>CM061467.1:0-5000000 GCA_030770085.1 Oryza coarctata
CTAAACCCTAAACCCTAAACCCTAAACCCTAAACCCTAAACCCTAAACCCTAAACCCTAAACCCTAAACCCTAAACCCTAAACCCTAAACCCTAAACCCTAAACCCTAAACCCTAAACCCTAAACCCTAAACCCTAAACCCTAAACCCTAAACCCTAAACCCTAAACCCTAAACCCTAAACCCTAAACCCTAAACCCTAAACCCTAAACCCTAAACCCTAAACCCTAAACCCTAAACCCTAAACCCTAAACCCTAAACCCTAAACCCTAAACCCTAAACCCTAAACCCTAAACCCTAAACCCTAAACCCTAAACCCTAAACCCTAAACCCTAAACCCTAAACCCTAAACCCTAAACCCTAAACCCTAAACCCTAAACCCTAAACCCTAAACCCTAAACCCTAAACCCTAAACCCTAAACCCTAAACCCTAAACCCTAAACCCTAAACCCTAAACCCTAAACCCTAAACCCTAAACCCTAAACCCTAAACCCTAAACCCTAAACCCTAAACCCTAAACCCTAAACCCTAAACCCTAAACCCTAAACCCTAAACCCTAAACCCTAAACCCTAAACCCTAAACCCTAAACCCTAAACCCTAAACCCTAAACCCTAAACCCTAAACCCTAAACCCTAAACCCTAAACCCTAAACCCTAAACCCTAAACCCTAAACCCTAAACCCTAAACCCTAAACCCTAAACCCTAAACCCTAAACCCTAAACCCTAAACCCTAAACCCTAAACCCTAAACCCTAAACCCTAAACCCTAAACCCTAAACCCTAAACCCTAAACCCTAAACCCTAAACCCTAAACCCTAAACCCTAAACCCTAAACCCTAAACCCTAAACCCTAAACCCTAAACCCTAAACCCTAAACCCTAAACCCTAAACCCTAAACCCTAAACCCTAAACCCTAAACCCTAAACCCTAAACCCTAAACCCTAAACCCTAAACCCTAAACCCTAAACCCTAAACCCTAAACCCTAAACCCTAAACCCTAAACCCTAAACCCTAAACCCTAAACCCTAAACCCTAAACCCTAAACCCTAAACCCTAAACCCTAAACCCTAAACCCGTAAACCCTAAACCCTAAACCCTAAACCCTAAACCCTAAACCCTAAACCCTAAACCCTAAACCCTAAACCCTAAACCCTAAACCCTAAACCCTAAACCCTAAACCCTAAACCCTAAACCCTAAACCCTAAACCCTAAACCCTAAACCCTAAACCCTAAACCCTAAACCCTAAACCCTAAACCCTAAACCCTAAACCCTAAACCCTAAACCCTAAACCCTAAACCCTAAACCCTAAACCCTAAACCCTAAACCCTAAACCCTAAACCCTAAACCCTAAACCCTAAACCCTAAACCCTAAACCCTAAACCCTAAACCCTAAACCCTAAACCCTAAACCCTAAACCCTAAACCCTAAACCCTAAACCCTAAACCCTAAACCCTAAACCCTAAACCCTAAACCCTAAACCCTAAACCCTAAACCCTAAACCCTAAACCCTAAACCCTAAACCCTAAACCCTAAACCCTAAACCCTAAACCCTAAACCCTAAACCCTAAACCCTAAACCCTAAACCCTAAACCCTAAACCCTAAACCCTAAACCCTAAACCCTAAACCCTAAACCCTAAACCCTAAACCCTAAACCCTAAACCCTAAACCCTAAACCCTAAACCCTAAACCCTAAACCCTAAACCCTAAACCCTAAACCCTAAACCCTAAACCCTAAACCCTAAACCCTAAACCCTAAACCCTAAACCCTAAACCCTAAACCCTAAACCCTAAACCCTAAACCCTAAACCCTAAACCCTAAACCCTAAACCCTAAACCCTAAACCCTAAACCCTAAACCCTAAACCCTAAACCCTAAACCCTAAACCCTAAACCCTAAACCCTAAACCCTAAACCCTAAACCCTAAACCCTAAACCCTAAACCCTAAACCCTAAACCCTAAACCCTAAACCCTAAACCCTAAACCCTAAACCCTAAACCCTAAACCCTAAACCCTAAACCCTAAACCCTAAACCCTAAACCCTAAACCCTAAACCCTAAACCCTAAACCCTAAACCCTAAACCCTAAACCCTAAACCCTAAACCCTAAACCCTAAACCCTAAACCCTAAACCCTAAACCCTAAACCCTAAACCCTAAACCCTAAACCCTAAACCCTAAACCCTAAACCCTAAACCCTAAACCCTAAACCCTAAACCCTAAACCCTAAACCCTAAACCCTAAACCCTAAACCCTAAACCCTAAACCCTAAACCCTAAACCCTAAACCCTAAACCCTAAACCCTAAACCCTAAACCCTAAACCCTAAACCCTAAACCCTAAACCCTAAACCCTAAACCCTAAACCCTAAACCCTAAACCCTAAACCCTAAACCCTAAACCCTAAACCCTAAACCCTAAACCCTAAACCCTAAACCCTAAACCCTAAACCCTAAACCCTAAACCCTAAACCCTAAACCCTAAACCCTAAACCCTAAACCCTAAACCCTAAACCCTAAACCCTAAACCCTAAACCCTAAACCCTAAACCCTAAACCCTAAACCCTAAACCCTAAACCCTAAACCCTAAACCCTAAACCCTAAACCCTAAACCCTAAACCCTAAACCCTAAACCCTAAACCCTAAACCCTAAACCCTAAACCCTAAACCCTAAACCCTAAACCCTAAACCCTAAACCCTAAACCCTAAACCCTAAACCCTAAACCCTAAACCCTAAACCCTAAACCCTAAACCCTAAACCCTAAACCCTAAACCCTAAACCCTAAACCCTAAACCCTAAACCCTAAACCCTAAACCCTAAACCCTAAACCCTAAACCCTAAACCCTAAACCCTAAACCCTAAACCCTAAACCCTAAACCCTAAACCCTAAACCCTAAACCCTAAACCCTAAACCCTAAACCCTAAACCCTAAACCCTAAACCCTAAACCCTAAACCCTAAACCCTAAACCCTAAACCCTAAACCCTAAACCCTAAACCCTAAACCCTAAACCCTAAACCCTAAACCCTAAACCCTAAACCCTAAACCCTAAACCCTAAACCCTAAACCCTAAACCCTAAACCCTAAACCCTAAACCCTAAACCCTAAACCCTAAACCCTAAACCCTAAACCCTAAACCCTAAACCCTAAACCCTAAACCCTAAACCCTAAACCCTAAACCCTAAACCCTAAACCCTAAACCCTAAACCCTAAACCCTAAACCCTAAACCCTAAACCCTAAACCCTAAACCCTAAACCCTAAACCCTAAACCCTAAACCCTAAACCCTAAACCCTAAACCCTAAACCCTAAACCCTAAACCCTAAACCCTAAACCCTAAACCCTAAACCCTAAACCCTAAACCCTAAACCCTAAACCCTAAACCCTAAACCCTAAACCCTAAACCCTAAACCCTAAACCCTAAACCCTAAACCCTAAACCCTAAACCCTAAACCCTAAACCCTAAACCCTAAACCCTAAACCCTAAACCCTAAACCCTAAACCCTAAACCCTAAACCCTAAACCCTAAACCCTAAACCCTAAACCCTAAACCCTAAACCCTAAACCCTAAACCCTAAACCCTAAACCCTAAACCCTAAACCCTAAACCCTAAACCCTAAACCCTAAACCCTAAACCCTAAACCCTAAACCCTAAACCCTAAACCCTAAACCCTAAACCCTAAACCCTAAACCCTAAACCCTAAACCCTAAACCCTAAACCCTAAACCCTAAACCCTAAACCCTAAACCCTAAACCCTAAACCCTAAACCCTAAACCCTAAACCCTAAACCCTAAACCCTAAACCCTAAACCCTAAACCCTAAACCCTAAACCCTAAACCCTAAACCCTAAACCCTAAACCCTAAACCCTAAACCCTAAACCCTAAACCCTAAACCCTAAACCCTAAACCCTAAACCCTAAACCCTAAACCCTAAACCCTAAACCCTAAACCCTAAACCCTAAACCCTAAACCCTAAACCCTAAACCCTAAACCCTAAACCCTAAACCCTAAACCCTAAACCCTAAACCCTAAACCCTAAACCCTAAACCCTAAACCCTAAACCCTAAACCCTAAACCCTAAACCCTAAACCCTAAACCCTAAACCCTAAACCCTAAACCCTAAACCCTAAACCCTAAACCCTAAACCCTAAACCCTAAACCCTAAACCCTAAACCCTAAACCCTAAACCCTAAACCCTAAACCCTAAACCCTAAACCCTAAACCCTAAACCCTAAACCCTAAACCCTAAACCCTAAACCCTAAACCCTAAACCCTAAACCCTAAACCCTAAACCCTAAACCCTAAACCCTAAACCCTAAACCCTAAACCCTAAACCCTAAACCCTAAACCCTAAACCCTAAACCCTAAACCCTAAACCCTAAACCCTAAACCCTAAACCCTAAACCCTAAACCCTAAACCCTAAACCCTAAACCCTAAACCCTAAACCCTAAACCCTAAACCCTAAACCCTAAACCCTAAACCCTAAACCCTAAACCCTAAACCCTAAACCCTAAACCCTAAACCCTAAACCCTAAACCCTAAACCCTAAACCCTAAACCCTAAACCCTAAACCCTAAACCCTAAACCCTAAACCCTAAACCCTAAACCCTAAACCCTAAACCCTAAACCCTAAACCCTAAACCCTAAACCCTAAACCCTAAACCCTAAACCCTAAACCCTAAACCCTAAACCCTAAACCCTAAACCCTAAACCCTAAACCCTAAACCCTAAACCCTAAACCCTAAACCCTAAACCCTAAACCCTAAACCCTAAACCCTAAACCCTAAACCCTAAACCCTAAACCCTAAACCCTAAACCCTAAACCCTAAACCCTAAACCCTAAACCCTAAACCCTAAACCCTAAACCCTAAACCCTAAACCCTAAACCCTAAACCCTAAACCCTAAACCCTAAACCCTAAACCCTAAACCCTAAACCCTAAACCCTAAACCCTAAACCCTAAACCCTAAACCCTAAACCCTAAACCCTAAACCCTAAACCCTAAACCCTAAACCCTAAACCCTAAACCCTAAACCCTAAACCCTAAACCCTAAACCCTAAACCCTAAACCCTAAACCCTAAACCCTAAACCCTAAACCCTAAACCCTAAACCCTAAACCCTAAACCCTAAACCCTAAACCCTAAACCCTAAACCCTAAACCCTAAACCCTAAACCCTAAACCCTAAACCCTAAACCCTAAACCCTAAACCCTAAACCCTAAACCCTAAACCCTAAACCCTAAACCCTAAACCCTAAACCCTAAACCCTAAACCCTAAACCCTAAACCCTAAACCCTAAACCCTAAACCCTAAACCCTAAACCCTAAACCCTAAACCCTAAACCCTAAACCCTAAACCCTAAACCCTAAACCCTAAACCCTAAACCCTAAACCCTAAACCCTAAACCCTAAACCCTAAACCCTAAACCCTAAACCCTAAACCCTAAACCCTAAACCCTAAACCCTAAACCCTAAACCCTAAACCCTAAACCCTAAACCCTAAACCCTAAACCCTAAACCCTAAACCCTAAACCCTAAACCCTAAACCCTAAACCCTAAACCCTAAACCCTAAACCCTAAACCCTAAACCCTAAACCCTAAACCCTAAACCCTAAACCCTAAACCCTAAACCCTAAACCCTAAACCCTAAACCCTAAACCCTAAACCCTAAACCCTAAACCCTAAACCCTAAACCCTAAACCCTAAACCCTAAACCCTAAACCCTAAACCCTAAACCCTAAACCCTAAACCCTAAACCCTAAACCCTAAACCCTAAACCCTAAACCCTAAACCCTAAACCCTAAACCCTAAACCCTAAACCCTAAACCCTAAACCCTAAACCCTAAACCCTAAACCCTAAACCCTAAACCCTAAACCCTAAACCCTAAACCCTAAACCCTAAACCCTAAACCCTAAACCCTAAACCCTAAACCCTAAACCCTAAACCCTAAACCCTAAACCCTAAACCCTAAACCCTAAACCCTAAACCCTAAACCCTAAACCCTAAACCCTAAACCCTAAACCCTAAACCCTAAACCCTAAACCCTAAACCCTAAACCCTAAACCCTAAACCCTAAACCCTAAACCCTAAACCCTAAACCCTAAACCCTAAACCCTAAACCCTAAACCCTAAACCCTAAACCCTAAACCCTAAACCCTAAACCCTAAACCCTAAACCCTAAACCCTAAACCCTAAACCCTAAACCCTAAACCCTAAACCCTAAACCCTAAACCCTAAACCCTAAACCCTAAACCCTAAACCCTAAACCCTAAACCCTAAACCCTAAACCCTAAACCCTAAACCCTAAACCCTAAACCCTAAACCCTAAACCCTAAACCCTAAACCCTAAACCCTAAACCCTAAACCCTAAACCCTAAACCCTAAACCCTAAACCCTAAACCCTAAACCCTAAACCCTAAACCCTAAACCCTAAACCCTAAACCCTAAACCCTAAACCCTAAACCCTAAACCCTAAACCCTAAACCCTAAACCCTAAACCCTAAACCCTAAACCCTAAACCCTAAACCCTAAACCCTAAACCCTAAACCCTAAACCCTAAACCCTAAACCCTAAACCCTAAACCCTAAACCCTAAACCCTAAACCCTAAACCCTAAACCCTAAACCCTAAACCCTAAACCCTAAACCCTAAACCCTAAACCCTAAACCCTAAACCCTAAACCCTAAACCCTAAACCCTAAACCCTAAACCCTAAACCCTAAACCCTAAACCCTAAACCCTAAACCCTAAACCCTAAACCCTAAACCCTAAACCCTAAACCCTAAACCCTAAACCCTAAACCCTAAACCCTAAACCCTAAACCCTAAACCCTAAACCCTAAACCCTAAACCCTAAACCCTAAACCCTAAACCCTAAACCCTAAACCCTAAACCCTAAACCCTAAACCCTAAACCCTAAACCCTAAACCCTAAACCCTAAACCCTAAACCCTAAACCCTAAACCCTAAACCCTAAACCCTAAACCCTAAACCCTAAACCCTAAACCCTAAACCCTAAACCCTAAACCCTAAACCCTAAACCCTAAACCCTAAACCCTAAACCCTAAACCCTAAACCCTAAACCCTAAACCCTAAACCCTAAACCCTAAACCCTAAACCCTAAACCCTAAACCCTAAACCCTAAACCCTAAACCCTAAACCCTAAACCCTAAACCCTAAACCCTAAACCCTAAACCCTAAACCCTAAACCCTAAACCCTAAACCCTAAACCCTAAACCCTAAACCCTAAACCCTAAACCCTAAACCCTAAACCCTAAACCCTAAACCCTAAACCCTAAACCCTAAACCCTAAACCCTAAACCCTAAACCCTAAACCCTAAACCCTAAACCCTAAACCCTAAACCCTAAACCCTAAACCCTAAACCCTAAACCCTAAACCCTAAACCCTAAACCCTAAACCCTAAACCCTAAACCCTAAACCCTAAACCCTAAACCCTAAACCCTAAACCCTAAACCCTAAACCCTAAACCCTAAACCCTAAACCCTAAACCCTAAACCCTAAACCCTAAACCCTAAACCCTAAACCCTAAACCCTAAACCCTAAACCCTAAACCCTAAACCCTAAACCCTAAACCCTAAACCCTAAACCCTAAACCCTAAACCCTAAACCCTAAACCCTAAACCCTAAACCCTAAACCCTAAACCCTAAACCCTAAACCCTAAACCCTAAACCCTAAACCCTAAACCCTAAACCCTAAACCCTAAACCCTAAACCCTAAACCCTAAACCCTAAACCCTAAACCCTAAACCCTAAACCCTAAACCCTAAACCCTAAACCCTAAACCCTAAACCCTAAACCCTAAACCCTAAACCCTAAACCCTAAACCCTAAACCCTAAACCCTAAACCCTAAACCCTAAACCCTAAACCCTAAACCCTAAACCCTAAACCCTAAACCCTAAACCCTAAACCCTAAACCCTAAACCCTAAACCCTAAACCCTAAACCCTAAACCCTAAACCCTAAACCCTAAACCCTAAACCCTAAACCCTAAACCCTAAACCCTAAACCCTAAACCCTAAACCCTAAACCCTAAACCCTAAACCCTAAACCCTAAACCCTAAACCCTAAACCCTAAACCCTAAACCCTAAACCCTAAACCCTAAACCCTAAACCCTAAACCCTAAACCCTAAACCCTAAACCCTAAACCCTAAACCCTAAACCCTAAACCCTAAACCCTAAACCCTAAACCCTAAACCCTAAACCCTAAACCCTAAACCCTAAACCCTAAACCCTAAACCCTAAACCCTAAACCCTAAACCCTAAACCCTAAACCCTAAACCCTAAACCCTAAACCCTAAACCCTAAACCCTAAACCCTAAACCCTAAACCCTAAACCCTAAACCCTAAACCCTAAACCCTAAACCCTAAACCCTAAACCCTAAACCCTAAACCCTAAACCCTAAACCCTAAACCCTAAACCCTAAACCCTAAACCCTAAACCCTAAACCCTAAACCCTAAACCCTAAACCCTAAACCCTAAACCCTAAACCCTAAACCCTAAACCCTAAACCCTAAACCCTAAACCCTAAACCCTAAACCCTAAACCCTAAACCCTAAACCCTAAACCCTAAACCCTAAACCCTAAACCCTAAACCCTAAACCCTAAACCCTAAACCCTAAACCCTAAACCCTAAACCCTAAACCCTAAACCCTAAACCCTAAACCCTAAACCCTAAACCCTAAACCCTAAACCCTAAACCCTAAACCCTAAACCCTAAACCCTAAACCCTAAACCCTAAACCCTAAACCCTAAACCCTAAACCCTAAACCCTAAACCCTAAACCCTAAACCCTAAACCCTAAACCCTAAACCCTAAACCCTAAACCCTAAACCCTAAACCCTAAACCCTAAACCCTAAACCCTAAACCCTAAACCCTAAACCCTAAACCCTAAACCCTAAACCCTAAACCCTAAACCCTAAACCCTAAACCCTAAACCCTAAACCCTAAACCCTAAACCCTAAACCCTAAACCCTAAACCCTAAACCCTAAACCCTAAACCCTAAACCCTAAACCCTAAACCCTAAACCCTAAACCCTAAACCCTAAACCCTAAACCCTAAACCCTAAACCCTAAACCCTAAACCCTAAACCCTAAACCCTAAACCCTAAACCCTAAACCCTAAACCCTAAACCCTAAACCCTAAACCCTAAACCCTAAACCCTAAACCCTAAACCCTAAACCCTAAACCCTAAACCCTAAACCCTAAACCCTAAACCCTAAACCCTAAACCCTAAACCCTAAACCCTAAACCCTAAACCCTAAACCCTAAACCCTAAACCCTAAACCCTAAACCCTAAACCCTAAACCCTAAACCCTAAACCCTAAACCCTAAACCCTAAACCCTAAACCCTAAACCCTAAACCCTAAACCCTAAACCCTAAACCCTAAACCCTAAACCCTAAACCCTAAACCCTAAACCCTAAACCCTAAACCCTAAACCCTAAACCCTAAACCCTAAACCCTAAACCCTAAACCCTAAACCCTAAACCCTAAACCCTAAACCCTAAACCCTAAACCCTAAACCCTAAACCCTAAACCCTAAACCCTAAACCCTAAACCCTAAACCCTAAACCCTAAACCCTAAACCCTAAACCCTAAACCCTAAACCCTAAACCCTAAACCCTAAACCCTAAACCCTAAACCCTAAACCCTAAACCCTAAACCCTAAACCCTAAACCCTAAACCCTAAACCCTAAACCCTAAACCCTAAACCCTAAACCCTAAACCCTAAACCCTAAACCCTAAACCCTAAACCCTAAACCCTAAACCCTAAACCCTAAACCCTAAACCCTAAACCCTAAACCCTAAACCCTAAACCCTAAACCCTAAACCCTAAACCCTAAACCCTAAACCCTAAACCCTAAACCCTAAACCCTAAACCCTAAACCCTAAACCCTAAACCCTAAACCCTAAACCCTAAACCCTAAACCCTAAACCCTAAACCCTAAACCCTAAACCCTAAACCCTAAACCCTAAACCCTAAACCCTAAACCCTAAACCCTAAACCCTAAACCCTAAACCCTAAACCCTAAACCCTAAACCCTAAACCCTAAACCCTAAACCCTAAACCCTAAACCCTAAACCCTAAACCCTAAACCCTAAACCCTAAACCCTAAACCCTAAACCCTAAACCCTAAACCCTAAACCCTAAACCCTAAACCCTAAACCCTAAACCCTAAACCCTAAACCCTAAACCCTAAACCCTAAACCCTAAACCCTAAACCCTAAACCCTAAACCCTAAACCCTAAACCCTAAACCCTAAACCCTAAACCCTAAACCCTAAACCCTAAACCCTAAACCCTAAACCCTAAACCCTAAACCCTAAACCCTAAACCCTAAACCCTAAACCCTAAACCCTAAACCCTAAACCCTAAACCCTAAACCCTAAACCCTAAACCCTAAACCCTAAACCCTAAACCCTAAACCCTAAACCCTAAAACCCTAAACCCTAAACCCTAAACCCTAAACCCTAAACCCTAAACCCTAAACCCTAAACCCTAACCCTAAACCCTAAACCCTAAACCCTAAACCCTAAACCCTAAACCCTAAACCCTAAACCCTAAACCCTAAACCCTAAACCCTAAACCCTAAACCCTAAACCCTAAACCCTAAACCCTAAACCGTAAACCCTAAACCCTAAACCCTAAACCCTAAACCCTAAACCCTAACCCTAAACCCTAAGTCCTAAACTCTAAACCCTAAACCCTAACCCTAAACCCTAAACCCTAAACCCTAGTCCACTAATATATATCACTAAATGAGACCGTCTATTTTTTAAAGGAAATGTTAGCTAGCAACATAGCAAAAACTATAACAATGTCAATGACCTCATCTTCCTTCTGATTCCTTTAAACATATCCAATCACTCCATATTCTATATGACCATTATGGTCTCTTATTATGAAAATATTTTTACTAATAGTTACACCTCTAATCATGTTATCTATGTTTTTCCAAAACTACCTCTTACCGCTCATGAACTAAACCCTATACCATAAATTCAATAAAGCTGGTTATTTAAAAGGCCACGCTAGTATGCCTCAACCAAGTTCTAAAACGACAGAATTTATGATACTACATCAAGGATTCAAGTGTCCATTTCATGGAGTAAATTTATTTGAATTTTTTCGATGTTCCTTCCTTTATGCTAATGGCTTTTATTTATTGTAGCTAGCTAGTGATTCTGCATTGCAAGACATCCCAAACAAATGATACTGCAAGTTATCTTAAAGCTAGCAAGCATATTAAGAAGTACATTGAAATAGTTGTCGTTAATTCTAGAAATTGAGTGTAAAAGAATTAACATGTTATCAGCAATCCATGGAGAATCATGCCACAAATCACATGCACACAAATATATCAAATCACCCCATGCTCCACAAATATCCAAAAATCATCTACACAAGATCCTCCAAGGTGCCAACATGAAACCACCATCAACACGAACCCCAACATTTCTAGGAACACTAAGCAACCCAGATGGAAAATGAAACCAATTGATCTAGATGAAGGTCTAGCTGAGAATGACTTGTAGCCAGTAGCAGCAATCAAGAAAATAGAGATATCATATTAGCATCTACCTCAAATAAATGCCAAGCAGCCTGTGCACACTCAAGAGCAGGGTCAAACTGAGAAAACCACCAAGGACCCATCAAAGACTTAAGATGTGGAGCAAGACCCTTCCTGAAATAGTTAATCAAATGGCATCCGTTCAAGATTGCTAGAAAATGTATATTGGACAGAAATCGACTAGTAATTTTATGGAACCATGAGAGGTATTAAGCTGGTCCAAAAAAACAAGGTAGCCAAGGACACAGACCAACCAGTTGTGTCTAAGTTGAATGAAAGGAAATGAACATACTTGATTGTTTTGACGAGGCTAGACATGGTCTCATGAGTAGCACGATGAACTTCTCTATTATAGTCAAGTAGCAGCCTCTTGTACTCGAATGCCTGCATGTTTTGCAAAAGGTGGATAATATACATGTGAATTTTCTAGAAATGGCATTAGAATAATCATGAAATAGTTTTCAGTCAGTAAACTAGAGAGAAAAAACACTTTGAATAGAAATAATCCATAACCTAATACCTGAACAAAGCATTTAACAAAATCTATGTGTTCTATCATTCTAAACGTCACTAACACATTTAAGCTTGGTAATGGTAGGAAGAAGCAAGCCGCAGACCCAACAAGTGATTCGTCATAAGGGGTCTGGACAACTAATCTGGATTCATCCAGTCGCATTTAACAATTATAAGAACCAAAGAAAAAGAAACAGCCATTTGGTTTTATTAAATAAATGTTTACCAGTTAGCACATGTCCTGTTCTACAGACAACTTTTGCATGAATTACATCTGAATTACCTAAAATTAACAGTACGCATATGAGAAAAAAATTCTACTACAGCACATGGCAAATTCTCACATAAATACTAAGGATGGTTAAAACTGCTTGTAAAGAAGGGCCATTTATACTCTGATGAGGGGCATAAAATAGAACATCATGATGAAAATGCAGCACAGGCGTCAAGGAAAATACCCATGGCAGAACAATTTGCACAACTTCCTCACCAGGTTTTTGTGCAAAGAGCATAGAAAGCGTAGATAATGCCTTCAGCTGCATTGATGGGAATGAAACAAAAACCAGCATGTTAGGCGTGATCTATGGTTGCAAAATGTATCACTGCAGGAAACACACATTGCTTTAAGATACTGATATCAGAAGGTTCAGGAAGGGTCGCTTATACTCTGATGAGGACCATAAAAATAAAACATCACAATGAAATTGCAGCAGAGCCATCAAGGAAAATACCCATTATGGAATAATTTGCACAACTTCCTGATCAGGTTTTTGTGCAAAGAGCATACAGAGCGTAGATAATGCCTTCAGCTGCATTGATGGAAATGAAAGAAAAATGCAGCATGTTAGGCCTGATCTATTGTTGCAAAATGTATCACTGTAGGAAATACACATTGCTTTAAGATATTGACAATCCGAGGGTTCAGGAAGAAATAACACTTCTGAATGGGAATTTCTAAAATTATTTATTTCTTAGCGAAACTTTCTACAGCCATGAAAATGCTAATCCTCTTTAGCAACAGTCCACTAATATGCTTAATATAATCAGGCCAGCAAGCCTATTAGCATAATAACGTTGAGTAAGAGCAGTGTTAACAAGAAATAAAATGCAGACAATAAGTTATAGATTATACGCCTTCATATACATACACTTTCTGGAAGGAAACCAAGCTCAAGTGCAGGAAAGGTCAAACCTCAACTTTACTTGAAAACAATAACATCTTGAAAAGTAAGGAACTCATGCTATTTCAGACTTGATGGAACCCAACAGATTTCAAGTCTGTCTCCTTAATCATTTGGACATATCGATGGTTACAAGCCTAAAAATATTCCATATCGTTGCAGAACCAGCTAATTTTAACTAATGATGAAGAGAGCCACTCACATTCCAAGCGCACAAAAATTAACAGAACATTATTGAATATGCAACCACAAAAGCATAACAGAACAAAATTGAATTAAGAAAAGAATGAGTGAAGAATGTGAGTTGCAGTCTGACCTTTGTTGTTGGATCCTTCCTTCCTAATCTCCTTAGGTGCTGCGGCACCCCACTGTCAACATCCTTCAAAAAAAATACCCAAACAAGATTACAGGGCAGCATGTGGATAGCATTGATGAACATAACAACATGAACGGGGCCAGTACAACTAGAGTTTGTGAAGTGGTGCCATGGTGAAGGTAAGTAAGTATGGGCGTGCAAAGTTTAGGAGGTTGCAACCTTAAGTAGTTGAGGCTGTTCATAGTTAGGGTTTAGATAGGACCATGGTTCTAGCAAACTGGAGTAACCAGGTACGGTGCTCGCTCGTCCACACTTAGGGTTTGGAAAAGAAAGATAAGGATGAGATTGCAGTACTTATGGGAGGGAGACGAATCGAGGAATCGGGATCGGCCGAGGACGAAGGCAGCGCGGCGGTCTCAACACGGGAGGCGCCATCGTAACCCCCGAAACCGACGATGGGAACGGCACCATGGGCATGCGGCAGCAGCGACGCCGCCAAGCCGCTGCTGCCCACTCGGCCCTTGTGCTTCCCCTCGCCTAATCTCTGCCGCCGCCGCCACCGCCGAGGAGTTTCGCCGATGCCCGATCGAGAAGGAAGAACCCTCACTTCGCTTGCTTCTCTCTCCCTCCCTCTTTTTAGGGTTTCTCTCTCTTTTTTTGGGGGAGACCTTTGTTGGAGTCGGCGGCCGCTCTGATAGGCCTGGGCCTTTTTCTACACATAAATGAGACAGCCCAATTGAGATTACATCAGGCTTTTCTTCTCCGAAAAAGTGACTCCCTGCAACGTAGATCGAATCGTCGGTCGTAAAACCGGTATAATGGTTTTCTATATATTAATATTGATAATACCTTTCCCGTATATTAAAGAAAGCTCACGATGTTTTTTTTCCTAATGTACGCGCAACATTAGAGTCCGCAACCGTTGTCTCACATACTCTTAAAAGAAATAAAAAATATAATAGGATCATTCTATATATCCTCCTCCCTCGCTCTATCTCTCCTTTTCAGCTAGCGCCATCATCAGCCCCTACCTCCACCGCTGCTGGTGTGCTAGATTCTACCTTCACCGTCGATGAGCTCGTGATTGGTCGCTTCATCAGACGTGGAGGTGGAGATGACAGAGCGGAAGAGGGAGCAGAAGACAGACGAGAGCTGATCCATCGTCAATAGGAAGCCTCGAGGATGGTGGGAGACGAAGATGGAGCGAAAGATAGAGGAGAGCAAATCCAGTGTCGATGGCAGTGCTAGCAAGCTCCCTACCTCATGGCCGCCAAATCTAGGGAAAAGTGCGTGCTCCGAGCTATGTGGTCCCAACAGCGAGCTCAGGGTGGCAGCCAACAAGAGAGTGTCGACGGGCGATAAGCAATGGGGGTGCGCGAATGGATATGGCCAATGCAGATCTCGGCCTCTTCCCGCACCAATTCAGGGAGATACAGGCGAGCCTATTGAAGAAGACCACCTGGCCTCCACTGAGCTCCTCTCACCATCTTCCTCTCTCCAACGCCATGAAGCCTCTCTTGCTCTCCTTGCTGAGTCGTCGTGGTTGCTCGCCGCCAAAAAATCCCGTGACCGGGGAGGGACGGCGGCTCGGTCACGCGAAGGCCTAGGAGGTCTGCTTATCTCCAGTGCAGGTCCTTAGGTCTCGAGGTTCGCAGGCGTGCTAGTCAATTTGACCCTACAATTGACAAGGAGGTGAGATGAGCGGGTCCGATACAGACACTCGCTATTGGCTAGCTGCCGATAGGTTCGGGATGCTGTTTGATCGGCTGAGAAGCCGATGTAGACAGGTGTCGACGAGCGGTCGACCGTAGGGCCGATGGAGGAACCAGGGTGTGCTCGGAGGATATCGAGGCGTACGGGATCCCTCTGGACAGCCGAACAGTGATTCATCGGCTAGAAAAAACCGATGAAAGCGGGTGCGGCCTAGGCGATGATTAGCGCAAGGAGGCACGGGCTGCAAATCCGATGTCGCTCCGTATATGACAGCAAGAGACCCGTCGCCCGCCGTGGCAGCGCCATCAACACCAAACCTCGAAGATCGGATCTAACCGAGACAGTACGAGGCCAGGGCCAGCGGCGATGATACGGAGGACGCCGGATCAGCTATGCCGTAGCAAGGATAGGAACGAACCCATTGGCTAGCTGAGCCGATGAGAGGATGCCTCTCTGAAAGTGGGTGCGTATCGGCTGGAGGTCCGATACATTTGGCGAAGTGTCGTGGGACGCCTCTAAAGGCTAATGCGTATCGGCCGAGGGGCCGATGCGCTGGGCGTGAAGCATAGAGCATGGATAACTCATCGGCTAGCACTCCGATGATACGCCGTGCAGAAGCCTATAGACCTAAAGCTCGATCTACCGTCGGTAGCCCCGTAGGTCAGACCTAACCGATGTAGCACAAGACTGACGACGGCAGAGGGAGATTAACGAGCCGATAGGTCCAGCACGGATGTGATGCGATACATCCGATCGGCCTAAGAGGTCGGACCTAATCAATGCAGCCTTAGACAGAGAAAGACATAACGGAATGGTGGCGGGACTTAACTCTTCGCCGGAGATCGGACTTAACCGATGCAGCCCCGCGTCGAGAGCCAGAACCCGCTGGTAGAACCTAGATGAACTAGGGTGGCGATGCGTCGAATTTGAATATGATCCAGAGATATGTTACATGTTTCCAGAGGATCTATATTTATACCCTGGATTTACAGACAGAGTCTGACGCATCTATGACTATCGAACATTATTTCCTAGTAAGAACAAAGGAAAATATTCCTAAAGCAGTTAACTAACCAGCTAAACCTCCCTAATTGAGTAAAGTTACAATTTACAAAAATAAACACTATGCCGTGGAGTCCACGGCTCTTCCGCAAACCCAGTTTCATCTGAATAATCTTCCAATTTGTAACCGAGCCTTTCTTTGCTGCAACCTAATCGGCTTCTCCACTGTAGCTATCGGACCTTCTTTAAGTCAAGCCGATCCTTCTCCTTCCTTCCCTCAGGCTTCTCGGACCTGATCCCGATTGGACAATCCCCTGTTTTCAAGCCGATCCATCCTTCTACTAAGTTGATCGGCTTTTTTACAGTTCTCCATCGGCTGTCTCAGTATCTCCATTAGCCGATGGCTACATCAAACCCTCCAACGGACCTCTCATTCGATTAGTTTTGGCCCCATCGGATCTCCCAGCCGATCGGCTTAAGCGTCATCGGATCCGCCAGATTTTGGCGTTAACAGTCGTCTCGTGGAGCTCCACCTTCCTGAGCACACTGGTGAGCTCGCCTCCTCTTCTCTCCATCCTGCAGCTGATGGCCTGCTCCGCTGCGACATGCCATCCCCAGCTACAGTGGGTGGTCATAATGGAGCAGCAGTGACAACCCCTGTCTCTCTTCGCTAGTGAGAGTAGAGGATAAGAAAAAAGGAGTAGAGGATAGGAAAGGAGGGAGAGTGACATGTGGACTCTCTGATTTTTTTTTATTTCATGTGAGAGGCTTGCATGTGTAACCTCCTATTTTAATTTTTAATTTTATTTTTCTATATTGAAATGTGCATGCCACGTCATATAAAACACTAGACTAAAATGACTAACGGATGAAACTACCATAGGAGTTAAATTAATTAGGTTTTAAAAGTGTGGAGCTCTTATATTCATTTTACGGTTGAGGGATACGAATAGGGTTTATTCAAACTATATTTAGAGAGTCAAAATAGACTTTTTTTTCTTCTCTATCTTCATCTTTTTAGTATTATTATGCCTAGCTACATTAATAAAGTATGTTGAAAAAAATGAAAGTCAATAATTTTCACGGTATAGCAAATTGAGGAAACAAACCTATGTTCAAAGAGCAAGCACAAAGCTTGTTTCTTCTGCTATACTAGCATAGAGTTGTGCCTCTATGTTTACCAAGTTTATTATTCTCTTCTATTGGTCCAATTAGCAATTGATTATGTAACAACTTAGAAAGCATAGGGGGTAGAACCTACCAAATCACCTCTTATAAGGGTAAGAAGCAGCATTGGCCCTAATAGGCATCGATTGTCTACTCTAGTTTTACTTTAACTAAAGGGTGAGTGCATAACCTTTGAACTACATGATTAGGGGACAACCAAGTACATAGTACTCCCTTAGTACTTTAGTAAATACTAAAACCAAAGGGGAAAATCCGACAGTCATAAGAGATTACAATCTAAAGGAGATCTCCAACCCCTTAACACAAAAGGAGGACTCAGAAGAGCTGAGCCACAGGGTTCAAAACAAACAATAAAATCTCACAAAAAATAGGCAAGCAAAATAATACAACTTATGGTTCAGATGTTAAACACATTAACCTTCACTTTCTTCTTTTTTGCAACTAGGTGTTGTGATTAAGGGCAATGACAAATCCACCAGGGAGCTTCAAAGTTCTAACTATCAGCTAAACATGATTAAAAAGAACAGAAATGTGTGCATTTGTACTTGGCTCCATGTAACGTCTGTTTAGCAGGTACCGATGATGCCCATGCCATTCTCATTGCATAATTTGTATTCCTACAAAGACATGTGAGAGATACACATTTTTATTATATATAATGTGTGTGTGCATTAGTAGTCGGCTCCATGTAATGTCTGTTCAGAAGTTATCGATTGCTTAATTTGTATTCCTATACAGAACTGTGGGAGATACACCTTCCTATCTTGTAAAATGGACAGTGAACGTCATGACAACATAGTCCTTCAGACCAATCACTCCTCTTTATGTTTCTGTCTTGTCTTCTTCTGAGTTTTGCCTTTTCTTTTCTATGTGTGTTGCCCATCCTCTCATCTCCCAATAAATATGAATGATTGTTTATCATATAAAGGGTTCTTACCACCTATTTGTAACATTGAAACATTTATGGGATGTAGACTGTTACACTTTTGACTATTCAACAAATTAGCCTTAGCCTGCTCTATCTTTAGTTATTATGTTTCCTGTTGTTTCTTCATTTCCTTATTTTCTCGATCCTTTTTTTCTTTAGTTGTGCTTTTTTTTATTTCTTTGGATCAACTCATTGTAAAAAAGGTAAAACATGGCCTCTGAAATGCTTAGCAAGACCACTAATTGAACAATCTGTTCTTTCTATGGTAAGCTGAGTGTTGAATTCATTCCTTCTATTATGGTAAGCTGAGTGTTGAATTCATTCCTTCTATTATTGTTTGTTGCAATAACACCTGCATATATACTGCTTGAAAGAGTCAAAACTTTATTTTCATTACTTCACTGACACATCTGATCCCAGCCTTCTATTGCTTTATTTTCTTTGCTATATAGCTAATATTTGATGAGCAGCAGCAAAGCAAAATAGACTATATGGTTAGATTGGCTGTCCTCTTTCCTATTGCTAGTCTATTTTCATTCCTACTATTAACTTTTGCCATAATATGCTCTCTTACTATAGGAGAGAGAATTAAACACTATATAATTTGGAAACCCCTCAAGTATAATGGTTCATGTACCCAACTCCTTCAAGTATAAAATCAGGTATTGTGCCTATAGTATTGAAAACAGTCTAACCCCCTAGACCTCTAAGGTTGTTTTGCTTGTAGTTTTTTAGGCCAAATTACATAGATAATAGCGTGGTAATGGCTACATCTCAAAAATGTTTGTTGTGGTGGGCCAACTCATCAGGGTGAATGTATGTTTTGCTTTCAAATATAAATTCTATGTGCCAGTTGTATAAGATTGCTTATTTGTTTTGAGTAGTGTGGTAGCCACTAGAATTGGTTCATGTATTTTTCAATATTTAAGTGGGACACTAAACCCGATTTTAATTCGCCAGATGGTTGAGCAGACAAACCAGTATACTCAGAGGGTATTGATAGGTGAATCTTGAGTTTAGGCAATCCCTAATCAGAATAAAAATTACTACATGTGTGAACATAAGCAATAGATGGTAGGTAGGCTAGAGTTATTCACACCCCACTTACTCGGCTAGTAAGATTAAATAGGTAGTCAATTTAGATTTTGCCTATTTTGGTTCAGAGGTAGTCAAGTCCTGCTGAAGTTTGCACGCAAGTTGGAGAGCATGTTAGCTATAGCAAACCAACTTAGATCTTGCATTCTATATACTCCATTCGCTTTTAATCGACAATTTTGACAAAAAAAAGTTGTTTGTAAATAATTGCCATTTTGCCCATATAAGAAACAACTACGTATGTATTAAAAAGCTCTCGTGTTAACATACTCTAACCACAACACTAAATATCTCAAAGTGTAAAACAATCATTTGTACAATAATTATCTGGTTTTATGTATGGAGTCAAAAGTGTCAATTAAAAGAAAACAGAGTGTCAATTGATACTACTTCAACTGTTCCTTTATTGTCTAGAGCATGGGGAGTGTATTCAGCACATTCTTGCCTTATATGATTCATGTGCAGAGGTCAGCATATTGTCCATATTGCTTAACACATTGTTAGAAGGAGTTTTTCATGAGTGTAACCAGTGGGTACTGTTCAGTGCTTGGCACATTTCTGACAATGAGATTGAGATGATTCAAGATCATTTTCTACGTGCTCTTGTGACTTTGCTATTTAGTACCAATAACATCAATGATTGTATTTGGAGAGAATCTGATGCACTTGTATTTTTTGAGAAATTACTGAGAAATCTTTTTATTGGTTCAACAGTACATAGAAAATGCTTAAAGACTCTTCACTTTGTCATGAGTACAATCATCAAACCGTTGTCAGGCAAACTGAAATTGAATGAAGCTTCTTGGTACACTGATTTGGTGGGGGAAAACATATTGAGTTGGCTTGATGTAGCCATCTCTTACCTATCATCCAGCCGGAGGGAAGTACTTCAACAAGGTAAGCTACACTAAAACTTTTATTGATCGTACTAGTACAACACTGCTTTCTTTATAGTCACTCCATATGATCATTTATATTTGGCAGATATTGTTGATTGGATGCAAGTTGTGTTGTCTTGCTTCCCGTTGAATATAACATGTGGAGTCTAGAAACTAAAAGTTAAGATTAAACGAGAGATTAGTGATGCAGACGGATCATTATTGCTAACTCTTTTTAAGAAATACTATCGAAGCTCTATCGTTGTACACTAGTGTAACTACCTTGTCAACGGTGGTTGAACTATTGGGGGTGAAACTGACAGCAGTTATGGTTGGCTATTGCTGGACAGAACTTCAAGATAATGATTTGCATTGTGTTTCATACAGTACAGAAGTGGATTGAATTAGCCGTTTTGATTGTGGAAGAAATGACAGATGCCATCAATGATGTTGTAATAAACCAGAAATCAAATGAAGATACCTTGGAGAAGCTTAAATTAGTGGTTAATGCTATAGATGAGTTAACTTTAAGCTTCGGTGAATCCGCTTTGGTTACACTCTGTCACCTCAACCATCTTGTGGATATTCAAGAAACGGAGAACTTCCAGAGTTTGCAGATTATTAGATCAGGGGATTATGCTGAGAGAAATAACAAGATGATGGAAAGTATGCTCCGTTTGTTCTTGGCCTCTGGTGCTTCAGAGGCAATTGCAAAGCCTTGTTGTGAAGATGTTTCATCCATCATAGCTTCCAGTTGCGTTGCGTATATGCATTTCTGGGAACTTGTGGCATCGTCTGTCATTTATGCTTCACCACAGACTAGAAGATATGCACTGGAGTCGATGGAACTGTGGGGGCTTGAGAAGGGCTCAGTCAGTAGGCTATATTCAATTTTGTTCTCTTCACAGCCAATCTTTCATCTGCAGTTTGCTGCTTATTCTCTACTTCTTTCTGAACCCATCTGTCAATTTTCACTAGTAAAGGCTCTAGGATCAAATAGACCACTGACTCAGGGATCTGGCATGAGCCAAAGTATTGAGTTGATGCAAGATTTAGAGAAGACACTAGATCTAAGAGAAGAACTCTCATCCTTAATTGAGATGCCTACTTCCGAACTTCTCCAGACAGATATGTTAGCTCATGATAGGGTATGTATATTAAATTTTGGTAGGTGTGATTTCTAGTTCATGAACTGATGGCTTATTTCTCTCACTTGGTTGATGCCTTCATTGCCTGGTCATTGTTGTTGTCCCACCTGCAATTACCACCACCAGCTTTGGAAAAGATACTTCATTATATACAAGATAAGATCAGTCCATGCATATTGTATTGCATTTTGTAGCATATTCCTTTAAAGGACTAGTGCACCTTGTGGAAAGAAAAAAGATGCTAAACTCATGCCTGAAGCAGAAGTTGCTACAGTAGCTTCCAACAATGCCATAATTACATGTTCACTGCACCCATACGTTGAATCCCTTTGGCCAGTTGGGACATGGCAAATGGCTTCATTTGCAGGAGGCTGTATGGGATGATGATTAGGCTGTTGCCTTCCTATGTGCTTACATGGTTTACTAGTTTAAGAGATCGTTCATTGTTATCCTCAGTTGAGTCCTTCACTAGAGCATGGTGCAGTCCTCTTCTACTTGATGAATTTTCTCAGGTATGACACTTAGATTGTTTAAAAAATATGCATATTTAATTTGTTATCCAGTACTCAGCCCTTCTGAATATCTATTTACTGGCCTACCCTGGACACTGTGTTACGACATACAGTATGTTATTTCGTTGTGAAAAAAATGCTTATAATTTTTTTAGCCAACCCTCGACCTGCTTTGGGTGGGTATTATTTTCCTGTACTATACCAAGTCAAACTGGAGGGGTATCAAGGTGGAAACCACTTTGAAATTTAGAAAAAAGATACTAAAAAAATTCCCATATGCAGGAGTTATTATACAACCACGTGCAGTAGTGTTGAAGCAGTTAAAACTTTCAAGCCGTACTGTTTGGCACTATTCATTTCGTTAATTATGAATTTCATCTCTCTAATCGGAATCGATTTTGCACTAAATTGGTGGTATCCACCTTGATATTTTCCTGTCAAATTGATCCTTGGAACTTACCTTACAAATGATTTTACCCCATCTTACTACCTTACAAATGATTTTACCCCATCTTACTACCTTACAAATGATTTTACCCCATCTTACAGATCAAGGACTCTGTATGCTGATGATAATTTCTCAGTTAGTGTGAACCGCTCGGCATACGAAATTGTTGCTACATACAAGGAGACAGAAATTGATCTTGTCATACGCCTTCCAAGCTGTTACCCTCTGCGCCATGTGGATGTTGAATGTACCAGAAGTTTGGGTATCAGTGAAGTGCAGAAAATGGTTGCTTTCTCTCACGGCATTCGTACACCTGGAAAAGCAATTTTGACAAGGAGTGTGGAGGAATGCCCAATCTGTTACAGCATTCTGCGTACGAGCAACCACAGCATTCCCCGGCTGGCTTGCAAGACGTGCAGGAATAATCTACAAGTGGTTCTCAACATCCAACAAATCAACGTGTCCCTTGTGCCGAACTCCTTTCTAGTCCGGCTGTGCTGCGCTATGCCTATTTTTTATGTTGCCGTAGAAATTTAAATTTATACTCCGTAATTGTTATGTTTTGTATTATAAAGTTAATTAAGGTTAGATAAAAAATGTTGTTCATGTGTCTATTGTCTAGAATGTGTACAGTGATTAAAAACCGATCGTATAAAGAGGGTCAGGTCTATATATATACAACCTAGGCCAATGGTCTGTCTAACATCCCCCGCAGTCATAGCGGGAGGAGAACGAACGTAAAGACTGAATCGAAAACTCGTGAACAAAGACGTGGGTAGGTCTTTGGTCATTATATCAGCAAACTGATGTGCCGATGGTACATGGAGCACCCGAACCTATCCTAATGCGACCTTGTCATAGGCAAAATGGATATCGATCTTGATGTGCTTGGTGCGTCGATGAGATTTGGGTAGCAAAGGCACCCGAAAACGCGAAGGTGGGAGTACTCGGGCGCCGTGCGGTAGAGAAGAGCATAGAGAACATTGTTTTGAACGGAGGAGCATGGGTGACGATTGAGAAGGTACGTCGCAGTAGCCAGAGCTTCGGCTCAATAAGTGGTGAGTAAGTGGGCGTGAAGTAACATGGTACGACTGATGTTATTGAAGGTGCGAAGGAGGCGCTCGGCTTTGCAGTTCTGATGAGAGGTGTAGGGGCAGGAGAGCCGAAGATGGATGCCCTGCGAGGTGAGGAGGTTTGTAACGGTATGGTTGACGAATTTCATATCGTTATCGGCTTGTAAAGCCTTGATGGAGAGGTTGAACTGAGTGGACACGTACGTGACGAAGTGAGTGAGGTGAGAGGCGACCTCGGATTTGTGGATGAGCGGGAAGGTCTAGCAATAGTGTGTATAATCGTCAAGTATAGCGAGATAATACTGATTACCGGAGATATTTTTAATTGGAGACGTCCATACAACACAATGTATAAGTTCAAATGGACATGAGGTACAGGAGAGAGAACTAAAAAAGGGCAGACGCATATGTTTACCAAGTTGACATGAGTGACAAACTGTGAAGCTGCTGTGAGTACATCGGATGGAGGTGGGGTCGGTAGCATTGACTGAGGCGGTAGAACGGGAGCCGATGCCAGGTGAGCCTAGGGATGAGCATCGAGAACCGCGGGTTGCTAGCCGATGGGGCTGCGTGGTTGGGGTTGGGGCGCCCAGGGGTTGTAGCAGAGCCACGGACCCGTGGGACCGGCAGGGTGGGCAGAGACAGAGGTAGGTCGTGATTGCATCGGACCCTGCCAGGTCCTGCCTTTGCCTTTGCCCTTGCCTTTCTTGGTGCGGGCTGTGTTGCTGTGGCCGGAGCCATGGCCACCAGAACCGCGGGAGGAAGGGGCAACGCAAGAAGCTCGACAGCTATTATCGGCTGCGACAAGAAGAGCAGTGTGAGCCACTGTATTCTCATCATTGGCCAGACGGAGTTCTTTAAGAACTAGCATGTCATGAGCTCGGGCGAACGATGGAAGAGGTGTGGCGTTGGCGATGTCATCGGCGGTGTTTGAGAAGCGGGGGTTGAGGCCTACCACTCCTCATCGACTAGCCAACCCTAAACCCTAACCCTAAACCCTAAACTCTAAACCCTAAACCCTAAATCCTAAAACCCTAAACCCTAGTTTTATGTTTTGTAGAAGTTATGCCATTAAAATGAGAAAAAAAAACTTTTTGCTCATCTAGTTTTCTTGTGTTTCCTCTTGATTGGAGATTACTCGATCACTTTCCATGTATTGGTGCCACACAAGGCACATGCCTATTACCATCGATAGGATCAAGTTTCGTTGTAAAATGGTTAGTACAATGGTAAGTGGAATTTGCAAGAGTTGTGTTCACATAAATTGTTTAGAGTTTCAGAGAGCGTGCTATGTCTATATTTTGGTAGTAGAACATGAGATTGTGCCATGACCAAATAAAGGAAGCTTTTTTTTTCAGACAATTTATTAAGATGCACTCAACCACCACTAGATGTGCATGGCAATGGCTAGCTTGACCCTCTTTGGGTTCCTTGTCGACCAACTCATGACCATCGTCAATGCCAACGACAACATGCATATCAATAACTTCAAGACAAGAAAGACGAGGGTTGCATCATCTACGCTGACTTCAAAATGGCCAAGAATACCTCCGCCTTTGATGGGCCCACACCTGCGCTGTCCCCTAGGCATTAGAAGTAGGTGTGAAAATGGTCAAAAACGGTTGAAAAATGTCTAAACCGTTTCCACGATTTTTTTGTCAAAAATGGAATCGAAATGATAGAGTAGAAAAAGATATCAATATTGTCGAAACATTAGAAAATATAAAATATAAAATTGTCAATAGAGCCTTATATCACACCAGTAAGAAATCATAATCTTGTTTACATTATAAATTAATGTCATAGATATATTAATTTGTCTCTAGAAGTGTTCCGTTTTAAGCAAGAGTCGAGGACCAAATTTCAATAGACAACTAGAAAAATGTGTGTGCGTTGCTATAGGTGAAGGTGGGTGGATGAAGCTCAACTTTGATGGGTTGACCAAGCACTCTATCTTGATCATAAGCACCAATAGCATATAAGCTATGCAAAGCAAATCGACCCCACGATGCGGTTCATTTCGTCATGGAGTTCACTGCACTTAGGACAAGGGTGGCGACGCATTTAGGAGGGTCACGGTGATGTATTATTCTCTAAAATTTGATGGCAAGTTCCATTCTTAGCAATTTAGATTTAAAAGAGTCCCTCCTTGACTACTGCTTTTTTTCTCTTTTGACCGTCTATGAGCACTATATATTCTTCCCCCTTGTGAGTATATATGCCAGATTTAGTAAAATAAGGTTGTTATTTTGAGCATTCTTAATTTGACTATATGGTTTGAACATGATTGTGAAGGCATGTAATCAAAGTTTCTCTACAGGTGGCCTTCTAAAGACAATTGCAGAAGCACTTGGCAAGTGGAAGGACATACAATGACATTACAACAAGCCATTAATTGCAATCAAGGGCAATAACGATGATTTTTTTCTCTCGATCCTACAGGCTTTGCTCTTCATATTCTGATCATATAAGATACGTGACTTTTGCAATCGTTATCACACAATGTATGTTCTAATTATGTTGTAGAGATCTAGAATTGTTGAAATTTAAATGATCCGTGTGTGACTGAAATTTAAAATTTCTTCTACTGTAGGTACTACCTGATGACATTCTTGTCTTGCAAGTTTGCTGGTAGCTACTATGTGATTTGTTGTGTTTTTGTCTTGCAACTTCGCTTCTAGCTCCTACACAATTTGGTGTGTATTGTCTCCGTGTCTATCGGGAGCCGAAAGCATTATGGCTTGGACTACATCTACCCAAGTGCGTGGATCCAGTAGTTCTTCGATGTATAACAGTATATGTTTGTATTGTAATTAATCCTAGTCAGTCATGGAAATGGCTCACAATTCCCAAACCACTTTTTTTATACATGTGTTATTGCCTTACACGTGAAATGACAAACAGACACTACGGAGCCAAGAGCACTGTGGAGAGTTAGAGATGATGGACCAAAATCCCTAATACAAACACTATCAATTTTTATTATAGTAGAGAAGTGAAGAATTGAAGGACGCTAAATAGACTTGATACATTTTTTTAATTACTCCCTTAGGTCATTAATATATGTGTTTTTACGTAAAAATTATTGTTAAAAGCGTCTTATATATTAATGACCCGAGTAGTTTCCAAAAGAGCTTATTGGTAGAATATATTTCCTAAAGCGGTTAGAGTGTAAAAATGGCACCCGCGTGCGCATGTCAAAGGACTGGCCCGGCCCGGCCCCCGCGCGCGCGGGGGCGAGCGGCAAAACGAATAAGGCGCGCCAAAACCCACCGATTGATTCAGTGCGCGCCACTTTTGTTGCCTCCATCCCGCTCAGAAATCTACGAAACGAAGTAAAATCCATTCCTTGCTGCTAGATCGCATCAGCTTCATCCTTGGAGAGAGAAGACCAGAGCAGAGGGGAGAAGATCTGCCTGCCTTGCCATGGTAATGGCTACATCTCAAAAATGTTTGTTGTGGTGGGCCAACTCATCAGGGTGAATGTATGTTTTGCTTTCAAATATAAATTCTATGTGCCAGTTGTATAAGATTGCTTATTTGTTTTGAGTAGTGTGGTAGCCACTAGAATTGGTTCATGTATTTTTCAATATTTAAGTGGGACACTAAACCCGATTTTAATTCGCCAGATGGTTGAGCAGACAAACCAGTATACTCAGAGGGTATTGATAGGTGAATCTTGAGTTTAGGCAATCCCTAATCAGAATAAAAATTACTACATGTGTGAACATAAGCAATAGATGGTAGGTAGGCTAGAGTTATTCACACCCCACTTACTCGGCTAGTAAGATTAAATAGGTAGTCAATTTAGATTTTGCCTATTTTGGTTCAGAGGTAGTCAAGTCCTGCTGAAGTTTGCACGCAAGTTGGAGAGCATGTTAGCTATAGCAAACCAACTTAGATCTTGCATTCTATATACTCCATTCGCTTTTAATCGACAATTTTGACAAAAAAAAGTTGTTTGTAAATAATTGCCATTTTGCCCATATAAGAAACAACTACATATGTATTAAAAAGCTCTCGTGTTAACATACTCTAACCACAACACTAAATATCTCAAAGTGTAAAACAATCATTTGTACAATAATTATCTGGTTTTATGTATGGAGTCAAAAGTGTCAATTAAAAGAAAACAGAGTGTCAATTGATACTACTTCAACTGTTCCTTTATTGTCTAGAGCATGGGGAGTGTATTCAGCACATTCTTGCCTTATATGATTCATGTGCAGAGGTCAGCATATTGTCCATATTGCTTAACACATTGTTAGAAGGAGTTTTTCATGAGTGTAACCAGTGGGTACTGTTCAGTGCTTGGCACATTTCTGACAATGAGATTGAGATGATTCAAGATCATTTTCTACGTGCTCTTGTGACTTTGCTATTTAGTACCAATAACATCAATGATTGTATTTGGAGAGAATCTGATGCACTTGTATTTTTTGAGAAATTACTGAGAAATCTTTTTATTGGTTCAACAGTACATAGAAAATGCTTAAAGACTCTTCACTTTGTCATGAGTACAATCATCAAACCGTTGTCAGGCAAACTGAAATTGAATGAAGCTTCTTGGTACACTGATTTGGTGGGGGAAAACATATTGAGTTGGCTTGATGTAGCCATCTCTTACCTATCATGCAGCCGGAGGGAAGTACTTCAACAAGGTAAGCTACACTAAAACTTTTATTGATCGTACTAGTACAACACTGCTTTCTTTATAGTCACTCCATATGATCATTTATAATTGGATGCAAGTTGTGTTGTCTTGCTTCCCGTTGAATATAACATGTGGAGTCTAGAAACTAAAAGTTAAGATTAAACGAGAGATTAGTGATGCAGACGGATCATTATTGCTAACTCTTTTTAAGAAATACTATCGAAGCTCTATCGTTGTACACTAGTGTAACTACCTTGTCAACGGTGGTTGAACTATTGGGGGTGAAACTGACAGCAGTTATGGTTGGCTATTGCTGGACAGAACTTCAAGATAATGATTTGCATTGTGTTTCATACAGTACAGAAGTGGATTGAATTAGCCGTTTTGATTGTGGAAGAAATGACAGATGCCATCAATGATGTTGTAATAAACCAGAAATCAAATGAAGATACCTTGGAGAAGCTTAAATTAGTGGTTAATGCTATAGATGAGTTAACTTTAAGCTTCGGTGAATCCGCTTTGGTTACACTCTGTCACCTCAACCATCTTGTGGATATTCAAGAAACGGAGAACTTCCAGAGTTTGCAGATTATTAGATCAGGGGATTATGCTGAGAGAAATAACAAGATGATGGAAAGTATGCTCCGTTTGTTCTTGGCCTCTGGTGCTTCAGAGGCAATTGCAAAGCCTTGTTGTGAAGATGTTTCATCCATCATAGCTTCCAGTTGCGTTGCGTATATGCATTTCTGGGAACTTGTGGCATCGTCTGTCATTTATGCTTCACCACAGACTAGAAGATATGCACTGGAGTCGATGGAACTGTGGGGGCTTGAGAAGGGCTCAGTCAGTAGGCTATATTCAATTTTGTTCTCTTCACAGCCAATCTTTCATCTGCAGTTTGCTGCTTATTCTCTACTTCTTTCTGAACCCATCTGTCAATTTTCACTAGTAAAGGCTCTAGGATCAAATAGACCACTGACTCAGGGATCTGGCATGAGCCAAAGTATTGAGTTGATGCAAGATTTAGAGAAGACACTAGATCTAAGAGAAGAACTCTCATCCTTAATTGAGATGCCTACTTCCGAACTTCTCCAGACAGATATGTTAGCTCATGATAGGGTATGTATATTAAATTTTGGTAGGTGTGATTTCTAGTTCATGAACTGATGGCTTATTTCTCTCACTTGGTTGATGCCTTCATTGCCTGGTCATTGTTGTTGTCCCACCTGCAATTACCACCACCAGCTTTGGAAAAGATACTTCATTATATACAAGATAAGATCAGTCCATGCATATTGTATTGCATTTTGTAGCATATTCCTTTAAAGGACTAGTGCACCTTGTGGAAAGAAAAAAGATGCTAAACTCATGCCTGAAGCAGAAGTTGCTACAGTAGCTTCCAACAATGCCATAATTACATGTTCACTGCACCCATACGTTGAATCCCTTTGGCCAGTTGGGACATGGCAAATGGCTTCATTTGCAGGAGGCTGTATGGGATGATGATTAGGCTGTTGCCTTCCTATGTGCTTACATGGTTTACTAGTTTAAGAGATCGTTCATTGTTATCCTCAGTTGAGTCCTTCACTAGAGCATGGTGCAGTCCTCTTCTACTTGATGAATTTTCTCAGGTATGACACTTAGATTGTTTAAAAAATATGCATATTTAATTTGTTATCCAGTACTCAGCCCTTCTGAATATCTATTTACTGGCCTACCCTGGACACTGTGTTACGACATACAGTATGTTATTTCGTTGTGAAAAAAATGCTTATAATTTTTTTAGCCAACCCTCGACCTGCTTTGGGTGGGTATTATTTTCCTGTACTATACCAAGTCAAACTGGAGGGGTATCAAGGTGGAAACCACTTTGAAATTTAGAAAAAAGATACTAAAAAAATTCCCATATGCAGGAGTTATTATACAACCACGTGCAGTAGTGTTGAAGCAGTTAAAACTTTCAAGCCGTACTGTTTGGCACTATTCATTTCGTTAATTATGAATTTCATCTCTCTAATCGGAATCGATTTTGCACTAAATTGGTGGTATCCACCTTGATATTTTCCTGTCAAATTGATCCTTGGAACTTACCTTACAAATGATTTTACCCCATCTTACTACCTTACAAATGATTTTACCCCATCTTACTACCTTACAAATGATTTTACCCCATCTTACAGATCAAGGACTCTGTATGCTGATGATAATTTCTCAGTTAGTGTGAACCGCTCGGCATACGAAATTGTTGCTACATACAAGGAGACAGAAATTGATCTTGTCATACGCCTTCCAAGCTGTTACCCTCTGCGCCATGTGGATGTTGAATGTACCAGAAGTTTGGGTATCAGTGAAGTGCAGAAAATGGTTGCTTTCTCTCACGGCATTCGTACACCTGGAAAAGCAATTTTGACAAGGAGTGTGGAGGAATGCCCAATCTGTTACAGCATTCTGCGTACGAGCAACCACAGCATTCCCCGGCTGGCTTGCAAGACGTGCAGGAATAATCTACAAGTGGTTCTCAACATCCAACAAATCAACGTGTCCCTTGTGCCGAACTCCTTTCTAGTCCGGCTGTGCTGCGCTATGCCTATTTTTTATGTTGCCGTAGAAATTTAAATTTATACTCCGTAATTGTTATGTTTTGTATTATAAAGTTAATTAAGGTTAGATAAAAAATGTTGTTCATGTGTCTATTGTCTAGAATGTGTACAGTGATTAAAAACCGATCGTATAAAGAGGGTCAGGTCTATATATATACAACCTAGGCCAATGGTCTGTCTAACATCCCCCGCAGTCATAGCGGGAGGAGAACGAACGTAAAGACTGAATCGAAAACTCGTGAACAAAGACGTGGGTAGGTCTTTGGTCATTATATCAGCAAACTGATGTGCCGATGGTACATGGAGCACCCGAACCTATCCTAATGCGACCTTGTCATAGGCAAAATGGATATCGATCTTGATGTGCTTGGTGCGTCGATGAGATTTGGGTAGCAAAGGCACCCGAAAACGCGAAGGTGGGAGTACTCGGGCGCCGTGCGGTAGAGAAGAGCATAGAGAACATTGTTTTGAACGGAGGAGCATGGGTGACGATTGAGAAGGTACGTCGCAGTAGCCAGAGCTTCGGCTCAATAAGTGGTGAGTAAGTGGGCGTGAAGTAACATGGTACGACTGATGTTATTGAAGGTGCGAAGGAGGCGCTCGGCTTTGCAGTTCTGATGAGAGGTGTAGGGGCAGGAGAGCCGAAGATGGATGCCCTGCGAGGTGAGGAGGTTTGTAACGGTATGGTTGACGAATTTCATATCGTTATCGGCTTGTAAAGCCTTGATGGAGAGGTTGAACTGAGTGGACACGTACGTGACGAAGTGAGTGAGGTGAGAGGCGACCTCGGATTTGTGGATGAGCGGGAAGGTCTAGCAATAGTGTGTATAATCGTCAAGTATAGCGAGATAATACTGATTACCGGAGATATTTTTAATTGGAGACGTCCATACAACACAATGTATAAGTTCAAATGGACATGAGGTACAGGAGAGAGAACTAAAAAAGGGCAGACGCATATGTTTACCAAGTTGACATGAGTGACAAACTGTGAAGCTGCTGTGAGTACATCGGATGGAGGTGGGGTCGGTAGCATTGACTGAGGCGGTAGAACGGGAGCCGATGCCAGGTGAGCCTAGGGATGAGCATCGAGAACCGCGGGTTGCTAGCCGATGGGGCTGCGTGGTTGGGGTTGGGGCGCCCAGGGGTTGTAGCAGAGCCACGGACCCGTGGGACCGGCAGGGTGGGCAGAGACAGAGGTAGGTCGTGATTGCATCGGACCCTGCCAGGTCCTGCCTTTGCCTTTGCCCTTGCCTTTCTTGGTGCGGGCTGTGTTGCTGTGGCCGGAGCCATGGCCACCAGAACCGCGGGAGGAAGGGGCAACGCAAGAAGCTCGACAGCTATTATCGGCTGCGACAAGAAGAGCAGTGTGAGCCACTGTATTCTCATCATTGGCCAGACGGAGTTCTTTAAGAACTAGCATGTCATGAGCTCGGGCGAACGATGGAAGAGGTGTGGCGTTGGCGATGTCATCGGCGGTGTTTGAGAAGCGGGGGTTGAGGCCTACCACTCCTCATCGACTAGCCAACCCTAAACCCTAACCCTAAACCCTAAACTCTAAACCCTAAACCCTAAATCCTAAAACCCTAAACCCTAGTTTTATGTTTTGTAGAAGTTATGCCATTAAAATGAGAAAAAAAAACTTTTTGCTCATCTAGTTTTCTTGTGTTTCCTCTTGATTGGAGATTACTCGATCACTTTCCATGTATTGGTGCCACACAAGGCACATGCCTATTACCATCGATAGGATCAAGTTTCGTTGTAAAATGGTTAGTACAATGGTAAGTGGAATTTGCAAGAGTTGTGTTCACATAAATTGTTTAGAGTTTCAGAGAGCGTGCTATGTCTATATTTTGGTAGTAGAACATGAGATTGTGCCATGACCAAATAAAGGAAGCTTTTTTTTTCAGACAATTTATTAAGATGCACTCAACCACCACTAGATGTGCATGGCAATGGCTAGCTTGACCCTCTTTGGGTTCCTTGTCGACCAACTCATGACCATCGTCAATGCCAACGACAACATGCATATCAATAACTTCAAGACAAGAAAGACGAGGGTTGCATCATCTACGCTGACTTCAAAATGGCCAAGAATACCTCCGCCTTTGATGGGCCCACACCTGCGCTGTCCCCTAGGCATTAGAAGTAGGTGTGAAAATGGTCAAAAACGGTTGAAAAATGTCTAAACCGTTTCCACGATTTTTTTGTCAAAAATGGAATCGAAATGATAGAGTAGAAAAAGATATCAATATTGTCGAAACATTAGAAAATATAAAATATAAAATTGTCAATAGAGCCTTATATCACACCAGTAAGAAATCATAATCTTGTTTACATTATAAATTAATGTCATAGATATATTAATTTGTCTCTAGAAGTGTTCCGTTTTAAGCAAGAGTCGAGGACCAAATTTCAATAGACAACTAGAAAAATGTGTGTGCGTTGCTATAGGTGAAGGTGGGTGGATGAAGCTCAACTTTGATGGGTTGACCAAGCACTCTATCTTGATCATAAGCACCAATAGCATATAAGCTATGCAAAGCAAATCGACCCCACGATGCGGTTCATTTCGTCATGGAGTTCACTGCACTTAGGACAAGGGTGGCGACGCATTTAGGAGGGTCACGGTGATGTATTATTCTCTAAAATTTGATGGCAAGTTCCATTCTTAGCAATTTAGATTTAAAAGAGTCCCTCCTTGACTACTGCTTTTTTTCTCTTTTGACCGTCTATGAGCACTATATATTCTTCCCCCTTGTGAGTATATATGCCAGATTTAGTAAAATAAGGTTGTTATTTTGAGCATTCTTAATTTGACTATATGGTTTGAACATGATTGTGAAGGCATGTAATCAAAGTTTCTCTACAGGTGGCCTTCTAAAGACAATTGCAGAAGCACTTGGCAAGTGGAAGGACATACAATGACATTACAACAAGCCATTAATTGCAATCAAGGGCAATAACGATGATTTTTTTCTCTCGATCCTACAGGCTTTGCTCTTCATATTCTGATCATATAAGATACGTGACTTTTGCAATCGTTATCACACAATGTATGTTCTAATTATGTTGTAGAGATCTAGAATTGTTGAAATTTAAATGATCCGTGTGTGACTGAAATTTAAAATTTCTTCTACTGTAGGTACTACCTGATGACATTCTTGTCTTGCAAGTTTGCTGGTAGCTACTATGTGATTTGTTGTGTTTTTGTCTTGCAACTCCGCTTCTAGCTCCTACACAATTTGGTGTGTATTGTCTCCGTGTCTATCGGGAGCCGAAAGCATTATGGCTTGGACTACATCTACCCAAGTGCGTGGATCCAGTAGTTCTTCGATGTATAACAGTATATGTTTGTATTGTAATTAATCCTAGTCAGTCATGGAAATGGCTCACAATTCCCAAACCACTTTTTTTATACATGTGTTATTGCCTTACACGTGAAATGACAAACAGACACTACGGAGCCAAGAGCACTGTGGAGAGTTAGAGATGATGGACCAAAATCCCTAATACAAACACTATCAATTTTTATTATAGTAGAGAAGTGAAGAATTGAAGGACGCTAAATAGACTTGATACATTTTTTTAATTACTCCCTTAGGTCATTAATATATGTGTTTTTACGTAAAAATTATTGTTAAAAGCGTCTTATATATTAATGACCCGAGTAGTTTCCAAAAGAGCTTATTGGTAGAATATATTTCCTAAAGCGGTTAGAGTGTAAAAATGGCACCCGCGTGCGCATGTCAAAGGACTGGCCCGGCCCGGCCCCCGCGCGCGCGGGGGCGAGCGGCAAAACGAATAAGGCGCGCCAAAACCCACCGATTGATTCAGTGCGCGCCACTTTTGTTGCCTCCATCCCGCTCAGAAATCTACGAAACGAAGTAAAATCCATTCCTTGCTGCTAGATCGCATCAGCTTCATCCTTGGAGAGAGAAGACCAGAGCAGAGGGGAGAAGATCTGCCTGCCTTGCCATGGCGCCGCCGCCTCCCAGGAACAGCTCTTCCCCCAACAACAGCGGCAGCAGCAACGCCAAGAAGAAGACGGTCACCCCCGCCCAGGTCGCCTTCCTTGTCGAGCGCTACCTCGCCGACAACGGCTTCTCTGCCTCCCTCGCCGCCTTCCGCACCGACGCCGCCCACCTCTTCACCAAGGCCGCCCCCGTCCCCCCCAAGGGCCTCCTCCGCCTAGCCGACATCCTCCACGACTACGTCGCCCTCAAGGAGGCCCGCCTCGCCGTCGACTCCGCAATGCACGCAATGCACAACCTCGTCTCAGCATACTACCCCCATCGCCCTCCTGCCCCCGCTCCTTCCTCGCCCACGGTGCTCTTTGACGCCACATCACCTCCAGGTTTGCTCCGCACCCCACCTGTTCGATGATTTGTCTGATCGCGCTCTCTGGCATCTGCCAGTGCTAGGAGTTAAGAGAACACAATTCCATTCTTGCCTAACAGAGCACTATGCTTGTTGTGTTGCTGCAGCAGGCCCTGCTGGTGCTGGGTATGCTTCACCCATCATACACTACACGCAGACATCCTCCTCAGTTGTTGTCCACAACTCCAACCCGTCAGAGGCCAACACCATGTCCACCCCGGCTCAGGCGCCAGCCGCAGCGCCTATCTCGTTCCCTGACAAGAAGAGGAAGGCAGCAGCTACAAAGTCTGCTGCAAAGTCCAAGAAAACCTGCATCGCACCAACTACCAGCTCGCACCCAAAATGTAAGTATCATCTTGTTAGGTTTGAACAATTAACAATGGCTCTTGATTCCTTCTGTAACATTGCAAACATTGATTGCTTACCACGTTCCAATCTAATCCCAGGTAAAACTGTGTTCTCCCAATTGTTGCTTGATATCCCAGAACAGAACAGGGGTTCAGCTCAACACTCAGCCATAGCCAAGCTCCCTGTCCAACGTTCATCTGTTGCAAAAAGCTTATTCAATCCTCTCCAACCTCAAGTCCATTCTTCTCCATGCACACCTCAACAAAGCAATCCCGTCACTGCTTATCAAACAGAAGAGCCATCCTCCGTGGTTGCTAACGCTCATACCCAACATGAGGTTGCTTCTTCTCAATGCTCAATAGTTTCTTCCAAGACTCTTATCGTCAGTCCTCTCAAAGGTGCTGCATATTGTGCTGTTGAGAGGAGTTACCATGTCAGCTCCCCCTTGTCCAAAAGGGAACATGTCAAAGGGAAGCTGGATTTTGGCACGTGTGATGATAGGCCATGTTCAAATGAGACAATTTGTGGAAAAGCCTCTACCTCCTCTGATGTGGAGAAGCAAGATTATTTTGACATCGACTTCACAAATCTAGACGTATTCGATGGCGATTTTTCATTCTCTGAGCTTCTACTTGACCTTGATCTTGACTCTGAAGGTGTTCATTGTCTCAACCCTCCCGCCAATGCTGAAGTCCAAAGGTACGTGGTAATATTGCCTTTTGTTGTCGTGTGATGTATTCCTGGTGAAACTACATATGTTAAGTGGTTATGTTGTGTGCATCTGAATGAATACAGATTAGAGGCTATTCCGGTTTTAGCAGATCCTATGAAGCCAATTGCAGAAGATCCCACGGAGGATATCAATTCACAAGGTTCAGAGCTAACTCTAATAATATCCCACAGCGTTTTTATCGTATTGTTCCTAACATATGCTGCCTTGATGACTAAATCGGCAGGAGCAGCATCGGCGATCACTTGTGTTAGGGCTATAACTAAGAGGATAAAGATTATTAGCCCTGGTATGGTTATGAGTTTTGGCTTGTGTCTTTCATCTTTGCAAACGCACGAGAGATTTTTAACATGGTGTTGGTTGTTTGTTTGCAGTGAAGGGCCGCGCAGGCGCTGCTCCTTACTTGAGCACATGACAATTGACATAGGGAATGCCTTGTGGATCGATGCGATGCTGCTAACTGACATGATATATCCACCTAGATGGCCAGATGATGGCATTGTACACTTTTTTTTATTGTACTTCATTCGGGGATATTTTATTTAATCTATCTAGATGTTGCTTTATTGGCTGAAGAGAAAGGCCAACCCAATAACTTTATGATGCCGCAGTTCCTCGCAACTCAGCCACTCGGTTTGGCTACCCAAATACTTCCAGGCTGCCTACCGCAATGATATCAATGGGTTCTCCAGATGTTCTGCCCCATGATTTCCTTGATTTGATCGAGAGTTCAGCTCCGCTCTTGGATAACGATAACCTTGATCGAGCATATTCCTTCACTATGTTGAATTCTCCAATATTAGAGGGTGTCGTAAGCAAAAACAGCTTGGCCAAGTGACATTTTGGATGCTAATGAGAGTGATATGTGGACCCATATGCATGAAGAACTCTCTCAAATTGCTCGCTGCAATGCAGCGTTCAAGCCTGGCAACAAGGAATTTTCGAACACAGCAGCTCTTTTGGTATAAATAATCCTAATTCTGAAGCATTTTTCGGTTTAAAGAAAATGTAGTCCCAATAATTAAATTATCATTAAAGAAGTTGAAAGAATAAAAAGATTTCCAAACGAAAATACATGTAAGATGATACTAAAAAGGAACGACACAGCAGAATACCTGCGAATACATATACATATATATTGGAGATGATTGCTACGTATAGCCCTGTCTGTAGCGGCGGAAGAGCTCGTCGGTCTTGGCGGTGCGGAAGGCGTAGCACCCCAATGCGTAGACGGCGAGGAGCGCGACGGTGGCGACGACGAGAATGAGATCCGCTCGGCGCCACTCTCTACGGAGGTTCTGGAGCAAGCCAGCCTTGCAGGAGGCGCAGGAGTAGCAGAGCTGAGCCTGGTCGTTGCTCCAGGCGGTGCAATCGGGGTCGGCGGCGGCGCTGATGGGGCTAATCCAAAAGATCGGGGTGACGAAAGTGTAGCCACACCTGGTGGGCGGCTTGCAGCACCCCGACTGCAATGGGGTGAGCCAGGAGGCGGAGAAGAAGTCTTGTGCCGTGGCGTAGGTTTGGTTGACGTCCGAGCAGACGGGCGTGGCTGCCAGGCACGTCTTGATCTGCTCCCATCTGCCTGGCTCATCGACGCGGCCGCGCAGCCAGCCGGAGAAATCGTCGAGGTCGTACTCGAGGAAGGACCTGCTGGGCACTGGGCGACCCGAGGCGCCGGTGGTGACGACGAAGACGAAGACAGCAAGGCAGGCGAGCGCCACCACGAGGATGAGCATGCCGACGAAGTAGAGGAGGAGGAGCCAGGGCAGCCGCCAGAAAGCGGCGACGAAGCCGGCGAGACCGACGGCGAGGACAGCGACGCCTAGGCCGATCAGCGGCCACTGGAGGAGCTGGACGCAGGCACTGTCCACCTGTGCGGACAGCCAGATACCGGCCACGATGACCGGAATGGAGAGCAGCGCAGCCACCAGGTTGATGACTGCCACGCCGACATAGTTGAGGGCCATCGCGCGCGCACGAGCTAGCTAACTAGCTGATCGATCAGATCGATCTAAAGATATATCAGCATTCCCAGGCTAATAACATGTCTTATTATGACGAATATGGACAGTATAGGTTGAGCTATAGAGTATGCATGGAAGATGATAGATATGCTAAGCTGCAGCTACCTGCTTGCTTAATCCGAGAACCACAGCCTCGTGTACGTGAGCAGGGGCCTCCTAATTAACTCTTCTCCAATATAATTCCTTTCTTCCATCCATGCATCATTTCTTGTTTTTTTAATTAAGATATAACAGCTGTTTCGTGCGCGTGGAGGACGGAATAGATGCATCGATACCTTGCAAAAAAAAGATACCTTATTCTTCGCTTCCTGTCTAATTCATCCCATCGCCATATGTGCTTGTCAATGTCAAAAGACCAAGGGGATCCATGCGTCCCTCCACGAGGAACGTGGGATATGTTCATCGTATCTTATTTAAATCCTAAAACTTAATTTCAGAATTAATTATCTTTTTCTTTCTTTCTTTTGTTCATCGTATCTTATTTAAATCCTAAAACTTAATTTCAGAATTAATTATCTTTTTCTTTCTTTCTTTCTTTCTACTACCTCCGTCACAAAAGGTGTATAAAAATCTTACCAACACACTCTTTTTTGGACCGAGAGGTAGTTTTTTTTCCTTAACTTTGGACCGCCAATAATAAATAGAATCTTACCCTAAAATTGTTTTTTCTTTGGTCACTCCATCTATTATATATCTCTGCGATTTACATATACACTCCATTTCGTTTTGTTTCACATTGGTTATTTCGAGCGAGCTAGTATCATCTTTAAAATGCAGCCTTTTTTCAGCTGTAAAGTTAGCATAAAATTGTTTTTTAAATCCATGTTTATGAGTTTCATATATCCAATATTTTTAAGAAGATTTTTTTGAACCAATCTTTAAGAATATACCAATATATCAAAATTTTGAAAGGCCCCTGGCACGTAGGCCTCATTCGTACTCGGCCAGTGGCCAGACCGTCGCATATGGCCGGCCAGGGCATCGCGTGATCGCGGGCCTAACGAGCCTAGGCTGTTACGAACCAATGCAGGCAACCAATCCAAACACAATGCTCAGGCGTTGGGCCTCACTTCAACTATATATTGCTTTATATTTTTTACTCGAATTATACGTAAGAAATATAAAATAAACTAAATGAAACCTGGAGCGTTGCCACTGGAAAGTTGTAAGATAATAAGTAAGTATGACGTGTCAATTAAATTTGTTTTGTAGCTAAACGATTTGATTTTACATGTTTTACACAGTTACATCTTCCATACTAATAAGATAATATATATTCACAAGAGAAGGGAAATAGTTTAAACAACCCAAATGCTAAAAAATAATTGAGTTGATGTGATAAAATATGCTATAAATGATTAAGATTATGTGCATGGTTTTATGAGAGAAGAGAACTGATTTATAAAATAGATAAATGATCCAAAGTTAAAAATAATTGAGATAGTATAGCTCGTACAATTTATTTCTTTAATCCTAGTCAAGGGTTTATTACGATAGAAAAACTTCAAATCAACCTAAGTTTTAAAATTGGCCTTGATGATAAACCACAAACATGATGCGTTGAAGTTCGAATTAAATTGAGCTCCTACTTGCAGCAATCAGGATGTTTTTTTAGGAAAATACTCTATTAGAGCACCCCAATCAACTATTGCTAGACACGTATCTAACCAAGGAGACAGATCTGGAAAAAAAAATCATGACCTGTAAGGACAATATAGAACATGAAGATGTATATTCTACGACAATCTTGGAAAGGCCAGCTCTACGGCCTTACCGGCAGCGGTTACAGTTTAGGGTTTAGCTTAGGGTTTAAATGCTTACAAGTTATTCGCGTCGTATTAGCTTTGTTTGTACCATGATTTTTCCTTCCTCCGGCCGGAGTGTTAAATCACTGGCACTTGCAACGGACATTATTCTTAATTTTTTCCTACTTTGAACGCATGGTTTATGGCTTTCAAGAGCCAATATGAACAAGTCTCGCTTTCCCTAATTTTAATTTGTTTCCTTAAGACTCTGGCAGTAGGTCTGTTTTCCTCTGCATTGTGAGCATACACCTTGTACTATTTTCGTTTGGTATCATTTCAATTCTAATGTGCTTTGCGTAGTGATTAGGCGTAGCTTCGCATTACTTGGGGCACCATTGTTCAGAGTACCACAGGACTAGCAGTTTAACTTTTTTGACAGTACATATTCTTCACCTGTACAAAAAATCATCCAATTCCGCAATAATGATCACATAACTTAATAATTCATTCTAGGTTTTAGTGTTGAGAAGCAGGGAAGAACATCCAGCTTTCTTTTAGATTGGATAAATGATCTTGTTGCAGTTTTGATTGTTATACTGTTTCTAGACGATCTTAATTTGAATCAAGTCAGCATCTTTAATCATTAAATTTTTAATGCAAAATACTTCATATTCCGCAGGTGGGACCGCTCCTCATCGATCGGCAGTCCATGCATGTCGAAGATGATTTATTCCTGCTTTCTTGCGATCGATTGTACTAGTTGCCACTTATTAGGAGAGGAATTAGAGGCCGTCCATATTATTCGGCCATGCTTGCATCTGCATGCTTTAGGTATCCATACAAAGAATGGTTTCCGTTCTTATCCTGCTTTATAACGTAATTATGATTTTACCCTTTTTTTGAGATTGTGATTTTGTTATCATTGTTTAGACGAAGCTTCTGTTTGTCCAGGGTATTTTGGATGTCCGTTTAGTGAGACCAAAATAAGTGAGGAAAGAAAGGGATGTAATTACTGATAAAATTTAAATGGACCATTCTACCCTCATTAACACTAGTGCTGTGCCCGATCCCGACTCCCATCCCGTCTCGTTCCCAAACTAACTCTTGGAGAGCGGCGGCGGCGCTTGGGCGTGCGGGCCGAGCGAGGGAGCGGCGGCAGCGCGCGGCGCGTGGACTGCGCTCGATGCGGAGCAGCGCGGCTGCTGCTGCTACCCCGAAGGTTGACGGCTCCTCCGCCGATGAGCTACCGGTCTGCCGTGCGCAGGCGATGAATCTCCTGCGGCTCCTCACACCGGCGTCGCCCTCACCTTGATGCTCCACGAGCCACGGCGGCGCCGCGCACCACTAGCAAGACGAGCTCTGCTGGCCTCCGCCTCCACAATCTCTTCCAGTTACCGCAAGTTGTGCTTTGCCTGTGTACGTGAGCAGTGCAACGAGCCAAAGTCTGTCTACTTTCCAGATTACACAGTGGGCGAAGTTCGCGACATTGATGCTTTACTCATCCTTTACTGAAATGGCTCAACCATTCTATCTTTCCGTTAATTGGAGTTAAAATTATAAAAAGGGAAAATTGCAAAAACAAGGGTATACATGTCTTTCTATCACAAAATTAACATTGTTTAGATGACTTAACAAATTAGGGATAAACTTGATCTTCGGTTTGAAAAGGTAAGGGCAAAATTATAAAACCTAAAAAAGGAAGGTAAAACCACAGTTGCAACAAGCTTCTGCTTTCTTCTCCTTCTACCATAGACGAAGAACTGCATGACGTCTGCTGCCTATGATCTGAATTAATAAAACCACCATGTTGCGTGCGTGTTCTTTCTTTCAGGCTCGCTTGCATAACCCCAGGTTTCTCATGTTCGTCCTTAGAAATGTCAAACTGCAGAGTGAGAAGTGCGAGCCGGCCGGCGACGGTGAGTCGAGAGTTGATCGTGAAAGATGGCCGGTTTGTTAGTTCCATATGAGTGGATTTAGGCCAATAGGTCAAAATAGCCCCTATCGATGCTTTAAAATACCCTTGTAAATTAAGTGTCGGATTTAAATATACTACCCTACTGCCTACTAGCAGTGGAACGTAAAAGCACCCCATTATAAACTCATTCATGCTGTAGTGCGGTAGATTCATATGCCAGATGGCCGGAATAGACTGTACAAGGGGCTTCCATCCATCTCAGTCTGCCCTTGTAGAGGGACTCGGATACGCGGCTCCGCCAATTATGGCTTTGTTGTTTATCCTCTTTGATTTGATTAAATGTCTCAATTAAGAAAGGTAGCGTTCCTTTAATCTCTGCCGGGATGAAGTTGTCAAATATTCACCTCATGCTCGCGCCATCAGAGATGTGGAGGATGATTCTTCTGTGGCATGTCAGCATGGCAGGTACCGTGCTAATTACAAGTTCGTTCTCTTTCTTTCTTTCTGCTCATATATACCAACAACTTTATTTCAGTCTAAATTCTAAGAACCAGGTGCATTTTTCACATCATAATCCAGTACTATCACACGTAATGTTGTTAGGCTGTATGTATTCATGTCATCTTAATTTCACTAAAATTATATACATGTGCGGTTTGTTGCTGTCACACCGAGCGATGAAGCCGCCGCGATGCGAGACTGCGATCCACGTCCCGTATCCGATTCCGCTATACTAGTTGGGCCGTGTGACGTTCTGGATAATACCCGACCCACCTATGGTTAGAGCCAATAAAATAGAAGATACTAGCACATTGATCTACTCATTGGTTTAATCATATTTTTTTAGCTTTTCTCATTGGTTTAATCTTATTTCTGAGGCACTTGATATGATCATTGCACATAAACTCTGACCGAGTGATCATATTGTTTGTCTAAAATCAAATGGCTATAGGGTCATACTAAAGGGATCAAGTTTTAAAATTTGGTACAGCTAGCATAACGATGGTATGAAAATATGAAAAGTTGGTTTACTAACAAGTATATCACTACATCTTTACCTATTTTAAAAATTCGTAAAGTTTCCGTTCATCATCCTATGATGTTTCGTTCGTTATTCCAGTATAATGGCTGCGATTAGTTTGGTCATCTGTACTTCCACTGGATGCTCATCACCGCATTTTCAAATTACAACAAAAATTACTCACCAATGACACCGACCAAAATCAAAGAGCTCACCAAATCCTCTCCAATTTGTCCCCCGCTCAAAGTCCTCTTCACTCCTGTCGCTCCCTCCAGCTACAGTTTGGTGTGCCTATAGGTCCATGTGGAGAATATATTTTGTTAAAAGGTTTAAATCACAAAACTTACATCATAATCATCTAATGTTTATCGTAATTTTAGTTTTTTCCGTTGAATCTAAATTCTAAGAACCAGATGCATTTTTCACATCATAGTTCAGTAGTATCGCACGTGATGTTAGGCTGTGTGTATTCATGTTGTCTTAATTTCACTAAAATTATAGACATGTGCCATTAGTTGCTTTTGTCCGGATAGTTTAACTGCTGGACTCCAATGAGGAAACCAGAATGTTTAGTAGCTCTAGAATGCATAATGCCGGATCTTGCTAGCTATGTGCTTCTAACCTCACCTCCTTTAATTTAAATAAACAAGAATATCAATCTATCTTAAACTGGTAGGAATTTGGCAAGCAGTAATATGTTGACACGTGTCTTTGCTCTCTCCCGAATAGTGTGGCTCATGCAGTGCTGGATTAGGTTTTAGGGTTTAGATTTAGAAGCAAGTAGAAAAAACTTTCAGGACCTTACATTTGGTGGCATTGAAGCAAGTAAAAAAAAATGAACACAGTATCCAGATCGAAAGGATCTCTCCTTCACACTTCTTCTACTCCTACGATCAAAATTCAAAGATAAAACAAAAGAAAAGAGGAAACGAAGATCCAAACTTAAAATGTTTCCGTTTGTCCATTATAAACATCGTTCACGGTTACTCTCTGTACCAAAGATCCCCATTCTCCATCAAGCATCAGTCTCTATAACAAATATGCCTGACCGACCAGTAGGCTTGACCAGTTGACCCACTCGGCTAATTAGGCCGAGCAGCTGCGTTTATTACAGAGGCTGAATAGTCAGATGGACAAGAGGCCCAAGTTTAAAAGAAAAAAAATACTTATGCAAGTACATTTATTCATACACCTCACCAATATAACTTCAACATACTTAGAATTTGTTGTGGCTTGGGGATAGTAAATTCCAGAAATTTACTATGGCATGAGGATGGTAAATTTTATAATTTTACAATGATATAGACTTAGCAAATTCTATAATCACATATATGATATCGATAGAAAATTCTACAATTAGCTAGAGTATGGGCATAGAATATTTTACAGTTTTGGTATGGAATGGACACAATAAATTACATAGTTTTAAAGTTTAGGGTTTAGGTTTGCCATTATAGCCTTTAAGATAAGAAATCACCAAGCAAAATAAAACCTTAAAGAGAAAATCTGAAAGAAAAACAAACAATAGGTTTATATAAAAAGCTTTCTATAAATGTTACTGAAGTTGCAAGAGATTTCTTTAGAAATAATTTACGTGTTAACGGGTTATGAAATAGGCGCGCCTATTTTCTAAGTAATATTCTAAAGCCGGCTTGTTTTCTTGCAAAATTGTACACCACCTGGCACCAGACATGCGCGAGACGAGCTGGGCTGCAACTCAGATGGGCCAGCCAAATTTCCTAATTCGCGAACGCTCGCGCGGAGGCCCGACGCCTTAATCGGCCTATTTCCAGTTTTGGCCTACGCGTCTTTCTATTTCCAGGCATGGCCTTTCCCGTTGTCAGATTCGGCCCGGTCGCGGGCGCACGTGCTCGGCTCACAAATAGGCCTTCTTTCTTTTATTTTGATTGGACCGTTTTCCTATTTCGGCCTTTACACGCACGTGATGAAGGCCCAAACTCACCCCTCCATACAACATCTAGACAATGCTCTCACGGCCCAAATTATTGTTTCATCTTTTCGTTTTTTTCTTTTTTGAAATTCGTATATGAATACGTATGATTTGAAAAATAAAGTTTTTATAACTTTATTCACATTAAATTTATACACAAATTTTTTTCGCATGAACTTTGTAGGCATAAACTTTTTTCACATAAACTTTCTATTAGATGAGATCTAAAAACTGTACATGGAAACACATCCCATTCATTTTTGGACCTTATTTATGAAAATTTTATATCTGGAAGCTCTCTTTTTAGAAACTTTATGTATAGTAAGTTTTGTATATATATGCAGAAACGTGGGACCAGTTTAAACAAAATTAGCAGCAAATCACGAATTTTTATAGCCCTAATCTCATGCGATCATAACACCAGCCATGGATTTGTTGACATGCAAGGAAAGGAAGTAACACGTCCGGATTTTTTGTCGCGACATACAAGAAAATAGATGTAGGGCCGAAACGTGTTCGCGTGCGGTGGGAGAAGGGGAGTGCTGGGCCTCTTTGACTTGGGCTAATCTCCCTCTCATTATTTTCCCTTGTTTTTAAAATGATTTTTTTCCATTTCTTTCTTCATTGTTCTTTTTTGCGTTGTTTCTTCCATATTTTATGACAGACCTAAGTGTGATTTTTCATATACAAATTAAAATTATATAATTTTATATTTATAAAGGATTTCACAACTCTTGGTGATTAAAAAAATCTAATCATAAAATAATCTGATCACACAAGCGGGTAAAATATATCCCATAGTCTAGAATATATAAGAATAATCAAATAAATATATTATGCAACTATGTAACAAAGGGTGACACCCTACCAAACTTTTGAAATATATACCAACGTCCTCATCTCATGTTGCAGATTTTCTTTTAGTGGACATGTTGCAAAATTTGGACAACACCACCGGCAGCAAAATTTTAGCACTACTAAAGGATAGAGAATTAAATCAATTCGAAAGATTTGACGATGCAAAAATGCTATTTTTGATGGAGAAGAAACAAAACCAAATGATAATGCCAAAGAAATTAAATACATGACAAGGTAAATCATTTGAAGAATGGTCAATCCTACCAAGGATGTCATGCTTATATAGTCGATGGTGTGCTTTTTGAGCTTGAGCAGTGTGTGCTAAGCCATGCCTTAGCCTGATTATGTCCTACAATATGCATAGGACGAAGAGAAATACTAAAATATCATTAAGAGGCTATATAAAATGTAAGATTTCAACGGTGACATACACGGGTTGATTAGTAGGCGCGCTAATTTTCTAGTCTGTATCTACCATACTCGTCGTATGTGAGGAAGGGAGTGGGCCGAAGAGCTAAGGATTCGCGAGGCAGATCGAGGCTGGGTGGGCCTACCTGGACCATGGCAACAGCCAACAAGCCAGCAGTACTCGTCGTCTGACGTCTCTTATCCCACCGAAGCGATGATTGAGTGGAGTGGATAAGCCGCTGGTTGGCCATGGCCTGCAACGTCCTCAAGACATCGCCGCCGTCCTCCTCGTGCTCGCTTGCCGTTGCCGGCCATGGCCTTGCCAGTACTAGCATTAGCAATAGCAGGTTAAAGAGGAGACGATTGCATTGCTGTCTTCTTCCACGTGGGGCTGGGGTTGGGGCGGGGTACTCGGACGTGCTCCCGGCGGCAGCGGCCCTTGGGCTCCCACCGCCGCCGAGCTCGAGCGGGCGGCTGCGCATCTTCTCCGGCACGGCGAACCCAACGCTGGCGCAGGAGGTGGCGTGCTATCTGGGCATGGAGCTGGGGAGGATCAAGATCAAACGGTTCGCGGACGGCGAGCTGTACGTGCAGCTGCAGGAGAGCGTGCGCGGCTGCGACGTGTTCCTGGTGCAGCCCACCTGCCCGCCGGCCAACGAGAACCTCATGGAGCTCCTCATCATGATCGACGCCTGCCGCCGCGCCTCCGCCAAGACCATCACCGCCGTCGTCCCCTACTTCGGCTACGCCCGCGCCGACCGCAAGATGCGCGGCGGCCGCGAGTCCATCGCCGCCAAGCTCGTCGCCAACCTCATCACGGAGGCCGGCGCCCACCGCGTGCTCGCCTGCGACCTCCACTCCGGCCAGTCCATCGGCTACTTCGACATCCCCGTCGACCACGTCTACGGCCAGCCCGTCATCCTCGACTACCTGGCCAGCAAGACCATCTGCCCCGACGAGGTGGTGGTCGTGTCCCCGGACGTCGGCGGCGTCGCCCGGGCGCGCGCCTTCGCCAAGAAGCTCTCGGACGCGCCGCTTGCCATCGTCGACAAGCGGCGCCAGGGCCACAACCAGTCCGAGGTGGTGCACCTCATCGGCGACGTCAGGGGGAAGGTGGCCGTGATGGTGGACGACATGATCGACACGGCGGGGACAGTCTCCCAGGGCGCCGAGCTGCTGCACAGGGAGGGCGCCAGGGCCGTCTACGCCTGCAGCACCCACGCCGTCCTCAGTCCGCCGGCTGTCGAGAGGCTGTCCAGCGGCCTCTTCCAGGAGGTGATCGTCACCAACACCGTCCCCGTGCTGCACCACCGGAGCTTCCCCCAGCTCACCGTCCTCTCCGTCGCCAATCTCCTCGGCGAGACCATCTGGCGCGTTCACGACGACTGCTCAGTCAGCAGCATCTTCCAGTAAGATTCAGATTAGTATACTATACATATACAAAATACGATCCATTAATTACATTGCGAGCACGTAAGTACATGTAAATTAAAGGAGAAGAAAAACTACAGCACACAGACTAGCTAGTTCTAGTGTTGTTAATTCAAATATTCAATCAAGGCTGCACATAAACAAACTACTAGCTTGACTCCAGCAATTATAATGGCCGGCAGCTCTAGCCTGCACCCAGTTCTTCAGTAAGTTTTATGGCGCCGCCAGCTGCATCGGCTCTTCTCTTGCCTGCTGCTACACCTTGCATCTTCTTAATCTTTCCACTCAGCGAGCCACTGGCTGCAAACACAGGAATAAAAGCCACATAAGAACATCTTATAAGCACTAGGAGTTTTACTCCTCTGTGCACACGCACTCCACTCGATGAAATAAAATAGCAGCACATTTTCTGTCAAACAGGTCAATACATTCAGCAACACTCGTGCCAATACTTCTAAATTCTAATCCACCTAATCGCTAGCTATGTCTGTCCGCGCTATTGGAATAGCAGGAGCGATGTATTTACCTTGCCACTCATAAACAGCTTTTGACTCTCCCTTAATCACTTTCGGGTATTGATCTATGCGAGAATCTTCCAGTATCAGTTCTTCCACCTATGCCACAATGCAACAGAGAAAAAGGAAAATTATTTTACCAACGATGGAGAGCGTAATGAAAATTTTTCAACAACAAAGCTATATAAATTAGAGGGTTAGACCTATCAGTCAGTGACTTGCTGCGGCAATTTTGTTACTTTTCTATTATGCCCATACACTAGTACATATATTGATCCTAGGATAATGCATTTGTCAATAAGCTATGGGCAGTGTATTTCTCCTTTTTGCCAAGATAATTCTAGTGCCATAGAACAATCCAATCTTTCTCATGAGGTGAAGACTTTGGAGGATTACGGGTATCTATTCCCTATGTTTAAGATCTGATGCTTAGGAGATCATGAGATGCCAAAGCTTCCTTTTTTTAAGTCAAGTTTAGATAATTTAAAGATGAGACTCATGTCAATTATCTGCTCAGAAATCGAGCTAAATATATGCGCTTCTTGAGCCATTCCCTCAACAGCATTGTATCTGGCAGCAGCAAGGAAATTAGGTATGCTGAACCAACTGCTACAGCAGCCAAAGAACAAAATACCATGGAAGCAACCGAAGAAAAGGCTGTGCATGCAATGGAGAACACCTATAGGACTAAAAAAACGTGGAATCTAACTTGTTGCCATAAAAAATAAAATGTAACTTGTACAAGCGCCTTTTTAAACACTACACTCTTCGTCCCAAAATATAGCTACATTTAGCATTAAAAAATTATTCTAAAATATAGCTACTTCTTCACCTACCCTCTCATCTTAACCAATCATAACCATTCCTCATTTAATTTCACTTTCTTCCTTAATCTCTCTAAAAAACGTCTAAAGATAGTGATATTTTAGGACAGAGAGAATAAGTAGTGACCTAATCAATTGTCTAGAGAAACCAAAAGTTCTTGAATTTTATTATGCCCCATAGTCTAAACATTGTTTCTAAACATTTTATATGTTTGAATTATTGCTTCAAATGCTTTAAAATATGACACGCCTTCATCTAATAATTTGTAAAGTTTGAAGAAAATAACATCTCAATGCAACCTTCCTTTAAGAAGTCGAAATTGGGTAATGCTAATCAATACAAGTCAAAATTTATGGAATAAAGTGAAATATACTGCAAAGTAACTACCTTCTTCCACAGGAAAGCATTCCTTCTCTCTTGTGGAACTAGTAGATGATCTCGCAGCCAAGATGTGACCACCCAAGGCTCACATTCGGAGTTGCCAATCTTTGCATTTATGGCATTATCTTCAAGGACCTCACACACCTATTGGATAACAACAGACAGAGGACAAATACAAGAAGGTCCAAAGAAGTTGTGAAAAAATTAAAATGCAACAACAAACAATTTACTAAAGTTTTTTGGATAAAGAAAAGTCTCCAGCTTTCCCCACTGCAACCACTTCCCACATACTTGGAAGAGGTGAAAGAGAAGGTGGGACTACGGAAGTATTAGTAGATTGAGCCAGAAAAGCAAATGCTAGGACTGCAGTAACTTCAAGCAAATTTTGCCAACAAACAACAATAACAGCTATAGCTTACAGAAAGAACAACTTTACCATACGGTTCATCCATGCAAGAACTCCATTTGCCCATAGCAGTGCGATGAATTAACCATGTTAACAAGTTGCACGGCATATTGTATTTTCTAATGGCATGTCGTTTTATGCAAATTAGTAGCAAATAACACTTCGTGGGATAAAAAACTGGAAGAATGGAGATAGAGAGAGAGGAATTTCATACCTGCTCATATATTTGTTCAGCCCTAATTGATAATGCTCGTCTCTTGTAAAGACTCCAAAGAATCCAGAGCAGTGCTGAAAACTTGGGTTCTACAATTAATTGAGCTGCCTTTAAACAAGTAGCATGACTAAGATGGTAATGCTATAGACGTACCAGGACACCAAAGGTTATCATAAACATGATATTTCTAGAGATCCATTGCCAAATTTGACAAGTCAGGGGCCTATAAAGCTTCGCAACCTGCTCTGGACATTTAAACTCTTCGACTCTAAATAAAAAAGGGGAAACACCACATATTTCAAGGTACCATACATATATCAGAGATCGCAGAGGGGGGAAGTAATGATGAAGCATACCCGTTGTAGCTCAATGTTTTCTCAAAGAAGCTCCGCGCACTGTCCAGCACCCTAACTTTCGCTACCTTAACTCCATCCTGACTTAGGCCAACAAAATCCTTGGATAACAGCCCATCAGCCATGTTTGAGATATCAAGCTCTTGGAACTGCAAGTGAGGCAACAGAAGAATATGAGGAACATAGTCGTAATGAAGGAGAAGTGCTGCATCATAACGAAGATGAGGAGGGGGGCACTAAAACAGACCAAGATTTTGCCAGGTTGGCCGCATAAAGCACGGGCACTTTGATAGCAGATCCTCCGCTGTAGCAACTCTGACTATAGATATGTCGAGAATCAGTAAAAGGAAGGTATGCATATGGCAGTAAGAGAGAGAAGGCAAGAAAGGGAAGGAGCAGTACAATCTTGTTGGCAGTTCGAGTGACCAGTCCATCCTCTACGCATATCTTGCCGTATTTCTTGAATCCCTGGACGCACTCCAGGTTGCCGTCTACGCATCGTCCATGCTGAGGGCATGGTTCGCATGAATCTTGCACGGAAGGGAGGGAGGCTTGACAGGTTAGAGTAGAGCGCCTCCTGTTGCTCTACACCTACTACTAGTAGTGTATTACCGAAAAAGACAGAGAAGCTGGAGGCGGAGGAACCAGAATCACTCACCATGGGCATAATAAGCAGCACAGGAGGCACTGGAGTGGAGATGCCCGTCGCTGTCGCAGAAGGGTTTGGGGCGGCGGTTGAGAAAGCTGCAGGCAGCAGCGGCTGCGGCGGCGATGGAGAGGACGGCGAGCAGACGGAGGAGATCGTCCCTAGCGGGAAAGAGGCCGGGAGGAGGCTCGGCGAGAGACCACCGGGGTTTGGACCTGCGCGGCCGCTCCGCCGAGAGCGACGGCATGGCTCCGCCGCCGCCGCCGTCTCCTCCTTCACCTGCTGTGCTGGGCTTCGTGGATCATAGACGGACGCGTGTGCTCTGGAAATTTGGCCATCCTGCTGGGCTTGAAGAAAAGACCCATCTGAAAAGGCTAGGCCCATCACATGTCTAACTAGACCTGAGGCCGCGACGTCCACTCGAAAAAAAGGAAAAAAAAGTCAAAGAAACATAAATGATAGATTATGTTGACGTCATCATGACACTTAAATACCACAACAACGGATAACTAAACCCTATCTGATATCTTTATTATTACTTAAATACCACAACAACGGATAACTAAACCCTATCTGATATCTTTATTATCAAGTTTAGTACTTATAATATACCATAGTTATTAAATATAATACCTAAAGTACTGTGCTGAAGTCAAACACGATTCCATTTCCCAGTCCTTAAAAAAAAGGACTATTTGGCACTAAATTTGCAGAGGTTTTATGAATTACCACCCAATCCCCAACCCTTTTGTTATATGTCACTAGTACAGCTAATTGTTCTATTTTGTGCTATTATTTTTTTCTGCATTTTATTTATTTCTTGCTAGTATTATATATATGGTATACCTACTGACAGACATGTACGTAGGACGCGATAAGATAAAAAAGAAACAGATAATAATATAGAATTATGTCTTATAGGACTCTATTGTCAGATCTGAAGACGATAATAACTATCATGTGATTAAGCTTTCAAAGTTCTACTTTAATGGCTAACATGGAGGAGAGAAGATTGGAAGCTAGAGAGATTAAGCCACGTTAAGTTCACATCCAAGAGGTTTATTGTAAGCTTACTATTTTTTTAAAATTCTAATTTTAAATTTTTTTACCACTGCAATTAAATCATGTTTCCACTTTTAAACTTTAAATCTCTAAAATTTCATAGGTCAATTTTTGTCTATAAAATTTTTTTTGACCGTGTCGAAAAATTCCTTTATGTTTTAGAAATTTAAATTTTATTTTTAACCTCGACCACCCGATGAGTATTTCCTTCACTATTTTAATATTTCATCATATTATAGTTCAATTTTTTTTCTCTTCTCCTATACACTTGTGGGTACCGTCTCATATCCACATTGAATTTGATCACGCACGAACGAAAACGATGAAAGCTAGAATTCTCTCATAGCTTTCCCACTTCCATCTTATCAAACAGTAAAAATATGTTTTGGCCCGATTCCTTTTTTTTTCAGTCAACATGTGTTTGTCTTTTTTATCAAATTGAACCGACCCACGCTTTTATAGCTCCCCTACATGCACATGTGAATCCTCTACTCATGAATAAGACAAACAGCAGAGCAACCACATGTGTGTAGCTTATCTATCTTTTTATTGTGTCTCTAAGACTAAGCAAAGCCACCATGCATGAGTGCGTACATGTGTAGTCAGGAGATGAAACAACTTACCAACCTTACTTTTTCTCTCATGCATTAAAGAAGACAGGACAGCCGGAGACGATAGTGAATGCAAGGCAGCGTCCTGTCCCGCCACGATGAACGCGAAAAGGCATCAATGAAGGCTTCGTGCGATTCGCAGCACCACGCGAAAGTCCATCCTCACTCGAATTATCATGAAATATCAAAGGTGACTACAAAGACCATAGCCATTACCCACACTATCACCATCCTCTCCGTACCCCCTCTCCTCTCCTTGATGACCAAAGTCAAAACCCTAGCCGTCATTTTTGTCCTCCCTAAGCTCCCTTTCTATCTCCCTCAGTTTCCCACCATCCACTACACCACAGGTCAGTCGGAGCCCTCAGTCATAACCACCGCAACAAAATAGAGAAGCTTTGTCGCCAACCGTTTCTGCAAACGGTGAGATCATGATCCTCTTGTTTCCTACCCATGCCCTCAAGACAGTTTCAGGAAGTTAGTTGAAACCTTTGTTGGAGCTCCTGACCATCGCTATGCCTCAGCGAGCCGCCGCCACCCTCGCTTTGTTGTGCCGAGCAAAGAAAAAAAAGATGGAACCCACATGGGCCCATCCTTTCCAACCGACCCTATATATCGGGTTACCATAGACCATCCTCTCCTTTACGCAATGACAATATTATTTTTCTGTGTTATGTTACTTTTATTAGTAAGGTCACGACCGAAGGAGTGCTCATGCTGGATTTCGTCGCTCCCAGAATCGCCATGCAACAAGATAAGCCATTCTCAAATATTTTAAACCTATACTTATGAATTACTTTGTTTATAAAGATTCATTGTTAGATAACACTATAATTATGTTTGGCATCGGTTTGTGTGAAACCGACAGACCTATTAGTAGTCGAACTTTTATTATGTAGAATATTTATGACCCCATCTTTATTAACTTCACCAAATAATCGTCGGTATCATCATCCATTGGATGTAATATACCTAGGTAGTTACTTAACCTGTTTATGATTATGATGTCATATGGTAACTTGGGACTTCTAAATATTTACTTGAAAACCCGATGTGATGTTAACTTGTTTGTAAAATTAAAAAGGGTTTGTATTACATGTATGGTGCAGAGTCACTGACTTCGTGGCTTGGCTATGTATTATTATTAAGAACCGATTCCTTTGGAGAATTCATCCAAGCATATTACAATATGATCACATGGGTGTTATGGAGTGTCCTGGCTAAGTAATTAGCTATTAGATAGAAATCTATATCAATATTATGGAACATTGAAGATGAGAAAATAGAATTGTGGATCATTACTATCCGAGATTGGTGTTATCCTAGTTTCGTGTGAGGCGACCGGTTAGGTATAGAAGGCTTCCTCGGTGTGTCTTAAGTAGATATGCTCATGGGGCTTATCTAATACTCGGTTTGAGATATTTGACCCAACTATATGACATGAGATATCCATGGTTTAGTTTTGAAAAAGGCTTGTAGTGAGCCATCCCTTGCCAACCGTGTTTGATCAGCATATGTTGTGTAAAGAGAGAAGTTCATGACGTTTGAGTAAAGTGTGCAACCTCTATAGAGTTTAGTTGAACTGTTTAAACAGCCGTGACCATGGTTATGGACGGATGTAAGTTGTTTCTTACAGCGTAGTTTGGTTTTTACCAAAGATTAACACATGATTGTTAGGGTGAAAATTGTTTCCTAAATCTGCCTGTGCTTCAAACCATCGACCTTTATGGTTGGAAACAAGTATGCATAACCTATAATGTCTTGTGGTACCATAATGTCGTAGTACCAATAAGGTGAGTGTGTGCTATAGGAAATAGTTATGGACAAGCTATGAAAGCTATGGAATATAAAGTATTAATATTTGATTATTTGTTAAGTATTGAGAAAGTGAAAAGAAGTTTATCAAGAATAAGATGAGAGAATGTTAAAAATTTTGCTCTCTTATAAACACCATGACAAGTTGTTGCAAAGTGATTTATGGAATGGATTGAGGTGAGTCTTTTTCTGACAATTAAAATTTTGGCTCACTAGAGTTTTGCAAAACAAATCATTTAAAAAAATGGCTGCTTTTGTAAATAAAAACATTAGCCTCGTTAAACCAAAACATATCATTTTTACCTCTAGTTTTTTGAGTACGTAAAGTACTCACCTTTATATAGAGTTTGGAGAAGACGACGTCGATCTGTTCGCTGAGGAGTTCATTTAGGAGTAGGCGGAGTATGAAGATTTTTAGGGTTTCGGACCTAGTTCGCAAACCATACATATAAAATAAACTAGTTGCCTAGGTGCTGGACATAGAGCTTAACCACTTAAGTTGCTTTTTGCTATTAATTTCCACTTTGTCATTGTTATTGTTTCTACTTTCTATATTGTGTTGTCCATCTAAAGTATGTCCTTGATGACAACCTATGTAAGAAATACTCTCAGATTTTACTATTATTCTATGTGTAACAACTTATGTATTCTTAGACTGCTACAGTGTACACATATAATTAAGTTGAACTCTGGCTTATGTTAGCATATGCTTTATGGCTAGCAAAATTCGTGACGTCACAATTATGTCCATAAGCCACTGAATACTATCATCGACTATAATCTCTTCTCATCTTGCCAAGTTTAGTTGGTAGGTTACTTTAGACACCTCGTTAAATTCATACTTGGTAAACGAAAGCAAAATTTTTACAATTTCTTTTCTTGGTGTATCATGTTTAGGGTTTAGGATTGAGAGCCTAGTCGGATCTAACCCATCCACAGTTTCTTTTTCTCATCACACATGATATGACACTTTTAGATTAGATTTCCCGATCAAATCCTCCTATCCATCCAATTCATTCTTCCCTGTGAGGTGGGAGGCATCGAAGTAGCAGCGGCGCCGCACAACGACCACCACCGTTCGGCATCGTGTTAGCCAGCCACACTACCCTGTTCCCTTGTAGCATTGCCACCAGCCCACCAATGTGCCCCGTCGTCGCCTAGCATAGCCTGAGCCCACTGCCCATGGCGCTAGAGCATGGGAACTAGGTTTTGAAGGTAGAGAAGGAGAGGTAGTGTCGGCGACTCCAAAGGAGGGCATGGCACATGCATTGACATGTCCAATGGTTCCTAGTGAGCTCCCTTCTAGGTAAGGCCATAATCCCCTGCTTCTCTGTTGTGGTACAGTGGGATTGAGAAGAAAGAAGCTAGGCTAGAAAAAGCTTGGTGAGCGAATTAATGGATATTTCTCCCATTTTTTGTTGTCTGTGTACGTTAGGATCAATCCCGATGAGGCGTTTAGTGTGTGTTCAATTTGGTTGGTACACCGTTAAACTTGATGATGGCACTTGTGTTCACGTGGCTCGCAAATGTGAGGAATGGACTGTAGATTATCAGCAATGCATGTTGGAGAGCTTAGAAAAGGACTTTGCAGCAAGGATCAAATGGGGCAGCTGCCAACATGTAGTGGTATCTGGATATGATTCAAGTACTGGTAAAGAAACAAAGTTTGTAGACAACATGGATCTAGTGCATGATTTCTTTGTTAGTAAGAATGATAGGAGGTTGTTTTTATTTTTTGACGTGGAGGACAAAACAGGTGAATTGGTTGTTAACTCATGTGTTTTAGAGGATAATGAGGTTGTTATGGGTGAGGCTGTGACAATTGGGCAAGGTGATGCTCAAGACTCACAAGAGCAAATTGGGCAAGGTGATGCTCAAGACTCACAATAGTAGTCAGCATGCCATTGATTGGGAAAGTTTAGAGATAGCTCCAGTTTCACAAGAGCAAATTCCTCACCATGTGATTGATTGAGAAGCATTGGAGATAGCTCCAATTCCAGAAGATCAAATGGGTTCATCAGTTCCTATGGTGGATGAGGATGAGATGTATGTATTTGTTGGTCTAAGGGCTGAGGATGAGAGAGATGAGCAAGCTAGGTTTGAAGCTAAAGCAAAAGGGTGGTCTAGTTGTAGCTCCAGCTCCAACAGGAGATGACAATGCAGAGATAGTTGTTACTGATGTGGTCCCAGGTGATGATGAAATTTTCTATGGTAGGGAAGTGTAAGAATGTGTACAGTGAGACTAAGACCACAACTCTATAAAAGGGGGGTCGGGTCTATATATATACATCCCAGTGGTCCAGTGGTCTAACACCCTCCACAGTCACAACGAGAGGGGAACGGACGCAGAGACTGGACCGAAAACTGGTGAACAAAAGCGTGGACAGGCCTTTGGTCATTATATCGACGAACTGGTGCGCCGATGATACATGGAGCACCCGAACCTATCCTAATGCGACCTTGTCACGGACAAAATGGATATCGATCTCTATGTGCTTGGTGCGTCAATGATGAACTGGGTTGGCGGTCATGTAGACAGCACTGACGTTGTTGCAGTAGATGACGGTCGTAGAGGAGAGAGGTGCACGGAGCTCCTGGAGAAGCAGGTGAAGCCAGCAACACTTGGTGACGACGTGGGCAATGACGTGGTACTCGGCTTCAGCGCTGGACCGTGACACTGTAGTCTGGTGTTTTGAGAACCAGGAGACTAGAATGTCACCGAGGAAGACGCAGTAGCCAGACGTAGAGCGTTGAGAGTCGGGGCAGCCTGCCTAGTTCGCGTCAGAGTACACGGTGAGGGAGTTGATGGGGCTGGAGCTGAGGTGCAGCCTGCTAGAGAGCGTTCCCTTCACGTAGCGCAGGATGCGCTTGAGCAGCGTGATGTGAGGTTCGTGCGGAGCATGTATGAAGAGCCACACTTGCTGGACGGCGTAGGTGAGGTCGGGCTATGTGAGGGTGAGGTATTGGAGAGCCCCGGCAAGACTCCGATACTGAGAGGGATCGGTGACGAGTGCGTCATCGATAGCGAAGAGTTTGGCTCGAGTGTCGACCGGGGTGGCCGTGGGGTGACAATCGGCCATGCCTGCACGCTGGAGAAGATCGATGGCGTACTGGCGCTGGGAAAGAAAGAGCCCGTGAGAAGAACGGGTGATAGAGATGCTAAGGAAGTGGTGGAGGGGACCAAGATCGATCATAGCGAACTCGGAGTGGAGTCGGGTCATAATCTGGTGTAGGAGGGATGTCGAAGATGCTGTAAATACAATATCGTCGACGTATAGAAGGAGATAGACAGTAGCGTTGTCGATGTGAAGAGTGAATAGGAAGCTATTGGACGCAGAGGCCACAAAGCCGATGTGCCGAAGTTAGGCAGCAAAGCGCTGGTACCAGGCGCGAGGGCTTGTTTGAGGCCGTAGAAAGAGCATTGAAGAAGGCAAACATCGTCGGGACGAGAAGGGTCAACGAAGCCTAGAGGCTGCTAGCAGTAGACCATTTTTGTCAGATGACCGTGAAGAAAGGCGTTCTTCACGTCAAGCTGATAGATCGACCAGGAGTGCGAGGCAGCCAAGGTGAGGACGACCCGGATGGTGGTGGGTTTGACGATAGGACTGAAAGTCTCGTCGTAATCGACACCGAGGTGTTGAAAGAAACCCCGAACTACCCAGCGTGCCTTGTGACGGGCAAGGGAGCCATCGGCGTGAAACTTGTGTTTAAAAATCCACTTGCCAGCCACAAATGTTGGCACCGGGAGGACGGGGGACGAGGCGCTAGGTCTCGTTGTCCATGAGGGCCTTGTACTCATCGGCCATGGCCGCGCACCACTGAGGGTCGGCCAGGGCAGAACGAGAAGTCGCTAGGATGGGTGAGATAGAGCTGTGGACGGTGGAGAGCCCGTAGCGCTTGGTGGGATGGAGAGACCCTGTTTGTGAGTGAGTGACCATATGAGAGGTGGAGGGGACGGGAGCTGATGGGAGTGTGGTAGAGGCGGGGAGAACTGGTTGGGTAGGGGCGTCATCGGCTCTGGATCAGCGGCTGTATGTGAAAGAAAAGGGGGGAATTAGATCGGCCTGAGCCGATGGAGTTGGATGGGCCTATCGGTTCGGTCGGTCCGATGGAGATGGAGCAGCCGATAGGGAGGGGGGAGCCGATGGAGGTAAGGTGTCCAATGAAAAGGGGACAGGATCAGCCAAAGCCGATGAGAGTGGTAGGGCCGATAGGGGTCCGATGGGAAGGACATCGGACCGAATAGTAGTGAGATAGCTGAAGAGTAAGTCCTCAGCAGCGGCCGATGAGAGGGCCGATGGGGAGAATGGTGGAGGAGACCAAGATGGTACAGTATTGGTGAGGAGGAAGTCGAGATCGCTAGAGGAGGATCTCGGATTAAGCAGACCGAAGGAAAAGCATGTCTCGTCAAAGATGACATGACAAGAGACGATGACCCATCGGGTGGAAAGGTCGAGACATTGGTATCCCTTGTGAGATGAGAGATAGCCGAGGAGAATACAGGCGGTAGAGCGGGGAGCGAGTTTGTGGGGAGCAGTGGCGGTGAGGTTTGGGTAGCAGAGGCACCTGAAGACGCGAAATTAGGAGTAGTCGGGCATCGTGCGGTAAAGAAGGGTGTATGGAACGTTGTGTTGAACGGAGGAACACGGGCGCCGATTGAGGAGGTAAGTCACAGTGGTCAGTGATTCTGTCTAGTAAGTTGCAGGTAAGTGGGCATGAAGTATCATAGTGCGACTTATGTTATTGAGGGGGCGAAAGAGGCATTTGGCCTTGCCGTTCTAGGGAGAGGTGTAGGGGCAGGAGAGGCGTAGATGGATGCCCTGTGAGGTGAGGAAGGTTGTAACAGTACGGTTAACGAACTCCGTACCGTTATCAGCTTGTAGAGCCTTGAAAGGGAGGCTAAACGGGGTAGAAACGTAGGTGGTGAAGTTAGTAAGGTGAGAGGCGACCTTGGATTTGCTGATGAGTGGAAAAGTCCAGCAATAGTGTGTGTAATCGTTAAGTATGGCAAGATAATACTGATTACCAGAGACACTTTTAACCGGAGAAGTCCATACATCACAATGTATAAGCTCAAACGGTCGTGAGGTACAAGAGAGAGAACTAGAAAATGGCAGATGCACATGTTTGCCAAGTTGACACGAGTGGCAAACTGTGGAGCTGGTACATTGGATGAAGGCGCTGCGACGAAGGTTGGCAACAGCGTCGGGGCCAGGGTGCCGAGGCGAAGATGCCAAAGGTTGGTGGAGAGGGCGACACTGGCGTGTGGAGTGGACAGCGTAGTGAAAATGGTGTAGAGGTCACCGCCACTATTGCAGCGAAATATCTATCGTCGAGTTGGGATATCCTTCACAGAGAAACCAGAAGCATCAAATTCGATTGAGCAATTGTTATCTCGTGTGAATTGGTGAACGGATACAAGATTATGAATAAGGGAAGGCACGATAAAAATATTACGAAGGGGAAGGTTAGTGGTGGGTGTAGACAGAGAGGAATCACCACGGCATTGGACAGGAAGAGAGTGGCCATTGCCGATGGTGACAAAGGAGGAGGAAGAGGGATGACAAGAATGAAGTATACCAGCCGATGTCGTCATGTGGCAGGACGCCCCAGAGTCTAGCACCCAAGGGTGCTATGGTTGGAGCGTCATCTGGTTAAGAGCGGCAACGAGGCCAGCCTAGTTCCAGGAGGGAACAGATTGGATAGGTGGTGTCGGTAGCATCGGCTGAGACGGTAGGATGGGAGCCGATGCCAGGTGGGCCTGAGGATAGGTGCCGAGAAACCCTGGTTGCCATCCGATGGGGCTGTGTGGCTGGGGCTAGGGTGCCTAGGGGTTGTAGCAAAGCCACGGATCCGTGGGACCGGCAGGCTAGGCAGGGACTGAAGCAGGTCATAATTACATCGGACCTTGCCAGTTCTTGCCCTTGCCTTTGTCAGTGCGGGTTGTATTGCCATGGTTAGAGCCATGGCCGTCAGAGCCGCGGGAGGGAGCGACAGCGCATGATGCTCGGCAACCATTATCGGTTGCGGCGAGGAGAGCGGTGTAGGCCACGGTCTTCTCATCGTTGGCCAGACGAAGTTCTTTAAGAACTAACATGTCATAGGCCCGGACAAATGACGGAAGGGGTGTAGCGTTGGCAATGTCGTCGGCGGTGTTTGAGAAACAGGGGTTGAGGCCTTGCAAAAGGGCGAGAACGAGTTGAGAGTCGGCCACAGGGTGGCCGACATTCCGGAGAGCAGCAGCCTTGACCTTAAGGTGCTGGCAGTACGAAGAGACAGAGGAGTCTCCTTATACCATGGAATGGAACTCGTTGAGGAGGAAGATGGCAAGGGGCTGCTTGTTTGCGAGAAAGATCCGCTCGATAGCCACCTAGAGATCCCGGGCGGTGGGGTCGATATCTTCCATGGCGAGGTTGAAAACAGAGTCATCGACCGAGCCGAGCAGCCAGCTGCTCACGCAGCACTCGACGATGTCCCACTGGGGGTCATCAGGTAGAGGTGGAGCGGAGTCATCGATGTGTAACCGTAGGCCGAACTTTCCACAGAGAGATTTAAAGAAGAAAACCTACTTAGAGTAGTTGGCGTTAAGGTCAAGAGATATAGGAACGTGAGATTTCACGTTCACAACAGCATAGGGGGTGAGAAGATCTACGAGGTGGTGCCCGAGGTGTGGTCTGGGACACCGAGAGCCAGAGCAAATTTGGCGACTGGGAGAGTGCAGGAGCTGAGGGCGGACTCGGTGGCCATGACAAAAGGAGAACAGGGACAAGAAGCCGATGGGAGTAAGAGGCCGATGGGAGGAAGCCGATCAGAGAAATGAGAAGGCGATAGAGAGTGGGCCAGCCAGCCGATGGGGAGTGATTGGCCGATGTGGAGTAGGCAGCGGAGTAGGTGAGGAAAAAGGTGGTGACAGAGTAGGTAGGTCAGAGAGTGGTTGGGTGACGGACGTATAAAGATTCACGTCCGTGAAGAGAAGATTCACGTCCTTGGACTCGTGGAGGCCAAGGAGTGAAGCGAACGCGAAAAAGACGGAGATGGGCCGGACATGAAGAGAAGATGTTCGCATCCAGGAGGCAGGGATTCGTGTCCATGGACACGTGGACACGTCAGATTGGCTCAGACGTGAGGAGAGAATGTTCGCGTCCGAGAGCCATTGAGCGTGTCGAAAAAGCAGAAACCGAGAGAGGGTTCCAGCCAATGGAGGGTGGACAGGTCCAGCCAATGGGAGACGACGAGCGCAGAGGTGCGTCGGCGTCGGAGGAGAAAGAATGCACGGAGCAAGAAGGAGGGCGAAGACGGGTGCGAGGCGAGACGAGGAGGCGGATAGAGACCGTCGCCTTGTCGCGTAGAGGTGGAAAGGAGAAAAGAAAAGCGTCTGCGGAGAAGACGGGGAGAAGAAAGGAACAGAAACGAGAGAGCGAGGAGAGAGTACTGGAAAGAAAGTTGGCGACAGGGAGAAACATCAACGACGGGGAGAAAAAGGTCGGCTCACCGGTGGAAGAAAGCTAGCGTATCAGGGATGTCAAGACTTGCTCTGATACTATATAAGAATGTGTACAGTGAGACTAAGACTTTAACTCTATACAAAGAGGGTCGGGTCTATATATATACAGTCCAATGATTTAGTGGTCTAATAGGAAGACCTCTAATGAAGAATGGAAGTGCATATACAACTTGGTTGAGTTTAGGTCAGCTGTAAGACAACATGTTAAGAAGGGACAATTTGAGCTAGGAACAAAGAACTCTGATAAGGACAGGTTTAGGGGCTTTTGCATTGCTGAGGGTTGTCCATGGGCAATTGTGGCAAGACTGATGCATGATGAAAAATCCCTGAGAGTACTAACAGCTAACTATTTATACTAATTTATGTTAGCCAATAGAGTATCACGTTACTAACCAATGTGCATCTTATTGTTGCAGGTTACTGTAAACAAATTTGGCCATATATGTGCATCAAATAGGAGAGTTAAGACAAAAATGGTTTCATATCATTTGTATTCTCAGATTTGGTAGTCCGAACTTGTTTATCTTGCTTTATGTATGGTCTTCTGGGTGCATGCTATCAAAATTGCTTTATGTATGGTCAGTGCACATGCTGTCATTTTTTTTTTCATGTGCATTTCCAACGGCATGTTGTCCAACAACCAGTGCAATTTGGACTTGGATTTGGAAGTTACAACCAGTGCAATTCAGTGCATTGCAATTTGCAAGATACAACATTGGATTTCGATTCTCGGATTAAACACATATAACAATTCTCACAAATTGATTCTTCAAAAAAATTCACCAAAGCATCCTTACAAAGTTCACCAATTTGTCAATGTAACTAACAATTACAACCCTGTATACATCACTAGTTCAGCACAGGAAGTGACCAAAAATACATAGGATTAGCACTACTTGATTTACTTCTACAGGTTGCATATCTTCTCCGAAAATACAACAGGCTGTAAATCTTCTCCAAAACTAGAGCTTCTTCTCCTGTAAAAACTAGAGCTTCCCATATGCAGTACGACCAAAATGAACCCAGGTGCTGCTAAAAGACTAAGCTTCTCATGTGCTAAAATGAACCCAGGAGCTGGCAGCGTGCAAGCGCTCGGCGTGCTGGTGGCGATGTGCAGTGGCGGCGGCGGGTACCTGCGCCGCCGGCGAGACGTGGTGGCAGCGTGGAAGCGCTCGGTGGAGGAGGGAGGCTGTGGTGGCGGCGGGGGGCTGTGGTGGTGCTGGAGAGGCTCCGCGGCGGCGACGAGCGGAGTAGCGCTCCTCGGGGCCTCTCCACGCAGCGACGGCTGCTTAGATCGATCCAATCCTGAGTCCAGCGCAAAAGCGTCATACCATGTGAGAAAAGAAACGAACAGAAAAATAAATAAAATGCGGAAAAGAGGAGAAAGTGACACGAAATAAAATAATTTGAAATCCCAGTGGCACAAAATGCAAGGGTTGCTAAAATGGCTACGAATTAGATATAAAATAGTGAAATTTCTTGAAAAAGAGAAGAGATAGGGGATAGGAAGATAGAGTGGTCGCCGCCATAGTCACCTAGGTACTCTTCTCGAACCGCCGTCAATCTTAGTCGCCCCTCACATCCACGTATGGCCAGCGGCCCAAGGCGTCGGAGGTGTACGGAATTGTTGGATCATCACCACCGCGTCTACCTTTTCTAGGCCTTCACGTTCTAGCGTTTCCTTTCCTCCATCGGTATCTCGCCTAGGAGTATAGGCTACTCAGAGAATCCGAATCCATATTAATGGCATCATATGAATTATCTAAAAAAAAGACATCAGATGAGAGTTTGGATGAATTTAGTCGCTGGCGTGCCTAGGGTAAGCAAGAAGAAGAATGAATGACATAGGATATTGGCTACTCGAAGTCAGTCTCTATTATGGGTCTCTGACCATTCACCAAGCTGGATTCAACAATGTTTGATTAGGGAAGGAGATATTCGGCTTTGGCTCTCTTTTAGGAATCGCGCGCTTGCAGCATGGTCGTTGGTGTTTGTGTGCGTTTGCACAAGACACGCATGCATGCTTGGCAGGAGTTGGAGTAATTACCACCAGACACTTGTTGGCGTCCGCGTCGATCCCTCCCGGACCTGCATCGATTGATGGATGTGTTCCTCCACCCATCTCTTGTTTAAAACCAAAAACCAAATGATTATGCCGGCCATAAAGCACTCACGTTTGGACAACAACAGTAATAAGATTTTTTTTTTGTAAAAAGAAAACACGCCCACACACAACAGCAGCAGCAGCAGCAAGCGAGGATGATGAAGGCCCTCGCCGCCGTGCTGGTCGTCGCCGTGAGCCTGAGCTCCGCCGTGCTGGTCGTGGACGCGACGGTGGACACCACCTGCAAGGCCGCGGCCGCCAGTGACAAACGCGTCAACTTGGCGCTGTGCGTGTCGCAGCTCGGCCACCACCGCGACAGCCCCGACGCCGACGCCTGGGGCCTGGCCAAGGTGGCCTCCCTCGTCGGTGTGAACAACGCCGACCTCGCCGCCGATGACATCAAGGCCCTAAAGGCCGGACCCAGCCCGGCCGCCATCAAACCGGCGCTGGCCGAGTGCGCCAAGCTGTACCGCGGCGTCGGATTCGCCTTCGCCAGCGCGCACGACGAGATCAACAATCGCGCCTATGCCGCCGGCGAGGCGAAGCTGGCGGAGGCCCTGTCGCTGACGCAGCAGTGCAACGCCGCCTTCGCCAAGGCCGGCGTCCCGCTGCAGCAGCCGCTGGCCCAGCTCACGGCCGACTCCATCCAGCTCGCCATCATAGCCACGGCTATCACCAGACTCGTCAAGTAATATAATATGATAAAAACTTGCCGCATTGCCTTGTTCGCGATATACGACACGACAATGGAATATATAGTAACAAAAAGGAAAGGGAAATAATAAAATAAATGGTCTCTAAGTTGTTCTTCTTTTGCACAAAACAAATTCAATTCCCAATCTCGAATGCCTTGAAAGAAAAGATTTCAGTTGCAAACCAAAACTACTAGTAATACAGTATTCCATCCTTGGTTGGGAATTGGGATTCATTACAGGTGAAGTGACGGCAAGCCAAAAATCATTCAGGCCCAGACTCTCTTCTTAGGGATAAGATCGAGCGTCTTGACCTGGTCTATGCGAGCTGCGACGATGAAGTCGTTGACGGTGAGGCCGGCGGCGGAGGGCGTCTGCAGCTCTGCCCTGACCTGGTTGGGGGCCTCGAAGACCACGGTGACCGGGGCGCCGTCAACAGCGGCGTTGATCCTGGCGACGAGCTCGTGGCCGCAGGCTTCGTCCCTAACCTTCCAGACGCACTGCAGGCGCATGCCCTTGTCGGCGTCGTCGAGGAGGCGCCAACCAACCACCTTGTGGAGGAGGCGGCGGGCGTCGGCGGCGTCGACAGGCGCGGGGTTGGGGTCGAGGGGAAGGCGAGCGAGCGAGAGCACGGAGAGGGTGGGGATGAGGATGCGGTGGAGGGTGTCGACGTTGCCCAGCACCTTCTCCCCGAAGTTGCTCTCGATCTCCTCCGGGAAAGGGTCGCGCGCGCCCAGGTCGCCGAGCAGGTCGGCCATGGCCACAATCACGCTTTTTTGCGAGCGTGGATGCCTCCGCCAGCCGCCTACAGAGAGCTGATGCGGCGGCGGCGGCACCCATCCGAAGCAGGCTGCTGCGGCTGCCGGCGCGAGGCCGTGGTTGGTGAGCGCCATTGGATTGGAATGGAATGGAAAGATTACGCAGGCACGCACGCGAGAGCAGTCGAGTAGTCGACTAGCGAGTCTAGTGGCAGAGGAGGCGGCAGCAGCACAGCCACCAGTCCAGCCAACGTTGCCTCCTCTCCTTTATCGTCATCGCCACAGGTAATAGCCCCATGGGCCCATAGGACTTTCTCTAGAAATAAACACAAAGTCCTGCTCTTAAGAAACTTCTTTATTGCATATCACACCCAACCTAGGAGTATTTTGGTTATTTTTATCTAAAAAAAGTCGATTGTATTGATAGTATGATCAGTAGTGATAAATAAATAAAAACAGGGGAGGTCCAAACAAGGAACTACAGTACAACGAATAGTTATTCAAACAAACATGACAATGATGCCTTGCACGCTCCAAACAAGGAACCACAGCACCTCTATTTTTTTCTGATGACGCATAAGACATATTACAGCGAATGCAATCCCTCACAGGTATCCAACATGCCCCTCCCAAAAAAACATCTTTCACACTTTAATTTTTTATTTGGTTATGGATGAGAGATTAGGGGTGTTGGTGTATTACCTCTAGACCTCTAATTCCTTTTTCGTGGATCTGCCCCTTTTAAGATGTGGAGACTAACGACAAATCACTAACCTTACTAGTATTATATTATATTGAAAACGAGCTCATGTGTGTAATTAGGACCGAACAAAAACTTGTAACTCGTTAACCCGCTCAACTTGGTTCGTTTGCTTTCTTTTAGCAAGCTGGCTAGCATTTTAGCTTGTTAAGTAAACGAGCCAGCTTGCGAGCCCAATGAGCCAAAATCAAAGTCCAGCAGACCAACAAAGAACACCCCAGCCGTAGCCCAGATGCATAGTGCCAACAGAAAATAGTCGTATATGGATAAGTCTATCAATACTAGACCAGCCAAAATACTGTTAAGTGAACCTAATTCCTTTCCCCGTTCCCAACGTGCACATCGTCACGTGCGTAGGCTAGAGTCTAGCGAGGACGAGCGCCACGGCCCTCGAGGTCCTCCCACAAGGTTAGCACGGAGCATCGGATTGACATCCCTTTTACCTCCACGCCACTAGTAACATCATATATATATTGGGATGAGCTTCCTACTCCTATTGAGCACTTCTCATGTCGTCATGCTCTTGTTGCCATCTTGCTCTCACCGTCTTGGTGTCTCGCACAATAGTAGCTCTGCTTTAGCTCACAACTATCGACACAGCTCCACTCGTCATCCACTACTTTAAAAATGATTTTTTTCAAATAAGCGCAAAACATTTTTTGACAATCAAATCTCGAGCCGTGAAGCTTACCTAGGCAGGTAACATAGGTCGCCTGCAAAAAAGCATATTTACAAGCAGTTTAGCATACGCCGTCTGTGGTCGGTGCCACTGACCCGAATTTTTGAGACGGACCATGTCATCGACCGCTTGCAATGATACATTTTTGTAGACAGCCGCTATATAGCTTCTTCCCCTCGAACCTTGTTTTAGGCCTTCTCTCCCTTGGATAAAAAAGAAAAAAAAGAGGAAACGTTTTAATCTTGAATCTTTTGTGAATTATCTTTTTATTATCTTTGGTGAATTTATTTTTCAATTTTAAACATTTATTTGAAAGGAATAAAAAATTAGTGTTTTTAATAGTATGATTCTATATTAACATAGGGCAATTTTTTTTCAAATATTTCTTTAGTGGTGCTCATCCAAAGAGCTCAATGATAGAGGGATGTACCATTCAATAAGTCATTGAGTGTTGTATTAATTACTTACGGTTGGTAGGGTAGATTAAGTGGGAAGTGGACTATAGGCAAAAAAAACATTCATTTATGATAATTACAAAGCAATCCGAAAAGTGCATTTTATCGTTATAGCAGCTTACAATAGGACCGTATATTAAGCAACGTTTGAACCAAATTATATCCTAACATGTCACATACTCAAATAATTAGATAATAAGGATGCACGAGCATCTAGGGTTAAGTGGACCAAAACTTAAGAGAAAATCATTATAAAAATATTATCATGTGGCCTATCAAATATGATCAACTCGTAATAAACGGCTACATATTTCATATCGTGTTGTAAGCATTAAGCATTAATGTAGGGACAATATATGAAGAATATTTATTATGAATTTATAGAAGAAATTTTATAACTAAGACTGTATGCACATTATTTCGGTGTTAATAGAAAAAAATTCCGATATATTTTTAAAAACGGCTTACCTATACGTCGCGTGTAAAAATTTATTTTATTAGCGGGCTAAGAACCGAATTCTGTGGTCACCTGGTTTGGACTGCCTAAAAAATGATATTTAGACTAGTGATGGCCAGTCCCATCCCTTGTGCTAAAGAGTCGTGCTCTAGTGCTACAGACACCGTCTCTCCGACGAAGTCCGATCGGCGCCGCCGTGCCGCTAGCCACACGGTCATCCTGCTCTTTCACCCGCCGAGCACTTGCGTTGCCGGCTCACCTGTGCTCATGACCAGCTTCTGCCGAGTTGTGGCTCGCGAGCTAAAGAGCTGACTCGAGTCAAGCCGAGCTAGGGTTTTGTCTCATTATCCTAAGGAGCTAAACCAATTTGAGCCGAGCCAGCTCTATATATATCCATATGTTTAATATTTACGGACAACTATATACCAAAAAATTAATCTCCATATAATGACTATATCAACTCCTATTAGCAGTAGATTTGTTAGAGAAAACGCTTATTGCTCCTAAAATATTAAATTATTTATAGATAAAAAACCAAGATTTAAACGTGAGTACTGTATCATGAAAACTCTTTTAATTTTTTTTGGATTAGTGAAAACTGTTTCATATAGGTATAATTTTAATATTTTTATAAATGTGTAGTTGAAGAAAACAATGAGAAAACATTAATATTAGAGACTGTCATGTCCAACACAGCGAGAACGCAGGTAGCATCCTAGTGTTTCTTATTTTCCATCCTTATACGTTGAAATGGAGTATATGAATTCCTTCCAATTTTTTTTTTCGTGGATGCATGCCAAACAGGCGTGAGTAGTGACAACTGACAAGTGCAGGGGTGGCAGTCAACGCCTGACGGCACGCCACGACAATCTCGGCGTCCCCCTCCTCCCCGAAGCGAGAGTGAGACGACGGGCGAGGCGTACGGCAATGCCTCCTTCCACCGCCCCCTTTCCCCGTCGCCCATTCAACGGTCCACGCGGCGGCCGCCTCATCCTTGTGATCCTCATCGCCGCCGCCTCCCTACTCACCCTCGCCTGCTTGTTCTTCCCCCTCCGCTTCTTCAAGTTCAAGGGTGGCATCTTCCATGGCGCCGACGGAGGACGGCTGCTTCAGGGTCCTCGAGGGACTCGAGCTGTGGGGCCCGGCGGTCAACTGGGGCTCCGACAACCGCCTGCCCTCCGCTGCCGCTTGCTGCGCATCCTGCAAGGCCATGTGCAACCACGGGGACTGCCGCTGCGATTCCTGGGTCTTCTGCGGGGACAAGACCAGATGGGGCCACAGGTTCCGGGAGGTCCGTTTGCCCTGCTCGAATTCGACTATTTTTTCCCTGATCAAAATGGCATTCATTGGACCTTTTCATTTCTAGTACATAGAATTCTATATCACCAAACCACAAAATTATTTTTAGTCGCTCATTCTTTTGCATATATACAAGTTATCCTTGTTTTTTTTCTTCTTTCTTTCTCTAAATCAATAAGCTTCTTCGCTTGCTTGCAATGCAGTGCTGGCTGAAGAAACAAAAAGATGTGATGGCTTCCTCTGTTATTGCAAAGGGTGATGATGTCATGCGGACTTCTGGTCTAGTCTTCGCAAAAAGAGAGGTTAGTGTCATGCGTCTACGTGGTTTCGGCTGATTGATTCGGATGGTTGCTCATCTACCATCAAATTCAACTGTTTCAAATATTTTAGTGATTAGCTGTGCGCATGCAACTAGACAATATCACCTTGCTTACAATACTTTGGAACGCATGTTTCCTTATGATTTGAAAGAAAGAAAAACGACATTCTTTTTGTCCACGAAATTTGCCCTTTCAATCATCTTACTGTGATCGATGGTATGAATACCGTGATTAATTCATAGATTTATAATTTAATGCATGGCATTGTGGGTCTGGAAACAAACCTTGGGACCATTCGTATTCAAGTAAGTGCTCTTTGCCTCTACAACAGGGCAATAATATTTTGAATCTGCTTTAGTGTTGAGTGACCAAATCAAGAATATTAGATTTAAACTGCAGGGAACCGGCCATATACATCTATGGTTGCATGGACTGATATAAGACAGTTTCTCTTAACAATTTTTTTATTTGCATATTTTTCATGCATGTATCTCTTTTTCAGTATTGGGCACTTGCCTTTGGGCAGTATAAAATCCCTTCTACAATCATTTAATAGAATGGGCACAAGGTAGATATCTTTCTTCAAAAAGGACATTAGACGTAAGTAAACATAGGAAAGCTGGCAGAGTGGTGTAGTGTCATTTACTTTTCTTCCTTTTAATCTGAAAGATGCAGTGGATGTTTCTGACACCTTTTCTGTTTACTCCTTAAGCATTCGTTCAAACCACCAAAGATATGTGTGCTAATTGTGTTGCTTCTCCTCGGCCCATCAGAGATTTTATAGAATACTCTGTTTGTTCTAATTTGTTTTACTTTGACAATAGAGAACATGATATGTTGAGAATCGGCAATAACAAATAATGGCACAAGGGTTGCATTTGCTTCATGAATGGTCTGAGTATATCGAGAGCCATGTCTACCGCCTGGCATGGCAAACATACTAGATTATGGATTTAAAATGTGTCTAGGGTAAACCATACATGCATTTATTTGTATTTATACACAGTTTTGTTGTAAAACTGCTAAGTTGCCAAGTGAATATGCATCATTAGTGACTATTCTGTTGTTAGTCTGGGTTGCTCTGTCAAGATGTTTGGATGGTAATTTCTCGACATTTTGTGTGGGATGGTGCTAATTCTGTCTTCTGGATAGTCCAGTTGAGCTGAGTGGAAATATCAAATATACTGTATTTGTGATTTTTCACAATGTCTTCCCTTTCTCTAATATACTTTCACTGCATCTATTTGCTGCCTGGCTGTGCACCCCATACTGTGGATTACTTCATTGAGGTTCTGGCCTTGTGCAACTGCGCTGGATGCCGTGGGAACTCGTGGGATGCAAAAGGCGAGCACATAAAAAAAATGTTTGTCTTCTGTGAACTTTTGAACTATCTTGCATGAACACATTTGGGTCTGCACTTCCAGGCGGCAAACTGGCAACAATTATATCCTAATGCCCCTTGTTTTTGTTTGACTAGGCTGCATATGGTCCACCGTAGGCCTTACTTCAAGGGACACTGGAAGTCGATGGTTTACCCTTTAAGGAGAAAGCGAAAGAAGCCTGCCCAGCATTGAGAAGAGGATCAGTTGCATGGGTTCGATCAGGGCCGGAGTTCTTGATCAGCTTAGCAAACCATGGGGAGTGGAAAGATGCCTACACTGTATTTGGGTCTGTTACGCCTGAGGACATGGCAATCGCTAAGCTATGTAGAAATAATTGATTTTATTTTCTGTTAATGTATCAGTATATATAGGCGGTCGAAATAGCTTATAAGATAACCACACAGCCATGCTACGATTAACCTATTATAATTACACTTTCTATAATTACACTCCCTCGCAGTCTAATCGGGAGCATCGCTAACATTCAGGCTAGATCGAAACTCTTAAAATAGTGAGGTAGGAAGGCTCTTGGTAAAGACGTCGGCGTACTGCAATGTCGTAGAAACATGTAGAATCCGAACGTGACCGAGAGCGACCTTCTCTCGAACAAAATAGAGATCAATCTTAACATGCTTTGTCCGCTGATGTTACACTGAGTTGCTGGAGAGATATATATCACTAATATTGTCGCAATAGACCAAGATAGTACGACGAAGGAGGTGGCGAAGCTCAAGGAGTAGCTATCACAGCCAGGTAACTTCAGCAACATCATTTGCCACAGCACGATATTCAGCTTCGGCACTAGATCTAGAGACTGTATGCTGACGCTTGAAAAACTAGGACACCAAGTTATCCCCGAGAAATACTACGTAGCCAGAGGTTGACCGACGAGTGTCAGGACAGCCAACTCAGTTGGCATCCGTGTAAACAACAAGATCTATAGGAAAAGATCGGCACATGGTTAGCTCAAGAGATAGGGTGCCCTGCAAGTAGCGTATGATCTACTTGAGAGCAGCGAGGTGTAGCTCTCGAGGATCATGCATATAGAGGCATATATGTTGAACTGCAAAGGTAATTATGATAGGGTGAAAGTCAGATACTGCAGAGCGCCGGCTAGGCTGCGGTACTGTGTAGTGTTAGCGACCGGAGGGATGACAATCAGTCGAGTGGCAGCTGTGCGACTGGTACCGCTGGCTACAACTTGCGCGCGAGCAGCAGGAGCAGCAGGACCGGCAACACTCGTGGTCGGTGTGGTGCCGCTGGTAGCGACTTGTGCAGGGTGCATAGGGACAGTGGCACTGGACGACGCGGACTCGGGTGACCACGGCCCTGCACCAGGGCTTGACAGCGCAAGTGGGGCCTCAAGCAGGGAGTGTACCGCTGAGGAAGCTGATGTAACTGCACACACAAAACGAGCTCTAAGAACTGAAGTGATGAGATCATGATTATCGACAAGAAAGTCTAGAGTGGAGGGTGCCATGGGTGTGCTAGACATGTCGGAGAAAGGGAAAAAATATTTTTCAAAAACGACATGTCTAGAAATGAGAATGTGGTTCAATTGAAGCTTGAGGCATCAATAGCCTTTGTGCTCCGAGGAGTAGCCAAGGAACACGCATAGAGAAGAACGAGGGGCAAGTTTGTGGAGCACTGTAGAGGACATATTGGGATAACAAGCGTAGCCAAAAACTTTAAGATGATCATAGGAGAGCTGGACAGAGAAGAGAGCGTAGTATGGTGTGGAGGAGATGAGAGTTGTGGTGGGGAGACAGTTCACAAGATATATGGCGGTGTAAAGGGCCTCAACCCAGTAAGCTGGAGGGAGACTCGCCTGAAATAAAAAGGAACGCAAAGTGTTATTGATGGTACAAATGGAATACTCTGCTTTACCATTTTGTTGGAAAGTGTATGGGCATGACATGCGGAGGGCAACACCGTGGAAGAGAAAAAACGTGCAGGCCTGAAAATTATCAAATTCATGGCTATTGTCGCACTGGATGCTCTTGATGGTGGTGTCAAACCGTGTGCGAACATAAGTAAAAAAGGTAGAAATAGTAGACAATATCTCAGATTTAAGACGAAGGGGAAAAGTCTAAATGTAGTGAGAGCAATCATCAAGAATAACAAGATAATATTTGTATCCTAATATACTAATAAGTAGAGAGGTCCATAGATCACAATGAATTAAATTAAAATTGTGAGTAGCATGAGAGGTAAATGAACCGAAAGATAGACGTACATGATGACCGAGTTGACACGCATGACATATATGATCGATATCATCTTTATTACAGAAAATGACATTGGACCTAATGAGTTTGGATAGAACTTCGCGCCTAAGATGACCGAGACGACGATGCCAAAGGAAGATAGGTGTGACGATGAACACGGAGGTGCTAGTAGATGGTGCAAAAAATGGGTAGAGGTCATCGGAATTATTGCACCTGGCGATTATGTTCCTGGTTTACAGATCCTTCACAGAAAGACCAAATGGATCAAACTCAATGGAACAATTATTGTCGGTGGTAACCTGATGAATGAAAATTAAAATCTTAATAATGTGGGAGTGATAACAGAACATTATTAAGAACAAGATCACGGTGCGGTAAGGAAAAACGATGGGATCCAGTGGCTATGACAGGAAGTAAAGCACTATTTCTCATAACGATAGATGAAAGAGTAGATAAAGAGGGTGAGAAAATGGTGAAAAGTATACCAGCATCCGAGGTCATGTGTGAACCGGCACCTGTATCAGCATACCACTCAGAGGCCGGTTGGTTCTGCGTCATAGTGTTGAAGGAGTGCGCCAAGGAGTCCTAGTGCCAAGACCCTCCGTGAGTGGACGTCCAAGGCGCCGCTTGGTACGCTAGTGAGGGTGCCTGAAAGCCCGACAGTGCAGCTCCCCCGTAGCACGTGCCGAACGGGGGTGGTGGGGCACCGTATGCGCCTCCATAGGTACCGGGAAGAGCACCGAAACCACCATAGTGTGGGGCTGCATGGAATACAGGCTATAGTAGCGGAGGCCGGCTGGACTGGTCGTACGGCCACATGCGCACGGTTCCAGCCCAAGGGTGGGCGAAGGACGGGTATACGACCGTATCGGGAGGGGCACCACCCTGTCCAGCTAGGGCCTCTCTAGCAAAGGGCGTTGGAGAGCTGCCACCAGCAGAACCGTTGCGTCCACTGCGGCCACGGTGGCAGCCATTGCACTGTCCTCCGGTTGGTGCAGCGGGGCACGGAGGAGGAGGTGCTCTCGAACGGGGAGCAGCGGTGCACCTGGAGCCGCTGGACGCAGCGTCGCAGCGACGAGGGTGTCTGGTGGGGATGGAGGATGAGCGTCGATCTCCATCTCCTCCAACAAAAGGGTGTGTGTGCTTCAGTAAATATCGGAAACGGCCTGTGCATCTTGAGGATGGACACCATGTGGCAAAACTTGCCCCTAAGGCCACGGAGAAGCGTGAGTACCATCTGCCAGTCACCAATGGGGTCGTCGAATTCGGCGAGAGAGGCAGCCATGGATTCAAGGCGACGGCAGTAGTCGGTAACACTCAGAGACTCTTGGCGGAATGTGCGTAACTGCGTCTCCAGGAGAAGGGCACGTGACTCCTTTTGACCGAGGAATTCATCCTCGAGGTAGCACCAAACATTGCGGACGCGACCTTGCCGCATCATCAGCGACTACTGCAGATCGCTGGAGACAGTGCCGTAGACCCATGTGAGGACGCAGCAGTTCACCTGGAGCCACGCCGGGCGCGCGGGGAACGCTTCATCCTCAAGGACGTAGTGGGTGAGGGCACATTTACCAAGGACGGTGAGGAACATACCGCGCCACTTGGTGTAGTAGTCCGTGGCCTTGTCGAGGACGATGGGGATGAGTGCCTTGATGTTGACGACGACAGTGGCTTGGCCCCAGAGAGCCGCGTGAGCGCTCTCTTACGCGTCCAGGGCGTCGTTGCGAAGGCGGGCTTTCTCAGCCCGACGCGCTTCGTCAGTGCGAGCAACATCGGCTGCAAGACGGCGGTCTTCGGAAGCAATGGCGCCATCATCTTCGCCAACCATAAGGGGCAGGACTGACGATCGGCAGCCGATCAGATCGGACGGATCAACAGCCGATCGTCCGATCGGATCGGAGGGGTCGACGGCCGATTGGATCGAAGGGGTCGGCGGCCGATCGATCGGAATCGGATCAACAGCCGATTGGAAGGATTGGATGGGCAACCAATCGGATCGGAGGGATCAGATCGGCAGAAGCCGATCGGATCGGCGGACGATCGGATTGTCAGTAGAACCGATCGGATTAGAGGGCGATCGGATTGGCAGTAGGCAGGATCCGATCGGACCGATCGGTAGGCGATCGGGTCGACAGATGGATCGGATCAACAGTAGATTCGATCAGATCGGATCGGCGGGCAATCGGACCGATAGCAGGTAGGTCAAATCGATTGGATCGGTAACGCGGGCGATGAGACCGGCGACACTCCCGACGACATGCAGTTAGCAACGGTGGTGGCTATCGGATCGGTGACGGGCGCTGGTTTGAAAACGGCGGCGTTGCGGAGACAGGGTGTCGGACCTCGGCAGTCTCTCGCAGCACAATAGTGGCGGAAGAGGAGGAGGCCAGACGACAGCAGTAACAACGGCGGTGTTTTTGGTTACGGAAAGATAGCGGATTGGAACCACTTTAATGCCATAAAAGTGTGGGAATGATTGATTCTATTCTATCAGTATATATAGGCGGTCAGGACGGGACGGCTCACAAGACAACCATATAGTCATGTCATGGTTAACCTACTATAATTACACTTTCTATAATTACAATAGACACTGACGAGCAGCACATATGTGTGTATTGTAAAGGTACTGTAAGACCCTGTGTATTTCAAGGTGAAGAGAAGCACCAACAGTGGAGCTCGTTAGGTATTACTAACTCACTTTCAGTCAGTATGTTCTTGTGCTCATTGTCGATTCCTTTGTTTCTTATAGTGGACATAAAAGAAAGGGAAACTACTAGAATTAGGCATGTTATAGCCCCTGGCATATTACTCTAAAGAAAGAAAAGAGAATAGTAGCTGCGTAAAGAAAGAAAGAAAGAAAGAAAGAAACAGACGAACAAAAGCTGCCATGAATGAGAGATAATGTTCAACTGTTTAGCTGTTCATATTTATGTGGTCTGATCAGTGATGGCAATGAGTTTTAAATAATTTTCAGAGGCTTGTTCAGTTAAATCTTGTTTTTAGTAGCCTTGTGTCAATAGTATATATAGATAGAGGAGTTTAATATTGGATTGTTCTATACTACTAGCGTACATGCTGTCTGTCTGGAATTCCAATCTTAAAAGGGCCTATACATGCTATTGTAGTAATGGGCCGGACGAGGAGAAGGCCCACGGACTGTGACGAGCCGATCAGTCGGTAGCGGAGCGCGTTCGTCGTCTCCCCTCTGAGTCTCTCCATCTCAGATGACGGTTTCGCCTCTCCCGTTCTCCCTCCCTTCCCTGGAGGAGGGGAAGGAAAAGGGAAGGAGAGAGAGAGAGAGCCGCCGCCGCCGCCGCTGCGATGCTCCCCTTCGAGGAGCAGGTGGTGGCGGGCCTCCTGGAGGATCCCAACGGCGGCCTTGTGGTCCTCTAGTCCGGCCTCCCGCTCGCCTCCCTCGCCTCGGCCCTCCTCCAGCTCTACCACCAATACCCAGGTGGCTGCTTCCTGATCCTCTCCGCCCCCGACCCGCTCAAGGCCCAAATCCGCCGCCTCCTCCTGCAGCTCCACGACGTGGCCCCGATCTCCCCGCCCACCACCGTGTCGCCCTCTACGCCTCCCGCGCCGCGCTCTTCATCTCCCCCCGCGCCCTCGTTGCCGACCTCCTCACCTCCCGCCTCCTCCCGTCTCACGTCCACGCACTCCTCCTTCTCTCTGCCCACCGCTCCTCCGACACCTCCTCCTCCGCCTTCGTGGCTCGCCTCCTCCGCCGCCACCACCTTCTCCCTGTCTACGCCTTCTCCGATCGCCCCCACGCCATGGTCTCCGGCTTCGCCAAGGCGGAGCGCGCTATGAAGAGCCTATACATCCGACGCCTCCACCTCTGGCCCCGCTTCCACGTTCTTGCTGCAGCAGGCCTCGAGCGTGCCCCTCCTGAGGTCGTCGATGTCCGCGTCTCCATGACTCAGCCCATGAGGGGCATCCAGGCCGCCATCTTCGATTCCATGGACGCTTGCCTCAAGGAGCTGAGGCGGACTAACAAGGTCGACGTCGAGGACCTCACCGTCGACAAGGGTTTCTTCAAGTCATTTGATGAGATCGTCAGGGGGCAGCCCGACTCCATCTGGCACACGCTTGGCAAGAAGACCAAGCAGCTCGTCGCCGACCTCAGGACGCTACGCAAGCTGCTTGATTATCTTGTCAGGTAATCCACTCCATCCATTCCATACCTTAACGATTGTGCTCCAACTAATGATTATTTCTCCTAGATGGCATGAACGACGCTCAAATTATTCAAATAATACATGGACATAATCCTCCTCACACTCTTTAGGCAATCCCTAGTAATGACGCTGTGACATACTTGAAGTAACTGGATTCACTCAGGGTATCTGAAGGCGTCCGATCTGTTTGGATATTTGCTGATTCAAGCCACAAGATATTTGACCTTTCAAAAAGGCGTGTCTATCAGGTTGTGAGAGCAGATGGTACAAAGGTTACTGCAGACAAAAAAGGTACACCAACAAGAAGAGGAAGGTGGCACGCAATAGTAGCAGGAAAGGAAAAGAAATTGGTATTGGCTATTGGCCATTTCCTTTCAATCGGACCTGATGGTTTTCTTAAAGAATTTAGATATAGGCCTCTTAATTTCGTCAAAAAACAACTATTTGCCACTCAATTTTAGTGGCTTTAATGACTTTCCACTGCATAAATACTAATTAGTTATTGGTCACTCCATATACAGTCTTAAAACACCTTGCTAGCCATTTTCTTTGCAATTCCCCAGTCAGCTCGACCAGAGCTTCAAGCTGATTGGGTTCCAGGACGCATACAATACAGGCGACTTCGCACGCCGGCACTGCCAAGGAAGGGCATGCTAGTGGGGGTGCCATCAGCAAGGAGGATCCTGGAGCCATCTCCACTCTGCCCTTTTGGATTAAATCTTCACAAAATCAAAGAAGCAGCTTCTTTTATTTACTCAACATCGTTCTGGGGCTCGCACTATCACTATTTTGCAGTTTGCACGATCATCTGCATCACCATTGCATTGCATAATCATCCCAGAAAATCGCAGAGCCGAGGCAATTGTGTTTCTCCACTAGTTCACATGCCTCCAGCCTCTTCTAGCCAGGAGCAGGGTGTTGGGGTCAGTGGTGCTAGCCACTGCTGGACCATGAGGCAGCAGTCGAAGCATCCCAGCACTGACTAGTTAGAGGCAAAGAAGGGAGGGTAATTTGGGAAGAAGAATATGTGTGCCTGGTATTTAGGGGGGAAGTTGAAAATAGAGTGGCATTTCATAAAGCTCATGTATCTATTGAGTGGCAATTAATTGATTGACATCTGTAGAGTGGTAAATTGTTAAAGCCACATATATTGAGTTGCAGATAGCTAAAATCCCCATCTGTTTCCTGTAGAAAATGAGGATTCCAAAGATAACAAGGACAGTGCTCAGAATGTTATTACAGAGACAGGCGTTGTAGTGGAGGAGATTTTAGAAGAAGCGCCTAAATGGAAGGTTTTACAGGTGAGTGACCCTGTTTCTATTTCTTGGCATTCTTTCAGGCAGCACTTGGCGATAAATATGTGCTTCATATGTAACAGAAATTTTCCTTTTATTCTAGTTGACAAAGGGCATTTCACTTTTGCTAAACTTGGCACCTGTAACAGATATTTGCTTTTGTGCCCAGTTATTTCTATTTCTGCATGTGTAAATAGTATATTGAGAATCTATTCAACTCAGCATTTTCTGTTCTTTTTAACAACTTTCCCTGTACCTATCAAATAATGCAGGTAGGATATTAATCAATGAAACTCTCTGCTTGTCCACAAATTATGAATAATTTGTAACTGTTTTACTATCCATATTTTTGCAGGAATTGTTGCAGGAAATAGCAGAAGAACAGGTGAAGGAAAATGATGACAACGTAACACCTGTTCATGAAGACGGAATTAACTAGAGTGGCATGGTTTTGGTAGCATGCAAAGATGAGAGGTCATGCTTGCAGCTGCAAGAATGCATATCAAAAGGCTTGCATCAGGTAACAGTTGAAGTCTAATGTAGCTAGCAACCTACCATCAATCAACATCTTATATGCAAGTTTTGCTTTGATATATTTAAAGCTAAACCATATGAATCCTTTCTATTATTCCTTGTTTTAACAAGGTCACGCCGGTTGAGTGGGAGAAATACTTGCTTGGCAAAGCTGAATTGCATGGATTGCATATAAAGAACAAGAAAACATCTCAGCAACCAAAAGGGTTTGGTATTCTGGATGGGGAAGTTCCTTTGAGGTCTGGTGAGAGTGCAGGTCCTGTTAGCATTAGCAAGCTTGAGACGAATGCCTTACTTGCGGCTGCCTCTGAAATAAGCACTGTAACTAAGGAAGCAAATATCAATGATGATTTAAATGTCAGCTGCAGGAAGAGAGAATTGGTAAAAGGAGAAAATAAATTAAAGAAAACCATGGCAAAGAGAGAAGCTAGCAACTTGAGAAACAGAAATACCATGGAACATACTGATTTGGAAGCAGAAGGTCAATCAGGAAAAACAGATGAGCACGCTGAGATTGATGCTTGTAAGTTGTCTGCAGAAGATCAGCACGCCCTAGACAGTGATCAGCATGTACTTGATGTATGGAAACCTTCTGTAATTATCGTTTATCATCCAGATACAACATTTGTTAGAGAAATTGAAGTATACAAGGCAGAAAATCCATTGATGAAGTTGAAAGTTTACTTTCTTTTTTATGAATATTCTGCCGAGGTACAAAAATTTGAGTCCAGCATTCACTGAGAAAACGAAGCATTCAAATCTTTGATCAGACAGAAGTCGCTGGTGATGATACCTGATGATCAGGTGGTGTACCACTGCTAAAATCCTTTAAATCATCAAGGATTAATTTCAGCTTTATCATCATGAAATGTTTACTATATGAATGCAGACATAGTATGCTTGATTAAATTATGGTTACAGTTTTTACTTAATCTACATGTGAACCTCATGTTGTACTTATTTTATTATCAGTCAACCTTATGTTGCAAAGGTGCTGCTGTGCACATGGAGATAATTCCATATATTCCCCTGATACATGAAAGCATACCTATCTTTTCAGAATGTCTGTTGCATTGGACCAACTCTTGCAAATGAACCAGAAGCTCTTTTATCTCAAAATTCGCTAACAAGAAAGGCGGGTGGTAGAAAGCCACCAGAGAAAGAGATGCAGGTGATGCTTCTGACCATTATTTTGAGTAAGGAACAATATTATTTGCTTTTACTGGCTGAATTTCTGAAATGTTTATTATTGCATCCATCTAGGCTATTGTGGACATGAGAGAATTCATGAGCTGTCTTCCTAATGTATTGCACCAGAAAGGTATTTGAATAATACCTGTACGTTGGAAATTGGTGACTATGTTCTTTCTTCTTTGATCTGTGTTGAACGAAAAAGTATTGCGGACTTGTTCCAAAGCTTTGCTTCTGGTCATCTCTACAATCAGAATTAAACAATGGTTCGGTATTACAAGATCCCAGTGCTTCTGATAGAGTTCTCACAAGACAAGAGCTTTTCCTTTCAGGTACCCCTCCCCCAACTCTACCCTGCATTTTTTTCATTCTACTATTTCATTCTTAGATGGATGGTCTCTTGTTCTCTACAAACAACCATCCCAAGTTGTCCTTCGATTTTGAGCAAATCCATTTCCGTAAGTGTGCTATTTTATATTGGTGACTGCGCCCAATGGTGCTAACTGGTCTGTTTTTTTTTCAGTCTGCAAGTGAGATTGGGGATGATGTAACTCCCACAAACATAATCTCTAAGCTTTCATTACTAGTCCTGCATTTTCCTCGGCTTCGCATAGTCTGGTCTTGCAGCTTGCATGCCACGGCAGATATATTCCTATCACTCAAAACAAACCAGGATGAACCTGATGAAAGCAAGGCAATGAGAGTTGGTGTGCCCTCTGAGGACGGGGTTGTGGAAAATGACGTGAGGTAAGCTGTTTTTCTACATAAACCAACCCTTTGGTTTGGTAACGGCATAACGCATGCAAAAGCATAATATATTTGATCTGCTCTACCTCAGTAAAAATATGTTTTTTCAGGGCTGAAAATTACAATACATCCGTGATCGAATTCTTAAGGAGACTTACTGGTGTGACAGATTCAAACTATGGAACAATAATGGAGGAATGCAATAGGTTAGCAGACCTGGCCCTGCTATCGGTAGAACGGCTATCTGAGCTGATGAGTAGTCAGAAAGGGGCACGCATGCTCAAGGAGTTTCTTGATGCGAAATGTCCAACTATGCTATAGGGTTGTATTCTTGTAATGGTTGGAAATTATCAATAATGAGACTAACTTGTTCTACTAAGTAAAATCGATTCCGTGAGCGGTGGATGGTCGAAAGCGATGAGTGGACAATGCGTACTAGAAAGGTCGGTCACTCGATCGATGAACCATTTTGCATATAGTGCAGTTCTCACGATTTATTTACGAGGTTCTTCTCACAATTTGTTTTGAAGGGTCACCAGGGGGTGAATTGCCCACCTAAACATGTATTACTTCAAAGGTGTTTACATGGGACGAGTTGTCTGTATAAGCGTGAGGCCATAGAGGATAATTAGAGGGGTTACATTGGAGATTATAGAGAGGAGATCACAACATCTTACCGCCCATAAGCCTCCTGAAAGGATTAAGAGGAAAATGAGTAGATGACATATTTCCACTAGCAGAAACAAAGCTACCAATCGCCGGTACAAACTAACGCTAGCACCCTAGCTTGCCGAAGTTGCATTGCAGAAAAGTGGTAAACTGGTAATCATCAATAGAGCAAGCACCCTAGCTTTGCCGAAGTTGCATTGTAGAAAAGTATTAATCATCAATAGATGAAACCACTGACGCGCAAAACTCGTTGGACATGAAGACATCCACTTCACATACAATCATCTAGCACCAGGAAACGGATATTGCTGGAAGGCCCTTAGCTACACGCGGACTGTGTTCAATGGCCACCTGCATCAAGCCATCCAATTTTAGACTTTGTCATGTTGATGCTCGGCCTTTGAGGGAAGGAAGCCCTAGAGGCAGAGGGCCATTGAAGGTTGATGTTATAGGTTGCCCGCATCAAGCCATTTATTGTCCGTCGTGCTGGTATGTTTAACGCCTTCCGACGTCATCTAGGGGAAGGAAGCCTTGGAGGAGGAGAGAATGCCACTAAATAATGTGGCCAAAAACACCGTGCAAAAGTGAGTTGGAATGGTGGCAGTCATGCAAGCAAAACAATTGCCAAAGACAACAGCAACGGGGAAGAAAAGCGAGGAGTCCCAAACCTAGATACTCAGCCTGACCAAATGGGGGTCGTCTCATGCGTCACCTGACAGCAGCCAAGAGACGGACATTGTTCGAATTTCAGATATGAGCAAGGGGAAAAGATGAGCTCAACACCGACTGGGCCGGGGTTAGAGGCGAAGATCTGAGGATGAGAAGAGAAGATGTTTGGAGAAGATGGAGGGAGTTGACAAAGGCCTAGGGAAGACACTGGAGGAGCAGAAGTACCCTCAAGCTCGATCAGATCTGAGCATCAACCCTTAGCTTGAACATATAGTGTTTCACGTTTGTTCACTGATTGGCTTAATAATGTTTACAAGAATTTCAAACCATATATAGCTGCTACTTGTTAGTCGTTTTGATTATAGTTAAATGATATAGTTTTTAATAGAGAAGTTATGTATGTACTCAATTATTTATTAGCTGTGTACTTGGGCTTACTAGAAGAAATCGGGTTTGTAGGATTTGGTTGTGCGACATATTTACGATTGAAGCAGATGGTGAAAGAGTGTTTTATCTGAAGACATGGGTGACGATCTATTCTAGAATTGATAACCCATAATACTTCTTGCACTTTTGTTTTATAAAAGCGAGATCGTGCATATATTTGGCTATGTGCATCTTAGTTATGCGGGTGCGACTACATCACCTTAATATAATTAGCTGGATTTAATAAAGTTTTTATTATCTAAACAAACATGAGAATAGACAAAGAGGATGAAGGTAGAGGAAACGGAAGGGAGGGGGGAAAAACGAAACTTGGTGAGAAACACGTACCGTCGCAGCTGCTATTGACAATTATTTTTACCAAAATATAACATAACAAATATAGTTGTGGTAATTATCATTATATCTTGATAGCATGGTGTCCTAGGATTTGATGGCTTATAGGCTGCCATGCAAATGGTCTACAAAAGCCATATTAAGATTTGAGGTATGTAGCGGTCTATTATATAACACCCAATTATATAATTTCATATGTGTTCAATATTATGAATTTATGTTTAGGATTAGGTATGTAAAGGTATTTTTTAAGAAGGCAAAAATGTAAAAGACAAAGTCTTATTGCTCGGTACCACATTGTCGAACGTTCTCTCCAATCTCCATGCCGAGGGTGTGAACTAGTGCATTTTAGACATTTCCTGTACGCTTGGCCCATGGATGAAGTCTACTAAAGGATTTTTGTTAGTAGTCCCTAGCAACAATTTAGAATATTGGTAGCCTTCACGGGTCCACATCGATTGATGAATCCAGGATTTATCGTTGTCATCATCACTTCGTTCTCTGAATTATTGAATAATCTTAGATAATCCTTAGACTTGGTCGGCAGGAGCATAGCATCTATTATTGGTAGAGAAGAAAACGGTGAGAAAACCTGCATCCGATGGGATCGAACCTAGGCCAATGACATGCTCCTAACAGCTGTCTGCGAGCCGAGCTACACACGTCGTTATCGTCAATGAATTGTCCAGTCGTCGAAAATTTGCGTATGCTTGGAATCCTAAAGAATAATCTCCTAGGTAGATTTGTTTTGGAGGACTCCCTATCCGACATATTTTATAGACTTGTTCATTACAATAGACCATAAGAGAAGAGATGTACAGATCCAATCATTTTTTAACCAACCAATTATTTTTCTAGAAGCGAACGGACGACTCTAGGCTAGTAGAGATGCTATCTCGGTGCTATGCAGAAGTACAAATAATTGCCATCTTCAAACGATGCGGGCAACCATATACTTAACGAGATTTAACGAGATTTGTAGTACGTGTGAGCCGTTGATTTTGTATCCCAACAGTATATGTGTAAAAAAAATCCTATAAACTAGGAAAAAGATATATTATCCGACAGGATACGGAATGAACATTTTTAAATCCGAGATGTCTTGGGAAGGCAGAATGTGAGAGAGAATACCAAGGAAAAAGTTCATATTCTCAGCATCCTCTCATAAAATCAGGTATAATCGCATTAAACCTCAAGTGCTTTTGATAGGGATTTTGTTCGATATGGTGCTAGGTGACTTAGGTGGCAATCTAATCAACAATAAGCTTTACGTGGTATTTTAATGATAATCTAGTCATCAATAATAATGTTAACGTTAAAATCTAGACGATCCGATAGCGCTAAAGTCGATTGGCTGAGAGATTTGATGAGACTAAAGCTGATCAGTTGAGAGGTTTGATGAAGAGTTTAATGTAGTCATCAGCCGATGGAAATACTGAGACAAAGCTGATGGAGAATTGTAGAAAAGCCGATCAGATTAGTAGAAGATTAGATCGGCTTAAAGACATGGGATTGTCCAATCGGAATCAGCTCCGAGAAGCCCGAGGCAAGGAAGGAGAAGGATTGGCTTGACTAAAAAAAGATCTGATAGCTACAGTGAAAAAGCCGATCAGGTTACAGCAAAGGAAGACTTGGTTATAAATTGAAAGATTATTCAGATGAAACCGGGTTTACGGAAGAGCCGTGGTCTCCACGACAGGGTGCTTATTTTTGTAAATTATAACCTTACTCAATTAGGGAGGTTTAGCTGGTTAGTTAACTTCTTTATAAATATTCTCCTTTGTTTTTACTAAGAAATAATGTCCGATGATCGTAGACGCGTCGGACTCTGTCTGTAAATCCAGGGTATAAATATAGACCCCTGAAAACATATAAGATATCTCTCGATCATATACAAATTCGGCGCATCGCCACCCTAGTTTATTTAGGTTTTACCGGCGGGTTCTGGCTCTCGACGCGGGGTTGCATCGGTTAAGTCTGATCTCCGGTGAAGTGATAAGTCCCGCCATTATCCTAGTATGCTTTGTACTGTCTAAGACTGTATCGTTTAGGTTCGAACTCTTAGTAAAATCAGGTGTACCGCATCACGCCCGTGCAGGACCTATCGGTCTGTTAAGCTCCCTCTGCCGTCGTCAATCTCGTGCTGCATCGGTTAGATCCGACCTACGGGGGTGCCAATGGTAGATCGAGCTTCAGGCCTATAGTCTTCTGCACGACGTCTCATCGGAGTGAGTAGCCGATGAGTTATCCATACTCTGAGCTTCACAGGGCATCGGCCCCTCGCCTGATACGCATCAGCCTTTAGAGACGTCCCCTCATCAACTCAGCTAGCCGATGGGTTCGTTCCTATTATTGCTACGGCATAGCTGATCCGGCGTCTCTGTATCATCGTCGCTGGCATCGGTCTCGTACTGTCTCGGTTAGGTCTGATCTTCGAGGTTCGGTGTTGATGGCGTTGCTACGACGGGCGACGGGTCTCGTGCTGTTATATCCGGAGCGGCATCGGCTTTGCGACCCGTGCCTTCTTGTGCTAATCATTGCCTAGGCCGCATGCGCACTTATCGGTTTTTCCAGCTGATGAATCACTGTTCGGTTGTCCGGAGGGATCCCGTGCGCCTCAATATCCTTTGAGCACACCCTGGTTCCTCCATCGGCTCTGCGGTCGACCCCTCATCGACACCTGTCCACATCGGCTCTCCAGCCGATCGAAGAGCATCCCGAACCTATCGGTAGCCAGCCAATAGCGAGCGTCTGTATCGGAACCGCTCGTCTCACTTCCTTATCAATTGCAGAGTCAATTTGACTGGCACGCTCACAAACCTCGAGGCTTAAGGACCTGCACTGAAGATAAGCAGACCTCCCAGGCCTTCACGTGACCGAGCCGCCGTCCCTCCCCGGTAGCGGGATTTTTTGGCGGCGACTAGATAATTAAAAAAATAGCGGTATCTATACCTTTTTTACTTTCTCTCCTCTCTTCTGTCCTCTTGTTTACCGGACACCATTAGCTGCCGCCACTCCTTATCTAGTTTGTTGCCGTCTCGTCACCCCTGCGCTATCAGTAGCGGTTGCTCTCACAAGCCCACACGGAGGTCCATTTTGTGGTACTCATGCCTTCTTCAGACCTATCTTCGAGCTCTTCACCAAACTTCTGCATAACCAACATTGTCGCGGAGCTAGAGGTAGGGTTGCCTACTTGCTCAGTGGCTCTGTTTTGTTTGAAATACCGCCATGGTGCCGCACCATTGCTTTCCACTCTCTCTGGGCCACCGTCGCTACCGAAGAGCTGTACTTCGATGGAGATCTAACTACAGACGGGGGGTTCCAAGCAGCGGCGGTTGTGGACCTTGGCAAATGCATAGCATGAGAGCCCACATGCAGCGACCTTGAGCTCCTCGTCAATTGGGTATCTGTCTGGTAGGAAGCTTCTAGGAGAGGACATGGTTGACAACACTTGCCTCTTCATCTGTCTCCAACTTGAGCGACGACACGCTATCACCATGTGTTTGTCAGCAATGCCACAACTCATACTCCTTCTACGTGCTGGGAGCGACATTCCAAACCAAGCTCACACTCGTGTCACCGCCCATCAACCACCATCATGCCGAGTGGCAACAGTTAGCTGTCCGTGATTGAACTCTTCCATCACCCAATGATGATGAACATGAGCTCGACCTTCTAAAGCCCTTAAGCACAGTTTGAACATGTCATAGGACAAAACTAGGATAAAAATCACGGAAAAAGGTAAATTGAACTTATATCGGTGATTGAAGATGCTATGGTTGAGGGAGACTTTAGGAAGATAATATGAACCCTTTTTCCCACAAGTTATGGTTATAGACACTTAAATGGGCCGATAGAATTGGTAGGAAGGAAAGCCCATCTTGTTTACCCTCGACTCTACTCTGCATTTGCCTTGGAGAGCCTCCCACGGGCGCGCCGGCGCCGGCGCCGCCGCCGCCACCAATACCATGCTCTTCTCTTCTCTTCTCGGCAGCTGAGCTGAAACCATGGCGCTCGCCTCCCTTGAGAGCTGCTTCCAGGCTGTCCCGACCGACGCCGTCGCGGGCGTCGTCGACTGCGTCCTCGCGTCATCCTCCTCGACCTCGGCTTCCCAGCTCTTCCACGCCCTCCTCCACTCCGACCATGCTGCCGCGGTCTCTCTCTCGCACGCCGCCGCGCTCTGCCACCTGCTCGCCCTGCTCGGTAAGAAGACACAGACCCCCCCAGCTCCGTCCTCTTTCTTCATTCCTCCTTCTTACAGCGCCATCCTAATGAAATCCAGACCGGCCACCGGAGGATCCTCCTCTGCGCGCGCTGCTGTGGAGGGTTTTCCTGCCGCTGCTTAGGCAAACCCAGGCAAAGCAGCTCCAACAGACGATTGCCTTGATGTGCGATGCCGTCTCCACCAACCAATCCTGGGACCTTCTAGGAGCCACCATCCTGCACTTGTGCATTCGATCCTCCGCCGTTGCCATGGATTTGCCCGCCACCGACCATGACCACCGCTCCTCCATTGTATACCAGTACCACACTATGGGGGAGGAGGACCCGCCGCCTCCAGCGCCAGGGCTGCTACCTATCTCCAAGGCCACCGCTGTCCTGGCCTCGTTGCTGCAACACACATTGGAGAGGAGGAGGAGGAGGGGGAGGGGTGAGGGAAGTGATGCTCGTCTCGATGCGCTGGTGCACCATTTGACCTGGGACCTCTCCTGGCTGGCGCTCAAGATGTTTGGCCACAGCCAAGAGTATCGGTCTTGTGCCACCCGGGTCCTCCTACAGCCCCTGCTCCTTTCGCTCGCCGATGTTTCCTGTGTCACCGTGGAGTTTGGTGCAGCTCAGCTTAAGCTCTCAAGGTTGGTCTAATGGTCTTCTTCCCTCCCTGTTCTATGTGTACATGTTAGTTAATTACGATGGATGGTTTGTTCAACTTTGTCTCGTGCGTCCTTGCAGGTCTGGTTTCTTGAAGTCTATATGGGGCTCGTGCCTTTCTCTGTTTGCACTGGGGCCTGCTGAGCGGCTCGACGCATATAATATACTCTCCCTCTACTTCTCAACACTGAAATTGGGACACCGATATAACTTTATCTTGGGAGCTGACGAGGACTATGATCTTAGGAATGTCAATGAATTTTGGGATGAAATCCGCAGGGGACTGGTGGGTGTTTCTGCTCCGAGTCAGTTTTTGTTAGTCTTTTAGCTGTTTATACCCATGCTTACTGTGCTGACATGCTTAACCTCTACACATCAGGCTGACAAGGATTCTTTAGTGAGGAAGCAGGCTCTGTACATCTTGAGAATATCACTAGACATCTTTTCCTCCTCTGAGAATGACGACGATCGGCAATGCTCCAGGGGGAGGTCAGTCGCTTTGCCTGGTCAAGCCAAATCAAATATGGCAATGACAAAAAGAGAAAGGTGGGCTCACAAAGAGGCCAAATCGCTTGGCATTGGAGAAATGAGCCAATCAGGTGAAAATTGCTCAAGTGGTCAAGACCGGTGGAAAGTTTTCCTGTTACTCTATGAGATGCTCCAGGAGTATGGGACACATCTAGTTGAGGCGGCTTGGACACACCAGGTCAGTTGATTCCTATGTGCTCTTCCAACAAATACACTCATCTGCAGTAATTTGACATAAACAGTTTGAAGACCTGTGTCTCTAAGTGTCAGCACAATACAATAAACAGCAGTCATAGCACAGCAATAAAGTAACCACATGCATCTTCTGGTTATATGGGCTGATAAGTATAAATATTATGCCTAGGTAATGCTGCTGTTTGAGTCCACACCATGGGGTGATTACTCAAATCACATGTCCTACAGAATTTTCCATGCTCAGATGGAATCTTTCGAAGGATTTTTTCACTGGATGGTAGTTCTTTGGGAGCGTGGGTTTACTCATGATAATCCTCAAGGTCAGTACTGACATTGATATATACAGAATGCATATGCTTAAAACTTAGAATATTGTCTTACAATCAGCTGTTATCAATGGTTTTTGCAGTGCGCTGCCTGGTCATGCATTCCTTTTTGGATATTACATGGGAACGCTACTTGGTTCGTCCTCAGATAGTCCCCAGAGGCTTTGTGCTTGGTCCTCTGTTACGTGGTTTGAACGATGTAGTTCATCACAAGGATTTTGGTCAGTTATACTCATTTTACACCTAAGTTCAATAAAATTGGCTTGTTCTTCTTTGAGTAATACAAAGATTTTTTTGTTTTATTCCCAAACATGTGCTTTGGTTTGCACGTTTTATTGCGCCAATTTCCTTTTTGTGAAATATTCTTTAACATCCATAACTATAGGAAATATTATATTCTTCTACCTCAAAAATTCTTTCCTGGAACACTGCGTCACCTCAGCTTCAATTTATTTGTAAATATAGATCTGAATAATTCAAATGGCAGACTACTTGTGAACCAAACAGATCAATGACTTAAGAAGTCCATTTCGTTAATGTTAGCCGTTCTCAGCACATATGAATTGAAGTTATGTTATCCTACTTTATTAGTACTCTTTCTGTTTTTTTATATTTGATGCCGTTGACTTTTTGATCTACGTCTGACAATTCATCTTATTCATAAAAATCACGTAATTATTATTTATTTTGTCATGATTTGTTTTATCATTATAGGTATTTTAAATATGACATATATTTGCATTTTTTAACAAAAAATTTGAATAAGACGAATGGTCAAACGGATGTCTTACAGTTAACGACGTCATATATAAAAACCAGAGGGAGTAGATTAGTTGTTCCCTTTTGTTTCATGCGTTTTGGCTTGGGTTTGATTTCTAGTTGTCCCAACTTGCTTAGGACTAAAAGCTGATGTAAATTTTTGTTCGTTATTATTACCTACTATCAAGTTTTGTCCTTGTTTTTCATGCTTAGGACTAAAAGCTGATGGTAACACAGTTTACTTTCTAATTAAAATAAGACTACATTAGAGATTAGCCTTGAGCCCATACCTCTTTGTCTTATTAATGAATAAGGTTATAAGAAACATATAAGGGGATATTTTTTGGTGTATGCTTTTTATAGATAATGTAGTGTTAATTGATGAGAACTGGATGGGAGTAAAATGAAAATTAGAGTTGTGATGGTAGACTTTGAGTCTAAATATTTTAGAGTAAGCAAAACTATGACTGAATACTTAAAGTATGACTTTGATACCATCGTACACAAGGAGAGAGATGAGAGTTTAGGAAGCCAAGTAGTAACTAAGAAGAATACCTTTCGATATTTGAGATCGATGCTATAGATGGATGTGGATATTGATGCAGACGTTAGCTATGGAATCAAAACGGGATTAGATGAAGTGACACCAAGAATTTAGCATTCTCTGTGATAAGAGGTTATCGTAGAAGCCAAAAAGCAAGTTTTATAGAACGACGATTAGACCTGCTATACTGTATGGGGCAGAATGTTGTCATACAAAAATATTACATGTTCAACAGCTGAGTGTTACAGAAATGTGTATGTTACGCTGAATTTGTAGTCATACAAGAGGGATTGAGTCTGGAACTAGAATATACATGATCGGTTAGGGATAAAACCAATTGAAGAAAAATTTGTCCAACATCGTTTGAGGTGGCTTAGACCATATCCAGATAAGATCCCTAGAGACACTATTACATTATAAAATCCTAGATCAAGATATTAATGTGAGGAGAGATAAACTAGGACCGAAATTAACATAGAGAGAGATAATAAAAAGTGACTTAAAAGATTGAAATATACCTTATGTATTTAATATGAGTGATTGAAAAACAGTTATTGACGTGACTGAACTGTGATTTTGAGACTCTTGTTGGATTTTAACTCTAACCCATTCTAACTTAAAAGGCTATGTTATTGTTGTTGTTTTCATGCTGATTCTGTGCCCAAACCAAAACTTGATTGTGAGTACGCTACAAAGGGTGATTACACTTTGGCTTGTTACCTTGTTTAATACTACAACTGAATTGCTCTTATCACGTACTGTAACTTATGAGATTCTTCTTGTTTACACTGTTCTCTTCTAACTCTTTTATATCATAGTTGATTTATTCTTTGTGATTCTTTTACATCATACTTTTCAGCAGTTTATTTTCTTTTTAAATTCTTAGCTGTCTATTTAACTATTTTAGGTGTCAGGGGCGTTTATGAATCAAAAACCATAAAAGGTGCAAAGAGGTTCTTTGGTATTTACTCACAGACTTTGACAACACGGTACTGATTTTTAGGCAACTACTGCCTTTTATTCCTGTTTTACACTTCGATGAAAACATGGCATGCGAATTCTGGAACTTTGTATTTTGGAAAGGATGTTAGTTATCTTCACTACTTTAAATGATTGAATCTATGGTGGTGATGGTTGGGCCTGCACCACACCCTGTTCTCACCTCCCTACACAAAAAATTGCACACCAAGCTGTGTTCTGTTTATCTTCTCCACTGATCCCCTCCTCACTTGATCAATATGCATAGTTGTGAGTTATGCAACATGCTCCACAAAACCCAAACACTTCTAGTATTAGAAAACAGCACACTATCTGGAGAACGGTTTTCTCCACATGTAAATGTGGGTGCATGCACATCACCACCATCAAATGTGCCCTGAGATTGATAGACTTACAAAACTTTACCCAAACAACCCATCTTCTGTTCATCTTCTATCCATGATGTTTGCGCCAACTCAGGCTCCTTGAGAAAATGATGTGGCACTGCTTTGGGCCAATAAGCCAACTGCCAACATGTATACAATGCAACTGTACGAATATGCAGAGAACACCCTACACTAACGGGTATATACACTTACACTATACAAATACATCTAACAAGGCTCAGCCTAGCCAACTAGTTAGAGTAGGGATCAGGTTAATAGTGTCCCTGCCTTGAGTTAGAGATAGAAGCTTTGCGGATAAGGGTATCCATTTGATATTTGTTAGCAGTCTGTTCATGGGTGCCTACTATAAACGGTGGCCAGATTATTGTGGATGTAAGCAAGAAATGTGTAAAGTGGTTTCCCCACCAATCGATTATGATCAGAGCCTCCCCATCACAATTGTGAGGCAACCTGCCCACCTCTCATATTCTTCCCCACACATAACATAGAGGATATTTATATGCATAAAAAGATATTTGAACTAATTAAGTACTTACTTTTTTTCCCAAAAGAATATATCGCTGTGCATGTAGTGTGTATACATGGCAGTGTATATCATATGCACTATAACTAGATAAAACTTATCTGTAAATGCTGGAAAACTGAAACTGCAAATACTGCTGCATAGCTCTACTGGCCACCTTTTTAAATAGGACTATTTTATATTGTTTAGCCGCGAACATGCCACTGATGGGTTAGTTTAGTTTGTTTTCAGTAGCTCCACTAGTGTATTGTAGTGCTCGGCTGTTCCTTTTCTTTTTTTTCATATCTTGTGTAAATTCTTTGCAGTGACCGTTTACATCTAGTTTGGAGCTTGGCTTATTCTGCTAAGCAAGATTCATTTGGCCGAGCAGGATTAATGGCTCTTGCATTTTGTGTTGCTTCGTGCGCATGTCAGTCAAATACACATGATTTACCATGTGCTTCTGCTGGGCAAGAAATGGCAAAATGCAATGGAGATGCACTTACAGTAGTTAATACTGCAGATTTATTAGATGTCTTATTGATTCTTTGCGAGAAGAGTAAACAACACTTCAATCCAAAATATCGTCTTAAAGGTAGGGAATCTCTTCTGCAGGAAGAAATTTTGATCAAATGTTAAGTAATGCACAATCAACTTGTTAACCTTCAACCGAATGCAGTTTGTGAACAGGTCATGAAGGCCGCAACATCATTGATAATTGCAGCTGAAATCCCACTCAATCAACTTTTGTACTTCATTTCTACAATACCTCGAGAGTTTACTGATTATTCTGGTATGTACACAGAAAAGTTAAGAAAAGCTCGATTATAGTACATACATGAGAAGTGGATTAAACTGTCTGCAATCAATATCTTCTTTGCTATTATAATTTTTTAGGAGAACAACAAGCTGCCTTTTGCCCCTATTATCACCTTATCTTCTCACTGCTGCTGTGTATCCTTGCAGGATCACTGAGACCAATAGTTCAAAAATGGTTTGTTCAGAAGAAAGAATGTTCTTCTGGGAACACTTTGTTGGAGAAGCTCATTGATTTCCCTATCACTTTCATGAAGCACACAGAGGTGGATGGACCGTACTTGTTTGATGATGAGGATGTGGGTGCATGGGAAGCTGAAGCACGGAGGTGGGCAAGGACCCTTCTTCTTGTAACCTCAGAGGAGCAGCACTTCAAGCAAATATTTTTGGTTTGTTTTGCCCACACTTGCTTTTAAGTTTCAAATTGCATGCTTATTGTTATTGAGTAAACTGAAGCTATTTTGATATTGCTGAGAGTAAGACACTAATACATTTCTATTTGATATCTATACCTTGGCCTTTTGCTTTTCAATAAGATGATTTCACATGTATCAGAATCAGATTTTACTTGACCTCTTCAACTTTGATTGGTAAATATATCTTTTATTTTTGATAGTTTTTGGAGAAATATGGTAACAAGCTTTCTGAACAATATCCAACTGGAGAATGCATACAAGTGAAGTTTTTTATCATTGTATTATGTTTGATCGAGGAACTTGAAGTGAAACACAAAAGGCTTATTCACCAAAACAATACCATCTTCAAAGAAGGTTCAGATAGCTCAAATGGATTAGAGCACCATGCTCTTAACAAGAAGCTTGCAAAGTTATTGCTTGTCATTTTGGTAATCTTATTTTTCTTCAACTTGTCTGATGATTATTTCTGGAATGTCCTTTTGAATATTATGTTGCTTATGTGTTACTTTAGGAAAATATGGTGGCCTTCAGCAAGACATTTTGTTCAGTTTTCTGGTTAAGAAATTCAGAGGACATGGATTTACCATCTTCTGTCAAAGGAAAGCTTGGAGGCCCGAGCCAGCGTCGTTTGGCTACCTCTACAACCTCGTTGGTGTTGCAGGGGGTATGTTGATTCCCCATAATTTCAGTTAGTTGTGTAGCATCTAGACTTTTGTTTTTTGGGTGGGGGTGGGGTGGGGGGATAAAAAAACTGTAGGATGAGTTACTTTTTAGTTTTTATTGATATAAAAGGAATATTTACAGCGGTTTACATGGGATGAGTGTCACAAGATTACAGAGTTTGTAGCTATGATTGAACGAAAAGTTTGTCTGCTTTTCTAAGTTTAACTAAAAGAAAACTTAGTTTCTCCTTGAAAACGGATTTTCCATTGTCTGTTTGTGGCAATAATACCATTGAATATTTGATCATTCCTCTGTTTCCAAATCTGCCGGGCTGCCATACAACCATTTTTTGTTAAAGAATACATGATGTCCTTCTTTCAGTTTGAACCATGTTAATGTTTTAGAATTTAATTTAATAGCAACCGAGGTTTGCACTCTTCACCTATTCAAAAAAAAAAAATCAGTGCTGTTTTATCATGTAATGGAAGCAAGATTATACGGTTACCTTTGCTTTCAAGTCTCTCTCACCATTTAATTGTATGGCTGATAATTCTAAGTGCAATATTTACAGATTTGGTCCATGAGAAGCATTAGCTCTATTGTCACATGGTGTAACCATTTCTGTTCTCACATTTCTCTTTATTCAACATTGACATTCCTCTGGGAGTTCTGTTGGAAAGTTATCCAACATCATAGTTATGCCACAGAGGTTAGTCTCTTATTTAATAGGCTATTGAATATTTTGCCTCCAGCGATTGTAGTTTCTTCATGCAAGATTTGTTGGAATCATTTTAACTGTTTGTTTTTCTGAGCAAGGTTGCGGGTGAACTTCATATGGCATCTTATGAAGCTCTATCCTATGTACTACCCACTCTATCTACTGCTTGCACTTTGCAGTTTCTGGATCTTGTAGAACCAAAACAAATAAATCAAAGCAGCAAATTTTCATTGGATTTTCTGGTCATTAGTTTTCTTGATAACATCAACAATCTCCTTGTGAATGGAGTTCTGAAGCGAAGCAGACGGGCTGTTTTAATGTGTTGGAAGGTGAGAACAGCGTCTATTTCCTTTTGTGGTGCATGTGGCTCATTTTTGTATACATAAATAAGTTAATTATATGGATAGCTCCTAATTACTGGTTTTGATTTAGTGGCTTTGTCTAGATTCACTGTTGTCCTTTTCTTGCTGCTGTGGTGAGAATAAATCTCAGTTGAAGATGCCCTATCCTTTATTTTCAGAATCAACCCTCCGATCTATTTTTGTTGATATTATTGAATGGTGAGTATAGCTGTTAGAATCTCTCTTCTGTTCACACTGTAGTGTAATGTGTAAACCAAATCATGGGACTGTTGCCTGAGCAGGCTCTTGAATACAATTCACCACTGACTCTGTATTTTATGGATCTCTAGAAGTTGCAATCTTTTCATAACTTGTTACCTAATGTGATTTATATGAAAAATCTGTAGCTTTTGGATGAAGTCCATTTTTGGCCCTCAGAACTTTCAGTAAAGTCCAATTTTCACCCTCTATTACAAAACCGGTTATTTTTCACCTTGAACTTTCAAAACCGGGCACATTTCACCTCGAGAATAATTTTAACAGTGGTTTTTAACATGTCTAAAACGACAACAATTTAGTGCTTCACTTGCATATATTTTCCCCTTATTTTCTTATATAATACAATAATGGATCGAGTTTAGAACGAGAAAATATGTGATCGATTAGGGGTAGCATCAATTAAAGAAAAACTTATCCAACATCGGTTGAGATGGTTTGATCATGTTCAAATAAGACCCAGATACGTTAGTATATTATAGAATTCTAAGTTAAAATAATAAGATAAAAAAATACTAAAGCTAATATGAAAAGAAACAATAAGAAGAGACTTAAAAGAGTAGGATATAGCTGAATATTTGTACTTAAATAGAAAAGTAGCTATTGATTTAAAGATTCTTGTTGGGTTTTAACTTTAGCCTATCCCAACTTGTATGGGACTGAAAGCCTGTGTTGAGTTGAGTTTCTCATATAGAGTGATGAGAGGAGGAAGATACCAAGAGAAACAAGGACCCAAAATGTTTGATACGTGAGATAACGTCAAGTTAGCAACCAAATATAGCATAAGAATAAGAATACGATGCTTAAAATGGCTAAAACCACCACTAAAAACAATCACGGTGTTGAAATTATTTGGTTTTGAAAGTTTGGGTGAAACATAACCGGTTTTGTAGTTTAGGGTGAAAAATGACTTTCATCAAAGTTTGAGGTTCAAAAATGGAGTTTACCCATAACTTTTCTATGTATTCAATTCCCAGTCTGTTCAATTTAGAAAAGGAAGCCAAAAATAGGTTCAAATACATTCCAATTGGCCTTTTCTAATGTAAGTTAGGGTTATGTTTGCATGTGGTTATTTTCTTTTGTTTTATCTTTGGTGGTTTTGCTTCATTGTTAATACATCAGAAACTTTAGATTCTTATATCAGTCTTTCTTTACAATCTTTGCAGTCTTGAAAATGCTGGCGAAAATTCTGTCTTGGCTATCCTTAGATGCGTGAGATCTGTTTTGGGGCTTTTACACTTCATCGTGAAAACCAGAAATTTATCCTCTTTGGGCATCAGTTATGAGGTATTATGCAGGGCTCCTTTCCCCATGTACTACTTTAACTATTGAATCATCAAATGTACTAGCTACTAATGCCAAATGGTTATATTTGCTTGATTTTGTAATTTCTTGATTAGTTGTTTCTGCTTAAATTTACATTACATGCCCTTTTTCTCTTTAAATTTTAACAGTGTATTTGGGCCCTGTTTTGTAACATTGGAATTCCTAGGAATGGAATTACTAGCTCTCCTTGGATGTGGCTGTTGGAAATGGATGCTTAGTCTATTAATAGCACAAGAATTTTACCAATATATTCCACAATGTTTCTTTGGTACTACCAATTAACCACAAGATTGGCAGATAATTTCATCTGTACCACAAGTTTGTTTTACCTAATAAAAGAAACTCCTCCAAATTCCTCTCTCTATATTCCAACTTTACCTTCTTTCTTTCACCTGCTGTAAGGCAGCAAGGTTGATCTGCCACCTGCTCAAAGCCCCAAAAATCATTTCCACTAGTGACCAGCTACACTTGCTGACCTTCCTTCTTCCTCACACAGCTGCACCATCACCTTCCCAAATAAGCACATCCCTTCGACTGCAGTAGCATGTCCCAACTCCCAATATTGCTGATTTAAGTCCAATCACAAATAGTAAGCTGCTGCTCCGATGGGTATTGAATGTTAGAGGTGGAATGGTGGATGACCAAGACGACGATGGAAAGCCTGCCATGCCCTTGTTTGGCCGTTAGTCACTCCATGCCTCCATGCATGTCTTCATTCATGAGGCAGGAGGAACCCAAGCCCCATCCATCACCATTCATGAGGCTGGAGGTGCTTAAGCATTGCTTTCCACCAGGTCACTGACCCCAAGTGACCTCCATTTCTGGGCTTAATTATAAAGGGAAGAGGAAGGGTAGGTGAGAGAGAAGGGGAAAAGGTGTCAAAATTTCCAGCAATTTTTGGTATGTGTTGATACTAACCAAACATGTTTGCTGCTGATGGAGTTCTTCCGAAATATACATATATAAGAGACCAAGTGCTAAAGTTAAAGCAGAAAAAACCCTGTTCAACACAAGTGTGGTTTTCTATGGAAACCATGCATTTCAACAAGGCCTTTAATTGTAACTGGCATTTATTGGACATTAATGTTTCATCTTTATTTGCCACAGATGATGATGCAATTTGTAAAGTCTTCCTGGGTCTTGCACCTTAGTTGCAATAAACGCAGAGTTGCACCAATTGCTGCACTGTTATCCGCTATATTGCACCCAGCAATCTTTCCTAATTTGGAGATGCACCAGGAGAATGAAAAAGGCTCAGGTCCTTTGAAATGGGTCAGTTCTCACACCTTTATTTATTTATTTCATAACTGTTTTTAATGTGACACAATATTCTTGTTGTCTAATTAGCACTGGCAGAAACAGATCTATCCAAATAAAATGGCTAGTTGCTGCTGCTGCTGCTGATGTGTGTTCATCCATTTGTCCGTTCATCAAAAGTGATACAGTTTTTTGATATATGCAGTATGCGTTATGCACTTAAGTACATTTATTATCTGCTGATAAGCATTCTTTTCATATGATTCTTGCAATATTTTGGGAATGACTAAAAATATTGAAAACCTGTTCACCTTCTGAATGCTGAGTAACAGTGACGGAAACAAAGGTCATTCATCTGAAGTTCTGAAATATGAACATTATTTTGTGACCTTAATTTCACATCCTACATCATTGGACAGCTTATGTAAAAATATCGAGTATCTGGATGATGCAATTTTTCTCCTTTTTTCATGTGGCTCTATTTGGCATAGCATATTTATGTATTTCATTAAACAAAATAAACATCTCTCTTGAGCACTCGGGTTTGTATGCTGTAAGAAGTGATGACACATGACTCCTATCCGTTTTCAGTTTATCGAGAATCTTCTTACCGAAGGCTCGAAAAGTCCTCGAACTATTCGCCTAGCAGCTTTGCATTTGAGTGGTATGTGGTTGATGTACCCAAAAACTCTGAGCTTTTATATGGAGGAACTGAAGCTATTATCATTATATGGATCAGGTATTTTTCAACATCTTTCCTAATGATTCATTCTGTGTTTACTTTGATCTGTGTTGTTTTAAGAAATCCTAGCAGTACGTCTGTTCTCTAATATAATCTTCTTTTCAACCCCTGTTTCATGTTTATTGAATAGTGGCATTTGACGAAGATTTTGAAGCTGAACTATCTGAAAACCATGATGCAAGGCTTGAAGTTTCCATGTTAGTGCAAAGCCCAGATCGTGAATTCACAGAGGTAAGTTTATTTGCAACCACCATGAGAGGTACAGCTACAATATTATCACTTAATTTTCTTGGTAAAATTATTGCATCCATGGCTTGTATCTTAAATATTGGCATTACTTTGTAATACAACAGGACAAAATGTGTGCCTCATTTTTTATTTTTGCAGCGTTAATGATAAAACCATTTGGGTGTTCCCTTTATTCACCAATGATGAACAATTTGAGCATTGCATGATTGATGCATTGGCAATGTTGTTGCAGGTGTTTATTAATACAGAATTATATGCTCGCGTTTCAGTTGCTGTCCTCTTTCATCACCTATGGAAACAAATCAAAGAAAAGAGCACATTGGAAACTCAAGAAGCACTTCGATCTGGCAAACTATTTCTACTGAAACTTCTTGATTCAGCGGTATAGCCTTTTTTCCCTTGGGAGCAGGTTATGCTATGTTGGGGAATTTTGCCTATTGATATGCTCTGGCTGCTGTGTTCCATTTTATGGCGATGACAGAAGTGCATAATGAATATTTGAAGAATTTTGATCTTTGGATCTGCCATAGTCCGTTTAGGATCTTTCTAAAACACAACAGATTCTAAAACCTACCTGATGCTGCAAACCATATGATGCAGCACACTATATTGGAGGATCAATTCCAAGATGTTGATACGTAGATAGCACTATGTTGAAGGAACCACTTCAACTTGCTGATAAATAACGCTCTAAGGGCAGTCCAAATCCACGGATAGACGAGAGCTTAATCCAAAGCTCAAAGGAAAAATCTAATCCAAGATCTGAAATAAGAATATCTAGTTCTATCGATGAGATAGCAAACAAAAGTGAGTTATAAAACCTGAGGGCATTGCCTCTAGGCTATTAAACCATGTACAACTCATACACAACTATATGACAACTAGATGACAACCTAATGGATAACTATGATATTACTTTTAACAATCCATGCATTACTCAATGACACCTAGGACAACTCATAGGACATACAGATATCTTCTAGTAGTGTAATGAAATATGCAAAGACATCACAATTCTTCTTGATCCTTCATAAAGAATGTATTATAGAAGTAAAACTCAAATTGACTTATTCTTAGTAGCAAAGTCCAATTTTACTCGTAGCATACTTCATGAATTGCCCATGTGATGTCCCTCATCATTTTTCCCTACTTGATTGGAACTCGACCCTGAGTTATTTTTATAAAGTGCTTGTTCTGGATGATAGAGTGATAGATCAGGTATATTAAAAGTGTTGGAAATATTCATCTCTCTTGGTAAATAAACCATACAAGCATTATCAGTTGTTTATATTTCTGTTAGCAAAGTTTGTTGCTGACCTTGAATTCTCCTTTGAGGTTAGTTTTATCAAATCAACCCATGTCTTGGGATTTTGGTATAGACAATAGAGAAAGGACTTCTGCCTATAGACCTACGCTTAGAGTTATTGTAGGCAAATTCAGCAAGAGATTGAGCTAAATCCCACTGTCTTTTCTTGTTCCCACATATGCAACGAATCAAGTTGCCTAGAAATTTGTTCACCACTTCTGTTTGGCCATCTATATGTGGGTGTGCTGTGCTTGAAAATTTTAACTCAGTATTGAATTGCTTCCATAATGTAAGCCAAAATGCAGCAAGAAATTTGCTGTCACGGTCTGGAACAATTGATCTTAGAACACCATGTAATCTAACAATTTCTCTAAAGAAAAGATTAGCCACATGATGAGCATCTGTTATCTTCTAGCACGAAATAAAATGGGCCATCTTAGAAAATCTATCAACTACCACAAAAATTACATCATTTCCACACCTTGTTCTTGGTAAATCAAGTATAAAGTTCATTGATAGGTCTTCCCCTGATGCACTTGGTATTGCTAATGGCATATATAATTTGGTGTTTTGAACTTGGCCTTTGTAGGTTTGACATACAAGGCATCTTTGTACAAACTTCCTAGTATCTCTTTTAAGTTGTGGCCGATAATATTGAGCCTGTAGATTGGCTATGGTCTTATAATGCCCAACATGACCACTAAAGATCACTTGAATGTAGTTCTCTAATGAGCTTGTCACGTAGAGAACTTCTCGGGATGCATAGTTAGTCATTTTTAAAGAGATAGCCATCTTGCAACACATAATCTTTATCAAATGATTTTCCATATAGCTGTTTTAGCTAGACTTGACCAAAATCATCATCATTCTCATATAAATCCTTCATTTGATCCATACCTGGAAGTTTGGCTTCAAAAGAAGTTAGAAGACAAGTGCAACGACTCAAAGTGCCAGCCACTCTATTTGTTGTGCCATATTTATGAACAATAAGATAATTGAATCTTTCCAAGTATGCTATCCATCTTGCTAGGATTGATGGTTAGTGTAGACAATGAACTCCTTAGGTAATAAATAAACTTCCTAAGTTTTTAAAGCTCTCAAAATTGCATAAAATTCTTGCTAATAGGTATTCCATTTTTGTCTTGCCTCGCTTAGTTTCTCACCAAAGAAAGCAATGGGTTTTCTTTCTTGAGATAGAACAACTCCAATGCCTACCTCACTTGTATCACATTCTAGCTCAAATGTCTTGTTGAAATTAGGTAGAACCAAGACTAGAGCTTGTGATACCTTTTTCTTAATCTCCTAGAAACTTGCTTCAGCCACTTCATTCCATTGAAAATTTCCCTTCTTCAAATATTCAATGATTGGTGCTATAATAGTGCTGAAATTTTTCACAAATCGTCTATAGAAAGTTGCGAGACCATGGAAACTCAATTCTGTAATAGATTTCGGAGTTGGCCAATCTTTGATTGCATCAACTTTAAAATCATCAATATGAATACCCTCACTAGTTATGACAGCCTAAGAAAAGAAGTCGCTTCTCTAGGAAAACACATTTCTTCAAATTGATATAAAGCTCATTCTGATTTAGAACTTTCAATACCTTTTAGACATGGTCAAAGTGTTCATCTTCTTTTTTGCTATAAATTAAGATGTCATCGAAATAAACCACAACAAATTGAAACGAGAAGGGTTGAAGGACTTGGTTCATCAAATGCATAAAAGTACTTTGTGCATTTGAAAGTCCAAATGGTATAACAAGCCATTCATACAACTCTTGGTCTTGAAAGCAGTCTTCTATTCATCACCAGGTCTGATTAGTTTAGTGAAGACCTTTGCTCCACTTAGTTGGTCCAACATATCATCCATACAAGGAATAGGAAATCTATACCTTATGGTGATCTTGTTTATGGCTCTACTATCCACATACACATAGACCAAGAACCATCCTTAGATGTGAGCAAAGCTGGTATAGCACATGGGCTGATACTCTCTCGAATATGTCCCTTTTGTAGTAGTTCCTCTAACTTCCATTTCAATATAGCATGATCTTTTGGACTCATTCGGTAGTGTGGGAGATTAGGCAGACTTGCGCCAAGAATCAAGTCAATTCGATGTTGAATTATCCTCATTGGTGGCAAGTGTTGTGGTTCCCCAAGTATACTTTGAAATTCATATAAAAGGCTTTATATTTCTGCTAGAATTTCAGCAACGGTTTGTTCTCTATTTTTAACAATTAACGCAACAAACAAATTTGCTTCCTTCAAGTCTTCAATAAATTCACTCGAGGCATGGGAGATGACCAACATATTCTTCTCCTCCAATTTAGAAGTACAACCATCGGGTGTATTAGGTAGAATGATGATCTTTCGCTTATTCCAAATGAAAGAATAAGTATTATCCCTTTCTTTGTGCGTAGCATTCACATCAAATTGCCAAGGTCTTTCAAGCAAAACATGGCTTGCATCCATGTCAACATCACATAACACATTTGAGCGATAATATTTGCTTAGAGAAAGCGACAAATTGCATTGCTTTGTGATCCTTATGTTCACTCCCTTTGTGATCCATCCAATAGTGTATGGATTTGGATGATCATGAGAGTCAAGTTCCAAATGATTAACTAAATTTTGAGAAATTAGATTCTCACAACTGCAATTATCAATCACTAGTTTGCATATCTTGCCATTCACTGTGCACTTCCTCTCAAATATCTTCTTTCGTTGTGTATTGTCAGGTTGTGGTGTGGAGCACAAGAGACGTTGGATCACACACTATTTCATCACTTTCCTCTTCACAAACATCCTATTCTTCCTCACCTTTATATTCATACTCACCATCATCACTACCTTCACTATCTCCATCTTCATAGTGTGTAGTGTTGACGCCTTCTTTCAAAGACAATTGCTAGATACATGTCCTTCACCACACTTGTAGCATCTAATAACATTTTGATTTTTCCTTGTGCTAACCTTCTTTACAACTTGATTAGGCTCAGGTTGTTTTGCCTTGGATTGAATTGTTTTATTTTCCAACCTGCTAGGATAGCCTTTTGACATGCCCTCCATGTGAGAACATGAATGAGACTTGGCTATCTTCTTTATCTTCACAAGTCTTTTAGCCTTTAATGCTAAAGCTTGTGCTTGCTCTATTGACCATATTTGTTGCATGACCAATTAATCTCTAATAGCTTCATTTAGTCCATTAATGTATCTTGCAACTTTGTTGATTTTCAGTTTCAGCAAGATTGCATCTTTAATAGCTTCATTAAGACCATTAATGTATCTAGCAACTTGTTGATTTTCAGTTTTAGCAAGATTGCATCTCACTTGTAGCCTCAAGAACTCTTCCGTATACTCTAAAACAGACCTATTTCCTTAGGGCAAAATTATTAAATTTTATAAAAAGGATTTGCTCATGATCAACATGTAAGAATCTAGCCTTCAAAAGTGCCTTTAATTGATGCCAATATCTTATGCGAGGCTACGTTCTTCTTGATGACGGTGCCACCATGCACCATCACCTCCCTTCAACTTGTATGCAACCAAAGAAACTTTATGATATTGACTAATATTCATTATCTCAAAGAAAATTACAACTTCATATAACCAATCAAGAAACTCTTCTATATCAACACTTTCATTAAAAGTAGGGATTTCAACTTTCAGCTTATATGTCTCTCTGGTACATCCACCATTCCTTCTTGGATGAATTTAAAGATCAGCTTCTTCATGTAAATTATCTACTTCACCTATCAGATCATCAACATGAGGCCTTTGTTCAGTAGCACATCTTTGTTGAAGTCTAGCTTGAAGATTAGCTTGCTTATGTTGATCTTCATCATCTTTGGATGAATTCCCTTGAGTAGCAGCAGTAGGAACATGATTTCTAATCATTTCTGCTAGCTGATCAAACCTCCTAATGAGATCTTCACGTAAAGCTTGAATCTGTTGCTCTGCAGCATCCATTCTCTTCCCCAATTTCTCCATGTGTTTTCTGTAGCTTTCTCACAAAGAAAACAGCAGCAAGAGTTGATCTACGAGGCTCTGATACCAACCTGATGCAGCACACTACATTAGAGGAGCAACTTCAGGGTGCTGATATGTAGATAACACAATATGTTGAAGGAACCACTTCAACGTGCTGATAAATAATGCCCTAAGGGTAGTTCGAATCCACCGACAGACAAGACTATGATGTTACTTTTAACAACTCATGCATTACTCAATGACACTTAGGACACAGATCATAGGATATATAAGTATCTTTTACTAGTATATTGAAATATGTAAAGACATCATAATTCTTCTTGATCCTTCATAAAGCATGTATTATAGAGGTAAAACTCAAACTGACTTTTCGTTTTTAGTAGCAAAATGCAATTTTACTTGTAGCGCTTATACCTCATGAATGTGATGTCCCTCATCACCATACCTACCATGTATACTATCAAAACCCTGCCTAAGCTAATGTAGTTCTGATATGCTAATACTTTGTATCTACTCTTTTCTTGAAAGGTGAACGACAAGGATATTTCAAGAGAACTTTACAAAAAACATAGCAGTGTAATTCTTTTATATCACAATCGTGTTTTATTACTCTTTGGAACTTTGTGTTTTGTACTACATTTCTAAGTGTCATTTTTATCAGGTACATAGGAGGAAAGTTCGTATTTGGCAGATGATATGTGTTCTGTCACAGTATGTAGAGGATGATATTGCTAAAGAAGTGACATCTAATATTCACATCTGTCTTTATGTAAGAATGTTCTTAATCTTTGTGATTTTTTATTTTAATCCTCTGTATCTGTGGAAACTCATCTTTAAGTGGATTTCTTGAAACATGTTGAATAATTTGTGGGTCTGAAGCAATTTCACATCAATTTATTTCCATGCATTACTTTTATTTACTGCTTTGCATCTGTGCAAGTTCAAATATCATCTTTTTCTGCAGAGAAATAATTTACCTGCTGTCCGGCAGTACTTGGAGACATTTGCTATACTTATTTATTTGCAATTTCCAACATTGGTGAGAACTCCATGGCATGCTTCTATACCTGTGTAACTGATAAACTCTTTTATACCAGTAGAAACTGTCAATGTTTATGATGATATGTCATTTGCAGGCCGAAGAACAACTTATTCAAATTTTTCATGACAATGAAATGCGACAACAGGTGAACATTTTTAGTCAGATGTCTCTCCAGTTTGATTTGTTTAGTTATCTGTCTCCTCTTTGCAGGCACTATCTTCGTATGTTTTTATAGCAGCAAACTTGATCCTCCATTCACGGGAGTTGGCTACCCAGATAAATCATCTGAATCAGCTTCTTCCTCCTATAATGCCATTTTTAACATCCCACCACCACAGTTTACGTGCTTTTACTCAGGTTAAACTATGTAATTAATTACAAAATCTTGTTGTGCTGCATTATTATGGAGCTTTAGGTTGTTCTATTTACTTGAAACTCCATTTTGTATTGCAGCTACTTGTCCACTGTGTTCTATCAAAGATGTGGCCTATTTTGCAACTTGAAAGTTCAGAAAATCCAGTCTTTGAGAGGAGATGCTTGCAAGATTTGAAAAAATATATGGCAGAAAACACTGACTGCGTGAGGTACATCCACTGATCCACATGTTTTTTTTTTCAATTTCTATGTGTGTTCTTACCATCATCCTGTCAAACTACCTTATTGATGTACTATATGGAGTTAACACAGCTAAAAAAGATCCAAAACCAATGTCTGTTTTATAATGACCAATAATCTCAAGATACATGCTGCATACTCCATTTGTTTCTCCAAATTCCAAATTTGCGGCAAAGTTGAAGTGTTAACTCATAAATCGTGCTTCTGATTACAGGCTTAGAGCTTCAGTTGAACGCTTCCTCGATGTTTTCAATCCTGATACTTCCGGTACTCCTTCTGGAATATTTAGTTCTCGCCCTGAGGTTCATAACATTTGCCTTCTCTTCTACAAGGGTTTTTTTTAGATAATGGAAGTGTTCTTCTACAAGTTTAAGATCATTGATTCTTGTTTCATGAAAACAATAAGTTTGCTTTCAAGACAAATTCTAGGAGGATTATGGTTTCTTTATGAGAAATGAATGTTTGATTCTTCTAACAGAAGTCTGAATAAGATGATGTTTTGTTAGGCCTCTTCTGACTTTGAATGTGTTCCAGTGTCAGTGATGGAGCGAGTAATTAACTTCCTTAATGTAAGAACTTCAACTTGACCTTTCTTTTCCTCCATTGAACTCCAAGCTAATTATATTTAGCTATGTTAGGATGTGAGGGAGGATCTGAGACAGTCTATAGCAAAGGATTCATTAACAATCAAGAATGAGGATCTCTCAGCAGAAATGCATCACAATGAGGACAGAACTGATGAGAACGTAGTTGAGTTGTTAGAAACTAGTCAAGATGCACTCGATTTTCAGAAGAAAATCACACCTTATAGGAACTTTGATCAACCATTGAACATTGGTGATCATTCAGTTGTTGGTGATGACTACATTTCAAGATTACTTTCTGGTGGGTAAGCATCCTTGCAGTTTTACTACTACTTCACATCCCCTCCAAGATCTCTTTTGTTTGGTGATAATTAACTTGTATGATGGCTTTGCGCAGGCTTGTTACTTTCCTTGCGCTTGGTGATAAGTTTTTATGTAATAGGTCATTTTGAATAGCTAAGCTGTGGATGCTCTTGTTATCTACGAATTGAGCTTTTGTTTTTTGCTCCCTATGGATGTTGCCTCATTTCACTTGTCTATGTGTTGTCTTATTTTGCTGGGTGCAGAACTAGAGGGAGATGACCAACTGTTTGATTTAGCGCTGGAATCAAGAAATCACGCTGTGGAAACTATCAAGCAAAGCCAGCAACAATTAATTGTAGTAGCATCATTGCTAGATCGCATCCCTAATCTTGCTGGACTGACAAGAACATGCGAGGTACATAGCGTGGCCAGTATCATTCCTGTTATTATCCCTCTAACGTGCATAATATAATACTTGGTGTTTGGTGACAGATATTCAAAGCAGCTGGATTGGCTGTTGCTGACAAAAGCATTATCGAGGACAAGCAGTTTCGGCTGATCAGGTATGTATATAGCTGGTGGTTCTGTCAAATGTTTAGATGATGATGGTAGCGCACATTTGTGTGTGTGTTTCCTGACGGGTGCTGCTCGTGTTGTGGCATGCATGCAGTGTGACGGCGGAGAAGTGGTTGCCCATGATTGAGGTTCCAGTGAATAGCGTGAAAGTGTTCTTGGAGAAGAAGAGGCTGGAGGGCTATTCGGTGATAGGGTTGGAGCAGACGGCCAACAGCAAGCCACTGGACCAGTTCTCTTTTCCTAGCAAAACGGTATGTAAAAGGCAATGGCTATCCTCCTATTTGCTGGCTCCAGTGGAGTGGTATCAGTTGCACTTGCAATCTTGCATTGCATATATGGGAGGATATATTAAAAAAAACTAAGAAATGATGAAATTGGCAAGGTGCTTGTGCTGGGACGGGAGAAGGAGGGCATCCCGGTGGATATCATCCATGCCTTGGACGCGTGCGTGGAGATCCCGCAGCTGGGCATCGTCAGGTCACTCAATGTTCATGTCAGTGGTGCCATTGCGGTGTGGGAATACACTCGCCAGCAACGCATGTCGCGTGGTGCTGAGATAGATAGACTTTAATGGTATTCTGTATGTATTCAATCCGGTAGAAACAAACGAAACAAGAGAATGTTATACTACCGTTCAACTGGGCTGAGTTGGGATGGCCATCTTGCTCTTAAAGTGCTGTCCATGCAGTCAGTCCGATACAACCAATAGCATCGAAGCTAGTACTGCCGTACGTGCAGCACAACGTTAACAACGAGCTGTCCTCACCTGCATCCAAGTTGGGGAGTACTACCAGTAGTACTGTTTCTACCAAAAACCATTATTTTGTCCTTGAAAGTAACGAACTTGATGTGGTGAATTTATAATAGGAACAAATTATAATATTTTATTTTTATCACTTGAACAAACAACTTTTCTTTTTTTTTGGAGGAGCAGACCCCGGTTTCGGGTATTTGCATTTGAGCCATCTTAGGTGAGGACGCATGGAAGAACAATCCAACCATTCGTTCAAACGGTCCACCTGTTAGCTGCCTTTTTAATTTTACGCCTCTCTTAATGACGCCGTTGAATTTTAGAAGCCATTTGTCTTATTCAAACAAATTATATAATTATTATTTGTTTTACTGTAATATTTTTTATTATTAAAGATATTTTAAACATAATTTTTTTATATTTGTATAATTTTTAAATAAGACAAACGTCTAAAGGCTAACAACATTATTTATTAAAAACCGGATGAGGAAGAATTTGTTTTTCTTATATTCCTTCAAACGGTCCACTTAGCTGCCTTTTTAATTTTACCTCTCTTAATGATGCCGTTGAATTTTAGAACCATTTGTCTTATTCAAACAAATTATATAATTTTTATTTATTTTATTGTAACATGTTATTATTATTAAATATGTTTTAAACATAATTTTTTTATATTTGTATAATTTTTAAATAAGACAAATGAATGTCTAAAGGTTACAACGTCATTTATTAAAAACCGGATGAGGAACATTTAGTTTTTCTTATATTCTTTCAAACTGTCCACCTGTTAGCTGCCTTTTTGATTTTACACCTCTCTTAATGACTCCATTGAATTTTAGAACCATTCGTCTTATTCAAACAAATTATATAATTATTATTTATTTTATTGAAACATGTTTTATTATTAAAGATGTTTTAAACATAATTTTTTATATTTGTATAATTTTAAATAAAATAAACGAATGTCTAAAGACTAACAATGTGTATAGAGTTAACATTATTACATATCCTGAATTTTCAAGTCACATCCCCCAAGATCCCAACGAACTCTGCCTACTGGATTTTGAATCCTACCTATCTATTTCAGAGTCAATGGTCATGGGCCTTGCATCCGTGATTTCATGAATATCATTCTCATAGTTTGGAGAATTTCTATTTCCATATTTTTTAACATATTAGAGTTATGTTTTCTATTAGAAGAGAAAGGTGCTTCTTTCTTTTCATATTTTACAGAAAGCTGTATTTCATTCTGGCAAAAAAGGGAGCTGAGAGATGCTCTAACCATTTCTGACACCTTTTGCAGATATATTCTGCTTCTTTAACTATAAGTATTGTGGTAAGTTTGTGTTGCCTAACATGTTCTTATGCTATATCTATAACTCTACTGCATACACTTTGTCATTCATCTGATTTACCAAGTTATTCTTTATTACAACCCATTAGGATAAGTATATACAAAATTATTGCAACCGATTAGTACAAGTATATACAAGTTGTAGTATCAAGTTTGACATTTTCCTTACTGCTTCAATCTTATCTTTGCAGCTTGGTTTTTTGCTCTTGGCGTTCTTTTGGAAATTTGATTTTCCTCCATTATTGGTTCTTGTGATAGCTATTCTTAATGATGGTAAGAACATTGCTGTCTGCACTTACCATAGAGGTTAATTTTACGAAAAACAGTAGGATAGACTCCTATTGTCCTATCATTGTAGATGTTATTGCTCAATGAATTTTCGTTTCTTGGTTTGCAATGATATCTGCTACTCAGGAACCATTATGACTACATCAAAGATAAGGTCAAACCATCTCCCTATTCAGACAGTTGGAAGCTAGCAGAGATATTTGCAACTGGAGTGATTATTGGGGCTTGTTTGGCTGTAACAACGTGTTGTTCTTTTGGGCAGCCTACAAGACAGTTTTTTTTGTGGTGAATACTATTGCTTGACTAATGTCGTCCTTTTTGTACCTCTTTTGGTGGCGAGACTTTATTTCGTTATATCTTTTTCATGCTTGTGTATTGACCATTTTAGACATCTAGCACCACTTCTTATTTGGGATTATGGTATTTAATGTACTGTGCCTAAAATACATAGTAATATTAGAATATCAGCTTATCGACTAAATTTGCTTGTCATTTCTGTTACTTGTTCAGCATTTTCAGGGGTCCCTTATCTTTATGCTTGCCAGCCATATATATTTCTATTTTTCCAACAGAATTAGCTGTCCTGAGCAAAACTCACTTGTATTTTGCACATTACTTGCAGCACCTTTTCAATGTAGACACTCTGAACATAAAAAGATTGACACCACAGACAATGAATCGGTGGCGCGGAACACAGAGAAATTGGCGTCTGCAGTTTTCCTTCAAGTGAGCACCATTAGTCAGGCTTCGATATTTGTTACGCGTTCCAGAGGTTGGTCTTTCTTAGAGAGACCTGGCCTTCTGCTTATGGCTGCATTTGTCATAGCTCAGCTGGTGAGTTCTTATTTATATTAATATTTTTCATTTATCTTTGGATTTTTTGCAGTTTATAATAGCTTGCTATTTTTTGTTGGTTGGATGATAGTGTAGTCACCTTATCCTCTATAAGCACTCATGCTGCACATTTTAAAACTGCATGCTTGACGGAATGATAATGCTGAATCACATGCTATATATTCAGTATTGTCGTAAAAAAACTGTGTCCAGCGATGACACCAAAGGCATCAAAATTAATGATCAGTGAAGAGCGTTCTTACATGTTTCATACAAGATTTTTTTTTTGTTTCGCCGGCCAACCAAAGGAATATGCCGACCAAATTTCATTAAGCTTAGGGGTGGTTACAGGTTACAAGTACATCGACATTATGCTGTTGAAACGGAACTTTATTTATGCAGCATGCTATTAAATTGCAAACGAAGAACAGAATGAATCATACTTGGCCCCTTCTTTTTGAGGTTTCAACTGGCCATTCGAGCTGAGCCAGTTGTACACTTTTTGCCTGTAGTCCGTATCGTCCAGGTTCCATTGGACTCTTGCCACATAATCTTACGTGAGATTTCATTGAATGTTATATTTCTTCCAACAGCTATATAGTGCGTGTGAAAAGATCAACATACTCATTTGTAGTGGATTCATGACAAGTCTATCTGGAATGTAGTTCTTGCATTCAGTGTGTGCGCATAAATTGTTTCTGTAACAAGTGAGGGTGTTTGATTTTCTAATGCAGATTGCCACTGTATTAACTGCCATTGTCACCTGGGAGGTTGCTAGCATCAGAGGTATTGATTGGCGCTGGGCAGGAGCTATTTGGGTGTGCAACATTGTTATCAACCTTTTGCTAGACCCAATTAAATTTGCTGTGCGATATGGCCTTAGTGGGAAAGCCTGGAACATTGTCATCGATAACAAGGTTAGAACTACCTCTCTGTGCTGAATGAACCATTTCAAAGCTTGATTGTGACAAAGTTGAGTTGGGCATCATTTTAAGAAGTTTTTACAAACCGGAAAGATTTCGGCCGGGTAGCTCGCGTGGCTGCTTGGGCACACGAGCAGCGTACACTACACGGGCTACAGTCTGCAGGCCGGGAGAAAGCTGTGTCGGCGGAGCGGAGCCAAATGGCTGAAGAGGCCAGACGGCAAGCTGAGATCACAAGGTCAGTCAATTGTGTGGCATGGAATGGTTTCTTCACTTGCTTGCCCAGCCCTGCTCACAAAATGGCATTTCCAGGTTAAGGGAATTGCACACTCAAAGGAAAGGTGGAATCCGTCGCGAAACTGAATGGAATCGACTTGCACAACGTCAGCAATCAACACTACACCGTTTAATCAACACGACAATGAGCATCGATCTTATTGTTTATTTTCCTTTCCCATGATCCCATCCCATTTGGTTATTTTGGTTTTATTGCATGTGGATCGACATTTACTGTCGTGGTAATAAAGTTGGATTTATTTTGCCTCCCTCAGCTTACAGATCTTTGTATTGTACTGTATATATACTATGTACTAGTAGTCCATGAGGCAGGTAACGTAAAACCTAATATGGTATAATTCCGGCCACATCCGTTGGTGGTTAAGTGTGTTTGGACCATAATTCCCTTTTGTTTTTGGATGTTTAGTCAGTCTGCTTTGCTGTAGCTAGCCTAGCCATAGTGGGGTACAAACACAGCACATTAATAAAGCTTAGGTCCTGTTGTTTCTCTGTATGAGTCTGCAGGTAGGTAGTAGGTTTTATAATCTGGGTACGACTGCTCCTTGCAGATGCGCAGTGCCTGTCCACGCCATTTTTCAATATCCAGCCTGTACTTTGAGGTAGACCTAACACACACTCTGTCCAATTTAGTCATGTAGTAAGTAGTTATTGCCATGCCTGTTAACTTAATTTCTTGAACCAGCGCACTTTCTCCTATTTCAAACATAAGTTTATAGACATATTGTTAACTCTTTGTAAACATAATTTAATCACTCTTTTTTCCTTACCTTTGCAAAACAAATACTAAGTAATTATCTTATCTTTTCTATAAATAGTATAAATGAAGGTTAGCAAAGTCATTCTACTTTATCAATATTTATTCATGAGTATAAAACAAATATATATTTAGAAGAAAAAAAAGGAAATTTAACTATTTGCCATATGACAACTCTTCAAATACCGTATTTACATTTGCCTTTACATTTTTGCCATCCATGAAAGAATCGTCTTTCTCTTTTTTTTCACTTTTGCTAACGAGGCGTGACAGATCCAACCGCTAGCATGCAGCCAGGTGTGAACGTGAAATATGGATTAAGGTTTTTGTGCGGTGCACATTAAACACCGGCGAGTATATATAGGCTCGGTTAGTTGGGCTGAGCTCGGTCCATGGGCTAAATCTAACATGTTCTCGTAGTCAAAATTGAGAGCATAATATACATTTAGACTGGACCTAAACTCAAGGAAGACGAATATCGGTAGATCCTTGGTAAAGATGTCGGTATACTAGAACGAAGTAGGAACATGTAGGACGCGAACTTCACTAAAGGCAACGCGTTCACGGACGAAGTGTAGGTCGATATCTACATACTTGGTTCGCTGATGCTAAACTAGGTTGGTGAAGAGGTAGACAATATTGATGTTGTCATAGTACACGACGGTGACGCTGCGAACAAGATAGTGAAGTTCCTTAGGAGCCGGTGCAACCAGCAGGCTTCAACAACACCATTGGCCACATTGCAATACTTGGCTTTAACACTAGATCAGGACACTGTAGGCTGGCGCTTGGATAACTAGGAAACGAGATTGTCCCTAAGGAAGACAACATAGCCTGAGGTAGATTTACGAGTGTCAAGGCACCTGGCTCAATTAGCATCAATATAAACTCTAAGATCAGTCGGCGAGGTCCGGTAGAGATGGAGACTGAGGTCTAGAGTACCCTATAAGTACCGCAAGATCCGCTTCATAGCGGTGAGATGAGGATCTCTCGAGTCGTACATATGTAGACAAATCTGTTGGACGACATAGATGATGTTCGGATGAGTGAAAGTGAGATACTATAGGGCACCTGCAATGCTCCTATAGTGAGTAGGATCAGATATCGAAACCCCAGCGGTAGACAATTTGGAGCGAGTGTCCATGGGAGTACTGCAGTGTTGCAATCTCGCATACCAACATAGTCCAGAATATCCAGCATATATTGTCATTGTGAGAGAAATAGACCATTATCCCGACGTTCAATAGTGATGTCTAGGAAGTGATGAATAGGGCCCATATCTATCATAGAAAACTCCTGTCTAAGAGCTGATTAATTTGTTGAAGGAACTGCTCTCACGAAGCCATGAGGACAATGTCATCGACATAAATAAGCAAAAAAGCCATATCAATGCCACGGTAGTGAATAAACAGTGAGATGTCAGATTTAGCTTCAACAAATCTAAGGGATATGATGTGAGAAGCAAAGCGATTGTACTAAGCACACGGGGCCTGCTTTAATCCATAGAGAGAGCGGTTCAAGCGGCAGACATAATTGGGTCGCAAGGAGTCAACAAACCATGATGGCTGAACGCAATACACTGTCTCTGTCAATGTGCCATATAAGAATGCGTTCTTGACGTCAAGTTGATGAATAGGCCAAGAGCGTAAGAGAGGCAAACTGAGTACCACGCGGATGGTGGTGGGCTTCACTACCAGACTGAAAGTCTCATCATAGTCGAGGCTGGAACACCGAGTGAAACCCTGTAAGACTCATCATACTTTGTAGCGAGCAAGAGAGTCATTTGATAAAAACTTGTGGTGAAATATCCATTTTCTAGTGACCACATTAACGCCAGGAGTGCGAGGTAACAGTGTCCAAGTGTCATTTGCCTGGATAGCATCATAAATCCGAATTTTGCGTGAGTGCGCATGCACGTTGGTGATGGGCACAACTGTCTATGGGGCTATGGTGGTAGTATGTCCAGTGGCACGCTTGGTGCTGCTAGAAGTGACCTAGGACGATGCGTCCACAGGGGTCATGACGGAGAGCTCGACCGTGTCGCTAGCAACAGCCTGGGACGTGGTGTCCACAGGGGTAGCAGCACGAGACTGAGGTAGAGATGTCGACTTGGCAAGTAGAGGCCCAGTAGCAGGAGATAGTCACGGCGACCTAATGACGCCAGAGGCATGCATCTGTGTCGGGTCGACTACAAGCACATGCGCATTGTCGGCGCTCCCAAGAGGTATACCTGCAAGCACAACACGAGACCTGATGGGCAAAGTGGAGCAGTCATTTTCGCCCAAAAAATCCAAGGTGGTGGGATCGAGGGGAGAGGTAGACATCTCAAAAAAGAGGAAGAAGGATTCATCGAACATGATGTGTTGAGAGACGATGATTCTGTTGGAATAAAGATCAAGACATCTGTACCCCTTGTGATCGATAGAGTAACCAAGGAAGATGCATAAGGAGAAGCGAAGAGATAGTTTATGTGGAGTTATAGAGGACAGGTTTGGGTAACAAGCACATCTAAACACGCGTAGGTGTGTGTAGGATGAGTGTGTGTGATGATGAGCATAGACCAGGGGAAGACTGGCCTGAAAGAGAAGAGAGCGCACAATGTTGTTGATGGTGTGAAGAGCACGCTCAACTCGACCATTTTGTTGGAAGGTATATGAATATGACATACGAAGAATGACACCGTTGGTGAGAAAGAACATGTGGGTCAAGGAGTAGTTGAATTCACGGTCGTTGTCGCATTAGATTACCTTGATGGAGGCGCCAAACTGGGTGCACACATACGAGAAAAAGTTGGATAGAGCACCAAAGGTATCAGACTAGACACGGAGGAGAAAAGTCCACGTATAGTAAGTACAATCATCAAGAATGACAAGATAATACTTGTAGCCTGATACGCTAACAACTAGGGATGACCAAAGATTACAGTGTATAAGATCGAAAGGGTGAAGTGCATGAGTGGTGGACCTGTTGAAGGGAAGGCGCACATGGCAACCTAACTGGAAAGCATGACATATATGGCCAGAAGTACATTTATTATAAGAAATAGCTTTATAGTTGAAAAGTTTTGATAAAGCTATAGGGCCAAGATGACCAAGATGATGATGCCAAATAGTGGTAGAGTAGGCGGTGGCGGTGAGGGCAGGAGAGATGACTGTAGATGGAAAGAACTGGTAGAGGTCACCCATGCTATTGCACCTAGCAATCACGCTCCGGGTTTGCAGGTCCTTCACAAAGAGGCTAAAAGGGTCAAACTCAATGGAGCAATTGTTATCAATAATAAAACGATGAACTAAAATTAAGTTCTTAATAATATTATGTGCGACTAAACATTAAAGAAAACAAGAGGTCGCTATGGCATGGAAATGATAGATGACCCGACTGAGGTTACAGGGAGTAAGGCTCCATTTCTGACAATGATCGAGGATGGATTGAGTGGAGAAGAAGGGTGGGAGGAAGTGAGTATACCAATGCTGTTGGCCAGTGGGAGCGGGCACTAGAGTCGGTGTACCACTCAGTCGAGGGTGGCGGAGTCAGGGATAAAATGTTGAAGTTGTTGATTAGGGACGTATGGTCCCAAGAAGAGCCTACCATCGGGACCAGGAGTTTGGTGATGGCATAGGTGGCATGGCGGCAGCAAAGCTAGGCGGTGAGGAGGGCAGCCCCCTGCAGGCGAACCCTAGCGACGAGGTGGGCATGCCCCCGCACACAAACCCTGGTGGCGAGGTAGGCACGCCCCCGTAGGTGAATCCTAGGGGAGCACCTGAGCTGGACGATGAGGCATAGTAGAGTGGATACACCGAAGCGGTGAGAGCAGCCGGCAACTCGAACGGTGAGAGGGGGTGGTGAGGTGTCGACCCTACTGTGTGGCTAGAGCCGTAGGGGTGCGGCCATAGCTGCATAATCCCCGCCCAAGGATTGGAGAAGGGGGCGACTGGGGATGACCGCCATGGCGTGGGCTGGAGCTAAAGGTGCTAGCACCCAAGGAGGCAAATTTGCCGCCACAACCACAACGTCGATTGGTGGGACGCGGGTTCGGGGTGTAACCCTCATGGCTATTGCGTCCTGAGCCCCCGCTAGTGGACCCGTCGGGAAGGCGCTGATGGACCGGGTGCGTGGTGACGAAGGTGGGCAATGGAGCATCCTCGGTGGCATCGTCGATGTCAATTTCTTCAAGAAGGAGCAGGGTGCGTGCTTTGTCGAAGGTGGGGAATAGCCGTCACATCTTCAAGTTGGAGACCATGTGGCAAAACTTGCCATTGAGTCCACAGAGGAGGGTTAGCACAAGAGTACGGTCACCGACTGGATCCCTAAACTCGGAGAGAGCATTGGCCATTGTTTCGAGACGGTAGCAAAAGCCTGTGATGAAAGCCCTCCTTGTTTGATTGTATGAAACTCAGTGGAGAGGAGAAGTGTGTGCGATTCACGCTGGCCGAGGAACTCTGACTCAAGAACAGACTATGCAGTATGAGCAGTCAGTTTGTGGAGCATTACCGTCTGCTGGAGGTCGGTGGCAATGGTGCCGTAGATCCAAGTTAGGACGTTGCAATCCATTTGTACCCATGTCGAGCGATCGGAGTTGTCGACGTCAGAGAAGACGTGGTCCGTTAGGGCATACTTGTCTAGGACAACAAGGAAGAGGGTTCACCATCGACTGTAGTTGTTGGTGGCATGATCTAGTGCCTCGGGGACGAGGATCTTGATGTTGAGGACGGCGAGGGCTTGGGCGTGCACTGCAGCGTGTTTGGCCTCGTACGCATCAAGGGCGATTTCACGGTCCTCGATAGCCTTCTAGTAGGCGACGTCGGCCTCGAGTTCAGCAGCCTCGTGCTAGAGACGAAGTTGCTCTGTGGGTATGTTGGGAGACATGGAGTTGAGCGTACTCTTAGTGCCAGCGGTGACACAAGGTCAGTGACGAGAGTGTAGGCTGGGCTTGGTGAGATCTTAATAGCAGCGACGGCACAAGGGTAGAGGTTTGCATGGGTGGATCGAGTGGCGGCAAGCCTGAGCGAGCAGAGAACGGTGGAGAGACTGAGTGGCGAGAGGATCGGATCAAACGAATAGCTGTCGTGGCTCTAATACCATGTGAACGCGAAATGGGGATTAGGGTTTCCGCGTAGTGCATAGTAAACGTCCACGAGTACATATAGGCTCGGTCGGTTGGGCTGATTGGACCAAGCTCAGTCCATGAGCTAAATATAACAGCAGGGACAAACCCTAGCCCCAATACTCTTCCTCCTTCTCTCCTATCCCCATCTCCTCACCCTACGAGTAAAAGAGTCAATGTCGACACTGATAGCCCGCACAGCTTGCTCAACGACATACCAAGCTCGCATGTGGGCCTCCACCGAAGCTCATCATGCATGTGATCAATACGCTGTCAGAGCTCCTTGTTAGGGAAACAACCCATACTCCCTCTTCTACTGCCCTAACTTGACGTTGTTGCCAACGTCAAACAAGCTCAGCTTGTGGGCCCTCACTGCCAAGGAACATGATGACCTGCCTCCTTAGGCACCACACATCCCTACTACCAACTTCCCCTCCCTTGTCACTATCGAGTGCGGCCCCTGTGAGTGCACCACCGTGAAGCTCCTTAGCCTCTCCATGGCCTCCCATGAGCACATCATTGACGAGCTCACCAATGCACGTGGCTTTGGAGCATGCTAGGGTAGTAGCACCACCACCGTTCTGTCGCCACCTACTTGCCGTCAAACCTCGCGGGGGAAGGTCCGACCGGGGAGAGATGGTGGCTTGGCCACACGACGACCTGGGAAATCTACTTAGGTCCCGTGCAGGTCCTTAAGTTTCGAGGTTCAAGAGCATGCTAGTCAATTTGACCTTGCAATTGATAAGGTGAGGTGAACGGGTTAGTCGGACGATAGGCCGATACGAGCTCTTGTTATCATCTAGCCACCGATAGGATCGAGTTAGTCATTAGTCGCGTCTAGATGGCTCCTGTTATCGGTTGATCATCGATAGGGATTAGGATGCTCTTCCATCGGCTGGAGAGCCAATGAAGACATAGGCAAAGGTCGACGGTTGTGATGGCTCCGGGTATAGCGAAAGTGAGATCCTGATCTATCGGCTACAGAGCCGATGGAGACATAAAAGGGTATTAAAAGATAGCAAGGCACGCATGATCCCTTCTGGTTGCCGACGAAAGCTGTAGCACTCGAGCATCTGCTAAATAGCCGATAGAGGCATGAGAGATGCGTGGAACGAATTTGAGGACTTATTGGCTAAAGAACCGATGATACTCCGTGGCATCCAACTCGTGGAGCAGGGCTCGATCCCTCGCAAAGCCATGAGGGCCAGTGACTGCGGTAACAGCGCCGTTAGGACCAACCTCAATAGATCGGACCGAATCGAGACAGTATGAGGCCGGGGACTAATGACATAGAGACGATGGAGGCTTAGACCGAACTGTGACGATGAGGGAGAAAAGATAAGAGGTCATTGGCTACCTACCGGTCGAACGTCCGACGCATGCCTACACTTAAACCCATCGGCCGCTCAAGCCGATAGGGAATGAGACCCGCTAGATCTTGACGCCAGATACGTCAGACGCGAGCCTTAAAAGATCAGACCGAACCGAGATAGTACCAGGAAGCACCCGATGTGTCCAGATCGACCTCTAAAGGATAGATCATTAGACGATACGCGAGACAGATGTAGGGCCTGTGTTGAGGATAACTCATCGACTACTCACTCTAACGAGATGCCACACGAAGACCCACTAGGGTGCCGGCTCGAACCACCGCCGCTGATCTCGTAAGTCGAACCTAACTGATGCAGCACAAGACCTTGAATGGAGGAGGGAGACCGACGCATTGGCGTGCCTCGCATGGACGTGATGAGGTACGCTCGATCTGATTAAAAGGTTGAACCTAACCGATGCAACCTTAGACGGAGTAGAGCATATGGTAAAAATACATCTCTGAAAGTATACATGCATCGACTGGAAGGCCGATGCACCAGGCGTGACAGTCGATGGAAATCTTCTAAAGACATGTGCGTATCGGCTGAGGAGCCAATACGCTGGACGTGTTGCTCAAGATATGGATAACTCATCGGCTAATCACTCTGATGAAACGCCGGGCAGAGACATATAGGACTATGGCTCAATATACTGTCGGCAGCCTGGTAGGTCAAACCTAATCGATGTAGCACGAGATGGATGATGGCAGAGAGAGCTTGGTAAACCGATATACCTTACACATACGTGATACGGTACACTCGATCTGATTAAGAGGTTAAATCTAACCGATGCAGACGTAGACATAGCAAGATATACCGGGACAGTGGGCAGGACTTATCCCTTTGTCGGAGATCGAACTTAACCGATGTAGCCTCGCGTCGAGAGCCAGACCCCGTCGGTAAAAACCTAGACTAGCTAGGGTGGTGATGCACCGAAATTGTATTAATCAAGAGATGATTTATAGGCTTCAAAGTAGTCTATATTTATACCTTGATATTATAGAGTTTGACGTGGTTACAACAACCATCGAATGTTATTTCTTAAAAAAATATAATAGAAAAATATCTCTAAGGAAGTAAACTAAACTAACATTCCTATCAATATAAGATAAGATTTATATAGATAAATTACTCTATCGTGAGGTCCACAGCTACTCTTCAGAGTCGGTCTTATTTGGATAGTCATCTATAATTTAACTAAATTATTTCTCGTTTCGTTCGATTGGCTTCTTCCCTATACCAATCAGATTCTTCTTAATAAATCGATCGTCTTTTCAATTCATTTATGGACTTATTAAATCAAATTTTAATGTTAACACCGCATCTCTTGATCTCCCTTAGGCTCCCTCTCTTTTCTCTTCCACATTGGTGGTTTGACCTGTCGTGCCACATCAACAAAAAGTGATAAAAAAAATTAGGTGAGATTTTTCACTGATAGCAAAAATATAAGGATAAATATAAAAGTAGCATTAGAGAGTTGACATCTCTAAAAGTGTAGAGATAAATAGTTAAATTTTCTAAGAAAAACTGCATCAAAAAAGAACTTGAAATTCGCGGGCTAACTCTGCTTGTGCAAAATACAGCTCGATTTAACTCAGGAGGTTAACGGGTTGAGTGGAATTCGAAATTTAGCTAAATTACTTAGCAAGCTAGCTCATGAGTGCCCGCTTAGCTCGTGATACAATAAGCCACAAAGCCCATTGTCCATGGATTGTAGGCATACATGCCACAAGCTCATACACTCTGTCCACCATAGCATAGCCTTATGAGTTGTAAGTCATGATACATATCATATTAATGATAGCTTGTAATTCTAAAATCATGCGATATGTGGTTTTTAAACCATGTAGTTTGGTGTAACAAGTTTAACAAGCCAACGCAAGTTTATTAATGAGTTGAGCTGAGAGCCAAGCTAGCTCATCAATTTTCCTAGATTTTACTGGTCGAGTTGGAGTCCCTATTTAATGAGTGGCGAATATGATATTATTCAGTTAAAAACTCTTTAGTTTACCCTTTATTAAACATATGTACGTGACAAGAGATTCAAATAAATGAAATATAATTTTATTTGGTTTTAATTTTAAAATTATGAAATTAAAACTTAAGGAACATATCCTTATAATTGTAATATTTGTGCATATAAGTTCATAAAAGAACCGTTTGGATATTATTGTTAAGTTAAAAAGCGCAGAGTGTACTTGTCCTGTATTTGGTAAGCAGTAATAGTAATAAGAGAAGAAGGTTTGTTTGAATTATTTGTAATAAAGGAAGGGTTGCCGAGAACTATCTAATATCTAATAATGGCTGTGTTTGAATTTATTTTTATATTTTATATGTACGTTTCTCTAATGCTAACTGATATATTTTTAATAAAAACTTTGTATATTAAAGTTTATTATCTTATCTCTACTTTTATTTTTAACTAATTAATTGTATCGTTTATATTATTAAATGTTTATTATTATAAAAATTAGTTAATTTTCATCTTCCTCCCTCCCCAGTAAAGCCGGTGAGGTCTCCCTCTCCGTTTCTCTTGCCGTCCCTCGTCAAGCGGCCACAAGCCCACACGGGAAGAAGGGGAGGGGAGGGGAGGGAGCAGATCCCGGTCGACGGCGTGGCCATGCGGGTGCTCCCGGCTTCGTGGTCTTCCGCCTCCAAGAACGCCGCCACCCCGCCGCCTCCGCCCCCTCCAAAGACCACCGCCGACCTCTACCTCAACATCTACGACATCTCCCCAATCAACCACTACCTCTACTGGTTCGGACTCGGCATCTTCCACTCCGGCATCGAAGGTCTTGTTTATCTCTCTGTCTCTTCTCTCTCCTTGTGCGCCCCAAGCCGCCTCCTACCTAGGCCGCGATTTGCCTCCTACCTAGCTAGCTAGCTAGGTCAGGCAGGTACCAGCAACGGACGATTGCTAGGCTAGGCTAGGCTATGCTATCTACCTCGCTTCCCTCTCTGCAGCTCCGTATGCTTTGCTGCTCGGTGTTGGGTTGGGGACGGATCCTTACACTTGCTGCTCTGCGACTGCTATCTAGTGGAGTGCGATTTTGTTTTCTTCTTCCTCTCCCCCCACCTGGTGTCAATTCAATTCCACTACCACTACATGTATACTAGATTGAGATTCCCCCCACAATTCACCGCATATCTTTCCACCCTATATTTTAATCCCGCCCTCTCCCTTAACCACCTACACCACCTTAATTCCCGCCATCTAGAGACGAGGGATTTGTGTGCTCTACACTTGCTTCTAACTAGACTAGTAGACTAGATAGCACAGCTGCAATTTGCCTGCTGTATATATAGCATGTCAATGCCCCTAGTCCAACACTCTTCACAGGTGGTATGTGAGCGGAGCTGTTCAATTGTTTCATCAAGAGTTGGTTTCCAAATGAAGCACAAATCGATACATTTTTCCTTTGCTATATCCAACTTTACCTGTTTGTGTCATGCCACAGCCACTCGCATACTTAGCACGTTTGCTATAACTTGTCTGTCTCCTTCTCTGGCCCAACTGAAATTTCTTCTTAGGTCTTCAGGCTGCTGGTGCCATAGCTGCTCATAGAGTTCCTATGTTTGCTTTGCAATCATTTATTTGTTTTACATTCGGGTAACAGTTCCATTAACATTTGCAGTGCATGGCATGGAGTATGGGTTTGGAGCCCATGAATACCCAACCAGCGGAGTCTTCCAAGTGGAACCCAAAAGCTGTCCTGGCTTTATCTTCAAACGCTCCGTGTGCGTGGGTTCCACTGATATGTCCCATTCGGAAGTCCGCAGTTTCATAGAGGATCTTGCAGAGGATTATCATGGGGACTCTTATCATTTGATCGCAAAGAATTGTAATCATTTTACAGCAGACATCTGCAAGCGTTTGACCGGAAAGCCAATTCCTGGATGGGTCAATCGACTTGCCAGATTAGGTTGATTCTGCAAAACAAGCTCATAACGCATTGACCCTTGATTTCGATGACTCTAAAATTATTGCTGGCTTCAATGTTGCTGTGATCGCAGGTTCTTTCTGCAACTGTGTACTGCCTGAAAGCATCAAGGTTTCTGCTGTCAGAGATGTAAACGCTCTCCCTGAGTTCCCTGGTAAACTCTCTCTCATTCACTCTTCTCTCTTTGTGTGTGTCTGCTTGTGTATGCCATTATTTATTTTCCTACACATCCATTTTTGGGTTGGACTGCTTAATAAATCAATTACCAAGATGTTTCTACCTGTCCAAGCACATGATCGGATTTGATGTTGACCTTTCTTAAGTTGTACTGCCTGGGTAAAGTATTCCTCCCCCCCCCCCCCCCTTTTTTTTTTCTAATTAGCTCTATCAACAGTATTGCGTTGGCTGGTCATACTCAATCATTTGTTTATACCATATTTCCTCCCAAGATGAAGTTGAATCAGTGGAGATATTTTCTTCCAAGGTTTTATGTAATCTAGCTGCATCCTAAAATTGTAGGTTTAGCTTTCTTATATGCTTGAATTAAACATCTCAACAGTTATGCCATTAACATTAGTGAAGTGTCTTTCTGTCATGCTATGACTAACAGTACAGTTGCTCTGGTAGTCTCTTGTTTATATTCCATTTATAGTTCCTTACTAGTACTTTACATTAATGGTCAGACATTATGGAAGATTTTGGTAAACCTAGTATGTTGGTTAGTTTGGTTACCATTTTCATCTTCGGTGTTCCATATGAGCATATGATGTGAATTAAGTATACATGTACTGTAACTCGTCATTTGTGATTGATAAGATTGTGTTGCTACAGAAGATGATTTGGAGTCTAATGCATCCATTGTTGACGGAAGTGATGCGGATGATCTAGACCATCTTATAACGACCCCAAGTAGCGATGTTGTATCTTCAAAAGACAAGATATTAACTCCTGGCAGGGATAGCTTGTAATTTCTTTGTATTCTCCATTGATGATATAGTTAGTATTACTTTTGGGGTTGTTTGCTGATGATCAAAGTGCTGAGTAGCGATGCAGAAGGACAGGAGGGGTATGCTGTGGTGAGATCATATCTACGGTCAATCTTGAAACAATTGATTGTATAATCAATGGATGGTAGTGCTGTCTATGTTGCACTAGAGGTTGTGAATGTGACTGTCTGACTGTGGCGAAGGGCCATGGTTCCGATGATATAAGTATATGCTGTTTTGTTTTGAGAGAGGGAAGGGGAGGAGTGTGTTGAAAATGTGATATGTATATGCTGTAACTAGTTGGAGAGTGATTGACGTTTGTTACGTAGGAGGGCTTCCTTGTATTGTTGTGTTTTGTGTAACTGATTTGTTTGTGCAAATGAATGAATGATTTGCAGTTGTGAAGGTTGAATAGATGATCTGATCGGTCTGTTGTATGTATGATTTTTGTACCCTCTCACTCCCTCTGGTTTGAGAGTGGGTGATGTTTTACTGGAGTAATATAGCCGTCTTGTAGTAGTTGGTACCAAAACATAGACAGACGCTTGCTTTGCATTGAACTAGGGGAATGGGGTGCATACATGCATTGGTCCAACTAATTATTATATTTTGCTATATTTTGGTTTGTTTTGTCTTGTCTTGTTTTGGAGCAAGTGTTATCTTCCCTTTTTTTTTCTGTACCGTGATGTACTCTATCCTCTATCCTCGGAGAGGAGAGGAGCATAGGTAGGTAGTTTAGTTCGTTGTTAGCAGTTGTGAAAGCAGTTTGACTGACGCTTAGCATCTATTATGGGTTGGCGGGCCGGGGGGCCCACCTGCAGTATCCTTGCTCGTTCGTTTGTTAGTCTCTCGTCTCGTCTCGCACCGCTTTCGGGCGGCTTTCCTTCCCAAGCGAGGCGAGGCGTGGAATACAAAGATACTGCAGGTTGATGGCCGCTTCCTTCCTCCTCCTCGTCTTCTTCGTCCTCGCGCCACCGGCCTCCGCCGTGCCCTTCATCGTCCTTCACGGTTAGAATCAGTCAGTCAGTCCGTCCGTCCCTTCCATGCCTATTCGATTCCCTTCAGTTTGGCAAGTCTTCTTGCCTTTGCAGGTATCGGAGACCAGTGCGCCAACCATGGCGTCGCCAAGTTCACCCGCCTTCTCGCCGACTGGTCCGCCTCCGATGGCTACTGCCTGTACGTCTCTCTATCTCTCTGTCTTTCCTTTCCCTCCCTTCTCTAATCAATTAGGGAGGCCTTGCAACCAAATTCCTTCTTCCTCTTCATGGATGGAGTAATTGCCCAATTAATTATTATGCCTCGTTTCGCTTGTGCTACTGCTGATGATGGATTAGTGAAATTGGAAGCGGGACATGGGACTCTTGGTTAATGCCTCTTCAGAAACAGGTCACACTACCTATCTATCAACTCTATTTTATTATAGCCTTGGGATTCTTTTTTTTTTGTTTTGACGTTAAGCCTTGGGAATCTTTTTTGCTGTATAACTCTTTCTATACTCCTTCACATAATAATTTTATCCGCTACGTCTCAACAGGCCGATATTGTTTGCAACAAGGTGATTCAACAATTCCATTTTGGATAATGCCTTCCTACACTGTATGGTGAGTTAAAATAGAGTTGCTATCATTACTGGATCTTTTGTTTTCCAGGTAAAAGAAATGAAGCAACTCAGCAATGGTTACAATATAGTTGGTCTTTCCCAGGTATGTTCCTTTGACCATTACTAATGCTATGCTAGGTGTTTCTTCCACTTGCTGCATATTCTGTAAGAACAGAGCATTAGTTAACTCAAAACATTGGAGGAAGAAAAATTATTCCATGTCAATTGTTAATTTTCTGGCTGTTTTTGTGTGCTCATTTTAATTCTCATTTCTATCACAAATTTCTTCAGAAAAAAAAGTACACTTTTTTATGTGACCAATGGATTAGTTTGTTAAGTCGTTGGTTATTACTGCCTCCAGCTACACATTAGTGATGTATTTTGCATTAAAGTTGTCTCCAATCTCGAAAAGGCAACTTTGGCAGCTAAGTCCTGTTTTGATATTCTCTCAAAACCTAGTAACCCATTGTACCGTATCCACAGGGGAACTTGATTGGTCGAGCAGTTGTTGAGTATTGTGATGATGGGCCACCGGTGAGTTAACCTTTCTGGGTACAAAGAATAGTTTTTTTAGTAATTAGATCATAGATTCAAAGAACAGTTAACTTTTCTTTTTTGTAGGTGCGTGTTTTTTAAAGGACTGTGTGCTCTTTCTCTTTTACTACTCCCATCTTGGCTCCTTGTCTGTCCTCCTACCTTAAATCTACCGTGTACCTTACAGTACAATTCTGTTCGATCTTTTGTTGCTTCAACAGGTCAAGAATTTCATTTCACTCGGTGGTCCTCATGCTGGTACTGCTTCAGTGCCACTTTGTGGTGTAAGTTCATCTCATTGTTTCCAAGTGATATCTAGCTTGTGATGGAAAGTTTAAAACTACTAATCCAAGATTGCGCATGGATTTTTTGTGATGACATATTAACTCATTATATATTAAAGGTACTGGGTACTGGCAAGGTAGACTAACACCTTTCAGTATATAACATATCTTACTAACCTGAATGCTACGAGTTGTGAAATTCCACCATTCACTATATCACAAATAATGTATGCCAATCTATACACATGGACATATATCCATCCACCTGGTTGCTCCAAAAAGGAAAGATATTAGCAAGGCTAGTGTGTAGGGATGATAATGTGCATTCAATCCATTTTCCTATCCGGTGCAGGCCTGCAGGGCTTGAAAACTGTTACTAGATCAGATATATGGTTTTTAGCATTTAGGTAACACAACATGATTCTTGACGTGATTAGGAGATTTTTTCCTATGCTTGGTCATATAATGGGTGAGCTGGTAGATCGTTAAGATTATGCCAAACCTGGTAATCTGGTTATTGTTGCAATGAATGTGAATTCGGCCTGATTTGCTACATTATTGTAACTGCAATTAAAACAGTTATTTCATGAGATACATGTGTATGGTACCTTGATGTTCATTTTACTGCAGCTACTTATAACAGCTTATCCGTATTTTTTGCAGTCTGGTTTTTTTTGCATTCTTGCTGATTCCCTGATTAAATTGGAGATCTACTCAGACTATGTCCAGGTTTGTGTCAAGTCAAATTCACCTGAAAATACTTTGGTGGATTTTCTGTGGAATAATTTAAGGCATGGTGAATTGCAGGAACATCTTGCACCCAGTGGTTACATGAAAATCCCAACTGTGAGTATTATATTATACTTAAATTCTTGTTGGTCATCACCCTGAACATATAATGCTTTTTATGTCGCTTGATTGACATGTTATTTAATTGTCAAACTCATGCTTGTCAGACTTTTGAATTTCTTCCTTGTACCAAGTCTGAAGCGTACGAGGACATTGGGATTAAAGGGTAATTGCTTCATGGCACAAAGTCTGAAGCATACAGGGACCTTTGACTTGCTTCCTTCATCCATCTACATTTTAGGATGGGCAATTATGTTACATCTGAAAGGACAATAGATCTTCCTAAACCCATATCAATTTGGAAAAAGTCACCGACCATCTCCTGAATTCCAATTACCAAGTGGTCCTCCTAGTTCCAGACTTACAGTACCACAACCCAACGCAATGTCCATAACTGCACTAATTAGGCAAGGGCCCATCAGAAGAGGAAGCATGGGCAGCTGCTGAGCAATATTGATTTATGGCTCCATGCTATTACAGAAGAAAAAAAACAATTCAAAGAGGAGTAAATAAGAAGAAATGCTGAGAGTACAGGATCAACTGCTGATTTTATCATTTACCCTTGGAATTTTGGGGGGAAACAAAACTTAGAAGAACACTGAATCACCTCAGTATCTGAATAAAAATGATCATTGCTGGAAATAAAACTTAATCTGTATTTAATGTTAATATTTTGATTAACTGAAGCTTGCATAACTTCCTCTGCTTTTCAGGATATTGAAGGTTATTTGAAAGGTTGTAGATTTCTTCCAAATCTTAACAATGAGATACCACGTGAAAGAAATGCCACCTACAAGGAAAGGTTTAGCAGCTTGGAGAATTTGGTATTGATCATGGTAAGTGTAATATGGTCCAAAGTTGCATTTTGATTATGTTCATTCAACCTCCAAGACTTTGATGGTAGCGTAAGTTTATAAGTGGCATGAATTGCGTTCCCTAACTCCCTGCTATGCATTAGGTATGTGACGTATGTCTGTCTACTTGGGTTTATCCAAATTCTACTTGTATAGGTCTGCGATTGTTTCTGGAATTCTGGAGTATATCACCAGGGTATAGCTGTATGGACCCATCAGTAGTGTCTTGTGAATTAACACTGCTATTTTCTTAGGAAATGAGAAAAGAATAACCAATGCAATCTTTATTGTAGACCAGCGACTGTCTACAATCTACATATAGAACACAGACAACCACACCATAGTTCAGGAATCCTGTGGCTATCAGATAAGTCAGGTAGACCGTTGGGCTGATGTCGATGCTTATTCCCTGCTGAACCCCATTTGGCTGAACCCGTTTGCAACCTCTGCTCCATCTGCGCATAGGATGCCCTACAGCTCCTGCCATGCAAGATCGCCGGTGCCGGTTGCACCATGGCTGAACTTGGAGTTGTCTCATCATTGCAGTGTCACCCCTTTTGATGTAACTTATTTGCTTTGTTTCAAGTTTTCTCTATCGGTTGTAAGGGCCACTATGTAATTTCTCGTGTTAAGAGCCTTGCAGAACAATATAGAGTAATTGAGAGTTACTAGCCCCAGCATATTTCACTGAAAAGAGAAGAAGCAAAAGGCGCAATAGCCTTATAGGAGAGGCCAAGATACTCATATAGTCTGCCTTTAATATGCCTAATATTAATTGTTTCTCTCTTGTTTGCTATATAGTTTCAGGATGACGCAGTGTTGATACCTCGGGAAACAGCATGGTTTGGTTACTATCCTGATGGAGCCTTTGATCCTGTCCTGCCCCCTCAGAAGGTTGAACCTTTTGCATGTACTGTAGTGGAATGCCCTAACTAGTAACATATGATAGTAACCTGTCTGTCGTGTGTTGTGGGTGCAGACAGAGCTGTACATGGAGGACTGGATTGGTCTCAAGACGCTGGATGATGACGGGAGAGTGAAATTCGTGTCCGTGCAAGGGGGGCACCTGGGTATTTCCAAGACTGACATGAGGAAGTATATTGTGCCCTACTTGAAGGGCAAGGGCAAGGCTTCGATTGCTGCGACCTGGCGTGCCATCACCAGTACCATCAGGGAAGCGTTTGTGCTCAACTAGTAGTGTGATGTTGCTTGCATCCATGCAGCCTCTTGGCTCTGATGGACTGAATGATAGATATGTTGATTGATATGCCTACCTACTTTCTTACCTTGTAAAAAGGATAGAACTGTATAATGCATACAGTAGGGTAGAGCGGCTGGACTGGAATTGTGTTTTGGTTTTCCCTCCATTGTGATTGTGCAGGTGCAGCATGTATCTCACCAAATTTAACTAGGAGTGCAAGTAACAATGAACATCGGTATAGTAGATTTTCAACCCAAAATTGACCCTACATCCTATGTTAATGAATGAATTGGTTAATCTGGACGGCCTCCCTGGGACTTCCAGGTAGTGATGGCGCTGAGCAGAGAGCGGTTGGGCACAAGGGTCTTGTTGGGCAGCCGAGAGTTCGTCACCGGCGACACGTCCTTCTCGCACAGCCACATCTCAATGGCGTCGCGCTCGTACGAGTAGCCGTCCGCCGCGATGCACGGCTCTTTCATCACCCTCTGCATTTATATATTATTAAGCAAATTGTTAATACGTACTTATTGCATGGCAATTGCTGCTTCTTTGTCTGTATCACCTCATCAAAGGCAAGGCAATAATTAAGAGACACAGAAACTAACCTTGAGTATGGGGCAGAGGAAGTGGGTGGGTGCTGCTGCTTCCAGTTCCCGGCGATTGAGCCGCTCCAGCTCCACCGCAACCCTTCTCTTGAGGTCAGGCCGGTCCTTGCCTCGCATCTCAAGGCAGCTCAGTCCAAGCTCAGCCAGCTCCTTCGCCTCCTTCATCGGCCACTTCCCTCCACTCTCATCCAAGACCTCCCTCAGCTGCCCGTCTTCCACCGCTCGCTCCACCACCTCCGCCAGCCCAATCGGCGCCCTCGCCGTCAGCAGCTGCAGGATCACCATGCCAAGCGCGTACGTGTCCGACTTCACCGACACCTGCCCAGTCCTCTGGTACTCTGGGTCTATGTAGAACAGTGTCCCCGCCAGAGCCGTCTTCTTGTACATGGTACTACGACTTGATGACGAGGATGACAATGACGACGACGAAAACTCCTTCCGCGGGACCAATGTTGACAGCCCCACATCACCTACCTTGCTCACCAGGTTGCCGTCCAGGAGGATGTTTTCAGGCTTCAGGTCACGGTGAATGATTGGGCTTGGCTTTGTGCTGTGGAGGAACACAAGGGCAGAGGCTACCTCCCAGGCAATGCGCAAGCGGTCACACCACGGCAGCGGTGGCGTTCCATCTTTGCACCTCAGCCGGTCCTCCAGGCTACCATTTTCCATGTACTCGTACACCAAGCAGCCCCTCTCCGGACAGGCTCCCAGTAACATCAACAGATGCGGGTGACGTATCTTCCCCAGAACCTCAAGCTGCAAAAAGAACCGATCGCACTTGCTGCTTAAACTTTTCAACCTCGTTAATTGACGCTAAAATTCTGGTCTTGATACTACATGCATATATTAACTTTCAGATAAAATAATATGAAGTGTGCCCCAAAAAAGAATAATGGCACGATCATGGCTTATCTTGGAAAAACTACATACTAGACTTGCTTACAAAATTTGGACGTTGTCCCTCTACTCAATATGATTGATTCTTTTTTTAGATCAAAGATAGTATGATCCAGTTTTATAAGAAAGCTCACCATACTTGATTCTCAGCGTTGAAATTCGACTATGCTATGAATTAATAAGGCAAATTAAAATAAGCTGATGCCTAGCATAACTGTTTGTAATATGAAGCATAAAATTCAGGTGTAATACCTCTTGCATGAAATGTTTGTTACTGGAGTTGTCATCAGAATGGAGGACCTTTATTGCTACAGCTGAGTGATTGAGATACCCCTTGTATACTGTTCCATTAGCTCCACTTCCAATCTTGAGATAGTCCGCGAACGATGATGTAGCGTTATCAATCTCCTCCCATGTAAACGTTGAGTATGAGTTGCCATGAAGCACAAAGAGCTTCTCCAATCTCAACTTCTTATCAGCATCATGGGACGCTTTCACCTGCAGCATATTTTTCTGCATAATCTCCCCTCTTACAAGATCCTGCACGTGGTTCAGTGCCTTCTCTGCAGCATATCGATGTGCCTTCTGCTCCTCAACGTTGTTATTGGCCTTATCCAGCCTAGATTGTATCTCCCTTAGTCGAGTTTCCTCTACTAGGCGCTTTGCAGCTAATTCAGCCATCTGGCATCAATAAAGATCACAAGTAAGATTGTTTGAACGTGTGCTGAAGATGTGAACTCATCCTCTTTGATAGCAGCAAGGCCACTGAACTTGCCTGGCGCAATGCATCATCGGACTCATACTGAACAAGCTTATGTTTCCCCTGTATAAGCCTCAGTTCAAGCCGTAGCTTTTCAAGCTCTGTACTGATATCGTCCTGCATTGTAACAAGTTATCAGAAGGTCTAAGCAAATATTTACCTGATTGAGGCAGTCATATATGATAATTCAACAATCTGATGGTAACTGATAATGTTGACGACCATCAATGTGGTAACAGGGAAACAAAGTAGTGTAGCAAAGTTTGAGAAAGGAGTCCTCTAAATTTATCTATCTATTAAGAACATGGTATCAAATCAGAAGCATCACACTTGAGGCTTAAACACAACGTTCACAGATGATGTGCACATCACCAAAGTTATGGATTACCAGGAGAAGTTTAAATACAACACTCACTGAAGATGTGCATACCACCAGAAGTCCAAAATTCACAATGAGTCAATCACCAACGAATTGCACAACCAACCTTGTTCTCTGAATGCATTAATCCCTGCAGCGAGCTTTCTTGTCTTAGCAACTCATCTGACCTCCTCAATTCACTTGATTTAGAGCTTTCACAACCAGTGGACGAGGTAACTCTTCTATCCTTGTCAGGATATATTGAAATGCTTCCACCAAGATAATCGTATAGAGTAAGTGAACGGTTACGGTGTGCAGGGGAACTATTTTTAGGGTTCTCTGGTGGTAAGTTGGAGCCTAGCAGCCTTGGAGAATCAAACGGGCTCTGGTCTGAACTATTATTGGAATTTACTGAAGCAAGGGAACAAGTAACCTTCAGATGATGACAAGGGGAATATGAAGGTTAACTTGTTGAAGAGCAGAATAAATGTATTCAAAACTATATTCCTAAGCCAAAAAAAAAATGAAAACAATATGTTGATACCTTCCTGCAAATCTGCTATAGTTTTTCATTTTTCAGCAGTAATATGAAGAAAAGGGAAAGAAATATATTACACAGCAGAGATCCACAGGCAAAAGGCAGCCTACTAGAAAATATTCTGTCTTAGCTTGACATCTGGACAGTCCTTACCTGAGCTTGAAGACATTTCATCTGAAAGGACATCGCTCTTGGAGCTGCTTGCATGGTTGCTTGTTGGTATGCTGGACACCAAGTCACCTTCGAATGCAGAAGAATAAACTGAATACAATCCATCTTTTGATACAAGATAAGTTGTGCAAAAGCTTGGGACACTCTTGCAAATTTTGGAGGATGTCCTATTTCCAAATGGCTTCCTGTAGGACACTTGGTCCAATCGTCAACAAGACAATTTTTCATAGTGAATTGGTGCGGCAAAAGTTGGATTACCTAGTGAAGGCAGTCCTAGTAGTGATACCGACGATGAGTATCTTGATTTGGTAGTCAGAAACAACACTGGAAACAGTTTGTGACACATCATTGCCCTTAATAAGCAATACTTGAGCTTTCACCTGAGGTCAGTTCATTAAGCACACAAGGAGTTCAATTTTAGAAATAGGAAATGCAAGGCTACACACATACATACATTATATATATATATATATATAGTTGTTACTAGTTGGTAGGAAGGAAAGGTGATACACTAGAAATTAACCTTGTTTTGATGACACATGTTTTTGTAGAGGAGCAGCATTTGTTGTGCCTGGTCATGTACATCCTTGAAGTAGGCATCAGCAACATCAGTTCGGACTCTGTCAATTGGGATATAGTTCCCCACTGCATGTAAAAATATGTCATGCGGAATTATATTGCGAGTGACAATAGCATATACAGAATGAATGAATGCGTGATAAGAAAAGAGAAGAAAGGGTATAATTACAGGGTGTGGGTACTGCCAGGAGTTTAGAGAGGACATGAATAAGCAGGAAGTTGGGGGCGTCGGTGGTGCTGGTGTCGTTGGTAAACCTAGCCAAAGCCCATTGGAGGGCGTAGGTGCTGGATTTAGAGGCAGTGACAGCCAATCCAACAGTGAGAGGCGCCATTTCTGGTTTCCAATCACATCACATTCGACCCTAAGGAGAGGAAGAGGATCGATCGAGTATTAGCATTACCAATCAACAGAGAAGTGGAGTGGATTTTGGAGAAAAAAGAGAGAGAAGAAAGAGTGAGATGTGATGAGAGGGATGTGAGTGAGGAGAAGGAAGAAGAGGATTGGAAGCAGAGAAGCTGGGGTCGAAGAGAGGAGGAGGAGGGGATCCATCGAGCTTACGCATTCCGGCGAGGGGAGAAGTCGACGGCGGCGAGGCGAATCAAGTGGAGGGCGATGGAGGCGCACGTACGGCAGCGGAAACAAATGCGGAGCAGTGCAACGGAACGGACATCCCTGCTATGGGCCAGCCAATGCAAGCCCTCTCCTTCTTTCCTTCCTTAGCCCACTAATATTTTCACGTTACCGTAAAACATATAATAACACATAATAAATTTTATAATAAAGTAAGCTATAAAGCAAGTTGCGTGTGAAGAAGATGTACGGATAGGCCTAGACATGACAAGGGATTGGAAAGAGAGAGCTCAAGCTAGCTTAGTTAGGAGCTTATTCATATCAAGATGGTTAGTGACTTAATGCACCATAAGACTTTAGATGATTCACTCTTATGGATAAAAAAGGTACAGTAGGTACATTGGTAGATATACTCAAAGATATACCGATACATATCTCTTTCTTTGTCTCGTGTGTTGTTTAATTGTCATACGCACACACACGTAAAGCATCCAGTCAAATCCAATCCTGGTGCACTTTTATGTACGTGGATGCGCTGAAGAATCTAGCTAATGCCTAACGATATAGACAGACAGTGTACACGATTTGCTTTCTGTACATCACCATGTCACCATGCATTCATTCATCAAAGACAATATATTTATACTGCTTACCCGGACGAACCATGCATTGCATATCCCTGTTTGAGATATCCTTGTACAGAAATGAACAAACCATCAGAATCCCGCCTCTGTAAATGCCATGGGTGCCAAATAATTAAACAGCAAAAGTCAAGCTAGGAAAATTACTAGCTGAACAACAAGACGTGTCTCAAAGCTCTTGCGCTCAATTCAGGTCTCAGGAGAGGCGCTAGCTGCTGCTGCTGCTGCTACGTCATCAGAGTTGAGAATTCCTAAAGCTCAGGGACCTAAGAAGACGCTACTGCTGGTGTTGGGGTAGTGTAGTAGTGAATGCCTGTAGGTCCACTAGTGCTCATCACCCTGAGGTTCTGCAAGCTCTCTCTCCTCCTCGCCTCCTTCAAGCCCGACCTTGTGCTGCTGCTGCTTCTGCTGCCTTCCCAGGACAGAGTAGGCGCAGTACTCCACCTCGTAAATCTCCACACCCGGCTCAAAGAATGAAACTGATGCACCAACAACCTCACCTGTATAAACAACCAAAACCAGCTTCAGAATTAATCTGTTTCCATAGGCACAGCTTTTCAACAGCTATCCATGCGTCACCAGAAGTAAGTTCTCATCAGGGTATTTGTCAGCAAGAGCCTTGATTACACTAGCATAACTGCTTCTTGCCTCCCAAACAGATTCCCCCCACTTAGGTACCTATACAGGAAGAAGAAAAAAAAAACAATTCCCTTGAACATGAACAGATTTTTAGCAAGGCAAACTGTTCTCCAACTCCAAGAGGGTACCCAGTTAGTGTGCTCATGATTTTTAGTATGAAAGCAGACCTCCGGGTAGAGTGGCTCGGCAGAGTGGTCAATAGTATCAGCAGGCAGAACAGCTTCCAGTTGTGACAAATCAGGAAGCCACTTGTCAATGCTGGAAGCAATCTGGTTAACAACAAGGCCCATTGCTTGAGCATTCATCATCTCGGACAACCCATATTCAATTGAGACCTGCAAATGAGAAAGGCAAGGCATGCAAACGGATTCATGGTGATTCAATTATTAATTACAGAACCAGCAAACTTGAGGGTTGAAGCTCAGCAGCATTTTTGCCAGTCAAGCATTCTCGTGACATACTAGTGGAAAACAGATCAGAAAATGTCGTCCAGTAGGATTCTCGCTATCGTAATGGTACCAAAAATAGACATAAAACAGTTGGTAGAAACAAACATCCACATTATGAGAGCAGAGTATACAAGGGTATGAACATCTGAAAATACTGCAAGTTTCTCCTAAATCATATGCATCTTGGCATCAGAATGCCTTCTTTTAATTATATAGTATATGTTGACCCCACTTTTTTTTCAAGGCCAACCAAATAAATATAGGTTGAGGTTTGCTGCCTAGCGATTTGAGCATAGTACTAACAGTCGATTATTGTAGGAGTGCCTGCCTTACGGTACACGTGATCACGCGGATCATACGATGGTCAAGAGTGAAACCGTAAAACCAAAACAGCAAACATTCTTCATCCAAAATATAATAATATAGTAGTAAATTAGACTAAGAATCAATCAAGATATTAGATTATGTAGAAATAACGGATGGAGTATAATATTGTTGTGGCTGTTGTATTTTGAGTTAACGCGGCAGCATATTATGATTTACGGAGTAAATGTACTACGTTTGATTGGACAGAAGTAGCCAACGGCAGAAGGATAATCAGTCATTAATGAATGAATGTAATGGGAAGGCGAAGAAGGGAAGGAGGGATGCCGAAAGAGCACCTTGACGCGGGAGGGGTCGAGGGGCGCACTGGCGGTGTCGTGGAGGGGGAGCAGGGCAGTGTCGTCGCGGATGCGCTTGCCGACGGTACAGGCGCCGGTGAGGGGTGGGCCCCATGGCCGGGGATTGTTCGCGGCCCACAGGGGTTCCTCGTGGTCGATGCGCTCGCCGTGGCCCGCTCTGCTGGTTCCTCCTCCTCCTGTCTTGTCTTGATGATTCTGCTCACTCGGTCGCGTCGTCTTGCAGTTGCAGCGCAGCAGCGCAGAGCCAAGAAAGAAAGAAAGCCAAGAGTATACTAGGACTACTTGTTTGCATATACCGACTTCTTGATTACTGGTGGTAGGGTATTATAGATTAATTAGCACCAGACGCAACCTGCTGTCCCGTGTCAGTTGTGTCTACTACTACGTTGTAATTCAGTATACTGGCAGGAACAAAAAGGGGGTCATTTGAGGTAAGTGAGTCGTGCAAGCAAGAGAGAGATCATAATAGTCGAGCACGATCAAAATGACTTAGTTATTTATACAACGCACGCAGACGCAGATCGAGTTGAGTTTCCTCCTAATACAACGCAACATGATGAGGAGAAGAGAGACACCTGTACTGGAATAATCCATAAGTATTCAGTTTACTGACTAGTCAGCATCATTCATTCATCTGGGATGAGCAGAATGGAGCCGGTGGTCTTCCTGGCCTGGAGATCCGCATGAGCGCGAGCAGCTTCAGACAATGGATACGTGTGGTTCACACGGATGCGCAACACCCCGCTCGCAACGTTTGCGAACACCTCGCCAGCCGATTCCAGCAACTCGTCGCGAGTGGCCGTGTAATGCATCAGGCTGGGCCTCGTCACGAACAGCGACTTGGTTGCCATATCGCTCAGCGGAACGGGATCAGGCCTACCTGACGACTGCCCAAATGACACCAGCATACCACGGGACGCCAAGCACTCCACCGAAGCCTGAAACGCAAACCGTATGTATGTATGTAACACCCTGCCTACTGTCAATCATTCGTCATTCCATTCTTAATACAATGCAACATACCCCGTACTAGTATCAACTTCAAACTACTACAAAAAATGATACCAGATAAGGCAAGTTACGTCGCAGATTCTTATGAAAATAACTAGCGCGGCATACAAATATTTTTGCACCTTTTGGTTGGGAAGATCAGAAACAAAATAATACCATAGTCACTATGCCCACCATCAGTACCTACTACTGGTACTGAAACCTCAAGAGCAGAACCAAGTCGTACTGCCCTTTGCAAACTGTACGTCATCGAAACGTCAAAGTATCTACTTAGTAGTATAATGAAGACAACAACAAACTACATACCAAGACCTTTTAATTACCACATGCAACTGCACGTACCTTGTATGTATCCTTCCCAACAGAATCATAGACCACATTCACACCTTTCCCAGCTGTAAACTCCTTGACTCTTGTCACAACATCTTCCTTTGTGTAAATGATGACATGGTGACATCCATCTTCAGCTGCCTGTGCAGCCTTCTCTTCATTTGAAACAGTTCCGATGACAGTGGCACCAAGGGCATTTGCCCATTGACAGAGGACTGACCCAACTCCACCGGCAGCGGCATGGATCAGAACAAAATGGCCACTCTGGACCTGCGTGCGTCCGCTATAGAAATTGCAGTTAAACCAGTAGCATGCATTGCAATCAGATCAGGTAATCCATGAAACTCTGAGCACAAACTGATATCAACCCACAATAATGACAGGGAGCAAATACCACCACTGGTAGAGTTTCTGAACTGGTTGTAAGCTACCGCGCCATTTCTGATAATAGAAATGGGACAGGGCCTGGCCTCTCTTTCTAAAAAAAGAAAGAAAAATCCACTGGTAACAGAGGAGGATAAGATATTTGATGAAGGAAATAAGGTAAATTAAGCTCTTGGCCATTCCTTTATAATGCGTTCGATTTAGATTTAGCTGATTTGATTGGTGTAGAAAGTGTACAGTGACTATGAATCCCCAAACGTATACGAGGGGGTCAGGTCTATATATATATAGCCCAGGCCAGTAGTCTGTCTAACACCCCCCGCAGTTGCAGCGGGAGGGGAACGGACGCAGAGACTGGACCGAAAACTGGTGAACAAAGGCATAGGCAGGCCTTTGGTCATTATATCGACAAACTGATGTACCGATGGTACATGGAGCATCCGAACCTGTCCTAATACAACCTTGTCACGGGCAAAATGAATATCGATCTCGATGTGCTTAGTGCGTCGGTGATGGACCGGGTTGGCGGTCATGTAGACGGCACTGACATTGTCACAGTAGACGACGGTCGCGGTGGAGAGAGGTGCACGGAGCTCCTGGAGAAGCTGACGAAGCCAGCAGCACTCGGCAACGGCGTGGGCGACGGCGCGGTACTCGGCTTCAGCGCTGGAGCGGGACACTGTAGTCTGGCGTTTTGAGGACCAGGATACGAGAGTGTCACCGAGGTAGATGCAGTAGCCGGACGTAGAGCGTCGAGAGTCGGGGCAGCCTGTCCAGTCCGTGTCGGAGTACGCCGTGAGGGAGTCGATGGGGCTGGAGCTGAGATACAGCCCGCTGGAGAGGGTGTCCTTCACGTAGCGTAGGATGCGCTTGAGCAGCACGAGGTGAGGTTCGCGCGGAGCGTGCATGAAGAGGCACACTTGCTGAACAGCATACGTGAGATCGGGTCGGGTGAGTGTGAGGTATTGGAGAGCCCCGGCAAGACTCCGATAGTGAGAGGGATCGGTAACGAGGAGAGATGTCGAAGACGCTGTGAGGATAATGTCATCGACATAGAGAAGTAGATAGGCAGTGGCGGAGCCGATATAGAAAGTGAACAGGGAACTATCGGACGCAAAGGCCACGAAGCCGATGTGCCGAAGATAGGCAGCAAAGCGCTGGTAGCAGGCACGAGGGGCTTGTTTGAGGCCATAGAGAGAGCGTTGAAGGAGACAGACGTCGTCGAGCCGAGAAGGGTCGACGAAGCCTGGGGGCTGCTGGCAGTAGACTGTTTCCGTCAGGTGGTCGTGAAGAAAGGCGTTCTTTACGTCTAGTTGATGGATCGGCCAGGAGCGAGAGACAGCCAAGGTGAGGACGACTCGGATGGTGGCGGGTTTGACAACGGGACTGAAGGTCTCGTCGTAGTCGACACCGGGTCGTTGGGAGAAACCCCGGACTACCCAGCGAGCCTTGTGACGGGCAAGAGAGCCATCGGCGTGGAATTTGTGTTTTAAAATCCACTTACCAGTCACAATGTTGGCGCCGGGAGGTTGGGGAACGAGGCGTCAGGTCTCGTTGTCCATTAGGGCCTTATACTTGTCGGCCATGGCCACGCGCCACTGAGGGTCGGCCAAGGCTGAGCGAGAAGTCGCCGGGACGGGCGAGATAGAGCTGTGGACAGCGGAGAGACCGTAGCGCGGAGTGGGTCGGAGAGACCCGGTCTGGGAGCGGGTGACCATGTGAGAGGTGGAGGGAATTGGAGCCGATGGGGGTGCGAGAGTAATGGGAAGAACTGGTCGGGTGGGGGCGTCATCGGCTCTGAGTCGGCGACTGTAGACAAGAGGAAAAGGAGGAATTAGATCGGACTGAACCGATGAGGTCGGGTGGGCCGAGTATTCCGATCGGTCCGATAGAGATGGATCAGCCGATAGGGTGGGAGGAGCCGATGGAAGTGGGGTGTCCGATGGAGAGGGAACGGTATCGGCTGAAGGATAAATAGGATCGGTATCGGCCGATAAAGGTGGGTCCGATGGGGGTCCGATGGTGGGGACATCGGACCGAGTAGTGGTGGGATATGTGACGGGTAAATCCTCAGCAGCGGCCGATGAGGAGGCCGATGGAGAGGGCAGTAGGGGAGACTTGGTCGGCACGGTGTTGGTGAGGAGGAAGTCGAGATCACTAGAGGAGGATCTCGGATGAAGGAGACCGAAGGGAAAACATGTCTCGTCAAAAATGACGTGACGAGAGACGAGGACCCGTCGGGTGGAAAGGTCGAGACATCGGTATCCCTTGTGAGAGGTGGAATAGCCGAGGAGAATACAGGCGGTGGAGCGGGGAGCGAGTTTGTGGGAAGCTGTGGCGGTGAGATTTGGGTAGCAGAGGCACCCGAAAACGCGAAGGTGGAAGTAGTCGGGCGCCGTGCGGTAGAGAAGGGCATAGGGAACGTTGTTATGAACGGAGGAGCATGGGCGCCGATTGAGAAGGTACGTCGCAGTAGCCAGAGCTTCGGCCCAATAAGTGACGGGTAGGTGGGCATAAAGTAGTATGGTGCGACCGATGTTGTTGAGGGTGTGAAGGAGGCGCTCGGCTTTGCCGTTCTGAGGAGAGGTGTAGGGGCAGGAGAGCCGGAGATGGATGCCCTGCGAGGTGAGGAGGTTTGTAACGGTATGGTTGACGAATTCCGTACCGTTATCGGCTTGTAAAGCCTTAATGGGGAGGTTGAACTGAGTGGATACGTACGTGACAAAGTGAGTGAGGTGAGAGGCGACCTCGGATTTGTGGATGAGCGGGAAGGTCCAGCAATAGTGTGTGTAATCGTCAAGTATAGCGAGATAATACTGATTACCGGAGACACTTTTAACTAGGGACGTCCATACATCACAATGTATAAGTTCAAATGGACGCGAGGTACAGGAGAGAGAACTAGAAAAGGGCAGACGCACATGTTTGCCAAGTTGACATGAGTGGCAAACTGTGGAGCTGCTGTGAGTACGTCGGATAGAGGCGCTGCGACGGAGGGTGACGACAGCGTCGGGGCCGAGGTGGCCGAGGCGAAGGTGCCAAAGGTTGGTGGAGAGGGCGACACTGGCGTGTGGGGTGGATGGCGCAGCGGGAATGGTGTAGAGGTCGCCGCCACTATTGCAGCGAAGGATCTGTTGCCGGGTTAGGATATCCTTCACAGAGAAACCAGACGCGTCAAATTCAATAGAGCAGTGGTTGTCTCGTGTGAATTGGCGAACAGATATAAGATTGTGAATGAGAGAAGGGACGATAAGAACATTGTGTAGTGGGAGGTTAGTGGTGGATGTAGACAGAGAGGAGTCACCGCGACATTGGATAGGAAGAGAGTGACCATTACCGATGGTGACAAAAGGGGAGGAAGAGGGGTGACAGGAGCGAAGTATACCGGCCGATGACGCCATATGTGAAGACGCCCCAGAGTCCAGCACCCAAGGGTGCTATGGTTGGAGCGTCATCTGGTTGAGGGCAGCGACGAGGCCAGCCTGGTTCCAGGAGGGAACCGACTGGGTGGTTGGGGTTGGTAGCATCGGCTGAGGCGGCAGAACGGGAGCCGATGCCAGGTGAGCCTGGGGATGGGCGCCGAGAACTCCGGGTTGCCAGCCGATGGGGCTGCGTGGCTGGGGCTGGGGCGCCCAGGGGTTGTAGCAAAGCCACGGACCCGTGGGACCGGCAGGGTGGGTAGGGACCGAGGTAGGTCGTGATGGCGTCGGACCCTGCCAGGTCCTGCCTTTGCCTTTGCCCTTGCCTTTCCCGGTGCGGGCTGTGTTGCTGTGGCCGGAGCCATGGCCACCAGGACCGCGGGAGGAAGGGGCAGCGCAAGAAGCTCGGCAGCCATTATCGGCTGCGACAAGAAGTGCGGTGTGGGCCACTATCTTCTCATCATTGGCCAGACGGAGTTCTTTAAGAACTAGCATGTCATGAGCCCGAGCGAACGATGAAAGAGGTGTGGTGTTGGCGATGTCATCGACGGTGTTGGAGAAGCGGGGATTGGGGCCTCGCAGAAGGGCGAGGACGATTTGAGAGTCGGCCACAGGGTGGCCGACGTCCCGGAGAGCAGCAGCCTTGACTTTGAGGCGCTGACAGTACGAGGAGACAGAGGAGTCGCCTTGTACCATGGAGTGGAACTCGTTGAGGAGGAGGATGGCGCGAGGCTGCTTGTTGGCCAGGAAGATCCGCTTGATAGCCACCCAGAGGTCCCGGGCAGTGGGGTCGGTATCGTCCATGGCGAGGTCGAGGACAGAGTCGTCGACCGAGCCGAGCAGCCAGCTGCGCACGCAGCACTCGGCGATGTCCCACTGAGGATCATCGGGGCTAGGTGGAGCAGAGCCATCAATATGGGACCGGAGGCCGAATTTTCCACAGAGAGATTTGAAGAAGAAAACCCACTTGGAATAATTTGCATTAAGGTCAAAGGAGATAGGAACGTGAGATTTCACGTTCACAGCAGCGTAGGGAGGGGAGAAGATAGGCGAGGTGGTGCCCGAGGTGTGGTCTGTGGCACCGAGGGCCGGAGCAGATTCGGCGACTGGGAGAGTGCCGGAGCTGAGGGCGGACTCGGTGGCTATGACGGGAGAACGGGAGCAAAGAACCGATGGGAGAAAGAAGCCGATGGGAGGGGGAAGCCGATGAGAGGACGGATCGGCCGATCAAGAATGTAAGAAACCGATGGGAAGTGGGCAGCAGAGTAGGTGAGGAGTGGCTAGCCGATGAGAAGTGGTTGGCCGATGGGGAGTAGGCAGCGGAGTGGCCAGCCGATGAGGAGTAGGCAGCGGAGTAGGTGAGGAGTGGCCAGCCGATGAGGAGTGGTTGGCCGATAGGGAGTAGGCAGCGGAGTAGGTGAGGACAGGGTGGGTGGGTCAGAGAGTGGTTGGGTTACGGACGTGCGAGGATTCACATCCGTGAAGAGAAAATTCACGTCCGTGGACTCGTGGAGGCCAAGGAGTGGGGCGGAAACGAAAAAGGCAGGGAGTGGCCGGACGCGAAGAGAATATGTTCGCGTCCGGGAGACAGGGATTCGTGTCCGTGGACACGTGGACACGTTGGACTGGCTCGGACGTGAGGGGAGAAGATTCGCGTCCGAGAGCCGTTGAGCATGTCGGAAAGGACAAGAACCGAGGGAAGTTTCTAGCCGATGGAGACGACGAGCGAGGAGGTGCGCTGGCATCAGAGAAGGAGAGATGCACGAAACAAGAGGAAGAGCGGAGACGGGTGCGAGGAGGGACGAGGAGGCGGATCGAGACCGTCGCCTGGTCGCGCGGAGGTGGGGCGGAGAAAAGGTGACTGCGGGAGAGACGGGGAGAAGAAGAAATGGAGACGAGAGAGCAAAGGGAGTACCAGGAAGAGAGTCGGCGACGGGAAGAAGACGTCGACGACGAGGAGGAAAGGGTCGGCTCGCCGGAGGGAGAAGCTAGCGCGCCAGGATGTCTAGACTCGCTCTGATACCATATAAAAAGTGTACAGTGACTATGAATCCTCCAAACATATACGAGAGGGTCGGGTTTATATATATAAAGCCTAGGCCAGTGGTGTGTCTAACAATTGGCTTGCTGGGCAATCACAACATACTATGCCGAAAGAGTTGATGACCGCACAATCAGTAAGAACATTGGAACTTCGGTTTTTTTTTCTTGCAGGATGGTAATCAGAAACGTGTGCGCAGCTAAGAAAGAAAAGATGTGAAATACTAGACAGTACAGGTTCCCTATGCAGCGAGTATATGTAGTACTGCTGTGCTGCATAAATAAAGTGGCTATTATTAGTAAAAGTGATGAAGCAACATGGGGGAAGAAAGAAAGAATTAGGACCTTAAATACACGGCGAAGTAAAACGTGAGCAGTCATCCCCTTGAGCATTATAGCGGCGGCTGTCTTGTGATCAATTGAAGGAGGAACAGGAACAGCGACGCATGCTGGAATAATCTGGTGTTGAGAATAAGAACCCATGGGTCTGCCGGCATAAGCAACAACGTCCCCAACCTTCCTGCCAGTGAGCCCAGGCCCTAGCGCAGTCACCACGCCGACAGCTTCCATCCCTGGGGAATTAGGGTTCGATTAGTAAAGGATTAGGATTAGGAATGGATTATATAAGAGGGACCCAATTAGCATTAAACAGGTATGTAGTAGAATTGTAGAGGAAGAAACCGATCGACCTACCAGGGATGTAGGGCAAGGGAGCGGAGTAGACCCCCTCGCGGTAGTAGACGTCGATGAAGTTGACGCCGATGGCGGTGTTCTTGATCCGGATCTCGCCATCCTTCGGTTCGCCGACCTCCACTTGCTCCCATCTCATCACCTGCTCATCTCATCTCATGTGCACGCGCGTTAGATCGATCGATTGGTTGATTTTGATTGAGGGGCAGCGAATTCTTGCCTCTGGGCCGCCGAGCTCATGGACCCTGATGGCCTTGACCACCGGCATCTCCTCCCGCTTGGAGCAGGAGCAGCGGCACCGCACGGTGGTGGTGAGAGAGGCAGGGGTAGGAGAGTAGCGTGTGCGGGTTCTTGTGGAGCTCGTCAGGGTCAGGCGAGAGGGAGAGGGCCGTACGTCATCGCCGACGTCATGCCACCTCCCCTCTTCGGCCTCTTAAATCTCAATTGGTTTGGTTTGCGACGGTAAGTGCCATGGTTATTTTAGTTTTCCAATAGCCGCTTCCTTTTCTACAAGAGAAAATTGATTCTGTAGCACTTGACAACTTTATACACACACACACTGAAAGTTTACTGTTCCCAATCGAACCATTCTCTCTCTCATTTACCCTCCCCTTTCTTCTTCCCCCTGCACACAAGCAGCAAATTCTTTTGAGGACAAGCAGCAGGAGCTCACATACCATCGTCACACGCAACAGCAATTGATCTCAGAGGCAGCTCGAGCGCAGCAACAATGGAGGAGCTCGACGGCTGCTTCCTGTGGCGGGTCTAGCTCTAGTGGGCAGCCAGGGGGTCAGCTCAACGGCGGCAGCCATGGGGAGAGGCAGGGAAGCGCCACGGTGACAGACCGACGGCCTAGGGCGAATTTGAGGGCCGTGGGGAAGCTCTAGTGTGGCACTGTGGTGGACTGAGTCGTGCTCGACGGCGGCAAACATACCTCCAGACTATAAGCAATGTGCTAATGCCTTGCTAGTAGGAGACACTAAGCCACTGATCATTAAAAACAAATACACACCAAAGAGTGCAATTGAGAACATACCTATAGCTCTGCACGGTTCAACTGCCATGCACAACCAAACGTCCTTGTCATCCTGAGTTGGAAGTGCTGCTTCACAGAAGAAGAGCACAGAGGCACTAGCTGTGGAATTAGGACATGCCAGGAAATTCAGGTGTCAACGACGACGGTCTAATTTCTCTTCCTCTAGGTAACTGACACCACAGATAACATGGAGGTAAAACCGCTTCCCTGTTTGCAGCATATACTTGTGCAATGCCATTCCAACAACTAGAAGCAATTGTTGCTCCTGGTGCTCGCAGCGTTGCTTGTAAGATGAGACCATGTCTGACTAGTCAGCTTCGTGTGTGTGTGTGAGGAAGATTTGGGAAAGTCCGTGTTACCCCTGAAATCCTTCTCTCGAGACACCAGAGTGCTTAAAATGGTCACAAAAAGTATTGATAAAGTTTAGTTATGTAAAGCTTTCTTTTGAAAAAGGGGATAGTACACTACTGAAAATACAAGGCCGTGTACATAATCTCTATGCACACAATCAAGAATTACTTATAAAGCTAGTAGGCAAGCTACTTTTAAGCTAGTTAGAGCCGTGTTTTTAGGGGCTACGATCTATCTGCAAGATCAGAAATCGCTCAAAGCATGACTAAATGATATCCTAGTTTGAAGGACAATCTCCCTCGCATTGGAACTAATGATCTCAGTAGCGCATGTGTCTATAGGAGATGGTTGATCGACCACTAGACAATTTTAGGACATTTCTACATATCCCTTCTAACCCTCGCATCTTTCTGCTCACCGCTAAAAATCTCGTGACCGGAGAAAGACGACGGCTTGGTCACGCGAAACTCTAGGAGGTCTGCTTAACTCCAGTGCAGGTCATTAAGCTTCGTAGTTCACGAGCGTGCCAGTCAATTTGACTCTACAATCGATAAGGAGAGGGGATAAGATATGTAAGCCGATCAACCAGAAGGCCTGTCCGACTCTTCTTATCGGCTGGATACTAATAGAGATGAGAATGCTAGCGCATCAGCTGAAAAGCCGATGGAAGTTCGAGAGATAGACACGTGTAACGTACTAAATGGCATATCAACCAAAGAGCTGATGGCGCTACCCGCATCTGATGCGCGGAGTGGGAGCCAATCCCCCACAAAGCCACGTGGGCGAGCGACCACAGTAACGGCGCCGTTAGGACCAGCCTCAATAGATCAGATCTAACCGAGACAGTATGGGGCCAGAGACTAACGACACCGAGACGACGGGGGCTCAGACCGAACATGACGACGAGGTAGGAGAGATAAGATGCCAACGGCTACCTACAGGCCTAACACCTGACGCGGTCCTACATCTAAACCCATCGGCCGCACGACGATGGAGACCTATGTTTAGGATAATTCATCGGCTACTCACTCCAATAAAACATCATAAAGAGATCTATAGACCTAAAACTCAATCCTCCGTCGGTAAACCCATAGGTCAGACCTAACCGATGCAGCACGAGACTAACGACGGCGGAGGGAGTTTGATAAGCCGATAAATCTTACACGGACGTGATGCGGTACACCTGATCTGACTAAGAGTTCGAACTTAAACGATGCAGCCTTGGACAGAACAAAACATACCAGTATAGTGGTGGGACTTATCCCTTCGCCGGAAATCAAACTTAACCGATACAGCCCCGCATCAAGAGCCAAAACCCGCTGGTAAATAACTAGATGAACTAGAATGATGATGCACCGAAGTTGTATTGATCAAGATCTTACATATTTTCAGTGGGTCTATATTTATACCCTGGATTTACATAGTTCGACGTGTTTACAACCACCATCGGACGTTATCTCTTAACAAAAATAACAAAAAATATCTCTAAAGCAGTTAACTAAACTAACTAAAACTTTCTAACCATATAAGATACAATTTAACTAAAGATAATACCCTGCCATGAATCTCATGGCTCCTCCACAAACTCGGTCTTATTTAGATAATTTTATTTTTAGACCGAATCTTTCCTTGCTCCACCCGATCGGCTTTCTTCCTGTAGCAATCGAACATCCTTTCACTCAAGCCGATCCTTTTTCAATCTCTTCTTAGGCTTATCGTAAAACTCCTTCTCATACCTGATCCCATTCGGATAATTCTCTGTTCTCAAACCGATACAATCTTCCACTAATTTGATCGGCTTCTCTACAGTACCGATCAGTATTTTCATCGTTCAATCCTGTTTACAGGCTGAATCAAATTCCGGCATTAACACCTTCGCTACAAACATAGATTGCATTGTCTTCTCTCAATTCAGAATGAATGAATGGTAGACCAATCTACACCCAATGCTATTTTACCAAACAACTCAAAAGCTACACATATTTATGATAGCCTAGATGATTAGGAATTGGTATCTTAAAACACCGGTCATGCGGATATTTCTCTAAACATTCACTAAAGTTACTACAACAACAACTTATAACTTACTAAACTTTTACGGATTACAATAATGATCGATAGAGTACATTTGGATGAAAGCAATCCCAAACTCCTATTGGATCTTCTTATGGTTTGTCTTTCATAAAAGACTACATATCAATCTCAATAGAACCAAGAAACATTAGCTCGAAGATACACGCTATGCTCTAAGCCCTATATTAGAAATGGCTAATCATATAATTCTATAGTACAAACTAGCAGAATAGCTATAGCGAAGGTTAGAACTGCATACACATGCCACCTTAGCCAATGACAATCTCTCGCATCTTCGAACAAGCTAGCCCATATGCTTTACTGCCTATGCACAGAAGGCACAAAATATACTCACATTTAGAGCGGTTTATTCACTTATGTAATCTTATCTTCTCATTTGTGTTTCTTTTTCATCTTTCTTTCTTCTCAATTTTTTTAAGTAATTCTTTCTCTCTTCTTGTTCTTTGGCTGCTTGGCTAGCCCGCTTTGACAACCTTTTTTTACGCTCACCTACAGTCTCTCTACCTTTTTAAGTTAAAAAAAACTTCTCCTTTCAGAGTAGAGTACATGCATTCAGCTTACAGATGGCATTCTCTATTCAGCTAGCTAATCTACAGAGTGAGGAGCGATGCAATGCATGCAAACCACAAAGAAAATAAAAACAAGACCCACTAAATCTAATCTAGCACATGCAATGCTTCCTCATGTCTGTGTTTATGACCATCCCTCTCGATTGTTTAAGCTGCAAAGCTTGGCAACTAGCCGGGCAGGCACTGCCTGTTCCCTCGCCGATAATAGTACCTGTTGTTACAGGAGACATTGCCCATTAGCCAGCTCATCCATATTTACAGATAGATCAACAACTAATATATATATGTTGCTCGCTTACACAAAGATGTCGACGCCATGAATAGACGAGTATTTCCTCAGCAGCCGTTCTATGGTGTACCACTCTGACCGTTGGGACCCTCCATGGAAACCGATTCGGGGCATGTGGATGCTCGCTTCAAGAAACCCAACAAATTCAAACAAATCATTTCCATCGGCCGACCCACCTCATCATAGCAACTACATTTCTACATACATTGGCCTGAATGCATATATAACAACACACAGTGGAATATGCAGCCTACTTTGCTTCAAAGGACTAAAGTGGTCAAATCAGCTGTACAAATATGTCATAGCTCTTAGTCTATTATTACCCTAAGCTCCACGTTTCACTTAATGTTCATTAGAGCTGGTCCAGTGAATAGAACTAGGTTAAGAATTGAACAAGGTTCACTTCATAGAACAAATTATAATCAAAGAAACTCTCTAGGGGCACGATCGCTCAACTGAGTGTCTGAGTTTAATGCATGGACATTATCTATTTAAATTTGTTTGGCAGCAGGAATGACTTTTGATGAAAACAATCAAAATCAGATGTACTACACTCTAAATTGCTACTAATATGAAGAAGGGATAGGTACCGGAATGTTGAGCGGCTGAGAAGGCCACTCTTGATAGACACAGCTCCAAATCAGGTATGGAGATTTCACTTCGTGGAACCTTTCGCCTTGGATTATAAGACTGCACAACAGCTAGCGCAACCCATAGAGGAGCATCCAAACTCTGGTTGCACTTGGCTTCTGCATGAAGGGTACAAATGCAGTTAAAAAATATTACTTACAGTCAATAATTTATATACCAATAAAATATGAAAGATTGAAAATGCTATATAAAAGGACTTTTGGCATTTGCCCTAAAAAAAGGACTTTTGGCACTAAACACCTTATCATGTTAAATCTTCCAATTTATATGAATGCTTTAGTATTTATGGTCGTCAACCTTGTGTGTATATGTCATATATGGTGTGGCTGTGATATATATTCACTATGGAAGGCAAAATTGTGATATATATTCAACTTGATGGATTGCACCAAGAGTTCTGTTTTTTCTTGTAGCTGAGCACGCTGGCACTGACAGAAATTCCAAGTTGCTCTAAAATATGTCAATAAGTACAGACCATGCTGCTGAATTCAGGATGGTCAAAGAGTAACTAGTGGCAGTGAATGGTGATTAGTATAAAACTGGTATGACTAGAATTCGTCTGGCACTACCTGTCAGAGACCAATTAAGTATGACAAGAGTAGTACATACATGTCAAGTAGGTGCCTCACATCCATAATTTGCCATAGAGCCATACTAAAGAGAGTATGTGGTGGAATAAAAGCTGTAATAATAGCAGAGCTAGTATAAAGAAAACAACCATCTAACTGAATCAAGTGAAGATCTGCCATGTGGAGATCATCAAATTCAGAGGCACGATGATAAGCATCTGGAATGCATGTTGAGAGGTTGGCCAAAGCATCGAACATTCCTCCATGTCCCCATGTTCCTGAATTATCAACGCAACTGCACCAGCAAAAAAAAAACAATTTACTTAGCATAAAGATTTTGTTCAGAAGAAGCTTTAAAATATATGAAAGGACATCCAACATTTTATGCATTTTGACAAACAGATCAATGCCAATACTAAGCTCTACATATTTTAAGCTCGCTACCTGGAGTAAGCATCTATGGAGGAGAAATCATGGGACAACAGATACCATTTCCTTCAACAATCCTTGGATGAAGTAATTCCCTTTCACAGAATCTAAAACATACTTCATTCACGGAAAATAATACCTGAATATGATGGCAGGCTTTGCAGGGCAAACTATTGAAGGATTAGTGCAATCTCCATATACAAGTTGGACCGATCCAGAGTCTGGAATATTCTGGTTTGGTAAGATCTCAGGATCTTTGACCGTTAATGTCTGGTACCCCAAGGATTCCCATTTAGCTAATCTCTTTTCTTCTGCCTTTCTCTTATTAGCTTCGCATTTTATGAACTTTTCTTCAGGTGCTGTTCTTTGCCTTTCTAGTTCAGCTGTGGTGTTTTCCTTAGAATGCAAGGACTCTTTAAACTTCTCAAGCCAGGATAAGTATGCAGCTTCATTAAAATCCGGATCAACATTAATGAAATCAGATACCCTCGTAACGACAGCCCCATTGTTGTCTGTCATATTTGGATTGATTTCAAATGCCCGCTCATCCTTTTCTGAAGGTTCATGACTACGCATCAACACTACTTTTTCAGACATTGATTTCAGCTTCGACATAGTCTCCTCTTTGATAGTCTCCAAAGTTGTGTCATCATTGATTGTCTCTGCAGTCGTATCTGTAGGATCAAATAGGTGTAAGCCAAATATAATTGAGCGCATGTCGTTAGCTTCATTTTCTAGACATTTCCCCTTCCCATCAGTTGCATCCTCCTCTCCAATAATGTCGTGGCTAAGCTTAAGTTTTCTCTCCGCTCTTCGTATGATGACCTGAATTCAATTTTGAAAAAGGCAAAAACAAAACTCAGAAGGAACTTAATCATGAAAGTAAGGTTCAACTAGTAGGTTAGTCTTGACCTCTTCAATTGTGTGTTGTGATAGCAAATTTATTGACAATACATGATTTAACTGTCCAATGCGGTGTGCACGCTGCAAGGCCTGTTTGTCAGCTTGAGGATTCCAGTCTTGTTCATAAAAAATAACCTGCATACAAAATGATGGATAACATTAAGTAATCAGAAGAAAGATAGGTTCATTATTCATCCATACAAAACTGTCTGCTTGGTACTAAAAACACATCAAAATAAAGAAAAACGTCACTTGATTTCTTAGTCAAGAGAATATTCGTTATGGTCTCAAGTTGATTCAGACTCACAGTATCAGCACCAATGAGATTAAGGCCAACACCCCCTGCTCTAGTTGATATCATGAAAATAAAAGCTCCACTCTGATTATCATCTCTGACAACACCCCTGGTAGGTTGAGAGCTGAAACTTTTTATTGCTGCAAACCGTTCCTCAGCACGTACCGAACCATCCAGACGTTCGTAGGTGTACTGGCGCAGTTCTAAGAAGTCCTGTTGAATGGATGATGCAAAATCATTATAATGAAACAATAAAGACTACAAGGAAATTTATGCTAGCATAGCTGGGGAAAACAAAACCTGAATAATATCCAGTGTTTGAGTCATCTGAGCAAATAGCAGAACTCGATGGCCTAGTTCATGGAGCTTCTTAAGAATGAGATCTAGCATGACAAGCTTTCCACTAGCCTGAGTAAACATTACCACAAATCTAATTAACGATTAGATCTGTACAATCCCTCCAAAAGCTCCTACTAAACTTCAAGCTTGCAGAATATTTCATTTGTCAGTAAAAGATATATCATGACGGAGGAGATAAAAAACTGAAGAGAGATTTCAGGTCAAATATGCTTTGACAGCATAGAGACAGCTGGCAACACAACACACAGACATGGTACCACAGCAGAGAGCAGACAGTACCCATGCCTATTGCTTCAAGTTCGAAGTTTGAACCACTTTTGGCCAGCTTTTGGACCCAAAGAATAGGGCTTAAAAAACAAGCACCCATGTCATGCATATGTTTTTCGTTCTCTAGCAAAACTTGCAGCCATAACATACTCAAGTCATGGGGCCACAGTGTAGTTCAACATTCTAAGATATAACTAAGCAGGTTACTAGTATTACATTTAACAACAGGCCATAGCTAACCTGAACCAAATGCTCCCCTTCCACATAAGGCTCAGGTTCAATGCCACTGAATAGATATGGATGACTACAAGCTTTCTGCAGTTGTATAACCTGAGGAGAATTAAAAGAACAATGGTTAAACTTAAGTTTGTAAAGTGCTCTTAATTGTCAGAAAAATTTTATTGATTGGTCTCAGAGTTAAAATATGAGATATCATCAAAGAATAGCTTAACAAAAAAACATAGATCACAGCACTCTTTATGATTCATAAACTTGTGAAACCCCAACTCAAACAGTATGTGAAATAATAGAATGTAGATGGCATAAAGAAACTATGAAGTATGAATATGACATGGCAAATAACTTGCTTCTCAATAAAATACTTTCTTTTTGCTACAAGCGCATCAATATAGTATGACTATGAAAACTGATCAATTACGATGTTTTGCAGAGACTGATGGCGAGACAGTCCTCCAGTAAATGTAAGTATTGTTTGCAGCTCTTTTCTCAATACTGACAAGTATAGCTTCTTCTGTAAGGGTGTCAAAGGTACCATCCTGTAAAGATCACATAAAGTTGATAAAATAAAGAGGATAAGAAATGCAAGACGAGGAGGATAGGATCATACACTGTTAGCTCGGTTAATGAAGGCAATGACAAAATTCCACTTTGAATTAGTAAAGATTTAGTTCGTCTCAGCATAAATGCTCTCAGTACATGTTTAAGGATCTTAAACTGTTTGTTCGCTTTATTAGTTTCACCACCTGCTGAGAAATCAAGCAATGTGCTCAAATTCTTGAATAAAAAAATTGTTTTAATGCAGCGTCAAAAAACAGAAAGACACTCCCTTAAAACCCACAGCCATCTGAAAGAATGTGACACTTAAAACAAAATTTTAGAGCGGATTAGTCAATGTGGAAAAATCATTCTAAGAAAGAAACATTTGTAAAAGCACAAAGAATTTTGGTTGCCAATTGCCAATCGTTTTGCACTGAATTAACTAATCAAATTTATGTTTCCCTACCCAACTAATTCTGAATACTTGTTGGGTTTTTATAACATCTAAAGACCATTAACTACAATGTACCTATGAAAATATTTTTTTTGGATGGAATATACCTACGAAAATATCATAAAACATGGAGCAAGAAGAGATTGTGAAAGTTCTAGCAAAGAAAGAGACTTCCTGACACCAAATCACCAGAATTGATGGTACTCAAGCACAAAGTGCTCGCAGTCAGCATAAAAGCATTGTTGTGCTGTTTGTGCAGAACAAACCACCAAGCAACACAGTAACACACTACAGCTAAAAATGAATCCTCGTAAATTTTTAAGCAATACCTGTCAATGACTCGCCTGCTTGCTTGAAAGTAGAAAAAAATTCATCCAGGGTACCAAAAATCGAGGGCATGCAGAAGTGCATCAATGCCCATAGTTCAGAAAGGTTATTCTGGATAGGAGTGCCTGTTAGTAGGAGACGTCTTGGCATGATAAAGCGTTGCTCAAGGACATTATACAGTACCTGGGAAAACACAGAACCTGGTGAATAAGTTGGACACTACAAATGTTCTGCCAAGATGATGTACTCACTGAATTTGCCCTCCAGCCACTTGAAAAGTAAAGATTTTACAAAAAGGGAATTGCAGACTTCCATCATTGTACAACCAAACTGAAAGTTAAACCAACAATACATGCATCGCTGCATCTCTTGTAGTTTATAGTACAGTGCTACCAACAAGTGCAGGTTGATGAAGACAGCAACACTACAGAAATCCTACGCAGATAAAAAGTCCATATTTGGCCCCTCTACTTTGGAGTTTGTTTATTCCCATCTACCTTAAATCTGCTTATTTTATCCCCTGTACTTTCAAAACCAGATCAATTTCTCTCTCAACTCCTCTGTTTGAATGAAACAGGAAACAGCTAAGTGGATCGAGGCATTAATATTCATTTTAAACAAAAAAATACTCATAGCTTGGATCTTCTGTGACTAATATTTGCATGTGTGTGTGGTAACCTGCCAGATTAGCACAGTTGCCACAAGGGAAGCCAAGTAAGCACAAAAGCACCTTTGTTTTCAGCTTGAACCAGATTTGATCAAGTTTCGAACGTGCTAGGGGTAAAATAACCAGTTTAAAGGTACCAGGTGTAAGCTAACTGCCAGGGACTAAATATGAACTTCTTTTTATTACACGGATATAATAAAAACAAGCATTGTTGTATTTACATGAATAAAAAGGATTTACATACGCTGGATGGGTTTTTAAGACGTTGGGCCTCATCAATAACAACATAATGCCAAGGAATCTGTGAAAGAAATTCTTGGTCCATTAAGGCTATGTCATAGGTTGTCAGCATGACATCAAATGATAACTCCTATTGCATGCAAAAGAAGTTGGTGTCAGCAATGTTGAAAAAGGTCTAAGAGTAAGAAAAAAGAACCTGGAAGAAAATAGCATACATTGGAATCAGATGACAAGGAAGATTTTTGGACATGCTCAAACATCATTCTCCGGAGATCACGACGGTGCATCTTATCACCAACATACTGGATAACCTTCAAACAAGGACAGAATTTACTGAATTCCGAGAGCCAGCCACCCGTAACACTTAGAGGGCATAATACCACTGCAAGCATAACCCCAATGGTGTCAAAAATCAAATTGTAAAGCAACATAATCCTAAGGAGATCAATGAGAGCAAGGAAAAAAAACATGAGAGATAAATGGGTACACACAAAATGGTCGAGGTGCGATGGACTGGATCTTGAGGTAGCTCAACAAAGAAATTGCTTGGAGAGTCTTGCCAAGTCCCATCTGGTCATGGTGCGAGTGCGACATAAGAATAAGAAGAAGAAGAAGAAGAAGAAGAAGAAGAAACAGCAGTCACATGAGCTTGCTTATATAATCTGAAGTGAACAAGTGCTTGCAGTGCATTAAACGAGGTGAATTTTACACAATGGTGCTTTGAGGGTTCAGCTCAATAGTATAGCATGCTGCCTGCAGCGTGTGATGAATATACTACTAGACTAGTGCTGTGCTGCAGGGCTAAAAAAGGTGAAACAACATCCTCATATTCACTCAGATCGGTTTTCACCAAATGCAGGCGAAGCAGCTAGATTGACAGCCGCCCTAGGCTAGAGTGAGTATTGAAGCCCAAATGCACGGGGGAACCGGAAGGGAACCTGACCTCGTCACCTGCGCGAGTAATGGAGTGAGAGTTGGGCTGGAACCTGGAACTGGAACGGCAGTAGGAAATGGGTCCTAGCATAGGGCATAGCATACCGAGAAGGACGTTGACGCCGAGTTGGTAGCGGCGGATGAGCCAGGCGACGCCGTCGAGCTGGTGCGGCTTGAGGTCGGCCGTGACCCCGAGTTGGGCGGCGTGGGATCCTTGGCCCCCCAGTGCTGCATCGGCGTCGGCGTCGGCAGAGAGGACGAGGTCGGCGGCGGCGAGGAGGCGGCGCTCATAAATTTCTGACGACGCCATGGCTGGCTGCTGCCCTCGGCCTGCCTTCCTTCCTTGGGCCAAAGAAAGACGAGCCCAACCGGCCGAAGGTTTGGACTTTTTACATTAAAAAAAATTACAAGCTCAAATGGAGTACAAATCTTACCAGCATGAATTGTGTTAGTGCTACCAGTCGAGTGCCTATATACATTGTAACGGATTAATAACACAATAAATCATATATGCATTAGTTTTATTTCCCTCTCGCGTCATCAGTGCTCTAAGAATAAAATTATGAATCTTCTCCTCTTTGTCGGTAGCATGCGCTCATGGTTTGCCCATCATCATTCGGATTAGCACCATCATGCATGCTCAAGAGGCTGTACCTTTAGATTCCTCCGTGTCGTTATTCGGTTGAATGTCTCCGTGGTGAGAATATCCCCAATTTGGTCCTAGTGTAACAGTGCCTCTATCCTGTGTCCAATGTACAATTGTTAATCGATGGATGCAAGCGACTACGGGATAGCTTAGTGTTTGGTGGCCAAGCATTCGTAATAATGTGATGGCCACCGGTTTGATCTATCTTCCTTTGCTCACATTGATAAGAGGTAACCAACCTGTAGCGGAAAATTAGAAACATGGTGTGATGTGAAGATTTAATGAGAGGGAGGTGTGGAAAACATAATTATGTAGGCTCACTATCATAATTATGTTTTTAAAATATTCTGACTTTATAAGTATGACATAGTATTACCAGTTCAACTCCTTTAAAAACAAGGAAACTAAACATTTTTGATAGTACATATCAAACACTAACGATGCTATAGATATTCATCACACTAGCTGTTATGTTAGGCTGTAGATATATATTGTATGGGTAATGGGGTGAGAGCACATGGTTTGTAAGCTTGACTTGTATGGGGGGCGGCTGACCTAAATACCAAAAGATCACCGAGAGGATCCTTGGCATCGCCGCAATGGCGGAGGAGGCGACCCTCGGCCACCCCTCGCGCTACGTCAAGCTCACCAGGGACCAGGACGCCCCCGCCGAGGACATCCGCCCCGGCGAGCTCAACCAGCCCGTCCACGTCCCGCAGGCATGCCACGCCTATCCGTATCACCTCATCTCATCTCATCTGATATGATCTGCTCTGATCTGATCCCTTCCTCTCGCTACCCGCTCAGCTCGAGGGCAGGAGGTGCAGCGAGTGCGGCCAGGTCCTTCCGGAGAGCTACGAGCCTCCCGCCGACGAGCCCTGGACCACCGGGATCTTCGCCTGCACCGACGATCCCGACAGCTGTAACGCCCCCCTTCTCCTCTAGTCGTTTTAATTTCACTTTCACGATAACGATAGGATACTCCTATATAGGTGGCTCCATTTCGTGCTGTTTGTTTCGTTTAATCCAAACCAGGATTACCTTGGATCTCTACACTAAACTCGGCAACGCTAACATAGGAGTGACATTTTTGACAGCCTTTCCCCCCTTCTTTTTCTTTTCTGGTTGAACGCGCATCCTTGGACTTGTAGATTTTCGGAGTAATTCCCTTTTGGTCCCACTGACATTATATTCACACATTGTCATAGTGATTCTCGATCTACCACTACATACTGATTGCATTTTATTTGCATGGAAGCAAGAGGGACGCTCTCCAGTAGATTTTTCTATGATCTGCCACAGCTTCTGCGTATTATACCTGATTTCATTCTAATCAGTCTGCGGTATACCTCTATGAAATGCGTTGTTATGTCTACTTTTTGGCATCTCCAAGTCCATCTAGTGGTCCAACAAAACGCTCGATGAGTAGTTGAAGATGTACATACCGTTTGCAGCATTGTGCTCCATTATTCATTTCATCCATTTATACATGTGCCACATCTAGTGTTATTTTCAGAAAAGGTACCTGACCAAATAACAGCTAACCACCTTATTGTTTTGTCTTGTCGTGTTAGGCCGAACTGGATTGTTCTGTCCTTGTGTTCTTTTTGGACGCAATATTGAGGCCCTTAGAGAGGTTATCCCTTGGACAACACCTTGTGTTTGCCATGCTGTCTTTGTTGAAGGGGGGATTGCGCTTGCAATTCTCACAGCAATATTTCATGGTGTTGATCCAAGAACATCATTTCTGATTGGAGAAGGTTTGGTGTTCAGCTGGTGGTTGTGTGGTACATATACTGGCATCTTTCGCCAAGAACTTCAGAGGAAATACCATCTCAAGGTGAAAATATGAAATCATTTACTGCTTTAAACTACTTGTGCTCTGCACTCATTTACGTCAATATTCAGCTTGACCTTGTTCAGACAAAGTGATCCCATGACTTGTATGTAGGAAGTTGAACAAGATTCTTGCCCCCCCTTTTTTTGCATTTTTGGCTAAGATAGTTAGATTGGAGACTTATGTGAATCATTTACAGAACTGCCTGTAAATGCTGCCTTATGCTGTCATGAAAATGTTCTGAACAAAAACCTGGTTGTATTGTGAATCTGCTTCGATTTTGCGTATCATTTTGGATCCACTGCAACCTTTTGATAATTACCATAGAAATCTCAGTAAGTACAAATGGCTTGATTTATCTGTTAATGCAATTGAAGTGCTAGCATTGTTTTGTCATATTTATTAGTGTATCGCTGGGTCCTGGGATTCTTTGGTGGGCAATATTGTTTTTCTGTTGTGCGCTGGTACCTCGGATGCCTAGTTATTTCCAGTTAATGAATGAAAATTCGAACTTACATTTAGCTTGCACTGTTGTAGAATTCTCCATGTGACCCTTGCATGGTCCATTGCTGCTTGCACTGGTGCGCGAATTGCCAGGAGCACCGTGAAAGGAAGGGTCGGCTTGCAGAGAACAATGCTGTGCCAATGACCGTTGTGAATCCACCTGCAGTGCAAGAGATGGGCATGGCAGAAAGCCGTGATCCTGCCTCCCCGGGCATGGAGAATGGAGCACCATCAGCATCAAAGGCTGAGCATGAGGCACCCAAGACTGATCACGATGATGTGGAGGTGATACCTCTATAGGTGAATGAGTGAATGAATGAAAGAATGAAGAAATATATTGTGATATTAGGATAGCATGAGGGATGAATTCGATCTGACGAATCTATGGACGCTTTGCTTGGCACCGATGTTCTTGTGTCATCTGCAATCATCATAAAGCACAGAGGATGATACTTTTGTTTTTTACTAGTTAAAACTTAATGTACTCGTATAATTAATTAACTTGAGAGCAGGCTGCCTGTGGCTGAGTACATTGTACAGAGCAGCGTTTTACGTATCTGTCTGCACAGACCGCGTGTTGTTTATTATACCATCATGTACTAGTACATTGTTTCTTGCTGTTAGTTGTGTTCGAACTTCACTCTTCTCAAAATCGCTAGTCCTAGGAGAAACACTCCGTCCGTCCATGTAATTCTTTTACAGAGAGTACGATGATTATACTAGAGGTAGCGTCCTTCGTCGACGGGGCACACAAACTTGCTTACTGCACCTCTCTTCGTCCTAAAAGAATACAGTTCTAGATTTTATCAAACGAATTAGTAGTCTTGAGAAATATAAAAGAATACAGTTGTAGAATTTCTCAAATAAATTAGTACTTTTGAGAAATAAAAAGACAAGTCCGTCATTAAATGCTAGAATTGTACTTGTACTGTTTTAGAAACAAATTTTGAGCCTTAAAATTATACTCTTATTATATAGACGGAGAGAGTAAGTAGAGGCAAATTTAGACGGAGGAAGTAGTAGGAAAGAAGAGACAAATTAATACTTAAAAAAATCAAATATCGCTTATTAAATATTAGAATTACACCTTGTTAAAAATAAAATTTGAATTTTAGAAATAATTTAGTGTTAGACTATTAGATTTGTATATATATAGACAAATGGGGTTTTACTCTAACTGTTTTTGTACACTTTACTTCACTTCTATATGTTATCACAGCGAGGTTCAGACATCTCTCGCGCACTAGCAAACTTCTCGTCGGTAAGCTAACGCCTCCTTTCCATCGTAGGCGTGTCCTTATCCTCCGAGACCCCTCACTCCACACACGCTTCTCTCCCACCTCTTTCTCTCATGGTTTTTTTTCTTTTGCTTCTTTTTCGTCTTGGTTTTTCATCCCCGTTATCTTCTTCGCAGGTGGTTTACTCCTCACCATGGGCTTACCCTTGCTCACCACCTCCATCGCATGACGAGGAGACGATCTTCACCCGCCTCCTAGTCTCATCCACCTTCACCTACCCTTGCATTCTCACCTCATCCTCTCTTCGACGTTGCGTCGATGCTCCTCCGTGCTCACACTCTTCATCAACTAGAACACTCTTCCAGCTCCTCCTATTCCAACACACTCACTTGTCCGCGAACGCGAAACCTACCACTCGGATGCAAACTTTCTCCCCTCACGTCAGTGGCCTGTCTTGTTTTCGGATCCACACCACTTCGCCGCGTCCGCGTGTCTAGACACGAACCCCTGTCTCCCGGACGCAAACCTTTTCTTTTCGTGTCCGCGGCTTTTCTCGTTTTCAAGTCCGCGTGAACCCGATGCACCCACGTGTCCACGGACGCGAAACTCTGCTTCCCAGACACGAACTTTTTCTTCTCGCGCCTGTGCCTCCCATCGTTGCCTTCATCGGCTCCACACACACATCCATCGGCTTCGCCCTCTCCTCATTGGCCTCGCACCCGCCTACTCTCATCAGCCTCGCGCTCGTCTCTATCGTCTTGCAAATTCATCCAACGCATATGCGTGTCCACCGAAGCAATATCCTATTTCCCAAGCACACATCATTCCTCTTGCGCTCGTGTCCCTTTCATCGGCTTCTCCCTCTCTCTCATTCCCATTGGCTTCTCCCTCTCTTCCATTCCTATCGGCTTCTACCCATTCCATCGGTTGTTCTCCTATCGGCCTCTCACGCACTCTAGCCCATCCGCACGTAATTCCCTCACATCGTGTCCACCCTTACCATGACCACCGAGTCGGCTCTTGGTTCCAGCACTCTCTTTGTTGCCGGGTCCGATTCTCTTCCGACAATCGGCGCTCTCAAAAATACCTCGACTACGTTAATATTCTCCCCACCCTACGCCACAGTCAACGTGAAATTACACGTCCCGATTTCACTTAACCTAAACGCCAACTACTCCAAGTGGGTATTCTTCTTCAAATCTTTATGTGGTAAATTTGGCATTCGTTCCCACATCGATGGCTCCACTCCCTCTCACCCCGATGGCCCCTAGTGGGACATCATCGAGTGCTGCGTTTGTAGTTGGCTGCTCGGTTCAGTCGACGACTCCATTCTTAACCTTACCATGGAAGACACCAATCCTACCGCCCACGACTTATGGGTGGATATTGAGCGACTCTTCCAAGCCAACAAGCAGCCTCACGCCATCTTCCTTCTAAACGAGTTATATTCCATAGTACAAGAGGACTCCTCTGTCTCCTTGTACTACCAACGCCTCAAAGTTAAGGCCACCGCTCTCCGTGATATCGGCCATCCTATGGCCGACTCTCAACTCGTCCTCGCTCTTTTGCGCAGACTCAACCCTCGCTTCTCAAACATCACTGATGACATCGCCAACTCCACCCCTCTTTTCACGTTCGCTCGAGCACACGACATGCTGGTTCTCAAGGAACTTCACCTAGCAAACGATAAGAAGACTATCGCCCACACCAATCTCATCACCGTAGTCGGTTCTGGCTGCAATAACCCCAGCGGCTACCGCCCACGTGTGCTGTTGCCTGCTCCCGCGCCCCCGACAGTTCCTCTGGCAGCCATGGGTTCGCCCATGGCAACAGGGCCCGAGCCAGCGGCAGCAGCAAAGACAAAGGAAAGGGCACAAGCAAAAGCTAGAGCGACCCTATGCAGCAACGCCCCGCTGCTGCCACTACCCCATCAGCTGACCCCATAGGTCCGTGGCTCTGCTACAATCCCTAGGTGCCTTAGCCCTAGCCGCGCAGCCATATCGGCTGGCAGCCCGGGATCCTCGGCGCTCATCCCCAAGCCCACCTGGTGTTTGCCCAGTGCAACCACTCCTACCGCCTGCACCCTCGCAAGCCTCCTAGCCGGCTCCTCTGTGAAACTAGGCTAGCGTCATCGCCGCCCTCAACCAAATGACACTCTAGCCTCAGCACCCCTGGGTGGTGGACTCTAGTGCGTCATCACACATGGCTCCATCGGACAGTATGCTTCTTTCTCGCCACCCTTCCTTCTCTCCTTTCGTCACTATCGGCAATGGACAATCTCTCCCAATCACATACTGCGGTGACTCCATCATGCCCACACCCACATCAAATTTCTCACTACACAACGTCTTAATTGTTCCCTCTCTCATCCATAATCTCTTCTCTGTTCATCAATTCATCAGAGATAACAATTACTCTATTGAATTTGACGCATCTGGTTTCTCTGTGAAGGATATCCCGACCTGATGCAAGATGCTTCGATGCAATAGTGGTGGCGACCTATATACCATTCATGCTGCGCCATCCACTCCTCACGCTAATATCATCATCTTCACCAACATTTAGCATCTCCGCCTCGGCCACCTCAGTCCTGACGCCGTCTCCACTCTTTGTCATAGCGCGCTCCATCCCTTGCACCAGCACCAGCCCCACTATATGTCATTCCTATCAACTTGGCAAACATGCGCGGCTGCCATTCTCCCCCTCTACCTCTTATACCTCTTGACCTTTTGAAATTATTCATTGTGATGTGTGTACTTTTCCAGTTAAAAGTATTTTGGGTTACCAATATTACCTTGATTTACTTGATGATTATACACATTACTACTAGACCTTCCCTCTCTCTCACAGGTCCGAGGTCACTACTCATTTAATCAACTTCTCCAACTACATTTCGACTCAATTTAACCTCACTATCCAAGTCATGCAGGCCGACAATAGCACGGAATTTATCAACCATACCATCCAAGCCTTCCTTACCTCCTGTGGCATCCACCTGCGCTTCTCCTGTCCATACACCTCTCCCCAAAACGGCAAGGCCGAACACCTCCTCCATACCCTCAACAATATCAGTCGAACCATGTTTCTCCACGCCCACCTCTCCGTAACCTACTGAGCTGAAACACTCACCATCGCAACCTATCTGCTCAATCGGTGCCCTTGCTCCTCCATCCGCCACAACATTTCCTACACTCTTCTGTATCACACAATTTCTGACTGCTCCTACTTACGTGTTTTCAGGTGTCTTTGCTACTCCAATTTGATAGCAACTACCCCTCACAAACTCGCCCCACGCTCCACCGTCTGCATCTTTCTTGGCTATCCCTCCTCCCATAAGGGATATCACTGTCTTGATTTATCTACTCGTCGCATCATCATTTTCCGATATGTTATCTTTGATGAGTCCTGCTTCACTTTCGGGTTAATCAACCTTGGACCTTCGTCTGGTGATCTCGACTTCTTTCTCACCAACGCTGTACCCTCCCACCCTTTACCATCCACCACACCTTCGCAGTCCACTCTAGTGGTTCCCGAGGATCCACTGAACGACTCCACCATTCTTCTATGTGCCCCTGCCGTGCCGATCATACCTCCATCGACTCCCTCACCTTCCACCACCCCAGCACCAGTCGTCACCCCGACTGACCCAGTCTAGCCCCTTCTTCGGACCTACAGCCGTCGGCCTTGCCCCGCTATCACTTCTGCCCCTGTCCACTCCACCACACGGTCAATATTGCCATTGGATCGTGCGGCCACCCCCGTCCCATCCACTTCTCACATGGTCACCCGTTCTCAGACCGGGTCCTTTCGTCCCACCCAGCGCTACGGGTTCTTCGCAGTTCACTAGGCCATCTTGCCTATTCCGGCGAATCCCCGTTCTACTTTGGGCGACCCTCAGTGGCGTGTGGCCATGACTGACGAGTATAAAACACTCATGGACAATGAGACCTGGTGCCTTGTCTCTCATCCTCCCAGCGCCAACATTGTCACTGGCAAGTGGATCTTTAAACATAAATTTTACTTCGATGGATCCATTACTCGTCACAAGGCGTGTTGGATGTTCAAGGCTTCTCCTAACGCCCCGGCATAGACTATGACGAGACTTTCAGTCCCGTCGTCAAGTCCGCTACTATCTGGGTCATTTTTACCCTCACTACATCGCGTTCCTGGCCGATCCACCAACTTGACGTGAAGAACGTCTTTTTTCACGATCATCTAGAGAAGACCATCTATTGCCAGCAGCCTCCAGGCTTCGTCGACCCAGCTCGCCCCGATAACGTTTGTCTCCTCCAGCGCTCTCTCTATGGCCTCAAACAGGCCCCTCGGGCCTGATACCAGCGTTTTGTAGCATATCTTTGGTAACTCGGCTTTGTGGCCTCCACTTCCGATACATCCCTTTTAGTTTTTCACACCAGAGATGCCATCACCTACCTACTTCTATATGTCGACGATATCATTCTTACGACATCCTCGCTTGTCACCCTACGGCACATCGTGGCACGACTCCACTCGAAGTTTGCCATGACCGATCTTAGTCCCCTGTACCATTTCCTTGACATCTCCGTCACGCGCTCTCCCCACGGATTATTCCTATCCCAGCGCCAGTATGCCATCGATCTTCTCTAGCGTGCGGGCATAGCCGAGTGTCACTCTACTGCAACTTCCATTGACACTCGTGCTAAGCTCTCCGCCACCGACGCCCCTCTTGTCGCTGACCCCTCCCAATATCGGAGCCTTGCTGGCGTTCTACAGTACTTGACTCTCACATGACCTGACCTTACTTATGCGGTTCAATAAGTGTGTTTATTTATGCATGCTCCCCATAAATCTTATCTTGTGTTACTCAAGCGTATTCTTCACTATATGAAGGGCACACTAACCACTAGCCTCCATCTTAGCTTCAGCCCCATCGACTCTCTCACCACGTACTCTGACGCTGATTGGGCGAGTTGTCCCAACTTCCAACGCTCCACATTCGGTTACTGTGTTTTCTTCGATGACACCTTGGTCTCTTGGTCCTCCAAGCGCCAAACCACGGTGTCCCAGTAGAGTGCAGAAGCTGAGTACCGCACCGTTGCTCATGCCATCGCCGAGTGCTATTGGATTCGCCAGCTTCTCTAGGAACTCTATACATCCATCGTCTCCATGACAGTTGTCTGCTACGACAATGTGAGTGCCGTCTATATGATCGCCAACCCGGTTCACCATCGTCGCACGATGCACATCGAGATCGACATTCACTTCGTCCGTGACAAGGTCGCTCTTGGACTCGTTCGGGTGCTCTACGTACTGTCGACACATCAGTTCGCCGACATCATGATCAAAGGCCTGCCTGCGTCTTTGTTCCACAGTTTTCAGTTCAGTCTTTGTGTCCGTGACCCTCCCGCTACGACTGCAGGGGTGTTAGACCGTTAGACTTATATATATAGGCCCAACCTCCCCTTACAGTTAGCGGGATCTCACTCTCACTGTTGTACACTTCACTCCAGTCTTTACGTCCGTGACCCTTCCGCTACGACTGTAGGGTGTTAGACTTATATATATATAGACCCGACTTCTCTTACAGTAAACGGGGTCTCACTCTCACTGTTGTATACTTCACTTCTACATTTATAAATCCTAAAATAACACTCCTTTAAATATAAGAGACCAAGAAGAGAAATAAATTTGAAATTATAATTATTTTAAGAAAAAGAAAGTAGTAGAGTACATGGACTTGGGATGGACGAGGGGAGGAGGCTTCTGGCGTGTACTTCTTCTCTCAAGAAAGAAAGAGAGAGAGGACTCAAGAAACAAAGAATGAGAGGACCCAAGAAGGGAGATCTGGAGGTTTAGGGTTCATCCTCTATCTCCATGGCCGCCGCTGTTCGCTTCCCGTCCCAGCCCTCACCACCACCACCACCATCGCCGGAGCCCCCTCCACGCTTCCGCCAAGGTCAAGGTCAAGGTCTCTCTCCCGCCCCCACAATCTTCTTATCTTACTTCGCCTGCCTTCTTTTGTTGGCATCGATTTTTTTTTAATCCGCTTCACTTCAACTCCACTCTCGAGCATTGCCAAATCTTATGTGATAGATAGATGCTATGCCACTATGTGTTTGGGACAATTAAGTAGACACCACTTTTGTGCTAGAGCCTACTTGGTTGCTGCTACCCCCTTCCCTTCTCAAAGAGGAGCGCTTTGATTTCACGCCTGCCATGTTTTCTTTACTGATGTACGATTGCATTTCTCTAAGAGCAGAGCTGCCCTGATTCTCACTCCCAATTCTGGGGAACAGCCACACCCACATTGATGCTTGCCGTGTGCTCCCTGTGATTATCACACCATCTTTTATCTTCTCTTTTGCAGTCACGCTTTCTTTTATTTCTTTCTCAACGATTCGGTCACTTCTAACATTATGTGTGCTTATTTTCACCATGATTTCCAGTCAATTTTATTCTACCTGGTGCGACGGCAGCAACTATTCTCATGTTTGGTATTCTACATGCTAGGCGTATGTACGAGGACCAAAAAGTAAGTCATGTTTGCTTCAATATGACAAACATTATGCACACTACCCGTAAGTATTGAATGAATGTTGTTGATGCAATTAGCAGCAACATACGGACTAATCTTACACGTTTATGTTTTCAAATAGATATTTGAAATGACAACTATGAAGCACATTCTCTCGGGCTCTTGGTTGCTCTGTAATTTTGCATTAAAAGCACATTATACTGCTATCCATACATCCTGTTTCATGTGTTTAACGTTCATCCTTTTATTTCATGATTTAGGTCGTTGAAAGGAAGGAGAAAAGAATAGAGGCAGAATTCTCACCAGATTTCAAGGTAGTTTATGCAACTGAGCCACTTGCGGAGTATGCTGGAATTTTATTTGAGACATGACCTCACCACTGATGATATTTTCAATATAGGCTTCATTTCTGAGGCTTCTACCATTGCGTTCAATATCGTGTTTATGGGGATCCTTGATGGAAGTGGTTTGTATTCTTTTAACTACAGAATTGCCGTATTATTTCCCTACTCAATCTAAATAATTCCAGATCTCGTAGGAACTTCCGGTGCTCATGTGACCTGCCATCTATAAATCATGGGCTAGAGCCTTTCACTCCAGTATGTCTTCTCCTGTTATGATGCTGCTATCTTATGTTACAGTTCATTAGGCAATTTCACTCTGAATTGACTTGCATTTTTAGACCATCTAGTGCAGATGTTGTGTGCCTGCACACTGCTAGATCGACATTGAAGCAATTTTGTTTGACCAAAATGACTTTGAAATATCATGCAGTTTTAGCACATTCAAATGAGTAGTGCACGTTATTCCTGATATAGCAACATGACTACTTGCTGTTCCAGTGAGGCAAGTTTTTGGCAAGAACTCACTTCTCCATAAAAGGCGTAGTGCTTCTAAGAAAGTCATGCTTAGTTTGTAGCATACATACATCTGTTTTCTTCTTCTCCGTCACATCTTTCAGAAATTTATTTGCCATCTTCTGAAATAAAATGATGATCGTTGAGTACTGTAGATTTGCAAGAAGCTGCTCTGCCACTAGAAGAATACCCTTCTTTACCGGCATTCTTCATCCGTAGTCTCAAAGAGGGTTCAAGGCCTATTGATGCAGACCCAAACTGTCTGGTAACTGGTAACAATATATTTATTCTGCATAGCCTGTTTATCAATGTGATGGTTTGAGATTGATGTGCTAGGTGCATTCCATTTTATAATTAGGTGAGTTCTGTGGATGGTAAAGCTCTATGGTTTGGAGAACTTAGAGGTCCAGGAACCATGGTTGAGCAAGTGAAAGGCTTTTCTTATTCTGCTGCTTCTCTTCTTGGTGCAAGTTCATCTCTACATGATGCTGCAGAAGAAGATCTTTGTAGAGAGCATACAGAACAAAATACGCCTGCAGATTCAAATGCAAAATCATGGTGGCTAGTATCAGTGGCTTCACCCAAATTACAGTATCAAGCTTTGCTGAGGTAACTATGCTTTTATCTAAGTGTACAATATCTAAATTAACTGTATAAGCTGGTTTAGCAGTATATAATCCTTCAGTTTTAAGGAATGTACCGCTTACCATGTGGAACATTTGGTATCTTGAGTGATGTAGCTACTGTGCCTTCTGTTGCTCTAGCAGACTAGTAGACACCCTTTCAGCAGATGTTCTTTATCTTGCTCTGAGGTTTCATTACTGCTGTAGTGCTGTGGCATGATCATGCTCCCAAGAAGGGTTTAAACTCCTTTTTTGGAAATCTCCAAGGTATCGTTAGTGGGTTACTGCATTACTGGTTTATTCCAGTTTTTTTACAAACAATAAAAGGCATAGCCATTAGCATTGAGCACATGCCAGATCATACAAAAACAGCCAGAAGACCACCTCTGTAGTTGATACAGTTCACCTGTCTCTTGTTGGGAAAACAGGTAACCAGCCAGTTCCCGCTAGAGTTGAAACCCTGCTTCCAGTTACATATTCGCAGTGAATTAGTGGTGTATGATTTATTGTTATCATGTATCTTGATTTCATTCAATGTGCTATTTCCCTCTTGAAACTACCTTTATTACCAAGTACAAACGTTCAGAATGTTAGATTGTCCTTTGACAGTGATGCTTTTGTACCCAAAACAAACTGACTTAAATGCATGTCATAGAAGCGTTTTGCTTGCCTAACATGTGAGTTCAGTATAGAATTTTTGTTTTGCAGCTATGAAGCCTTTGCTTCCTACAATACCTTAAACTGGGTGATTTGATTTGGCACCTGCAGTTTTCTCTCTTATGTTTCATAGTTACTGTTTAAATCCTCTTACAGCAAACCTTGACTGTCTTGTTTCTTCTGTACCTCTGTTTCTATTCGAGTTGAATGTTTACCAATTGATGCCTCAGCAGCATATTTTACTTAATGTATTTATACTCAAACAAATTCCGGGTATTAACTTCAACTTATCATTGTCAGCCAAAAGAAGGGCATCTTCTATTGTGTCATTTATTTAAACCCTGGTGATTATCATCGACTTCACTCTCCTGTTGATTGGAATATTATAAAACGTTGACATTTCTCAGGTTTATGTTTATTTTGTTTCCTATTGTACATCTCACTATCTCAGACTCTGTAAAGACTGAGTGTGACAAGTGTATTGTATTTGTAGGTCATCTCTTCCCTCAAAATGAACGTGCTGTGCAGACCACCAGAAACTTGTATGTTGAGAATGAAAGGGTAATTTCACTTTCTTTAAAGAAAGGAAACAAGTTGAATCAGAAATAGTAGTCTTACGGTGGCACTACGCCCCTACTGAATCTATTTATGTTAACATAGTTAGTACTTGAAGGCCAGTGGAAGGAAGGTTTTGTTGCAATTGCAGCCATAGGTGCTACTAGTGTTGGCTCTATCAAAGTACACTCTCTCTCTCTCTCTGTTTTCTAGTACTACTAGTTTTACATATCAGGAAGTGGATCAAGTGGCCTTTGCCTTTATGCATTGCCTCTAATTGCACCATTTCATGATGTGTTCGGCATTAATAGTAGATTGGTAGCAAAGTGCAGATTAATAGATTATCTGTTGGCATGCCCGGTAGATTGAGGTCTGAATTTCATACCAAGGAAAGGATAGATGCATTTCTTTCTGTAGTTGTTTAAATAGATTTAGGTTAGGTGTAAACTTTTTGATATCACTAAGATCGCTACGATTTTGTTCATTTTCCCTTCCATGGACATACTTTTTTTTGTGTGTGAAATGAGGATTTGTGCAAATTACGCGTTATTTTACTGAGTGGTACTTTGCAGGTATTTATTGAACCAGAGCTAAGGACAAACAGGGCAGGGTTGAAGATACTGAAGTCCCAGGCTCCTGATGAGCGTGTTTATGAACCTGAAGGCACCGGTGTGATATGGTTAGAAAAGGGCAGGAGGTAAATTAATCTGTCTCGTGGTGCATGTAAAGTTTTATAGTCTACTGTGTTGCAACTTCTGAAGAGCAATTCGGGTGGTGTGGCGTTACCATTGGCAGATAGCAGGATTTAACATGGGGTCGGCCGTGGTGATGGTGTTTGAGGCACCTGTGTTGAAGGCAAGAGAGGACGGCAGTGTGATGTCAGATTTCGATTTTTGTATCAAGTCTGGGGATAGGATCAGGGTGGGAGAAGCCTTTGGGCGATGGGAGTGAATGAATCCTCCTCCTCCTAGTATCAAGCAGGCTCTCTATCTCTCTTGCATGATTGATGACGATGAGTATCAATCTCTGTTTCATTTTGAGCTGAGCTGAGCTGTGCTGCGCTGCAGCTGCAATTCTAGTATTGCATCTGTAGGGAAGGAGAAGTGTAGCAAAGGAAACAAGTAGTAGCAGCAGCAGGTGTCATTTGCAGCGTATTCTTGTTACTCTTCAATTCAGTCGCATGACATCGCAGAATGGTTTTCAGCTTAAAATTGAATAGAATGATTTTAAGAAAGTGGTTAGCCGTCTCCTCTTGCGTACAGAAAGGACGTATAGAGTGGATGTTCATTCCTCGATCGAGCAAATGTTGTAGCGACAACCAAGAAAAAAATCTTTACATTTGGTTGGTCTGCTGCTATGCCAGAGGAGTTTGGGGCGGTGAAAGGAATGGACTGTCAAACTAACTTGTGTTTGACGGTCCGGAGGAGCAAAGTGCCGTAAACTCAATCCTATATCTGATATAGGAATTGTAATAGGACTCGTACCGTGAGCATTGGTAATATCCTCTACTCACGCATCGCCGGCGATCCTAGCAGCCACCGTGGTAGAGTTCCTCCGACGAATCAGGATCTCAATCGATTGGCCGTGAGTCTACAAGGCTATTCTAGAGGACGACGGAGGCTGAAGCTCGGAACATGCCCATATCTCGGTTTCATGACGATGGACCCTGAAGTCCGTTGCAGCCACGAATTGATAACCCCCCCCCCCAAAAAAAAAAAACCGAGCTTCGAGACCCCTTCCATTTCGCTTTGCAGCCACCAACCGCGCATCGCGCCAGTCCACCAGATTAGTCAGTCAGGTTAGAAAAGAATTAGGAAGGAGATGGATGGGATTGATTGATAGGTGGAGATATCCATCCGCGAGTGGGCGGCGGAAGCGATGCTGTCCCTCGGCTGCCGTCCCCTCTCCGCCGCTGTCCCCGCCGGCAACCTCCTCGGCATCCACCTCTTCCAGTGCCCAGTCAGTATTATACATACTATTTCCCTCTGCCTCCTGCGCATTCAGCTGTTGTATTGATGCATGCTGCTGCTGCAGGACACCGTGGGCATCGTGGCGCGGCTGTCCGAGTGCATCGCCTCCCGCGGCGGCAACATCCACAGCGTCGATGTCTTCGTCCCCGACCACAAGCCCGTCTTCTACTCCCGCAGGTAGGTCTGCTCCTATTCTTCTTCCTTTTTTACCGTTATTTATTTATACCATTATGATTCCATCCATCCAGCAACAAATCAAAGGGGATGCTGTCTTATACATGGATTTCTTTGTGAGATTCTAGTATATAACATACTACACATATTGCTGCAGTGAGTTTACCTACAATCCATTTCTCTGGCCCCGTCCTGTGCTTCACACCGATTTTCTCAATTTGTCACATCACTTCTGTGCACAAAGGTCTACCGTTCGAGTCCCTGATCTCGACCCAAAATACAAGATCTCAGTACTCGCTTCTAAGCAGGTTTCACTTTCTCCTTCCTTGTTTCTTTCTTTGCATGCCCTGCCCTTTCCTGATATAAGTATAACCACTGTTTTTTCTCTTCTCCCTCCCAGGATCATTGTTTGTTTGACTTGCTCTATCGATGGCAAGAGGGCAGGCTTCCAGTTGACATCAACTGTGTCATAAGGTTGATCCATATATCAAATCTGACCGCTTTGTATTCATTCCTATCCAATTTCTTCTTCATCAAAACGATATGCTGTCTTTTACCTGCACAGCAACCATGATCGCCGTAAAGATAACCATGTGAGACGTTTCCTTGAGAGACATGGGATTCCCTATCATTACCTACCCACAACCCCAGGAAATAAAAGAGAGCAAGACATTTTAGAATTGGTTCAAGGTACTGATTTTGTAGTACTGGCAAGATATATGCAGGTAAATGCGCTTCATCGTTTCTTTTTCATTTGTTGACACACAAAAGATCTGTGTTTGTATTGGATTATGTACATATTTTACTTTTCTTTGTCCAAATCTGGGAACAATTCAGAACGTGAACATACTGTCTTGTATGGACTTCCACCATATGTATATCTGTTACCCTACCATTTTCTCTATGACAGATACTGTCCGAAGGCTTTCTCAAGGCGTATGGCAAAGATATTATTAATATCCATCATGGCCTTCTTCCCTCGTTTAAGGGAGGGAATCCTTCGAGACAGGTATTGAAACCAGTAAATTGGTACCATTACTACTCTGATTGTTTTCTTGGGGATAACATTTTTAAATGACTGAAGGCCTTCAACGCTGGAGTGAAATTGATTGGTGCAACTAGCCATTTTGTTACTCCAGAACTTGATGCTGGCCCAATCATTGAGCAGATGGTAATAGAGTTTAAACAAAAGAAGTAGCCTTTTTTTTAATTCATTACAACTCTTAGTTTGATCATGTGGAAGGATCACAACATCAGTTGATGTTGATAGGACTTCCTAGCTAGTTTTATTTTTTTAGATAATGGATTAAAGCCCGGCCTCTGCATTCTACATGGATGTACACGGCCAAGCTAGTTTTATGTAGCCTTCATTGACTACTGTGATGAGCAAATGGTATGTCTTGTCACTTCTATTTTCCATTAGTGACTATTACCCTTCATCGAATACTGTTGTCATGTCACCCTCTTACCAAAAGAAGAATGGAAAAAAAAAGAAACAAGAGGAAGGAAAAACAGATGCAATGCTTACCTCCTAGTAAAGATGCACACACTATGTATATATCTAAGAAAGATTTGTACTAAATTACTATCATCATCATTATCAAGGCTTTCAGTTCTAGAAAATACACCCACAAAAATTACATATCAAAATTCATTACATAAAAACAGCTGTTTTCTATGAAAATAGACTAACATATTTTAATAATTTAAGTGTTGTTTTATTGCCTCCTTTTATATCGGTATTTTACTACTGCCTTGTAATCTTGTTAAATTACTAGTACGCTTATAATCTTGTTGTTTATAGTTGAGAGTTGAAATTTTAGTATTTTTGCGGCGACGCGCAATGCAGGTTGAACGGGTGGCCCATAGAGACACATTGCAGAGCTTTGTGGCGAAATCTGAGAACCTTGAGAAACAGTGCCTAGCACAAGCTATAAAATCGTACTGTGAGCTCCGTGTGCTACCATATGAACTGAAGAAGACAGTTGTGTTCTGAAGGAAGGAATTGTTTTGTTTTTTTTATTTTTTTTGTAAGAGATTATAATTGTGTTCTTTTTTGTGAAACTAGCAATACATGATTGATTGGTTGATCATTTTATGTGCATGTGTTTGGTGATTAGCTGTGTGTGGGGGGGAGTGGAGTATCTAACTTGTGGTTGGACAGTGGAGTGTAATTGAGAAGCAATAAACAAAGAATATGATTTTTTAAGAAAGCAAATAAAATGATTTTGCATAATTAGTTGATATGCAATGTTAAGATATAGTCTACTCCTCCGTCCATATGTAAAAGTCATAGTAGTAATTGAGAATGGAGTTGTATCCAATGAAGAGGCTTTGTGTGGTTTGTATCGTGTGTGAAGGAGGGACGGGGAGTCTGGTACGGAGACGGACTCCTACTATTATAATATATAATATATAATATATAATATATAATATATAATATATAATATATAATATATAATATATAATATATAATATATAATATATAATATATAATATATAATATATAATATATAATATATAATATATAATATATAATATATAATACTAAGGCGAAAGGGTGTTCGTCGGGGGCATCCCGTGTATAAAAGTACCTAAAGTCCAATAAGGCGAAACGGAGGCCCAAACCGACTCCGACTAGTAGTTTCTCGTCTGCCTTGCCCTTGCCGCCGAGGGCAAGAGGGAGCCGCCGCCGCCGCCATGAGCACCATGAAGTTTTGCCGCGAGTGGTACGCAGCTTGTCGATCGCTCTTGTTGTAGGTGCCGATTTACTCATTCTACTTGATCTAGTATCTCTAATTCAAATGGATGATGGGGGAATTTGCAGCAACAACATCCTGTACCCTAAGGAGGAGAAGGATCGGCGCCTCCTGCTCTTCGCCTGCCGCAACTGCGAGCACCAGGTATGCTTTGTTATCAATTCATTGTTTGATTTGAGATGGGTCTTTTTTCCCCTTCCTCTCTGCAAGCGAATTCGAATTCGAATTCGAATTTTGACAAGTACACTAGTATGCAAATCTGAAACAAACAGGAGGTTTCGGAGAGCAAGTGCGTGTACCGGAACGAGGTGGCGCACACGGCTGGGGAGCGGACGCAGGTGCTGCAGGACGTGGCGTCGGACCCCACCCTCCCCCGCACCAAGACAGTGAGGTGCGCCGCCTGCGGCCACGGCGAGGCCGTCTTCTTCCAGGCCACCGCTCGCGGCGAGGAGGGCATGACCCTCTTCTTCGTCTGCTGCAACCTCACCTGCGCCCACCGATGGAGGGAATAGTCGTCCTTGTTCGAGTTACTTGAAGACGACGAGACGATTAGGATTCCCGATTATTACCACTGTTCTTCGTTTCCAGCTGCATACTTTCATGCCTACAACCTAGTGGAGTATTTACTTACTTTTCCCCGCAAAAAAAAAAGAGTATTTACCTACTTCTTCATGTTACTTGAAGGCTCCGAAGAGATTTGCTTGCTACTGTAGTGATGAGTGACTACAAGTCTGTAATTTCGCTCCTACTAGCCCCTCCCTCTCTCTTGACAAATAATTTACTCTATTGCCTATGTCTAGTGACAAATTGAGGTGCTACTATTGAGTCTTTTTTTTTTGACATGCTAGTATATCCTTCCTAGTAGTAGCTGCTCTATGCCTCTATTGCAAGCAAGCAATTATCTGTTATCTTATTTGGCCATAGCAAATACTACTACTACTACTCCTACTATTGAATCCTGTATGTAGTACAAGCACAGGAATCATAGCATAGGGATGGATGATCTTGAGGCCTAACCAAATCAACTTCGAGCTGTTGAATGGACGCCGGTCTGTCAATGCTCATGCATGCAGCAGACAGCGCCACGCACAACACCACCTGACGATGATCTAAAAATATTATGGGTATAACGATCCATTCCATTGTGTTTGCCCGCTTCTGTGAGTGTCTCTAGCTAGACCGCCAACAAACTCTGCTCTGTGTTTGTTCCATGCCGGGCCGCAGGAGGAGGAGGTTCACTTCACCACTTCTTTTTACTGCGACTTCGCTGATTTGAGACTTCAGCTCTCTCGGCAAAAAGAAGAAGAAGAGAGAGAGAGAGAGAGATAGAGAGTTCTAGCTTAGCTTCAAAAAAAGAAGAGCAAAACGAAATTCCGGCGGCCCCCTTTGCTATTAGCTGCGATTCGTCCAGCCAGGAGGAGAAATTATTTTGTTGTGAATACTATATTATATAATGGAGAGGAGAGGCTCAACTGAAATGCGCTTTATTATTATTATTATGACCATGTTGCTTATATATATAACAGTGTTTCAATTTTTGATGGTTTGATTGCTGCAATTAAGTTGCAACAAATAAGTTTTAGTTTGGGCTGTAGCGCAGTAGTCTCCATTTCCGACGGAGGCCCACCTTCCCGCCTCTCCTCTCGCTTGAAACAAAAACAAGAGCCAGGAGGGCAATAGGCCTGTTCTGCTAATGCTCCTCCTAATTACAGTAAAAGGAAGCCCTAAAAGGCCCAAATCTCTGTATGTATCTCTCATGCTCTCTCGCGGCTCGGGGAAACCCAGTCTAGTAGGAGTGCTAGACTGGACTCTAAAGCACATTAGATCCAACGGTCCTCCTTTATCTCATCCCCATCCTATTTAGGAGTACACAGGGAGGGGGCTTTATTAGGAAAGCTTTTTTTTTCTTTCGTTTTTAGCACATATGTTTTTCGAACCACGATACACTTTTTTAAATATTTTTTAAAGATAGTTTTTTTAAAAAATATATATTAATCTATTTTTAAACTTCTAACTTCTAATTAATTAATTATATGCTATTCTAACTACTAATTATATGCTAATTTTTCTTACCGGAAAAGCGAGGTTACCAACCCCGCCGAACGCAGTGCAGGCCCTCCAAAATAAATATTCCTTCCTCCTACAAGAGAACTTGGGAAAAAAAATCCAATCGTCGAGTCGAGTCGAGCTCGAGCAGCGGCAACTCCGCCACTCGCCGTCTCCGGCGAGATGATCCCCGACATCGCCACGGAGGTGCACCTCCTGCTTCACGCCTCCGCCGCCGCCGACGATTCCAACCTCGATTCCATTCGCCGCCTCTGCCAGGTAACACCGCATTCATCTACTCCTCTCCAAAACCGAGACGCACATTCTTCCTTGTTTTCCGCTCTCACCGACCTACTATCCTACCCTTCCCTTGTAATCCAATCCAATCTAATCCAAACGACTCATCATCACTCGGTAATCGGAAGTTTTTTTACGGCTTCCTCTATCCACGCGAGCGATCATCGATTAACAACTCTTCTTCTTTCTGCATGCATTATTTCTGCTGCACACTCCAATTCCTCTTCCTCACAGTCCCACATCCTGTTTTGTTTATGCTTAATCTTTGTCTTATTCAATCACCTACACTGTCCATACATCAATTAGATTAGATTGATTATTGAACATCCTATCCTATTTGATTTCATGGAATGGAAAATGCTACGCTTATTGCTATGGACCCAGGTCGGCTCTTCACAGGGATCACAATCTGCTATTCTAATTTGATTGTGTGTGTATATGTGTGCCTCATCATGACATATGACATGTTTTAAAATATGGGATGCCTTACAAATAAACTGTTATTCATCAATGAATAAACTGACTAACAACACAATTAATTAGCAATTTGTTTGCCATAGTCAGTCAGTCAGCCAGTCTTTCTAATGTAGTATCTATTTCTTCCCTCTGTTCCTACTTTTCCAGTTAGTTGACTTCGGTCTGGATGGATGCGTTTTGCTTCTCCAAGTTTGTTTGGATCAAGTGCTCCTCAACCATGAAGAAGAGCTGCCGAAATCCAAACATGATCTTTTATCTGCCATTTTCAGATATTGTATGGGTAAAACATACTGTACCACCTGTTTTTGTCAGGCTCTCACACCGATAGCTGCCACCCATGACGATGGCTTGCTCAAAACCTTATCAAATGTCCTGGAACTCTCACCAGCTGAGAGGGTTGGCATTGGACTTGCCTTGTCAGATTCTGACAATTCAGCCCTCAAGCTCAAGGGTAAACAGATGTTTATGTTCACTGTATGATGTATCATACTTGCTTCTCCTAATTTTATATGTTCATGGGCTTTTCCTTTCTTTTCCATCACAGGGCAGCAGTTTTCGATTGCTCAAATTGAGGGGCTGTGCTCAAATCCTCTTCAATCTGCACCAGATGATCAAATTCATGATATTGCCATCTTCCTTCACCAAACTGATGGACTGTCAAAGCATATGGATACTTTTAATAGCATTATATCTCTATTAAAATCCAAAGAGACACCGTTTTTTGCTCCCACCCTGTATAACAAGTTTGATATTCAGTCAAGGTATTCAGTTGTTGACTAGCCAAAATTTCTACGTTTTGGTTTCCTCATGTCTGCTTGTTCATTTACATTTCCCCCCTAAATTTTATGTGTTGCACAGGCATCTGGACATGTGCTTTGGCAGCATGGATTATGATTCTGAGTTGCTTCTGTCTGAAATTGAGAAAGAAATTACCACGGCAGACATCATAATTGAGTTGGGTAATGGATGTACAGTTGATAGCACTCATTGCAAGATAATACTTTCCATATTCGAGCCTCTTGATGATGTAGTAGTATCAAAGTTGGTTGGGGCAGTTATTGGCACTCATAATGGCTTTGTAGAAGCCCATTATAAATATGATATGTTTGTATCAGCTATTAGAGATAGCAACATGAATGATTCAGCTCAATTTACTACATGGAACACTGACGTTCTTGTGGATTCTATCAATGAACTTGTGAGCTATTGACCTCTTGCTTTTTCGCTGCATCCTTTTTTTTAAAAAAAATCGCTTTGCACTTAGTGTCTTAGTTTGGTTCTTTTTCACGATGCAGGCCCCTAGCATTAACTGGGTGCATGTGGTGGAAAATCTTGATCATGAGGGTTTCAATATTCCAGATGAAGCAGCATTTTGTTTACTGATGTCTATATATGCCCGTGCTTGCAAGGTATATATGCACAGTGGCTATATTTCTGGAGTTGAAGTTGTTTGTCTGACATATCAATTGAATTATGCAGGAGCCTTTTCCACTTCATGCTTTTTGTGGGTCATTGTGGATGAATACAGAGGGCCAACTATCATTCTTAAAGCATGCAGTTTCTGTTCCTACTGATACATTTACATTTTCGCGGTGTTGGAAGCAGCTGGTACTTGTGAAGACATACAAACATACTCATGATAAAACTGTCTGTCTGTCTCCAACAGCACAGTTCATTCATACATTTTAGCATTTGTGATTTCTTTTAGGCTTTTCCAGACTCGATCTGTCTTATTCAAGACAATTATGCTTGGTTCTGCCTTGACCTTCTGGAGGTTTTATTGCAACTTGCTGAAGTTGGACACACTGTGTCTGTACGATCGATACTGGAGTATCCTCGACGACGTTGTCCTGAACTCTTACTAGTTGGTCTTGGACACGCCAATGTATGACTTTATACTTCATTAATAATCTATATTCAGTTTCATTTTCATTCCTTTTTGCTGTTGTGAAGCTTTTCTCCTGATGCTGTGCAGGCTGCGTATAATTTCCTCCAATATGAAGTACAGTCCCATGTATTTCCTGCCATACTGAAGGATGCCACAAAAAACAATGTGGTGAACTATCTCTGGCAGATTAACCCATACCTCACTCTTCCAGGATTTGTTGATGCTCATTCTGATCCATATTGTCTTCTGAGGATTGTTGACGTGTATCAAGACCTGAAGGTCTGTACATATTCACATATATGGTGATTTGCATTATCAGTTGCCACAACTAAAAAATCCCCTCAAGATATCTGTTCGCGCCGGCGCAAACACGCTAATGTCTGAAAGGTCTACTTAACTTCAGTGCAAACCGATCGGCTTCTCTCCGTGGCTTGAGGTACGCGCGCCGGGGCCTGTGGGATTCGGTCGGCTCCGGTGCGACGGTGTGGGTGTGAGCGTGCTAGTCAATTTGACCATACAATTTATAAGGAGGTGAGGCGAACGAGTCAATCGGATGATGAGTCGATATGAGCTCTCGCTATCGGTTGGTCACCGATAGGATCAAGTTAGTCATTAGCCACGTCCGGTGCCTCCTACCATCGGCTAGTCACCGATAGGTATTAGGACGCTCTTCCATCGGCTGGGGAATTGATGAAGATATGGATAGATGTCGACGAAAAACATGATGACTCTGGGTGTAGTGAAAGCGAGATCCTAATCTATCGGCTATATAGCTGATGAAGGCACCAAAGAGTATTCAGAGAACAGCAAAGCACGTGGAATCTCTCCTGGTTGCCAACGAAAGCTATACCGCTCGTTGATCAGCTGGAAATCCGATGAAGGCATATACGAACTAGCAAGGAATTGTATAAAAGACATCGGCTACAAAGCCGATACTGTTCTGGATATGGCAGCACGAGACCTATTGCCCACCGTAATGACACCGCTAGCATTGAATTTCGAAGATTGGACCTAACCGAGATAGTACGAGACCGAGGTCAACGGCAACGGGACGGTGGACGCCGAATCAGTTGTGCTGAAGTAAGGACAAATCAAACCCATCGGCTAGCTCAGCCGATGAGAGAACGTCTCTCTGAAGACAGGCGCGCATTAGCTCGAAAGTCATTGCGCTTGGCGTGGCGCTCAAGAGAAGTCTCTAAAGACTGGTACGTATCGGTTGAGGAGCCGATACGCTGGACGTGTTACTCAGTGTATAGATAACTCATCGGCTAACACTCCGATGAAACGCCATACAAAAATCTATAGTCATATAGCTCAATCTATCGTCGACAACCTCGTATGCCAAACCTAACCGATGTAGCACGGGACCGACGATGACAGAGAGAGCTTAATAAACCGATAAACCTTACACGGACATGATGCATTATATCCGATCTGTCTAAGAGGTCGAATCTAATCGATGTAGTCTTAGACAACGAGACATATCGGGATAGCGGTGGAACTTACCCCTTCGCTGGAGATCGAACTTAACCGATGCAACCCCGTATTGAGAGCCAGAACATACCGGTAAAAACCTAGATAACTAGGGTGGCGATGGGCCAAAATTGTATTGATGGAAAGATGTGTTGATTCCTTTACAGGTTTTCAGAGGGTTTATATTTATATCTTGATATTACAGAGTCCAACGCAGTTACAACAACCATCGGATATTATTTTCTAAAAATAGAAAAGAAAATATCTCTAAAACTAAACTAATTAAATCTTTCTATATAAGATACAATTTATATATATAAAATACACTGTCGTGAGTACGACGGCTTATCAAACTCAGTCTCATCTGGATAATCTTTTATTTTTGGACCGAATCTCTCCTTGCTTTATCCGACCGGCTTCCTCCCTATAGCAACCAGATTATTTTTTTACTTCAATCAATCTTTTACAACTTTAATTAGACTTCTAAATTTTAACATTAACATATACCTTTTACGAACAACTCTGCATTCTCTGCAGAACTCTGTGATAAGCTCTTCAGAAGAATCAAAATCCCGAGCCCACACAAGCACTGAAAGTAAGGAGGGCAGGGGGGGGGCAAGAGTGAAGCAAAGAGATCATAATTGAAACAACTTACTGCTGCTGCTAACCATTTCGATCTATCTACAGGCTACACCGAGCTCTTCTCGAGATGCATACATTGCTCCTGTGAGGTCAGACACACTACCTAGTGGTCTAGTGGAGTAGTAGCAACAGTATATAGGAGCATTTATATGGGCCGACTGGATAATTAAGCTACATGTTTTCCACTTGGGCTCATTGCTGGGCCTATAATTGGCAACGTGTGCTAACAGCTAGTATAATCCATCAGTTAGCGATCGTCTGTTGTCTCACCTGCTTTCTGCACGTACACCGCAACAAATTTATTATCTACACTTCTCCAAGTTTCGAGTTATCCATCAACGTAGGATCAAATTACCACATCTCTGCTGCTACCTTTCCTAAAAGAAGTGTTCGTCCAATCGCCCTCTCCTACACCGTCCTCTTCCCCTGCACCCACCATGAAAAAACAGCTCTACAGAGGAAAAACTGTAAGAAAAAAAAACAAAGCCATGCTCCAATTGATATCTCTGCAGTCGTATGTCCTTCCCGTCTCCGTTGTGCACAACCATCTACTAAAAATTTCAAAAAAAGGAAACAGCTCATTCTTGTTCTTAAGGCTATTACTATAAATCATATAGCCCATTATTAATTATATAAGTCCGCTACAATACATGGACATGTTACTAGTAGAAAAAAAATAAAAGCGCCGCAAAATCTCTATGTTTTGAAAAATTCAAGACTTTGTTTTGGTCAGTCACTTCAAATCTTGGAGAGAACACACAACGCCTTGTGTGAGGAAGCGTCTTGTGCGTCATGGTCACTTCAGATTTATGATCTGTTTCGTACAACCCACCTCTTTGCAGGCCCAACACCGCAGCCCTCTACCTACAGATCGTACGACGAGGCCATATCGTCGAGAAGGAAGCCGCGGTGATCCGCTAGATCAGGCCATGAGCGGCGACGAGCTCCACTCTTCCCCTGCGTGTGCGTGTGAGCTCGACGACCAGCCGCTCACGGATAGGAGATTTGGGCCTAACGTAGCTGATGTCCTCTTTTTTAGGACGACGCAAAAAAATATACATATAAAGCCATGGTACAAGAATCGCTACAGTTTAATCAAAATAATCCTAAGAATAACATGGCTAAATTTCTTCAATGCTGTAGTACGTGTTGTTTGCTTCGCCTGTAGCGCTTGAATGTTATGAACCGAGTTCGGATTGGATTTTCTTTTGAATTGGAATAAATGGAATTCTTCTGGACCAATACAGACAGATGAGCTGCATTATTTTTTTGGGTTCCAAGTGCAAGGAAGTTCATTTTCATGACTTGTTCTTCATAATGTGTTTTTTATTGGCCTGCATCTTTCTTCTTCCAACTGCTTGGCTCTGAAATTCTCGTGTTGAACAGAGCAGCACAGAGATACTTTTATCTATTTATAATATAAAAAATCTAATATTAAATTAGATGTATTTCAAAATTATACGTCGGAATGTCTTCTTTTTATTTTATAGACTTGTTAGACCTACCTACTAGGACCGTTGGCCTCCTTCTATCCTTGTCAGCATGAAATTATCACCCATTGTAACGCATATATATTGTGCTGTTAGGGAAAAAAAAAGTAAACCATATAATCTGTACTGGAACCGTCAACTGTTCTTCCTAGAATTCTGTTGTAATGTACAGCCATCAATCTTACTAGTATCCAATTAAAAGAAGAGTTCCTCTAGGTGATTGGGAGTACTAAAATTAATATTACAAGCAGAGTATTACATCTGTCACTTTCTAATTCCAAGCTTCATAATTATTAAATCATGAAAAAAACTATAGTTGAGACATATAGCTCAGCATATTTAACATTACGTTTATTAATTTTGAATTTTACAAATTTTCTTAATCAAGAGGAAACAACAATGCAGACTTATATTTGTTATTTACAAATTCCATATTCTCTCTGATCCCAAATATAGGTTGTTTTAGACCTTGGACACGAAACAATCAAATGACTTTTTATACTCCATTTATACTGCATTGGAAAAGATACAACGCTTTATCATTTATTGTTAAGGGTAAACGAGAAAGAATAGTTAAAAATTTGTCTAGAAATCCTAAAATGACTTTTATTTAATAAAGAGTTGAGGAGGCTATTTGGGATTGGAGGGAGTAATTATTAAACCAATAAAATGGAGGCTAATATTCAAAAGGGTCTATTATCATGGATTACATACATGCATATATAATTTTGGTGTTTTTTAAACAAATTAATAAAATCTTTTTGCATAAGGCCTAATTTCTTGCTCTGGCTGGCTTGTAGCTGTTTTGTGAGAACTGCAATTTGCCTTCCAAGCAAGCTGATTAATCAATTAATTAAATAGTTGCTGTTGTTGTGTCTTGTTGAGCTCCCTTGCAGGTTTTTATTTCACGGGTGGATAAAGTACGAGGCGTGTGTGTGTGTATATATATATATTTTTATATATTTCATCTCACGGGTAACCTGGCTTCTTCTAACCACCATCCATCTACTGATTCATTTCCCTTTCTTTATGAATTTCTCCCTTACCTGTTCGTTACATTAGTCCAAAGCTGGCACTGTATATACTTGCACACAAGCATTGCTAGCTTGTAAGACAAAACCTGTGATCCATGCTTGACTCTGCACGTGACATCCACTTTGATTGATTGATTGACAGATTGTTTTTGTCCAATAGCAACGTAGTAACACAAGTCTTTGCTTCTACACACATACTATGCCTCTACTCCAGTTGCTCTACTACAGACAGTCATACGGCTTGATTTGATAACTACGCGTGCAAGCTAATGTTTTTTTTCCTTAAAAAACAACTCGAGACTAACCTGGACTTTAGAGATTAGCTTTAACTTATGTGTAGATGGTTGTAGCATGGACATGTGTGTGCCCACTGATCCCATTTGCGAACAACCAGTAACAAATTTAGAATTTTAACCTTGATGGATTGGATGCACAGCCACGCTCCTAGTTCTCACTTTGAAGGTTTCCTTTTTATTTGTAGTAATATAACGGCCGGCGAAGTCATGATTCGTTTTAGCCTAGGTGTTAGCAAGATGATCACAGCATAGATTAATTGATAAACCAATGTTACAATATATAGTCAAGCACTTATCTTATCTCTACAACCGACATATAAGCAAAGGATCAGGAGAGATTAGCATGGCGACTAGAAGGAAGGATTCAGTAAGATTGGGTCTAATGAGCCCATAACCAAATAGCCTATCAGTCTAACAGTAACAGTAGGCAACCCTGAATATGACGAGCATTTGTAATAAAAATACCATCGCTGATATTTATGTAAGCTAAAATGTAGTGTGGCAAAGAGAGAGGGAAGCTAATTAAGCTAAACGCCCGGCCTAGAGAAAAAAATTGCAGGTAGCGATTGAAGGGTGTGGTCTGGGCGGGCGATATGCGTGGTGGATGGTAGCGGTGGCTGCTAGCGATGGATGTCATGTCAGATAGATAGAGTCCCTCCAGCCACATGTGACCCAGCCGGCCGGCAATCTAAGCTAGTCTGCATCTATCTATCTATATCTATCTATGTATCTATCTATCAGCAAAAATCGGTAGCTAGATCGATGCTTGCATATGTTGTATTATATATATGCTTCCTTGGTCACATATCATGGCAAGCCAGCTAGCTATAAATACGCCCGATGGCGGACGGCACAAACGGGGAGTAGCAAAGCAAAGCATACATTGATCGATCCATCCATCGAAATTAAATGGCAGGCAGGTCGAGGTATTGGTCCGTGGCCGCTGCGGCTGCTCTGCTTTGTCTGCTCGCCGCCAACGGCTGCAGCGCCAGCACCAAGCAGCACAAGCCACCCAAGCCCAAGCATAGCCCCAGCCCCGGCCCCGGCGGTGGCATCAGTGGCAATGCTTCTTCCTCCTCCAATTCCAGCACCACCATTCCTCCCCCTACTCCCAGCCCCGGCAGCTCCAATGGCAGTAGCAGTGGCGGCGCCGGCGGCGAGTGGCTGAACGCCCGAGCGACCTGGTACGGCGCTCCCAACGGCGCGGGGCCGGACGACAACGGTGGCGCGTGTGGCTTCAAGAACGTGAACCTGCCACCGTTCTCGGCCATGACTTCCTGCGGCAACGAGCCTCTGTTCAAGGACGGCAAGGGCTGCGGCTCCTGCTACCAGGTCCCAATTTAATTCTCTCTCTCTCTCTCTCTATATATATATATATAATTGATCTGATCTGATGTGATGATCGATATGATTTCTCACTCCGCTCCGGAGCGCCAATATAATTCAGTCCAGTTCCGTCCGGTCCAGGGCTAGCTGCATGCAAATGCAGTAGCTAGCACAATGCTGTCGAGGCCATGACACATCTGTACATCGATCGCTGACTGGCATTGCATATTGCATGCAGATCCGTTGCGTGGGGCACCCCGCCTGCTCGGGTCTTCCCGAGACGGTGATCATCACGGACATGAACTACTACCCGGTGTCGCTGTATCACTTCGACCTCAGCGGCACGGCGTTCGGCGCCATGGCCAAGGACAACCGCAACGACGAGCTCCGCCACGCCGGCATCATCGACATCCAGTTCAGGAGGTACGACAAGAACCGCTCGCATGCATGGATGCCTTCCTTCTCTGTTGAGTTGAGTTGCATGCATGCTCTCGGTGGTGGGGCCCACACCACAAAGATGCCAACACCCAACCACTAGCAGCGCGCGCGCGCACACACTCTCTCTCTATCTGCCTGCTACTTAGTATCTCTTTGCGCTTTGTGCACAAAAATTAAATAAATATATACATATATATCAAACAAGTAGCAAGTAAAAGTAAATGCAAATTAAAATGCAGGGTGCCTTGCCAGTACCCCGGGCTTACGGTGACGTTCCACGTGGAGGAGGGGTCGAACCCGGTGTATTTGGCGGTGCTGGTGGAGTACGAGAACGGCGACGGCGATGTGGTGCAGGTGGACCTCATGGAGTCGCATGCTGCAGCCGATGGGTCGCCGTCGCCGACGGGGGTGTGGACGCCGATGCGCGAGTCGTGGGGTTCCATATGGCGCCTCGACACCAACCACCCGCTGCAGGGTCCCTTCTCCCTCCGCATCACCAACGAGTCCGGCCAGACGCTCGTCGCCGATCAGGTCATCCCCGCCGACTGGCAGCCCAACACCGTCTACAGCTCCATCGTCCAGTTCGACTAGCTCTACCTACCATCCATTCACTATATGCATTGCCATTGCCTGATTTGCCATTGCCCATGCATGCACATTGCATATATATATATATATAGCTAGCTATGTGATCATCGATCGAGACGTCGCTTGTGACGTCCGATCCGTTTCAGTGCATCCAGTGCGTGCACGTACTAGCATATACTATCGATCTCTCGCCCATGTACTTGGTTCTGTGTTGTATCATATTGCATGCATGTCCATCGATACTACTATATGTACTCCTTAATTACATGCAAATTAAATGAATCAATCAATGGATTTGCTAGCTATAGGTAGCTGCATGCTGCCTGTTGTTAATTACACCAACAGCAGGTGCTGGGCTTCACCACTTACTGATTCTCTCTGTCGTGGTTTGCCATTTCTCTTGCTAGCTAGCTAGCTCTTCTACTTTGATCTGCTAGCTATCTATTCCGGCCCGGCAATTAATATTCATGTTCTAGTATTTCCGATCATGCACCACAAGTACTCGGTCTAATATATATACAATTAATTGCAACTTAATTTCGATATATATTCGTCTATTTATTACACATGCATGCATGGATCCGGCCATCTAGTTAATATATAAACAGTTGATAATCCATGGATCGTGGGTTGATCGATATATGCATGATACGTACGTACGTACTTTGATACTATCTTTCATTAATTAAGCAGGGGTTTTCAAACAAAACAGATGAAAAAAATATATATTCGATCTTGTCACTTTCAACCCGTGCAGCCTGAAAATGAAGCTTTTGCTATGGTCTTTTTCTCTGTACGTGGGGGCCATGGCCTGTATGGGATGCCTGCCTGCCTGGACCCATATGAATGCATGCGTTCACGGGCTTTTGGCCTTTCTTTCTCCTACCCTACCGACTCAGGCATCAGCCCAGCGGAAGCGCACGCTGAAGCCTGAACGTGAAGCGTTGTCGTTTCCAATTCTACGCAAAGGGCAAAGCAATGATGCGCCGCGACATTGTCGCCCCCGTGAGTACTGCATAGCGATCTCATTTGTCGGCCGGGCCGCCGCTAGCAACAGTCGCCTTCGTTTCCTCGCCTCGCCGTCGCCCACGAAGGCCACGATCGATGCCCCTTCTGCATGTCTGCAAACAAGATCCCAAAAGGCTAAAGTGTTGATTGCTGATCTGATCTACATGTCAAATTGATAGGAAATCCACGTCTCCGCGTTTACGTTGCCAATTCAATTGTCCTCTATTGTTATTGACAAACATATATATATATTTCTTATTTAGAGGTTGAGCTTGGAGAATAGTTTCTTATTAGAATAGAATAACTGACAGCTTCAAAATATCAGACATTTTAGTTTCCGCTTTTTATTAAAGTTTTAAATCATCAATTTACCCTCTCTAGGGTTTAATTGGTCCCTTCAGAGTAGCTAACTATATATTATCTTGGTAATAGGAAAAAGAAATAGGTTACGGTCTAGAAGTTACTATATTAATAAATAAAAAACAAAAAATTCTGAGCTATTGAATAAAGGGTGGATCCGGATTATAAAAATCTAGATTAAGTTAAAGTAGAAATAAAAAAAACTGAAATTTGGATTAAAAATAAAGAAACGTCTAATCTAACGAGTTCAGACGCACTCATTAGCCTTAGCTCGCGACGTTGCTGTGAACCGTCCGATTGGTTGGTCGCGGAGTGAGATGCGGTGAACGGTCCTGTTCCAAGAGAAGATCCACACAGGGGATCATACAGTCAGCCTAGCTGGTGTGCACGTACATTGCATCCCTCACAACTAGTACTTGTATATTTTTTTAGCATATTTCTTGTCGACTTGTATCTTTTAAACCGGTTACTATTTTTTAATATGTTTAAACTATCATACTTAACTTAAAATATATAATTCTAATATTAAATATATTTAAAAGTGTAATTCTAATAGGAAAAAAACTCTAAATAAAATAAATAATAACCATATATAAGACAATGCGGGATTTATTAAAATTGTGATAGAATATAATAAGCATAGCATTTATAGTAAAGATCTATAGAGATCCCTATGGTAGTTATAATTATATTATATCATATCATATAAAGACTTTAATTTGTATTGCCTAGAGTGTCACCCATCGTCATAGGGCACCACAGTATAATATTTTCTTCCCGTGCGTGCGCCGTCAAATATTATTGCCCGACTGCAATTCGGTCGTCCACCTGTCTGCTTGCACACACCGACGAGCTCGCTCACGACTTCGCACGCCATGCCCCACACCCACCCACTCGTGGCTCACCAAGAATCAAATCCATATCCCCGCTGATCCCCATTCCATCGGACAGAAATCGGCGTCTCCGCTCTGCTGTTTTCAATGTGGGACAGAAATTAATTGGCGATTCTATATATAGCAAATTCAGATTATCGTTGCATCGTTGTTGCTGTAAAGGGCCATGAGTCAATAACATGATTCTATTGCTATGCAATGAGAGGTGATACCTCAATGTACTATTTTGTTCATGCCATCCGATGTATCTTTTGGCTATTAGAGTGGTAGCCATTTCATGTGAGCGCGTCCAACGTTTCCTAACGTCAATTTTATTGGAACCTCTGTTCCGTTCAGTTTAAAGCTAGGCAGGGCTTGAAAGAGTGCAATTTGCATCGAAGGAACATTAACCTGTAGATCAGTGGTGTTGCAAACAAGCTGAGTCTCAGCTATACCAGGGTCAGTCTTTGCTTCTTGGGACTTGGGAAAAGATACTAAGAACTTCTATTTTTACTATGTTTGTCTTTGCAACTCTTTCAGCCATGAATTAATTAAATTTTCCATATCATATGCATCGGTCCTTTCACATGTCAGTCTGAGGTTGTTCCAGGTCAAATGGCAATGGGGATTGGACACATAAATGTACTCAGCAGTATACTCCAGTTCAACGTTGTGCTAATTTAATTATTGTTCCCCATGACTTTGTTGCACATATAAATTTGTAAAAAAGATATTTTGTTTTTGCACTTGCATGACATTGTTCCTAATTGGCTATCGAGATATTTTAGAGGAAACAAGTTAGCTGTCTTATTTGTTTTCAAGTTTAATAGGATTGTTGTTCCTTATCTCCAGTCCAATGTTGAAGTGTGGCAAAGAATTAGAAAGGAAAACTTTTATTTCCCTTCTCTCCTTTCCCCTTCAGAAGTAGGCAAAAATTAAGCAAGCGTTTATGTTAGCTCCTTGGCCTTTGGTTTGATTCATTTAACCATATCGCTATTATGTTCTCTATCTTTACCCCATCTTTTCATGTTGCAAATCTGGAGCTATTTTAATGGGATGCTCTTCCGTTTAATTACAGTGTACTGAGCTATTTCCAATTGCGCCATTGGAAATGTATAAGAATTCGATCCATAATTGCTTTATTATGATATTAACTCGAAAGCATAATTATAAGTAATTATTTTTTCAATATGAATATAATATATAAATACAATTTTATGTAAAAAAAATATTTTAATAGAGTAATAATTGATCAAAGTTTTATTTTAATGAAATAAAATAAGGCTTATGTTTTAAAATGGAGGGAGTAACTCTGCAGCGAATGATTTGTGTAACCTGTTAAAGATAAGCATACACATCTGATCATTGGAGGAGCCACCGAACGTCGACCCTTTCGGTCTAGAAGCTAGCTCAAGACAGGTTTATGATCTATCGGTTGCTTGCATGTTTCGATGAGTTCTTCTGAACATTGTGCTACTAGAAATTCCCTATAGCTAGCTAGCTAGATTAACTAGATAGGATGTCTATCAGTTGGTAGTAACGTAACTTAGATAGATCGATGCATACACATGCAGTGACACAAGAATACAAGATAGAGAACAGATAGCGAACTGTGACGAGAAGATCATGGAAAAGAAAAAATAAATTTGACAGGTGAAGGAAATTAAGTCGTCCGGCACCTGACGATGATGTCTTGTGGTCGGCATCGGCACGTGAGAAACAAAACGCATGTACGTACTACTAGTAACTTAAGATCATCATGATATGCATCAAGGAACTATAGCTTTTTATCGTTAGTATCAGGAGTCATCGTTCAATAATTCAGTCACTCTCCGGCGAGCGTAGCAGAGCAGAGGCGATCATACATCTATCTACCAAGTGCAGACTAGCACGTAGGTCTTGATCTCGCCAGAGTTTGGTCGATTGATCGATGGCGCCCTCGCTCCCGGATCCTGAGAAGAACACGACGGCGACCCTGGCTGACGCTTGGGACTACAAGGGCCGCCCTGTCATCTAGGCCTCCACCAGCGGCTGGTCCTGTGCCGCCATGATCTGTTCGTCGCGCTCAACAAGCGCTTTAGCACCCTCGGCATCGCTGTCAACCCTATCACCTACCTCACCGCCACTATGCACCTAGGCAGTGCCACCTCCACCAACACTATCACTAACTTCCTCGTCAACACCTACCTCGGTCGATACCTCATTATCACCATCTTCACCGCCGTCCAAGCCGCGATATGTTAGGATTTGGCAATTCACTCCCTCACCTTTCTCTTAGTTTAATCAGCGAACGACGAATAATTTTCACGCAAACTCACTCTCGATTTCACAGCATTGTAGCAAATTCGGCAAACTCGCGATAACGGAAGCAGAGTAGTAAGAACGGTGAAACAGAGCAGCGAGATCGAGGATTATTTCGGCTCAAATTCCTCTTATTCCTTCGATTAACTTTATATCTTATAGCTTGAGCTAATCCTAGCCTATTACATGGATGGAAACCCCATATACAATTCGCGCATTTTGCGTGAAGATTGAACGAAATCCTGTGCACCACCTAGGACACTGTTTGCAAAAGAAATTTGGGGAAAGAGTGCGGTGACCATGTTCCCCATCACACTCCGGTCGATTCACGACTGGATTTGTCTCGAGCCTTTTAGGATTCAAAAATCAACATTCTTCCTCTTAATCCTAGAGAGGCTCAAGATTACGAACACCAAGTAGATGTCGCATCATGACTAGCTTCGCCACCGACAGTGCTTTTGTTAGTGGATCAACTCATTGTTCTTCCGTTCGCACGAATTCAACAATGATATGTTCTTTCTTGACGCATTCACGGATAAAATGGAACTGAGTGTCAATGTGCTTACTACATCCATGAAATACTGAATTCTTCACCAAAGTTATTGCTAATTTGTTGTCAACAAACATCTTCACAGGCTTCAACTGTTCTTTAGTCAATTTTGCCAATACGCTTCAAAGCCACACTGCTTGACATGCCGCTGTTGTTGCAGCCATGAATTCAGCTTCGCAAGATGATAGTGCCACTGTTTTCTATTTCTAAGAATTCCAAGCAACAAGATTCTTATTGATATAGAACACCATTCCTCCCATGCTCTTACGATCAACAAGATCACCGGCTAAATAACAATCTATGTAACCAGTGATCACTTCACTCCCTCCTTCTCTGCCATACATCAGTCCATGTTGCATTGATCCCTTCAAGTATCTTAGGATTTGTTTGAAAGTTTTGTGATGCATGGCAGTAGGCCGTTCCATAAAACGACTCGTCACACCTACTGTGAAAGACAAGTTGGGCCTAATGTGAAGAAGATACCTAAGACATCCGATGATCTAGCAATATTCAGTGGCATCCACAGGGTGTCCATTAATATCTTTGTGCAACTGCAACCTCGGTTCCATTGGGTACTTGGTAGAATTACACTCATGCATCCCGAATTGTTCTAGCACTCTCTTTGCGTATATTGTTTGTTTGATTGGAATCCCATCTTCGCCTTGTGACACCTCAATTCCAAGGTAGTAGCACAATAATCCAAGGTCACTCATCTTGAATTCACCCATCATTTGCTTTTTGAACTCACTAATGGCAAATGGATCTTCCCCTATTACAATCAGATCATCCACATATACTCCCACAATGATTCCAATGTGATCTTTGCCTCGAGTGTACATAGCTTGCTCCTATTTGCATCTTGAGAAGCCTAACTCCTTCAGACTTCGTTCAAGTTACGCATTCCAAGCCCTCGGTGCCTGCCGAAGACCATACAACACCTTGTGCAGCCTATACATAAGCTGTTCCTTTCCATTCACTTCAAATCCTTCTGATTGTGCTACGTACACTTCCTCCTGTAGCTCTGCATTTAGAAACACCGGCTTGACATCCAAATGGTGTACCTGCCACCAGCGATTTGCAGCAATAATGAGGATAACACGTACTGTGTCTAATCTGGCAACCGGTGTGAATACTTCCTCAAAATCAACTCTCTAACGCTTAACATACCCTTTTGCAACTAATCTCACCTTGTGTTTGATTATTTCACCTTTAGAGTTTCTTTTGAGCTTGAACACCCACTTAAGACCAAATGCTTTCTATCCATTTGGGAGTTTTTCAAAGACCAGGATGCATTTTTCTCAATCAACTTGATCTCCTTCCTCATTGCATCTTCCCATTCTGGTTTACCTGTCGCTTCACGATAGTACATTGGCTCCTCCACTTCTAATAGCAGCAGATCTTAGTTTCTTCATCTACTATATTGACATGGCAAACCTATTTCAAGATGTCTTCCATCAGTCTATACCGAACGGGGCCTTCACAAGATTCATCACCATCTACCAAATCCGAAACATTCGGTTTCAGCGGATCCTGCATCGATGTTGAAGCCAGTGAAGTTCTTGGTGGTGTTGTCATCGAAGTGTGGGTAGTCGTGGTAGGAACTGGTGATGGTTGAGCTCTGGTCAGTGACCTAGACACTTCGCTATCATATGTCTCCTTTGCCACAGCAGCAGGAATCCCCATTGCTGCAGTTTGATTGTTTGTCGTCGCAACATCGTTGTTCCCTATGGCTGGCATCTTCTCGATGATGAAATCTAGTGATTGCATGTCCTCCGTACCTTCATTCCAACACCATTCCACATTTTCTTTGAATTTTACACCCCGACTTACATGGACTCTGTTGCGTCGTGGATCGAACAATTGATGATCCTTGCTCATGTCCTCTACGCCGAGATACACCATCAATTGATTGCAATCATCAAGCTTCTTCTAGTGCGGGTTGGTGATCTTCACATGTGCTGTGCAGCCAAACACCTGAAGATGGCCAACGTGCGGCTTTCTTCCGTTCCATGCTTCGATCGAGGTATAGTTGCCCATCGCTTTCGTTGGCAGTTGATTGAGGAGATAGACAGCATGCCTCATCGCCTCTCCCCCAAAAGCTTCCTAGCATGGATGTGCTCTTCAACAATGACCGAGCCATGTCCATCACAGTACAATTCCGTCGCTCCACCGCCCCATTATGTTGTTGAATGTATGGCGCAGTTAAGTACCGAACAATTCTGGTGTCCTCACGGAACTGAGTGAATTCCATAGAGAGAAATTATCCCCCCCGATCTATTTGCAATGCCTTGATCCTCCTCTCTTGAGAATTTTCAACCATCACCCTGAACTTGGTGAACACTAGGAGTGCTTGATCCTTCGATCTGAGTGCATACATCCACATCCAACAAGAGTAATCATCAACAAGGAGCATGAAGTACTGATTTCCCCCAATTGTTGTAGGTGTGATCGAGCCACATAAGTCTACATGAATCAACTCAAGTGGTTTCTCCACACAAAAGCTTGTTGTGTCGGGAATGGATGCCTCGTCTACTTTCCTACCAAACAGTCTTGGCATACTTGGTGTGGGTGCGAAATTGATGGTATTCTGCCTGCCATCTCCTTGTTTGCCAGCATCTTCAGCACCTGGAAGTTTGCATGACCTAGCCGTGCGTGCCACAACCACATTGAGTCCTCCATTTTTGTCAGGAGAGAGATAGGATGTGCTTGCCCGAGCTCAATTTTGTAGAGACAATTCTGCGAACGTCACATCCTCATGATCAATCGCATTGGACTCTTGGTGAATAGTTCTAGCACATCTTCATCCATGATCACCTTGTGGCTATTCTCTGTGAGTTGGCCCAAACTCACCATGTTGCTGAGCAAATTGGGTATGTAATACACATCCTCGAGAAGCCACTGTTCGCCATTCTTGCAAGCAAAGAGTATTGATCCCTTTCCTTTGATTTCTACAGACCTCCCATCACCAAATCTCACTTTGCTGGTGACATTCTCATTCAATTCGTGGAATTTGTTCTTGTCACCAGTCATGTGATTGCTTGCGCTATTATTGAGGAACCAAATGGCACTAGGACTAGCTTAGTGCTGTTCCGGCCATACCCTCTCTTCTTTAAGTATAGTGACTTCTTGTTGTAGCATCACATTTTCTTCACGCGACAATTCAATCTCCTACCGTGGCTGCTCCTCAGACACTGTGAGAAGCAATGTCGACTCCAAGTCATCGTCCTGTGTAAGATGAGCTTCATCTCTTCTCTTCGGCGTCTTACACTGTGATGCGCAATGTCCTAACTCGTGACAATTAAAACAACGTATGTGACTCTAGTCGCGTCCACCCTCATCGGAGCCTCTCGCTTTGTTGACATTCTGCAGCTTGCCTCGACCACCTCTACCGCAACCTTGTCCACAAGCCCGACTACCTCGGCTACGATGTCCGCTACCCGTGGGAGTCTTCCCTTTCTGATTTGATGATGATTCACCACCGCTCTTCTTCTGTTGTGCCTCCTACTCAGCTTGAGTTAGAAGCACCTAACCATTGATGGTGATACCACCTCCGAGTTTGCGATGGCGTGTTCACTCGTCGAACACCTTCAGCCACGACAGTGCTTCCTCAAACAGTATCGTCTCAATGCCACAGAATTGTTCGACACCCACGATGACGGGTAGGTACTGATCTGGTATGATGTCAAATAAATTTTTCATCATAGCTGTATCATCCAGTGATCCACCAATACTGGTGTATCTAACTGACATCATCTCTAGTCTTCCCGCATAATCATCGAGTGTTTCTCTTTCAATCATCTTCATGGTGTCGAAATCGCTCTTCAACACTCGGTGCATTCTTGATATGATCTGTCCTGACAAACCTCGTCTTCAGGGCTTCACGCGAACTCACTCTCGATTTCACAGCACTGTAGTGAATTTGGCAAACTTGCGACAACAGAAGCAGAGCAGTAAGAACGGCGAAAAACAAAGCAGCGAGAGCGAGGATTATTTCGGTTCAAATTCCTCCCATTCCTTCGATTAACTTTATATTTTGCAGCTTGAGCTTATTACATAAATGAAAACCCCATATACAAATCGCTGAACGAAATCCCGTGCTCCAGTACGCTGTTTGTGGAAGAAATTTAGGGAAAAAGTGCGGTGACCGCGTTCGCCGTCTCACTCCGGTCGATTCGCGACCGGATTTGTCTCGAGGATTCAAAAATCAACACGGTACGTGCGCGCGCGCTCTCTCGATCTGTCTTTGTCTACGTATGTATGATGACGTAGATATCACAGGGCATGGCCGTCCTGACCATCTCCACCGCGCGCCACCCAACGGGACGCAGCCGGGCGTGCTATACCTGGCGGCGCTGGCACGGGCGGACTACGGCTTCGGGTCGGACGCCGGCGAGAGGGGGCGCATGGCGCGGTTCTTCGGCTGCTTCTTCTTCTTCTTCTTCTTCTTGATCAGCATCGGCTCGCTGCTGGCAGTGACGGCGCTGTTATACGTCCAGGACAACCTGGGGCGGCGGTGGGGCTACGGCGTCTGCGCGGTGGCCATCCTAGCCGGCCTGCTCGTCTTCCTCGGCGGCAGCACCAGGTACCGGTTCAAGAAGCTGTAGGGGAGCCCGGTCACGCAGATCGCCGCCTGGAGAAAGCGCAAGGTGCCGCTGCCGTCCAACCCGGCCATGCTGTACGACGCCGGCGAGAACGTCAAGGGCAAGCAGAAGCTGCCGCACTCCAAGCAATGCAGGTACGTGACAGCCATAATTTGGACAGTGACACGTGCTCATCCTTTTGACTATAAGTAGTAACATCTTAGGATGTTGCCGACGTGGGCTACCACCATCCTCTTCTGGACGGTGTACGCGCAGATGATCTCCGTCTCCCAGGCCGACGCCATGGACCGCCGCCTCTCCGCCCAATCCACCATAGTGGTCGTCCCCGCCGGTCTTGGCTCGCCGACAACATCGACGACGGGTTATTGTTAGAGGAAGACAATGGCGAGCCAGTCAGGGGGACATATCTTTTCTGGGCTGCATGAGGAAACGTAGGGGCCGGGCCCATTAACAGTGAGGGAGGGAGCTTACTTTAATTTGCGAAAAACGGGCCGGGGCCTAGTACTTACGGCCCATATTGTAGCGAGAGTTCCAATTAACTTCTCTTCTCTTTCGTGGGCCTAAACCAAAACTTCCCTTGCCAAAGGCCACGGCCCTCCCTTAATTTCAGAGGCAGATAATACGGTAAGTCCATCTAGCGAATGTGTTTTCTCTTCTTAAGCTAATCAATCAATTGATATGGACTATATACGGACTATTGATTAAGCATAATTATAGCTACTACTATAAGTTATATACTAATATTTCGATATCATCCTATATCCATCTACCAATTGATTGATTGGTTAAACCGTAGGTAGGTAGCTGCATATCATGTCGATGAATCGCACGCACACGGTGGGCATTAGTTTATCCTACCTGGAGTACGTCATATAATATGAGCAGTTGCCAACAGCTAGTTAGCAATGGTCAATTACTCAATTAAGAGAAATAAATTCCAACGGATCAATCGGTCTGCCTGGGCACCTGAAGCTGGCCTATAAATAGCGGTGCAGACACCCCCGAGGAAACCATCCCGAGCTAGCTATAGAAAGCAAGAACAGCTGCCTGCAGTTCGCTTCATCTGATCGACAGATCGACAGATCGATCGAGTTAGGCAGCTAGCCAGTGTTCTTGCTACCAGTGTAGTTACGAGAGATGGCCGCCAAGAAGCAGCTGCAGGTTTGTGGGCTGTTCCTCGCCCTGAACATCCTCATCTCGCTGCAGGCGGCCGTGCAGGCATGCGTGCCCTACTGTCCGACCCCAACCCCGCCGCCGGTGGTGCCAACGCCGTCCGGTGGTGGGGGGAAGTGCCCGATCGACGCGCTGAAGCTGAGCGTGTGCGCCAACGTGCTGAACCTGCTGAAGCTGAAGATCGGGGTGCCGGAGGGGGAGCAGTGCTGCCCGCTGCTGGGTGGCCTCGTCGACCTTGACGCCGCCGTCTGCCTCTGCACCGCCATCAAGGCCAACGTCCTCGGCATCAACCTCAACGTCCCCGTCGACCTCACTCTCCTCCTCAACTACTGCCACAAGACTTGCCCCTCCGACTTCACATGCCCACTCTGAACTCTAAATTATTACTCCCACTTAATTACCACCCTGCATATGCACGCACGCACGCATATTAAGTACAAACCCTTCGTTACGGTTCTCTGTCCAAAGCTAAGTACTGTGGGTTTGTCAAACATATACTCCTATGTCTCGACTGTTGATCTATCAGTGATATATTGATGATCAGCTCGATCTCTGTATCTTGTTATTTGTATACGTCCGTCAAATAAAAGTTTCTTCCACTTGTGTTAACTACAGATCTCATGAACCTAGCTAGTTTGCTGAGAATTGAATGTGATGATCGATGCACATACATATCGATCGATCTATCTTGGAGTATCTAGCTAGAGGCGTCAACGGATCGATATAATTCATACTCTAGCTGATCATTTCTTCTCGCGACTGCAGGCAATTAACACTCTTGTTGATCTCTACAGACATGCATCTTTACGTATAAAACAGGCCGACCAGCTAGAGGTCCAGATGCATTGCATATATATGCATATTGGGCCATGCATATTACTACTAATGCCCTACACTCTCCGTTTTATATTATAATACATTTATTTTTTTAAAAAAAGTTATGTTTCACCAGAAAAATATATTAATATTTTTAATATAGTACCAAAATATATTTAATGTTACATTTAATAAAACTAATTTAATGTTATAAATGTTAATATTTTCTTATAAATTAACTTGGTTAAACATAAAAAACGTTTGAATTTAAAAAAGTTAAAACATCTTTTATAATTTGTAACGGAGAGAGTAAAACAATAAAAATCAAAACGTCAAGGGAGAGAGTAGTACAAAACAACAATAATATTGATTACTTCCTATACACAGTTACGCACACACAATTAATTTTTGAAATATGAACTCGGTGAAACAGATGTTCGTTTAACTCTGAGACAGTTGAAATCAAACACATGCACGTATGCACTATGCGAGCAAGTGTACTAGTTGTACTCCTGATTGAAGGAATAATTGAAGACCGAAGGAAGTAACTATCTACCGATGATTGCTGCTACTCACTATGACTGGAATGTCGTCATCAGGTCAAAAAGTTAAAAACGATTTTTCTCAAGTGTCATATGTAATCAAGAGTTCAGCTCCTACATGAACGATAAAAATATATATATAATCATCATGATATTGCATTAACACATATTAATGAGCTCATGTAAATAAGTTTGTTCTAGTCAATGATTTACTATTGACATCTTCTTGTATAGTATACTTGCGAATTTATCCATTATTGTATAATATATCATTCAACTATGCAGTTTTCAAAAATATTAAAAAAACCCCTTATAAACATATAAGTTTAGCAATTAATTTATCCTATCAGAAGTTTTAAAAAAATATATAATTTTTTATATGGACTCCTTACACAGTAGAGGAGTTTGTCGATTCAAGATTTTTTGTGTTTTTTTTATTTTTTCAAAAAGTAGTTTTTGTGTGATATATGAGAGAGCAATTGCTTATATAAAAAATAATAGCACAAAAATATTTTGTATATGAAAGATCATTTACATTAAAAACAATAATAATAAAGTATTCTCTATAGCATATAACAGATAAATTATTTTTTACAAAAAAATAATAGAAATACAAAAATCTTAAAACTTATACACAAATTTTCATATTGAAGCTAAAGATCTATTACCGGCAAAACATATTAGTACCAGTACTTAGTTAGTAATAATGGTTGTTATTTTTAACCGGTAGTAAAGATCCTTGGAAGAAGAAAGTAGTGCTGTCAAAAATTTTTGTGAAATTTTTATTTGGTGATTTTACTCATTTAAAGACTTTAAAAGATTAGCAACTCTATCCTCTATTTTCTCGTATGATTAAGATATTATATTTATAACTATATATATATATCATCCTTTCAAAAATATATAAAATTAGATGAAAAGAATTTTTTTAAAAAATAAGAGTATGTTTTAATTGTAAAAATAGAGATAAAAAGAGGAAAGAAAGAAAAATAGAGTAAAAAGAATAGAAAATTATAACCAGAAGCTTTTTATCTCAAAGTTTTTAAAATTAATTATCCTAGTTTTTTCTTAAATTTATTTATCATGTAATTTTTTTTAGTTTTTCAAATTATTTTTTATATTTTTCATGTTTTCTAATTTTTGTGTCATAAAATTATGGTTGAGCGAAAAAAATCGATTTGTTAAGAACTCTGGATTGTTAAAACTGGTTATACAACGTGATTGTAAAGCGGTATGAAAAATCATTTCTTCAGTAGTGTACTGTCCAAATTGCATCAATCGTCGGTCATCAACCATACAAAAATGACATAATGTATGCATCATGCATGAGATGGAACAAGATTAATTAATCAGCAGCTAGCGCGATTAATATATAACGCTATCATCTAGATATTATATTTGTGCATAGAGAAATGGCCACGTATACAGACTGGCATGATCGATCATGCATCAACTTGTGCAATGGACTGAACTGGAGCTACTTGTACATGGGAAAAGCAACTCACCAATTGAAGGCGAGCAGATCATCGAATTCATCTGAGGATTGAATTAATTTATATGCGCAGTTATTACAACTCCATGGAGGAATAAAAATTTATATAGTTACAGTTAAATCAATGCAGAAAATGAACAGACAGAGGTCGCTAGCTAGCTAGCTTTTTGCTTGGTTGCGTGGGAAAGCAAGAGAAACAGCATGTCTCCGATGCCACAAAATTAACTTATTTCAAGACGCTACGTCTGACCTAACCCACACGCACGTATATACATGTGTAGTGCCAGTATATATAGACATATATATATAGTGGTGTACTGTATTTATCCTAAAATATAACAATATAATATTAAATTAGATATATATATTAATATAACGAAATATAATAAGTTAATATTAAATTAAATATATTCTGCTACGACGAATCTGAACAGAAAGGATATATCATCCACTACTGATGTAGGATCTATCTCGTTCGCTGTCTTGTTCGATCCTGGTCCTGAATATATGCGTGTGCAGATGGTCGTCGTCGTCTCTGCGCTCGTGACCTTGCTATAGCTGACTGCAACCTCTTGATGATTTATGAATCATTAATTGTTGATTCTATGTGACTATATATATGACGTCGTCTTAATAATATATTACAGCAGATAGATATTAGCTATATATAGAACATATATAGTATTAATCACCAATAATATTGTATAGTAAGTATGTGCATCATGATTGAACGCGTTGATCGATCGATCGGCACATAAATACATCCATGCATGCAATATGATTCTTCAATTAATATTATAAGAGTATATTCCTATATTTGTACGCAGGTCAAAACGAAGCAGAAATGGCGGGTACGTATCCTGGCGAACGATATATCGGCTGATCGGTGCCGTGCCTAATTAAGCAAGGCAAAGGGTACTAATTAAGATAAATTATACTCCAATCGTCACGTCATGATGATAGATCCATCGATTATGTATGGATGCAAAGAAGAAGACTATTAGGTTTGTTTTCATTCGTCCCGTGACTACTCGATCGATCTGCGTCATCGCAAGTACGTGCGTGTATATATATTTATATATACGTGCATGTATATATGTATTTAAATACGTACGTGCCTAGCTAGCCTATTACGTCCCAGTCCTTTCCCAATTAACCTCACGCTAATCCATCTAGTATATTAATTGTACTGTCGGGTAGTAAAGTATAGGAACGGTTATTAAAAACTCTTAAAATACAATTTAAATCTCATAATTTATTAAAATGTGTTATTCCGATACTTAAATTACCACAGCCACTCTAAAATTCTACACAGTGATCATGTGACATGCCACATACGTTGATGTTGTATTATCGATGACTGATAAACAAAACCTAAACTACTACGTCATTGTACCTGTGATATGTCACGTAGTATCCTATAGAGCGGTGATGATTTGGGACGAAATGAGGTATTTCGATAAGTTTTAAGACATAATCTGTATTTTTAAGAGTTTAAAAAAACTAAATGATATATATTTAAGGATCCATCTACACTTTATAATAATAATAATAATAATAAATATTAGCTAACTATAGCTACTACCACGTACATGCATGCGGTGGAGTGGAGTATTTGCATTTTTATATGTAGCGAATGATAATATTCGAGAGATGAGTAGTTAATATAGGCCAGTTTGCATGCATTCGATCGCTGCATTCCAACGAGTACGTAAACAAACCATGCATGTGTGTTGATTCGACCACAAGCTAAAAAGTGACCGTAAATAATCGCTATGTCGATGTAGATCGATATATAAGTACTAGTTGCCTTAATTGAACATATTGGAATTAATATATACTTTACTAATTAACTGGAAGAGACAAAAGTTACTAGCTAATGCACATAGCAAATTAATACTTTACTAATTAACTGGAAGAGACAAAAGCACTTTGAATCAGTAAATGATATCGAGAGCTGAGGTATATGTATATATATGTGTTTATATATATATTCGGTTTTAAAGCTTAGGGATAAATTTTAGATTTTAATGAAAATTGAGGTATGCAAAATGCAGTTTTCTCTGTCCTTTTTTTATCGGTATATCTACATTGTTAATTTTTTTTTAGAATCTTTTGTGACTTTTTAATTGCATTTGTGAAGTAAAACACAAGCGGTTGTCCCTCGCGCGACAGATGAAAATGCAATTCCCTAATACTAAGAAACGATATAAGATGCGGAAGCCAGTAATCGATACATATGCATGCGGTGCGGCTAGCGATTGTGTGAGAGTAGGAAAGAAAATGGAGGGGATAGTTTCCAACAGCTCCAGATAAAAACAAATATAAATATAATTCAGAGCCGATAGTTTTTAGATAATATTAATACAGAAACAGATAATTTTTCTCGAATACTAATTCGAATATGATATTGCATTTTCCACCGGATTCAAATACACCTATCTGAGTACTTTTCTTATACCGACATCCGCAGCTCTTACTTCTTCCTAGCCCCATTCTCCTCTAACTTTCTGACGAATTTAATGATATGTTATTGTTAAACATTAGTTCATATTATTAATATTATTTAAACATAGAGATGACTATTCAAATTAAACATATATTGTTGTCGCTCTTTCATCTATCCATGTATTTATACTATTTATGTCATATGTATTGAGTTCAATCAACATCATTTAGTCTATAATCTAAATATTTATATCAGATGGATAATTTTTATTTCTATTAGCAATTTGAGTGGTTTTCATATTCGGAGGAATATTTGTTTCCGTATCCGTGTACAATCGTATTTGTATTTAAAACAATGCGTATTTGTTTTCATATTTGTTTTCGTATCTAACTAAAAATATAAAAATAAATATGCTACGAGCATTATCCATTTGGATCCGTTCCGTTTTCATCTCAATGCGAAGGCCTCAGAAATTTGAGTCAGTTACTATGGTTAGCTAGACTCTGCTAGCATATACATCATGCATAATCCAACTGGGCCTGTTACCTGTTAAAATCACAAGAAAAAATGTATATATGTCTATATAAGTCGTCATCGTCGACGAATTGGCCGTCAAACAATTTGCATATATATGCTAGCTATTTATTTGTTGCTTAATTTACGGGCCATGCATATATATGCATGTCAGGTACAAGCTTGCTAGCTGGTTGCATGCGTTTACTTTGATATATTTATCTATATGCATGATACGTACATTTGCATACTGTATAAGTACTAGATGTAGTGTTCTTTAATTAATTATTTGCACCCATAAATAACGCACATATATAGCTAGATATACGGAAATATAGATGCATGCCCATACGTACGTACTACGTTCAGTTTAGTTAGCTAACTAACCGATCCATTATTTGTACACACATATGTCGTCGTGTAAATAATGTTATCATGACCAGCAAGCTACATATACATAGCCTTGCGCTCCGGCCGGCATGGTTGAATTGATTGCGCTGCGGCCGGCACGGCAGAACTTACAAACTTAATTTTGTGGGCCTCACGTACGCACGTAGGAATCAACCCATGCATCGATGTATTTATTGGGCCAACTCAAATCCAAATTTGAAAAACCCATGAAAATGTTAGAAAAAATATTAGCTGTAATAAAATAAGAGTTCGGTTGCTACAGGAAGAAAACCAATCGGATGAAGCATGTAGAGATTTGGTCTAAGAATAGAAGATTATCTAAATAAGACCGAGTCTGAGAAGGAGTAGTAGAAATTACAACAGAGTATTTTATGTATATAAATCGTATCTTATATAGAAAGATTTAGTTAGTTTAGTTAACTTTTCTAGAAATATTTTTCTTTTATATTTTTAGGAGATAACGTCCGATGGTTGTTGTAACCGTGTCGGACTCTGTAATAAAAGGGTATAAATATACCCCCTGAAAACCTATATGATCATCAACATATCCTTTGATCAATATAACTTTCGGTGTATCGCCATCCTAATTTCTCTAGGTTTTTACCGGCAGGGTCTGGCTCTCGACGCGGAGAAGCATTGGCTAAGCTCGATCTCCGGTGAAGGGGTAAGTCTCGCTACTATCTCAATATGTCTCGCTCTGTTTAAGGCTACATCGGTTAAGTTCGACCTTTTAGGCCGATTGGATGTATCGCATCACGTCCGTGCAGTGTCTATCGGCCTATCAAGCTCTCTCCGTTATCGTCAGTCTCGTGCTGCATCAGTTAGGTTTGACCTACGAGGTTATCGATGGTAGATTGAGCTTTAGTCCTATAGGTCTCTGTACAGCGTTTCATCGGAGTGTTAGCCGATGAGTTATCTATACCCCAAGCGCCAAGCCGATAGCGAAAGCTCGTATCAGCCCATTGTCTGACCGACCCGTTCGCCTCACCTCCTTATCAATTACAGGGTTAACTTGATTGGTACGCTCGCACCTGCACCGTCGCGCTAGAGCCGAGCGAACCTCACGAGCCCCGGCGCGCGTATCTCAAGCCATGGAGAGAAACTGACCGACCTGCACTAGAGTTAAACAGACTTCCTAGGCGTCGGCGTGGTCGCCCGAGACATTTTCGGCACGACCAATATGCATGGTTCAATTGATTGTTGGAAAAAAGTCTGACTCCTCCAACTATAGCCCAAGTCTAATTTTACTCTCAACCACAAAATAAAAAGTTGTAGACACTTCTGATTATTAAAACCAGATCAATTTTACCTCTCTCTATACAGTTTTATACAGTTTTGATAATAGTTTTATCCTACGTGACATGCTAACCAAATCTTTACCCTGAAGTGACATTCAATTAGAAAAAAACTACAATAGTACAATCATCTTCTTCCTCTCTTTTCCTCACCCTCCCCCGTCTTTCCTATAGGCTAGTGACAATGATAGAACCACTAAAGAGGCCTAGAGTGCGATGAGCACCGTGGAGTCATTTGGCATGAGATGAAGATAGCGATGGTGACAACGAGAAGCGAGAGTTAGATGGATTTGTCGACCAATGCCTCCTTCACCCATGCCCGTTGGCTGAGGACAAATCTAGTCCTAGCAGCGCCTTGGTACATGGCCGAGAATGAGTGCACTTCGGCAAAGTGTTCACTCCCTTGACTTTGATAAATAGCCACCGCTAGCCACTACAAGCTCAACCTCACCACCATCACTGATGGCTCCTTACTTTCTTCAAACTACTACATCGGTGGCGATGGGCCAAGGGGCACATCAAGAGGGGAATCAGTGGAGCCCAAGCACAACTTGGGGACAAGCCACTAATGTTGGGCCCTCCTTTACGTCACTTACCACCACCATTGGGCAAAAGGAACCCATAACGCCTTGGTTTTCGAGCCATTAAAAACTATTTTACTAAAATCTAAATTTTAAAATTTTATTTTTTTAAAAAAATTAAGGAACTAAGTGTCAAATATCTCAATTAGATCCCTCCTTGTGACCACAAAATCCCCGGATCAAAAATCCCTATCCAAATTTAAATCTTAGAATTCAAATTTGCGATTCGAATTCTCCCTCTAGGATCATTGATATCTCCTTGAATCCAATTCTAAGTCCATCATCACCTCCCCTTCCAAAATTTACATCCACAATCTTGAGACTCAAAATTTGAAATTCAAATATCTCCCTTAGCCTATCCAAAAATTCTTGAATAGATTTCAAATCCTAAATACTCTTTTACAATTTATAATCCACCAAAAAATCTTCTACGAATCCTTGGTATAAAATTTCAAACATTGAAATCAAAATTGCCTTTAGCCCCTGCTTTTGCTTTTATTTTCTTCTCCAAAATTTCTTCCAAAAGTCAACCTTGTTCCAAAATATCCAAAACCCATCCAATATCCTTTTTTATTGAACTTCCCAAGTTTGTGCATACCTAAATATCACATTTGAGTTCAAATACCTATTATGAATCCTTCAAATACCCTCTATGAAATTCCTAAAAAATTATCAAACCCTAATATTCAAATCGGGCCGCTCCTCCTTTCTTCCCGGTTGGCCCAATCCATCTCCTTCTTTCCTCTTTCTTCCTTTTCCCACGTGGCCCAAAACTCATCCGGCCCATCTCCTCTCCACCAACGCTAGGCCGGCCTCTTTTCTCCTCCTGCGGTGCGCAGTCGCAACGACCCAAAGCCCATGAACACGCCTTACCCACTTGGTCACCTCCACGAGCTTGCTCGTGCACTTATCCCCCTTTACCTATGCCCGCGCGTCAGCTACCTGCCTCCCAGTGCTCATCCGCGTAGGTGCCGTGGGCATGCTCATCCCCTACCTCCGCCCTTTCCCACACGAGAGCCACATGCTCGAGTAAATACCGCCAAGGAGAAAAAAAATCTCTCACTTGAAATATCTCCTCCCTGTGTCCCTCTTGTGTTCGATCACATCGCCAAAGTCAACAAGCACGTGCCTCACTGTCTTATTGCAACATGCGCCTCTTCCTCCCATTCGGCTGGCACTACCGTCATGTCTCATGTTGTCCTATCCCATCCTGTTGCCACTCAAAAAATCTCACTAGTGCCAAAAATATCTCTCCAAGCTCTACCACCATTGCTTCATTGCCATTCTTTCTTGTCCTCTTACAACACTGTTTGGCTATAAAGGCCATGGCACTTCCCTCCTTCTTCTCCCCTATGGTTGTGTGCCTCTATTGCCCTCATTGTGCTCAGGTCGAGCTAAAGGCTGCCAGCAAAATTTGCCCGTCTTAGTGAGCCTCTCCTCCCGAATGCTTTTCCTAGTTCCCTTGATGTCCCTAGCTAGCTCCTGCCTATGGCTGTGCACGCAATGCCCTTTTTCCACGGCCATATTCCGCTGTCGCTACGAGCCAGCTTCTTCTCACCATCGTGCTCGATCTCTCACCACTGACTGCTATCGTGCTCCCTCTTCTCAATCTAATCCACTCAAACTTCTCCCCTTTGTTTACTCATTCTAATGGTAGCCACCAATCGTTAGGGAATGCCGCCGTTCACTAGAACCCATTGTTCGTCGTCGACCATCCAATCAGGCCTAATGTCTCTCTCCTCTCTAGTCCGACATAGCAGCCATGTAGGCAAGCCTCGAACCCCACTCACTTAACCAATCGTGCCATGGATAGGTTTCTTTTGGGTCGCCTTGGCAACTTATGGGCCAAGGAACTTCTAGGTCGGCCTCGTCTTTTTTAGGGTCGATGCATGTGGGCTGACCCAACCAATCGAGTCTACCGGCCCTTCATTCTCCTTCCTTGGTGGACCAAGTCTACCGTGGACCATAGACACATCTCTTCCTCTCTCTCTCTCACTGATACTTGGTCCCACATGTTAGAGAAATATTCTTGAGAATATTCCTTCCTAATTGCAATAAACTATTTTCTATATTCTAGAAAATACTTTAATCTTCTAAAATTATATCTCCTTATCCGTAACTCCGATGGATCCCTATTCAAGTCTCTAAATTTCTCTAAAATTGATAAATATCTAATGTCACTATTAGTTATTAATAATACTATTATGTTTTTAGGATTTTGTTTGGTTTTCTCTCTTTTTTGCGTAGTCAACATCGATGAAAATTATTTTGATCGTGGAATTTCGAAGACAAAGACAGTGGCAAGTCACCATTTGATTATATTACTCATAATTTTTAAAATATCTTCTTTACAAAATTGTATTACTAATGTGCACATTAATTTAATTGGACTTGGTTTACGTGACATACCGACGGACCTACCTAGTAGCTACATTTCACACGTATAGTGTTGATGACCCCTATCTCTTGTCGCTCTACTTTGTGGCACCTCGGTAATTGTGCTATTCAAGCATGATACTAATGGTCCACACTAATACTTATTTGTTGACCTAGGAAAAACTTGGTTTGTAAAAGCTTTAAAAACCCAATACATGGTGTTGATGTGTTTGTAAAATAAAAATGGTTTGCGAAAACTCACGATGCAAAAATAAGGAGTTTTGTATTCACATATAAGAATCGACTCCTTAAGAAATTACACTAATCATAATACATTGTGACCATATGGGTGGAATGGGATACCTCTAGCCAAATAATTAGCCGGAACAAGGTAACATCACATGCCAGTAGATGTGGAATGCCAAGATAAGGTGTTTGGGGTATCTCCGAGTTTCTGAGTAAGAGAAGGGACAGTGCAGCCTACCTAGTACTCAATCAACGTGTTTGGTGTTATTGATAATCAAGGTTGAATGCTTGATTTAGTTTGGTTGACCCATCTACCGAGCATAAGGTACCCTGAGATGACTTTGAAAAGGCCTTATCGTAAACCTCTTCACTTGGCCAGTGAGAGGGTAAGCTCATGTCGTGTGGTTAAAGTGTACCTCTCTGTAGAGTTGAAACTATTCAAACTGTCATGCCCACGATTATAGGTGGATGTGAAGTGATTTCTCCCGTATAAATTTGTTTGTCTGTGCTTTACAAAAATAGTTTGTGTGATTGAGAACCATTACCAGAATCAACCAGGTAGGCTGATGGATGATCATTACATGGTCTAAAAGGATCATGTATGGATCAGGATATCAATTGGCATCATAGTTTAGGCTTCTTGAGAGAAATCAATGTGTGATGTAGATTTTGGACTATTCTGGGAGTTAAAGAGATGAGATATGAGATGGGCTGATACCCAATGGTTATGAAAGTGAAAAGAAACTAATAGATAAAAAAATGAGTTAGAAACTGCCAATGGGTAGAAGGCAATGAGGTGGTGTCATGATGAGTCAACCGAGAGAGGAATAGACTTCTTTAGCAGTTTTAATCAACTAAAATTCATTTCGTCTGCTTGAGTTGTTGTAAAGCAATTCGTAGATAGGATCAAGATGAGTCTCTTTCATACACATGATGAACAATCTAGACTTAGTGTTTTTGAAAATATTTTTAAAAGAAAAAGTTTATGAAATAAATCCTAGCCCTCCTTTGAAGCCTACATGCTCATTATTTTTTTCCTCTCCTAGGAAGGAGTGACTTTTCTAATCCCTATCTGTTGCTTGTAGATTAGGTCTAGCTGCGCTAAATTTCTGTTATTGTTTCTCTGCTTACTGGTTACATATTTAGAGTTATTCCGAAGGTGTGACCTTGTAAAGGTATAATCTATCTAAATTATATTAAGTTACAATGATGCATATTCGTTGGCCACAAGTACCAGCAATGTGTTATGAAACACGTATTGGCATCGCTGTTTCACGAGAGTCAGTTCATGCCGATCTCCTATAGCACACCCTCTTTAGGGTCACTATAGTAGATGTTACCAGGAAAGGGTGTGATAGAGCCGAGGGAAGAGATAGAGCAGGGAAGAAGCCATCACCATGGTCATGCCCATTCAAGCCCCAACCCTCACCGATGCTTTGATATGGAGCTCAAGCTTGTGGAAAAGGAAGGCAACACTCATCAACAATGACAACTCTCTCCTCATCAGTGGCGAACACCAACCGTCCTCGTCCTCTGCTGGGCTACTTCCCTATGAGATCATCGGGAGGGAGGAAAGAGGTGGAGAGAGAAGGGAGGGAAGGATATGGGAAGAAGATAGTGGTCAGGTCCCATTATATATTTTTTATATTTTGTAATAGAATTATCATATAAATACCACGTTAGCATAGCTCGATTAAGTTAACGTGCCATATTAGAAAAACTACTGTAATGGCACACAAGTGTAGAATAAAACTAATTGGAAAGATAAAATAAGACGAGCCCTTGCATGTATTATTGTGGTCGAGGAACAAAATCAGACTCAGAAGTAGGTGAGAAGCGCAAAATAGACTTTTTCCTTGATTGTTTACTCTCGATAACGACTACAAGTTATATGGGCCACACGCCCGCGTAGGAATATAATCAACCATGCATGCAAAGATATAATTAATTGGGCCAAATTAATTCAAACCCAATATACATGTCGATCGGGCTAGCTGGATAGCCGGCCGGGAAGGGATGATCGATCGGCCTATATATATACAAAATTATTTCGTCATAATTCAGCAGGGGGGAAGTACGCGTACAGTACAGACCAGCCACAACTAGGTTTATCTTCGCGCGCACATACCAAGACGTTTTATATATGTATGTAGCCAAAAACTTGTTGAAACTAGCAAAGCTAGCTAGCTAGCTACTAGTTGACACATCTTTACTACCTAAAAAATAATGATTATGATGAGTTCCGCATCTATTTCTTCTCACCTGCATATTTTACCCCGTCTATTTTTTTCTCCTATTTTTCCTCCATGCACCACCTTAAATGAAGATTCTTATATTAATTCATTAATTTTGAATTATCTTTTTCACCAAGCCGATGAAGATGGATGGCTAAATTATTATTAATATAATAAGAAAACTACATGAGTTTCAAGACCAACGACAGGGCCATATGCCTGATTATCTTAAAAAATATTGATTTACAGCATAATAGTTATAATAGTTATGTTTCGTTATACCGTACGGACAGCCGTTTCGTTTTTTATTTTACTTTTTTTTTAAAAAAAAGCTACTAGTTGAAATGAAGGCAGGAGTGGAGGTGGCATGCATATATTTGAGTGTTATTTATCAATATATGTATATACTATGTATGGATTTCCGGACGGGGCCTGAATGTGGTGCAGAATTAATTTGTGCATTTATATGTCTTCAATTCCCCAGGAACATGCATGCATGCAAGCATGCATGTATGAAATTAATCTGAGCATGCGTCGATATGATCGATCGATCTCCACGTACTGTTTCAGTACTCTTTTTCATGGATAGGGAATTAAGGTAGCAGCAAGCTAGTTAGATAGTTGGGAATATCTAGATTGTCACGAGATGCATACGTACAGATAACATCCGGGGCGAGCCGGCCATACCTGTGCCGCGCGTCATTTATACCATGGATCATTCATTTTAATTTTTATAATTTCGAAATATAGATAAATACGAACATAGGTAGTAGCAACGTTGAGCTCTCAATCAGTACACGTATTTAATTAACTTAAGTCGCTAACCCACTCGTTGAAAGAACTACCTCTTGACATCGTAAGTATTAACTTTTAACGCGGAATATATTACTTGCTATGTTTCATATTACTTGACATTCAAGCATACATTTTTTTATCAAAATAATTGTTATTGTCAAATTTCTAGAGGTGACCTTTCATTTCTACCCTTCGTTAATTTGATAAACAATTGGAATAGATGCAGATAAAGAGGGTAGTGATGTAATTTACCATATCTCCTAGACTTACAAATAATATGAAACAGATGGAGTGTTTATTTTTGAAATTATAGCGGCTTAGATCCAATTACAACATGCTAATTATCGATTCCGATTTTGAAATTAAATTAACAAGATAATAAATAGATAATCCATGATGAGTGCAACTCCATATTTATTAATTTCGTATTTAGAAATTAATGCACAAACTGGTTTGGGAGTAGAGGTCGACTAGGCTGATTTGTAGCTCCCTTCAGCCACTTCAGATCCTGAGCTCGGACCTCTCTTCCATCTCCCCCTCTGTCGGGATGCGGCTGCCTCTCTCTTCATGCCTAACCACCACGCCACTCCTCTCCTCTGCTCTCTTTCCTCTTTGCCACCATGATACACGACCACCTTGCCACTCTCCTCCTAAGCAGTGGTGGCCATCCGCAACCACGAGGTATACGTCCAAGACACCGCTATAAAAGCTTGACAACCCCTCCTCTAGCCCTCCGGCCACCGCCGCTGCCATGTTCTACAGTGTGGAGTTCTGCTTGGGTGAGAGAGATCAGTGAGAGCAATAGGGAAAGAAGAAGAGGGCAAAGGAGACACTGGCATGTGAGTCTCAGGAAATTTTGAGGGTGAAATATGAAGAGGCTGTTAAAGTAAAAAAAGAAATTTAGAGAGTGAATTTTATGACGGCTATATAGCCATATGACCATTTGAAGAGCCATGTTTGGGCTAGGCTTTTGGATATCCTCTAGGTATACCAAATTTCACACAATAAAATGTAGTGCATCTTCTCTAAAATTTCTCATGAAAAATATCCACCATTCTCAACATGCCATTAACGTAGTACTATCAATAGCATATGCAACACATTGGTAGTAGCCAGTAGATGACCGTTATTTAGTAAACATATGCAAGTGCCGCATGCTCGCTTGCTGCAGTACCTATATACTGCTTAGTAATGGTACCGGCAAGAATAGAGGTAGGGTAGGGAGCAGGGAAGGTAGCATGCGGTACAACACGTGTTTTCAAGACCGCGAGTCCACGACAACACTAGTGATTATTCATGTGAGTATCTCCATCGAAAGAAAATATCATATCGATCGATCGGCCCTTCATGGATGTCAACATGCATATGCTCGATGGGTAGCTAGCTTGCTTTTGTCTTGTTCAACTACACGATCATCCTTGGCCAGCTAAGCTACCACCAAAAGCCCACTACACTACAGCGCACTGCGTACTAGCACTACTGTGCACCCATGCAGCTAAGATGATGAAATCCTAGTTATTAGTTAAACTCCAATTAAGTTAAGTGACCTAGCTACTTACTCTGCCTGGATGTCCTCCTATAAATATGAGTGCACACTCCGTTGCTCTGCCACACACCACACCACACCACACTGACACTGGCTAGCAAGCAATATACAGCTATAGCTATAGCTAGCCAGCTGCTTCAGTAGTTCCTTCCGATCGAGCTTGTAGCTAGCTAGCAAGCAGCAGCCATTTCGATCCAGCTGCCTCGCGCCATGGCGAAGAAAGCTGCTGTGACCGCCACGCTTCTCGCCCTCAACCTCCTCTTCTTCACCTTCTCCGACGCCTGCGGCTGCCAGTGCGGCTCCTGCCCTAGTCCTGGCCGAGGTGGTGGAGGCGGTGGCGGCGGCGGAGGGGGTGGAGGTGGTGGAAGCGGCGGAGGATCAGGGGGAGGCGGCGGCGGCGGATCAGGTGGTGGAGGAAGAGGAGGAGGAGGGTCAGGCGGCGGCGGCGGATCAGGTGGTGGAGGAAGAGGAGGAGGAGGGTCAGGCGGCGGCGGCGGATCAGGTGGTGGTGGAGGAGGAGGCGGCGGCGGAAGCAGGGGGCGGTGCCCGGTCGACGCGCTGAAGCTGGGGGTGTGCGCGAACGTGCTCAACGGGCTGATCAACGTGCAGCTGGGGACGCCGCCGAGGCAGCCGTGCTGCACCCTCATCCAGGGCCTCGCCGACCTTGAGGCCGCCGTCTGCCTCTGCACGGCGCTGCGTGCTAACGTGCTGGGTATCAACCTCAACGTCCCCATCAACCTCAGCCTCCTCGTCAACTACTGCGGCCGCCGCGTCCCCTCCGGTTTCCAGTGCCCCAACAACTGAATCCTCTGAATCTTAGCAGAGTTCCGGCAGCAGGCCGCCCATGCATACATTCTTCCCATCGATCCATCACTGCTACGATGTACTCCACAGCTATGCCTACCTCGCTACTTTCAAACACATATATATCTTCATGCATATGCATTTCCTCCCGTTAATGATTGAGTTGGACGAGTATATACGTAGCTGATGCTGCGTGTATGCTTGTGTCTGCGTGTGCGCGCAACTGCAAGTGTATTAGTATCATATATGGAGTGTTTTCTTCTGCCTGCATTATATCGATCGCCTGCTACATACTAGTGTACTGCACGCTACTGTTCCATCTGTCACATTCACTTGTGCTAGTATCTTGTTTGTTCCTCTGAAATGAAATAATTAAATACTAGTTGTTTGCTTTCACAACACAAAGTTCCTTCTCTGGTTCTTAATTATTGAAGGGATCGCATGCATATTAATTATCAGTGTCTATGTACAGCATATATACAGTACTACTTCACTTCTGCCCTGAGACAAATGACACGGACTTAGCTCTAGCCATACATATATAATTAATATTGCAATTGCGCTTGCATGGAATTACGTATTTTATGAATGGACTTAAACTACTGCAAATTGTTGTTCTACTCAAAACCTATATATAAGCAAGGATCGATCGAATGACACTGCTAGCTACAGTTCATCTTGAAATTACTTATTAGTTTTGTAACGATGAAACCAATTGGTAAGTTGCACATCAGTTGCCCTAAAAAAATTAAAGCTGATAATAAAGTAAAGCTATGGGTATATGCTTGAATGCAAACACTCTCACATGTCTCATATCATACCTATAGGCTACGCCGGGCTTAAGATCACTGATCAGTTGGTCTTGAAATGTGAAGCTTTAATTTGTTTTAACCTTATTAGCAGGAAATCTCAGCTGCAAAACGTACGACGCAGGCTGTGTTCATACATTATTACTTTAGCTCAGCATGCGTATATAAATAACACAAAAAAAGATATAATCTGATGAGCAGGCGAGGGAGGAGTGTTGGTGTGTGTGTGTGTCTATATATATATATATATATATATATCAATTATATGTTCCTTAAGAAACAACTATTGTAGTTAAGTATCTAGGATCCATGGTCATATGGCTGCTGCGTGGCTTAGCTATCGGGAAAGGTGTTTTGTCTGATTAGAACCGATCTATGCAATGGTCGTACCCATAGTTTATATCTTGAGCTGTCAAGTTTGACAGCCTGTCTCCTATATTAGCCTGCAAAATATCTGCATCCAGATGCTTTGCTCTAGTTAGCTAGGTGCAATGCATGCATGTTGAAAGATCAAAAGAGTTTGGCATGCAGAAATAAAGTGGTTAATTATTTAATTTAATATGTAGTAAATTGGATATGCAGCATGCATACACACATGCAATATATATAGTGGTTAATTAGGGATCTGATGACATATAATATATGCACGTACGAGCTAAACGAACGTAAGGACGACTGTTCATATACGTACATATGGGACACGCGTATGTCCGGTGAAGCAATCTGAACTACAGTGTAAAAATGGCAGCAGAACTAGAAACCCACCGGTGGTATGCTGCTCTGTACAGGCTGCCACTTGCATGACAAACGTCGTCAGAAGTGGTGTCTGCAAATCTGCTTAGAGGAGGCTTTGCATATAGTGTTTGTTGTTCAGAACTTTGCAAGGGACCAGCTGAGGGGCTCACCACATTACTGACACATTAACATCTGGTTAGGCAGTGTAGCCTGAGTAACCAAAGAAGCAGGAGCACTGTGATGATCTGCTAATGAACTCGATGTACATGTGCTAGCAGCCACACATTTTGAAATTAATCCTTCAAAGATAGCCAGAGTCACTCTGATACAGACCATGGTCACAATTTCTCTTGCTACTTTTGGAACCTCGAAGGAGACAGTTCTCCATTTAAAATAGATTTCCATTTGGTTTAGCTAGCTCAAGAGGCTTGTTCTTGAGCTTCAGAGCTGATTGGTTTCTTTCTGGACAAGAGAACACATTGTGGAAAAGCAGGCTACAGAATGTGCAAATCTTGTCGATCTCATATATAAACCCTGTGATTCTTGTATGTTGAGCTGTTAATGAGAATAGAATCCGGAAGCTTTCTAGTAACATAAAAAAAAAACTAGACCAATAACGTTATCATCTTGCTTATATCTAACAGAATCAGAGAAAGTAGCTGTGTATTCTGAATAAGCTTGTCCAGCGGAGAAGAAAGCCCGAGACTTTTAGCAACACCATAGAACCGAACAGTAACATGAATAATACCTGAGTGAGTTTTTTCTTTCACCGTCTAAATTCAACGAGAGAAAGGTCAGCCTCTCTACATGACATGGCTGGTGCTCATACATGTAACAAGGCAAGATCCTGCATTCAATAAAACAAGGTCGGCCTAAATTCGTAACTCTCACGAAAGCTCGCTAGTCTGGTAGTGACACCTAAGCAAAATTCTCTGCGTAACGAAAAAGAGCCATGGACATATTTGGGACCACCATTGATGGCAGAAAATGCTTTGGGGCTCATAGTTCAATCATACCGCTTTGGAAGACATTGACAGGAATATTACTTGCTGCTGGCTCATCAGGGCATCAAGCGGACCGCTGTAGTTTTGCATGCAGTAATAAAGTGGTCAATTATTTAATTTCATATGTAGTAAATTGGATATGCAGCATGCATACACACATGCACGATATATAGTGGTTAATTAGGGATGTGATGACATATAATATCCACGCAAGAGCTAAACGAACGTAAGGATGACTGTTCATATACGTGTTGAATGATTGTCATAAATAATATTTTATTATGAATAATTAAATTTATAAATAATTTAATCACTAAAAATTAGTTTATAAATATTTATAGTGTTGTGTGAGTGTGTATGATTAATGTGGATCAATTTGTGATATTTGTATAAAAACAGTTGATTTATCTATTTATGTGTCAACTTTGTTCAATGATAATAACAAAAACTATGTTTAGAAAGTAGTGGAGATTTAGTACGGTCAGAACACCATATGATAAAGTTAAATTAGAGTTAGAAAAACCTGTCAATGATGGGATTGAGGCTAAGTTCAAGAAAAGCTAAGATACAAAACGGTCAAGAAAAACAGATAACGAAGTTGAGTACAAGGCCACACATTGTGGATGAACATCGTAGGTAAGAATTTTGTAACGGGCTTTACAAGTTGTGTATACAAAATCTTTAAAGTGTGATTGAGAAGAAAGAAAAAATAAATTAAAAAATTGTAAAAGGTTTGAAGTATAAGACGTTGAGTCTTTTGGGAATAGAAGTTTTACTTCTACTTGTTACAAGGTTCGAAATATAAGAGGTTAAGTAAAATAGATAAGGGGTTAAAGGCCAATGAATATAACTTTTGTAAAAAGAAAAGCTATGATTTAGTTTAAGAGAGATGAGTGTGTACTTTATAGACACATCTTGATGTAATAAAGTTAATCTATTTTTAATAGTTTCGTTAAGTTGTATTCTTTATTTGTGAACAATTAGATTGACGGCAAGATGGTAGACGCAACGGTGGCATCAAAACGATAGTACCGACAATACGACGATTAGATTATCGATAGGTAGTCAATCAAATCAATAGTATATGTTAGAGGTTTCTTTTTATTTAAAAAAGATTTTATTTTTGATAATTCTATTATTTATCTTTTTTTATAGATTTTGTTCTTGTATTTTAATCTTTTGATATGTGTACAGGGCATGAACTGAATTTGACTAGTCGATCGGTAGATTGCAGCTGGCTATCGATCTATACAGATCATCGACCGATCGATACCTACATAGGTTTTTGTCGCATACAGAATATATGTCATGCAGGTTCCCATCGCCCCCGTACGTGCTTTGTCTTTCAAAAGTAATTAATAATATATATTAGTAGAACAGATCTATACGGAGGTAGGGAAATTACTATGCTAATTGAAAATAAAATGAGAGATGTGTCGGTCGAACTGTGACCTTAAACTGTAACGATATAGACTGATTGTCATATATATATATATATATATATAATCGTATTTATGAAAACATAAGGTTATGGACTTATCCTGATTTCAATTGATCTACTCTTAAAATCTATAGCTCTATTAAAATTGTATGGGATAGTTCTTTAGTTGAAGGAATAATCCAATGAGCTGAAGTATACATGTAACATGCATATGTACGGTTTTTAGGGTGATTTAAATTTTTTTCAATGTGTAGATTTGATACTGTATTATACATTTGTGTTGTACTATATATTTGTGTTGTGATAGATGTCATTCCAATCTATATTATTTGGTTTTTCAAGAATTATTGCCAATAATTATTTTAACCATATATGTCCTACTACTTAAAAGAAGAAGAAGTTCGTTCGGTTCCTCTCTTGCACGTGGCACGTACAGAGCCACACCACTTGTTGATCAAAAGAAAATCAAGCGGTGGGTTGAAGGAAAAAACCAGCTAGATTGTATGGTTTTATTTTCCATCTACACAAAGGGTATTTATGGTTTATTTATAGTTGTATAAGTTTGTTACGGACATATTACTACTAACATGGAAATGAAGGAATGAAGGTATTATAAAACGTTGTCTATATACAAACCCAAGTAAAGAAAAAAAAAGGAAGAAGAGCATGAGTAGATATACAGAGAGATATGTATGAAAAGCAGGAAAGCATGGAGGTGGTAGGAACGATATGGTTGGTGGCCATACACACATAGATCATCGATGGATGGAGAGGGCAGGATGGAAAGGCGGAATTATCCATGATTTGTAGTTTAGCGCAGCCCGTGATCGATGGGGGCCAGTGCCCCACTGCCTGCCTGCTGGCTGCTTCGGCTTGCGTTCTGATATGTTTGGTTGCCGGGCCGGAGCAACAAGACGCCTCGGCGTCGGAAAGATCCTCAGGCCCCCTCCCACCTGCTATCTATCTTACCTCTCTCGTCTTTCTAGATGACTTCAGCTGCCCATCCGTCCACTATCGATCGTCTTTTGCTGGCCATCATATCCATCGAATTTGTCTTCTTGCATTTCGATGTGTCAAATGCACTCTTCATCATATTATCGATCGCACGCAAGTGATTGCGATCTTATACTACCTAGCTACCTCCTTTTTTTGTGTGTTTACCTTAACTTCTTCTTCAACTACGTACGTACGTACGTACAGAGATCTATGCCTGCATGTCTCTATCTACTACATGCCGCGCCAAGCTGATGACCGACCTGCCCACGCCCATATATTCTGACCAATCGACTACTCTCCTTCCTTGATCGATCCATATATCAACTCTCATCAATCGATCTCCTGTTCACATGCACCTAGCTATCTATTATGTATCTTATGTAGCTAGGAGCCTAGGAGTAGTGTGTATTAGCCTATGGCAAGCTAGCTATTTGGCCACTTTCCCAAATATAAACACAAATGTTCTAAAAGTCATCAGGAAAAACGTACCTGCCGCTTGTATACATTACCTTGACTAATTACTGACTAATATAATATATATAGCTACAGATATATATAAAGAGCGAAACATAAAAACTAATCATAGATAAATAATAGATAAATCAATAAATTATTTTTTTAAAAAAATAAAAGATTGATCGACTAATATGTCGATGACTATAATTTAATAATACTCTTAAAATAAATATAACTTTATTACGTTAAATTATATTTATAAAATATATATAAAACACTCATCTCTTTAAAAAAACCATAATATTTCTCCTCTTCTATTTATATTACAACTCATAATCCTCTCTCCCTCAAATTCTAAAACTTATTACAAATTTCAAAATCCGACATCAATTCCTAAACCCTAACACACCAATACGCACTGATACAGTAGTCGCGATTTTCTCCTGTACTGTAGCAGATCGATTACTGCACTAATCGCTATTGTTACTGTAGCAAGGGTCTGCGTGATTTTCTCCTCCGTTTCCAGCGATTTTGATACTGTAGCCATTCCCTGCGTTCCCGTTACTGTAGCACCTTTCGAACGCTTTCACGTAGAACTTGTGAAGTATGCTAAGAAATTTTTTCACGCAGTGTCTATTCACCATATATACTCGATATGTTTAACTATTTTAAACCTCGGCTTCTTCTAAACTAGTCTCGATTCTCATGACCGATGTTGACACATATAAACTAGCATCAACCTTATAAATATATTCCATTAATTAAATTATTTATAAAATTAATTATTTATTATAAAATATTAATTATGATAATTATGTGTGTATATATATATCAAATAGACAATTAACCACTGCGACTAGCTAGTCTTGGCTTTTCCTCGCTCTCTCGAGTCTCGATCGCTCCATCAGTTTAATTTGACTGAAAAGATGGAAGCACTCGTAGCCTCCCAGTCGCAGGTGGCTTCTTCTTAGCTGTGTGTGTATACATACACACACACACACAAACACATATATATCCTGCAGATCGATCGAGTACTCCAGGTTAGATAGCATGCATGTACACATTATATTTACGGCAAACTGAGTATATAAAAGGTACTGATATTAGGAGTATTCTTCACCAATATTAATATTAATGCAAATCCGATTCCGTTATAGTAGTATACCAGTCAGCTGGTCAATGAATTAAATGACATATATACTATATTGCACCTGGTGGGCTGGGAAAGGCCACAAGCCCGGCCAACTAATATAATTTGGTAGACATGATACTATGCAAGCCTAGTTGGCAGTTGATTTGATGGCCTGCTCTTGGATTTGATTAGTAGCTAGGTTGCAATTAAGTGTATGCATGGCCAGTACGTACGCCATCAAATTAAATTGTCGGTCGATGCAGTCTAATAATATAATGCATGCATTGCCAGACAGCCGATCGCGATATGTTAGTAAAGCGTCCACCGACATTAATTAGCCAATAAGGATATATCCTTATACCGCAGCATTACATATCGATTAGTTAGTTGGAATCCACCTGCAAGGGGCCGGCGGCACATCATATCCTGCTTACGGCCACAAACTAACACTGTTACCGGTCGAGGCTAAGCTAGGTGCCATTTTTACCTAGCTCAAATGTTTCAACTATATCTGATCAACGTCTATCCCTTCAGTTCACTTAATTGACTGCTTGTAGAATTTCTTTTTTGAAGGGAAACCTGCTTGTAGAATTATTGCTGCAAAATATATATATATATATATATATATATATATGCCGCCTGCAAGCTAATTAATTTCAGTAAAAACACACAAGAGGTTGACAATATATAATTAAGATGGTAATCATAACGGCATGAAAATTATATATGTAAAGATGGCAACCACAGCGAGAAGCTTGGAAGTTGTCAGGTTAATTTACCATCACGATTTGAACACTGAACAGATGTCTTATGGCGGCTCAATCAAGCTCGGTCTGCCCTCAGATTTCCATAGGGGAATGATGCCTTTGGTGCCTGCAAAATTAAACCAACGCGAGTCTCTTAATTGGTCAGCATGTGAGCAACAGCCAAAAGCTATGAGAAGCTCTGGCAGATTTTTCGGTTGTTGCTCTGCATGCATACAGAAAAAGGTCCTTACAGAGTACAGGCTGACATACCAGCACGTACGTACATTACATAATGCCAGCAAAACCAAAATGTGGGGGAAAATGGTATTGCAACTTGTAGAGTTGCACCAGCACGCTATGCCATGGTACTTGCAAATAGGGAAGCAAAGTACTGTGGCTAGTAAGATCCAAAACAAATGATCACAGTCCCATGTGACCCTGCTGAAGACGGATGAACATGACATGTTTGTACCCAAGTGCACTTTGCAGCACATATTGGATATCAACTCGATCGATTGAATCGTCCATATATAGATCGAGTTCTGATTCCTACCACCGCACAAGCTGGCAAGACATGTGAGGAGACGAGACGATCTATCAGTAGGCGTATTTTCAGTCTAACAGTAAGAAATGGTCTTGTAAAGCCTCAATGGGGCCACGCTTTTTTGGATGCCACAGCAAGCATATGTAATGCTACTTGATACACTTGTAGTGGAGTTAAAAGTTAAGATGGCAATTTCCTTTTACCCCTGTAATATATGTAGCAACAGACGTTATCCAAAGCAACGGTATTGACACCGTAAGTGTTAACGCCTTGAGGGCTAATTTGTATTTGTACCTTGTAATTAATCATCAAGGTGAATAGCAGAATAATGAATCACTATATATGGTTTACTCTAAAATGCATGCTTTTTTGGTTTGGAAGGCAAAGATTGCCAAATAAATTACTTTATGAAGAAAAAAACTGTTGTAAGTAGAGGCATGAGATGAGATAGATCAGCTTGGATGGACGTAGGGTAAGCCTTGTCAATACCCTCACAGCAAGTAAGAAGCGATGACTCTCTTAGCTGGGCCTTCAATTCCTGGCTGCTCGCTACTCTGTCTACCTCTCTCTGCTCGTCACAGTGTCGTGTCCAGTTCAGGCCCAACTTACTAATGGAAGCTAATGCACTTGAGCCTGTCTGCCTGCCCACTTCCTTCTTCTCTTTGCTGGGTCATGGACTCTTCCACAAAAACTAGTACTCCGGTCCATTAACTACTATACTCATCTTGCTTAAAGATCCTTCTTCTGTTCATGTTTAAACTTTAACCACTCGTCTTCTTTTTATAAAATTTACAGCATTACATCCCAAACATAACTATTAAGCTTTAATTCATCAAAGTTTAACCATTTAAATATTACTAGGGGTCAAAGTTAAAACAATTTTGTTCAATAGTAACAAGTGTTTAAGAATTGAGGAGTACACATGTGCCCGTCGTCAACAGCTGTACACATTGAATTTCAAATCCTACTACTACTACTCCATTTTGTAGTTATGTATCGACAGTGCCCTCACTCAAGGGATGAAAAGAAGTTAGAAATGATACTTAGTGTAACAGCTCGGTCTTCAAGTTATTAAAAACTATTTAAATAAAAATCTTATTTTTAAAATTTTGGTCCCTTTAGTGTCAAATATCTCAATTAATCTCTCCTTGTGAGCCTAAACCAGAAATTCCTATTTGGGCTCAAACCTCGGAATTCGAATTTTATAATTCGGATTTTCCTCCGTTCTTCACAATATCTCCAAATTCCAAAAATCTATCAATTCTTCTCCTTTCAAACTTTAAAATTCCATCAAAAATCTCTGTCCCAGGTCCAAATTTTAAAATTTGAATCCAACACCCCTTTGAATCCTGGTCCTTTGCCTTCTTATCATCTACCAGATTTCTTTTGAAATTCAAATCTATTTCAAGATCTATCTAAAGCTCAGCCATGAAGCCTTTTGATTTGGGTCATGATGTTTCTGAACCCAACCATGAAATGTCAGTTCAAAAATTCATTTCAAATATTCTAAAACCCTACAAACAAACTATCTTAAAAAATCCTAAGAGGCACTATTACCTTTCGGGCCTCCTCTTTTATTTTTCTGGGCTGAGCCCAGCCTCCTTCCACAAGACCCACAGCCTTTCCACCCCCACACCTGCGCAATCATAATAGGCTGTAACAATCTGAAAATTTCGAATCTAAAATATGGAACGAAAATTTTGAACCATCAAAAACTTTTTGCAAAACCTTGCATCATGGTGGATCTTCTTGTTCCTCCTTTTCTCTTTGTGTTGCGCCAGTGCCGAATCAAAACTAATTCAATTGCAAATATAATTAGACAAAGAACCATGATTATGAAATATTATCCTAAAGAGAAATATGTTACTATTAAAACAAACCTAAATTAAAATCCTCTAATTAATCTAGATAACTATAAAAGTATTATTATGATCTCTAGTGAAAAGGTATTTGCAAAACTATTTTTTTTCGAAACTCTAATTCTTGGTGGGCTCTGTCGAACCCTAATATTTGTTTGGGCCAACCGAGCCCACCAACCCCAGATCAGACGGGACCAGTAGACCAGGCCGCCTTCCTCCCCAGCCCGGTTAGCCTGCCAGTCTAGCCGCACGCACGCAGGAGCCGGTGCGGCGTTGCCGTCGCGCGGCCCACGTCAGCCACGCCGGCTGCAGCCGGGCCTTTCCCTCGTCCTCTCGTCGGGAAACGTCGCGCCTTGATGGCTTCGATGACCTCCTCGACCCCGTCTCCTTGCCCAGACCAGAGGGAGGTGCAAGCCTATGAAGCTTCTCCCAGCCTGCACCTCGCCGCCCGTCGTTCTGACGTCCTCATCGCACGTTGTGCCGCAGGGTGAGACACCTCATCGCCCATTCCTTTTTGCTCCTCGATTGTTAAACCGCTGTCTGGTAGGCCGTAGACTCGCCGGCGCTGCCATAGTCGGCACGCCGCCGCCGCCCGTAGGCTTGACCCGGTGCCCGGCTCTGCTTTACGCTCCCCTGCCTCCGCGCGACTGCAACGGCCACCGGCCGTCCTTCGTGTTGGAGCCCTCCTGCGGCGATTCCCCGCCCCGACGTCTTCCACTAGGTCCTATCCCGCCGGCCAATTTGACCGGCTCCTCACCGGAGCACTGTCAACGGCCACTCTCCCCGCCGTGCCCCTGGTGATGGTGGGCAGACCGAGTTGGGAAAGGGAGGAGCGGCCTTATCCTCACACTGCTGAAGCTCTGCTGCGCCCCATGCTAGCCAGACCTGGCCCCTCAGCCGCCGATTTCACCGGCGACCGGAGCCCTGCCTGCCGCAGCCATGCCAACCCTGAACCCCGCCACCCCGAGCTCTGGGGGGTTGTTCCCAGAGTCCCAACACGCCATAGGCCTTCCCGCAGCCTCGAGACCGCACCGCCTCCGCCTGTCCAAGGCCGACCCGTTGCGGTCATGCCCCGGCCAGGCTCAAGGAGGGGAGAACCTGCCCTAACCCCCAGCAAGGCTTGAGTCCCGCCCTGGCCTAAGAGCCGCCGTAGCTCGCTTCCTTCCACCCCGGGCTCCAGGCCCGCTGCCCACAGCGCGCCGCATCCCTGACACCGGAGCGCTCCGACGCCTGATTGCAGATAGCAAGCGGCGAGGAGCGGAGGAGAGAGGCGGACAGACAAGGAAAGAAAAGGGCAAAGGAAGAGACAGCAGGAGAAGAGAAGCGGGAGTGGGACTGACCGTGGGCCCCTGCCCATGCCCTGCTCAATTTGGCCGGTCAGCTCTTGACCAGCAGGTCCTACCTTTGTAATTTTGAGCAATAACTAAAGAGAAATAAGTTTTGATGAACAAAATGCTCTACACAAGATTTACCAGTGAAATTAAGATTTTTTTATTTCAGCAAATCAATTTAACTAATTTGGGAAAAATAAGGAGATGGCTAAATTCAAAGGTTTTGCATTAAGATTTATAAATTCATATTTCAATCTTTGAACGGCTATAACTCGTTGTAAGTTGGGATCTAATGAAACTTTCACCAAAATTCATCTAAAATGAAAATCTAACTAATGGCACTCGTTTGGTTTTTTTCTATTATTTTCTTGGTATTTATGACCATTTAGTTAATGCTAGAGCAATAGATTAATTAGGTGTTCTCTTAACAGGATAATTTGTGAGGATAAATCCACCACCGATAAGGAGCCATTGACAGAGACAGACAAGTCACTACTCCCTCCTCCTTGAACATATTGCGCCTATATTATAAAATGATTTGTTTGCAACTAAATTGCATGCTATATTAAAAATATAAACCTAAAACTTGGATTAAGTATTTTTGTTGCTATTTGTTTATTATAAAGTCCCTAGTTATTTATTGGCAGTGATTAGTTATGCTTGCTAGTTAATTTCCTATTACATGCTTGTATAAGCTTGTAATGTGGATATGGTTAGAAAAGGTGATGATTACTCAGGGTTAGAGTGATTGTCAATGTGAGCGTGGAGACATGTGCACCACTCCACGTTTCACATATAAAAATATTTGTGAACACCAAAAACTTAATGAAAACCTAACTGATTTTGACTGGAGCGGTATAGTTTAACTTTGGATGGTTCTATGTATAGGTTAGCGTCAATCCTAGTCAATTAAGGACGAGTCAAGAAGCTATGTGGGAAATAAACTAAGTATGACTGCAAATATCAAGTTGAGATAGACCCAATGCATTAAGTGAACTGAGTGGGACGATACCCTAGTCAACACACACAATATATGATGTTATGAAGTGTTGTTGTGACGATTAATAACATGCCAAACTTTAAATGTACCTTATATATGTATTGTGTAAACACCTAGATTTCTTAGGTTCCAGGACTTCTATCACCGCTAGCTCTAGGCGGTTGGGTGCTAGGGGTGTATGAGGTTTCATAGTCCTTAGAGCGGATACCGCATCTTGTGAAGAATCTAAAAAGCTAGGTTGTGACAAGTCTCATGTATTAGGTGTGTCACGGATTACAAGTAAAGCGTATATCTACTATAGTAAGTAAAATTAATCTTTTTGAATAGCTATGCTCACTGTTAAAGGAATGCCATGACTCATACTACTCTTGATTAGTCTCAAAAGTTTTAAACTTGCTTAGAATAGGATTGGGTAGGATATGTGGGCTATCCCAGCATACGGGAAGGTCAAATATGGTGGAAATGTGGTAAATTGGATGCGAGAGTAAACCGAACCAAGGAGAAGCTTGGGGAGGTGGATGCGATGAATAATAACTTGATCGTAACGCTAGTTTTTAGTTAAAACTGCTAAGTCATAGGTTTACGAACTGGTTTGTAAAGGTTAGCTTTATCCAAATGAACCAAGCCATCCTTAAATTCCTATGTACACTAATGCATTTTATAGTGGTGGCTTGTTGAGTAACTTTGTACTCACTGTTGCTTATTTTACTGTTTTTTAGAGGTAGAGGCCTAGAGAGACCCCTATGCGCACTTTTTGGTACAAGAGGAGCTGAAGGAGATGCGGTAGGGATCTAGGTTCTCCAGTTGATGCTTATGAAGTAGAGATGGACTACCGCAGCTTTGCTTTCGCTACCTTATCTATATCTTTTAGTATTTGGTATTGTAGATGACCATGTTTGGCCTATTTGAGTCCCACTCAGAAACCCTTGTAATATTAATATATTGTAAGGCATTAAAACGATGCAGGTAATATATTATTAGCTATGTATATGTGTGTATCATCTATTGATCTAGGAAATGGTATATTAAACACATGAGGTTTTTGGTGTTCAAGATGGGGCCAACACCAGCCCAACCCACGACGCATCATCTAGCCGCACGCGGTCACTTGTACTCGGTCACACACATCCACGCTAGACCACGAGAGGGAGTAATTGCAACTTACCTCCTCTCACTAGGCCTACCTGTCAGACTCTCCTCTGCTGTGTGCCCATCTACAAAACCCGCAGCTGCTCTCCTGTTGCACTCCCCTCTACCCCAAGCCTAGTTGCGCACCCTGCCGCGTTGGCCATCACACGCGCTTGCCCTAGCCACAGCCTCGACGCCACATGCAAGCCATTTCTACCTCTCACCATAGCCCCCCCAACTGCCCTGCGCCGTCACCCAAAGCTGTTCCTAGCAGCATCGTCGACCCAGAGCCGCACCCCTGCCGCGGTCGCGCCTACCGAGCCTAGCCATCCTCGCCTACAGGCCGTCCTGCAATCATGCCAACACCACCATCCCCATGCCAATGCTGCCATCCCCATGCCGACACCATCCTACCCGCGCTTGCACTGCCCTAGCGCCACCTACCGTGCTGCCTCCTTCCACGCCGACGCCGTCCCTTTTCCACGACTGCATCGTCGCCCGCCACTGATTGTGTACCCCAAGAAAGAGAGGAAGATGGGGGCGACAGGAAAAAAAGGAAAGAAGGAAAGAGAGGAAAAAAAGAGAAGGAAAGAGGAGAAAGAAAAAAAAGGGAAAAGGGAAAAAAGAAAGAAAGAAGAAAAGAAATGGGACCCATATGGGCCCACTCTCACTCACTCTCTCTCCCAGTCCACGGTGGACTCGGTCCACTCTAAACCATCCACTCGGCTCACTAACATGCGAGCCCCACCTATTTTTAGCCATTCTACCTAAGTTTAGATCACACCCCTCCATTCCTCCACAAACTGAAGCCCATAAGCGAGCCCCACCAGTATTCATCTCTTCCATAAAAGTCTATTATATCTTCTTCTTGTATTATTTTTCTTTCCTAATTATAATAATATTTTTCCTTTCTAGAAAATCAATTAATCCTCTAAAATTTATATCCTCTCAATCGTAAGTTCGATTGACTCTGTTTAACTTTCAATGTTTTTTCTAAAATATTGATATACCTATTAGCAGTATTATTTATTTAGTGTTTATTTTGTATTTTTAGGGTTTTATTTGGATTTCTTTCGTATTGCGCGTAGTTCGTCGTCAAAGGATTTTTTATTCTGAAGAATTCATCACTGACCAAAACCAAGACAAGCCACTTTTTGATCATATTGCTCTAATATTAGAAATGCTTTTATTTCAAATATGCGTGTTTAAAGTACATAGTAATTGATCTGGCTATTAGTCTACAAGCATATGATTGGCAAACCTACCTACTAGTTACACTATTTCTGATAGGACCTGATAAACCAAATGCTTGTTGCTCCACCATAATGGTGTTATTATACTTGCACCCTCTAGATGCAGGTTTATATTTACAGCATACTTTATTTTATATTATAAATATATATGTTGGATTGTCGTTATGAAAAACATAAGTTGTGAAAAATTTATAAAACCCAACTCTTGGAGTTGGCGGTTTTGGAAAAACAAAAAATGGTTTTTATGGGAAAACTTATGGTGCAAATCCTCTTCTGTGTGGTTTAGTTTCGTAGTCGCACACAAGGACTATTTTCTTTGGGAATTTCATCCAAGTATAAAATATTACGATCACATGGACAACATGGAATTCTCCTACCAGAGTAAGTAGCCAAAACATTGATGTCTTGCATGTTAATAGTTGAGGAATATCGAGATATAGAGACAAATGCATTCTTCTAAGATAGGGGTTTGTCTTAACCGTAAGATGTGGTTAGTGCTATACGGTGTGTCCTGAGTAGACGATGGTCTAAGACTTGCCTGATACTTGGTTTTATAGAGTAGCCTAACTACGTGGCATAGGATGTCTACGGATTGGTTATGGAAAAAACTTATAGAGAACTCTTCTTTGTTGGTCATGTATTGGCCTACATGTGCTAGATAAAACAGGATGTTCATGACGTATAGGTAAAACGTGCAAGCTCTACAGAATTTAATTAAACTTTTTAAACAGCCGTGCCTATATTTATGGGCTGATGTGAGGTGTTTCTCATAGCATAAATTTATTTTAAAAATATATTTGATAAATTGGTTCTTGTGATGGGAGTCGTTACGAGAGTCCTTTTTTGTTATGGACGGCTAGGCTTTATGGTTAGAAATAGGTCTATGTGACCCAGGATGTTGGTAGGTACCATAGGATCGAGATGGCAAAGTCAGGATGTGGGTTGCGAAGGCTAAGTTTGGGTTAGTTGGTCGAGAAGACTAGACCTGAAGCCGAGAAGGTTGGTTACCATATGACTTCGTTAATGGTTGGTTTTGAGAAAATGTTGGTTTATATTTTTGAAGGAGAAAAGAAATTGGTGAAGGAAAAGATGTTTTCAAAATTTAGCCTTTTCTGCTTGAGTTGTTGTAAAGCTACTCGCGGACGAATCGAGGTGAGATGCCTCCCTTCGTTGGAATTTTTAAAACCCACACTAAGAGTTTTAAAAAATGTTTTAAATAACTAGTTTGATAAATAAACTTGACTATTCTTTTGCAGCTCATACTTGCACATTTTCTGTGGCATATGGAGTACAAAAGTACTTACCCCTTATTGGTGTTGTTTTTCTCCCCTTGGCTTAAGTTCACATAGAAGATAAAGGTTGGAGTTTCATTCCTAGATCCAAACTATTGCTTGTGGAGTAGTGCTCTAGCTTTACTAAGTTTCGATGCTGTTGTCTCTGATTAAATGTTGCAACTCAGGGATTATCCGAAACTGTAACATGAAGATATATTATATTTATAATATAGAAAATATTGCATTGATTTATCGTATTACCGCTAGTAATAGCATAGTGATCTTGGGAATAGTACCTGTTTTACGGTTTTGTAGGGAAATGGCTTGTTGTTTTACTACGGCACACCCCCTCGGTGCCATTGGTACAATGACGTAGGGGCAGGGTGTGACAAGACCTTTCCCATTGATGAATGAGGAATGTAAGTTCACGTTGTGTGGTTAAAGTGTGCATCTCTGCAAAGATTTGAACTGTTCAAATAGCCGTGCCCATGGTTATGTGCATATGTGAAGTGATCCTCTAACATAGATTTGTTTATCAGACAAAAGTGATTTATGAGATGAGAACCATTATCAAAATCGGTCAAGATGGCTAATGGATAACTATTATGTGGTCTGAGATAGACCTATGTGGACCAAGATATCGAATGACATCATATACTAGATTTCCCGAGTGAAACAATGTGTGTTGGAAGTTGGGATTATGGATGGCTTGGTGAGCCAAAGGATATGAGATATGAGATGTGTTGTTGCCCAGTGGTTATGAGAAATGAAAAGAAGAAAGCTACTTGATGATAGGTGGCTTTGAATCGGTGTCATAGTCCAAGAACTGGTATATGAGAGAACTGCACTATTAGCTTTAATTAACCAAAATATGTTTTGTCCACTTGAGTTATTGTAAAGCAATTTACAGATATGATTGAAGAGAGACCCTTTTTCTAAGCACATGATGAACAACCCACACTTAGAGCTTTAAAAAATGGTTTCAAAAGAAAATTTTACGATATAAACTCTAGCCTGTCTTTAAAGCCTACATAACACCCTTTTCTCAATGACTTACTAAGTATGTAAATACTCAACTGTTGTTTTTTTTCATCCTATAGGAAGTAGCTGAAGATTAGGGTTTTTTTATAGTTCTAAGTTGTTACTTGTGGATTGGGTTCTAGCTATACTAGATTTCGCTCATGCTTCTTTGATTGCCAGTTGCAATATCTAAGTTTGCTCCGAAAGCGTGGCCTTATGAAAGGTAATATTTAGTTACAAAGATTCATCTTAGTTAACTGTGGATAACAATACTTTAATCCTAGAACTAAGTATCGGTTTAGGGATTAGTTCACGCTGATTTTTTATGGTGCATCTTCACTGGTGTCGCTGTGTGGTGTTAGTTAGAGTGGGTGTGACATAGTACCTGCTTTTTAAGTTTGTTAGTTCAACTTATAAGGTTAGTAGTATAAATAAATGGAAAGCTTTTAATTAGGCTTTTTCAAAGTCATAAGTAATTATTATATAATTAAGGTAAAAGTTTTATGTGGATTAGAGTTATGATTATAATTTTAAACTTGAGGCTTGGAAGCAATTAACTTATAAATCATAAAACCCGAAAAAAAATCATTTTTTAAAAAAGCCTAAGTATAGAAAAAAGGACCTTCCTGATGTTTCACTTTTGTAAAATGGGGGCCACTCAACAGGACGCCGGAACGAGAGTCCGTCTTCTCCACGCGCGCAATCGCAAAGATGCATACATACATAGAACCGATGGAGAGGAGGGAAGGAAGGAGGAGCCATAGTAGCAACGCTACTAGTTCACTGACCGGCCTCAGCCCTAGCTTGCTTAGCTGCTGGAGTACCTACTGAATTCACGCTGACTTCTCCCCTGCGCCCGCCCGCCCACGCGGCCTCCACGCCGCCGCCGCCGCCATGGCTCGACGACGAACACCTTCCTCCTCACCACGACAACACCTTCCTCCACTGGTTCTTCGCCGCCAACGACGACGACGCCCTTCCCCTGCACCTGCACATGGATCACCACCCGCTCCTTGACGATCACCTCCACCCACACATGCCGCCCGTCCACGACGACAAAAAGCCACCGCCGCCTCCTTTCGCCCCCCTGCACCACCACCAACTGGCGTTCCCAAAGCTCACACCCAAGGCGGAGGCGGTGACCGACGACGATAGTGGTGTTGACAAGCTCGCCCAGGCGGCAAAACTTGCCGAGGCCGGCGACGTCTTGGGCGCCCGCCAGATATTGGCGCGGCTCAACCGCCGCCTCCCCGCGCCCCCCACGCCCGGCCCGCCGATGCTTCGCTCTGCCTTCTATTTCAAGGAGGCCCTGCGCGTCGCCCTCTCACCCACCGCCAACGCCGCCCCGCCGCCCGTCGTCTCAACGCCGCTCGACGTCCTCCTCAAGCTCACCGCCTACAAGGCCTTCTCCGACCTGTCCCCGGTGCTCCACTTCGCCCACTTCACCTGCGTCCAGGCCCTTCTCGACGAGCTCGGCGCCGCCCCCTGCATCCACGTCCTCGACTTTGACATCGCCGTCGGCGAGCAGTGGGCCTCACTCATGCTTGAGATGGCCCAGCGCCACACCGGCGCCGCGCTCAAGGTAACCGCCCTCGTGTCCACCGCGTCGCATCACCCGCTCGAGCTGCAGCTCATCCACGACAGCCTCTCCAACTTCGCCGCCGAGCTCGGTGTCCCGTTCCGGTTCGCCGCCTTTAACCTCGACGCCACGGACCTCACGGGCCTTCTTGCCGTTGCCGGCGGCGAAGCCATTGCCGTGCACCTTCCTGTCGGCTCGGTCCACGCCCCCGCGGTGCCGTCCGTCCTCCACCTAGTCCGGCGGCTTGGCGCCAAGCTGGTTGTCTCCGTCGACCGCGGCTGTGGCCGCGGTGACCTGCCATTCGCCGCGCACCTGCTGCAGGCATTGCAATCCACCGTTTCCCTGCTCGAGTCACTGGACGCCATGGGCACGGACTCGGACGTGGCGACCAAGATCGAGCGCTTCTGGGTGCAACCAAGGATCGACGAGTGCGTGCGTGCGGCCGCCGCGGGGGACAAGACGCCGCCGTGGCGGGCAACGTTAGCGTCGGCGGGGTTCGTGCCGGTGCAGGTGAGCAGCTTCGCGGAGGCGCAAGCGGAGTCACTCCTCAAGAAGTTGCCCGTCAGGGGGTTCCGCCTGGAGAGGCGCACCGGCTCGCTCTTCCTCCATTGGCAACGCGGGGAGCTTGCCTCCGTCTCGGCATGGCGGTGTTGAGGCTTAATTACTCTAGCTAGCAGCTATTAGCTCCGACTTCTAATGATCCTGACAGTGTCAGCTCCCTGCTCCAGTTATTAATGCTGAAATTACTCGTTATTATGCATGCATGCATGTTACCTTGCTCAATTGCCATGTTAAGGTTTGGTAGATTGCAATATATTGCACAGTGTCACTCTATTGTGAAATCAAATGGCTCAGAAAAGTATCAGATGTTAGCCATATATTGCTTGATGAAGTTCAGAAAAGTTCAGGATCCTGACCTTGATGGAATGATTGTACAAGAAGCATTAGAGGATGATCGTCTATGTGTGAACTATGAACTTCATGAAAGAAACTGCATGCACATATTTTCAAAAAAATAAATTAATTAATGCCATTACATTAACTGAAATAAATGTGAGTATATCCAAATATAAAAATGCCAAGATTTTGTTTTGCCAACACTATGGGAACTTGTATTCAGAAATTTGTGTCTAGACTTCCTGATCAATCACAATTCTTCCTTTCTCTGACAGGTCCACAAGAATAAGAAGACCAAGACATTCAGAATTATATTCTAGGATGCGTCAAATAACCATATGAAATTGTCAACTTCTGCTGACTAACATAAAAAGTCCTGAGAAGTCACAAGAAATTTGAAAGTGCATTCCTATTACCTCCACAAGCAAGCAGGTCATAGATGTTTGGTGAATTGTACTATTAGTGCGGTCAACTGTACTGTTCTAACAAGCCAAAAGAACTCTTGAATCCCACCTCCCGTTTGTTTGACTACCACTCGCCAAGTGATTAGGTAGGTATTTTCTGAAAAATAAAAATACTTTATTTTATCCTCATACATGATCGAGTTCTTGTTTTAAAAATGTACCATTTTGTCCCAAAATTATTTTTTGCAACTAGAAGGAGCATGTGATTTTAGCCAAACTTTGCTACTATGGTGTCTCTGGACCAGAGAATATCAAGATACAGTGACAGCATAATGCTGTCTTCACGAACCCTCAGACACCTGGAAAGCAGAGAATTATAGGACCTGGAAAGCAGAGAATTATAGGAGAAGTGCGTGTTTAAAGAATATGGATAGCCTTTTTGATATTATATGTTAGGAGAGCATTACCAAGTTGACAATTGCGGAATTCAGCAGGGATTGGGAATAAAGTGGCACTGGGTTTTTAGAGGCAAGCATAAAGTAGCAGAATTCTTTTTGTTTGTGAGTGGGATTCTTATTTCCATTATGTTACTACACTAATTTACTACTGTTAACCCAGTTATCACCATTTGTGTTTTGGTTGCTTCCAACCGTATCTCCTGATAATCTACCTCTAGCTTTTTTTAACGAAAATTAACCTACAGTTTTGAAGTATCTATCTTACTTCAGCTACTTGTCAGTTCTGAAATTCTGTTCATGTACTAGAGTGCTAAGGACCAGAACCAGAGGTTTGCAATCCTTGCTCAAATATGAAATAGCATCTAGCACAATACAATACAAGCCGATTGACATGCAGGCGTTTATTTATCGTAACGGAATTCCTGGCCAAAACATGAACACAATCGCGTTTGTTCTGATGAGGATGCAAATTAAAGATGGCAATCGGAACGTAAAGTGGGTGTGCTTTACCTCAATGACGGCAAGCATCTGTCGTCACCAGCATTTGTAATTGTAATTGGAGCACCAAATTCGTCCAGGTTGGGGCTGTCCATCCAAGAAACCGAGATGCTATGTCTGATATATGCTAGTATCTGACGAGGGACTGAATGAACCGATAAGCCTTACCTGTTCCTCATCCATCCTAGTGTTCTCCTAGTACTTTCAGGTTTCCACATCATGTTACACTTCACCACCTTAAGAACAAAAGGACAACATCAAAGAAATGCTGGCATGTTGGGCCAGCATCGTCAGGATGCTGCTGGTACAACCATGCAAAACAAGGCAAGTCCGACTAGAATCACTGACCTCTCTGTTCAAACTCCAAAAGTTAAAAGTTAGATCAGATGCTGCTCCGATTAGTAAGTTCAGTAATGATCTCTACGACCGCATCACCTATTTACCTGAGGTAGTTCCTTCTCTTGGCTGTAAAGTTAAGGTAGCACTAGCCGATAAGCAAACTCTCTGGATATACTTAGATGTATCAGTGGGTTTTATTTATTTAAGAACCATTTCGCAGCCATCCATATTAAATTCAACCATTACACAAGATAGACTAACCACATGATTTTACCACTACCTATAAGTCACTTGCAAAGGCAGGCATCTACTTTATTCCCCATCCATCTACTACCCTTTAGTTTAGTTACAGATTAGTACCATGAATGAATCATAGATCATCACAAAGGAGTGCAATTTTTATTTGCGACAAGTTTGCCTTGAACGTTGAGAACCCTACCGGGTAATCGAATCAAAGCCCCAAGAGACGATGAGAAAGGTCTTAGGGTATCATACAGGTCTACAGGTTGGGTGTCAAAAAAAAAAGGTCTACAGGTTCCAAAGCATGAGATGTAATACAAGGGCCAATGGCTATAGTAAATAGTGATCTAAGTGTGGCCACCAACGCAAGGGGTACTGCACTTGGAAAGAGCTAAAGATAGGCGCCTTTTCTTAGGGCCTAACACTAGATGAAACGAAAAGAAACGGATGTGTCATGGTGAAGCTTTCTCAGATTCGGTTCCAAATTCAAGCTTGATGCACCACACGTTGCCCTGAATTTTCTTCAGCTTGTAGAAGAAAATGAGACAAGGACAGCAAAAAGATTGGCTTTACATATTGGATCTACTTTTGTACAGTCTTGAGATACAAACAGAGACGACTCGAACACAAAAATGTATTTTCTCATCTGTCTAAACGACAGAAAAGGTGATAGTGTGAGAGATTTTGGTGTCAGCTCTCAAAACTGAAAGAACGGAATGGATAGAAAATTGAAAGAAGCAGAGAAAAACAAGGTTTTAATAGCTAGTGGTATGAGATACCTATAAATCCCAGCATGAGCCTAAAATCAGTAATTCAGCAAACACTTGAACAGCATAGATTGACAAGCTAGCCATGCCTTGTGCCTGAAGCTTAACTCATCAAATAATTGTACCTCATGCCTGAAGCTTAAAAGTTTTTACTAACCAAGCAGCCTTATACCTTGTTTTCCGGTCTTACAGATAAGAACATGCAAGTACAATTGCGTGTATTTGTCGGTAGGAGACCTGTAGAAGAATGAGTTAACCTGGTCAAATTTAGCTGGTCAGCTTGGCTGGATGTCGTTATTGCAGAGGGAATCTTGCCTGCCTTCTTTTGCTCCTCAGCTGACAACCAAAAAAGGCAAATGCACCTACCCTACCCTTCGCAAGTAATGTCCCTATGAAAATATAAACTGGATAACCACTCACTGAGCAGCCTAGAGTGGAATCAAAAGATTTTGTTCCCAAAGACTTGTCTGAGAAGGGCAGATTTGAGCAATGCCCGCGTATGTTTAATTTCGATGTTCCTCTTAAGATATCATGTCCTGAATAGACAATCAAATTCTTTCTGCTTTCTAACTCCACAAGTCCAGATGTATCCTGCCACTTCCCTACGACCCTGCCCATTAATTGATGGAAAGAAGACACAACAATAAATATAGAAGGCACCACAATTCCATAAAGCAGGAACAAATCTCTGAAAATCACTAATGCGTTTACACCAAACCATTCGTCTTCCGTAAGGCATCTAACAGATAAAAAGGGAGATATATAGGAGATGCTCTCTTATCTTGGGGATGAAGGCTCCTCCAGTTCTGAGAACAACACGTTTACAGAGAAAGGAAGGCTTTATTATTAGATAATAATAGCTAAAGTAAGACACAGCATGTACCTGGAAGGCTGGAACGTTTATTCAGAAGAGCTGGGCGATGGAGAATGGTCGTCGACGGTTTCTGCAGTACCAATCTGAAGTCTGGATCCATGCTTTGAGCATTATTGATCTGTACCGCGAATGAGCCCAGACCCAGGTTCGAAGGCCCAGAGAGGCAGAGAATGTTAAGTTGGTGTCACAGGACCGCCCAGGCGTCAGGAGGATCAGTGGATCGCCAACTAGAATTTGCAGGTTGAACAACTCGCACATTGGACGCTCAACAAACTACTCCTATGTTTCCATGGCAACCACTTTGAAATATGATCGATCGCCAGTAAGCCAACTATGTTCTCAGAAAGAGACATCCCAAGGCATCACCATACCAATGCAAGAACCAGCTAACAGGTGATTTTCCAAATGACAGCTGATGCTATCGTTACATTCCAGGGCAACCAGGTAACACCCTTGTTACAAGGAGTGACATAAAGTAAAACAACTCATGGCAGTTTGTACCACAATAAATGAAGCACTACTTCCATGTTGCTATCCTATCAAATACTAACACTCACCGGTCCCTGCAAGACCTCGACTTTGATGGGCCTGGAGAGTGCTCTCCTGAGGGGCCCATTATCCTGGCACACAGAGAGAGAGAGGAATGTTAGAGCAGTATAAGAGCAGTATGATTAAGAAGAAAAAAACATGTGAGAACAAAATTTATGGAAAGATAATAGAGTACATCTATCTAATCTCTAATGCCGAATTCCAGGCTCGTTGTCGCACGTGGCGCTACGGATTCCCAGCGTTCGTTCTCCTCCTGCAGCCGTCGGATCGTGGATCTCGTTGTAATATACCAAGTGTGAGTGGGTTTTTTTTGGGGTGCAAAATCGATAAATCCCTACACGCCCATCCTCCTGTCTCCCTACAAAATCGATAAATCGATATTTGCAAGTGATGATGTTAAGATTTGGCTGTTGGATGTGATTTCCGTAGATGCTTAGTTGTAGTACCTAATGAACTTGTTTGAATTTAAATGTTTATGAATGTGATCCACATGTGAATGTAATGTTTGCCATAGATTAACTTGGCTAGATGCTTCAAATGGTACCTCAATTCAGTTATTGCATGAATTGCACCGATGCGTGTATCTATAATGTTCTATATTTTGTTCATGGAATTTATTGATCTCCTCTGGAGATTTTATGATTTTCCAGATGTTTTTTTTTGACCTGGATCTTTTTGCATTTTGTTTTGAGAAGCCTGCAGAATGTTGGTTTTCAGAAGCATTCGTCCATCCTTGTTTCTACTTTGTCTCCACTGGTGAGAGGACCTCCAGCTCTGCCCACCAAACCGCCGATCGACCCCCAAATGGAGGCAGGGAAAATTCCCCTACGGGAGTGGTTTCCCTGGAGGTGGAGGATCAGTTGGTGCAAGGGAAACCGTGGCTGCAATGTTCTCATCACAAATGGTTGTTGAGCCTGAAGTTTATGATGCCTGTCTTTGATTTTTTTTTATCTGCCATGACCTGGCATTAGCCCATTACCCTCCAGAGTTTATGAGCATGACTGTATCACCTTTTCTGCATAGTTATTAAATGTTTCTTTCACAAATACGTGTTTTTAATCTCAGATAGTTGCATTGGAAAATATATACATAAAATGGTCTTGCTTGATGGGTGTCTCATGGACAAAGTCTCAATAGCAATTACATATGGTTCATCTCAGATTTTATGCGACATATTTGCAACCATAAGCAAGAGGTTGATCTTGAACATAATATTTAGTTCGAAACATAGGTTTGTTTAAATATATAGTTCTAACTAATCATTTATTAAGTCATGATTTTGCAAAAAAGTTTAAATTTACAGCACAATCTCATTTTCAAATATTACGGCCGGCATCTAAAGTCGCACGACTAAGTGGCCAGTTGTTGTTAAGTCACTCGACCAACCTGCTTACGTCCAGCAGTGTCAACAAGAAGAACGTCTGACTTATTACGACTAGCTTCCTGAATGGCATCCTTTGCAACAACTGCTGGATCTTTTTCATATCCCTTCTCAAATATAGGTATCTGCACAGATGCCAGAATATAAATATCTAGGAATGAGTGACCAATTCTGAAAGGAACACGACACAGAAATATAACTCAACAACATAGCAGTGAGCATTCGCAAGTGAATGCCATGTAGCTAACTCCTAGGACTGGTTTCCTCTTTCTCAGTCAACACTAATAATATCAGTATAGTTAGATGCGTTTTTTTTTTTTGGCCAGGAAAAGAAGATACATAGGCCCATCCCAGACTAAAAGAAAGAAAAGAAAAGAAGCTAAACCCACTGATGGAGGTTAGGGATTCAAAAGCTACATCATATAGCTTGATTGAAATATTAGGAACTCTGTGCTAACTCAAAATAATCCAATGGTCCATGCAAGTTATAGAAAAATATGCTAATACGATTGTTAGATTATTTAAGAACTAGTGTGGCCCGTACAAATTATGCTGTTAGTATAGTTATAAAATTTTCTTACATAATATCACATATACTTTCACATTTTATTGTGAAAATAAAAATAAAAATAACAATACAATTATAAAACTCTACCCTAACTTAACCAAACCAAACTTGTATGTTTGATATCTATAAAGCAAATGTGATAGCCTTTAGTATTCTTTTAATAATATAATAGATTAAATATATATAAACTTTATGGCATATTTATTTATCTTCTTTCCTCCATCTTTATCTTTATCTTTAGAATATTGATGATATCTTCTCACTATCTCTAATTCTTCTGTCTACTAAAGATAACATATTATATCTTATATATAACTTATTTCAAATAATAAAATATTTATTGTTATCAACACCTCTTTATTTATATTTTATATTATATTTCGTTGTTGTTACTCACTATTTGGACTATATGAACTTTGTTATTATGTTGGTATAGGTTTGAAATTCCAATCTCATGTTATATTTTTTAAAATATAGATTGGACGATTAATTATTTTCTTCTCCTTTGATATATTAATGTGAGTATAAGAATTTTCAATTAATAGGGAAATTTCTAGCTATATTTACATTGTAGGATTATTATGGGGTTCCTAGAAAAACCTCCTATTAATATAAAAAGATATGGACTCCTTTCTTAATATTATTTATTTTTAATCTAGATTTAAAATATTTCTAAATTATACTCCTAAATGAAATATTTTCTCAATGATATTTATTTTTAACATGAATTATATATATTTCTAAATTGTATTTCAATGTGGACTCATTCTTTTAATATTATTTTTTAATCTAAAATTAAAATATTTCTAAATTATACATGAACTCTTTTCTCCATAATATTTACTCCATCAGTTCCAAAATAAAAGTAATTCTAGGATTTAAATTTTATACCACAATAAGCATTTCTGTGCTAATTCTCATGATTCTAAAGCCAATCAAGTGCTTGAAAATTGAATCTAAGTAATTCAAAATTTAAGAATTGACCACTGAGGTAACTAAAAAGTAATATTTAAACTTAACTTTAACCTTAGTATTTTAATAAACAAACTAGAAATGTTTATATTTCAAAATGGATATAACATTTTTCAATCCAAGGTTTAGATACTTCTAAATTGTATTTGTAGGTGGATTCTTTCTATTAATATTATTTATTTTTGATCTGAATTTTAGATCTTTTTAAATTGTATTTTTACATGGAATCTTTCTCTTGATATTAATTATTTTTAGAATTTTTAATCTGAATTTTAGAATTCCCCTAAATTCTTTGTAATCTGATATTAATTATTTTATAAATACTAATTATTTTTAAAGTTTTATCCAAATTTCATATTTTTGTAAATTGTATTTCTACATGTGCTCTTGTTATAGTTTTTTTATTTTGAATTTCGGGTATTCCAAATTTTATTTCTACTTGGACACTATTTTTTATTTCCCTCTTTTCTCAATAATATTTATTTTTAAACTTTATTTCTACATGGACAATTTTCTTAATATTATTTATTTTTACTCTGAATTAAAAATATTTATAAATTGTACTCCTAATTGATCTCTTTTTTCCGTAATATTTTTTAATTCAAATTTAAGATATTTATATATTGTATTTTTACGTGGACTCTTTATGTGGTATTATTTATTTTTAATCATGTTTCTAAATTTTATTTCTATATAGACTCTTCTTTCAAATATTAATTAGTTTTTTAGTCTGAAAGTCATATTTTCTATTTCTACATGGATTCTTATCTTAATATTAGTTTTTTAAAAAATTAATCCAAATTATAGATTTTTCTAAATTGTATTTCTACGTGGACTCTTCTTTTAATTCTTTTTATTTTTATTCTAAGTTTTAGACATTTTAAATTGTATTTCTACTTAAACTCTAGTTTTTATTTTTTTTTGATTAATGTGAAAATTTTTAGAGCATAAACTAAATTTTAATTATTTTATTAAAATAATAGAAGAAGGTCAGACCAGTGCCTCGAGCCTGAGAGCTTGAGTGCGCAGCTGCTCAACAGCACCAGATACGAAGGTATCGCATGCTGCCAGCATTGCACTAAGGTTATGCTGAAGAAGCCAATAAGCAACCTGTAAGTTACAAGACCACACAGGATTGAGCAAATTTCATGGAAGTATGGCGCTATTGTTTTTTCATGGATGGCGTTTAAAAGATAGAGTACCTTTGCCAGATTGGTTGATTTGCCAACTCCATTCACTCCAACAAAAACAATAACATATGGCTTCCCACGCTCCTTGGCAGCATGTGCATCCCTAAATATATCAATAGATCGCCTTGGGGTTAAGATGCGAAGAAGAGCCTCCTCCATAGTTTTTCTTCAATCTCTTCCGCCTGCATAAAGATGGCCAATCTTCTTTACCCAGATAGACGGATAGACAAAGAACCAAAAGGGCAAATAGCCAGTGTAGCAATCTGTCAAACATCATACAAGTATTTTACACAAATACAAGTCATCAGCGTATGTTTAAGGGCTTTGAGTGCAGGTTGGAGATCAGACTTCTCAAGCACATTGTTACCTGCAATGCTGATCACACGGAAAATACAAAACATTTCCATTTAAGTACACAATTAATAAATTATAAGAGGGGGCTGCAAATATGGCAGCCACCATACTCGAACACGCAACATCCTAAAAGAGAAGGAAACAATCAGCAATTTCATTCATGTGTGTGATGGATGGCATGGGAAAAGGTAAAAAATCAGAGATAGAGCAAGAGCAGATAGCAGGCTGCCAGAGACAGCTTACACCACAGACGTAGCACAAGCAACCATCACTGTGTTATGCTTAATATGTTTGTATTCAGTATAGAGACATGCTATTTTATACCAAACAGAATGTGTTAGAGATCATGACTAAATCAGGACATCGAAACTGGCGAGCGTTTGTTTTTTAAGAAAGAAATACATATCCTGTTTTGCTCTCTCCAGTTGAAACAATGAGTTGGTTAGGAAAAAAGTATGTACGTTGAAACTCAATCACCCAAGGGTATAAGCAAGGTGGACGATTGCTAAAATTGTCGAGTGAAGAAAACGTAGAGGAGGTGGAGCATGCTGGTGGTAGACGGCGAGAAAGAGGAGACGGGGGTAAGGTCGTCGTTGAAGGTCCACTTGAGGGCGGGAAGCAGAGAGGATGATCAACGACGTCGATGATGGGGGAGCCCCTAATGACGAGTGCGGCCTGGTACAGCAGGATGATTGGAGGATGAGGCCGTCGACCCCGTGCGTGAAGATCCTCCAACATCATATCTCGGCGAGGGATTGCTTGGGGATTGGTGCTGATTTGGTGGAAACTAGATATTGATTTGAAGATTGGATCGAAAAACCATCAATCTACTTAGTCCAGGAAGCAGCAGAAAAGGAAGGATACCAATTCGGAATGGGAGAAGCGAGATCGATCCGGAGATGAAGAGAGGACCTTCCTCGGGGAAGACGAAGAAGAAAGGAACCCAACTAAAACCCTTTTTTTTTGTTTGGGGATTTTGGAGAGAAAGACCCAACTCTTTTTTTTTTGAGAGAAGAAAAAGAACCCGGCTTGTTTTTTATTTTGAGAGAGAGAAAAAAGAACCCAGCGCTTTTTTAGAGAGAGAAGAAAGAGAGCCCAACTCTTTTTTTAGAGAGAGAGAGAGTAGAAAAAGAACGTAACTCAAACTGAGAGACAGAGAGCGTCTCTCTAGTATACTAACGACTAGTATGGTCCACCCTGCACATGTCATCTGCCTCGGTCGGCGGGTCGCCATAAATGCGACACGCGCGCATGTCTCCTTTTTCCCTTTTCTTCTCTCTCGGGGTAAAATAGGGATCATAAATGGGTGGGGGAGCTAATTGAAAGAATCTTTCAACTAAAAATCACTAAAACTCCAGCAGTTTTGATTAAAAAACAACTTCCAGCATGACAAAACTATGGGTATCAAAACTTCCATCATGACATAAGATCGCTGCTGCTGTTGTTCATAAAAAAAAACAATTACGTAAATGTGTTTGGAGAGCCATTCCGCATCACGTCAAAAGCTTGCTTTTCTTTGTATAAAAAGAGTTCAACGATGTGGTCCTTGTGGAGCTTGCTGCATAACAAATTTTTTTAAAAAGGTCAGGTTAAAACAAACTGGGAATTGCACCTAGCTACAAAGGACCTACGTTTAACAAGCGGCATGTCACAAGGACAGATATATCATAGACTAGATGCGACTATCACTTCAAAATATTTTCATTGTTTGCTGTATCACCAAATCCCAACCCTTGTGTGACAAGTGATGTTCCTAAAACCGTATAAGAATACATACCACAACAAATGCTTATGAGCTCCTTGACTTTCGAACAAACTGTGGGAAGGTTCATTCAATACTCATTGTAAGATAAAATATTTAAATTAAAAATATAATTAGAAAATAAAAAAAAATTAACAGACCTCAATGACGCGCCTAATGAGGTACTCCCCTCCAAGAGAATGTAGACCAAGCCCATCCAAGTGTCTTCACTCTTTCAGCTAATAACATTGGTCACAAACTTTGTTCCACCACATTCTGCAATAAAATGTGTAGTAAACATTGATTTCTAATATTAAGCTAATATATTGTGAAAGTAGTAGCTGGCCAAGTAGGAACAACTTTTAGCACCAGGTGCTAGCGTAGTTTGTTACGAAATTCTGTTCAATGTATGAAGTCTTGTAGTTGGAAACTCTATACTAATACATAAAAACGTAGTGCACAGAAACTTTATATAGGAATAGGCAAACTTTGTAAATGAAAACAACTATCTTTGCACACACAAACTTTATACATGAAAATAATTATCTTTGTACACACAGATTTTTCTAAATGAACAGAGGTAAACTTTGCTCACATAAACTTTCTACATAAGAATAACTATCTCTGTACACACAAACTTTATACATGAATGTAGACAAACTTTGAGCACACAAACTTTCTACATGAAAATAACTATCTTTGTACACACATATTTTTCTACATTAATATAGGCAAACTTTGCTCACACAAACTTTGTACAAGAAAATAACTATCTTTGTAAGCACAAACTTTGTACATGAATATAGGCAAGCATTTCTCACACAAATTTTGTACATAAAAATAACTACCTTTGTACGCACAATCTTTGTACATGAATATAGGCAAACTTTGCTCACATAAATTTTGTACATGAAAATAATTATCTTTATATGTACAAACTTTGTACATAAATATAGGTAAACTTTGCACATGAAAATAATTATCTTTGTACACACAAATTTTTCTGCATGAATATAGACAAACTTGGCTCGCACAAACTTTGGACACAGAAATTTAAGTGTGTACAGACAGAATATATCTTAAGAGTAAAATCCATTTGAATTTTGTCAACTGTACCTTGCCTTTTTTTTCCTTAGGAAGACTGCTCCACCTATAAATAATACTCCACATCATTCTTTGCCTCTAGAATACTCTGATGACATCGTTCTGCATGGGGAGAAAAACTTGTATAAATCCTGAATACTTTGGACTTTAAACTATGGATAATTCTAAACTTTCGAAAATAAAAATACGATCCATCCTTTAAAAAAATATTGTAATCTAAATGGTACTCCATCTGTCCCAAAATAAGTTTAAAGGAGGAGTACTTCATGTTTTATCATTTGCATAATATTCCATTGTTATACTTGTCATAAGGTACTATTACCATTTCACACCTAGCTATCTAGCAATTAGTGTATCAATCAATCTGCAAGGCTTGACATAAGAGGTCAAATCTAAATCAGAAGCTGGACAGTAATAATGATTAATGAAAGGTGCATAGGGTCTGCTTTAGGAGTCTAGTGTCAAGTCCTTACTCCTTACATTTCCATTCTACTTTTACACAATGCATCAATGAGTCAAACAAAACCCATCAATTAGACTTGTAAACCATATGGTCTCATTTGTTCTTTAGCTGGGCCAAGTAGATGTTTCCTGCTGACAAAAAACTATAAGCTAACTTTGCAAGTCATTATGCTAAGTAATGATCAAGCATGTGACATCTTAAACCGTGGATGCACACTGGACTGTGAACTATGGATCATACTGAACTTTCGCAAACATGAAAATAAGCAGGTACAAACTGAATATGCACGGTTCAGAAAATCCCACTCAAGATTGTCCATAGTGAGATCTTGACATCTATCAGGCAGTCAGCTGATATCTCAGACTTATCACAACAATCAGCTGAAAGTAAGCTTCAGATAATGAGTTTCATGATGTCTGTGTAAAATGCCATGTTTAACATCTATCTGAAATTGGTCGGGGCACTTCTTCGCCGTGACCCGGCGAAAAAAAAAACATCTATCAAGAAAATTACATAATAGTATCACACTTTGCAATTCTCATTGAACAACAGCTTTTTTTTTTAACAACACATTGACCAACAGCTGATACGGTGCAAAATCATGATGCATAAATGTGGATAAATATTTACAGAACAAACAATCCAAGTTCAGGTGATAAATCAGAAGGCATTAGCCATGCTGGATTCTAAACACACCAAATAATAGTGGACAAAATGCCATCGGTGGAAATCCCACAGATTTGGAAAAAGAACTTCATCATTTGACCAGAAGAAAATTGATTAGAAGGGGTAAAAAAAATCACTCACCAAGAGGAAGACGATGATGAGGGGAACCAAAATGAGGATGAAGTCAGTTTTCACCGCGAATCTGGATGGGGAGAGATGGGAAAACGAAGAGAATCGAATCGGGAAAACAAGAAAATAGGGCCGAGGGAGGTGGCAGCAAGGAGCATTGATCCACCAAGGCCGGGGAGGTGGCGGCGCCCTAGCCAGAAGGCAGCGAGCGGAGCCAAGCTAGCAACGTTGAGGAGAAATCGTCAAAAAAAGAAAAAAAAAAAGAGAAGAGAATGGGCCAACGCAGTCACGCGAACCAAAAAGTGGACCTTCGCCCAATAGCCTGTTTGATTTTATGTACTATTCGTATTATTTCATAATATTTTGAACATTTTTAAAAAATGACCAAAATATATTTAATATTCTATTAAATAAAATTAATTTAGTGTTGTACATGATATATAAACTTAATTAAAATTATAGAATTTTGACTTATAAACTTTTTTGGCGAGGCGATTATAATGTAAAACTTGAAAAGTTTGTAGATTGTTTCGGTTATCAGTCATGAAAAAAGAGTTGTATAATATGAAAAAATAATAAAGCAGCAGTAGGCGGTAGGGGGACCGGCCAGGGTGGAAGGCAAGCTGGGTGTCGGAAGGAAAAATTGAAAAATGGAATTCCGCTCCGAACGGGCGGGGCAGACGGCGCCAGTGACGTCGCCCCCACCCTCTATATAAACCAGGCCCGCAAAACCCAACCCTAACACTCCACTAACGCCTCCTGTTTCCGCGCCGCCAAGGAGTGGAGATGAGGGAGATCCTGCACATCCAGGGCGGGCAGTGCGGCAACCAGATCGGCGCCAAGTTCTGGGAGGTGGTCTGCGCCGAGCACGGCATCGACGCCACCGGCAGCTACGGCGGCGACTCCGACCTCCAGCTCGAGCGCGTCAACGTCTACTACAATGAGGCCTCCTGCGGCCGCTTCGTCCCGCGCGCCGTCCTCATGGACCTCGAACCGGGCACCATGGACTCGGTGCGCTCCGGCCCCTACGGCAACATCTTCCGCCCCGACAACTTCGTCTTCGGCCAGTCCGGCGCCGGCAACAACTGGGCCAAGGGCCACTACACCGAGGGCGCCGAGCTCATCGACGCCGTCCTCGACGTCGTCCGCAAGGAGGCCGAGAACTGCGACTGCCTCCAAGGTACCAACATTTCTTCGTTTCCTGCCTCTCTAACCGCCAGATCTGGAGCCAAGTCGTGGTCGTGGTCGCTCACTCCTCTCATCTGATGCTCACGCGTGTGCCTTTGCAGGCTTCCAGGTGTGCCACTCTCTCGGCGGCGGCACGGGCTCCGGCATGGGCACGCTGCTCATCTCCAAGATCCGGGAGGAGTACCCCGACCGCATGATGCTCACCTTCTCCGTCTTCCCCTCGCCCAAGGTCTCCGACACCGTCGTCGAGCCCTACAACGCCACCCTCTCCGTCCACCAGCTCGTCGAGAACGCCGACGAGTGCATGGTGCTCGACAACGAGGCCCTCTACGACATCTGCTTCCGCACCCTCAAGCTCACCACGCCTAGCTGTAAGCACCTTCTTCCCCCTCTCTTGTTTTACCTCTCCGCCACTAACGCAACACTAGAAGAACCACTAACGCAAGACTAAAACTAACAGGAGGCGTTAGTTTGCTTGCTTGTTTGATTCCTGACTTGTTTGATTCCGGAACAGTCGGCGACCTGAACCACCTCATCTCGGCCACCATGAGCGGCGTCACCTGCTGCCTCCGCTTCCCGGGCCAGCTCAACTCCGACCTCCGCAAGCTCGCCGTCAACCTCATCCCCTTCCCTCGACTCCACTTCTTCATGGTCGGCTTCGCGCCGCTCACCTCCCGCGGCTCGCAGCAGTACCGCGCGCTGACCGTGCCGGAGCTGACCCAGCAGATGTGGGACGCCAAGAACATGATGTGCGCGGCTGACCCCCGCCACGGCCGCTACCTCACGGCCTCCGCTATGTTCCGTGGCAAGATGAGCACCAAGGAGGTGGACGAGCAGATGCTCAACGTCCAGAACAAGAACTCCTCCTACTTCGTCGAGTGGATCCCAAACAACGTCAAGTCCACGGTGTGCGACATCCCGCCCACCGGCCTCAAGATGGCATCCACCTTCATCGGCAACTCCACCTCCATCCAGGAGATGTTCCGCCGCGTGAGCGAGCAGTTCACCGCCATGTTCCGCAGGAAGGCTTTCTTGCACTGGTACACGGGCGAGGGCATGGACGAGATGGAGTTCACCGAGGCCGAGAGCAACATGAACGACCTCGTGGCTGAGTACCAGCAGTACCAGGACGCCACCGCCGACGAGGAGGGCGAATACGAGGATGAGGAGGAGGCTGACCTCCAGGACTAAGAGGCAGTCGAAACAGGCTAGGTACACTGAAATGCTGCTTGGATAATGTTTAATGCTGTGTCTTTCTTATTACTCCACCTGCTACTTGATGTATTTATTTATTACTCAAGGCACGATACCCTGTTGCCTTGTGCCACCACCACTAGTATCTTTTTGCCCCTCATCGTAATGTGCTGTTCGTGTCTGGCTGATCTGTATGACTCCCATACTATTGTTGTTAATCCATCAATCATCTAAATTGCAGAATTGCTTGCTTTGGTGTCTACTTGTGTTTGTTTCCTTCCACTGTTAGTTGCACAATGGCTGGGGTTGCTGCTGCTGCTACTTTGTTTGTTTCTTACTTATCTGCCACTGAGAGTCGGCATCAGGAGTTGCAAACTTTTTGCTACTGCTTGTTACATGCTTCAAAGTGTAGATGCTGCGTTGAGGTTTGAGATCGCCTGGTCCTCGTGTGCATAACATGCCCTAGCAGAGCAGACAGAGTAAAGTTTCCAGTCTGTTTTGCTTTGCATATCCGAAGCAATTCTGGTCAATCTCCAAGAGGCAACACTAGTTACTGCCTTAAAGGATCATCTAGGCTATCAAGATTCTTCACTGGGACTGCCATTTTCATTTCTCTCTGCCCACCCAACTATCCTGACATTCATCCTGATGAACTAACACACATGGTTATGGGTGCTTGCTGAGATTTGCCATTAGCCAGCCCATCACTGTTTTATGGACAATATATTCTCGAAACATTTGCCTGATCGAAGCGTATGACACCAATCTAACTTGTCTGAAAGCTGCATGCAGTCTTTGGCGTCCTGCTTTACGGAAACAGTCACGTTGATGAAGCTGAAAAGAAATGCAGGATTACATATTACAAAGGGGGTACACTACAAGGCTATTTATTTTAGCACCACAGAAGCAGCCCATCAAGAGAATAATACACAGGGATTAGTGCTCCTTTGCTTGGAGAGGCCCCATAGGGAAGAAGAGTACTTGCTTATCTGAAACCCGTCGGTCCTATGGTGATACAACATCAGCATTCGGCCATATTTACTCAGATAATCAGATACCCACATCCATCAGCTGGCCAAGCCAAATCCCAAACCGTTGCTTGTATTTTACTCCTTTGCATTCCTCAGCAGCAAAGCGCAAGCGCAAGAGTGCATGCTTCACAAGATAGTACGCATGCAACTGGCAGAGCCAGGCTTGAGACTTGAATCTACAACCTGATGCCATGACGAGTAGCAGGTGGAACCGCAAGATACGAATACGACCCACGCCAGATCTTCCAATGGGCTGCAATGGCATATTATTGAGTATATTTCTACGTACAACTGCATACGAATACGAATACGACCTGCCAGCAAACATTTATCCGGATGGAGTAGACACAGAGATGCACACGCAGTTGCAGCACATTATTGAGTATATTTCTACGTACAACTGCATCTCTGCCTGCTGATTGGTACAAAATAGAACAATGGAAAATAAGGACAACGAAATTTCTTGGTACCATCTTACACCATACAACTTCAAAGGCATGATACTGCCTTTTGAAGCATGGATAGCATCACGAGGTTAGCAATACATATTTACACATGAGAAACTTGCAAAATGCAAACCATACAAAGCCGAGCAAATTCCTCATGAGGTCAGTTTACTGTAACCCAGCTGAACCTTGCCAGTATCATGGTTATATTTTCAAGTTTCCACCAAACCTGCCAGCCAAATCATGTAAGGTCAAGATTCAGCTCAAGAGCACACACCCTTTGACTTTACTCGAAATTTCAATACCAACCGACAAATTGATCAGAGCACCGTTTGCACTGAATCTATATGCCACCACCCACACGATTCTCAACAATGAAAATCCAAGAGTACAATGTTCCATCTATAAAGAACTGCTTTTCAACTAAGCCACAAGTCACCACTCACGATTACTTGATGATTCACAAAATCTGAGCTCTCATGCATTTTCTCTGTCATCTTCAGAGGAAACAACTCTTCTGTTGAGTTAAATTACTTACAAGGATGTTAAGTTAAGCAACCCAAGTGAGGGCTTGACATCAACCTCACTTGATTCATTTTGATCCGCTGCAGTGCAAGATGCATATCCTGGATTGGCACACTCACTTGATAGAGTGTTGCCATTGCTGATGGTACACAGGGAATTAGGGTAATGTGCAGTGATCTTAGTTGCCCTGTTTGGCCGGTATGCATCACTGTAAAAGCTTGCAACAACTGCCTGAAGAAAGAATATAAAAAAAAAATTATAAGTGAATTGTGGCCTGTTGTTACCATGATATGTGGTACTAAAATTGATTGAAAAGCTTTGCATGTATCAACATCTGAAGATACCTGGACAGGTGTTGCAGCTTTGAGAGGTCCAGTAATAACACCGCCAATCACAGAACTATCGGCAGAAGCAAGGGTTACACGTAAGCATCCTTGGTCATTAGGTGTCAAAATGGATCCGAACAAACAAATTATTTCTAAAGGACCCTGCAAGAAACGAAGGTAACCAACTTTGTCACAAGAACTCAGTTAAATAAGCAACAACATGCACTTGAGGAAAACATCCCTCCACATTTGTGGTCTTTTTATTTTTATTTTGGAACACACCAGCAATTTCACCTCTGCACATGGATGGGATCAAATTCAAGGCCTCGATCTCAAACACTGGCACTCGCATATTCCACCACCTAGAGTTAATCCATGCCAAGAACTGGAATGCCCCCTAACTTCTTTAATTATTCAAACAATCACTTGACACACACTTGACATTTGCATATTTGTAATTCCATGTTATCTAGGTTCATTCTCATTTTGAAAGGTACAACAGAGGGGGGAAGGGGGGTGTTAAACATTGAGCAGCGTTTTCCTCCCCCTATGGAAATAAAAATTAAACCTTGTGATATGAAGTAACACCAGATGATAGGAGCAGAGTTACTTCCTGGACAGCTCCAAGCACTGAAAGAACAGAGATCATGCTCCCATTTATTGTCGAGAGTGCTGTAATCTTTGGTATGATTTCCTGCATGGTCATTTCACAAGAATAAAATTTCTTGCCACATTTTGATTATAGAAAACATAGTAAGTACCCATACATCATCTGCACCGAAAGAACCATATGCATACATCACCCTGCCATTTTTGTGGCCATTTCTGCAGTTGCATATTCAAGTAAACTGTAAACAAACAAAGTTGTCTTCTTGGAGCAGCATACAAAATCTTGGCAAGTTTGCAATGGAGTTTTTTTTTTTTGCACATATCGTCGTGGGCAGAAACATTAAAAGAATTTTCTTTTTGGCTTCATTGAATTTTCTACAGATGTCTGGATTTGGAGGTGGACAAAATGCATAATTTTTTTTTGCAGGGTATCTAGAGCTATTCCCAATCTGTTGAAGTTATGCTTTGTGATATCCCTATTGAATTCCACTTAATGTTTGAAATAACGACTTTCACCAAAATGATGGGTCATATTTAAAAATGTTAACCGTACTTTGATTCTACTCACTGATCCTTAGTTTGATTAATTCCTCACCTGTTGGTCGTTGAGCGAGCTAAAATAACAACCAAAGGGGACAAGCATGAACAGTAGCGCTAGCGCAGGCACATACTCCACATAGCAGACAGAGAAGTATCAATTTGGAGCAGGTGGGGCTGGAGGCCACGGAATTGGCCCTGCCCTGTCCGCAACCACACATGAAGCATAAATCAGCACATGTAGACTTGTAGGTGCGTAGGAAGTGCAGGTAGGAATAGGATTGAGCATCGTGAGCGACTTGCAGAGGCGGGCGCGGCGCAGGCAGCGTGGGGGTTTGCGGTGGCGCGGGCGGCGAGGCGAAGAAGCCCGGGGGCGGTGGCAGGCGCTTCTCTGGTTGTTGGGGTGGTAGAAGCGAGGGATGGTTGGCGGCGGGTTCGCATGGCCAACACAAAGGGCGACGGCCCCCGCAGGTTGCGGTAGGCGGTCGGCCCGTCCATTGCCCTCCCGGGGATTGGATTGGAGGCCGGGAACCCTAGACAGCAGGCGGCGGCGGGGGTCGTGAGGCGACGTGATGACAATACTCCGTTCCTTTATATTTGTTTTATATTTATCACCCAGCGCCATTTATTTTTAAATGTTGACCATTCGTTTTTTCTGTATTTTTTTAAATATTAAATACCTGCCATACTATATTATATTGTATTGTATTTTATATACCTAAACATAAATATAGCCGTTAATTTTTTATTTATTATAATCTATTTTTTTTAAAAAAAAATTATCAGTAGTTAAAGTCCCTATAGTAGCTATGGACGATGATAAGTGCAGAAACGGGAGTGATAATCAAGTGAAGTCTGGCTGAGCTGAGCTGTCTCGTTGATTTCTTTTCCTTTTGTTTTGGAACTTGTACTAGTATTACAACAGTAGTTATTAATTAATTATCACAGCACTCTTGTAGGAGCATTCTTCGTGGTATGCAGGTTAACTTAACATCTGTTGTTGCACGATTACCGTACTTATCATCAGCAAGGACCCGATAAAACAATATTATCATCATCATCAAGCTATTTCACTACCAATTAAAATTAAAATAGGGTATGCTAAAAATAAAACACTACACTTTTATTTAAGCACTCCTATTTAAATACAAAAGTTTTAAAAATATTTTAAAATTTTAAGTCGCTTTTTATTTACTCAATCAATTTTAATATTCCATTGTCTCTCCTCATATTATTATTTATTATTTAGAGGAGTTATATATCCAAACCATCTCAATCCAAACATTGGTACTACTCCTATCCTACTATTATTATGTATATCATCATTATAATTTTGGACCCAATATTCTTGTATGTTTATAAATTATGTAATCTTTTTTAATTAATATTTTGTACCATATAATAATACTATAGGTATAATCACTATTATATAAAACATGTTTTTTTTAGCTTTTTAGCGTATAGAGAATACCCGATTATTTTCATCCTTTTAACCATCTCACTTTAATTTTATGACTAACATCTTTATCAATATCTATATTTATATGTAACATCGATCTTAAATAGTAAAATATATCTTTTTAGTACTATTCAGTCATATATTTAGTTTTAGTTTTGCTGAGATTAAAAATTTTTGACTCTAGAGTTGCCACTGTAACCCTATCTTTCTATTTACTCAGCTAAACTTTCATTAACTAGCACTATATTATTAGTTAAAATCATATACTAAAAGATATATCTTTCTATATCTCTTGTGAAATCATCCATGACCATATCGAAATGATAAGGACTAAAAGATTTAATTAGGAAGTTATTTCTGTCCTTATTATTTATTCGGACCTAGTCACAATATTGTTATACATATTCAACCAACTTTATTGGAATTTTATGTTGGTTCAAAACTCACCACATAATATTACTTATTATTTTATTATAAACCTTATCTAAGACAATAAAAAGCATATGTAAATCATTTTTCTACTCCATATACTGCTCTATAACTTATTTTATTAAAAAAATATTTCTTTGATTGCTCTTTTGGGCATGAAAACAAATTGTTTTATAGAGATCTGTATTATTTCTCTCAAACGATGCTTAATAGCTCTCTCTTATAACTTGTATGGCTCATTAAATTAATTCTTCGGTAATTAGTATAATTTTAAATATTATATTATTCTTATAGACCTGTACCAATATACTTTTTTTTACTCTTCAAATATCTTATTCAAATCAAAAATATGATTGAATATTTAGTTAGTTATACTATAGCTAAATCTTTAAGATATTTTCATACCTCGATTGAATATCATCAGGGCCTATTGCCTTATCTCACTTCATCCTTTTCAATACCTATCTAATATCAAATTTTTGGAGTCGTCGTACAAAGCACATGTTGGTGTTATCAAAAGAATCATCCAATTGAAAGTAGTTTGTGTTCTTATTGTTATAATTAAACAAATTATTAAAATTAATCTATGTTTGATATCATTATTCTTTCCTAAGAGCCACTCTATCTCATCTTTAATAGTTGAGATTTTTTGTTTTTCTCTCTCAAACCCTAGCTATACTATAGATGTTTTTTTGCTCATTCCTTCATAATCAATCATTGGTAAATATATTCATAAGTCAATTCCTTCATCTCACTTACAGCTTGCTTTGTAGACTTTTTTGCTATATTATAGTCCACACTCCTATTATGGTATAATAGGTTATAACATTCTTTCTTCTACTCAATAGTATTTGAAATTTCTTGTTCCACCATCGAGTATTTCTAGGTTTATATCTACTTTATTTGGTCATTTCAAACACTTATGAAAACAACTTCCGAATACAGGTTGTCATTTTTCTCATTTGTTATTTGCGTTGTCTTCTTCCTTTCAACAGTCCTCTTTTATAACTCTTTACTTAAAAACAATTAACGTTTTTCTTTTTAATTTTCACTACTTTATCCTTAGTTTATTTATCCTTATAAGTATGTCCTTAAAATCAAAATTTAGACACTAAAAGCTTATATTGAGAAATAATATAGTATTAACTTACAAATCAAATATTCACGTTTGCTTTCTCTTCTTACGAGGATAAAGTCAATTTGACTAAAATGTTATCTAAATAAGGCCGTCTCTTTCTAAAGTGTTGGCTAATAATAAATCAAAAATTACAGCAAAATCCTTAAGACCTCATCTTCACCTTAATTTATTCTATCATACTTAAAACCTCTATATGCAACTTAAAACCTATACTTAAAAACTTCACACGACTATTAAGTTATCCTCCTATTAGAAGCATACATTTCTAACAATACTATCTAATTATTTCTAAAATTGGACTTTAGCACTATCCTTATGGTTTACTTACAGGCATCACTCTAATTACGTTTAAACCATATCATCAATAATAAACTTGATTTCTCTTTGCTTTTTCACTTTCACCACTAAAATGACCAAGTATTTGACCTATACAACGACCAAGTTAAAAAAAACAAACTAGATAAATTTAATTTTTTGATAAACTTTCTGGTTTTCTCGGTTTATAGTAACCGCATGGTAATTGGACTTACCAAGGGAGAGGAGTAACACCTCTCTAAACAGTAGATGAATCACATCACATATAATGGGATTTTGCTATAGCTAATGCTTCTGGAGTTTTAGTAGTAGTACTGAAGTAGGAGTAGATTTTAAGCTGACAAACAAAAAAGATTACTAATAGAATGCATACATCACTTCATTAAGGTTGCCTGCGAGAGAAGGTTTAGAAACACTTCTCTTTCGGCATAAAATGAAACAGCGAAATATCACACTATTAATTAAATATTAGCTAAAAATTTGAAAATGTATTAATATGATTTTTAAAATAACTTTACTGTAAAAAATTATAAAAAATATGTTATTTAATAGTTTGAGGAGCATTTTGCGTGAATAATAAGATTGAGAAGTTTGACAACTGTGTAAACTAACAGACGCTAAGAAGAAGAGCAAGTGTGAAGACCACGACAATGGTCAGCATAATAGGCACAACGGGATAAAACGCAGAAAATTGAAGGACATGGAATGTGCAAAGCAAGTTCAGACTTGAGAGAGAGCAGCACAGAAGAATGTGCCATGGAATTTCTGGGTGAGAAGTTCTCTCTCAGACTGATGCAGCAGCAAATGCATTGAGCACCCAAAACCACAATCTCCACCTCCTAATTTCTAGCATTTCCTCCTACTCTCCTACTATACCAACCAAAACTGTTTCAGTTTTTCTTTCCCAAAACTACCAGTATATTTTAGTCCCCATTAAAAAAATAAAAATAAAACAAGCATAGCCAGATAGCCGCAAAACAGAAACATCTAAATAGTGCTACGGACTACTATTACTACCCTCCTAGTGCAAAAAGCCTAAAATTTGCAGTCGAACTCATAGGATTCTGCAATGCAACAAACATAAACCAACAGCCAATATCCTGACAAAACTTAAGAACTGCCTTAACTCGTATCTCGTGTCCTGATTCATCCGCCCCACGAAATGACCACCATTTGATCCGAGTATATATGATCCTTGCTGCACCAACTCAAGCCTCCAGAATAAATAGTAGGAGTATGGCTACACAAAACCACTATAGGAGCACTTACATAATTGGGACTGGCACTGCATTCCACAATGCCTATGAGTTGATTAGTCCATAAAACTGCCATTTCCAATGCGTCTTCACTTCAAAACTTCAAAAATGCATCCATCTTACAGGTAACAGCTGCAACGACAATTTAGCATTCAAAACTGCAACGCACATTCAGAACAAACTCCAAGCTCAAAGCAAAGCTAAAATTTTGAACTGGCCAATTGTTTCCCTTTATTTATATCCTTTGTGTTGGAACCTGGCATTGACCTCTACAAACTACAGAATTCCTTATATCTCAGGCATTTTCAACGATGATATATTGCCTTCCTGATTTACTAAAAGCTACAGATGACAAAAGAAAAACTACGCCTACATGCACCTTCCATCTTTATGAACAAGATAAATATGCTCTTTTATCACCAAAAAAAAAGGACATGGAATCCAATTATGACTGATAATGTTACAAACCATGAGAACCACAAGGCTATACTCTCTCTTCCCCAGGGTTCTTCATCCACCAGTTGTTCATAGTACCTACACTCTGCCCATGGGAGAAAAGGGTGGGTCAAGCACAACTGATCTGGGTGCCTTTTCAGTTCTCATCTTTGTTTTCCTCTTCTCTTCTGCTGTGACTGCCTCAATAAGCTGGCTCACTTCCTCCTTGAGGAGCATCTTAAGTGAACTGGAGTAGAGCTTGTGCTTGCCCTTCTCAATACTCACGGCTGTCAAAGCTTCCGAACAGTGCAGCAGAGATATGCAGGCTGAGAAGGCTTGCAACGCTGATAATCGTGCATGAAAATGCACCAATAACTGTCCTTTCTCATTGCCCATAATGGAAAGGGCAGGGAGCTCTTCTTTGCCACCCTGTTCAAACAATGGGTGAACATGACAACTTAATCATTTTTGCACTAAGACCAATATATGGATGAAAACAGAAATGACTCATTGAGACATCAATCTACTGAATAAGCTTAGATCAAGGTAGCAAAACATAAATGACCCTTGATCTTTAAAGCCTTAAAGGACCGAATTCTTGAATTTCATCCTATAAACTCATAAGGAATACTAAAGCAAGCCATATGGTTAACAGACGATTTTATAGCTCGCAATGAAACAAAGGCTACTATAATACAAAAGAGGTGGCTCTAAGAACAGCTCTCTTGGAGTAAATCTAGCTAAAACTTATACAAGGTTCTGGTCAATCTTTTCTTAATGAAAAATATTTTGATCAGTCTTGGGTTATCTTTGGGACAGAAAGCAGGAATACAACCAGGACACACATTGTCCAAAGTAATACCACACAATAAAAGAAAATCACGATAGGAATAGTAAAGTGTACCAGAACAAAGAGCTCCATGGGATTCTTGCCTCCCTTCGTGATAGAATTGGCCCAGTTATTATCATATGCATTGCCAAGGACAGCAATAGGACAACCCATGTCCCATCCACCACAGTCACAGCCTCCACCGTACCTCCATCTATCTAGCAAGGGTGATGGACTGGCTTCATTATTGTTTGGTAATCCATGCAGCCCACTCGGTGTAACCACTTTTACAGTACCAGGAGACAAACCATTCTTAAGTTCTTTGGACTTGCTTCTATTAAATGGAACCTGGATAACCGTTGCTGCAATCTCCAAATGAGGATGAAGATCTTCTTCAGACCATGGACAAGATGTTGATACATCTGAGTTGTTTCTTGCACTGTTTTGCTGGTCCATCAGATTAATCCTCTGGGGACAGTCAACCAAGGCTGATTTATCAAGGGCACTCGACAATCTCAATTGAGTGGTATCTGTACATTGAGTTTTGTCATTAACAGAAAAGCTCCGCCTTGCATGAGCAATATCATACAAAACAAACTCTGTGACGACAGAGTTATTCAGAACACCATCTTTTCCAACTTCAGAGCACAAGTACGAAGATACTTGCATCTGGCCTACAATCGGTGGCAAACACCAACGTCCATCTTTGGAGGTCCTTCCAGCAGCACTTGCTCGTTTCCCACCACTATGGAAAGTGTAAATCCAGTTCAATTCATTCCCAGTTTTCCAACTCCTAGCAGAAATGGATTCTTCAGGGCCCTCGACACAGAACTCAAAAACTGGAATGCCATCCTTGGAATCCAATTTAAGAACCGCCTGAAGATGAGCAGGTGATAAAGTAGAAGTCATATGCTGCCCCTCTCCATTCAGCTGGGAATTAATTGCCTGGCTTTGTTCAGTCCTTGAGAAATCACTCAGCAATGGTTTGCGGGATACACAATTTTTCCTATTAACTGGCATAGTAACAGAGCTGGAGTCTTCCATGAGAGATGGGCTTCTATGAGATTTGGACTTCATAATAGGGTCCAGGATCTTCTTGAAGGGGCTCGATCGAACCTTAGTGCTGTTCTCTATGCTATGACGAACACTTTCTGATGGACGGGCACCATCAGAGATGCTCACCTTGGCCGACATGGACTCAGGCAAACTGTTTGTTGAATCCCTCTCTCTCTGACTACAATTATTCTCACTGGGACATGCACTGGTCTTCTTTTGCAAGCAGTTTGCTTCTATACCTTTACTTGACTCTCCACCGATCGATTGAGGAACTGCATTTCTGCAGGGACCTTTTGTTATCTCTTCCTCAAGTGAAATCTCCAAGAAGCCATCGCCTGCATCATTTTTCAACAGGATGCTGTCCATGTGTGGCCTGTCAAGCCTACAGTTCTCACCAGGAAGCTCACGGAATGATAGATCCAGGAAGTCCCCCGATGCCCAATGAATTCTACTAGATTCCACAGAAGATTTAGCTTCTGATTGGTGATTCTGGTGGGAAAACAGGTAAGCTCCACTTGTGCTAGGCTGGGAGGATGAATCAACAATCTCAAAGGACAGAAATGCATCCCCATCAAGTGCAGAATCAATTTTCTTCCTCCTGCCTTCCTGGAGTTTTCTTATCCTGGTAATTTCACTAGAGCTCTGGTACATAGAACCACGCTTTCCCACAATACTATCTGCCACATTTGTGTTCCTGCTTCTTGTGGGCAAGCTCTTGCAGTGGAAATTTGGGATGGTCTCTACGTGTAACTCTCCCAAGTTGCCATATGAGCATTTCAACTGTTGGTATCTTCTGTACAGACAGCCATGTTCTCCGATGGTGCGGCAAGGGCATTGCAAAATTTCAGGAGCTGCTCCCATGCGAGAACGAGTCTCGAATTTGGAGGCAACATCTTGCCCCATTGCTGAAACCTAACATGTGAACACAAGGTGTAAGATTAGGCTCCACATTCTGTACTACTTGTACAGAATAAATGGGAAGAATATAAAATCATGAGACGATTTAGGTTTTATGATGAACAAATTGGCAAAGGTAATAAATAAGTGATTGAGTTGATATTTGTGAAGTGGTGTTATTATTGAGAAGTATCAGAGCACGGACGGTCTGACCGCCATGGAGCGAGCGGTCAGACATACGGTACACAGGCGGTCAGACCACCATGGGGCGGGCGGTCAGACCGGTGGATTCTAGGTGGGAGTCAGTTTCGGGTAGTTTTCATGTTTCTCGGTAATTGCTTAACGTTTATGGCTTATAGAAGATTTTTATACAGGAGATATTCTATTTTATTGGAGAAGAACTTGTGCTTGAATATGTTTTATTTAGTTATTCATGTGTAGCTGTTGCTTAGGAGTATTGCCGATAATAAATTGAAACTAGACTTTGAGAAAGTTGAGATTCCGACGGTTATGAAGATCATACGGATACTAAGCCTAAGCCTAAAGAAATGAAGTTTTCGTATAACATACATGCGAATTATAACATACATGCGAATACATGTGTGCGCATAAAAAACAAAGTTAATTTTGGATGGGATGCAAGATTAAGGAAAAAAGATGAGCAGCACATGCCACATCGCTTTGTTCTCGTGGGAGGCGAAAGAGGATGAAATAGCTATACCATACCAAGAAATAAAGGGAAAGAAAAAGCGAACAGGATGATGAGCCCTTGCCAGCTCTAGATGCCTGTAATGCAATGTTGTTCAGATGGGGAAAAAATTCCCTTCCGAAGAACAAGGGGGGCAATGGCTACCAGATCTCAACAATCGAAAAAAGTTGGCAACCTGAAATGGTGAGAAAAATACAAGTAAAAGCAAGCTGAATGGGTAGGTTAGTTTAATCCCCGGAGTTGGCAGTAAGGAGGAATATCCCAAGATGAAGAATCTCTTGTTTTTGCAACAAGAGAAGACATGAAGATTGTTCGCCGCAGACGTGACGAACTAGTGACAATATCAGGAAAAAGAGAAAAAATCGCATCGCCATCGTAACAGACCCCAATCGGAGTATTACCGCGCATCTGCGACAGCTCGGCCCCAAAGGTAGGATCGATGAAGAAGCACCAGTACTTTACCTGCGTGGAAGTCGGCGGCAAGCGGAGGAAGCAGATCAAGACGGCAGATGGAGACAGAGCGGTGTCTCTTTCCTCTCTCCGGTGGCCTCCCTCGACCTCGACCTCGAGGAGGAGGAGCAAAAGGACATTGCACTGCTCTTGGCGGCGGCTATGCTATGACCATCACCATGCTGCTCTCCCGTAGTCTTTGGCAAGCAAAAGACTAGTGATTTTTTTTTTTTAACGATGGGGATTACTTAGGTCCCTCGTCACATCACCAGCAACTTTAGGGTTAGTTCAGATGGAAAATTTCTTCGTTGACAATAATCAAACAACTTCTTCCTTCTCTACTTACTTATTTTTTTATTAATTTTTTATCTTAACCCCTATCATACTTATTTAATCCTTATTTATTAATTGACAATAAAATTATTTTTTATTTAATTTTAATTCAAACAAGCGAACGGCCCCGACATCCATGATCGATTCACGTTCAGGTAAATTTTGTCCACCACGTCGGCTCGTCGGGCGGGTTAGCAATCATTTCTCCCCTCTTTTCCCCCGCATCATGCCCATCTCTAATCATTAGGTCTGCCCTCCTGCCTGCCTGCTAATCTTGCTCTAATGTTACCCTTACCTACTTGTCCATCAGTGATTATAGTAGTATTACCGATGAAACCTCTGCCTCTGCCATGTTGAAGTTGTTTCACATTGCATATAGGAGTACTGGCTTGTTTTCATGAAGAAAAAAAAAAGGCCGCAGAGCTACAAGCATCAAGCCGCCTAGACTATCTCCATCAATTTTGTACCCCTAAACTGCAATTCTCTTCATCTAACCCCTTCCTACTGTCGATTTCATGCAATCCGGACTTGGTTTACCTCCATCTTTACATACGGACAACTGTACATATTCGGTGTATCGTTAGCAGCATAACAGTACGTAACAAACAGTGTCTCAGTACGTAATGTAAATCTTTACATACGGCTCGTCAAAATCTTATCTTCATGCGTACACACAACTACAACTATGTACCATATATATATGTACCTCCAGCAAACTACGATACGTGTAAGGTCACCGCATCTCATCGCTTGATTAATTTAGCATTGGTAAGGATGAAATCCTAGCTCTCATACTACTGCACTACATCCCTGTACCAAATAGAAGTTGGGTGGATGGCAAATGGTACTCTGCAGGTACATATGCACACCGTCGACTTTGCTTGATATGAACCAAAGGCCTTTATTGCTTGCAATGACCTACTATAGCTTTAATAATTCCGCACCTTGCTCTCTCACTCTAATTTTCGCTTGTTTGCTGACACTGTCTTGATCCTTTGTCTCAGCGGCTTGTCGCCTGTGAACCAGATTTTGCACTGACATTACATCCTACGTACTGTCATGGAGCTGCTAGCATGGGGAGTGCCTCCTCAATAAGAACACCAACCTGAAATGTGAAAGGCGCTACTGTGTATTAGATGAAATGGAAATAGCTGATGAAGCAAGATTATCAAGTTTCAGGTGCACGACTCACAAGTTTGAAACACGATCAAAACAAACAGCTCGTGTGCTTTAAATAACGGAGTACCCTACATTTTGGCAGGATAAAGTAAAAGGCATATCCATCACTAAGACCTACTGTGATTCAAGATATCTTTGCAAATTGTTTGCATATACCAAGTCGCCCAAAAACGAATATAACTACTCCCAACCGCCTACAGCTGCCTTTCCATGATACTCCAAAGACCAACCACAAATGCATAGCTGGGACTAGGTTTTGACTGAAAATGAGTGTATAAACAAGACAGAGCAAAATTATACTGGCCATCGGTAGGATTGAGGTAGTCATCGGCCGTGTCTGAATGACTCCTGCTATCGGCTGGTCGCCGATAGATATCAAGACGCTCTTCCATCGGCTGGGAAGCCGATGAAGATGTAGACAGATGTCGACGAAAGACATGATGGCTTCGGGTGTAGCGAAAATAAGATCTTGATCCATCAGCCGCAGAGCCGATGGAGACACCAAAAAGTATTAAAAGCAAAATGCGCGGGATCTCTTCTGATAGTCGATACAAACTGTAGCGGTCGTTCATCGGCTTTCCAGCCGATGAAGCCATATGTGAAGTAGCCAAGAATCGTATAAAAGACACACTGGCTGCAACGTCGATGCCGCTCCGAATATGACAAGGGTGAAGCAAACCTATCGGCTAGCCAAGCCGATGAGAGGATGTCTATTTGAAGATTGGCGTGCATCGGCTAGAAGGCCGATACGCTTGGAGTGGCGCTCGAGGAGAGTCTCTGAAGACTGGTGTGTATCGGTTGAAGAGCCGATACGCTGGACGTGGTGCTTGGAGTATAGATACTTTATCGGCTAATACTCCGATAAAACGCCGTACAGAGACCTATAGACCTAAAACTTAATTTACCATCAACAACCACGTAGGTCAAATCTAACCGATACAGTACGAGACCGATGACGACAGAGAGAGCTTAATAGGCTGATAGACCCTGCACGGATATGATGCGATACATTCGATCGCCCTAAGAGATCGAATCTAAACGATGCATCCCTAAACAAAGTAAGACATATCGGGATAGTGACGAGACTTACTCTTTCGCCAGAGATCAAAGTTAACCAATGTAGCCCCGCGTCAAGAGACAAAAACCGCCGGTAAAAAACTAAATAAACTAGGGTGGCGATGCGCCAAAGTTGTATTGATCGAAGGATATGTTGATTCCTTTTACAAGTATCCAAAGGTCTATATTTATATCCTGCCATTACAGAGTCCGACGCGGTTACAATAACCATTAGACGTTATCTCCTAAAAATATAAAAGAAAATATCTCTAAAGAAATTAACTAAACTAACTAAACCTTACAATATAAAATACGATTTATATAGATAAAATACCCTGCTGTGAGTGTCACGACTCCTCTTCAAACTTATTCACATCTGGATAATCTTCTATTCTTGAACCAAATCTCTCCTTGCTTCATCCGATCGGTTTACTTCCTGTAGCAACTAAACTCTTCTTTTACTTCAACCGATCTTTTTCCAACCTTTTCGTGGATTTTTCAAATTTTGACGTTAACAAATTTAAAACTGATGATCAGGTTCCACTAGGTACTCCCACTCACAATCTAGATGGAATTTCGTCAAAAAAAAGAGGGGAAGAGAGATGGGATTGGCTAGTGGCTGATTGTTGGACAAATGGAGGCATCCCTTCTGAGTATTAAAGTTTAAAAGCTGATACTTTTTTTATAATAAAATTGGTTAAATTAGAGAAAAACTAAAATAAATAATCAACCCCAGCGCGTGCATACTCCATTATATAAAATTAATTAATCATCGACCCCAACGCGTGGATGGAGGGAGATTTTAGCCTACCGCTAGGTTCCATTTGCTGCATCTTGCTATTTGTTCCTGTGGATTTGTTTTTTTTTCAAACCTATGTCTACATTTCTTCACACAGCAGCGAATCGTGCATACTCAATCGAGTTTGCTGATTTTGTCCGTCAAGGGCTAATCTAATCGCTCACTTCCTGCTCTAATTAATTAATTAATAAGTTGATTGCATTAAGTATGCTGCAAGGACCAGACAAAGAGGCCATACCCATTCTTCTACTCTACTGACCAAAGCTTACCCCTAGAGTTTTCTGGGACAATCAGTAACTTGGATTACAAAGATATCCTATCTAGTGGTAGTGGATAAGGATGATTCAAAGACTAGAAGTAAATTTCTATACCTGCATTCATCAAATGTCAGTCTTGCATTACAGTCATTCAAGAAGGAAAAAAAACAATATTCCATCCCCCCAAAAAAACTGAAAGATTATATTCTTTGATTAGTTATACGTGCTAAACACATGCACACTTTGCTTAAAATTCACACACAACTGCACACGAGGGACTAGAACAACAACACAAGATTGTTTAGTCAGCTGCATAACATTCGGCTTTTTCTGCAATAGAGGTACACTGCAGCACTATCACCTTGCAAATCTGTTAAATCTATGTGCAGTGCACGGATGAGGAATCTGTGGTGCTGCTCTGGCATCTTTCAGTGTCAGGAAGATCCTGCTGTGCTTAGGCTCCCAAGATGTACCAATCAAACTAAAAAGCAGTCATAACACACAATATTTGTGTGGTCTACTGGTCCTCTTGATCCTGCCATGCAGACAGCTTACTGTCAGCAATATAACTTCTACTTATGCGTCGTGACTCATCTACCCATTCTATATCCAGTCTACAAATAGCAGAGAAAAATGCCAGCAGTAACTAGGGAATTCAAGCTTCAAATCAACAAATCATTAGTGACCTCTTCTAATAGTTCATCTAGTATGAACTCCCATGTATCAACAACAATCTCTTCACTTTCCAATTGAAGATTCATCCAAGTGCCATCTTCCAGATCTATGTCAACTAGTTGGTTCAATGTTCTCGGAAATTGATTATGGAGATGTCTCTCGATATGCTTGTTTATTTCTTGGATGAGGTTCTCTCCCATTGGAGGTGGCTGTATCTTGTGCCTGAGAAAAGATAAGCAAGGAGGGTTTCTAAAATATGTCTCCTGGATTACTTTTATAGCTTCACAGATACAATCAAAAGGGAGCTTTAGATCATCTGTTTGATTGCCTTGATGTAGTTTTTCAACCAAGCAAGAGCTGATCAATTCATCTTCTAGATACCACACCTCTAGGTTTTGGTATGTGCATAGTTCTGATAGCTCCAGCATTGCTTTTATGTAACCTAGCCTGGCATCCTCGTCCTCCCAGAAGACCCCTTGGTCTGATATAGCATCTGGTGTGTGGGCCCTCATCATATCTTGATGCAACTCACCTGTGGATTATTGGAAGACCAAAAGACGTCACTTTTAGATTACAACTCATATTTTCTTAAGGTCAACAGAAAATGTAATTTGATATGTTTAGATTCAATGTTACGTTTTATCATAGTTGCACGGTCAGGACTGTCAATATCTTCATGGAAGAATGGATCGAGGACAGATAGAGGACTGGGTTGCTCTTGCTTTTCATGGTTTCCTTCGGGTGAAATTTGTGATATAAGTTCAAGTGATGCACTTGATCTGGGAGTTTTTGGTTCTTGGTGTTCTAGACTATCAACCACATTCTCAGGATAGCTCAGAAATATCCCTGCATGTTCTCTACCAGGTTCTACTCCTACCATCATTTCCTGCAATGTAGATAAATACATTATAATTCAAACAACAATGGAGACTAGATGGAATATCACTGAGTATCTGTGTCAACATACTAGCGGTGAGTTACATCTCCACTGCTCTTTTAGGGTGGTCTCTGCACTGCACATTGTTTCAGAGCAAGCTGGCTTGGCAATTTCTTCAACGTGCATAATGTCACCTGCAAATATTCCTTTCTACTTAGAGAAGAACCATGTAATATTTGATAATTTTAATGACTATGCTATTCAGTACTCACCATCTTCTTGTGCAGTTTCTTGTTTCATGGAGTGTCTATCTTGATCAGCCTTACCATCCAGCACTTCACTAGTACCACATGCAACACTCCCTGAATCTTCATCAGACTGATTCGTTTCTTTCGCATATTCTGTTCTCCCAACCTTGCGAATGGCAAAAATATTTGTGTCTTCAGGTGAAAGGTCAATGCAGTCTTTTACCCTGGGGCTACTCCTAGGTGATGGTGTGTTGCATTGAGGGAAGGAAAGCATTCCTATCAAGGTCTTTGAGGTGTGAACTGTTGGATGCTTGGTTATTTGACTTTTATACTCTAGAATGTCTGTCAGATGTTTCTTCGCCTCTTCATAGAAGATGGACTTTGATGTAATTATGTCTGCGTTGATTTCACCTAGTCCATCATTCCTTTGCTTTTGCCTACCACTGGTCGAAGGTCTCAAATCGTCCTTATCTGTAGCTGAAGATTTCCATGCTAAAGTCTGTTCATGCACCTGTTTAGAATCCTTTCTGACTGTAAAAACTGAATCATGGATCCAATGTGAATCTCTTTGTAAATCATCTTCATACACTGATGGTCTTTCGCTTCTAGTCTCGCCAGTCACAATTTTGAATCTCCTCCTTACTTCCTTAATTGAAAATTTTGAACTCTCTGTTGCACTGCATTTTGGAGACTGAATTGATGATTGCTGCTGTAAACATGTAGAGGCTGTAGCTACAGTAGTATCGATCCCTCTTGCATTTGGCTTTAGTATAACTATTTTGTTAACTGTCTTACTACTATTGGTTCCTTCTGATGTAACTTTTCTAATTGATTTATCTTTCCTCCAGAAAAAGATATGCCTACCCTCTTTACTGTGTGTTTCGACGGCCACCTCGTGCTGTTTTGAATTCTTAGTATTTTCGCCTTTTTCAAGCACTTTCCTTGACTCTAACTTGGTCATTACCCGTCTATTTGAATGCTTTTGGATGTTCTCCTTCTCCAAAGTATGCGGACTTGGAATCTGAAGTGTCTTGAAGAAAAGTTCCTTCTCTGGGCTTAGCATCTCTGGTGCATCTACGGGTTTATTTTGATATGATCTGCTGCTACAAAGATGTTTTTCATAAAAAGGCTCATTTTGCCCCCTGTCTGGAGCCTTCTCATAAGCAAGTTCACAGGGCGCACTCTTCAACTCATTAAGTTTTGTATGGATAAGGGACTTCAGTTCTGGACACAGTTTACTCTTACTTTTGCAATCATCATGTGGCCATTCATCATGGTACCTATAGACTTCCCCCACAAAATCTGCTAAAGAAAGTTCAAGATCATCTTCTTCTGCCTGTTTCATGGACTTGGAACCACTTGGATCCAGCAAACCGGACGGAGAAGCCATGGCTGTGCTTGTGTTGTGACTTTTGGCTCTGTTTTGCTTGCTTCTCTGCATTGAACTTTTCTCCAGACAGACATCATGTCCCAGGTCAGCTAATATTCTTTGAACCTCATCGTTGGGAATCCTTTTCACCTGTTTCACCTTACCCAGCTCGTTCTCCATGAGTCTTTTGACTGTTTGTTTCCTTGTGTAGTATTCCTCTATGTTCTAAGAAATATAAGAACAATGCACTTGTTTCAGGAAGTAATCTTTAACATGCATCAAAATAAATAAACTTCACAAAATTGAATATTGGAAAATTTATGCCACATGATAAACATAAACTTGACGGAAAGCTAGATCAGTTAAACTATTTGATGTTTACCATGCCAACATACAATTGAAGCAAATCTGGTTTTAGAACACAGCCAACAAATTATAATGTAAAGAATGCTAGTACTGTCAACTCAAATGCTTTCCTTCTCTGCTGGTTAATGCAGAATGCTTGAATCAAGTCCCCTATCATTTTGTGGGATCATTTTGTCATGCTTTTGTTAAGTTTACTGTTTCACAACTTGCATGAAGCTAAACTTTATCGTGCAAGTTTTTGAAGCAGTACCAAGTTCATATGTTGCTTTTTTTCTCCATGCTTGCTCTAGTCTAGATGTGTTCTGGCTCTGAAGGAAACACTTGGCATGAAAGAATTGACTGGCATTTAATATCAATTTGGCACTTTCAGCCCCACACATCAAAGCTATTTTGTTACGCAAGTAACCAAATAGTCAAGCATGGTTAGGATCACTAGAATTCTGTCACATATTCATGGTGTTAACAAAAGCAGGCAACAGTAAGCACCAACATCAATGGTCTTTACCATTAAAACTGCACATGCTTATTAAAAGAACTTACATCCCCATCTTCATCTAATTCTTCAAAGTCCCTGGATTTGTTTCTTGAGTGCCCCCTACCTGCAACCATGCAAGGTGTGTAAGAAGATATACAAATTACGTTAACAAAATATTTTTCTTGAAGGCCCTCATATTTGCCAGGCGAATCTAGAATGATTAGAGGGATTTATTGATGGTCTACGACATCAGAAAAATGTTTAGTGAAGGCCAAATATCATACATTGATTGTATTGTCATACATGTGTAGCATTACTTAGATTGCTGCATGCAGTTGGCACAATTTCACAAACAGCCTAGCAATGGGAATCAAACAAATGAGAAGCAAAACTGTCGACTATTATATTTTACCAATAGTAATCGGTGTTTCTTTTTTTTCTGGGGTTAATAATAAGAGTTTGCTGGGTATACTGACAGGAGTTTTTTCTTTATGATTGTTTACACCAGTAGACCAAATGTTTTACATGGTTTGTTTTTAGTCTCTTGTAGGTAGCAGATGGCCACAATGCATCTTAATATTTCAAACCATATTAAGTAGCAGAGTTCTACCAGCAAAGTATGTGGCTCAGATCGTGATCACTATCCTATTTGCATTGTCATCATGATCATCAGGTATTACATTTTACTGTAGCCATGAACATGGACAAGTGCATATGAATTACCAGCAAAGCCACTGAAAGTGTGCCTTGTGCTTCCTTGCTTCCTGTCCAACAGGAACTTGGCGTCACGTCTGAAATAGAGCATGCCGATGAGACCCCACATGCAGCCTGTGTTGTTCTCCTGACGCCTAGCCGGCCTTTGACTTCTCTTCCCCATGTTGGATGGCTTGGCCCTCTGCACTTCTTAAGTGAAATATCCTTTGTATTCTTTGCAGGCTAGTGATTCATTGGGCTAATCCTCTTGCCGCAAGTTTGGTTCCTGAAAGGTACTCTGCTGTTAGTTGATGAACACTTAGGACCTATCCCGATGACCATGCACGCCAAGTACGAAAGAACAGAAGAAATGAGACTTCGCAGGAGAAAGAGAAGAGGAAATGCAGCAAAGCATAAACCAACAAGAGCAGGTTCGAGTGCCCTGACATTAATTTGTGTTCTGTTAGAACCAAGAAAAATTATCGAAGGATCCTGAAATCCACAGATATTGCTTCGTGCAAAACTTACCTGACAACTCAGAGACCATAGGGAGCTTCGACAATCGCCACTCTCAAGTCTGAACCAAGAAACCAGCGGAAGACGACCACTAAAACTCTTCAGGACGTGTTCTTGGCCATGTGAAGAGATGCTAGAACCAGAAGCCCTGAGCTGCGCGTCCTTTTGGTAACGGCGACGGAAGGAATCAGAAGCCTTTCTTGCACAAGCCTCGGTCAGTACTTTTCCTCTCTCTCCTCCTGTTCTCTGTTACTCCTAGTTCTCTTCCCCCTGCTTCGAAGGCAATACTAGCTATAGCTTGGTAAGGTAGCTATGGCGGTGTAGCAGCCACACCACGTGGCATGCACAAGCAAAATGGACCTTCGGCCAGTGTGGCGACCCCCCACGCCACACTTTTCCCCACTCGCAGAAAAGTAGCAGGCAAAAGCTGAAGCGAGCCTTTGATAATTGTGGGTGTTGTTGAGCCTGTGTACCACTTGCTAGTCTTCGATCTTGAGGTGTTTGTAGGTGCCCGGATATGTGAAAGTATCAGATGATGAGTACAAAGAGATTGGCCTTGCATTGCTGGATGGGATGATATCTACAGTTTTGTTGCTTCTGCCAGTAAAAGCCCCCAAAGGGCTCCATCTTGTCGAGTATTAACATCCAAACTGCTTGCCGTTTCCAGGACGTACCTTTTCAGTTTTCAGTTCACTTCTCCAGTAATTGCTTTACTATAATAGTACTGGCTATTTAGTATAGATGGATTGGGCAGGAAGAGTTGGGGACAAGTGCTTCACAAATGAGTTGTGAACCTAGCAATTTCAGTGCCGTATAAAATCAATTGCCTGGGATGCACTGCACTGGAGCCTGGAGTACAATGAGAGATGCGTATTTCTGCAATATTAATAAAACTACGTTTGTATTCTACGGAAGGGTGCTATGCTAATGCTATGATGTGGATAGCGATCCTGGGTTTGGATATCAGCAATTCAGCATGCAGCGAGTCTTGATAGAATGAGATGGTTTGTTTTTTTAGGCACATCTAACCTCAATCTGGTTGGCCCTCCCCACCAAATCTCCATTGTTATTTAAGACCGATTCGGCAACTGAATTCTCTAGCAAATCATGACTTGCAAACCTACTCTACTCATGCCATGTATGTTGCGTCAGATACTTGTATTGGATACTCCTACAACCATTGTAAAGCAAGCCTCAACTTAACAATTACTAGTAGTGTAGTACTAAACTATTGCAATATGTTTTCTTCTGGATCTGATGCATCGTTTGGTCTACCCAGATGCACCTACGAAATGTAGAGTAGATTACATGTTTGGGTGGTCGGCATGTTTCTTCATATACAGTATTCATGTATTGCTCAAAGCAGCATGGATGCCATAATCCACGGGCCATGAATCCGAGGAGGCATCACCATCACGTCAAGGGGCAGTGAGCATACGAGGTGGCTGCAGGAATAGCGACGCCAGTTCCTGTCTCCAGAGACTACTACTAGTGGTAATGCACGACCAGGGTTATTGGCATCTAATTAACTTGCAGCCTGAAGGACACTGAGTAACCCATGACAGGTGATCCCTACGAATCGCCCATGCTCATTGTCAGCAACTGCTAAACTGCTCATACTACGTACCTTCGCTTTCTGCTGGTAATTACTACTTGATTTAATAATCCCTTGCAAAATTAATATGCTTTGCTCGGTTCGGTAACAGTAAGGCATGGGCTCTGGAATGTGTCGGCAATGCGTTGCGCATGTGCCGGTGAGCGCCAGTGTTTGCCTGCAGGTAGGGTAGAGATAGAGCCTGGTCGGGCAATCATTGCTTGATCTTTCTTGCTAATGCTTAATAGGCCTGGGCGGGCAATTGCTTGGAAAACCTAACTAGGTTTGTTGGGAAGTTTGGCAAGGTATCGAATCAAAGAAAGCTACATATGCTGCTCGTTTCATGAATTAAACATGCAGTTCCAATATAATGCCTGCTTTATACTACATACTACTGGTCATTAGACTAGCGATGAAATGTGCCACTAGTTTCCAATGATCTCTTCCCGACTCAACAAACACTGTTGCTGTCTCATAACTTCGTTTGTTTAGAGGTGTCAGCAGTCAGATGTCTCAATATTATTTCAGTACAGCACCATACATATAAGCATTTGTTATGTTTAAAATGAATACATATTGAAGTACTACTTCTGCTGCCAACCGGATAAGGGTTCTCCCACTTAATATACCCTGATATAGGTCACTAACATGTAAGCCTGGTAGCTATGATGTACACATATCAGCTAATTAAAGTTAGAATATAGTATATCAAAGGATCTGTTTCCGACCTAACCAAAAAAGTGGACATCAAGGTATTTTCTTTTATCTTTAATTAAAAAAAACTTAGAAATGCTTACTTCATCTGACTTAAAATAAATGATTATTTTAAAAGAGATAAGGCAAATGATGAGTAGATAATATTGACCAAGATAATTTTATTAAATGAGATATATGTATGAGAAAAAGGATGGTTAGAGGTAAAATATGGAGAAATTTAAAAGAGTGGTGGTGGGTGGGAGGATCAGAACTCCAAAATAATCACTTGTTTTGAGAAAAATTTTAAAGCTAAATTGATCAGATAGGAGAGTATATTTTTGCCTCTTTTATTATTTTATGGACGGAGAGGCATTTTATAAGGAGGGAGGGCAAACATGCAGTGACACAAAAAAGACGTCAGTGTAGATACATCATTAATAAGAAGACCCTGTCCAAGTAAAAAACAGAATGGTTGTACTGATGGGCATTAGAGGAGATGTTGCGACGGTCGTACTTCCTAGCTGCCTACTCAGCACCACAAGGCAATGGTATTTGTACCTATCCGATCCCATTTGTCGCTCTCTCGTGATGCCATCATTAATTGTTGACGGAGTATATTTATCCTTTCCAGTTTGCAAACACGGTCAACAATTGCTGACATTTGACAAGTGGATCTGTGTGGATATTGAATACGATGGACGGCTTGTTATCGCGTGAGTTCATGAGCCGCAAATGTATGTTGTAGCAGAGCAGGTGGGTTTATCAATGCGTGCGTGCTGCGCTCGTCGCAATCTCAAGCAGGCGACGTTAATTATAATAACTGAGATTCGGTGAGCCAGCACGGAGCACTAGGACCTCTCCATCTCTAGTCCTAATCTGCACTGGATTGGATTCCCCCACGGCCCCACCCCCTCACGCATGTGCAGGTGCATCTTTTCTCTATCCCAAATGAAATGCCATTCCACCGTCCTTTTTACTTTAAGCCTCCCCAATTAACAGGCCATGAAAAGGACACGAACACTAGTAAATTAAGCACGAGGCCATCACAGGAAACGCAACGCCTAGACCGTGAAGGACACCATCGCTTCTCCTCCACTTCCATGACAACTGAACCGGCATGACATGAATGCCAGCAGTAGGTAACATGCTAGCTTGCGAGCATTCAGAAGCATGATATCTTGGACAGATAGGAATGGCATCTGATTGCTCCACATGCGAAAGCGGTGTCCGTCTGTGAACTGTGATGCGTTACAGCACTCAGAAGCAGGAGTATATGGTAAGTTAGTTGTCCACTCGACCTCCCAACAACACAACAATAGCAACAGCAGCAGCACTGGAGACAACAGATTCTAGCTCTAGTTAGTGGTGGATTACCTTTTTTTTTCGTCTTCTCTTCATTTCCTTTCCTTTCCGTTAAAACAATCAAGCAATTTGAGATGACGATGATGCATGCGCCATCAATTAGCTAGGATGCGAGCACGATGGACTGCATCTCTCTCCTCCGCCTCTTCCTTGCCCTCCGCAGGATCTCCAGTCCCTCTTCGGTGCCTTGCTTCGTCACCTTCCACTCCTCGCTAACTGCACCAAAATGTTCACATGCGTGCCAAGCTGTAAATACTAGCAGGATAATCAAACGCCAAACTGTTTCTAGATGATTGCTACTCTACTCTACCGCGAAATCACTAGCTATGACAGCAGGCAATGCACATCCCGTGATTACAAAGCATCGTTTATTCTATGGAATTCATCTCTCCTATTCCCTACATCTCCAGCTGGGTTCGATTGTTTATCTATCGAAAATAATGCAACCTAGATTTTCAAGAGGAAGTTCAACTGTGGATAGCTACCTGTTTCTGTCTTCAAAATCACGCAGGAGGCATGTCCTTCACTGTCATCATCCGACTCGATGATTATGCTGACCGGTGCCTGCATTTTTCATTCACAAGCAAGCAAACATGATCACGAGCTGAACCTAAGGCAAGTACCTACTAAAACTGCATAATACATGTTATGGCATGTCGGTACATTCAGTGATATTGACTTTGGAACATTAGCAATTAGAGCAAGAGATGATTTTTGTTAACAATTTGACCTTGTAAACATGTTCGTTGGTTATTGATACAGAAAGGAGCAGGGCTGCATGGTTTACCTTCTTAGCTATCATTTGTGGATTGACCTTTCTAATTGCCACCTCTTCCTGTTTAGGTGCCACCCTGTAGTAGCTCAAAGCAAACGGCTTTTGTGGAGCTGCTTTTACCTTTCCCTGCTCCACCTTTGGCTTCAGATCTGTCACCTTTGCAGGATAAACCAGATGTGCAGGAAGCCTGGCATTTACAAGCCTCATCAGAATCCAAAATCCAAGAAAGACCCAGATAAACAGTTAGTAGCTAAGTCATGTTAGTAACACAACTCAGAAGAAGACACTGACCAAATCTTTCCAACGAAAAGAGAGAATGTTCCATGGTACAAAAATTAGAGCATTTACTATTTAGTAGATCTGAAATGGTAGCATTAACCAACTTCATAATGAAAACAATGGAGTATTATTAGTCATTGTTTTGGAAGGCATCTAGCATTTGATTTTTAGGATTTCAAAATCAATTTGCATTTGATTCCATCAAGAGAACTTTCAGTTCAACTCTTCATGCTATAGTATTAGATAATGAGCTAATAGCTGAACTATGTAAGAGCAGAAAATTACTCTTTTGTTATAGGTATTTGGTTCGATCGGGGCTTTCCATCTGGGACTGGTGCTTTGTTCATTCGGGACCTTCCAGCTGCTATTGGTGTCTGGTTCATCTGGATCCATCCGTTTAATTGATTCATCTCAGTCCTTCTATTTGCCACTGGTATTTGGCTTACCAGTGATCTTCCATTTAGTACTGGTGTTTGATTCACGTGGGACCTTCCATTGGCTACTAATGTTTGATTCACCGGGGATTTTCCATTTTCTACTGGTATCTGGCTCCTCAGCAGTCTCTCATTAGCATTGTGGCTCTGGTCCTTCAACCAAGACCAAAAAAAGAAGTTAGAGAAGGACACTGGAAGACTAATGGCTAGAATTACTTGAGTCATGAATATACATACCGCCATCATTTGCATTGCAGCAGGCCTACCATTGAGAGACCTGATAGCTCTAACAATCCCCTGAGCAAATAGGCTAAACTCAGTCAAATTTAGACAAAAACATCACATTGGATGCCTTCGCTATGCAAATTAATGAGGTTTGAGCATGACAAATTTTAGTTCACACAGACTGGTACATGTTTCTTCGGACATCATCAGATTCTATATAAACACTGAAAACTGAAAGATGTCTATGCCAAATATATTAGACGTTAGGTTCTCAGGTATCATGATTATAGAAGAGAACTTTAGGTAACTAATCTATCTGCTTATATGGAACTGAACTGACATATTTGGATATAACAGAAAAATTCACATGCTCATACACAAGAATGATAATCATTTCATATGAAAATGATAGTTGTCAGAATAATTCATAGACGCTTGGACCTATCAGAGTTGTATCGAAACTGTAGGTAGCAGATGAAACTTAAGAAGCACCTCCATCTCTTTTGTAAAAACTCTGAAGATGTCACCCTGCAGTTGTCTTATATCTGCTTGCATTTGTGTCTGCAAGGTTGAAAGTGTCGAGGATATCTCATCCAATTTGCTGGCTCTTATATTTGCCTGCATTTGTGTCTGCAATGTTGAAAGAGTCGAGGATATCTCATCCAATTTGCTGGCGTGAGAATTCAGAACACTTGTCTGATCAGGATTGCCTTTTGTGCTGTTTTCAAAGAGTGCTTTGAGATCGTCTTGTCCCTTAAGCTGTGATAACATGGTAGTATGTTAACTCTGACGATGCACAAAAGAAAAGGAAATAAAGAGAAAAGAGGAGAAAATGCTGGACCGTCAATTATCCTTACAATTTGCTGAAGTGAGCTTTCAAGGAGAACAACCTTTTGCCTTATGCTACCAGCTGAACATAACAAACAATTGCTTTCAGTTATTTGATGCACCAGTTGCTGAATAAGGACAGAAATAGGGTGCAGAAATTCATAAACAAAACAGAAGTTGCACAATAGCTCTTATGACTGAAAGTTAGGGGCTTACAATCTAAAGATGCCTCCTTCATGGCTCTGTTTAACTGCATTACATCACTTTGGACTGAGTCTACCACCATCCCCATCTTATGCACTGAACTTGCCAGATGCTGAAACTTGCGCTCAACATCCTCATTTGTAACCTGACCTGTTGATATACTGTTTGTCAGTTATGCTGATTTGAAAATACCATGGCAGTGCAACACCTTAGTGATGTGGATTGTCGAGTCCAGACAAAGAACAGTTTCAAATGGACTTTCTATTATCAAAGCATGCAGCAGTTCATCTTGCATTTTCTGTGGACGAGAAAAACAGAATCCTACTAAAAAACAATTGGGCCTGGAACTAACGTGAAATGCTGCAATTCTGGTATGAATGAAATGAAGGATATGTCAGATGTAGTGCAGGGGGTGAATGAACGAAATGATATATCAGATGTAGTGCAAGGGCCTTGAGAGTTTACATCTCGTATCTGCAATAGAGGGGTTCGAGCGTTGCATTGAGTTGCTTGGTACTTTTGCCAGTTGGAGCTGAGACTCTTCTCGCACACAAAAAGCTGCACTGGCTGGTAATGAAGGCATCCTCTTTGAGTCATTCTGCAAGCCAAATCTCTGTCCAACAATGTAAACAAAATGTATTGGGCAGGATACAAAAAAGCGCATATCTCTTTTCTAACTAGTAATCTGTAATTAGATACACAGGTACTCTTCAATCACAAGGAAGAAAAAAATATAGCACCTACAGAAATCTCAGTTTGTGCATCAGTCATGCTTCCATGAATAATGTGAGATAATTTCCGAAGAAGAGGCATTCATGTAGTGAAATCGTGTAAATGCATATAAAAGGGTGTCAATTTCAAACGGTTTAACAAGGACAGACCACAGAGTTCAATTCCCTGGTTTTTCAGTTCAAGCGTGCAGCAAAGAGATATGAAGATGGTGCGAGAGAACCAGAGTGAGCAATTTGTACTGATCGAAACAAACAAGTCCTCCACGTAAATAAAATTGCAGGAACAGCTAATCCATTGGACCTTGCACCATCTATGCAGTGTCGTGCTGCGGCTGCATACAAATTTGTGCAACTGCGACCAGATAAAAAAAAACCTGACAAATGCTGTAGCAATACTGAATTTATGAATTTTCACAAAAAAAAAAAGGCCACCGCATGATTCGAACTATACCTTGCACACAGATGGAACAATTCACCCGAAGCGACTGATCAACAGTGAACGATTTGTTGCAAGCGTGACTAGACACAGACGCAGGACTGATTCAATCCCCAACCACTAAACCACTGATCCATCAAAAATAACCGAAATCGAACAATCCATCAGCAGAAACGAAGGGACGACCGAGTCGCGTCACGCAACACCAATTCAGCACGCGCGAACAGAACAGCAAGGAGAGAGAGAGAGAAGGAGAGGTGAATACGAGACCTGATCGCGCGCGGGGGAGAGGAGGTGGATGCCGAGGAGGTTGTCGTCGAGGGACGCCTGCGAGAGCTGCGAGTGCAGGAGCGAGGCGCCCCCGCTGCCGACGCCCTGCTGCGAGAAGGACTGCTGCGACAGTGGCTGCGACCGCGGCTGGGACGCCACCGCCCCGGAAGCAGGCGCGCTCATCCCGCCGCCGCTCCCTCCGGTCCTCCTGAACCACCATGAGAAGGGAAGCACATACACATACGCATACACATAGACATACACATGAGAAGGGAAGCAGCCGCGCGCAAACAAAGCAGGACGGAATTACCGGGGAGGGAGGACGGAGATGGAGGCGATGTCGCAGGCCTTGTTGATCTTAAGCTTCATGTTACCTCACCGGAAAAGGAGTAGCTCCCGGCGCAAGTCGCCGGCGAAACAGAATCAGGGTCGGAATGGGGATGGGAAGGGGAAGCACCAAATTCGAATCTCCTGCCGCTCCCTTCTCTTGGGGCCCCCTGCTCTGCTCTGCGCCTTTTATAGGCAGCCATGTGTGCAATGCAGCGTCCCACGGTCACTGACACGACGGACACCACCCTGACGTTCTGAGGCTGACACATGGGCCCCATATTTTGAATAGCTGCCGCTTACTTGGCTGCACATAAAATGCAAACTAACATCTCTTGCACAAAATCAAAACTGGGTCTCTCTATTTTACATCACTGATCGCTTGATAGGAACAACCCTGCGCTGCGCTATTTACTTGAGAAGAGCAGAGTGTTCCTGTGGCGAGAATCGAGAAGCATCTGTGAAGATGGGTGGCTCGTTTAGGGGCACGGGCCAGCCGATGCAATCCACCATCTGGAGGGTCGTAGGCGAAGCACAGAGCTGGGAGGGTGGTGCGTCCGATGGTCCCATGCTACGTGCGCCGGATGGAGCCCACTTGTCATCTAGTGTGAGGGTGAAGGAGGCGGGCATCCTCCCCGTCACCTCTCCCTATGTTTATGCTCAAACATAATACTACTGGTTTTGTTGGTTTACATCCCGTGGGTGGTATAGCTGCGTTCCATACGAGTACTCTGTCGATCAAATGCCGTACAAATGTTTTGTTTTTAATATGTGCAAAAATGAAAGAAAGAGAAGAAAAGAAAAAACACTCCTTGTGAACGTTACACCACCTTGCTCAAGGTAACACACCAAATGGAAGCCGTAAGCCCACAACGAGCAATCCATCGCCCTGCAAAATCACAAGAGCGTCCGTATCCGAAACTCGCGGTCAGCCCGACGAAACTAGCGCTCGCCATGCTTCCTTCCATCCCCGATCGAGGTCCTTGCGCGCGCGCGGCGCCGCGATCACGGTGGCGCTCCGTCCATGTCTCTCTCGCCGCCGTCCATAAATACCCCCCACCTTGGCGTCGAGCTACATCGATCACCAGCAACTGCAATGGCTCCGTCCTCTCTCCTGCTCGCCTGTGTCGTGGCGGCGGCGATGGTGTCCGCCGTGTCGTGCGGGCCACCCAAGGTGCCGCCCGGCCCCAACATCACGGCGAGCTACGGCGACAAGTGGCTGGAAGCCCGGGGCACCTGGTACGGCAAGCCCACGGGTGCCGGCCCCGACGACAACGGCGGCGCCTGCGGGTACAAGGACGTCGACAAGGCGCCCTTCCTCGGCATGAACTCCTGCGGCAACGACCCCATCTTCAAGGACGGCAAGGGCTGCGGCTCCTGCTTCGAGGTCAAGTGCTCCAAGCCCGAGGCCTGCTCCGACAAGCCCGTCGTCGTCCACATCACCGACATGAACTCCGAGCCCATCGCCGCCTACCACTTCGACCTCTCCGGCCACGCCTTCGGCGCCATGGCTAAGGAAGGCAAGGAGGAGGAGCTCCGCAAGGCCGGCATCATCGACATGCAGTTCCGTCGCGTCCGGTGCAAGTACCCCGCCGACACCAAGATCACCTTCCACGTCGAGAAGGGCTCAAACCCCAACTACTTCGCCCTGCTCGTCAAGTACGTCGGCGGCGACGGCGACGTCGTGGAGGTGGGCCTCAAGGAGAAGGGCTCCGAGGAGTGGAAGCCGCTCAAGGAGTCATGGGGCGCCATCTGGAGGCTGGACACCCCCAAGCCGATCAAGGGCCCCTTCTCCATCCGCCTGACCACCGAGTCCGGCGAAAAGCTCGTCGCCGACGATATCATCCCCGACGACTGGAAGGCCGACGCGCTCTACAAGTCTGAGCTCCAGGTCGACTAAGAGTGCTGGAAATCCGTCGATCGTTCGCCCGCCTATATGAACAGCCGTGCGTGGGATAGAAATAAACACACACATATATATGATATAAAATCTTTTTTTCTTGGGTGCTAGGTTCGCGGATCTCCATGGTCGAGTCTTCAACTCTCCATCAGAAAATTTCGAAATACTATTATTTGGCATTTTCTTCCGTATTAAGGGATTGCTCATGTGAAATTCAATTGAAAAAATGTGGCAAACCAAAATTTTGACAGTCATCGTATAGAAATCGAACATTTTGGATCACATGATTAAGTTCCGCTCATTTGCTACCCAGCACGTATGATCTGTCCGTTCGTTGCTGGTTCGCTGCTTAATTGGCTGATGCTCTCCGCCGCCTTGCTACTGTATTTGCTGTTGTCATCATCAACATCTCCATATCAGTGATCCAGCTACGCCATCGACATCTTCATGCCGCCTTGCTATTGCATCCGATGTTGTCATCACTAACATTTCCATGTCAGTGATCCAGCTGCGCCATCAACATCTTCGTGCCGCCTTGCTACTCTATCCGTTGTTGCCATTACCAATATCTCCATGTCAGTAGATTCAGTTATGTCTGGATAATCTCCGAATATGTTATCGTTGCATAAGATGGACTTTTCTCCCACAAGCCCTACCTCCCCGACGGCTTAGACCTAGAGCTGCTCTTCTCCACACACAGGCTCACGCTCAGCTGTGACAGGTCGTATAGGTCTCACCAACACCCTACTTGAAAGCATCTTGATGATGTCTGTAAGAGGGTAAATAGGAATTGCCTGAAATTCATCGCCAGATCAATATATGCCCGCCCACTCTCCTGCGTGTGCCGAAGCCAACATCCAGGCCCAAATTGCCCACCCTAGTGCAAAGTACAATTTAAGGCAAATTCATAAGGTGTTAAGTGAATGCGTATGAGTTAGCCCCTGTCTCGAAAAAAAATACTAGTACATACATTTTCCGTACTGTCCTGGCCTGACAGTATTCTCAAGGACAATACAGTATCTAGCATAGCAGGCATTTTCTCACCGGCGTACGCCTGCGTGATGCTAATCGCTGGAGTAGCCTGCATGCATTCATTGTCTTCTAGCCACACCAAAAAGCAACTTTTTTTCAGAATAAAAATCGGGCATTTTATTCATTAACAGCCAAGTTTAAATTCCCATTGAGATTACAAGGAGAATTTGAGAACCAAACATGACTGCTTCTAAAAACTCCATTCAACTCGATCATACGCTTCCAAAGCATAGAATGGATAAATAAATATTAATGAAGTAGAGTTCTAAAAAATGTAACCTATTTTTATATATAATATAAATAATAAAAAAATGTAGTCACTGTTTGTGTTTATTTTTAAAAATATACAATATCTTTAATAAAAATATTAAAATTAATTATAAATGAGCAATTGGGTACGTGTTCTTCTACATATCCATGAGCTAGTACTAGAGTTGGTGTGGCCCATAAAATATCTCGTATAATTAATTAGCATGTATCAAAAAATTGAAATGCAAATAAAATATATTTATGACAAACATAAAAACTCCTCTTATAACTACCTAATTACAAAATAACGTTCGACAGTTTCTAAATAAACCACTATACATGTTAAAGAACCATAATATTACCCAACACTAACCGTGGCACATCATATATAACTCTTGTAGCGTTTTACAACAATGTGTTCTTTAGTATATCTTCGCATTATTAATTTATTATTTTCATATTATAATCCATGGATATGATCAATTAATATATACGTTAATTTTATAATCATATTTGTTCCATATAAGATACAATCAAAAATCATTTAAAAATAGCAGCATATCATATAAAGAGTCTAATGAATATCTCATATACTCATTTATCAATAATAATCTATTTATTTTCAGAAATAGAATAACATTTTATTTTATAATATTATAAACACAGTATGTGATACAATTATCTCTATGATTATCTTTATATATATATTAGATTGAAATAAGAGATTAAATCAATACAGACTTAGTCAAAATCAAACGTATCAAGATAAACAATAAATGTATAAATTTAACTAAGATATTGAACCAAACTGAAAAAAGTTTTAACCAAACCAATATGTTTACTATATAACAAGAACCACTTCTTACTTAGATATCAAACTTAATCAATACAGCCTAACACGAAACAATATCGAACTACGTTACTCTAACTTTTAGAGTTAGTAATGCGCTAAATTTGATTATATTGATCCAATTCTGATTATTCTATAAGACCTCAGGTATATATACCTTTAAATTTATACAAGTCTAAAATATATACCGGATGATATTCCCTAGAGAAAAAAGAAAAGAAAGGTACTACTACCTATTTACAAATAAAATTGTCTCATCCACAAACTCATATCGGCATTAATATTTGTATCCTCATCGGACTTATGTGGAGTCATATCTTTATTAAGCTTAACTTGTGCTTAAATTAGACACTTTCTGGCCAAATTATATTAGCAACAAACTTCTATCCTACTCATGTTACCATCCATATATGATTATCACTTTTTATATATCTATTATTTTTGACTGCTGTATACACATGTTCGTAGGGCATATCATATCTACTACACTGACAACCACCTGTAACATCTTAGCTCAAAATCGCATAGCTCATTCTACACACTGAGTAGACACACATTCACATAGCACCATACTACACTTTCATCATCACTTCATGTAAAAGGGTTAGCTAGTGATATTAGGTTAAAATGAACTGGTTATATGAGTTGGTTAAAACTTATCTAAAGTCTCTATGTGAGACTATTCTCCCAACCGAACCGAATACTTAGTCATAACACACATGGACCGAACTAGACTCCTAATGAATTATGGTATTACAAATTTTTATAGAGAAATAAAGTATTTTAGGAAGATAGTAGTACCATACTATGCTGTTGAATGTTATATTGCATCACAAACAGACACCACTTTCGCATATGGAGCAAGATGGTATTCTCATGTATTATTTCCTCACTCTATAAATATAAATATAAGTGATTACGTTATTTTGGTTTATCTAAGGATGTGTGTATCGAGGTATAGCTATAGTAGTTTATTACTTACCTAGCAACTTATATGTTAGTTATTTCCTCAATTAGCAATTTTTATACTATGACTTATTGTTTTGCTATTTTCTTAAAAAAAATTTAAAAAACAATATAATACTTTATATTTATTGATGGAGGTAGTTGCATGAACACGCACACAGCAAGCTGGAGTAGCATGTTATCTGAACTATTCTGTCATTCATGTCATGCCGGTTCAGTTGCCATGCAAGGGAAGGAGAAGCGATGGTGTCCGGCACCGGCAAAACCACTCGCTAATCTCATCACGGTCTAGGCGTTGCATTTTCGAAGCACGTCTAGTGATTGCCGCTTGTGATTCTATGGTCTGTTAATCGAGGAGGCTAAAAGTTACTTGCCATTAGAAAAATATAAACATGTCTATAATTTAAAATTTATTTTACAATATAAGTATTTTTAATAAGATTTATAGTGCTACTTGTTGCAACTCTCCTATCTCCAACCATCTATTATTTAATAAATGACACTAATTTTTTTTCAACCTTAATCTTTGTTAAAAAAAATCTATAAATACCTATACTTAAAAACTTGTATTTTGGGACGGAGAAAATACAAAGCATAGACAGTGTCCTTAGAGAATTTCGGTTTAAGTCGGACACATGCACATGCAATCTGAATTGGCGATATGAGAAGTGGCGTCAATGGCGAATTGGCGATGGACATTGGCAGTCACGACATAACGCCAGACATGCACGCTGGCTAATCGCCTGCATCGAAAGGAAACGCTACCTGCAAGCACAGGAGACCACAGGGTTAGACTTTGGTAGCCCTCACCATTCACCAGAGCAAATGGTACGCTTGATCAGCCTGCAAGCCTGACCAACCTGATGGATTGCCGTATACAAAAATTTTGACCACTACGCTAGTCTCAAGAACCAAACAGCAGCTCAATTTCCAGATATACAATTGATCAACGGAATTTCTGTCACAACAGCCCATATCATCATCTGTTACAGTTGCAACTATCATCAACACATTTGCTCTACTTCAGGAAAATTGGCAACACAGCAAAGAAAAAACCGAGTCAAGAGACCTCCAACGCTCCAATGAAATAACAAGACTGAATTTCCCTGTTTCTTGATCTACACCTCGCTATACCTCATCATCCCAACTAGAGGAGCCCCTGCACCGAAAATGACCGGGCGCCGAGTTATCAAGGCTTTTCCGCGAGCAGTTACTCAAGTAACAGGTGGCCGGTTCGGTCTCTAGCTCTCCTCGAAGCTGTATGTGCACAAATTTCCTGTGCTTCTGACGGTTGATCCTGGCTCTTAACATTCTCACCTGTTATTGAACCCTGCACAAATGCAGATAAAATTAAACAAGAGTGCATGATAAATGCAAATATCTGAGCCAACCATTCTTGTCTATGACGATCTTTGAATCTTGCCTAGAGAAAACCTAATAATCTTTGGCACTTGGACTATCCACCTAGAGAATACAAAACCCCTTCAAGAAAAATTCCTATAGAGAAATTACCAGAAAATCTTTGCAGAGAACGATTGCCACCAATCATATGTGACTCAATCCTTCTTTCTTGGCCTAGATGCATTCTTTCAGGCCAAACAGAATTCAACCTCCTTGCGAAGTCCTCCACTTCTCTGCATGTTAAAAGTAAAGCTTGTCAAGCATGCCAGTAGTAAATAATGTCAATTGCCCTCTGGAACTTTCTGAACAGACTTAGGCTACTTTCGGCAGCTGAAGTTTGGGAATTTCTCCCCCTCATTTTCCACATGCACGCTTATCGAACTGCTAAACAATATGTTTTTTAAAAAAAATCTATAGAAATGTTGCTTTAAAAATCATATTAATCCATTTTTAAGTTTTTTTAGCTAATATTTAATAAATCATGCATGCCGAGGAAGAAGGGTTCCCAACCCCTCCTCCCGAACGCACCCTTAGGAGAGTAATGAACTAGAACAGAAGCAACTGCAATTATAAGCAGAACACCCATATTACAACTGAATTATATCATGCTGTTTTCAACTGTGAATTTTAAACTAACCAACTTATAATTTAGCACAAATGCCTATGAAGAATTGTCTTTTAGGGGCAAAACATGTAAATTTGCTAAAGCATAATAGAATATGAAAAATAGGGCGCTATAGAATTTTGCCACTTTGGAAAGAGGAAAAGAATGACACAGGGAAAAAAACAAAAACTGCACGCTGGAAATCTCATATCTTCACCTGTCAAGTTCTTCCTGCATTGCAGGATCAAGTCCATCATCAAGGTCAGCATCCTCAAACGGGTACTCAACATCATCTTGCACATCTGAGCTTGGGCAAGGTGATCTAGAAATATTACCAGTACACACATTGAATGGAACTCCACGAGCAGCTTCCTCCTAAAAGCAATACATAAGTAAGAACTCAACTATTCTCCACATAACTACACTACAAAAAACAGTGAGGAAACCTAACCTTGTTTACAGGTTCTGGATTAGCTTTTGGGGGATTCTTAGCATGGTCCTTCCTTCTCTTGTTCTTTTTCTTATTCTTAGAAGCTTTCCCACCTCCAGAACCTATCAAATGTATAAACCTTTACATGAAATTGCTAAGTTTTTTTCTATAAAACATACTCTTGGAGCAAGCTCTTTTGTTGCATGTTTGCAGCGTTGACTAAATATTGTAATCTGATTAGTTAAAATTGAATATAAAACAGCTTTGACCCTGGATGACAACTTAGTAGTTTTCTGATTGCATAGCTTTATACAGTAGAACGGTATAATCATGGTTGATTGAGACAAGGGAAACAACGAAGTTATATGGTCAATATAACTCACTGTAATTATACCTCCATCCCCATTTATAAAACATAGTATCTCATCCAGTGACCGCTCATCTTTTTGCTCTTCTTGTACTTGAACATCCTAAAACAAAATCATCATAAGATTGAAACATGACATTCAAAATATGAACCACACTACTGAATGAACAGACAAACATCATTTCACATGAACTACAGACTTAATATCTGAAAGATGATAATACAAAAGGATGAATCTATCATAATTACCTTTAGTTTCTGGCGCTCCTGTAGTTCTTTCCGCTTCTTTGCATATAATCGATTCAACAAACGAATCCTGGGGTCATCATTTATATTTTTCAGGGGTTCCAATTTCTCTTCCTGAATGAATGCATGTTCACAGTAAGCATCACACATGCTGACAACAATAAGCAGACATGTGATTTGTACCTCTGTTAAGTCATCTGGCAAATGGAAAATATCACGAATTTCCTCAGGTGTCTTTCCTTCAATTATTCGAGCAAGTGCTCGACTGGTAAGATCAACCAATGGCTTTAATTGGAGACTATCAGCTGCAGATGTCAGCTCACACAGTCTTTCTGTATCTATTCTGACAAACTTTTCATCAAACGATTTTCGCTCCTACACAACAAATGTGACCATAATAAGATAGGTGGCACAATGTAAATTCATCAAATGCTTATTGTCCGCTTATAACATAAAGTAAAGGCCTAAGTGCATGCAAGAATTAACATCCTATCCAGAAAATTTCCTGAAGTATATAAGCTGAATCATGCCATAATTCTTACAATAAAATAAGACTATTACAGGAAGCAGATTTACAAGACTATTACTTGTAACAAAACTAAACTGCAGAATAACATGGCTGTTACAGGAAGCGAAATGAACACCTACAAGAAGCAGAAGAGAGAAAGCAGTAAAAAGGGAGTTGCCAGAGCACAAAACTTAAATCACAACATACCTTGTTTGAGCGTCCTAGGACTTGATGAAACCGACAATAGTCAATAATCAAACTCAAACTCGCAGGGTTAACTCTCTCCGGGAGAGCAATTGCATGATTTTTTGATGATCCTGTTCCATTTTTTACTATTTCTCGAGATATCATAGGGCAAAACACGGCAACCTCCTCCTCCACTTGTTGTATGGAACCATCAAAGCACTGAAGCCAAATAAAACTCTTCAAAGCCTGTGAGTTCACAATGAGATCAAACTAGGACCAACCGAATAGCTGATAAGACTGGAGGACAATTGTTTCCCCCGAAAGAAACAGCAGAAGTGGTTATGATTAAGAAATGCATAGGGGTCATACCTCTGGCTTTATTACTGCCAACTCACTTTCTGACATTATTGCCAATGCCAGGGGAACAAAAAAGCCACAAATACAATACACCAGAAAATTTACAAGAAACTCCTTTCGGGGTATAAAACCAAACAGTACTCCAACGGCCAGAAATTATCTCGGCAAACTTTTATCCTGTACAACAAATCACAGTACCCTGTTTTTGGTCTTCAATTAGAGAGTGACCTTATTTCTCTTTTGATTCAATAATGATCTTGTTTATGACTAATGGAATAACCGATCTTGTTTAACCTACAGTACAGAAATAAAAAACGCAAGAAGATGCATAAGATATGGCATTTTAGCTACACAAGAGGTAAATAATCACATAGAAATGCGAAATATCACACGAGGCAAAACTATAATAAAAAAAGATAGAATATCCAGCTTCAAATAGTGAAAGAATGTCTGCAGCATCTCTACCGTTCTACTCAAGGTAGTAGCAATTAAATGGCATCGCCAAATGGCGTAGAGCTTACTATCGTCTATTCAAATGTACTGATAAGTTCCTAGGATAATTCTGTTTACACTATGTACACACCTCGACCCAATGGTAACAGATTCATGCTGGGTACCATTTGGCAGTATGCAAAACACAACTAACTGATTCATATTTGAGGTCAACAGGTTGAGTTCATTCAAAGAACTAATCCTCTTCTCATCAAAAAATGCAGAGAAGAGAAGGCACTAGACTAGGCACCTAACAGTAGCAAATATGGTCCCAAACATGCATGGGCAATCCAGTCCAACAAAACAGACATCCAGCAACGGAATACGATCTCAGAAATGCATGCGTAATCACAGCAATGAAATGGATATGAGGTAATCAAACACACATCAATTTACATCCCACATCATGTTCCCCTGTCTAATAGGCAGAAATTGATCTGTAAGGCGTCCCCCATTTGGTCCAGTAAACGAAAGAACGAACGACCTAAGAAGGGCGTGGCTTGTTGTACCTATTCACATCCAGCCGCGGCAAGAAACGCAAAGAGACTTACCAAGACCCGACAAGGAACATAAGAAACTAGGTACTTAGTAAGAAACACGGGAATCACAACCCAGAGCAGCGAAATGGGGTTAAACCCTAAACGAAGATTGGCGCCGCGGAGGCAGACGGCAGGAGTACCGCGCAAGCCACCAATGCAAGAGCCCCCTCGACGGCGACGGAGCCGGCCGTCGCCCCGGCCAAAACCCTAACCCGGACGCCCGCCGCACGAACGCAAACGAGGAAGGGGAAGGGAAGGGATTGCCCGTGGCGCAGGGGCGTGGCCGTACCTCGTTCCGAAGAGAAGGGGAGGAGGGAAGCGACCGGAGAGAGGGGAGAAGGTAGCGGTGATGGCGGCGGCTGCGCCGGCGGCGAGGGGAGGGGAGGTGTGGTTTTTTGGTTGCTGAGGGTGCGCCTGCGGTTTGGGGGAAGGGAAATGGGATTCCTTATCTACCCCGCAACCCGACTTGGGCTTGGGCCTTCCAGCCCACTGGGCCTTGGGCCAACGTCGTTCCCTTTTTTATTATTATTTTTTGAAAAAAAATTGATTGGCCATAATTACTGTGATTGATGCAGCTGCAGTTGCAATTTATCACTCAATGAAGCATCTGCAATTGCAATATATCTTTTTTTTTACTCAGCAATTGCAATATATACCGAATTGTCTAATAATCTCAACCGACCGCAAGGATCACAACTCAACCGTGGTAGCTATGAATTTTCAGTTTGATCTCAACAGGAGACAGCAGTTGGTGAAAAAGAAAAATAAAGTTCAGATTAAAACAGAAATTACATCAGTCATAGCGTGATGCATACTGGACTCGCTCGTCGTACCGAGGTAACACCGTAGGTTAGTCCACTAGTCAGTCCCTTGGTCATCCATGGTTTCTCCAGATGCATCAGTAGAAGCTCAGGGGCACAAGGTAGAAGATGTTCCCTCTGCCAGTATAAACCTACAGCTCCGTCTTCACATTCTGAGCACTACCTTCTGCGAGAACAAACCTAGGAAGAAATTCGACATCTTGGAGCTCAACGAGGAAGCCTCCTCTCTTACCACCGCCCTTATCTTGCATAGGGCATCGAAGTCATGCTTCAGGTGAGGTTCAACTATCTTTTCCTGTACATATGTAGACAGCGCCAATGAGAGATGTTCAAAAGGATAACTGCTAAGGGAAATGAACGTCTTCACATTCTGAGCACTACCTTCTGCGAGAACAAACCTAGGAAGAAATTCGACATCTTGGAGCTCAATGAGGAAGCCTCCTCTCTTACCACCGCCCTTATCTTGCATAGGGCATCGAAGTCATGCTTCAGGTGAGGTTCAACTATCTTTTCCTGTACATATGTAGACAGCGTCAATGAGAGATGTTCAAAAGGATAACTGCTAAGGGAAATGAAGTTCGTCTACCACCAGGCCATTCCATTTAGTTACCTTGAACTCTTCAAATGGGCAGAAATCTTTGTTCCCGCATCCCTGGTGGGAAATTTTAGCCTCATTAGGGTATTTGCCTAAATTAGCTGAAAAACTCACTCAAATGGAGTCGGGGCTCTGGCGTCATGCTTATCCTAGTTATATGCAAAAACCTCTGCAAACAATTTTATTGAAAGTGATTGTTAATAGCACTTACTATGCGATTATGTCAGTTTGTTTTTGTTGTTCTATAAATTGCTCAATAAAAAATGAACAACTACAATTGCTGGATGAAGTCCTCAAAGTTACTAAAGCCTATTGGATGCAAAAAGATATGAGATGGAATTCTCCTTGAGCCATTTATTCTGACATTCTGTTCCACGCCATTAACTGAGAAGTACCAAAGTAAAAAAATTTGAGCAGGCGTGAGGTTCAAGCTTGAAAAGGCAAAGGGCAGACAGGAGCATTTTGGTCATAATACAAATCCAACAATTTTAGACTGAAAAATGGGTATAATAATGTAGTGTACTGGCTGACTGGCCGTCCACCAGAAAATGGGAAAGAACACATACCGAACAAACCACGAATTAGAAAGCTATATTCTTACCAGCATTGAAACTGGAGCTTCAATGTGTAGAACCTGCATGAAGTATGAGCTCTTCTGATCCTGAGAGATCTTAGTGCCATCAGCTTTTCCTGGGCACTGGTACAAAACCAACATATTATTACCAGCAAAATGTGCTACAACACTGCCCCAATTTCTTCCATGTGGTGGCAACCAACGATTCCTCCTATTGTATCTTTTCAAAATCTATGCATGAAAGAAAAATCATTTCAAATGGTCAGTTATTTGTACAATATATTATTCACGGAGAATAATCATGTGTGAATGGAATTTTCTCAATGAGGAAAGAAACCTGATCCTTCAAGAAAAAGACCAAGAAGACACGAGAAAGGCACAACAGTTTCTGCATGTGCGAATTGGAGCCTTGCCTTCTCATTCGTACCATCAGGGTGGTTTCCTACAATTTCAAGAATTGAAATTTTCAATTTTACAGTTTACACCTCAATGTTACCTGTACTATCTTCAGTAATGATTACCATATGACATTGCATGTTGATGTTTTCACTATACGTTCAGTAAAATTGCTGTAAGGAACTCACGCAAATAATCATCTGATGGTACACGAATTCCAAGATCAACGGCAAGATGAAGGCATAAACCTTAGGAAGGCAGAAGTGGGTACTATCAATAACTTATTTGCTAAGCCTAAACTTTGGAGTCATCGGCACCTCCTTTAGCTATGATTGCTTCTTCCATTGACTGAACAACATCCTTGAGCAACGGTAGTCCCATCCGATAGTTTATTGACTCACCATAACCTTTTAGCACAAAACTTTCCAGATCATCTGTCCACTCTAGAAAATAAACCTGACCAAACAAATTTGTTAACTCATTGATACAAAGTATTATGATGATTAATAATTCTAGGATCATTCATACCTATTATGATGATTAATAGTTCTAGAATCATTCATATGCAATGTATATAATTTCCAGATGTCCAATTTTCTGCACAGCTTGAACAAAGGAAAGTTGTCTTCTATAGCATACCAAACTAAAAATAACAGTTTATAAGCACTGACCGAATAGACAGTGATAATCACAGAACTCCAGAGAGAATTGCCAAATACAAATGCCAGCTGGCAGAAGCAGAGGTATGAATGCACCAAGCAAGAAACAGTAGATGCAAAACCCATCAAATAACATGTACAGACTAATCACACGAGTTCATGTAGCAGAACTTGGTAAAAAGTAAGGACACTATCTGTTCGCGCCGGATCATGCCGACGCTTGGAAGGTCTGCTTAACTCTATTGCAGGTCGGTCGGCTTCTCTTCATGGCTTGAGATACGCGCGCCGGGATCCATGGGTTCACATCGGCTCCGGCACGACGGTACAGGTGCGGGCGTACCAGTTAATTTGACTCTGCAATTGACAAGGAGGTGAGACAAATGGGTCAGTCGGACGACGGGCCGATACAAGCCCTCGTTATCGACTGGTTGCCAATAGGATCGAGTTAGTCATCGATCGCGTTTGGATGGCTCCTGCTATCGGCTGGTCGCCGATAGGAATCAAGTCGCCCTTCCATCGGCTGAGAAGCCGATGTAGGCATAGGCGGAAGTCGACGAAGGATACGACACCTTCGGGTGTAGCGAACGCGAGACCCTAATCTATCAGCCGCAAAGCCGACGGAGACACAGGATGGATATGGCAGCACGAGACCCGTCGCCTACCGTGACGACGCTGCTAGCACCAAATCTCGAAGATCGGACCTAACCGAGACAGTACAAGACCGAGGCCAAAGACGACGGAACGGTGGACGCCGGATCGGTTGTGCTGAACGAAGGGTGAAGCGAACCCATCGGCTAGCTGAGCCGAGCCGATGAGTAGACGTCTCTCTGAAGACAGGCGCGCATCGGCTGGAAAGCCGACGCGCTTGGCGTGGCGCTCAAAGGAAAGTCTCTGAAGACCTGGTGCGTATCGGCCGAGGAGCCGATACGCTAGACATGTTGCTCAACATATAGATAACTCATTAGCTAACACTCCAATGAAACGTCGTACAGAGTTCTATAGGCCTAAAGCTCATTCCACCATTGGGAGCCTCATAGGTCGAACCTAACCGATACAGCACGAGACCGATGACGGCGGAAAGAGCTTGATAGACCGATAGACCCTGCACGGACGTAATGTGATACATCCTATCGGCCTAAGAGGTCGAACCTAACCAATGCAGTCTTAGACAGAACGAGACATATCGAGATAATGACGGAACTTACCCCTTCGCCGGAGATCGGACCTAACCGATGCAGCCCCGCGTCGAGAGCTAGACCCCACCGGTAAAACCTAAATGAACTAGGGTGACGATGCGCCAAAGTTGTATTGATCGAATAATTGATCATTACATATTTTCAGGGGGTCTATATTTATACCCTGGATTTATAGAGTCCGACGCATTTACAACAACCATCGGACGTTATTTCCTAATAAAGATAAAGAAAAATATCTCTAAAGAAATTAACTAACTAACTAAATCTTCCTATCCATATAAGATAGGATAGACTACTCTGCCGTGAACCACGGCTCCTACTCAAACTCAATTTTATCTGGATAATCTTCTATTCTAGGATCGAGTTTTTACTTGCCTCAATCTGATCGGCTTCTTCCCTGTAGCAATCGGATATTTCTGCGTTTCAGCCGATCGTCTTTCCAATCTATCGTTGGGCTTTCTAAATTTTGACATTAACACTATCACCTACGACATTGCTTGTTCTCTTTGCTCAACAAGCCATGTTCAAAATAGGGCAACTAAGATATCCATTCAAAATTTTGCATGTCTTACAAATATAAAATGTCAGCACCCAGAGAGAAGGGAATAAATACGCCAAGACACATGAGCACGTTTTCCTTCTTGCAAACATGATTATTATTTTGGTCAGTGTTACCATAGTTCAGAAATAGTACCTTGTATGTTTCACAGCTATCGAAGAATCGCAGACAAATATCGCCCGCACAACTCTCACTCAGAACAGAAAAGGCATGGTTTTTCCCTGGTCCAAGCTTCCCTTTCCCTGAAAGTAGACCCAAGCCAAATGCTACTGCACTAGCTGATGCCCGAGAAACCTGCATTCTCAAACAGAGAGAACTAGTTGAACCTGCTGAGAAGTAAATTAAACATCCTTACCAGCTTAAGACCATTCAACAAAGTCAATAGAGAATTGTGTAACATGTTGAAATTATATGTGCAAATCTACTTGCTTTGTTTCAGGCAGTAGGATTCGCTCTTAAGTAGATCAACCATATTACTTTCACTTTCCAAAAAAAAAATGTAGAATAACCCTTTGATGTAGGCATTTTGGCTCAAGCAGGCAAAATGTGCATTTAGTAAAGAAAAAACCAATCCCGTGCCACACAGGACTCACAGTAAACTGAGCTTATTCTAAAGGCTGAATATGAAGAACATTGTAAAGCATGATTCCTTAGTATTTTAAAGAATAATGCATTAAACAAATGCAAGCTATGTTGAGCTGACCTGAGTGGATCTTATTGAATACACATCAGGATGATATTGCTCATCAAATAGGCATTGAAACCTCTTCTTGACTCTGATAGCAAGGTTATATAGCTATTCCTCCCCTTCACTAACCAGCTCACCAGCTTTCACCCTACCCTTCCAGGGTGACTCCCACCCTTTCATCCATGATGGAATTTTCTTCATGGAAACACTGCTCTCAGGCCCTCGTTTTGCCTCATTGATGAGAGCCTTCAACTGAACCGCCAATCTATCCAGCTCTTTGATTCTCTTTTTGGTAGGAGCACGAGTCCCATGCCTTGACTGGAGAAAAAAAATACCAAATCAACTCAGTCAATTTTTATCTTAGTCCAACATGCATTTCAGCATTTTGGAGAGGAAATCTAAGCAACTGTGGGAAAACTACCACAGTTTTTAACTAGTTTTTCAGCATTTCAGCATTCTATTTGAACTCATTTTTAACTGCTAATCGTTCAGAGAAATCCTGGCAAACTGAGTTAAGTCTTTAGATCAGTTCATGGTGGCTATGGCTACAATCTCCTTCACACAACACTGGAAATACATGGGGAAACATACTAGAACCGCGTGGCAAAAGGAAAGTGAAAATAAAAAAAAATGCAGGAATGAGAATTACCACGAGATTGAGATGGATCACGCGGCACTGATCCGAGATAGACGACGCGGATGCCACGTTATTGGATCCCCTTGCCACATCATACCTGCAAAATCACAAGGGATTAAACCCCTTCCATCAATCCCTGCAAACCCTAGCTCCAGTCTCAGACTCGATAACAGGGCGCAAGCACCCTACCATCCAAAAACCAACTAAAATCTCATCCACCACACCATAGGACAAATGCTCAGATCAGCGATCAGAGCATAGAGCAGCATCTGCGTACCTCGTGACAATGGAGAGGTGGCAGCGAACGTCGAACGCACAGGTCTCGGCCGCCGTCCAGAGGAGCGCGGCGGCGACGACGAGGGCAAGAGGAGTGCGAGCAGCAGCCATGGAAAATCGAGTTGGGCCTTCCAGTTCAATGGGCCGAAGGCCTCGCGTCGTTTCCTTTTAATTTTTTTATTTATATATTTTTTTATTAAAATATTTTAAAAATACACGCATAAGGAGAGTTATTTAACGTGACAAATACCCATTAGTCCTGTTTAATGACGGGTCGGTGAGAGACTACAAAATTTACATACGGCCTCCTCGAACAGATGAGCGTTTTTTTTTCAAATATAGGGTCATCTATAAAATACCGTGGTACAACGTACCATAGGACATAGGGCTTACCATTTTTTTTATAAGTAGCCTTGATGTCTTCTATTGGTGTGTTTTTTCATTGGAGGTCACTTGTGAGCCTGGCAAATTTGCAAATGTCTCTCTTGCCATCCTCTATTTTGGTCTTTTCTAGGTGGCTACCTATACCATATATCTTATCTAACGATTAATTCGTTAGTAATTGATCTGGTTCTGTTATATCTAGTTTTATATGTCTTATCGATCTATCAACACTATATCTAATAAGATTTCATAGATATATAGTGGGTTTTGTTTCTCTCATCGGCTAAGTTTAGTTATATACCTGTATCGGACTTATAGCTGATGAGTTTACCCGATCCTTCGTTGGTACATTCGATTTATCTCTCACTGTTTCGGTGGTGTCAGCCTCAGTCTTATACTATATCGGTTTAGTTTGATATATTAAGATTGGCTATAACGGTAACGTTATTATTGGTTGTTAGGTCTCATCCCTTTAACAGATCAGACTTTACTCTCTACTGTTTATCGCATGTTCTATTTAGAGCGTCATCGGCTCTACTATTAACGAGTTTTTTATTTTATTTCTTGTTATTCGCCTATATCGTCATTAGCTTTCTAACCGTTGTATAAACGTTACAACCCCTTTCGGTAACAAGCCGATAACAAGAGTGAATCAGACTTATAATCGATAACTATTTTAACACTACTGACACTTTTAGCTGATAGTAGGAGTATGTATTGGCTTATTGGCTGATTGGCTCGATGATTTAACTATATCTGTTTTCCTTGACTAGCACGCTATTCGCACCGGATCTCACGAGCACGGCACGATCACGCCGACGCCTAGGAGGTCTGCTTAGCTCTAGTGCAGGCCGATCGTCTTCTCTCTGTGGCTCGAGGTACGCGCGGCGGGGCCCGTGAGGTTCGCTTGGCTCCGGCGCGACGGTGCGGATGCAGGCGTGCCAGTCAATTTGACCCTGTAATTTATAAGGAGGTGAGACGAACAGATCAATCGGACAATGGGCTGATATGAGCTCTTACTATCGACTGGCTACCAATAGGATCGAGGTGGTCATCGGCCGCGTCCGAATGGCTCCTACTATCGGCTGGTCGCTGATAGGAATCGAAACGCTCTTCCATCGGCTAGGGAGCCGATGAAGGCGTAGACAGATATCGACGAAAGATATGATAGCTCCAGGTGTAGTGAAAGCGAGACTCTGATCCATTGGCCGTAGAGCCGATGGAGGCACCGAAGGGTATTAAAAGCAAAGCGCGCAGGATCCCTCCTGGTAGTCGACGGAAGCTGTAGCGGTTGTTTATCGGCTTTTTCAGCCGATGAAGGCATATATGAAGTGGCAAGAAATCGTATAAAAGACACACCGGCTGTAAAGCCGATGCCGCTCCAAATATAGCAAGGACAAAACGAACCCATCGACTCAGCCGATGAGAGAACGTCTCTCTAAAGATATGCGCGCATCGGCTGAAAGACCGATGCACTTTGCGTAAAGCTCGAGGGGAGTCTTTAAAGACTGGTGCATATTAACCAATGAGTCGACATGCTGGGCGTGGTGCTCCATGTATAGATAACTCATCAGCTAACACTCCGATGAAACGCCGTACAGAGACCTATAGGCTTAAAGCTCCATCTACCGCCGGCAATCTCATAAATCGAACCTAACCGATGTAGCACGAGACCGATGACAGCGGAAAGAGCTTGATAAATCGATAGACCCTACACAGACGTGATGCGATACATCCGATTGGTCTAAGAGATCGAACCTAAACGATGCAGCCTTAGACAGAGCAAGACATATCGGGATAGTGGCGGGACTTACCCCTTCGCCGGTGATCGAAGTTAACTGATGCAGCCCAGTGTCGAGAGCTAAACCCCGCCGATAAAAAACTAGATGAACTAGGGTGGCAATGTATCAAAGTTGTATTGATCGAAGGATGTGTTGATTTTTACAGGTTTCCAAGGAGGCCTATATTTATATCCTGATATTATAGAGTCCGACGTAGTTGCAGCAAACATCGGACGTTATCTCCTAAAAATATAAAAAGAAAATATCTCTAGAGAAATTAACTAAACTAACTAAACCTTCCTATATAAGATACAATTACATAGATAAAATCCTCTGTCGTGAGTACCACAACTCCTCCTCAAACTCGGTCTCATCTGGATAATCTTCTATTCTTGGACCGAATCTCTCCTTACTTTATCCGATCGGCTTTCTCTCTGTAGCAATTGAACTCTTTTTTTACTTCAGCCGATTTTTTTTTCAACCTTTTTCTGAGCTTTTCAAATTTTGATGTTAACATACGCTCATAACCCTAACAAACAGAAGACTCAAATGAGTCGCAATAGAACTAAGCGGATTTTCTAGAGCGTGTTTGGGTGTGATCATATCGGATTTCCATCTGTTAACGCTTACTCACTCTTTTGACGTGTCACTCTGCCTGGTCCGATCTCCTTTGTGTAAGAACGGATAAATAATAATCTCCACAAGTTGTAAATAGGCGTTCGTACTATGTTAATTATTTTATTATTTGTATTGTGTATATGTTTTATCCAAAATATCCTAGTAATGTTTTTTTACTATTATTTAAATAAATTCACGTATAAATCTGTTAATTGCCCGATTTTTTAAATTTATGTTGAGTCCTCGTATAATTAATTTCCAAATAAATATCATTTTAATTATTTTTCCTATGCATTCTTAAATTTTTTATAATTAAATATCTAAATTAAAATATATTTTATGACAAAAAGACCGACTATAAAATTAAAATTAAGAGGTCCTCATCCCACGAGTGAGTCTCGTCTCTTGAAGAAAAAAAAAGAAGAGTGCGACAATGGGACCACATGTAGAAACGGAAACCCTTGATCCCTTGCATGCCCATCATGGTATTTTGTAGCCTCTGCGCCGACTCTTTTTTTAATGATATTCGTCATCTTAGATTTGATATTAAGAAACGTATGTAAAAATATGTAATTTTTTTAAATAAAAATGTATTTTTAAAAATATAAAAAAAAGAGGGGGAAGGAAGCGGAGCCAGAGGGCGACCGGAGCGAGCGCACGGGAGGGGAGGGGAGGGATGGCGTCGCCGGAGGACAGCGCCATGGCGGAGCTGGTGAGGGTCGCCGATTCTTATCCGCGATTGCCTGGTCCGGTCGGCGATGTGACGATGCTGTCGGGTTTAAAAAACTTGCAGGAGACGGTGGAGGAGGAGGAGGTGCTGCAGCGGCTCGGCACGGGGGAGAAGGCCGGCCTCACCGACAAGGAGGCGGCGCGGCGCCTCCGCCTCCACGGTCCTAACGTCGTCATCCGCTCCCACCAAGTGTGTGCCTCTCGTCCTCCCCTTCTCTCTCTCCTTCCTCCTGTTGATGATTGAATGCTCCGGTATCTGCGGTTTCTGTTCCACTCAATCACATTATCACATTGTTGAGTACTCTGTCTGAATGTTGTTGGTGCGGGTTGTGGTGTTAGCATAAGCATTTTTATTTATTCTGGAATCAAATTGGCCGCTGATTTTGTTTGGGCATCCTAGATGATCTTTTTAATTTTTATACCTACATTCAGGATGAGTCAGTACACTGTACACCACGCTTCAGAAGGTTCAGAAACCGCCAATGTAAAAGGGACAGTTTACCATTTCCCTGAGACAAATGTTCTAATTTCCCTTTGGTGTCATTTTGTTTGAAAATCACTTGAGTACCAACTACCAAGGTGGATTGATCCAAATGCCTGTTATGCTTGTTAACTCTACTAAATTTATTTTCTATGGAGCCCTTCTTTATAACACACTCTACTCGGCTTGTTTGCCCAGCAAACACCATCACTACTCCTGAACAACCTTTTCTGCTTCACATCTTAAGTGAATTGTCTTGCTAACTTGAATTCTCCCTTTCCCTCTTGATCCTCTGTGAACTACACCATTCTCCTTGGTGGACTATGAAATATTGATTTATTGTAAATACAACTACTTGTACTCTCTTGTGTAAAATGGCAAATAGCAATTAGTCATGCTTCTTGAGTACTTAGGGCAGTGCTACAGTACTGAGAAAAATAAGCCACATTGAGGATTAGCCACGTGTGAATATATGTTACAATATGGCTCCCAAAAATTATTGATGCAGCTTAATCTGGGAATAAATAGCCTATTTGCCTTCTTAAAGAGTATCTGAGAAATTTCCTCTTGATCAGTGCTACAGAGCTCATCCCCCCCCCCCAATTGTGTTCAAAGCAACGATTATTTTATTACTTGTTCAGGAGATACAGTAAGCACTATGAGCACAAATTTGGAATTTACTAGTTTTTTTATTTACTATTCATTTGTTAAAATAATGTTTCCCAAAGTGTGTGTTTACCGTGTTTTAATATTTACAATTGGTTTCTAGTTGAAAAAAAACCCTGTCTTGATTATCTAGGTCATATGCTCAAATGCCAGTTACTTTTCTAACTAAAATAGACTTTGATAAGATCATTTTATTTAAAGAAAATAGTTTCGTAAGGTCAAATTTATGGTTGCTGCAGGAGGAGAGCATGCTTCGAAAATTCCTGATGAAGCTCTTCTCACTGTGGGGATGGAATCATGTCTTCCCCAACCCCAAGTACAGGAACATGGTCTGTGCCATACTTAACTCCATGTCATGGGTTACAGTATTAACTACAATTGTGTCCCTCGTCATTGCCTCAGCTGGCCAGAGATCTTACATGCTGTCCATCACTAAATATTTACTAGCTACAAGCTTGATAGCATGCTTGACCGTGAGGCTTGTCGTGGAGTATGCCAAGGCTCCATTGGAGGCAAAAGCATATGCACCAAAGGCGAAGGTTCTGAGGGATGGGATGTGGATAAATGTTCATGCAGCAAATCTGGTACCTGGGGATATCATATTTCTCAAGGTTGGGGACATTGTCCCTGCCAATGCTCGTATCCTCCGGTTTCAAAAAATCGACACAATGACTTTCTGGGCCAATAGGTCTGTTGATTGTGTGCATGGCTTCCTCATATACTATGCTTGGACTGTGTCCTGTGGCCAAGGGACTGCTGTTGTTATTGCGACTGGTCGTGGGATTCCTCGAAACACACTGCGACTCTACCCACAACGTTACACTCGGCCTGGACAACTTAAAGAGGGAATCATGCTTGCTGGCTGCTTCTGCTTTTCTCTTATACTTTTTGGTACCGTTGTGGAGGTAGTCTTAAGATTGTTCTTTCAGAAACCCTTCTCTGGACCTATCCTACAGAGTAGCCATTTTATGCCATTAATTGGGGTGGTTCCAATGGCAATGCCTATTGTCCTATACCTTGCATTGGCATTTGGATCTCTAAGGCTTTGTTTGCTGGGGATTGCTAGCAGAGGGACAGTTGCCCTTGAAGATCTGGCAAGCATGGATGTTATGCTCTTTAACATGACGGGTACCATAACATGTAATAAACCCTGTTTTGCCAGGGATAAGATTGAGTTGTTTGTAAACAGTGTTAATAAAGATCAAGCTATCGTTTTAGCTTCACGGGCGTCAAGATCCCATCACGAATTGTACAAGGAACCAATTGATGCAGCTATTCTGAGCCTCTTGGATGATCCAGAACAGGTTCCTTTTATCTTACTATGTTGCCTTTTAATCCCTCCTTTTTGTGTGCGTGTGTTATAAACTTAACAGGCATACCATATCTGTAGGCAAGGGCTGGTGTTCAGATCATAGAGCACCATGCCCGTTTCTTTGTTGCATTGAAGTTGATGTTTCTCACTACATATATCGATGAAAATGGCTCTAAGTGCTGTGTATTCAAAGGCGATCCTGTAAAGGCAAGTTGCTCATACAATATCCACACGGAGAGAGAAGCACGCGAGTCCTGCCACTGTTGCTAAATGTACAATTGCATGTATTGTGTTAGTACAGGCATATTTGTCAGTAGTCTTCTGTTTTCATGCTATAGGTTGCTCATCAATGCGGCTGTAGCAAAGCAGTCAAAGAGAGAATAAGCATGATAATGGATAGCCTTGCTGTTGATGGGTATCAGGCCTTAGCTGTAGGACATCAGGTAGGCAATTCAACTCCATATTAACATCCTGAAACTTGCAAACTTATGATGCATACCATAGTTATCATTTAACTTCTGTTCTTTTTCGCCAGGCAGACTCATGTTGGGAGTTTGTTGGCCTACTACCTTTCAAAGATGACCTTAGACATGATAGCGCAGATGCTGTCAATAGCCTCATTGATCTGGGTTTGGACACAATAGTCCTCACAGGTGATGCTGAAATTCAGCTATCTTCTTGTTGAGATCTCAATTAATTCTCCATCAAATGATATTCCTTTCCTCTCCTCAGAAAACCCATTGTTGATTACAAGGCAAATGTGTGGACAGCTTGGAAAACTAGGCATCAATGTGTTACCTGCCCATGCAGTGTTTGAGTTAGCTCGTAACAACAAAGAAGTTCACTTAAACATCAATGGGATTTCAGATCTCTTTCCAGGTCGATCTTTATCTTCCAAGCAACGCCATGCTTCATGCCTCTCCTGTCCCTCCAAGCAAAGTAATTAATTGCAAGAAGTTCTTGTTTGACAGTGGCAAACACCCCTGCTAGGCTGCTACTACACTACAAACAATGCTGCTTTAAGATTTATGCAATTTAGTTATTTTTCCTAAGCACAGAAGCACCACTCTTACCATTTTGCTTGCTCTATTTGTTAGTGCAGAGGACAACAGTGATATACTGAGAAGACTCAGAAACTTTGGATGTCGCTGTGCAATGGTTGGGTGTGAATTTCTTGATCATGATGCCATAGGTGAAAGTCATATTGGAATATCAGTAACTGATGCCACTGATTACACCAAAAGTGAATCTGATCTTGTTTTGACTCAGCCTGCCCTGGTACCTATTTCTTCAGCCGTGCAAATCAGTAGGGAGATTTGTCAGATGATGAAGGGCTATATGGTAAGTCTATTTTGATGCAGCTCAAGAGTTTTTGTTGATGGCAAGGCACTTGATGTCTAGATGATGGTAAATTGGTCAGTTGAGATATGTTTCTTTTGTTGCAGATCTACACTGTCTCATCAACTGTCCATCTTGTGAGTACAAACAGTGATTATGTTTTGGAAACTACAGCGTTATGCAATGCTAACATTAATAATTATATTGATTGAAGTTTGGTGTCCATGCTATTTTGCTTTTATGGAACTTCGACTTACCAAGTTTCTTGACACTGGTGATTGCTGCTTTTAATTACTGTGAGTTTCAGTACAAAAGGCTGTAACGTTACTTTACAATATATATTGCCTGTGCCCTTGTTTCTTTTCATGATTAGTATGTATTACTTGTTACTTTTATCTGATTTCAGGTACATCCTTTGCAATGTTATTTGAAAGGATGAAACTGATTAAGTCACGAGATACACTGAGAGTTCAGAAAATCATTGCTAGAGGTGCTGCTTTTGGTAGCTACATTGTTCTGAGTACAGCCATTTTTTTCAGGGCTGCAACAACAGACTTCATTTCAGTAAGCACCTTTTCTTCTTATTAAATATAATTTATTTTGGTCTGAAAAATTGAATGAGCTGATTATTTAGGACGTGGACAGTGCAAAATTGAAGGTAATTCACTGATGGGCACCGATGAGGAAATTAAAACTGCTTTGTTCCTTCAGATGAGCATAGTGAATCAGGCTGTTGCACTGTTTGCTCATTCAGATGATTGCTGCTCTATCAGATGTCCTGGACCAGTTGTCACATTTGCTTTTATTTTTACCCAGATGGTGAGCTCTTTAACTTTTCTCTTTCTGTTTTGGCTGAGTCCTTCCTTCGCTTACTGATTGTTGATTTCACGGAACTTCTACCTACTTGTCAGAACCATAATTTAGCAATTGGCCTCCGTGGTTGTAGATAGGATTCTAGGAATCATTGCTGAACTGTTCTTACTTTTACCAGCATTGTCTAATAGTTATTTACATTCAGAGCTAATCCATTTCTATCAACTAAAATTTTGCAAATTATTAATTAATTGTTCAGTTAGCCTGCTTCTTACCATAATTCCTTCCAAGAAAACCCTCTGACTTCTATCCATAATTCATCCTCTCAAAAAATTAGTATGTAATCGTGAAGTTTCTAGATACTTGGTGTTTATACTCTAGATACCAATTATGTCGAGTGATGTTTCCTGTCAGGTGGCAACCCGTAAAGTTGTACAAGGTGACTTGGATTTTGCTATGGCAAAGGGTGTTGGTTGGCTCAAGGCTGCATTGATATGGCTGTATAACTTTGTCCTGCTCTTGGTCCCTGTTTTGATTTGTAAGTTGATGAGTTGGGAATTTGGCATTGTAAATTACTAAAGTGTCTTTTCTTCACTCCCCTATTGTAACCATTAGTTTCCTGTTCTTTGGCAGGTAACAGATGGAAGCATGCAAAGATGACTGGTGAAAAATTGTTGACAACGTGCATGCGCTCAGCCATCATACGTACAGTTTTACTATGGTTACTGTACATAATACTTGATGTCAGGCTACAGAATCCTTTCTCCAGTTAAAGAACATTTTTTTAGCCAGTCATTTCACATTGTATCACCTTAAATGCCTAAGTAAATATATCTCGTCATGAATTATACCTCTGATTGATCCATCTTTGATTCACCAAACCAATTATGCATTTGAAGGATTCTGGAGGCGACAGCAGTTATAACAAGGTGGCCACAAACTTCTCCAGTAAATTTTCCTTATAGCAATGTCCAAGCTATCCTTTCTTCTCTTTTCATTTTATGTTAGCTAATGTTGCAAGAGCAACAGAGTGTATTTGCATAACAAGATTTTAGCAGTTAAAAACGTTTGCCAGAATATAAGCATCATTTGGTCTTCACATTCCAATAAGAATTGGGCTCCATCTTGTGTCAGGGTTGAAGATTTTACCATTTTTATATGCAGCCTCTCAATTATTGAACTTTATTTTACGTACTCATTTTCTTATATTTTTTAGTTTAATATATATTTTAAAGTAATTTGTTTTGTTTTATCATCTTATAGAAAATCAGTTTGTGGATTCTGTTTTCGAAAACAAAATTTTGAGGATTCTAAGCCCTTCCAAATATTCGTTGACTTGTCCATTATGCATACTGTCAGCTGAAAAGAGTTAATTACGAACATTGAATAATATTGAAAGCACTATTGAGAAAAGGTTAGCCTTTTAAGTGCGGATGGATTATACTTGGACTGACAATCTTCCATTCTCATTTTGATACAGTATAGTCTACCTGTTGATCAACTGTAAAATATAGTACATGCCTCATCATGTAAAAGAATACAGCTTTCTTACCCTCTGGGTTGTGTCATTCAAGTAATTTCTCATATATTTCTTCTATCAGGATGACTCAACCTCTGAGAGCCCTTTATGGATAGTTTCAACTTTATGTGATGTATGTGGATACATTATCTTGATAGATTAGTGGTTAATTTAGTGATTACATTGCCAATTGTGCAGGCATGTATGACCTAGTTGGCTAGGAGACTATCCAAGCAGATGCATCAACTGGTGTCTGCCTGACTGTCTCAATAGTTTTATGGCGGTGCAGTTAGCATGTCTGATGATGGCATTGGCAGGTGAGTTTCCAGCGTCACTCCCATACAATTATTATCGTCATACAAATATTTATACACTGGCAAAAATGTGTTGTCGGATGCAGAACGCCAGTAATGAGGTAGCATCGTTGCATGCATCATCCTTAAAAATGCCATGTGAATTTAAAAATGCAATGCAGATATTTACGCAGTGGAGAAATGTGTTGTCGGATGTACAGCAAGTCTCTTGCAATAGAAAGACTGCATTACCTTAAAAAATATAGCCCGAATTTAAAAATGTGTTGTCGGATGGCCATTGGAGTAGAAAGAGCAAGGTTTGCATCATCCTGTGAATTATAGAAGAGGGGTGGTTAGGAAGATATCACGTTATATAGGAGAAAATAATCTATCGTTGCCTAGCAGTTTCCTATTGATCGAGAAATATTGTTAATTCAATGTCACTTTTGTTAAGATAATCTCGGTGAGAAGAATATGCTCAATCGTGAGATATTTTCTCATGTGCTGTACACATTTCATTTTGCAATGTCCTATTACGAGAAAGATAAAACTTCGGAATTAGAAGTCCTAACACCGTAAAAAAAATTATATGTCCAAAAGCATATACTTGGACTAAAAGCTCACAAAACAGATCTTTCTCATCAACCTATGAATACTTGCCATTACATATACTCCAGGAGATGCCATTCCTTTTCTTTTATTTTTCCCCTTTCCCCCCCTTTTTGAACGAGGTAGCCGTCTTTCATTGCATTTAGATAAAAAAAATTACATTAAAAAACACCACACCGTTGATGACAATGGGATCCCCGCCTATAAAAATATACGGGAGTTCTGTAGGTTGATTATATTAAATATATCGCTTCATAACCTAAAGCCGTTTGGAACACAAAAGTTTTGCCTTTTGTGAATAAAAGTTTTAGAACTTTCCCTCTTATTGTTCTAACCTCTGGTCATCAAAAGCAAAAACCTCATGTTAGTTTTTTCATGATACACAGAGAGCAATCAGATGTCAGTAATTTCACAGCGGAAAAAATATATATACTACTCAGTTATAGCCTTCAAACCCTCTTAATCAGTAGTCGGCACTGGGCAAACAAATAAGCATAGACTCCAAAATATTGTCTTTTTTTAACGGATGAAAGTACAAGTACAGTATTCCGCATTTCTGCTGGCTAGTGAATCTGCTATGTGTTGTTTTGTACTAACTTGATTTAATTTATATTTATATCAATGAGATGTCAGTAATTTCACAACCAAAAAATATATATGCTACTCAGTTTAGAGCCTTCAAATCCTCCTAATTAGTAGTTAGTTGGTGATGGGCAAATTAACAAATATACAAGCATACCCTCCAAAAGTTTCTCTTTTTTTTCATACGGAAGAAAGTACAAGTTTGCAATATTCTGCATTTCTGTTGGCTAGTGGATCTGCTGTGTGCTGTTTGTGTAATTTGATTTAATTTATATTCAGAAGAAGCGTTAGTTTTAAATGAAGAGAAGTGAGATTTGCCTGTGGAAAGCGACACGTATCATTTTTCTTCGTTTCTTAATTAAAGAGGAGCACCTATCATTTGTCTTTTATTTGGACCTGACTCCGTGATTGTGGGAGTGCCAACTGCCTCACGATGTTCTTTTTTTTGTTCCTTTTTAGAATGGCAACTACAATTCTACATACATGACCAATTAAGTAGCGTATCTATGAACTGAGATGACAGGGAACGAATTAATTAATTAACATAGAAACGTTTCAACCAGCCAGTGCTACATAGGAGATGTATATATATAGAAACGTTTCCAGGTATTTTGACGACATGCACATATTAACATGCATGTAATATGATGTTGATTTAAGCAAATTTAAGCATGCAGTGCACTGCTTAGCTAGCACACTCTGCATGTGTAGCTAGTCATCTAGCTCCCTCTAATTAATGTGATCGGGCCCCTTAATTCCTCTTGTATAATTAAGCAAGAGCTGAGCTAGCTAGCTGATCTCACCATGCATGCAAGCGAAGCCAATTCAATTTCAAGCTCGCCGGCCATACACCACAACACATACGCGGGAAAAGAAAAAAAAGGAAAAAGGAAATCATACACAACATTCATTCTCTTAATTAGTTGACATGAGCATATATCTGCATGCAGTGCATGCATATATATGGTGGTCGTCAACGACGATGAGCTCAATTTGTCGATCGCTTAATTAGGTGGCTCATGGCGGCCGGCCGGCGATGATCGAATGATCTTAGATCTTGCCGATGAGCGGTATGCCGATGGCGGTGACGATGAGGGTGGAGGGGACGCCGAAGATGATGTGTTGCCAGAAGGTGAGGTCGTAGGCGTTGCGCGGCGCCCGGCGTGCCTGCTCGCACACGATCAGGTTCGCCGCCGACCCCAGCAGCGACAGGTTCCCCGCCACCGTGCTCACCCATGCCAGCAGCAGCCACGACCGAGTCACCGCCGCCGGCGATATCAGCGCCGCCGCCTTAGCCACCTCGTCTCCCATCAGCAGCACTGCATACGTACATGTGCAATTAATTAATTACAAATGTATATATGCATACTCATGCAAAAGCATGCATGCCCTAGCTACACAGTAGCTTACCCGTTGGGACGTTGGAGGCGAGGTTGGAGAGGAGGAGGATGATGATGGAGAGGACGGAGATGCCGCCGACGCTGTTGACCTTGGAGTAGGGCGCCATGAAGTCCCAGATGGCGCTCGGGAGCCCCGTCTTGTTGAAGCCACTCACCGTGATGAACATGCCGGAGAAGAAGACCAGCAGCGAGTAGGACACCGTGTCCAGGCACGGCTCGGCGTCTCGGAAGTCGACGACGACGAGGGCCAGCGCCGTGGTGATGGCGGTCCACGACATGTTGAGCCCCACCATGTAGGCGACCACCATGCCGACGGTGACGACGTACGCGAAGCTCTTGAGGAACAGCTTCCGCCGCTCCTCCGTGCACTGCATGAACCACCGGTGCTTGGTCGTGATGTTCTCCGACATCTCCAGCGACAGGGCGTTGTTGCCGTTGAGCTGCGGGCTCTTGAGCGACGCCACCGAAGGCGACCGGCCCTCCTCGACGGCCTCCATCTGCTTGCCGTCGATGGAGAGGTCGGCGCTGCCGCCGAGCTCTCTCCAGTACATGCAGAGCAGCATGACCATGTTGACGGCCATGCCGACGAGCATGGCGGGAAGGATGCCGAGGAGGAACTTGGGGAAGGGGATCTTGCTGTTGAAGGCGATGACCAGGTTCTGCGGGTTGCCGATGGGCGTGGTGGAGGAGCCGATGTTGGCGCTGGAGGCGAGCGCGAGGAGGAAGGGCTTGGCAGGGAGGTTGCGCTCGGCGGCGAGCTGCAGCACGAACTCGGTGAGGACGACGCAGCAGGTGTCGTTGGTGAAGAGGGAGCTGGCGAGCGCGGTGACGATGCAGACGCGGCAGAGCAGGTCGCGTCCGCCCTGGCTCCGCCACGCCAGCAGCCGCCCCAGGTGCTTGAACATGCCGGCGTTCTTGAGGTAGCTGCCGACGACCATGGTGGCGAAGAGGAGGCCGAGGATGGGGAGGTCGATGGAGGCGTAGGCTTCGTCGGGGCTGATCACGTGGAAGATGATCATCAGCACCGCGCTCAGCAGCGACCCCGCCGTCCGGCCGATGGGCAGGAACGGCACCGACGGGAACACCGCCATCATCCAGAACACCGCGAACGCGATCGATCCCAGCGCCACCTTGGGCGCCGACGCCAGCGGACTCATCTTCTTCGACGTGGTACGTAGTAACTAGCTCGAGCGAGCGAGTGATCGAGCACTAGATGGCTAGCTTAGCTACTTGATAACTAGCTCGATCGATCGATCGATCTGTGTGGTACGCAGTAGCTAAGCTAGTGCATGCGCTGCTGGTGCTTCGTCTCGCTTGCCCGACGGCGGCTATAAATAGAACTCGATCGATCGAGCTCGATCGCTCGTCGAGCGAGCTCGATCGCTCGTCGAGCTGATGTCATGAATAACTAATATGCATGTAGCGCAGCTAGGGTTTTGATTTATTCATTCCAATTTCCTAATTAGTAATAATCGATCACGTCTGTCCGATCGAGCTAGGTAGCGTATAAACCCTAAGAGTCAAAGCCATTAGATCGAAATGGTAATGTAAACTAATTACGCTGCTCGGTCATCCCACCACTCGTCACATTGCAACCAGCTTAATTATTCTAGCTATAGGGGCAAATTAATAACCATATATATGACTAATGCAAATACATTTGTACACTTAATAAGTGCATATATATATATCACATATATACAAATTAGATATACATCATCAATCTAGTTCGATTAATCGAATATATAGTTAGTATTTAGCAGTCCAGTACAGCCCTAAGGTAAGTGCAGTCTGCTGATCTGCATTTCAAATGAAATTTAAGCAAATTAAGCTTCGTAAGAAATCTGCACTTGTGCATATATATGTATGCATCATATATCAGCATCCATGCATGTTTGCCTGCGTGCCAAGTTTTTCGTCTACTTGTGACACAGCTGGCGCGCTCGATCAAAATTATGGTCAGACTTAAAGCAGAGTATCGTCGCCTTCCAAATTAAGTATGATTAGGTAGGGGGATTAAGTTGGCACGCGCGCCAGTCAGAAGCGTCTGCCGGTGTGTGTGTTAATCGCTCATCGATCGATCTCGACGTTAACAAGTACGTATGCATCTGTGACCTACCTGTAGGGATTAGATGGATATGTTGATGGAGCAGTTAAGGTTGTCATTATTTAACTCACTAATTAAATCTAACAAACAATCAGCTTGCACACTGCCGCTTTCAGATCATGCATCATCACCGCCCTAAAACTAGCTATATATATATATATATATATATCTGTGTGTTCTATCTGTTTATCTTTCTGTTTTCTTTATTTCTACATGTGCATTTAGCTAGGTAGTATCTCTCTCACACACACAACAGCAGCAGCAAAAAGAAAATGAGAGTACTTCAGATTAATTAAGAGGACACTATCAGTTTCAGGACTGTCTTTTTTCATCCCTAGTCTATTCCATCTAATTGGTACATATATACTAGTAAGCACATAGTGCTGCATGAGCTGATTCGGTCCAGGTTTAATTTACTACCATGATTAGAAAGTAGTTAGCAAGGCAGGTACTGATGACCACATCATATTAACAGGTAGTAAATAATCATCAAATTGCCGATCAAGGGAATATAATGCTTGCACAACTAGCTATATATCAACAGAGAGTGAAAAATATCTACAGGTGCAACTCATGCAGCATATGTGTTTGTATATATTCATATTCATAATAAGCACAAGGGAAATGCATGACTATATATATATATATATATATATATATAATAATTCCCTGCGGGGGCCGCTTGATACATGCGACAGCTAGTAGTTCGTTTTGCTACCAATTAACACAAATCTCCATATACATACGACACTAGAGAAAAGCTAAGGAATTGTTTCATCAAAAGTTCAAATCATAAAGGCTAACTATTAGCTAAAACCCGACGAGTCAGAAGCCACTACTAATATTAGATCACTGATCAGCTGCAGGAGGCTGCTGTTAGAATGAGCCAGGACAGCAGATGGGATTCCATATTCTTAATATTTTTAATTTGCAATGTTAGCATCAACGGCGACATGATCGACACGTCACTAACTACCTAACCAAAAGCATGCATGATAAGACATTCTTCTTTTAACCCGATCGGGATATATATGGCTGGATCGATTATCGGGTGCTTATACCTGGTAGATATACAGACTTCTTCCCTTGATCAATCTCGTGTATCTATGGCATTGTATGTACAGTATCAAAACACAAAAATTAAATTATCAAAAATCAATTTTTTTTAAGAATTAAAAGTCATATTTGATCAAAGACAATCTTAAAATCTTACAACTCTCTAGATATCGTCGATCTAATCAAGTTTCTACTATCGGTCCGATCGCCGTACAACTTTCGATCTGACCGTCGCTTTATCATATGCTCGACCATCTTAGTCCATCCGGTTCGACCGATATGCTATCGCCGGTTCGACTGGCTCTATCTAAACAATCCAACTGTCTGCTAATAGGAAAAAACAATATCGATAAAAAATATTAAAAACCAATGAAACTCGATCAAATCTACAAAGTATATATACAATACTTCTCTCTCAACTCACAAACTACAATAAAAATTTCAAAATAAACCCTAACCTTTTCTCTCTAAAAAGTTATGTTTCTTTTAACCTCAACCCACCATCTATTTATAACAATAGATAGTTGCAGAAAACCAATCAATCTAACTAAGTTTAGCACTCCTAATCTCATAGAAAACTCTCACATACAAGTACTTAACTCATCCATACCAAATACAAATTTTAATCTTTATAAATTTGACTATGTTTTTCATACGCACACAATCTAATCTCTCTTGTATGACATATAGAAATTTCACCTCCATATATATTATTATCTAACCTTAGTATCCCATGTGATCTTATTCACCGTCTAGATATTAACTTTTCCTAAGCCTAATCCTGGTCTATCATTGGCAATACCCTCTAGACCTTAAGCTCAACCTACACATAAACAACTAAAGAAACCAAATCTAAGCATAATTTCTCACCTAACTTGATTCACATTAACACAAAATAGAATATCTCACGTATAGTGTCACACCTCGATTTGATGACATTGGAAAGCCAATATCAGATAGGGTGTGCCATCGAGGATGGAGAACCATCCTTAGTAGAACCACACATGTTCGTGCTAGTCTAGAATTTTATACTGGCATCCATGGTAATAAAACAATAATCATTATATAACTAAACAAATATATTATACCTTTTTTCCCTATCGCATAAACCATTTGGCAGCAATTATCAAAAAAAAATACAACAATACTTAGTATAGCTAGCACACAAATTCACAGGCAGTGCCTTGGGTCTAGAGACAAAACTAAACTATTTGACATCTTTAATCTGAACTTAAAATGAGAGAAAGAAAAACAATCAAATAGAGAGGGTGAGTACTTTTATACTCGTAAATCATAGAAAATGTGAGTATGCAAGCTGCAAAAAGAAGCTTAGGTTTATTTCGTAATTTTTTGTTTAAAAATATTTCACAATCTCTAAATATGAGTTTCACAATTCATTTAAAAAGAAACTTACCATCTTGATCCGATACGAGTTGCTTTACAACAACCCAAATATGATAACAAAGTTTTAATTTTATTAATAGTTTTTTCCATTTTTATCTTTTCAATAAACATCATTTCTTAAGTCATATATACAACTTTTATCTCGTTTTATCCGGAACTAAACCAACATCTTTCTTTTCATCGGCTCCTTATCAGAATCAACTAAGATTTAGTTTCTACTTTCTCTTGAGAAGCATACTCTATGATGCCATCACGGTGTCCTAGGTCACATAGATACATTTTCAACCACTAAGGCCATCCATCAGTCACCAAGACTAATATGGTAATAGTTCATATCCTCACAAACATTTTATATAAACTCTAGCAAACAAAACTACGTTAAAAGAATCATATTACATTCGCCCTTCATTATGGGCATGGTTATTCAAATAGTTAAAACTCTGTAGAGTTTGATTGATTTAACCACACGACACGAAACTGACACCAGATACTTGTCAACACCAGAAGTTCATGACAAGATATTTTCAAAGCTAATTCATAAATATCTCATGTCAGATAGTTAGGTCGAATCTCTTAAAAACGAGTATTAGGTAAATCTTATATCTTTATCTACTCAGGACACATCGGGGATATCTCCTACTCCTACCCATTCGACTTATAGGAGGCTAGAATATTCACGATCCGTCTTCTCATCCCCACGTTTCATAACTATTAACATACAATAGTTTTATATGATAACTAATTACTTAGTCAGAAACATCTCATAAATATTCGTATGGTTATACTATAAGATATTTAGATGTGATTTTATAAGGAATCGATGCTTATATGAGAGTACAAAATCAAACCACACAAACGAGATTCTATGTTACGAGTTTTTATAAACCTTTTCTCTTATCAAATCCTCCATAGGTCGGGTTTTCACTAAGTTTTCACAAACCTATCTTTTCCATTCGACAAACAACAATGTAATATGAGGCAATGGTATTCCCGCTCAAAGAGCAAGGATTTCAAAGCACTATTATGGTAGAGTTATAAGGATATGATTAAATAACAACCTATGAAAAATAATATAACTACTTGGTTGGTCTATCGATTATGTAAAAACCGAGACCAATCAATTTAATTGTGTCTGCTAAGTATGTAAATTTGCAAACAATTATCTTTTATAAATTATAAGTGATATGATCAAGGGTGACTTATCTTGCTCTTGGTCAGCAAAAAAACTCTTTAGAATCAGCGTCTGAGAATTTTCCGTTCCAAATTAGCGTCCGAGAATTTTCCGGCAGTGAACTACGTATGAAGCATAAGAAATCCAAATAAAACTATAAAAATGCAATAACACACTAAATGAATAATAGTGTCATTGGATAGATCTCATTTGTAAAAAAATTCTAGAAGTTGAACGGAGTCAAATAGACATACGGTTTAAGAGATAAGAATTTTCAATGTTAATTTGAATTTATAGTCTAAAGGAAATGGTTTAATAATATAGAATGAATATTCCTTCAAAATATTTCTCGATGAGTCCTACCTTTCATAGAGACAAAAGAGGGTGGCTTGTGGTAGACCGTGTCTGTTGAACCGACAAAGTGGTGACATTGTGGACTAGGGCAATGGTCTAGTGTTAGCCTATAGGTCCATTTGCTAGTAGGATGGCGTAGGTGGATAGCGAGCATATGGACGTGAGAGAAGTCTTTTCGTGGGACAGACATATGAGCGTAGACCTATCGATGCAGCAAACGATGGGGCCCACGTGTCAATGGCTTCAAGGGTAATGGATCGAGTGCACAAAAGGTTAGGATATAACGGGTCTTATCTGTCAACAATAAAAAACCTAAATAAGGGTTTAATTAGAATTTAATCACAATCAGCATCACTTGTCAGTGAGGAATTATAGATAGGATAGGAAAGGGGATTATTGTGTGGAGGGGATTAAGGAAGATGATCCTAACTATTAGCCTCTCCCGCTCTTTCTTTTCTTCTTTTTTTTCTTTCTTACCTTCTCTCTATTTCTTTCCCTTCTCTCACTATTTCTTTCTTTGTCTCTTTCTCTTACAAGCAGGGGAAGAGAAAGAAAGCACACACGCACAACTCTTCTTAGCCCAGCGTGGCGGTGTTTAGGCATCGGGAGGGTCACGCCAAGCTATTGTACTGTGTTGGTGATTGAACATGTCCAACGATGAGAGCCACTGATATGTTGATTAATATTATCTGCGAATTATTTGCCAAAAAGACATACATTAATTAATCGATCGATCATATCATGTGTAACACGATCTCCTTGGCCATTGCAGATTCCTGGAATGCACGACCTCCACAAATACAGTCTCGCAACAAGTTGAGCTACTCTTTTGGAAGCGGGCTAGCTAACTAAGACGAATGAATTTGGACAGATAAATTAAGATTCAGAGTTTCAGACGAATTCATTCGTTCGTTCTCTCAAGCTTTTTCTGTTTTCTAAAGCCTATCTACACTGGTCATGATTAATTTACCAACCTCACAAGAATGTTCTCGATCGATCGGGTGTGTCGATCGAGCGCGACGATGATGGCCATGTACAATGCACGGTGGAATTCCCACCATGAACTGAAAAATTAATGCACACGCATGCAGATCGCATAGTAATATGCATGTGGACAGTGGGAGACGACATAGATGGATTCAGACTTATTCTCATCAGTTCTAAAGCCTAGCTAATTAGATGCTAATTAACTACTGCAGCTAGCTAGCTAGGTAGCTGCACGCGCGTCGTCAGGTCAGGCCATGTACGCATTGGCGCCATATCTTCTGGATCTCTAATTCTCTGCCTGTCTCGTCTTATCTGTTCTTCCACTTTTAACCTGATTAGCTACTACTGCATTCCCATAGACAGGCAGGCAGAGTAGGGTAGCAGAAAATCATGAAAGAATTGATATAATGTGATTTACATAGCTTGTTTGCTCCATCGGTCTTACTTACAATTGCTTGTTGGTTTAATTATAAGCCACAATCAAAATCTAAAATTTCAAAGTTATTTTCAAATTATTCTAGACTTTTTTTATCTTTTTTATTTTTCATTTTAACTTTTTAAACCGTTAAGAGACTAAAAATATAAAAGTTCCATCCTAGATTTTTTTTTCTACGTCTTGTTAGCCGAAGCCATCCAAATATGTATGCAACTTCTGCAGACTGCAGGTTCTATCATCTATGGGTGTGGGTGGCCTAACTTTTCTTTTTTTTTTCAAATGGCCTTTAATTAAATTAGACTGTTTTTTTCCTTAGTGATTGCCATGCTTAGGTGATTTTAGTGCGGAGGGTTAGGTAAAAAGATGATGAATTGGTGGCGAATCGAGAATCCTTTCCTGCCATACAACGTTCTTCCCTCTCTGTCTGTGGAATATCTCTCTATGGATATATGTATATAGGCTATGTTTGTTAGTAGAGATTAAAAGGGATAAAAAACGGACGAAACTATCTCTACCGTTTTCGTTTTCATATTTTTTGAAATTGAAAATCCTAAATACAAAAACATAAACAAATATTATCGAACACAAAAATAGAGCACATAAAGCGAATACAGTAATGAATATTTATCAAAATATAAAAACCCCTTTAAACTGAGCTTCCAATTTTTTTCCTAAAACAATATATCAAAAATTTCAAATTTCAACAACTAACCATACCACTTTACACCCTGAACCAAAATCTTACTTAAATTTGATATACAATATGGATTATATAAATATCTTGATAAAAAAAGATATTTAAATTGACTTTGGAAACTAGACTATATTAACTCTAACAGTATCGCACAAAGAGATTTCAAAACAAAAACTTTGAACATGTCCTGTATTTTGAAAACCATGAAAGCATTTTACCAATTTGGATTGTAAACTAACCCACAATATATTCTTTTCACAACAAAATCAATCAACAACAACTGTTTTGTTGGAGCTAGAGATGTGGAGGAAAAAAATATGAACATGGCCTTGACCTTAACGATGGTGTAAAAGGGTATGGATCCCCGCACAAGATCCAGGCAGCATGAGACAAAAAGGGGCGGTAGCAATATGAAACAGGGCATGAGAGATGGCAATGGGCGACACAAGACGATGAGTGGTGGTGGCAGCATGAGATGGTAGTGGCGAGAGATGGAGGAGACACAAGATAGCGATGAGCGACACGAGACGATGATGGACGGGTGAAGCTACGGAGGAGTGAAATGGCAACCTAGATGAGGCGGGGGGCTAGATATGGTGGCAACCTCATTATGTGGCAGCATGGCGGTGTGCCATGAGGCATGGGTAGTGACTAAGGTAGGAGACTTTAGCGTTAACTTCGGAAGTTGGTCTAATGGGCCAAGTTGGTATTTGTTAGTTGGTATATGGCCTTGATTTTAAAAATTATGAGAAACTCTTCAAAAAGTTTTCAACCGATTTTGCTTTCCGATGGTAATGCCCTTCATGTATTCATTTCCGTTTTTTGAGAAAAGCATTTGAAATCAGTTTAAAAAAATTTTGAAAATATTTATATCGGCGGTTTCCATTTCCAAAAATAGGTCTAAGAACCCATAAAGTTTTCATACTATTTTCATCCTATTCATTAGTGCTCGAAGATAGAGATTTTTTTAGGCATATGCAAAATGAGACGAGTCATTAATACATAATTAATTAAGTATTAATTATTTTAAACTTAAAAATATATTTATTTGGTTTTTAAATAAATTTTTATCTATAAATTTCTTTAAAAAATACCTTTGAAAAACGTGCGCACAAAGTCCAAGAAAAAATCTTTTAACGGCACCTATGGAAGTTGAATTGAGTTTGAGAGGCTGTAGCCGGCCCGTGCACATATGGGTCCCCGGCCTGCCAAACCGCCTTTCTCTACCATCCGTGAATACCTGATTCTTGGGCCGAAGGCCCATGCATTTCACGAGGTTGGATCAAATGTCGGCCGAGATACAAGTGCCATAAACTCTGAAACGGGTCCTATACATTTGTATGCTTCCTCGGATTCACGTTTGTGTTTGTTTGTTGTAGTAACTAGCAGTATGTATTTTAATTTGCATACTTGTACCTGAATTTTTTTCATTTTGTATTATAACTTTATTATTATACGATCCTCATGGGTTATGGATTCTATTTGTTTTGTTCTTGGTGATCTGGTCTCATGAACGAACACGTACCTAATGACGACGGAGAGAAAAACAGAGGCGGCCAAGCCAACCAGGCATGCATGCAGTGAAGGACAATCTGTTAATCAAATTAATTAATCAGCATCAACTGGTAGACTACGTGTAGCTTGTACTAACAAACTAGATAACTAACAAGAATATATATGCAGGCAGCACAACACAGATCGATGCACGCACGTACGAACTGTTGGTGGATTGCACAAACATATAATATATATATATATATATATATATATATATATATATATATATATATATATATATAGTAGTGTACAATTAATTAGTGCAGCTAGTGTACCATTCTACCTTGTCAGCGCCTTCTAATTGCCTTTTACTCATGGCCCAGCTTCATTAGTTGTTAATCATTGAGGCAGCATTTAATTAAGCAGGGCAAATAATTCATACTCCTCGTCATATATAGGACCAGTAATGCACTATTGCTTTTGCTTGCTTTAATTAGTTTCTTGTTGAGAATCAGAATCAGAAGAGAGCAGCAGCAATGCAATGCAATGCAAATGCATCTAGGAGTATTACCGTATGTATGTAGTGCTACCTGAAATGCCTGCAAAAGACAGGCACACGTGACGACAAATTAATTAAAGTTGCATCGTACAATCACCAACGGCTCGAACCATGCGCTGCCTGCCGTGGTCCATCCATCAACAAAAGATTGACCCTATGCGAGCGAGTGCAACTAATTATTTCATTATTTCTATCGTCAAGCGAACCTACCAATTAAACACATCGTCAAATTAACTTGTACCTGCAGCAGCACGATCGATGGCGATAGTTACTAGTACAGTTTTTAGAGACCACGGTTTCAGTTAACATCAACATCAACTAGTAGCTCATAGATATTCTGAAAATCTGTAAAATTATTGTTAGGATTCATATATGCTCACCTTGTTAGCTTTGAATGATTGTGGCACTGATCGAGCCTAACCACTCGTGCTGACTGGACATACATACTGCATCTGACATTTGGCCGAGTGGCAGCTGGCTGCCAAAAGCCTGAAACTCTGATGATGAATTGAATCTTTAACATGCACAAGGTAAGCCGAGGAGTACAACATCAGGCGGCAAATCAATGCTAATTAAGATACTTAGCAGCTGATGGAAGCCGCAGTAAAGCTAGGCGTTGATGTGCTCAGCTGACAGTAGAATTGCTGCATGTGGCAACACGACAGGCCCAGGCCATCAAATTAAGGAAGGCGATCGATAGATGATGTAGATCAATTGAAAGCCAAATACGAGTGACGTTGTAACCACTAGTGCCTGCCTCTAAAGAAAAAGGGTGAACAAAGAAAGAAAAAACAATTATTGGTAAGTTTGAGGAGATGAGACAGCAGGAAGCAGCTGACGTACTACAGGGAGAAGGTTGGTTTGGTACGTGGAACCTGGAAGTATAGTAACCTCAACAACCATGCATAGATCATACATGTGTTTTATTGTGAAAAAAAAAAGAAGCTGAGTGAGTCCCAAGCAAGCAAAGCAAGTGTACGTTGATTAAATTTACAACTAACGGTTACTGTAGTATGTACATTGATCTGATCTGGTGTTTAATGCGAGTAATAATGCAGGGGTTTTAATTAGTAGTACTCGTATAGATGAATAAGCCAAAGCCGGCCGGCGAGCTTGTCGGTTGTGCTGCGTCTCCGGCCGGCGATGGCGGAGGCGGCCAAGGTGGGGGCGGGGGCGATCAACCCAATTCCAATCCCCCCCATGGCGCAGCGCATGGACGGTACGACAAATGGAGAAAAAGGTTAGCTTGGCTTGGCTTAACGAGCAGCTACAGTATTGTCAACTCGCACCAGCACCGCAGCAACAAGAGGAGGATTCCGCTGTTAGTAATACTAGGAGAGTATATTAATTAATTGGATAATTATGGCGTTAATTATACGCAACCGATTGAAAGGGAGAAAGAGAGAAAAGGGGAATCCTTTCCACCCCCACCCCCACCTTTCTCTTCTTCCCGGCGAGCCATGGCGCGAAGAGGGGGAGGGGCGGATCCATGAGGGGATTCCCCACGCCACCTTTTCCTGTGCACCGCTGCTGCAGCCGACGCCGACGCCACCAGCAAACCTCAATCCCAATCTCGCCTGACTGCTCCCCCCATCAGCACCTCGCCGCCGATAGAGAGCAGCAAGATGTTCAAGCTGCACCGCCACCGCTCGTCGGGCCGCGTCGGTCAGCGCTTTGACTTCCGCTTCTCCAACTTCCGCGCCGTCCAGGTACCACTCGACTTCACCCCCATGCTCTCTTCCTCTCGATTCGTTCCTGCTTCTCCCCGCTTACGTTGGGCTTGGGATTCCTCACATGGCGAATCTCTTAATAATCACTTTGCTCGCTCGATTCTTCTGGGGCATATGCTAGTTCTCTAGCATCGAAAGTTTAGCATTTCCTGCATCTGGTAGCTATTCACCCCATACTTCCCTGCTCCAATTAAGCCATTCGGTCAATTAAAAAAGACATCTTTTTTCTTTTTCTTTTTTTGCTGAGGGCACCGTTATATGCAATCACTCCGGTCGTCTCGGGACGCCATTCACACGGAGTTTCAGAGAGCACAGCATTTATGCTCTACTTGTGACCGGCGTGTTCATTTGTCAGAAATAGCACAAAATCACACTCCAGAGGGCAATGCGCGAATGCCGTACCAATTATAGTGCGCATCTAGTTGTTATCCTGGTAAATGAATAGAGAAGCATGCGAAATGCACTATGATTTCGGGTGCATTTCCCGCGGTACCTCTGGTACATATATTCCTGGATCTTTATACCTTACTGATCTGTGTTTGACAGGTCCCTGCGGTATCGGACAGGCTGTTCCTTTCGATTGTCTCAGTGGATACTGGAAAAGCAGTTGCCAAGTCCAGTAAGGCAGCTGCCCGCAGTGGAATTTGCCAATGGCCTGACAACATAATGGAATCAATATGGTTTTCTCAAGATGAAGTATCAAAAGAATTTGATGAGTGCCAGTACAAGATTGTTGTTTCTGTGGTACGCCATTTGCATTTGGCCATATGTAATTTGGACTGGCCTATCCTATTGACGTTGCTGAACTTTACCATTGTTTTTGTCACTACCAACAATTCCCATGTTGCAGGGATCTATAAAAAGTGGTGTTCTTGGGGAGATCTTCCTAAATCTGACCAACTTTCTAAATTTGGTGGACCCAACTGCTATCTCTTTGCCATTGAAGAGATGCAACTCTGGAACAGTTTTACAGGTAACTATAGTGATTTTATACTTTTCCCATTAAAAGCTATTGTTTTTCTCGACACATTGTCTCAATTCATAGTGTTATGTGTTTTTTTTTTGAAGGGAAGCAGTTAAATTTTATATATTATAAACAAAGAGTATGTACAAGTTAGTGTTATGTGTTGCTTTCCAAAAAAAAATGCTTATGGTGCCATTTATTCTTCCTATGCAGCTTAAGGTTCAATATCTTGGCACCAAGTCCAAGTTGAGGTAACTAATTCTGAAGATTCAGTTTGTTCCTCTTATTTTTTATCCTATAACACAGCCTTTTAGTCTCACTGTACTGTTTTCCCACTATATTTTCCCTTTACCATGTTCCCATTTCTATACAGTGGCGTGAGATCTTGGAAGGATTTGTCTCCTCGTTTCGATAACCACAGTGCAGCCAATGATGATATTGACAGCAAATCAGATGGCTCTGATAGTATTGCAAACAGGAGTGTTTGCTCTTCATCAGGAAATCCTTTAGGTGGTACTACTCAAGATGAACCTGGAAACAGGGTATGCCAATGTTTAAAACAGTTTGCTCCACCCTAAGTTCATTTGTCTTCTTCATAATGTTTCAATGTAATTTTCCATTGTCTGGACTCATCTCATATTAATCATGTTGTTCTTGTTGATGGTTCTCGAGTTGGCTTCACATTTGACTATTATTGCTGCCTAATAATACTTTGAAATCTCACTTGAAATGCTAATTGATTTGGTTGCTGATGTAGGCTCTTCTGATGCTGCATTTGTAACGTTTCTATGCAATCCACTACTTCAACAGTTATGCTAATTCCCTAAAAAATATAGCTGTACTATTTTGGAGCACCCTGGTTTCTATGTTCTGACATGTAATCCTGGGATCTTTTCTTGAAAGCTGACTCCTGAATCTGAAGTCATTTGCCTTTGTTCATTAGTACATATTGTCAATATCTTTTTCATATTTTGTGTATGCTAAATATTCATCTATATTGTGTGGGAACTATGGCTCCATGAATGTCTATATGTTTTGTTTTATGTAGGCTACAAATTCACAAACAACAAATATCACTTTGGTTTTCTTATAGATATTGTTTATCAGAGCATTGTGTGTGCATGATTAATCCTTCTCTCTCTCTCTCTCTCTTTTTCAGGAAACGAGTTTCTCAGCATCTGGGTCCCACCGGAGCTCTAATTCTGGAGATAGTACTGCGGATAGAACAAACTTTTCCCCTAGAGACAACTCTAATGGGGGTGTGCATGTGGGAAGGCAGGATTCTGTCAGCTCGTATGTGAGCTATGTTAGCGCCAGTCGTGGTGATGATGGATTTAGATCAAACAATTCATCTTTCAGTTCCCGTGCATCAGGTCCTAATGTCTTGCAAGGGAATACACCAAAATCATTTGGGAATGAGTTTGGTCATTTATCATTAGGGGCGTCTGATTCATCCAAAGAGCTTCTTGAAGCGGCTGAAGAAACAATTGAGGAACTCCGTGATGAGGCAAAAATGTGGGAACGGCATTCTCGCAAGTTGAAGGCTGATCTGGAGATGTTGAAGAAGGAATGTTCCGAGAAATCCAAGCAACAAGCTGAGCTAGAAGTTGAACTGTCTGCTGCACATGCTGAACGGGATTCCTATAGGCAAGAAATTGAAGAGTTGAAGTCATCTATGCAAGAGGTAACCACACCACAAAAAGTTGGTGGAACCTCCAAATATGGGGACTGGATAGATCTGCAGAAGGAACTTGAAGATGATATAAAGTTTCTGAAAGAATCAAATGCAAACTTATCCATACAACTGAAAAATACTCAAGAAGCAAATATAGAGCTTGTTTCTATTCTTCAGGAGTTGGAAGAGACCATAGAAGAACAGAAAGCAGAAATATCTAAGCTTTCTAAAGTCAAGAATGTCGCTGACCCTGATGCCTTAAAAAAGGGTTCATTAGTCAAACAGGACACGGAATGGACTAAGCAACTGTCAATTAAAGAGGATGAAATCACAATGTTGAGGGAGAAATTGAATCGTGTACTCAATATTGAAAATGCAGGTGTTGCTGGTTCTGGTGCTGTTTATCTTGAACTGGAGAAAGAAAATGAACTTTTAAGGGTTAAAACACAAGAGCTTGAGAAAGATTGTTCAGAGCTAACAGATGAAAATTTGGAGCTTATATACAAGCTGAAAAAAGTAGGCAGGGTTACAAATGGTCAGGGCCCTTGCATTCCAAACAAGAGCAATCTGCGAATTGAAGAGCTTACATCAAAGATACATCAACTGGAAGAGGAGCTTAGAAACAAGGAATTGTTGCACAATGGACGTTTTGCTGATGCGTCAGTTTCTAGCTCAAAAGAATTGCAGGAAAAATGTGCTGACCTTGAGCTGAAGCTTCTGAATTTTAGGTCTCAAGCCTATGATCTAGAAGAAAAGTTCCAAAAAAGCCAAGAGGAGCTAGAACAAAGAAATCTTGAGTTATCTGAGCTGAGGCAGAAGCTTGACAGTTCCCATTCCACGGCAGTGGAAGCTGTTCAAACTAGTGGTGCAAGAGGATACCAATTTAAAGGAGAAGGTATGGATAGTGAACCTGAGACAGATATGTTGAAGGCCAAAATTCAGCTACAGCAGCAGGAAAATAATGATTTGCGATTCTCCAAAGTTGAAATGGAAAGCGCTATTTCTAAAATTCAGGCGGAGAAAAGTCGGTTAGAGGAACGCCTGGAAGCATCACTTGAAGAAAGTAGCATTTCTTCAAAATGCTTGGATGAGGTGCGGCAAGATATCCTTGTGCTTTCAAGCAGCATAGATTCCCATGTTTCTGCTAATAAGGTTCTGGAAAGAAAGGTAACTGAACTGGAGAGTTGTAAAGCTGAACTAGAGTTACATATATCAGACCTGGAACAGGAAAACATAGAGCTATCGGAACGCATTTCTGGACTTGAAGCTCAGTTAACATACATGACGAATGAAAAGGAGTCAAGTGAGCTGCAGATTCATGATTCTAAATCACTTATCGTCAATCTCAAAGATAAGGTAGAGCGCCAGCAAGCAGAGATGGAAACTCAAAAGCTTGAGTTTAAGCAAAAACAACAAGAAGCTCAGAGAAAATTGTCTGAAGCACAAGATGATTCAGAAGTTCTGAGGAGATCTAATTCTAAACTACAATCTACAGTTGAGAGCCTTATTGAAGAGTGCAATTCTCTGCAAAATCAAATTGCAGATCTGAAGAGGCAGAAATTGGAGCTGCATGGCCGTCTCACTAAACAAGAGCAGGAATTGGATAACTCGAAAAAAAGCAACTTTGATTTTTGCAAGACAGTCAAATTCTTAGAGGCAAAGCTTTCTTCACTTCAGAAAGACATATCTTTGAAAGAGCAGTCTTTACTATCAGAACTGGAGAGTATATTCCAGGAGCACATGGAACAAGAAGAAAGAATAAACCGTGCACATTTCATGCTAAACAAGATTGAGAAAGAAAAGACTCTTGAGGTAGAGAATCTCGAGAGGGAGGTCATGAGTCTCACTGCACAGGCTGCCTCCACACACGAGGAGCAAGAAAATGCCACAGTGGAGGCCATTCGAGAGGTCTCTGTCCTACGAGCAGACAAGGTCAAACGTGAGGCGAATCTCCAGGATGTCAGTGCACAACTGAGACATTACGAGTCTCAATTGGAAGATCTTCGTAAGGAGTCTAAAAGCAAGATTAAAGGCTTGGTTGACTCCCTTAATGCAACCAAACAAAGCGAGAAAATGTTGACAGCTGATGCTGAACATATGAAAAAATTGATGGAAGTTGCTAAATCCAATGAAGATGAATTAAGGAAATCTTCTGGTGAACTAGAATTGAAGCTTAAAGCCAGTGATTATGAGAAACAGCAAATGATGGAAGAAATATCTGGTCTGAAACTTCAAGTTCAGAAAAGAATGGGTCTCCAAGATGAAGTTCTCAAACTTGAAAGTTCTCTTGATGAGGCTAAGTTTGAAAAAGGAAAAGTGGAGGAGCTACTTTGTTCTGTAACCGAGGAATGCAAAGAATTGAAGGCACAGAAGGCTATGCTAACACATAGAGTGTCTAATATGCAGGAGACTTTGGACAATGGTGAAGAAGAAAAACGAAGCAGAATAGCCATGCAGGGAAAGCTTGTAAGGCTGGAGAGTGATCTATCTGCACTGGAAGCATCGCATGTACATGAAGCAGAGCTAAAGAATGAACTTAATAGAATCAAGAGATCAAATATCGAGTACCAGAGAAAGATACAATCTCTTGAGCAGGAAAATGAGGATCTCACAAGAAGTCAGCTCGAGCAGATGGGCCACATCAAAGAAGAGGACCTTGGAAAGCAGGTTAGCCCTAAAAAGTACTTATCATGATTTTTTTTGTTGACTTTATTGGTGTTTTTAATGTCTGTCTGTGCCATGTATTTCCTTGTAACTGCAGGAGATTGGCGGTCCAGTTGATGAGGAAGCTGGCATTCATTTGAAGATCCAATTATTGGAAACTAAGCTTGCAGAGGCTTTAGAGGAAAGTAAGATGTACAGAGCTCAACAGAAGAGGTATTCCTTCTGTTCCAAACCTATATGCCTTTTGTTATGTACTACCCAATCTAGAATCAGCCAGACCATAAAAGCACATTTCTTTCCTTTGTAGCAGCTATCCATTTAACCTTTAAATCAAAATATGATATTCTTGCAATGGCTACTGCATTCTGCTATATATATAAGCTCATTAGTTTGGAGCCACATGATGGGTTGAACTGCTGGTGAGATTTTTAGTTTAAGCTGAATTACTCATTGTTAATGAACATAAATCTTGAAGCGCTTCCCTATGTTAAACATTTCATTTTGTCGGTTTGATATCATCAATACTATTGAACTTGGACAATGTATCTCCTTTGGTGAATCTTTTCATGGCTAGTTTGATAATCTCTGCTGCCTTCCACTTAGAAGGTCTCAATATTCTTGTTTTTATATAATCCTTTTCTGTTTTATGCACAGTCCCATGCCTGCTGGGCAATCTGCTGCTGGGGATGGCAAGGAGAGTAGTAATGACAGGGTTTTGCTACTAGAAGGAGAGCTAAGAGATATGAAGGAGCGGTTACTCAACATGAGCTTGCAGTATGCGGAGGTAGAGGCTCAGCGTGAACGGTTGGTGATGGAACTTAAAGCTGCCAAGAAAGGACGCTGGTTCTAACCTGCCATAACAAAGACTGATATCACAGGTACCTGCATATACATTCGTGTCCCGTAGGTTACTTCCAATTATCAACATGTAGTTTGGATGCATGCGCTGAAATTTCCTGTGAAGCTGATTCGAGCTTGTGACGAATGAGATCCTATTTGTGTACCTTGCTGCACAGAATGCTCTTATCATCTGGCTGTTATAGGCTTATAACTAGTGCCTAGTGTAAAACCCTTCTACTTTTGCAGATGGACATCATGAACCAGCGCCATGTCTGCACCATGACAGTATGTTTCGCATATTAAGTTGTCATCTGAGAGCAAAAGCAAGGGTTGCACCTGAACCGGATGTGATGTGCACCAGACTTTGCTAGTTGGTGCTGGAGCATGAGCAGCAAAAAAACTTAAGATCTTTGTGATATGGTGAACTGTGAGTCTGTGACTTCTCCCTGGAGAAAAAGACCACCACTAAACCTTATCAAGATAGTCCCCTTTTAACTGATTGATCATTATTTGTGTAATGTCTATTTTTGTCTGGTATACCGGTTTCTCAATTGACTCAGAGGGTGAACGTTATTTGTTAATATTGTTACTCGGATCACCCAAGATTACATCCATGCCAGCAAGAGTAAGCATAACTGTTGATAAATTGTAGCTCTTTTTTTCTCCCTGAAACCAGTGTGATTGTGTCAAGAGATTTTGTTAGTAGTACAGTCACCATACTCTCCTACATTATTTATTTATTGTAATAATGAAAAAGCAATATGTACAATATCAAGGTGTCACTTTTCAGTTTCATGGCACCCATCCAATTCCTGTTGTATAATGATGAGTAGTGTCTTATTTTACGAGCTACATTTGAGTGTGTAGTTGCCTTTGAATTCATGAGCAGCTAAAGAGCAGAAGAACCCCGAACATGTAAGTAACCAGGTGTCTCATTGTTTTTTGTGTCAGCCTCTCAGGTAGGAGTGGCACTGATCTCTTTCTCATCTGCTTCAGAAGTTACAGGATTAGCATGATAATTACATCCATTTGTAACTGCACGTTCAGGTGAGATCGATGGATGATCGTCATAGATCATTGTGCAGATACAGTTTTATCAGTTTGCTGACATGTGTCCGGATTCTTCACCACCCAATTACCGACTTGAATAATAATACTATTACCTTGCATACGTGTTCACGATCATTGCCTGAAAGTGCAATGCAGTAGTAGTAATTCAGACGAGAGGCATGCAGGTACATGTTCTTGTTCCCAGTTCCCATTGGTGGTCCAGAACCTGAACGAAGAGCAATTGATCTGCATCTCTTGGATCACTAAACTCCACTTTACAAGGTCCAAGCAAAAGGAACGATTCAGATAAGAAGATCAAGGAAATGAACAATGGCCAGCTTGTTGTGGAGTGCCACTGAAACAGAGGAGTAAAAGCAGGCAGTGGATGATATGGCCTGAAGTTTTCTGGCCTTGGAACTTGGGATCATCACTGAAACCCTAGGGCATGTAAGGTGGTCAGGGGGACAGCACCACCATTCCTCCCTCTCCTCCAAACTTTTCTTTCATTTATACTCCCACCATGCATCATGGGCATGGCCAACTTCACTTCATCCTATGGATCTGCAAATTCTCTGCAATTCTGCATGCAACACGATCGGTTTCATTCCAGTGTTCCCTCCTGCCTGTCCCCCTCCTCCTCCAAGGAAACCCTGATTTAATTTTCAGATCATTAGCATGAAATGTGCACTTATAGATGACTCTAGCTTTCTGAATTCTTTTCTGAAAATTGTAAGACCATATCATTTGGAGTATGTTTCAGTGAAAAGGTCAATGAACACATGCTGAAACCAACATTGGATACCGCTATTACTTTTTTTTCTGAAAAAAAGACATTGGATACCACTAATTAATAATGGTAGAAATGATCATATACTGAATTCAGCAAAGGACAGCAGCTGAAGAAGCTGACAAAGAAAGATGGATACGATTAGCTGAACCCTGAAGAGATATAATAATGGGTTCATTGTAACAACGAGCTGAGATAGCCTAGTGAGTAAAGGTAAACATGCAGTATTCTGTACTGAACAGTACTAGCTAGATCGATCGCGTCTAAGGCACGTTGATTCTGACACATATGTATAGAGAGAGAGAGACAGGGAGAGAAGAGAAACGCCCATATGAGTTGGACAAGATAGAAAAGTGCAGAAGCAGACAGTTATATCATAAACTGAGAGACCGATCGATTTCATTTGGTTTTGCTCCTTTATATATATTCGTTACCTTCTGATAAAAAAAAAAGTCTTAAACATATACCTTCGCTATGATGAGATTACTAAAAAAATCAGTTTAAGAATACTTGTTAAAGGTTTATCTAAGAAATTTTTTATATAAAAAGATTTTAATAATTATGTATGATTTATTATAAGTTTTAAAACAGCACATTGTCACACACCGCCCCAGCACCGTTGTTCCAATGGTGCTGAGGGGATATGTCATAGTAAAATAGCAAGTCGTTCCTATATGAAATCACAAAACATGTACCGCTATACTGATACCAACAATAACATAATAAATCAATATAATATTTTTTATATTATCAATATAATATAACTTCATGTTATAGATTTGGGTAATTCTTAAGTTGCAAACTTTAATTAGAAATAGCAACAACGAAACTCAGTAAAACTAAGACATCACTCCACAAGCAATAGTTTGGTTCTAGGACGAAAATCTAATATTCATCTTCTACATATACTTGAGTCAAGAGAGAAAAACAATAGGAAAGTGAGTGATTTCATACTCGGTATGCCACAGAAAATATGAAAGTACAAGCTGCAAAAGAAAGCTTAATTTTATTTAGCAAACTAGTTATTTAAAACATTTTTCAAAACTCTATGTATGTGTTTGAAAAATTTCTTCGGAGGGAGGCATCTCACAACGATCCGTTTATGAGTAGCTTTATAACAACTTGAGTGGAAAAAAACAAATTTTTAGTTAAAAAACATCTTTTCCTTCACTAATTTCTTTTCGCCTTCAAAAATATAAACTAACATTTTCTCAAAATCAATCATTAAGTAAGTTTTATGGTTAACCAATCTTCTTGACTTCAAGTCTGGTCTTCTCAACTTATCAATCCAAACTCGGTCTTCTTGGCCTTACAATAGGCCTTCTCGGCCCACATCCTTACTTCATCATCTCGGCTCTATGGTGTCATTCGACACCCCAGGTCACACAGACATATTTCTAACTACGAAGGCTGACTGTCCATCACAAGGAAGGACTCTGATAATGACTTCCATCTTAGTAAGCAATTTATCGAACATATTTTTAAAACAAATATATGTTATGAGAAATACTACATATCTGCTTATGACCGTAGACATGATTGTTTAAACAATTTAACTAAACTCAGGTTGTACTCTTTACACACATCTCGTGTGCATCTCACTTTATCCAGCACATATAGCTAATACATAGTCAACAAATGAGAGTTTACTACAATGCTTTTCTATAACTAACCCATAAACATCTCATGTTACATAGTTTGGCCACTCTCTGAAACCAATTATCAAGCTAGTCTTAGGCCATCATCTACTCAGAACACATTGTATAGTATCAACCGCATCTCACGGTTAAGATAAACCCACGTATCAGGAGAATACCTTTGTCTCCCTTTTTCGATGCCCCTCAACTATTGATATGCGAGACACCTATATTTTAGCTACTTACTCTGTTAGGGGCATTCCATGCTATACATATGGTCGTACTATTTTATGCTTGAATGAACTTCAAAAAAATTAATTCTTGTGTGTGACTACAAAACCAAACCACATAGGAGAGAATTCGCACCGTAAGTTTTTCATAAAGCCATTTTGTTTTTCCAAAATAGCCAACTCTTTATAAATCTTTCACAAACCATGTTTTCTATAACGATAAAACAACACATATATTTATAATATAAAATAAAGTATGCAGATGTATACTTGTGCCCAGAGTGTAAGTATCATGGCACTACTATGATGGAGCGATAAGGATTTGGTTTATCAGGCCCTACCAAAAATTGTACAAGTCCGTCGGTCATGTGCTTGTAGACCGAAGCCCAGATAAATTAATGTGTGTGTTAAACATGCAAGTTTGCAATAAAAGTATTTATAATATCAGAGCAATATGATCAAAAGGTGGCTTGCCTTCGTATTGGTCAGTGAGGAATTCTTTAGAATCGACGTCCAAAAATTCTATGACGGTAAACTACGCGCGATATGAAAGAAATCCGAACAGAATTCTAAAATATAAGATATAATACTGAATAAATAACAATATCACTAGATAGATCAATATTTTAGAAAAAATATTGGAAGTTGAACATAGTAAAATATAATTTTTAAAGGATTAATTGATTTTCTAAATCAGGAAAAAATATTATTATAATAAGAAAAGAAAAATAATCTAGAGAAAAATGTATAATAGACTTCTATGAAAGGAGGGTAAGGCCGATGGGCATAGCTCATGGGCTTCGGCCCTGTTAATGCCAGAATTTAATTCAGCCTATAAACAGGATCGGCCGATGAAAATACTGATTGGCTCGTGGGACAAAGCTGATCGGTACTGTAGAGAGGCCGATCAAATTAGTGGAAGATTGGATCAGTTTGAGGATAAAGAATTATTTGGATGGAGTCAGATCCGAGAAGGAGTTTTACAACAAGACCTAGACAAGCCCAAGGAGAGGTTGCAAAAGGATCGACTTGAGTGAAAAAATGTCCGATTGCTACAGGAAAGAAGCCGATCGGGTGTAGCAAGGAAAGATTCGGTCTAAAAATAGAAGATTATCCAAATAAGACCGAGTTTATGTAGGAGCTGTGAAATTCATGACAGGGTATTATCTTTAGTTAAATTGTATCCTATATGGTTAGAAAGTCTTAGTTAGTTTAGTTAACTGCTTTATAAATATTTGTTGTTATCTTTGTTAAGAGATAACGTCCGATGGTGGTTGTAAACACGTCAGACTTTGTAAATCTAAGGAAATAATCATTAACATAATACAACTTTGGCGTATCGTCACCCTAGTTCATCTAGGTATTTACCAGTGGATTCTGGCTCTTGACGTGGGACTACATCGGTTAACTTCGATCTTCGGCGAAGGGGTAAGTCCCGCCACTATCCTGGTATATTTTATTCTATCCAAGACTACATTGTTTAGGTTCAAACTCATAGTTAGATCAGATGTACCGCATCACGTCCGTGCAAGATCTATCGGCCTATCAAACTCCATCCACCGTCGTCGGTCTTGTGCTGCATCGGTTAGGTCCGACCTACGAGTTTACCGACGGAGGATTGAGTTTTAGGTCTATAGGTCTCTCTACGGCGTTTCATCAAAGTGAGTAGCCGATAAGTTATCCTAAACGTAGGTCCCCATCGTCGTGTGGCCAATGGGTTTAGATGTAGGACCGCATCGGGCGTTTGGCCTGTAGGTAGCCGATGGCATCTTATCTCTCCTCCCTCGTCGTCATGTTCGGTCTGAGCCTCCGCCGTCTCGGTGTCATTAACCTTCGGTATCATACTGTCTCGGTTAGGTCCGATCTATCAAGGCTGGTCCTAACGACGCCGTTACTGTGGTCGCTCGCCCGCGTGGCCTCATGGGGGATCGCCTCCCGCTCCGCGCATTGGATGCGAGTAGAGCCATCGGCTCTTTGGCTGATAGGCCCTCTAGTGCGTTACACTTATCTATCTCTTGTACTTCTATCGGCTTTTCAGCCGTTACGCTAGCATTCTCATCTCTATCAGCATCCAGCCGATAGGGAGAGCCGGACAGGCCTTCTGGCCGACCAGCTTACGTATCTCATCCCCTCTCCTTGTCAATTGTAGGGCAAATTGACTGGCACGCTCATGAACCTCGAGGCTTAAGGACCTGCACTGGAGTTAAACAGACCTCCCAGGCCTTCATGTGACCGAACCGTCGTCTCCTCCTTGGTCCCACTGGTCGTACCAAAAAATATGTTCGCGCTGGATCCCGACGCGAGCACGCCGATGCCTAGGAGGTCTGTTTAGCTCTAGTGCAGGTCGGTCGGCTTCTCTCCGTGGCTCGAGATACGCGCGCCGGGGGCTGTGGGGTTTGGTCGACTCCTACGCGATGGTGCGGGTGCGAGCGTGCTAGTCAATTTGACCCTGCAATTGATAAGAAGGTGAGACGAACAAGTCAATTGGATGATGGGCCGATACAAGCTCTTGCTATCGGCTGGTTGTCAATAGGATCGGGTTGGTCATCGGCTACATCTAGAAGGCCCTTCGCTATCGGCTATTTGCTAATAGGAATCGGGACGATCTTCAATCGGCTGGGGAGCCGATGAAGGCGTGGACAGGTGTCGACGAGGGATCGGTCGTAGAGCCGATGGAGGAACCGAGGTGTATTCAGAGGATAGTAAAGCGCACAAGATCCCTTCTGATAGTCGATGGAAGTTGTAGCGGTCGTTCATCGGTTGAAAAACCGATGAAGGCGTATGCGAAATGACAAGGAATCGTATAAAAGGCACAAGCTGCAAAGCCGATGCCACTCCGGATATGACAGCACGAGACCCATCGCCCGCCGTGACAGCGGCATTAACACCGAACCTCGAAGATCGGACCTAACCTAGACAGTACGAGGCCGAGGCCAATGGCGACGATACGGAGGACGCCGGATCAACTGTGATGAAGTAAAGACAGGCACGGATCCATCGGCTAGCTGAGCCGATGAAGGGATGCCTCTCTGAAGGCGGGCGCGTATCAGTTGAGAGACCGATGTGCTCGGCGTGGCGCGTCAAGAAAAACCTTTAAAAGCCTGGCGCGTATCCGCCGAGGAGTCGATACGCTGGGCGTGAAGCTTAGAGCATGGATAACTCATCAGCTAACACTCCGATGAGACGCTATGCAGAAAACTATAAGTCTAAAGCTCAATATACCGTCGACAGCTCCGTAGGTCGAACCTAACCGATGCAGCACGAAATTGACGACGACAGAGGGAGCTTGATAATCCGATAGGCCCTGCACGGACGTGATGCGATACATCTAATTGGCCTAAGAGATCAAACCTAACCGATGCAGCCTTAGACGGAGCAAAACATATCGAGATAGTGGCGATATTTATCCCTTTGTCGGAGATCGGACCTAATCGATGTAGCCCTACGTCGAGAGCCAGATCCCACCGGTAGAAACCTAGATAAACTAGGGTGGAGATGTGTCGAGATTGTATTGATCCAGAGATCCTTTTATATGTCTCCAGGGGTCTGATATTTATACCCTGGGTTTATAGAGTCCGACGCGTTTTCAACCATCGGACGTTATTTTCTAACAAAAATAAAGGAAAATATCTCTAAAGAAGTTAACTAACTAACTAAATCTTCCTATGTAAGATAAGATTTACAAAAGATAAAATACCCTGCTATGGGTTCCATGGCTCCTCCGCAAACTCGGTCCTATCTAGACAATATTCTATTTCAAGACCAATTCTTTCATTGCTTTAATCCGATCAGCTTCTTCCCTATAGCAATCGGACCTCCTTTCACTTAAGCCGATTCTTTTCCAATCTCTCCCTGAGCTTATCTAGGTCATATCGTTAAAACTCCTCCTTGGACCCGACTCCATCCGGATAGTTCTCCGTCCTCAAATCGATTCAATCTTCCACTATCCTCATCGGCTTCTCTACAGTACCGATCGGCTTTGTCTCATGAGCCGATCAGTATTTTCATCGGCCGATCCTGTTTATAGGCTAAATCAATTTCCGGCGTTAACAGGCCCGTAGATGAATGGAGGAGGATGTGATCTAGACTTAGACGGGTGGCTGAAAATAGGTGGGGCCTACATGGGTCCTACCAGTGGGACCCACTTTTCCCATTTTCTTTTCTTTCTTTCTTTTTTTCTTTCTTGATCTCCTTTTCCTTCTTTCTCTCATTTTCCTTCTTTCTCCGGTCGCTCTTCCCCTCTACCTCTCTCCTTATGCGTGCGCAGCTGAGCGTAGGTGGCGGTATGGGTGACGATTGGAGAGGGCGACACTGGCGCGGGAAGAGGAGGTGCAGCAGGTGAGAAGGGCACGTTTTAGGCATGGGAAGGAGGCAGTGCAGTAGGAGGGAAGGGTGTGACTTAGGTACGGGAGGGCGCCGGAGCACTCAACATGTGGCGGCCGACGGCCTTAGAGGCATGCGCGTGGCTACAGGACGGTGCGAGTAGGTGGGTGGCGACACGGGGGCGGCATTGATACAGGAGGAGGTGCGACGTAGAGAGGACAGCGTCGGCATGATCACAGGGAGCAGCACCAACACAGAAGGAGACAGGATGGGCAGCGTCAACATGGGAGGAGGTGTTGCGCTGGAAGGACGATGTTGGCGTAGTCGTGGGATGACGCACAAGCGAGGGTGATTTGGCTCAGCGAGTGTAGCTGCGACAAGGGTGCGGCTTCAGGCAGTGGCGTGGTTGTGGGGTATCGGGGCAACATGGTGGTGGGTGGTGGCACCGGAGGCAGATAGTGCTACTAGGAGCGTGGCGTCGGTACTGTACCTAGAGAAGGAGGCACAAGAAGACATAAGTAGGTTGCTACCTTCGCAGCACAGCGATAATGACAACCCTCATTGGTTCAGCTGGGTGACAACGATGGCTCAGAGTGGTGAAGAACAGAGCGTGTGGGAGGTGAGGGTATCGTCGATGCCTTGTACTTATTGCTTCCTTGGACAATCAACGACAACGTTGTGGCCATGCTTGTCCCTATGGCATTTTCTCTCCTCACAGTCCCTCTTTGTTGCACTTCATTGCTTGTCTAGGAAGGTAGAGTGGTGGTCAGTGCATGCATGCACTATCTCTTATCGGTGCCTTGCGAGAGTGTAGAAGGAAAGATGGAGAAGGCATGCAGGAGCTTCATTCTGAATTTCTGATGCCTCTTCCACTACCTGCCTTGCTATTGCCTCGTGTGTGTGCAAAGGAAGTGAATGGAGGAAGCAGGCAACATGTTGCTATGTTTGCACGTGGGTGTGTTAGTGAAATATTGATGCATGAGGCTGTGGTTGCCCTGCTATTGGCTTGGAGTGAGGGAGTGAAAAATGGTAAAATGTTAGGAAAACATCATTTGACTTGGCATGTATGAATGAAAATTGAGTATATGTGTATTTGCTTTTTTGGAGGACAAATAAAAAGAGATTGGAGGAAATCCTTGCTTTAGCCGGTTTCAACCGCTCGTGATTAAATTTGTGGAGAAAACGATTGTTGGTTTCGATTTATATAGGTGTTAACGACAAAATTTGGTAAACCCATAGATAGATTGGAAAAACGATCGGTCTAGTAAAGAAGAGTTCGATTGTTATAAGTAAGAAGCCGATCGAGCAAAGCAAGAAAAGATTCGGTCCAATTATAGAACACTATCGAAATAAGGCCGAGTCTAAGGAGGAGCCGTGGAACTCATAGCAGGGTAATTTATCTATGTAAATCATATCTTATATTGATATGAATGTTTAGTTAGTTCAGTTAACTTTCTTAGAGATATTTTTCTTTTATATTTTTTAGGGAATAATGTCCGATGATTGTTGTAACCGCATCGGACTCTATAAAGCTAAGGTATAAATATAGATCCCCTAGAAACTTGTAAAACAACACATCGATCTAATAAACCTTCCACGCATCGTCACTCTAGCTCGTCTAGGTTTTTACTGGGGGGTTCTGGCTCTCGATGCCAGGCTGCATCGGTTAAGTTCGATCTTCAGCGAAGAGATAAGTCCCGCCACTATCCTGATATGCTTCGCTCTGTCTAAGCCTGCATCGGTTAGGTTCGATCTCTTAGACAGATAGAGCGTACTGCATCATGTTCGCACGAGGCTCGCCGGCGCGTCGGTCTCCCTCCTTCGTCCACGGTCTTATGCTGCATCGGTTAGGTTCGACCTACGAGATTGGTGGCGGTGGTTCAAGCCCGCGTCCCGATGGGTCTTCACGTGGTGTCTCGTCGGAGTGAGTAGCCGACGAGTTATCCTCACCACTAGCCCTGTATCCATCGCGCGTATTGTCTAACGATTGATTCGCTAGAGATCGATTTGGCCATGTCGGATGTGGCCTAGTACTCTCTCGGTTTGTTCCAATCTACAAGGAATCATGTCTGACAGGGCTAGCGTCGAGACCTAGAGGATCTCGTTCCCTATCGACTCATGCAGCCAATGGGTTTAGGTGTAGGGCCTACGTTGGACGTTCGGCCGATAGGCAGCCGATGGCCTCATCTCTTTCCTTCCTCATCGTTACATTCAGTCTAAGCCTCTGTTGTCTCCGCACTGTTAGTCCCGGCCTCATACTGTCCCGGTTCGGTCTGATGTTGGTCCTAACGATGCCGTTACCGCGGTCACTGGTCCTCATGGCTTCATGGGGGACTAGGCCCCGCTCCGCGCTTTGGATGCCACAGAGCGTCATCGGCTCCTTGGCCGATAAGTCCTTTGGTCTATTCCACGCGTGTATCGCTCATGCCCTCATTAGCTGTTCAGCCGATGCTCGAGCGCTGCCTTCTCGACTGGCACCCAGCCGATAGGGTGAGCCGGATAGGCCAACTGGTTGATTGGCTCGCGGATCTCATCATCTCTTATTATCAATTGCAGGGTCAAATTGATTGGCACGTCCTCGAACCTCATAGACTAAGGACCTATATTAGAGCTAAGCAGATCTTCTAGGCTTTTGTGTGACCAAGCTGTCGTCTTTCCCTAATCGGACCTCCGTTTGACTTAGTCAGACCTTCCGCGGGGTTTGGCGGTGAGCAACAGGTGAGAGAGGCAAATGAACTAAGTGTCCGAAAAAATATTAAGTTGCCCAAAAATATTTTTGTTGGGAGGTTGAAGTTTGATATTGAAATTTAGATTTTTTTTATGGAAAGGAATTATTTGTCACTACGGTCGAAATTCCTGAAATTAGAAATTTTAACTGTAGAAATTTTTGGAGAGCCAAGGTTACAAGAATGGACTCAAGAGTTGGAGAAAATTTAGGAGCGGATAATCAAAATCGAATCTCAAGAGAATTTTTGCTCGGGGTTTGGTGTTTCAAGAAACAATATAGAATTTAGGGATTTTTGATACATAAACCTAGATACACTCAAAGAATCAAAAGTTTTTAAGAATAAGTTTTTAATTAAAATAAGATTTTTGATGGACCGAAAATCAAGGGTTATACACATGGATATTTTGGGGATGGTAGAAAAAATCAGGAGGAAGAGGAGGTCTTAGACTTTAGACAATAATTTCTTTAGGAATAGATAGTTCCATTTAGTGACCTTTAGTAGTGGATAACACTCTATCCAGATTTACTTTATCCTTATAAGAGGAAAAGACAAACATGAATGTTTGAATTATAAGGTAATATCCAGAGATTGTATTGTTTTTTGGTGTCCGACTTACGATTTCAGGTGTGTATCCATAGGGTTAAACAAGTCAAGATTGCAGGGACAAAATGGTGCAAATTGAAAAGAAAAATACCAGTTGTCTTCAAGGAAAGAGTTAGCAAATAGGGCACTTGAAATAAAGAAGATGACACAAACAACATGTGGGAAAAGATGGTAACCAGCATTAGAAAGGTAGATTTAGAGGTGCTTGGAGTGACCAAAGGAAATAGATGTGAATATAAAGATACTTGGTGGTAAAATGAGAAAGTCTAAAGGACTATTAAGGAGAAAAAAAATGATATAACCTCTTATACCGTAACAGGATTGCGGATAATATAAAGAATCACAAGTGAAGAAGTTTATAAAACGAACTATGAGTGAGGCAAATGAGTAGGCTTACGAGGATTTTTAACAACGATTGAGTACAAAAGGAGGGAAGGACATCTATAGGATGGCTAGGGTTCGTGAAAGGAGACAAGAGATCTAAACCAATTTAAGTGCATAAAGGATAGGAAAGAGCATGATATCAAATATAGATGATAAGATTATTTTGATAATTCATTTAATGTTACCAAGGAGACTATAAACTTTTAGTTGAATGACTCTTTTGATGATACCAACAGACGCTTTGTATAGAGAATCCAAAAAACTAAGGTCAAAGAGGCATTGAAAAGAATGAAGGGGATAAGGTGATGTGCTCTAATGGTATTTCAATTAAGGTGTGTAGATATCTTGAAGATTTAGCTATAGTATAGTTGACCAAGTTATTCAACTATATTTTTTGGTTAAACGAGATAAATAAAGAGTAGAGGAGAAGTATATTGTTATCGGTCTACAAGAATAAGGGAGATATTTAAAATAATACTAATTACTAAAAAAATTAAGTTAATGTGTCATACTAACTATAGGAGAGAGTTATCGAGGGTCATTTGAGAGAAATGACGTAAATATCCATGAACCAATTTAGTTTCATGCCCGAAAGATCAATCATAAAATTAGTTTTTTTAATAAGAAGTTATATAGTGGTATAGAGAGTAGAAGAACGATCTACATATGGTTTTATTAACTTGAAGAATGTTTATGACAAAATAATAAGAAATATCATATCGTGTGTTTTGAACAAGTATAAAATTCTAGACTTATTAAGGATATGTGTTGTGATTAGAAGTCAAATGGGTGATTGGAACGAAAATGACTTCCTAATTAAAATATAACTATATTAATAGTCGATTTTGAGTTCACAAGGGATATAAAGGGGATATTTCTTACTATATGATTTTCGCTGGTGAAGTAGTACTAGTCGATGAAAATCGAGTAGGAGCAAATAAGAAGTTAGAGTTTTAGCAACAGACTTTAGAGTCAACATATTTTAAACTTAATAAAAACTAAAATTGAATATATAAGATATGATTTGGGCACTAATGTACATAAGATGGAAAATATTAGTTTGGAGGATCAAGTAGTGACTAAGGAAAAAACTTTTTACTATTTGGTATCGATGCTACAGAGAGATGAGAATATTAAAAAAAAAAGAAAGAATATATATATATATATATATATATATATATATATATATATATATATATCAACATGGAGGATGCTGCAGGTAGATCGAAAAGAATGGCCATCTAAAAGCATGTAATAAGATCTAAATAACAAATAATAAATAGTGCCAAAGACCTAAAAAGTGCTTTAACCTCTTGGACTAAGTTAATATAGATGTTGAATTAATTTTTATCATAAGACAAATGAAGAATTAAAAGAAGAAAAACTCATATCAGAAGCATGTAGAATAAGTGGAGTAATATTTGGAATTTAAATTACGGTGCGGATATTAAATGCTAGAATTTAAATGTAGAATTTATTATTATGGAATTTAAATTGGAACTATTCCAAAATAAGTATTATTTCATTTATTGAAATATATCTACAATACTTTCACAAAACTAACAAAATTTAATCAAGAGTTCCCTTTCATTTCCCTCTCGAAACATCCATCAATTATCTCTAAAATCTTTCCAAATATGCTCAAAAGTTCAACCCTCACTTGTCTATGCCTCTTCTTTTATAAGCTAAGGATAGAAAAAAACCACTTAATCAATATCCAAAATACCCATAGATAGAAATCTTAGCTTAGATACAATCTGAGCCCTCATATTAGATCTAGACAATCAAGCCACATCAACCACCCACACAAAGGTCTACACAAACCAACGCCTTATCGTAGAGAATCCCACCGCCACGTGCCCTCGAGGAGGATCCCGTGCGGGCGCACTCCTTCCACGTGTGCCCCCTAGCTAGGCCGGCCCATCACTGCTTCTCTCGTTCGCTCACCCCCAAGCTGGGCCAACGCATGCGTTTTGCCCGTAGCCACTCCTGGGCAACTAACCTTCGTGCCCTGCTAGCCCCCATGTGTGTTCTCTCATGCCTAGCTCGCTGTTATTGCTAGGTCGAGGCGGTGTTGGGTTGCCGCCTTTGCTGGGCTAATCTAATAACTAGGTCATCTCCACGCATGCCTAATGTTGTAGGCCACCACCGTTCACCTAGGCCGGAACCTTGTGGAGGGGGAGGCTGACCTGGCTTCTTTAGGCTACCTCCTCTCTTCCTCTTATCTCTTCTTTTTCTTCTCTAATTTCTTCACAATTATTCGGTGCTTCTATATGACCTTGTGAAGCTCATTATGTAGTCCTCTTCATACGGTGTCTATCTCCCATGTACCATCTTATATTCAATCTTATCACCTGATATCTCTGATCATTTTGGATCTTTAACTCATTCATAAGTTTAATCCCAATTTATCATTGACAAAGATTGATTTTCAAGAATTATGATTTCAATTCACATGGCATCACAATTATATAAACCTATGATTCTTCGAAAGCAATAGTCTTGATTTTCATCATTGATCAAAGTTGAACTACATCACTTACACATAAATAGAAAAACAAAATACAAATATCGCAACCTGACCCACATTAATTACACATACTCAAGCCAACAACCACAAACTTTTTAATATAAATTTCTAACGATAATTATTTTATCAATTTTCTACCGCAATATAAAAATCACCCCATGGTTATATACATCGACCAGTACCAATCGATTGCCATTGGAGGCATTCATGCATGGCCCGACAGTAAATTTTTCAATTCAAATTTTCAATCAGAATTACAATTTCTTTGTTATTTTTTATCATAATATAAAAACCACCGTATGGTTTTTCACATCCAAAATACCAATCGATTGCCATGGATGCATTCATGCATGGCCTACTAGCTTAAGCCTATAGGGAACTCGATCCCCAGGAATCCAGCCATGGCGGTAGGCAACAAGCAGGCAATGCCTCTTGAGATTACTCGTGGATTTGGCAGCTAGTACCTTAGAAGCTAGCAACCCTGCATGCAGCTCGATCAGTAAAAAGACATAGGGGCATGCAGATGAGATCGATCGATACATGGATCATCCGGCCGGCCATCTCTGCCTCTTGATCGATAAGAGACGACGCATGCATATATGCAAGAGCTCGATTGATTCTCAACCCATCGCCTTGGCCATGCATGCAATGCAGTGCAGACAATCACCCATGCATGCATATGCAGCATGGCTGCCAAGGGCAAGCTTAATTTGCTTGCTACGAACCATGCATGATGCACGCTCTGGCTACAATCCTGTTCTTGGCTTATCCAATTGGCAGTAAATGCATTTGCATGCATGGACAAGTCGAACTGGTCATCAGATCGATATATAATTGGTTCATTTGATTGTGTAAAAGTTCCAGCATGGATCAATGCCGTCCAATATTGTACTGATCGATCATCACCTGCTCATGCCTCAATTTTGCAGCCAAGTCATGAATTCAGAACTTTTTTTTACCATATCTCCTGTATACTTTTACCGACTTGAAAATAATGAACATCCCAAATACCCCTTGCCTATGTGGTAAGCTTAATTAATTAGCTGAACTACTGAAGCAGTAGGAGCGTAGGATCGTGTGCATAGGATTTGAAAATCGAGTACAAACTAGAGGCTGCCATTGGTCAGTAGATTTAACGTTGATCGGTAATCGACGTCGCCTATAGAATAGTCAGATCGATGAACCTGCAGCTGCTGAGCAGGTGTCTGGCTAGCATATATAGCAAGCTTAACTTTTAGTGTCTTATTTTGATAGAGGTATTCGTATATATTTCAAGGATATTTCCTAGGATTAAGGCTGTAGTTAGATGCATGCTGGAACAATGACAAATGATTTTGATGGGAAAGGTGGTACTTCCTAATTATAGTCCACACTCATCCATCATCGTTGTCCAAGAGAAAACATGCAACCATTGCATTCCATTTTTTTTTCTTTCTTAGAGATGAGCAACCAAAAAGTTCTTGGCCGTCCAATCATCAATGATCTAGATCGGACAGATAAAAAAATCATAGGGCGGCATCATCAGGATTATTTTTCATATCAATATCATATTATTAGAGTAAAGCAATAGTGGTGTGATGTAAAGTCCTGGGTCTATGAGTACATGACTTTAACTACTAGTGTTTAAATCATAATAGTCATAACTATTAGACACACGATAATTAGAATTTAAGTAAGAATTTAGTAAAATTAGAGACATATAATTGATTTCCGTGATTTCCATCTTAATGAGCGTGTTAGAAGATAGATTTTCGTCTCAATAAACGTGTTAGAAGATAAAGACCTGAGTGTGATGTTATGTGTGCGTCTACGTCTGTCGGGAAACTTAAAAAAATATATATTTATATATAATCATAATCATGTTATCGATATATATATATATATATGTATGGGCTACTAAGTAAGCGGAGTGGAGTAGTAAATCGGAGCGTCGCTACCACCGCGCGTACGCAAAGCACGCAACTGCTGCTTCGTCGTCCTGCCGAAGCCACTACGCCTCGGGATTTGCTTGCTTGCTTCCCCTCTCCCTCGATTGCCTGGCGCGCGCGCCGCAAGTCACACTTCTTCCCTCCACCTCTGCTCACCCGCCCGCCCGCTGAAAATGCCACCACCTCCATCTCCCCTTGTCTCCCTCTACTTATACCCGCCCTAGCCCCGAGCTTGGACTAGCTCGTCACACCGTACTGGGTACTACTAGCTGGACATCATGCAGCACCCAGCTTCCATGGAGCCGGACCTCCGCGCCAAGGACCGCGCGTGCTCCGCCACCGAGACGTCGTCGTCGGTCGCCGCGGCCTCCAGGATCATCGCGCAGTGGGCGGCGCGGCGCCGCCAGGGCCTGGCGTGCGACCAGATGATCGACCGCCGCGACCGCGACTCCGAGCTGCTCGCGCTCGCGCGCCTCCACGCCGTCTCCATGCTCGACGCCTCCTTCCTCCGCGCGCACGACGACGCTCATCACGACGGCGGCGGCGGCGGCCCCCGGCGCGCGCGGTCGCCGGAGCGCGCGCTCGTGAGGAGAATCGCGCGGGAATGGACGGCGTCGTCGCGGAGCACCACGCGCGGCGCCCAGGGGGCTCAGCGCGGCCAGGATTTGCTTGGCGAAAACGAGCGCGAGCGGGTGCGCGCCGTGCGCGAGCGCGTCCGCATGGCCAGCCAGGGCCACGGCGACGGCGACGCGCACTCGCCCAGGCGGCGTGGCAGTGGCCGGCAGGACGTGGTGGCGGGCATGGCCATGGAGCGGCAGCGCGAGCTACAGGGCCTCTCCGAGCACCGCGCCGTCTCCGCCTTCGCTCATCGCGGCCGCTTTCAGGTCAGCTCCACGACCACTAGAATACACCCGCCACTCTTAGCTTCACATAAGAATTTTCTTCTTTTATTTCCAATGGAAATCTGATGAAATTGACAAGCAGATAAAGCTATTACCTGCATTTCACTTGCATTATCAGCAGGCAGAAATCACAAATCAATTCCAGCCTTCAATTCTCACCTAAACCAACTGCTAAACATAGTAGCAGCAATTAGCACATACCACCGAGATGGTACAGATGAGTTGATGTTGTTGCACTCTTGTCCAGCAATTTCATGACCAATTGCATGCCTTGTCTAGCTGCTGCTGCTGCAAAACCTGCAAGTATGAGTATCATGTCAAGTGTTATCTTTCTTTCAACTCTTTTGATCAAGGAAGTGTAATCTTTCCTTCAACTCTTTTGATCAAGGAATTGTTATCTTTCTTTCAACTCTGCTGATCAAGGAATTGTTATGTTTGCAATGTAAATAAATCAGGACACCTGGGGTCCTCTGCACATTCTGATGGACCTGCCAAACAAACAGCTGAAAAGGCACCTTTCTTGTCATGTCCCTACTTGTACTTGCTTCATGTTTGGGCCTATGTTCTGTACACATGTTTGGGCCTATGTTCTGTACACTCTTCTGTACATGCTGCATTTCACATAGTCAAAAGGACAGTAACTATCAAATATGTGAAGTTTTCTTCTCAAAAATAAAATATGTGAAGTTTAATCCTTCATTGACTAGTAGATAGATTCAGCCAAAAAAATGCTGTTGTCGATCCGCACCATGAATTGTTTCAGTATTGTTTTCTAGAACGCAGCAATGGCTTATAGCTACAACCACAAGTTAAATCTCTGAATAGCTAGCTTATCTGAAACTGTCTTTACAGTAAACAAAAAAATTTCATGTGCTAATGGCAGATTTTCCCCTTAGAAGAATTGACAAAACGATGCTTTATTTCATGGTATTGATAATTATTGTTTTCAAGTCTTTTCTACGAGGTAGATTCTTCCATAATGAAAGACCTGTGCATGATGAGAGACCGCTTTCTATGGCAGCCAGAGAATTAGGACAGCTTAGACAGAGTCATCCAGTCTCTAGATTGAGGTATGGCTTCCTTCGCCTGGCATGATCTGCTCTAATGTTGGTTTTCTTGGCTGTCAAATATTGGACCTTGCTTAATAGAGTTTCAGACTTTCAGTGACTTAGTTGCCTTAAAAAGTACTCTTTCCAGTAGAAAGAAAGGATCACTTCCGGTCAAATTGCCAAATGAGCAATTTTTTTGGTAGTTGTTTTGAAATCTATTCCTTTTGTCTTACATATCTACTTCCAGCATCATGGTGACACAATATTGTTGCTGACTAGGGAAGAAGTTCGCTCAAGAACAGAAGTTATCACAATTGACCGAGCAACAAACCATACTGGGTCCATCAATACTCGAAGCAGTTCTATCCATGATCAGCAAGGCGCTATTGTAGATCTGGTCTTACTTGACAATGATCATCACCAAGAGAATGGTACTCACAATGAAATCCAGACACTTCAATCAGTGGAGGATGAATCAAGTAATGATCTTGTTCAAAATGATTTTGATCAAGAACTACTTCACCCGTACGAAGAATATTCAGATCCAGGGTCCACAGAACAGGCCAGTGAGCAATCTGATTCTTCCTCTTCTAGTCCATCTGACGATAGCACTCAACAAGAAGCTGAAACTTACGAGCAACAGACTGATCTGCAATGGTCAAGGGAGACATCTAGTACTGAGGAAGCAGAAGACAGTCCCTTCCTACACAGAGATGAGGAATGGCATGCTATGAATTATTCTCAAGAATCTGAACCACAATGGAGGTCAAGTCGAAGTTTTTCTTCCAACCGAAATAGTAATAGGTTCAGTCCACCAGATGATGATGTGTATGGAGTGGAGCTCAGAGAGCTCCTAAGCAGGTACTTCTTTCTCCAAAAAAAAAACATGAAATGGTATTTACACCTTTTTGTTGAATAATGCACAACCAGGTTATTGTATTTCGTAGGCGTAGCGTCTCTAATCTTCTTCGCAGCGGCTTCCGGGAAAGTCTGGACCAGCTGATACAATCATATGTTCGAAGACAAGAGCATGATGATCCTCTCGATTGGGATTATGGAAGGCAGAGAACGGCCACTGGGTTTCTCAGCGATGATCATGAAGAGGACAGCATTGATGAAGCAACAAATCAGCAAGCTGTTTCTGACACCAGAGACCAGGCTTCGATTCTTCCGCAGCAACGACATTGGCAGATCGAAGTGCCTCATCATCATAACTGGAGTCAACAAGCCATGCGTCACTTTGAATTTGTGAGCCCCAGGCATCCTTCTTGAAAAGTTTCAGACTTTCAGTATGGTTCAGCATACAACATATAGATAGATAGCCTGATCATAACTTGGGAAGGAATGTGTGTGGCAGGACTGGGATGCCATCCATGTTCTGCGAGATGACGTGACCGGACTACAGCGAGGGATGACCAGCATGCAGCAGATGCTAGAAGCATGCATGGAAATGCAGATGGAGTTGCAGCGCTCCATCAAACAAGAAGTTTCTGCTGCTCTGAACCGCTCACTAGCCATTCCTGCAGGTCACAGCTGATCTCTCCCCTGTTTCTAGTTTCTGTTGGTAGACCTGACCAATTCACCGTACATGTCTCAATGTCTGACAGAAGACTCCTTCTTCTTGAGCTTGACAGCCGAAGGGATGTTGGAGGATGGATCAGAGTGGAAGCAAGCAAGGAAAGGAACATGCTGCATCTGCTGTGACAGGCAAATTGACTCGCTTCTTTACAGGTTGGTGCTCTTTCAGAAACAGTACAATGATCTGTTGCTAACCTTGACAAATTAACATCTTGTTCTACTTGGTGATCGATGCTATCAGGTGTGGACATATGTGCACCTGCTCAAAGTGTGCGAGCGAGCTGCTCCACGGGGTCGGCAAATGCCCACTGTGTCGTGCGCCTATCGTCGAGGTAGTCCGAGCTTACTGCATAATGTAATAGTCAGTTACTGCAGGCCTAATATAGAAGAAGATGAGTTTTAGCTTGTCGGACTGAAGACTTTCAGTTTTGGATGCTGCTAGTTTTGAAACCACATGTGTTTAATTCTTGTACCTGACAGAGCATGCCATGCTAATGTGCTCTTGTGAGCATTCAGTGCTAATGTGGTCATGTAGGAATAACTTTTAATCCAGTAAGTAGCCTTGCAAAAAATGAAATAAGCGATCCTTGAGATCAATCGTTAGCAGGATTCATCCCTTCTCCGTTGTTATGCTCGTCAGTTCCAGTATTGATTCCCTCCCCACCCTGGTTTTCTTGTGAAATTCAGATAGCATCATGCGATTCAAAGGTGTATACGCAACGAATGGAATCAGACTAGTACAAGATAGATATGTGTAGCTAGCAAGTTGATCCTAAATCAACAAAATTAGTACAAGACTAGTAAAACCTGTGTTGGAATCAATGCAGCAACAAGTGCGGCTGCCGCGGGTGGACATCACCGGAGGGGAGGTGGCGGCGGCGGTGCACCTGCAGAAAGAAATCGCTGGACACCACCGGGCCGTAGCGACCTCCTTGTGGCTGCCGCCGCCGCTTGTAATTAATCGACGTGCGGGTAATGTAAGGGGTACGGGAATGGACTGGGGAACTGGCTCCTCGCAGATTCGCCGGAGCTCCGGGCAGAGAACGCCGCCGCCACGCTAGCTGAGGAGGATGAGGACGAGGCCATGGGCCGTGTGGTGGCCGGAGGCCCAGGCAGAGGAGCTTAATTTGAGCCCATAAATACAAGTGCGGCCATGCAGTGTGTCTCAGTCTCCTCCACTCTCCTTCGGTGACTGCAACGCGTCCGCGTAGGCAGGCACGCCGCCCGCCGCTGCTACCAGCCCGCCCGCCCCGCCCGTCGGACTACCACAGAACGTCGGCGGTCGGCCTGCTCGTCCTCTTCTTCGCCTAGCCACTGCCACTGCCACTGCCACCGCCATCCCCTTTCCTCACATCTAGCCCTGCTAGCCTAGGTATGTCAAGTCCTTTCTTGTCTATCTCTGCAACCAATAGTGGTGTACTGGTGTATAATATTGCTGCACTGATTCCTTCCTGTGAGCACGAATTGTCAGTCCCATATATATTTTCACAGAGAAAATTGGGGGTACTGAAATCAACAGGCCCCCCAATTCACTCGAGGGCTATTTTCTTGTGCCATCACATATATCACCACAAACCCGTAATCTCCTAACTGTCCTTTCATGTGCATACACTAATAGCGTTTTACGCAAATTTAAACCCCGTTTGATATCAACTAGCCCGAATCTGTCTGTGATTGTGGGCAAAAGCACGCTGTTTCAGAACCAATCCGCATTTCATATGCACAATAACTAGTTTATTTACTTAATTAGGGGAGAGTGCACCATTCTCACCTATTTTGTCCTGTGCATGCAATGGAGATTTCAACAGTCCTTCCCATGTTATGCAAAATAAAAATCCATCTTGCCTTCTCATTGCCCACGTAATAATGTTTAGTTTCTAAACACGGCGTTGCAGCAAATATCCATGGCACGGGGAGGTCTCTTCTTGAGCTTCAGCCGCCCCTCGCAGGAGCAGCAGAAGTCATGCCTTGCAGCTGCTGGTGGCTTCAACTATGATGCACCTCTCCATGGTGCCTCAAAGCCAAAATCAACAACTTACTTGACACCTGAAGCTGCTGAAGCAAGTGACAAAGCGCTTGTCGAGCGTGGCTTCTTCGTAAACTGTTCGCGTGTTCTGGTTGGCTCTGGCACTACCACCTTCCACCATGCCAAATCCGCACTTCTCTCCTGGAAGTAAGCTGACTCTTGCATACCTTACTACAAATTATTATGTTGTTCATCTGGTCTCTATAGGACCATAACTAAGCAAACCAGTGCATATCTAGGCACTTGGCACTAGGATGGGCAAATGTGGAACCGGACACGCCGGTGAAAGCTGGAACAAGGTTCTGCATCTGTTACAAGGAACTGATCCCTTGGATCATGTTGCCCCTCCAGATTGCCTATGTGACTGATGGCAATAGCAACTCCTCAGGCCATGGAAAAGGTGGCATTTTTTCTTTTGGTTGCGGTACTCTACAGGGTCATCTGCTGGTAGGCCTAATCCCAAATAACAATCAAACATAATAGTACTCAATTTGATTGTTAGGCTATGCAAATTGTTGAGAATGTAGTGCAGAGTTGCAGGTGCTTCACATGGTTTTCCTGCATGATTTGGATCATATTTATTAGACAGACCACTGAGTTGTATATATATAGATTCGATCTCTCTTATATACTCTCGGGGTCTTAATCACTGTATATATTTCTACATAGTATCAGAGCGAGTCTAAACATCTCCGGCACGCTAGCTTCTCTCTTTGGCGAGCTGATCCTTTCCTCCTCCTCGTCGACGTCCCCTTCCTGTCGCCGATCCTCTTCCCGGTACTCTCCTCGCGGCACTCTCCTCGCTCTCTCACCCCTGTTTTTTCTTCTTTCCGTCTCTCCCGCAGTCATCCTCTTTTCTCTGTCCCACCTCCACGCGACCAGGTGACGGTCTCGATCCGCCTCCTCATCTCGCATCGCACCGATCTCTGTTCCTCTTCTTGCTTCGTGCATCTCTCCTTCTCTGACGTCGGCGCACCTCCGCGCTCGTCGTCTCCATCGGCTAAACTCGTCCGCCCTCCCATCGGCTAGACTTGTCCAGCTCTCCATCGGCTGGAACCCTCCCTCGATTCTCGCCTTTTCCGACACGCTCAACGGCTCTTGGACGCAAACTTTCTTCCCTCACGCCCGAGCCAGTCAAATGTGTCCACGTGTTCGCGGACACGAGTCCCTGCCTCCCGGACGCGAACATATTCTCTTCGCGTCTGGCCACTCCCCGTCTTTTTCGCGTCCGCCCCACTCCTTGACCTCCACGAGTCCACGGACGTGAATCTTCACACGTCCGTGACCCAACTACTCTCTGACCCACTCTGGCACTATCTTTTTCTCAGCTACTCCGCTGCCTACTCCCCATCGGCCAACCACTCCTCATCGGCTGACCAACCCACTCCCCATCGGCTTCTCACATCCTTGATCGGCCAATCCATCCTCTTATCGGCTTCTCCCTCCCATCAGCTTCTCCCTCCCATCGGCTATTTGCTCTCGTTCTCCCGTCATGGCCACCGAGTTTGCCCTCAGCTCCGGCACTCTCCCAGTCGCCGAGTCTGCTCTGGCCCTTGGTGTCTCAGACCACACCTCGGGCACCACCTCGCCAATCTTCTCCCCTCCTTACGCTGCTGTGAATGTGAAATCTCACGTTCCTATCTCCCTTGACTTTAACGCCAATTATTTCAAGTGGGTTTTCTTCTTTAAATCCCTCTGTGGAAAATTCGGCCTCCGGTCCCATATGGATGGCTCCGCTCCACCTCGCCCCGATGATCCTCAGTGGGACATCGCCGAGTGTTGCGTGCGCAGCTGGCTGCTTGGCTCGGTCGACGACTCTGTCCTCGACCTCGCCATGAACGATACCGACCCCACTATCCGGGATCTCTGGGTGGCCATCGAGCAGATCTTCCTGGCCAACAAGTAGCCCCGCGCTATCTTCCTCCTCAACGAGTTCCACTCCATGGTACAAGGAGACTCCTCTGTCTCCTCGTACTGTCAGTGCCTCAAGGTCAAGGCTGCTGCCATCCGGGACGTCGGCCACCCTGTGGCCGACTCTCAACTCGTCCTCGCCCTTCTGCGAGGCCTCAATCCCCGCTTCTCAAACACTGCCGATGACATCGCTAACGCCATACCTCTTCTATCGTTCGCCCGGGCCCATGACATGCTAGTTCTTAAAGAACTCCGTCTGGCCAACGATGAGAAGACAGTGGCCCACACCGCTCTTGTTGCCGCAGCCGATAATGGCTGCCGAGTTTCCTACGCTGCCCCTTCCTCCCACGACTCTGGTGGCCATGGCTCCAGCCATGGCAACACAGCCCGCACCAGAAAGACAAGGGCAAAGGCAAAGGCAGGACCTGGCAGGGTCCGATGCAATCACGACCTGCCTCGGTCCCTGCCCAACCTACCGGTCCCACGGATCCGTGGCTCTGCTACAACCCCTTGGCGCCCCAGCCCTAGCCACGCAGCCCCATCGGCTGGCAACCCGGGGTTCTCGGCGTCCATCCCCAGACTCACCTGGCATCGGCTCCCGTTCTGCCGCCTTAGCCGATGCTACCGACCCTATCCACCTAGTCGGTTCCCTCCTGGAACCAGGCTGGCCTCGTCGCTGCCCTTAACCAAATGACGCTCCAACCACAGCACCCTTGGGTGTTAGACTCTGGAGCGTCCTCACACATGGCGTCATCGACCGGTATACTTTGCTCCTGTCACCCTTCTTCCTCCCCCTTTGTCACCATCGGCAATGGTTACTCTCTTCCTGTCCAATGCCGAGGTGACTCCTCTCTGTCTACATCCACCAGTAACCTCCCCCTACGCAATGTTTTTATCGTACCTTCTCTTATTCACAATCTTATATATGTTCGCCAATTCACAAGAGACAACAACTGCTCTATCGAATTTGACGCGTCTGGTTTCTCTGTGAAGGATATCCCAACCCAGCGACAGATCCTTCACTGTAATAGTGGCAGAGACCTCTACACCATTTCCGCTACGCCATCCACCCCACACGCCAGCGTCGCCCTCTCCACCAACCTTTGGCACCTTCGCCTTGGCCACCCTGGCCCCGACGCTGTCGCCACCCTCCGTCGCAGCGCCTCCATCCGATATACCCACAGCAGCTCTACAGTTTGCCACTCGTGTCAACTTGGCAAACATGTGCGTCTGCCCTTTTCTAGTTCTCTCTCCTATACCTCGCGTTCATTTGAACTTATACATTGTAATGTATGGACGTCTCTAGTTAAAAATGTCTCCGGTAATCAGTATTACCTCGCTATACTTGATAATTACACACACTATTGCTGGACCTTTCCACTCATCAACAAATCCGAGGTCGCCTCTCAATTCACTCACTTCGTCACGTACGTGTCCACTCAGTTCAATCTCCCCATCAAGGCTTTACAAGCCGATAACGGTACGGAATTCGTTAACCGTACAGTTACAACCCTCCTCACCTCGCAGGGCATCCATCTCCGGCTCTCCTGCCCCTACACCTCTCCTCAGAACGGCAAAGCCGAGCGCCTCCTTCGCACCCTCAACAACATCAGTTGCACCATGCTACTTCATGTCTACTTACCTGCCACTTATTGGGCCGAAGCTCTGGCTACTGCGACGTATCTTCTCAATCGGCGCCCATGCTCATCCGTTCAAAACAACGTTTCCTATGTTCTTCTCTACCGCACGGCGCCCGACTACTCCCACCTTCGTGTTTTCGGGTGCCTCTGCTACCTAAACCTCACTGCCATAGCTTCCCACAAACTTTGGTTGCCTCTCGCTCCTGGCCGATCCATCAACTAGACGTGAAGAACGTTTTTCTTCACGGCCACCTAACGGAAACGGTCTACTGCCAGCAACCCCCAAGCTTCGTCGACCCTTCTCGTCTCGACGACGTCTGTCTTCTTCAACGCTCTCTCTACGGCCTCAAACAAGCCACTCGTGGCTGGTACCAGCTCTTTGCTGCCTATTTTCGACATATCGGCTTCGTGGCCTCTGCGTCCGATAGTTCCCTGTTCACTTTCCATATCGGCTCCATCACTGCCTATCTACTTCTATATGTCGATGACATTGTCCTTATAGCATCTTTGACATCTCTTCTTAACCAGATCATGGCCCAACTCCACTCTAAGTTCGCCATGACCGATCTTAGTCCTCTCCACCATTTTCTTGGTATCTCCGTCACCCGTTCCTCTCACGGGCTCTTTCTTTCCCAGCGCCAGTACGCCATCAACCTCCTCCAGGTGTGGGCATGGCCGATTGTCACCCCACGGCCACCCCGGTCGACACTCGAGTCAAACTCTCCGCTGCCGATGGCGCACTCATTGCCGATCCCTCTTACTATCGGAGTCTTGTCGGGGCTCTCCAATACCTCACCCTCACCCAGCTCGACCTCACGTACGCTGTCTAGCAAGTGTGCATCTTCATGCACGCTCCGCGTGAACCTCACCTCGTGCTGCTCAAGCGAATCCTACGCTACGTGAAGGGTACCTTCTCTAGCGGGCTGCATCTCAGCTTCAGCCCCATCGACTCCCTCACCGCGTACTCCGACGCGGACTGGGCAGGCTACCCCGACTCTCGACGCTCTACGTCCAGCTACTGCGTCTACCTCGGTGACACTCTCGTATCCTGGTCCTCAAAACGCCAGACTACAGTGTCCCGGTCCAGCGTCAAAGCCGAGTACCGCGCGGTCGCCCACGCCATTGCCAAATGCTGCTGGCTTTGCCAGCTTCTCTAGGAGCTCCATGCACCCCTCTCCACCGCGACCGTCGTCTACTGTGATAATATCAGTGCCGTCTACATGACCGTGAACCCGGTCCATCATCAACGCACCAAACACATCAAGATCGATATCAATTTTGTCCATGACAAGATCATATTAGGACAGGTTCGGATGCTTCATATATCATCGGCACATCAGTTTACCGATATAATGACCAAAGGCTTGTCCATATCTTTGTTCACCAATTTTTGGCCCAGTCTCTACGTCCGTTCCTCTCCCGCTGTGACTATAGGGGTGTTAGATAAATCACTAGCCATACTCTTGGAGTCTAGTCACTGTCTATATTTCTACAATATTAGACCTTGTTGCCTTGTTGGTGTTCAGGCAGGGGAGGAGAGGTTCTCGGTGCAGCTGGACGAAGACGATCAGGTGTGGTACGAGGTGATGTCCTTCTCAAAGCCAGCCCACATCCTGTCGAGCCTCAGCTACCCGTACGTGCAGCTGAGGCAAAGGCATTTCGCGCATCAGTCCGGGAAGGCATTGCTCAGGCATGTTGCCAGCCGCTCCAGGGACACACGGTGACTTTTTAATTCATCTGATCTTGATCTCTTCGTGAGTAGTCTTGACTTGTTGTGAGCCTTGTTACAATGGATGAGTATGGATTATCTGTTTGTCCCCTTTACCATTGTATCGGAGTACTACTACTACTACTACTTCTACTACTATTACTCATTGGATTGGCCACCTTAGCTTTGCCATGGCTGTCATCAAATGGAATATAGATAGAACGACAAGATGGTGCTAGTGGAAGTATTATCTGAGTTTTCATTTTTCTTGAGATAAGTATTATCTGAGTTGAGCAGGTTGCAGCAACTGGAATTAGGCATTCAAAAAAAGCAGAGGAAGGTGTAAAATGTGTCTAATTTTCAGAGTGATAGCAAGCATTGGCTGACTTGCATAATGCTAAAATGTTGGCAAGACAGACAAAGAGCTACACTGTAGGGAATAAAACTTTTTCGCACTGCTCGTCAAGTAAAAATGTTGTCTAAGTGTACTAGGCCTAGCATCTAAACCCATATAAAAAATAACATTAAACTTGGCATACCAATAGACGTGTTATTCTAACTAAAGATTTAGATAATTTGTGACATATAAGTGTTAGTATCAATAAAATGTTCTTAAAAGAATTGAAGAGGTAGTCATAGATTAACTTGGGGATGCACATCTTATTTGAGAAACAACCAATATACAATGCATTTTGGACTTCACGCTATACACATTATTTAATACCAATATAATATTTAAGGATAAGCCATTTGGAATTAAAGCACTCAGGCAAAGTTACTCAAGAGGTTGTCACTTGGTTTATTACACTAAGATAAATATGTTCATATTTTTTTACTCTCTGTTTAGTTGTTTTTCGACTAAACACAAAATCAGAGGCTACAGTGAAACTAACTATTTTATTCTTCGAATATAGTCGTATGTTTTCTAAGTCAAGGGATGATACTTACCTATTCTTTTTTTTTATGAAGCCGTCCACATCATCTTTGCAAAATATCGAAGAGACTTAAAGAAAAAAGCACTCAAAAAAATTCGCAAAAAGAGTTGAAACACTCCGTATTGGTTAAGAAACACAAGAAAATGTTGTAACTCAACTATAAAGAACTCGGAAGATACTGTCAAGAGTATGAATACCGAATACCTATATGACCTGCTTATCCAACTAGAAATGATTGGTGGATTGAATCTATATTAAGATAGAGTAAGACTCAATTGCTATGTTATCTTATATAATATCCTAACTATGTATAGATAAAAAAGTTTAGTTCGAGTCTGAGTTAGACTCCTATCTTATAATACTACTATTTGCTACGAGTGTGAATCATGTACACGTAAAAACAAGTAAAATACAATATGTTAAAATAGGAGTAGGCTATTAATTTATATCGAGTATAAATCTCTTGTGCTATGCATTTATTCACTTTTAAGGCTCATGTGCTACTTTCTTATATTATTACTAATATTGACAGAGATATTAAAGGGATAAAATTAGTTGGTTTATAAAAAGATAGATAATAAGATATAAATATTGATTTATTTTAAGATAAAGTTTAAATTTGAGGAGTTATTTTACAGTAGGACGGAGTAAGCCCTAGACACAGTTAAAATCCAACGTTGCAGGCGACAGCAATCTGCAGGCATCGTCAGCACTGTAGACTGTAGTAGTAATTTTCTAAACTTGTGACTGATTGATGCAGGTCCCATTCGCACGTACTACGTCGTGTACCACTCCCAATCGAGGGATGATCCTACGAGTTCCTACCTGGCCGGATTAAGCCAAGCACGGCGTAATGGACGAGAAAAACAAAGCGGCCGCCCTCGTAGGGTGTGGGTTACTGCTACTTGTGATTGCCGTCCCGCACTTGAATTAACTATCAACGGATCGATGCTGATCTGTAACATGCAGTATGTTTCTTGGTGGCATTTTCCTCCACCGAATAATTGACTGACGGCGTCGGTGATGTTGGAATTGTTTATATGGGCTAGTTGTACTAGCTAGTATTCCTTCCATGGATGCGGATCAGATGGTTTGTGAAATCAGTGTGTGTACAATGTGTAAAAAAGCAGACATATCTTAAACGTGCTACAATAATTGACGAAGCAAAGCAGCAGGCAGCTTCCCAGTATAGGAAATCAGACAGACGCCGATCGATGGATGCCCAGTTCACAGCACGCTGCCCGATCGATAAGGTGGGGCTTTTGGTTTCAGTGAGCTGAGCTTGTCTTGTCCCGGCACGAGAACCCAACGCCAAAGCATGCCACAGCTTCTTCTTTTTTTTTTTTTTGAAAGAGAGAGGACACAGCATGTTGGTTGGTACACGGCCGAAAGGGAAAAAAAATAATCCTTCCACGAAGAAAAGGGAAGGAGAAAATTATACCGGGAGTGGCAGTTGTTCGCTTCAAATTATAGCCAAAGCTTATTAACCGCAAACAGTTTTTAAAAAAAGCTTGTATAGAAAATTTCCAGAAAAAAACACGCATCGTTTTGGAAAGCTGAAAAAGCATACTCGGAGTAGAAGCTGGTTCAAAAGGAGGCAAAGAACGCGGCCGCTAGCGGAAAAGCTAACAAGCGGTCTCCTTCCCTTGTGCTGTCTTCAATTCCTTTGGTAGGGAAGCGGTGGGTGCAGAAGGAGAGAGAGGGGGGAGTTTCTCGCTCTCGTGCTTGCGCGGTTCCCTTCCGCTGCACGCGTCTTCTCCATTTCACACGCCCGCACCGCCCTGCACCTCTACATATACCCCCCGCCCTTCTCCGCGCCGGCCTCCACCTTCACCTTCCCTTTCTCTCTCTCTGTAGACTCTAGCCGTCTAGCTAGACATGTACGCTTCGCCCGAGTTCTACAGGCCCTCGGCGCCGGCCTTCTCGCCCACCTGCGCCTTCTCGCCGCTCGCCGCCGCCGCCGGAGCGGAGGAGAACGAGTACAGCTGCCGGACGCCGACGCCGGGACTCAAGGAGCCCGCCACGTGCCCGCCGGCGCCCCGGAAGCCCAGGGCGGCCGCCTGCAGGAAGCTCCTCTTCGACCCCTCCCAAGTAATCACCCTGCGCCTCGACGAGCTGGAGCGACTCTTCCGCCCCATCACCACGCCGCCGCCCACCAATGCGCACCGCCTGCAGCTTCAAGCCTGCTCGCCCGACAAGAAGCCCAGCCGCACCTGACCACCCTGCCGCCCATGGCTCATCTCTCATCACTACTGGAGTACATGTACATCCAAGCGCATTCCATGCCTGCTGTGCTGCTTCTTGGATACTCCTATATCATTTTCACTTTCTCGCTACTAGTTAATTAGTTGTACTAGTACGATTTTAGTCGTAATACTCCACTAGTTAGTCATCACTACCACTAGCGTTTCAAACAATTCGTGCTCTTGTATGTAGTATTCTCAACAAGCCAAAGTGTATGCAGTGGTATCAATATGTAACTCTAGATTTAGTTGTACAAGGAAAGCTTGATTTGCTTACACTTGCCTACACTCGACTACCTTTTTCTTTAATTCGGTTCAGGCGAAATCTTGGCCTCTAGCATTTCTTGTATGAACATTTCTCTCTTGTGAGCTGCATCTCCATTCCAATCGGTTACTGTGTCACAACAAAAAAAACTGCTCCTTTTTCGTCCTTTCGGTTCGGAACAGAACACAACAGCCAGCCAGCCTGCTTTGACTTCAACTCAGGAGAGGAGGAAGGAGCCGGCGAGCCAGCCAAGAACTACTAAACCTGACGACTTTGACAGTTGACTTGCCCCAAATTTCTGCCCTTCTTCAGATGTGGAGTAGGTTGCGGGGAACGACCTAACAAAGTGAAGCGAGTTAAGGTCTCAGGCCACACCACATCCAGTGTCCCAGTGTATGTACATCTGGCCAAGATAAACGGGAAAATGCATGGCTTTCATTCAGCATTCAGCAACATATTTACACCTGTAACCTGTCAGCAACCCTTATTACAGTCTAGAAGCCTTATTAATTCTACTTTGTTATACGGCCAAAGTGTTACTATACAAGCAACACATAGTTGCTCGTTTTATGCAGCATCTGTTTACGACGACGACTCGTGAATTAGTCATGAGCAAACCATTCGCAGGGTTGACCTAATAGTATTGACATGGCGACCCAAGCAGAACATTTCGAAGCTCCGTTTAATCTGTTCATCACGTAGCTCCATAGTCTGTTCATCAGCAGGCCTTCCCTGTTCCATAGCGAGCCCAAAGCGAGTCGATCACACCTAATATGTCAATTCTGCATTTTAAGTTATCTTAGTGCAGTCCAATCCGAATGATATGTTTATGTACAAGCATATCAGCAAAAATGTTGCAATATAATAGTCTGAATCATTTGAGCTAACCTCCTATCGCTCAACATATTGTTCCAAATACTCTCTAATCATCAGTCTTTCCTCTTTCGTGAGATCAGGATTTGGACCAGTCAAACGCTCCCTTAATTCTTTCTCTTCAACGCTGGTATCATCCCTGGAGACCTGCAATGAAGATGTTAAGTTACGTTATCCTATAAAAGTATCCAACACATCCACAGATACAGGGGACGCATCTCACTCCATTATCTATAAGGGGGGGGGGGACGCATCTCACTTGGATGTAGTTATTCACATGGCCATCAGCATTTGCTTTGGTCTTCTTCTCATTTTCATTGCACACCCATTTGCCGTCCACTATGTATTTGTATTCATACCTTCCTTCCTTCAGGAAACACAAAACAAACGTATAAGGAAGGGTGTGGAGTTAACTACTGTACAATAGAATGCAAGTGTGTGCCAGATATAGCAAATCTATAACTGTAAAAGGACCAAAAAGGATTGCCTCCAGTACCACCAGCTGATATTAGGGCTCCCATATATTGTTCAAACTAAGGTTTTCTAGTTAGAATGTTTCAGAGCCCTCAGTTCAAATCCTAAAGATTCTTCAAACTCAAAGGTAAAGTGTTATAAACAATCAAGCTAGAAGTTACACGCTGGTGGCATCCACATCTACTATACAAGGCATAAAATGATAAGTGATGAAATATAAAGTTTAGAAAATCACAATGTTCTGCTTATTTTGATACTCACAGGCAACTCCCTCTCAAGAAACCAAGCTCCTTTCTCCTTATTGTATGTCAAAGGAATTATCTGAATAAGAATGGAAATGCAAATCATAAACATGAAATCAATTAAGAATGCCTTCTTCAGAATAAATGTGCTAACACATTAGTTAGTTTCTACACTGCAAAGTAAGCTTGCAGATTTCTCTAAAAAAAAGAAGCTTGAAGAATTATTTTAAAATAACTCCATCGAGTGGATGAGTTCTCGACATTAATTTATCTTTCATAGTTGGCGGAAAAGCATACCTGTCCCCACCCGACATCAAGCCCAGAAATTTCAACAGAAGAACAATCATTGCTTTCCCACTTCAAAGTGATGGAATTTTTTGATAAGCCTGTCAGCTAAATAATAATAGACATCACTTAGCACAAAGCTGTACAAGCACTGTCTTTTATCTTAACCATCATAACTACATGCTGAGAAAAAAAATACTGTTAAGTGTTCACTTACAATGTCAGCAGTAGCCAATTTAATGGCTTCCAACTTTGGAAAGCAAGCTCGTTTACTCTGTGAAATAAACATAGGTTCAGTAGGGGGAAAGTAGCATACAAGATAACTAGCAACGTGGTAACAGAACACCAGCCCACCAATAGATTTTTACTGTAGAAGACAGTTATGAGAGATGTACACAAAGGCAGCCTGTTGGTATCCATTGGTATTACCAGTGAACACATATTATAAAAACGAAATTATTTTCCCACACACATTGTTTTATATTCCAAAAGGTGAATAAAGCCGTTCTGAACTGCATAAGATACCTGTAGTAGCTGATGTCCTTCATTAAGACTGTAGCCAAGAATCCAGAATATATACGCCAACTGAAAATTCATAAAATGGTGTCAGGATTAGAATATAGCTGCTCTCAAGATTGTGGAGTATGGACATCATAAAATTGCAGAATACTGATCCTATAAGCATCATGTTATAATCCAGCATGTAACTTGGACATGCATCAGCAATATCATGAGAAGTGAGAGTCAGTTGTGTATTGTAGGATTATTAAAGTACTATAACATTGTGCAAACAGAACAATTTACTGACTATACCAGTGATGATTATGTTATAGTCTAGGAATCACTAGACACTAGATAATGTTTATTATTTGGGAATGTATATATGTGTTTGACATTTTTCTTCCCTTTTTGTGGGCGGGCCAACAACTAACTGAACAGGAAAGAAGAAAAATGTTATAATGTAAACCTAAACCTAAATTCTTGGGAAACAAAAAGGAAAAGTCTATGAAACAAAAAGGAAAAGACTATGGAAACCTACAGCCACAGCAGGAGCTCTTCCAAGTCCAGCAGTACAATGTATATATGTTACCCCACCATTACAATTGACAAGCTTGTGCAGTTTGCTAACCACAGAAGGAAGCCTCAATCGCAAATCAAAAGCATCAAAATCCCTGGTGTAATTAAAAATTATGTCACTTTAAGACTTTGAAAATATAGACAGACAATGGAAAAGGAATTTTAAGTCAATGCAAGAAAAAACTACATTCGACATGTAAATAACACTTCTAAATTGCATTTGACATGAACTACACCAAATTATCAAATTTCTTAGTTTATATGCGATCAATGAAAACAAGGAATTTCTAAATTGCATTTGACATAGACTATATCATCATCATCATCAAACCTTTCAATTCCAAACAAATTAGGATAGGATAAAAATAAAACCCATAGAAGTCATATATCAAGTTTCAAACATAAAACTAGTTGTTTTCTTTACACTTCTATTCAAGGCAAAAACTTTAGAAATATTCTAACACTTCAAAATTCTTAGTTCTCAAAGTAAAATGAAGTTATAGAACTTTGGTACCTAATTTCTGCACGGCAGTGCCCTATATCCTTACATTGCAGACAATACTCTTGAATGGCACTAATGTCAACTCCAAAATATCTGAACAACTAGTTAAGGATGGAGCATAAGTATTCACTGAAAGAAAGCATTGGCCAGCAATGGAGACAACAAACAACTATGATATCAGTATGAAACAAAACTATTTTTATGAGATGTCTACCATGCATTGTGAGAATATCATAGCTGCAGGAAAAAGTTGTAGCAGGAAAAAGGAGAAGCACATGTGATTGTTCAATAGAATTAGAGTTTTTGACCAATAACTGAGTAACCTAATTTTTTAAAGAAAAAGCAGATTGAAATCAAAGCACCCTATTCCAATAGTTAGTTAGATAAAAAGCTGTCACTACAACTTCATAGTCCTCTTGCATCTGGTATGTTTCACAACAAGTAACTGCATATATTTCAATAATGTGGTAAAAGTAATCATTTATTTTTACAAGCATGATGACAAAAAAATCAATAATAAGGATACTCAAGGTCTGGATCTTGCTGTAGGCAGAATACTGTTTTTGCACCAATCTTCCTAAGCTTATCAACATCGAGTGTGCTCTGAACATGAATGCAGCTAATCAGACAGAGTTAAGAAGTGATTTTTCTGTAAATTGGTTGAGATGATATTGTGAGAACCTGTAGGCAGGAGCCCACAATCAAGTCTGGGCGTATGAAATCGTAATTCATTCCAAGCTCGTGTCTATATGTCAACACTAAAAATGATTTTGAAAAGGAGAAAAGATATCAGGAATGAGCAATGATAGACAGCAATCTTAGTTTGAGATGCAATCCTATACCAGAAATATTGTCCTGAAAGAACTAATATTTCAACTGTCGATATAAAGTTCTATCAAAATCTCAAGACAATATAATGACAAAAGTCAGTCAGGGATAGGACAAGCACGATGTAATAGGAGCTATAAAAGGTGGAAATACTTTCAAATTTCAAACTCAGTGGCGGTACTTGTACATATGGATAATGCACCCTGTGCAAGGGCAACACTGGAAGAAGGGGAAGGTAAGACCAAGAGTAAGAACATAAATGTAAGTGAGGGTGACTTGTTCATTAGGAATGAAGAAAAATGCCCCATAAATGCCAACTAAACGGGCATTTGAGTTCCTGCACTGATAGACATTAAACACAACGGTAGCACAATACTTTGATAGTGACATCTATGAGGTTTTTCCATTTTTCATTTTCCATCTGTGAAAGGATCAGCAACCAGGCAGTCCACTACAACCGGACAAGTCCTTATACAGCTAACATCTATTGTTGCAAGTACCACTGAATCAGTCTATACCTGCTCCCATAGCTTGCGTCATGTTGGTGCTATATGCATCGGACTTGTCCGTGCCGGCCTCTACCGCACTATTCTCTGCGCTAGAAGTAGACGCCCCAGATGCCTGGAATGGTTACACCACAAGCTTTACTAGAGGTGAAACATGCACAGACAAGAAAGCTGCAGAGAATTCTAATTTCTATCATATGATAATTATCAGGGATTTAACGAGTTATCTGCCTCTAATCTCGATTAGATCAATACATGATCCGCTAAAAAAACGTCATACAGAGGTGGAGGGAATGCTTACAGTTTTGACAGTGTTTGATCGGCGACTCCCGCCACGAACCATCGTCTAGTAATCGACAATAAAAACGAACCAATGAGGGAGCCGATCCATCAAGGAGAGGGAAAAAAACGCAAAACGAATGGAATACGAGGGCTCACCAGATTGAGCGGCGAGGGCCGCCTCATCGACCTCGATCCCACGATTGGAGGCTCCCTGTGCAAAAAAAAAAAAAAAAAAAATCTACAGAGGTCACGAACAGGCGAAACAACAAGTGGCGAATCGAACCGGGGGGAGGGGAGACGTCTCGCCACCGCACTCACTTACTTGAGCAGGTTCTGGAGGCAGTTCATGACTTTCCCCTTCCCTGCCCGCACGGGCGCCAACGGCGACGAGGACGCGGAACGCGGAGGCGAATGCCAAAAATATCTCGCGTCGCGAGACGAGAAGGAGAAAAGGAGATAGCTCGCACTCGCGGCGAAGAGGAAGACGGAGAGCCGGAGAGGAGGCGAACGTGCGGTTGCGTGGACCCGGTGTACTGGTCTCGTGGGTTGCGCGGTCGATGGGCTTGGACGCAACGGTTTATAGGCTACGTCCACGTAGCGTCTCGGGGATGGGATGGGAGGGGGAGCAGGAGGGCGTTCGACGTGGACCGTGCTGGTTTGGCTCTTAGCTAAATCTAGCGGGCCCCACTTTTAGCCTTTGTTGACCCCTTCTTCGGGGGGCGCGAAAGCGATCGGACGGCGACGAGTCATGCACGCTACGGCGGACGGAAAATCGGACGGCCGCCAAGGGTGCCAGCTGGCGCGAGGTGGTCCGTTCGTTGGGAAGGCGCGGACCACATCTGGCGCCATCTCATCGTCAACGTGGTTTTCATGGAACACCAGCGTGACGGCACGCATATGTCTCACATCCTACGATTTTCCAAAAATAAAAAAAGGCAATATCGTGCTGTCGTGCTAGTGCTGTAGCGCAGATCAGTTTCGTGCACTTTGTTTTCACAAAAATTTGTGATGCTCTTTTTTAACACGCTCATCGATGATTTAGCTAATAGGACATGATAAGGGAGGGAAAAGGTGGGAACGGTGTGTCGTGTGAACTAACTCCCTCTATTCCCTTTATTTTTTAATAAATTGCACCACTAACTTTTGGTATCATTTATCTTATTAAAAATTATTGTAAATATATAAAAATATAAATCATGCTTTAAATTCTTTTTACAATAAAACTAAGTCATAACCGAATAAACAATACTATATTCATTTCTTTATATTTGTCATCTAGCATTATTTATATTTAAATTTTGACCACTCATCTTTTCTGCAATTTTTTTCTAAATGTCGTATTATCGACATGTAGTAAATAATATTAAACTTTTATTTATTATAATCTAACTATTTAAAAATTATTAGTGATTAATTTGGATACATAAGGAGTGCTTTTTTTTAATAAAACGAATGATCAAATACGTTAACAAAGATAAGCCCAAAACAAAATCAGCCAATGGAGGTGGAGTTGATGAGCTTATGGGAAGAATCCGATGGATTCGGTTCAGTTAAATAAAAAAGATTATCTATATGAGACCAAATATCCAAATATAAGAAAAAGCCGTGTAAACCATGACATGCTAATTTATCTATATACAGAATATATCTTTAAAATATACAAGTCTAGTTAGTTTAATAACTTATTAGTTTCCTTTTATATTTTAGGAAATAACGTTTGTAGATTGCTTGCAACCATGTTAAATTATTATAATCCTATAGTATAAATATAGACCCATATAAGCTTGTAAATAATATCTTGATCAAATACATCTTTGTTACATCGCTATCTTAGTTTATCTATTTTTTATCGGTAGATTCTAACTCTTAACGTGGGGTTGTATTGGTTAAATCCGAACTCTAATAAAGGGGTAAGTCTTATTATTATTATGGTGTGTTTATTTTATCTAAGGCTGCATCTATTAGTTCCGACCTTTTAGTCTGTTTGAATATACCACATCACGTTCAAGCGGAATTTATTAACTTATCAAACTCTTTTTATCGTCATCAGTTTCGTAGGTTTAATCTATTAGACTACTGATAGTAGATTGAGTTATAATTCGATGAGTTTTTACTCGGTGTTTTATCAGAATAGCTAGCCAATGAGTTATCCACATATCGAGTATCACACCCAGTGTATCATTTTCTCAGCTGATACACATACGTTTTACGTCTTAAGTGATTTCCTGCATTAAGTCGAATGAACTGCACTAAAGTAAAGTAAACCTCTTATAACTTGGCGTGTTCGTGCTATCGCATCGAACCGCAATCAACGAACACGAATGATTAATTCGACATTAACAAAATGTTATTTATAAAAAATAAAGGGAGTACTTATAATAAAAACCATCATTCTAAAGTAAAAAATTGTACTTATGCCTTTGAAAACCCCTGATTTAGTATAAGAATATTTAACTTTTAGGCTATCAATTCACAAACTTTTATCCTAGAATCATATGTCTAAGGTGTAAGAGAGGCTACGCTAAAGATATTTGACAATAGACAAAATAGTTAGGTAGTACTTGTTGCTAATGGTTAGTGTCACTTTTCAGCGATCCTAGACACATAGACGACAAATAGCCTGTGGTGTAACTACCGTTGAAACGAAATCGACATCACAAAAGAGCTATAAAAGCATTATCTTCAGAATAAATTCCCTAACAAATGACGTGCTTGGTGCTATTGCTGCTGTGGTGGCGCGGTTGGGCTGATACTCCCAGTACTAGTTTTTGCTTGTGATTAGCTAATGCAACTGCAATGGGAGGCATAGCCATACCCAACACAATTCAATATATTCGTAATGGGAATTTTGATTACAGTTAACCACATCGATGACGTAGGATCGTAGACATATTTTATCCGAATAAATATATAATTTGCTGGTGATAATATTATCGATGCATATCATATAAATTAATATTTATTAGAACAACTAATTTATTGAAATAACTCTGCACAGTTTATTTTAGTGGATTTATCAGATACATAATAATAATAATAATAATAATAATAATAATAATAATAATAATAATAATAATAATAATAATAATAATAATAAAGATCGGCCGGAATTTTGGGCATACATGCATACTCTTATTTAGCGTTGGCCCCATCTGTTTTATATTATAAAACATTTAGGTTTATACTTAAATCAAATGTATTTAACTTTAACTAAATTAATTTAACATAAAATAAATATACTATAAAAATATATTAAATGATGTATTTAATGTAAAGTAACTTGTAATATGAAAAACAGAGGAGTACTGTCTACGCTAGAAAATCATACAAAACAATGAAAGTTAATCATATACTAAAACTCTGCTTATCTTCAAGCATTAACGTAAGAACTCTACTTAATAGAGTTATCTCTAGCTAAAAGAATAATTAGGCAAAAGAAGGGAAAGGCAACTCACAAAAAGTGAAGAACAGCAGCACCGCAACAACCGGGCGGAGGGAAGCATAGCAGCTGTTCCCCCTCTCTCCACCGCCATGAGAGATCCCAAGCAACCCAAGCAGCGGCGACCAGCTTCCCACGGCGGCGCCGCCCACCACCTCGCCGACAAGCTCAGGAAGCACTCCACGTGGCTCCTCCTCCTCTGGTTCGCCCTCTCCGTCTACCTCTTCCTCTCCGCCACGCCGCCGCCCGCCGCCTCTCCTCTCCTCCGCCCCTCCTTCCTCCCTTCCAACCCCCGCGTCGCCCTCTCCGCCACCACCACCTCCGCCGCGGGGCTCCGGATCTACGTCTACGATCTCCCCGCCCGCTTCAACCGCGATTGGGTTGCCGCCGACGCCCGGTGCGCGCGCCATCTCTTCGCCGCCGAGGTGGCGCTGCACGAGGCGCTGCTGCGGTACGACGGCCGCGCGGCGCGCCCCGAGGACGCCGACCTCTTCTTCGTCCCGGTCTATGTCTCCTGCAACTTCTCCACCGCCAACGGGTTCCCGTCGCTGTCGCACGCCCGCGGCCTGCTCGCCGAGGCGGTGGAGCTCGTACGGGCGCAGATGCCGTACTGGAACCGCTCCGGCGGGGCGGACCACGTGTTCGTCGCGTCGCACGACTTCGGCGCCTGCTTCCATCCCATGGTGAGCTCCTCCCCAAAGCTTCGACTTCTTCTCGATTGGTTGCGTGTGCGTTAGGTGCTTAGGTGCCTGTGTTCTTTCTTGGGCTTGTAAGATGCAAGTTGCTTGCTTCCTGCTATCTAAATGGCATAGGAGCTGTTCGCGATATGGAGAGTGGTCAATACGGAGTCCAACTTAGTTCTAGAGAAAGCAATCCAATTCCGGATCCCAAATTTAGGCCACTCGAAGATTGACAGTCATTGACTCTTTGCCCTAATTGAGCTTGGGAGAACAAAATTCTCAACCCAAGCTTCACAATTCCTCTTTTCCTGTCACAATGGAGCTTAGTTCGTTGGAATTGAGTTGAGCACAGTTCATCATCCCTTCCATGCATAAGAATCAACCATGGGAATTCTTCCTCTGTGTTGTCACTTGTCACAACTGGCAGTGCAACTTAGTCACTTTAAAATTCACAATTTTGCTGACCACTTTCATATTTAAGGAAAACACCTCCACCACAATAAAATTTCCTTTTGTTTGATCAGGAGGATGTAGCTATTGCGGATGGCATACCAGAATTCCTGAAGATGTCAATCCTGCTACAAACATTCGGCGTGCAGGGCACTCATGTGTGTCAGGAGGTGAACCATGTGGTAATCCCGCCTCATGTGCTTCCGGAGGTGGCCCTTGAGCTACCTGAGCCGGAGAAGGCACAAAGGGATATTTTTGCTTTCTTCCGGGGCAAGATGGAGGTCCACCCCAAGAACATTAGTGGACGCTTCTACAGCAAGTAAGCATATACTGCAAACCCTCATTTCGGTTGTTCCATCTAGCAATTATCCCAAATGGATTAGCAAGAAGAACTCCGATTGCATTTTGCTGATTTTAGATTTTTTAGATCTGTCCATAATTCAAAAGTAGTTAATACTACACAGGGCTAACATAAATATCCTGTCAAGAATAGTTCTGTAATATTAAATGTTATTTCTTTTAATTGATTGGCAAAACTGAAAGACAAATACCTAGGTTGAGGCATCATCCATAACTACTATAATTTCATCAATTACATGTGGATAGCAGAATCCAGTACAGCAAATCAAACGTCATTAGGTCACAGGTACTAGCTCTTACCTTTTACATTCAACAGGAAGGTGAGGACTGAACTGCTACAAAAGTATGGTCGGAATCGCAAGTTCTACCTTAAGCGAAAGCGGTATGGCAACTATCGATCAGAGATGGCTCACTCCTTGTTCTGCCTCTGCCCGCTAGGTTGGGCTCCATGGAGCCCACGTCTCGTGGAGTCGGTTCTCCTTGGCTGCATTCCTGTCATAATTGCCGATAATATACGCCTGCCATTCCCGTCTGTACTACAGTGGTCAGACATCTCATTGCAAGTGGCTGAGGAGGATGTTGCCAGTCTTGAGATGGTGCTAGACCATATTGTGGCAACCAACTTGACTGTAATACAGAAGAACTTGTGGGACCCTGTGAAGCGTAAAGCACTGGTTTTTAACCGTCCAATGGAAGAGGGAGATGCCACATGGCAAGTGCTGAGGGAGCTTGAGATTTTGCTAGACCGTTCTCAGAGGAGGTATGTTGAATCATGGAGGAGGTGAAGACCAGAGAGTGGTTCAAGCAGATCTAGTAAGGATCTTTCTTTAGTTGCTAAAATGTGGCATCTGATCGGTTGCAACTGTGACAACAATGACGTGCAGCTTTCTCATGCCACTCAACTGACAAAACAAACCAATATTTGATCGACACTATCCATAGAATGGACCTTTTCCACGAGAAATTCAGAATGTCAGTTTCTCACATTCAATCAGAATCTTGAATGGTCAACTGTATGGTTCGCAATTGTTGTAATAATTTGAGCGTGCAATCACAGAATGGCATTCTGGGCTTAACAAGTTGGCAAGCTCTGTACAGGAATTAGTTTATTCATTTATTCTTAGGAGAAGTGTGTATCTCCTTTTTTTTCTTGAGAGAAAGGAAGATTTAAATATTGTGTAATAGAACGATGATCTGTGAAGGTCCTCGGATACGTTGCAATGTTGTACTATTGTATATTCAATTCTTCTGAAAACAGAAATGTGTTCAGATTTTTGGCATAATATTGTGGTGAGAAACTGAGAACACATGGTGTCAAACACACATGGCAGTGGATTCGGCAGACCTCTGATTCAACACATGATCTCCACTACTGTTGCCTGAACGTTTTGTTGGCCAAAAGAACGACTGGGATCAGGGAAAGAAAAAAAGGTAGGCACACACGCACGCACTTCGGGTCTCATGATCAAAGTTTTACGGATCATTGTTTGCTAAATCGATGGCAATAACCACACAAAATCATGAGGGAAAAAAGGCACGTATTTCTTTTGCTAAACTCAGCGTAGATAATAACCTGAAAATGTGAATGGTAATAAGCGTCGCTATCCTTCCTCCTTACTTTTACAGTCAAATAGTTTTGAGTCACAACAGCTGAAGCTCCAAAACACACCTGCAATGAACACCACCGGATAACTGCCTCCCAGGTCCAAACAAAGCTTATGATTGGATGCTTTTGCTGCATGTGAATCCTTATATTTCAACACAATATTGGATTCTACAAAGTTTCTTCCTCGGCAGCCTTATCAGATAAAAATACAAAAGACTACTGCTTGAACACCTCGCTGAATTCTGAGCGAGAGAACTCTTAATCACGACAGTAACAAACTAGGTCTTATGCCATAACAGTGCATAAAACTATTCTCGGGCAGTCAGAAAACCCCTTGAAACTTCATACGAGAGATATCTAGATCCGAGCATGAACTTGCCCAATTTGAGCAAGCAAAGGTTGTGGTAAAAATAAAATGAAGCAGTAAGTAGACCTAGTCTGAATTCTGAATGAACATTTGTCCGTTGTAGCCAGGAAAATGAATTCAAGACAAATAGGAGTGGCGTACAAATATCTAGAAAAAAAATGGAAAAAAAAGGGGAATCCACAGCGAGTAACTGAAAAAGTGCTGCACATACAAGATTTGTGATTAAAAATAATACGCCTCAAGTATACTGTAGAGAACATAAAAGATAGTACAACTTCAACTAAAAGACAACTTGGAAACCCATAAAATGGTTCTTTGGAATGCAAGCAGAAGATATTCAACAATGACCAATGTGGTTTTCAGTTTACATGCCACGAAGTGGCATTAACTGCTATTGAATGGATGGAGTCAAATAGCACAACTGCTGATCCACTAAAGTGAGATACACAGTTTTAATGTACTGTAGTAAACATAGAGCATAAATGGGTATCCCGTAGATAGCAACTGGATTTGAAACATACAGATAAACGCTTAGTTTCATATTGATGCTCAAGAGCACACATCCTTGCAAGGAGCATCCTTGCAGCGGCAAACAAGCCTCCCAGATAGTTCCCATCCATTAAATCCACGTTCAAGGACCATGATGTTCTTTACACCTGAATCTTCCTTAGCCTCTGACAAATAGTCCAGATACATTTGCGCGCAAGATGGACCCCTCACCTGCAAGTTGTGGTGATAGGTCGCAAGAAAAATCAGTGGCAATGACCTCAATTTGGAAGATGGATTTGTGATAAAACAACACAAGTGATAACTGATAAGAATCCAAATATAGGAGGAAACATAGCACGTATGGCTTGATTCAGATTTTGTATTGTGATTATTGATTAATGATGACATTTCTGGACCATCACAAACACAAAATCAAGTGTATTTACCAAGAAACATAGCAAAGAGTATAACTTACTGAGTTACTGGTTGTATGATGAAAATTGCGGCTATTTTCCTTCTTAATACAATGATAAGCTATTCTTTTGCATACTAGTTAAAATAAATTGCTCTTTCAGAGATTAGTCACAGATTATAAAAAAAGGAGTAAATTGCACTTTGTACCCTTTTTTCTTACCTTGATTGCATATTGAACTAGGATTTACCAAACTTTACAGTTCACACCTCTAAAATAGCCAAAACGTTGCCGTTCCAACCAGGGGAATTGCCACCATGATTCTTGTCCCATCCACGCAACCATGAGCTCGAATGCAAGCAATTCACTGGGATGCCGACGAGCTGTAATACAATACCGGTTGAGGGCGTCTTTGAGCAGGTTCCTGCCGGCTGGGCATATGCATGTATTCTGGTACTCAAAATTCATTCCTGAATTGCATCCTAGCTATTCGATTTGGCCATTCCAAATTTCTAATCCATGCCATTATATGGCTGTTCATGAAGAACTTCCTATCAGAGCACATCGTGAGCTTGAGCACAGTGGTGGAAGCGTACACTTTCATTCCCTTGACTGCCTCAACTGGCCAAAAAGCAATTTGCCCTTGTGCATGTCCAGCTCGCTGACGCAACAGCATTTGTCGCCACCATCGTCCATCTGTCGTGCTAATGCAGATGCTCATGTGGCTGTGCTAAAACACACCTAGTGGCAGCACATTCCCAAGTCCAATGTGCAACATGTTGGCAAGATTTCGTGGTGCCAAGTGAAAATTTTGGCAAACCCTGGTCAAATGTGCAACTAGGGTAAGAAAAAGAGGTGCAAAGTGCAATTCACTCAAAAAAAAATGCTAGATTTTTTCTAAAGAGAATACGCAGGGTGGTAGTAGATGACTTAAAATGGCACGCAAGCAACAAAAGATAACTCAGGTACTGAATCATATCAAGTCTGTTGATGTCTACTCTAGCCAACTCATAATAGTAGATGAACATAACTGGCTTCTGAAGGTGAACACTTTGTAAGTCGTGAAATACAAACCCACCTACTATCACTAAGGCGTGCGCGCTGATAGATATGGAAATAAGTGGAATAAACGAAGAAGAAAAAAAGACTAGAGAGGATTTGAGACCTTGCTGAGGGCACAGTGGAAGACGAGGGTTTCCTTGCCCTTGGTGGCCTGGGCCAACTCCGGCAGCCGCTCCGCGAAGCTGTCGCTGGCGAAGTGGTGCGACCCGGCGATGTGCGCGTAGTACATCCTCTCCTCGTCCCTTCCGCCCGTCCCCCCCAAACCGAAGGGATTACGATTACCCCCAAAATCAAGTCAAGTCAGCATCTACCGGTGTCAAAGCAAGCGCACAGAGATCGGATCGGCATGGATACCTGACGTCGACGACCGCGATGCTCGGGTCCCGGAGCATGGGGACGAGCTGCGCCGCCGACACGTAGGAGACACCCCTCGCCATCGCCATCGCCGCCGCCGCCGCCGGCCGTGTCCGTCCGACTGGGTATTTCGGAAAGATAAATTTACACGTTACCGCCCGAACGATGGCGATATTTCAGTTCAGGCCTCTCATTGTGTTTGATGGGCCTCAACTCTATCTCGGCCCATTAAGTACACCCCAGATACTTTATATGAAAAAATCGTAGATCGCTTTACTATAAATCGAATTTTATTTATGTAATTCAACCATAAAACCACTTTAATTTTTAAAATGGGTATAAATGAAATCTTTTAATAGTATTAACAACGGTTTTAGGTAACGTGATGCTTACGTGGCATGTTGCTCCGATCATTTAGGTGATGTGTCGCTTGCATATCATTTAAGTGGCATTGCAATCCAAAAATAAATAAAACAATTAAAAATAGATGAGACCAACATCTAAGAGAAAAATTAAAAAAACATCAGTACCCACATCCCATCTTCTCTCCTCCTCTCTCTCCCTCTCTTTTCTCTAGCTATCCTAGGATAGAGGAAGGTCGTCAAGCAGAGATGAGTAGCAGTGGATGACAGAGATGCCTTCTCTTCCTAGGCAACAACAGCAACGTTTTGAGTGTAGAGAGTAGGAGGACGGGCAATGAAGATGGTTGTCTAAATCTAGCTATGGCGATAGCAATTTGATAGAGAGAGAAGTGACCTAGGCCCCTAAGCGACGGGAGCTTAGTGGCTGGCAAGAAGGGCCCGCAATGGTGGAGGAGGAGAGGAGGGGGCTGATGAGCTCAAGCTCACCATCTGGTCCGAGAGAAGATGATGGGCGACCGATGAGGAAGGAGAAGGACGCCCTAGCACTGGCACGCTGTTTTTCCGTGCTAGTTAGCCGTCCATTGTGTCTGATGAGAGACAACGAGTCACTATTCTCCACACTGACAAACCATTGTCCGTCCGTTCAAGCCACTACTGTCTGTCTCTTCATCGTCACTGTTTTGTGTATGCTCCTTGTCGCTACTACTCACCGATGCCACTGATGTCCTCATCGGAAGAGGAGGGGGAAGAGATAGAGGAGAGAAAAGAAGGAGAGAGGGGTGATGATAAGTGGGTATCAATATTTTTAATCTTTTTCTCAAGAGGCTTACTCGGGGTTTATCTATTTTTTATTTATTAGTTTTAATTTTTTTAATGATAAAATGTCACGTAAGCATCAGATACCAAATTAACATGTCAAGTAAACATCATATTAGTTAGATTTTAGAAGTCACATGAATAAAATTTGACTCATAGTTGAGAGAGCTCAAATGGACTTTTTCCTACTCTATATAGTCTGCTGCAGTCACTGACATACTTGATAGCAGTACGTTGCAGTTGCTCGATAGCCGGCGTCGTCGCCGGCGGTGGACTCGCAGGAGGAGTGAGTTTGTTACTGAAGATCGATGGAGAAGCATGGCGAGGAGGGGTGCGGGGGATCTACGCCGCGGGCGGTGGCACAAGGAGACGCCGTCGACGGGAGACCACCAGCTAAGAAGACGGCGGCGGCAGCGGCGCCACCGTCGTCGTGCAGCATCTGTATGGAACCCTGGATCAGCCACGGCGACCATCGCATCTGGTGAGTCATGAGAGAGAGATCTCGATTGATGCTATATGAATATGCTTGCTACTCGATCGATGATCGATCGTTATATATACTACTAATTTGACAAGTAATAACCAATCAGACAAATTCCATTTCTTTGTTTGTTTCGGTTGCATTCCCTGTGGACACATGTACGGCAGATCGTGCCTAGAGAAGTGGCTAGACCATAGCCATAGTATTGCTGCTCACCGCGGCACTGGAGGGGGAGCAAAGGTATATATGCACTGATTATACATGTAAATGCCAATTAATCTAATCACTATATATGCATTTATTTTCCTCTTGATCGATCGATGCAGTGTCCTCAATGTGGTAGAAAGTTTGAGCGGCACCAAATTACCAACCTCTACGCACCAGGAATGGATACATGGAGCTACTGTCCATCTGGAGTAACAACCTTTCTCCATCTAACTTGCTTGCTATATTACTCAATTCATTATCATTCAATTCCTTCTATATATATGTATGTATTTAGATAATAAATTCCTTCTATGTATATGAGTATACTTGTAATTAATATATCATGTTAATATTGCCCATCTGCAGGAGGCAGGAGAGTATTACAAGGCTGAGTATGACAGGCTGCAGAAAAGCTTTCAATCTCTGATGGTTCATAATGTCGAGAATAAGGAGCGAATAGAGTTTATGGAGTTAAAAATGGCCCTTTTGAATAAAATAGCGGCGCTTGCGAAAGCGCTTATAAGGAAGCTTGAAGAACAGGAGATATTAGTAAAATCTTACCTGGAAATAGTGAAGGACAATATGAAGAAGATGGTTACACGAGACAAGGCAACCGCCATGAATATCATTGAATTCATGGAGCTCAGTATCGCCGAACTGCTGCCCGATCATCATCAGCCTGCGTGCTGATCGATCTACAACCGAGTAATGACGAATGCAAATGCATACATGCTAGCTTAGAGACTGCAGCTAGAAATTACTTGCAAGTTAAATAATTTTCGTTTGGCTTTAGAATCGACTAGCTATATATGTTAGGACGACCTATATATTTTGATGTGTGGGCGATCAGTTTGCAACCTGCGGCAACTTTTACCCCTTTATTATTCAGAGGATTAATCTAGTGATGACGTTGAAGTTGGGTTAATTTGCACTTGATTCGAATTGCTCATACACTCTGCACTTCTTCAGCCTCTTATCTTCGATCGTCGTGCCCCTCCCATGTTTTTTTATTCTTGTGAAATTTTTACACTTCTCTTTATCAAGTAATTACTATATATTCTTTATTACTTTTGTTCGTGCTGTTCTAAACTATGCCCTGTCCTTTATAAACATTTTGCTCCGATCAATAATTACTCTCCATTTCCAGTGAGTGGCAAAAAGAAAGTCACAAAACTACATAAACTTTAGCTAATTTATTGCAAAATTAACAGATTTAAGGACTACATGTATTTTTTTAAAAGAAAACCACATGTCTAGCTTCATCATCACATACACCATCACGGCGACCCGTTTTCTTGTACATGCCGAAAATTAAATAAAATATTCCGGCCCAAATTAATACAGTTATGGACTCGGAATTAATTTGCAATAGTGGTCCATCAAACGAAGCCTTAATTAATCTGCAAGCATCCATATGTATACGTTACGGAAGCGAACTCGTAATCTGAACCCTATTTGTACACGGTACCTGCAGCTTCGGTATTGCTATACTGCCTATATACATAATATACTCGATCTCAAGTTAGTTGTTGGAGTTTCTATCGAGCTATAAAGATTATGATTAATTGTACACTTATATGACATGGATGGACGAGACGGTGCCGATGGTGATATAGCAAGGGAGTGTTGTCGACGGAAGAGGAGCTAATGAGAAGGCGGCGGCAGTGGCGCCATCGACATGCCGTATTTGTATGAAACCCTGGAGCTATAACCTAACAAGAAGCATCAAAAACAGCTACAAGGTTTAGCATCAAAGTGTCTTTGAGGACTTCACCACTATCATTTTCGATCACTCCAATCTACTTTGGACTAGACGACGTGAAAGACATCTTTTTCTCGTACTAAGATCCACGAGTGATTTCCACCGACATTAATGGCTATGAAGTACACCACATATTGATGGATAAGAGCAGTTTGGCATATCTCTCTCTAAACATGCTAGAGCCGGCATCAATGCCCCTTCAAGACTTCAACGGGGTACTAGTGCGAACTCTAGGCTAAATATCTTTGCAAGTGACATTTGGTGAAGGTCAGAACAAGAGGCCAAGAGTGTATCACTTTCAACATCGTTGACATCTTATACCACTACAACGATATCTTTAATCATGCAATGCTCAACAAGTTCGAAGCGGTGGCCTATCATAATTATTTGTGCATAAAAATGTTGGGTCCCCAATAAGTAATTGTAGTACGGGAGAGACAAGCTTCAGCAAGACAAAATATTTGGGTGACCGAAGCACCACATGAAGTCAACAACGTTAAGTTAGGATGGGACAAAGTACCGATAGAAACCTATAAGGCGAAGCTATCCCCATAAGAAGACATAAACAAGTACCAAGTTGATCCAGACAATCCATTAAGAATGGTGTCCATAGGGGACAAAGTGGACGAAGACCTGACGGTAAGAATCTTGCAAGGTATTAAGAAAAACCTTAATATATTCGCCTAGGGCACTAAAGAACTACAAGGGGTGAGTTGAGTGTTGATTGAGTATTGCCTGGCGGTGAAACCTACGGTAAAACCATGTAAGCAAAAGCTTTGCAAGATGTTGGAGGATTACCAAGAAGTTGTCAAGTTAGAGATAGAAAACTACTTTGCGCATATGTCATAAGAGAAGTGTAGCATCTAGAGTGGCTGACCATCCTAGTGCTCATCAAGAAGACAAATGGCAAGTAGAGAATGTGCGTAGACTTTACCGACTTGAACAAGACTTGCCTGAATGATGACTTTCCTTTACCAATAATTGACTAGCTTGTTGACTCAACGATTAGGTGTGAAGTAATGAGTATTCCAAAGGTGAATGTAACAACCAATGTCAATCTATTCGATTTTGCCATGTTCAAAGAGAAGTGTGATGGCCAGAACTTGCAAATTAACTTTGCCTCCATAGCCCATCCACAATCCAATGGAATGGTAGAGAAGTCAGATGGCAAGTTCTTGAAAGCACTCAAGAAGACGCTAAAACCACCAGTTTTGGCCAGAACAACAATCGCATGAAGATCAAAGAATTTCTCTTGGGGGTCGAGCAAAACCACACAAGAGGAAGCTAGTGGTTGCACACCCAATATTAAGAACTTCTCAGCCAGGCCACATACGCTAAAGTGCTCATAGAGCTGGTGAAGTAAGACCTTTCGGGATTCGTATTGGCCAATCGAAGTCACTTTCAGCAAGAAATCATGGGCGAGGAGGTCAGAGCGAAGGGCCTTGAACTCCTCTATCTCAGTGTCGTAGAAGACCTAATGGTAAAACCACTTCGTTATCTAGTCTCGGTCCTACTTCGACATTATCACATGTACTGACTAGATGTCAGTGTAGTCTGGATGGGTGGTGAAGTTTACCACATTGAGGATTTTCTTCTTCAACCCAACCAACGTGTCAATGGTCATGGAGTAATTTCTGGCCATGTGGATCATGATAAAGAGGTCGATGGACGGCTCAAACTCAAGCGTTTGGCCCATCCACTCAAACACCACAACTCAAATGATGGTGCTTAGGTTGACCTACAATAACTATAGGTTGAACGCCATAAGAACTTGCTGAAGGAAGTTGGAGCACGGGAACCAAAGCCCAGCGTCGAAATACGCCACAAAGATAATGGTTTCATCATCGTGCGGCAAGGGGACTTTGTCTTCATACGCTACCCTTACTTGCTTCGCAACAAGAATCTCTACTTTGGCCATCTTGACAAGGTCGATGTCTTTAATTGCTAACTTTCCTAGAAAAGTGGAGAAGGTTTCGTTCACATGCCCTGGGTCCAAACTGGTGGGCGTGGCTAGAGAAGATTTATGTGGAGCTATAGAAGCAAAGTGGGGATGCAAATGAAGGCGATGTGGTTTTACCCCTTACTTGATATATATAGAGAGAGGGTGTGAAAACTAAGCGACAATCACGATGCGTCGCGTATCTTGGCAAAAGGCGAAGTAATAGCCAATTACGAGCTGCCATGTATATTCCGTCTTATACCCTAATAAGAAGGCTAGATAGTGTACATCTATTTCTCGATTGGCAGGGCATGGATGGGGTTTGATTCACCATCCCTAGGTTTGTCAAGCCCATGGGGTAGGGTGATTTTAGCCCATTAAGTATCCTTGTGATAAATAAAAATCATCAGAACTAAGCACTAATAGGTAAATTCACCTCAATATTGATTATCTTTCCGGTTGTCATCCCTGTGAGACCCACATCTCTATCATGCCTTCCATCTCATGGTGTGATTTTATCCCAATAAGTATCGTTGTGGTGAATAAAAAATCATGAGAACTAAGCGCTAATAGGTAAATTCACCTCTATCTAATGCACGGGTATTTTTTTTTCGAGTAAAAAGAAAAAGACCAATTGTAGTATCACAGGATCCGAGTTGGCCCATGAGTATCATATTCCCACGCGGCCCACTAACCTTCTCGATCTCTCCTTCGCCGTCGCTCCGTCGAGAAGAAAACCAGAAAAAGAAAAATACTTCGGTTTTGCCCGCGCGCTCCCTCTCTCTCTGCGGCTTCGATTCGACTTGTCCCCTCCGCCGCCATTGCCATTGCCATTGCCACTGCCACTGCCATGCCGTCGCGCTCCCGAGGAAGGCGCCTGCTTCCTCGTCCTCATCCGCCGCTCATCCAGGAGTTCCTCCACGACGACCTCGACCTTGGCCTCGATGTAGGGGTTAACTACAGCGACGACGAGGAGGACGACCAAGAGGAGGAAAACGAAGAGGAGGAGGAAGAAGATTCCTAGGAGCAGGATGAACAGGGGGAGCAGGGACAGGAGAGTATCGGGGAGGGATGTGGGCCATCCGTACAGCCTAGGGTTTCCGGCGGCACGGCGGAGAAGCACACCTGCTCCGTTTGTATGGAGACCTGGACCTCCCAAGGCGCTCATCGCATCTTGTGAGCCCAAATTTTGGCCCTAACTCTTCACGATTTATTCGATTCGCGTTATGTGCCTGGCATTATCCAAGAAAGCTTTGATACTCTTAGGCTTAGTTCCGATGCCCGATGATTGAGGTGCACTCTATGTGCAGTTGTATTAATCCTTGCGGGCATGTCTATGGAAGATCTTGCCCGGAGAAGTGGTTTGCAAAGCAGCGGGGGAACACTGGTGCACCGGTATGTGCCAATGGATCTTAGTTTGGAATAACATTGATGACAATTTTGTCGTTGAGGGAAATCCTCATGCGTGACCAAAATGTCCCTTGGTATTGTTTCTAGTGCCCTCAATGTGGGAGAAGGTTCAAACATAAGGACATTATCAATCTCTATGCGCCCGAGGTCACAGTACCGAATAATGATCTGGAAAAGGTTCGAGTTTGTTTTGTTTCATCATGGACCAAAAGTGTTGTTTCATTCTGCAGGAAGTATTGTATTTAAAGGGGAAATCCGAATCCCTTGCGGAAAAGGTATAGTTTCTTTGTGCCATCTGCATGTTCCTTTATGTCCCTGCCATATACTCCTTTTCAGTTATTACTTTGCATGCAAAAAGTATCCTTTTTCTCTTTAAAGTTGAAATCAACAACTTTTATACCCCTTGCCTGGTTATTTATTTTTATTGAGTAAAGGTGATGAAACATGAGAAGTTGCTAGATGAGATGAATGAGAGATTGCTTGAGTTGACAAGTGCTCAGAAGTCTCCTGTTGCCATTTTAGCTGCATATTGCGTTGTTCAAACTCTAAATGATGATAATTATGTCAATGTTTGTTCACAGACTATTCCTGTGTCAGATAATATATGTAGCAATTTTCATTTCACTACAATTGTGCTCATATATTTTCTTATTATGTGTGCCTTGCAGAGGCAGATTGCATCAGAGCAGAGATTAATGAACGTTGGTAGTTCAAAGAGACAGGTAATGCTATTTAATTTAAATTTTCAATTGTCAACACCTGAACATTCATGTGAAACTATTTTGTTCTACTGAAGAAAATGACAGAGCATTTGGTTGGAACTACATATCTGAAGCCATCAACCAGCCACAGAAGATTTTAGCTCTAGCAACAGTTGCCATTTTGTCTTTCAGGTTGTTTTTTTTTAAAATTGCCATATGTTATACTAATTCAAGGTGCTCTCATTCTTATGTTCTAGTTTCCTTTGACATGCTCCAGCTTTTGACATTTTATGTACATTGAATATTTTACTCATCCGTGTTATGCTAACTTGAAACATGTGGCGTCTATAGTAACTACTACATCAAAGCAACCACTACCAGACAGTAGGGGCTTCACGATTCTTTTTTTCTCTTTTTTGAAAGGAACCATTATCAGGCAGCACGCATCAATTTAAATTTATAAATAAAGGGGGAGGTTACAAAGAAACAGCCTATAAAGACAGAACACTCGCTTTAGACCAGAAGAGTATAATCCTTCATAATTCCTTCCCAACTTCTATGACATGTGAACTGGACAATGTGTTTCTATGTTGATTACTCTGGAGGAAGTAATGCTTGTAAATCTACATCTTATGCAGTTATGCTTTTGCAATGTTGCCCAAAATCTTAAATTCATAACAAGAGTGACTTCACCTCTTAGGTAGTTACAGTAGTTTATTATATGCGTTATAATAAAGCAGTTTATTGTGTTTTATCCTTGCATTTTTGTAGCGTCAATTGTTTTACAAAAATATTGTGTGGTGCAACTGAATCCTGCATGCATTTATTTCATACTAAAGTGAAGTGTGTCATTCTTTTCAATTGATAACCATGTTTTGTAGAAAGAATTCATCATGAATGGACTTCAAGTCATGGCCATAGATGCATTTAACCAAACAATTCTTGCTTCTTGAAAGGCGCCAGGTGTAGGACAGGAACATGTTTTTTCTAAGGTGTATTTTTTAAATCATTTTCTTTGCCAAAATGAATACATGTTATTTTTCCTTATCACCACCAACGTTTACAATATTTGCCTTATTGCATTTTTTTATCAACAGTTTAGCACGCTTTCCCATCACGAAACTCGGAACATACAACTTCCTCCTGATACCAAAACTGTCAGGGATATATGTATGTTACCTAGTGGCTCTGCTATTTTTTACATCACTGGGCAGGAAGCTGTCATTGTTTAGGTTTGTCTTCAATTTAGTAGTCTGTTGCTTTGTATTAGCACTATTTGTTATAACTTACAAAGCTGCATTATGTTCTTAATCCAGCATGACAACTGATCATGTCGTTCTTCAGTGTGATTTGCCGGTAATTATTTGACCCTGCTAAATCTACAGCCCTTGAATAATATGTTTGCAAGTCCTTTTACTCCTGAGAAGTTTGCAGTGGAAAAGTTTGTCTTGTTGTTACTTAGCCTGTTTGGAAGGATGATAGATGAAAGTTGTATCTGTTTTTAGAAAAGAAAAAAGGAAACAAAGTTGTAGTAGCGTAGATGGAGTGGCTGTTAGACAAACCACTGGACTGGGTTGTATATATATAGACCCAACTCCTCTGTATACGCTCGGGGTCTTAGTCACTGTACACATTCTACATGATATCAGAGCGAGTCTAGACATCTCCGGCGCGCTAGCTTCTTCCTTTAGCGAGCTGACCCTTTCCTCCTCGTCATCAACGTCTTCTTCTCGTCGTCGACCCTCTTCCTAGTACTTTCCTCGCTCTCTCGCCCCCGTTTCTTCTTCTCTCCGTCTCTCCCGCAGTCACCTTCTTTTCTCCGTCCCACCTCCGCGCGACCAGGCGACGGTCTCGATCCACCTCCTCGTCTCGCCTCGCACCCGTCTCCGCTCTTCTTCTTGCCTCGTGCATCTCTCCTTCTCTGACGCCGACGCACCTCCGCGCTCGTCGTCTCCATTGGTTGAACTTGTCCAACCTCCCATCGGCTAGACTTGTCCAGCCCTCCATCGGCTGGAACCCTCCCTCGGTTCTCGCCTTTTTCGACACGCTCAACGGCTCTCAAACGCGAACCTTCTTCCCTCACGTCCGAGCTAGTCAAACGTGTCCACGGACACGAATCCCTGCCTCCTGGACGCGAACATATTCTCTTCCATCGTTCGCCCGGGCTCATGACATGCTAGTTCTTAAAAAACTACGTCTGGCCAATGATGAGAAGACAGTGGTCCACACTGCTCTTCTTGTCGCAGCCGATAATGGCTACCGAGCTTCTTGCACTGCCCCTTCCTCCAGCAGTTCTGGTGGCCATGGCTTCAGTCACAGCAACACAGTCCACACCGAGAAAGGCAAGGGCAAAGGCAAAGGCAGGACCTGACAGGGTCCGATGCAATCACGACCTACCTCGGTCCCTGCCCACCCTGCCGGTTCCACAGGTCCGTGGCTCTACTACAACCCCTAGGTGCCCCAGCCCCAGCCACGCAGCCCCATCGGCTGGCAACCCGGGGTTCTCGGTGCCCATCCCCAGGCTCACCTGGCATCGGCTCCCGTTCTGCCGCCTCAGCCGATGATACCGACCCCACCCACCTAGTCAGCTCCCTCTTGGAACCAGGCTGGCCTCGTCGCTGCTCTCAACCAGATGACGCTCCAACCACAGCACCCTTGGGTGTTGAACTCTGGGGCGTCTTCACACATGGCGTCATCGGCCGGTATACTTCGCTCCTGTCACCCCTCTTCCTCCCCTTTTGTCACCATCGGCAATGGTCACTCTCTTCCTATCTAATGCCGAGGTGACTCCTTTTTGTCTACATCCACCACTAACCTCCCCCTACGCAATGCTCTTATCGTCCCTTGTCTTATTCACAATCTTATATCTGTTCGTCAATTCACAAGAGACAACAACTGCTCCATTGAATTTGATGCGTCTGATTTCTCTGTGAAGGATATCCCAACCCGGCGACAGATCCTTCGCTGCAATAGTGACGGAGACCCCTACACCATTCCCGCTGCGCCGTCCACTCCACACGCCAGCGTCGCCCTCTCCACCACCCTTTGGCACCTTCGCCTCGGCGACACCGGCCCCGACGCTGTCGCCACCCTCCGTCACAGCGCCTCCATCCGATGTACTCACAGCAGTTCCACAGTTTGCCACTCATGTCAACTTGGCAAACATGTGCGTCTGTCTTTTTCTAGTTTTCTCTTCTGTACCTCGCGTCCATTTGAACTTATACATTGTGATATATGGACGTCTCCAGTTAAAAGTGTCTCCAGTAATCAGTATTATTTCGCTATACTTGACGATTACACACACTATTACTGGACCTTCCCGCTCATCCACAAATCCGAGGTCGCCTCTTACCTCACTCACTTCGTCATGTATGTGTCCACTCAGTTCAACCTCCTCATCAAGGCTTTACAAGCCGATAACGGTACGGAATTCGTCAACCATACCGTTACAAACCTCCTCACCTCGCAGGGCATCCATCTCCGGCTCTCCTGCCCCTACACCTCTCCTTAGAACGGCAAAGTCGAGCACCTCCTTCGCACCCTCAACAACATCAGTCGCACCATGCTACTTCACGTCCACTTACCTGCCACTTATTGGGCCGAAGCTCTGGCTACTGCGACGTACCTTCTCAATCGGCGCCCATGCTCCTCCCTTCAAAACAACGTTCCCTATGCCCTTCTCTACCACACGGCGTCCGACTACTCACACCTTCACGTTTTTGGGTGCCTCTGCTACCTAAATCTCACCGTCACAGCTTCCCACAAACTCGCTCCCCGCTCCACCGCCTGTATTCTCCTCGGCTATCCCACCTCTCACAAGGGATATTGATGTCTCGACCTTTCCACCCGACGGGTTATCGTCTCTCGTCACGTCATTTTTGACGAAACATGTTTTCCCTTCGGTCTACTTCATCCGATATCCTCCACTAGTGATCTCGACTTCCTCCTCACCAACACCGTGCCGACCAGGTCTCCTCCACTGTCCTCTCCATCGGCCCTCTCATCGGCCGTTGCTGAGGATTTACCCTTCACATATCCCACCACTACTCGGTCCGATGTCCCTACCATCGGACCCCTATCGGACTTACCTCCATCGGCCGATACCGATCCTATTTATCCTTCAGCCGATACGGTTCCCTCTCCATCGGACACCCCACTTCCATCGGCTCCTCAATTTCCATCGGCTCCCCCCACCCTATTGGCTGATCCATCTCTATCGGACCGATCGGAATACTCGGCCCACCCGACCTCATCGGCTCAGGCCGATCTAATTCCTCCTTTTCCTCTCGTCTACAGTCACCGACTCGGAGCCGATGACGCCCCCACCCGACCAGTTCTTCCCATTACTCCCGCACCCCCATCGGCTCCAGTTCCCTCCACCTCTCACATGGTCACCCGCTCCCAGACCGGGTCTCTCCGCCCCACTCAGCGCTACGGTCTATCCGCCGTCCACAGCTCTATCTCGCCCATCCCGACGACTTCTCGCTCAGCCCTGGCCGACCCTCAATGGCGCGCGGCCATGGCCGACGAGTACAAGGTCCTAATGGACAACGAGACCTGGCGCCTCGTTCCCCGATCTCCTGGCGCCAATATTGTGACTGGTAAGTGGATTTTCAAACACAAATTTCACGTCGATGGCTCCCTTGCCCGTCACAAGACTCGTTGGGTAGTCCGAGGTTTCTCCCAACGACCCGGTATCGACTACTACGAGACCTTCAGTCCCGTTGTCAAACCCACCACCATCCGAGTCGTCCTCACCTTGGCTGCCTCTCGCTCCTGGCCGATCCATCAACTAGGCGTGAAGAACGCTTTTCTTCACGGCCACCTGACGAAAACAGTCTACTGCCAGCAGCCCTCAGGCTTCATCTACCCTTCTCATCCCGACGACGTCTGACTCCTTCAACGCTCTTTCTACGGCCTCAAACAAGCCTCTCGTATCTGGTATTAGCGCTTTGCTGCCTATCTTCGGCACATCGACTTCGTGGTCTCTGCGTTCGATAGTTCCCTGTTCAATTTTCATATCGGCTCCACCACTGCCTATCTACTTCTCTATGTCGATGACATTGTTCTTACAGCGTCTTTGATATCTCTCCTCGATCAGATCATGGCCCGACTCCACTCTGAGTTCGTCATGACCGATCTTGGTCCTCTCCACCATTTTCTTGGCATCTCCGTAACCCGTTCCTCCCACGGGCTCTTTCTTTCCCAACGCCAGTACGCCATCAACCTCCTCCAGCGTGCGGGCATGGCCGATTGTCACCCCACGGCCACCCCGGTCAATACTCGAGCCAAACTCTCCGCTGCCGATGGCGCTCTCGTTGTTGATCCCTCTCACTATCGGAGTCTTGTCGGGGCTCTCCAATACCTCACACTCACCCGGCCCGACCTCACGTACGCTATCCAGCAAGTGTGCCTCTTCATGCACGTTCCGCGCGAACCTCACCTCGCGCTGCTCAAGCGCATCCTACGCTACGTGAAAGGCACCCTCTCCAGCGGGCTGCATCTCAGCTCCAGCCCCATCGACTCCCTCATCACGTACTCCGATGCGGAGTGGGCAGGCTGCCCCAACTCTCGACGCTCTACGTCCGGCTACTGCGTTTATCTCGGTGACACTCTCGTATCCTGGTCCTTAAAACGCCAAACTACAGTGTCCCGGTCCAACGCCGAAGCCGAGTACCACACCGTCGCCGAGTGCTGTTGGCTTCGCCAGTTTCTCTAGGAGCTCCATGCACCCCTCTTCACCGCGACCGTCATCTACTGCAACAATGTCAGTGCCGTCTACATAACCGCCAACCCGGTCCATCACCGACGCACCAAGCACATCGAGATCGATATTAATTTTATCCGTGACAAGGTCATATTAGGACAAGTTTGGGTGCTCCATGTACCATCGGCACATCAGTTTGTCGATATAATAACTAAAGGCCTGCTCACGCCTTTGTTCACCAATTTTCGATCCAGTTTCTGCGTCCGTTTCCCTCCCGCTACGACTGTGGGAGGTGTTAGACAGACCATTAGCCTGGGTTGTATATATATAGACCCGACCCTTCTTGTATACGCTCGGGGTCTTAGTCACTGTACACAATTCTACAGTGGCGTAATGCAGTAGTGCTACTTAAATGAGGATGTGTTATTGCATGAAAATTATTTGAATTGTCCGTAGGCAAATTGATTGAAGCACCTTCAGATAATGCTTCCTTGTTAATATTGCTTTCTCTATTACAATACCATGCAGTCTCCTGGCTGGTCATGCTCTGCGGATGAATCTTCCCATCAGATTTGTGCTGGATTGCAGGTTAATCTTTCAGTATCTCCTGATCTGAAGATTGTTCATGTAATTGCAAAGTTTTACATGAACTGCTTTCTTGCGTACCGCAGAATGGCAATCTTAATATCTTTGATATCTGTCGAACTTCAAGACCGTTGCATTCTATGGTGGGTTTATCTGCACATCGGTTCATACTCTCCATTCGGTCATGGATAGCAGCAGTTGTAGAAAGTTTCTGTCCGCCTCTTCTATAGGCCCCTGCATGTGGGATGCTTATGGCAATCAAGGCAGGTATGTGAAAAGGTAACAGTTTAAAGGCATTAATATATTGCGTAACTCTTATTACTGATGGCGGTTGATATTTGCCTTTGTGCTCTGCTGATCCATGAAAATATGTAGTTTGGTTTACTGTGGTTCTCATGTTTGCCTTTGGGTTCGGTTGCAGGCTGAAGTTGCTATTAGGGGCAGATAATCAACGGGTGTGCATTTCTCTTGCATGTGCCTCTCCATCAAGTGATCTCTTAGTAGCTTCCTTTCGGCCAAAGGTTTATTTGTCCGAGGATGCAACATCATCTCAGGTGTATCTATCACAAACGCCAACACCCTCTGGTAGAGGGAAATTGGGGCATCATGCACTCATCCGGAGGGCAGGGAACTCATCATCCTTCACCGAAGACAGGACAAGCAGCGCATTTGTGAGCGAAATTCGCATGTCAAAATCCGCAATCATACCTTATGGAAACAACCAACATCCGTTTGCCTATGGAGACGAGTCGTTGCGTGGGGTCCGGACCTGGCGACTACCTTCGTTCGAGATGTATTCTGATCTCAGCCCCCTCCAGCAACCGATCATGGATTTAAGGTGTGCAGAAAGTTCAACCGGAGGGAGGTATCTAGGGTACGGAAAAGTTGCAGGTTTTCAGAATTGGGTAGCATGTCAAGGAAAGAAACTTAATTTTAGGGTAGCTTTTGCTTTTCCCCTGACCTTTTGTAGCTCTGCTAAGCGCTAACGAACATAAATAGTTTGTAGATATGAAAGCTAGAAACTGGCCTTTTGCTATGTACAGTCTTCCTGAAAGCGGAGAGCAGTTCTGGAATGCAACAACCATCTATCGTGTGTTCTGAAAACTGCAGTAATGTAACTGATGTGCAATGCACTTGTCATTTACGCTAGCTTACTAGTTACCACCACCACCACCACCACTACTACTACTTCCGTGCTTACAATGACAGTTCTGACAGTCGATGCCTGTAATAAGCAGAGTGTTGCAAATTTTTCAGAATGTTTTTGAAATTGAAATTTGGGTGACACAGCTGCACACCTCAATACAATCATACATGTAATGTGTATAGCTAACAACAATGTGGTATATGAGGGGAGTAGATACGTGTTGGTGCTCGTACTACGGTGGTGCACACAACACATGATCGTTGATCGATCGATGAGAGGCCAAGTGAAGATGCGTGCATCAACAGCCACTAGCACTCGGGGTAGTTGGCGTGATTCCTGGAGTAATCCTGGCAGTAGTAGTAGACCATGGACCTCTTCTGCGCCCAGCTCATGGCGGCCTTCTGCTGCGAGCTAAGTCCGGTGGAGACCGACGGCGAGGCCGGCACTGGACGGCAGCTCGCCGGCGCGTCGGTCTCGCAGCCCGCGATCTTGAGGTCTCGGTAGCTCGAGACGAATGGCTGGTAGCGGTAGTCGGACTTGAAGCGGCCGCCGTCGGTGGCCCAGTCGGAGGCGTCCCAGATGGAGCCGTAGACCCACATCTGGCGGTCGGGGTAGGTGAGGCCGCGCGGGTAGCGGCGGACGGGCACGTCGTCGACGAGGAAGACGATCTGGTCGGGGTTCCAGAGGACGGCGTAGTGGTGGAAGTCGGCGGTGGGGTCGAACCAGAGGTGGAACCGCATCTCCCGGCCGATGATCGTGCCGTCGCCGGTGCCGTGCACGTACACGTTGGTCTGTAGCGTCCATGGCTCCCCCGGCACCGTACCCAACAGCTCAATGTCGATCTCGTCGTGCTGCCCCGGGTACAGCTCGTTGTTCGACAGCTACATGCATGCACCAAGATTGATCCATATCGATTCACAGCAATGACAACGCAATCTGACGAGTGCATGCATGCATAGGGACGACGACGACGACTTACGTAGAAGGCGGTGTTGACGCCGGCGGTGTAGCCTGAGGGGACCTTGATGGAGGCGCCGAAGTAGCCGTTGCGGTAGGAGCGCTTGGACTTGAAACCGCTTCCGGAGCTCCGGTCCATCCAGACGGTGAGCGCCTTCTGGTCCGGCGAGAGCGTCTGGTGCTGGGCGCCCCACAGGTTGTTGTACCCTTCGCCGAACGCCATGGACCTGATCGTCCTGCTCGGGTAGTATCCCGGCGATGGCTGCGCCATTGACGGTTGCACTCCACTACTGCACGCCTCCACCACTACTATCAACAGCAGCACCAGATTACTAGTCACAAGCCTACCATTATTAGCAGCTAATTTCTTCTGCTCCATCTCGATCCTAGCTACTCGATCGATCTCTTCTTCACTAGCAAGCTGCTCTGCTGCATCACTGCATGAGGCCGGCTACATATAGGATCGATCGGGGAGCAGCTCCTGGCTAGCTCGATCGTCTCCAATGGGAACCTCTCGCTTGAAATTAATTCATGCATGTGGCCACTTACATTACGTTAGGCACTAGTCGAGACACGAAATGAATGATCAGTCTTCCCTACGTACCGTGGGCCTGGGCTAGCTTAATTAGCTCTTGATTTGCACAAATTTGACAGATTATTTGTGTACGTACGTACTCTACTCATTAACACAAATTGATATAGTACTTGATAATCTGTTAAACAAAGAAGAATTGAAGGGTCCAGACTTTGACTCGATCGTTTTAATTAGTTTTGTACGTTTTGTTGAAATACATCATCTTATTGTCAGAAATATAAAGAGATTAATACTTCATTATTGCAGAATCCAATAATCCCATGATTTGTGCAGTAATATGTTTTTTAGAAGTGGCAAAAATTGCTAGTTGCGACCTAACTTGTCTGCTCGGCGGTTAGGGCATCCCTGCTGATCATCTGCTTTCGGTTGCTGCTCCCGTTAATGTACCATACCAACCAGACCTTAACCTGCCATGGGCTTAATTAAACACTGAATTAAAGCAGCTAATCTAAATGTTGGACTTTGCCACATCTAATAAACGTCTTCCCTTTATCCATCGTGCGTACAGTGAAGTTACTGCTACTTAATTGGAATTCGATCGATAATATAATTGCAGTCATATACGATTATAGCAAAATTTGCTATAGAACACTCTAATTTATCCTAAATTTTAAAATTCAAAATTTGTTGTAAATTGCAAAAAATAGAGTTGACAAAAAAATTAAATAAAATTTGAAAAAATAGCCGAGTTTAAACCTTTTTTGTAAATTATTTTTTTATTTCCATAATTTGGGGGCAAGTTTTGAATTTTATAAAATATGTTTAAATTTAGTTCAAATTTAAATATTGTAAGTAGCTTGAGGGTAAAATTGTATTTTGCGAAGCTTTGATATATTAAAATAATGATGGGATTTTGTCAAAGAACAACAAAACTAGCAAATGTAATAAATTTGAATTATCCCCTACAAATTTTATCTAAGATTAATTATTAACTAATTATATTGTTGAAGTGATAGAGACATATATAAATACATGCTTGCTTGCAGTCGTGCAAACTGTGAATTAAATTTAGCTTCAGGTCAAGGTATGCAGGGTAGTTACGTTAATAATCGTGCGGCATGCTTGGCCGATTGGCCGCTGTCCATTTATGCATGATTGATCTCGTTACGTTGCGTTCGATCGATCGATCACTTTGTTGTCAAAATCGATCGGAGAAAAGAAAAGGAAAAAGGAGATGATAGAGACCGAAACAGTTGAGAGCGATTACTAGCAGCTCGATCGTACGTAAGTACGGCCCTTGTTCGATATCTCCTTTTCTATCGCATTATCTCAGTGTACTACAGCAATTTCATATCATTTCACCTAGCCTTCATTTTAGTCGTTCAATATAACTATGGTCGTTGCGACGATAATACACGTATTTACCTCAATTTTTTTTAAAATAACTTCTTGGTATACCTAGATGAGACAGTTCAATTGGTACCCATAAATTCCACCAAAACAAGTCGAATTCAAATTTATTTTGCTATCTCATATCACATATCTAACTAATTATATTTTGAGGTGGCACACACCTAGAATCAAATATTAAGCAAAAAGGCATGTATAATGTTAGATTCGATTCAGATTTGTTTGAACTAAATAAGTTAATGTGCATATCCAAAAAGTTCCAATTTTTTTCATATTCATTTAAATTAGGTATATACAGAATTTAAATCTTGAAGCCAGAACAACATTGAGTCATATATATATATATGGATGTGCTAAAACACACCCATAATAAAAATGTTAACTTTTTACTTGTTAATTTTTTACTACGAGTTATATCGTCCTCAAATACTTTTATACTAAAAATTTACTAATAAGTTTAATACAACGATATAACTCGCAATACAATTTTATGATACGAGAAATGTATTTTAGTTATTATAGTATAATATATCTAATTTATCCATACACATCTATACATACGTATCTACGGTTATCATTCAATGATAAGATCGAGGTGGGCCTCCTGAATTCCAATATAGCATGGAAGACCGTTAGACCGACCATGCATGTGACAATGGCCCTAACAACATTTGTCAACTTATGCGTGTTTTGTAACGACCGATTCGATCCTAATTCCTTGCTCAACAACTCTACTATAATATAATTGGGTGAGAAAAAAACACACACACATACCAAGCACGAAGAAACAGGTACATGCATGTTTTGATCCACAGTGTAGCAATGCAACCACCTGCACGGCACCTAGCAGCTAATATTGCCTGCTAGTTCGATCGCTCGTTTAATTCAGACAATGACCTCTCTCCTAATTGAAGCTAACTAGCTAGCGGGCTCTTAGGATCAAAAATGTAGAAATCATAATTAATAAAGACTAAATTAACCCTGTGTCTAAGAAGAAAGCATTAGAAAGAATTTAAAGTAAATAACAAGAAAAGCAAAATAAAAAGAGAATATATGAGTGGGTTTTTCTTGAAGTATTGGAGATCAACTATCTTCACTAATCATCATTAGAGCACTTTAGATAAAAGTATCGCTCTCTACTTTGGTCATAAAGTTCAAAGACGCTTTTATATGGTTGATTCTTTTTTACTTTAAGATAAATCCCAAAATATTTCACAACACTACACCTCCTAAATCTTTCGAGATATTACCGGAAACATATATAAACCTGTCTAGACGCATCGAGATAACATGAATAATAAGAAATGCTCCTCAATTGAAACACTAAGTAAACATGCACAAAGCTTAAAAAAGGATGAAGCAAATTCACACTAATAGACTTTGACTTATAAGATTAAACAAATTAGAATGAGTTCCAAAAGATACCAAGGGGGTCTAAGAGAATATGTACTTATAGACAAAACAGAGCCAATTAACTGTTTGAGACCGTTGTGCAAACCTAGCAAAAAAATGTAGAGTCGAATAGTCCGATTCCACGTTGGAATGTCTGGCTCTTTACATTTTTTCAATGTTAACTAACTAATTAGCCATTATTCTATAAAAAGTCAAATAATCTGTTGTACATTATCTAGCACTATTACCGAACAAAACCAATGATAACACTTTGTCCCACATTTATTGGACAAAGTATGTGTCGGATTATACAGTATCGCTCTAGTCTATCCGACTCAAGCCAATCACAATATGAACAGACTATTTAATCGATGTGAAATTCTCCAATCTGGTCAATACATGACCACTCGGGATATTGAAGTAACCGAATATTCTGATCAACACTAAATTGTCTGATTCAACACTTAATCCTATATGATCAACACATTATCATGTGATTGCTGTTGAGTTAAAATGTCGGATACTATCTTAGCTTGTCTGATCTATACTTATTTTAAAGCAAACAAGGATATAACAACAATGACTTTTTCTCAAAATGTTTAGTTGTTTTAGCACTTATTTTAAAAAAAACTATAGACGTATATCGCACCTATACTTTATATTTATAACATTAAACTACTTAAAACAAACTCCCATTCATAGTATAATTCTTATAACATAAAAAACATACTTCTATCATATTCAACCAACTTCTTAAATGCATTTCGATATATCAAGAATCAATCATTCCATCACACCCAATCTTTGACAGTAGCATGTATGAGAGATCATCATCGGAATGCTAACCTTCTTTTAAACGCACTTAGGGCAGAGATGCTTTCAAGGGCTAGCTAGTTAATTAGTAATTATTAATTGATCAGTTTATGAGCTTGCAATTATATGCTTTGCATGGAATGCAGGGACATCGATCGATCGCGATCGATCGATGGATGACCAGACGCAGGCAGTACTGTGCAATCATCTGGCGATAGATCAAATCGACCGGCGTGCTTAATTAATTCTCAATCTCCTTCAGTTTCTCGTTGATCTCCTCCAATTAAGGAGAATATAATTCAGAGGTTGTACGTACTATCCAGTGGTCATGGAGGAGGGCGTGCAGCCGGTGTGCAGGACAAGAATTAGGGGATCGATCAAATCAAATTAATGGGTGGTTCTAGTTACCTTCCTGTAGATGCATCTGTAGCTACGTATTCGATGAGTCTTTTGCTTATCTTGCGTCGTCTACGAGCCAGCTAGCTCTAATGAATCAATTTTATCCTTCCACTGTACACGAAACGATCGATCGAGCTGCATGCGTGCAGTGCCGTACGTCTATCCCTCGTCATCAAAATGATTGTTAGTACGTATACGTTAGTTAGCCCACAGTTGTATGTGTACACGAGCAAATATAATCAATCAAATTTGATTACTATGTATGCACAAGATAACAATCATGCATGGATGGAGCTTGGCCGGGGCCCATGTCACATACAGCATAACAACCTCCCTAATTTGGCCGCATTGTCCAACAAATTTTAATCAAAAGCTATCCCTCTCAACTCAATTTTAGTGTTGGTTTCTACTTGAAAATTAACAAAATGGTTTAGGAGATTAAGGGAGTAATAATCCTGTAAAATTAACAAAGGGACGGAGGCCTTTTGGGTTGGCAACTTTGGCTTGGGTCAAAAGAATTAATGGGCCAAAACAAACAGACATACACCTAATTCTTGGTGGGCTTTTTGGCCCGTTAAGAAGAAGCCCAGCTTGGAAGGACCAGTCTGGCCCGCCTACCTGGCTGAGTGAGTGCGTCACGGCGCCTTCTCCACGCGGTCGCAGGCTGCCTCCTCTGCTTCGATCTCCTTCCGATCGGAGGAGGCGGAGCAGATGGAGTTAGAGTAGTGGAGTGGAGAGGTGAGGGATGGAGGAGGCGGAGAAGAACCTCCTCAAGCCTAAGCTAACGCCGCAGCAGCAGCTGCGCGAGTGGCAGCGCCACCTCCGCAACGAGTGTCGCAACATCGGGCGCCAGATCCGAGGTTGGATTCTCTCTCCCCTTCCATTCCATTCCATGTTGCTCTCGGATGGTGAATCGACGTTGACGGATGAATCTGGACTAGCGCAGATGTGCAAAAGGAGGAGAAGAAGGTGGAGAAGGTCATCAGGGAGGCCGCCGAGCGCAGCGACATCGGATCGGCCAAGGTACTACTACCCCTACGCTTCCATGCTCATTAATTTAATGGGATTGTGTTAACGCCAAAATCTAAACGATCCGATAGCGCTAAAGCCGAACGGCTAGGAGATCCGATGGTGCTAAATCCGATCGGCTGAGAGGTCTGATGGAGGGTTTAATGCAGTCATCGACCGATGGAGATACTGAGACAAACCAGAACTGTAGAAAAGCCGATCAGATTAGTAGAAGATTGGATCGGTTTGAAGACAGGGGATTGTCCAATCGAGAGCAGGTCCGAGAAGCCCAAGGGAACGAAGGAAAAGGATCGGCTTGGCTAAAAGAATGTCCGATAGCTACAGTGGAGAAGCCGATCAGGTTACAGCAAAAGAAGACTCGGTTATAAATTGAAAAATTATTCAGATGAAACCGGGTTTGCGGAAGAGCCGTGGACTCCACGGCAAGGTGCTTATTTTTGTAAATTATAACCTTACTCAATTAGGGAGGTTTAGCTGGTTTAGGAATATTTTTCTTTGTTATTACTAGGAAATAATGTCTGATGATCGTAGACGCGTCGGACTCTGTCTGTAAATCTAGGGTATAAATATAGACCCTGGAAACATGTAAGACATCTCTCGATCATATATAAATTTGGCGCATCGCTACCCTAGTTCATCTAGGTTTTATCGGCAGCTTCTGGCTCTCGTCGAGGGGCTGCATCAGTTAAGTCCGAACTCTGGCGAAGGGGTAAGTCCTGCCACCATCCCGATATGTCTTACTCTGTCTGAGGATGTATCGGTTAGGTCCGATCTCTTAGGGCAATAGGATGTATCGCATCATGTCCGTGCTAGACCTATTGGCCCGTTAAACTCCCTCTGCTGTCATCAGTTTTGTGCTGCATCGGTTAGATCCGACCTACGGGGCTGTTGACGGTAGATCGAGCTAAGCCTATAGTCTTCTACATGGCGTATCATCGGAGTACTAGCCGATGAGTTATCCATGCTCTGAGCTTCACGCCCAGTGCATTGGCCCCTCGGCCGATACGCATCAGCCTTTAGAGGCGCCCCACGACGCGTAACGCCAAACATATCGGTCCCCCAGCCGATACGTACCCGTCTTCAGAGAGGCGTCCCCTCATCGGCTCAGCTAGCCGATGAGTTTGTTCTTATCATTGCTACAGCATAGCCGATCCGGCGTCCTCTGTATCATCGCTGCTGGCCTCGGCCTCGTACTGTGTCGGTTAGGTCTAATCTTTGAGGTTCGGTGTTGATGGCGCTGCCACGGTGGGCGACGGGTCTCGTGCTGTCAAATCCGAAGCGGCATCGGCTTTGCAGCCCGTGTCTTCTTGTGCTAATCCTTGCCTAGGCTGCATGCGCCTTCATCGGTTTTTCCAGCCGACCTATTCGGCTGTCCGGAGGGATCCCATGTGTTTTGCCATCCTCTAAGTTCATCTTGATTCCTCCATCGGCTCTACGGTCGATATCTGTCCACATCGGCTCCCCAATCGATCGAGGAGTATCCCGATCCTATCAGCAGCCAGCCGATAGTGAGCGCCTGTATCGAATTCACTTGTCTTACTTTCTTATCAATTGCAGGATCAAATTGACTGGCACGTCCGTGAATCTCGATGTTTAAGGACCTGTACTGGAGATAAACAGTCCTCCTAGATCTTTATGTGACTGAGCTGTCGTCCCTTTTCGGTCACGGGATTTTTTTGACGGCGAGCAGATTGATAATTCGGTTCGATCGGGGTTCGTGATGCACGTTCCTCTTCCTCTCCGGTTCGGTTGTTCAGGCGCTGGCCAAAGAGGTGGTGCGCTCCAGGACGGCGGTCAACCGCCTCTACGAGAACAAGGCCCAGCTCAACTCCATCTCCATGCACCTCGGCGGGATCGTCGGTAATGACCCATCTGCATCTCTCTCATCCAACTCCAACGCTGTCGCCTTGCCTCTTAGGCTCCATCAACACGCACACAGATTGCCGTTGTGGTCAATTGACTGGGGGATTTCTCGTTTTGCAAGGCTCTAATCAAGCCTCTGCATTTGCTGACAACTAAGTGAACTAACTGAAGTAGCATCCAGCAAGCCCCCTCGCCTTGCTTACAACAGTTCAAGTTAGAAGAACTGTTAAGCTTATCAACGTTACTACTACCAGCTTCATTTCGTTCCTGAAGTGAACCTTTAGTGATTTTAGTTGGATATGAAGAATTTCGCATAATTGAATTTTTGTTACCAATACTAAAACTCCTACTCTTTGCCATGGCACAAACAAGACCAAAACATGTCTATACTGAATGCTCCCCGTTCTATTATATTTTCTCAGCAGGATAACAAACGTTAGTGTATTCTTTTCGTTCTTCAGACTGGTGTTTGTACTGAGAATTAATTGCATCCTATCATCTTGCAGCTACTGCCAGGACAGTTGACCATTTGTCCAAGAGCACTGAAGTGATGAAGCTTTTCAACAACCTTATGAAAGCCCCGGAGGTGGCTGCCACGATGCAGGAATTCAGCAAAGAGATGACAAAGTTATGAATTCTGAAATGACTGGATCTCTTCCAAAGGTTTGCCCTGTATAGTGTATACCCATACTAGTTCTTACTTCATGATTGCTGTGGTATAGGCTGGTGTAATGGAAGAAATGGTGAACGATGCTGTGGACTCAGCGCTGGACAATGAGGACATTGAGGAGGAGGTTGACAAGGTCCGGTCTGCAATTGCTGGGGAGACTGCCTCTGAGCTTCCCGATGCTGTCCGGAAGGAAAAGGAGAAGATGAAACAACCTTTGACAAGTGAACCTGCAGAGGTAATATCATACAGTTCACATGCATCCTTGGCATTTTGCAATACTAGATGCTCTTTCATATCGTGAGTTTTGCACGCTTCAAACAAAATGTACGTAGTTCCGAAATACGTTACATGGAACTTGCAACAATGCAGAAAACTGCTATTGCGGAAGCCGTCGATGACGATGACGAGCTTGAACATATAAGGGAAAGGCTCGCCAAAGTGAGGTCATAAAAGAGGACTAATGGAAATCAACCGCCGGTTTGTTTCACAGTATTATGCCCTACTTCAGAATGTATGTGTGTTATATCAGACACCCCTTGTTGTCATTAACAAATCGATATACCTGTAACCTGCATTCACTGATACAAAATTGTTCAAGCTCAGTTGCGAGGGTAATTGTGTGCCCTATAATTTGTCTATTAGTTGTGCATACATGCAGATATGTTGTGACACCTGTAGTAATATTGATTTTCTTCCAGCTGACTCGGCTGAGAGCCTGAAACTTGAGAGTAACTACTTACTCGATACATAATGCTGAAAGCTAAATCTTGTGCTTTTTGCTTGAATTGTCCATTGCTATGTTCTGGATCTCCTTCAGAATACTGCAACCCACCATGAAGCATTGGCAAGTATTTCCTTCGTTTTTTTTAATGTTTGACGTTTTTTAATGTTTGACACATTGGCAAGTTTTTTTTTCCTCCGTTTTTTAATATTTGACGATGTTGATTTTTAAACCATTCGTTTTACTTAAAAAATTACATAGTTATTAATTATTTTATTTTGAATCAGAAGAGTGATTAAACATAAGTTCAAGAGTGAATGACATCAAATAAAAAAACAGAAGTAGTAGTATTTGTTTAAGAGAATTTTATTTTATTTTGGAATTTTTTAATGGAATACTGCTAGTATTTGTTTTGACAAGAGGGCAAGAGCATTAGGTCAGATAATGACGGCTGACTAACTGAGTGGTGTCCCACAAGTCTCAACTCTTAAGTCTCAGCCGGGCTAGATCGATTACGACAAGCTAATTGCATTAATTAGCATGGCCTATTTTATGCTCCATTCTATTCAAAGTTTGGTTCTCTGAATCACTGCACTATATATCTATATCTATATATATATATATATATCCGATCTCCTTGTATAGAGTTTGTGTCTTAATCTTATTGTACACATTCTTATATGGTATCAGAGCAAGTCTAGACATCCCCGGCGCGTTAGCATTCTCCCGCCGACAAGCCAACACTTCCTTCTCGTCATCGAATTTCTTCCCGGTATTTCCTCTTTGCTCTCTCGTCTCGGCTCTCTCTTCTTCCCGTCTCCCCCACAGACGGCTTTCTCCTTCTCCACCACCCTCTCCCAACCCTTGTTCTACCACGTGATGAGGCGACAGTCTCCATCCGCCTCCTCGTCTCATCTCACACCCGTCTTTGCCCTTTTCTTGCCTCGACGCATATTTTCTCCTCTGACGCTGGCGCACCTCTGCGCTCATCATCTCCATCGGCTGGACCCGTCTGCCCTCCATCGGCTGGACTTGTCCGCCCTCCATTAGCTAGAACACTCTCTCAGTTCCCGCTTTTCTGACATGCTCACCTGCTCCTAGACGCGAACCTTTTCCACTCGCGTCCGAGCCAATCCAACGTGTCCACGTGTCCACGGACACGAATCTCTGCCTCCCAGACGCGAACTTTCTCTCTTCGCATCTGCCCCCTCTTCGAGTTTTCACGTCTGCTCCACTCCTTTGCCTCCACGAGTCTAAGGATGTGAAACTTCTCTTCACGAGCGCGAATCTTCTCACATCTGTGACCCACCCACTCTCTGACCTACCTACTCTGCCACCCACCTTTCCCTCAACTACTCCGTTGACTATCTTTCATCGGCCAACCACTCCCTATCGGTTGGTTGGCCCACTTTTCCTTCTCATCGGCTTACTCCCATCGGCTCCTTACCCCAACCACTCTCTATTGGCCAACCACTCCCTTGATTGGCTGACTACTTATCTCATCGACTTCTTCACATCGAGCCCCTACCCCTCATCGGACCTTACACTCATCGGATTCTTGTGCCCGTTACCCTCTTGTCATGGTCACCGAGTCAGCCCTTAGCTCTGGCACCCTCCCAGTCGCCGAATCTATTCCGGCCCTCGGCGCCTCTGACCACACCTCGGGCACTACCTCGCTGATCTTCTCATCATCCTACGCCGCTGTCAACATGAAATCTCACGTTCCTATCTCTCTCAACCTCAACGCCAACTACTCCAAGTAGGTATTTTTTTCAAATCCCTCTGTGAAAAGTTTAGCCTTCGGTCTCACATCAATGGCTCCGCTCCACCTCGACCCGATGATCCCCAGTGGGATATTGCCAAGTGCTACGTGCGTAGCTGGTTGCTTGGCTCGATCGATGACTCTGTCCTCGATCTTGCCATGGAGGACACCGACCCTACCACCGGGGATCTTTGGGTGGCTATCGAGCGGCTCTTCCTTGCCAATAAATAGCCGCGCACCATTTTCTTATTAAATGAATTTCACTTCATGGTACAAGGAGACTCTTCTGTCTCCTCGTACTGTCAGCGCCTCAAGATAAAGGTTGTCGCCTTCCGCGATGTCGGTCACCCTGTGGCCGACTCACAACTCGTACTCGCCCTCCTGCGAGGACTTAACCCACGCTTTTCCAACACCGCTGACAACATTGCCAACTCCACACCCCTTCCGTCGTTCACCCTACCGCCTGGGTGGGTGGTGACATGCTAGTTCTCAAAAAACTCCGCCTGGCCAACGACGAAAAGACCGTGACCCACACCGCTCTCCTCGTCGTAGCCGATCATGGCTACCGATCCTCATGTGCTACTGCCACTTCTCGTGGCTCTAGTAGCCATGGTCCTAACCATGGCAACATAGCCCGCACCGGTGGCACCGGCAAATGCAAGGGCAAGGGCAAGGGCAAGAATTGGTACGGTCCGATGCAATCGTGACCTGCTCTAGTCTCTATCCTGTCTGCCGGTCCCATGGGTCCGTGGCTATGCTACAACCCCTGGGCACCCCAGCCTTAGCCACACAGTCCCATCGGCTGGCAATCAGGGGTTCTCGGCGCCCATCCTCAGGTCCACCTGGCATCGGCTCCTACCCTACCACCTCAGCCGATCCTCCCGCCACCACCCACCCAGTCGGTTCCCTCTTAGAACCAGGCTGGATTCGTTGCCGCCCTCAACTAGATGACGCTCCAACCTCAGCACCCTTGGGTGCTAGTCTCCGGTGCGTCCTCTCATATGGCATCATCGGCTACTATACTACGCTCTCGCCATCCCTCCTCCTCCCCCTTTGTCACCATCGGCAATGGCCACTCTCTTCTTCTCCAATGCCGTGGTGACTCATTTCTGTCTACACCCACAACTAACCTTCCACTTCGCAATATCCTCATTGTTCTCTCCCTCATTCACAATCTAGTATATGTTCGCCAATTCACACGAGATAACAATTGCTCAATTAAATTTGACGCTTGGATATCCTAATCCGGCGTAAGATCCTTCGCTACAATAATGGTGATGACCTCTACACCATCCTCACCACGTCGTCCACTCCACACGCCAGCATTGCCCTCTCCACCAACCTCTGACATCTTTGTCTTGGCCATCTCGGCTTCAACGCTGTCGCCAATCTACGTTGCAGCGCCTCCATCTAGTGTACACACAGCAGCTCCACCATTTGCCACTCGTGGCAACTTGGTAAACACATGCGACTGCCCTTTTTAAATTCTATGTCTTGTACCTCGTGGCCTTTTGAGCTAATACACTGTGATGTATGGACTTCTTCGGTTAAGAGTGTCTCTGGTAATCAGTATTATCTTGTAATACTTGATGATTACACACACTATTGCTAGACTTTTCCACTCACCAGCAAGTTCAAGTTCGCCTCCCACCTAATTAACTTCACAAACTATATCTGCAACCAGTTCAACCTCTCCATTAAAGCTCTACAGGCTGATAATAGTACGGAGTTTATTCAAACATTCCTCACCTCCCAGGGCATCCATCTACGTCTCTCCTGCCCCTACACCTCTCCCTAGAACGACAAGACCAAACATAAGTCGCACAATATTACTTCATGCCCACCTACCTGTAACTTACTGGGCTAAAGCACTAACCACTATGACTTACTTCCTCAATCGGCGCCCTTGCTCCTCCGTTCGCCACAATGTTCCATACACCCTTCTGTACTGCATAGCGCCCGACTACTCCCACCTACGCGTTTTCGGGTTCCTCTGCTACCCCAATCTCATCATCACTTCTCCTCATAAACTTGCCTCCTGCTCCACTGCTTGCATTCTCCTCGGATATCTCTTATCTCACAAGGGATACTGATGTCTCAATCTCTCCACCCACCGGGTCATCGTCTCTCGCCATGTCGTTTTTGACGAGACCTGCTTTCCCTTCAGTCTACTTAATCCCAAATCCTCATCTAGCGATCTCGACTTCCTCCTTACCAACACTATGCCCTCCCGGTCTCCTCCACCACTCTCATGTTTGGCCCACTCATCGGCCGCTCCTAAGAACTTACTGCTCAGCTATCCCACTCCTCTTCAGTCCGATGCTACTTACATCGGACCCCCATCGGCTCTGGCTGATCCTGTATCCTTTCCATCGGACACTTCAATCACATCGGCTCCTCAGCCTTCATCGGCTCATAACCACCCATCGGCCCATCCGCCTCCATCAGCTCCCTCCTCCCTATCGGCTGCTCCACCTCCATCGGACCGACCAAACCAATCGGCCAATACACCCCCATCGGCTTAGGCTGATCTAGTTCAGCCCTTTCCTCTCACATATAGTCGTCAATCCCGAGTCGATGACGCCCCTCCCCAACCAGTCCCCACCCTACCTACCACGCTCCCATCGGCTCCTATCCCATCCACATCTCACATGATCACCCGATCACAAACCGGGTCCCTCCGCCCCACCAAGCGCCACGGGCTCTCAGTAGTCCATTGTACTATCTCGCCCATCCCGGTGACTCCTCGTTCCGCCCTGGTCGATCTTCAGTGGCGTGTGGCCATGTTCGACGAGTACAAGGCTCTCATGGACAACGAGACCTGGCGCCTCGTCTCTCGTCCTCCTGGTGCTTATGTTGTCACCAGTAAGTGGATCTTTAAATACAAGTTCCACGCCAATGGCTCACTTGCCCGTTACAAGACACGCTGGGTAGTTCGGGGTTTCTCCCAACGCTCCGGTGTCGATTACGACGGACCTTCAGTCCCGTCGTTAAACCCTCCACCATCCGGGTCGTCCTCACCCTGGTTGCCTTGCACTCTTGGCCGATCCACCAGCTTGACATGAAGAACGCCTTTCTTCACGGTCATCTGACAGAAACGGCCTACTGCCAGTAGCCTCTAGGCTTCGTCGATCCCTCTCGTCCTGATGATATCTGCCTCTTTCAGCGCTCCCTCTGCGGTCTCAAACAAGTTCCTCGGGTCTGGTATCAGCGCTTTGCTGCCTACCTTCGGTACATCGGCTTTGTGGCCTTCGTGTCCGATAGCTCTCTCTTCGTTCTTCACATCAGCAACGCCACCACCTATCTCCTCCTCTACGTCGAGGATATTGTTCTTACAATGTCCTCGCCGTCCCTCCTACACCAGATCATGGCTCGACTCCACTCTAAGTTCGTCATGACCGATCTCGGTCCTCTTCATCACTTTCTTGGTATCTCTGTCACCCGATCTTCTCACGGACTCTTCCTTTCCCAGTGCCAATATGCCATCGATCTCCTCCAGCGTACGGGCATGGCCGAATGTCACCCCACGGCTACTCCGGTCGACACTCACGCCAAACTCTCCGCTGCCGATGGCTCACTCATCGCCGATCCCTCTCAGTACCGGAGTCTTGCTGGTGCTCTCCAATACCTCACCCTAATACGGTCCGACCTCACCTACGTTGTCCAGCAAATGTGCCTCTTCATGAATGCTCCGCGTGAATCTCATCTCGCGCTACTCAAGCGTATCAATCGCTACGTGAAGGGCACACTCTCCAGCGAGCTGCACCTCAGCTCCAGCCCCATCGACTCTCTCACCGCGTACTCCGACGCGGACTGGGCGGGCTACCCCGACTCTCGACGCTCTACGTCCGGCTACTGCGTCTTCCTTGGCGACACTCTAGTCTACTGTTCCTTAAAACACCAGACTACAGTGTCTCAGTCTAGCGCCGAAGCCGAATACCATGCCATTGCCCACATCGTCGCCGAGTGTTGCTGGCTTCGCCAGCTTCTCTAGAAGCTCCGTGCACCTATCTTCTCTGCGACCATCGTCTACTGCGACAACATCAATGCCGTCTACATGACCGTCAACCCAGTTCATAATCGACGCACGAAGCATATAGAGATAGACATTTATTTTGTTCGTAACAAGATCGCATTAAGATAGGTTCGGGTGCTTCATATACCATCGACACACCAGTTCATCGATATTATGATCAAAGGCCTCCCCACGTCTTTGTTCTCCAGTTTTCGATCCAGTCTCTACGTCCATTCCCCTCCCACTGCGACTGTGGGAGGTGTTAGACCATTAGACCACTAAACTGTGTATATATATAGATTCGATAAGTTAGTATCTTAGTCTTTCTGTATATATTCTTACACCTGGGACATAACTATAGATGCTGCATCATTAATGATACGTATTATTTTCATGCGTGAGGAGGGTACAGAAAACTACAGGAGCTGCACGAGCCTGCAGTGAGATGAGCCTGCAGCTGCATGTAGTTAGTCTCTAGGCCTGTTTCCTGTCGTCGAATCCATTTTCTTCTCCTTGTCAACATAGTTTACTGCCATCTCCTCCAGCTATTCCACCGGGAGGACAAATAGAATTAAAAGGAGAGCGTCAGGCATATAATATTTGATAGCAATAGGTATGGTTGCTTAAGTAACATAAAACTGTTGATGACGTGTTCATTTCTTTTCAGGTATAGGCTCCAATAAATGCTGTCAGCTAATGTAGACAACGGAGAATTGAATCTAGATTCCAAAACTGCATGTAGAGATACCTTTGCCAGGCTTGCCTTATGGTATCTGTAGCCCTGAAACGAACCAAGATCGAGTTAACTTTGAGTTAGCAATAGGCAACTGTTTAGTAATTGCGAGGTTCAAGTGTTAACTGAAAGGTTCAAGCAGGAGGTAGCTATCCCAGTAGGTACTTTGTCAGTCCCGTATATGTAATCGCAGAAGGTGAAGACAGAGGAGAAGTTGCTCTGGCTCTGGCCTCCGACGAAATGGTGGTAGTCATGGTATTCCACGCCACAGTAGAACGGGATAAACTTGGTCGGATTCAGCGGGAGGTTGAACCTGGATAAATAATTATGCAGTGTGTGTGTTTAATTAGACAAATAGTAAGGTATAAGTAAGTGATGTTCGTCAGCTAGCCAAGCCAAGCTAGGATTAATGATGTACGTACGTACCCACTATGGATGTCGATGGCCTCGAGGTGGCGAAGCAGGAACCAGAGCCAGAAGGTGGTCATGTGGCAGGGCACGATGACCGGGCCGGCGAAGGCCGGGAAGCCGAGGATGAGCACCTCGGCCCAATGCGCGTACGGCGCGGCGTAGCCCATGGGCGCCGTGAACTCGTGGTGGACGCGGTGGATGTTGTCGTAGCCCCACCTGGTGTGCAGCAACCGGTGGATCCAGTACCCGAGGTAGTCCTCCACCAGCAGGTACACCACCAGCTGCGCCGCCGTCTCCCCCGCCGACGGCAGCGGCAGCCCCTTCCGGATCCCGACGGCCCTCACCGCCGGGTAGGAGACGAGCTGGAGCGGGCCGACGGTGAGGAGCAGCACGCGCGCGGTGGCCATGTAGCAGCGGAGGAAGGCGGCCGCCGGGTGCCGGACGCGGGGCTGCACCTTGTGCGGCAGCAGCAGCTGGCGGTGGCGGAGCTCCAGCAGCGCGAGGGGCAGCGGCGCCAGGGTGTAGACGAGGAGGAGGATGGCCACGTTGTGGCAGTAGAGGCAGTAGTCCGGCATCGCCGCCGAGTAGCGGAACCACGCCGCCTCCGCCCACGTCATGGCGCGCCCCAGCGCCGCCTCCGCCTCGGCAGCCGTCGCGTAGGGGAGCATAGCGTGCCTTCCTTTTTGTCGATCGATGAATCTTTCGCTGGGTCGCAACCGTCCCGATCAAGTTCTATTTTATAGCGATGGCCGCACGTACGTACCAACATGCATGTACCTGTGCATCCATGGTCGTCGCGCCCAACATGTGTCAAACTGTACACATTATACTAAGCCCCGTTACATTCAGCCAATTGGGTGGACGCAAAACGAGTGATAATTTATTACCCGTATTAATTTTTTTTATTTTTTTAAAAATAGGTTTATTTGTTTTTTTTATAAAAAAAACAACTTTTCTATATGTTTAACAGCTTGGAAAAACGTGTTTACGAAAAACAAGAAAGTTACTATTGCTGATGGCTAAATTAAACGGGACCTAATTCTGTCACGCCAAAAAAAGAGAAAAGTTGGGAGAGCTGTATGGCATGTCAATCTATATGATAAAGTAATTTAGATAAAAACTAGTATTTACGAAAAAAATAAATGATGTTTTTGAAACTGACAAACTAAATACTATAAGGTCTTAATTCTCATTGTGTCTGAAAAAAATATAGATAGATAGAGTAAGGGGTTTTTTTATTGATTTCGAGGAATTCTACGAGAATCAGAGAGCAATTGAACTAATAAGCTATTCGGTAGATCTTTAATTTCTAAAAATAACTCTATAAAGCGGCTCAAACCCACTCCACCTCTCAAACCTCTAACTCAAGCTATATCAAACATGCACTAAATCGTATAAAAAATCCTATAAAATCTCTATTTTAAGGTAGGCTAAGTAGGTACACTACCAAACTGCGCCAATGGCCAACCACTATTTCAGGGGTGCCCACGGCGAATATGAAAGCAATTAAGCTTTGGCCATGCATGCACGAGGGCTATATATATATATATTAATATATAAGAGTGTCTAACTCAAGAGAAAATTGCCACTCCCTACACAGTTACACTATAATGAACGATAAGGAGACACGGCCAACCGCACAAACATTATACGCAAAATCGTATAGTAAGTTGCATGCTACTCCTATGTTAGGTGTACGTACGTATTACGTGCCGCACGCAAGTTTGTCGGCTTGAAATATCAAACTAGATAAATACAGTATGCGTGCAGGACCATAGGACAGTAAGGTGACACGCCCAATGCATGCAGTTGAGTTCGACCGATTACTTGTCGTCGGTTGGAAGGTCCAATTAATAAAAAAGACACTACTATTTTAATATTAATTTATACTTATATTTATATTACTTATCTTTTATTACGTCTTAGATGTTATATAAAAAACATATCTTATACATTTTTTTATCTTTTTTTCGTTTACTCACTTACCATATCATATTTCATTCTGTATGATAACTTATTTAATTATATATATATATATATATACTAGTCATTGCGTTATAAGTTCTGTTACCAATCAAATCTAAACACACTTATCATCATAAAAAAATATTCAAATTAATACTCCTTAGGTACCTTCTACTGTAGTATACATAGGAGAGCCCGTCTACTGGTGACCCACTTTTTAAAAGCCCATGTAGTGTAGAGACCGGCCCAAAGAGGCCGATATAAAAGATAGGCCCAAATACTTCACTTGACAATATCTTCTCCGCTCTTCTCTTCTGTCGGATAGGAAGGAGACGACGGCGAGCTCAGCTGCTGCAGCAGCAGCGAGAGAGAGAGATGGAGGTGGCAGGTGCTCAGGCCGGCATCCTCCCACTCCTCCTGAGCCACCCCGCGCCTCTCCGGGGCTCCGTCTCCGTCTCCTGCGGCGGCGCCCGTCGGAGCTGGGCGGCGGCGGCCACGGCGGAAGGAGGAGGAGAGGAGGGACGCGGGTACGAGAGGGTGCCCATGGACACCCCCGGCGCCTACCGCCTCTTCGACCGGACCACCGGCCGCGGCGTCATCGTGTGGGCCGGCACCGACGACGGCGACGAGGTCATTTTGCTTTGGTGAAAAAAAAGGTACTTCCTAAAAATGAAGCCTTTTTTTGGCCACAGCAGAAAATGGAGAAGTACAAATATTGGAAATTTTGGTAGACTCAAGGCACAGAAAGTTAAAGCTTTAGCAAGGAGATCAGTCCACCTTAAGAGAGAGAATTCTGGTCGAATAAGCGTCAGCCAGTTTGGTGAATCTCCTTCAGATGTCTCTGACGAAGATGTGGCTAATTTTGAAAGAGGTAGGACAAGAGATGCAAGGCTAAACAGTAAGTCTAGAGACGAGAAGACCCGTGGTGCGCATTCTCTGAATTCTGTCTTGAGGCAGTATAGAGGTGCTGATGATTCAGATTTTCCGGGATCAGAGGCTACTTCTGGCTCCAAAGGATGGAGTAACATTGCTGATGTTACTTATGGACGGCAGAATCAAAGGCCAAAGGGCCCTTCATACAGTGGATTTTTCAGTCGTAGATCTTTCAAGGAGATTGGCTGTAGCGATGAAATTCTAGGTGCATTGAGAAGTTTTGACTTCCCTCGTCCATCACAAATTCAGGTAAACAACTTTTCAAAACAAAATTCTCTACTTGGGGCAGACATCTCAAGTTTTAACTCTCGTTTGTTGTAAAGAAGAACATCTTGAATTGTTGTTGTAAGTGATTGTGTATATCTGCACTTAATCGTCACACTACAACAATGACCTTTGCTTACTGTTCCTAAGCATGTTTCCCTTAACTAGCCTGTTACACTGTTATAGGCCATGGCATATCGACCTGTCTTGGTGGGGAAAAGCTGCATCATTGGTGATCAAAGTGGATCTGGCAAGACATTGACATATCTTTGCCCAGTAATACAAAATTTGAGGAAGGAAGAAGTTGAGGGGCTCCATAGGTCTTCTCCTAGGAACCCACGAGTGATAATATTGATGCCTACTGCTGAGCTTGCTTCTCATGTATTTTGCATCGTCAATGTGATGCTGCCAATGTTTTGTGATTGTTTTCATGTCAAATTACCAAAAAGGTGGAAGTGCCAAATATAACCTTTTAATCTCTCAGGTCCTTAACAATTGCCGGTCGATATCAAAGTCCGGGGTTCCCTTTAGGTCTATGGTTGCAACTTCCGGGGTTCCCTTTAGATCTATGGTTGCAACTGGTGGGTTTCGACAGAAGACACAGTTAGAAAGCCTTGATCAAGAGCTTGATATGCTTATTGCAGCACCCGGCCGTTTCTTGAATCTTCTTCAGGAAGGCTTTGTGCAATTAAATAACCTCAGATGATACGCTATTCCTGTTCATTTCCTCATTTTGTAGTTTGAACTTACAGCTGAGAACATACCAGACTAATAAGTGAACATACTTATGAGCAGTGTTGTGTTGGATGAAGTGGATATTTTATATGGCGAAAAAAGTTCTGAACAAGTGCTTCATCAATTGAGTACTGCTGCACCAGTGGCCACGCAATATCTATTTGTGACTGCCACTCTTCCTCTCGACATCTACAACAAGGTTGTTGAAACATTTCCGGACCGTGAATTAATCATGGGACCAGGCGTCCACCGAGCAAGCTCTCGCCTGGAATTTTATTTTTTGTGTTGGTAGATTGAGACATGCAGAAAAGTTGAGTATGCGCTGAGGAGGCTGGACAGGAAGGCTTGACAGATCGAAGTTGTGCCCTTCCATGCTGCATTGGACCAGGAACAGCGAATCGCCAACATCAAAGAGATGCTGACTCGATGTTCCTGGTGTGCACAGATAGGTAGGCGTCGATCGCTTGAACTGAACTGCATGAATTGATGGTGCTTTTGATTGAAATGTTTTTTCGAGCCGGTGATGATTGATTGGACTTGGTGGTGACCGGGCGTGGCGAGGCATCGACTTTGCAAATGTGAACCACGTGGTGCTGTTTGACTACCCGCGCGACCCGAGCGAGTACGTCAACGGCAAGGCGTTCGTGTTCGCGGTGGGCAAGCAGGTGTCCCTCGCCAGGAGGGTCATGGAGAGGAACATCAAGGGCCATCCGCTGCACGATGTGCCATGCGTCTTGCAATCCAGCAGCCTAGATGAGTACTATGTTGTACACGAGATACAGTTGGTTGCAGGTTACATTTTTGCTGCCATGTTGTGATGTAGATAGAAATTGTAAAACCGGTTTTGATGCATATATACTGGCCGCCTGAATTTGCATCTGACTGTTTTATAATGCTGATGCATGGAAGCATAGTGGTTCGTGCATAGCAATTTTACTTGCTTCGAAACTCATAAGTGGTTCATGCGGTTGCTGGTTGCTTTCTGGAAAGGGCCGAATGTGCAATTAGTGTACTAGCAACTGAGACTGCTGCTGCTGCTACGTTGATTGCCTTTGCCTGGAGAGAGCAGGTAGCTGTGGTGTAGTGGTGATGGCGGAGGAGGTGGAGCTGGGCGTTGTGGAGGAGCGCGCGGGCCTGCCCGTTGGATCCGTGTGGATCCTGTTCGTCCTAGTTAACAAACAATCAGATTGAATTCAGATATTGCTGCTCCTCAGCAAGAAAGCAAGCAGTCAAGCAATTGGTCCTTGTTACGAGCAGAGGCGATCCTCCAAGTCGGCGGCGAGGTTCTTGAACAGCGCACTCCTGCATCGCATTTCATTTCATCATATCGTTCGCTTGCCGCTGATTGACAGGATCGAAAGAGATCGGATGGAGTACGAGATGGAGGTGGACCCGGCGAGTGATGCCGTCGATGGCCGGGAGTCCTCCGTCTCGGTGGCGGGCGACCCCGGAGGACGCCGCCACTCGCCGTGTCCTCCTCTTCGTTGCCCGGCACGACACGCATCCATCCAAACAACTTGTTTTTTCAGAAGAAAACTCACATTCAGACTGGACCCTAGCCAATAATAAATCGGATGAGACTAAGTTGGAACAAGCGAATCGCGCGGCGAGATACGATGAAACTAGACAGAAGATTCCTCAAGGGTAGTGGTCATCGAATCCCTCAACAAACCGACTCCAAAAAAAAAAAAGCAAACGCAAAGCACAGCCCGGACTAAACCTTAATTTCTCTCAGAATTAAGCAGCAGGCTCTGCTTACATTACAGCACAAGGACGTAGTGGATTGGTGTCCGACTGTATTTATGGACCACTGGGCTTCACGCTGTCATATGGGCCGCTTTGAACGAAGATTTGGTCTGGGCGACGAATTCACTTTTCTGCTGGGCTGCACGTATGCTATGTTTAAAACTTCGGCCCATCTTGTACTACAAAATACCGACCCAAAGCGGGGTCGGACCACCGCCCATTCATGTTTTTCCTTTTAAAAAAAATAAATTAATGTTCGACCCCTCGATCGCCTTTGATTATTGATTTCCCCAGGACAATGAAAACACGAAAAACAGAGATTAAATTGCACTTTGCCATCGGACCTTAATCGTGATTTCTTTTACCCCGGGTCTATCGAAAAATAAAATAAAATTCCGACAACACAGGGTTCGAACAATAAAGCTCCCATCCCTTTTATCTTTTTTTTTAAAGTCATTTGATCACGCGCGCCTCCCAGCCTATAGATAAACAAACGAAAAATACCTACCTCCCCTCTTGGCGCTTGATTTTTTTCTAGGGTTATAAAAAAATAAAAATTACGGACCAAAAGAAATGACTACCCATTCCATTCGGAGATTAACTCCGACTGAACTTTTTTTTTATTTTCCCATGTCTATCGAAAAATAAAAATAAAATTAAGGACAAAGGGGTGGGAGAATAAAACTCCGCCCCCATTGACCTTGGATCATGCATCGATCGACCGCAGGCGCCACATTCTATTCCCATGTACTCCATTAAAAACACTCACAGCAACTAGCTAGCACGCACGCAAAAACGTACTAGACTACATGCGTTTAAGTGTATTGATTGGTTTGGTTCTAGGAGTAGCTCACAATTTAGACGATCGTGCAAGAGTGGAGAATGCATGCATGGCCTTGTAATGGGCCGTGTGGACGACGAGGGAACAGTAGTCCACTCTTGTCGCCGGCCGCCGCCGCCACATACAAACAACGACATCCATTATTAATCAACGGCACTACGTACTCGATCTAGAATCTCTCACTACACTGATCGATCGATAACCTTACTCTGCTACTCTACGTACCTAGTTGGCCAGCCAAACCGACTGAGACGTACGACTACATATACTCTAGTCCAGTAGGATTAGCTTAGCTAGCTCCGGAACGCCGGAGTTACGTTGTATCCAAATCAAAGCTAGCTGCATCTCAACAAATCTATCCGTTGACCAGCAACTCGATCGTCCAATTAACTAATTAATGTTCACACAATGCATGCAGCCATGCAGGAGTTCGTACATATATATGTATTGATCTCCGATACACATCGAGCCACCACCATCACACATCTTGCTACCTAGATACTGTGTTTGTCCTATATATTCATATGAATAGAGACTGCATACATACCCATCGCTATTTGTTCATGCATGATGATGCACCTAGTTATTAGCTACTAGTATCAGAGAACGGCATGAGCTAACACGGAATTAACAACACGCTGAATTTAATAGCAGAAGAGAAATTAAACCCTATGCAGCTTCTGTCTTCAGGGGGCAGGCAATTGCTTCACCATGCATGCAGTACTGTCTAGCAGCTAGCTAGATGATAGCCAGGAATCTTCCTGTTCTCTGGGTCAATGTGTGTGTGCACTAAAACTCAATCTATGGGCTATGGCGATCCAATCATGGAGAGCTAGCTAGCAGCTAATTATTGTAGCTATAGTACGTAGCTATAGCTAGCCTGATTGCAATTTCATGGGTGCCTTCCTCATGTGATGCAAACTGGTGAGCTGCTACCTTGCCCCACACTGCCAATGTATGCCAAGCTCAAAGTCATCTTCTGACAGGGACGCAACATACGTACGCCCACCTCAACCGCTAGCAGCAGTATATATTTTCGATTTATTTTGTCAGAGTTGCCTGCGTATATACTACACGTTTGTCATCTTCAATTCTCTTCACTACTTAAGATCGATCGAGTGGTTTACAGCTATTGTACTCCTATATAGGAAGAAATAATTAATATATGCCACCTGAACATTGCAAATATGCATGATTACCATAAGCTTCTCTGCATGCGCATGTCATCAGAGACTCAGGACCCCTGATGTATGTTGCTTTCAGGACCTCAACATCAGTCCTAGTTAGCACAGTTCAGAAACTGTCACTTAGCACTGTTGGCAGAAGCAAAAACTATGGAAACTTTCTCAAGCATCACCTGCCGACAGGATTGCTGTACAATTGTTTTCCACGAGCTCATTATTCGTGCATGATCATCAGCTACAGAAGTAGGAGTATGGATTTGTACTTTGTAAGTACTATACCGTTTTCTGAAGCAAACGGTAACCAGTACCGTCTCTAACTGCTCCTTAATTCGATATGCATGGTCCCTGAACGACAATAAATCTAGCTAGGAGCTAGTACAGTAGTACTGTTCTTCCAAAAAGGTGTTACTAGCAATTAACTGAAAATAGACTGTCAATTGATCCGACACTGTTTGTTTACATTACAATGACTAAAAGTAAGTAAGTTGTACTTACATCGTGAATGAAGTCAACCAAAAGAACACGCCTGCATTTAAGTAGGATACGATACGGTACGATACGAAACTTGGCGAAACAGGACAGTAAACCATCATCTAACGACGAGTAATTTCAGGAGAAATGAAAAGGAATGGAAAGAAAATTCATCTATCGGCCTCCGTCTTGTCGCATGCAACACATTCTCTCACACCTAACAGCCTGAAAAGTTATAGCTGAGAGATAAGACAAGGGAGAACAATCAATCAGCTAATTACAATTCTGTAGCTATAGCAGCAACCGCAACAGTCAAGATGTAGCACATTCGTTTGAAGCCATGGCATTACACTTACAGGGCCATATCGCAAGCGAACCCTCCCTTTCGCTTGCCTGAATAACCAATTAAGCATGCATCCACGCGCACAAAATCAACAGGGAATATATACATTATCGGATAGATCATAGCTATTTCCTCTGGTTCAGTATAGTTTGGGCATTCAGAACACTGGTTTTCAGCCTGCAGTCCTTGTAGTTAGTTTTTTTTCAATGATGACAAATAATTTTTAGAACTTAGTTAAGATGAGTATACCAGCCCACATGATTTCTTCTTCTTCTGTCATTGAGGACTTACACGATTAATTTCTATTCCTGTGCTGTAAAAAAAAATCCAGGAACACACAAACTTTTTATAGAGAAGATGGAAGAAATATGCAGTCAGATTTCTGTCGTTGCATAAATATATACCCTCACGCACGAATTGGTTGATAATAACACACATTTAATGCAAGTATGCTATAGCTGACTATTACGTACCGAGCAGCATCATATGAACTGTAGAGATGATCTAGTCTAGAACAGCAACGACGTGTAGTACAGTACATCTTTGATTAATTAGTTGATCATGCAAGCATCGATTGCTATCTTCCAAGATCAACAAGGAAATAATCCTTTTTTTAAGAAAAAACAACCAGGAAGATACCGACAGGTATATATGAAGTCAGGCACATAATGAATGCATGCGTACGTATCTTAGCTTCTTCGATCTCTCTCCTTGTGCGTATAAATATACGACCCTCCCTAGCTTCCGAGTCCCAGCCCATCAGCTAAGCTAAGCTGTTCTTCATGCTTCATCAAATATTGCTTCCTAGCTTGATGATGCATTATATATTTCCTTAATTAGTCATTAGCTAGAGTGAATCTTGATTTCTTGATGGATCGATTGAGTGATAGTATGATGGGTCTGAGGGCGATCGAGTCGAGGCTGCCACCGGGGTTCAGGTTCCATCCCAGAGATGAGGAGCTGGTGTGCTACTACCTTCAGAACAAGCAGGCTAAGCTGCAGACGACGGCGGCCACCATGCTCGTCGAGGTTGACCTCCATGCATGCGAGCCATGGGACCTACCCGGTGCGTACCAATTAATTAGGACGCATGACACTTTAATTTGCTCAATCTAGCTAGTCTAATCAACTTTTTTCTATGTGCAGAGGTGGCCAAGCTGGGTGCGGATGAGTGGTATTTCTTCAGCTTCCGAGACCGGAAGTACGCGACGGGGTCACGCAGGAACCGAGCGACCAAGCAAGGGTACTGGAAGGCGACGGGGAAGGACAAAGCGATCCTGCGGGAAGACGGACGCAGGAGGGCGGTGGCCGGCGCCAGGAAGACGCTGGTGTTCTACTTCGGACGCGCCCCCAATGGCCGCAAGAGCGCCTGGGTCATGCACGAGTTCCGCCTCCTTCATCTTCACCCAAAGCCAAAGGTAATTACTTAAGTCGTATATAGCTAATTAGCTAGCTAATATATCTTCTGCTGCTTCACATTTTACTGACAAATATATGCAGCACGTACATATATATGCATTGCGTGGAAGACATGCAGTGGAAGTTAATTATTAACCTGAATGTATATGAGCTCTGCAGATTCAGAATACGCAGGAGGAGGTGGAAGATTGGGTGCTGTGCAGGGTGTTCCGCAAGGGGAACAATAATGGACAAGCCGACCAAGCTGCAGGCGTCGTTGCCGCTACTACTACGCCCAGGCCCAGCTCTTCATCTTCTTCGGCGCAGGTCTTCTCGCTACCGCAGCAGCTGCACATGGACAGTAATCAGCTCGACGGCCTGCAGTCACTCATCAGCTCACCATCACTAATAATGATTAGCGATCAGGATCGGCTCAGCATCCATCTGCATGAAGATAATCAGCACTTTTTTTTAGATAATGAGCACATGATCTGCAGAAATGGCGATCAGCAGCTAGGGCCGGATGGGCAGCAGCAGCAGCATCTGCTAGATCTTTCGGTGCTCCAACCTCCAACCTCCAACCTTCCTGGAGTTTGAGCAAGCTCCAGGCGACGGCGCCATGGAGATAATCAGCTTCGAGACGCCCTGCGGTGTGCTGCAAGACGCCAGTAATTACTACATGCAGCTCTATTTATCAATGGATGAATCCGATCCCAGGAGTCTACTTCAAGCAGAGCTATCTATACATTGTACGGTGTTACTGTGTACATTGTACAAAGGCCGGAAATGGGGGATGTCATGAGCATTTGTAGTAGGTTGTGCTCCTGGCTATAGACAAACAGAAACTGTATTACTTTTTGCGTATGCTGCTTGCTTAGATACTAGATATATACGTACACAGTTATAAAACCATAAACAGTGTATATGCAGCAACAAATTGAACTGCACATGGATTGAATAATGAAAGAGCTCAGTGTAATATATGGATGTTATCTGTGTGCAAGATATTTAAAATGAAAAAGCGAAGGAAGCAAAAAAAAAGAATGAATATATTTTAAATTTAAAAGCGAAGGAAGAAAAATAAATAAAAACTTTAAAAGCTCGAAGAGAAAAATTAAATAAGGAAGCAAAAAAAGGATGAATCTATTTTAAATTTAAAAGCAAAGGAAGAAAAACAAAAAAAAATGAAGGGAGAAATAAGAAGCAAAAAAGGAAAGCAAAGGAAGAAAAACAAAAATAAAAAATATTTAAAAAGTGAAGGGAGAAAAATAAGGAAGCAAAAAAGGAGAAATCTATTTTAAATTTAAAATCAAAGGAAGAAAAACAAATATTTAAACATTTTAAAAAATAAAAGTGAACGGAGAAAAATAAGGAAGCAAAAAAAAGGATGAATCTATCTTAAATTTAAAAGCAACGAAGAAAAAATAAGAACGCTAGAAGGAGGGCTCGAACCTCCGACCTTGTGGTTAACAGCCACACGCTCTAACCAACTGAGCTATTCCAGCTGTGATCCAAGACCGAAAGCGTGGCTTATAAAACTAAGTAGTTGATGACCATGAAAAAGAATATTCAGCTCGGCTCTTTTATCTGTATACCAATTTAAAACCAACATTGTATTAGAGTTTGCTAAAGTAAAAATAAGTGCATTGAAGTTTTTGAAAATAGAGGATAATTGCATTAGGATTTATAAAAATAAAAGATATTATGGTTGCTTTGTATTGTCATATAAAAGATAAAAAAAAGATAAAGTTTTTTTTAATGGAGGTAGTATTTATTTACTTATTTTCAATATATAAGGCACTTAATTCTATTTTTTATAACAGCATAGATGAGATGTACGAGTATTTCGTATGTGTCCATGTCTTGCAGTTAAACCTCTGAGGATTGTAATAAAACAGGGATATATACGGTGGGCCGGTCGCAGTCTAGCAGACGCATGATACAAAATGGGGAGTTGATATGGTGGAAGCAAGTAGCGATGAAAAGCGCATGGTGCATGTAAAAAATATCGGTGTCATCCCGCGATCCTGAAATCCAACGCGATCCCACGGTCGCAATCCTGTATAGGCAATCGTGCGAGGCACGCTAACTGCAGAAACAAAAAGGAAAAAAGAAATCCCTTTTTACCTGGCCCTCAACGCCGGACCCCGTGGCCTAGCCTCCCGTCCACCGATCCTGCAAGGCGCCATTCGTGAACCATAGCCATAGGTGCCTGCTTGCTCTTCTACAGATCGTTGTGAAACGAATGTTCTGAACGCAATTCTTCTCAACCCTCTGTTATATATGTCGTAATCCTCTGTTATATTGTTTTTTCTCTGACCTGCACAATTTGCACGATCACTTTGGTACTTAACCCTCAAAGGCATGAGTCATGGAACATGTGCCTTTGTTATTGTAGACTATTACAGACAATAATCACTGTGTTTCGGATGTTTTTTAGGGGTCACTCCATGTGATAGTAGCCTGGAGACCTTTTTTAGTGGTAATTGTGGCCTGGACTTGGAAATGGCCTGGTAAACATGCATGAACTTTGATCCATTCTTTCTTTAAAGTTAAAATACATGTACCCTGCACACTGGACACTGGTTCAGCCCTTATGGCAATGGTCTTCATTCTGTTGCCCTTTAGCCAACAACGAACGACTTATGGAAGCAGAGAACTGAATGGAGCTTTGGTCATACCCACGTTTTACTCTATTCTGTTCCTCTTGTCATTTACATGTTCATAGTTTGCTACAAGCCTGTGTAAACAGGAGTGGCCATCTAATGCAATGGATGACGCAGGAATCCCCACACCACATTCGTCGACCGCATCAGGTTATTATTCCTCACTGTGTTCTTGTCCGGCTCGAATGTTTTCAGTTTCTGTTGGTGGACCTTAGCGGTGTGCACTGCTTTAGCTGAAAACAACTGAAGGTGGTCATGAGGTTCTTTACAATGAGCAGTGCTCATGTTGATATTTTGGTGAATTAGGGTTGGCTTTATTTGCTTGTGCATGTCCTGTACGTTCTAATGCTATGAAAGAGTAGGATACGCTGCTTGGTTAGGTTCAACTGAGGAAGATTATGCCTCTCAAGTGGTTCCATATTGTCTTAGAATTTGTAGGTTGACACACATTTAACCGATTAGGGTTTTATATTTTTTTTGGGTAGATGCTGGTTTTTTACTAGTTTATTATATTACACTGTGAATTTGTATGTACTAAGTGGAGATCATGGCAATATTATATATTTTCTTGCTGAATAAATTAGGATACAAACACCTACTATTTTCGTTATTTTGGGAGAAGTACCGCAGGTCTGTTTTCCCTTTGAAAAATATGTGCCCAACCAGCTGGTCGATGTTATGCTGTTGAACTCTGTTGCAAACATCCAATCCTGCTAATTAAAATTTTGGCATTAATACTGTTTGTCATTGAGAAAAAAAAATTTAGTCAAATAGGTGACGGTACAAGAAGCAACTGTAGTTTCATTCTGGTAGGACTACAGAGTCCCTATTAGCCCTTCAAAAATTATCTGCAATCATCTTCTGACTATTAAGTAGTCATACTCTGCCGTTGCAACCATCCAGCTTTGCAAGTTCATTTTTTGTCATTGCAAATCTGGAAGCTGATTGATTGACAGCCGGAGGTGTGGTTTTGTTTGCAGCTGCTGAACCTGAAGGCCATGGATGGATGCCGGCATTGGCAGATCATCGGCTGTAGTGGCCACACCCGCAAAGGGCTGCTTCAGGGCTTCAACTGGCTCGTTTAGGAGATCGCCTCTCGCATCTACCTCCTCGACTGAACAACAAAAAAACTTGCTGCAATTTGCAAACATATTTGCATACTTCGGTAGCATCAGTGTGAGTGTTATTGTTGTATTCCGCCTTTTTTGCTCATAGCTTCATCACCATTGTTGTAAATTTCGAGTAGATAACAGCTTCATCGCCATTGTGGTTTTGTTTGCAGGTGCTCAACCTGGATGCCATGGATGGAAGCAGGAGGTGTGGTTTTGATATACACAAAAGTATTCTCATGATTGCTTACGAGCTAGGACACAAATTGATTGCACATTTGTGCAAATGACATGAAACAGTTCCATTTTATCAAAGAAACAATAAGAGCTTTAGTCGTTTGTATATGACTTATAATTTGGGCCATATAGTACCAAGTTATATTTCTACAGGCACAGAAAATTAGCACTTGTCTAAAGATATTATCATCAACATACAACGTATCTAGGGATGCCCTGTTACAGAAATTTTCTTTTATTCTAGATGGGCATCCATTCAAGTTCAGACTCTGTGTCTCTCCATTATTTTAGCATGTTACTGATTATATAAGATTGTGCTACTATTTTTATAACATGCGAATATCATAACCCATAAGGCTAAAAGCAATGTTTTTTTTTTCTGCAACAATGTCATGCAACGCTTGATCATTTATTTCTCAATAGGAGAATGAGCTCGCCTTCGTCATATCCTGTGAGTGGACCAATTGTTATGTATCTTGGCGAAATATGATGTATAATAAAACTAAAAATCCCTCTATATATATAAAATTCCAGTGACATGATCCCCAATAAAAAAACACGAACGACTGATCCGTCCCCTCCGCCTCCACCAACGGTGTGTTTTATCAAGTACACTGCTAACTCTTCTAATGTTTCGAGGAATTGGAGCATTTACATACTTTCAACTTCTCCATTTTATCAAAATATGTAATATTTGCTCTTCGGCTCTTCTATTGTACGTAACACCAAAAAGGTGAATCATGTTATTTGATTGCTCTTGAATGGTGTATATGAAAAAAGAATATAGAGACATGTATATTATGGCGGTGATTCGGTGTCATTCTTCGGAAATGTAACTGAAGTCTGACTCCGTTTGTACTAAGAACATATGTTCTTAACCATTTTATCTTTTTCATCTTGAATGAAATTATTTTTTCTAATACATATTATGAATAACTTGCGTTGCACATGCATAATTACTTATATTCCTTAAGGAGAGCTTATCCTCTCTCTCTAAAAAATGGCGCATCCGGGCTATGGCTTACCGATTTCTAGATACGGGTGGATAACAAAATAGTTAGACTCATTTCGGTTCCTTAAGTCATCTCGTTAAGCTTAACGAGCAGTTCGGCTGAGCTGGTATTAAGCTCATTATGCTTATATATCATTTTAAATCAGCTCAGTAATTTTAAATTTACTACTTTATCATATATTAAGATAACTAAATATAAATAATTTAGATGTAATTATTAGACTAAGGCTACATTCTAAAGTGATAGTTAGGCGCACGCAAAACGAGTAGTATGATTAATTAAATATTAATTATTATAAACTTAAAAATAGATTTGTTTGATTTTTTTTAAAACAAGTTTGATTTCGTAAGAAATATACTGTGAAAAACATACTTTAAAAAAAGCTAAACTCAATTAATTATTAAGAGCAGATCCTAAATGCTAATTAATTAATAAGATTTAAGTATATAAAAATATAGGAATGTTACCTACTAACGATCAGCAGACACTCGTTAAGCTAGCAAGCTAAAAAGCCAATTATTTTTTATCCACCCCTATTTGCAGGCGCTGCGCCAACGAGCTTCCGGCCGGCTCCGAACTCCGCGTCGCCTCACAACCAGCCCACCACTCTGCCCTCCGCCTCGCACCGCTCCGCGGCTCTCGTTTCCGCAGCCGTTTCCCGAACCTTCTAGAACCTTGGCGTTCCTCCTGCCCAGCTCCGCCACTCCAGCTGCGGGGCGCGGCCAATACGCGTCCTCTCCGCCGAAGACGCAGGTCCGACCTCGCAGCTCGTAGCCTCCCCTGGTTCTTACGATTCGTTTCGATCAGGCTCCCGTTTGTGGGGGATTCGAGGCGATCAGCTTCGCGAGACCATTCGATGGCTTGACCTGGCGCTGTCGAGTTTGGGATTCGGGAGTTGACGCGGTATATCGGTGGATTTGCCTAGTGGAATTCACTGGATCGCTCGGTTACGCTAATCCTCTGGGTTTTGTGGTTCATCTAGTTTCTAGAGCGCTCGACCGGCACTGATTCAAAATCGCTCGTTCAATTTGTTAGATGCTTGGTCTAACCAATGTTTTTTTGTGGATGTCGCATACTAGTTGCCTCTTCTGATAGGGTTTTAAGTTTAGAATCACCCGGTTTCTCGGATTTCATTACCTGGGATCTTATTTCTCCTGTTTCGTGCGTAATTTGGACCCATTTTATGACATTTTTTTACATTATGTATTGATTCAGGTCACATGTCGTGTGATTTAGTGTACGATTAATTGTGTTTCGGTCGAGCTTAGAAGGAGAGTTGATAGCTACATTGCGGTTGGTTAGGATGTGTAAGCATGATAGGGGATTTGCCAACTGTGGAATCCAATGCTTTACTTCATCCCTGCATGAACTGACTCAGCCTCGCTGTTTTAGTTGGTGTTCTGGTTATAACGAAGCATGTTTTGTTTAACATGCCATCTCGCAACCGTTATATTGCCTTCTGCAGTTGCCGAATCATGGTGTTGCTTTCAAGCGAATCTCAAGGCTGTTGTAATTATTCCCTGGTGTTCAGTCAGTCCGTTATATTTCCATGGGCTTAAGAAGTTCTACTCTGTCTCTTGCCATTTATGAGACCAAGCTACCAGTTGCAATGGATCATGGTGGTTGCTTCTATCACTAAACTGATTTGCCTAAAAATAAATGAATTGATCTGACCGATTGCAAATGTTTGGCTAATCTTCTATATTTGTCAATCATGTCCAATCATTTAAGTATCTCCATGTAGTGTGCATGTTTTAGGATTCACTCTGATAATTTTTCATATTGAACTTGTTTCACTATGATAGTCTAACGTAATGTTGTACTACCCTGAACTGAACTGCCATCTAGCTATTACTGTGCACTTGCAGGGTATAAGACCTGAACTGAACTGTACTCCACAGTCGAGCATTTTCTCTTGAGGCTCTTGCAGGGTATAAGACTTACACTGAACTGCCATCTAGCTATTACGGTTCACTGTATTTTGGTGGCAAACTGGAGAGACATAAGTTGTTCAATGCTATAAACATCGTAGATATATGATCTCATTGTCATCACCATGTAAGTACAGGACTGGGATGTTCACCACACTTGCTTTTTATGTTGTTATTTCTTCCAAAACATCGTAGATATCTGTATTCATTGGCACTGCATATAGTACAGGACTGGAATTATCACCACACTTGATTTTTACATTGTTATTTCTTCATATAAATATACCTCCAAAAGCTCTCAATAAAATTTTAAGTTTTGCACAATAGGACGTCATTATATAATTTACGGTATGATGTATATGTATAGAATTTATGCTGCATGTTTTGCAGAGTGTGCACACACAAATGTTCTTATCTTGAATGACTTCTTTCCATTGATCCATGCAAAGAAACTACTACCTTGTTGATAACGGGCTACACTACCACACTAGGGTGGATTCCTTAGAGGCATCATCTCCAAGGTATTGATGTCAGAAATGGCGTTCTCTAAATCAGTGAAATCTTCAAGTGGAAAAGTCTGTTTATGAACTTCTGACAAACGGTAGACTGCTAATACAAAGATACCATGTTTATATGTGCTTCTATGCTGAGTTTTTTAAGCATTTGTTTCATCCTATGACAGGTTAAAATTCAGGAATCTTTGATGTTGTGCAACGACACAGGGTTGCAATCATCAAATGAAGGTTTCTGGTGTTCTTTTTTTTCCTGCCAAAGCTGTGGTTGATCATATTTGTGACTTAGTTTTGGCAATGCCGAAGGTTGTTTTTAGCACCATGCAGTAATTGCTTTTTCAAGTTGCTCATTTTATTTTAACCTCCCTCAATCGTTTTAATTCTTCTATCACAGGGAACATGGATTCCATGGCCCATAGGTGTGCACTTTATTGATTTATAGGGTGTAACTTCTGGAGTTATTTTCATATTCTCATTCACATGCACGGTGGTGAATGAGAATTTCTTCAGGTGAGTCCTACACAATTATTATCCAAACTTCTTTATCATGTGAAGGTTTAATTATTTATTGCTTCCTTCTGCATATCCATGTATCTCCTGCTATAGCTGAAATTTCACATAGTGATTGTGGTTGAGACTTAGAAGCTTTCTAAATAGAGTTTTTTTTATGGATCGCCCACTGTATGAATATGTTGGCAATAATTTTGTATGTAATTTAGCATTTAGACTGCATTAGCAGTCCTACTTTGTCTCCGTATTTTCATGTCATGTTTAACTGTTAGACTAAAATTTTTTTATGAATTTGAATTGTGGGTGATCATGGATGTGTTTATTAATCTAGTTGTGTTTAGTCCTTCATTTTAAATAATTTTAGGGAACTATCAATTACAATATCATCTATGTCAACTAGAGCCATGACCAAAGCGTATTGTAAATGTAAATTGCCTACGTAAGACTCTAATCTCCGACGATTACAAGTGATCTCTGGGTCGTTTGTTCACAATGGTTGGCAATTCGTTGTAATGTCCAGAGGCGATAAGTAACCCAAGGCTGCTGGGGGTAATGTCCGACGGGTGATGGGCATGATACCACACGGGAACACGGTTATTTAACATAGAATTACCAACAGTAAATACTCCATCCGGTTACTTTATATTGTTAACTTTAAACATATATTTATCATTCGTTTTATTTATTTATTTTTAAAAAAATATAATTTATGTTTAAAGTAACTTTAATAATAAAATAAATTACAACGATATAAATAATAATTATGTTTTTTAATAAAATAAATGATCGTCTAAAAATTAACAGCGTGAAACATAAAAAGCCATAGCACATGGGCTGGCCGGTGGTGGTACCCCACACCCACCGTTGGCACTTCCATGGATAGGCAAGCTTTTTGGCGCCATGTGGACCAATGCCAATGCCCCTTGTGGATTACCATAATCTTTAGCTCAAAGACGTCTTCTAGGTTGTGCTACTTGGGGCCGATATCGAGGCGAGCATGATCTTATTTGTATTCAATTGGTGTTGCCTAGGTCTGGCCTGTTAAGTTTGTTGGGCTGACCTGTCCTGGGCCTTTTATGCTAAAGTCTACATGTGGTCATGATTGAATATGATAATAACTGTATAACTTTTTATCCAAATTTGTTCACAAAAAAATGTGTGACATTAGCTTTGATTTTGTTTCTTTTTATTTATAATTCTTTAAGTTGGAATTATGGTACGCTTTTTATGACTTACTCTCAGGTTACATGCCATTAGTTGGATCATGTGGCATTTCACATGAATCAATAAATATATTTTGTTGAATTCTTTTTAGATAATAGTGTGGTTCATTGAAACGATGTGCCAAAACCTATAGTAATTAGGTATTTTGAGAAAGCCAACACGTTAATCAGAAAGATGTCTATTGATTAAGTAAATCATATTGTAATGATCATTGGAATAGAAGGAACTTCTTAGTTTTAGTTTTTTTTTGAAATATAATAATTCAAGAATTTGGAATTAATAAATAATATGAGGTTGTCCTCTCAGTTTAGTATTATGTCAATTTAATTGTAAAACTCGAAATTAATATTTAGCAAGTTGTACTCTCTCTTTTTTTATCTAAGCCGCTATAATTTAGTAAATAACCAGCGTGTTTAACGTATGATTAAAGTTTTAATATATTTATGATATTAATAACTATAGTTATGTGTAATTCAATGAAATGGCAACATATGTGCTATACCTTTGCTAAACTTTAGATTTTGTTTGCTAACCTTTGCTATACAGTCTCGACAGTGCCAATCTGCAGATCATGCTATCCGTACTTTGGCACTGTCGAGACTGTGTAGCACTCTGTTTTGCGTGCCCGGGAGGGAGGGTTATCAACCTCCCCTCCTGAACGCAGGTTAGAGGGATTTGTTGGCGTTTTGGGAGCGTGCACTGGATAGAGTTACAAATTCACCGTCCATGAAGCTCCAAGTCCCTGGTGACTCATCAGCCATCATATTGATCTGTGGCGCCGACCGGTGGCCAAGCCTAACAAGGTACGGACTACGTAGCTATGCAATGCATGCATGCTCGATCGACTGCACAGATGGGTGGGCGGGGGGGTGAATCGGAGGACACTCCCCAGAGGCCACATTCGAGCTGCCCGCCTACGCAACCGCCGGCGGCGAGGAATGATGCGACGGCAAAGGCGGGCAGCGCTGCAGGCCTTGATGCCTCGCTTTCTGTCCCTCCCCTGCCGGGTCTGCGCAATTTCCTGCAAGCAATGGGCATGTCATGTGGATCATATCTCCTGCCTGCCTGTCTGTTGCCACCCGCCATCCATGCCATTCACGACCCCACCCAATCCGCACTCACCTCGCCCTATATCACCAGTTTCTATCTGCTTGCTTCTCCCTCGCAGTCAACAACTACCATGCTTGCTCTCGAGTCTCGATCGAGTGCTTGGTCGCATCCAGCCAGCGGTGAAACCCCAAAGCAGCTAGCTAGCAATTCATCTGGTCACTCACTGACCGTGTGCATGCTGCAGCACAATACTAGTACTACATGAGTGCTCCATTAATTTGTCTCTGGATGAGTTTTCAGCCAGACAAACGGAGGAGCGATCGATTAGCTAGCTAGCAACTCCTTTCCTGTCGTGGCACTGTGGGAGGCGTACAAAACACACGAGCTGAACAGCTATAGCGGGAGCTCGATGGACACACGGATTTGGCCGAAAGGCTTTGGAAATGGACTGCACTCAGTGAGTGGGGTTGTAAAAGGTTCAGCTGCGGGATCCACGCGGCGAGCTCCTGTTGGTCGCAGCCCCGACCTGCTCGGGAGAAACGTCATTGTTTGACTCAATTACTCGGAAGAAATTAACCAACCAAAAAGAAAACAATTGATGCCATTGGCTGCTGCTAATTTTCTTTCGACTTTCCGGGTGTTGGATAAGATCATCCATGCCATGCATGAGTAGGACACACGATCGAATTCCGTATACGCATCCCCCTCCACTCTGCACTGCTGCTGCTGCTCTGCTCTGAGTAAGAAAGGGTAACTCATGGATGGTGGTAACGCGGCGGCGATCCGTTGGTTGGTGATGGGTAGGGAAGGAAAGCAGGCAGGCAATGCATGCATCATGGAGTTGTCGCGTCGGCTTCGCTTTTGCGACGACCACCAATTACTTGTGTCGCCTTGTTGCGGTTTATGTAGGAAAAACACATCTGTCGATCGCTCCATCCCCTTTTCCCACCGGGGTCTCACTATACCATTCTCACCCAACTCGTATATATGCTCGCCGAATGTTATGTAGCTTAGCTAGCGTCTCTGTCAACTCACTTCACCTGTAAATAAGAATTTCTTTATAAAATGAATACACCACCACACGTGTTTCTTAAGGAAAAGGCTTTCAACTCTCATAATATCTGTTTGTTGTCTAATTTTTAGTTCTGAAAAATCATCTTTATCGTTATTATTAAAGTCTTTCACTTTTAAGTTAATTAAGGTAGATTATAAACTATGCTATATATATATATACGCGCGCGCGCGCGCGCGCACCCTCGGACTGTTAAAATTGTCTTAAGGAAAAATACATAAGCTAGATTCTCGTAGCAGACAAACCATAGATTCACTTTATCATGAAGCTAGATATAAAGCAAGGACAAAGCTCGATTTGAGGTTCGATTTTCTGGATCTTTATGCATAAAACTGAGTAACCAAAGTCAGGGGGGAAAAGTACCTCGTAGATATGATAGGGTTGTTTGCTCTTTAGCTCTCATCCTTTTTCCTTCAACTTAGATATCATTTGGCTATACGTCTAGTACTTGTTGATGTCTATTCGCACTAGATAGCCCCAACAGCATGCCTTCACTAACTAAAAGGGATTATATTTTTGAAGCAACGAACTTTTTAACTGCACGTTATGTATTCGCTTTTTTAAAGAGGCCCAAGCAGAGGAAAACAAATAAGAGCTTGCCAGCTTGTTTGGTAAAGACAAGAGGAAACCATATGTACGTGTCCACGCCAGACGGGCCAAGGACCAGAAACTATAACAGTAACAAATCATCATCTCTTCTTACTGTTTTGAGGTCAAGGTGTTGCATATCAAACACATGTTTCAGTGTTCCTATGCTTATTCTTGCCAAAAAAAAAAAAAGAGGATCAGATCGGATATCAGATGTCCAAAACAAATAAGTAGAGCATTACATTAGAAGAATAAAAAAAAGGCGCGGATGAGGTAAACACCACTAGGTGTGCTTGCTAATTAGGCGTCAGGTTGCTGTATTTAATTTACCTGCATCGATATAGCATAGTACTGTTGCTCACTGTATATCAGTATGGTAATAAGATAACGAGGTCGCTGGCAGGATATGGTACTACAAACAGGCAAGGAGCAACAGAGCCGAATGGGACGTGTGTCTCATCATCAAGCACAAACACAAGCTAGCACTCTACTGTATTACTGCCGATTCCATTCAGCGCAAGACCGTAGGTCGCCCGGCCATCCTTTCTTTATATAAGCCAGCCACCCAGCCATATGTGGCGCACCCAAACACAAACACAAGCTTCAGAGGCGCTGCATTGCCTACAATTTATAAGCTACTAGCAGATACTAGGAGAGATTGATAAGAGGATAATGAGGCAGCAGCAGCAGCAGCAGGCGAGCAGGTTCAAGAGGACTTGCGTCTTCTGCGGCAGCAGCCAGGGCAACAAGACCACCTACCGCGACGCCGCCGTCGATCTCGCCAAAGAGCTGGTTAGTACACATATATGTCTCTCTCTCTCTCTCTCTCATATTTTATCAGCATGATGAGTCTTTCTCTTTAATTTAGTTAGGATTGGATCCCTGTTCCTTTCCATAATTACACCGTAAAGCAGCCAGAAAGGTTTATATATAGTTGTTAGGTCTTCAATTTTGATAACACGATATATACACACGTATACATATAGATGTATTAAAACACACTTAGATTACGCAATAACTAAAACAGTAAAATTTTTATTATAAGTTATATCAGTCTTAAGTATCTCACAGTAAAAATTTTAGTTCAATGGAATAATATGACTCGTAATAAAAATTTTAGTATAGAATAAGCGTGTTTAGTTACTGTAGACTGGTATATTAACTGAGCCCAATTGCTCTATAATATACAGTTGAAGATAGCTTTTTTTCCATGTTAGACATGCATGCTGCATACTGGAGTAGTTAACTGGACATGCATGGTTACACGAACGTTCTTCCCATAGATCGACACGACACACCTTTTCTCTTCGACCAGATTAGATAGATAGCTGCTTTACATACACCATCACATCACTTAATCCCAAAATGGTGACAAGATCGATCATAGTGCACGTCCATGGCCAGTAGTAGAGTGTGGTATTGGACGGTACTACCACTAATCAACAGATACTTAGCTGATGTGTTTTCAGAGACCTTAATTAATTTGTACTCTAGACTGTGACAGGATGTTCCAACAATAATGTCCAGTTCAGTGGTATAGTAAGAAACGCTACAGTGTTTGCTTTCGATAGTGAAATTAAACAGGTTTACATTTCGCATGCTTCCATCTGTTTTATCAAAAAACAAAAAGGAGAGGAAAACAAGGGGACAGGTCTAAGTTTTTCCACGAACGGAGTAGGTACGTATCAAGAGAAGTACAGCATGTACAGGCTTGCGTTCCTACACCTATAGTAATATCGTCGTGTCAGATAATGGCAAGCCAATGCGTTTCTCTGAATCTCCTGTCTGTATCCCTAGTTTATGGCACTGTCTGCAGCAAGACGGGAGTGATCGAGAGGGAATTGAAACAGAAAAACTAGCTGTTCCTTGTCTGCAACGAATTCACTGCTGCACGCACGCGTACGTGGTGTAAGAAGCTACAGTTGTATCCGTGCGTGCAGGTGGCGAGGGGCATTGATCTTGTGTACGGCGGCGGCAGCATTGGCCTCATGGGACTCGTCTCCCAGGCCGTCTACGATGGTGGCAGACATGTCATTGGGTAAGCACTGAGCCCTTGTCTTCTTTCCATTACTTACCCCTCTGAATTCTGCAGCACAACAGTCAAGTTTCAGGTTCTATGTTAAAGGCCACTACTGTTACTGTGGCATGCCATAGCTTCTACAATGCTAAAACCCTACGCATGATATTTTGTCAGTTTATCTTACAGCTAATTAAGTCTGATTCAAGAGAATTTTATTATACTGCTAGTACGTCCATTGATGCATGCCATGCCAGTACAAGGAAGTGCTCACTCTGTTGTTTGTTTGCTTGTCTTCCATGCGCGTGCAGGGTCATTCCCAAGACTCTCATGACCCCCGAGGTATGAATTGCCTACTACTGCTACTCTACTTGACCACAAGTGAAATTATATTATCATATAAGAGTATTAACACCAGTCACCAGTATGCTCCTTTTAAGTTTCAATCATGGCAATGCACTGACACTTGATAGTTTTCAATTGTGTTACTATCTAGGCCCCAGGGCTAATTGACACTATCAGATAGGATAGCAGTAATCCTTGTGCACTTGAATCGATCGAGTGTCTCCTGGGAAACAGGCACTGCTTAGAAATTATAAACAACAGTTTAATCACCTGGATGGGATGCAGACATGGAGTATAGTACTTGTAGTCGATTACATGCCTGCGGCACAAATCCAAACCCGGGCGTGAGTATAAACTAGAGGAGCTCTGCAGCTTTGCAAATGATTCCCCAAAGACATGCTTCCCTTGGAAGTCGAGGCAACGTTTGCCTGTCTCTGTGGCCTTCTCCTCAAAAGAATGTTCTTGTTTGGTCAAAATGTAATTATTTTTAAGTTATTTTGAAGATATTAAAAAATAGAATGAAAATACCAAAACATCATTCATTAACATAAAGAGACCTTGAGGGAGCAAAGGTGGTTGGTAGGGGTATAATGGATATAATATTGCTAAAATAGCTATATTTTATAGGATAAAACTTAGAAATAAGAAATAATTTTATTTTAGGATATAGGGAGTACTAGTTGTAGCAGCAGCAGCAGCTCCTTAGTCCTTCCATCAAGTTTAGAAGCAGGCATCCATCCATGAAGACCTTGGCAGGCAGGGCAGGGCATTGATCTCTGCAGCTACCTGCATCAGCCCATCATGCATTACTTGATGCTGTTGTAACAGCTAGCTTTGCTTCAAAGGGTCCTGCAGTAATGTCGTTGCACTTACTCACAGGCACAGGCACAGAGCTGGAGCTGTTTTATAACGGAGGACCCAAAAATAATTTGTCCATGTTTATAGCCACATTGTTCTTTTTGAGACAGTACTCCAGTAGCCAAATATCACGGCCTGGTCTATCCTTGTTCTGGCTGTTGCCACGTGTGCATGATAGGATAGGAGGAATGTCAATGGTAAATTGTCATCCCATGTAGTATTAGTGTTTGTCTTCTCGTGGTTAATTAGAGTACAATGCATGATGATCATAGTCATAGCACTGCGATATAATGTTCTTTTGGAACTTGTTTTAAAAACCAATTATATGCTATTTGAGTAATACAAAACTGAAGGAGATGGATCAATGTTGTTGTTATCTGCAGATAATCGGAGAGACAGTAGGGGAGGTGAGGCCGGTGTCCGACATGCACCAGAGGAAGGCTGAGATGGCGAGGCAGTCTGATGCATTCATAGCCCTGCCCGGTGAGAAGAGCACCACTCCTGCATACCCAGCATTTTCATAACTCTGCATTGCATTTCTGAATTGTCAGGTCAAGGCAACAAGATCTTCATGGCTCTTAATATATCCTGTAGTAATAGTGCGTGTGTCTGACAAGTCATGATAGTCCAAGTGGCAACGTGGCACACTTGTTACGGCATTACTACTATTGTGTAAAGTACCAAAAACTAATCAGTATATAGCAAAACAAGTTCAGGAGGATACGGAACACTGGAAGAGCTGCTCGAAGTGATCACATGGGCGCAATTAGGCATCCATCATAAGCCGGTATGCATAACTCCTGTATAATTCACTGCAGTAATTACTACGTATAGAAGCACTCATTCCCCTCTGAAACTAGCTTTTACAGTATTAACCATTTCATCTTCAGGGTTATTCTTTTCCTGATGAACCATGCATCTTTTGTGCAGGTCGGGCTCCTGAACGTTGATGGTTACTACAACTCCCTGCTCACATTCATCGACCAAGCCGTGGAGGAAGGCTTCATCAGCCCGAGTGCTCGCCGCATCATCGTGTCGGCTCCAACGGCACAGGAACTCGTGGACAAGCTCGAGGTAGTCTCAGTTAATTAACATCTCCGTCATAGAGGAGTTAGTACAATATTAATCGAGTAAATTATTTGCTAGAAACTAGTACTGACTTGCTTTTAATTGCTCTCTGCTTGACTGGTATCTTAATATCTATACTTGCAGGAGTACGTCCCTGACCATGATAGGGTTGCGTCTGGGCTCAACTGGGAGACAGATCATCTTGGGTTCTAAGCTGTTGCACCGAGCTTAATTAAGCTACTATACCCAGCTATAAATGAATTGAAGAAAGACGAAGCATCTATCAAGCATGTTAGTTAATTGTGTCCGATCTATGTAGTACGTAGTAGCTAGTTAACCAATCTAGATTGTCTTCTCTCTTTTGCCTGCCTGTTTTTTTTCTCTTACGTAGCATGGAGTTTGTCATCGGTTTGGGTAAGTACCTAGTATCCCTTAATCAGCCATATATCAATCAACGTTCAAGATCCAGTAACTGAGAATTGGCACTAAACCAAGTGCCAAAGATTCACCTGATCTGGTTAGTGCATCAAATTCAAAGTTTCAAGATTGTCGCAAGTTATTTTGGAGATGTACTAAACCATTTCCAATTGCATTATCTAAAGGTTGAACGGTGTGTTAGTAGTACATACCGGTACACATATAGTGAATGAAAGCAAAAGAGGCTCCCCCTATTTTTTCAGAAAACGAAGCAAAAGAAGCTCATGTTTTGGGCTTGATATTAATCAAATTCCAATCTGGCCGGCCCAACTTCTGCCATTATTCAATTCGGCCCATTAATTACAAACAAAAAGGGCCCTTAACAGATTCTCGTTGCCATTATGATTTACTGAAATTGCTGCGTCTCAATTGAAACAGAGCAGGTTCAGATTGCCTGCAACATGAACCGAGCCACCGATAAGTTCATCTGGCTAACCTTCGATATATAAGAGTCAACTGAAAGCATCAATGCAACATTTCAATTTCAGTCCCATCTTGACAATTTCAGTTTGCACGGACTCTCCTACAGTCAGAATTCAGACCATGGTAATCATGCTAACTACGGAAGCTTTCTCACCTGTTGTCTGCGAAGCCAAAATTAACTGAATTCCGAGTAAACTGTGTAGTAGTACATACATATCGCTGCTCACATGTTGATGCTACAGTAGTAAGCCTGTATGTTGCCATGCGATTGTTTGCTCTACATTGATTGATTACCATGCAGAGTCCAAGGGAGCCATTGATCACACACGCAGACAGACATACAGCTTAGCTGCTCTGCTACTGGTCGTCAGACGGTTACCAGATCCGGCATACCGGCATGATGTAGGTTTAGGCTGCGTTAGATAGGGGAAGGTTGATTACTCTCCTTTTGGCACATAAATTGAGGAGCATAATTAATTAAGTATTAAGTATTAGCTTAAAAAATCTTTAAAATATTGATATGATTTTTCAAAAGTAACTTTTTTATAAAAAAAACTTATATACAAAACATATTATTTAGCAGTTTGAAAAACATATACCTAAAAAACCGAGACAAACCTAAGCTGGCAGGGAATCATGCAGCATAAAGATGTAATAATACTGTAGTAACAGTAGGACAGTAGGAAATGCTGATGCTAGCTATTACTCGTGCTCTGTTTGTAAATGTAATGGATTATATTATTTTTTATAAAAGTCGAGAAAGAAATAAAATGATAAATCAAGATATGATAATCGAGGGAACGTATTAGGTAAGGAATAAATTAGTACATAACATATAGAATAAAGTAATATCTTGATATCTTAAAATCCCTTATATTTTTTAATAAATAGAAGAGACAAAGTCTTTGTATTTTTTAACAACGGAGGGGGTACTGCTACTGGTAGTTTTGTACTGCAACAGGGATTCATTTCGGCGTTCTAATAATCATTCAGTCGTTGAATCTGTTCGGCCCTCTTGCCATGATGTGTAGTTTCAAGTCAATGTTTTTTAGATAGTAGTTTAAAGTCATTTATAGATAGGATTATGCTTCAATGGTTAATTAATTTGCCACTAAGTACCCATGTCGGCAACTGCAAGCAAATTAGAACAACAGAAACGAGTTCCTGCCGTCTCAAGGTTCTTGATTACTGTCATTAATCTGTGACGTACATACTTAACCGCGTCCAATGTACGTTGTGCTACTAGTTGCAATGGCACCTCCACCACGCACGCACCTATGTATGTACAGGCGTGTGGAGCAATCAAAGGTTATATATATGTTTCACATGCAATAGAGTAGGTATTTTGCTGTAAAATACTACTGCTAGTAAAGTGGAGTAGAAATTATAGATGTCGTCATGCACACATTCGAATAGAAAAATTCATGGCCAATAAAATTTACTAGTGTTTCTTGAGCAAGAAGGAAATTGTGGAGAAAAAGCGACATCTAGGGATCGATTATTAACATGGATCATGCAAAGTGGGTAACATGGAGGGCAGCAGCAGCTGAGGCAGGGGAATGTTTGTGGTTTTGTCTCCAAAACCAAAGTGAAGGTAGCCTTCTAGAGTGCAAAGCACAAAGCATGACATGCCCGCACTTTCCGCGCAAATGGTCCATCCATCCCAGCAGCTTAACTACATCACACAACTTGATTAAATTTCATTAGCCCATACCAAGCCTGCTACTATTGTACTAGTAATAGGTAGCACTAGAAAGCACGCGCGCCTTTGCCGCACGAAACTATAGATGAGCCACTTCAGCTATATATTGATTGAAACCATGGATGCGTATTTAGTGATCGTATCAATATATGTAATGTCAATGCTCCATGTTTTTTAACATGTGGATGCTTTTTTACATGAATTAGTTTATTTGATTAAATCGTTTTGAAATGATAAGCTTATTGTATTTTATATCGTATGACTGTAACTATTTGGTTGTTGATTTGTTATAAAAAGAAAAAGTATCTTTAGAAAATAGCGCGCGACTTTATAGAATTAGCAAAATTTTGTTGTATTTCTTTTAAAATAGTCAATTTTCTCTCTTTTTTCTATACGTGTTATTTAGGGATCCTTTTATGTCTAAAATTATAAATAAATTGTCAACTAATAATAAAGCATATATTTGCAGTTTTAGAAAATTCAAAGTATTCTAGATTTTTATTTTATAAGGAGATATGTGAGGCAAGGAAGTACACTTCATTGGAATCTTTATCATTTATTTATATGTTTTTTGAATTGTGGGAACTTGAGGGACTAAAATTGAAAAAAAATAGCGAATAATATTGTTTTCAAGATTATTTGGTATTTTCTAGGAAATGTATGGACTATTTTACAAAATTATCAAAAATTGGGCTCAGCCTCAGTTCGCCCTTTTGGCCTGTTTGAAGCACGCAAGGAGGCTATTATACGAGCCAACCCATTTAACTGCTCGATGAGGGATGCGCATATCCGTAGGATCTAATTTGACGGCTATGATCGATCATCATCCAAACAAAACTCCCATGTAGCGCAAACCCTAACCCTAATTCTTATTTTGCCGAGATCCCTTTCTCTTCTCCGTACGTTCCATGAGCCAAGCGATGGAGATGTGCAATGTTGCGTGTGAGACAAGGGAGAAGGATAATAGGTAGGTAGGCAGTGGCAGGAAGAGGAAAGAAGAGAATAGACAAAAGAGGTGGAAGATAAGGTCGACTAGGGTGATGGTGATAGTTACAGTTAGATCTAGGCAAGGGGAGGTTGTTGATAGCGTTGGCTAGTATACACAGTACCTACTATCGAATCAAGGTGAGGAGTGCTCGTCGATAAACAGATATAGTTAAGCATCATGACGTCAGGGCCTTTTTCCTGTGCCATCGAATTCAGCTTCTCCTCGTGTTCGGCGGTGGCATGGAGTAGACGACGAAGATGGGCCTTCTCAGCGGTCCTCATGGGAATTGCTCAGATCGTCGTATCTGGCGTCCTTATGTGTAGATTTGGTGCCCTCTTATCTAGATCGGGTGGCTCTCCAGCAAGAGAGAACAGATCCATAGAGTCATCAGTATGGTTACCATAGGCTTGGTGTCGATATTTTTCTTCCTCTTATATATATTTTTTTGACACGGATGACATCTAGATGGTTCATGAGGCTAGATTTTTTTTCTTTTTTTATTTTTTCCGCGGCAACGTAGAATTGTTGCCCGAGGATGACACCATCCTAGATTTGTGGTGACCGCTGAGTGAGATTGCATAAGTGACAGCGAAGGTATTGTTCCACAGTGTGAGAGGGATGACGCCTACCTAGATTGTTACACACGTGCAACCGTTCATTTTCAATCCGATGGTAAGAGACATGTCATGCTACATGATTTTAGGAGGGGTGTTTATGCAAAATCGCTGAGCCATGTGGCAGAACCCACCTAGAATTCAATATTAGAGATTACTAGCGTAATATATAATTTATCTTACACATATTTATGTATATATTTGCAACATTTGATGGCACAATGGCACCGTTCGAATGTGAGATATGGCTGGACTAATTTATCATTTTTAACAGATTTTTTTAAACGGTTAAACAATATATTTTTAATTATATAGAAGTTTTTTAAAAAAATCAAATAATACTTTATTAATTAATCGGATATATCTCGTACTGCATGTAGTAAATAGCTCAGCTCAAACCACTACAACGAACAACTGCCTATATATATATATATATATATATTGTCATTGTTTGATACTAGAAGAGGAGAAGAAGATGGGAGGATGCGTGCGCAGTGACGCCGGAAACTGGAGCTAGCCAGCGAGCTGAGGCATGCATGCGCAGCTGGGAACAATATACAGTCGATAGAGGCGGAGAAGAGGTGGCTGGCCACCCATCCATGAAGCATGCGTGGCCGGCCGGCTTCTTTTCTCGCGTGTGCATGCGCACAGCGTAAGATTACTTTGTTATCGCGTGTGCACCACCAACTCAACTTTCTTAATTAGCCGGTTAATTTTTACTCTCTCTCACACACACACACAAACACGCATATCTTCTAGTTCTAGCTAGGTTCACATAGCTCGAGATGGCACGCGCGCATGACGTATTATATAGTAGAAACTGTTATATGCTGGAGTAGTATTGTGTGACCGCTACCGCGTATTGTATTGTATTGATGCACGGGTGCGTTTTCTTATCATATGCATGTGTAGAAATTAGAATGGTTGCCTTGTTCTTCTTCCTCTTCTTCTTGTCGCCGGCCGGCTGCAGGTTGACATAACAAAAAGACAAGGTCAGCCGAACGCTTTTGCGGCACCACGTCTTTGCCTGAGGATTAATACACACGCGTATATTACCATATGTAATCTCTCTTTATTTTTTTCACCTTTTCAGTTCATAGCATATATACAGCGAGTAGCTCGCTATGCAGTAGGAGAAGCTAGCTAGGTAACAAACAGAAGAAAGAAAGATTGTGAAGGAAGCAAAGCAGAGAAGAAGAGCCCTGGAGCAGAGCAAAGGCAAAATTCTATGGCTCCTTTTTCTGCATGCCCTACCAGTGTGTGTCGTCTCCCAGGGCAGCCAGCCAATTTTCCAAATCCAGTCCCAGAGTCCAGTGCCATTCATGCATGCCTCCTCCCTTCTTTCCTTTGCTTCTCGTTTACTACTCCATCGATCTCTAGCTCACAAGCTAGCTACTGTCAAGTGGCATCAACGCACACGGAGACACCTCACACCCGGCCGCCCTTGTGCAGCGAGGCAAACTTAATTAGGGCCAAATTTGGGTTGAAGTAAAAATTAGTCTTACCAAAATTTAAAATTTAGCCATCCTAATACCCAGGGGCGGAGCCAAGAGGTGGGGGGCTCGAGCCCCCTATCAGAAAATGAGAGAGGTGAGGGAGAAACAGAAAATCGGGCTGCTAATAGTGTTCTTTAAACATTTAGTTTAGAGTCAAATTTTGGCTAAAAGCCAAATAAGACTCCATCAAACTTTGATTTGGTTCATTTTGGTCTCAAACCAAGTATAACTTTACCTTATCTAATATTATATTGGTAATGATAAATTTTGATATATACATATTTTGATTTTAGACTTAAACCAAACCAGCCCTTTAATTTACATGTCACAATCTCTATAGCAGATTATCTATATAAATGTATAAACACACAATTCATTATCGAAGAAAATAAAGGTAGTACTCGATCGACACTTATTTCTACTCCTCCGTATTGACGTCTTGACGACCTTATCTGGCCTGGGCGGCCACCTGCACGTGGAAATGAATTGCAAGTTGGAATATATATATATAGCTGACTGGTCAGAGGGCATATGTTCCGGCTTGCTGGAGTAGTAATTAATCATCGTTAAATAAGGTAGGAGTAATTAGTTGGTATAAGTACAAAATGGGAGGGAGAAAAAAAATCAGAAATTGAGTACTATACACATGCATGTGCGTGTAACCGGCCAGCATAGATAATGGAAACATACAGTGAGAGGCACGCACGTAGCGATCGGGGTACGTACGAATTTATATACTACCTGATCCGATCGAGCGACGAAGAAAAGCAGAGCAGTGGTACAAATTAAAGACACTGACATAGCTTTGCTTAGACGAAACACCAAGCTAGCTATATCCCCTAGAGCCAATCAATACTCGACAAAATTAGCCAAGTTAGGACAACTCGTACTAGCATCAGTACACCTTGTTCAGTAGTCAACCAACCTGATTAATGCCAGTTTTATTACCGAGCTGCTCGCATTATTAACAATTAAGGACGGGAAAAGGCGCTGTTTGGGAGCAAGCGAATCGACCGGCAGTTACTCGCTCCACTACAGTGCTTCCCACGGGGTAAAACGGTAAAAAAAAGAGCTCTTCTTCTCTTTTTCACCGCGACAGTAGTATCAGTCTACCGTGCGCCGAGTCCACGGCTGGATGCCGGGGCCCACCCACGGTGTTGTCACAGGGCGCAGGAACACCAGGTGGACGTACCGGAGCTCGAGCGTAGGGGCATTTCCGTAAATCCGCTCCTGATTTGAGCTCGCGGCCCCCACTGGCGCCCCTCGGAACGCACGGGGCCCACACCCGGCGTTACGGGCAGTACCACCTGTGGGGCCCCGTCACGTGGGCCTAGCCCCCCAAATTCAATTGGCCGAAAATGACAGGCCCAACCACGCGCCCACCTCTCTGACACGTGGGCCCCACCCCACCAACGGCGCCAACGCCGTCCTCTTCTTCCTCCACCTCCGTCGTGGTGGTGGTGGTGTGACGGTGGTGGTGGTGATGGGGGAGGAGTATAAAGCCAGGCGCATCACTGTGCAAGCAGCTCGCCATTGGCACAGTAGAGTGGAGGTGGCAGCAGTACATGCGCGTGCTTCTGCTCTCTCTCTCTGACCGTCGATCGTCTCTCTCCTGCGATTGCTCCATCCACATATCGGTCTCCGCTTTAAAGCTGTCACCTTTTCCCCTCCTCTCTCTCCCCCTCCCGTGCCCCTCCCTCAATTACGGCGTCGCAACCAAACCCCAACCCTAGTACGGTGAGGCCTTACCGGGGGCGGAGTAGAGTAGTAGCTGTACCCTCCAGGCCCGTTCGATCCGTCCGCCTCGGCTTGCTGCCTTGTCGTGCTGGGGCAATCCGCGCGGCGGCGATCGATGGGGGTGGCTCCGGGGGGTGGTGGGTTTGGTGCCGGGGGGAGGCTGTGAAGGTGCCCCCGGCGGCGCTCCCCTCCGCGCCTGCCGGCGAGGGGGGTCGGTGCGGGTGAAAGGTGAGAATTTGCCGTGCTTTGTCTGCTGCCTCCCTCCCTGCGCCGACATCTATAGCTAGGGCTAGCTAGGCTAGGGTTCCTGATTGCTTTTTGCATTTTCGGCTGGAGGAAGGAACTGTGTGCCTTGCTCTCTTCTGCTGCTTGTCGTGCCGCTCGTGCTCAGTTTTTTAAAATCTTTTTAATACATCTGTGCTACTCATTTCCGGGTTACTCTACATTTATCATCTACTCCGTACTACTAGCGAGCTATTGATTTTTTTTTTGAGATTTTCTGGGCGAATTCGAGTAACCTTCACTTCCCCCGTTCTACGAAGCGGTTTCTTTTAGCATGGCTTTGTTTTTTCTCTCTCGCTTTCTTAGTTACTCAGCTTTACTATTTCTGTTTCGTGCACTTCAATCCCTGGCATTTGTATTTTTTGCACCAGATTTTGATTCCCAAACGACTGTTTCACAAAATGCTGAGTCAAAACAATTCTCCATTTTTCCAGGGATCTAGGCGAGCTGAAAATTGAAGTACGAGCAAGAAGTTAAGAGCAACGTCTAAATTGTGTGAGGAGGGAACGGTAAATTAGCAGGAGGTAGTGGACACTACTTCCTGTGCTTGTGCCTGGTTGGCTTGTTTGCGATTTGGCATTGGTGAGGTAGCAATGGCTGCAGCAGTGGCGATGCGAGGGGGTAGCAGTGATGGAGGTGAGTTTGATAAGGTTTCTGGGATGGACTCAGGTAAATATGTGCGCTACACGCCTGAGCAGGTGGAGGCGCTTGAGCGAGTGTACGCTGATTGCCCCAAGCCAACCTCCTCGCGCAGACAGCAGCTGCTGCGTGAGTGCCCTATACTTGCCAACATTGAGCCAAAGCAGATCAAGGTCTGGTTCCAGAACAGAAGGTAATGACAGCAGAATTGAATCTTTCTACGGTTTGTTTGTTATGACAAAAAGAACTTGCTGTGGAAGTTTTCCCTAATTGTACATGTCATCTCCATCTAAAATAATGTTTCTTTAGTTTCCTTCTGAAGATGTTATGGTTCCAAAATGCTGCATTTTTGTTGTGATGATGATCAGTATTTTGATATGTAGGGGAGCTACAATGCCAATTGTTTTATCATTTCATTTGTTTGCAGACCAGCAAAATGTATTACTATAGCTGATGGCTCTACCTGTATTTTTGTTTATCATGTTCACAAGTGGATAATTGTGCTTTTGTTGCTCTAGGTGCCGGGATAAGCAGCGAAAGGAGTCTTTACGGCTTCAGGCTGTAAACAGAAAATTGACAGCAATGAACAAGCTTCTTATGGAAGAGAATGAGCGACTCCAGAAGCAGGTCTCCCAATTGGTTCATGAAAATGCTCGCATGCGACAGCAGCTGCAGAATGTAAGTTCTTGATATGCTGGTACTGATGTTGTCCCCCATGCACAAACATGTTCTCACTGAATTGTTATCTGTTCTTTGTGCATTTTGCTATACACATGGCATGTGTGGGAATATGTTGTTCTGTACTGTATTTTGTAGATTAGTATGGTGGTGGTACTATTAGTATATAACTTTCAAAAAATTGATGTATATGTAGCTATACCGGCAAGGATGTTGAATCCAAATCCATGTTGTTACTTCCATTGGAATCCTCTGGGGGGGCATATGCATCAGTTCCTTTACAATCGATACTTGAATCAATCCTCAGAATGTCCATGGGATGATTAGTTTGTTCTACTTTTACCGTATATTTCACTGATAACATTAACTGCTTGGGTGCAGACTCCGCTGGCAAAAGATACAAGCTGTGAATCAAATGTGACTACCCCTCAAAACCCTATAAGGGATGCAAGTAACCCCTCTGGGTAAATGACTAGTTCTGAGTGAATCAGGAATGATTATTATTGGATGAATCTGCTCATTCAACATCGTTCTATCTTCAATTGTTTTTTTCTCTCTTGTTCTAGGTTCCTTTCAATTGCAGAGGAGACCTTGACAGAGTTCCTCTCAAAGGCTACTGGTACAGCTATTGATTGGGTCCAGATGCCTGGGATGAAGGTTCCATGCTAGCTCTGGATTTTTATTTTGTTCTGTGATTTCTGCTAAGAGATTTTTACTTGAAGTGCTAACTATGCTGTTGTCATGATGTTAGCCTGGTCCGGATTCGGTTGGTATTGTTGCCATTTCACATGGTTGCCGTGGTGTTGCCGCCCGTGCCTGTGGTTTGGTGAATCTAGAACCAACAAAAGTAAGTGTTTTAACTGTTTGGGTACTTGGTTTTTGGTATTTTTTATGTTACCTCAGTATTCGCTGTCTGTATTTTTTTCTGAAGCATCTATTTTGTGTGATAGTAAGTCCATCCACCAGTCAGTTGGACTTAGTTTTCTGTGTGCAGATGGTTAGACATCTATATTGCATGAAAAAAGGGTTCCTAGCAGGAGCGCCTCATGGAACATATTGCTTCTGAGTCTGGAGTTAAGACAGATTGTAATACACGATAATAAATACTTAACTTTGAAGAGTTCATTTAGAGATCAAATGTTTTCATGATCATATATTTTGTATGCTGATGGTTTTCATCAAATTAATCGTTAAGATAGATAGCCTTCCTTTTGTTACTTTATCCACGAAACTTTCTGTCTGATAGAGATTTGTTACATAGGTGGTAGAGATATTGAAAGATCGTCCATCTTGGTTCCGTGATTGTCGAAATCTGGAAGTCAGTACAATGTTTCCAGCAGCAAATGGAGGAACGGTTGAACTTGTCTACACACAGGTGGACACTGTTTCACTTTTTATTGAATAATGGTGTCTCCTCACTCAATGCACGTGCTTCATGATCTGAACATTATAATTTGTTTTTGCTTGCAGTTGTATGCCCCAACAACTTTAGTCCCTGCACGTGATTTTTGGACGTTACGATACACAACCACAATGGAAGATGGCAGCCTTGTGGTATGTATGAACATGAACACTGTTTTTTCCCTGCAATATTGAGTCTTGAGACATGTTATTACCCTTGCTAAAATTCCTCCATCTCTAAGGTATGTGAGAGATCTTTAAGTGGTTCAGGGGGTGGTCCAAGTGCAGCCTCTGCCCAGCAATATGTGAGAGCAGAAATGCTTCCAAGTGGATATCTTGTTCGCCCGTGTGAAGGTGGGGGGTCAATAGTGCACATAGTGGACCATCTGGATCTTGAGGTACACTTTTGTACCCTTGAACCATAGTTTTTGTCCTTTGGTATAAGGATCAATTTTGCATTCTGTCAAATTAATAATATGATTTGGTTTAATCTTTCAGGCATGGAGTGTTCCTGAGGTGCTTCGGCCTCTCTATGAATCTTCAAGGGTAGTTGCTGAGAAAATGACTACTGTGGTAAGCGCTTGTGAAATGTTAAGATCAAATTTCAATTTTAAATTTCATCAATATGATTACACGCTCATCATTTCAAGCGAAACTTGTTTCATGAACTCTTTGAGTTTCATAATATTGAATATGTGGTGAAAATGATTTATGAGGGTTGGTACAGTTAATGATAACGTTTGCCTTTTAGATATGGCTATGCTGAACAGTTCAGTTTCTGCAATCTACTTTATGCTAACTTTTTACTGTCTATCCTATATATCAAGGCCCTCCGGCACATCAGACAAATTGCTCAAGAAACAAGTGGGGAAGTGGTGTATGCCTTGGGGAGGCAACCAGCAGTCCTACGGACTTTTAGTCAAAGGCTGAGCAGGTGAATTTTTTTATAAACTATTACTCTCCATTTCAAAATATAGGACATATTTTGTTTCATTAGGACAATGTTTTAACCAATGATTACTCTATTGGAATATAATTTTGATGATATAAAATTATTACTAGAGTAATCATTGGTCAAAATCTTGTCATAACAAAACAATATATACCTTATATTTTGAAATGGAGGGAGTAACAACTAATCTTTTCCACCTGTTAAATATAACGCCAATGTTATGCTTTTCTTAGAGGCTTTAATGATGCCATTAGTGGTTTCAATGATGATGGATGGTCTATAATGGGTGGAGATGGCGTTGAAGATGTGGTCATTGCTAGCAACTCAACTAAGAAAATTAGGACTAGCAGCAATGCCGGCATTGCCTTTGGAGCCCCTGGAGGTATTATATGTGCTAAGGCATCGATGTTACTGCAGGTAAGGGTAATCATTAGTTCATTAGGGTACAGATGACGCCTCTTTATGTTGCATCCATTTTCCAAGGAATGGGAAAAAACTTTGTTAGCGATTCAACATATGCAAGCACATAGATAAATTGCTCTGTTGTATTAACATTTGATAGTGAGATCCTAATGAAAATTTGATGTTTTTGCCTGTTCGTGCACCTGATGATAATTTGTTCACTTATTTCATAAGTTTGACAAAACTGTTGCCATGGCTGGCGTTAAGAGAAAAGCAGAGTTACAGAACGTTTTTTTTTCCCAAGAGACATTGAACAATAGAGATTGAGTTCTTTGGAACTAGATTCCCATGTTAAAAACTTGTAGATGTTAAACCATGTTAAATCCTTACATGTTTCTTTCTTTCTTTGGTATTTTAGAGTGTTCCTCCAGCAGTACTGGTTCGATTTCTGAGGGAGCATAGATCTGAATGGGCTGATTACAATATTGATGCATACTTGGCTTCAACACTGAAAACAAGTGCATGTTCGCCTCCTGGGTTGCGGCCCATGAGATTTTCTGGGAGCCAAATCATCATACCACTTGCCCACACAGTGGAGAATGAGGAGGTATACTTTCCTGAATCTGTGGAAAGGCTTTGTTGCTGTTAAACTGATTTGAGTAATGGTTATAGTAACTACTTGTTTTCTTTCTTACGGACCTGTTTATATTGCCATAGTGGATAGTGACTAGTTGATTTCATTATCGAACATAGCTTTGTTGTTATTGATCTATTTTCATTAACTTAAAACAAAAAATAATGAACAGGTTCTCGAAGTTGTTCGCCTTGAAGGTCAACCTCTTACTCATGATGAAGCTCTTCTTTCAAGGGATATCCACCTGCTTCAGGTAAGACCCTGAATGACATTGCTCTATTTTTGTCTGGGTATGTTCTGTGTTGCCTCTTGATTGAGAGAATAACAAGTAGCTTTTTAATACAAGTAATTTCTTGCTTAGCAAGTTGATCATTGTATATATTCTTGAGAATCTTTGGTTCTATTTGATCTTATTTGAGTAAATTATGCTGTGTAACAACCCACAAGCCTATCTTTTTTCTGGGCATGTTAAGTTTCTTGTTTCTCTTTTCCCCCCTTCAAAGTACAGTAAAAGATGCAAAGCTTTCTGGTTTGTTAATAAATCCTTTATTTTTGCAGCTCTGCATTGGAATAGATGAGAAGTCTGTGGGATCCTCCTTTCAGCTTGTCTTTGCACCAATTGATGATTTCCCAGATGAAACTCCATTGATTTCTTCTGGCTTCCGTGTTATACCTCTCGATATGAAAACAGTTAAGCATTTCCTGATTCCAATTACATTATCCATTACCCTTTTTGACTGTTCCCTAGGTCACTACGTGCTTTATTTACTGTTGCAATAATCTATAATGGGTTGTGGATGTCTGTTAGTTCATTTGTTCTGTGACTTAACCCTGGCCAATCGTAACTCTTCATAGACAATTTTTGGTTGTATGAAGACAGATCTCACTACGTGCTTTATTTACTGTTGCAATAATCTATAATGGGTTGTGGATGTCTGTTAGTTCATTTGTTCTGTGACTTAACCCTAGCCAATCGTAATTCTTCATAGGCAATTTTTCGTTGTATGAAGACAAATCATCTCTTGGAAATCCTTAAGTATCCATCCTTTTAAATTGGTTTTCTTTTTGTTCTGTTCAACAGGAAGGAAAAAAAGCCTTGTGTTCTAGTTAGCTGTAATGTTTAACTTTCCCTCCAGTTTGATTTGAATTTTTCAGCCGTGTCCAAAGATACAGAGAAAAACAATTTCCTATTTTGTAAACTCCTGTTAAATTGGATATTTACATCTGATGGCATCACCAGTAAGAACTAATTGGGGCATATGGTTGAAAATATTCCCAGAAAAACAAAACATGTATGTATGAACCAAACTTGCTAAAATGTTATCCTTATTACTGTAGTACTATATTTTTGGTCAACTGCCGCTAAGTGATATGTTCCAATGCACAAAATTTTAGGTTCTGTGCACTTTATTTCCTTTGAGTGCCCAAATTTTAACCATCACATTTTATGCAGGATGGAACATCCTCTGGTAGGACATTAGATTTGGCATCTAGTCTTGAAGTAGGTTCAACCACTACTCAAGCCTCTGGAGGTGCATCTCCAGATGATTGTAACTTGCGATCTGTGCTGACGATCGCATTTCAATTCCCTTATGAGATGCATCTCCAAGACAGTGTTGCAGCTATGGCTCGCCAATATGTTCGTAGCATTGTTTCTGCTGTGCAAAGAGTTTCAATGGCTATCTCTCCCTCTCAATCTGGTCTAAATGCTGGAAAGAGGATAATATCTGGCTTCCCTGAAGCAGCAACTCTTGCTAGATGGGTTTGCCAGAGCTACCAGTAAGTGCACTTGTAGTTTCTTCCTGTGCCACTAGTGATGTTTAATCAGAGTAATTTTGATGGTTTTCCATGTTAGATGCAAGCTGATAAAATATTTTGTTGTCACACAGTTACCATCTAGGGGTAGATTTACTTAGTCAATCAGACGGTGATTCAGAACAATTGTTGAAGATGCTATGGCATTACCAAGATGCTATTTTGTGCTGCTCTTTCAAGGTATCGGATGGATTCAACACAGAAATATTATGACTTCCAAGTTCGCATTCACTTTTATTTTCTATCATTTGATCTAATCTCATTTAGTTTATAAATTACTGTTACAGACCACTTGATCAAATTTTACCCATGTACTAAGACTTTGCTTGTCCAGCTGACCTACAACTTTTGCATGCATACTTAAATCTAACAAGAACCGGCCCTATTAATAATGACCTGATAGTTACCTGAAAAGAATCGGCATCGTTAGTATGGACCTAACAAGTACTTAGACCCTCAAATGCGTTATATAGGGTGATTTAGCTATATTTTGTCCTCAAATAATGCGCTCTAATTTTCTGAGGTTTACATTTTTGACATTCTGATGCAGTCTGCAGACTACACTATTTGCTTTCTTGTATGACACTTGTGTTTCGGTACCCATTATGCTTTCAGGAAAAACCAGTGTTTACATTTGCCAACAAAGCAGGACTGGATATGCTAGAAACTTCCCTTGTCGCCTTACAAGACCTCACATTGGATAGGATCTTTGACGAGCCTGGAAAGGAGGCATTATTCTCAAACATCCCCAAATTAATGGAACAGGTAGAAACTGCCTTTAGCTTTGTGCATCCATCAGCAAAACCCACCCTTAAGTAGGATCAGAAATCATTGAATTGAAATGAATTCAGTTATTATACACGGCTCATCAAATTGATCTTTTGACTTTTTTTACTTGTTTAGGGCCATGTCTACCTTCCATCAGGCGTGTGCATGTCAGGAATGGGTCGGCACATTTCTTTTGATCAGGCTGTGGCTTGGAAAGTGCTTGGTGAGGACAGCAATGTTCACTGCTTGGCATTCTGTTTCGTCAACTGGTCCTTTGTGTGACCATCCACATCCACTGTGAAGTGAAGATTCGTATTTGCTTGTTCATGACGAGAGAAAATTGTGATGTTAATTAAAATCTTGTTTTGGACTAGATCTAGACCTGAGAATCTAGTAGTATTTGCGAAAAAAAATATTCTCGCATGTGTAAATCAAAATTCGCTTCCATTCCATCAAGTACCCCAGTACCAGGCAGTGGTCAAGTGTTTTAGTTTTAGAGGCTCAGGGTAATCCTGAAATTGGGTTCCTTCCAGCAATGTAAAATCGTATCCTCTAGCGCGTCAAATCTGCAGTGACATTGGCATGATTCATCAAAGTTCAAGACGCAGTCCAAATTGTAGTGGCTGTAGGGTTAATGGTGGGTTTATTCATGGTTGCTAGATAATTTGTCTTGCGTGTGTTGGCAACTGGCCTTCATTTGCCTACTGAAAATTGGTATATTCGTGTTTGGCCATTGTGTTTGCAGCTCATGTAGTACTAGTGTCCATTCCAAAGCAATTGAAACTGAACTGGACTGGCCAAAATAGTATTAAGTAATATTACTCCAGGGAAGGCGAGAAGTATCGGCGACATCAGAAATTCAGAAACTGACGTCGGTATCTCAGGAGTCACTAGGGTCAGAAATTCACAATTCAAAATTCAGAGAACAAAGCTTCAGCTACCACTCGACTCAATTAGCAATGATCATGTCAATCAGTCAGCTACCAGTGAACAACATGACAGATAAGCAGTACTACATGTAATGGCACTTGGCAATCATGATGGTGCAAAGAGGTTACCACCAGCGCACACTGCAATTAGCAAGGCAAGCTGAATGATCTCATAATTATAACCAAGAAAAAATTGATACGGTGGTTCTTTGAATCTTTGTATTACAAGACTGGAATTAAAACATAAAATTTCATGTATTCGCTGCGAGCTCAAGAGATGGTTACGAGGCGAGCGAGCATGATGCAGTCACCTAGGCGCGGTCGCGGCGGCCGTAGGGGAGGCGGGCGGCGTACTGCGCGGTGGAGCTGGAGACGTCGGCCTGGCGCACGACGCCGGGGAGCTCGGCCATGGCGAGCGAGGCGAGCATGTCGAGGGTCTCCTTGTCGACGCGGATCTCGTCGACCTCCAGCGCCGACTTCTCGGGGACGAAGTCCATGCGGCGCTCGCGCTCCTCCTGCAGCTTGAGCGAGATGCCGCGGACGGGGCCGCGCTGGATGCGGCGCATCAGGTGGGTGCTGAAGCCGGCCACCTTGTTGGGGAGGTGCTTCGACGGCAGGATCGACACCTCCTCCAGCACCTTCTTGTTCGTGTGGAAGTCGACGGGCATGCGCGCGTAGTACTTCTCGATCACCTGCCGCGACGTCTTCTTCACTGTCTTCGTGCGGACGCGCCCCATGCCTCCTCTCTTCCTCTCCTCTTCCGGCGGCGGCGGCGCAGTCGAGCAAGTGTTGTGGTGGGTGCGTGGAGTGGGCACGGCGGCGTTAGGGTGTGAGTTCGTTTTTAGGGAGTCGTGGTGGCTAGGGTTTTTCCCGCGGCGAAGATCGGGCGCATCCCGGCCGTTCCTTCGCTAGATGGGCCTTTTGGGCTTGTATCAATGGGTTACATAATCCTTGGGCCAGGCCTGTGCAGCTCACTTTTGTGCTGCTTCTGTTCGAACAAAACAAAATTAGTATCAAATTCAGCGTGAGTTCATTAGTTCAGGATCAAATTCACCAAATTCTTTGCCCGAATACATTGCGATTCACACGTTCCTGTAGGCACTTATCCTTCACAGATAGGACTACAACTGAAGAATATTTCGGTATTGTTGGAGGAATAAACTGCACTTCTGCAGTCCCCATAAGAACCAAATGCACATACTTGAGCCAAACAAACATGGGAGGGCAAAGATATTCCAAAACTCATGTCAGACAAGCACCATGTGCGTATGAAACACTTGCGAATTGGAAGCATAATTTAACTGTCGTAAAACTCAATTCCACCGTTGGATTGGACCAAATCTTCGTACAAGACAAAACTGGACCACATGGAAACGAGCAAGGAAGGTCAGAGTCCACAGAAGAGCACGTCCCGGGCATGGTAAGGGGCAACACTGAACCAGTAACCTTTCACAACAATAATAGACGACCGCGATGAACAAAACTAGGATGACTCTTTCTTCTCTTCCGGCTCCGCTTCCTTTTTCTCCTTAGGCTCCTTTTTCTCCTCTGCAGCCTCCTCAAATGTCTCTCCAGGGACAAGCTCAGGAACATCGTCATCATCGTCCTGAGCATTACTAGCGCTGGCACCAGCTTCAGCACCAGGTGCCTGCTTCTGGAACTGCTCAGCAAGCCTCCGCAGATTATCCAGATTATCAGGACCTGCAGATAGGTAATTAAAGGGCAAGCAACCATAAGTATATGTATATACTATGTGAGTAGGGCATGCTTAAGAGCCAATGCTTGTTTCAAGTATTGTGTTCAAAGCATTAGCGTGACAAGAATCTATGCAAGAGATTGAAATCATATTTAACAAAACCAGGAAAAGAGAGTCATACCCAGCTGGTTGATGATTGTTGGAAGCAGATCTTGCAGCTCTGTCCAAATTAGAAAGTAAAAGATGAGAATACCGTTATGCAGGGTTGAATAACAATACAGCACCAACAATGGACATGTGCATTAGCGTTTAAAGGGTTTGTTAATCTCAAGCTTTTATACCATTTAATTCAACACAAACAGGAGAATATTTTAAACCTATTCATGTTAATCACTAAACATGAGGCTACTTAACAATCAGTATGAAAGAAGATTTTAAGCAACGACTTACTTTTCGTCTGTGGTGTTCCACTCACTACCCATGTATTTGCAGCAATAGATGCTTGCACTGCAGGAAGGCAAGAAAGCAATTTCAGAAGAATCCAGGGAGTGAATTATTAATTATGTACATGTTTGAACATGGAGGAATTTCACCTTTAGGATTCTGAAATTGGATAACCACATCATCCTTGAAGATATTGACCTCCTCAATACCAGGAATGGTGTTCACTCCTACTCTTTTCAAGGTGCTTTGAAGCCTCTTGTCATCAGTGGTGGTAGTCTTGTGAACTGCCTTCTTCTTCCTGCCACCAATGCACAAGAAGTATTCATACGAGTCCACAGCACACGACATTGTTTAAAAGACCAGATTGAAAAATACAAGGCCGGCATATTTAGATACTTGGATATCTACGAGCGTATATCAAGAGCACATTAAAGATATATCCCATGCATGTCAACAGTTCCACATATAGCAGCAAAAATGGAGGAGGCAGAGACACTATTGGAAAGGATGCATCATAAATACATTATAATCAAGAAGTTCAGTTAGCACATTAACATATCTTTATATGAGAAAACTATTTAGATCTAAAACAAGCAATTCTCTCAAATAATGAATGGCATAAACCAATCATTGTTACTGCAATCATTACTTGTGGACGTTCAGAATAAACAAGGAAAACACCTGCGCATGCTGCCCTTGCCACCGGTGCGCACGGCACCCGCCATCTTCTTAAGCTTGTCAACATTCATCTGCATGAAAACACAGGGTGACTTACTTTAGTAACGCCATAGTCAAACAGCGTCAAGGAGCAGCTCTACTACGATTTCACAAATCTAGGGATGATTTATCCTGGGCTAACACCTCAATTCGTCTAAAACAGCACGACTCCGCAGAAGGGCAGTTAAGTCAAACCTAACAAGAGCCTCGCTCGCTGCTTGCATACCGAGTAAATCTAACCATGTAAGCGCGTTCAAAAGCCCCAATAGTGCAATAAAGAAAAAAAAACAAGAAAAAAGGGAAAATCACGCACACTATCCCTGCCTACTGTCTATTGAACCACTACATAATCAATTGATACAAAAAAAAAAGGAAATAAAATTCCCAATCCATACAAAAGCTACTGCAAGCAGGAACTATTACTGATACAGTGCAAGTAAAAGCATACCGCCTACAGTTCTAGCTAGTGAGTGCTGGGGGGAGGAGGAGATGGCGCCGTCTCACCTTGGATTGGATAGGAGGAGGGTGGCGCGCGGCGGCGGCGAGGGGAATGGATGGGGGAGGGGAAAGGGGGGATTAGGAGATAGGGCTCAGGACGCCAACCACTGCGAAAGGGCCTTGCTTTCCTTTACTTGGTGCTAGGGTTTTAACAACCGCGGGATCGATCCTGGCCGTCCGATTCTTGTGGGCGCACGGGCGCCACCGGATGCGCGCGCTGCGATAGCGGGTTCGGGGTTCTCGGGCGAACCTCCTCATACCCGCTTGTTTAATTATACTAGCATGCCACTAACAAAATTTGCTTGTTTTGAAGAACATGAATTTCTTTTGTGAGGAAAGGGAGAAAGAAGAAAAGCAAGATATAGTAGTCAGGACAAAATAAAATGAAAATTGCCTGAATAAGAGTAGAGATTGTGACAATTTAGGGAATCTTGGGGGAATATACTTGTTGATTAGGCTCAAACAGCAAAATATATTTGCACAAGAGAGATGTGAAATATCTAAAATGCCTTTAGACGTACTACCCTTAACAGAGATAACTCAATCACAGTAAGTTCAGACAAAATAAACCATCATAATCATGCAATGAATGACCACGCTTAACATTAATCACAACACGAAAAATCAACCACGATGATGCAATGAATAATTAAGTAAAAAATAAGGGTAGAAAAATCAGTCGTCATTGTGCAGTGAATGATCACGCTTACCATTAATCACAGAACAAAAAATAAACCACCATGATGCAATGAATTGCCAACATGATGATTTATAGTCGCATCATTCAAGCATTGGTTCCATTAGAATTTTCACAATATACAAGTGAGCGTCCAAAAAAATGGCTCAAAATTCTAATTGAATCAATGCTTGAACATAAGTGCAATTTACTCTTTCATAGCCCAGAACATTAGTGATGAACCAATTAAATATTATAGCTAGCGAGGAGATAAAGAAACATGACTGAACTTTAGCCATGCTCAACATAAGATATCTGTAAAATTCAAAACAGGTGCACAAAAATCATTGAATCAAAGCACGGCTCATTATAGACTGTAATGGTTAACTGCGTGCACGTTTGTCACGCGCTGTTAGAATATGTCCGCGATTATCTTCTCTCGTACCGGGAGGTAGTCGATGGCGTCATTTTTCACTCTGAAAATTGTGTCACCAGCAGAAAACAATGCAGGAAAATCAGAACCATCACATTGTACCTCTTACAAATAGAAAGTTGTTAGACTATAGTTAGCATCTCAGTCTTACTATATATATTTACATAGTATCAAATTAGATTTAGATATCTCCGACGCGCTAGCATCCTCCCATCGGTGAACCGATGCTCCGTTCCCGTCGCTGACTTCATTCCCAGTATTCTCTCATTGCTCTTTCGTCTTGGCTCCTCCTTCTTTCCGTCTCCTCCACATACGACTTTCTCCTTCTCTACCACCCTCTCCCATCTCTTGTTCCTCTATGTGACGAAACGACGATCTCCATCCGCCTCCTCGTCTCGGCTCACACCCGTGTTCACCCTTTTTCTTACCTCGGTGCACCTTTTCTCCTCCGATGCCAGTGCACCTCTACGCTCATCATCTTCATCAGCTGGACTCGTTCGCCCTCCATCGGTTGGAACCCTCTCTCGGTTTCCGCTTTTCTGACACGCTCACCTACTCCCGGACGCAAACCTTCTCCACTTGCGTCCGAGCCACTCCGACGTGTCCACGTGTCCACGGACACGAATCTCTGCTTCCCGGACGCGAACCTCCTCTCTTCGCGTCCTCACCCCCTCTCCGAGTTTTCACGTCCGCTCCACTCCTTTGCCTCCACGAGTCCAAAGACATGAAACTTTTCTTCATGAACGCGAATCTTCTCATATTCGTGACCTACTCATTCTCTGACCTACCTACTCTGTCACTCATCTTTCTCTCAACTACTCCGCTGCCTACCTTTCATCGGCCAACCACTTCGAATTTGCCATTACCGATCTCGGTTCTCTCCATTACTTTCTTGGTATCTCTGTCACCTACTTCTCTCACGGGCTCTTTCTTTCCTAGCACAAGTACGCCATCGATCTCCTCCAGCATGCGGGCATGGCTGAATGTCATCCCACGGCCACTCCGGTCGACACTCGCGCCAAACTCTTCGCCGTTGATAGCTCACTTGTTGCCGATCCCTCTCAATACCGGAGTCTTGCTGGTGCTCTCCAATACCTCACCCTAACAAGGCCCGACCTCACCTACGCTGTCCAGCAAGTGTGCCTCTTCATGCATGCTCCATGCGAACCTCATCTCGTGCTGCTCAAGCGTATCCTTCGCTACGTGAAGAGCATACTCTTCAGCGAACTACACCTCAGCTTCAGCCCCATCGACTCTCTCACCGCGTACTTCGATCGGATTGGGTAGGCTGCCCCGACTCTTGACGCTCCACGTCTGACTACTGCGTCTTCCTCGGCGACACTCTAGTCTCCTGATCCTCAAAACTCCAGACTACAGTGTCTCGATCCAACGCCGAAGCTAAGTACCACGCCGTTGCTCACATCGTCACCGAGTGTTGCTGGCTTTGCCAGGTTCTCCAGAAACTCCATGTACCTATCTCATCTGCAACCGTCGTCTACTGCGACAACGTCAGTACCGTCTACATGATCGCTAACTTGGTTTATCATCGACGCACGAAGCACATAGAGATAGATATTTATTTCATCAGTGACAAGGTCGCACTATGACAGATTCGGGTGTTTCATGTACAATCGGCGTATGAGTTCACCGATATTATGATCAAAGGTCTTTTAACGCCTTTATTCATCAGTTTTCGGTTCAGTCTCTGCGTCCATACCCCTCCCGCTGCGACTGTAGGGGGGTGTTAGACCACTGGACCACTAAACTATATATATAGACCCGACCTCCCTATATAGAATTGAAGTCTTATACATATTCTTATAAAAGCATTAGATAGAAAAAAAAAGGAGTATAAAATTACCCGTGGATGAAAAACCCTGGGTGACCTCTTCAAGAGCTTCCACGTCTATCTTGAATTCATCCGTGCTAATGCCCATTTCCCTCATTCTGCAAAAGCACAGTACGTCTGTTAGTTAGTTTCAGAGCTCCTAAGAATCTGTTCAAATGTTGTTAACTGGTAGGGATCTCGTTGAATTACTTCGTCAATATAGCACCCACGTTCGTTTTCACGTCGTTAAAGATGCCTGGAATGTTCACCAACTGCAGCAACAACAACAAAAAAAAAAGTTACAGGTCCATAGTCCGATCAAAACATGATGAATTGAATTTGCAATGTGTCCTGCGTCAATCGATTCTTCCTACATACTCGTAGTATGTCTAATACAGAATAATGTTAAGAGAGACAGAGGGAGTATATGTTTTCTCTTGAGCTACTCTTTGGCGATCCATGTCCATGGATCTCCTATTGGCAAATTGTAAAACATACAGCAAAACAAATCAATGGAGCGAACTAAATTGCAACCTTTTTAGAAACCAGCATACTAAATTGCAATGACTGGAATATTCTTATGAAATATGATGAACATTAGTCAAGAAAACTTCGAGACAAAAATGTGTAGATAAAACAAATCAACAAACTAGAGGCAGACAGAGCTATGATATTAAACATGTAGCACAGGAAAGTGCAATATAGAGCAGACCTGGCCAGTTCTCAATTTGTCATCTATACGATCCATAAGCCTAGAATTATCTCGAATGAAAGCCTTAGCAATCTTGTAATCTTGAGTTTCTGCAATATAACGTAAAGAGGGGTATAATTTAAGCACACAAGTTTGCTCAAAGGCCATAATAATGATCAGAAGCAAGTTAATTGGTCACAACACAATGTTCACATGGGTAACCGAATTTCATTAAAGCCCATAGATCTGCACGGAAAAACTATAAATAAAAAACAGAACACTATAATTGTATATCTTTTGAAACTGACAGTGCGACAGCAAAACTGAAGTACTCCAGTTGAGAAAAATGATATTTCAGAGGTTTTTTTAGAAAATGGATTAAAACCCGGCCTTTACATCCAAACAGTTACAGGGTATTAATAACGTTTGAACCAACAATAATGTAACATAAGTGATCATAGCACGAAATCCTGAATAAACTGAATATGCCAAAGATGTTGGAGTGCTAAACATACTTTCGGAATGGGCATGTTTGTTCCTTTTCAGGTTAGGATCCTCAATTCCTTTTACCTGTCCAATGAAATACTACATCAGATTCAATAAAGCACAAGACCTTCAATAAACTAATTGATCGACATACCAACATTATTGAACAGCAAGTGAGAGGAATTATATATCCAGTGGTGTTTATGCCACTATCGAAAGATTTATTAAGGCAGCGCTCATTTTAAGTCATATAACATCAATGCATTGTTTAAATATTCCAAACTTCAGGATATGTGCCTTCTTCTCTATAGCATCTCCTGAGGGAAAGGACTGAATAGCAGAACACTTCTTCCTGAAAGTAGTCAGTGCAGGGTGGCATAGGGGTTTCAGGGTTTCAGGCCAGGGAAAGTGGCGACATGCGCAAAAGGCCTGCCTCCGTATTGTTACAAGTTACAACAACTTTGATTGTTGAAACTTTGTATCTCTCCTTTATATTATAGCAAACTTTGGCATGCCGACCAAAATAAATTGTTGAAACTTTGTATCTCTCCTTTATATTATAGCAAACTTTGGCATGCCGACCAAAATAAATTGTTGAAACTTTGTATCTCTCCTTTATATTATATCAAACTTTGGCATGCCGACCAAAACTATAGTTGTTCAGGTTCAGCTAGTAGTCGTCTGATAAAAGGGCATCACTTGTTTACCCTATGCTGGACCTTTTAATATCTTATTTCTTCTGAAAACACGATTTGGACAGGTGTGCTCCATGGCATGAACAAGATTGCAAGAACATATCTTCAAAATTGAGAATAACATGAATGCATTCATTTGTTGCGTTTACCTTTCTAGTCTTTCTTCCTGCAGATTCTTTTGATCTCACTCCTGCTTGGGCCTTTATAGTCTTTCCTCCTGCAGACTCTTTTGAAATCGCTCCTGCTTGGGCAGCAGATTTATTCTTGCTCTACAAGGGCAAAAGCTTGATCAATGCAGGTCTATATAGTAATAGTTATTCCCTAACTATACATTCTAGTCGATTTGGCCATAAGAAAACGAAATAGTTTAAGTGCCTGGTTATTGAAAATGCATTAGATGTATCTAGTATGTTAACTATACATCAAAGAATGAAAGAAGTATCAAATACTACCTGGAACCACCGGATTCGCTTTGCAACATCCAATGCAGTCTTTTTCGGAAGACCATATGCAATTTCGATGCACGTGCTGACACAGTCTTGGCTGGCCAACCTGCAAAATTAGAGAAGCAATGGAAGGTTCAACCAGTGAGATACTAGGAGTTTTGTAATGCTTTCGTATATCATGAAACGATTGATCGCAGAAAACAATTTGAAGGCAAACGATCGATCCATTGCGCATACCGAGAAAGGCTGTCGAGCAACAGTTTATCCTCGTCCGGTGACCATACCATGGACGCCTCGTCGCCGCACTCAGATGCCACGCGGGAAAGCTCGCCCATCTCCATCGCCTCGTTATCAAGCATGTGTTGCGCCTGAAGCACATCGGTAGCTGTGGCCGGCGGCTGCGGATAGTCCAACGCCGGCGTGTTTGAGTAAGGGATCTCTTGGACTAGTTGGTCGGTGCTCGCCGCTGAGCTGTGCAGATAGTCCAACGCCGGTGTGTCTGAGTAAGGGATCTCTTGGAGTAGTTGATCGGTGCTCGCCGCCGAGTCGTGCGGGTAGTCCAACGCCAGCATGTCGACATGGTCGGTGGCCGCCGCCGAGTTGTCAATGATCGTTTGATTCATCCCCAGCAGCAAGTCTGCGTCGAATTGGTCGAATTGGCTCGCCAAGGGCATCATGCTGTAGTCCATCGTGTAGCCTTGGAGGTGGGGCGCCGGCGATTCCTGCTGCGAGCCACCCGCGCCCGGCCTCCATTGGTCGTTACCCTCCATGACGCCGGCGTTAGGTATCGGTTGGACGTTTCCCTCCAATATTTCGATGGCAAGCTTAAACATGTCCTCCTCCGTGCCCATGCTGCCGCCCAGCGTCGGTGGCTGGGTCGAGCACTCGCCGATGTACTGCTGGAATGCCGACGCCGCCTCCATGCTTCCACCCAGCATCGGTGGCTGGGTCGAGCCGTCGCCGACGTACGGTGGGAATGCCCCCTCCTCCGGGTTGCCGCCCAGCGTCAGTTGCTGGGCCAAGCCGTCGCCGACGAACTGAGGGAATGCCCCCTCCTCCGGGTCGCCGCCTAGCGTCAGTTGCTGGGCCAAGCCGTCGCCGATGAACTGCGGGAAAGCCCCCTCCTCCGGTTGGCCGCCGACCAGCATCGGTGGCTGGTCCAAGCCGTAGCCGATGTGCTGCGGGAATGCCACCTCCCCCGGGTAGTTCGGCCTCGGCTGCGACGCCAAAAACACGTCAAGCGTTAGATCATCTTCGTCGAGCACTAGATCATCATACTCGTCCATGGCGGAGCCTGCAGGGAAGAAGAGAAATCAATGAAGAGACAGGGAGAGTTTGGATGTAGGTCACCACGGCGGCAACCAACAAACCAAGGCAGTTACGTGACGAGAGTCCTACTTATCTAGGGTTAATTAAGCTTCCTGATCGAGATATTTCCGCTTCACAGTTTGCCGCCTCCAACCGCACCGCCCCGCCGCCGCGACGCCACCATCAGCCTCGCGTCGTAGCAGCTGCGGTATCTCCGCCGCCTTGTTCCCTGCTTCCATCGCTTACAGGTGGGCCCACTCTCGAAAGAAAAAGGAAAACAGTTGCTGCGTTGGCATCCAACTGGCATGCCACCTCACCGCTCATGCTGACATCATGACGAACTTAATCATATAAGCTTTTTTTTTTTAAAGCTGGAGGGTCCAAAGGCTGCATTTGCAACTTATACGCACTAGTGTTGGCAGGAATCTGTACACCGCAACAAAGATATTAACTTCAGACTAAGTGCATGTAAAGATATGGTAAGATTAACATCAGATGGACTCAACTGTTTCCCTATTTAGTTATTAAACCGCCAAATTTGCTTCAGTACGTGTACGCGAGTCAAAATTGACCATCGATTACATTTTGAATTCAGAAGGAATACAAGGAGTATAAAACAACTATTCCCTGTAAGCAATAAACTTCGCAATGTCATCAAGCCCAGCTTCTCTGTAACATCCAACAATTCGATCAACAACATCGTGCCAATTACCATCCACCGATGCCAGATCCATTAGAAATGCTGCCTCGTCAAGAACCACCTGCATATTTATTGAGCAGTTCGTATGAATAACATAATGCGGCAAAGCAAATCACAGATGATGGAGAAAACAGTAAATGGGGTGAAGGTAAACCACCTGTTCTGGAGCTTTTCCTTTCTTCAGATCCTCACGCTTGCCCTCCTCAGTTACCTTCTCTCTTATAAACTCAATCTGCTCATCCTCCCACACAACTAATTCAGCAGCCTCCTGTCACGTGAAAAGGGATATATGTTGACCTCTGTTTTTGGGAGGATGGCAGTATAGGGAAATGCTGCTTGTCATGAATGAAAAAAGTTTACAATAGCAGAAATCATACTTCGTAATTGCAGCCCAGTGTCCACCATGGTGACTTCAAAGCCACTCGAGCTGAATCTTTGCCTTCAGTTGTACGCCCAACTCTTGAAACAACATTGCAACAAGCAAGATTACAAAGATAGAATTATTTGTATGCACACTGTACTAAATACTAAATCTGGACCCTTGTGCAAGGTGCTAGAAAGTTGATACAACAGATGACACCACAATTGTCAAAAACTAGCCGCTATCCTTTTGTTCTGTGTCTATGTGTTAGACAGACCACTGGTCTGAACTATATATATATAGACCCGATCCCCTTTATACGCTCGAGAGTTTATAGTCACTGTACACATTCTACATGGTATCAGAGCGGACGTCTCGACGCGCTAGCTTCTCCCTCCGGCGAGCCGATCCTTTCCTCCTCGTCGTCGACGACGTCTTCTTCCCGTTGCCGACTCTCTTCCCGGTACTCTCCTCGCTCTCTCGCCTCCATTTCTTCTTCTCCCTATCTCTCCCGCAGTCACCTTCTTTTCTCCGTCCCACCTCCGCGTGACCAGGCGACGGTCTCGATCCGCCTCCTCGTCTCGCCTCACACCCGTCTCCGCTCTTCCTCTTGTTTTGTGCATCTCTCCTTCTCTGACGCCGGCGCATCTCCGCGCTCGTCGTCTCCATCGGCTGGACTTGTCCAGCCCTCCATCGGCTGGAAACTTCCCTCGGTTCTCGCACTTTCCGACACGCTCAACGGCTCTTGGACACGAACCTTCTCCCCCTCACGTCCGAGCCAGTCCAACGTGTCCACGTGTCCACAGACACGAATCCCTGTCTCCTAGACGTGAACATATTCTCTTCGCGTCCGGCCACTCCCTGTCTTTTTCGCGTCCGCCCACTCCTTGACCTCCACAAGTCCACGGACGTGAATCTTGTCTTCACGGACATGAATCCTCGCACGTCCGTGACCCAACCACTCTCTGACCCACCCACTCTGTCCTCACCTACTCCGCTGCCTACTCTCCATCGGCCAACCACTCCTCATCGGCTGGCCGGCTCACTTCCCATCGGCTTCTCACATCCTTGATCGGCCGATCCGTCCTCTCATCGGCTTTCCCCTCCCATTGGCTTCTTTCTCCCATCGGCTCTTTGCTCCCGTTCTCCCGTCATGGCCACCGAGTCCGCTCTCAGCTCCGGCACTCTCCCAGTTGCCAAATCTGCTCCGACCCTCGGTGCCTCAGACCACACCTCAGGCACCACCTCGCCGATCTTCTCCCCTTCCTACGCTGCTGTGAATGTGAAATCTTACGTTCCTATCTCCCTTGACCTTAACGCCAATTATTTCAAGTGAGTTTTCTTCTTCAAATCCCTCTGTGGAAAATTCGGTCTCCAGTCCTATATTGATGGCTCCGCTCCACCTCGCCCCGATGATCCTCAGTGGGACATGGCAAGGGCAAAAGCAAAGGCAGGACCTGGCAGGGTCCGACGCCACCACGACCTACCTCGGTCCCTACCCACCCTGCCGGTCCCACGGGTCCGTGACTCTGCTACAACCCCTGGGCGCCCCAGCCCCAGCCACGCAACCCCATCGACTGGCAACCCGGAGTTCTCGACGCTCATCCCTAGGCTCACCTGGCATCGGCTCCCGTTCTGCCACCTCAGCCGATGCTATCGACCCCAACCACCCAGTCGGTTTCCTCCTGGAACCAGGCTGGCCTCGTCGCTGCCCTCAACCAGATGACGCTCCAATCACAGCACCCTTGGGTGCTAGACTCTAGGGCGTCTTCACACATGGCGCCATCGGCCAGTATACTTCACTCCTGTCACCCCTCTTCCTCCCCTTTTGTCACCATCGGCAATGGTCACTCTTTTCCTGTCCAATGCCGCGGTGACTCCTCTCTGTCTACATCCACCACTAACCTCTCCCTACGCAATGTTCTTATCGTTCCTTTTCTTATTCACAATCTTATATCTATTCGCCTATTCACACGAGACAATCACTGCTTCATTGAATTTGACACGTCTGGTTTCTCTGTAAAGGATATCCAACCCGGCGACAGATCCTTCGCTGCAATAGTGGCGGAGACCTCTACACCATTCCTGCTGCACCGTCTACCCCACACACCAGCTTCGCCCTCTCCACCAACCTTTGGCACCTTCGCCTCGGCCACCCCGGCCCCGACGCTCTCGCCACCCTCCGTCGCAGCGCCTCCATTCGATGTACTCACAGCAGCTCCACAGTTTGCCACTCATGTCAACTTGGCAAACATGTGCGTCTGCCCTTTTCTAGTTCTCTCTCCTGTACCTCGCGTCCATTTGAACTTATACATTGTGATGTATGGACGTCCCCAGTTAAAAGTGTCTACGGTAATCAGTATTATCTCGCTATATTTGACGATTACACACACTATTGCTGGACCTTCCCGCTCATCCACAAATCCGAGGTCGCCTCTCACCTCACTCACTTCGTCACGTACGTATCCACTCAGTTCAACCTCCCCATCAGGGCTTTACAAGCCGATAACGGTACGGAATTCGTCAACCATACCGTTACAAACCTCCTCACCTCGTAGGGCATCCATCTCCGGCTCTCCTACCCCTACACCTCTCCTTAGAACGGTAAAGCCGAGTGCCTCCTTCGCACCCTCAACAACATTAGTCGCACCATGCTACTTTACGCCCACTTACCCGCCACTTATTAGGCCGAAACTCTGGCTACTGCGACGTACCTTCTCAATCGGCGCCCATGCTCCTCCGTTCATAACAATGTTCCCTATGCCCTTCTCTACCGTACGACGCCCGACTACTCCCACCTTCGTGTTTTCGGGTGCCTCTGCTACCCAAATCTCACCGCCATAGCTTCCCACAAACTCGCTCCCCGCTCTACCGCCTATATTCTCCTCAGCTATCCCACCTCTCACAAAGGATACTGATGCCTCGACCTTTCCACCCGACGGGTCCTCGTCTCTCGTCACATCATTTTTGACGAGACATGTTTTCCCTTCGGTCTCCTTCATCCGAGATCCTCCTCTAGTGATCTCGATTTCCTCCTCACCAACACCGTGCCGACTAGGTCTCCTCCACTGCCCTCTCCATCGGCCCCCTCATCGACTGCTGCTGAGAATTTACCCATCACATATCCCACCACTACTTGGTCCGATGTCCCTACCATCGGACCCACCTCCATCGGCCGATACCGATCCTATTTATCCTTCAGCCGATACCGTTCCCTCTCCATCGGACACCCCACTTCCATCGGCTCCTCACTTTCCATCGGCTCCCCCCACCCTATCAGCTGATCCATCTATATCGGACCGATCGGAATACTCGGCCCACCCGACCTCATCGGCTCAGGCCGATCTAATTCCTCCTTTTCCTCTTATCTACAGTCGTCGACTCGGAGCCGATGATGCCCCTACTCGATCAGTTCTTCCCATTACTCCCGCACCCTCATCGGCTCCAGTTCCCTCCACCTCTCACATGGTCACTCGCTTCCAGACCGGGTCTCTCTGTCCCACTTAGCGCTACGGTCTCTCCGCCGTCCACAGCTCTATCTCGCCCATCCCAGCGACTTCTCGCTCAGCCTTGGCCGACCCTCAGTAGCGCGCGGCCATGGTCGACGAGTACAAGGCCCTAACGGACAACGAGACCTGGTGCCTCGTTCCCCGACTTCCCGGCGCCAATATTGTGACCGGTAAGTGGATTTTCAAACATAAATTCCACGCCGATGGCTCCCTTGCCCGTCACAAGGCTCGCTGGGTAGTCCGAGGTTTCTCCCAACGACCCGGTGTCGACTACGACGAGACCTTCAGTCTCGTTGTCAAACCCACCACCATCCGAGTCGTCCTCACCTTAGCTGCCTCTCGCTCCTGGCCGATCCATCAACTAGACGTGAAGAACGCCTTTCTTCACGGCCACCTGACGGAAACAGTCTACTGCCAGCAGCCCCCAGGCTTCGTCGACCCTTCTCGGCCCGATGACGTCTGTCTCATTCAACGCTCTCTCTACGGCCTCAAACAAGCCCCTCATGCCTGGTACCAGCGCTTTGCTGCCTATCTTCGGCACATCGGCTTCGTGGCCTCTGCGTCCGATAGTTCCCTGTTTACTTTCCATATCGGCTCCGCCACTCCTATCTACTTCTCTATGTCGATGACATTGTCCTCACAGCGTCTTCGACATCTCTCTTCGACCAGATCATGGCCCGACTCCGCTCTGGGTTCGCCATGACCGATCTTGGTCCTCTCCATCATTTTCTTGGCATCTCCATAACCCGTTTCATCCACGGGCTCTTCCTTTCCCAACGCCAGTACGCCATCGACCTCCTCCAGCATGCGGGCATGGCCGACTATCACCCCACGACCACCCCAGTCGACACTCGAGCCAAACTCTCCGCCGCCGATGGCGCCCTCGTTGCCGATCCCTCTCACTATCGGAGTCTTGTCGGGGCTCTCCAATACCTTACACTAACCCGACCCGACCTCACGTACGCTGTCCAGCAAATGTGCCTCTTCATGCACGCTCCGCGCGAACCACACATCGCGCTGCTCAAGCGTATCCTACGCTACGTGAAGGGCACCCTCTCCAGTGGGCTGCATCTCAGCTCCAGCCCTATCGACTCTCTCACCGCGTACTCCGACACGGACTGGGCAGGCTGCCCCGACTTTCGACGCTCTACGTCCGGCTACGACGTTTACCTCGGTGACACTCTCGTATCCTGGTCCTCAAAACGCCAGATTACAGTGTCCCGATCCAGCGCTGAAGACGAGTACCGCGCCGTCGCCCACGCCGTCGCCGAGTGCTGCTGGCTTCGCCAGCTTCTCCAGGAGCTCTGTGCACCCCTCTCTACCGCGACCGTCGTCTACTGCGACAATGTCAGTGTCGTTTACATGACCGCCAACCCGGTCCATCACCGACGCACCAAGCACATCGAGATCGATATTTATTTTATCCGTGATAAGGTTGCATTAGGACAGGTTCGGGTGCTCCATATACCATCGGCACAACAGTTTGCCGATATAATGATCAAAGGCCTATCCACGCCTTTGTTCACTAATTTTTGGTCCAGTTTCTGCGTCCATTTCTCTCCCGCTGCGACTGCGGGGGTGTTAGATAGACCAGTGGCCTGGGCTGTATATACATAGACCCGACCCCTTTATATGCTCGGGGGTTTATAGTCACTGTACACATTCTACACTATGGTTTTATAATGTTAGACAACTTTCTGGACTTTTGAATTTGACACCATACAAAAAGATTGATCAATGGATAACTCTTATCAAAATAATATGTGATCTAGTGTCAATTGACACTTTGCTACAAAGGCTTTGTATTTCTAGTCAGTCCAAGCAAGCATAACTGAAGGCAAGCAAGACCAGGTTTACAGCAGGTGCTCGTAGTGGAACGGCCAAGCAATGTAGAATTGCCTGAGAACAAATTCATGACAATTCGCAACTAATAAGCAGTACAAAATACATATTCATCTGTAGCATAACTACATAGCGATAGCCTATTAACAGAAAATACAATGACTCAACTAAAAGATGCTATTGCCAGATGAAAAAAACACAGAATTATACTGCTCTATGTACACCAATAGTCCAATACCTTTTTAAAATTTCTGCATTGAACACAAAGGGCCTTCCAAATCCGGGAAATTGATCTCTAGTGTAGAATTCTCCAGTAATTAGAGCTGAAACATGATGGGTACAAGCAATTCACATTTATGTCGTGTCATATAGACATATGAATGTATCTATGGAGGAAAAGAAAAGAAATTTACATAATCTCATTTTTTGAAATGGCGTGATGTTTTTCTCTCTATAACATCTGGAAAGAGGCCAACCTATAGTAATATATCAGTAAAATATTTGTCTTCTTAGCCAGAAATTAACAAATCAGGTGTTATAATTAACTCTCAACCTCCTTCAACAAGTAGGCATCAAGATCTGCCACCTGTGACTCTTTGAAATTACCTTTTGTGTAAAGGTTTTTACCAGCATCCCCCACAGCAGACCATAAATCATCAGCGTTATCAGCAGTGATATCAGCCTCAACGAGCATTCTGTGAATATATTGGTTCACCTGATAAATACGAGTAAAATGTAAACAGTAATCTGTTGTATTGTCGAAAAAAAGTAATCTGTTGTTTACCAACAGTTAAACAAGCATTATAACCAAGAAGCAATGTAACCTACATTCTTGGCCAAAAGCCATAGCCCATGATTACGAACTTCCACTACAGGCATTTCCATCCTAAAGGTATACAAACCTAAAATTTAGATGCCAACTCCAGAGGTGCAACACAAACAAAACATATAGAAAATGGAAGGGCAACTTACCCACTAGGAGCAGTCGGCCATCTAAGTAGTGATGTCAAATTACCTACATTTGAACTAATACGTCAGTTAGAAGCAGAGGCTTCTCAACTTAAATAATACACGCCTGTGATCTTTGATCAAGTGATCATCCAGTTTGTTACACATTCAAACCTTCTGGACTTTCTGATAATGGAACAACAAGTGGAATCAGACCTCTTTTCGCCCCTGGAGAAACTAGCTTTTCACCTGGCAAATATATTTTCGACAAGGTAGTTAGACACTAAAAGTGTTCATTTTGTCACATTGATGTAGAAGTGTTACTTAAGATGATGGAATCAGTTAGATGGGATTGTGAATTGCGTGCGGGCCAATAACGGGATTTGAATTGCGTGCGGTATGATTTGGACTTAGGTGCGGCCCATTATCTATGGGCATTTTGTGAACCGGCCCAACCCATGAGCTGCAGCGCAACGGTTACAAACTCGATGGGCGATGGCCGCTGTCACCGACGAGGAGGAAGACGCTGTCGCCGCCGCGGTGGGCGTCCGATTCCGATCCATGCGTGACGCACGCGAGCTCCTCCTTCCGTATGGAGCCCGCATTCTGCAGCATCGGCGGCGAGGTCTGAGATCTGACCAGCCGGGACGGGGAGGAAACGGGGGAAGTCACATCGTCGCGCGCAGAGACGCAGAGGCATACGAGAATACGAAACGGATCGAGAGCTGGAGTTGGATCAGCTACTCAGATTGTTGTAATATCTTTCAGTTTACCAGTTGATCTTAAATCGACAGTAATGGCGCCGGCATCGGCTGCCCGGGGCTGCTAAGCCGACGGACGCCAATTTCCTCTTGGGCGCCTGAGGATGGTCGATCGTGAGGGGGCGGCGGTCCGGCCGGGCTCGTGGCGAAGGTGGCAGCGTGGTGGCGCCGGGTGGGAGACCCGCGGCGTACTGCGCGCCCCAAGGCACGGCGGCGACGGACGCGCTGCGGAGTGGTGGTGCGGCTGTTCGCGATTCACGTGGTGATCGGCACCGCGCTGTCCGGGCAAGGGCACGCCCGAGGTGTCGCACCTCGACGGGCAGGGAGTTCGCCGTCGCAGACGGGTCAGGGCGCGTTCGTGGCGCGGCGGCCGACGGCGGGTGTCGGGCGAGCGGCCGCCCCGGGAGAACGCGTGCCGGTACGTCGTCTCCTCCTTCTTGGGCCCGGCCTGGTGCGGAGATGATCCACCCCAAGAGGCCCATCTCGAGAACCTCCAAGGCTGTCCCGATGCAGACGGAGACGCCATGCGCGGCCCAACCTACAAGAACAAACCACCAAAATCATCTCGGATTTTCCACCGCGTCAACCACGGCCTCAAAAACAACTAAACGAAAAGAAAAGGGGAGGGAGAGAGAGAGAGAGAGAGAGGAAACGAGAGAGCCCGCGGCTCGCGCGCGACGTTGTCTCCCGACCACACTCTCCCGCAACGGCCAAACCGACGCGCTAGCTCGGCTGCGCTAATCTACGACCTCCTCTCTCCAATTCCAATCTGTTCCTCTCTCTCTTCTCTCTCACCGCCAGCGCCAGGCTTGGCTCCTCTCATCCCAGGAAGGAGCTGTACAAGGACGATCCGGGTATGCTTTGCTTTGCTGCAACCTCCTCAATTTTCCGCTCCCTCCTTTTCCTGTCCCTCTGCACTCTTTCTCTCCAGGCTGGGCAATCAAATCCCCTCCCCCCCCCCTTTGTTTTCTTGTTACTCGTTATACGTATATGAATCGGGATAGGATTGGTTCTTGTACTCTTGTCAGTGCAAGCGCAAAAGCAAAGCTATGAGGTTCGTGCAGGTTCCGACCATGTATGAACAGTAGTTCATTGCAGCATTCACCGTAACCTGTTCTTTTGGTTTATCATGTTTGCATTGTGATACGATGTTTCCTTTTGATGTATTGACACCTGAATCGCCCTTAGTTATTTTACTTGCATCAATTTCTGCTTCACTGATAATTAGAGCACGGATTTACAGGTTTCAGCAGTAGGAACAAATGAATGTTTGTCTTTTCAGCTTTCATGCAGCAATTAAAAACCGTAGCATTTGCAAACAAGAATAAATTAGTTTAATTTCTGTACAATAATATATGTTGCCATCAGATATATCCTCAGTATCCTACACCTATGCTGTGGGATGGACGAAGCACCGGCACCTCTCGGTTCATCCACCTCTCACCAAGACTCCGAGGGAGATCAATGTCAACAGCAGGGTGATCGAAGCCATGCAGGTGCCTCCAATGGCAGCAGCAACGCTGCTGAAGCAGGAAGCATCACCTACAAAGCGTCGGAGATCGCTGACCGTTTCATTCAGGCCGTTGACAGCAAGGCGCACATCGACACCACGGCGCCAATCGATTCCGTCAAGGGCGCTGTCAGCAAGTTCGGAGGGATTCTTGATTGGAGAGAGGTATTACACATCTCCATATTGCTACTGATCTTCTGGTTAAGCATAAGCCAGTGATTAGCGTTTGATTTTTCTTGTGATCTGTCTATGGCGCAGAGGCGCAAGCAAGTACAGGATGAGCTTGACAAAGTGGAGAAAGAGGTGGCCGAGTACCAGAAGAGATCGCAAGAAGAGGAGGCCGGCAAGGCCCGAGCGGTGCAGGAGCTAGGCGCCGCCAATGGCGCCATCGATGTGCTGAGGCTAAGCTTGGAGAAGGCGCAGGCCGAGGAGGCGCGAGCGAGGCAGGACTCGGAGCTCGCTGAGCGGCGGCTCCGGGAGACGCAGCAGGGCGTCACCGAGAGCACCGCGGCGAAGGCGGAGCTCGGCGTCGCCCGGGACCGCCACGCCACCGCCCTCGCTGACCTGCAATCGGTGAAGGCGGAGCTGGAGTCAGTGCGGAAGGAGCTCGCGGCCGCTGCCGCCGAGGCAGACGCCGCCGCGGCGAGAGCGCGGGGGACTGTCTCCTCGTCGAAGGAGGCTGTCAAGGCCGTCGAGGAGCTCACCGACGAGCTCGTTGCAGTGAAAGAAGAGCTGGATGCTTCTCACCTCGCGCATGACGACGCGGAGGAGAAGAGAATGAGAATGGCGATGGCGCTGGAGCAGGACAAGGAGCAATGGCAGAAGCAGCTGGAGCTAGCCGAACAGGAGGCGAAGAAGCTGTCGGACTCGCTAATGGCGACGAAAGATCTCGAGTCCAAGGTGGCGGCGGCTTCCGAACAGCTTGTGGGCCTAAGAGCCGAGCTGTTCGCCCACGCGGTCGAAGGAACAATCGGCGAAGAGGCGGCGACTGAGCAGGAAAAGCCGACGGTGAGCTCCCGGACGAAGCTGGACAAGACCAAGAAGGAGCTCGAGAACATGAAGGTGACCGTTGACAAGGCCAAGGACGAGGCCAAGTGCCTGCGCGTCGCCGCCGCGTCTCTCGGCGCTGACCTGGAGAAGCAGAAGGCGAAGCTCGCCGCTCTGCGGCGGAGAGAAGGAGACTCGGCGACGTCCATCCCGTCACTCGAGGAGGAGCTGAGGCGGGTAACCACTGCGCTCACGGTGGCGCAGGAGGCGAGAGCAAAGGACGGGGGCGTGGAAGCCAAGATGCCTGCGCAGCTCGACGAGGCACGGCTAGAGGCCGCGCAGGCCATGGCCAAGGCCCGGTCGGCGCAGGAGGAGGTCAGCAAGGCCAGGGAAGAGGCGGTCCTTGCCAAGGCCTCCCTGCACGCCATGGAGGCGCGCCTGGAAGCGGTGATGCGGGAGATACTCGCCGCAACGACGTCGGAGGGGATCGCCGCTGCCTCGTCGGGCGCGCTGCTGCAGGAAGGTAAACCGGCAAGAAATGCACAACGCCAGGAGGACGTGGAAGGCAGCGTGACACTGACGGTGGAGGAGTACGACCAGCTGAGCCGAAGGGCGCAGGAAATGGAGGAGGTCGCCGGCAAGCGGGTGACCGAGGCGGTGAGGCAGATCAAGGAAGCCAAGGACGCGGAGGTGCGGAGCCTGGAGAAGCTGGCGCAGCTGGCAAAGCAGACCGAGCAGAGGAGGCAGGTGCTCCTGGCGGCGAGCTCGGAGGCCGAGGAAGCCGAGTTCGGGAAGCTGACGGCGGAGCGGGAGCTCAGGCAGTGGCTTGCCGAGCACGAGCACCAGCGACGGTTGGCCGGCGAGACCGCCTCGCCGCGCGCGGGCCTCGCGGAGATATCCGTGTTCGACGATGCGTCGGGCGGCGGCGACGGGCGCGGGAACCCGCACATACTGAGCCCGAGAGGAGGGTACATGCAGAGGACTGAGATGACGGCGGCGGAGGCGGAGGCGGGAGCGAAGCAGCGGCCGACGTTCTTCCCGCGCATGGTGATGTTTCTGGCGCGAAAGAGAGCTCAGAACTGGAAGTGATCTTCCTCTTATCTTGGTCATTTTGCTTTGGTGTTGTACATGGGAGTATATATGCTCAGATCAGATATGTTTGCGATGAAACCTGTGTAAAGTGTATCGATCAAAGAGGTAGTTCATGAAATTTTTTACTCGGAATTTTCTGGTTGTTGCCTGATTGAAATGTTGTTTAAGGTAAATAGTGAAATTGACAAGTTAAGCTTACCATTTTTAAGTAAACTTAAGAAATTATATGTTTTACGGTTAAACTTGCAGAAACTACATATAATAACTTACGACACATAATCCTATAATATTATGATCCTGTTTTGTAAAACCCCACACATACAACTTAACCATGTCCTTTAACTTAAAGTTTTCATCACAAAGTGCAAAATTTAATGTTTGTGAAATATATTAAAATTAATAAAATCGGTCTATATTAAAATTGATAAAATTAGTTTATATTAAAATTAGCATTGCATAATTGGTTTGTATAAGTGCGACATATATTAGGTTATAAACATATGTGTCTAGAAAATATTTTTTATATGTACAAGTATTAAATACTAAAAATAGATTAAAATCGAAAAAATTTAGGAAAATTTTGGACAAAAATGGGTAAATTAAAATTTAAAATTTTCTACAATGTTGGGAAGAAACGGTGAACAGGTCGGTTATATCGTATGAGCATGGTCCAGTCGAAAGTAGACTAACAACGATGAGCGAGGCTAGAGGAGGGTAAAAGCTAGCATGCTAGCAGTTAGGCTAAAAGTTAGCAGTCTAGCGTAACAGGTTGACAGTGTGGAAGTGACCTACTAGCAACAGACGTGGGCATGCAAGAAGGATGTGCAATTGATAGGCTCGACATAGCAGTGACGTGCATGCGGTGTGACGTAGTGGTTGACAGGTGGACCCAGCGTGGCGAAGGCATGGCATGAGCAGGTGCAGGAGACCTAGAGAGACAAGTGTTGTTGAGGGATTGGCGTAGCGCGCGTAGCAATAGTGAACGAGCAGGATTCTCTAGAAACACGTCGAACTCTATGGTCTTTTGTATGTTGGATGATGTAGCGTAATCTGAAGCATCGATTTTGAATCCGACGATTAAGAATACGTACGTAGTGGTTACGAAATCTTAAAGGTATTTAGTTTTTTCTTTGAAATTTTCTTATTATTTTTTGCTAAAAAAAGGTTAAAGTGTTAGGGAATTTACAAAGTTATAGGAGAGATTTTGATAATTTTTGTAAGCATAATTTTTTAATAAATATAAAATTTATAAAATATTAGTATGTTAATTAATCTATTTTCTCATTTATCTTTATGCATGTCTAGCGATTAATTTTAGATTAATTTATTTTTTTATATGATTTAGATTGATTTATTTAATCTAAATAGGGATTTTTCCCTCATTGGCTTTTCAGATCAGTTTAATTAATTTCAGTTAATATATTAAGATCTAGAACTCAGTTTTGTTTTAAAATTTTATTTAATTTATTTATCAAAGTTTTAGGTAGATCAAAGTTGCGGATCTATGCTATAATTTATTTAATGACAAAACGGTGTTACAGATTCTAAAAACACGATTTTTCAAATTTTATGATTAGGAGGAATTGCTAAATTTTATTTTTAGCTTTTATGATTATACACCCATTAACTACCTTAGAATTCGATCGTACAAATTATTAATTAACATTTTTCTATTTTAAATAATATTATCTATATGCTAAATTTATTTGAGATTTAAATATAAGGTGGGGTTTAAAAAAACCTTGTACCATATGTAACAGAAATTATAACACCCGTGGTTTTCTTCAAATTTTAAATATAAAATGTTTATGTGGTGCATGACCATGAATTGGCAGATTAATCGCTGCAATTGGATTGACAAAATTCAGATCGGTGGTCTTACTGTTAATGAACAGAAATCGCTCCGCATAACCACTAAATGTATATACATGATTGCATTCGTACCACTATGTTAAGAAATGTAGTAACTGGGAAGAAGTGAAAATATGCTACCAAAAAAATGCATATGCATTCATACGACCAGGTTAAGAAATGCAGTAACTAAACATAAATGAAAACTTGCTACCCTAGTACCCACCATGTGATCATCCGGGCATTAGCTAGCCTCAAAGCAGTACATGACCATGATGGATGAACTGTCAAGCTCTTTTCTGGCTAATAAATCTAAAGCAATGATCAGGACAGCAATACAGTTTTCCATATTAGCCCAGGGTTGGGGTTGGATGATTGAAGAAAAACCTTTTATTTTTTCTGTAAAAGAAGGAAATTCATGAGCCAAAACTTTTCCAAGATGCTATGAACCCGTGCTATAATTTTTAACGCAAAATTATGATGTTTTCTGAATGAAGCAGTACACCTCTGCTAGGGGATTTTCTCTGTGCCCGAAACAGTATTTCAACGGGCAGGAACCAGGCAGGTGATTAGTCGGCCTTAATACGACAATGCAACTTACATCACACTTAGAACTAGATATAATTCACATTGAGCACATGTTTCTTCTGCCATCTCACCAGCAACCATATGAAAGATTGTGAGGCGTATCAAGGGGGTGAATGCGTCTAAAAGAACACGGCTTTCACTCCATTTATGTAATCGTATTTCAGCTCGTAGCCAGGTCTGCGTCGAAAGCCCAACACTTCATCATCTTCAGATTTATCCTCATCCACATAGTCAGGATGGCGCCAATATGGCAAGGGCACGGGCCACCTGCAGTTCAGTTCAACAAAATAATTTATATGTCCGAAACTTGCCACTAACTTAATATATAGCGACATGCATCCGAATACCTACCTGTTTAACCTGACATTGTCATCTCCAGCCATTTTCCAGAAAGGCACACCAGAGGGATCACCGTCATTGCTAACTTCACCAGCCCTGCTGTCAAACATACCAATAAATAGATTACACTTCACTCAGCCTGCTTCAGCAAGCTTATTAGAATGTTCCGAAAATTAACATACATAATAGGCACTTGGATGTCTTTTTTCCTCAAAAGATGCTAGAATGTCAAGAATCGCCTCCCATTCCAGGAAAGGGATTCCTATTCTCCTATCATAGAAGTTCATGCCACATAACTTTCCTGTCAAGAGTAACACGGGGCCTCCAATCTCAGCCTATCAAGCTCCGTTTCAAAATAAGTTTATTTTTTATATGAATGTGGATATATGTCTAGATTCATGTAACTTATTTATTTTGGATAGGAGGGAATAACATTGATAAGCTATCATTTCTATTCCAAATAGAAGTATTGCTAGCTAACTCATTCTGATGCAACTACATAATTATCATCTCCGTGAGAAAAATATGAAAGAAAAAACAACAGAATTACCTTTGTGATTTTACACGACGAGCATACGAGGAACTCGCAATCAAGTGTGCCTGTCTCAGGGAACCAGCTGCCCACTTGCAGCCATTAATGCGCCTGACTTGAAGCAACGGCCTCCAGATGCTACCTCAAAAATCCTGCCCCTCCAATCAAGAAGAATGTTTGCCGGGCGAAGAGCACGGTAATCCTTCACACTGACTGAGCAACGTTGTAATGAAGACTATAATGCTGTAACGTCCCTTCTTTGCGTCGTTTGTTTTGAAGCAACACTTCAAACTGCAAATGATACAGTGATGAGACTTAAAGCAGCACCTTAAAAGAACAACAATCGCAGAACAATGAGGAGCACCAACCCTCAAGTTTTCAACAATCTTGTTCTCATCGCCATAATTTTTAACCAAGCTCGCTGATGTCAAAATAGTTGTAGATCCATTCCATTCAATAAAATAAACCCGTGCATGAAAAAAACCTTGTCTCTCCTGCATGCCATGATTTTGGTTGTCAGCTAGTCGTGATCAAAACAGAGATGAAGCAGTAAATGGCACAGTAGTAAAATCACCGTTGAATGAAGCAAGTGCGACAACATTGCGATCTATGTTAGAACAAGTTTTTTTTACTGAGTTTGCTCTAGACACCTTCACCACATATGTCGCCATAAGCCTCTTAAAAAGTATTAACCAAAAGAATGCCAGCTGGTGAAAGATACATTGTAGAATAGTTGTTAGTGCCTTGGTGGTACACAGAGCTGTAAAAAGTCAGCAAATTTAGAAGCACTGACTCACCATCTGACGTGTTTGTTGGTAACTTTGGGTAGCCCATGGAGTCTATATCAAACTGTTCCTGGTCGAGAAGATCACCGTGTACTGGTGCAACATGGTCAAGTGAAGCACTCACATAATACTATACACAACAAGTATATTTGCATAAATTCTGCACATAACAATCAGCACATAGTTATATTATGATGACAACCTGAGCAACAATACACATAAGAAGTTGGTGTGCATGAACATACCCAAGGATGTAGTGTGAATACATTAACTGATAAATACTAATAATACAACAAGTGACTCCCTCTGTAATACGATTAGACACTAGATTCATATTACTAGTTGATGTCTAATCATAATCGTAGTACTAGGTTACTATATTTTTAAATAAAAGATGTAGTTATAAAGTAAAAATATAAAAATATAAAAGCTAAACAAGCACAGCTTGTGAAGACTAAATAGATATCACCACAAACTGCAACAATTTGAATGATACCACAATCTTAAGCAGTCTCAAGGTGTGCTCACCTTTTGGATGGCTACTAGATTTCTCACCTATGGATCTTGCTCCAAACCTGCAGAAGAACATCAAAATAACTAGTAACCCAAAAAAAGTAAAATGGATCAAACCAGTGCATTGATATCTAAAATGGTGTAAAAACCTTTATGGGTAGAGTCGTAGACAATGAACGAGATAGAGAGAAATGAGGGCCTGAAGTTGTATGCGCCTTCTATCGTGCACTAAGACAAACATACATTTTCAACATTGGCACAAGAAATATGACTAATCAACACGTCAACTATGGTACATGCCCATGGATGGTAAATATATTGGTAGACGTGGCAAAGAAACAAGTTAATATTGAAAGTAAAAATTGAAAAATTGCAAAGTATAGAAAACTAAAACTAAATACTTAATGTATAAATTTAGCAATATCGCATACGAAGAGAGATATGAATTTGGAAGGTCAAGTAGTACCTTAAAAGAATATTTTTCGATATCTAGGATCGATGCTATAGATAGATGAAGATATTGATGTGGACGTTAACTATAGAATCAAAATAAATTGGTTAAAGTGGTACCAAGCATTTAGCATCTTCTGTGATAAGAGAATATCGTAAAAGTTAAAAGTTTTATAGAATGACAATTAAATCTGCTATGCTATATATGATAGAATATTGACGTATAAAAAAATGTCATATTTAATAGTTAAGTGTTATAGAAATACGTATATTATATTAGATTTATCGTCATATAAGAATGGATCAAGAATATACGTGATCGATTAGGGGTATCACCAATTAAAAAAAATCATATTCAATATCGGTTGAGATGGTTTAATTATATTAAAAAAGACATCTAAAGACACTAATATACTATGAAATCTTAAATCAAAATAATAATATAAACAGAAATAGAGAAATATTAAAATTAACACAATAAAAATTTATACTTAAATAGAAATATTAGTAAAACAGTTATTAATGTGACTAGTGATTTGAACGTTCTTATTGGGTTTTAACTCTAACCTAATTTAACTTATTTGGGACTAAAAGACTGTGTTGAGTTACTTTGATTTAAGTTGCAAAGCAGCACAGATGCCAAAAAACTAAGGAACAACAGTTAAAAAACACATTGTTGCATACATATGTTGTCTGGCATGCCAAAAGGCTTGCCTTATAAGCTCATGTAGGGGAAGGGGAAGTGAAATAGAATAGAGTAGGTGAACTAATGAAGGGCATACATCGACAAGACACACCTGTTAACCTTCAAATTAGATGTAATCCCATCGTTGAGCTCATTAGGTTCCCCATGCAAGCAACCTAGTTGAAGAAAATCGTTCAAAGCAACTGTGAATGCTGAAATAAAGCTGTGAAAATGTGAAAAGAAATTGCAGAAAAGAGGACGAACTAACAGACCTGAGGCCAATGATTCAGCTCCTCCACCATTGCAAGGTCTTCTGTTCTTACGCAAGCTTCTAGTGAGATCACCACGACCCCTCTTTTTCGCCGGGCCACCACCACCCCTCTTAGTTTTCCGCAGATTTTCCAAGACTGAAGCATTTTTTAAGGGAAAAAAACAAAAGGTAAAATGTGGGGGTCATAAGCAATAAAACAACAATGTAATAACCGATTAACAAACCATAGGGACACTAATAAAGGCCTTATGTCAGGGATGCTGGTCCTTGAAATAAGCCTGAAACACCAACGTTTGGTAATTGTGGATTTGTGGTTGGGATCCCGAAGGAATGTGTACAAACAGCATCATTTCTTTACCCAACTACAGCACGGAGTGCAGACATGAAAAATGCAGTACATTGTTACACCTGATCTATGAAGTATGTACCAGCTAGCTTATTCCTTAGGTTGTGTCCAACTGTAGGTTGTGTTAGACTGGTATTAAGGTAGTCTAGCCTAGGCTACTTAGTGTAGGCCAGATATAAGAAACCACCATTAAAGCAGTCAAGCAGCCGTATATGCTGCTGTACCCAACTTTCTCATTAAGATTTCCTTTTATACAAAAGTGTTAAGCATTGAGCAATCAGTCTAATGTGTAAGGCGAAGTGACAATCACGATGGTGCAATCAGCGTCAAAGTAAAACAAAATTGGGTTGGGAAAATTTGGCAGAGTGTATAAGGCGAAGAACCTCAAGGATGGATGCTTTCAACTAATTAAGGAGTTTTGTAGATAAATCCCTTCAACACAAGACGATCAGAGTGTATAATTTTACTTGCAGCAACCAAACCAAATTAACGAAAACTACTTGTCATGCAACATATGCAATTGGCAGAACATGTATGTGCAGTGCTTGGAAGTGAAATCCGATTGATGTCGAGCATTCGTTTGTTGGGTACGTGGAGCAGTAACAATTAAGCAAGCACGCACTCTCCATCCGCAGTTAACTGGAGGAGGCTCGATGGAGACGGGCGGTGCAGCAGATCGACGGCCTGGAGTAGTCGCCGGTCGAAGGTCGCCGGCCTGGCGGAGAGGGGCGGTCGGATCTGGTGGGGGCTGCAGGATAGGGCGACGGACGGAGGCGGCGGCGCGAGGAGACGAGAGAGGGTACGGCCGCGGCGGAGGCAAATGATCGGCCTTCACCGGTTTGGTGCGACGCGGCCCCGCCCCCTTCTCGATATTGGAGCAGTTTGTACCGGGTTTGACCGAGGATCTATTTTCTTAGTTCTAATTACAGTGCAAATATCGGTATATTTCATGCATCATATTGATTAACTATCTTTTTTAGAAATTAAGATATATGTTTTTCATAAAATGTTCTCCAAAGCAATAATATATGTAGATATATATATTATTAAATGGTTGATATAGATAGTCCAACAAATATATATGGTTTTCATTAAAAAAAATAGAGAATGACATTTGCTATCAACCCGATGGTTGTAACGCCCTATAAATATAATTTAAATAACTTCACTATCTTCAAATGTATATATTGTATATTAGATAGTTTAAAACTTTTGTATATTACATGGTTTAAATTTAAAGATAGTGGTATGTTACATATAGCTATCTTTTTAATGTATATATATAATCAAATGATTATGTATAACATAGAATATGACAATTTAGTAATTTATTAAATATAATATAAATAATAAAAATATTATTAATTTCTATGTGCACAATAAAACTGATAAAAAATATTAAACTAGTTTTTATGATTACGTAAATAATCAAATATGCTACCATTTTGTTAATTATTAGTTTATTGAACCCAAATCGTAAAAACTTATGTGCATAATAGTCACCCGCTGGTTCATATACGGATTTGTGTTTTCACAGTTATTTTTCTAAAAAAAAAACTTCTGGCACTAGTTGCTCCGGTTTCGTTATCAAGACAAAATATTGGGATATGTTATAGTGATGTGTTTGTTATATGCGCTTAAAGCCTGTGTTAAATGTTATTACTAAATATTAACATAAACATGCATTCTTATAATTCTAAAGACAGTGAGGAATATCAGGAGGACCAATAATATTGTGTAATAAAGATGTAATAATCACTACTATTTTCCATTGAGTATATCAAGCTATTGAAAGATGGCTTTGTGATAGAATTAATGTAAAACAAACTTTCAGCTTATTTTACTTTCGTTTTTTTGTTGTTTTATTTTAAGAATAGGGTCATATTGGTTTTACTTACTCTTTTCTACAATTATAAAATACCACAAATATTCAAGAGGTGATAAGTTTGATTCCGATACCACAACAATTTAAGAGGTGATAAGTTTGATCCCGGTGTGATTATGCTACTACTTACTTTCTCCCCTTCACATGACATCTATAAGACACACGGATAAATTTGGCATGTTATTAAAGTGCAATAAAATGTTTCTTCATTGTTTGGTGGGAGAAAATAGGGAAAGCAAGATGAAGCTAATGCCTCTGTGGCTTCTCGAAGGAATAGTTTCATTTATTTTTGACTAGTCAGTTCATGATATACATACTAGAAAAAAATTTGTATGGTTAGCTTAATGATCATCGATTGGAGGCAAGTAGGATATACATATTAGAAACAAATTCATATGGTTAGCTTAATGATCATTGATCGGAGGCAAGTGGGTTTTCAAGCATATACCTTCTTACCGTATGGTTAGCTTAATAATCATGGTCGGAGGAAGGTTTTGAAGCCAATACCATCTTACCCATGCACAGAAATGATTTGTTGACGTGACTGGCAAATACTTTTTTAAGATACAATTGACGTATACTCACTGTCACAAACGAATATACACGGTGCACGTTCCTAACACACCGTCACAAAAGCACATACATGTGTGCGTGTGTCTAACATAGGTTAGGATTGAGATTAAAGGCATCGTGTGTCCGAAACACACATCAGACATATGCTAGAATTAAGATTAGGATCGAGATTGGAAGGTTAAAGCATGCGGCGGTTGGTTGTCAGCACCGAGAACCAAGTACCGAGCCAGCGCTCAGTCCTAACCTGTGCCATTGCTTGAACCCATCAGAAGATTGAGTTGCTTAACGGGCCTGGCCCAAAGGCCTCGACTGCCAAATCCGAAAGCACGGTGCCAAAATTAGTTTTGACCAATCGATTCGCTTCGCTGGCGTTGCCGTACTATGCACGCTTATACGAAACGGACACGGTCCAGGGACCAGACCGTAAAAAGATCTCTCCCTAAGACCACGCCCATAAATAACAAGTCATTTTTCCCAACTAAAAGTCAAACCTTCTATTCCTCCTCCTCACCAAGCCATCGGATTTCCCCAAATCCACCGCGTCGCCATGGCCGCCGCCGCCCGCCTCCTCCTCCTAGCCGTCGTCGTCGCGGTGTCCCTCCTCTCCCCCGCGGCCGCCGGGCGCCCCTGCGGCCACGCCCAGACGCTCCTCATATCCTTCTCCTCCGTCTCCAGGCCCAACCCCGACCCCACCAACCCCACTCCCGTCGCCACCACCGTCGTCACCGTCCTCCGCGTCCGCCGCCTCGGCCCCCACCAGCCCCTACAGATCCGCCGCCCCGATCCCCTCCCCACCGCCTCCGACGCCGCCTCGTCCGTCCAGGAGCGCGCCAAGGACATCCTCGTCGTCGTCTCCGGTCTCCTCTTCGGCTTCGGCTGCGGCGCCCTCACCGCCGCGACCATGTATCTCGTCTGGTCCCTCCTCGCCTCCACCTGCGCGCCCTCCTACGACGAGGTCTACGTCGAGGACGAGGATGACGAGCTGTCCGAGAGCCCCAAGAAGGCCGGATACGTCATCATCCACGACGCCGAACAGTACGTCGGCGGTAAGAACTAGGGGTGGGGATTGGACTATCTTGGCGATGGCAAATCAAGAATTTGTGATAAATGATCACGTGGATTTGCGGGGTATATACTATTAGCACCTATATATGTGTTGTGTTGCGTCTGTCTGAATCAGTACGTGTGTGATTTGGGGAAGAAACAAATTATGAATACGCTCTTGATGTTTTCTTACATAATTAAAGTGAAACTGAAGTGTCCTTATTTATTGATCATGAAACATGTAACTTGTTGGATTCTTCTGCTTACAAAAATGGTGAATTCTAGCTAGTTTTCTACTCACATTTTTTGTGCAGTGTGGTCAGTGAATGTGCAGAATTTTCTGCCCTGGTGGTTCTAATAGTTTGGTAATCCATCCGCTTTGGATGGACGACAACGAAGTAGGCCATTCTGGAGCAAACTGATTGTTCTTCCATATACCGTATGGTGACTGCTGATGTGTATACCATTTCGTCTTAGAACTTGACCATAACCATGAGTGTGACTCTCCAACCTCTTTTACAACATGCTTGTCAGCTTGTCGTGCAGTTTCTTTGGGTTTGCGTATTCAATATTCACTGAATTCAGGAGATAACTAGAGTTTTTTTTTGTTTTCATTCATTTGGTTAGCATTTGTGTAGAGTTTAACAAACCAGTAGTATTTTTGTTAGCAAGTTACCAGGTTGATGTTTGCTGACTACTACTAGTAGTTGTTTTCAAGTCTTAAAAGTAAACCTTACAATAGCATATTGGCACCTATAAAGCTTGTTATCCTCAGACAAACTTGAAGCTAACATGCTGTAGGATACTTCTGGACTATTTATCCTTCAGTGGACTTTCAGATAGCATATTACAGTGCATGTATTTCAAATGGCTTTTTTTTTTGGTAAGATAAGCTTGTTAATCCAGAATGCCATCGGCCTTTTCTCCTATGATGAATGCTTTAAATTCTCTGCACTTCTCCATGGCTTTGGACATGCGAAACCAACAGCCAAACACTAGTTTGGAAACTGAGTTCTGTCACTTTGTTCTTGGTTTTGCTTTTCCCCTTACAACTCTACTTATCACGGAACCTTTTGCTCATAATGTTGGAATCTGTGGTGGGTGTACTCTTGAGTGGCTCTAATAATTTTGGTTTAGTCCTAAGCCCGAACTAATAACTCAATGCCCGTTCAAATGCTTTTTACTGCATTGCATCGGTATGCCATGTGGTTGATGGTTGGTTTTCATTCTGTCAAACCTTCCTCAGAGATGTAAATTAATTGCATGCCCTGCATTTCTACCCTACTTTCTGTCCGTTCCAATGATTTAGGTGCTTTTGCAGACTGTACATTGCATTTTGTAAACACATTTGGTGAAGCAGTTGCTTTTGTTATCTGGTTGTATAAATGACCAAATGATTTCCCAACTGTATTTGTTGGCTTATGCTGCACCTGATTCTCTCTGTCGGCATATAAAGATGTTTGCTTTGAGTATGTACGGAGAAAATAACCAATCCATGTTGGTTGTAGTTACTTTGTGATGTACAGATGATGTTAAGCTCACAAACCAGATTGTGCTGCTGCTGCAAATTGTATGGTGAAATGCGCCATAGTCTGAAAGGATGTAACATCGCTTTATAGTGTCATCGGACGTCTTTGGTCTGTGTGGCCTAATATCTGTTTAATTTTTTTGCCGGGTCGGCGGACCAAATGTTATTAATATTGAAGGAGAAGTCAAATTTCGACAGGTATCCGTTTAGTGCGCTGAAGCCTATCACCCGAGGAACAGCCTAGTATCTGTTTAGTGTGCGGCACTGCTAGTTCTAACGGTGATGTTTCCTCAAAGCACGGAACCATACGGAATTCTATAGTAAATCCATTATCACGAAACATGAACTGTTACTCGAGTCTCGAGTCTACACAGACATCAGGAGATGAGATCACAGATGGGAAAAAAAAAAAGAGAAGAGGTTGATCTCATCGTGGCTTGCGTTACACACTGATTGCTAAGGCTGTCCTCGGCAGCCACTGTTTAAACCTTTTACGTCTTAAAAAAATATATTAATCTATTTTAAAAATTTTTAAGCTAATAATTATTTAATTATACGCTACTCCGTTGTCCCGTTTTATATGTTAGGAGAAGGGTTTCTAACAAGCACAGGGTCAAGACATAAATTTCTCCATGAATCTCTCTCACATCACACGGAGCGGCATCACTTTCTCTTTCTCTCCACAGTTCAAGTTCTCATAGTACTTACGAGGAGTCTCGTCAATTTTAATATATATTAGTTCAATCTTAAAGATACTCGAGTGTAAGTATATATGTTTAGAGGTGAGTGTGTGTACTTTTATAAACCGTGTTTTGAAAAAATCTTTTTTTTAAAGTAGATCTAGAGTAGTAGAGACGTATAGTATGGGGGTGGGATTCGGGTGGGCTTCCTCGTTCACATCCGAGATATATCAGCCCAGAATGGTCTTGTTTGGACGGGCCTTAAATTTTGGCCCACACTCATAAATGGGCCTAGATTGATGCCCATAGAAACATGGCCTATCATAGTGCGTAGAGTAATTCCAAAGCGTGGTCCATCAGATTCCATCCTCTCTCTCCCGAGGGTTTATTTATTTATATATTATTTATTAATTTTTTAAAATATTTTTTAAAAGAAAAATTATAGAACTCCCGAGTCCCGATCGATCCCCCCCGCATCCGCCGTCGGCCTGTGGCTTCGCTGCACCGCACGCCGCCGCCGGAGGCCGGAGCCCACCCGCGCGGCATACTACTCCAGCGTGTAAGCGGGAAGGGAGAGGCGCAGGCGCTCATCAGTCCCCCGAACCCCACCCTAACATTCTGTTCTACCGCACCATGGCGGAGCTCACGCCGCCGCCGTCGACCGCCGGGCTGCGCATCCTCCTCAGCAAGGACCGGCCGCCAGCCTCCTCCTCCTCCTCTACGCCCCCCACCTTCGCCGCCGTTTCCAGCCACACTGACCGTGACCGCATCATTGTGAGTTCTCCACCCTTCTCTCTCGTACGCCGCCCTGGCCCCCTGGGGTGTCAGTTTGGGAGGATGCGCGGAGGGTTGCTGTGAATTTTCGTGGAATTGTGCCGTTTAATTTGCGTGGAATTGTTTTTTTTTACGCTGTACTAGATTTGAAAATCTCGCTTGTTGACAGGAAGTGTTCAGGGATTCCCTATCTAGGACTGAATCCCCTGAAGCTTTCGCCCTTCAGGCCGTTCAGGAAGCGATTAAACCTCAGGTATATGCACACCCAGACATGCCTGCGAATTTCTCATAGATACTGGATTACTCTACTTGATGTTCCGTGTGTTGTCTTGTGCATACATGCATTTTTAAAGCTAGTTGCTCATCTGATTTTGCAGAAGCAAACAGTGCTGGTTCTAGAGGAGAACCAATCCTTAGAAAATGCTCTACGAAAATTGCTGCAGGAACTTGCAGTAAGCTTACTTACCACCCTTGTGCCCACACTAGTCTTTGCTCCATATAACAAAACCATTACTACTGGTTAATGTTTTCTTTGGTCACACTGTCACTGACTCACCATTAAAACTATTACTTGCCTGTCTTGCAATCCTACAAATTATTGTTGGTTGCTGATTTTATTTTATATTTGTATTCTTAGTCATCTGCAGTTCAATCTGGTAAAAGACTTATGCAATATGGGAATTCACTGGATAATGGAGAAAACAATTGCCCGATAACACGACTTCTTGGTTAGTTGGAACTTGGAACCCTTTCACCGTTCCTTTTCTGACATTGGCTCCTGAGCACTATTTAGTGATTTTGGTCCTTTTTAGTATCTCTTTTCTCTTGAGTGATCAAATTTTTTCGTATTAGATATCGTGCTTTACCTTTGTGAAAGAGGGCACGTTGAGGGAGGTATGGTATTCCAGCTATTAGAAGATCTGACAGAAATGTCAACTATCAAAGACTGCAAAGATGTCTTTGGATATATTGAGAGCAAACAAGATATCTTGGGGAAGGTAATTGAGAATATATCATCTGTACTACATTTTGTTAAATTTGTGCTTGTAAGGCACAGATGTTTTGTTTTGCTAACGTAGATTACCTTGTTGAGTTGTTTGTAGCAAGAGCTTTTTGGGCGTGGCAAGCTAGTTATGCTAAGAACTTGCAACCAACTACTTCGAAGATTATCAAAGGTTATATTCATCTGTTTTCTTATGTGTACTCTGCTAGCTACTTTGTCATAATCCTAACATTTGTAGATTGCAATCATTCTTTGTTTTCCTTATTTTCCATGCTGAGCAGTTTTATGTAGTGCTAAGCTGAATGCTGTGCTCACTGCTCAGTAAGATCTTTGATAATGGCATCTTTACTGTAAAATAAGGCATATCATAAAAATCCCCTTGTACGTTGTAATGCCATAGCTTGCTTCACTGAACATTGAACAAGTGTGCTCTCTATATTTCTCAGAGTTTTGCCTGCCTAAAAATCTGTATTCTGTACTAGTATTGATATCCTTTATTCCAAAATATCACAGACAAACGATGTGGTATTCTGTGGGTGTATTATCATGTTTCTAGCACATTTCTTCCCATTATCAGAACGTTCAGGTTTGCATATTGCATTTCTCTTTTCCCTCTCCTTCTAGACCGCCCCTTATTGGCAAGGAGTGCATAACTACCATTTTATTGTTTTTCTATTTTATCAGCTCTCAATATTAAGGGAGTTTTTAACACATCAAATGAAACAAAGTATGAGAAAGACGCTACAGATGGTGAGTATGACTATCCTGGTAAAAATTATTATTTATTATTTTTTGTTGTGTCTTATTGGTGTTACTTTCTTCAATTTGTTATGTCTGATATCAATTGTTCTCATAAAGGATAGCACTCCCTAATGTAATATGTTGTTTCTCAGGAATTTCTGTTGATTTCAACTTTTACAAGACCCTATGGAGTCTACAGGTGGCTATTTTGTACCTTGTCATTTTTTGGGATTAAAAAACCATCATTGATCTCTGACATGCTTCTTAACTCTTAAACACTGTTGTTTTATTGCTCATGTATCATTTTATGTTCTAGGAGCATTTTAGTAACCCTGCTTTGACTGCTGCAAATCTGACTAAATGGCAAAAGTTTGCTTCCAATTTAACGGTACATCCTTTTGCACATTTTCACAATAACATGAACTTGTTGCTTTCCCAATGCAAGATGTTAGTTCTGGATTTTGTTTAGTGTTCACTATTAATGAAAGTGCAGGTGGTGCTAAGCACATTTGAAGCTCAGCCTCTCAGTGACGATGATGGAAAACTTAACAATCTTGACCAAGAGGAAGATGCTGCTTTCAATATTAAGTATCTGACAAGTAGTAAATTGATGGGTTTGGAGGTAAGAACCTTTTTATCAGATGATACTAATTTTCTATTAGTGCCCACTGTTGTCATAGGCTCATACAATTGCTTCTTTGCAGTTGAAGGACCCAAGTTTTCGACGCCACATCCTTGTTCAGTGCCTCATATTCTTTGACTTTCTTAAGGCACCTGGAAAGACCGACAAAGAAGGTCCAACTGGGAGCATGGTTAGTCCACTAAATGACTTGTCTGGCTGTTTTCCATGCACAGTTATATAACTTAGACTCAAGCATCTGAAATTGTGCTCTTACCCAACTTTTAGTATTCACTTATTACTACATGATTGCTCTTGAATTTGTGATAGGCACAACAACTAATGTGGCAAAGCTGGCAGTAGTTCTCATGAAACCACAGTTCCTTTTTTGTTAATCTTTTTCTGTACATGGTATATGTGAGATTACAAGTAGTCTATAATAGCTATGCCCATATAGGTCGAACCAATCGCTATCACCTATCTGGATACTTCTCACAGCATGCTTCTGTGCCTCTTAAGTATTAGCAAACTCTGATTGCACAAATTGTTCAAACATCAAATAGTATGAATCTGCTGGGCAGTGCCAGTTGTCAGTCAGTATAACTGTGCCAACTAATACTAACTGCCTGCCTGATACAACTGGGCTATAGTGGTTAGTACAGACAATCAGGATTCAGGAATCCCAATGCTTCTGTGCTCTGTGTTGACTTTATTCTCTCTACAATTAACATCAACATCAAAGTATTTTAGTCCTAAATAAATTGAGGTAGGATAGAAATAAAATCTAACAAAAGGCATATATTAAGTTTCAGACACGAAAATAGTTGTTTTACATATAATTCTATTTAAGGACAAAACATTAGAAATATTCTAACATTTCAAGTCTCTTTTTATTCCAACATTCAACATTTCTTTGGGACAAAACTTTTTATTCTCTCTACAATCAGAAAGAGGAAATCGATTCCTGTGAAGAGCGTGTTAAGAAGCTTCTGGAGATAATTCCACCAAAAGGGAAGGAATTCCTACAGAGCATTGAGCATATTCTTGACCGGGAGAAAAATTGGGTATCCTTTTAGCTGCATGCAAGCAAGTTTTCATCTTAATTGTAGTAATTCTCATGACTAATGATTCCATTCCTGCTGGCTCAACTTGAAAGGTTTGGTGGAAACGAGATGGGTGTCTAGCATTTGAAAAACAACCTTTTGAAAAGAAACCAGGCCAAGCTGGAGTCAAAAAACGGTATGCTACTTCCTTTCTTCTGGCATTTAATTTGCTATTACTCTATTATTGGATCTATTGTTGATTTGCTTGCTACTCAGCCTATCATGATGTGTAACTGTTACATTAGATATGAAATAATTTTAATACTAACTGAAAGAACTGCAGCTATCAACTGTGATATTGTCTGATTAATTATACATCCGGCAAAGCATACTGTTTATAATTTTGATGGTATTGGGAGCACCATCTCTTTTTCATTGTTTGCCACAGGGAGCATAACTTCAAATACCTTTATCTGAAATAACATAGAGCAGACAAACTAGTTATCTTGTAACTTTGTACTACAATTTCTTATTTATGTTTGTCATAAGCAAGAAGCAAAATTCTCCTGTTTCAGATCGGTATTCTTATATAGTGTCAGAACTTACAATGTAATGGATTTAGATGTGCTGTTATATGCATGAAGTTCACAATTTGTGTTCATTTGTGCTAATGTGAATAGTTTGATATTGTTCATGAGTGAAGAATGTAAGCGTGGTCTTTGATATCGATCGCCTCATTATGTTATTCTTTGTGGTCTAGGTTTATTTAGAGAAAAGTTAGGAAAAGGCAAATTATTTGGAAATATAGCATATATTCTTTGACTTAACAAACCAATATTCTACTTCACATTCTCATATCAATTTGTAATATTAATTTATACAAGAAAGTCCATGTCCAAATGCAATCTAGTGCCTTGATATTTTGCTTTTCTTACTTGTAGTAAGCCAAGGTGGAGATTGGGAAACAAAGAACTTACCCAATTGTGGAAATGGGCAGAACAAAACCCTGTATGTTCTACCAAGCATCCCATTACTGTTCTGTTTGACTTGTTACTAATAGATTTGCATAAATTCAGTTTAAAAAGGTTCCATCCATCGAGTTCCCTATATGTGCCCTTCTCGGTCATTTTCTATCCTTTTGTCCTGCAACACTCCACCATTTGAAGGCAGACAGCTTCCATTAATCGAATTTCTCCTGTGCCATTCTCATCACTTCTATCTTTTCGTCATGCAACTTCTCCAACATTTAAAGGCATTCATTTTTTCTAGCATTTATTTTTTGCATCTGACTTCTAATTTCTACGTGAGCTGCAGAATGCTCTGACTGATTCTGAACGCATTTGCTTGCCATCAGTAACAGAATATTGGAAACCACTTGCAGAAGATGTAAGTGCTTCAATTTGTATAGTGTCATTTTGCACTTTTTTATCTGTCCTTTTGGTTTGAGTAAAACAATTATTAATGCAATCCTCTAATGTCAATTTATTTATGTGTAACTTACAGATGGATCCATCTGCTGGAATTGAGGACGAATATCACCACAAGAATAATCGTGTGAGTATAGATTCCAGCAACAATATTTCCTGTCAAGCGGATGATACTAAATTTTGGTTTCGTGACGATTTTAGTAGCACCCAATTAGTCAACAGTGTATTGCATAGGCTACATATTTAGGATTTGATTTGGATAGGTCAATAGGAAGATATATCCCCTTAACATGGTCCATAGAGCTAAAATCCAATTATTATTCTAAGCAAGTACTGCTAATACTAATGCTAAAAAGTCCTGTGTCTATTTTTCACTAGGAATAGTATTTGCTAGTCTATTTGTTGCTCGTATTGGACGAACACGTTGATCCATGTGGGAATTAAACTGAGGATAAGTGCACTTCTGTGCTTACATTATTCAAATAAAATGTTGAAGTAGGCAGCTGTTCATTCATTCAATAAATCTTACGTGCTTCTCAGTTTGTTAAAATCTAGCCCATGATAGACTTAACACCATGGCACTGTAGACTGTTATTACGTGTACCAAAAGAGAATCTGATACAGTTCTGGGGTACTGATGGGTCACAGGATGGCGTCACACACAATGATAGAGATGGGTTGAATCATATTACTTACTACAGTTTTTTAGTCCTAAATAAGTTGGAATATGCTAGAGTTAAAACACAACATAAATTTTGAAGTCATAGTTTAAATATATCAATAGCTGCTTTTTAAGTATTCTTATTTAAGTATAAATCTTCTACTATATCCTACTTTTTAAAATTCATTCTTATTGTCTCTCTTTAGGTTAGTTTTGGTCTTTTTCTATCTCTCTTTAGCTTTACTTAGAATTTCACAATGTACTAGCGCCTCTGAAAAGCTCCTTTGAACATAGCTAGATTATCTCAACCGATGTTGGATAAACTTTTTTTCAATTGTTGCTACTCCTATTCGATTATGTATTTCCTCGTTCTGAACTCGATCCATTCTTATATGACCATAAATCTGATGTAGCATACGTATTTTTGCAACACTCAGCTGTTAAACATGACGTATTTTTATAGACCAACATTCTACTCTATATAGCATAGCATGTCTAATAGTCGTTCTATAAAAATTGTCTTTTAACTTCTGAGATAACTTATTATCACAAAGGATGTTAGATGTTTGGCGTCACTTCAACCAGCCTATTTTGATTTTATGGTTAACGTTCGCATCAATATCTATATCTATCTATAGCATTGATCCCAGATATCGAAAAGTGTTTTTCTTATGCACCATTTGACGAACTAAACACATCAAGTATTTAGTCTTAGTCTTAGAGAGATGAGTTGAATCACATTAGAATGAAACAAAAGATCCTGAGCATTTGTTAAAGGCTCGGTAATGATGAAAATGAGGGCCTTATTTCATATTGAGATCAAGAATTTTGTTTTCATATGATCTGATAATGAAAACAGCATGGCATTTCTATCTCCAATATGATTGTCTCACGACCAGCATTTGTTTGACAGGTGTATTGCTGGAAAGGGTTACGATTTTCAGCCAGGCAAGATTTGGAAGGCTTTTCTCGGGTATGCATTATGCTATGAAGCCTCACAACATATTTTTCATTAATGTATGCTGGATTGAAGGAGTTGTACATCCCATGACCTCTACTTGATCCCATTCCAGTTTTGTGATTACGGCATTGAAGGAGTTGTACCTCAAGAACTCTTGCCACCTGAAGTCCGTTCCAAGTTTTATTCAAAGCCAGGTGATAGGTCTAAACGACCAAAGAGGGAAGACACAAAAGGCACTTCAGCTCAACCCAAGGAACAGCTGGTAAATCTTCTTGATCAAACCTGGATGAACAATAATAACTTTTGCAATGCGCTGCTGATTTCTTTTCGGTGCATTCTTGTGTGAAGGTTGCTTCAGCCACACCTGAGACCGATGGTGGCGGCAGTGGGGCTGAACCAGAAGAAGGTGCTGTGCCAATGGATTCTGACAATGCCGCGATCGATGATGGCCGGAAGCCGAGTCCAGAGGAACTCTCTGGACCTGAAAGCGGGCAGTGCGAGGCTGATGCCGATGGCGAGGATAGCATGAAAAATGAGGCTAGTAAAGACGGTCCATCCAAGGAGACGGCGTAGAATCTCTGTCCGGAAGATTTTGTAGTGCCAACGTTTCGATTGAGATCGGCCATTTTTAGTGTCACTGATCCCGAGCTGAGACATCTACTAATAGCTTGTTTCAAAGAAGTTAAAGAGCTACATGTATCAGTCCACCAAACACTAAATTTTCACGTAGCTGACGCCATGCCTTCATGCGTATATAGACAGCTTGTTCGTATCCCGTATGGCTATACATTTAAGTGCTATTACTATCTTGCATCCTATTCTCTGTTCCTCTCCTGTGTGTGTTTAACTGTTCACTGCTCAATGTACCATATCTATCAAGCTCAATTTAATCGAAGTTATGTATCATCATTGGTGAAATTAAACTGTATATCTCCTTGTTACGAGAGTACCAGTTTTCAAGACCGTCTTACCGGTGGCCGCCCATCGGATGATAAATTCAAAAACCCCGTTTTGAAATTCAAATCGTCAGACGGATACCGATTTCGCACCAAAATGTTAGATCCCGGCAATCGACTTCAAATGCCCCATAAAAGCAACCTGTTTGAATTTATCTTAGCTGCAATAAATAATTTTAATTGGGAAGTAATAAGTTGGGTTGGTTGGTTGGTTTGTTGGGTCTCTCCCCGGCCTCCAGTAAACCACCTCAGCAAAGCACGAGGCACATCCAGACCGTCCGTTCCATCCGTACAGAACATCTGGACGGCCAAGATGAAAGGACGGGACCTAGTAATAGTAGCTTGGAAGGCACAAGACAAGTCACGGCTCGGCTCACGAGCGCACCAGCTCGCTTGCTTGGTCCGTACCCTTGCTGCCTTGTACTAGCACCGAGCTCAGCTGCATGCATATGTCCAGGGGTACAAAGCGAGGAAGAAGGCGACTTGGCCACACACAAGCAAAAGCTTAGAGCGCCTTCCTCCCAAAAGCTTCTTGCAACAGCCATGGCGCTCTCTCCTCCCCGCTAAATCGCCGCCGGTATCTGCATCCGCACGACTCGACGTACTTGTAACTTCACCTCTCTCTCTCTCTCTCTCTCTCTCTTGTCCCGTCTTCGTAGAGTGATCTCACCTCTCTCTCTCTCTCTAGAATCAAACGTTTTGTTTTCTGAATAATCGAATCCGTTCTAAGTGGCTCGCTGGGTTCTTGTATCGTAGAATCGTAGTGCCTACAAGTAGTCGTAGGAACTAGGAGTATCGATTACAGTACATCTTCTGGTCTTTGGATTTCTACCCTTCTAGTGTTTAATCGTCTCATAACCCCCCGTAATACTATCATGTCGCAAACATTCTTCTGCTCCTCTATGCGCCCAGTTTGCTGCACATCATTTCTGAGGACCAGGTTTATACGACCGCTTCCTTTGAGATTTTCGTCGGTGGTTTGTTTGTTTTTTTTGCTTGTATATGACATGACATGACATGTTATGATATGATACGATATGATAGTGGTTTATTCGTCATCAGAAAAAGGAAGATGATTTGAAACGCCTCCCTTCTACTGATAGATAAAAGTAGGGAAGAGATGCATTACAAAACAGTGAGTAATCCCAGTGCTGGGGTGCACTAGTACTGCTGCCCCATGCTGTCCTCTGATCTGCAATGAAAAGGACACCTGCTATCCCTTGGCCAACAACGGTACTGTAGCACTAAAACCCTTTTCTTTTTCTCGGTGTAGCAATCAAATTTTCCTTGTTAAACTGCAAAAGCAAAACCCCATAATTGAACGAACGAGAGGACTGATTGAGTTTTGACAGTGAAGGACGGGCGGGCAGGTTGCGTTGAGATTCGGGACGGTGGTGGCGCAACAATTCAAATTCTCCTGTCCTGTCATGTGCCGCCTCCAACAGCGACAACACCTCGCCCTCGCCGCGCCTTCTGCTTTTGCATCTGCTCCATCCCTTCTCTCTCTCTCTCTCTCTGTTTTTTTTGGTTACCGCACAGATACCAGTGTTCACAGGGTGGATTGATTCCGCTTTCACCAGCACGCCACGCATACAGTGTTCTCCGGAATTTTTGCAGTGCATATACGGAATAGTTTCCCTGTTTCAGAGACTACAACTGCTACAGGTTGTCTCATAGACGAGACGAGACGAGTCCGGGCAGTGTAACGTTGTCTGCTACTTACTGCAGTAGCAATACTGATCCTGTTCAACCCTCGCGTGGGTTGCGTTGCCTTGTGTCAGGGTGCCTGCATCTGCCAGCAAGACTGCAATTCTGCAGGCATGACGAGCTAGTGCTAGCTATAGCTAGCGAGGCTGGCGATCCAAGCAGCGACAAGGCAAGAGACACGGGGCGGGTCGCGCCTCGCTGCGCCGATTCGCACCGCATCGGATCGCGCCGAGGCCTGGAGGACGACACAAGAGCATCTCTCGTCGCCTGCCCAGGCCATGGAGACGGAGCGGCCGCAAGAGCAGCTGCCATGCCGGCTGCCCACGTGCCCGCCTTGGCTCCGAGCGGCCATTGCAGGTGCGATCTCTTCCCTCCCGCTCCATTTCTGTCTATCGCTCTTTCTTTCTTTGATTGCTCGTTCTCGCTTGCTTAATTTACTCATCTTATCTATTCCTTTATTGGTCCTATCTCCCTGTAACACTCCGTCCATGCAAGTTGATAGGAGTATCAGTAAATTAAAACATGGGGAATTAGATCCTCTGTCGCTGCGGTAGCAATGGTAGCATTGCACAGTAGAGACCTTGTGGTTAAATTCTCTCGTCACTCATCCATCCTGATCCTGTGGTGAAATCTCTGAGGTGATACAGTGAGCAGACAGTGATATGTCACGGGTGTCCTGTGATACCACGCATACCCCCCATGATTCTCCACTTTACCCTCCCTGCACGGTACTAGTAGCACTTGGTCTGCGTGTCTGGTCCGCGTGCTACTCCTCGTCATCTTCCTCTGGCTAAAATAGGCTTTGCATCCTTCATGCTTCCGCCGTGCTGCTCAGCTTCTGCCATGGATCGTCCAGGACATGAGCATCTTATGCCCGTAGTCGTAGGCGACAGTTATTCTCTCCATACCCACTGCTCACTCTCCTCCCGTGGGAGAGAGAACACGAGTGAGTACTGTCACTGTGTAGCAGTGTGAGTGAGGCAATGCAAGGACGTGTTGCTTCTCGTTTGTGTTTGTCCTGGGGAATCTCTGGATGACCAGCCTGTTTGTTCCTTCTACCTTGGGTTCTCGTCCGTTGTCGAGTGCTTCGAAATTTGAAATTTGAACCGGATTCGCTATGCATGACGAAAGTTTGGCAGCAATCATTCCAAGTTAAGAAGTCCATGTCATCAGGTACACCACCAAAAGACAAGAACAATGGGCAAAGCTGGTAGCTAGGCTTGGCATCTCCATGACAACATCCTTCACCTCAGCTTCCCCCTTTTACCCGCCACTTCCTTTTTACTGGAGTAGTACTACGCTAGTACATGCATACGTGTCTCTACTTTGTAATGTAGCCGGTCTTAATTTTATCTGGACTTTGATATGATTTGAATTTGAACAAAGTTGATTAGTAGCAGTAACATAGCAATATTACTAGATGCAAAGAACAAAAATAAAATTGTATTACAATTCGTATTTCTGTTTTGAATTGAGGTGTCAATTGCTTAGTTAGTGATCTGATCTGATAAGCGATGCAACTCGTGATGGTTTCGGTTTTGCAGACATTGAGCAGCGTGTTGGCGCGCTGGCGGTGAGCGTGCCGGACGACGCGGCGGCGACGGCGACGGACCACTCCTTCGCGGAGCGCGCCGAGAACTACTACCACAAGCGGCCGCAGCTGCTGGCGCTGCTCACCGACCTCCGCCACCGCTACCTCTACCTCGCCGACCGCTACTCCCAGTCTCTCCTCGCCAACAAGCCGCAACTCTTCCACGCCACCTCCGACTGCGGCTCCTCCGACGTCGACGACCGCTCGTCCGACGCCGACAGCTCCCTCTCGTTCCAGCCACCCCCCGCCATCGACCATGAGACCGCTCCTGCTCCCGCCAGCAGCAGCAGCATTCATGCGGCCGTTGACGCTGAGCTGGTCGTGGCGGAGTTGGTGATCGCGTGGGTTGACCGGGACATCCTGGCCGACGAGGCAGAGCGGCGGAAAGCGGAGTCAGCGAGGAAGATGGAGCTGCAGGGGAGCCTCCTGGAGGTGCTGGAGTCGGAGAGGCTGGTGTTGCTCGGCGAGAACGCGCGGATTGGGTTCAGGGCATCGACCGCCGAGGAGGAGGCGGCGGCGGCGGCGGCGGAGCTCGGGTACATGCGGCGGCGCGCGGCGGAGATGGCGCGGCTGGTGGTGAAGCTCCGGGAGGACCACCAGGTGTGCATGCTGGGCCGCAAGATCGAGGCGCTGCAGTCGCAGGTGTACGGGCTGGAGCTGCGGAACCGGGAGTGCTACGAGGCGATGGCGGCGTGGGAGGCGGAGAAGAAGGTGGGCGTGGCCGAGATCGAGAGGCTGCGCGTGGAGAACGAGAGGCTGGCCGCGGAGGCGGCAAAGGCGGCGGCGAGGCGGAAGCGGAAGGGCGGGAAGGGAGGAGGGTGGCTGTGGTGGGCGCGGGTGCGGATGCCGGCGGAGTGGACGCCGTGCGCGCCGGCGGTGAGGAAGGTCGGGGAGCAGATGAAGAAAGGCGGGAAGGACGTCAAGTACAACGCCGGCGGCTGCTTCCCCCTCTAGTTGGTTGGTTGGTTGGTGTTGGCTTTTTTTTTTGGGTGGGTTGATCTGAGTTCATTTTGCCCCTTGCACTGTGGTGATATTGCGTGGAAGTACGTAGAAGGGGAGGGGGGTTTCTGGTTCACTTAATCAGCCGTGGGATTTGCGTTGGGAGACTGAGAGCACCGCAGTGGGAGGTTGAAATTAATTAGCGAGAGGAGAGGGGCGGTTTAATTAGCTTGTAAAATGAATCGGCTGGATGTTGGTGGTAGAACTTGTCTAGCGAGACACTAAGGTATATGTAATATTTACATGTTCTAGGCTTAAACAAACACTAATTTCCGCCAAATCATAGACGGTTTGGTATTTTGGATCTGAATTAGACCAACTCGCCGGTCGTCGTACGTCAAGGAAGTTAGGGTTTCGGACGCTGCCGCCTTGCGATCCTTCCTCACCTCATCAGTCACCATGGTAGGCGAAGGCTCCTTCGTGTTGTTCAAAGGCATAGACTATTAGATAGGCTTCACTTTTTTAGAACAGAAATTTTCTGCATAGGCTAAGTTCAAGGATAATTTCACCTGCACACCCAGCTAGGACGTTGCCTAAAAATTCTACCATTAGCTGCCTCAGGCGTCCATCTGTAGAAACTGCATGCCTGGCTAATTAAGAAATGAATGTTACTGTACCCAGCAAATCTGATGAACATATAGTGTAAGCTAGTGCAGACGATGCTGAAATAGAGTTTATTATTTCCACCCAATTACATTATTTGACAGCAGAAGAAAGCCTTCCATTCTATAAGCGGTTCAACAAGAAGAGAGCTAGCAAGGGCGGGGCTTGGCTTGGTACAACAAAAACAACCCGGTAGTTAAGCTTTTCTACTACTGTAGATGCCCTCCTCCCCCCCCCCCCTCCCCCCCCACCCCCCACCCCCCCCCACACACAGAACGCTCTTTATGCATTTTTCCAGTCTTGATCCAAGTTTTTATTCTCTGCATCTACAACAGGAGGATTGCTATGAACTTAGGAGTGTGCTCTTGGATGATATTTGTCATTTCATGGATGGAGGTGTTTGCTATATGCACACGAATTCCAAGGCAAGGAACGTGGTAACAAGTTCAGAGGAGCTTTTCTTCGCTGAATTGGCTTTAATCAACGATGTTTTCGATGAGTATGGTGGTTATACGACCACCGCCTGCAGTATTGTTGATGACAACCGTGTTGGTATGCTCCTCTCTGTTGGCCTTTTTTGTGTCCTCGTATCTCTCTCTATATACATGAATTGCTATTCTTTCATGATTGGTTGAGCAGAAATTCTAAACGGTGCATTGCTTTTTTTACTAGGTTTCCTTATGCGTGTATATGTAACAAAGTGAACATGTTTTCACACATATTTTATTGTTGATTTAGGCAAATTATGATGGTTTCGCATTGACTCAGCACATGGTGAAGTAACTCTACAATGAAATATATAATCTCGTAAATGTGTTTGGGCTTTTACGGAAACTTTTCAAATGCTACGTGAAAAGTGTTTACCTCTGTCACATAAAAATGTTACTAGTTGATTTACCATTTTCTTACAAAATATACTTATGTTGATGTTCTGAAAATAAGTAAAAGAGATTATCAGGGGTGTTAGTCTTAGGTTAACCGTGTATAGCTGTACGGTTGCGTGTGTAAGCCACCTCGACTACCTATATATACTGATACATTAACAGGAAATACAACAACAATTCCTATACTTTCATGTTATCAGAGCAGTTTCAATCCGCTATCTTTCTGCAACTAAAAACGCCGTCGTCGTTGCTGCCGTCGCTGGTCTCCTTCGCCACTACTATGCGAGAGACTGCCAAGGTTCGACGCCCTTAACGCCGCCGTTTCTGAACCAGCGCTCGTCGCCGATCTGACCGCCACCACCGATACCGACTGCATGTCACCAGGAGTATCGCTGGTCTCATCGCTAGTGCTGCCGATCTGATCGCCCACCCCGTAGCTGCCCTCGTCATCAGGTGTGGTCGCCGATCCGATCCTACCTGCTCTTTCGCACCAGCGCCCGTCGCCGATTCGATCGCCACCACTAGGTGTCGCCGGTCTTATCGCCTGTGCTGCCGGCGATCAAAACACCCGTCGATCCGATCTGATCGAATCCGTCGATCGATCCGATCGGCTCTCCATTGCCAACCAGATCGCCCGTCGATCGGCCGGATCTGTCGATCGGTCTGATCGAATTTGTCGATCGATCCGATCGGATCCTGTTTATTGCCGATCTGATCGGCTCTCCATTACAAATCAGATCGCCTGCCAATCCGATCTAATCGAATCCATCGATCGGCCTAATCGGATCCTGCCTATTGCCGATCCGATCGGACTTTGAACTGACTGACTGCTCTCTACTGCCGTGAACATGGAACAATGGGGGAAAAAAGCAAGAATAGAAAAGCAGATTGGGTCTATGTTGCTCAAGGAATGTATCCAAGATTCATGCACTTTACTGTTTAAACTGTAAAGGTAGGTTTAAACTGTCCAGATGTACTTTACTGTCTTCGTTTCTCTCAAAACCATAATATGGTAGGTAACGAGTTTTTGTGGAGAGTTCAATATGAATGGCTATGATTGCTTTCTATCAGTTGGCTCTTGTAAACAGGTGTGCCAACATTTTTGTAGTTTACTTGTGAGATGCCTATAAAATTTGTGTCATAGGTGGTATGAACGATGCCCTTAAAGATAGTTTGCCAACGGAGCGTTATGATGAAAAAAAATTGCTATGCTTTTGCCGGAAAAAAAACAAAGCATCCCACAGGGACGACCTACAAAGGTGGCCATTACGCCGAGGACTATTTCATAGATGTAACTGATTCCGATTCTGAATGAATCGGGAATATTTATGTTTTCCTGTAACCTACTTGGTACATCAAGTTTGATGGTCTGGGTCTCTGGAAGCTGTATGAGTAGTTGAGTGCTAGTTTATAAAGCATCGTACCACTATATACTCTGAAATTATGCAATGCCCCCATGTATATGTTACTTGTAAATATCAATGTTGTCTCTAGCATGGTGTTAATGCCATTTTGTTGTTTTACTGTTATTTATCAACAAATGAGACTTTGTTCTACAGATTGTAGACTTGACAGGCATATCTAGAGCGGGTAGTTGGCAGGAGCCCAAGGGCTAGACTGTAGTGGTGTTTCATTTGCTCTTTTTGCTTGAACGAAGTCAAAATCTTTTTTTCTTCCTCGCTAGCGGAAAAATGGAGGTTGAGATTATAGTTCACATCAAGTAATTACGACTTTTTTTACCCAAAGAGAAGCCAACAGTGAGTTCACATAATTCAACTAAATACGTATGTTTTTTTCCACCAACCTAAATTGATGGTGATCCTCCTCTCCCTTTCCAGGACCTCCAGGTTTATGTATATCATGGAATTGCTCATTCATCTCCCTTCTCTATACAGTCCAAGCGAGCTCGAGCAGCGTCGATTTCCCGTGGTTGATATGCACAATGATGCTCAAGTTGCTGATAGATGTTCGAAATGGGAATCTTAGTAGAGCAAAACACGGACGAAATGAACCTATCACGGCAGCAAACGCTATCCTAAATATTGTGTTCGACTGCTAGAAGTGTAGAACTGAGCTGAGTGAAATTGGTAAGCAAGGCGCGAGAGGGCGATTACCTTCTGGAGGCTGTTCTTGCCGACGTCGGGCGACTGGGGCGCCCGGGCGGCACCGCACGCGACGCGGTCACGGGAGGCAGGCGCGCTGCCACCTCTTAAAAATGGTTTAATTTAATAATACGTTAATAATTTATTTCTAAAAAATTATCTAAAAGCATAAAGAGACCCTAATAAAATAATAAATTTTAATATAAAAATACGCTAGATAAAATTTTATTAAATATTTTACCTATTCCTTTAGCCCCGGAATTTTTCTATGAATTAATTGAGCATGAAAATATTTTTAATAAATAAAATAGCATTTCAGTAATTAAATTAATTGGTAATCCTTTTAAATTTTCTCCTGACCACTTAGCTGGCCTAGTGCCTCTCCCTTCTACTACTTAAGCACGAGACCACAGCTCGCGTCGCCTCCATCCCGTGCTGGCCCTCCAGCATCCTCCGTCTCCGCAAACACTTCTACGTCAAACCCGGCTGCTTTGTTGGCTCTCGTATCAAATTAGTGAGGTAAATATTTTTCTTATCCTCATTTATATTTTCCAAAAAAATGAATAAAATCATGAAGAAATTGCTTCTATCAAGCTCATAAGCTTATCCAACCGGTGAAAAACCAATGTTTTTTTTAATGTCCTAGCTATCGTAGCTATCATTTCTACTCCAGAGTTGCCATTTTGGGCTATTAATAGGTCACCTCGGAAATGAAATAGCATTTCACTGAATAATATAAATCAAATATCATTTTCAAATTTCCTCTAGACCACTAGGCCAAAATTGGTCCAGTGCCTCTCCGTTCCTTCCCGTATGCGCACGACCTTCGTCCTGTGTCAATGTTCTCCTGTGCTAACCTGAGACGACCTAGTCAGTCCACTAGCACCTCCTTCCCCCTTCCGCTGATAGGTGGGCTCTACTTGTCGGGCCATCTTCAACCTCCAACCGGAGGTGAAGTTTAAGCCATCGTCGAATCTGTACCAAATCTAGCCTCATCATTCATCTTTTTTTTTCAAATCAAATTAGTTGAGGGTTTTTTATCTTCTTGTCCTTCTCCATCTGTTCTCCCAATAATCAGAGGAAAACCACATCCATTTGGCATTGTGTTGAGCTCGAATTCAAACTTATCCAAATGAAAAAACCCTAGGATTTTCCGTTGCCCTAGCTGCCATTTCCGCTCTACACTCCTCCATCCCGTGCTACAAATAGAACCCCGTGTTCTCTTTTTTTCATCACGACCCTCGCTTTAGCACGCCATAACGCCTAGCCCTAGCCGCTTTCTAGCTGAGTCATGGTGCACAAGTTGCACACCTGTATGCCACTGAAGCACCCAGTCTTCTCGCAAATCCGTGCATAAGATCGAGCTAGCCAGAGCTTGAGCTATTCTGGCCGAACACCATCACCACTGTCACTCCCTCTGCCACCCTACCATCTCCCTCCACAAGCCACTTTGTCGGTTGCCACCAACAAAAACTTAGAGCGCCTCACCATCCTATACCTCTTGCTCTAAGCCACTTCACCTCCTACAACCGAAATCACCGTCGCCGATGCCATTTGTGCCAAGGCTAGGGTTTTGGCCGCCAGTAAGAAACTCCAAATTTTGTCTCCACTATTAATATTGGAAAAAAATTGAGGCCACTAACATATTAAAAATCATCTACTACAAATTTTCTCTTTTTTTCTCGACGATATCACCGCCAGAGCTCACCAATGTTGACCTATGTCATTACCTTCTCTGTTTGACTGTCACCAGCCATGCGGTGCACCGTTGATCCTAACCACCTCGTGCCAAGAAACCGTCATAGCAACATTCTCCATGCTTCTCTGGTGCTCCTGAACCTAGCCTCGCCACTGGGAATCCACCGGAGCTACCACTGCCGTGAATGCCGCCGCCGTTCCCTCTGCTTGTCGTGCTTGGCTCACCAATGGCGTTTTTGCCACCGCCGCCATGATTAATGGGGTATCCTAGACCCCGAAACTAGCGCCCCATAGTCGGGAGCTAGCCTCCTCCACTGCTAGGGTTCTAGAGATTGCTTACATAGAGAAAAATCCAATTTTTCTATTAGAAAATAGTTAATAAAATCCCTATTTCCTTGTCCAATGTAATTCACTATTCATTTAACCTCTAATCAAAAATCCGTAACCTATTCCAAACTTCTTGAATTATTTCAAATCCAATGGCACTAGTTTTGGCACCATCTGAGCATCCGTTGACACTACCCTAAACTCGACTCTTAGGGTTTGCAGCCCGTCAAAATTCAAAAAAATTATAAATTCTCGCACTATCCATATTTTTGTTGTTTCTCACACTTTCTAAGCTTTGGTTTTCATTTGGAGTTATTTTGCTTAGTCGTTTTATTTGTGTATCGATAGATTATGTCGTGTTGATCTAAAAGGCGAACGAGCAAGATCGGAGTTTGTCGCTAACGCCCACACCGTCATAGCTATAGGAAGAGAAGAGTGGTACAACTATGCTGAGTTTGAAGGTAAGTCATGCATTCTTTGATCACAATTTGAATCCAAATTGGAGCTAGGTCATAATTTGGGTAGTTGTAGTCACCTTGAATTACTATTATAGTATGCATGATTGTTGCCCAACAAAGCTTGTAAAAACATCTGGTGAAACTATCTGGACCGGGCACCTTATCATTCGGTAGCAGAGTAATGGCGGTCCATACCTCTTCAATAAATTCTTCTTCTAGCTCAGGTAAGCTCGTCTCCTCAATGCCCAAGGAGGTCATGTTTTGAGAGGAAGCTCAGTGCCGCTTTCTCACCATGAGACTTGGCCACGACATCACTATCCGTTAGCCATTGAATGAAAGTTTGTCGACGATGGTAGTCCGCTTGTTGGTGGAAGAAAGCTATGTTAGGATCACCCACTTTGATCCAAGTGATTTTTACCCAAGAGATCGTCCATTGTAGCAAGGATCACTACTAACCCTCTTTGATCTAAGCGATTTTGTTTCTAAACTCTATCTTTTGCCACCTTTCTTGTAGTGAAAGGGCATGCCTTCCTCTACCACATCCAACCAAGAGATCACTTTGCTTACTATGGAAATTTGCATGGCAATGGTGCCGATTTTCTTGTCGCTCCAACTCTGTGGCGCTTTGGTTGTCTATCGTAGCTTCACATCAAGCCATCAAACTAGGTCAACAATTGTGCAGGGTTGAGACCAAGCGCTTTGGACCACTTCCTATAAACCTATCAATTTGCTCCAAAAGGACTCAAAGTGGAATCATCATTTCCCTTTGGTAGAAATGGAAGTTGAGAGGAGGAGGGGGCAGCGGTCTAAAGCTGCTAAAGGAAGGGCAGTCATGAAGCTGTTAGGGAACAAAATTTTCTAGTCAACACAGTGGAAGACACGATTAAGTCGCTCAAGCATTGACCTCGCCCTCTCATTGGACTAGGTAAAGCGCCGACCATGGAGATCAACCTCCTTGAGCTCAAGATCCACCTAAGACATGATAGAAATGCCCCCATCATCCTTCTATCTAGGAGGTTGTTGTTTTTACCATGATGTTGATAGATTAGATTAAATTCTCCCATGATCATCCATGGGTCCTTGGACAACCTAGTGCTTCTGAGCTCATAGAGGAACTGGATCTTTTTCTGCATCCCTTTGAGGCCCATAAACGACTGAGGCGAGACACCGCCTTGTCAAAGAAGAGTTACACCGAAAGCAAGAACTTGCCCAACGAGAGACAATTGCAAGAAATGGAGGATGCCTAGCAAAGGAGGATCCCACCCCTAGTGTTGATAGCCACCAAGTAGAAGTTCAAGCCGTGCATGTTCCAAATTAGAATGTTGTAGTTCACGCAATCCATAATAGGATTTGGATGACTAGAAGGTGTGCGCTCAGCACACTGGTTCAAACATCGCCGGTGGTACATGGATCTCTGTGCGGTCTTCACAGATGGGATCAGTAGGGACCTAGAGGTTAAAAAGATATGCTAGAGCTTGGACATGAGCTATGTAGAGGTTCAGCGAACAACTTCTTGTACATTGCCACGGCTAAGGCCATGGTAGTAGATTCCTCTTCAGTTTCATTTGCGTTGTCTAGTTCTAGGATAAGTTTCTTGCCATGACCACCTGGGTGTGGCTGACAAGAGTGCCACCTTTGGGTTTCATAATGATTCGTATGCTTCACCGTGAGGTGAAACTAGGAACAAGTACCCTGCCGGCTTGCCCAATGTCTTAGCCGAAGATGTTTTATCTCATAGCAGGGGGCCACCTGCAAAGTTGTGTGGTAGGATAGGCGACGGAGGAAGGGGCCTACCGTTTTTACGTGTGGTCACCTTATGACTCTATGCTCGGGCATTTTTTCGGTCCTAAAGGGCCGCTTGCAAAATTGACAAGCTTTCCCATAGGTGGAAAAGTGGCATAACAATTCTATAGGTGGCTTGTTGCCCTTTATTATGATATTTTTTGGGTGGTAAACTATAAAACCCTTTTCAGTCACTTAAAAATCAAATTGATTAAAAAAATAGAAGAGATGTTGTAGGAGATAAAGAGAAGCGATGAAGTCCTACTGGCATATAGATTTATACAGAGTTAAAAGATTTATAGTCTTTATAATATTTATTTTTAATGATAAAACAACGTAGCATATGAAGAATAATTTTGTTTTACATCTAAGTATTGTTTTAAAATTTATAGATATTTTTGTTAAGACATATCGATATGAAAATATCAAATACGGATTACTAGATTAATGATTAAATTTTTTTAATGAAAAAATATATTGGTGTTTTAATTATATTATGTTCAAGAAAATATTATGAATGATTTGTATTGTATAGATATGTTAGCTCGGCTCAAACCAGATCAGCTTAAAAAAAGTTTTTCAGCGGCGTACCACTTATTAATAGGTGTGGCGCTGGCTGGACACACCGACGATGCAATGCAAATGCAAATGCATGCATCGGCATGGTCTTCCATCCACTCTGGTATCTCTCTGAACGCTCTTCAACTCATTATTATTTGCTTGTTTAGTCCACGAAAACCGGCAAAGCCAAGTGACCCTCCGGGATCAACGGCCAAATCAATCGATCCCCTCGCATCCATCATGTTTCACTTTCACCACAAAAAGGCAAGATCAATGCAAGAGTCCCAGGATATATTGCAGGGAACCTGCCGGAGCAAAACCTGCTGCCTTTTCAGACCAGAAGTCCGTAATCTCAACGGCGTCATTCACATCATCTTCGCTGCTGCTGCTGCTCATCTCGCCGTTTCACCACTCATCACCGATTCCCCATCTGAGCTACACTACCCTCTCTGTCTACTGCAATTATAAGGCTACTCTTAGTCCACCATATCAAAAAATTAGAGCACTGAACGTGTCTTTTTCCTTCTTGATTGTGTTGTCTGTGTCACTATGTTGATAGTTTCAGCGAGCATGATATAGCACCACTGCACTGAGCAGTGAGCCACTTATCATCAGTGGAGCTATCACGCCACCGACACAAAGCCAACTCATTCAGAAATTAATGCTTCAGCAACAGCAGCCCTTCTTTTCTGGACAGAGGCTTTGCTGTCCCAATTCGATGGCGATGACGCTCATACTACACGTTGATTCTTGTAGTCTGTTCCCAGCCCTGCAATCCAGGACAGGAGATGAAAGATAATATTTGGACCATCTTGTGGCAGAAATCATAATGAGTCTGCTTTAATTGATTAGTGTTAGTATTAGCACAAAAATAATAATGCTCTAGTGCAACTAGAAAGCTGCTTTTTTGTCCGACAATTCCATTCCAACCTACCTAACCAAAGCCACTGGGTCAGGAAAAAGACTGGTTTAAGGTGGATCGTTATTAGTATATGAACTAGAACGCTCTCATCAGTTAGGAGTCATTTGTTTGTCCTGACCATGACAAACCTTATTTGACTTATTCGGTGCTTGTCATGTGTTCAGTTGCTGACTTTTGCTGATGTGAAGTCTCAAAAAGGTCGTTACTGGAGTTGCTTTTGGGTACATAATCTATATCATTTCTTTTTTTTTTCCCTCATAGGCCTGCATTGCACTAAGTATAGATTTGTTAAAAAGTTAGATCATTATGACGTTAATTGCATGTACAGCTATACTGAGCTGAAACTGAAAATGAAACGAAGCACTTATTTGCATTGAGGACATTCAGAGAACATGAGCTGACTGAATTGTTGTATAAAAAAACATTGAAGAGAGACAACACGAATCCATCAGATACTTGGGATCTGCATTTGGATACAAAGTTTTCTGTTCTTCTGTCAGCATCAACGAGGGGGCTGCAAAATTCGGTGAGTCAGAGCCGCCCAATGTTCTTCCATGCTCTAATCAAAATATTTAAGAAAGAGTCAGACTTGCCAAGAGTTGACATAGATCGTTTCGAAGAATCAAAGGTACTTCGATTGTGATTAACAATCATTCTGCTCTACACGCAATATCGGTTCTAGACATGGCGTCGTTTTGCTTCAATTCATGAGAGTTCTAATCTACTGAAATCGAAGAACACTGAACTGTACGTCAGTATACGTGTAAGACAGTCTAAGAAACCACTCTGAAACACTTGTAAAGAAATACTGCTTGTATTTGACACTATGTTTGTACGTTCCATTAGCTATATTCCCAAGTCTCCACATGCTCCGTACACTAACTAATGGTCAACAACACCAAATTCGCTGAGTTTTGGTAAAAAGGAAGTTAGTGAATACGAAAGCAAGGTTGGTTGAAAAGCAGAATTAGCCGTGGAATGGAAACCGATGGATGTAAAAACAAGTAGTTTCCCCCCTAAATGCAGTAGTACTAGTTAAGTATGAGGTTGATTTTTTGTTACTATTAATTGATCGCCCTGGTTTAACTGGATATTTCAATGCCTGTCGTCATGTCAAGTCGTTGAACGAATGGTATGTACTGTATTTGCATTGCCGCATGAAGAGATAAGATAGTGAGCAGTAGTGTGTGGATGCGGTTTGATATTTGCCGTCTCAAAATTGGAAGATGCAAGGAGGGGTGACAGCACAAGAAATTACTGTTGCTCCCTCTGTCTCGAAATAATAATAAGGGTCACTTTTCATTTAAAATTTGTTGTAAAATAATCCATCACTATCTCTCTCACCTATGACATCTTCTTTAAATGTATTTTAATATTAACCTCAATCACGCTTTACTCGTAGACATATCTCATTTAATGAGTGTTTTTCTTTTCTTATAATCTGTCACCCTCTTCTAAAGTGGTGGCGTGTTTTGAGATGAGGGAGTACTAAGCTATGGAATTCGTGCATCGCCTTGTGTTAGTAGGTACTCAGGAACTTCGAACAGGACAGTGATTTCTTGTTTGTATCTATTGTTACTTCTTCGTAGCAGCAACAAGTAACAAGGTGGCTTTAGGAGGGCAGGGAGAGTTGAGTGGAGGCTGAGCCTGAGCAGCCACGTCAAACAGCACAACAGGAGACGAGGGCGGAGGCGTCGCGTGGTGCGGTGCGGAGGAGCCAAACACACGCACGCACACGAGGAGCAATGCAGGCGAGTCAAAGAGACCGAGCCTCCGTTTTATTTTCCACCCTCGACTCGCGCGCTTCCTTGGCCACCCACCGACGACACGAGACGAAGCCCCCTCTCCGGAGGGGGAGCAGAGAGCAGAGGCAGTCCGCCAAAAATAGGCGGATCGGGCACACATGGGCGTCCTCCTCCTCCTCGGCGGCGGCGACGGGAGCGTAGCGGTGGAGGTGGAGCACTCGCCCTCGCCCTCGCCGCCCATGTCGTCGTGCGGCCGCTACTTTCTCCACCGCGTCTGCAGGTTCGACACCCTCGCCGGCGTCGCCATCAAGTACGGCGTCGAGGTACACCCCGGCCATTCCATTCCAATCCCATTCCCCATCTCTTCTCTTCCAGTGTTCATCTGTGATTTAATGTCGCCTTCGCCTCGCGTGCTGCAGGTGGCGGATGTGAAGCGGGTGAACGGCCTCACCACGGACCTGCAGATGTTCGCCCACAAGACGCTGCGGATTCCGCTCCCCGGAAGGCACCCACCCGCCGCCACCTCGGCCCCATCCCATCATCCTCCCCTCCCCATCCACGCCGCCGACGCTGCCGCTCCTCCCTCCTCTTCCCCTGACGCCACCGATCGTCCCAGGTACAAACGCCCTTACCTTTTCCCTCTCGTTTTAAGGGATTTGCATTTCACTACAAAACGATGGATTACGAATGTCTAACACACCTTATTAATCTTTCGCTTGCATATTTTCTATCTCTCTAACACGCCTTATTAATCTTTCGCTTGCATATTTTCTATCTCCTGTGATTATTGCAAACCAAACTGTCACAGCCGGGACGGCATGGAAATGTGTCGGTGAAGAAAAACCTCTCTTGTTTCAGTTGTTTGTCCACGCTGTAAAGTTCGTTACATGCAAATTTTTTTCCCACGGATACCAAGTCAATTTAATCGGGCGCAAAATATTAACAAATTTGAGCTGACTTTGCACCCTCTATCTTTGTACTACCAGTACGCAAATTTGTAGTAGTGCGTAATTTGACAAAACGAGCCAGAAGCACAGAACTAATTCGGTGAGGAGGTAGGCAAGGTTTGGCTGAAATCCACACGACTGGCTGCTTCTTCCTCCTCGTCTCACACTCGCTATCACTATTCAGTATTGAACATTGACTTGACGCATAGTGCATAGTGTCAAACTGGTAGCTAGGTGCTCTTCCTTTCTGAACCTTCCAAAAGAGGGGCTGCTGCCACTGGGTTGCAAGTGATGGGAACATCCACAGGAAAGGAACGAGGAATTGAGGAAAGAGAATGCGATCCTACCTGTGACCAGATGTGCTGCACGCCACAAGTCCACATGCTTGCACTCACTGCCCAGTGCCCACACATTTCTACTTCTTTTTATATTCTTCACAGACACGTATCTAGAACATGGGAATAGTTTAAGGTCCCAGGAGAACAATTCATAGCACCGACTGCCGTCACACCGAATTTTCTTTGCTTCTCAAGAGTTAAAGTATAAAAGGACGGCATAATTGATTGTTGTAGATTCTCAGTAATACTTCCCTCTAGTTGGCATTTGCATATGCTAGCTGCTGCTCTTTTCTAGTTTAATGATTGTACCATGTGACGCCTTTCCACAGTGCTGACTACAGTGTCTTAATATCTGTGGGTATTTTTCATGGGTATACTTGATGCTGTCTGCAATAACAAAATAATTTATTTCAGAGAATGGGCTACTCCCAAAAGCGCTGCCTTGGATCCATTCCTGAAACCACCGCCGAGCACAGTTTCACCATCCATGAACCTCTTACAGGGATACTATGGCCTTGCTCGACCTCCCAAGGGGGACCCAGAAATTGAAGGCACCGAAATGGCGACATACAGTATAGGTAAATCTACTTAGATGATGAACTATGATTTGGGGATAAACTAATCAACTAAATTATGAATCTGATCCACAACCAGGTCAGAATAGGAAAGCTAGAAGCTTATCAACAGGCTTTTCTCTTGTAAATGGTGATGCTACTTGGGAGGTTGATGATGCCGAAAAGCCAATAAGACGCCGCCAGAAATCTGATGCCGAGTTTTCAACAAGGGAGGGAAATAGTGGTGGTGTATTGATGAAGGCTGGCCCAGCTTTAGCATTGAGGCTGAAATCTGGCAATCGACCAGATATAAACAACAGCCATCAAGATCTTGTAGCAACCGCGGTGCCTTCGCATGGCGATGGATTGCAAGCTGTGAGGAAGTCATCAAGCACTCCAGAATTCCAAGATTCAGACAACAGCATTACCTCTGTGTGGCTGAAGAGCAAGTGGGGATTAAAACCAGATGCATTCACCCTCCCTCTCCCAATCCTGCTTCTCGACAGCATTCCAAAGCCTCTTTTCGACAGCTTCCCGAAACAAATTGCTGCTTGGAGAAATAAGGCTGCCAGAGATTAGTAATTTTGTAGCTTGGTTATATGCCTTGCATAACAGGTTGTTGTTGGAGCAGAAAGGGCCCTGAACCTGGAGGAGTTCGGGGTTTGGTTATTTCTCCCCAGCCAAACAGAAGAACTGGTTCAGGCAATGGATACTATAAACACAGTGAAACACTTCCTCCATAACTTACAAATATGGTGTGAAACGATGTGCTGGATATATTATACACTAGAGTTCTAAATACATACTGTGTACTGAATCTGCTGCTGCAAAGCAGCAGAAGTTGTATTCCTGACATAAATTATACTAGTTGAGACCTGAGTGCCCCTTTGGGGCTTACTGGAGCTTATTCTTTTGTACACAACGCAGAACTGCACATAGGCAATATATAGATCAGAGGGAAAGAATCAGAATATATGCTCTTCACTTCTCATCATCACTAATAACGGGGTGACTTTATCCTATCTTCCATATTACCGCTCCCTGGGATTTCAGTTTATTTTTCTTAATTAAAGTGTCAGCCATAATTCATGCATGATTTTGAACGAATTGATGCCATCGTGCCTTGCATCCCTTAGAATGGACTGTTTTTGGAGAAATTTCACTGGTCATAATAAAAAATTCACAAAAGAATGGACTGTTTTTGGAGGAATTTCACAGGTCATAATCATATATTCACCAAAATGTTCGAAGGCTTGTTACAGTTCTAACAGGAAAATGAATGGCAGTGATTTGCAATACATGTTGCTTGTTGCTTCGAAGATCCACCAAACTGTTAAAAGACTTGTTATAGTTATAACAAAAAATGAGTGGCAATGATTTGCAATACATGTTGCTTGAATGTTTGGTCAGCACAGAAATTTAAAAAAAGAAACGAGAACAGATTAAAATCTGCCCCCACGCAGGATCGAACTACGGACCTTCAGTTTACAAGACTGACGCTCTACCACTGAGCTATAGGGGCCTGTGCCCTAATGGCATGGAAGATACTATAAAATTGTAATATCCCCAACCTGAACAGAGATTACTGAGTATAACACATCAACGCAAAACTGCAACCCACACAAATCTTCCAGAGTGATTACAATCCAACAGTAATTTTATTCTTGAGATGAACAAACCAATAATGCAGGAGTCATTAGCAGATTATTACATTAAAATGGTATGTCCTGAAAGTAACCACAGATTATATGCCAAACAGCATTTCCTGAAAGCGCCCGAATTTGGCGTCCTTTTGATGCCCACGCCGGAAGTCTCCTGCACTGGGATGTATAACATGAGCACGAAGGTAGCACATTCTGCAATGAGCCTTCTCTTCGCCGCCAAAAAATCCCGTGATCGGGGAGGGACGACGACTCGGTCACGCGAAGACCTGAGAAGTCTGCTTATCTTCAGTGCAGGTCCTTAGGTCTCGAGGTTCACAGGCGTACCAGTCAATTTGACTCTGTAATTGACAAGGAAGTGAGACGAGCGGATCCGATACAAACGCTCGCTATCGGCTGGCTACTGATAGGATTGGGATGCTGTTCGATCGGCTGGGAAGCCGATGTGTACAGGTGTCGACGAGCGGTCGACCGTAGAGCCGATGGATGAACCAGGGTGAGCTCAGAGGATGACGAGATGTACGGAATCCCTCCGGACAGCCGAATAGTGATTCATCGGCTGGAAAAACCGATGAAGGCGCATGCGGTCTAGGCAATGATTAGCGCAAAAAGGCACGGGCTGCAAAGCCGATACCGCTCTAGATATGACAGCAAGAGACCCGTCGCCCGTCGTGGCAGCGCCATCAATACCGAACCTCGAAGATCGGACCTAACTGAGACAGTACGAGGCCGGGGCCAACGGCGATGATACAGAGGACACCGGATCGGCTATGCCATAGCAAGGATAGGAATGAACCCATCGGCTAGCTGAGCCGATGAGGGGATGCCTCTCTAAAGACGGGTGCGTATTGGCTGGGGGACCGATACGTTTGGCGTTACGCGTCATGGGACGCCTCTAAAGGCTGATGCGTTGAGCTTAGTGAAGCGAAGAAGGTGTTTCGAAGGAAAAACAATGGTTCAAATTAGGATAGAAGCCATCAATTGTGACTAACTAGGTTTTGTAGTCATTTTTGTGGCTTCGTGACAACCGGATGATGATAAGCATCCGCGTGGCACCATGAATTGTGCAAAGCACTTGATTGGTCTCTCACCATCATCGCAATAGGATATGGCGTTGCTTCACAGTTATATCCGTTTGGACGGTCTCTTGTTGCTTGTGGTCTAACATTGGAGAAGTGTCAAACACACGCTTATACATGACCAAGCATACATACATTTATTTAGTTTAGAGATAGATGGAACAGAATCATCTTTGAAAAAGAATATTCTCTTAAAATTCAGATTGAACTTGTCACTTAAAAACCAGTGAACCAATCCAACCTACTTTTCATCTCTAGCTGACGTGTGGACCGATATATCTCTTGGGTCAAACGGATATCCTATTCTAAAAATAATGATGAGTCTAATCCATCCTATCTCGTCCTTCAAACAAAACCATGCTAAGTGATAATTACTAAAAAAAACCTGTGAATTAGAATGGTAAATAGTGAAATTTCTAAAGCGTGAACACCCTTTTCCGATATTTTGGGAGAGAAGCCTACTGTACAAATATGTACACCCCGAGAGTATAAAGGGGGGTCGGGTCTATATATATACAACCCAGGCCAGTGGTCTGTCTAACAACCCCTGTAGTCGCAGCGGGAGGGAAACAGACGCAGAGACTGGACCGAAAACTGGTGAACAAAGGCGTGGGTAGGCCTTTGGTCATTATATCGACAAACTGATGTGCCGATGGTACATGGAACACCCGAACCTATCCTAATACGACTTTGTCACAGACAAAATGGATATCGATCTCAATGTGCTTGGTACGTCGATGATGGACCGGATTGACGGTCATGTAGACGGCACTGACATTGTCGCAGTAGACAATGGTCACGGTGGAGAGGGGTGCACGGAGCTCCTGGAGAAGCTGGCGAAGTCAGCAGCACTCAGCGACGGTGTGGTACTTGGCTTCGGCGCTAGACCGGGACACTGTAGTCTGGCGTTTTGAGGACCAGGATACGACAGTGTCATCGAGGTAAACGCAGTAGCCAGACGTAGAGCGTCAAGAGTCAGGGCAGCCTGCCCAGTCCACGTCGGAGTACACGATGAGGGAGTCGATGGGGCTAGAGCTGAGATGCAGCCCGCTGGAGAGGGTGCCCTTCACGTAGCGTAGGATTCGCTTGAGCAACGTGAGGTGAGGTTCACGTGGAGCGTGCATGAAGAGGCACACTTGCTAGACAGTGTACATGATATCGGGCTGAGTGAGGGTGAGGTATTGGAGGGCTCCGACAAGACTCCGATAGTGAGAGGGATCGGCAACAAGTACGCCATCGGCAGCGGAGAGTTTGGCTCGAGTGTCGACCGGGGTGGCCATGGGATGACAATCGGTCATGCCCGCACGCTGGAGGAGGTCGATGGCGTACTGGCGTTGGAAAAGAAAAAGCCCGTGAGAGGAACAGGTGACGGAGATACCAAGGAAATGATGGAGAGGACCAAAATCGGTCATGGCGAACTTAGAGTAGAGTCGTGCCATGATCTGATCGAGGAGAGATGTCGAAGACGCTGTAAGGACAATGTCGTTGACATATAGAAGTAGATAGGCAGTAGCGGAGCCGATATGGAAAGTGAACAGGGAACTATCGGACGCAGAGGCCACGAAGCCGATGTGCCGAAGATAGGTAGCAAAGTGTTGGTACCAGGCACGAGGGGCTTGTTTGAGGCCGTAGAGAGAACGTTGAAGAAGATAGACGTCGTTGGGACGAGAAGGGTCGACGAAGCCTGGGGATTGCTGGCAGTAGACCGTTTTCGTCAGATGGCCGTGAAGAAAAGCGTTCTTCACGTCTAGCTGATAGATCGGCCAGAAACGCGAGGCAGCCAAAGTGAGGATGACCCGGATGGTGGCGGGTTTGATGATGGGACTGAAGGTCTCGTCGTAATCGACACCGGGTCGTTGGGAGAAATCTCAGACTACCTAGCGAGCCTTGTGACGGGCAAGGAAGCCATCGGCGTGAAATTTGTGTTTGAAAATCCACTTACCGATAACAATGTTGGCGCCGGGAGGACGGGGGACGAGGCGCCAGGTCTCATTGTCCATACATCATAATGTATAAGTTCAAATGGACACGATGTACAGGAGAGAGAACTAGAAAAAAACAGACGCACATGTTTGCCAAGTTGACACGAGTGGCAAACTGTGGAGCTGTTGTGGGTACATCAGATGGAGGCGCTGCGACGGAGGGTGGCGACAGCGTCGGGGCTAGGGTGCCCGAGGTGAAGATGTCAAAGGTTGGTGGAGAGGGCGACATTGGCGTGTGGAGTGGACGGCGCAGCGGGAATGGTGTAGAGGTCTCCGCCACTATTGCAGCGAAGGATCTGTCGCCGGGTTGGGATATCCTTCACAAAGAAACTAGATGCGTCAAATTCGATGGAGTAGTTGTTGTCTCTTGTGAATTGGCGAACAGATATAAGATTGTGAATAAGAGAAGGTACGATAAGAACATTGCAAAGTGAGAGGTTAGTGGTAGATGTAGACAGAGATGAGTCACCTCGGCATTGGACAGGAAGAGAGTGGTCATTGCCGATGGTGACAAAGAGGGAGGGAGAGGGGTGACAGAAGCGAAGTATACCGGGCGATGACGCCATGTGTGAAGACGCCCCAGAGTCCAGTACCCAAGGGTGCTGTGGTTGGAGCATTATCTGGTTGAGGGCAGTGACGAGGCCAGCCTGGTTCCAGGAGGGAACCGACTGGGTGGGTGGGGTTGGTAGCATCGGTTGAGGCGACAGAACGGGAACCGATGCCAGGTGAGCCTGGGGATGGGCGCCGAGAACCCCGGGTTGCCAGCCGATGGGGCTGGGTTGCTAGCCTAGGGGTTGTAGCAGAGCCAAGGACCCGTGGGATCGGCAGGTTGGATAGGGACCGAGGTAGGTCGAGATGGCATCGGACCTTGCCAGTTCCTGCCTTTGCCTTTGCCATTGCCTTTCCCGGTACGGGCTATGTTGTCATGGCTGGAGCCATAGCCACCAGATTCATGGGAGGAAGGGACAGCGTAGGGTGCTCGGCAGCCATTATCGGCTGCGGCAAGGAGAGCGGTGTAGGCCACTGTCTTCTCATCGTTAGCCAGACGGAGTTCTTTAAGAACTAACATGTCATGGGCTCGGGCGAACGATGGAAGAGGTGTGGCGTTGGTGATGTCATCGGCGGTGTTTCAGAAGCGGGGGTTGAGGTCTCGCAGAAGGGCGAGAACGAGTTGAGAGTTGGCCACAGGGTGGCCGATGTCCCGGAGAGCAATATCCTTGACCTTGAGGCGCTGACAGTACGAGGAGACAGATGAGTCTCCTTGTACCATGGAGTGGAACTCGTTGAGGAGGAAGATGGCGCGAGGCTGCTTGTTGGTGAGGAAAATCCGCTCGATGGCCACCTAGAGATCCCGGGCGGTGGGGTCGGTATCGTCCATGACGAGGTCGAGGACAGAGTCGTCGACCGAGCCGAGCAGCTAGCTGCGCACACAACACTCGGCGATGTTCCATTGAGGATCATTGGGGCGAGATGGAGCGGAGCCATCAATATGGGACCGGAGGCCGAATTTTCCACAAAGGGATTTGAAGAAGAAAACCCACTTGAAATAATTGGCGTTAAGGTCAAGAGAGAAAGGAATGTGAGATTTCACGTTCACAGCAGCATAAGGAGGGGAGAAGATCGGCGAGGTGGTGCCTGAGATATGGTCTGAGGCATCGAGGGCCGGAGCAGACTCAGCGACTGGGAGAGTGCCGGAGCTGAGGGCGGACTCGATGACCATGACAGGGGAACGGGAGCAAATAACCGATGGGAGAAAGAAGCCGATGGGAGGGAGAAGCCGATGAGAGGATGGATCGGTCGATCAATGATGTGAGAAGTTGATGGAGAGTGGGCCGGCCAGCCAATAAGGAGTAGGCAGCGGAGTAGGTGAGGAAAAAGGTGGTGGTAGAGTGGGTGCGTCAGAGAGTAGTTGGGTCACGGACGTGCGAAGATTCACGTCCGTGGACTCATGGAGGCTAAGGAGTGGGGCGGACGCGAAAGAGGCGGGGAGTGGCCGGACGCGAAAAGAATATGTTCGTGTCCGGGAGGCAGGGATTCGTGTCCGTGGACACGTTTGACTGGCTCGGACGTGAGGGAAGAAAGTTCGCGTCCGAGAGCCATTGAGCGTGTCGGAAAAGGCGAGAACCGAGAGAGGGTTCCAGCCGATAGAGGGCTGGACAAGTCCAGTCAATGGGAGGGCGGACGAGTTCAACCGATGGAGACGACGAGCGTGGAGGTGCGTCGCCGTTAGAGAAGGAGAGATGCACGAAGTAAGAAGAAGAATAGAGACGGGTGCGAGGCGAGACGAGGAGGCGGATCGAGACCGTCGCCTGGTCGCGTGGAGGTGGAACGGAGAAAAGAAGGTGACTGCGGGAGAGACGGGGAGAAGAAGAAACGGAGGCGAGAGAGAGAAGAGTGCTGAGAGAAGAGTACCGAGAAGAGGGTCGGTGACAGGAAGAAGACGTCGACGAGGAGGAGGAAAGGATCGGCTCACCGGAGGGAAAGGTTGTTTAGACTCGATTTGATACCATGTAAAAATATGTACAGTGACTAATACCCCAAGAGCATATAAGGTGGATCAGATCTATATATATATATATACAACCCAAATCAATGCTCTATCTAACGCCTACCCTCGTCACTTTTGCCGATCGGATGGAGAACGGTGAGGCAGCAGCGATGGAAGCCGGGGAGAAGGAGACGAGGCGCACGTGGAGAGGCGTCGTCTCCTTGCTCCCGGCTAGGAGTCTACCGCCTGTAGGTACTCAGGGAACAGTATAATAAGCTTTTTGCTGGGGTTCTTCGAGAAGAAGGTTTCGCCTTCGTCGACGAGGAGCGGCCCAAGCCGACGCTAACCCGACGCGTGCGCCAGTGGATTCACTCCATCCAGGATCGCTGGGTGAGGTACTCGGTACACTGATCCAATCCCTTGTTTTGATAGCAATTTCCAATTTGCATCTTATGCAAGTGATCACCAACATGTCAAGCATCTATCGATCGATCAATTTCCCGAGTTCCTACTTGTCTTCAATTCAACAAGCCAACTGATCGCAGTAGGAGAAAGCGGCTTGCAAGAGAATGCCTTGAACACTACAACGCTTTGCGTCCGGTGATGTATCTGATAATCCTAGTATCCTCTCGTGATCTGGCAGATTTGGCTATTAACTCTGAATTTGATAATGTGCTCTACCCACTCACGCATCAGAGAACAACAAAACTGATGTTGTTGTGATTCGTGTACTCTTGTGATTATTCAGGGTTCTGAATTTGAACCTGCTGCTGGAGAGGTAATCGATTAATTGGGTTCTGCAGAGCACAATCATACTGGTATTGGGAAACATGACAATTTTCTGGCCCGTCGGAGGCGCACAGGCTGCTTCTCATTTCTACCTGTTGGTCCAAGGATCCTCTTCTTTTATGAACTTGATGATTTTGATGGTGTTGTGACATTCGTCCCCTTATGTACGTATTTATATTTATGTTTCTTGTACTCTCACTTTTTTTCAATTGCACATGATTAAAACATTTGCATTTGTGCGTTGCAACTGCTAACTATTGTGATAGCTTCAAGGTGAAAATTATCTTGATATATCAAGGTGGAGCTTTGTGCCTTAGTATATTACAATTGTTAAAACATTTGCCACTCCTTTCAGGAGTTTGTTCAAATTCAAGGTCTAGGAAAATTCAAGGTTGGGCATCAAAAAGACTGAGATCCAGCGCTTGGGTCCGTCTATGCCATGGCGATCTGTGTCTATGGGCCTTTGGAGTGACGGCGTGGCGATGTGAGCCCCGGCCACCTCTCGTGGGCTCAACCGGTGCACTGGGCCTGGATCCATCATGCCGTGTGATAAGAAACTCATGAAGCCCATGTGTTGCACGTGTACGTACTCAGCTTGCAGCGTGCATGTTCATCAATTTCTTGTGAGGTGTTGCTGTATCATGGAGGATGTCTGTGTGTCAACGAGCTCGCTAGCTCGGCTTCCTTTTAGAACTTTTACCAATAATATAATCAGGGAATTGCTTTTTTAATATCTGAATAATCGAGTGCTTTCAAATCATTTGAAGTTTTAGGCCTCTTCCCACCCCTTCTATTCATTCCATATCCTTGCTTGCTCTTCGCAACATCCTAGTTGCTTCTTGCGTTACCACTGGTTTTGCCTCCTTTTACATCCTTAAAGTTAAACCGGAGAACTTAACCACTCACCGAAGGTCGGTCGCTATACTTCATGGGTGCTTGTCGGAGATCGCCAGTACAAAAACATCATGGAGCAAAACGGAAAATAAGACATTCCCCTAATTTTCCATTGCATGGCATATATCAAATCCCTTTCAAAACATCTGGTAGCTGCGTATCATAAACATATACACTCAAAGTTATTTTCTTTTTATATTGCTTATAAGTTTACAGATAAAAACTATTTATTTATTATTCAAAATTGATAATTATTCTTAAAAAAACATAATAAATAAAACCCCCCATATATATATATATATTGGACAACCAAATAAATAATTTATAGATAAGGGTAGTAAAGCGACCACAAATTCACCTACTTTTTATTCTCTCTCCTCCTGTGCACGGAAAGATTCTGAGGTGTCGCACCAAACATCCAAGAAACGTTGTAGGCGACCGGGAATGCGTCGCGCACATGGTGAGCCACAGGTCACCCCTCCGCAGAAGATCCGTGTAGCTGTACGCCACAAAGACAACACCTACACCGCCTGGTAATCACTGACTGACAGACCGGCCCAAGAGAATGTGGGTCCTACGGGTCAGTGGAAGTAACTCTGGCGAGGCAGCCACAGCCGCGCCTGGTTTTGGCACGAGAAGGCTACACACCATCGAGTAGTCGTCGTCGAGACGAGACCCGAGAGGGGCGCGTAGCCAGAGCCACCGCCCTCTCCTCCTCCGCCGCCGCGCGCCGTCTCCTCTCCGGCGGGCCTGGGCCATCGGCTGACGCGCTCGCGCGAGACAGCGAGGCCGCGGCCCGCGGGGGAGGGGAGGAGCGGGGCCCGAGCCGCTTCGTGGACCTTTTACAATGGTGGTAAGCGCTCCGCCGCTCCCTCCTCTCCTCTCTTCTCCCTTCTCCCCTCTCCTCCTTGTATGACGTCGGTTCGGCCGCGCTCCATGGTTCCCAGTGCCGCGGCAGGCGACGCGGTCGTGCTGTTGTTGTTCGTGGATTGCTCCGTGCGCGATTCGGTTGTGTGGTGCCTGGGGTTTTCATCTGGGATTGGGATGGAGGGGCTCCTGGTCTGTTTAATCGCAAAAAGGATGATCCTATTTTTGGTATATTTGATTCATTCTCGATCCTAAAATTATCTGTTACTGTACTGTTGTCGCGCTTTAGAATTCGATTTGTGATGTTGCGTGGATATTGCGGGATTGCAGGGGTGCAGGACATTTCCCCCCGTTTTGATTTAGGGTTTTAACCGTTTGGTGATCCCCTTAAGATTTGATGAGGCTATTGATATAGGGATGGCGGTATGCCTTATACAAGATGCTACATTATACCCGATTCAATCCTTGCGTTATTTTTTCTCCTCTGAATTGCTTTATTTTCACTGTTAGTCGGGATATTTGAGATGAGTTGCTTAACGTATGCCACAGGACTGGGCTAGCGATAGCGACGATGGTGGCAAATTTGAGTGGGATACTGATGGTGAGGCTGAGACCTCATCTGCTGCAGCCTTGAGGAACGCAGATGCTCCTGGGCCGTCCACAAGACTGAGGCAGGTAGGAGATAGAAGTCTAGCTTTGAACACACGGCCTAGTCATTTGTACAAACCATGTTATTACCTTGCTATAATTATAATCAAAATATGGTGTTTGTTTTTGGAACTGTCTAAAGGATGCTAATGGGAGGGCCAATGGGTCAGCACCACCAGCTTTGGTTGCCGACTTCATGGGAATGGGATTCCCAAAGGAAATGGTCTTGAGGGCCATTAAGGAGATTGGTAACGGTAGCAATAATCTATTTCTTCTTATTTGCTTAGGTTGCATTTTGAATCTTCTGTTTCAACTGCTGCCTTTTCTTTCAGGGGACACAGATACAGAGCAATTGCTTGAGTTGCTTCTCACTTATCAGGTATCTGCCCACGTGGTTGCATCACTTTGTTTATTATTATATAATTCTCTACTGTACAAGTGATGCTGTGTAATGCAGGCAATAGGCGGTGACCCTTCAGTGGGTAACTGCTCTGCTTCTGCCTGTGCCCCCCAGATTACTGAAGAAGATGATGTTAATTGGGATGAAGTTGATACTGGTGGCAATTGCGACAGAGCTCCTGACTCTGATGGTTCTGATGATGAGGTATTTACATGACTTACTCCTTGATCATTATACATTTATATGTACTTGCTGCGTCTATTCTTGACCAGTTTTCGTGCCATGAGTGTACCATTTTTGCACTTGTTTCATGCTAAGCATGCATTCCCTTATTAATACTTATGATAATGAACTACTTGTCCCATAAATTGGAAAGTTTCATGTTTGTGTTCTGTTTCACTCTTAGTAAACAAGTGTAGATGCATTGATTTACTGCAATGCTGTAGTCTTTTTTGGGTTATCTACAAAACAATACCTGTTCCCGTATGATTGTTAAAGGAGCTTTGTTGATCCAGCTTTTGCTTCCTTGTTTCTTCGGTTAGCATTTTTTTATGCTGCCTTTATAGTGAGGGGTAGCAGAACTATTGCTGAACCATCAGAGAGAGGAACATATAATTCTACAAGTTTGTATCCAAACCAAGCAATGATAAAAGATAGTCAACTGTATACATATAATAAAACAGTTCAAGTTAAGACCAGCAGACAGAACAGTGATAACCACTGTCTACATCTGCACATGTAATGACAACAAAAAAATGGAAATTAAATGATGTCTATGGTAATCTGTGCTGGCCATTTGCCCATGAGTTGATAACTGATAACCTGTACTCCCCCTCCCTTTTCTGGTCTCACATTGTTGTACCCTTTTTTAAAATTAATTTCACTGCTATTTCATTACATCTTTAGTAGGACTTTCCTCTAACCTTACTTCTCAAAATAAGTTCCTAAATAGTAGGGTAGCTTCTTTTTGCATAGAATAGTAAGCCACAGTGACAAAAATTTGACACAGAAGGATAATCATATATTTGGTTACAGTAAACTGTAGGCTTTACAAATGGTATACGTTTATTTGTGATGCCTGCATTAGTTGCTTTATCACGAGGTTATTCGGACTGCAAGTCATGAGTGAGATGTAACAATTTTTTTCAATCTGGTTTTCATGTGCTTTTCTGCAGGATTTCTTACAAGAGATGTCAGAGAATGATGAGAAAATCAAGTCCTTAGTCAGCATGGGTTTTCCTGAAGATGAAGCAAAGATGGCCATTACTAGATGTGGTGCGCCTCTATTTAATTTGCTGCTTTGACAGGAAGGAACCTTATACTGCCTATGTTGGGTTAAAATTTCGCAGGTCTCGATGCATCTGTAGATACGTTGGCTGATTCAATCTTTGCATCACAGACTGCAGGAAATGGATACTCTGCAAACTTATCTGACTATGAGGTACCTTGTGATTATAACACATCTGAATCAAGAACTTGTTTCATTTCTTTAAATGTAGTGGCACTAGCATCATGTTTATAATTTTGCAGGATACAGAGTTCAGTTCCTTTGGAGGAAGAAAGAAAACAATATTCATGGATGGAAACAAGAAAAAGAGAAAGCGGTATGGAAGTGGGCCACAAGGGAGTCAAGTGCCATTTGATGGCAGCCATGAAGAGTCAATGCCTCTTCCAAATCCAATGGTCGGATTTGGTTTGCCCAGTGACAGATTACAGTCAGTCTGCAGAAACCTCCCTGATCAAGCCTTTGGACCACCATTCTTTTACTACGAGAACGTGGCCCTTGCTCCAAAAGGTGTATGGACGACCATCTCTAGGTTCTTGTATGACATTCAGCCTGAGTTTGTAGATTCCAAATACTTTTGTGCTGCTGCTAGGAAACGGGGTTACATTCATAACCTGCTGATTGAGAATAGGTCACCCGTTCTCCCGATTCCACCCAAGACAATATCTGAAGCCTTTCCTAATACTAAGAGGTGGTGGCCTTCCTGGGATCCAAGAAGGCAGTTCAACTGCTTGCAAACTTGTGTGGCAAGCGCGAAGCTTACAGAACGGATTCGTTGTGCTCTTGGTAGCTTCGGTGATGCACCACCTCCACAAGTTCAGAAGTATGTTCTGGAAGAATGTAGGAAGTGGAACCTTGTCTGGGTTGGAAAGAACAAGGTTGCTCCTCTAGAGCCTGATGAGATGGAGTTCCTATTGGGATACCCTAGGAACCACACTAGGGGAGTTAGCAGGACTGAGAGGTACAGAGCTCTTGGGAATTCATTCCAAGTTGATACAGTTGCATACCATCTCTCTGTGCTGAGGGACATGTTTCCTACTGGCATGAATGTCTTGTCCCTGTTTTCTGGTATTGGAGGAGCAGAGGTAGCTCTCCACAGGCTTGGGATTCGCATGAAGGTAGTGGTCTCAGTTGAGAAATCAGAAGTGAACCGAACGATTCTGAAGAGCTGGTGGGATCAGACACAAACTGGCTCACTGATTGAAATCGCCGATGTGAGGAGTCTTACTCCTGACAGAATCGAATCATTCATCAGAAGATTTGGTGGCTTTGACCTGGTGATCGGGGGCAGCCCATGCAACAACCTTGCTGGCAGCAACCGTCACCACCGTGATGGTTTGGAGGGCGAGCACTCCGCACTATTCTATGACTACTTCAGAATCTTGGATTGTGTAAAGACATCTATGGCGGGGATGCAGACTAAATTATCCAATTAACTGTTAGTTCTGTGATTTATTGTTGCTAACAAAGTTAGAACCTGTTGGTTGATCTTTGTGCCACATTTAATATGTAAATCTGGTTGCTTAATTGCTGAGATTGTGATTTGTTTCGTGATGCTTTGCAATGTTCTCTCCACTTTGATGGTGTTTGCAGTTCTGGTGCGAAAGGTATGAATCTTGCATCTGACATGTTGAATGTTCTGAAGTGTTTCTTCTGGTTTTTGTAACAACTACAATGCTGTGATTTCTTGTAACGGCACGATTTATCTGTGCAGATTGTTGAACTTTGTGATAAGTTTTCCTGATTGGATAGTGCATTGATGTGATGCTATTGCACTCAAATAAGAATGCTTTTTCTTCATATCATGATTATATATTCTGGTTTTAGCGTTAGCACTGTAAATTCTGAATTGTGGATAAAAACAGAATGCCAAAACAATTGCTGGCCCCAACAAATATCAGAATCTGGGAAGCAGAATAGAAAAGGACAGTTCTGTACACTTCAGCCACCCACTTCTGGTGAGGAGTTGCCTGCCACATTGTGTTTGCCCAACAAAAAAAAATCCCACTTCGACTGGCAGATACTACACCCCAGCTCCACCCACAAATCAAAGCCATAAAACCTTTGCAACAACCATGAGAGCTAAGCTTCCAAGCTCTCGATTTTCAGCATGTTAATGCCAGCTTCTGCTCAGATCCCTCATCACACATTACATCCTGTTGCAAGTTACTATGGGCTGCATCAACGGCGTCTGCACAACTCTGACCGGTGTGAGTTCTTCTAGATCTCATCTTGGGTTCAATCTCCATGGTTTTTCAGTTTAGCATATGACCAAAGTTGAGTTAACCATATTCCTTGTGCAGGTTTCAGATTGCAGGGTGCTACGAGGAAGGTGGCTATTTGCACTCACAGTATGCTAGGTTCCAGCAATGGTGCGCCATCTGGTGGCCTTGTCAAGAAAAGGTGTGGGAATTCTGTGCTTTGCACTTCTAAGTTACAAAAATCACCATCCTCAAATTTACATTGTGAACGAACACTTCATTCAAACCTTTAGAGTTTTTCACACCATCATTTTACTTTTCCTGGACTGAATATAGCACAGTGGGTGCTCTGTAAAGGTTCTTCAGAAGAGCTTAGTATTATACTACATGCTAATCTGGAGTTTATGGATAATCTGACTTGGTGAACTTTGGCAGAAAGATTGTGGAGCACATCATTCTGCTTAGAGCCAAGCCAAACATCTCAGATACTGAAGAAAAGGACATGCTTGATTACTTGTATACTTCTCAGTATCAGATGAGAGGGATCCTAGCTGTGTCATTAGGTGAGATGCTTATATCTATGTATTTATTGATGAAGGATTCTCCAAAGTTATGTGTTGTATTTTGCTATCTATGTCTTGGATGCAGGGCGCATAGAGGACCCCAACACGGAGAACTTTACGCATGCTGTCTTCATGCGTTTTCAGCAGAAAGACGACATTACAAAGTTCCAGAGTAGTCCCTACTACTACAAAATTCTTGATGAGCACGTAAAACCCGTTTCATATGTACGCCTCAGCATGTAATCTTCTTTCTGGTTCTTACAATTCTGACTACTTGTTGTTCGTTGCATTGTGAGTCATTGGTTGGATAACTTACAGGGCTCGGTTTCTGTAGATTTTGAATCTGAAGTTGAAGATGACATTATCCCTCTCTTCCGTAGGGGGGAGGTAATTCAAGATGACTTCAAGCTGGCTCACATTGTTATTCTGTGGTTGGTCTTTTAAGATATTCCACAAACTTTGTATATGAGCCTAAGTTTGCTTCTTCCAACAGGATTTTAACTATGGAGTGGAGTTCATGCTACTGATATCTTTCTTGGAAGGTGCATCCAGAGATTCAGTGGAGGATGCATTAGCTTCTCTTCAGAGGTTGATCAGTCAATGCAGTTCTTTCATTGTTCAGGCAACCTTAGGTATGAGAAAATGGTATCCGTTTAATTTCTTCCGGCACATTTTCACAAAACTTTCCATTTTTCCTAAATCTCAAGATAACAAAGAGTGATGTTTTACATGTACCAGGCTGCTGTATGAATCATATGGAAAGTGGTTATGGTCATGCTGCAGTTATTCGTTTTCCTTCATGTAAGTGATCAATAATTCTAAATCCATCTGTAAAATAAAAAATCCATATAGACGTAGAATAAAGCTGGATGATGGACAACCTGCGCAAGTTCATATCACAAGGCTCCTTACTGATTTTTTTGTTTCCTGCAGTTGATGACTTTAAGTTATTCAGGGAGGGCCTGGAATACAAGGATGTAAGGTTTCTCTACTTGCATGAATTTACATTTGATATCTGGACCCAAAAAAAAAATAGAAGCAAACAAAATAGGATAGCAAAAGCCAAGAACTCTGAAAATGGGTCTTGCTTTCTGTTCAATTCCTTTCTAGCAAATTTGGATATTCAGAAACCAGACCTTGCTGTTGTATCCAGAAATAATGGGCTAATAACAGTTTTCTGGGAGGGAGTCTCTTAAGCCTAACCTATTGCATTGCAAATAAGAAACATGGATGGAACTAGATTTAGATACACGTACAACTAGTAGAGAAAACTTGTACGCTGAATTATTGCATCAAAACATAGCCCTTAGTTGAGTTGCTTATAATAAGCATGTAGAAGTATGTAATCACTCTGTTAATAGCTGCATGATGTAAAGTACTGAAAATTGACGATGACTTGCGAAATACAGATGTGGGCATCAAAATTTCAACCGATCGTGGAGAAATCTCTTGAGCTACACTTCACGGTCGACCCCGTGGGTAACCAGCTGATGTAAATTCTGAGCACCAGACAAATATTCAGTCCTGGATTGGGCGTATGGTTGGTAAACTCTTTTGAGTTGTTAATCAGGGAAAGGTATTGAAATGAAATCTTGAGGTTTTACATATGTGAATGCGATCGTGTTCATCACATAAACGCCTTCCTTGCCTGGAATATGCAACAACGAGAGTACCCTGATCCTGTTTTACCCTGCCATGACATGAATGCAGTAAATGATTCTTATGCTCATGAATTCGCAAACGATTGCACTATATATCCTTGTCTTAATTTTGTCATTCATCAAGCAAGTTAACCAAGCTACGTAGTGCTATAACTTGCCTTTTAATTACATCGATCGATCGCAAGCTCGCTATGCACACTCGTCCGCTGATTAATTCTGCAGCGACGACGCCTGCCCGCCTTCATCTGCTGCCGTGATCGAGGCGTCAGTTGTGCAGTGGGTTTGGCCCCTCCGGCACCACACGCTTGGACGCAGACACACCATCACCATCCTCCTCCTGCATTGTGCGCCTGCTGCTGTAGCAATGGCGGCGAGAAGCATCGCCAGGCGGCGCCTTCTCCTTCGTCATCAAGAGGCCGTAGTGGCCGTAGCCCTTGCTTGGCGGCGACGACAACTCCCCTTCTTGCACCATGATGACCTCTAAGCTCGGGATTATCCGGCCATGGCAGACGCCTGCCAGCTCTGCTCCCAGCAGAGTGAGAGTGAGGAGCAGCATTAATCTCACGCTCCATGACCTCATAATGGAGGAGGTTTGAGTGTTTGGTAACGAAGGGAAGAGCTAAGCTAAGCTGGTGAATGGGAACCTGGAGCTACAAGAAATCTTGACCAGAAATTATTGCCTTGATTGTTCACTTTATAGCCTGTAGGCTAGAGAGCCTAGCCAAATTAAGTCAGAAAACGTTACTTGATGATATCCTTACGATAGCCGGCTAAAAGTTTCTTGTGATAACGACAAGAGCTTATGCTTAAGAACAAATTAAAAACCAAGAGCGGCGGAGGGAGTAATGTGATCGGCCATCTGTATCGACAGGGAGCTATCCCCTGTTGATAAGACAAACCCAACTAAGACTTTGTGAAGAAAGTACTACAGGACATGGAGGGTTGGCTTAAGCTTTGCTCACCATTTTGGCTTCATGTGGGCAACATGCCGGATGAGATTAAAGGAGGCCTTAACAGTAGAGCTAGTGGCATCTTCATTCAGGACAAGAGCGGTCTTAATCTTTTAAGAGTTAAGAAAAATCAGTATTGGCCTCTCCGGGATGTCAAGTCGCAAGTCTGATGTGTAACAGCGTTGTCAAATGCGTGGAAAAGCAGTCTTCACGGGCGCAACAAAGCAAAATTCGGTCATCTCATATCATTGTGATATCTGTGGAAATCATCAGATAAATCATGCATGTTTGTGATCAGGCATTCAGAGTTGACTAAATGCACATGAACGTCAAAAGATGAATCGTCGCGTCTTCACCACAAGCTTAGAAAAGTATATCATATTCATGATTAACACCATCTTATTCATGTATTCAATCTATGATTTGTTGTAATGGGCACTGAAGCTTTCTGGGTAAAAGAATACGGATTACTGTGGCAACAACAGCCATGAAACACATAAAAACACGAAGCTCGCTGCCTGGTCAACTTAGAAACAAAAACACCTGGAATTTTTGTATTCTGTAACTGTCTGGTTGCCGTTGGGGGATCTCGAACATAAACCACGAAATGTTCAGCTTCAATTTGAACTTGTGAGTGTTATATCACTCCAAGAAGACGTATCATTTCTTGATCAATCTCAATACATCACCAACGAGATGCAGGGAGCCAGTAACCAAGACCTAGTTCAGTGTATCAGACACAACTGTATCAGCACCAAGTGTGGGAGTAGCTCAGGTGCGCACTTGCGCGCACACATGTTATGGCATTTCCGAAAACCGAATTTATGCAAAACAGAGAAAGATCAATAAACATGACCACGTGCCAAAACTAAAAAGATCACAGATTATGGGACAGTGAAGAACATGAAGTACCACTTATTGCACAACACTAGTTATAAATGCATGAATAGTCCCAAATGAACTAACAATATTAGGAGCATGCAGATTTTTTGTTAAAGAAAAACAGTTCTGAATGTATAGGTTATAATTTGATGAAATGAAAGCACCTACCTGAAAAGAAGTTGTTCGGTTTTGTCGGGCATTTGTCCTCAGCCACTCGATTGCCAGTGGAAGTGATTCAAAAACCAGACTGGTCTTGCTGGAATTTGAGTTGTTCATACCTACACAGTTTGCTTCTAAATTCAGATATCATCTTCAGGCTAAAAATAGCCTGTTTCAACGAGGAAACTGCATAGGACCAATAGAAGCAGCATGAATGGCTAGAGGCAATCAAGTTAAGAAGAACCTTTATCACCATGAAGTAATTTCTCCCACACTCTTTGAAGCGACAATTGCCATGACAAGTCAATTTCATCAGGCTCTGCAGGAGCCGATGAATTGGTACCAAGCTTGTTGTATTGTGATTGGTTTGGCACAAAAAGAGCCATGTCAAAGTGGACACCTGAGCAAAATGAAACGACAAAAAATGCAAATGTTCAACCAAGAACGGGAACAAATTCAATTTAAAGGCAAACTTAACAGTGAATAAAGAAGTTTGTGCAGAACTCAAGTTGTTAGTGCAAACAACCAGTACACAATATAATGCAGGAGTATTAGATAAATGAGTGAATATGGAAATTTTTTCCCATGCCTAGCACTTTTACATACCATTTTGAGTTGACGTATCCACAAGATGAGGAAGCAATCTCATAGGATCCCTCACGGGCATGCAATTGAATAGAAGAATCTGTGATCGGTCCAACGGCAAATTTTTATATAAGGGGAATGCCATGATATGATGCAGGCAAAATCAAGTCCATTCAAGTATGATGAAACTAGAGAAGCTGTAAGGCATGCCTTTTGAGAGTTGCCACAAGACTGAGACCGTGCCATGGAAGATGGTATTATCCTATCCTCCTTAGTAATATGGCTAAACCATCTAGCACAAATTTCCATACTTTCAGGACTGTGAGCCCCATCCAAACAGAAAACTAAAGAACAGTCTTTATTTTCCTCTCCCGAGTTTACTTGTGAATCTTCAACAATCTGGGCTCGGCCTTGCAAAGAAGCATTTGACAGCCCAGTAATAAATTGATCTGGTAAGGGGTCCTAAATCCCATAACAACAGAAATAAATTATCATACCATCCTTTTATATAAAAAAAGTAGCATGAATTATTTATTGAAACTTACAGTTTGGTTGAGTGGTATTCTATCTGCATGTCCTTGATTCTCAAGCCATGTGCTAGCCAATGCAACTGCAAGGCCAGCATTTACATATTGGTGTTCACCATGCAGTCCAAGATGTTGATTTTTTAACTGATGGGGTTCCAAAGGATGTGCAACTTGAAGTGAAACCTTCAGAAGGCACAGACTAGCTTATTTTAAAAGATACTTTCAGTTGTGTTAAGTATCAAGTTTACAAATATTATAGTACATAAGGAAAATTTGACAATAAAACATACACCCAATTCCGAAGCCCTTTTTTCCAGAGCAATCATTGCCTCTTCTGGCTGTGAAGCAGTGTAGGCCAGTACTCCTTTCTGTTAATATCAGATGTCACAAGGGAACCAAAAAATTCAAGAAATGTTGGCTACAGACTTTCTTTTAATAGGCAGCACTACAGGTGAAAAAAGTGACAATATAACACTTCATCCTAATCTATAGTATAACTTCTTTAGGGTGGCAGTTAAAATGACCTTGAAAATCCCTGCCTTCTCCCCTGCAATTTCTCCAAGAGTGTTTCCTGTTCACAGGGAACATGGCAAAAGCATGAAACTACATTTTCTAGTAATAGAGATGCATCAACTGTCAGTTCCATGACTAACCAAGAATTTCCATATGGTCATATCCAAGGGAAGATATTCCACAAACCACAGGTGCTTCAACCTGCAGATATGCGAAGTTTCAACCTGTTATGCACTTATGCTCTTGAATTTTTTATGGCTTGTGTCTTCAAGATGCAGTGTCTGATCTGAATGAGTTCAGAAATGTTCAGAAGAAACAAAAGCTAAACTTAAACTATAAGTAAAAAAGAAGGCATCAGACATGGCTGGACCTGAATGAATATATCCTACACTACTACTACAATTTTCTTTGTGGTCACATACCTTTTGCATGAGATGAAAGGATGATCAGAAAAAATAGCAAACAGCCTAAGGACTAGACAAGGTTTCTGATACCAAAATGATACATAGTCTGTCTTGGACCTTAATTACATAACATGAACACTAGCGCACCACCTCTAGCAATATGTTACTGGAACAGAACATCACATACCACATTAGTTGCATCAAACTTCCCTCCTAGGCCAACCTCGAGAACAGCAACATCTACCTGTTTGACCCAGAAAAAGAGGGAGTAAAACATCAAATAATATTTATCCAGAAAAAATGGTTCCACTTCCAAGTCTCAAAAGGAAATATGTGATATAGGTCATTTGGTGCTTCTATGTTAGTACATTCAAATCCTAAAATTACAGTGTCATTCAAGTAAAATGGAGGAATAAAAGGAAATAGTGTATGCTAAAATCATCTTCCTGTGTATAAATGGATAGAAACAGTAAAGGGTAAAAAAAGAGCTGGAAGTGTCTGCTCTTATCTCACCTGTTCAGCTGAGAATATCTTGAACGCTAACAGTGCAAGGAACCTGAAGTAAGTTGGCATGGGAATATCATCATCAGTCTTCTCCTGAAAGTAGACCATGTAAATCATCATCTAGTAGAAGTTCTGATAATCTAGTAGAAGTTCTGATAATGAAAGTAGCAAAACAACAGAAGATAGCTTATATAGAAAATGTGCAAATTCATGGTAGCATTTATTTCATAGTTGTTTTTCACCACCGCTAGCACCCAGCACGGAGTGCCAACATATGAGACAACAGAGTTAGACATATACCTTCAGCTTATTCCAGCACCACCAGAAGTACTTCAAAAACTTTTCTTCAGAAATATCCACCCTGATGTTCTCACAATTAGGAGCTAGATCAGAACAAGAAAAATACATAGTTATCCAAATAACATAAAAGACATGGTCTAGCACATCTGCATCCAGAAACTTATTCTGAAGTATCGACACGGGGAACATTAGCAATCAACAATTCAACATTAGAGGCAAAGATAAGTAAAGGAGAAAAGGAAATTACCCATTGAGCCGGAATCGCTCCCTGATATCCATCAAATGTGGTGAGGTGAACAGCCCAGTGCTGAAACCACATGATCGCAGGATTGACTCTGTGAATGTGCATGTTGAACCCTGTAGATAAAACCCATGAGTTCTTCAAACTCCACATCATAAGGAAGAAAATGAGTTTTACAGTATGTAGAGCACTGCATTTTTAAACTTGGCAGCAAAGCTCTGGAATTGGTTGACTTACATTGCCGTACCAAACAGAACCAAACTGTTGCACTGGTAAACTTAATGTTGCACATTGGTTGCATTAAGATTCTGCATAGACCTGTTCTATTAATCGGTTAGTTAGTTTACCTTTCCTTTGGTCCCTGCGACGTGAATCACCTTCATCCGCGCGATCGGCTCCTCCAGCTCCAAAATCTGCGCCACCGCAGCAACCAAATCCACCCGATCAAATCAAACAAGCCATCCTAATAGGCAATCATAGTTGATAAAGCGGAGGAAGAAATGGACCTGGAGGTAATGCGCCATGAGGTCCCACTGGTTGCCGCGGTTGCCGCTGTGCGCCCGCACCTTCTGCGTGATGAGCGAGGAGAGCCGCCCCAGCACGTCCTCGTACTCCGCCGCCGCCACAGCAATACCTGCGGCTCGATTCACCCACCCCCCCCCCCCAATCCCGTGACATCAGCAGAGCGCAGCAACAACAACCGCCAACTGCTCAGGCAAAATCAATCAGGCCATGCCGTTGCTTACCTGCCTGAGCCTGCGCCGCGGTGACGATGGAGGCCATGGCGCGAGCGGAGAGGAGGCGGCGAGAGGGGTCTGGGGCTGCCGCGACGGCGACGGAGGAGCAGGGCAGGAGGAGGCGGCGGAGCTGGGCCAGGGGAGGGCGGTGAGGCATAGGCCGCGTGCAGCGGAAGCTCAGGCGACCGCGGATTCCACTACCACAACTTGTAGGTGGGGGAGGAGGAGGGCGGGTTGGTGGTGGCCTCCTCGGCTTGGGTTTGTCTGTCTCTTCGGAGGGTACCCTCCCACTGACGGGTGGGTCCCCTGGTTTTCTAATCCTATACTGTATCCCGCTGCTCCAGTAATCTACCCTTCGTAGTAGTACTGTATCCCGCTATACGCTTTCTCTGAACGGAGACGATTTCACGTAGTTTCCGCCGTGGGTGTCGGAGTTTGATCCTTCGACCCCATTGGATCCTTGGGGGTTTTTTTTTCAGAACTAGAATGGGCCAAAGCGTTAGGCATCAAAAAAGGTTTTCATTTGCTCTCTTTCAGCAAATAAAAGGATTAGCAACTTTAAACTCTTCTTTTGAAAAATACACAACAATTAACGACGTTTTTTTACCAACAAATCTTCATGAAAGAATAAACGTATCCATAACCCATCAGACCTGCACTCCTATGCATCACCGGTTCCGGACTTCCGACGGCTGGCGGCTGGCGGCTGGCGGCACGGCGGTGCGTTGGACGGCACATATCGACGCCGTTGCCCGGCACGAGCACCGCCCCCATTCCAATGGCGATGCCTCGCCAAAAATTAGATTTAGTGCACAATGATGAAACCATAGGTTACTATACCTCAGTTCACATTAGAGTTGTAGCACATTGTTTTGTTTCGAGTAAAGTACTCGACGGTTTCGGTGTTATCTAATCCTCTAAATTTTAAAAATGTATTTTTAGTTTTTAAAATTTATCGTAGATGATATATAACTATAAATAACTCTTACCCGTTCCGTCCGCTTACATGTTATAGATTAGTTTTTATTTTTATTTTTTTATGATACAATTACGATTGATATATGGGTTTTATTGTATTTTTTTACTATAATTACACATAAGAATCATACATCTATCACACCCATAATAAGTTTTAAGAGCTGAAAATATATTTTAAGAGTTTATAAAACTAGATGATATGATCGGATAGTCACCCTCTCACAGTGGTATCTACTGCCTGCATTTTGGGGTTTCTGATGGTGTGGTTTGGCCGCGCAGATGAACTTGGCATGGAGCGCGCCGAATGGGTCAACGAAGAACATGATCGATACAGGTTAAAGAGTTTGAGGTCTGGGATTGCTTAGTGCGGCGCGTGTGGAATTGGAAATGGCGAGATTCTGAGTCGTTGGGTGTACTCCCTTTTTGCTTTGTTGTGGTGCAGGTTGCAGGTGCCGCCGTCGGAGGTGCTGTTGAAGTTGGTGACCAAGGATGTCTCCATGCTCGAGATCGTCCATCCAGTGAGGTGAGCTCTCTGTTGGTGATTACTCACATTTGTTGTTTGTATTGTAGAAACAACGTGCATGCATTTATGTTGTTTAATCTTCTATCAAATCAATGGGGGTATCTGCTTATTTTGGGCCGGGGGTGTCGCCAACACGGGGTTGCAGGCGCCGTCAGAAAGATTGGCTCATCGTGTTTAGTGGAGTCTGAACCTGTGCTGGTTAATGTCCCTGCTTGTACCAGGCATTTGGCTACCGAGGATATCTCGGTTCAGGAGTAATGAAAGTTCTGGTTTGCCTAAAAAAAGTAAAAACCGGCACAATACTTTGGAGCTGTATAACTCAGAAAAGGTGGCATTTGTTTCGGCTGTTTGGTTGAGCTGAGAGGGAGAAATCCTGCGTTGGAGAGGTGTAAAATGTTGAGGCATTTTTTTGGAGCAATTTTCAGCGATACACACGACGCAAACACGGATGCACATACACAACAAATCTGTAAGTCCCAGACTAACAACACCAAATCCCAGCATGCGTATGATCTCATCATCATTTCCTCATCAAGCTTTCAAGAGGCCGAAGAGCTTCGTCGGAGCCTCGCCCTTTGCACGGTACTTTGCGGCCATCTCCTCCGCCATGATCAGCTCCTCACCTCGCTTCGCCTCGGTGAGCGCCCTCTTCTCCTCCGCTGTCTTGTGCAGCAATGCCAGCTTGTTCTTCAGCTTCTCTTCGTAGGCTGCTTTCTTCTTCTCCAGTTGCTCCTGCAGTTCACAAAGTAATTAACCCAATTGTTATTGTTACTGAACAGTTTAGCTGTTAAAACTTCAATCATCGGATGATCTGTCTACCTCGATCCTTTTTAGCTCAGCCTCCATCTCTGCTTTCTTTGCGTTCTCCCATGAAGTGATGTAGGACAGCTTCTTGGCCGCTCTGTTTGTTGTTGTTTCAGACAAAGGAAAATGGCATTGACAGAATTAAGTTTCATAAGCTTTTCTGGTGGTAGTACAAGCTAGTGTTGGTGTGGGTGCAACATCAGTGCATGTAGCAGATATGAAAGGTACTTTGCTCTTTGAGTGCACCGTAAGAATAGATCACCATCAAATTTGGCTATTAGTGGAAGAGGTGATGTGTCATGTTAGTAATAACGCGCTACAGTACTCTGGTTAATTCTTTTTTGCTTTTAAGCAACTGGCAATTAAATGCTAGTGTTTTGATATGGCACCTTTTTTGTGGATAATATTTTGATAAAATATAGTACCTGTTCTCTGCTCTAGCCTTCTCGTTCCCCTCCCAGGCATTGATCAGTACCAATCTCTTCTCGGACACTATTTTTTCGAGGTAAGCGTCTGAAGAACGAGGAAACGAAATGATAGATGAGCACATAAGCATGAACCTGAAGTATTTTTTGCTGGTTAAAATGAGAGTTCAGATGATCATTTCTTTGTTGGTACCTCTTTCAGCTGAACCTCCTGTAGCTTCGGCATCTGGTGTTGGGAAACAAGAAAGGATATGTCAGAATTTAAGATAAATTCGTTCATTTTTACAATAGGTATTTTTTTTCTTTCTTTTTGCAGGGAAGTTTTACTCAGTGCTTGATAGGCAAGTAGAATAATAGCATGGTAGTTGATCGTTCTCCATCTCATTGATTTGCCATCTATTTTTAAATTGTGCAGTAGCAAAGTTTGTTTTAACTTGGCGAAACCTAAATTCTACTCCATTATTTAAACTCAGTATCTTTTTTCTTCTGAAATCAGGTTTAAATCAGTACTGGATCTTGAAAATCTCATGCACCTAGATAAAAGCATGAGCCTGATCAAGTCAAACGAGATATCCAAACTCAAGTATAAGCATGTACTATGGAAAGATCAAATCAAGTCATATAAGTATCCTGCTGGTCTAGTACGCAAGAAACTAGCAGAGAGATATATGGAACAGGAAACATGCCTCATAAGTATCATAGAGACATTTCACCAAGGATAATATTTGGCAAGTACGTCGAACTTAAACTAGATAATTGATGAGATATTGAGACGAAGCAGCAGCTGAAACTGGCAGTGGCCATGAAATCAATCGCGGAGATCAGGGTGGTGCTAATTGTGTGCATGCCTTTGACGAGGACGATGGCCTTGGAGTCGTCGTGCTTGGTGGGCGGCGCCGGCAGCGGCACCACCGCCTTCTCCTCGGCGATGTCCTTGGTCACCTCCACCTTCTTCGCCTCCTCGGCCGCCATCTAGCTAGATCACTTCCAAAAACGGCTTCTTGCTCTTGATCGACGAGACGGCGACGAAGACGACGCTTCGAGCGAGCGAGCAAATGGTATCACCAAAACAACAGCTAGATAGCTAAGCGCAAACCGTTAGCTGGACCGGAGGAGGAGGATATATGTATATAAAGGAAAGTGGTCGATGTGCTGATGGAAGGAAGAAACTACAAAGAAATAAAAAAGGCGATAGTGTCGCAATCAAGGGTGGCTTCGTTAATTAGCAAGAGTGATGGACGACGTACTGTTCCAGGCATGCTGTGAGCTGGTACTTCATTCGATCCAGGGTCGTACACGCATATACACCATCCAGTGCACGTTTGATTGGGTGCATAATTGATTAATTAGCTAAAGAGATGAAGAGCATATATATTATTATGTAAAATTAATCAATAATTTGGTGCTGGGTGCGCGTCATGTCGTCTTGGCATCTCTAGCGCCAACCAATTAAGCTGCTTTACGAGCATGGGGCCAATGACAGCCGCCATCTTCCACGTTCCAGGTTGTTAGGTTACTCCTTCCTTCGCTGCCCACGCACACACCTCACCTCTCTCTCTTTCTCGCATATATGCCTGCCTGCCGCTTAATTGGTTAGGTCTACCTTCACGCAAGCATGCACACAACAGTGTTCATGGTGTGGATCGTGTTGTCTTGCTATATTACAACTTAATTACAAGCTGCCTCTGCATATGAGTTCGGCTGAGCTTAATTAGTTCGGTACATAGAGTAACCATGCATGGTCCATTCGTTGCAGGTAAGTACCTGCTTAATTAGCTATCAGAATTCATACATTGCAGGTTGGATTATACATATCTAATTTGCCAGGTTTGTCTTTAGTCTTCTGAGACCTTAAGTTTAATCTTATGAGAATCATCACTTATTAGTCAAAGAAGATACTAAAGTTAGGTATTGTAGTACTAGTATGGTGGAACGATAATTACCTACTTTTGTTTGCCAATCTGTCCCCTTTAATTTATTCAGTCCACTTCAGAACAATATTACGTGCAACTAATAGTGCCTCGTTAGCTGTTCTCACCCCCTTTTTTTTTCGCAAGAAGTGAAGAATATAAGAAATTATTTATTTTCTGTACGTTTGATTCTCCAGGAAGAAACTAACACAATAGGACAGGCAACTAAACTAAAATAAGATCAGCAAACCGGTATCATCAGTACGATCAACGTCTCAAACTTAACCTGTTCGCCGATTTTGTACGTTAATAATATTAACGTTGGTGCATGGTTAAGATTCTCAAACTGCAAAAAAAAAAAAAAAAGTCAAATGTGGATGCATTTGTTGAACCAACCTTAGAAACGAAGTATATGCAGAGCTAGCTAGCAATAGCAGTCAGCTAGCTCTGTGCATGGCCAACGACAGTGACGGTCGACAGCGAATTGGGGCTGTGTGATGGATGACGAATTGACAATTTGTGTACAAATCGGCTGCTAGCTTTTTGTGACATCATCATATCATCATGGTGTTGGTGTTGGTTGCCAGCTCTGATCCTATATCACCACCTAACAGTTAGGATGTCTCCTTAATCAAGCCCACCTGATGTATGATTAGCAGATAAATTACGAGTTAATGTGTCGCTAACACAGTACTTGATTAGCATGATTCGGTTGGTACCCAGCTCCCAAGTTAGCATATAATGCTACGGTACTTCGAGTCCTGTATGGTGAGTCCATCAGACAGGTGTAGAAGCAATGTGAAAGTAGTACTTGGTTTACTTGCTACACTTTTTTGTCACGCTATTTGGACCTAAGTACGGTAAGAGAGAAGTTTTTTTATCAGGATGCTTTTGCGCCACATATAAATATAAATGCACCAGCACAAACTATTAGCAATACCTTTTAGTAAATTATTGCAGTAATAACAAAATAACCAAACTGTGGTAAAGTATGGTCAAGTTTCTAAAGTTGATAAGCCATGCTTTCGGCTACACATAGGCAGTTAGGACTAGCCCAAACAGCTGACTGACAGGCGGGCCTCAGCCGAACGAAGCCAGCCCACATAGCCATCGGTGAAGGCGTTCCGTTCTACTACTATCTAGTATGGGCCACAGGTAGATGGTAGTACCGATCCGGCCCAACTAATACGGGCCGCGCGTGGCTAGTAGTACCGTTCCGGCGCAGCTATAATGGGCCTGACGTAGGTGGAACCGGGCCAAGATGAAAATGGGCCGCAGTCTTGCTTGCTCGTCAGCTGCCTGCTAGCCGAGTAACGAACGATACGTAAGAGAACATGCTATATGGGGGGATCGAGTTTATATGTAACGACAGCATGTATGGGCATGGACCTTGCAGGCTGCAGCCGGCGGCGAACTGCGCACGCAACGCATGCGCATGAGCACGTGAGTCGGTCGGTCGATGGATCGATCGATCCTTTTCTTTATTCAAGCATGCGCATCTATCGTGAGACGGCAAGACAGGACTACGGAGACGTACCAGACCAGTGTGCAACTGATCACAAGGGAGTAAATTAAAACGTACAAACACGCACATATACGCATGGTGTCGGGGGTAGCAGAGAGTCCGGATCGATGACATTCAGTGGCAGCTGGGGAGGGAGACGCCGCAGGAGGAGACGGCCTTGCGGGCGTTGGGGCTGTTGACGTAGCGGCCGTAGCGCGGGTCCTTGGCGAACTGGCAGAAGCACCCCTGCTGCGCCCGCAGGTTGGTGCAGCACGCCGCCGTCGGCCTCGCCCCTCCGGCGATCGCCCCCGCGCACACCGTCAGCTGCCCCGCGTTGCACGACGTCGCCGCCCGCGCCCCGGGGACGACGACGGCCACCATCGCCACCACCAGCACCACCGCCAAAGCCTTCCTCATCGTCGTCGCCATCGCCATCGCCGGAGCCGGACTGATTAGCTAAGCTGGCTAGAGCCCGGCGCCTTCGCTGCGAGGTACTGAAGCAATCTACGAGTTCGCTGCGTATTTATAGCCGCGCCCGATCGAGCTAGTGAGCCACAGCCGGCGGCCTCTCGCCTCTCCCGCCCCGGTTTGCGTTAATTTGTGGCCGACTTGCGCTAAGAGCCAAGAGCACGAAACTCCACGCTACTATTACTGCCTCGACCAATCTTTAATGGACGAATAGACACATATCGGGAGGATTGACAATTCTAGAGATGCCCATAATCGATATTATGGTCATCAATTACTCCGATCCCGCCGCGATGGGCATGTATGGACTGCATTGAATTTTTTCAGGTGGTTAATTGAGTCGGTTGGTCCGTTGGTAGGTGCTCGCTAGGCGGTCACTTCAGACAAACGGCATCATTTGATGCAACCTGATGTAGTGATGTGCTGTATCCGGCATTCCGTTTCAGACTTTCAGTGAAGCTTGGCTGCTGGCAGAGCCCAATTTCAGTTTGGCAACATACATCGCTGGGCTCCAGTTTTCTCGGGGTTCTGCACAAGCTTTGCAAAGCCCCAAAACGGCCCGAACGACGGAATTAAGTCATTTAGAAGAGCATCGCAATTCCCTTCGCCGGTCTTTAGACCAAACCGATCAATGATAACCTCCAAAGAAGCTTGACGGGCTGCTTAAAAATGCCAACCAGCTGAATACAATCACAACTGTTATGATCAGAATATGCAGTTGATCGGTCAAACTCTATGTTCTGAATATGCAGTTGAGTCAACCTCTGCAGGCTGAATTCCTGAAGAATTCAGACATGGCTAAGCGAAAAGACTATGCTGTGCGTGCGACCATGAATGCATGGTCATATACGTAACCGTGTCCTTGTGGCCCTCGCCGCCTCTAAGAAGAGCAGAGTAGAGGTTGGTCCTGCAACCGCTCGCCGCCGCCGCCGTCTCGTCCTCACCAGCATTGTTCCGAACACCAAGCGAGCTCACTCGAAGCTCCGCCAGGGAACCCCTCCATGTCTATGGACGCTTCATGGCCGCGGATTGGAAAACGGCCTTCCCTCGTTGCTTCGATGGAGTTCGCCGCCGCCGCCGCCGCCGCTTCGTCCGGGAATCGGGGATTCGGAGGTGGGTGAAAGATTAACAAAAAAATGTCATAGGATGGGGGTTTTTTCGAATATATGAATAAACCTAATCCTGTACGTCCACGTGTCTATCCAACGGTTACGTAAGACCTGTTACAGCCATTTACGAAAAGCCCCTGTTTCGGATCGCCAGGATCCAAAATTTATGAAAAGGCCCCTGTTTAGGATCGCTATCAAAAAAAAAATTACAGATAGCCCCCTATTTAGGATCTTGCAGGTTACCCCCAGTTCATCGCGCGGAATCGCGATGACTCCTGCCGACGGCGACGACTGCGTTGCCTCCGGCGGGTAGGATCGGCGAGACTCCTCAACTGTACCGTCGTCTCCTGATTCCCCGGTGACCACCGGGCATCGAATCCGTCATGTACCCCTTGCCGGCAGCCACTAGCCCGCGCGCTCGGCGGAGACAAGGAGCTGGATTTCTGCGCTCGCCGAGCTCTTGGCCAGTGTTTGATCTGCAGTGAGCTTGCTTGCTGTGAATTAGAGGGGGAGAAAGACAGAGTCAAGTGAACACGCATGCTGGTTTGATCTGCAATTTCTGAAATGATAAAAGACTATTGGTCTCAGCTGAATTTGTTCTCATCGATGAACAGGCGCAAACCGATCATACCGATTCCGGCGAAAAATCGGCGACACCGATTATCGCTGAAAATCGGTGAAATGAGTATGAGTATACTCATCTGTGACCAAACCGATCATCGATGAAATGAGTATGATCTGTCTCATCTGTGACCAAACCGATCATCGATGAAATGAGTATGATCTGTCTCATCTGTGACCAAACCGATCATCGATGCCGTTTTTCATGCTCATTCACAGATGAACTGCCTCTGTGCCAGTCTTTGAAATCTTTGAAGTGGTTTCACACTTTAAACTTTCATGCACACCATCACATCGTGCAGAATGCAATCAGCAGTGGTTTTCTCCGCATGTTTTGGCTTCATTGATCCTTACAGTGATGCTGCTCTCACTTTGTTTCTTTCCATAAATCCTAATCAGAGATATACTTCACTGGAAAAAAAATCACAGGGAGAAAATAATTCAGAGATATACTTCGCTATGAGGCAAAAGGTTATGTTTTTGTTGGACGATTGCATGGATTACCTATCTCCTTTCCGTCATTGTCAGAACGGTACAGGGTCTTTGTCAGATTTCCATTGCTAAAATGTTCATCCTAACTGCCAGCTCCTATCGAAACTGTGCCGGTGGTGCTTATCTGCAGCTAATCATGCATCTGAGTATCTAATGAGATGACTTGCAGGTTGCCCACATTCTCAGTACTGTCTTGTGTAGCCTATGCCATTTTGATATTGTGTATGGTGTAGAAATGTGGTATACAGTAAGACTAAGACCTAACTATATAGTAGATATCGGATCTATATATATAGTCCAATGGTCCAGTGGTCTAATATCTTCCGTAGTTATAGCGGGAGGGGAACGAACACAGAGACTGTAACGAAAACTAGTAAACAAAGGCGTGGGGAGGCCTTTGGTCATAATATCGGTGAAATGGTGCGCCAATGGTACATGAAGCACCCGAATCTGTCCTAGTGTGACTTTGTCACGTATGAAATGAATATCTATCTCGATATGCTTCGTGCGTCGATGATGGACCGCGTTGACGGTCATGTAGATGATATTGACGTTATCGTCGTAGACGATGGTCGCAGAGAAGATAGGTGCACGGAGCTCTTAGAGAACCTAGCGAAGCCAGCAACACTCGGTGACGTTATCGCAGTAGACAATGGGCGCAGAGGAAATAGGTGCACGGAGCTCTTAGAGAAGCTGACGAAGCCAGCAACACTCGGTGACGGCGTGGACAACGGCGTGATATTCGGCTTCGGCGTTGGACCAAGACACTGTAGTCTGGCGCTTTGAGGACCAGGAGACTAAAGTGTCACCGAGGAAGACGCAGTAGCTAGACATAGAGCGTCGAGAGTCAAGGCAGCCCGTCCAATCTGCGTCGAAGTACGCGGTGAGAGAGTCGATGGGGCCGGAGCTAAGATGTAAGCCGCTGGAGAGTGTGCGCTTCACGTAGCGAAGAATACGCTTGAGCAGCGCGAGGTGAGGTTTGCGCGGAGCATGTATAAAGAGGCACACTTACTGGATAGCATATGTGAGGTCTGATCGTATTAGGGTGAGGTATTGGAGAGCACCAGCAAGACTCCAGTACTAGGAGGGATCGGCTACGAGAGAGCCATCGGTAGCGGAGAGCTTGGCGTGAGTGTTGACGGGAGTGGGCATGGGATGACATTTGGTCATGCCCGCACGTTGGAGGAGATCGATGGCGTACTGACATTGGGAAAGGAAGAGCCCATAAGAAGATCGGATGACAGAGATGCCAAGGAAGTGATGGAGAGGGCCGAGATTGGTCATGGCAAACTCGGAGTGGAGTCGGGCAATGATCTGATGTAGGAGGGACGACGAGAACGCTATAAGAACAATGTCATCGACGTAGAGAAGAAGATAGGCGGTGGTGTTGCCAATGTGAAGAACGAAGACAGCGACCACAAAGCCGATGTGTCGAAGGTAGGCAGCAAAGCGCTGGTACCAGGACCGAGGAGCCTGTTTGAGGCTGTAGAGGGAGCGCTAAAGGAGACAGACGTCGTTAGGATGAGAGGGATAGACGAAGCCTGGAGGTTGCTGGCAGTAGATCATTTCCGTCAGATAATCATGAAGAAAGACATTCTTCACGTCGAGCTGATGAATCAGCCAAGAGTACGAGACAACGAGAGTGAGAACGATCCGGATGGTAGCGGGTTTGACGACGGGACTGAAGGTCTCATCCTAGTCAACACCGGAACGTTGGGAGAAACCCTGAACTACTCAGCGTGCCTTGTGATGGACAAGCGATCCATCGGCGTAGAACTTGTGTTTAAAAATCCACTTACCGGGTCACAACATTGGCATCGAGAGGACAAGTGACGAGGTGCCAGGTCTTATTGTCCATAAGAGCCTTGTACTCGTCGGCCATGGCCGCACGCCACTAAGGATCGGCCAGGGCTGAACGAGGAGTCGTCAGGATGGGCGAGATATTACGATGGACTGCTGAGAGCCCGTAGCGCTTGGCAGGACAGATGGACTTGGTTTGTGATCAGGTAATCATATGAGAGGTGGAGGAGACAGGAACCGATGGGAGCATGAGAGGTAGGGTGGGGACTGGTTGGGGAAGGATGGTATCGACTCGGGATTGGTGACTGTATGTTCAAGGAAAGGGTCGAACGAGGTCGGCCTGAGCCGATGGGTGTGGGTGAGCCGATGGATGTGTATGGACCGATTGGTGTGGGCGGTCCGATGGAGGCGGATGGGCCGATAGGTGAGGACGAGCCAATGGAGGTTGAGGAGCCGATGGGGTTGATGTGTCCGATAAGAGGAAGACAGTATTAGCCGGAGCCAATGAGGGTGGTGGGACCGATAGAGGTTTGATGTGAGTAGCATTGGACCGAAGAGGAGTGAGATAGCTGAGCAACAAATCCTTAGGAGCGGCCGATGAGGGGGCCGAAGGTGAGATTGATGGAGGGGACTAGGAGGGTATGGTGTTGGTGAGGAGGAAGTCGAGATCGCTAGACGAGGATCCAGGATGAAGTAGACCGAAGGGAAAACAGGACTCGTCAAAGATGACATGGTGGGAGACGATGACCCGGCGGGTGGAGAGATCGAGACATCGGTGTCCCTTATGGGATGAGGGATATCCGAGGAAAATGCAGGCGGTGGAGCGGGGTGCAAGTTTTTGAGAAGTAGTGGTGATGAGATTGGGGTAGCAGAGACACCCAAAAACGCGTAGGTGAGAGTAGTCGGGCACCTTGCGATACAGAAGAGTGTAGAGGACATTGTTGCGAACGAAGGAGCAAGGACGCCGATTGAGGAGATAAGTCGCGGTGGTTAGTGCTTTAGTCCAGTAGGTTGCAGGTAGGTGTGTATGAAGTAGCATAGTGCGACTCATGTTGTGTGTGCGAAAAAGGCGTTCGACCTTGTCATTTTGGGGAGAGGTGTAGGGACAGGAGAGACGGAGATGGGTGCCACGGGAGGTAAGGAAGTTTTGGATGGTACGGTTGACAAACTTCATACCGTTATCGGCATGCAGGGCTTTAATGGAGAGGTTGAACTGGTTGGAGATATAGTTTGTAAAGTTAATAAGGTGAAAGGCGACCTCGGACTTACTGGTTAGTATAAAGGTCCAGCAATAGTGTGTATAATCATCAAGTATTATAAGATAGTACTGATTACCAGAACATTTTTAACCGGAGAAGTCCACACATCATAGTGTATTAGCTCAAAAGGTCGCGAGGTACAAGACATAGAATTTAAAAAAGGCAGTCGCACGTGTTTGCTAAGCTGACAAGAGAGGCAAACAGTGGAGCTATTGTGGTTACACGTGATGGAGGCGTTGCGGCGTAGATTGGCGACAACATCGGGGCTGGGATGACCAAGACAAAGATGGCAGAGGTTGGTGGAGAGGATGATGCTGGCGTGCAGAGTGGACGGTGCAGTGGGGATGGTGTAGAGGTCGTTGCCACTATTGCATCGAAGTATCTAATGCCGAGTTGGGATATCCTTCACAGAGAAACCAGAAACATCAAATTCAATTGAGCAATTGTTATCTCTTGAAAATTGGCAAACAGATACTAGATTGTGGATGAGGAAGGGGATGATGAGGACATTGTAAAGTGAAAGATTAGTTGTGGGTGTAGACAGAAAGGAGTCACACGGCATTGGATAGTGAGAGAGTGGCCATTGCCGATGGTGACGAAGGAAGAGAAGAAGGGATGGCGAGAGAGTAGTATATCAGCCGATGACGCCATGTGGGATGATGCACCAGAGTCTAGCACCTAAGGGTACTGAGGTTGGAGCTTCATCTGATTGAGGGCGACGACGAGGCCAGCCTGGTTCCAGGAGGGAACCGACTGGGTGGGTGGTGGCAGGAGTATCGGCTGAGACGGTAGGATGAGAGCTGATGCTAGGTGGGCCTGAGGATGGGCACCGAGAACCCCTGGTTGCCAGCCGATGGGACTGCGTAGCTAGGGTTGGGGTGCCCAGGGGTTGTAGCATAGCCACGGACCCATGGGACTAGCAGACGGGGCAGGGACTGGAGCGCGGTTGCATCGGATCGCTCTAGTTCTTTCCCTTTCCCTTGCCCTTGCCTTTGCCGTTGCCACCAACGTGGGCTTTGTTGCCATGGTTAAGGCCATGGCTACCAGAGCCACGAGAGGTAGCAACAGCGCACGGGGGTCGGTAGCCGATGGGGTTAGGACAGCGATGGTCGGTTGCGGTGAGAAGAGCAGTGTGAGCCACAGTCTTCTTGTCGTTGGCCAGGTATAGTTCTTTAAGAACTAGCATGTCATGGGTCCGGGCGAACGACGAAAGGGGTGTGGAGTTAGCGATGTCGTCGGCGGTGTTGGAGAAGCGTGGGTTGAGTCCTCGCAGAAGGGCGAGGATGAGTTGTGAGTCGGCCATAGGGTGACCGATATTGCGGAGGGCGGTAGCCTTTACCTTGAGGCATTGGCAGTACGAGGAGATAGATGAGTCTCCTTGTACCATAGAGTGGATTTCATTTAGTAGGAAGATGGCGCGCGGCTGTTTGTTGGCAAGGAAGATCCGCTCGATAACCACCCAGAGATCCCGGACGGTGGGATCGGTGTCCTCCATGGCAAGGTCGAAGACAAAGTTATCGATCGAATCAAGCAACCAGCTAGCTGCACATGCAGCACTCGGCAAATGTCCCACTAGGGATCATCGGGTCGAGGTGGAGCGGGAGTCGTCGATGTGGGACCGAAGGCTAAACTTTCTACAGAGGGATTTGAATAAAAATATTCATTTGGAGTAGTTGGCATTGAGGTCGAGAGAGATGGGAATGTGAGATTTCACGTTGACGATGGCGTAGGGTGGTGAGAAGATCGGCGAAGTAGTGCCCGAGGTGTGGTCAGGAGCATTGATGGCCGAAACAGATTCGGCAACTAGGAGAGTGCCGGAGTTAAGAGCCGACTTGGTGGTCATGATGAGAGGGTAACGGGTGTAAGAAGCCGATGAGGGTAAGGGCCGAGGAGGAATAGGTGGCCGATGAGAGTGAGCCGATGAGAATAGTGGTTGGCCGATGGGAGTAGACAACGGAGTAATTGAGGCAGAGTAGGTAGGTCAGAGAGTAGGTGGGTCACGGACGTGAGAAGGTTCGCGTCCGTGAAGAGAAGTTTCATGTCCGTGGACTCATAGACGCAAAGGAGTAGAACGGACGTGAAAACTCAGAGAAGGCGCGGACGTGAAGAGAAGAGGTTTGCGTCTGGGAGGTAGAGATTCGTGTCCGTGGACACGTGGACACGTCGGAGTGACTTAGACGCGAGTGGAGAAGTTTCGTGTCCGGAAGCAAGTGAGCGTGTCAGAAAAGCGGGAACCGAGAGAGAGTTCTAGCCGATGGGGGGCAGACAGGTCCAGCCGATGGAGACGACGAACACAGAGTTGCATCGGCGTCGGAGGAGGAAGGCGCGTCAAGACAAGGAAAGAGCGAAGGTGGGTGTGAAACGAGACGAGGTGACGAATGGAGACCGTCGTCTTGTCACGTGATGGAAAAGGAAGGAGAGAGGGCCGTCTGCGGAGGAGACGAGGAGAAGAGAGTCAAGACGAGAGAGCAGAGAAGGAATACCGGGAAGGAGGTCTACGACGAAAAGGGAGCGTCGGCTTACCGACGAGAGGATGCTAGCACGTCGAGATGTCTAGACCTGCTCTGATATTATATAGAAATATGATGTACAATAAAATTTATACCTCAACTTATACAACTTATACAGTGAATTGGGTCTATATATATATACAATTCAGTAGTAAAGTGCAGCTAAGCTAACAAACATGATAAGAAAACAGCGTTCCATGTGATATGCAAACGGTTTGATTTCTGTAGCTGTTGTGTAGCATATAGTGTACAAACTACAAAGTGATCATGTCGCAACAGGGACAGCACTCAGGGGAGGACCAAGCTTTTGTTTGCCGTTTGCGTGATGATATTGGCTTCAAGATGAGTTGCTTCATTTCTTGTCTTTCTTCTCTTCCTTCTTTTCCTCTTTCTTCTCCTGTTTCTTTTCCTGTTTCTTCTCTTCTTTCTTCTCTTCCTTCTTCTCTGGCTTCTTCTCTTCCTTGGCAGGTCCAACTGAAACGATGTCAATCTTGCCGAGCTTCCTCAGCTTCTTCGCGATCGCGACGGTGTCCATGTCACCAATGATGGTCATCTTGTTGTCCTTGAGGTCTGCAGCTATCGAATCAATACCTGCACCCAAACGAAATGACGGATGATGCTCCATTGTTATTTGTTACATCTGACCAGAGCTGATTAAAATTTTAAAAATAAGGTTAAGTGGTTGGATTTTGGACTATTTTTCGAATTAATCATGCTATTCATGCTAGCATAAGTCATAACCATTCATCCACATATTGAAAAGTGCACATCTGCACCAACTCTCTGCATGAAACATAACAACAACTTTTTTTATTTTTTTTTGATACTCTTCACCTATAAATAAACCTATAATAATATATCATGTGGATGACCTACTGCTTGACTCACGTCACCGGGTCTGATCAGGTATCACAATCGAACTCCACCTAACGATGTTTCTTTCTCACAAGAATCCATGCATTGATTGGTTGTAAAGCTTTCTTTCTGAATAATTAGACGATACGTTGAAGAACGAATGGCGATCGAAAAGAAAATGAAATAAAGCTAAGATGGTCGCAATCTCTGAAGTAAACCGTTTCAGTCTCATACGTACTACTGTCTTCAGTGATTGTATGTGTAATCCAAACTGCTAAGAACAATCAAGAAAGGTTGTGCAAATTGTTTACCGTAGATATCTGCGACGGCTTCGATCGCTTTCTGCTTCGACTTGTCGTCAGTCATGGTTGGAACCTTGAGCACCACCTTCTGCTGCAAATGATGAACGCACCCATGAGTTCTTTCATCAGTTGGAAGACGTTGAATTTCAGTAGCAGAAAACACCAAGATCAACATGGAAAAGCGAAGAAATCAAGGAGGAGGAGGATGAGAAGAAGAAGAAGAAGAAGAAGAAGAAGAAGAAGAAGAAGAAGAAGAAGAAGAAGAAGAAGCCATCAACTGCAGCATACCTGAGCCATTTGAAAGTGTTTGAATTGTTGATCTCTCTCTCAGCAAATGGAATGTTGGTTCAAGAGACAGATAGTAGCAGTATCCTCTATCCTGACAGAACTGTGAACAATGGGAACTAAGAGCGTTGGATGATAGCCTTGGGGTTCTCTTATAAAGGCTTCTGGGTGAAATGTTAGCTTCACCTGATTGATCATTAGCATGTCATTATATCAAGTTGTCAACAAAACTTCGTAGGCGTTTCCACGCATAGAGGCTTCAGTACAGGAATCCTACTTGACAAACGTAGCGTTTTCCCATCTCTCTTTTGACTCTCTCTCTCTCTTTTTCTTAAGCTAAAGCTTTTGCCGTCAGTGCTAAATCGGTGAGCTGCACGATGTGGTTATCGGTTAACATCCGTATGTCTGGTGGCTAATCGTCTTAACCCGAGGACAAAACACGCCGGTTTCACAGAATTTCAGCTTGTCAGGTTATCGCGGAGTCAACATCCGTGACTCACTAATCAGACTTTCGGTGGCAAAATGACTAAGCCTACGTTGTAGGTGTTTTTTCCATGGTAAAAGAATTAAAAAAAAACGATGATATCAAGGTTCGTTCTTTTTTTTTTTATAGCTATATAATTTTTTTTTTACAATTATACAACGGACACATAAGCGCGTGCATCACCACACATATAATTACACACTCACACAACCACAAATACATACCATAACACATACTAAAAGAGACGAAAACTGGCATATCATAGATCTTACCGACACACGCCTTCTAAAATTCTATACATTACGATTTTTTAATAGATTTATTCAGCAACATTTTAAAAAAAATTAAATCAACTTATCAAAATTTTAATCTTTAATTCATTTATTTATAAACTTAGTTATATCCATCGTCCATGCCAATTTCAAACGAGCTTGTTCTTTAACAGATCGTCGCCTGGTAAACAGATTAATCGCCCAACCAATCACCGCCACCAAACTCTATCAAAGGCCAAAGCCCGCCTCTCAAAAAGGCCCAAAGCCTAAGCGTCAATGGCCTAAACCCAAAAAAACCCTACTCCAGCTCGCCCCCCCCCTCCGGTCTTCTACCATGGCCGCCGGCGACAACCTGCGGCCGGGTTCCTACCTCGGCGACGTCTCCGCGCTCTCCTTCCTCCCCTCCTCCCCCTGCCCCCTCCTCCTCGCCGGTACCAACACCTCCTCCTTCCTCCGTGTATCTCTACGGGTGTGTTTGCATTGATACCTATGGTTGTTGCTCGCCTTGCTGCTGCAGGCACCGGATCGGAGCTGCTCGTCTATGATGTGGACGCTGCCAGGCTTGTCGCCTCATTCCAAGTGTTCGACGGCGTGCGTGTCCATGGCATCCAGCCCCGCGGCGCCACCAGCTGCCCGTCTCCTGGCGGTCTCACCGTGGTAGTGTTTGGTGAGAGGAGGGTGAAGGTTTTCAGGCTCCACGTCGACGTGGAGGATGGCGAAGCGTGCAGTGTGCGGTTGGAGTTGGAGCAGAGGCTCCAGGGATTTGATCACTGGGTGCTCGACGCCTGCTTCCTGGAGGTATGAAGCTTGGGTCTCTCTAAGGCTCTAGCTATTTGCTTCTGCGCTGAAAACCTTTTTTTTTACTTAACGGTGGTTAGTTTGATTTGGGAGCAGGCTGATGGGCTACTCGCGATCGGTTTGAGTGACAATTCAGTGGCATTATGGGATTTGAGCGAGCGTGTGTTGCATACCCGAGTGAAATCACCAGGTTTGATGATCAATTGAGCATCTCGGTGTTCCCTTGGTCCTAACGATATGGCATTTTCTGTGCCGAAAGCTCTGTTGACATTTGGTTCTGGTATTGCTTTCCGGATGCAGAGAAGTGCCTTCTATATTCGATGAGAATGTGGGGATACTCTGTCAAATCTCTTCTTGTGGCTTCTGGAACGATTTTAAATGAGGTAAGTTTTCTAGGCTCTGAGCTGTTTTTCTTTCAGCTCCACTCTACAACAAGTAAAGCTTGAGGAAAAACTATTGGTTTTGGGAGAGTTTTATTATATAGAAATTCGTTCTCAGTAGTAACTTCATTTCCCAGATTCTTATTTGGAGATTGGTACCCCAAGCTCTGGAACAATCCCTGTTATGCTCATATAAGAGGAACACTCTCTGTGCAGAGGACTATGAGAATATGCATTTTAGTGGTAAGCAATATATACCAATTCATCTTGGAAGGCTAAAGGAACATGAAGGTTCAATATTTAGAATATCTTGGTCCTCTGATGGATCAAAGTTCATGTCTGTTTCTGATGATCGTAGGTTGGTTCATTTTCCCCCACTTCCCTCTGCATTGGATCTCTTATGCTCACGTATTGAGCTTCTGGAACATTTTTTGTTTCAGCACTTCTGTCTTCCTTATGACCTGTATCTAGTTAGTAGTTTCGTTGTTATGGCAGTGCTCGCATCTGGATGTTGAATTCTCAGTCACAGAACTTTGTCAATAAGGCAACTGGACAAGATGATATTCAGATTATACCAAAACTCACACTTTTTGGGCATGGTGCTAGAATATGGGATTGCTATGTATCGAATTCTGTAAGTTGGCCAAACTGATTTTTTTGGGGCCAACTTTAAATATCGTTTAAATTTTCTAGCAGATCTCTTTTAGTTGTACTAAATATATCTTGCTGTTTCCAACTGGTCTTTTAGATAGTTATTACAGTCTCTGAGGATTGTTCTTGTCGCATCTGGGATATGGATGGAAAACTAATCAAGAAGTTCAGGGAACACGTGTAAGTTGGGCAGATCACTTAGATTGTAAGCTGGAGTTTAACAATTTGGACTGGAAGAAATGTTTCCCTTAGGATGACTTAAATTTGCAGTGCTGCTTCTATGTTACAGTGGTCGAGGAATATGGCGGTGTTTATATGATCCAAGCACACTACTACTTGCCACCGCTGGGTTTGATTCAGCTATCAAAGTGCAACATCTGTATAACTCATCTTTTCATGATAACGTGGAACACAAGTTTGTCTCAGACGATGTCAGTTATGATTCTGAGTTCTTTTCAATATCACCCCCTACAGTGTCAGGACAGTATGGTCACATGGACAGGTATGGTGTTTCTGTGATTTGTCATAATCTACATGTTATCTATATCTTTTGTAGTGTGCTAGCAAAAGTAATTATTTGTTTGACTAATCACAGCAAATGTAGTTTTGTAGTGTGCTAGCAAAAGTAATTATTTGTTTGACTCATCACAGCAAAAGTGAGTATGTACGATACCTACACTTTGTAAAAGAAAATGATCTATATGTTGCCACAAACAATGGATATCTGCATCATGCTGAGCTCTCTAATTCCAAAGATGTAAGGTGGACCAAAGTTATTCAAGTTGCTGAGATGGCACCAATTATTTGCATGGATGTTATGGTAACACACTCAGACATTTCACTGAATAGGGATGATATCATTGCCCTTGGAGATGGACGTGGGAATGTTACTATTGTCCATTTAACTGCCAGTGATCTTGGACCTAAAGTAAATTCATCTTTTACCTGGCCAGCAGAAAAAGATAGGCAACTACTAGGAGTATACTGGTGCAAGTCTCTTGAATGTAGGTATGTGAAATGGTCGATTTTTTTTAAAAAAACTTCAGTCAGCAGGCATTCATTTTTCTCACCAAATTCTCTCCTTCTCTTTGCAGACACATTTGCACAGCTGATCCTAGAGGTGTGCTTAAGTTATGGGACATGAGGAATGCCCTTTTTTTAAATACCCTTGATATCACTATATCTCAGAAGGTTCCTCTTATCTCTGTGTTCGAATCTTCCTTTGGGGCAAGAATCATGTGCTTAGATGCATCTCCTCAGGACGAGGTAACTATTTGAAAACTTTCCATTTTCCCATTGAAGTCAAAATCAAACATGCCGAATTGCTGACTAATGTAACATTTTGTAATTGGTAGCCGGTTTGGTAGAAGAGAATACTATGATCCTGGTAGGACGGATGAAATAAATCATCTGATTTGAACATACTTTTGAAGGAAAATAATCATATGCAACTGTGACATGTAATATTTCTCTTATTCCATGCAGATCCTTATAGTGGGTGATAAGAAGGGTAACATCACTGCCTTTCCTTTCCCTAAAGTGTTGGTAGAACATGAGAGCAGTGGGACACAACAGAGTATGCCTTCATGTGATCGTTTTAAAGGAGCTCATGGAATTTCTAGTGTCACAAGTGTTCATATAATTACATCGACTTCTGATCATATTGAAATTCACACCGTATGTTTAAAGTGCTTTTGTCATTCCTTTTATTGAGTCCATGGACTTAAGCCTGGCATTCACTTCTGATCCTTGAACATTTTATAGACAGGCGGAGACGGTTGCATTTGCTTTTTCAAGTATGACAGAAATGTGCAAAAGATTGATTTTTTTGGAATGAGACATGTAAAAGAACTGGGCACCGTTCAATCCATCTTTCCTCATCATTCCTCAGAAAACCAATTTCTTAGCACCTATGCAATAGGTTTTACTTCTGCAGATTTTATCATTTGGGATCTTGAAAATGAAACAAAGGTGAGTAGGTACATACTGCATGAATTAGGCCATTGGAACATGGAACCAATAGCTCACTTAATCTGTTAATCTGAATTTTCGTCTTCTTTAGATGCTTCAAATATCCTGTGGAGGGTGGCGGCGTCCTTATTCATATTATCTTGGCACAGTCCCTGAGTATCAGAACTGTTTTGCCTTTGTTAAGGTTTGTGTTTCCCTTGCTTGTGGTTCCTTATCTTTTTGTTGTTTTATATTTGCATGTTTAGATTGCTTTGATATGGCTCTTAGCTTTTTGACTACTCTATACTCCTTACCATGTGTGTGGATTATTAATTATAAAAGTGAGTCACCTGTATTTTTGCTCATATAGTTAAATTGATCCTGTTGGTTTTCTAGCAGGATCATAGCATTCACATTTGTAGGCACTGGGCACCAACTCAAGACAAGAAATTTCTTCCTCAAATTCTCCATATGCAGTTCCATGGAAGAGAAGTGCATTCTTTGTGCTTCGTAGATCCAGTAGGCTATTCAAATCCTGAGAAGAGCTCAGATCTGTATATTGCAACAGGATGTGAAGATGGAACTGTGCGACTTACAGGGTAATGATCTGTGTCTTTGATACACAAGCATCGAGCATGGTTCAATAGAAATTTATTTTTTTATTTTAAAAATAAACCCTCCCAATACCTATTTCCAAACCTGAACCTTTTGGCCACGTCTGGCGTGGCAGAATAACATTGCCACACCAGTTTAGTTGGTGTGACAAGATAACACTGTCACGCCAACTTCTTTCAGCTTGGCAGTGTTGTCTTGTCACATCAAAAGGTTTAGATTTGAAAAAAAGTTTTGAGAGGGTCTATTTTTAAAATTTTAAAATAAAAAGGTCCAAAAAATAAAAAAAATTGGTTCGATATAACTTGCTGGTTCTCTATTATATGCAGTGTTGAAAAAATATAGCTGTTCATTTCAGGTGTTCTGTAAACGGTACCATTTTTTGCAAGGATATAAATGATACCTTTTGGTTTTGATGTTTGTTACAGGAACTCAATTAATAGTGCTGGAAAATGGTGTTCCTCCAAGCTGCTGGGGGAGCATGTTGGTGGGTCAGCTGTGAGAGCTACATGCTTCGTGCAGAAGGCCTACACATTGTTAGATAAATCATGTAACACCATCCCTAATGGCAAATCCAATGACATTTTAGTCAAAAACAAGGACAACATTTTCTTATTAATATCCGTTGGATCAAAGCAAGTCTTGACTACTTGGGTTTTACAACCTAAGGTTGCAGAAAATAGACATGTCTGTTCTAGTGGCTTAGATGTAGACTCCAAGCAAAGCCCAGAAAGTACAGGGAATGGTGATTCAGCCATGACATTTCAATGGCTTTCTACCCACATGCCTCCAAAGCTTACCAATAGGTTGAAAACTGGCCATGTAAAACAAAATAACGAGGAAGGGGATTCCTCTATGGTGCAACCCAACCAGGTTATTATGGATCAGCTGGAAAATGACTGGCGTTATCTTTCAGTTACAGCATTTCTTTTGGAACATCCTTCCACCAAGTAAGATCTGATATCTATATACTAGTGACTGCTGACAAGATAGGGTCTAGCGTATCCTTTTGTATCATTCTCTCAAAAGAATTAGGGTAATCTTAACCACTTCCTTTTTTTTGTCAGTTTGACAGTGTGTTTTGTTGTTGTTGCTTGCTCTGACGCTACAGTTGTGCTCCGTGCTCTTCTTTTGCCTTCTAGGCTATGGTATGCACTAAAAATTTGTAAACTGAAGTTTCTATTTTGTAGTATTATTGTCTGTATAACCAGCTGTTCCTTTTGTGTACAGGTTTGATGTTGCCACGTTGGCTCCACAGGGATCACCAGTTCTAGCGCTCAAGCATATTATTGCTGCAGCAAGCGTCAACTGCAAAGGCCAGTTCTGTTTTTCTTTTGCTTTCCCATTTTTCTGTGTGTAGGTGTGTGGGGGTGGGGGTTTGGGGGAGAGGTGTTTGATAATGATGTTCAGTGTAATGAAGTATTTCTAATTCTTGTTTTCAGACAATGCATACAGTGGAGATACATACATTATTGTAAGTGGATCTACAGATGGTAGCATTACTTTCTGGGACCTTACAGATAGTATTCATGGATTTATGCAACTAGTATCAGAGACTCAACCACACAAGGTCATTGATTGCCAAAAGCGGCCCAGAACAGGAAGAGGAAGTCAAGGTGGCCGTCGCAGGTGGAGAACGCTGCCAGTCCGTTCTTTGAAAAAGATAAATGAGGAGACATTGCTTGCTGAAGGGATAAATCTAAGTACTCCAAAGGCCACTGAAAATACATCTGAAACTTCTAGTGTGGAAGAAAGTAGTGCCACAAACAACCAGAACTATGTATTCTCAAGTTCCCAATCATGTAATATACCTGAAGTGACACCAATGTACGTATTCTCTGGTGTTCACCAGTCTGGTGTTAACTGCCTCCATGTCTCAGAGATGAGGGAATGCTCGTATTCAACACCTGGCATGTCTTACTGTGTCATAAGCGGTGGAGACGATCAGGCTGTTCACTGTTTCAGTTTTACATTAGGATCTCTGCAGGATTGTGCAATAAATACAAGTCTAGATGACTCACCTGACAATGGCGCAGTTAAAATTATTTGTCAACATAGGGTTCCTTCTGCCCACAGTTCAGCAGTGAAAGGTCTGTCACTGTTAGTACTAATTTGGTAGCTTTTTTTTTTCTTCACTTTAGTCCTGCCGTTTTGATGAAGTAACTCATGCATTTCAATGCTTTTCATAGGCATCTGGACGGATGGTATATGGATTTTCTCAACTGGCCTTGATCAAAGAATAAGATGTTGGAAGATGGAGTCATCTGGCAAATTCACTGAGTATTCCCATGTTATCATCAGTGTGCCTGAGCCAGAAACTCTGGATGTTTTTTATGACCGGTGAGGCTTTTCTGTGTGCATATGATTTCATTGTAATTAATTCTATCTTTTGAACTGTCTCATGATTGCTGTATTTTCAGTAGAGAGAGGAAATACTGGATTGCTGTTGCTGGAAGGGGATTGCAAATGGTTGAATTCTTGTCACCTGAAGATGACGAAGGAAGATGTATCCCATTTTCGAGATGAGATGTTGGTTCATTTGGGGTGAAATTGGATGCAGCCCTCCAGAGTACTGGAATTTTATGTGGGCTTCTGCAACTTAGGCAAAACTTCGAAACATGTCAGGCAACACAGCATGCCGACCTGTAGTGTGGTTCGTGCTTGAACAACCTCATCATGCTCGTCACGCCAATCAAACAACATTGGACTATGCGATGTTAAGCTGCAATGCTGTACTGATATTACTCATGGTGGACAATGACAATGGCAAGTGGAACTGTCAATCTGTCTGTCCAGGTTGATGGGAGCTTGTCACCTAGTGGCGGCTTGACATGACAACTAGGAAGTATGCAACTGATGACTAACGTGACATGTTTGTTGGTAGGAGTGATTCTGCAATCTTTTACCAACCATGGGCCCCTGATGTTGTGAAAAGTGATCAGATTCAAGAGTGATTCTGTAATCTTGAACCAACCAAGAGACCATGATGTTAACCTGGGAAAGTGGTCAGATTCAAAAACATCATTTTGTAGTACTATTGTGAAGAGCTTTGAGCTTAATTTAAGTTCCTTTTTTTTTCTGATATTGTGGCAAACGTTTCTCAATTGTGGTGGCAGATGCTGTACTGTTCAAGGTGGTGTATTTTGGCCCTTCCTGGTCCATTTATTTTGTCAGTCAGGCTTTCAGTCTTCAGAAGCTCAGAGACTTCATTTAAACTGTTGGGTCTCTCTAGAATCCTATGCTGACTCAACCGCTACTATCTGTTTTGACCGGTCAATGCCCTGAATTTGATTGGTGAACTTAAAAGGAGCCCTTTTGCAATGGATCTGGTTAGCTTAATTCTATGTTTTTTTAATTGTACATTTCCGAAAAATAGTGTCGTGTTAACTGCTTCACTTTTTTTAATGTTTAAAGTAAAACGCTGAATTAGTGATAAATAATTTATTAGCAGATGCTGCGTATTGATGTATTTGAAAATTTTGTTTGTTTGAGTCCCGCGTCATCATTTGCATTATTTAAGCAGGATACCCGTGCACCTAGAATGGATGGACCCCATGGCTGATTAGCCCATGTTTGGTGAATCCTATTATTGCAAAATTTGTCGCCTGGTGTCTTCGACTACAGGCAAAAAGAAAAAAAAACGACTGCTGAAATTAAGTCTAGTTTAGAATGCATAATCTCATTCTTACCATTAGTAGACTCGTTCACACATGGCAAACTCCAAAAAGTTCGTTAGTTTGCATGAATTAAACCATGTGCTCCACCACTGATATGTCTCCTCATCAATTCCTTGAGTTTCATTACTGCGAACCGCTCCACATGCTAGTTATAACACGAGACGAAGCCATCATAACAGATCTCTAGTCTCATTCGTTCTCCTAGCTTTCATCACTCATCGTTAGCTGATAAATCCCCTACCATACTCCACTCCGCTTGCTGGAATCCTTCAGCGAAATCTCCGTCTATTTAAACATAAAACATATCCGTTTGTTGAAGCTTGTGCTAAGACAGTACACTCATGGATGTACAATGTATGCGAAGTGCCTGAGAAAAAAATGCTACGGTGAACCTCCACAAAATTTCAGCTAAACAGAAGTTTAAGAAGGTCAACTCCAAATCTTGTGCAGCCAAGAGACACGTCATCCCGGGGAAGCAGTTTAAACTTCAAATCTACTTATTTTTTCCCCCTCCCCTTACGAAGAAGAAAGAAAACCTTGGAGAAACCAGCGAAAAAGCGCCTCATTCCAGCAGAGGCAGACGCGAGCCGAGCCGAGCCGAGCCGAGACAGGTCACGGCTCCCTCCCTCCCTTCCTCCTCTCCCCCACCACCACCGCCACCGCCACCGCCACCTACGAAGGAAGGCGAGGCGAAGGCTGAATCAAATCAAAACGCCTCCTCCACCTCCTCGCCGCCGCAGCCGATCCATCCACGCCGCCGCGTAGGGTTTTGCTCCCTGCTACGATCGGGGGTGCGCTGCTCCTCGGCCAGATCTCGTGGGGCGGCACCCGGATCTGGGCTTTTCTAGGGGATGGCGCTCTCCGGGATGCGGGGGCTGTCGGTCTTCATCAGCGACATCCGCAACTGCCACAACAAGGAGCAGGAGCGCCTCCGCGTCGACAAGGAGCTCGGCAACATCCGCACGCGCTTCAAAAACGACAAGGTCACGCTCTCTCCTGCTTCCCTTCCCCTTCCGTAGAGGTTTACGCCAACGCATTTGCGGAATTGGGGTGTTGGGAGTTTTGCTCGAATTGGTCCGCTTGATGAGGCCTAAGGGTGGCTATCTGGTAGTAAGTTCGTGTCAGGGAGCTCTGTAGCGGTGTTGGCCTCGCCTGCGAATTTTGTTTAACCGTCGTAGTTGCAGCTTGCAAGCTGTTTGATGCCTGATGCTCATGGTCAGTGTTTTAGTTTGCTCAACTCTATTCGGTGTAATGAGGCTGCAGATGCGATGCTGAGTCGTAATTGCAAAATGGACGTAATAATCTCTTACAGCTCTGGTTGCTTCCTGCAATTTGGGGCTAAACTGCTTCAAATATTTTGTTTCTTTATTATGAATCCACTAGCAGAAACATTCATAAGGCCAAGCAAAATATTTTTTTAATCAAAGTTTCAAAAGTTTTGTACTATCATTATAACAAAATGTTATTAATAATGAATGGTGGACAAAATATAACAGGGATATGATACTAAAGTCTACTCCCAAATTAATTCTCCACGATATGGTAGAAGTTCAAATATTTTGCGGCAATATCTTGATGTTTGGCACATTAGCCTGCTGCAGCAGTGTAATGCTGTCCATATGCCTATATGCTTTATTGTTTATAGAGGATCTCTGTGGAGTCATATTAAAGTTAATAACAAAAAAAAAATGATACTTTGATACTCCAATTTGGCGTACTGCCTTACCTTGATACTCCAGCTGAACTCTTCATGGACAGCAAGAGATTGATTTCATTAGCACAAACTCCATATCTGTCTTGATTTTACAAGGCAATATATGCATGCTATATCCACTATACCTCAACAGTTATATCAAACCTAGCGAATATTTCATACTAATTTAGTTAGAGAGTACCAAAGATAGCCGTTTCCCTTTCCACGAGTAAATATACAATGCCAATCACCAAGGACCATGCATTTCCCTTGGATTAATGTTGTTAAGCATTAATTACAACCCTGAAGGTAACTGAAATCCTCAAGGCCTCCTTTGGAATGTAGGAATTTTACAGGAATTTGGCAGGAACCAATGCAGTTTCTGCAGGAACTGGAGAAAATTCCTGTGTTCCAAAGGCCCAAACTACAGATAGAAAATTTCGACCTTACTGATAAATCACCATAACCTATCATCTTGCAGGGATTATCGCCTTACGAGAAGAAAAAGTATGTTTGGAAAATGCTTTACACTTACATGCTAGGTTATGATGTGGACTTTGGGCACATGGAAACTGTTTCTTTGATATCTGCTCCGAAGTATCCTGAGAAACAGGTGAAAACTGCAGCTTTAATCCTAATTACCACATCCCTTTCCAATAAGGGTATACACATTGGTCTAAAATCATCAAAACGTCACATGTTTGTTTCCTTATTGCTACTGTTTGACCCATGCTGCAGGTTGGGTACATTGTGACATCTTGCTTATTGAATGAAAATAATGATTTCCTGCGGATGGTTATAAATACAGTACGCAATGATATAATAGGACGGAATGAGACTTTTCAGTGCTTAGCATTGACAATGGTACGGAATTCTGCTTTACCCTTTTCCTTTTTTTTAATCTTCTGCTGGTTTTGTCTGATGACTTTATATTTAGAGCAAATCTTATCCACTATATTAATAAGCTTCCTTTCTCCAACCATCAAATACATTATGCTGGAAATTAGCACTTGTGTTGCTGAGAAAAGATTTTGTTAGGCAGTCATGCATGCCATCAAGATGCAATAAGTTACCCTAAAGAAAAAATTGCAACCAAAGCCTGACAGCAACGATAAATTTCCCCAGCATGCTGTCAAGGCTTTTTTTAATTTTAATTTAGACCTTTACCTGCTATTTAATGGCTTCTGTTTTGAATCTAATATCTCCTCTGTCCACAAATATAAAACCACTTCACTCTGTATGGTCTCCAGTGTGCTACTTTTGCTATGGTTTTTAACCATAACATCTACTGAAATAATAGGAGTTATATATTGTTCATGTATTCTGTAAGATAAATCCAATGAATCATTTTTATGTAGCCATTCTATTTACCTGAACATATATTAATTTGCAGTGTTTTTAAATATTGAATACATGGGCCGCCAAGCAGCTAGAGATAAAAGGACTACTTAATGGCTATTTTCCAAAATATAAAAACTAATGTGTATGAATTTCTCTCTAACTAAAATCTGTTTCAGGTAGGTAATATTGGTGGGAAAGAATTTTCTGAGTCATTGGCCCCAGATGTCCAGAAACTTCTTGTAGGTGAATGGTATTTTAGTCATCATGTCCTTTCAATATCATGTGTGCAGTTTGATTGATCGAGCATCCTACTGTTGTCAGATTTCTAGTAGCTGTCGTCCAGTGGTCAGAAAGAAGGCAGCACTATGCCTTCTGCGTCTTTATAGGAAGAACCCTGATGTTGTGAATATCGATGGCTGGTACTAATAGAATGTGACATGATATTCTTCGCTCCGCTGAATCAATTCACTAATTATATTACATATACCAGGTCTGATCGGATGGCACAACTTCTAGATGAGCGGGATCTGGGTGTACTGACATCTGTCATGAGCCTTTTTGTTTCACTGGTATCTAATAATGCTGAAGCATATTGGAATTGCCTTCCAAAGTGTGTAAGAATATTGGAGAGGATGGCAAGAAACCAAGATATCCCACAAGAATACACTTACTATGGCATTCCATCTCCTTGGCTTCAGGTGCTTTTCTTTCCTTTGGTAACATCTAGCTTTAATGCTTGATTCATTATTAATGTTGGGCCTGCATAAATCTTTATTGATATTATTGCATGCCTTGATCTTGATGCTTTGTTCTCCTTTAGTTGTGTTGTGCAACTAGCCACTAAGGTAAGTCATAATTGAGGCTGGTTTCATAAGTTCACTAGTAGATAATTGCAAATATGCATTTTGTGCTGTGCATAAGAAGAAGAAAGTAAATCTATTGACTATTGAAACTCAGACTGGCAGAGTTCCTATAATTGGAAGTCTAGTTCTTTCTGTTATTTAGATAATGAGGCAAATCTTTATTCCAAGTGCTAGTTTTAGGCAATGAATATAGTCTTGACATAAGACATCACAAAAATTTTGTACTTGAATTATTTTTCATGCATCAGTTATTATTTGCTCGCTTATTCAAAAAATATATGTGTCTGTTGTGCCCATTGGATTTGTATTTTTGATATGTCCCAACTGTTTTTAAAGTTTAAATTTTCTTTATACAGGTTAAGACAATGAGAGCTCTTCAGTACTTCCCTACAATCGAAGATCCCGGCGCAAGACGAGCTTTATTTGAGGTACTCTATTTTGACTATTGCACGTCTGTTCTCCACATGTACAGTACAAGTCATGAATTGTGATTATACTTCTTTCATTCTGCAGGTTTTGCAGCGTATTTTGATGGGAACTGATGTTGTTAAAAACGTCAACAAGAATAATGCCTCACACGCTGTTCTCTTTGAATCTCTTGCTCTTGTGAGTAACTAAAACCTCTACTTTATATTTTAGTTTCTGACAATTTGTTTCTTAACCAGTTTGTCTCCTTCCCTACTTTTATATTCGTAAATTTATCTTCATAGTCTCCAGTGTTTCACCACTTGAGTAAAATAAAGCTTACCATGCATTTAGAATGCTTCTCTAAGTTCTCTCAATTATAGGTTATGCATCTTGATGCTGAAAAGGAGATGATGTCCCAGTGTGTGGCGCTTCTTGGGAAGTTTATTGCAGTTCGGGAACCAAATATTAGGTATCTTGGTCTGGTAAGTTGTACTTTGCAATAGTAATATTATTTGATTCTATATATGTGTTTGGTACTTCAGTAACGTTTCATTCATATTCCTGATAGAAAAAAAATGCTTCATTCACATTGAACCCCATGAATGAAAACTTTGTCCCAATGTGATGGTATTTCATCTGTCTTCACAGGAAAACATGAGTAGGATGCTGTTAGTAACAGATGTACAGGATATCATTAAAAGGCACCAGGCCCAGATTATTACTTCTTTGAAAGATCCTGATATCAGGTACCTGAGGTTTTCCATAATATGTGATTGCATAGTCATTAAACTGGCAACAAAGGGGCTTGATATTATTTGAGCAAAAGACAAACTTTAGAGTTTAGACTATGATCAGTGTTCTGAACTTGCAGACACTTCCTGAATCCTGAACACCTGAATATATGGTTCATAAAAGGCACTCCACGCATGACTTAATAACTGTTGTTGTTCGCATTAAACTATTTGTTGGTAGAAAGATGGGTTCAGTGATAAAAGGGTGATAGCTAGTACTGCATTAATAGAGGATGGAAAATGGATTACTGTAACCATATTACTGACATTTCCTTCACAATTCAGTAATTCTGTTTGATTTTTGAAATGTTTTACACACATTATTTTGGCATGCTATGTACTTCATATTTGTATGTATATCACCTTGCAGTATTAGAAGGCGAGCTCTTGATTTGCTATATGGCATGTGTGATGTTACTAACGCAAAGGAAATTGTTGAGGAGTTATTGCAGGTATATAATATTGAAATAGTGGTCTTGCAGATGAAAAATGAACTTCAAAACATATTGTTGGCATGTTGTTTGTCCAAGTCATCTGTTAGTCTTGTGCAAATCCTAAGACTAGTTATTATCTTGTTTCTCAGTATCTTAATACAGCTGAATTTGCAATGCGCGAAGAGCTGTCCCTGAAGGCAGCTATCCTTGCTGAGAAATTCGCTCCAGATCTTTCATGGTAAAGTATTTTTTGCGATGCAGCCAATTTTACCAGTTACTATGTTGTGAAATGTGAGCTATTGTTGTAGATGATAAGTGTGTGATGTATTCATAAATGTACAAATTTAACCGCAAACATATTTGCTTAGCGTTTACCTTACCTATTTTGGAACTGTAGTAGATAAAAATACTCATCTATTAGGCTATAACTTATCTACTTGTCAGTTGTCACTGTGTCTTTGTGGTATTGAACTTGAAATTTTAGTTTTCATGAGATGTTTTGCTTCTCAGGTAGTATAATTGAGAAACCCAAATCTCATCCAGTACAGCTCTAAAATCGGCATGGTCCATGATTTGATAGTGATCAGCCTGGTATCCGTTTTTATTAATCAACACCCTTCATGCAAGATGACAGCAGTAGCAAACAGTGCACTTCTATAGGATAATAATAACTTGAGAAGCAGTGCAGTGATCAACCTGATGTTGCTTTGTTGAATTTCTGCACCACCTGTAGGATAGTAACTCTAGCTGGCATTGCACTAGTTTTACGTGGAATTGTGATTTTCAGCTCCTTGGACTGGACTCAAAAAGTCAAAATTTCAACACTACCCAACTTTCTTTCTATAGGTATGTTGATGTTATTCTTCAGCTGATTGACAAAGCAGGAGATTTTGTGAGTGATGACATATGGTATCGAGTGGTACAATTTGTCACCAACAATGAAGATCTGCAGGTTCTTGCATATTTCTGATTGCTCATAGTCATCTCAATTTTATTTGATGAACTTGAAGTTTGACTTGTAATTTTATCAGCCATATGCTGCAGCAAAGGCTAGAGAATACCTTGACAAGCCTGCTTTGCATGAAACAATGGTCAAGGTATTTTCATCACCTGAACTCATACAGTTGTACCATGATTCCATGAAGTCTAATTTTTTAGTATTGCTGTACTAGATGATTTTGGTTTTAATGAAATCTGCTCTACACCTAACGAACACTTCGACTGGCAGAAATGTGTGCTAGCCTTGCAATGAAAATAAAATAATATACCTAGTTACAATAAGCACTATCCAATGCTTTGATTAGCTGGGACCTTTTGTTCTGTATTGTATTTGTTTGCAAGTGAACCCAATCTTCCTGGCAACCATTATCTCTGTTGTTTTTGTCATGCTTTATTTGTTTACATTACACTGTAATTTTACAGGTGAGTGCGTACCTTCTTGGGGAGTATGGCCACCTATTGGCCCGAAGACCTGGTTGTAGTCCTAAGGAGCTGTTTGCTATAATAAATGATAAGCTTCCAACAGTATCGTAAGTTCTAAAACCTCTTTTAACTTGGTTAAGATATCTTCATCTATCCTGGTGTGATATATGTGCCATGATTTTTTCATCAGGACAAGTACTGTTGCTATTCTTCTGTCGACTTATGCCAAGATACTGATGCACACTCAATCCCCTGATGTGGGACTGCAGCAACAAATCCTGACAGTATTTAAGAAGTACTATATTAGCCTACATGTTTTGATTGTACATAACCTTTTCTATGTTCAAATCATTTATTTATTTGTGTGTACATTATTTCAGGTATGAGAGTTATATTGATGTTGAAATACAGCAGAGAGCAGTTGAATATTTTGAACTAAGCAGGAAAGGTGCTGCTTTGGCAGATGTGCTGGCAGAAATGCCAAAATTTCCTGAACGTGAGGTAAATCTGCATCCTGTTACATGTATACTCACAGTTTACTGGATTAAATCTTCATCCTGCCACATGTATGCTTACAGTTTAGTGTATTAAATCTGCATCTTACATGTATACTCACAGTTTACTATATATTTTATCTTGCATTTGTTCCATTAACAAGGATTTATTTTTCTAACTATGGATTTACTTGTCAAATCTAGTCTGCTCTGTTGAAGAAGGCTGAAGACGCTGAGGTTGACACAGCAGAGCAAAGTGCTATAAAATTACGAAGTCAGCAACAAACATCGAGTGCTCTTGTAGTAGCTGGCCACCCACATGTAAATGGATCAATACCAGCATCTAATCATCTCGCTCTTGTGAAGATGCCAAGTCAAAATACTACTGAAGTACTATCTTCCTCTCAATTGTCAAATACACTGTATATAATTCATGCATGTGATTAAGTTAATATTTGTGATATTCAGGAGAGCAATGTTACTTACGAAGAACCCCTGGTAGAAATTCCCAAAGAAAATGGTGCTCCTGTTGAAGTTGAGAGTAAAGTCGAAAATATTCCAGAGACCAACATTGAGAGCAAGGTTGAGCCTCCTACATCTCAGCCTGCTTCTCAAGCAGACTTCCTTGCAGATCTTTTGGGTCCTCTTACAATAGAGGGTCCTCCTGCTGCTGTAGAACAAAACCCTGTTCAAGGATTGGAGGCTAATCAAAGGCCAGCTGGTGATTTGGCACTAGCAACCCTTGAGGATCAGTCGAACTCTTTTCAGGTACCTGTGTACTTTCTCATATTATTTGTACCTTTTTTAATTATAGTTTTTCCATACAACGGGATGATGTATTCTGTCTACCTTAACTTATACAGCCTACTGTAAATGTCGAGGAGAAGTTTCATATATTGTGTTCAAAAGATAGTGGGGTACTGTATGAGGATCCTCACATTCAGGTTTGCATAAGTCAATAATTTTGCATAACCAAATATGTATTCCTGCCTTAACCTTCATTGATTCATTTTCTTACTCGGCCTTGTTTCTAGATTGGTTTAAAAGCAGAGTGGCGTGCTCATCATGGCCGTCTCGTTCTTTTTCTGGGAAACAAAAATATTTCACCGATTGTATCAGTGCGGGCTCTGATTTTGCCTCCTAGCCATTTAAAAATGGAACTCTCATCAGTTCCTGATACTATTCCTCCAAGGGCACAGGTACTAAGTGATGCAGTGCAATATTTTCACATTTTTTTCATGTTCCTTTTTCCTAATTTTGCTCATTCCTCATTTTCTTGCGTTCTGTAGGTCCAAATTCCACTTGAGGTTGTGAATCTTCGTGCAAGTAGAGATGTTTCTGTTCTTGATTTCTTATATACATTTGGAACTGCACATGTAAGTGTGCTATCCTTTCATGTTTTCTGGGTGTCCAGATATTCACATTTTCTATCTCAAGGTAACAGTAGCGCCTTTGCTTGTATCCAGGTGAACATCAAACTTCGGCTCCCTGTTGTATTGAATAAATTCTTGCAACCTATAACTCTTTCACCTGAAGAATTTTTCCCCCAGTGGAAAGCATTGAATGTTCAATCTCTAAAACTTCAAGAAGTGGTAAGATTTTGTTTTTGTTGTCAATGGTCACTGAACAGCTAATAAGTCTTCTATGCAAGTACAAAGAAATATGTTCATTAACATTACTGAGTGAAGTAGCTGTTGCATCAGTCTTTCTAAAGGACATCTTGTTAACTGAGCTTAACAGGTTAAAGGTGTGAAACCATTACCTCTTCCTGAGATGACCAGTCTTTTCATGAGCCTTCACTTGGCGGTTACTCTTGGACTAGTATGTTGTGTGATTTTTGTCTGAACTCTTCAGCTTTCCATTCAATTTCCAAGCTTTTTCACTATTGAACTTTTGTTCCTTTTTAGGATAATAACCCGAACAATCTGGTTGCGTGCACTACATTCTTTTCTGAAACAACCTGTGCCATGCTTTGTCTGGTAAGTATGTCGGTGAACTTTCCTTTGATTTATTGGTTTGGTTGCATGAGAATACGCACTCTGAAGAATCATGATGTTGAATGCAACTTGTTTGTACGATATCCTTTTTCTGGGCTCTTCTGTCTTAATCCCTTCTAATACGCAATACTATTGAAACCCAAGTGAAGCTCAGCACAATCATATGGAAATGTAAATTATCGGCTCTTACAGATTAATGACTCATGAGTCATGACACTCTATTCTTTGTGTTGGATCCATTTTGTACCTGACTTGTCACTTGGGTCAGATTCGAATTGAACCTAACCCATTTCTTTACACAAAGTAGCACACCTGAACCATGTTTTTCTGAAAGGTCATTTGCACCTGCCACATGGCAGCTATGAGAGTTTTATCCTGTTGGTTGGCTAGTGTGGACCAGCAACATGCCTTCATTTCACTAAAAAGGAAATAAATTAGTATGCCCTCATGGTTTCCTAGTCCTTTTACTGAAGCAATGAGCTATAGCTAGGAGAAAGTCCAGTTAGGGCATCTTTACCAGAACATTTGTTCCTCCTTGCTCTTGACCGGTCATGCCAATTAGTATTAGTGTGGCAAAACTCTATAGTGCAACCCATCAGTCTCTAAATCTGAAATATCTTACTTGTCTGTTTACAATGTAGTATGTGATGTGTCACCGCTTATTGCATTCTTCTGTCGTACATGTGTGGTCTTTTCATAAATTATGTTATTCCTTTTTTAGATATATTGTAGGTTTCTGATCAGATGTAAGAATCGGCTTGACCACTTTTGCCAACTTTTTTTTGGACCATTTGCAGGTGAGAGTCGAAACTGATCCGCAAGACAGAACGCAGCTCCGGCTCACAGTTGCATCAGGAGATCAGTATTTGACATTCGAGTAAATCTTGTTCCTATATATTTATTGTATTCTGTGATTAATGGCTACTAGGAAAACCAAAATTGATCTTGGGATTTTTCCAAACAGGTTGAAAGAGTTCATTAAGGAACATTTAATTGATATCCCAAGGGTACAAGCAGCCCCACCCCCTGTACCGGTGAAGCCACAGGTGCTTCCGGCAGTACCTGCCATATACAACCACCCTGGTGCAATGCTAGCTGGGTTGCTATAAGAAGTTAAAAAACAAATAGCATCTTGATGTACATGACAGTTGTTTAATGTGAGGATCTAACATCACCTCGAGCATCTTGCTGCCAAGACGACGTGTGGTTGAAGGTCACTAAGGAGAGAGGGCTGGCGGAGTAGTTATCAGATTCTTCACCGGGAAAGCACTATGATTTTTTGGGCCGTTGTAAGGCCCCCTTCATCACCATAGTGTGTAAGGTTGGTTTTGCTCCATTGTCATTTACCACCACCCTGCCATCTTGTATACTCGCGTTGCCCTAGGTCTTGGTGGTGGACGTGAGTAGTTTTGTGTGTTTATATAAGTTGCTAGGTTTTTCCACCAAAACCGATTGTAAAGTTGCCATGTATGCGCATTGCATTACGATTTGTACCAATAAGGTTGGAATAGGCAAAATAAATTCATATAGGTTTTTGTTATCTGCACGGTATGTGTGCGTGGCTGCATTCTTTCTCACTCCTTTGCCTTGCTTTGGTTGATTGATCGATTAATCAGTCTCATTTCTTCATTCTAATGATGTTTCGTTCGTTATCACGTGCTGATTTTTCTCTTCCTATTAGTTACACAGTTGAGATTGTACGAGTGTCGATGTGTACAGCTCGGGCGGCTCTCGTACTCCCTGAAAATCACATTGCGCGGGCACTGTATGTCGTATCCTGACATATTGAGTTACTGACGACAACTCCACAAGGCGGCGACATGTTCAGATGTTGTAGCGCTGCTACTCGATTTTAAAATATATTAAAATAATGGTTTCCACCAGATAATGGTTTCGGTGGAAAAAAACTACAGTGTCCTTTATTAATAAAAATCTCGTAATAAAAATATAGTAATGGTAGACGTATAGATAAGAATATTTATAGTGATTTATAAGGTACTCTATAAGTTATTTATTTTAAGACAAAAGGAAGGGAGTAGTCGTCGGTGCTCACGCTTTCGCACATGACAGAGCCGGGTAAAAAGAAGAAGAAAAAAAAAGACAAGCCATCGCTCGCGTTGTGGGAACGGAGCATGTGGGCTTCTGTCGTGCTCAACGTGCCGCCGCTTCTTACGTGGCGACGCAGATTCTTGACGCGACCCATCTGTACGGTCTCTCTGCTGCGTGGCCAGGCCGCACCCAGCAGAGGCGTAGTACTAGTATTACCTCTCGCTGTCGTCTCCCTAGTCGTCATACTCGCAATACATGTTACGTACCGTACGTGAGCGATGCCACCGTCTTGGAGAACGACAGCGTTGAAGGACCCATCCCATCCAGTGAGTCCCTGCTGTACTCTCCCGGGATAGCACGACGCTTTACTTCATCCTCCGATATGACGTCGAGAAAAAAAACCAACGCACTGTAGCAGACTAGTAGTAGTACGTCTGAGCTACGGCTACATCCAGTCCAAAGCTGGTGGCACGCACGTTAAAACTGAAAACGAAGGAACAGGGCGGGCAGACTGAAAACGAACCGCACGTGAACCCAAACAGAAATTGGGCACGAGCAGAGGCGGAGGCGGCTGTGGCTGAGCAGCGGCACCGGGTCAAAGGGCGCATGCATGACGGAACAGTGTAGAGTTGCGGCCCAGGTCGCAAAAGCGCAGCGCGCGTCTTTATGAAGCGCACCTAACCAAGCCAGCCAACGCCGTCCAACCACAGCGAGCGAATCCCCCGACAAAAACCGTGGAACAAAAAACCCCCACAAAAACCAGATACCCCCCTGTGTTGTCGCGTCGACTCGACTCGGGCGGCGCCCGCGTGCTCCCTCGGTGTAATCGCCTTCGTTGCGTGTACGGCCTGCACCTGCAGCTGCACGCGCGCCCACCGTCCGGGCCGGGCTCCACCGGCGCCGCGGCTTTTATCCCCAGAGCCCCCTCGCAAAAGCGGGAATTATTCCCACCACTCTCTCTCTCTCTCTCTCTCTCTCTGTGTCCCGGTCTCCTCCTACTCCCCGTCGCTCTCCCTCTCTCGTCTTCCCCTCTCACGCTTGACGCGCCCATAGGAAAAGGGGGGGCGTTGGTGGCGACGACCAGGACGGGGCGAGGCCTCCGATCCCATCTACCATCCATGGAGGGAGCCGCGGCCGAGATGCTCTCACCGGCCGAGGCGGACTGGCCTCCTGAGCTGCGACTCCCGCCTGCCCCGCCCCCCTCGCAGGCTGGGATGGGGATGGATGACTCGCAGTTCCTCGGATCGATCATGGGGGAGCCCTCCCAGGCTCAGCAGGCGCCGGCCGAGGCGGCGACGGTGGTGGGGGTCAAGAGGAGGAGAGGGAGGCCGCCGAAGAAGCAGGACGGGGCGCCGGCGGCGGTCGTCCCGGTGAAGCCGGTGAGGAGGAGAGTGGACGAGGAGGAGGTCGTCTGCTTCATCTGCTTCGATGGGGGCAACCTCGTCGTGTGCGATCGGAGGTGGGTGGGTGTGGCAGCCTCGCCGCGTTGCCGTAGCGTGCGAGCTCTTTGCGTTTTGGATGTCTTCGGAAAATTCAACTGAGACGCCCGCTGTGTTTTCCTCTCTGTAGGGGATGCCCTAAGGTCTACCATCCGGCCTGCATCAAGCGTGATGAGGCATTCTTCCAATCTCGCAGCAAGTGGAATTGCGGTAATTCAGTTCAGCTCACCCTGTGTGCTGCTTCCCTGCGTAGATATGCCACCGCTTGTCGTTGTTTGGCTCTCCTGCTGCTCACTGCTAAGCAAGCGGAGCATAAATGTGCTAAAATGATCATTGGGTTGTAACCAATAATAGCCTAAGGGACTAGATGGAAACATGGAGGTGGATAACAATAGATAACTTGCACGTGTGTTTGCTGTTTAGCATTCAGCAGATGATTCATCCCCCAATCAGTGTTAGAATCAATTAGAGTTGTTGGATGCACACCTTGACAACTTCTATAGCTAGCTTTGCATGCTACACTGGTGTTGCTATCTTCTTGTTGGATGCTAGAAGCACTGATTTTTCAAAATTGAATGAACAATGTTCTTCCTCATGCAAGAAATCATGGGCCGATGCTTCGCATAAATACAAACTCGAGAGTAAAAGGGAAAAAAGTTTGTCTTATTATTTCCAAATTTTTGTCCATGATGGTCCTGATAATGACTTTCATAGTTTTACGATAAAGTTTTGGTAGTATCTACAATTTTGCATAGGAAAAACTATAGACTACGCATTTGATATAAACCTACTAAAATTGCACTCCTGGCATTTTGCACCAGGTTGGCACATATGCAGCAGCTGTGAAAAGGCAGTGCACTACATGTGCTATACGTGCACATACTCCCTTTGCAAAGCATGCATCAACCAAGGTAAATTTTTCAGTGTCAGGGGGACCAAGGGCTTCTGCGATACCTGTTATACAACTATACTGTTGATAGAATCCAAAGATGAAGGCGGTGGAAAGGTATGCCTAGTCACAAAATATTCTGCTCTTTTCTCAAAACATGTGTTTGGCCATTCCTGTGACTTCCCTTAATCCCTCCAACACACACACACACACACACACACAAAATAACCCAAAAAAGGAAACAATTGCACACACAAAATAACAACAGCGACATGTTGCTGCAATCCCAATCACACTTTGTCATGCGTTGTGTTTATTGCAGATTGTTGTTGATTTTGATGATCAAAATAGCTGGGAATACCTGTTCAAGCTATATTGGCTGGATCTGAAGGGGAAGCTTTCATTAACATTGGAAGAACTAACTAGCGCCAAGTCTCGATGGAATGCACCTACTACTTACACTAGGAAAGAAAAAGACGAGTCATCTGATGACCTATATGATGCTAATAATGACGATGATGCTGGTTCTGACTTCTCCTCAGGAAAACGAAAGCGAAATTCTTCGAGAAAAAAGGGTCGAAAACGCCAAAAACCAAATTCTGATTGTAGCATTGCCAGAAAAAAGGTCAAAAGTGTTACTAGAGATGCTGGAACCCTGCCCAACAAAGTACCAATTGAAGAGGTGTCCTTGCCGGTAGACACCAAATGGGCTTCGCCAGAGCTACTGGAGTTTGTACGGCACATGAGAGATGGTGATCAATCTTTTATTTCCCAGTTTGATGTTCAGGTGCTTTTGCTTGACTATATAAAACAGAACAATCTCCGTGACCCTCAAAGAAAGAGTCAAATTATCTGTGATTCAAGGCTTCACCGTTTATTCAGGAAAACCCGTGTTGCTCATTTTGAGATGTTGAAGCTTTTGGAGATGCACTTTCTTGTGAGTGAGCCTTTTACAGTAAATGATGATAGTCAAGGGATTACCAATCCTACTTCATCTCAAATAGATCATGCCAGTGGATCTAGTGACATGGCAGCAAAGTTTTCTCCTGATAGGAGACGGAGGATGCATAGAAAGTTGGAAAGAGAATCAGAGGCTAATCCTGAGGATTACGCAGCAATTGATATGCATAATATTAACTTAATTTACCTGCGTCGTAGCTTGATGGAGGATCTTATTGATGATCCCACATTCTCAGACAAAATTTCTGGTGCTTTTGTAAGGATAAGAATTTCAGGTCTTGGTCAGAAGCAAGATATGTACCGTCTAGTGAAAGTTGTTGGTAAGATAATTAACCTTTAGCTTCTGCCTATACAATTTTCATTCAACTGAATTTAAGTTTTTGTGCAGGCACACAAAAGGTTTCAGAAAAATACAGCATTGGGAAGAAGAGAACAAATCTTGCACTTGATATACTGAACTTAAACAAAAAGGAGATTATCACGATGGATACAGTATCAAATCAGGATTTTACAGAGGTCAAATCTTTTATTTCGTTCTCCTCTAAATGAATTTTCTATAGCATCTTTGGTGTCTCTGTTGGAACATGAATTGGCATGCAATTTCATGCCCTATTTCACAATTTTGTGTTGTCTGCTGTGAAGATAATTAAGCTAAACTCTTCTTTTTTATAATATCACATATATGTTGATGATGGCTCATATTGATTTATATATTTATTTATTAGTAGCTATTATAGGATGGATTAAACCAACAAATGCTAAGATCATTGGACATATGGGACTTTCCCTCACTTAGCCTTTGAAAATGGATTTTTTTTTGTTATATGCACCTGCTTGTTTCTTACATATCAGAAATTTTTTTCCAGTCTGCCGAGTATAGCATCTGGTTTAGTGTGTTCTAAATGTGCATCTAGCTGAGCTGCCATCTGATTTCCTTGTCATCTCCTTTTTCTGGCTCAATTGATTGCTTATATTTATTTGTGTAGGAGGAATGTAAGCGCCTAAGGCAGAGCATGAAGTATGATCTAATTAGCCGACTGAAAGTGGTACTGCTACATGAGATTAAACACCCAATGATCTAATTGATTTTCATTTTAACAAGATATGTATAGTTTTGATCTGTGTTATATTCTGTCTTATTAATTCAGGGTGATATCCAAGCGAAAGCCAAGATCTTCCAATTTGTAAGAGTGAATGATGTAAGCACAATCCTACTAAAGGAAAACTATATTTCTAGCTTTTCTATAATATTTGTTTTCTTCAAAAGATCTCTGATTTATCTGCTACTGTTTAAATTCTTACAGTGGTTAGAAAACGAAAAGCAGAAGCTGTGCCATCTTCGTGACCGTGCAAGCGAAACTGGGCGCAGAAAGGAATATCCTCTTGACATTACTATCATGTGCAACTTTTGCATTACTTACTTTTTCTGGTGAACTTTTTTGGCTGGCTAGGTGATCTGATATGTCCTCTGGGACAGGGTGTTTCTTTTCAAACAGTCCAAACCATATATTTACAGATCTTTAAACAGTTTTTAGTGTTGAGGGATGCTTTTAACTTGCAAACATCATCCATAATCTGTTGTGAAAATCTTGGGGTGCTAGCCTTCTATTTAATGGTTTTGCTGTTTGTTATGGAGAAGGCAGAGGGATCTCTTTGTTCTGGCAATGCTAGGGATGTTATTTCGGCCATAGGGTGTATGTTTAATCCAATTCCACAAGATAACCAAAAACAGCTTGAGTTTGCTTGTTTTTTTATGCTTAACTGTATTGTACGCTTAGAGAATGTGTGGAAAAGCTCCAGCTTCTCAACACTCCTGAGGAAAGAGCACGCAAAATTAATGAAGTTCTCGATGTGCATGTTGACTCACATATGGATCCTGATTATGAATCCGCTGAAGAGTTTGGCAACAAGAAAGCTGGTACTTATATCCTTTAACTGTTAATACTGTAAATTTTATGCATACTATGATGCAACTAGGCATCTGGCATCTGTTGGATAGGAACTTGCACTACTTTTTAATTGTTGCAGTTTTTAGCATTAAACAAATTTAATGTTTGATAACATTGCTTATTCGTTATGTGCAGTTGAATGGAATGTAAATTGGGCAAGATCGGATCCATTCGGTTCACCCGCTAAAGTGAAATATTCGAACACTGCACAAAAAAATTGTGATGCTACCCGCCATCCCAAAAACCTGTCTAAACAAAATACAGTGCATAAATCAGAAGCAGTGAGAAACTTTGAGAATTCCTGTTCGTCAATTGGTATGGATATCCCAAAATCTGGCACTAATGCAAAGAGTACCACGTGTGAAAGTATGTCACTTTCATCTTCTGGAGTAACAGTATCAAGTGACATGGAACCAGAAAAAGTCTGGCACTACAAGGATCCTTCTGGAAATGTTCAGGGCCCATTTACTCTTTTGCAGCTATCCAAATGGACAAGTTACTTCCCACGTGATATGAGAGTATGGCTTACATTTGAGAGTGAAGAGAGATCATTGCTGTTGACTGAAGTGCTTTCAAAACAACCAAAAGATTTTGGTCAATCTGCATCTGTTACTACAGGTAGTAAATCAACATTAGCAGACACTGGACTAAACAGAAACAGTCAAATTGTGGATCTAAACAAAGCTCTTTCTCCTGTTAGTTATAGTATGGTTAATTCTTCTGAAACAACTGTTCAGTGTACTAAGCATTCTGTTCCGGAAGGGGAAAGCGTAAACTCTTTGGATGACAGGTTATCACTCTCCACGGACTCAGTTCCACCAAAGGACACTAAGGCTTCAAATAATCGAGCAAGCTTTCTTCCATCTCATGGAAGTACACATCAACAATCAGACTTACACTCTGGTGAATGGAACAATCAACACAACAGTGGTGAAATGTGGAGTCCAGCCATGCCACTGACAAGTTCTAGTGCACACAGTAATGTGGAATTTCATCATAATCATTATGCTCCGTGGTCACAAGTTCAACATGATCATAAAAGTAGTTTACAAGCAGGTTCTGAAAAGGATCTGAATTCTAGGCAGAATTATTCGCAGAAACTTCCTAGTCAATGGATCGCAAGAGATGTCCCCAGCCCCGTATTTGCCTGGAGTCCATCTGAGTCCAGGACTGCTTCTAGTCAACATGAAGGCTCTTGCTTGAGTTCAACAACCAATCTATGCACTCATGATGAACTGCATTCTTCAATTGCTTCTACAAAGGCTAAAAGTTTTGCTCCAGCAACTCCTGTTGAAGACAGAGGTTCGAGTTCACCCTCAGGTATGCTGAGTCACTCAGAAAGAGCACCAATCTGCAGTCCACAGTCGGCTCCTTCTGTGTCTGCTTCTGATACATGCAAGATGGAGGAGATCATGAATCAACAAAAAACACTTGAAGCTGATTTGTCAAATGGATCAGTTAATCAGTCTCCACGGCCTAAGATTCTCTCTGAATCTTCTCCTGATAACCAAGATATTGAACGTGAATATCACAGTCCACCTCCAATATCTGAGTGTAAAGAGCTATCCCGACAGTCAAGGACTATCCCTGAATGTTCTCCTGATAAACAAGATATTGAACGTGAACATCCTAATCCACCTCCAATATCTGAGAGTAAGGAGCTATCCCCACAGTCAAGGACTATCCCTGAATGTTCTCCTGATAATCAAGATATTGAACGTGAACACCCTAGCCCTTCATTACCTGAGAGTAAAGAGCAATCCCCACAGTTAAATATTATCCCTGAATCTTCTCATGATAACCAAGATATTGAGCGTGAACACCCTAGCCCACCTCCAATACCTGAGAGTAAAGAGCAATCTCCACAGTCTAAGATTCTCCCTGAATCTTCTTATGATAACCAAGATAATGAACATGAACCTCCGATACCTGAGAGTAAAGAGCTATCTCTGCAGTCTAAGATTCTCCTTGAATCTTCTCCTGATAACCAACATATTGAACGTGAACACCCTAGTCCACTGCCGATACCTGAGAGTAAAGAGCTATCTCTGCAGTCTAAGATTCTCCCTGAATCTTGTCCTGATAACCAAGATATTAAACGTGAATATCCTAGTCCAACTCTGATGCCTGAGAGTAAAGAGCTATCTCCGCAGTCTAAGATTTCTGAATCTTCTCCTGATGACCAAGATATTGAACATGAATGCCCAACTCCGATATCTGAGAGTAAAGAAGTGTCTTCACAGTCGAAGATTCTCTGTGAATCTTCTCTTGATAATCAAGATATTGAACGTGAGTATCCTAGTCGAGCTCTGATATCTGAGAGTAAAGAGCTTGTTGTGGACCTCTCTGGATCAATATCATTAGCACCTGGAAAAATAGCTTCTACTGATGCAGGTGAACACTCTTCACTTGCATTTATTTTTCCAAAATCTCCTCCAGCTGGGGATGGTGCTTTGAAATCATTTTCTGATATAGAAAAGACACATTTAGAAGGTGAAGACTCAAACGTTGAAGAACCGTATGTTGAATCAACTGTTATAAGAGAGGACATGGTAGTTAATCCTACCTCTGGAGTTGAGTCCGTAGACTTGTCTGAAAATCTCTTGGAATCTTTAATAGAGCTAAGTTGTGGAACTTTCTACATGGATGATGCAGCAGCATTAGAAGCTTTTCTGTCCAAGGAAGAACCACAATGTTCTAGCCCCATTGCTTTATCTACATGCTCTAGCCCCATTGCGTTATCCCCTTGGGGTGAATCTGGCTACTATCAAGGTGATTCTGTTGGTTCTTCTTTCTGGGGAGTCCACAACGATGATCCGATCAGTGATATGTGGCAACTATCCACACAAACACTGGCTCTCCAATATTCATCTGGTTAGTCTGCTGATGTTTAGCATGTTAGCAACTTAGCATACACCTACTAATTTTGCATTGTAACAATTTCTCTCTCTCCAGCAGACAGCACTGCTCATTTTATCGATGAAGTAACTGTCACCCAAGGAAATAATGAAATTGATCTAAGAAATACCACGCTAGGGGAGAAGGTAGAGCTACCCAACTCAGGTGCATGCACAGTTTGGGGATTGGTTGATCAGGTAATGATATTCCAACATCACGTGAGCCTTTGATATTTGCTTCGTGTATGACATTCCATTTGACATTGAGTTCTTACTACATTAGGTGAATCCAGAAGCAAATGATGTGTCGGTATCAATATTAGACAGGAGCACAGGATTAGTATGTTCTCAGCCATCAGCAAATGATGGCTCAAATGTGGATACAACACGGAACACTAACCATAATATTAACTTGTCCCTCAGCCATGAAATAGCAGCACCCTTGAGTAGAAGCTCTGGAGAAGCATCAAGAAAGCATGGATGTACTACTGACTTGAATGTGGCCACTTCAGGAGAGGCGTTAGGAGACACCAAGAACTGGAATCCATCCGCAGGTAATGCTAATCGGGGCAGCCAGCGGAATCATCACCGTGACAGGTACTCTCAAATAAGTGAATCTTGGCTTCTTAGCTCAAACTACTCTAGGAGTAGGTCTGATGGATTTGGCCCTGGTGGCTCATCGAGATCAACCCCAAGGGGACAAACACAGAGGGGGATATGTAAATTTCATGAGAATGGGTACTGCAGGAAGGGCGCATCTTGTAACTACCTGCATTCCTGATCTCTGCAATAGACAGAGGGTTCGCAATTCTTTGCCCATATCTTTTGACTTTTTGTATAGCCTAATTACAGTGATAGTCAACATAGAGCCTACACGACCTTTTCTCTTTTTGCAAAAGTAGATTCTACTTTTTGGCTGGGGGGCCACGACCTATTAATTCTGTTTTGTTCAATTGAACTGCAGCTGTACCCTATTGTTTCCCCTCACTAGTTTCTTTTTAAGGCCTGATCCGCCAGATGCACTGGAAAATAGCCATATCTAACTGATCAGTTTATTATCTGATATTTGTTATGTTTGACAGAATCTATTCGGTATTGTTCGGTTAGGGCAATTATTTAGCATTTTGACTAGTTATAGGTGATACTTAACAAATATACATGATTTATGTGTGATATTGGCATGCTGATACTGTGCACCGAAATTTGGTACAGGATGGGTCGGAGGTCATATTGTAAACAGTACAAGTTAGGCAGCTGATTACGGCAATTGTATTTAGAGACTTGGGGCCACCGGTTGGTGAAATACGGAAAATACGTCAAACGGTGTATTAGCAAAAAAAATTAATTTATGGTTAAAACTTTTATAGTTGTATTTTTAGTGACTTAAATGACAAAAGAAATTATGATGAAAAAACATTAAAAACAAATTTAAAATTAAGTTTTGAAATTTAAATTTTGACTCTGGTATTTGGATTTTAGGCCAACGGATGGGCATTGATCGGTCATCATCATTAGTTTCTTGTACTCATGTATCCATCTACACTTTGTGGCTGTCCTGTGTCCATGTCCATTTTGTGTCTCATAGTTGCGCGGCAACATGATCCTACCGTAATAAATGTATTTTGGCAATCTAATAGCGTTCTCTTTTGAGCCTATTTCTGGTCTCAAGATTCCAAGCTGATTCGGCCCATAATAACGTGAGTTAGATTGCGTAGTCTTTGTTCTGACGGCCCGAGCGAGCAATAGCTCCCTGAGTTCCCTCTTTCTCGGCTTCTCGCGCATGTAACGCCCCAGGTGCATGTTTTGGTCGATGTTGCATATGCAAGCCACGGAAACACGCTTCACGAAACAGCAAGGCTGCAAGGGAACAAAGGATTGTTTGACACGGCGAGAAACACAGCAACCCTCACCAACCAGTTACTGCACATTCGCCTTTAGGCTGACTGGTTTACAGACATACAGTCTCAACTGTTGTAATTAGTTATCTATACACGATTTTCGTCGGATCATCTGTAAGTCTCATCTTATGCTATGTAGCTGTTACATATGTTTCTTCGCTGGCTGCACTCAGGGGAACAAAAACAGGATAGTAGGTTTTAGTTCAAGATGCACCACTATCTGTTGTGCGTCCGATAGGTAAGACGAATGGCCATCAACAAGCTCAGTAACATCGATCTGTAAATTGCACAAATAGCCGTGTAAAAGATCGACGAAACTCGAGCAGGAACACAAGATGGCAAGAATGGCATCACTGACGTGCTTACGTTGTCAACACCAGGAGCATCGATGGCCTGGATGCCAGTCAACCCTTTGTGTAAGCAGACTGCACGAGAGAATTACTTAGTCATAACTCACTAGGGAATAGTGATATGAACTTTCTGGGAGCAATGGTCATCCAATCTTAATCAGAGCTTCAAAATCGTAAATATGTTTACCTTGCACGGAAAGTAACACCAAGAATCTAGTCATCTCTGGAGTATACGTTCACGAATCTTCCTGCAACCTCTGCAATGAGGACAAGTGAGCTAACCAAGTGCCGAGGGGAAGATGCTGGGATAAATGAACAACAGGTTCACTGTTCCTTGTAATTGCATATTGCACCGTTCCTACAAAGATAATAGAGGGTAAAAAAAGGCTTTCATCGCCATTACCTTCCTTGCAGCCTGCTACCACTCGCCTTTCACCGAAACTGGAGCACCAAGGAGAACAACCCTCTCAACAAATCCCTCTGGTTGAAAACAAGAGATATAGACGATTGCAAGTGAGAATTTGCCACCAATAAAGAAAACTCTATAGATAATAGATGGGTATGGTTACAGAACAGGTACCATTATCACTCGATAGACCTAGTTCCTGTAAACACTTAAATATAACACGTGCACCTAGTGAAAACCCAATGAGAGTCACAGGCCTAGGAAAATGTTGGCATTAGGGGGGCATATTTCTGAGCAACCAACATAACTAAATGAAATAGATGCATACGGAGTAACCTATTTCCTTGCAATCCCTTGAGAAGCACTTCAGCAAGCATTTTTCCTGCCTTATCTGTTCTGAGAAGATACAGTGGATGAGCTAAGTTAACAAACTGCTATGATGTCCTTAACTGCAATATATGTAGGCTGTGTGGTATATAACATTAATAGGCTATTCTAAAGTGTCATCATGTCACAGTCTTCATAGTTTTGAACACAAACTTCTGCATCGATCAAGAGAGGCATACGAATACTGTAAAAGGTCACTGAGCACTGCAAGGAACATGACAGAAATGGGAGAGTTTGCAATCACCTGTCAATAGTAACAGACCATTTACTATGGTTTTTATTAATTTAGAAAAGACTTATGATAAAATACTAAAAAATATTATGTGGTGATCTTTAAATAAATATAAAGTCTCAACATATACAACAATGATATAACTAGTGTTTAAATAAATAATGATATCATATGTTACTTCTCAATTAAAATAGGATTATATCAGAAATCAATCTTAAACCCTTACCTCTTTTAAGTAATAGATGAGATTATAAAAAACATACAAAGAAATATCTCTTAATGTATGCTTTTTACAGATACACAGAAGTAAATAAGAAATTAGAATTATGACGGTAAACTCTTTTAAGTCCAAAAGTTTTAGAGTAAACAGAACTAAGCTTTATCACTATTACACATGAGAAAAGAGACGTGAGTTTAGAAGATCAAATAGTAACTAAAAAGAACAATTTTCGATATCTGGGATCGATGCTATAGATAGATAGAAATATTGATATGGATGTTAGCTATAAAATCAAAATGATTTGGTTGAAGAGGCGCAAAACATCTTATATCCCCTGTGATAAGAAGGCCACTTAATATGGTTTTCATTGCAAATGCTGCAAGAAGGCCACTTAGGTTCTCATTGCACCTTGTTTCATCAATTCCATAGCAAGTCCTGAATCATAAACAACAGTGTAAATTAGAAGTTCTTTTTGCTGGTAGTGTTAGTGGGCAAAATTACAAATATTACTTGATGTCAGCCAATCCTGTATTGCTGTACTCACTGCAATTATATGCTCAGACTCCCATTCAAGGATGTACCTGCCATACATATTCAACTCTAAAACTATATTTTTAAGAATGATTTTAGCTGGTAAACACATGATGAAGTACTACTACACTATAGTGATCAGCAAAAAGAACATGTAAAAAATCATTCTATACCTCTCTAGGTTATCCTTCCATCCTTCCCAAGGTCTACAAAAGTCATCCTCATCAAAGGCAAATCCAGAAATCATGATGCCAACCGCAAGGCACTGAAAGGATAGACAACATTTAACCAGACCAGACCAGACCAGACCAACCAGTTTGATTACTAAAAGTGTGAACAAAATCTAGTAGCATGAAATTTACTGTTGACATCAGAAAGAGAAAAGGAACTCACACCCTGATTGTGGTTTGCACCAATAGGTTTGAACTCAAATTCTTTCACACTCACAATTTTGCTCCCTGTCAAGCCAGCTCCAGTGGCTAATTGAAAAATATCATTCCAAAGGATAAGCATGACTAAATTGAATATTTTCACACCACACAACTATTCTCATTGATCTATCATCCATCTTTTTCTCTCAATTTTGGGTTGTACATTGTATAATTGTATCTTATCCTTCTTCTCATAGTCCATCGAACTATTATCTAATTGTAAAATGCATCCCTAAAGGTGAGGCGTGCATATTATTGGGTAAGTTCACTATACAATATCGCAACCTTCATGACAAAAGGAAAAGGGAGACTACAGGTGATAGCATCATAGCAATGTAGCACGAAGAAATGAAAGATCAAAACAACATCACCGTAAGGGTTTTGATTTTTCAAAGAACATGTAGACGCACCTCCAAATGATGCAGCAACTGCCACAGAGCCAGCAACAGATCCTGCAGCAGTAGCCATAGCAGCAAATCCACTAGCTCCTACAACAGGTACAAGTGTGCCCAGCGTTGGAGCAAGAGCACCAAACCCTGTAGCAATTGCTGGAGCAGCTAAACCTGTCTTTAGAAGAGAATATCAACCATTAAGAGTAGTATGAACAACAGAAGTTTTTGCATCCAGCAGAATTTCTGAAGTTTTTTTTCTACCCCCAGTAATAGCCAACAATACTCCTCCAATTAGGGCAGCTGCACCAATTATTCCTCCACGCTTTCATTTTTCCCATTTACTTTTGGGTGATGCACTTTCTTGTGATTGTTCTTGCTCTTTTGCTGCTGCCATGGCAGAGCATGCAACCATAACTTCGGTTGCTTCCTACAGTGAAAGAATGTTCCACGACAAAATTGACAAAACATGAAAAGACATGTGTATAGCATTGGGGTTCTTGTTTATTTACTTGTCTTAGAACATTGTTTGGTGAAATTTTATCCTCAGTGATTGCTGAACTGAGAAAAGATTAGTCTGTACACACCATTTTTATCCACTTCACATCAAGCCATGTTGATTGCAAACAAAGAGCAACACGATGCCGAGCGTCATAACCCTTCCTGAAGCGGGATGATTTTCTGTCATCTTCCTCTTGTGATACAGGTTTATCAGTCACACAGGCAGAGAGAAGAGCATATAGCAATGCCATCTTCCGGTGATTGTTAGCAGGAATATCATCTAAGGACAATTTATCGACTCCTAACAAGTCATCAGGAGAGCTTTTGCCCGTGGATTTATCTTCCAGAGCTGCAAGGCAAAGCTCCTTATCCCCCTCTTTAATTGTGTCATCCACTTCAGTGCCATTGTCCAAACTCATCACCATCACATCAACTCCTTTTGCCAAGGCAAGCTCCTGAACGGATCTGTCTGAGGAGCTTTCGCCATCTTCTTCAAATATTATCCTTAGAAACTGCAAAATGGGAGTGATATGAGATTCTATGAACCACAAAATCCACTGCTCAAGAAGACACGGAAATTGAAGTTGAACAGTCTTGTGACATATAATCAAGCACCTAAACCCCAAATGATCTCTGCAGCACTGACCAAAACGCACGGCCAATTACAGCATCGGGGCAGAAAAGGCAGTGCCGTACCGCGCCGATGTGATGCTTGGCCTCGGACGACGACGCCGTCTCCTCCAGCCCCGACCACGCCTTGGGGTCGATCTCCAGGAACCTAACAGAACAGAACCCTGATCACCAAGTAAACCGGAAGCGTTCATGTCGAATCAACGAGCGGAAAGGAGCAGAGAAAACGGAGAAGAGGGCGCGGACCTGAAGACGGGGTGGAGGAGGCCGTGGGAGTCGTGCATCCAGAGGTCCGCGTCGACGCTGCCGGGGGAGGAGCTGCTGCCGCTGCTGGTGCTGGCGCGCCCTTCCTCGGCCGAGGAGGACGGACTGGTGGATCTGGGCCTGGCGGAGCGCGAGCGCCTGCAGCGCCCCCACCGCGTACCGCTGCGTCGGCGTCAGCGTCGTGGCCATCGCCTCGCCGGCCGGCGATCGATCGAGCAGGTGGTGGGTTTACGCCTTCGGGTTTGTCGCCTCGCCTCGGCTCGCTTCGGTTGGACGTCGTCGCGGCGGTTCCTTCCTGCCAAAGCCGGTCAAATTTTTGGGGGAGAGCAGCCGACCTATGAAACGAGCAGCAGCTGTAGTATTTTTTTTCAATTGGAGTTTCTTTTTCTTCTCAATTTCAAAAGGAGCCGTAGAAATTTTCTACAAGACCACGTCGACCTGGCACGTGGAATCACGGAATTCACGTGCACCAGGTTTTGTAAAAGACAATCTATTTGAACTTCGGAATTGCTGTCGACAGAAAATCAGAGAAAAAATAGTTATTACAAATATAATTACATTATAATTATTATATAGTTACATTTAAAATTTATTTTAGGATTTTTATCAGAAGTTGAATAGCTAATCCCTTTCAATTTTGAGACGAAATTATCTTAAAAAGAAACAAATCGATACCAAATCCAGATCCAGCAAATTTTATTCGAAATATAATTATCCATATGCGCGCATAATGCATAGGATGTCCATCACACCAGATTCTCTATCGCGCACACACGCTCACTGTCACACAGTCACTCTGATCAAGCCTCGTTGCACGCATCTCTCGCGCCAAATCGGGAACGTGCGCGTCGCGCTCTCGTCACATCTCACAGGTGAACCGTGGCGTCGGCACGGCGCGGAGCCGAGCATGGCGCGGCGCAGTGAGGCCGAAGCCATCCACCATGTCGAGCTCCTCCGCCGCCACGCCGTCCGGAAGTGCCCATTCGAACGCGTGGACGAGGCGCGCGACGACGAGCTCCAGCTCGTACAGCCCGAGCACAATGGCGGGGCACGCCCTCCGCCCCGACCCGAACGGCAGGAACTCGAAGCATCCCCCCTTGAGGTCCAACCCCGCCGCGTCGCCCCCCGGCATGAACCTCGCCGGCCGGAACGCGTCGGCGTCCATCCACGCGCCGGGGTCGCGGCCGATGCTCCAGACGTTGACCATCACACGGGAGCCCCTGGGAACGGAGTACCCGCCGATGATGCAGTCCGCCGCTGCCTCGTGGAGGAGAAGCGGGATGGGCGGGTGAAGACGCAGCGTCTCCATGGCGACGCACTTGAGGAAGGGAAGCTTGTCCAGGTCGCCCTCCTCCACGCCGCGGCCGAAACCGACCATGTCGGCGAGCTCCGCCTGCAGCCGCCGGAGATCGCCGGGGCTGTGCAGCAACTCCGCCATCGCCCACTCGATCGCCGACGCCACCGTCTCCGTCCCGCCAAAAACGAAGTCCTGCACCAGCCAACTCCGTGAAGCAAACGCGACGTGCATACGTACGTGCATGGCAAGTGTCAAAATGGCGCGTACCATTATGATGGCCTTGATGTTCTCGCGCGTCAGCCGGAGCGTGCCCTGCAGCTCGCCGCCGCTCTGCTCTCGTCCGGCCTCGTCGAGGAAGGCGAGCATGTCGTCCACCATGTCGGCGCCCTCGTCACCGGCGGAGTTGTTCACGTGCTCGTCGATGATCCTGTCGATGACGCCGTCGAGAGCAGCGCGCGCCGCGCGGAGCCGCTTGTTGATGCCGTGCGGGTCGAGCCACGCGAGCCACGGGATGAAGTCGCCGATGTTGAACGCCCCGAACAGCCTGGAGAACTCCTGCAGGATTACCTCCAGCTCGTCGTGGCCGCCGCCGTCGCGCGTGCCGAAGGCGGCACGGAAGATGACGTCCTTGGTGAGCGAGAAGATGCGCTCGCCGAGGTCGACGGCCTCGCCGGCTGGGGCGCTCCTGGCAATGGCGCGGACCATCTTGGCCGACTCGTCGCGGACGGCGAGCCACGACTGGGCGCGGCGGCGGCTGAAGAGCCTCACGGCGCTGAGCTTGCGTACCTGGCTCCAGAAGTGGCCGTAGTGGGAGAAGGCCATGTCGGCGCGGTCGTAGGTGAGGTAGGCGATGGCGATGCTCGACCTCGCCAGAAGTGGCCGGTTGGAGAAGTCGCCGTCCTGGACCTGGAGCACCTCGCGCGCGTACTCCGGGCTGGACACCACCACCATGTGGACGCGGCCGAGGCGGAGGTGCAGCAAGCCGCCGTACCTGGCCGCCAGCGCCGCCAGCCCACGGTGCGTCAGCTGGTCCATCATGAGCATGTTGCCGATGATCGGCAGCGGCCGGGGACCCGGCGGCAGCGGCAGCCGACGGCGTGCACGCCGCAGGTGCAGCAATGCGAAGGACAGGGCGGCCAGACCGAGCCACAGAACAAGCCATGGGTCCTGGAGCAAGTACTCGGCCACGCCGTACGCCATTGTTGGAGCTTGAGATCGGGAGGTGATCGAAACTAGTAGAATGTTAGGAGTGATGCTGGTGAGAAATGGGGAGAGGTGCAATGCGCCAATATATAGGTAGAAAAGGCTATATATCAATGAAATCTTGGGGAAGATTTCATCCTTGGATCGTCTCTTCTAGGTTTCTTGGCAAGCATCAGTTCACCTTTTTTTTTCATCCTTAGATTATTAGTGATTAAAAGGATCGGTTCTTTAATTTCCTACTTAGATTAGTGATCAAACGCATCAGTTCTTTATTTTTTGTTCTCCTTAGACTAATGACTAAAAACAACAGTTATTTATTTTTTTCTCCTTAGATTAGTGATAAAAGCCATCAGTTATTTATTTTTCTCCTTAGATTAGTGCAACAGTTATTTATTTTTCTCATTAGATTAGTGATAAAAAAACATCAGTTCTTAAATTTTCTCCTTAGATTAGTCCACCAGTTATTTGTTTTCCTCCTTAGATTAGTGATTAAAAACATCAGTTCTTTAATTTTCTCCTTAGATTAGTAATCAAAAGCATCAGATGATACAACAACTGGCACCGCAGAAACAGGGATGAGAAATCTACATCCTGCAACCCCATGAGCTGGAATCCTACAGTTACAAACTCATGTCTACCATGCCACATCAAAAGATTTTGGAGCTAGTGTTGTTAGCTAGCCTGGCACTCAAGAGAAAATTGATTGAGGTAGAAGGGCATTCATAACATTTGCAGAGATTTATAAGGTTGTAACCGAGTAAATTTAGCCGATATCTCTTCCTATTAAAGAGTAGTTTTTTTATTATAAAATATTAGATTAGATACATACTAAATCTGGACAACTTTCTATTAAAGAGTGTACCGTCCGTTTTAAAATATACTATTATTATTACCAGAGAGATTAGACACATAACTGTGTGTATCTAAGACACCCTCTGTTTATTTTAGGAATATTTTGGGATAAGAAAGGGAACACCATTAGGTATTTAAGATCACTTTAACTCAACAAGAAATATAACATTTTTAGCACAATGGAATGAATATGCACGGATGAAAAAGGGCACCAAACAAATAATTCAGCTATTTCATGGGAGTGAATGAAATAATTAAAATGAATCCAATTCCGACATCCTACCTGAAAAAAAAACAAAGTAGAATTGAGTTCTCTTGAATCCAAAATAGACCGATAAATACAAATTGTACAACAAGCTTCCAACTACATCAAGTAATGGCAAGCAACTATATCAACTATATCAAAGTAGATAAACATTGAGTTCTCTTGAATCCAAGATAGGCCAATAAATACAAATTGTACAGTAAGCAAATAGATTCATAAATTTAGTGGTTAAACCCACAAAGAGATGTACACCGGTTACCATAGTTTCTTGGATATAAGAAAAAAAGGAACCAAAACCAAATAGAATGGAAAGCTTCCAAACTTAACCAGCAACGCAATATGAAATTGATATATCGCACATTGGTAGATCTAGTGAGTAGATGCACAGTGAAGAAGTGGATAGTATGTATACTAAGGGTAATGGATTGGTTGTGTAGAGAGAACATATATGACTTATAAAGAACTAGACGATGATAGAAGCGTGTACGACATGCTCATTTGGAAACGCCTAAAATATAATTTATGTGTCATGTGATAGCCGACCTAACAACACATATAAATCATACTTTTTAAGTGAAAAGTGCATCGGGTTGGTTAAAATCGAAAGTGAGATATGTAACATGGAACATAGATTGGCTAATTTTATAAAAAAAATATTTGTTAGATATACATTACATCTAAAGAAAGGTAATTACACGCACAATTCTAAAGCAAGGTTATTAAACACGTACAACTATAATTAAGTTGAGTGCAAGAAAAAACAAAATGTATGCTTAGGATTAGTTTGTCCCGAAATCAAGTGGTTTTCTACCCATTGTACATAAACAAATTATCAATAAACGGTAGGAAAAGATATTTGTTGAATACTATATTTTGATCACTTCAATGATGTACATCAGCTGTACTTGGCATAAATTCATTTGCCATGTCGATGCATAGCCACATAGACACCCAGCCACCTGCCCAATCCCCACCTCTCCAAACAGCAAACTGCAAACCACAACTCCCTTCAATCACAAACCAAACAAACCCAGCCCAAGCAAGTCCAGTTTGATCAATTTAAGCCCAACCAGGGGTACCTATTTGAATCAGGTACGAGATGGACTAACTGATTTGTTGAAAGTTGGAAAAAGTCTACTTCGAATTCCTCAATTCACTCCCTTAGCTCTTAGCGATCATTTAACTTGGTTTGCAAGTTGGTTTTAGCTCAACGCCTATATGCTATTACGGACAGTGGTTTATGCTGATGTGGTATCTATATAGCATTAAAAAAATATCAATAGGACCTATATGTCCATCAACCCCTTCTTCCTCGCTCTCCCTCTCATTCATCCACTCTCTCTTTTCTACTCCCTCCACAGTAGTCCTCTCTATGTTGGCACCAACTCAAGCTCCTATCTCCTTGTCACTCTCTTTCTCTTCCCACCACCTCTCTATGACTATGTGACTATGGGTGAGCTCGACAGAAGCCCTATGCACGCCTCTTCCCCTCCTTCCCTCGTTTTTGCCACCTCTCGCCATGCCCAGGAGACATCCCACCTCACCACTTGTATCCCTAGGCAAGGGTCTTCGCTGTCATCGTCGACTCATGCTACGCTTGATACAGTGTCGCCACCTTACCGCCACCACCATCGAGTAGAGAGGATAGGGAGAATCTTATAGAGTTAAAGGAGTGGCTACTGCGTTCCAAGCAGGGAACTAAAGGAGAAGCGCTAAACGCCTCCTTCTCTTCAAGTGTGGATGGCAATGATCATCGAGCTAGTTGGATCTAGACAAGCCATACTAAGAGCCGCTCCTCTTCATCTTCTCTACCTTCTCCTCAAGCATGGGCACCGATGGGTGTTGAGCTGGTCAGATCTGGACGAACAACATCAGGAGTCGTTGCTCTTCCTCCTATGTGCTTCTCAAGCATAAGCACTAGTGCCCTGCAAGCTAACTAGATATGGGTGGGCCACATCAAGAACCACTCCTTGTCATGCTCTTTGCCGTCTCCTCAAGTGTTGGCAACAACATTGAATTGTCCTCCTCAATCCCTAATCACTGGCTTGATCTACCACCGTGGTTGCAGTAGGGGTAATAGCTGCTGTCACTCGGTCAAGCTCTACCATATGCTGAACCACCACCACTTAAAAAAAGAGAGAAGAAATGAGAGAGGGATGAGGTGGAGGAAATAAGAACTGGCTCTATTTTACTTTTTATTTTTTCTTTTTTAACTGGCATGTGGTTCAGTGTATATTTTTAACTTTTAAGATAAAACTTGTTAGTAACATGTGAATATTAACATTTTTATATTTTTGTTGTTTATAATTACACGTAGGCGTTACGTAGGCGACACATCGAACAATGGCAAGTCACGTAGGTATAAACGTTCGGAGAGTGGCTAGGTAAGTTTTTATACGTGGTTTTACGGATATGAGTTAGATTCGGCCAATAATTGAGGGAGTACATGTGGACTTTTTTCATAGAAAGTTTGAAACGAGATTATGGGCCCAAACGAAAAGGACACGGCTTCACGGTGGCCCATGTGTCAGCGCGGAAAGTTGTGGAATAGAATCTTCTCGCTTCTCGCGCGAGGTGGAGCTTGCGTGCGCTGTTTCGTGGTCGATCTGGAGATAGCGCAGCCCGGAGACGAACCGCTGCGTGCTGCGTTGACCGGTTTCTCACTGGCAATTGCCAACCGTGCAAGCATGCATGTCTTGACCACATCAAACTGTCGCCATGAATGAATGCATGTGCTGCTGCATACGGATGACCTGCTGATTCACCCAATCACCGCCACATGATGCGATCATTTCATCGTCGGAGTATACAGCAGAGAGATCCCATCATCGATGCAGCCGGTGGCAGGGCACCGATCAATCGTGCACGCCGGTTTTGGCCACGGCAGTGCCGCCTGCCGTTGCTTGCTCCCCCCAGAATGGATCGAGGATGGACAAGTTGGGCGTTATCCTGTTCTTCCTAGCGGCCGATTGATTCGATCACCAACATTCTTTCTGACCACGCACAACCACGGAGCAATCGATTTGCTCTCACATGTGCATGCGTATGCTCTTCTTCTCCATGCATGTGTAAAAAATGGCAGAGAGAGAGAGAGAGAGAGAGAGAGAGAGGGAGGCACAACTTGCAATTCTCTGTTCTCCAAGTTGCAGCAAGCAAATGGCACTTACCTCAGAAAAGCTAGCCAAGGAGATAGTTAAAAGCTGAAAGTTATAGGCACATTGACATATGCATTGCCAAAAGCAAGCAATTCAACTGCACTAACGAAAGCAGCTCCCGCAACCATCTGATTAAAGACAGCCGGCCTAAAGCCATGCATTTCCCCCAAGATCAAATTATTGTTGCACTGAAGTACGATAGAAAGAGTGCGTATTGTCTTGTTGGCAAGAATAAAAGATTTGAACAAAGAGGCAGTCCAATTGGCCTATCAATTCATCCATTCATCATGGAGAGCAGAGGAGTGGTTGAGACGTACGTAGGCGTGATCTAGCCAGCAGCCGGCATCGCCAAGTTTTATATTTTGTCGTCCTCTCGTGTAATGGCTCATGCGGTCCTCACAGCCAAGCACAACTGTTTCAATGCCACAAACATTCAGAAATACGATTCAAGTAGTAGTATGTATGTATCTATGTATGTATGTATACTTTAATTACTCGAAAGATTCGATGCGCCAACGTCATGACAGGATACGGACGCCGCCCAAGAGACAAAGCAAAGCACCACTGGCCTACAGCTTTGCCTATTTTCAGTCATCTCTGATCATGTTATTAATTAAGCAGGACTGGATAATATCATAGACAGTATTTGTATTTGTATATATGTGCATATATACATTGGATGCTAGCTATAGTTTGTATATGCCATGGCATGGCTTGCGGTCGCTACTGAAAGAGATGTTGCGGCGATATTCCGGTGGTTTGGCTGTGCAATCAACGACCGGGACACCTCACCGACGCCCTGCCTCGCCGAGAGGTACCCCTACTTACCTCCTCTCCCCCGCTCGCCGGCCGGCCGGCCGCCCGTCGTCGCCATGGCACCCACACATCACACAGTACGAGCTGCACGGCGGAGTAGTTGGTCCATGGATGTAGTACAAGCGACCATGTCCATGGTTACTGTTCGTTGTTTCTCTGAAAATTAAGGGGAAAACACTCGGTGATTTCGTCCCTTCCATTTGATTGTGGTCTATGTGAATTGTGATGGATAATGTGTTCTGTTATGGAACAAATATAAGGCGTGTCTTTTTCTGGTGGAAGATGACAAGACGTTGTGGGGTGTGATGAAGAACACGCCACGGGATTGGTGGAGATAGCTAGTGCCTAGTATTCAGTAATTGGCCATGCAGAGCTTTCAGTCAGAAGATCTAGGCGAGTGAATTCAGAGTAACAATGCCATTGACAGACATGGTACTGGCTACTGAATGATGATGCTACTACTCAATTGTGGAGTGTTATGTGAGCAATGAAATTGCAACATGTAGTCTACAGAAACAAAAACAAAAAAGGAGAAAGAAATGACAACATACAGTCTCTGATTCTCTGAACAAATATATACAGATTTTCTGCATGTTTATTTTACGTGCTGGTGCTTGCTGAAGCAGGAAGAAAGCCTGCAAAAACATCTAAAAAAATGCAGTGGATGTGGATTGAATCCTCTTACAGTTGCTGCATGCCCTTTTGCCAACGACCTAGAAGATGGACAACAACGATCGAGCACCAAAAGACTAAGAAAAAACTTGATCCTCCTAAAAGGTCCCTGTCTGAACCAACCCTCGTTGCTTGCTTGTTTCCTTTCGATACGCTTCATCTCTCCTGCTTCTGCTTGTCCCTCTCCAACCCAATCGCGGGAAGGGTTCCACGCATCGTATCCTACGGTTCTGATACATGCCACGTCAGATCTAAGCATTCTACGGCGTCAAGCTCTGCACGTCACCCTATGAACTTTTTGTCCGTGCTGCTCCAGGGTCCGTACCACGTTGGCCATCGACGGCCGGAGGCTCGGGTTATTGCCGACGCACGCCGCCGCCAGGGCCGCCATGGTCGCCGCCTCGGCAGCGTTGTACTGGCACCCTAGCCTTTGGTCGACGAGCTTCTGCACGTCGAATGGGTCGGCCTTGAGGTTGGGTGCCACGGCCTCCGTCAGGAGCCGGCCGTCGCAGAACGCCTGCATGCCGGTGAGGAGCTCGAGAAGAAGAACGCCGTAGCTGTAGACGTCGCTCTTCTTGGTGACGACGCCGGAGCAGAGGTAGTGCGGGTCGACGTAGCCCGGGGAGCCAAGCACGGCGAGCGCCGAGGGACGCGGGCGCGGGAAGTGGACGGCCGCCGGGAACCCCGCGCGCGCCGAACCGAAGTCGCAGAGCCTGGCGCCCATGGCGGCGTCGAGCAGCACGTTGGACGACTTGACGTCGCCGTGCACTACCTGGGGCTCGCACCGGTTGTGGAGGTACTCCAGCGCCCGCGCCACCTGCAGCGCCACCACCATCCGCCGCGCCCACGGCATCGCGCCGCCGCCCTTCCCGCTCCCGCCGCCGTGGAGCTGGTCGTGAAGGTTCCCGTTCGGCGCGAACTCAAGCACCAGCACGCCCTCGTCTGCATGCGTCGTACATGCCACAGATTGTCATTGAGGTCGATCGACATGGTCGCCGGAGACGTACGCTTTCTTGGTCACAGAGCGAGCTAGTTGTATATACCTCGCTGGTCGCAGAAGGCGAGGAGGCGGACGATGTGGGGGTGGCGGACGCGGAGGAGGGCGTCGAGCTCCTGGCGGAAGGCGCGCTGGAGGCGCTCGCTGCTGCGGTGAACCTTGACGGCGGCGAGGGAGCCGGAGATGCGAGCCAGGTACACCGTGCTGAAGCCGCCCTCACCAACAACAGCCGACGTGAACCCCCGCGTCATGGCCACCACCTGCGCCCACGACAGCTGCCTGGCCGCGTTCTTGGTGGCGCCGCCGCCCTGCTGATGATCCGTGACGCCGTCGCCGCCGAAGGGTGCCCCCCGGGATGGGGCAGTGGCGACGCCGCCGCCGCAGCAGAGAAGCCTGTGCCGGTGCCGGTGCAACATCTCTAGCCGGTTTGGTTTGTTCCCGGCAGGCGGCGGCAAGGCTCCCCTTGTGCGAGACGCGTGCTGGTTTTCTTGTGCTGGGTCTTGTGGTCGTTATATATAGGCGGTTCAGGTTCAGCTGGTGAAGGATTCTAAACTCTCCGATGGGAATCCCTCGTTGTTTCATTCAAATGATTATAACTTTTTTTAAAATAAACTTAATAATATATATTAATATATAATAGATCACTCGATCAAATTTAATTCTACAAGTTGTAACCAAGACAACAAATTTGATTGTGAATATACGTTAATTAGCTATAGTTTAATTTATTATGTTTGTAGTAACTTGTAGAAGTTGAATATATCAAATATTAATTTATCTTCTCAATCTTTTTTTTAAAAAAATTTATAATTATTTTGATGCCATATAAACAAACGTCACCACGAGAGTTTCAAATCCACTCTCGTTTAGGCGCAACACAATTCAGACTTGGTAGCTGCCGCTATTGCAGCCTGCGTTGCGTTGCGCGTGCGTGCGTGCCAGCGTTGGAACGCGACGTGCAACGGCGATCCAACGAAAAACACGCATATTTTGAGACTTCTCGTTTCGATTAGACAAAGTAGTATTAATTAGTGTACATTTCATCGTGAGTGACATAGCAACGGTTTAATTAGTTTTTCTTGTCACAATTATCAATCCTGTATCTTGGTAGAAGGGTATAACTATCTGTGACACCACACGACTACTGCAGCACTCCCCGGCAGCAGGTCGCTGAATTAGCTTTTGCCAGCGAGCTCCAAATCAGTTAGAAACCACGTCGTCGTCACAGTTTAGATCCTTCTGATGACGGGAATCAGAAAAAGGATTCATATCTGTACTATACAACTATATACTTGCATTGCACAACCTTTACTTTCTTAGCTAAATAATGAATTAATGACATCCATGCATGCATGATCCTGGAGAGCTAGAGTATCAGATAATAATCCCCAGGTACAGCATTTAGTTCGAAGTTTTGCACAGAATTAACCCATGCAGTCTGAATATTGGAAAGGGCGTGTTTATAGTTGCTACATATACTTACATACATATATACATATACATATACACATACATACATACATGTATGTATGTATGTATGTATATGTTCGGAATCACATATTTTCAGATGTTTGGCACTGTCCTGTAGTATGTTGTGTAGAATAACTCCACTCTGATGCTGGTTGGTCGCTGCCTTCAATCGACTGCATCCTGTTTACACGTACTAACCAGCAAGCAGACACTGCGTTTCAGACACCAACTTTTCATGTCTTGTTTTCCATCAAGCTGCCATAGCAATTAGCAAGCACTTGCCAGAATTCTGATTCTTTCTTGTATTTGTATTGATCAGCTTCACTAGCCGTCACAAGACAGTATATTGCAAATCTCCGTTAGGTACACACAACTACAATAATAGAATCTGAACAAAAGCAGCTAGTGAATTAACAAGTCTGAACTGAACTTAACTGAACTAATGGTATCATCACCATCTTTCAGAAAGATGGCTACCAGGAAATTCAGAATATGGGAATCATGCCAAATGTTTTTCAGACGGGAGTGCTTCTGCTGGCCGTTGCTACGTCTAATTAATCGCCGATAAGGAAAGGGATTAAGCGGTCGATGAGAGCCATGACCTGATCGAAGCTTCGGGCCGTACGTCGCCATCCAACATGTACAATTAAACTCCACTAATCACATCAGGGGAAGGAAGGCAAATGCAGTGCTATTCAGACCGTGGCCCTCCCCCGGTGCAAGCGTGAGATAGAAAGGAAGACGAAGACGTCTTAACGAAATGAGATGACCAAGTTTAATTGCAGCCGTCTCGTCCACTGTAATACCCTAATTAAGAAAGTTTTTTTCTCCAAAATTGTATGTACAGTAATCATGATTTATACAGTGCAAATTTAATTTAGTTTGCAATCGCGTCACATATCCACTCTAAATGAATTCGTGTCGGTTTCCAATCACGAGAGCTGAGCGGCTACTTGACCATTGGATTAGAGGATTGTTGGTTTGTTTTAAAGAAACCAAAGGAGAGGGGTGACCAGGTTTAGTTGTTAGTCCACTACTACTTTATTAAGTGTCCGTCCTAACGAAAGCGCGATCTGACAAAAAAATGTTAGGAGGCCTGGCAATCGCAAGTGGATAGCGCAAGAAAAATTGGGAGCATCCAGTGGGATTTGAAATGTGACCCGATGCACTGCACTGTTCCGTCCTCCTCTCCTTTTATTTTGTCCTTTAGAGCATACAGTACCGTCCATTTGAATTTTGAAATGCAGTAAATTCTAAATTCAAATTGTATAGGAAAAAAATCCTCCGAGTTAGGATGGGAGTGCTTGGGCTACAAGAAAAGGACCTTTCAATGGGCCGGCATAATCACGAAGGCATCTGCACATTTCACGACGGCCCAGAAGTAATGATGGGCCTGAGCATTGTGCGTTTCCTTCTTCCAATGGAGAGGCCCAACGCCCAACCTGAGATGCAATCGGGCGCGAGGCTTCTCCGGCGGATGACATCGGCCATCCGGTACAGGGGCATCAGAATCGCCCACCAGCCTTGGCTGCGTGCCGCAGCAGCAAGCGCCGGCGGCGGACGGCTGCTGATGGCGGTGTCGCCGCCTTCATTCGTGATTCATCATCTTCGTGGGAGTCTTTGCACGGGGATCTGTTGGAACTGATCGCGCGGCGGGCGCTGGCCGGCGACTTGCTGGACTACATGCGCTTCCGCGCCGTTTGCGCCCACTGGCGGTCCAGCACAGCCTTCCCGCGCGGCCTCCCGCTCTTCAGGGATCACTGCGTCCTCGACTCCGTCGACGGCGTCCTCCTGCTGCAGCGGGACCACGACACCGCGATCCGCCTCCTCCACCCCTGCACCGGCGACATCTTGGATTTCCCGCCCCTGGAGACCCTCCTGAGGTTAGTGGGAGACAAATGGCACTATCTCAGACGTGGCGGTGCTGGCTCCACGAACGTGAGCGCGGATCAAGTTGTATCGCTCATGATTTGGTCACCCGGTATGGCGCAGGTAGCCTTTGCTACCTCCGGGGAACAGCAATGGAGGCTGTCTAGCTGGTATTCCAACCAAAATTTCAGTCCATTGCCGTTCCAAGGCAAGCTATACGTGGCGCGTCATCATGTAACCTACGGTGAACCAGAGATCCTACAGATCGACCCACCCCAGCTAGAGGGGACGGAACCCTGTGCGCCGCCACCAATGTGGATTGCCAAACGTCCAGCAAGCACGCCGGACACCAGGTTTCTCTACTCTATGGTAGAATGCGACGCAGATTCTGGTGATCACTCTAAGCTTTGGCATCCATAAGAAAAATCTCAGTTTACAGACTAGCTGACCTTGTCCTGGGATGGACTGTCAGGGTGACATGCATTGGTGGCAACGCCCTCTTCATTGGCAAGAGGAATCTGTGTGTCAGGTCTAAGGCGTTTCCAACCGTTGTGGGTGACACCATTGTCTTTCTCCATTACCAGGAACGTTTTCTTGCTCAATACCACCTCAGCAGCGGCACCTTGTTGCCAGCATCGGATGCATCTATCGGAGAATATGCTATACCAAGCCTTTGTACCATCATCTACCATATCTACACATGTTGCTATCGTGAACATTGGTTGGTTCCTGTTAAGTGCGGAGGTGGAGCACACGTAAAAAAAAGGAAAACATTACTACTAAATAAGATTCTAAAGATTCATAATCTTCTACTATTGAGAAGCTACTACAGCCCTTTATCGCACATAATAGAAGAATAAGGATTCTTAAACGTTTCTTTTGAGTGTAGCAGAAGAAATTGAAGATAAATATAGAACCTTTTATATATTCTAAGGTTATCGCTTATAAGGATTGTAATAAGTAGACATCTGATATACATGATGAGATAAAGTTATTGGAAAAGAATCATACTTATTGATAAAATTATCAAAGGATAAGAAAAATATTGGATTTTTAAAAGAAAGAAATATATGTTTTTAAGTGGTGAGGTAAGATACGAAACAAGGTTAGTTGCATTTCAAATATTGATTTTAATGATGTCTTTTCCCTGATGTGAAGTATAGTTCAATTTGCATTTTTACTCAGTATTGTTGTAATGCATAATTATGAATTAGAGTGATTAGATATTTTACATGGGGAGTTAGAAATGGACATCTATATAGAGTTTGAAAAAGAAAATCTTACCAGTAGATTAAAAAAGTCTCTTTATGGGTTAAAACAATCACCTAGACAATGGTATAAAATATCTAACTCTTTCATCCTTGGTTAGAATTTTAAAATATGTAATTTTAATAGCTGAGTTTATATAAAAACTTTTAACGAATCAACTATACATTTGCTTATTTATGTCAATGATATATTGATTGCTGCAAAGAATAAATTAGAGGTAGTAAAATTAAAGGCACAATTGAATAGTGAGTTTGAGATGAAGGATTTATGTGCAACAACAAAAATCCTGAAGACAATCTAGTAAGTTATATCTTAGTTAGAAATGTTACATTGATAAATGTTTTTGTTACTTTAATATACATAATGTAAAATCAGTGAGTACTATTTTAGTTGTACATTTTAGACTACCTTCATATCGATATACACAATCAAATTATGATATTGAGTATATATCTAGATTTTCATATTTAAGTGTAGTTGGTTCACTTATGTATGGCAAGTTTGTAAGCCATTGTTGCCTTATCTACTACTAAGATAGAATATATGCCTATTTCTAAAGCTTACAAAAAAGCTATTAAGCCTATAGGTTTGTATACTGAGCTTTGTGGAGATACGTCTTGCATTGATATATTTTGTGATAGTCAAAATACAACATGTCTTATAAATGATCAAATGTTTCATGAGAGAACAAATCACGTTGACGTAAGATATCACTTTAATCGATGTGCTATTGCTGCTAATGATGTCAAGATATACAACATAAAATTAGTTTTTAAGCTTGGTTAGTGTTACATTATAGTTCTAGAGACTATTTAGTATGCGGTGATTTTATGTATTTGATGATTAATGATTTTTATGCTGAGAAAATTAGTCTTAAAGTAAAGATTGTTAAATATGTGATCAACAATATATTTGTATTAGTTTTCTAATAAAACTTCTATTCTTTACTTATTAGAAGGAATGTTACGACGTTCCCATTATTTTGTTGCTTTTGTAAACAACTCCTTAATAGTAATTATTGCTAATTGGCACCCATAATTTTTTCCCATAAGGATTTTCTACATAAAAAATTATATCTCCATTGTGTATATACTTTTATAACACCTTTTCAGCGTTAACCCCTCCTATGACGCCGCCTCTCCTATTGCCAATGTGCTTATTTGCCTTCCTAGAGCGACCGCTTCCATCTCGTCCTCTAGTGCCGACATCCCCTTTTGGCGGTGATTCTGTCAGCGTAGCCGCAACCTCATCTTATTTGAAGATTTGATTTGTTGGGCCAAGTCAAGCTCTGCCGTTGCACTCGTCTAGCGTTGTTGTTGCTCACTTTCACCACTGGTCAGAGGTCATTGCCAGCTTGATATAGCCAATATCGATGGGTTCGATGCATCCAGATCTTGAACTTGCCATCCTCTCTAGTCTATTCTATCGGCGTGAGGATAAGTCAATTAGTACGTGGGAGCTATGGTGGGACGATGTGGTAGGAGATAGACATTGATGTGTGGGTATAGATAGAGAGACTGTTAGAGCACAAAGAAAATATCCAAATAGGCAAATGGTGAATGAGATTTGAAGAGATTGTTAGAGATGCCCTTAGGCTTTTAAGCTGACTCTTTGGCTTATATTTTTTATAAGTTCAATGATGAATTTCTATATCTACATTTAAATAAGCTAAAGTTTATTTAAATCTATCTTTTAGCTGAACAGTATAAGAGCGACTTATGCATTTAAAAAAGCCAAACAAAAAAAATTGCTTGTTTGTTTATAAGCTGACTCAAAGTCTAAACAAAGAGGAGTGTAGCAAAGCCCCATGCGTTCCAATGGCACTGTACTCCTCCGAAATGGCCCATTTCCAAGTTATAGTGTTGTCAGCCCAATAGTAAAGGCATCTACAAATTTCACGACGAGGCCCAGAAATTATGATGGGCCCGAGATTGCATCGTCCGTCCGTCCGTCTCTTCCGTTCGAGAGGTCCAACGCGCGGGGGCGGCTTCCTCCGAACGCCTCGTCGGTGACGTGACATCGCTGCAGTGCCCATGGAGACGGAGGCCGCCGCCGAGGCGCGAGGTCTAGGGTTTCAGCGGGGGGCCTCGCGGCTGCGCATGAGTCAGCTCCGTGCATTCACCCTCCTCGCTATTCCCTCTTAACTCCATCCGGTACGAAGTGCATCGTGGTTGTAGGGGGGCAGAGGACTCTCTCCTCTAGGTCGCAGCTGCCGCCGGCGGGGAAAGAAAGGTAATCCACTGATCCGTGATGCTGTTGCGTGCTAATTTTTCACTCTCACGATGAAATCAGAGAGGCTTTTGATGCGGATTTCCCCGTCGCTTGATGTTTTTCTGGTACACTTGCTACCACCGACTGAACCTGAACCAGATATGTGTGAACTCCGCTGATGATTGTTACATCGGCATGTCCATTCAAGCACCGGAGAAGTAGATGCACTATGTAGGGGCATGGCTGGACTCTAGAGTGATACTGTTTGACATTTGCGCTACCATCAGTGGTCGAATTCCATGTGAGGCACGTTTTTGCCATGGGGACCTGGTTAACATCACTAGACAGCTTAAGTTCTGTTCGCCTGTGCCACTATGATCACTGTCTCCTACTCATGATGATCACACTATTTTATTGAGTGAGTACCACTCCTCCAAAACAGTTTCAAACTATTAGTGTACAAATATGCATTAGTGACATCATTAGTTCAGTAGCCATCACATAGCAATGGGTCACAAAAGTTTGAGTTCTCTTGTTCTGATGTCCTGGTTTAAGTTTTAGAGGTATAAAATAAAATATAACGATTTAATATTCCCTACTTCAGAGTGTCATAGGAAGGTGATACAGTTTGGAGATGTGCTATCTGCTAAATGCAGGATGTACCAAGTTTTATAAAACATCTATCATATCTAGCATGTGTAAGATGATTCTTATTTAAAAAATAATATCTAGCACGTGATTAGTAGTTGTACTCTGGACCAGTTTTATCTGTACATCTCCTCTGCTATCCTGAACTAAGTTCATACTTTGTTCGGTGATTTAATTTTTCAGAAAGCTGTAAAATCTAAGATGGCATCTTATAAATGAATAATAACTTGGGTTCATTGGAAATCTGGAGATTTCAAGATGACTTGGTGATAATATTTTTATTTTGGGTAGGATTTTAACTGATGAAGTCCTGTACTTTTTTTTTGGCTAACATAATTTTGATGTTGTCCATATACCAAAGATGTGGGAATTGTTAGCCTATTTATTGAATAACCTCACAAAAGTATAATCCACTCATACCTTTGGAAAAGTGGCTGAACTTTTGTTCATATGTTCTTATTGTTCAACAGTAAAGTTACCATATTTTAATGCTGCAGGATTCTTTTCCTAGGTAGAACCGTTGTGTGTGATCCTCTTGTGGTCTTAAAACCCATTTTCGTAGCTATCTATGTAAAGTACTGACCCACCTGCCCAAATACTTATGTCACATCTTAACGGGTGACATGATGACAAATTCTCAGAGTTTGCCCTGAAAACGAATGTTAGTGCAGTTGGGCATCAATGTGAAGTGATAAATCATGCCACTTCGATGAGAATGGTAACTTCCATCCATATGGAATATCTTGCATCTCCGTCCGCTTTTAATTACCATGTCGTTTGAGTATGGGTTTGTGATATAGGTTATCTTTTGCAGATATCCATATGTTTGCGTTTGTTAATCTGCTCAAAGATAATTCTCTTCCTGTAGTTAGCTAGTTAGGGTGCACACAATAATTTACTATATGCGTGGTGGATGCACTTTGAAACAATTTGTTTTATTATATTTACTGTATCGGTGTACTACGCAGGGCTTATAGAATAGTGTTCTATTGTGGACGTGACATATGGAGAGGAGAGAATGGGTTAGTTATGAGGCCATGTGTAAAGGGAGAGCACAACCACACAAGTGGGGAACAACAGTTGGATGAGGTAACATGGGATGCGAACAATGTCTCTCCATATTACCTGGTGTGTATTATGTATAACTTTTGGCCTTGGCTGGACTTCTCTGGCAGAAGAATAACCATCCAGAACTTAATTTTCCTGTTTCTAGTTTACACCTCTTTACCGCTGCACTAGTTCAGCTATTTAAGATAACAGTGTACCTTTAAACCTTGAGTAGTCCTTTTTCATTTCCCATTCCCTCTTTCCAATGGAACTATTTTGTAGCAAAACAGAACAACTACCAAGTGGGTATTCAACTACTATATTGAATGGAATTCAAATGAGCAACTAGCTACCAATCCCCTACAATTTTGATATCACCGTTAACTACAACTCCAGCAAAAATAAGATGATTTAGCCTTTTAGGTAATGATATGTATTGGTCACTTTCTGTGGTTCTGTGATATATATGTCATGACACAACTAGTGTGTGTGCTGTAAGGGATGTGTTGCTTCACAATACAATGAGGATAAAATGGATCAACATTTTTGCACTCTGACCTTCAGAAAGGAAAGTGTTTGTGGCTATCACATGATTAGGCAATTGTTGTGGCATGGACAACTCGTGTCACTTTGGAAGGCCGTAACTGCTGTAGATAACCAAGGAACAGCCCACTGTTAAGCTTAAGTGATCAAGGTTTATGGATCTTAGGTATCTTCATAGAAGATCAGGAAGACTCGGGGTTGGATTTCCTCTTTTCTTATTGCATTATATTACTCTTTTGTGAATTAGCAATATTTAGTATACTGCAGCATACTCTTTTTGTTGCTTCTCTTCGAAACCACTAATTTCTGCACTTAAGGTGATGTAGTTGCAGTAATCCAATAAAAATATATTTAAACTAGTGAGGTTATGTGGCTCTCTTTTCCTCGTGGAGATTAGTTTTCAAGAAAATTGTTCAGGCAGAACTGTAGCTTACCGTTATATTTTTAATAAATAACTAAGTAAGAATATAATCATTTTATTTAAGCTTATCATTGATGATATAATCTTAAACACAATTAATACGTATGTCTCTTAGTTAGAGCAGAATGATTATGCTAAGAGATATTTTTAATAAGACTTAGATGATTTGGTCAGAATTGTATATAATAGCGAGAAGAGAATCTTAATTGTTATGTAGTTACAACAGATATAGTTTTTGAGGCGATATATGGAGTTTTTGAGTATGGTGGTAGGAATTAGGAGGAAAAGAAAATTTTAGATTTTGCTATAACTTTTGATATGATGATAGTCAAGACTTTATTTAAGAAGAAACAATCTCGGTTTGTAAATTTTAGTAGCAGCTAACACTCTAGCCAGATTAACTTTATACTTATAAGAAAAGAGAATAAACGACTATATGTGAATTGTAAGGTGATAACTAGAGAATATGTGGTTTCTCAATAAGGGTTGGTGGTGGCTAACTTTTGCTTTTTAGTGCATACTTATAGGGATAAATAAGTCAAAATTGCAAGAACCAAATGGTGAAAGTTGAAAGGAGAGATATCAAATGTCTTCAAATAAATGGTTATCAAAGAGGGCTCTTAGAAGAAAGAAGACGATGTAAATAATATGTTAAAAAAAGTGCAACATGTATTCAAAAGATTGCTTTAAAGGTGTTTAGAGTGACCAAAGGGAGTGGATGTGAAACTAAAGACACTTGGTGGTAAAACGAAGACGTGTAAAGAACTATTAAGAAGAAGAAATAATGCTATAAACACTTACACCATGATAAGAGTGGGTACAAAGAAGACTATAAAACGAGCTGTGAGTGAGACAAAGTAATTGGTTTTTGAGGATCTTTATCAATGTTTGAGTACGAAAGAAGGATAATGACATCTATAGAATAGCTAGGGATCGTAACAGAAAGATGAGAGACTTTAACGAAATTAAGTGTATTAAGGATAAGAGAAAACAATCCTTGGTGAAGGAGGATGATATTAGACATAGATGGCAAAAGTATTTTTATAATTTGTTTAATGGTGGTAACAAGGACACTACCGTCCAGTTGGATGATTTGTCAGATGATACTAATAGGCACTTTGTGCAGATGATCCAAGAATTTGATGTTAGAGAAGCTTTGAAAAGTATGAAATGTGGTAAGGCGATGAACCTTGATGGTATTCCAATCAATGTGTAGAGATGTTTCGGAGATATAGCTATAGTATGGCTAACCAAGTTGTTCAATAATATTTTTCAATTGAATACGATGCTTGAGAAGTAGAGAAGAAGTATATCGGTACCAATCTACAAGAATAAGGGAGATATTCAAAGTTTTACTAATTTTTGAGGAATTAAATTGATGAGCCATACTATGAAGCCATGGGAGAGAGTTATCGAATACCGTTTGAGAGGAACGACGTGGATCTCTATAAATCAATTTGGTTTAATGCCCGGAAGGTCAACCATAGAAATAATTTTCTTAATAAGATAAGTTATGAAGCGATTTAGAGATTAGAAGAAGGAACTACATATGATTTTTATTGACTTAGAGAATGTTTATGATAAGATATCAAAAAATGTTATGTGGTGGGCTTTGAACAAACATAAAGTCCTAACAAAGTATGTGTCTTTTATCAAGGATATATACAACAATGTTATGACTGTGTTCAAACATATGATGGTAACATAAGTTACTTCTCGATTAAAATAGGACTATATCAGGGATCAACCTTAAGCCTGTACTTCTTTGTTTTGGTAATGGATGAGGTTACAATAAACATATAAGGGGATATCTCTGATTATATGCTCTTTACAGATGATGTAGTGTTAGTTGATGAGAGTTAAATGATAGTAAATAGGTAATTAGAGTTGTAGTGGCTAACTCTTGAGTTGAAAGGTTTTAGAGTAAGAAGAACTAAGATTGAATACTTAAGGTGTAATTTTGTCACCATCGCATACGAGGAAGGAGATGTGAGTTTAGGAAATCAAGTAGTGCTGTTAATGCTAAAATCTAGACAGTCCGATGGTGCTAAAGCCGATCGGCTGAAAGGTGTCCGATGACTACAGTGAAGAAGCCGATCGGATTGTAGCAAAGGAAGACTCAGTTCTAGACTGAAAGATTATCTAGATAAGACCGAGTTTGTGAAGGAACCGTGGAATCCACGACAGGGTATTTTATCTTTGTAAATTGTAATCTTATCTAATTAGGAAGGTTTAGTTAGTTAGTTAACTTCTTTATAGATATTTTTCTTTGTTTTTGTTAGGAAATAACGTCCGATGGTTGTAAACGCGTCGGACTCTGTAAATCCAGGGTATAAATATAGACCCCCTGGAGACATGTAATCTATCTCTCGATTAATATACAAATTCGGCGTATCGCTACCTTAGTTCATCTAGGTGTTTACCAGCGGTTTCTGGCTCTCGACGTGGTGCTGCATCAGTTAAGTCCGATCTCCGGTGAAGGGGTAAGTCCCACCACCATCTCGATATGTTCTGATCCGTCTAAGGCTGCATCGGTTAGGTTTGACCTCTTAGGCCGGTCAGATGTATCGCATCACGTCCGTGCAGGGCCTATCATCCTGTTAAGCTCCCTCTGCCGTCGTCAATTTCGTGCTACATCGGTTAGGTTCGACCTACGGGACTGCCAACGGTAGATCGAGCTTCAGGCTTATAGTTTTCTGCACAGCGTATCATCGGAGTGCTAGCCGATGAGTTATCCATGCTTTGAGCTTTACGTCCAACGCATCGGCCCCTCGGTCGATACGCATCAGCCTTTAGAGGTGTCCCTTGATGTGTAACGCTAAGCGCATCGGTCTCTCAGCTGATATGCCCCCGCTTTAGAGAGGCGTTCCCTCATCGGCTCATCTAGCCAATGGTTTTGTTCCTATCTTTCCTTCAGCACAGCCGATCCAGCGTCATATCCAGACTCGGTCTCATACTGTCTCGGTTAGGTCCGATCTTTGAGGTTCGGTGTTAATGGCGCTGTCACGGCGGGTAATGGGTCTTGTGCTGTCATATCCGGAGCGGCATTGGTTTTGCAGCCCGTGCCTTTTAATACTATTCCTTGCCAGTCCGCATGTGCCTTCATCGGTTTTTCCAGCCGATGAACGACTGTTACGACTTCCGTCGGCTATCCGGAGGTATCCTGTGTGTTTTGCTATCCTCTGAGTACACCCCGGTTTCTCCATCGGCTCTGCGGCCGATCCCTTGTCGATACCTATCCACATCGGCTTCCCAGCCGATCGAAGAGCTTCCCGATTCCTATCGGCAAATAGCCGATAGCGAAGGACCTTTCGGGTGCGGCCGATGGCCATCCTGATCCTATCGGCAGCCAGCCGATAGCGAGCGCATGTATTGGCCTACCGTCCGACAGACCTGCTCGTCTTACCTCCTTGTCAATTGCAGGGTCAAATTGACTAGCACGTCCGCACCCGTACCATCGCGTCGGAGTCGATCGGACCCCATGGCCCCCGGCGCGTGTACCTCGAGCCACGAAAAGAAGCCGATTGGCCTGCACTAGAGCTAAGCAGACCTCCCAGGCATCGGCTTGTTCGCGTCGGGGCGCGCGAGGGATCTCGACATGAATAAGTGCCTAAGAAGGACACCTTTCGATATCTATGATCGATGTTACAGATGGATGTAAATATTGATACAGACGTTAGTCATAGAATTAAATCGGGCTGGACGAATTGGCGCTAAGTATCTAACATTCTCTGTGATAAAATGATACTGTAGAAGTTGAAAGACAAGTTTTATAGAACAACAAGATTAGACCTGCTATATTGTATGAGGCAGAATACTGGTTTATAAAAAGACGATATGTTTAACAACTGAGTGCTATAGAAATACGTTTGTTACGATAGATTTATGATTATATAAGAATAGATAAAATTCGAAACGATAATATACGTGATTGGTTAGGGGTAGCATCAATTAAAGAAAAGTTTGTCAAACATTGGTGAGATGTTTTGCCTTGTCCAAAAGAGATAAATTGAGATAATAATATAAGTAGAGATTAGAGAAAAAACAAAATTAATATGACGAGAGAAAATAAAAAGAGATTTAAAATATTGTGATATAACTAAATATCCATATTACTTAGAAAACTAATGACGTGACTTAAACTAATTTTTGTTAGATTTTAACTCTAAACTATCTTTTCTTGCAGGTGTACAGTGGGCCACTTGCAGAGAGATTTGGATGCTTTCTATACAAGTCAATGATAGGTAGCTACGATATCCATGGCCATGCTGGTTGATCCCCAATAAAACATGGGAGTATCCATATGTGGTATCAAATGAAATACGAGTTGCGCATAATTTTCCTCGGAAACTTTACTTTTATCGTTTCACTGGTGCCTCGTTTGAAAGAGTGGAACCAGCCAATCCATATGGAGCACTAAGATCCACACGGATTGGATTGAAACCCCACCCATTTGGGCCCATAAAAACACTGAGTGGTGAAAGCGACCTTGACAATATGCTATTACCACTTATATTGCGCAGGGCATGTATATGGCTCATCCATAAAGAGTAATATGAATATTTTCAAGTACGTTTATTAGATGAAACACTACTGATTTTGCATGTATATTTTCACTTTAGCAGCAGTTTATATTCAAGAAAACTACGTATGCTGGCTATGCTGCCTCGACTGGTTGTAGTCATACTTGTTGATGAAGCATCCCTGTCAACAGTTGGTCCTAACTTCACTTGTTATTTTGTTAAGCTGTTAATGTTGAAAAAGGTAACAGAGTGGCGCTGGCACCTAACACTTTGTAAAGGTGGAAAAGAAAAGGAGATTTATTGGAATGTCAATAGTTGTCGTTAAAGTTCTCTTAGGCAAGCTTTAACGATTCTAGTATTTTACATACTTAAAGATTACCTTAGCATCATCCTGTGTATTGTGACAGCCAAATAAATATACTACTCCTATAAGTCTAGAGTCAGATATGAAAAAAAAATTATAATCTCAGAAACTGTGTAAATAGATTAGTGAAAATCTCATGGATGCAAGATTCTTTCCTTCTCAAGTGGTCCATCAAAAACTTGTTAGATTTTTATTGCAAGAATATGCAAGTTTACTTCCTCACTGAAACAGGACAAGAAAAGAAAGATATGCTTAGATCGTCCAGCATGATGAGACCATACTGATGATTCACTTGTTAGGCTGTATTGTGACGATGAGCACCCAAATGGACCAAAAATGTTTGGAAAGTGAATGGTCGCCATGGCTTATCTACAGTATGGGCACATTGCAATTAGGTATAGTACCTTTACACTCCATTAGATGTATAACCTCCCGATCTTAATTGTATGGCATCTTTGTATTGTGCCCCTCTTTCCCAGTACCTTATAGCAGTATATTTTGTTTTTCTATTGATTTATCACCATGGATTTTTCCCTCGCTGTTAACTTCTCTACAGGCATATACATACTGCTCAGTCTCCACGCTTCTTGACTGAGTCTGAGCTGCTGTGGTAAAGAAGTAATCGCCGTATTTCTGGTCTTTCACGGGTGAGTGTAGTAAAAACTCCACTAACAATCTGAACCCGGAAACAGATCAAAAGAAACCAGCTCATGCATGCATAATGGTGTCGTTGTCAGGCGGCATATTAATCCACTAGTCAGGTTCGTACAATTTTACACGCTGCCGAATCAAGACGAGGGCTTCCCCTCGTTCCTCTCATCATTTGGGCTGTGACCCCATCATTTTGGCATCACCTTTTCTCGCGCCTGTGGGTGGATGGATGGATCGATGGATGGCTTTTCCCCTTTACCAGTTTGTCGCCTTAGGTATGCAAGATGCTCCGCTCTAGCCATTTATACCTTTGTTTTTTATATAACATTTATGCCTTTGTTTGATGATTTTTCACGCCGGTATATATTTTTTTCTTTGACTTATCACTTTTGCGTACAATGATATATACATGTAAAGTACTCCAGAGTTTAGGTTTGTACTGTAAATGCATTCTATTTTTACCCTCCTGATCAACCAATGTACAAGATCCAAGTTTACGTACGTGGCTGTGCAAAATTTGATGGAAAATAGAACTGCTGCTGCTACTGTTTGTGCCAATTAATTGAGGGAATAGTATAGCCAGATGGGTCAGTTTTATGTGCCAGCTTAGGCTAATCAATGCAATTAATGGAAGTCGTTTTCACTGAACTGAATGACATTTAAAGAAACAATTTTATAATAGGTGATTAGACAAACTAAAATTTAAAGAGGACAATTTAATTTTAGCAGAAGAGTTGCTACTAGGTAGCTACTGCCACAGTAACAACGTCAGACGTCACACGCACGTGTGGATGAGTGCTGTGTAAGCGTAAGTGTGAGGGTTGAGTGCCCTAGTACGAGCACGCACGGCTGGAACGTCTGCCCCGTTTAATTGTTCTCCCCCACATAATTAAACCATCAGCAATGGCAACAGTGCCAAGCTAACAAAATGGCAACCCGACATAAGGCATTCAAGACAAATTGGCCCCATGTGGCTTGTATGCGACACCAGTGCTAATTCGTTGAATTATATAATTATTGTATATGAATTAATCAATCAGTCGGAGAATATAATCTGCTACTTTAATTTTGCAGCTCCATAGAATATGTTCAAATGGTGTTAACTTTACATATTTCTTTAGAATTAATCCCCAGCTGTTCAAATTTTTTATCCATCAATTAAGTTACCTAGCTAGATAGAGTACGTAAGTAGTGCCCTTACAGAACAAGATGTTGGTACGAGTAGGTAGATGGAAATCAGTAAAAAAACAGTGACTAGATCGTGCAGACAGCAGGGTGGAGTTACCACACGTGCTGCTACCTGCCAGTAAAAAAAAAGAGAGACATGCCTAGCATGAAAGTTAGTATAGCAAGAGTAGATGTGCAGTAGAGCACCGATCCCACAGCTCCCTTTTTCTTTCGGTTTTTTTTTCGAGAAACTGCCTTTTTCTTTCGTAATAAGAAATGGAAGTTAATCGTTCTGTCTGTCTGTGACACGCACCTCATCTCGCTATGCACTGCAACCGTTTGTGCGGTTGGATCCGCCACTGATGTCCGAACTAATTTTGTAGGGTTGCCACTTCTGGCTCTAAACTCCAAGCATCCCTCCTGCGGCTACGTGCACGTCATCGCTCCAGTCAGGTGACTCGCATGCATGCAATTTCTAACTCAGTGTTTTTGGATTTTAATTTATAGTTCTGGCTGGTTTGGAGCGTGACGTTTTCTATAGATTGGTCCTGCAAAAAATACTGTAAAGTTCAGTGTTCTAAATGGCCTGTTTCAAACACGTACCGGGGTTCAACTCACGTCGGGGAATTCCTCATGTACCTATGAGGTATCGTGAGGTTGATCGATGTATATTCTTGCGTTTAATCATGAGGTAAGAAGAGTTATCGATCTGGAGGGGTATACAAAATTCACATGAAGAAATTACTGTCAATACCTTCGAAGACTTTAAAAACTCACATTTGGAAGAATTTGGAAACTGCAACCCTGTGTTTAAGATGAGAAACTATATACATTATACCATAGTTGTCATGTTAGAGCCACTAGCTACTAGATCTAAGCGTAACGTAGCATGTTCCCTGTTTAATTATTTTCATGTGCTTTCTGTATTGGATTGAGAAGTAGCAGAAGGTAACTCAGCATACTAGCTAGATCTAAACTATAATAGTTCAGAATAATAAACGAAACTTTGGATCCTAGAGAATAACCAGAACTTGACTTATTTTACTGCAAGTACCGGGCATCTCTGACGCCTACAATAGTACATACATAGGGCCATGTGGGCGCGTACCAGATAATGGAGTAGCTCCTGCTACACACTAAGGATAATGTAATATGCCCGCATATATATTAACCTCAATGATTTTACAATTACCAAGTGTACAATTCAACAACAGTATGAGAAAGAAAACTGGCATAACACATGCATGACAGACAGTAAATTTTCTATTAAAAAAAGACATCCAAAAGGATACCCCCAATAAAATGCATGATCATGCCTTTCTCTCAGTTGCCGTAGCTTGTAGTACTTGAGCATTCCACTGGTATAATACAGCACCAAAGAGAAAACAGACATGTACCTATGTACGCAAAACCCTTCACAAGTACAAGATATCTCACCTTCTTTTAGTTTCCCTCTAGCTAGATCTCTCCAGGAGGTCCACTAATAAATACCATTTATGTATGTATGGACATGGTGAGTGTGTGTGACATGTACAAGGTGTATACGACGATAAATAATGTATGTGAAGGAGGATAAATATACGGAAAGATCAGATTGTTGGAACTTGGAATCTAGGCAGGAACAGTAAATTGTGGCTTTTAGGTTTCACAAGCGTATGCTCTAACTATGGATCGATATAGTGTAGTGTAGGAGTTGACAACGCATGTGGCTGGCTAGCTAGGTCCATATAGTACAGGAGATAGTAGATCGAGATCGAGATCGCCACCACCTGAGCATTCCTTGGTGTATATATGCCGTTGTGTGTTGCTAGCGTCGTCGTCACTGGACGCAGGCCAAGAAGGACGTCCCACTTGTTGCCGCAGGCGGCGGAGGGCCCGCCGGTGCCGTCGGAGCGCCGCCGCCGCCGCTAGCGTTTGGCCGGACGACGACGTTCTCGTTCTGCTACTGTGGCCGTTGGAAATGGGACGACGTCTCGGACTGCATCTGCATCTTGCCACCGCCGATGTCGTCGTCCTCATCGTCGTCGTCAAATTCGTCGTCGTCTTCATCCATGCTGTCGCTGTCCATGTCATCGGCCATTCTGTCATTACCGTAGTTGTGGTTCATGGCCAACGGCTGCGGTTGCCTCTGCTTCGTCGCCGCCGTCTCCTTCGCGACGGATTCTTGCTCTGATCCCTAATGACAGTTTCGATACGTGACGTCGATCGATCAGAATGGATCGTACAGACAACGACGCGTACATGCATGTGCCTGTGCACGCATAAGTACACAACACGAGTTAATGCAATGCGTTTAACTAATTTACCTTGTTATCTGTCGCCACGCCGTTGCCGCCGGCGCCTTCGACGACGGGGAACCCGGCCGCGGCCGTGCCGTTGCTAGCCTTCGTTTGCATGCCCCCGGATCTGCCACCGTTGTTTGCACTGGCGGTCGCCGGTCGACTCACCCAACCATTCCCATTGCCGTTGCTGCCGTGCTCCACGTGTGGCTGCGGCGCCGTCTGTGACAGCGGCACCGGGGCAAGCACGGTGGGCGCCGGAGCTGCGCTAGCACCGGCAGCCGGCGAGGCATTCGCCTTGCTGCGGTAGAGCGCGTCGAGCTGGTGGTAGTAGGGGCATGTCTTGGAGTCCTCGGAGCGCTTCTTGTTGCTCTCCTTCACCTTCTTGAAGTACTTGTTGATGTTCTCCCACTTCTCCTTGCATCTCTTCGAGCTCCGGCTGTATCCCAGCCGCCGCATCCCCGCCGAGATGTCCTCCCAGAGCGGGCCCTTGGGTCCAGTCTCCTGGTACCGCGTCTCCAGCTCAGTGCGGAGCTGGATCAGCGCGTGCACCTCCGCCTTTGGCCACCTCGACGACGACGCGCCGCCGCATCCGGACGCCGCCGTGTCGTGCGTCTCCGGTGGCGCCACCCGGACGGCGGTGACCTCCTTGCTCTGCTGCTGTGGTTGGAGCTGGGGCTGTGGTGTCAACGGCATTATGTGGGGCTGAACTGGTTGTGGTGGTGGTTGATGATGCTGATGCTGCGGCGGTGCCGGCGCCGGTGCAGCGGAAGCGACCGGCGTGGGCTGCAACGGCGGCGGGACGGCGATGGACTGGCCGGTGACCCTCTGTATAAAGGAGATGACAGCGGCGTCGCGGGAGGCGGCAATGGCGCGCTCCTGGGCGAGCGCGTCCTGCTCGCGGGCGAGGCGCGCCACCTCCTGCAGCCGCCACGCCTCCTCGCGGATCATCCTCTCCTGGTCACGCCTCTCGATGGTTTCAAGGAGCCTCTGCTGCATCACCTCCTGCCGCTCCATCACCTGCCGCATCAGCCCCTCGAACATCCTCATCGCCTTCCCGCCGCTGCTCCGCCGCTTCCGCTTCCCGCCCTCCTCCGCTGTCTCCTCCGTGTCCGATCCCGACGAGAAGCTCGCGTCGTCCATCGTCATCACGCATGCCGCCACATCCACCGCATGGCCAGTGGTAGCTGGAGTAGTATAGGTAGTCGCCCTCGGCGCCAGCTGCGTCAGGACAGGCGGCGGCGCAGCTGGGAAGCGCAAGGCCGAGAGACCAGACCCGCCGCCGACGGGGGTGGCCGGCGGCGCCACGGCCACTGGCGTCGGTGCGAGAGACACCGCCGGCGGAGGCTGCTGCGGGCGCTCGGAGGCGTTGGCGCCGTGGAGGGCCTCGAGCTCGGTGAAGAACCGGTATGTCTTGCCGTCGCCGCGGCCTCCGCGGCCGTCCTTGGTGCGCTTGTAGTACTTGTCGACGTTCTCGAACTTCTCGCGGCACTTCTTGGCGCTCCTCGTGTACCCCATCTCGGCGAGCTTCCTGCACGCCATGGCAGCCACAATTAACCTCGTCATCATGTTCATGTCACACACAAACATGGACACACACACTTGCATGTAGTCATCACAACTTGCTGCAACACATGCATGCATCTACAATCTAGCATGCATGTTGCTCTCACTGAAAAGAAAGATCTAGCTAGCCCTATATGCACTGAATTTTTTACTTCACGTGGGTGGTAGAAAGCGAAAGATAATTACCCCTTTGGAATTGGGATTGATGCTGCTTAATTACATCGGATCTGAAGCAAAACTAATAATAAAGGGAAATTACTGATATTAACAGCATCAGCAGTAGCGTGGTGGCCGATGAAGTGACGCAAAGGGCGAAAGGGAACTAAAAAGAGGAGGAGGAGAGCGATATGTGTGTCATTTTTAATTGGGAAAATTCACTGCGCTCGTCCTGGCTGCAAGCTAGCTGCTTCTTGCAGCCAAGAAAGCTTCTGTGATGCAAATCTAACCGAAACGAGCTCGAATTTTGACCATGCAGCTCGCCATGGTCGTCAGATGGATGAGTAATTGTTGGGATTAAGAGCTTAATTAGAGAGAATTAGAGTCTACCTGGAGACTTCCTCCCAGAGAGGGCCCTTGAGAGCGGCTTCGCGGAACGCGGTGTCCATATCCGATCGGATCTTGAGCAGCGCCAGCGTCTCCTGCCGCGGCCACCGGCTGCCGACCGACGAGCCGCCCCGGTCTCCCTCCTCGCCGCCCAGCCCGTCGTGGTCGAGCGAGCTACCGGAGCCCGGCCCGTTGGCTCCGCCGAGCTGATGCTCCTCCGCCTGTTGCTCGCCCTGCTGCTGACCTTGCGGCGGGAGGCTGCTGATCGGCGACGGAGCCTCGCCGGTGGCCGAGAATGACGGCATGCCCGGCTGCTGCATGCCAACAAAGTAAAGATGAAATCTTTCGCTGTCCCTCCTGCTAATCACAGTGGTGGAATTGAGGTCAGGTGGGGATGAGACTGCGATGCGACGAGCAGCAGTAGTGCATGCATGGAGGAGGAGCTAGCTAGTGGAAGCGGTGCGCGTGCACGAGACTATGAGAGAAACGGAGTCATGGCATCCACAAGCTAGCCTAGCTACCTAAGCTAACTGGAAAGATGAAGCTGAGGAAAAGAGGAAAGAAAAGAAAGGAGAAGCTAGCTAGCTAGGCAGCAAGAGAAAGAGAGAAAGAGAGAGAGAGAGAGAGAGATAGTACTAGACTGGCAGAGATATGGCTGCTGCTGCTGCTGATGGTGGCTGCAAAGGGAAGGTGAGGAAGAAGAAGAAGAGGATGCAGAGCGAGCAGTATACTAGTACTAGTACTGGCCACTGCTATAGCAGCAGCAGCGATAGGGCTGCACTAAATATAATACTAGGGCGGTGGAGAAGAAAGAGAGGTGAAGGAGGAGCTGGCTGGCTGGCTGGTTTCAGCACTGTGATGTGAAGAAGAAGGCGAGGAAAGAAATGCAGATCGAAGATGACGGGGTAGATGATGATAATGACGACGATGATGTGAGAGATAGGGCGAGATGAGGTCTATAGCTAAGGAGCTGGTTGATAGATATAGTAGATAGATGGACAGAATAAACCAGATGGCGCATGCGCTGTCAGGATGGCTACGTACGGCCACCCCCGTAACAGTATACATCCAGGGTTAATTAACTTTTTTAAACTAACCCAAAATTTGCTGCTGTAGTAGCAGTCACTCACTGACAGATGGATTCAGACTCACCTGCCAATTGACACTATTGTAACTAGTAATGTAGAGAATCCCGGCGAAATTTAACCGTCACTTTGTAGTAAGCTATCTAGCTAGCTCATGTGTGATTTTCAGGTTTGATGGTGCAGAGTGACCGGGGCATCCGGACCCTACATTTTGGATCCCACGATGCTCTGATTCCTGCACAAGCGGTGTACACACAAATTCACTGTAAAATCACAAGGGGAAACATCAAAACTGCACAGTAGATCATAACTGGGACAGAAATTAAAGAAAGACAAAAGAAAACAAAAAAGGGAGGGAGAGAGAGAGAGGAGCTATCTAGAGGACGAGAGTGGCCAGACAAGTCCACACTGTAACAGCCTGTGTGGTGGGCCCGGCCCGGCAGGGTTAGAGAGAGAGAGAGAGAGAGAGGGGTCGGTGGTGGTGGCGTGCAACGTGCATCCAGGGATGTAAGTATAAACGCCAACCCCACACACCCCACGTTGCGTACCACACAGGTCACAGCCACTATAGCTCAGCTAAGCTAATTGCTAAGCTTGATTAGGTGGTAGTGGTACTACTACTTAGTAACATGCATGCATGCATCCCCATGTCTCATTCCTAAACACATTTTTACTACTGATAATTATATATATGGTAGAAAAGTGAGAAGCATGGGATGGACAATTAATTAATAACCTTCATCCATAATAAAAGAAAGTGTCTCTGTGTGTGTGTTTTAAAAATTCTGGAAAAAAAAATAAATGAATGCTTGTGTATGTATGGTTGATACAAAATGCAATAATGCAACATTGGTGTACACAGCTGCATGAGGGATGAATGAATTCATGTATAGCCCAGCTGGTCCAAAATAAGGTAGTTCAGTATTAAACAAAGGAGCTGACATCCTTAAATAAGCTTCATGTTGTTGTTAAATTAAAGATAGCTAGCTTTGCCGGAATGTTGTTCATTTCCATATTATAAAAAGGTGGCAACTAGCTAATATATACGATCGAACCATCATGTCATCTTGAGAAAATATAAAGTTTACGGCAATGAAATGAAATGCACATGCACTTGTCCACAGCCAGAGTATCTAGCAACAAAAACACTGTACTTTTTTACATGTTCTCCCTGTTGATTGACTTTTCCTTTATGCTAACGCTATCTATCTTCACGCATGCATGCATAAACATGCTTTAAAAAGAGGGAAAACAAAGGGAAAAGCGGTGAAAGAACGAATTGGTACCATACACAAAAGTTTTATGCATCAACATCAAGAAGAAAAATAAGCATATGGTTGTTCTCCATCTGGGCATGTACAACTCCTACTACTAGTTCAGAGATCCAGTTATATTGATTAACCGCCCCCCCCCCCCCCCCGCCCCAAAAAAAAACATTATACCATTATCAAGTTGTACATTTATTAGTTAAGTCCTCAGTAGAGAATTATTAAACCATTTGAAACATAAGAATCAATACAAATCATAAGATACTCAAATGCCACATGGCATCAAATTAATTGATTAAATGGAATTTTAATGAACATATAGATGTTTATAGGTTGTCCAGGTGAAGGGCAACACTGATGCGTGCCAGACCTCTCCAAATTATTGTGATTCACTGTACGCCCATACTGTCAAGGACTCCCTTAATTACTTTATTTTACTCTCTCCCTTTTTACCATTTTATAGTTATATATAGTTGTTGTGTATGAGTGAATGTTCCTTAAGTACGCCCTGCACACTGGTACATTTTGAGCCTAGCTAGGTATTTGTGAGTTATTTAATAAAGGTTAAGGTTGAAAAAAAAGAATTTACTGCTCTTTAATAAATAAGGGATATATAGGGTGGAAGGATAGGTGAGGTAAGATAAAAAAATAAATAAGATATAATTAATGAGATAAGTAGTATTATAAATAGTAATTAAAATTCCTATTGTCTTTTAAGTTACACGTAAAACAGTGTTATGCATGCAGGTTAATGATCGAGAGATGGATGGATCATATCATGTCACTGCTGCTGGCTGTACTACTATTCTGTCCGTCCATTAATATAATGACTAGACACAAGTCCCGTCCAGATTTGATTTTTTGAACTTTTATTTCTTAAATTTTAAAATTTTGAGTATCTCAAAACTTATTTCTATATCTAAACCTTTTTGATAAAAGTTTTTAAATTTAGAAATAAGTTTTGAGAGGACATGTTTTTAAAGTAAAAATAAAAAAATTATCGTACTATGTTGCCTTAAATACAATAGAGGGAGTAGTTATTCAATGAAGTATGTAGCACGGTAGTAGCTAGATATTATTCAGCTTTCAATGCCCAGCTAAATGATGTATTCTCTGCGTTCTCATATTTACTTGTACCATCTCTATTTCAACTTTAATTATTAATAATTTTTAAATAATTAATTTATAATTACTAAAAAATATGTGGTTGTATGTATGGAATAGTACACATTACTAATATAGCATATTTTTAGGCATGTATAATTTTTTTCAGAAAAGACGAGCGGATAAAGCTAACAAATGAATAGTAACTAGTAACATTTATTTGAAACTAGAGACACTAGTTTTATTTTCCCTTTTTTTTTGCCGAAGATCGATCTAAATGATGTACTTAGTTATTAAATCTATCTATCTATCCATTTGCTCCGAAAGAATAGGTGATTGAAAGAATCTTTTTTCGCTGTCGTCCACACATCCAATATCTATCTATCCACCACAACCATAGATGCATATCGATGATCTCCCTGGCAGCTAGAGAAGTTAGTTCCAACTGCCTAAATTATTTCCAGCTTCTTCACTCGCATGAATTAAGTGCTGTTATTACTGATATATATTGCAAGGCTGCTAGCTAGCTGCTCACTATTATTATTATCACCAGCTCGATCAGGTCATCAGTTGCAACTTGTTGTAAGTATACACATTATATTTAGGAGTAGTACATATCCGTTGGTGCGTCGTTGTATTGTAGTAATCACATGAAACAGTTGGGGGCTGAAAATTGCACACGGTGTACATGCTGAATCGAAGACAAAATGCACGTAGTTGGCTTGCTACTTGGGCTAGCCATATGATCGATGTGCGTACGTACGTACGTACAGAGACTGAAATGAAGAAGAGTGAAGACAATGAAACTATATAGAGGAAGAGGTAGTTAGGGAGAGTACGTTACCGTTTTCCTACGGCACATACGTGAAGTCAGGCGTGTCGTGCTCCTCCGGCCGGTAGCTAGTTATGCCATGCCAGCTGGTTGCATTGTGTGTGGGGGGGCCTGATCAGTCTCAAAGTGAAATTAACTGGATCAGGAATCCAATCCAATCCAATCCTCCTGCAGCATCGTTGCCGTGCGTGACAAAGACGATATATCCGTCGATGGATGGATGGAGTTGGAGCAGCGAAGAGACAGTCTAATGAGAGCAAGTACGGGAGCAGCAGAGCAGAGCAGAGGAGGTGGCAGGTGGACGTGGTCCTGGACTCCTAAATGCCAGGGAACTCATGAGGCTGCGGCCGCCCGAATCTACTGCGTGCTTCTGTCCAAAATCCAACCCATTCATCCAGATATCCAGTCCAATCCCCTCACTTGAATATGAGGTGCCTAATCATCATGCGAATAACTGGCCGCCCGGCTTAATCAAGCTGCGAACACAAAGCTCCTAGCTCGACAAGTTGCGAGGCGGCGCGGGCGTTGCGTGCATTGCAGCTGTTTAGCCATTACACGGCGCTGCAAAGTTGGTTGCCGCCTGGCTGGCCAGTGGCCACCTCTGCCCTGGCTACTGCGGCGTACGTCTCCTCGCGTTACGCGGACCGGACCCCCCAAAAAACCCAAAGCCCAACAGCATCCATTCCAGCCCATCTCGTTGCCTGCGTTTCTCCTAGGAGGCCGGCCTTAATGCGTTTTTGACCGAGGATTTGATTATTTGCTATCGTGACCCACCTGTCATGCAATGGCAGGTGCCCGCCTAAACACCGGCAAATCATCAAATTTACCGTTTCGGTTTCACACGCAGACATGACAGGAGCTAAATAAACGCAAATTGAACCATGGAAATAATTTCTACCTTTTCAAGCCCAAATATGCGAGGTATCAAATAAATGCAACTCCACATTGCCAAACGAATAGGTGGATGGGTTGCCTTCCGTTTATCCGCACAACACATTGTACGCAGCAATCACGCGCCGATACATCGATCGATGTGAACGCCGGCAGTAGTCAATTCCTCATTATCACTAGTCATCACCCTCAACGCCGGCAGTGGCAGCCCCGGCTGATGCCTCCGCCGCCGCCGCCGTCGCTGGCTCCGAGGTACAGTAGTAGTAGTAGTATACACCGGCCGCCACTGCCGCCGCTGCAGTGGCACGCGTCGCTGCACGCCCCCGCACCCGTCGTTCGACCCTGCCATGCATCCACAACAAAATCACTAAGCAAATCAAGGACGACGCATGCGTATGTACCAAACAAATTTATATGCAGGGCTTTTGCTTACTCGCAACGGTGGATGCAGCGGCGACGACAAGGATGATGAGCAGAAGAGGGATCGATCAGAGATGTGTTGGTGTCGCACGCTGCAGGTCTGCACCTCCTGGCTATTTTATTTTTGTTTTGGAGGCCGCCCGGTGTGTCTTTCTTGATTTTGGAGGTGTCAAGTATTCATAGGAAGGTGGTCCTGATATATATACCAACTCTTTAATGTGGTGCAAATTAATAATATATATATATATATATTCCGTTTCTTTGGACATGTACAACATTATTTATTATCAGTTTTTCTCCCTTGCCATGTAAATTTGGTGATGTGGAAGAGAGAGGGGAGAAAAGAAAAACATCGTTGCTAAGTATAATATTGGCTCAGAGTCAACTCTTAACATTTATTAAAGAACATTTTGCTATATGTGGGTGAAGAAAAATGAAGAAGGATAATAAAAATTATTTTGATGTATTAATGGTTAAAGGGTCTTGTTGTCTCAATTATTTTAAAAAGATAATCTCTAAGTGATGCGTATTAATTAAGAGACCATATCAGACCCTAACTCTATATACATGTCCTTATATTATTACTTGACTCTTGACTCCACATTTCATGGTGCCATGGTGTAAATAATTGGCATGCATGTAGAATAACTATTCCAGAAGTATAAGCTTTATGTACATATATTTGTTTAATTAATGGAATTTATTTCAGCATTTGCTACAAAAGAAGCTACAAACAATTATTATAGAGGTTATAGGTCAAACAACTGCAAATTACAAAATCAAGCTTGATTAAAAATAAGAAAACAACCTAAAACAACAACTTAAAAATAAACAAAATATCAATTGCTAACCTTCATCTATGATTGATGAAAATTTATTGTTTCTATACAGTGGCTTGCAAGTCAAACTAGAAAATAGAATCCCAATCAATTATTGTGTTGATCAAATTTCACACGTATCATTATCGGTAACTATGTTGAAACAAAGTGGAAGATAATATTAAAGAGTAATTGAGTTGTAGATTAACTATTCACCAAAATTTAAACCTAAATAACAAACAATTTTTGTTCTCAATTTCCTGTTGAAACTAATGTATGTGTTTAAACATAAATTTTCAAATTTGTTCAAAAATTTAAATTGTGTTTTTGAATTTGGCATTAAATGATTCTATCCCATTTTATTTTATTATCAATTATTTTTTCACATTAAGATTTATAAATTAGTTAGGAATAATGTAGTCATTTTAGAAAAATCTAACGGCCAACCAAATTTAGGAGATCAAGATGAAAAATCAAAAGGCACATAGGAGATGAGGTAATATTTAAGCATACACAAGAGATTGAGTAAATTCTTAGAGACATATAGGAAATTTTCTCAAAAAGAATGGAGAAAATCAACCGCTTGATATTGCTGGTATGTAAGGATAGAATGGTAATATACATGGCCCTTAGAATAAGAAAGTTACTGTACTACCGTGCATGCTTGCTCTATACATTTTCCGGCTGTCATTTGTCATGAGCAGTTGAAAAAGATAATTATTATCATGTGTTCTTTTGCCTCTTTTTTTCTATGCCGATCTTTTTGTCGCATGTTGCCCTCACTTTTATACTGATTCCCAGCTTAACTATATCGCTATGAACAACAAGGACCATATAAGTGGCACTGATGGGCTAGCTAGTTGTCTGGACACACTGTACTCTACTGGTTTTGGTCTGTCTCCCAAATGCATACTTGCAAATAGAGAGCTTTTCCTTTCCCTGTTTATAATAGCTCCAGTTACATTCTGTTTCGGATAGGATAGATTTGGCCGAATTAATTCCCTTCAAAGATCAAGATATATCGTGTACTATGATTGCGTTGCCTGCCCGATTCGCTAGATCAACGATGAAACAAGACAAATTATACAAGGGTTGAATTTCTCAAAGTTGTAACATTTCATAGTAAATTATTACATTAATAAAAAAATTATGTTAGATCTAGATATATAGATTTATTGATGTATTTATATATAAAATATAATTATATTTATAGAAATAGAATTGTATATGAAATACAACTTATAATATAAAATCTAAATATACTTCTGATATTTATAGAAATAAGATTTTAGAGTTGTATATTATAGAATTAATTAGCTCCGTATAAATCCTTTAACTTGTGTTAATTTATTTTTTTTCTAACATGGAGGATAGAATCAATGGCCAATACATTAATTCTCTCCTATTTAATCAAAAAGCGTTGCTGTGGTACATATGTTGATTGATTATATCATAACACTCTACAGTCTACTTAAGTGGTAGGGTATGATAATCTGCGTAATTAAACAGTAAACATGTGACAGAAAAATCTAACACCTAGTTCTCGATGTCTAGGGAGAGGGAGGAACTGGACAAGAGCAAACAGTCAAGCGTAGAATTCGAAAATCTCGGGGCTCGAATCTAACCCAACCACCTCGTCACCTGCTGTCGACTAGGGTTTTTGTGACATCTCGGCTGCCACGTACGGCTCGCTGGACAAACACAGCTAGCCACCTTGTTTGTCTGTATTGTGTTGATGTAATATATATGGGATATACTGTTGACGTCTATTTAATTCAGTGGGATATATGAATAAATTTTTGAGCAGATAAATAAATAATTATAGAAAAACAAATATAGACTATTCGAAACCTTTAGTGCTGTTTGAAGAAGATGATATTTAAGAATATAAATACAAAGTTTCTCTAGGAAGAAAGGAGGCAATGCAATTAAAACAATAGCCACCTTTAATTCAATCGAATCAACATTTCCGATAATATCTAGCCGCTAATAACTAAGTTTTTCGTCGATATAATTGTAAAATAAATTAAAGTTTTTCTCTTAATATATTATACTATATAATAATAACATCGGTCTCCAGCCAAATATTAACGGCTCAAATATATATAAAAATCTATATATCTCATTCTCACTATAAATTTAATTGTATTCTTATATTAGCTGATCTCTACGCCCTTTAAATATATAAAATATATATACAAATACTATAATCAAATTATTATTCATATATCCTCTTTTCTTGTTCTTTATCAATTCTTCTTTTGCCACTCCTATGTGGACAATGCATCTAGCCTAGGACCCCACATGTCAACCACTAATGCACGGGGCTATATGTACCTTAGTGCAACTGACAAGTGGGCCCATAAAAATGTTATATGTTCTGTTTGTCAGTGACTGTGTAGTCAAAATATATCTATACGGAACCAGAGTTCTTCAGCAGTAGTGGCATGTAAATTCGTATCTTGGAAGAAGGGAGATTCAATACAGGGATAAATCAAGGTATGTAAATGCACATCTTCCGTTGTTTCCTCCAAATGTGTAGTAGCAGATTGGTGCATGTAGAAATATATATAGTGAGACTAAGAACCCCGAGTGTATACAAGGAGGTCGGGTCTATATATATACAAACCAGTGGTCCAACACCTACCACAGTCGTAGCGGGAGGAGAACAGACGCAGAGACTGAACCAAAAACTGATGAACAAAGACGTGGACAGGCCTTTAATCATTATATCGGCGAACTGGTACGCCGATGGTATATGAAGCACCCGAACCTGTCCTAATACGACCTTGTTATGGACAAAATGGATATCGATCTTAATGTGTTTGGTGCGTCGATGATGAACCAGGTTGGCGGTTAGGTAGACATCACTGACATTATCGCAGTAGACGACAATCACAGAGGAGAGAGTGCACGGAGCTCCTGGAGAAGCTGGCGAAGCCAGCAACACTCGGCGACGGCGTGGGCGACGGTGCGGTACTCGGCTTTAGCGCTAGACCATGACATTGTAGTCTGGCTTTTTGAGGACTAGAAGACTAGAGTGTCACCGAGGAAGACGCAGTAGCCGGACGTAGAGCGTCAAGAGTCGGGGCGGTCTGCCCAGTCCGCGTCGGAGTATATGGTGAGGGAGTCGATGGGGCTGGAGCTGAGATACAGTCTGCTGGAGAACGTGCCCTTTACGTAGCGCAGGATGCGCTTGAGTAACGTGAGGTGAGATTCCCATGAAGTGTGCATGAAGAGGCACACTTGCTGGACGGCGTACGTGAGGTCGAGCCATGTGAGGGTGATGTATTGTTGAGCCCCGTCAAGACTCCGATACTGAGAGGGATCGGCAACTAGTGCGCCATCAGCAGTGGAGAGTTTGGCTCGAGTGTCGACCGGGATGGCCATGGGGTGACAATCGGCCATGCCCGTACACTGAAGAAGATTGATGGCGTACTGGCGTTGGGAAAGAAAGAGCCCATGAGAGAAATGGGTGACGGAGATACCAAGGAAGTGGTGGAGAGGACCAAGATCGATCATGGCGAACTCGAAGTGGAGTTGGGCCATGATCTGGTCGAGGAGAGATATCGAAGACGCTGTAAGGACAATGTCGTCGACATATAGAAGGAGATAGGCGGTAGCAGTGCCGATATGAAGAGTGAACAAGGAGCTATTGGACGCAGAGGCCACTGAGGGTCGGCCAGGGCGGAGCGAGAAGTCATTGGGATAGGCGAGATAGAGCTGTGGACGACGGAGAGCCCGTAGCTCTTGGTGGGGGCGAAGAGACCCGGTCTGATATCGAGTGACCATATGAGAGGTGGAGGGAACGGGAGCCGATGGGAGTGTGGTAGAGGTGGGGAGAACTAGTTGGGTGGGGGTGTCATCAGCTCTGGATCGGTGGCTGTAGGTGAGAGGAAAGGAGGAAACTAGATCGGTCTGAGCCGATGGAGTCGGATGGGCCGATTGGTCCGATCGGTCCGATGGAGATGGAGAAGCCAATAGGGAGGAAGGAGCTGATGGAAGTGAGGTGTTCGATGGAAAAAGAATAGGATCGGCCGAAACCGATGAGAGTGGTAGGACCGATGGGGGTCCGATAGGAGGGACATAGGACCGAATAGTAGTGGGATAGCTGAAAGATAAGTCCTCAGCAGCGGTCGATGAGGGGGCCGATGGGGAGAATGGTGGAGGAGACCGAGACGGCACGATGTTGGTGAGGAGGAAGTCAAGATCGCTAGAGGAGGATCTTGGATTAAGCAGACCGAAGAAAAAACATGTCTCGTCAAAGATGACATAACGAGAGACGATGACCCGTTGGGTGGAAAGGTCGAGATATCGATATCCCTTGTGAGATGAGGGATAGCCGAGGAGAATACAAGTGGTGGAGTGGGGAGCGAGTTTGTGGGAAGCAGTGGCGGTAAGGTTTGGGTAGCAGAGGCACCCGAAGACGCGAAGGTGGGAGTAGTCGGGCGTCGTGCAGTAAAGAAGGGTGTATGGAACGTTGTGTTGAACAGAAGAGCACGGACGCCGATTGAGGAGGTAAGTCACAGTGGCTAGAGCTTCTGCCTAGTAAGTTACAGGTAAGTGGGCATGAAGTAGCATAGTACGACTTATGTTGTTGAGGGTGCGAAAGAGGCGCTCGGCTTTACCGTTCTAAGGAGAGGTGTAGGGGCAGGAGAGTCATAGATGGATGCCCTGTGAGGGGAGGAAGGTTATAACAGTACGGTTAACGAACTTCGTACCGTTATCGGCTTGTAGAGTCTTGATGGGGAGGTTGAACTGGGTAGAAACGTAGGTGGCGAAGTTAGTAAGGTGAGAGGTGACCTCAGATTTGTTGATGAGCAGAAACGTCCAGCAATAATGTATGTAATCATCAAGTATGACAAGGTAATACTGATTACCGGAGACACTTTTAACTGGAGAGGTCCATACATCACAATGTATAAGCTCAAACGGTCGCGAGGTACAAGAGAGAGAACAAGAAAAAGGCAGACACATGTTTGCCAAGTTAACACGAGTGGCAAACTGTGGAGCTACTATGGGTACATCGGATGGAGGCACTACGACGGAGAGTGGCGACAGCGTCGGGGCTGGGGTGGCCGAGGCGAAGATGCCAGAGGTTGGTGGAGAGGGCGACGCTGGCGTGTGGAGTGGACGGCGCAGTGGGAATGGTGTAGAGGTCTCCGCCACAATTATAGCGAAGGATCTGTCGCCGTGTTGGGATATCGTTCACAGAGAAACCAGAAGCGTCAAATTCGATTGATCAATTGTTGTCTCGTGTGAATTGGCGAACAGATACAAGATTGTTAATAAGGGAAGGTATGATAAGAACATTGCGAAGGGGGAGTTTAGTGATGGGTGTAGACAGAGAGGAGTCACCACGGTATTAGATAGGAAGAGAGTGGCCATTGCCGATGGTGACAAAGGGGGAGGAAGAGGGGTGACAAGAACGGAGTATACCAGCCGATGACGCCATGTGGGAGGACGCCCCAGAGTCTAGCACCCAAGGGTGCTATGGTTGGAGCGTCATCTGGTTGAGGGCAGCGACGAGGCCAGCCTGGTTCTAGGAGGAAACTGACTGGGTGGGTGGTGTCGGTAGCATCGGCTGAGGTGACAGAATGGGAGCCGATGTTAAGTGAGCCTGAGGATGGGCGCCGAGAACCCCTGGTTGCCATCCGATGGGGCTGTGTGGCTGGGGCTAGGGTGCCCAGGGGTTGTAGCAGAGCCACGGACCCGTGGGACCGGCAGGCTGGGCAGGACTGAAACAGGTCGCGATTGCATCAGACCCTGCCAGTTCTTGCCCTTGCCTTTGCCGGTGCGGGCTGTGTTGCCATGGTTAGAGCCATGGTCGCCAGAACCGCGGGAGGGAGCAGCAGCGCAGGATGCTCGGCAACCATTATCGGCTACAGCGAGGAGAGCGGTGTGGGCCACGGTCTTCTCGTCGTTGGCCAGACGGAGTTCTTTAATAACTAACATGCAATGGGCCCGGGCAAACGACGGAAGGGATGTGGCGTTGGCGATGTCATTGGCGGTGTTTGAGAAGCGGGGGTTGAGGCCGCGTAGAAGGACGAGAACGAGTTGAGAGTAGGCCACAGGGTGGCCGACGTCCTGAAAAGCAGCAACCTTAATTTTAAGACGCTGGCAGTACGAGGAGACAGAGGAGTCTCCTTGTAACATGGAATGGAACTCGTTGAGGAGGAAAATGGCGTGGGGCTGTTTGTTTGCAAGGAAGATCTGCTCGATAGCCACCCAGAGATCCCGGGTGGTGGAGTCGGTATCTTTTATGGCGAGGTCGAGAACAGAGTCATCGACCGAGCCGAGCAGCCAGCTGTGTACGCAGCACTCGACGATGTCCCACTGAGGGTCATCGGTGCGAGGTGGAGTGAAGCCATCGATATGTGACAGTAGGCCGAACTTTTCACAGATGGATTTGAAGAAGAAACCCACTTGAAATAGTTGGTGTTAAGGTCAAGAGAGATAGGAATGTGAGATTTCACGTTCACAGCAGCGTAGGGGGTGAGAAGATTGGCGAAATGGTGCCCGAGGTGTGGTCTAGGGCACTAAGAGCCGGAGCAGATTCGGCGACTAGAAGAGTGCCGGAGTTGAGGGCGAAATCGATGGCCATGACGAGAGAAGAACAGGTACAAGTAGCTGATGGGAGGAAGAGGCCGATGGGGGGAAGCCGATGAAAGAATAGATCAGCCGATCAGAGAGATGAGAAGCCGATAGAGAGTGGGCCGCCAGCCGATGGAAAGTGGTTGGCCGATGTGGAGTAGGCAGCGGAGTAGGTGAGGAAAAGGTGGTGGCAGAGTAGGTAGGTCAGAGAGTGATTGGGTCACGGACGTGTGAGGATTCACGTCCGTGGACTCGTGGAGGCCAAGGAGTGGAGCGAACGCGAAAAAGGCGGAGAGGGGTCGAACGCGAAGAGAAGGTGTTCGCGTCCGGGAGATAGGAATTCGTGTCCGTGGATACGTGGACACGTCAGATTGCCTCGGACGTGAGGGAAGAAGGTTCGTGTTCGAGAGCCGTTGAGCGTGTGGGAAAAGCGAGAACCGAGGAAAGGTTCCAGCCGATGGAGGGTGGACGAGTTCAGCCGATGGAGACGACGAGCGTAGAGGTGCGCCGACGTCAGAGGAGAAAGGATGCACGAAGCAAGAAGAAGGGTGGAGAAGGGTGCGAGGCGAGATGAGGAGGTGGATGAAGACCGTCGCCTTGTCGTGTGGAGGTGGACGGGAGAAAAGGGAAGTGTCTGTGGGAAGATGGAAAGAAGAAAGGAATGAAGATGAGAGAACGAGTAGAGAGTACCGGGAAGAAGATCGGCAACGGGGAGAAACGTCGACGACGAGGAGGAAAAGGTCGGCTTGCCGATGGGAGAAAGTTAGCGCACCAGAGATATCTAGACTTGCTCTGATACCATATAGAAATATGTACAATAAGACTAAGATTCCGAGTGTATATAAGTAGGGTTAGGCCTATATATATACAACCTAGTGATTTAGTGGCACTAACAGTGCAAATGTGCAATCATGAGAAGCTTTGACTGGTGAGAAAGGTTTCATCATTGCCTTGTGGCTTATTGTATCTCTCATTTCTCTCTTTAGGAAGGACAATTGCATTGGTTGTTTGGCTGCTGCATCAAGGTATCGGAGAGCTTGGTTGCTGCATGTAACCTGGCCAAGGTTTCTGAACTGACCTGAGTTGCAAATCAGCAATGGCATATCCAAACACCCTCTCTCTGTGTTCAAGAAGGCAAGGTACTCGTACTAACATTGCAAAATAGCACTATTCGTAGAATGAAAGCAGCAGGTGTGTACACCAAGAGCAGTAAGCTGGTAAGAGGGTAAGAACTGGAAAGAACCACTACTTCAGTTCATTTCCATGGGAAGTAGAAGTTCCATCTACTACTCTTCCAGTGCCATGAAGGTGGTTCCATGGCATCTGACTCTCGTTCATTTTATTCGGATGGGATGTCTTGATTTGAGGTTCTTTTTCTAAGCCAGGATTTGTAGCATGCGACGTCTATTCTCTGAGGTAAATACGGCGGAGGGACCGTATCCTAAGTTACATCCAGCCTCTTATTATGTTTTATCTTGATCTACCCATTTAATAGAGGACTGGCTGATTCGGATCTACAGTACTTTTGAGTTTGACCACAAAATAGTCAATCAGAAGAAAATTAGGAACTTCGCTAAGCTTGTTGTTTTAGAATCATCTGATCTAGTGAGCTTATAGTTGATTTCTGTATATGTGGAGCACAGAAAGATCTTGCTGATAAACAGTAAGCATACAAGGAAAGGTCGACGAGGTAAATCTCATGGAAACAGAGAACTGACGACAACGCAGCATCACTGAAACCGGGCAGTGCAATTTACCTACAGGCTTAGTAAAGGAACAAGGTAAGCATAGAGGAGTCAAAGATCACGCCCCAGGTTGTGTTGGTCATGTTCCTCTCGAGGAAGGGTTCAGGAACCCATACAACCAAAGTCTATACAATACATCACAACTGGACACCCTGGGAAACTAAAAGCCGTACTAAAAGCCGTGTCATAGGAGAACGAAATCTCCAGACCTTATTACACCGCGCACGACTCTAGCATTTCGCAGTTCTTACAAAATTAGCTACTACTCTTAAATGCAGGTGAACTGTCATTTCACTTCTTGACCTCCTCGTACTCGGCCTCAGGAGCCTGGACGCCTCCACCCTGTGATCCTGTTTTGCGAGTCACCAGACCCACCACCAGACATGTGCTGCCCAATCTTTGAAACCGCCTTGTTGGCCGCTTCGATCTTGCTCTTTATCTTATCAATGTCAGCCGAGGCCATCCCATTGCGGAGATCGGCAATTGCTGTCTCGATCTTGCAGGCAACCTCTGCAGGGATCTTGTCCCTGTACTCACCCAAACTTTTCTCTATGCTGCAGATGGTAGTGTCTGCGGTGTTTCTGATGTCAATGAGGGCTTTCCGTTCCTGGTCCTTCTGGGAATGCAGCTCAGCCTCCTGGACCATCTTTTGGATCTCAGCCTCAGAAAGCCCACCAGAGGATCGAATTGTGATCTGCTGCTCCTTTCCAGTTGCCTTCTCCTTTGCTGAGACTGTCATGATTCCGTTGGCATCGATGTTGAATGTGACCTCAATCTGTGGCATACCCCTTGGTGCTAGTGGAATGCCAACGAGGTCGAACTCACCAAGGAGTTTGTTGTCTGTTGCCATCTCACGCTCACCTTGCAACGCCCGAATACCCACTTGTGTCTGGTTGTCAGCAGCAGTTGAGAACACCTGTAGAAAAAGGGCACAGACAGTTTTAAATAAGGCAAACTAAGAATAGAAATTTGTAGGAGAACTTGACAGGTAAATTAAGGCCCTATTGTCGTATACAAAGAAAATCATACAACAGAGGAGTAACCAGTACCATACGCATGAGACTGTAAACAGGAAGCCACCATAAGATCATCACAGAAAGACATGACACCAATCAAAGTCTGGAAATGCTTTTGTTGCCAAATATGGAAATATAGGCACAATGCAATCAGGTGCTAACGAAATACTAATACCTATCAGTACTATATTGCCAAGAAAACCAACAGACTCAGACTTTTCCAATTAGGTACTACTAAAGTAAGGGTTAGAACTTCTTTAGGACTTCTAGCGTATTAGGCACTAGATAGTACAGAGTATAATACATAAGAACTGCTACAGTAGCTAAGGGAGTAAAACTGTACTGACCTTTCTTTGTGGGGATTGTAGTGTTCCTGTTGATCAGTCTGGTGAAGATATCGCCAAGAGTCTTGATACCAAGTGATAGAGGTGTTACATCAAGGAGGAGCAGTTCCTTTACATCCCCTCGGAGAATACCACCCTGAATAGCAGCACCCATGGCCACAGCTTCATCTGGATTGACTCCTTTTGTCAAGGACCTCGGTACCAAGAGTTGGAAGTCCCTGACTTCGTAGCTTGTAGCTTGAGTTGGGTAAAGGTGGCGCCAGGGTTGTTGTCTGACTCCTGCAGCAGGGGTGAGATTTAGAGCAGAAGGGAGAGAGATTAGGGATAACTTCTTTTCTTTTCCTCCATTTCATCTCGGTTCCACTGATACATATAGGCGTCAGCTCTTAGTTCAAAGCTGGCCATTAACTCTAACTCTTCCACTACCTTTTAATTGCTATTAATAGCTAACTCTCAGCTGTTTAATACTGGCCATTTACTCCTTAAGCCTCCTCGGGCTAATTGCTGACCATGCATGCCCTTGAGAGCTGTTGTGACTGCTCCATGCACACCCTTGGGAGCTGTTGAGGCTGCTCCTCGTGTCCGAGACCGGCGGCTGTAGTGTCTCCCCTCTTAATTGCTATTAATAGCTAACTCTCAGCTGTTTAATACTCGCTATTCACTCCCTAAGCCTCCTCGGGCTAATTGCTGACCATGCACGCCCTTGGGAGCTGTTGTGGCTGCTCCATGCACGCCCTTGGGAGCTGTTGAGGCTGCTCCTAGTGTCTGAGGCCGGCGGCTGTAGTGTCTCCCCCACATGACACCTTTGCTAGGGGCCTTGCCAAAAATTTCAGGAACAACCTCTGGAACTTTTGGAACCCTTGTCATCCCACCAACAAGAAGGACCTCATCAACATCCTTAGTGGTTATACCACTAGCCTCCTTTAAGCAGTTCTTGCATGGATCTCTAGTCCTCTCAATCAGACTATTCACCGAACTTTCAAACTTCGATCTTGTCAATGTAATATCCAGATGTTTTGCTCCAGAGGAATCAGCTGTGATGAATGGAAGATTGATCTCAGTCTGGGCTGTTGATGAGAGTTCAATTTTTGCCTTCTCAGCAGCTTCACGTAGCCTCTGCAGAGCCAACCTGTCTTTTGACAGATCAATAGCTTCAGTTCTTTTGAACTCGCTTACTAAAAACTCCAAAAGGGTATTATCGAAATCTTCTCCACCCAAGAAAGTGTCACCATTTGTTGCTTTGACCTGAGACAACAGCACAATCACTCATCAGGAAAGAAATGAAGTACTACTATTTTATAGAAAACTCACTTCAGGAAGCACCAGAACAAGTTATAACTACTGACCTCAAAAACTCCATTGGATATTTCCAGAATGGACACATCAAATGTTCCTCCTCCAAGGTCAAACACAGCTATCAAACCCTCCTTGTTGTTTGTTCCATAAGACACAGCAGCAGCAGTGGGTTCATTGATGATTCTTTGGACATCAAGTCCAGCAATGCGACCAGCATCCTTGGTAGCCTGGCGCTGAGCGTCATTGAAATAAGCTGGAACAGTAACCACAGCCTTGGAAACTGCTTTTCCAAGGTAAGATTCAGCTGTCACCTTCATCTTGATCAAAACAAATGCACCAATCTGGCTCGGCGAGTATTGCTTGCCATCTGTTGTCTCAACCCAAGCATCACCATTTGCAGCCTTCACAATTTTATATGGTACCATTTTCATCTCTTTCTGAGTCCGTGGATCATCAAAATGCTGCCCTATTAGACGCTTTGTACCAAAGAAGGTGTTTTGTGGGTTAGTCACTGCTTGGCGCTTGGCTGGTGTTCCAACAAGTAGCTCTCCCTTCTGTTAAAAGCAACTACTGACGGTGTTGTCCTGGTCCCTTCTGAATTCTCTACTTTTGGGTTCTGCGGTCATTAAAAAGATTCATTAATTAAGACAGCAAAGGTTAACACAGGCACATCACACATAATCTAGCAAGCAACTGACCTTTCCTTCCATAACTGAAACGCAGGAATTAGTTGTTCCTAAATCAATTCCAATAACCTCATTTCCAGTTGGTTTTGCACTACAAATATAAACATAAATGGTTATACACACAAATTAAATGCACACTGAACGGATCTCCACTCCAATGTCTGTAAGACTATAAATGAAGATACTATATTACCTGAAAGTTCTTGCAAAACCAACCCATCTTGAACACACATTCGCAGCACATGTTGACTGGACGTTGGCGGTTAACTGAAATACGAATGAGTTTAATGAAGAGACAGATGGTAACATGAAGCAAACCATTGTATGGGTTTATGTATCTCATAAATAGGGACAATGTCAAAATGGTGAAAAAAGAAATACTCTTAGTTCGAATGAGATCATCACATAAGAGAATATTGAGTACAGGAAGGGAAGATAAAAGCACAAGCATCAAAAGCATGACCATCGAGGAGCCGGCAAACATAAAGTCAGGTAGCTCAGTCGTAAAGAGTAGCACAAGCTCATTGCAATCCAAAAGATCCAAAAGGCTAAAACAAAAGGAGCTATCCAATATTCCACTTTTTTTCCATTCCATGCCACCATGGGCAAGAATCCAAATCTACCAGTACTTCAATGCATCCAACGTTGAGTCAAGCACGTGCTACATCCTCTACAGTCAGTACTATCACATATTTATGCGTGCGTTTTGCAATCTTTGACAAAGGATGAGAGCAGAAGGAAAAAAAACACTCCATGATCACCACTACTACTCTTCCACATGTTGATCTATAGCGCAGATGCCTAAGAATGTTACACAGACCATATTAATAGAAACTGGAACAGATCATACCGCAGGAACCGAATCATGATGTATCCATGCAATTGGAGATCACACTCCAGTCACCACTACATCGTCAGACTTCAGGTGCTAGGGAAGGAAGCACGACGTTTACGTAATTTCGTTACCAATATAAATCATCCCGAGCAGTCAGGAATACAGTACATAAAAACGCTGCATGAGCAGTACGGAAGGAAAACGAGGGGGAAGAGAGTGAAGTAGCGTAGGGTTCCGAGAGGCGACGCGGGGTCTCGGCAGCGCACGGCCCGGAGAAGCAGCGACGCCGCCATGGCCTGGGCCTTGGGACAGGGAGGAGGGTTTTGGGTACTATCGCTTCCGGTGGATTCGACGAGCGGCGGACGGCGGCGGCGCGAGGAGGCGCGACTCGAAGGAAGTTGCGGGAGGCCGTGGAATGCTCTCAGACTCTGGCTGGTGGAAGGTGGTGAAGAAGCCTCTAGAACAGCCTGCGCATGGTATGGGCCCCTTACACTTTTGGGCCGCCTCATCCTCTTCTTGGCTCGGCCCAACTAGACTAGACGAGCCTCTGACTGCGGGGCCCGCCGCTCGTACCGACATGGCAGGCCCGACACGCCAGCTATCTCTTCTTCCGGTCACATGTACGCGGCGCGAGGAACTGGACAGCGGGAGCGACCACTAGCGGCTCGGCTCGTGTATTCCTCTTCCTTCTTCCTCGCATCACCCAGATCTCCGCCCGAGTAGAACCTAATCGGAGACTCCAGTCATGGACGATTCCGCGCGGCCGACACCCGCTGACTCCTCGGAGCTCCCCAACGGCGCGGGGGAGCCGGAGGCGGCGGCGGCGGCTGCGGTGGAGGAGGAGGTTGGGGTAGAGCGGGACACGACGGGATTGGAAATTGCGCATGATTCGGAGACGAATGCGGCTCTCGGCACCGAGGGTGAGTCCTCGCGGCCCTTCACCATGCGGGAGCTGCTCGGCGGGCTCAAGGACGGCGGGGAGGCCGGGTCTGGGAGATCCGCTCTCGCGGAGGGCAATGGGATTGGATCTGCCGGTGCTGAGGGCGCCAGGTCAGATTCTGCTCCCGCTTTGGGTTTGTACGAAGCTATTCGGATCTCGGGGGAGAAGCCATCGAGCTGTGCTGCTGCGTCTCAGCTTCGCCACTCTCTGTGTTTGCTTGCTTAGCTGTAGACATTCCCTCAGATCTGCCACTTACGTGAACTGTGTGGCGGTGCTTCTTTATGATCGTTTTTCATCGAATTGTTTAGTGCTCGCCATTGCATGGTGGTGATCTGATTGATTTAGTGGCTTTTTTGCTCGTCCTAATGGCTGCTAGATGTCTGGTACTGTGTCAGTTATATTATTTTGCCAGCTGTGTCAATATTTCAAGTCTCTTCCACAGGTTGTCTTCCTAGACTGGCTGACTGATAATGTGAACTTATTTAAGTTACTAGATGCGAATCCTTTTTTTTGGAATGTGACTATAGACCAGTGTTGAATAGATGGTTAGCGCTAGAAGGCGTAGCTATTCAGAATTCTATGATCTACTGAGGATGCTTGTATAGTGCAATTAGCTGTGTAAGTTTGCAGGAAGGAAAAAACTAGAAATTTTTACCCTGTGTTTAGCTTCCCAATTGGAGGTCTTGAGCATCTGTACAAAACTTAGGATGAAATCTTGCAACAATATCACTAGAGATTGTCTTATCCTGTCTGATGTTGGCTATCACAACAAGACTAAAATCCTGAAAAACTGTCTGGAAGTACTCATTGTCTGCCATATTTTGGTTTGATTTCTTCCTGACCTGTGCATGAAAAATATGCCTACCAACTATATCCTCAGGGCCTGACTTTTACTTAGATGTAAGCACTTTTAGGTATCTAGTTGATGGGTGATTTATTTCAACAAGTCACTACCATGCAGTTTGGTGGTTTTTCATTACCAATATTATTATTTATATGATCTCATATCAACACTATTAGGTTTGGTAGAATTGTTTTTCCTATTACTATAGGGGAGATGGTAGATAGATCAATTTTAAACCTCAGTTCTCCAAATAATCTCGAAACTAGCTACCATGTTAAGAGTCACAACACTTTCTTTGCTCCATTTCAGCCAGGACAGCCTACAGTTCGCATCCCGTCATGATGTTGCTATGGAGTTGATAAATAGTGTTACTGGAGTTGATGAGGAGGGCCGTTCTCGCCAACGCATTCTTTCGTTTGCTGCCAAAAGGTATTTGTTTGTCTCACTTGATTAACTTAATCCTATTTTGGTGTTATGAACTTTATAATTCATTCAGGATTGTGCCTTAAACATATGTCCTGCAGATATGTTAGTGCCATTGAAAGAAATCCAGAAGATCCTGATGCATACTATAATTGGGCCCTAGTCCTCCAGGTAGAACTGCATTCCCTATAGAAAGTATGGAACAGCTATTTCGCCAATTGAAGAGAACACTGCAGACTGCAGTACTTTATTCTGTTACTTAAAGTATGTAGTTAAAACAAAAGTTTCAAAAAATTATAATAAAAAGAAATAAAAGTAGATGGGTTCTGTAATGCTAATATCTTGTAGTTCTAATTTCTAAAGATACAATTTCAGGAAAGTGCAGATAATGTGGATCATGATTCTAGTTCTTCAAAAGATTCATTACTCGAGGAGGCTTGCAAAAAGTATGCTGAAGCTACACAACTCTGTCCAACACTATATGATGTAAGTTTGTTGATTGTAATTTCATTAATATGAGTTTCTGGACTGGATTGAAGATTGCTAAGAATTTTCACCTGATCATGTTCAGCATGAGATGGTGCTATGCCATGTGATATTATTGATATATAGAAACCACTGATAATATTGTATTTTGTTGTGCCTTTAAGCACCATATGAAATGACCCAAATCGATACTCTATGGACACACTGACAGTTCCTAACTTTAATTAAGAAAGCTTTCATTTATGAATAGTTTTTCTGCTTCAAAATATTTTGTTTAACCAAACATGCAACTCATTCCTCTCTTCTATCATTTTAGGCATATTACAACTGGGCTATTGCTATTGCTGATCGGGCCAAAATGCGTGGACGTGCCAAAGAGGCTGAAGAACTCTGGAAGCAGGTGTGTTAATAGTTGTGTATGTATGTTACAAAGGCTAATCTTTTTTTATGCTAGTATCCTAAGGACAAATGTTTTCTAGTCTTTTCTACACTTGTAGAATCGAATTTCTCATAATGTGATTCAATTCCAAACAGTTACGTTGTTAAGATTGTGAAAATGGACAATTTGAATTCTAACCCAAATTTGTGAGCTGATGAAATATTATTTACAGAATGGCTGTCTTCTTTGCAGTCATTAAATTGCGAACTAGTAATAATATCCACAGGAAATAGTTAGCATGCAATTCCTAGCACTCTAGCAGCACTGAATGAAATATAACATCGAAATTCTTTTCAATCAACGCTTTTCTTAGTACCAAGGGTCTACAATCATTTGCTGATAGTATCCCTGACATACCATGGGATCATTAACTTTGGGAAAAATGACTCAAAAGTTTTTGTACCTTTGTGGACAATATTTTAGTATATTATCTACACTTTTTTAGAGTTGATGTGTTACGAACTGTTCATTTCTCTTTGTTTCTTTTACAGGCTATAATGAACTATGACAAGGCAGTCCAGTTAAATTGGAACAGCCCCCAGGTTAGAACTGTCTCATTTGACTGATTTGATTTGGCAAGATAACAAATATTCCTTTGATTTTAAGTATGGAAATAGAAAACACCAATAAATAACTTCATCTTAGGAACCAATGCAATAAGGAGCATACAATAGATCCTAGAGAAGCATCAGTAACATAATTGCAGACCTTCACCAAACTGATGATGAGCTATAAACCTGTGCACCATTATTGATCACTCGTCAGCTCTAAGCTTGTGCTGCAGAAAAAAATTCTCAGGTGCTAAAGTTACTGCAGAGCTATAAGGTTGCATTGCAGAAACACTTCTGAGATGTTGTGCAGTTACTAAGCAGCCAATTTGTAAAATAAAAAGTAATGTGTTACAGAAGAAATCATGATCAACCATGACACACCATCCTGACAGAGAGAAATTATGAAAGATTTAAAATGGTTTCGATCTGTAATGTCAAACTTACGTGTTCTCAACTTCTCATCTTTGTAATGTAATATCAAATTGTTTTGCCTTATTTATTGAACTCCCCATTTTGGATAAATCTGTTAACTGGATATTGCTTGAACGTTTGTCAGGTCTTTTCATTCAAATCCTGTTATCTATGTTGATTGCCTTCCGTTTTTCATCAACCATCATTTTGCTTGATTTCATTTGTGTGCCTCTCTTTAATTGTAGGCTCTCAACAACTGGGGTCTGGGACTACAGGTACACAACTTTGTGAATTTGTTACTTGTGTCTAATTTAACATATCTTCATCAGTACATTATGTATTTCATTCATTTTCAATATTATGTTCTTGTGATGTAGGAACTGAGCGCAATTGTTCCGGCTCGAGATAAACAAAAAATCATAAAAAAAGCTATAAGCAAGGTAGGTATATATGCTAATTATGTTTCAGGTAAACTACTTCTGAGTGAATGTATCTACAAGTAAAGTCTGAAACTCATAACCCCCTTTTTTGTGGCAGTTTCGATCTGCAATCCAGTTGCAATTTGATTTCCACCGGGCTATTTACAACCTTGGAACTGTTCTGGTATTGGTTTAAAGCACTCTGTCAATGTTAATACTTAATTCATGCTAGCTGATTGGATTTTGTGCTAACAACAATCAACCCATTTTTATCTCTTTGATGCTACAGTATGGCTTAGCAGAGGATACAATGAGGTCTGCGGGTCCAGATGTCTCTCCTAATGATTTGTACAGTCAGTCTGCCATTTATGTCGCAGCTGCGCATGCATTGAAGCCAAATTATTCAGTATGTGAAGTTTTCTCTCTTTCCCTCTGCCTTTATATTTCTTTATTGGGGCATTCTGGAAGATTGAGATATGATATCACAGCAAGATGAATTTCATAGTCAATTAGTCATTACATGCATCAGAAACTTCACACACTAACTTGTTTGTGTTCCTTTTCCATGAGTTCTGGAATTCTGTATTCCTCTTAGCTGAAGTCACTGAACTGATATTTTAATGCAAAATACATTTCAGTATTGTAGAATTGTTTGTTGATTCCACAATATTTTTCTCTTCTTACATTACAATCCTGTGGCTTTTGATATCATCTTATAGCATTTCGATGATAGTTGGATGAGTGAACTAACTGTATTCTGGCATTCTTATCATTATATCATATTCAATCCTCTTATGCTTCACGTCACAATGTGGTTATAAGCTTCAGATCCTGTTGATTGTTTAATGAATCTTTAAGCATTATATGTCTGTCTACTGAAACGTTGTTGTGCATAATGCAGGTTTATCGCAGTGCTCTACGTCTAGTTCGCTCAATGGTATGTTGGCAAGATTTTTTAGCTTGTACAACTGTGCTCATGTTCAAAGTTTGTCTTTAAGCAGCCATCTCTTGTATTGAAGTTTGGTTTTGAAATACAATTGATTTTGTTATCGAGTAAAAATGGTAATTGGCGAGCAGAAAAGCTGCTATTAAACACAAGTGAATATTGAAATGCACTAGAGCGTTTAATATGATTGAGAAAATTAGAGTAAAGATTATGAACTTATGTGTCCTCAGTATGCAAGCAAAACGTATTTGTACTTTCTTTCCTGTTTTATCTCTAGCTTAGGTTTTTTCCTTTTTATTTTATTTCTATTTGAAATTTTAGCAACTATTCATCCACCAGGTAATTAATTATGTCGTGGTTGACATATGTATGGTTATGCTATGCTTTGCAGCTACCTTTACCTTATCTAAAAGCCGGATATCTAACTGCTCCTCCAGCAGACAACACCATTGCACCACATAAACACTGGGAAAGGTCACAATTTATCTTAAACCATGAGGGATTCCAGCAGGTGAGTTCTACTTTTAACACAAACATACTTCTAGAGTATGTGGAGTTCTCAGACAGTTTCTTTTAGCTGAAGATGTTTCTATTGGTGTGCATGTCACCAGGATTTTAGTCTCATTATTTGTTCATTTATTTTTGCAAATTTTAGGCTAACGCCTCTGAAAGCCCTTCTATCAAATCGCTTGGACATATGGGAAGAAGCAAAAAATATATTAAAGTAGCTGTTGCAGATATCGTTTTGGTGTCTGCGTGCTCCGATCTAACACTGCCACCTGGTGCTGGCCTTTGTATAGATACAATTCACGGGCCTTTGTTCTTGGTAAGGACATACTCATTTGCTCCTTGTAATTCAGAGGGCTTAATCCGCATGTACCACTTTCTTGAGATTTCAGAGCATTATTTATTTTTGTTACTCCTCCGTAGGCTCTCCCTCTGTTTGATATATAACAAATGAAGTAGTATCATATTTGTCATTATCACTTCAATTCTCAGCCTGTCATTTTTAATTCATACTTCAGGTTGCTGATACCTGGGAGTCTCTCGATGGTTGGTTAGATGCTATACGCCTAGTGTACACCATATTTGCACGAGGAAAAAGTGATGTCCTGGCAGGTATCATTACTGGTTGATCAATTGTTGTATGTACGAGTGCGTCGAGCAACAGATACAATGCATTCCTGTCCATTTTAACCACCCATATTCTTTTAATCTGCTTGATTGCATCGAGTGTTTTTTTTTTCTCTTCCACACATATGTAGAGTACAAGTTGATCTGTAGGCCCCTACCAATCATAGGCTACGTCGTCCGACACTTTTTTGTATCATTGTATGTGTAAAACATGCCCATGTCATTGAAGTACGACCTCATTATAGATGCATGACGAAAATTGAGTATCGATTGTCACTAGTAGTTTAAATGATTGAATTCCAGTACACCGCATTTCAAGTTTATCGAGTGTGAACCATGTGGGCGTGAAGGTTGAGAACCCAAGTAACAGCTGTGCCTTCTTCCATCGCCTCATTCCTTTCCTGTTCGTTACATCATTTAGGACTGATTCTGAATTACTAATACACACACTCGTATATGTGTGTTCGAACACATATTCAAAGAAACAAAGAACATCGACAATTCCATAGTCTTGCTAAAATTGTATCGAAGGTTGCACTCACGTGGTTCTGAATGACTTCTGTAAAATGGTTCCTAACTACGCCTAGCGATGTTGGAGTATGTTTCGACAGATATGTGCTGAATCAACAAATTTTGTTCTAGATATCTGACTTCCTCCGCAACAAGTCAGTTTTGCATCGATCTCAATACCCAGCGATGAATCTTGTATGCAACCCAGCATCTGACGCCATGACGTACTGTACTGCTACTAACATGGCTTTGACCATGAGATCGATCGATGTAAAACTGCCATTGCATGACCAGGCGAGCCAAAGCTGCACCAGGCAGGAAAGCCATAGCCTCCGAGCGCGATTACAAGCGATGCAACTGAAAGACAGATTGCACTATAAATATATAAATTATCGATAAAAACTTAATCCGATTAAAAATTTAAAATCTTAGCTATTTAAAAAGTTACATCAAAATAACAATCGATGATCAACTTAGTAGTAGGACAGCCATTGCATATACGACTCATGCATTTTTTCAACTATCACTCATGCTCAAGCATATGAGAGAGCAAGGAACATGCCAAACCACGATAACAACGACCTAATGCAATGTCCTATTGCGACACACACGGAAGGGCACCTGAGTAATTCACACGATTCGCGGCGCCACGCGGAGACTTGTCGTCATGCCGTTCGTTGCAAAATAGTGGGAGTAGCTAAAAAAACCAAGCAGTTGTCATTGTTGTCCTCCCCAAGCTTCACTCTGCCTCCCTCTGACCCACGTGGTTCTGCCATCCCTAGCCCCAACCTACCAAGGTGTTGCCACCGTTGAGCCCGGTTGGCTACCGGACTACCACCACCATAAAACGGAGCAGCCATGCCAGCTGTTTCTATAAGGGGTGAAGCAAAGCCGTAGCTCAAGCCTTCTCACCCACACACATCTCTGAGCTCTGCCGCCCCTCCACCCCTCATTAGCATGCTCCCGCTACCGAAACCCTACGGGCGTCGCCGTCTACCATTGTCGCCACCTCTCACCACCGTGAAGGTAGCGGCCATCCTCCTCTCTTTCTCTTCCTCGTACAACTCGCACTGTCCCACATCTTGAGCCCGTAGCTGTCATGCCGAGACACCTAGCCTGTGTATAGGCTCATCCGCCTTTGCCACTAGTCATTGGCCCAATGGTGCTTTGCTTCCCGAGCCGCTAACGTGCTCAGCCAAGCTAGATGCCACGCGTGTCCACCTTTGGGCACTCATCGTCGCCAGCTACATCGGCCATCCTCGCCTTGTCGTGCCGAGCACACTCGGTGTGAGGAAGAAGAAGCCAAGGAGAGAGCGAATGAGGAGAAGAAAAGAAATAAAAAAAAGAGAAAGGAGAAAAAGGAAGAGATAGGACCACATAGGCCCACCCTTTCTAGTCTACCCTGTGTAACCTGCACACCATAAACCATCCTCTCCTTTCCACTTACGTTTGGGTCCCACATGTTAATACGAGTAATATTTTTGAGACTATTTTTTTCATAATTTTTTTATTTTTTTAAAAAATCTTTAAACTTTAAAAATTAATATATTTTTATTCGTAACTTCGTTTGACTATCCAATTTTTTTTAAATGAGATCTACACATAGTCACAATTGTATTTATATTTCTAGCATTTTATTTTGACCTTTTTGTTTATTTATTTTCTTTCCACACATAGCCCCTAGTTCACAGATGATCCGGACGTTGCCTTTAAGGGAGAAGATCCATTACCGGAGCAAGGCAAGCTATTCTTTGACCATTCTTAATCCTGTATTTGTCAATACTTAATCTTATATTTGTGAATTACTTTATTTTTAAAAATATATTGCTTAGATTACACTTTAATCATTGTCTCGGTTTGTATGAAACCGACGGACCTAGCAAGTAGTCGCACTTACATTATGTAGAATACTAATGACTCTTATTCTTATTAACTCTACTAAATATTTGTCGGTATTAACATCACTTGGATGTAATTACTAAGATAGTTGTTTAGTCCAATTACGATTGTGATGTTGTGTGGTAACTTGGGATTTCTAAATATTTACTTAAAATTTGATATGATGTCGACTTATTTGTAAAATAAAAATATTTTATATTACTTGGATGGTACGGAGTTGGTGCCTTTATGCCTTGGCTACGTATTATCATTAAGGACCAATTCCTTTGAAATATTCATCCAAACATATTACAGTACGACTACACGGGTGCTATGAGATACCACTGGCTAAATAATTGGTTATCACATGGAGATATAGTATGTCAATAGTTGTGAAGTGATGGGAACGAGGAAATAAGATTGTGGATCGTTACTGCTCAAGATGATTATTGTTCTAGCCTATTTTTAAACAATTGGTTAGATGTAGAAGACATCTTTAATGTGTTCTGAGTCGATGAGGACATTAGACTTGCCTAATACTCAGTTCGAGATATTGAACCCAACTATGTGACATGGGACATTTATTGCGTAGTTTTGAAAAGTTCTTGTAGTGAGCCCTCTTTTATCAATTATATTTGACGGGCACATGTTACGTAAAGAGAAAAGTTCATGACATGTGGGTAAATGTATATTGCAGAGATTAGCTAAAATTGTTCAAACAATCGTACCCGCGGTTATGGACGGATATGAGGTGTTTCTTATAGCGTAGTATTATTTTTACTAAAAGTTTGTGAACATGATTGTTGGTATGTGAATCGTTTTTAGAGTCTACCTATGTGGCAGACGATCGATCTTCGTGGTCGATAACATGTCTGTGTAACCTAGATTATCTTGTGGCACCATAATGACATAGTGTCGAAAAGGTGAGCAAGTGCTGTAAAAACTTTTTGACTATAAGAAATAGTTATGGGCGAGTTATGAAGGATTGTTAACTATGAGAAATAGTTAATTTATGATGTTTGGTTAATTGTTAAGTATCGAGAAGGCAAAAAGAAATCAATAAATAAAAAGATGAGAAAAAATTAAGAATGTTATTATCACATATAATCATCCTGATAAGTTGTTGCAAAGTAATATATAATAGATCGATGAATGAGTCTCTTTCCTATAACTAGAATTTTGATTTATCGGTATTTTACAAAGTAAAAAATGTTGCTTTCGTAAATTAAAACCCTAGCCTCCCTTGTTAAGCCAAATTATATCATATTTCTCTCTGACTTGCTGATTATGTAAATGTGGTGTTGATCCGTCCGTTAATGAGTTCCTCCAGAAGCAGAGAGAGTATGAAGATTTTTAGGGTTTTAGTCTAGTTTCCAAACTATACCTATGAAATAAACTATTTGTATTGGTACTGTGCTTAGTGCTTAACCGCTTAAGTTGCTTTTCACTATTAGCTTCTGCTTAGTCGTCATTGTTGTTTTTGTTTTTTTATTGTGTTAGTTATCTAGGGTCTGCTTATGATGACAACTTATATGATGTAATAAAAACTAATTATTTTTTATTCTACTATTATTCTCTATATAACATTTTATGTATTCTAGGACCGGTATAATGTGTATAGATAATTAAGTTGATTCTTGACCTAGTTTAGCCCGTACTTGCTAGCAAAGTTTGAGCCATCACAACCTACTTGTCGACCGATGCTTTCACGTCGGAGAGTTGTTGGCTTGCTGCCAAGCCACCCGCGTGTGCATTTCTTCTGTTGCCTCCATGCCCATACTTGGGCCATGCCCTACGCCCCTTGCTTGGCCTCCGTGTGTAGCCGCCTTGGACCGCTTTGCCTAGATTGGCCTGTCTCATTGGCTATCTCATCTCTTCTTCTTCTCTCTTCTTTTCCTTTTTTAGTTTTTTCTCTAAATTTTCTTCATAAATTTTTGACGCTTTACGAAGATCTCACCATACTGCGTTCATCCACCATGTGTTATATTTTATTTAACCTTGTCACTTGGTATTTTTGATCATTTTAGATCTTAATTCTTCTTTGAATTTAGTCTTGGTTGACCTTCAAAGATTCTGATTTCAGTCTTATCTCCTAATTGCACTAAATTTCTGCCTCTCTCTGAGTGGTTGTCATTTTTGATCGAGGTTGACTTCAATCTATTACACATAATTAGACCAAATAATTGTTTTTAGCATAAGTCTCACAAACTAAACCACATTAGTTCTACATACTTACGTTGATAATTGTTAATTTTTTAAACTAAATTTCCTACAAATTCTAACTCATAATTTCGATTTACTTTATCAATTTCTAACCTAACGTATAAAGCATCACATGGTTTCGCAGCAACATCCCGCCGGCGTCTTACGGGGAGCGTGTGAAGCCCGAAGCTGACATGACGCGACAACTCCAAAGCGATCGAGGAGAGGGTTGGCTATGCCACAACGATATGTTCCCATGCACTGCAGGGGTGGCCGGGTGAGCCTGACGTGTTCGCCACATCACGTAACAAAACTCGTAGCGCTTTTGTTGCTATAGTCGCACTAATTGGAAGTCCCTGCCCTACTGTAGTACGTGCCTACTACAATGCCACTCTCACTCGCTGATGACTCGCATATAGTGCCATAGTGGCATGGCAGTGCAGTGCATCTTTCCTGATTCAGGGGATGGCACAGTGATGCGTACGTAGGTTAACGTGGGGTCGTTCTAGTCACGGATCTCTTCGATCTTTGTGAATCTAATATGGCCCATGGATAAGCTAGGTCTAGGTTCCATCTCGAAGCCTTTGGTTAACCTGAGAAGAAGCTTAACACCGGTAGGTTTTCGTATAATAGAAAGTGCCAACATGCGTAGTGACCAGGGGCGGACGGGGCTCATGCCCCAGCCACCGGCGTGGGAACCATACGAGTCTCTCTAAAATTTTCTACTTAAGTTCAATAGGAAGAGGGCTGAAGATCTATCTAGTTTGGTCATACCATATAAAATTACTAAAAACTAATTTTTTTAATAAAATGATACATCTAACCTAAATAAAATTATAACATACTACCTAAATACCACTAGTCCAACCACCTCATAGCCATCGGTCCGACTACCTTACCGCTATCAATCTGACCGAATAAAACTATTAAAAATAAATTAATTTTATTATATGAAGATATATCTATAAAAAATATATAAATCACTCCACTCTCTATTTATAATTAAAAACTCGATACTACTCCTAGTATAAACTAAACTAATTACAATTCCCTAAATTTTTTCTATCAAAAACCTATAGCTGCAGCTGCCACAGAAAATCAATCAGATTTCTCTAGCGCGTGCCAATCTCCAATGGACATGTCGTCTCCATATCTCTCCCTGTCTCTTGTACCGATCGAGCGCTCAGCCCCGCCTCCACATGAATTGCTTGTTATTGCCACACCACCATACCGTAGCCCATAAACTCCACGACCAAGCAAACCAACCCATACATACACCGAGCCAACCACTACATCCAGTCCACGTGCACAGCACATACGGTGCACATGCATAGTAAGTACCAGATGCATGCTACAGTGCACAGTATGAGCCCTCAACTCACCCAAGCTTGCACACACTACTCGTAAAACCCGTGTGAACATCTCCCCATATGGGTATACACTTTATGTCTAACCTTATCAATAGGTCTTTGTTTTTTCCAAGTGTAGTTCTGATTTCACCATTGACTGATACATGTCACATGATATCCTAACCACACTAGACCTTGTCTCAGAGTGTAATCTAAGATTGATCTTTAATTCATCTGCACATAAATAGATAAAATAATCGTTGTTAGACACAGAATATGACTCCTATTAGTTACACATAAATTCATACTAATACCATAAATATTTTCAAACAATTTTTATTATTTAAATTATTTATAAAGATAATTGTTCATCATAAATATTAATTATAACAATGATTCAACAATATCCGATGAACACATTACATGTGTGGCTTCAAGATGAGAAATTCAATAGAAATTAGAACGAGAAACCCTATTTAAAATATAATTGTGAGCTTTAGAATTATTTTCAAAATTAGTTTTATTAGCCATAGTGATCTCATCTGAAATAACATAGGATTTTAAAACTTTTTGCTAAATATCAAGGCTAGGATATAATGTAAGATTGTATTTTTTTGGTACCAATAAGAAAAATCTACTCTAAAAAAATATGTGGTTTGATCGTATTTTTATCCACCATTGCAACTCAAGATTAATTAAAATCAAAAGAGAAATAAAAACAATGCTATGATATCATTGTACATGAGAATAAGTCTACCAAAGCGAACGTAAATAGTAAAATTACAAAAAACTATTTCTTTTTTAAAAAAATAGCTCTGACCTAGATAAAGTGTAGCTCACTCCCTAGATACTATCAGTTAGCCACTTACTAGCCCCCGATCCGACCAACTTAGCGCTACCGGTTTGACCATCTAAAAACAAAACTTATAAAATTATTAAAAGTAGATGAAGATACTATCAGTTAGCCACTTACTAGCCTCCGGTCCGACTAACTTACTGCTACCGGTTTGACCATCTAAAAACAAAACTTATAAAATTATTAAAAGTAGATCAATTTTATTTTAATATATATTTACAAAATGCATATAAAACACTTCTAGTTTAAACCTTAGATTATATAATTTATACCTCTTACGTCTTAACCTCTCATCTATTTATATCTTAAAATTTATTTATATCTTAAAATTTAACGTGTAGGATTAGGACTTAACTTCTTAATTTTTAAACCTATTACAATTCCCAATTTTCTTTTTTCTCTCAAAAACCTGTAGCTGCAATTGCCATAGAAAATCAATCGGACTTCTCCCGCGCGTGCCAATCTCCAATCGACACGTCGCCTCCATACCACTCCTACTCACCTAAACTGCTTGCTGCTGGTACACCGCCATACCGTAGCCCGTGGACTCAACAACAAAGCAAACCAACCCATACATACACCGAGCCAACCATCCCGTTCAACCCACACATACAGCGCACATGCACAGTATGTACTGGATGCATGCTACAGTATACTGTAGCACCCCTCAACTTTTTATTTATTTATTCACCAATTTCCTTGGTGTAAACCAGCTCTAGCACACACGACTTATGAAGCGTATTGTGAACAACTCATGTGTCAACCTTATCCTCCAATATTTTTTAGACGTAGTTTCGATTCACTGTTGATTGATGTTAACTTTAAAAACTCCTGACTTTAATTACACCTTATCACTTTAACTTTTGCCGATCATTATAAATTACATACACATGAATAAATAGGATAATTATTTCTAAACACAGATATTATAATCTGACTTATATTAGTAATATACAAACTCACACTAACATTATAAATATTTTTAAACCAATTTTTATTAATTAAATTATTTATAAAGCTAATTATTTATTATAAAATATTAATTTAATATAAACACGATGAAGAGTGAGTGAGGTGAGGACGATATACTCCTAGACAGTCCATAGCTGGGCGGGTTTGATGAAGAGAAAAACTCTCATGCATCTGCTGGCCTTTCATCTGTCGCTACTGTGCCAATCCATGCACGCTCAATCATGCAAGGGCAGACACCAGGGGTGAGTACTGTGTTGTGCTCGTGTCACACGCTGGCCATGGCCCCCCTGCCAGCCGGGCCACCGATCGAGCGCTCGTCGAGCGATCGGCACAGTGATCCTCCGTGAAAGAGCTTCTCCGCGCCGGCGCGACGTGAACGGGTTGGTGGTGCGCTCCGCTGTAGCTTCGCATCGCCGAGCACACGGGCTTGTCTGCCCCCCGCGCGCCGCTCGCAAACCGTGCGTGCGCGCGGGGTCACGTTGCACATCATCAATCCCGTCGTGTCACCCGCCCCGCACGCCGTGCCAATGATCGCCGGCCATCCGCGCGCCACCACCAATCATTGACCACGCCGTCGCGCGCACGGGGTAGCATAAAGCAATGCGTCATGCGGCAACTATATATGCAACCGGTTAGCCGCTTTTCACCTCCAATTCACCTTTAGCTAGCAAAAACAGGTTTGTCATGCGCTGCCAATCGGCCATGCACAGGTTTCACCGAACCGTTCCCGAGCAAAAATTTGGGGGCCAGCGTTTTCTCAGTTTTTTTAAAAACTGTTGACTCCCAACAAAATTCAATCAAATTCTCTTACAAGATAAAATTCAGTTTGAATTTGTTTAAACTTGACAAAACATTAAATGATTTGCGTTCTCCAGCAAACTGAGAAGTCCAGTTTTATATAAAAAAACTAATTGCTTTTTGTTCGTTTTTTTAAATTCTTACTTACGTATAAAAGATGTAGTTTTGAGTGTCATCATTTCTTTTAATTTATTAGTAAAATACATATACGTCTGCTTAAAATTATAAGATACGTGTGGTTCTAGATGAAAAGAGTTTTGTACGGTTGAAAGTGGTTTGGAACGTTCCATAGGTCACTATCACCATCGAACTGAAACAGTAACCCCTAGATGTTAGCCACCACATCTTGTCTTGTACTCTCTACTTTATTAGCATTAACCGCAGCCAAGAAAGCTCAGAAGTGATCCGGTTGTCACCATCCATCATCAAGCTACTATATGTTAGCCAATCATTTTCTCACTAAAACAATGCTTCGATTCACTGTTTGGCTGTTCCAACATTTAACCAGGATTCCTGTAGCCCGCGAGAAGGCGCGGGCATGCACATTAGGATCCGTTCTTTTCAACTAATGGATCAAGGATTATCATATCCACACTTTTTAAGGTTTTGTAAAATATGATTTTAATAGAAAGATTCTTTATCAATATTTCTGTAAAATATTTTTAAACAAACATTTCAACTTTTTAATATCTAATTCACTTATTTATGCCATCGAATAATTATCATGAACTCAGTCTTATCCATTATCCATCACAACTTTAGAACATATCTTAGTTTATTCGAAAAGCAGGTCTAGCAAATTGTTCTTAGCTCATCAAGATTGGTATACTCACTTCCCTATCTCTATCCCCCCTCTCTCTCCTCTCACATTTTCATGGAAAAAGTATTTAGGTTTCTAAAGTCCAAACAAATACATTGTAAATCATACTTATCAAGCATGGATATGGTTTCTTGCAGCTCTTAACTACTATATATGCCCTATGGCTACAAAACTTGAATCGGGGCTGCCACATGATTCATCCTAGTGGTGTTTATGTTTTTTAGTTTAGTTAATCCTATAATTTTCTCATATTTTGGTATATCATTAAATCTATATGGATTATAAATATCGTAAAATCTATATGGAATAGAGAGTTATTCCTTCGTGTGTATAAATAATAAACATGTTCGTATTATGTTAATGTTCATGTATAGAATGATTCAGAATTTTTTTTATGAATCTTTGGATGACATGCAAAGTGTAGGAGTGTGGTCCCTCAATAAATTGTTCTTTATGTGAAAAATATTTTTCATAGTTAAATTTACAATATTTTAGACACTATCAATCTAATTTAGCCATGCGTATTTCTAGAATAATTTATGATTACATAATTATATTTATTATGTTTCATTGCTATTAGGTTACCATGCAAAGTATAGGGGTGGTCTATGTCCAAATGGCATATTTCTTATATAGCATATCGATATGGATAGTTTGGATCTATTGGTTTAATTATAAATAAAATAGTAGTTCAAACACATTATAAATTGGATATGTTGCTTAAAAATCATGGTAATTTAACTATCTAATTATTGTTTGTTTCTATAATTAGATTTGCTAGCTAGAAAACAGAGACGGTAGGGAAAGTAATTTAGCTATGCATGTAGAGTGATTTACAATGACATAATATATGTTGTCATTCTTTTATAATGTTTCTATTTGGTTGCCATGTAAAGGATTGGGGATTTATATATGTCCAATTTAAAATTTTCTTATATATCAAAACATGGGAACTATGGATCTTCAAAAAAAATAGAAATAAAATATATTGCTTAAAAATCATGGTTATTTAACGGCTAATTATAGATTGGTTCTAAATTGTGTTGCTAGCTAGAAAGAAAATAAGGAGGGAAGGGATGGAAAGAAGAGACGATCAAGAGGGTATATCTCTCTTTTTATATGCTCCCTCTATTCATTTTTACAGAGCATGTTTTAATTTAGAAAGTCTGTAAACTTTGACCACTAATTTCTCATAATATATTATTGCCAATAGTTACAATAGCTATAAAGTCAATATTTTGTGAAACTGTTTTGAAGTATCTATCAATGTTAACTTAATTATTCGTCAAAATCTTTTAAGTTCCATTTTCTCAAATACAAATATGCTTTATGAAAGTGAATGGAGAGCGTATATAGGCTCTGTTCTTTTCCTCTGTATATTTTGAATTTCCCGTGGGCACACTTTCGAAGATTCATGAAAAAAAATTATATAAGAGTTTATCATATAATCTTTTTAAAGTAAAAATTTAACTTTGTATTAATTTATTTATGTTGGCTTTAAACAGGACCATGTGATCTAAATGCACCACGATCAATGCTGTACGTGTATGTATCTTTTCCCAAGGTATGGGACATGCACATATACATAAAAACATGTTGGTCTTTTGTTTTAAAAAGGGGAAGCATGTAAATAGAGTAATGTAAAATAGAGCTTACTCGCTTATGTTAAGCGTACCTCTCTCTTGGTTTCAATTTGTCGAAGCCATCGCATAGCTCATATGGAAGGATTTTCACATGTTTGCTTAGTTTGCTTAGTCTTTTTCATGTGATTAATTCCAATCTAGTAAGCCGCTCGCCGGAATCTGCATTGTTGATAAGCTCCAATCGTCTACTTTGCTTGCAGATAGATCGATGCAAGGCTATACATAGCCACTACATGTTTGGCAATTGGAATCAAGCACTCTCGCGTTAAATGAAAATCATCACGATAACTCTCGCCATCGTTGCTTCAAATCATTATGCCACCTTGCCAAAGCACCACATTGCTCTGCCTGCATCGCTTGTGGGCTCTACTAAATTTTTTATTTGCACGTTGTCGCAACGCTCTTTTGCCAATGATATCCATCGATGCTTATGTTCGTGGGACGACTGACTCCGTGTACAGGGGAGGGAGATAGAGGTGGATAGAAGTTTGTTTTCTTTTTAAGATTGATCTAATGGCTAAAAAAATAAGCCCACCTGACCCACCAATCTAAGTGAAAAATAGATGTTTTACTTTTTTATATAATTTTTATTATTTTTACTAATTTAGACACATAGAATGTGGTGGCTGAAGAGCGCTTAAGAAAATATTTAATGAATTTTTAGTATAATATATATATGTATATATATAGTCTTAAAGTAACATCACATGGATTTTATTTTAAACAACCCACATATCTATTTACATGAAAATTTCGGCAATACCAAATATCTTCAAAGAAAAAAAATACAGTGAAGTCGCTATAGCATAACAATTTTAACAGTAGTCTCGTATAAATCATCCAAAAGAGATCAAACGACAACCTCTTAGGGCACCACTACCATGGCCCCACGACTCACCCCAGTAATCGCCATCGACGGTGACCTCACAGCCTCCCAAGCCCTCTCAATCGATACTCAATTCACAGCTTGAGTTTGGCTCTGGATGAGAGACTAGGAAGAAAGGTGCAATGGATCCTACACATTGATTGGTGGTTGGATGGCTTAGCCAAGCTCTTGCTTTTTTAAGACTTTTGTTATTGTCTCGATCTCATAATAAGGATTTCTAGCAAGACAGAACTTATGTTATTACTTAACTTCGACAGTTAAGGATAGAGGTTTAAAAATATTATTTAAAATTTATTTCCCGACACTTTGGTAACGTATTTTCGTCCTGTGAGATGCACGTAAAAAATGTCTTTAAATAGGTCCAAAGTTGCAACGGATCGATCGACTGATCCCGGTGGAAAAGAACAGAGTATCACGGGTTCACGATGACGTGGGATCAGATACATGGACCTGCAAACGAACACCAATCCTCAACTGCAAATGATCTTCATGGGAAATAGCTAGCTCCTCATCAGCTATCATCTCCTCTACTCTCTATGAATGAACCAACAAAGTAAAGTGCTTTCCATGTTCCGAAAAAATCAATTCCTAAATATGAATACTCGCATGCTATCAACAATAACTAACTGCCCCGGAGTTAACCACGGGAAGGAAGGATCCGTTCAGTTGCTGTATCATTCCAAAATCACACAGGAATCCCACTGCATCTATCTGGAGATTCCCTCATGTGGGCCCCACCCCTGACCCCAGTGACGCATCGTCACTCCCCTTCTCTCCTCGAGTCTCCATTGTATATAAGCACCAGAGCACCACGGCGAACGAGCGGCATCCAAACCCAACACGAACACCTCGTTGGAATCGTTGGTCACGCCGCCGACGGCGAAGGGGAGATCAAAGCTTCTTGGATTGGTGTGTGTGGCTCTGTGCGGCGTGGCGATGGCGATGCCGCGGTCGCCGGGCGCGGGCTCGCTCCGGTTTCTTGGCCTCCTGAAGCAGCCGGAGGCGGGGCCCGACGGCGCGGCGTCATCGTTCGAGCTGGACGAGAGCGACGTGGTGTGGCCCGCCGGTGGTGGTTGCGGGGACGACGGCGGGTATTGCCCGACGCCGCCGCTTCCCGAGGGCGGCCCGCCGCTGGAGTGTCGCCGCGCCCACGCGGTGCCGCAGAGCTTTGGGCTGTCGTCGCTGCTCGCCAACGGGGGCCGTGGGGACGAGCAGCAGGCGGCTGGAGTGGCCGTGCATGTGAGGGCGGCGGCGCCTGGGGTCGCCGCGGCACCGAGGCAGTCGGCGCCAGTGAGGGTGCCCATGTGGCCTGGGAAGGACGGGCACGGCGGGAAGGTCGCCGCCGCCGCCAACAAGGGCGGCGACGAGTCCGACAACGACGAGGAGATGGTGCCGCCGCACGTGGTGGCGGCGCGGCGGCACGCGCGGTCGTCGTCGGTGCTGGAGGGCGCCGGGCGGACGCTCAAGGGGCGCGACCTCCGCCGCGTCCGCAACGCCGTGCTCCGGCAGACCGGATTCCTCGACCTCTGAATTCAAGATCGAAGCTTTGGTAGCTTAGGCAGCCTCATGCATGATCCCATCCAATCACCATCATCAGATCTTGATTAGCCCATTTCATCACCAGTTTTCCGGTGTGACAAAAAAAAAAAATCTTGTCATTTCATTTATTAATGTCTCAACACCTGAATTGAATTCAATACTACATTCAATTTGATTGGTCTGGGAAGAACCTGCATGCATCCCCTCTTCTTCTTTAGAAATCAAACATCACCAATTCTTTATCGAAAACCGAATGGTTACGATCAAGAACAAACGCAGAAATAATACAGAATAAAAAATGCGCTGTATGTGCTCGAGTAGTTTAGTGTAAAGTCATAGTGCCAAAGATATACTAAGGGCGGGCGAGTTCTTTGTACTTGAGTACTGTTTGGACCAAACCAATTTGCTCTCGTTTTTTACGAGATAAGTTGTTGGCCTATGATTAATTGGTCTTTTAAAAGAAATTCTGGCAGGCCGTGTCACGGTACATCTAATTAGCATATAATTAATTAAATATTAGCTTAAAACTTAAAAATTAGTTAGTATGATTTTTAAGTAAATGTTCTATAGAATTTTAAAAAAAAACATAGTAATTTGAAAAGCGTAAGTACACAGTGTGTTCCTACTATACGATAAATTGGGCTCATCTGGCACTAAACAAGCTGTGATTTTGACATGGGCAGTATTAATAAAATCATCGATCCATCTAATACCACATTAGCTTAACCAACCAGCCTATAATGTGGCGGCATCTGTGGCTAGCTGGTTGTTTCACACCAGCATTGTATGCATGCATGATGCAGCTAACTTTGTACTTATTCGTCCTAATCAGGATGCAGCCAATTCAGCTCTGATCTCCTTTTCTCTAATCTAACATGGCGGTAACATGGAGCCCAATAGGCTGTTCAGCTCAGGTATTCCAATCATGAATCATTCTGGTTTTCTTCCTCCGTTGCATTGGTGGGTTGGTGGCGCACGCAAGTAGTTACTAATATAAGGATTTGTGGTTGTCTGAACATTAGGGAAGTTGTAGCAGGAGTATTATTTTGGTTTTTTGTTTGCCAAGTTGCGTCTCAATTGACGGCTAGTGTGCTCTCGTGGGAAGTTCAGAAATTCAGATCCCAATGTTGAGCCTGTCTGCATCTGGATTTCAGGCGCTGATGAAGAAGTAAAGATGGAGTATTTTTGTGTGTGCTGCTGTATGCTTTCGTGTGGGCAATCATTTTTTGCAACTTTGGTCTCGATCTCTTCTTCAGTTCTTCTTCTTTTTAGTTTGGGCTGTCATTGTCACGAGTGGACGATGGATGGATACATTTTGCCTAATGCCTATCCTATCGGTCGTGTTCATCTTAAATTTTTTTGACGATTTTTACTGCTGGCCAGTGGCCAAGTTAATCATCTAATCCAGAGCTTATCCATATTTTACTGGGTTTAATTCTGGGGGCTGGTTGGCTGATGAGTCGATGCCACGCGTGACGGTAGCGTGGTTGATTGTACTTTATTACTGCATCATCGATGACAATCGACATTGGCAACTGCATGCGCCATGACAGTGACTCTACTTATCTAGGACGTGACAAAGTAATTAGTCGTCCGTCGCATAAAAAAATGGAAATTACGTGGAAGAAGGAGAAGAGGTCGCATCCATCCACATACAAGAACAAAACAAAAACGATGTGCTTAGCTTTCTTACTCTGAACTTGCATTTTCTGCATAGATAATGCGATGTCATCTCCGGCTGTTTTCTTATTACTGAGCTCTTGCGTGCGCAGCCTAATAGAGTATGTGGTGAGGCACACAATCCAAAACTCATTGGAATCGTTCATGGAAAGGTACTAGGATAAATGGTTTGCAGCTTAATTGTTCTTCATAGAAAATTTACATTCACCTAATGTTAAAATTCGTATCAAATATATGTCTAGTTGTTACAGTAAGGCTTCAGTAGTATTAGTTATTAGGATGATATTAGAGTTAAACTCTATTCTAGTCTTTTTTTTATATAGAGAAACAACGGGTGTAACCATATGACGAATTAGCGTTGACGAATTATCAACTGCTTGATGCTCTACCCGGTTATCCTAATACATTATAATTATGTTGGATCAAGAAAGAGCACCCATAATCAATGTCTCAGAAATTAGGTTACAACTAAACTTCATTAATAAATATTGTGTATTAGTGTCGTCATCAAGTTTGGATCTTCTATTGAGTGCTTCCACGTTTGGTTACCGATGTCAATTATGGAGCTGATTTTTTAACAAGTGGTATTAGAGCTTGGTGATAGAGGAAGATTCATAGATAGAAGTGCAATAGAGGTGCCCTACACCCCATTACTCACAATTGATGTCTGAAGAAGGACATGTGCACAAGGTGGAGCACGGCGGAGATCAACAATTTGATCGGTAGATTCGGATACTTTGGGTGGGCGGTTCGAACAATTCGATGAGCTCTTTCAAGGAAGAGATGATCAGACATGATGATTAGGATTGATTGAAGCTGAAGACGATAGGCATTCTCAATTGATAGAGTCAAACACTCTGAGGAGATTGCTAGACGTAGCGCTTAGGTCAATTAGCAGCTGAGAAGATGGTATGGTGATTTGTCGACTTTGGGCTCATAATTAGATTGATAGATGGTCAATCGGAAGTTGGATTCTAGAGGCTATTTTAGAAGTTGTCGATGAGGTATTACATGACAGATAACTACTGGTGGCGTACGAGCAACAGGCTAGTAGATTGAGTCAAGGACGGTCAGAACGACAATCTGGTTGGATCACAAAATGCCTAGTTCATCTCATAAGGTTGTACATAGCAATTGAGATGGCTATAGATCGATGTTCAGTGTCAACGAGGTTGGCTGGAGGTGTTGGTAGTGAGCATGAGGTCGTGGAAGCATACATGAAGCTTGGAAGGTCAGGGCCACAGTGGCATGTGCATTTTGGCATCGAGGCAGAGTAGGCAGCAGAGACCAAAGTAGTGATGAAGGTAGCAAGCTTGGTTTGAGTAGGGTCGTGTAGAGCTTGGCCTTGGAATTCCTCAATGCAGTAAAACACTAGAACTCAGAGTAAGAAAACAATCCGGTTCAATCTTAAGGCATATGGGAGGAAAGCAAGCAGAAAGAGACCTAGTCGGACATGAAGGGGAAATAGAGTAGATGACTTTGATTCATGAATGAATCAGACTATAACCAATCCCTAATAAAACTAGTAAGGAATCCATGGGATTGCAACACGTAATCAAAACAAATCACTACAGCAATTTGGGTGAATTTTATACCTGATTTCGCTAGAGGTGCTAGTGGTTTGGGCATCAAGCACATGGCAGCGATGCACATCTATGTGAAGGAGCGTGCAGGTGGCAGAGCTCGACGCGAGAGCTACTTATTGGCAAGCGGAGGCCACGGTACCAGCAAAGGCTGTCCTTGACAGAAGGGTGACGATGGCTCCTGCGTCGGGCAGCCTCTGTGAGCGTCGGCATCCTCAGCTAGCAAGAGACCATGATGGTGGTGGCAATGTCTTTACTGAGTGGGCTAGTGAGGCGAAGGCTTCTAGGCGGTCGTTAGCGTCGAGGAGGCTAGGAGGCGACGGCTAAAGAGGCCAGTGGTGGTATCCAAGCATCGCAGAGGAGCGATGAGGTAACGTGGTTTCTTCAGTGCTCGGTAATTGATGAGGGGCTTTAGATCCAGGAACGGTGGTTGGTAATGTGTTAGCAAGTGGTAGGGATCGGTGGCTGGTGGTGTGTGAGTAGGAGGAAGAAAAGTAAAGGGGTGGCTTGGTCGGTGAAAAGAAAAAAGAGGCCAAAGACTTCCTTGACCATGTTGACCATTTTGTTGACCAGGAAAAGAAACCAATGAGGTTTTTTGGAGAGAGAAAAAAGATTAGGTTCGGCTAGTTTAGTTGGTGTGGTCAATTAATCAAGGTAGATCATTTAATCAGGATGATAACTGGTTAAGTTGATATCATTGATGGCGGTGGTGATGGCTTTCAAATTTGATGTGTTAAAGCTCGATAGCACCAAAAATTTTGTTTTCTAGCAATCAAGAGTGGAGGATCTATTGGCGCGACAGGGGATATCCACAACTCTTACTGAGACAAAACCGACGAAAGTAGAGGATGACAAATGGGAGGAGACGAAGGTGCAGGTAGCAATGACGATTCATCTATGTATCTCGAATTTAGTTATGTACTATGTCATGGAGGAAGATTCACTTAAGAAAATTTAGGGCAAATTGATAACCTAGTATATGTCTAAGTCGCTAACGAGTAAGTTGTATCTCAAATAACAGTTGTATGATTTATAAATGCAAGATAAGTTAGATCTTAGGAAGCATATAGATATCTTCAATCAGTTGGTCATGGATCAAAGGAAATTAGAGGTGAAACTGGAGGATGAAGACAATGCCATAATTCTTATGTACTCACTTCCACCTTCTTATGAGCATGTGATGATTACTTTGACAGACGGCAAAGATACCATTAAGACTGAGAATGTAGTTTCGGTGTTACTTATACTAGATTTTAAAATATTAAAAAGTAACAATACAACAATAATTTTTTAGGTTTGTTGGTCAAAGCAAGGCATGACAAGGAGACATAGACGTCGAAGAGCAAAGAGAATGAGATATGTTGCTACAAGTGTCATGATGTTAGGCATACGAGGCGGGATTATCCATTACTAAAGAAGAGAAGTGCAAGTACAAGTTTAGCAGTAGCTTGTGATGACTCAGATAACAATATTTATGAACTACTCACGGTGTCTAACAAGAAGTTTGGTGAAGCATGGATGTTGGACTCCGATAGTTTCTATCATGTGACATCGAAGCAGGAGTGGTTTTCTTCATATAAATCTAGTGAGTTTGATGTTGTTCACTTGAACAATGATATAGGTTATCGTGTTGTTAAAGTGGCTAATGTCAAGTTCAAGATATATGATGGCAATGAGATGCTACTTCAAGATGTGAAATGCATCTCAAGCCTAAGGTGGAGTCTAATTTTACTTAGGAGTCTACATGAGCAATGATAGTTGTATTAGAGCGATTTTGATGAAAAAACCATAAATATCATGAAGGACGAGATAATCGGTGAGAAGATGGACTCATGTTTGTGCAAGTTACAAGGAAGTGTTGTTGTAGGTGGAGACATAGAAGCTGGGTATGCTAGTGTTGCAGTACACATTTCTAAAGGCGGCAGGCCTGGCTCATCGGTGGCTTGGCGTGAGTTGTAAAGGTGGAACTAATTCAAGTCCGGATACACAGAGGTTCGTGCAAGTAAAACATTCAAGTTGGTGTGATATATTTGTTAAGGTGGAGTTTGTTTGAGTTTGTGTCAAAAAATATATATATAGTCAGTTACAGTTTAGGGTTTTAAGTTGTATTAAGTGTCGAGGTGGAGTTAAAGTCAAACTCTGTCATAGATTTTCTCTTATATAGAGGTAAATCTGGTGTAATTGTATAACGAATTAGTATATGCAAGGGATTGATTGGCTAGTGACATAGCCGATCGAGGGTCGTGGATACTCTAGCACGCTAATTATATTAGGTTAGATAAGAGCGCTCGTAATGAGTGCTCTTAGGATTAGGCTACGGCTACGGCTGAATCTCGTTATCATCATCAAGTTAACATTTTGTGTTTTTATGGTTGACTACAATATCAATTTTAAAGGTGGATTTTCTAAACCTCAATCTGCTGGCACCAATCACTTACCTAGGCCTAGGTAAGATACATGTGACAGCTAAAAACTAGGTAAATGACAAGTGTGATTTGTAGGTGGCCTTCCCTTTATGCTTTCGTAGGATAGCTACGTCTGATCAATCTGGTTCATTATCTGATGATTGGACTCTGCATGGATGATTAGTGCATTGCCCCACACTCATCTGCCAATATGAAATTAGGAAGCGTGAGTCCGTGAGAATAGATCGGAATAACCATTGGCAATAGGAGAATCACTAGATGGGTGGAGGTGAAGCGGGTGTTTACGTTTGGTGTACGTTTGTACCGGTGTATGTGCATGGATATATGTCTTCTAGTCTAATCTTTAGAAAAACATGGCGATATTTATGTAGGTCAGTTCTGCTTATTGAGAGGAGAAACCAAAAATGTATACCCACTTAACATGGGTGTGGGCGTGAGTACATGTGTATATCTGAATTGCACTTGAAAACAAATAAATTATGATTTAGACTACTTTTTATTACTAGCAGTTTAACTTTAACCTATCATTTACACAATATTTTTACTTTAAACTAGATAATTATATATTTATTGTAATTTGGACATCCCAAATCAGTTATTCAGCACACCAACAATCTCAAGCACATTAGCTCCAACACAGTGACAAAAATACTACATGTGGGCACATGCCATACCTTTACAGAAGAAGAGATTAGACATGACTATAGAAAGAATTAGGACGGCCTAAAGTGCAATAAACCTAAAGTTAGCCTAAAAGCAAAGGTCAAAGTAAAACATTGAGAATAAAATACGGCCTAAACTATAATTCACATTAAAAAAATTATACGACTCATATGTGTTTGTAGTTTGTAGTTTTTTATTTTTATTTTTTTATTAAAATATTTAATATATATATTTAAAAAATTATAAATCTATACTCCTAACCTTTTGAGAGTTTTTTTTTAAAAAAAACTCTAACAGAGGATGTAAAATCTAACATGACAAACCCTCATTAGCCTCCATTAACAACCGGTCGATGGGAGGCTAAAAATTTATAGGTCTCCCTTGTCGCCTTATCTAAGGGCGCGTTTTGTCATGGTAGGGGACCTCTTGTAAGATACTGCGTAGGGTGTGTAAGGGAGAAAAGAAGTCTACCGTTTTTACAGGCGATCCCCTTTTCGCTCTCTAGTTAGGTGCTTTCTTCTTATGAGATGAGGAGAACGAGAAGACAGAGAGCCAGGAGGATTGGCAGATAAGGGAGAGAAAAACAATACTATTGTTGAGATAATGAATAGTGAGGATTCTGATAATGAGTATACAGAAGATGATGAATCGTCAGATGAGAAATATGGTAATATAAATTCATCATAATAGTTCAACGAGGGTTTCGTCGCTTCCCTTCTCATACCGACTCTTTTCTTTTTTATGTTTTTTTAATAAAATAGATTTTTGGATGATTAAAAGGGTTTTTCTAGGCGGCCACCCAAAGAGGGTGTGAAGGAGGCTGATTACAAAATTGTCAAATCCCTCTTCTCTGATTACAAAATTGTCAAATCCCTCTTCTCTCTCATGAAAAAACGTCCCATCAAAGGGCAGCAAGAGAGTCACCTGCAAAAACGACAGGCCCCTTTCCTCCCTCATATACTCTGCGTGACATTTGCAGGTAGCCCTTTTATCAAGAAAAAAAATGTTTAAATTTCTTAACCTCCACCAGCCCATCGTTAACGAAAACCAATGGATGTTTAATATATCGGATTTTATGTCCTCTGCTATTATTATTTTTTTAATAAAACTCTTCGTTGGAAGTATAGATCTTTAAAAAATATTTTTATAAATATTTTAATAAAAAATATAAATAAAAAATTTCGTACACGAGTAAAGATGAGCAACTGTATACGTATTTTTTGGGCCGAAAAGATGAAATCTTGTGCCAGCCGAACCCGTGGAAGCAGAAATTGGGCCGCATGTGTTGATGGGCGCAACGGTCGGATGCGCGCACACAAACACAACGGTCGCTATTCATATCAGCAGTTCGAATTCGGACCGCGGGGCAGAGGAGAGGAGACCCCAACGCAGCGAATCAGCAAATCCATCCTCATCTCCATTCCCCCCAACCAAATCGCCACCACCCTAGCTCGCTCGCAGCCAGCAGCAGCAGCAGCAGCTCGCGGATCCGATGGAAGGTGAGGAGGAGCGGTGCCCGGGGGACCCCACCCCCATGGACTTCTCGTGGACCAACGACCGGGAGAAGAGGCTGCGCGACGGCGCCGATGACGAGGCGGAGTCGGCGCCGCCGGCCCCTTCGCCGCAGGAGGCGGCGGAGTCCATGATCCTGGTGTCCGGGCCGAGCGTGGTTCTGTCCGGGCTCACGCGGGGCGACTGCCGTGCAGGTGGTTTTCTCGTCGTGCCCCTTTCGTTCTTTGGTTGTGTTTAGATTTCTAGGGTGCGGATATTGTTCTTAGATTTCTCTAATCCTGCGTTTGCAGAGCGCATCGTGCTATTTTGTCTTCGGTTCTCGGGATATAGAGCGTTTAGGTTGGTCGAATTACAGGACTTGGTTTGGCTCGGGTAGAAAACCCTAGGAATTATGCTCCCCAAATCTGCTCTCGTTTTTTGTGTGCGCGAGTCTGCGTGTGGAGGAGGAAATTTAGTAGGAGGTTGGATCTCCCCAGATTTGGGATTTTCTGGTATCAAAGTTGTAATCCCAATATTGAGGCTATCAGGAGCTTAATAAGGTTCTCCAGAAAATAGGAATCATTTATGTGTGGAATCATTCACATATTGCTTTAGCTTGTATGCGTTGATTTAGGTTCTTCGGAGTAGATTTTTATAGAGTATTGTTTCTCTTCTTAAAATTGGATTGCGCATTGACTTCATTCTCTGCCATGTTAGCTATTTTTAAGTGGACCAGTGTGCTGACCTCATTTGATGCTCTCAAAGTGTACGTATAGTACATCATATAGTACTCAAGTCAGGGGCTTTGGATTGGGTTGAAGAAAACAGGATAGTTTTCTATGTTAGAGTACAATGTTGCATGAATTGTTGTGCGGTATCACTATCTAATAGAAGAAACCATGGAGCTTTGATTGCCATCAGTCATGTATTTTCAAATCAGATTTTTCGTTATCTTAAGTTCTCAATTGAAAATTGGAGGTAGCGTATGGAAACGTTAAATTGGTTATGATTTCGTAGTTCCACGGTGTTTCTTATTATCCTTCTTGTGCCTGTAACGAAACAGATGACTCCATGCTGTTCATTAATGCCGGTGGCAGTTCAATTGAAGGCTGTGAACCCCCTTCGAAGTTTTCTGGGGATTCTTTCTTTGAAGGAGGGGATGCAATAGAAACATCCGAGAATATACTTGATGGTGGTGACTATCCTTTGCTTTACCACTCGGCTCGATATGGAAATTTCAGCTACAAATTTGATGGTCTTGCTCCTGGAGACTATTTCTTAGATCTGCATTTTGCTGAGATAGTCAACACTTATGGGCCAAAAGGAATTAGAGCATTTGATGTGCTTGTGCAAGAAGAAAAGGCAAATATATTTACTCGCGAGACTCATAATTTTGTATCACAATTTATTTTCAGGTTCAGCTAAACAGTTTGATTTTTAATACACAGATTTTGTCTGAACTTGATGTGTATGCGGTGGTTGGAGGTAACAGGCCCCTTCAAGTTCGTAATATTAGGGTTACAATTGAGTGCAATGGCGCCATTATCATAAATTTCAAAGGAGTTAGGGGAAGTCCCATGGTTTGTGGCATCTGTATTCGAAAAATTGTTACATTAGCAGGTAAACCATTGATTTTAGATGCAACTTGCTCCTTCAAGGTCTAATATGTAATATCTAGTTTGATAACCCTAATCATGAACTTGTTGCGGTGGACTCAGTTACAGAAGGGAATGCCTTATGCAAAAGATGTACAGGTCATGTTGGGAATTCACCTATACAGGTCAGTATTTTCACAAACAGTTACAGATTTACATTTGGTGTAATTCTGATACATATCGATCTACAATGCAGACCAGGACAAGTAAATTGATCTCAAAGTATGAGAAACAAATTGAGGAGCTAACCAACCAGTGCAACTTGAAATCTGATGAGTGTTATATGGCGTGGTCTTCAGTGGAATCTACCAATCAGGAGCTCGAGAGACTTAAGATAGAGCTTCACCAGAAGGTCATCCAAAGTGATAATATTGGTATGGACTAAGCTATCAGGATAATCAACTTCCTGTACTCAATGTTTATATATGCTCAACACTGTTTTACTTTCCTGACAGAACAAGTCCTTGATAGACAAGCTGATCAACTAAGAAATGTTTCCCAGAAGTATGAAAATGCCAAGAAATTGTGGTCTGCTGCCATATCTAACTTGGAAAATAAAATAAAGGTAAAAGCAGATTTACTTTCTGCAATGTCACAACAAGAATTGATAAATGCAGTGGTTTCTAAGTTTTACTAATTATATCACCCTTTAATCTTCAGTCCATGAAACAAGAGCAAGCATTGTTATCTCTTGAAGCACATGACTGTGCGAACGCAGTTCCTGATCTGAGTAAGATGATAGGAGCTGTTCAAGCCTTAGGTAATATCCATCGGTGGCATTGTTGCAAAGTTTTCAAGTATTTGATGAAAATGTTTGTAAGCATTTCTTTAATTTTTTTTGTGCAGTGGCACAGTGTGAAGATCTGAAACTGATGTACTATGAAGAGATGGCCAAGAGAAAGAAACTTCATAATATTGTCCAGGAGACCAAAGGTGCCTCTTTTGATCTTCTCCTCTGTATTCAGATGCTTCCACATTTTTCTATAGTATGCTGTATATAATAATGTTCATTCTACTGACTGGCTATTCATGCCATTCCAGGAAATATCAGGGTTTTCTGTCGGTGCCGCCCATTAAGTAAAGATGAGACATCATCAGGTTACAAATGTGCTGTGGATTTTGATGGAGCAAAAGATGGTGACATTGCAATTGTGAACGGTGGAACACCTAAGAAGACATTCAAGTTTGACAGAGTCTACATGCCAACAGATGATCAAGGTATTTCTCACTATGTTGGAGTTTGTATTGGGTCTTTTGTCTTTTACAGTTCTTTGCGTTTTTTAGACATGAGGGAAAATGGTAGCTCTGTATTAGCTTACAGCAAGTACACCATGAGAACAATGGTAAATGGCAGGTTGCTAGTAATTAAAATACTGTTGCACTATAACCATCAGTGTGCAAAAAATTCTCTTATCTAACACCTAATCTGTAAAATTCCAACAATGAGCAGCTGATGTGTATGCCGATGCATCTCCACTGGTCACTTCAGTCTTGGATGGCTACAATGTGTGCATATTTGCCTACGGACAAACAGGAACAGGGAAGACCTTCACCATGGAAGGGACTGAGAGAAACAGAGGAGTAAATTATAGAACTCTGGAGGAGTTGTTCAAAATTGCAGAAGAGAGAAAAGAGACTGTCACATACTGCATATCTGTCAGCGTGCTTGAGGTCTACAATGAGCAAATCAGAGACCTGCTTGCATCATCCCCTTCGTCTAAGAAGTATGACATTTCTTTTAGATTGGGAACCAACAGTGTGCTTTCTAGATCTGTGTTCTGTTCTGCAATATTGCCATCCTGGGATAATTTGTACATCTTCGTATTTGTAGATTGGAAATCAAACAGGCAGGTGAAGGATCCCATCATGTCCCTGGCATCGTTGAGGCCAAAGTTGAGAATATCAAGGAGGTTTGGGATGTCTTGCAAGCTGGAAGCAATGCAAGGGCTGTAGGGTCAAACAATGTGAATGAGCACAGTAGTCGCTCCCACTGGTTGGTCACAATTTTTACTAGTATTTATTTTCTTTTGCAGAGTACTTGCTTCTGGTCAAAATGTTTTAACCTTTATATCTGTACCTCAGCATGCTTTGCATCATGGTGAGAGCGAAGAACCTGATGAATGGAGAATGTACAAGAAGTAAGCTTTGGCTTGTAGATTTGGCTGGAAGTGAAAGATTAGCCAAGACCGATGTGCAAGGTGAAAGGCTTAAGGAAGCACAAAACATTAACAGGTCACTTTCCGCTTTGGGTGATGTGATTTCAGCTCTTGCCACAAAAAGTTCCCACATTCCCTACAGGTTTGCGGTCTTCATAAATAACATGTATATTGTACCCATCAGTTTATGTTTCTCACTGTTTATATTCCTTTTCTGGGCAGGAATTCGAAGTTGACACATTTGCTGCAAGATTCTCTAGGTAACTTGATCTGTTGCTCCGGAAGAAAACCATCTCCATAATTTTTCTGTCTTCAATATTTCCATTCTTCATTTCTTCTATGATTTTTAGTAATTATCTTCTATATTTCACTTAGCTACATGATTAATTTGCTCTTTTGGTGCTTCTTCGCACTGATAATAGGAGGGGACTCAAAAGCGTTAATGTTTTTGCAAATTAGCCCATCTGACAACGATGTATCAGAAACTTTGAGCTCATTGAACTTTGCAAGTCGTGTTCGTCGTATAGAATTGGGTCCAGCAAAGAGGCAGGTTGATACTGCGGAACTCCAAAAAGTCAAACAGATGGTAAGTGTCAGTAATACTGCCTTTCCTCTCAAGCTGGTTATCTGAACCTCCTTGTAGCTGAGCCAATGACATAAACTCATCTACACTTTTCCCTGTGAATATATACCAGCTTGAAAGGGCTAAGCAGGAAGTCAGACTTAAGGATGATTCTTTGAGAAAGCTGGAAGATAACTGCCAAAATCTGGAGAACAAAGCCAAAGGGAAAGAACAACTTTACAAAAATTTACAAGACAAGGTACATATAATTCAGGGCAACGATTAAATTGTTGTTATTGACATGTACCTGACAGCATTTTTGTAATTGATATAGGTAAAAGAGCTTGAAAGCCAGCTAGATTCCAAGATGCATTCTCAAATTACATCTGAGAAACAGCAGAATCAGCTTTCTGGAAAATTAAAGGAGAAAGAAGAAATGTGTACTACCCTTCAGCAGAAGGTATGATCAAAAGTATTGCTGTTAGTAGCTATTGTGTTGTACAGAGTACTAAAGTCTGGATATATACCCATTTGATCTTTTTTGCAGATATCAGAGTTAGAGCGCAAACTTAGAATTCAACACCAATCAGAATCTGAGGTTGCAGTTCTTAAGCAGACGGTATGAAATTTAACATTGCATTGTTAGTGACATTCAATGGAGAACACCGGGTTTGAAATTAGCTTCATTGTTGTCATTATTTTCAGATCACGGACCTCGAGCTCAGGTTGAAGGAACAAGAACACCAACGATCAGTTGCAGAATCAAAGGTGATTTGTAATAACATGTAGTTGTTGTCTTTTACCCTACTATATATATTTCCCAACCTAGCTAATGCTTGTATCATCCTGAAAAAACTGTAGGCAATGGAAATAGGGCAAGAACTCCTGGAAACACAGAGAACAGAGGCTATGCTTCAGATCAAGGTAAGCTCTTTTCTTAGAATTGTTACATTGTACCCATTCTTACAGTAAAAGGGGTGAAAATAATGCAGAGCTTAACCCCTCTCCACATTTCAGCTAAGAGATCTTGAGAATAACTTGCAAGAAAGGACAACACTTCAAGACACAAACATGACACTTGACTCAACCAACTGTATGAGAGTTGCTAGTACTCCTGGAGAGGCTAAGACGCAGCTGCTCACGAGAGAGGAAGCAATGAGCGAGAAGGAGCATCACATTCTGAGAAGATCGGATTCTGTGAACAAGAGAGTCAACAACAACTCTTCCATTGTTGGGGCCTCAGAAGTTGTTAATGAGAAGAAGAGAAAAGGAGAAGCGAGGAATCTATCGATTGGTGGGGAATTGGAGAACCAGCCTGTTGGAAGCCAGAATGCTGCAAGGAAGAGGAGCCTGCAAGGTGAGCCGAGGTTGAAGAGAAAATCGACCGAGCCTCTCGCAAAGAATCCAGGACGGGTAACAGCAACTTCAAAGACGGCCACTGCCACAAACAAGACGGCTCCAATTACCAGAGCCACCAGGCAGCAACCAGCCGTTAACAAGACGAGAGGGTGGGTTCGGTAGGCAGCTGCTTCTGAAGGTGACGGACATGCGTTCGTGTGATTTGTGTTCTAGATGCCGTTGTACCCGGTATGGGGTAGGGGCTCAAACTTTTATCTGAGTCGCGCTGCTACTTCGCAGTGGATAGTAGCACGCGTTGTAACGTGGAGTGCTGCGCTCCTGTGTAATCTATTACTCCTACTGACTAGCTTGCAGATTCAACAGGAATCGCACAGTTGACTGCATTAGATTATCGCTCATTTCTGACCAACAATGATGGGTATGAGTATCATTTTGTGTTTTTTCACTTTCTTTGACCGTCATGTTCTTAGATACACTCTCATGATATGCGAGTGCCTGTCACCAAGCGAGCAAGGAGGGGTATTTTCTCATGTATTACTGGCAAGACAGCAACTGCAAAAAAGATGGTACCGCCGCGGTTGACTCGCTTACCCATCGAGATCAAACCGAGAATCACAAAATTGCTCGGCAAGAACGCGCTCACACGAGACGAGGAAAGCAGAGCAAGAGACCGGAGAGGAAGACGTTTTTTTTTTTCTGATAGGAAAAGGCCATACGCGCCGACTGGTGCGTCGCCCTCGCGTCTGTACGCACGAACCCATCGCACGTCACGACACGTTCCGACCCCCCCACCCATCTACCCCCTTCGTCAGCTAACAGCCACCAATTCTTCGGCGCGGGTGACAGCCAGATCGCCGGGTCGCTTGCACCGTAGCGCAGGTAGCGACCGGAAAAGGACGATAGCCCCACGCCGCGCGCGCGCCCACCTGACCACCGAGCCAAACCCGTGTGCTCCCGCACGCCCACACCACTGATTCCACCACAAAACCCCGTGCCCACAGCCAGAAACCGCGAGCCGCTCCGCCCACCGATCCCACCACCGTCCGCATCCGCACTGCCGCCTCCTTCTCCCGCCGCGCTGCTTTATCTCAACACCTCCCACCCCAACCACGCGACACAATACGCAACCTTGGGAATTGCCGCGATTGCAACCAGTACGCAGCCGCAATGTGCCTAGCCACGGTGGACGACGGCCGCCATGCCATGGCCTCCTTCCGTCCGCGCGCGAGACGAGACCGCCTCGAGATCCGCGCATTCTACCTCCGCCTCTCCTCGCCGGCCGCGGCGCCGGCCCAGGCCGACCTCTCGCTCGTCTACCTCCCGGCCATCGGCGGGGCCGCGCTGGAGCTCGACGGGCGGGCGCTACCGCCGGCCGCGCCTGCCGAGGTGCCTCTCCGGCGGGTGGGCGCCGACAGCAGCGACGCGGCGTACGCGAGCGCCGACCGCGTCTCCGCCGCCGAGGGCGCGCGCTTCGAGGTGTACGCCGGGAAGGATCTGGCCGCGGACGGCGTGTTCTCGCGCCGCCGCGGGGGAGGGTGGCGCGTCGAGTGCCGCCGTGCGTCCACTGTGGCGGTGGCCGAGGTGGTGGTGCTCGCGGAGGGCGGCGCGCTGATGAGGGCCAAGGCGAAGGCGTCGTCGGCGAGGGGGCTCGGGTGTGGGGGCACAAGGCTGGAGGGGATACCGGAGGAAGGGTGGGGGTGCGAGTGCGGGATGTGCGGGGACGACGAGTGGGAGGTGGTCGGAGGCCACGGAGATGACTGCAAAGGCGAGCTCGACACGCCGGAGATGGAAGTGGAGACATTGACGTGGGCGCTGGAGATGGGAGCATGGGCGGTCTGCGTCGGTGTCGGTGTCGGTATTCTCGCCACGGCGAGGCGGTTCAGACGGAAGCGGGCCTTCTGGTGAGCCGGCCACCGCGCCGGCCGCCAAGAGGACGCCGTTTCTTTTTTTTTTCTTTTCTAAGTGTAAAATATCCAAATTTTGTAGGTTTTTAGTAGAAGATTTCACCTCATCTTCTCAAAGAGACTGTGTACATATGGATCGATCAACGAAACTGCCCTCTACAACGAATTCTGTAACACTGGTCTTTGCATACATAGTAAGCAGAGACCTGTTCGTGGTATGACAAGTTGCCAAGCAAATTTCGCCGAAAGATTGAATTTTTTACGGGTGATCTAAAATCTGGGAAATCGCCGAGAAGCAAGTAGGATATTTGCGCTCAAACGTTGACACAACTCATCAGATAGGCACTCCCTGACTAGTAATTGATCAGCACGATGTTTGACTTGGTGGAATATATAAACCATAATAACATCAAGTTTATTGGGGCCTTATCCTGAAAGTAACAGAGAGGATCATAAACATAATTGCAGCATATACAAGCCATCAATTTAATTCGAAGCTTGACCTTACCACGTCGTCGCTTCATCTAGAAGCTCGTCACAAGAAGGATTCTTCGATCCTTCGGTTCTTTATTCAATTTGCCCAAGTTGCATTCTTCATTCAATTTGCCCAATTTGAATTCTTCATTCAATTTGCGCAGTCAGCTTCAGTGACAAGAAAGCCGCGAGGAGATCCGACAACTAGCAGCATCTACAGAGCTGAAAAAGCAGATCGTTCTGAGCATGGCTTCTCTCTTCTTACACCGTTCCTGAACCAGACCAAGCTTTGGAGCCAACCAGCTGACACACAGCACGCTCGAACAATTCTGAACTGATGATAGAAAGTGCAGTAGGTTGATCAGGCATCAGTCCAGACACATGGTCTACTATCATTCAGAACAATAAAAAGCAATATATGGAGTTAATCAGATACTATTTGGAGTGAAAGGCCTTGTGCCTGCTACTGAATGGCATCTAACTTCTTCAGAATATTTTGGCACTGAGCAATTTTTGGCACAATGTAAGACTTCAGCATAAAGTACAGTGGGCGTATTTTCTCCATCACAAATCACAACAACATCAATGGCCTGTTTTATTGTAAACTAGTTTAGGAGTCAGAATCACTGTCCGAGTCAGCATACAGTTCAAATGGTCTTTGTCTATTCATGTTCGCCTCAAGTGGTGGCAGATCATCATCTTCATCAGAGTCCAGTCCTTCCTCGATCTGGGGCATTGTTCCTTCTTGTGTTCCTGACTCCGAACTTTCCTTAGAAGTTGACTTGAAGATATCTGGCCTAGTATATAAGAAAAGACGAATTCATCAGAGGGCCAGTTTGAAGATGTCACTAAAAGCCACCCTTTGACTAACATATAGTTCAATCTGTAGTACCAATTATTAGACAACCTGATGGTTTACATGATAAACTGGGATTTGGAAGAATTTACTAAGTTGGATTCTTAATTTTGTTGTGCAGCTGTTATCGTTTCCTCACATTATTTTGCATGGATATTTGATCAAGAAAAGGCTGAGCAAACTATTCATGCTTTTGAAATGCACTGGTGACATGAGGCAAATGAATTTAATCCAAAGTGGCAAGAGAATTAGCATATTAAAAACAATAGCCTGCAGAACTATTCACACGCATTTACTACAGCATGTCTATTTTAGTTTCATGACACGGTATAAACCAATGTCACCGACCTATGGCATCAGACCCGGGATGCATACTAAGGAAAAAAACAGTAGATGTTACTTTGTATTTCACAGCTCAACGAAAAATGCTTTCGAATAAAGAAAGCAAGAATTGCACCGAAAGCTGGTTATTTTGTACTGCGCACAGCTTGAAGAAAACTATTCATGTCGCTTGCACCAACAGATACATTGTTGACAATTTCTTGACACATGAGGCAAAAGGCCTTAAGCAAAAATTTATTGTGCCATCTTGCATATATAAAAACATCTGCAGCCACTGGCAAAAAAATTTCAAAAGCTATCTGTTCGCGCCTAACACTATCCCTAGTTACAGATATCCAGGACCAGCCTTTCCTACAGCTAAGTTGTATACACCCAGAAGCCCCGATGGTTAGTACTAGTACCAGGCAACTGTCAAGGATCAAAGAATCCAGGCACCCAGCAACTCACCATTCATCGGATTTCTCCATAGCCCGGACTTAATCGTGAAAAAGGACTTGCGACACAACACATGCTATCTTGCTACCTGATTCGAGCGCCTGATCCCGGCCACTAGCATCCACAACAACAAAATTTCCTGCAAATTCATAGAATCCAAGCGAATTGTTATGCACCGGTGGCAAAAGACAGCTCTTTTCACTCCAAGAGCAGTGACCAGCTACGCTGACCCAAAGTCCGGCGACCACTCACCCTTCTTAATGCAGAAGCTCTTTTGGAACTTGGCCGGGAACAAGGCCAGAGACTTCACTCCCTTGGCGTCCATCACCTAACACAAGCAGACCACGCAATAAGGAACACACACGCAAGGAGCGAAAGGGAATCAAGACCTAGAGGAGGGAGGGCGGCTACCTCGATGACGTTGGAGCCCCGCAGCGCGAGGACCTGCATGATGCCCTCGTTGCACGCCCGCCGCAGCTTCTTCCTCCCAGCCTTCATCCCGCTCCCGCTTCCTCCGACCACGCACGCCGAAAGGAACACAAAAGAGTCCTCCCCCCTCGCCGGATCCGGCCACGCGGAGGCGGCCCTGGAAGCTAGGACGCTCGCGGCGGCGAGGTGGGGGTTGCGCGGACACGAAGGGGTAGGGGTGCTTCCGGCTTTTTTTTTGGGTGGATTTCTCTTCCATATAATAGTTGGGCTCGTGGACTGTTTTGTGAATAGTCCTATGAGGATAGATGTTTTGTGGGCCCAGCCCATGTGAGCTAGTAGGCCCACATACGTCGGCACCAACCCCCGGGAGGGCGGGTAATAAATGAGGCCAGATTGGATCGTACGGGGGCTCTAGGGTGGGCCCGGCAAGCGGCGAGTCCGTCCGTTTTTGTACGATCGTCCTCGGCCGTGGTACCCGGCTTCGCGGCCGCAGCGGCACACGCTACGCTGCTCTGCTCCCGACGACCACGGATCCTCTGTGCCCATTAGCGTTGTGGATTCCAATGTGCCTTTGTTCCTTTCTTATTTTTTCTACCACTGTCAAAATCCTTATCTTTGTCTTCTGTTTTTTAATTCATTCCGTACATAAACATGTGTTCTTGCTGCATTTAAATTTCATATAAAATAAGTATATGTTCAAGAATAAAAATATTACACATAGTGATTTCATCTATATATAATCATAAAAGAATATTCTCAAATTAACATACAAGTATAAACTATCTGGGAATATATTGTACTTATACAACATAAAAAGTTTGAAAAAAATACTTTCACTTCACATTTTTCACATTTAAGATAATCTAATATAAGATTTATCTATTTGAACTACTCTCTCTTTTATTTTATTTTTGTTGTAACAATTATCTTATATCAAATATATCGATCAAAAGATATAGTAGATAAACACTTGTTTATTATATTTTTGAACTAAGGGTAGAGGGTAAGGGTAGAGGGAGGAAGTAATATAGTGTACTTATACAATATAAAAAACTGAAAAGGAGAGAATGGATAATATAAAATCGATCGACGTCCCATACAACCTAAAGAAAACTTTATAAACCACAGGGGAGACTTTGCAGACGATCCAAGTCACAGACCAACATCGGGAGGCGGAGATCTCTCAGACAGTGGGCGCCATCTGCCGCCCCAACTGCTACCCTCACTGCTAAATGGGACCCACGCCCACGGGCCCACATGTCATAGACTATCACCAATAACACATTAACACCCACCCGTCCGTCCCGGTCTCTCGCGCCCCACGTCCGCCACGTCATGCCAAAATAATTACTTGCTCTCTTTCCCAAAATCCACCACCCAAAATCGTCTTCCTCGTTTCCGTCGCCACTCCCCAGTCTCGCACGCGCGACACGAGTCAACGTCGAGGCCACCGTCGGCGATCGCTGGAGAGGTTGGCAGCACACGGCGGTCTCTGCTTGAGCCTCCCAAGCGTGGGACCATGGTGAGGAGCGGGAGCGTGCGGCGGCCTGCTTTGCTGCCTGCCGCGGCGGCGGTGCCGGCCTTCACCGCCTCGCCCGGGGACTACCGGCTTCTGGAGGAGGTTGGGTACGGCGCGAACGCCGTCGTGCACCGCGCGGTGTTCCTGCCCTCCAACTGGATCGTCGCCGTGAAGTGCCTGGATCTCGATCGTGTCAACAGTAACCTCGTGAGCTTTCTCTCGATCGAAACTCTTAATTCGCGTCCTAGGTATTGTGGTGGTGATCGCTGTTTTGATCGGGGGATATGCAGTCGCGCGGGGCAGGATTCGACGCAGTTGAGCTGTGTACTTGGGACAATTGGTCTAATTAAAATGGTTTATTCTATTGAGTATGTAACTGTGCTTTGCGGAGTTGGGGTTAAGTTCCCCTCGCTTAGTCACTTGTGCCATTCATTTTACTAGTAATTTTAGTTCGAACGTTCATTTGTTTTTTTTTTGTCGGTGAATTTTATTAGGTTTTCTTTGCGGCTGTATGGAATCAACGTGGGGCTCTTTGATAGTGGAGGGTTAACTTCACATGCCCGCTTTTAATTCTTCCGGGCAGTGCATTTGCGGTTTACAGGATGACATGTAGTTGTCCTAAGCTCCTGATCCAGTAAATTAGTATAGGATATAATGGTATAGCTTGTCTACTTGCAGTATTTTTTTTTCTTGTTTGTTGCATTGGATCATGAGTGCATCATTCTAGCTATCTCAATAATTAGATTCAGGAATACTAATACACATTTACAGTTATAGGCTGATGTTAGAGGTCTCTTAATGATCGTTTCCCCCAAGTTCAATATTGTAGTATCTCATAGTGGTATATATACATATTCTATACAGGATGATATAAGAAAAGAGGCTCAAACAATGAGCTTGATAGATCACCCTAATGTCATCAGGGCTTACTGCTCATTTGTTGTGGATCATAACCTTTGGGTGATAATGCCATTCATGTCAGAGGGTTCATGTTTACACCTGATGAAGGTTGCGTATCCTGATGGTTTTGAGGAGCCTGTTATTGGCTCTATCCTAAAGGAAACACTTAAGGCTCTAGAGTACCTCCATCAACAAGGACATATCCATAGGGATGTCAAGGTCAGCATTTCTACGGTAGTATTTATTTTAGCTGATTTTGTCGGTTGCTTTGCTCAGCATAATGTTATGCAGGCGGGTAATATCCTTATGGACAGTCCTGGTATAGTGAAACTTGGGGACTTTGGTGTCTCTGCTTGTATGTTTGACAGAGGCGATAGGCAAAGATCCAGGAATACATTCGTGGGAACACCATGCTGGTAACTGGATTTTTCTTGCATTTTTTCTTCTAAATGTACAATAAGTATTCTGCAAACCTTTAAACGTATGTTGTTCTGTCATTTGGTCTTTAGGATGGCTCCAGAAGTTCTCCAGCCAGGAGCAGGATATAATTTCAAGTACGTTGGCAATATCATAACCATGTAGTGTTAGCTACCAGTATCCTGGTTATTTTGAAAAGGCTTTTTGTCTATATTGAGATAAAATGGTGTTTCTTAATATATTTTACCAGGAAATCAGCTTCCAACCACTTGTTTACTGACTTAATTTGGTCATTTAATATTTACATTTTTGGGAAGAACCCTAACTGCACAGAAATACTGGGAATAAGATATATTTCGGTATCAAATGCTTTCTGTGAACCATTCACAGATGATTAACATTCTTTCTTTCTTCTGTCATTGCACCCAACATATAACTGCAATTCTACTTACGCTCAATGTTCTGTATATTTTCTACTATGTCTTTATATTTTACTTGGTTTTTAACTTGCTATTGTACTGTTGAGGTGTACAGTGCGCTCACAACTATTTGTCCTTGTTCAGAGCTGACATATGGTCTTTTGGAATAACTGCACTGGAGCTAGCACATGGCCATGCTCCCTTCTCGAAGTATCCTCCCATGAAGGCAATGAATTATTCTCTTTTGCAAATTAAAACCGTTTTATTATCCAAAAAAAATTAAAACAGTTCAACCCTTTCACTAAAGAAAAGGAGTGACAGTCTAATTGATAAGTGCATGGTCAGCCTGATATCTATGTGCGTCTTATATTCAAAATTTTCACATGGTTAGTGTTTTCTGCCAGGCACATGATGTTTTCATGATTTTTGTTTGTCATGTTTGGCTAGAAAACATATGTACTCTGCAGTTGCAGCACATGTTCTGCCATTTGTATACAATCCCATTATACTACATGTACATACCTTCTTCTCGTGAAATCACTTGTTCGGACTTCAAAGTTACTGCTGATGAACAGTGTTATCCATGCCATCAGCAATATGCCTGGAGAACTTTCTTGTTAGTCAAAAACAATCTTGAGTTTAGGATCCTGCGAATACAAACTTTCTGTTGAACTGAGGATGTTTATGTGGACTGTAGGTTCTTCTCATGACCCTTCAAAATGCACCACCAGGTCTCGACTATGACCGTGATAAAAAATTCTCAAAGGTAGTACTAGTCCTTTCAGCTAAATTTTGGCTAGCTAGTCTCTGTTTTATGGCAATATCTGCTTGTTTTAGCCTCAATATTTACCCTACTAATGAAGGTTTTTCAGTTGTAATCAGTCTTTCAAGGAAATGGTTGCAATGTGCTTGGTCAAAGATCAAACAAAGAGGCCAACAGCTGAAAAGTTACTAAAGCATTCATTTTTCAAGAACGCAAAACCTCCAGAGCTGAGTGTGAAGAGTATTTTAACTGATTTGCCCCCTCTGTGGGACCGTGTAAAAGCACTCCAGGTTTTGCTAGTATACTTTCCTTTTGTTTTTTCTTTAATGATGGAAACACTATATCTTAATTAATTCCTGTTATCCTGTGTGTTTGCAGCTAAAAGATGCAGCACAATTAGCTTTGAAGAAAATGCCTTCTTCTGAACAAGAGGCACTTTCTATGGTTTGTGATATTGATGCTTCATTTATGTTCATATCTGTTTCGTGCTGTTCTTTCCATTTGAGTTCATGGCCACACAGATTTTGGCAGCAAATGCAGGCATGCAGCCTAAAAATAAATTTATAGAAGACCAGGGTTAATTTGCAGTAACACAAGCTCCAGCCCTTGCTAAATGAACTTAGAACTTAGAACTGTGATTATTTTTTCATGCATGAATATGTTAGTATTTTATCAGTAACATATTGGTTGAGCAAGGACTATCACAGAGTGATTTAAGATCCCAGCATATTTCGATACTATCCTTTTCTATTAAGCAATGGTTTGTATGAGAGATCACTTTAGCTAGTCCACCTCACAGGCAGTGTCTAACTTCTATTTTTCTTTCACTTGTTGGCGGACATAATACCCACATGATTTTTGCACTTTTATTTCACATACAAACTAACATTCATGATAAACATGTATGCAGTTCCATCGTTTGGTTTATTAATTATTATAGATATGTATGAAGTTCAATATTTGAAATCACTCACATGATTGTTTCCTTCTCATCTGATAATTATCTAACAGAGCAAGTACCAACGAGGCGTCAGCGCATGGAACTTCGATATTGAGGATCTAAAGTCTCAAGCATCGTTGGTAAAACAACAGCTTTCTTTAGTTCTACTATATATAAACTTTACATTGCTCTCTGACTCATTCTTTTATTTTGTTAAGATGTAAATGACTGTAATTTAGTCTTAGGAATGAGATTCCAACCTTTTGCAGATTCATGATGATGATCCACTCGAAATAAAGGAAGATATTGACGATGATAGAATAAATGAAGTGGATAAGGTTAGCTGTTCTCGACTTGATTTTGTTTCAGACGTAAGACCTTAGGCCTGCCTTCTGGTAAGACAGGATAAGAGCTGTAGCTAGATGGGATCATGAAAAAAATTTATCTAGTGTATCAAAAAGATGAAGTATCACATATGTTCAACTTCGTAGCACAAACAAGAGCTTCCCGTTTATCAAATTTGAAAAGTCAGGGTATTTGTAATGCCATAAATACTTATGTATAAATCTGGAAAATGCCTATGATTTGATACTGTTAAATAGTTTCTCGCTAATTCTAAATGCTGCAGAAACATTTGCATGCCATGTTCTGTTGTAACTAATGATTTATTGTATGTACGAAAATTTTCTACCAAATATCATAGCTTCAAGTCATTTATGATCAATCTGTTTGCAGGAGCCATCTTTTGGCAATCATTTTGGACAACCAACGATTTTGAATGGAAATCACTTCAGGTTGAATCAGTATGCAATATTTTTGTGATGATGTTTTCTTTAAAGCCTATAGATGTTCTATATTGTTCCCTACCTTCTGATTCTCAATATCACTGATCCAAGTATATAGGATGGAAGTTTTATTTTAAGTGGTATAGGGTGAAAGTTTGGTCTTATAACAAGAGAAAAATTCAGTGAGCCTTGATGCGTACCACTGCGTTGCTTTCCTGTGTTCCTGGTAGTGTGTTCATAATGTTTTACTCTTTTGTTACATTTCAGTGAACAAACTTGTGTCACTGCAGTAAGTCCAGGTGGGAATACGCATGAGACAAGCAGAGGATTGGTTTCTGAACCTGGCAATGCTGATAGTGAAAGGAAGGCTGATGGATATAGAAAACAAGGGTCAGAAAACGAATCATTACCCTCTACATCAAAACATGATTCTGAGCGACAAAACAGTAGCGGTGAAGTTAAACAAAAACGAAGGACTTATTCTGGCCTAATTCCATATTCTGGTGCACATAATAGATCAATAACCAAAAGCAGTCACATTTCTGATAGGTAATCCTAACAATTTTAAGATTACTTACCTGCTACGATGTTGTGCATATCAATAATTTAATGCCTGGTTTTTGGATTTTCCTGTTTTATATATTACATATAAATATGCCTCAGAAACGAAATACAGTTTAAGGTGTTTTTCTAACTAATGGGCTACTGTTTTAGCTTTCAAGTTTTTGTACTTACGTGTATGTCATGAAAAAATTGATTTTGTAAAAAGCACATTGATAGATATTCTTCTCCTACTTGGATACCTGAGATTCCTGGAAGTGTTATGAAGTTAGGAGATTGCTTTTTTTTTTTTGGCTCAACAAGGCATTGCCATTTTTAAAAACACTATTGGTTATTGTTGTTCCTTGCTTCAGGGAGACGGCAGCTCAGTTGGTATCTGATAAACAGAAGAGTGGTACAAAAAGAACCACAAATCTTAGCGGTCCTCTTGCACTCCCTACTCGTGCTTCTGCAAATAGTCTGTCTGCTCCTATTCGATCTTCTGGAGGTAAGAAAAGACCACCTTGGTCTTAAGGAGTCTTTCATAACTTTTTTCGATGCACATGACAGTCATGCATTAATATTAACATAGCATAGGACCAATTTAAGGTTTACTTGGCTTCTGTAGCATAAATCATACTCTTCATCGATCATTTCAATCGACTGTAGTCTCTAATGGTTGTGAATTGAAGGAAAGTATGATTTGCTGTCTGTTATTTGCAGGCTATGTGGGCTCTTTGGGAGATAAGCCTAAGCATAGTGTGGTGGAGATAAAAGGGCGCTTTTCAGTGACATCTGAGAATGTGGATGTTGCAAAGGTGGGTTTCATGCTGCGCATACGTTTCAATAGGGTGTTCTCCAGACTGAACAGAGATCACTACAAGGGATACTAAATAAAATCTTACTGACAGGTTCAGGAAGTTCCAACAAGCGGCATTTCACGCAAATTACAGGAGGTAAATTTCTGTGCTCTATCCATTTTATTTGAAGCTCTGTTGTAATCTACAGTCTACGCTACTTCAAGACCCACATCCAGCCATCATATGTCATGACTTACCTGGGTTACTCAGGGATCTTCACTGATAAAATCAGCCAACGTTGGTCATTGGTCAGTGGATGCTAAGCCAATGGTAAGAACTACTTACTGTCATTTGATATTTTCACACAATTTCTTTTGTTGGAGAAAATGCCGGCGGGAATTTCTTAATGCAAGTTTTTCATGCATTTGAGCAAAACCTTACAAGTTTTGAATAACTAGGGTTGGTTAGGGGCATTGTTCTGTACTTCTGTTTCTATTGTCATGTCTCTGAATAGTTTATCTGAATCTTAATATTCTGAAAATAGTATATTCTTCATATCATTTACTATTAGTACGTAGTCAATAATGATGATTCAAGACACTTATTTCAGATTTTAAGACTTAGTACGTAGTCAATAATGATGATTCAAAAAGGCAACTAAGGTTCAAATTTTGAACATCCCGTTTTTAGTATTTTATTTTTTCAGCAACACTTGCCACAGTTAGCTCCGGCTAGTGCAGCACATGCATTTGCAATGGCCTTCTTGTTCTTGTACAATTTCCTCTGCCCTTATATGCTTTCTTCTCCCCCTTTAAGATTGTAATAGATCACCTTTATTTCCATTAATACTGCAGTCGAATAGTCATCACCCGGAGGAACTCTGCAATGGTTCAGTATCTGCATCCATTCTGATTCCCCATCTTCGAAATCTTGTACAGCAGACCACATTTCAGCAAGTATGGAAGAAGCTTAATCTAGTGCCCTCTAAGAATGGGCAGTATAATTATTTGCAGTACTTTGACCAACCATTTTCCATTTTCTTGAATTAGGATGTCATTACAAACCTCCTAAGTAGCTTGCAACTAAATGAGAAAGCTGATGGTAAATGTTTTCCTCTGTATTTCCTGGAAGTTCATTTCCCAGTTACTTACGATTAAATCATTTGTTTTCTCCAGCAACCCAGTATAGACTTTGTACCATGGGCAGTGATACAGGGGTAAGCAGCTTATTAGCTGTGTCAGAAAATTTCCCCACATATCATTCTTTTTTATTATTATTTTGTACATAGTCTGTACAAAGTTCTAATTACTACTATCAAATGTTCATTAACTCAAAGTTTGCTCACAATCTTTTGGCAGGTTGAGACGTCTATTTCTGATGGAGAACGGTCATTACTTGTCAAAATATTTGAATTGCAATCTAGGTAGGTCCGTTACTTGCAACTTCCTAATATTAATGAAATTGGTCGGCCTCCTTCGGCCAGCCTGGCCAAAAATAATAATAATGCTTGCCCGGCCAAAAAAAACTAATACTTGCAAATGATATTTAGGGGTGGTAATAACATACTTACATCCCTGGTGCTTTTATGCCCCTTCCACTGCCTTAAGCCATGCTTTCCCAGTCATCACGGAGTCAGATTGCCACCTTGTACCATTGAAGTACAAGTGAATTTCTTACTTTCCACATCAACTTAAGCTTTAGATTAAGCTGGCTGGTGCATGCAACTGATATGGCATTGGAGCCATAGATCTTCAGTTATGCTTCTATTCCACATGTGAACCCTAAGGGGGCCTCCACATGAGGGGAGTATTGAAGTATAAGGTAAGTGTCCATTGTTCTCCATGAGCTTAAGCTTTTGGATGAATTGGCTAATACCTGAAACTAAATGTTACCAGCTACCACCACATTGCCTTATGTTCACAACTCACAACTGAATTGGAAACATGGCATCTTCCTTTGTTTTAGTACAAACCTCAAAAATATTGGATATTGCTGCCCATACTATGCTTATGCCCCTTCTGCCCTTACTCTGCTTTATACGAGCTCAAACCAAGAGTTGAACATGACGTGTGTTGTTAATACTTCTGTCACACCAATGGTTGACTGATGATCAATGCAGTAACATACCTTTCTCCTTGCAGAATGATTTCTTTAACTGATGAATTGATCACAACCAAACTGAAACATGTCCAGGTCAGTATCAAATCATCTCTGTTTAATTTTTCTTTACTTTTCGGCACTTGGGGCAACCTGCAATAAGGATAATGCTATTTACACCATATGACTGATTTGGCACTGCTGTGTTTTACCACACTGTTTGTTTGTATGGACTAGTTAGTACTACTTCCGTCCTAAAATATAAGAAATGTTGGCAATACAAATGCATAGCCAAAATTCCATATATTTTGAGATGGAGGTATATAGAATCCTTTTCCACCCTAGTAAATTACCCCATATTTTTCCACAAAAGAAGATGGCATGTTCCCCATTTTTCAGTGATCAAAAGTTATTAACTAAAAATGCCAAATTGCAAGGGAGGGGTTAAAATCTATTTCCAATAGAGACAAAATGGCATATCTAGAGCAATAGTGAACATTAAATATGACACCATGAAGTTAGTCAATGTTTAATCTTAAAACGATCACCATATGCATATTTGAGAATCATCATATATGATGGATCTCCTGCATCACTTCCAGCTACAAGAAGAGCTAAAAACACTGTACTGTCAAGAAATAATCGACACTAGGGAGGAGGACAATGCATGACATGCGAAGGTTAAGCCGGATTTTTCTTAATAGTACAATCAGTATTCAGGCGACTAAAAGTTTGCCTGCACTGGCCCATGCCTGGAGGCTTCGCTAATCGGAATTCCAACGAGGTGTTTTGAGATGCGTTGTTAGGAAGAGACGAAAACCGATGTGCCATGGATTCGTCTTGGGAATTTGCAACGAACGCCTAAGGAGATGAGAGCTCTGAGATGTATAGCAAGAAAGGTTGCTCGATGATTGCCAGCTTGGGTTTATGTATGTGTGTATATTTGCTCGATCTATTCAATTACTTGGGGTTTAATTTATTCTAAGGACTAGTGTAAGGTGGTTATGAAACTGCGATGTCCATATAGTATTTCGGGCATTGAGAATTGAGATGGCCATGGATGCCCATCTTGGCCAATATAACACCAATGAGCTGCGAGCCTGGATGATTGTATTGTATAAAACACCAGAATGTGTTGTTTATATGTTAGTAGTTGTAGGAGTATTATCTAAAATTACTATCACTGTTCCGACTTTACCATTAATTACTCTTAAATAATTAGGCTACGTTGACTAGCACTAAATATAAACATTTAGTATGCCACAAACTTTGTTAATATGGTGACTTTCTTAGTATTTGTATTTTCTTAGGAAAAAGAACGAGGGGTTAAAGTTTGAAAATGAATAGTAGCCAATGTCAGATTTTTAAAAAATGTAGAGAGTAGTATTGTCGTGGCCAGGCCATTTGCATTGCTAGCTGTCGCCATTTGCGGATGGATGTAAATGCTACAGTACGGAGTATAGAGGTTTAACAGTTGGCTTAACCATTCGTGCGCTCTAATAATAGTGGTTTGCTGAGTACCATTTTGCACCCAGCTGACCTGTATGAATGCGATGCCTTCCGAAAGCTGCATGGCCGCGAATCTACGATGAATGAGGAAGCAGCCAAGCCGCAGCGTCAACACCTAACGCTGCCCAACCAGGCAGCCAAGGCGTTAGATTCAGTTCATCAGGTCCGTGACCCTCTCTGCATCCTGAGTTCCTGGCCAAGTGCCCGCAGTAAATGCAAACAACCTAGCATGTCGATAGGCCTGCAGTTGTCTGACCCTAGGCTGAGCAATAATCATTCAAGGACAAAAACGAAGAAGGACAGGTCAGGACTTTTATGTGTTTGACAAGCAATCTTTGTATTCACGGCTTTTCAGGTTTGTTTCAGTAATTGTCCCTTCTCTGTTGCAGAAGCAAATGCAAATCCAAATCCTTATGGGCATATACTATATGGCCACCGCGTGGCTCCTCCGGTAACCGGGGAAAAGGCTGTCCCGACTGTCCAGTTTGCACACACAAGGCCTCCGTTTGCTCATCATGGTAAGCTTCCCCAAAAGCCCAGCACTGAGAGTTCCCTTGTGTATGCGTTCGAGATGAGGCATGAATCAGGCTATCTTTTTTTACTGTAGTGCTGCTTTGTAGGCCCACATGTCAGCCAGCGGTTCTGCTGGGAATCTCGTTCCCAAACTTTGGCACATTTAAGTTGGGTAAATTTAACTTTTTGTGGTGAGTGTTTAGTTCAAGTCACACTTGACACATGCCGAACATTTTCTTACCAATGCTCCACGTGTCATTCCCACGTTCTTGAGCTAAGTTTTGCCAAAGTGAGCCAGCTTTTTCTTTTCCACAAAACCGTGGCACGCCACACTTTTGGCACTACAGTTTGGTAACGTGAGGGAGTCATTCAAACAGGTAACGTATAGTATCGCATTGTAGGAGTAGTTGCATTGTTGAAGTTTAGCGTTAGTATTTGATCCATAATAAAGGACCATACATCACTTAAAATGCTCTTTTAGAGAAAGGAAAACTGCGGGTACATCAATTAGGCTTTGAGCTTTCCAGGTCACCAAATTGAAAACTGGCCCTCTCTCCAAAAAAAAAAGGGAAAAGAAACAAAAGCCTAGCCAGCGCAAACTGGAACAACTGTGCTACACACGCGTGATCTCCGTATGAGGAACGAAGCAGAACAAACGGTAGCCGAGAACCAAAAAGCAGCAGAACCATACACGCATGCATCGATCCTCCTGTCAGCCGCACAATAATCGAACTACCAAAGAGGATGATATCGTAACCAAACCAGGGAATTGTACAGGCCAGTGGCAAATTAGCGGCTTTCAAAACGACACCAAAACTCATCATCACCCATCCAGCATCCCTCCAGGCATGACATGGCACACTCATCAGTAGTACGTACCAACTAAAAAGAAAGAAAAATACCAATTCCGTTTAGGATGTACTCCAGATTTCGCGCAAGAAATTTGTAAGGAACAATTCAATTCCTGCCAATAGGAAGTGACATTTTTTTTCCCTATTATAAACGGCGCCTAACAAACACCAAGCTGGCCAAGATTGGCGCAACAGTGTCGAGCTGGTGCGGTAGTGGTACGCCCATCATCCCCGACCTGGGCCTGGTTGGCGAGCCACTGTTGCGTTGCGCGCAGCCGCAGCTATCACGTGTAGCAGGGCACTGTCTGGAGACGCACAAGCACTAACTCAAATGGCACGCACGCCATGATATATGCTGCCGCGAGCTCGCGCTGGACGCCGACGAGGAGTCGCTGTCCTCCGCAGGGCGCAGCTGAGAACGCCCGATCGTTTGCCGGAGCCGCGCGGGCGCCGCGATTGCGAGAGAGACAGAGAACTCTTGCGTCTGTTTGGGTCGGGACCCCTCGCGCTTGCGACTTGGCGAGTTGGGAGTTGAAACCGGCTAGCCGCGGCAGTCGCTGTCCAAGTACTGCGCTAGCAGCAGCAGCTGCGGCTGCTCACTGATAACGGCTGAGAAAAAAAAAATGACCAGTGCTAGCAAAACTGATGCTATATTTGTACAGTTTCCGTTTGTAATTTTCAAGAATTCTTCTCACCCAAAATGTTTTACCCGGTAATTGGCTGCTCGAATTAAAACCACGTAATCCTCATGTACATTTGTACATCGCCCAATCCCATTTCTTGATTTTTCTTCCATCCAAAATTTTTAAAAAAGTGAAGTAACTACGACTAAGTACTAGTCTAAAAAATAAAAAAGAGCGCGGAAAAAAATCAAAAATATTTTCTTTTTTTGACGGGTACTCTTTACTAACGGGGAACTACTAACGCGTAACTACCACCCAAGTCTACGATTCTCTAATTAATTAACGCTCCTTGTCGTGCTCGCTGCCCCGGCAGTTCACCGGCGCCGGCGGCGGAGCCTCGCCGCCTTGCAAGGGAAGGTACCTGGAGCCCTCCTTCCGGCTCCTGATCTTGATCAGCCCGTACAGTTTCTTGAATTCCCTCATCGGCGCGTCCTTCGCGAACACCCCGCACGCCGCCGGTGCCGTGATCGCCTCCTCGCCGGCGTCTGCCGTGTCCGCGCTGGCGCGCGCGGCCTGATCCTCCCATGGCCCGCCGGCACCGGACCAGCTCGTGTTCCGCCCGTGCGACGGCCGCGGTGGCGCCGCCACCCCGGACACGTGCTGGAGCTTGGTGATGACGTTGCGCAGCGCGCGGCTCGGCGACGAGCGGTTGGCGAGCATGATCTCGCCGAGCTCGGCGGGGCTGAGGCGCGCGCCGGCGTGGAAGCTCTCCTCCACCTGCGGGTACAGCTTGTGGTCATTGAGGCCGAGGTAGTTGCTGGCCAGCGCCTTGAACAACTCGAAGTCGCAGAGCGTGAACTGGATGTGCACGTCCAGCCTCCCCGGCCGCACCACCGCCGCGTCCACGCCCTCCTTGCCGCCGCGCATCGTGAACACCATCACCCTCTCCTCGCCGCAGCAGGACGCAACGCCGTCCATGAAGCTCAGCACCCTCACCGCCCTCGCCTCGGCGTCGCCGCCGCCCTGCAGGAACCGATCGAGGTCCTCTACGAGGATGAGAGACCGCGGGGTGGTGTGCAGGAGCAGCGCGCGGAGGTCGTCGCTGCCGGCGCGGGAGAGGTCGATGTCGTAGATGTCGTAACCCAAGAACCGCGCCATGGCCGCCGCGAAGGTCGACTTGCCGGTGCCCGGCGGGCCGTAGAGGAGGTAGCTCCGGCGCCACACTCGCCCGAGACGGTGGTAGTAGGCGCGGCCTCTGTGGAAGCTCTCCAGGTCGGCGCGGACGCGAGCCTTGAGGTCGGGGTCCATGGCCACCGTGTCTAGCGTTGCCGGGTGGGTGAACGGCGCCGACGCCCACCTCGGCGTCCCGGTGCTCCCGTCCACGCCGGTGTTGGTGAACAAGCGCGGCTCGCGTCGCCGGAGCTCCATCTCGTCGGCGACGGACTGGACGTGCTGCAGGTACGGCCGCAGCACGCGCGTCCGGTCATGCCGGCGCACGCGCAGCACCAGCACCTCGCGGCCGTCCTCCTCCCGGTTGGTCCACGCGAGGCGCGCGCCTAGGAAGGCGTCCCGCGCGGTGTGCCCGGGGCCAAGCTGCATCGAGAACCCACCGTTGGTCCGCGACGCGGACGACAGCACGGAGGCGGCGTCGGCGTCCTCGAGCGACGGCAGCGCCGCCACGTACTGCGTGGCCTTGCGGAACAGCGGGTTCTCGGCGCCGTCGCACACGAATCGGGGCACCTCGTGGTACTGGTACACCTGCGCCCACTCGTCGGCCCATCGCCACAGGCGGCGCACCGCGTAGAGCGCCGACTTGTACGACAGCGCCAGCCGCAGCGCCACCACGGCCAGGGCGGCGTAGGCGACGACGGCGCCCACGGCGCCGCCGCTCATGGCGCCCAGCAGCATGGCGCCGCGTGCCCTTTGATGTGGAGTAGAGCTCTGCTTGCTACTGTGTCGTGTCGAGTGCGCCGAGCTCGAGATCGAGGGGTTGGGCTTTAAGAGGAGGAGTTGAGTTGACGACGGCGTTTGCACGGTCAAAGATGGTGGGGAGGAGGGCGATGAAATGTGGCTCCAAATCTGATTCTCCCTTGCGCCATTGTGTTACAGTTTTCCTTGACATTTGTGTTTTTTTTTGGGTTTGAGTTTTCAAAGGGTCATAATCCAATCAGTGTTCAATCCAAACACACCACTTGAGACAGCAGGCTTCTTTTCAGTTTTCACATTAAGTAGGTGATTACTGCCTTAATTGCGGTCTATTCCTGGATTAGCATAACAGCCGTATGGGGCCAGCTTTGCATAAATCACTTTCAGTTGGAAGAAAACAGGCAGGTAGCTTGCTGCTGCCTGAATCACTATTTGGCTTGTACTAATTGCCTGCAAAAGAGGATTCGGTATTTGGCAAAGTTGTTAATTGCAACAGCGAACTGAAAACCACACACTAATCCTTCTCCGCTCCACGAAAGAATAGTCATCTGCCCATTCATTTTGTGATTTCTGTCCCTGCTTGGCCAGTCGGCCATTTTCTTTCTGACACTCACGTACGATGCTACACCTCTACAAGAAGGATGCGAGTGTGTGAGATCCCTCCGTTTGTAGTTTGGATCAGTTGTTCAGTTGGACTTCATGGTGACAGCACAAATTACAGCTGCCAACCAGCTGCGAAATTGAGTTACAACCAAATGGCACATGTCGGCAGTTGTCAACAGTGTAATGGAACGGGCATCATAATTTACTGATGAGATTAGCAACATGAAAAAGAGAGAGACAGAAACATGCTGTTTATCCTTAGAGGTCAATCAGCCATATATCTGACGGCCCATTTTACCCTTAGAGAGATACTATAAATCAATTCAACTTTCTGCAAACTAAACATCCCAAATTAAATCAACCGAGACGACAGTTACAACGACCTTTCATCTTGTAATTGTGGTATAATAGTACGAGTGAGAGAGACAAATCGATTAAAAGAGGTCAACCGAGTGCCTTTTGGTATCGGGTATGGGCATGTCATAACCTAATTAATCGTTGTCTTGACACCATGCGTTGACATATAATGCACGGCAGCACGGGATGGAGAGAAAGATACTGAATTTTCTGCAGCACGGCACACACTAGCCAGAAAAAATATGTTAAAAAAAGAAGGGAAAACGAACTCGCTGTGTTGCATCGCACTGCAACCTCTCACAACGTGAAAACCCTACATGACGGACTACTATAGGTAACCTTTACCTCACCGGGGATTATATGATGTTGAGAAGCCGCATGAATGCAGCCAAAAACCAAAAGAAAAGAAAAAGATTGTCGCCGTCAGCCACGTATCACCGCATCGACATTTTCTGTAGGATCAACTGGCAGTTCTTCTTCCGGTTTAGTTTTTTTTTTAAAAAAAAAAGCTCGCGGTCAGGCCAATCGTTTTCGACGGGCTGCGGAGTCGAGCATTCCTTTGCTGACATTTTCGGCGGGGTCAGTCGGGCAATCATGGTCACGCTCGCTCGGCGGCGTCTCTCTCTGAACTCTGTAGCAGCATAATATCGATCGAGGCGGGCGCGGCGCGTGCGTGCGACTGCAAAGCGCCTGCGAGTTGGCCACGCTAAATTGTGGTCGCCTTCGCCGCCGGCCCCGGCCCTACGTACGTCGCGGCTCGCATCGCATCCGCAGCGGCGACCTGCCTGACCGCCCGTATCCACCGCGCGCTACGTACGGTCAGGGGAAACAATCGAGTCCGGCTCGATCGAATCAATGGGACCATATGCATCGCCCGATCGATCAGCGTATGTGCTGCTGCGTGTCAACGCTCGGTTTTGTTTTGCCGGGTAGCCAGCACCTCAGCTGCACGGCCTAACCAGCCACGGCGTTTATGCGTGCACATGCTGGCTTGAGTTGTATAGTACGTAGTACGTCCCCCGTCCATACCGTTCTTGTGGTCGGCGGTCTCTTCGCATGCATGACACAGTAGTCAGGCGATATAATATACGCTACTAGTAATTAACCCGTACCCTCGTCTGTTAATAATTCCCTTTGAGATTAACGCAATGACAATGCGAGTGACACTTGTGAATTCTTTGCCACGAGGCAGAGCAAAGCGAAATTTCTCGCGCGCATGTTTGAACCGGAACTCGACAGGGAATAATGTGCAGGAGGAGCTTGCCGTGCCAGTCAGATAAAACCAAGTGAACGGCGTTTCGATCAAAAGGTCAGAAATCAAATTAGAAGCGCTTCGTCGCGGCGCGTGTTTGTACTAGTCAAGAAAGCGCCAGTTAAAACTGTGAGCTCCACACGAATACGAAACTAAACCAACGATTGACTTCAAAAAATATCGACAACATAACAGCAGTTGTTGTCAAGACAAAACATCTCTAAGGCATCTATTACCACATCATCGTACTCTCATCTAGAATAAAGCTAAGCCTGGACCTTTACATTCATGTGTTGAATTATTTTGTTACTTTGAATAAACAAGCCATCAAATTAAGTACTGCATACTACTGTCCCTGTTCTAAAAAGAATTTACTTTATATTTATATAAAAAAATAAAGTATTTTCGAATGGAGGTCCTATGTCTTTGATTCGTTTTGATCACATGCATGCTACTTTATTATACTAGTACATGTTTATGTGCTTTAGCTGCAGTGTTGTACAGTGTACTGTCAACGCCACGCTTTTTTTCCATGAAAAACACGCCTTTGATCCTTATACATTAAGAGATTATAGCTAACTATTAATTATAAACTCATATTAAAACTAACATGTAATACATCTATCCATATCTACTTATAGCTGACTTATAGCTCACTATTATACCTGCTCTAAGAAAACAGAATGATATTTTCGAAATAACAAACAGAAGAATTCCTCTGCTTCCCGGCTCAGCAAGACTAACGGTCGGCCCGGATGCAGTGGCCCACTTGGCAGGGAAGGTAGATGAGACTTGGCCCCACATGTCATTGACCACAAAGAAAGTAGGCAGGCGAGGAATCGCCATGGCGGTTTGAGTTGCACATATCTGCTCGCTCCACATGGTTGGCCGGCGGCGATGGCTGGCTCGGTGGCTCCGCTTTCTCCCGGTCCCGGAAGAGATCGCGCGCGCCCATTCCCTTTCTCCTGATTCCCACTTACTGCCCATCCGGTCAAAGGTCTGGCCCACTCACGGCTCCTAATCACCTGGCCCAAGAGCTCTTTCTGAAGAAGTAACTCAGCTATAAAAAAGATTTTGAAAATGTATACAAGCAAGCCTCCAAATGCAACATCTGTCTTTCCACTAACATCTGGCTTTCTATTCTTATTTTTTCAAAGCATACCTTGTGACTTATCTTCGACGTCAACGCAGGTCCACTTACGGTCCATGTCGGTAAAGTTGACGCCCACTAACGGCCCATCTTTGGTAACGTTTAGGCCCATGGCCTAATAATGACCCATCTTATGTCAGTTTAGGCCCACTTACGGTTGTAAAATAGCAGTTACGAACATGCCACATAACTATGACTAGTAAGGTCTGAATCGACCGACGAGTAAGTTAAATGAGAGGATGTAACAACAAAATTAAAGATAGTGACTGTTCATATCATCAAAATTAGTTCTAGGTTAATACTAACTTTGGTTTTTTTATAGATGATACCGTTAATTTTTTAATACACGTTTGATCATTTGACTTCTTAAAATTTTTTTGCAAATATGTAAAAATATAAGTTCTATTCTTTAATAAAAAAATCAAAATAAACAATAATTACATAAGTTTTTTAATAAGACATAATTAAATGTATATCTGAAAGTTAGCAGTGTTATAATATTATTTTAACAGCTCACAGAAACCTCAAGAGACAACAGACAATAGGGCTTTATATTAATAAGACGAATACTCAAATGTATATTCAACAGCATTATCTATAAAAAAAATCAGAGAGAGTATCGTTTTAACAATGGGCTTTATATTATTGGACATCATGAAGCAAACAATACTGGAAACTAGGAATATCTAGCCAGTGGAGAGACAGAAGGGGCATCAATAATGATGGTCCATCTCATCTTGTCTCCAATTTGAACTCGTATATTTATATCTGAACAATTACACTTATATTTATCCTATATGCTATATGCATGGCAGATATGAAGAAAACAGAAAGGAAATGGGATTTTCAGAGGACAGAAGGAAACAAGAGCTTACATATGATGGCAGACGAAAGCTGATCTTTTTAGATTAACTGACTAAAATGCTATGCCTAGTAGATGTTGAAAAACAATAGCCTCAGATACAATAGTCAGACAATTGACCTGGCCAAGATCATAGATTACTGATAAAACTTGTGGCGGTAGGTCTAACTGAACTACATGCTTTGTTATAACATTTGCACTACACATGAAATATTTAAATGCATATAACAGAGGGTATCAATTTAGCCTAAATTGCTAGCCGTTACTTACAAGGGCTGTTTTTCCCACAAGAACAATCCAGCAATGTGTCAAGAGCTCTTCATGCAGGTAAAAAAAAGAGAAACAATAAGCTTGATATTGAGTAAAGAAAATGATAGGATCAATCAAAAGAAACGACTTACTAAGCATCAATAAATGTATCGTTTTGTCATCCTGGATTGCTGCAGCACTCCGAAATGACATGCCACCATCAATATCAACCATGATGTCAAACCCCTGCCAGGACCTTTAGCTATTCTCTGTTTGCTGGTTCTCCATGGGATTGGGAATTGCTTAACTGAGCTAGTGAAGTAGAGATGGCCCAGCATCTGGAGGCAAATGATCTATTAATTTCACCCCAAAAAAATATCAACATCAACACCCAGACTGCATAAATATTACGAAACAAATATACATCAATACTTAGTTACTGATATTAAGAAAGATATATACGTCGTTCCTTAGTTCTGGTACAACTTTACAATGCTTATCTATGCCAGGAACCCAGAATTAAAGCAGTGCGGGTCAAACTAATTCTTACAAATACTATATCTTTCTGAATACCTGTGTCTAGAATCCAGCAAAAGTAAACATAACTACAGTCCAATACCAAATGAGAAAGCTTACAATATATATACCACCTCTAGTCTCTAGCTATAAGCACTAGCAGTATGCACAAACAAAAGTGCAAGCCCTATTTCACTATTTGAAGATGGAAGGGAGCACATAACTTTTAGGCTTGTAACTTTTAGTTTGGATGTTCTCTTCGGTTCAACATATAAATTTGTTGATATTATAATCCACCTTTTTTTTGTATCTATTCCTATCAACTCAAATTGCATCCCCATTTTGGTGATTGGTAGGGGTGATGTGATTTTGAACCTTTTGCTTAGAATTCAAAACGACCAGGAACACCCTTTCTCTTTTCAGTTTCACTTAAGATGCATCAGCTTTACAGGAGATTCAGCTGGTTTGGCACACCAGATCCAATTAAGATACAGCCTCACAGCCTATTCACCATCTTTCCTATTCTTCCTCACTGAAATAACCAACCAAGTACAAACCAACCAAAGCTCACTGATTCCCATACTCCCTAACAATGCTTCTATTCAATCTGCCTAGTCCTTCCCCCAAATTATCTCATCCCAAAAAGTATTATTACCCCAGATAGAGAACAAAATTGGCTGATCAAAAACTGAGTAAAATTGATACATAGATGTTAGCGGACCAAATCCAAATTAGGCTCCACATCACAAACTACTTTCCGTCTTTATCGTTTATTTCCTTACCACATCACAAACAACCACTTTTCTTCCTCCACCTCTCTGAACCATAGAATGCAACACCAATGTTATAATAACATCAGACAGTCCATGCTGCAGGCACATAATATGCTTAAGTGCAAGAGCAGTACGTGCAAAACTAGCTTCAGCCACTGTCTGTTCCCAAGGCTCTTGAGGGAAGCATGGCGTCTTAAAATACCTAAGGCAGCTCTAGATCCTCCATGTGCGCATGCGTGTGCGATATGTACTTGAACTGCGTTTAGAGTCCTGATACTTAATCAATGACCCAAGTATTCTAAACCTAGAAACCAAAACTCTTGTACATAACCAAAACACAACCAGATAAAAAATGCTGCCAACTCACAATCACAGAATTTATGCCAATTTACCTTGTGTACCCGTGTAGGTACAGACCCAAACTAATTCTGTGAACCAAATATGTAAATCATTCACCGTACAGCCACATACATTACTCAGAATTCAGTAATATTTCGACGCAAAAGTTGCGACACACCAAAGACATATGCTACTAAATCTACATTTGCCCCACACCCCACAAAAAAATCAGAACCCTAGACCTCGGGCGCCACGTACTCTGCAACTGAATCGGAAGCTTGGCAAACCTTACCGAGGGATTCGAAGAAGATCCGCTTAAAGACGATTCCCCGCGAGGATCCACTCGTCCCGCGGCGCTTCACGACCTGCGGGCGGCCGCCCATCCATCGGCGTTGAGCCGCCGCCCGTTCCTGTGCATCCGCTCGCAAATCACGATTAGGGCATCAGATCAAGGATCCCACAAGGCGAGGCGAGGGAATCAGAGACATGCCTAGCAAAGCAAACGCCGCGTAAGAGGACAGCCAGCTCCGCCGTACACCGCCTCCTCTCTCCCTCTCCCCGTTCCACACCTCCATCTCCCCGGCGTGGAAGTGGTGGTGGAGTGGAAGCGAGCCGTTGCGCGTGGGCCGGCGCGTTTACGTGGGTGGCGGTAGCATTTGGATGGAAGAGTAGTCGGCAGCTCGCTCATCCAGGAATTGGCCAGTTGAGTGGCTCGGTCGCCGGTTCGTCGCACCATGCGGTGTCGTGCCAGTGCGTGTGAGCCTGCCTGCTCGAGAAAACCAACCAAACCGATCAGATCGCATTAGAATATCTGCACCGCTTGCTGCAGTGGCCTAGGACCAAAGCGGGCATGGAGACTGCAAGTGCGAACGCCAATCATAGCCACGACAGCATCTGTTTAGGAGTTACAAAAAAATGACGGTTGTGACATGGATTTGACAAGCCTGTTAAGGGTCGGAACGATGAGCATGGGCGAGCTAGGGCTCTGACGATCCTTTGTATCTGTGCAAGCATCGGACTACTGCCGGTGCCAGGGTCAGCTCCCTGTATTGTACTAGCAGGGGTAGATCCATGCGCCGACCATTGCGGTTGTCCATTATACCTCACGCCGACACTCGTTTCACAGCCCGCAAAGTAACTCCGTCCATTCTGGCACGGAGACACCGCCAACATATCCGGTGTGCCACCGACTGTACTACAGTAGCACGATCCGGCAGTCTGGCAACGTAGGACATACGGGGTACAGTACTATATACGTGTGATCATCCACTCAGCCAAGAAATTCCCTGACGAGAAGAAATGTATCTGTAACGCGGCCGGAACAGACCGACAGCCACAATCCATCGATCCGCCACCACTGGCAATCTGGCACCATCAATAGGAACCGGACCCGGACGCAAGCAATTCCGTCATCCGATCCCGCGGCGGCGGCAGCATTAGCAGGCGCAGTTCCCATCAACCGCAAGTGCGTGCCGGCCGAAGGTTTGGCGCACGAACACTCGCTTCCAAACCCCACTTCCCAAACCCAACCAACCGCACCGCACCGCACCGCACCTGCGCCCACGGCGACGAGGCGAGCACCCGAAACCCCAAGAAACGCGCGTATAAATCCCACGGACGCAGCGCCACCGGCTGAGTCGACTCGTCGCCGATCCGTGCTTCTCCTTCTGCCTTCTCTCTCGGCGGGCTTCTCTGCCTGGGCTTGGCGCGGGGGGGAGCCATGGAGGTGTTGTACTACCTGGTGTTCGGGGGGCTCGCCGCGGTGGTGGCCGGGCTGGAGCTCGGCAAGGGCGCCAAGGACCGGGTCACCACCTCCCAGGCCTTCAACTCCTTCAAGAACAACTACGTCCTCGTCTACTCCCTCATGATGTGTACGTGCACCACACTATCTTTTCTCCTTGTGGTTTCGTTCTCCTCCTCCCCTCGAATTGTCGATTCGTCACGAATTTCGTCCGCCCGGATCTGAGATAGAGACGCAATGTTGTTGTGGCGGTGTTGCAGCCGGGGACTGGCTGCAAGGGCCGTACGTGTACTACCTCTACAGCCAGTACGGCTTCGACAAGGGCGACATCGGTCGCCTCTTCATCGCCGGCTTCGGATCCTCCATGCTCTTCGGCACCATCGTCGGATCCCTCGCCGACAAGCAGTACGTTTCTTCTTCTTCATTCCTCCAATTTCGCTCGATTTCACACCGTCCCATTGTGTGATAAGCTGAGACTGAGGAATCTGCCGGTTGCGTTCAGGGGGAGGAAGAGGGCGTGCATCACCTACTGCATCAGCTACATCCTCAGCTGCATCACCAAGCACTCGCCCGAGTACAAGATCCTCATGATCGGCCGCGTGCTCGGAGGAATCGCCACCTCGCTGCTCTTCTCAGCTTTCGAGTCATGGCTCGTCGCGGAGCACAACAAGGTACTGTAATTTAATTATCCGCAGCCCCAGATCTGCTTGTCAGTGTCCACCTCACTGTCACTGATGCTTTGCAGCTGCGTCTGGCCTGACTTCAACTTTAATCCGAACGTTCCTCCTTTTTTCAGTTTGAGATTAGGAGAGTACGCAGAGTAAAATGTTACTACTTTGTCAGGATCTGAACAAAAAGACTGAAATCTAGCTAGTTGCAAGCTCAGAGCCACCATGTTTTGTTTTGTTTCTGGTCCTTGTGTCGGTGGATCAGATGGTTGCATTTTTCAGATGGGTAGGCATTTAACAAGCATGGCCCATTTCATAAAGCTGAAGTATTTAGGATAGCCTCACACTCACTACAGATTGTCCTTTATTCGGCCATGTGCTATCTCTATGGATATAATCTCGGACATATTCAACAAAATTCGATTATTGATAAGAAACCAAGGATCCAGGTACAGCATCTGCTGCATGTGATACACTGTACAGTGTTCTGCCCGTGACAAACCCGTGCTTTTCATTAACTAACTAATAAATGGTCCTTGTCGTTTGCAAACTTCTCCAATGTGATTCATGTCGTTGTAAACTTTAACCCTTGGTGTTTCCTTTCACAGAGAAGCTTTGACCCACAATGGTTGTCGATTACATTCTCCAAGGCTATATTTCTAGGCAATGGCCTGGTTGCAATCGTATCCGGGCTATTTGCAAACCTGCTTGCTGACAACTTGGGCTTTGGTCCCGTGGCCCCATTTGATGCTGCTGCATGCTTCCTGGCAATAGGCATGGCTATCATAATGTCTTCATGGAGTGAAAACTATGGAGATCCATCTGAAAGCAAGGACTTGATGTCCCAGTTCAAGGTTGCAGCTAAAGCAATTGCTTCAGGTATGCTTAACTCATCTTATTGGATTAACAAACAGATTTGTATCGAAGTTGCCAATCAGCATTCTGACATCGTCCTTGAAATGTTTAGATGAAAAAATTGCATTACTGGGAGCCATACAGTCATTGTTTGAGGGCTCAATGTATACTTTTGTCTTCCTCTGGACTCCAGCATTGAGCCCAAACGAGGAAGATATTCCTCATGGCTTCATATTTGCCACATTCATGCTGTCGTCAATGTTGGGTAGCTCCATTGCTGCACGCCTGTTAGCCCGGAAGCTCAAGGTTGAAGGTTATATGCAGATCGTGTTTACAATATCAGCCTTCACCCTTTTCCTTCCTGTTGTCACCAACGTAAGAACACCTGCTTATACTACCTGTCTGTTATTTCTCCTGTCATTCAGAGATCGCTAAAATCAGTTTGCTAAATGTTGAACAGTTTCTAGTGCCACCTACTTCAGTGAAAGGAGGTAGCATCTCATTTGGAGGCACCCTGCAGCTGCTTGGTTTCTGTACCTTTGAGGCATGTGTTGGCATATTCTGGCCATCTATCATGAAGATGAGATCTCAATATATTCCTGAGGAGGCAAGAAGCACAATCATGAATTTCTTCCGCATACCACTGAACTTGTTTGTCTGTGTGGTGCTTTACAATGTAAGTGAAATGATTCTTACTGAATCACATTGTTCTAATCTGTTAATTTCCTACAAATTTAATATTTTGCCTGTGGATTTTGCAGGTGAATGCGTTCCCAATCACTGTCATGTTTGGTATGTGTTCTATCTTCCTCTTCATGGCAGCAATCCTGCAGAGACGCCTAATGGTTGTTTCGGACCTACACAAATCATCGACAAGTATGTTTTGCTTCTTCATTATTCCATCATATATAAAAGCTAAAGTTGCTATGCCATTCAGTTACGTTGATTCTAATGTCGTGATTACATTTCCTGCAGAAGCACAAGAGATGATCGATGAAGATGAGCCACTGAATCCTTAAAGATTGATAGGATCGCACAAACATATCGAATATAAACATGCAGTCCATACTGCAATTCATTTCCACCAGGCTGCTAAATAAGATGGGAGTTGCAGAGAAGGGCAGTTATTTTCGTTTGTAACTTTATTTCTGCAATGTCGATTGACCATTGGCTGGTAGTAGTTCACGTCTGGAGCAAGGGTAGGCACGAGAGGCAGTACATAGTTCAGCAAGCATTGAGCTATAGCCGAGATATAATATATATATATACATAATATATATATAGGCTATTCGTGTTGTCATTTGTTATTTATTTTTGTTGTTCACCAGCATTACATTATATGAATTTAAATGCTACGGATATCTTAATCGAGGCTATATTACACAAGAGGGAAAATGCCCTGTCAGATATTGTGCTGTTTTCCTTGAAAATTTTTGTCCTTTATAGCAGAAAATATGTTGCTGTCCCACATCCGTGATATGGCGTGCATAGGAGTTTTCCCTAGCTGACTTGATCCAACGTCCTCGTACTGAACTCTCACGACTTGCATGACCTGCTATTTCAATGAGGTATCTTGATGCCTTGATGGTCATAAGGGATTCTGGCATTCTGCTAGACGTAACATCCTCGTACCATGAAGCTCTTGAATTCATCACAACTTACTCCAGTAGTTAGTAGTACATGCTTAAATTTTACTGCTAAATAGTACATACATGACAGTGCCAAACAAATCCATTGCATCTCACGTAAGGGGAAAAAAAATCCATTGCAGTCCAGGCAGAAAGGACGTTGGGAAAAGATTTTTCCTGCACCGGATTATTGTACGAGCCAAAAAGATTGCAAGCTGATCTGCTTTGAGATCAGACAAGTGATAACTGGGAAGGAGTATAACTGATGGGTTGCAGGGTTATCGAAGGATGGCTACATCTCAGAAATGCCCAGAATGCATACAGCCCAACAGAAGATCAGTAATCTACTGAACCCATCAAACGAAAGGTAACATCAAACTGTCAGAATATGATGAGTCAACTCACCAAAACAGAAAGAACTAGGCAACATACAGTATGAAAAAAATCACATAAGAGAGAACAGAAGTTGGTAATGAAATACAAGATTCTTCCCCTGCCTAAAGTTTGGCTATTTCCAGCTTTGCATTAACATCAATAGATCAGTTGAAGATCAAGAAAATTGGTCACAGGAAACACATCAATTTACAGAAAAATAACAAGCATAGTAGAAACTGAGCAGGAGAAGCCTGCAACAGAAAGAAAACATGAACATTGTAAAATGCTGTGGAGTAGACAAACTAAAACATCCATTTGAAAAGGAAAATATGGTGAAAGTATAAGCTGAAATTTGGACTAGTAACTCTCAGACATCACTGGACAAGAAATAATATGCCTTCAACGTCACAAAGGAAACTAAAAATCATGATAGCAATCTGCTACAGCAGCTTACAAATGCCAAACATCACAACGATAAAGGTGTTCCACAGATGCCAAACAGCACCTTACAAATGCCTAATGAATATTGTACATTGAAACATCCAGAAAATGATAATAACCACGTGACATAGCAATATAGCATAACATCAACACTTGATACTTCAGTAGTCAGTAGTGTGACATGTACCAAGAGTCAGATGAGAAACAACAAACAACAACATTGATGTATAGTTGCAATAGAGCATCAACAGATACTATGATCTGCAAAGAGCATCAATACTCCATATGCACAATGGAGTGCATCTGCCAGTCCTTGAGAACTACGGGTTCAGATGGACATAAGGATCTTTAGTTATACATAGGAAACACATTTCGTATAACTAAATATCTTTGTCCATTTGAACCTGAAAGTGCAGCAACACAATGTGGACGACATCCACATACATATTAGAAGTGCACATAATTAGCCTACTTTTTGAGACAAAATTAGTTTATGGCAAACTGTTTCATCAGAAGAGACACGCACCATAATAATCTAGGAAAACTACACTACAAAGAACATTACATTTCTCATTGTCATGGATTCACCAGCATAACGTAAATGTATGTATTATTGTGTCGGTACCAGCTAACTAACTACTCGAGAAGACGTTACACTGCAACACAGGGCAAAAATTTGCTGATCTGATCCGATCATATCGATTACATGTAACATAACACTAACATATAATGTTGAGAAGAGAACCCTTCTCCAATAAATTAACAAGGAGAGCAAAACGAAGAAATGACATCCTTTGGCGACTAATTGATTCGACCATTTCGTATCACAGAAGAGAGAATACCGTGCGGACGCATCAGAGGGCGGGCACATATCTCTTGGCAGCCTGCTTGCCGGCCATGGCGGCGCCGGCGAGGACCCCTCCGATGGCGCCCGCGACGGCCGCGGACCGCGGCCCGTTGGCGGCGCGGAACAGCGCGCCGGTGCCGAGCCCCGCGGTGACGCTGTTGATCCAGTCGTCGCGGTCGCGCGCGGCGACCATGGCGCTTTCGATCCCAGCGTACATCAGGCCGATGACCCCGAGCGTGTTCCCCATCCGGCGGCCGGAGCTCCCGCAGGAGTTGAGAATCCTATTCGCCCGGATCTTAGCGGTGTCCCCGGGCTCGGCGTTGCGCGCGGCGTCGCGGAGGCCGACGGCGGCGCCGGCTACGGCGCCCGAGAGGTAGCCTATGCCGGTGTAGTAGGTGAGGTTCTCACCCCAGGAGCGGCGCTGGGCGAGGGACTCCTCCTGGAAGAGGAACTCCGGGGAGGTGGGGAGGTCGTAGAGCTGCTTGTAGGGGATATTGAGGTCCTGGTAGGGGTCGTAGAGCCGCCGGCCTGAGGCGTCCATGCGTTCGTCGCGGGAGACGGATCCCGACGAGAACAGCCGCGGATCGGCCATGGCGGCGTGCGGCGTGGAGAGGAAGAAAGGGAAGGAGGCGAGAAGAGAGGAGAGGAGGGTTTCCGCACGGAGCTGACTGCGCGTATTCCACCGCTTTGGCCTTCTTATTTTACGGCACTTTCTGGAACCATTTTGTGAGGAGCCTTTGCCTGTGTGATGTGAGATTTTCGCGCTCGCCGACGTTGAAATTCATGGCCCGCGATTTTGCGCGGCCCGCAAGACGAGGCCGGTTCTCTCTCGCGCGGCCCATCAACCGACCGAACGAAGCGGTTGAAGGCCCAATTTTTGGGCTCTGGGGCGGGCCGAATTTCTGACACGCCGTCGACTGCAGTGGATTCGTTCGTGACTGCGTGCGGCCGTTGCATTGCATCAAACTGCTTCGCTGCTCACCACAGGAGAAGTGGAGTAGGATAAAAATGGCATGAAATTTTCTCACCGATTATCTCTTTGCTTTGCTTTGTATCCACTGATTTATTTTCAGATAGTTTTATTTTGATTCTTTATTGTCTGGAAATAAAACGGAAATGGTATAGGGTTTTTTCCCGACCTTTTTAGCGGGATTTTACTATAAAATGCTCAACCCATGAAAATATAAAAAACTTAACCATAACCCCTTGCGTGTTATCATTGTTGATGCTATAATTTTGTCATTAAGTTTTCAAATTAGCTACTTAATATTTTGAATCTTTAATAATATATATCTATAACATTAATTTATAATGTAAACGGACACGTTCGGTAATTATGTCTTTGATATTTTCTGATGTTTAGCTCTACCGTCTTACATTCCGTTTGACCGTTTGCCAACCGTTTTCGTCCCAGGCAAAACAGAACGGCAGGCGGGCGTAACATGGACTGGCACACAGTAGTATGTCAGAACAAGTGGTTATCCAACGCGACTGTTGTATAAAGCCTCTGCTGCAGGAGGTCCTGTCTGTCTCGACCATACCACCACCATCCCCATGGCTAACTAATCTAGCGAAGAAAACAAAAGCTCCGATCTCTGAATCCACTGTCCCACGTGCTGCCTCTGATGACCACCAACTGGAGCCAAACAGACACAGGCAAAAGAAAGATCATTAGTGGTTAACGATGCAATGGACCACGCACTTAGGGCTCTGGAGCCCCAGTAATCGTACCGTTGTACGAGCACAAAACCACACGTCTTTACATGAGGTACATGCTTAGGCCGGGGATTCCGGCTGACACATGGCTCGATCGATCGAGCCGCGACGTATCGCGGACAGTCAGTTCCGCCCGTTGCCTCCAACCAAACGATCCAAACCACCTCATAAATAGCTGCAGCTGCAGTGCAGGCAAGGAGACGAACAAGGTGGCAGAGTGAGTGTGTGAGCTTGCTAGGACAAGAAAAGAGAGGAAAAGCGGCGAGGTGAGGATGCGTGGGCCGTCGGCGTTGGCATCACTGGTCGCCGTGGCGGCGGCGGCGGTGCTGCTCCTGATCGATGGCTGCGGCGGCGCGATGTACAAGGTGGGCGACCTCGACGCCTGGGGCATCCCGCCGGCGTCCAAGCCCGACGTCTACACGCGCTGGGCCAAATCCATCCACTTCGCGCTCGGCGACTCCATTTGTAAGCTTCGGATTACTAGTCGTCTTCTCCATTGAATCGATAGTAGCACTGGATCACTCGCTGATCGATCGATCGATCGCTGGTGCTGATGCGCGCGCAGGGTTTCTGTACCCGCCGAGCCAGGACTCGGTGGTGCAGGTGACGCCGCGGGCGTTCGCCGCCTGCGAGGCGTCGGACCCGGTGCTCAAGCTGGACGACGGCAACTCCGTCTTCAACCTCACCACGCCCGGCCGCGCCTACTACATCAGCGCCGCGCCGGGCCACTGCCGGAAGGGGCAGAGGCTGGCCGTCGACGTGCCCATGGCCAACGGCACCTACCTGCCGCCCACCGCCAACGACCTCGCCGCCTTCGCGCCGATGCCGGCCGAGGCGCCAGCCGGGTTCGAATCGGCGGCGCTCGGCCCCACCGGAGCGCACCAGTCGGCCGCGTTCCGAGCCGCCGCTGCTGGCGCTGGATCCGTCCTTCTTGCTGCTCTTTCCTTCGCCATCTTCTCGCTGTGAGAGCAGAGCTTGCACTTTCTTGCTCTTGTTGATTGTTGATTTCTTAGGGAGTTTAGCCTCGGATGGTCAGAGATTGGATCTCCATATTTTTGGATCCGTTTGTTATTACAATGTACAATGCCAATGATGGTGATGATTCATTTTTGCATCGAACAACTTCAAGCTGCAATTTGCAATATTGTAAGAACTTACTGTCCCACATCTTCTGTTCATCACATCATCAGGCAAACACTGAAGTATTTAAGATGTTCATGGAACAGTCTACCACATGAGGTAGAAGTAGTAGTAAACAGGTGCCTCATCGTGTCGGTGTACTGGACTACTAGACCCAGATAGAACAGATTCTCGATCGACCAGCCATCGGTATCGTGATCTTGAACAGTACTCTTCATCTTACCTTGGCTACCTGGCACAAACAGGAAGCTGCTGTCCATTGGGTTGGCTGTGTTACCAAGCACCATCGGGCAAACCATGTTGACTGCCACAGAAATTTGTCATGTTGAATGGAAAAACCATGTCCTCATGTCCATCAGTCCATCCATAAAAATGCAGGCATGACTGGTATATGCCGGCACGTCATTGTTAGACATTCACAAATTATTAATTTAAGACATTTCATGTTAGGAGGGAAAAATAAAGAGTTAGGGCCCTTTAAATTGGAGAAAAAAAAATAAAGGAATTGAAATGCTATAGGAAAAACCATTGTTAATGCCTTTTGTTGGTCGGAATGAAAAAAGGAAAAACCTTGGAAACTTTACCATCCTGTCCCCATAGTTCTAGAGGAAAAAGATAGAAAATTTAACATCCATCCAAAGTTTATGTTTTTGCTAGCTCGCGTAGAATCGAGACAAATCTAGTAGCCCTTGGCCAGTTATCTATTCAATTAGCATAGACTAGATGTGTATAAGTAGATAAGTAATCCAATTTACTCTAATAATTCAAATCCAATCCTGTGTTTTTCCTACGGTCCAATTAAACACTCATTCTTATAAAATTCATGTGTTTTTAATTTTCTGTTTTGCACATAAATTCCTATCCTATTCATTTTTTTTATATATATTTCTACGTTTTTTTTTACTCCTGCGTTCCAAAAGTCACTTAGACCTGCAACTTGCCTGCTAATCACCAGGTAATGTTATACAAGAAACTTATGCCTGGAACAATTAGATTGTTGAAATAATGCACTTCATATCAGAATAAATGAACCAGACAATACAAACGTACAATGACGCCAACTTCTGTTTACCAGAATGAAAAGAATGCGCATGCGAGTTCTATGCTTCTTCATGGTGTCATGGCAACGTTCCGGTTGAACACCTTTACATCGAAGGTGGCAGAATTTTCAAGTGCTTGCCTGAGCTGTTTCGCAGAGTTCAGATTCTTTGCAAGCATCAATGCGAAGCCGCCCCCACCAGCTCCAACCAGCTTGTAGCCACAGCAGTAAAGGTCAGCAAATGCAAACAATTCATCCACAAGCTTGTTGCTGCAAAAAGGGCCTAGCTCCTGATGTAGCCTCCAGGCCTCCGACATTATGCAACCAAACTCGTCTATTTCACCATTCATCAGGGCTTCCCTTCCAATTTTGGTCAACTCAGCGAGACTCTTGATGCTAGATATCAACAGGCTATCACAGCGAAGATATCAAGTAACAACTTTCTGCAGAACTTGGTGGGCAAGCCTTACCTGTGCAGAATATACATTCATTTAGGGAGAAATTTATATTCTTGCAAAGCAAAAGCATGTGGAAAATGGATGACATGCACATTATTATAATCTTGTTTGGATGTCCAAATTGTCATGGTGGAACTGGAACAAGCTAATGTTTGCGTACTGAAACTTCTAGGCCTGATTTCAGTTTATCTACTACATTACATATGCTTCCAGCAGAAAGTTCATACTTACTTGACCAGTGAACACAACAAGGAGATGCTGTTCTAATTCCTGAATCAACCGCGGAGATGCCAACAGTGGAACAACTTGCAAACGATACCAGGATAACTCTGAGTGCACTTGATTCCAGGGTATAGGCCACCAATTTGATCTTGCCATCCACCGCCTGTGCCCATTACTTTCTCTGCTACCAGCACAGCTCTAGCAACAGTACCATCACTTTCATCACTTTCTATAAGCTGAAATAGTCCCTTAACCACTGCAGCTGCTAATATGCTAGAAATTCCAAGACCACTTCCATGAGGAACATTTCCCATGTCCTAATGTTCAAGCCTAATTTTGACAAATCTTTTATGGTTAAGGATGCCAGTCACAATAAGAGCAGACTTGACTAAACGGAACAAATCATTTTCTTCGAATGGTGAAGTAATAGAAGTAAGGTCATCAATATAAACATTTCTGCCAGCATCATCTTCAATGAGTACTCCAAGGTGGTCCACTGCTGTTTCTATCATAGCACCAACTGGAAGGTTTCCTTCCAATCGCATTGCCATATTCAAAACACAACCTGGACGCTCCAAACTCCATGGAGGTGTATCACTCCAACCTCTAACAAAGTCAACACAGACCGGTAATTCCACAATAACCTTCTTAGAATGCAGGTTACCATTACTTGAAGACTTGGAATCACTTGATGGCTCTACAAAATCATACATATGTGTTAACTTCAATATATTATGGCAAATCTACATTTAGATAAATTCAATTAATGGGAAGCAATGGAGCAAAAAGAAATGAGTTTATGATATCACTTTGAAATTTCTGGTTTAACAAAAATTGTTCCAAAAAGATGGGATTAATGAGGTTTGGAATATTCAGGGTCTAATCATGATAACAAAAAAAGGTTTGGAAATATGGTTTCAATATGGAATAAAACATAAAGCAGCCTAGCAATGCCAGTGCTTATCTTTGGGGTGGAAAAGTAGTCGTTTCTGATCATGAACAATTCTATTTCTGCCTCAGAATTTGTTTTGGCTTGGGTGTTCCCCAAGAAGCTACTTAGGTGGCAGAACAATGCCAAGCAGACCTAGGTAGAACTAGGCAGCATAAATCAGCTAGGCAGCCTAGTGCCTATGCATCGAGCACTGCAAGAATTATAGTAAATTAATTTAATAACTCTCAAACTGAAGTAATTAGGGACTATGTCTTTTAAGAGGAGTTGATCATCAGTAGACCAATGTTTCTAACTACTACAAATGAAACACAAGTATCTTCAGAATAATCACATAGCCTTGATTAAATGAGTAAGTCTGCTGTGAAACATTGGAAATTGTGTTAGGAAATGTTTGCTTACCTCTTTTCTGCTAGTTATGAGCTCCTTGATCATGATCTGGCTAGATGAATATGCAAGTCTAACAAGCTCCTGCCAAGCTTTACCCATGGCTGATATTATCCCTGTGTCAAGCAGTGCTTTCCCATCATATCGAATAGCATGGCCCTCCACAAGCTCGTGTACTGTAGGCTTCTGGAGGAGGTTATCAACCAAGCACAGGGAATAGTTCTCCCCGTCAGTTCCATCCTTTGCTGCTACAACTACGCCATGATTAGCGGCCACGTCTAGAGTTGCTGGCACGGTGACAATGCAAGCAGCAGCATCCGGAAGAACTAGGTCCGAGGCATCGAAGCACGGGAGAACATCCCCCGTCATTATGAAGATCCCACCTGATCATGCTGTACCAATTAAAATGGAGACACCTATTGCTCAAAATCAGTAGCTTTGTCTACAAGCTACAACCTTGGTTTTTGAAAGCTTGCGTTGCGCTGGATGAAATTGCGAGAATGTGGTAGAAAAGCAGCGGGTCAGGTCCATCAGGGTTGTCTCCTGCCAAGTAAGGCAGAGGCAGGAAGGCCTTCCCCATGGGGTTCGCCCATGGAACCCTCTTGCGATCACCCCCAGCGTGAAGCAGTAGTATGTGTTTCTTCGCCATGAACCGAGCTGAGCGGGATGTCATCTGCTGAAGAACCAATTGCTGCTTCGGGCAGCAATTTAGCGATCTCTTCGTTGGAAGCCTGCAAATTCAGATGCCCTGATAGGTAAATTCAGCAGGGAATCGACGCTGTAGTAGAAGTACATAGGGCAGAAGTGATTGGACCTGGGCGATGAGATGGCAGACGAGTGAGGCGATGGCGTGGAGAGTGGCGGCGCCGGAGCCGATGCGCGCGGCGTCGGGGTCGGGAACGGCGAGGGCGGCGGTGGGGGCCGGGAAGCGGGCGCGCGCGAGCTGGCGGTCGTAGAGCGCGGCCTGCTCGGGGCTGGCCGCCGTGAGGACGACGGCACCCGCGACGGGTCCCGCGCCGACAGCCGCAGTCAGCACCACGCCTTCCGCAGCACCGCTGTCGCCGGTGACGCTCGGCCGGCTCCATCGCCTCGACCGCCCGCAGCTTGCGCTCCTCCCCCTCCAATCCTTTATCCGGATCCGAACGTTGGTCGTTGATGGAAATGTCTCGTCTACCGAGGCGGCTCCACGGCACTGCTCGTCTCTGATCCACACTCTCCCCTCCACTGCCTTGTTGATGACTTGGGCTTTGCGTGGCCGGTCACCCGTTCCGGTCTTCCTGCTACTGCCGATGGCGATGGTGTGCTTCAGACTCCTTCCGTTCATGCCAGTGGCTGCTGTGCACGACTGCAAATCCAAGGTGAAATCTCAAGGTGACACACACAAGAGGAGTTTGCCGTTTGTAACAACGTTCGTTCTGAAACCTGATGAGTGCTCCCTTACCGCCGGTTCGTTCTGAAATCTGAAGACAAAACATCAGTGAAAACAGATTGCTCTCCCTTACCGTAACCCGGCTTATCGCCGGGATATGGTGACGGAAACTACCAAAGTTTAACGAAAACTGCATAGTATATCCACCAAGTTTTTTAAAAAGATTTAAACAAAAGTTCAATTTTTTAGTTCATTTTATCCAGTTTTAAGTTGGTTTTGCTCGGTTACCGGCTGGTTACCTCAAACCCTGGTTTAACACAGCTCGTATAAAATGCAGTAACACGGCAATAGATTTCCTGAAATACGGGGCAAGCAAACACGGCGAAGCACAAAGCATATAGGAGTATCGTTCAAAAATCTCTCAGCATTTTGAGTTTGTTTTTCTGCACGAGACAACTGATAGCCCAGACACACAAATCAGCCAATACAACATACTACTATTATGAGGCCAAGACTGCTATTATATGATGTGATACACAACTTATTTAATACCTTTCTGCTAACCTAGCAGAAACAGCCCTTAGCTTAGAATAGACTTTGCCTGCAGGAGAACCTAAGATAAGACTACAAAGTGAATCCCGAGCAACCTTGATGTTAACAAAGGATCCAAGCATATGGATCTTTGTATCAGCGATAACTATGCGAGTCCTGGTAGAATTCTCAATGGCATATTTGGTCTTGCCCCCTTTCCCTGACAAGCGACCGATAGCACGCGACAGATGCTCCCCTCGGAGTGTCTTCACATCCTTGATCTCAAAGGAATCCACATACAGGTCATCGAGACGAAGCAGCGCAACAGCATCCGTGATGTCAAATCCAAGCATAAAAGCATGTACAAAGTCTGCGCACTTCTGAAGATTACTCACATCAGGTGTGTCTTGTCTTGTTTTCATCTCCACCCTTCTTGCCTGGGATAATGGAAACATATTATATTGTTTGCTTGATGGCAGGCAGCTTAAGCATTCAACATTAGAATGGTATGAATATGGCATTTTTTTCACAAGCAAAATTACAGACATTGATAAGAATTCTTATCAAACGGGAGAGAACAAAGGTACTGACTTAGTGATTTTTAAGCTCAATAACAAACAACTACAACTCATAAGACAAGAATGAACAGATGGCTTAGCATCTGCAGACACAAAAACTTTGTACTTGTGATTAGTAATAGCTGAGGTAAAAGTTGGGAGTTGGGAGCTTTCATCACATCAAACATCTATGGTTTCTGAAGAATTCGGGACAAAACTAGGTCATGTAAACGTGCATCAACTAGTAATATTGAAATACATCATTTTAGCAAGGTTAGACAACTCGATTGCCGTCCTGGTCATGGGCACGCAATTTAAGCATAGACGAATGAAAGAAAAAAGGTGTCGTTTTACCGCATAATTCACTAAACAATGTACCATTTACTCAGCACCAGATAGAATATCCTCTAGGCTCTAGTACAACATAGGTACTTAAGTATGTACAGCAGCAATAATCCGACAAGGATTACAGAATCGCTTATAAACGTAGAAGATAAAATTCTGATGATACAGCCTATGGTAAAAACCAACACGAACGGCTGGCTAGTCGGCATGACATGCCTCGCTATTCAGGATTTGCAACCACAAACTACTCAAAGGAGAGATATCCAAGAGGTAAATTGCGAACCTTGAGGTGTACAGCCAGGGAAATTCGAGCGCACCTTGAGGTTCATGCGGATGTCGATCTTCATGTGCTCGTAGACGGGGGTGTAGATATCCATCCACGCCTTCTTGAGCGGCGCGAAGCGGTGCTGCGGCACCGGCACCTTCCTGAACTGGGGCTTCCCGCCGCTCATCTCGCTCGGCATCAACGCCTCGAACCGCGGCTTCTCCACGCCGCCAGCCGCGTCCACCGCCATCGCGCCGGAGGAGGAGGATTCTCCCTGCCCGGCGGCGCTCGCCGCCCTGCTAGTCTCCATCCTGCTGCCTGTGGCTGCGGCGGTGGCGAGAAGGGAAGCGGGCGGCAGGGGTGTCGACTCTCCTCACAGGCTAGGGTTTGGGAATCGGGGCGGAGAGGAGGTCGAAGAAGGCCAGCCAAGGTTTATAAACCAAACGCTGTTGGGCCGAGAAAATGATAGCATGGACCGTCCGAATTATGCAATGGGCCTATTCATGCAAACCCCAATTTATGTAATGTGCCGCCTCAAACGTAGAGACCTTTCCTGTTGGACTCCTAGTTACTCGCTGATCAAGACTCCTCAAGAGTGACTGCCATAAAACTAAAAAGATTAATAAGTTTACAGTTCTGAAAGCACGAAAAACTGCATACCACGGAGTTGTAGTTCAGTCATCAAGGTTTAAGATCGAATTCCTTTCGTACTGCTGATGCTTTCAGGCAAAGACAATGAATTCGATGGTATTTTCAGTTCAGCGACAGCAATTGTTCAGTGACAAACCGAGCCAAGATCCTCAATTCCCAGGTGCTTAGCAGGTGTCAATGTCTAGCAATCCAGAATGTGAAGAACCAACGCATCTCCGCCAGGTGAGCAAACCTTGCCAGCTGCTCCCCCATTCTTTACTCGTGGACTACGAGTGCCGGCATTCATGTTGCCTTCCTGTCGCGTCGTCCCCTATCTGACTATCTCCCACTCAAAGCTGTTACACGTCACAATGCAGAACATGTGTTATGTGTAGTGTACAGCAGTAGCACGGTGTCATGTCCAATCGTCTGGTGAGAAGGCATCACTGAATACTATGGAAGTGTTTTGATCATCGGATGTAAATTCTGATTGCTGGACGCTGGTAAGGAATAGGTGTTTTGTCTCAAAAAATATAAGGAATAGGTGCCACACATTGGTGCTGACAGAATGCACCCATGCATACTGGGAACACGCTTCAACGCACCTTCCAAACAATTACAGATGGATCAGCTGCCGACAAAACTGGCTGCAGGAACAGATTTGAGAATTCGTCTGCATAAGAATTGTATATGACATTAGATGATGTGATGACACTGCATAGTTAGCTTAAGAGTGTAAGATACAACTTCGATTTGTAAAACTAGCTTATCGTACAAAGTTGAATGATCGGTCATATGTTCCATGGAATTGGTTATTGCTACAGATTATAATAAATTATACATGTGCTAATACTGCTTGGAACAAATTAATTGTGAGGTTTTGGGGACAATTTTGTCCTTGTAGATGTCTTTGCACAGTAAACTTATAGTTTAGAGGTGAAATAAGATACAATCTTATGTAGAAGTACTATTTTGTAATATTAAAACACATGAAGGAGTAGTAAGTAAAAACATGGAGTGGTTGGTAAAAACATGAAGTAGCTGGTAAAAGAAATACTCTTTACAACAGAGTTGGTGGAGTGGCAGATTCACTGCCACCACCATTGCCTTCTTTTAAAAGGAAGTATGGAATATGGAACAGTTTTGATCAACAGATATAAATTTTGATTGCTGAACACTGGTAAGGAATAGGTGTTTTGTCTCAAAAATGATAAGGAATAGGTGCCACACCTTGGTGATGACAGAATGCACCCAAAAATACTGGTAGTCTGGGATCACACTTCAAGGTACCTTCTAAACAATTACAGATGGATCTACTGACGAACAAAACTAGCTGCCAGAACAGATTTGAGAATTCATCTGCATAAGAATTGCATATGATATTAGATGATGTGATGACACTGCATAGTTAGCTGAAGAGTGTAAGATATAATTTCGATATGTAAAACTAGCTTATCGTACAAAGTTGAATGATCGTTCATATGTTCCATGGAATTGGTTATTGCTAGAACATGCAAAGAACTAGAATTGAAGTGCCATTGTTTCAGTTCAGTTAAATATGCAAGCTGTTGACAAGACGACAATACCAAAATAAAAATTAGAGAAGAAGTATGAACTGCTTACCTTGCCATTAGCATTCAGCTAGGAGTGAGTACTCAAAGAAGCATTCAACTAGGAGTGTGCTTGCCCGGCCAACTTTTGTGTTGATGGTAATTCATTCACTCATCATTGTCAAGCTCTGTTATGTTTCCCCGACATTCCCCTTGGCCATCATATGTCATCTTTCTCCAATATTGTATTAAGCAAAACTTTTGAACCACCCCAAGAAAAATGGAAATATGCATTATTTTTTATCAACCTCAGAAATTGATCCCTGATTCAAAAGCAAGATAACCAGTGAATATCATCAATCAACTTGGATAATTAATGCATACATTGATTAATATGAAATACAAGCTCACTTAAACAATGGAAGACACTTACCAGCAGCTTGCCATCAACCCTTTCCAGTTCCATTTTTAACAAATTAGCAGCTTCATTCATCCCATGTGCATTGTATGCCTGGATCATGGTGGTGTAAGTTACTTTATCAGGTTTACATTTCTTTTCCTTCATAAGCTTCAGCATTTCCTCCATAATTTTGATGTCTCCAGACTTGGCATATGCATCGATCACACAATTAAAAAATGGAGTATCTAAGACAACATCTGTGTTCTCTGTCTGTCGAATAATCCCAGGAACCTTGTCAAGAAACCCAGCTTTGCTGTATCCATTGACCAGTGAGCAGTAAGTGATGGGGTTGGGTTTAACACCCTGAATTTTCATCAACCTGAAATAGTACTCCATCTTCTCGATATTTCTGGCCCGTCCAAAACTTTCTATTATTATGTTGAAGGTAACAACAGTGGGTGAGAAGAAGTGCTTCTTCATATATTTTAGCACCAACATCATTTTATCATGCATCTTAGTATTACCATAAGATTTTATCATGCTATTAAATGTTTGCGTGTCCGGCTCAACACCCATCAACTGAAACTCACTGTACCACCTCTCCATTTCATTTATCCTACCATGGTTTCCATAGGCCCAAATGATAGAGTTCATCGTGTATATGTCCGGCACAATGTCCCCACCTTCAAGCATATTAGTCAGTGCATTCTCCATCTCCTCCAACATGCCAGCTTTCCCGTACCCATCAATTATCGCATTATGGATAACAGCATTGCATTCTAGCCCCAAGTAGGACATCTCATGAAGAATCACAGGTATCCGATCAAAGCGCCGCAATTTGCTACAGCAATTGATGAGAACAGAGAATGTGTACTCATCTGGCTTGCAGTCGACGGTGCCTTTCATCTGGTCGACGGTGGCCAACGCCTCGTCCAGCAGGCCACTGTAGCCGTACGCGCCGACGAGGGCCGTGTAGACATCCACCGTCGGCTTGAGACGCTCCGAGAGCATCACCTTGAAGAGGGCAGTGGCCGCGCCGGGCTGCCGGCACTTGCCGAGCATCATCAGCAGCCTGGCGTAGGTCTGTGACCTCGGCTTGTACCATTGCTGCTTACGAAGCAGCTCGAAGATCTAACCCCAATCAAGCGAGCACGATGAGCATCAGCAATCAAGCAGTTAGATAGCGTCCGTATTCCTCCAAGGGGTTGGTTGGTTACCTCGAGAGCGGACTCCCAGCGGCAGGAGCCGACGGCGGAGTCGAGGGCCTCGAGGACGGCGCGAGGCCAGAGACGGGTGGACTGCTGCCGCGAGGCCGCGGCCTTGCGGGAGATGCCCGAGACGGCGGCCTCGGTCCGGAGGATGCGGGAGAGCGCCTCCGGCTGCTCGGCCCCGTCGGGGGCCGAGGGCGGCGGCTGGTACCTGCGGCCGCGACGGGCCGTCACGACATGGGTCGCACGGCTGGCGCGGGGAGGTAGTGACGAGGTGGCCGGTGGACAGCGCGCCGGCGAGTGCATGCCGGTCGCCGGTGTGAGGCCGAGACGACGATAAGGTCCCGAGCAATAAACGATCAGATGGGGAAATGAGACTGCTCCCTGTGGATCAGCGCCGTCAGATTCCTTATCACGAATCTTAACCATCTAACACGAAAATAATTTATGCAATTCAAAAGTTCCAAACCTGACTGGTTGTCCGATATGAAGCGAGATATTTCTTTATTCCAATGTTTCGATTGGGCAGGAGGATTTCAGGAAAAGGAAAAATCGATGGCACTGGAGGAACTAATCTGAAACATCAGTTATTCAGAACTGAAACTAGTCACAGCACAAGTTAGTCCAAGTATCAACAACGGTGATTACTCAAAATCGGTAGGGCGGCAACGGGCAAGCATCCATGATCCATCAGTGCAGCAATTCCTCTCGAGTACCAAAAATGTTCAGGCAAACAATGGGAACTCCGTCCCAGCTCTAAGTATACCATAGTGTATGGCATAGGAAAATTACATTGCACACCCTCCTCCTTCGGCAGGAAGAGAGTCCCAACACAGCTCCAGTTATACCTTGGCACAGAAAAAAAATGTTAAGGGTTTCTTCAGCACGTAAGAAATTTACAGAAGTTTCATAAGAAACAATTCCATTCCTTCAATTTTCTTTTAAAAATCCTTTAAAATGAAGAGGCCCTAAGGTTGCCTATCGCTTCCTTGATGTGTCTCCTTTTCCCCTTCCAAATCAATCAACTGCAAAAGCTTTGGGTCAATGGCAAGATTTGAGGTAAAGAATCGGGAACATCACGATGAATAAATGTAGCACCCGCTATATTTTTTAATTTTAATTTAAAAATTTTTGTTTAATGTTACCATTAAATTGTTTTCACCTTCAAAAAAAATTATCCTTTTCCTTCGAAAAGAATAAATTTTATTTTTAGACCTCGATCATCCGATGAATATTTTCTTTTATATTTTAATATTTTATCAAACTATAGTTTAGTTATCCCCTTCATCGACTGCCTATAGTTTTCTCATTGAATTAAATCGTGTGTAGACAAAGGCCTGTACGATCAACATTCTCACAACCATTCCTTATCCATCCTTTCAATTAAACTACCTCTTGCCCTCTCTCGTCTTATCGCACTAAGGTGAGATAGAAATCAACTAATTTACCGGTTTTCCTCTCATACCTTTTCGCACGAGCAATGCAGTGGCAAGTAGATAGAAGAGCAGAAAGTAGGCTGCCTTAAGCACGCATACATACATTTGTGCAGCTCTCTCTACTCAATCATTTCAATTCATCTTAGTTACAGGTTAAGGTAGGACAGTCTTTATATGCCTCATCTATCTTTTCAAATAAAGACTCACACATAAAATCTCATCTATCCAAACCCATAGAATAACAAGAAATAAGCCATGATAAGACGTGTACTATCATAACAAACGCGAAAAGTCATCCATGAAAACTTCGCGTGATTTGTAGCGCCACGCGGAAGTTCATTGTCACTCGGATTGTCGTGAAACATAGAATGTGGCTACAAAAACCTTGCCCACTGACCACACTATCACCATCCTCTCCGTATCCCCTCTACTCTCTATGGTGACTAAAGTCAAAACCCTAGGCGTCATTGCTGTCCTCCCCGAGCTTCCTCTCTATCTTCCTCTGTTTCCCTACCATCCACTACATTAGGGGCTAACCAGAGCCCTTAGCTGTCATCATCGCATACCCCTGGTTTTATTTTTTTCACCACACTAAACTCGATCGACCACCGTAGTAGAATAGAGAAGCTACATCGCCAACCATTTTTGCAAATAGTGAGGCGATGATCCTCTCACTTGTTCCCCATGCCATCAAGACAATTCCAGAAAGTTAGTTGATACATCTATTAGAGCTCTTGACTACCGCTGTGCCTCAGTGAGCCTCTGCCATCCTTGTTTCGTTGCATTGAGCAACGCTCGGCGTGAGAAAGAAGACAAGAAGAAGGAACAAGAACGAGAAAAGAAAAAAAGGAAGATGGGATCCACATGGCCCCATCCTAGCTGACTCTATAGACCTAGTCTACCATAGACCATCCTTTCACTCCCACTGACATTCGGGTCCCACATATCAGCAAAGGAATATTCTTAGGAATAATCTTTTTGGAATTCTTTTTATTTTTTAGAAAATCTTTTAAACTTTAAAAATCCATATCTTTTATCCGTAACTCCATTTGACCTTATTCTAGTCTAAAAATTTTTCTAAAATCCTGCTTTACATAATGTTACTATTACTTTATGTGTTTTGTTACTTTTATTAGTACCACATATAATATTTATATTTTTCACGTGTATAAATCATGACCGAAGGAGTATTCGCGCCTGATTTCGTCGTACCAGGAATCGCCACACACTAAGTCAAGCCATTCATAAACATTTTAAACCTATATTTGTGAATTACTTTGTTTATAAAGATATATTGTCATATCACATTTTAATTATGTTTGGCATCAGTTTGTATGAAACCAATAGAACTACACAGTAGTCGCACTTTATTATCTAGAATATTAATGGCCTCGTCCTTGTCAACTCTACTAAATAATCGTCGATATTGTCATCACTTAGATACAATTACCAAGGTAATTACTTAGCATACTTATGATTGTGATGTCGTATGGGAACTTGAAACTTCTAAATATTTATTTAAAAATTTAATGTGATGTTTGCTTATTTATAAAATAAAAATTGTTTGTATTAATTGGTTGGTGCAGAGTTAGTGACTTCATGGCTTAGCTATATACTATCATTAAGTATCGATTCATTTAGAAAATTCATCCAAGGATACTATAGTATGACCACACGGGTGTTATGGGATAATACTAGCTAATTAATTAGCTATCACATTAAAATCTTGTATGTTAATAGTTATGAAACACTAGGGATAAGGAGATGGAATTGTGGATTATTATTACCTAAGATGGGTGTTATACTAGCTTCACGTGAGGCGACTGGTTAGGTATAGAAAATAGCCTCGGTTTGTCCTAAGCAGATAAGGGTATGAGAATTACCTAATACTCGGTTTGATAGATTCGACCCAACTATGTAATATGAGTTATCTATGGGTTAGTTTTGGATAAGCCTTGTAGTGAGCCTTCCCTTACCAATCATGTTTAATCAGCATGTGTTGTGTAAAGAAAGATGTTCATGACGTGTGGTTAAAGTATGAAATCTTTGTAGAGTTTAGCTGAACTATTTAAATAATTGTATCCACGGTTATGAGCGGATGTGAGGTGTTTCTCATAGCATAATTTTATTTTTATCAAAGGATGGTGAACATAATTGTTGTGATAGAAATCGTTTCTAAAGTCCGCATGTGTGACAAACGATCAACCTTCGTGATTAGAAACAAATCTATATTACATAGGGTCTCTCATGGCACCATAATGCAATAGTGACAAGAAGACAAATTTGTGCTATGAAATCCTGTTAACTATAAGAAATAGTTAAAAAATAATATTTGATTAATTGTTAAGTGTTGAGAAAGTAAAAAGAAGTCAACCAATGATATTTGATTAATCACTTATAAACATTATGATAAATTGTTGCAAAGCAACTTATGAAATAGATCGAGATACGAGCCTCTTTCTGACAATTAAAATTTTGGCTCATTAGTGTTTTGTAAAATAATTTTTTTTAAAGAAAAGGCTGTTTCGCAAATAAAAAACTTAACCTCCATTGTTAAGCTAAAATATGTTATCTTTTTTTCTGTCTTACTGAGTACGTAAAGTAATAATCCTTACTTATATATATGTATAAGTTTGGAGAAGATAACGTTGACTTATTCACTGAGAAGTAGGTAGAGTATGAAGAGTTTTAGAATTTCGAATCTAGTTTCCAAACCGTGTTTATAGAATAAATTATTTGCCTAGTGCTATTCCTATTGCTCAGTCGCTTAAGTTACTTTTTGTTGTTAGCTTCTGCTTATTTGTTATTGTTACTTTTGCTTTTTTATTATATTGTTCATCTATATGATAATAACTAACATAAGGATTATCTTTAGTGATATAATAAAAAATAGTTATTTTTTATATTATTATTATTATGTGTATACCAAATTAAGTTGACCTTTGATAAGTTGGGCAACGAAGAAACAGCAATTCTCATCATCTCAGCATTGCAAAATAAAGTATTCCCCCACTTATGAATAAAGTACCATAATCTAGAGAGGGTTATGTTCACTTGATGAACGGTAAAAGGTATACTATTACACAACGATTGCATATATGTACAGGTTTGTCAAGTTTGGTAACCTTACCAATGGTGCTTTCGGGAGAGGGGATTGCTTCTTCTCCCACACATATAAAATAAAATGACTTATTATATAATTAATTAAGTATTAGCTAAAAAATTTAAAAGATAAATTGATATGATTTTTTAAAAGTAAATTTCTTATATTTTTTTTTAAAAAAACATACACCGTTTAGCGAAACACACCCTAGTAACGACCTGAGTAACGACCACAACCAGGCTTCTGGTCCTACCATGTCCACCATAAGCAGGACTTCTGGGCCTATCGTAATTGCACAGCGCTCCATCACGCTGATCATATCCACGATGGCGTACACGTCGATCATAATCTGGACTGTAATATCTTTGGTACCTTGGGCTAGGGGAACACATGTAAGGACCACTGTACGGGTGATGCTAGCACGCGCGTGGACAGCAACTAGCGCTCGCTGTCTTTCCGAATCCAAATTCTAGCATGTGCACGCTTTTCCTAGTGCATTGAGTTAAATGTTTTAAAATTTTGAATTGAAAGTTTCAAAGCCAAGTTGAAAATTTCAATACTTGAATTGAAAGTTTCAAAGCCGAGTTGAAGTGGTTAGATTTTTTAAATTTCCAGTTGAAAGTTATAAAATTTTGAATTGATAGTTTCAAAAATCGAATTGATAGTTCCAAAATTTGAGTTGAAAGTTTCAAAAATTGAATTGATAGTTTCAACATTTGAGTTCAAAGTTTAAAAAAATAATTTGAAATGAAACTTTGTTATGAAAAATCTATATTACTCAACGTTCAAAATCAAAATTTACTCACCCTTCAAAATCAATCAAATAACTTTCAAAAATCAAATTGGTAAAACACAAAACAAAGAAAAGAAACGAACTAGCCCATATGATCATGTGGCCCATCATTTAAAAAAAGCGCATGAAGCATGTTATTCTTGTTACTGTCGCACGTGCACCCATTCGTCTCGGAATCGCAGTCTCGGCAGCGCGCGCGAGCCACTTAGCCTGCGCGTTTGTGGACTGGTACACTGATGACATATTTGTCATCTCTCTCATTATCATCATCCCTCCTACCCTGATCACATCGCCTGGGACTGCGAGATCTGTCATCTCTCTCATTGCCATCATCCCAGAAGGCATATTCAACAGTCACCACCCTGTCGAATATCGTGCTGAAAAGCAAAGGAAGGAAGAACATGCAATGAGAAATTGATGCCTACACTTGGATACTGACAAAAGTAAGACGGTGACAGTGTGTTACAGTTACATCATGCATTCATGCTAAGAAATTATACATAATTACAAACACAACAACCTGTTGCCTGTCTATTATATGCATGCATCTTAGCTGGAATGCAACAGTACAAACAATAAGAAGCTTAAACAAAAGGCGTACAGCACGAATTTTAGACGCTAAAAACAGGTAATCAATTTCGGATTCCTTTTTTTTTTTTGGCATGAAACAAGGATCAATTCAGGAAAAGAAACAGGTGATCAGGTATATTGTCGAAGTGCACGTGCCAAAACTAAAAGATGCTTTGAGCATGCAGACAATTGTGGAGGCTATTAAACAGAAGAACCGTGCCTGTCACTCAAATACTCACAGAGATATTTATCATGAAAGTATGGCAGGCCGGCAGCATAATGCAACCTAACAGTTAGAAATACTACGTAGCAGCTTATAAACCAAACAATGAGATAAGCTAAGAGTAGCGGAGACAAGGTGTTGACATCTAAAATTGATTATGGTGAAGATTTTTAGCAAGTTTAACCCAAATTTGAAAGTGACATGAGCTTTTTTTTATCAGTCTGACCTACGTTATGTGGGCGGTCAGAACCACGGTCTGACCTTAGGTATATACCCGCTCTGATCGGTAAACTCTAAATCAATTTAACTTGTTTCATGTTTGTATTAGGATTTTTTGACTTCTAATACTTCCTATTTATAAAGATAACCTCTTCTATAAATATAAATATAGGAGGCTAATATCGATTGAAACAACCATCAATCAATCGATAAAATTAATTTATTATCATAATTTTGTATATTCTACATCTCACTCCTTATTGCTACTTGTATCCCATATCTATTCACCTCCAATCCACTATTTACTCATCATCTCTCGTCTCTAAGGTGTTAGAGGATGTCGTAGCTGACAAATAGGCACATGTTCAACCCAACAGGGTCCCTCCTGGTTGACATCTCGGCGACATCTACCCCACAGTGATGGCGTATCTTCAGGTGCCACTGCAGGTTACACACAACATGCTCAAGTGTGCCTTGACACGATTAGCCGCCAACACACTTTTTGACCACTCCGCTAAGGGCGATTTCAGTTAATATATCCGAAACCCTACTTCTCAACCATGGGATCCTATATTGATCTTAATCAGGAGAACATCGTGATAGTGAATTATCAAGAGTTGTCAAAAGTTGATCACTAGGTGTTTGAAGCTTAACTTAAAAGATCTACGATGAAAGATGGCTTCATGCTACCAGAAGACGAGGCAACACGTAATCAAGCAAGAGGAATTCATATTCCTCGTCAATAACAAATCAAAGGTAACAACTGATTTTAACAGTGACTTTGTTACTACATCTAAAGTTGCTCAAATAGTAAATAGTGATGTGATAGTGTAAATAATATGTTTATATCTTTTACTATTATCTTTGAGAAAAACTAGATGCATGTATGCTTGAACTAGAGAATTAGCTAAGTAGCCAATTACTAGGAGATATATCTACCTCATATAATAGTGATCTCATATATGATATTCCATCGGATTTTCATATACCAAAAATACAATGCAACAAAATTGACCGATAAAAAATACCAACAATTCTCTTAGTGCGATATTTTCTAGATTTACCTCTATTGTACCATATGCTGATTAAAATGCAACAACATCATCGGTCAGACCGAAGGCAGCGACTGATCAGACCAGCATGACACCATTTGTCAGACCGAAGGGATTGGTCGGTCTAACTGGGGGAACCTTCGATCAAACTGCAACCAACAATTTTTTTAGGATCGGCTTCTACATCTGTCGTTCCTAATTATCATATGACCAGTGGCTATATTTCAGAATAAGCTTTAACATCTTATGCTACTGTTGCCCCTAATCATCCTATTAATACACACCATAATTCGACTAATCAATAAGGAATTTTGCCAAATCTTGCAATCAACAATACACAACCAAAACCTAGGAGTCTTAAAGATGAGATTGTCGAAGCTTTCAAAAACACTTTTGGTATAGATACTAGGGTCAAGAAACACACGTATTAGAAACCATATCCTAATTTTTATGACAATGTTCTATATCCTATATCCTCACGGGTTTAAAGTGCATGATTTCATCAAATTTTTTGAAGAAGTCTAGTCTACTTTAAAGCATATCGGTCGATTACTGTAAAATGTGAAGAAGCTAGTGCTAGTAGTATTTTGAACTTAGTGCTAGTGTTGTATTTACTTGGTTTATTTCTTTGGTACCAAATTCTATTCATGATTGGTCTCAGTTAAAATATGATTACTTTTTTATTAGTGAGAGCAAATTAAATTTATTGCATTTAACATATGATAAATAAAAAACATAATGAGTTTCTAAATACATTAGAAGATTTAGAGACAAGAAACCAATGTTATTGTTTGATACTTTCTCATAAAGACTTAGTTGATTTGTCTTATTCTGGTTTAGTTGAATACTTAACAGAAAAATTAGATGGTCATAGTTTCTTAAATGTAAACAAATGCTCAAAAAAACGATCTAGAGAAGCCAAGATCTCACAAAAGGTTAAGTTTGGTCGTCCTTATGTTAATATAGTTGATCATGTAATTGAATTCTTAAACGATGAGATGGTTAATGTGTATATAGCCGAATAGGTGTGGACTTCTAAATCTAAAATATTCGTTTGCTCTGCTCTTAAGCCCATTGGCTGCAAGAATTGGTGTAAAGAGATGAAATTCATATTTGATGTGACCAAATGCAATAGGATCTTTTGACTATTTATTAGAAAACAAATAAATAAAATTATCACAAAGACATGTCATACTACCATAGAAGGAATGAAAGCAATGAGTATATTGTAAGTGGAACAACTCATATTATCATGCCACCAATGATTGCAATGTATTCCATAGATAAGTTCAGTTGGCCATTAACGGAGGAAGATTGTCATTTTCAAAGATACAACTAGATGAGCTATCTTTTTCTATACACACCATTCAGTTACAAAACGAGAATGACCCCGTAAACGAGGAGTCTTCAATATTGCATCGAAGACTTCAATGCTCATAGGAAGGGGCAAAATGATAAACCAAAGGCCCTAAAAGATGACAAGCAACCGAGATCAATTTTGCCTACCAAGCAAGATGGAAAACGAGCAAGAATGGATCTTCGGCAATATTCTTCTTCTTCATGGTTATACCCTTTGGTATGGGCCATGGAGTTTCTATGGTATATGGATGATGCCTATTTACATGCAATCTTATTATCTATTATGGGCATTACCACAATGACTGATTTTAATTAATCGATCGCTATCATCATAGCCAGTCGAGACAAAAGAATCAATGCAATAAGATGGTAAAACAATAGCGGAGGTCAAAACAAAGCATAACATTTGAACAAAAGAGAGCCTCTCAAAGTAGGATCTTTAGTTCACCACTAAACATATAACCTTCAAGGCGCTTATGGCCAGTATTAGTGGATATCACTCTTAAATAACTTTGTTCTTAGTGTTTTTTTCTCACAAGTTAGCCAAAAAGACAAGGGAATGTTTTGACACCTAAATTTGACTATGGTTAGGATTTATAGCAAGTTCAAGCTAAATTTGAAAATGATCGAAGCTTTCTTGTGGAGGCCAGTCTAACCTATGTTATGTGGCCAATCAGACTAAGCAATGAACTGCGATTCGACCTTAGTTATATGGTTGGTTCAACCAACATACTTTAGATCCAAGTCCAATTTAGGTTGTTTCGTGTTTTATTCCTTAGGACTAGGATTTTCAGAGTTCTAATGATTTTCTATGCCTAATAGAATATGAAGAAAGCCATGTAAATATAAGATCATCTCTCCTATAAGTAGAGGGAGCCAAGGCCTGTTAAAACAACCACCAATCAATCGACAAAATCAATCTATTATCCTCATCCTCTATATTTTATATCTCTCTCCTTCTTGCTACCTATATCTCACATCTATTTACCTTCAATTTATTATTTACTCGTCATGCCTCGTCTCTACAACATTAGTGGATGTTTTAGCTGGCCTACTGAGATTAGGACAAACCAGTGCGTGTTTATCCCAACAGGATCCCTTCCGAGTGATTATTCACCAACATCTATCCCACCGCGGTGACACGTCTTCGGTTGTCGCTACGGGTTGCACACAACGTGTTCAGCTGTGCCTCAGCACGCTTTGCTGCCAACACAAGAACAATACATTATGAAAATATTGGTCAAAATATAATGCAGTAACTTCTTCATTGCTACATTCGTGATTCTAGAGTGAATTAATGTGGCAACCGCATTTGAAATGGTAAGCAGGGGCAACAAACTGAAAAGTTTTGTACAATAATTGATTCTAGTGTGCAGAATTGTGCAGAATAGAGGGTGGTCAACGAAAACAGAAGAAAGCATACGTCTTATATCAGTCTGTTTGACAGCTGCACTAGCTTCCTCTTGTGTCTTATACAGTCATGCTGCACAAACGCAAAGTTCCTCCGAATACGAATGTTTTGTGATCTTACTATAAGGTTCAAAGTGCCTCTCAATATCTCGAACTTTTGTGCGGTGGGCATCAAAATTGATAACAAAGAGGGTTATAGTCAGCTTTACATCCCCAGTAGGCCTATCACGGTTCCTTGGCAATGGTTCAACTTGCTGAAGGAATCACACGTTAGGACGACAGCAGCTAGCAAGGTTACTCTTTTCCACTTGTACAAATAATGGAATTGACCAGTTGTGCCATCCAAACATAGAGACAAGGCTTTCTCCGTGACCATTGTACTGAGAGCCTGCGCCTATTATAGCCAAAATCCACATTGTCAAGCATCCTTATTGCATCCTCTGCATCGCGCTCATCTTGATAGCAAATAAAAAGCATAGCCTACAAGGAACACGTTGATGGAGAAACAGAGCAAGAGGTTAGGACCTCCTCGTGATCAATAGCGCAGCGCCCTGATATGCATAAAGAACTGAAATTAATTTGAGAAGGTAGAATCTGCACCCAATGGTTAGGCATTAAACAATGCACAGAGGTAAAGCATAAGAGTCATTTACAGAACCCGTCTGCATTTGATTCAATGCCCATGTCGCGGTTACAACTGACAACGCTTGTGGGTTTTGGCCTTTTTTTGCAGCTTTACGCCGGGGTAAAAAGAAGTGCATCGTACGATTTGACCCAGAGCGTACGGAACAAGAGCTCGAGCATATGTAGTAAATGAATGGACTTACCGGACTTGATGTCGATGCGGCGGAGGGGCCCGTGCTTGGAGAAGAGGCGCTCGAGGTCGTAATGGCGCGTGTCGTAGTGAAGGTCGCCGAAGAACACCGGCCCCGTCGTCTCCCCCAACCGCACCACGTATCCTACTACCCCCCCAACCCTGAACTGAAACCCCCCCATAAAACTCGTTAGCTAATCTGATCGACGCGAGACCAAACAGAGAGGAATCGAGCGGCCTGCGTCGCTCGCCTCCTGGGGACGGCAGGGTCGGTAGGAGGCGCAGCTAGCTGCAAGGCAAAACCCTAGCTAGGCTCACCGGAGGAGAAAGGCGTACTCCCGGCGGCCGCGCGCGTGCGTGGCGGTGGGCTCTGGGCCTTGGGCTCTCTGTATTACTAGAAAATAGAGAAATTCCGACCTAGTTGTTGCTTGCTGGCTTGCAGAAATTGCTGGGCCTTGATCTGAGAACAACAAATTCCAAAGCCACTGTTTATTCAGCAAACAAACAGCTCAACTGCTCCTGCAAGTACAGACTACAGAGTGAGAGCTATCAGTAGAACGGCACGCATAGTTGCAACGAAAACAACACACAAAACAGCAGCAGACAAGATCAGGATCAGCAGACATATATGTCGACTAGCTCTAGCATCATCTTCTGATCAAACCTTCTCCTTATCTTTTGGAGCAGGCTAACTAGCTAAGGCTAGATAGCTCGTCAGGTTCATCGTCGATCCACGTAGCTAAGCACCAACAGTTAACTCAATCAATTCAGAGTTTCAGACAACAAAGGACGGCTGCATGCATCCACGTCCTCCGTTCCATGACCAGTTAGATCCAATTATGGATCATCATTCAGAGTCCAGACTATCGACGACCTTTCTCTGTTGAGCTTGCTGTTACCAGTTCTCATGCGATGAACAATCGAAAAAGTGCTTTCATTGATAGATTATTACAGATGCTCACACGTAAGGCCAGACTATTCCTAAGCCGATCGATCCTAGTCACAGCTCAAAAGGTTAGTACATATATCACCATTATCCCTTGGTCATATACTGCACATTATTCGTGGTTTTCAAACTTGAAAGTGATCACCAAAGTAACTGGAGTATATGTGCGTATTCAAACCGATCGAATGAATGAATGAAAGCTAGATCGACACTTCGTCCACAGAGACTGTGCCAATCGCATACATGCATGGCCCTCACTCAAGTCAGTGGCAGCTACCTAAGATTTCTAATTAGGCATGCATCTTTAGTTCTTCCTGCTAGCTAGATTCCAAATCCAATTGCATACAGAGAAGCATCGATCTCACTGCAGGTATGTAGTGTGTGTGTGTGTGTGTAGATAGATAGATATACTAGTAGGTCGATATATCGGTAGGCATGCATGCATGGCGGCAACCACTGAGTAGTTGCAGCTAGCAGGAGGAAGAAGAATATACAACTAGCCCATGCACGTTCTCTCGCTTCATCGCTAGCTAGTATCTTGTGGACAGTATCAGCATGTACATGTGCCTGAACTTTAGGCCACACAGTCTGATTAAAAGAATGCTTCAGTCCTGCAGCTTGACACACCTGAAAAGGGTTAGAGCTGAGCATACATGTATAGTTCCTTAGTTACTGTTTAGCAGCTAGCTGGCTCCTCCTGATGAATGATGATGATGATGGTGTAATGTTTTTCTCTTTTAAAAGATGGCTAGTTGGGACTAAAGAGCTGTGTGTTAACACCTGTCCTACAACAATGATCCATCGTACGTGTGATATATCTAACTAAAAGTAGCGCTACCTTGGTCGAAATCATGCATCCAACTTGCTCTATAATTTGCATCGCACCGTGCGTGCTGTAGTCAGTAGAAACTAGCAAGAAAGGCCCTGAAATGAACACCACCAGTATAATGCCATTGCAGGACATCTCTGTCTATATTTGGTAGTGTTAATATTAAAAATTAATAATTCTTTGAGAGATGATCGGTTTATCAAAATAATCTAAATTAATATAGTAAAAGAGTCGATCAGACAAATTGATGATGGATTTAGTTTAGGAAAAAAAGGAAAATTATACAGATAGGATCATAGCCGTGAAAACCACGGCAGGATACTTTTATTTTTATAAAATATATCTTATAAGATAAAAAAATTTAATTTGTTTTCTTAACTTATCAGAGGTTTCATTTTATGTATAAGAAATAACGTTTGGATGTTGTTTATAATCGTATCAGACTCTTATAATTCTAGATATACGGGATCTTGTAAATTATATCTCAATCAATACAACTTCGGCATATCGCTACCCTATTTCATCTAGTTTTTTTACCAGGAGGTTGTAACTCTCGACGAGGAGCTGCATCAAATAAGTCCTATCTCCGATAAAACGGTAAGTCCTGCTACTATCCTGGTGTATCCGCTCTATCTAAGTTTATATCAGTTAAGTCCATCTCTTAGTCTGATCGGATATACCACATCACGCTCGCGTAGGTTCTATCAGCTTATCGTGCTTTTTTGCTGTTATAAGTCTTGCTATATCGGTTAAGTCCGATCTACTAGATAATTGGCAGTAGATTGAGTCATAAACCGATAGTTATTACACGACATTTCATCGGAACGGCTAACCGATGGGTTATCCATACACAAAGTCTTATGTCTAGTGTATTAACTTCTCAACTAATATACATATATCTTTTGAGAATTTTTCTTATCAACTCAGCTAGCCAATGAGTTTGTTCATTCCTTCTATCCGCGCGTCCGATATAGCCTCTCGTATTTTTAGAAGATCAGATCTCACTCATTACTATTTATTACATATTCTATTTGAAGCATCATCGTCCCTATAGCCGATATGTCATTTATCTTATTTTTTGCTATTTGTTTATATCTTTATCAACTTTTCAGTCGATGAGAGACTGCTACAGTCTCTATCAGCAACCAGCCAATAGCAGAAGTTTGCATAGTATCTATCGACTACTTTATTTCAAAGCGTCATTGGTTCTACAATTAATATGTTTTTCATTTTCTTCGTCGTCATCGGCCTACATCTTCATTGTATTTTTAGCCAATGAACGAGTGCTTTAGGCCTTATCAGTAACTAGTCGATAGCAGGAGTATACCAGACGCAATCAATAAATATTTCAAACCTATCGATGTCCAGCTGATAGCAAAAGTTTATATCGGCTCAATTGACTCATCGGTTTATCTTGTTATTAATTATAATGTCAAATTAACTGCCATGCTCGTAATTCTAGCAAAATCTCAAAACCGAATTACCTGTTGTACTAGAGCGAAACAGATTTCTTATGTCTTGGTGTGTGCGCGCATCTCCATTGGATCCCATGAGCTTACGCTCGCTCTTCCGGCGTCTCTTTTGCTCGGTCCGATATTTTCCGTGCGTGTGAACCGTTAGCTGCTAATTAACTTAATTTGACAGCACTTGAGTGAGTAACAACCATTAATGCCAGCTTGAAGACCGTGTAGATGAGCTTTTTAGCATTGGTTGGTTAGTGGTTTTGATTGGCGCTAGTGGAGATCGTATTGAAGATGATGCATTTCTCTCCACACAGGTCAATGCTGCTGCTGATGCATCAACTGATGAACATATCCACGATGAAACTAGCTATATATATATCCTTTTTTCAGTAATAAAACTTGTAATTATAAATGCAACTAATATATTCTTATGTAAATAAAAATGTAGTTTTAGTACTATTTATATTATAATTATATTATTAATTATTTATATTTATACGATTTTAACGAAAAAATCACAAGACAGAAAACCCGTGAAATCGCAAAATCGATCCGTGATTCAACCGTGCAACTTGAGCCGAAAACCCGGGGCAAATTGAGCTGATACTCTGACAGAATTAGCAGGCGGGGCGGCGTAAGCTGATTTGGTGTCTTTATGGAGGAGTGCGCGGCGCCGCAAGTACAGTTAACTGTAGCGGGAGAAACAGTTGGGACTACAGTGAACTTAGTGGAGAAGAAGCTGATGCTGGCCACCACAAGCTTTGGATGACACACAACTAAACAAGTAGAGTAAAATTTTGTTAATCCAGCAACACGACGACACGTCGATAACCGGATTAACCCTCAACTTGCAACACCTGACATGCAAGCACGAGAGGTCCGTACTAGGCGTTACGGCGATTTAAAGAAATCAATTGACGCGCAATGCAAGTTAATTAATTAACAGGTCATTGGCCTCTCGATTATCACTCAGAAATATCAAGCAAGCAAGAAAATGAGATAAAATGATTCCATCTTAAACAACAGCTAGCACTAATTTTGTTTGTTGAGCTCATGTGATTAGCTTCCCTGCTCACATCTGCGCATGATCACGTCCTACTTAGCATTAGCATTAGCTACTTAATTAAACGGCCTCTGATTTGTTTAGGAGGAACTGAAAGGTACACTTATTGAGCGAGAACCAGAGCAAATGACAATGGTGTACTTGTGTTCCCACTAAGCACGGTTTTCTTTTTAACTTTGATTAAAAATCCCTTTGCTTAGTTTTATTTCCACCGAGGAAGGTGCCATGTTCCATCACATTAGGCTTTTGTTTAACAAGCCCTTTTACCTTGATTAGAGCGCAAAGACACTAGTACTAGTGATTAATTAAAAGTTAACTTTTTCCTAGCCTTGTATGATTGCCAGCTGATCCTTCTTGGGAAGTTTTGTAGTAGACAAAGTACGACAAAGACCGCCACAGTAGAAACGTGCTTGTCGGTGATAACCAAGATCGCTTGTTTTTACCTCATCAGCTAGGAGTAGATATCTGGATAAAGTCAGCTAGTAGAGTAAATTAATCAATTGTTTGCTGTTGTAGAAACGTTCGTCGATTATTACTGCATTAACTGAATCATTGGAACATGATGGCACATGGAAGCTAAGTACAGAGTTGTATAGCATGCATTGCAGCAGTACGGTTTGGACGGTTGGTGGTAACGCTAACTGCTAAGCTACTGCTGATGATGCAGTAAACTCCTTCACTGCTTGACAATGATTTTTTGGGGGGAGTTAATTGCGACGTTGCAAATTAACAAGTATTTGATAGTTAGCTGTTGAATAATGTACTTCAGTAGAAAAATCACTGCAAATTAATTAACTAAGTGTTTGATAGTTAGCTGTTGAATAATGTTCGGTAGAAAAATCGATTGACTATTAATGCTCTGTAAACATTAAGCATGTAGTCCAAGTTAGAAATGCCTCAGGCTTCAAGAAATGATAAAAACTAACCAGGAAGTTTCTGAAACCAAAGTCTTGGTTAGTTTCATTAATTACGATCTAGCAGAGAATACTTCTGAATAAGAAGGTTGTCGGAAACTGACATTAACTAGTAGTAACCTGTCTAGCAGTTTAGATGGTTTCAGGACTTGTTATTTCTGAATCAAACAATAATCAACGGACGGTCAACGAACACAATAGCCGCAACGTCAAATCGAGTCCGGAATTCCAGATCGCTAGATAATTAACGATCTGTTGATGATCTTGTCGTCGTAGCTGCTAGCTGCTACGTTCCAAGCTAGTAATTAATTAGCTAGGTTCAGAGAGAACGAACGAAAGTGATTGCAATTTCTGTCCGGCTACGAACAAGTCGACCAGCGGGCGCGCGGTTTCACAGCTCAACAACTCCTCTCCAATCTCCATCCATTTAAAGCGGCGCAATATATATCGATCGCGTGTGCTGTGGCTTTGTCTTTTGATCTATCGCATCGTTCGTCTAATCGCCTTGTAGTATACATGATGCAAACGATCGAGAGCGCGATTCTGCACGCATATGAGTGCAGGGACGACAGAAACTTCACTGTGTTGTTGTTGGAGTCGGCAACAAGAGCAGCTGCAAAACAACGTATATATGCATAAAAGTGATTGCTAATTAACCAAGATGCTAAAGCGAGAAAGATGTCACGCTAGCTAGGCGAATCTGTAGATTCTACATCTATATATATATGTATGTAGGATCAACAGTACTGCCATGTATTTGACTCCTAACTCATTTGCTTGTCCCGATCCAGCTAGCCATTTAAGCTTTCTCTAGCATGTTCGTCCCAAAAACAAAATGAGATAGAGATCAAGCTCGACGACGACAGAGGATCATACCACCTATATATATAGAGAGAGAGAGAGAATATAGAGGTAGAGTAGGTGCAAAGTGCCAATCTCAAAGTGCGTAGCGATTAGCGTGTGCGACCTTTGTTTCTTTTTTTGCCGTCGACGAGCGTGTGCATCACGCTCGATTGGCACACGGAGTTGGAAGTTCTCCTCCATCATTAGAACGTATTAGAAACACTTTGCTTGAAGTACATATACGTATAAATTGCTACTACTTGATGAATCTGGATGCATGCGTCTTTCTGAATATACTCCTCTGTTTTCTTATTAAAAGATAGTTTATTTTTTAAAAAAATAAACTTTTTTATTTGTAGAAAAATATATCAATATTGATAACACCAAATTAATTTCATTAAATATGATATTAAATATGTTTTCATTATGTTAAAAATATTGTTATACTTTTTTATAAAATTATTCTAGAAAGTTTAATTAAAAAATCAAAACTTTTTATAGTATGTAATGGAAGGAGCAGTACAGTCGTAGATAGCTTAATTAGCTAGTCGCCGGTCCAAGCAAAGTGTTGTTGTCAACGAAAACGATGGAGTTTGACCAGGAGAAAAAGAAAAGAGAAAATAGACAGACGTTGTCACGTAACGGATGTGACAGCAGAAGATTGTGCTGCACGGCGGGGCACGCACGTACGCACGATCGGGTCGAGACGGTCCGATATCGAGAGCCGCCTACGACGTCGAGAGTGGATGGATCGCTTGGGAGGTTTTGGCCGGGTGGTAGCGCGGGCGCGCGTACGTGCGTGGTGACCGCGCGCAGCGCAGGCAGCAGGGTGGATAAAACACAACAAGCGACCGAGCGAGACACCGATCGGTGCCCACCTACCTCGTCGCGCAGCAGCAGCAGCCAGCCGCCGCGCGGCTCCACGTCCATCTCCACCACGCGCGCCCGAGCGAGCGGCGGACTCCACCACGATCGAGCCGAGTCCGCGCCCCGCTCGTTATCGCGCACAGGATCGCGTGTTGGAACCGGGAATTCCGACGTGTTACTCTTGTGGCGACTGCTGCTTCTCCTCGTCCTGATCCCGTGCGTTCCCCCCCCCCCCCCTTTTTTTTTCTTGTACATGCATGGCCGGCATCCCTCCGTTTCTAATTGATTGTTAGGGCCTAACCTGAGACTCAAATACCCAATGGAGTGCGTTTCATGCCTATTCGACTAGCTCGCGGTTGAATTAGGTCTCTCAAACTCAACTGCGACTTGTGTTTCGCGGTGTAAAATATGCCAGGGCAATAAAAACAGCTATGCTAACCTTTCATGAACTTTTTTTTGTTTTATTTACTTCTTGCTTCCGGCCAGTTTCCATTGTCAAAAGTACCATCTTTTTTTTTTAACAACTACTCGCCCAGTGGAATGGAACTAGTTGCAGCTATATGAGCCCATGCATGAATGAGCAAAGCAACAATAACAGGTAAGGAAAAATAGTACTGCCACATCTCAATCTCATCCGTTACCGCTTGAGGAACAAAGCAGCTGAGCTCAGGACGCCTACGTATATATCCATTTTTTTAACAATCTGTTTACATGTTTGATTACTGCTCTCATACCGTGTCTAATTAATTATCAAAGGATCCATCACAGAGTCATGCCTACTTTGCTCATTTGCCATCAACTAGTCAAAATTCAGTACTGCCAACTAGTGCTACTTAATAATTGGTGACATACTAAACCCCTTAATGATTGAAGAAAAGCAACTGATTAGTACTCCTTACCAACTGACATGAGTAAGAGCAGACCCGCTGATCAGGAGGGGAAGTGTACAGAACAGGACCGAGAGATGCGCTCGTGTGTACCAAAGATTCCGGAGTAGTGTAGCAAACAAAACTAGTAGGCAGTGACAGCAAGACATCTCCAAGTAATCAGCAAGTTTTAATTGTATCTTCAACCTGCAATAACCAATTAATATTATTACGGTGGCATTAATATTAATTAGAAGGATACTATCAAAAAAAGATTAATTAGAATGATGCGGTATACATGTTTGTATAACCATAGTACCTTCGGTATGGATCTCTGCTTGCTTGGCACTTTAGATAAATCAACATATAAAATGAGTAAATGATTAATCTAATAAATATGTAGTACACTTTTTATTGCTGGACAACATGGCAAGTGATATGGCTTGTTGTCTTGGAGGTTAGGCATGTGCAAACTACATTTGTAAATGGGGATATGCCACACTGCTTGCTCTGCTAATTCCACCCTCCATTGACTTGACCTGGTTGTGACCTGGCCGGAACGAGTGAGAGCCGAGGTAGGCATCTCCAATCAAATAACCTTTTTCCCCTTGAGGATCCTTGTTTCAACGTTGATATCTCAATATAACTACATCAAACTTAATTACGTTCTTGTTAACGTCAAAATCTGAACGATCCGATGGCGCTAAAGCCGATCGGCTGGGAGATCCGATGGGGCTAAAACCGATCGGCTGAGAGGTCTGATGAAGGGTTTAATATAGTCATCGGTCGATGGAGATACTGAGACAAGACTGATAAAGAACTGTAGAAAAGCCAATCAGATTAATAGAAGATTGGATTGACTTGAAGACAGTGGATTGTACAATCGGGATCAGGTCCGAGAAGCCTGAGGGAAGGAAATAGAAGGATCGGCTTGACTTGACTAAAAGAAGGTCCGATAGCTACAGTGGAGAAACCGATCAGATTACAGCAAAGAAAGACTCGGTTACAAATTAGAAGATTATTCAGATGAAACCGGGTTTGGGAAAGAGCCGTGGACTCCATGGCAGAGTGCTTATTTTTATAAATTATAACCTTACTTAATTAGAAAGGTTTAGCTGGTTAGTTAACTTCTTTAGGAATATTTTCCTTTGTTCTTACTAGGAAATAATGTCCGATGGTTGTAGACGCGTCGGACTCTGTCTGTAAATCCAGGGTATAAATATAGACTCCCTGGAAACATGTAAGATATCTCTCAATCATATACAAATTTGTCGCATCGCCACCCTATTTCATCTAGGTTTTACCGGCGGGTTCTGTCTCTCGACGCGGGACTGCATCGGTTAAGTCCGATCTCCGGCAAATGAGTAAGTCCCGCCACCATCCCGATATGTCCTGCTCTATCTGAGGCTGAATCGGTTAGGTCCGACCTCTTATGGCGATTGGATGTATCGCATCACATCCGTGCTAGACCTATCGGCCCGTTAAGCTCCCTCTGCCGTCGTCAATCTCGTGCTGTATCGGTTAGGTCCGATCTACGGGGCTACCGACGGAAGATCGAGCTTCAGGCCTATAAGCTTCTGCACGGCATATCATCGGAGTGCTAGCCGATGAGTTATCTATGCTCTATGCTTCACGCCCAGCGTATCGGCCCCTCGGCCGATACGCATCAGCCTTTAGAGGCGTCCCATGATACGTAACACCAAACGTATCGGTCCCCCAGCCGATACGCACCCGCCTTTAGAGAGGTGTCCCCTCATCGGCTCAGCTAGCCGATGGGTTCGTTCCTATCCTTGCTACGGCATAGCCGATCCGGCGTCCTCCGTATCATCGCCGCTAGCCCCGGCCTCGTACTGTCTCGGTTAGGTCCGATCTTTGAGGTTCGGTGTTGATGGCGCTGCCACAGCGGGCGACGGGTCTCTTCCTGTCATATCTAAAGCGGCATTGGCTTTACAGCCCGTGCCTTCTTATGCTAATCATTGCCTAGGCTGCATGCGCCTTTATCGGTTTTTCCAGTCGATGAATCACTGTTCGGCTGTCCGGAGGGATCCCGTGCGTCTCACCATCCTCTGAGCTCTCCCTGGTTCCTCCATCGTTCTACGGTCGACCGCTCGTCGACACCTGTACACATCGGCTCCCCAGCCGATCGAACAACATCTTAATCCTATCGGCAGCCAGCCGATAGTGAGCCGCTCGTCTCACTTTCTTGTCAATTGTAAGGTTAAATTGACTGTCACGCCCGTAAACCTTGAGTCTTAAGAACTTGCACTAGAGATAAGCAGACCTTCCAGGCCTTCGCGTGATCGAGCCGCCGTCACTCTCCGGTCGCGGGATTTTTTGGCGGCGACCAACTCTCTAGCCATGTTATTATATATTATATTTTTAATCATGTATTCACTAGTAATACGTGGATTGGCTATTCTATATTTAGCGCAACATGCTCAACGGGTGATATATAAATAATTATAAGTTATATACAAATTTTGAATATGAAATTTTTATAGACATAAAACAAATGCATGAAAAAGCTAAAAGTATGGGAAAAATTATATACAAGTCAAATCCGAAAACTACCACCAGAAAAGCATTATTTCAGGCCACATAACAAATTTTAGAAAATAATCAATTTTTACAAATATGTGCAAAAACATAATCCCGATATACACGGAAGATTTTAAAAAATACCCTTATTTTTATGAAGAAAAAAACATGGGCTCTCTAGGAAGAATCCACTAGCATCACCGTGGAGAAATAAAAAAGGCGAGCGAACAAAACACACTGACGATGAGAGGCAGAGAAGAAGAGCCGTAATGCCTCGCGGTTTTTCTTCCACTTCCTCTCGTTTTTTTCAGCCTGGTTTACCTCCGGCTCCGATCCGTTCAATGCTGAGGAGCATCCATCCAAACCCCTGTTCCCAGCCAATCCCAAAGATCAAGGTCCCCATCCATCCATCCCACCACCACCATCTTCTTCCTCTCTCTCTCTTCTCTCAGCCTCCTTTTATTACTCTACTCAACTCGGAACGAGACCCAAGACCCAACTCGGAACGAGAATGACACATCCATCTCCCTCCCAGCAAGAGCAAGAGAGAGAGATAGAGCCAAGAACCGGAAGAGAGAGAAGGCAGGAGGGAGGACGCCACGGAGGTGGGCGTGCTCCATAAAGGAGCAGAGGCGCGAGTTCCCCGAGATCCGCGAGATCCGGCCGTCTGCGCCTCCCGCCGTCGCCGGCTCATGCCACTGGTGCGCCGTGTCCGGTTCTTGGGTTCTTGGGGCGGCGGGGAGTGGTGAGTTGGCCGTTTATTGCGGCGTGGGAGAGAGAGAGAGAGAGAGCTCGAGCTCGCGCAAGTCCATGGCGCGGTCGCGGTTCTCGGAGGCGGGGGAGAATGACGAAGACGAGTTCTTTGACTCGAGGGAGGTCATGTCGCCGGCGTCCGTCTCCTCACCGACGAGCTCCAGGCGCCACGACGACGGGTTGCGCTACGGCGAGCCCCTGCTCGAGGTGTGGGCCACCGACCCGTGCAGCATCCATGACCGCCGTCTGAGGTTCATCGAGTCCTTGGGCCTCTCGGATTCGATCCCCTCCGGCGGCGACCGGCCTGAAGAGGAGCCGTGCTCGAGGTCCAGTGCCACCGAAGAGATCCTTCCGGGCAGCCCCAGCGACGAGTTTGTCTCAGCTGCCCCCAGTTTTGCATATAGAGGCGAGGAGCCGGGAGCGTCGGGCGGCGGCGGTGGCACGGAGGAGGTGCTGGATTGTGTATTCAAGAACTTGGACGATGGTACAGTGTTTGTCGTCGACGAGATGGGAAAAGATGGGAGCTTTTGGAGCCTTAGAGACAGGCGTTCAAACCGGACAGTTACTGCGGCGGAATTCGAACGGACTTTCGGCTCGTCCCCGTTCATCTGTGAGCTGATGCGGCGGGTGGATGATTCAGATGAGTCCTCTACCGTGGAGAAGGCTCTGGTGAGAGGGAGGAGGAGGAGGAGGAGGAGGAGGAGGAGGTTTGGATGGCTGCAGAGGCTGGGCATCGGTGGCTGCGTTGTCGATGTGGAGGAGGATGACGAGACGAATTCAACATCGTCCAGTTCTTGTCGGAGTTGCTCTGGGAAGGTTAATAGGGTCAAGGTGAGGCCTTACAAGAAGAGGTCAAAGGAATTGTCTGCAGTGTACAGGAGCCAAGACATCATGGCGCACGAAGGTGCAATTGTGACCATGAAGTTTAGCTCTGATGGACAGTATCTGGCCACTGGAGGTGAGGATGGGGTTGTGCGTGTGTGGCGGGTGGTGGAGGGAGGGAGGCCCAATGAACTTGACTTTGCTGAGGATGATCCGTCATGTGTGTTCTTCACAGTCAATGAAAACTCCGAATTGGCTCCTATCTACTCCAGTGAAGGGAGTAAGAGCAAGCACTATAAGAATTCAAAGGTTTCTACAGATCCAGCCTGTGTTGTGATCCCTCATAGGACCTTTGCATTATCCCAGGTGCCTGTGCATGAATTCTATGGACATGATGATGCAATCTTGGATCTTTCGTGGTCAAAAAATAGGGTTAGCTGTCATTCAACAAGGTTTTTCCATGTATCTACAGTATCTTTAATTGTTATGGTAATCTAACTTTACTTTCTTTTTTTTCAGGACTTACTTTCTGCATCCATGGATAAAACTGTACGGTTGTGGCAGGTTGGGTGCAATAATTGCCTGAAGGTTTTCTCCCATACTAACTATGGTAAACCCTTTCCCTGTTAAATACTGGATTTATCTCATACCTCTTCTCAGTGTATGATGTTGACATTCTGGTGTTTGTCTATTATGCAGTGACATGTGTGCAGTTTCAGCCAACCAGTGACAATTATTTTATCAGTGGTTGTATCGATGGATTGGTTCGTATTTGGGATGTTCGTCGATGCCAAGTCGTGGATTGGGCTGATAGCAAAGAGATAATCACTGCGGTTTGTTACCGCCCTGATGGAAAGGTTCTTCCAACTGTTCTTTAAGTTTTTTTTTTTTGCCGAAGTGGCCATTTGCTGATTTTACTTAAAGAGTTAAACATGTTGGTTCTGCTGGCATTATTCAGGGTGCAGTGGTTGGGACCATAACTGGGAATTGTCGCTACTATGATGCATCAGGTAATCATGTAATCATGAGCACACTCTATGTATAGCGCTTGTTATTTGCAATCTAATGATTTTGGAAGCAGTAGCTTCAATGAATCAACATCCTTGTTTGTTAATAGGTCAATATCATTTGCTTTCATGTTGACATCCTAGATGTATATGCAAATTGCTAATGATAGAAATATCTTGTTTTATTCCTGGTATGAGAATAGAGACTGCAGAGTTGTTACTAACCTCTAATTGCTTCGTGATCATGTCTAAGCTGTGTGTGTGTGTGTGTACGGATTGACTGCTCCGCAGTCAAATTGCAGTTTACTACATACTAGAAAAGTGGAAAGATAAAATTGTTAAGTCATTTTATGATATGCTAGTTTTGCATTTATTTCCACTGAGTAGTACTGTCCATGAGATTTTTTGCCAGCTGGTTTCTGTGCTACGATTTTCTTTAAAAATAATTCTTATGCTTTGCCCATTATTCCCAAACTACCAATAGCTGCTTTGGCCCATTTTATCCTGATGGATAAACAAAAGCAATGGAGATGACATAGGAACTCAGGAAACGGTACTTTTACATTTTGATGATGAACAAGCAACGCGTGCTAATATATTATATTATTTCATAGAAAGGTCATGCATGTTGATGGAAGGCAAAAATTACATTTTTGGTTGGATAAGAACAGCTAATATTGAAATATGAAAACATATATTTTCTTGGTTTATGTTTTGAAGGTGCGTATTCCTGTATTGGCTGCAGAACCCTTGAATTTGGGTATGATGACATATTATTGGGGAATTTTTGGTCTATAAATTCATGAGGTCTTTAATGGTTATAACCAAAATCCTGCTTATAGATCTTGCAAAACAAATAGTACTACTGGAAATTTGCCATTTTACGTTTCAGTCAACATTCAAATTAATGATCCGCACATCAGGAAACAGCAAACCAGTACTTACAATATTTGAAAGTCAGTTGTTGTAGCAGTAGTTGATTTTCGAGTAGTATGTTTCTGATTTATTTTTTCTCTCCTAATTTTACACAGAAAATCACCTGGAACTGGAATCTCAAGTCGCTCTCAATGGAAGAAAGAAATCTCCACTTAAAAGAATAATTGGTTTCCAGGTACCTTTTTTTTTGTAAAATATCTGTGCATTGGAGATTTTTCTTATATTGCATGTTCTAATCTTTTTTGTCACAACTAATTCTTACAAAAGCATTTTTCATTACATGCATTATCAGTACTGCCCATCTGATCCAAAGAAATTGATGGTAACATCCGGCGACTCGCAAGTCCGCATTCTTGATGGGCTTCATGTAATTTCCAACTACAAAGGTACTGACACACTCTTCTAAGATCACTTAAAAAGCTTTTGTGACCCTTAGTTTAAATGTCTATTTTCCATTCTCAGGACTGCGAAGTTCAAGTCAAATTGCTGCATCATTCACACCAGATGGAGATCACATTATATCTGCTAGTGATGATTCCAGTATCTATATGTGGAACTATGCAAACCAAATAGCTCCCGTCACAAACCATGTGACTACTGTATGGTCAAATGAGCACTTTTCCTGCCACAACGTGGCCATTGCGATACCATGGAATGCCTCTCAAACAAGGAATTCTATTTCACTGGCCTGCAATATCCCTTCTTCACGGCAAGAAGTCTCTGATGAGTTCCACAACGAACATGATAGCGTGTCGTGCTCTCATCCTGAGGATTCCCCTGATGGTGATAGCATGTACCAATTACCATCTGGCAATTTCACTCTTAGCAGTGCCTTCTTTGCAGAATCTGCTCCAAGGGGATCAGCGACATGGCCAGAGGACCAGTTGCCATCCAATTCGACAACACAGTCTACCTTGCGGAAATCTCAGTACAGATTCCTGAAGTCTTCTTGCCAGAATGCTGCTATACATGCCTGGGGCCAAGTCATAGTCGCTGCAGGCTGGGATGGCTACATCAGATCCTTCCAGAACTATGGCTTACCTGTGCAAGTGTGACATGGTACTAGACATGCATCCTTTACCATTGATAGTCCATGGCAAAAGCTTCAGTATGCCTTGAGAAGCCTGGCTGGCTCGGCTGTCCTGATTCATTATTTCAGCACAAAGCGTGGCATGGCTGGTGCTTGTGCTGAATTGCTTGTGGACCGGAAGTTGTATGTAGTCTGAGTTGACCTCCCAAGATCTTGACAGCTTCGACGCATTGTAGCAGACCCAGGGAAGATAAATCACCTCGCAGAATTATGCAAATGCATGTGGGGTTTGGGCAGCAATACCTTGATGTTCCTTTTTCTTTTCTTTGTTTTATCTCCTCTTAGGGCCATTTGTAAATATATATAGGGGACATACATATTTTTTGCCAAGTTGAACTTCCCTTGCCGTCGGGACAGGGGCAAGCGGAGAGCTAGAATTCACTGTTGGATAGGAAAAATTCGGAGTTAGGGGTGCACATACTACTGAATTCATTTCATTTGTTCACATTTCATGTTCATAGCCTGCTTGAGTGAGTCTATGATGGACTGTGCTTCATATCGATGGTTGTTCCATTTCTATGTGTTGGAATGGAACCCTGTGCTATGCTTTGTGATTGGACATGGTCAGGTGGCTGTGGCCTGTGGGGGACCTTTGTGCAGGCAGAGGCAGGCCTTTCTGGATAGGGATGGTGCAGTCGGCTCTGATGGGTTTCCTAACTCCAGGGGCCAGGCCTTGGGTATGGGACTATCACTCACTCATGGCTGCTGTTAATGTCTTTGTTTAAAGCTGGGTCCTCCATGCTCTGATCTTGGCGCTTTTTTTTTCTCCTGCTTGCATTGTCACGTCCCTTTTCTTCCAGATCTCCCCAGTCCTGCCTATTGAGGCTATATTCCCAGAAAGGTGAAATTGCCATAACAAGTTTACACCCTGCAGTTACACATTACACTCTCCTTGGTCTTATTCAAGAACCATGCAATGGAATTTCTGATAAATTTGACCGGATTTTCATGTTTTGTTTGCTGCAGTTACTATTATTACCGTGCGTACCGTCGTAGCGTGGTAACTCAGTCCACTACAGTAAGGTAAACCCTGGATATGTCCAGGTCGTTGCGAGTTCTGGTTTTTGAAATACTTTCTAAGAATCTTTTCAAAGGTTTTTGTGTGTGTTGTTGGTTGTAGCCCTCTGAGCTCTTTTGAAGGATCTCTGCAGTAAAACGATGGCATCAAAGTACAGCCATGGACGGGACATGCTCCGCAATGGCTGCCTCTGCCGTTACAAGTACTACTCTCCCCGTTCCTGTCTGGCCATCGAGTAGCAATTGGGCATAGCAGCTGCTAAAAGTAGTACTCCGTCCAATATAATTGTTCAAAAAATGCACCTGCCAGGACTCAGATCCTGACAGACAAGGGTTGCCCAGTGGGATGATGGTGCCCATGCCATGCGCTGCAGCACAAGGTGATGGACATGGAATCATCAGCCTGGATTCTGCCTTGCCTCGTTTCATCCAACAGTGGATGTTGTTTCTTCAGTGCCAGTCTGTTCAAGGATGGGTGGTGACTGTGACTGACTGGTGAGACCATCAAGGCTCTGGTCCAACACCTTCTGTAATTTCAGAAATGCACTACTAGCACATACACACACCGTCACACACGGTCACAACTCAACGCTCATCGGCTCGTTGTTAAACGGTATGTCTTTTTACAAAAAAAAAATTGCTTTGAAAATTATATCAATTTATTTTTAAGTTTAGGCAGTGTTTCAGGCAGGCCAGCGGTCAGTTATCGCGGCGACCAGCAAGAAAGCGACGTCGCCTCCTGCCGCCGGTGCTCTCCTATCTGTAGTGGCTGGATGGTGATGGGTCGGCCTGATTTACTCTGCCTTTCAAGACGGACACTATTATCTCTTCAGCTTGGCCACCGCTACCCACCTGCCCGCCTCGATGCTGCAGCCACATGGGCCGCCGCGCCGTGAGTACTCCAGACTGCGAGTTTTGCCGTTTCATCACCCCATATCGTAGGCCCTGTGCTAACGCTGGCTGCTGGCGTTTTCGCTCGCCTGCGTCTGCGTGGTTGCGTTTGTGCGTACTACGACGCAGCGCTCTAGATCTATTGCTCTACCGTACAAATTCTGGCGGCAACGACCGCGCAACCTGTACAGCAACAGCCAACCTGTGGTCGTGCTGCACGCGTTGTTTCCTCTCCGGTCTCATCTGCTCAATGCTGTCAAGCGTTGGTTTACTGCTCGGTGCATAGCACTAACACTGTTTGGCTGCATTCGATAGGATTAGTAAAAGCAAATCTGTTGTCTCCTCTGCTAAAATGACAAGTGACGGAGGTCAAATGGCTCGTTTACTGTCGTGTGTCGTCTTCTTCCAAAGAATTTACAGCGAGCGTGGCGAAAGGCAATGAAAGAAATCTGTAGCAGGGTAATCAAGGGACATTATGATTCGGAGAAAAAAAAACTGTTCAGCTCTGCTATTTGTGGGATTCCAACAGAAGAGATTGCCTTCTGTCGGATCATCGTCAAATCTAAAAAAGTGTCATGCGTACCGTCTAGTTAGATTCATAAAAAAGAATGTTTTACTTTATTATCATTTTCAATCCTATACCAAATTTTATCATATTTTTATGTTATCAAGTTTTAGTAGTGCTAGATGGGTTTAGTTTAAAGTCTTACCAAATTTTATTGATGTTTCTGATAGTGAAATCTTCTAAGAATTGTCAACATTTGTTAGGGTAACAATGTCGTTTGGTTTGTTATATCTATAAGTGTGTAATTATGATGTGCATGGTGGTGTGCGTACATGTATGATTTTAGGTATAATCGAAATAAAAATAAAATGATTTAACAAGTGGATGCATATCACGCGGTATAATCTCGTAGCACTAAATGTTTTAGACACTGACATGTAGACCCATATTAAAATTCATCTCCTTCGCCTGTTTCGGCTCACTGACCAAACGGACCCACAGGAGATCGTTTTCGGCAAATCTGGTCCGTTAATCTGCACACGTCTCCCACCAGCACCAGCGTAAGCAGCATCCCGGCGTGGCGTTAGCGAGACCGCGCGGAGGGGAGAGACGACGAGAGGCGGCGGAGGAGTAGATGGCCGGCGGTGGCGCCGCCGCGTCGGCGCTCTCCAGCCCCTGGAGGTCGCTGCTGCAGCGAGCGTTGGACGGCAATGCCCACCTGAAGCACTCCACCTTCTTCCAACTCGTATGCCCCCGATGTTTGTTCCCATCTCTCTTTTTGCGGAAATCGAGTGAGACATCTTAATTTCAGGCCACGGTGGGCGGCGGCGGCAGGCCGGCGAATCGCACCGTCGTATTCAGGTCTCCACAGGCATAGCTCTTTACTTTACCCTTCAATTTTGCACCGGTCTTGACCTGGGATTTTGATCCTGTTAGGGGGTTCCAAGAGCAATCTGATAAGATTCAGATTAATACGGATGCACGAAGCAATAAGGTGCGCTGCTTGCAAACCATTGAACTCGTAAAATTCGTTTCTGTAATGTATTACTGCAGTGCAGTGAGGGTTGCTGCTCTCTGATGTCCTCGCATTTGTTTCGTTGTGTGAGTTGTAATTGAACAGATTGGTGAGATCGGGAATTGCCCCTTTGGTGAGGTATGATATAGAGAACTGGCACTTCCACTACAATATATGGTTCACGAAATAACGATTGCATTATCACTACCGTGAAATGACTACAGAGAGTTCTAACCTTGTTTGTCTTGCAGATATGTTGGTATTTCACTGACACTTGGGAACAATTCCGTATCAGCGGATTCATAGATGTGATTGATGGCTCGAGCCCAGACCCTGTTAAGCTACAGGTTAGAGAAGAGTAGAGTAAACTGTGCCTTGTGTTATGGTTTGTATGGTGGAAATATCAAATGTCCTAGAAATGGAAGCATAGCTGTAGTGCACATATTTGGTTTTGTGGAAATATCAAATGTCCTAGAAATGGAAGCATAGCTGTAGTGCACATATTTGGTTATGTGCAAACCAGCAGGTTCCTCTACTAGTTCATTTTAGGATATGCTTAAGGTTTATTCATCTCATCAGCGGTCAATGGCTTAATGTCATGATCATGCTCAGAAGCAGCATACTATGCTACTGTGTTCTCTCTTGCAGCATACTTTTCTTGATCCATTTAAAATTGGTCGCTATTTCTATACGCAGCTGAGAGAGAGAGCTTGGTTTGGAAGCTCAGTAAAGTCGAGATTGCAGTACTTAGGCCCAAGCTCAGGTCTTCCTATTCCAAATGATGATCTCGTTAAAGATGCTCATATTGATCCATCAGCTGGCCCAGTAGATGCCTTTTGTCTTCTGGTTCTTGATCCAGAAAAGGTTAGTTAGCTCTATTTTTGACTTTTTGCTGGATCTAAAAAGATGTTGATGTTGCCCGTGCTTTCTTTTTGCTATTTGTCAGCAAATTCATGATTTGTGCAATTGTTATACTGTACGTAGGTTGATTATTTGAACTTGAAAAGCAACCAAAGGTTAATGTTCACAAGAAACCAGAAGGGAGACGGGTCCAACAATTGGATGGCCGAAAAAATTAGCCCATGACCGTGGTATTAATTGCAGCTACAAATTTGTTTGTGGATTTATCATCGTAAGAAAGTTATATTTATTTCAGTTTCTTTTCTAGCCTTTCGATAGGAGCAATTCTTCTTTGTATTTGAGATACTGGGATATGCTTTACCAGAATTTCAACCATCTACAAGTTTAGTTTATTCAAACTTACAAGATGAATGGATATTCTTATTGAAGGATTTTTAATTTCTGAAAATGTTAGTCCATCCAGTCACTTCCTAGCTGGGTAGGGAGCTTGCAGAGCTGCAGCTACCTGCGGCATCTGAAAGAACCGTTTTTCATGTTCAAGTTCATTTCTTAAAAAACAATGGAACCGTTCTTCAAGTTCCCTTATGAACACCTGAACTTCTTCAGATAGGAACCAAAACATATATTTTCCAGATAAACTAGTCACCTTTTTATCTTTGAACTTTGGAGTCTCGAACACATGTTATATGGTGCATGTTTGATTTAATGACAATAGAATTTGAATTCCATTGATTAAACATGGCTTATGCAGGTCCTGTAGCACCTCTCTTTTTGGAGAAAACTTCAGGGGAGCTGCATATCATTAGTTAACAGAGGAAGGAAAAAGAGTCAAAAAAGTACAAATAAGTCGTGGTTTAATTGAGAGTACAAATAAATAGTACTGCATCTCTAGCTTGTACATAGTTCCTTTTTCTTGTTTCTCCTAATATGTCATGTATTCCAGTTTTTTTACAGCAATGTTTTAGAAAATATCATACCTTGGATGTTGTCCTGGCCTTCTGAGGCTTGTTTGTTGTTTCAGTGTCACGTAAGGTTATTGTGGTTACTGGTTAGGCATGGTGATCTCTTCTCCCTTCATCTCAGTGCTTTGCAGCCTTCCTTGTGCATAGACAAGACACCATCAGATGCATATTGCTGTTCATGTGGCAGTTATGGGATTGAACATAAGTTCCAGCTATGAGCCATATATCAGCATAAGCGTGAGGCGTTGAAGTGTGTCGTTCACCGTTACTACATTGATGAGCAGAGCTGGAGGTGCTCGTCTGCTGGATATGGGCTCTGGCCAGGCCGTGAATGCAGCGTTCAAAAGTTTGTTGTTGTCACCTTCCATGTACTCCTATAAGAAAAACACATCACATGATCTATTTGCTGCGGAAAGCAATACATTGACCGAGACGTCTTCAAGTCGTGGTTCCAGTGAGCACTGGCTAGTGGTGTGCACTGCCTAGCTGATGGACTGATTGGTTATGAACGGTCATGCTCCTGCTACAAGAAAAAAAGTTGTCAATCCCATTATCTCATTGCAGACAGAAAAGCAGAGGGAAACTGTTCTCTGTTCTGTGAATGCTCTGATTGAGCCGAGCACCTAGCTGCAAGTTTCTCTGCTGGTGGTATGCTGGTCTTGATAATGAAAAACATATCGTCGTTTCTTTTTCTTGGCAGTGAATTATTGTTTCATCCAAGCAGAGACTGGACCTGCAACATCTTCTTCCAATCATCTTATGAGCAGCATGTGACATTTCGCTACTTTCTGGGTTTTTGTTGCAGTTGCACTGATGGCAGAGCAGGGTGAAATGTGGCTGTTTAATTGGGTCTCCAGCTTTTCATTCGAAGTCTTCAAGATAGCAGCAGCCTTCTCTCTCTCTTTCTCTAGAAGAGTCCAGCATTAGCATTTCAGCTGTGCCGAATTGAGGTCTCATCCTGACGCTTTGCAGCGCACACAAAGATCGCTTTTTTTTAAAAAAAAAAACTTTTGCTGGTAAAAAAGGTGGCTACTTGAGGTCAACCTCAAGGACGGGCTCCTCAAGTTGCTAATGGCAGGTCCATCTCAAAGGCTGAAAAGGCCTTACGCTGGCTGAATTCATCTGTTGGCAATCATTTTTATCGGCTACCTTCCTCCTACTGGGCCTTTGTTACTGCTGGTCTAAAGGCCTGGAAGCTGTGGGCCATGTACAGCTACGCATCCTCACCTAGTCATCTCACTCCACTGGTTAGCACTACACAAGTAAGGTTACATGTCAGTCTTCTCTCTTTTTGCTGAATGCATCATTAAAGTGGAATGTATCGACGAGCTTGTTTTTTATGCTTACTTTTAGTAGAACCTATACAGCACTCATCATTTTTTAGTAAAACTCTCAAGATGTTTTCATTTTCACCCAAAAAGGAGAAACTGACCACTTTAAGAGAGAGAATACCATATTAAATTGCACCTGAAATAAGCACATGTCTTCTTCATTCCTTCTGGTCAACATTCCTTGCCCTTTAAGCTTTGTGCATCTAGACCGAACTTCACATTGTAGTTGTCGGCTTATGTTTCAACTTAAAAGAACAAAAAGGTTTTAAGGCACTCTCTGGTCAGAGGAGGCTCCGTAACTTCTCAGTCTCAGGAAGCCTTGTGCTCAGAGAAATTTTGTCATTGTCATAGAGCGCGCACATCTTATACTACCACACACTAATCTGATGATGTTGTCACCGTACCTCATTGGATGGAAACACAGCAGCATAGTTCTTGTTCCATAGGGAACGGCGTTACCCATATGCGGTGGCATGTGATTCTCGAGCAGAAAAGACAAAACTCAAATTTTCTGAGTGGTCGCCAAGGGTGCGTTCGAGCCATGGAGAAGGACGGAATGCACATTTTCAAACTGCTATACCATCCGTCGTGCGCATTTTCAACATATATTTTTAAAAAAATATTTGAAAATTAATTTAAAAATCGCATTAATCCTGTTTTTAAGTTTAAAATAATTAATTTTAATTAATTATACACTGATAGATTAACTATATTTTCTCCAACTCAAACACGCCAAGACAACAGCAACCAAAACATAGTCGTTGCCATGCCAGCTCTCAAAAAGCCTTCGGTTTCTGCAGCTTCCACATCGGCGCGCAGCGGCCAGCCACGGGCGCAATCATTTGGACGGGGGATCACACCACCGCTTTTGACAACCCCCCAAGTCGGAAGAAGCCGATCGATGGATCCAATCGAACAAGACAATTCATAGATGCATCCGCCCATGCACATTGTACTTACACGCAACAAGATTGTACATGTGTTCCAAATCGTGCGTACCGCATCTCGACACGTCGGCCTTTTTCCTGACATGAACAAGAAAGCCACAGGCACATCGACGCATACGACACGAGAGCATTATCTCAGTATATCACTGGCAAAGGCAGGTACCCCAGGACAAATTATACAGCGTATAGCAGTATTATCTCTCTACTACTAGCTCTCTCTCTCTCTAAAATACAATCACTAATATACTTGGCTGCGGCTGCTATAAACCAGTACTATAATGCTACTATATATTTATACACTACTAGTAGCCATATAATATTTGCACGTTACACATTGCATATAGTATGAAGCTGTATATATGAAGTAGAACAAGAGAAAAGACAGTGGTATGATACGGGGGTATTAGCGAGTCAGCTCGTGTCCTTGCTGTGGAGTTGGCTGGTGCTGCAGAGCATGGCCTCCGAGATTTGCCACAGCCGCTCGGGCTCGTGGCGGTTGGTGGCGGCCGGCGACGGCAGGGCCTCGTTGCAGTCGGCGAAGTAGCGGCCGGACACGCCGGCCAGCCTTGGGTGGGCCGCGACGTAGCACGTGGTCGCCGCAGCCTGCGAGAGAGAGAGGGTTAGTAATGAGCGGTGCAATAATTACTGGTAAGCAAAGCTCAGCTGCCGTCCGCGGCAGTCAGAGCGAGCTAGCGAGAGACATGGCACGGGACCCAACACATGGACACAGGGCTTAAATTAACAGATCTGGTGGACGGTACTACGTTAATTAATCACCTGAGGGATGGTTTTCAGCAGCTTGGACAGCAGCAAGAACACCAGATCTGCAACTCCCAAAAAAACAATTTTCAGCGGTTTGATCCGGTCACAAGTACAGTAAGCAGCTGGATCAAACATAGTAGTACTAGTACTAGTGTTTGCCAGGCAATGATTAGTTGTACGCACCTGTGACGAGGCCGTCGCGGTCACGGTTAAGCCGTGTCCTGACGATGCCCGGGTGCACGCAGTTCACCGTCACGTTCGCGCCCATCTCCTGATAATGGAATTAACCGAACCACACGCCCAAAACGGAAGGGAAGGTGAGAAACTTGCCACGAAAAACGCCACCCGGGACCAGGAAAGCTATAGCCGCGGAGCATGCTGACTCAACGACGAACGGACCTCGAGGCGCACGGCGAGCTCCATGGTGTGCAGCACATTCGCGAGCTTGGACACCGCGTATGCCTGCGTCGCGTCGTAAGCTCTGAGGCCACAGCGTCGCACATTATTGCCAATGTTAGCGGACAGATGAGTGGACGAGAGCGAGGAAGAAGACGACAGAAGCTCTGCTCGCTCACATCTTCCGGCGGGTGACGAGGTCGAGGTACTGTGCCCAGTCGCCGGCGAACCAGCTGTGCACGCTTGACGACACGTTGACGATGCGGCCGTGCACGCCCGTCGCTGCCGCCGTCTCCGCCATCCTTCCCAGCAGCAGCTTCGTCAGAAGAAAATGGCCTGCACAACATCGATCACGTACGCCGGAATAATTGACATCGAGGGTGCGTGCATTCGATCGAGCATATATATACACGTACGTAGCAGTACATCACATACCTAGGTAGTTGGTGGCGAACGTCGTCTCGACGCCGTCCTCCGACAGAGCGAGCTGCCCGTGCGAGAACTTGCCGGCATTGTTGCTGCATCGTACGTACGTGAGTCCGGCGATCGAATTAAGCACGCACGCTGATGCGAAATAGCTCTCGATCGCATGGCGTACGATGGTACGATCGGTGAGGCAGAGCAGGACAGGAGCGAGCGAGAGGAGGATGACGTACATGAGGAGGTGGAGTGGGAGGCCGAGGGCAAGGAAGCGGTCGGCGAAGGCGCGGACGGAGGCGAGCGAGCTGAGGTCGAGCGGCAGCACGAGGATGTCGGCGCCGGGGCAGTCGTCGCAGATGCGGGCGCGCATGTCCTCCGCGGCCTTGACGTTCCGCGCCGGGATCACCACCCGCGCCCCGCGCTTCGCCAGCACCCGCGCCGTCTCCGCGCCGATCCCGGACGTCGCGCCTGCAAACGCGCGCGGCCACACAACCAGATCAGGCCAAGACAGACCGATCGGCGTGGCGCGGCCGGCATGCAGCAGCGACTAAGCAACGCACCTGTGATGATGGCGGTGATGCAGCCGAGGTCGGGGCAGGCGGCGGTGACGTCCTCGGCGGTGGACTTGGAGCCGAAGCCGTTGGCGCCAGGGGAACCCAGTAGGTACTTCACCGCCCGCAGCATCTCCTCCTCGCCACCGATCGCCCAACGAAGGGCTATGAGCTAGCAAGCGGACGCTGTATTCAGCTCACGCGGGAAGAAGAGTCTTGGCCAGCGCGGCGAGGCAACAGTGGCGAGGATGAGGGAGTGAAAGCGCAGAGGAGGAGCGGCAGCCGCATTTATAGAGAGCACGGAGGCCTCGCGCCGCACGAAGGGGTGTGGTGCCGATCCAAAAAAGGCACGAGTACGCCGCAGATGGAGATGGAATTATTACAAGTCCTTTTGCAGAATTCGTGACCATACCCTCTGCTTCGGCTGCTACAACGATCGAATGCGCGCGCCATTCTCCTCCTCGTGCCAAAGCCTTCGGTCGCTGAAACTTCTCTCGAGATTCACCTTGTTTTTGTCCATTGACGCGTCAAGTTGGAGGGCAAATGGGTCAAGTTCCATGGCCCGGGGCTGATGCTCGAGGGGGCATGCAGCAGCAGTGAAACATCTCGCTGACCCTCGCTGGGAATCTCCATTGCATTAGGACCACCGCACACAGCTTCCAGTGGATTAAGGATATGCAGGGCTTTTGCTGATGCATGGGGTCAGAAACACGGAACCTACTCCTGCCCTGGGTGTTCCAGCTGATCACTAGTACGATCTCGTCATACTGTGTGGCAATTTCGCTACTGCTACTCTGTCAAAAACTCCATTACTACCAGCAGTACTAAATCAATTCCTCCATGGAACGGGCGAAGAGCAGGCAGGCGAGCCACACTTCTTGGAGAAGACATTGCGGCTCGTTTGCTCGCCAGGTGCAGATAGCTCTCCTCCTCTTCGAGGAGAAGAGGACAGTTTGTTCGTTGTGTTGCGGCATTTCGGGCCGCCGGCCACCACACACACTGCTGCTGGAGTAAGCTTTGCCGTATCTCTCTGCTGCATGTCGCCCACCTGGAATGCGGTCAGGGTCAACTCGCGCGGACCAAGTTTTTTTAGATAATCCATGTGGAAATTGTTAGGTGCACCTGTGGTGCCTCGCCTAAACCACGTGTGGTGCGATTATACAATGCTGTTAACGTCAAAATTTAAAAAATCCTAGAAAAAAATTGAAAAAAAATCGTCTTAAGTAAAGAAGAGCCCGATTGCTATAAGGAGAAAGCCGATCGAATAAAGCAGGAAAAGATTCGGTCAAGAAGGTTAGATGAGATCAAGTTTGAGAAGCAACCGTGAAACTCATAATAAGATATTATATCTATCTAAATCGTATTTTATATGAATAGAAATATTTAGTTAATTTAGTTAACTTCTTTAAACATATTTTCCTTTATCTTTATTAGAAAATAACGTCTAACGGTTTTGTAAACTTAGGGTATAAATATAGACCCCGTAAAAATATACATCAACACATCTTTTAATAAAAACTATTTCGGCGTATCGTCACCCTAGTTCATCTAGGTTTCTACCGGCGGGGTCTGGCTCTCGACGCGGGGCTGCATCGATTAATTTCGATCTCCAACGAAGGAGTAAGTCCCACCATGATCCCGATATGTCTCGCTCTATCTAAGCCTGTATCGATTAGGTTCGACCGATTATAACGATCGGATGTATCGCATCACGTCCATACAGGGTCTATCGGCCTATCATGCTCTTTCCGCCGTCATCGGTCTTGTGCTGCATCGGCTAGGTTCGACTTACGAGGCTACCGATGGTAGATTGAGTTTTAGGCCTATAGGTCTCTGTACGGCGTTTTATCATAGTGTTAGCCAATGAGTTATTTATACATTAAACAATACGTTCAGTGGATCAGCTCCTCAGCCGATACGCACCAATCTTCAAAGACTTTTCTTGAGTGCTATGCCAAGCGCATCCGAAAGACGTCCTCTCATCGACTCAGCTAGCCGATGGGTTCGCTTCGTCCTTACTTCAGCATAACTGATCCGGCATCCATCGTCCTGTTGCTGTTGGTCTCGGTCTCGTACTGTCTCGGTTAGGTCCGATCTTTGAGATTCGGTATTAGCGTCGTCACGGCGGGCGACAGGTCTCGTGCTACCATATCTGGAGCAACATTGGCTTTGCAGCCAGTGTCTTTTATACGATTCCTTGCTAGTTCGCATATGCCTTCATCGGCTTTCCAACTGATGAACGACCGCTACAGCTTCCATCAACTATCACGAGGGATCCTGCGCGCTTTGATTTTAATACCCTTCGGTGCCTCCATTGGCTCTACAGCCGATTGATTAAGATCTCGCTTTCACCACACACAAAGTCATCATATCCTTCATCGACATCTGTCTACGCCTTCATCGGCTCCCCAGTCGATGGAAGAATGTCCCAATTCCTATCGGCAACCAGCCGATAGCAGGAGTCATTTGAACGCGACCGATGATCACCTCGATCCTATCGGTGGTCAGCCGATAGCAAGCGTTCGTATCGGCGCATCGTCCGACTGACCTGCTCGCCTCATCTTCTTGTTAATTGCGGAGTCAAATTGACTGGCATGCATGTACCCGCACCGTCGCGCTAGAGCTAAGCGAACCCCACAGGCCCCGGCACGCGTACCTCAAACCACGGAGAGAAGCCGACCAGCCTGCACTAGAGTTAAGCAGACCTCCCAGACGTCGGCGTGGTCGTCCGAGATATTTTTCAACGTGACCAGTACTGTATGATTTAATTTGTTTCTTCTTGGAGGAAATTGGCCCATGGCATTCTCCCAACCTCAACACATTTTACAAAATTGATCAAAACTGTAACAATTTACGGACAGATTGTGAAGAGTACAGAAGTGAGGGAAAAAAACCGTGTGATCTATTAGTATTAGTATTTAGTTAGTTGTAACTTATTTTATTATTAAAATTATTTTAAGCGTGAGTTATATTTTTTTAATTTTTACACTAAATTTTTAATAAGAAAAATAGTCAAATATTATATGTTAAAAATCAATAACATCATACGCTTTTAACCAGAGTAAGTATTACAAGGTGGCATAGTGAAAGAATTTTATTCTCCACTCTAATGAACTCGTTGGCACATCGCTGGGTAACACAGTTCGTGCTGTGATGAGAACACCGAAGGAGGTCAATCGCACTCCTTGTCACAGTTGTGTGTATATACCCTGGGGTGCATAAAAAGGCTTGAAACTACACATATCAATTAGCGGTTATAATGAATCGAGCCGAGCCAAGCTTTTAATCCGCTAGGGTAACTATGTGTTTAGCTTGTTAAAGTGAGTACAATAGATCTAACTCAGCATGCTACTCCTATATGATAAGCCATGTCTCCAGAATCCTATGTGGAGGGGTAGATAAATGGAAGATTGTGTATTATAGTAAAAGCTAACGGTCGCATTGGTTATAGTTGACATGGACTTGAGATATAGGCAATACACACAATGGTCACAATATGATTTTATACTGGCTGCTTTTTAATTATTACTTGGTGTTTTAAATTACTTCCAACCTATTTGTACTCACTTAGTGCTTTACTAGTTTGTGTTTATTAATACTTGTTAATATGTGATAAAGACAAAAATATATGGTACTGAAGGAGATGTCATATTTTCTATTTTTATAGTGTAAAAATTGAAACCACCTTAACACACACCTAGTGCAAAATATGATACATTCTTAAATATCGTAAAATCACTTAATGATAAATTGGTAAGTAATAAAATTGAGGATGTGGTATAATTAATGAGTCAAAGAGTATAACGAGCTCGACGGGCTGAGCCAAGTAGGCTTCTGGCTTGTTGAGATTAATGAGTCGGATCAAGTTAGCTTGTGACGGTGACGAGTAGTCTTAACTAAACTGAACCTTAACTAGCAAGGTGGGCTCGTTATATGTGACTGACTCCTAATTCGGGTAAAGGTCATACATTTTGAGAGTATATATTTTGTCGCCCCTGATCACAAACCCTGTTTTGAGATAAGAAAGATAAATCTATATTCACATGCTGTAAGGATTACTACACCAGATTTGTGATAAGGTGGATGAGAGAAAAGTTAGCTACTCCTATTAACTGCCTTCTACTAGTCAGTAACTTTTTTGCCATATTCGTTTAGACAACCATGTGCTATAGTCTGTCTTAAAAATAATTTCTAGCCATTGTTTGACAAGTTAGTGGTAAGAGGATGAAATCAAAGTGTCCTTCGTTAATTGATTACTCCAGGTAGTAGCATTGATAGTTGGCAACTACAAAGAGGTAATCTTTATGTTTTAAAAAGACTTTATCTTTATCTTCTCTTCTTATTTCATAAATACTTTACTTTTGAAGCAATTATTATATTAAAGTTTGAGAAAGTGAGAACAGATGTATTAGAGTTTAAGAAAGTAAAGAGTATTTTTGTGTTTTAATTATATATAGGTATATATGAGATGGAGAAAAGATAAATTCATTTTGACTTGGAGACGGTATTGGAAAGGATAAGGTGCTATTTGGGCCACTGCCAGCTTTGCCACACTGAGTTAGGCATTTAATTTTTGACTTCTTATCGTGAGTTTGGTTCAAGACGCGCATAGGACAAGCTAAACTTTGCTTTACACGTGCCCCACATGTCATACATACATTCCTGAGATAAGTTTTGGCGCAAGAGTGACCAACTTTTTCTATGCCAAAAAACAACGTCATGCCACACTTATCGCATCAAAGTTCCGCAAAGTAAAGTAGTCATCCAAACAAGACCTAAACCTCTCGATTTGTGGATGGGAGTTGAAATCAACACTTTTGGGTGGCAAAATTAAACACTCTGAACATCAATAATTTAGCACTAGATGATGATGTGCCAGAAAGAGGATCCAGGTGAAATAAATACTACCTCCGTTTTTTTAATACATGACACTGTTAATTTATTGATTCTTGATTATTTATCTTATTTAAAAATTTTGTATAAATATGTAAAAAATGTAAGTTATGTTTAAAGTTCTTTTAATAAAAAATAAGTCATAATAAAATAACTAATAATTATATAAGTTTTTTAAATAAGATGAATTATCAAATGAATGTCATCTATCTATTAAAAGTCGAACAGAGTAATTAGAACAAGTATAATACTCCCTTAGGTTTTATTGACGCCGTTGACTTTCATCATTCGTCTTCTTTATAAAATTATATAATCATCATTTATTTTGTCGTGATTTGTTTTATTGTTAAATGTATTTAAGCATGACTTATATTTACATTTTTTACATGATAAATTTAAATAAAAAAATATGAAACATATCTAAAAAGTCGACAACATCAAATATAAAAAAATAGAGGGAGTAATAAGCTACAAACCAGCTGAATGAGAGAGAAAGTAAAAAAGAGAGAAGTGTTAACTCATAAAAGAGCTAACTAGCTTCAAAATAGATATATTAAATATATAAGAAAGGGAAAGATATAGGAGAAAAAATAGTGAATACATCCTTGTAAATAACCTATTATACTCCCTCTGTAATAGATTCCTAGAATCCCAATGCAAAAGCAATGAGGAGAAGAAAAGACCAAAAGTTCATAAAAGTAGTATTGGTTTGTATGTAGTTGAGAGATATTGAAGGGATAAAATTTCTAAATGTAAGAATGTAAGAGTGTAGAAGTTGATTTATTTTAAACAAAATTTAAATTCTAAATATTAGTATTTTTTAAACGGAAAGAGTATGAATTACCCCTTATAACTAGCGGTAGGCTCTAAGAACTTGCTCAGAGGGAGCCTTGCATGTATGGGAATTCGTTTCTCTAGCGAGAGGAAGTCGACGTCGACTCATCAGGGGCAGAGGGCAGCTAGCATGCGCATGCTGATGCCGCCCTGATCCCCTGATTTCGTACAGCTCGCATCGTCTACACCTATATCTTGTTGAGCTGCGCCTGGGACATTGGGTCAGTGGAGCATGCATGCAACCATGCAGCATGCGCCATGAAATCGAGGTCGACCAGATGATCACGTTAGGGGAAGTCAACCCGGGCGGCCACAGTAGCGATCGATATCGAGCTGTGTAACGCGGCTTTAAGTGCTTGGGGTCCGATTTGCATATGTAGTGTACACCGTACCAGTAGCAGCATAGGCCAGCTGCCAGATAGCGCGGCATGCATGCATCGAATAGCTAGGCACGCAGCAGCGTTTCAGCTGCATTTGCATGCATGTGTATACTCCGTCGACTACTTGGAGCCATCGACACATGGCATGGGCTCGCTATATAGCTGGTTGTCCGGTCTGGTTGCCGCCACTTGTGCCGCAGCCCACACGGCGTCTGGCGCGTTGCGGCATGGCCGCATGGGCTGTCGCTGCATGCGCTACCCTGCCTACGGCGTCGCGCCGCGCGCGTGCGCATGCGCGTCGTCGTCGTCGTCGTCGTAAGGGTAGAAGTAGCGGCTGCTGCTGCTACCGCTTTGCCGCGCGCCCACTCTCCCAGATTCTCTGCGTGCATGGTCGCGGCCGGCCGGAGCACGTGTGATGGGACGGGACGGCACAGCAGCGCACGGCCGGGTAACTCATCAAAGCCGCCCGGCCGTAGGACGACGCCGGATCGGTACTAGCACGAGTGACAGTGCATGCATGCATGTACTTGATGCGATCTCGATCGAACAGTGCTCACTCTCTCCTCTTCCTAGGCCATATGTAAGTTGACGCGACAGACGTGTCAGGTCATTAAGTGGTTGCCGCAGCTATAAACAGTACCACCAAGATCCGGCATTGTACCTTAAATTTTAAGGTAAATATTATCTAATTTTTATAATAGTTATTTAATGATATAAATGATGAAAAAACTACTATAAAGTTAAAATTTTAATTTAGAAGGACGAGATAAAAAACTTTTTTTAAAAAAAATATACTGGTTTGAAAACGGACGAGAAAAAAAATCCTTATATCTCCTAACGTTCCCGACCGCAGCCATAGGAGTAGCCGTACTAGTAGTATACTTCGGCGAGTCGATCCGTCGCACTCGCACGCATCTCGCGGAGGTCCAGACGTGTGTCACAGAACGCTGTGTCTGGTGTGCTCCTCATTACTGTTTTGCCTATATAGTCGCCGTTCCTTCCCTTGAGTTAATTTAAAACCTACTAGTACTGTTCCATCCACGATCCCAGTAGCCTCTGTACTCCATCGAGACCATCCTACGGTACAGACTACGCTTCAGCTACCCCAACTAGCACTGGTTGTATTAACTCCCACCTTAATTTCTCGACAGCTATGTGCACATACAGTGATCATGTCAATTAATTGTACTACTCATTACTAGCGGTGCAGCCTCGCTCGCACCTGCATAAAAAGGAAAAAGGAAAGATGGAAACTGATCTCAGGTCGTCCACCCATTGTGCTATGCACCACTACTACGACTGCCCGGCTCATTCAATTGTCAGTTTGTGAGTAGCAAACACCCTTCAGACACGGAGGTGATCAGGTGCAGGAGATATAATAAATTGCGCCCGTGATGCTATGCTGACATAATCAAGCAGGGTTTTGCGGCGGCAGACTAATCAATGCGTGCTAAGAAAAGACAGACAGCTTTTGACACGGGCATTGAATTGGAAGGGGAGAACGACAATCGAGAGGGAGGAATGGATGGATAACAGCAGGCTGCTGCTGGTGGTCGCCCTGGCTATAGCTCGTACTGCCACTCACTACAGTAGAAGCTACACTCACAGAAACCTATTGTGCCCTTTGCCAGTCGATGCAGTCCAATGGCATTGCTGGCGTGCCTGTATCGGTTTACATGCATCCATGTGGAGTAAATTAGAGTTCCTCCTTTCCCGTGCTTGATGACAAAAAGTCAGGCAAAGGCAACCCCATGACCGGATCAGATGACCATATGGGGACCAAATTAAGTATAGTGGTGATTAGAATACTGGCTAGTGTGATGTTATTCTGAGCTAATGCGAATGCCATGCATGACACCAGATTAGCCGGGGCTTACCCAGTGGTGGTGGTGCAGTACTTTTGGTCAAAGAAGAGTGGCTTCTTACACATGCATGTGCATGGTTTCATCTTCTATGCATGTACCAATGCATCAGACATTTGTAGTACAATGACTACGATAATACTTAGATAATTAAATAAGCTATTATATAAAATAAATATAATTTAGCATGTGTGTAAACGAGGAAAATAAAGGAAATCATGTCTTGTATGAAATATCAAGAAATATGGTTTCGACACCACATTTAAGACATAACGATAGATAAGTATTAATAAATTTAAATATAAATTAGTAGTATTTATATTAAAATAATAGTATTAGTTTTTTTATATAATATGAAGTATATGGAAATCACGCATAGTGTTAATTACCTAACCGTTCAGATGAGGTTGCAATTCGATATGCACTAGTATGTGGGCTGTAGATCATCCCGTGCATGGCAAATCTGATCGTCACGGTGCATCAATTTCAGTCGCACGTAGGAGTACTACTCCTCCAAGTTGTAGCACTTTTGTTTTTGTAGTGTCAGAACATGTCGTCCACGGTTTAGATGTGGCATGGTAGAAGTGAACCGTAATCGTCCCTCGCTATCCTCCGAGTCCGGTGACATCACCACGCCAGTCCAGTACTAGGGCCTAAATGTTCGCAATGCTTTGATAGTCGTGCCGTCCTTGGGATGTGGACTGTGGTCTGTGTGTAACTGGGCCCTACTCATCACAGCTTTGCTTTCCTAGGAGTTGTATCTATCCGCAGGTTCCCACTTTCCCAGTGATAGTAGTCGGAGTCGTCGCGGCAGTGTGATTCTATTCCCTTGGCATGCCATGCATTAGCCTTGCTGTTTCTTCACATTACAACCAAGTAGGCAGCCCATCTAGGCTATCCGTCTTCTTCCTCCGTGCAACTGTGCAAGGTGCAAGGTGCAAGGTGCATGCATGGCCACCCTTTCGCCTCGACGTGGCCGGCACATCACGCGCTACGTCGCTCCCGATGGAATGGTACGTAGGCGTCGCACGAGGGGTTTCGCGTTAGCCGACGGGGAGCACGGGGTGTGACCGTGCGATGTGTTGTCACGGCGAGAGTTCACATCTTGGATGGATTGGGTTTCTGCACATGCATGGTCTAGCTAGATGCTACTACGCGAGGCAGAGGCACCCGTGCTGTGGCTAGTATACAAAAACTGTGTGTTGATCGACGTGCTAGTGCGTTAGCTTATGGCCTTTTTGACCAACCTTTCTTTCTCTTGCACTAGTCGATCGCATTGCAAACCTAGGATTCCAGCGGTTCAAACAGCTCGTACGAACGATCTGATTAAAGAAAGCTTGCAATGAATCCTCGTGACATGAGACTACTGTAATGACCGGTACTCTGGTAATTCAAGGCGTGTTACCGGCCGGTCAGCTTGACTTCACGTGTGCTGCTCTTACATAGTACTCTATAAATATAATTATTTTTATTTTCTTTTGAAAAATAAAATTAATGATTAACTAAAACAACTATAATATCCCTCATAATTATATGAAGTGGAGACTGATTGTTGATAAGATGTTAATATATTTAAATATGAGAAGACTAATAGGATAAGTAATATTTTTAATTATTATATTTAAGGATAAAGTTTAAATCCTATAATTCCTTATATTTAGAATGTGACAGTACTATACCATTTTTGTCAAAGGCGAGTAACCTAATTGCTACCGCACAGTAGAGCAGTGGCGGATTAATTAGTAGTAGAAGATTTCATATTACTCACTCCAGATTTTAAATTGTTTTAGAGAAATTAAAGATAGAGAAAAAATTATAATATCCCTTACTAATGCAGAGAATTAGGATGATTGTGAATAAAATTTAAGAAAAATTAATGAGACAATCATTACTATAAGATATTTTATATTCTTAAATAAAATTTAAATCTAATTAGGCAACCATGATCTGAGAGGAAGGAACCAAAGGACGACGTGCGCAACTGATCATGCATGATGACCCACCCTTCCGTAAGACAAGGAGGAACAAGGTGCGTGCGTGCGAGTGTGGGCACGTGTATGTTCACATCAGAGCGCACAAGTCAATAGCGGTGGTCTCTATGCAACCCCACTGTCGTCTTGTCGATCGATCGATCGCTTGGGCTCAGCCCGATCGATCTGTCCAACTTACATCAGTCGTCACAGGGTTATAATTATAAACAGTTGGTTATGTGTAACTGTACATGTTTGTGGTTACCATAGGTTCAGACAAAAAAAAGTTAAAACAACTGTTCATTCGTCGTGTGACTCTATAATCTGGTCAAAGGAAGCAAACAGACCGGCCTGCGTATCTTTACTGGTATCTATTAAATAGCACATATGTATATACACAGTACATTATTAATAGCTATTTTTTCTTTTTATTTTATATGTGCATAAATATGATGTGTCGACTATTATGATCCACTTAAATCACCTTATTTTACTCGTCTAATCGATATTTTAGATAGTTATCTCGATCTTTTACTACTTTTATATCTATCGAGACTTGTTCGTGCACACACTAGCTAGCTAGGGTTTTTGACCTTGGAAGAAGAAAATGGTCTCTTTCACTAATTACTTTGAAATGGGCTGGTCAAGCATCATCCTTTCTAATTTCTTAGAGTGGCAAGATGGTGGAGGCATGATGCATTTTTTGTCTGACCTCAACTAACCTGACGTATAAAGAAAGGAAACAATTCACTGATACTAATAAATCTTTCTTATCTTGTATCCACTGGTCTAGAAAAGCTAGGTAAACATGATGAGAGAATCAGGGAACCTGTCTGCTCAAAGTTTTTTTTTTTCCGTTCTCTCTAGTTCCATTTCCTTGCCTTGCTGTCCAGATGTCTGAAGAGATAGAAGCAATTTAATCCATCGTATGTGCGTACAATGCGTGGTCGATAATGTTCACGATTTGCTGTTTGCTCTTATGATATTTTATCATGGACATGTACATTGGCACTTGCCTCTGCTTTCTAATAACTGATTTGTAAGTACATCTGGTGTATCAAATCTTGTTTTCCATACTTGGGCCAGAAACAAAACATACACACGTTGGTTGTGCCAAATCATCAACTTAATTAACATAATGGAAAAAAAATCCTAATCTGCTAGTTCTGGCCGTACTAAAATCATTCACACATGTTAGTTGCCATTCTGACACTAAATTAGGGCTGGTCAACCTGTTATGATTACAAGATATTGGCTTATTCTCGTTTTGATTTGGATTATTGTTAGTGCAACTGAGCAAGTGCTATTTATATTCAGTTATTCACCACCAAAGCCCATATCGTGCTGCTGGAAGTTTGCGCCAATCAACCATCATGTGACTCTCATAATTGTTTATCTTTGTTCCTGAATAACTCTTGACTGATTGCTTAGCTGCTTGATACGCCTAATTAACTTAAAAATCCTTCCCGTCGGTACTACCTATCGGAATCAAATGAATCATCGTCCCTTCTTCGCTTATTCAGATGTTAGCTGATTAACTTTTCGTTGCATCTGCATCATGTGATGCCAAAGAGGAACCTGATATTTCCAGCTAATCTATATCTTAACAAGTCTGATTAATTGATGAAATAGCGATTTTCTTTCTACGTTATGCCCAACTGCAACAACCTATAGTAAGCTCTGTATAAAGTAAGTTTGTTCGTAAGACAGTGGTCTACTGGTCTCCTAATCGGTAATACTAGTACTAGCTCTCATCGGGCTATAGCCACTTCATGACAAATCTGCAGGATTTGCGTATCGCTTTACCAGTAAATCTGCCATTTAGTCAACATGTATAAACTTATGGTTTCTTGGCCTACTTAGAGACCATACTCTAGCTAGTACTCCTACTTAGCTAGAGTTGAAAACAAACTAAGCTCGTTGAGTAAGTGTCAAATTGCAGTTAATTTCTTAATTGTATTGTTTGAACTCAGATTAATATAGGATTAGAACGGTACCCTATGCTTCGTTGTCCGTGGTTCTTCTACGTATGGGGAAAGATGCGAGATCATTGTTTATCACATGCTGATTCATTAACTCCTGTCCGATAAACCTAATATTCCGAGAAGTATACCTTCTCTGTCTGACTTGCACGCAGCTCGCAATTAGTCTACTGTACAAGTTCGGCTGGTTTGACTATTACAGGGCTCATTATCCAAAGCCGACATGTAAAATTCTCTGGATAAAGTCATCAAAGATTTTGCAGTACAGTGCTAGTAAAACTCTGTCCAGGGAACAAGGATAGAGGTCAACAAGTCACTGTTAGTATACTGTATCAGACAGGCATGGCAATACAGTATACTAGCAGCACTGCATTCTCTGCAAGTCACAAGGTTTCCTGTACAGAAGTACACGGGGAAAGAAAGACAGAACAAGACAGTAGTTTTCTTATTTCTGTTGTATATATACCGGCATATATTCAATGTTGCATAAAATTGTAGGATTCGGTGTACAGTAGAGGACTGAGAGTGAGATCCCAGTAGAGTACAATGAAGGGAGGCAGTACATGGGTCATGAGATGAGATGGACAACTCGAAGTCTTTCAGTAAGAGAATCTGCCTGTCTATCTGCAGCTACGAGTGACAAGTTTTGAGCGAGAGAAGAAGGGACAGAAAGACTTGGTGAACGTACAACACAGCTGCTTGCCTGCTGCAGTGACTAGGAGCAGTGCGTGGTCTTGCCAAAGGCCAGAAGAGACCGCACGGGCCCAGCGGCCTTCCTGGAGTAGTTGATGGATGAAAAAAAAGCTTCACAAAAAATGCAGATAAAACATGGAGAGAGATTGTTCTTGAGCCTGTATTTTACGGTGCTAATAGTGAATCAGATAAATCAGATTTCAATAACTGAATAATTTGTGTAGGAATCATCAGTTCAGTTCATCAGAAGTTAGGAACGATCTCTTGAGAGAGAAAATGGGAATGGATTTTATTGACGGGCTGAAGGGCCCATATCTGAATAGTCGTCATGAATGTTTAGATGGAAAATGTCTATGTAGACTCCCTCAACTATAGGCCGAGCTTGATATACACATAGGAACCATCATTCAAACAGCCAGAGGAGCCAAATTGATCCAGTTTTGAGAGTTTGGGAGAGACGCTATACTGGTTTTGCGGTATAGGGAGGTCAATCAAACCCGGTCTATAGTTGAGGGAGTCCAGTTAGACCTTTCAAGATGGGCCTGTATTCTAGGCCCATACACATTTTATTTTACCGTACTGTGTAGGGCCCAGATGTCAGTAGCCGCATTGAGTGGGAGGAATATTCGCCTCAGTGTTAAGCCTCTCTTCTCTTCGAGAGAGATCTCCCAATATCTCGCCGCCCGCCGCCGCCATGGCTTTCTCCGCGCGGAGGAGCCTCGCTTCCGGCCTCTCCCGCCACCTCTCACGCCGCCTCCACCCCTCCGTCTCACACCTCCTCCCCTCCCACCGCGACAACTCCGAGAACCCCTCGCCCTCCGTCCCGCCCCCTACCCAACCCCTGCCTATCCCCTCCGCGCTTCGCTCACTGTCGAGATCCCAGGCGCTGAGCCTCCCCCTCCCCTTCGGCCTCCGCCACGCGGCCCACCGCAACTTCTCCACCTCCTCCGCCACGCCTACCTCCACCGCCGAGCTCGATGTCTCCGCGGACGTCCTGTCGGACGCCGCATCCTCGGTCTCCGTCCCGGCGGACGTCCTCGTGGACGCCGCGTCGTCCATCCCCGTCTCTGTCCCGGCGCCGTTCCCGGGGGAGGTGGCTGCTGCAGCCGCTGACTCGTTTGCACCGGTCGCCGCCCTGCAGCACCTCATCGATGGCATCCATTCCTTGACGGGGCTGAACTGGTAACCTCGTCGAGGCTGTTTTAAGCTTTGGATTTAATCGAGATATCCTTTATGTAAACTGTATTTGGTTTATTGCATGGATAATTTGTAGGTGGGCTTGTATTGCACTCACGACTTTGTTGATCCGGACGTTAACTGTCCCACTGCTGCTGAACCAGATGAGGGCTACGGTGAAGTTAAATGTAACGACTAACGACTAATGAGTGTGCATTTTAGCTACCAATAGTTTCTTCCAATAGTTAAATAATTTATTATATGCATGTTCTGTTTGCTGCCATAGTATTCTATGAGCGGCGCAAATTGTTTACAAATGTGGTAGCTAAAATTTCGGTTATTCTATGACAAATGTTCTGTCTGCTGACAAGTTTGAACCTGGAGAGTGGTTATATGCAATTTCGGTTGAACAAGTTGGTCAGGAGAGCTGATTGTCATTTCATTAAGAAGGAAAAAATAAAGTACAAAAGGTCAAGATGGAAGTCCTGACCAAAACAAACTCGCACACACTAAACTTATTTACAAATGTGTCACGCACAACTCATGAACAACCAAGCACCCAACAAGGACAGCAAGTTTGCAAGTCATGTTGCCCCTGCCAGCTTAGAATTAGTTACCTTCTCTGGTTGGACGTGTTGTCTTATTAATTTAATCATTTATACTGTGGTTGTCTGTGGTCATCATTGCTAAATGCTAAGGTTAGTGTCTCGAGTGCATATGTTTGTGGATGGCATGGAAATTATGGAGGTATTTCTCAGTCAATTGGGGATGAGTTGATTTGTGTACTATAGCCCTGTTCTTTTCCTCTATAGGTTTTGGATTTTTGGTAGACACGCTTCCCAAGCACATGAACATTGTGTTTCGTGCAAAAAAAAATGAAAGTTCTACATCTGACCTTACGAAAACAAAAATTTAACTTTACAGAAGTTAATTCAGTCGTTTATACCATTAAATTGCTATCACAAAAATCAATAATCCAAAAATCCAAAATCTTCATGACTTTCACACGGGGCCTATGTTTTCAATATGTGCTCCTTTGAGATTACATTTAGATTGTTTATGAGTAGTCATATCAATGTGGTTCTCTGGACAGCACTATATGTATTGTTGGATTTTTGCTGCAAGATCATTAGTTGTATTGCTCAGTTAGAATTGTTATATCATGCAGGCAATGCGACCAGAAATTGAAGCCATTAATTTGGAGATGCGAACTGTAAGCTTTTGTTTCTGTTCAGTTCAATTTTCATTTGTATGTTATGCCTTGCGCATGTTATTTGTAGACACTGTAGTTTTAGGACATGCTAATTGAATATGCACACAAAAGCTAGCCATATAGTTTTATATCTTTTGACTTTTTGAGATGTCTTTGTACTTGTGTTTGTTACATCTAATATGGTAAATCATACTGCTGTGTGGTTTTAAAGGCATACTTGAATAACTTTCAGTGATATAACCAATTCTGTTTCCTTTTTTAGTCAACTGATCCACAGTCAATGCTAGAGGGGAAAAAGAAATTGGGTGAGCTATTCCTAAGGTATGTGTTCGCTTGTTGATTTTTTTTCACTTATGATCTGGAAGTGCCTCTTCTTTTCTTGTTTTAGCCTCCTTTCAACATTTACACGTGTTGCAAAACTTGACTTTGCCACTTCAGTATTGCCTAACCTTTTATTTTCCAGACAAGTACTAGTAGTGAAATATCTTATTTTTTTAATTCTTGGCTGTTCTTCAGGCATGGTGTAACTCCACTGACACCATTAAAGGGTCTATTCATCCAAGGACCTATATTCATGAGCTTTTTCTTTGCCGTAAGTTTACACCACTTCCTTGTAACTTTTAAAGTAGTAATGCCACACCGTGTTCCACCTTGCAATAACATTCACCTGATGTTTAACTTCTACCATGTGTTCTGTACTTCTCTTTTCCAATTTCAGATCTCAAACATGGTTGAGAAAGTCCCCTCTTTCAAAGGAGGTGGGGTATATTGGTTTACTGATTTGACAACTCCTGATGAGCTTCTCATTCTCCCAGTGTTGACGTCACTTTCTTTCTTGGCTACGGTAGAGGTATGATGTAGGTCTGCATTTTGGCAAACACAATTCATACATCTTATGTTATTGTATAATTACGAAACTATTTTGTGGCTTTCAGTTAAATATGCAAGATGGCATGGAGGGAAATCCTATGCTGAAGATGATGAAGAATTTCTCTAGAGTAATGGCTGTTTTGACCATTCCATTTACAATGAGCTTTCCCAAGGTATGAACTATTAAGTACTCAGAATCGAGTTTGGAGATGCTCAAAGATACATTTCTTTGCTTGAACTTTAACCCAAAACCCCAAGAACCAATATGGTCACACCATCCTAGTGTCAGCTGAAAGTTTGGCTGAGTGAGTTTTGAGCCAAAGATATATCAAAATTTTGTCTATGTCTCAGTATGACTGAGGAATACGGTCACTATAAAACTGCACTAACAGAGAGTAGAATAAGAACTGAGAAGCAGTTAGGTTTTAATTTTTGCGTGAGGGACTGAGGGTTCGTACTCTTTAGCAAATACCGTATAGCTTGAATGGAAGAACAGGCTTGCCTTTTAGCTTTTGCTATGGCCTTTTTGGTCTGCCTTTTTAAAATACTGTCTTTTGTGATGGATTGATGCATGTTGTTAATATAAATACAATCATAAATTGATGGTATTCAGCTTCTCGATTGTTCTGCAGGCAATTTTCTTTTATTGGGTCACATCGAACTTGTTCTCTCTTGGGTACGGTTTTGGTAAGTAATTATTCATGGTTGAGATCCCATATGCATTCACATCCTCCACATTTTTTTTCATGGTTCCATACTTCCTAACGTGCAAACATTTGTTGCATTTGGTTCAGTTATTCGGAAGCCAGCTGTAAGGAGTTTCTTGGATCTTCCTCCCATGGAAACTCAGTCTGCACCTGCACAACAGCCAACCTACAACCTTTTGGGTGGATCCAAGTCAATACGTGCAGTTGGTTCTACTATTGCAGAATCTGATCGATCAAGTTCTGTGCTAAGCCAGCGGTTCAGCGATCTTGAAAACAGAGCTAAATCAAGACGTGAATCTCAAGATTAATGGCTAACAGGTTTTTGCATTTTTGTCCACGAACGCTAAAGGCATTTGTACCTTGTGTTTGGAGCAAAGTATATTCAGCGCATGCTGGTTTTGTATCGGCATTTGAGTTGGGAGGAGGCTATCAATTTTCAGTCTGATGCCACGGCCATCCGGGGTGAATAAACCAGAAGAGTAACCATGGCTTGTAAAATCGATTTATATACTGATGAAACTTTAAATAATCATCCCCGTCCTGGTGATCTCATGTCTCAAATAGCCATTCCGGGATTTCATTATTTTTTATTAATTTGCAAATTTATATTTTTCAATGCAATGGCCATTCCGGAGCATTGTTCTTCCTCTCCAGAACTCTTGTAGGCGTGAAACGCAGCCCAAGTAACACTACGGCTGTGGCCCAGTTCCCCACAAGACGTGGTTTGTCATCGTCGCTGGAAGACGGCGTCTCCCTCGCCATTGCCGGCCGGCCCTACTTGCCGTCCATCCACCAGACAGCTTGGCGCTTGGCTGCGTCCGAATTCAAAGACATTAGGATCGACTTGCAAACGATCTATGAAGCAGGATCGACGCAGTTAAATCCAGGAACGATCGACGCCGACAGCCATGACTGCATCCCTCCCAATAAAACGAAATGCTAGGTCTTCTGAACTTGTAAAACCTCTCTGTTTCTATTATTGTCTTATTGAATTAATCAGATGTTCTCCTTCTATACACTTCAAGGAAAAAAAAGGGTAAAAATTCAAGAACATACCTCTTTGGCCTTGTAAGATTGAAAAAAAAACTTGTAACAGTTCATTCCCATATAGTGATATGTGTATATTTTAGAAAGGATCAATATCAAAGTAGTAGAGTTGCTGAAGGAGGGGGCAACATATAGGTGTTATTTGGATCACAGAGTGGAAAAAACAAAAAATTATTTATTCTGTAGGAAGTGCAAAAAAAGAAAATGCAAAAGGATCAAAAACATATGAAAACGGCAGGAGTGCCTGTTTTGATAGCAAGACAGAGAACAAGTGTGCTAGGAAAACAAAAGTAAATGCAAGATTATCTGCCTGTGGTTGCGTTTCTTTAGCTTTTTTTTTTCATTTTGAGCCTGAGTTTTTCTAGGTTGCGTTTGAGCCAGTAACAAAAGATAAAAAATGTTTCATTTTTTGCACGTATATTTTCCGAATTGCTAAACAACATATTTTTTTAAAAAAATCTATAGAAAAATTACTTTAAAAATTATATTAATCTGTTTCTCAAAATTAAAACAATTAATACGTAATTAATCATGCACTAATAACTACCCATTTCATTTTCTTCTTCTTTTTTCTACTCCATTCAAATACATGCTTAGATCTTCAGTTGCTATCTCAGCTTGCCTTTCATTATTATTTAGTCATGGACATGAAAAGTGCATTCAGCTACTCAAGATGTGATACATATGCTTTCCTATCCATGGGCAGGAGAGAAGTCATTAGTCAATTTTTTTGAAAAATAGAGTTGATTTTATGAAATTGCAGTAATGATTTATATTATGTGATAAACAATTAGTATGATATATTTTATTAAGATTAAAATAAAAAAAATTATGTTTGAGTTGAATTTATAAAATCGGTTAACAATATCAGTCAGACCGGTGAACAATATCGATCCAACTTATGATTAGTTTCAATCCGATCACAGGCATGAGAGTGATCAAACCAGGAAGCTTGGACAATCGAATCAGTGGAATCTAAAAGATAGTCAGTTTCGAGTTGATTTTTTGGTTTACGATGTTTACTTCATATTTATAACTTCTAGATACTTTCTATATGCGAGATATTCTGTTATATGATAATATAAGTTAAGTTATGTAAGAATTTATGCTTAGATATAGTTTATTTGATTGTTCATGTATAGTTGTTACTTGAGACTTTATGAGTATTATCAGTGATAGATCAAAACTAGGCTTAGAATAAGTTGAGATCTAGATAGTCAAAAAGATCATGTGAAATATTAAAGGTTAGAGAATAATACACGTGAAATTAAAGTTTTTATATAGCATTACAAGAGTAATTGCATGCGTATAGAAAGTAGATTTAAATTTGGATGGAGTCCAAATTTAGAAAGATTAGAATTCGTATTTGTTATGGATGAATTGGATACATGTACGAAGAGTTTAATATAAGATTAGAAGTGCTAGTCCTAGTACGATTCGAACTGTTTGTATAGTCATCTATATGTATAAATAAAGAGATGGTTTAAGTCTCATGGTATCGTTTTTAAAAAAAGAAAAATTAAGATTTAAATTTAAGTTGTGAGTTTAGTCAAAAGTTGCGAGAGAAGTTCTGATGAAATAAAGTTGATATATTTTTTAGTGTTTTGTTGGCTTTTAATATATTCGTTGATATTGTTTTTTTTGATCGGATATGCTAGATAAAGGTGGTTGGACCGAAGATAGTGCAACGGTTGGAACAGAAGGTGTCCTGTGATTGGAAACAAGTTGAATCGACGATATTTAGAGAAATCTAAGATTTTGAACATAGTAATATTAACTTCATAAATTATAGTTTGATCCTATATATTTTAACTCAGCTATTTTTTATTTTTTCTGATAATTATACCATTTATTTTCTATGATAGTTTGATGCTGTATATTTTACCATGTTTTATTTTTAGTGTAAATTGACTTGGGAGAAACCTGTAGCATGTAATTTTTCTTTCGGAAATATGAAAAGACTTGCGCATCATTGTAGAGGAAGCTCCATACAAGCCAGAGGTACCAAGAAAAAGGGAATGAAAAGGCAAAAATTCTGCAATAATGCATGCTCGCTCTGCTCCTTTTTACGCGAAATGTTATGCCTTATAACTATATCTAATAAGTTGGTATCGATGTATTGCTCCATTTCAAGTGTTCAGCTCGTTTTAAAATTGACGTGATTGTTTGTTTATTTTCGTCGTCACTTCTGCCAGCAAAATTCCAACCACAAAGGAAACGTAAACAATTCTTTGCTTATCATGTCATATGACAGCAACAAGTGCATACCTGCCCGGACAAATAATCCTGTGCTAAATTCTGGCTGCCTTCAATTTGCAGAGCCGGTCAGAGCAGGATTATACATTGGCACCATTTCAGTTCCAACTTGAAAGGACTAAAATTTCCGTAGGGAGTGAATGAGGATAGAAGAAGTGGTCTGCAGTTATTGAATCGACCAAACACTTTCCCGTATGGCGTTTTCCATGTCAATTAACAAGGAAAAGGACATCATTGATGTTTGATGGGCAATTGGCCTGTCGAAAATTCTGAGGTCCCCAGCGTCTTGCTTAGCGTAAGCAATGAAACCCAGATGTCGCATACATTGCAGATTGCACGCCATCCTGATTCCTCCCGAGAGGAAAAAAATGATATGAAAAAAAAACTGCCGAATAGTCCGACTGTATGAAGTATATGGAAACAATCATCACATCATCAGAGGTAAAGCCTTTGTAAAGCTTCCAACTTTCTTGCTAGAATTTTGCTTCAAGATAGGATCTTTCCTCACTGTTTTATTGTGGATGGAGATAGAGACCTTGTTACAGTGACTAGCAGATTTGTTGCAATTTTATGCAGAGCAAGATTTTAAAAGTAGTTGGATTTGGTATGTAATTGTACTTTTATTCAACTGTATTCAATCGATGGTGTTATAATATCGATTCATCAAAAGGTGTGTATCTTTATTTTCTTCTATTAGCATGGTAATTTTCTAAGCCTTATAGAGAAGGCTGTGACACTTTTTAGGCCTCTTTTTATAATACAACAACGGATAAAATGATACACAAGAGATGGTAAAGATCAACAAACCTTCAAAATGAAAAGGATGGGTATCATCAGCATGTGCAGGAGAAATGATGGACATTATGTCAAAAGAAAAAACACAAAAATAATGTGTTCAAGGCTTAAAGCTGCTGTACTGCACCTACTGTTAGAATGGATTGAAAGCGAAGTATAACGCATTATGTTAGGTCTGGGAGGTTGCTGTTAACGGTAAAAATTAATATATAACAACTTATCAACGTGGCAGTTTCGATGGATTGAATAAAAAACAATGGTTACTGAAAAAGACCGACGGTGATGGATCGACTGCTGATGTTGATAAATAGACTGAAGCCGATGGTTAATAAATAGATGGAAGCCAATGGTTAATAGTTGATGGATTGGATGTTATGTTTAAGTTTGGGTCGATTGTGCCCATGCCGGTTCGTGAAAGGTAAAGGGAGTTATTATTATGATATATATTGTAATTAGAAAGTTTTATTAGTTTCTGTTTTATGTGTAAGTATTTGTTTTATGGTTGTCGTGGATGTTGTATCCTAAGGTATAAATATAAAAAAAAGAGAAAAGACAATTCAATACAATAATATTTTCGACGCATCGCTGTTTACACTAAAACTTGGTAAGCCTCGCTGATAGGATTGAAGAGCCAATCGACTTATGAAAAGATTTCGATTGATACAGGAAAAGAGCCGATATAATGGATTGATGATGCATTCGATTTAGTTGAAGATGGAAGATTATCTAGATGGAACTGGATTTGAGAAGTAGTCATGAAAATCATAACAGATTAATTTTATCTGTATATAGAATATATCTTGTAAGAAGATAATTCTATTTAGTTTTGTTAACTTATTAGAAATAATTTCCTTTTATGTTTTAGAAAATAACATCAGGAGTTTGCTTGTAACCGTATCAGATTCTTATAATCACAAGATATAAATATAGATCTCTTAGAAGTTTGAAATCAATCTCTTGATCGATATATCTTCGGTGCATCACTATCCTAGCTCATCTAGATTTTATTTCAATAAGTTTTGGCTCTCGACTCGGGACTGCATCGGTTAAGTTCGGTCTTCCACGAAGGGGTAAGTTCCGCTATTATGTTGGTATATCCGCTTTGTCTAAGACAGCATCGGTTATGTTCGATCTCTTAATCCGATTGGGTGCATCACATCACGTTTGCATGATTCTATTGGCATATCGAGTTACCTTTACTACTATCGGTCTTGTGTTGCATCAGTTAGGTCCGACTTACTAGACCGTTGGTAGTAGATCGAGACGTAGGTCAATAGTTACTTACATGAAAGTTTTATCGGAGTGGCCAGTCAATGAGTTATCCACACATCAAGCATTAAGCCCAGTGTATCGGCTCCTTAGCTGATACACATATGTCTTTAGTGATTTCATTGAGTCTTAAGCCTAATGTATCGACTTCTCAGCCAATATATATATATATATATATATATATATTCAGAGAATTTCTCTTATTGGCTCAGTTAGCCGATGGTTTCATCCGTTCCTTCCATCCGCGCATTCAATCTAGTCTTTGCTATCTCTATGCTGTTAGTCTCAATCTTATATTGTCTCAGTTTGATCCGATATATTCAGCCTGGCTCTAACGGTATTGTTATAGAGGCCATTAGGCCTTAACGGTACCGTCATGGAGGTCATTGGGTCTTATACTTTTGAGAAATCGGGTCTTGCCCCTTACTATTCATTGCATACTCTACTCGGAGCACTATCGGTTTTACAGCCAATGGATTCTTTATCTTACTTAGAGCGTCATAGGCTTTGTAGCCAATGAGTCTTTTATATTATTTCTTGTTATCCGCATATACCTTTATCGAAAGAAAATGAACGAGCACTATAACCTCTATCGGCAACCAGCCGATAGGAGAATTACACATATTGTTCATTGACCATTCTATTCTAAAATGTTATCGGCTCTATAGTTGATATGTCCTTTATTTCATTTCTTGCTATCTGTCTATATTTTTATTGGCTTTTATTTTAATAATTAATCTATTATTAATCAATCTTATTTTACTAGATTTAATCTTATACTGTTTCGATTTAGTCCATATATCAAGATTATCTTTAATAAGACTAGCGTTGCAGGTTTGTTCCTTTCATCGGCTAAATTAGCCGATAATTTTACTCGCCTATATTATTTTAGATGTATTTATATATCCGCATCGATAGTGTGTAAGTGCTATAATTTCCATCGGTTAATGAAAAGAGATTGTATCGATCATTAGATCAATTGGCTAAGATTTTAAGTTTTGTTTATATTTCTTATCAATTATAGATTTAAATTGACTGACACACCCTTGGTGAACCAAGTTAGAATGTGTATTAGAGTTAAACAGATCTTCTAAACCTCCACGTAAGACCTAAAATTTTTGATAATTTTTACCCCAACAGCTGTAGGGATGGGTCTACTATTGGGGCAATACATGTATCTCCGGCCGAGCATAAGCCCCCTTCCTCTAGAGTAGTAGGTTGAAGAAGATGGGCAACCGAGCAACAAGTGTGGGCAATCTCATTGGCTAAGTGGCTAATTAACTGGCCCATAGCTAGGCCATGGGTCATAGCCTTTGAGATCTGACGTTTGCTGGCATGACAACTAGGGCTACGACCTGTAGAAAATTGGAAATCAGAAAAGGATATCAAGACGTGAATTACTTGAGCGAACGTGGCTGCCAGCAGGAACAGCAAGACGGTTGTAGTACTTGGTAAGACGGTGATTTGTATGATCAATGGGCTGTAGCAGTAGGCGAGGGCGTTCGACGTACGAGCACCGAGGTGGCCAGTAATCCTCTAGACTCCTCTATGAGAAATCAATTTCCATCCCATGGATGTACGGACTTTTTAAATATGTTTTTCTTGTGCCGTAGCTTTGATGTATGAGTATAAAAATCTTCTTATTTTACCATAAATTCGTCAGCGCCGTGGCTATGGTTGGAATGTGCGAACCGCATCTGTTCTTTTTGACATATGTTCTAAGTTTGTAGTACAACTTATGTTATGGTGACACGGTGACTCGTGAACGGTGATTTGTACGAATAATGTGTTGTGGTGGTAGGCGAGGACGCTTGACATATGAGAATCGAGGCATCAGGTAATCTTCTAGACTCTTCTCTACGAGAAATCAAGCTCCATCTAGTGGATGTACGCATCTTTTGAGTATGTTTTTCTTGTGATCTGATTTTGATGCAGGAGTCTAAGAATTCCCTTATTTCACCATAAATTCGTTAATGCTGCAATTATAGTTAGATTGTGTACCACATCTGCTCCTTTTGACATATGTTCTAGGGTTGTAGTACAACTCACATTATGGTGAGATGATGACTCAAGGATGGTGAATTGTATGGAAGTGGTAGGTGAGGGTGCTTGATGTATGAGCACCGAGGCGGAGGTAATCTTCTAGGCTCTTCTATGATAAATCAAATTCCTGTATGTACGTAGATATCCCCTTATTTCACCATAGATTCGTCAACACCATGGCTATGGTTGGATTATGCGTGCTGCATCCATTCCTTTTGACATATCAAAGGGCACAACTCATGCTATGGTGAGACGACTACTCATGGACGATGATTTGTATGGTTGGCTGCATTGGTAGGTGAGGGGGCTTGACGTACGAGCACCGAGGCAGCTGCATTTGAACTAGATACTCTGAATTTTAGAATTAATTAGAAAGACTGATTATAGATATTCTAAATGTGAGTACAAGTCAATATCTATTGATTTCTAAATTTGAACTTATTAATCCATGAAACATACTTAACCTGAAACTCCAACTCAAATACAATTAGATACTTATTAATTCCAAAATCCAAAAATATTAAATAAAACAAGAAACAATGGAAGATATATTAAGGATGGATTTTGAACTTAGCATTTTATCAATTTAATTCTAATCCAACAGAAAAATATGTACTTATTAATTACAAAATTCAAAATATTAAATAGAACATGAAAAATATCAATTAGGGTGGATTCTATGTTTAGTATTTTATTAATTTATAATTCTAAAATTTAAAATTAACAATCTAGTTATAACTAGTATGGATTGTATTTTTAATCTAATCTGCTATAATTTAGAGGATAACCAATGTACTTAACATATAATTAAATTTTTTCGAGTAACTCAGCAAGAGCTTGTCAATTCATTTAGAGAAGAGTGAAGCTAATTGAAAGAATCTTGAGTCACCCAGAGGGGTTGAATATGTACACCTAAATACCTAAAAAAATATACAACAAAAATTAAAACTCCTTGTGGAGTATGTGACCCTAATATTCAGAGACTCTAGTCAAGATTCACTGTTGGATAGCAAAACTTGGTCAGACACTCTGACCCTAGGGTATGGATATTTTGATCTCCCTTCACTACCTTATAAAAGAGAGTGTGGAGTGAGCAATTTCTAAAGAGAAAGGGGTATATGGTATGTGATTCAAGGATATTAAATAAATGAAAAAAGTAATACACAAGGAGACATAAGATTTTGGTTTTTATCGAAGTTCGAATTAAAAGATACTATGTATTGGTTGAGAGATTTTAAGGAGTCAGATCGCTCTTGATCTCAAATCTCACCAAGCTCAAACTTAGAAAGCAATCCGGTCTTTAAGCGCTCTCTAAGGCTAGCATAAAATCTAAAGCAATAACCAAGATCTTCACTAGAACACAATGCTACCATCTTCGGTGAAACTTGCTATACCAAAACCAATCCCTAAGTATGAGTTTGATATCTACTATATTTATCTCTTTCTTTACGGAGGTGAGGAATACATTCACAAATTTTCTTGGACGATTCACAAACTCGAATCCTCACAGATGACGTCTAACCATTTAGGAGAAGAAAATCCAAGAGTAACAAGGGCAAATCATCACCGAGCGTCAATCCACAAGTGTTCAATCTAATTCCTAACAATCCCACTCACTAGTTCTAAAAGATTATTTACAAAGAGATAGATTTGGTGAAGAAACCAAGAGATAAAGGTAGAAAATCCTAGAAAGGGTATGGGGAGTATGGATGAAATAAATAAACAACCACCTACCCAAGTGGGGGTTGGTGGAGTTAAAAATAAATCCCTGATGAAGCTAGTCATTACTCACAGATTCAAACTCTAGAGTATCCACCTCTAGGGCCGTAGACTCTAAACAAACTTGAATCCAGAGTAGACAATCCAATTTGGAGTATGTGATCAAAGCCTCTGGAGACTTCGGATAATCCTCACTGTCAGACAGAGAAAATTCTACAAAGAATCAACCACTTAAAACCAAAGGCTTCAGATGACTTTTACTGTCAGGCAGGGAAAATTGCCAACAACATGTTCAGTGACTTTGATAAAATATCTAGAAGCATATCTAGAGAAAAACCAAAATCCATACGTGCACGTGGTGCAAGTGTTTACTTAAGAAAAACAAATAAATTTAGTTGAGCACTTATTTCACAACTGAGGCTAATATTTGTAACTCTCTATTGATAATACAACAAACTTAGTACTCAAGAAAAATAAAATAAATTTAGAGCACACATTGAGTCATTTTTGATATCTTTCTTTTATGATAGGGGCTACTTTTCATCAACTTATTTTTGCCAGAGACTAACTCACGCACTTTAGCTCATTAAAACATATTAATTTATCTATTATAAAAACCTACTAGGATGCCTAGATGTATTTTTAATCTTTCTCTTTTTTATAATTGATGACAATACTCATAGACTCATAAAAAGTTAGTATAAAAATTGATGTTTTGGTTAAAAGAAGATATGAGAGGCTCCTTCTAAATATGTACATAGTAATAAGTGAAGTTTATGCATATATATTTTAAGAAGAAATATGAGTATTCCCCCTATTTCCTTACAATCGTGAGGTGCAATGTGCACATAAATATATAAAAAGTGGAATGGAGATGCATATGACATGGCATATCACTCAAAAAAAAAACAAAAAATAGAACAAGCACCAATCAAATATACATCTCATCATATTATAGGAATATAAATGCGATAAAAGGGTAAACTGAAAATTATTACATTGTAGACAAACATAATAGTTATTACATGTCCATAGTGATCTAAAGGAGGTTTGGAGTATCCAGCCCTAAGATCCGAAAACTTCGGTCAGAGTCTATTGCCATAATTCAAAAGCGATAGAAATTTGAAATTTTAGCCCGTACTACTCCCCCTTTAACATCAAAACACAACAATGGCAGAATAGCACATGTAAAGAAAGATCAACTCGAAGCAGTGGTGTCATCATCATTATGGTTGTTGCCGTCGTCACTGTCATCACCATTGTTATCCTTAGCGTCCTCATCGTTGGTCCCCATTAGGGTAGAGCTTGAATGGATATCCATGCTGATGTTGAAGGCAAACGGATCAACCACGATTGGCTCCTCGCGATTGGGAGACATCTAGAAGTTCTAAGATTGAATGTTGTACTTCTGGTGCTGCTCCATACGATAAACACTTTATGGCTCTCTTGAAGGTGGAGTTGGGTTTTGGAGGAGCGCGGACATAAGAAGAGGACACACTCGCGATGGAAGGAGCGATCGGTGGAGCATAAGGGCTATAAGAATGTTGCTTCACCTTCTTGATGAAGCGAAGACCAGAGATGGCTTCCTCAAGCTTCATGATATAGGGAGCATAAGTTAGCGAGTGACATCCATCAATGACAACCCCATACATCTCATTCCAAATAAACTCCACACTAAATTTGGATTTGGTGGGACGAGTGTAGCTCAGAAGTTCAATGACGATGGCTTCAATATCGAATGCATTATCACCTTTGGAGTCAATGGTAAGGTGGAAGAGCATGTTAAGTATGTCATAGTGAGGATGTAAGACATAAATAGTCTTCACCTTCTCATTGAGATGCAGTGTTGTGTTAATAAAGGATAATATGGCTAAGAGAAGCTAGAAAGGAAACAACAACTTGTTGTTCTTGTTATAAAGAAGAGAATTGAATATTTGTTTTTCAAATGTCGTCTTGTCTGATCGGTATGGTCTCTAATCCATATTGTTTCAAACATATGCTTACCGCAAAATGTGTCACATATATTTGGGCAATGGATTTTGAGTCAAGACTCAAGAGTTGAGACATTTAGTCTTGCTAGGAATGGTTGCAACATGTTGGTCCCTTTGGCTTTGAGGAAATGATGTGATTTTTTAAGGAAAAATATTTTTTGTTATCTTCTTGATTACACTGGCTTAGTTCGAGGGTTATCCTCTAGAAGCCTAATTTGCCAGGTTTTATTACCGTGGCATGTCAACAACAGGAGGGGTGGCAAATAGTTTTTTTTTATGCAGAAGCATGTGTGACGATCTAGTCTACCGATATATAGCTCTTGATATTTCATGTTTCGCTTAGTTCTTTGTGCGCGCGCTTTCACGGTGCAGAGGACGAATGTGTTTTGAGAACAGTTATATTATCTTAATCTAATTGACTAAGTTGAATAAAGTTTTTATTATCTTTAAAAAAAACCTAGTAACTCGTGTAGTATATAGATTGACCACTAGTAGGAACAATCTGTTGGACAATTGGACGATATGTTAGCCCCACCAATGTCCTCACCTGTCATCTGAGTTCTGAATTATGTATCATACCTGCTTGAAAAAGAACAGCACTGCACTGGAGCCAGACACGATCCCCACGTGATTCATTCGGCACCATGTCCACGCGCAGAAGGTAACCGATATGGTGCGATATATCCATCCATAAACTGCTTGCACTTCCAGGCGCAAAAGCACTAGTGCGCGCGCACTTCAACTGATCATATGATCATATCTTGGGCTGCGGCCGCCGGCCATCACCGGTACGCACGATCGATCGCAACGCACTGCACTACGCCCATGCTCACGGACGCACGTTTTATCCGCCGGAAAGAAGAACAAAAAAAAGGAGCAAAAGTCGCTTCGTTTCAGGTGGAGTTGTACCCCCTTCCGCGTTAGCATATCATCGGCGACCGTGGAGCCGCCAAGCAACGGCCCAACGACTCGGGAAGCCTCCCTGCGCACACACGCACGCGTCCACTGACCACTCGTGCTACGACAATACCAGCGCCCCCGATCTGGCGCTCGCCCGGGCAAACGGCGCAAGGCCACCCTTCCGCCAAGTCACTATCCAACCAGTACAACTATTCTCTATTCCACTCGATCGCTCGCGCGCCCGTCCAAACCACGGGGTGGGTGAGTGGTCACTCACCAGCTTCTTGTTTTTTTTTCCTCGCAGAGAATTGCGCGAGCGGCTCAGCCGTTCGATCGGGTCACTCACCAACTCACGGAAGAGGCGGCCTAGCTATAAGTAGCGGTGGTTGACACCTGCGTTCGGTAGCGGGTGAGCAAACCGATCGCTCGGCCACACCGCTTACATACCACATTTCGATCAATCGATCGGTTTCACCGCGCGCGCGTGCAGAGGCCGCCGGGCACTCGGCAGCCATGTGGGTGACGTCGATGCCGCAGGTGTGGGACGAGGAGGGGGCGGCCAAGGGCGGCGTGGTGACGCCGGTGCCGGCCACGGCGCTGCTCGGCTCGCTCGCCGGATGGATGTCCCGCGCCGTCCAGCCTCCCGCGCCGAGGCTGTGCGGCTCGGAGGGGGGGCCGCCGGTGACGGCGACCAGGCTCAGGCTGCGCGACGGCCGCCACCTCGCCTACTGCGAGAGCGGCGTGCCCAAGGACAAGGCACGCTTCCAGGTCGTCTTCTCCCACGGATTCACCGGCTCCCGCGAGGACAGCGTTCGCGCCTCACAGGTAAACCCCATGCATCCATCATCCATCCATCTGCATGCCGCTGCTCCTCAATTTGATTCTTCCTGCATTTAAATTTTTATTTTTTTCCTGTCATCTCTTACACTGCAAATGCCTGCACGATCTTCTATCTAGTTTGAACTTTTCTTGACTTAGCTTATACTAGCTACATACTATTAGATCGTGGAATTAATCTGTGTACACGCATAAATTAAGAAATGAAAAAGAGAACGCGAGTATATGTACAGCTCTAAAGACTTCGCTTTGATTTTTTTTAGTGCTATTGACTGCTAACTAATCATGGATCGACTGCATTATTAGCTTAGCTCCTTGGCGCGAAAGAGACTGTCGGTGACTAAAGCTGAACAGGAGGAAAAGTCGGGTATGAGCCGTTGTGTTCGGTGGCTGCAAAGAATCAGTTGCCTGGTGAAGTAGAGCTTTGTTTGAGTACCCAAATTAAGTTTGATGTGCAAGTCTCTCTTGGAAAAAGTCTTTTATGAATGGTAGGTAGGTCGCGGTTGCTTCAGCCGTTTGGCCAGATCAGCTCAACTGTCTCGACAGCAGTATCTGAATAATCATAATATCACCATTAGTCAAGATAAGTCAGATATGTTAATTCATGGTGTATGGCCAGATGAACTATATTTATACTTCTTTAGTTGACGATTGATGTGCCACGCATCCCAGATCATAGGATTAATCATTTCATGCCTGAAGTGTCGTCTACTCTGTCTCGCCTAAAAATTTAGCCGTATTTGATGGAATCTTCTTTGGTGCTGTTAGGACAGTGCGTCAAGGTTAGGTACAGAAACATGCTAGTAGTAATATGCACGGCCACGTGTTTCTTTTATTGCATCGAAGCAAAGATGAAAAATTACTTACATGAAAAAGAGAGAGAGAGACAAAGATACTTCTTTTTCAGAGGAACAGGCAAAAAGGCAATAACGCACTCCCTAAATTAACACGTACTACTAACGCTAAATACGCTACCACTCGAAGCACACATGGCCAGGTCATTCAGTATTCCGTTGTTTGTCTGTCCACGTCAAGGTCAGGAAACATTGGCTTTTTTGCTCCGTTTCCAACCGTAATACTCCCTCCATTTTTATTAATTAAAGCGATGAAAGTTAGTACTATATTAAACAAGTATAAATATATATCTATAATAATTAGATATTTTTAGGAGCTCTCATATTAATAAAAAGATCTAGTTTAGATTATCATAACCGTAGATAATATTAAATAAAACATGCAATTGGAGATATTATGGACTCTTTGATTAGTTTACTTCGAAATTTGATAAAATTCAGAATTAATAATATGTATCCGTCTTGAACTCTTAATTAAACTCTTTGGTTAATTTATTTCAAAATTTGATTAAATTCGGAATTAATAAATATAGAGTTGTATCCACCTTGAACTCTCAATTGGAGTATGTTATTTATCTAATTTTGAAATTTTAAATTAATAATTAGTAAGTAATAATTGATATATATTGTTGTTTATTAATTCTAGAAATAACCAACATAAAATTAAAAAATCAAAATTAATAATTTTGTAGTTCAACCTAGAGCTCTCATTTAATATCTTATTAATTTAATTTCAAAATTCAAAATACATAATTATCAATTTATAATTTAACTCTCTAAACCACTATAATTATAATACTATTATAGTTTCAATATATTAAGTATAACACTCTACGTAACATAGGGATGTTACAAAACCACACGACCTGCAAACTGCATAACAACTGTACATATCTTTCACTCCTATGAACAGAAACAAAGACACAAGGCATCACGTACCTTCGAAATCTTCTACTCCTTTCTGTAATAAATATTTTAACTATCAAAGTTTTAAACATTTGACTATCAATTTTATATTAAAATAAGTTTACAATATGATTTTACTGTTTTTCAAGATAAATCTATAACTTTTTTATACAAAGCATTTAAATTTTTTTATGCTATACATTAAATATTTATAGTACATGTCACTATCGCGCTAGTGATATTTCCATCCCTAACTACGGAAGGAGTGACAGCATACCACTTGGTCCTGCACAATTATTAGTTTTGCAAAAAAGTTAAAAGTGATAATAGACAAGTACTTAGACAGTACGATCTAGCGTGTGATGCTTAATCCGTATATTTACATGTCCTAACATGTGCGAGATATAGTTACATCAAATTCATATATAAAAACCAACATCCTGAAATCTTCTGAGGAGACTAAAATCTTACGTTGCTCGTGCCACACTTTAAACACATGGCCTTACGCATCTCACCCTCGCTTTCTAAGCATATAGAAGTGGCATGATGTCTCTTACTCCATCTCTTTTACTTCTCCTCTCACCCCAAACCCTTATATATATATATATATATTATTAGACGAGGCAAACACCAAACTTACCCTGAACCACATTCATATCACCATGGCCAAACCGGACCATGATGAGCAGCAGTGCTCCTCGACGTGCTTTCCACCTACTATAAACCTCTAGATGACCAGCCTGATCAGCTGGCCAATTGTTCTAGATCAGCTGTACATTTCCGGGGAAAAAATTGTTAGCTTCACGTCAACCTAGGCTGGATCGCACGCCACGTTTCTTCTTTTTCTTTTTTTTCTCCAACTGTAGAGTATATCAAGTATAGTACAAAACGAACCTACTTACCCGCCTACACGCCAGCAAGAAGTCCCCTGTATCTCCGCCGACTCGGTGGATTGAGCGCCTCGTCGGCGGTCGGCCGTCGCAGCACGGAGCAATGGAGCTCCTGTCCACGGCGCCGAAACTGAACTGCGCCGCCAAGAGGGGAGCGAGGGGCGCGGGGGCCGCCCTGGGCCCTCTCGCCGGTGCGCTGGGCAGCTGGATCGCCCGGGCCGTGGTGCCGCCCCCGCCGCCGCCGCGGATCTGCGGGTCCCCCGGCGGGCCTCCCGTGACGGCGCCCAGGGTGCGGCTGAGGGACGGGCGGCACCTGGCGTACGCGGAGTCCGGCGTGCGGAAGGAGGACGCGCGGTACAAGGTCGTCTTCTCCCACGGGTTCACCGGCTCACGCCTCGACTCCGTCCGCCCCTCGCCGGTCAGCCCACACTCCCCGGGTTTACTAATTTTGGGTTCTCTTCTAGCTTGCTATGGCACAAAATCGGGAATGGCGTCAAGGCAGGGTTAAGAATCGATCCTAGAATGGATGGGGGAATATCCATTGAAAAGGATGTAGGTTTTTTGGTTCGAAATATTATTTCATGAATGTGCGACTCCTTTTGTAATGGGATTACACGATTCAGAACAAGCACGAATGAAGACCCATCAGACCGATTAAATCGCAAAAATCAGATTTTGATAGCTTGATTTATCTTCCTGACTGTTCTTTTTATTTTATTTTTTATGCTGTTCCCATGATCCCATCACTCAATTGCTGGCAACATTTCCCTTTTGGTTGATCTAATTATTTGATGGCATCCTGTTGCCTACCTTATCGCTTGGAAAGATGAGACAGATTCTGTCGGTGGTAGTGAATTGCAATTCTAGCCAAGGACTTTTCAAGACAACGTTAAATTTTAGAGAGAGCTAAATCCAAGTCAACGTAACCAACATGCTAATGTGGGAGATTAGGTGCTCAGACGAAATTGTTTGGGTGAGTAAAATGGATTTTTCAATTCTAAAATCTGATTAGTTGGTTTCATGACTGACCTTCACGTACACACATGCCGTATGCTGATCTGCAGATTCCTTTTCCTAATTATTGAGTTTGTTGATTGTCAATGCTTTGACAATGCCAGATTTTCATTTTCAAGTTGACCGTGTCATATGAATGGTTCAACTGCAGATTTTCTCTTGAATTGTTAACTGTGTCCATTTTTTTAACTTTAGATACCCTGTTGTCCATTCCTTCTGCATTGTGGCGCATAGCATACCAACTCATAAAATTAATGTGATTTTCAGGAGGTGGCTGAGGAGTTGGGCGTGTACATGGTAGGCTTTGATCGCGCAGGATATGGCGAGAGTGACCCGAACCCCAACAGGTCTGTGAAGAGCGCTGCCCTCGATGTGGAGGAGCTTGCAGACGCACTGGGATTAGGCCTCAAGTTCTATGTGATCGGCATCTCCCTCGGCTGCCATGCTGTCTGGGGCGCCCTCAAGTACATCCCAGAAAGGTGAGTAACACAGTGCCTGTTGATCACATCCAGTACCGTGACAATCCAAGTAGTAGGTTGGTGTCAGTGTCAAGTGGAGTGATTGACAATGGTGGCCATTGTTGCGTGTACAGGATTGCTGGAGTGGCCATGATGGCACCGGTAGTGAACTACTGGTGGCCAGGGTTCCCAGCCGATATGGCTGCCGAGGTGTACAACAAGCAGGAAGTGGGCGACCAGTGGGCGCTGCGCGTGTCACACCACGCACCCAGCATCCTTCACTGGTGGATGGAGCAGAGTTGGCTTCCCACCTCCACCGTCGTGGCTGGCACCACCCCCCTCCTGAACAAGCGTGACGCCGAGATCCGCAGAAATATGAAGGCGGATGGCACATTCCAAAAGGTCAGGCTGCGTTGCTTCCGTTCCATCTACCATTCCATTGTCACTACAAGCTACAGTTTGCGACACCGATGTTTCTCAAGTCTGAACTTTTCTTTTTTGCTTAACGTTTATGTGGCCTGGTGGTTTGCAGAAAAATGAGTTGGCGACGCAGCAAGGCATTCACGAGTCATACTACCGCGACATGACGGTGATGTTCGGCAAGTGGGGGTTTGACCCAATGAGCTTGCCGAAGCCGCCGTTCCCCGTGCATATCTGGCAGGGCGACGAGGACGGGCTTGTGCCGGTGGTGTTGCAGAGATACCTCGCCAGCCGACTCAGCTGGGTGAACTACCATGAGCTTCCCGGAACCGGACACTTCCTGTCTGCGGTTCCCGGGCTTGGAGACACCGTTCTTAGGACCATTTTCGGTTGAATATATGTAGCAGTATGAAAAAGCAGCAGCAGTTCAGAACGCTGATACTAAAAGTCATGTTGTCCCGGTACATTACTGCGTTTAAAGGTTAAGGCTGTCCGTTATTCGCTGATTAGTGATGATGATGATATATAGATGCAAGGGCAGTGTAAAATGAGCTGCTCCGTTTTTTTTTCTTTTTTTGGTTGTAAAATGGCGTGGCCCAGATGCCCGCTCAAAAATGTTCTTTGACATTGGAAAGAAAGTGATAGTATTATACAATATGGACTCTTTTGTTTTGTACGTTTTACAACTCTCATTGTTTGTTTGATGGTAACTTTATTTTTATAAAATTTTTCTATATAAAAGTTCCTTAAAAATTAAATAAATCTATTTTTTAAATTTATAATAGAATTAATCATGTGTTATGTGCCGTAAAAAGTTTCACTCAGCCTCCACATTCGAACACTACCTTAATTAGAGTTTATTTTAAAGTTTTTTTTATTGTAGTTCACTGTCTTTTAAACTGTGAATAATAAAAATATAAAGGATTTATTTGTAAATTGTTTTTTTAACTTAGTTTATTTTTGTACCTTTTCATTTTATGGCCTCAGCTTGCCCTAGTGTCCAAACAAAGCAATTTTTTTAAAAAGTCATCACTTAGAAATTATCATATTAATCGAAGAAAACAAATACTGTTACAAGAATAATCTGATTGAGATACATGTGATAGAATAATCTGATTGAGATTGATGGAAAATATGTAAGTAAAGGAAAATAGTAGACAGAAAGAAATTTCCCAACCGTGTTGTATGGCCTGACAACTAACGGTTTTTTTTTTAAAAAAAATCCTATGTCCGACTGCCACAGGATACGGTCATATGGGACTACAGAAGAAAGTGAAGACAAACAGGTTGATGTCACCTGGTAGTTTTGGACTTCCGATAGCCATGCACATGCATATTAAATATTGATTAAGTTTTTGATGGCATTAAATCAAAAGATTATATTATAAAAATAGCTTAAAAATCACCACGTTTACTACATTAATTGAAGAAAAATAAAATAAAATTTAAAGTGCATACAAAGTCCAATAATATATAATATAAATATAAGAAAAGAGTTGTGTATTAAATCTAATCCTGCTACTAATATCTATATATGCAAAATATAATTGCATATGTGAAAAAAAGAGAGTTGTATTCAGATAATCCATACAAAATTGCGCTTAGAAATTCTCATCACCATTAAATCATAGTGGATCCATCTTCATGATATAGATTTAACAAGGAGAATATGTGAGTCTGAATACAAAACATCTACAACAGATTGAGACCAGAGTATTCTTTGCTTAATTATAACAAAATCAGGAGCAATTAAGAGTGTAGAGTGATTAGGAGCCGGACATGCATGTTATTTGCATGAATATGGACACTGGGGCCTGTAATCAGATTAGGAGTTGGACTGCATGTCTCTTGCATATGGGCGCTGGAACCTGTAATTGTAGTCGTTCACGTTAACCCATAGCAGAAACAAGCAAATACATACACAACATATGTAGACATTTGTTAGGGAGAAGTGGAACAACACATACAATTAGCATGTCATATACTTACATAGGCCAGGACTGTAAGGCTGCACTGGCCTACGATCGTGCGACACAGTTTAAAAGCAAATGCCAGCTATTAAAGGTACGCGCCTAAATCAAGATATACTTAATTTTAATTTCTAAAGCTTGAGTCATCATAAGAAAAGACAATTTTGTGGCATGAGAGCTTCATCAACCACAAGTGAATTTGTTTTATATGTGCACTTTCGAGTTGAACAACATTTTTTGATTACATTGAAATTAAGTCACACGCACACGCATGAAAACACACGAGTATGTTCTTTTAGCACAAGCTCAAAAGATGAGACGGTATAGGAGTATAATCTAACTATTCCCTTTGATAAAATAAATTATTTTTTACAACAACATGGTATTTAAAATGCAACTTTGGTCACTTTTTTTAATAAAATATTTGAAAAAAAATAAAATTATGATATTATAAAATCAATTTTCATGCAAATCTAGATTATGGTTTTAACACTCCAGCTTCCAAAATTCATATACTGCATTTACTCTAGACGCCAAGAAATTACTACATTAATTGAATAAATAAATAAATCTATGAGGTTAAATTATATAAGAAAAATATATATTTCTATGCGTAATTAATCACCCGAATGTATAATAATTATAAATACAGGGACTTAGACAATAAAGAGAACAAGTAGTCGTGTCATAGCTCAAGGGACTATTTTTTTTACTGTTAAGGCATATGTTTGCACCCAAATCAGCTAGCAGCATGTTTGATTTGAGTATAGGAATAATCTACTTCACATTATCATGTGAAAGATAATGTTGATATTAGTTATATAAAGATATCCTCAATTATATTTATACAAATTATATCATTTGACACTTCAAGAAAATCTAGCTAAATTTCAACATTAATGTTGATCAGACAAAACGTGAAATTTCTAGTGGGATCAGATTAAGAGAGGATATATGAAGAGTTTTTGAAGAATTACGACTCTATTTTATATCTAGACAGGACAAAGATGGGTTATATCTTGATATCAAAATGGCCCAACCTAAGACTGCCAATTAAAAAAAAGTTCTAACAGAGGGGTTACACATAAAACATATGTATTCGTAGAGGACTATCTGAGCTGTCCGGAAAGAGGCAAGCTAACAAGCATGCCAGGCGAAGGAATTAAAGCTGATGACAGAGCCACAACTCAACCTCGCCGGAAAAAGCGCTTGAGGCGACCAAGCAGCAACTACAAACTAGAAAATTTAATTTATCAAGTGTCTAGACAAAATATTAAACACACATGTGAGCGTATCTAAGTGATGAATATGAGGAGCGACCAGAGGGCAATCTAAGAGGCGGCAAAAGAAGTAGAACAGTGGCAGCTAGCGAGAGTTTTATAAAATTACAAAAACAGAACTTAACAGATAATAATGTTAGGTCAAGCGAGAAAGTGAAGGAACAGTAGAAGAGTAGACCAGTGGCAAGGGATGATAAAACTTTTTAAAAAACAATAAAATTGAAAATCCAATCCTAAGAAGCCAATACACTGAATATTTAACAAATTTTAAATATAACTATGTGTAGAATAAATAATTTTGTATTATAATATAGATTTACCCAAATAATTGCTAGTTTTAGCCTATAAAAAAACAACCAGCGCTCACAGCAGCAAGCCAACACATGACAAATCACGCATCAACCAGGCGTTTCCTAAGTTGCAACACGCACCGCTGATGATGAAATGCTAGTTAATGAGCAGTGTTGAGGTGAGCAACCACAGGCAAAATCAGCAACAAGTGTGTTAGCCAGTGAGAAGGTGATAACGGAGAGCGTACGGGGCATACGTGGCTAGCAGGCTGCACCGAAACAACAGCGCTACAACTGAGAAGCAGCCGAGAGCGAGCTGTCGGCACCACAAGCCAACCAGCGCTTTCAATGCGAGCAGCGACGCGGACGCGCGCGAGGCCCGTGCATCACGCGGGGCTCTCGGCTTTACGTCACCGGGCGCATCGCGTGGTGGACAGCCGCTACGCCGGCCGCAACACGCGGAAGCCAGAGAGGTCAGGCGTACTGTGGAAGTGGAACTAATGGAAGCGGATGCCTGGGACTCGCAGGCTTCCGCCCTGCGCACCTCTCTTTCTCCCGCAGCGGGCTTCCTAGGTGGGACTGGCTGGAATTCCAAAGGCCAAGATGGGCCACTGAGCTGGCTTGGCTGGTTGGAACCATCATCATACTAGGTAACTTGTTAAAGCTCTCCAGAAGCACCCAATCACCAGCAGGCTACCAGCACCACTTAAAAGGAAAGAACGAGACAATCGCCTCACGCACAGACACGCGACAAGACGACCGAGCCGCGCAGCACAACACAACCAACGCCTCATTCCAATTCCAATTCCAGCCAAAATGGGCTTATACACCAGCTCGCACATGTGCGCGACGCGATAATCGAATCGAATCCGGACCGAACACACCACCACCCACCAGCACAGGCGGCCAAACCGACACCCTACACTGGTATACCTTCCTTCCTTCCGCCGCCCCGCGTCCGCCCAAATGGCAACATGCGATGCGATGCAACGGCAGCCGGCCGCCGCCAACTCACGCGCGCGACGCTAGAAAAGACGGGAGAAAACCCGCGTGCCGCATGTGTCCAGCTCGGCCTGCATCATCGGCCAAGGAATCCACAGGCGGTTGGTTGGGTTGGGCATCGCTTCAAGCAAGGTACTGGAGCTCTCTCAGCTTGTGTGCCACTGCGGCAAGAAACTGCTCGTCACTTTCCGATCGCATTCGTCCCTCCCTTCGCCAGAACAAAATCTAGTAGCCCGTTTTTCTGCAAGTTCCATCGGTCGCCGTCGATGCGATGACCACCGTTGCCATAGCCAGACAAGAAGAAGGTTCGCAGTTGCTTTTCGGTAAGGAATTCAATAGCGGGCGGGTTGCATAGTTGCACGAGGATCGCTGAATCGCACACGCCTTGTCGGTGCCCTGCCAACCAAATTACAGTAAGGTGCGCCTAGTGGCATCCTGGCATCCGCGAAAAGGTAGACAAACCCAGCCGCTCTTGCTTTTTAATCATTGTAGCGCAGGTAGTCTTCACTGGAAATTATATATATATGTATGTATTCTTTTCCGAATGAAATCGCTATCCTTCCTGACTTAATTAACACCATTTCTCAATCTTGATGCGATCCGTTAAACGAATAGAATAGTCGCTCCCACTACATAGGCAAAAACCTCCCCATGTGATTGGTATACACGCACACTACCGTAAAAAGTCAACAGTAGCCATTCGATTCCCAGAGCATAACAACTCGAGTAGTCAACGTAACATCGCTAGGCCAGTGGAACGATAATTTTCACATGCAAATTCGCGTTGCTAGTACTTGTGCTAGTTGGTGAGATCTCGACCATTGATTTGATCTGTCGATTCAAACAACTTAACAACCGGGCATGGTCAAACTGAAGAGACAGCAGTAAACAATTCACACGATCGATCGCTCAGACAGGAGACAGGAGGCGCCAAGCAGTCCCGCCATTGAAGCAACCCCGTGGTGCGCGCCCTCTCGCGCGTTTATTTATTCCCGCCTCTCGCCGTCCTCCCGCCCTCCACCGCGCGCACCACCACTAGCTAGCTGCCTGCACCTCGATCGAACTAGCAAGGCGAGGAGAGGGTGGTGACAATGGCGACGTCGCACTTGGACGTGGAGAAGGGCGCGGGGGAGAGGAGGAAGGAGGTGGGGAAGGTGCCGTCGCCGCTGTACCCGCAGCACGAGGGGGAGAGGGAGTGGGCGCCGTGGATCGTACCCGTCTTCCTCGTCGCCAACATCACCGTCTTCGTCCTCACCATGTACGCCAACAACTGCCCCGTCCACACGCCGCCACGCAGCGGCAAGTGCATCGCCCGCTTCCTCGGCCGCTTCTCCTTCCAGCCGCTCCGCGAGAACCCTCTCATCGGCCCTTCCTCCGCCACGTGAGTATCCATTGCATCTCCATCGATCGTCCCATTTCTTGACGAATTCGGTCGATCGCCAATTACTGCTACTACTTCGCATTCCAACCTGAAAATGATTTAGCACAAATTAAGCAACTTGGGAAGACTACAAGAGGATGTTGGGCTGTGTAGGCCATCATACAGCGTGGGACGGACTGATTAAGATGGATATGGATTTGTCTGTCCATTTCTGGACGAACTAATAAGTTCGCGTGGGGATGCATGCATGCGTGCATCGGGTTGTTCAGTTGTGTTGATCGACGATGATGAGGTGGGTTCTGGTCTGACACAATGTACTTGCTCTATCGTGTTCTTGCAGGCTACAGAAGATGGGAGCACTTGTGTGGGACAAGGTCGTGCACGAGCACCAGGGCTGGCGCCTCATTACGAGCATCTGGCTGCATGCCGGTGTTCTGCACCTGGTGGCCAACATGCTGAGCCTCATCTTCATCGGCCTGCGCCTCGAGCAGCAATTCGGATACGGTAAACTCCAAACTGATGCTAATTATATCGTATAATTGCGTATACTGCTTCAATTGCAGCAAATGGACCGTTGGGAAAAACAATCTGATCTGAATTGGTGTTTCTTGTGCTGATCTTGAAGTGCGAATTGGGGGGATCTACCTCCTGTCTGGTCTGGGCGGCAGCGTCCTGTCCTCTCTGTTCATCAGAAACCACATCTCGGTTGGTGCTTCGGGTGCTCTCTTTGGACTCCTCGGTGCCATGCTCTCGGAGCTTCTCACCAACTGGACCATTTACACCAACAAGGTACGTACACGCTTTGAGCCATCTCCAATATCCAGTAACCAATCAGCAGTAACTCCGGCAAAAATTCAGTCGTCTCACATGTCTCAGCGAATTAATTGATATCGATCGAACTGCAGGTCGCGGCTGTGATCACCCTCCTGTTCGTGATCGCGGTGAACCTGGCGCTCGGCATCCTCCCACACGTGAACAACTTCGCGCACATCGGTGGCTTCCTGACCGGTTTCCTGCTCGGTTTCGTGCTGCTGATGCGGCCGCACTTCGGCTGGATGGAGCGCTACAGCCTTCCCTCCGCCACCCCGTGCACCTCCAAGAAGTACCTCGTCTACCAGTGGATCTTGCTTGCCATCGCAAGTGCCCTCGTCATTGTCGGGTAAGAATTACAAGTTTCAGACCATTCCGTTTTCAGTTTAGACCGCCACAATTCACCAAGATCACGCAAGTTCGTTGGGCCTTTTCATCACACGCGTATTTCATTGTACAAGATAACACTAGAATTGCTACTATTTCATTAAATGAAACCAAGAAAATAAAGGTAGTAGTAGATTGGTACATGGGTTCTTGAGTGCGCCACATGCATGTACAGATTTTGACGCGCCAACTAAATGGTGATGCTGATCTGGGCTGCTTCTTGCACCCAGATTCTAAAGAGTGTCATGTGAAATGATAGCACAGAGAGTAGCACAACGCAAAGGCACAACCGCTCAACACCAACTTGCTATTTTCTTATGCACAAAATACTCCTAGATCATTATCGGCATGAGTATAGTTCTAAGTTGGCCCTTTCCTTCGTCCAGATCCCAATATAATAACGTGCTTCATTTGCCCTTTTTCTCCTCCAGCGTACTAGATGACAGCCACGCTGTATACCATTTCTTTTAGTTGCCGCAACCACTACACGCTGACTAATTTGTTGAGTTTTCTGTCGGTGAATTTGGCGAAGTGGCAGGCAGGCCGAACTCATTCTTTCCGTGCTCTGTTCGTGTTAACCTTTTGCAGATTCGCGGTTGGTATGTCCATGCTCTTCCGCGGGGAGAACGCCAACGACAGCTGCCGCTGGTGTCACTACCTCAGCTGTGTACCAACCTCTAGATGGACCTGCGCGAACTGAGCAAGGAGGCCATGAGCAAATTTTCTGTGTTATTTTTTTTGGCGTAATCATGCATGATGCTGCAAACACATATTCTGTTTATCTGTAGATAGATTACAGAAGGATTCTTGATCGATCTCATAGTGTAGGCAGGCTCGTCGGCGTCTTCCTATCTCTTGTACAATCGATTCATTATTGAGGCTTGCATCAATTCTTCCAAGTTAACAAATCTCTGAGCCTGCATGGACAAAGCATTTAGCTACAGCTTTGTCTCCCACAAGCTGCCAGTTGACATGTAGAGTTACAGTATGATTTAAAATTGTCAGCTTTGAACACCACACGTGGGAGATTCCATTTGACCAAGTGGATGGGCACTACATGCATGTTCGATACAGCATCGTATGTGACGCGCTATGCAGAACCATGTTTAACAATTCATGACCTGGGAATAAAATAGTTGGGTCTTCTCACAAGACAGTCAAAATCGCATAGAAATATTGCGTCATCATGCAAACCACCACGCGCTAAATTTAACATTTTGGCCGCGGCATTTGCGAAGGCAGGACTGCGACAAAACAAAGTAACATGGAAGACAGGTTGCGTTCGTTTCCGCTCAAACAGTAAGATTTTTTACTATACAATTCTTAATATTTTATAAAAAAATTTGTAATATTTAATTTTATCATTTATATCATTGAATAGCTATTAAAAATTAGATAATATTTCATTTTTATTTTCTAGCTATCTCAAACACAACTTGACAAAATGAATAGAGCCGTAAAGATTTTCTATGTACCACAGTACCATTTCCAAGCAATAATATTTCTAGAATATAGCTTGGCCTCAAAAGTGAACATGGCAGATCGTTATATCATGTCTGTAGATGCTTAAATGCCGAGCTGTTTACACAGCATCATACCTAAAATCACAGCAAGGAATGATTCATGTAAAAAAAGGAAAGGAAAGGAAAACCAGAAAGACATTTTCCGCAAAAGTAAAATGCATTTAAACAGACTTGCATGCTCAGTCATCAGTCTAATTCATGATTCATCACCAAAACTTCTCCATGGCCCATACACTTTTAGGTACAAAACAAATGTGTCCAAAAGGATAAGCCAACACGCTTTGTTTCAGCAACAGCAATGATCAGAGAAGTTCACATCTTCCTTTGTCCGGCCCTTTGGTTGAAATCATGCTTGATGAGGTTAGCTCTCAGAAGCAAAGATTTAACATCTCTCTCAAACTCATTGCCAGTTTGAAGGACACGTTGGAAAGTTGCATTTCTTTGGTCAGCATGCCTTGCATAAAGAATCTTGTTGTGGGAGTCTATCCGAGCCTGCAAAAACCCATATATCAGTGAATCCGCACAACCTTAAGTTTCTAAGCAAGCCACCGATAGAGGTTGAAGTACCTGTATTTTGTTCTCAGTGATCAATGCAGCTAGCTCTTTCTCCAACATGGACACAGACGTCTTGAAGGCAGCAGCCATCGTGTTAAGATCAACAGATATAAATGGAAGTGTATACTGGATGATAGCTTTGTGGCGAATATCCATGTACAGAGTTTCCACATGATCGTGCAAATGAATATCCAGCAGGAGGTTTGGCTTTAACTTCTCAAGATGCTCCAAACATGATCCATAGCGACTGATTTGACAATTTCATAGTTAACAGATATAACACCAGTTAAAAAAGTAAACCGCCATCTATCAGAACAAATTAAACAGATGTAGGACCTTGAAAAAGCTTTGCAATGAAATAAAAAGAGCACAATATATAACATGGAAACAAGTGGTTTAACTAAAGTCTAAAGATGCACTATGCCAAATTTCAGCACTCAATCAAGTTTTCATGATATTTTAAAATCAACACCCAAAAGGCAAATGTATCTACACTATACTATACAAAATAAGGTATAAATATGAAGGAAGCAATCATACTCGTTCTAAATCAAGGCTGCTATAGATTAAACGTTCTTAAAAGAGAATTTTGAGGAGTAAACACCACAAAGGAAAAGGCTGCTTATAATCTGTGATAACAATTTATTACACACCTCTGAGGCCCGTTCGATACAAGATAAAAGTGATATATTAATAAAAAGACAACAATTGAATGTGATTCCATTGAGCAATGCAATAAGGTGTTATAGTGATATAATCCCGCTTTCTCTTGTGGATGAACAAATGCATTTAATCTTCATTGTTGGATTAGCATGTTCCAACAAAAAAAACATGGATACATATGTTTATAAATTACGTGGTACACCAATACCTTAATGACTACTAAATCTACTACTTGCCACAGGTTTTTTGCACAAAACCATGACAATTAAAAAAAATGCACATTTCACCCTACCACGAAATATAGAAAAAGGGATATAAGATACTTATGCAAAACAGATTCACCCCCAACATTTGCTACGAAGTAAAAAAGCTGGAGAACATGTCACAGAAATACGGATATGAAAAACAGAACACATGAAGCTATTTAGTACAATCTTACCTAGAATAAAAATCATTAACAAGTTCCCTCACTTCAGGCACCAGCTCCAGAAAGTTTCGGAAATTGTTGTTGTCAATAACTTTGCTCTGTAACAAATGTTTATTCAATCATATTTGAGTGCAATGGTAAAAAGGAACACACCCAGACAGGAAATAAGCAAGAGAAAGCAAACCTTTAGGTCTGAACGGTCGAAAGAAGCAAGCGCACAAAGGGCCCCATAGACAGCAACATCTTGCGGAGCTATGACTTCAGAATAATTGTTTCCTAGTTCATGTCCTGTCTCAACAAACTTTAGGGGGAAAATAATTTCAGCAACAAACACTATGCTAACAAACAACATAAGATATCAGTAAATACATACTTCTACTTCACAGTTATTGACACCCTGTTCTCTGAAAATGGGTTGTCACCAGATGTGATAGAACAAGTACATAGTACTCCAAAGCAAATGTAACTAGGAAATTTTATTAAGCAAGTTGGAAAGTTTTTATTGACCTTAAAAAATGAAAACTTGTTTTGAAGCATAAAAATGTTGATTTACATCCATAAACAGAATCTACAATATATTTGCTTAAAAGGTTACAAGCGTGTGAAGTTCAGCATGAAGGAAAAAGCTTATCAAGGCATCTAGGTGGTCCAGTGAGGCCACTACAGCTGTCACCTCGCCTCAAGAGGCAGATCAAGGGCTAAGGGAGGCAAATTGCAAGGGGTAGGGCTTGAAGTCAATACTGCCACTGCCAATGGTCATCATTGCAAAACACATTGCTTTTCACTATGCCACTCTCCATTGTCATCACTGCTTTCCTTGTACACGGCATCTTGACAGACCATGGCAGAAGACGAGGAAAGGGGGAGGAAGAGAGGCAGGATAAAGCATCAACAAGAGGCAGCTATGTTTTTCAGAGTTGAGTGAAAGATAAGAATAGATTTGAGGGGCATCATCTTACTTCTTTGATAACCTTAGGGAAAACATAAGTAACATAGACAGGTTCCAGAGGACTAACCTTACGGGCAGCAAGTTTGTACTTCTTTGTTGCCAAGTAGGCTAATCCTGCAGCTGCTCTCAGCTTTGCAACAATGATAAGGTCCAAAGTATCTGGGGTTTGCTCTGCTTTGCTGACATAGTTTGAAACATGTGGAAATTGTCCCAACTCAATGCTAACCAAAATCACATTCATACACATTTGAACTATGTGCTTGGAAGTGGTGCAATAATCACGTGTCCGAATGTAGCTTTTGAAGGCATCTGAAAGGTGGCCATGAGCATAGAAGAAATCACCAATGTCATTGTAACCCATTCTGATGCTCTCTTTGATAAGGTTGGTCTGAAATTTGAAAAACAAAATAAAGACACAAAAGTTAGTTTCTTCAATAAAAATGCCATAACCTTAGAGTAGAAGTATGCCCAACAAGGCCACAAATCAAACTTTCAGTGGATGCTGAGCCTATTTTCACTAATACATCTTTGGTTTTTTTAGCCTGATGTAGAGATATCAAGAATTACGAGAAAATATATCCTTATCACATGATAATTGCTGCAGCAATTATCAGCCATATACAAACATCAGCAGCAGATTCACCTCCCAAAGAGGTCACAACCCCAAAAGAGCAACCTTTGGTGAATATAGAACGACGCACTTGCAAAACCAGCAGGTACAGAAGCATGCTCAGGGCCTCAGAACACTCATACTCCACACTAGGATTGACAACACCGAGAATGTAGATGCCATGCAAACGAGCAAAAAAGAGGGAGTGGATGCACAAGATAGAAATTCTAACAACGAGGTCCATGCCCACATTAGCAGTAAGATGATGGAGGAGTCGACAAGACTGATTTTTGTGTGTGGCTGCAATGCTGCATGGAAATACCAAGAAGCGGATATGTGCAATTCAAGCATAACAGTGAGCCAAGGACAGTGTTTCGAAAGCAAAGGACCTAATACCCGGTCCAAAGGCAACACCTTGGCAAGGTAGTAAGTACATGCTAATTGCCACAATTCATGGAGGTCATCACAAATGAGTAGAGATAGAACCTAAAATTCAGCACTGCACCCTAATCTAAAATTTGCATCAATGCACTTATTCACCCCAAGAAAATAACATCTAAACTTAAAGGTGCCAGCTAACCACACCAATTAACTAAAATTTACCATAACAAATGTGCAAGGAATCCTACGCACATATTTAGCCAATATATCAGACTCTAAGCATAGACCAAATAAATAATTAGCCAATGCCATCGATGTGGCGTGCTTCCATATCCTCCAATGCTCAAACCACACCATATCACGAGCAGAAGCTATCGCAAAGAAAGTTCCAATTTCATCTAAACATAAGGATTAAGCGTTTAGGTTTTTGCACCCTGTAGCCGTTGAGCTCGCTCTCGAGCTTCTCCTTGCGCTGCTCGGCGCGGCGGTTGACGGAGTCGACCCAGGCCTGGTCAAGCGCGTATTGCGGGCCGAGGCGGCCGCTGATCTTGAGCGCGACGTCGCCGTGGAACATGGTGTCCTCGCCCCTCTTGATCTCGTCGTACGCCATCCGCAGCGCCTCGAGCTCCACGGCCTCCACCCCGCACCTCTCCGTGATGAACAGGAGGCGCGCCAGGCGCGTCCGCCCCGTGTACTGCGCGGCGTACGCCTCCACGTCCAGCTGCTCGGCGGAGACCGGCGCCGGGGAAGGCTCTGCGCTGTCGCCGAGGCCATTGGCCACGGCTTCCGCCGCCGCGGCCGGGACCTCGCCCTCGACGTCCATGCCCGCCGGGATCGAGGGCTATGTTTTGGGAGCAAAAGTGCAAAACCCTAGATAGGTGGGCGAAGCCACGGAGAGGGAGGCGAAGAGAGAAGGCGAGGAGAGAGACGAAGGATGTCCAAACGGACAGGACCGGCCCAAAGACCGTTACTATTGGCCCGGCCCAAGTACGCTATGACTCATGTAATGCTAGGCCGGGCGGGCCCGGCATGGTCGGCTAGGCCATGCCTGGAATGGTGGTACGGCATGGCGGGCTGGCCCAGCATAGCTCGGGCTAGACGGGTCGACTCGGATATGACACGATCCGGTCGGCCCGGTAACAGTTGGCTCGAGGGTTAGCCGGCTAAATGGGCTATGCTGGCCCATTTAGTCTGTTTTAATTCGAAAATATGATTTTTTTATCATTTGAGCTAAAAAAATTCTAAAAAATTCTAAAAATTCTTAAACTTCGCTTATAAATAGGCAGCCATCCTCCCTCCCTATTCCACACCAGCCTACTTGCATTCTACTATCTATTCTCTTATCTTGGAGATTGCAAGTTGTTTCCATAATTCCGAGAAATTCAAATTTTGGCAAAAATTTTATTAAGAAAATCAAATAATCGACCTGTCCAAACAATGTTTGTTATTTTAGTATATGTTTGATAGTATTTTTAATATTTATTGATTATCTGATTACTAAAATATCTTAAATATTTTTTACAATACGATAGTTTTGAATCCTCAGGATGGATTGGACCTAACATCCATTGATCATGACTTTGATGCCATAGAGTTTTTTTATGTAATGTTTTAGGTCAAGTAACTGCAAAAGAAGGTTGTGAAGCTGATGTAGTTGCATCATTGATACCTACAAATACACAGGAAATTTAAAGCATAGATGCAAAAAGATCGAGAAGTAGTACATCTAAAGCTTCGACGGATTTCGAGAAGGTCTTTGTTGAAGAAAATGGTTTTAAGATAAGATATGCTACACACATTGCAGTATATAAGAGCTATTGTGTTGCTATGGGTTAGCAGGCTAAATGGGCTAAGTGGGCCAACAGGTTGGCTCGACTTGTTTATCTCCATCACAAGTCATGCCACCGCACCGAGCCATGGGCTGGCCTGATACAACCTGCTTAAGCACTAAGGCCTTAACGTGCTAGGCTAGGCTAGCCATATCTAGGCTTGGCTTACAATTAGACACATCCTATGGGTAGATAGGTAAAATCATACGGGGCCGGGCAAGTTGTCAGTTTAGGCTCGTAACGGGCCTCCAATTTGACCCAATAGTTTAATGGACAGTATTTAAGTTGTAGCCAAAAGTCCATGAGAGGAGAAAACCTCAACAATTTTTTTATTAAAATAATTTAAAAATTTATATATCTATACCTAATGCCCTTTGCGAGGGTTTCTTTAAAAAACATCCTCTAAAAGGGCATGAAATCTAAAATCGTAAACAACCATTGGCCCCCGTTAATGATAGGTCGGCCAAAGCCTAGTAAATTTGTAGGCCCCCTTGTTGCCTTATACAAGAGTGTTTTTTCTCATGGTAATGAACTGTTGGCAAAATACCATGCAAGACGCACAAGAGAGGAGGAGACTTGTCGTTTTTGTAGGTGCCCCCTTGCCATTCTTTGATTGGACATTTTTTTTCTCCTCCACAAAGTCGCATGCAAAATGGTCGGTCTCGCTCGAGGAAGGAGAGGAGGCATGACAATTTTGCAGGTGGCCCTCTTGCCACCTTATGTTAGGGTGTTCTTTAGGCGGTCGTCTATATAGCCCATTCTAGCCGCCCAAAAATCCAATTTCGTTGATCACCAGCTTATCTGCTACTTCTACAACTCTGGGCAGACCAACGGTTTACGATCGGGTGATAAGTGGTGGACCACAGCGCCTTATGACACCGACATGTACACACAGAGGCCGCCGGAGGACTTTCACATGATGGGGGCAGTGTGGTGTCGTCGTCAAGTATGTAATGTGTTAATTTAGTATTCGTACCAAAAAATAACTAGTTGATACTTTGTATCGTGCTTTGTAGTGACGATGGCCCTATTTACAGGTCATGAGGTTCTACTCGGACTTTGTGCTAGAGATCGATCAGTTGCAACCGAATGATAATATCTAGGAGTCGTATAGCCTTGTACCCCTTTAGGCTCGTGTACCACTTAGACTTTTGACTCTATTCATACGTGACCATGCCTACTAGTTTAATACCTAGCCAATGGTGTTTGATATCTCTATTGAGCCATACTATCTGCATCACGTGTTACTACAGTTTGATCAGTCAGTTGTACCCTTTATCAATCGTGTTGACTGTGTCGACCGATGTTCATCGGTAAGTATTGATATAAAATCGAATGTACGATTATATATTTCGTACATATTCTAACATAGTGTCTATAACTAGATATAATTAGTGAGGATAGGCTGCTGGCACTTTGTGGGTTCCATGTTTTCATAAGTACATCGACTACTGGTTACTGGCGACCGAGAAAGTCATCGAGGAGGAGTGCCCTTACAAAGAAGCGTCGTACCTAGCATACCGAAGTTGTTACCAGTCTCGTACCTGCATACGCGTGACATTCACTCTCGATGCTTCGTAACCACACGTAGCTAGTGTGCGAGACACATATGCTAGACATCGTGATCATGACTTCTTTCACATTGTGAGTTAATCAATCTTTCGTATCTTAGTTAAATATGCTACTTCGCTTACGTATGACATGTCATATCAAATAAGTCGATACTACGTAACAGGTTGATGGCAAGCTTGAAGCTATGTGCCGACGATTGGAGATCGGGATTGTGTTGAAGGAGGACTAACAGAAGATTACCTTCAACATGATGTGCAACACAATGCGCAATGTCCTCCCGTGCTCTCATCTATTGTGCACACATGACTGCTGGTAGTATACGACAACCAACTTTCAATGTCTTCACTACTTATTACATGCATGACTACCGAGTCACATCAATGCTCAGTGATGTTAGCCAACTTTCGGCACATAATCGTTACATCACTTTCAACACAACCCGATAGTTAACTTTCGACGTGTGACTGTCACGTTGCTTCAATACAACCCAACAACCAACTTTTGGCCTGTTAATGTCACGTCACGTTCAAAGAATTTTTACAAGAATAGCACTTTTTATGAGTGAATGTCACGTCGTTTTTAATGTTTTTAGTCATGACTTTCACACCTAATACAACCCACGTTAAGATCTCCATGTGCATGATGAACATTATGTTTTTCTGCCTACTGATACCATTGCAAATCCCACACTATTTGTTTCCTCTATCTCCTATAGCATCAAAGAACAATGGCTGCTAAACGCGTCTTCTCTAAGGATCCGGACTAGAGAAGGGATACTTTGGCTTGGCTAGTTCTACCTTAGTATGACCATTTATTCTGCATATGTGGTAATTGATGCCAGTTTATAATATCTAGGGACCCTAACACTCATGAAATGAGATTCTTTTAATGCCCAAAGTATTATATGTATTGCATACCCATTTTTTTAATTATTGCTTATCACAAAATTTTCTTAGAATTAATACTTTCTTTGCCAGATTAATAGAAGGATGTGTAGCTTCATTTAGTAGGTTGATACATAAAATTCAATATTTGACTCTAAACGTTGATTCTCCGAGGGCTGTTGGTTTTCCTCCTTAAAATCAAATGAACAATATATTAGGAAAAAGGTGGAGTACAAATGACATCACTAAACCGAATGGTTAGACTAGAGGCTACAATCTCTTATACTATCTCCATGATGGAAGCGTTGTAAATACGCTTGCGGTGATTGTTGCTAGGTGATAAGGTCAATAAGTATCGATATTTTTGTTAGAAGGTATTTTATTTGTCCAAATATTCTTGATGACGATTTCGTTATAGGTTTGCTATACATCTCTCTAATTTGTTTTAATTTTATTATCACCATAACTATAATAGCCAAATTTAAACAATGAATAGACATGAATAAATCACCATATAGTTCTTTAATGATCATATGGGCTAAAACAATTGAATAATATATTCGGGCTAACGTGGAGTACTAGCAAAGAATCGGCCACTCTAATTATGAATGACTACAAGTAGAAGATATATGATGATATCCACAAGTTTCAAATAGACATGTATCCTATGCTATTAATTGCATTATTTATATTGTGTATATATTATATTTGTAACGTGTAAACATCTCGATAATTGTATAATATTTAATAATGTTCACATATGAACCTATTAATCGACTGGCTCTCTAATTAATTGGGTAATAATTTTTTAGTGTTAAGTCTGAGTTATTACATAATTAAATTATCTTGATTATCTTTTCTACTACTCCTAAATTTCCTTTACAATTAAATTTCTAAATAAAAATAGATTTATTTAAAATATTTTCTTTTTTTAACATATGGATAAAAACACTCTAACATAGGATGACAAGGAGGTCAACTACAAATTTCTTAGCCTCCAACCGACCCATCGTTAATGAGGGCCAACAAATATTTGTCACTTTGAATTCATGTCACATGAGAAGTCGTTTTTTAAAGAAAAACCTCTTTGAGGATGTTGGGTACAGTTATATAAATTTTTTAAATATATATATACATATTTTAAGAAAAAAATATAAATAAAAAAATCCAAACTCAACGTTGAGGAAAACGAGTATGACGATGAGGACGGTACGAGGCAAGGTGGTCTCGTCGAAAGCCGATGGCCCTGACCAAGGCAGCTCGCGTAGTCTCTTCGCCGCCTCCGACGACTCCAGGCTTCCCTCCGACGGCGGCGCTGTTAACATCAAAATCTGGACGATCCGATGTTACTAAAGCCGATCGGCTAAGAGGTGTCTGATGGAGAATTTGATTTAGTCGGTAAACAGGATCGGCCAATGGAGATACTGGTCAGCTCGTGAGACAAATCCGATCGAAACTGTAGAGAAGCCGATCAAACTAGTAGAAGATTGGATCGGTTTGAAGACAGGGAATTATCCGATCGGTGTTAGGTCCGAGAAGCCCGAGGAGAGGTAGAAAAAAGATCGGTTTGAGTAAAAAGAGGTCCAATTGCTACAGTGAAGAAGCCGATTGGGTTGTAGCGAAGGAAGACTCAGTTCCAAATTAGAAGATTGCTCAGATAAAACCGAGTTTGTGGAAGAGCCATGGACTCCACGGTAAGATGTTCTATCTTTGTAAATTGTAACATTATTAGAAATGTTTAGTTAGTTAGTTAACTTCTTTAGAGATATTTTCCTTTGTTCTTATTAGGAAATAACGTCTGATGGTTGTAAACGTGTCGGACTCCGTCTGTAAATCCAGGGTATAAATATAGACCCCTGGAAACATGTAACATATCTCTCGATCATATACAATCTCGACGCATCGCCACCCTAGTTCATCTAGGTGTTTACCGGCGGGTTCTGGCTCTCGACGCGAGACTTCATTGGTTAAGTCCGATCTCCAACGAAGGGGTAAGTCCCGCCACTATCCTGGTATACTTTGTACTATCTAAGCCTGCATCATTTAGGTTCGAACTTTTAGTCAGATCAGGTGTACCGCATCACGTCCGTGTATGATCTATCGGCCTATCAAACTCCTTCCGCCCTCGTCGGTCTCGTGCTGCATCAGTTAGATCCGACCTACGGATCTATCGACGGATGATTGAGTTTTAGGTCTATATGTCTCTCTACGGCGTCTCATCGGAATGAGTAGCCGATGAGTTATCCTAAATATAGGTCCCCATCGTCGTGTGGCCGATGGATTCAGGCGTCAGGCCTGTAGGAAGCTAATGGCATCCCTCCTTCCTCGTCGTCATGTTCGGTCCGAGCCTCCGCCGTCTCAATATCGTTAGCCTCCGGCCTCAAACTGTGTCGGTTAGGTCCGATCTATCGATGCTAGCCCTAACGGCGCCGTTACTGCTGTCGCTCGCCCGCATGGCCTCGCGGGAGATCGGCTCCCTCTCCGCGTATCGGATGCTGGTAGCACCATCGGCTCTTTGGTTGATAGACCTTTTAACGCGTTACACGTGTCTATCTCCCATACTTCCATCGGTTTTTCAGCCGGTGCGCTAGCATTTTTGTCTCTATCGGCCATCAGCCGATAGGAAGAGTCGAGTAGGCCTTTCGGTCGACCAATAAACACGTTTTATCCTCTTTTCCTTGTCAATTATAGAATTAAATTGACTGTTACGCTCGTAAACCTCGATGCTTAAGGATCTATACTGAAGCTAAGCAGATATCCTAGGTCTTCGCGTGACCAAGCCGCCGTCGTGGGATTTTCGGTGATGAGCAGGCGCGCTGTTGCTCTGCGCGACCGAGGCCGCCTTGGAGCTCCACGCTTTCCGCCGCTACGGTGGAGCGAGCGGGCAGAGCGAGGAGAAGCGGCCTAAGAAGAGCATGAGCAAGAATGAGGCGTGCCGCGCGTCCGGTCTGGGCAGTCTCGACGGGTGATTGGAACCGTAGCCAAGCTGAAGCTGGGAGCTCCCATGTGTAGCTGTGGATCTGTTTGTGCCCAATGCGATGTTATTGAATTTGCGCGAAAAGAATTTAGCTAGTGTGTTATTGGTTCTGTAACGTTGTGTCGGCCGAAAGATTCAGCTTTTGTTCAATGAAATCGGCTGAAAGATTCGGTTTTGTTCGATGAAATCGCTGAAATTGCTCTTCGTTGTGGTGTTGCAAGAATTGCACATTTGCATGGTACAGATTGCTTCAGTGAAAGCCAGAAACTTCCGCAGAACACGTACTCGAGAGAGAATGCCAACCTGTGTAATACACTACTTTTTACAATAATGCAGACATGCAGCAATTTAATCAATCATTCATGTGTAAGTAGATTCCAGCTACAATCTGCGTCAGGGTCGGGCCATTGGTGTTTCTTTTTTCTGTCCTACGACGGGTAGTACGATAATCTGCGTCGGAGATGAGTCATCTCAGCGATTTGTTCAACAACCCAAAATGCTTGCAAGTTGGAGACGCCGAAAGCTAACACTGGCATCTTCTGTGTAACCCATCGCCAGCCACTTCAGCCGCTAGCTGCCATCTTCGTCAGGTCGGACTTCACTCTCCAAAATCCAAAGGTTTGCACTGCAACAACGCAAGTCCTTGGCATTGCAAACTCAGGTTGGCCATACTAGATAAGATACAGCTGAGAAAAACATACAATATAAGAAGAAATTATTTTTCCTACTCCAAATTTTCAGACAAATTTCTGCAAGAGTCATGTAAATTTTCAGTATGTCACAAAGAACTAAGTAGTCTTGTAAAATTTCTGCAAGAGTCATGGGGTAGCAACAAATCAGGAACTTCAGGAGTTAGGCGGACAGCTACGGGACGCCAAACAGTTCTGAATTAACACTGGCTATCAACCACAAACACACAACTAAAGGACTAAACACCTTGCACCAGAATGCACTTTATTTTTTTCTCATTCCACGTGTTCATCTCCTAGGCTGCCGCCACGTGTACCAGCCCTGTGTGTGCTGACTCAGATCCAGGCACCTGTGCAATAGCATGGCGATATTTTGATACGGATTTATACACTCCGAAGGTAGGGCCCATCCGTGAGTGAGACCTCCATCCCCAAAACCCAACTGGTTAAGGTTCAGGGCGAAGTTAATTATGTCGTTCAGAAGGTGCAGCTTGGATATGTTATGTGAGCTGGGAGAGAAAACTGCGAAAGATGCATTTTGTGGCATTTTTGCTTCGCTTTGCTTTCTGGTAGGGACCAAAGCGCTTGGACTTTGGCTTTTAAAATAAGAGTGACGTGTAAATAGTCTATGATTATTAAAGGTGTGTTTTAAGACAAAAGAAGAATATAATAAAAGATGACCACGTAAAACGAGAAAATAATGATTAATTAAGTATTAAATATTATAAACTTAAAAAATAAATTAATATAATTTTTAAAGCAGCTTTCAAATATAACCGTTTAAAAAACGTTTTTCTATCCTAACATCCACCTTAGAACGCGGCTTAAGCCAGTTGATCACGTGCTGCTGTATAACAACAGTGGTCAATAGTTGGTAACGCTTAATTAGCTGGACAGTGAAGGCCACATTTTATACATGGTATAAATGGTGGATTTTTTGTTGATAGAAAATAACTGGATTTGTAATGCATGCATAATTAGGTGTCAGAAGAAGACTTCCAGCTTATTTACACCGCCTATAATATTTGATAGGTATTTCGTTTGGCTAGACAAGAATGTGACACTCAACATAAAATATTTGGTGGACAGCTAGCCTATAAATAATTGAAAAGGATATAACTATACTTCATGAGTGGATTCCGCCCTTTTTGCTCTTTAACTTTTGACGATGTTGTTACTCATTGTCATTAGTGGGAGATGGATGCTTCTGACGATGCTTGTTGGTTGCAGTCAACTTTGGCATGATATATGGACATGAGTTACAGTGATGATAAGGTTGGAATTGGGAATGGAAATGGCTAGAAGGCTTCCCTGCTCAGCTGTCCTCCATGCAATTCTACACGAAGGCCCAACAAATACTCATATATGATTTGAACCGGCCCAGTAGGACCATGGGCCATAGCCGACGGTTACGCCTCCTACTGACCATAAAGATCCACAAGCCACAATGTACGACGTGAACTTCAGCCACATCTAGGGTTCACGTTTCCAACTGAAATCGGCCGAAAACCACGAATTTTCGAGGTTTTGACATAGGAAGAAAGCAGATAGTGAGGCAACACTCGAATGGTTTCAAGAAATTCAAACTTGAAACGGTAAATTCGAGCGAAATTTGCCGAAAACCGTCGTACGTTGGGGGTCGAGATCCCACGGTCCATCGGAAAATGTATACCATATTTCTTTTCTTTTTTCTTTTCCCATTCCTTGAGGGAAGCTGCATCGCCGCGCGTTGTGCATGCGAGCAAAGATTGCAATCCAGGTTTATCGCAATAAAAACCATGTGACCTGCCCCGAGAGAAAGAAGAAGAAGAAAAGCGAGTGCAGCTACAAGTTTTCAAGTGAAAAAAACAGTTGTATGCTATAGCTTGCTTGCAAGATGCAACGTCACCAAACTGCCGATGCAGCTGTGTATTATGTGGTTGTCAGCTATAGTTTATCAGGTCTAAATTCGGTGAGTTTGTTTAACTTGATAGATAGCGAGATTCTCTTTCAACAAAATGCGTTTCACATGCTTAGAAAAGTGTGACAATATTTTCTTAAATTTTATTATAATATGGCTAATAATTTAAGAATCTTAATTCAAATAATTGTAATGATTTTTATTGATATACGGTGGTAAAAGCGAGGGGACGAGTCGGGGCGGCACGAACGACGTGGAGAGGAGAGCGGAGAAGGCGCGGGGCCCTTTCCGTCCGCTGCGCTGCGCCCCCCGGAACACAAACCCACCACAAAAACCGTAACCCACGCGACGCGAAGCGACCAAAACAAAGGAAACAAGGCGAAAACGCAACGAAACACAAAAGGACGGGGAGGCGAAGGCGCATCGCCCCCGCTGCTCTTCCGCCACTCCATCCTTCGCTATGCCCCCCGTGGAGATGGAGGTGGACGACCCCTGCGGCTGGGACTTCATCCACTGGGTCGGCCCCGACGCCTCCGCCTGCATCTTCCGCTGCCTCGACGACCCCGCCGACATCGTCCGCGCTGCCTCCGTCTCCCGCTCCTGGCGCCGATTCGGTTCTCTCCCCCTTCCCTTCCCGATCTCCCATTTCCCATCCCAATCCACCACTCCCGAGAAATCGAGTGTGGCGTGTTCAAGCTGCTTAGTTTTGATCTTTCGTTTTTGTTTCTTGTCTGTGCAGTTGTTGAGAACGAATTCAGCAAGCGCCTGTGCCTGCGGATATGCCCAGAGATCGCCAATTTCGCCGGCGCGGAAGAGGTGTGCAGATCGCCGCCGCCGATCGCTCACGCCGCCGAGTACGTCGAGCTCAAGGCCCGGGAGAGGGACTACAGGATTTACTCCTTCCTCAGCGGCGCCCTCGTCTCCACCAAGCCCTCCATGGACTGCATCCTGCAATGCATCGGCGCCTCCAGCACCGACAACTTCCCAGAGGAGAGCATCGAGAACACGCTCATACCACACGATTGGGTCAAGAACCGGTCCTCCTACTGGTCCAGCGGCGGGCAGGACGATCCCGATGCGCCTGAGAGCTTGACGTACAGGCTCAACTGTGATATGTGCATCGTAGATGAGATTAAGCTGCTGCCATTCAAAGGTAGGAGTCAGGATATGTCTAATTAAGACCGTGAATTTCCGAACACCTTTGGATAGATTTGGCTTAGAGGGTGCTTGCTTGATTGAATAGATTACACTGACTTCTGTTTCAAACTGCCAGCTTATTTTCAGCATGGACATCCTATATACTCTTCAAAGGCAGTGAGATTCCGGATGGGCCATTCCAAGCTTCCTCATGGATCAGAGTCCTTTGTTACTGTTGAGGATGAGAATCTGATGGCAATTGCTGAAGACAATTATGTGTGGACTTACACTTCACCACAGTTCCCTATGTTGCAGGTGAGTTGTTGGGGCATTTTTCTTGTTTATTTTGCCGACCTGTCCACACATGAGCAACTTTATGTTAAGGATCTGCTTTTAGATCCTTTATTTGGCCTCTCATGATCAATTGCTTCAAGTGGAAGATGTAAAATAGAGTTTTATCAGTTTTGGAAATTCCTAAGTTGGTATATTTGGGCAAGTTGTTTGGGTTGTTTTGGCCGTTATATAGAAAGTTGTCTCATTGCATTTATCAAAATGAAAACTACATACGCAATTTAGCATCCATATGTATACAACAAAACTGCATGTTATCTGAAATCAGCGATTCTCATAACATCATTTTTTTGGTTACTTCTCTATCATGTATTTAGTAGGAGTCTGTTACCTATGTGTGCTTGTTCCCTCACAAGCCACAGTGAATTGCCACAGGATTACCATCTAGTTTATATTGATTTGTTTTTTTTTGGGGGGGAGATGCTTGTTATGTGCCAATAATATAATAATTTTATTTCTACATTTAGTGTTAATTGTCAAATATGAATTTAGTTAAGAAAAGAAAACGGCAATTGTCTCCACAAAATGTTGGCATTGTAGCTCACTTGAATGGTTCTCATGCAAACCGATTAAGGATCAATTGTTACCAAATTATCAATCGTTTTTTCTTTCCAGATGGACATGATTATGCACTGTGATATTAGTGACACTGTAATGATCTGATGAAGCAACACTGCAAATGGGTAAATGTACCATCCTTACTGATGCCATAACATTGATGTGATAGGAAAATGTGCTACAATCCTTCAAGCTCCCGCGCCCAGTCCTTTGCATTGGTGGTGTAGTGAAGGTTGAACTATTGGGCAGAGTACAAAAGCAGGAAGCAGATGATAGGTACTACATATGGTAAGTTCTTCTCATTGTTCAGCCTATTTACGTTAATTGGTCACCTTATATAGTTCTGTTCAACAAATAATGAGGCTGCAAGATTCCCTTTTACGAAAAATCAGCATGAGAAACCATGCAAATTTAGAGTCTGAATATATTGCCACTCTGGCTTGGACTAGGAGTACACATCTTTACTAGTTGTACTGCACCTCGAAGAACAGACTTGTGCATGTCGGAATCCTGTTTTTATGTAATGGTAATTGTACTGCAGTTCTGTTGTTACACTATCTGGTGGCATATGACATTTTTTTGCTTATGCTTGTATGCTCAGCATGAAGGAATTGCATTTGTGTATAATGTTGCCAGAACTATGAAAACATGAAATGGGTTATACTTTCTCTGCAGTAGCGTTTTCTTTGCATATGCGCTTGAAATTTTCCTTGAATATGGACAGTACAAATGTTGATAATTCCTACCCTTTTTGCATGTCAAATGGTTCAGTGTCTGCCATGCTCAAGTGAGAGGGCGTTCACTTTCTCCTGTTTTCATGGTTGATACCTCTGATCCTTCTGGTTACTTGGTCCTCAAGTACTTGCCGGAGGCAAAAATCCTACGCGCCGAGGACGCAATTCTGGAGGATGGCAGAGAATCGCTAGAGTGGCACTCGCTTGTTGCTAGGTACAGGCGGATGAGGCATTTAGCGATAATGAATGTGCTTCTTGGACCTGAAGAGTTCATGGATGAAGATGATTTGGGTGGTGTGTAAAACGACGACCCTTTCGTGTAGGCTTGCTGCTTCAGAAGTCAGAGCCACCGGGGGTTTACTCTCTCTAGTTAGTTTTCCTTGCGAACGTCTTTGAAACATTCTGTATTTCGTTGAGAAAATACAGTTGTTCTGATCAAGAGGAAATGAACAAATGGATTGTAACTCAGCTCACCATGATCATGTTTATAATCTATGCTCTGTTCTTATTTACTGCTGAGCATCATGGCACAAGATGGTATGGTATGTTGATTGGCAACTGTTTTCGGTGAAGCTTTGGCTTTCGGTCAGCATATTTCAGTTACGTTCCGATGGCCATGTCAGCAGTTGTTTCTCTCCGGAACGTGGATTTGGCGAAGTTATCTCATTTTTGTCTATGACATATACACCATCCGTAGAAAAAAAAAACCATCCGTAGAAAAAAAGGAATACGAAGGGTGTACAAGGCGGAACGAGCCCACAACCGAGTCTCCTGGAGTGCCACTTGGCCGTCCCTTGTTCGTTCCCATGTTGGACTCCTGCGGTCGGGACTTCCTCGTGTGTGTCGGCCCGGACGTCTCCGTCTGCATCTTCCGCCGCCGCGACGACCCCGCCGTCCTCGTCCGTGCCGCCACCGTCTCCCGCTCCTGGCTCCGATTCAGTTTGCCCCACATCTCTCCCCTCCCCTCTGCCAATTCCCCGCCCGATGTGCGCTGCTGAGTTTGGATTGTTTTTTTGGTTTATGCAGTACTTGAGAAAGTTGGCATGCAGATATGCCCAGAGGTCTCCAATTTCACCAGCGCGGAGGAGGTGAGCAGATCGCGGTCGGCCAAGCACGTTGCAGAGTCCAGCCATGGCGTCGAGCTCGTCCCCCGCGAGAGGGACTACAGGACTTACTCCTACATCGGCGGCTCCCTCGTCCCCAACGCCAAGCCCTCGGTGGACTGCATCCTGCACTGCGTCGGTGCTCCAGCACCGACAATCAGGAACACGATCGGGTCAATCACCGGCCCTCCTACTGGTCCAGCGGCGGGCAGGACGATTCCGACATGTTTGAGAGCTTGACATACAGGCTCATCTCTGATTTGTGCATCATACATGAGATTAGGCTGCAACCCTTCCAAGGTACAGGTCAGGATATATCGAATTAAGGCCGTGGATTTTGTTAGTGAGCTTGACACATTTCGCTTAAAAGGTGCTTGCTTGACTGCATAGATCACACTGACTTATGTTTCAGACTGCCAGTTTATTTTCAGCGTGGAGATCGTATATACTCTTCTAAGGCGGTGAGATTTCGGATGGGCCGTTCCAAGCTTCCTTGTGGGTGGGAGTCCTTTGTCACAGACGAGGATGATAATGTCGTGGCAATCGCTGACGGAAATTATGTGTGGACTTACACTTCACCAGTGTTCCCTATGCTGCAGGTGAGGTCTTGGGGCCTTTTCTTGTTTGTTTTGTTGGCCTGCCCACAACTGAGGAATGTTTCAGACTAGAGCATTTTTACATCCTTGAGGACTGAGGAGTACTATATTCTGAGTGTTAATTTGTGGTGTCTTATGGTACCTCCACACTAAGAAGGTACTGAGAAGTACCACAAATTAAAACTAAAATGTGCGATGCCTCCTCAAGGGTTGTAGAACCGCTCTTTAGATTACGTTATGCTTAGATAGTTTATTCAGCCTGTCATGAGCAATTGCTCAAATGCTTTGTTTGGATTGTTTTGTCAGTTCTTATAGAACATTAGTTGTCTCATTGACTTTATCAATATAGAAACCACATTCGCATCCAGATGTGCACGGAAAAATTGTATGGTGTACTTGAGAAAGTTGGGATGAGCATGTGCCTGCAGATATGCCCAGAGAACGCCGCCAATCTCATCAGCGCGGAGGAGAAGGTGAGCAGATCGCCGCCGACCGCGCACGTTGCAGAATCCAGCCATGGCGTCGAGCTCAAGATCCGCGAGAGGGAGTACAGGACTTGCCCCTACGTCGGCGACGCCATCGTCCCCACCACCAAGCCCTCCGTGGACTGCATCCTGCGCTGCATCGGTGCCTCCAGCACCGACAACTTCCCGGACGAGAGCATCGAGGACACGCTCGTGCCGCAAGATTGGGTCAAGCTCCCGCAATACATCTGGGCCAACGCCTATGAGGACGATCCCTACGCGTTCCGACCCTCCTACTGGCCCAGCGGCGGGCATGACGATCCCGACTCGACGGAGAGCTTGACGTACGGGCTCATGTCCGAGATGTGCTATTAGAATTTGCCTCCTCTACTTACTGTACTATTTATTGGAGATAGTTTTTTTATACTGTTGTTGGCGTAGACGGAAGAGAACGAATAAGATCGCAGAGGAGGAATAAGATTTTTAAGAAACATTTAGCGTGACTACTTGCTTCCTCTTTATTCCTCATTAAATTTAACCACGGTTTTTAACAAAACTTCTTCCAAATATGTGTATTATTATTTAATTATGTATTTTTAAGTTGTTTTTCTTTTAAACATATATGTTTAGATTTTGTTTAGGTACTTGTTTTTTTTCATAAGTTGTGTTTTATTAAGAATATCAGATATAGTTATATGTCTTAGAATATACTCGGGCTTTTTATAATGATAGTAACTAAGGCAAGTGTATAATTTATTTATAGATTAAGTTAAATATAAAAGTGTTAATTACTCTAATCATAGATGAGATTAGGCTTTGACTGTTTGGAGGGACAAAAGTCACAGATATAGTGAAGTAAGACCATCAATGTGTCGATTATTGACTTCAGACTATGATATTAGTTTAGCTGATGCTAAATTATTCAGTAGTAAAAAAAAGATAGAGATTTTTATATAGATTGGGGCTATGAAATAGTCATAATTATATATATTTGATTTGAACTATGTACTCTATTCTATCCATCCAATTAGTATGTGACTGATATTGAGCAACAAGACGCTTATGATGTTCTATTGTATTTATGGTAAATGTCTTATTCTCTATGAAAAATTTAGAGAAATCTTTACACAATACATTGATTTATTTTAGATCGGACTTCAGACATAAGACAATGACGCAATGAATTAATGAATCTTCTAACGCCAGTGCCCTTAGACAGATTTGGCTTAAAGTGCTTGCTTGAGTGCATAGATTACACTCATGTTTCAAACTGCCAGCTTATTTTCCGCACGGGCATCCTATAAGCTGTTCAAAATCAGTGATATTTCGGCTGGGCCATTCCAAGCTTCCTCATAGGTCGTAGTCTTTTGTTACGGACGATGATGAGAATCTGAGGTCAATTGCTGACCAAAATTATGTGTGGACTTACACTTCACCAGAGTTCCCTATGTTGCAGGTGAGTTGTTGGGGCCTTTTCTTGATTATTTTGTTGACCTACGTAGAATCGAAATATAAAAATTAAGCTTATTAAAAAGTAAATGGTAGAAAAATCAATAAATCAATTTTTTAATAAAAATAAAAGATTTAAATTGATAGACTAATATGTTAATAACAATCACCCTTTTATCTTTTGAAGATAAATATAACTTTATTACATTAATTTGTATTTACAAAAAGCATATAAATCATTTCTCTCTTTCAAAACAAAACTCTGCTTTTCTCTCTTTTATACTCATATGGTCTCAATTTATCATTTATTTATATCCAAAATTTGTAGGAGTAGAACTTCTAGTTTTATTAGGACTCAACTACTCGTATTTTAAATCTATTACAAGTTTTTAAATTGATTTATTTCTTTCCAAAATCCAAACTCCAATAGCTATAGTAACTCATGTAATGTAGCAACACATTTTCTCCATTTTTTATCATTTTTATTCTAAATTTTATCTATTTTTTTGAATATTTTTTGACGTTTGCGTATAATTACGATGAAGCACATTACAAATAACTTCTCATATGATGCCATGCACCATAAGCCACCTTACGTCCAACTTTGTCACGTTGACCTCGACCTTGACTCCCTCTCCATCATTGATCGATGTTAATCTTGAGAATTTTAATTCTAATCTAATCTTATCACATGTTATTTTAACCGTGTTAGACCTTCGCTACTTCTTAAGCGTAGTACCAGTCCTCATCACTGATCAAGATTGATCTGAAGTTACACGTAGACAAATAGATAAAATCGTTCTAAATACATATATCATTACACATCACTGAACAACCTGTAGTATGTTTCAGACTAAAGCTTTTTTACAGTCCTCGATAACTGAGAAGTACCGAATGTTAATTTGTGTTATCTTCGTACTAAAGATAAGGTATGGTATCTCAAGGATCGTAAAACCACTGTTTAGATTATGCTTACATAGTTTAATCAACCTGTGATGATCAAATTGCTCCAGTTGAAGATTTATAAAAATATAGTTTTATCACTTTTGGAAATTCATAGGTAGGTATACTTGGCGACTTGTTTGGATTGTTTTTGTCAGGTCTTCTATAAAATTTTATAATACTAGCATTTGTCAATATAGAAACTACATTAGCATTCAGGTGTGCAAAACAAAATTTTATGGTATCTGAAATCCGCATTGTTCATGGCATAATATTTTGATGTCTCTATCAAGTATTTGATTGGGGAGGTCGTTACCACTTGTGTTATTACTCTGTTACAAGCTACAGTGAAATCCTACGGGATTTCCACCCATTTTACATTTAAAAGGATTTGTTTTTGTGTGCGTTTTTTGGGTGGGGTTGGGGGATCTTTGATGCTTTTCTTCGCCTTGTCAGGGTTTATTGTCAAGCGTGAATTTTGTAAAGAAAATAAGATGGCAATCGACTCCACAAAAAGCTGTCATCATGGCTCTAGTATAATCAATGTATGACAGTACTTGAATGGTTCATGCGTGAACCAATTAAGGACTGATTTCTTACCAAATTACCTAGAATGTGTTTTTTCGACATGATTAATGAAGCAACCATGGATGAATCTACATGAACAAGGTGGTGCCTAGGTCCCCGGTTCAAAAAAAAAAAACATATGGTTACGCCATGTTTACCGGAACGTGCACACCTCTCGGCACAACAGCGTGTACCCCAAGGAGATCATTGGCCGAGCAAGGGCAACAAGCCAAGTAGCCAATAGATGTGCTTATGCTCACAGACATGCAGCCATAAGAATTCTTGTCACCGTAGCATGCTTATTGGCTGTTAGGCATACCACGGTTTACGAATGGTCCATTCATGGAGCCCAGCGGCTAGCCTCGTCAAGCTTTTCTTAATTACCTTTGCAATCACGGTTGGCAAAAACATGGCGGTAAAAGTATAATTATACTATATATGGTATAATTCTTGAGCTACTTAACCATGACTACATATCTTATCTGCATGACTACCTAACATGATATTTATAATTGAAAGATCTAAGTAATCAACATATAATTGACAAATTTATTAAATGTCTTCTTAAGATGTCAATTGTAGAAATGAAATGAAATTACCACAGACCGCTTCCATGAATTGGAAAGTACATCAATATTAAAATATAATGCATTTATCTCATTAGATATTGTATTGCATAAAATTTTAAATTATGCCATTTTATCTTTCTTTTTTCCTAAGACGTTAACGTTGGATTGTGTAGTTCTCCAAATTGGGCAACCTTTTGTTTGTGATTTTAATATTACCTTCTTCATTGCACTATACTAGCTGTTATCATCATTGGGATTATTCCCATTTGGATAAGCACTTTCATCGCTATAGTCTTCTTTTTCTTACATCACTCTTGCTTATGTCAAATTATTATGCTATAAATTAATAGCTCTACTACTATTTTACAATTCTAATAACATATTATGATAGAAACATACGCTGGTAATATAATTGGTCCATCCCCTCTATTTTATTCTATTCTAGCTTCGTCCATGAAGGCAACACCACAAATGGATAATGTACCATCGTTTACTGATGCCATAATATTGATGTGATCGGAAAATGTACTACAATCCTTTAAGCTCCCGCGTCCAGTCCTTTGCGGCGGTGTGGTGAAGGTTGAACTGTTGGGTGGAGCACAAAAACAGGCAGAAGATGATAGGTACTACGTATGGTAAGCTCTTCTCAATGTTCAGCCTTTTTATGTTGATTGGTCACGTTATATTTGCTGTTATAGTTCTGTTAAAAAATAGTGAGGATGGCAAGATTCCATTTTAGAAATTTAATATTACAAATCATGCAAATTTAAAGTCTGAACCTTCTTGAATAACGGTATTGTGCACATCAGAATATATTTTTTTTGAATTGGTATTTTTCCCTTCAATTTTGTGGTTATGCTTGGATCAGATGCTATGCTTTTCGTTTAAGCTTTATGCTCAGCATGTAGAATGTTGCCATACCTACAAAAACATGAAAGAATATAGTTTTCTTTGCAGCCTGGGCGTTTCGTTGATTATGGACAGTACAAATGCTGAAATACTGATAATTGCTATCCTTTTGACATGTTAAATTGTTGACAGTATCTGCCATGCTCAAGTTATATATAGGACGTTCACTTTGGCCAGTTTTCATGCTTGACTTCTGTGATCCTGCTGGTTATTCGGTCTTCAAGTACTTACCGGGTGCAAAAGACCGATATGGGGAGGACGCAATATGCCAGAGAATCGCTGGGGTAACATTCGCTTGTTGCTAGGAACAGGGCGACGAGACTTCTCGCGATGATATGTGCTTCCTAGACCTGTACAGTTCTCGCTGTTGCAGAACTACCCGGGTTTTATTGTCTGTAGTTTGTATTCCCTTCAAACATCTCTGAAGCATTCGGAAAATGCTGTTGCTCTGGTCAAGAGTAAGGATCAAATGGTTTGTAACATCTGTTTAATCTTGATCATGCTAATAAGCTCCGCTTTTCTCTGATTTCTTGCTGGGCATTATGGCACAATACTATATTGTTGATTGTATACTCGCCGAGTGTAAATCTTCCGACTGTTTTTACCCATTTTCTGTTTCGCTATCATTTTCGGGATTGTAAACTTTTTGAGTCCAGCCGTCCAGATGAACTTGCAGCTATGAGGCTTGCACTATCGGTGGCCGTTCGATCTACCCGTGCGGCCCGGATTGAGGAGCGTAGATGCCGGACATTGCATATTTGCACAGCAATCCCTCCAAGTATTTAAATTTTTATCTCCTTCCCCCGATTTCCTCTCCCAGTCTCTACGCAGCACGCCGCCGGCGGGCGGAGACTAAGGGAAAGGAGGCTCTGATGCTGCGCCTCGACCTCACCGTCGTTGAGATCGTTGTCCATGAACTCGTATGCCCCGATGGTGCTAGCTAGATGAAATGCCACATTGTTGAGACTATCCTTCTAGGTTATAATTCTGGTGCCCATGGATGCCAGGGAGGGAGCAGGCTAGTGTTGGTGACGGCGTGACGCCCGAGCACTCTGTGGCAGACAGTGCCACCGGAGTAGAAGGCGGCGATAGCCAGAGCTTCGTGCCCCCCAATTGATAAACTATCAGATTGGTGCGGTTATGGTAAGTAATAATAGTCTGTAACTCTGTATCGATCACCTTGTTGATGATTGCCTTTTTGTGCATCTCTGATGTACGGGTTGAAATACCAATTGCTGAACAGGTTCATGCAATGTATTTTATTTCAATTTCCTATCAACGCACCACGTATTGTTATAGCGTTGCGAGTCAGCATGACCGAGGAGCAAAAGTAGTTCCTTACAGCTGAGGTTTCCTTGTGTTCTTCGTGGATCTGAGTCGTATGCTTGAGTTAATTCAACCATCCTTTATTATTGTTCAATTTTGGTGACAATGGTTATCACCATGGTTGCTTTTCCTGAATGTTGCTAGACACGTGTTTGATTTCCACCTTGAAATTGTAGCAAGATCGTGTATCTTGTGTAGCATGTGCATAGGAAATTTCAGTCATATTTGGTGGACCCATTCTTTGTACATTTCTTCATTTCCTGTGCCATGTTCATAGGCTTGTAATACTTGCCTGACTTTGTTACTGTTTTGATCTCACTGTCCTTATCATGAATATCCAGAGCTTGATACCATTGTCTTTATCATGAATATCCAGAGCTTGCATTTTTCTTGGTATTTGAGATGAAAACTCCTACAAGCGTTCTAAAAAAATGGTCCTACAAGAACTTCTCCAGACCATAAATCAAGTTCTGCGAAAGATAAAATTCTTCTTCAGTGAAAAGTCATTCTATCATCTACACAGTAGAAAGTTTGGTGCCAGTTACCTTCATGCGTACCACCTTCCGTATTGCCAGAATTAGTCCTGGCATTAGGCATTGAACATTTTTCAAATCATGTCTTATGGTGTAAATCTGGAAATATTGGTGATTTGTCAGTTCAATAGTTAAAAAAGGCGGTCAGTTCAGCCATATTTGAAGCAAACATATTACTAATACCTCTCCAGGGCCTGAGAAGTTGATTGATGTGCTATAAGCAAGGCCTGGTAGAACCATACCGTGGACACGCACCCCATCTTCTCCAAGTATCTGACCCCTTGCCTTTTACAAAACACTAGTCCATTAGTTTGTGAAAAAATTGTGTGTTGCTGTAAGCTGTTATAGAGGTGAAAACTGATTCCAGTGTGTACTTTCACCGATTTAGAATGAACTGAACAAATTGCAATGACCGTTTCTCTATCATTAGATAGATAGCGATGCAAAATATTTTCCTCACTCTTACTGTATTATCGGAGTCCATATCTTCCCTGTTGTATGTCTGACCAAGGTCCGATATATTATTTTCAATCTGTATTGCATCTTGTGATGGCAAGTCCTGTCAATTTGAACCATTAGTCTAGAAGTCTTTGCACTCCTGAGGGCTTTTATAATACGTTTTGACAAGTTGCTTCTAGTGCTGATAGGTGCTGTTGAGGTTTTTCCTTTGGTATTATTAATTGGTTGTTAGAACATACAATGTTTACTGCACATGATGTTCTATATCTGGTGGTTTTGGAAGGCATACTTATAGGGTGAATTAACAGGGTAACATGGAAAGGCACATGATGTTCTATTCCCCTTGCTTTGCTTACTGCTGCTATTGCCGTTCTTCCGATTTCTTTTGTGGCCCCAATGATAACAACCTTTTCAATATCACCAGATTTTGACAACAGAGCTAAGTCACAGTACTAGAGAAGAACATCCACAGGTCAAAAACCACAGTACCTTGATTATGCTCTGAGATGGCGGCATCTGCGTTGAGCAGAAGACCTTTGCTGCATTTGTCCTGGCAAGCTTTCCTGATGATCTGGTGTGAATAGAGTGGCATAAAGTTGCCATGCTTTTGTTCTGAAGAAGGAGCTTACAGGAAAGGGAGGTTTAGGTAGCTATGTCCTCTCTATTTGTCTTTCCCGAACCTTGAGCTACCTTATCCTGTTATGAACGCAGCGAGCGAGTGGCTTAAATCGCTTGGGTTGCACGCATACCATCATCTTCTCTGGACCATCTGATCTTATGGTATTAGTCAACACTAATTTAACGCTATACTTTTATCACAGGAATTGTATTGGTCTGCATTAATCAGGAGTGCTGGAGCATGTTCTTGTGATTCAGTTCACATGATAGATGGTGACCATTGCCATGGTGTACTTATTGACACCAAAAATTGACAGCCGATAATTTGAAGGTTGGTGATTTACTGGTAGATTAATTGGCTTAGTGATTAAAGTTTTAACTTAATTGAATTCGGTTATTAGCTGGTTAATTAGGTTACTAACGAGTTATTTAAAAGTATGACTATATGCTTGCACGATATACACTGGATTTGTTTTGGTTGGTTCGGAGGTGTGTGTGGAGCTGCGCATACAGCAGTTAAGATTTCTTTGGGATTTTCTGTGGAAGATAAAAGCTGAAGGATAAGCACTACAGGTTGGTGTTGGTGCAAAAGATCTCGATGGTTGGTGTTTAGAGACATGCATGCAGGGACAGTTCGATCAGAAGCATGGCCGTGTCAGCAGGAGTTTTCCATTAATTTGTTTTGTTAATAGATAATAACGTGTAATTAAAGTGGGACCAAGCTATGAAGACCAGTCATTCTATATAAAGGGTTAAGGCTGATTGGAAAAAACAACAATACAATAGACAAAAATCAATCTATGTTATGTATCTGTTCTTTCTTTTCTTTTATGCTTAAGACTGATTAATCTAGTTTTCTTTACCAATTTGCCTGGAAATCGGTCGATCGTCGCCACGAAAGTACTGATGGTGGATGATGCAACAGCAACAAGGCGCCAAACGGCTGAAAACGGCTGGCCGATCCCAACAGCAACAAGGCGCCAAAACCCAACAAATTGCACAGGCAAATGAGACGCGACTCGAGGGCAGAGCGCGCACGCGAGAAACCGGCAGGTACAGGTAGCCATTGCTCCTCCTTATCTACTTCAAGTCGTCTTCTCTTCCACTCGCTCCCACACAGAGCACGCACGCACACACCAGTGGGTAGAGTGACAAAGACGGAGAGTAAGCTGATGAGCTCCTGAGCATTGGATGGTTTCTATCTTGACACAGCACTGCTCGAGCTCTGCGTCTTGGCTATCGCCGTCGTGGAGGGGAGGAAGAAGAAGAGCAGACCAGGCGGCGGCCGTAAGTGGTACTAACGGCTTTCTTCTGACTCTATTCTGATAAAGCTTTTTCGATCTTCTTGTTCTTAGTACATTGGCATGTCATCAAATTTTCGTAAACCTTTTGTGCCTTAGAATCTAGCGATACTGCGCGTACGTTGCTTTACCCTACTTGTTTTTGTTCATCTTTCAAGCCAAGTATCCACTTTCTACCTCTGCTTTTGTTACCTTTCGATACGTCGCGCCCGTAGCCCGCTTATCTTATTTGCAAGCCAATTCATTTCAATTTCATTAGAAGAACATTGTTCGTGAACTGCAAAAAATACTAGTAAGGCTTTTATGATCCGTTGTTCTCGTTCATTAAGGAGAGAATATCTACTACCTTTGTTTTATTTTGCGCTACTATTTTTTTAACATAATATAAACGTAGATATTTATAACATCCTATCACTGACACACGTATACTATATCTCTATAAATATATTTAAAAACTAAAATCGATACATCACTTATCATTAAAAATAATTAAATACAAGTACGTATATCAAATTCAATATTTAAAACCACATCCACATCAATAAGATTTATAGCGAGTTTTGCAAATCACGCCTGCCTAGATTGTTCACGTTCCACGACAATTTGACTCCTATTTGTTCACGTCCAGGAGCAAATCACAGCGGAATGATAAAGCGGCCGCTGAATACAGCGACAGTAAATTGTTTGCGGTCTCGCACTCGGATCAGAGGCGAAGAAAAGGCTGCATGCAGATGGGGGTATACCTGTAATTTGACACTAGGCAGGCGTGATCGCGATCTCGGTAAATCCACCCGAACCCAAGCCTTGGGCGCCTCGTCCGGACGCCCATCTGTTATCAATGACACGCGGGCCCCACGGGACGGGCTCTCCTTTGCATGGCTAGTGAGCCCGACCGGATCGGGCAGCGTGGAACGCTGGAACCCGATGCGCCGTTGCCGGGCTCGGTCGGTTCTGGCTCCCGGGTCGCTGACTCGGGCTCATGGTGTTGCTGCCCCTCGGTCGCTGACAACCTGGGCCCACCATGGCCGCGCCGCTACTGTAGCAGCGGCACGTGAGTTGCCTCGCATCGTGTCGCATGGTTGCCACGGCGCCCACTCGCGCTTTCTTTTCTAGTGGTCGCGCTAGGTGGTTGCTACGGTCACTGACATGGAGGACCCACCAGCGTTTTCAGCCCGTGGCGGTTAAGTTCGTAGGTTTGGTTAGGATCCAGCCTTTTATCGCCTTCGCTCATTCGTTCCAGCGTCAAAACGACAACGTGTCTTGGTCTGCTGTTCTTTTTCTGTTAAGAAAGCACATGGTCTTTTGATTAAAATACAAGAAACTCCTTACAATGTTTCCAATTTGCAAATTTTATGGTTGTTTGTTTGTCAGCCACACTTTGCTATTATATATCAATAAAAATTAATTTTAAGTTAACATTATTAAATTCTTAGCCATACTATAATAAAAATAAGAAAATTGTATCGAGCCATTGATATATATGTGACATAGTTTGTTAAACATTAATCTTATCGTAATTTTAATTATAATCAAACAGTTATCAAATTTATCTAACCAAACACCCCTTATACCCTTCTTTGCAATGCTACGGTAATTTAGCAGCTTGCTTTTGCTGTAATCGCCATGTGCCCAGTGACTAGTATATGTTGGTATTGCCTAGTAGTGCTAGTTCTGTAGGCTAGCAGGGGCAAGTGGTGTCCGGTATGGATGTGCCCTCCTGGTTGGGCAAGTACCGCTACTGGCAAAGATGCAGTAGATTTAAAAGACCATCCTTGGTGCCGGCCATTCGTCTCATTCCGCTCATGTCCAAAACCCACTCCATTTTTAACCTCATCTGGCTGACGCATTAAACCTTGGTCAAACAGATGCGAAATCCAGCAGAAGAGGGTGCATTTCTTTCTACCAACCCGTAATCTCTACTGTGCTTGCCGCCTTGTTACGGCAATTGACGTGAGACGTCTCACCCGAACCAAAATCTAAGCAAACAAATCTCTCCTTTTTTTTTTGGTTTAGCTTAGCTTAGTGTGGCGCTCATGGTTGCCAGTATCTTTCCACGCTGCAATAGCGATGTGCTCCTCATGCTCCTAGTTGATTTTGTGCCTTAAAAAAAGGGGAGGATTCCTTCGTGTCCCCGTTCCCTTGTTTCTTTTCCAGTCTTGCTTGATTCGTTTGCTGCCTCCTCTACCTTCTCTTAGCCTGCTAAGCTTGCAGCATCCTAGCATAGCACCACTGAGTTGCGAGCTCACTCTCAACCACTCCAGATCACGGGCACGACGACCACTGGTGCGAAATCTCCCGGGAGATGAGTCTACGGAGCCATCTGGCCGCGGCCGGGGACGAAGAGGGGGAGACGGTGGAAGAACTGCTCGCGCGCGTCCGGCGAATGGTGCCTCCGGCGCTGGGCGCGGCCGGCGCGGTGGAAGGCTTCCCAGGGCGGTGGAAGGCGATCGCCGCCAAGCTGGAGAGGCTCCCGACGTGCCTGTCGGATCTGTCTAGCCATCCTTGCTTCGCCAAGAACGCGCTGTGCCGCGAGTTGCTGCAGTCGGTGGCCGCCACTCTCGCCGAGGCGGCCGAGCTCGCGGTGCAGTGCCGGGAGCCGCCGAGAGCCGGGAAGCTGCAGATGCAGAGCGCCATCGACGCGCTCGCCGGTAAGCTGGACCTCAACCTCCGAGACTGTGCGTTGCTTGTCAAGACTGGCGTGCTGTCCGATGTATTCACGCCGCCGCCTCCGACCGACGAGGCAGTGGCGACGGCGGCGCAGGCGGACGTGCGTGAGCTGTTCGCGAGGCTGCAGATCGGGCACACCGAGGCGAAGAACCGGGCGGTGGATGGTCTTCTCGAAGCTCTAAACAAGGACGAGAAGAGCGTCCTCTCGGTGCTTGGCCGCGCCAATGTCGCCGCTCTGGTGCAGCTGCTCACGGCGCCGGTGCCCAAGGTGCGGGAGAAGGCCTCCACGGTGATATGCCAGCTTGCAGAGTCCGGCAGCTGCGAGGCGTTGTTCGTGTCAGAGGGCGCGCTGCCACCGCTCATCCGGTTGGCCGAGTCCGGCAGCCTCCTCGGCCGTGAGAAGGCCGTCATCACGCTGCAGCGCCTGTCCATGTCACCTGACATCGCCCGCGCCATTGCCGGGCACGGTGGCGCCCGCCCGCTCATTGAGATCTGCCAGACAGGGGACTCCATCTCCCAGTCCGCCGCGGCCGGCGCGCTCAAGAACCTCTCGGTGGTGCCAGAAGTGCGACAAGTCTTGGCCGACGAAGGAATCATCCATGTCATGGTCAGTCTGCTGGACTGCGGCACCGTGCTCGGCTCCAAGGAGCACGCCGCTGACTGCTTGCAGAACCTCACTTCGAGCAGCGACAGCTTCCGGCGCGCCGTCGTGTCGAACGGCGGGCTGCGCAGCCTGCTCGTCTACCTTGACGGCCCGCTGCCGCAGGAGTCCGCGGTGAGCGCGCTCCGGAACCTCGTGGGCGCAGTCTCCCCCGACAGCCTCGTGTCACTCGACGTGCTCCCCCGGCTGGTGCATGTGCTCAGGGTCGGGTCAACCGGAGCGCAGCAGGCGGCGGCCGCGGCGATCTGCAGGATCTCTACCTCCATGGACATGAAACGCGTCGTCGGCGAGCACGGTTGCGTGCCGCGGCTGGTGCGCATGCTGGAGGCCAAGTCAAACGGCGCGCGCGAGGTCGCCGCGCAGGCCATGGCGAGCCTCGTGAGCTACCCTCCCAATGCCAGGGAGGTGAGGAGAGACGACAAGAGCGTGCCATGCTTGGTGCAGCTGCTCGACCCTAGCCCGGCGAACACGGCAAAGAAGTACGCCATCGCGTGCCTCCTGTCGCTGGCGGCGGCCAAGCGGTGCAAGAAGCTGATGATCTCGCATGGCGCCATCGGGTACCTCAAGAAGCTCTCCGACATGGACGTCGCCGGCGCCAAGAAGCTTCTCGAGAGGCTGGAGCGCGGCAAGCTGCGCAGCCTCTTCAGTAGGGACTAGCAGCTGTAATTAGAAAGCTTCACCACTTACACCTTACGTTACCTGTGCCAAGTTTATTCTTTTGCTGTATAACCTGTATAAAGATCACATCTGGTTTACTCACTTTCAGTCTCTATGGAACTGGTGTTGTGCAGTGCAAATGCTCATCTCGACTGTATATATAGGGGTGTAATATATTCTGAGTGATGGATGTGTAGGAAGGTAAATTATACTCTGTGCTGAAACTGAAATTAATGGATAACCGGTATAGTATTCTTTAGTGTGAACATTTCAGTGAGCTAATGTGGACATGATGACGCTATCAGCACGAGAGTGAGATAATTGGTGCATGATGTGGAAACAACTCTACTCGCGCGTGCGCCTTGAGTGGACAGATGATCTTCGCCCATGATGATTAGCTGCTCGATTTGCCCAAGTGATTAGTCAGTGTTCATCGGCTGGTAGCGTGTTACCTTTTAGCGTGATGACGTACCAAACTGCCATAGTGCCATGTGCAGTGTTAAGCTATACAAAGTTAACGAAGAACTAATAACAGATCTCTCTCAAAAGAAAAGGCAAAATTGTACTGCCAATCTGCTAGTAAGTCGGGAAGTAGTGGGCATACATGCTCCAATGAGTATAAATCTGGCAGCCATGTTGGCACATAGGAGTACAAGAACTATAAATGCATTAACATATAAACCATGTTCATTACAATCCAGGAGGTATTGTGTGAAACCATACGTACAATTGAAAGCATTCTATACTGAATTACTGATCACAGACAGATTATCCCACAATCCATGCTCGAGTGTTAATCTGCAAATTCCAGTGATGAGCTCCCTTTGATCTAGAATGGCGATATCCCTTATGCCTTCACTTTGGTCGCCGGAGCACGAGATGGGAGTTGCTGCGTGACAAAATGGGATAGTTGAGCGCAGATCTTCAGTATGTCTCACTAAAAATTCTCCATGAACATTGACAGGATGACCAATTCAGTGCATACCTGATAGCAGGAAATGAGTGAGGTGACGAATCCAAATGCCCCTGTTACCCTTGGAGTGATCTTCTTGGGTGACAGCTGAAGAAGCCCTATGGCCACCACCACATCCATGGCCGCCTTCACCAGTGCTAGCAGCCGTTCGTCCGACTGTTTCATCTTGTTCCTGTACTGGTCATTCTACAAACCGACGCAGAAACAGGGGGAGAAGGTTAAGTGGTTAACTGCATAAGCTCTATGAACTGATCATCAGTTGCCAGTCGGCTGCAGATATGATAGCATTCATACCTCATATTTATCAACATCCTTCAGCTCTCTCGCCAGCTTCCTCATCGATTTTGATAGCCTTTTAAGCTCCCCAAGCTACAAAACAGAAGATGTGTTTTTATTGACTATCAAAATGAGGCAAAGAATGCAGTGAATTATGTCAGTTTGTATACCTCGACCAACCCTGCACAGACTGAAGAAGCCATCCAGCAGTAGAGAGATATCCTGACAATCCGGTCCGTGCGCTCCTTGTTCTAGCAACAAGAACATCAAATCATTATGATAAATCGTAAGTTAGACAACCTTGTATATCAACACAAGGCCAAAAAAAAAAAACCCGAGTGAACCATGTATCCATCTTGACAACCTTGTAAATCCCTGATCTTCCTAACCATACAAATTGGTCCAGGAACAAGAACGTCGATAGCAGCGCATTTTTGGACTGCAATTGTAAAAAAAAAAAGTGATTAACATGATACATCATTCTCGCGCAGACAATTATTGATGAAAAGTGTAAAAGAAAAGAAATACTGTACCTTCCCAAGCAAGACCAGTGTGAGTGGAGTTCCTTTGGCAGGAGGGCTGATAAGAGCATGCAGATCATTGACCCACTGCAAACGCAAGACAGAAACAGTGGAAGAAGCATCAGCTGTATGGCACGCTGAGATAACTGGGGATTGATAGATAGCAGCAAGCAGGGATGGATTAGATATCATCGTCTGTGACCTTGAGGAGCCGGAACACTTTGCGAGCTAGGGTGGTCGACCTGTCGACATCCTGTGCCGTGCCAGGCTGCCCGTTGCTGATAAACTTTGAACCGTACTGGATCGCCCTGCAGATCTTGTCCCTGGCCTCGGCTTTGTTCAAGTACAGAACAAGAAGGCCGAGCTCTGCTCGTGTGGCGTCTAACGTGCTCATCTTCCCGTCCTGAAGCAACCAATGATGAAAACTACAGAATTCACTATATCAAATGCACATACAACATATCTACCATAGCACCAATCATCTACAGCAGTTACTAGCATACTTTCTGCAGATTAAGCTGGTCTGGAAGTGGAACTAGCATGGTAGCATCAGTTCTGAAAACAGATAATCTGTCAGCTACACAAACTGGCTATTGCAGCATAGCTAGAATGGCAGCAGGGTGCAGGAAGCAGTGAGATTAGGGAGGTCTGACCAATTAATTACCTTGCTAACTAGGGAGCAGGAAGGAAGCAGCTCGAGGAGAAGCGAAGGGATGGGGGCGGATAAAGGAGGAATGGCTACCTGGTGTTTGCCGAGACGTTCCAACTCCCGGAGACTGGAGCGGAGCGGCAGTGGCTTTTCTTCTCCACGGCTATTTCACCATTCGATTGGTGTGGATTGAGATGAGATGACTCGTGGTGGAGGGACGGGGCGCCCCTTCCCTTGAATCGGGAGACTGACACGTTTGGATTTTAGCCCTCCTTTACGTGTGGACACACAGGAAGTTCTGAGGTTTTTGTACTGACATGAATGATATTAGCAAACATCTCTAGAAGGAAAAAAAAGAGTCTATTTTACACACTTGATTAACCCCTTAACCATTAGAACTAAATATATCGTCTTCTTAACTATTAAAACCAGCTTATTTCACCTCTCGGAATGGTTTGCATAACAATTTTATCATATATAACATCCACATAGCAAATTGATCTTCATCCTACGGAGCGCTTATGTGTAATTATATCATGGTAATTTTATCATATATTTTTTTTAAATCCATGTAACCAATATGACAATCACATTTAAAAAAAATAAAAAATACAGTTAAACCCGACAACAGGTCCACTTTTACTTTAACGTTTCTTTCTCTCTCCTTTCTCCTTCACCTCTCCCTCTCCCTATCTCTTTGGCCCTGTCTGGTCATTGCATCAATGGAGGTATCAATGATGGGGACGAAGTAGCGACGATGATAGTGCCAATGGAGGTGGCGGCAGTGGGACCAAAGGGGTGACAGTGACAGTGCCAATGAAGACAGTGGCGGTGGCAAATTGGTCTTGTTCCTCTTTGCCTCGACCCTTCTTTCCCTTGTTCTCTCTGCCCTTGGCGTCGTCATAGCATCAAGCTCCTCTCGCTACTCCTTTGCTTCTGCCACCTTCTCACCACCACGAGAGCCAACGACTGCTACAGAGGCAGCGGGTGCTTAGGAACGATGTCTAGGGCAGGAGGAAGAGAATGATGGCCCTATGCACGGTTAGAGAAGATAAGAGTCGAGACGGAGAAGATAGTGTGCTGTAGTGCCATCATTCTCCGCGATTCCAGATCCACCACTGACACTGACCCTAGCTCTGCCCATGGTAAAGCACTAAGGACTTCGACTCCCTTGGCTAGATCCAGGCCGACCAGCGGTAGGATCCCTTGTCATCTACCTTCGCCTCCTCCTAGCCTGACCTTTCCTGCTCTCCCTCTTCGTTGGCGTTGCAAGAGGTGAGGATGGGCTAGATGGGGAGAGCAGGGAGATGGAGGTGGTGTTGACAGACTCTGGCTACTACGTCGATATTGGGATGATCGAGGTGAAAGGGAGAAAGAGAGGGAGGAAGAAGAAGAGAAAGGGCGCCCTGATGCCGGTGGCAGCGGTGATTGTGTTTGACAAGACGATGGTGGTGGTGGCATCAATGGTGGCTCCGAGCTTTAAGCCAAACGTCAATGGTGTCTAGGAAAGCGAGAGAAGAGAGGACGGTTGGTGGGTCCCATGGTTTTTTTATTTTTTATGTTGATGACATGTGAGTCTCGTAGTTTTTTTGTTTGAATTGCCACCTAATAGTCAAGTCAGGGATAGATCATGTCATAATGTCATGTAAGATAGAACCGCTCACTGTAATGCCATACAAGCGTTACATAGGCCAAAAGCACCATTAGAATCACTCGGGGAGGCAAAACGAGTTAGTTTTGATAGATGAGGGAGATAATATACCTGATTTTGCAATTGAGGAAGATAAATCAGACAAGGCATGTAGTCGAGGAAGGGAATATGAACTTTTTCCTCTCTAAAACCTTAGTAAATAATGGGCCTTTGTTGGGCCTTAGAACCAGGGGATGCAATTTGGATTGGGCCTAACATGCGAAGCCCAACATTGATGAGAAGAAGCAGATCGAAGGCGACATGGTGAACCGGTGATGGATCGGAGCGGTGGTCGACGGTTGTGGCAGGATGGATTCATTGTCATTGTCAGCTTACCACGTGCCCGCATCAAGGAGTTGGAGCCAATGTTGAAATTATTTGGGCCTAGCACATTTAATTCTAATAATTTCTAGGCCCATAATTAATGCTAGGTGGAGTTAAAATTTAGTCCCACATACGAAACTAACAGGAGGATGACTCAACTTAAATAGTTTGCAATCATGTGTATTTATTGACAAGCGAAGTGTGGTGAATAGAAAGCCACACACACGCTGAGTCGACCCATTGGCGGAGGCAACATGCATAGAACAAATCTAATTTGGTAAATGCCATTAAGTGTTGTTAATTCCCTAATGGTGATTGTTAATACACTAACATAATAGCCATTAAGCGCTGTTAATTCTCATTAATTATTGTATCTTCTTGTGCTCCTCGTGCTGGCATAATAGGAGTAGATCCATTCCTTCTCTGATCTCTCTGTCATAATCCAACCGATGTATTAATGGTGATCGTTAATACACTAACCCAACCGATGTACTAATGGCAGTCCATAATAAGCTAACGTAAAAGGCCATTAAGCATTGTTAATTCCCATTAATTATCGTCTCTCCTCGTGCTGGCATAGTGGATCCATCCTTTCTCTGACATCTCTTTGTCACAATCCACATCAATAGTTCATCTCCAATTCAGAATACCTATGCGCATGAGTTTCTTGAATGAGTAGGCCTCTAAAACTCCTCCTGCCTAAGAACTTGCACAGGTAGGCAGGCAATCAGGTTTTTAGGAGTATTTTCAGTGTGACTGGTCCTACATCTGCTTCTACTATATTATGACTGCTCCTGCATCTGCTTCGACTATATCATGACTGCTCCTACATCTACTTCGACTATATTGGAACGACAACTAACTAGAACAATGGATCCATCGCTCCTGGAGTTGATGGTGCATCTGGATCTCGCACTAGTGGTACTAGTGGTTTCTCATCCGGGTACTTGCTTTTTTCTTTGGTGTTAAACATGTTTGTATATGTAACTTTTACTATTAGCATGTTCATATTTAGCACTAGTAATGGATCACTCATGTACTTAGCTGTCGTGTTTATTCTAATGAGTTTTTAGATTAAAATATATCAAATATTTACTAGATTTCTAATCATCCAAAAACTTGATAGGTTGGTTTTACCAAATCACTTAAACCACATCCTTTTGATGGTTCTAATTATAAGAGATGAAAGGCACGTGCGCTACTGTGGTTGATAGCCATGCAATGCTTTCATGTTGCACAAGATAAGCTAATTGAACCACTTCCTACCCCGAGGAGGAGAGCAAGTTCAAGGCGGTTGACTGCTTGTTTTGAGGTATACTGATTAATGTGCTAGCTGACAATACAGTGGATGTGTACATGCATATGCCTACGAGGAAAGAGATGTGGGATGCACTTGAGGCCAATTTTGGAGTTTTCGACATTGGCATTGAGCTGTATATCATGGAGCTATTATATGACTACAAGATGATCAATAATCATTTTGTAGTAGAACAAGCTCATGAGATTTAGATGATAGCAAAGGAACTTGAGAACAATAGCTACGAGTTGTTGGATAAGTTTCTGGTAGGTGGCATTATTGCCGAACTGCCACCCTATTGGATAGATTTTGCCACTTCTCTAAAGCACAAGGGACAATAATTCATTTTTACTAATTTGATTGGCTTTTTGGGTGTTGAAGAGAAGGCGAGGGCAAAATACACTTGTGGCAAAAAAATTGAGGGAGGTTCTAGTGCTAATTTGGTGTAGAAGAAGAACCCTCAAGCCTCCTATAAGAAGAAGGACAAGTCTGATTTCAAGTCTAAAGTCATCACCACTTTTAAGAAAAAGAAGGGCAAGAGAAAGGGCAACTACTTTATGTGCGGTGAACCTGGTTATTGAGCCAAGTACTATGTTGACCACAAGGATAAACAGAAGAGGTTTGTCAACTTAGTTATTAGAGAGAATGGTGGTATGGTAATTTTTTACGTACAGTAATATCTATTTTTTGATCACCTGAATAATGGGTTGATACTAGTGCTAATATTTATGTGTGTGCAGATATTTTGTTATTTTCTTCTTATCAGGTTGGTAGAGCTTCCTCCTTATTGATAGAAAATGGATTATATGCTATTGTTCATGGTGTTGATTGATCTGAAGTTTACTTAAAAAAGACCTTGCAGCATGTCCCCTCAATAAAGAAAAATCTTATCAACAGCTCTCTAATGTGTAGATATGGTTTTAGACTTGCATTTAAATCCAATAAATATGTCGTGTCAAGAGATGTTACATTTATAAGTAAAGGTTATGAAAGCAGAGGCTCTTTCCACTTTTCTCTAAATGATGCTTGTAATAATGTTGTGAAACATGTGGGCAATGATGATGAGTCAAATGTTTAGCATTCGTGACTCTATCATGTTAATTTTGGGTGTATGATGCAATTAGCTAACATGAGTTTAATCGCAAAATTCAATTTGGTTAAGGGTTCTAAGTGTCATACATGTGTTCAATCAAAACAATCTTGCAAGTCTCACAAGACAACAAGATGAGAAATTTGGCACCGTTAGAACTTGTTTATTCTAATTTGTGCAAGATTAATAGCGTGCTGACCAAAGGGGGAAAGAAGTATTTCATGACACTTATAGATGATTGTAATAGATTTTGCTATGTGTACCTATTAAAAAGAAAAGATGAAGCGTTGCATTATTTTAAGATATATAAGACTGAGGTAGAAAATCAACTTGAAAAAAAATCAAAATCAAACGGTTAAGATCGGATTGTAGTGGAGAGTATTTTTTAAATGAGTTTACTTCATTCTATGAGGAACTTAACGTTATTTATGAGAGGACACCTCCCTATTCGGTCAAAAAAATAACTGCACTTTAGCAGATTTGGTTAATGCCATGTTAGACACTGTGGGACTTTCTAATGAATGGTAGGGTGAGACTATATTGATTGCATGTTATGAACTGAATAGAGTCTGTTAACATCAAAATCTGGACGATCCGATGGCGCTAAAGCCGATCGGCTGGGAGATTCGATGGGGCTAAAGCTGATCGGCTGAGAGGTCTGATGAAGGGTTTAATGCAGTCATCGGCCGATAGAGATACTGAGACAAAGCCGATGGAGAACTGTAGAAAAGCCGATCAGATTAGTAGAAGATTGGATCGGCTTGAAGACAGGGGATTGTCCAATCGGGATCAGGTCCGAGAAGCCCGAGGGAAGGAAGAAGACGGATTAGCTTGACTAAAAAAGGTCTGATAGCTATAGCAGAGAAGCCGATCAGGTTGCAGCAAAGAAAGACTCGGTTATAAATTGGAAGATTATTCAGATGAAATCGGATTTGCGGAGGAGCCGTGGACTCCACGGCAGGGTGCTTATTTTTGTAAATTATAACCTTACTCAATTAGGGAGGTCTAGCTGGTTAGTTAACTTCTTTAGGAATATTTTCCTTTGTTCTTACTAGAAAATAATGTCCGATAGTCGTAGACGCGTCGGACTTTGTCTGTAAATCCAGGGTATAAATATAGACCCCCTGAAAACATGTAAGATATCTCTCGATCATATACAAATTCGACGCATCGTTACCCTAATTCATCTAGGTTCTACCGGTGGGTTCTGGCTCTCGACGCGGGGCTGCATCGGTTAAGTCTGATCTCCGACGAAGGGGTAAGTCCCGCCACCATCCCGATATGTCCTGCTCTGTCTGAGGCTACATCGGTTAGGTCCGACCTCTTAGGCCGATCGGATGTATCGCATCACATTCGTGCTAGACCTATCGGCCTGTTAAGCTCTCTCTGTCGTCGTCAGTGTCGTGCTGCATCGGTTAGGTCCGACCTACGGGGCTGCCGACGGTAGATCGAGCTTCAGGCCTATAGTCTCCTGCATGGCGTGTCATCGGAGTGCTAGCCGATGAGTTATCCATGCTCTGTGCTTCACGCCTAGCGCATCGGCCCCTCGGCCGATACGCATCAGCCTTTAGAGGCGTCCCACGACGCGTAACGCCAAACGTATCGGACCCCCAGCCGATACGTACCCGCCTTCAGAGAGGCGTCCCCTCATCGGCTCAGCTAGCCGATGGGTTCGTTCCTATCCTTGCTACGGCACAGCCGATCCGGCGTCCTTCGTATCATCGCCGCTGGCCTCGGCCTCGTACTGTCTCGGTTAGGTCTGATCTTCGAGGTTCGGTGTTGATGGTGCTGCCACGACGGGCGATGGGTCTCGTGCTGTCATATCCAGAGTGGCATTGGCTTTGCAGCCCGTGCCTTCTTGCACTAATCATCGCCTAGGCCGCATGCGCCTTCATCGATTTTTCCAACCGATGAATCACTGTTCGGCTGTCCAGAGGGATCCCGTGTGTCTCGCTATCCTCTGAATACACCATGGTTCCTCCATTGGCTCTGCGGTCGATCGCTCGTCGACACCTGTCCACATCGGCTCCCCAGCCGATCGAACAGCATCCCGAACCTATCGGGAGCTAGCCGATAGCGAGTGTCTGTATCGGACCCGCTCATCTCACTTTCTTGTCAATTGCAGGGTCAAATTGACTGGCACGCCCATGAACCTCGAGACCTAAGGACCTGCACTGGAGATAAGCAAACCTCCTAGGCCTTCGCGTGACCGAACCGCCGTCCTTCCCCGGTCGTGGGATTTTTTGGCGGCGAGCAGAGTCATATATAGAATAAAGAAGTAACACCATTTGAGAAATGAGAAAAGAAAAGGTTGATGTACTAATAATAGAAAAAGCGTAAACTTGAACCGAAAACCGTAGACTGTCTTTCTTGGTTATGCTATCAACGGTGTAGATTATAGGTTCTTACTTGTATATTCTAAGGTGCACAATCATAGAGTCCGAAGACACTACATTTGTTGATAATCAATTTACTATGAAAGAGATACTTACCTCATCTAGTCAAGAACCTATTTTATCCCTCACTATTTTATGTGGATAGAACATAATGAACAAATGCCTATGAAAAATTCTGAGGATAACACTATAGCTACTTGAAAGAGTAAGAGACATAGAACTGTAAAGTCTTTTGGTGATAACTACATTATATGTACCTTGTGGATGATACACCAAGAACTATAAAAGAGACGTATTTATCTTTTGATGATGATTATTGAAAGAAAGTGGTACGGAGTAAGATAGATCCTATTATGACTAATGGAACTTGGGAGGTCATTGATCGTCCTTATGGATGTAAATATGTAGGATGTAAATAGGTTTTTAAGAAAAAAACTTATGTCTGATGGTATAATTAAAAAGTACAAGGTTAGACTTATGGTCAAGGGTTATACCTAATAAGAAGGCGATGACTTTTTTTTGACTCTTATTCACTAGTTGCTCGCTTGACCATAATTCGAATGCTACTTGCTAGCAGCCTCTCATGGCCTTTTCGTTCATCAGATGAACATTAAGACAACTTTCTTAAATGGAGAGTTAGAGAAGAAGATCTATATGGATCAACCAAACGGATTTATAGTAGAAGGTCAAGAATGAATGGTGTGTAAACTATTAAAGTCTTTGTATAGTCTTAAACAAGCACCCAAGCAGTGAGAAATTCGACAGAACTCTGACATCTGCTGGCTTTGTTGTGAATGAAGCTGATAGATATGTGTATTATCACAATGGTGGGGGAGAGAGGGTAATCTTGTGCTTATATGTTGATAATATATTAATTTTTGGAACCAACTTCAATGTGATTGAGGAGGTCAAGGACTTTCTATTTAAGAGCTTTGAGATGAAAGATTTGGAAGTGGCTGATGTGATTGTTAACATTAAACTACTGAGAGGAGGTGATGGTGGGGTTATACTCTTGCAATCCCACTATATGAAAAAGATCTTGAGTTGATTTGGTTATAATGACTACAAGTATGCTCTTACTCTTTATAATCCTAGTGTGTTATTGAGAAAAAAACAAAGAATAATAAGGGATCAATTATGATACTCCTATATTATTGGTTAAGTGATGTATTTGACTAGTGCTATGAGACTTGACATCTCGTTTGCTGTGAGCAAGTTGAACCGATTTGTTTTAAATCCGAGAGATGATTACTGGCATGCTCTTAAAAGAGGTATGCGCTATCTAAACTACATATGAATTAGATTTTTGATGCTGATGAGTTAAAAGCCACATGTGGATGTGTGTTCACATTTAGAGATGGTGTTGTTTTATAAAAGTCTTACAAGCAAACTATCTTAACGAGATCAACAATAAAAGCATAACTTATTTTAAGTAGAGATGTTGGTCTACAAAACATCTTAAAATTAATAAGCCCGAAGGTGGTGAATGGAAAGCCAAACGCACATGCATTGAGTCGAGTCAAATCGCGCCACACCGACACGACACGACACAGATTAGATCTAATCTGAGATGACCATATCGTTTGTATTTTGAATTTTGAATTTTTATGGAATAAAGCCAATGTACTAATGATGTATTAATTAATTCATGTTAATTCTCGTCTCTCCTCATAGTATAATACGAGTGGATCTATCCCTTCTCCGACATCTTTCTATCACAATCACAATCTAATTATTTATTTATGATACTATTTATCATCTTCAGTTTAGAATATATGTGAGCATAGGTTTCTTGAAAGAGTAACCTTCGAAACTCCTTCTGTCTGAGAACATACATGCATAGGCAAGCAAGCGATAAGTTTTTAGGATGACGCTTTTGGTGTAACTCCTTATACATCTAGTTTAATTATATTATGACTAATTCTATATCTGCTTCGACTTACATCCAAATAACGACAAACTATCCAGTGATTTTAGAGCCCAATGGACTATCCGGATCTCATCTAAAGTATTTGTTCTTATCTTTATGTTAAAATATGTTTATAGATGTAACTTTTTATTTTTCTCGCTAGTTTATATCGAATATTGACTAGATGTGCAACAGCCACAAGCGGGGCTTGATCCGCTCGCCGGCGGTGCCGGCTCCCGCAGTTCCGCGAGATGGCGCGGCGGTGCGAGGGGTTTCGGGCGACAGGGAGACACCAACCAAACAGGCTAGGCGCCTAGGCTAGTTCGTTCCAGCCGAGAGCCCGAGAGCCTCCCGGATCCGTCAGGTCAGATCAGGACGCAACCAACTGCCTGGCTCGTTGGATTGAGAGCTTCTCCCCTCTGCGCAGCGGCCATGGCTTCTTCCTCGCTCGTCTCGCGGTCCCACTTCACTCCGCGCCCTGCCGCCTCGACGGCCCGTCCTTGCAGCGCCCGCTTCCCTGTCCTGGGGCCCCGCGGCGTCGTGGCCGGCGTGCGATGCCAGGAGCAGGCGAGCGACATGGACGGGCAGTACATGCGCCGATGTGTGGAGCTGGCGCGCAAGGCGGTCGGCCATACCAGCCCTAACCCCATGGTCGGCTGTGTCGTTGTCCTCGACGGCCGCGTCGTCGGCGAGGGTTTCCATCCCAAAGCCGGCCAACCCCACGCCGAGGTCGCTTCTCACACTCTTACTAGAGTCTGTTTTATTGGATATGTTTTTTTTACATAAGATTGCATAGGTTAATGTCCTGTTTGTCATACAAACATAGGTCCAGATTTCAGATCCACACAAGATTTGGAGTTTGTAAGTTAAGTTATAGTGATTTAAACTTTCAAATTTTATCTAAAATAGAAATAAAATGATATATTCAAATTTTGTCAACATAATCACAGATCATAGATCAAGATCCGTGGATTTGTGAACCTAGGAATATCAACTCTAAGAAATCTTGAATTCGTAGTTGTACCAAACATGACCTAAATAACAAAAAAAAAGTTTCTTTCAATGTTGGTTCGTGCAAGGTCTTACTTTTGACATCTGTTCAATCCTGATGGAATAATTGTGTACGTTGTGTGTTAATTCTCTCTAATCTTTATTTTTGCCACACCATCTGTAACATTGCAACAGGTGAGATGGAAAAAGGGATACTGTAAATATTAATGCAGCAAGCGAAATTGGAACTTATTGTCAAAGCCAGCGGTACATTGCATTTTTTTCAGGAAATATTGTTCCTTACCTACTTTAAGAACTTGCAATGGCAATGTCTAACGACCATTTTCTTGTCTACTGTACTAAAGAGCTTGCAGTTTTTTCTAGATAATGGGTAGTATTTCGATAAGAAATGAAACTTAAGAACTTGCAATTTCAATTTAGTATAATGAACTTGATAGTACCCTAACATAGTAAAGTTGTTACCATCTGCAGGTATTTGCTCTGAGAGATGCTGGGGATTTAGCAGAGAATGCAACGGCCTATGTGAGTTTAGAGCCCTGCAACCATTACGGGAGGACACCTCCCTGCACTGAAGCACTCATCAAAGCCAAAGTTAAGGATGTTGTGGTGGGGATGACTGACCCAAATCCTATTGTGGCCTCCAAGGGGATTGAAAGGCTCAAAACTGCTGGGATAGATGTGAGGTTGTGCGTGGAGGAAGAAGCGTCGTGCCGCAAGCTAAATGAGGCTTACATCCATCGCATGCTTACTGGGAAGTCCTTTGCAACTTTAAGGTAAATATGCAAATTTCTTTGCAACTATTTTTTGTTTGAAATACAATGTGCAATGTTAATGATTGTTTATCTACGACATGAATAACAGAACTACACTTTCGATGAATGGAGCCGTTGTAAATCAAATTGGGAGTGAAGCTGATCAACCAGGAGGATACTACTCACAATTACTGAAAGAATACGATGGAGTCTTAATTTCAAGCAATTTGGCCAAGACAGTTACCTTGCCTGTATCCCATGAAGCTGGTGCAAAGCAGCCTCTTTATATCATCATAGCACAGGGTGAAGGTTCCCAATTAAAAATTCTGTCTCTCAAAGAAGAGTGCACATCTCAGGCAATAGTTCTAACCGACCGTCCTATCATTGTGGAGCCATCAGGAGTTGAAGTTTTAGTACTTGATCGGATGAACTTGGAGTCCATTCTGCAACTTCTTGCACAGCGAGGGTTATGTAGTGTGTTGGTGGATTTCAGGGAGGCTGGAGGAGACATTGCGTCCCTTCTGAAGAACTTTGAGGGGGAGAAGTTGGTACAGAAGGTTGTTGTGGAGCTTCTGCCTATCTGGACTGTGAGCAGAGGGCCGAACGACCTGGCATTTGGTGGGAGCCAGTCATTTCCATTGAAGGATGTGGAGCACAAGGAGGTAAATGGATGCGTGCTGCTTGAGGGTTATGTGTAACTTTTTTTTCTCTGTTTGAGGTTGATCCTGTCCTGAGTAACAGTGCAGTCATGTACTCATATAAACTTAAGGCCTCCAAAGGAAAACATAGTAAGGTTAAAAGATTTTAATTCTATATAAAAATTCCTACGAAGACATTTTAAATAAAGGATTGAATCACATCCTTTCTTTTGAAATTCCTAAGAATTGGACAGTCTTATAGAGATTTTATAGAGAAATATTTAGAGAAAAATAAGTGTAAGTGGACTTCATGTTTTTTTGCATTCGCTGTAATATTTTTTCAATGACATTCGTTCTAATTAAACATGATCCATCAGCTTGATGTGGCATACTGATATGGAGTGCAGTACAACACATCAACACTCCGGTAAAAAAAAGGAAAACAAAGGTCCACTGATATAGAGATGCACGTGCTCGGCGCTAGTGATGGTCAGATAGGTTGGATCTTTGCATATAGGTCGGATACGTGTAAATAGTAGCAGGTCCGTACAACCTGAGCCCGATAATAGGTGGGCTATGCTTGGACCAAGAACGCAGCACGTTAGGTCAGGCCAACACGGCATGGGCACGAGGGAGCACGCATGGCCTGGTTAGCATGTAGAGCTAGGCATGGCATGTCACAACACGCGGGGATATGGTATGATCCGAATTTTTGCCCAATCACATTGCACCGTAAGTTTTGCAATGATTATTTTTAAAAAAAAATAGCCATTGGAACTTAATATATATATATAAAGAAAAAATAATAAAAATTTTCTCCTATAAATATAAATATATATATACACATAACCCACGTAACTTTTCCAGGCCGTGCCGACACGGTATAAAACGAAAGTCTCTTAGTAATATCAGCACTGGAGTGACACGACACCACCGTGCTAGTTCGACCGGGTCATTAGGCCATCACTAATCGGCGCGGCTGGAGCGGCTCATGTCGCAGATCAAGCCCAAGGAGAAGACCACTTCTCGGCGCAGTTGGACTCCACTGCTCTGCTGCCCATCTCTCCGTGTCCTGTACATCAGGAATGCGGCGCCATTGCTGAGTCGCCGCATCCACCTGCACGCTCACGGCACGGAGCCGCTGCCCCGCATCGCCGTCGACTACTGCCCCGAGGCCTGCCACCACGCAGCCGAGGACGCTGAGATCCACGTCACCTACGACGGCCGCGGCGGCGCGCGCTGGCAATCCCGCTGCCGCTTCCTCCCCGGAGGCGCCGTCGCAGCCACGATCCGCGCGCCGGCCGAGGACACCGCCGGGCTCAACCACAATCTCTACCTCTCCTCCCTCGAGGGCTCCCGCGACAACGACGAGATCGACTTCGAGTTCCTCGGCCACGACAAGTGCGCCGTCCAGACCAACTTCCACGTCGCCGGCGGAGGCGGGAGGGAGCAGATCCACCGCCTCCAGTATAACTCCTCGGACGGATTCCACCACTACGCCCTCGCATAGGGCGCCGAGGCGATCGAGTGGCGCATCGACGGCCAGCTGATCTGGAGGGAGGAGCGCGTCGCCGGCGAGCCGTGGCCCGAGAAGCCCATGTTCCTGTACGCGTCCGTGTGGGATGCCAGCCACATCAACGACGGGAAGTGGACGGGCACCTACCACGGCCGCGACGCGCCATACGTCTGCAGCTACAAGGATATCAGGGTGCCCCTTGCGCTCTCGTTGGAAGAGGAAGATCTATACCAATGTGCAAGTGGCGGAGATGCACCTGCCGCCGCCGCAGCCGATGCTGCTGTGGAAGAGGTGGATGCCGGAGATGCGCCTGCTGCCACCGACGCCACCGCCGATGCTGTGGAAGAGATGGACGCCGGAACTGGTAAAGGTTAGATCTTTGCGCTGTAGTGCTGTTTCCATCGTTGATTTGTGGGGGGAAAACATGTTTGAAGGTTTGATTGTAACAATAAAATGAAATCGTGTATAAGTTGGTTGAATGTAATGTATGAATGTTCTAATTTGGGTATGAAGTTTCAGCATCGTTGTTCAGCATGGTTTTCTCGTTCTTCGTTCGGTGATCTAATAGGCCTATCCACGATACAATTGTACAACAATTGTCAGGAGAAGATGTGCATAGTTTTGTCCACTGATATGGGTAAATTGAATCTCAGCAAAGTCTTATATACAGTGTTTTCTACAAAAGAAATCCTTGTTGATGTATCGAGATAATTCGGTTCATCACCTTCCCTCTGTATAACGGATACTGATGACATATTACAATATATGTTGTTTGTAAATTTTTCTTGACACCTGATGCTTGGGCCGGCCTGCTACAGTATATGGGTCGTGCCGCGGCCTCGGCCCAAGCACGACACTGTCTAACGGGCCGTGAACAGTACGCTAGTGCCCAGGCCGGCCCGCTTCAGAACGGCCCATTTATCCATCTAGCAGATAGAACCCTAGCGTATTTTCTAATTATCACTGACACCCTCCCGTGGCAGCCAACCGCAACGCGGCGCGCGGCGAACTCGGTCGGCAGAAGAAAGCGAGCGCGACGCGATGGCAAACGTGGCGCTTCTGTCCGCCGCCCCGCCCTCCACCTCCTCCCCCGCCGCTCCCCGCCTTCTCCACCTCGCTCGCCGTCCTCCGCCTCGCCGCTCCGCCTGCCGCCGAAGAGCAGCCTCCAGGCTCTCCATCAGTAAGCCCCGCCTCCCCCGCTTACCTGTTCGTGTCTCACCTCTTCACTTAGCTTGCCGGTGTACTTGTGCGGGCGCCCAAATTTACCAGCTTAGATTCGCCGGGCTCCTGAATAGTTGTGTTGTTCATTCTAGACTAGTGCCGGTTCCTGGTGAGGAGAAGCGAACTCCAGTGAGGGAGATGAAGTGAGGGCCTCAGGATTTGGATAGGGGACTGGGTTTACTCTGAGCCGCCGGAAATAGTATAGTGGTGGGGTGGTGTGCTGTTGATTCCAGTTTCCACGAGAAGTTCATGGCATTGCACAATTGCACTACTGTTATAGCTGTCGATGTTATGGACCATGTTGTTTTGTTCGTGTTTCCCCCTTAGCTGGATTTGCACAAATTGCCAGTGGCCGCATTGGGCGAGGACCCAATCAGGGAATGGATTCTCACCGAAGGGAAGGCCACCAAGATCACAGGAGTCAGCTCCATTGGTGGTGGCTGCATTAACTCTGCTCAGTGTTACAAGACTGATGCCGGTTCCTTCTTTGTGAAGACCAATAGGTGTGCCAAGTTCCTTTTTGTATCAATAGTGTCTTCAGAGTTATGCAACTAGTCATGATTTGGGTTTTATGGTCGTAATGATGAAATAAATGCATCGCATTGTGTGCCAGACGTATTGGTCCATCTATGTTTGAAGGGGAGGCTCTTGGTTTGAAGGCCATGTATGACACAAATTCAATTCATGTTCCATTGCCGTACAAGGTTAGTAAATGTTTTTCCTCTAAACAATAACGGGTTAGTGAAGGAACAGATGAATGAACATGTGCGTGTTTCGATAATGCATAGAACAATACAAGTACAGTACATTGCATGTAAGCACATGAGTGATTTTATTGTCCTACACATGCACGATAGATGCATTTCTATGATTTGTTAATGCCACAGACCTAACTACAAGTTCTACTATTTGATTAGCATGAATGTGCATTGCATTATACATCTTTCTGTATTTGCTGATTGGACTAGAATTGATAAGCAACCGGTTAGCATAGATGACTATGTAGGCATATGTTATGCTGTCTTATCACTAGTTTCCTGAATCAGATTCTTCAGTTTTTATTTCTTATTCTCCATGCCCCAGTACAGGTTGGATCATTACCAGCTGGTGGTTCTTTTATAATCATGGAGTTTATTGAATTTGGTCGTTCTAGAGGTGACCAGGTAAAGTTATACAAATATAAACTATATTGCAACATTTCCTAAAATTCTTTGTGGTTAAAAAACCATTTGTTTTCAGTCAGCTTTGGGCAGGAAGCTTGCTGAAATGCATAAATCTGCCAAATCTGATAAGGGCTATGGTTTCTATGTTGACAATACAATTGGAAGGTGCATATCCCTTGTGCCTGTACACTGTAACTTTGGTCAAACATTGCATATCAATCAAGTTTCGTTGCAATTTCTAGAACTTCTCTAATCATCGTCTTCTCTTACCGCAGCACTCCACAAATTAACACTTGGACTGCCGATTGGATTGAGTTTTACTCAAAGCATAGATTGGGCTTCCAATTAGAGTTGATAACCCAACGATTTGGAGACTCAGCAATATATGAAAAAGGTGCATAGGAGAAAGGAGGACAACTTATAAATTAAGCATCTGTGTTCTCATCTTTTGTATGAGATACACTAATACGCTTGCCATTCCTGTCTTGATTTGTGATCCTTCATCTTTGCTAACTTTTGCTTCTTAAGTGCAGGTCAGCGATTGATCAAGAATATGCATCCACTTTTTGAGGGTGCTGTTATTGAGCCATGCTTGCTTCATGGGGATCTATGGAGTGGAAACATAAGCTCTGATACTAATGGTGAACCTGTAATATTGGACCCAGCTTGCTACTGTAAGTAATATTCACTGTTCCTTGTTTCCAATTCTGGAACCATGGTTATGGATTGGAATAGAATTTTCTTACCATAATCATGAATATTGCCTGCATTAAATTTTCTAATTTTGCAAGAATAATGATTATTGGTTGCATTAGCACTAAAGTCGGTTTCTTATTTATTTATTTATTTATTTTTGCCTTCAAAGGCAAATACACATTGTATACTTCTGATAATAATTTGCAATGAAGTGATCAAATTTTTTTTGTGTTCATTTGATATGCCTAGATTACTGGTCGTCTTACCTATGGCACATCATAACCAGTAGACAATTCATTGAAGAAAACTTATTGTTGTTTAAATGCAGATGGCCACAATGAAGCAGAGTTTGGTATGTCATGGTGTGCTGGATTTGGTGGGGAATTCTATAGCTCCTATTTTCAGGTACTTTCTTATTCTGTTCCATGTGTATGTTTTAAGTACAAGCACTGAAGATTAAGAGTACATTTTATACTCTGAAATGCTGAAACCCATCTGCCTTGTTGATTATTGATTACATTTCAGACTCTCTGTAGTTGCCTTTTACTAGTATTTGCCTATAAAGTGAGCCTGCAGATCCTGAGCTTGAAAATACTGTAATAAACTGGCTCCTTGAGATAGATCTGACAAGACAATAGGAATAGTAATATTTTACTAAATTACACCAGCGCCCAATTTGCCAGCTAATCTATGTCGTTATCATTTGGACCAACCAGAAACTATGCAGATAATTCTCCTTTTCCAGTGTTAGCATGATAATTTTCTAGACCTTGACAGCGAACATAGAGGCTATTTTTTAAAAAGATTTGGTTACAGGGTTTATGACTTGCAGTAATCAAATGGTGCATAGGTTGGGAATCACTCCCACAAAATAAAGCCCCACCTCCATCTTTTCTTCTGAAGTTCATTCTTGATGTGGCATGCGGTCATATCAGTTCTGCTTACTGCTTCTGATTAATCAATTCGGTGGAGGGTGTAAGTATATTCTCTACTCTGATTCAGGTGATGCCGAAACAGCCCGGCTTTGAGAAGAGGAGGGACCTGTATCTTCTCTACCACTATCTGAACCACTACAATCTTTTTGGCTCCGGGTACCGCTCATCAGCTATGTCCATTATCGACGACTACTTGAGGATGCTGAAGGCTTAGCAGCTACTTGTGTTTCCCTCGCAAGAGAACAGAATGAAGAAAATGTACGTATATACGTCATGTTTCTTGTATACTGTATAGTCTCGGCATGTTGTGAATTTATTATGACATTAAACATCACCGTATCAACCGAAAGGTCCTCAACTCTGCAAATATCTTACTGTTGATCCACCGTGATCCTGTTTCCGGATGTGCTAGGTGTCGCGCAAGTACAATGTATTGTTTCCTTTTTCTTGTTTTGTGGTGGACTATGATGATACTGGCGTCAGACGAGAACGGGTCAACGTGGCAACGATCCTATGAGCTACTAAATCTACTAGCCAGTCAACTGGAATGACACTATGATAAGATGCACATGCGCTACTTGGATATCCTTGGCAACACATGTAAAAGGCAATAATATCCTTGCCCACGCACTAGGCATTTTTAACAACCTAAGTCCACCAACGTGGCGCATTGCTATTCGACCCCCGCGAAAAGGGCATCAAAACTTTGGTGCACCCTGTGCTCCCCAGCTAATCCCTAGCAAAGCAAGCAACCCCAGACGCGTCTCAAATATATTTTTCACCACCTACTCCCCTGTTTTTAAACCCTCGTCACGATCCTAGCATTTCGTGAACGTTTCTTATGCGTGTTACGTTTGCTGCGTTTCACCTGTGTTATGTAGCAGAGTCTGTTTGCTTCATTGGTTGTTTCGAGTGGAAGTGTGTAGCGTGTAGTGTAGAGATGGATCAAGACGAGAGCTCGGGCATGCAGCCATTGACCGGGAGGCGCGTGCGCGCGGACACGCGGCACCCGGTGTACCGCGGCATACGGCTCCGCAGCGGCAAGTGGGTGTCGGAGATCCGCGAGCCGGGCAAGTCCAGCAGGATATGGCTCGGCACGTACCCGGCGCCCGAGATGGCCGCCGCGGCGTACGACGTCGCCGCGTTGGCGCTGCGCGGTGCGGAGGCCGCGCTCAACTTCCCCGGCACGGCCTCGTCGCGCCCGGCGCCACCCTCCAGCTCTCCCGACGACATCCGCGCTGCCGCCGCGGCGGCCGCCGTGATGATCGGCTCCGGTAACTGTGACGACCCGCGTGCCGCTGCAACCACGTCTCCGGCGGCGCCGGAGGCCGCTGGCACTTCTGGTCCGGGTGATCAGAAGCGCGTCGTGGACGAGGACGACGTCTTCGAGATGCCGCGGCTGCTGGCGAGCATGGCCGAGGGTCTGATGATGAGCCCGCCGAGGCTGAGCCCTGCGACGGACGGCGGCGGCGTGTCGACGGAGGACGACGACGGCATGAGCCTGTGGAACCATTTCTGAAATGGACTTCTTACGGGTGCATGTGCATTTGCAGGACAGGACACCGTGTATTTTTCATGTGTTCGTAATTTCGTATGCCTGTGCCTACGTTGTACGTATTCGGCACGTATGCGAGATAGGAACGGAGCAGATCGAGCAGGATACTGACTTTTATCGTAGTCGTCCTTTAACGTGTATGCGGCTTTATGGTCACTCAACGAATGTATCAGCTATCCGTAGACGAGTTATGGCTGAAACGATGCTCCTGATACAAAACTCGTGGTACAGCATTTGGCAGGATCTTTCTTTCAGGGGACGAGGGTCACTATCAAAGATTAAGAGTAAAAACGATGGGATTTTCCCTTAAATGAGATGTTATGGCTAAAATGGCAAATACGCCGGTTGTAATTACACGTACATCTAGAGCTGCTGTCCTCTCTGAGCCTCACTCGCCGAATTTAATTGTGCCATTCAGAATCTGTCCTTGGAATTGAGGGCATCAAACATTATGGGTTCGGTTTCTGTTAAACTAAGACAAAATTTTCGCATCTCAGATTGTCTTAGAAATGTGGTCTGCTAGGTGAGCGAAACAATACAACCGAAGATTTGTGCCAAAATGAGTGTTACATCACTTGATATACCAACACATCTTTCCTTGCAAGTAATATGGTTGCTCCAAAAGCATATCCTCATCGAGAGCTAGGAAAAGAGAAATGCATGCAAAATGCGTGACAACAAAAATTCATGTACATATTCAAGAACACTCACCAGACAATTATAGCAACAAAAAGCAAAAATTCATGTACATATGCAAGAACACTCACCAGACAATTGTAGCAACAAAGCAAAAAATTCATGCGCATATTCAAGAACACTCACCAGACAATTATAGCAACAAAAAATAAATATCGTTATTTGAAGTTATGCAGTAATAACTCTTTCCCGGTTGGACCTAATACGAGGTCAGTATACTTAAGTCCTGGTCGCACCAACTATTTATTATATTTATTACGTCATATGCATGAAGGCATTGTCCTTATATGTGATAGAGACTGTAGACAAAGCAGACCTAGCATGCACCGTTTGCCAACTTGACAATCAACCAACCTGTGACATACTTAGATTGTGCTGGATAAATTACTACTCTCTTGCGTTCGATCACCAACACTTAAACTGATATATCAGTTGCGAAGAAAGGGTAGCTAGCACCAAGCCACCAGTAGAGTTTGGGTCTACAAGAAACTCTATCATTTATCCTTGATTTTCTTTCTAAAACTTCTAAAGAAAAATAAGTCTGATTACATACGTACTCAGCAAGTCATAAAAATATAAATATACACAGACTTCAAAGCATGACTAGGTTTATTTCACAACTCTTATTTTTATTTTATATATTCAAAACTCCTATTAGTGCATTGAATTAAGGTCATATCCCTAATTCTATATGATAGTAGCTTAACAACAACTCCGTTTAGTTTGGTTTATTATTTCTAATAGACTAAGATACTAACACAACTCGTAAGTCGCAATGCAACAACATCAGCATCAACAAGCTGCCAAAGCCTATAGCCTATTGATAATTTTTACCTTATCGCACTTTTATTAGTTTCTTTTCACTTTCTCAGAATTATGGGTCCATGCTCAAATTATTATCCAATAACATTTATAAGACTATAGCTCACCTCATCAATCATGGCTCATAAAGTCTTCTACCCTTAGATAGCCCATTAACCGTAACATCAAATTTTAATTTACTTTTCTTTATATTACCATTATTAGTTTTTCTCTCAAATCTAGGCCTATCATCTCACCCTCTCACTATAAAGTCATCCGATTTTCCTGACTATACAAGTTTGTTCCTGACCACACTGGTCAGTCATTAGCTACATAAGCTAACTCTGAAAACAGTCCCATCTCACAACTTTACTTCATAATCATTTACAAATAAATCTACGTGAGAGAAACCACTTTACATTCACCCATGATTGTGGACATGGCTGTACGAATAATTTGGTCAAAAACTTTTATAAAAGATGCACGCTTTACCCACACGCTGCAAGACTCTCCAACTACCCATCGATAGTGAAGGCTTGCTACAAGATATTTTTAAAGCAAAACTAGGATAATCAGTTGACAACCAGAAGGATCCGAGACTAAGTCCTATCCAAGTCCCAGACATCCTATACTCAGGATCTCGCGAGCACCACTTCTCATGGTTACTCTAGTGATTCGACAACTTCTAGCAAATAAGCGATCCTAGCCCTACTAATTACTTAGCCAGAGAATCCCATAACATCCACATGGTCATAGTGTAATATACTCAGTGCAGTTTCCCGAGGAATCAGTCCTTATGTATAAATACAAAGCCTCACCACATAAGCGACCACTTTGCACTATAGTTTTCTTTAAAACAACCACCTTTTATTTCGCAAAGCCATTGACCTAAAGTGTCGGGTTTTCAAAAATAGTTCTTAACCTATTTTCCTAACACAATCAATTTATCCCATGAACTTATCACATTATTCATGGAAAAATGTTATTAATTATCAAAAGTAATTACTATAGGTCTTAGTACCAGTGGTACAAGCCTCAAGTAATAAAATATAGCTCACAAAGATCAGGGCAATCAATTTTTGAAAGAAAATAATATAATGCAACAAATAGGTCGGCCAAACAGATCAGTTGTGATCCATGACCTTTACGTATACCTAATTATGCACTTTATAAATATTTAATTTTATAAACTATGATTAATATGATCTAAGAAATGACTTACCTTGCTGTTGGTTGATACTAAACTCTTTAGATTCCGCATCCAAGAAATTTCAGTTGGCAAACTACGCACAAAATGAGAGAAATCCAAATAAAACCTAAAAAATAAAATATTATTATTAATAAATAATAGTATCATTGGATATATTTCAATTTTAGAAAAATTTTGGAAGTTCAACGGAGTCAATTGGACCTATGATTTAAGAGATATGAATTTTAGAACGTTAAATCAATTTCTGATTGAAGCGAAAAGAGTTTTTTTTATGAAAAATAATATTTCATGAAATATTCCTTCACAGGTCCTCTGCCATAGACATATAGAAGGCTAGCTCATGGTAGACCAAGTCTAGCCAGCTGGCGTTAGGATTAGTATACTCGGCTCAGGATTCATGGATTAATGCGTAAGACCCGACAGTAGTGGCATGACCTAAATAGACCAAGTGCACGGAATCGGTCAGAAGAGTGGACCCACGTGGGTCCTACCTTTTCTTTTCATTTTCTTATTTTCTTCTCTCTCTTTTTTCTTTTTTATTCTTTATCCCTTCCTTTTTTTTCTCTTTCTCCCTTCCATCTTCTCTTCTATCTTTTTGCCTCCATCCTTCTCCTGCAAAGGGATGAGGAGGGGGCAGCATCCCAGGAGGCAGGACAGCAGCAACATCGGGCAACGATGGTGAAAAGGGCTAGGACTAGTGGCAGTCTGTGACGACGGGATGGTAGAGAAGGAGGCACAGGCGACGATGCAGAGGAGGCGGCTCCTGGCTAGGGAGGAGAGGCTGCGCAGGGGTGACGAGGTAGGAGGCGGCACCTGGCTGTGGAGGAGAAGCAATGCAAGGGCGGTGGGATGGAAGGTTGTGGTGTGGAAAGGATGCCTATGCAAGGCTATTTTGGCCGACTGCATGTGGCGGCATCGGCGGCAGTGAAAGAAGGGGATGAAGGAGCCGATGGCAGTGTTGTTCTGTTCTTGTGGCGACGACGTCGGTTCAAACGGCGGGCCAAGCTCGGCGTGGTCGAAGAATTGGTGTAGGAGGAATGTGATGGGTCGGAGATAGAGTGATACTCGGGGAGGACAATAATGGCGGCCGCTTGGTTTTGTAGTTGCTCTCATCGCTTTGTGACGATTAGCACGATGACGAGCCTCTACGCAACACCGCAAATCATGTGAAGTACTTGATGCCTTTCCACATGTGTCGTGATGGGACATGGTGCTGACCTACGTTGCTGTTGTCGTAGCTTTGCCGGTTCCTTGATGTCTCGGGTGCTGGAGTAAGAGGCTTCACGTGGAAAGGGTATGGTGGTCAGCTAGTGATGGCTAAGGATGCTTGAGCATGTATGCATGCAGTGGTGGCTCTGCTTAGGCCTAAGACACAATAAAGAAGTGACAAGGCTACACACACGTGGCTGCTCTGCTTGTCTCATTCGTGAGCAGATGATTCGTATGCACGTGTGGGCTCTTGGGTGAAGATGGATGATCGTAGTGATGCATTGCTTTGGCTGTAAACAAAACAAAATAATAGAGGGGAGCTGCACATGTGTGGGTTGGATCAATTTGACTAGAAAAGATAAACGTATATTGCTTAGAAAAAGGAAAGAAGGCCAAAACGTGTTGTTGTTGTTTAAAAAGTTGCAGAGGAAAGGCTAAGAGAGAATCCTGTCTTTTACCGTTCAGATCCACACGTGATTAAATTTAACGTGATATGACGGATGATATGACCCACAAGTATATAGGGGAGTATAAGAGAATATTAAAATAGGGAAAGAAATATTTATTGATTCAAATATGAAATTTTCTTTTTTTTTGAAAGAACTTTTTTCAAGACTGTCAAAATTTCTAAAGTATAAAGTTTAACCTCAGGGATTTAATGGCACTACTAATAAAAAAATTAAGATCAATATTTAAAAAAACAAATAAAATAAAATAAACCGGGCGTTACGTTATGTTTTAACTTTTTTCAAAGTTAAACTTATTTAAATTTGACCAAATCTATAGAAAATATAACAATATTTTTAAAAAATAACAAATATAATTAATGCTATTTTTAATAAAATAATGTTATAGATGTTGCTATGTCTATATAAATTTACTCGAATTTTAAAATAAAATAAATTTAAAAAAATTAAAACGTTTTATAATATAAAACGAACAGAGTATCCTAATTTGATTTAGACTCGTGGTAGTTTAAGAAAGGTTTGGTACAGGCCATCTTTCGGCTGAGTCAACCTCGCTAACGTCAAACTTTTTAGCTCCAGCCCTAGGTTCGAACCTGAGTTTCTGACTCGTTTGATTATATACTACAGTAGTTCCATTGAGTTTGATTGAGACTTTCGGTACGCTCCTTTATGTTGAGGATCGCGTGAGACTCCGCGGATTCGGTTTGGAGGCCGCGCGCGCTGCTGCTGCGGGGTGCGTGCGAGCGAGCGATGTACCGTTGACGAGTTACGCGGGCGCTGGCGACGGCACGGCGCGATCACGTCCTTCCGTGCCGCGACGCAAGGTGGAGCGATCGACCGGCAGGCAGGCTGGCAATGCCGCAATGGCATGGCCCGGGACCCCGCGCGTATTCAAGGTCGAGCACGCTCGCCTCCTCGAGGACTCCGACACGAGCGGGCCTGCAGTTTACCCCACCTTGCAGCTGCAATGGCCTCCTCGTCCCGCCACATTCACTGCGGACTGCGGACCGTGCTTGCATCCGGCACCTGGCACCACTTCCGCTCAGCTCATCTGTGGACCGTTTTGTTCGACGCCACTACTACTATTCTCTCTTCCTTTTTGTCATTTGCCGGCATGCATGGCAGTACCGTTGGATGCATCAATAGATTCAGAAGAGGCGATTCATGATCACACAGCTTATTTCTTTGTACTGACTGAAACTCTGAAGCTGACAGCATCTAGCTTCTGATATCATAATTCAAGGTGCATCTAACGTTTAATGGCACAGCTGGAGCGCTGGTGCCCAAATCTAGGCACTCACTCCTGCGTAGTACGCTCCTACGGGACCATACATGCATATACTATGATATATCTGGCCCCTACATGGCTGGCTACATGTGCGTATCCGTACCTTCTATATTTATACTATGTACGTGCATGGCCTAAACCTGAATAACGGAATCCATCCATACCTCCCTGCCGGCGACGAATCAATCCTGAACACGCGGAAACAGCGTCCAAGGTTCAGAGCTCAATGCCTTGCCTTCAGCATCGTCTCATTAGATCGATCGGCTTACCGTTTACTGTCTCAGGCGACGAAATGGCGTGGTCTATACCTCTACTGCCGCAATGTACAGCGAGTAGTACAAGCTGGAGTAGTTGTCAGAGCAACAGAATACATCAAATGAGCTTGCTGCAGCATGCCTTGATTTTGGAGGTAAATTGGATCGCTGGTACTCGTTTGACGATATTGACAGGGGAGTGAATTCAGGGATATTTACAAGACATCGTAAGGAGATCTGAGGTATACAGCTTGTGAAAACAAAGATAAGGCTGCTTTAAGAAAAACAAAAGAAAAGGAAATTAAGAACATTGCTGGCTTGCTAAGAAGGCCAGAAGCAGATATATGGCTGGGAACTTAACGCATACAAAATGAGCAATACACATATCCATCTATACTTGCACAAAAGCACTCGGATAGTCAGGAACTCGGATGTCAGGCCTTGAGTTTTTGTTGTTCACCCAAACAAAGCGTCAGTACAGCAATATCTGAACCTTTGGACCCCCGAGTAAAGGGCGGTGCCTAGTGAAGCATGGAGTTCGGCAGCCTAATGTCGAGTAGATGCAAGTAGGCAAATGACTTCTCCACATCTCGGCAGTTGACAATTTGATTTGTCAGATCCAAAAAGATCAGACGATGGTTGTACTGAAAAATCAGAAACCACTCCACCAACAAGTAGCACTTAATTGACTCGCTCTACATCACTCAGTGACCCAAACACATTACATTTGTTAAAGACCACACAGCATGCATACGTATCTACTCTTGAAAAACAGTGATTATACATGGGATATACGACGAATACTTGGTATCATACCCTGCCGACCGGGACCGGGTCAAGAAAATACTAGACGGTCCGCACGGTGCCGAGTGGTGACCACTGTCCACTGGAATAGCCGTCTTTAAACGCCCCGCTGCGTCCGTGCATCTGCTTCTACTTAAGCCGAGTCCCACCAGGGTCCAGCCGACCACCATCTGCCGCAGCCACCCGGCAGCTCAAGCTCAGTTCAATCCTCTCCCTTCTCTCCTCGCATCGACAGATCGATCCATCCGTCTCAGCTCAACACTCACGCTGCCAGCGGCGCAACCCCGCTCGCGTACATGGCGATGCCATAGTGTACTCAGCTGGCGCCACTTGCCACCACGCCGCTCGATCCACACTCCCACTGCGCGCTCACTGCCCAGTGGGGCGCAGGTCGTCTCCATCGCCACCGGCGCTGGGAACGATGGCGGTGGCGGCGGCGAGGAGGATGACGCCGTTCACGCTGCGGGACTTCCTGGAGCAGTCCAGCAGCGAAGGCTTCCGCTCCTACCCGCGTTTCCCCGCTGCCGATGACGGCGGGGGAGACCTTGCGCCTCCGGTGCGCCTCCTCATCGAGGCAAGCCTCCGCCGGAGCCCCTCGCGGTCGCCTTCCTTCTACTCCTCCTTCCACAAGAGCCCCGGCACGCTCGCCAAGATCTCGCGCCTCTCCAGGAGCCTCTCGCGGCTGTTTAGGGAAGGCTTCTGGAGGCTCCGCGAGGATGATGACGAGGAATACGACATTGACGTCGACGAGAGGGACTCGTTCGGGCTGCCGTCGCCGGTGGTGAGCAGCTGCTCGTCGATGGAGTGGGAGCGCACCGAGGAGCTGGCGACGACGGAGGAGGAGAAGTGCGCGTCGGCGTCCGAGTACGAAAAGACGTCGCAGTCAAGCACGGGGAGCATCGCCTTCCACGGCGCTGCCGATGCCGGAGGAGACGGGCACAAGGTGAGTGTTAACGCTGCTTCTATTATTGTACGTTTTGTTAGTTGGGATGGCATAAATACAATCAAGTGTGGTGGTGATCGATCACGATGCCCATGCACGCTGTGTGGGCCAAAATCATCCATGCATCTCTTCTTTTGTTAACAGGTCAAAATCTCTATCACGAGTAAAACTGCAAATGTCTTTCATTTTTTTACCTCCTTTTTCTAATCATCAGTGCTCGTTTTGCTCTATAAAATATCTTTGAATTGTGAAGCTTGTCCTTGTGAAACCATACATGCTAGACCAACCTTAGGGGCCTCATTTGAAATTTTCCCTGAATTTCTAGTGTTACAGAGCCTTTTCAATCTAACCATGGCCCAATCTGACGCATAGAGCAACACTTGCTAGGAGGCAATTTTGGAGTGCTTGCTGTGTTTTTTTTTTGAAACCGTGGGCATATGATATGAGTGTGCTATAGAAAATTTTAAATTAGTCCCTCCTAATCAGGGAATGATGGCTGGATACGTTTTATTGGTGAAACCCAAAAAACCTCTCCATGGTTTGATGCGATTGAAGTGACTAGGGTAGTCCTGGATTGTACCCCTGCCCTCGTCGTCAACTCAAGTGATCAACCACACACCGACAGACGGCAAGCGGATGCCGGCGTTGTTGGACAACTTCTGGAACTGTGGCAAGTGGCAACTGGGCGTACTCGTCATAATCTGCAAAAAGATCATCGATGTGCCTCTGAATTCTGAAATGGGAGTGGTTTCTCTTCAACCGTAGTTGCCCGGGTGTGGTAACCGATCACACTGGTAGCTCCAGACTCCAGTCCAGTCCAGAACTAGGAGCTCTACTACCCTGTAGATGCAGTGAAAATTAAAGCTCCCCATGCCTATCATCAGGCTAAGATAGCTCTTGGGATTAACAATATCGATCGTCTGTCCCATCCAGTGGAGCCATGACTAAGTAGTAAATTACGGAGCACTGGTCTATGTAGTTATGCGGATCTGAGTAGCGTGTGAAGTTGTGAACCATGACTAGTAGTAAATTACGTATGCGTGGACACTGTCGGTTTGCTGAACAAGTGAAGAGCAGCTACCTCTCCGGCTATCTCTGCCTGTGAGTAACTAACCAGGCCACCTCATCACATGAGACCATTAGCATCAGGTTTTACGGCTGCCAATATGCCAAATTCGTGCCAAACCACGTTCCTTATATTTTGTTGTATCTACGGCCGGCGCCCGTGCCGTGGTGCTTGGTGTGACCACCGGACTTAATGAACTTCTTGGCAAGGAGTAGTTAGCAACCAAAAACCCGTCGATATCACTCGTGATGTGTTGTTTGGTCCTCACTCCTTATGGTTCCATCTGTTGAGCTTGTGTTTTCCGGAGAGAAGAATGTCCATTTCCTTAAACAATTTCGTACGTACTGTGAATACATCTGTTGCACTGTCGTAGCTGTACTGACAGCAATTTAATCATGGTCATAAGTAGCTAAAATTACAATGCTAATGTCATGGATACGTGGATGCATATGCAGGAGGGGGTGGATGGCCAGCCCGTGGGGCGCAACTTGGAGATGGAGGACAAGCAACAGCTGAGCCCCGTGTCCGTTATGGATTTCCCCTTCGATGACGACGACGACGGCGAGGAAGGAAGCGATGCCGGCGGCATGTGCTCGAAGTCCTTCCAGCAGTGCCTCGCCGAGCTCCAGAGTAAGCTAATCTCTCCCCCTTTGTTGCCGATCCGGTCGTTAATTAGTTCCATGCCATGCACTACGATGCTACGTAATAGCTACTCCCAGTTCAGCGGTGGCGCCTGATGATGTATCTACTAGCTTTGATGCTTGATTAGTGTGCCACTCCAGGATCTAGCTAGTTGAATACTAGTAGTTGTACCGGCTGTACACAGTATGCGTTACCCGGACAGGATATGGGCATTAACGCCGCGCCAACTCTTCAACCGTTGCCTCCGTTCTCTGGAACCTGTTCCACGCACCGGCGCGTACATGGATGGACCACGGGCACGCACGCAGCGTCGCAGCCGCATTCTAAAATGGGGACGTGCCGGCCGTTTTCCAAGCCCTGCACCGCTTCGCGTGTGAGGACTAATCGCAGTGGAGTAGAGAAACAATTTATTCGACTCTTGCCTCCGTGCGTTAACAAATCGTCCTCGAACACACACGTACGTGCCACAGGGGTACTCCAGTGTAGTATACGAGTGTGGCAGGTACTGACCAATTGCATGTGATTGCGACGATTGTCCGGATCACGTCCCCAGGTCAACTGCCGTGGATCGAGCGGTACACCAATCAAGGTCGACATGATGCCGATGCATCGTCTGCTACAAACAGAAATAAACCAGCTGTAGTAATTGCCGATCCGTGGGACAGTGATACGGTTTGGTAAAACAATGCGTGGACTGACAGCTGGTTTGCATGAATCTCGTGCAGGATCGAAGGCGGAGCTGCTGCACAAGATCCGACGGCTGGAGAGCCTGAAGAAGGTGCTCGTCCCCGTGGATCTCGAGGCGCATTTCACCGAGTCAGATTCCGGGCTATCCCACGACGCGTGCACCGTGCGCACGAATCCCAACAGCAACTCGAGCTCTGATGACACAGCGACGACGCCACGGCGTCCCGGCGGCGAACGGCAGTGCACGGACGACCAAGATGATGATCACGGCGCGGAGCAGCAGCAGCAGCACGGCCGCCTGCTGGCGCGGCTGCTCGAGTCGCTGGTTGCCACGGACGAGATCTCCGAGTGGCTCCTGCTCGACTTCTTCGCGGAGGGAGTGGACCGGCTGCGCGCGGCGTCCAAGCCTCTCAACGATCGCGAGGAGGCAGCGCTGCTGCTCGCCGCCGGCCAGTGGGCGCGCGGCGCCGGGCAGAAGTGGGGCGTCCGGGACGTGCTGTTCTCCGGGTGGGCGGCGCTGGCGGACATGGAGCGGAGCCGGAGGTGGCTGTGCGTCGCCGAGGAGGAGCGCGACGTCGGCGCGGAGGTGGAGGGGCTTTTGACGGACGCGCTGGTGGACGAGCTGGTCGGCGACTTCGCTCCGGTGTTGCGGCGGCAGTAAGGTCCGGAGTTTGTGGTGAAGTTTCATGCGTAGCGGGTGTAACATTTTGTGTGGACGTTAACTTGAGAGTTAACGTGACAGGGTTTACGCCGAATCATACCTGGGGGAAACTGAACGTGTATGCACGCGCTAGTGCTTTCAGTAATGAGCTCATGACTCGTCTCTCGAGATGAATTAGTACATAGTAGAATATTAATAATTCAATGTTAGCAGTTAGCTACAAATGTTTGTAATATGTTATTGATGAGGAACAGCGTGCCTGAACCTGAAAGAGTTCTGCTACGGCCAGAAACGAGAACCACTCTCTGATACGAGCCGTTTGGGAGTCCACTTTAGCTATCTTAACTATTAATCAAATCTGATTTATATCCCTTATAAAATTATGTATATTGACTTCCTTAACCATTTGACCTCCATTTGATTTTGGCTGATATGATGCTTACATGGCATCACAATCAGCAAAGGATGATGGTTTATGTTAACATAACGTCTACATGATATTACCATCAAAAATAAAAATATTGGTGAGGCAAACATGTCAATCAGCCTCATCTTCTTTCTCTAACTCTCCCTCTCATTCCTCCCCTCTCTCCTGCACCCTCCACAACAACCATCTCCATGTCGGCACCTACTCAAGCTCCCACCTCCCCATCACTCTCTCTCTTCCTACTGCCTCTCCGTGGCCAGTAGACAAGCTTGACAAGAGCCTTGTGCGTGCCTCCTCCCCTCATCTCCACCATCTCGTGCTATAGCCAAGGTGAAACTTGTCACTAGCATGTGAGTCCCATTAAGTTTTTTTTATATATTTTTGCTGAATATAATTACACATAATCAACACTATGAGTGTAAAAGATATGAAATATCCCATAGCTATATACTTACTTTAGTAAGAGTAATACATACCAAGTCATATACGGAAAAAAGCTTATATATATGGATAAAGTCTCGAGCAAATAAAGAATAAGTCCTTGATAAAGAAAACAAATATATAGTCCTATTTAGCTCATATCAACATTGTTTAGATGGTATATATACTTGTCTCTCTTGCTTTACTTAGACAAGGGAGTATTAAGAGTATAAATACAAGGCATTTCAGAAGGGGAGGGACAAACCGAGAGAAGTCAGCATAGCCAAGACAATACAAACCATCTCTAATTTTGGCGAGTCAACATTAGAGAGGCTCAACAATAGATAGCCACCGATAATCGCGCTCGAGCTCTATATCGATATAGTTGTAAATTAGATTAGGGTTTACCTCCCATATATTATACTCATCGAATATTGATATAATGATAACACTGGCTTTCAGCCAAACAGAAATAGGGCTATTACCTTTCTCGAGGACTCAAAACTGTATAAAAATTTGTGTCTCCTTGCACAAATTCATTAGCATCCTCAGTTGATCCCTACGCCCTTTAAATACATTGTATATATACGGATACTATAGTCAAATTATTATTCATCGATAGTTGTCACACCAGGTAGAGGAAGCTAGTATTTAGAGAATTCACGAAGACATAGTGTCCACAGACCAATTTTCCAATGAGTGATATCACGACAGCTTTGGAACGGGAGATACGACCCGACCAAAGTATGTTCGTCTCTAGTTTGGAATTATGACCATCAAAATTTACACCAACTTCATCATAAACGGCTTCATCAATATTAGGTTTATTGTTCTAATCTCTTATTTTTAGATCGATTTTACCTTTACTACTAATCACATATTGGGTTGTGGCTTTTTCTATGCGCATTGTTCATCGAAATTTGTGTATCATTTGGTGGTACCTCTAACCAGCTACCGATTGGCCTAACTCCTACTCAGATATGCTAGGTCAAAAAAATAGTGTGAGTTAGCGGTCCCTAATCGACATCCATGGACAACGAAATTACATTTACCAGACCAGAGGAGCTCCTCGCACACACCCATACATAAACACGTGGACAAATTGGTCTTGCACCTAAGGTAGTGTGTCTGACAAAGATTTCCATGTGCACATGTGTGGCTACCAAAAAAAATACTACGTTCATTGATGTGATAACTTGACACCATATATATAAGGACGTGACATCGAAGGATGGAGTTTTCGACAAGGGATACTATGACTACTTTGGATCAGGAGATATGACCTGACTAAAGTATGTTTATCTCTAGATCAAAACCATCACCATCTTAATCTTCAATAATTCTATCTACTAGGATTAATCTGGATTCAAAAGACATCACTGCTCTAAAAAACAGTAGTTTAAAGTTATGATATTAGAGTCTCGAATTGGGAACCGAAGCCAATAACTTCTGAACTAATATCAACAAATCGGTCAGCAACAAGGTTGTACTCTAACGAAAACGTTGATCTTCAACAAGATACCAAATTTGTCATCCTAATCTATTAATTATTTAATTAATTCATATATTATTTATGTATGGTGCGTCTGTTTCTCATTTTTTTGTTTTGCATGAGCTAAAAAATGTTTAAGCATCATGGCCTTCTACAACTCTAAACCATCTATAAAAACAAGACACTAATTAATCTAACTAGCCTCGAGCCAAGGCACCTTGCAAGTAGCATCAACTACATGCGTAGAAACCCAAGATGATCAATCGGTATTCAGGATCTAACCACCAATGCTTTGCGTGCATCCATGCAGGGTCAATAAACTAATCAATTTATATGTATGCATGTGTGTTATGATATATACATGGAACGTAATTGCAGATATAATGGTTACCATCCATATCAAGTACGTAATGAGATATTTAATAGATTGTTTTTTAAAAAAAAAATAATCTATAGATACATCTAGCATGTATACATAATATTTTATTCAATTTATCGTATATTTTTTAAATAAAAAATTTACTATGTTTACATTATGTGTTTTTATACAAAATATTTGTTTTAAAAGCTATTAGACTGACTATAGGCATGGGAGCTTGCATTTTTTATGCATGTATAATTTTTTTCTCAATTATAATAAATATGGAAACAAATGTATAATATAGATATGCTCGATATATCCTGACATGACTAGAAGATCTATACAAATTTTTAAGTATTTGCTCAATATCTTCAATTACATTTCTAGCCTTCTAAAAATTGCTTTTCAAGAACAACAACAACATATTTCACAACAGTCATAGGTATCACCTAAAATATTTGTGAAAAAGTTGTCATGTTAGAATGATTTCTAAAAAAAAACCGGTACTATCTAGCATGTTTTGTTGAGATTCTATCCATGTTATTTACCCTCGGTACTCAAGATATCGGCAACAGAAGCACTCCACTCATGGATGAAGGGCCCGAGGCTCTACTTATATTATCTTCCATGATGATTAAGTCAGAGAACTCGAACAGTAATGACGCCTAGGGCGTCATTGCTATATTATTGGATGATACCTCACAAAAATAACTGGTCTGATCATCCATCATGTTTTCTAAGACGTTGTTTACTCCATCGATTTTAACTAGTCGGAATAAGGGCTAGTCGAAAAATGAAGGAGGTGCTCTATTACTAAACGGAGGGTCTGAGGTGCTACCCATATCATCTAGAACAATAACATTGACAGAGCGGAGGCCTCGAATGGTGACAACATATAGCATGTCATTGTCCAAATACAGAAGGCATACGTGGAAAACAAATGATACAATTGGAAAGATGTTTTCTGACAAGAAGCTTGAAGAAACCAAAACCTTTTGGTATGCTCATGAGTTGGAAAAAGAAATATGAAACCATATTGGCCATATGAGATGCTCGTCCGATTACCAACCCGAGTACCAATATACGTGGTTGAGATACGATTACGTCGCTGGTCTTCACAGGACCGGGTCGGGCAGAAAGGGCCTCCCACTAAAATAGTGGTCGAGATCTAACTATGCTACTGGTCTTTACAAGACCAGGTTGGGTGAAAAGGGCTTCCCATCTAGATAGTGGTCGAATATCCGACTATGTCCTTGGTCTTCACGTCACCAAGTCGAGCAAAAAGGGTCTCACTCCGAAGAAATGGTCAAGAACCGACTACACGATTGGTTTTTACAAAACTAGTAGGGTTGTAGCGATCCTACCAATGAAAAAACATGGTCAAGTCCTGATTATGTCACTGATTTTCACAAAACTAGTTGGGTCGTATTGATCTTACCACTAATACATATTATCGGGATTTGACTATGTTGCTGATCTTGATAAGATTAGGGGAGTCATAGTGGTTCTATCACCTATATATATTAATAACCAGATTGACTATTTCTTCGCCACAAAAGGCAACTTGACCTTAGCAATAGCTAATACCACTAAGATTATGATTAAAAACATCAAATCGTCAAACAAATCGGTACTCTTTACATCACTTTTTTATTTGGAATATCTACTTATTAACAAAGTTTATGTGAAGACAGTCGAGGGTTAGGTAACGTATATTATTTAGTTATAGGCTAAAAAAATATTTTAAATTTTAGTTTTTATTTTTCTTCTGAACTGCGCTTGAGGGCTTTTTTATTTAATAATTTGTTATGAATAGTTGAGTAAGATGTATACTAGTTGGAGGCTCTATATTGGTTGGCATTGAATACTGATAAAGTGAAGCTAAAAATGAAAACTTTATAATTGAAATTCAAGACATATGTTGGTCAAAAATGCCCACTAATCAAAAATCTACTTTGGCTGGTTATGTCCTAGGTCAACAAATCCAATCGTCAATATATAAAAAAAAGATTAAAAAATAGATGTCTATATATGGTGGTTGTGTGTGGTGTTTCGTCTCACACGATATCACCAAAGTTCTTCGTCTCTATTAAAAAAAGTAAATTTGGACTTGTGCACTAGTCAAAGATAATAATATTCTTCAAAGGATCCAAACACAAGTTATAAGGTATAAATTTCTCACCCGAATAAGAATATTCCAATAAAATGGTCCAAGTACCCCAAACATATAGGATAGCTGATAAAGAAGGACAACGTACAAGTTTTTATATATATGCATTTAAATTATGTATATTGCTATTCCCTACTGTGGCAGATGACTTATCCATATACTTGTATTTTTTTACTACTTGCATAGTAGATACCACTCTATATCATCAAGTAGTCAGGACACTTTCACATTGTTAAATTGTAGGATATGTATATACTGTCTATATTGTCCGAATACTATACAAATTTGAAATTTTTTTGTTCTTAAGCTGGCTAAGGGCATAATCTTGAATATCTTATTCTAACGAAATGCAACTGTAAGGAAATACCAGGTATTGTTTGAAACACCAGAAAATACCAGGTCTTAGTCGAAATGAGACATATAAGAAATACAACCTAACGTTGGTCGGAGCAAGAGAAAGTAAAAGTTTATAATTATGGATGTACACAAAATACCTATATTAAGCTAATATTTGCTCATAAGTTTATTCGATTATTTTAGGTGAAAGAAAGAATAGACATAATAAGCGAGTACTTTGCTAAGATTTTATACACACATTTGGATGGATAAAGTTATGAGATCTACTCAAATATTATAATCGGCTACAATAATAATATATTAGGATGAAAGAATCAACAATGTCGATATAAGTTAGTCGGATAAGTGCCGACTATGTTAGCCTACTTTGACAAGTTAACTTCTTGAGACATTTGAACTAGCTCATATCTCTAATTGAGTAGAGTTCGAAAGGCTATTATCAGTATAACAGATATAGTATATCTCAAACATGTACTTATTTCAACAGAAGTATCAAGTTATATGCGGAAAGAAAGATCATATATATCAATAAAGTTCTAACAAAATAAGCAAGGAATCCCATATAAAAAAACAAATAAAGAGTAATACTCGACTTCTAACCAAACTGTTTAGATAATATATATACTTGTCATTCTAATTCTATTTGAACACGCGGGCATCTAAAGGTATAAATACAAACCCTCCTAGCAGGAGAGGAACAAGTATATAAGTTACCTCCAATCTTATCGAGTCAATATTAGAGAAACCTGACAACAGCCACGTCTGGATTCTACCGATATATTTACAGACTATATTAGGGTTTTTCTCTTTATATAGTCCTAATAAAAAATTGATATAATAGGAACATCGACTTACAGCCAAACATAAGTAAGACCATTATTCTTCTCGAGTGTTCAAATCTGTATAAAAATCCATGTATCTACTTATCGCTATAAATTTATTTACATCCTCGTATCAATCGATCTCTATGACTTTCAAATATTATAGTTGAATTATTATACATATGGGATGATGACAAGTCAAAGTACACATAGGCAGAAAATCACCTGTCAAAACCACTTGCGAGTCAAAATGAGCCAGTTTTGTAGGATGGTTTTATATCTAATTTTACCGCTATCGGTCAATAGTTGAGGGAGTATAAACGGACTTTTCCCGCACATTTATTCGGTACAACTTCCATGGGCTATTTTAGGCCTAGATCGCGCAACTTGCTAGGCCTGTCCCGTACGAAACCGAGACTCCCAAACGGGCCAGCTGGATGAGAAAGGAGGCCCGGACAAAGTCTATGGGCCGGCCATGCTGTGTATGCTTTGTGGATTCCACAAAAGTGTCGTTCGTTCGTGATCGTGATTAGTCCGGAGTCCGGATCACAAAGGAAAGACATACATCAATGTGCCCTATTCTTGAATTTTTGAACAATGTCGCGTGATCATCTCGTGTTATCTCCATACAATGCCTATATTAATCTGGAACATCAAAAGAAAAATAATGGAGACCTAGGAGCTACCGAGCTAGCAATGGTACACTTTTAGTGGTTTCGTGCGTTGGTAATTAATCGCGATGGCGTTGGGTTGAATGGAGCGTCCAGAATTAAGAAACCATGCGTCGAGCGCGCAACGATGTCGAATTCAAGCAACGCTGGTCAAATTTATGGAAAGATGTGGAGGCGTACTCGCATAGTACTAAGAGTACTTGCCTGTGTGTGGAGTCGAGAGATCTTGGTAACTCGGAACAGACTGACAGTCAACTGTTCGTGGATGCTAATTAGCCGATGTTACTACTCTCGAAAGGAAAGTATAGTGAACCAATTCCTTTTGGTTAACGATTCGAACCGTCCTAGGAGATTCCTCACGTAAGCTGTGATAGATCATATGCTACGGCAAGTCCACACAGCTGGTAGTAGTCCACTTCTATGCGCACCTGTTGGATGGAGCAGTCAAATACAACTATACTAATCTTGTGTCTTCCACCGAGCACGCAAATTAATCTTGTTTCATCGGGCAAACGAAACGAGGGAGCATTGCATTGATCTCTAACCCTGAAGAAGACGAGCATTGATTTCAGACGCAGAGATCAGCTCAGCTCAGCTCAGAACAGGCCACCACACCGGTCCAACTCTCCAAAAAAAAAAAAACACAGTGCAGCCATCGCGTCCCTGCCAATGACATGTGGCCCCCACAATGACTCTGAACCCAACTGCCATGAGACAGTGTCGGTAGCAACGAAAAACGCTGACGAGGCACAGTGCATGCACGCCCAGGGCTGCCACGCGGCCGGCATCCGCTAGCAACAGGCCGTTCGTTCCCGCGAAGCGTATGTGGCGCCATCCTCTTGTAACGCACACGCGGGTCTTGCTCGTGTGCGCAACTGCATCCACAGACGAAACGGCTGCTGCTCTCTCTCCCTCGCTGGAAGTGGAGACTCTTCAAGGCCGAGGAGAGTAGCAGCCAGCACAGCACTGATAAAAGAAGAGGCCAACTCTTCAAGACGTTACTCCTCACGCGATTCGCGTCCGAAATTAATCAGGAGACTTTTTTTCTAAGTCGCGGTATAGTGCTTCGTCTTCCTCCCCTTGCCTTAGCGCGTATAATTGCGGTTATCCCTTTCATCTAATTCTTTCCTTCTTCAGAGAGCCGTATCTACTTCTGTCCGTCGTCCATATCTTCGTCTCCTCCCTGCTTCTTGGATTCTTGCAGAGGATCTTGAGACATACGGAGTGGTTGGAGTACCATACATCTTCGTGCTAGTGTTGTGTGTGTGAGAGAGAGAGGCAGCCATGACCGGAGGGGAGGAGCAGGGGAGGAGGTTGTTTGGCGTGTCGCTGACAGACAGGCCCAGGTGGCAGCAGTTCTTGATCTGCTCATCGGGGTTCTTCTTCGGCTACCTTGTCAATGGCATCTGCGAGGTGAGTTCGTGTTCATGCAATCCTACTCTATGGTTGAGAAAATTACCGTCCATGATTCTGTATGAAAATCTGGCAAGACTTTAATCTCCGCTCAGATTTGTCAACTCGGAAGAAGTTGCTGAATGGGGTTACACGCAACCGATATGAAATTGTGTGGTTATACGTACGGAAATGGTGTAGAATTGTATGAGGATGCTTGCGTTTTTCCACCCCGTTTTCTTCGTCATGATCGGACTCTCATACAATTGCTTGGTCAACTTTTTTTTTTTGCGTCCATTCCCCCGACTTTTCAGCTATGTACATTTCCAGTGCAAAATATCTTCAGGTGAAACTCTCCTATTTGTTTTGTATCCCAATTTTTGGCATGGCTAATTTCTACGCTTATCATGTTGCAGGAATACGTGTACAACCGGCTTCAGTTCAGGTGATCCTTGTGCTGCACTGCCTACCTAACTTACCTTATCTGTTTGTACGTATACTTTCTGCTATATATCTGCTACTGATCACTTGCAATTCTGAAACTTTTTGTTATCTGCTGCAGCTTCGGTTGGTACTTCACATTTGTGCAGGGGTTCGTGTACTTGGGTCTGATTCGTCTGCAGGGATTCACGGTGAAGCAGATGGTGAACCCGTGGCGGACGTACGTGCGGCTCTCCGCAGTGCTCATGGGATCCCATGGCCTCACCAAGGGCTCCCTCGCATTCCTCAATTACCCCGCCCAAATTATGTTCAAATCCACCAAGGTTAAATCCTATTCTGTTTCAGTCTTAAGCCTCTTACTATAAGCTTGGAAATAGATACTCACGATCCAACGACATCTGTGGCTGAAAACAGTAGTATAAACCAGAAATATATCTAAAGTGAATAGATTTGTTCGCCTTCTTTTTTAAAGGAAAAAAAATCACATGTACATGGTGGTAGTTGAAAAGCGACATTGTTGTGCTTAGAAGACTCCAATATGAGAATGCAACATCAGAAGTGATGTTCAGTTAAGGTGCCAAACTACCCAGCTCAATCATGTATCTTTCAATGTTTGAGGATGGAATGGTACTCCTATGGTCAAAACCAAAATAAATTAGCAAGCAGGATAACTTTGTTGATAAGCCCCATTCTAAGCTCATCTTTCCTTGCTATCAGTTTTTATTTTTAAAAAGTTTGCCAAAAAAAAACTATATCTCCTATCTGCTTAAATAAATAAGAATTTGTGAACAACATGATGCAGTTTTGGGAATGTGAAACCAATATACTAGTATTTAGTTCTGCGAACAAACGTATGGTAAGGTTCAAGTCAATGTTTCTCTTGTGGTACTTCCTCATTTTTATTCCCTTGGCGATACAACACAAACTGATATGATAAAATATTTTTTTCATTATTTTTAATAAGCTTTCAAGTGGTAGTTTGGTGACTGTTGACTATTGGTGATGCCCGGATGTGATTTCAATGACATTTACGTAGACCCCTCCTTGTAATTCAGGTTTTGCCGGTTATGATAATGGGAGCATTTATACCCGGATTAAGAAGAAAATATCCATTCCACGAGTATGTATCAGCAGTGATGCTTGTTATTGGCCTCATACTATTCACGCTCGCGGACGCACAATCATCACCTAACTTCAGCATGATTGGCGTGGCCATGGTTTCTGGAGCACTTGTTATGGATGCATTTCTAGGTAATCTGCAAGAAGCCATATTTAAGATGAATCCTGACACCACACAGGTACCCCCATGCTCTGCAATTTTCTGACCTTTGTTACTGTGAGGATTCCGAAAAATACTGACAAAGAAAAATTATTTCCGAATAGATGGAGATGCTGTTCTGCTCAACTGTTGTTGGCCTACCTTTCTTAGTGGTGCCAATGGTGTTAACAGGGGAGCTGATGACGGCCTGGAGTGCATGTTCCCAGGTAAATAAATGATGTCTACTCCCCTGCTTTTTATAAAGAAAACCATGTTGATAGTTAGCTCACTGACAGGAAAGTATCTGTCCATTTTGGTGTTGCTCATGATACTTTCTGAATGTGTATACCCAGATGGTAGGAAAAGAACCAAATACTCCCTACTCTTTAGTAGAACCACCCTTTCTGGAATCCTTGTTTATACTACTTCTGTGAAGAGAATAATCCTAACACTACAATTTCCTCACTCTCTCCCATGTTCTGACCTCGCTGGCTGGAAAAGTATCGGATCCAACCAAAAAATAAAAAGATTTGCTAGTTGGCTCGTCCTTACTTCACTTCTCCCTTTATTTTTTCTTTTCTGAATGAGATTGACATCACTTGTGACCTGTTCTGACCTTACGTTCACTGAAACGCATGCAGCACATGTACGTGTACGCCGTGCTGGTGTTCGAGGCGATGGCCACGTTCGTCGGGCAGGTGTCGGTGCTCTCCCTCATCGCGCTCTTCGGCGCCGCAACGACAGTTATGGTCAGCGAGTCGCCTTACTGCCCCAAAGCTACAGAAAATGTTCTGGATAAACTAGCAGAAAGCCAACTGCTGGCGTGTTTGATTGTGCAGGTGACGACGGCGAGGAAGGCGGTGACCCTGCTGCTGTCCTACCTGATATTCACCAAGCCATTGACGGAGCAGCACGTCACTGGGCTGCTGCTGATCTCCATGGGCATCGTGCTCAAGCTGCTGCCGGAGAACAAGGAGAACGGCCTGCGCAGGCAGGTGAGGATGGTGCAGCATTGTGGCGACAAGCACCGGGAGATCAGAGAAGTAGAAGAGGAGAAAGCTCCCCTGGTATGACGATTTCTTTAGTGCCCAAGCAAAAGGCTGCATGAATGATTAAACCCAAGTGCAGGACATGATAGAAAAACTCAAAAAAAGAGTAATTCCTCTCTCCCTGTGTCTCTCGTAGCGTCATGTATTGTTTTTTGGGTGTACGTATGCCAAAGAATTCCTAAGCGTGACGATAAATACAGAATGATTGGTGTTTGGTTGGAAGTTACGCCATCCGTCTTAAAAAGACGAATATGCTATGTTTAGATTTATCTTCAGGATTTTTTTTGGCGGAGGGTGTACATGGCATCACTGACTGTTCTATATTGTTCCTTGACAATTACTCACAGGATAGAAGTAGAATGATTGGTATTTGGTATTTGACTGTTCTATATTTATCTCCAGTAAATTGCACTCATAGGTGACGTCCACAGACCACAAATGTGTGACGTTGCTGTGCCATTTATATGGGCTGGTGGTGATATCGACTTGCTTGGTCCAGTACATTTCACACATATATGCCAAGAAGTTTTAATGTCCCATCTGGACCACAAAGCCCAGATTCCGCAGGCACGCATTCATGGTCATCCAACCAGGAAGCGATGGGATAAAATCTGCAGTTCGACAAGCAGCTGCCATGGGGATTAGATCGGCCATTTCAACATGCTAGTATAGCACAACTAACTAGCCCTCATATCTGAATACCAGACAGCTCTATCTAGCTCTATCTACGTCAGTACCAGGCAAATGCTCAACGCACGCAGTAAGCTAGATCGAGCTCCGATCGGTACAGCCGTACAGTAGTTGCGCGCGGCTATAGATGGACTCGTTCGATTGGCCAAGGTAGCAATGCAAGCGTATCATTCCGTCCGTGCTGACGGATCGAGCAGGAAGGACTCAAGTACAAGCACACCGACCGGGAGAGCTTCCGCGACTTCACTGGGACAGTAATGGCAGCCACCTACCTGAACTAGGGCTCTGGCTTGCATGCGCTGCACGTACGGCGGGCAGACCGACGTACAGTGCTACTTATTCGAGCCGGGGGCCAAAGGCACCGGGCCACACAAAGCAATGCCAATTGCCAAAGCAGAGGAGGAGACGAGCTTTTGCTGTGCGTGTTGTTAGAGGAGATAAAATAGGTGATTTAAGCGAGTTTTAAAAATTATCTAATAAGATTTGTATTTAGTTGGAGAAGAGAGAGAGAAAAGCAGCCGGTATACATTACGGGCTTTGAGACGCTATGTATGAAAAAGTGACATAGTATATATTTATATGTTGTATTAGATTATCTATAGATAACGTGTTAATTTTTAATGGTTTTCGCAGGAGCAAGGGCAAACTTTCTTTACGCATGATTAGCCACCGCGCGCGCCAATTCACTCCCCGCTTTTATGCGCGCCACATGCCGCGGACGCCGCTTTTCATGCGCCACGCGATCTGGCCCGCGCCCCGCGCGCCATGCCGTGCACTGGCACTGCCCATTGCCGCCACCATCCTGCCGGGGCGCCATGCCCGCGTCCGGCTCGGTTTCCCGGTGTCCGCCCCGCGCACAGGCGCGCAGCACGCGCCTCCGCATCGACAGGGGAAAACCTTAACGAATCACGCGACGCGACGGCACGCTCGTTTCCATTCGGGATGACGCGACGACGCGGGACAACGCTGGCTACCTCGCCCGCAGCGCGGAGGCACGGCCTGGGCTGGCTCCGCGCTTGGGGCGATCGATCGATGGCCAACGGTGCCAAAGCGAGGCGTCGTCCTTTCCCTTCTGTTTGACGTCTGTGTCTTTGCTCCGTCCACGCGTATAAAGCTCGCAATGGAGGGAGGGGCTCGGAGCCCCATCTCTCGTATCTTTTTTCTCTCTCTTTTTTTTCTTTTTACGATATGAATATTGTTAGACAGATCCGATCTCTGGGCTGTATATATATAAACCCGACCCCCTTTATACGCTCGGGTGTTCATAGTCACTGTACACATTATACATGGTATCAGAGCGAGTTTAGACATCTCGGTGCGCTAGCTTCTCTCTCCGACGAGCCAACCCTTTCCTCTTCATTGTCGACGTCTTCTTCCAATCGCCGACTATCTTCCCGGTACTCTCCTCGCTCTCTCGCCTCCATTTCTTCTTCTCCCCATCTCTCCCGCAGTCACTTTCTTTTCTCCGTCCCACCTCCGCACGACCAGGCAACGGTCTCGATCCGCCTCCTCATCTCGCCTCGCATCCATCTTCAGCTCTCCTACCCCTACACCTCTCCTCAGAACGGCAAAGCCGCCTCCTTCGCACCCTCAACAACATCAGTCGCACCATGCTACTTCACGCCCACTTACCCGTCACTTATTGAACCGAAGCTCTGGTTACTGCGACGTACCTTCTCAATCGGCGCCCATGCTCCTCCGTTCATAACAACGTTCCCTATGCCCTTCTCTACCGCACGGCGCCCGACTACTCGCACCTTCGCGTTTTCGGGTGCCTCTGCTACCCAAATCTCACCGCCACAGCTTCCCACAAACTCGTTCCCCGCTCCATCGCCTGTATTCTCCTCGGCTATCCCACCTCTCACAAGGGATACCGATGCCTCGACCTTTCCACCCGATGGGTCCTTGTCTCTCGTCACATCATTTTTGACGAGACATGTTTTCCCTTCGGTCTCCTTCATCCGAGATACTCCTCTAGTGATCTCGACTTCCTCCTCATCAACACCGTGCCAACCAGGTCTCCTCCACTACCCTCTCCATCGGCCCCCTCATCGGCCGCTGCTGAGGATTTACCCATCACATATCCCACCACTACTCGGTCCGATGTCCCCACCATCGGACCCCCATCGGACCCACCTCCATCGGCCGATACCGATCCTATTTATCCTTCAGCCGATACCGTTCCCTCTCCATCGGACACCCTACTTCCATCGGCTCCTCACTTTCCATCGGCTCCCCCCACCCTATCGGCTGATCCATCTCTATCGGACCGATCGGAATACTCGGCCCACTCGACCTCATTGGCTCAGGCCGATCTAATTCCTCATTTTCCTCTTGTCTACAGTCATCGACTCGGAGCCGATGACGCCCCCACCCGATCAGTTCTTCCCATTACTCCCGTACCTCCATCGGCTCCAGTTTCCTCCACCTCTCATATGGTCACCCGCTCCCAGACCGGGTCTCTCCGCCCTACTCAGCGCTACGGTCTCTCCGCCGTTCATAGCTCTATCTCGCCCATCCCGGTGACTTCTTGCTCAGCCCTGGCCGACCCTCAGTGGCGCGCGGCCATAGCCGACGAGTACAAGGCCCTAATAGACAACGAGACCTGGCGCCTCGTTCCCCGACCTCCCGGCGCCAACATTGTGACCGGTAAGTGGATTTTCAAACACAAATTCCACGCCGATAGCTCCCTTGCCCGTCACAAGGCTCGCTGGGTAGTCTAGGGTTTCTCCCAACGACCCGGTGTCGACTACAACGAGACTTTCAGTCCCGTTGTCAAACCCACCACCATCCTAGTCGTCCTCACCTTGGCTGCCTCTCGCTCCTGGCCGATTCATCAACTAGATGTGAAGAACGGCTTTCTTCACGGCCACCTGACGGAAACAGTCTACTGTCAGCAGCCCCTAGGCTTCATCGACCCTTCTCGTCCCGATGACGTCTGTCTCCTTCAACGCTCTCTCTACGGCCTCAAACAAGCCCCTCGTGCCTGGTACTAGCGCTTTGCTGCCTATCTTCGGCACATCGCCTTCGTGGCCTCTGTGTCCGATAGTTCCCTGTTCACTTTCCATATCAGCTCCGCCACTGCCTATCTACTTCTCTATGTCGATGACATTGTCCTCACAGCGTCTTTGACATCTTTTCTCGACCAGATCATGGCCCGATTCCACTCTGAGTTCGCCATAACTGATCTTGGTCCTCTCCACCATTTTCTTGGCATCTCCGTAACCCGTTCCATCCACGGTCTCTTCCTTTCCCAATGCCAGTACGCCATCGACCTCCTCCAACTGCGGACATGGACGACTGTCACCCCACGGCCACCCCAGTCGACACTTGAGTCAAACTCTCCGCCGCTGATGGCGCCCTCGTTGCCTATCCCTCTCACTATCGGAGTCTTGCCGGGGCTCTCTAATACCTCACACTCACCCGATCCGACCTTACGTACGCTGTCCAGCAAGCGAACCTCACCTCGCGCTGCTCAAGCGCATCTTACGCTACGTGAAGGGCACCCTTCTAGCGGGCTGCATCTCAGCTCCAGCCTCATCGACTCCCTTACCGCGTACTCCGACACGGACTAGACAGGCTGCCTCGACTCTCGACGCTCTACGTCCGGCTACTGTGTTTACCTCGGTGACACTCTTGTATCCTGGTCCTCAAAACGCCAGACTACAGTGTCCCGATCTAGCGCTGAAGCCGAGTACCGCGCCGTCGCCCACGCCGTCGCCGAGTGCTGCTGGCTTCGCCAGCTTCTCCAGGAGTTCCGTGCACCCCTCTCCACCGCGACCGTCGTCTACTGCGATAATGTCAGTGCCGTCTACATGACCGCCAACCCTGTCCATCACCGACACACCAAGCATATCAAGATCGATATCCATTTTGTCCGTGACAAGGTTGCATTAGGACAGGTTCGGGTGCTCTATGTACCATCGGCATATCAGTTTACCGATATAATGACCAAAGACCTGCCCACGCCTTTGTTCACCAGTTTTCGGTCCAGTCTCTACGTCCGTTCCCCTCCCGCTGCAACTGCGGGGGAGTGTTAAACAGACCCGACTCTCTGGGTTGTATATATATAGACCCGACACCCTTTATACGCTCGGGTGTTAATAGTCATTGTACACATTCTACAAACATCCAGTCACCCACTACCGCCGAGCCACGGCGGCATTAGGGTTCACATCTACGACAAAAAAAAATCAGTAAGATATATATTTGGATAAATTTTCTTCGCAGGCACAGGTGTACAAGTTAGTCTTTGATAAATATTCATGGCTGGATTGTTTTTCCATTCCTCACATCAGCTTTCTGCCCGTGTCCATTTGGATTTGACACGATTACAGCCTTTTCAAACACAACGACAACGGAAACCCACCTGATCTGATCTGTTTGTATATGCGCAAAAACTTAAACTAAGAGCCGACTACTTATGCGCTCAGTTTATAATAATTTGATCACAATAAATATATATATACAATGTCGATATTGTTGTACTTTTATATTTGAGCAAGTTGTTATTATAGCCAGTTATATTGAGTAGAGTTTAGACTTTGTTGGATGTATGCATAATCTCGATAGATTACCCACCTGTATATTCTTTTTTTTACCTAAAATACGTAAATAAATTTACAGGCAAACATTAAATATCCTAATTAGTACCGAGTAGTTACTTTTTTCACTTTAATTGACATTAGGTTTGCTTCTTTATTTGTCGCATTTTGACTATAAACACTAGCAACTAAGACAATATCAGTCTTATTTTCTCACGATTACATTTTATAAGAACAAGATATTTAAGGCTATACCTTTTTTTATCCATAAACAAGAAATTTTAAAAGTGTATAGTATCTAGACAATATGTGCATATCACATAATTTAACAATATGCAAGCCCCTTATCTGTCCCGATTACTCGATTATTTAGAACAATATCTACTATGAAAATAATAAAAAAAATATAAATATAGAAATAAGACATCTGACAATATAAGGAATAGAAAGATACAATATCTAAATACATAAGTAAAAACTTACATGTATATTGTACTTTTTATCAGCTATCATATATGACTTTATTTTGGGTACTCGAATCATCTCATCAAAAGACTCATAATCGGGGTAAGAAATTTATATCTTATAAATCATGTCTACATCCTTTAGAGAACATTATCATCTTTGGTGAGTACGCAAGCCAAAATTTAGCTTTTTTGATAGAGACAAAGAGATTTCGTGATGTCATGTGATACAAAACACCATATATAGTCGCTTGTCACACTCCTATCCGAAGTAGATTTTCGATTAGTGGGCAACTTTAGAACCGCATATGTATTAAAGTTAACGGGTGAAGTTGTCGGTTTTAGTTTTACTTTAGTCGGTATACAGTACCGACCAATATAGAGCCTCCAACTAGTCTCCGCCTTACTTAATATTAGATCGGTTGCTTTGCCATTTGATTACCTTGAAATTAACTATTAAGAATAAATTGTTAAATAACAAGCCCCCGAGCGAATGCTTAAGAGAAAAACATCTCTAATTTAAAACATTTTTTAGTCTATAAGTAAATAATATAATTTCCCTAACCCTTGGCTATCTTCTCATAAATGTAGTTAATAAGTAAATAACCCAAGTAGGAAAGTGATATAAAGAGCACCGATCAATTCGATGATTTGGTGTCTTCAACCATAATCATGATGGTATTAGCTATTACTCAAGCCAAGTTGTTTTTTATGGTGAAGAAATAGTCAATCTAGTCGATAACATATATATAGATAATAAGACCACTATGTCTCCCTTTGCCTTGCTAAGACCGGCAGTGTAGTCATATCCAGATGATGTGTATTAGTGGTAAGACCACTATGACCTGACTAGTTTCACGAAAATCAGTGACGTAATTAGGACTTGACTTTGTTTTTAATGGTATGACTGCTACACCCCTTTCCACTCGATTTGGTCTCACGAAAACCAGTAGTGTAGTCAGTTATCAACTATTTCCTGTTTAGGAGGCTCTTTCCACTCGACTTGGTCCCGTGAAGACCAAGGAAGTAATTGGATTTTTAACCACTATTTAAGTAGGAGGCCCTTTCCACCTAACCTAGTCCCGCGAAAATCAGCGGCATAGTTGAATCTCGACCACTATTTAGGTGGAAGGCCCCTTTTGTCCTTCCTGGTGTCATGAAAACCAGTGACGTAGTCGGATCTTGACCACTGTCTAGATGCTCAGGTTGGTTATCTAATGTGTATCTCATGTGGCCAGTATGGTTAGCATTTATTCAACCAACTCATAAGCATATCATAAGGCAATGGTTTACTTCGAGCTTCTAGTTGGAAACGTCTTTTCGACGGTATCTCTTATTTTCCATATATGCCTTCTGTATTCGAGCAATGACATGCTATGTGATGTCAGCGTTTGAGGCCTCCACTCCATTAGCGTCATCGTTTAAGATGATATGGGTAGCGCCTTAAGCCCTCCTCTTGGTAACGGAGCACCTCCTCCATTCTTGCTTCGACTATCACTTATTCTAACTAGTTGAAATTGATGGTGTGAACAATATGTCATCAAACATAATAGGTGATTAGGCCTATTACTTTTGTGAGGTATTATCCGATAATATAGCAATGACACCTTAAATGTTATTACTGTTCGAGATATCCAACTTAGTCATCATAGTAGATGATATGAGTAGAGCCTCAGGCTATGAGCAGAGCGTCTCCATTGTTGATGTGCCAAGTACTCAGGGTAAATAGTGTATACAGAATCTCGACAAAAAATGTCAGATAGTACTTTTTTTTGAGAAATCGTCCTAGAATGATAACTTTTTTACAAATATTCTGAGTAACACCGATGACTATTATGAAATATATTGCTATTGTTTCTTAAAAGCAATTTATAGAAATAAAATATAACAAAAAATATCAAGCATAGACTCAAAAATCAATATAAATCTTCTAATCATGTTAGGATGTATCGAGCATATTCAGATTATAATATTAGAATGATAAACATGTTATTGAGTAAGTCGTTTATGGAGTTGAACCATGATGTTTATGATTTTAATCTAGATGTGAACTTACTCTATCCAAGTCATATCTCTCGATTCAAAGTTGTCATGATATCCCTCATCAAAAAATCCACTTTTGAATATCATGTTTTCTCGAATCCTCTGAATACCAGCTTCGCCTACTATTTGCATCAAAATTTGGTAAGCCCTGCAATCAGGATTGGAAAGCCGATCGGTTTATAAAAGGAGTCCGATTGATACAGGAAAAGAGCCGATCGGACGGATTCAGGATAGACTCGGTTCAGTCAAAAGACAAAAAGTTATCTATATTGGACTGAGTCTAAAGAGAAGAGGTGGAAACCACAGCAGAGTACTTTTATCTCTATAGAATATATCTCATAAGATAAACAAGTTTAATTAGTTTTATTAACTTCTTAAAGATAGTTTTTTTATGTTTTGAAAATAACGTCTAGAGGTATAAATATAGACCTCTAGGACCTTGTAAATTATCTCTTAGATCAATACAATCTCGGTACATCGCCACTCTAGTTCATTTAGGTTTTACTGGTGGGTTTTGGCTCTCAATGCAGGGATGCATTGGTTAGGTCTGAACTCCGGCGAAGGGGTAAATCTCGCTATTATCTTTGTGTATTCAGTCTGTCTAAAGCTATATCGGTTAGGTCCGATCTTTTAGTTCGATTGGATATATCACATCATGTTCGAGTAGGATTTATCGGCTTATCGAGCTCCTTTTACCGTTATCAATCTCGTACTGCGTCAGTTAGGTTTGACCTACTAAACTGTTGATAATAGATTAATTTATAAGCTAATGGGTCTTTACTTAACATTTCATCGGAGTAGCCAACTGATGAGTTATCCACACATCGATCATCATGCCTACTGTATCGGTTCCTTAGCCGATACATAGATGTCTTAAGTGATTTCTTTTGAGCTGCACGCCGAGTATATCAGCCTCAGACAATCCATCTCATCGGCTCAGCTAGTCGATGGCTTCGTCCGTTCCTTCCGTCTGCGCGTTTGATCTAGTCTTCACCATCTTTGTGCCGTCGGTCTCAATCTCGATTTGGTCCGATCTATCGAGACTGGTTCTAGTGATACCGTCATGGTGGTCATTGGGTTTCATACTTTCGAGAGATCGAGTCTCGCTCCTTACTATTCATCGCATACTCTATTTAGAGCGTCATCGACTCTACAACCAATGGGTTTTTATTCCTTGATTATCTGTTTATGCCTTCATCAGTTTTCTAGTCGATGAAAAAGTGTTACAGCATCTATCGGCAACTATCCGATAACAGGATTCCACATACATGCTTATTGACCATCCTATTAAGAACATCATCGACTCTATAATCGATATATCTTTTATTTTCTTCATCGTCATCCACCCTCCTTTATTGGCTTTCTAACCGATGGAAGAGTGCTTTAGTTCTTATCAGCAACCAGCCGGTAGCAGAAGCGCGTTGAACGCAGCTGATGACTAGCTCAACCCTATCGATAGCCAGCCGATAGTAAGAGTTCGTATCAGCCCATCGTCCGACTGACTCATCTACTTATCTCTTTTGTCAATTGTAGGGTCAAATTGACTGACACATCTGTGACTTCAGCAACCCTGATGAAGAGACTTTGAAGCCAAAGGATCTACACCGGAGTAAAGTAGACCTCCCAGGTCTCGACTTGTTTGTATCATTGCATCGGACTTTCATCGGCGAACATGGAGAACCGATTCGATGCGAACATATTTTTTTAGCACGCCTAGCGGGACAAAAGGCATTGTTCGTCGGTTAGTCCATTCATTAGTTAAAGATTTCACTCATCGACCGGTGGGACGATACAATCGCCTGATTAAAAGTCAGAATTTCATTCATTGACTAGAGGGACGTAGTTTTAATCAATATGTCTGAAAAAGAGGTTGATGTCAAGGTGCGCTCGTCCGATGCAAAAGCCGATGAAGATATTATTATTTCGGTCGCATTAAAAGATCTGAATGAAGAGCAGAGGTAACAAGTGAAGCAATCTACAAAAGATTTTAAGAGGTTATACTTACAATTCTTTTGTATGATATAAGACGATCCGATTCAGAAGAATTCATTCTCAAGACTAACTTTAATAAGTGAACCAACTCAACCTAAAGCTTCAAGTGCATGGAAATTCATCCAAAAATAAGTTGATAAAACTATACATTACATGCTGAATGATCAATTCAAAGAGTTAACAAATATGCTTCAGAACTTGAGAAGAAAAGAAGTGTATCGATTGAGTACTCAAGAGCTACTAGTTCATAAATCGATAAATATTGATCCATAGATGCCGATGTTTAATTGGTCTAATAGATATATTCAGCTCGAAGACAACACGAAGACAATGAGTAAGCTATTAAAATATCCGAAGTTTTTTTTCATGTGTCAGTCAAAAGAACCAACCACAGTCCAATAAAAAGCTACTACTAAACCACAAGTGGCATTGAGAAGAAAAAAAAATAAAAACAATAAAGAGAAAGAAAGAAGAAGATAGCCATGACACTTTTGGCGGCAGGGCGTAGTCAAACAGATGATCTTATTAATTTTTGGTTATTTTAATAGTGTTTTTAAAACTTTTGGTTTGGTGTCAAATTTTGACAATGTCTTTGGCTAAAAGAAAAATAGAACTCTATCAAACTTTATTAAATTTTGGTTTAGTTTATTTTCACCTCAAACTAAACATAAATCTACCTTATCTAATATTAGAAATGACAAATTTTGACATCGGCACGAAGTGACATAAAAGCCAGGGCAGTTAGAGGGGAAGCAGGCAGGCAAGCTAAGCGAGTTGGAGTCGGAGACCCCGCGAGACCCCGCCCCCAATGGCGGCAGCAGCTTTGCCCTCCGCTGCCGCTTTTCCCCACCTCTCCTCCGATTAATCCTCTTCCCTTCTCCTCCTACTTCTTCGCCTCCTCTTCCTCCCCTAGCCGACCAAAATTTTCGTGCCGCCCCCTCCCTGCCGCCGTCACATTGGGCGGCAAAAGAGCGGAACCTAATGGAGCAGGTAAGCACCAGCGATCTGATTCGGTTTCTGTTCGAGGGCTCGGTTTTGATTCTGAAAGCTTGCATGCTTGTGCCTGTCCGTCCGTGTGTGCGCGGGGCGCAGTATGAGAAGGTGGAGAAGATTGGGGAGGGCACGTATGGGGTGGTGTACAAGGCGCGGGACAAGGCCACCAACGAGACGATCGCGCTGAAGAAGATCCGCCTCGAGCAGGAGGATGAAGGCGTCCCCTCCACGGCTATCCGCGAGATCTCGCTCCTCAAGGAGATGCATCACGGAAACATTGTCAGGTCCTCTCCATTGCCCCAGTTGTTTACTATGTGGTTATTAGGATTGACTATCCTAGTCATCAACTCATCATGGAGTGATTGATTGGTTTGTTGGTTGATTGATTGAAGTGGGCTATCAATCCAGCTAGTGTTTGACTTTATGCAACAGTAGCTAGGCCTGATTTTAGGACCCTTAATCATAATTATATGCAATGTAGTAATAATACTGCTACTTTGGCAGTGGGATCACTTGCAATGTTGGTATGCTGAGAAACTCTGTCACTGCGTGCAGGTTACACGATGTTGTCCACAGCGAGAAACGCATATATCTTGTCTTTGAGTATCTGGATCTGGACCTGAAGAAGTTCATGGATTCTTGTCCAGAGTTTGCGAAAAATTCCACTTTAATTAAGGTAAGTGGCCCGAAATACACATGTCTGTTTTCGTGACTCACTTATATTGCTTTGTGCATATTGGTGAACTCAAAGCATTGACTTGAGCGTTTACTGATCAATGATTTTTTTATAAATCATATAACTTGGTAGTCTTGGAAACAATGTGAAGGTGGAACAACAGTATAAGTAACCTTAGTAAGGCATTGCTCTTGGCTGCATCAGCATAGACCAAAATGTTAGTATAGTGTCTTCTCATTTCATCTGAAATAATTTAGCATTTATGTTTTTCAAGATTTTGGTGCAAGATGTACATGGAATCCACAGTGCATCTTATGCTCTCCATATTTGGTGTATGGCCTGTTGACTTGTTATGTCGCTGTATCATAGGAGGAAGGTGCTCAGTTTGTCATTCACTTAACGTAAACCAGAATGCACAATCGGGGAAATAGGACCCATGTGTATATAACTTCATGCACCTCTTCATTTTGGACCGTTGCCCTGTGACTGCCATGGTTTTTTAGGAAAAATGTGCATGTGCTGTTTGGACATATATGTGGCTATGTTCATTTAAAAACTTCAGAGATGCCATGGACTGACATTGTTTGTGTAAGGTTAGGCTTTTCATAGTCTCGTTGCCTCTCAGTAACATGATAGGTCCAGTTCATCAGTAAGTTGTTTTATAATACTTCTGTGCTCTCCTGAGGGCATAGTTGGCCATCATGGATTATCGACCCTTAATAAAGAGAATGCAATATAGAACAATTTGCTACACAATAAATCCTGTAAGCTGTAAATAAAATATGCCTTCACTGTTAGTGGGCCTTCCCTGTGGGCAAAAATGTCTGGCAGTGTGGTACCACCACCAGCAGCCCGGTACTGTATGTTCCCCATATGGGAATCATTGCTGTCATGCTTGTTTTTGTGTAACTATTCAGAATTTACTGCATAAAGAACTGGCACTCTATTTCCTTCCACTAAGTCTTTTTCAGAACTACCAATTATGACAGTCAAGTTTGGGGCCTTGGGTCAAAGTGGTCTCTACTCATCCTGATCTTAATTTTTCCTGATTAGCATCGCATACTCTTTCTCTGTACAGTATTGCAAGTCTTGATGAAGTTTGCTTAAAATATGCAATGTGCGGACATGTCTTTTTATCCTTTCAATTGTGGAGCTGAGAATGAAGCTCATGCAGCATTACTTGATTGGAGTGCTTGTGTCCTTATACAGTGAAAAGAAATAAAGACTGGCTGACTGGCATGATTGGAAGCTTTCATGCTTTTCTGCATTATTGTGTCTACATTCCTGTTCATTTGATATATATGTCTACATTCCTATTGCATTCGTGCTTGACCAGAAAGTGCATTAGTTTGTTGTGGTTCTATCTTGGAATGTGACTATTTTCTTCTTTCTCCAGTCATATCTTTATCAGATACTCCGTGGCATTGCTTACTGTCATTCTCATAGGGTTCTTCATCGAGATTTGAAACCTCAGAACTTATTGATAGATCGGCGTACTAATGCACTGAAGCTTGCAGACTTTGGTTTAGCCAGGGCATTTGGAATTCCGGTCCGCACGTTTACTCATGAGGTACTTTTCTTCCATTATACTCATGAAAGAAAAGGACTTGGAGATTGCTGTTACAGAGGCCGCCTACATAGATTTGTGTTCAACATTTTTTCCTTAGTTTTGTGCATACAATTTTGTTCATCCATAAAATTCATTTTTCACCTATTCAATACTCTACATGAGCTCACAGTGGATGTCTATGGGAAGTATTTTTCAGGTTGTAACCTTATGGTATAGAGCTCCAGAAATCCTTCTTGGATCGAGACAGTATTCTACACCAGTTGATGTCTGGTCAGTTGGCTGTATCTTTGCAGAAATGGTGAACCAGAAACCATTATTCCCTGGTGATTCTGAGATTGATGAATTATTTAAGATATTCAGGTTCCATTATTGTACCAATATTATTTTTTACTGTTTTGCTAATTGTGTTTTTGTCAACTCTATGATTTATGTGTTGTGGACTGGTTACTTTTGAAGGGTACTAGGAACTCCAAATGAACAAAGTTGGCCAGGAGTTAGCTCATTACCTGATTACAAGTCTGCTTTCCCCAAGTGGCAGGCTCAGGTATGACAAAACAGTTTGAACGTCTCATTAGGTGTGTGACAATTGTACTGCATCTATATACTGTGCCCCTGATATTCCTTGACTGGAACCTTCATCCTAGGACCTGGCAAGTATTGTCCCTAGTCTTGACCCTGGTGGTTTGGACCTTCTCTCTGTAAGTCAATCAGATACTCACCTTTGTTCATAAGCATGTCAACTCATAATATAAAAAATCGTATCCAATCGTTGTTTCGGTTCACTGTCAGAAAATGCTTCGATACGAGCCAAACAGAAGGATCACAGCTAGACAGGCTCTTGAGCACGAGTACTTCAAGGACCTTGAGATGGTACAATGACTTGCTATGGCTTTACATTGGATTATCATATGTATGGACTGGGGCTGCTCGTTTCATTCCTTTTCTGAACTCTGTGCCCTTCGTCTGGGGGTTTTTGTCATTCAGCTGGATATTTCAAATCTTGTGTGTTTGATATATATTCAGGAACGCTAAATAGATCACCATCTTGGTCTCTATTTCTTCAGAGTAAATATCTTCCCATGTTTGTCCTTCACGCAAGCAGACATCTTGTTCAGAGTAAACATCTTGTTCGATCGTTTCTGTTGAACCAGTTCAGTTCCTTGGCTGGTGTTCCACTGGGGTCAACTGGGAGCACGCATCATTGGTGCTCAGCGATGTCTTTTCTCGTCTTTGTTGCATGCGTTCGACATCATCAGACCAGAGTGCCAAAACGACTGATCATGAGCACGCACTGAAAGGATTCCACTACCAAACCAAAAGAGGTTCCAAAGCCGAAACGTGCGGAACAAAATCAGTAGCAGATGCAAAGGATTCCGCGAGAACGAGAAATACAATTTTTGCACTAGTTGGTCCCTCTATTCTATTCCATTCTTGATGTGATAGCCATACACATTAGACGGCAGGCAACGCGGTCACGCCACGCCATCCTCGAATGAGGATTCCAGCTGCATGCCATGGCTGCATGGCGGAAGGAGTCGTCGCCGTCGTCGTCGCCGCTAGTGATGGAAGTCGCTTCACGTCGGCTATGGGGGGAGGGAGAGGGGTGCACTCTCAAAGGACGGGAGTAAACCCCGCCTTGGGTGAGTGGAGAGAGCCAACAGCCGCGGGGCGGGGGCCACCGAAAGGGGCTTGTCATGGACAGGGAAACGCCACTTGGACCGTCATTGGGTCCACTACTGCACCATTGTAGGTGCCTAGCCGGCCACCATTTCAGGCTCTCCGCTCGTCACAAGTTTTTAACGAACCCTACAGCAGCTTCACCTCGAGGCTGCACGTTTGCAATGCCAGCAAATAAAATCATTTCTTGAAGCTAACTACAATATTCTTGCAAATTCAGTTAGCTATATAGAATGTAATGTTTTTTTTCAATAAATAAAATTGTTTCTTGAAGCCGCATTATCTTTTTTTTTCAGTCACAGTATCTTTCCTAGGAAATTCATACATAATTTTGAATTACCATGTTCTTAACTTGTACTATGTACACTACAAAATCGATTCAGGCACTAGTTGTTTAGGTTATCCAAGATTTTCCTTGATTATTTCGCAGAAAATGCTTGCCATCTCTGCACGGCAATTGAGGCGACGCGTGCGTGGGAGCTTAAGATCTTCCAACGGATACTTGAACAAGGCTAGAGCGCCTTATCTGGCCCCACCACTCAAGCCCATCCTCCCGTTCTCTTCCCGCTATATAAACCCTCCACCCAGCGCAGCGGCAACAAGGCAAACTACTAAACGAGCGAGAGGTTTAGGGGCGCTACACTCATGGCGAGCAGGCAGCACAAGGGTGTAGGGGCATCGTCGTGGGTGGCGGCGGCGGCGGACACGGCGTCGTGGTGCCTGGCGCTGTCGCTGGTGGCGCTGCTGCTGGTGTGCTCGCTCGGGCCTGGTGGTATCGGCGAGCAGCAGCAGCAGCGCGCGGGCGCTGCCGCCGGGGGTGTGGTCCTGCGCGGCGCGGCGCTGTCTGCGCGGCCGTGCGAGGAGATCTACGTGGTGGCGGAGGGCGAGACGCTGCACAGCATCAGCGACAAGTGCGGCGACTCTTACATCCTGGAGCAGAACCCCCACGTCCACGACCCCGACGACGTCTTCCCCGGCCTCGTCATCAAGATCACCCCGTCCAAGCCCAGGTAGACCAATCACATCCTCGCCATGGACTCCATCGCCACACGAGGGGATTAACTGGTCAACGTGAATGAAACACACAAGTGTTCGTTCGAGAGCTTGCGCCCTGGATCAATCGATGTATCTCTGCAAACTAGCAAACAGTGCGCCCTGGAATCGATCGATGTATGCCTGCAAATTAGGAAAGAAAATGTAACTTGGAAGGAACATCAGTTCTGATTTGTGAATATACACGCGAGGCCCTTGTGCAAGAAAATCCTTGTCTGAATTTGATGCGAATGAAATTCTTGCTTTGGCCTCCGTTTCTCACCTCAGATTTGTGGATGGATTCTTGCTTTGCCGAGCCGGCAGCGACCGGGGAGAGTGACACGCAGCGCAGGGAGGACCGGTGGGTGGTGGCACGTAAGCCCATAAACGGCTGCGTCGTCCAAAGCCGTTTTGTTAGCTTGGCTTCCATGTGCTACAGTTGACTCGATCTGATCTGCGGTTGGGTGCCCCGGAGCAGCACACGTGCTCTCGTGTGCAGGCTCTTCCTCTGTCTCAGCAGGTGAAACCAATGGAAAGAAGGTTCCAGCTACTCCCTTTGGAGACTGACAGGGAGATACTGTGAAGTACGCAGACGAGGGGCACAGCATCCCAGAGGCTGATCGACATCGACCCAAACAGAGAACACGCACTAATTAAAAGTGGGCTAGATTTTGGCCCAATATGTTTTCCCAATTGATTTTGCCCAGTTTAGTAAGAGCTCTGAAGAAACGCGACCCAGATATAAAGCTGCAAAGGACAGAGAAAAGAAAAAAAAACGTCCCTCAACTATAGGGTACTCGTTAGACTCAACTGCAAACTCGAATATAAAAGTTCTCTCAATTATCAAACTAACAGTTTATTTTATCTTCGCTGGTGGTTTGTAAGATGATTTTTATCTAATGTAACGTCTAGGTAGCGGCACCACAGTAAAAATAATAATAATCAAGATCTATATATAAATCTCTTTAAAAAAACTCCGGTCTTCTCCCTTCACTCGAGAGGCAGAGCAGCACGAACGGGCGGCTGGTCGGACAAGTCCCGCGGCGGACGGACCCGTCAGCCAGCCGTCGCTGCCACGAGCGCCCCGGCCGTCCACCGCCCGTCGAGCTCGCCGCCGCCCCGAGCGCCCTGGCCATCTACCGCCCGTCGAGCTCGCCGCCGCAGACGTGTAGGATGTCCTTGTCTCCTTGATGGCTGCCACCCAAATCCCCCTTCACCGTCCGTCGGCGGAGCAGGGCTCCTGGCGGCAGCCCATATCATATCAGGAGAAGGGCGAGGTGGAGCTGATGTAGGAGAGAGGAGGACGGTGGCTGAAATGATCCATGTTTAAGTAAATCCTAATTCAAAAATCATTTATCAAAATCATGTGCCACGTGGATGGTATTAAAAAAACGTTAAGATGAAAAAAAAAGATAAAACTTGTAACCCCAAATTATATAAGAAAAAATGAAATATAAAATCAGTGCCTAAATCACACAAAATTTCATTATTCAAATAAATCATCATATTTAAAATTAGCACACGTATAAGCATACAATAGTAGTAGTAATAGAGGTTACATGAGAAGCACACACACCTACTGCTGTCGGTACAGGAAATTTGCAGCAAGTAAAGCAAAAGAGAATTTAGACTGGCAAATTGAGCCTTGTCATGGAGTTTCACCATCTGGTGATCAATACCAATAATGCCACAAACATCACTTAGCACAAATCCCAGGAGTGGTTAAACTTCCATCAACCATGCACAGACCTTTGCTCATAAGCTGCACGTTTATTCCTGGCCACTCACAACAAGCCACATCAGAGGCACCACCAAAGATGACAAAGAGAGGAGCACCACCTAAATCCGGTCAAGCCAACCAGTCCAAGCCACTCACAGCCACTTGCCACTCGACTCTTGGTTTTGGGGCAGCGCTTGCACACACATCAAGCAGGGGCACTCGTATGGAGTGAAATAGTGGAATGGAGGATGAGAAATGGAGAAGGTAGACACTGAGCGAATGATCAGTTGAGAACCAAGAACCAGCAATAATCAAGCTACAAAATCAAAGCCTGTCAACAAAGAAACCAAAAGGGCAGTAGTACTAGGAAGCCTTCCAAGCAACCCAATCCAAGAACCCTTTTACCAGAGAGACATAAAATATGAGTGAAGCATCAATCCCCACCAAACAAATTGAAGGAGAGAAGAAGCTGATTTGGAGGAGATTAGCGATCAGTTTATCGAGATCGGAGAGCCGGCAAGGAGCACACTTGGCCACACAAGCGCAAGAATGAAGCACCGCCAACAACAGAACACGTTACCATGGCCGTCTTCATCAGCAGCTAGCAGAAAGGTTCAAGCCACACTTCCAGGTACCAGCAGCACACACGCACCCATGCGCGAATGGGATCCCCTGTCATCACTTAGTCACACTCTGTCACCAACAATATAAGACCTGCCGGTAGAAGCCCAAGTAGCTGAGTAGTCAAAGATTAGTAGCATGGTGGGAGGAGCTAGAAATGTAAAGCATGCAAAATACACTTGGAGGGGTTCAGTACAAGACACAGATTCTATTCTCAAATACTCTTCACCGACACACTAAATTAATCTTGAGGTTAGGGAGTTGAGTTTTGGCAACAAAACAAGTGAGTGCTAAAAACAAATCAAGGGCATACATATTTAGATAATCATTTGTGCATCAAGATTAAACTGGCTATAATGGAGGGAATGACTTTGTAACTAAAATAATTTTCAACCCAAACACTACATACTTGATTAAATCTATAGGAAGTCAAGGTCTGCAACGCTAGGAACCTTACCAGGAAGCTGGGGATCTAATTGGGGATCTTTTCAGTGGAGTTTAAGCTAGCTGGTTAAGTAGAGCACTAGAGGAAGTAGATGGGGAGGAGTAGAAGGGAAAATGGAGAGTAGCAGCAGCAGCAGTAGCAGTGGCGGCATCAGCAGCTCGAGCAGAAGCAGTTTGAGAGAGAGAGAGAGAGAGAGAGAGAGAGAGAGAGGGAGGGAGGGAGGGAGGGAGGAGCAGGGGAGCTCGCCTGCAGTGGCAGCTCTGCGCCTGCGGCTGCAGTGAGGAGGAAGTGGAGGTGGCGTGGTGGAGCTAGGGCTCAGCCCTGTGAAAGGAGAAGTAGAAATTTTGGGAAGAAAAGGAAGGAGAAACACCTGGGATGGTCAGGGGCTTCGGCTGGTGGTCGCCGGCGTTGAGCTTCATCAGAGCTGGCAGCAAATGAGGCGCCGGAGTTGGTGGTGGTTCTGCACGTTGGAGGTGAGAGTGGGGGAAGAGGAGGGAGTATGGCTGTGTGTGTCCGGGGAGAACAGCAGGAGCTGGGCTCAGGCCGGCTAGGCAAGTAAAATGACCGTTGGTAGTCCAATTAAACAGTAGCTCCACTAAGCATATGCGTTACATGTACGCATGGAGCTATATGTAGATTAGCTGTAGAGTCACCACTGTCACATAAATAATTTACCATACTCCAACGCTGAACCTTCAATTTAATTCTACAAATTAATCGCAGAAATGAGCAGAGTATGAGTCGTTTCAACTGTGAGGAGGAGACCAGAGTTAAGCGTAATTTCTAAAAGCTCTCTCTCTAATCATGTTGATCAGAACGATTATATTTTAATTAAAAATCTATTTTATAAAACTATTATTCTTTCCATTATTTAATTGGCATGACGATGGATATCATCATGATATAATTTAATGAATAGTGTGATTGATGATGGCAGGTCACAGCTCTCATGATTATAATATAAGTACTAATCATTTGCTCATTCGTATTGGTAACCGTATACATAGTGTCAATCATAAATTTATTTGACGGGCTAGACCAATATTAAGTTTATTATACTCCACATATACATGTAGGATGAGAGATGATATAAACACATTAAATATCTGTATTCCAAGCTTATACAGTAGAGTGATGGTATGAAGGGTTGTTAAATCTAACATAAATATGTAGTAAATAAAAATAGAAAAAATGTCTTTTGAGCATGGTGTGGCACTCGCACATCATAAAGTGTGATAATTAATTGTATTTAGAGTAGCTATGGTTAAATGATACAAATATGCGCGTATCTCTTGGATTTGGATTTGGATTGAAGGCTACGAAAAGTCACTATTTTTTGAAACTTGTTTTATAAAATAGACTTTGATTTTTATGGAATATGAATGATGATAATGACGTTGGATGCAAAGTAATAGAATATAGGTTATTAGATTAATATTTATGTATTTAAATTTGGTTATGGATGGCTTACTGAGAACGAATGTGCTATCCTTTCTGTATAACCTTTAGATGGCTTAATGATGATGTGTTATTATTTGATAAAATAAGATTTTATTAAATAATAATCTAATTTTATACTTTTACCTGTAGTGGTAAAAGTACTAAGCGTCAGATCTGAGCGCCGGCATTTGGGGTCGCGCAAATTCTCATAGCAGGTGTGCCAGTCACAGCAGCGCACGGTGGTGGCATGGCCTCGCCGGCCCCGGATCGAGCAGAGCCCCTGAATTCTTCCCCCCTGCACATCATAGCTTCCACTTCCTTGTTTTGTTGGGTTGATTCTTTACTTATATTTGTGGAAAATGGAGGTGTTATTGAGTTTTACCATGTTTGATCACTGAATTGTAGTGGTGCACAATTGTTCAGAGTCATCTTGATGGCCAATGGATCAAGTCATACGTTGGCTAAGCAAAGTGATTAATCATTCTTTCATCACTGACACAGTAGCAGTAACAATTTACAAACTTAGTGAAAGAATTCAGCCATAGTAATGGATGCCAATGGTAGCAGTTGTGGAGAGACGGCTCACCTCACCGGTAATCCTCGCAGGAGCAGACGCCGTCTGTGGAACCGCTTGTTGTCGTGTCCTTGTCCCTGACGATGATCTCGCGGCCGGTGACCTTGGCGATGAGCTTGACTGCGTTGTGGCAGTCACCGCAGATGCGGAGGTTCTTGATGACACGGAGTGGGGCGCCCGGCGGCATGCTGACCAGGCCGAACGCGATGGCGAGGCGCTCGATGTGGTACATGGGTGTGCGGGCCTTGGCGTCCTCGTCGATGTCGTGCTGCACCGTATCATGAAAAGGACGAGGTGGAGCTAACGGAGGCGAGTGGCGCCGTCGGCGTGTCAGATCTGACCGTCGGCATTTGGGGTCACGTAAGCCACCGGACCTCAAGGTGGCGCGGCTCTCGTCGAGCTCATCAGGCGCACTGGTTTGCCCTCGACGCTCGCTAGGACCCTGGCTAGGCTGTCTCTGCCGGAGACTGGCGTTTGCCTCTCGAGCTTCCCTTCGCGTGGCTCGATCCCTGGTCGCTCGGTGGATGAGGACGAGAAACGGTGGAAGGGGTGGAAAGAAGAAATGCCTCAACTGACATGTGTATCTCATAATTTATTTTTAAAATTTTCTGATAAAATGGCCAAGTAAGAAAAAAAATTATTTTGTTATAATTGTGACGCAACTTAAGCGCCATCTAGTTGCCACATAGGAAAAAAACATATTAAACTATGTAAATATCACGTCAACTAAAACCGTTATTTTTATAGTTAAAGCAGTCTCTACATTTGATTTGGTTTTAGAGGTAAATGATGGAATTCGAACTCACCCGCACTATTGTCGAGGAAGGCAAAAATAGACTTTTTCCCAGAGAAAATTAGTCTCCATCTCCACTGGAACACTATGGTGAGATTGTTGCTTGAGCACGCATGCAAAGGCTCTGATCCACACTCATCTCAATTCTTTCTACCACCGTTGCCCGCATTCCTCGGGGTCCATCTTTGAACTAGATAGCACATCTACACCCTAATGGCCTAATTGGTATCTACTCCTTATCTAATCGAATCGCGACTCCTCGTATATAAATTAACTCAGCACCTTCTTCTTATCTTCGAATCTGAAGATTACTCTGACGAAATGGCGCCTGGCCATAGGAGCGACACAGCGTCAGTGGCCTTAGTACTAGCCACTGTGCTTGGCTCCCTCTGCCTTAGCCTCACCGGCTCACCAGAAGGTACATGAAAAAATCATGTCATGTGTTGCTGATGCGTTGCATTTGCTTTGGTCATTGATAACGCCGTGCATTGCATGTCGTTGCAGCGCAAAAAAGGTACAATTTTCGGTTCGTCAGGCACGCGCGGGACGCGCCGCTGGTGTCCCACTACAACTACATCGTCATCGGCGGCGGCACGGCCGGGTGCCCGCTGGCCGCCACGCTGTCGGAGCACTCCCGCGTGCTCCTCCTGGAGCGCGGCGGACTCCCCTACGGGAACCGCAACGTGTCCAGCGAATACCACTTCGCCGACGCGCTGGCCGACACGTCCATGAGTTCCCCCGCCCAGCGGTTCGTCTCCGAGGACGGCGTCGTGAACGCCCGCGCGCGCGTGCTCGGCGGCGGCAGCTGCCTCAACGCCGGCTTCTACACCCGCGCCAGCAACGGCTACGTGCGTGCCGCTGGCTGGGATCCCCGACTCGTCAACGCGTCGTACCGGTGGGTGGAGCGCGAGCTGGTGTTCCGCCCCGACGTGCCGCAGTGGCAGTGCGCGCTGCGCGAGGGCCTCCTCCAGGCCGGCGTCACGCCGGACAACGGCTACACGCTCGAGCACGTCCCCGGCACCAAGATCGGCGGCACCATCTTCGACGGCACCGGCCGGCGCCACACCGCCGCCGACTTCCTCCGGAGAGCCCACCCGCGGCGGCTCACCGTGTTCCTGCACGCCACCGTGTCGCGAATCCTCTTCCGACGCAGCGGCACGTAACGTCAAGAAATGTTTTTGCACGCATTGTTAGCTCCGAAACTGACATACGCATCGTGGTGTGGCAATCAATCTGCAGAGGGAGCGGCAAAGCCGGTAGCGTATGGGGTGGTGTTCACCGACCCGGCGGGAGTGCGCCACCACGTGTGTCTGAGAAGCGGCGCGAAGAGCGAGGTGATCCTGACGGCGGGGACGCTGGGGAGCCCGCAGCTGCTGATGCTGAGCGGCGTCGGGCCGCGCGGGCAGCTGGAGAAGCACGGCATCCTTCCCGTGATGGACCAGCCGATGGTCGGGCAGGGCGTGGCCGACAACCCCATGAACTCGGTGTTCGTCCCCTCCCCGGTGCCCGTCGCGCTCTCCCTAGTCCAGATCGTCGGCGTCACCCGGTTCGGCACCTTCATCGAGGGCGTCAGCGGCTCGCAGTTCGGCATCCCGCTCCACGGCCGCGGCGCCGCCCGCCGCGCCCACAGCTTCGGCATGTTCTCCCCCATGGTACGTGCGTGCATTACAGAGAGAAGATTATCTAGCTGCATGCAGCGTGCAACTGATGGATGTTTCATTTGCGTGCGCATGCACCGGTGACCACGCCGACTACGAGGCAGACGGGGCAGCTAGGGACGGTGCCGCCGAAGGAGCGGACGCCGGAGGCGATGCGGCGGGCGGCGGAGGCGATGCGGCGGCTGGACAGACGAGCGTTCCGTGGCGGCTTCATCCTGGAGAAGATCCTGGGCCCCCTGTCGACGGGGCACATCGAGCTGCGGTCGACTGACCCGGCCGCAAACCCGGCGGTGACGTTCAACTACTTCCGGGACCCACGTGACGTCGAGCGGTGCGTGCGCGGCATCCAGACGATCGAGCGGGTGGTGCGGTCGCGGGCGTTCGCGCGGTTCACCTACGCCAACGGCAGCGCCATGGAGGCCGCCTTGCTCAGCCGCGACGGTCTGGCGGCGGCGGCGGCCAACCTCCCCGTCAACCTGCTGCCTCGTCGCGCCAGCGACACCCGGCCGCTGCAGCAATACTGCAGGGAGACGATGATGACCATCTGGCACTACCACGGCGGCTGCCACGTCGGCGCCGTCGTGGACCATGACTACCGGGTGCTCGGCGTCCGTGGCCTCCGCGTCATCGACAGCTCCACCTTCAAGTACTCGCCCGGTACCAATCCGCAGGCCACCGTCATGATGCTCGGCAGGTAAACTAGTGACTTCGTTTTGGCTTAATTTTGTTCTTTTTTGGGCTTGCTTGGCTGAAATTCAGTCGAACATGGATTGCATCCATAGGTATATGGGTTTGAAGATTCAAAAGGAGAGGTGAATGAAGAATGAGGAGACACATTAGCTAGATCTTCTGCTCTTCACGGTGGCGTACGTTAATTTCTTTGTTAGTGTTGTTGGCTAGCTTTCTCGAGAGATTGTCTGATCATTCTTTCTTTGTTAAGAGTGATAATAGTCTGATAGTGGACTAGGGTTTGATCTATATGTACTTGCAGTCTTGCATGTTTTCAACATTGTTAGATAGGGTGTCATTATTTAGATGTGATCACACATGCAACATCCATTTAGTATTTTTGTGGATAAGTGCTTCCAACCTGGCATTGATCGTTTCGACGGACGCATCACTTGAGGTATGGAAGAGATGGGAGTGTAGAGGGCAAGTTCATATGCGGATCCATGTAGTAGTGTACTTGCCCAGGCGGCCCATCCGTTTAGACTCTAGCAACTACGGCCCATGGGCCAAAGAAATCACATGATCTGCAGAAAAAGAAATGCAGTGAATCGTAGAGAACACAGGGAAGCTTAATTTCATAGCTCCCCTGAACTAACTTTTCCGACGGCGAATCTTCGGCAGCCGGCGCCTCATAATCGCACATGTACTACTCCAAGTTAGTTTGTTATGTATAGCACAGTAGCAGCGTGATTCGTGGTGCTCGTGCATGCATCTGGCTTGGAGCTGGACCCTCCATGGATGGACATATCATTGTTCCCAAGCTCAAGCTCCCAACAAGATCCTCTAACTGAATTGAATCCCAGCGCGCGTTCACGTCGGCACGAATACGCTCGACCCACACACTGTGGCAACTGCCAACCAACTCCATCGATCTCCCATAAGCTCGTTGCTTTCATCCCCACTCTGGCCGCGTGGCTAGCTTGTTGCCCTCTCGGTCGGCTTCTCCTACTACTGGAGTAGTAGCTAGAACGAGCAGCCGAGCAGCACCTACTACCTGGCACCTACCCACACCTTAATGTCGCGTTCTCGCAACGCTCCTTGTGCGTCTCCTTTTTGTCTTCATTGATTAATTGTCAATCGTATGGGTCGTGATGTGCGATGGCCCAAGAACAAGCTGATGGGGAGAAGTACGTGAGCGTGTGGATCCCGCGTGAGAGAAGACGCGCTACAGCACTGGTTGGGCAGGGCAAACTGAACACTTGACGAGAGCATCGTCTGCCGCTGTCTTAGCGCTTGTATAGGCAACCTATGTCCTGGCTGTCGTTACGAGCAGATGGAATTCGACAAAAATCGTTGATTCCAATTCCACCTTTACTACACGAATATTATTAGCTGCAAAGACAGGGGATCCGATTCCAGTTCTGAAAACCAGACACACAAGGCATGCATAATCTATACTTCATTCGTTCCAAAATAAGTATAGGTTGTACTAAAATATTTTATAACAGAAAAAATAGCACATAGTCTTACCGTGATATATGCAATCAATCTGTCAATTTGCAGGGTTCATGTTTTCATCCTTAACCTGCCAACCTGCTCTCTCCGGATCCGATCGGCGTATGCTTGCGTGGCAGCGTCGAGTCCCAGCCTCCCAGCTCCTCTTGACGAAGGATAGCCGTTCGATCGGAAGCAGGCGTCAGAGATCCAGATGCTGTACACGTGTTTGCGTCCGAGGGCAACAGCGAACTCAAGGCGATACTACCGAGGGTGTCACGTCAGAAATTACCACAGCTAAATAGAGGAAACCAGAAAGGAAAAGAAAAAGAAAACCGTGAAAAATAAATAAACGAACGAGTTGAAGGTATATAAAACCGACCGGTGCGTGCGCGCGCGAGAGACCCGCATCGATCTCCTCTCACTGTGCGATCCGCTCCTGTAGGTACGTGCTATTCCTCTCTCGCTCATGGCTGCCTCCTACACGGTCCCAATCTTCTTCCTGCATCGACCAATCCTTCTCCTTTCTCTCGATTTAGTTTCATCGGCGGCGGCGGGAAGAGATGGCGGCGGAGACGGAGAGGAAGGACGTGGGCATTCTCGCCATGGACATCTACTTCCCGCCCACCTGCGTGCTCCAGGTCAGCGACCGATCTCTCCCTCTCGCGCCTGCCTCTTTCTTACGCTACGTCGTCGTCGTAGCATATTTCTTCCATTACAAGAAGTGATTTTTAGTAAGTTAATGCCGCTTATTTTACGTTTCATAACTTGCAAACACGGGCGCAAGTTTTTGTTTGTTTTCTTTATTCTGGAACGGGCAAACGATTGTCGCCTACGCGCAACCGCAATCTAGGCGACCTTGCCTTTGGATTGGGTCATCTTTTTCTCGTTTGTCCGGGACATCGAGTAAAAAAAGAGCACACGCCCTTTGCGTGGCTCTCTCTCGTGACCTGTGGAACTACGGTTGGTGAGGGGTTTACTACTGGTTTACGGTGAAGACCTTCGGGCTTTCCACCCCTTCTTCGCCAGCAACGCAGCGGGGAGACCCAGCCACGTGCACCTGGGCCATCATCATCGGCCGCGTTCGACGAACTGTAGAAGATCACGCGGAGTTCAGATAATCAGAGTTGCGATTCCAAGTTGCAGTTTTTTCTCAATATTACCAATCGTGCTAATATCCATCACTGTTACTGTAGTGAGTACTTACTTGTTGTAATCATTTAGTACAAGAGGGATTAAGCAGCCCTTTTCAGGGAGACGTGATTAATTGCTCACCGCTTACGTGTGGAATGTTGGCACCTTCTTGAGTTTGAGAGAGATTAATTAAAATGCTGTTCCCCGGGAGGAATTGCCGAGGAAGATGCCAACTGCTGAAACAACTTGGCACAGGAGGAGTAGGGCCTTGACTTGTGTTTAAGATTGTATTAATGATCAATCAAATCACTAGAACTAGATGGTGATGGCTGCTCCAGGTCTCTTTCCAAGACATGGGCACACTGCCGGTTTACTATGCACGTGTGAAAGATCATGTGTACATTAAATTGGCACGGACAAAATGATTTAAGGTCATCTGCTGACTCCTGGGATATGTGGGGACCTTTTCTTTATGGTAGTGATTACGTCCATAATTTGACTTGTACAGAGTGGTAGTGTGTTGGCAATATCTCAACGCTGCAAAAACATCATATCGATATTAATAATATTTATTTCGCGTTTCACATAGTATCAGACTGCAAATTTATGTCTTGTATTACAGGACGAGCTGGAAAATCATGATGGCGTGAGCAAAGGGAAGTACACCATTGGGCTTGGGCAGGATAGCATGGTCTTCTGCACTGAAGCGGAGGATGTCATTTCAATGAGGTATGTCTATTCCTCTGTATTTTCTACTGATCTCTTTGGACTCATTAGAAACGCATAATTATAAAAACAGAAGAATAGACAAAACGCAGAAATATCATACGATTGCATATGTAAAACAGAGAATTTAAAAATATGAATTTTGTACAGTAGATATTTGGATGGGACACATGAAAAGCACATAAATTATTTTGAATTAGTAAAACCTAGGAAAATAGGTAAAACCTAGGAACATCATAGGATTACATATGTAAAACAAAGTATTTGAAAATACATGAATTTTGTACGGTAGATATTTGGATAGGACATATGAAAAGTACAGGAATTATTTTGAATTAGTACAAGGACTAAACAAACATGAAACTAGATGACAAATGTGCCTTACCCTAATGGGGCCATGTGGTCAGTCAGCTATTAAAGAAGCTCAAATGATGCTTGTCCTCGTTCCTCGTGCATAGGAAATTTTAGCAAGAGGTCTGAGTGGATTTTTTTCCCCATGGTTTTCCTGTACGATCAGTGGTGAAGGAAACATTCCTTCAATCTTCCTGTGATCATTTTGTGTGATCCGAATGGTAGGAAAGGAAATATTTCCTATCTACAGTATGCCTTTGAGAATCTTTTGAAAATCCCTGAATCCGAATGAGCCCTTCACTGGAAATATTAATTCTTGGCATTGCTTTATTCATTTTTGTACATTTTCTTGAAACCTTTGTGCATTAGCTCAGAACTATGGCCTATTGACAGTTACTGTGACCAAACATTAGCAGCATGTACATACCAGAGCCAATGCATAATCAAACAAAGCACTCCATCATGCTTTTTAGTTTTTACTAGTAATACTATTTGGCACTAGTGCTCTACCACGATATCACAGAACATGTTAAGCGTATTTGTGATTCTGAAAACAAATGTGACCTTAAAGTGCCCTATCCGTGCCCTGCAAAGTCAAACAGTCATATATACTATGACAGATCCTTACCCAAGGATTTTTTTGTTAATTTTTAATTTCAGGAGTCAAGACATTATCTTCCTTATCCACTTATCCTTTTTTATGCGTCTAATTTATCAAGAGTTTAATGCAGCTTGACAGTAGTGAAGTCACTCCTGCAAAACTATAAGATTGATCCAGAATGTATCGGGCGCTTGGAAGTTGGCAGTGAAACAGTGATAGACAAGAGCAAGTCCATAAAAACATGGTTGATGCAAATATTTGAGGTCCGTACCTTTCAGTAAGAGCATACATATTTTAGTTTTTTATATTGATTGTTTTTGTTAATTATCCATAGCTTTCGTGTAAACTAAGACTACTTGTGGATACAGCTAAGAAATGGAAGAAGTTGGTTTGTTTGCATAAGCGTTGTCTTAAGATATCTGGAGTGCTTTCATCAGGTTGCTGACAACTTTGTTTAAATACAGGAATGCGGTAATACTAACATTGAAGGAGTTGACTCCTCTAATGCATGCTATGGTGGAACAGCTGCTTTGTTTAATTGTGTTAATTGGGTAGAGAGCAATTCATGGGATGGGCGTTATGGACTTGTTGTTTGCACAGACAGTGCGGTATGTAAGATACTTTTCATTTCCTGAACCCAATTTCTTACTGTACAAACTAACATTGTATAACTTCCGACTTTTTTTCTGGGTTACAAATGATGGTTATACATGTGTTCAATTTTATGATATCTTTATTTTGTAAATTTTTTCTTACTTTCTGTTACTACTGTTCTCATTGTGACAGTTTGCATCCAATTTTAATTTTGTGTCCGGCATTTTTTCTTCAGGTTTATGCTGAAGGGCCGGCTCGTCCAACTGGTGGTGCAGCCGCTATTGCAATGTTGATTGGACCTAATGCTCCCATTTCTTTCGAAAGCAAGTTTAGGGGATCTCATATGGCACATGTCTATGACTTTTACAAGCCTGATCTTGCGAGTGAATACCCGGTCAGCCTCTGGCCTACAGAATTATTACACCCCAAACTGTGTACAGATTCGCACACAGCAAATTAGCTTGAAATACACTGGAATTGATTTATTCATATCATCTGCAATTTGTTCAGGTGGTCGATGGAAAGCTGTCGCAGACATGCTATCTCATGGCATTAGATTCCTGCTACAATGTCTTCTGCAAAAAGTAAGCTATATCCCATCTTTGTTTGGCAAATTAGTCGAGCTGCGTCAGTTGATTGAATCAGAACGCACCGTTTTCATCTTTCAGGTATGAAAAGCTTGAGGGAAAGCAATTTTCAATTCATGACGCAGACTATTTTGTATTTCACTCCCCATACAACAAGGTACCATAAAAGCCTCAAATTTGCTATGTGCCCTAGCATATTGGTTAGTACATTGCAGCCACTGTCATGCAGAGACCGACACTTTATACTCGCACTTATCACTAAAAGAAACAAGGCATCTTATTTAATACTTTTATAATGAATAGAACTCAAGGTTCCCGATATGAGCTGTGAGTGGCATATATGCATATTTAGATTGATTCTTTAAAACATTTTTGTCCTTCGTCATTGTTTTTCTGCAGCTTGTGCAGAAGAGCTTCGCACGTCTATACTACAACGATTTTCTGAGAAAATGCAGGTTGTCAGTACTGCTTAGAACTTATTATTATTGTTAGACCACTTGATCACTGAACGACCTGATTCTCCTGTATAGCATTAGGGTCTTAGTCTCACTATATATATTCTTACATGGTATCAGAGTAGATCTAGACATCTCCGGCGCGCTAGCATCCTCCCACCGGCGAGTCGACCTTTTCTCCCCGTCGTCGACATTTTCTCCCCATCGTCGACTTTCTTCCCGGTACTCCCTCCTCGCTCTCTCGGCTTGGCTCCTTTTTTTTCTTGTCTTCTCCGCAGACGTTTTTCTTTTCTCCTTCTCCATCATCCTCTTCCATCCCTTGCTCCTCTACGCGACAAGGCGACGGTCTCCATCCGCCTCCTCGTCTCGACTCACACCCGTCTTTGCCCTTCTTCTTGCTCCGTGCATCTTTTCTCCTCCGACGCCGGCGCACTTCTGCGCTCGTCGTCTTCATCGGCTGAACTCGTCCGTCCCCATCGGCTGGACCTGTCCGCCCTCCATCGGCTGGAATCCTCTCTCAGTTCCCGCTTTTTCGACACGCTCAACTGCTCCCAAACGCGAACCTTCTTCACTCGCGTCCGAGCCACTCCGACGTGTCCACGTGTACACAAACACGAATCTCTGCCTCCCGGACGCGAACCTCCTTTCTTCATGTCCGGCCCCTCTTCAAGTTTTCGCGTCCGCTTCACTCCTTTGCCTCCACGAGTCCAAGGACGTGAAACTTCTCTTTACGGACGTGAATCTTCGCACGTCCGTAACCCACCCACTCTCTGACCTACCTACTCTGTCAACCACCTTTCCCTCAACTACACCGATGCCTACTCTTCATCGGCCAACCACTCCCCATTGGCTGGTTGGCCCATCTTTCCCTCTCATCGGCTCACTCCCTATCAGCCTAACACTTTCCTGATCGGCCGATCTCCCTTATCATCGGCTTCTTCCCATCAGTCTCTTACTCCCATCGGCTTCTTGCCCCTATTTCCCTCTTGTCATGGCCACTGAGTCAGCCCTTAGATCCGGCACTCTCCTAGTCACTGAATCTACTCCGGTTCTCAGCGCCCTAGACCACACCTCGGGCACCATCTCGCCGATCTTCTCACCTTCCTACGCCACTGTGAACATGAAATCTCACGTTCCCATCTCTTAACCTCAACGCCAACTACTCAAAATGGGTTTTCTTCTTTAAATCCCTATGTGGAAAGTTCGACTTATGGTCATACATCGATGGCTCCGCTCCACCTCGACCCGATGACCCCTAATGGGACATCGCCGAGTGCTGCGTGTGCAGCTGACTGCTTGGCTCGGTTGATGACTCTGTCCTTGACCTCGCCATGGAAGATACCGACCCTACCGCCCAGGATCTCTTGGCGGCTATCGAGCGGATCTTCCTCGCAAACAAGCAACCCCACGCCATCTTCTTACTCAACAAGTTTTACACCAAGGTACAAGGAGACTCTTCTGTCTCCTTGTACTGCCAGCGCCTTAAAGTAAAGGCTGTTGTTCTCCAGGATGTTGAACACCCTGTGGCCGACTCTCAACTCTTCCTCGCCCTCCTGCGAGGTCTCAACCCATGCTTCTCCAATAACGCCGACGACATCGCCAATGCCATACCCCTTCCGTCGTTTGCTCGAGCCCATGACATGCTAGTTCTCAAAGAACTCTGTCTAGCCAACGACGAGAAGATCGTGGCCTACATAGCTCTCCTCGCCACAGCCAATCATGGCTGTCGAGCTTCCTGTGCTGCCGCCCCCTCCCACGGCTCTAGAGGCCATGGCCCTCACCATGGCAACGCAACCCGCACCGGTAGCACCAGCAAAGGCAAGGTCAAGAATTAGTACGGTTCGATGCAATCGCGACCTGCTTTAGTCCCTACCCAGCCTACCGGTCCCACGGGTCCGTGGTTCTGCTACAACCCCTGGGCACCCTAGCCCTAGCCACGCAGCCCCATCGGCTAGGAACCAGGGGTTCTCGACGCCCATCCTCAGGCCCACCTGGCATCGGCTCCCATCCTGCCGCCTCAGCTGATGCTACTGCCACCACCCACCCAGTCGGTTGCCTCCTGGAACCAGGCTGGCCTCATCGCCGTCCTCAATCAGATGATGCTCCAACCTCAGCACCTTTAGGTGCTGGACTCTGATGCGTCCTCCCATATGGCGTCATCGGCTGGTATACTCCGCTCTTGTCATCACTCCTCCTCTCCCTTTGTCACCATCGGCAATGGCCACTCTCTTTCTATCCAATGCTGTGGTGATTCCTTTCTGTCTACACCCACCACTAACCTTCCCCTTCGCAATGTCCTCATTCTACCCTCCCTTATTCACAATCTCGTATCTGTTCGCCAATTCACACGAGATAACAATTGCTCAATCGAATTTGATGCTTATGGTTTCTCTATGAAGGATATCTCAACCTGGTGACAGATCCTTTGTTGCAATAGTGACGGCGACCTATACACCATCCCCACTGTGCCGTCCACTCCACACGCCAACGTCGCCCTCTCCACCAACCTTTGGCATCTTTGCCTTGGCCACCCCGGCCCCGACACTTTCGTCAACCTCCGTCGCAGCGTCTCCTTCCAGTGTACCCATAGCAGCTTCGCAGTTTGTCACTCATGTCAACTTGGCAAACATGTACGATTGTTATTTTCTAATTTTTTATCTTATACCTCGCGACCGTTTGAGCTTATACACTATGATGTATGGACTTCTCCGGTTAAAAGTGTCTCTGATAATCAGTATTATCTTGCCATACTTGACAGTTACACACACTATTGCTGGATTTTTTCACTCATCAGTAAATCCAAGGTCGCTTCCCACCTAACTAATTTCACAACCTACGTTTCTAACCAGTTCAACCTCTCATGCTCCTCCGTTCGCCACAACGTTCCATACACCCTTCTTACCGCATGGCGCTCGATTACTCCCACCTTCGCGTTTTCGGGTGCCTCTGCTACCCAAACCTCATCGCTATTGCTCCTTACAAACTTGCTCTCCGCTCCACCGCCTGCATTCTCCTCGGCTATCTCTCATCTCACAAGGGATACCGATGTCTCGATCTTTCTACCTGCCGGGTCATCGTCTCTCATCATGTCGTTTTGACGATACCTGCTTTCCCTTTGGTCTTCTTAATCCAAGATCCTCATCTAGCGATCTCGACTTCCTCTCACCAACACCGTGTCGTCTCGGTCTCCTCCACCGTTCTCCCCACCGACCCCCTCATCGGTCGCTGCTGAGGACTTACTATTTAGCTATCCTACTACTCTTCGATCCGATGTCACTCCCATCAGACCCCCATCGGCCCCACCATTCTCATCGGCTTCGGTCGATCCTGTCCCCTTTCCATCGGACACCTCACCTCCATCGGCTCCACGGTCCTCATCGGCTCATCACCCCCCATCGGCCTTCATCGGCTCCTTAGCCTCCATCGGCTCCCCCTCCCTATCGGCTGGTCCATCTCCATCGGACCGACCAAATCGATCGGCCCATCCAACTCCATTGGCTCGGGCTGATCTAGTTTCGCCTTTTCCTCTCACATACAGCCGTCGATCTCGAGCCGATGACTCCCCTTCCCAACCAGTTCTCCCCATACCTACCACACTCTCATCGGCTCCCGTCCCCTCCACCTCTCACATGGTTACCCGCTCACAAACCGGGTCTCTCCGCCCCACCAAGTGCTACGGGCTCTCCGTCGTCCACTGGTTTATCTTGCCCATCCCAGCGACTTCTCGTTCTGCCCTGGCTGATCCTCAGTGGCGTGCGGCCATGGCTGACGAGTACAAGGCCCTCATGGACAACGAGACCTGGCGCCTCGTCTCTCGTCCTCCCGGTGCCAACATTGTAACCGGTAAGTGGATCTTTAAGCACAAGTTTCACGCCGATGGCTCCCTTGCCCGTCACAAGGCACGCTGGGTAGTTCGGGGTTTCTCCCAACACCCCGGTGTCGATTATGACGAGACTTTCAGTCCCGTCGTCAAACCCGCCACCATTCGGGTTGTTCTCACCTTGGCTACCTCGCACTCCTGGCCGATCCACCAGCTTAACGTAAAGAGCGCCTTTCTTCACGATCATCTGACGGAAACGGTCTACTGCCAATAGCCTTCAGACTTCGTCGACCCCTCTCGTCCCGACGATGTCTGCCTCCTTCAACGCTCTCTCTACGGCCTCAAATAAGCCCCTCGGGCCTGGTACCAGCGTTTTGCTGCCTACCTTCGGCACATCGGCTTTGTGGCCTCCGTGTTCGAGAGCTCCCTCTTTACTCTTCACATCGGTAATGCCACCACCTATCTCCTCCTACATGTCGACCACATTGCTCTTATAGTGTCCACGACGTCCCTCCTACACCAGATCATGGCTCGACTCTACTCCGAGTTCACCATGACCGATCTCGGTCCCCTCCATCGCTTTCTTGATATCTCCGTCACCCATTCTTCTCACGGGCTCTTCCTTTTCCAGCGCCAGTATGCCATCGATCCTCTCCAGCGTGCGGGCATGGCCGAATGTCACCCCATGGCCACTCCAGTCGACACTCGAGCCAAACTCTCTGCTGCCGATGGCTCACTCATCGTCGATCCCTCTCAGTATCGGAGTCTTGCCGGTGCTCTCCAATACCTCACTCTCACACGGCCCGACCTCACCTACGCCGTCTAGCAAGTGTGTCTTTTTATGCACGCTCCGCACAAACCTTATCTCACGCTGCTCAAGCGCATCCTTCGTTACATGAAGGGCACACTTTTCAGTAGGCTGCACCTCAGCTCCAGCCCTATCGACTCTCTCACCACGTACTCCAACACGGACTTGGCAGGCTGCCCCGACTCTCGACGCTCCACGTCCGGCTATTGCGTCTTCCTCGGCGACATTCTAGTCTCCTGGTCCTCAAAATGCCAGACTATAGTGTCACGGTCCAACACCAAAGCCGAGTACTGCGCCATCGCTAAGTGTTGCTGGCTTCGTCAGCTTCTCTAGTAGCTCCGTGCACCTCTCTCCTCTACGACCGTCGTCTATTGCGACAATGTCAATGCTGTCTACATAACCGCCAACCCGGTTCATCATCGACGAACGAAGCACATAGATATCGACATTCATTTTGTCCGTGACAAGGTCACACTAGGACATGTTCGGGTGCTCTATATACTATCGACGCACTAGTTTACCGATATTATGACCAAAGGCCTTCCCACTCTTTTGTTCACCAGTTTTCAATCCAGTCTCTGCGTCCGTTCCCCTCCCGCTATGACTGTGGGAAGTGTTAGACCACTGGACCACTGGACTGTATGACCCCTGTATAGCGTTGAGATCTTAGTGTCACTGTACACATTCTTATAATTATTATCTTCTTCTAAGACAATTGAATAATATTGTTCAGTTTAAGTATTTAACTAGGAATGACTCTAACGAATTTTTGCCTGTCGATTAGCACGGTCGAAGAAAATTCGAGAGAAAAACTCGAGCCTTATTCAGGATTGTCATCCGAGGAAAGCTACCAGAGTAGAGAACTTGAAAAGGTGCCAGAACGAAAACAAAAGATTTCTGCACTGTTATGTCATCTGGTTCTGAACTTCTTATCAACTGAATGGTTCTACTTTCAATATGCAGGCTTCTCAGCAAGTTGCCAAGCACCTCTACGATTCGAAGGTTCAACCAACTACATTGATCCCGAAACAACTTGGGAATATGTACACAGCGTCGCTCTACGCTGCTTTGGCATCAGTGATTCATAACAAATTTGAGACTCTGGTAAAAAAGAAGAGAACACTTGACCTTGTCTTATGTTTTCATGTGATCAAGTGATCACCACTTTTCACCTTCCCATTTCGACATGCTCAGGCAGGCCAAAGGATCGTCATGTTCTCATACGGCAGTGGCTTGACATCAACAATGTTTTCCTTCAAGATCAATGAAGGCCAACATCCATTCAGTCTATCAAACATTGTAAGCGTACTGGATGTCTCCAAGAAAATGGAGTCCAGGCATGTGGTAAGCGCAGCAGATGCCAAAAATTAAAATTTAAAACTTAATTTTAAAGCTGATTTTAGGGTTTTTTTTCTGTGGTAGTTTATTTTTCAGCATTGTTTTTTAAATCGCTAAAAACACGTTTAAAAAGTTTTATTTACAAATTATTTTTAACACTGTAATCAGCCGTTATCTGCTGCATCGTCTTGTTGACTGAAAACCTGAAGGTAGCTAGGTATGTACTTGATCAACCAATGCTTAATGCTTTGGCCTGCAGGTTGCGCCGGAGAAGTTCGTGGCGGCGCTGAAGATGATGGAGCACCGGTACGGCGCCAAGGATTTCACGACGAGCCAGGACACGAGCCTGTTTGCTCCAGGCACCTACTACCTCACCCACGTCGACTCCATGTACCGGAGGTTCTACGCCGTGAAAGGCGCCGCCGTCGCCGCCACTGCACTGTCCAATGGCCACTGAAAAATTGTGCTGTGATGTGGTTTCAGCCTGAAGCTGCAATAAGCCAACGTCAGAGAGGTTTCAGCCTTTCAGGGCATGCGTGCGTGTACCCAGTTCTGAAGCTTCGTAAAGTGTGCTAGGTTAGAGTAGCAGCTAGTAACGCCTGCTTGGTGAAATGGTATTTCCAGCGAGTTCGTTCATGTTCTTTAGTGACACACGGTGGCGAGCTGTAAGAATTATTTAAAAAAAGTTGCGTAATTATTATTCATTTTATCATGATCTGTTTTATTATTAAATATATTTTAAATATAAATTATATTTATATATTGTATAAACATTTTAAATAAAACGAATGATGAAATAATGTGTGTTGAAAGTCAATACGTATAAAAAAACTGGGGGAAATACTATTTTGTCACACATGTGCGTATGACATTTGGCCCCAGGGCCCCGGGCCCGGTTGTCATACATCCGGCCTTGGTAAATGGCAAAATAGCCATTGTCACTCGACCACGCGGTTCTATCACCGTGTACACTCCTAAGACAATGATCTCTACCGTCGATTGCTCGATCGAACGGTCAGGATCGTGACCGTATTGATGACAAAGGATACGCAGCCGCAGCCGCGTGGATTCCAGGGACAGCTGTCTCCGCCGCCGGCGAAAATGTGGCGAGCCGAGGAGATCGAGGACGAGGAAACTCTAGCTGCGCTTCTAGAAGCTTCCCGAAGCACTCAGGGCCGGGCCGCCCTCTCCGACGCCCTCGCCGACACGCTCCACCTCCTGCCGGCGTCCCCTCACCGCCTCCTGCTCCTCCGCCTCCGCCTCCTCCGCAACCTCCTCGCCGGCGACGAGCTCAACCACGGCACCTTCGTCCTCCTCTCGGGACCCGCGGCGGTCGTCTCCTCCTCCCTATCCTCCCCCTCTAGCTCCCCCGATGTCGCGCGCGCCGCGCTCCAGGCGCTGGGCAACACCGCGCTCGCCGGGGAGCACCACCGCGCCGCCGTCTGGGAAGCGCTCTTCCCTGGCGCGCTGCAGGAGCTCGCGGGGGTCAGGGAGAAGGGAGTCCTAGACCCACTGTGCATGGTGATCGACACGTGCTGCTCCGGCGAAGGCGGCCGCGGGAGGCTCGAGGAGCTGTGCCACGAGGAGTTGGGGCTGCCCATACTTGTGGAAATCGTCACTACTGCCTGGCAAGGTGCGTCCGCTGCAATTAGTTGATGCCCTTTTTTGATTCAGTAAAGTCATATGCTAGATGTGCTGCAAACTTTACATAGGTCACATTTGCTATTGTATGATTGTTTAGCTGTATGTTTATGTGAACCTAGTGTACATCAACTGATCAACATGAGTAGGATATGTGTATGTACATTGTGAATCACATCGTAAGGAGTAAGATGTGCGCTCTGTATAATTCAGCAAAAGAAAAGTTTGGTGAGGTAAATTGTTCATTGGTATGAACAGGAAGTGGTAATGTGCTGTAGAATTCAGCAATAGAAAATTTTGGGGAAGTAAATTGTTCATTAGGATGGACAGGAATTGGTAATGTAGTATCTGGGCCTTTGGTTTTGGTCCATTCGGTATCAGATGCTCTCCTGTGATTCTCTGACGTTGCTCAGTATGTCAAGCGTGGATGAGAACATGAATATGGTAACTTAAGAGGGGGGGGGGGGTTGTGATATGGCATTGTGGATTATTTTAGTTTTGCATTTTAGCAGATAGCACCTGCTCGCCTACCTCATGTCTGGAAATATATTACCACTATGTTGTCTTAAGCAAAAGGAATTCGGATCATAGGTTCCATATGTTGCACTGAAGTATTTTTTTTTCAGAGATTGGATAGGTGATCATGTATTTCTTCTCGTAGTTGCCTGCATCATGTCTGAAAGTGCAAAATCTGTGTTTCCTCACATTTGGAGGGCAGAATTTACATTACTATTACGTCAGAAATAATACAATCATTTATTTTGTTTATTATGTAAATTTCCTGTACAGTTGCCTTCTTCCTGGGGACTTCTTAGGCTGTTGTCGAAGTTCACATTTTGTTCTCTTGTTGTTTTATTTGTTTGCATTTTTAATTGATGGTTACTTCAATGTGATTCTAATCTTTGATATAAAATGCAGCGGGGCATGATGAAGAATGGTTAGAATGGCTTCTCTTCAAAATCTGTGTTGAGGAACAAAAGTTTGAAACATTGATTGCAGCTTTGTGCTCAGGGAATGATGCTGAGCACAGGGATGGTGATAAATGCAAAACTGAGTTTAATGCTAACCATGCATATCTTTTGGGTAAATTGTCAAAATGTTTGGCCAACCGACCTAAAGAAGTCAGTGTATCGAACAGTTTTGCACTTGATATTTTCAATGCACAGAAGCATGCTGCTGAGATTGTGGATTTTACTTGCCGAGTTAGCTCTCCTCTTCCAACTGATCACCCTGCAGTTGATGTACTTGGATATTCGTTGGTGCTCTTGAAGGATATATGTGCTTGGGAATCCCCTCCGTCAGACACACAGACTCCTGTTGACTCACTGATGCAGATTGGTCTTGTAAAGCATCTTCTAACATACTTACGTGAGCTGGAGCCCCCAAGTATCATCAGAAAATCGATGGCAAGGGGACAAGGAGATCACCAACCAGCCTTAGCTACTGCAAAGGTTTGCCCATACATTGGTTACAGGAGAGATTTAGTTGCTGTGATTGCTAATTGCTTGCATAGATGCAAAAAAGTGCAGGATGAGGTGAGGCAACTAGATGGGATTATTGTACTCTTGCAGCAGTGTGTTGTTGATGAAGAAAACCCATACTTGAGGGAGTGGGGTCTTTTTGCTGTGAAGAACTTGCTTGAAGGAAATGAAGAAAACCAGAAGGAGGTATCTGAACTTAAGATGCAAGAACCTGTTATAACTCCAGAGATTGCTGACATAGGTTTAAGAGTGGAGATAGACAAGGAAATAGGACATCCAAAACTGGTTAATAACTGATGATTGTAAGTATCTCAGACCAGAAGTTAAAGTTAATCAGATGTTTACATTAACTGTATCCGCATGTTCTCTCATGTGATCCTATAACATTTTTTTATTATATGATTGGTTCCATCTATAATTTTGTTGAAATGCTTCTCGAATACAATTCATCAATATTTCAATTCTCACTTATAGTTCTGTTATCTAAATTTGTGCATATATATGTTGTGATTGGCAACTATTTGATCGATTCATAATCAAGATGCATGTCCAGTTTTTCATATGTGAAATTTGACATGAAAACATTTTAGTATCTTCTGGCTGCTAGAGTTGCTGAACACTGATGTTTGTAACCTTAGTATGTAAAATGTTGCATTGCATCACCTGAAAGCGTATTTTGTTGTGCAGATTTTCCATTTTGATCTTCATGTTTGAGGTGAAAAGGGAGATAAGACTTGCATGCCGTGGTTCCACTCATTAACGGAAGCAAATTAATATTGCTGCTGCGCCCAAGGGAAGACAGGTGTTGCTTTTTTTCGTCAAGACGTTGACCATGTTAAATCTGATGGCGAGCATTTGAATGAACCACCGGGATTCAGATACTTTCACGGAGAAATGAAATGCTAGTGGTTTTTTACGTTGTACAAAAACAATGATGCGATGAGATGTTTACTTACTAGATCCACTCTTATCGTATGCGTCCGCTTTTGAAACCTCGGCATGTGCTGTTATGTGGTGCCTAGTACTGATATTCTTTGATCGATAGCCTTTCGGACCTGATTTCCACTGCAATCGCTTGAAGCTAAGCATGATGCCCATGTTTGGCATTCGGCCACCCTGCTTCTTATGCGTGGGCGAAGCTGCAGAATACGGCATACCAAAGAAAATGCAGTAACAGAAGATAAATCACAAATCTGATGTCATCAATTCCAAATTCCAATGTTGCAGCAGTTACATACTTTCGTACAAAGGTTTGTAAAATGGGAAAGTTAGCCGTCAAGCATTAGTCTATAGCATGCTCAGATCTATGGTACTTGGAAACAAGCTTGGAGAACTCTCCAGCAAGGCAACTAAGCAAATACAACATCAGAACGTAGCACATACTTGATATTCTTTTTCACAACGCGTGCTTCATGCAGCATGCATTTGGCACCATGAAGATGGAGTAGAGCCATTCCTTGCACCGGAGCAACCTACAACAGAAATAACCTCAGGTTATGATTTAGGACCAGCTTTGACGGTGGGTGGCAGTATTATAAATTGCCTTTTTAGAAAACAGGCTCAAAGCTCAGCTTTGATTGCAAGCTGATAGTACTATAAATTGTGATGCATGGTAGACTCATGCCAGCATGAAAAAGGTGATATCATCAACCTCACACGGATCACCAAACTTCAAGTGGGCAATATCTTTTGTCAAAGCAATGTATAATCCTTTCGGTTTCCATGATCATATATGCATCTCAAACTCTTTCTCATTTAGCTAGAAAGAACATGCGTGCACATTAATTTCAAGCTTAACCTTGAATGACAGACTAAACACAACGTATAGTTTGATACCAGACCCAATTTTCCACAGAACAAAGCAAAATGAATTAGTCTAGCAAATAGTTGATCTCATAGAACAGATTATAATTTCAGAATCAGAAAATACCTCAGCAACAACTCCTCCACGATGATCATAAAAAACAGTCTCCCCTCCAATGAGAGCTTGTCCCGATGATTCCTTTGCGGTTCCTTTACCAGAGAGGTATATTAGCAATGTATACAATGTTCTTGAACCATCTCCGAGGTCAACGCTCTCATCAATATGCCTACCAAATCGCTGACCTTCAGTGTACCTATAAGGATGAGTAGCGAGTATCAGCAATCAAGAACAGTAGCAACTCGTTTAACAGTGTGATGTTAGCACATCTTATCTTTATTCAACTTTTGATAGCATACATACCTGTAGAATCTGATATTTGGATTCAAGCTGGTTGCTACTTTGCCAGAGATGCTGATGTCTTCAAATATTCTGTTTATCCCAGATTCCCAAATGGTCTGAGCAAGCAAGGGATCTGTCACTGATATCCGGTCATTATCTCTATACGCTTCCCCCTTCAGGGGTCCGAGGCTGCCCTGGTGCGTGAAGCCAATGTTTTCAGCAATGTCGACAAAAGCCTTCGCCTCGGCTGAAGTGAAGAAGTTTGGCACCTATTTCAGTTTCAAGTAAGACAATTGTCACAAAGAAAAACAATCAAGAGAAGATGAAATCAGTCAAAAGATTGGCATGCCAATTGAACGGCCTCTTGTCACTTTGTATCAGGAATTGCATTTGATTTTTGCATTTACAATCAACAGCTCAACACAAGTACATCCAACCCAGTTGCTTCCTTAACGCTCAAATCAAAACTGGCGCTCCTAATGGCTCGCAGAAATCAAGAATATACTCTCTAATCTCCCTCCTAGAAGCACTAATTCAAGCAGCAGTGCACTGGATGCAGACATGGTTGGGGTCAAAAGGGGAGCTTGGCTTACGGTGAGGAGATGGGTCCCCTTGAGGTGATTGATCTGGAGATTCTTCTTCGGCTTGATCGGTGGCCACCTCCCTCCGCCTCCGCCTGCGGCAGCGCCGCCCTTCTTCCCCTTGTTGGCCGCCGCGGATTTGTTCCGACGCTGCTGCGGCGGCGGAGCGGCGTCCCCTCCCGCGGGCTCCATGGCTGGACGCCTCTTCCGCGTCGGTGGCATCAAGCCGTGCAGCAACTTAGGCTACCCAGCCAGTGATCCCTTAATCACCGTTGGATTGCGAAGGCGCTTCCCTCCCGATATCGAATCTGGGCCGTAGGAGTTGATTTCTGGGTCACGTGAGTTCCAGGCAATAAGAATTAGTATAGGGTCTCGTGCAAATGTACCTCCGTTTCCCCTCTCTCTCCCCGATCTGGGCCGTATTAATTAATGGGCCTATGAGACCAAGCCCAATGGAAGCAATGCCCTTTAGAATCGGAAGCAATCCAATCGGGAAGGGGTGTGCTTGATAATCCAACAGATAAAAGGGGCTCTTAAGCATATAGCACTCTCCGTGTCCGTGGCCGTCCAAATTGGATCGGACGGTGTACGAATAATGAGTTCGTGTCGGCGACCGTCAGGCCTCCCCGGAGGCGTCGGAGCTCCGGCGAGCGGCGAGTTCCCGCAGGTGAAGTATCGCCGTCGAAGCGTCGTAGTTCCTCCCAAGGCTCGGTCGTGCGGCAGCCCAGGAGCGGTGGGAGGATCCACCTTCTAGCGAGTGGCGACCATGCGCCGCACCCTGAGATCGCCGGCGTGACCCCGTGTTTCTCTAGCATACCATGCCGCTGCTGGCGATGACGAGAAGACGCGTCACAGTCTCGCGGCGAGACATGGAAAATATGTGCTCTTCCCAACCCAAAAGTTCACATCCTCCCAATCGTAACGAAGAAACGAGAACATCTGCACATCTACAACGAATGCAATGCGTCCCACGGTGCTTTCAGGTTCGTTTTCCTTCTCAAATTCGCAAAGAGGACGCCTTCGTTAACTCATATGGTGAGGTTTTCTTGGATGGGCAAGAACGTGCCGCAGATGTTGCCGCCGAGGTCCGGGAACGCGGTGCATCCTGGCAGGGACTTCACCTTGCCGTGGCGGTGGACGCTGACGGGGTACTTAAGGAGATGCCCTCTCATCTCGCTCACCTCGTTGGAGGCGAACTGCTTCCAGTTCTTCTCCCCGATGTACCGAACCTGCCTCGTGCAGTCCAGGCTCTCTGGACAACTGAAGCTTTCCTCCACTGCTCCAATGTGCTCAGCCCACGGTGACATCCTGTAGTCGTAAATCTGCAAGCACAGGGCGAAACCAATCGATCAGCACAGCTGTCGCGACAAGCCGGCAATTTTGGGAACCGAAGGGATCATTTACCTGTTCACGAGGAGCAGAAAGCATGTTTGCATATGTGTACTGGGGCTGGTACTCTCCCATGGCGATCTCAGTATCTCCAGTTCCTTCCATGGACCAATGGTTAATGTTAGCCGGTCCAATGATCACGTATTCATCGTCCACAGTCATCCCTTTCGAGTGCACATACACCATGAACCTCCTATTCTTCCTAGCTTGATCCTGATTGTACAGGTTGCAACAAGACAAACCTGAATATATCCTGGGATTGGCGTATAATTGGAGTATGCTGCGAGAGAAGTGGAGGTACTGCAATCTCACCTAGGGGTTGTTTGCTGAAAATGGTCTACTATGTAGAAATGTGTATAGTGACTAAAACTTTAAGAGTGTACAAGAGAGTTTGGATCTATATATATATGCATCATTTTAGTGGTCTGTCTAACACCCCCCGCAGTCGCAGCAGGAGGGAAACGGACGCAGAGACTGGACCGAAAACTGGTGAACAAAGGCGTGGACAGACCTTTGATCATTATAGCGACAAACTGATGTGCCGATGGTACATAGAGCATCTGAACATGTCCTAATGCGACCTTGTCATGGACAAAATGGATATCGATCTCGATGTACTTGGTGCGTCGATGATAGACCGGGTTGGCGGTTATATAGACGACACTGACATTGTCGCAGTAGACGACGGTCGCGGTGGAGAAGGGTGCACGGAGCTCCTGGAGAAGCTGGCAAAGCCAGCAGCACTCGGCGACGGCGTGGGCGACGGTGAGGTACTCGGCTTCGGCGCTAGATCGGAACACTGTAGTCTGGCGTTTTGAGGACCAGGATACGAGAGTGTCACCGAGGTAAACGCAGTAGCCGGACATAGAGCGTCGAGAGTCGGGGCAGCCTGCCCAGTCCACGTTGGAGTACGCGGTAAGGGAGTCGATGGGGCTGGAGCTGAGATGCAGCCCGCTGGAGAGGGTGCCCTTCACGTAGCGTAGGATTCGCTTGAGCAGCGTAAGGTGAGATTCGCGTGAAGCGTGCATGAAGAGGCACACTTGCTGAACAGCGTACGTGAGGTCGGGCCGGGTGAGGGTGAGGTATTGGAGAGCCCCGGCAAGACTCCGATAGTGAGAGGGATCGGCAACGAGTGCGCCATCGACAGCGGAGAGTTTGGCTCGAATGTCGACCAGGGTGGCTGTGGGGTGACAATCGGCCATGCTCGCACGCTGGAGGAGGTCGATGGCGTACTAGCGTTGGGAAAGAAAGAGCCCGTGAAAGGAACGGGTGACGGAGATGCCAAGGAAATGGTGAAGAGGGCTAAGATCGGTCATGGCGAACTCAGAGTGGAGTCGGGCTATGATCTGGTCGAGGAGAGATGTCGAAGACGCTATAAGAACAATATCGTCGACATATAGAAGTAGATAGGCAATAGGGGAGCCGATATGAAAAGTGAACAGGGAACTATTGGAAGCAGAGGCCACGAAGCCAATGTGCCGAAGATAGGCAGCAAAGCGCTGGTACCAGGCATGAGGGGTTTGTTTGAGGCCGTAGAGAGAACGTTGAAAAAGACAGACGTCGTCGGGACGAGAAGGGTCGACGAAGCCTAGGGGCTGCTGCAGTAGACCGTTTCCATTAGATGGCTGTGAAGAAAAGCGTTCTTCACGTCTAGCTGATGAATCGGCCAAGAACGCGAGGCAGCCAAAGTGAGGACAACCCGGATGGTGGCGGGTTTGACGACGGGACTGAAGGTCTCGTCGTAATCGACACCGGATCATTGGGAGAAACCTTGGACTACCCAATGAGCCTTGTGACGGGCAAGAGAGCCATCGGCGTGGAATTTGTGTTTGAAAATCCACTTACCGGTCACAATGTTGGCGCCGGGAGGACGACGGACGAGGCGCCAGGTCTCGTTGTCCATTAGGGTCTTGTACTCGTCGGCCATGGCCACGCGCCACTGAGGGTCGGCCAGGGTGGAGCGAGATGTCACCGGGATGGGCGAGATGGAGCTATGGATGGTGGAGAGCCCGTAGCGCTGAGTGGGGCGGAGAGACCCGATCTGGGAGCGGGTGACCATATGAGAGGTGGAGGGAGCTGGAGCTGATGGGGGTGTGGGAGTAATGGGAAGAACTAGTCGGGTGGGGGCGTCATCGGCTCCGGGTCAGCGACTGTAGATGAGAGGAAAAGAGGGAACTAGATCGGCCTGAGCCGATGGAGTCGAGTGGGCCGAGTGGTCCGATCGGTCCGATAGAGATGGATCAGCCAATGGGGTGGGGGGAGCCGATGGAAGTTGAGGAGCCGATGGAAGAGGGGTGTCCGATGGAAAGGGGACAGTATCGGTTGAAGGATAAACGGGATCGGTATCGGCCGATGGAGGTAGGGCTAATGGGGGTCCGATGGTTGGGACATCGGACCGAATAGTGGTGGGATATGTGAAGGGTAAGTCCTCAGCAGCGGCCGATGGGGGGGCCGATGGAGGGGACGGTGGAGGAGACCTGGTCGGCACGGTGTTGGTGAGGAGGAAGTCGAGATCACTAGAGGATGATCTCGGATGAAGTAGACCGAAGAGAAAACATGTCTCGTCAAAAATGACGTGACGAGAGACGATGACCCATCAGGTGGAAAGGTCGAGACATCGGTTTTCCTTGTGAGAGGTGGGATAGCTGAGGAGAATACAGGCGGTGGAGCGGGGAGCGAGTTTGTGGGAAGCTGTGGCGGTGAGGTTTGGGTAGCAGAGGCACCCGAAAACGTGAAGGTGGGAGTAGTCGGGCGCCGTACGATAGAGAAGGGCATAGAGAACGTTATTTTAAACGGAGGAGCATGTGCGCCGATTGAGAAGATACGTCGTAGTAGCCGAGCAGCTAGCTGCGCACGCAGCACTCGATGATGTCCTACTGAGGATCATCGGGGCGAGGTGGAGCGAAGCCATCAATATGGGACCGGAGGCCGAATTTTCCACAAAGGGATTTGAAGAAGAAAACCCACTTGGAATAATTGGCGTTAAGGTCAAGGGAGATAGAAACGTGAGATTTCACGTTCACAGCAGCGTAAGGAGGGGAAAAGATCGGCGAGGTGGTTTTCGAGGTGTGATCTGAGGCACCGAGGGTCAGAGCAGACTCGGCGACTAGAAGAGTGCCGGAGCTGAGGGCGGACTCGGTGGCCATGACGGGAGAACGGGAGCAAATAGCCGATGGGAGAAAGAAGCCGATGGGAGGACGGATCAGCCGATCAAGGATGTGAGAAGCCGATGGGGAGTGGGCCGGCCAGCCGATGAGGAGTGGTTGGCCGATGGAGAGTAGGCAGCGGAGTGACAGAATGGGTGGGTTAGAGAGTAGTTGGGTCACGTCCGTGAAGAGAAGATTCACATCCGTGGACTCGTGGAGGCCAAGGAGTGGAGCGGACGCAAAAAAGGCGGGAGTGGCTGGACACGAAGAGAATATGTTCGCGTCCAGGAGGCAGGGATTCGTGTCCATGGACACGTGGACACGTTTGACTGGCTCGAACGTGAGGGAAGAAAGTTCGCGTCCAAGAGCCGTTGAGCGTGTCGGAAAAGGCGAGAACCGAGGGAGGGTTCCAGCCGATAGAGGGCTAGACAAGTCCAGCCGATGGGAGGGCGGACGAGTTCAGCCGATAGAGACGACGAGCGCGGAGTTGCGCTGGCATCAGAGAAGGAGAGATGCACGAAGCAAGGGGAAGAACGGAGACGGGTGCGAGGCGAGACGAGGGGACGGATCAAGACCGTCGCCTGGTCGCGCAGAGGTGGGACGGAGAAAAGAAGGTAACTGCGGGAGAGATAGGGAGAAGAAGAAACGGAGGCGAGAGAGCGAGGAGAGTGCCGGGGGGAGAGTATCAGGAAGAGAGTCGGCGACGGAAACAAGACGTCGATGAGGAGAAGGAAAGGATTGGCTCGCTGGAGGGAGAAGCTAGCGCGTCGAGGATGTCTAGACTCGCTTTGATACCATATAGAAATGTGTACAGTGACTAAGACTCCAAGAGTGTATAAAGGGGGTCGGATCTATATATATACAATCTAGGCCAGTGATCTGTCTAACACACTGAAAGTGCTAGTACTGTCATCTGCTTCACGATTGTCAAGACAGAAGAAGTTCAGGTAATCCTCTGGCTCATATGTGTTGTCCAGTCCTACTTCTCTCAATGCCTTATGAATTATCTCATACATCATCTGCATTGTTTTTTTCTACGATGGCAAGAACGAAAACAAATCAATGACATTACTAAACCGACAAAAGTTTATTTATACTGTAGCTATGCAAGAGCAGAGCGTACATAGTTGAGCAGACTAAAAGGCAATGCAAGAGATGCCCTAACCTGCCAGTAAAGAATTCTGTGTGTTGGAGCACCAGTAGGATTACCTTCAGGCCACATTGGAATTACTATGTACGCTGAAAACCTCTCGTTGGCATAAATCTTGTTGGCAATTTTGAGAGCTATTTCAATTGGTATTAAATTATTAGCCCCTGCAACAAAAACAAATTTACAGTCCTGAAATTAAGAATATCCAGTCAGAAGTATTTGTCATATTTCTTGGTGTCATGATGAAAGGATCAAGAAGGTCTGAACTATTCTCCCAACATAAATTAGGAAATATCAAGCACTATTAGACAACACAAATAGAACATGCCATGAAAGTAAAAGAAATTTAGCGTACGTTCACTTGAACGACAAAGTTTGAATCTGACAATAGAGCTCAAGCTTACCTACATCTTTATGCGAATCCCAATTAAATGAAGAACCAAGGAAATACTGGTTTTCAAATATAGATGAAGTGTTGAGCTCATCGGATGGCATTCACATAAGCGGTCTGTACGCTCATATCAATTAATACATTTTTTTCCACGAACGAGATTCTGTCAACCAAAGCAAAAGGTTGTATCAGGTAAATACAAAGCAATCACCGAACATAGCATAGTCAGGTGAGAATTGTATCTGAGTTACCTTACTGGTTGTTTCTCGTGGATCTTTTGGAAAACCCTTGACAGAATATGAATCAATTGACCGGAATATCTGCTTGCAAGGTAAAACTGTTCAGTGCTCTGTGTCACAAATTTTTTTCTATAACTGTGGAAAACTTTGAAGGATCTTACTTGAACATCCCATCTCTCTGGATCATTGTCATTTGAATGCTGTTCATCGTCAATGCGTGCGATATCAGGTATCCTTTCAATCCAGAGCAATGTATCATTATTTGCTTTTGACAATTTTTTAACCCCGCTGCGTTTGGATGCCTTTAACCAGCGCTCTTCAAAGTTTGTTAAGACATCATATGCTGCTGGATCATTAATCTTAGAATGCAAATCATGCCATGGTTCTCTTGGCCCTCGCTCATCAAGTACCTGCAAACAGTAGGAAGTGCTCCATGAGGATATAACAAGGTGAATCAATTACAGGAACTATTTTTGATGTGCATAAACCACATTTCTACATGAACAATATGACAAAGGAAATTCACCGCAAAGTTTGGGTTATAGTAGTCCTCCTTGTGCAATGTCTGAAGAGACCGGAAAAGAGGATGCCTAGGTGTATCATATCGTCCAACACATAAATCAAGTCCTCCAACAAAAGCAACTATTTTCCTTTTATGGTTGCCGGCATTAGCATCCAGAATCACTGTTTTCTGATGATGTGTAAAATTGGTTCCGGTCTCCTGTTTTCCAATGCAACTGTTATCATCAGTACATGGTCCACAAGAACTCATTTTGACTTAAAAAAATATTAGCTGCTGAACTGTTTTTATGAAGCAGAAGAGGAATCCCAACCTGCTGCTTCACTCAGCTGTGCTTTTTCCCAGCAGACCGTGGACAGAGTAGTATCTGAACTGAAGAATGCTTGAAAAATCTACGGGTCTCTTCATCCCGTGTGCCCATGTAACCTTCCTACAGACATAACTGTGATCAAGAAGGCAAGCCGTATTTACGTGAATGTATTCTTAACAGATTTTTGAGAGATCAAGGTCACTCATAGCAAATCCATCAACCCCAACTACCATTTTAAAGTGATCAAATTTGGACCAGAAGCCGAATAAGTAGTGTGATCATCAGTCTGGAAAAAACATGGTCGAAAATTAATCATGTGATGCATATTGCATTGTGCATACCATCTGGTTACCAAGGACGTTCCTGGACGTTGGATCGTCCCAGACGAGGAGCAGCACCCTCACCCCCTCCTGCGACTCTCTTGAGCAGATCGCCCAGCGAGCCGCCGCCGTCCAGCACAAGGTGGATCGTGTGGAACACCGACCAGCCCGTGATATAGATCAGCCTCCTCGCCTGCGATATCGCATCGTAGACATCGTGCCAGCATTGTCCGTGCCAGTAGCACTCGCCATTGTCCAGCCTGATCTCCGGCAGGGAGCCCTCGGGCACATGCGCATCCTGGTACAGCGTCACCCGCCCGCAGCGGCGCAGCTGGAAGTAGGTGTTGGGCACGCCGGCGAAGTCCGGCCCCGGGGTGACGCCGTGGTGGTACATTGTTAGCCTCGCCACGGGGATGTATTGCACCGACAGCCGCAGCACGGCACCGGGAGCGCATGGCTTGCCGCCGGGATCGAGGACAGGGTAGATTCCCTCTATGTGTTCCCCGGCCTCGAGCTGCTCGGCGGGGATGACGACGTCGCCTATGAGCTCGGCGCCGAACACGTCGTTGTCCCTGACGAGGAAGTGGACGGCGGGGCTTCGTGCGCGACGGGCACAAGGAAGTGCTGCGCCCAGACGGGGTTCTCGTCGTCGGCGACAACATAGGTGCGCGCGACGGTGACGTAGGGGTCGCTGGTCATGGCGCCGGAGGCCTTCTTCCTGACGAGGAAGTCGCCCACGGTCTTGGAGGCCATGTCCATGTTGGGCAGGTTCCGCGCCTCGTGGATCCAGATGTCCAGGCTGCCGTGGAGCATCACCGCCCGCCGCGACGACGCCGACGCCGCGCCCCCGATGAGACGCGGCCACACCACCTCCATCCCTGCGGCCGGTGGCTGCCAAGTTCGACGATTTCGCGTTAATTGTTCGTGCTGCTACGTTGATGGATGATCTCGTCGCATGCGTGTCGTGTCCTCTCCCCGTTGGTCGTTAGACGTGGGGCGTGCTGATCGCTGTTTCCCCTGAAATCGACCATAGGTGCCCAGTTGGCCCACGAGTTACCCACTTAATTGGCTTATAAATGAGTTCGTAGATTAGCTTACAGTCTTAGTATGTACTCTAGGGCCCACTTGTCATATCACACTGCTCTGCGACAACTTTGTAATGCAATTCCAGATCAGCCGTACGATCAGGTGGGAGTAACTCTGAAATGCGACGTCAGTTGCGCGTGCGCTTGTTGGGCTCAAAGAAAAAAGGGGCCACACAATAGTTGAGCCACGTCAGCACCTCAAGTTGGCCCATGGGCCTGACTTCCTGTGTGCTTCGAAAGGACGCTACTAAAATACCCAGCATAGTGTGTACCCTGGACCATCGTCACATTCACCTCTGGCATCCGTGTGCATTTGATTTGATTTTCATCTCTTTGTCCTCCTCCCTGACGCCATGGGGGTGCCTTTTTGCAGGCTTATCCGGCCCGCCCGTGAATGCACACACAGCTGTGAGCTCACTGAGCTGTTGCTTGGTCTTGCTCCTGCGAGGCGAGGCGAGCTCATGCCTCAAGTGTGAGGAGATCAACAAGATTCTGGGAAGCGCATGCGCAGCCGCACCAGGGCAACAGTGTGTACACGGCACTGCACACCTCTGCTAAGGCTGGGCTCCAATGCTCTCAAGTCTCAGGCTTTGATCGATCTGTCTCCTTTCTGCTGCCGCTCAGATGATGTACAGTGAAGATGATGAGCATCTCGTGAGCTGCTGATGCGATGGCAGCTGTAGTAGTACCCCCTCAGTTCTTCTGTTCCTAACTCTGTGCTGAGATGTTCGATCAACGGGCCTGATCAGCTGACTAGGGAGGCCCGGTATAGCCACTTTTGGTGTAATTTCGATCGACATTTTAGAAGTTTTGCTGATTTGAAGGAGGGAATGCCGGAATAGTTGGTGCCCAACAATGAACGTGGAGACTTGGGCCAGATGTCTGGCCATAAACCGGCGGATTACGCGAGCAAACACCAGCAACTTTGGCTCCACCGCCTGTTTAGGCGTGGTTAACCTTTTGGTTGGCTGCCAGCTGCAACCAGCAAAAGAATGGGGAATTAGGGATGTGACGTACCTCTCCCCTGAAAAAATGTGGTGCCTTTTCATGCCGATCCAGTGCTGTTTTTTATGTGAAACAATCATGGGTTATATTCATACGTGCGGGAGGATAGCATGACAGCAAGCAAAGTGGATTATATTCGTGATCTCGTTCATCTCTTTGGCATACAGAAGTTAGTGACAGCCCACGCTGGTTTTATGCTAAAATCAAGTGTTGAAATGCTTGCATTCGATTAGTACAGACGAAAGGTGCTTTGTTTTTAGACGAAATCAGATGTTCATGGCTCACTACCAGCGGGCCCCCTAATCTGAATTCAGAAAGAGTATGATCAGGCCTTTGTAACAAACTTTGAGGTTAACGAACCAGAAGTTAATTAGATCCTACCCACCAAAGTGTGGCTAGTTAATATGCTTCTAGTCTACTAGTACCACTAAGAAACTAGATCTGAACAGTACATCTTTTTCTTTACACATTTGTTGGTGCCATAGTGTACCTAGCAAGTAGCAACTGCTGCTGTGCAACCAGGAGAAGATAACGGAGGTGTGGCATCTGAAATGCAACAACATGTATGGCAGCGGACGGCAGTACAAGGTCGGAACAATGCTGAATTGCTCATCTCACTAGCTCAGCTCTCATGCATGGACGGTGTTTGCAGCGAATGAAGTTACAGGCTGGAAAAATTGATATTGCCGTCTGAAAGTGAATGAGGGTTGGAGCGCCATAAAAACGAGACCGAGTTATGATCGCTGTGCGCGTGTAAGAACGCGTCTTCAGTAATGGCGCTACACAGGCTAGCTATTACTCCTGTGACGTTTCCTGGTTGGCATACGGTCCATACGGATCCAAGCAGCGGCTCCATAATCTTACAGCAGCTGCCATTGCCCTTCAAACTCGAGCAACCCGAAGGAAATCTCAACCAAAAGGCGGATAGTTTAGTGCACACTTTTCATCTCTATAACGCGTTGGAATTGTCAGTACACTTGAATCTTAAAGCGTAGTACTAGTCCAATTGATTTATGATCTGTACCAGTACTAGATATAATTAAACGGAAGGATTGAAATGCCGGATGGGTCGAAATAAAATTGAACGGGGAATGGATTTGAGGCATCTTACGGATTTAAATTCCATTATTTTTAAGTATTTACACAGAATCCATTGCATTGCAGCTAAGCTTGCTGCCGTTACAGAGGTGCTCAACGATCGGTAGCCCGTAGCCTATACAACAAATCGATCCGTAATACGCCCTACGTCGCCATACGTACATCAGCCACGTACTGAGTACCTTCTACTCTTGTCGAACACAAGCAGAGAAGCTGCTTTGGCTGCTCGATTCGATCGCTACACGACGGCCTTCGCTGGTGGTATCACGATCGGACTCCTCACGACGTGCTCGTCGGAGACCCACTTGAGGTTCCCCTCGACGCCGGCGACGGCGGGCTGTCCGGCCCACCGCACGGTCACCGTGAAGCTCTGCTTCTCGTAGACCCTGGAGAAGTGCAGCATTGGAGGGTGCACGGTGACCGCGACGTGCTTGGGCATGTCCACCACGGCGGTGTACACGGAGTTGGCCTTCCCGACGTTGGTCACGATGCGGTGGACGGTGATTGGCTGGGACAGCAGCTTCACCACCAGCGACGGGTAGTTGAGCTCTGCTTCGGTGATGGCCTTCAGCTTGGCGCAGGAGACGCGGCGGCGGGTTATCTCCTTAACGCCGTCGTCCCCGATGCCGAGACCGCACAGGTAGGCGATGTAGTCGTTGGTGTGGAGGTCGAAGACCAGGCCCGGGTCCACGGCGCGGGAGGGGTTCACGTAGCCGGCGCCCATGGTGTAGAAACTCGCGCTGCGGTACTGCTCGTCCTTGATCGGCACGCCGGCGTGGTCCGCGACGTCGGATGACGTCATGATCGCCGACTTGATCGCCGCGGGGGACCAGGTCGGGTGCAGGCTCTTGATGATGGCGGCGATGCCGCTCAGGTGTGGGGTAGACATCGACGTGCCGGACTCCATGAAGAAGGAGAGGCTGACGCCGTCGGCGAACTCGGTGTGCATCTCGCCGGGAGCCCAGGCGGCGAGGATGTTCATGCCGGGCCCGGTGATGTCCGGCTTCAGGACGCCGGGGCTTGCCTTGTTCGGCCCACGGGACGAGAAGAAGGCGACGGACGGCGCGGGCGACGACCCCATCACCGTCCCCTTGAATGTGACGCTCGCCGTCGGCTTGGGCGTGGACTTGATGTAGGACGCGATCTTTGACCCGGCGGCGTGGCTCACATGCGACGCGGGCAGCACGTGCGCGTCGGCGAATGTGGTGAACCCCTCGGCCGGCTTGTTCATCAGGATCATGCCGGCGCCGCCGTACGCGGACACTGTTTGTCCCTGCTCGACGTGCTCGACGAGGCTGCGGCTCTCGCAGAGCACCACCTTACCGCTCACCTCCTCTTCGACCAGCGAGCTGCAGTCGCGGGAATCGGGATCGCCTTTCAGGCCCGGGAACACCAGCGAGAGCTGGCGCCCGGCGGTGTTATTCCGGGGCTGGTACAGGGACTCGCCGTCGAATACCTGGCCGTTGCCGAGCGTCACCGTGGTGCGTATCGCCCTGTCCATGGTGCCGGCCGCGACCGTGAGCATCCAGGGCGCGCCGTTGCCCACGGTGGAGGCGACTGGACCATCATTGCCAGCGGCGGAGCTGACAAAGATGCCATGCTCCATGGCCTTGAACGTGGCGATGGCGACGAGGTCGTAGTTGAACGGCGCACCCGAGGAGGCGCCGATGGAGAACGAGAGAACGTCAACGCCGTCCTTGACGGCGGCGTCCAGCCCCGCGATAATGTCCATGATGGAGCACCGGCTCCTGGTACACACCTTGTATATGGCCAGGTGCGCGTGCGGCGCCATTCCGGACGCCGTGCCATGGGCGTTGCCGCGGACGTCGGCGTTCTCGACGAAGTTGCCAGCGGCTGTGCTCGCCGTATGCGTGCCGTGCCCAGCGTCGTCCACTGGCGGCGCCGTCGCATTGACGGCGGCGCTGCCGAAGGCGCGCGCGCCGATGATCTTGTTGTTGCATCCGCCCCCGGAGATGGCCTTAAACTCGCAAGTGCCCTTCCACTTCTTGGGCGGTGGCGGCATCCCAGCGTCGCCGAATGAGGGGTGGCTGGGCAGGATCCCCGTGTCAAGGAGCCCAATCACCACGCCCCGGCCGAACCCGGAGCGGCTCCAAAACCCATCATTGCCGAGGTGAAGCCCAAGGAACCCCGGAGAATGGGTGGTCGCCAACGGCAAGAACTCCTCAGGGTACAGCCTGATGCACCCCTCCTTCTTCCTCATCGCCTCAGCCTCATCGTCGGTGAGCCGCGCGGCGAACCCAGACAGCACGTGGCTGTACGAGTATATGATCCTCGGACCATCATCCCCCGCCATTTCCAGCGTGGCCTCCGGCAAGAAAGAACGGTGCCACAGCTCGACCGAGTCGGCGGCGGCGCTGCCGTCCTCCCTCGGCTCGAGATGAACCACGTAGTTCTTCCGCTCCTGCGCGCAGGAGACGGCGAGCAGGGCCGAGGAAACAAACAGGAACAGGAGGCTGCTTTGAGTCCTCATGACTACCACTACTACTCTGCCTGGAGGAGAAGAGGAAGAGGAACAAACTGGAGGATGCTGGCTCAGTGGCTTCTCACTTGTGAGTAACGGGAGCTGAGTTGATTTGAAGGATGGTGGGGGGAGGGAGTGGCGTGGCAACAAGGAGGGGAGTGCGGGGGTTTATATAGGGGTGGGAGGGACAGAAGCAGTGGGTGGGGGGCACTGGCGGTGAGCTGGAGAGCAGAAGCAGGACGACGAAAGGAGAGGAGAGAGGGGCAGGGCTCCCCGGTTGAATTTGAATTTGCAAACTGCTCCCGGTGAGCAGGGTGACCGTTGGATCAGAGAACAATGGGTGGGTGCATGGCCTTTCCTCTAGAAGCCCGGGCTTGGAGTTTCTTTCCGGTGAAGTCCATGGACTCCCCCACGATTTCCTTCCGGGGATCATATCCGAAGCGACACTTACCCGTAACTGCACCAGTGTTATGGTGCGGGTAACTTCTGCTTCGAAGACATGGCGTGTAACCCCCTCGGTTGGATAGTTCTAGTATGATTGCACCCCAAGATACTCCTATGTTGCAATATGTTACGGGCTATGAGCTTACTACTAGCTTATCAACGGCTGATCATTGTTGAAATTGTATACTGCGTAGTAATGTGCAGTATCATTTTGTCACATTTTTCGTGGCGCCAAACCATTCCTCACAAAACGGGACAAATTTTAGCTTGGAACTAGTTAGACGCAAACAAGAGAGAAGCGAGCGTGACCTACGGGGGCGGCAACGGTTGTGGAGAAGACTTGAGGGGAGCAAGCTGTATGCAAGCCACACAAGAGCGAGTGCTCGTCGTGGACTCGTAGTTCCAGTGGAAGCGGCAAGGGCGATGATTCGAATCCGCGTCGCTCCCCCATCCCGTGGATCACTGGCCGGTGTTGGCCACTGCGGCCACGCGCTAGCTGGACGCCGTGGACGGCAGCGACTCGACGGCGTCTTTTTAGAACGTTCAGTACCAGCCCATGCCTCCCTCTTTGCCTGCCAGTGGGGCCCTCGGGACCGGTTTGAAGGCGAGCCTCTCCTTTCGGTACATGTGGGTCCACCTGTCAGCGTCGGGGCTAATGATCGTCTCGTCCATGGGCCCAAAGGCCAATCATTATTTGACTCCAGCGGGGCCGTCGCTTTTGTCGACGGAGGTCCGAGCCACCAGGTGCTTGTCGCTTTGCGTGGGGAGAATGACAGTGCGGGAATATACAAATCCGATTGGGCTCTTTTATCATCAGCTGGGGTGCTGTAGTACGAGTATTTTTGTTGGTCGCCGAGTTCAGACTTCAGACTTTGGTTTCGTTCTTCGATCACGATTGTTTTGGATTCGAGGAGCCTGCCTTATCGAACAATGCTCCCACAGCTCGGCGTGGAAAAGAGAATTCCGATGTGTCCCTGTAACCGGAAAGAGACATCTCTTCGAGTACCGGGGAGATACGCTCTACTACTTGTTTTGAGGTCAATGAAGATAAGTATGGTTCGATCAAGATTAAACAGTCAGAGAATTCTAGGGGGAAAAAAAGGAAGGAAAAACAGAGTATTCAGCTTTGTGTGTTGCTTGCTACTCCCGGTGTTCCGTTCTCGACAAAACGGCCAAATTCCTCACCAATTTAATGGGGAAATTTGGTGCATCTAACTCACTCATGATTGTTCCCTCTCAAAATCGACCCAAGACATGATTGCAGTTCATGATGTCCGCCGATCGATTATACTATATGATCGGAACATCTATCATCTATCTAGTCCCCACATCGAGTGCACCCGTATACGTACGTGGCTGGAATAATGGAACGCACAAACTGCACGGAAGAACAAAAGGCTTTCCGCTCTCTCGCCCTCCTTTCCGCTAGCCGCTCACCTAGCTCGCCGCGCCGCCCGGCGCCCCTCCATCAGATAAGAAATTGCCTCGGCGCAAACACCAGAGCCCGCACGCACTCCCTCGGTTCGTCCCTCGGTCTGCTGTGATCTTCTCGCGTTTTCTTCGCGCGAGGCGACGCGGCATGCACTGTGCGAGGTCGAAGCCCCTAGGAATGGCGAGAGCCTGCCTGACGGATTAAACTAGTCAACGTGAGCGCGACAGGCTTATCGCGGTTCAACCAAACACGTTGCCCATGGCGTACCAGCCCATGCCTATATACACTGGATAGATACTCCAGGGAGACGAGCTAATATCGCTTGCACCAGCCGTGGCTGGCACCGGTAAGCCAAGTCGCACGCTTTGCCATGCGGCTATATTTATATCCGCTAGCTGACTTCGATCCTCCGTGCCAGGTACAGCCAAGGGCAAACCTGCAGGCTGCAGCTGCAACATATTGCTTGCATTTGCAGCTGCCCGGCCGCCTGATCTGACCACCCCTGAGCCACTCGGCCAGCGACGACTTCATATCTTACCCCTCACAAGCGGCACAGCTACGCGATTTGCACCCAGGAGGCCTAAACGTGGTTTTCGACATATCTATAGCCAGCTCTAACACAATTTTATCTGGAATAAATAAAGGTAGCTGTCTCCGCTTATGAGATAAAGATGGAGTATTATTTTGTTAAGTTGTCAGTGTTAGAGCTACTGATCGGTCTTTGGATATTATATTCTCTAGCTAGTTCATCGTCATCACCTTGCTTTTCCTTGGCCATTTCGCTTTCGCACCTCTTATTCGGGCACTCGGTTTGGGAATGGGTACCCCCCCCAGGGCCATGTGTGTCCCGCAGATAAGCCCGCCCGGTTCAAGATGTCCTACCGGACACTGCCGATGCCCAAATGGAAGGGAATAGAAATTGTTAACGTCGACGCAGCTTAATCATGCAAGCTCGCCGAGTGCTACGTCTGCCTAACCTAAAGCATCTAAAGCCCTAAAGGGCTAGACAGTTAGTAGAAGTAGCTTCTCCTACCCTCTCAGCAGGAAAATTGTATGCATTGCTACCATGCATGCGTGATGAGTTTAGAAGTAGCACTAGCCTGCGTTCGTTAATGATGGTTGGAAACCGATTAGCGTATAATTCATTAATTTAAAAATATAAAATAGATTAATATAATTTTAAAATAGTTTTTCTATAAAATTTTATAAAAAATATATTATTTAATATTTAAAAATGCATGCGGATAAAAAATAAGGTATTTAAGTTTGGTAAAGGAAGAGCCGAACGCATCCCGGTCTATCCTACAAACTTGCAGTCCCCTCAAAAGACTTGCAGTCAGCTCGCGGGTCCAAAGTGAGCAGAATAAATTCTCCAGTCCAATAATGTGTTGCATTTGATTACCAATCAACCAAACTATATTCGATTGATTGGATGATGATTACAAAGAAAGGGGTTGGAATAATACGATCGATCAAATATAAGAAATGCATTTCATATGCTTTGCATATGACCCAGGTTAGTATATACAATCTGCGGCAGCTTGCATGGGTCATCTAACTGAAAACTTCTTGAGCTACTTCAATCCGGGCTGGTCAAAAACTGCGAACACAAACTCAACGAGCAGGTTGAGGTATGCAGCGTGAGAGACGGGGAGGGGCAACGTGCAAGGGACAGTCCAAAAATATTGTGCGCGCATAAATGCATACCAAAAGCCCAAAACTGCCTAGCCAGTAGCTACTCGATCGTGACAACAGTTCGATCTCATTTCAGATGAGAGAGAGGTCCAGGCTGCCAAGGCTTAGGCACAATCCACGCGTATAAACAGCTTGCATTGCTTCCAAGATCGCGAAACCGATCGACCGGTCCGTGCCAAAGCTAGGCGCCGCGAAGGACCACGCACACCACACCCACGTCCCCACCCAGAATCCGTCGCGATTCCCCCGCCCGTATACGAAACCCAATCATTCGGAGAGAAGGCGACCGATCAACCAGGCAATTCCAGCGCCGGATCGGTGAACGCCGCCCCGGGAGTTGGTGGATGGATCGACGGATCGATCGCCTCGTGCGTGCGCCGGATCAGTGAATGCTGCGTACGTTGTGGTACAGGAGACCAGAGGCACGTGCTAGTACGTCCTGATCAGCGATTATTGATTGCCATCCATGGAGTCTTGTCCAACTCAGACATGCGCATGCATGCGGAGGCGTAGTAGGAGCAGATATCATTGCCCTGACGCAGACTGGGATTCAATGGCCTGCCCCTTCCTGCCCGGGACGGAACCATATGGACGTCTGGACACGTCGTCCCTCCACCACCGCTGATTTGGACCCGAGGCCGGCCATTCGTCTCACAGTTCCAACACCTCTTCCGCGCCCTTGTCGTTTGCACGAGCATCGCTCTGCATGCATCATGCCCATCCTGTCCTCGAACAGCCGTCAGACAGCGACGCCGATGCGATTGAAAACGTCCATTCCAATTCAGCGGGGCTTTGCCTCCGTCATCAGAGACGGGAATAGAAGGCTGCCTACGGTGCCAAACGCCTTTGCAGCTGGCTAGCCAAGTAGCCATGCATCTGCTTGTTTGGTTGCGACTTCTTTTCCTATGCATGCGTGCCTCTGCTTTGGATGGGTGTATCTTCATATGCACGCACGGAATCGATCGAGCCGTGCAATATTGTTGCACAGGAATTTACTATGACTCGTGTAACTTACAATAGGTGAATGTGAACTTGTTCAATTTTTTTTAAAAAAAAAGGCTTGCAATTTCATTTTCAAAAGGTGTACGGAGTTAACAAGTTATTACTGCTACTAGAGGTAAATTAAGCCTTACTGTTTGAAAGTTGTAACGTGTCAGTCATGATGAAGAATAAAGGGCAGGATGACGACGAGCCTCGCGTTTGTCCATGCGGTTCTGTAGCTGCTTTCGCCGCCTGAAAAGCTGTGTTAACTTTCAGTTTTTTGAGGAAGGAATTGCTATGATTCAGGAAAAAAATCGGCAATTAATACTGCTACGTGTGCTGTTTGGAGATTTTTTTAATTAAGTGTTAATTATTTTAAAATTAGAATTGATTTATTTGTTTTTTAAAAAACTTTTAAATATATTTAAAAAATATTATTTAGTAGTTTAAAAAATGTAAAAAAATCATTCATCCTCTACATTAGTTAACCATGGATGATTTTTTTTCAATTTTTACATATATGTTTTTTAATTGATAAACGATATGTTTTTTAAGTTTAACTTTATCTTATATTTCTAAAATAGATTTTTAACTATACAGTAGTTAATTCTTATCATTTATATTATTAAATAGCTATTAAAAATTAAGAAATCATCTTGTATTTTCCAGTAGTTTCGCACACGGGCTAACCTGCTATTGTCCTAACAACGCCATTGTCGTCGAGAATCAGCTACTCATGAATTATGATCAGCTCCGTCGGTTGATGCTTACAGTGCACAGGCCCATCGCACAGCGGAACGATATGCAAGGGGAGAAGACAGAGTCGCCTTCGCCAACATTATGGCGATGCTTCGGAAGAAATATGCATTTGATGCAACAGCTCTCACAAACTAACTGATCACAATTTCGCGTCACAGAAGTACAATACAGAGCAACACCTAGAAAGGTGACGAGTTGAGTAGGGGTGCAGAGGGGTTGGACTTGCAGAAACTTTCTTGCAAGCTGCAACTCTCCTATGGTGCATGAGTGTTTGGGTAAGGTCTAGTTCAATTTACTTTCCGCAGTGGCCACCGTTGAGAATGGGCATATCCTTTAAGGCACTGGACGTCTATTCGACAATGGACCATTGTTACCCGGACACGATAACTCGTGTCAGAATATGTTCTCAGAATCATACCATCCGATTCGACACAACAGAATTGGACGTGTGAAATATTCCTCGGAGTCGAACACGGGTTTTGAAATTTAACTTGGACTTAGAGTGTCTAATCCGGCAAAAAAAATTTAGACACACGTGGTAACACTGCATTGGACTTTAGAATAGTAGTAGGACGGCACACTACCCCTGTTGCTCTCGTGTAAGTTAAGGGTCTTTTTCTAGCTACAACTTGTAAATCAAACTATACGGCTAGATATTGTCAAACTTCTCTAATATTGACTTGATGGGATTTAAGACAACTTGTATAGTATTAGCTATGTTGATTTGTCCATCCTTCTTAGGAGGTTGTATTCATACCCTTCAATACCCCTTATCCAAGTAGTATTAAGGAGACAATTATATATCCGAATAGTCTTAGTAGAAAGTCGAGTAGGACTTTGTATTTGTGTCAAGGTATTCTTTGCGTCAGTCTCATATGCTCATAGCAATGGCCAAGTTCAACGCGCACTAAGACATAAAGACTAGAGTGTATGATCGGTTGTTGGCTTGTGATCGTCGCTGGGCTGACGAGCTTCAATCAATACTATGGGCTGCGCACATAACACCGATGATGGCTATAAGGAAGACTTTTTTCTCTCTTATACGAAGCCAAAGCTATACTCCTGACCGAGTTATGCCATGTTTTTACTCAAGTGGAAAATTACTCCAACAAAAAACATGATGAGTGGCATGCATACAACATCAACCTGCTTGCGAAGCACCAAGAACGTGTTACCATCAGGTTAGCATGATATCAGCAGTTCCTTTATTGATATCACAAAAAATGCATTTGAGCTCATGCGTTTGATGTAGATGACTTTATCCTCATGATAGTTCATAGCCAAGCTAGCAAAAATAAATTTTCATCAAAGTGGGAGGGTCTCTACAAGCTGGTATGAGTATTTTAATACGAGTGTAGAAGATCACATACAATGAGGGGCGTGAATTATCTACTTCATGGAACATTGACTAGCTACATAAATTCTATATTTAGTCGATCTTATATATAAGTTTTTTTTGCGTGCATCTTCTTGTCCTGTATATATAGTAAAGTCATACAATGTTTTCTAAAGTTGTGTTCCTTATAGGCACTCCAATTCCAGTTAAGCTACACAACTCATACATACTGTATACAATCTCTGGCTGATCATACGTAGGGGACGTCCTATATTCTCTCTCAACATAGGGATAGGAGGAGTTTTGCTTCTCATATAACACATGCACAGGCTATAAGTCTAACAAAGTTTAAACTTATACAGGGGACTATGTGCATTTTAGGTTCAAAGTATAGTGGGGTGAAGTATGGTTTCCTTTTTAGAAATGCAATTTCCAATAAAACAACATAGGGCTAAAGGAGTACTCAACGTTTTGAGTACTTATCGACAAAATTAAAATAGACAAATAAAACATGCATATTTTATTCTCTTATACTTGCTTTGTCAATTCAGAATAGATTTAGAGATTATATATATCATAAATACTAATATTTTCTTGCATAAAAATCTTCTGTTGTAGTAATACTCTATTAAGCTGGCCACTATCACTGAAATATCCTAAATATATTTTCCACAAAACCAATAAAAAATTGCTCTAGCACGTTGACATCGACGGGTGATCTTTGAGAACATATGAAGCCCAAGTTTAAAAATTGTAGGATCAAGTATGGACATTGGTCCTTGAGGCAGGTGAGAACATGGTTTCCCAAAAACCGACCTAAATGCTAGTACTTGGCTCTTAGACATTTGCTTGATTTGATGAGGAAACCTCATGAGGACGTCGTTGGTCTACTTGATCCAATCTAGATATTTTTAAAGACTTTCGATTGGCTCCAGATGATTAACATAAAGTTCTTGGCAGCTGTCAGAAGGGGCTTGTAGGAGTTCTCTAAATAAGCCTCGAAACATATATTTCTATTTTTATAGAGTTCCATCTTGGAAAAGATAAGGAGTTTGGCCTTCAACTTCTCCGGTTTCAGTTTTTTTTCTTGTCTCTTAGTCTCGCGATTGCAAGTCTCTTCTAGGTACTTGATATTTCCCATGTATAGATAGTTTCTAAGTCAGTCAACTAATATGGAGATGAACAAGGAAAAATATGTGTGGATAAAAATGTATCGATAAGCTCCTTCTCGAGGAACTTAATGCGTGCTTCTGGCTCCTTAACATAACTAAAAGCACCAATTTCTTGAGAAAGATTGGCTAGATGATTCTCGTATTTGTCTACTTGCGTGATGTCCTAATCACATTGTTGGCCAATCACCATGACTTCTTCCTCACTATAGTGAAGCAAACAGATAGTAATGAGAATCGAGATTAAAAAAACATTCAATGCATACAAACAAAATAAATGTTTGACCGAGTATGACATAATATTGTCTTAGTGCATAAGGGTTTAGAAATACAAATAAAAAAATACTGGTTCGGGTAGAGGTTTACCACCGTCTCTCTTGTAGAGTCCACCTACTTGATCAGCTCCTTTCGTTTATCCTACAGCAAGCTGCTCACCGCCAAAAGTCCCGCGATCGGGGAAGGACGGCGGCTTAGTCACGCGAAGGCTTGGAGGTCTGCTTAGCTCTAGTGCAAGTCCTTAAGCCTCGAGGTTCGCGAGCGTGCCAGTCAATTTGACCCTATAATTGACAAGAAAAAGAGGATAAGACGTGTTTGTCGGTCGGCCGAAAGGCCTGCCCGACTCTCCTTATCGGCTGATGGCCGATAGAGATGAGAATGCTAGTGTATCAGCTGAAAAGCCGATGGAGGTATTGAGAGATAGACACGTGTAACATGCTAAAAGGTCTATCAACCAAAGAGCTGATGGCGCTACCCGCGTCCGATACATGGAGTGGGAGCCGATCTCCCGCGAGGCCATGCGGACCAGCGACAGCAGTAACGACGCCGTTAGGGCCAGCCTCGATAGATCGGACCTAACCGAGATAGTATGAGGCTGGAGACTAACGACACCGAGACAGTGGGGGCTCGGACCGAACATGACGACGAGGTAGGAGGGATGCCATCGACTACCTATAGGCCTAACGCCTGAACCCAACAGTCGCATGATGATGGAGACCTACGTTTAGAATAACTCATTGGCTACTCACTCCGATGAGACGCCGTAGAGAGGCGTATAGACCTAAAACTCAATCCTCCATCGGCAGACCCTTAGGTCGGACCTAACCGATGTAGCACGAGACCGACGACGGCGGAAGGAGTTTGATAGGCCGATAGATCCTGTAAGGACGTGATGCGGTACACCTGATCTAACTAAGAGTTCGAACCTAAACGATGTAGCCTTAGACAGTACAAAGTATACCAGGGTAGTGGCGGGACTTACCCCTTCGCCGGAGATCGGACCTAACCGATGCAGTCCCGCGTCGAGAGCCAGAACCCGCCGGTAAACACCTAGATGAACTAGGGAGGCGATGCGCCAAGATTGTATATGATCAAGAGATATCTTACATGTTCTCAGGGGGTCTATATTTATACCCTGGATTTACAGACAGAGTCTGATGCGTTTACGACCATCGGACGTTAATTTCTAATAAGAACAAAGGAAAATACCTGTAAAGAAGTTAACTAACTAACTAACTAAATATTTCTAATAAGGTTACAATTTACAAAGATAGAACATCTTACCGTGGAGTCCACGGCTCTTTCGCAAACTCGGTTTTGTCTGAGTAATCTTCCAATTTGGAACCGAGTCTTCCTTCGCTTCAACCCGATCGGCTTCTCCACTGTAGCAATCGGACCTTCTTTTAATCAAGCCGATCATTTTCCTACCTTTCCTCGGGCTTCTCGGACCTGACATTGATCGGATAATTCCATGTTTTCAAGCCGATCTAATCTTCTAATAATCTGATTGGCTTCTTTACAGTTCCCATCGGCTTTATCTCCCGAGCTGACCAGTATCTCCATCGGCCGATGACTGAATCAAACTCTCCATCGGACACCTCTCAGCCGATCGATTTTAGCACCATCGGATTGTCCTGATTTTGGTGTTAACACAAGCCCTTCTTGATTATCTCGTTCACATATATCTCGAGGTGTTATAGTGAAATATATGCAAGAGTGTGCCCGATGGCAATGTATATAGCCATTGAGATGAAATGACCTTGAGGACCGTTGATATCATCTCAAGGGGGTGAATAAACGTTATCTAAAATTACAAAAACTTTATAGTGGAATTAGTTCTGATTTAACAGTCCGGGATCACTAAGGATAGTTCGACTATTCCAGTGTTGGACAGTCCAACTGCATCCAAACAGTCTGACCTATGTAGAGAGAAACAGAAAGCGCCTAAGCAAGATAGAACCTAGATAATTCAATTTAGGGTGCATAGTCCAACCTTCACAAAGAGTTTAGAAAACCTTGGCGAGATAAACTCCTGACCTACTTAAATTTCACAAGAGTTAAGTGGTGATCAAGAGAGATAAACAAGAGAGAGGAAGAACATCAAACAACTCAAGAGTCAAAACAACAAATGTAATGTGAAGAGAGAAGATGAGAATTTGATTTGGTTTACCAAAGTTTTGAACCAACTGTTCATACTCTTTGTTGAGGAAGCTCCTATCAGAGTCATGTTTCATTCAACGGCTTTCCTCTCAAAGCAACCACCTCGAGTAAAGCCTTGGTCTCTTAGCTACCATTAACGGTAAGTCCATGCTCCAAGCGATTACCATGATCTATGCTTCAATGTCACCTGACTTCCCTTGATTAATTAAGCTTGCTCTACCAAGCAGCCACCAAGACGAAGCTCAACTTCTACTTAATATATCTCTTTCCTTATCAAAGGTAAGAGGTTAATCATTATGAAACCAAACCTTGCCTTCTTTTGTCACCTATTATCTTATATCACAATGAAACCACATTGTATTCCATTCTTCATCTTCAACATATTCATCAAACTAATCTCCTCATTATACACTCATTAAGTACATTGGTCTCTTAAATCGATTGTCATCAATTATCCAAAACTCACATAGGGGTATATATGCACTTTCAAGAGCATCCTCGGTGCTTTACGCGGAGATTATTGTGGGGACTTGGCGGAGCTTCTCATCGAGCGATGACAACACACTGAATTCATCATTAAATGATAGAGGTGGAACTTGGTGCCGTAGCTTATGAGTTGCATCACCCAAGGATGAGTAATACGCCCTAGGCCTCTCTTGAGGATTCTCCCTTTTCTCCTTCTTCTCTTCCACCTTGCGGATCAGTTGATGAAGGTCTTGAGAAAAGGGATTGGGCTACTGGTTCGTACCAAGGATCAATCTTTTCTATTTCTTTGGTGGGGATGTCTAGGTTGTCGAATTTGGTATCGTGTTCTAAATAGAACCAAAACTGACGCTAATTCTTCTTGAAGATATGAGTGGTGAATGGGATGTAAGACTATTTGAGTCTACAAATTTGGAAGCCACAATAACCTGCAATTTTTTATTGCTACAAACTCGAAGACCATACAAATACATCCACAGATCCAAGAAGGGAACGACACTCTGTATGCTTCACATATGTAGGTGAAAACAATAAGGAAAGCTTTAGGGTTGGGTTCATATGCAAGAGTTATATTTCATAGAAATCAAGAATATTTGATAAAAAATTAGAGAAAGGAGGGTGAAAGGACATTGAGTCGCATAGAAAGGGGTAAATGTATATATTGTTAGTCCTAAAATAAACTAGGAATAGAAATTAAAACTCTCTTTAGAATGTCCATTCATAATATTCGTAGTATCCAGATCAACCTCTTTGGTAGACAAAGAGACTTGTTTGGAGGCTCCGAATATATGGTTTGGAGGTTTTGAACCTTCTTTAAAATGTCTAAAGGACAATCAAATAATGCGAACACTGAGAGTTGGAGAGGATACAAGAAAACAAAATAACATAGAATAAAATAGGTTACGAGACACTAGGAGATAATTTTTTATCAAAATTTAGATTAATTGATCATATGTGTTCGTTGAGGAGATCTAAAGAGCCGGATCGTACTTGATCTCTTGCCTTTCTAGGTTCAACCCTAGAGACTAGTTTGGTCTTCAAACACTTACCAAAGTGTAGTACCTAGTCTAAGGCGACCACTAATGTGTCAACTGGGACACTGTGCTCCTGCTTTCTATGGAGATTGCTTTATTAAACCAACCTCCAAAAAATAACTTCAAAATTTTACCAATATACCTCTTTCCTTGCAGAGATGAGAAAAACCTTTATGAACATTTCGAACAATTCACATGTCGAATTCTCGTGGGCAACATTGAGTCGTTTGAGATGTGGTCTTGCAAGAGTAACAAGCTTGAGTCTTTATCGGCGTTAATCTACAAGTGCTCACTTAAATCCTAAGGTCCACTCTTTCATAAATCACCAAAAAAGCACACTTATAGGGTGAGTTAAACTCAAGATTGAAGATATATGAGTGGGAAACCTCTAGAAAAATATTTGGAGTAGTATAGAAATAAATGATTAACCACCTTCTTAAAGGAGGGTTAATAGGGTTTAATACCCACCTTTCTTAAAACTAGCTGTTACTTACAGAATTTTAAATTTTAGAGTATCCGCTTAAACAGTCTAAAGACTCCGTATAGATCTTTTGGCTTAGGCAAAGAGCTTAGTTCAGAGATTTCGGCCAATGGGTCCGCAAACTCCGAACAATACTTAACTTCAAAAAATAGGAAGAGGTTCGAAGTATCCGATCAAAACTTTTGAATACTATGGACATGCCTCTTTGTTAGAAAGACAACTCGGTTTGGAGACTCTAACATAAATGTGTGGAGACTCCGAGCTAATTTCTTTGTTTGATATAGAAACTTGTCCACAAGTTTTCACAAAACATAGACACAAATATTTGAAATATTGAGAGAGAAAACTCAAAACTCTAAGGTGTATATGGTGCGAGTGTTTGGTCATCTAGACATGAAAGTTTGTTTGAGCATTTGATTTTTATCCAGTTAAAATTGAGATTCTCTTAATAGTTTGATTTATTCTAAGGACCCAAGAAAATAATAAAATTACATTTTTATCGCTTCAAGTCATTTCTTCATTTCTTACCTTTATGGGGACTATTTTTAAAACCAAAATAATATCTCACTAGACAAATTATTGCGAGATTCTCAATCATAACATATTAGTTCCCTAGTTTCTTATCATCTATAACTCAAAAATCCACTAGGAGGTCTAAATACACTTTAAATATCGATTGATGATAATACTCATAGGGCTTGCGAGAGAGATATAAACGAAGATTGTTTGATTGAAAGAGGATAGAAGAAGCTCCCCTAAATATATGCATACATAAATAAAGTTTAAGCCTATGCATATTTTGAGGAAATCATAGGACCTCATTCTATGTTTTATCCTCCATCGAAATTCAAATTTTGACAACATTATCGTCGTACTCGTATGATAGAGCTGTGTTTTCAGGTCTTAACTTAGTCAGGATTATTTTTCGACTACGTTCGTATTGCTGATAGCATGGCTTCTAAAGTACTCAAGATAAAAGTATTAGAAGAGAATTAGCATAGAGGTCGGATGCTACTATGGGTGTCTTAGATACAATACATCTCCTATATTTGAAATATGCATCTTTAGAAATACTACGTACTTATACACATACGTACATGTGTCCATAACGATGGAAGTGCGTATGATTGAGAAAGAAAACTGATCCTGGATAATGCAAGATTTTGGAGTCCGATTCAGAATAAATCAATCTACTCAACTGTATTAACTAAGTAGTTCTCTAAGTTGTACTTAAAAACAAATCATCTACCAATATAAGTACAATGACTTCTTAGGAGGGGAGAGTTTTCAATCTTAAGACAAACACATGCCATATTAAGTCAAATTTTTTGAAGTCGTTTTCCTACTAGTTGCCAACTATATCTCGCTATGATGTTTGTCGTATACTAGTTGAATAGGCAAAATATGTTAGATTGCTCATGTCATGTACTTTGTGTGATTTGATTAACTAAATACAAGTAAATAAGAGAAGGGCTCTTACTCAAGTCGAGAGCTCGAATATGTATAAAAATTTATCTCTCTTGTCTTCTAATTAACTTCTTGTGGATACCTTGGCATCTATCGAACTATACTTCCATAAATACTATAGTCGGGTATCAACCATCGTCATTAATTTTTTCACAAATATTCATGCAATACTAGCGGCTGTTGTGAAATATGTTACTATTGTTCCAGAGAAGCAATTTCTAGAAGATTAAAAATATAACAGAAAATATCGAGCATGTAGTCAAAAATCTACGTAGATCTTCTAGTCATATCTGGATATATCGAGCATGTTTAGATCATACATTTGTTACCATATTTACTATAATCGAGCAAAGTTTATACATGCATAAAAAATACAAGCCCCTAGGCATGATAACGTAGTTGGTCTGATATGACATGAGCTCATAAAATAAATATTGTATATAAAAATAATTTAGGTAACAACAAATTGATCTAAAAAAATATGTGATAAATTGAATAAAATACTATGTACTTAGTTGATATATGCTAAATGTATATACAAAATTAGTAGATTTATTTTTAAAAATCAATCTACTAAATAGCTTATTACATACTTAATAGGATGCTAATCATCATGTCACCAAATATGTTTCATGTGTATATCATAATGCATATAAGTGTATCTAAATTGGTTGGTCTGCTGACCTTGTATGGGTGCATGTAAGACACTAGTCGTTTTTGTATGTACGCATGTAGTTGATGCTCACCGTATAAGGTGCAATGTTACAAGGTGCCTTGGTCTAAGGCTAGTCAGCTCGATTAGTGTCTTGTTTTTTCAGTCGGATTGGAGTTATAGTAGAGAATGATGCTTTAACATTGCAAAAGAAAAAAAAACAAGAAACATTCATACCATACATAAAACAATATTAACATATTAGAATGACAATCCTAATATCTTGTTGAAGATCTATTAGAATTACAATCCTAATATGTTGTTAAAGATTAATATTTTTATTGGTGTATTGCTATTGTTGACTGATTGATGGATATTAGATTTAAAGTTATCGACCTGGTTTTCAATTTGAGGTTTCAAGATAGATAATTTTAAACTATTGCTTTCCACAATAGCGATGTCCTAAAGCCATATCTATCCTAGTAGATCGAATTGCTAAATATTGACATAGTGATGACTTCGATTTGAGGGCAAACATAATTAGGTTAGAAACTAACACCCGAAATAAATAAACAATAGAAAAAAAACTATAACCCAATGTTATTGATATAGTTATTTATGACGGAGTTGATGTAAATGATTTCAATTCATATAGGTCAAGTCGTATCTTCCAATTAAAAGCCGCTATGATATTTCTCGTCAGAAAATTAATGTTTGACACAGTATCGTCGCAAATCCTATCAGCTCCCCTTATCTGACGCCACAACTATCAATGAGAGACAATGTTTTTTGCATGTCCTGTTCGAAGACCGGCGTTTTACTATGCACAGAAAATTTGCTCAGATCGGGTTTCTTCGATTCTAACCATATGAGAATAGAGATAGCCTTCGCCCCCTCCTCCCCACCCCCCAAAACCTAGCTCCAGCTTGCGTGTGCCTAGATCTGCGGCCCTCACCCGATGGCGAGGGCGGCGGCGAACTGGGAGCGCCTGGTGCGGGCGGCGCTGCGGGGAGAGCGGTTGGCAGGCGCCTACGGGGTGCCAGTCACCGGCATCGCCGGGAATGTGCCGTCGTCGCTCGGCAACAACGTGCACATCGAGGAGGTGCTTCGCGCCGCCGACGAGATCCAGGATGAGGACCCCACGGTCGCTAGGATTCGTAAGCTTCCGTACCATTTTTGCTCCGTTAAGCTAGGGAGCTGTATGGGTTGCCGCGGCTCAGAATTGCCCTACCTATGCAGTTATTAGTGCTTACCTATTGGTGTTTTTCCTAGTAATTTCTGCTGTTAGTATCGGCCACACGAGTTGATTATCCTAGTTCGGCAGGAGTAGTTTTGCTTTTTTTTTCTTAGCCTGTTACAGCCTTTTGTATTACTAAATTTCTTCAACAGTTATGATAAGGCTTAGTACCATCTAGGCATCTACCATATAAGTTGTTACAGTCGGGACTAGTGCTTTACTGGTTTCTCATGTGGTTTCGTGCTCCTACCCACTTGGGTTTGCTGTCGGACATACTTGTTCACGTAGTGCAAGTGATTTTTCTAACTTTGAGTTACTCTGATTGGGTGTTACGCTCTGACCAATGTACTCCTGCTATTATCTTACAATCTGGCATTCTGCAATGATCAATCTGCATCCGGTTAGGCTTTAGTTCTTTTCATCAAGTTAAATTGAAACCAGTCAACTTACTGAATCTGCTGCAAACAGTTCATAATTAGTTCAGCCGTTGTTCTGAAATCTCTGAATTGAGAAGCTTATATTACTGCCTATGCTTTGGGTATTTCTCCAGTCAGTTAATAGTAAACTTTTACTGACTCAAAGGATACAGTTAATATTTATCCCTGTTTAGGGTAAAACTGATGTTAGCTTAAGGCTGTTTTGTCGGTGCACTGTGCTTGTTTGCTTAAGGTTTATTTGTGTCCTGTTTTCACCCACTATTCTGGTAATGAAAATTTTTTGATAGCTTGCTCCACAAAATCAAAGGATATATCAATGAGATGAATTGAGTCAGCTTTTAGCAACGGAATTCACTTTCCCATTTGAAGTTTAAATGCAATTCGGTGATAATTTCTTGTGTTTATACTTCAATGTGCAGTATGTGAGCATGCGTACACGCTAGCTCAAAATTTGGATCCAAATAGCGAAGGAAGAGGTGTACTGCAGTTCAAAACAGGTTTGATGTCAGTTATCAGGGTATGTTCATACTATTCTATATGATTTATTATTTCTTTCTCTTGTCATAATTATATGTTGTTTTGGACATCTGGCACAACCTCCAGGATATACAGTCATTCTATGTTGGTAAAAACCATATATAGAGAAGACAATACATATATGTAATTTCCGATCTTTGTTTTTGAGAAGTAGAATGATGGCATGGACCCATGGTGTCAATCACCACAACCTTATGCTCAATGATATATCTTTTTGAAGTGTTTTTGTGATGAATTTACAATATTATTTTCATTTGACTAGTGCTCTGGTGTTGTAGCATGCAATATTGCATTGTGAGTCCTTCTCATTTACAATACACGTCACATCTCCGGGACCATGCCTTGTGGAATTATACTGATTAAGCAGATGGGTTTGACATTTTAAAATTCTTTTTTCTAAAAGGGTTTGTCCTAATTTTTCAGCAAAAACTAGCAAAGAGAGAAGGTGGTGCTATAGATCGAAGTCAGGATGTTGCTAAACTGCTGGAATTTTATAAGCTATACAGAGAAAAGCATAAAGTTGATGAGTTGTGTGAAGATGAAATGAAGTTGAGAGAATCTGCTGTGTTCAGTGGTAACCTTGGAGAGTAAGTATTTCTCTATGATGTTCCTCACTTAACTTAGCTAACATGCTGAAAGCTTACTAATTTAATTTATTTTTCGAGCTGTCTATTTTTCAAGCACAGTTGTCCAACATTGCACATCGCTCACTATATGTGATTTAACCACTGCAATTATTTGAGTAGGTTGGAACGCAAAACTCTGAAGCGCAAGAAAGTCCTTGCTACTTTAAAGGTCTTATGGTCAGTTATAGAGGACATAACAAGGGAAATTTCACCTGAGGATGCGGACAAGTTGATATCTGAAGAGGTTTTTGTTGCTCACCTTGATAATATAGCTGTTCATATTGTTTTTTATCTACTAAATTACAATTATTAAAAAAATTCAATAAATAAAAACATGTATACTGTCCATGTCATGTATTTTGTATTATGGTCGATTGGTTAGTTTGGAATGGGTCTGTAGTAAGATACTGGGAAAGTGGTAGTGTATCAATGTATTCACTAAAATTATAAGAGTGAGCTGATCTACTTTTATGTGCATGTATAGAGTTTTGTCATAATAGATGGTTGATTAATTTTTTTAGAAGACTACTGTTCTAGTTGCAAATAAGTAAAATTAGCAGGACAATTGCTCTGAAAATCAGAATCAACATGTCTATGCTAATTCTATAACAATTTTTTTTATGACACAACTCTTATGGACATAATGTTGTTCGTTGGTCAAAGTTGTATCTTCTGGTTTCTGACCAGAAAAAGCAATAAATTCTGTCTGACAAGGAGTATTATTCATTCTGACATTTTGTTGCTAGTATGACGTGTTGAATGCAAATAGCCTCAGGTCAGCAGGCAGTACTTGTTCTTGAATGTTTGTTACCATTTAACAGTGAATCCAAATAGCAATGTGGAATGAATTCATTTTGCTCCTTTCTAATCCAATTGAGGTCAGTAAAATGTTTCATTTTTTTTGTGTAAATAACAGCCCTTTTTGTTATATTCAGTTGAAAATAGTCATGCAAAAAGATGCGGAAAGGACAGAGGATGTTGTGGCTTATAATATTATTCCTCTAGATTCTTTGTCTACAACTAATGCAATTGTCAATTTCCCAGAGGTAAAATTTAGAGTCTATCCTTTTTGTTTGTATTTACCATTTTTCAGATATAACTGCTGCTGTGCTGCTCTCATGTCGTTTCATCTCAGGTAAGGGCAGCTATATCAGCTTTGCAGTACCATAGGGAGCTTCCCAGGCTCCCTGCTACCTTCTCTGTCCCTGATGCTAGGAATTCTGATATGCTGGATCTCTTGCACTGTGTATTTGGTTTTCAGGTTAGTATCTTTATGATGCACCTACCGTAGTAAACTATATGGCCTGTGGTTTCCAAGATGACCACAATTGCAATCATATTATAGGATTACAACGGAGTGTGTCCATTAATGATACTGCTAGCAGAAGATATGCTTTAATCACCAACCTAAGTGAAAAAAATCGCATTAGTATTAGTAATTAGAGAAGTTTTGAAAAGAAGGAGAGAAGTATATCTATATAATGGTTAGGACTCGTGATAGGAAGGCGAGAAACTTCAATCAAGTTAAATGTATTGAGGATGAGAGGGAGCAGCTCTTGATGAAATCCTAAGTTAAAGATAATAATGTGAAGAGAGATAGGAAAAAATCAAAATTGACATAAGGAGTCAATAAAAGGACTTAACATATTAGGATGCTTAGATTTGTACTTAAATAGGAGTGTTTAGAAAGCGGTTATTGACGTGCATAAGTCATGATTTGAGACTCATGTTGGGTTTCAACTCTAGTCTACCTCAATTTGTTTGGGACTAAAAAAGATTTGTTGTTGTAGTAGTAGTATTATTAATTAGTATGTTACAGTTACTGTCAGTCATGTTTCAGTTTATTTTAATTGTAAATATGCTATTGCATATGATTGAGGAAGTTCAAGTTCTCTATTTTTTGCTATTGTGTTTTGACATTTGCAAAGTAGTATTATGTTTGGATATGCTTACTCCGTAACCATGCAATTTATGTAGAAATGCGCGGCATATACATTCGAGATAATTGAAACTGCACATTTCAACTAATTTCCTAGCTGTAATTTCTTCTTTATTTTGCTCCCTGATCATGGGTATTACATTCTGTGAAGCATTATTTTAATATTAAAGATAACATAATGTGAATCTTCAATAAACCAGACTGTTGAATATGGTTTCTGAGCGTGTCATTCTGTATGGTCAGAAATGCTAAGAGGTAATAAAGATCCATGGATGTAAACTTAGATTTAGTTCAAGATTATGAACAAGATTATTATTAGACTGTTGAGGGGAAAAGGAAAAAAGAACATTTGCCGTAATTTCCTTGATCTTTCTCAACTCAACTCAACCAGTCCTAAACAAGTTGATCTTGATTTTTATTTTTCTTTATTTTGCTCTGTCAGCTGACTAATACATTCCATCATGCTTTTAATTTTGGTATAAAAGAAAACATAATGTGAATGTTTAATAAATCCAACCGCTGAAGAATATTGTTTCTGATCATGCATCCTATATGGTCAGAATGCTAAGAAGTAATAAAGATCGATGGATGTAAACTGCATTTAGTTAAAGATTATGACCAATGTTACAGACGGTTGAAAATGAGGGGAAAAGGACAATAGTCGCCAACCTTTGTGTTATTCTGAAAATATTTAAGAAGGAAATACAGCATTGTGGGACACAACCTTTTAGTGTGGAACTGCAGTTACAACCTCCTGGGTCATTCATGATACATGCTGCAGTATTTCAGAATCTTGTTGCCTTCATGGAACTGAAATGTCACAATTGGTTGCAGAAAGACAATGTGACTAATCAACGGGAGCACATTGTTCACCTGTTGGCAAATGAACAGTCTCGACTGGGGAAGGTATCAGGGAATGAACCGGTAATATATTTTGCATAATTTTTTATGCTGTACAATTTATTGTTGGCAAAATTGGTTTGATGACATTGAAAGATCCCAATTTTGGATATTTACCATTGAAAGTTCTAGTACATTTTAATACCATTGAAAATATAGATGGCCAAATGGGCCGTGCCAACTAGCCGGACCGAGGCCTGCTATTGTTGGCCTGGCCTAGGTCTGGCACGACCCGTGCCTAGATGGTGCCATGCCTGGGCCAGCGGTGCAGCCTGTCGGCCTGGCTCAGCCCGTTTAGTAATTTTAGATTTTTAACTAATTTTTCTCATTTATTTCACATTTTTCTACTTAATTTTTTATATTTTCCTTATTTTTTTAATAAAAACATTTCCACAAATTTTTTTAAATTTTTCACGGGCTAAACAGGCTGCTGGGCCAGCCTGGCCCATCTAAGCCTTAGCCGGATTGTGTCTTGGCAGCCACCCCGGCACATGGGCTGGCTCAGTTCAGCCCGTTTAGTAGCCAGGCCTAGATTGTGTCTTGCTAGGCCTGTGCCAAGTCGGGCTGGGCCACCTGTTTGGCCATCTATAATTGAAAGATTGCACCGTTTAATATCAGGCCTGGTGCAAAGTACTCAATTGTGTGTTGCTTTATGTCGTTCATATTTCCATCCTTAGTTCGTTAGTATTGTTTTTATTTGTTGTCAGAAAATCGATGAGGGTGCTGTGCATGTTGTTTTCTCCAAGTCACTTGATAACTACATCAAATGGTGCAATTATTTGCCGCTTCGTCCTGTCTGGAACAAGTATGATTTGTCATGTTGATCAATATATTCAATTTCTTATTCCTTTTTGCATCTTATTTTTCTACCAAGAGATTGCCTGATTTTCTCTTAGCAGTGAGTCGTTGACAAAAGAAAAGAAGTTGCTATATGTGTGCTTATACTACCTTATATGGGGAGAGGCTGCCAACATACGATTTCTTCCAGAAGTTTTATGCTATATATTTCATCATGTAAGTTTGCAGAAGATTCTACTCATATTCTCCTCTCTACTATTTTTTGTGCATGTTTAACTGATCATGGCTTTACTTTACTTGTTCCTTGTATGAGAAATGTTCACAATCATAGAGTTTTGCACCCAAAGTAGCTAAGTCTATCTGTCTATGCCCTTTTTTAACAACACGCCTATTCTAGTTTAATGATATATAAGTATATATAACATCATTATTATTTGTTGATGATCAGATTTGGATGGGACTTGCATGAACTTTAATAAAGCCACACTGCAGAATGAAAAACATACAAAAATATTCTGCTTTCCTCCCTGATCTACTACCTTGTTGCCAAATTACTGCACTGTTGTCTCTGCTTGGAATTTGAATTGTTTTCCCCCAATCATTACTATATTTCCCATTTTCATTTTCTAAAGTGACCATGCCTTCTTCTAAGCAAAGAAATCTGCAAAATTCTGTTCATCCTGATGGTCTTCAGTTCTTCACTCTCTGCAGTCACAAATACTCGACACACTTCTGGCCAAATTTTTCAAAGATTGACTATCAGTTTCCTTTAAATATTTGGATTTGAATATGAAAATCATATGTGTAGATCTGTCTACTTACAGATTATAATTTCACTATGTTTTTATAGTGTATAACAATAGAAATGAGTGGTCAACGCAACACTTGCGAGGCAATTTAGAAGTCCAAAACGACAAGTATTTGTGTTTGTAGGAAATGCATGTTAGTTTAACATGCCCAAATGATATTTGAAGAACCAATCATCTTGGACTAACTTAAGTTGTATAAGGTGTCACATATAACTTATATTGTTGAAATTCATGTTCCCTTCTATTCTTACAGCTAGCAAGAGAGCTAGAGGAGATTATGCGGAAACATACTGCAGAGCCTGCTGAAAGCTGCATTTCAAATGGCGGCGTGTCATTTCTTGACCACGTCATTTCTCCTGTGTATGAAATCATTGCAGCTGTAAGTGGTATCTGCTTGGAGCTATTTTAGCTTGCTACAATTGGTTCTGTACTACTATCGGGTGGTTTGAATGGTTGGTTCTCTACAGGAAGCAGCCAACAATGACAATGGGCGAGCACCACATTCTGCGTGGAGAAACTATGATGATTTCAATGAGTTCTTCTGGTAGATAGATCAATTGAACTACTTGGTTTCATTAACTTTTTGTTATTTTCAGTTTTTTTCGTTTATAGTTTTGCATGATCCCTTACAGGTCTCTGAAGTGTTTTCAGCTTGGTTGGCCATGGAGGATCAGCAATCCATTTTTCTCTAAACCCAGTAGAAAGGAGGTGGTTTCTTTCTGCCGATCATATACTTAATTGTTTGTATTTTGCATGAACTACCAAACTAATACATGGATATTTAAGGACATCTATTTTGGTTATTTTTGTCGTGCACATCTTAAACATCACTTAGTTACGGTGAACACGGGGCCATTCATGTTGAGGAACCCAGTGCACTACCTGTTGAAAATATGATACATTGGGGAAAGTCTCATTTCATATGCTTTTTAGGTGCGGAAAAGCAACCCAAAAAAATTCCTAGGTTGATGACCTCAATTGCATACGAAGCATTAATTAAACAGCATGAATATTGTGGATATTATACACTAGTTTTATCCACGGAAGATTTTACAGAACCACCTAAAATTATCTCACTTATATGGGTTGTTTGTATTGAGGAATCAGACCATTCATCCATGACTTTAGTAGGATGGCCCCACTTTCATTTTTCTAGTACATGTGCTTTTTAGGGATGAGGTGGTGATGACAACCCATTTTCCCCTGACCAAGCAAATGGTTGTTTTGCAGGGCTTGCTGGGTAGGAATCATCATTATGGAAAGACATCTTTTGTGGAGCACAGAACTTTTCTTCATCTTTACCATAGCTTTCACCGCCTTTGGATTTTTCTATTTATGATGTTTCAGGTATAGATATATTTTTATTCACAACTGTTCTCACTATCTTGCTTGAGATTTGGCATCACATGTTCACATTTGACGTTGTGCCCAAAAGTTTTTTTTTTCATTTTCTTCAGCAGGTGAGGTGCTTGATGCAAAATAAAGGGTTGTCTTTTGTGTATTAATTTTGGAAAGGGAAATAATAAGGGGGGAACGTGCCCTCTTGTGCGTTCAGTTTTTCTGGACACATATGATAATCTTACCTTTTGTCCGAACAAGTGCGTAGTGATTTTTTATATGTAACATTTTACATGGTATATATTCCACTGAGACTGATCCCATGTTAATCAACAACCCTCTGGGGTTTTTGTCCATGTACAACTTGCATAGTGAAAAGATGCTGCAAATGGTAGCTTTAAATTGATGTTTATAAGGAGAGTTGAACCTTCTCTTATTCTTATTTGGTATGATATTTCCTTGGATGATTAGGTGCTCAATGTTCATCATCGTTGTCTTTTATGCACCTTAAGTGTAAACTAAGTGTTTGTTTGTTGTTATGTTCATGCAGGGACTAACGATCATTGCTTTTAATGATCGTAAATTTGACACAAATACAGTATTAGAGCTCCTGAGCCTGGGTCCAACCTATGTCATAATGAAATTTATTGAGAGTCAGTCACTGAAGTCCTTATTTATTACGATCATCTGCATAATTTCTCTTGTAAGTGACTAATTCGTCTTGTTTCTTTTTTTCTTTGTGGAAGGCATATTGGACATTCTGATGATGTATGGTGCCTATTCAACATCTCGTGGATCGGCAATTACCAGAGTTCTTTGGCGATTCTGCTGGTTCACTGCGGCTTCGTTGGTTATTTGTTACCTATACATGTATGTTTCCTTTTCATATCTGAGACCAGAGGGATAATTTCCAAACAATTTTCTAAAAAGCTGAATATTTTGTGTGCAACCATGAAAAAAAATACATTCAAGATCCTTTATCATCTGGCAGTGACTTTTTGAAGTTCTTGAAATGCAAAGGGAAAATAATACCAACACTGTTCCTTTTAGAAGCCCAGCGCGAATTCTAGAATTTGCAGAACACTTCAACTCATATGCTTAGTAACTAGCAAGCTGGCCATTTTATGTTACACTAAAAGTATTAACACTGTTTACACATATAGATGTGACGCTATCCAAATCTAGCAAGTAAAATTTAGTATTTCTGTGCTAGATGTTCTCTGCTTTGATGGGCTGAATTATTGTTTGTTCTTATGCGTGGAGCATGCTCACCTTCTACTGTACCACCATGTTTGTACTTTTATTGTCTTTTATCAGTTTCTCCACCGAGGATCTGGTTCTCAATTATTCAAGTGGAAGGTTTAAACTGATTGAAAATTTAAGGATGAGGGTGATTTATGTTAGTTTGACAGTAGCAAGATCAAATTGATACTTTATTTCCCTAATTGGCATATATTTCCTAGCTTGGCTTATAGGCTGAATTTATCTCTCTAAGCTTCCATCCACTACTTTAATTATCTGTTTGGTGATGTGGCTTAAGCTTACCGTTGAGCAAGATATTTGTTTGGCCTTTGCTTTGCTTAAGCGGGACTGAGCAAGTATGTACATGATAACTCGAAAAATATAGTAGCAACCTAGAACATCACCTTGCTGTTAAGTACTAAACTGGCCCTTGCACCAAGACGCCTATTTATTTTTATGAGAATAGTGTTAAACTGTGAACTTTCTTGTGTTGCTTATTTGAAGATTCTACTTTTTGAAGGGGAAAAGTAATGCACTACTTTTCAGTGTCAACTCCATGTTAATGCTTATGTTAATATTCTGGGGTGAAAAGTTTTGTTGTTCCAGACCCACTTTGCACTTGAAAACAAACACAATCTTTAATAGGGTTCTTTGCCCAAGTGAATTGCTATAAGTTCCCAACATTGATTTCAGAAGGGGTACTAAAGTTCAGGGGATGGTGCCTATCCCCTTCTTTATGTGTATAGCATTAATTTGGAATTTTTGGTTGCTTGATTGTTTCTCAGCAAAGCAATTCAAGATGGGAAAAATTCTGCTACCTTCAAGATATACGTCTTTGTAATCAGTACATATGTGGGTGCCAAGATAATTATCAGCCTGCTCATGAGTGTTCCTTGCTGCCGTGGTGTGACTGATTATTGCTACCGCTGGTCTGTTTTACGCCTTGCACAGTGGATGCATCAGGTCTTGCCCACTGGCGCATTTTGACTAACTAAAAGCTGTCTTCTGTTGAGTCGTTTGTAATCCAATATCTTCTGCTATTATTTTCTGACATTTAGTTTCTGTTGAAGGAGCACTACTATGTTGGGAGAGGCATGCAGGAAAGACCTTATGACTGCATCAAGTAATCCTTTAGGACTTTGAATCACAATTTTGTGATTGTTCTCCAAAGCTGAATTCAGACTAGTGCTAACTCTTTTTTACTGTACAGATATGTTGCTTTCTGGCTTGCAATTCTTGCCGCAAAATTTTCATTCACTTATTTTCTCCAGGAAGGTTTTAGTTTATCAAGTTTCCCTATGTTTTTACCAGATTAACATGTATTTCAAAGTAGCCTTTCTTATGCAGATTGAGCCTCTTGTTAAACCAACAAGGCAAATAATCAGTTTCAAACACTTAGACTATGCTTGGCATGACTTCATTTCGAAGAGTAAGGATATCATATCCTCATAGTTATGACTATGGTTAATATCTGTTCTTTATCAGCACAACTTGATACCTATAAAATTCCATTTTTCTTGTGTAGTTGGAGATAATTCTCTCTTTCTAATGTTAGTGTTTAAAATATTTTTCTTATGTTCTTTTAACTTGCAACTGCCCTAGATGTTTGTAAGCAGAGTATGAAATTGACCTCTCGATGTCTACCTTGTTTCCATAGGTACCTTCATGTTTAACGATGTGTACTTCAATGTACTGAACTTTGAAACTTTTCTTAATGCTTACAGATAACCATAATGCTCTAACAATCCTTTCTTTATGGGCTCCAGTGGTGTCAGTAAGTAACCCTTTCGCTCCTAACTTTGTTCTTTACATTTATACTTATGTCCCATCCCTTTATCTTGCTCTCTCTCTCTAGTCTCTACTGTAGTGCACTCACGGTCATCATGTCCTAATATTGATTAAATAACTAATTCTCAAGCAATAAGAATATCTAAATGACAGCATGTCAAAGCAGCACGAGTGAATGGAGGAATAACTCCAGTTTGCTGAACTTGAAAGGATGGCAAATATATTGATATGTTTTGTTCTTTAGCATCCAACTAGAGAAAGATAGTTAAATCTAATGTAGCTAAGAAATAAATAGGAAACAACTTGCAGATGTACTATTCAACACAATCATAACTGAAAAAACAAACTGGGCAAGTTCACATACTAGTTTATACTTTGGTGAAAAATCCAAGAATAAAACATTTATTATTTATGGATACTTATTATTGTGATGAATTATTATGTAACTTTGATTATTGAAGTGAGTGTATGGTGGACTGCGCATGCATTAGTTCATTAACATTTCAGCCACTTCGCTTATTCCACACTTAATTTCTTAGGCTTATTTCTGCTGCAGGAAGCTGCTGAATATGCAGTGAATATAGGAAAAACATATCTCTAAAGAGAAATCTCATTTATGCAGATTTACCTTTTGGATATCCATGTATTTTACACCGTGATGTCTGCTATATGTGGATTTCTCCTCGGTGCACGTGATCGCTTGGGAGAGGTTTAGCTTCTTGACCTTTATCTTTTGGGTTATTTTAATGTGATTCTGTCTGATGTGTTAACCTGTTACTATTGTTTATAGGAGGATATCTTTTCTTGTTTACCAACTCCCAAATTCTCCAGCATATTTAAATGTTTGCACAATATGTCTGCAGGATGTTTCTATTATTACTTCATAGCTACCCTATGCAAAATGCATTATTTGTGGAAAGACACTTAAAAATAATTTGTAGTATTAACACGCTCATATGAAAATTATTGCACCAGTTTTGTTAAGCCCATCTGTGTAAAATTCATGCTTTTTGCTAGGCCTTCCCCCCCTGTTCTTCATCTATGCATAGCTAGTACTTTATTGGCTTTTTGCTTGATTATTTTGTTAATTTTTCTTATCTGGTGGTTGTGTCATTTTCAGATCAGGTCTGTTGAAGCAGTACACAGATTCTTTGAGAAGTTCCCTGAAGCATTCATGGATAAACTTCATGCTACTGTACAGAAAAGGTTTTTGATGTTTTTTTTATAGTTTGTTGATTTATGCTTGACTGGAATACACTAAAGTGGTATTTATCCTTTATACAGGAAGCAACTGCTATCATCGAGTCAGGTATTATTACCTTGTTATCTGTATTTTGCTTGTTTATTTATTCTAGCTTTTCTGTAGGTGGAGCTGCAGGGACATAGTTTGTTATTCAATAATGCTCTTAAGTTGCTTTATTTATATAAAACTGTCCTCTAGTAAAAAACTTGTACTGTACAGAGTGTGCAATCCAGCTTTGGCTCATTGCCATCCGACAATATTAGAAACTTAGAAAAAACATATCAGGAAGGGATTTCTATTATGAAAGCACTTTTGTGATGAGTATGCCTTCTTATAGCTCTAAATATTTGTAAAAGGATAAGTGGTGAAGGTTAATGTGCCATTTGCTTGAATTTGTGTATTTGTGGAGTATTTGGCCCCTAAGTTTTTCAAAAACAGAACTAGAGTATTGCTCTTCTAGTTTTATATGTAGTAGGTGATAAGAAGTATGGTGCTGTGGTTCCATTTGTGTACTTCCATTGAAACATTCACTTAAGTGCATAGCCATTCCTCGTACTGTCTTTTTTCTCTGAATTTTTCTTGATTGCTCTTGTCCCAACCCCCTCCATTACCGGTCTTCTGCTGCTTTTGCTGCCTTATGTCTCATCCTCCCTTAATGGCCCTTTTTAGCATTTGCAGGATATCTGGTACAGTTTTATCTTATTTTGTTTTGGGTTGTCCTGCTTGTATGTATGTGCTGTGTAGCCATGATTCATTAAATGGAAAGTCTTTATGTCGATTTGAGCTCATCTTTACTGCTATGTGTGCTTAGACAAGCTAGAGAGGTCTTTATTGTTGTTCATAAATTATTGATATAGCATCTTTTCTTCCAATTATTTATCTCTATTTCCAATAAGTTGACACTGGTTTTCACAATTTACCAGCATTCAGAATTAAACAAGTTTGATGCATCTAGATTTGCCCCCTTCTGGAACGAAATTGTGAGGAATATGAGGGAAGAGGACTATATTAACAACACGTAAGTAAACCTTCTTGGAAAACTATGTTCTAGTTATCTCGAATGTCTGAATTAGATAGGATTTTTCTGATCTTTGACCCTTACAGTGAACTGGATCTACTCTTGATGCCCAAGAATGATGGAGCTCTTCCAATTGTGCAGTGGCCTCTCTTTTTGCTTGCTAGCAAGGTCAAAAGTCAAAAAATTTTTTAGCTTTCAAAAAGTTCTCCCTGGCATGATTTGATGATTTCCTCATCTTGTGTCCGTTTTGTCACTTTAGCGACCACCTTCATTTTTCTTGCAGGTTTTCTTAGCCAAAGATATTGCAATTGATTGTAAAGACTCACAAGAGGAACTATGGCTAAGGATATCAAAGGATGAATACATGCAATATGCTGTTGTAGAGTGCTTTCATAGCATTTATTATATTCTGACATCTATACTAGATAAAGAAGGACGTCTCTGGTAAGAGATTTTATTTATGTTCATCCTGTTCCTTTTCATTTAGTTCAACAGATTTTTTTATTTGATACATGTTGGTGATGATTTATTTTAGGGTGGAGAGGATTTATGGTGGTATCCGACAAAGCATTTCCAATAAGAATATTCAGAGTGATCTTCATTTCAGCAGATTGCCTAATGTCATTGCCAAGCTAGTTGCTGTAGCCGGAATTCTGGTATGTAGTACCCCCCTATAGCCACAAATCTTGTTATAAAGTTCGTACATGGCCAAACCAGGTTGAAATTTTAGTTTGAAGGTTGAAATTTTAAAAAGGTTGACTGTAAAGATTCTAAAACATAGAATAAAAATGGAGGCTGGAGGGAGTATAATTTTGTTTAGATACATGAACGTTGTGTTGTTTTCTTTTCTTTATTGGACTGTGATTTCAGGCCATGCTTACTGCTAGCTCAACTTATAGATGGTGGGTGCTCAGTCTTTACCTTTTACTTGCATAGCTACCTGTTTCCTGGTTTAAAGCAGAACCTATTTAATCCAGACCCCATATACTGTAAAAAATGTTTTAAAAAACTTGAGGCTTCCATGTGCCATTTTTACCCTGCTTGTCAGGCTTCCAGCGTAAGATGCATTACAGTTTACAATGTAAATGTGATATATGTGCTGTTTATCTTCTGCCTTTTGGAACTCTTATTAAACTTGAAGTTTTTCTGGTTCATCATATAGACATGAGTTATCAACACTAGCATGTCTTTTTTTGTTCTGACCTTGGAACAATTTATGCTGTTCATCTGTGGCTGGGCTGGACCAAAGTCCTGTAATTCTGACATACATATATATGACACGGTTTGTTACTCCCTCTGTTCCACTTTATAGGGCGCCCACAATTTTAGGAAATCAACACTTGCAACCTTTGACTAATAGTTAAACTAACAATATTTATGTTTAGTGTTATGCATGTGTTTTCATTGAATTCGTATTTGAAAGTACTTTCATAAGCTGTCTATTTGTAGTTGTTGATAGTATTATTGAAAGAATTTAATGGTCAAAGTTCTACTTTGGAGACCGTGTAAAAAACTTATAGGCCTTATAATTTGGGACGGAGGGAGTAGTTCCTAAGGGCATACTTGATTGAAACCCTATGGGATGTACCCCTGTGTGTTTGATTGCCTGGTTTGGGGATCCACATGGTGAATAGTTTTCCTCATGGCCTCCCAGAAAAATCACAGATGAATATCCTTTTTCTGAGGCCAGTGGCAATTAGATGCGTGGTAAGACGATAAGACATGGCATGATTAGTGTACAGTAAGGGTTATTATTGTATATTGACTTGGAACACAATGGATATTAGATTGTATTAATTATTTCATACACATTAGTTATCTTCTATGTTTAACTGGTGTTTCCTGTCCCCGCAAAAAAAAAGAACTAGTGTTTCCTATATTCTTGATGACCCAAACAAACACTATCTCACATGATCTCATGCGAAGCAACCAAACAGCATCTCTGAAGTTCCACCACTATAATAGATGATTTTTTTGTTGTACTTTTTATTGAATCATCAGAGCTTATCACAATATCCACATATGCGCAAATCTGATTCCAGGTGGTTAAACCACTATGAAATTGAGCCTTAAGGTTATAATATATTGACACTGACTTCTAGAATTGTGGAGGTTAGATACCTGGTTTAAATTTCAAGGGCGGTCTGTACTTGTTTGGAAGTACAGTAGGGGATGGTATGAATTATTTCCAAGATGGGATAAGCTTATTAAATATTTTAGAAGTTTGTAAAAGTTTTCTTTATATTTGAACATTTTAACCAAGCTCCTCTTCTAGTATTTATTAATGTTAAAGTGCTGCTTTGTAGAAAGAAACCGAGTCTGCTGATCTGAGGAAGGGGGCAATTAATGCTATTCAAGATCTATATGAAGTTGTTCATCATGAAGTTCTTTCTGTTAATATGAGGTCTGCTTTTTGTTTGTTTACAATTTATCATGTTCTAATGTTTTACTCAAAGCTGTGTTCTGTTACAAAATTTCATTCCTAATTCCTTTGTTTATGAATTCTAGTGGCAATATTGATGATTGGACTCAGATTAAGAGTGCTAGAGCTGAAGGCCGTCTCTTCAGTAACCTCAAGTGGCCAACTGACCCTGTATTGGTAAATTTATATTTTCTTACCGTATCTGCATGTGAATCTTTATAACCATTAACTTAATCTGTGTTGGTTTAATTGAATTCAGAAGGACGTTATCAAACGATTGTACTCTCTTCTGACCATCAAGGAGTCAGCAGCAAATGTTCCTAAAAACCTGGAAGCGAGACGGAGATTGGAGTTCTTTACAAACTCTCTGTTCATGCAAATGCCTGTTGCAAGGCCTATTTCAGAAATGCTTTCTTTCAGGTGAGATTGAGACTGCTCTATAGTTTTCTCCTTGTTCTATCAGTTGGAGTAGCTTCTGTTCAGTGTCTCTCCTGTAGCCTAGCGGCTGCCATCAGAGACCTCCTGATATTCTGTAAAAACAGCCTATAGCCAGCCTCCCTTTAATTTCTTTGACTAGTACCCACTCGTGTTTAATAGCAGGAATCAAAGAATAATGGTAAACTTAGTTAATAACGTGTTCAAAGTTAACCATTAATTGCTTCAGACGTTGCATTCTTGAGTCTGCTGGCCATCATGAGCAACCTCTGTTGCCTTGATGCCTAGTCTGACCTTGCCTGCCTTACCAACTTGATGCACTTGGCACCTTTTTGTCTCCTCCCTTGCCTCCTCATCCTGTGATGAGCATGTGATTTGTGTCCAACATAGACGGAGTATGATGTTGAAGGGCAGTTGTGGTCAAAGACGTGAATTGTATGGCACACTACGAGGTGCCTAAGGTCATAAGTGGTGTTCTGGCGGTAGGGGATGCATCTAGCATTTGGTAGTGGCACAATGTGTTGGTATGGTGATATGGGGGCTCATCTTGCAACTCTGCTAATTTTTTTGCTGATGAAATTTAGCGAAGATGTTTGTCATAGAGATATGAATTCGTTATATTGCTCTATTTATGAATTATATTTTTGTTCAAAGCCATGTTGAGATTACTAAATCTTGTGAATCTTGATGTTAAGACTTGTACTGTTTCCAGATCATTCCTTTTTGTGCATCTTTTTTTCTTGGTTCAGTTGCTCTTGTTTTCTGTGCCTGTGATATTAACCACTTTATTTTGCAGTGTATTTACTCCATACTACTCCGAGATTGTTCTTTATAGTAAAGATGAACTCCAGAAGAGAAATGAAGATGGTATAAGTACGCTATTTTATCTCCAGAAGATTTATCCAGGTTTGTTCACTTCCCCTCCACTGTTACTATTCAAAGCACTGTTTGGACTTCTGTTGTAAGATGGCTCTTCTACAGTTTGCTCTAGAAGGAAAAAGTGTGATATCTTCTGGCGATGCCTAAAACTTAGTGCAAGTGCCTGCTACTATCTGTGATTTGCGCTTGAAGGATGCAATGCAACTTCCATTTATAATTATGTAATTACCTCATCCTTATTATGATTGCACAGTCTAATAAAGTTGGCTTATGTAAACAGATGAATGGAAGAACTTCCTTGCTCGCGTTAACAGGGATGAAAATACAACAGACTCTGAACTTTATAGTAGCCCAAATGACATGATGGAACTGCGTCTGTGGGCTTCTTACCGTGGACAGACCTTAGCACGCACTGGTTTGTTATCTTTTGAAACTTATATGGTCCATGCCATATACTCTTTTGCTATGTTTTGTTTCCACTGTATTTATTTCTTACTAGTATGGATTTTTTGATGACTTGCCACCCAAAGATTTGCACTTGATTTTTTTGCTATTTAATGTGAACCACAGGGCCACATGTCTGTGAAAAATGGGATGAGAAATCATCACATGTCAATCTTAATGGAATAGTGGTGTCAAACACTCATCCCATTTTCCCTATTATTATATATGATAAAAATTTGAGGCTTGGGTTGCTCTTTCTTGCGTGACTTCTGATGCTTTGGATTACATGCTTGCTAATGAATCGTGAAAGGTGTACCTACAATTTTCCTTAATTGACTCTTTATTTCTGGTACTGTAAAAGGTAGGAGGATTGTGTCCACACTTGCTTAGCTATCTTTTGAGGTCTTAATGAAATCATCATATTTTGCTCTTCAGTCATAATTCTTAGATCTATAATATATTCTAATGATATTTAACTATATATGGTTGATCTGAAGTTATTTGCCTTGTTAAAAGGATGCCTCTAAAGCAATTGCTAGATGAATCTAGCTTGTTTGAAAGATCAAACCATGAACTCATGGACCAATGTGACAATTACAAGTCTTGGTTTTGGCCTAGAAGAGAAGAAACTGTATGCTTTAGTTTCATGGTCCATTATGCACTCATGGTGGTCAAAGCTGGCATAGCTATGGGCCTTTGGCTATTGGGCTTATTCACCTCGCAACACTAAATACTTAAGCTAGCTCCTGTTGTTTTTAGTCTTGATTTCTATATGGCATTTTTTATAGTTCTAGAATTGCGCCTGTGTTTTATTTAGGTTTTCATGGCATTATTATATTTAGGATTAGGACATTATTAATTTTGAGTAGCATCTTAAAATTTCCTCCATTCTTTTAGAATGATGATGTTTTAGGCTGATGTATATTAAGAAAAGATACAGCATTATCACCCTACTCCTATCGAACTGTCTGTTTTAAGATGCCAGTAAATTTGTTCCTGTATCAAAGAACCAACCTTCTATTAATGGGTTCACACGATCAAATATATGAAAAACAAGGTCAAATCGGGAAGAAACATAAAACATCATTTAATAATACCATACCATTAAACATCACTTATAGAAGAATGGAGTGAATAGAAGAATCTTATCTCAGGCCGGTTTCTTTGTTACTGTAGTTCTTACTAAATCCATCCCCTTGGATCAAATTGATTTCCGCAACATTCTGCCAGAACTTTGTGAAACTACGAAAAATTTGTCTTATATTTTTAAAAATATTTATTAATTGCAGTAATTTGAAGATGCATTATTTGCTGCTGTTTGATCTGGTGAACAAAAACCTTTTGGTTATTCGAGTATTTCGAAATGTTCAACTTTTTTTAAACTATGTTAATCCTGCAGTTCGTGGGATGATGTACTATAGGAAAGCCCTTATGCTGCAAAGTTATTTGGAGAAGTTGCAATCTGAAGGTATTTCTACTACCTGCCCTGTAAGAAACATAATGTTATTTATCTGAAGTAATATATGAATGTTCTTTTGTTTTTCTTTGCTAGATATTGAATCTGCATTTGCTACGACTGGTCTTGGTCTGGCTGATATACATTTTGAGTTGTCTCCTGAGGCTCGTGCGCAGGCTGATTTGAAGTTTACATATGTGGTTACTTGCCAAATATACGGGTTACAGAAGGCAGAGAGGAAACCAGAAGCTGCAGACATAGCTCTACTAATGCAAAGGTTCTCTTCACTTTATATGTTAGAAATATATGCACTCTGCACTTGCATTCATGCTAATGAACTTTTCTCCTCTTTGTAGAATCTGTGACTTTTCTCCTCTTTGTAGAATCTGTGGAGCTCTTTGCTCTCCTTTTCTTTTGTGTGTGTTTCATACTATTACAATGCCTTTAAGATTTGTTTTATTATTATCTTTCTCAGAAATGAAGCTCTTAGAGTTGCTTATGTTGATATTGTTGAGAGCGTTAAGAATGGAAAGCCTAGCACTGAGTATTACTCAAAGCTTGTTAAAGCTGACATTCATGGAAAGGACAAGGTCAGTAGAGATTAGTTTTAAGTTTGTTTTTCTCTTGCCTAATGGTTGATTGCCCTTATCTTATCTATTAAAAAACCACCTTCATTAGCTCTATTAATTTTTTATTCGGTTTCAGAAGTTGTTTTGCCTTTGTACACTCTTACTGTTAACAATGTGTTCTGTTCCTTAAGTTTTAATGCCTTGTGTGCATTGTTTGTTCATACTGTTTTCACTGTATTCAACCTTTACCCTCGATATCTATAAATTTGCTTATATATGCTCTCCTATAGTATACCATTCTTTCCCTTGTTAAATAAATACCCTTCAGCTAAAATAGTTAAGTATCCTGTTTGGTTATTTGAGTAACGCATTAATTCTTCTATGCACCAAAATAACCTGGCTACAGGAAATTTATTCCATTAAATTGCCTGGCAATTTTAAGCTGGGTGAGGGGAAACCAGAAAACCAAAATCATGCCATAATATTCACCCGGGGAAATGCAGTGCAAACTATTGATATGAATCAGGTATGCAGTTGTCTTCATATGTTTGATTATTAATGAACTCTCCTACAAAGTGTGATACCATTTCCTTTTACATATAGCGGCAAATATTATGTATATTATTTATTTGATGGACGTTCGTTGCTTTTCTCCAATATTTAAATAAAATCACTTCATTGTCCTTTATTCAGCTCATTTCTTCGTAATCCCTTCATATATGTTCAACCTCTTTTCTTGAATGACACAGATCTAAGGTGGTTCAATATATGTTCATACAATGTTTAACACATTTTTTGAAGTTTCTGTTATGTGCATAATTTTTTTTATCGTAACAAGACTACAGTTACGAAAAAAATGTGATTGAAACAGCTATACCGCTCCTCTTTGTACTATTTCCAGTATACCATGTTTCTCTGCCTGCCAAATGTGACTCCTTTGTTCCATCAGTTTTGAGCTTTTTTGGTTGTGCTATTGAAGGATAACTATTTTGAAGAGGCACTCAAAATGAGAAACCTGCTTGAGGAGTTCTATCAGGATCACGGCAAGCACAAGCCTTCAATTCTTGGTGTTAGAGAACATGTGTTCACGGGAAGGTGTTGTTTCACTAGATTTTTGTTCAGTACTTTTGTTGTGGCATGACTTCAGTAGTTATCTCAGTTCTAACTTACAATTTTTCTTTTGTAGTGTTTCTTCCCTTGCCTCATTTATGTCCAATCAGGAAACTAGTTTTGTCACGTTAGGACAGCGTGTTCTGGCCAATCCACTGAAGTAAGTACTTTTACATAATGCATATTTTCTAGTTCATGAGTATCATTTCAAGTTACATACTGTCAACATTTGGAACTCTTTTGCAGAGTAAGAATGCATTATGGCCATCCAGATGTTTTTGATAGAATTTTTCATATAACGAGAGGTGGAATAAGTAAGGCATCCCGTGTCATCAATATCAGTGAGGATATTTATGCAGGTAGGACTAGCGGCCTTATTATTCTGTCTTTCATGTTGCATTATTAATTATTACATTTGGTTAAATTGGCATTTGCTGTGTGGGATGCTTCTGATGATGCATATCCATGAACTAAGCCTGTGTGCTAGTTAGTACATTAAAAGAAGACTTTAGACCTCTCTTCTCAGTTGCGATATAATATTATTCCAATGCTTGGCCTCATGTTTCAGTAAATGAGGCTAATTTAGTAACATAGAGACTTGAAATGAGTAGAAGACACTTGTGCATTGTAAATCATCATATTTTAGTTGTAATTCTTTGTTGTTAATGCCGCATATTTTTCTATTGTTTTAGTTGTAGACAGTATTTTTCAGATTCTGTCAGCATATTTATGTCTGGTATATCCATCTCACTTTGTCGATATATGCTCAACGATCTTCCTGTTTCTGCCTGCCATTACAGCTAGCTCTGTAAATTTGTTACACTCATGGTATTGTATCTTTTTACTGATGCATATATGAACTCCAGGGTTCAACTCAACTCTGCGCCTAGGGAACATAACTCATCATGAGTATATTCAGGTCCGAATTTTCTTCATTCGTATTTTGAATTTTCTGCACTAACATCTAGCTATATCAGTCAAGAATACCTTATCTCTGAATGGTAGGCCAGAAAACCTCAAAAGAAATTCAATATGTTATTGCCTATTTGTCAATTCCTCTCATAATTTGTTATTTTTTGGGGGAAAAGATGCTATGGCATTTAAAACTAAAGGAGGATTTGATTTAACAGCAAAACTGAATTGACTCACTTACCTTTGGAGGAAGCATGTCATACATCATTTCATGTTCTTGTAAAATGAGATGGTTAGAACTCTTGATCTGAGGTCATCCAGTCATGTGAAGAAGTATTATCTTCCATTTTGTGATGGCTAGCTAATGCTACCAATATTCGAGGAAAGTTCACCAATGCCAGAGTTTTCGACAAATTCTGGGGATTATTTCATTTAGGAGTTAATATTCTTAGTATACTGAAAACTACATCAATTTGCACTTGATTTGTTGGCCATTCCAACATTGCACTATTGATTTGTTATTCAAAATTGTTTGTGACAATATCGCAATGCTAGTTATTGTTGCTGGTGATTAGGGAGAGAGTTGGTGGGAAAAGCCTTGTCCACCTGATTCAAAATGTTTTATCACCTGCAACCTTTTTTTCTGCACTATCTACTCTAGCAGTAGAACTGTGTCCGACACTCTGCTGTCTTGCGAGCATTGTATTGATGTTACAAACATAATTCTGTAGGTTGGAAAGGGAAGAGACGTTGGTCTTAATCAGATTGCTCTGTTTGAAGGAAAAGTTGCTGGAGGAAACGGTGAGCAAGTGCTTAGCCGGGATATATATAGACTTGGACAGCTTTTTGACTTTTTCAGGATGCTGTCCTTCTATGTGACAACTATTGGGTTCTACTTCTGCACCATGGTAATTATATTTCCCTTGATACCCCCTCATTGTCAAATAGATGCTATTTTAGAGTGTTTTTAGTTAAACTTTTAAAACTTCAGCTGCTAATACACACTGCAATAAAATTTGTAATGTAAAACTGAAGTTAGTATATTCTTTTTTTTTCTGTAGTTTCTATGGGCTATCATTAGAGAAAGTATTGTTCGAAGGTGTATATTGGAGATTGTGTCCCAATTAACATGTTAAAAATGAATGGAGGGAGTAGGTCAATGCCACTTAAATTTCCATTATCTGTGTTCTTTTGGTACAGTTGTGGGCTTGTGGACGGTACTAGTACTATTATCAGACCCGATAAAAAAATTTTTTGTGTGTAAATCTCTTTTATTCAATTTTTTCCTCCAAGTACTCTGTATGATCACTTCGGAATGAGGAGTTTTCCTGAGCAATACACAATTAATATCATATTTTTGATTCATAAATTGCAAGGCATTTTACTATACATTTCTATTTTATACTTCTCTGTTTATAATAATAGAACAAAATGTGTGCACTACAAGCTATATCTATATACATAGAATTTATATTATATTATTTTAAGGTACAAGAACTCCGTTAGTGTTGGAGTGCCTTTGTTGTCTCAACATAGTAGGTCTCAAGCTCTGATAAAATAGGATAGTTATATTAGGTTTGACGAGCCAATATAAAAACTTAGCTACTCTTATGAAGATAAAACCTAGAAAAATCCCATTAGGTGCATAACCCTCTTAGCGATGCGCCATATTAAAACTCGGGTATAGTGTTAAATGAGCAAGAGCCAGGTCATCACTCCCGTGACGTGTCATGTCGTGATTTGGGCATGGTGTAAAGTGAGCAAGGATTAAGCCGTCGCATTCTTAATAGCGTGCCACATTGGTGCCTGAGTGTGATGAGAAAAGAGCAAGAGCCTTCACACCTGACTCGGCGGGTGCGAAGGGTAAGGAAGTAAGTCGAGCCAACTAAGATCTGATTAGGTAGCTGGAATGTAGAGTCTCTTACAGGTAAATTAAGAGAGTTAATCGAGACAACGGTTAGGAGGCGTGTAAATATCTTATACGTTCAAGAGACTAAATGGAAGGATCGGAAGTCGAAGGAGGTGGATAGTACCGGCTTCAAGCTCTGGCATATAGGGACAACTTTAAATAGAAATAGAGTAGGAATTCTGATTAATAAGAGACTCAATGATAGTGTGGTGGAGGTGAGAAGGCAAGGGGATATAATTATCTTAGTTAAACTTGTTATTAGTGATATAATCTTAAATGCAGTTAGTGCGTATGCCCTTTAAGTAGATCAGGATGAGAGTGCTAAGAGACTTTTTTGGAAAGACTTAGATGGCTTGGTTAGAGTGCTATCTACTAGCGAGACTTTTTATAAGAGATCTTAATGACCATGTAGGTGTAGCAGGTACAAGTTTCGAGGTGGCACATGAAAATTTTAGGTATGGTGGTAGGAATCAGGAGGGAGAGAAAAACGTTGGATTTTACTATAGCTTTTGATCTGATGATAGCCAACACTTTCTTTAGGAAGAGAATCTAATTTAGTGACTACAAAGGAATATCCTTTGGTGTATGCTATTTGCAGATTATGTAGTGTTAGTTGATGAGTCGGGCGGGAGTAAATAGAAAACTAGAGTTGTGGCGGCAAACTTTTGAGTCTAAAGGTTTTAGAGTAAGCATACCTAAGATTGAATACTTGAGATATGACTTTGACACAATCGCATACGAGGAGGGATATGCGAGTTTATGATGTTAAGTAGTGCCTAAGAAGGATACTTTTCGATATCTGGGATCGATGCTTCAGAGGTATATGGATATTGATGCAGACGTTAGTCATAAAATTAAAGCGGGCTGGATGAAGTGGCATTAAGCATTTGGCATCCTCTGTGATAAGATGATATCGTAGAAACTAAAAGGCAAGTTTTATATAACGACGATTAGACCTACTATGCTATAGAGTAGAATGTTGTCTTACAAAAAGACGATATGTTCAACAGCTGAGCGTTGCAAAAATATGTATATTACGTTAGACTTGTGGTTATATAAGAATGGATCAAGGCTAGAATGAGGATATACGTGATCGGTTAAGGATAATACCAATTAAAGAAAAGCTTATCCAACATTGATTAAGGTGTTTTAGCTATATCTAAAAGAGACTCAGACACCACTACAACATGGAATCGTAAGTCAAGATAATAATGTAAGAAAAGATAGAGAATGATCAAAATTAACATATAGAGAGACTATAAAAAGGACTTGAAAATTTGAAATATAACTAAAGAAGTATTTAAAAAACAGTTATTGACGTGTCTAAAACGTGATTTGAGCCTCTTGTTAGGCTTTAATTCTAGGCTATCTCAATTTGCTTGAGACTAAAAGACTTTGTTATTGTTGTTGTATTTTAAGGTACATGCATAAAACTAAATATGTATAAAATAGATTATTCATGCTACATATTGATCTTGATGTGGGTGTTAACCCCCTATGTCTGCTATCATGTTTTTTATTCTAAATATGACTCTGATCTTAAGTTGTTTGCTCTTTTTTGCAGCTAACTGTATGGACCGTGTACATATTTCTCTATGGGAAAACCTATCTGGTAATGCAGAAAACAGTTCTACTTTGTTTGTTTTACTTTCTTTGATAGTAACATCTCTCTGTAATAATATTCAGAATCGACTTCTTTTTGCATGTCAGTTTACTTGCCTACTGTCCACCTCCTGTAATGACTTCACTCAGATGGCTCTATGCTGTCAAGTGTACGATGTTTCATTTTTAAGCTAAGAGTTTTGTTATTTGTGCATCTTGCTCGCATTGTTCTGTGTGCGCTATGTTCTTTATTTTATCTTTAGTAATTTGGAAACGTTGCTAACCACGGGAGATGATATATATGTGTGTGCGCGCGCGCGTGTGGGTGCACGTGCGCGCACGCACTGGAGGCATTGGTTGCAGCATAAGCGCTGTTTTATTGGCTCGTGCAATGCTCACATGCTGTATATTCTACTTTTTCACCTGTAATGCACGTCAACTTTCTTGTTACTTTTTAAGAAATTCCTGCTATAATGCCCCCTCACTGTGTTCCGTCTATATTCCACCCTTTCACAATTTTGCACTTTCTCTGCCTTACGTTCTTAGTTTCATGGGTTCAGTTTGTGACATTTTTTACAACGATATCTAACCAGGATATTATATTGTAGTTGACATATTCCTTTTATTATTTGTTTCTTAGGCTTTGTCTGGAGTTGGAGAATCAATTCAGAATAGGGCTGATATATTGCAGAACACAGCCTTGAATGCAGCTCTGAACACTCAGTTTCTTTTCCAGATTGGTGTATTTACTGCTATTCCCATTATTCTGGGTTTCATCCTGGAATTTGGTGTCTTGACGGTATTCCTTTTCCTTGCCCACGGATGACCTAAGCTGTTCCATCTGAGTACTCATGGTCAATTATCTGCCACGGAATGTTGTTTTCTACAAAATGTTTTCAACATCTTAATGGTTTGATGGTTTCAACAAAGTCTTCATTCATTCAATCTTATGTTTTTGAATGCAATCTGCTTCACTGCAACAGAAAGATTCAGTCTTTGCCTATTGACTGTTGTAATATATCAGTTGGTTGCTTGTTGAGTGGAGCTTATCTTTCTAATCTTATATGGATGTTTCTGTATCTATTAGCTTTATTTGCTGATATTGTTTCTATTGTTTTATATATTTTGTCTAGAGAAATGCATCTTTACATTTAAAGGTGTGATGCAGGCTTTTGTCAACTTCATCACGATGCAGTTCCAACTTTGCTCTGTATTTTTCACTTTCTCCCTGGGTACAAGAACTCACTACTTTGGCCGCACAATACTACATGGTGGTGCAAAGGTGGAGTCCTTTGTTTTTAAGTGATTCTTATCTATTTCTAAATTTTACTCTGTATTGATCTGATGCATTTCATCTGAATTACCAGTATAGAGCAACCGGTAGGGGTTTTGTGGTACGGCATATCAAGTTTGCTGAGAACTACCGCCTTTATTCCCGCAGTCATTTTGTGAAAGGGTTTGTTTTCGCCTGATTTCACTCTAAAAATTGTGTGTGCAACTATAGTCTGATGATTGTTCTTGTTTTTCGCAGGTTGGAAGTTGCCCTTTTGTTAGTAATCTTTTTAGCGTATGGTTTTAACAATGGTGGAGCAGTTGGCTATATTTTACTTTCCATAAGTAGCTGGTTTATGGCAGTTTCTTGGCTTTTTGCTCCCTACATATTCAATCCATCTGAATTTGAATGGCAGAAGTAAGCCGCTAAGCATTATTTGCATGTGTTACTCTGCCTAATTATATGTAAAATTTGAATTATCATGATTAAAATTGCTATCTATCTCTCTCAGGGTCGTTGAGGATTTCAGGGACTGGACGAACTGGCTCTTTTACCGAGGTGGTATTGGGGTTAAGGGAGAAGAAAGCTGGGAAGCTTGGTGGGATGAAGAACTGGTAACTGATTTTTGCCTGTATACAATTAGCATTTGTTATTGCGTCTAATCTTTTATTCTGTGTACACATCCTTTTTGTGCACAAGAAACATATAGTGAAAAAACTAGTTCTTTTCACAAACATCTTATTTCATCTTGACAATATCATGAGAATCTACTGTCTCATTTATTGTAAAGTCTTGAGGCCACTTATATTATTCTTTTCGTTGATGACTCTTTTCCAGTTACTGTGTCAATGCTGACATCAACACTTTTATTTGCTTCTATTTTCTACTGTAAGCATATGACTGAACTGAAAGTAATGATAAGCTATGAAACATTGACAGATGGAATATATTGGATGCTTTTACCAAGCTAGGAGTCATTGAATGATAGTTAATATCCGAACATATCTGTTTCAGGCACATATTCACAACATTGGTGGGAGGATACTTGAAACAGTACTTAGTTTAAGATTTTTCATCTTCCAGTATGGAGTTGTTTACCATATGGATGCAAGTGGATCAAGTAAAGCATTATTGGTATGTTTTCAGCATCCATTTGCTTGTTGGCGTGAAATTCATTGACCAAATATGTTTCAGTTTTTGTTCACTTCATGAAAATAGTTTTTATTTGAATGTGCTATTGATACTCTTATATTGAACTCAAAGAACTGAAATATTTTTTAATCGGAAATATGGTAACATACTATTCCCTCCATCCTAAAATATAGTTATTTCTAGCGTTCAAATTCTGTCTCAAATGTAGCTATTTCCGCACATACCCCTCATCTCAACCAATCACAACCATCCTCTATTTAATTTCTCCATCTACTTTCTCTTCTGAATCAATCATAACACTTTTTTATTTAATTTCACCTATTTTCTTAGTACCTTTGCTCTCTAGAAATGATTAAATTTTGAAACAGAGTATTTGATTAGGGCAGCCAGTGTATATGAAGAAAGTTAGCAACAAGGTGGGTCCCATGGTTTGGAGGTAGTAACTATGTTGCACACCACAATGTATATATGGGTAGTGTGGAGGAAATAAGGTGGGCCCTACCAAAAATTCTTCCATCCTAAGCACAAACTGCTGTACAAATAATGTATTTTATTCCTTCTTAGCACAAACACGATGCAAATGTTGTATTATACTTCCTTGCTGCCGGCAGTAACCATATGACCAGGTAGTAGATATTACTAGCTCTCACAATGCATATTACTGGGTAGTAGTGATGTATTTATTGCTTCTTACTGACTTTTCACTCACATTGTGGTTGCTCTTATATACTTTGATCTTCACTTGTTGGTCTAGTTAATGGAGGCAATGTAGTGAAACATTTAATTTGCTTTGTAGGTATATTGGATATCATGGGCTGTGCTTGGTGGGCTTTTCATCCTCCTACTGGTATGTGAATTCCTTATGTACTGTATGAGGTATCTGAGTAATATCACATATCCCGACATTAACTTGTTTTCTTTATTGTATTAATCTGCAGGTATTTGGTTTGAATCCCAAGGCCATGGTGCATTTCCAGTTGTTCCTCCGTCTTATCAAAAGCATTGCATTGTTGATGGTTTTGGCGGGCTTGGTTGTGGCAGTTGTGTTTACAAAACTTAGTGTCTCAGATGTGTTAGCTGCCATCTTAGCATTTGTCCCAACTGGCTGGGGAGTTCTTTCGGTGAGTTTCTTATAGAAATGATTGCAACATCATACATGATGGTGCAAAAGTGAGCTCAATTTTGAAAATTGTTCTTGCATAGCAAATAATTTGTTTCATGAAGTTCACTACTCTCCTAAAGTATTTCACTGAAGTACTTAACTTCCAAAATTTCATTTGGCCTTATTCCTTTTTTTTTACATAACATTTGGCCTTATTCCTTGGGACCATTAAAGTTGCTTTCTCTGTTATATAGCGGTTGAATTTTTCTAGTTAAACTTTTGAAGCTTTGACTATCAATAAATCGAAAATTACTTGTTTGAAAACATAAAATTGTTATGTAGATTTGTTCTGAAAAGTACGCATAATTTCATTTTTTTAAATTTTATAAACTCACTTCGAAGACACTACAAATAAAGTCAAATATCATATAGTTTTTATTGGAGGGGGTAGTTCATTTACTCCCCCACTGCCAATTGTCCTTTTTATTTCTCTTTGTACAAGTAGTATTTTAAGTTGACGCTTTGAGGGATGATAGATGGCATCATGCTTCATATTCCAAAATACCTTAGCAAATTTTCATGACTATTTTCTTTGTTGGAAGCACCTAATAACACCTAAAGAAATTTTCATGACTTTTTTGTTGGAAGCACCTTACACCTAATACTTCATGTTCCTTTTTTATTTGTTTTTCATCATTATTATTCATGCTCATGTTTTTTTATAATACAGATCGCTGTGGCATGGAAACCTATTGTGAAGAAACTAGGTCTATGGAGAACAGTGCGGTCTCTAGCTCGCCTGTATGATGCTGGCACAGGAATGATCATTTTTGTCCCGATAGCCATCCTTTCGTGGTTTCCTTTCATATCCACCTTCCAGACACGACTTCTATTTAACCAGGCCTTCAGCAGAGGTTTGGAGATCTCTATCATTCTTGCTGGCAACAATCCAAATGCGGGAGTATGATTGTGGCAGTTTCCATCCTAAGCATCTACATTCAGATCGTGCAGCTTTACAATCCCTGTGTTCGCTCTTAGCTGTAGAATGTATATATTTCATGGACGGAAGTTATGGATGTATCCTGTTGGCCACATTGTTGCACTGATCATAGTGCTTCTAATTGTGATTGCTACTGTTGTTAGTAGCTTTTAGCTGTTGAGTTAGCATTCATGTTTTGTTAATACAACTGATATTCTGAAAAGCTATCGGATTGTGTTGATGTATTTCTTTTGATCGTTAGTATTTTGATATGTACAATGTACAGCCATGCTATTAACTTGAGATCTCTGACTGTTTCATCTTGTGCAATTTAGAAGGCACCAGATTTTTTTCGGAGTTTAAATTACCAATGGCTCCAAAATGGATGGGTGTCCTTTTTTTTCTTCCGAATTTTATGGAATGCAATGACATACTTGCGATTGTTTCGTCTTTTAAACACTCGAAGGCCTGTTCTTAACACTATACGGATGAACCAAAATTCCCAAATTCCTAATGAAGCTAGTTTCACGATTTGGGATGTTACATATGAAGTAAAAGGAAGAGAGGAGACATGCCATCATTTAATTACTAGACGGCATGAGAGGGAGGTTAATATGCATATATTGTAGGGGTAGCTTTAATTGATAATATATTTGTACGAGTGTGTCTATACATCAAGATCATACAGATATATTTGTACGAGTTTGTAGGGGTAACTTTATGGCCTAAACGTTGACGATTGAGTCACAGAAGAATGCTGTTTTTAGATTTTTCAAAGTCAAGAAGTCATACCTTTGACCATATAATTCTTTTACACCGTAAAAATGTTTTGTATTATGAAAGGTTCTACTGCAATAAACTTTCTGTGTGTTGGAATTCTAAAATACAGTAACATATATCCTGCCATGGGTGAGAATATTGATTAATTAACACTTCTTAAACTATTGTGTTGCTCTAAAATCACAACTCTAAAACTTGTATTTTTGCGTAAGCGCTATATAAGAAAAAAGCCACTGCTATCACCGTTTCATACTTTTATGATATAAGATGTTTTAATTTTTTTAAGTTAATTTTTTTAGTTTAATTAATTTTATAGAAAAATATAGTAATATATATAACTATAGAACATCATAATTTTTACAGTTTTAGCTGTAGTATATACTAAAGAGAGGCTATGTAAATTCAATAATTAGCCGATAAATTCGGTAATTAGCTGTAGTATGTTTTGGAAGTGGGTCAAATACTCGTTTCTTGAGTGAGGGGTCATTTTGTACAACAAACATAGGACTAGCAGTTGGGGTTAATCTCGTCCCCGTTCGGCGTTCGTCTCCATACTCAGCTCGTCGTTTCGTACTCTCCATGTTCCTCCCCCCGCGCCCCATCCGCCCGCCGCTCCACCGCGCCGCCGTCTTCCTCCGCCTCGCCTCTCCCCGCGCAATCTTCTCCTCCAAACCCGTCGATGTCCGCCGTTTCAGATGCGATCGTTGGCCTCGTCGCGGCCGGCGGTAGGAGCCTCGAGGCCGACCTCGACCGCCTCGACCCCGCCCTCTTCCACCCCCTCGTGTCGGCCACCCTCCGCGCGCTCACCGACCGCGGCGTCCCCGCGGCCTGCTTCTTTGATTGGCTCGCACTTCGCAGGGGCTTCTCCCCGAGCACCCACACCCACAACCTGCTCGTCGAGAATGCCAGCAGGCTCGCGGACTATCAGTCCATGTCCCGCTCCCTGGCGAGCATGCCGGCGCGGCGGATTCCCCTGACTGAACGGGCGTTCGCCTTCTTGAACTCTTCCCAGGGCAGCGCGAAGCATACGTCGATAGCGATTCTAAGGATGCTGAATGAAGTGGGGGCCCCTTGCCGCGCGTCCGGTGTGTTCTCGCTCGTCAAGGCGCTTGCTTCGATCGGTGAGTTCGACGCGGCGATGTCTGTGATCCAGGAGACGGCGAGGGAGGCACGTTACTACAACGCCCTCATGGCCGCTTAATGCAAAACTGGTGACTTCCATGGCGCCCGAGACTTGTTCGACGAAATGAGGAGGTCGGGCTTCGGCCCGAATGCTTACTCCTGGAATTATCTTCTCGGGTGCCTGCTGAAGAATGGCAGGGTTGCAGAAGCTTGTGAGCTTGTTGAGGCCATGGAGAGGTCTGAACCCGACAAATCCCGAACTCACTGACCTATGAGATTGTCGCATATCATGCCTGCAAAGCGGGTTGGATGGATTCAGCCATGCAAATTCTTGATCAGATGTTCTTGGAGAAACTGAGGTCAAGGATTACAATTCATACAGCCTTCATTAAGGGATTCTTATGCACTGGCAGAACAGAAGATGCCTGCAGGTATGTCAGTGCTATGAGCACCAGGGACAGGCACTCTGTAAACAGGAACTACAGCCTGCTTACCAAGCTACTCTGTAAGACAGGGAGGTTCGTTGATGCAGGAAGAATACTGTATGAATTGATGGAGAAAAAGGGTGTCTTGCCTGACCATTCTGCCTACATTAGAGTGATAAAAGATTTGCACAAGATTGGCAACGGAGATCTGGCTACCGAACTGAAGTTGATTTTTCAGAAGCTCAGTGCACATGCAGGATCAACGTGATGAAATTGTTTCAAGAAGCTCTTTAGTTAAGCGGGACTTGCCTTGTGTGATTGGTGTCCTCTCTTGTGATGTGTATGTCAAGAGGACTTGCTGTAAATCAGTTACCTGGCTGTCATAGAGGAGCAGACATTATCAGGAGCAAATGGCTTGATCCGTTTTTCACTTAGGGAGAAGACCATCGCATTCCTCGCAGGAAACATATATTTGCCATTTCCAAGCCAGAAACTCCTACCACTGGATTTCTCTCTGTCCTCTTGGATTGCACCTCCAGTTTCTGTGGTTTTACTTTCTGAAGATGGGTAAAATCTCTGCTACTTGTATATGCAAATTCTTTGACAGGCACATGATTCATCTGCAAAACAACTGAATATGGGTAGAATATGGTAGTACCTTTGTATGCAAAATTCTTTGGTTGACAAATTACAGTTGTCTCAGTTCTTACGTGGACTGTATCTTCAGTTTCAGTAGTTTTATATACTGAAGATGATTACTATCTGGTATCTGTATATGCAAATTCTTTTTTGAGTATAGTACCCCCACAAAAAATTAAAAAAAACGAGTACGGTACGGTATCTTTTTTGAGTGGTGTATAATTCGGTAGAATATCCAAATTCAGCCAAAATCTGCATACAAAAACTGTTTTCTTTCCAATGTTACACATGAGAAGTTGCGATTGTCGGGTGTCAAATTTAGTTATGCATTTCAGCAATGGCTAGGATCTTCTGCCGACTAAATATTCACATTGCAATCCGTGGATGGTGAGGTAAACATTTCAAAGGTGTTTGACACCGTTCTTTCTTTTCCATCCCTAACTAGAACAGTGAACCTGTATTTAAGTGTAATATGGCAGGACATCACATTCACGGCCAAATATCCAGCCAAAGCAAATAACTAGGGAATAAGTCCACTTTGACTCATCGGATCTGATTTGTATTTTTTAACAGTAAAACATGGAGTATATTGACCCCGCCAACTCTTAAAACCATACAAAACGACTCCATCGTTTATTTTGACAGTGATTTTCGCTGACATGGTACGACCTGGCCCATCGTGATGAGTTGTTTGCTGACATGCTATGTTGACCTGGTTCACCATATTGAGCTGTCAATCCACATGGCATTTGGCTAGAAAAAACAAAAAATGTTCATGAGACCCACTGTCATGGAATCACCACTTTCTTCCCCATCCTTTCCCCCTCTATCTCTTCTCTCTTGTCCCTAGATGCCGACAGAGGACAAGCTTTAGCAGGGTTGACCTCGTCGTCATAGACACAACTTCTTGTAGGGGCAGTTACAGCCAGTCGGTGACAGTGGCGGCCTCGTCGATATGGGCAACGTCGAAATGTAGAGGTGGCTGCTCGTCGACAACGAAGGAAAGGCCGCGTTTCTTATCGTCATTCTTGGCATATGGGAGACCACGTTGGTGGATGCGCCAAGATGCTCTTGCTCCACGCTCTGTAGCTGCCCCTTTATGTCGCCTTTGAGGCGGAGCGGGTCAGCGGTGAGGATAGTAGCAGCGGAGGCACTGACCACCACCTCCTCCTCCTTTGCCCTCAATTCCTAGGGCCATCAGTACGTGCCGTAGTGGCCCTTATTGGCCAAGTTGCTATCGACCTCCACCTTAGCCTCATCCCCTATGCCTATGATGCCATGCTCTAGTTCTCCTTGCATCTTCCCCAACAACGTCGGTCATCCCCTGCAACTCCCTCAACGACGGTGACCATCTCGACATCTCCTCTAGCAACTACAGTTAAATCCCTCCTCCCTATTCCTATCCATCGCCGTGCATGTCCGCTGCTGTCTCTCTCTTAGACAGGAGTAGACTTGGAGCCATAGATGGCAAGAGCGCACTAGATAGGAGCTCGCCATCACAGATCAAGTGGAGCACTATACCTCACTGCATTGGAGCACTGCCTTCATGCTTGCCCTTGACCTCTTCACGCGTTCTCCCCGGTTTGTTGTTGCAGAAGAAGCTCACGCGGGGCTCATCGGACACCGCCGTCGCCTTCCTTCCTTTGCCTTCCATGACGCTACCATGGTCAGTGCTAGCATTGACCTCTAGAACGCCGAGAAGAATGGATATTGGAGAGGTAGAGGAGAGAAAAGGTGGAGTCACTAACAGGTATGCTCTACTCTATTTTTTTAATTTTTGTGATGACCAAGCTGCCACATGGATGCTATGCGAGTGAAAAATGCCGTCAAAACAGCCGAGGGGATCATTTTTTACGGTTTTGATAATTGGAGGGATCTATATATCCGGTTTTTTAATTGAGGAATACGAATTAGATCCGACCTATAATTGAGTGAGGTCTAGTAAATTTATTCCATAGAGTAGATGACTAAAAATTTAAATTTAAAATACCCTAGCTAAAAGGTCCAAATAACTCAAAGCAAGAAACCACAACATCCAGAGTGTCCAGTCCAAATATGAACCTATTCCTCACAAACCCTAACATACGTCATCATATATCTGTCTGCCATGTCCTCTAACCAATCACCTCTCTCCTTTACGAACCACATAGATCAACCTCTCCCACCCACGCCACTGATCCGCTCTCTCTAGCTGCACGCAATTGGACCCATCCATTTCCTATCCACTATGCCAAACCCTACCTTTCACGGATCGCTACATTTTCACCTCCACACCCAAACACCTCCTCCCACCACTATAAATACCATGCACACTCCACTGCTTCCTCTTACAATCAAATTCAATCATCTTCCACCTGTCACCCTGAGCTCTCACATCGTCAGCCATGTTGGGTCACGGCAAGTGTCTAGGCAAGGGCGGTACAAAGAGGCATAGGAAGGTGCGCAAGGTGCCGAACAACAACATCCACGGCTTTATGAAGCCGGTGATCCAACAGCTGGCAAGAAGGGGGCAGCCCCGTGCTCCACCAGATCTGCTGCTGTTAGCGTTGCTTAGGGTTTCGCTGTTCCAAAATGTTGTCGTGCCGTTCTGTATCTGCTTGTGCAAAGTCAATGAAGGGATGGATTTCCTGTTTCTTTCCATGGTTGCATATGTTTCACTGCTTTATATACAGGCCACTGCCGAAACATTTGTGCTGCTTCATTTTTTTTAACTTGAGAGGCTCCTATCTGAAAATTTCGTAGCAACTTGCTCTCTTTATTTGTTCCCGGTTGGGTGAATGCTATGAAATTTGGACGAAAATTGGGCGCGCCATGTGTATACTCGGTGTTAGCATCTGGGCCGAAAGCCCAACTGGAGAGTCCAAACTCGCAGCCTGGTTGCCAAATTTTTGCCAGCTCCCCGTCGCGGCGGCGATCACCCCAACCGGCGACCACAGCAACCGGTGCACCGCGGCCTCGGTGCTCCACCTCCAGTCTCTTCCCCCACTCGTTTGCTCATCACCAAGGCAGCCCGCCGCACAGGCAGACTCTGCGCTTGACGCCGCGAGACGGAGCCATCGCTGCAAGGCCTCGTGGCCTCGTGCTGCCCTGCCTGACCGGCATTTCGGATGGAGCCCTCGCGCCGCCGGGCGATTGGGTTTCCTCGGCGCCGCGCCGGATTTCTTTTCGCCTCCTCGTATGCCGGCGCGAGTGTTTGTTCCGACTTTCTCAGCGTGGCAGCTCGTCTCGGTGTACTCTCCCCATTCCCTCCCCTTTGCACCCCACTCCTCTCCGGCCTCCACCGCCACTCTTCTTAGGTGACTAGCCCATCGCTCGCGTCTGCTTCGAGTCTCTTCTCCGGCCAGCCGCGCTGGTCTCCTCCGCGATGAAGTCCCTCCTTACGCCGTGCTGCCCTAATCCCAATGCTCTCGCCCGTGCCAGCAGGCCACGCTGTTGCTGGAGGTGTGCAGGCAGCATTGCGCCGCCGATCGAACTATGACGGGGCACTGCACCAAGCTGCACGGTGGTCGCGTACTGGAACAGGTACGCTGGCTACAACCACCACCCCTTTATTGGTCCAGTCGATGCAGTTTTCAGATATTCAATTGCCAGTTGGGCATGGAATCGGCTCTGATTTTTTTTTTGAAAAGAGGGCAAAAGCTCAGAAATATGAGTACTTTATATGTTTTTTGGCATGACGTTGTAGCATTTCAGCATCTTCGACATTTTTCCATTTGGGCGAAATGAGAATGGGATGTCGTATAGTATTTTAAGGGAACAACTTATCAATTGCCTTTTGATTTGGTTATGCGGGCTATAGGTTATTTGGCATGAGGTTGTATCATTTCAGCATCTGAATTAAGTGTATGTTCCACCGATGCTTGATATCGATCCAAACTACCAGCAATTTGTGGTAGGCGACCTATTCGGTCTTGAGCTGCAAAATTCGGGGACCATTTGCATTGTCTTTATGAAGAATGTGGATTCAAAGCCATGTAATTGTCTATTTAGAAGGTAAACTATGAAACATGTTGTTAAACAGACCATTGGGTATATATATATAGACCCGATCCCCTTGTATACGTTTCGAGGTCTTAGTCTCTCCGCCCACTCAGCGCTGCGGTCCCTCCGTCGTCCACAGCTCTATCTCGCCCATCCCGGCGACTCCTCGCTCAGCCCTGGACGGCCCTCAGTGGCGCGTGGCCATAGCCGACGAGTACAAGGCCCTAATGGACAACGAGACCTGGCGTCTCGTTCCCCGACCTCCCGGCGCCAACATTGTGACCGGTAAGTGAATTTTTAAACACAAATTCCACGCCGATGGCTCTCTTGCCCGTCACAAGGCTCGCTGGGTAGTCCGGGGTTTCTCCTAACGACCCGATGTCGACTACGACGAGACCTTCAGTCCCGTTATCAAACCCGCCACCATCCGAGTCGTCCTCACCTTGACTGCCTCTCGCTCCTGGCCGATCCATCAACTAAATGTGAAGAACGCCTTTTTTCACGGCCACCTGACGGAAACAGTCTACTGTCAGTAGTCCCCAGGCTTCGTCGACCATTCTCGTCCCGACGACGTCTGTCTCCTTCAACGCTCTCTCTACGGCCTCAAACAAGCCCCTCGTGCCTGGTACCAGCGCTTTGCTACCTATCTTCGGCACATCGGCTTCGTGGCCTCTGCGTCCGATAGTTCACTGTTCACTTTCCATATCGGCTCCGCCACTGCCTATCTACTTCTCTATGTCGATGACATTGTCCTTACAGCGTCTTTGACATCTCTCCTCGATTAGATCATGGCCCGACTCCACTCTGAGTTTGCCATGACCGATCTTAGTCCTCTCCACCATTTCTTTAGCATCTCCGTAATCCGCTCCACCCACGGACTCTTCCTTTCCCAACGCCAGTACGTCATCGACCTCCTCTAGCGTGCGGGCATGGCCGATTGTCACCCCACGGCCACCCCGGTCGACACTCGAGCCAAACTCTCCGCTGCTGATGGCGCCCTTGTTGACGATCCCTCTCACTATCGGAGTCTTGCCGGAACTCTCCAATACCTCACACTCACCCGACCCGACCTCACGTACGCTGTCCAGCAAGTGTGCCTCTTCATGCACGCTCCGCGCGAACATCACCTCGCGTTGCTCAAGCGCATCCTACGCTACGTGAAGGGCACCCTCTCCAGCGGGCTGCATCTCAGCTCCAGCCCCATCGACTCCCTCACCGCGTACTCCGACGCGAACTGGGCAGGCTGCCCCGACTCTCATCGCTCTACGTCCGGCTACCGCGTTTACCTCGGTGACACTCTCGTATCCTAGTCCTCAAAACGCCAGACTACAGTGTTCCGGTCCAGCGCCGAAGCCGAGTACCGCGCCGTCGTCCACGCCGTCGCCGAGTGCTGCTGGCTTCGCCAGCTTCTCCAGGAGCTCTGTGCACCCCTCTCCACCACAACCGTCGTCTACTGTGACAATGTCAGTGCCGTCTACATGACCGCCAACCCGGTCCATCACCGACGCACCAAGCACATCGAGATCGATATCCATTTTGTCCATGACAAGGTCGCATTAGGATAGGTTCGGATGCTCCATGTACCATCGGCACATCAGTTTGTCGATATAATGACCAAAGACCTGTCCACGCCTTTGTTCACCAGTTTTCGGTCTAGTCTCTGCGTCCGTTTCCCTCCCGCTGCGATTGCGGGGGGTGTTAGACAGACCACTGGCCTAGGTTGTATATATATAGACCCGACCCCCCTTGTATACGTTTCGGAGTCTTAGTCACTATACACATTCTACACATGTCACCACGTCAATAACTCTTCCTGAACCAAATTTACCTGTATCTGTATGTGTGATTCAACATGGATATGTAATGCTAATATATATGTGATTCATAATACTCATCAGCTGGCACAAACACAAGGGAAGATTCATGAAATTTCAACTGATAACATGCTGGCGCACTTCTATCTTTTGCAGAATATCACACAGCTTTCCACAGGCTGGTCGGCATGACTGGTGAGTGATGGCTACTGTGGCAGTTTTTGAATAGGTTTGCTAGCTTCTTTCCGGCTTTTCCTTCTGTTGAATCCATGATAATTTACGGTTTGTAGAATTTGTTTGTGCGTGGTAACATATGCCAATCAAATGTGGGGAGCAAGTCTTTTTTGGTGCATCTAAACTTACTTTGGTGATCCATAACTTGTTTTAGAGATGTACTGCTATCTCACTGCATGGCTGAAGCCAGTTGAAAATTGATGTGCACTTTATATGGATGAGCGAGAATTCCCGTTATTGTCAATTAGAATGCAGTTCCATGTCTGTACATAGCCACAGGTTTTGTGTAGTGTTGAGTCAGTGTCAGGCCTCATTGTAATGTATCAACATAACAAAGACGCGTATACCGATCAGTGGGCTAAGAGTTGTGGGTGGTCCTTACACAAGATAAAATTCTCGTGGCTGTGTAAATTTCTCTGAAAGTGGCTTATCTTTAAGAGAGAAAATGTTTGTACATGAGCTAACTGTGATCATTTTAGACAGTTTAAACGTTTAATTATTATTTTGATGCATAAATTTGTACTTGCATACCGCATCTTAAAGGGGAAAACGTGTATGGCCATTCATGGGTAATGAAAGGAAAACTTTAGTTGCTTAATCTTTTATAGTTGGAATGTATCTTAGCAGTCTGAAAAATTCTATAAAATATTTGTAATGTAGAACATAACATCATCACACATCCCATATAATTTTAACTGAGAACTTGACTGGTAAATGGAAAAACAAAATAGAACATTGTGGACTGGTTCACAATCTTGCCTTGTAAACTTAAAAAACTCTGCATATTAATTGAGGTGAAGCAAATCTCCAGGTTTGAAAGCATAAATGCAATGTTCATAAAACCTGGGTTTATAATGTAAATTGCGTGCATTTTAAAGACATCTGTGTTCACAGGATGGTTATGGACTTACTGGCAGAGTTGTATTGCTGACTTAAATGCAGGCTGCCACAATTGTTCTCATTACTCTTGGGTTAAGTTGAACTTTTGCTCTTATTTTAGTCTGGAAAGAAAACCGGAGGTGCTAAGGATAATGTGTGCAAATATAAGCCCTCTTTACTTTTGTTTTTGGAAGCATTAGTAGCAGAGATTGCACATTACCATAAGTGATGCAAGTAGGAGCTGCTTATAATAATCCCTTGGGGTTGCAAATCTTCTTTATATAATGTTTTAGTAGAATCTTCTGAGTACAGTTAAATCAATGTGTTTGTTGATTAAGTTCATTTCAAGCTTATAGTATCATGAAATCATGGCGAAAACACATGCGAAAGCCCTGCAGATTGCCTCTTGTATAGAAATTCTAAATTCTAGTACTTGAACATAAGTATTGTTTAATTTACAGTTCAGTGGATTGTAGTTTTTTTAATCTTATGAATTCTGCATAAGTTCGTAAACACAAGAAAATTTTGTAAATATAAATGCAAGTGAGTAAATGAAGTGTAACAAAATATTTCAGTGGGCTCTTTATGAACTTAATTTGACATGTCATTTACTTCTGATAAGTTTGTCCTTAACCTCAATATGAGTTCATTATTCTTATTTTAATGCTCTATCCTATTTAACATGGTGGGTTTGTTTATTTGTAGCAGAACTGAAAATGATAGTTCCTTTTTACAACTATCATCTTTTCCCCTTTTCATTGAGCTGGATATATGTACTATGAGTGCCAGTTATCTGAAAAATATCTTACAGTTTTAATGCAGCTGTTTCATGATAAAAGTCAACAGACAGAGTGCTCTGGCTGCACGTTCTTCATTTCTCCTTGAACTGTATGATAGTTCACAAGATTTCTTGCTTTCTCAAATTGACAAGAGAAAAGTAAGCATGTTAAACATGTGCAGGTTCTGTTATTATAGCTTAGAAGCTTGCAGTGTCCAATGAATGAAGACAATTATTCTATCTTTTGGTTTGATGGAGACCTCAGTTTCTATAATTGCTTTTTTCATGCTGAAGATTTTGCATTTTGACATGTTTTTCTCCACGTTTGTTCTTGTGTTTTCCTGCTGCAAGCTCCAAAAACCTGCATCTCTGTGTTCCAAGTTATTCTTCTTAGTAGTGCTGAACAAGACATACAATGAGAACGGACCAAGTTTATTCCCCCACTGTATATGCACTTGTAATTATGTTTGCATAACTTAGCTTCAAAGTATAGTGTGCTCTGCTGTAAATGAAATTTCATATATTTTCTTACTTTTGCAGTTTACCACCAGATATGAAGCTGGCAAAGTGGCAAGCAGTACTGCAGCAGTCAGAACTGGAAGCTGATTGAAGTTAACTACAATTTGTGCTGTGTCTTTTGGCTCTCCAATGCTATGTAAGATTTTCCTTGACATACATCAGATCCAGCTAGCGTCCTAGCTGCAACCGATAGAATCAAGACAATGGTCCAACTCTGAATTCAGAATATCAGAATTTGACCTTGTTTTGTCATCTATTAAGGAATACTGTAATTATGGTATAGAATATATAGGCTGCCAGGTGTCATTGTCCAGCATGCAGCAGCAAGGTCAAATTCAGACCATGGATTCTTTTTTTTTTAATTCCTTTCAGAAAATATATGAAGTTTGCCTCTGAGCAATGCTGTTAGTGCTGGTTCCTACTGTTAGGGTAGCAATTCGATTTAGTGTAGCAATTAAGCCACACCTTTTGAGTGTTGGTTCCTACTGTTAGTGCTGCCATTAAAATGCTATTACTGATTCTTGCACTCACTATAGCCAGCTAATCAGAGATAGTAAACCATGCGAAAGCCTCACGTAGTGACTGGACATAACATAAGCAAATTGTTTGCAACTTGTCAAAACTACTTTACTTTGCAGGGTGCTTATGGTCTAATGTATTTTAATCATCAGTCAAGAAAATGACACTGGTGGGAACTGAATTAGGAGTTTTTGACTGCTACAGGAGAAGTACGAACTTTATGTCTTATGGATTGAGCAGCAGGAACTGTCAGGAACTGTCTACAATGGAAACAGATAAATTTTTCTTCCCCGGTTATATTATCGTTGTAGTATTTCTTCAGGTATTCAGATTTCTTTCCTTCTTTGGGTACAAGAAGATTCTTGTAGAAGGTAAGATACTTGAACAAGGGCTTACTTTTTGGGCTTTCAAAAGTTGGGAGGCTATAGGGTGGACTATCCTTTCGGCTACACCGTTGTGTTTTCTTTTCTTTTGATTCCTCTTCTCCTATAATCAGAACCGACACTGCATTCAGCTCTGCAACCTTTGTGATTAAATAACTTTTGTGAAACGCTTTTGAATGGAATATATCTCAGCATATCTTAATTCTAACTATTTCCGTATCCAGGTTGAAGTACTTTGCTTGCCTCTGGCAGAGACTACCGATCTATCCATGGATGACAATGTGGGCACTCAAGGTCTGATCCCAACACCCCCTTCAATGTTCTAAGAATTATTCCTTGACACAATTAATCTATTGCTTGTCATTCATTTTTCATCAAAACTGGTACTGTTGCCTAGCTATCTTATCTGAATGGTGAATTGTGTAGTCCTCAGAGGAAATAGATAGAAAGTGAGAGTTTATAGCCATAGAAAGTGAGTTTATAGCCAATTATGCCCATATCCCAAATTACAGTGTGATGCTTAAGACAAACGAACTTTCAAAAAGCTTAAGAAAAACAGTGAGAGACTATCTCTCAAATTGTAGGTTTGTTGTTTAAGATATAAAAACAAAGGTAGATTGTATGTCATCAAAAAACAATTAATAGAAGACAAAACAGTTCTGGTGGAGCTATCATAGAACACGAGCTAATAAAGATCCCAAGTCACTAATCATTAGTTTGATCAGAATGTAATTTGTCTTCTGGCGATCTGTCATCATTGTGAAGATACATTAGCTGATTTGCTGGGTCCATGTGGGCTAAATTCTCCCTTTGTCTGCTCTTATTCCTTAAAAGCCATGTGAAGTTGTGGAGATTTGTGCCTCCTTTACTAATCAAGCTGGCTGATCGTACTTTACCATTTCATAATATTAAGTATTACTTATCACTGCACTTTCAGATTTTAAATCGATTGTGTCATTTGTGCCCTTCCTGTTCACTCTAAGCTGTCGAATCAACCGACTTTTCTTAGTATTCATGTCACATTGAGCACCTTCATAGGCTAGATGCATTTAAAGTTTTGCCATGCATATTTCCTAATATACTTTGTACATGATACGCTGGAGGCAGGAGAGAGCTACATACGTAGATTAGTTTCCGATGGGATGGTTTTGGAGATACTCGCTGTGTGGGGTGGGGAGAAGCATAAACTCGAAAAGGGGAAAGGAACCTAAAGCTGGGGCGGATGGATTGATAAAAAGGAAAAGTGCCCCACAAGCTATGCATCAGCAGCCGCAAGTTGGAAGGTCTCAAAAGCACCCGGGACCCAGCTCTTGCACTTGCCATGTAGGCTTAGCACGGGAACGTGTCGAAAGCCTGGCTATCACAGTACATTTGTTGGATAACCACCTTTTCTTTTTGCTAGCTACTGAGAGATCGTCACCATCATTGGTTCATTGCATGCCTAGAATGGATTGGAGGATATAATTCGATCATGGACCAACCAGTTATTTTGTCCCTAACCATAGTTCGAACTTCAAACCCATCTTAATTAGTCATCACATATGCTCATATTTTTAGGATAAGATGTCTCTTTTAGCAGGTCCTTGCTGACTTCAGTAAAATGACGGTGGTTTGTGGACATGCTATACTGAAAACTTTAGTAAAATGAGATAACCATGGGTCAAATGTGAACGAAATCATTTTGGTATTAGTGGGTCCTATTTTCTACTTGGATTTCTGGCTGCTCACTAAATCGAACAGAAGCCTTTTCAATCCTTTCAGTGTGGACAGTGTGAGCAGTCTTTATTAGGCTTGTTTGTTTCTGGCAAATGAACTTGCCAAATTTGCCACCTTGGATGGGTGGTTGTTGCAAACTGTGAATATATGTCTCATGTGATTCCTTAATCTCATGGTCGTTGCATTTTTCATAAGAGTTGGGCACAACTGTTAGCATCCTAATGTCATGGCTGTTGCTTTTCTCATAAGATATATATGTTGTTTATGTACTATTTTCGATTGTGAACCAGCTCCTTGAGGTAGTTTTGAGTGGTAAAACTGCCTTTTCTGGTCAGGTTTTTATGAACATTCACCAATTATAGCTTGACTTTCACTACTTGCATGTACATTCGTTTAGTGTATTCTTTGAAGTTTGCACAAGATACACAAATCAAAGCAAAATATATTATGCAGACTTTCGTCTAGCACTATGCAATACTACAATCTCAATGGTTGATGCATCTCAGTAGGATGCTTACTGAGCTATGCGACTAACTTTTCTCTTGACAGTGTCTCCACAGGTGACCAGCTTACTGTCGGCCTGCAGGCTGCAGCCATCAGCCCATCACATCGGTTGCCGAGCATTGGCGTCCACTCTTGAACACCCAGAACAGAAGAACAGGTAAACTTGAGCTCAGCGTTGCTTCTCAGTTGAGAGACAGTCAATCAACCCTAACAAAGTATCAGTACTATAGTACATGCATTAGCTGCTAATCATGCAGGGCACGCGCATCGAGGTAGGGCCCCGGCAAAATCTACATGGGGGCGCGTGTGTGAACGTGACATAAACCGTCAAAGGGAAGGGGGAGGCTGCCAGGAGCTAAAAAAGAAGGTGCAGGAATCGAGTACCAACCTTGGGCCCCTCACTCTTTCCAACGGGAGCTGACTAGGCATGGCCATGCTGGCCCCACAAAGCAACCAATGACATCCCTCCATCTCTGGAGCTACAGCAATTCACTTTATCAGCAGCCAAAGACAAGAAGAGAAGATTGGGATATTTCTCTATTCACCGCTAAAGCTAACTGACAGGAGACAACAGAAAGCAAAAGCAAATTAAGGGCAGAGAGACAGGCAGAGTTGAGCTATGTGGTAGTAGCTTCTTGAGAAAGGTGGGAAGAATCCAAACATACACATAAAATACTCCCATAAAATCTGCTATAAAGCCACACTCCCTCCCTCTCTTCTTCCTCTCTCATGTGCCATTGGCCAATAGCACGAAGGTCTCCTTCTCGATCCTCTCCATTCTCTGTCTTATTTGCATGTCAATCTTGTTAATTCATATGTGTGTTATTGTATGTTTCAGGTTTTTGTACATTGTAGCTGATTAATTCTTTCATATAGCTATTCAAAAAAGTTTGGTGGCTGTCCACATTTTAGCTTTGGATAGCCTTGCCTGCCTGCCTAACTCTAAGCACCTCTTGCTGTGAGAGTTTTGAGAGGAAGGCTAGAGGAAGCATATGGCGCCCGTGAGTTTGCCTCCAGGTTTCAGGTTTCACCCCACCGATGAGGAACTAATCATCTACTACCTTAAGCGGAAGATCAACAGGAGACAGATAGAGCTCGAAATCATTCCAGAGGTTGATCTTTACAAGTGTGAGCCTTGGGATCTGCCAGGTATGTTCTTAATTTGCTTGTTCTTATTTTTATTCCTAGTTTTGTGCTGCTTGTTGATTGGAGAAGTTAGCATTCTGCAGCCCATGCTAGGATGTATATTTCAATCCAACCCTATTCCCATTCAAGTATCACCAATTGGCATTCACACACACACACACACACACACACACATCATTCGCTTGCTATATAAGAGTAGCAGTTTCTTTCTTCTTTTTAGGGTAGGAGTAGCAGTTTCATGATTAATAAGCAAGTAATGCTAATCAATAGCCCAGTTAATGATGGAACATCTATAATTTATATGAGACTTTTGTATAAATGCTGTAAGGATAAGTTTTAAGTTTATATGCATGAGTTAAAATTCAGGTTAACAATTAACTATTTAACTATATGCAAACATGCACCTTTATTGTTCTCCAAGGAAAGCACATATGTAGGTCCAGTATGTTTATTGGGTGCCGTGTTATGGAGACACTAAGCAATCAACTCTTATACTATTATGCCCTCCCAAGAAACTCCAATGCCTGCATTTGGGGAAAGAATAACATGTTCTCTTCTTCATGAGCACTTCATCGAGCTATTGTAGTTGAAATGTATGTAGTAATAATCACTAATTAATTCTGATTATAATTGTGGTAGCTTTTATCTATTTTTTTAGCTTTTTTATGTCACAAAATAGCTTTATATGTGGTGTTATTTCACAAAAAATGTTTCATTGAAAAAATGTTTCAATGATTAATTCAGTATATTTTGGTACTATTTGAATTGTTAGTTACTCTCTATATAAAAATCAAGCATTGTCAAAAAGCCATGTTTCACTGTTATAGCTTTTTGTCAAAACAAAATTAATCATACAGTGAAATTTGCTTTACTTTCAAACATCTTATGCACACCGAAAGGAAGGATATTGATAGATCTTGATCCTTTTGTCAAAAGAAATTTATCTTCAAAAAGAAACGTCAAAATTCTGCCAAGTGTAAAGGTGACACTATAAACGTCCAAGTATGCACTGAGCTACTTGGAATGGAAAATAAATCCTTTATATCAGTAACATCAAAGTTAAAGTATATATGTTTTGGACCATGTCACAATCACATAGAGATTGGACGAAAAGATATATTCTCTCTTTATCCACTTGCTGCTTGCTTTCAAGCTTGACAGTTTACCACAAAAATACCATGTAGCATTCAACATTCTAAGAAGCAAGTGCTGTAAAACTACCGAATAAAAAGAGAAAATAATGATGAATCCTTTTTCTTTGGGTGACAAAATAAAGCAGGAAATTAAGAAAGGGGCTTGTGATGAACATATAAGTCAAGAATATGAACAAAAAGTTTCATAGCCTCCAAGAGATATAAAGTGACCTTGGTCTAGTTTTCTTTTCAGCTATGGTGGGTTATCATGTTAAATAGCCATATCTTAACTGTGTCATTAGATCCAATCATGATAGTAGACAAGTACTCATCATAGAAGTGTAATATTTATGCTGCATGAGTATGTATTTGTATGCATGACATCCCCTAACTGAATATTCACTATCCAGAAAAATCCTTTCTTCCAAGTAAAGATCTCGAATGGTACTTCTTCAGCCCTAGAGACCGCAAGTACCCAAATGGATCAAGGACAAACCGTGCGACAAAAGCGGGATACTGGAAGGCAACTGGGAAAGATCGAAAAGTGAACTCGCAGAGGCATGCAGTTGGTATGAAGAAGACTCTTGTGTACTACCGCGGTCGAGCCCCACATGGTTCTCGCACCGACTGGGTCATGCACGAGTACCGCCTCGATGAGAGGGAATGTGAGACTGACACTGGCTTACAGGTGTGTTACTGTTACTTCAGTGCATTTTTAAATTTATTGCTATAATATATGGATAAACCATTTATGTTATATTTGGCCATTCTATTTTGAAATTATAAACCTAGAGTACAGTAGTAATAGTAATATAAGAAGATATACGGAAGAAGACAATAAAAAGATATCTAAATTATTGAAATATTTTTAAAATTTTGTTTTTAAATATAAGAGTATGAAAAACAGTTATTTCCGTATCATTTATGGTTTCTGTTAGGTTTATCTATTAATTTACTCTAATTTATTTAAAATTGAAAGGCTTAATAATGATAATAAACCTAGAGTACAATATGCTACTAACTTCCTGACATAGACGAGGCCTCTGATATGCAACCTCTTTGCATTTGTGTATCTATATGTAGGATGCATATGCTTTGTGCCGGGTGTTCAAGAAGACAGCGCCCGGGCCAAAGATCATAGAGCATTATGGTGTGGTGCACCACCATGTCGAGCAACCTCAATGGATGACGAGCAGTGTCGACCGCTCCCCAACGCTGGAAGTGTCATGTAATGGAAGAGGTGATGACTTTGAGAGCAGCAGCTTCTCTTTCCCGACAGAGACGCCAATGGACTCCATGCATGGTCTGTTCGGAATGCAGATGAGTGCACCTCACGAGGATGGAAAGTGGATGCAGTTTCTGAGTGAAGACGCCTTTAACGCCACTAATCCATTCTTGACGAATCCGGTTTCCGCCAACTTCTCATGCCTTCCATCCAAGGTACATAAATATACAGTCAAAAAGGAAGGGTACTTATTCAGCTGTAACGCAGGTACATATGACATATTCAGGCTATGACTTCTAACCGGTGCAATTATATTCAAACGCAGGTGGATGTTGCACTGGGATGTGCCAGGCTGCAGCACAGGCTCACCTTCCCTCCCTTGGAAGTGGAGGACTTTCCACAGGACGTCAGCCTTGACACGAAGACGGGCATACTCTGCAGTAACCCCAACGAAGTTGACATTCTTCAAGAGTTCCTGTCAGTTGCGACAGCCTCTCAGGAGCTAATTAACGGCTCCAGTAGCTACCCTGAAATATGGTTAGGAGCTAGCACAAGCAGCGCTAGCTACATCAACGAATTGTCCTCTCTAGTTGAGATGGGCGGCGTTGGCACTTCTAACCACGGGGAATCCACAAGGCGACAGGTCGCGATCACTGACATGGAGGTGTTCAAGGACGAGAATAAGCGGGTGGAGAACCTTAGAGGAGTCAAGTTGGTGAACAATGACCTTGGGGTGGTAATTGTTTGCGTGAAACTTATGCAAGTATTCTCATTATTGTATATATTACATCATTAGACTGATTACATGCTTCGTTTGACTCAAGCAGATCGTTGTAGATGGAGATGAAAGCAATCCAACAGAAGCCATCGTCGCGCAGTATCCTATAAAAGACACTGCAGACAATTCAGGTATGTAATATTTGATTCTGTATGTTACATAAGTAAGTTAAGCTGTATGCCATATTTGATACATACATACAGTATCCTGTAGAGTTCATGCACGCGCTAACTCAGAGCTAGATTGCAGGAGAAGTTGGTCATCGCATGACCGATCCCACTGACGTAGGCTGCATCGACACTGCCCCCATCTTCTCGCAATCTCAACCTGACGACTTTGCTGTTGGTTTCGAGGGCGTCAACCCTAATACATCTTTCGATCTGTACGAGAAGGTTGACGTCAACCATGGGCTATTCGTTTCAAGGGTCGGTGCGGCGAAGACATTCTTCCACCGAATTGAGCCATCAAAGAAGGTCAGCTTCCACTCGAACCCAGCAGCAACCGCCGTCAGTAAGGCGACCGAGAAGTTCCATTTCCCCGTTACGACCAAAGTTAGTGGTAGAGTTTCCATTTTTAGCAAGTTCAAGGCACTCATAAGGGACAAGTTCTTGACGAGGCCATCATACCAAAGGTCGGGCAGCAAAGAAACAACCACAGTGAGTGAGCTGCTGCAGATTGTATCACTCCTTTTAGCACCGAAGCAGGTGACAGGCCCTACTGAGCAAGAGCTGGTCAAGAAGGCAAAGGAAGTGATGAAGCCGGGATGGGGTCGTGACGGAAGCAACAAATTGTGGCTTCCGCTCTCCAAAAGGAAGGGCATTTCCAGCATGTTTTTGAGTGGGAAATGGACATTTCTAACCTCCGCGTTGGCCATCCGCACTCCCGCCGAGTCCGATCACTAAAAGGTCTTTTCCATGACTGTTAATTACACTGTTACATAATCCTCTATAACCTCAGTAGCGCGAGCCTAGCTAGTGCATGAAGAGAAGGTAAACATTATTTAACTGTCTTCGTTTCTACCTATTAACTGGTGTATAACTGGAGAATGTAAGTCATTAATTATTATTTGTACGTCGTTCATGCTAAATCTAACCCTGCTGTATTAAAAAATCGTTTGTAAGTGCAAATACAGATGTATACAAATACCAACATGTATACACATAATGTTCAATATTTTATTGTTTCATTTGCGCTCGCGGCCAATCAGCTCTAAATGGTTGGTTTTTTTCCCCTTGAAACAGGGATTATTATAGAAGATATTATTATAACCATGTTGTTAAAAAAATAGAAATAAAATATCTATCAAAATAGAACAAAATGGCTCTATATATGAAAACGTCGAAGAGTTGTGAGTACACGAGCGTAACTATAATACCGACCAGCTCTGATATCTATAAAAGCAGATGAAAGAATGTTGGCCACAATGTTCTTTCGATAGATAGAATAGCAAAACAATGCTATCAAATAAGTTAGCGATACCCCAAAGTTAGCAATACCGATTTGATCATCAACAACTCGATAAACAATATTTTCTAGATCTTTGATAACCTCTAGAACAAAGTGGCTACTCTAGGTTTACATCACCATTTGCGAGATAAAATTGGGTACACGTCGGTTTGCCGCAAACTGACGTCTTTTGGTTAGCTCCGTGCGAAACCAGCTAAAAACACTCGTTTTCACAAACCGGCCCAAGTGATTTAAAAAAGAGAGCAACTTTTGTGGTTTTCAATCGGTATTGCAAACCCTGGCTACTCTACATTTCTATTCACATAAATTTTTGATTTCATCTTAAAAAAATCAACATCCATATCATCTCCTTCACTCCGTTGTAGCCTTGCTTCAGTCGCTGAATTGTAGTTGTCGAAGGACGCCGTTGTCGCCAATATCGTCAGGGAACGTCACTGCTACCGGACGATGCTCGATATTGCTGCTGTTTGATTTGGGAAGTGCATGCCCAAGGGTAATTAGGGATGTAATTGGCTTGAGGGCAAAAACATCAATTTCAAAAATTAAATCTCAGGAATATATTAAAACATAGTGTATTTTAATAAATATTATAAAATAAGAGTTTTCTATAAAATAGTATGACTTTGCGGCATCCTAGGAGTAATGCACCATAACATGTGCTATTTAGATCATATTATTATTATAGCGTCTTAAACTTTTCTATCCATAGAATTCTTAGGAATCAACATAATTATTTATACATATTTTATCAATTATAAAATATATAAGCTGATAAATAAATAAAAATAATTTTTATTATATTATTAAAAGTGGTCCTTACATAAGTTTTCATCATGGACAGATAGCACAGCATGAGAGGCAAAAGTAACAACGATAAAAACACTAAGCACATCACCTATATAACTAATTTATTCTATAGGCACGGCTTGAGAACTAGATTTAAAACCTTAGAAGTCTTTATACTCGACTTACTCCTAGAGAAACTCTTCGACGGATAGATCTACATTGTATTCTTCAAGCTGCATATACACAAGCAAGTGTGGGTACTCTACGTGCTGAGCAAGACATAAGGAAAAATGATATTTTTAGCTTATCAAGAGATTCTAAGATTTTCATTTGTGAAAGTAGCATTTTATTTAGAAGAGTTATTTTACAAAACACTAGTGAGTCAAAATTTTAATTATTGAAAAGAGGCCTACACCTCGAGCTTTATAATAAATTATCATTGTGATTACAAGTGATAGTAATATTCAATATTTTCTTATATTTTCCTTTATTAGCTCCTTTTTATTTTCTTAGCAATTAACACATAATCAAATATTATCTCTTAATTAGTTCTGATAGTTAAGCTTTTACAGTATAAGTTTCATCTTCTCATCACTATACCACTATGGTACCAACAGACACCTCAGGTCACATAGACATATTCTCAACCACGAAGTTTAATCGTCTGTCACATAGGTAGACTCTAAAATGGTTCACATCCCAATAACCAGGTTTACAAACTTTTATCAAAAATAAAACTACGCTATGAGAAATATCTCACATCCACACATAACCACGGACATAACTGTGTAAATAGTTTAGCTAAACTCCACAGAGGTTGCACGTTTTATCCACACGTCATATACTTATGTCTTTACACAACACGTGCCGATCAAACGTGGTTGGCAAAGAAGAGCTCACTATAAGTTTTTTTCAAAACTAAACTATAAATAGCTCATATCATATAGGTAGGTCAAACCCTTAAAACCGAGTATTAATCAACTCTCATGCTCTCGTCTACTCAGGACACATCAAGAATGTCTTCTACACCTAACCAATCACCTAAAAAATAGTAGAATAATATATATCTCAGGCAGCAACAATCCACAATCTAATCTCATCATCTCCAACATTTTGTAACTATTAACATACAAGATTTCTATATGATAGCTAATTACTTAGTCAAGGATATCTCATAACACCCGTGTGGTCACACTATAATATATTTGGATGAATTTTATAAAGAAATTTGACCTTAATGATAATACGTAGGCAAGCCACAAAGGCACTGACTCCATAACATCCAAGTAATATAAAATATTTTTATTTTATAAACACACAGACATCATATCGGATTTTTAAGTAAATATTTAGAAGTTTTAAGTTCTCATACGACATCACAATTGTAAATGGGCTAAGCAACTATCTCAGTAATCACATCCAACGGATAACGATACCGACCAATATTTGATGAAGTTAACAAAGATGTGATTATCAATATCATACATAATAAAAACGTAATTGCTACGTAGGTCCGTCGGTTTCACACAAACCGAGACTAAGCATGATTAAAGTATAACCTAAGCAATGTACTTTTGTAAACAAAGTAATTCTCAAATAAATAATCAAGAGTGGTCAAAGAATGGCTTGTCCTAGTACGCTGCAGGTTCTAGTGTGACAAAATTCGGTACGAACACTCCTTCGATCATGATATCTACACATGATAAAATACAATATTACATGGAGTACCATTAAAAGTAATAATGTTATTATGTATAGGAACATTTTATAAAAAAATTAAAATTGAAATGAGGTCAAATAGAGTTACAGATAAAAAGATACGAATTTTCAAAGTTTAAAAGATTTTACGAAAAATAAAATGATTTAAAAATAATATTCCTAGGAATATTTCTTATGTTGATATGTGGAGCCTAGACATCAGTGAGAGGGAGAGCACGGTCTATGGTGGACGGTTCCATGGGGTCGGCTAGAAAAGATAAGGCCTACATGAGTCCTACTTGCTTTCACTTTCTCTTTTCTTTTTTTCTATTTTTTTCTTCTTCTCATTCGCTCTCCTCGGTTTCTTCCTCCTCGCACCGACCGTGCCGCTCAGCGCAACGTAGTGAGGGTGGTGGTAGTGCTTTGGGGGCTATTAGCATGGCAAGTGGTAGTGAGTGCCTAGAGGTAGACATGTGCAGCGCCTGCCTCGATTAGGCGCAATGGTGGCTCGAGGAGTGGGGCACAATGGCGACTTGAGGAGTGAGACGCCCTCAGGCCAGTGGCTAGAGACGAGGGTGGTGGTAGTTGTGGTGATAATGTGATCGGAGGCTCGGGCGCGTGTGACAAGACCAACAGGTGTGGCAACTATTGATGGGTATGACGGTTTAGGAGGAAGAGAGAGAAGGGTGACTGCTACCTTCATGACGATAAGGAGCAGGGGTGGCAATGGCAGACAGTAAGTAGCTCTACTTGGTGTCAAAAGCAGTGGCGGTTCCAACAACTAGGCTCGACGATGTGAAGGAGTGTCATGCCACAAATCACATAACATACTCAATGTTCGTCACAATGGGATAAAAGCGCTGACCTATGTTCATTGCCGTTTCTTTGTTGCTTCACGATCTTGAGCAAAAGAGCTTCACGTGTATGTTTTAAAAAGACAAATGAAGCATGCATGCAGGGCTGCATACTGCTTGTCTTGTTCACGAGTAGTAGAGAGGAGCTTTATGTGTGAGCTCTCTTTTAAAAAGATGGATGATGCCTGTGGTGGTTGTTTTGTTTTGGCTTGAACTTAAAAAAAAAAGAAAAGATAGAGGAGAGCTGCATATGTATGAGACATGTTATTTTGCTTAGGAGAGACAAAAAGGCACAGGACGTTGCATGTTGTTGCTATTTGAAAAGATAGAAGAGCGAGCCTAGAAGAGAATATTGGTTTTTGCTAGTTTAGTCCGCATCATTAATTTTGGTGGGACAAACGATGGACGGTCTGACCCGTATGTGAGGAGAAAAATTGAACTATGATTTGAGAATTTAAAATTTTTGGACGAGAAGTAAATTATATGTTAGAACGGTTTAAATTTTACAGAATTGAAAATTTGACCTCAAGAAGAGAGATTTACAATTTCGAAATTGAAAACAAAAGTGCTATATTAAAAATATAACACTACAAAAAAGCTGAACCAGTGACCTTTGTTGTTACAGATTTCCAATATAACACTCTCATAAGGATGAATCCATTATAGCCTTGTAGCAAATTTAAGTCTTAGGTATTTCATTTGGTTTTATAATATTTATTGTTTTGAATAAATCCGATGTTAAAATTTAAAACTTTGAATATAAATAACTTTTAAAATATTTACAATGAAGAATATATATATAAGGTAGTTCAATAAAACAATACATTTATTAATATTATATATATTATAATAGAAAATAATGATTAAAGTTATTTTTTAAGGTTGTATGCTTATTTTAAAAACCGGAGAGAGAGAGAGAGAGAGTATAAGACTCTATTACACGTGGGAAGTCTCGACTACCTTTTCTGCCCGGCAACGCATGGAGATGGAATGGAATAATGGAGCATCCTCCATTTCACGAGAATCCTACCAATTCCGCGCAGTGACAAAAAGAGACCGCCGCTCTTCAGCTCTTGTTCCGAGTAACAACAGCACACCTGTCTGTCACGTACGGCCTCTCGCTCGCTCACGGGCTCCCCTCTCTCCCTCCCTCCCCTAGCTATCAGAGACAATCACCACAGGACAAGCTGAATAAATAGCTAATGCAGAATTAATGCTCGGTGCCAAAACAAAACGAAACAAAAGAAAAGAAACAGCAATGGCCAGCCACTTCTAAGTTGGGAAAAGTTTGCAGGCTCCGAGTGAGAAAAGATCACTAGATCAGTGATGGCTTGTAGGTGTAGGTGCCTGCTGACGGTGTTGCTGTGGCAGCTGCTCTTGCCGTGGACGCACATTGGGGCCGCGGCGGCGGGTGCGAAGAGCTCGCCGGGGAAGCCGAAGGCCGCCGCGCCGCCGGTGGTGGCCGGGCCGGTGTCCAAGGTGGAGGACGCCACCTTGTTCCATATATACTACGGCAAGAGCTTCAAGGTCGTCACGAACAACTGGAACGGCAAGAGCTACCTACTCATAAAGGTATGTGCTCCAGCACGAATCCTCACTTTTCTCAGGTCTTATTGGCGCATTAACTCTGCTAATTAAGTTTTGGAGCTTGGTGATCTGTGTAGAACACGTCCAAGATGGCGACCAAGACCAAGTATTGCACGGGGAGGATCAAGTCCTTCGTTACCCCTCTGGCCAATTACTCCGTCGACACCACGGCTTCTCCAGGTAGAAAGCACACCCTGGATTCGTCCAAATCATTCACGCTTACGCTGAGGTTTTAATCCAACGTTATATTGGCCATTCGATTTTAACATGTATACGAAATATGAACTTGCACAGACTCTGCATTTCAATTCGAACCTTCTCTGTTCAGGCATCGCGCCATAGCTTGCAGCAGTTACATATAGCTCATAGTGCAATACTGAGAACAGCACCATACAAAGCTCAATATCTTAGCTCACACTTCTGCATTCTTTCCTTCAACTGGATATTTTCCTTCAAATCTTCAATTTGTTTCATACTAAGTATTTCCAGTTGCCTTCTTTTTCTACACAACATAGGGAACTGATCAGATTTTTTTTTTCCAATTCTGTCTGCAGTATCATTCTTTGAGGTGAGCAATGTTGGACATTTTAAGAGTACTGTCCAATGGGTCCTTATGCAACGAGAAAACACATGAGCTAAGATCCCAGCCACACAAATGTCAGAATCTTCTGTGCAACACCTTTTTCTTCTATTCTGGAACGACAATAACAGATAATATTCAGGAATCTGTACAGTTGTAGATAATAAATCAAAAGCAACAGCTGAAACTGATTGAAAAGGAAAAACAATATCATCTGTAGAAGCAAATGATTTATGCTTATGATTCCCATATTAATTGAGCCTGCAGTTTTGACATTCTATGCAGCTACTTGGAGTGCTACAAAACTTGAAGGGGATAACATCTGATCAAATTGCCTCCCAGTGTGTGCTCCAATCATATGTAAGTGGGAACGTCCAACTTGTTAGCAAGACTGACGCACAGATACTCACAAAATTTAGCGCACACTTCACGAGCATAACAGATGAAGGCTGCAATTTCGCAGCTTATGTACCCTCTGAAGAGGCCACACCATTGCAAGTAAGCAATAACTGTATGTTTTTGTGCTCCATTTGGAAGATTACAACATTCAAATACGCTAATATTGTATCTCAAACGTCTCTGTCCAGAGGGCTGAGTGGATCAAGTACTTGGGAGCTTTCACAAATTCTGAAGATAGGGCTAACACAATATATGACACAGTTAAGACCAGCAAATTTAACTTTATTTGCATTGATATGATCATGCAAGAACTTCGTTATTTATGCACTCATAATACATCAATACTTCTATATTACCACTCTAATGTAACAGTAGTTTTATTAACACAGAGTTCAAGACCCCTAGAGTTTTCTAAGTTTTAATTAAGTACGTACATACAATTTATCTCATTTATTTAGCATGTCGACGCAGATAAAGGCAAACTATTTATGCTTAAGCAAAGCAGCTGCAAATCTTAGCACAAAATTCAAACCTATAGTGGCATGGATTGAATTCACACAGGTATGCAGTTTTGCTACAAATAAAACCATCGCTTTCTATGTAAGCAACTTTTGCAATACACCATACTTCGATATCAATACATTCCTTCTACTACTATAGGGTATGTGGACATTTGTTAGTGACGGTTGGATTCTACAGGTAATATCATTTGTTTAGCACGGCACTTTGAGCATAAATTTGTCAAATAAACAAAAGAAATGCGGACAACTCATGTGCATGTTGGTATTTATTCCATAAGCAGTATGTCACAGATGCAGGAGCAGAGGTTGTTGATGCAACTATTACTAATAGGAGATTCAACATTTCAGATCCAGAGGATATGGACAGCTTCCATGCTATTCTTTGTGTGAGTATCAATAATACAGAATTGTCAGAATAATCATCTGTCTCTCTCACTGCTTCGCATGATGCACTAAAGATCCATTCTTCTTTTTGGGAGAATGGAGAATAATTGTTTCAAAGTGTTAGCAAGTTATGTTTGTCTCCTAAACTCTTGTGTATACGTTTTGTCTTCTAGATTCTTGTGCAGTAAGTTATATTTGTCTCCTAGATTTTTGTGTCTACGTCTTAGACTCTAGCTGCAGCCATACGCCGACCTAGATACTTGTGCTGCTTAGTGTGTATTAATTAGACCTAAGACTTTTTAGTTTAATGTTCATACCTCCTGTAATCTATGATTATCCAATATACAATACAGAGTTTTTATCACTTACACAAAGTAGTTAAAACAATGTCAGAATGCTAAAACTGGATAAAATATTTCTACAAAACACCAGAGGTTTTAGCATTTCACAAAAGTTTTAAATGTTCTCAGTCTAACTTTAAGATTTGGTTTATGTATATTTCAGAGAGTTGATGTGGTCATAGATCAGACATATGCTTCAGAGCCCACAAAGTACAAACTATCCACATTCTTGGAGAGCATTAATGTGGACCATGACTCTTGTTTTAGTTTTGTAGCCAACCGTAGCATATGGAGATTTGATAAAAGAATGGGATATTCCAAGAAACTTGGTAATGGAAGTTATTTTTCTTGTTTCTCTATGCTCTACACTAGGTCTGTTGATACAGTTTTTTTATAAAAACAAAAACAAAAACAAAACCATGCCCGAACTCCAGTGCCATGTTTTCTATCTATGTAATGGTCTAACAAAGTTTTGCTTTTTTTTAAAGATTGGTTTGATGGAGCTATCTCCCAGCCCCAGCTGGTTCTTGCTGATCTAATAGAAGTTTTCTTCCCAACGGGAAACTACACAACAATTTACTTCAGGAATCTAATGAAGGTATTGCTGCTAATGTCCAGGCTATTATTTTTCTCTCCATTAAACTAATTCACTCGCCCTCCAGAACAAGGTTACTTATCAGTAAAACAATGATTGCTCAGGATGAAGGGGTCACTGAAGTTGTCCCTGAAATGTGTAGTAGAAGCATATCAACACCCATGGAGCCCACAGTCTTTCCCTGCCAGTGATGACCCTAGATGAATATGAAGACAGAGGACCTTAGTACCTTACAGCTACTGTACCCACAAAACTATGGCAATTAATCGCTGGGACCATTCCAGGTTGCTGATAAAGTGATTTGAAGTTTAAAACAAAGCAGACTAGATTGGATATTTGAGAAAGAATCATGGTGACAAAGGAATACCAACCTTGTGATGTCTAAGGAATACTATGTACCTATTTCATATTTTGACAATGAACAAATTGTTCCCAAAATGTTGTTTCAATTTTTATTTTGTTGAATATCTTTCCTAAATATATTATAAGGCTGAGGTACTAACTGTTGTAGCTTCAGCTACTGTAAGTTACTGTATTTGGGTTATCCTTTTGTGATACAGATAGGAGACTGAAAAAAGCACTGAACTGAAATAATGAGAGATAAATATCTGATACTATAGTTGAACTTTTGGTTAATTTGTTGTCAGAAATAAGTTGAACAACTCCTGTTCTTGTCAAGTAAAATTTGAGTGAAATAAGTTGAACAACTCCTGTTCTTGTAAAGTAAAATGAGTCAACAGAGTACACTGTCTCGTGTATTTTCACGCCTATGGACCTATCACAAACATGTTAATAGGAATGATTTCACATTTTTACCCATTGAAATGCTCCTTTATTAACTTTATCAGAAAAGAGATTCCAGTCTATTAGTTATCTCTATTCCATGACAAGTATGAGGGGTCTCCAAGAGTCCTGAAAAGAATCAAGCATGATTTTCTTAATGCAGCAATTAGAATTTAAAACTTACAAATATGGTATGTTCAGCAATATCAGCCATGTCAATGTTGCACATTGCATAATGCTGGTCTCTAGTGTTCAGGTTTACTACTGTAAAGCAACGATGAAAAATATAAAGTTCTTTATAGCATTTTCATACCAAAATTAGCACAATCATGAGCACTTCAATTACATAATCAGGTAAAAATACATTGAAGTAACAGAATAGCAGGCTCACTGTGACGGGATCATGTGAGAGGGAGGTAAGCCTCAAAACATGCATGTGTGCAGTATGAAATAGTAGCAAGCACATTATGCCAGCAAAGCAGCAACAACATGGCATACCTTGGCTTAACCATGTAGAGAAGAACTACGAAGCCCACTGCAAGGAAAATGCATAGGGCTCCTATAGTCAGATATGCAGCACCAATGAAGTTATTTTTGCCTCCAATCCAAGAAGTAGTTGAAAGGACTAATGCTTTCGACCCTCCAAAACTATATGTGTTATAATTATTCTGTATAACCACTGTTACTTGATCATTTGCCATAATATCTGTCTCAATTCTACCATAGAGCTTTCTGAAAGTTGGGAGGGCGGCAGTTCTCATCCAAACAATGAGGTCTTCTTGCTCACTTAACTAAAAATATGAAAGGAAAGACAGGAAAAAGAAAACATCAATGAGATGAAAATGTATGAAATAAAGGTAACAAAATATGCCATGTTGTAGATAGGTTAAAAAACACGTACTGGTATGCTATCATTTAGTTTAGCACCACCTATAAGACTGCCCTTCTGAAAATTACTTGGATAAATATCACTGCCAAATTTATTAGTCTTATCACTCTTCCAAGCTATATCCTTTTTATTCACTTCAATGGCTTTCTTGTTAACCGAAATTGTATATGTATCATTGAACATGCTCCAAGCAATAAGTCCACATGGAACAATTGGAGCACCATCAAGAGTATTACCTTCAGGATCACAATCTTTTGTCAAGTGCACAGCATTCTTATACCGCAATTGTTTATCACTTCTACTTTTCACATACCTAGGAAAAGAAGGAAGGCAACAATTGGTCACATTGTATCAACATAAGTCATGGAGACAGGATGCTCTCAGAGTCAATTCACGACAATATAATGTGCCTGCTAATGCCATAGATTCAAATTAATACACATAACTCAATTCAAACAATGTCCAGTAAGAATGAAATAAATTTAGGGATTAAAAGGTGAAAAAAAAGATAATTCCATATAAAGCCCAGACTGGGAATAACAAAGGAAGCAATATTTTTTTAGTGAAGCATGTCATGCAAGAATTACCGCCGATGGTTTTGATAGAAGTCGCCGATCTGGTAATATATTTGGATTGGGCTCTTCATATGTTTAGGCACCTAATGTATACAACAAGAAGATAATTAATCACGGATTTTTTTTCTTTAGCAAGAACAGTTGAATGCATATTTCTAAGATATAGAAAAGTGCATCTTAATGACATAGAGCAGTAAGGGCAAACATGATAAGTAATAAGGTATATTGACATTTCTATTTCATACTCACAGTCAGTGTTCTTGTGCAAGTCTTGTCGGTGTCGGTGTTCTGAATAAACTCAACCTTGTCACTCGCGGGTACACAATTTGCATCATATCTATCCACCAGTTCAACAATCTACATTGTACTCAAGTTACAGAATAGACAAATGCACCATAAAAATCACAACAAAAAACAACAATCTGGCCACACAGATGTGCATTTACCTCCTGCGATGCAGATAGAGACGCAAGCCCAATTGGGACAAATATGACGCCAATCAGAAAGAAAGCAGAAACCACCTATGTATTTTCACATACCATCACATAAAAAGAACTCATCACTCTCATAGGTTGTAGAATATATATATATATATTGAAAATAGTAAAATTGGTGAATAAGCAAGTTACAATTCCAGGAGTTAGAAGTGGCTTGCATGCTGGAAGCTCCTGTTGCGTAAACTTAGAATCTGCATACAAAAGAAACCATCAATCCCATGAAGCAATAAAAAAATCACTAGAGCAACCCAACACATTCGAGGCCAATTAAAAAATGCACGGGGACAAGAAGAGAGTACATTTGGGCTTATTATTGGATTTCCGCGAGTCAGCATCCGATTCCAAAGGATCCATCTGCATGAGAAACCAAATTGGAAGCATAAACTATTTACACCCAAAAATGAAATAGAGTAAGACAACTGGATTAGTGACAACTACGAAACACAGAATCTTCAACGCCGTCAGAATCAAGCCATGTAGAGTTTGAGGTGATCGGGACCCACCGGATATTAAACTAATCAATGGAAAAAGACTTCACTAATCTAATGGCCCATCGAGACATGACTCTCTGTCTAAACCCTCCTCTGTCTCTGTCTAAACCGTGATTACGTGATAATGATATCGTCAGCCCTACCAAGACCAGAGACATGTACGTGCGCCAAATCGCATGGAGATCGCGACATTTCAGCTGACACGCCACCCTAATCGCGCACAGGAAACATAATTTCTCCATTCCCATGCCTCCACGCACTCCCGAGCAGCACCAGAATCGTGATTACAACAACCGAAGAGCACAGGGGCATGCAATGGCCGGACGGAATCGAATCGGAGAAATCGCGGGAGGGATTAGAGGCGAGACCGAACCACACAGGATGCTTACCGCGGTGACCCCGATCCCCTGCCCGATGGGGGGGAAGCGGAGGAAGGGGAGGAGGAGGAGGAGATGAGGCCCGGGTGGTGCGCGACGTCCGGTCTGGGTGGGCGGTGGAGAAAGGCGGAGAGCGACGGCGAGTGGGAAGAGAGAGACCCCGACGAGCACACAAAACAAACGTAGCAGCAGGCGGTGCACGGCGGCAGTGGCACGCGTCGCGGCGGGCCCGATCGGTTTTTCTGGGCCGGTGTGCTCGTGGGCCTACGAGATGAGACCCAATTGCAGATACCACAAGTCTCGAGGCCCATTTTGGAGGATTTAGGCCCAATTTGCTTGGAACCAGATGAGGCCCATGTGGGTGTCTGTTTGCCCTTGCAACTAGAGAAATTCAGAGAAAGAACGTAGCTGTCGATCTATATGCGTCGTCACATGCTGACTACACAGCCAGAACATGCCTCAAATCTGCGCATTACGAGCGCATTAGTGCTGTTAACCACGGAAATTAATTAGACGGATCTGGCTGATGGATCAGTAGTATTTTTCTCTCATGATTCACAGCCGTTGATTCTCTATAATCTCAAGAGAGAATGTCATGGGTCATTAATGTTGACAAGATCCTAAAAAAACAAGCACATGATTAAATAATAAATCTCAAAGGCGAGAGCCATTAGTAGCGGTGTCTGCGTGGACGAAGCGTATGCATGGCTGATCCGAATGAAGGTTGTGTTCCATGGACATGGACGTGATCCCATCTGGCGGCATGCATGGATGGATCAGCGATCGGCGGCGGCGGCGGCGGCGACGGCGACGGGGCGCGGGCGGAGGATGCGGCACTGCTCGGAGACCTTCTGCTGGAGGTAATACGGGTGGAGGGGGTGGTCGGGGTCGAGGAAGCCCCAGCGCCGGCCGTTGCGCGTGATCTTGAGCAGCCGGAGCAGCAGCGCCTCCGCCATGTCCCCGTCCCGGTCCCGCGCCACGAACCGCGCCACCCGCTCGATCCGGTGCCTCTCCTCCGCCGACGCCGACGGCGCCTCCATTGATCGAGATCGATCGATCAGATCTAGCTACCTCACGCGGGAATCCGCTAACAGATCAAGGAGAGAAGTGGAGATCGATCGGGAGAACGAGTTGTTAGGGATTGGCGCGCACTGCGCTGCCATCTCCTCACCTAGCCTGTTTTATAGCGCGCGGAGAGGACGGAGATTTGAAGGAGAGACTCCTATACTACAGGAAGGTTTTTATGGCGCGCTTGGCTTATTCGCATCCGTCGGATGCAAAACCTTCCGGCCCACGGTGCTGCCCGCGAGACGAGGCGATAGCACACACGGCCACCCCAGACGCCGCGGCGGCATTGTGCGCGCGGCAGAGGATTGCCGCCGGCGGACGTGGGTTTGCAGGTAAAAGCTGCAGATTTCTGAACGATTGTTCTGCACTATGAATATTATCAAGATTTAATTCCACATCACAATGAGCGTGTAGCTATGCACGACGAGGATACGTCCCTATACATCAGTAAAATCGAGGAGACGAAAATGACGACACATTGGCATTGCTTACTGAACGATGAACCAGTAGCATATATTTTACATGGTCGTGCAAGGAGCAATATTTTCCTTTCTTCTACCCCAGGATCACAGATGATCATGGCAGAGTGAGAATCACAGGCACCAGCACCAGCATGAGATTGAGGAAGGAATGTGCCCGGTTTTCCGGATCTGCGCCGCCTGCTCTTCCGTTCTTGCTGCTTCTTGGTTCCTCCTCGCCTCCACGGCCTCCCTCTTCGCCTCTGCTTTGTGCTTTGCAGCTGCCAGCTTGCAGAAGAGTCTGTCCTGCTCGCGAGCTCGCTTGATCTCTATCTTTGCCTGCAGTTCAGCCAGAGGTAGGTGATTTTTAGAAATTGGAATTACATTAAGCTTCTTGGGTTTATGTTCTACTCTGTGAATTGGAGTGATGTCATGAGCTAAACGGTCCAATCCCAATGTAGAATCAGACATTTGTAGTGCTAGTGATATACAGGGGTCTGCCTAACCCTTTGCACGAAAGTCTAATAATTTTGACATGATGTGTACACCGGCAAGTTATTGAAGTGTTTATCCAGTGATGGTAACTTTTTCTCTGCAGTGACTAAATCTAGGAAATTGCATATATGGCCCTAGTTGAAGAATATACACTGTATCATCATCATAATAAGCAACGGGACGATCGAAGGTCTACCTCTATCCTCTTCATTTCAGCTTCAATTTTTGCTTTCTGGTGATTTTCCCAAGCTTGAATCTTTACCTCCTCCCTTTGAAACCTAGGATTGTAGGATCGGAGAAAAAAGAATGACAAGAATGGTATCAGGGGGAATTGTGCAGATCATAATTATATTTCATTAATGTGCAAATTCTTCAGATAAGCCTGGAGATATAGGTTTTGATTTCCTTGCCATGTGTATATGTTTCTATGAAATAGGCTGCCCTGATTGCTCTTAACATTAATCAATGCAGCTTCCAGGTTTTCCCTACTTAATAACGCTTTAAGAGTTATCACTAGTACTATCGCTTAGCAGATAACAAAAATGAACAATCATACCTTGCAATATATTTTGCTTTTTCTGCCTCCTCCCAATCTGCAGCATGAGTCTCTCTGTCGATTTCTACAGCCTTATCAGTTGTGATGTTAGCGAAATTTATAGCAGATTTCTCTTCCTTGCTTGCCCATGCAGCTATAGTTGTCTTCCCTAGCCGTTGGCCAAGATCCACGATTTCCTTTCTGGTATTCATTTGTAGCTCCTCCTCAGACATTTCCATCTTGCTTGAACTAAATTCACCCATACTGATTTCTACATTACGCTTTGGAGTTGGTGTCCGAGAGGAGGTTGGGGTAGAAGCTATAATAGGAGTCCCAGTCCGAGAGGGCTCCTGGCTGGCAATAGGAGTCATTTCTGTGCCCATGTCTCTCATTGATACAGACCTAACTGCAGGGGCTGGTTCATCAACTATTGAAGCACTTTGTGCAGGATTAAATGAATTAGGCTGAGCGAGGGCTGCAAACAAAATATAACAGGGGATTTCCATCAACGATGTACTGAATATTACAAACAAAAATAGAAGCAATGTTATTTCTGCTGTCTAACACGTATAAGCCAGATATATTTGAAGTGTAGAAACTAGTAAGTGACGGATCAAGTATCCCTGAAATATGCATTAGCCCAATATAGAGGAAATGTTCATCTAAATGGGTAGTACATAAAGCACATGGACTTTATAAACATGTTGAAAACAAATGAATAATATGTCTCCTATCATGTAAACAACAGCTAAACATCAATGTCAGATCCTTTTTGCACCAGCAACTCACAATGTTATGCATCTTCCCAATTCACTCTGCTCCACCTTCAAATTTGCCTACCAAACACTCCAAACAATACTTGGCTCAACCCAACAGGCTACATCACAAACAATCTGGAAAATCTGTTTAACTTGTAGACAAAGACACTCTGAAATTCTAGTCACACCAACCACGGATGTGGCTCTCACAGGTCACTAGACTAGCATTTATCAGTTGTCACTTCTTGATCACGCCACAAATCCACAATCCTTGTCAATTACAGATATTCAAGAATAAAAAAATCAAAAGGAATGGTGAAGTTTCTTGCTTACCAACTGAATTCTTCACCAAGGTTCCAGTGTTGCTGGGAACCTCGGCAACCACCTTAGCAACGGCTGGAGTCCGGCTCACATGCTCAGGAAATGCAAGCGCCGACTTCTTTGGCAGAGGCCCAGCTGCACTCCCCACACGGCCAGTGCGGTTTGCCGTGGGGCTAGAAATCCACTTATCAGCATCGTCCCACTTCGACGGCGTCGGCCTAGAGAACGGCGGCAGCAAGGCGGCCACCGCCGCCGACCTCTTCACCGTCGGTGGGCCCGACGAGCTACTCTCGGAGTCAAAGCTGTCGTCGTCCTGAGCTCGGTTTCTTGATCTGTGGCCACTGTTGCTCGACATCTCAGTGGAGGTAGAGCATTCCATGCTCCCTGTTGACGCAATTACCATTTGGTAAATCCGTCCCGTGAAAATAATTAGCTCATTAGTTGTACAACAAAATTTCTGGGGTAGTGGCCTTACTCCGGTCGTCAAGTTCGCCGGAGTCGTTGGCCTCAGGTGATGTGTCCTCCCCGTTGTGCTGATTTTTCTCTAGTCTGAGAAGCATTGCTCGTAGCTTAGCTGGGGAGAATCCACCCGACTGGTGCAGAGAGAGGAAACGATGAAAGATTTTAGTAAAGCTGAAAGAAAATGGGAAAGCTGTGGTGGAAGAAGAATCAAATCGGTGAAAATGGAGTAAACGAGGCAAATTTAACTGAGAAAATTGCCAAATTCGACGGAATCACAGCAGAATGGACAAAAAGATCCAAACTTTTTAGTGAAGTGTGCACTCAGACACCCGACCTATCCCAATCCCCACCTTACCAAAGCCAACATTTGAAAGCTACGGCACAGAAAGCATCACAGAATTTGAGACAAAACTGACAGAGCAGTGCCCCCGGTAGAGCATCAAACAGGATAAAAGCCGCAACTTTTCAGCAAAATGCGCGCCGAATTCGATCATTCCAGGCCTGATCATTGTTGGCCACCACCACAAAGTACAGTGCCGACACAAAATGTCAAGGTGAATTTGAGAGGAGAATGGAAGAAACGAAAAGGAGCACTGCAGGGAATCTATCAACGGCAATAATCCCCACCAATCGATGAGGAAGCGCATAGAGTTCAGCAATGGCAGGCATGCCTGCTCTCCAAGTAGTAATCCTTAAAAAGGCCACACCTCAGCAACAAACAGTATGAAGAACTCCAACTTTTGCCACAAAACAGCCCAAAGTCCACGATGACAGAATCAAGCAAAATTTTACCAAATCGACGTAAGATAAATGGAGCTAATGCCGATTTCCGTTAAACTACAGAAACACCCGACCACCATGAACAAATCTCCAGCCATAAAAAGTGGGAGGCGCCATTGGAGAAGAGCTCAGAGCAGAAAGAGCAAGCAAACCAAGAAGAAGAAGAGCGCCAGCCAGGAAAAGATCCAGGAAGAAAGATCAAATTCACGCGGGAATCGAGGGGAGATGGTCACCTGACGTTGGAGCGGGGGTTCGTGGATGCGCTCGTACTCCATTAATGGCGTGCGTGGTCTGAATCGGTGGCGAGATGGCGTGGGAGTTGGGGGAGGAGGAGAAGGCTGAAGGCCAAGGAGACAAGAAGCTTGGAAGGGGGAGTGGGATGTTAGTGGACTTTGATTTCGTGGTATTTGTATCGTAGTATTACAGTGCGATTAGTGGTAGTGGTTAATTAAGGCTCGCTTAGTGCAGATTTGGTTGGACCTTTTCTTCCCTGTTTTGTGAAGACTAATCGTACAGTTCTTTCTCTGTTGTTGCAATGTGTTTGGATTTTGGAGCAAACCCCAGAAGCATTCGTCTACACCTCTCTCTCGTAGTATAAAAAATCTTGTCCTTTAATTTTATTCTAAAATTTAAGAGATTTTATAATCTCGTACTTTATCGCTCTACCTACTAACTATAAATTTTATTTTTCACCTATGAACTTTTATACTATTTTATTTTATATAACTTAATTTTTTTATTATTTTTTAATTTTTATAAAAAGTAATATAATCTCTTATAGGAAGGGAGGACTAGTGTTGTTTGGATTTTTTTTCTTTTTTTATAATGGATATTATTTAGATAATCAGCATTTTGAACGTAAGAGCGTTAGATGAAGGTAGAAGAAGTTCACAATGGTACCAGGTTTTTGCCATGCACACCTCGATGTTGCAAGCGGAAAAACAGGCCTGAATGTTTACTGTATCTCGAGCCGTACAACTTTGCCACTGCAGCAAGCAAGCGAGACAGATTACGTGCCCTCCAAACTCTTCTGCTCAAAGTCAGCCCAAATTCTTCAGTTTACTGCAGTTTTTAGTCCGCCATTTCACCTAAACCTTCTTCAGCTATGGAATTACTCCAACAAATTGAGTTACAGCTACAGCTCCAACGAATTACTGCTAGTAGTACTTAATCGAACAAATTGTACGAGTTGTGCGACACTGTGGTAGGCGATGCACGTGTGGACGGCAAGTAACGGAGGTAATCAATTTGTTGGTCCATTTAATAGACGTGGGAGAAAACTTGGGCAGAAGGACAAAATATTTGTGTCAGTTCAGTGGTGAAGCGATGAGACGTGACCGGAGAGAACCCTAGGGGCTCACATCATCGTGCAGCACTAGCCAGTAGGCAGGCACATCACATGCTTCAGGTTCATAGTCTCTAGACTCTTTCTTGTTGCAGTACAATGCTCGAGTCAGGGAGGGACACATTGTTTGTACAGTACCGGTTTATAAACAATAAAAATAACTTATAAATAAAACTTTATAACTATTATTAGTTATTTAAAAATTAGTTTAAAATAGACTACGACGAAAAAAACTTAAAATTAACTATAAAACTAAGCTTTTAAATTTAAAATTTGGTTGTGGTTGAATTTGGCATGGTGTATTCCCATGGTGAAAAAGAGATATCTTTTTTCCTTCATTTCCTCTGTAAAAAAATTATGTAACATAATTTTATTTTAAGTAAAATATATGTCTGTCATTAAACTCGGACCACGATGTGAACTAAACTTATAAAATATATATTTAGATTATTTTAATCCTGGTTTAATATGTTATCAATGGTAAAATCACGATTCAAATTTAAGGATTGACTGTTTATTTTATTTTACACAGGAACACATAAGACCATTTCCTACCGTTCATGTTTCGTTTTTTTTTTAAAATAAGAACTTATGCCTGATGGTTCATAGGTTCCATACCATAGGAAGTCTTTTTGTTCACTACAGTGTGAAATCTCCCAACAGGAAATATTACAGATATGTGCATTCTATAAATCTCATAAGGAAAATACAGTTTTTCACTTTTTTTTCTCGCGTTCTACAATTGAGTTTTAAATGTATTAAATTTCCTGCAGCATGCTGGTGGAAGAAATTCTGGTGTTCCAGACAGCCCCCAGTTTTCCAAAGGTATATGATCTATTTTTGGGCGTGCAAACATAAGCTCAGGGAACACTATTGTTGGTCTGGTTGTAAAGGCTACAGCATTTCAGTGCCAGCATTTTTTTAAAATTTTATGTTCTCCTTTAGAAACAGAAGGATGTGTTGTACAACTACCTGACAACAAGGATTGCAGCTAATCAAGCACAAATTGTTCCGACAAAGATGCTTAATTGTTTCATAGCGGGAGGCACAGATAAGAATGCTGAATGCCCAACTTGCTAGTACTATCTATTTATCATTCTTGGTCAGTGTTCTCCTTCCATGGCTAACATCATAGGATAATCAGTGGGCTAGGTTCATGAAATTATGCAATCACCTAATGATAGGCAATGCATGATTTTGACCAAAAAGGGTGGCTTTGCTTGGTTGTCCCGATTAGAAGCAGTGCTTTTGTGGTGTGTTTTTTAGGCAAAGTGTTGTTGTTTACAAACCGCAATGAACTGTACATCAGATAAACAGGAACAGAGATGCAAAGCTAATCAATGAATTCAGCTAGTAGTACTACGTAACTTACGGACGATGGAAATTAGTTTAGAGATAATCCCAATGTTAAACGGGTACTTTTTTAATGATCAAACGACATAATAAACTACTCTAGCCACATCTGAGACGAATCCAACGAGAAGGCACATAATGCAGTCTCACAAGAAAAACATTAGAACCATCCATCAATGAGGTAGAAGATTAGCATGGATAATGTGGCCAAACTCAATCAGCTACGATCTAATTTAATCATCAATTCAACATCCATGCCGTCCGAATTCAAAATTTAAACGTAGCTGCAAATTCAGAAGATGTGGTATGTAAGGCCGGCGCTAGCTGCCTCCATAGTCCACTAATCCTTGCAAACACATCGATCCAAAGTTGGCAGCTTGATGGTGATCTTCCAACTACTGCTACATACCTCCGGAATTATAAGCGTCTAATGTTGTCTTTGTTGTCATGTGTGTGGATTTTTGCTAAGCTATGCCGTCTTTTCCAAAGAAAAATCGGTGATAAGGGCATGTTCTTGATAAATGATAGGTGATGGATGGAACTGAATGTGATAATTATTCGAGAGCATAAATAAATAAATTAAATATTTACAAGTTAAAAAAATACTAATAAAGAAAGTTTTTTTTAAAAAAATATACCATTTAGAAGTTTAGAAAAGATGATTGTGATAATTCATGATCCTAAGCTACTAAGAAAGCATGAGATCTTATTAGCTAGAAAAAATTTCACCCGGGAGATTACCTGCAAGTTTCTCCCCCCGCGCACTATCAGTTCAGCAAAAACAAACGGGGATACTGAATTGCGCATGGACTATGCAGTGACTGTTGCTGCTGCATAATTTTGGCATAGGATAACATGGTCACAGTAATGTTTCTAAAAGAAAAGGTGTAGCTATTAATCAATGCATGACAGTATCAGTAGCAGTGTATGTCCCATTTACATCTGTTGCAGTCCCTGTTGATCCTGCTGTTTAGCAAGGGTTAGGTTACAGGGTTGTACTGTACTACTGTTCATGCGATGCGTGTTGTCTTTAGTACAACTTTACCAACTCCATACTTGCTTAGAAGCTAATCATCCTCCGGTAGCTACTCACAGAATGCACTTTAAAAGAATCAGTGTTAAAAACATCTTATCACCTTTATGGATGCCAAAGCCATGGATTCAGTTTTCAGATTTGAGCACGATGGATGCCATGAAGCCATGAAGTAGGGCACAACATCATAAGACACAAGAACATCAAATCCATGCAAAGAATCAATGGGCACTCCCGGTGGATGCTTTGATTCCACACGGGCCATGCGGCTTCTATGGAGACCCATTTGTTGCTGTCAAAAGGGATAAACACTGACACATATGCTGCCCAAAGCACAGCAATCTTTCACTCTGTCTTGTGTCTGCACACGAGTCGAGTCCTCCTGCCGGTTGGGCCCGTCCTGGAATGTTTTTCTACATTGGACCAGAATGTTGTGCACTTGTGCTGCATGCCGTAGAATTGAACTTTGTAATGCTCAAATTTTACATGATTTTTATAGGCAATAGTTCAATTCCTCTAATTTTTCTTTAAAAATCCTCCAAACCAAAGAGACCGTTCAAAGTTTGTTCCGGACAAGCAAAGAGGAGCTGGCAATTCAGAAGTGGACTACATAGAAACTTCAGCCAGCACGGGAATGGCAGTTGGATTGAGAGAGTAGTCCAAATAGGAGCACGAACCTACCAGTCAGAGCAGAACTCTGAAGTCTACTCTTGTAGCTAAGATTTTAAGATTTATGTAAAAATATGTTCAATAAGACTAAGATCCCAACTCTATATAGAAAAAATCGGATCTATAGAGAGTCCAGTGGTCTAACACCCATACAGTCGCAACGAGAGAGGAATGGACGCAGAGACTGGATCGAAAACTGATGAACAAAGACGTGGGGAGGCATTCGATCATAATATCGGTAAACTGGTGCGTCAATGGTATATGGAGCATTCAAACCTGTCCTAGTGCAACTTTGTCACGGACAAAATGGATGTCGATCTCTATGTGCTTGGTACGTCGATGATAAATCGGATTGACGGTCATATAGACAGCACTGATGTTGTCGCAGTAGACGACGGTCGCAGAGGAGAGGGGTGCACAGAGCTCCTGGAGAAGTTGGCGAAGTCAGCAACACTTGGCGACGGCGTGGGCGACGGCACGGTACTCGGTTTCGGCGCTGGACCGTGACACTGTAGTCTGACGTTTTGAGGACCAGGAGACTAGAGTGTCACCGAGAAAGACGAAGTAGCCGGATGTGGAGTGTCGAGAGTCGGGGCAGCCTACCCAGTTCGTGTCGGAGTATGCGGTGAGGGAGTCGATGGGGCTGGAGCTGAGGTACAGCCCGCTGGAGAGTGTGCCCTTCACGTAGCGCAGGATGCGCTTGAGCAGCGCGAGGTAAGGTTAGTGCGGAGTGTGCATGAAGAGGCACACTTGTTGGACGGCGTAGGTGAGGTTGGGGCGTGTGAGGATGAGATATTTGAGAGCACCGGTAAGACTCCGATACTAAGAGGGATCGACGACAAGTGAACCATCAGTAGCGGAGAGTTTGGCTCGAGTGTCGACCGGAGTGGCTGTGGGGTGACAATCGGCCATGCCGCATGCTGGAGAAGATTGATGGCGTACTGGCGCTGGGAAATGAAGAGCCTATGAGAAGAACGGGTGACGGAGATGCCAAGAAAGTGGTGGAGGGGACCGAGATCGGTCATGGTGAACTCAGAGTGGAGTCGGGCCATGATCTGGTATAGGAGGGACGTCGAAGACGCTGTAAGAACAATGTCGTCGACGTATAGAAGGAGATAGGCAGTAGCGTTGCTGATGTGAAGAGTGAATAGGGAGCTATCGGACGCAGTGGCCACAAAGTCGATATACCGAAGGTAAGCAGCAAAACGCTGGTACCAGGCCCGAGGGCTTGTTTGAGGCCGTAAAAAGAGCGTTGAAAGAGGTAGACATCATCGGGACGAGAGGGGTCGATGAAGCCTAGAGGCTGCTGGCAGTAGACCGCTTCCGTCAGATGACCGTGAAAAAAGGTGTTCTTCACGTCAAGCTGATGGATCGGCCAGGAGTGCGAGGTAGCCAATATGAGAACGACCCGGATGGTAGCGGGTTTGATGACGGGACTGAAAGTCTCATCGTAATCGACACCGGGGCGTTGGGAGAGGAACTTGTGCTTAAAGATAGACTTGTTGGTTATAATGTTGGCGTCAAGAGGACGGGAGACAAGGCGACAGGTCTCGTTGTCCATGAGGGCCTTGTACTTGTCGACCATAGCCGCGTGCCACTGAGGGTTGGCCAGGACGGAACGAGAAGTCACCGGGATGGGCGTTATCGGCTTGGGATCGGCGGCTGTATGTGAGAGAAAAAGAGGGAACGAGAGACGATGACTCGACGGGTGAAAGGTCGAGACATCGGTATCCCTTGTGAGATGAGGAATAGTCGAGGAGAATGCAAGCAGTGGAGCGGGGAGCGAGTTTGTGGGGAGCAGTGGCGGTGAGGTTTGGGTAGCAAAGGCACCCGAAGACACGAAGGTGGGAGTAGTCGTGTGCCGTGCGGTAAAGAAGAGTGTATGGAACGTTGTGGCGAACGGAGGAGCACATGCGTCGATTAAGGAGGTAAGTCACAGTGGTTAGTGCTTCTGCCCAGTAAGTTGCAGGTAAGTGGGCATGAAGCAGCATAGTGCGACTTATGTTGTTGAGGGTACGAAGGAGGCGTTCGGCCTTGCCGTTCTGGGGAGAGGTGTAGGGGTAGGAGAGGAGTAGATGGATGCCCTGCGAGGTAAGGAAGGTTTGAATAGTACGGTTAACAAACTCCGTACCGTTATCGACTTGTAGAAACATAGGTGGTGAAGTTAGTTAGGTGGGAGACGACCTTAGATTTGCTGATGAGCGGAAAAGTTCAGTAATAGTATGTGTAATCGTCAAGTATGACAAGATAATACTGATTACCGAAGACACTTTTAACCGGAGAAGTCCATACATCACAATGTATAAGCTCAAACGATCGTGAGATACAAGAGAGAGAATTATAAAATGACAGACGCACATGTTTGCCAAGTTGACACAAGTGGCAAACTGTGGAGCTACTGTGGGTACACTGGATGGAGGCTCTACGACGGAGGTTGGCGACAACGTCGGGGCCGAGGTGGCCGAGGCGAAGATACTAGAGGTTGGTGGAGAGGGTGACACTGACGTGTGGAGTGGACGGCGCAGTGAGAATGGTGTAGAGGTCACCGCCACTATTACAGCGAAGGATCTGTCGCCGGGTTGGGATATCATTCACAGAGAAACCAGAAGCATCAAATTCGATTGAACAATTGTTATCTCGTGTGAATTGGTGAACATATATAAGATTGTGAATAAGGGAGGGTACAATGAGGACATTGCGAAGGGGAAGGTTAGTGGTGGGTGTAGACAGAGAGGAGTAACCACGATATTGGATAGGAAGAGAGTGGCCATTGTTGATGGTGACAAAGGGGGAGGAGGAGGGATGACAAGAACGGAGTATACCGGCCGATAACGCCATGTGGGAGGACGCACCAGAGTCCAGCACACAAGGGTGCTGTGGTTGGAGCATCATCTGGTTGAGGGCGGTGACGAGACCAACCTGATTCTAGGAGGGAACCGACTTGGTGGGTGGTGTCGGTAGCATCGGCTGAGGTGGCAGGATGGGAGCCGATGTTAGGTGGGCCTGAGGATGGGCGCCGAAGACCTCTGGTTGCATCCGATGGGGCTGCGTGGGTGGGGCTAGGGTGCCCAGGGGTTGTAGCAGAGCCACAGACCCGTGGGACCGGCAGGCTGGGCAAAGATTAAAGTAGGTCGCAATTGCATTGGACCATGCCAATTATTGCCCTTGCCTTTGTCGATGCGGACTGCATTGCCATGGTTAGAGCCATGGCCGCCAGAGCCATTAGAGGGAGCGACAGTGCAGGATGCTCGGCAACCATTATCGGCTGCGGCGAGGAGAGCGGTGTGGGCCACGGTCTTCTCGTCATTGGCTAGATGGAGTTCTTTAAGAACTAGCATGTCATGGGCCTGGGCAAATGATGAAAGGGGTGTGACGTTGGCGATGTCATCGGTGCTGTTTGAGAAGCGGGGGTTAAGGCCTCGCACGAGGGCAAGGACGAGTTGAGAGTCGACCATACGGTGGCCGACATCCCGGAGAGCAGCAGCCTTTATCTTAAGGCGCTGGCGGTATGAGGAGATAGAAGAGTCTCCTTGTACCATGGAGTGAAACTCGTTAAGGAGGAAGATGGCGCGGGGCTGCTTGTTTGCGGGGAAGATCCGCTTGATAGCTACATAGAGATCCCAGGCGGTAGGGTCGGTATCTTCCATAGCGAGGTCAAGGACAGAGTCGTCGATCGAGCCGAGCAACTAGCTGCGCACGCAGCACTCGGCGATGTCCCACTAGGGGTCATCGGGTCGAGGTGAAGCAGAGCCATCAATGTGTGACCGTAGGCCGAACTTTCCACAGAGGGATTTAAAGAAGCAAACCCACTTGGAGTAGTTGACGTTGAGGTCAAGAGAGATAGGAATATGAGATTTCTCGTTCACAGCAGCGTAGGGGGTGAGAAGATCGGCGAGGTGGTGCCCGAGGTGTGGTCTAGGGCACCGAGAGCCGGAGCAGATTCGACGACTGGGAGAGTACCGGAGCTGAGGGCTGACTCGGTGGCCATGATGAGAGGAGAACAGGGACAATAAGTCGATGGGAGTAAGAGGCCGATGGGAGGAAGCCGATGAGAAGGGAGATCGATCGATCAGAGAAGTAAGAAGCCGATAGGGAGTGTGACAACCAGCCGATGGAGAGTGATTGGCCGATGAGAAGTAGGCAGCGGAGTAGGTAAGGGAAAAAGTGGTGGCAGAGTAGGTAGGTCAGAGAGTGGTTGGGTCACGGACGTGCGAAGATTCACGTTCGTGAAGAGAAGATTCACGTTCATGAAGAGAAGATTCACATTCGTGAAGAGAATATTCACGTCCGTGGACTCGTGGAGGCCAAGGAGTGGAAGTGGACGCGAAAAACGCGGAGAGGGGCCGGACGCGAAGAGAAGAGGTTCGCGTCCGGTAGGCAGAGATTCGTGTCCGTGGACACGTCAGAGTGGTTCGGACGTGAGGAGAGAAGGTTCGCGTCCGAGAGTCGTTGAACGTGTCGGAAAAGCGGGAACCGAGAGAGGGTTCTAGCCGATGGAGGGTGGACAGGTCTAGCCGATAGGGGGCGGATGAATTCAGCCGATGGAGACGACGAGCGCAGAGGTACGCCGACGTCGGAGGAGAAAGAATGCACGGAGCAAGAAGAAGGGTGAAGACGGGTGTGAGGCGAGACAAGGAGGCGGATGGAGACCGTCGCCTTGTCGCATGGAGGAGTAAGGGATGGGAGAGGGTGGTGAAAAGGAGAAAGGAAAAGCGTAGGTGGAGAAAACGAAAAGAAGAAAGAAACTGAGACGAGAAAGCGAGGAGGGAGTACCAGGAAGAAGGTCGGTGACGGAGAGAAATATTGACGACGGAGAGAAAAGGTCGGCTCGCTGGTGAAAGAATGTTAGCACGCCGAGAATGTCTAGAATTGCTCTGATACCATATAATAATATATACAATAAGATTAAAATTCTAACTATATAAAAAAAAGTCAACTTTATATATATACAATCCAGTTATACAGTTTCTCCATCCCTCCATTCCTCTCCGCTGTCAATTCGCCAACCTGTTCGTATGGTTCTCTGAATTTGATGCTCCCGGTAGTATACAAGCTGTCCATCTGATTGACAGGTGCGTGCTTTCATTTTCCTTTGCTAGACTCATCTGTTCCTTCCACGTAATAACAACGCTAACTTGTAGTTGGAGGCCTATTTGCCACTCAAAGGTTGCAAGTCTGGGATTTATTACTCTTCGTAACATGATTTGCTTAGAGACGGTTGCACTCATGATTCATCACTTTAGATGTATTCTCCTTTTCTTTTCTCCCTTTTTTAATGAGAAAATCATTAGGGAATCGACCAAACTGGCTCTGGCCTGCTTCACTGCAAGCAACCCTGAGGCCTATCGCCCTATCCCGTAGCCGCTCAAACATATTTGATGAATGGGTGGTGAAAATTCCAATGTTAAGGGCTCAGCACAGGTTCAACCAGTTAAAGCTAAGGCAGTTTGGTCAATTTGCTAACGATTTGCAGACTGAAATAAGGAAGCTAAGGTACATCAAAACTAGCAAATTCTGTGTGTAAACATCTTTGAGATGGCAAACCTAAAGTTGCAATCTTTGGGTAGCAAAAATTATCTTCTTTTCTATTTGCTAGACTTCCCACACTATGTTGGAATATGGGATATCAGTTGCTTTATTCTACAGATGTTAGCATGGCCCGATATCTACTAGATATCTAGGCCCATCAGAGTTTGCACTAATCAATCCAGTACCGGAAGGTGTAAAAGGGAAAATATACTGCCAATTACCAAACGCCAAAGAACATCTTTACTGCCGATGTTGCCCATGCTCAGAAAATATTACGTGATGAAACAATGTAGTAGCACTAGGGAGCCCGAACTAAGTGTGCAAGGGGGTATTATCAGGAACAATCAAGCAAAACTGATATTATTACAAACAATCAAACAAATTATCAAAGCACATTTGTCCTTTAGTTTACAGAAGAAAACCTATAGTTGCGGAAACTCTTTAGATCGCATTACAGCAGTTTCAGATATTTGGGATGGCAGGAGGTTAGACTTTTTACAAACTATATATCCCTGACTTTTTTCACATGAAAGCTGATCAACCTTACCTACATGGAAATTCGTGGCTAAGATTTACATTTCTGTACTTACCAATTTGAAGGAACAATTTGCAAGGGCACATTGGGGATCCCCTGGACTGATCTAATGGATTGGATGGTACTGTGTGATCCCCCGTTTAGGTGGTAGTTTCCTTAAGATGAACAACACCAAAGTTGAAGGTACAATCTCAACAAACTGCCAAAGGAAAGTGAATGCTATCAACAAAGCATCTCAGTAAGTACAATTAGTGGTCTGGATATATTCGAAACGACACAACAAAGGAATATGTTTTTGTAGTTTATTCTTGGCAAGCGATTTTTTAACGGCCATTCCAGCAAAAGCATAAATAAATTTGGCAGTAAATGTCTTGAGATTACTTTATAAAATCCGAAGATACTCCAGCAACAAAAGAATTTCTTGTAACTCGTTCAGAAAAATCAATAGGTTATAGTTTGGGATGCTTAAGCACGGATACACACGCGCACGCACACAACTTCTGCCAGATAAATAACTTTCATTAGTTTCCACTCTAGTTTTATATAATGTACCAAAACATTTTTTCTTTGAGTCATATTCTAGACAGCAATTTCAGTTCAGCTCTTTTTATAAACGCAATTACTTGATTAGGATATCAACATACCCATCATGTGCCCCCATGTAGGCATACAAATGGGCTGGCCTACGGCCAACATACAGGCCATTTTTGCAGGGCGGCCCATGGGTTAACCTGCAAAAAAGGCCTATATGCGGGCACATGGACTGGCCCACCCCTTGCATCCCTAGCCCCATGTTCCAATCAGGGTACAAACAATGAGAAAAGATATACATCTTTCACAAGTTTATATTACATTCGCCTTACACTTTGTTTGCTGTTGCACCAGTTAAAATTATGTAAAAAATTATTTCCTCGATGTGAACATAATTAAAATGACCAATACAGAGCCTCTTGCATTAAACAAAAATGACACTAGCAGAGATCAAGATATAAATGCCATCAGATTAACAAAAGTAATCTATTAGGCTGCCAGGTTGAGCATCAGACAAGTGAATAGAAAAACATACAAGTAGTAGAAGAAGTTTAGGATTGGATGGTTCAGAACATCAAGATCAGCTTCTTTATCGAACGCATTGAAGCATATCTGTTAAGATGCTCTAATTAAGTGGGGTAATCAAAGTCTGGGGGCCTCGCCAAAATAATATTGACATAGGACCTACCATTACGCATCGGATCAAGAGGCCAGAAAAGCATATGATAGTCACATATCCAACCTGTGTGAAAGGAGATGTGTTTGAAATGCAAATTACCGTAAGTAATAATTCTGGAGTGGATTTATACCAATGATAGAAGACAGTACCTCATTCAACTTTTTACGCTTTCCTTTTGATTCAACTGGGAAACGCTGTAACATCAGGAATAGCTTACAAGGATAACCAGAAAATTACACTAATTAACGTGTTATCAATATAATCACCACAGCCAGTACCCAATAACTGCATATCCACCCAGCCATGCCTACTTCCAATTTCCAAATAATCTCATGTACAGAAGCACATGGACATGAGTAGTGTGTGGGAAATAACTTCAGAAACAACCTCATATTGTATGATGCAGAGATGCAAGTGGTATCTAATTTATTGACTCTTATAGTACTACCATACGAGGTGGTTCCTTTCTCTCTTTTTTTTTGGGGGGTGGGGGTGGGTGGGGTGGGTATTAGCATTTCAACCATAATTGACAAGACAAACACCCAAAAACAAGAAAAGAAAAGAAAAACGAGGAGGACAGCTTACCTCCCTCCATAGAGAAGAAATCCAAGGGCAGAAAATAAGGATGTCGCTGACAAATAACTTGGTATTAGTAGAACAAACGATAAATGATCATGTATAACAAGAAAAATCAAAATTGCATTGTGCCTTGTTCATCACAATTCAATGTATTTCCTTCATGTTCATTAGTATTTAGTGGATGTGAGGAACTAAAAGTATGCATGAAATCTTTTGAACTTGTGGTCAGATATTTTTTTCTATCCAGTTCTAGTGATGATTTCCACAACCTCTCATTCAAAACAAGAATCCATACGAACTGCTAGACAAGACAAATGACACAAGATTTACCTGCAAAGAACATCTTAGACAAGATAACCATTGCTTGAACTGGTTTCCACCACAACATCATCCAAAGTGAAATCTGAAATTGTACAAAGATCAGATCATCCCAGAACTAATTCAAAAAGGACAGGTGGCAAAACATTGTGTGATTTTATATATTAATGCTCTCAAAAGAGTAGCAATTTGTGAACGCCACACTGAAAAATGCTCTGGATGGCAAGTGGTAGGTTGACATCCATGTCCACCAAAATGTAGCACATCAGAAAGCGTACAGCCAGAGAGTCCCCACAGGTTAACAGCCATCATTGTCTCCACAATAAATTAAATTATTTGTGTAATGATAAGCACTTGTCCATTATCAAGTCAAGATTTAGTCAGTTGGAATCATGCAGAATAATTTATTTCCAGGGTTTTGTGATAGCATTTTCTTTATGTACTCAGTTTGGCCCTTTTTTTTTCTGATATCATGTTGTCTAATATGCCAAATCGATTGCAGCTCATTCAGTCACTTTACATTATCAATGGATGATCTGTACAGCGATAGCATTCCCAACTGCCATGCTAAGGAGTTTCATGTACGAATTCACAGAGAATGTAAATGCAATGCATCTCAACAGTAAAAAACAGTCACCTGAATAGCATAGGCCACTCTATTGATTGTGTAAAAAGCTGGTCTGAGCCCATCAGTTGACGTTGCACGTGCCATGAACCAATGAAAACAGAAACACCCATGGGACAAAAGCAAAATATCTCCAGGCGCAAAACTAACCTGATGGTAAATCTCAGCCCAGAAGAGCATTAACAGAGCATAGGTTGTGAAGAATGCAAGACCCGGAAAATCAGTGAGCACGTGTTGAAATATCTACAATGCCATATGCTTACACATAATTCCTACTCTGCACCTTAGAAACAATTGCGGAAACAAGGCAGAGAAACACAAAGTGTTCCCCCACAAACCTCAGGATGTATAAGTTGCACATTTCGCTGGAGCAGAAATACGATTGACCTCACTGACAAAAATCACGAACTGAAGTACCAAACATCTAGCATGTATCAATGAAGCAATTGAAAGTGCAGTAGTAGGCTCATCGCCATTCACAAAAAAAAAGTTCAGGAAATAGAACACCTTCTGTGTCTTCTATCCATACTCGGGTACTCTACATTCGATTCTGATCAATTGGACCTGCAAAAATTCTCCCAAAATGGCAAAAGAACCAAATGAGACTGATCGCCCGTGTCCCCATCACTACAACAATTCAAGCATATATAACGTTCCAGCACAGGTCATTTATCAAATCTACGCCCTCGATTGAAACCATTTAAGACGAAACTTCCAAACTGCTCGGCTACACGGCCTGTGATCCTCACAATACCCCATGTTTCTAAATCTAAATTGATTCTAATGAATCCTAGGGCTAGGCCTTACCAGGGCCACGAATGAGACGGCGCCGTAGAGCACGGCGAGGGCGTGGAAGGTGCGGGCCTGCCACAGCGGCGAGTTGTTCACGTCGCCCCACCAGTCCGGCGCCACCGAAGTCGCCGTCGAAGCAACCACCACCACCACCTCCTCCACCTAAGTTACCGGACGAGGCAGAAGAATCAGATCAAATTAAACCAGGAGATGCGGCGCGCGAGGGATGCATCTGATTATGGTGAGATTGAAAGCTCAAAATGTGTTTCGATGAAATAGTACCTTTTTTTTTAATGTTCAAACGTTCGTGTGTCTTATGATTTGAGAGTGGAAGTTTTGGATCGAGTGCCTATGCTCACGATAAAGTTGGAACTGTACTCGATAGCCCATGGAAAGTTTTATTTTGAGTTGAAGACTTGAAGCTAGCAAGCCTTTTAATTGTAGGGGCACTATTGTTGGCGGCTGCATTTTGGCTGCTGGTGGATGTTTTTGAGGCTCTCCATGTTCCCGTCCTATTTCCCAGGCTTTTTTCTCTCTTGTGGTGGCTAGTCCGCGGTATCCATCAACCATCATGCAGATGCAGCCAGCAGTGGAGAATATTTAACTGGCATGGCCACAATCACCAACGACCAAACCTAGCTGCTTCTAGCTAGCTACTGTACTGCTCCATCCGTAAAAAAACACGAATTTCTAGGGATATACTATGTTCAGGTTTATTTCCAAAAATTCGTTTTTTTGACCGATGGTGTTTTAGTCTACTGCTACTACTCAAAACAAGATATATACCCCCGGATGGCATATTGGCATCCCATTCGTCTCTGTGGTCAGCACCGCATCCATGAACATCAAGAAGAGCTAAGCTATCAAACACGGCTTTAACTTTGTGCCCATTGACCATTTCAGGCAGAGAGTATAACAAGTAGTAGTAGTAGCACGTACAATCACAGAGTTTGCGTTTCCGCTGTGTAACCCGTAAAGGGCGCTACTACTCATTCGATATAGCCACACTGACTTTAGCGTCTGTTACATGGGCACACAGCTGACAGGCAGGCGCCGAGCACAAGATTGAACACACAATGATCACACTCGATCGATCTGTCCTCGATCTCACCCCCCAGTAACCCTACTAGCTAGTGAGTAGTTTCTCCCATGGAAGTGCAAGCATGCACGCGTGCGTCCTTGCATGCGCGGTGGTGATGGCCGTGGATGGATCGCACAGTTACAGCTACAGCTACATGATGGCGCAGGCGTTGACGTCGTCGTCGTTGAACATGTTGCTGACGGGGTCGGCGCCGCGGTGGGGCTCCGGGAGGTGGCCGTGCCTGTCGCCGTTGTAGCCGTGGCGGTAGTAGTTGTAGCTGGGGCGGAACGACTCCTCGTCGTGGAAGTAGTCCTTGGCCGACGTGAAGTAGAGCGGCAGGCCGGGGTTCGGCCAGAACTCCGCCTTCTTCCCCGCGCGCCTCACCTCCTTCAGCACCCGGTGCCTCTCCACGTACCCCGTCACCGTCACTTTCTCCATCTCCAAATCCACCTCCACCGAATCAACCCCTACACACATTCGTATCACCAAATTAGTTGCCAAAATTTGAACCTTTTGCTTAAAGATTGGTACAAGTTAGTGAGATTTGTACTACCTCTGAGCTTCGTGAGAGCGTGCTTGACGACCCTCTCGCAGCCTGAGCAGCACATCCGAACCTTGAGCTCCACTGTCTGCAGGGGAAAGCTGAGACAACAGTTCATATTTTACTCTACTCGCATGCAGCAATTAGCACGCACGCTTGAGCTAATTCAGTCGCACGCATGAATGATACTACTGTATTTTACTACCGGTACTCCTACATTTTTACTGGCTCCAACGCCGGCGCGTGCAGCAGCCGAGGGAAAAAGTTTTCCTTGTCCTATGTAAGTTGCCTTCTTTTTTTCAACCTTTCTCGCTCTCTTTTCAGCACGCATACATGAGCCTGGTTTCGTGCTGTTCTGAAGACAGCAACGTGATGGTTTACTGAAACTATCGCCAGAACCTGATTTAATTTGCTTATGTGCCTTCTGACTTGCAGGGTACAGAATAATCCTATGTGATTAAGTGAGGAAGTTAATTAACGTTAATGAGATACTAGCACCATCAGTAGTGGCGGACAGGAAATAGGCGGAGAATAATCTGAACATGACTAGTCGCAATCGCATAACCAAGTTGCAGTGCTTGCAAATACGTACTCATCTGAACAAAAAATCTATCCATTGTTTGCATGCGTAGCATAGGTAGCTAAACAAAGGAAGCGAAGAACAGAGCAAGCAAGAACAATACCTGCAGAGACAGCGGCCTGCTCCTGCCCATCCTGCGTCCGGCGAGTCCGCCCTCGTAGTAGTAGGTGTTAGTGCTCGTCGGGTGGCTGCTGTAGTAGTACGCGCCGGCGCGGTGGCCGTGCCGGTGGCCGCCGGTGGGGTAGAAGCAGCAGTACAGGAACGACGACAGCGCGGAGGATACGGTCGACATGGCCAGCAGCTCACCGCCGCACCAACTTATACCACGCAAAAGACAGAGGAGTGCACGGCAAGGTCGAGCAAACTAAGCTAAGCAAAAGCTAACCTCGCAGCAGGTTAACCACAATCTTAGCCAAGAGGGTTAAGCTGCCTTGCTGCTTCAGCTGCAACTGCAAGGAGAACAAAAAAATGCTTGGCTTGTAGCTTGTTCAGGGTAGCTAGCTCACTCAGAGTGAACACTTCTCGAGTGTTTCTTGCTTCTACTTTTATTCTCTTCGATCACTGCACTTGCCTTGCCCGCTGGTGCAATAGTTTACAATTTTTTATAGGCTTTTCTTGGAGAAGAGAAGCGTATCCAGGAGGAAGAAGAAGGTGTGGCAGTGTAGTGTATAACACTTGCCTTTCCCCCTCATTTTAATGCTTGAAATGGGGGATGAAAGGGGGCCCCAGTTGTGAGGAAGGGGTTGTGGGATTGATCCAGTACACCTGTTCTCCCACATCATCCGTGGATTAATCCTTGGAATCTTGTTACAGGTAAGTACTAATTATGCTATAAAAAGAGAAACTACGAGTATTCTCAAGATGCAGGAAATGAGCTGGCGAATGATGCTTATGTCTAGCCTTTTTGCATCCGGACGGACACGACTGGCAGCAAGTGTCTTTGGTGAACTTCACATTTGAGAGACTTTCAGTGATCCAGTTTATACATGTTTCTTTACAATGCCAAATGTCCAAACAACATAACTATGGTCAGAATCACTCATGCGAGGTGTCATTAATTTTTTTTCTTTCGAACTCACGCTTGATTGCAAATGTCTGCTAATCACTCAGAGACACTGCCACTGTAAAGCGTGTGAGACAAGAAAAACTTAAGATAATTTTATCAGGTGTTTAGTGACTGATATCTCTGCAAAACAAGTGCTTGGATGTTTGCTTAGGGCATCCACAATATATCATAAAACCAAGTAATCAGCGATGGATGCATCCCTTATACCACGTAGTAAACATTGCGGAAGCAGAAGACAAGTAATACCAGCCAATAGCACAACAATCTGGTAGCCAAATAAAAAAACATTGATTCTCTCACTATGTGTTGATTGTCTCCTCTATCCACGCTAATGCATGGTGTCAATTTTTATATTCTCGTGTGACCGGCATTATTGTCTTCTTTAATATATTCAATTACTAGCTTAAAAATAACATATCCTAATCTAATCTAATAGTCTACCAGTTACATATAAATATAAATACTTGGTCTATTTCTCATACACAGTTATAAATCTATATCCTGTTTTTCTTTTTTCTCTCTCTTTCACTTAAATAAATCTGAAATAGCAATTTTTAAAGCACGCTTACATGTACTACTAATTTTTTAAATTGACACGTCATCTGAAGTCAATCAAATAATATATATAAATATATATTACTCTATTAATACCAGATACATCTTATATATGCAACGTCTTAAAGCTTGTGCTTGCTGACTAAATTTGTAACACATTTTTCTTCTCTCTTCTCTTTTCCCTCTTCCAACTAAATACAAATCTAATATGTTACTGTACTCGCTGTTATACATTATGAAACTTTCAACAACACATACTTACTTTTTGGAGGGGCCTGTCTTACTTAAGGATACATTGCTGATGTCCTGACAGGTTTGAAGAAGTGGTGAAGAAGACAGGAAAAGTGTTTGTTGGAGGAATATATGTCAGGTTTGGGAGAAATATTCTAAAAAATCTTTCAGACTCTTTTCCTCTCTTCAGACTTGAAGCCAGCAGCGCGGTTTGGAACGAGTTCCAAAGCTCGTGCATCCCTCAAGGATATTATGCCTTGTGCTTATTCTGTCCAAGCTTTTGTACGCAGAGCATGGACCACTGTTGCAAATGTGCTCTTAATTGTAGAGGAATTTCAAGATGAATTTTTTCCTCTTCTTTTCTCTGTGTAATTTTATCCTGTCTGTTGGTTTCTGCATTTTGCTGTTGTGCTTATTCCAGCTTTGGAACCTCTCACAGTGTTGACACAATAATAGTGCTTTTTATCAGAGCATCTAGCTATACCTAGGTATTCTAGTCTTTGTTTTCTTGTGAAATAATTGAGTTGACAAGACAAATAGGCAATGCTAAAATAGTTGTCAGTGGCTGAATTAGCATAGGATCGGTCACAGTTCATACCTCGGTACAAAAACTAATGTCGAATCATTTGCTCACGATAGGTTAATTAGCTAGTGACTTAGTGCTAGTTGCAATGTGTTATCTGGAAATGAGCTACACGTAATCGAATTGAACGTAGTGCAGCTTGACATGCGGCACGCCGGGAATTCATGCGGCAAACATGTGCTATGTTAATAACAACGATATTGTTATAAATATAGATGATCTCTCTGATATAGATTACATACTTATATGTTTATCACTTAATTTGTTCCATCTGATGAAATATTTGAAGTCTCAATGGTCAAATTATTAAGAACAGTGCCTGCCTTATCTGATGATTATAATAAGCCCAGCTGCAAATTCTTTCGGCTATGGCCTTGTCCTCATTATCCAACTAATTAAGCAACTTAAACCTAAAGTTGCTCTTTTGACCAGTGTTCTCTCCTGTCTTGGGTTTGATTTAATCAGGGACCCTGTCCCATGTCTCCCATTTCATGTTTCTTCAGTTTGATATTTATTCAGGTTACTCGGATTAGAGCCACTCTTTCCGATAATTTTTAAATTTTTTTTGGTGAAATATTTATTCCTTGTCAACTTTAAGTACCAGCCATCGTTTCCTAATTTCTTAATGCTCACCATAATCATTGTACATCTCTCCCTCAGGCTTCTTTTTGAGTTAGTGTATTCTGCTTGATTAGTAATGGGCTATAATTTGTTCTTATGCATGGTCCTTTTTTTTCTCTTTGAGATGCTGCAGCTGGATGGATGTTCCTTTGGGTGAACTTGAAATGATGAAATTTGGATTATTTTTGGATGTACGAATGGTTCTTTCATGGAAAAGTTGTTGAAAGGACTTAGATAATATACAGCCTTTGTAGCTGGTCCGGTGATCTGGTAGACACCTTGTTTAAACTTATTTAGAAAACCCATCACGATATTATGACTTATATCACATAATCACGGTTATTATGATTTATATCACATAACTACAGATCTTTTGATCTAAAGTTTTTATAGAACCCCACCTTATTTAAATATCAAATAAATTTAGCATATCTAAAACAATATTATTTAAAATAGGAAATTAAAATCAACTATATGTATTAATACATCAATAATTAATTTTTTGTAGACATGTTATAAGATAAATTTTTTTAAATTAATGCATATTTAACATGTATAGGGATGTGGTTTTGTGAAACTTTAAAAACATAATACACGGAGGTTATATATTATAAGTCATAATAGTTTTCAGTAACTCTAGTCATAAAACATGATGTTTTCTAAATTTACTCTTAAAAGAAAAGGAGAGAACATATTTTAGCTTGGTGCAAGTCATATGAAAAATGAAAGAAATTGCAATGTTGAAACTGGGGTTTGCTAAAACATGAACTGTCAGGTGATGGATAAGACTGAGAGAAACTTGAAGGTGAAAACCTTTTGCGTGTTTTGAAAAAAAAGAAAGAAAAAGAGAAGAAGGAGAAGAACTTATTTTTTCCATGGTAATGGAGAAGACATGTTTTGTGTCAAGGATGCTTATTAAAAAGAGGACACATTCTGATAAACTTAAGGTAGAATCCAAATTGATATCGCCTTATTTTTCCATGGAATAAAGTACTTCTTAGGGGATTAGCAACAATTTGTAGGATATTTTTTAAAAGAGAATTCTTGATATTTTTCACAATGGAATGCAGTGCCACGTTGGAATCAGATCTGAACACAAAGTGATCAGATTTAGAGGAAAAGACTGTTTTTTTTTGAAGAAACACAAGTACTGTGTGTCAGGGGCAGAACACTGGAAGAACTGCACCTCAAGGTGCAAAGTAACGTATTTTAAAAGCTGAGAATATCGAAAAGCAGGAAATACTTGCTTACTGCTGAAGTTGAGCTCACAAGACCACTCTGCAATCTGTAAATGCAGTGATTAAAAGTAAAACAAGAGGAAGTTTACTGCCTCTTCATCTTCAAACAACAAATTGCCAATTCTCTGCTTTATAAGACAATAGTAGATAAACTTCAGTCCTTTTTAGGTGGTTGTGCTCCTGAAACAACTTTTCTGTACAGTGAATGTTTAAGGAATAAGCTCAAATGGTCTGCTCCTGTTGCTGAACTATTTACTGTAGGACCGGAGATGCAGATATGCAAATTTCAGGATTCTTTCAATGCTTTCTAAAAAGTATAGTTATCTTACTCCAACGTTACTTGTGCAGCTGTTCTTACCTGAAAAATCTCGAGAAAATTAAACCCTTCCGTTCCGTAAATTACCATCTATCCACTTGCAATATTCGACGATACCAGATAAAAAGGGAGGCACATGATGACCGGATCACCGCACCACCCATTTTCAACTTGCTCGAATATTTGGCAGCATAGCTAAAGGCGTCGCAATCGAGTTAAGTAAAATCGAAAACACGCCCTAGCCAATTCCATCCATGGACGCGTGCATTCATCTGCATCGCATATGTCTCCTCGCCCCGTGCTAGAGGAGAATGGCATCCGTTCCCTAATCCATCATCCAGAAGCAGGGCAGCTACCTAAGGTAAGCTAGGCTAGCGAGTGCTCTTCTCCCTCGCTCTAACTAGCTAAGCTACTGCTGCATACCAAGGGCGCAGCAAATGCAGCTGATGGATGCATCGAATCTGATGGATCGAGGAGTAGCATGCATGGAGATCAGGTTAGAAGAGAAAGAAAAGCAGGGGGCAGGTGATAGTAACAGCGGCGTGGTGATGCCGGGCGATTCGGATAGCGACGAATTCACACGGCCGCCGACCGTGAGATTCCCGGCGCACTAGCACATCCGGCAGCAGCGCCGGCCTCTGACACTCTACAGCGCTGGCGTGGCGTGGCAGTGCTGCCGCTTTATGCCGTCGTCTCGATCCTGTACGTACCCCGTCGGATTATTCCTTGGCGTCGGATCATTTCTGGGCCCAACCCGAATATGATCTTTCCGTTTTCTTTCTGGGCTGAAGCTCCCACCACGGCCCACAGGGCGTTATATTACAATATAGCCCGTTAAGACACGACTATTACCATGTGCTGATGTCATAGCCAGTCACGGCTCATTGAGAAGTTAGGCTATGCTGACCTGATCAATTATAGCCTATGTAACAGAAAAAATAAATAAAAATAAAATAAGAAAAAAGAAAATTAACGGGCTGATCGGAGCTAAGTCTGTCCTGCTACTACAGTAACCGAGTCGTGTCGGGTCGGTCTAACAGGCCGTGCATATTATGCTTATGCCCGAACCGATCTACACTAGCCCGGTCCATGTAGCCATATATAACGCGGAGACGTTCGGCCCAATTGAAATCGGAAGCACACGCACACGCTTGCGGACGCGACGCGCACACCGTGCTTGCCAGTTGCCACCGAGCGGCGCGGCGAGATGATGCCCTACTCCGAAGATCGCGGGCCCTCTCGGCCGGCGCGGCCCTCACGCGGCCTCCTCCTGGTCCTCCGCCAGCGCCCTTCGCCGTCGATTGTCACTTCACCGCCGAACATTTCCCCAAGCCCCGCAGTCCTAGACCCTCTAGCCCGTGGCCTGACTTCCCCACCGCGCCGTCGTACTACTCGTCTACGGTGGGGGCCTCTGGCGAGCTACATGGACCCCGTTATCGCGGCGCCGGGGCATGCGGGTGAGCTGGTTTGCTCCTTCTCCCGTGATCAGGAACTAGTGTCTGTGCTGTGTGATTAATTGGTTTCGGTGTTGTGGTAGTGGTGAGTGGTGACAGTTCATGAATGCATCTTACACAGGTTTAATTTATCTGTTACATTGTGTAATGGATTCATATGAGGTAGATTTAGGGTGTGCAATCACACTACCAGCCATGGATCTGGTTGGTGTGAGCCTATCAGCTCAAGATTGATCCAAAAGCTTTTTCAGGGCCTAGAACACAGATTTTCCGTCAATTTATATGTCGGGAAGACCACCTGAATTTTTCAACCTCGTCATCCAGGACTCCTTCCGAATTTTTCGAGCTGCACTGTAAAACTCTGTTTACTGTTCCAATTTGCAGGAAGCAATTCATGCAAGATAAGGGGTGATAAGGGGGAGAGATTGCATACAATGTGTACCAGAAATAATAAGAGAATAGGAGGATGTTACATGGCATGTGTTCTTTCCCGTGGAAGCAGAGCAAACCGATTCAACTGAGTTGGACTAGGTCAATGCGACGAAAGCTGGTAATCGATCTCTAGCTTCACAGGGTCATACTTATCCCTCATCTCCATTTATTTATTTTTTAAACATATACCAGTTGCAGTGGCTACACACAGCAGGAGCAACAGCAATGTCAGATTTGCTCCCCTGCCGTGATACGATCCTGATCGGGCAGAAAAGACTTGCATAGTGAAAGGAAGAGGTGGCACTGTGGCTGCCTGGCTGGTATTTGATCTGCCACAGATACGTGGGATCCAATGATATCGACAGTAGTTTCAACCAGCCTGATAAGGGGTGTGCCATTTGAAGCCATCTCCCTCAACTAGCTCAGCGTGCCCACTAAGATAGCAAGATATAGAGGTATGTATGTTCCTTTTCTATCCTTGGATGGGGGGAATATTACGGTGGATAGCTTGGAGATATAGGCCAGTCAATATGCAATTTGATTGGGGATTCATGGCATCAGCTGCATATTTGGCTGTTGCTATCTGAAGAACCAGTAGCAATACCCACTAACCCACATCATTTGTTCCACTTTATCCCTTGGAGAGTACTTCTGTAGGGTCCAGCCTTGCATTTAGTTGCTTCGTAATACAATTTGCATGGCTTATTCTTGTGTGAGTAGATGGAGACCGGTCGGGATGGGCAGGAGAGGGAACAGGGTGCAGTTGTAGAAACAACCGAAACAATTGTTTGGCAGGCCCACGTTCCAGCTGCCCAAGGTGGACGTGCGCAGGGCTGGCACAGATTAACCCAACTTAGGGCCCCCTGAATCAGCCCATTCCAAAAAAGATCAGTTATCAAACATAGATAGGTTCCCCAGCTATTATGATTTTGTACCTGCAAGCTGCAGCTTTCTCCTCCAACCCTAGTTTGTTTGGTTAATTGCAAGGCCCATCAAGTACATAGAGTTCTTTCTTTATACTATGTAATCCAGCCTTTTATTACAATAGCTCTGACAAATTGTATAGTTTAGTGGCCTAGGTTTAGGCCAGTTGCTCCTACATCATAGTCTTAATCATAGCCTGCATAAAATCACTGATCCGTACATGTAAACAAAAGATTATTAAAAAAATTACTGACTTCATGATCGGCGTATTATGAAAAAACTTGATCAGAAGAGGTGGATGGCTATAGCGAGAAAAAAAAATCAGTATGGCTGTAGTTAATGCGCAAATATTAGTTAGTTGACTGAGGGATAGCTCATGCGTTCATATATATGGTCTCTTTTGAGCTAAGATTAGTTTGGACTAATCTAGACAGTACACATACTGACAATAGTTGACCCTTCATGCTGCATGCATATATATCATGCCATCTACCTCTAAAGTGTTTAAACATGGAATATGCCAATGTCCTAGTGTTTGGTGGTTAGACATCCGTGTTTAAATTGTTCCGCTAGTGTTTAAACGGTGGAGATTCTTTCTATTTTTTAATAGTACTTAAACATACTTGTACATGCACGTATAGTTTCTTTTGCTTCCAGATCTAAGTATAAGTTATTTTAGATTTGGGCATAGGAATTAAGAAAGTGTTAAGATATCTCATTTATCGATGAGAGCGATAGCACTAAGCTAAATAAGAGAAAAAAGGGGATTGGCGTCTAAAATTTCTTAGAGTAAAAGAAAGACTGAAACAATAACATTTAGAATGTGTGGTAGTACAAATCTAGTGCAATGTTTGTACACTGCTTAGTGATAGACTAGGCCCCAATTAATCACAAAGGCTTTGATGATGTTGAAAGGGCCACGCCCTCAAGGCTACATAATTGGTGGTCCATGGCATATGCTTATGCCCTATAAAACACCAGAAATATGCCCCTCTTGCGCCAAACCTCACGCGAAATCCCACTGTCCCAAAGATCCCTACATATGCATGAGAGAGAGAGAGCGCTTAAGCATGGCATGGCAATATTATGTACAGTAATAAATATCTTGTCCATGCATGGCACCATACTACATGTGCACTGTACCATGCATCGATCATTCATCTGGCTTTTGCTTGATCCTCTCCTTCTCTTCACTGGCCGGCTAGCTCTCTCCCCGGCCTAGCCTTCACCGGTCACATTCTCAAAGGCGCCGGTCCCCTCACTTGCTGGCTCCTTTACTGGCTAAATGCTATCCGCCACGGCGACCAAAGAGCCCTATCGCACGCCACGGCAAGCATCCATCACCGGCGGGGACCCTGCGCCGACCTCAGGGGCCGGAGGAGTGGGAGAGATCCATCCATCCATGCACTACCTAGCTAGCTCCTACATAAAGACTAGAGTAGCTAGTCCTTATATGTATATAGCTAGAGTTAGCCGAGTGTGGTATTAGATTCCATGCTCACTTAATGATGCTTGATTATTCACCTTAGCTTCTTCTTCAAATTTTTGCTCCGGTAAAGTAGAGAGCACGTATATGTACTTATGCAGGCCATTAGTAGCTAGCTAGCTAACTTAGGGTATATAGTACACGCTTAATGGGCCTGAAATATGATGTAGCAGTAGTGTAGTACACTTCCTTGAAAGCATACTGAGGGCCTCTCGATCTTGTTGCCCTGTGCAAAAGGCACAACACTGTTCGCTCAATCAGGGCATTCATGTGTGCAGGATATGAACAGCAAACGGAGTTAAGCAAGGTCCGGCCAAAACCATACACGGTTTCCGTGTGTAGAGATGTGTACATTGAAGACCCTAAGACTATATAAGGGGGTCGGGTCTATATATATACAATCAGGCTAGTGATCTATCTAACACTTCCCGTAGTCGTAGCGGAAGGGGAATGGACGCAGAGACTGGACCGAAAACTAGTGAACAAATGCGTGAGCAGGCCTTTGGTCATTATATCGGCAAACTGATGTGCCGATGGTACATGGAACACCTAAACCTGTCATAATGTGACCTTGTCACGGAAAAAATGGATATCGATCTCGATGTGTTTAGTGCGTCGATGATGGACCGGGTTGACGGTCATATAAACGGCACTGATATTGTCGTAGTAGATGACGGTCGCGGTGGAGAGGGGTGCATGGAGCTCCCGGAGAAGTAGTACTCGGCGACGGCGTGGGCGACGGCGCGGTACTCGGCTTCGGCGCTACACCGGGACACTGTAGTCTGGCGTTTTGAGGACCAGGATACGAGAGTGTCACCGAGGTAAATGCAGTATCCAGACGTAGAGCGTCGAGAGTCGGGACAGCCTGCCCAGTCCACGTCGGAGTATGCGGTGAGGGAGTCGATAGGGCTGGAGTTGAGATGCAGTCCGCTGGAGAGGGTGCCCTTCACGTAGCGTAGGATTCGCTTGAGCAGCGCAAGGTGAGGTTCGCACGGAGCGTGCATGAAGAGGCACACTTGCTGGATAGCGTACGTGAGGTCGGCCCGAGTGAGGGTGAGGTATTAGAGAGCCCGGCAAAACTCCGATAGTGAGAGGGATCGGCAACGAGTACGCCATCGGCAGCGGAGAGTTTGGCTCGAGTGTCGACTGGAGTGGTCGTGGGGTGACAATCGGCCATGCCCGCACGCTGGAGGAGGTCGATGGCGTACTGGTGTTGGGAAAGAAAGAGCCCGTGAGAGGAACGGGTGACGGAGATGCCAAGGAAATGGTGGAGAGGACCAAGATTGGTCATGGCGAACTCAGAGTGGAGTCGGGCCATGATCTGGTCGAGGAGAGATGTCGAAGACGCTGTAAGGACAATGTTGTCAACATATAGAAGTAGATAGGCAGTAGCGGAGCCGATATGAAAAGTGAACAGGAAACTATCGGACACAGAGGCCACGAAGCCAATGTGCCGAAGATAGGCAGCAAAGTGCTGGTACCAGGCATGAGAGGCTTATTTGAGACCGTAGAGAGAACGTTGAAGAAGACAGACGTTGTCGAGACGAGAAGGGTCGACGAAGCCTAGGGGCTGCTGCAGTAGACCGTTTCCGTTAGATGGCTGTGAAGAAAAGTGTTCTTCACGTCTAGCTGATGAATCGGTCAGGAACGCGAGGCAGCCAAAGTGAGGACGATCCGAATGGTGGTGGGTTTGACGATGGGACTGAAGGTCTCGTCATAATCGACACCGGGTCGTTGGGAGAAACCCTGGACTACCCAGCGAGCCTTGTGACGGGCAAGTGAGCCATCGGCGTAGAATTTATGTTTGAAAATCCATTTACCGGTCACAATGTTGGCGCCGGGAGGACGGGGGACGAGGCGCCAGGTCTCGTTGTCCATTAGGACCTTGTACGAGTTGGCCAGGATGGAGCGAGATGTCGCCGAGATGGGCGAGATAGAGCTGTGGATGGTGGAGAGCCCATAGCGCTTAGTGGGGCGGAGAGACTCGGTCTGGGAGCGGGTGACCATATGAGAGGTAGAGGGAATTGGACCCGATGGGGGTACGGGAGTAATGGAAAGAACTGATCGGGTGGAGGCATCATCGGCTCTGAGTCGTCGACTGTAGATGAGAGGAAAAGAGGGAACTAGATCGGCCTGAGCCGATGGAGTCAGGTGGGCCGTGTGGTCCGATCGGTTCGATATAGATGGATCAGCCGATGGGGTGGGGGGAGCCGATGGAAGCTGAGGAGCCGATGGAAGTGGGGTGTCCGATGAAAAGAGGACAGTATCGACTAAAGGATAAATGGTATCGGTATCGACCGATGGAGGTAGGGCCGATGGGGGTTCGATGGTTAGGACATCAGACCGAATAGTGGTGGGATATGTGAAGGGTAAGTCCTCAGCAGTGGCCGATGAGGGGGACGATGGAGGGGACAGTGGAGAAGACCTGGTCGGCATGGTGTTGGTGAGGAGGAAGTCGAGATCACTAGAGAAGGATCTCGGATGAAGTAGACCGAAGGGAAAACATGTCTCATCAAAAATGATGTGACGAGAGACGATGACCTGTCAGGTGGAAAGGTCGAGACATCGGTATCCCTTGTGAGAGGAGGGATAGCCGAGGAGAATACAGACGGTGGAGCGGGGAACGAGTTTGTGGAAAGTTGTGGCGGTGAGGTTTGGGTTGCAGAGGCACCTGAAAACGCGAAGGTGGGAGTAGTCAGGCGCCGTGCGGTAGAGAAAGGCATAGGGAACGTTGTTTTGAACGGAGGAGCATGGGCATCGATTGAGAAGATACGTCGCAGTAACCAGAGCTTCTGCCCAATAAGTGGTAGATAAGTGGGCGTGAAGTAGTATGGTGCGACTGATGTTGTTGAGGGTGCGAAGGAGACGCTCGGCTTTGCCGTTCTGAGGAGAGGTGTAGGGGCAGGAGAGCCGGAGATGGATGCCCTATAAGGTGAGAAAGGTTGTAACAGTACGGTTAACGAATTCCGTACCGTTATCGGCTTATAGAGTCTTGATGGGGAGGTTGAACTGAGTGGACACGTATGTGATGAAGTGAGTGAGGTGAGAGGCGACCTCGGATTTGTTGATGAGCGGAAAGGTCCAGCAATAGTGTGTGTAATCGTCAAGTATAGCGAGGTAATACTGATTATCGAAGACACTTTTAACTAGAGACATCCATACATCACAATGTATAAGTTCAAATGGACACGAGGTACAGGAGAAAGAACTAGAAAAAGGCAAACGCACATGTTTGCTAAGTTGACACGAATGACAAACTATGGAGCTACTGTGGGTACATCAGATAGAGGCGCTGCGACGGAGGGTGGTGACAGCGTCGGGGTCGGGGTGGCCGAGACGAAAATGCCAAAGGTTGGTGGAGAGGACGACGCTGGCGTGTGGAATGGACGGCGTAGCAGGAATGGTGTAGAGGTCTCCGCCACTATTGCAGCGAAGGATCTGTCGCCGGGTTGGGATATCCTTCACAGAGAAACCAGACGCGTCGAATTCGATGGAGCAGTTGTTGTCTCTTGTGAATTGGTGAACATATATAAGATTGTGAATAAAGGAAGGTACGATAAGAACATTGCAAAGGGGGAGGTTAGTGGTGGATGTAGACAGAGAGGAGTCATCTCGGCATTGGACAGGAAGAGAGTGGCCATTGCCGATGGTGACAAAGGGGAAGGAAGAGGGGTGATAGGAGCATAGTATATCGGCCGATGACGCCATGTGTGAAGATGCCCCAGAGTCTAGCACCCAAGGGTGCTGTGGTTGGAGTGTTATCTGGTTGAGGGCAGCGATGAGGTCAGCCTGGTTTCAGGAGGGAACCGACTGGGTAGGTGGTGTCGGTAGCATCGGTTGAGGCGGCAGAATGGGAGCCGATGCCAGGTGAGCCTGGGGATGGGCACCGAGAACCCTGGGTTGCTAGCCGATAGGGCTACGTGGCTGGGGCTGGGGTGCCCAGGGGTTGTAGCAGAGCCACGGACCTGTGGGACCAACAGGTTGGGCAGGGACTGAGGCAGGTCGTGATTGCATCGGAACCTGCCAGTTTCTGCCTTTGCCCTTGCCTTTCTCGGTGTGGGCTGTGTTGCCATGGCTGGAGCCATGGCCACCAGAGCCACGGGAGGAAGGGGCAGCGTAGGATGCTCGGCAGCCATTATCGGCTACGACAAGGAGAGCGGTGTGGGCCACTGTCTTCTCATCGTTGGCCAGACGGGGTTCTTTAAGAACTAACATGTCATGGGCCCGGATGAACGATGGAAGAGGTGTAGTGTTGACGATGTTATCGGCGGTGTTTGAGAAGCGGGGGTTGAGGCCTCGCAGAAGGGCGAGGACGAGTTGAGAGTCGGCCACAGGGTGGCCGACGTCCCGGAGAGCAGCAGCCTTGACCTTGAGGCGCTGACAATACGAGAAGACAGAGAAGTCTCCTTGTACCATGGAGTGGAACTCGTTGAGGAGAAAGATGGCGCGAGGCTGCTTGTTGGCGAGGAAGATCCGCTCGATGGCCACCCAGAGATCCCGTGTGGTGGGGTCGGTATCGTCCATGGCGAGGTCGAGGACAGAGTCATCGACAGAGCTGAGCAGCCAGCTGCGCACGCAGCACTCGGCGATGTCCCACTGAGGATCATCGGGGCGAGGTGGAGCGGAGCCATCAATATGGGACCGAAGGCCGAATTTTCCACAGAGAGATTTGAAGAAGAAAACCCACTTGGAATAATTGGCGTTAAGGTCAAGAGACATAGAAACATGAGATTTCACGTTCACAGCAGCGTAAGGAGGGGAGAAGATCGGCGAGATGGTGCTCGAGGTGTGGTCTGAGGCACAGAAGGCCGGAGTAGACTCGGCGACTGGGAGAGTGCCGGAGCTGAGGGCAAACTCGGTGGCCATGACGGGAGAACGGGAGCAAATAGCCGATGGGAGGGAGAAGCCGATGAGAGGACGGATCGGTCGATCAAGGATGTGAGAAGCCGATGGGGAGTGGGCTGGCCAGCCGATGAGGAGTGGTTGGCCGATGGGGAGTAGACAGCGGAGTAGGTGAGGAAAATATGGTGGCAGAGTGGGTGGGTCAGAGAGTAGTTGGGTCACGGACGTGCGAATATTCATGTCCGTGGACTCGTGGAGGCCAAGGAGTGGGGTGGACGCGAAAAAGGCGGGGAGTGGCCGGACGCGAAGAGAATATATTCGCGTCCGGGAGGCAGGGATTCGTGTCCATGGACACATGGACACGTTTGACTGGCTCGGACGTGAAGGAAGAAAGTTCGCGTTCGAGAGCCGTTAAGCTTGTCGAAAAAGGTAAGAACCGAGGGAGGGTTCTAGCCGATGGAGACGACGAGCGCGGAGGTACGCCGGCGTCAGAGAAGGAGAGATGCACGAAGCAAGAAGAAGAACGGAGACGGGTGTGAGGCGAGACGAGAAGGCAGATCGAGACCGTCGCTTGGTCGCGCGGAGGTGGGACGGAGAAAAGAAGGTGACTACGGGAGAGACGGGAAGAAGAAGAAACGGAGGCGAGAGAGCGAGAAGAGTGTCGGGAGGAGAGTACCAGGAAGAGGGTCGGTGACAGAAAGAAGACGTCAACGAGGAGAAGGAAAGGGTCGGCTCGCCAAAGGGAGAAGCTAGCGCGCCGGAGATGTCTAGACTTGCTCTGATACTATGTAAAAATATGTACAGTGGCTAAGACTCTAAGAGTATACAAAGAGATCGGATATATATATACAACTCAGACCAGTGGTCTGTCTAACATCATGAAGTGGCTCTGACTTGCAAGTGATGTGATGCTTCAATGGAATCGGCTCAAAAGTAACTTGTTTCCCTCACTTATAACATCAGTTATTTAATATCTTGCTGCTAGAGCTAATTGTTTTACTGGCAAAAAAGAAGGAAGAGTCTTTTCTTCTCTGCTAATGCAATGCCTGTAGCAGTTAGCGTGTCGATATATGGATCCATGCACATGCCAATGTAATGCCATGATTACATGCATAGTTGCATTCTTCGTAATGCTTGAGCAACATGTGCATGGCCTGTTCTATTAGTATAGCTATCAAGCTGAATTAAGCTACTTTTATATATAGTTGTACATAGGCATACAGACACAGTGATACATTGGCATTTGCATATAAGATGCGGCGCCATGAAAAGTCCAATAGGAGCAGAGAGCCTGCATACTGATGCCTATCAAAGTGGACCTTTTGGGCCTACAGTAGTGTGTAATCGAAAGAGCGAAGAGTGGGTATTTTAATTTGGCTGCACCTAGCTAGCGCTCTCTGCATTTCTGTTCTAGTCTGAATCTCTTCTCTCTTCTCCCATCTCCTCTTCTTCTGAAGGCCTAGAGCAAATGAGGACTTTCTCTACGCAGTGGGCTGCAGCAGCGTGCAGCTTCTCTTATGACTAGCTAGAAAAAGGCTGCTTGCTTTCATTACTATTCACCTGTAACTTCCCCTGCTGCCTGCATTGCTAGCTTGCTATACTACATGCAAACAAATTCTATGCAACAGACCTATCCACATCCCTGTACAGCTTTAGCTGCCCCCCCTTTCTCTGATCTCCTCCCTCATTTTACCACATGCATGTTTGTGTCTTTAGCATTATGATTGCAGCCTTTCAGGGTGCTGGGGGCTTAAGCTAGCTAATACTGTAGCATATGTTCAGTGTTTTCAGAAGTACTTCATTTCCATGCCTAGGTAGGCTTATATGCACATCAACCAGTACTTATGTGTACCATCATGGTATCTACAGTTCTACACACCGTACACTTGTACCGTGTATATATGTACTTTGGTACAACTATGCATTTATGTTACTTGCAAATTTGCAATTACGGCGTCTAGGTGGCCATAGTATATGTCCTGTGCTGCTGAGCTGAACTGCTCCAAACTTCCAACAATATAATATTGTGGTGTACGGCAGCAAAGCCATAATCTAGGAACAGTGTTTGCAGCAGAAAATTGAAGTGAGAAGGCAAAGGACATGCAGGACACTGCGGTAGTACAAGAGCTAGCTAACCTTGACAATTGACATGTACAGCGTACTAGGAATGAAAGGAAATGCATGTGTGGACTTTGTGGAGTACGTCAAACTAACGCGTGTATATTTGTGAAAGGAATTGCCCTCGCTGACTTTACCCCCCATATATGGTCATATCGTAGACTTGTGTTCTGACGATCAAGCTAAAGTACGTAAATGCTTGTGCCAAGTTGCTGATTGATCTATCCAATTATTGAACATTGCTGCATATAGATCTATATAACCTGTGAGTTACAAATCAGTAGATGTTGATGTTGGTGACACGGACAATGCGCATGCGTGCAGCTTTAGATGTTCCCTAGTCTTCATGGCGAACCAGCCTAAGATATATCCAGGATCGCCTCTGAATGTGATCGACCCAAATCATTCAGAATCCATGTGTGTCAACGAGATTGTATATATCTCGATCAGTGCGTTAACTTTAGTCTGACCAGCGACTGTTAAGTCGTCCATTCGATCTTTACAAGATTTAGCACGTCATTATCAGAAGCTCGCACGCACATACAACTAATAACTAGCCCAGTTGCAATCGATCATCAAGTTAACAAAAATTTCTCTAATTTTTGTGTTCTTTCTAATTAGCTAGTTAATACTCCTGTTGTTTACAGGCTTATCGATGAAGATTAAAATTGTTTTTTATGGTTCTACAGCCCTGGAACATGCGAGCCATTGCAAGAGAAGGTTAACTTCACCCAAAACTAACGCATGGTTTGAGTGGTTTAATTCATTTCTAATCAACTCTGCCATCGGTTTTCGGTAATTTTAAAAGAGACCAAAAATTGATCGGCCATGTGTCCCAATCATTTCACATTGATTTTGCAGATGCCCTAATGCATTGCGGTAGTACTACAAGTAGTACTTTTCAGCAAAAAAGGATTAATATATTTCATCCAAGATTACATCAAGTCACTACTAGCGTACATCATAAATGCAGTTTTTAGCTAGCTGTAGCCACACTGCCAAAAGTGCAATGACTGTAGGTAATTCGGTTCTGTTGCAATACTTTTGAGCTCTAAATTAATGTTAAATGTACACTATATCTACAACATCCATTCTAAAATATAATTATCTATCTAATAAAATTTGAACTGAAAAAATAGTTACATATTAGAACAGAGAGGGACTAGCTATAAAAGTAAATGCATGGTATGTGAAGGCCGAAAGACCATTAAGAAAAAAATGATGCTAATTGTAGGAGCTGCATTAACTACACCGTACATTGAGATGGTGGGTTTATTTGAGGATTCTCAATGGGTAGTGTCAAATGTCTATTTAGATCTAACATTCTCGATGCATAGTTGTTTTATGTGATTTCCATAAAAGATGCATAGTTATTTTAGGTGTTTTCCATAAAAGATTTAACAAATATTAGCATGGGAGACAAGTAAACTACTAAGCATGTTTCAGTGCAATTTTTGCTTGGGTCTAAGTGCTTTGAAGTTCCCACAGACACTAGCTCTCGCATGTGACCCAGTTTCTTTAGATTTTCCTCATTCTCCTTATTAACACAGGTGCCACATGAGACTTTCAGCTTATGTGGCGGAATAATTAAGCTATGAAAACTATCCTACGTGGAGCAATGGGATTGCCCTTAAACAGTGAATCCCTTGTGAAATGTCCACAATAAAAAAATGTGTTTGATTGCATGATAGAGGAAAAAGAACATATACAAAGCCAATTAACAAGGTCTGATTAGCACTATTTTGTTGACGCATAGCTGGGATAGTCGTCTCTCTTGCTCAGCTTAGGCACAAAATACGAGGGACAAAATAGATACTCCTCTCTTAGTAAATATTTGACATAATTATATTTGTAAGTAGGTGTCTAATCTAAGTTAGTTTTAAGATGGAGGGTATATATTTTATTGTAATTTGTTTTTTTATTAAATATACTTTAAGTATAACTTATATTTTTTTTATATTGTATTAAATTTTTAAATAAGACGAATGGGCTAATCATCATATCTAAAATTAATCACGTCAATATTTATGACAGAAATATAGAGCATGATGCGTCAAATATTTATGACCGAGAAGTATAGGTCATGATCGGCTGCCTCTGCTATGGCTGTGCCGCAGCCACACCCACAACCATGGAGCAGACAAGCAACGCACCGTACTGTAGCGGAAGGCATGGAAAACATCAAAATTTGCTTTAATTTGTGTTATAACTTTATGTGCATTTTGCTACCAGATTTTGAGTGGTTCTCTCGATGCCATGGAAAACATTGAAGATGAACGTGCACTAAGGGTTTGAATCAAGGATAGATTGCACAACTTGACGAACTTCAAACCAAAGGAGAGACACCAAGAGTTCAAAGAAAAAGAAAAGAATACTCCTCCTTAATTTGCTAAATTTCCTACATTGATATATGTCCACTTGAGATCATTGTGTGCACAGTTGCACACTCCGTGCTAGCTAGCGTTGTCGACGGGTCAACAAAGTGCTCAACCAATCCACAGGGAGCCCTGCTGGCCATTCACAAACACAGCGTGGGAGAGATGCATGCATGTACCTTACAGTGGGTCAACTTGGGGTTTGTTTACTCGTTTGTGAAGTGCCAATCGGCCAAGTAATTAAGGATTAGGTCATGGATGCATCGATCTTAATTATTTTTACCTAGTTAATTAATCGGATGCATCAACCAACCGAGAGAACATATAAAAAAACCCCCATGGACAGATGCTAAGCTTAATTAGTTAGCTAAAGACCTTAGTTCGCTTGTAATTTAACTCTCATGGACTAGCTAGCTATCTAGTCCCATAACAAAGACAGCAAAAGAAGTTGTTAACTTGATGTAAACACAAGCATTTCTAGAAGTGAAACAAGTACAAATTAACTAGAGCAAAAGGGCCCTTTCTGAGGCATACAGACCAACTACCCTCATGCAGTTCTCCCACAAACAAAACAACCTCCCCAAAATACAGCAACTGGCCAATACTATATATTATCACTAACTTCCTGTGCTTCCTGTGCCACACCAACACCCAGCAACATGTGTGTGCACCATACAAAATATGCCTTCTAATCAACACTATATTATATGCTAAGCAGCAGCAGATTGTGCCTTATTGTATGCACCCACCTATGTAAGCCGTAATTGTCTGCCCATAACATAGACATCTTCTCACTCATGGTGGTCGAATCCATGTGATCAGAGGTAAGCATGAAGCAGCCATGCTGAGCTGAGCTGAGCACACTGGCCTCTCTCATCTTCTTCTCTACCCTGACACAATAGCTGGCTTTGCAGGGGACACTACCAATTAGCAATTTCTAATGCCAAGCAGTCAAGCAGATAACCTGAAAATATTTAACTTCAGACCCAGCTTGGCCCAATTAAAAACTGCACTTGTGGTATCACACGTTACAATATTCTATCTGGATGTATACATGTTGATACTTAATTTAGACAATATCTGCAATTTTAGGCAGGTACGTTAGTAGTACGTACTACCCTGCGATGATGTTCAACTAGCTCTAGGAGATGCTGCAGATTTGCAGCACAGTCATCTCGAATTTATATATGGAGAAATGGAAGAACGACGACTTGAAGTTTTCAGAGTCAGAAATGTGTGCAGATTGCAACAAATTAAGGTAGCTAGAGTGGTTCAGACTGAGCATGAGTGATAAGAACAAGGCAACTAAGATTAAACATAATAATTTAAGAAGCCCATACAGTTGCCAGGAATGGGACTTTTTTTTAATTTATTCTAGAAGCCCTACAGCCGCCAGGAATGGGACTTTTTTAAATTTATTCTATCAGAAATTCCACTAAAATTAAACAAGAAGTGTGTGCATTAATTAATCTCTTCTTGACCTGAAAATGCACGTGGTGATATTTAAAACGAAAATCTTGCTAACTGAAAGTGTATGGCTGGCATAACTCTGAAGAGAACACACACACACACACGTATATATAATAGAACTTCAAGCGTCTATATATATACTAGCTTGCTTCGGTCATAGATTTACTACCTCCATTCTAAAATATAAATATTTTTAGAATTTAAATTTTGTACCACCATTTTTTAACCACAACATAAGTACATACTACATACTACTACCAAGTAACCTAACCTAGAATGAACAATCCAAACTCTGCTGTTTAATTGATGTAGAGTGCAATGCAAATTTTAGTTGATGTAAGAGTATGATACAACATACAAAGATTCCTACACTTCCAACTGAACAAGTATTTATGTATATACATATGTAGACTGGAATACAAAGACCAACCGGCACAAATACTTGGTACATTCATACACATATAATATCTGCATAAAATACAGTTATAAGTTACCTGCCAATAAGAAGAAGTGCGTGTTGAAAATTTGCAGGCAACAACTGGCATTTTGGGGGCTCATCACCTGCCTAACTCACATAAAGGCTCCCTATAGAATGAGAAGGACAAGCTCACATGAGCTCAACCAGATAATTCATGGGCCCCACCCCTCCCCTCACATCTCTGCCATTTCTCTCTCTCATCTCTTCTCCCTTTTAAAAAGCTAGTGTATTGTGCCCACCCTTCCCCTCCCATAGTAGCTACACCTCACCCCCCCTCTCTCATACGCGAGCACACATACACAAAGATACATAAATACATATATATACATGTGTGTACCACCTACAACTACAACACAGATCTGCTCCACACTAATATATAGGTAAGTAGCTCCTCATCCTTTTCCTCCTCTCCCACCAAGAACCTTCATAGTACCACCATCACCACCACCACCACCACCACCACCACTCATCACACCTCGCATCCATCCCATTGCCTTAGCTTCCTTCTTCCTCCCCCAGCTCACCCTCACTCTTCTTCAATCTTCATTTCTTCTTCATCATCCATTCCTCTCAATCTTTGAGCCTCAATTTCCCAACACAACACAAGCACTACAATTATTTTGAGCTAGCTATAGCTCACACAAACCCTGAATTCCTCCCTAAGCATCAGTAGCCACAAGGAGCAATACCTAGCTAATTACCTATAAGCTCAGAGCCCTCACAATTCTAAATTTCCAATCCCAAAAGACCCATTAAACAATAGATAGTTGCCTCTTAATCTATATAATAAGCCCCAAATTAAGTAGTAGCCATATACTATCAATAGTAACAAGGCAGCACAAGCAGCATACCATAAGCATCCTACAGCGGGTCAAAGGTCAAGGCAGAAGGACAAGCCGGCGACGAGAGGCCGGAGGCGTCGTCGTCGTCTACCTCTCGCTAGCAGCTACCTCGATTGCCGCCGGTCGATCGATCGGGCATGGAGTTCATCACGCCGATCGTGAGGCCGTCGGCGGCGGCGGCGGGCGGCGGCGAGCACGAGAGCAACAGGAGCTTGCCGGTGGAGGCGGTGGAGAAGGAGCACATGTTCGACAAGGTGGTGACGCCGAGCGACGTCGGGAAGCTGAACCGGCTGGTGATCCCGAAGCAGCACGCGGAGAAGTACTTCCCGCTGGACACGGCGTCCAACGAGAAGGGGCTCCTTCTCAGCTTCGAGGACCGCACGGGGAAGCCATGGCGGTTCCGCTACTCCTACTGGAACAGCAGCCAGAGCTACGTCATGACCAAGGGGTGGAGCCGCTTCGTCAAGGAGAAGCGCCTCGACGCCGGGGACACCGTCTCCTTCGGCCGCGGCGTCGGCGAGGCCGCGCGCGGGAGGCTCTTCATCGACTGCCGCCGCCGCCCCGACGTCGTCGCCGCGCTCGCGCCGCCCAATCACCGCTTCCAGCTCCCCTCTTCCGTCCCCTTCGCTCCCTGGGCGCACCACCACGCACCCGGCGCCGGCGCCAGGTTTCTCCTGCCTCCCTCCTCTACATCCATCTACGACCACCACCGCCGCCACGCCCACGCCCACCCCATCGGTTACGAAGGGTACTCGGCGGCCACCAACAGGCAGGTGTTGTTCTACCAGCCGTTGCAGCCGCAGCATCAGCATCAGCATCCCGCGGTGGTGCTGGAGTCGGTGCCGGTTCGCATAGCGGCGGGGCACGCGGAGCCGTCCGTGGCGGCGTCGGCTCCGTCGAAGCGAGTTCGGCTGTTCGGGGTGAACCTTGACTGCGCGAATTCCGAAGAGGACGATGCCAGCGTAGGGAAGATGGCGCCGCCGCCGTTGCAGCCGCCGTCGCCGCCGTCATCATCGTCATTTTCCTCCGGGAAAGCGAGGTGCTCCTTGAATCTTGACTTGTGAAGGGCGGTGGCCGTACACGATCTGCTACTTTTTGCTTCAATTCTGCTACTACTGACACAAATGGAATCGGAGGCCGGAGAAGTAAACAAAAGCGGCGACGGCGGGCGGCGGCGGAGGCGGAGGTGCTTGCAGCAGCAGCAGCAGCAGCTAGTGCTTTCTTATTTCGTATATAGCTCATCATCTCTCTTAAATTAGCCAGTGCAGTGTAAGGAGAAACAGTTAAGACAAGAACAAAGCAGCAACAAAAAAAAAATTCTTTCTAGGCTGATGGTTTTCTTGCTCTTCGATTTGCTTTGCTTTTCTCTTGTGCTTAATTATAATTAAGTTGTCTTAGCTTCTCTCTTCTTTGTGTCTGGGAGAAAACATATACTACTGGTACTAGTGATTAGGGAAGAAGAAGAAGAAGAAATATAATTGTTTCCTAGTTACACTTCTAAACTCCAGGCCAATTATATATACCATGACCGAGCCTAGGGAACACTCTTGTGTGGTCCTCACATGTGATAACAATCAATTTGCACTGATGCTACAAGTTTATATATGTACACTTGTTATACATACTGGTACATTGGAGAGGCCGTACTCTATGCATGGATGCATGTACACTGCCTGGGCACATGGATTGTTCTTGGTGCTGCTGTTGTTTGTGCAGGTCAATTTGGCTCTCCTTCCAAGGCGGCAGCAGCAGCTTAGCTAAGCTGTGTAGGCAGGGAGACGTGATGAAGAGGAAGAGAAGATGCCTTTAAAATGTGGGAGCTAGCCAGCCTGCAGGCCAGCTATCTAGGACAGGCAGTTATTATGGGAGCACTGCAGGTCATATCCTAAGTCCTTCTACACATGCATATGACAGTCTCACTCTCTTCATGTATATATGCATTCATTCCTAGTAGCTACCTCTCTTTCTCTCACTCTCTCAGCTCTGCACATCACTGCTCCGTTCTTGATTTCGTTTGAGCGATTGTCTCTTGTGCTATTCTTGCTTTGCCTGCTGCTTCTGTTGCTGCTGTTTCTTCTGCGCCAGCAATACACTGTGCAATGTGTTAAATGTTCATCAGGCCGGCTGGCTATCTGGCAAAACTGCTCACGCATAGTTTACTGTGCAATGTGTGAAATGCCAAAGTTTGTGCGTTGAATCCAACCTTTCTGCTAGCAAGGAGAGAAAAAAGGGTATTGAAAAGTAGGAGTAGATCCTTCTCTCCCTCCTATTGGGTTCCTTTTGGTGTCAGCAGGAGGAAGAGAGAAGTAGAATCTTGATCCCCATCCATGTGCATAGACAGCAAAATTGCTGACCACCACATTGCACACAGCTGCTAGCAACATATATGGCATTGGTTGCTAGCTCATGCATTGCATGAACTGAACTCTTGCCGCAGTACTGAAATTCACCCTTGCATCGATATGTAGAATTAATTCTGCTTCGCTCTCCGACTCAATTCAGGTACTGGGTCTGGGTATAGGCAGTGATAACGGAAAGAAATTGATTATTGTTGATAGTAGACGAGATCCTTTTGTCTGCTAGCTTTGCCCATGAGCCTAGGACTCTAGGCTCTGCCATTTCTGGGTGTCACTCATTATTAGAACTCAATGCTGGGATTATATACAACTGGTTAGCTAGCTGTTAGTGCATGATCTAGGTCATGTAGAGATTGCCGTACGTTAATTGATGCTTTCTTTGATTAGGTTCAGGCTCCCATGCATATGCCTTTGTCAGGAATTCAGTATTTCAATCTGATGTGTGTGACTAATATATCAGCTTTAGCGTGTTTGCTTTTAAGATGTCCCATATTCAATTCTACTCCTATTGATATATCATTCTCAATTTCTGATATTACCAAACTCTCAGGCATAAGGATAATACTAGTACTATATTAGTAACAGCATGGATATACCATCATATAATTTATTTAATGCATGCTTCTATGCTACTAGTACTAATGTAGGAGTAGAAGTTATGGAGATCTCAGTGTGAATGTGTATGCATGATAATTTGTTTTTTTAATATGAGTTATGCATCGCAAATACAGCGTTTATCAATTATTCCATCATTAGTTTTTTGTTCCTAAGACTTAATATTCATCCAACATGCGTATTTTCTGTACATATGTAATCTTGCTTTAGTTTTTGCAACGTTATTTGAGTGAAAATCCCTCTGTTAAATGCACATAGTACATATATAGGGATATAGAGCATGTATATTGGTTAAATTGAACCGGTAAAGTTTATTGTTCCATTGATTGATAAATTAAATCACATCGCTTTGATATAAGTATAAAGGGAAAACATCATATATGAAATAATCTTATTGCAAGATCATAAAGTTTTTATGTATATATCATAGATCCCACCACCCTTTGTCTTTTTTGTTAGATTAAAAACTTGTTGGCTATGTGCCTTCTGGCAAAGAACAGGGATGTAAAACATTTTTATTATCTAAATATATATATAAAGCCAAGCTTGACTAGAAGATTCCACAATTCTTCACGCGTAATATCAAATCTATCTTGTATGTAGGATGAGTCTAATCAGGGATATGTTTAATTAGCATGTATACCAACAACTATCCATATTAATTAGCTAGGGACTTTTGAACCCTAAGTTGAATCTGTCTTGATCTCTTGGATTATTAATAAAAGTCTAAGTTGGCTTCATGAAAAACTGTGAATAGAAGTACCAGATATCAACATAAAACTCTGCATTTCCCGACTTTCCTAGCATGCATAATTAGTTACTTCGTCAATGCTATGATGTGCAACAATTGATATGGCATTCCAAACATTAACCTGTTTCCAGCAAACGTACATGCATGTAATGTTTGTGTTAATAATGTGAATCACTGTGAGATATAGTTATGAATTTAAGGTTTGATGATTGAAATTGAGTTCCACGGTCGTGTGGTTTTGAGGCAGCATTTCATGCATGCTTTAGCTGTCGGCTTCTCTTTATGATCTTTTTTCTTAATTATATTATTTGCAGTCTATTTCTTATGATAACCTGATTAATTGGCTTACATGTGAAAACTGCCGCAAAACTATATGGATCATATTCTTGCATGTGCGTGTCGTCTTTAATAAAAATACAGCTGCATGTATAGTTGATTGTTGCATAAGTATCATATGCACGTCCTAGCTAGCGTATGTCAACAGAATTGTCCATGCATTCCTGTTAGTTTTACACCAGGCGTGGCTATTATTAAGAATGCAAATCGATATATGTATTTGGGCAGTTTTGGATAAGCAAATCTATACATACATACATACATACATACATACATACATACATACATACATACATACATATATATATATATATATATAACTATATTTAGCCACCTAATTAGATATATATGAAGTGCAATTCTAAGCTCAAAAGATATTGGCATTATATACTTAGGATTTAGGACAAAGTGGTGAGATTCATTCAGCATATATATTTATATTTATATTATATTGTTAAGAGAAGTCAAAAAGGGGCCACCACATCATGTTTGCTTTATAAGCCTAATAATTGCCACATTAATCAGAGAAAAAAAGATTTGCTCTGTTAGAATATGGTGGTCAAGATTATGATAATATTGTTAGAATTATATACATGGAAAGGAAACTAAGTGTTGTATATCACTTACTATTCTAGTTTCAAAAATTCGTTGTATATGTAAATTTCAAAATACATCTATGGGAAAAGAAGCTTAAAAATGTGCATATATTGAATCGAATATTCTACTTTTAAAATATATTGTGCAGGAAAGTAATTGATAGTTATATATTATCCTTTTTAAGTTTTGTTTTTCTGAAGTCAGGGAGAGGCGTGTAATAATCACATACTTGAAACACGTGCACCATGCATATGTACTTTCTAGATATTATTAGAGGATGAAGTTGAAGTGAACCAAGAAATGTCTTAAAGATCATATAAAGATATAAAATGCATGCTGTTTTTCTCTTAGTGTATATATCTTCTAGAATTTACTAATTGTAATTTTAGCATAATCTTTCGAGTAATTAGGCATTAGCTAGATAGAGTGGTCCTATATATACTTGGTGTAAAATATTGTTGGCCCGTAAGCATTCATCACAGAGTGCTAAAGTTAGGGACAGCGGCTATATATACTACTAGCTAGATGATCATGAAGTAGGAGACATAACATATATGCAAAATTCAAAAGTTGTTAAAATGTATTCGATCGATGACATGGTCGTAGGGGCCGTGCTGCCGTGCATATATGCAGAAACCGATCGTTTTTGGAACGACATGTATGAATGGCTCAGCCTGTGTGCGCCAGCTGAGAAATAATCAAATTGCAAAGAGATGTTGTGATGCGTATGTATGAATGCAATGTATTGTGATACAAATATGTAGATCGATCGCTCGCTTGGTCGCAGTTAATCCAATCCAATTGGAGGTTAGGATCGATCTGCCGGTGACGGTGAGGAATTGCGTGACATATATGCTCTCTGCTGGCTTTGTTGCTAGCTAGCTGCAACTACCGGTGCCGTGTCTTCTTTATACCGCTACGCATGCACGGTGAGCCTCTCTGCGTGCATGGACCATCCTATGTAGGCAGGCATATGTAACTTGGGGGACGACCGGCCGGGCCGGATGCGATGCATTCATCAATGCATGTGCACATGAGGTGTGGGGACACTACTACTTAGCTAGTTAAATGGTGGGCCCAGCCTAAGCATTCACACTGCTTCCTCCCCTTTCAATTCTTTTATAAAATGCAAATACAATTATGTTGGCTTACCTTCATTTATACACATTAAAAATACTACACTCATGTATGCTATTAAGTTGTCTATTAGACCTCTGGTGATCATTTCTTCTCTCTCTCTCTCTCTCTCTCTCTCTCTCTCTTCTCTTTGCTCGTATAAAAGATCCTACGTTACATCTCCTCCTAGACAGTAAAATCACAGTACTGATCAAGCCCTTACATGTAACTTACGAGAGTATATCTATTATACTGTGATTGAGTCGAGTGTATCATGTATTTACTTATCAGAGACAAGTGGCTTGCAAGGCTTCGAATTTAAGATCCTACACAATTCCTGTCACTAAGGCCTCTTTTAGAGTTGAGGAATTTTGGAGAATTTTATGGGAATTATACTTAAATACTGTAAAAATTCTAGAAAATTCCCATGTCTCAAAGAAACCCTATAATTGTCCCATATCATCTTAAGCTAGTAGTAACTCCAGATCCGCTGGATAAGACCAAGGTGGAGCCACGAATTTTCTAAGACTAGCTAGGGCTCAACCAATGTAATTTGTTAAATCTTCAAAATTTTCATGTTTTTTAAATGGATTTACAAGTGTTGACGTGCCGTTGGAACTAAATCTCATGAACCTGTCTTATGAAGGATAGCCTATGTACTATGCCAGTGGGTAACTAAGTACATAACCTACCCAGAAAAACAAATTATTTTCTCATTAAAACATGTCATTCCAACATAGCCAAAGCAACCAACATGTAATAGCCCCCCTCCCCAACAATAATACGTACATAATTACTTGCAAAAATCTCTGTGAGTTTTTCCTTTTAATTTAGCTGGGCATCTTATGTGAGGAAATGTTGGAGTTTTCCATCACTCTAATAAAATTTTTTATTGGCTATGTACTCATAGTAGAGGTCAAAGGTGTAAAACATTTTTATTATAAAATATATCATTATCATCTCGTTAACGGGTGGATATATCTACCCACTCCATCCCAAAATATAGCTACTAGTATATTCTAGGATAGAGAGAGCTAGGCTTGAGCATGTGGATGGTGCATCTGTGCTCGTTCTTTTCATATTGCTAATCGATGATGCACGTAGTATACATAGCTCTATCACGGGTTTCTTGGTAGGTCCTTCATAAAAGTTACATGCCGGTAATTATAACGAAGGGGCTTAAGTACTGTTTGGCACATGCCCACACATGTGAAATTTGGGTCAATTTCAGGCCAGTACAACATCTATATATATGATCCTTAGTTGATTGATCCTATAATTAATTGTGCGTCCCACTACTAGAATCCACAAGTTTCCCTAAAGTTAAATACTCTAGGGAACATCCAAAATACTCTAGGAAACAAGTTTCCTTGATCAAACCTTAAGGAACATAGTCTAGAGATCCATTTATGGGGGAAAGCAGCAGCTCCGTAGAGTTTTTCAAGAAAAACCCCAGGTAAAGATTTGTTCTCTAGAGTTTGATATCTAGGAACAACTGTAAATGTGGCAACTTGATCTAACATCTGAAGTAGTTTTCATTGGTTTCAGCCAAAATAACAAAATATATATACTACTACAATTTAATTCATGTTATTTTTATTTTATTTATTTTGTTACTCACCTTTTGCTGCCACAATTTAATGAAAAACAATTAGTTTGAATACTAAAATTACCATTCTATTATTAACAGAAAATACTCATACAATTTGATTTACATACTTTGTAGTGCAAAAAGCATAGCTGAAAATTGGCAAATAACGATTCCTCTTATGAACACATGAGTACATGGCACACCCACACACTTCAAATTGTTGTAATGATTTTCAGGCTATCACCCCACGCAGAACAAAACAACATTAAAAATAAACAGATCATACAAGCTTGTGAGGACGACTGTAACCACTGGATTCTAAGCATGCTGCAACAGTAGAATCCTGTCCTCAACGGGATGCTGCATGTTTGAGAAAAAGCTGGATCGGCAAGCACTGACTGGGACTAATTTTGATGTTGTCCAATACTTCCTTCCCGTGCCTCTTCAAAACCAGATAAAAAGGCAGGCTCAAATCAAAATATGTGTAAACGAGCACATACAAAATAAACTAAAAATATCATGGAAAGGTTTGGACTAAAACATCAGTACAATCCCATTTCAAACACCATTTCTTCAACCACATGTTCATCCGCATCACGGTGGAGGTACAACAATCATGCTCGAGGGCTGGAGAGCTTGTGCTTATTCTACATACTAAGAAGACATGGAGTAGAAGGATCATACAGCAAAGAAATATGTATCTGAAGAACAACCACAAAAATGGAGCAGAGGGTGGTGCAGTAGGGTTGGCTCCTCCGACGGCTGCTCGTAGATAAGGGGGCTGCAAAAATAAATATGCTGAAATTTTGTATTTTGAGACCTGACGCCCTGGCAGGGGGTGAAAAACTTCTAGAAAAAATTGGGAAGAGTGAGGGGCCACCCTAAGCTGATGTGGCACAACTTTATGTCTTGTCATCAGAGATTCCCTACAAACTCAACCAAAATCTATAAAAATATTTCTTTCCCTTGGGTTTGATACTTGCACCCTAAGAATATTTTCTTTTCCCTATATTATTTCAGTAACTCTAGGAAACATTTCAAACCCTAAAAAACTATGGGATTCAGTGGTGTCCGAATAATGTCATATCAACTACCCCGTGGTACGTACGAGTAATTGTGAGTACTATACCAATTGCATTGCATGCAAGGGTATATTTAATCCTACGTACGGTAGACCAGAAGCTAGGCACGGCCCACAGTCATCAGCTTCTACTCAATCCGGTCAGGAAGCTAGCTAGATTTGCCCCAGAGCTAGTAATAATTAAGCAAAGTGAGAACTGTTAACCACATGCACACTCTGGCTTTGCATGCTGAAAGAGGGTGTACTGCGTGCTGGCAGTAGGTAGGTTTGCAGTAGTACATAAAGTGCTAAAGCGCCTTTTAGTTTGCAGACAGTGAAAGGTAATTGTTTCCGAGAATTTCACAGCATTTTTCAACAAAGTTTAGCTTGGACAACATGGATCTAACTAGCTGCCAAATAGACGGGGGTTAAAAGGACAAGTTGAGGGTGATAAAAGGTGCATTATATGGTTTACATGGTAGCGAGACTAGAAATTTCGCTTTATTATATATATATACGCACACCAATGCCAAACTTATCACTCAAACATTAAAATCTTAAATAAATTAATAAAAATATTTATTTTTGATATAAGAAATTGATATTGGTATATTTATTATCAAAAGTAATTTCATATGGTTATATTTTCAATAGCTTTTATAAACATATAGTTACAAAAAATAATGTTGAAACATATGCATTTTAGACTATGTCGATATCCAAAATAACAATTAACAAAATAGTGTGTTCTTTTGTGCTGAATAGTTGAATAGATAATTATTTTAAGGTAGAAATGAATGAATTAACTATTGTAAAACAATACTATAAGAAATTCATATATAGATTTTTTTAATAAAAAATATAAAGCTTGAGAAGCGTGTCCGTTAATTTATTCATCCATTCCTTTAAAAAGGAGAGTGTGCCTTAATTGGTCATATTTATGCTCTTTGCTTCTGCGCTCAATTCCCAAATGTGCTCAAATTTCTTTTTAATATGTTGATATCAGGTTCCCTGATATCCAACTGGTGTTAACATATATTTCAAAAAAAAATTGTCTGCCCTCGACAATTTAATTGGAATAAGGTTGATATGGAGGATAGAGAGAAGGAAGAAAAACGTTTGTAATCATCATTTGACCATGCATTTTCACACACATGGCAATGCATTCATACATAAACTACACGGAGAGGAGGGAGGAAATCAATTTACAAATTCATTTAAATTCTCGATGTTACTAACTAATCTTGTAGTTATTTTCGAACAATCTGGTAGAATTTTTGTTTGGCTGTGGGTGGGGATCAAATAATGGGCTATTTTCCTTTTGGACATTGGATAATGATTGACTTTGATCTGTCATAGATTTGCAGCACCTGTTTAATCGGTCCCCCATCGGATGAACCATCGACCAAAAACTCAATTTTCATGCAAAGATAGAGAGGGACCATTAGTTAGGAATTGAAGATGCAAATCCATCTAACATATGTACGAACAAAGCTTTCAATCTAACAAAACGTCTTAAAAGTTTTTGTTTGTACGTGCATTCTCCAGGTGCAGTTGTATTCCTATTTAATTTGCCTACTACCATAAGTCGTTTTAATTTGGTTTGAGATGCAAAACTTGGTACTAGAAGCATATTTATGCATGCGCAGAACTAGAAACAACATTATAGATGCATGAGAGAGATATATTAATTAACAAGTAAAAAAGAAAAGGTATTTTACAATGATATAACTACTGGCAGTAGAAATATTGCTCATATTTTCTAATTAAATAGATCATATCTATTTATATTATCACCTCAACTACTGATAGTAGAATAATTCTTTCTAGTGGCAGTGAAACTTATAAATCAACAATTGAGATCACTTTTACTAACATATTTAGTAGAATTCTCATTAGTCATTACTACGAAAACTATTTTTGCAGGTGACTAAAGGTGGCTTTTATAGACAGGGGAAGCAGATGCCTAGAACTAAAGACATATTGAAATAGATCATTTCCACATGCTGAGATGGAGAAAGGGAGCCAGAACAAGCGACCATAGATCTCAACCTGAGACTAGCCATCGTGATCCACATGCCCGATCCCATAGAGTCAAGACTGGAAAAACCCGACTACAACTAGTCACCGACCACCATGCTGAAGCTCTATATCGATGTAATGGCAGATTAGATTAGGGTTTCTTCCCCATGCTTTATACTCGTGAGATTGATATAGTGCACACCATTTAGCCAAATAGGAGTAGGCTATTACCTCTAAGGGGCTCGAACCTACATAAAAATTCATGTCTCCTTATATTTTCCTTTGCATCCTCATATCAGTTTTACCCGTACATACAAATACACCATATATGCATAGATACTATAGTCGGTTATGTAAGTGCATCTAACCCCTTAAGTCGGTTATGGATGATGAATGATAAAACGGTTAAGGGACTAACATATTTATTTAAGTACATGTCAAGATTATTCTCTGTGAAACTAAGTATGATCACGATGACCTCTATAAATTCATGATTGAGCCATGACGAGAAAACTCTGAGTTTATTTTAAACTTCTTTTAAATTTCTTTCGAGTGTAAAAAAACCATACTATTAAGATGGTTGCAAACAATGCTCCAAGTCTACTTTTGTGCTCAAAGATTCGTTTCTTAGTTAAGAAACACATTTGTACAATACTTACACTGCTATGAGTTTACTTCTACCTATGGGTAGGAGGTTCTGGTATTAGGGGATCAGAGATTCTGATCTTAGGGGATCGGAGGTTCCGATCCACTACTGTCTATCAACAACTAAGTGTTGAGTCAGATTTTTCGGGATAGGGTTCAAAACTTTCGGGTGTTTAAATCTGTGAGTAACAGCTAGGTGATATATGGTAGTAGGTATAAACACCCCTTTTCCTCCCAAAGCCGTTAAGTACTTTTCACTTTTGTTGTTGTGTCTCCTAGCTTCTCTTAGGGCTCTACACACCTCTTCTACAAAGTTTTTAAGTTTCTATGGAAATTTGAGTGACATTCTTGAGTGGTTGGAGTGAGTTTTCTTGTGAGAAGGGCTAAGAGGATCTTGAGAAATTGAGAATCAGTGTGGATTGTTGTTTAGAGCTTGTTACACTTGGAGGGTGACCTCCTAGATGGTTAGGTGTCACCCATAAGCTTCCTCAAGCTATGGATTGTCCCGAGCAAGTTTGTAAGGGTGGACCTTGCCTCGCAAAGAAAAAAGGTAACTAAGTTGGTCTTTATGACTACTTGGTGAGATAAGAGGTCAAGAGAGACCCAATTCTAAGGAGCTCAACAATGAAGGCGTAGCATCTTTGTGATCCAAACTTCGAGAAAAAAAAATTCTTGTGTCTCCCTCTCTCTCACTTTGTAAATTTTGTATCAAAACTTGCTCATTTTTTATGATGTTTACTATTTTCTGCATTACAATACTTGTGCACTTGTTTTCTACTTCCGTTGTTATTACTTGTGTTTTTGAGATTATGGAGAATGACTCAAAATAGTTCATTTCCTGCTTAATTAAAAGTTTCTGCCTTAATAGATTGGAGGTTCTGACCAGCTGTCTCGATCTACCTAAGAGAGCTAATCGGAAGTTCCAACTCATTGGTACGAAAGGTCTGATCAAGCTTGAATTTAACCATTGTATTGGAGTAATTTTTAGGGATGCTTATTCACCACTTCTAGGGCTTTTAATTGGTATGAGGGCTAATCTCTTTGGATTGGCTTAACCGCAAGAAGAGAATATGTCGGGGGATGGGTCTACACCACCACATACCGGTAAAGATCCTTCACTTGTCGGTAGCTCCATAGACAAAAAGTGATGCTTAGGGAGTTTCAACACCTTTTGATTATGACATGATCAAGTCACTTTCTCATCCTTTTGGTCATATTGGGCATGAGATGGTGGATTATCTGCATAATATGGCAAGGGGGAGCACTGACAGAAGGAAGGATCCAGACACATTATCTTAGGAGACCCACAGATCCTAGATTCAATACTGCAGTTCAGTTGGACTAGTACATCATAGTTTGTATGGCTAGATCTAAGTTAGTGATTAAGATAAAGTGGATAGACTGGTACTACATCAGTCAAAAGAGGTTTGTTACCTTTAAGGATGTGCTAAAGCTATGCTTAGATAAACACTTGGGATGCATTATGTGTTTTGAGCACAATTGGTGTGAGGAGGTGATTCTCCAATTCTGTGCCATAGTGTTTTTTGAGGAGAGTGACCAAGGGGAGCTATAGATGAGGTGGCTAACTTAGGGGAGACAATATTCAGTGATCATAGCTCAATTTGTTCAAAGTTTGCAACTTGACCTAAATGATCTGAATAGGGTCAACATTCACAATGAGAAACCCCTTCCCATCAACCGTATAATGTTCATGTACACTAGAGATGCTCCTAGGGATTGCATGGGAACCACCAAGGGTATATTTCTTGCCTACAAGATTCTCCTGAACATGTTGAAGGTTATTCTGAGCCCTAAAGCTGGTGATGCTACTGCATTTCCTGTTACACTCTATCATTTTCTTTCTAGTCTCAGATCCAACAAGTCTCCCATCATGATTGCAAAGTTCATTTAGTTCGAGATCTTCAACATCTCCACTGATACTAAGAAGGGATGTGCCTATGCCCCTATCTCATGAGGGTCATTGAGGCAGTGACTAGCATATCTTTCTACAAGGAGGTAGTTCACAAGCCCTTTCACCCCAAGGTGCCTCCCACTCTTTCTTTTGATCTTGATGTTGGTACCAACTCAACTCCACACGAGCCTCCTAGTTCTAGTGCCTTTTCTTTGATCATCAGAGGTCTCAAGGCTATCTTCAATAGTTGCAAGAGAATTGATGCCAAGGTCAACAAGATGAAGAAGATACAGGAAGAGTTGATGAGGGATGCAGGGAAGGAGGTCTCTAGTGATTTAGAGGGGCATGTGCTTGACAATCCCTTTGTTCTTTATGAGGCTGTCCATAACTTGATTGTAGGTGTTGGCACTTCTTAGGCCTTTGAGGAAGTGCCAGAAGTCACTTGATACACAACTTCAGATGAGGAGATTGATGAGGAGTTTGAGATTGTTGCTGAGGGAGAGTCTAAGGGTGCAGCTGATATAGAACAAGGGGATGACAATGATGATGATGCTAGTGGAGATACCAAGAAGTCACCTTTCAATGATGGTGATGATACGAGTGTGCAATCGGGAGATACGAAAGTGGTCCCTTCAAATAGCGAGTGATTCCTTTCTTCCCCTACTTTGCTAAAGGGGGAGACAAATACAAAATGAGAGGGATCAATTTTAATTTTTATTTTCACCTATGTCAGTATGTTTTGGTCGAAAGTTCTGACCTCTTGGTTGAAAGTTTTGGCCAGACCGCTCTTTCTATCCTTCGTATTTTAAGAACTTATGTGATTTCCTGTGGACAAGTGGTTAATCCATGTGAGCTGGGATGTAATAACTTTTATTTTCTTTTTCGGCTTAGTTTCAGCTTATCTAAGCCTAATATCATTTATTGCTTGTGTGGTGTGATTTTTTCCTCTTTATGTGTATTTACCATGTCATATGCATTACTTTTATATATCCCTGTACCACACAATGCACCCCATAGACGAAAAAGTATTGAATTGAGAAGAGCTAGGAGGATCTTGAGTACTTGAACATCGGCGTGGGTCGTCGTTTGGAGCTTGTTATTCTTAGAGGGTGAACTCCTAGATGGTTAGGTGTCACTCATGAGCTTTCTAAAGCAGTGGAAAGTCCTGGGCAAATTTGCGAGGGTGGACCTCACCTCCACAAAGAAAATAGTTAACTGATGAAGTGAGAACCAAGTTGCTCTTTGTGATTACTTGGTGAGGCAAAGTGTCAAGAGAGACCTAGCTCTTAGGACCTCTTCAACGGAGAGGTAGAATCTCTGTGACCCAAACTTCAGGAAAAAAAATCCTTGTGTCTCTATCTATCTTACTTTGTGAATTTTATGTCAAAACTTACTATTTTTCTATGTTATTTACTATTTTCTGCATTATAGTTCTTGAGCACCTGTTTTTTTGCTTTTGTTGATATTACTTGTGTTTGTGAGATTGTAGAGGACATAAAAAAGTTTGTCTTATGTTTAATCAGAAGTTTTTGCATCAATAGATCGTAGGTTCCGATCAATCATCTCGGTCTGCCTAAGAGAGCTGATCAGAAGTTTCGACCCATTGGTCTCGAAGGTCTGATCAAGTTTTAATTTGACTGCTGTATTAAAGTAATTTTTAGAAATGCCCATTCACCCCTCTCTAGATTATCTACAAGGCTTTTAGGTTATTAATCTATTGATAATTGTTTTTGCAGGTGGTGTACTTTAAGACAATCATAGAAATCGTTTTTTATATATGGTCATCTTAAGATAACCTCCTATAAAAATAAATTGTCAACTTTTGAAATTTTTAGGTGCCAAAATATGCATAAAAATTATCTAAATCATAGCATACGTCTATAAGCGATTTCTATAGGTAGATAGTTAAATCTATCACCTTTAAAATTGAGATCATTTTTAGAGGCGGTTGACTTAAATATCTATCTTTTAAAATTAATTTTTAAATGCCGTAATGACTAGGCGTTCCCTCTCGGATTTATTGTAGAGGCAGGTCTGCTTTTAGACCACATTTAAAAAGAAAAGGAGGTGTTGCCAAAAGTGGTTTTTTAAAGTGACTACTTAGTTGAGACCACTCTAAAATTCTAAAAAAATTACTAGAAAGTTAGTGAAGAGCTTCTCTTTTTCGCAATAACTGGTTTTAGTGTTAGGATATTCTAATAGAAATGGCTGATATATCGGCCAAGTTTAAAAAACAAATAAAAAATAGTAAAATTGTACGATTTTCCTTGTTAACCATCTCCCGATGGTAAGAAAGACTCTGTTACTGAATCTCCTCCTTTATGGTTTTCTTGAATTAATCTGATCGATTTTTTGGATGTCCAGAACGAAGATAATCTCTAACAGGATGCATGGAGTACTATATATTGAACTGACTAAATAATTTGAACATTCAAAATGCATTTTACTGGCATGACCAAACATTTAAAACAGTTGTGTCACTCTAGTCTAGTGTCGAGCAGTTCAGGACAACGTATCAACAAACCCCCTGATGAGAATCCAAACGTGCTCACAATTGGCATCAGTTTTTTTTTTCTAGATGCATATGTACGTAGAAAACGTGTACATATATGCAATACGCCAAATAAGATATATATCCACATCAAGTAAGGACGTCCCAATCAATGTATATAAGTCAAACAAAGCAGCTGCATGAAGAAGAAAATTTTCAGGCCGATCGCAACATTGTACATGGCCCTTTCAAGCACACGTACGTAGATGTAGATCGAAGTAGAGATATTCGATCGAGTTCACAGTGTACTATCGCACGGCAGGCAGCTGGATCGATCAATTATAGTTGGCATACAACGACATAACTGATCAAGTATGGAGAAGATGCTGTTACGGTTACTATAGTGATGCGTACTTGTTGATAACTGCACATACAAAAACTGTAGCTATCTGTACGTGTACTGGTGCACTGTAGTGTCTGGACAGTGAATAAAGGTTTCCGTCAAGAAACACAGCTGGAAAGAGGTTCTTTGCATGTCCCTGGTGACTCATAGGAGGGTTCTATACGTATCACAGTACTTTCTCAGATTCTAAATTTTGTTAGGTCGTAATATCCTTAATATAAATCATTTTACACTTGTGCAAATGATCTTACTTTTCTTCATTTATATTTGTGGAATAGCATTTTTTCACAAGGGCAAACTAGAGTAGAAATGATGAAAAAGTATATAGAAGTAAAAAATGATTTACATTTAAGAAAGAGTTGGAGAGCTTAAATGACCTATATTTATGGTCATAAGGAGTAGCAAATACCAGATAATAAATGTTGTTCTTGTAAGGTTAGCCAAATATTTATAGTATCTTTTAAGTATTGCCATAATTCAATTAGCAAGCATGAACATTTGCTTTGTCAAGAAAATTACAATTACACTTAATGCATGAGTCACCGAGAGTTTTCTTATGAAAGGAGAGATAACTCCTAGAGAACATACATTCGAATCTTCTTATTTGATTCTAGCTGCCATTAGCAGACCATCTAGCTTGTGACATTCCTAAGCTGTTTCCATCGTCACATGATCATTAGATCGCTAATATAGTTCTGCAAACCATAAGATCTCCGCTGATAACGAGTTCATTAAATCTCGCTACACAAGTGATGGCCAACAGCATACTAGCACAGAACTTCCTTCACATGCTAGACTATTACAAGTGAGATAAGTTAAAAAAAGATATCTAACAACTTGCACATCTCAATTATTTTATTTATTTGTCTGATATATCAAGACATTATATAACAAATAATACATGTGGATGTAACATTTTATTCCATCTATAACAAAAGTTTGCTGACTAGAATCGGTGGGCACTAGTAATAGCTAACGGGACAGAAATGTAAATGCGGAGGCCCCGCAGGCCGCAGCGATGTTGGCAAGCCATCCAAGTGGGTCCCATCCGGCAGGCACACAGTTGGAGGCATGCGTTGGCAGCGGCAGGAGTGGCAGTTTCTCTCTATTCCCTGCTCTCTGGTGACGCCATCAATTCTTCTGGGTCGAAGATAATAGTAGCAGATACTACAGAGTCGCTGCCACGTGGGCCCACGAACACATTGGGCCTACATTTCAGCGAGAGTAGATAAGGGAAAGGTAGGTACAAGGTCCGTACTAGAGACAAAACTGGGCGCTGCAGGCCAATGGGCAGCGACGGAATGGCATCTATGTCATCGTCTCAACGCCAACTGCAAATGCTAATGCTGCGAACAGCTCAGGACCACATTCCAGTCAGAGCTCATCTATCTTGAGCTCAGCTCAGCTCCCAATACAAGAAAGTATTCCTACGCTGCAATTTTAGATTACTCTCTGTCCAAAAATCCTGCAAGCTTGAGAAATGTTCTCTCCTCTCTTCTGGCCCGTACTATTACTAGCCAGGAATTTAGTGTTGCTGGTACCCAGCCATTGTGTACAACTGTTCAACCATGATCCATCTCTCCTCACTCCTGGCATTGCATGCACGCATGAATGATGGCTGGAGATGGTTGAACAAGGTTGTAGATAGGGATGGATAGATGGCTAGCTTATATCTCCTCCTCCTTTGATTGCTGGATGACAAGTGAGACACCATCATGGGATTCCTGCAAGGAGAAATCATTGGATTAGTTCATCCATTGTTGCTTGCCTGTGCTCGGTGACAATACATATGACTTTTTTGAAACATAAGAAATTGTTCCCGTTCCTCTTGAAATTGAACCGATGATTTATATAATTTCTCTACTCTTCTTAAAAAAAGAAATGGCGGTGACCGTGAATCTAGCACCACACAAACTGTATTATATATTTTTACCAACTACTTCTTCATTTGATTCAATATTACAAGATAGTCCTTCTACGTTAGTTCTATCTTATTATTTCATCTCTATATATAGGTTTATTAACAAATTAAGAGATCTACAAGGACAAATTGTTCTTAGAAACCTCACAGTTAATTTGCTCCTAACAATATTACCACACATATAATTCATATTTATCTGTAGTAAAGCACGGGTATTTAACTAGTATATGAAAATCTTGTAAAGCATCTTATGTTACAAATGAAAGAGGAATGTACTCTATGAGTAGTTACCTTGTTTGAATCCATTATGAGAAACATGCAATCACCATCAAATTAATACAGCAGTCCATTGGAATATACCAAAGTCGTCAATCATCCATGATGCATAATTGCGATCTCTTACCAACTAGGTTTTTCAAAGGAAAGTTAGTAGCCTGACTTTTAAGTTTACATCACGGTATCATCACTAACAAATCAATTGTGACCCGAGAGCTTGACACGAACTAACCATATTCCCCATCTTGCAAATGAAAGTCTAATTAAGATGGTACATGTAGTTTTACTTTCTTTCCAATATGTACTTAGTTTTGCTGTTGTTATTTTTATGTGGACTGTCTCACATAGGAAGGCCTTGCCATTATTACTCTTGAGCAATCATGCATGTTATTACCGATAAGGACCCATCAAATAAATTGAATGATTTTGCTAGCAATAATAGAGACGGTGTGGGTTTAATACTGGTAATACATTAATAGCTCTAATTCAACTGAATGAAAAAGACAACCATAATTTACATGTGGATAGACGCATGTCAATCATTAGACAGTAGTAGATAATTCAAATAACCATCCGTAGACCGTAACAAATAATTAAAATATATACGAATGTAGCTATACAGGTTATAAATTAGTAGTAATTTTTAGCCGGATGACCACACTTAAAAACCTAGTATTGCCAGGCCATCAGCAAGTACCGATTCTAGTCCTACTAGTAGCATATAGGGGTAGCTAACTAGCCGCTCAGGCTTAGCTACCTTTTGTTGCATGGTGTGCGGTCATAAACAATGACACGAAATGCACGCATCGCAGGGCCTAAGGAAGATGGGGCCTAGATGCAGTTTGCAGACACGTCACCTGGATGGGATGGCTGCCATACATCGTCTACTCCTGCTAGCCGTCTCCCTGCCTGCCTGAAGGCTGAAGCTAAGCCTGGCTACTGTAGAAGTAAAGTTCGAAACCGGATCCCGTCCGTCCGAGTCATCCTTTACAGCGACGTCCCATCGAAAAGACAGGAACAAATGACCAGAAAAGAGAGCAAATTAAGAGAAGCCGATGGAACCATCAGGATACGGAGGATTAGCTTCCAGGAACTGTAGACAGCGAAACCCTGCGTTTTTCTGCCGCCATGAACGACCACTCGAAGGTCTCAGACGCGCACGATTCGAAGAGCAGCCAAACACGGAATCGAATGTAATCCCTTTTATCGCCTTATTGATACTGATAAAGATCGTGCATATGTGATTTAGCTTACTGTGTCCGTTAGTGCATGTCCGAACTGAAAAAGGATCATTAATCGCTAACCCTGAACAGTAGCACCACATTAGTCCAGATGGTTCCGGTAGAAAAAACTATATGTATTCCATTATACACGCATGCAGTTAGGCCGGCCTGGTCAAAAAAGAAGCGACGGCGACACGAACTGCAGTGTGAAAAGGAAACCACAAAAAAACTAGTAGTAGCAGCATATGTATGCAGCACGCATGCACACTGTTGCAGATGTAGGCAGAGCGAACTGTTGGAATTCCAGCACGCAGGGATTCCACACACGCATCTTTCAGCTGTATCAGCTCAGGCCACCCTCGCCAACAGACAGAAAAATAGTTGCAAATTATAAGCTGGATATATCTCCTGAAGGGGGAGATGTCTCCGTGTCATCAACATCCCAGCAATTATCTAATCGGTTCGAGATACTCTATATAGAATAGAAGAAGTCCGTCTCGCCTATCTCTGATCGATGCAACAAGTATGCAGATATGTTTGGTGCTTGCATGGTGGAGAAGGGAGAAACGTAATCGATCGTTGATAGGAGTAGCTCGCTGGCTGCTGCATGCTTGTCTGGATCACGACTTGTTATAGAAGCCTGTACACACAGGTAGGTTGATCTCGATTTCAACAGCTACTATGTCAGAAAAAATTTTAAACTCTGAAGAGGATATTCCTTCAATACTTATATATCATTTATATGTCATTTAAATAGTTATAAAAAATTTAAAAAATCAACAAAATAGATTGATAGATAATATATCAATTCACAAACATAGTTCAAATTTAACCTCTATATATTAAAAAAACAAATATGATTATGAATATGTGTATACTATTCTGAGTTTAATTTATTATTTTTTATAACTTACGAACATTGAATTGAAACATAATATATAATACATTAATGTGTCTTATTAATTTTTTAAAATTTTTTATAACTATTTGAATGACATATAATCAACGAGGGGAAATCCCTTCAGAGTTTAAAATCCATCCACTGATATGCTTTTGCTCAATCAAGTCCAAAAGTTTATAGTGTGCTTGCATTGAATTTCCGTTGTAGCTAGGTAGTATCCAACTGGGGCATACATACAGTCGTCTGCGTTCCTCAGCTTCTTGAGATGTTTTCCTGACCTGAACACTGTACCGTTCACATCCTGAAGGTTATATTTCTTTTGCTTTTTTGACAACTACACAGGAGAACAGGATGCAAAGAAACGGCCAGCATGCGCGTATATAGAAGCATCGACCATGGATGCTTTTTCCATCAGGTTTCGTCTAGTATAGCAACTTCTTTTTTTTAAAAAAATTGTAATCTCAGCCTCTCAGGTGTCACCAGCACTACACAACAGTTAGACGTTGAGCTTTGGATAATGGCCTTGGATAAAATCTATCCTGAAAATCTATGAATCGCACCTGTGAGATGTGTAGCGATCGACTAGCCAACTATACTACTGTGCCACGAAAATAACTAAATAAGCAGCCAGTGGCCACAGTGCGTCTGTGGTCAGCCGTGGGTATTTTTGATAGATGATATATTTATAGGTGCAGTGCTTAGTTAATATTAAAATATTTACGAGATGGTAATGAGTAGAAGATATAGAGAAATTTTTATATAAGTTTGGGCTATTAGCATGAATAATAGCTCTACTCATATATTTATATGTATTCGACAATTTCAACCACATAGGGTACAAAAGAAGAGTAATCTACTCTATCTAGCCTATTCAATTATTATGTGGTGATCTATGCGACAAGATGTAGTCGTCGCTATCAGCGAGACAGCTTCTTGGATTTTAGCTCGATATGGGTTTGATTTGAGATTCGATGTTATCTCCTTGTAGGAGATTATTGTTTTTATAATGGTAGATGTCCTCTTTTCTAAGTAGAACTCGAAGAATTCTTTAAGCAATATGATTGAGTAGGTTGATTCGTTCTCGGATCAGACTTCACAGCCCTATCTTAATCGAGCATAGTTTTCTTTTTTTAGTTATGCGCGCTTCCATCTTTAGAGACATATGTCCATATGTATGTAGGTATCCTCGAGATGATTTAGTCCAAGTATAGGACATTGATAGCAATCTCTAACCTGTATGCAAATTCCCTTCCAACACTTTTATTCTACATACCTCAGAAGTCATGTTATTTAAAATATAAACATAGTCGGAAAAATGGTCTCGACTAAGTTAAGGTCTGTTAACATTTTTCTACCATACGGGTATAACGATGACGCTATCAGAATTTGAATTTGGATAGATGTAAAAAATCTGAATTATTTCTACAATCCCACCAAGAATATTGCCACTTTCCTTAGAATATAAACTACCAGTGTGTATCTATAAAATCCAGTAGTGAGATTTGTTTTGGGTTCTGTTTGTCATTCCAAACTTCAAGCCTTCATTTTCCCAGTGCCTAAGCTTCACAACCAACAATCATAATTTTCTCACAACTCTCCCTACCACCGTCTCCATGGATATTCCATGATAGAATATGAATGAGGTGGCGATGAAGAAGCTGCAAGTGGAGGGTTCAATTTTTGGCCAGGACACCATGACCTAGATAGAAGGAGGTACACGCCCCAAACCTACCATCGGCTTTATTTTGACTCTTACCACTTTTTGCCAGTGCAAGTTCATCCCTTCCCCTCTGATTTTTGTGTCGAATATCCTTGATCTCTATGGAATCCAACTCTTGCATCTAAACCCCAACTCCATAGTATTTCTAAATATTTTTGCCCACCTATGCGAAGCATTCATAAGTGTCACCCCCTTTATGGATCTATGGAGGTGTTCTATAAAGATCATGAAACAAGCCACTGCGGTTTCCAACTCCGCGATGAACTCAAGGACTCATATATCCCAATCACCACCCATACATCCAAGAAGAACTGGAGCCAGAATTGATTCTATTTGGAACATACAGCTTAGTCCGACAATCTTGATGTTCCCACCAAGGTGCCATTAAAAGTAAATGAGTGGAACGAACCTATAGCCACATCCCTATCTCTCCAAACCTTCATCGATAACATTTTCGTATTTAGAGTTTAGGATCTGATTGTGTACGAGGTCATTGATAACTTTATGCATCAACTGATTTGGCCTTTACAACTTCATCCTAACCCTGCGTATTTATACTCACGGACTGAGAATGAATCCTGGATGTCGTGTCGGGGTACGTAGCATGCGCGTCTCTTTCAACATCCCACACTTATTCGTATTGGGGCATAATTCTAATCTCCCAATATCTTTTGTGTAGATCTTGGTGACGTGAGGATCCAAAGGATGTGGTAACGGTCCCCGCGAGTTCAGCCAAGAACATCCCTACACCTCCCTGGGAACTCCTGGAAGACAACTGAGACAAAATTATCAATGTAATTCCTCACTTTATTAATCCCTAATTTCTTCCTTTTTCACCAATGTCAGCATCATAGTACTTAGCTACTAATATTATTAAGATTTTTCATTGGTCAACGTTATTGGTCTCTTGGTGGACCACCAGCTCTCTGCTGAGGACAAGGCAATAGTAGAGCAAAAAGCTGCCCATTCGACTAAACAAGCTAAGTCAGCCTTAGTATCACTACCGGTAGCAGCGGTTCTTGGAAGGAAAGAGTACTAGCACCATCTAGCGGTGAAGCCAAGGCCGCTCACCAGACAATGATAAGTTTTATTACTATATGGAGCCTATCCGATTAGGAATTTTTTGCTTTGACAGAGTAGTAAACGTATATTATCTTTATTCACCAATGTTGTTAGACCTCCACCCCAACTCAAGAATGCCTTAAGTTGCTTTGTCCCAAGGGCAAAGACCAAGCCAAGTAAGCAAGTATCCTATCTTGTCAATTTTGAAGACTTGTTGCTTTTGGGACTTTCGTCGTTGATTTCCATTTTCTAGTAGTTCCACTCCTACCATCTCGGACCAATAGTGTAAGAAAGAGGAGGGGACTAGCTCCGATGCTCCTTCTCACTTGCCCCAAAGTCTTTGACTCCCTCTCCACCTATCCCTCCTCCAACATCTACCCCTACTGCATGTCTCCATATGATAGGGACCGGTGGCGTCTATCTACAGGGACACTTATTGTCCTTGCATTAAGAAATGGCGATCTAAGCCAGCATTGCTGATAAGGAGATGGCAAGATTCTAAAGAGAGCTTGCTGACGTGCAAAAGCATATTAACAAGCTAGAAGTAGACCTTATGACAGCCACGACTGACAATGCCACCCTTCGCTACTTAGTGAAAGACAATACGGTCATCTGCAAGGCGAGGGAGAATTCACTAGAGGACAAGAAGAAAATGGACAACCTCGGAGAAGGGCACAAGGCACAATACTCATCCTTGAGTGATGTGACCGATAAGCTGGGGCATCAAGTTCCTCCTTCACTGTTTGATGATGAGTTTACAGTGATGACATCACTAGGGGCTCTAGTTGAGAAGCTTCATCAAGTCCCTATTGAAGTCTCCAAGCAAAGTGCAAATGATGCTCGGATGGCTATGTACACTACCATCTGGCATGTTCTCTCCTATGTCTTGCTTCATCACCTCGAGGTGAATGTGAGTGAGATGACCAAGAAGGGCTTGCCTGAGGATAGGTAGAAGAAGATCATCAAGAAAGTGGACTCGACGAGCCAAGTGGTGGTGGAGCTCTACTTAGACCTATAATTTATCTTTTTTGCTTTTCTAGCCTTTTCTTGTATTAAAATAATATCAGGCTATACTCGGTCAAATAAATATTTATTGTATAAGTAATATGTATTTCTCCCATAATTCTTGTTGTTGTTGGTTTTATTTTACTGTAGCAAGGAAAAAGAGATCATGGTGACTGACTAGCAATGTTGTCAAGTCATCACAAAAGTAGATGAGTTCAAGGACTCTCTAGCTATCCTCTCCCTAGATGTCGATGCCCTTAGCCATGTTAAGGAGCTAGAGGTGCACATCAAGTTTCTTGAGAAGGAGCTTCTTGGTATGTCTTTACCAACATCTATCTTTTCTTATCTATCTCCATAATATATGACTAACTTAGGAATTATTTGTGTGTGATAGATATTAAATACTAGGAAGAAGCTAGTAACCATGAGAACGACAAATTAGAGAGGAAACTGGAACTAGTGAAATCCAAAGTGGACCTCTAATTTTTTACTAAGGACTAGGAGATTGAGCTCTATTAAGAATAGAGATATATAGTTTCGAGCTTATCTAAAGAATACTTACAAGCTTTTCCAAGCCGTTTGCCGAGAACTCCACTTCAAACATCTAGAACCTATTGAGTGTCTTTAGGGATATCTGGACTGGATCAAGAAGATTAGCTGCGTCCTTGTGAAGCTTCTTGGCTAGATCAATGAATGCCTAAGAGCTAAGTCTTGGTGCTTGGGTCGGTTTGGAGGAGCTAACGTTCTTACCTGTCTGAAAGACCAATGTCCCAACTAGAACTTATAATTTCTAAAATTGAGGTTCACACGTTCTCTGAGGTCACTCGCCGAGATCGATGCCTTAGCCCAATCTTTTATTATCCTCGTAGAAAATGGATTTAGAATAGTAGAGTGGCAATGGCTAGCTTGGTAGACTTTTTCTACAAAAAGAGAACTCGACACAAGAAAAACATTAATATTTATAATATATGTAATCGCTAAGTCTAATCTGAATTGACAAAAAAGTATAGAAAAAAGTAATGTATGCTCTTTTTGTCAATTTTATTTGTGTTGAATACATACTCAAGCTTTGTTGAGTACTCCCCTAGCCCTGGCAATAAGTTCAAATTTTGTCGGACTTACTACCTTTGCATGCGCTATCATGAGGAGCAAAACTCCCGCTATCCCTCGGCTGACTGAAAATATAGAGTGTCCCCTACCTATAATCAGCTAAAGAGCGTATACAAAGTGTAGAAGTTATATAGCCCGGCTAAAGTTAGAGTAAGTAGAAGGAACATAATATCAGTGAATTTTGCACAACTTTATTATACATGGGACAATATACGTATATAAACTTTACATATAAGATAGACTAAACATAGAATTTATGTAGTAGGTTGATGTTCTATGAACTAGATAATTCGCAATCCTCATCATCTGTGATCTTGTACGCTTCTAGTCAAAGTACTCGTACTACTTTATAGTGACCTTCCTACTTTGGTAATAGTTTGTTTTTACCAACCTAGCTCTATACTCTCCTATGGACGATGTCTTCTACATCAAAGGCTCCAGCTCGAATGTGTTTTTTGTGATATTGATAAAGGGTATGCTAATATCGTGCTACCCTGACTATGACACATTCTCAGTGTTTCTCAAGCAAGTTGACATCGTCTGCATGCCATTCATCTTGCTCCTCATCGGAGTAATTTTCTACTTGTGTGGAAACCTAGCATAGTTCAGTTGGGAGTATAGCCTCTAATATGTATATGAGGTAAAATGGGGTCTCTTTTATAGCCATTGTCGGTGTTGTCCGCGCAGCCCATAATAAAGACTAAAGTTCTTCAACCCAATGACGATGATAGGCCATGAGTTGGTCGTATATCCTAGTCTTTATGGCTTGTAGTACTATTCCATTTGCGCATTCAACTCGGTCGTTGCTATAAGGATGTGAGACTGACGTAAAGCAAATCTCGACTCCCAGCTTAATGCATAAATATTAGAAATCACCACTTTTAAATTGAGAGTCATTGTCCATTAATATACGATAAGGAAGACCAAATTTGCAGAAGATATCTTTCATGAATCTGTGTTCATGCCAAAATCGGTCTTACTAAAAGGCGTGCCAAGAGGCGTGTTCACCAATAGAGGTTTAGTTCGATGCATCTAAACACACAAAGGTCTGAATAAAATAGACGATAAGCAATAAAGAGCAAAATCTGATTTTTTTTCAAAGAGACGAGACTTACTAACCATCGGTGATCATATTGTTAAAAATAGCCTTGATAGATCAAACTAAACCAAGACAGTATAAGATTGAAGCTAATAACACTAATGTGATATAAACTAGATTAGTCGTGCTAACAGTATAAATCGGTTGTGAATCCGATGCATGCATAGAAATACGATATAAACAAGTAAACTCATTAGCTAGCTGAGCAGATGAAAGAAACGAAAGTTACTAAATCATGATGCTAGCCTTATTAAAAACAATATTGATAGATCAGATCTAACCAAGACAGTATAAGGCTAGATCTAATAAAACCAGATCGATCGCTAATAGATTAATCATGGACAATCTATGTATATCGACTGATAAGCCGATATGTTAAGTTTGAAGCTCAATGTAAAGGTAACTCATCGGCTAGCTACTCCGACGAAATGTCACGTAAGAACCCATCAACTTAGGCTCAATCTATTATCACCAGTCTAGAAGGTCGGACCAAACTGATGCAACACGAGACTGATGATGATAAAATGAGCTCGATAAGCCAATAGATCACACGCAAACATGATGTGATATATCCGATCAGGCTAAGAGGTCAGACCTAACCGATGCAAACTTAGACAAAGCAGATATACTAAGATAATGACGAGACTTACTCCTTCATTAGAGAGCAGATATAACCGATGCAACCCCACGTCGATAACCAAAACTCGCTTGGAAAAACCTAGAAGAACTAGGGTAGCAATGCGTCGAAGTTGTATTGATCTATGAAGATATCTTACAAGGTCCATGTGGGTTTGTATTTATATCTCAAGATTACACAAGTCTGAGATGGTTATAAACAACATTTGAATATTATTTCTTATACAGAAAAGGAAACTATATATAAGAAGTTAATAAAATTAACTACTCTTTCCTAATTATAAGAGATATCTTATATATACAAAACCACTCTGCTGTGGTTTTCACGATTCTTTCCTAGATTCGATCTTATCTGGATAATTTTTCACATATCGATTAAACCGAATCTGTCTTTATCTATCCGATCGACTATTTCCTTATATTAATCGGTCTCTTTCCATAAGCTGATTGAGTTCTCCATTTATCAATCAACCTCTTTTCATAAGCTGATTAGCTTTTCGATCCTTAACCGAATCTGTTTATAGGCTTACCAAATTTTGGCTTTAACAATTTGATAGCATTATCGGCCTTTATTTCCTATATGGGTATCACTTCTATCTACTTGGTAAACTTGTCAATTGCCACGAATAGGAACTTTTGACTGTCATATCACACCAGTGGGAATGGTCCTAGGATGTCTAGCCCCCAACACAAGAAGAGCCATGAGAGGTGTATCATCTGTAGAACTTGTGCTAGTATCTTGCTAATGAACCAAGTCACAAGCGTCTTGCAAGGCGATTGGTCAAAAGAAAACTTGTCATAAGGTTTGTTCGACCAGTGTTTGTCCTATAGCATGATTTCTGCATATCCCTTCATTAATGTCACGGAGTAGTGTTATGCCATATTCCCTATAGACAAATTTTAGTGGTACTTCATTAAGCACTTGCTTGTATAACTCTTCTCCGATGATACAGAAGAGCTTCGATTGGTGGGCTAACTTTTCTACTGCAATGTTATCATCAAGAGCTGTGTTCGATAACATATATGATCGTAGAGGAGTTCGCTAGTCATTGTCTCTCTCGATGTTGGCAATAGTACCATCAACCTTGTCGATGTTCGTGAGAGGTGTATCTCTCGTGCCAATGTCGGCATCTAGCTGTATATGCACAGATATCACTAACGAAAGATTTTATCAGGACTTCTAGAAAGGTACCGGGTTCAACCGGTTCATGTCTAGAGGAATCTTTGGTGAGTTCATAGCACCAAAGTTGTCATTGTAACAGATATGACGAACTACAATTTTGTCAAAATGCTATTCCATCTCTCACCTCTGCCAAGTGCTTCATTAACTCCTTGTTTGAACACCGATACTCCTTATGCCCTTGATTGGTGACTAGTTGTGAGCTCTTTCTCATATTTAGTTGTTTTATTACAAGTAAAACGGCTACTCGGAGTCTTGCTAGATCTTTGTACTCAGCGATGTCAAGTTGGATTGTATACTTGAGATTTTCTCCAGTTGATGATGTCAATATGACACCAGCCCTTGCGCCTCATCTATTCATTGCTCCATTGAATGTCATAGTCTAGGTCTCGCTAAGCGTATCATCGATCTTAGTTTCAATCTCAGCAATGAAATCAGCTAAAACCTAGGACTTTATAGTTGTTCAAGGAATGATGTTGACATCAAATTGACTCAGCTCTATGATCCACTTGGCAACGCGTCGTGCCATTTCTTTGTTTTGAATGACTTCTCCGAGTGGAAAGGAAGAAATAACTATCACCTTATGAACTTAAAAATAATGGCACAGCATTCTCGACATCATGAGGATTGTGTAAAGTAGCTTCTAGATCTGAGGGTATTTTGTCTAGCATCATGGAGTACTTCGCTAATATAGTAGACTGGTCATTGTATGGCATCTAGTTCAACCATGAGGATAATGCTGACTATGTGCAGTGTAGTTGCAATGTATAATAATAATTCCTCTTGAGGTTGAGGTGCGACAAGGATGGGAGGGTTTGAGAGGTATCTTTTAAGGTCAAGAAAGGTCTTCTCGATGCCTTGGGTCCACACAAATTGTTCATGCTCCTTTGGGAGATTGAAGAAATATAATCATTTTTCCCTCTTCCGTGCCACAAATCAGCTTAAAGTGGCCATACACTTTTTTAGCTTATGCACCTCTTTGAGTCTTGTTGGTGATTTCATGTCTTCAATCGCCTTGATCATATCAAGATTTGCCTCAATTCCCTTGCTAGAGACAAGGAAGCCAAGTAGTTTCTCTAATGGTACTTTGAGCATACACTTCTTTGGGTTCAGCTTCAGCCTGCGTTTCCAAAGATTGCAGAACTTTTCCTTAAGGTCTTCAATCAAGTTATCTTGGGTTTTGATTTTGACAATGTTGTTATCTACATATACTTCAACATTTTGTTCGAGTTGGGATTAGTAAGCACTTTAAACTTCTCGTTGATAAGTAACTCTAGTGTTTTTCAACCCAAACGATATTTTGATGTAGCAAAATACACCATATGGGATTACAAAATATGTTTTTTCTTTGTTCTCCCTGGCCATGCTAATATGAAGATTGCTTGAGAAAGTTTTGAGAAAACTCAACAACTTGCATTTGGCTGTCAAATCGATTAGTTGATATTACTTAGGAAGTGAGATGTGATTTTTTGTACACACTTTATTGTAGTCGGTGAAATCCATGCACATGTGTCGTTTGTCGTTTTCTTTTCACACGATGACTAGGTTTGCTAGCCATTTGAGATGTAGGACTTCTCTAATGAAGCCTACCTTCTGGAGCTTGTCAATCTCCTCCCGGATAGATTTCTTTTGAACTAGAGAAAATATGCGTACCTTTTGTTTGACCAGTTTTGAGTACGGTCGTACCATCAATTTGTGCTCAATCACTTCTCTAGGGATCCTAGGCATATCGGACAGTTGCCATGCAAACACCTCCACATTTGCCCGAAGAAAATTGATTAGAGCTCAAGTTCCTATTTCTCTCCAAGTCCTTTCTTGATCTTAACTGTCTTCTTAGGATTAAAGTTGAAGAGTGGTACCCCCTTGATAACACCGCTAGGCTTTGCAGTGACCTTAGTTTTACTATGCTTTTGAGAAGGCTGTGGTAGGCGGGCGTGGAGTCTGATCGATCATACTGAGACTCTTTTTATTACACCGCACAACAATTTTGGTGTTCCTAAGAATAATAATTACTCTCTTAGGTCCTAGATCTTGATAAGCTAGTACGAGTAGTAATACACTGCCATGAACTTTGCCAATGTTATCCAATCGAGGATCACGTTGTATGTTGTATCGAAGTCAGCGATATCAAACATAATTTCTTGGTCCAAAAGTTGTCGAGGGCACCAAACATAACTGGTAGCGTGATCTTCCCCTATGGCATTGAAGACGAATTTGGTGTGATCTCATTGAATTGGTTGATCTAAAAATTTTAGCTCGCTTCAAGGGATCTCCTGGCTTCAAATGCATTGATGAAGAATAGACTGATAGAGTTGCCTCCATCTATCATAACGCGGGCAACCCTAATATTCTAGATAGTGGGCTTGACCACTATAGGATATCGGCCAAGGGTGGCATAAATCACTAGATATTGATCAACCAAGAATATTATGGCTTGATCTGACCACTGCAACCTTATTGCTTGTTCCTAGGATGTAGAGCATACTTCATATTCAACATTCTTATACTCCATCTTGGAAGAATATGAGATTGAATCGCCAAAGATATGAGCTATTGTGAGGTCAGAAAGAGGGTAGTTGTCGTCCTTATCAAATGACTTAGTGATAGAATTTTCCTTCTCGACCACATGGATACTCTAGTTGGGCTACATAGCCATCTAACAAGCCATCTCCTTCTAAAAAATTTGGCAACTAGCTAGAGAGTTAGAGCTTGTTTTATGAATTGGGTACCACTTTTGACGGAGTCCTTCGTCATGGGACTCGTTGCGCCGTGGTTGTTGGGGTACTCATTCTGCGATGAGCATCTCTTATTACACTTTGTGCTTTTTGTTCCTCATTTTCTTCTTGAGCTGATCTAGGTCTTTCATGGCACTTGTATCCTTTTTCTTCATAGAGGTCATGTCATCCGCTAGCTTTTATTTTTCCTTGCTTCACTAAAGAGCTTCATCGACAAGAGCACCTTGTTCGGCGATCTTAAATAACTTCATTGCCGTAGTTACTTGTCTTGTCGCCAATTCATGTATCGTCCACTGATTTTGGATGGTAGACTTGAATGCCTTGATGACAGAGGCATCAATGATATGTGGGATTGTATTATAACACTCGTTGAAGCGTCGTATAAAGTCTTGCGGAGTCTCCCTGTCCTTCTATCTCATATCGTGTAAATCATCCTTGATGGCATGCCTCTTGTATGTGTCTTAGAACTTCACTACAAATTGCTTGTAGAGATTGTCCTAAGACTCAATTAAGGATATGGGCAAGTGAATGAGCCATGACCTTGCTAAGCCCCTGAGTGCAATGGGTAGATAGTTTGCCATTTCATTCTCATCTACTCCTATCGCATTTAAGACTATGGAATATACCTAGAGAAATTCCTTGAGATTCGTACTTCTCTATTGTGCTAGGTTATTTGGTTCTCAAGAGGGCCATCATTAGTCATCATGGTCTTGACGCTAGGGCAGCGATGGAGAACTTAGCCGACTACGCCCACCGCTTCATCGATTGTCCTCTTCTCGTTAGTGATATGGGGAGCGGCCGTAGTACTCGCGATGATCTCGGTGATCGTCACGGTCGTCCCTACACTCACAATCATTTATGCGTCTCTCTAGGTCATCATGTAGATCATGACCCTGACAAGGATGGCGCTATGGTGAAAAATCTCATCGTCGAATGGAACCTTGCGCATTTTTTATAATAGTAGAGGGTTCCATACCTTGCTCTAATGTGTCTGCATCACTGAATTAGGGAAAGTTGACCTAAAGTCTAGAGATGTCGGCATGATGGGTTCTACTACTTGCTCAATAGATGTCAAATCATGTACCTTGCACTACCATGCATTTCTTTCTCCCCTTGTGTTACTACCCAGATCAAGATTATCAAGTATAAGAACTAACACTAAGCCAATATGGGTGCCTCTATTATCATCACCCTCCCCCTCTCAACCAGTCCTAAGAATAGGAGGGGTAGAGGAAGAAGGATGACATGTATCATAGGCTTTGGAATAGAATGGCTCATTTTCATAAAAAATGACATCCATACTCACAAAGAAACATCATTTAGATAGACACCAACAGCAGTAACCCTTTTGAGTAGGAGAATACCCAACAAAAACACAACGAATGATACAGGTATCAAGTTTTCCAATGGAAGTCCTGTAGTCATGAATAAAACAAACACATCCAAACACTTTTGGTGGCACAATGAAAGGATTGGAACCGCTTAAACATTCTAGTGGAGTTTGGTAATTTAAAACACGTGAAGACATTCAATTTATCAAATAAATAGCTATTTTAATTGCCTCTCTCTAAAGAAACTTTGGTACATTCATTGTAAACATGAGAGAGCATGCAACCTCTAACAAACATCTATTTTTTCGTTCAGCCACACCATTTTGAGCAGCAGTATTCACACAAGTGATTTGGTGTATAATGCCATTGAAGGACAGTAAGAAGTCAAAATCTGCATTGACATACTCTATCCTACTGTCTGAATGGAAGATTTTACCTTTGCATTGTATTGGTTACAAACCAAAGCATTGAAATTTTTAAATGAAGATAAAACATTACATTTTTGTTTAAGCAAATAGAGCCAAGTGCATCGACTAAAACCATCAATAAAGGTCACAAACCAACACTCACCCAAAATAGAGTTTGTAACAGAAGGTCCCCAAATATCTGAATGAACAACCTCAAAGGGAGTTTGACTTATTTCATTCCTACTAGGATAAGTTGCGCTAGTATGCTTAGCCAATTCATATGCATCACATACAAGCTTATCCTTAAAGCAAGATGCAAAAAGAGAATGAAATATACGAGCTAGAATAAAAAAGACAAATGACCAATCCTACGATGTAGTAGTAGCAACTCATCTATGGATGAGATGCACGTAGCAAGTACAAGCGAAGGTACAAAGTTGTCCAAGTAGTATAAACCATCACGCTTGGTCCCAATCCTAAGTACTTTCTCTATCTTCAATTCTTGAAAGAAAACCAAGCTCTACAGTTAAAAGGTTTAGTAATAGAACTAACAGATAGCAAGTTCACAGGGAAATTTGGGACATGTAGAGCAGATGTCAAAGATAAGGAAGGTATACAACTGATAGTTCCACTCCCCGCAATAGAGTCTAGAGATCCATCAGCTATACAAACTCTATCCTTTCCAGCACGTAGAACATTAGAATAGAATTCGTTCGAAGAACCTATCATATGATTGGTAGCCCCAGAATCAATTATCCAAGATGCAGATTTATTTGGACTTTGCTGATGATGGTAGGCATGGAAGTTAGAGGTTGAGGCTGGAGGATCATGTGTGGAAGCAGCAATAAGTTTGGACTTAAACCCTTTGAGAGCTTATGCAGCTGCCGCTGGTAATTCACTCGTAGATGAAGTGAGATGCACTCAATCTTGCTTACTCCCTCTGGCTTCACCAATATTTTGCCTTCCATATCATCGGTGTTTCCAACCAAGTGGGTATCCAACCAGCTCAAAGCAATTATTCTTAAGATGACCAGGTTTCTTGCAATGGTTGCACATTATTTTTGTCTTCATCCTGTATGTAAACCTAGTAGCATTTGCTTGCTCATCCTTAGGGATAATAGGAGATTGTGTAGGAACTTGTGAAAACAAAGCAGCACGAGTATCATTGTTTGCATGTGAGTCCACTACCTGATTAGATAATTGAGTCTTCACCTCATGAATACTAGAAATTGCCTCTTCAAGTGTTGTCCAACTTCTAGAAGAATACATCATTTTCCTTAAAAAATCAAATTCAGCATTACAAGATAAAAGAGACACCTTTTGGATCATCAGATTTGAATGGATGAAAAAAATTCAAGATCTCTATATAATCTTTCCAATTCACCGGCATATTCAGTCACTGATCTTTGACCTTGCTTTAGGTGTCTCATCTCATGTAGGATTATTGTCACTCGCATCTTATTTGTTTTTCTAGAAAATTGTTTGCTGATTTCATTCCATACATCAGCAGATGTTTGCAAATTTTCAACTTGCTCACGAACTGATGGTTCCATGGAGCCCAACAACCATACCATAACTTGCTGTTGATTTTGTTCACATCGTTCCAGTTCCACCTTATCATCTGTCTTTGCAGCCTTATCATCCAAGAAAAATTTAAGACCATGTGCTCCCAAAATCAGAGTGGCATTATGTGACCAACTAAAATAGTTTCCAGGTCTAGAAAGTTTAACTGGGTTAAGATCTAAAGTGATGACCCCTTTAGATTTTTGTTGAGATTACTCAATTATATAAGTAAAAAATTTATGCATACTTGCACACAGCTGGCTCACATCAGACTCCTGTTTTACTGGGCTCGTTAATTTCTTAGTGAATATATGACGGGAGAACACAAAACAAATGAATAGGCTATAGGACCGTACTGCTTGGTTTAATCAGGAAAAAGGTAGTGGCTCACAACACCTCTCACAACAGCAGGACCACAGCAAACAACGGTAAAGAAATTTGTAGCTTACTTTGTTGATCTTGGACCACAAATATCGAGGTGCAAATCAGATAAGAAGATTAGAAAGCAAAGCTTGGATGGTGTTAGGTAGAATATCTTGTAAACAAACCTTGACGTGGCTTGATTAAGTTGGTTAAGGTAGTTTGATAATAGATTCTTATCTCATGTAATCAGGGTCCCTGAACCAACCTAGCAGCACACGTATATATGTAATTCTCTATGTGATTCAGTGATATAGAGATAACACGAACACACCCACCGAAGGTGCTTCCTCCACACTATGCATATGAGATTATCACATAGTATTAGAGCCTAAGATGGCTAGCTCATCGTCGTCTGCCGTCTCTCCCAACCTGCTATTCGGCATCCATGTCTCTAAGAAGCTAAAAAAGTAGAACCATGCGCTATGGTTAGCGTAGGTTCTCATAGCCATACGTGGCTGTCACTTGGACGTGCACATCCTCAGCAAGGTTGATTCCCCAGAGATGAAGACCGAGCAAAAAAAGCACAACAAGGTCACCAAGATCGCCAACCCAGCCTATGAGATGTGGTTTATCTCGTGATGTGCTAACGTAAGTGGAGACCGCGACAACGGTGGCGCAAGCATGGCGACAGGTTGAGAGCATGTTCACCTCATAGACCAAGGCACTCTCTCTCAACATGCGTCTTGCATTAACTACAACACACAAAGGTAACATGAGTGTTACAGAGTACTTTGGCAAGATGAAAGCTCTTAATGATGAAATTGGAGCAACCGGTAAACTAATGGATGAAGAAGACATGGTGGTGTATGTGCTGAACGGGCTAGATGATGACTTTGAGCCAGTGGTTTCTGCTCTCGTGGCACGGGCTGAACCTGTCATGATGGTAGATGTGTACTCACAAATGCTTTGTTTTGAGACCAGGCAGCAAATGCGTCAGGTAGGAACAGCATCATTAGCAAACAATGCCAACCACGATAGCCATGGAGGCGGCTTCAACCCGCGTGGTGGCTCCTCTGGTCGTGGTTGTGGTGCACGCAGCCATGGAAACCCAGGACATGGATGTGGTGGCAACAACCAGCATCAAGATCGACCTATCTGTCAAGTTTACCACAAGAGAGCTCACATGGCTGCCGAGTGCTAGCACATATTTGATGAAAATTATGTGCCAGATGAAAGAAGTGTTGTTGCTGCTACCACCTACAGTGTGGATACCAACTGGTATCTTGACATAGAAGCAACCGATCACATCACTAGTGAGCTGGACAAACTGAGCACGAAGGAGAAGTACAAAGGGAATGATCAAATCCACACTACAAGCGAGGCAGGTATGAAAATTAATCACAAGTCACTTTGTTATTCATACTCCTAGTCATAATTTACTTCTCAAAAATATTCTTCATATGCCACAAGCCAACAAAAATATTATATCCGTTCAGCACCTTTCCATGGATAATCATGCTTTATTTACGATTTACTCCAAGTTTTTTAAGGATATGGACATGGGGAACATGATACTTAGAGGAAGATTGTGCAAGTGCATTTATCCTCTTCCCCCATCATCATCAATAAAGCAAGCATGCGTAGCTACACCATCCTTCTCCAGGTGGCACAATCGATTGGGCCATCTACCTGTTCCCATTGTGTCCAAAGTCCTTAGTTTAAATAATTTGTCATGTCAATCCAAGTCTAATAAAGAGTTTGTTTGTGATGCCTGTCAACAAGTTAAAAGTCATCAGCTACCATTTTCTAGATCATCAAGTGTGTCAAGTTATTCCTTTGAACTTATTTTTTAAAAATGTTTGGGGTCTTGCCCCTAGTTTTGTTAGAGGAAAGAAATTTTATGTCAGTTTTATTGATAATCATAGCAAATTTGTATATGTCTACCTTCTTAAGCATAAATCTAAAGTTTTTTTAGAAATTCCATGAGTTTCAAAACCTTGTTGTAAGGCTCTTTGATTATAAAATCCTTGCAATGCAGACAGATTGGGAAGGAGAATATTAGAAACTCCACTCTTTCTTTTATCAAATAGGTATGTCCCATCATGTTTCTTGTCCTCACAAACACCAAAAAAATAGAGCTGCTGAAAGAAAACACCACAATATAGTTGAGGTCACTTTAGGTGTGCTTGCACATGCATCCATGCCATTAAAGTTCTAGGACGAGGTTGTCCTTGCCGCCACCTATCTCAACCCTCTAGAAAAGTTGTTTAAGCAACAATCCAATTGCAGTGCTCTTCGAGTCTTTGGATGCATGTGTTGTCTTAATCTTCGTCCTTATAATAAACACAAGCTTCAATTTAGATCAAAGCAATATGTATTCCTTGTTACAACAATTTTCACAAAGCATTTAATTGTTTTGATGTCTCCTCTGGACGATTCTATATCTCTACAGATGTTACTTTTGATGAGGATGTCTTTCCTTTCTAGGATCTTCATTCCAATGCTAGGGTATGTCTTGGATCCAAAATCTCTCTCCTTCCACCTTCCTTGATTCCACATAGCTTTAACCAAGGGGGTGAATAGAATGATCTTGTGTTTAATTCTCCTAATCCTGTTAATGTGTCTGGTGGAGAAAATACATGCAATGATGCAGAAAATGTAGCAGATGAAGAAGATGCACCTACCTTTTCTCGGGAAGGTTAGCAACGTCAGATGGCACAGCAGAACCAATCACTATTTCCTTCCTCGATGCAGGCGCCCATGCAGGAACATGATGCTTCAGCTTTGCACCAACCCATGCAGCAGCCCATGCAATCTGACAAGCAGGTAGAGCAGCAGCATCAGTCGGCACAGCAGCAACACGTTGAGCAGGAGAACCAACAACAGCAGTATGAAGCAACACTCTACTGATGTGAACAGCTGTCGTGAGCCAAATCTCAGGTAAATCGGACCGGGTGAAGATGTGAGTGAGCCGGTGAAGGTCCAATCAGAAAAGATGACGTCTTGGTCACGCGAAAACCTAAGAGTTCTACTTATTGATATATGTTAATAATATTATTGTAGTTAGCTTCATGCCAGATGCTACTTTTGCCTTGTTGCATGATTTAAGCAAAGACTTTGCATTAAAGGAAGAATAGAGGTAAGCAAAGTGAGCAATGGCATATTGCTAAGTCAAGAGATATATGCTTCAAATCTTCTGCTCAAGGTTGTAATACAGGACAGCAAACCAGTTAGCACTCCGCTACCTATATTAGAAAAACTCTCAATTAATGAAGGAGACTTGCTTTAACCAAAAGATGCCACTCAATATAGAAGTGATGGTGGTCTCTACAGTATTTGACATTGACGAGATCGTATATTTCTTTTTTAGTAAACAAGGTATGTTAGTTTCTACAAGCTCCAACTATAGTACATTTGGCTATAGTTAAGAGAATTCTTAGGCACATTAAGTATAAAGTAGATCTGGGGCTTAGAATTTGCAAGTCTTCCTCATTACTTGTTAGTGGTTTTGTAGATGTATATTAGGCTAGATCACCAAATGATCGTAGGTCAACAGGAGGAGGTTTTGCCATATTCCTAGGATCTAACCTTATGTCATGAAGTACAAGAAAACAAGCAACGGTATCTCGATCTAGTACTAAGACAGAATATAAGGCTCTAGCAAATACAACCACTAAAATCATGCGGATTTAAGCTATGCTAGGAGAGCTTGAGGTTCAAGTTTCATAAGCTACAAAGCTTTGGTGTGATAACATTAGAGCTAATTATTTGTCCACTAATTTTATTTTTCATGCATGTACCAAATTTATTTTCATTTGTAAGAGAACGAGTGACTGCTAAGTTACTCAGGATAGAATATATTTCTCTAAGGATCAAATTGCTAATGGCTTCACTAAGGTGCTTCTGGTACGAGAACTGGAAAAGTTTAAGGGCAATTTAAACCCACAAAGGTTAGAATTGAGGAGTGTTAGGTAGAATATGCTGTCGTATGGTGTTATCTCTTGTCAACAAACCTTGATGTGGCTGGATTGAGTTTGTTCAATAAGTTTAGATAATAGATTCTTACCCCCATGTAATCAGGTCCCTGAACCAACCTAGCAGCACACGTATATGTGTAATTCTCTGTGTGATTCAGTGATATAGAGATTAACACGAACGCACCCACCAAAGGTGCTTCCTCCACGCCATGCATCTATGATTATCACAGATGGATCTTAACCACACCGGCAACAACAAATCTTTCCTTCACTGGTGCCTTCAAAGAAGCAAAAGGCAAAGTTTGGAGAAATTGGCTCATTGCGGGTCCGATTCACCCTTGAAGCCACACTGCAGCACCATAAACAAACTTCAGCCACCACGAATTTCAGAAGAACCGTTCAGGATCGTCCCACTCTGATGCGATGCTGCAATTTGGAGAGATTTTGGATTGGGTGATTAGGGATTGGAGATGAGATCATGGAGAAAATTCTGGGGCTTCGCACCTGACCTGGTGCCGTTTCTCTTCGTTAACTACTACCTTCGTTTACGTTATAAGACGCTTTGATTTATTTTCTACTCAAACTTTTTTTAATTTTAATTAATTTTATAGAAAAATTTATCAACATTTATAATATTAAATTAGTTTTATTAAATTTAATATTATATATATTTTGATAGCACATTTGTTTTGTATTGAAAATTTTATTATGTTTTTCTATAAATTTAGTTAACTTAAAATTCAAAACAATTTATAATAGGAAAACGGACTGACAACGCTCCGACTAGCCTGCTGCTATTGCTGCTGCTTCGATTCTCTGCGCTTGGTTGAGTTCCTGCGTTCGATGAGGCCGGCCGTTGTCTCGCTCCTTTTCTTTGGGATCGATCTCCGCGTGCGTTGGTTGCAGGGGCGATTTGTTTTCTTGATCATGCTGCTGAAGAGGAAGGAGATTTTTCCGTCCTGCGGCCCAGCGGCAGTCATAGCCTATCCAACGTCGTTGAGAAGCCCAAGGCTTGGGCTCAATGTAAGCATATAGTTTGCCACGATGTTATGGGCCATAATAGCCATACTAGCATGTTTTTTCTCCCACCGGCCTGCCTAGGTTGTAAAGCCCAAACCACAGCGCAAAAAAAAAAATCTTCTCTCTAATAGATAGGAGTTTTTGTTTATCACCATTATTGCATACGGTCTTGAGTTTTGGCTTCTCTCCACCACATAGATCTCTAGGCACGTACAGAGGTCGCTAAGAAATGGAACAATAAAACTATAATATCGCTATAATGTCACAGAGAAGTACAGAGTAGAAAAAAAAAACCACGGGGGAGGGGAGAAGGGACGCACGAGCAAGCTAATTAAGATAGTTAGCACGTAATACAGAGCGATCAAATGAATAATGATCAAACCAATAAGTTGGCAGCACTGTAGCTATCTACGTCGTAGTACGTACAATTTCAATGTAATCACCACGATCCCAACTCAACAAGCCTGCGGCGAGCTATACATTCTTGCATATTGCAATGAGGGATCAGCTGGCCACCCTGCAGTTGGTCCTGATGGTGCCGGCGTTGCCGGTGAGCACGCCGATGGAGCCCATCTTGACCATGGCGGCGGCGAAGTCGGCCTGGAACGAGTCGGGGTTGTTGGTGTAGGCGACGACCTGCGAGGCGGTGGTCTGGTCGGCGAGGAGCGCCTGGTCGGAGCTGAGAAGGCCGCGGTTGGCGACGATGGCGGCGTAGTAGTTGGTGTCAAAGGCGTTGGGAGTGACGGCGTCCAATGGCACCATCCCCGGCGGCGGCGCCTGCTGCTGCGGGCACTGCTGCGTCAGCGCCGCCACGTAGGTGGGGTCCATGCTGGGGTCCTGCCCGGCGTTGGGGCCCGACGAGTAGAGCCGGTTGCTGAACGAGCTGCAGTGGGACACCCCGATGGTGTGCGCCCCCGACAGCGCCACCATCTCGCCCTGGGTGAGTCCCTTGGCGCCGAACATCTGGTTCAGCCGAGCCACGTTCGCCGACGGCGGTGGCAGGTTCCCGTTCGTCTCCTGCGCCACCGATACGTTCCCGTCTCGCCGCCCCGCCGCCACCTGGTACGAGCTCCCTCCCACCTGCACGTACACGCACATGTCAATTCCCATTCCCAATTTTTAGTCTGCACCTGTCCATGGAAGCAGGCGGTACACGGAACACATGTAGATTGGGAATGGAAACCGTACAGTGGTTGCGTGCCTCTCCTTTTGTTGTCGAGTTACTTAGCCGCGGCACATGGTTTGCTGCCCGCTTGGTTGGTGGTGAACGCATCACATGCCCCGCGCAACGGGATCGATCGTTTGCCTTGGCATATGTGAAGTTGTGGACCGATGGTCGTGCCGGCCACATGGGCGCGTGAGACGGATCCACGTAAACTACGCCCACTTGCTCCTGCCCAAAATTTTAATTTACTCTTTCGTTATCCCCTCCTGTAATCTTCGTCGATACCAGAGGCTGGAGCCGTCACTTGCGTTGTGATTCGATTTGCAGGTATATGTCTATATCACCATGTGACATGGTTATAGCCTGGCCTTTGTGCGTCCCGGGATGCGCTGTTTCCAGCTCTTACTGAAGTTTCAGTATAACAGAGCACACCATTCGTACTTCATAAATGTGCCATTTGGCAACACGTGCGTTTGATCGGTTTGTGAATTATTCATGTACTAGTATACTCCATTGACCACTACTACTAGTACTAGAATCTTTGACTACTAGTCTACTAATGTGACTGTACTAATGCTCCCCTCTAAAACAAGTCGTAACGCTCCTACTGTACCGTTGTTGCGTCCGTCATAATCAAATTCAGTCCAGCTGAATCAATAATCATATAACGTACTATACTACATAATTTTGCTCCAATCGGTATCCCAACTTCCTTAATTGCGTGCCGATACAGTTTACGATTTGTTTGCATGGAGATCGGAGCAAAGACTAGGGATGATTGGTTTTGGCCCATCACACAACAGCCTCCTAAAATAATTGATCATCAGGCCATAGGATTAAAGCGAACTTTACCGTGCACCAACCAAAAGAACAGAGCGGCTCTGCTCTTTCTGCCGTCGCATCGGCACAGCATCATACTAGCATGATGCCGCCGAGCCGTGCGTTGCTTCCAGAAAAGCAACGGCAATTAGTCAGCGGCCATTCTACGCCCCCGGCAGCATCGGTCGGAAAGGAAAACAGAGCAAGTTCCTACTGTCAGTTGGAGTTCAGCTGCTTTCAGATTCAGAGTCAGCTTTTGGAGAAAGATGGAAAGAAAGCTGGGTCACTGGGTGGCAATCCATGTAGGTCCCGACCCTTTTTATTTATATTATCGCGCATCACCGGATCGCCCAATCCACGGACGAATCAACCGTGCGCCGTGCGCGTGATCCAAGAGCGACGGCGAGGTAGTGATGGGCCGACGGAAGCAGGTGGTAATTTAATGGAGCGCATGTTGCTACGTAGTACGTACCAGGGCGAGGGCGTCCCTGGCGGCGAAGGCGAGGACGTCGGCGCAGGAGACGACGCCGAAGCAGGCCTGCTCGAGCCGCGCCTTGGCGCTGTCGACGACGTCGAAGCCGCGGAGGCTCGTGTTCGGCGGCGCGTCCTTCTCCGCCTGGTTCCCCGGCGTCGAGTCCAGCAGCACGGACGCGTCGCACCCCTGCGTCATGCACCTATGCGTCAAGTGGCAGGCACAATATAAATTCTATTACGTGCACCACATGCCAAAATGGATGCAGTAAACTAATTAACACCGGTGCTGCTTGCTTGATTGATCGACTGTACTAGTGTGTTTGGATGCTGGGATAAAACAGATGGCAAGCATGAACGGACAATTCTAGCTGTCACGGTTCGAGCATCCCATCGTTCCGTGCAGGTGCAGACACAGTGCAGCAATCTACCATGAATGCATTATTCCCTACCTCGATCGGCTTCTCTTCCTCGCAGTAAAACTGAGTACGTGTATGCGAGAAACGGACGAAGCAGAGCAGGGTGCGCGGCAAAAGAGAGGCAGCCTCCACATGCAAGCGAAGCACATCCCCACAGTGACATCACGTTGCGGCCACCAGCGGATCACTCAACCGAACCGCGCGCAGCATCTGTCTATCTCTAGCCTCGTATTCCAAACAAGCTACTGCTACTACATGTTCTCATCAATACAGGGATATATCGATCGATCGAGTTGGTGAGTTGCTGTGTGTACTGACCCTGACGAAGCAGTCGTGGAAGTGGAGCCGGACGAGGCCGGCGGCCATGCCGGGGTTCGCCGACACCGCCTTGCTGACCTCCTCCTGCACGATGATCTCCACCGCCGGGCACAGCGTGTCGTAGTACCCCACCTGCAGCTGCGCCTGCGACGTCGTCGCCGTCGCCATCGCCATCACCGCCACTGAAAGAAGCACAACCCGCAGCCGCAGCCGCAGCCGCATTCCTCTGCCTGGCGACTCCATCAATCTCCTTCTAGAGCTAGACTCTCGTCGATTCCTCGCTTCTTGCTTCAGCGCTAATCTTTGCAGGACTGCAGGATGCTAGCTGCAGCGGCAGGAGGGCAGCTTTTAATCTTGCGTGGAAGCGAGCTATGCTTCTCGGTTAAGGATGGTGATGAGGTGGTGGGGCTCGAGGAGATTTTATAGGCATGAGACGACATGTGGGAGAGGGGAAGTGGGGGGACGAGAAGCATGGTGCCAATTGGGGTGGGGTGTGTTTGATTGAGCTGAGGCGATAGAAAGGCATTGCCAAAAAAAAACAAGAAGACAAATGCTCCACACTTTTGATCTTCATCTGCTGTAAATATAACTGAAGGACAATTGAACATTTGAACTGGATCCTTCATAGGAAGTACTAAACAGTAGGAGAAGCAAGCAGAACACATGTTATGTTACAGGAAAACCGAACCGGAGGCAGGGTGCATGTTGGGCTGAGCTGGCATTTGAGATGATGAGAGCTATAGAAGTTTTTCTTTTTCTTCTTCTGTGGCTTGGAACTTTCTTCTCTGTTCTCACCTTTGTCAGCTGCCCCAGTCGAGTACTGCAAAACTGGACCCCGGAGTAGTACAATCAGCATGCAATTATTGATTCTAAAGTAAATGATAGGACAACGGTTGTTTCAGGACAGGTCCCTTGGAATCACGTCTCCTGTTTTGAGATTTTGTGACTTCACTTGAACATTTCCGATCTAACTATTGGGATGTGAAACGGAAGATCAACTAGTCGAGATCAAACTATAACAATTGGTTTTCTTCTGTAAGCCTCTGGCAGGAATAGCTAGATGTATCCTGTTTCCAGCACGCTCCTGATGACTAAAAAACTGAAGTATTCTATAAACTTCGTTAGTACTGTAACATAGTCCATAATAAGCCAACTGTGTCCTCCGGGATGGACCGTAGTGTGGTCGGTTTGTACTAAAAATGTTTTGGGTTGCTTCAGTTTGTAGTGTACTACTGTTAGTTGCATCTGGTACGCAAGTAGCGCCAGCTACGCGGAATGCTGATGCCGATGCTCGCTATTGCCAGCTAGTTGTGATTGATTGCTTCGTTTGACTCCTGCATGCTGCTTACAAATGGGCCCATCATCCTTGCTCCACATGCATGATTACCATCAGATTTCAGGCCGTGGTTAACAAGAGATAAAGGACTAACTGTACTGGTGTAGTGCACTAGTGCGGTTAGTTAGGGCAGAGAGCTGACAACTCAAAGCCAAATTCTTGCTGGTGGCTTCCACGTTAAGGAGAAGCTAGCTTAGCCTGCAACTTTTTCTTCACTAGCACCATTAAAGCTAAACGGAGTGGCACTACGTTTGGATCTGTGCGTTAGCTTTACCAAAAGGAATTATCATAGTACACCAGGAAGTACAAACGCAGGGCCCTGCAGATCTTGGGTGAAGTTGCATGCAGTAATTAACCAATAACTGAAGAAACTAGGAACATCCTGTTGGTGGATATAATTATATATACGTACAAGGACTAAAATGTAAAATATAGTAAAAAATATATAGATAGAATAAATAGAGGGATTGGTGTGTAGAACCATCCTGAAAATTTCCCATGCCTACTGATTCCTCCTCTCCGCCATTCAGCTTGAGAACTAATCTACAATCAATCTCTATAATAATTAACATGGTATGATCTAGTGTGATTAAACTCCAATCAACCTTGTGTTATTGCCGGAATTTGTGAAGCAGTGGACCTCCGCCCGGTGCTGTGTCGCCAGATTTTGAAGCTTCTGTGGTTCAATTGGGACTTCAAATCCACTGGTGGCTGTGGTGCTGTGTCACTTATCCATTGGTGAATACATTTGCTGGCTGCACTTGGAATCTATCAACCTATTGTTGCTGCTGCTCGTGTCTTTTTGGTGGTCTGCTACCTGCAATACTGAATCATTGATTTGCAGCAGCTGCCTCCATTTCTCTACTGTCGGTTGCTAATTTTTAACGCTGCCGCCGGAGCATGGTGCGTGTGTGCCTGCAGTTCTTGTACGTTCTTATTTCGTTTTGCTGTTGGCTGCTACTTGTGCTTGATCTTGTGATGTTGATCACTGTTCACGGGCTCCTTGCTTGAGTACATTCCTGTGCCTTTAACAACAGCCATACATTCAGTTTCCTCTGGTGCTCCTGTTGGTGGACAAAGACGCTGCAAGCCACAGCCATATCAATTTCTGTTATGGATTGCTGTTGATCTTAGTTGCTCAAGAATTGGTAGTATGGTACCATATCTCTCCCTGTGCTTGGCAGTTTTTAAGAAGAATCAATGATGGGTGATAGTAGCGGAGAAAAGAGTAGATTTCAGTGTTGGCACATTATGTGAAATTTTAGTAAAATTTTGGAGCGGCAACAAATTAAGACAAACCTGTCTGCGCTTGAGCCAAACCTGGTGAAACTAGCTGGATCAGGGAATTATATCAGTTGGGATCAGCATACTAAATTAATTCTGAGCTCGCATGGATATACTAATTTGCTTGTCCATGATGAGAAAGAAAAGGAGAAGGCTGATGCAGGTAATAAGCAAATTAATGACAAAGTGCTTGTTTGGCTGATGGGTAGTATGGAGTCCTCTGTTAGAGAGCAAATTGAGACCATGAATACAGTTTCAAAAGTGTAGTCAGCTCTAGAGAAACAATTTGCAGGAAAATCAAACAAAATGCAAGCTACTCGAATCAGAAATGAATTGAAAATTTTAAAATAAGATAGTGAGTATGCAGGACAGATAAAGAAATTATATAGGATTTGTATTACTACCATCCTTTTGAACCAGTTGATAGGAAGGATCTAGCAATCCATCAAAAATGGTTTGAACCATTTGTTGGAAAGCTCTTTCTAGATGGCCTACACTCGGATTTTGACTTTTGTCGACGACTCATCTTTGCTAAATATGAATGACCCTGTTTGGATGATATCATCTCTAATGTAATGGAAGAGAAAATGAGACTAGCAAATTTTAAGGAGGGACAGAGAAGTGTGCATGAACATGCTGCCATGTATATGCAAGCCCGTCAACCAACTAATTTTCCAAAAGATCTAGATAAAAGAAAAATTATTTTGCAATCATTACAAGATGACAGGACATAACAAGAAGAAGTGTTTCAAGCTACATGGCTATCCACATGAGTGGCAAAAGGGAAAGCCTCAGATATGGAGAGTTCAAGGCTCAAATAGGAACTATGCTAATCACACTTCATCTATAAGTGAGGTACCAATGGTAGATGTGTAAGCTCTTGAGGAGTTTACATCTAAGTTCAAACTCTCTAAAAGCTATGATCCTTCTCAAGGCTCTTCTAAAGTTAGTTCTGACTTTCATATTACCACTTAAGGTATAGAAAAACATCAGACCTATATATCCACAACCCAAAGTAAACTTTGTATTATTGAACTGGAGACACTAACCACATGATAGAAATCTTTAATATATTCATTTCCTATACACCGTAAGGATAAGGTGATGGATCCATAGTTTGTATCATAGGGCATGGATCCATTTGATGCATCACCAGTTTTAAATGTTCCTAATTTCCTATTAATCTTTTATCTGTTAGCTGTTATGTCACCGGTAAGGTGGCAATGGCGGAGGCGTGGGCAACTCACCTCGACTACAAAGGCCATAGTCGTGGCTGGGTTGAGAGTGAGGTTTTCCCCCTTGGCTCCCTATTGTTGAGAAGGGGATGAGATTAAGACTTGTACTTCTTCATTCCCCCAATCTCTCGGTGCCAATCGGCTTACATAGTAGCAGTAACGCAACATATAGGCATGCAGCTAATCTTAGTGTGGTTGTTGATTTATTCCCAGCCATAGAATGCCATGAAGTAACATGCAACTAATCTTAGTGCGGCAGTTGATTTATTCCCAGCCATAAAATGCCATGCAGCTAACAAATAGGCTGTTAATTTATTCTCAGCCGTGCAACTAAAAGAGACCCTGACTTAGTCTATTTGCTATTCTTCTTCTTAGCCACCCATTGGCCTGCTTGGCGACTTGGCCTTCTTCCCTTTTATGGCGTATTGTTTGCCCCACATAATATCTCTTCCCCCTGTAGGAGCAGCTCGTCCGCGAGCTGAAATGATGGGTATCGCTACTGGAACAAGTCGACATCTTCCTATGAGGCTGCTGAAGGTGGCTAGTCATGCCACTTGATGAGGACCTACCACACACCGCAAGACAAGTCACTTAATTGCAGAGCTTGGTTTAATCCTATCTAGTGTGCTTTTCAGGAGTTACAGACAAGGAGACTACTTTGCTTTTTAGGAGTTAAAGACAGAGAGACTATTTAAGACTAAGACCGTGCATAATGGACTCTATTATTTTGATGAAGGAAATGATGAAGTTGCCTTTACTACTTGCATGTCACCTTGCCAAGAACTAATATTACATCACCGTAGGATTGGTCATTTCTCTTTTACTATTTTATCTCATATATATCCTACTCTTTTCAAATCATGTTCTTCGAAAAGAAATACTTTGTATGTGATGTTTGTGAGCTAGCAAAGCATATAAGAGGTATCTATCCTAGTAGAGGTTTAAGAAGCAGCAAACCTTTTGAGATGATACACTCTGATATTTGGGGACCTTGTAAGGTTCACTCTATTTCTGGACATAGATGGTTTGTAAACTTTATCGACTATTTTAGTTGCTATACTTGGCTTTATTTGCTCATAAAAGTAGCGTGTTTTCTATTTTTAAAGACTTATGTGATCTTATTCGAAATCAATTTGGGGAAACCGTTAAAACTCTATGTTTTGACAATGGTTTGGAGTATGTTTACTAGGAGTTTGAGGAGTTCCTTGCTTGCAATGGTATTGTACATCAAACTATTTGTGTTAACACTCCTGAACAAAATAGTGTTGCAAAACATAAAAATAGATATTTGCTTGAGGTAGCTCATTCGCTTATGTTTACAATGAATGTTCTCAAGTTTCTTTGGGGGAAGCAATAAAAACTGCAAATATTTGATAAATCGTATGCCACTTCATGTTCTCAACCCTAATACTCCAACCGAGTATCTTTTGAAATCCAATGATTTTGTTGTTTCTCCAAAAGTCTTTAGATGTGTGTGCCTTGTTCATGATTATAGAAATTATGTTGGTAAACTTGATCCACGTGCTATTAAGTGTGTTTTAATGGAATACTCTCCTACTCAAAGGGGTATAGATGTTGGTGTCCCTCAAAGCATCGTTTCTTTGTAAATATGGATGTTACATTTCGAGAAAATGAATCTTATTATAGTCCAACCAATGATACTAGAATTACTCTAACCCCACCTAAAGAGAAACAAAAAGGGGAGAGTAACAGTGGGGCTTTGTTCTTGTTCCTGCTTCAGGTTTCTCCTCCATCTCTAGTATTCCCTCTAGTATTCCTAATAGGGGGAGGAAACAAATAATAATTATGGTGATAATAATAATAATAATTCTTGTCATGGAGACATACAAGATGTGATGGGAACTTCGTCATTGCCTTCACATATTATAGAGTCATCCATGCATGAGGATCCAAGTATCATTTCTAATACTCCTAGTCATGTAGCTCCCATTAGCACTTTAGGACAAGGTGAAAGCCAACCATCTATCTCTACACCACAAAAAAATGAGCTGCCTATTGTTCTAAGAAAACCAACAAGATCCTCAAATATCCCATCGCATCTCAAAGATTATGTTGGATACAAGCATAACATTGTCAACTTCATCTCTTACAAACATTGTACTTCCTCCTTCTAGAGTTTTATTGCCTCTCTTAATTCTATAACCATACCTACTAATTAAAAAATAGCTAAGAAAGATACTAAGTGAAAGGAAGCAATGCTTGAAGAGATAAAAACCTTGACGAAGAACAAAACTTTAGAGCTTGTAGATCTATCACTAGATAAGCAATATGTACGTTGTAAGTGGATCTTCACGATTAAGCATACTCCTGAAGGTAAGGTGGATAGATATAAAGCATGTTTTGTCATAAAAGGATATACTCAAACTTATAGAATTGATTATAAGGAGATATTTGCTCTAGTGGCAAAGATGAATTCTATAAGGACACTTGTATCTTGTGCTGTAAATCTAAATTGGGAAATTTATTAGATGGATGTGAAAAATGCTTTCTTTCATGGGGATCTTTAAGAGAAGGTTTATAGGGGAATTCCTTCAAGCTTTGAGACAAACCAAACTATCAGGAGGGTACTTCACCTACATTGATCCTTGTATGGATTGAAGCAATTACCCTAGGCTCAGTTTGATAGGTTTCGACAGGCCATGCTTAAAAAAGGCTATAGCCAAAGCAATGCAAACCATGCATTATTCTTTAAGCGTGTTATGAATAAGATCTCTATTTTCATTGTGTATGTGGATGACATCATGATCACTAGAGATGATATCAAATAAATCATTCACTTGAAGAGTCATCTTATGAAAGAATTTGAAGTTAAAGATCTTGGGCATTTGAGATGTTTTCTTGGCATCGAGGTATCTAGAGGACCTAAAGGTATATTTCTCTCCCAACGAAAATATGTCCTTAACTTGCTTCATGAAGTCGATATGCTTGGTTGCCATCCTGCGGCTACACCGATTGAGCAAAATCATAGTTTAGTTGGAAACACATGGATACCAATTGACTGTGAATGTTATTAAAGATTGGTTGGTAATCTTGTATACCTATCTCATACTAGACCAGACATCGCATTTGCTGTGAGCATAGTTAGTCAACTCATGATCCAATGGCATCCCATATGGTTGTTGTGACTAGGATCTTATGCTATTTAAAGGAGAAGAAATCTAGTTTTATGACATAGCAAGATGCAAACTGTCATTGCAAGATTCACTATTGAAGCCAAATTTCGAGCCATAGTATATGGTGTATGTGAAGTGCTATGGTTGTAAATTCTTCTTGTTGAGTTGGGGCTCTTTAAGGATATGACTTTGATATTGTACTGTGACAACAAAACAGCTATAGACACTACAAATAATTCAGTGCAGAATGATCAAACTAAACATATAGAGATTAATCGTCACTTTATTAAAGAGAAGTTGGATAGAGGAATAATATGCATGCCATATGTGAGCTCGATATGATAAGTTATTGAGATATTTCTTAGTTTTATATAGCAAGATGGATCTTTTACAATAGAGTGTTGGTGGATATATATATATATATATATATATATATATGTATGCATGTATATATGTATGTATGTATAGATAGAATAAAGAGACGATCGGAGTGTAGGATCATCATGAAAATTTCCCCATGCCTCCTGGTTCCTCCTCTCCTCCATTCAGCTTGCACTAATCTCCAATCAATCTCCGTAATAATCATCGACACATTCCTTAGGTTGTTTCAGGACAAAACTTCACTGTCAGAATAATTCGATCTCAGGCTTCATCAATCAGAACTCAGAAACGTGGATATCTACTGGGAAAAAAATGAGATAGAACCCCTAGTCGTGTTTGGTACGAGCTGACTGCATAAATCTCTCAGAAAAACCGGGCAATTTATAGCTTATCAATCAATCCAGCATGAACTGCTGTAGCTTTGACCTCAATTTGAGAAGCCATGGTAAAGCGAGGTTGCACAGATCAGTACCAGTACTGTAGAAAAATATCTTTTTGAGCAGTTGGCGTTAATCAGTAACAGTACAAGCATATGTCGAATTGCTTACGTGATCACTAGAACTTAGCTGTAATTTGGTGGGGTTATGCCGTTTGCCACCACCATTCTTCATTAATGTCAGTATTAGGATTTAGGTGCAGTATTATTTCCTTAGCCTCGTCCTGTCCTCGGGCAAACCACTAGCTCCTTTGTTTGTTCTTCCATCTTGGCATCAAAGTTGACTCTGCTTTGGTTGCAATGAATTTGCAGGCCTGTTGCTAGCTTCTTTTCGGCGTCACCTTTACAGCCAATAACTAACAGTTGTCCGTAGAAAAGCTTTGCCTCGGTCTCAGGACTATCAATATTCGTTGTCCGGTTCAACATAAAAAAACTGCGATTGCTAGATTGTTAGGTTGGCTATCAAGTTTGCCTGGCACATGACAAAAGTGTGTCCGCGCGTAGTTAGCGTGTGGCGCCGATCCATGCATTCACCAGCCAACTAAAAAACGCATTTTTTTCCCTGTATCTCCAGGCAATGTGCCATGGCTCCGCAGGTTTTTTTAGGAGAGCTTCGAGAACCGGTGAGCATTGCATGTCTACTAGCTCTTCTCGCCTCACTGTACTAACCAAATTCCAAAGAGCAATGAACATCTCACGCGTAATGGATAATTGGCTCAAAAACTAATGTGTAATTCCATTGAATTTTTACCATTTGACAAAGTGCATAGAAGGAAAAGAAGAACAAGAACTCTGATCTCTGATGAGAACAGTGAGAGGCTTCAAAAATGCTGCTTAATTAATTAGCTAGCTTAGTTCAGTTTGCAACTCTGCAGTTCGTGCGGATCTGGCCGTTGCTGCCGGTGAGCACATGGATGGCGCCCATTTTGACCATGGCCTGGCCGAACCTGGTGGCGAACAGGTACATGTTGTATGCGTTCTGCGCGACGAGCGCGGCGGTGGCGTTGTCGGCGGTGAGGGTCTGGTCGGAGGTGAGGACGCCGCGGCCAGCCAGGAGGTTCTGGTAGTAGCTGGTGTCGAACGTGTTCTCGCTGCCGTCGTCCATGGCCACCGTGTTCCCGCTCCCCTGCGGGCACGCCCGAGCCAGCCGCGTCGCCATTGCCGCGTTCAGCGCCGGGTCCTGCCCCGAGCTGGAGTTGTATCCGTACAGCCTCGAGCTGAACGAGCTGCAGTGCGTCACCCCGATCGTGTGCGCCCCTGCTCAAAAGAAAACATTTTGAATTTGCTACTCTTTTGTGTGGACCAAATGCAAGTTCTGGGCTAATAAACAGCTGTTTGGGCCAAATTGGAAGGTTGACTGTAATTCACAAGTGGGCCTACGTGGGCTTTTATTTCTGATCCCTTGATGTGGGCCTGTAAATGTAAATAGTCCAGGCGATGATTAGTGTGTACCTGAAAGGGTGACCATCTCGTCCTGGGAAAGCCCATATTCGGCAAACATTTGTGTGAGTTTGGGCACGTCTGCCGTCGGAGGGGGCAGGCTAGTCATCGCGTCGGACGCCATGGAGGTTTTGCCGTCCCTCCTCCCGGCCGGAACTCGGTACGGGCTGCCGCCGGTCTGCCGCCCACCACCGCCGCCGCCGCATGTAAGTTAAACTAAATCACAGAGAAGATGGACACGGCTCGCGATGGAGTAGTGCGGGTGCAACGCCACCGTGTGCGACTACGTACCAGCACGACGCTGTCTCTGGCGGCGAAGGCGAGTATGTCCGCGCACGAGACCACCCCCTTGCACGCGCTCTCCAGCCGCTGCTTGGCGCTGTCCACCACCTCGAACCCCCTCAGGCTCTTGTTCGGCATCGCGTCCTTCTCCGCCGTGCCGTTCGCCGTCGAATCCAGCAAAACCGATGCATCACATCCCTAACAACAGTTTGTCAAGCGTCAGCTAATCGATCCCATTTCTCACGGAACGAACACGCAGCCAAGCAAAAATATAAGCAGGAGAAATTAAGTTTGGTTTCTTGGGAACGACCTTGACGAAGCAGTCATGGAAGTGCATCCGGACAAGACCGGCGGCGAGGCCAGGGGTGGCGCTAACGGCCTTGCCGACCTCGTCCCTCACAATCACTTCGGCCTGGGGGCACGTCTGGTCGTAGAACCCTACCTGGAGCTGCGCCTGCACACCTCCAGTGCGTAAGCTCAGTGCCACGACTACTGCACCTAACGCCGCCACCAACTCCATGGCCTCGATCGATCGATCTCCCTAGCTGCTAGCTAATAGGCTGTCGACTAGTGAGTCAAAGATCTGCACAATGCAGACAAATTTATAGCTAGGAAGCTAGCAAGTGATCTGAACAAGACTAGCCGGTCTTGTACACGATGAACATTGGTCACTGTAGTGGACGAACCAGTCTACATGTTCTTAATCAACTGCACTACTAATACTATTATAATAGTCACTGACAGGCGTGTGCAGACAAGCTTTCAGGCGGACATGTGAAGCCTATGGCTAGAAACATGGCCAAGATTTTCAGGCTGTCAACATTGGTATAATAGGATTAGCCATAGTTGGCGCGGCATGTGTAAACAATTAGCCGGTAAAACAGCTGCTGCGACTTGCAACGACCGTTTGTTCTTTGATGCCATTGCAGTTAGTACCAAAGTGTAAAACTATGAGTAGTTTATATTAGTGATGGAAAAGTGATAATTAAATTATGATACTAGTTAAAATTTTGGTTTAGAGAATGATGTTTTTTCAATATGAGTATGATTAATTTAGATCATATTGCGATATATATTCTCTACAAATAAAAATTATTTGGTTTATATGTGTAAATCCTTAAATATTAATCTTAATTAATGGTGAATTAGTACTAGACTTAGATAAGAGTTAAAGTACAGAGTAATCGGATATCAAATAATAAGATTAAATACAAGATAACACACGATAGATGGACACTATGTGGGTGGTCTTTTTCATAAAAGTGTGCGAGCGACGAAAATTCACAAAGAAAATTAGAGATAAAAAAATCACCGTCGTCCAATCAACAGTGAGGAAGTACTAGCACGGCAACGAGCATGCAAGGAGTGCATGGCTTGGCCGGGCATAGTGCAGAGCGGCCTAGCACAAGTAGGAGCATGAAGTTAGCCTAAGAGTGAACAACAGCGCGATGGCCTAGCGGCATGATGACCCGGTAGGGACAATAGCTCAGGTGCGAGCGAGTAGGGCAGGTGTGGCCCATGCGAGCGTACACACACAAGCACATGCGAAGTCACAACAGAGGCTAAAGGGTAAGGCTCACAGTCGTGCAGGAGAGCATATAGTCGCACGCTCACATGGAGGCGCAGTGTCGCACACAAATCGCTTGTAGGGATGCGTCTTGGCTCTCTGTTGGGGCGAGCGACATGGAGGCAGTGATGGTGGGATCTTCTGCGGTTGTGAATTGGACTGCGTGGTCATCCATGTACCTAGCACAATTAGAAAATTTGGTGATTAAAATTTTTGGAGGGTTAGAGTTTCGCAATAAAAACAATTACAACACTGCCGTAATTAGTCATATTCTTGTCTTATAAAAAGTAGACATAAATAAGAGGAGGATTTGCACCTTTAAGAACATTTTCAAAGAGTTAAACTAAGAAACAAAATAAGATAAAATTAGGATAGTTATGAAGAGCTCTTTTTAATTCTTGATATAATTTTATAAGCTTCATAAATTTTTTAAAACATATTTCAATCAATAAAATATTATTTACTTTGAAATTATTTTTCTCGTTCTAATTTAAATTTCACAATTTAAATTATACATTTAAATTCTGTAATTTAAATTATACATTCAAATTCTGTAATTTAAATTATACATTCAAATTCTATAATTTAAATTCTATATTTAAATTTTTGTACTGCAATTTAAATTACATGTATTGCTCTCCTCCTTTTACATATGGGTGTAAGTTTATTTTCTTTTTTCAATTTTTTAGATCTTATTTTATCTTATTATAAAAATAGAGTCAACATCTTAAAGAAAAATACAATATGTTAAAATTTCTAAAAGACCAATCTTTCTGCACTATTTTAAGAGACTTTAGTTCTTATAATACATAACTTCTAATATGATATAATAACCTTACACCAAGTGATATCCATTATTATTCACTTAAGGTTCTTATAGTAATATTTTAAGATTGACCATTAATAATTATCTCTATCTAGTTTTTCAATAACTAATATTTGAATGACTTAAATATATTAATATTTTATAAATATTTTAAGGATAGAATAAATTACTCTATATTCACCTCTTCTCCGTCTTACCCAAACATTGGCATTACAAATTTGTGGTTTTTAGGAAGGATTGGGGTGCGCAGGGCTTTCAATTTGGACACAGTGCTTGGCGAGGGTTTAAACCTGGAGTTGCTTCAAGATCGATCAAGGCATCTAGCTAGTTGTCTCATGTGCTAGGGACAGAAGCGAACGTGCATGGAGTTCTAGAGGCTGGATACAAAAATGGCACCCATCATGTGGTTAAGCGTGCATACGGTGGTGATCGAGGTAGTTTTGCACTTTGCTGGCATGTCATAGGGCAGGGATCCGTGAACGGCAGCACAAGCGTGATAGTTTTTGTGCTAGTGGGACGTACGTTTCATTGACCTGTAAGATAAGAACACAAATGAGATCGCCTTGCAGGGATAGGGCATCCTAAAGGTTTGTAAAATGCTGCACACGTGGCCAAGTTTATATCTGCCAATGGCAGAGTTGGAACTAGTATTTTGAAAACAAAAAGGTGTAATTGTTTTCATGTGGCTACTTTCACATCGAATTATGGTTTTGTCACTATTTTCTAGGTTCAAAGATTTACCCTTGTTTTTTCAAAATGAATATTCCGTTTACCCTATTTTAAGCTACCATGTTACGTCGGACCAGAGAATATGATTTAAAAAAAGGAAAAAATAATTTTTAAATTAAGAAATGACAACTCTACCTCTATGATAAAAATATTCTCTAGCTAAAATTTGTTCCCCTCCTGCACCATTCGACAGTTTAGCTCCAATTCCTAACCCTATCCTATGCAGCAATGACGATGACATGCTCCGTCAGCCAACAAGGAGGCATAGGGGCGATGGTTCATCTTTGGTGTCTAGTTCGCACGGCCAGGCTTAGGCACCTAGGCATAGCAACGAGCAGGCGCAAAGGAAGGGGTAGCAAACAGGTGTAGAGGGAAGGGCAGCAAGTAGGCGTGCCCAAACCTCATGGGGGCAAGGGCATGGCAGGACTAGAGACACGAGAGACAGCGAGCAGGCACTGAGGGAGGGGCTGCTCGACAAGCCCCTAGGCCTCCCTGCGATGAGTAGGTAGAGGGGGAGTGTCGGTTCGGTGGCACCCCTAGGCCTCGCTTCTGCTAGGTGTGGCTGCAGGGGCTTGAAGGCAGGGGTGCAATGGGTTCAGGGGCATGGTGCGACAGTGAACCAGGTGGAGGGGGAGGCATTGGCAAGCAAGATGGTTCAACGTCATGGAGGTGCTTAGGTCCATGGAGAAGCTTTTTATGGAAGAGGCTAGTAGGTAATTTGATATCCTGTGGTTGTGTAGATGTGAATTTAATTGGTTTGTAGGATGAATTAGCTTGGGTCTTGTACATAATTAGTTGATTGTGTATTTTTTTGTTGTGATTTGTAGGCCACTTCACAAAGAATTGAAACTAGTTAGAGTTCGGTCATTTTTCATCTTGTCAGATGGAGAGCCAAAGACATACCTCCAATGCTACTACAAGTGCAAATGCTACTACAAGCAACATGGGAGGAGGAAGATCACTAACTGGAAGGGGAAGGGGAGGTTAAGGTGGAGGTGGAAGGGAAGGCTAGCTAAATTATTTGGTGTTTGAAATATGATATGTAATACTTGGAGTAGTAGTTTACTTTTGTTGGATATACATGATCTACACTATGTGATGATCTAGACACTTGCTTTTAGGATGAATTGGACATGTAGGATGTGGTAGCACTATTATCTAGATATGTTATATGTGATGTTTTTATTATGCGGTACTTTATGGTGCTATATATGACTTATGCATGAATACTAGATTTGTCAAAATTATGTAAAAATTATGTTGAAATTCTATCAAAATTTTCATATTTGTAAAACTTTATGGAAGTTTATCAAAAATAAGTTCAGACTTTAATTATTTGAAAAAACAGTTCAGATTGTAATTATTTCAAAATTTAGTTTAGGTTTGACTTATTTCAAAAATCAATTTAGATTTGAATTATTTCAAATACCATATTCAAAGTATTCCAAAAAAAAATGTGGCAGCAATGAGCTATTTCAGAAAACAGTTCAGATTTTAATGAATTCAAAAATCATGCCATATTTGAATTATTAAAAAAAAACTTATATAGACAGCAAAATTTCATGTCGACACATTTCAAAACATATACAAATTCAGTACTGATGTGTAAAAGTTGGGGCAAATATGCAATAAAGTAAGGACATAGAAGTATTTTCATCACTTAACACCATCAACCACAGTTAACAGATCAAGGGTAAACCAGGCTTCATTTTAAAAAAAGGCAAATTTACAAACCCTAAAAAATAAAAAGTAAGAAAAAACCATAATTGAATATAAAAGTAAGGACATAAATACAGTTGACTAAAGAAAAAATGTCTGCATAGTCCATGTGAGTATGGTGACAATAGTCCGCTTTCCTTTTTATATTCTCTTTTCTGAATTATTCAGACCTGTTTGGTTGGATTCAGACGAGGTCACTGCTACAGAGCTACGCATATGTACAAATCAGCATTGAAATGATAATGCACATCCAAGTTTCTGCCTATCTGTAATGCAATCGTATGTTTTTTTTTTTTTTTTGATGTCTTTGTGACACTACTAGTACATGATGAGAGCCCATGTTACAAGTAAAAGAATTACAACACCAACAGCCGACACGAGAAGCATCGTGCAGGAGCCGCTTTTCCTCATGCACGTTAATATAGATTTCAACCTTTTATCCGCGTGCTGTACACACAAGCACGAAACGACATGTTAGCTAGCTTAGCTTTGAAAGATGAGAAAAAAAAATATTGCATCTATACTATTAAACAACAGAAACGGCCATTATGAGATCACCTGAAGCTGGTTGTTTGTCTCTTCTGTTTTCTCGTCCAAGTCATCCTGCAATGTTCATGTAAGGCACACTTTTAGGAACCAAGTAAATGCAGAAACCATGCTTAGAAATAGGCGCTTCTGATGCTTACAATCAGCCTAGTGTGCAGGTCCAGCTCCTCGTTGATCGTCAGTGCAATGTGCTTCGTGCTGACTATGGTCTCTTCCAGCTTGTCCAATTCATCATCTTGCTCTGCATCATAATTCAAAAAAAGTTCAGTCATTGAACACCTGTACATGGAGCAGCACTCGTACGTGCAACGTGCTGACGCCAGACGGAAAGGGAACAAAGAAAAGGTATCATTACCTTTAATAACCTTCTTCTGCAACTCAATAATTTCTCGGATGCCCATCTCGGCGATGCTGCCTACATCGATCTTCGCATGCTTGTCTTCTGGTCCAAGAGGGTCGCTCCTAATAAGTAAATAAAGATTCAGAAATACACAAGGGAAAAAGAATTGGTTCAACGAAAAATTCAGAGTTCAGACTTGTAACTGGAACTCAAAACTGTCAAACTGAAGCTGCAAATTCACCTGTTGGAGGAGCGCTTCCTGGTGAACGGCGCGCCCACCTCCTTCACTTTGGAGCTCAGAGTGGAGAGCTTCGCTGCTAGCTTGTTCAACTCCTTCACGCTACTGCTATGTTTTAAGCAAACAGAATCGCGTTACGGTTAGGCCAAATCAACACTAGCATGCAATTGCAATTGCAATTGCAAAAGCAAGTTTTTCCTTTTGCTTGCTTACATGCGTTGCTTATGTGGAAGTTGAGATAGGTCTTCCTGCATCATGTCCAGCCTGGTCTCGAGAATCATGACTTTCCTCCTGATTTCGGCGGTTCGGCGCTGCAACTCCCGTGGCAGCGACAGTGAGACGGACTCCCTCTCAGCGATCTTTTCGACGACATCGGCCACGAGCCTCTCCGCTTCGTCGAACCGCTTCAACAATTGATCCAACGGGGAAGGCGCCGCTGCTGCTGCTGATCCTTAGCACATCGTCAGTCGGATGCAAAGGTTAAAAGAAAAGAAGAATATGGAGGTGTGACACGATACCTTTGGGCTGGTATGTGATCGGAAGAAGATGATACGCCATGTGCACTCCGCTATGTAATTTTCTAGCTGCGACGAGTTGTTCGTCTGATCATCGATCAGTGGAGAAGTGGTTAATTAATTAAGGAGGGTTCTCCGATCTTATGGTGTTCGACTTGGTTTCTTTCCGGCTACGGCTCCGTTAACATGGGCTGTGCGAAGCAGGCTCAACTTGACGTGATACACAAAATTGGGCCTTAAGAAAAAAAAGCTGAAGGCCAAATTCCATGTACTCCATGTACAGATGGGCCTTAAGACTGCTATCTAAGTCTGCTATATTCCATATCATATTACTCCGTGACACACTTTTTTTTTAACACTAGTCACACTACGTCATGTTTATAGTTCATCGTAGCTAATACTGACCAATTTAAGTTGCGTACTTCGTGACACAATTCATTAAACCATAGCATAACAGAGTAGATTACCAAGCAGCAGAGCAGAGGTAGGAGCGAGCTTAGCTAGCTCGTTTGCAACAAATTATTAGTTGTTACTACCACATTCCCCGGCACTCCAACAGTCCAGCAACACCTTTCCGAGAAGAGCTCTTCTTTTGACAACAACTCCAGAATTCATGCCATTCAGAATATGCTATGGGGATCAAGTTAATTTGCATTGCCGTCGCGCAGTTGCCACCCTGTCTGGCCATGCGCGGTCGCCATGCCGACGACTCTCTGCATAGTTAATTACATCGTTTATAACATTAAATAGTTATCACAAAACACAAAAACTAATCGATGTGTGCTCCATTTGGTCTTATTGCGTGCACACGGCGATAGCCGCCAGATCAACAAAAATTACACGCGTCGTCCATCTACGCCCATCCGCGCTCACACGCACACGTCACCTGAGCCCAGTAACCGAAGGCCGTTCGATCTCACAAGTGGACACATGTCGTCCATCCACGCTCGCACCCTCCACGTCACCACATCGCCCTTATCCGGTCCGAAACCGTCCCCATCCATGCTCGGGCAATTACTGTTTCAAAATTGCAGGAGCCACTCCCAGAGTGAAAAGCAGAGAAGGAGACAGAGAAGGCGGGAGCGGCGATTTCTCCCCCAAATCCCCGAGATTTTCTCCATTCTCTTCCCAAATCGGTTGGCAGCGGCACTCGCGGTGGCGATTTGCTGGTTTCATGGTGGTGCTGGTGACTGCTACAGCGCCATCGAGCTCTCCGAGCCGCTCCTCGTCATCCCGTCCCCTCGGCTGCACGGCTGGCGTGGAGGCGTGCTCTAGGCGGCCATGGTACTGAAGGTGCCGAGGTTCTCCGAGCGGCGATGGCACTGGCGGTCACACGGTGAGTTACCTCGTGTACCTATGTTTTTGTCATTGTGAGATGTCAGGGTTTGTGGGGGGGTCATGCTGTTAGGGAACGTGCTGCAGGAGCGGCGACCAAGCGCGCGTGGCGGCGACTAAACTGACAGCGGTAGTGGTCAGCCGGGGCAGGTCCCTTGTGTTGCTTCTTGCATGGCATCAATGGCGCCAGCAGCAAGTTACTTCCCCCTTCTAAGGTCATCGTAATGAGCGTACTGTGTGGGATTTGGTTTGGGCGAAGGAGCTGTTAGGAGGAACAATTTGTGGATTTTAAGAGGAACAGGAAGTACACATGAGCTATTGGGGAGGTACATGGTGTGGTTTAGGAATCAACAAACACATTAGAATTTAGGATACAACATGCTTTGAATTTTAGGAAGAGCACTATGTGAACAATCTGTTATTGGGTCTTTAGGTCGCTCAAGAGGTATCTAGGCTCTAGAAATAGGCTTACTATTTCTATTAATAATGATTCATGTTAAATGTTGAGTGAAGGTTGAATATAAATGAATTCAGTATTCCACTTTTTGCGTATTGTTAGTAGAGTTTAGGATCAGGGGTGTCTAAGCACTTCTACCTATGTTCATATCCTGATAAGTCTAATTATAGAATGTTGGTTTCTGTCCTAATAATGTTTAGCAAACCATTTCTACCAACGTTTAGGAGTGATTCCTGTCAACATTTTGCTCGAATGTTTGGGCTGCCTTGGTGGTGGATTTGGTTGCAAATGATGTGCTCCTTCATGGGGAGGCTGAGCGCACGCTGGCCACTCATCTGGCAGTTGTAGGTTTAGTTCCTAGTGTTGTGTCAATTTGATTTTGTTTTGTTTTTTTGTGGCGTCATTTCCTACCGCGTTTGCCTAGGGTGCCAATGGGGCCACCTTGATGGTGGATTTTTGCCTGCGGCTGGTGTGCTGTTTCATGGGGTTGCCGAACGCGTGTGGCAACGACTCATCCGATGGCTGTAGGGGCAGTGGTAACTTTCTTTTTTTTCAGGAAGTAACTTTACAATGTTTTAGAAGTAACTTTCTATTTTGAAATCCTGTTCTTAATGTAATTTCAACCAGTTCACATTTATAATTGCAACTTAGATTGATATGTCGATATATAAATCATAAGTTGCATTTTATTTATTTATTGACTCTCTTTTCTCCCTTTTTCCCTACATTTTGTGATATAAATCAGGATAGTTAGAATGAAGTCCAAAGCACATAAAGCGTCAATGAAGGAAGTTCCATCTTTAAAGACAAAGCAAGCGGCATGACATGGTACCGAAAGGGACCTAGGAGATGATCATGCAGAGGAAGTAGAGCAGCCTTCTGCAAAAAGGCATAGAAATAACATACTATACTCTGTTTATTGTTCACTCTGCTATTACAATCTGTCTACTATGCAACCTGTCTACAACTGTCTTACATTCTGATGGATTTTTCCTTATAACCTGGTTGTTTGAAAATTGCATCTCTGGCATAACTGTTTTACCTTGCAGAAAGAGCATACTAAAGCTTCTCCCATGAAAATTACTAAATTATATGCTCACATGGACAACTATCAGAAGACCGCAATAGATGGTGCTGGTTTCCCCTGTTTTTTGGAGTTGAAGTGTTCAAAGCTTCGCCCTAACCTTTGCTTCTGGCTAATTGAGCACTTTAATCCTGCTAACAATCAACTTATTTTCCCTAGATGTAGAGTTATATAGGTTACTGAAGATTCAGTGAGGAGAGTTTTGGTTATCCCTCGAAGAGGTACAGATGTGCCTTATGAGCTGGATTCACAAGCCACAGATGTTGTCTTGGCTGACATGGAAATTGAAGATGGGAATTCCCCGTCACTCTCTACTCTTGGCGAAATATTACAGAGGATAAAATCTTCTGATGACAAGTATGTGCAGCTTTGGATTATTTATGACATGTCTTCTGTTTTAGCACCAACTACGGCGACAACAGTCAACCCTAGATACTATCCGTCCGTGGTTCATGTGTTGAAGATCAAAGACCTCAATTGGTGCAAGTTTGTGATTTCAACCATACAGAAAGTTGTGTCTTCTAAAACCAAGTCAAGTCCCACAAAATGCTGCCTTCTATAAATCATGGTAAGTTCCTAAAGTTTTCTACACTGAATATACTTGTTTCACGTCCTACTTGTGTGAAAGTTACATCTCTATCATAACTGTTATATATTCTATCTATGTACAATTTACTCCTTTTTTACATCCTACCTGTGATAAAATTACATTCATTTTGTATATGTTCTACAATTTGCTGTGCACAAATTACTTTTCTGAAATTTTATTGAATGTCCCTATATTGCATTCTACTTGTGTGTACATGCTAAGCTGTACATGTAGGTTTGATTTTTATTAAATTTTTATTTTTTAGATATTGTACTTGGATTCACTTCACATCGAGAATATAAATATGCCAAGGGAAGGGTACCGAGCCACTATCTGAACAAATAATATGATCAACAATGCTATACAGTTGGATACATTGCTAGATGGCAATTTTGGTGCCTTACCAGTATGTTTTTGGTTTTTTTATTTTCATACAAATGAATTTTTCCTCTTTTTTGCTCTTTTTGTCTATTTTTTTGAATTACTGTGTTGAACTTTCAGCTTCAGTGCATGGAGAAATCCCATTATTTGGAAGTGGTTTCGATTTCATGAGTTTTGCCAATTCAAATGTGCCCAATGATATGAACGAACAGGTTTAGTTTCTATAGATTCTGACTGTACTCTTTTCGTGTTTTTTTTCGTTATACATCTCAGGCATAAGTGTTTTTCTTTGTGAATGCACTTTTTTCACACCATGCTTGCTTGAATATTACATCTCTGCCATTTCTGTTTCACATCCTGAATGAACTTTTTTTATACCCTTCTTGTATGAAAATAACATCCCTTGTATACCTGCTATACATTCCGCGTTCTTTTCTGAACATAATATATCTAGCATAATAGGATTAATTTTCTATACTTCCTGCCATTTTTTTATACAATCTGAATGAACTTTACCCACATCATCCTTGCTCAACTACTACAAGTAACATGGTTTCTCTTTTTTCTTCTGTTACAGGACCGTAAGAGAATTGAAACTGCTGTCCATAATATGTGTTATGGCTTCTCAGGGCTTCTCTCTAAGTTTGAGAGAAATTTCTGGTCTGGAAGAGGTTGATGGAGGAACTCCTTGTGCTGGAAATGTGGATGTAGGAGATAGTTCTCGTCGTCAAAGGGCAACAAGAAGTACTCAGAAAAAGACGACACACACAGAACTACTGATGTTGATGAGGAAACAGATGACAGCAAAGATGAAGATTTTGTGGAGGATGCAGAAAGTGGAGATAAAGAGGATGATGATGACGATAATGATGGTGAAGTTGAAGATACAGATGATGGTGACAAAGAGGGAGATGAAGACGCCAATGGATTAAAAGATGGAGATGGAGATGAAGGTGAGTATGGTTCGAAACATGGAGATGATGATAATGAAGATGGGGTTGAAGGAAAGAAAGTACCACCCAAGATGCTTATGCTGCGAAAGATAGAGATGGAGATGGAGATGAAAAGCTTGTTGAATCTGAAAAGAACAAAGATGGAGATGAAAAGCTTGTTGAATCTGAAAAGAACAAAGATGGAGATGAAAAGCTTGTTGAATCTGAAAAGAACAAAGATGGAGATGAAGATGTTGCCCCTGAGAACCAGAAGAAGAAAACAGGGAAGATTATGGTGATGACACAAACAAGAAAGAGGTGCCAGATGCTGAAAATGTTGAAGATCATGTACAAGGTATGAACAAAAAATCTCCTAAAAGTTACTTTTTTTAGTTTTTCATCACTGCATCCTGTTGTTGACGTATCCCTCTTCATCTTTTTTGTTTACAGTCAACAAGGAAGAAGGTCACCTAGAGGGTGAAACCAAGGAAGGCAATGCTGATGATAGAAAGAAGGAACAGCTGCTAGATACCGAAAAAGCTGAAGACTGTCCAAAAGGTGACTTCAAAAAATCCCCTTAAGTTACATTTGCATCTTTCATGATATACATCCTTTCTATTTGTAACTTACATCCCTAAACAACTTTATTGTATATACATGTTACATTTTATTTCTGTTTTATAGGTAGCAAGGAACAACAAGGTCAGCCCCCAGCTGCAGCTCAATCAACTCCAAACCAAGAGGAGAAAGAAGAGATTATCCATTCCAAGCCAGACAGACCACACCAAGCATATCAGATGATGTGTTCACCTTCAATTTTGGGTTTGATAGCACACAAGAAATAGTTGAAGAGGTGACCATCACAAGTGAAGACTACAGAAGTTTTACAATTAAAGATTAAAAAAGGGTGGGGGAGAGAAGCAGGTGAAGCAATTGCTAAGAAAGCTTTGAAAGAGACCACCAGTCTCACATGAGTACAACAAAAGGGTGTCAAACCAGGGAAATTCCAAAGATCTTCTTTCATTGATTATGAGAACAACAAGACACCATGACTTGTCACATAAATGAGATTTATGATGAAGTGTGCAAGAACGAATTGAGATTATCCTCAACAAAAAAAGAGCTATGGAAATTACTTACTCTATCTTGTAACAATTTTTACATACTACTTAATGTCTTTCTGAAAATGCAACTTACTGTCTTATTGAGGAAGTAACTTTTTAGCTCCTTCCAATTAAGTTCTAGTACTCATCGATGTAACTTTTTATGTTTAACAGAGTGACTTTACTCATCTATTTTTTTAGTAGTCCTCATGCATTTCCTTTTCTGAAAACATGTTTTGACTTTTCTTTTTGAACATCTGTGTTATCATGGAGTATGGATCATTTTATGTTGAGCTTAAAGATCTCGCCTACTCTGTCAAACCTTTAGGCTTAGTGTCCAACAATGTAGCTGAGATGGCAATATATGTTATCTTAGCTGATAACAAGGACAAATTGAAGAAAATAGCCCCTGCAAGAGTAGGAGTGAGTAAACACAAATTTTTACCTTTTTTCATACCCAATCTTTTAAGCCCCTTACATATTTTTCATGTTACATTTTGACAGGTTTATCTACTCAACAACCAATTGGATAAGGACAATATCAAAAGTCTATTTAGGAAGTCTGATGACTGCCTCGACCAAAAGGAACTTGTAAGCGAAAGATGTCTTTTTTTGACCAGTTCCTTTTTTTTCTAATTAGTTTCTCATCTCTCATGTAGATATTTTTCTGTGGACACCTAAATAAAAGCAATTTTGTATTATGTATACTTAATTATGTGGTATATGTTTTTATACATCCTTCTAGTGCATAAATTATTTCTGCACCTTTACTGAGTTACCTCCCTTGTATATGTATTTTACACCTCCTCATGTGCAAGATACTCCCCCAATTTTTTATTGTATTACTTCCTCCTGTGTATGTGGATTTTTTTCATGTACTTTAGCAGATGGGCGAAGGGGTTGACACTGGTTCATAGTGTGCCTAAATTTGAAAGCAGAAAGATTTGAGGTTCTTGACTCCTTGAGGGATAAGGACAATAAATTGCTAGTATCTACATGTAATTTTATCATTGCATCCATCAAGATCATGTAGGAGAGATCTTATGGAGATTTTTTTGAAAATAACTGTCCAAAACTATCTCATTATCTTTATTGATTGTCCAAACCAACCAAACACGTATGTAATGGATTTGTTGCTACATATTTTTTCTATGGATCTGAATTATATTTTTTCAAAACTGACATCTTTCGGTGTTTTTTTTTAAATAACAAGAAGGATTGCGGTTTTTTCATATTGAAGTTCCTAGAGATGTGGGATGGCAAGCAAATACCTTTGTTCGATGCAAGTGACATTCCTAACATTAGGAAGCTGTTTACACATAAGTTGCTGTCATTCAAAGAGAACAAAGTAACTGGTTGGCAAGAAGTTCTGCAAAAAGAAGATGCAAAGGCGGTCTTTCAGTTAAAAAAATACAAACTCTTTTGTCTAATTTTTTCTTCCTAAACCAGTACATAAATATCATGTTTAAATGTGACAGCCTTTAGAGATAAATTATATAAATATCATGGCATTCAAAAATACAACATCCCATGTCTCTGCAAGTAATGCCAATTGAAAATAAAAGCAACTTTAGGCAACTGCATAAGTAACTTAAGACAACTTCAGAACTAACTGTAGCAAAAATGTTGCTCTGATCATTGTGTTTGCTAACTAGATTTTGGGAGCCTTAGATGGCATTTTCGCAGTGTGATCCGTATTGCCATACAGTCTACACGGCATTGGCTTTGATGGCCTCACATGGATGACAAGCTTGCGTCTTGTTGAAATGGGCATGCCTTGTCATTGTGTGGTGTGAGGGTTGTTTATCTAAAGGGTAAGATTAGTTCCACTATGAGGTTCATTTATCTGAATGGTAGGGGTAGTTGCTATCGAGGGCACATCCGAAGCTGCACTTGTAGCATCGTTTTGTTCTTTTCACTGTCTCAGAGCTGCAATCGAGGGCACATATGAAGTTTCACTTATAGCATCTTTTTGTTTCGTTATACTCTATTTCAAAGTAGTTAGATCATCTGCCATTGAACCCATACGTGCTAGAGCGGATATGACTTTTTGTTGTTTGCAGCTTCTTTAGCAATTTCTGTAAAATTGTTGCATAGATTAATATACAGTAGTAGTTGTCATTTGTTCTTTATTGGCATCAACTGAAGGTAATTCAGGTTCATCAATATGTACTACGCTATAATTTCATGAACCCAGCAACATTGCATCACCTATAACAAAAGCATTGTTAGTGGAAGTATCAAAGGGTGTTAGGGGAAGTAACTATAATGCAAATAAAATATAACTTTACTTAGTAGTATAGTCAGTAAAAGTAAGAATTTGTGTTAAAAGTACTATAATGCAAACGAAATATAACTTAACTCAACAGTATATTTATGTGTAGTAAAAGTAAGAATGTGTATTGAGCGAAGTAACTACAATGATAAATAAAACTAACTTAACTGAGCAACAAAAGTAAGAATAGGGTATCTTACATTAAGAACATGATAACAAAGAATGTCATTCCTCTTAAACTTTCAACACTCACAGGTGAATATTTTGTCAAGTTTGCTTTTACATTATAAGTCCTTGTTCCATTGTTTAAAACTGGGTGTCCGATAGGAATTATTTTATAGGAGTTGTTAGAAGTAGACACCATGCCGTACACGCATCAGTCATCAACTCTTTCTGAAATTGATTGAATATGTATCTTGTGTATACTTCCGACGCTTACATCTCTAGGGGATGTCTACACCATAGATAAGTCACATTTTTTCTTCTTAAAACTCATCTGATCGGTAGCAATCATGATCTTTTCTTGTATCTTTTCATACTACAAAACAAAGGCATATATACTATTTTGAAGATTCACATAGCGCCTTAGCGCTGCATTAAACCCCTTACTTCTTACAGTAGTTTGGAGGAAGGGGAAAAAGAAGTGCATAAAATATGCTAGGACCCAACAATCCCTCATCTTCCATAGATGTTGGAAATGCTCGTTGTGTTCAAGATGATATGTTGACAACATTGCATTTCATTTACCTACAAACTCCTCTAATGCCAAACTGTTGTCAAGGTAGTTATTGAAAGCATCACAAAGCTCTTTGTTGTTACTTACAAAATTGCCAATTTTCTTCTAAGCATTTTGCATTATGTGCCAATAGCAATTCCTATGAGTAGCACTAGGAAAAACTATCTATACTGATGATTTCATTGCAATATCTCGATTAGTAATTATGTTAGCAGGCTCTGCACCTTTCATAGTCGCAAAAATGCTCTAAAAAGCCAAATGAAACCTCATGCCAGCGAATGTCACAAAACATAATTATGATGAGTACTATTTTTTTTCAAAAAAGTAAACACATATACAAATGTAACTTAAGGGCGTTCAAGAAGTAACTTATAGTTTTGCACAAGTATTTTTTCTCTCTTTTTCTTTTTTCAAAACAATATATAAAAATGAAAACTAGAGTTTTACTTCCTTTTTTTTGCATAAATCATTATGTATGTTATATATTCAATCAACTCTATAAAGAATAAATTGAATTTCTTCTTAGGTATTTTTTTATAGGCAGTTTTGTAGAATGTAATCTAATATATGAATGGAAGTAACTATAATGGGAAATAAATATAACTTCACTAAACAACACAAGAAGTAACTATTGTGTGGAAGTAAGACGATGGATGTTCTATAAAGGTGAAACCAGATATTTAGATTGTCCATGCATATTTATACCAATGAAAGATGCACAAGGCATATTATAATTGTTGGTCATGTAGGTGCAATCAAAAGAGATGTAATCATTATAATCATCTACTAGGTTCTGCAACATATCATCTCTGTCGAGCTATATCTTGTAGAAGAAACTTAGACCATCCTTTTTTAACTTTCTCAAAATGTGCAATTGTCTTAGCTAGATCTGTGCATCTATACTTGCTGCCCAGTTTTAACTTATATTTGTTGATGTCCTTTATCATATATGGCACATTTTTGGTCTCACCATACAATTCTGCCATCAATTGCATAATTTACCCATATGAGACACCATGCAACATTTTAATAAAATCATTATCTTATTTTGATATCGTCTTATATGATCTTAGTAACTTTATATGGGAAAACTGATAAACTAGTGGATGGTTGTGTTCTTCAATAAACTGAATTACTTCCCTCTTTGCACCCATTCAATTTATTATCATCCATGCTTTGCAGCTAGTTCTTTTAGTCTTACTTCTTCTTTTGCTTGAGAGGTGACACTTTACAATTGTTTGTTGTGCTTAGACCACATTTATTGCAAATAAACATAAGCCCATCTTTGGTTGATTTTCTCAATGTGCTAACATTGATTAAGAAACCTACATGCTTCACATACTTGTAGTGATTTTTTGCTTGCTACTCTATATCAAATGACATCGTGGTATATGGCACTTGATGAGTGCACAAAACATGCTGTGATTGCGCTTTAAAGTTGTCTTTATCAAATTCCTCGTTTAAAAGTGTCCTAACTAGCATTTGTTGCACAAATTTTTTCATATCCAGTGGTCATGGTGTTGTTTGTATGGGTAGAACATTTAGAAGCCAATTGTCTCATTATGAGGGATAGGTCAGTCCTAGGAATATTTCCTGAGACACCACCATAATTCACATCACAAGCACTATATATATCTGCAACGTCAAAATGATCATCCAAATTTACCTAGAGAATATCAATCATGCCGTCATTTGAATATATTTGGAAATAAGGTCCAATTGATTTTTCACCAAGTGAAGCATCTTCAAATGGAAATGCATTTTCACTGACATTTCCATCACAATCGAATTGCTAGAGGTTGTTGAGGTCAAACTTAGATCTTGGTCTATATCTACGTTCATTTATCAGACATTACAAATTAGTTTATATCTAGAGGTTACATGAACTTATTCTATACAATTTAAATATATAACTTATAAATCATGACAACATAGATAATACATATTGATATAACTTTAGTATAGAATTACATCTATGGTACCTTCTTGAGATTAGCTTAAGCATCAACTTTATTGAGTTATTTTTTAGATATTATGTTTATAAAGTGCATATTGACCTATACTTATGCTTTTTTATTTTTTTTTATGTAGCATCATAAAAGGAGTAGAATAAAAATTTAGGACACACAACATCACATAAAGGTACAAGATGCACCTTTTCACATGATGATCGCAATGCTTATAGTAGTAACATTAACAAATGTGAACACAATGTATTTTTAGATAAGTAGATTTAATAATTCTTTTTAAATAACTTTACTTTTTTCATGAAAGAAACTATATGTAAATGTTTTTTAAGTAAATTTAATCTTTCCTATAAGTAACTTTAATCTCAACTAGAAGTAATTTTGTGTACCTATTTTTTTAACATCACTTTAATACTTACTAAAAGTAACTATATTATTTCTAGAAGTAATTTTTTGTTTTCACATCTATTTCTCATATTTAACTTATTTTTTCTTCTTTGTTTTTACTTGTGATGCAGTAAAAAAAGAAGATGATGAATGGATGATTGTCATGCTTTTGGTTCTGTTTTCATGAGTTACAAGAAAGAAAAGAAACATGTAGCATTGTTGAAAGGGAAAAATCAAGATAAATGTTATGTGAATTTCTGTTGATGTGAATATACCTATCTAGTTGGATCCGCCCTCTCTTTTTTTCAGAATTTTTTTCCATTCGATTTCCTCCTCTCTTCTCTTCCCTTCCCTGTTCTTTCTGCTCTTCGTCCTCCCTGATTTCTCCTTTTTTTTTCTTCCATTTTCTAGATTTCTTTTGAGATCTCCCCTCCTAGCAATAGCTGACGCATGTCGCCGTGCTTGCTACGGGGTAGGAGTAGCTGTCCTGATGTAGGTGGACGCGGGGTGAGCCCCGCTAGTGCAGGCCATACGCGGCCACTTATTTTCACGCGTGGCGCGATGAATCCGGCACGCACCGATCGAGGATGGTGTGAGCGGACGGCTTTTTCTGTTTTTTTTTTAATCGTGTCACGCGTGCTACTCCTTTTCATTTGTGGCGTGCGCACTGGTTAGGCCTAACCGGCTACGGCGTGTCTATGGTAAAAATCAAATGATGTTTCATCTTCAGTCACTTTTAAACATATAGAGGGAAGAAATTAGCAGCGCGTAGGCCGCTCCGGTCGGGATTGGCGCATGAGCCCACGCCCCCACCATCGTGCGCTGTTGCACGGTTGCACACCCCGTCTACCTCACTGATCGACCGAGCCGCTACCGGCGCCGATCGCTGCACCGCGGGGCGCGGGATGCGCATCGGCACCACCACTCGTGCACCCAACCGACAACTCCCGATCTCCGCGCGGGCCACGGCTCCATCCCGACGCGGCGGGCTGCCCACCCATGGGCCACGGCCCAGCCTTCGCTGCCATCAGAAAAACGACACTCGCGGCTACCGCTTCCACCGACACCTCCCGGCCCAACAAGGAAGGGCGCGATCGAGTAGATACATAAGTCGCCGCCGCGCGGTCTCGGCTCTGGTCTTCCTCCCCGCTCCTTATCCTGAGGCGACCCTGCTGGTGCGCGCGCCACCACCGCAGGTCGTTTGCTTGCACCGTGAGCCTCGGCCACCTCCTCGACATGGTCAGCGAGCAAACGCCGGTGGCTACCACGGGGGTGGAGCTGGAGAGCAGCGGCGTGTCGCCCTTCAAGCCCGAGGAGGCCGCCGCGGCCAAGGCGCAGCCGGAGGACGACGCACCCGTTGTCGAGGACGCCAAGGATGATGATGAAGACGATGAAGGCGACGACGATGAGGATGACGAAGGTTTTTCTTCGCTTTTCATTTTTTTTAATTCTATTCTGTCTGCGTATTCATGTGAAATGCAGAGTGTACTAGGGTTTTACTGGTGAGAAACGTGTTTGTTCGTCTGGGTGTTCTTTCCTCTCTTACTTCTCACAATCGGATGATTGAATTTCGTTTCTTGATAGCAATTAATGTACTAGCTAGCTAGATTTGCAGTCTGACTTGCAGCTTTTGATGACCTTGAATTGAAGGTGAGCAAGGTACAGTCGGAAACGAGGGCTCCAAGCGGAGCCGGAGCGAGAAGAAGAGCCGCAAGGCCATGATGAAGCTCGGAATGAAACCCGTTACGGGAGTCAGCAGGATTACCATCAGAAGAGCCAAGAATGTAAGAAACCATAATAATCCACCCTGCTTACTCCGCCCGTGCAATGCAATGCAGCAATTTGGCTCCTAATGGAAACCATCCATTCGTTTGAATGGAAGACATAATATATTAATCGTTTCTCTGAGTCCTGTGTTCTTCAGATATTGTTCGTGGTTTCCAAGCCTGACGTCTTCAAGAGCCCGACGTCGGAGACGTACGTCATCTTCGGCGAGGCCAAGATCGAGGACCTGAGCTCCCAGCTGCAAGCACAGGCCGCGCAGCAGTTCAGGATGCAAGACCTGAGCAAGGTGATGACCAAGCCGGACGCGGCGGCTGCGGCGCCGGCCGACGACGAGGAAGAGGTGGACGAGACAGGGATAGAGCCCCGCGACATCGACCTCGTCATGACGCAGGCCAGCGTGTCGCGGGCCAAGGCCGTCAAGGCGCTCGAGGCGCACGACGGCGACATCGTCAGCGCCATCATGGAGCTCACGGCTTGACAAGCTTTGCTGCATTTGCAATTCTCTTCACCATTTGAGTATCGCGTTTTTGCTGGTGTTTCCTCGTGCATTTGCATAAGATGCTGTGTTTGTCGACATGTTGGACTTTGCATCACGCTTTTCTGTTTCCACATTAGTGTCGTCTTAAAAATGAGTTTCCAGATTTATTTCGAATGGAAGCACCAATGGAGTTCGCTATTTTCGGCCAATTAAGACGAGAAATAAGATGCTTACCAAATCCATAGCAACATGCCAAGGCAATGGTAATATAAATTTATTGGATCAATGCATTGTATTGTTTACACATTGCACAATAGAATTATGATGCCCCGCGCCTATCCTATGCTATCAAGCTATCCTTTTTTTTCTATTGCAGCTCCTACTTGTCACACCTCACCACTATAATCGCCAGCGCAGGTAAAAATAATCCTCTACTCTCTCACTCACCAGCTCTGGTTATGTTCTTATTGGCCAGAGCTGAGGAGCACTGAATGGGTAATAAATTGTGTTTTTGTAAGAAACCTGAATGCCTAACACCACAATGTCACCACCAATAACAACAGCGCCTACGACTGCTGACCGTCAGGCTTGTCAGGGTAATCTCTATTCAGAAGCTCGAGGAGAAGAACGGCAGCAGAGTCTTTAGCCTTCTTCACACTAGGCATTGGCTCTCCAATGCATTCATCAGTCCATCCACGATCGGAAGTATTCACCCTTACTGCATAGACAAATCTTTTAGCATGGGCAGGGCCACCCTCGTTTACGCACCTGTACTGTGGCATTGGCCACTGCCTTCTCAAGCAGATGTCGTTCAGGGTCTGCCTGGTGAACATCTGAGCACCATTTTTCTTCTCGCTATCTTGTTCATCATCTTTCTTTGCTGCGGTTTCCTTCTCCTTCTCCTTCTCCTTCAGGACCACAAGTGCATTCCTCGCCGCCAGCTTCTGTGCCATCTTCTTCTGAGGGTTCTGGGCTATACCAATCTGAACACCATCAACAAAGACTTCAACAGTAGCTATATTGTCTGCTCGGGTTGCTTTATATTCCAAGCCTTCAGCTTGCTGCTGGCAGCGTTCTTGGAGCTCCCTAACTGGATGCATTGGAAGGGTCTCTGGCGTTACCATCGGATGAAGGAGTGGTTGAAAAACCTGGTGCAGAATAGTGCAGAATTTACTTAGAGAACTTAATCGAATGGTGGCTTCAACAAGTTCCATTTCAAATGGTCCAGAAATGATATACCTTCCAGACCACTGATGTATCATATCCACTATCCAGGAATATTGCGCCAGCAATCGACTCAACAATGTCACCAAGAACTTTAGGAGCCTTACAGTCCCCAAGCCCAAAAGAATTGAAACCTGGTTTCAAAAGCTCCTCTTGGACATCCTTCACAAACTCTCGGATCTACAGAAGATTGAAATAAAGAGTAAGACATTGCTTTCACAAAAAGGGGAAAAAAGGTTCTTCCTATTCAATCAGTACCTACCAACAATGTTTAGTTTGTAACGCAAAAAAAAAAAAAAACTACCTGTGTTTCCAATGCTGTTGATCCATGGCGGAGATGAACATGCAGCTTATGCTTAACTGCAACCCTCGCAAAATTCTCATTATTAACAGCTGCAGCTCTCAAATCAGTCAAGCGGCCAGGAGGTAGGTCAGTATATGTAAAAAACAAATGCCTAGTTATGAGATGATCCAACACAGCATCCCCAACAAATTCCAAACGCTGGTAACAGGACACACCAGAAGACGGTCTCGATGCATGTGTTATGGCCTCAACAAGTAAACCTTTATTCTGGAATTTGATACCCAAGGCACCTTCTAATGTGTCAAACTTGATGCTTTTCATCATGCTCTCAGGAATGGTATATGGCTTTGGAGGAGGGATCTCTTGAGGATCCAACTCTGCATGAATTCCAATCCATTTCATCAGGTGGTTTGCAGCGATTTTCCCTCCTGCTACATAGTACACCCCAATAAGTGCTTCAACAACATCTGCTAAAGTTTTGCTTGACAGAACCCGATAGCAGCTAGAGTCACCCTCAATTTCACCGTCTTCTTGCATGTTATCTGCATAGTCATCATCAGAATCCTTCTGTAGTTCACAACCAGTTGATTCATCATCAAAGATGGAAGGTTCATACTCTCTAGACTCTTCATCAAATACAGGTAGCACTCCTGGAGCTGCCCATCTTGATGGGGCAAACCGGTCTGCTTGAATATATGATTGGAGGGTTTTATTCAGAGCATATTGGTACAGGACCATGTTACTAACCATCTGCTGCCGCATCCTTGTAAGCTGCCCCTCGTGCTTTTGAGGATATTTTAGGAAGAGGAATCTACTCACAACCCATTTCAGGTATGCATCACCCAGCAGTTCTGCTCTTTCATAGCAAAATGTCTCCTGGCATGATGCAGCAGTCAAGGCTTCTAATATCTGCCATGAACCCCAACAAACTCTCGTGAATTTATGAATCAACAAGCATATATAAGCTTTTTTTCTTTTTTTTTCTTTTTTGAAAAAAAAACTAGTGCAATGAGTCAAAAGGAGTAAAGGAAAATATTGGGTGAACATTCTAGGGAGGCATTGAAATGCAGTAAGGGGGGGGGGGAGCAGATAGAAAAAAGAAAAATACTGTGCACCACCTAGCCCCTATATGATACAGTTAAAATTAACTATTCTTTTGGAATATAGACCTTACAAGAACCCTTTGGAAATATAGACATTCGGTATACAGTCATGTGCATGTGCTATCGTCTTCTAGCTAACAAACAGAACTCACTAAAGCAAGATGCCCCAAGAAAGTCATAGAAGCGTATTTAACACTTCAGTGGTCAAATAAATTGTGGCCTGTCACTAGATGAGAAAGGTGTGTTATAAAGAAGGCAATAAAATGTAAGGGACTACCACGGGACATAAGATGTTTTTCCTAAAAACGAACATTTGGGTAGTCAAGGATGCTGAGGATACCTTAGTTGCAGGAACAGGGTAATCAATTATGTCCTTCAATTGAATTGCAAGAAGCATGCTCTCCACCCTTCTCATTATTGAGGGCAATCTCTGAGCTCCACGAACAAGTGATCCAGGAAGTGGGTGCACAAGGCACAACTCAGGAGGCAAATAAACATAGTATGTTTTGTCAAGGTTCTCTGAGAATTCACCTTCTCTAGCTGTTGAACAAATGGTAGCACAACTATCATAAGATTCAGGATTCACTAGGCATGTCCTGGATGGGACCAAGTCAATGCAACTCTTAGAAATAAATAAGATAGAAGCAACAAACCCGAAAGGGAAATGGTACATGTACTTGATCTTTCTTACTAACAGCAGTCACATGTAGAACTCCTCATGTGATATCGCATAAGACTATATATTAGTTTTTTTTTTGAAAATATTATTGTGTACCAATGCCCAGAATGAAATATTAAATAATATAACAAAAAGACAGCATAGCTTTACCTTCAGAATGCTCAAATCTAGGAGAAAGAAGATTCTTGCAATATGAAACACCACGGGCTCGTATAAGAGGTTGTTTCCTATAGATTAACTCCACACCATACCTGAGAACAAGAAAATGAATCATGTTGTTTTTCTCTAAAGTTGTTAGTCATAAAAGGAAAGGAAAAGGGGAAGGCATGACTTTCTCAAGCTAAAAACTAAAGGGCCATTCTCCTTGATTTCAACATTAAATAAAATGTTATCTTACTTCTGCTTGTAGTAATCAGCATACGAGCTATACTCCAATGGCCCCAAGTAGCCTTCTTTTCTAGGAAATGAATTTTCTGCATTCATGTTACAGCAAATGCAGTCCACATAAAACCTCTTCCCTGAGTGGGCAGCGGTGACAACCATTCCAGCAAGATTTTTAGCATCCCAACATGAATCTGCCATGAACAACTTGCCTTGGTTCTGATAATCATTGAAATGTCCTCTATCACGAGTAGGAACTAATCCAGATGCTTTCACAATGTCAAATTCAGCAATAGCTCCCCTAATACCATACGTAGGATGGACCTTCTGTCCAAAAGCAGTCCCATGACGCAATTTCCCAAACCCATATTCCCTCCTATCGCCACCAAGTGTTCGTTCATTGGTGCCTAGATAGACATCTGGGCGTGCCCTCTGAAGTGGATTGTTCCAGGCATCGGTGTTCACAATGTTGTTAACCAAAGTCCAATCAATCTCTCTTAAAGGATCTGTGCACTTCTCAGCTCCTACAGGGACAAAAAGGTATGCTTTTGCAGGATCCCAAGGGGTAGTTGAGGGATCAACATCAACATCAAGTACTATGCTCATGAGCCTAACATGAAAGCTCTTCAGCAAGACCAGCTGGAATCACAATATAATATATTAGCTACATTAATGTAAAACCATGAAAAAAACTGAAAGCTTTGCATTTGCCAAGAAGGCCAACCTGACTTTCTGTAATCTCAATTTGTCCACGGAATACGAGAGATGCCTTTGTTATCATTGTCCTTGCAACAAAGAGATCCATTGTCGTCGATAAAACCTGAAAAAGAAAAAAATGCTTATTACGATTCTACAATATTTTATTCAAGTTTCAGGACATGCATATGATGGAACATACCTCTGCATCCAGCTCATTGCCAAAAATAATTGCAAAATTTGAAAGTTGTGTAACGAAAGGGTCCTTACAAATCCCAACATTTACACAGTTCACAGAATACATATACAACTTAATAAATTGAGAGTTTTGGTAGCCATCCCTTCCAGATAAAATCCATTCTCCCTGTTGGAATCAATTGAAATGAGATACAAGATAACAATTAGTTGTAGTGGAAAGTGCAGAGAGATAAATGAGTGAGAATACAATTAACTCACCCGTAGAATATAAGCAACACCTTCAGGGTAAAACTCTCTATGGCGGGCTGTTCCAGGAAGTGGTTCGCCCTCATCATTCTGCTCAGCCTTTTCCCCTTCCCCACTTCCTTTGTCAGGTAAGAGCATATCTGTGAAGGCACCCATCTCATGCAGCTTCTTACAAGCAGCCAAACAAACAGCCTGCACAAAAAGACCAAGTGTGATTTCATGTTAGTGATGGTCAAAAAGGTTGCAGGTTGGTATTATTATAGTTTTTTCATTCAAATGAAAGCATCATATTACTTGTTGTGCCAGTCGTATTGAACTGCATATTGGACCCTCAAGTTTTTCAAACGGAGCATTACATGGGAGTTGAAGCTTGCAAGAATATTCCACTGGACCCCCTGGCTTCTCATACTTTTGCATAATGAATTCCGGATGAAGAATTGAGTATCTGAGAATTGGAAAATCGGGATGAGTCTGCAACCATGATATTCTAAATAAGCTTGTACACTAAAAATACAAGAAAGCACTTACCTGTCACTTGGCAACTGTGAACAGTAAAAATGTATAAGTCCAACTGCTGAGTTCAAGCTAACAACAGCACCTGTTGATTCAACCTGATACATTGAACCAGGTGACGTATCAACAGGACTAAATACAGAAGTACCATCTAAATGACTCAGATCAGTTCTTTCCATAGCTTCTTTTCTCAATGTCTCCTCACTATTCCGAGCATTCCTCAAGAAAGTTTCATGTGATGTATTGCCCCTGCGTTTCAAGCGAATTGAGTAAAAATGACCATCAAATCAAATCAATAGGCTTAATTACTTTCAATTTTGTGTGTTCACCAATCGAGTAAAAACAACCTTTCAAGCATTAATATATAGTCAGATCCAGGCTTTCTTGCACGACCACGTGACTGTATGTAGGCTAGTACAGTCTTTGCAAGGTCAAATCGAATGACAACATTGCACTGGCGAATATCAAGCCCTTCCTCTGCAACACTAGTTGCAACTAAAAGTGTAACCTGCAAGCCATGTCAGAAAAAATTATGAGAAATCATCTAGTATTGACATGTACCTGCCATAACAAACTAGCTGCAACTGAAAGGTAGATATCACTTATCATTGATGATTAAAATATAGTAACATTGTGAATAGACATACACGACCATCACGGAATTTTGAAATTGTATCCTGCATCTGACACGCACGCATCTCTTGATTATTGTTATGGCCTATTAAGCTTGCACATCGAATAAAACTTAGAGATGGAAGTTCTGCAAAGACCTATGAGATGAAAAAAGGAAAAACAAACAGATCATTAACAAAGAATACAAAGGCAATATATGTACAGAAATAAAACTTCAACAGCACTTCACCTTAGGAAGAACTAATGCTGTGACAACTCGCTCTACAAAGATGATAGCACGAAAATCCTCAGTATGCTGATATTTGAGAAGTATTTTGATCAACGCCTGCACCCTAGGACTAACTTTACCATCTGCTACAGCAGCACCGATAACTTCATCTACATGCTCACCTACAGAAACAGCTGGTGGGAAAAAATGATATCATTAGAAAGAGACTGAGCAAGACTCACAAGTCAAATAATCAATATTAATAGCAAAGCAGGCATCAGAATGGCACAGGAGAAGGCAAGTCACATAATGATAAAGATTAACAAAAAAAGTGCATAAACATGATGGAAGATAAATAGGAAAATGTAAAGCAACAACTACATAACACATTTTTAAAATTAAGACAAACAAATACCATGACTATCAGGCAGCTCCCCCTCCTCAAGTTCATTCGTGTTGTGCTTTTCAGTATTTTGCATTTCAATATCATTGGTTGTACTTTTCATTGCAGCCCCTTCAGTCAACTGGCAGTGTAACAAATCAACAACCTTCTTTAAATAAGACTCTTGAAACTTGACATCAACCTGATAATTTGCCCTTTCATCATTTTGTAATGCCGTCAAAAAGGACTGTGCAACCTGAAATTAGGAAGAGAAATCCTATTAGAATATACAATGATTAATGAGACGCTAATGTTCAACATGAAAGAAATACCTTATAAGCACACCACTGTCCAAGTTCACCTAAAGCATAATTTATAGCTCTCAACTTCTGGATTAAATTAGCTGCACCGTCACTCTCTGTACGCTCTGAAACACCATAGACAAGACGCATCTCATCTCTAGACCCAGCATCCCTAGCCCCCATGAACTGCCATTTAGTTCTCTTCGAGCTAGAGAGTGCAGCTTCTTCAACTGTGCCTTCCATTTGTTTGATTTGCTCATGCAAGGACCAAAGAGTGGCTGCTTTGTCATATTGGACAATTACTTCCAAAGGCATGGGGACATGCTTCTCAAGCTCCTTACGATCCTTGATGGTACAAACTACCGAATCTAGTTTAGTCTCAAGATTTCTTATCTTGATGGCACAGTCCTCTTGACTTGTCACTCCTATCCACATAATAGTATTGATAAACATCAGCAAAACACATGGTGAATCTATATATGAAACAGAGATTGATGTATCCACATAATAGTATCGATAATCATCAGCAAAACACACGGTGAATCTATATATGAAACAGCGATTGATGTATCCACATAATAGTACCGATAAACATCAGCAAAACACATGGTGAATCTATATACGAAACAGCGATTGACGATTGAAGATGGAAATGGTGGCAGGAAATAGAGCAGAGAAATACCTTTTAGATTGACAGGAGAAGCCGTCATACCGAAAACAGCTGGTCTCTTCTCCTTTGGGGTTGTGTGATAAAATTCTGACATCACTAGAGAATATGGATGTTTTTTCACTGCATGATGGCACTCATCTAAAATCAAAAGATGTATCGCATCCATTTTTATAATACTGTGCCTGAGGATGTTTAGCAAAATTTGGGCTGTCATAACTAGTACCTGCGTGAAATGGAATCCATCTAATGTGAGTAAATCACAAATGATATTTTAGTTCAATACAAATACTCCTTTCCTTTTGTAACAGCAAAACATAAATAATTTCCACAGATGAATGTGCATCCAGCTAAGATACACCAAGAAATGTTAGGTGATGGGCTTTAAACAAATATAAAGTCCCAACAAAGTATTTCTCTCTTATCAAGGATGTATACAACAATGATATGGCTAATATTCGAATAAATGATGGTAACACAGGTTACTTTCTGATTAAAATAGTACTACATCAAGAATCAGTCTTGAGCCCTTACTTCTTTACATTGATAATGGATAAGGTAACAAAAAACATAAAAGGGGATTCCCTTCATATATGCTCTTTTCAGATGATATAGTGTTAATTAATAAGAACCATGCAGGAGTAAATAGGAAACTAGAGTTGTAGCGACAGACTCTAGGGTCCAAAGGTTTTAGAGTAAGCAAAACTAAGACTGAATACTTAAGCTGTGACTTTGGCATTATCGCACACAAGAAGGAAAATGTGAGTTTAGAAGACCAAGTAGTATCTAAAAAGAACATTTTTCGATATCTGGGATCGATGCTATAGATAGATGGGGATATTGATATGAATATTAGCTATAGAATCAAAGCAAACTGGTTGAAGTGGCACTAAGCATCTAGCATTCTCTATGATAAGATAGTACCGCAGAAACTAAAAGGCAAATTTTATAGAACGATGATTAAACATGCTATGTTATATGAAACAGAATGTTGGTCTACAAAAAAAAACGTCATGTTCAACAGCTGAGTGTTGCAGAAATACGTATATTAAGTTGGATTTATAGTCATACAAGAATGGATCGAGTCCAGAACGAGAATATATATGATCAACTAAGGATAGCATCAATTGAAGAAAAGCTTATGTAACATCGGTTGAGATGGTTTGGCCATGACCAAAAGAAACCCCCAGAGACATCAGTACATTGTGAAATCCTAAGTCAAGATAATAATATGAAGAGAGATAGAGCAAGAACGAAACTAACATGAAGAGACAATAAAAAGAGGTTTGAAAGAGTGGAATATATCTAAAAATCTGTAATTGAATAGGAATACTTGGAAAGCAGGTATTGACGTCCCTAAATCGTGATTTGAAGATTCTTGTTGGATTTTAACTCTAACCTACCCTAACTTGTTTAGGACTGAAAGGCTGTGTTGAGTTAAATTGAGTTAAGAATGTGCATCCAGCCATCCATATACATCATGCAATAAGTTGAGATATTTTATTTTTTTCACATGAGCAAACATGCCATGTTAAAGCACAGCAAGCGCAAGAAAAAAGGCTGCGGTTAATTAGGATATAAGAATGGTTATTAATAAATCCCAAAATTATGAGAATTTATATCAGGTAGTCGGTTTCTTTCACCATCCCAATTTTTCTTTCTTCCATGGCTAGTTGGCTACACTTACACATCTTGATTGATACTAAAAGCCATGATCACGAATGAAGGACACACAGGTCACATTCACAAAACGATGTATATACAAAGAAATTTTCTTGAAATCAGCTATCTAAGGCAATGATCAATTTTTTAAAAAAGGTATAGCCCAGAGTTAGGCAATGAAACATCCTAAAAAAACTTGACCAGCAGGTTAAGACGGCTCACAACATTTAACTAAGTCGAGAAAAATCCCCCGAACATGACGCGCGACAGGGCACGCTCAACCACGCATGGGGAACACGCTTCTACCAGCGCCCACAAGGGCTTTTTTTTGTGCGAAACCCGGGTTTGAGCCCAGGTTGCTGTCCTCTCTACTGGAGGCTCTACCACAGCACTACATGTGCATTCACACCATGAAACATCCTCAATAATAATGATGTGAAATTAGAAACGCAAAGCAATTTGAAGGAAGAAAGTTGCCTGTTTTGACTCGAATTCGCGCTGCCACTTTCTAGCATCCCAAAAATCCTGTCCCATCTCTCCACAGTAATGCCCAACACAATAGCCGGTCCTGTCGCGTATCACCTCAGCTTGCTGCAATTTCAGTAACATAATTATTTCCCCAAAACTACCAACATTTACAAGTTGAAAGCTCACTCGTTTATCTGTACCTGATAGACAAGGGGCACCTTGGGAACCAAGAAAACAGCAAGCATCTTCTTGTTCTCCTTGAGCATTTGATCGCACACACTTTTGATGAGAAGCACAGCGATGAGAGTCTTCCCTGCGCCAGTCTCCAGGAAGGCTATTGTGTTCCTGCTCTTTGCTTGCTCAAGCACCTCTAGCTGGTATTGCCTTGCCTGCTCCTCAGCAACAGGCTTCTCCTGCTGTGCAGCCCTCGTCCTATCCGCCTGTGCCTTCTTATCCATGGAGCCTCCATCCTGCATCCTGGCGCGCTTTGCCTCGCGGTCAGACTCCTGCTCCCAGGTGCCAGGGCGGAACACCATCTTGCCACCACGGTCGCGCTCCCAGAAACCCCGAGCCTCGCGTCGATGGTGCTCATCACGGTCGCGCTTACGAACCCTGTCGAAATCGCGCCTCCCACGCCGGTCATCCCACCCACGCGGGGGCGGTGGTAGCATCGGCCGCCGCCGCCACTCCTGACGCGGTCCCCCAGCACTACCAGAGTTGAGGTGCGGGCGCTTCCCGTCCCTCCACTCCCCACCGCCGCCACCATTTGCGGCACAGCCATGCGACTCCCTCCTCGGCTCCTTCCTCGCCTCCACGCCATTACTTTTCTGCACAATGTCCATCACCGCCACGGCATTGTTGGCCACGGACGCAGAAGCCTTTTGTAATTGCCGGTCCTGAATCGGTAGCTCCGGCGGAGCCACAGGCACGGGCTCAGGCGGCGGCGGCGGCAGGGGTGGGGGCGCAGGGGAGCTCTCCGCGTTGATGCTCTCGAGTATCCGGTCGATCTCGGCGACAAAGCCGTCGTCCGCGCCGCTGTCCATCGCGGGTATGAGGCCCGGGTCGAAGTCGGCGGACGCAGCGAAGTCGATGCCGCACAACAGCGACGCGCCGTCCTCGCACGCATCGTACCAGTAAGCCGCCGCCGCGTGCTCGCCAGTGCCTCCTCCTCCCGCCATCGCTCCGTCGAAAGCAACTGCAAGCACACAGCACGAGCACACACCACCGCTTGTTACAGAAACCAACAACGACGAAGACGAGACAGAGAACGAGAACACAGAAGCAGAAGCAACAGGAGAAGGGGAGGAGGAGGGGAAAACGAATGTTGGTACTACTACTTCCGTGCGGGCGCAAGCTTTGCGGCGCGGCGGTGGCTGGGGGCGATGCGACGGAGAGAGTGGAAGAGAAAGAGGCGGTGATAAACCGTACGAATCACGCAAACGCGAGGGAGGAGGGGGAGTGGCGGAGGGAAAGGAAAGGGAAGGGATGCGATGCGATGCTCCGTTCCGATTCCGATATGGGGCTGCGGGCGGAGGCGATGGGGTCCGGCACGATTCGATTCGATTCGACGGTGCATCAACGCTACTCTTTCTCTTCACTCTCTCTCTCTCTCTCTCTCTCTCTCTCTGATCCCTCTCTCTCCCTCCTCCGCTACCTCCCTCCTTTTCTCTCTGTCTCTCGTGTTCTCGTGCTCTGATTGAGGAGGCAAGTAGAGAGGAGATGGGGCGCTCGAAAGAGATGGCGGAGGAAGGAGGCGGATGCAGCGCCTGTAGAGTCCCAATTAAGGGACACCAACCTGAGGGTAGTGGGGAGCTCCCACTGACGTGTGGGTCCACGGCGTGCGGTGAACCGGGTCTACGGCCGATCTTGAGGCGCGACGCACGGCGGGGATCGGGTCCGGTCTATGGGCGGGACGAGCCAACTGCTCCTGGACTGGGGCGTTTGTTACTTGTGGTGTGGGTATGACCAGATGGGCTCATCGGTCAGTGAGGGCCTCGGGGACGGTGCGACGGCATGAACCGTGACCAGGAGGACCGAGTCGTACTGCGCGAGTGACTCGTGTCAGGGGCGGTTCGCCCTGGGCACGAGCCGCGGAGCGGAATGTGCGGCTTCGTACGGCGGGCCCCGTGTAAGTCTCATTCGATGGCCCATGCTTGGGCCCTTTTGGGAACAGAGGAGATGAATTAAAGAAAGTTATAGTATTTCCTTGTTTTCTAAAACGAACAGAAAAGGAAAAAGGACGATTTACTCACTCCGTTCCATGACGTTTTTATTTTTCTTAAATTCAAATTTTCTTATGTTTATCAAGTTTATAAATAAATATAGTAATATTTACAATAATAAATTTGTTTTATTAAACCTAACATTAAATGTTAAAAATATTGCTATGTTTTTTAAAGAAATTAGTCCAATATAAAGAGCTTAACTTAAAAAAAGTTAAAATAACAAATATGGTTATTGCAATTCCTAAGTATAAGTTCAAAAGTATATCCAATACAGAGCTGTTTGGATGCTAAACTCAGTTTATCAAACTTTTATAGCTAAAATATATCACGTCATACATTTTACGGCTGACAAATTTGTTTGCCACAACTTTGACAAGATTTCCAAAAAAATATGTCTATGGCATATGAGATATTAGGCTAAGTTTTTATAGGTAGCAAATTAAACACTACATTAACTTAATCAAACCTTATTGTCAAATATGTTGCAAAGTATAGCCACCACCTAAACAACCCTGTAATCTCCATATTGCATGGTAGCTAGTCCTTCTTGCTAGCCTACTTGTGCTAATACTGCTCACGAGCAACTCTGTCTAAATCTACTATTGCTATATCGCTATTTAGCGTGCGTGCATTTCCAGCGAACACTTAGCTTATCTCCGTAATTGCCGCCAAACGCTCCCACGCGGTCCTGCGTCCGCGTGTATGCGGGTGTCTTCCGCAGCCCCATGCATGCCTTTCCTTTTACCCGTTGAACTGGGCCTCCAGGCATGGACAAGTTTTTTTTGCTAACTTAAATTTATGTACCGCGCTTTGATTTTTTTTTTAATTTTATTCTTAATAAAAAGATTTTGAATTGTATATTGAAGTTATAAAAAATTTATTTGAAAATTATCAGAAAAAAAATCAATTGAAAGTTACCAAAATTTCAATTGAAAGTTCAAAATTTTCAATTTAAAATTGTATTTGAAAGCTGTCAATTATTTGTGTTGAAAGTTATCAAATTTTCAATTGAAAGCTCAGTAGTTTCTATTGAAAGTTATCAAAAACAATTCTATTGAAATTTGTCAAAATACCTTCACTCTCCTTGTTTCTCTCTCCTTGACAAATAAAAGGAAATTTTATCTGTCTTTTCACATCGCACGCATGGCTGGTAGCGACTAGCTAGGGAACGAGCGTGGAGTCCAGCTCACTTCGCCAGCGCGTGTGACTTGTTTCCGTAATTGTCGGAAACCTATCGTTGTCAGCGACTGTTCGTGTATTAGTCACACCCGTGTAAAATCATCTTTAAATACTCTATTTAAACTTAACTTTCGAATACTATTCTGCCAAACCACATGCTTCAAAAGAGTTAGACACCATTTTGATCGGTCCTCCGTTACATATTTTTATAACTTATCTCATCAACTAATTAATTTGTCAGGAAATTATATAGCTGACTTGTCATCAGATTTAATTGTAACTTTGGATAGATTTTTTTATCGTAGTACCATATTCCTTTATATACCGTACTTTGGCCCGTTTGACTTGGACAGTTGGCTAAGCTAATCCATCGGTTTTTGAACGGTATGTTTTTTTAAAAAAAATATTCATCAGCATTCTGAAAATAAAATTTAAAAATATATTTTTTCAACATTATGAAAATATAATATTTAATTAATCATGATTTAATTGGTCGTTAAAAAACATATAGACTAATTACGTCAATGAGCACATACAAACGGGTCTTCAACCATCATTACCATACCAAATATTATAAATTTTGAAAGTTTTTTCTCTTAATACTCTATCAAAATCTGAGCATCAAACCAAACATATACAATTCTATTAATATTAAAATTTTGTATGGTCATGCTCTAAATTTCGGTAGGATTGATATGGGCAACAAAGAGAGCCCTACTACATCCCTAGGCATCTCCCTGTTTTCACCATGGTTTATTTTACATATTGATTCCTACTCTTGCAAAAAAAAATTGTATCTAAAAGTTGACCTTGGCCACGACAGTACTGGTAGTTACGAGCGCCGAGCGGATTGCTGCTTCTTCCTGATCCACACCGCTCCTGAGTACTACCGCGAGAGAAGGACGCCGGCGTTAAGCCTGAACAAGGCATAGTTCTCCGACACAAACAAAAAGGCAACGAAAAGGAAGGAATTCAGGATACACACGCATTGAACCTAGCCGATTCCCGTTTGCCTCTGGTGAAGAAGAAGAGAACACATCCAAATTCGTTTTGACAATACGCCTCTTTCAAACCATTGGTCTGGACTGTATATATATATATAGACTCGATCCTTCGTATACACTCGGAGGAATTCATAGTCACTGTATATTTTTTACATGGTATCAGAGCGAGTCTAGACATCCTGGCGCGCTAGCTTCTCCCTCCGGCGAGCCGACTCTTTCCTCCTCGTCGTCGACGTCTTTTTTCCGTCGCCGACACTCTTCCCGGTACTCCCCTCGCTCTCTCGTCTCCATTTCTTCTTCTCCCCGTCTCTCCCGCAGTCACCTTTTCTCCGCCCCACCTCCGCGCGACCAGGCGATGGTCTCGATCTGCCTCCTCGTCCCTCCTCGCACCCGTCTCCGCTCTTCCTCTTGTTTCGTGCATCTCTCCTCTGATGCCGGCGCACCTCCGCGCTCATCGTCTCCATCGGCTGGAAACCTCCCTCGATTCTTGCCCTTTCCGACACGCTCCATGGCTCTCGGACGCGAACCTTCTCCCCTTACGTCCAAGCCAGTCCAACGTGTCCACATGTCCACGGACACGAATCCTTGCCTCCCGGACGCGAACATTTTTTCTTCGCATCCGGCCACTCCCTGCCTTTTTCGCGTCCGCCCCACTCCTTGACCTCCACGAGTCCACGGACGTGAATCTTCTCTTCACGGACGTGAATCCTCGCACGTCCGTGACCCAACCACTCTCTGACCCACCCACTTTATCCTCACCTACTCCATTGCCTACTCCCCATCGGCCAACCACTCCTCATCGGCTGGCCACTCCTCACCTACTCCGCTGCCTACTCCTCATCGGCTGGCTACTCCTCACCTACTCCGCTGCCTACTCCTCATCGGCCAACCACTCCTCATCGGCTGACCACTCCTCACCTACTCCGCTGCCTACTTCCCATCGGCTTCTCACGTCCTTGATCAGCCGATCCGTCCTCTTATCGGCTTCCCCCTCCCATCGGCTTCTCTCTCCCATCGGCTCTTTGCTCCCGTTCTCCCATCATGGCCACCGAGTCCGCCCTCAGCTCCGGCACTCTCCCAGTCGCCAAATCTGCTCTGGCCCTCGGTGCCACAGACCACACCTCGGGCACCACCTCGCCGATCTTCTCCCCTCCCTACGCTGTTGTGAACGTAAAATCTCACGTTCCTATCTCCCTTGACCTTAACGCCAATTATTCCAAGTGAGTTTTCTTCTTCAAATCCCTCTGTGGAAAATTCGGCCTCCGGTCCCATATTGATGGCTCCGCTCCACCTTGCCCCGATGATCCTCAGTGGGACATCACCGAGTGTTGCGTGCGCAGCTGGCTGCTCGGCTCGGTCGACGACTCTGTCCTCGACCTCGCCATGAACGATACCGACCCCACCGCCCGGGACCTTTGGGTGGCCATCAAGCGGATCTTCCTGGCCAACAAGCAGCCTCGCGCCATTTTCCTCCTCAATGAGTTCCACTCCATGGTACAACGCGACTCCTCTGTGTCCTCGTACTGTCAGCGCCTCAAAGTCAAGGCTGCTGCTCTCCGGGACGTCGGCCACCCTGTGGCCGACACTCAACTCGTCCTCGCCCTTCTGCGAGGCCTCAATCCCCGCTTCTCCAACACCGTCGATGATATCGCCAATGCCACACCTCTTCCATCGTTCGCCCGGCTTCATGACATGCTAGTTCTTAAAGAACTCTATCTGACCAATAATGAGAAGACAGTGGCCCACACCGCTCTTCTTGCCGCAGCTGATAATGGCTGCCGAGCTTCTTGCGCTGCCCCTTCCTCCCACGGTCCTGGCGGCCATGGCTCCGGCCACAGCAACACAACCCGCACCGGGAAAGGCAAGGGCAAAGGCAAAGGCAGGACCTAGGGCGTCTTCACACATGGCGTCATCGGCCGGTATACTTCGCTCCTGTCACCTCTCTTCCTCCCCTTTTTGTCACTATCGGCAATGGTCACTCTCTTCCTGTCCAATGCCGCGGTGATTCCTCTCTGTCTACATCCACCACTAACCTCTCCCTACGCAATGTTCTTATTGTCCCTTCTCTCATTCACAATCTTATATCTGTCCGTCAATTCACACGAGATAACCACTGCTCCATTGAATTTGACACGTCTGGTTTCTCTGTGAAGGATATCCTAACCCGGCGACAGATCCTTCACTGCAATAGTGGCGGCGACCTCTACACCATTCCCGCTGTGCCGTCCACCCCACACGTCAGCGTCGCCCTCTCCACCAACCTTTGGCACCTTCGCCTCGCCCACCCCGGCCCCGACGCTGTCGCCACCCTCCGTCACAGCGCCTCTATCCGATGTACTCACAGCAGTTCCACAGTTTACCACTCATGTCAACTTGGCAAACATGTGCGTCTGCCCTTTTCTAGTTCTCTCTCCTGTACCTCGCGTCCATTTGAACTTATACATTGTGATGTATGGACGTCCCCAGTTAAAAGTGTCTCCGGTAATTAGTATTATCTCGCTATACTTGACGATTACACACACTATTGCTGGACCTTCCCGCTCATCCACAAATCCGAGGTCGCCTCTCACCTCACTCACTTCGTCACGTACGTATCCACTCAGTTCAACCTCCCTATCAAGGCTTTACAAGCTGATAACGGTATGGAATTCGTCAACCATACCGTTACAAACCTCTTCACCTCGCAGGGCATCCATCTCCGGCTCTCTTGCCCCTACACCTCTCCTCAGAACGGCAAAGCCGAGCGCCTCCTTCGCACCCTCAATAACATCAGTCGCATCATGCTACTTCACGCTCACCTACCTTTCCACCCGACGGGTCCTCGTCTCTCGTCACGTCATTTTTGACGAGACATGTTTTCCCTTCGGTCTCCTTCATCCGAGATCCTCCTCTAATGATCTCGACTTCCTCCTCACCAACACCGTGCCGACCAGGTCTTCCCCACTGCCCTCTCCATCGGCCCCCTCATCGGCCGCTGCTAAGGATTTACCCGTTACATCTCCCACCACTACTCGGTCCGATGTCCCCACCATCGGACCCACCTTTATCGGTCGATACCGATCCTATTTATCCTTCAGCCGATACCGTTCCCTCTCCATCGGACACCCCACTTCCATCGGCTCCTCACTTTCCATCGGCTCCCCCCACCCTATCGGCTCCCCCCACCATATCGGCTGATCCACCTCTATCGGACCGATCGGAATACTCGGCCTACCCGACCTCATCGGCTCAGGCCGATCTAATCCCTACTTTTCCTCTTGTCTACAGTCGCCGACTCGGAGCCGATGACGCCCCCACCCGACCAGTTCTTCCCATTACTCTCGCACCCCCATCGGCTCCAGTTCCCTCCACCTCTCACATTGTCACCCGCTCCCAGACCGGGTCTTTCCGACCCAATCCGCGCTACGGTCTCTCCACCGTTCACAGCTCTATCTCGCCCATCCCGGCGACTTCTTGCTCAGCCTTGGCCGACCCTCATTGGCGCGCAGCCATAGCCGACAAGTATAAGGCCCTAATGGACAACGAGACCTGGCACCTCGTTCCCCGACCTCCCGGTGCCAACATTGTGACTGATAAGTGGATTTTCAAACATAAATTCCACGCCGATGGCTCCCTTGCCCGTCACAAGGCTCGCTGGGTAGTCCGGGGTTTCTCCCAACGACCCGGTGTCGACTACGACAAGACCTTCAGTCCCGTTGTTAAACCCGCCACCATCCGAGTCGTCCTCACCTTGGCTACCTCTCGCTCCTGGCCAATCCATCAACTAGACGTGAAGAACGCCTTTCTTCACGGCCACCTGACGGAAACAGCCTACTGCCAGCAGCCGCCAGGCTTCGTCAACCCTTCTCGGCCCGACGACGTCTGTCTCCTTCAACGCTCTCTCTACGGCCTCAAACAAGCCCTCGTGCCTGGTACCAACGCTTTGCTGCCTATCTTCGGTACATCGGCTTCGTGGCCTCTGCGTCCGATAGTTCCATGTTCACTTTCCATATCGGCTCCGCCACTGCCTATCTACTTCTCTATGTCGATGACATTGTCCTCACAACGTTTTCGACATCTCTCCTCGACCAGATCATGGCCCGACTCCACTCTGAGTTCGCCATGACCGATCTTGGTCCTCTCTACCATTTCCTTAGCATCTCCGTAACTCGTTCCATCCACGGGCTCTTCCTTTCCCAACGCCAGTACGCCATCGACCTCCTCCAGTGTGTAGGCATGGCCGACTGTCACCCCATGGCCACCCTAGTCGACACTCGAGCCAAACTCTCCGCCGCCGATGGCGCCCTCGTTGTCGATCCCTCTTACTATCGGAGTCTTGCCGGAGCTCTCTAATACCTCACACTCACCCGACCCGACCTCACGTACACTGTCCAGCAAGTGTGCCTCTTCATGCACGCTCCGCGCGAACCTCACCTCACGCTGCTCAAGCGCATCCTACGCTACGTGAAGTGCACCCTCTCCAGCGGGCTGCATCTCAGCTCCAGCCCTATCGACTCCCTCACTGCGTACTCCGACGTGGACTGGACAGACTGCCCCGACTCTCGACGCTCTACGTCCGGCTACTGCGTCTACCTCGGTGACACTCTCGTATCCTGGTCCTCAAAACGCCAGACTACAGTGTCCCGCTCCAGCACTGAAGCCGAGTACCGCGCCGTCGCCCACGCCGTCGCCGAGTGCTGCTGGCTTCGCCAGCTTCTCCAGGAGCTCCGTATACCCCTCTCCACTACGACCGTTGTCTACTGTGACAATGTCAGTGCCGTCTACATGACCGCCAACCCGGTCCATCAGTGACGCACCAAGCACATCGAGATCGATATTTATTTTATCCGTGATAAGGTTGCATTAGGACAGGTTCGGGTGCTCCATGTACCATCGGCACATCAGTTTGCTGATATAATGACCAAAGGTCTACTCACGCCTTTGTTCAACAGTTTTCGGTCCAGTCTCTGTGTCCGTTCCCCTCCCGCTGCGACTACGGGAGTGTTAGACAGACCGCTGGCCTGGGCTGTATATATATATAGACCCGACCCTCTCGTATATACTTAAGAGAATTCATAGTCACCGTATATTTTCTCCAGATGCCATACGATGGAGAGCACACTGGACGAGGACAGTGAGCCAAAATGACAGTGAGAAAAACTGTCACTTCTCCTAGAGAAGAATCTGCCTTTCCACCCCCTCTGAATTTACGTTCGTCAGCTCAGCACAGCTGCTGCACGCAGTGAGTGTCGCAGTACAGTGGAGTGATGACTAGCGTTGCTCCCTGGCCTTCTCCTCTGACAAGAGTGGCTCAAGTGAGCAAATGAGCAATGGTGGTGATCGTGGTGTGTTGTGTGTGAGCACTGATAGAGATATTTGTGGGCGCCCCGACAGGGGATCCTCTGCCCGGGAATCCTGTATGATTGTTACTCTGCCTTACCAGCTCGGATCCAGTGTCATGTGCCCAACACAGGACATTGCTCTTGACATTTCCAATCGACCAACGACCATTCACGCCAAAAGAAAAAAAGTTTTTCTCAACGTTCTCAGATTCATTCACATTTGTCTGACAGCTATATTCATGTTTTCCGACAGTCAGAAGCTATTCATGTTCTCAACAGCCAAAAGCTTTGATATTGTCCTACAAATCGTACACACTCGTTTGGAGCAATTAAGTGGAACTCTTTGGCATCGAAAGCCCGCAAGGGAACTTCAGTAATCGGAGACACCTGGTTCAATTGTTGTAATGCTTGCACGGTCGATCATTTACTACTAGTAGCTTGAAGCTGTTCATGATATTCAAAGATCACGAAGAACACAACTTCATGAATAAAGGATCATGACAGGTTCACGTCACAAGTCATGTGGTTGTCAATCGTATTTTCCTAAATTGAGTGAAACGAAAATGAGAATATCAACTCCGTAGTGTGTTCGTTTGCTATTGTTACAACCAAAACTCTCCTGTTTGCGCGTACGTTTTTTTAACCGCTAAACTATATATTTTTTTATAAAAAAATGAAAATGTTATTTAAAAAAGTATATTAATATACTTTTAATTTTTTTATCTAATATTTAATTAATCATATACTAATTCGTCGTTTCATTTTACAGCTAGCATGGTTTATAAGCGAAAACCAGCCTCTCTGAAACCTCTTGAAACGTTCAAGTTGCTTTAAAACGTTTCAGAACGGTTACAGACCATCCGAAACGTTTTGAATAAAAAAAAAACCAATTCTACGAGACTACGGCAATAGCTTACGAACCCCGAGATGAACCGATCGTATAATCCGCGAGAACATAGATCGACTAGTGGAAGGAGACAAAGAGCATCCAGTACAGTGTTATCACCAAAGGGTTATCTTATCGAGAGCTCGGACCGTCCTGCTGCTGCTGCTGCAGAAAGATGAGGAAATTGGGCGGGCCAGGTAAACCTGGTCCACGCGGAAGGAAAGCCCAACCAAAGTGCACGTCCTTTCCTCCACGGACGGCCTCTGCTCGACCACGTGAGCGCGCGAGCGGGCCCGATTCCTCGCCACACCAAATCGGTAGTCGCATCCCACACGACACCTGTCGTGTCAACGCGGTAGTAAGTTGTTCTTTTCCCGGGAACAACACCTTGCCCCACACGAAACCCATCCGCAGAAGAATTCGTAGTAGTTAAAGCGTCCTGCCTGTACCCCCCACCCCTTTGCGGACCCGGCCCATCGCCAGAAAAGTACGTACTAGTCATGTATAAAAGGGAAGGTACAGTCCATAATCTCACTGACACTAAGGCTTCACAGAGGGTGGTGGGTCCACCGCGTCAGTGGGGCAGAAGCGTATATATCATTGATCGGGGATATTCCAGACGTACATGGCAATTTATAAATTAACTATTATTTTAAATTAGTATTATAAAACTTAAAAATTATAAAAATATTCATTCGAGTGAAATTATTTTGGCAAATGGCCCCAACGTATTCCGTTTCGAGTGCTGACGTGTGGGGTCGCCGGTAGATATAACTCGGCGACAAATTCACCGCCACAAATATCCCCAACCCACACCGGGCCACCACCACGCGGGGCCCCTAATCCAAACTGTTTCTCGGCTTCCAGTACACGCCACGCCGACTACCACGACGATGGCTGCGGCGGCGGCAAGCTCGGCGTCGGCGGAGGCGGTGGAGAAGGAGAAGAGGATGGTGGATCCGCCGCGGGTGGTCGGGGAGTACAATCTACTGGAGGAGCTTGGGGTGGGCTCGTTCGCGAAGGTGTACCTCGCGACGAACCTCCGCACCGGCGATGTCGTGGCGGTGAAGGAGATCGACCCCAGAAGGATCGACGAGCGCGTCCGAGGCGGAATCCTCGAGGAGAAGGCTATCCTCTCCACCCTCTCCCACCCCAACATCCTTCGCCTCATCGACACCATCCAGGTAACCCCTAAACCTTCCACCCAGGCACCCACCCGCTGCGATCGCGATCGCAATCGCAACTGAACTCCGAGTTGTAAGGTTAACGATTATGAAATTAGTGAAATGACGTGTGATTTCCGAAGGAGGAGAATCTGTGCCTGATACTGGAGTATTGCAATGGAGGCGACCTCGAGGGGTACAGGACGAAGGGCGGGGAGTACGCCCGGTTGCCGGAGGCCACCGCGAGGGATTTCATGCGGCAGCTCGGTATGGGCTCAATCGATATTTGAAGGGAGTTCCCTTTTTTATTATTGTTGTAGTTGGAACAATATACTACTACATTTTATAGTTTTTGCAACGGTGTGGTTGATGCGGGTTTTGTCCCCCCCCCCTTTTTTTTAATTTGTAGCGGAAGGGTTGAAGATGCTGAGGGGGAGATCAATCGTGCACCGCGACCTCAAGCCTCAGGTTAGACATGACATGTTACATTTTTTTTTAATCTAGTTTATCAGGGTTTAGTGGTTCATTTTAACGTAAATTAGAAGATTTTGTACGTTTAAAGAATATTTTTTGCTGGTCGAGCCAGTTCTCAATTTTCAATGTTTTATTTGTATACCATATGTAAATTAACTGTAATGATGTGTGGAGTTAAGACGTGTTGTAACTGCTTGTACTGTTGTGCAAGTGGGTTACGTACTTAGCATCCAAAGTGATCATACTTAGCAACTAAAATTGACTTGATTGGGCTGACCCCAATCCTTATTAGTTCACCACCAAATGTCAAATTACATGTAGGATTTCTCTGCATACTCATGCTATTATTTGAAGTCAAGTCAGTAACTCAATACATGTTTGATGAAAACCAAAAGTGGGCATTGTAAGAGTATTTATGTGTTTATTTTGGCTATTGTGCTTGATTTTATTTTTATCCTTTGGGATAAGTTACTTTCCCATACTGACCAGGATACCAAACTTGCAGAACCTTCTGCTATCAACTAATGGTGATGCGATCACATTGAAAATTGGAGATTTTGGGTTTGCTAGGTGCGTGCTCTATTCCCTTCTGTTGTATATAAATTTGTAGGATTATTTTTTCCTCCTCTACTCGAAACTACTGGGGGGCCGATCCCCTAATATTTACAGCTGTTAACCATTTTCCAGCTTCTATAGTTTCTTTGCATTTTGCGAAGATTACAATGAGCTTGTTGCTAGTAAACAACATGTGAATGATATTTTGGAATTGTTCTCAGGTCTCTGGTGCAAGAAAATTTAGCTGCTACAATGTGTGGATCTCCATCATATATGGCCCCAGAAATTATGCGTTGTGAGGATTACAATGCAAAGGTTTGTTGATTTACCTATGCTTTTGGTGGTTTTAATATAACTTGACAATAATCCCTACCATTTGTACTTTTCAGGCAGACTTGTGGAGTGTTGGTGTAATTCTTTTTCAGCTAGTCACAGGAAAATTGCCATTTTATGGGGCTAATATATTCAAGGTTTGCTCTTATGCATAATTAGATGTATATGGACCAGAAACATACATATATCCTGTAACACTATTTCTTGATTGTCGTTGTTATTTTTTTTTAAATATAGCTGAGGCAAAACATCCATGAATCTAATGGCGTTAAGTTCCCTCCAGAAATCAAGGATGATTTACATCCTGATTTCATTGACCTTTGCAGAGGACTCCTATGTCTTGATCCAAGTAGGTTTGGTGTTTCTCTTCATTATTTGTTTGTGCAAAACACTGTAGTAGATTTTGATAAGGCATATTCATTTTGAATTAAAAAGTCTTCAACATTAAAATTTGACCATCTGTTTCTCATAAATATATATATATTCTTCATAGCTTTAGAAGTAAGATAGTGTGAAGGCAATTTTGGGATATGAATTTATTAGTATAATTTTTATACACTAAATGTACTTGTAATTTGACTAACTGTTGTTCAAAATCAACAAAGTTTGATTCTTTTGAAATAAAAATACGCCTTATAAAAATTGATAGAAGGAGTAATTTCTTTCAAGTTTCAACTTCCATCTGTATAATTTTGTATTTTTTATTGATGTTCCATAATGTGATAAGTTAACCATTGATCTTGATCTGATTATTCTTTACTAATTGGAGAATCAGATTAAAATGCACTTTCTATTTTGCAGAGAAGAGAATTTCTTTTGAAGAATTCTTCAATCACAAGTTTTTGTCAACAACTGGGACATCCCCTTACTCTGGTGGTAGTGTTCAAAGGTATATGTGGTTATGTTGCAAAATGTGCATTGTTTTCATAATCCACGTCCATGCCTAATCTGCAATTTAACTTAATCAAATACTACTCTGCTGCTTTCAATATGGCAATCATCCTCACTTGCAGGCAGCCCAAAAAATATGCATACATAAAAAAAACATATGTGCATTGCCATCAACATAATATACACCTCTAAAATTTCAAGACCAATTGAATAGATGATATTTGGAATGGTATACCATATGCTTCTCAAGTTCTCATGAATGGTGAGTTACTCAATATACAGCAAACCCTCAGTCTTTTCTGAGACTCTCTATGCAATATGTGGAATATATCATAATAATGTGGACATGAGTTTGATTGTGTCATGTTATGAAGTTTTCTGATTTTTTTTCAGGAAAAGAGAGATTAGCAGTGAGCCCCATAATCCTGCTGATTTAAGGGATACATGCCAGATCATTTCTTCCGATGTCCTGAAAGTAAAGTCTGAAAGCATGGATTCAAGAAATATGAAAGGTAAATTACACTCCAACTGGTATTCAGTTTGCGTATGTCATGCCTTGGCACTAACTTCGTATATTTTTGCAGCATTTGATTCATGGGAGTGGATTGAACGAGAATATGTACTTGTTAATGCGAACTCTACTTCCACGGAAATGTTGTCTTCACTTGAAAAGTCAATGAAGGATGGTACAGGTGCAAAACCTGCCAGCTATGATAGGTCCACTGTCAAATGGTCTGCTTGGAAACAAAACAAAGATTCAGTCAGCAGAGTGGTTGCTATAAAAAGCAAAGGATGCACTCCATTGTGTACTTCCTGTGAATCAACAACTGCAGAAAATCTGCTAAGTTCACCTTATTGTTACACAAGGCTTCAACTCCTTAACCAGTATATTGTTGTTCTTACAGAACTCGCTGAGGAGAAGGTACTACCACTTCTTTTACTGGGATATATCACTATGTCCATTGAATGCCATCTGCATTTTGTGGTTGTGTGCAGTCTGGAGCTCCTTATGTTTGTTATGATGAAACAATGGTTTTGTGTTGCTAAGCTTCATACTATGTTTCTTGCTAGAATGCTTGTAGAATTCTTTGACCAGATGAATGCTTGTAGACTTGTCCCTAGTAATTTAGAGTATGCAGGTGATGTCTAGGTTTAAATGATTTTCATCACACGTAAAGGTCACAGCTTTCCACATGTCATTTTTCATTGATATACCCGGGTATCAACACATTGGGCAATACTCTTAGTCTCCAAGTCACGTTATTCATGGGATGTCTCTTTTCTTAGTTCTTTTACATAAAGTTTTGTCCATATATTTTTTGTATTGCATCAAATAGATGGGCCTGTTGTGCACTATTAGTCAGAACATCAATGCCAAATAAAATTTTCCTCTTTTACTTATGCTCATTGCATAGCTATGATATTTTATTTGAGAACCTGTTAGCCCACTTCGATCTAAGAATTATGTTTAATTGTATGTACATTTCATTGTTTTCATATTTGCATTTCTGTGCTGATGCAGCTTTTTAAAGGGCTAGACCTGGAGGCACTATCTGTTGAACTTATAATATTAGCTATCTGGAACGAGGCCCTTAATGCATGTTGTTTATCCACGGATGCTACAGATGATGGAAAAATTTTGACACAAGCTCATGCCAATTTCCCACCTAAGAATGACCATCGTCCATCACGAAATGTAGTACAAGGATTGGATTTCACCAGGCTGATTTCTGTCTGTTCCTGGGCTGAAAGTGGCTTTATCAAGGCATGTGACCGTGCAGAGAAGATATCACATAGGTTGCGGGACAACAATGGTTAGAAATTGTTATCTTCATGTCCTAGTTAGTTGTGTTTTGTTTTGTTTTGGCTATAACCCTTGTTTGTTTCCAGATAACACCGAGATGCCAGATGCAGTGGAGATCATATTCCAGACAGCTTTAATGTATGGGACAACTGGTGCTGTAAGTATCAAGATGTTAGGTTCTTGCATGGTTTCTTTATAGCTTGCATTTCACCCAGCACTTCATGGATTTTGGGGGTATGCATTTCACTTCATACATGAACAATATGATAATAGGGTATGTATCACATCACAATTTATTGTGGGTGACAAGCAATGATGTAAAAATGGAAAAAATAACTTGTAGTTAATGTGTGCCAGCTCAAGATCCACCGCTGGGCACTGGTTGTCCAGGCGGTTGGTTAGTTATTACCACTCCATATTCTATTAGGTTGTTAGTCCGTAATTGCCACTAATAATAAGGTTAGAAATGAGTACTCTTGTTTTAAAAAAACTCGACCAGCGGGGGAATGACCGCCCCCATAGCTTTTTATTCAAAAGAAGTTTCAACCAAATTGACCGAGAAAGACCATGAACCTTGGCACCCCACATGTGGATTCAGCCCCTATGAATCAGTCCCCCGCCCCATACGAGGGTCTGGGACCCCACACGCGAACTTGCCCCCTATGGATCTGCCCCCCGCCCCATACACGAGGGCCCACCCTCTATAGGTAGATTCTTAGCACGTGTCTTCGAGAGAGCAGTGACTTTTTTTAACTAAGCTTGAAATTCGCTCCTGTGGGGAGTCGAACCCAGGACCTGGAGGTTCTACTTGTGCAGTGTAACCGCTAGGATACAGGCCCTTTCACAGCACTTTTGTTTTAGACTGCAGTGAGAAAGAAAAACAACTTATCATTTACAAACGAGCAAAGATGTTTATTGGCAGTCAGTCTCTGATTTCTACTTCTATGAAAGCGCTATTCATGGGGGAAAAAAAACTTCTATGAAAGCGCCAAGAATGGCCCATGCTACTCCCTTTCCTCCATCTGCTTTTTTCCGGGCAATACTTAGTCCTGCTCTTGTAAGGAGTTTGTAACATTTTGATGATGGTAATATATTCAGGTGGGCTGTCCTAGCCCTCTGTGAATTCTTCAAAAAAAAAGACCCCCGCCACTCCCTAGGGCCTTGTTCATTTAATCCCTCTTCTGAGAGGATTGAAGGGGATTTGGATTCCTATCCCTCCCTCACGGGGATTAACAAAACAACGCCTAGCTGGGTTATCTCTTATCTTAAATGAACCCTACTTCTAGAAGTTCTCTCTAACATGTTTGTTCACTTAAGTTGATGTTTCTAAATCATTTGTGTATATTTTTTTCAGGCAAAGGAAGTTTTGGGATACCAAAATAGATCGGTGGCACTATACTCAAAAGCAATCATCTTGCTCACATTTGTATTGCAGGAAGCTACTAATTTGCCACTGAATCCACCATTTTCCCTTTCAGCATCTGATCAGCAACGTATCCATAGGTACATAGTTAATTTGAGGAGCCATCAATGCTGTGCTCAGCTGATCGGACAGCAGGAGAGATCTGTGCAGAACTAACTTTTACATGGGAAATATTGGTGCACAAAGAACTGAAAGTGAAATTGATTTCGTGGTAAACTGCAAGGAAGCTTTGTTTTGTTCCCCCGCAGTATTAGTCTTTACCTCCTACTTTTTTTGTCTAGGAGGTGCAAAATACATGGGGGAACTTCTGCTGGCATGAACTTTTGTCATGCTTTATTTGCATGGCATCATAGTCCATGTGCTCTTTTTGTATACAACATATAATAACACTTGTAATCTGTACAGTTATTTGTCATTGAGCTGAAATGACCTCTTGGCTCTGTATATAAGTAGCATGTAAAAAGTGCATTTTTTTTCAAGTCTTTGACTGCTTTGCCTACTTATTATAGATTGTTCAAAGTCTGAAGCGAGTATTGTTTTGAGCTATGGTGTATTTAAGCTGAGATGCACAAGAATAGCAGGTAATATTAGCTTTACCGTTTTACAATGTATTGCTCAGACGTGGATTGTAGTCTCAGTTTTCTAGGTAACTTTACTGTTTCCGCTTCTCACAGTTGGTTGCAGTTTGAGCTTTCTAACTTCGTACAAGTTGGTCTGGTGCTTGTTTTGTTACCATATCACAGACGAGATCATACAGATTACATTTGAAGGTATGTGGTCAGAAAACTGTCCTTTTTTCACGAATATACGAGAATTATGTATCATTTCATTAAAAGATTGAAAGAGATATAACTCTAATAAAATTGACGGTTTCATCTGATTTTATAAGACTGTTTTTAACGTAAGTTGAGATAAATTAAAGTTAATATCTAATATAAGTCTTTTAGATGTAATAACAGTTTTTTAAGTAGAGATTTTTAATTATATCTTATTTTTTAATTTTTTTATTGACTTTCCTTATCTTGATTTCAATCTTCTCCTATCTCTTATCATATTATCTTGATTTTAGATTTTACAATGTATTGTTAACTCTGAGGATCTCTTTTAAACATAGTCAAACAATCTTAACCAATGCTGATAAGTTTTTTTAAATTGGTAATACTTCTAGCTGATCACGTATATCATTTTATACTCGATCCATTCTTATATGACTATAAACCTAATGTGACATACATATTTCTGCAATACTTAACTGTTGAACATGTTGCTTTTTTAGGTAAATATGTTTAATTATTATATTATAAAACTAGTACTTTACCTTCCGTAGTACCCTTTTCTCATAGAGAATGCCAAATGATTAGTGCTAATTCATCCATCTCGCCTTGATTCTATGGCTAATGTCTATATCAATATCTTCATCTATCTGTAACATCGATCCAATATCGAAAAGTATCTTTCTTAGACATTACTTTACCTTCAAAACTCACATCTCTCTCATCGTATGCAATGGTGCTAAAGTCACACGTCAATTATTTAATTTTATTTCTACTTACTCTAAAAGCTTTGGAGAGTGCTGTCACAATTCTAGTTTTCTATTTACTTCTGCTTGACTCTCATCAATTAACACTTTATCATTTGCGAAGAACATACACGAAGAGATATTCTCTTATATGTTTTTTTTAATCTTATCCATTACCAAGGCAGAGAGATATAGACTCATGGCTCATCCCTAATGTAGTTATATTTTAATCGAAAATTAACATGTGTTATATCATTCATTCGAATACTAGTCATAACGTTGTTGTATATATCCTTAATAAGAAAATCATACTTTATTGGGACTTTATGTTTTCTAAATCTCACTACATAATATTTTATTATCTTATCATAAGCCTTTTTCATACCAATGAAAATCATGTGTAGATCCTTCTTCTGCTCTTTAAACAGCTATATAACTTGTCTTATTAAGAAAATTACTTTTATAATTAATCACCTAGGCATAAAACCAAATTGGTTCATAGATATTTACAGCGTTGCTCTCAAACAATGCTCGATAAGTTTCTCCCATAGTTTTATAGTGTGGCTCATCAATTTAATTCTCCAGTAATTAGTACAAATTTAAATATCTTCCTTATTCATATGGATTAGTACCAATATACCACTCCTTAGACATTATGTTTGATTAAAAAATATTGTTAAACAACTTAGTTAGCCATACTATAACTATATCCTCGAGATATCTCCACACCTTGATTGAAATATCATCATGGCTATCGCCTTATCTCTTTTCATTATTTTCAAAACTTCTCTAATCTCAGATTTTTGAATCCACCGCACAAATCGTCTATTGGTGTCATCCGACGAGTCTTCCAACTGAACGGTGGTGTTCTCGTTTCTACCATTAAACAAATTGTCAAAATACTCTTGCCATTTATGTCTAATCTTATCCTTCTTTACCAAGAGCTACTCCTTCTCATTAATGCACTTAACTTGGTTGAAGTCACTCGTCTTCTTATCACGAGTTCTAAATGCCCTTCACTTCTTCCTTCGTACTCAGATGTTGATAAAGATCCTCAAAAGCTAGCTCTTTTGTCTCACCCATAGCTTGTTTTGCGATCTTCTTTGCCAACTTGTACTTTTCCATATTGTCTATACTTCTGTTATGGTCTAAGCATTTATAGTATTCTTTCTCATAGCTCTTTTCATGTTTTCATTTTACCACCAAATGTCTTTAATTTTACATCTATTCTATTTGGTCACTTCAAACACCTCTCAAGTAATCTTTTAAATATATGTTGATATCTTCTTTCATATGTTATTTGTATTGTCTTCTTTCTTTTAAGAGTTATATTCGATAATCTTTTTCTTAAAGACATTTGATGTTTTTCATTTCAACTTTTAACACTTGGTTATTATAATTTTAGTTTGTTTATCTTTATAAGCATACATCAGAAAACATAAGTCATCCACCACCAGCATGTTGAGAAACTATATGTTCTTTAGGTATTATCTTACAATTCATACATATTTATTTATTCCATCTTTTTATAAGGATAAAGTCAATCTGACTACTAAAAATCACTAAATGTGATTGTATCTTCCTAAAGAAAAAGAAAGTGTTAGTTATCATCAGAACCAAAGCCATGTTGAGACCTTTACCAGTGCTTAGTAAACTATAGGCACCCAAAACTAGCTTTTAGTAAAAAAACAAACTTCTCTATAAAAACTCTGATTTACCAAAGAAAAGAGTGTCAAATCATTTCCGACTAATGCTTCTATAGTCATATTCTCCATGTAAGGATGGAGTATATCTAATGTAAGTGGCTCTAGTGCCTTACTTACTGTCTCATTAATCAACATCTATTCAATTTACCTTATAAATAATGGGCTACTAAGTGGCTCTAGTGGCTTAGGTACTAGTCTTATCCAGTATAAAGGTTCTATGCTTCCTGCCCATTTTATACAGACCACATAATTAATTTGTTTTTTTAACTTTGCATGATACTAATATAATTATTTTCATATTCTCATTCTAAATTAAAATCATTTTAACTTTGCTGCCCCCTCTCTTGCCATAGTCGAGAATGGCACACCAAATTAAAAGGAGAGGAGGACACGATATGATGCCTTTTATTTTGCCTGCTTTGCATATGCTGTCTGCTTTCTCTTAGAGAGGAGAGGCTGTTAAAAGATAGTAGAGGTTCGAAGACTGAGGAAGTTGGAATGTTTATGTTCATGCCCTCGCGCAATGCAAGCTTTCAAGTTCTGCAGTATGAATTCAACCATAGTGGGGACACAATTCATCGCTACATCAAGTCTGTTTTCAAGATAATCCCGACTCTCACCTATGGATTTCTCAAGTTCCTCATGCTATCCAAACACATTGGAAGATTAGAACAAATCCTCTTGTTGAAAAACAGATTTTACTATTGCCAATCAATTTAGATTTTTTTAATCAAATCTCTAGCTCGTACAAGGTGTGTATAAGTTAATCCATAGTAATCCATCACCAGCACACCAAATTGCTAACAATCCAAACGAACCAGCGGTGGAAAGGGGATTAATTACACGGGAGGAAGGGATTTGGTGGTGGGAGGGGGATCAACCACCACCCTTGGATTGTTTCTCCAGTGTAGCAGTTAGCTGGATATAGCATATACTCCCTCTATTTTTGTTGGACCTGCACTCTGGATATATCTCATATACTCCCTTTATTTCCGTGCACTCTAATATGAATATTAACTGGAGTTCTGAATAACTAATACAAAATATGTAGAGTCAATCTTTTTTCTTAACAGCCCCCCAATTACTAGTGACACGCATTTTGTTTCTCACTGCACTAAATCTTTCCAGATTAAAATTTTGTAGAGCACTATAGGTAGAGATGACAAATATTACAAGACAAGTGACTAATATTAGGTCACTCCATAAGAATATTATCTGAACAATTCATGCTTGTCTCACAGTGCAGACTATCTAGGAATCACTGTTGGACCAAAAGGAGAGTTGAAGGTATCATTGTCCAAATCCTCATTACTATGATGATTAATTGACAAATTTACTTCTATTCAATTTTTTAGTGAATAATTTGGCATTTGTTCTCACTGTGAATTATGATTCTGCAGATACATATGTAGTACAGAAGGCCAATTGATCGTTATCCAATACTCCTGAGATAGCTTAGATAGCCTAGTTAAATGTGCATTACCTGTAGGTTGGGGCAGTTTGTAAGGGCATTTTGCATTCAGACCATGGATACTTTACCATGATAGTAAGCATCAAGATAGTTTGACGATATTTCATATCTGCAATGGGGCACTGCAATGGACTTGTTTACTATCTAGAGTTGTCAATTTGTGTTAATATCTTGGTGCCAGAACTTTGTTGAATATAAGTCGATATGTACATAATTGCCGGCAGATGTTTTCATGCTAGATCAATTCTAGTTCTTGCAGTGATCAAATGTTTCATATACAAAACTGTTGGTTTTTAGTTCTGGTTGCAGCTTTCACATCCTTTTGCACATCTTATTGCTTGTTATCAGTATAAGCTTCGATACTGACAATAAAATTGTTCCTTATTTTATCTCACTGCAGTTTCATAATAATTTATGTTATTGTTTCATAATAATGTATATTATTGTTTCAAGATGCTTGTGCTTTTGCAGATCTCCTTGGTTCTCATTTTGTTATTTTAATTTTACTAGCATGGTGTCCGAACGTTGCAACGGGATTTCGAAATTATATTATAAGATTATTCTTGACCTTTTATAGTATTATTTTAAAAATCATTAACAATCAAAATTTCAATGTTTGAAAAAAATGAAATAACATATTTGTGATCGAGTGGATTAATAGTCCGAGATGTGTCTGAGAAAAAAAGGTAGAAGTGAAGAAAAAATTGTTTTAGTAATTAGCATGCTTAATAACCTCGATTTCGTCAAGCTTCATCAATCTTTCAGCAACAAGAGTCACATTGAGTGCTAGGTTAAAGTCTAATTTGTCTGATTTACCTTTTGAATGTCTACCAAACAAAAACAGACCCTGAACTTCTTAGTCGAGTCATACGTGCCAAGAATTACCAAAAATAAAAAAAATCCAATTGATGAACCCATCATCCTCTGTTTATAATGGGGGCGGACACGGCACAGCGCGGCACAATATAACGGTGATCCTGGGCTGACGGGCAGCGGCGGCTGCTTTATGTGAATGCTGACTTCCTGAGTGTATCCATTGGGTGGACTCTGGCCATGCTATGCTGTCTTACTCCGCTGGCCATGAGCCCCTTCGCCCAACAACTCACCAAGAATTCCAAAGCCCAAAACTCGTCAAGATGAAAGGATATGATCCGACTATCAAACTATTGCTAGACAATTAAGAACGACCCATGGAAACAAAAAAGGAAGCAGGCACTGTAATTCCATGACTTCTGCTGCACGGTCAAATATGTCAATAAAAATTCTAGTGAACAAATATGAAATTAAACTTATAAAACTTAATCTAGCCTAAATATCTAAGTTCTGTGTGAAGGTAAGTTTTATATCTGATAGCTTTCTCTAACGATTCTACTGTCTTAAAAAAACACAAGAAATAGCTTAAAATACACTATAAGAAGAGTAAAGAAAAAGAGGAGACATATGAGATATCGGAGATCGGCTATTTCTATTGATTCTCGTTGAAGTACTTTACGTGTCGCTCTCTACTTTAGTCAGATGTTCTTATATGAGTAATTCTTTTTCATTCCGAAAGATTAATCCTAAAACCTTTCACAATATTAACTAGTCTCCTATAATCTTTCAAAAGATCACCGATAATATCTTCGAAGCCGTCTAGATACGCCAAGATGCTAAGAGTAACTTAGAGATACTTCTCACTTAAGGCACTAAACATAAGACTATTGGTGGGTGTACACTTGACTACTAGAGAACTCTTAGACTTATACAAGTTTGCACTAGTTAGAATGGGTTTTAAATGACACTAGATGGTACAAAAGGATAGGTATTCATAGGTAAAATAAAACCAACTAGTTGTTTATGACTGTTGTGAAAAACTGGCTAAAGCTATATAGAGTTAACAATTCGGTGTTGTGTTGGACTCTTTAGCTTTTTACACTTTTCCTACGATCACTAATCAATTAGCCATTATTCTATAAAAAGTCAGACAATCTGTTGCATATTGTTTGGCATCACTACCAGACAACCCAAGCGTCACACTTTGTCCGATGTTCATCGGACAAAGCATAGGTCGGATTGTCCGGTTCAAGCCAATGACAACAAGATTAGAATATTCCATTGATGTAGAATTGTTCGATCAATTTAATTCCTTTGTTCGATAAGCATATGACTACTTCGGACATTGAACTAGTTGAACATATTTTGATCAACTCCGAATTGTCCGACTCAACACTTAGTTCTCACATGATCAACACATGGCCATATAATCATTGTTGAGTCGGACAATCTAACATCAACCTAGAGTGATCGGTCTAGCTATGATTGTCAGCCAGACACATGCTGGGACAGATTGTCTAAAATTATCTAGATTGTTCTATACACACTTGTTTTAGAGCAAACAAGAATACACAAATAAGAACATTTTGCTCAGAACTTTTAGGGTTTTAGCACTTGTTTTAGAAAGAGTAGAGATGTAGTGTGTACTATATATAGACTTTACCACTCAAAATATTAAGCTACTAAAACAAACCCATATCTTTATAGTATGATATTTAGAATAAAAAAACATACTTCTACCATATTCACTCAAAATTTTGAATGTGTTTTAACATACCGAGATTCCTTATGTATGCATCGTTCTATTTCAACTAATCTTTGATCGTAGTATATTTAAGGGATCGTCATCACAATCATAATTATTTTTAATCACACTCAGAGAAATTGATTAGTACAATGATTATATTATCACTAATCATTAAATCACATTAGGGTCAAGATGATTTTTTTCTTGTTTAAAAACTTTTGAAATAGTTTTCTCTTCAGCTTTCAATTTTGTTCAGTGTCCGTATAAGATGCTGACACATGCTAATCTACCACCGGTCCAAACCCCGAGCAAACCAAACACGTCATTGCAGCACGGGGATCAATTCCACCCAGGGATCAATTCCATGGAGGGGATTTGGCGGTGGAACCGGGATTAACCCACCCCCCCATTGGTTTATTTCACACTTGTGAAATTCTCCCCAAATACCGAACAAGGCCTAAGACGTAAGTGTCTGCATTCATCTGGATATTGTTCAGTAATATCTAAACTATTGAAGATTAGATTTATAGTTGATCCCGCCAGTTCCATCTGTAGTTAAGTGGGAATGAATCTCCCAGCCCTGGTGTTCTGAAATCACCATACTTCATATTGACAGTAACAGTAGTTTCTGGGATGGTGGCAAATTAAGAGCGCAGGTTTGTCATAACATTTTTTTCGAAACCTTGCAAAATTTGCACTACTGGTGTACGATATAAGAGGCATTACGCAAGGATTTAAATGATATGTTGGTTGCAGTACAGAAAATTACTTTTTTATTGCTTTGTCGAACTCCAGTTCTACACAGGTATGAACTATTCCATCAATTGACTGTTGACATTGCAAAACTTTCATTGGACCATTAGAGAAATGTTTTTTCTAAACAGATTTAGTTATGAAATTAAGAACGGCACCTAATCATAATTTGACCTCTTGCAGTGCTACAGTAACTGTACAGACAAACAAATGTTGCCTTGGAATATCCACCCTTCTCAGCTTAGCAAAGATTCTAAACTGCTCCGGATTTTTCAAAATGCTGTAAGATCTAAATTTTTGGCCACCAATATTTGTAATCTGTAAACTTTTGACCGCTTATATTTAAATTTGTCCGTTGTGACAGATGAGACCAGTCCGCAATAAGGCAGTGAATTAAACAAGGGAATATGGAAACCCTTTCTCATCTGAAGACTGACAGATGAGACCCGAAATCTCTATGTGCCATGGATGCCGAAATGTCAGGTACTAACAAAATGATCCCTGTGCTGAAACCACTAAACCATCGTTTTATGTCTTGGTATTGCTGTGACACGAGCGTAGAAAAGGAGAAGCACTTATTTTGAACACAATAATTTTTCTCAAATACTTATAACTGAGTTCCGCTCTTTCAAAATAGATTGTACAACAATAATAATAACAAAAAAATCTTTTAATCCCAATTAAGTTAAGATATATTTAGCCAAATTTCAAAACTTATGTCGCTGGCTTTCTGCACATAGTAGATGGCATATGACAGCTAACAAAAATATACTGTGGGAGCCTAGTGTAGTATATCACAAATGAAGTCTCCACATGGTTATGCACTACTGTACATTGTAGTATTAGAAATGCAGCCTAGGCGTCTCTGAAATCTGAGTATTCATATTCATACTGAGAAAAACGTAAAATGTCTAGAGATATCCTCACTGTGGCAGTGCTCATGGCTGTACTGGAGCGGCTATAGCACCTTATCAGTCCCAATGGATCTTGACGGTGAGCTTAGAGAAGGACGGCTCACGGTCGTATTTTTAGCACGAAAAAAATAAGTAGGGATGTGGATAAGGCCGGTATTGGTACCACCTACTGTTAAAATGGGGCAGGGTTCTTTGTTTGTGCAGGTATGCAGTTGAAGGCTTTCATGTGTTAACTGTTTTTATCTCTTGTGTTTATCCCATGGTTCTGCAGCCAAAAGGTTTGGTTAAAAATCATTGAGGTGAGCTGATCCTAGCAAGTCCCAGCTAGTACTGGTTGCATGCGCCAGGAGATTTCACCGGAGCAAGCATACCACAGCTCCATTAAAACCGGCCAGTACCTTTGGTACCATCCATGGTTTTGCATGGGTCATCAAACCCTGGGATCCGAAACAAATCTCTCCAATAATTTCCCGGCCGTTGCATCTCATGCTTTGCTGCCCAATGCATCCAAGGCCAACCCTTTAGCCTTAGCTCCTGCTACCCTGCCGCTCCCAGCCTTCGACTCCATCTCTGCCTCTGTCTGAGCCTGAGGGCATCGTGACAAGAGGTCAAATAATTTTCTAGTGTTACTAGTTCGACAAATTAAAGGGTCAATTGGAACAAACCGTGGAACAATAACAGGCAGAGAGGAGAGTATAAGCAAATACTACAACTATGCTACGAGTAGATTTGTATACAGGAGTACAGTATGCCGTGCTGCTACTTCTTTCCATGCATGCGTCTCTTTTCCCGTGCGTGTCGAAGCATGGCGAATTGGCACAGTGCAGGGGCAGCGGCTGTAATCCTTTTCACCATTGGCTTCCCCTGCAACTCGGTAGATCTTTCGAGCACATGGCCATGTTGCCTCCGCCACTTCATTGGAAATGCTACCTTCCAGCTACGGTCGACCAGTCGTCTACCTGTATGCATGTCTATTTTTTGCATGCGTTTCTACCCTACTCTACTTTGATTACCTTCACTTGTCAGCTGAACCTAAGGTCCCTAAATCGTACTAGTTGGCCGGTTGCATTAGGTGAACGTGCATCAAAGATAAAACTAGACAAGTCACATGATTAGTTGTGTGTACATTTGTGTGGTGATGGCTGTTAAGGTTGGCCAAGGAACGAATGGGAGTGCTGAGTCCGTAGGAGAAAGTAGGGAAGCTATCCCGATAAAGTTTGTTTGGGAAACATACATATACCTCGGGCAGAACGCGGCCAATGGTGTAGTACTACTAGTACTAAAAGCTGTAGCAGACATGCATTGCAAGAGAAACGCCGGGTAAAACAAGAGCAGTTAATCCCAGCCACTGAAATGACAGCGGTGGAAAGAGGTTACGACAAGACAAGATGAGGTACTCCTACTCCAGTAGTGAGAGAAAGCGAGAGAGGAAAGGAGACAAGGGGAAAAGGTCGCGAGAGAGAAAAGGGTTTGGTTGTCTCGAAGAAGATCCAGAAACGGCCCAAACTTGGCTCATCTCGTAATCACCAATAATGCAATCGCTTCGCTGAGCCCACTGCCAAGACACCTTGTCCTGTCCACACACGGCACAGCAGACGACGACGCCGATCGGGGAGGAGAGATTGCATCACATCGCTGCACCACCTGCGTCCCCTTCTCCCTCCTGTCCGACCCTACCACCTCCGGCGTTCTCTGCTTGTTACTGTTACCGTGCCTTGTGTCATGCAATGCAACACGCCCGTATCACCTGCATCGTTTGGTGGAGGAAGAGCAGCATGGGCATTGCTGCGCCTTCTGCCCTTCTGCACCATACCGTAGGTTTCTCACGCTCCAGGTACTATCTCAAGGCCCCAGCTCACGGTAAAAATTTGAATCCTCTTCCTCACCATAGAGTAGAGGATGTATGACTGTAATTACTCAAAAGAAAATCTCCCTGTGCGTTTCTACGCTTTTGTTCATGCTGAGCGCAGTATAGGTACACTATAAAAAACGTTTCTATAGATGGTTAAAACATATTTTACAGTGGCTGATACAGCCGCTTGCGATTGAACAGGTGTGATAATTATCCTATTTATAGGTGGATCTTGGCAGTGTACATTATGCGAAGATGTATTTTCGTAAACGGATTATCCCTTCTCAGCCACAGATTTCATATTATTTTTAGATGGTTTTAAATTATATTATAAATAATAATTACATATTAATTACATACTACATAATTGCTGATGTGAGTGATTAATATAAAACATGTGCTGACTAGACATGCATTAATCAAATAATAATCGGAACATCAAAAGGAATTAATTTAATTAAGTTAGTGTGCACAGATATATACACACTAGAAAAACTTAGTTTTTCATCACCATGTTCATACAAAATTGAAACGATCCAATGTCCTACTCGATAAGATCTTTGTATATCTCTTTTTACGTAAGATGTGTTGAAGAACTCTCCACAAACATAGCAGATCTCACGATAAATAAAATAACATAGTTTTCGTCTTATATTCTTAATTTCTTTATCATCAAGTAACTTATCACAGTTATTGATTCTAGACATCTGCATTCATGTTAGATTAAAAAATAGTAAAAGATTATTTAATATGTGGAGATGTAGAGAAGTGATTCTTAATTTCATATATTAGTTTATATCTTCGAGGTTGCTATAGCACCGTCCATTAGATTTGAGATAGTGGCACGCATAATATCCATATAATACGCTATATTAAGGTTTCTTGTGGCACTTTATGAAAAATATAAAAATAATATATGCTAGTTTCTTATATGTACATATACTTGTATTTATAAAAAAAATACACATTGTATGTTAGTATCCATTTGTTTATCACTAGAAACTTCTTCTTCTCTTTCTCGACTATTTCGTCGCTCGCATGGTAGTACTCGAAAGCATTGATAGAGAGAAAAATCAATGTTAGCCAGTAATCAATGCTAAAGGATCGATCAATGTCTAAGGAATTAATGGCCTACTAATCTAAAATATTGATAAAAGCTTGATATCTAGCATGTGGGATATTAATTAGGTCTAGCACAATGATTTTGTGGTCCCTCGAAAATATCATGAAACAAACATAATAGTATCTTCATCAAATTTTATGTTAGTAATTTTTATTTACATACAACAATGATGGTAAATATTGAATTTACCCGCTCTTATATGACACCATTATGCATGTTATATCCATCATAATTAACATTGCACGCTCTATATAGACGTTCACTTCCATCTTCTTTTTAGTTTTCAGATTTCGAATGTATTTCAATTTCTCCTTAGGAGACTTGTCATTCGACACAGTGGAATCTTACTTTATGTTGATTGTGTGTATTGGCTTTGAGATTCGATGTGGGTTCAGGTACGTGATTGATTTGTTCAACTTTATTGCCATGTTGTGCTACACCCCACAAAAGAGCGGCTTCAAATCGATACACTATCATTCATTAGGGAATTATTTAATAATAGGAAGACCGATGCTAACTTACATGCACCACACGTCAATAAGATTACGTCAAGTTTTTTTGATGATACATTGCAGACATGTGTTTAAAATCAATCAAAACCATGCCTGCGCCATCTATGAAGAGATCGCTCGGGCCCAAGCTAAAATATAAGTGACGCAAGTCTACTAGCTTTGATGTAGCATTGATGTCATCTTCTCATTTGAAATGGACCATCCTCAAGCAGAAAAGATGAAAGGAATGGTTTATTGTTCTTGAATTGCTCCGAAACATCTTTGTTGGTGGTAGCGAATCCTAGATCCGTATTTAAGGTGTTTGATAGGCCTTGGGTTTTTTTTGCTCCATATATGCATCCATCTCCGTCCCTAAATCCCCTCTGGAGAGAAATGCTTTGACCATTCATTGCTCCCTATTCTTGTCTTTTACCTTATGGTCATGAGGTTGGATTTTCCGTGGCACCGGTGGGACCAATCATGTATCCATTGGCGTAAGTGTTGATTTGTTTGGAGAGACTTCTCGTGGAATAAACACTTCCTAGCCTTGAGAGAAAGTTGTTTCAATAGGAGCCGGCACAGGATTTGCCAGGGAAAGTAGTGTTGTTAGTGTCCTTAGAGAAGGTTCTCATGGTGGCATACAAGGGAGTTGCCCTTGAGAGCTAATTGTTTCAATGGGAGCTAGCACATGATTTGCTGGGGAAGATTGGTGTGGAGACGGATCTAGTAGCCTCTTGGAGGGTTTTATCAATGTTGTCGAGACTATATCTCTTCTATGCCAAAGTATAATCTAACTGACCGCATCTTTGAGATATTTGATATCCTCACTCGTTGGAATGCCAATCTTGTACGTCATTTGATCTTTGTTGACGCTCACCATTACAACCTTGGCATAATCTTTTGGGGCTTGTTGGCAGTGAAAATATATGGCCCAACATTGCTCTGTCCCTTGTAACTTCCATTGTTTGGCATGCCCTTCCAACAGGAACATGAAGCGTGCATGGAGTATCTTTTTGTCAGTCGTTGATAGGAAACTTCTAGCCGAGAGTAGATCCAGCGCTCATCAACAATAAGACAGGATATGTATGCGGCAACTGCAATACAATCTATCCTGCCTCCATATGGGGCTAGAGTTGGAAAAAGAGTTCTAGAATGGAATTTACTACAAACATCATCATTTCTTAGACCACCTATGACCGTACATTTTATTGTAGCATCTCCTTGAAATGATCATGCTTTTTCTAGATGGATGTGTCTTTTACAAACCCTTGTTTCCAATTTAACTTGGACAATACACCACGAACGTACCGTGCTCTGGGTTGCCCAACGCGGCAGACAGATGGTCCCTCTCCCTAACTGAATTGAAAGAGCCGTCTTTTTTTTCTATGTGTGATATCCTTAAGCTTATCCACTACTTGTTGAAGGCTAGGGTCTTGGATTACAATCTCGCCAGAGTCAATAATCTCTGTGGTCTGTTTATGCACCTAGTTCCTGCTTCATACATCGTAGTTCTCCATTGGCAGGTTTCCCTTGCGCTTTCAATTCATTATCGGCCTTTTTCCACTTCTCCGACTTTCATACATACTTACCTGTGCCTAGCCGATGGTGCCACTTATTTTTCTTAGCGAGTTCTATCATCTTCTTGCTAAGGGCCTCTTTTCTGATATGGTCATCTTCACCACAAACTAGTCTCACTAGGCAGGTGTGATGATCTTCTCGAACTTTGGGATGAATCCCTTCTACACGTACTTTGTATTGAAGTTGGACTTTCAATTTCGCCATAAGTTGCACATGTTCTGAAGGGTGGCTATCTTTGCCTCTTTCTTGCTTTCTTCGAGAAATATGATTCTTTTCTTTAGGTCCCCTCTGCTACTAGATCCCAATCGTTAATTAATATTGAAACATGTTCTTGACAATGGCCCCACATTGGTTTTTTCACTTAATAACCACGTCATAGGGAACCGTTGGACATCTCTTAGCATTGATATGTAAGACAATGTGGGTCTCTTCAAGACCGATCTCCACGGTTTTGCCTCGTTCTTTCCTTTTGCGCTTTGGCTTATTTCTGGCTACTTCAGGACAGAGGAAGTTGTCAATACTTCCTCAACTTGTTGTCGTTTTGATGGAACTCTATGACGCATGGACCTTCATGTAGCAATATTCGTTTACGCATGAAATAGAATGGTTGGTATGTAAAAATAGCATCTGTAACAAGAATTGCGAAGTCGAATGTAGAAAGAACCTACTGCCTTTAGGGTCGAGATATTGTCAGTGTTGTCCACGACCTTCTTTCCCTACTTTGGGCTAGGATGTGGATCGCTCAGAGAATGATACGACCCTTCGCTTAGGTTGTTATTGTCGGATGATGTGGGCTAGATAGGTATTATCTCTTTCTGACGTGACGCTTTTGTGGTTTTTTGGGTCTATCGCTAGTGTCCACGATTTTGGTCACTTTCTCTACCATTTCGGTGTCCACGATAATACCCTTTGCTGCGGTCGCTTTCTCTACCGCTTTCGTGGGCTTGTCCATCATCTCTAAGTTAATTATCGAAATACGTAATATATAAGTCCATAAAAAATATCACATAAAAATTCAATTATTTAAAGTATGTATAATATATAAGTCCCTCAAATTTTATCAAAATCTTCAACATTAATATCAACTAATAAATTGTGTCAACTAATTATGCATTCAATTATTTAACATCCATCCATCCATTTATAAGTTCCTTAAATTCCCCATTTTGACATACATCTAAAATTTAAAAATCCATTTATCCATTCATTTTCTCAAATTTCCCCCTTTTCCATCCATTTTAAATTCACAATTCTATCTAAAATTTTCAACCAAAAATGTTCAACCTCACGGGTGGTGGCGTGGGAGCGACGCCGGTGTTGGAGCTATTGGCGTGCTGCGGGGCCTCAGCGGTGCTAGCGGGAGGCAACGATGGTGGAGAGGTTGACGTGGAATGTGGCCGGAGGGCGGAAGATGGTGGCAGTGGCGTGGGATGCTCTTGGCACATGTGGCGCATAGGGGGAATTCAACGGCAACGGCTGAAAGAGGGATGGCAGAGGCAACATCGGCAGCAAAATATGGTAGCCTAGCAGCGTTTCACTAGGGTTTTTGCGCATGGGAGACTAAGGAAACTTTTCGCTGCCCCCATGCTTGCTATAAAGGTGGCGACGTTTTCCTAGACGGGGGATGACATTCCCCACTTGCAAAAAGGGTCTTCGCAGGAGGGCTGTAACATCCACTACTTACCAAAAGGATCTTTGCAAGTGGTCTTTAATATGCACCGTGTGCCAAATGTATTCTAACTATAAAACTTATATAGAATTACACAATTATTCTAAGTATAAAACTTATTTGGAATTATATAATTATTCTAACTATAAAACTTATATGAAATTAATTGTTCTAACTATGAAACTTATGAAACTTATATAGAATAACTTATATATGACCAAGAATTATGACACACCAATGGCTAATACTTCGATGAATTCATAACCAATATTACATCAACATAAATATTATAGATTAGCATAAATTATTCTTTTACATATTTTCACCATCTGTGTCAATTATCCTATTACAAATTTTCACCGTATGTAGAATGTGAAAGCTTTTTCAATGATTGTCTCTACGAGCTTTATCTTGTTACGAAAATATATGAAAAGCGACATTTGGTCGTCTCGATCGTAGTCCTCGACATCTTCCACATTTTCAACTCCTACAATACTTTGTTTTTTTAGAGATAGTTATGTCCTTCTTCTCATCCACGTAGTCGGTTACATAGAAAGTCTATGCAATGCGATCACCAAGTACACACGGGTCATCTTTTTGACCAACATTGTCAAGGTCAACATTTGTTAGACTGAAATTGTTTACGAATACACCCTGTGAGTGTTTCACCCATTAGCACCGAAACATGAAGATCTACAGAGTCATATCATAATCCAGCTCCCAAATTTCTTCTATGAAACCATAATGAGTGTTTTTCTATCCATTTGTACCGATTGCCTCTCCCTAAACGCCACTATTTTGCGCTATGCCCTTCTTATCTTTTGTTTTAGTATAAAATATATAACCATTAATATCATAAGCTTGCTAAGAGTTTATCACACTTGATGGGCCATGTGACAATCTTTTTATAGTAATTTCCTCTGTGGATTCTCCATCAGTTAGGTTTTGATCCCTTAACCACTCAACGAAGAGATGCTTGTGCATCTTCATTATCCAATCATCTGAGCGTTCGACATATTGTGATCTACTCTAGTTTAGGTGTTGCTCAATATACGGCTCCACTGCCATCAGCTACTATAGGACACTAAAATGTGTTTCTTTGACTGTTTTGTAGTCCTTATTAATGAATCTTTTCTTTCCTACAGTCCACTTCCCATGTAATCTCCCCTCATGTCTAGGTATTGGTACCCCAACTGCCTGAGTATCTTTTAAGTAGTCAATACAATACTCAATGACTTTTTTGGTAGTATATCACTCTATCATCGATCCCTCTAGGTGAGCATGATTTAGTACGTAGCCTTTCATAATAGACATGTACTACCCATAAGCCCATATTTTATGTAAGTACAAAGGACTAAGTGCAATTATTCGATAAATGATATGAATCATGAGGTGCACCATGACATCAAAAAAGAAGGAAGGCAAACACATCTCAGGTTAGTATAAAATCTCTAAAATAAATACTTTGAGAGGACTCAATTCTTCTAGATCAATAACTTTCTCTAAAATTTCATTAAAGAAGTAACATATTCTAGCAATATCCGTCTTTACATGTAATGGCTTAATTGACTTGATAGCAATAGCGAGAAATATAGTTAGCATCACATGTCATATATGGGAATTATAGCCTAACAACATCAAATCTTTTATAGAGACTAGTCTCTTAATAATTGATGAGAAACCAGTGGTCATTCTCAGCCCATGAAGTGTCAAGGTGAAGTTGGCCGAAGGAAGATATACTTTTCCATTTTCCATTTAGTCCATCCACATTGTGAAGCTCTTCCCTTATCCCTGTTTCTACTAGGTTGTAATATGACTTCAGCCTATCTTTTATCTTAATCGGTATGTCTAGTAAGAGATCGATGATATAACCAAACACATTATTCTTAAGGTGTATGACATCGATGATATGGCGAACATTTGAGTCTTGCCAGTACGTTAAGTACTTAAAGAAGATTGAATGCTTTTTGAATGGCACTTTCGGTTCTTCTTCCTCCATATTTTTTATATGCTTTGTGACTTATTCTTAACCTTTTCAAATACAACATTCACTTTTTTCATCAATTAAAACACAAATTTTCCTATCTCAGTTTTTGTTTCGACAACCTCATTCTCCACTGTATTGTCGAAATGTCCTATTATGGAGTGATATCTATGATCTCTAGTTAAGAACTATCGGTGATGTATGTACACTAACTTTTTATATGATGTGAGGTACTTGTACACAATTCCATTCATGCAGACTGAACATCCAGTCTTTCCTTTCGTCTGTCCTAATAAAGAAAACATCGTAGTGAGGTCGTTGATAGTAATAAAAATAATGGCTCTTAACATGAAATATTGCTGCATGTATACATCCTATATTCGTAAACCCTTGTTCCATAGATCCATCATGTCTTCCATCATGTCTTGAACCTTGTATAAGTATGGACAACAAATCATACTTCCACTTCTGACAAAGGTATATAGGAAGGTTGTACGTAGTCATAAGTACTAGCCGAGTGATGTGTGTGTGGCTCAAGTCATCAAAGGGGTTCACCCCGTCGATACTCAATGCAAACCAAACATTTCTCGAGTCCTTAGCAAATTTTGTGTACTTCTAATCAAATTTTTTCCACTGGTGTGTATTGGCGGGTTACCTAAGCTTTCCATCCCTCTTGCAATTTTCTTTGTGCCATCAAGTCAATTCAACATCCCTAGGGTTCGAGAACAAATGTTTTAGCCAATCTTTTACTGATAGGTACCATATCATCATGACATATATTTTTCTCTTTGAGTCAGATGAACCGTCTTGGTTATTCAAAGAGTCGTTACCTGTCTTGTACCGACTAGCGCTACAAGATGGGAAACTGTCCAACAGCTTGTTCTCTTTATAGGATGCAGTGATTGGCACGTGCGTGAATTTTCTGTACACCCAATGACAAAGGATAGATGAATTTCTTCGCTTGGTATGTACTGGTTTGCAATGATTTTGGATTCGGCAATAATTTTTTCAAGAGAACTAACAAATTGTTAAAGCTGATGTCAGACCAACCATTTCTAGTTTTCAGCCTAAGAAGTTCCAGCACAGAACGAAGTGCGGAGAAGTCTTTGTTACAATCCTTTAACTCATCGTACAATAGTTTCTTCGCTGCCTTCTGTAATGGCTCAAAATTATCTAGGCCTCTCACCAACCCCATTATCATTTCTGGTTCAGCATGCTGCAACATCTCATCTAGTTCGATACCACTATCATCCACTATTACATGATCATTATCATCCGTTACAAGAGCACAATCATCAATTCTAACAGTCACCATCGTGAATGAAATGATGAATATCACCCTCTAGATAGATATTAGATTCTTCCACGACGCTTCTTTCAACTTCGGTTGTCTTGTTATGTTTAGACCAAGTTGTATAGCCCTCATCAAACTCGCGTCAAACCAAGTGAGACTTACTAACTTCTACTTTAGCCCATGTTTTCTGGTTTTTCAGTCAAAGCATAAGCAATATATTTTCTTTGTCGTCTTGATCATAGCATGTTTTTTCGCAACTTTGATAAATTTGGTTAGCATGTTTTTTCGCAACTTCGATAAATTTGGTCAACTCGTTGAGTAACAGCTGTTAAAATCTCTTGTACATCCATTTTTACATGTCCATCTATAAATGCAAGTCACGGTATAATATCCAATTTCCATATAATCAACATGTTTAAATAACATTTTTCTTTTTTATAATATAAATTATTCCAAAAAGAATAACATTTTGTTTCTAAAAAATAGTCCAAATTATTTTTTTTCTAGATTATTTTTTTTAATTTTCTAGATAAAATAAAGATTCTAAACCAAGGAATTGCAATCGAATCTGAAGGGAAAATAAGAATAACATTATTTAAATAAACCAGAGGGTCTAATTTCCCTCTTCAATCTAGATTCATCCACTTAAATATACCATTAGAGAGTACTAATTATAATAAAATTTATAATTGTTAGGTGAGAAAACAACATTAAAGAAGGATTTAAAAAATTACTGTAGAATTGCAATCTAAATTCATATATCTATTCCAACAAATATACACCATTTTTAATTGCTTAAAATCAGAAATAGAGTCAACAAAATATAAGATAAAGATGATGCACCGAGAGTCATATCAAAATATTCGAAGATTCAAGTTCAAAATATTCTCCTTATTTTTCTTTTTTCTCAAGAAGTGAAGGTCTAAAATAAAAGAAACTCATGGAGGAAGAAGATACAGGCAAACTTGGCTCATTCTCTAAAAAAAGGTGTCTTTGTAGACGGTCCATTTAACCAAGTTACTATAATGTAGACTTACAAAGTCTCAATAAAAATTATTTTTACAACCAGCCAGCAGGCTCCCCGCCGGCTTTTTGCATGTGGCCCGGGATTCGGCCACCTGCGTTGTGCCAGGAGATCCGCCTGAAAAAAACATTTTTAAGTAGTGGTAGATAACTAATTTTCTACAAATCTGTCACAGCACAAATTATACGTATATCTACAAACACACGTATATGTATGTATGTACGTACATAGCTTTCATTGAATACAATCAGCTAGCATCCGCCCGTCTACAGGCCTACATGCATACACTTGGTTTGATGATATGAGCAGACGGTACGAAACGAGACGGAGGCAAGTTGCGGGCGGGTAGCGCGCATCCGTTGCCATCCGCCCATCCCCGCGTGCGGCGGCAAAGCAAGCATCCATTTGTCTAGGTGCGCGGCCGGCGAGCGTGACGACGCTCGCATCCTCGTTGGCTGGCTTGCTCACCTCGTCGTTGCGTTGCATCCAGCAAAAGTCGTCGTCGTCGTCTCGCCTTGGCCTTTCCACTCCCATGCCACATTGCCACTGCACGCTCTCTCTCTCTCGCTCGCTCTCTGTACGTACGTACGCACACCATCATGCGTTCCTGCCTGCTTACTTGCATCTTTCTGGCCTTGCGCTCGGGCATGCACGCCCAAATCCCAATCGATCGATTCTCGGCGAAACGGTGGGCCCTGCTACGTGCATCCACGGCTACCGAGACGATCGATTGATCGAATGCGCCATGCTTACGCCAGCATAAACTTCATCGCCGGCAATGTCGGCCGGTTGGCATCATGAGCTAGCCAGCTTACCCTTCCTCTGTGCATATATGGCGCGTTGCGTGCTGCTTTTGGTCTCGCCGGTTTTGTGCTTCAATTCCATCCCATTTGCGTCGTCGATCATGGATGCATGGTTATGTCCAAACAATAATACAGCAGGGGAAGTTTACTTTACATTTCTATACTACTCCTACATGAAATCCGGTATTCCAGTATCTGGATTACGATGAGAGAGACAGAGCAAATCTGCACAGCAGCTAGCACAAGATGGAGTTCAATTACCGGGCGCGCGCCGCGGCAACATGGGTACAAGCGAAGAAGACGGCACGTACTGGCCATCGGATGCCTCCGAAAATTACGAGCCCCCGCACGCAGGCAGGACGTGGTCCGGTGATGTGGATCGTTCGTTGTATGCGTCCGTTGTGCTTGTGCGCGAGACCATGTGCATTGCGTTGGACAGGACATGCATGCGTAGATACCGTTCAGTCCATGGACCGACCGCCTGCGATCCACGCTCGCTACTTCGACATGCATCCACAAGTACACATGGTCATTTCTTATGATATTTTTAATTTCTGATCACATGATTACGTCGCACATGCCAGCTTACTGCACCGAACGTCGATTGCACCTCCTTGACACACACTTGATAGATATTAGTGCCTCGTTGTTTTTTATTTGGCAGTTTGGACATTGACGCAGCTTCGAATGCACATATTTCATCTATACTTTCCAACTATCGTTGGTTGATCTTGGGCTAACCAAGACTTAGCTGCACCCGTTCGAACTATCGTTGGTGGACCACCAGCGACATAAACCAAGAGAAGGGCCCTCGCACTAGAGGTGAAGACCCTAACCCTATCCTAGTCTCGAGAGGCGCTGGAAGCGATTCCAAGGATAATTTCAGTCAATAACAAGAAAACCCTTGAAGGAAGTCAATGATCACATATCGATTGCCATGCGACAACTTCGCATCAAGCCAGTGACCACACTGTGTGGTATGGCGTCCACAACACCAACAACTATAAGGCGAAGGATTCATTTATATATGACCATCCTAATGGCTTCATCTTCCCATGCAATTCCAGCCAGTCCCACCAATTATGCATTAATTTGAGAAGTTAGGTGTTTAGGCTAAGCTTCAGATTCATGACATTCCAAACTCAAAACTACTGGAAAAAATAACTACATTAAAGTTTTTTTCATGACAAATATACTATGAACATTGTCAAATGTCAAAATATCAAATATCTTTGCATCAATTAATCATTTTATATTTCGATATTTGACTACCTGTTATAGGACATTATTTATTTGAGGAATGAGGTAGTAGATGTAAATTTAAACAAGATCCACGAACCATACAAAATTACATTTACAAGCTTTCACTCGTTTCAATATCTTAAAAGAATGGTTTTTAAGGTGACAAGGTGATGTGGGTAACCCATCCACGCCTTACCGCTATAGCGCTTTTGCCATACAACTCGGTATTTAGCGGCTATTAGAGGAGTTATTTGCTATAGATCAACCTGACAAAAGAGGGAGAGAAGGAAAAATTAGCATGTTAGACTAGTCCACCAAGCCCAACAACCTTCACGATAGCCCATAAAGTTCAACATATACATATGTTACCTAAATCATGCATCAACGATGTCGGTAGAGCCTATCCTTCCACATAGTGCCGCCTCCACATCGCTAAGCCACCAGGGTATTCTCTCTGTTGCACGATGCCTTCTCGACAATGCTTCTTTCCTTGTGTGTCTCCACCTCACACTAGCCTTGCTCCTCTATCTGCACTCCTTTGGTTCAGAATAAATCTAATGCTTCTTAGCTCCTTCTATGTCTAGCATCCTTCCCTTACTCCAATTGGATCTAGCACTCCTTTCTTGATTTTGATTGGATCTGGCACAATGGAGAGAAGAATAGAGTAGTGACCTAGCAAAGGGGAGAAAGATGAGGATGACGTAGAGAAGAGAACGAGAGGAGCTGATGTCACCTTAACCTCTTTCTCTGTATTTCTCTAGATTATGACGCTGTGCCCTTAAGGCAAGCAGACACCTTGACCCATGGTTTGCCTTAGCGTCGTAATGAAGTCCTAATAACCATACATTAAAAAAGTATACATAGAAAAGAAACATTATGGTTCATATTATTTTATAACGATTTATGCATAAGCTATATTGGTATGAACAGAATAATGTTGTAATCTTCCTATATTCACAAAAAATAGAGATATCTCTTAGTTACTTGCTAGTTGCTATAGAGCAGATTGGTAAATCAGAGTGGAGCACGGGTGTAAAATAATACTTTTTTTGGGTACGTAGGAATGAGCCCCTATAGGCATGCATCCGACAGGTTGAACTCCAATAAGACAATCAGTAGTGCGGGTAAAGGCATTATGGAACTGGCCTTAATTAATGCAGAAGATGCACTGACATAGCACTGTTATCTGTTGCCGAACTACTGCTCATGAGCTGAGACAGTGTGATGATACGGGGTAATTAATTAATTAATCACGTGTCAACAGGTATAAATGGAAATAAATGAGAGGATGTATAGTTTCCACTTGCTAAGTAGCACCGCCGCGTGTGCTAATCAATTGCCAGCCAGGGGCGCAGCCGCGCAATGCGGCCCGAAGGAGGAGGTCTGGCCCCACGCTGGCTGCCGCTGTCGCCGTGCCGGGCAAATCTGCCGCGCGCCACCCTCCTTCTCTACAACTTCAATAATTCATTCACTTGCTCAAATCTTCGCCTTGCTTAGTACCTGGCCTACCATACAACAGGAGACAACCATTCTCTCTCCCTCCAATTGCCTCCTCACCCATACCATTTGATAATTAGCTATTTGTCACTCTTTTATATGCTTACTCTTTAAATGTTATCATTTTATCATCGAAGAGAGAAATTTTTCTAATGACACTTTTACTGACGTGACGTGCCAACGAGAATGGCTTAACATAGCCATGGATATGAAAAGTCTAATTTGCCCTTGGTCATCTTCTTTCTCACTTGGTCATCCTATTGATGTGACATGATCGTGTCGAGCTGAACAAAAGGGAGAGGGAGAGACAAAGAAGATGGTCTGGTTTATCTCTCTCCCTAATTTCTTTATCGAGCAACCTCTATTACTGCCCTATCTACGTCAATCTGAGAAACTCGTTGTTCCATCCACGTTGACTGCACAGGGAGAGATATGGCCCCATGCTGACCCAAGGAGCTCGTTGCCTTATCTGTGTCAATCCAAGGAACTTGCCGCCTTGAGATCATCGCTCACACAGGAGCCCTTGCAGAATTAGGCGGTAGCCGCCGTTGTCAATTTGTTGTCTCGTCGTTCTCCTTTTCTTGCTTGCGGAGGGGCCTTTCACCATCGGTTGCTGAGGTTGCTCACGACAGGATCTATGCTAACAGCGAGCTCCTTTGGCAGAGCGACGAGGGAAGGTTAGCGATAGTGTTGCGCCAGTGGTCCAGTGTCACAACATGACTCCTTCCTAACGGTAGAGCTAGAGAATAGGAGTGATGGTTGTCATCTTACACTGTGGACATGGCGAGCCATTGATAACAGCGAGGCCATAGCAAGTGACGTGCAAGAACTCTTTAGCAGGCTAGGAAGTCCCCTATCTATGTCTCCCCCACCTTTGTCCGCTGATTCCTCGACATCCTAGGCTCATTAGTGACACCATAGCCAAAAGCAAAAAGAGATAAGGAGAGTGGCCGACTTATAGAGCCCATAAGGTATAATGGATATCTCATATACACCATCCACGCCAGCAGGGTAAACGGCTATCGTCACTAAAAGTAATAAATTATTAAAAAAAGTTTCTCTCGAAACAACCAGACAAATGGTATTTGAAAAGTATCCCCTTCACCCTTCGTTCGCTCCTCACCTCTACTACTACGTTAACTGACATAGACGGTAGTAGCTGCTGCTGCCAGCTCGTGTGCTTCAATTGGAGCAGGAGGCGAAGGAGGAGCTGCGAAGAAGAGGGCGAGGCCCGGTTTGCTGTTGCAGCTGCCGTCTCAGGGGCTCATTACTCACCACTGCAGTTATTGCTACCACTGTAGTATACCTTAGCTTGCCACCACCTTCCTCTCTCTGTCGCTCGAATGGAGAGGATGCAGCTGCAAGGGCCCATCGGCTCGCTGGTAAGCTTCCTGGCCGGCCGGGGACTACGAGTAGTAGTAATTGAGCAAGCTTGCAGCTTCCATTCCTAGTCTCTGCAGCACATGTAATGCAATGCGATGCGATGCAATTCGGCTGTATTGATTGCATTCTGCCTAGCCAGCTGCTGCTTTTTGCTTCCCTTGCAGTTGCATTAGTTCCCCGCTTGCTCCATGGCCAAGGCTGGCTTGGCCAATCGAAGGAACACTAGCAGTAGCAGGCTATACGACGTTGCCCAAGTTTATCCCTGTCCGCGCACGCGCGCACGATTCAATGCATTTACGCATGCATGCTGCATCCATCTCTTTTATGGCGTTGCCGCTGTTTCTGTTTCTCGCTAACGTGCCTGCTTCCTCTGCCGGTTCATGGCGATGCCGCGGTGGTGCGGGCGGTAATGGAACAGTGGGCGGAACAGGCGGCCGGCACCGGCGCCGCGCAGATGCCGTTCCTTGCGCTGCTCCAGGGCGCCATGGAGACCGACGGCGGCGACGGGATGAAGAGGCACGCCGCCTTCGCGTCGTGCCCCTGTCCCCCGGTCGCTGACCTCGACCTGCTCGAGAGTTGCGTCACGAAGGCGGCGGCGCCCACAGTCGCGGCGCCGGCGAATAGGGCGGAGCGAAGAAAGAAGAGACCGAGGCCGCGCCCGTGCGCCACGCCGCCGCCGGAGAAGCGCAAGAAGCCGGAGGAGGCCGAGAGCCAGCGGATGACGCACATCGCCGTGGAGCGCAACCGCCGCCGCCTCATGAACGACCACCTCGCTTCCCTCCGATCGCTCATCCCCTCCAACTACATCCCTCGAGTAAGCCGTGCACATATCATGGCGCAACATATGCACCTGAAAATATATTCTTTCGTACTTCTTGGCGATTACAATGCAATATTGCAATGCGACGTGTGTAGGGTGACCAGGCGACGGTGGTGGGTGGAGCGATCGAGTACGTGAAGCAGCTGGAGCAGCAGCTGGTGGCGCTGCAGGCGGCCGCGGCGGAGCGGCGGGGCGTCGGCGTGGTGGCGACGGCGGCGTCGGACGGCGTGTTCGTGTCCCCGCAGTACACGAGCTACTCGGAGGCGCGTGGCAGCAGCGGCGTGGACGTGGTGGCGACGGCTGCGGTGGGGGGCCACGTGCGCGTGAGCGTCGCCGGGAGGCGGTGGACGGGGCGGCTCGTGCGAGCCGTCGCCGCCATGGAGGACCTCCGGCTCGCCGTGTTGCACCTAGCCGTCACCTCCGTTGGGCATGACGCCGTCGTCTACTGCTTCAACCTTAAGGTCAACAACGAGAAACTCTTATCACTTTATGTCTGGTTTTGTCCAATCTAATTTGTCGTTTCTTTACTATTCACTCGTTTTTTAATTAACCTACATTTGATTTGCCACAAAAAGTAACCAATTTTTAACTATATTTGATTGCGGCTTCCATCACAAGAAAAAAAATTCGCTGCTGCTTGGAATATTGGAAGGTCACTGTTACTAAAAGTCCATTTTCAGCTTACTTACTTTCTAATGTTTTTCCTCTAAAACATGTTTTAATTAGTTTTTTTTACCATAGATGACAATATAAACTACATTATTCTTTCTTAAAAAATTATCATTATAGTTTGTGTGCAGTTTTAAATATAAATATTTAAATTAGTCTTTTGTCCTTCTAGCCAATGCAGATAGTGTTTAGTTTTTTGTTTAAAATAAGACATAAGATATAACGCTATCTATCTCCCACTAATTTTTTTAACTGAATACACTTGCACCAAGAGAAAAAAAAGAGCTGTTTTAAATCAACAAGGGGGTAAAGTGAGCCAAGGAACAGCTTAGGGGGGCTATTTTACGTCTTCTAGAAAAATTGTTTGAGAGTAAAATGGACATCAACTGTAGCTTTGGAACAGGCTATCGACAGTTAGTTAGATTAGAAAAACAGTACCTTGATAATACTAGAGTTTTAAGTTCGACCTTAACACATAATACTCCAACAATAATATTATTCGCTATGTATAAGTCCAGATGGATATCTTAATTCACTAGGAGTAGTTGTTTTCTGAATGTAGCCACAGGTGCGCTTTTCGACTAATTATGATGTTAGAACTTACAACTCATGGATATAAACAGTACCCCTATCCAAAAAATAAATAGGAGAAAACACCTGAGTGACAAATACAAATAGTAGGAATGCACAATGCCATCAGTTTATTAGTGCCGTCGTGTTTGCTTTCTTTTGAGAGAACCATTTTATGACTTTTTTAGTGTTGATACTCGTGTGTAGAGGTGATTATATGCAGATAGATGTGTAAAGCGCTCCATGAGACAGTGATGGGTAGGCGAATCGGTTAATTGTCCCCAGCTCGTTGCAGAATGTAGAGTGTTGCGTGGGATTTCCGACGGGATCAGGTCTGTGGCTTTCGTACGTTTCTGTTAAGGATTTTTGGAGTATGTAGATGGAGTGTTCGAATACGATGAGCATCCAGTACTTGGGTACAGACAACCAGGCTTAATTTCCAGACAATTACTAATTACAAGCTCCTGCTTTCTTACGTGTCCTTTTCTCTCTTGTCGTGGCAATACCCAGCCATCGAAACAAACGGATACAAGAGCCACTGTCTTACGTATCCCGAGCCATACCTTTCAGAGAAGAAAAGTAGTAGACCAGAGATACCAGCTTGCAGTGTACTCAGTCTAATCGACCAAGTAGTATACTGTACAATTTGCAATGCAGTAGTAGCATATACGTATGTATATTATGTTTTGTTTAGTATATACCATTGTGTAGTATACTATGGTGATGTTAAAGGTGTGAGACATGGGTGAGTGCAGATGGAGGAAGGGTGCGAGGTGGCGACGGCGGACGAGGTGGCGACGGTGGTGCACCAGATCTTCGCCTACGCCGGAGCATGCTGCTGACCGACGTCGACGGCAACAAGGTTTGTGCATGGAGGAGGGAGGGAGGCAAACACGGTAAACGAAGCGTACGGTGATCAGACGGAAGAGAGAGAGAGGAAGGGAAGATTGCTAGCTAGAGGCCGGCAAGGGACCATGCGTGGCAGGTGGGCCAACGACCACGACAACAAGTGGTCACTCTCCTGGGCAGGTCAGTCTCACTCTCTCTCAGGCCTACCGCGGATGAGGAAACCCTCTAATGTAGCAAGCTGGAGACTAACAGTGGGCAGTGTAGTGTAAGCTCGGGTAATTAAGCAAGCAAGCGAAGCAACCACACGGACCTGTTGTTAATTTTGTACCTTTTCTCCTTGAGCTTGCTTTGCTTGGATGCAGTGATGAGCGTCTGCGTCTGAACGACGCGAAGAGATTATATCTCAACAGGCTACCGATCCTTGTATGCTTCGTAAATACGCATAACTACAGTAGTATGTTGTAATCCTTGATTCCTTGCATGCATGCAACTTTCTGCTTGCCCTGCCTGGCTCCTGTGTGCTGCTGCTGCTTCTGTTTCTCTGGGAGGGGCAGGCTTTGCCTCACCGGATGCTGTGGCCATACATGTACAGATCGACAGATGTACTACTACTGTACTACTAGGACTCTAGGAGGGCTCTCTTTATCTGTGTGGCCGTGGACCGGGGTTGTGGCTGTGGCTACTCTTTTTTTAAGATAAAAGAGTTTATTGATGTTAGAAAATTACAATATGATTAATCTAAGATTATTTTTAGCGCTAAAATTATACAGTCTAACATTATTACAAAAGAAAAGTAAAAATAAGAGCAACACAACAATAAAAATAATGTGGCAAGAAACTACAAACATCTAAACCCCACCAAAACAACAATTAAACTCTTCTAAAATAATATCTTAAAAAGGAAACGCGCACCATTATCACACTCTAACCAACAAACGCCGAATCATAGATAGATTTTTAGTATAGAAAAATTCTATCAACTTTGGATAATAATATTTTTAAAAAGGAAGCGTACCGTGGTCCATGGTCACTCTAGCTAGCTGGAGTAGTTGCGTATAGCTAGGTACGCGCGCGCAGGGCGGGGCAGGGGCAGGCCTTGGGTGGTCAACGTGGACGCCATCATTGCGGAAGCTTTTGCCCCGATTCGGTCTCCGGCTCTCCGCCGCTCGCCATTGGTAATGCTTGAGATCGGACCGGACCGGACAGCCGCGGCGGCTCCCTTTCCGCCAAGCTCCGAGACCTAGCTTTGGCGTGCCGAGCTTGCGTCCTTGCCTCCTTGGTGGACGCACGCGCGCGTGCCGTTTCCATGGCGAGAGACGCACCTTGCTCGCGCGCCGTTAGGGCAATCAGGCGGGCCCGGTGGTGCCGGGTCAGCAGGTACGTACGCACGCACGCAAGATGGGGAGCAACCAAAGTACTAGTCGTACGTCAAACTACAAGAAATGGCATCCCATGGGATCGTCGGCCATTAATGCCAGCCGGGCCGGTGCAACAGTCGATCCGTCACTCGCAGACGCACGCCGCCCGGCCACGGCCACCTCTCGTCCCCAAGCTCACGAGCCACCAATGCCCCGGCCGGCCCCCGCCTCCGTCCTCTCCAGGGTCCTACACTTCTCTCTCGCAGACCATGTCGATCACAGCGCATCTTGCTGTCGTCGTCCGTGCAACGCAAGCATCGACGCCCAGCTGCACCATACTGCCATATCGATCGGCGATTTGTGCCGACCGGCTGCTGAAAAGCAACTCATCGCAGACAGGACGCTAGCTTGCGACGCAGACAGCATATAGTGAGTAATTTGTGCGGTGTTACTCCCATTGTTGGCCGCTCGAATCAGCAATCAGGGAGCGTCGGTCGCAGCATCACGTGAGTGATTTGTGCAGCTATGGCAGTGCTGCCCGCTCGAATCAGCATTGCGGCCGCTCATTGCTTACTTGCTGCCGTGGTAAGGACTTGTCCAGACGCTGTTGCCTCCTCTCGAATCAGTTTTGCGTTGTTTGCGCCTTGCATGTACACTACGCATAAGCAGAGTGCTCCAGTTGCTAAGTGGGCTGGGCCAGGAGCCCATCTTGTCCACTCCGTCTCCGCGTTTCAGCTTGACTGCCTTGAGAGCTGAGCTCTTTCAGTTTCAGGTTCTCATATTTTTCGACCACTACACTGCGTACCCGGCCGGAAGCGTTATGCCTCCTTTTTCTGTTGAAACAAGATATACTTCATAGTTCCCAGTTAGAAATGCTTTTCAACAAAATATGAAAAGGTTAGCAGCCAATTGTTAGCAACATAATGTTCAGAAATGGTTTGCGATTGAAACACACAACAGGAAATTGGGAAACAGGTACAGTAAGATCCCACTCAGGTTTTACATACTCCTGAGTTATCGGTTGCGCATATATATAGGCTTGAAATGTCCCATTATGTGCACATGTGATGTATCACAGGGATTTCGAAAGATAGTAGAAACACCACACCAAATAGACGAAGCATGAAAACACTCTACAATTTGGATGTAAATGATTACAGCTTGTGAGAAGTGGATGGTCTGTTTGCTCTCAAACTGACCACGGAGGGAAAATTTTCAAGCATTATGAACAGCAGATTAAAGAACGAAAAGGAAGCAAAATCTACATACGCTCATCAGTAAGTTGATTTATGGGTGCTGGAAAAACAGACTACAAGAGCACCTTTTCCTTCTTCTCAAGTATTGGAGGGTCAACCTCGATTCCCATATTAGCTGCAGTGCCCGCTATAATTCTCATGGCCGAGTCAATGCTCTTGCAGTTCAAATCTGGCAACTTCTCTTGAGCTATTGCACACACTTGATCTGCTGTAACTTTTCCAACCTTCTCTCGCTGTGGTTCTTTTGAACCTTTGTCGATACCTAAGAATCAGGATTGAAAAAATGATGGTGATAAATCATTTGCCTACTTAAGTATACAAGGTAGACACAAGAGCTGCTTGCACAATAGAGCAATAATAAGAGTAGCTTATTTTATTCTGCAGTTTAAATAGGTTCTGTTGTTAGTAAGCGATTGTAGGCAGTCATGCATTCATCCTTGTTTTAGTCTGCAGACATGCTTGACCTCCCAAACAGCACTGATATTTTGTGACTAACGAGTCCATTATGCAACTTATTTATCTCTCTACTCTATGTTCATATTACAACCTTCCTCAACATATGCATGAAGCAGGGAAAATGGCAAACTAAAGTCAAAATACATTAAATTGCAAGCAGAATAAGATGCATGAATATGCTGGATCGAAAACATCTATAACTTATTGGCTAACTTATTTTTATTGCTCAGTAATCCAACAGACAGTATCTAGCGGTACTGACAATACACCTAATACACCAAACGCATACTAGAAATATGCAAGAGTGAAAAGCATTAGCAACTAGCAGTTTGCTATATTATTTCCCTCGTCTTTATTGTCCAATGGAAATGAACAACTATAATCAGAAAATTGCAAATTAACATCAAATCAGTGACGCCCACATGTTGCAAAAATCGGGGATGCCCACATGTTGCATTCTCGCTTACTAAAATATGCTAAAGTGGCTGAACAGGAAAGTAAATGAAGTAGTGGTTAGTTTTTCAGAGAATTTTTTTATACAGGCCGATATGCACTTCTTTTCGCATGAGTGCAACATTGGTGGCAAGCATCCAATGTATATTGTTATATAGCAAACTAGCAAGCAGTTCAGTTTCCCCACGAATTAGTTAACCTTTTCACATAGTCATCTATAAGCGACTGTGAACAATTAGCTCGACACAGGACTTCAATCCATTCCTCTGAACATACTGAACCTCACCCCCTTAAGGCCATACTATTCTCATAGCATTTGACCAAATGGTCCACACCCACACACAAAAGCATAGACCTAGCAAAAGCATTTTTCATATTTTGTGCAATTGCTTTTACGTTTTGCAGATTTGATGCATAGACAAGAAAGAACAGACAAATTCATGCTAATTAACATGGTGCATACCTGCTGCCTTGAGTAGCAGGACTGAGGCAGGAGGGGTCTTCAAGATAAAGGTGAAACTCTTATCCTGCAAAACGCAAAGCAAAGACACGAGCATAGTTAGAAGTACCCACATCAGAGATGTATGTTCAAACGCACTAGTAGAATTGACTATTTAAGCTCACATCGAACACGGTGATCTCGACGGGGATGATGTACCCGGCCTTCTCGGCCGTCTTGGCATTGTACTCCTTGCAGAAGGCCATGATGTTCACACCCTTGGCACCTAGCGCGGGGCCGACCGGCGGCGCCGGCGTGGCCTTCCCGGCCTCCAGCGCCAGCTTTATGAGGCCCACCACTGCAGAACAAACAAGGAACGCGCACCGCGATTTAGCCAAACAGAAAGGCGCGAGCGCAAAACCTAGAAGGATGGATGATGCGGAACGAGAGACGAGCGCGAACCTTTCTTGGGCTTGCCACCGGGCTTTGGCAGCGCCATAGCCCTGACGGCGAGCGCTCTCCGCGATCGGGTGGAGGTGGCGGTGGCGGCGAGCGGCGGCGGCGGGAGGAAGGAGGCGGGGGCGCCGAGAAAGGAGGAGGAGAGCTCGGTGGCGGTGGGGGAAGGGAGGCCATGCAGGGATAAGGAAGTGGTGGCCATGGCGGCGTGCGTAGGGGCGGCACTGGAGCGGGCGAGACGATGAGATAAACGGCGCGAGCGAGGAGACGCAGCTGCTTCCCTATGTACTAATCCGATCCCCCAGATTCCGTTTTCGCTTGATGTTAGCGCTGTTCATGTAATCCGCCTTCATAGTCAGTACGCGTCTTTTTCTGAGCCGGATACGTGTAGCGGCGGAAGTCTTGATGGGCTATGGCCCATGTTCGGCACGCTGTGTCAGCCCATGTTGGGCCCGGTCAAAGCGGCTTGTTCATATGGGCTTTACGGCCTTCTTCGTCACCTTTTCATCTTTTCGCATCGCGGCGGCTGAGCCGCCGCTCCGCCCTCCGGTCCGGCGCCGCCGGAAGGGGAACGCTGGAGATCAACTGCCAGCCCCACCGCCGGGAAAGTCGGCTCCAACTCTCAGCCGGGTCGGGGCGTCGAGCCATCGACTCAAGTCATACATGTCCAGGTGATTTCTGCCGCTCGCTTCTGAATCGCACCGATTGACTGATTGATTACTCGTTAGATTACAACTGCTCGATCCTCTCAAACAAAATTAGTCATACTATATAGGAGTAGCCCACATGAACATCTCACAACAACAATAACATCGTCACCGAGGAGTGAGGGCTCTTCGGTTGTCTACAGGAACGACACCTAAAACGAGTACTACACCAAGTTTAGGGAGTAGAAACCTAGTAGATCAACATGTGTCTAGAATGATGTCTGCTAGTGCTAGGTTCTGAAGAGCTCCAAGAAGTGTTCTTGGTCGAGATTTCTGCTCCAAAACTTCTTGTAGTACTCATCATAGGTGTAGTTTCTGTAGACAGCCGGAGAGCCGTCGGTGATGAGCTTCTGAGCTGGGCCGACGAGCACGTCGTTGCAGGGGCACAGGAAGGAGGCTACGGACATTCTCGCTCTGTCAGAGTTGACAACAGCGCGGTGCCACACGCTCTTGTATCTGCCGTTACTTAGCGCCTGAAATGGAAGTTACAAAGGTTACAAATTCTGCTGCAGGTCAGAACAATCACTTGGTTTACTTTGCAGAGGAATATTTCTATGATTTACTGCACAAAAACATAGTTTTCCTGAAAACATTTAACAACTCTTTGCAAGGTATAAACCATGGCAACAGGCATCCGGTAGAAGAATCTTTATTTAGCTAACTCCTAAACAAAAAATGTGTGTGCTGTGTACGGTCTCTGCTACTACTGCAATTCATTTTATCAGGTTGTTCATTGTCCTTTTGTACTATCACGGTTATAACGTTGGTAAGTGCTCGTCTTTTTTTGTTTTTGAGACAAGTGCTTGTCTTATGTTGGTGTAGGTTAGCTGAAACAGACCGAACTATATTCTGCTGCACTAGCATCGTCTGCCACCTAGCCTGGTCGTTTACCCACAAGCTATACACCTGAACACACGAGAGCTTCAGTTACCATGGTTAGATTTTCTACAAATTTGTCTGAACATATACATACTACACTAGGGTGGCTGCTAGATAAGAGTGCATTGATCTACTGATGAAAGAAACTGATGCATCACCTGTAGCTGATCACCAATGTTGATCACCAGCGCGTTGGGCTGTGGATTCACCGCGATCCATCTGCCTTCTTTGAGAACTTGCAGCCCGGCAACCTGCTGGTCCATGAGAAGGATGGTGAGAGCGTTTGGGTCCGTGTGCGCCGGGAGTCCGAACGTCAGCTCCGGCTCCGGGCACTTTGGGTAGAAGTTCACCGCCATATGCTGCTCCTGCTCACCAAGAACGTTCTTGATGTAGTCTTGTTCCAATCCCAGGCTCTCGGATATCGCTCCGTAGAGTCTGAAGCCGAGCTGCCGAACTTCTTTGCAGTATGTACTCACGATGTCCCTGCAGCACCGTCGAAGTAAATTCATGTTCCTGGTTAATAACCCGATCATTGAACGTGCAAGAAGATGAAAACCAGATCATAAAAACACGCAGGAAGATAGATAGTCTTCAGACTAATCTAGAAGATTGATCCTGTTAGATAATGTGCAACTACTGCCCTTGATCATTGTCCTACTGGTCTTAGGTTCAACTTTATGGTTTCATTGCTTTGTGCCAAGCTCCGATGAGCTCCCACTGAAATCCCTCCCCATCCAAGCACCGAAAGGAGAGAGGTCCTACGAAACCGCCACTAGTGGATTCTTCGCAGGTGAAATGATCCCAGTACAGTACTCAGCTGGATGCATGTGACCACCTCATCGTTTATGATGTTGGGATATTCATGTGATTGTGTGCACATGATTGATGCGATTTTTTTTGTAGGGAAAAAAGTGGTTCTCATTGCATTGTCTTGTAGCTCAACCTTCTTTCTGTTTCTTAAAATTGCCTCTTACTCCCTATGCTCCAAAATAACTTTTTGCCCTTGGGCGCTCAAAACAAGACGAAGAAAAAAAGAACAAATTAACCCTAATTATTATAAAAGTGGCATGGGTGGGTGAATGGGTAAAAGTAGGTGAGATGTATTAAAGGAATAGAACTCATTGATTTGCAGGCCAGAGCTGAGTAAAAAAAGATAGAGATAAAAGATGAACTTATTTTGACAGAGACACAAAAGGCATTGGCAACCTTCACTAGTTCGTGTTGGTTTTGCTCTCCCTCAGGAGATAATTTCGTTCATTCTACTGCGAGTGAAACATGAAAAACGTAGAGCCGTGGCCCATTGGGCAGGACAACTGCTGCTTTATCACTTCCTTATCTCTGCTCCTGAACTTATCTTTTCTAAAAGCAGGAGATATGTTTGTCCCAGCATTTGTCTAGAATGGAGCCCTGCCCCTCTGATAAACTAGCTAGTGAGAGTCTAGAAAAGTTGAGCTTCTTAGTTTTTATCTTCTAGTTTATTTTTTAAATTCTGCAACTACAGATTCTCACAATTTGGATGGATGAGAATATATACTGTTTAGAAGAACTAAAGATTTTTTAAGAAGTTGTAGCTGTTTGAAGAGCCAGAGTCGTTCCGGTTCAGAGTGGTTAGCCTGGCATTTTCGAACCTCCTTGAAAGACATCTTTTAGGATCAGGAACGAAAAAGATTAGTGAAGTACTTAAGTTGCTGTATGTGTGTGGGTTATGGCTGATGCTTGAAAATGGTAACGTTTTACTTTGGTGTCCTGGATTAGACATATTTTTTAGAAGAAAAAAATTCCGTTTTCCTAGGAAAAAGCAAATGCTGAAACAGGTGTGACTTGGAATTAACATTTGTGTATGTGTGTTGTGACTAGGGAATGGGAAAACTAACCACTTGCAACTGCATGGAGTAATTTCTCCTGTCCAAGCAAGCTGATTGTTAATTCGTGTGTCCAGTTCTTTCAAACTTTCGGTAACAAAGCAGAGATGGAGCACCGACTTGCAGAGTCTTTTGAGGTCAGCAAGAAATGGTCCTTGGAGTAGGAAAGAAGGCAACGGATTCTTTACCTGAAGGAAGAGGGGTTGGATGGCCAATCGGGGAGGTAGCGGTCAAGCGGGTAGCAGTGCAGGCGGAGATAGTCGCGCCAGTTGTGCACGGTCTCCTTGAGCACGTTGAAGCTGGTGGAGAGGCGAATCTTCTTGGCCGGGTCGTTGGAGTAGAGCTTGGCCTTCTCCTCCAACGGCAGCCGGAAGAACTCGTGTGCCACCGCCAGCATCGATAGTATCAGCTCCACTGGCACCCCATGGTTGAGCACCTGCCCAACTCAGTTGCATGCCGCTTATACCGACGCATGGCGACAGGGGACAAGAGAGTGAATGAGATGGGCGACGCAACGTAGTATAAGTACCTGGAAGAAGCCGTGGGAGCGGCAGGCGGCGCCGACCTTGGAGACGAGCTGGGCGCGGTCGACGACGGGGATGGAGGCGTCGGCGACCACCTCGGCGAGGCGCGGGCGCTGCGCCTCCGGGCGGACGTAGTTCCCTGGCAGCGTGTCGTGGTCGGCCGTGGAAATGAGCTGCTGGTCCGCCATGCTGCGTCGCCACTCCGCAGCGTCGTGGCACAGGGGGTCAGGGAGGGACTCAGGTGCGCCGCGAGCGCGGAAGCCGAGGTAGCGAGGCGTGGCGTGGCGGTCGCACGGGGGCGAGAGCCAGGGACCGGATCGGTCGTCAGCGGTGTGGTTGGGCGTAACGTCATCGCGGTGATGTGCTAGTCCAGCCGATGCTGCTGCCAGTCGTGTCGCGGTGTTTTTTTGCCGCGTGCGACACACAGTATGTGGTTTGGTCTCTGTCACCATTCACACCAGCTCTCTATCTCGGTCAGGATCAGCGCCGTCGACGTCCAGACGAGGGCGCAGAAAAACCCGAGCTTGCTACTATCCGTCTCAGACGCTGCATCAGCTGGTTCGGGCAATGAACCAGGTCACAAAGCAGTAGAGTAGTATAGTATCGCGTGTATTGAGCCGCTGCTTTTATTTTTTCCGGATATTGGGCATGAATCCATTTCCCGATGCGATTACGGCCAGTTTGGATTGCTAAGCAAAGATGCGTAGATTTTTTATATCTGAGCCCTTTTAAAAAATATATTTTATATAAATAGACTCTTAGAAAAATTTCATTAAAAAATAGATTATTTTCAAACGTCAAAAGACTAGCGCCAAGCTTGCGCTAGTATTAACGGAAGAGCCTTGGTTCGGTGTCAGCATAGCGGACATCGTGATGTGGTAGGTTAGCACTAGTCTGTTAGCACCGTACTCAGGGAGTCGTGTCAATATCATTGGTGCCAAGCCCCAGCCTCTCACCCTGCCCTACTTCTTATTTTCCTCATCCCCTTCTTTATCCTCCAGTCTTTCCCACACGCTCGAGCTCACAGTCACCTCAATCTCTCTCCTCCCACACTTAATCCCCTTAAATTTACTTGATTTAGAACTGATTTTTGTTGGATTTTTCGGTGAAATCGTTGAGTAAGGTATTCTCCTCTGTTCCTCTTTGATTTTTTTTTCAATTTTGGTGGTTGATTTTAGAGATTGAGGTGAAATACTATAATACAAATTTAGTTACGTGGAATTGAGGCTAGTACTATATATGTATGGATTGCATGTACTTGATTTGAGACTTATATATATTGTTTCTATCAATAATTAATTTTTTAATATGAAACCTAAACCTTAGAATTCATATTTGTCAATTTATTTTACAAACAAATGCCAGTGTCTAGACATGTTGTGTTAGTATTGGATAATTGTTAGGTGTTATTAGGTATTGTTTGTTGTTAGTAGTGAAATAATATTTTAGTATGTAAATTTTTTTAATATTTACTTTTGATTTTCTTGATGTAATGTAGATGGATAGAATAGTCCATGTGTATTATGGTGGTAGAGTGGTAGAACCCTACATTAGTGTACATATTGATTTTTTAGATATGAGTATGAAAATTCTAATGTTTAACACGCACCCCAAATTAGATGACTAAGGTCATAAGTGAGAAATGTTCTTGAATGTACCAAAGAGAATGAACAAATTGAGTTCTGTGGTAGATATGATATTGGACACGAATATAAGTATATTATCAATTTGCTAGGACAAATAGATTGAGAGATTTATATTGACCTAGTAAAAGAGTAAGGGAGTCACAATTTAGGTCCTTAGATGTGTTTGATAATAGGAAGATTTTGATAGTTCCTACACTAAAGCAAAATGAGTCTCCTTGTTCTAATTACATAGAGGTAAACATTAGAGCTTTGAAGTCTGAGCTAGTACAAGAGGATTTCATACATGAGATGATGTTGAAAAGAAGGTGGGAAGTGGATTCATCTATATCATCCAATAGAAAGGCTAAATTGAATAATAGTGATAAAGTAAGGACATAGAATGAGTTGAATGACTCTAAAGAGGCTGGGGAGAATAAAAGCAGAGATGCAAGTATATAAGATGTAGGTCATGAACCCATGGTAGACTTATATGAAAAAAATTTATAGCCGACTCCAAGAATGACCGTCCATTGTAGCCACTAACTAAGATTAGTTTAAATAAATATCGTGCATTTGAGAAGATTTTTGGAAGGGATTATTCCATCCATGAGTTTAGAGACATAAGTCGTGCAAGTGGTGTAATATTAGACGGTAGCTTAGAAAGCGTTGACTTATCCGAACTATTTTAGAAGGATGCCTTGGTGAAGAACTTAGAGTTTCCATCGATGGTAGGTATAAAGACATTGGCTTCAAGATTACGCTATTGTACACCATCATCTGTATTGCTTTTACATTTGTATTCATCTATAAATTCTAGATGTTCAATAGACCTTTGTTAATGAAACTACAATAGTAAGAAAAAAATAGATAGGAAAAGTTAATAAACTAAAGGTTTATGTTGGATTAAGAAAGATACTTAGAAGCTTAGCGCCAGGACAAGGTGTGATCCAGAAGCAGACTGTGGGGCCAGGGGTCAACGTCAAGGACGCTAGCAATGACTTCTTAGAGCTCGGCATCGGTGCTAGATAGGACGCATGAGTGGTTTGGGTTTGGGGGTTGGCACCAAGGATAGGTCGACACTAGTATCCTTGGCACCGAAGCCCCATATCTCAGTGCCAACATCTTAAACAATGCATGACGAAGCGGTTAGGGTCGAGGGTTGGCGTCAATGATGCTGGTGCCGACCCCTAAGCACAATGCCAATATGGCTGGAGCCGACATACCATATCACGACGCTGGCATAGCTGATGTTGAGTCGGGTCACGTTAACCTCCCCCATCAGCGCTAGTAGCAGCTCGATAGTAGCACCGCGTCAAAGATGTTGGTCCCAAGTTATTGAACCTTAGCGTGAGGCTCTCTGACGTTTAGAAATGGTTTATTTTTTATTAAAGTTTTTCTGATTTTCTATTTATAAAATTTATTTTTAAAAAGCTAAAATATAAAAAATTCAGTAAAGAGGCCATGTCAAAAAAAAGTTACACATCGACGTCCTTCAGTTACTAACGTGGCCTGCCATTTAGATTCACTCTCTTGTCTTTTCTAGCTCACACACGTACACATGGCCAGCGTTGAACGACGGCCCTTTTTTCTAACCGAAGGGCTCTGCTCCACTCGAGGCCGCTTGGTGTTGTTATCGCCTGTCTCCGAGCAAGAGAGAGAAAGTAGAGAAATGAGAGTCTATACGTCGTAAGACACGTGGGTATCCATGTCAGAAACCGAAGAGATATATGATACTTTTGCATCTGTATGATACATTTATATCATTAGGGATATATATTTACATTTTAAAAGTTTTAAGACTGAAATGATATCATGCTGCAAGTTTAAGTATTTTATTGTATTTTTTTCTACTTAAAATAACATTTTGATCAGGTTTGAATTACGGTCCAACCAAGCCATAGCTTCAGCCTTAAGGCAGACAGCAGTGCCGTCACGTAGCGGCGTATACATGGGAGAGAATTCACCTGGATTTACAAAGCTGATAAAAATCGTCTGGTTTTCAAGAAAACTGGACTCTTTGGATCAGCTCGAAAACATAAGTACTTCCAATTAGTAGCCAATGATAAACATAGAAAAATAAAAAATATTATAATTAAAAAGTGAGGTGATATAAATTTCAAGTCGCATATCACAACTTTATTATAAATGTTCTCATCTTACTTTAGATAGAATGTTACACAGAGTGGAACAGATGATATTTCTGAAGTATCTGACAGTTGGAAAATAAGGCTTTAAGAGATGATTTTACTGAAAAGGAGATACGAGAGACAATTTTCTAAATTTAACATAATAAAGCTCCCAGTCTGGACGGATTCCTAGCTGAATTTTATCAAGTTTGTTAGGAGGCTATTAAATCAGATCTTATGAATTTATTTAGAGAGTTTATAGTGGTACTTTGCCTTTATATTCATTAAATTTTGTTACTATCATTTTATGATCTAAATGTAAATGTAAAGAGGCTACAAAGATTTAACAATATATGTCAATTTGTTTACTTAATGTATGTTTCAATATTTTTACTAAGGTTGCTATTGATAGGTTAGTTGGAGTTGCTCAAAAAGTGACTAGTCCAACTTAAATGGCATTTATACTTGGTAGAAATATAATGGAATATGTTGTAATTTTACATGAAACTATTCACGAGATGCATAAAAAGAAAAAAGGGGTGACATTCAAGATTGACTTTGATAAGTTTATGACAAGATAAATTGGTCTTTTGTACAACAAACTCTAAGTATGAAAGGCTTTTCATTTAAATGGTGTTAATAGATAGCATCTTTTATCAAGAGGGTCAAAGCTTAAGGCAAGGCGATCCTCTTTCTTCAATCCTCTTCAATATAGTAGTGGACATGCTAGCTGTATTAATCAAATGTGCAAATGAAACTGTCTAGAGTAATGTCACATCTTATTGATGATGGCCTATCTATATGTAGATGATACATTATTTTTATGGATCATGATTTTAAGAAAGATAAAAATATAAAGTTGATACTTTTTGTCTTTGAGAAGCTTTCAAGACTTAAAATTAATTTTTATAAAAATGATATCTTTTGTTTTGGCTAGGCTAAGGAGAATGAAGTGCAATACTCTTGTTTGTTTGAGTGCCAGATAGGATTTTTCATGTTAGATACCTTGGAATTCCAATGCATTTTAGGAAGTTGAGCAATAAGGATTAGAAATAGATTGAAGGGAGATTTGAGAAAAAAACTAAATAGTTGGAAAGGTAGACATGGTAAGAAGAGTGGTCTTGATTAACTCTGTGTTTACTAGTTTGGCTATGTTCATGATTTGTTTTTATGAGATTTCTAAAGGAGTTCTTCAAACAATTAACTATTATAGGTCTAATTTTTTTTAGCAAAGTGATGAACATAACAAAAAATATAGAATAACAAGGTGGGATATAGTTTGTCAACCAAAAGAACAAGGTGACTAGGTATGGTTGTCTAAGTTGATCAATGAGGATGGTATATGGCAAGATTTACTTACAAGAAAGTATCTAAATATTCTGACTATAACTCAAGTTGCTAGAAAACTGGGTGATTCTCTTTTTTTATCGGGTTTAATGAAAGTTAAGGATAAGTTTTCAAGTTTGGGATCTATCATAGTTAATGATGGTAAACAGATCCTGAAAAGGTAAGTGGATCCAAAACTCTTCTTTTCTTTTAAAGAGCAGTGTCCATCTTTGTATGGTATTGTTTGCTCAAAGAGTGCTTCAATTTCAATGGTTATGAGTTATGTTTTATTGAATGTATCTTTTCGTAGAACTTTGGTAGGTCAAAATTTTGCTAGTTGGCACAATTTGGTTGCTAGAATTATGCATATTCATCCTAATAATGATAAAGATACGTTTAGGTGAAATCATTAACAGAATGGTGTTTTTTTTCTATTCATTCATCTTGCATTGATTAATAATTGCTATATAGATAGGAATAAAATGTTATGAATATTGAAGATGTAGATCTTTATATGGTATTTGTTGAAAGGGGTGGTACTTTAAGGATAATTTAGCAAGGAGAAATTAGAATTGTAGTGCTAAATACTCCTTTTGTATGCACAATGAAACTATATTGACATATTGCTAAATTTCTTTAGAGGATTGTATTTATCCCTTTTAGTTTGCAAACACCAAGTAGTTTTTTTCGTATGTTTAGGAGTTACTTGTAGGTATTGACAAAAAAAAATTATAGTAGAAGCATCTGTATTATGTTGGGTGACATAGTTAAAACTTCAACTAAATCTTATATGCATATACTCTTCAAGTCAATATAATTTTGGACACGGCTACAAAGCTGTGGAGAGTCCAAGGAGTACATTCATATTGTATACCGAAATTTAGAGACAATAGTTGTATAAATATTCATCAACTTTAAATAGAGATTTACCAATAGAATTGTTTTTTAAATAAGTTATATTTGGTGTTCTTTATTCTTTAATGTTTGTTAGAATTTATTATGTTTGGTTTGTGACAGAAATTCTGTAACAAGAGAGGTTATAGCTTTAAAAGCCAGATTTTTATCCATTATCTAATAAATTAAATCGCTCTGTTTTGGGTAAATTTCATAAAAAAATTAACTGAATTTTAAATTTTTAACGAATTTTTGTCTGGATTCCATCAGATTTTATTGGTTTATCAATGGTTTTTTGGAAAACCGGAGACAGTTTGTGAGCGGTATTGAAACTGTGAACCCTGTGATTCACTGCTCGGCGTGTGTACCAGTTCATTGTAGAATGCTCTTGTTCTTCTGGACGCCGTCGGATCATTTTTCCTTGTCATTGCGGCAGCTTTGAAATTTGAAGTCGTCTCACCTTCGTCATCTATCTTTTGAACCGTCGTACTAAAACCATTTTAATTACTTCCTGTTTAGATCAAAGGCCACATTAATCTATCCACATGGTCAATTTTTTTTTGAAATAACTGGAAAAATATACTGTGGAAATCCTAGCTTAAATAAAAACTCATGTAAACCATAACAAAAAAAACATTTAAAATCATACAAAAAATCCCACATAAGATGATCAGTGTAAAAAAAATCTTGTCCAAATTCGATTTCATTTGTGAGATGAAAAATGAAAATTTTAAAACAAATTGACATAATTGTTTTGTGGTTCAAAATTTGTTATTTTTATATCTCACAAATGAAGTTAAATTTGGATATAATTTTTTTTACGGTTGTTCATAATCATCTTGTCTACATGTGAGATTTTTTTTATAATTTTAGAGAACTTTATAATCATGATTTATATGAATTTTTATCTAGTTTGAGTGCCCCATTATATTTATCCAGAATAGTCTTGTTAAACTTAAGAAGGTCAATTTGAATACTTTATGATGGCTTAAGGCTGCTTTGGAAACAGCTGAGTTGATAGCAAAACGAAATAGATTATTTGGTTTTTTTAAAAAAATACATAGAAAATTTTTACAATATAAAACGAGAAAGTAGCTTCAAGCCTTCATCTAGAAGACCTGTCAAACGCTCCCGGAGGCTCATGGTCAGTCGCTCGTGGTTATGTCGGCCCCATCTAGACGAATATAAAATTTTATTCACTATTTTACTGATTAAGTAAGAAATTTCTCATATACTAGTAGTATGCAGCTAGTATATGTATATAGAAGGATAAATATAGAAGTTTGATCGTGGTGTCATTTTCTTGCTTGGCTGGCAAACCACAAGTTGGTTCGAAAGGACTATGAGACAACCTTATCCCAAAATAAGTGATGTGCGTATGCTTGTATGGGATTTTCGTGAAGACAATGCATCACACCTAGCAGTGCTTCCCTCTTCGGAAGAATACACGAGCATGTTCTTTTCCAATTATGTTATCATATTATCACGTGTATGCTTTGTAAGCTTATAAATGATATGAGTTTTGTAAAAAAAATTGTTTGTATTTTTTAGAAAACTCTTCGTAATATTTAATTTATTTATTTATGCCTTTAAATTATTACTATAAACTCGGTTTCATTAATTATCCATCAGGACATTTGACAGACACTTTACCGAGCTCGCTCGAGAAGAGAGAATCATCCTGTATTAGGGTAATTTACCTACTTCAACGCAAACGAGAGATTGAACGCAACAAAACGGATCGACCAAGATGGCTGCGCACTTCCAACGAGAGAGCTCCTGCTCATATATATACTTCAGGAAAAGTAGCTGCAATCGGCGCCGTAATATCGTGCAAACAGGAGCATGCTTACCTAGATAACTGTCTTCTGATATTCTCGTTCTTTTCTTTTCTTTGAAGTTTCGATCAGATGCGCCTAACCTGACACTCGATATATACCAAGTTCTAGTACATCTCATAGAGTTACTGTACAAACAGCGGCTATAAGATGCCGCTGTTTCAGAAGCTTCCGGTGATCGTACACACCGTAGACCCAAGCAACGAGTATTTATGATATCTTGATTCTCCTGTGCTTCACAGACGGAGCAAGTTAATTAACTTATGCTGTGGAGTAGTTGATCACTGCTACACGCAATACTACACAGCAATCGGGTCAGCTCTATCTTCAGGGTTAAAATAAAATCAACCGGCATACTGTGTACTGTAATGCTAGTAGTACGAAATAATGCTGTACTAGTATATTATTATGTGATTGCTTGTTGATTAAGACATGGTCATGCTCTATATTAATATTAGTACTGCTAGTTTGCTTCCTGGCCGTCTGTATAATGCTCCAATAATCACCGCTACAATCTCTGTCTTGCATCAATGATTCACGGGGGGAGGGAGAAGATGATGAGGTGGCCTCACGTAATACTGCAGCTGGGGTATGCTCCAAGCCAAATACGTACAGTCGTACTACTGCTCCTTGATTGTTTTTTTTTTTAGGGGGGGAGAGGATATACTCCTTGATTGATACAAGATTTCATACGTATACCGGTAGTAAAGAGGATTACGATAGCTTGAGGCTATTCAGAGTGCTCCGAAAAAATACTAGTAGTAAAGGCACGTACGGTAGCCTGAGGCTATTAGGAGTGCTGCTACATGACGACGCCACGTAGGACCTACAACGCCAGCTTGGCCGGTGCCATGCCTCTGCAAAGATGTCTGTCCTTTGTAGAGGAAATGTGAGCCTTAGCTCAGCGCGTGGTGAGCAGACGGCTTTGAGCCATGCTATGGGAGTCCGTGTTCCTGACAAGTGGCTTGCGCGCAGTTGCTCTCCTTCCCACCTTCATCTCCCACCCGCTCGCGCCCCTCAGCATGGTGAAGCCATCATCGGGAGTTGCCACTCGATCCATCGAGCTCGTCGCCAGATCGGCGCCCACCACCTCGTCCCGTCCCGCTGACAGAGCCACCCCGATCCGCGCCGGCCTGGGTTACCTCGGCTGGCGTCACTAGAAAGCGCGGCGGCTGCCATCGAAGGAGGAGAAGAGAAGGGCGGACGGCGACAAATCTGAGGTGGGGGCCCACGGATCTGAAGTAGCAGGGGCATCTACGACCATCACTGTAACGTACTCAAATTTTTAGGGGAAACTTTTTTATGAAAAGTTTTGATCTTGCTCTTCTTGGTTTTTATTTAAATTGGAGTATTTACATTTTCTTTTTACAATTTTACTTCCAAATTTAAAGTATTTTATTCAAACCTTTTCTTTAAATTGGTATTTCGGAGTTTGAATTTTACTTCTAAATATCTCTCTCTTTCACCCTTAATTAATATCCATGAATCCAATTAATCCCAATCCTTCTCTTGAATTCCTATCCTTTTATCAACCCCTGAAAATACCTAAGATCCTATAATCTCCTTCTAATTTAAATATCTTTATTCAAAATGTATTGTCAAATCTTGTAATCGACTTTAAACCTGTTCTTTCTTTGATTGCCCTAAATAAAAATCCCTTTGAATCCTTATTCCAAAAATATTCCTAGCCATCCCAACACTCAGTTCTTGAAACCCCATTCAAATTCTTCTCCAAAATTTGAATAATCCAATAAATCTATACTTTGAAGTTCACTTCCTCTAAACCTATTATTCTAACACATATTTTCCTCCTCTTTTTCTTTACCCATTTATTTGCTACAATTCCTTTGATTTCTTATTCCTATGATTTCATCACTCATAGAGCCCAATAAATTCTATTCAGAAAATTATCCCCAGATTCCAAATATTCTACCAACTCATCCTTCGGAAATTATCCCTTCTAAATCTTACTCAAATCATTTCCTCTAAAAATTTAGAAAGCCATTTCTATTTTCCATGGGCCGAAATCCCCAATCTCTCCACCTCTCCAACCCTCCCACCTGGGCCACTTGGCCTGTTGCTTGCATAGCCAACAGAGGCCGGTCCATTCCCTTTCCCTCCCTCTCTCTCCACTTGTCGTCCCACCGAGGGCCACCTAGCCCATTCTCGCACGCGGCCCAGCACAATTCGGCCCAGCCAAACCCTAGGGCAACCGGCCGTCCCTCCGCCTGTATGCGCCGCCGCCGCCGCAAGCGCCGCGCCGCGTCACCGCCGCTACTGCTTGCCACCGCCCTCTCCTCCGCTCGCTGCCACGCCGCGCCAGTCCCCAGCCCGTGGGCGCGCGTGTCCCACCGTGCTCGCCGCCGCCCACCACCTTCGCCGTTGCCCATAGTCACTACCACCGCCCAGCCAACGTCACTGCCGCGCGTCGCATGCAGACCACTGCCGCCAAATCAACCGCCATCGCCAGTCACTCCAAGGACGGCATCCGGCGCCGCCGTTTCGAAGCCGTGCCGTGCCGTCGTCGCCCTCCTCGCTTTCGTACCCATCTTCTCCGCCTCCAACCGACCTCCGCCGCCTATATAAGCCGGAGAGGCCAACCGCCCTCGCCCTCGCCATCCATTCTCCATTGCCCCTGCCAAAGTTCGAGTTTTAGAGCTCTGCACGTCGAGCCGCCGCTCTGCTGTCGGCCGATCTCCTCGCACAGAGCTTCCCCTTCCCTCTCCTTGCGCCACACCACTGCCCCACACCGGCGAGTCCATTCCCCTTTTTTTTTTCCTCTTCCCTTCCCTACTACAGCAAGCCACCACCGGAGCCCTCTCTCTCTCGCTGGTCCGAGCTCTTGTCGCCGGTGTTCCCACCTCCTCCGTCCCTCCCTGTGCCGGAAGCTTCCTCCTGGGAGTGAGCCGTGCCCCGGAACGCGCCCTGCCGCCGCTGTCGTCGCCGTCCTGCCACCAGAGAGCCGACGCCCTGCCCCTGTCCCACTGCCGCTCCTCTCCTCAATCGGCTTGAACTAAGGTAGAAGAGAAAAAGGAAGAAGCAGGAGGCACTGACCAATGGGCCCCCTACACAGTAAATCTTTTTCCCTTTATTTGATTAATTCAAATCTCAATCTTTCAAAGGCCATATCTCATACATCCCAACTCCTTTTGAACTAAAACTTGGTCCTAAATTCTTATAAATTCAAACTCTTCAATTTGATACAATTTTTCTATTTTTAATTTTTTTATTTGAATTTTGTAATTTATTTAAATTTTCAATTTAAATTTTTTAATATTATTTCTTTTATCCAAAACTATCCTTTAGCCACTAAAAAGCCATTGGTTAGAACTTTACGTCTTCTCGGTAAAATCTAAACCTAGAGCTGAAGTGCTATTCCTCATACCCCACGCCTTAGCGCACAGTGGTTAGAGTTTCACTATTCCCTCAGTCTCCACAGCACACCGCGCACTTAGCCCTCAAGCTTTGTGCAATCATAGCCGCTCTGTTGCCACTCATGGTTTTAGAGTAACACTATTCCTCCCCTCTAAACCTACACAATCATCCTAATTTTCTAGTTATTGTGCTGCTCGACTATAGCCTCGGCTAGAAGACACCATATATAGCTATCATGTTGCCCAATTTCAACACCGGCTAAATAAAAATAGAAGATTTTTCAATCATTTTCAAAAGTTCAAATTATCTTCAAACTTCAGGAATTCTTTTAGTTCAAATTCAAATCAACCTTCAATATGTTTCCTTCTCCATTACTTTTGCTCCAATTTGAATTACTCTTTATTTTATTAGTTTATCTGTAGTATTTTCTCTTATATGCTTTATTTCCTATCTTTTTCGCATACATACATTAGAAAATATAGTGGATTCCATTGCAACCATAGGATCTGACGTGGACCTAGACAACTAAGCTGAAGCTACTGAAGATCTAGGAACACAAGGCAAGACACAAAATATTGATCATATAAAAACCCCATAATCATTTGATGCATAAAATAATTACCATATATGTTATTCATTTAATCAATTGCTTAGTATTTTATGTGGAAGATACAACTAAAATTTTGTAATATAGAATAATCAATAACTACTTGTTTTAATGCATAACTAGCCTTATACTTCTAGTCATCAATTTATTTACCTTGCATTTAGTTAAATAGAAAACTACTTTTATACATATGTTTCATACTTCAAAATAACATTGTTGTAATTTAAATGATAATTACTACTTTTATTCGTCATCATATGAGGATATGTTGAGATGTATGAAGTATCATCTCATGTGGTTAAGATCCGGTGAAAGATCGATATTATGAGTTGGAGGTTATGCATATGCAGGTTGGATACGCATTAACATGTGGTAATTTTGATTATTCACCGGATGATATCATTTCATGTGGTTTACTCTTTTAAATAACTCCTAAGATCTGGTTGTAGGTGGATATTGTGAGTGAAGGTTATGCATATGCAGGGTGGATATGCATAAACCTATGATAGTTTTGACTATTCACCGGATATAAATAACCCCCTTATACTATCAAAAATGATATAGTTTAGAAGGGTCAACACTGCGCCGAGGAAACCCTAGAAGATGAAGAATTCTTTAGTGCTGAAGGCTTGGTCTAGGTCTAGCCTATACTCGAGCTAATGCCTATGGTGTTTATTTTAGTTTTGTGTTGTAAAATTTATAGAAGTCTAGTCCTTTACTTCTAAAAATTGTAACAATTTCTTTTGGTTAGAACTTATATAAAATCTAGTTGTTTAAATGGAAAATTGTTATGCATTGAAAGTATATATAGTCCTCCTAGTGGGTTTTGAGTAATAAATAACAAAAATTAGGGAGCTAATATGTTATGATTGAGAATCTCGTAGTAATTTGCTTAGTGAGAGATTGTTTTGGTTAAAAAAAAGCCCTCATGAAGGTTAGAAAAGAAAAAAGGACTTGAAGCACTGAAAATATAATTTTAATATTTCTTGAGTACTTAGAACAAGTGGAATTATTAAAAGAGGTTCAAGTTTAACTGGTTTTAAAAGGAAGTGATCAACAAAACTTTCAATTCTAGATGAGCAAACACTCGCACCACGTATACCTTGTTGTTTTCGTTTTTCTCTCCTAGTATTTTGGATATTTGTATCTAGGCTTTTTGAAAACTTGTGAATAAGTTTCTCTGTCAAATAGAGCAATCAGCTCAGAGTCTATGGACATTTATGATGAAGTCTTCGGACAGAGCTCTCTGTCTGGCACAGAGGCCTATCCAGAGTCTTCATCTCTCTCTCGAAGTTAAGTGATGTCCGAAATCTTCGGATCATTTGATTAGAGTCTTCAGACTGAGCTCTCTGTCTAGGTCGAAAGGCTTGTTCAGAGTCTCCGGATATTCTGTCTGGATACTTTGGAATTTAAATTATGTGAGTGATGGCTAGTTTCAAGAAGGATGGGTATTTAACCCCACCAACCCTTTATGAGGAGGAGGCCACTCATTCATTTCTACACTACTCTCAAGATCTTCTTAGAGGTTTCTCACTCCACTCTATTAGATCTTGAGTTTAATCTACCCTTTAAGTGTGCTTTTTAAGTGATTTATGAGATATTAGATCTTGATATTTGAGTGAGTACTTGTGGATCAACACCAGTGAAAACTTAAACTTGTTACTCTTGGAGAAACGTCTCCTAGATGACTAGGCATTCCTATAAGGATTCAATGTATGAATCATCGGGGATATTTGTGAAGGTCTTCTTCACCTCTGCAAAGAATGAGGTATACTAGTGAATTTCTAAATTCTTCTTTAGAGATTGGTTTGGTAGAGCAAGCTCCAAAGAAAGTGGCAACACGATGTCCTAGTGGAAACCTTGATGGTTGCCTTGGACTAAGTACTACACTTTATAGAGAACTTATATGCCAAACTAGTTTCTAGAGTTGAATTTGGTGAGGCAAGAGATCGAAAGAGATCCAGCTCTTTGGAGATCATTAACGGAGTCGTAGAATCGGTTGATCTGAACTTTGATGAAAAATTGCTTGTCTTCTAGCATCCCATTACCAATTATATTATTTGTGATTTTGTTTCCTGCTTCCTCTCCAACCCTGAGGGTTCGCCTCCTTTGAGTATCCCTTGGACATTTTGAAAGAGGTTCAGAATCTCCAGACTATATAGCCGGAGACTCTAAACTAGTGTCTCTGTTTGACAGAAAGGCTGATCCGGATACTCTGAACGTTAGGATTAGAGATTCTGAAGGGAAGTCTAATTTTTGCTGATAGTTTAATTCAAAATTAAAAGTGTGTATTTTCACCCCCCCTATGTGACTCAAGGTCCTTTCGTGTATATCATTCTATACGTGATCGAAATCCTAGACAATAACGAGTGGACTTTAGGACATTATGATTAAATTGGGTGTCCCCACAACTGTCGAATCTAAAGCAACCACTGGCGCAACCTCGTGAAACATCTAGGCTCCATTGTTAATTTTGATAATTAATGATGAACACTAATTGTGAACTAACTATTTTATTTGAGTGTTATATTTTGAGTTAGGTTTGCATGATGAATTAGCCAAGGAGTGTGACCACCGATTGAAATTGATGGCAAAAAGCGACAAAGTGAAATGAAAAATTTAGCGTTCTTTTGTATCAATCGAGGTGTTGGGCAATAGATTTGCTAGGTTTTATTTTTTAGCTTTGTTATATATCAAGAGGGATGCTAATTCTAGCAAATAGATGACTAAAATGCCACATTAGAGCATTGCATGAGGGTGCACTTGTGTTTAAGCATGTTAATCTTGTGCTCTTAGGAAGACTAGTCGGACCAGGCCCTCAGAACAGTAGGACTAGGACCTTATAGAGGTGTTTAGCTATAGGGCCAAGTGTGCTAGTCTAGGTTCTTACAAAACCGTTCTAGTCGCCTGGCAGGTGCTTCAGTTTGATCGGGCCCCAGTGCCGGTCAAACTAAATGTTTATAGAACCATTTTGGCCGTGGGCAGGCATGTGGTCAGACCTAGAACTAGCCTCCGATCAGACCAAAATGCACGTTTAATGCACACCAATGACTCTATTTTTTGAACCGTTGGTAGGGCCTCTAGTCAAACTAGCCTCTACATGGCAGTTAGACTGAAAGTGCTGATAATTAGGGATTCTGTCCTCAACGGCTAGCCCCATCAGCTGCAAGGAGTCTCTCTTTGCACTCCATTCATTTTATTTGAGCCCTTGCATTCACTCTCACACCTCTTGAGGTTTCACGCTTCTTTTGTGTGTGTTTAAGGGTAGTTTTAGACAAGTCAAGTGCAATTGCATCATTGTAGAGTTAGTGTGGCATTTGATCTTCTCCAAGTCTTGATTGCAACTTGTTACTTTTAGAGGTTACCACCTCCTAGATAGCTTAAAGGAGTTTATTCCTATTGATCTCTCCAAGGAGGTTGTGGAGGAGACCCGATAGTATCTGTGAGTGGTTCGGAGTTCACCACCTTTGTAGTGAAGAAAGAACTATCTTAGTGATTGAGGCTTGGGTAGACCACTTTGAGATCGGCTCCTATCTTGCCTATCCCTTAACGAGGGGATTCAGAGACTTAGTAGTTTGAATGATTAAGTTGGGCTTGCCTTAACAGGGAGTAGGAAATCAATGAGTTTCTGAATCTCAAGTGAAAAATTTGTTGTCTCTTATCTCATTTACTTATTGCATTTATTGTTGTGCAATTTACCTTCATAGAGATTATTTGTGCTCATGTCAACCTAGGTTTGCAAAACATAACCTAGTTGCTTAGTTAGATTTTTCCCTCACCAAGCCTAGCAATTTAGGTTAGTTTTGATTAGGTGCTATTTATTTTTAAATTCGCCTATTCACTCCCCTCTAGTCAATATCTTGATCCTACACCTCCTTGACCCGTCCGTGGCGCCATTGAGTGAGCTCGATGGAGGGGAAAGAGAAACGGGAGGGGCAGAGGGAGGTGAGGACGAGGCATTGGCGGAGATGGAGAGGGACATGCGTTGCTGGTAGAAGGAAGGCAACACCACTTGAGAGTACAGGGGAGGTATCACTAGCCTAGGTGAGGAGGAGGGCCTGGCAAAGGTGAGAAGAAAGGCAAGAAGACGATCGATGGTGCCAAGCTTGTCCTCATCGTCGTTGCTTGACTACATGCTCCGATGGTGGTGGTGACAGTGACGATCGTGGTAGGATAGGGGACAAGTGGCCGAAGAGGGAGGGAAGAAGGGAGGGGCACTAGCGAAGGGTGGGGACTAGGAAGTGATAAAGATCAATAGGGAAAAGGGGGGATTTTATTTTATTTTTTCTAATTTTTTGGGTTTTACGTGCAAAATATTGGGCTTCTCTATAAATTGATCAAATATAAGGACTAAAGTAAAAAAATCAAGGGCTGACATGAATAAACAAAGCCACCCGAGGCCACTTTGCACTATGAGAAAATCATATTTTAGAGCTGTGTCCTTAGCTTATGTGGCATTTTGAGACCACTCATTTGAGTGGTGTCCTTACCCTATGTGACATTCTAAGGCCACTCATAGGAGTGGCTTGCACTATGAATGTCTTGAGAAGAGTCTTAGGGTGCTATTGGTAAGAGTACTCACAAGCAAACATTCGTTCAATGTGTTAGGTCAGGTAGAGGTAGACAGATGACAAGGAAAACTAATTTCATGAGAGACAGATGGCTACACAGCCTTGTGATTTCCTAACAAATCAAATCAGCCCTGCTATCTTCGAAAGCACTAAGGGCATTTACAGTGTGTAGACATGTCATTTGGCCCCGGTAGGAGAGATAGGATTCTATGCACCACATCGGAGCCAATCGTGCCTCGATGAGGCCACTCGTGTCTCTACAAGGGCACAAGTGCCCCGACCCCGTGTCGAGGGAAGATGAGTGCCTGGCGCTACATTGAAAGGCCTGTGTCCATGACTCAACGTGTCCTTGGATTCGTTCCCCACACTTGGCCATTTGCTCCAGCCGATGCTACGATTTTATGGGGTACCCTTGTTAAAGTAGGTACACATTTATGTAATATCCTATATCTGTTACACTAATACATGGTTAGCCTGTTAAATATTTTCTTGGCAGATATGTAATTTTTATACGCTAAAGATCTGGTAGAGCCAATGCTGGTGTGTGCATGATCCTATTCACCCGGTAGGATAGATAGAATTCTATGTGCCACATTGGAGCAAATTGCACCTCTATGAGGCCGCTCATGTCTTTGCAAGGGCACAAGTGCCCCTGCCCATGTCGAGGAAAGATAAGCACATGGCGCCACATTGAAAGGCTTGTTTCCCTTACTCGGCATATCCTTGGATTCGTTCTCTGCGCTCGACCATCTACTCCCGCTCTATCTCTCTAGTCTTCGCTGTCGCTCTAGCTGCATCTCCTACATCACTGGTTAAGAGGAACATATCAGGAGCTCATCAGCTAGAGTCACCCTCGATCCTTCCCATCATTGGGTCTCCCACAGCCACCGAGCCTACAAACCGGAGTCACCCTTGAGCTTGCGATGGTTGTCACCAATAAAGACTTCGAGAGGAAGGAGAGAGAGAACAGGAGGAAGGAGGGGCAGTGATGGTTGTTGGCCTGAATCTAGAGAAGAAAGAGGCACAGCTAGATCCGTTGTCTAGGGCGGCTGACGAAGGTTGAAGGAGAGAAGTCACACCGGTTGGCAAAGGAAGAGGGAAGGGGCGTCGGTTGATGGTGATCGAAGAGACGCGTCGACTGACGGAGATTGAGGAACCGTATCGGATGAAGAGAGGACCCACAAGCTTAGGGCTCGGGAGGCTACAGTGGTGGCGAAGCTTGTCACCAAGGTGGTGGAGGGGAGAGATAACAGTAATGGTGGAGCTCATTAGCAGCGGTTATAGGGAAGAGGCTCCAATGGATAGGGGATAGCTGAAAGAGGGGAAAGGGAGAATTTATATTAATTTCTAGATTTTAGGGTGTACAATGCAAATTTTTGGACTTGCACATAAACTAATATAAAATAGTAGGGGCTGACATAAAAATTTGAAACCACATTGTGTGTTAGAATGGTACATTTTTAGACCCATGGCTCTAGCCTACATGTCACTCCATATACACGAGTAGGCTAAGGCACCATTCGTTTTAGCTCGTGAAGCTGATCACCTGCACGTGGAATGAGGCCGGTTATTAGTGTATGGTTGAACAATAAATTTGTTTGATTTTTTAAAGAATTTTTTACATAGAAAGTTTTTTAAAAAACCATATCTTTTATACGTTTAGAAAATATGCTTATGATAAATAGGGGAGTAGCCTATCCCAAACCCCACTTCCGAAAATCACGATTTTACAAATACGATATTTAGTAAGAGTATGGTAACGTAATAAGATTTATTTATTTGATGTGTGTTATAGGTATATTCGAAGGATGTAGATTGTAAAAAGACTAGCGTGAGCTCACGTTTTTTCCTCTTATAGTAAATGTGGAAGTTTGTACGTTAAAAATTTATATGTCTGATTCCGGATCAAAGTTCCAGTGTAGAAACTTTACTTAAAAAACTTTCCATGTAAAAATATTGTATATAGAAACTTTCGATATAAAAACTTTATGCATATGAAATTTCAATAGAACTACAGAAAACTCAAAATTTTCCACTCCAAATCACGAAACTTTCAACAGAATATTTGGAAGTTTTATTTGACTTTCTATGTAGAATATTTCTATAGATTTTCAGGCATGAAATTTCTATTTATAAATTTTCTGTAGTAGCGCCTCGCCGTGGGCCAGATGTAGTTGGGCCACAACCGGGCCAGTCGTGCAAATATTCGCCTATTGGACGAGTCCGGCGTACGCGTGCATATGTCTTTCGAGTAATAAAAAAATAGACAAACGAGAAAAACGGCAAGCTTTGATAAGCTGTGGAAAAATAATCTAGATAATAAAAAATAATTTATGGGTAAAACTTTTAGTGGTTTAAGAGCCAATATTAAAAAATAAACTATAACAAAAAAACTCAAAAGTTGACTCTAAAATTAAGTTTTAAAATTTAAATTTAAAATGTGGCTGATAAGACAATAAGGCTCTGTTTGGTACAACATAAAGCTCTCTGACAATGGTTCCGTAGAGGTGGTGCCAAACCAGAAAATTCATATCCACTAAAAAAAATATAGTGAAGTAGATTAGAGCGTTCTAAAAAATTAAACCTTAAGGATAGAGCGGCCCCTTATACCTCCACCTCTGGCCTAATCATAGGATGAGAGGCTAAGCTAGTAGCCATGTGGTGTCTAGCTGCTACTAAATTTTCACGATGATTTTTGGTAGCTTACCATGACACACAAGACCACCCCATACATGATATCTACTTACTCTACTCTAACAGTAGCATTGCTAACATGGTGTTATATGGGCATGTGCTATTAAGGCATCTACATTATGAAGACATGGCAAGTGAACTTGCCACATCACGTCAGACGTTGGTCATTATGAAGAAGAGAGCGGTAGGGATGAGTGGCCTTGTTAGGCTATCCTTATCTTCTGGAAGGCATGGTGGCCTTAATAGACATGAGGCAGTGGCATAGCTCAGGGTCCGCGTTGGATAGATGCATCACCCCACCATGTGTCAAGAGGTCTTCTTTCCTCACTATCTTCTTGCTCGTCTCAAGTCGTCACTGACACGAACTTGAGCCCAAACTACTTCACCTTGAGCTACTTCACTAACATGTGCTCGAGCTCGGCTACTTTGTGCTGAGAGCAACGGCGGGTGGATGGGTTGTACATCGGTGGCAGATGGAGAGACATGGCTTGAGGTCACCATCCTGCGAGTCAAGAATAAGAGAGAGGGAAAGGAGAGAAGAGACTTTTATATTATTTTTTAGATTTTAGGATGTTTAGTGTAAGATTTTGGACTTTTGCCTAAATTTTAAAAAGAACTAATATAGATAATGTCAGGGCTGTTATGCAAAGTTGAAACCACTTTACGATGTAGAAAAACATATTTTAAACATGTAGCCTCAGCCTACGTGCTACTACGAGGCCAATCGTGTAAATGCCCTTATGTTCTAGTACATGTTGGGCCGGCTTCGTGGGCTCAGGCTGTCAGGCACCATCAGTAGCACGTAAACGCGCGAGTCTGCGGGCATGCGGCGCCGTTCGTTCCGCCACACAGTGACATGGGCCGCATATATACCTCGTGTCGGGCCTGACTGTCCTAGCCCATGCGGCTTCTGCCCAACATCGTGCTCGCGGCCCGCGTCGCCTCGAGCGCGTTCGGCCCAATTAGCCCACTAGATCGCTACCCTCACAAACCGTAGTAACAGCTCAGCGATTCGGTCCGGTCCATGGACGATCAATCACGAACTCTCACGATCACCACTATACCCGTACGTATCCACCGCTAACACTCCACCTCCACGTGGAGTACTTGCATGTGAGTCAGGCATCAACGTACGTACTAAAATTTTCTTACTAAACTTTTTCTAACAATAATCTCAACCGTTTGATATTTGATTTACGTATAAATTTAGTAAGAAAAATTTAGTCCGTATAGCCATTTCCCTCTCGAAATTCTACTTGTTCCGTGCGGTTCCTGCCTGCCTTTTGCCTCTGATTGCGTGTGACCTGCGTGACCCAGGCCGATCGAGCAGTATCAACTGAACATGGGATGATTCACTACGTGCGTTTACTCGCCGTAAAACAGAGTAAAAATTTGCAGCACGAGCCACAAAAAATCACATCGCGCCGTCGCATGCAAAGCTATTTTCATTCACCGACGATACTACTGTAAGCGATTGGCTCCAGAAGTCTCGTCGACTTCCTGTGCCCAATCGACACGTCTGGATGCGGACTAACCACAGGTAGCCTTCAGGAGATCGAAATGTCGATCAATACCAGCAGCGCCACATACAGAAGCACCGGTCAAAGCTATCTGTCACCTGATTGGCTTCCATCCTTATCTCCCCATTCGTCTTTGTCCCGTTCGTTCTTCAGGGAGTCCCAAGAGAGATCAAAGCCAGTACGCAGCACAACAGGAATACAAGTACGCACTTCAGATTTCGATTTAGACGAGGACAGTGGAGGCAGCCGATCGAAGGGTTTCTGCCTGGTGCTGAATGGTGCGTGCATCTCGCATTTGCATCCATGGACAATACAGGTAAGTAAATATACAACGTGATGGGTTTTAGGGGGTGTCATTGCATGCCTTGCATCTCATATCTCGACGCAGAGATCCAGCTTATTCCCGGGCTTGTTAACTAAGAATGGAGCTTTGCCTGAATATCTGCTGCCGCAGCACCGTTGGAGCGACTTCTGCCAGGCAGCCCTATGAATAGCTCAGTTTCCACATCCATGTCGTTGTTGTTATTGTTGTTAAGGTCAGGGTTCACATCTTCCGCCGTGATAGTTAAAGGAGCAGAAGCCACCATGGCAGGCTGATTCTTACACTGCAGAAATTCATGGTCAAGAGAAGCAAATCAGGTAACTTCTTACGTGTTACAGAATATTTTTTGGCATTCATATTGGTGTGCACACATAAGATATCACATGAATTAGCTCAGATGCTAGGCTGGGCAATAGACTTTAGCTGCTGGTGTCTTCACGGCAGCAAAAGTTTCACTCGATTTACCTTCTCACGTAGATCTTCATTGTCCTTGCGCAACTTCATCTCCTGATAGATGTTAATGCAAAACATTAGACCAACCAGGTTAAGTATGGAGGATAATAGGGTTGGTGAGGTATAGTACCTTCTCTCTCAGCTTGGCCACCTGCTCCTCCAGCAGTTTTGTCTAGTGTGCAGAGAAGGTTGTAAGTTTGTGCACATAAATTCATTGCTGTGAACGTAGACTGTATACTGAATTGGAAAATGGATTGGCTAACCTTCCTTCCCCTGATGCTAACGAGGCCTCTCTCCAGCTTGATCTCCAGGCTATGCAGTTCTTCAATAGAACATTCTTCCAACTTTTCACCCAACAATTTTCTGCATATCAACAAATTAAACTCGCTGGTAATAACTTACTTTTTGACAGCTACAAGGACGACACTTCCGTAAACTGAAGTGAGTACCTTTTGTAAGCTTCAAGAGCTTCGAGTTTCTTTGACAAACCTTCAGCATCAGCTTTTACTTGCTACAATTCAGATAACCAAACAACCTTTCGAAATTGTCCAAACAAAATAAGCCCGTGCTAACTTCATTGGTTGCTTAGTGCTCATATCCTTTATTTATTGCTCAACCCAAATATTCCTACCATAATCTCCAAGACTATGCACATCCTTGGTGAATTGAAAACTGCTTCTAAAATACATTTGTAATATTTTTTGGTCTTTAAAACAATACTGCCACTACATTTTTTCATATATTTTATCATTTCAATCAAGTCTTTTAATTCAGTTATAACAAAACGAACCCCTGCTTCAGTGAAGGTATCGTATGCTTATTTATGAATAACCATAATCTGCTAGGATTGTTTTTTAGAAGACACAATCTATCAGAAAACGTGCATCCAAATGAAAATTGGAAACAGAGTTCCCAGCAATAACTACCTTAATATACACAAAATCTATTGATGGAGCAGCATTGGCATCGGACAGTGGAATTTATACCCACACGTATGACATAAAAGTTAAATCAATCTATCAACAATTACTATTGTACAAGGATAACCAAGTTTGTCAAGCAGAATTATATACCTCTATATCTTGCTGTACTGTCTTGTTGCCGATATTGTCCTTTGTATATGTCCTATAACGTTCAATTGTTTTCTGTGTACTGAAGTAAAGAGAAAAGAAGCAAGATTGTGTCAGAATAATGTTAAAATGCTGATTTAATTAGAGAAGCGCAAAATGTAAGATATATGTCAAACCACATATCCAAATAGCTTCCTAAAATATTAATTAAGAAAAAGAATGCAGTCAAAGGTGGATTCCTCTCTGCAACTAACGAGGTTTTACACCTTTCCTTTTTCTACATAAGGAGAAAAGACCAATATTCTAACTATACATGTTTGATCTTTGTCATAGTGCTCTCAATTGAAACTCGTGAAGTTGGAAGGGTATTTAAACTAATACCATTAAGAAAAAAACATAGGAATGTCTGTTGGATTGTCGCATACCTTTCGAGTCACTGTGTGACCTATATCCAATTGCCGGATAAACTACAGACCAGTAGATATACTACTAGCTACAGACAAATGTGGTCCTACAACATTCATGGACCGTCCTGACTGAAATGTAAAACAAATTTTAGGGCTTATCTGCTAATAACACCAGAAGAATCTGCTGTTTTGCCATTCATAGAAGGTATAACTGTTCCATAACTCTCAAATGTAGATACTGTACAATCATCATTTGTATCATTCTGCGTGCTCAAAACTTTGCCCAAGCTGATCATTGTATGGTCTTTCTTATCCACAAAACCTAATTATCAAGTGTGTCAAATGGTACCAATGGTAGATTCAAAATCAGTAATAAATGGAATCGGGCAAACAAAATAATGACAACTGCTGAACGAAACGATATCACCTTTTATGTTCATTTTTTTGGATAAACCTAGGAGAATAATTTGATAAAAGCTGAGGAAAACCATGAAATAATAACTAAAACTAAAAGCCAAATGATACGTAATTCAAGATAGAAACATGTGTTTGTTTGATCTGAACTAATTATTAGACCTATTTCAACAGTTGCCTTTTAGGAACTTGGTGAAAATGGAGTCCTGATGAAAATGGGGTAAGGTTAACAAAGTGCATTTGCCGCTGCTATAAAAGTAATGTAATCAAAAAAATAGAGTGCTTTTCTGGGGCGCCATATTCTTCCCAGGGCAATGTCAATTTGCCTTCTTGTGGCCGATAAGCACAATATAAGGAGTTTTTTTAAATAACAAGTCAACTTGGCCACAAGAAGTGCTAATCTTATTTACTATATCAACCAAATAAATTGCAAAAGTAATTCTACACTAATCTAAAACCTGATACAGGGTAACGTGAGATCAATTAGACACATGCATATGCACATGTGGGGAATGCCATTTAAAATAAATAATATTGCATGCACACACATATGAATATGCACCCATGAAAAATTCTTTTGCTGGATGGAAGTAGAATACACCATCACCCTAATTACTACTTTCGTAAGAGTAAAGAAATAAATATAGAATACATTATATTATACCAACTGTGACCTATGGTAGCCTCCAGCTACTAAAATTCTTGATGAAGCCAAAGAAGGGTACTAAGACCCTAAAACTGGCCATGGCTTCTCACAATCCTAGTGTACCGAATTTGGACAATTTGTCTTGAATTTCTTCAAGTTAGTTTCCAAAGATTATGTGTATTGATGAATGAGATATGAAATTTGCTTTCGATGGAAATGGTTGATTTTACCAAAAATGATGTGGCTTTAGTATCTAAAAAAATCTAGAAATGTCCTTTCAGAAAAACTTGGCAGAGACATGCTACTCTTGGAGGTTAGAATTATTAGTAAACATAAATAAGTTGTAGGAAAAGTCGCCCATGTGCCTGTCCTCTATGAGAAGGGCAAGGAAAAGGTCCGTATTTAACCCCTCAACTATGGCCTTGGTTTGACTTTTGACCGTCAAAATGATATATTTCACTTCTGTACCTTTTAATTAAAACTATCCCTGAGCCCAAACTAGGGGGGGTTTGATGACATGGTGCTGAAATTGGTGGTATTGGATGATTTGGAAGCCACATAGCATGTAGCCAGCAAATAGAAATAAATATAAATTGAAGAGAGAAGAAAAGGAGGTGAGCATGACAAGTGGGTCCCAATATTTTTTCTTTGTTGTTTATTGTTGATTTGTGTGGTGACATCATCACTGTTTTCACATCTAGGATCCATGTAGGTGCCACATCAACAGAACACCTTGATGACCATGGATGAAATGTGGACCATTTTCAATGTTGCGGGATCATAAATGATTTTGTACTTTAATGGACAAAGGTTAGATAAATACCATAGTTAGTACTAAATGTGGACTTCCATTCAAGGACAACCACCATTTATCCACCCTTTGCCACTATCACATATTATTTGTCCTCATCTCAAAACATCATCTTAAATGTACAAGCCCTAATGAGATTTATGGTATATTTGACTCGAGTCCAATGTATATACATTTTTCGACCACTAAAAATAGGCTTAGTACTAATCACATTTTGAATAGACCCCACACAAGCACACCAACTCTATTTACACCTTTTTCTCGCAGTGTAAAAGGGCTAACCCAAGGATAGAGCATATTTGACACTTGGGTTTATGTCTTACGCTCTAGTAGCAAGGTGGGACTACTCACACAATGTTTGAACTAATGCACCATATGATGAGTTCGATCATCCTTGGGGGTCAAGTCCAACATCTAGATATATATGAGTGGTAAACACAATTATTCCATGACGTGTATAATGTATTGTAGGGTTGTTAACTGTAGGCATTTACTACATCTTGGCAAACTTTTAAGGGAAACATTTAGGACTTGGCACCACAAATGGTATGGGAAAAATTGAGCTATTTGCCACACTTATAAGCGGTCAATCTCCGTTTGCCACTTTTAAAATTGTTTCACATATTTTCCATTGAATGACTTCTTGACTTCGTCCCATTGTGTCATGACAAATAGGCATACCAAAGATGTGAAAAGCCCATTATGCCCCTTTTCCTCCCCTCAAGGTCATGGAGCCATCAAAGTCTTCGTCACTAATGCCAGATGCCAGTGCGCTACTAATAGGGACCTTGAGTCGCAGTCCTTGGTGACGATGGTGAAGGTGGCGAGACCACCGGTAGATTCACCAACGATGCCATGGTCGGCAAGAGGAATTGTGGGGATTGACTGGACTGGGAAGGGTACGAGTGCGGTCATTGACAATGTTGGAGGTAGCATCCTAGGAAGCTTTGGCCGATGGGGCCTATGAGGGCCGTCTTCCTAGTCGAGGTTGTTAGTAGCAGAACCTTGAGGCAGAGCTAACTAGTGATGACGATAGTGGGCAGGGGCAACCATCTCCTATTTCATCTCCTTGCGCCACCTCCACATCCGCAACTTGCACCACGGTTTCACGAGGGAGGATGTTTTGTTGAGGCAGAGGAACCTACCAGGCAAGCATTGATAGCAATGGAATTCTTCAATACGACATACCATCTCTGTGCTATTTGATTGATGCCATATGGCATGGGGCCACGACCATAGGCAATGGCCACAGGGTGCTACAATAGAGGAAAGGAGGTTGCACACCCTTGCCAGGTGCTACAGGGGTTCGACAGGTTGATGGTGAGGTGTGTGGCAACTAAGAAGCACAAGGACAACACGACGGCTCGATTGGGGATGGAGTTCGCTAATGAGGACTACGGGAAGGTGGTAGTGACGAGCTTCTCTATGTGCAAATGCATGCATGCAAGGCCAGGGACAACTAGTCCAAGATCTCCTCCAAAGTGATCATCCTTAACCACTTCTTTCTTTTGGCAGGGACAAAATGAACTTTACATGTTAATAGTCCACGCTGGCATGCCCATGTGCGACACTAAAGTGGCACAAAATTAAGAAATCTCTCTCCGGTGGGAAATATGGAGTGACTATTGCAAAAGTGGCAAATGAAGAATGGAGGTTATAAGAATGGCAAATAGTTAAATTTCCTAATGGTATGAGTTTATCACTTTCATGTTAGAAATATCTTTTAACGATACAAAGACAAACCTCTTTACATATCATTGTAAAATTCTCCTTTCCCCTTTAAATTATGAATTTAACATGCTGTCTTTTTTCTTTCCTTTTATGTACGTGAGACTAGAAGAGGAGTGGAAGAAATAATCTTAAACTAGGTCTACAAAGCTGATTACTTGTTATAGGACCCCAAATACTGTAAAAAATATGCCAAACTTAATAGATTAGAGGATTAATTAGTATAATCAGCTAGCTACCAATTTACATGGTGATTTTACAAGGTTATTTCAACTAAGCTTCCTTTATTCACCTTAATCCAAGGCTCACGCCATAATGAGGCGATAGCCTTTGGCATCTATAATTGATTCTTTGCATAGAAGCTTAGTAGTTATGGATATATGGGTTTTCTCATATCCACATATCATCTGTTTTTAGAAATTCACATCATGCACTGATTGATGTAGTATAATGAATTGAAGGGTATGATTGGAACTTCGAAGTGATCAAGTTGGAGCAATATATATTACAAAATCATGAACTCCACTCTAATTCTAATTTTACATTGTGATTTCCAATTTATAGTTACACGATAAAAATGAATTATGGGGATAATTTTTCTATGTTTGAATCCTTGTTTCTCACTAATTTATAGTTACGTTTGTTATTTTACAAATTACAATTACATGACGAATTGATGACATAATATTTCTCTAGGTTGATTCTTCTACCGTTTTAAACCTATATGCTAAAAAACAAATGCATTATTTTTTTGTCATGATGATATAAGATGTTTCTTTACAAATATGTATTTTAAATAAAGTAAAGTACAAGGTTTTGTACCATATAATCTTTACAATTTGGTGATTTTGCAACCATTTTTATAACTGTTGGTAGAGAACTATAAAGACATGGTAGATATAACAAGGGATTAGTACACGAAAGAGATTAAAACTAAGTATGAAGTAACATCAATGTTGGATATGAGCATAATCTGGCTATGATGGAAGTTGCACCGCAGAACTACTAATATAGAAATACTATGTCTTGTGCAAGAGTAATGTCACACATAGTGGTGAAAGGAGATGGTATTTAACATGCAAGAGTTAAATGGACGATGCCTCGGTGCTAGAGAAATGCAAAGAGCTAACACAGAAATGCAAGATTCAAGAGGAAGAGATAACAAAGGAAAAGAGCAAAAACAAAAACGACACATGGACTTGCTGAACTTTGGGACTAGAGTGTGGACAAGAAAAGATGAGAAGATTGTCTATTGAGATTCAAATGACATGCAAAAGAACATAAAATATTACTATAATTATACATAAAAGCAAAAAAATTCAACTATTCTTATGCATTTATGCTGACAAGTCCTTAATTGTAATCTTAAATGCACCAATCAACAAAGACACATTGTGTAATGCAACATTTCAATTTTCCATACTTAGGATCGCTAGAATGATTTACCAGCAGTTAGTAATGAACCATACTAACCAATTTACCTTGATCCTAAATATGCCTTTGGGTGTAACATATGTAAACTAAGAAATTAAGGGTTTTTATCTCATCCTTGGTCATATTAGTGCTAAAGGAGTGATAGTCATTAGAACTTTTTTGGGGGCATCTCTTGGTTTGTGGGTGTTAAATAACATAATTTTCTCTAGCAGTATACAACATAAATTAAGGTTCTAGCCAGGGTGTACTGTGTTGGTGTTGAGCCAAACATATAAACCCATGCATTATAGCCAACTTCGGGTAAATTCAGCTTCACAAAATGAGGACAATATCCAGATTTTGAAAGCGTTGTCAATAAGCACCAACACATGGGCTAGACTAGATTTTGGAAGCTAGGGTGTTACATCTTAATAGTGAAATTTTATAATAAACAATTGTTCTTTTCCTCTTCCAAAATGGCAACTAATTATATATAATAATTGTCATCTCTATTAGGTAAACAATTTGGGTAGCATATATAATCTAATAAAAACCGCAAAGGTTTGACTGTATACGCCTTTGTGAGATACAAATAAATAACTCAACCTAGCCAAGGTATATGAAAAACAAGTGCATAGATTATATAGGAAAAACTGCCCTTCGGAGGGTATGGCCTTATATGAGTGAAGCTAACTCCAAGAGCTATGGAACTATTGCAAAGACTGAGGTGGATAGTTTATGATTTTACATTAATAGACATGCACCACTAACAACGAATTATGAACTATTTTTAATGGAAATATTATGTATTGAATATAAACAACTAAAAAGAACAAGGAGACATATTTTATAGGAAAAACTGAGCAATTTACATTGACAATTACATATAATTTTTTCTTAAGTGATTAACACAAACATCAAACGCTACACATCAATAGAGAAACAAAAAAGGTAATGAGATATATTTGGTGTATCGAGCATGTTCTCTCATTGACCCAGCATCTCCACTTTGAGCAAAGTAGTGATGTTGTGCAAATAAATGCACTCCATAAGAGCAAATAGAGAGGATAGACATAATAGTTATAATTAAAGCAGCTATAAGTACCATTGCCAAAATACAACCATTTACAAAGTTATGTACACAAATCACCACAGTGGCAGCCAAATATGATGAAGACAAAATAACAAAGATAGAAAAAAGTAATATATTCGATGCTAGATTTATCTTATCACTAATATGTACCCTAATTTTTCAACAAAAAAAAGAAAGGTTATTTTTAATTACAATATATTTTTATGACAAACAAAAAAACCAAGGACATACACCATAGAAAGAGAATAGTGCTATTAAGCAATTTGTCTTCAATTACCATGCCCAATAAAGGTGAGAAAGACACGTAAAAGAACAGTAAATTAACACCTATGGTCACTATTGTTAAGGTCTCTAACAAGTTAAGTAGTTTTGCTACAAAGAAGGACTAGGATTAGACGGTACCAGGATGCTAATGGGAAAAAGATTGTGTGCAAAAAGGATAATAGATGGTTGTCTAACTAGGAGAAGGGAACACAAGATATTTAGGATGCAGATGAGTTGTAGACTGGAATCAATCAAGGCATTATTACCTCCACTAGAAAGAAATGCTCACAATTTGTGTGCCTCGTTCAATTCTTTTCTAAGGACTACTAATCCACAATCTTCGTGCGGTAACTCTGGACTTTGACATGGTCTCCTAAATTTTATTTTAACACTAGTTTCTTTTGAAGATTGAACAATATATATAACATATAACCAACTAAAATGATATACTATCATAAAATACCTTTCGAGACAATCCACATCTATAATTTTCAAGCATCTAAACAACGTATTTAAGAACTTATTTGATTAGGACATCATCGGCTTAGATATAACCATGCCTATGTTTCACATCAACAAACCAAATGTGCATATGTTCTATATTAGGTTTACTTTCTATATATTTCAGCAAAGAATACTACAACATAAGTTTTGTATCTTTTCACTTTTAGAAGTTCTTGCATGGATCAAACAAAGGTGAGATTGGGGACCATGTGAAGGTCTTCCCCCAAGTCTTCTCTCATGCCTCCATGTCACCATCCAGCCATGGAAGGCAAGAGATAAGGTTCAACATGTTGTAGACTTGGATTCAACCCTCCTAACGACATCAACTTCAAGCGGACCTAGCCACTAATCTAGGAGGTTGCTCGGGGCCCATGAGTACTTGTTGAAAATCTTATGAAGTCTACATTTAGATGGCTTTGGTCCTTTGGTTCTACTCACATATTCATTTTAAGTTGTCCAAAATCTGTGAAACAAGTCATGTATGTGTTGCAATCCATCTGTGGCACATGGGCCTATCTAGAACCTTGGCCCACGTGAGTCACATGGTGTGCGTGCCTTAAATAGGATAGGACAACCCTAGGGTTCCTATCCATCGTGCCACCCCCTTAAGTAGTTAGGCAACCTCTTTAGAAGTTCTAGGGTTTTGCTTAGAATAGTGTGATTCATATTCGTCTGTAATTCGGATTGTGTTTTTCTTTGTTCTTATGGGGTTCTTCAACTACTTCCAAAAACAATACCTTCGTAGTTAGATCGATTGCATGAGAACGTGATCGATAATAGCAAAACATATGGGTGTAGCGATTGCAAGATGATGATCCACTAATTAGAAGGCTCAAAACCTCAAAGTCTATATGCCGACAAATAGAACCTATCTAAATATCAGGGCCCTATTCACATCATTATCAATATTCCAAGTTTCAAAAAGTTTGATCAGAACATTGTGAGCATCTCTCAAATAATGGGATTGGATATAAAAAAATGTTAAGTGTGGAATGGACTCAAGGACATGGTTTTTAATGAGAGAAATTTGGAGCTATGCATTTTAAGATTCTCAATGTTCCAAGCATCAACTAATGGTTATTGGGAAGAGCATATATAGCACGTTGTGACTAGAGGTGCATAAGCACAATGCTCAAACAACCAAGGTAATGTTGATAGAAGTAATTTTGGAAAGTGCAAAAAAGCTATAAGGTTTCTTATGTGGCCATTGAGTAATGATTAGATGAAAAATCCCCAAGCAATTAATTGAAAAGGAGAAATAGCTACAGTAGTGAAGATAGTGTTGATTGCTTTATGTAGCATAATGTAGGTATAGAACTTTTGAGTTGTTGAATTTTCCCTTCTAACAGCCATGAATATGAGTTTAATGTTGTATGCATTTTGCATTATGGTGCTGAAGGCAACGTAACAACAGAACTAATAGCATCACTGAGTTTATCAAGTATTTCATTTATATGTATAGGATTTTTTTTTAGGATTAGTCTTCATCTTGGCCCATGCCTAGGAGGCCAAATCATACTATAAAAATGGTGCAATGACACTAGCCAACATTATATTTTAGGCAAACCAAGGTGGTGGGTTCGAGACGTTGCCACTTTGATACTCTATTCTTGATTTCTTTGGTAAAAGAGGATTGCATGTGTCTTCGAGGGAGCAAGAAATTCACTAGAGGTAGCACGAAGTGCAAAGGGGTGGGCTTGGCATGCAACAGTGCTAGCAAGACCAATCACCAACATATGTCAATAGTGGCCAGGGGTTTTAGGCCAGTGCCTAGCTCGTTGTTTGTCTAAGTTGCAGCGTAGCTTATCTCTCTTAGCATCACCCATGATACTAAATCTTTTCGCAACAAACATGTTGATCTTTGTAATACTTGTGTTCTCCCAATCTAACTAAAACTAGATGAAACCACGCCCGTTGCCTCAGGAATATTGTATGACAATAACAAAAATAAGGTGCAAGATGGATTTGCTTTGTAGCTAGACGACATGACTTTATATGCTTTTTATAATTTGCACTTTTGATTAATCATCCAAAAAGCTATAAAAAAATTGAGATGATGTGGTTCATGACAATTTAGACCATAGATTGGTCATCTAAAGGATAAAATTAAGGTAATGTGGCTTTATGATAGAAGAGAAAAAAGGGAGGTAATTTAAACCATAAAGTAATCATCCAAGACTATACATAATTGAGGTCATGTGGTTTAATGAGAGAGGAGAGAAAACATTAACATCACATAGTGTTAGTAGGGGATAACTATACATGTTTATAGGATTCAATCGGCATTCTTTCGCTGGCCTAGCCAAAAAAATCATTTGTGCATTTCGGATGAAATGACAATAAATTATGTTCAAGCTACATGCTTTAAGACACCATGCCTTTTATGTTACCATGAATTGCTTCTAAAAGTTGCAAGCTAAGGGCAAAAGATAGGGGGACAATGACAATGGAAATTAGGAAAAGGAACTTAATCCAATCATTCACTCACCAATTGTTTCAAATAATTCTTTTATTCTCATGACTTTCTAGATTTGCATGTTTTTCTTTTGAGATATGGAATGGATAATAAAAGGTGGAACTACTCCCCATGTTAAGTTAAATCCGAGTTTAGCCTCAAGAGACATAATTCTACACTAGTCCACTAGTCAAAACCTACAGACCTAAGTGTAGCATCATCTTTCAAGGTATTGAGCTTTGTTTAGATGTACCACTTCTTTGACCTATCTAGGAATGACTCCAAGCCCTTAATAGCCACATTTAGATTTGGGATTTGTCTATTTTGTTCCTTGTAGGTAGATAGTTTGTTTAGTTAATTGATCATGGGACGATTGCTTCATTGTTGAAATCTCCATAGGTACTTTTGTTTTGTTTGATTTGGATATAGCTACCATAGATACTAGTGCTATTTTAATATACTTAATTTGAAACCCACAATTTTAGATTTCAAATTACTCATTCTTACATGTTTTTCCAATTGTTTGCAGGTGTAGGAAGTGTTTACCTTACGAGGATGACTTTTGGACCTGTATTCACCTACTAGGTAGTTTTGGCAACCCACTAACTAGCAACTAAGCCGACTAGCAGTTGACTAATCGGTGACTTGTTGGAGGATCCAATATAGCAAACAAGTGTGGGTGCACCTTGGACTAGCATGAGACGAGACCAGCCACCCTTATCCCAACAAATGGTCACTTCCTTCTTGTTGCCTACATTTTTTACTCCCTCAAAGGATCAAAACTAAGAAGACTTATGAAGGGAGCCACTCTAGAAGCTTTAGTACTTGAGTTAGCCCCATGGGGTGTGGTGAGGCACGGCCCTAGCAAGTGGAGTGATCAGTACATGCCCCGTGGCATGTGGGCTTAGGAAGAGCAAATAAGAGAGGAGCTAATGAAGATTTAGGGAGATTTAGGCTAACCCTAGCTGTGTACATATCCAAAGGACTCCAAATCTCACTCTATAAATATCCATATAGAGCTTTCTAAAAAGATTCTCTCTGTATTTCTCTACTCTCCAACCCACTTCCTAAATATCAACCCCTATATTTAGTTTTTCCATATTTCATCGATTTCTTATATAGATGTATTCAATTTTAATAGCTACATTCTTAATGGATAATATTGTGAGGGTAACAAAGTTAGGGGTGGCAAGGAGGGAAGGATGAATGGAGCAAAAGGCAAGGGACGAGAGGAATGCAAGGGCTATGGGACTTCTAAATACCACAAAAATGAATCCTTGGCTGCCCTCTTAGTAGGAAGGTTCATGAACAAAACTAAAGTTTGCTACGATCCTTTGAAACTTATGTAAAAATAATTAATCAGAGAGAAGTATCAACGGGTGAGATGGTGTAGGGTACGCTTGGATATCTATCCAGGAAAATCCTAGCCTTAACAGGATAGACAAGCCATTTATTAGTGCTAAAAGATTCTCATCGGTAGACAAAATAGCTAATAATGACATCAAAGAATTTGCCATTGATGAAAAGCCAAATTGGCCCACCCACAAGAGCAAGAAAACGTAGCACCAATGATGAGCTTGCACACATGTCGTCCTTTTGCAGACTTTGCAACCAAATAATGGCATTTGCATCTCTTGGTTATGCCTAAATAAGCTAGCCTACATCAGTTTATGATACAATTAGTTTGGATAAGGAAGTAACGACCACCTAACTATGATGTATATGCTAAAAATTCAAATGTCTATAGCCAAAATAAAACGTTGCAAATATGCCAAAATATATATACGACTATAGATATGAAATCTTGAAGTTTAAATATGTATTTTTATCCAAACTGATTAAAATTGATATTTGTCTCTCTATAGAGTATGCGCTAAGAATTATTCTATGACAATTTTTAGAAAGGGAAGCTAGCAAGTGACAATATGATAAGTAACATATAACAAATGGAAGGGTCTTGCACAAGGGTAACGGGAAATGCTACTCCAAATTATGATGACAAAATAATCTTATTAATTCCATTAAAGGATTCAAACTAACAACACAAAAGTTCTTTTGAAGGAAACCATAATGACAAAGAGCTCTATCCATTCATGGTAAGAGGAACCTATTCTATCCTAAGGGGAATTTTGTTATTGCATGCTTTCAACCAACACCTATAGTTACCCTAGACTATGTTTTCAGTGTTAATATGAAAACAGATCCAATGCTTATTGTTTTATACAACACGTTTTAAGAGATAATACTGCCTTTTCAAATTCAAAACATGCATAAATAATTCAGCAGAAAATAATATTGCATTATACATTTTTACACATATACTTCAGTAAGGTTAACTCAAAACAATAATTGACAAATGAAGCATGTATGTGTTTTGTTTTAATTTCTGCATAAACCTGATTACATACTAGTTGTACTAACAATACAAGAAGACCACTAACCACATTAACTTATTTGACGTCTATTATAGCATATATCCATGTTTGCTGTAGTATATGGTTTACCATGACTGTTTCAAGCTAATATGCTTATTTCATTCTAGCTTATTATGGTGTCTGCCATGTCTAAATAATAATGTGGTTCTCAGGTTCCACCCCAAGCATGATCATGGCTTGAATAACAATCCGATTAGTCAGTGCCCACCCTATGTTATTGCCTTGTCTAAATCACATGGGTGCATTACATATGTTGTTTTAGTTGTACAGTGTTACTAAGATTCGGAGGCTCTCTGGAAATATGCCTACTCCCGTCAGTGTGCTTACATGCATGTTACGCATACAAATTAACATGCACGGTAAGATTATTGCAACATCGTTAACTAGTTAGTGCTCATGATATTACCCTCCAGAATGCAAGGCCAGTAGTGAGTTGCTTATATTTTCACAACTTTTATCTTTGCCAGTCTCACCATTAATTTGTTTACCAAAGTCGTGACTGTTTGGACGGTAGCTGAACAAAGCAAAATGCAGTTTGGCAGTTCAGTAGCATACCTTACCTAATAACTAGTTAAGTAGCATATACTACATAAGTCATGTGGAATCGGAAATTGAAAAGATCAAAATTAAGCTGATGAAATGTACTTCTGAAAACCTATGTGGGTATATACCACTGAATACAGTAGAGTGCTCTCTAATGAAGCAATAGACCACCCCCTCGATGTGAAACCGATAATTCCATCTGGTTAATAAGTACGTGACCGGAAATTAAATCCACCGCAGTACTCTCTAATACAGGAGTAGTACACAATATCACATGCATTTTTGGTTTTTTGGTGGTGCAAGGCATGTAAGCCCAAATAAGAAGATAGCAAACAGCAAGTAACCCAAGGAAGAACATTGCAAAACAAATTCTGATTAACTAGCCTGGACCACCCAAATATACAGTGAGGACACCCTGAAACTTTCTTCAGACAAGCATTAAGTGCGTTCTCGACAAATTCTAGATTGATCTCAATCACCGGGAAGTATTAGTTTTTGCCGTCTTTTCAGACCGAACTTCCCCTGGCCGTATTCAGTAGATTTATCAGGTAATGAGTTGCCTACTGTCCATGTAGCCAGTCAGCAGTCGACACTTCAAAGTTAAGCCCAAAATGCAGCAAGGGTGAGAATTGGAGGAAGGAGACCAGCACGCACTCGTTGGCCGGAGACGTGTGCAGTTGGGGGAAAGAGCTCGAAGAAATCAATCGAGTAGAGAATGGGGAGGAGAGAGAGTGCAGCATGGCATCCGCACAGTGCAGAAGTTAATTAATCTCACCCACAAAATAATTGCAAGTCTCAGGCCGCATCACGACGAGGGACATCTAGCTGGCCTGGGTAAGCTAAAGAAGTTTGGCACAGGGAGGGCGAAGATCCATTGGTCCTCGCAGGTTTTCTCTTTAGATTTCAGGAAATACAAATAAACTAATCTGAACCCCCTTTCCCCACCACCACGACTAGCAACAAAATATGGAGCAGATTGGGGGCGGATGGGGAGGACGAAGGGGGTGCGCGCGCGTGCGTACCTGGCGCTGGCGAATTCGTAGAGCTTGCCGCGCGGGGAGAAGACGATGAGGGCGACCTCGGCGTCGCACAGGACGGAGAGCTCGAAGGCCTTCTTGAGCAGGCCGTTGCGGCGCTTGGAGAAGGTGACCTGGCGGCTCGTCGGGTTCTCTATCCGCTTCATCTGCGTCTTCCCCCGCACCATCTTCGATCGCCGCCGGTGATCCCCCGAAACGACGACGGACTGCACGGCGCGGAGGAGGAGCAGGAGCAGCGGTTTTTTTAATACCAATTGGAGGGGCGGCGGACAAGGCAAAAGTGGTAAACGAAAGGGGATCTGCGATCGGCAAAGGGCGACTCACCAAAAATGGCAAGGAGTGGCCGTGGAGGAACTGTAGGGCTTAGCCGTAGCCTCCCTCTCCCTCCTCCCCTCCCCCTTCTCTTCTCTCTCTCCCCCACCTATCCACCGCCCTCCTCGGCTTTCCTTTTTGGTCCCTGCCGGTGTTGCCGCTGATGCGCGTTTCTTTGTTTGCGTAGTGGCCACCGCGGTAGGGGAGAAGGCAAGGAAGAGGAGACCGGAGGCGGTGGCGTTTCCGTTTTTTATCATCATGGCTACCAAGGGGTAAAAGTGGTATTGTATCCTGTCCGAACAAACAAGGAAAGCCATGTCGAAATTCCCCATCCGAGAAAAAGGTTCGTTCCCGCCATTGGCTGCTGCTGGCCCGGCTGTCTCTTTTCGGGGAGGGAATTCAAGCCCCAAATTATTGGTGCCACACGGGAGCCGCTCTTTTGCACTTACCTGCCCGAAACCACACGTTATTTGCACTTCCTTCCGACGAGCGTGTCAATCGCTTGCGCGGCCATGACCATCAGCGGGTGAAGGTGAAGGTGAAGGAAGGGGGACGACGACCACCACCACCACCTCCACTGCCCACCACGTCGTGTGGGTGTGGCGCGGGGCTACCTTTTGGTGGCTGCTCACCTCATCCCAGGCAGTAAATCATCTGCTATCTACGTTTCGACGTGGCGCAGTGTCTTGTTCGGTAGAATAAAATACTGTACCGAACATTGGACTGGAGAACAAGCAATCAGATCGCGCGCTCGACGAGGATTAGAAAAAGATCATGCGTGCTCGGTTCCAAATGTACTAGTAGTACTACGAAAAGTTCCATCCTAACTGATTGTTTACTGATGATTGTCTCCCAAATTACTATTCAAAAGAATATCTGAACTGTACGTTTGCACGGTTGTTCAGTATTTCACATCACAATTCGGACGTAATAGCGAGCTGCTCGACAAGTTCGGCTTTCTTCCGTAGAACTTAATGGTGTTCAAATCACATGCGCTCATCTTTCCTTTTGGATTAAATACAAGCAATGGAATGTAACGCACGTGAATATATTTAGCTGTAAAAGAGTTTTGTCGTGCTATCCATTTCAATCTTGCTTAGATGTGTGTTAGGATTGCATTCATATGGCATTAGTGCTTAGAGCAACGGCCTAATCGAGACAATAATGTATATAGTCATCTTAGTCCGTAGAAACATTTCATTTTGGACAGGGTGTACCCTTCATTTCAAAATATAAGTATTGTTTAGTAAAGATTAAAGTTAAAGAGAAAAGTATTTGTTGCCCCTTAATAAAATAAGGAATAAATAAGTGTAGGAGGGTAGGTAAAGATGACATAGGAAAATTTTGAATGAAAATTGATTAATAAAACAAGTAGCATTATGAATAGTGTTAAAAATCATAAGATTTAAATCCTAAAAGTTTTATATTCTGAGACGGATGAAATATGTTATACCAGTCTACATGTATTTATAATAATTAGACACATCCTAGATGTTCCTATGTTAATTAGAAAGATTTAATCATTGATTAGATGGATTTTATTATCATAACTATCAATTTGTATTTAACACCATATGATATGTTATAAATCCATCTATTTCTGCACGTTAGTGCTATTAAATATCAATAACAATAACCGTTGTAACATGCAGTTTGGAGACTAGTGTTATCAGTTATACAGTATATAGGATAGGACATAGTGTCAACACATGGTACACGGGGTATTTTCCTAAACCTAAAATATCAGGGATAATTAAAAAAAGTAATGGAAAGGGATTGTAGCCGATACCATTTTCCGTCCGTTCCAGATGCTTGCGCATCACTTTCCGCTCCCGGTCTGCTTTAATATTAGCCTCGCATGCCGCTTGCATCCTATTGGAGGATGCTTAAACGGGAACTTTGAATTTTTCATACCAATCCTGCTCCACGATGAGGAGTAAATTGATTGTTTTACAAGGTAAAGGATGCAAAAACATAAAGGAAGAAAAGGTGAGCTGCAATGTTAGAACGGCACATCCGTATCGTTTTTGACAACGCCGTCAGCTAAACGGGACGACCCTACACCGTCAGCTTGTTCCTTCCACGGATTTTCCATACCATCCTCATCCACGTTGCAACATGAAACCAGGCACTCTCCATGACATGTGGTCCCCAAGCATGCATAGGGCCGTATGTCAGTTTCTGGGTAGGCTTTCAAGGGACCAAACAACAAGAGCCGTGGTCATCCTGGCCTGGGCCACGCATTGATGGTGACAGAGAGGATCAGCCAATCCCAAGCGAGCGGGGCCCACGAGAGAGTCCGAGGGTGAAGCAAACGGGTCGGTGTCCTCGGACCAGCGTCCGTACGGAACATCCATTTAGAGAGCGCCACGTGGATCGGCAGGCCGCACCTGTGTCATGCCCACTGCCGTCTCGGAGCTGGATGGATCGTCTGTGGACGAGACTATCACGTGCCAACGCCCCCGAGAAGGACGACGGAGTGACAACCCCTCCCATTAAATATGCGAGAGTGGGACGGTGGTGTTAATGCCACTTGTGTCCCACGATTACTGTGTAGACCACGACGTTTCACTATTTATTTATTATATTATTATGTAAAAAAATTAATGAGTTAACGTAGTGGTTATATTTTATATATATATAATGTTTTCACTCAACAAGGCTTAATTATTGAAGTAAATTAAATTGAAATTAAAAGAGACCTACTAGTGTGGCACCCCACCGTGTGATTGTTTTTCTTCAGCTACGCAATTGTTTTCCTTGTTTGATTGTAAAACTATGTGCGTTACCACCCGTTTTAAATATTTAATATGCTAGCAGAACAAAACTGTATTATATTTTCAATATTCTGGTCATCCGTGCCCTTAAAAAAAAGAACGGCACATCAGTATCGATTTTGACAACGCCGTCAGCTAAACGGGACGACCCTACACCGTCAGCTTATTCCTTCTACTGATTTCCCTACAATCCTCATCCACGTTGCCACATGAAACCAGGCACTCTCCATGACATGTGGTCCCCATGCATGCATAGGGCCGTATGTCAGTTTCTGGGTAGCTTTCCAAGGGACTAAACAACAAGAGCTGTGGTCATCCTGGCCGGGGCCACGCATTGATGGGGACAGAGAGGATTAACCAATTCCAAGCGAGCGGGGCCCACGAGAGAGTCCGAGGGTGAAGCAAACGGGTCGGTGTCCTCGGACCAGCGTCCGTACGGAACATCCATTTAGAGAGCGCCACGTGGATATGCCAGGCCGCACCTGTGTGCCCACTGCCGTCTCGGAGCTGGGAGGATCGTCTGTGGACGAGACTATCACGTGCCCACCCCCCCGCGAAGGACGACGGGGTGACAACCCCTCCCATTAAATTTGTGCGAGTGGGACGGTGGTGGTACTGCCACTTTGTCCCATGCTTACTGTATAGACCACGACGTGGCATTACTTATTATATTATTATGTAAAAAAATAAATACTAAACTAAAAATTCTCTTTTTCAGTTACGCAGTTGTTTTCATATGTACTATTGCGGTTGTTTTATATAAGAAACTATGTGCGCTACCCACAAAACTAAACTATAGTATATATTATAATTTTAATACTCTAGATATCGTATAGAGAGCTTAATGAAAAATAATAATTCACATGTACGGGAAGAAAAGATATTTAAAAAAAATCAACCACAAAATCCTTTAAAAAGCTAAAGAGTTGTCTCTTTCCACAATCTTTGAACTTGCAAATTTTCGGTTTTTACCATATACGGCAACCTAGTGCGGTAGGGTTTTTATTCTCTGAACCTCTCGTTCATCCTTATTTCTTGACACGCTTTAGACGAGCTCTCTTTTTGCGTATTTTGATTTGATTGTTTAGATTGCTTAAATGCTGCCACCCTTTGTTTAGAGAACATTATATATGATCGTCCCCCTAAACAAACCGCTTGTACTGATTTATTAGAATGTGTGAGTGATAATTCTATTATGATTAGGGCCCCTTCTCGCGTCACGTTTAACATGCAGACCGAGGAGGCGCAAATTCCGTGCCATTTGCTTCATGCAAGTTAGTGACTATACACATCCGTCCAAGTGCTTTTCATCATTTCCGATGAGTAGGTCTGTAGTACGTCAGTCGGTGATGTAACTCGAGAACGAGAGAGAACGAAAGCCTTGCGGGGCCGTGCCCATGCCTGACAGTACATTAGTACTACGTGCTTACGTCAGAAGTGTTTTTTAAATGACGTTGGTTTGTTCAAAAACGTGCTGTACTTTTTTTCCGGACGACATTAAATTACGTAACGTAGTTTTTTTACCATCCATTAGTTACTTATTAGGCTATCAGTCACGGTTAAAATTTAAATTTCTACTACTTTCTCTCTTCCTCTTCACATCACATCACGTGCCACCACCGAATGCAAAATCAAAAGTAAAAAAAAGGTTGGTTAAAAAATCACTTATGACCTATCTAACCCATCGGTAGTTATATGGGTTTTTTTAGCTCATAAGGAAAAATCAAACGATATTAGAAGTTAATTTTAAGGTTTTTTTAATAGTAGTCTGTTTTTTCAACTTTTTTAAACCACCAGTAAAAAGCATATATAAATTTTTACTTATAGAATGTTTTGATTTTTTTTATTTTTTTCACGGCTTACTACTCAAACATGTTCATAAAGTGAAAAAGTAGGTTAATATAATTTTTTTCGTACAATGTTTTTTTTAACTTAGGATAACATTTTCTTCAACCTATGATAAATGATAAGAGTGGAGAGAGGGGTGCTCTTCCAAAAACATACTATTCATATTCCCGTGTAATGGCAAACGATGGAGTTTCGGTGTACTACCGATTTGGTTACAAAACAAACAGTGGCACACGGATTCGACTTCATGTGCGCCGAGCTTGGAGGGCGAAAATATTGGAACTGCAGTAATTATATTTGTTCAATTGACGGTGATATGTTGCTGCTCTACACGAGAACACTCGTATGTACTTGTACTATTAGATTTACTATTCAAGTAGTACGTCCATCCAGCAGATCGCCTGATTCACTTCTTTGATGCTTGCCCTACGAGACAGTAAAATATATTACTACTCCACCATGCAATTCATGCTTGCACTAGTTGGTGGAGTACGTTCATGGCCCAAGACCATGGTAGCAGCGGCGCTGCTACAGTGCCACGTAGTACATGGTCCACGACCATGATAGACACACTTGCTATGTAACTGTGATAAGAAAAGGCCTTGATTTTTGTTGTGCTCCCTAGCTACGCAAGACGAATCCTATCTTAAGATCTTATGTGTGCATAAATGGAATGCACTCGGTACAAGTATGATATAGCTGAAAATGAAGTAATACTAGTACTCCTACGTATGATGATGATAACCACCACTATTGTTCTGGGTGGCAAAAGCAGACATGAACCTGAAGAAAGATCAAGCGTAAAAGCAACCACTGCTATCAAAAGTAGCAAAGGCAGGGAAAAGGACAGAGGCCCGGCTGGTGCAAGTCGCCGCCAATCGGATGGGAACTAGGGTGGCAATACATACCCGTTACCACTAAAAATCAAACAGAGAAAATAGTGTATTTTGACGGGAGTAGATATAATCCTCCGTCTTCCGTACCATCCTCACGGAGACCTATTAAATGGTATATACTATTAAAAAAACAAAAATCCACTAAAAGTTTTTTTATACGTTTAGCTCCTAACCCTAACTCTTTAGATTTCATTTAGCACCGATTGCTCGAGCTCCCGCCGTCGCAAACATGTTCGTGAAGAGAGGTTCCATCACACATCACCTATTGTTGCAAGCCTAGAAAAAGAAGACCCCCATCCCGAGTCCATAGTCACTGTAAGTAATGCTAGATCCGTCTGTTGATGCCTGCTTCCTTTCTCGGTGACTGATCTAGCTTTCCTTTTTTTTTTCCAACGTTGAGGACGGGGATGGAAAAAAAAAGTTTCACGTTGCATTTGGTGGGGGCGGTAAGGGAAAATTTTCACCCGTGGGGAAATATATATGTGTAACCTCCGACGGAGAATTTCATGGTACCGTGGCTATAGTAGCGGGCGAAGGCGGGATACTCCTCCCGTACTGTCGTTATGGGCTACAGGCATCGATGACGCGCCGTGGTCACGTGTGGTCAGGGCTCCTCGTAGCCGCTAGCGTCGCTCGCTCGCTGCGGTTTTTTCGCCGATTCGGCAGGCAAGTCTCTCCACGTCCCTCGACTCAGGCGGCAGGCAGGCATGTGCATGCGCGTGGCCTTCTCCAGCGGTTGAGTGTTTGTGGTAGCCAATGAGCCGGCTGGTCTACGGACGGTCAGCAATAACTCTACCGCGGCAAACGCTGTACTGTACTAGTAGTAAAGTTGTTACTACTGTCTCCGTCGTGTAGGTTAGTATGATTTAAATTTTATCTAATAATATATGTTATTCTATATTACTATATTTCCATTAATCACTTATTATTTAATTTTTTTCTCAATCACGCCTATAATTTCTTTTTTATCCTTAATTTTTTAATAATCTATAATTCTTTATATTTAAGAATGAATGTACTCTAACTTTTTGGATTATGTTTTATAAATAAACTGGTTATGGATAATCAAATGGCGAGACCATTGGTATTATCAGAGATAGAAAATAAGAAAAATTCGGTTTTATTTAAAAGAGCAATGTTTACTACTTACGATTTTTATGAAAACTTTCTTCTTCAACATTTTCTTAAGAACACTCCTTTAAGTTAACTTTTTAAATTTTTAATATTTAACTTATTTATTTTATACCATCGAATAATTATTACTTTAGAACACAACAACAACAGAAGAAGTACTAGTAGTATACGAGAGAGCTAAGCAGAGCGGTCGATCATCAGATGAGGTCCATGGAAGCATAGGTACGTACGAGGTGAAGACAGAAGCACCAAAACACTTTTCAATTTTGTTCGGCTGGTCTTTTTCTTCTTGTTTCTCTTAAATGCATTCGGCTGGTCTTACTGTACCAAATAATGTCCTAATTACTTAGGAAAAACTACTGACTATGCAATTTCCGGACAAAGTACGTACGTATATTGTACAAATATCATCATAGTTGTATTGGTAGGTTTTAAATTATGGATTTGACGCTGGTGTTGATTCTTCCTCCGTTCCAAAATAATATTATTTCTAGCCAATAACATTTATCCCAAATAAATTCACTTATATTCCCTTACCCTATCGTGGAGTTTTATTTTTTCAATTCCTCTTATATATCCTATATATCGTTTAGGCGTATTCAAATTAGAAGAATTTCACGAGATTTATTGAGAATTAAACTGTTTGGTGTGAAAACACTATAAAATTCCTACATCCAAAGTAGCCTTTACCTATCCACCTAACAATATTATTTTTTTATTAATGATAAGCACCTCAATATTTTCTCTCTATCTTATTCTAAACATCTAAGGTTAAAGATGAAGTTATTTTGAGATGGATGGGGTAATTATTAGGGCTCAATATTGTCAATTTTTTATTACAAGGCATGTGCACACATGCTCTGGGAGTTAATTTGACGTATATTTTTTTCCTCTAATCTAGGATGCTCAAATGTGACTTACAAGATATTAGAAGAAAGACCATATGAGATCCAACGGTCGTTATTTGCCGACTGATGATTAAAAAATATCAGTTAACTGATGAATAGCGAAGCTGAAGAAAGGAAGATGCATCTGATGCTCCAAAAATATTTAGGCATGTATGTAGGATGCCAAAATGTGTTTTAGAAGGCACTAGTAGAGAAGTTGAGAGGAAGAAGAAAGACCACCGAACGCTGGATTTCAATTATTTGTCGACAGATGATTACGAAAATATCAGTTAACCGATGAATAGCGAAGCTGAAGAAAGAAAGATGCATTTGATGCTCCAACGATATACAGGCATGTATGTAAGATGCTCAAATGTGTTTTACAGGACAGAAGTAGAGAAGTCAAGAGGAAGAAGAAAAACCACATGGCGTTGGATTTTGATCCAACGGTCATTATTTATGGATTGATGATTACGAAAGTACCGGTTGATCGATGAATAGAGAAGCTGAAACAGAAAGAAATACGTATTTGATGCTCCAACCATATTCAGGTGTTTATGTGGTATGGTCAAATGTGTTTTTTCGTCTCTCTAAAACGACTCGGAGAACTGACCAACCTGGACATTGTTTGTGTGCAAGATGTGTTCGTGCCTACTGATGTCTACATTTGCTAAGAATATGCGCGCGCGCCTTGCAATTCATATTGCCGCTTATTAATTAATAAATCGAAAGTCTTTGTGTTGCACTCGAGTAATCTGAGGTATGTGGATGGTTGTACCCGAGTCCACGTCTTTGTGATCTGAAAACAGTAACTCGTGCATAAAGTACACCATTACTTTTGACTATCATATGAAAGAGCCTGCTAGCAATTAACCAACACGATAGTTATTTACCGATCCAGTCTTGGGTCTATGGACCTAGCTGCTGCGCTTCTTCACCGACATGAAAGAAGCCAACACTACTGCCACTGATGCGTTCGTTAGTTATACTTGAGAAAAGATTCTTTCGTTGTTATTAATTAACGTATAATTAATTAATTTTTTAAAATAAAATAATATAATTTTTAAATTAACTTTTTTTAAAATAATTTTATTTAAAAATAAATCATTTAGTAATTTAAAGAAGCATACGTAAAAAACTACGGATTAAAGTTTGGCTCGTTGCCTTTCTTTGTTGTGGTCCTGTGGATACCATGCCGGCACGAGGCCCCGGCCAGCTACCGGCCTAGCTATTACTGCTTTCTACTTGTACGTTCTCTAGCCCCGGCCATAACTGGTCACCATCCAGCTCCCGCTCGGCCATGCGACTGCTTCGTTCATCAAGGACCACGATCACCGGCCGGTTGATAGCAGCAACCTACAGGCTACTCCTGCATTATACAGTATATGCTCGATTAGTTATCGTTAATGATCCTGTCAACCAAGCCGTGTGACTAGTTGACAGGGCGGATTAGCCATTGGCTCATTGTGCTGATCTAGTACATCGTACGATGCTCTCACTACTGTACAAGCAATTAAGATCAAACTCCTAGTCTCGTAGGTCTTGATAGCGGTATGGCCGAAGAGGAGGTTAAGAAGAGGGCAATTAAGTCAATCGTCCAACAACAGCAGCACATCGTCTTGGGAACGGTACAGTACTACTAGTTGCACATCCTGAAACCGGGCAGGTGCGGTTTTTCAAAAAGTTTACCCTCTCGAGGACCTATCATTTAGCCTAAAACACATGTGTTGTTTTTAAAATTTAAAATTTATTTTGTTTACATCTTTTTATTGTAGTTTTTTTATATTGACGTTTAAGTTAATATAAATATTAAAATTTTAATTATAAATTATTTTTATAGCTAATGATGTAATTTTCGTATTTAGTCAGACGATAAGCATTCGATTTCCTTTCTATACATACACTTCTACACCACTCCAGAGATGTGACAGTATCAGAACAAAAAGCGTGTCCAGTGTAGCCACAGAGTCGATTACGATAGACCGAATTCATAGCCTGCCTGATCAATGTCTGCAGAGACAAGAGTTCTCACTGGTCACCAATCAACCAATCGGAGGAGACACAGTGGTACCATACTGCAAAAGCGGTGCGCACGGACGGCCGCGGTAGCAGCATACAGCCCAAAGAGGCCTTTCAGTCCATCTATCAGATTTGGGCCGTCAATCACTTTGTGGGCCAGATTTTACCGGGCTTCTCAGCTGGTGAGCAAATCAAAGTGGAAAAAGTTCATATTGCTTCCTCAACTATCGGTCGAGTCTGATATATCTCCCTCCATCGTAAAACCGGTATAATATCTCCCCAACTCTCACTAGTTTAATTTATCTCTCTTGCTGGTTTATACGCTAGTTTTATTGTATATGACGTATTGATTGCCAACTCAACTAACATAGAATCTACATAAAACTTATGTGGTATTACAAGAAAAAAATTTAAAAAAATTATTAGAGCCCACATGTCATTGGCATACCATTCCTCCCTCTCACACTCATTCCTCTACCTAGCCTATCTCTTTTTCTTATTTCATCTATACTCTTCTTGATAGTGTCGTCGCTGATGCCCTTGCTGTGCGGTGGAGGTCACACGACAGATTGGTGCTCGAGCTCGATGAGGCAGCGATGACAGACAAGCCTCTGACTTGTGGGCGAAGAAGATAGCGCCACCAATAGCGGGGATGGCGAGGATGCTCTGCCTAACACGACAACAATAGCCCCTTGTCTTGTTCTGCGATCACGTGGTGTAGTAGGTAGGATGGGAGAGTCGAGTAAGGAAATCCTCATCCTTATCCGTACTGTGATAAAGGAGAGGCAAGTAGGGGTGATGCCAACACGAGTTTGCTCAAGCAGATGGAGCTGGTACTCACCAAGCCTAGGAGCTTGACTCCAAAAGAGGCTTGTGGACCTCCTCTATCGCTGCAACCACCTAGCGGCTTGCTGATGTCCGTAACTTGATAGACCAAGGTCGATGCAGAGGTAGATCTCGTTAGAGGCGCAACGAGAGTGACGATGCTCATGGAGGTGTCACGTTGTTTGTGCAGTGGATGATTAGGGACTACATACTAGGCTCCATGCCACCACCACTGACCTCAGCATAGTGTGGGTAAAGTAGAGCGACAGATCGAGACAGAGAAGACCCAATAATAAGATCAGCGATAGGATCTCGATGAAGGTGACCAGTTGCCTGTTAGAGAAGAAGAGATGAGGGAGGCGAAGGCCTAATTGCCGAGGAAAAGCCAGGGCAGGCCAGAAGGTAGGGTGGCGTGGCGTGTGACTCAGCCTCTCTGCTCCATGTGACTTAGCCCACCAACCATCTAGATCTATAAGAAGAAAGGAGAGAAGGGCGAGAGGAGAAGCAAGAAGATGACTTGGCACTTACATGTGGTCCCTACTTTATGTTTTACCACAGACATCTCAAAAATATAAAACTAGCGTCTAAATCACTGAGAAAAACAAATTAAACTGGTATTGAGAACTGAGAAGTGTTATACCTTTTCTTTCTTGATCGTCCATCGGCCATTGGACGACAGCCATTAAAAAAATAATTCCTTCCACTAAAGTAACCTTCGCTGCCTCTTTGCCGAGAGGGTCCACCCAAGCATACCCACGAAGGAAAGAAAGAGAGCAACCTAAGCCTCTGGCAGTCCCCACCACGCAGTGTGATGGTGCCTGGTATCGCGTCACACATGTGCGTTGACGGGTAGGTGGGCCAAAGGAGGAGCTGTTGACCCCACATGCCAGTGGGCAGAGGAAAACGAGAGGACCCGAGGTGGAGTTAAAAATATGAAGAACTCGGTTTATATCATAGGTAGGTTGTCAAATTCATAAAATATCACATAATCTTCTCAGTTTCGCTTTGTACCACAGCCTGGCGCCACTTCGGTTTTTACCACAATCGTCATCTCTCGTGCAAACGACCGTTAACGTGGTAGAATTGCCATTCGGTTCAGCGTGATTATCTCGATTCCCCGTCTCCTTCCTCCTTAATCTCAAATCCCTAATCTTAATCCCTTCTTCGTGTTTCCTCGCGTCGCTCGTGGGTTTCGCCGGTGCTGCCTCCCTGCTCATCAAGTGCAACTTGGTTGCTCAGCGGTGCCGTCGCCCCGGTCTCAGCCGGTGTCATCACTGCTTTGCCGTCCTGACAACTCGATGGTTTCGCTGAGTCGTCAACCTCGTCGTCATCGTCGACACAGGTCGATGGCCACTCAATCATCTAGTAGAATCAGGGGTTAGATCATTGGAGGTCAAAGCAGAAGTACGCAAGCAGACGGATTACAGGAAGATAACTGCATTTGGCTTCTGACATATCCAACAGCCAAACCTAAAAGTGCAGCAAATAAAAAAATCAGATCGAAGAGAGGGTCAAAAGGATCAGGCAAATCCAAGCGATACACTCACTAGTCAAAGCTTCTTTGACTCCAGCTTGTGGTTCCTTTACTCTTGCTGCTGGTTTGGAATTTTCGATCTTCCCCGGCACTGGCTCGCGTGTGAGACGAAATGGGGAGCAGCGGCGGTTAAGTTGGAACAAGCTAGGTTTACATGTGGTCAACTAGAAGGACAGCACTGTAAATTCGCATGAACAATATGTGGACCCAACTCGACCCTAACGGAAGACAAGGACGTTACTTGACGGTTACAGTAAAAACCGGAGGAGGTAGCACCAGTCGGTGGTACAAAGCGGAACCGAGAAGATTGTATGGTATTTTGTGAATTTGACTTTCTTGTTGCGCTATAAACCGAATTTTTGTCTTAAAAAAAGGAGTCGAGTGGGACTGCCCCGACCTCTTGGAGAAATTGACGAGGCGACGGTTGCCGCGGCGAAGAAGGGTGGATGGTGGAGCGTGGTGACGAAGCTGGGGTCGTGCACGAATGAGATCGTGCTATTCTTCCTCAACAGCGAGTCCTACCTCGAGCCCGACTGTTGCGTCGCCATCCGCACAGCACCACTGCTGGCCGGCCATTCCCACCTCCGTCGGCTTTACGGTCGGTAGCTCGCGCCGCCGTCGATGGCGTCCGCGGATGCTGCTTGCGCTGCCACTACATCGTCGACTGGTGTTGCAGTGGTGAGGTGGAGGAGATGCTGGTGAGGACGCCGTGGGACGAGTTGTTTACCGTCACCCTCAAGGGTCACCGTCACTTATCCTCCTCCGGTGAAATTGGTATGAAATTAAAAAGATCGCAGCTTAGTGGCATTTAAGTGGCAAAAAATAAAGTCGCGCGAATCAGGTGTCGTATTATCAAATTTCTCGACTTCTTCTTAACTTGCTCCCCACCCCCCAAACCCCGCGCCGGAGGCAAGCGGTTTCGCGAGAGGGGGAGACGCCGCCGCAGCCATGTCGGGGGGAATCGCGCGCGGCCGCCTCGCCGAGGAGCGCAAGGCGTGGCGGAAGAACCACCCACACGTCGGTGGCTCTCGATCTCATACCCCCACTGGCTATTTCTCCTTTTGCGTGTCTCGCCGCCGGCTTGATCCCCTGATCTGTTTTGATTTTGGTTCCGTAGGGTTTCGTCGCCAAGCCAGAGACGATGGCCGACGGGACGGTCAACCTCATGATCTGGCACTGCACCATCCCCGGCAAGCTAGGGGTAAGCTTCGCCCGAATGTTACACATGAACAGTAGCACAACTTGAAAAATCGAGGGCCTCTGGTTCTCTTGTCCCTTTGGCTATCGTTTGATTGTGTCCCTTTAGCTACCTACTGTGTGATCGGATCTCTTGGAGCGGAGTTTTTCAGTGACATCTCCCTCTTGTTCTGGGAGATCGTAATTAGGGATTGTGCTGTAGTACATTTGTTCTCATGGTCTGAGTTGAGGTCTGGTGCTTTTGCGACGCTAAAAGACGGGCTCGTTTTGGGCTAGCCAAACTGTTTTCACCTAATCGACTCCATAAATCGAAGTTGAGCGCTGGTTCACGGTCACCAAGCTTTTACATGAGGTGCTTACATGCTTAAAATGAGTATTCATTTCATCAAGGCAGCAACTACTGCATGCCATAGGCTGAGGGGAGTATTGTCTCAATTGATATTAAAAGGTGGTCTAGGAATTAAAATCAAGTGCACGCGTAGATTTGATTAAATTATACATGTGGACTTCTGCAAGTTTTATCATTTACTAGTCCTAGCAAATAAATAGAACACCATAAAAAAAAGAGCTAATAATTTCTGGATTAACACTATTTCCTATTTGTTTGCACACTCTTTGTTATGATCAGATGCAGCGTTCACAAAGGACAACAAACAGGAACAGTGATTGTCTGTATGTCATGTGCATGCATGAGGGACCATGTGGAGCTTCTCCTTCAGGACTTTGACTAAGTTAGGAGTCCTTGAGATAAAACAGCTTGATTTCTTGTTGGTTCAGTTTATTCCGGAAGAAATTTGAACAAACTAGATAGCATTTGAGCAGGAATTGCCAAAGATGTAGCTAGCCTTATAAAAGTGGCATGTGTGTACTACCTTCATTTGTTAAAGTATGACGCTCTAGCATTGGATACAGAGAACAACCCAGTTTAACTGCTGAGGAAAATAGACAAATTTGCCCCTCATTACCACTACTAATTATTGCCCATTCACTCCAATCCAGCAATCCACAAGAGTGCATTGGCCTTAATTAGTGTGAGCACCGGGCTGTGGCGAGTGAACGTGAGCAAACGATAGGCCATGCAAATCTCTGATCAAAATGTTATGGTTTCCAACAATTTTATTAGATGATGCCAAACACTCTCTTGGATTCATATAGCTCTCCTGTTTAATTACTTTTAATAGGGTGATATTGGAAAAATGTTGCCTAAGAAGTCTGAAATTCATCTAAAAAACAATGGAGGTAGTAACACCTTAAATTTGTTAGCAACCTCTCAGGCCTTCCTCTGCACAGTAGTTATTGTGATGTGACCCAAGGTTCATGCTGTTAAAGCCAGTATTATCTCTAAGAAACATGTATCGCCAGTATAGGGTAAATCCAGTAAATTGCTGGTAACTTAGGGAGTCTTGCCATTCCTAGGTGCATTGAGTCTGATACGGGCTATATTAATGTTTCTTCTATCAGAACTGAAGATAAATTAAGATAGGATCCTTTAAAAGATGTCCATATTTGTGCATTACAGCATTTTTTAAAACTCAGAATCCTTTGAAACATGTCCTTGTTGTTGTAACACCGTAATATTTTTTTTCCTGAAAAGAGGTTTCTTTTCTGTTAACAAACAAAATTATTTGCTTTACTTCATCAGTTTTCGATATTTCTAATGTGTTGGTTGATGTTATGCTTTGAATTCTTGCATATCGTCAACTTTTGTGCTACTTTCTCAAGCTTGTCATACTTTACTACTATGTTTTTTTATTGCTTCTCTGTTCATGTAGAGTGTTTGTAACAAGGTATTGCTTCTAGAAGCCTATAACTAATGCCCATATCTGTTTTTTTGGGCAGACTGATTGGGACAGTGGATACTTTCCTCTCACTCTTCATTTTAGTGAGGATTACCCTAGCAAACCTCCCAAGTGCAAGTTCCCGCAGGGTTTCTTCCACCCAAATGTCTATCCTTCAGGGACAGTTTGCCTTTCAATTCTTAACGAAGACAGTGTAAGCTTTACAAGCATTTATTAGGCTTTAAGCAATCCCAATTTAGATATCATGCTGTAACTGTTCTGATTGTATGCTTTCAGGGTTGGAGACCTGCTATTACCGTCAAGCAAATTCTTGTTGGAATCCAGGACTTGCTTGATCAGCCCAATCCTGCTGATCCTGCTCAGACCGATGGTTACCATCTTTTTATCCAGGTTAGCCATTGGCAATAAAGTGACCAATCAGGGTCCAGCTAATCTTTACTAGAGTCAATCAATAATGCGATATTCAGCACAGTAATTTTAATGCCCTCTTTGCGTTTGCAGGATCCCACGGAATACAAGAGGCGTGTTCGGCTGCAGGCCAAGCAGTATCCTCCAATTGTCTGAGAATATTGGCATTGGGGGACCCATGCTGCACATTCGCTTAGTTCTTGCTAGATCTAAACTGAGTGCCTCTGCAAATATGGATTAGACCAAAATATAACCTGGAAAAAGGGTTCTTTGAGAGTTTGAGAAGTATTATCATCGTTGTGGACTAATGTGTTGTGAGAGTCGTCTTGGTTGTAAACGGTTTTCTTAACTGTGATTTTTCAACCGTTTGAGTGCTTTCTTTATGGGATAATGTCAAACATTGGTTTGCCAGGTCATCTCAAGAGTACTGCTATTTCTGTGTTACTCTGTGAAAACCCAAATTCGACGAAACATATCAGTTTGCCACAAGATTTGGCAACTTCCATGTTTCCGTAAATTTTCTTCTGATCCGTGCCTGTCACCTCGGAGGCGTAATCGTGTACACAGTTCACTTGCTTTGCTCAGATTTTCTGTAATCTGATTATGGACTTGCTTTGCTCGTAATTTCTGTAACCTGATATTGACTGCTGCAATCGCCAATATATCCCTGGCAGTAATAGTGTTGTTACTGATACATACTGCTGGACTTCAGTGGACTTTTGGACATTTTTTTCGAACCGCTCTGTAGGTTGTGAGCAGGTTTGTAAAACCGTTTGGTGTATCGTTGACGCCTTGGTTACTGTAATAAATTCATACTTTAAAATATTTGAATTTAAAATTTTGAACTCCGCATGGTAAGATGGGTAACCATGTAAAACGTAAAAAATACTAGAAAATTATAAAAAAAAATTCAGAAAAATAGCACTGTAAAAATAATATAACATTGCATAAATTTATTGGCATAGCCTTTAGTATATTTTTTAAGTAGAAATAATGTAACAACTCATGTTTTGTTTTTAAAGTTTTTTTTCTAATTTTGGTGGAGCCAAAAATATAAAGTAAACTTTATTATTTTACAAACTTTGCTCAGATTGTACTAGAAATTGAGTACTACTTGTAGAAATTTATTTATATTTATTTAGCATTTTTTTCAAATTTAAATTTAGATAAAATTCATCAAACCAAACCACGTGTTTAATGTTATCGTCCCCAGCGGTAAGCCCGGAACCGTGAAGTTTCGCAAACCTTGGTTGTGAGGTATAATCATCTTGTACAACTACAAAGTTGAGAAGCTAACCTTTTGTTCCTTGTCAATTACGATGTGGAATTGTGGTCTAGATCAATGACCTCGCAGTACAATGTCCAGATAATTCAGCAAAATGATGATATCTTCAGTTTGGTAATTCACGGTGCTTTGCAGAGTTGCAATGCTTATGTTGTGCTCCAAACAGTTGCCATGACCCCTGTATATTCAGTATATGTACTATTTAGGTCAGAAATATTTGTCAAAAAAAATTTGAAACTTTGTCCACCAGTAACTTCTCAATGTTTCTTTAAAAAAGTATGGATACATTTGTGTTTGAAAGCTAATACCGTATACTTATTCTAAAATAAAACTAAAAGTAGTTTTTAAACTATAACCTAATCTTATTTTAACAATCTTATTTTAACTCTCAAATATTTGTGACCGGAAAGATTACTACCGGTCAAATATTTATGAGGTGAGGAAGCACTTCATTAGCACTATATATTCGGGTTTTTTTGCCAGCATATAATTAGAAGAGGTAATTGTCCACGGCAAAAATAAATGACAGGCAATTGTTCAACACATCTGTTATTGTGCCATGTCCAGAATAGCAAGCGGATAGACGGTCCTGATCTTCCGAGTTCTGCCAGTGTTGCCGCATACTGTAACCACGCATAACCCGCGGCGGCGCTACAAGCCCGGGGAGGGGAGGAAGGATTAGGGTTTAGGCCATGGCAGCTGAGGCCTCCACGAACCAAGCCCAGCACCGGGAAGAGCAAGAAGCGGAAGAAGCCCAAGAAGGACAAGTGGGGCCAGCCTATCCCCGATGCCGGCGACCAGCCGTCGGTTGAGCCGGAGCCCGACCCACGCGGCGGCGGCGGCGGAGGGGATCTATGAAACCGGCGAAGTGGTGGCCAGTGGCTTGCCGTACACGACTACCGAGGGGGAGATCCGGGAGCTCCTCGAGCGGTTCGGCCCCCTCCAGTCGCTCCATCTCTGTCGCTTCGCGGACTCCGGCAACTTCCACGGCCTCGCCTTCGTCTTCTTTGAGGTAACTGTCAAATTATCACTTGTATCATGCTGCGTTTTGCTTCAGTCTTGATGTTTCAGTAAATAATTTCAGCATCCATATGACCGTACTATCTGTCTTAAGTTGTCCTGGACTTTTGTGGTAAGAATGGTTGGACGAGTGCCCATTTTCAACCATGGTTGCTTCATCCTCTACCTGAAATCTCGAATCACCGTTCTGTGATGACTTGATCTAGAGGAAGTTGCTCTTTGGCCTATGGGCTGCACTGTACTACATTTTATTTTTCCTACCTGATTAATGTTCCAGTTCTCTGAATGTCCTTTTACTGGTGTATGTATGATATTAAGCCTTGTGTAGTTGTATTCATAATCTTCTATTACAATCCTTGGATGTCTGTGCATGGAACAATGCTGCATATCATGACTAGTTGGAAGCCTGATAAAGAAATATATTTTTTTAATAGTGGAATTCCTTTCATACCATCTCTTTAATTTCCACGGGTCATGGAACATACTTGTGTTAAATCACAAAAAGATGGCCTTTTTTAGTTCGATTTGACAGGCTGATTTTGTTCTACAATGCCATTTCAGTCGAACGAAGTAGCGTTGAAGTCTCTTGAGCTTGACGGGTTCAAAATGTAAGCTTTAGGACTGACTGTTCATTTCTCCTCAACTCATGGAAGTGTGCTGGCGAGCATTAGCTCTATACTGACATATACATTGCCTTTACAGTGGCAACAGGTTTATGAGAATCGAAAGATGCAGGATGGCTGCTGGCTCAAAGAGGAAAAGGACTATGGAGTTCCAAATTGATCCTAAGAAGGCTGATGGGTGTCTGTCAGCATATGCTGGCAATCTCAAATGGGATGTTACAGAAACAGACTTAAGAGACTTCTTCAAGTCATTGAAGATTGCATCGATTATGCTTGCTATCAACAAGAGAACAGGTGATTCTCGTGGTTTTTGTCATGATTTGATTTTGAGGATGACGAGTTGCTTGAGAAGGCTGTAGGAATGAATCAATCTGGACTGCGTGGCCAACCTATCAAGATATCATATGCTGCCAGTAACAGGGGCTGAAGGGTGAAGGTTACTGGATAGTAAACTTCGAGCATTAGCGAGCCTCTGTATGCTTTTGCTCCCTCAATTTTGTCATGATGTATGATGTTTGTATTAAGATTCTACTGAGAAGTGTTGTCAATCTCTTTTCTCTATATAGAATGCAATTCACCGTGTGACAATACTTGGTGCTACTTAATATGAACCTCTGTACTCTCTACCTTAAACGCTTCTCAGAACTCTCGGCCAGATATAACTTTCAGTTCATAGAGCTTAACCTAATCTGTTGGAGCTGAAAAGATATTCTTTAATTAAAGCAGATGCTTTTCGCATGTACTATCTCCATCCCAAAATATAACTAAAATCCCTTACATTTTGCAATAGAGGTAGTACTTGTTTGCAAAGAATGCCTCCTCCAGTGCATTTTAACTGTATTCTTCAGACATTCACGCCTGCTATCAATACTTGATGGTTGTCTGTTGTCAATGCCTGATGCTGTCTGTTATCCACTGCTTGATGTTTTGTGGTTTGTTTTAGGCATCTTGTGTGGTGCTCTTGGAGGGGCACATAATACTGTCCATCTCATGGTAGAATGCAGTAGCTGAACCCATCATTACACGGGCAAGGGTTGTTTGTTTCAGGTTTTGTTTGTCGACGCATTCATGCATTCACTTCCGTCCTGACAAGAGCATGTGGTCAGTAAGCGAGATGCCCGTGATATCTCTTTATGCCGGGACTACCTCTCATGTCTGATTTTCTGGCGCGTGCGAGTTGCCTGGTTCAGCTGCGGGACCCTGTGTTCTTGCGATGAGGGAGACATTGCCCGGTTGTCAAGTTCAGGTTTCAGACATTTGTTTGTGTATTTGTGCCGTGCTCGATGCTTCTAAGTGGAATGATTCTCCTAGGTTTGGTTTACCCAACTACTTGCTCTTGCTAGTTGCAACTGAACTTTGGCCTGAACATCTGAACTTTGATTAAAAAGCAGAGAGTTGTGTGTGATATGCTCTGACTCAAATTGATCGGTTTACGCAAAGGCACGTCGTTTTCCGTACGTAGCCTGTCGTCTGGTCAGGTGTGCAATTGGCATCCGTGGCACGGCTTTGCTGGAGGAGCATGATTGATTACCATCTGTTCGTTTCTAGTAGGAGATAGCTGGCTACCGCTGGATGGATGATTTTGAGTTCTCCCTCCCGAAGATCGACGATTAAAATGATGAAGTCGGCAGGAGAAGACACCGATTGGGGACGTCCTTTTCTTGATCATTTCAGCTTCGCGCACGAGACGGAATCGACCAGCTCAAATAAAAACGAGGTGCTCCATACATCAGGAGGATTAAGATAAGCATCGGCTAGGTTAGGGCCCAGGTTCTGTAGCAGCGCATCCACGTCCAGCCACACTAATCCAGCTCGGACTCGTCTCCTTTCCATCATCCACGCCAATCAATCCGGCTACACACCTGATCCTTTGAACTATGCAGCAACCATCTTTGTTTTGCCGGCAAAATTGCCGCTCTGAAACTCTCCTGAACTGAACTCCTCGTAATCCTGACAAATTTGGCCGGCTTTCACCGCCCCGGTAAGAAAAAGAAAATCTTGAAGGTATGTATGTTTTGCTGCTGTTGGCAGCATCGTCGTAGCTGGATGCCGCGATCCCTGTCACCGGGGAGTATTACAATGCACATCGTCGTACATTCTTAACACCACTCTACGTTATTTACAGGAACGATGACATACAATCAACCGTGCAGGTCATGAAGTATACTCATATGTTCCTCATTTAAAATATTTGAAGAAAGAAGTACTATCAAATTTGAAACACCGATTTTACATTGATCACACAGGTGATGTGCTTAGAATTAAGACTAAACAAGTACGGAGTAGTAGAAACGAACAGCATGCACTACCCTGACTGACTCGCTGACACTTAGCGTCCGATTAGTACTACAGTAGAATCGCTAAAAGAAAGAGGGATCGTTTGCTACTCCTACATGGTTTCGGTTTATCCTTGCGCAGAATATTTTACGTATATGGCCCAAACCGGAAGAAGTGAACAAATGCGGCAACAAGACGAAGCAAAAGCGGAGTAAAAAAAGCCAATAAACTAGGCAAAAAAAAAAAAAGCCCGCGAAGGGATAGAGAGAGAAGGGGGGAAGAGAGAGAAAGCGCGGGGGCGCGAAGCGCAACGACAGCAACAGCAAGCGGCGCACCCATCATCCACCCCTCCTCTCCTGCGCAACTCCCGATCCCCAAATCCCTCGCCCCCCATGGATCACCACCACCTGCCGCCGGCGCAGCAGCGATCGCAGATAGAGAACTCGGCGTCATCCAAGCCCCCCACCCAGGCCTCCATCCCCTCCTCCCGCCTCGCCTCAGCGCCCGCCTCCCGCCTCTCCTCCGCGCCGCACCACCCCTCCCCGTCCTCCTCCGCGCCCACGCCGGCCTCGCGGACCGTCTACAGCGACCGCTTCATCCCCAGCCGCGCCGGATCCAACCTCGCGCTCTTCGACCTCGCCCCGTCGCCCTCCCACGACGCCTCCACCGCCGCCTCCGCTGTCTCCCCCGTCGCGCCCCCCGGATCTACTACGCCGGCCTCGTCGCCCTACTGCGTTCTCCTCCGCGCTGCGCTCTTCGGCCCCACCACGCCCGACCGGGTGGCGTCGTCGGCGTCCGCCTGCTCCTCGTCCTCCTCGGCCGGGGCGTCGCCGGTGGGGTCACCATCCACCGGCAACATATTCAAGTTCAAGGCGGAAGTACCCCGGAATGCTAAGCGCGCTCTTTTCTCCGACGGGGACGACGAGGGCGTGCTGTTCCCCGGGGTGTTCACGACCAGGGGCACTGGCCCCAGGAAGATCCCTAGGTCGCCTTATAAGGTGAGAAGGGTTTCTTGATTTCTTCATATGCTTTCTCAGGTGTTGTCTGTTTCTTGATTGAGCTTCTGATGCTTCTTTGAATGCGAAAAAGATTAGTCTTTATTATTCATCCGCTATGGACCAAAAATCTGTGTTATTCGTCATGCATAAAGAGTCGGATTTGAAGGCTTATTACCAAAATATTCGATCTTACGGGAATTTTCCTGCTGTTGCTTTTAGGTGCTGGATGCTCCCGCATTGCAGGATGACTTCTACCTGAACCTTGTGGATTGGTCTTCGCATAATGTCCTTGCAGTTGGATTGGGGAATTGTGTCTACTTATGGAATGCATGCAGCAGCAAGGTGAGTCATCCTCGGCCGTGGATGCAATTTTCTTTTTTTGGGGTACTTGAAGAGAGTTTGTAAAGAAGTTAATTGCTTTGCAGGTCACTAAGCTATGCGATTTGGGGGCGGACGACATTGTTTGCTCTGTGGGTTGGGCGCAGCGTGGCACTCACCTTGCCGTGGGGACAAACCAAGGCGAAGTTCAGGTTAGGCGTCATGCTCTCATCTGAGATGATCAGATAATATGATTCAACAAAAACTGGGACGATGCTTCAATCTATTCTCTAACTAGAAACATCAATGTAAACAAGTATACACTCACGGAAATTTGAAGATTTTGCAATACTATCATCAGCTGGTCTTGTACCGCCGAACTTTTGTGGGTTGGTGTATGATAGTCTTTTCACTTAATTTTAAACGAGACTAAACAGATACAGTGGAGTTTTATGGCTAAATTGAATTATTGTAAACACCATCTTCATTTCTTTCCAAAGAATGAATTTGATCCATTGCAACCGAGTTATCCACTTGCAAATCTGCTGTAGTGTTCGATGATTAATCCTGTTGAGCTCTGGTATTGGTGCACAAAGTTGACATTTCAATTTTTTATCTGATTGTGATCTTGAATTTTATCTTGTTTAGGTATGGGATGCCACTCGTTGTAAGAGAATAAGAACCATGGAAAACCATCACATGCGAGTAGGTGCTCTTGCATGGAACTCTTCGGTGCTTTCTTCAGGCAGTCGTGACAAGAGTATCCTTCACCATGATATACGTGCCCAGGATGATTATATTAGTAAACTTGCTGGGCATAAATCTGAGGTGATATATTCTAGACGGTCCATATGATTCGTCATGTTTTACACATCATTATGATTTACGACATGTCTAATGCTTGCATTATCCTAATGATACTCCCTTTTGATATTCCTATAATATGCATCTTATGTTTCCAAACACCTTTCAGGTCTGTGGGCTCAAGTGGTCATATGATAACCGCCAGCTTGCATCTGGTGGTAATGACAATAGAGTAAGATGCGCGTCCATGAATTCTTTCTTGAATGGATCATTGGCATAACATGGAATTCAAGATCACATTTTCTTCTGCCCATATTGACGTCTTTCTCTTTTCCAGCTTTATGTATGGAATCAACATTCTGTACAACCAGTACTGAAGTATACTGAGCACACAGCAGCTGTCAAAGCTATTGCCTGGTCACCTCATCTACATGGGCTTCTTGCATCTGGTGGAGGAACTGCCGATAGATGCATACGATTTTGGAATACAACCACAAATATGCACTTAAATTGTGTGGACACGGGCAGTCAAGTATTTTGCTACCTATCTAATTTCTTAATGATTCTGCAGCCCTTGTTTATCGTTCTGAACTTTAATGATCTCTTGTTTATTTATAGTACCATATTAAAGATCGTGGTATGAGAAACTAAACATGATAACTCTCTGAATCTATGAATGCTAAAGTTGAACATTTTGGTATCAATATATTAGTTTCCTGAAATATCAGAAATATGTAGATCTTCCAGGCTGAGCTCTATCAAAGAATCGTGAAAGTTGTAGAGTTGAGGATATGTTCATTGGTATGTAATGAAGATGCTAAATGAATCTTGAACAGGTATGTAATCTTGTATGGTCAAAGAATGTTAATGAGCTTGTGAGTACTCATGGATATTCTCAGAATCAGATAATTGTTTGGCGATATCCAACAATGTCAAAGGTATGCTACAGGCTTATTCTTAACTCAGCTACATTGTTGGATACCTTTTTTCTTGTATTAATTGAGCCTGATTTCTCCTTTTTTAGCTCGCCACATTGACAGGTCATACACATAGGGTATTATATATAGCCATCTCTCCAGATGGACAGGTGAAATTATCTCTCGAGTCTTTGTGATTTACTGAATTCTGTTTATTGTACCATGAATAACTGTTTTTCACAATTACAGACTATAGTAACTGGTGCTGGAGATGAAACACTCCGGTTTTGGAATGTGTTTCCGTTTCCCAAGTCTCAGGTACTTTCTTTTTTTATATATATGAATATGATTACCCTGTGTATAAAACTTCACTTATATAGCCTCTAAATAATGCTTGGTCCTTACTTCAATTTCAGAGTTCTGACAGCCTAAGTAGCATCGGGGCTACAGCATTTGTTAGGAGCTACATCCGGTGACACTGAAATGTAGTGTAATAGCACTAGGCTGGGCTTATAACACTATTGCAGCACAGTGTTGAAGATCATCGACATCATTCCATTTGTACCACTTGCTTCACCAGTTCATGAACCATCAAAGCTAGCTGAATTTTAGAGATAGCAGGATGCAGAATGGTGGAACTGGCTCGCAAACCTGGGAGTGGCTCATTTGCTGGACGCTGTACATATTTATTCATTGGCGTTGTAGGAGTGAAGATGACAAAATGTTTATTTCGCGGAAACACTGACCATCCGCATTGTTCCATGATAAGTTCACGGCCTCCTGCGTTTGTTCCTGTTTAGTCAAACTTGGAGCTGGAGCTCTTGTGTGTACCATGCTAGTTCTTAACAATATTAAGAACACTGGCCAACTCATGATGCTCATTGCATCCAAGTTATGCTAGGAAGTTGAAAATTTCTGGTGCAAATGTCTACTCCACCTAGTGTTGTTTCTTGCATAGTTGCACTTCGCTGATGGTTCTGGTAGACTAGCTTAGAATCGAGCCAGTCTTGCTACCACGCCAACGCGGCAACTTCTGTACTGATCTGTGTCACTGTTCATGCAATATTTATGACGACGATTCGTGCAATCGTCGTGGAGCTTCATTGCTATAATGTTTATTCCACTGGCGACATGCTTCAGGTTGACAAAATTCATTTGTATGCATGGGTTCCACTTTTCTTGTGTGGACTCTGTCAACTCGCTTATGATGATCCTATTGCAATTAGTTTCCAACTTCTCATCATTTATCATATGAATCTCACTTTTTTTTTCGTTTCTCCCCTATCACTAAGAATTACAGAAGCACGGCCGAAACTTTGCTTACCACCTCTTCACCTGTATATTCAACTGATGATTGAAGCTCAGGAAGTTAACATTCCTGCAGAACAACAGCGAATGCCTAGGCTGTCCAGGTTGAAGTCTAGTATAGCTACTTAAAGAATGTTTCATCATTACACACAATAATATTGAAGGCATTCTGAAACATATCCTGTAGTTCAGACTTTAGTCATACCATATCTTGTCTCTCTTGATCTGAATGAACTTTTTTTTTCTCTTGTATTTACGGAGGCTATTCTTGCCTGAAAAGCAGGTGCATGCTATCCACTTATAACTTGCTTACTAAAATTTTCACTCTGATTGGGTTAGGTCTAGTTATTAGAAGCTTAGGACTGTGAAAGTGTAGTCGCAGGGAAATTACTTAAGCAATTAGTCGAAAATCAACCGGTTTCAGGCACCTGAGTAGCTCGATGCAATCATTATCTCCTCCATATTTTGATTCTTTGGAGTCTAATTGGTTGTGGTTCAACGTAGTAATCTGACAGGACAGCCTCTTGAAAAGGCATAACGAAGATGTGATTATCTGATTAGCTGCTAGTAGGTCCTGATGAACACCCGTATCTTAGGTTAGCAAAATGTACTTGCAAGTTGGAACACAGTACACAACTAACAATATTCCGCCACCTTTTAAAGGTGCATTGGATTGGACCAAAAGAGAACCAACCCAGCGAGTTTCAATCACCAACTACTCTTGATTTCTTTTCTTTATCTCCTTGTAGGGCTACTCTCTATTCCTCCATGAAATGCCCAAAAGCACCTTATTTACTTACAGGGCATTGCCATGTTATTAAAGTGTGTTTTTTAGATAATTATTGAAGTGTGTTATGTTTTAAGTTCGAAACTTTTGTTCACTTTAGTGGTCAAACTTTAAAGTCGGTTACTCGAAAACGGATGGAGGATATATATATTTTTTCTTTTTAGATGTTCTCACTTAGAAAGTGGTTAATCTGATCAATCATGCATGTTCAAGATGTGCGCGATTGTTCAGAAACTGTGTAATTGCCCATGGTGATGGGGACTTTGTTCCTTTCCTTTTCATTTTAACAGCAATCCTTTCTTGTCGAAGTGGTCCTTCGTCGAACGTGTAACCTCTTATCTTAGAAAGACAAGCAACACATTGTGATTCCTTCTCCATGAAACATGTTTTTCAGAAAACAGTGCAATCGATCATATCCAAAAGAAAGAAAGAAAACATGTTTTTTTCAGCAAACAGTTGCAAGCCACGATCATATCAGAAAGAAAAGGAAGAAAGAAATGTGCGTGAGTGATATCGCAACGCCTTCTTTTAGAGACGAAGACGCAAGCAACAAACATGGCACGAGCCGTCTTGTAGTGGAACTAACACAGGAGGATGCAGCTGCAATGATGCAGGCAATCGCCATGAACGGCCAGACAGTTTCAGGTGAAGAGCAGGATGAAGAGAAACGCATGCAGTTCTTCTCTGGGCCTATGGGACAAGGCATGGTCGAGTTGAGGCCCAGAAGACTCGAAGAGTAGCGTGAAAGCCCGGCAAGAAGATCATCAGAGAGACAAGAGAAGATTAGAGATTAGAGAAAGAAATTGGTAGAGCAAGAAAATGGGGTAGATAATGGACCAACCAACCGATTGGGACCCTTCTACGCCCTCTCCAACCGACGCCTCTCTCACCAACCGAATTATTATTTCTCCACCATTTTTGGTGCTCGATCCTCTTCTCCCAATAAAAATACTCTCATCTACTCTAACAAGCATATACTTCCATACACATGATGCCAATTTTTATACAAATGGAACAAAGTCAGATTAACTGTTGCACAAGATGGTACAGTACTTGATACTTTTTTGTGTAGCAAACGATCTTTTTGAGTGAAGTTTTCAGCTAGGTTTGTGAAGGTCCACAGGATGGTGTAATTGTCTTTTTTTTTGCAGGATAGGATGGTGTAATTGTCAAAGCAAGAAAAGAAATCGATCTCTGAATGTCGTAGATCGTTTTTTATATCCTGAACTACATTGATGAACTTGGAAGTAACCTGGTTGCACTACATCAAACAGTTGCTCTACCAAATGGAGGTGAAACTTCAGCACACCAAGAAATACTTCGTGTCACATCCCTCTCTTCCCTGCTCTTTTTTTTCCTCTTGAACTTTCGCTTTAAAAACTTCGCTTTCCGCAAAGTCTTAGGTCCTACTATCCAATTCTGGAAGACTGTACTAAAAAGAAGCCTCTAGTGCTCCTTTCGTCTTGCACTCATATTTTGCCACGCAACCAAAGTGTACATCTTTATTCTTTTTTTCTTATTTTCATCTTTCCCTCGTGTCTCGTTTCTATCTTTTAATTTTCTGCCTTCCTGATTCCTTTGGAGTGTTTAGAAGCGTCCACACTAACTAATCTGTTGTGGCCACAGTTTTGTGCCATTTGAATGTTAGCCACCAGCACTTGAACAGTATTATTGGTTCAGGATTTTATTATGTAAAGCACATATAATGTTGACATCTGTCGAATTGCCCAAACAAACACACGAAATTAAGCATCGCAATGCAGAACTAGTAAATTTGACGAAGTGAGATTGGAAACAAACGAAATGAGCTTAATTATGAGCCACAGAGAAGCGAAAACTGACCGGCCTGAAGCAGAAATCTGGAGAAGGAATCCACGGACAGATGACGCAGCAGAAGCTAGCTTTGGTGGCTGTTATCAACAAGCATCACCTTTGGGGCCTGTGGGGGAATGGGGATTGATCAATCAGAGTGCATATTTTGCACCCACACCGGATTGCGTTTCGTACGACGGAGCGAGGTGGACGCGAACGTTTCCCACAAGATTCGATTGCTCGTCGACAGTGACTGGGGCCTTGGAAATACAGGGAAAAGTTTGATGTAGCTATCAGCATGTACGCCCCAGAACTATGCAGTACGCATCGAAGAATAAATATAAAAGTCAGCTGGATCAAGAATGTCTTGTGCTCTCTCTGTTAACTGGCGATCAGACGTTACTCTACTCCCTACACTACACTAGTATATAACTGTGCTCAATGATCCCCTGAACGGAAGTAGTCAGTGTGATGGGGGAAAAAAAAAACGGTGGCGTGGTCCGCGTGCAGTTGCGATGGCAAGCGGGCGGTGGATTTGCGGGCGGCAGCACGGAGATGGAGGCGTGCACCGACAGCTAAGCGTCGCTGTCGCGGAACTCCAAACCCGCGCGCGCGGCGTTGGATTGGGCTTCCTGCTCAATCCCACCCCGCCTCGCGTCGCGTCGCGTCGTGTCGTGTCGTGTGAAGACCCACGCGCCCGCCCCGAACGGAACCCGTGAGCCCCCATGCGACGCGCCGGCGGTCGTGCGTGGCCCAGCGAACGCGCCGCGGGCATCTCGCCCAACCACCGGCGCGGCCCGTGGGGACTCCGTGTCGCCCCCAGCCGACGGAATATTTCGTACTTGCCGATTCGCCCCCCTCGCGCTGCGCGAGTCCGATCGGCTCGGACCCTGGACGACCAGCCTCTGCATCTCTGCTCTTCTGGATACTACGTACTCCTCCGCAGCATGTACTAGTAGCTGTTGTTGCAAAGACGGTGCTGCCTTTTCCTGTATGCTACTCGCATACTCCTGGTAGAGTACGTCCATCGGTTGGGACCGGACTGCGTCTGCGTGCTTTTGTTTCCAGGACTAGGTCCAAGATTCTGCGTACCTCTTCAATTCTGAACGACTCGGCAGTCGGCACATGATCAATTCGTTTTGTCAAAACTTGTCTAGAATACCCAAAAAACAAAAAACTGAATCTCTCTCGGTCGTGTTACCCGATCTTAATTACAGAAATGTGTATGATCTAGCTAGAAATCTGCTTAGAAAGGCACATGTGTTTTGTTCATTTGTCATTTCTGTCCACAAAAAGAGAACCTTAAAGCGGACAAGGTGGTTGTGTTGCTGCTAACGATTAAGTACTACTTCCTCTGCTTCTAAACACACGAAAACCATTGGTCCACTTCTAAAAAGGTGGGGTTTGTGCATGAATTGGTAAGGAAAAAGAGTTAATAACCAATGCAAGCTAAAGAAATGGAGCCACGCATGGACTATGTAATGCAGCCTGCCTGCAGCTGGCTAAACTGGGTCCAGCTTTGAGAGAGGTTCGTTAATTAGACGGCCGGCGCACGGAGGCCATCAGAATTTTGGCCTAGCTAAAGCATCAATATACCAACATGCCCAACAACCAGCGATCTATAGTAGTACTCCCTTGTGCAAAACGTGTGGGCATCCATCGTCAAGGGTGACCAAAAGTACACGTACAATCCGATCAAATCCCAGACTTCGACTGGCCACTGAATCGATCAATCAACTGCATCATCGGCTGGCTGCAAACGCTACACTGCCGGCTCCGCCGTCCGGCCATCGCTGCCGTGATTAACTGCGCGTAGCCCGCCCGCCCGGCCATGATAACATCAAGCCTTAATTTTTCTATCCATTCAGTCATGAAATTTTGACTTTTTTTAATAATAGAAACGATTTACATCTTCCACTTTTACCTAAAGTTTTGACTTTTAAAATAAAACTCAGCCAAACTTTCAAAATTCTAACAACCAATTTTAAATTAAAATAAGTTGATAAATATTATGATAGTAGTTTGCAAAACAATATATATATCATTTCTTTTTTCTTAAATAAAGTATTCAGAAAATTATTGATGATCAGGCCATTTAACCAAATCTGTTCTAAGCTTTAAATATTTTTAACTGATGCGAGTAATTATCTTGGGCACCATTTGGCTCGATTTCAAATTTAATTAAATTGGCAGCATATGGCACCGTTTTTATTTTCAGTGTTAAACTTGAGGAAAATTCACCACTGCTAGGGCGTACAAAGACCAAACGTGGAATTAATTTGGAAGACTTTCTTCAGATGGAAGACGTATTTACTGGTGGCAGTTGGCAAATAAAGAGGCACAAGAATACCAGGGCAACAAATATAACAAATAACAAGTACGCTTGTGTTAGTAAGTGATAGAGGATGAAAGAAACTATTTTTTTAACTGCTAAACGGTATATTTTTTGAAAAAAAATCATCTTGCCTTGTTAAAACATATTTTTAAAATTCTATCGTTTATATCATTAAATAGTTATTATAAAAAACCAATAATCTTTTATCAACAATTACTTTCCCCTCGTTTAATTTCGTACTCCTTCATACTCTTTTGAGGCTGCAGGTATTTCAGCACCTGCTACAGCTGATACGCCATAGGAGAGTACAAAGCTAATTAATGGCTGGAGCGAAGCATGATCTATCCTGAAAAATATTGGACAAGGTAGCATAATCTACGTTAATGTTGACGTGAGAGCTGTATATACGGTACAGATTAATTAATTAACTGATGATCTCATAAAGCATGCATGATGCAGGGCAGCCTAAGCTATAGTTGATCTGACCAATAAGAGGAATTGCTGGGCGCTTAATTACCAAAACAACCAGCAATCGTATGATATTTGTGGTACTACTTCATGTTTATTTTGCCCAAATAAACAAATTATTTAAATTAGTATGAGTATGACTACGCATCGTAATAAGAGAAAAAACATAGCGAATATATTAAAGTTGCAGTAACCCTAAACAGCAGGCAGCATGCATGTCATTATCCGTTTGTTAAGATACGATAAAGACAAGGCTACAGAAGACGGGCCCGGCATACCATGGGCGATTATATATACAACAGCTGTCAAAAGCATGCCTAACTAATACCATTATTATTTCTGATGAGCAGTACGATTAGCGGCGTTGATCTCCCTACTAATCCTGATTACATACTAATACTAGCAATTAAGCATGCATTCGCTTGCAGCAGTGGAAAGCCAATAATGGAGACGACGACCAACAGCAAGCAGCAGCAGGTGCAGCTAGCTAGCAAACAGAAGCCCATTCCCGACGCCAACCGCAAAGTTGGTAGACGCAACCGAAACTCCCAAACACCACCAAAGGTATTTACTTTCTTGAAACCAACTCCTAATTATTCAGGCACCAAATTACAAGGAGAACAACAAGCTAAGCCAGGATTAGGTTAGCTATACATCCATAGGTTATTTTAGAAGAAGAATAGCTCCCCTCTTCCTGTGCGTGATCATTGACAGTACTACTTCATCATCCGTTGTATTCAACAACTAATTAAACTCATTGATATACTACATGGTATGTATAATTCTAAACCGGACATCTCGCTGACCGAAACATGAGGAATTGTTAACAACAACATTCACATATATAATTTGTGCATACGATTCTCGTTTCTCAATCAGCTTCATACCGATTGTTTTGTTCGAGCCAAAATAAATCTTGAAAATAAAGGAAGGAATGATCCATGCTAAAGCTAAAATGAAAGAGATTTAGTATATAAGTAGAAGAGCATTTTACTTATGGAGTAGCTTTTGAGGTGGAAATACAATTTATGATCCTATAATTGATATCAAATTTTGATTAGTTTAACATCTTTTCTTGATGGATACTAGAATATAAATGACACATCGTGGGTGTCTACGGATCTGTATACGTGAGGACCGTTGGTGTACGGTAAATAGTTGAGATGACTAAATGTATGAAAGGAAAGATTGTTAAGTCATAAATGTGTAAAGGGAGAGATTGTTAACTAGTTTTATATTAATTATAAAAAGATAAGGGATCTAATATATAATTAGAAAATTCTCTTATCTTATTACTTAGCTTTAAGGTGGAAAAACATTTTAAGATCCTACGGATTCTACCCCTCTGGAGCACAATGCATGGTGCAATTCGGTAGGCATCTTTCTTAGGTTTGGACATGCTCAATTAGATTCCAAAACCACCTCACCCTCCTCCACTTGATTCCAAAACCACCTCACCCGCCTCCACTTCTTCTACCTGTCCTAGCTAGCTTACTGCATCCTAAGCTAGAGCGAGCTAGCTTTTCCTCAGCTCTGTTCACTCGTACTTTCTTCTCTCTCATCGTTCTATATTAATATATTCTTCGATCTCCATGCTTTAGCAGCATCCAAGCAAAGCTAGATAGCTCCAGAGTTTCACCAAGGTAGGGAAATTGAAGAAGGTCTTTGGGTGCCACGATCTCAGCTCGGTCGCCTTTCTTTTCCGGTTACCTCCCACCTTAGGAACCCTCGAAAAGACCCCTCACCATCTCCTTTGTGTCCTTGCTAACCAACTCCTCATTAAATCCCTCTTCCTCTCCGCCTTCGAGATGGCCATTAGAGCTCGCTCGATCCCTAGCTAGATAGCTATACATAAGTACCCAACGCCACGGTCACACGCGCGAGCACGCGGACGCGCACCAACCGGGGCCAACGAGCTCTTGGTGCGCGCGCTCGCGCGCGAGCGAGGCCGGCGGCCAAGAACGCGATCGAAAAAGGAGATTCGATAGGTACGTACTCGTGTATGCAAGATCGCAGAGGAGGGAGCCTAGGCATGGAGATGGGCGTGGGCGGCTTCACAGGCGGCGGCGGAGGTGAGTGCTCGTCGTCCTCTGCGACGGCTGCCGCTGCCGCCGCGGCTGCGGCGGCGGCGGCCGCGGCCGCGGCGGAGGCGGAGGAGCGGCAGCTGTTCAAGGGAGAGATCGCGGTGCACCCGCTGTGCGAGCAGCTGGTGGCGGCGCACGTGGGGTGCCTGCGCGTGGCGACGCCCATCGACCACCTCCCGCTCATCGACGCGCAGCTCGCGCAGTCCAGCGGCCTCCTCCACTCCTACGCCGCCCACCACCGCCCTTTCCTCTCCCCCCACGACAAGCAGGATCTCGACTCCTTCATCGTACGCACCACTTCATCATTCTCCTGCATGTATATATTGTAGCACATATTCTAGCTGCATATGCATGATTAATTTCTCATGCTTTCAGCTTAATTTTTCCATCCGTGCATGCATGCATACATGCAAGTGTCGTAGATGATTTCCTGCACACAGCTAGCTAGCTAGAGAGCACAAGCTAATCAACTCTGTGAATATCTTTGGTGTTGATATGATGCAGGCGCAGTACATGATACTGCTGTGCTCGTTCCGCGAGCAGCTGCAGCAGCACGTCCGGGTGCACGCCGTGGAGGCCGTCATGGCGTGCCGCGAGATCGAGCAGTCCTTGCAGGACCTAACTGGTAACTACACCCTTTGTACACGCATTATATATTTATTTTTCGCTACATTGAGTGATTCATTAATTTCCCTCTCCTTCTCCGACCCTTAGCTTCTTTTCTGTAATTTTTTCATGGAGGGTGCTACATCGCGTCTCACGATTTTTGTTCAAACTTTTTTTGTAATTCTCGATCGTTAGTTAGATTGAATAATGAGATTATTGTTTCTTTTAGTTCGTTGGTGCTAGCCTTGCACAAAAATATATTAGTTGTAGCGTCTCGATCCACATATGAATGGTCTTTTGACTCCATCTCAACAGATTTGCAAGCCTTGCCTTCTAAGGCTTCGTTTTCTACAGGTGCATCAGAGGAGATTAGTTAAAAGATCAAAACGCTAACGCACGTACCTAACAGAGACTTTATTGAGGTTATTTATACTCGAATCAATGGAATAATGACACGGAACTACGAAGGCCCATGTAGATATCAGCCCATATACGCGGTAAGACCAAGAAGCTCAATTGTAGAGATGGCACGAACGGAAGGGCTAGCTGTAGACCTAACAAATTCACCTCCCTTTTTAGCATAAAACCATTTCTCTTTTTTTACGAAATACAGTGCAAACACATGTGCTTATAATATGTGCACACTCATTCTATAAACGCACACACGCAAATTCCACACATATGAACACCTCTCAAAACTGACTAGACATATCTTAAGATTAGCAAAATTATGGACACCTCACTTTGGAATCCTTTTATTTTAAAACAAGCATCAATCACTTTTTATTCTCTCCTAGTGGTATTAATAGAGCCACGGTTTTCTAATTAAGGCATGTGTTTTGGCATGCTGCCTTTGGTAAAACTTAAATCATTTCAGATATATTATGAGCTAGTCTACTACTTTTGTCACAAAATATCAATTCAAAGTTTCATGATCAGTTGAAATATATAAAAAAAACTATATCAACAAATTTTGTATCAATTATTTTTCACAAAACTAATGGAACACCATTTTTGCTAAGAGAATAATAAGCGATGAAGTTAGAAAATGCTTTTGCTGAGCCAGCCCTGGAGTTGGTCGAGTAGCTGCCGTCGGTCATCACTGGTACACAGGAGGGAATTCATACCGAGTTACTCGAGAGGCACAAGACTACCAGGGCACAAACTCAGTACAAACGCTGTCTTTCTTTCTTTTTTTTTAACATAATATAAATATAATGTGCGCATAATCACCACACATCCATACTCTACCATTATAAGCACTTTTGAAGATTGCCTAGTTATATATGAAGTCACTATACACACCTCGCTTTCGAATCTTTTAGTTGAAAACAAGCATCGATCACTTTTTATTCTCTCCTAGTGGTATTAACAGAGCCACGGTTTTATAATTATGGCCTGTGTTTTGGCATGCTGCCTTTGGTAAAAACATAAATCAGTTCTGATATATTATGAGGGTGACTAGCTAACTAGCTAGTCTACTACTTTTCTCACAAAATATCAATTGGAAGTTTCATGTTCAGTTGAAATAGGAAAAGTTCAAATACCCTCTCAACTTTGGATAGAAGTCCGTCCAACACCCTAAACTTTAAAACCAAACATCAAATCCTCTAAACTTTACAATACCATTTACCCCTAAGTTGGTTTTGGATAGTAGTTTTGCATTTTTAAAGCTTAAACAAGTGGCTTTGAATAACTAATATAACATATTTACATGTCGTTAATCTCCAGTTCTCAATTTATACTCTATTGCGATGTCATATTAGTATTATATGTTAGTATTTATTTACAAGTGAGAGCTAAAAAGTGGAAAAAATTTAAGTGGAGTTTTAAACATATATGTCGAATATGTATGTCACGTAATCAAATTCATATAATGTATATAGAAATTAGATAACAATCACTTTGCAAAACCACCTTACAGGCTTATATAAATGGTATCTAAAGTTTAGGGGTTTAAATGTCAGTTTTAAAGTTCAGGTTGACTGGACTTTTAGTCAAAGTTTAGGGGGTATTTTAATTTTTTTTCCATTGAAATATATAAAACAACTATATCAACAAATTTTGTACCAATTATCTTTCACAAAACTAATGAACACCCTTTTTGCTAAGAGAATAATAGGCGATGAAGGTAGAAAATGCTTTTGCTGAGCTAACTCTGGCATTGGTCGAGTAGCTGCCGTCGGTCATCGTTAGTACACAGGAGGAAATCACTGTCGGACCATCACTGCTGGTTCATACAGAGTTACTCCAGAGTATCATTGTCTGAAGCCTACTACCGGTTCAAAAACCGGCAGTGATTAGGGTTTTTCGCCGGGAAGTGATTAGGCTTTCTCCGCTAGTGCATGACCTGTCAATTGGTTGCTAAAAACACTGTAATAACATCCAAAGGCTAGTAGGTGGTGTAACGCTACCTATATATGCTCCATGCCAATCCTGGCTCGGAGCTAAAAGAGCATGCCTCTCGTCTAATCAACTAGCTAAATGATTCAGGTGTTCCACTTCTATCGAGCAATAAATATATCACACACAACTATGGAAATCGGAAGGTGTGTCACATGACAATATGACATGACCGACCGTGCTCTTCGTGATCGTCCTCTCTTATTATGAGACATCAGAATTTTGACGCATCGGGTTTCAATTATAGTCATTGCTTGCATATATATTCATGAAAGTTAGCTTTTGAAAAAAAAAGCACCGGAAGTAATTAATGCAACTAAAGAAAAGATGGTGAATAACTTATATTAATATGCATGCATACTTCAGTTATAGAGAAGGTGTTGAATTACTACACCAGACTTTGACAATATTCTAAGGTTATTTAGGTTCATACTTTTGGTGTATTTATGTTTCACATTGAAACTAAATGAACGATAAGCTATGAAACAATATAAATAATTTATAGATTATATATATACACACACACTTAACAATTTAAAATCTAATGTTGCAAAATAAACTATAATGAGAAAAACTCAAAATCAACGTTATGATTAAGTTTCAGAATCCAAATTTTAGTTACGGCTAATACGTCAACTAGAAAACGATGGGAGGCTATTTTCATTAAAAAAAATGGTGGCGATTTGGAGCTATAATGCTAACTTATCAACCTAGCTAGGCGGTCCAAAGTACACCGGTAGCTAGTTCCCCCGGAGCTAGCTGTTTCATGCAGGCAATGCAGCTGGCGAGCTGCATCTGCAAAACTAAAAATCAGGACGTCTTTTCGATTGGGGTAGCTTTCAAGCTCTTTCAAGTGGCCATGAGCATGGCTGGTACAACTGTCTGTCTCCGCTCGATCTCACGTTCCAGTTCATGCAGCAGCTCGCCGACGTCGACAAAGCCCTCATGCATGCCTCCGCACTGCCCTAGCTTAGTTTGCTAATCGACGGTGCAGCACAATCGATCTGGTCATAACCGACAATCTTGCTAGTTCTTCTTTTTTTCATGTTATTGTACGTGCTACAAGTTTAGGGGTGCATATATACATATACATATATCAATTAGATAAGTAAAGAAATACTAGGAAACTGACAATGGCTGTGACCAACTGACTTACACTTACCTGGATGCATGGAACTGCAGGTGCAACTTTGGAGGAAGGGACAGGAGCGACCATGTCGGAGGACGAGGAGGATTCGCAGATGCTGGAGGCGCCGATAGATATGGGCTCGGATGGGCACGACCTAATGGGCTTCGGCCCGCTCATGCCCACCGACTCTGAGCGATCCCTCATGGAGCGGGTCAGGCAAGAGCTCAAGATTGAACTCAAGCAGGTACATTACATAAATGCATGGTTATTTTTGCTTACGTTCATCCTTGCATTCATCTTCAACTCACGCATGCGTATCTATCCATGTTTAAGCGTGTCGTGCAAAGATCTCTACCCCGCCTAGTTAAAACAGTACTACTGATAGCTAACTGTTTTTAGGGCAAAAACAGTACTCAGCTTAATGAGCTAATTACTACTAGTATGCATGCAAATCTCTTTCTTAATGAAGCTCCTTACTTACATTGAATTCTTTGACTGGAGACTGAGACTAAATCATTTGCTTATCATATTAATTGGTGCCATGCATGTTGGATGGGGCACCTCAGCTATATATGTGACTAACAATAACTGACAAGGACTAGCTAGTTCTATATGCATGCTTGCTAACAGGAGTAGTTCTTCATTCTATCCCTAAATTAATTATATTATGCAGCTAGAGTGTGATACATACTTTTGCGAGCTTATAAAACTGATTAATTATTAAATTCGTTACAGGGCTTCAAGTCAAGAATTGAGGATGTGAGAGAAGAAATATTGAGGAAGAGGAGGGCAGGAAAGTTGCCTGGGGACACCACCACCATACTCAAGCAATGGTGGCAGCAACACTCCAAGTGGCCATACCCCACGGTGAGTACATTGTACCTATCAAGCATGCTTGCAAGAGTGCAACTAGCTAGCTACTAGTCGATCGCCCATCTTAGCTGTTCTCCAATTCTTGTTGATCAATCTTGAGGTGATAGCTTTACAATTAATATATGGCTCTAAAATAAATATAGAAAGAAGCAATAATGTTTATTAGTTAATTAGATGTGCATGAGAAATTATATTGTACGGATATAATATAGTTGGTTGAGTGACATATATATTTTCTTGGTACAGGAGGATGATAAGGCAAAGCTTGTTGAAGAGACTGGCCTGCAGCTCAAGCAAATCAACAACTGGTTCATTAATCAGAGAAAGCGTAATTGGCACAACAACTCGCAGACATCAACTCTTAAATCAAAGCGTAAAAGGTAAACAAACCGTTATCCAAGTATTTTATTCACAGTAATTACAATCTTGATGTTTCACTAACAACTGAATTATAACACAAAGTTCTTCGTTTTTTCTATATGTAATACAGGTGAGAGGGCAGCAAAATGTATATCTGACGTACTCGCTAATCAAATCAAAGGAAGACATGGTGACTCTTAAGTAATAAGATCATCTTAAATTGTATATCTAGCTATTAGTCAGAGGTGTCAAATTCATGCCATACATGTTAGTCTGACCACTGGCATATGCGTTTGTAATTTCTGAGCTGATATGCTCAAGCAAATTCTTCTTGTTGGTATAGTTTTTTGTTCTTGGGTGCACCTGCATACATACATAACCCCAAGACTAATTCATTAATTTGCTCTGCATATAAATTGACCGTTCTATAACCTTTTGCTAGTCAAATAAGAAAAAAAACGCTCGCCATTGAATATGCATTAATTCAACTACGGTTATATATGGATGGAACGGAATCTCTATCTATATATGTGGGCCTTCGCAATTACTAGCAGGTATACCAAACTGGAGTTGAACTATTGGTGATTAATTGGACAATTAAGCCTAACAAACACCACAAGACAAATTGAGGCTGCTGGCACTAGCCTCTCAAGCATGATAATCCGAAAAATTTCCGGCGTATATGGGGAGCCTTCCAGCAAGCCAGCAGAGACACCAGACCAAACATATATTCATGTTAGTTTGTGATCATTAGTGTGGTTAGTACTAGTTTTGCATCATCTTCCTCTTTAGTATGTGGTTTAACAGCTTGCAGATAATCGTTATGCTGATTGTCAAATATTCCAATCAACTAATGCTAGAGCTAGTGCATGGCTAGCTACGTCTCAACCAGCACGGACAACTCCGTTGAGACCTCACTATTTTGGAAGACGATGCACGTTGGTTCCCTAAAAATTGGCAGCGAAAAACAGCACCCATAGAGGTTGCTGTCCAGCTATTCATGTCCAACCAATTGGCAGAAACGAAGGTCATAAGATGTAGCACTCATGAAAAGTGAACCCGGCGTATATTGACCGAAAGTTAAAAGTTCTGGTGAAAAAATACTATCTGATGCGGTGTGATCTCTCTCAGACGTAATATTCAGACATGGCACGAGTCTCATTCAACTCCAGTTGTTGATTGTTTGTTGTAGAAAAGCAACAGTCTGCATAGACAATACTATCATCAATTCAGACAAAATTACAATTCTGAGTTGACATGTCACTGCCGATTCTTTATTCACATATAGGAACGTACTCAAACAGAATGATCAACACGGGAAGCTGATAATTTCTACTGAGGAAACCCCTCTAGTTCACAGTATACCACCCGGAGGAATCCAAATTTTGCTCGCAGTTTACCACCCAGACCAGTCAGTTGACACAGATCGATTGATACATGGACAATTCAGCATCACCTATAACACTACAACAATCCTACTGTTTATACTGTTCACAATATAGCTTTTGTCACAAAGATATCTCACCAGTTTCTGCACTTGCTTTACTTGCCATAGTAACCTTGTGGAGGATAGGAACCTTGTGGAGGGTAGGAACCTTGTGGAGGGTAGGAACCAGGAGGAGGGTATGCACCACCCTGGGGGTAACCTGCTGGTGGGTAAGCAGCTGGTGGATAACCTTGAGCAGGTGGAGCAGGAGGATAGCCACCATAAGGCTGCCCGTATGCTGGCTGTTGTGGTGCATACCCAACAGGAGGTGGAATAGGCTGATCGATGCGTGACATTTGCTGCACTGGAGGCACTGCCATGGGCTGTGGACCGAATTTCCCATCTCTCTTGTCCATTTCAATTTTGTGTTGGGTCTGCACATGCATTTCAGTAGATAAGATGGATACATGAGGGTAAAGAAGTGTGAGCAATTAAGTTACCAAAGATATGGTGTATTTACCTGCATACAAGCGCAAACCCTGCAAAAAAAAATGGTGGCACAAGTCACAAGATTATCAACACTGGGAAGCTTAACTATGGATAAGTGAAAATAATTGAGTTATGAGAGCCTTACGAGCAGTAGACCATATCAGACATGCAGGAAAGGATTTGGGAAGCCTCTGAGAGCTCCTCACTACCAACAATAGCAGCAACTATGGAGAAGATACAAGCAACTTGTTGAAGGCAAAACATGAAGCCCTACAAGAAAAAAAGTGATATTCAGTATAGTATTATAGAAAAGGAACATAAGAACTATACCTAAAAGTTAGTAAAACAAATCAAGAAAAGGAGGACATGGACAGTACAATGATGCAGTTATCACATTGAGTTGTCTGTATGTTGAATTCATCTTGCAGCAAGAAGCGGGTTGAAGCAACTGAATTACCGAAGCATAGAAACACCTGAAAAATATAGTATTAGTTCCAATGAACCCAAAATGTAGGTTTTCCTCTCAAGAAATAGAGCTTTACAGAATTCAACACCAACATTGCATGGTCCTTGGTCCTATCTAATACAACATATCCAACTAAGCAAAAAAGATAATAATGAAATATAGCCAAATAATCCTTCCCCTGAGTCATTGGTTCTGCTCTTTCAAACAAAAAGGCAACCAGATAAAAATATTGTCATGTTGCATTGATTTTCACACTACCAGGGATTATATGAAAAGCAAGTTTTTGAGGCTAGCAAATATGTAAAGTCCATAAAATCAGTATTTTAGTACAAAATACAAGTAATTGAATATTATATAGAAGGAACCATCGATCATCATAGTCACATGAGAACCAAATACAAAAATTCATCCTAGTCAGTCATCAAAGGTTTATCATCTAGGAGGTACAGTGAAATGAACCTGCACAGAAAAAAAAACGCAAGGAATGAATCTTGTACCTCAGTTGCAAGACAGAATTCTGGGCATCGGCTTTCACCACACCTCCCACTGCATGGCATGTAACCAGCACAGCAGACATATCTACAAGGCAGAGGTGCAGGCGAATGGACTCAAGGAGGTCTAACAAAATGTTCATGTCTAACCAAATCAAGTAGAAGAAAATAGAATATACCCTACCTTGACATGTCATTATACAGAGCCCTTTTGCGAAGCATGTACGACACACATGGTCCACTGAACAGAAAGGGGGCAATGCAAAAGATCAAAAACTGGATAAAAAATTTGCATTTCTAAATGTCAATTCTGCCTATCCAAAGACACCACAGAATAGCACCATACACATTAATGAAACAGGACTTATTTTTAAATTCAGTGCCTATGGAAACACAGAGTACCCAGAAAACTAAGGTCTTTACATGGATTGTTATGGATGATATGATTGCATGGTCCAGAATGAGCTCACAGAGGGAATTGGACAAGAAATAGAGCTGGACACAGGAAAGCTCTCAACGCATTTTGTTGCAATTCATATGGAGTGTACACACACTTGCACCAAGTGAATTCAAAAGGAGCTGATATCTTTCTTTTTAGGGCTTGCAACTACTGCATGAGCTTTATGGATCCATCACGCTGATAGTGTCCTACTGAATATCCCATCTGAGTCACAGCGATTAACATACAAAATGGTTTTGCCTTGTGGCTGCAGAGTAAAGTATTCGAGGAGGTAATTAGGGAAATCAGGTGGATAAGACTGTGGCACCGCAGGAAAATTGAAAAAACCTATGTGGTCTGACGCTGCTGATGCTTAAAGCTAATGGAGATATATCTTTAGCCCCTAGTCAGTTTATTTCCTAACCAGGAATCCTTTTCACTTTTGCCACTATCAGAACTTTGATGCATAATGGGGGTTGTTTGAACAAAATATATTTCATGAAACACGTAATGTATTATCCTGGATCTAACTTCTGAGGCCAATATAAATTCTACAGTCCTTTCAGTTTCATTTGAGTATAATAAAGACTAGAGGGAACTGGTTTGACAAAGGTGCACCCGTCTCCCAGTGTCGCGATCTATTCCTCGCATCTAAAACCTGACCTGATTTAAGAATGCAAAAAAGCGCATAATAAACTGGCATGTCTTAGGCAATCTCTACGGCTGCGAGTGATTCAACACCTCAATGAAGAATCGTGCATTGTATTCATTCTTATCAGACTTAAAAATCCCTTCAACCCTAGTTTTATTCAGAAATAACAAGGTAGATTCAGCCAGATCTACGAAGAAAAAAATGGAGCCGCCAAGACCGACGAGGATCGCTTACCACCAGAGCGCGAGGCAGCAGTCTGCAGCAACAACAACAACCACACGGAAACCCCATCAAAACGAAATATCGCCATGGAAAACGCTGTGTAAGCAGGGGGAAAAAACGATGGCGTTGGTTGTGGTAGCAGTAGGTTACATGGGAAATCGGCCTGGATGGTGCTCATGAGATCGGTGTGCCAGAGGTTGCGGTAGCTCTGCCGGAGCTGCATCTTGTCGAGGTTCGCCTGCGACGCCATCACCCCTCCCCCACCGCCTGCCTGCACGCGCGCGAGCGGATCGGCCGTGGACTCTGCGGCGAGACCGGGAGAGGGGGATCGCACTAGCACCAAGCCACTATCAACGGGTAGGGGGAAAGAGGAAAACGACGGTGTTTCGGTGCGGTGGGATCGGGACCGGTTTCCGCGGCCTCGAGATGGCCATCGCTCGCACCGGTCAACGAGGCGGAGTCGTCCAAAGTTTTCTTACACCTTTTAGGCTTTTCCCCTGCGTTTTTGAGTGTTTTGGACGGGACCGAGTCCGCGCCGCAGGTAATGGGCGGCACGCCGGCGCGAGCACGACGATGGCGTGCGGAGACGGCGGCTGACCGGCCGCGGCGAGAACTATGCGGAGTCCATGGTTCGTCGCCAGCCAGGTCTAAAGATTTGGTCTACGGAACGTAACACGACGGGCAAACTGACTATCCAAAATTGAAAAAAAAAATTGAGATTGGGCTCATGGTCTAAAGATTTGGCTACTCGGCGTCGATGAGACATCAATACTTCTTCTACCGAATTTTTTATTTATATTTTTATATTAAAATATTTTAAATATATATTTTTATTTAAAATTTTATAGATGTATAAATTAAACGCTCTCACAGATAATGTAAAATTCGACGTGATAAATATATGCTGTCTTCTATTAATTGTAAGCCAATAAAAACTAAAAAATTTATAGCAGTCGAGTATGTTTTTTCTCGTGATAGAGAGGATCAGCTAGTGCGATAGGATATGAAAGAGAGGAGGAAGGCTATTGTTTTTACAAGCAGTTCTATTGTTTAGTGTGTTTTTTTCCTTAGGGGTAGGCATTCTTCTCTCTCACTGATGTGGATAATGCAAACACCATGTCCTCTTTTTTTGGCTGGCTATAAGACACCCTTCTAACCGTCTAAAAATCTATCTTTATCTAAAAAATAAAAAAAAAGAATGAGGGTTGAGGGGAGGCAAAGTGGATTAGTTAAAAAATTTATTTATTTATTTATTTTTAGCTATAAAATGAAATATTATATATAGTATTATTATAGATTATCGAATAGTTTCAGCTGTAGTTTTTTTTACTTTCGCAATGTTTAAAATATACTGATGCTGAAATATCAGGCTACTTTAGTCATAATGTTTGAAGATAGTCTCCTCTACCTTGTCTATATTTTTCTTCATGATTTCTAGAATGCATGATTAGTGTTTGTAAATAGTTTTATTTGTAATATTTGAAGATATTTTTAAATATCAAATTCTGTAATGTTTAAAGATAGTCTAGTCTACCTTGTCGTACATATTTCGTTTCTTGCGTCATGATTTTTTAGAATGCATGATTAGTATTCGTGATATTTTCCTTCGTGAAGATATACTTAATATTAAAATATTAAATTCACGCTATTTTGGCCATAATGTTTGAAGATAGTCTCGTCTACCTCATCGTACGTATTTCGCTTCTTTGCGCCATGATTTCGAGAATGCATTATTAGTGTTTGGCCATAATCCCACGGTGTACTCTCTACTAGGACATGTTTGCGTCAGGGACATGAGTGGTGGTTAGGCCAGTCACAAGCAACGAGCCTGAAAAACCTGCCACATCTACGGCCTATGGGTATTGTAGTCCTAGTCAAAGAATCACTGCTAATTCCCTCTCGCTCCATGACGGAGGGAGTAGTAGAGAAGCATAAGTCGTTGCCGCCGCCGCCGAAACTCACCGGAGGCATCTCGAACTATCGGTTCATCAGCCTCCTTATCGACCTTATGTTGATAGGTTTAATCTACAAGACTAATGACAATAAATTAAGCAATTAGCTGGTAGGTTTTCGCATGACGTTTTATTAGAGTAGCTAGCTGATAAGTTTTCTTTACCTTATGTCTTACGCTTAACGTGTCGTCTATTTAACCGATACATATATATCTTATCATCGATAATTAATCTATTGGTGATCAATTTGGTCCTGTCGGATCTAGCCTGATATTGTCTTGGTTAGGTCCATGCCCGATAGGGCTGGTATCAAGATTTAGCAGGTTTCGTTTCCCATCAGATAGCTGATGAGGTTAGTTATACGATTGTATTGGACCCTTGGCCAATAGGCAGCCGATGGCCTTTTCCATCCCTTCTATCATTACGTCCAATCTAGCATCCGTCATCTTTGTGTCATTAATCTTAGTCTCATAATATCTCAGTTTGATCCGATCTATCAAGACTGGCTCTAATAGTGCCGTCATAGTGCTCACTGGGCCTCGTGCCTTCGAGAGATTTAGGTCTCGCACCATACTTTTATCGCATACTTTGTTCGAAACGTCATCAACTCTTCAGTCAATCAGTTCTTTACTTTATTACAAACCCTTTTACCTACATCTTCATCGGTTTTTTAGCCGATGCACGAGTGCTACCATCATATTGGCAATTAGCCGATAGCATGAGCCGTATTAGCCCATCGGCCGATTGGCTCCTAAATCTCATTCTTTTTACTTTCTTGTCAATTATAGGATTAAATTAACTAGCACGCCCTCGAATCTCGAAGATAATGACTTGCACTGTAGCTAAGCAAAACTTTCAGGTCTTCGCGTGAACAAGATGCCGCCCCTCCGATCGGACCTCTATTGGCTCGCTCCCAACTCCACTCGGTCTAATCGGCTCTTGCGCACTTTGGCTCCCGATAGCACCATAAGAATCTCAAATAGACAATTCGTCACCATAGTCCAAAGAAATAGAAGTAAATCAGTTGCATAATCTATTGAAACAATTAAGCAAATCAATTCCATAAATCCACACATGCAAATTAGTTCCATACAAATGCACACCAAGAGCTTACCAACACACAAAATGCACAATCAACAACAGCCCCTTGGTAACACATAAATTGCAAACGAGTACGGGATGGGAAGGGGATAGGAATTCTCCTCCTACCTCCAATTTGGACTACATCAACGGGCCGTTGTTCGACCTTGGCCAAGCTAGCTCTTGCTTGGCACCCTCAGTGCCAAGGTTGACGATGACGAGGATGACAATCTCCTAGTCCTTAAACATTTTGCTGATGCTTCTTGATTTGGAACTTAGTGGTGATGGAGGTGCTTGCTCATCCATGATCGTCAACTAGCAGCGGAGTGGAGACGGCAGTGGGCGGGAGGCGAGTGGTGTCAAGGTGAGGCGAGGCAGTGACAAATGATTGCTTGGCTAGAGTAGGGCGAGGTGGTGCCCTGAAGGCTTGGAGTAGTGCGTTGGTGGCTAGGGACCAAATATGGAATCCATTGTTGGGCTTTCTTGAGGTGTTGTTGACTCATGAGCAGCTCGCAAAGCCAGCTTGAACTAGCTCATTATTTCTAATGAGCTAAAATATAAACTTGGCTTGTTACAAAAATACAATGAGCTAAGCTGAGTAGAGCCAAGCGAGCTACCAAGTTACAAACTTTTTGTCCAACCTACACAACAACTCACCTTTCGACAACCCCAATGTCCAAGAGCTGAGACTTATAACCACTGTCAACGGCATGTTGAGCATCATGAGTGACAATGGCCTATTAGTATTTTTAGGAGCATGTGTAGAGTTTGTGGTCATAAGAACAACCAAGTGACGGTAATTGGAGAGAAATATCAAACTAAAGGTGAATTAGGAGAGGTTATTTACAACAATCATCTTATGGGGGCCATTTTTAGACTCGGTGTGACATTTGGGGAGAGGGTTTTGCCATTTCCCCCCATTTTAACTCCAAGCCACACTTGTTGCAGGGTGGATCACAGGAGCCCTTGGATTGGATAGCTACCAGCCTACCAATGCTAGTGGCCCATTTCCCGAGGTTTGAATTGGCAATAAGAAAGCTTACCCAGTATGCAAATGTATCTCCTCTTGCCGTTTGTCCTGACCTGGGCCTGAATATTTTGATGGGCCCGCGAGGCCGAGCCCAAGGCATGAGTATTTAGGCCCAATTTTTTTTGAACTTTTTGACTATATTTTTTTGAGATGTTTTGACTATATTACAAAAATTATTATAAGCTATTTGTGATGTTTATTTTTAAAATATTAATTTATCACTTCAATCAAGTATAAACAGCCCGTCTCAATAATCCGCAAAAAATCTTCTTCGCTTTAGTTGATAATCCAACATGGAGGAGGGTCTAATGGTGTCCAATCAAAACGTGTAGGACCTCGTAGGCTCGTACGACAGAGCGATTCAGTCATCCAGCCCAGCATGGTTTACAGTCATACAGATCGGGCCTTTCCTATGCACAAAGTGGCATTTCGACACATAGCGAAGCCCGTTGTGTCAGTGACTCAGATCTCTAAGAACTAGACATCCAAGATTTTTGGTTAGTGTAAAAAAACACACTCCAAAAAAACTAATCATTTGGTTTGGTTAGCCAAATAGGCTTGCTAGCTAGCCTCCACCTCCACTCGCTTATTATAAAAAAATTTGTAAACTATGAATATTATGATTTAAGCATTTTGAAGTATATGGAAAATATGACTAATTAATTTTTTTTACTAACTTACCTATAAGATATTTTTTAGTAATATTTGGCTAAGCTCATCCCAGCATGATTATCTTTCCCGCCGAGCACCGGCGATCGGTGGATGCAGCAGATTAGCGAGGGGCAGGAGACTCAACGACAACGACGCACTCCGTACTATACGAACAGAGCGTGCGGAACGAGGAAGATACGAGAGGAAAATAAGGGCATGGCGGCCATGGTCGCTGTCGTATGATCAAGCTGAGCTCACGCGAGGAAATCATATATGTGGGCGGCCGACCATGAAGGCATCGGCATGTGACCTCACCTGAAAACGCCTGACTCGACCATCTCCGATCCGCCTTTCCTCCCGCCCGGGAAATATCAAAGCAGTGACGTCGTTGCTCGCAGCACAATGATTTGTGAGTTGTTGCTACTGTCTTGCTGATCCTGCAAATCCGGATATGGATCGTATCGCCAGTTTGCCTGCAGAATGCGGTACGTCTTTCTCGTTTTGGTATGTAATTAATCACACGTAAGATTATGCTGATACTAAGCTAAATTTTAAATTTTACAATTAAAATTTAGAGTTAGGGTTGTCAAAGACTAAAACTTGCCACTAGGGATGAATATAAACCGATTCATTTTACCCTAAAATAGTTATTAAAAAGTTAGATTAAAATAATTATCAATAATCAATGGATGTAGCTATTATATCTTCAGTTGAACTCCTAAATGCCTATGCACAAATGATTTAAAAATATCTTAGTCTTTTACTAACTTCATATCTTGGGTTTTGCTCTAAAGCAATATATATGTTGACTTTATTTTTATCACAAAATAAATCAAAGAAAGTTAAAGTAATAAAAAGCTCATACCACAAATATATAGAAGGAATGGAGCAATAGAATATAAATTATAATATTTAAATGTAGAATTTAAATTACAGAATTCAAATTAGAATGAGAAAATTAATTCTAAAATAAACAAGTGAAATATAATTATAAAGCTTACAAAATTCTTTATAAAAAAGCTCTATAAAAGCATTTTCTTGCCTATGCAGGCAAGGGTGGCTAGTTACTCTCTAAAATAATGTCCTAATTACCCTTAGGACAAAATCATAACCCTCAAAAAAATTTAGCAATCAAATTTGAAATGGATGGCTCTGATTGTGTCGTCACGTTAGTTGTCACATGGAGGGCTACATGATCTAGCACTTAGCTGTAGAAAATCCTACCACCATCGTCTCCACATCACCGTGCCAATTAGCCATCGCCATGTGTCCCTAGGAATGAGTCCCGTGCGGTCCTCTCGCGCTTGCGTGCCTTTGGCTCTATGGGCCTCGTTCCATTCGCCTGCTATAGCATCACGCACACAATCTCGTGTTGTCACTGCAGGGCTAACTTTGTCGCCCATGTGCACCCGCTAGACTGCTCGCTGGCATGGTTGGGTTGCCTTCAGCACCACCTAGCCTCTTCGCACGCTCGTGGCCTAACACCGGTCACGATGGGTCATGCCTCTCGCGTGCATGTCCGAGCTGACTTCACATCAAGCCGCCGCACCAATTGGCCCACCTACGTTAGTGGGAAGAGGTGGAGGCTGACAGGCTTCATTTCTTTGGGTCATCTCTTCTCTTTCTCTTTTCTTCTTCTTTTTTTTTGCGATTTTTTGACGTTTGTACACTTTTACTTGTGAAGCCTGCTATAAATATATTCTTGCACGGTGTCCGTCCACCGTGTGCTACTTTTTATTCAACCTTATTATCCGATATCTTTGATCACTTTGGACCTTAACTCCTTCCATAATTTAGTCTCAATTCGTTGTTAACCAAATTTAACCTCTAAATACTTGCACACAAAACAACCAAATGATCCGTAGAGAACTAATATCGCAAACAAACCCATATTAGTAGTACACACTTTCGTTGACAACTGCCAAGTTCAAACTAAATTTTCAATTAGAATTATAATTAGATTATCAATTTTTTATCACAAATACATAAACCAATACATATTTTTATAAGTTGATTTAGGGTTTTTTTTCACGGTTATTTATTTTCTTGCTTCGAATGTTAACATGTATATAAAAGTTTTACGTATAAATTATTCTTTAATTAATAATAAATTGTTTCCTTATGCTTATTATAAGCAAAATGATGAGAATTGGAAATCCTACATAGCACAGATTGACATGTTGCTGCCATCTTTGGCTTGACAGGATCATGTGTTCAGCTAGCAGCTTGCAGTGGTGAGAACATGCCAGTTGATGTCCGTTAATTCAGTTTGGTGCCGTGCAAGCACACACGTGAGAATTGGCTGGGGGTAGGCAAGCAACAGAGTTTCTGTCGGGAAAAAGAAGATCATGGATAAGAACTTAGATTCGGATTAATCCTAATCACTATCTCTCACGTGCTATAATAAAAAAAACTCTGGTTTACACATTAAATTAGGCTTCTGATTAACTTATCCGGGCGATTTGCAGCGTCAGTGTGTAGTGGAGCAGCCCGTGAAGGAGATGAGGAGAAGTCAAAAGGCGACGAGATAAAAGATGTGACACAAGGCGCCCTAGTTTTACAATTCAGGGTGGGGGTGACGTGGGATTGTCTTAACCTCTAATCACCCTCCATTTGGACTCACACAAAGCAAATATCTACCCTACCCTGTAAAAATAAAACCCTCTCTTTATTATTTTTTTGTTGTCATTTATCTAGCCTATCATGAAATTTCAATTTGTATATAGAAAAACAAACTCGAGTGCATCATTGGCACGTGGAACGGCCGGTTTGTCTTTCATGGTACGTATATACCCCTCATGAGCTAGCTAGCTCTACGGAATTTGCGACAGCTAGCAGCCGCTGTGCTCAGTCAGATTTGGATAATTTATAGCAGGACAGCATGGCCATCCATACATTCCACAGCTGACACCTGTTTGCTGTTGTGCCGTGCTCGAAGAATTTAGGAACTCATAAACGTCAGCAGGTTGTACAATTAACAGAATAATAGCGAGTGTTGCAATTAGCTCAACCTAGAAGCTCTAGCTCTTGCACGTGAATTTATTTGCTTGTGGTCCAAATTTTGACCACAGGAAAAGTAATGCGCGAAGGGAAGACCAGCAGTCCTAGTGGGTAGGTTCTGAAATCCTCAATTCTGAAGGCCCTAAACGACAGCACCCGGGTCAAACCCAAACCAACATTAAAGGAGAGAATGAGGAAAAACTCCAGTGTGATCGATCATCAGCGGAAACTTCTCTAAGGTTTGTCATACAAGAAACGGGATCAGACCACCATCAGAAACTTATTGGTATTTTGTCAAACAAGCAACAACGAGCTCGTGATTCCGTCATCAAGATTCTGTTAAATATTCAGTCGTCAACTGATCGAAATCCATTATTCTGAAATCAAGATGCAGAAACACGCAACAAACAAACCCGCGGCAAATTCGAGCAGAATACCTTGACGCAATTGACCGAGATGCTCCCGGGCCAAACAATTCAGACGCAGGTAGCTGTTACCTGGCGAGCTCGCTGTCGCTGCTCAAGTGTTGTGTTGTGTTTTTTTTAGGTCTTCGGACTCGTGCCTGCCAGGTACAGGTAGCGGTCACGAGCCCACGAGGGCGGACGTTAACGGTCACCGCATGGATGTCGCAGCTTTGATCCAACTCCACATGGGGGATGGCGCCGCGAAATGGAGGAAATCACGGCATGTGAGAGGGGGAGTGGTGGCGCGACGAAATTAATCGTTCGCGGCCATGTGGTTTTCAACCTGGGAGTTCGGTTCCAAGGATATGAAGCATAGGCCTGTCGTTTTTTTCGTTTCGTCATGGTGATCGGTTTCTCGAAAAATGCCGCGAGCGAGAGACAGGTGGGATTGCCGCTGACAGATAAGACATCTAGAAGTAGTAGTTGTTTCATTTGGTTCAATGAATATTCCTAAGCAACGAACAACTCATGACACTTAAGAGAGGATTACTCCAATTCGTTAAGACGTTAACTAGTCCTGAAAGCCAGCCACCATAATCCGTACACGGTACAACTGTTCCCCGGCAGGCAATACCCTAACTCGTTCGTCTCGTACACCTGAAAACCGCAACGAAAACCCCTAACAAATCGTATTGGAGATCAGCGCAAATCCAAGAAACAGATCGATTGGAGAGGCGCAACGCAGGAGGGCGGAAGACTCTCCGCGCAGCCCACGCAGACGCTGACGCAGCGCGGCCGTGGCGACGCAGGGCTCCCGCTGGGCCCACCTGGATGACTCCGTGGCCGTGGGGTCGGGTGCCAGCGTGGGCCCGGCTGGCCGGTCAAATCATCTTCCAAACCGTCGTCGTCATCGTCCTCCTTCCTCCTGTTATTCATCCCTGACCCCGCGGCGTCACCAAAACCTCCCTCCTTCCTTCTCCGTTTGCGTCTCTCCTCGATCCCTCTCACCTCTTCGCCTCCGCTTAAAAGCTCGGCTCCGACCGAATCCACTCCCCCCCTCAATCCCGCAGCCCTACGGAAACCGCTAAACCACTGCACACACATATAGAAAGAGGGTTCGATCGATCTTGTAAAGTGACGCACCGCGCGCGGCGATCGATTGCTTGCTCCGTTGCCTGGTGATGGAGAAGACGAAGCTGCAGTTGCCGCTGGTGCACAACGATCGGCTGTGGGCGCGGCCGTGGCGGTGGGCAAAGACGGTGTTCTTCCTCGTGTCCATGCTCGCCTCTCTGCTCCTCGTCTGCGCGCCGACGCTGCTCATCGTGCTCCTCGACCTGCTCCTCCCGCCCGCGCTGCTCTCCAACTTCCACCGCGCGGCGAACCACCCCGCCTCGCTTCTCGACCAGGCCAGGGCCTTCCACTTCCGCTCCTCGCTCGTCGACCTCCCCGCCGTCTCCGCCGCGCGCTCCCTCCTCATCCTCTGTGAGTAACACACCACGCAATCGTTATCACCGTATGTGCGATGCGATCCCCACGCAAATCATCTTCTTCTTTCTCTCTGTTCACCTCACGGTGCATGGTTTGGCTGACGATCGCTGCATGTGTGCTCTGGTGCAGGCGCGTACACGGCGTCCGGTGGAAGCGCGGCCTACCTGTGGGTGGCCGTGCCGTGCAGCGTCGGCTCCGTCTGCTACGTCCTCGCAAAGGCGGCCGTGGTGTTCGGCGCGGCGCACGACGCGGCCGGCCTGGGGTTGCAGGGCAAGGGCCAGCTCGTCGCCGTGGAGGCCATGTTCCTCATGTCGCTCGCGCTCGCCGCCGCCCACATCGCCGTGGCCTACCGCGCCGGCTGCCGCGAGCGCCGGCGCCTTCTCGTCTACAGAATCGACGTCGAAGCTGTAAGTGATTCTCTTCTTTAGTTGCTCGTATTTATCAATTGTTTCTTTACAGTCCATGACGCGCCCGCGCAAAACAGAGAAACAAACGATTCTGCCTAGTTGTAGGGTGGAAACATATTAAACCTAAAAGATGCAAGCTTTCCAATCCGTGTTTTTCTAGAGATTCTGGAGAACAATCGAGGCATACACTTGCTGCCCATTTGATCAAACGCTTTCGGCCAAACAGAAACAGGGAAACGAAATGTCCTCTAGGTAATGCGTCGACATAGTTCATGGAATCTGCTTTAGCCCTGCGGGGCAAGCCGTGTCCCTGTGTGCAACTGTGCAAAGGAGGTTCTCGCGATTTCTTCTTTGGAGATTCCTGATTTCTTACGCACAAAGTAGCTCGATCAAACTTCTACCTCCATCTAAAATTTAGTTAGCTAAATATAGCTGTATTGTTCCCACGGTTTGACTGGTAAATGTTGCTTTGGCACGGCTGTTATTCAGGCTGTAGCAATTTCTTATAGAGAGTGATAGTACCAGTTCAGTTTTTTCCACTAATTATATAAAAAAAGATAGACAAATAACTCATGAACTGTTAGAATTTGCATGAAAAACGCATGAAGATTAGTCTAACATAATGGCCCGAGCATATTTTCCATGCGTTGACGTCACGGCCTAGAGTATCGATCGGGACAGGTCTCTAGAAATATCTGGAAAATGCAGCCATCCGTGTACAATGAGCTCAACGGACACCACAACTGCAATTGTTTAGCCTATCACTGTCTCCGAGTATACTTCTTCTGGCCTGATCTTCATAGCCAGGGAATCTCCGCGACACTGTCAGAATTTAGATGTCACAATATTGAACACAAATCCCAACTGTCCTAAAGTCTCTGACGATTCTTTACACACAAAAGAACTGCATTTTTGACTGGTAGTATGCTGAAATGAAACAGTTTCTAATAGTAGCTCATATTGCTAATGATTTACTGCTGGATTATGCAGGTGAGGCTAAAGGGAGGCCAAACGCCCAAGTCCCTGAAGCAGCAGTTCGCCGTATGACACTCGACCGGTCTTCGGAGTCGGGGGCACAAACTGAATGCAGGATTGGCTCCTCCGGTCTCAAATTTTGGTTCGAGTAGATGTGTACACTATGATCGTTCACTCTACATCGAGTGAACATAGTGTAATGAAGATGTAAATACGAAACATTTGTGCTTCGGCCTCCTGCAGTCAATGCAAAAAATGGGATGAGCCGTTCGTCAGATGCAAATGCTTCTTGTCTTGGCCTTTTCTGTTGGGTATCCCTTTGTGATACAGAGGGGGTGGATCATGTGCATCGGTGACGATGCACCTGATTGATCAACGAATGTTCAGGTATCAGGTCGGCATGGGTCCCTGGTGAGAGACCCTTATCTGTTAGGAGTAAGTTGCACGTTTTGAGTCCGAGTCCGTTTCAGAAGAACGGGTGTCAATCTTAAACGTTTTCTATCTATTTAAAAAAGTACATATCTGTCACACATTTTCTGAACCAACCCCAAACTCGATTGCTTAGCAGAATAACAGCGTATGTTCGTTTGAAAGAAGCAGATGTATCTTGATAATACAATCAGCATGTCCTACCTCAGTCCTCATCGAAATCCACCAAGCCCACATTGACCAGCAGCAGATCTCATCAAAATTTCAAAACCATATACAGTATATATAAAGTTACAAGAAATTGCATGAGCATGTGAATGGTCATCAACCGTGGTTAAATCAAACAAAAACACGATCAGGTAGCTCCATACGAAAGACGCTGAAGATTTCTTCCATGTGTTCACCTAACAGTTGAAAAAAAATTTCTGCTATCCGCAGAAATTTCGGACCAAAGATCGATGACGCACCTGATAATTTAAAAAAGTAGCACTGACCAACTGAACAGACAGGAGCAAGTCTTCCAAATGGCCAATAAGCTTGGCAGTCTAGACCGTTGACCAAGGGGTAAAGAAGACTTTGATTTGCTTACAGCTTCTAAAAGTCCAGTGTCCTCTTTCCATTGTAGGGGCCTGAAAACCACAAGTTTGTGTCTGGGCTACTACTCATTGACAAATGGACTACACAAAAGGAAGAGGCACATTGTGAAAGGGATCCGGGGATTCTGGACTCTTTGGGGGCGCGTACACACATTGTGCATAGATGGACCAAGTTTTGCCGGTCCAATACCATATTTCTTAGCCCAACAAGATACCAACACGTACAGGGGCCAAGGGGAAGCAAGCTGAAATGAAATTCCGCTCCTCTAAAAATCAAAAGTTGTGTATTGAAGTAAGGAGTCTATATCATTGGATGGTGAAAATAGATCGCCAATGTAACATCACATAGCAGCGATCGATCCTCTATCCGTAGACGTCAAACAACATGTTATCAGAACCAAAGATAACAGGAGTTAGAAACAAGAGTACAAGACACAATTGACTTGCGACATATAGGGTAAGAGGTGGGGATTAACATGTAGTCCGGCTAGCCCTTGCAAAAGGGGAAATACAACACCTGCTTGTACTAGTAATACCACTCCATCATTCAGGAATATTCAGATTTTTCAGCGTGATTGATAAGAGCATGCATGCTGTAGAATTAAGAGAGAAATTAAGGCGGTGGATATGATGCGTGCATATATCCGTCGGCAAGCAAGACACACATAGATTGTGTGAGATCGACGAGAAACGTGAACCGATGGCTACTAATAATGGCCAGGCAGGCACGCAAAAAGGCTAGCCCGTGGCTGAAGCAGCAGATGGGGAATTATAAGGCTGCAGGGAGTCGGATGCATGCATGTACGGCCTGCCGTTTTGCATCCACGAGAAAAATTTGGAGAAGCTAGTGGTCGAAGGACGCAGTGAGATTGTAGCTCGAAAGGTGCGCCCCAGCCGTGTGTTCCCCCGGCGCGGCACATCCGTCGATCGGCCCCTTCGACGGCGACACCTTATCTCGATCGGTACATGCACCTCCTGCAACTCAACGATCAATTCAGGGCTTAATCATCAAAACGACTGCGTTAGATCGAGATGGCGCATGGCACCGGCAGATCGAGACAAGATTAAGTTGCGCGTGTGCGCGTGCGTGCCCCGCGGATGTGGTAGCTCGATCGGTGGATCGGCTAGATCCCCGTTAATTCTTCCACGCGAGCACAGCGATTGTGTTGCGATCTTGTCTGAAATAACGCCCCTGTGATGGAACGATCATCGCTACTGCTAGCTGCATGCATCGATCGACCATCTCGATGCCGGTGCCCACACGTACGGACATCTCACATCGATATATAGTACGTACTACGTTGGGCTTCTGTCAGGGACATGCGTGCATAATTGCATATGCCTCGTGTGAGGTTTGGTTGAGTGGATGGGACGGACGAAATACGTACTCACGTACGTGACCGGATGGACCAGGATCGATCACTAAGCCAATCGATCGTATCATGTTCAGTTGACACGCACGTGCAGATAAAATTGCTTAATAAACGGGTTTGACTACTGGTCAATTACCTTTTTTTCCCAATCGAACGGTTTTTTTTTTTTACAATTTAGATTGTTTTAAGATTCGTTCACACTCCTATACCTGTTCCCTCCTTCTTTCCGTGGTGCCCGTCTCAACGCTGTCACTCGTGCTGTCACGCATGACACGCAGCGATGCCTCTCTTTATCCTGCCTCCTTTTGTGCGTCTGTTCCAATGCTGGCACCGACGAGCCCTGCTAGACCTGACCTCCTCATTGTCTGCCTATGACGTCCTTCTCCGCGCAGCACCACTTGTCATGTGTCTTCGTCAACTTTAGCACCTTTCCTCCCACTGCCGTCTTGTCCACCCATATCCGGTGCCCACCCAACCTCCTCTCACCAACATAAAACCCGAAAACCGAATTCGACAAATTTTGCTGAAGTTCAGATGTCATTGACATCAAGGGCTCTCAAATATTAGTCTTTGTCATCTCACTCCTCTCAGATAATTGCTTGGCCATCCGATCTAAAACCTATGTCGTTCCTTCGGTCAACTAAAAGTTAAAAAATTCTTAGTTAACTGCTTCCTATCTCTAGCGTAAAAATACTACATTTTTTTCATCCCACACATATCACACTTTAATGTATTTGTTTTTCACTTTTTTAAACTCCAATACATTTATCTTCTATTTTTTAAACTTAATGCATTGATTACTCTAAAAATAAAATCTTTGTGAGATAAATAAAAATGTGAAAAATAAAATCCGCATAGGATAGAGACTAGCAAATTAAGCATTATTAAATTAGCTTGACCTAATAGCTAGTATAGTACGGCTGTGTTCAGGGATAGATTTTTTCTGGACTTTTACGCATATACTTTTCAAATTATTTTAAAAATTTCTATACAGACGTTTCTAATTTTACTTTTCTAAAATAGATTTTTTAATTTAATAATTGTTATTTTTCATCATTTATGTTATTAAGTAAATAGGATAATCTATCGTCAGGAATCACTTTCAAACCCAAGCTATGTGCGTGTACTAGTTGGCACGGGTGGCATACATCGTGACATGACAGGTCGAACCACTGTAGCAGCTGGTGTACGCAGGCAGCTAGGAAGCCAGGGAATTAGGCCAAGACCCCGGCGGTCGCTGCACTCCGATGACGGATGGACGGCGTCACGCTTGGCATGTACTAGTACTAACCACACAGCTAGTAGGGCGCTAGGAGTAGAACTTGCAACCGCGCGCACGCAATCGTGCATAGATTTGAGGCGAGACTGCCGCGCGCCCTGATTGATGGAGCAAGCGGCCGGCTGACGATGATGAGCTCCCTCACTCGTACCACCCAACTGTTGGGACAATCTCCTTTTGCAAATGTGCGTCTCTACCCTGCTACTAGTCGCTCCCTCTACGTACGCTAGCTCCCATCTTGTTGGCGCCGGCCGGGTAATAGTAGGTCGCCAATTACTGCAGCGACGACGATTCATGCCGCCTGAAGATTCTGCCACCTCCTCCCTGAACCGTCATACTCCATATACTAGTAGTACCTTGCTGTGCAAGTTCAGTAGTGTAACAGTTGATGATGGTGCCATGTAAGTATGGGAGTGATACTGATGCATCGGCATCGGCTGAGGAACAAATCGTCGATTCCTGCCCTCTGCGAGGATGATACATTTTGCATGCACAGTCGACTGCACTGTAGGCAGTGCAACGCAGCAGACTTGAGAGACAGCCGGTCGTGTTCGCTACAACGTCCCGGTACCCTGCCGACGACAACTACAGTAGTGCTTTTCCTGATGTCAAAATACATGTACAGTATTTGAGATCGCCTACCTAGCTATTCGCACGGTTTTGACAGTAGGAAGTTCTGTAGTTTGCGCATGCATGTACTGTTTTGACAGTTAGGCATAGTGAAGTATACTGCACACGACTCTTCAGCATAGCACGAATACAAGCAAGTGCCTTCACGCTTGACAGTGACAACGACATGAAGCAAACACAGCATGACCAATATAATCAAAGCCGAGATATCAAACCTGTATGGTTTTACTGTTTGGCACAGAAAATTTTCTAGTTGCCTAGACGCCATTTGGAGTAGTAGTACTGTACAGTAACCTATATATTGTGCAGCGAGCTAGACAAAAGGGGATCGATGGGAGACGTAACCACGACGTGAATCCTACGAGTGATACATATTGCAGGGAGCTAGCTCACGTGAGTGCAGAGTTTTCTGCGTGATATGAGAGAGGGGAATGATATGGCTAGCTTGATGATAGTACAATCATACAATAGAGAAACTAAACAGTTAAAGTTTCTCAGAAAGTGACAAGGAGATCAATTGAAGTACTAAAAGATGGAGAATATTGGAGGTGGGCGTACCTCAATCAGTTAACTTATGTAGGATCACAGGGAACAAAAGAACAATGGCTACCATGAAATTGGTTCATTAGTCCTTTCCAACGAGTACTACATCCAAGATTGAGAAGATGCGTTTTCTCAATATCACTGGAAATGAACAGTTAGACTGGGCATTAGCAAACTAATCAATCTACTAACAGTTAGACTGGAGTAGGATCCTGAAAACGCTAGCTGGTATAGTACAAGAGAAACAAATGAGAAAGCAAAGCAAGCAAAGCTGGACGAGATGTTGATGGCCCCACAAATAGGCATGGTCCCACTGTTCTCTTTTTTTTTGTGGGTTGTTTTAATTGCAATTAGTTGGAAACTGTGGACCACTCTTTCCCCAGTTGGCGCCAGGCCCTACTTCTGGAATATTTTGCGGGGAGTGAACAATTGGAGCACATAAACGCTTTCTAGTGATTTTTATCAAGTCCTTATAGTTTTTAGAATGATTGACCTAAAAAGTTGAAGTTTAAGAAACATCTATCTACAATGCACAAGCATTTTCATCAAGTTTCCATACTTCTTAATTACTCCAAATTAATAGGACAAGAGAAAATGTACGGATGAACGAAAAATTGAAAATGGATGTGCTAAAAAGTCTTATGTGGAAATTATACTATTGCCTTACAGCTATATAGAGCTCGAACAAAATTTCCATACCCAAGCAAGGGTCTAGACATGACCCGCTCAAAAGCTAAAGTGCCTATATCAATCTATTGTGAAAGCAATATATTCCATTTCGTGGAAAGTTTTTTATATTATTTTTATTTCGTTTATAGAATAAGATGCTAATATAAGTCTGATATGATATTACTTAAAACTAACAGGAGGCATGCATAAAACAAATACAAATTTGTAGTTTTTCACTACCAAACATGTAAAAGATGCAAAAGTCCTAACTAAGCAAATTAGCAATTTAGCATCAACTCAAGTGAAATTTAAGTGTTTTAAGGTTTTAAAATAGTTAATGATTGGTAGTAAACCAAATAGCCAAACTTCAAATAAAGCAAACAAAAGACAAATAGTCACAAAGAATGGCATAGCCGTGGTGGATTTTGTTGACCGCTAAAGCCGGTTTTAAACAATAGTAAATAATTGCATACCATATAAAATGTTTTCAAATTCCTACAACAATCTATCTTAGAACACCACAAATAAAAATAAGAAGTAAAAAAAATGTGGGTTGTTGTACCTAGGCAGTCTTACGAAAATATTCCAGCTAACTTGCATTGGAGGAATAATGGAGAACATGCAAACTAATTTTATGCTAACAGTGCCATATTAAAAGCTAGCTAGGGTTTTACGACATCGAATTCTATAAAAGGAATTTTTAGAATCAATTACTATTTACAAATTTGAACATGGGCTATGGTTAGGAAATTTTTTTAGACAGAGAGTGCATATATGTCTAGGCTTTTGTGTCATCTCTGTAATAGGTAATCTTCACACATGAACAAACTCAAGAGTGGAGAGCTTCTACGGTGCTTGGAAGTTATCTGGTCCGTTGATCAATTAGAATCTAGTGGTCTACAAACGAAGGTACCTCTCGAAAGGTAGCCTAAAAGTGGGCCAGGTACTTAATTTGGGGATTAGGTGGTAGGTTAAATTGGTAATCGTGTCTTTTATCATATCAGATTAGAGGACTAACAGTGTCTCTTTTCTGGGTGGCGATAAAACTACTGACAGAGGGCACATAATGACGTGGCGTGGTGGGCTGAAGGAATTAGGGAAATTATCATGGTGGATTGGTGTCCACTATCAAACTATCAGTAACTATGCATATGGCAGTCGATAAGCACACGTACAATCAAGTAAATGGGAACCATAGCTTTTGCTTTTGATAATACACTGAATATACATCAGAGACTATGTAAATAAACCATATATAGCTTCTGAGAGTACCCTAAAAATGCTTCTGAAATGTAAAACTTTCGAAAAAAAGAAAAGAAAGCTGAACATGTTGATTGTGTAGCGAGCGATGAAACTCATACTTGATCATTACTCAACTCAAACAATACCAATTGATTACCTAGCATATTCAAACAATACTAAATTACTGTTTTATAGGAAGGCTAAGTTGATTGATGTGTAGTTTATTATTGTAATGACACAAAACAACGTATTGAATACGCTGATTGTATAATTAATGATAAAAAGAGTAATTAATCGATATGCGTTTTTTCCTTTAATATACGCCCAGCAAATATGAAAAGGTTTCTCACATTGTCATACATGCATAAGGCTCCGCAAAAATGAGAAGAAGCTATTGGTTTGGGAATTGTATGAGCTCTACGAGCATGTCTCAGAAGCAGGAGATGCAGTCATGCAGATTAGGTGAGCAACGGATGCCTAGAAAGTAGATAGGAAGTTACGGCTAAGAACTAATACTAAATTACCCGTGTTTATAATAGTTTATTTCTAAATTATCCTTAATAAATCAACGGTGCACGTTTACTAGAGGAGGAGGTTACGTGAGGTACCTCTCAAGCATAGTAAAGGAGCTCTTGGATGGGATGCAGCACTGGTAGCGGCCGAGCGAGAGGTGGTAGCAGAAGAAGCAGCAGCTAGCTGCGCGGTTGCAGGGCGAGGCGAAAGCTTGACGCGGCAACCACCACCCACCCCGGCCCGGTCCAGACCTCGCCACGGACCTGCTGCTTGCCTGTCTCCCTCCCCACTGATCCCATGTACGTATGCTTTTTGCGCCATATCCCACCTTTTTTCCGTTTCCTGATCTTTGGTTTGGTTGGCTTTTTAAGACCCGTGCGTCCAAATCGATCTGGCCTTTTCACACTACTGTAAGAATAACTTTTTAGCCAAGAGCAAAATAATTTTCTTACAGCCGGTCGTATTACCATCATCATCTGTAAAAACCTTTGTCCGGCTCAAGAAACACGGATCAGCTATAAAAATATATTTTTTTACATAGGCCGAAAACGCGCTCCATCGGTCACATGAAAAACAAGTTTATTTTTATAGGCAGTTTATTTTATAGACGATACACCTTATTGGCCGACTGCTTCTCACCCCTCGAACTTTTCCTTCTCACCGTCAAGGAAAAAAATAAAAAATAGGATGTATTGTTTTGATATCGAGCCTTTTAATGAATTTTACTCTCGTTACATTATCTCCCCATTATCTTTAGTGATTTTTTCTTCTAATTTTAAGTTTTTGTTTGAAATGAATAAAAAGAAAATGGTATTTTAAATATATTTTTTTAGATTGTAAATATTTGTCAACTTAGGGATTTTTTTTAAAAAAATCCTCTGGTGTTTTATCATCCAATAATTATGAATTTTATTGCAATTATTGCCCAGTTGGTTGGTTCTCTCTATATGTAATTTAGAGAGATAAACTCTAATTTAGTCTCTATAGTTTATTTTTAAATAATATTAATCTTATTTTTTCCTATAGATTACTTCTTTTAGAATCTTTGGTGCGTGAAGAAAAATAAAAAAGTTGATTATCTGGGAAATGGCATATTTACAAATTTTAAAAAATAATTAATAATTAAGACAAAGGAAAGAATTTTATTTAAAATATTTGTAAATTGCAAATTATATTATGGTCCGTATTTATAGATGGACAGGGCAGAAATAGATATATGAGACGACAAGATTTTAACCATCCTTTCTCAATAAGTTGTCTATATTCATTAAAAATACAAAAAAGTATAATATAAGTAAGATGACAAAGAAAATATATTATCTATGTTTGGACTATAAAAATAAGAAGGTATAAATAAAAATAGAAGCTATCAAGTCCTACTTGGTTTGGTATAGGTTTTATGTGACCTATATAGTTTGGTTTAAACATAGTGAGACAATTGAAGGTAAAAATAGTATTATGTAAGAACCTGATATTTGTCTAAAGGATGCTATTTATGATTTCATTTATGATGGTTCTATAGACCATACAATGGTGGATGATATTAGTATCAAAATATATGAGATGTTGTGGCATGCTAAACCATAAGTTATAATGGGGTCAACAAGAGGCCTAGATAATTTCAAAGCATTACAGAAAATAGTGATGCAATTGTTGTACAATGAGTCAAAGGGTTGTGATAAGAACTTCTCTACACTTCGTACTATGATGGAACTTCTTAGGTTGAAAGTTCACAATGACTGGTCCGACAACAGCTTCAATAATTTGTTGTTTTCCTTGAAAAAATGCTACCAAATCTGAACTCATTACCAACAAATACATACCTAGTGAAAAAACACATCTTTCCTTTATTATTAGGTGTCAGAAGATTCACACATGTGTCAATCACTACATCATGTACCGTTAAGAGAACCAGAATCTAAGCAGTTGCCCTTATTGCGACGCAAGTTGGTATAAAATGGTTACCAAGTCTTTGAATAAACAACACAGTTTGTCCAATTAAAAGAGAAAAATACTTGCCATAATGATATGGTACCTTTTAATAAAAGATCGACTGAAATTTTTTTTCTTGAATCCTAGGGATGCCAAACTAATCTGATGACATAAAGATAAATCTAACTCATAGAGAAACCATGGAGGAAACCACTAATAAAAGGTTATCGTTTGGTCCATCAAGAGTGGTTACTCTTGGCAAGCTTATAACATTAACGATTACACATTTTATACCAAAACAATGGATAAGAAGAGTATAACCCAAAACAGTGGCATTTGGGTAGATGAAATCGACGCAAATGGAGAGAAGAACATTTATTATGACTTCATAGAAGAAATATAGGAGCTAGAGTATGGATTGAGTTTGCATATACCATTGTTTTAGTGCTAATGGATGAAACACCCATAGGGTGTATTCGTAGACAATTTTGGTCTAACAATTATTGACCTCAATAATGTGGGTCATAAAGATGACCCCTGGTTACTTGCTGATCGTGTCCCACTGGTTTTCTATATCACTAACACCATAGACAAAAACAAGGACGTAGCGCTCTCCGAAAAGCAAAAGGATCGTAGAAGTTAAAAACTTGGAAGATGCCAAGGACTACAATCAGTACAACCAAATGCTGTTATTTACATATTTTCGTAACAAGATAAAGCTTGTAGAGACAACCCTCGATGAAAAAACTTTCAAATTCTACATGCGAAAAATGTGTAATAGGATAATTTGCATGGACAGTGAAAATATGTAATTTGATAATTTGTGCGAATGTGTAAAATTTATACATGATATATGTGAAAATACATAAGAATTATAATTGAACTATAATTTTATTTTATGGAGTACAATTAAAATAGAAAAATTATAGGGGGCATTTCTGAGATGGCTGAAAGCACACACCGTGTTTTCACAAGCAACACATGTTTTCAGTCGCTTGCAAAAACTCATTTTTGTAAGTGGCATATAACTTTAGCCACCTACGAAAACCATTTTCCTAGGTGACGCATGGTATCCCTCACATACAAAAATGTCTCCCTATAAGACACGTAGGAGAGAAGAATTTTCTAAGTTCCACATACCGAACATTAGTATGGCGCCGCTAGGCTGCCAAAATTCAACCACCCATGTATTGCCACTCGGCCTCCTCTCCCGTCTTTGACTTCCACCTCCACCACTGTCCCCGTACTCCAGCCTCCGTCCTTCGGCTGCTTGTCTGTCGCAGCTCCTGCCACACGACCTCGATCAACGCTGCCAATGCTCCTCGTCCCTATCGCTCAATCTCCTCTTCCTGGCTGTAGTCGGCCTCCTTTGCCCCGCTGTGCTTGGCCTCCCCTTCATCGCACACGCTGCCCTCTGCCATCTCGCCCTCACCCATGACGCCGCCTCCATCTCTCCTCATCAACCGGTACTCGCGGCGTGGCCGCCACGCCTAGTCGTCGCCGAGCATCCTAACTTCATTGAAAAGGCCTCGCCATTGTCCGCTTATCATTGGCTGGCCAACCATATTTGCTGCTGCTCCTTGAGTTAATTTTTTTGAAATTTTATTGTGTGAAATTTATATGGAAATGTTGAATGAATTTTGATGCAAAAGTTAGTATTAATTTTGATGTGAATTTACAATGAATTTGATTTGATATAAAATTTAGAATGATTTTTTATGTCAATTTTAGTTCATAAATTAATATAAATCTAGGATTAATTTTTGATGTGAATTTTGAAGTATTTTAGATATAAAAATTTGAGTGGATGTATTAATGTTAAATACTATGTGAATTTTCTATATAGATTTTATATGTGAAAGCTGGTTCATTTATAGATGTGTATTTTACGTAAATGTTATATGTCAAATGTAGATGTAAATTTTGGTTTAATTTTACATGTAAATTTTAATGGATGTATTATTGTTAAATATTACGTACAAAATGGTCGGATCCAGAAGAAAATTTATGTATTTCGATAATTAACTTAAGCGTGATGGACACTGAACAAACCACAAAAGTGTCACGATAAGAGGAGACATTAACTGCTTGGCCGACATCATCAGATGATAGCCTCCAAAGCGTACGGTCGTTTCACTTCCCCAACAATACACATCCTAGCCCGCAGGAGAGAAAAAATGCAGTGGATAATGCTAACTATGTCCTAGAGGTGGAAAGTTTTTTACACTCAACTTCATGAGTTAATTGTATGCATCTATTTTTATATAGCACTAATGATTTTATTTCATACGTAGACAAAGATTCCTCCACGAAGGTCCACATGTCATAGAGTTTCATCAAAGCGACAACAACAAGTTGATGGAGTATTAGAAACTTCCTTTGTCCTAGAGAGAGAAACAACTGTTGTTCAAACAAAGCCTAAACATAGAAAGGGAGATCAGGGCAGGACCAAGTTGATCAATGCTAAGGGATATGCAACGACCCCCATAAATAGTTATTAAGTGGCAAAACCAATGTGGGGATATTATTAAGGACTATGTCTTAATATTAATTGCAATTGGGAGATAGTTGGAGAGGGGACCAAAAATTATCTATAGGATGAGCTAAAGAAAAGAATTGTATTCCCCGAAGGAACCGAGAAAGAGGTAAAAGGTAGCCACCCTTCAGAACATGGCCAAGTCATGACATAATTGAAAATCAAATCTCAACACAAATTACGTGGAGAGAGGATTGACCCCAAAGTTTAGGAAGATCATCACCCTCACCTAGTAGGACCAGTTTGTGGTGAAGATGACCACAATAGAAAATATGGCATTGAGCAAAAAGATGACAAAACTCGCGAAGAAAAACAAGTTTCATCATTGTCAACCCTCAGGTGGCTATACTGGAATGGCCAAAAAGTGGAAAAAGGTCAATAATAACTAGAGAGTGCAAGGAAAAACAGTGCCCAATGGAGGACTATGACAAACGAAACAGGAAATAGGTGCATGCATAGATCCTAGAGATCACTGACTTTGGTAAGATTGTATTCCTAGACTCAAACCTCCAAGAAGTTATAGACAAGATGAAGGGTTTCGCACAGAGAATGAAATATGGCTCTTTTAAGTCTTTCAGGCGGAGGGACTAGCTGACTGCCATAGTTGGCAACCCCAGGAACGATGGCCGCATCCGTGTCATAGCATCCAAGCTAAACTTGAGACAAAAATCCGTACAAGACGCATCCATCTACAAGAAGTATGATTGTTTCAAGGAGACATTAGAGGAAACACTATGGATAATGGTGGCCTAAGAAATAGTGAGGTTTGAAGCAAGTACCATTCCAGACCTACTTTCCCAACTGCAACCCCAGATAGAGGCAAGCGGTGACCAACTTTTAGTGTAGTTGTTGCAAACAGATCAAGTCATAGTGCCAATGAGCGTCGGATCTACTCCCACCCTAAAGTTTCCTGTCGACGACATATGGGAAGACACTCCATGCACGCTTCATGTTCTCGTTAGAAGGGAAAGACAAACAATGGAGGTTGCGAAGGGCAGAGCAATATCGAGCCGCATTTTTCACGGTCAACTAATCCTATAGGAGTATGCCAAAGTTGTAGTGGTCAATGTCAATGAATATCAAGCCATGTGCGAGATTGACATTTCAATGAGTTAGGGCATCAAATACCTCGAAGATACTATCGATCAGATTATTTTTTAGTATAAAAGAGATATTGTTCTAACAACATGGGTGGAACCCTCAAAGAGGCTACCAGATCCGACTCCACGTTAGCCTTCACCGGTAAATCCTCTCCTAGAGGTAGAAGACATGTTCTCTGTAAGTCAACTTTCTTGTACGCCACCACAATAACCTTGTCCAAGGATAGCAACATCTCTTCCTTTCGTTGTAAATCCTACGCTAGTTCCTATTGAAACAACTATCTCTCAAAGCTAGGAAGTGCCTACTCTATGAGAAGCCTCTCTAAAACCTCTGGTGTCACAAAAAATCAAACCCCATGACCATAAGTCAAAAGACAAGAACAATGAGTGCTAGATGGTAAAAGAATTTTAATGAAGAGAGAATTTAAACATGAAGCCCGATGCATATATGGAGCGAAAAACCCAAACTCTATTAGGATCAATAAGTATACATATAGAATTCATTGTCACCAATGAAGATATGCCGGAGCAATTCGTGAACTGCAAACCATTCCTCCTATTTTGGATGCTCGAGGATGGCCCATTTCAAATGTGAAGATGACATTAATAGTACATAAGAGCCAATAGACTTGGCATCTCCTATATTACAACTTGTGCATCGAAGAAACATTTTATGGATGACAAAAGCATGGTTTTAATAGATTTTAGAAACATGCATTCAATGTACCATCAAGAAAAACTTGATATTAATCTCGTTGTCGTGTGGTATATGTAAGTTAACATATATCGATCTTACTGTTATTAAATCACTCTCTAATCAGTAACTAATTAGAGCCGTTCTTAATATTTAGGATGCAATACAACATGTTAATGAAGTTGAATAAACGGTCACCTACTTAACTTGCTACGAATCTCAAGGCCAGCACACATTATCGACATACAAGAAGATTACAATGTGTTGAAGGACAAGTTTAAAGAAAGAGATTAAATATATTCAAAAACTATAAACTAAAAAGAAGATAGATATTGATGTCTACATAGTAGGTACGATGACAATTATGATATATAAAACATACATAATGGCGTCGTTAGCATAGTCATTGTATATAAACAACAATGAGTAACATTAATTTTTATACAGAGACCATTATATTTATTTTATGATATATCATCAGGATTACAAAGTCATTATGCTAGACCCAATAGATATTACATAGGAATATCAAACTTTTATCGATATTTTAGATAATTAATTTATTTATTCGACATTGATCGGCTCCGGTCCTTATATTATATATAAGATTACTGACTAACTTTAATTTTTTTCTATTTAATGCTTTCCTAGTGATGAAGTGGCTTGTATAATACGATGCATATTTTTCATAAATATAAGACTTTATACACATATAATAAACAAACATATATTATTTTTATGTTGTTCATAAAGTGTCACAAACAAGTGCTATATAGCGTATTATGCACTTATTATACATCTCACTACCTTAAGTCCAATGGATGGTACTACAACAAAACTAATAAACACATTTAAATATTTGACGTCTACATATATTACATAATTAATATTTTTTGACATAACATGTTTGTGCAAATATATAATCAATGATAGAGATAAGATACTCGATGATAAATAAATTAAGAATATGATACGAGACATTTATCATTTTATTCACCGTGAGATCTGTTATATTCACGGAGAGTTTTTTGACAAGGAATATCACCTCGTGCAATACCAGAGTTAGAGATAACTTATCAAGTGAGACATTTCATTATTCCTATAAATTATAATTTTACTATTATAAAAAATGAGTGATAAATTAAGTGTTCTGATATAAAATTTAGGATGAATTTTATATGTAACCTATACTGCCTGTAAATGCACCGCAAGCAAAAAAAATTTTTGCATGTGGCTAAACTTATGTGTTATCTAAAAAAAATTTTACATACGGCTAAACTTATACATCGTCAAAATGCATTCTATGAACGGGCTAAGAGCTGCATGCAAAAATATTTATTTTTATCAGATTAATTAAAGACAGCTTCTCTAGCCGACTTTAATAATCAGTTTAATCCATCTAAAAAATATTAAATTTTTTTAATAGTATCATCTTGTTTTCTTCTTTTCCCTGCCCTCCCATGACAAAGCAAGATTCCTACGTGCGTGTGAGCTGAGCAGCATCTGAGCTAGCTGAAGAAGGACTCGGCCTACCTGCTACCTGCTCTTGCGCCCGGCCTGATTGCTACTTGCAACGCATCGTATCGTCGTCTTTACTCTCTGACTTGTGTGTGCATGTTCTATTTCGTCCCACCGTCTCGTCACTTCATTACTCATCTGGCTATATCGATGGATCACTCGAGCTACTAGCTCGCAAGCTAGTTGTACTGGCTAAATTTTCGCTTCTGTCTCCATCTATTTTGCACGAATCGAAAGTGAGCTCATCTCTTGCGCTATTAATTTCATTGCTTAGCTTCTTGTTTTGCTTGGGTTGCTAATTGCTGTGGTGTTTGCTTTTGCTAGAATTTTGGCGATCGGGAGGAAAGATCGGTATGGCGCATGATCCGAGCATGGGGTTTGCGAATTACTTCTCGGCGGCAGATGCCACGGCGTCGTCGGTCACGACGCTCATGCCGACGATGGACGAGGCGGCGCCGGAGCTGTTCGGATTGCAGGCCGGGATGGAGCTGCTCGGCGTGCGCGGCCTTGATATGATGCCCGGCGCGACAAGCAAGGTCGCTGCGCTCGTGGATCATGGAGGAGGAGCCGACGACGACGGCTCCACCATGCGCTTCCTCAGCGAGCAGCAGCACCACCACCACCAACAGCCGGGCCAGGCGCCACTGTCTCTGTCGATGTACCGCCCGGACGGCGTGTTGCACCTCGGTGGCGCGTCTCAGCAGCAACTGATGGCGCCCGCGGCGCCATGGATGTACCACGACCCGTCGCCGTCGGTGCCGACGCCACACGTGCACGGTGCGGCGTGGCACCTGCGCAGCTCCAGGTTCCTCCTCCCGGCGCAGCAGCTCCTCCAAGATTTCTGCAGCCATCCCGTGGACAGCACCAAGCGCACCGCCAACGCCAAGGTATCAAACCCGCAGACGACGCAGCAAGAAGACGGCCTCGGCGACGGGTCGTCGTCGTCGTCAACCTCCTGGACCCCGTCGCCGCAGATCCAGGCCATGGAAGCCCTGGATCTGCAGAGGCTCAAGGACAAGCTCTACATCATCCTCGAAGAGGTGAGCGCTCGATTAATCGAGCTAATTAACCCACTCTCTTACCGAAGAGAATCTGCAGCTTGGTCAGGAGTAAAAATGGTACAGGATTGCCCGAAAGGGGGCACCTGAGACTAGGGCAGGGAAGGGATCCTATTCTTGGACCTCACCATTAGCTTTTGGAAACCTCTACTCCCTTGCCTCTGAACCAGAGGCCAGCTAGGGCCCCCTACCTAGCCGTCCGGCCGGTCAGTCGTCATACGTATATGCAGACAGACTTGGCTCTGGCGCCATGGCTGTGCAAAGGCAAGCCGCTTCTGTGAGCGGCAGGGAGACCTCCACTACAGCTAGCTACCCCTTTGCCCATCCGCTCCCCTTGCCATGCATTGAATTCCTCAGCTAGAGCTCGTGGCATGCAAGCGGCCGGTTTTTACTACTGTGCGTGCTGCGACGCTGCAGTGCAGTGCAGTGCAGCTGAGCTCTAGCGGTTGCAGAGTTCTAGCTATAGCTTGTTACGGTCTACTGGCCACTGCCAGTTACTGCACTGGCAGTTGTCACCGTTTCACTGTTCCATTGGCCATCTTCCTCTTTACCACGTCCATGTCCATACACGTATGCTTGGCGCAGTGCCTGTATGTGTACTCTGCCGTGCTAGTCCTAGCTAGACGCCTAGTCGTGCACTGGCTACAGTGGGAAGAGGAGAGTGAAAGTTAAAGATGCCGTCTTTGAGCTAAATTGATGTACGTATGTGACGTCGTCGCATGTGTGAGTGCAGGTGGACAGGAGATACAGGAGGTACTGCGAGCAGATGAAGGCGGTGGTCGGCGGGTTCGAGGCGGTGGCCGGGGAGAGAGCGGCGGCGGCTTACACGGCGCTGGCGTCGAGGACGATCTCGAGGCACTTCCGAAGCCTGAGGGACGGGATCGTGGCGCAGCTGCAGGCGTTGAGGAAGGCGCTCGGGGAGAAGGACGTGAGGGTGCCCGGGATGACGCGGGGCGAGACGCCGCGCCTCAAGGTGATCGACCAGTGCATCAGGCAGCACAAGTCGCTGGCCGCCGCCGCCGCCATGGACAGCCACCCGTGGCGACCCCAGCGCGGCCTCCCCGAGCCGGCCGTCACCATCCTCCGCGCCTGGCTCTTCGAGCACTTCCTGCACCCGTAAGTACATTAATCATCTACGTACACATATACATACATACACTCGTGCTTGCATGCATCGATCATCTACCTCTTGCATCCATGTTCTGAACAGAACGTATTTCGTGCACTATAGGCCATACTGTTTCGACGTAATTAAATAGTTCACATAATACTTTTTAGTGTGGTTAAGGGAATTGTCGTTGGTCTTTGTCTTCTTGATTATGTGCCAGGGAGGCATGTTCACGAGTGTACAAGTGTGATATGCATGTGCATCTTTTTGTGTAATCGCGAAAATGAAACTACTTGAGTATTACAAATTTACAATGTGTGATAATCTAAGTTCAGGTGGTATACGTAGTTAGTAGAATTAAGTTTTGCATTCTTAGTTAGTGTAATCACGGAATGAAAGAATGTTAGTATTCATGCGCGTGACACACAATTTGCTATGGACGGTTGTTCGTAATGAACTTTTTCGCGGTCTATATGTGGTTGTTAGTTTATTCTGCAGCAAGCATTGTTCTCCCAGACCACAATTGTCTTGGCATCAAATGCTCAAGTGGCCGTTTTGACATATTGCTTGCGCCCGTGTTTAAGCGTACACGTAATGCCATGTGCACCCTCACTAGATCGTTTACCAGACGGTCTAATGTTTTTTTTTGCGAGAAATATAATGATTAAGTAATCTCGTCAGGGTGGTTTGTGCACAACGTACGTACGTAACTATTCCCAAAAACAATTATAGCTAGCTATAAAGTTGTGTCATGTGTCAGTCTATGTCATTTAATTGTTAATTTTTCGTTAGATGATAGGGTAGTACGTTTGATTTTTAAACTTTGTTTTTCCAAATTTAATTATTTAGCAGGGATAGTTTACAGTAAGTGAAATTAAATTTACTATAAACTGCACGTTTTTTTGTATTTTTACTCCTATTTTTTTACGTGCAGTTGTTGCAACGTGCTATTATATATCGAAACAGCATATCCACACCTATAATCCTGAACCATATCGATCAATGGTGAAAGAGCATCTCTATTCAATTTCTCTTATTAGCATGATTATTTATCTGATTAACATGACAATTAGTAGGCCTAGAGAGTTCATTTTCACCTTGTTTTAAAAATAGATGGTGGATTCTTTGCTGAATATATTGATCAGTAATCTTTATATATCACATTATATTTGGATGACCTTGTACTTGTTTTGATTCAATTCACATTCGTATATGCATCGGTGTGTTCATATCCTCCGTTCCCATTCAGGTATCCAAGCGACGTGGATAAGCACATCCTGGCTCGCCAGACAGGCCTCTCACGGAGCCAGGTAAATATATTTATGTATAGATGCACATATACTAGTATAGGGTGATCCAATACCCTACCAAAAAACAATGAAGAGTGTTTTTTATGGTCCTTAAGAATTACGGGGAGTTTCTAGTATAAAATTAGGTACTCAATCAACATCTCAGATATCAGAAGGTTCTAAATTTTACATAAAAATTTTTGTGGTACTTTTCTGTACCTCCTGGAGCAACATAAAATTTCTCAATAATGAAACATGTAGTACATGAGTTTAATTTGGTTAGCTAGTTCGTGCATTTATGGGAATAATACTAAGCATCGCGCCCACCGATTCGATCGCCGTCTGGTAGATGATACATCAATTCATCGGTTGCCATGTCAAGGTCGTACCATGTCCTCTTGTGCTTGCAAATGTTTTTGGAAACGAATCTTGTTTAGCCATCGGCCTCCCGTTACAACGACATGAGTTGTTGTTGCGCGCGTTTCTGACGGGGAGCCGGTTCGATGGCAGGTGTCCAACTGGTTCATCAATGCGAGGGTCCGGCTGTGGAAGCCAATGGTGGAGGAGATGTACGTCGAGGAGATGAAGGACCAGGACGGCAGCGGCAGCAGCGGCGCTCAAGGGAGCCAAAACCCTAGGCCCGAGGCGCGCGGCGGCCAGCAGCTGGTCGCTGATGGAGGTTATGGCGACGGCAGCGAACAGAAGCCGACGAGGGCGCAGCTCCGCCACGACGCCGGGTCGCTGGCCTCCGTCGTGAACGTCGGCAACAATGTCGGCGTCGCGCGGGCGGGCAGCGGTGGGGCACGGCTGCACCAAGAGAACTTCGGCGTCATGGACCACCTCGACTTCGATGCGTACGACGACAGCCAGCAGCAGCAGCATGGTGGGTTCGGGGCCGGCGGCGGCGTGTCGCTGACGCTCGGGCTGCAGCAGCACGGCTCCCACGACGGCGGCGGCGTGAACATCGCGTTCGGCGCCCCGCCGGGCGAGCAGATGCCCGTCGACGCCGTGCGCCCGGGGCACGGTCACCACGTCGTCCACTTCAATGCGGCCATGGACGGCGACACAACCTCCCACGCGCAGGATCGCTACCGGAGCCTCAGCGCCGGGTTCCACCTGCTCCGCGACTTGGCCGGGTGATCCGACCGATCCATCACCGACTAGCTAGGTAGGGATATATGCCGCAACGGCGGCGCCGCCGACTAGGTATGGATTGATCGGTTGCGCGCGCGCGCGGCGCGGCAGTGTGCATTGGTTGGGCAAATTAAGCTTTTTTGCTGCTGCTGGTGTGGTCCTTGATCTTTACGGGCTCGATCGTACCGGCCTACGTACGGTCCGTATCTCTCACGATCGTATTGTTTGATTGTACGCCGTAAAGCTGACACCGGCGAATTGTATGTTGCGTACTCCAGCAGGCGATCGGGTAGATGGTGCTTTCGTGTCGTTCGGAAGCGGGCAGCACCGGGTTTGTGTGTTCGTGTGTTGTGAGACACAGTTTATTTGTACTGGAATTGGTAGATGGTTAATTCGACTTAGGCCGCAGTGACTGCATGCGCAGGAACAGCATTCAGGGCGGTCGGCGTATGTACTAGTCTAAAAGCTGACCGACTAATATGTCCCAGCATGCCACATGACCAAAACTAAAATAAAAGGAGACCAAAACTACCTGATTTGAGTTCAACAAAACAAAGTGCAGAGGTTTTTTTTTTCCGTTCAGCTCAATATTTGAAGCTGTTTCTTTATATAATGGAAAAAAAATTCTCCAGTCAATGCATCAGTTGTGAATATATAACGCACAAGCAGTTCAATTTTTCCACATCCTCCTGAACAGTGTGAAAATTTCTAAGAGAACTGCAGAAGAAATTAATTAGTTATGCAGTAATCCGACGGCGTAAGAATTAATCGAATCGAATGCAGCCGTGCAACTCAATATTCGATTGTTGCTTGCCATAACACGGCAAAAGGCAATCATTAAGCATACTAATTACAAAACTTGAAACTTTAGTTGGGATCATAATTAAGGATTTGTGTAAAACTTCGAAGATTTGGTCTGGTGGTAGGTCACTTTCATATCATCGGCAAATTTCTGTCATCACTAAGGACAAGAGGGCGTTGCTGTCGATCATCTCAGAAATTAAATATGCGAGATTCTGAGCTAGCTATATGAAGACATCGTTTGGCCGCGTACTGTACTCTCCACTGGGTGATTTGCTCCTGCTAGCTGTTTGCGTGACCGTGCGTCTGTGCGTACAGAAGGCCCAATAAAACCTGTGCATTGGACGTGTCGTTTTAGCGTGGCTTGCTAGATTTAGGGCGAGTTCGATTATGCTCACCAATCAAATTTTCACACGTACACCTTTTAAACGGACGGTTAAATAATATATTTTTTATAATTTTTTTTAGAAAATTTGTTTTTTAAAAATTAAATAAACTTATTTTAAGTTTAAAATAATTAATATGCAATTAATCAATCAGCTCATTTTGCGTGAGCCAACTTGAGTTGCTCAAACAAGTCAGCCTTACACAAACAAAGTAATTACTCTCCATCTAAAAATATATATATATTTCTAACTATAAATTTAGACAGTTCAAAAATATAAAAATATAAAGAAATTAAATAACATAATATCATATTACTCCCTCTGTCTGTACTCTCTACACCTAAAAATATAATCGTTTTTAGACTTGTTTAGTAGGGTTTTAACTCATAAAAATAATTTAAGGAATAAATTCTAGAATAGAGTTGTGGAGTGACTTTAACCTACTCTAGTTTACTTTTTTAGACTCTAGCCCACTCCACTCCCTTTTTTAGTAGAGCTAAAACTATTTGGTTAGACTCTACTCCACTCCACTCCAAGAGAGGTGGAGCTGAAGCTGAATCCCTACCAAACATGTCCATATTTTCGTCTTACCCTCAACAATATGTCCACCCTAACCATATCTTATTAAATAAAGCATATCAAAAGTCATTTCTCATTAATCTTAACTTTTGCTAAACAACTTAAAAAAATGATTCAAAATGTGTCTAAGACGTACAGAGTGGCATGAATAAAATTTTAGGCATCTTGCGGTGTGAGGGTTCCAATTATATGAATAGTAATAACATATTTTAAGCTGCAATGGTAACCCCTTAATAATTAACCTGGTTTGTATGAGGTAAGTGGAAGCTATAGAGATGAGGGGTATTTTAAATATCCCATCACTACCAACATTTTTAGCACTCTATAAAATAATTATATTTTAGAATAAAATTTCAATTGGACTGAGGGAGTACCTTAGTTTTCATTTACTTATCAAATGTCACTTTGACCATTTTTAAGATTTTGGAAATACTTGTCACTACACGTTAGCTAGGTTGGTAGCTTTTATTTTGTCCTTTGTGGGCTTAAGATGATAGTCTGAATTATTAAATGTGCTTCTTTTTAAAATCCATTTTGATATTTCATGTTAATGAAGGAATTTGTTATGTAAGTACGTACTGTTTTTATATTCGTTTTATTAACTATGGGATTTAGTCCGCGTGAAAAAGAAGGGCCCAAAAACAGGACGTGGAGAATACATGGGCTAGTGGGCTAGGTGCTGGTCCGCATGATCAGCCCAGCCAAGAGAAGCCAGTGATTATGTAAATACACAAAATATCTCTAGCTTGGTATGAAAAGACTTATATATGCGATGTAAGAGTCGTGGATTTTTTTTCCTTGATGTTTATTCAATGGCTAGCACAAATCTTAACGTATATCGGATGATAAAAAAACATCAAATCTAGAATAAAAAATCACAGGAGAATTTTAGCAAAACCGATCCTACAAATGCGACTTGATCATTGACCACTGACGAGGCTACTGTTTTTGAGGGAATCCATCAGCCCAGGTGACACAATTGAGACTTGCTATTTCTGTTCCATATATCCTCTTCACGAGACTCGCCCTCAAACACGTAGACTCGAACTAACGAACAGACGAACACGGAGCACTGCGCTATATTAAACCATGCGGCCATTGGTGATCTCTGCATGCTCTTTTGGCCACTCATCCACCCTGGCCATTGTCGTCTGCTTTCCAGGACATCCTTGGTATGAAAGGAGGCGGCGATCGGCATCATCACAAGGACGCCATTGTTATGCACGCCGCCGGCAGGGCGTCCAAGTGCAAGGCTTCCTTCTTCCTCTACTTTCTCCTGCCAGTGCTCGCCCTGTACGTGGTTGCCCTCGCCGTGTCGCCGTTCCACTCGGGTGACTCGTGTACACCTGACAGCAGTGCCAGTGCCGTTGTACATCTCACTGCCGCCGAGGATGCTGGCGACAAGCACAACTCCTCGTCGCCGCTGGTGGCACGGCCGAAACCGATGCCGTCTGCGGACGAGGCGCCGAACGGGCTGCGCCACATTGTGTTCGGCATTGGCGCGTCGTCGACGCTCTGGAAGAGCCGGAGGGAGTACATCAGAACGTGGTGACGGCCGGGGCAGATGCGCGGGTTCGTGTGGCTGGACAAGCCGGTGCGCGAGTTCTACTAGAAGAACGCTTCCTCGGGGCTTCCCGCCATCAAGATCAGCGGGAACACGTCCAATTTCCCGTACACGCATGGCGCACCCCGTGATACCGCTGGTGACGCTGCACCGCCTGGACTTCCTGCAGCCGGTGTACCCGACGACCTGGTCGTGGACGGCGGCGCTGAGGCGGCTGTTCGAGGGGCCCGCGCGGCTGGACTCGGCGGGCGTGTTGCAGCAGTCGGTGTGCTACGACGGCGACAAGCAGTGGACGGTGTCGGTGTCATGGGGGTTCGCGGTGGTGGTGACGCGCGGGGTGCTGTCGCCGCGGGAGATGGAGATGCCGATGCGCACCTTCCTCATGGCTGGGCCTTGTCCTAGGGGATGCAGGCATACAGCAAGACGGTGCGACAGTGGTTCACGGTTGGCGGGACAGTGGAGTGGGTGCATTGCGATTGCTTACTGTGGCGGCTCAGCCATGGCAGCCTTTCCTGCACGTCAAAATACAGGTCCCAGATTTCTGAGTAAACTAGTTGGCGCTTGGTTTGTAGACCCACTATGCTCCTGGTTTATTCATGGTTTGTTCGATTTCGTTCTGCAATTCTATGATTTGGAAATTGAATTGATGCTTCATGGTCTGCAGATCGACCCATGCATTGATGCAGAATGTTACCACACCGGTTTCAGAAAGTGTTATTATTAAATTACGTATTTAACAACATTTATTTTTTGTACAATTTATAATTCAATGAAATTACAATGCAGTACACCGATGATAGTCAAAGTAGTCTCTACTCGTGGTAGCTCCAGCTCATGCAATTTCTGATGTTGAAGCATATATCTGGTACTTGCATAATCCATTCTACTTGGCAGATTGGGGGTATTGGAACTTAAAGCACTCAAAATTATGAATTTTATTTTAGTGTTACATGGCCAGTTGGCAGCGAACAGAGACTATTTCAGACTTCAAAGGGCATTTTAGTAGCTCATTGTGTTATGTTTTCTACATCTCAATTTTGTGGAAATTAAAATTATTAAGAAATATTTATTACATGGCTCTTATCAAGGCAGGAAATTATCGAATGGAAAACAGTAAGAAAAATGTTTTATCAGGACAGCACATTATCGAATCGAAAGCAGCAGAGAAAATGTGTGGGTAATGGCTAGAACACTAGATGTTGCATGAAAATATATCGAACAGATCAGGTCTTCCAGCTATATGGCACTACAAAATTCTGCCTACTGACTTCTGATTTTAGTTGCACATGGGATAATTCATTGTAGTTGGATTGCGGCAGCGCATCCAGAGTTATAGTGATTAATTATGAATGTTTATCTCATTCTTACTAGCTGGAAGTATGGATATGTATCAGACCTGCTCTGTCCCTCTGTCTTAATCTTCAGGTAACATATCCTCTGCTTTTCATGAAAATATTTTTATATGGTCACTACCTCAATTGATTTGTGACTGTATTTTAATTTTGCAGGTTAATGAAAGAGTAGTGAAGACGACAGGATATGTGGGGGAAGATTAGAAAAAACAATGCATCAGTATCTGCCTGTAAAAAGCTTGTAGTTAGCTTCCAATTAGTTAGACAATTATATGAATTTATAGGGTTGTTTTTAGTATTTGCACTTTTTTATTTCGATGGACAATTGATCCAAAATTTCACTACTTATTTAATAATATATTTTTATTTTTATGCGCAAATTCGACCGTTGTGTTATTTCTAATAGTGAAAAAAATTATTTTGATATGACTATAATAATAACATGGAAAGAAATAAGATGTCTCTTGACGTTTTGATTTCTCTACACATTGTACTAATCTAAAGTCACTTGTAAAACGTTTCAAATATTGTTGAGGCACCTAACATGGTGTCTAAATTTTGAGACGGTAGTTAGAAGATGGGAGATGGCTCTACGGTATTTTTTAAAAACGTCTCTACAATAATCCAAGTACATTTGAGAACGTCTTCCACTATAAATAAAGCGTCTCTATAGGATATTTTTATTGTAGTGTTTGTGCAACAGAAAAGCTTGATCAATTTTGTACGGTGGTGCTCTGAAACTGGCGTGCAGTCTCCGAGGAGGAACTGGTGCAGGGTGATGTCGTCACCCAAGCAAGGGAGGGACCGGAAGATGACGATCGACGTCGGCGTCTGCAGGGACTGCGAGTTCGCTAGAATTTAGGTAATAGACCAGCTTCATTACAGTTTTCCGGCATGGCATTATTGATCTAATCTTCAATTCGAGTTGCCTTTGGTTCGCGCAGGGAAGCTAGCTAGGATCAGTTGCTAGGACAGCAAAACGAGAGCAAATAGCCAAGGAATCGTAGCGGGATGCACCTAGCAGCTCGCAGCCTCGCGCGTTGTACGGCGGGTCGGCCGGTTACTGATGGCTTCGGCTAATGATAGCTGTAACTTTAGATAGGTGTTGAGATGTAGTAGGAGTAAACGAGCTCAGCATCTCACTGATTCATTGCAACCTCGTGATACGGTGTACCAGTGAGATGTGGAACACTTCTGGGCGTTGCAGAATAACGGGCAGTGGTGCTGCCTGCTGCAAACGGTGACAAGCTTGTTTAATTTGCGCCCCATCTTGTCGAGGTATTCAAATACGGTGAAGTCACGAGCCCACAAGTGTTCAAATAGTCCATGACATGGGCCATGTACCAAGTAACCAAGGGATGCAGCCTCCGATTGAGTCTATCTCTCTTTCCAAGTCGGCCCAGGACATCCTACTACTACATCACGTCACAAAATCCTACTTGGGCCCAAGTGATCAAACCACAAGCCTAATAGTTCATTCCAGATCGCTAGAGAAGCAGCAGACAAGTCCGACGTCGGTCGACTCACGGAGTCCAACGGGCGGACGGTGGCGATCTGGTCGTCGACTGCAACGGCGGCGGAGTGCACGGACTGAAAAAAACATACCATACTGTGAAACAATAATGTATGTAAATTGGTGAATTATTGAGCTACTGCAAAGGATAGAAAGCTATCACTCAGATTCTGGGAAGTGACAACATATGAAAAAAGAGAGATCCAAACCGAATCATGAAGATCGCATACCTACCATACAAAACAACATGGTGGTAGAAGAACAGAGCAGAAATCTGTAATCTGCATAATGATTCGGTTTGGGCCGAACAAATCGGCAGCCAGTGGGCGCAAAGAAAAATGTGATGACCCAATCAGTGTCCACTCCATCCATTCCTGCATTCCACCACACGCTGCCGCCGGTCTACCGTCATCCAGTCGCTCTCCAGCTTCATCTTGGTCCACTTCCCCGTTCCCGACTCCACACACCACTCCACGCATCTCCTCCACCACGCACCGCACCAAATTCACTTCGGAAACGTCACCGGCGCGGCAGTGGCGGCAGACCACGCCTCCACTACCGCCTCAATGGCCGCCGTCCTCGTCGTTGTCCTCCTCCTCCCGTCCACCGCCGCCCTTGCCGACTTCTCCCCGTCCTTCTCCTACTTCGTCGCCTGCGGCACCGCCTCCAACGTCTCCTTCCCGGGCGACTCGCGCACCTTCGTCCCCGACGCTCCCTTCCTCTCGTCCGCCGCAGGCGTCCAGGCAGTGACGGGCTCCAACTCCAACTCTTCCTCCCCTCTCTACGCTGCCGCGCGCGCAGCCGTCTCTGGGTTCTCGTACCGCTTCACCGACCCGGACTCTGCCACGCCCAACGCGTTTCGCGTCCTCCGCCTCCACTTCTTCCCATTCGCAGTGAATCTCTCATCGGCTCGCTTCTCCGTCTCTTTTCGCGATGCCTACACCGTACTCTCCTCCTTCTCGCCGCCGCGCGCCGGAGTCGTCAAGGAGTACTTCGTCCCGGCGGACGGCTCCGGCGAATTCCGCATCAAGTTCACGCCGGACGCTGGATCCACGGCATTCGTCAGCGCTGTCGAGCTGTTCCCGGCTCCGCCGGAGATGCTATGGAAACGTTCGGTGACGCCGGTGGGCGCCCTGGACAGCGGCGAGGTGGGCGTGTGGGCGCAGCATGCGCTGGAGACGGTGTACCGCCTCAACGTGGGGGGCTCCAAGGTGACCACGGTGAACGACACGCTGTGGCGGACGTGGCTGCTCGACGAACCCTTCCTCTTCCGCTCCGGCTGGCTCTCGGTGGTGAACAAAACCTCCTCCCCGATCATCTACGACCCGTCAAGTGGATTCACGAGGGAGGTGGCGCCGGACAGCGTGTACAGCGCGCAGCGCGCCATGAACATGACGGGCGAGCAAATAAACGTCACTCCGGGGCCTTTCAACTTGACGTGGACCTTTGCGCTCCCGGCGCCGGAGCCGGGGTCCGAGTCCGATTACCTCGTTCGCCTCCACTGGTGCGACTACTCGGCGCCGAACTCCGTTGCAGAATCGCGCGTCGTCTTCAATGCCTACGTCGCGCAGGGCCTTGCTACCAAAGACGTATTGTCACAACACCAAGCGAATCAGCCGAACGAGGCATTTTACCTGGACTACGCGGCCACGGCCCCTACCGCCGGGAACCTCACCGTCAGCATCGGCACGACGGTCCGGCAGGCTGAGGGCGGCATACTGAATGGGCTGGAGATCATGAAGCTGCGACGCTCCAGGTTGAGCTCGGCCGGATCGCACGTCAGGAGGAAGAAAATTCTTATCGGCACGTTCTCGGTGGCGCTTGGCGTCGTTGTTCTTGCTTGCGCGCTGCTGTGCTTGCTCGCCGTGCTGCGCAGGCGAAGGCAGCCGCCGCTGCCGGCGCCGGAGGAGAAGGAGGGCACGCAACTGCCGTGGTTGCATCACACGCAGGACGGCTCCAGCTGGCTTGACATGTCGAAACCTTTCGGTGAGGGCACGCTCGGCAGGCTGCAGAGGATGAGCATGCAGCTCGATATCTCGCTGGCGGAGATCAAGGCGGCCACGGACAACTTCCACGAGCGCAACATCATCGGCGTCGGCGGGTTCGGGAACGTGTACCGCGGCGTGCTCCGCGACGGCACCCGGGTGGCGGTGAAGCGCGCCATGCGAGCATCGAAGCAGGGCCTGCCGGAGTTCCGGACGGAGATCGAGGTGCTGTCCCGCATCCGGCACCGCCACCTCGTTTCGCTCATCGGCTACTGCAACGAGCAGTCGGAGATGATACTGGTGTACGAGTACATGGAGAAAGGCACGCTGAGGAGCCACCTCTACGGCTCGGAGGAGCCGCCGCTGTCATGGAAGCAGCGGCTGGAGATCTGCATCGGCGCGGCGAGGGGCCTGCACTACCTGCACACCGGCTACTCCGAGAACATCATCCACCGCGACGTCAAGTCGACCAACATCCTCCTCGGCGACGGGTTCATCGCCAAGGTGGCGGACTTCGGGCTGTCGCGCGTCGGGCCGTCGTTCGGGGAGACGCACGTGAGCACGGCGGTGAAGGGCAGCTTCGGGTACCTCGACCCGGAGTACTTCAAGACGCAGCAGCTGACCGACCGCTCCGACGTCTACTCCTTCGGCGTGGTGCTGTTCGAGGTGCTCTGCGCGCGGCCGGTGATCTACCAGAGCCTGGAGCGCGACGAGATCAACCTCGCCGAGTGGGCGGTGAACCTGCAGCAGAAAGGGCAGCTCGACAAGATCACCGACCCGAGGATCGCCGGGCAGGCGAACGACAACTCGGTGCGCAAGTTCGCCGAGACCGCGGAGAAGTGCCTGGCGGACTACGGCCTGGACCGGCCGTCCATGGGCGACGTGCTGTGGAACCTCGAGTACTGCCTGCAGCTGCAGGAGACGCACGTCAAGAGAGACGCGTTCGAGGACAGCGGCACCGTCTCAACGCAGTTCCCCGCCGACGTGGTCGTGCCGCGTTGGATGCCGTCGTCGACGAGCTTCCTGATGGATGACGCCGACGACAGCATGACCGAGACGGGGATCGCCAACAGCAAGGCGTTCTCGCAGCTCAGCGCCGGCGATGGTCGATGATCAATCAGTCGGTGAACTAACTATCGATCAGGTCAGTCAGTCAGATCAGTTTGTAACCATAACTTTGTTCTATTGTTCTATAGGCCATTCTCTTCTCTGAATCCAAAACCCATGCATGTTTCAGCAACGATTATCTTCAGAAAAGTTGCTGAACACGAATGGTATAACACAATCTGCAGCAAAAAGTGATGCTGCTAATTTTTATTTCCTTGTAATCTGCAAATTCATTCGTTTCGTATGTTCGCGCGTGACGAAATGACTTGACTGATGATGAAGTGATCTTTTTGTATGTTCGCATGAGAACAAAAATCCTTTTGTGTGTTCTTCCCAAGTGGCCACGAGCGGCCGGTTTTTAGTACAGAACAACTATTCACTGTGCGACCCTGACAGAGACTTTTGTATAGTTGTATATTACGCATGTCTGACGTCAGCCTGATAAGGCCAAATTCTTGTCAACATGTTCCGCCTAACTGTTCGATTAGACGATGATTACCATGATTACGTTGTTTAGTGGGAGATTCGTTAATGGGATCATTCATAAACTAATGGCTTTAGAGTATGTTTCACACGATTGCTGAGTGCTGAACTAAAAACTAGAAAGGCCGCCGAGGCCATTAGAAAACCATTTTTTTTACTTTGTTTCCGTGTTCGATCTCGCTGAAGCTTTTGCATACTACGATGATCATAACACGCACTAACTGTGTGGTTAACTCTGCCCAACTGAGACGTGCATCTTGCTGCATTTATGCATTTATTCTTCGGAATTCATGCACACATTCTTCAGAATCACCATGATTGTCTTTCTTCTGTTTTGACAAAAAAGAGGGCACGAATGCAGCCCGAAGATTAAACAGGCAAAGCCAAATTCTTTGGGCTATATTTCCTTTTCGTTTCATTATCCGGTGCTGACTGCTGACCAATTTAACCGTCTTTTATTATCATTTTGACTTGACTACGATTCCAAATTGCAACCAGCAATCACTACTGCCCTGTTCAGGTGGTAACCGATCTGTCCACGGCGAAAGAGACGGCCCAAAATACAACTAAAAAATCTACGGGATCTGGGCCAAAACGTGTACAAATTCTCTCCAGCCAGAAAAGCCCAACCCGCTAGGCAACGACCAAATCCACGGCCCAAAAAGAGAAAAAGAAAAGACCATGCTGATGGGAGCATTAAAAAAACCCTAAACCAACAGGCACGGCCACGACGCGTGGGTCCCACCACCCAGCGAGTGCTCGCGTCGTCGGAGACGCGGTGAATTGATTGATCAATTCGTCCCCAACCTGCAGCAGCTCGCCGATCCCACAACTGGTCTCCACCACGAGCTCCATTTCATCCTCCTCCCCTTCGCCGAATCTCCACACGAATCCGCGGCTTCTCCGCCATGGCTTCCTCCCGAAGCTCTAGTTCTCTCGCCGTCCCCCTCCTGCTGTGCCTCCTCGCCTCCGCAGACGCCGCCGCCAGCTTCGCCCCGGCGGACAACCACCTCCTCGCCTGCGGCGCCACGGCCCCGGCCGTGCTCCCCGACGGCCGCCGCTTCGTCCCGGACTCCAGGTGCGCCTCCACGCGCCTCCGCTCCCCTGCCACTACCCTCCTGTCCGCGGCCCCGCAGCCGTCCCCTCTCCACGCCGCCGCGCGAGTTTTCTCCTGCCGCGCCTCCTACGACCTCGCCGTCCGCCGCCGCGGGTACCACATCCTGCGTCTCCACTTCTACCCCTTCGATCCCGCGCTCGCATCCGCGCGCTTCCACGTCGGCGCCGCGGGATTCCTCCTCCTCCACAACTTCTCCGCGTCGGCCCCCGTCGTGAAGGAGTTCATCCTTCCCGTCCACTCCGATGTCCTCGTCCTCACCTTCGTCCCCGACTCGGGCTCTAACGCCTTCATCAACGCCATCGAGCTCGTCTCGGCCCCTGAGGAGCTCATCGGCGATATCGGCACCCTCGTCACGCACGGTGGCACCGACCAGACCAAAGGACTATCGTCTCAAGTCTATGAGACGCTCTACCGGATCAACGTCGCCGGCCGCAAGGTCACGCCGTTCAACGACACGCTGTGGCGAACATGGTTCCGTGACGAGCGCTTCCTCGTCAACACGGAATCGTCCAACAGCAAGGTATGGTCGTTCGGTGCCCGGATAGCTTATCCCAAGGATAGCAGATTGATGAGCCGGGAGGTGGCTCCTGACAACGTGTACAACTCGGCGAGGTCGGTGAGCTCGCAGGGCAAAGTGACATGGGGATTTCCCGTACCTGCTGCCGGCAGGTACCTAGTGCGTATGCACTTCTGTGACATCGTGAGCAAGGCTGTGAATGAGCTCTACTTCGATATCTATGTCAATGGTCATCTAGCAGTGAAGGATTTTGATATCTCTAGTGCCACTGGGTTCTTCCTAGCCTATCCGTGTTACATCGACTTTGTTGTGGATGTTGAGGATGAAGGGACCCTGAAATTGGCCATTGGTGGCTCAAAGAATAGCCGGTCAGATGAAGTGAGTGGTATCCTTAATGCAGTAGAGATAATGAGGATGAACAAAACGTGTGGTGGTATCAATGGGGATTTCGCAGTTGCTCTGGACATGGAGTATGTGGCTAGCAAGGGGATTGGTGAATTTGCCCGCTCACTGCTGTGTGGTTTCATTTTTGCGGGATTGTTGTTGATTTTGTTAATGCTTGTGGTGAGGTTGAGGACTGAGCTGAGGAATAATGGTACAGCTTGGTCTTGGTTGCCAATGGATTCTGGTGATGGGAACCTGGCTAGAGCATATCAGCTTGTGTCCACTAAGACAGACTATTGAACGACATGAGATGAGCATCTCTGAAGAGCTTCAAACTGCGACTGTTGACCTGTTGTATCTAATGACGTATCGCATTACTTCAGTTGTAAGTATTGTAGTTTTACACTTTTACTCCCTTCATGGTTCAAGTTTTCAGTTATTTGAGCTTGGCTAATGGAGAAAGGGGCTGTTGTGTTGTATTTCACTCAAGTATGTGCCTGTATTAGCACTACTTCTCACAGTTCTATCCAGTATGTGAAATATGCTTGAATGAATGCCTACAATCTCTAGTTTAGTTATGCTTTTATAGTACTGTTATTGCTATGTGCCGTTGCTAATTACTAGAATTCATATTACTTGATATGAACACAGTAGCAGAGTTGCAGAAAATAGAATCTACTAATCTATCTTCTTGTGTAGTGTTATCTAATATTTCCTTATTCTGCTTCATAAGGCAACGGGGAAGCTTTTGTTCAAGCCAATTAAAAAATAGATGTGACATTTCCCTTCTACCCATTTTTTTTTTAAAAAAACTTAAGCTACAGTTTTGGCTGCCCTGGCACCCTACTTTGGCCCTCATCACTAAGCTTTTGTTAGCATGGACTGGTAACTTGTAACTGTCTGCAGATCATCTCACTTGACTGCTGAGAACTACTAAATAATATGATAAGATCTGACAAAATTCTCAAGCTTGGTTGATTCATTGTCCAGATTTTCTCTCCGTACATACCGAGGGATAGTACTTTTTTATCCTTTCAGTTGCCAACTTCTTCAAAATGTCTGCTTTGCTTCTCTATTTATATATGTGATGTGCCTTACATATACAATTGTTTGGAATTAGGCTCGACCAAAGTTAAGGGCTAGATGTTTTCCTTTTCTGTTAGTTCTGGCAAATGTTTCTTTTTCTTAGCAACCATGATTCAACTATTTATCATCCTTTGATACATAATAGATTTTATTTTCACCGTTACATCTATATGTATTTTGAAAAAAGCAATGCAAATAAGATACCTTCCTGAGAACTTCACTATCCTACTCTGCCTGTTGATGTTCTTTTCCCAGCGTGTATGTGTAATACAGGAGTAATTTGTAGCATGCATCTTCAAAACACTAGCATCTTCATCTGTCTGAGCACCAAAATGAAATGCTAGTTTCAACAGAGGAAAATGTACCCTACGCCCCTATCCAATAATGATACTATGTTAGTATTTCTGATGACTGTTTGTGCCCTCATCTCTTTTGTTACTGCTGTTTTTGTGGGGGTGGGATTGCTCCAGTCCTATACTATTTTCTGTGCAAAAAAAATCTCAGGGAATAGTTAATTCTTGTTGGGTTTGCGGGACTAATTGTTTAATATTAGTTTTGATGCTGACCAAACAAGAACCTTAAATGTCATTTTAGGGTGCTTTGTTTTGGACAGGTTATAAACTTCTCTCTTCTCGTTTTCCACGCGCGTGTTTTCTGAACTGTGTATTTTTATAAAAATTTTCTATAGAAAATTATTTTAAAAAAATCATATTAATCTATTTATCGGACGCACCGTTTTGCGTGCAAGGGTCAACTTCCTAACCTCCAGCTGAACGAGCCTTAGCAGCCTTAGTAGTCATAGGTACAAGTTCCCAATTTGAACAGTATTTGGTGGTTGATGTGACAACCATATTGGTGGTGGAACTTTCTAATGTTATCACTAGCCACCTCACTTTAAAATTTAATCGGATTCTATCATTTTGTGATGGCTTTTATTGTGAGTTTGCTTTCACAGTACTGTACGGTGTATTAGGCATTGTCATGGGCTTTTCTAAACTCCTTGTTCCTGAAAATTATTGTGATCAATAGTGTTGTAGTATCTCTGATTCTTGCAGGTCCCCTCATTTTCCTGATTATCTTGCAGTGTAACTGTATTTTTCCTTATTCATTAACATTTTTCTTCACCTCACTTTTTGAGTGTATTTAAAAAGGACCATCTTTTGAATTATTTTTCATACTCCAAATTTAAGGACATTTCTCATGTTAAAATCTCCATAACTATTTGAAGAATTTGTTACCGCGTCATTGAAAATTTGAAATACATGCTGCCCATCTTCTGTTGTCTGTGCTCTCATCTTTGAACTAAAATGACGTGATGAGAATATCCCTTTCAACGATACAACCACGCCTACTACGCAGCAAGGACTAATGACAAGAACACGTACACAAGAGCTAAATTATTAGGTAAACTCATTTCTCGCTGTCCATAAACCCTCATCTTAAAATTAGATGATATTAAATCATTGTGATGATTTTATTATTATTAAAAATAATGAAGAGGAGGTTAATGGATCAACTAATCAGTTTAGTCATCAAGATCACACAACAAGTAAGCGCACGATCAGACATCAAGTTCAGACTTTAAGTTCGTACAGACAGGCAACATTAAATTGACGTGGTAATATTGCTCAACTCCGGATGTTGTTTGAGGCATATGAGTACTCATTGGAAAGATCTTGAAGTCTACTTTCAGATGGATATAACCTCATGACGAAATTCTTCCGAAGCTGAGCAGAATTGACAAAGAGACGTTCGGTCTTCTAGTCTTAGGCTGAAACCCTTGTATCTCGTACAGCCCACTAAGGGCTATTCTAGCTTAGGGTTTACATCCTTTCACGTCTCCTTGTTGTTGCCCATGTATAAATACATGTAGTAGCCACTAAGATGAATTTGAGTTTTGTTTAGATGCAAATATAGCTACTGCTACTTCTTAGTGAACGCGTGTGTTGACTAGACCACCTGATTTGCTTGATTCAAGTCCCTAACTCGTGATTCAGGTTTCATTTGGTTTAGATCCGTGAATTTATTTGCTTGTTTATTTTTATTCTTGCTTGTTCTCGATTGCTAGCAGGTTTAAGGGTGTTCTTAGCATGATAAGAACAAACAACATCGGAATCGATGTATCTGTTGCTAAGCCGTAGCATCTTATGATTATTGTAGTCAGACAGCTAACGTCGATTTCATCCCAAGTCAAAGTTATCCCTTCTCTTATCGAAAGATTGGGATCAGCCGCTGTCATATCATGACGATTATTATAGAATTATTATCTGCTTATTTTAATTTTAGGTCCCTCAGTGCAAATTGGATCAGCCCGTCTAAATACGAAAGACCTATCATACCTAACTGGCCCAACACATTATTCCCCATTAGGCATGGTTCTTGTACTAGAAGAATACTAGATTGTGACAATGTTACATGTGCCATAGTTTTAATGTTGTGAAGAAAGAAATAGCTTAGGGAAGAGACTTTCGTGTTAAATACTGCAATCTGGTGGTAATCCATGATAATTGGTGCATGTGTCACCTACAAGTTACAATTGAACTAAGCCCATAATAACCATATGGCGGAAACATTATTTTCAGGCTCTGAATGATGAAAAACGAGCGAATTTTTCAATTGTTTCAAATTTGGTTTTTGAACATGAACTACAATTGTGTATTACCTTACGGAAAGGAAATAAAGTAGGAATAATCATCTTCGGGAATTGTTAATTCTTTCTGGATTAGTATGACTAATTGTCCGATATTGGCTCTGGTGCCAACCAAACAAGAACCTTAAATGCTTTAACACTCCTTAGGTCCTAATGACTTCCCACAGTATTTGGTGGTTGATGTGACAAATATATTGATGGAACTTTCTACTGTTATCACTAGCCGCCACATTTCAAAATTTAGTTGGAATCTATCATTTTGTGAGGTTACTTTGGTTGAGAGTTTGCTTTCACGGTACTGTACTGCGTATTAAGCACGTCGTGTGCTTTTCTAAACTCCTTGGGCCTGAAAATTATGAACATAGTGATGTAGTATCTCTGGATCTTGCAGTTCCCCTCGTTGTCCTGATTCTCTAGCAACGTAAGTGTATGTTTTCTTCTTTGTTACATTAACTTTTACTTCAAGTCACCTTTTGAGTGCTTTTAAAAAGGGCTATCTTTTGAATTATTTTGCACAATCCAAATTAGGGGCATTCCCTTGTTAAAATATCCAGAAGTACCTGAAGAATTTGTTACTGCATCATTGAAATACATGCTGAACATCTTCTGTTGTCTGCTCTGATGGGTTTGCTGTCATATTTGAACCAAAATAATGAGGGTTGTGGAATTATCTTTTTGTTTTGGTCTCTCAATGTAAATTGGATCAACCCATCTACATATGAATGCCTGTCACTCCTAACTGGCCCAACACATTATTCCCCATTTGGCAATGTTCTTGTACTAGAAGAGTACTAGGTTGTGATAATGTTCACATGCCATAGTTTTAATGTTGCGCAGAAAGGAATAACTTAGGTAAGAGACTTTTCATGTTAAATACTGCCAGATGGCGACACTTCACGATAGTTGGTGCTTATGCCAGTTACAAGTTACAATTGGATCAAGCACTTATAAGTATGCAACCATTTTTTTTCAGAAACATTATATTCAGCTCCGCATGATGATAAACTATCAATTTTCCCAGTGGTTTCATATTTGGTTTTTGGACATGATTTGCAGTTTTGTATATTACCATACCCAAAGGAAAAAAAACTAGGAATAATCATATAGGGTTAGTCTCCTTTGTGTTTGTCCTAGTGGTTATCTAGCATGCGATGCGCTAATTGAAGTGGCTATAAAGTCTTTTAGACAGGTTTGGACCGCTAAAAAACGTAACACTCTATTATTATTGTGTTTGATGTGGATTACAGTCGATCAACGTTTCAAAGTTGCTTTCTCTTCTTCTTTTTTCTCCCTAAAGAAGGATCCTCTCTCTCCCTCTCCAAAAAAGCCTTCTCTGCCCCTCTGTGCCAAAGACCTCCTCTCTTTTGATTATAGTCCTCCCATTATATGTATGTATGTACGTATGGGTTCCATATTGATCAAAGTGTGAGAAAAATACAATTAGAGGCCTTATGTATCCCGATATGTAGGGATTAGGTATGAATAGTCTAATCATTATCAACTTCTTAGGACGTCGCGCCACTACAGCGCTTAGCTCTCATCACTATCTGCAACAGGAGGTCCATCAATCAACGCCACGACGGAGTGGATGAAAAGTATATCCTACAAAGTAGGATGACTATAGTCTGATCGTCTAGCAGTAATAGAGAGCAGCATACGTCACCCATCCATTAAGGTAGATATCTGCTCTAATTGGAGCAGTCACGTAAGCACAGAACGAGTCGATGTGTTTTGCCTCACTGCATTGAATACAGTGGTTAGGGTAGTTGGGTCTACCATGACCCCAAGCACTCCTGGATTTGGTCATCAAGTGGTAAGAGAGTATGGGGTAGACATTCAAAAATGAATAGCTCACGGCCAACCAGCCTAGGGCTGAGGGCATGGAGGCACCAGCTCAAGACAAGTAGCGCCGAACTGTGTCAATCCCATCAAGAGGCAAAAGAGCTCGGGGTCGCCTACCCAAGGTCACCTACCTAGAGTGGTTAGCTTGGGGTAGCCATCCTAGAATGACTAGTTCAGGGCCAACTAGCTCGGGCTAGTTAGCCCAAAGTTGAGGGCACAAAGGCACTAGCTCAAGACTGTTGGCGCCAACCGTGTCCGTCACATCAAGAGGCAAAAGAGTTTGAGGTCACCTACCTAAGACGGTCGGCTCGAGGTAGCCGTCCCAAAATAACTAACTTGGGGCCAGGCACCTTAGGCTAGCTAGCCCTTCGCTAATAGTGGCCCCTATCCCCACTATCAAGCATCACATCGGAGATTGGGGGTAGGGCCCGTCTCTTGAATGGTCTAGTGGTGGCGTGGCTTCAATTTCTTCGTCTCCTTGGGCTCAATGCTCTTGTTCTTAATAAATGTCGATGTAGCTATATGGTGGCATACACCGTTAATCTTGATGTGGACCGCTTTTTGAGCTATCTAGCGAACACGCAAGTGCTTAGGAGTTTAATTCCCAAGCTCGTGTTCACACAAGCCCTAGACTCTAGCACTACCACGCTCGCGGCCTTATGACTTTGTTGCCTTCTCCAAATCGAGTCCTTAGCCCTCCACACAGCACACAAGTACTTGAAGAAAACCAGCCCCTGAGCTTACCCACAACGCACGGGAAAGCCCTGAATCTTACACGGGAAACCTAGCCTTACAAACCAAGTAAACAGGGTCATCCCCTCATAGAAAATGGCCATGGGCACGTTACTAAGAATGTCCATTGTTGTTTTACTCACCACCCCTTGGATGCTCGAGCTAGCAACTCACATGGGTGATCTAGCAAGTCGTGGATCTCAAGCCTTGGTGATGCTTGGGTTGGGACTGACCAGGTCGGGCACCGACAGCCAGCTATTAAGGCCTAGGTTGTCCCGACCACCCATCTGTAAGTTGGTAGGGCTACCCAAGGTCCTTGGAGCTTAATGATGCCCGGGGCACTGCCCACAAGTTTGAGCACCAACGGCTAGCACACGATGATTAAGTTACTCTGATCACCCGAACAACGTATTAGTCATCGTCCATTTGCGATTGGGTAATGTAGGGTGTCGTTTTCACGTGATCGAGGTTTTTTGCTAGTGGGTAAGCAGAGAAAAACTCCCATAAGGTATTAGAAATCTTACACGCATTGACATACGGTTCCTGAGTTTATGGTCTTACCACAAGCCACTTCCCTGCTCCCCTGGTAGATAAGTGAATGCTTATGGTCATGTAGCTTTATTACTTATATCAATGCGCCTCCTTAGCTCTTGGTGAAAATACGAGTGCTCGAGGGTCTAGCACCTAAGTCCCTAGGTCCTTCGGTTGATCTGTGTGACCCTGCCAACTAGACTAATAAGTTTACCCACTCAGAAAAAACACCCACAGGCATGCTAGTAACAACGTTCGACACCATTTCACCCGTCGCCCCTTGGACAACAAAACTAGAGACATGCCTGGGTGATTAAGTAACTCGGTTCTTAGGCCTTCGTGATGCTCAAGTTAGGACTAGCCAAGTTAGACACCGACAGCTTGCTACCGAGGCCTAGGTTGCCCTGATCACCCATACTTGGTCGGTAGGGCCACCCGAGGTGCTCGGAGCTAAGTGATGCTTGGGGCACTGCCTACCAGTTCAAGCATCGACGACTGGCGCACGATGGCCAAATTATCGTGATCCCCAAAAACACATACTAAATAATGTTTGTTCATGACTGGGTAATGCAGGATCGTGGTTTCACGTGATAGAGTTTCTTACGAGCGTATGAGCGGAAGTGCACTTCCAAAAAACATTTAGAAAACTAATATCTTGCATATATGGATATTACATACCGAGTGGGAGCTCTCAGCCAACCAGGGGAGGATGCTTGAGGAGTGCATCCGCTGCAAGCAGGGCACACCCCTAGCTATTGGCACCAAAGATAGGCTAGCCTCACACCGACGCGTGGCGCACACCGAATAGGGTCTTTGCGGTGAGGCTCGCCAGCTGTCACTGGCGCTGTTGTTGCATAGCCATGGCAGTCATGGCTAGGTAGAGTTTGATGCTGCCTCCTGCTTTGACAAGCGTGGAGCACACCAGAGCAAAGTGATAGTGGGCGTGGTACACCAGACGGTGAAGCGATGATGGTGGCGCATGGTGTCACTCGATGGTGCCTGACTCCTTGGAGTTAGAGTAGTGGTGACAGTGTTCATTAGTCATTGCCTTCTTCTTCCAGCCATGAAAATCAGTAACTCAAATGCGCACAAAGATGGAAACTCCCCTACCTGGCACGCCAACTTTCGACAATCGTATACCAAGAACGAGGGCCGAGGCTAGCCCCCTTCGTGTTTGGTCTAGGGTGTCATGTAGCACGTGATGAGCTCATTGAGGTGGGTATAAATGATTTTAGACAGGTTTCGGCACTGAGAAGTGTAACATTTTACTATTATGTTCTTACTTTCCTTAGATGTGACTTACAATCTCTCAGTGTTTCAAAATAACTCTCTTCGTTTTTTTCTCCCTGAAGAAGGATCATGTATCCTCCTCTCCAAAGAAGCCTCCTCCACCCCCTCTATCGAAGGCCTCCTTCCTCCTAGCCATATATATGCACACACACACACACACACACACACACACACACATATATATATATATATATGGGGGGGTGTACCACTTTGATCTAAGCGGAAGAAAAATACAGAGAGACCTTGTGGGCCCTATCATGTAGGGATCAGGTATGACTAGTCTAATTATTATTAGCTTCCCAGCGCGCCACGCCACTACAGCGCCTGGATGAAACATATATGCTACAAAGTAGGTTGACCGTACTCTAGTCGTTTAGCAATAATGGGGAGTAGTATAAGTCTTGTCCTATGTTGTCTATCTATCGAGATAGATATCCGTCTTATTGCTCTAACTGGAGCAGGCACATGAGTATTGAACCAAACAATGTGTTCTACCTCACTGCATTGAATATGTTGGTTGTGGATAGTTGGGTCTATCGTGACCCCAAGCACCCCTAGATCAGGTTATCAAGGGGCGAGAGAGCTCGGGGTCACCTACCTAGGGCAAGTAGCTCGATGTAGCTAGCTTGGAGCTGAAGGCATAGAGGCCCCAACTCGGGATAGGTGGCATTGAATTATGCTCATCCTATCAAGAGGCAAGAGAGCTCAGGATCACCCACTTGAGGTCGCCTACCCGAGGTAGTCAACTCGAGGTAGTCATCTTAAAATTACTAGCTCGAGGCCTATCATCTCGAGCTAGCTAGCCTAGGGCTAAGGGTATGGAGGCACCGGACAGCTAGTGCCAAAACTTCGTTCGTTCACACCTAAGTACATCTACAAAGGTTAGGGTGTCCGGTCACCACTTAAACGTCTCCTGACCGTTAGGGTGGAACTCTTATTCTTCTTCGCTGACATAGTGTCCATTGGTTTTTATGGTTTGCATAATATTATATTCCCGTACTAATGCTTTAGTTTTCAGTTCACAGTTATTGATAGCCATAAGTCTTCAAAAGTTAATAAATGTTCTTTGACTGAGGTTTATAAACTACTAGGCCAGCATATGACCGGCATTGGTTATTCCAAGAAAAACGTGCAAAGCAAACTGCACTTGCATGTCCCCTAGGAATGTGTAGTTGTACCAGCTAACAACCCGTTGACAAGGCATGCTGGTTGATTAGTGCTTGATGTCATACGAAATCCTATCTTTTGAAAACTGAATGGAAGCTGGAGAAACTGTGACACAATTTTATTACCTTTGTCAAACTCCCCATTATTCAACTATGAACTTAGTCGAACTATCAAGCTTTCTGTTACTTGCTGGTGCCCTGTTAGAGCGTTCTGGTTTCATTTTCAGTTTCTTCTCATAGGATTTATTTCTCTGTCCAAATACCTCAACCAGTAACTTATCACGTCAAGTATGCGATTTCCCCTACTAAACCACATGCTCTTTATTATGTGTAGCTCTATATTAAGTGTTTAATTTCTTATATTTGGGAATACTATGTTGATGGTTGTTCAGTATTTTTTTTTATAAAAAAAGGCATGCTGGCCTCATTCAATGTATGTATGCATTCATCTGGGCCCTATGTATTCCCAAAATTATGATGCAAAGTGCTTTGAGTAAAGGGTCAGCATATCACAACTCATAGAAAGATATAATCTGGTGGGGGCAAACTGTACTCCAATGTTCCACAAAAGGATTACCAGAAGATGTTGCATTAAAAGGTATGGTCAGCTCATGCTGGTGTCTAATTCCTGTGTCTAACCTGATATTTTTAGTGTTGGAATCAAGATCTGTAGTAAAACCTTAAATCCAGTGTAGGGCACAACCGCACAACCGTTTGGCTGTCTGCTCTCCCCAATCTTTGTTTTTACCTCTTGTGTCTCCAAGATTTGCTGAGTTTGTTCTTCTTTTATCCTGGGATCTTTTGCTGTTCATGTGACGATTGCATTTTATGAGCCTCACATTTCTTAGGCTCATGATCTCATACAAAAGTTCTCTACTATGCTGGAGCACAAAATGGAATTATCCTTAATCATTCTACACTTTCGTCTTTGTTAGATGCTCTTGTGCAGAAAGTGCTTTTCCAAATTTCAGTGAAAATGCCTCTTTTTCTGCAAACAAGAGAGCAAGAATAAACCTTTGATATCACCCTTTTTCTATTTGTAATCCTTATGCTCAACCATTAGTAAAAAAAGAGGAGGTTCTGCTCAAAAGTTTTGATCGATTCTCTTTCACCTACAGATGATGTTCCTTGTCTAGTGGGCGTGGCCCATGGAGTGCCTCAGCTTTCTTCTTTTTAACAGCTTAGGTTAGATGCTTTACAGCGACACATCCTTTGTGTCAGGCAAATTAAAACCAGCATGGCAATATAGCGTACTCATACATAAAACGTCAAGCAATGTACATGTACAGCTACAGGACGTCATATGTATGTACGCTTCTATGCATTGTCAACCTACATGACATAGAGTATTTTTTTATCCGTTTACTTTGTATTAGCCTACATCATGATGTGCTCCTCTCTCTCTCTCTCTCTCTCTGTGTGTGTTCGCCCATCTGCTGATGTCTTTCTGAAGATTTTTTTTTTAATCTAAGAAGCTTTCTGAACACTGTATTTTGCGTTTTGTGTGTTGTCTAGGAGTTGTACCATCGGCTGCTGACAACAATATTGAATCTGTTGCACGCAGCAAACCCAAACCAACACAGCAGCAGCACACGAGTGGAACCTGAGCCTAGGGCCGAGGACTAGTATGTCCGAGTGTCGTTACTGCCGCCCTGTTAAGTGTTTACCCAGACAATTGTTCCATGTTTAAGGGTCTCAACATGTTTTGCCAGGACCGGTCTCTTGATCCTTGAACTGTATTTTAATAATTGCCCTTGATAATGCAAACCTGCTTCTCCTGTTGATGACAAGAGCCCTGTTCCATGATTTGAATATTGCAAGCTGATACATGTTGCCTGGCTTCAATTAAGATTGGACAATGTGACACGATGAGAGCATAAACCGATGCTTCATTTGCAGCATCATATGAATATTTAGCAACGTGAGGGCCTCGTTTCTTGGCTTGGATTTAGCTTAGCTTGGCTCGTTCTCCCAGGATCAAAGATAAAAAGATCATTTGACTGATTTCATGTGCCATTTCTACTAGAGTTGCCAACTGGAAGCCCTGCATGACCAGTGGCCTGGATGGAAGGACGCCCGTGCGGCAGCCTTGTCCCCGTTTTTTGTCAGGATTATCCCAACCACCCGACTAATCCCGTCTGTTCTCCTCTGAAATTTCTCTTAGCAGCATAATTTTGTCTTTGACGATAGTCCGGGCATTATTTAGGATGTTTAGTCCTAAAGAAAAGCATAGTGTGATGGTGAGTTTGTTGGGGTGTTTGACATTTTCCTTCAATTGTTACGAAATGACTAGCTACCGTTTACCATTTGGCTGCCCTTAGCTTATTCCAGTAAATAAGTGCTCCATCGCTTTTTAGCTGTAACCACTACATCTGCTTTACAGCCTACTTCCACAACTGAAGATAACTGCCAAGTCACAAACAAAACGTGCTTAAATGTCTAGTTTTTGTCAAAAATCATCTCAATATATACAGTGACCCCAATCATTAAAGCTACCACGTCTGCGCTTGTAACATTAAATGGCTCGTCCTACTCCGTGTTGTCATAGCAATGAGTGGAGTAAAAGGGATTGTCTAATGGTCAGTCGACCCATGTTAGAACGTCAGAATTTTACAGGAATTTCTTAAGAATTAGTTCAATTTCTATCAAAATCCTTAAACTTTCTCCATTCCAAAAGAGGCCTAACGATTTAGCTTATAAGGCACAACCAAAATTTAAATTTTAAAACCTAATTTAAAAGTTGATTTTTTATCATAATTTATTTTCTAATATTAGCTTTTAAAATTTTAAGGACACATATATATATATAAGAGCTATCTATAAATTATTTTTTTCACTAAGTAAGTCGTTACGACTTAAACGTAAGCAACCCGCGGTCACAAAATTAGCTTACACTTTCAAATCATCAGGCGGATAATTAGCAGCCAAAATGCAGGGAAAAAACCTTTCTTAAAAAAAATCAAGAGAAAACGACAGAGTTTTGCAATGAGAAATAGGAGACATGGCAGGGGTAACATGGACATTGCACCCAACGGTCCCAGTCCAGGAGGCGCCCCTATACCTGTGCCGTGCCATGCCGCGTCGTGCCTTGCCTGCTCAGCACGCTGCACTGCACTGCAAACCACACGGCCTCGTCTTCTCCCTCGCGCGCGCGCGCACGCCACTCTGTGCGAGTGCTGCTTGCTCATGGAGGTCGGCTCGCTGCAGCACCTCGGCGACAGCTTCTCCTACCGGTGGCTCAAGTACGCCGCGCAGGCGCCGTCGTTTAAGCGCCTCGTCGACGACGATGCCGGCGGAAGCCTCGGAGGGAGCTCCAGGTACTTCATCGACATGGACCCCGCCGACCTCTTCTCCATGCGGTGGACGGCTCCGGCCGGCAGCGACTTCGACTTCGACCTTCCCGGCGGCGACGACGGCGCCTCTCCGATCCCGCTGCTGGCCAGCGCGAGCCAGATCTTCCACGACGGCCGTCTCCTCCCCCACGAGCTCGACTACGGCCACTCCAGGGTTCAAGAAGACGGCGAAGTCGGCGACTTCTCTTCCCCTCGCGTCGCGGACTTGCTGAGCGAGCAGCGGCTCTCGGCCTCGTCGCCGCTGTTCCACTCGGCGCAGAGCACGCCCGCCTCGCTCAGCTCGTCGTCCAGCGCGAGGAGCGGCGCCAGCAAGAACGCCACCAGCACGCCGCCGCTGCTCGCCGGGAGGCGCGGCGGCGGGTCATCGCCGTGGAAGATACTGATCAGGTACCTGCGGTTCCTCATGCCGCTCTACCGGAAGGTCCGGGCGCTGCCGCAGCGTTCGCCAAGGACAAGGGTCTCGCCGGCGAGCCCCGCGAGCGCGAGGGCGTCCACGTCCAGCATCGAGTGGTGCCACGGCATTGCCGACACAGCCGTCCATGACGCCATCCTCTACTGCAAGAAATCCAGTGTAAGTGCACCCAAACCATCAAACACAATCAAGCAAGCATCCGTACATGCACATGCACAAAGATGTTGATTATTAATAGCAGTTCTTGCTCAAATAGTTTATTTTTATATTTGTTTCAGGGACAAAATATATAGCCAGGACTAAGGCTTCAGAATCCGCAAGAGCGTGAGCTGGTGATCTTGTGGCCTCTCAACTAAAGATCCTCTTTTTCCCCTCCATTATTTTGTTGTAAATCCTCACAAATTACACACTGTATATGCATGTGACAAGCTGCACGAGGAGTACGTTTAACGGTTGTATGAACAACTCGTTTAGAGTATAATAGACGGTTCCCTCTTGCCTTTCTCGTTTGTCTTTGGCCATGTGAATCGATCCATGGAGCATTTTCTGACTATTCATGTTATTAATTAAGCGAACTAATAAGAAATTGCTGAGTTAGATAAAAGCATACCTTTTGTTGGCTCAAATCATGTGGCTTTTTGTGAACATAATCGCGTCCTACTCTAACATAATCCGTGGGAATATTACTGAACTAGATCTATGCAAAGAAATCCTGATATACTATACTGTGATCTGGTACTCGTTTATCACGTTTTGTTAACTTGGCGCTCCCTGTGAATTGAATTATCATCTCCCTTGTATCAATTTGAAAGTTCAAACACCAACTTTATGGCTTTTTTTTCTCCATGTGAACAGGGTTTGAAATTTCAGACACCAAACACACCCCCCCCCTCCCCGCTCGAAACTATTTTTTTCTGAAAAATTCAAATTTGTTTTTATTTTTTGTCAATTTTGGTCAAATTACCGGTAGAAATGTGCAAAATGAAATTGTAAACCCTGTATGTGAAAGTGCATACTTTTAGTTAAAAAATCTTGAGTTCTATTCCATGGTTAGTCACTATTCAATTGCAATTTCGTGATTTTAAGTTAAAAGTCTGTTCAATTTCAGCTCAAATTCCAAATCCCAAATTTGTAAGTTTGATTTAAAATTTTCCAAATAGGCCCTCCAATCTTCTAGTTGAAATTATTTACTTAAAATATCCCTGAAATTTTTCAGTTTTTTAAGTCGAAATTTGAGATTTCAAGTTAATTTCGAAATACTGAAAAGGCAAGTCCATAACAAAGTTTTTCTCGCACGTTTGAACTCGCAAAACTTCGTCATAATAAACTGTGTGTTGGAAGTAGGATTAGACACATAAAAATTGCAATGATTTAGACAGTTAGTACTTTGTAATGCCTCCATGTCAGAATGATTCTTCTAATTAGAAGAAGACGTCTATTCCTTGTATAACAAGGCTCAAATTTGACCGGCAACAATAGATAATTAAAGTCATAAATTGTTCTATCAACAATATCAATTGAGGTCCCGTACACACGGCAACCAGACCAACATTTATAGGCCTAACGCGCCATTGCTATGGGTCATTACGTCGACGAATATATCATTAGTATGATCAATCGATCGATTGGGGCGGAGTTGTTCGTTTTTCCCACCAACCAAATAGAAAAAGAAATGTTCAACACAATTATCAATTTACATTCATGCATACTGTCCTTGTCCAATTACACGAGAATGTCTCATAAAAGAGACTATGTATACGAGCCAGCATCAGCAACAACATGCATGATCTGTGCAAGAAAGCAACTCTAAATTAGGACAGTAACAGTATCGTTGATTTAAAAATGCCTGCATCGAACGACAGTGATAAGGTTTCTTAAAAAAACAGGATGCATGAAGAAGTAAACGAAAGGAAGCCCCCCAAAATGCAAAGTGATTAATAATTTTTTTTCCGAGAGCAAAACTGATTAATTATGAAGGCAGCAATACTGCAAATTGGATTGCGACGCATGATTCGTACAGGTTAAATGATTAAACAAGCACGCCCAATTGCACGCCAAAATATAGCGGAATCATTTGCCTCCCGATGGGTCAGCATAGCTAGCTAGACACGCACACCTGAATTGGCTGGCTAAACCAACACCAGCGAGTGCAGAGCCGTTTGGTGCATCAGCGTGTATGCACGGTTGCAGCAGGCGTACCAAAGCCACGCAGTTACACACGTACACGCCATGGACGTCCAGGGGCAATGCCGATCGTGTATATGAGCTACAACATACATATATATCCTTCCTGGTATATCTCCATACGCACCTAGATACGTCAAACTACGTGGATTTATCGTCGTATGGCCGTCTCGATCTAGCGTTTTAAAAAATTTAAACGTAGCGGTCCATTCGGTCGGATGAGCACCGTACATGGATACGAAACGGCCGGGACCAGCACCAGCTATCCAAAACTAATTGACATGCTCGTAGAATTGTCGTCTTGCCGCAACGCAGGAGATGACAGGTTTGGGAGGCGGAACACAGCCTACGAGACCATGCGAGATAAGGGTACGCGTCGAATACCGGATTGGTCCGCTCAAGCTGCGTTTGGAACAGCAGCCAACCAATCCAAGCGAGATGACAGGCTTTGGAGGCGCGCGCGGGCGTTCGCTGACGGCGTGTCGTGGTAGTATGACTCTGTTAATTTTTCATGACAACTGAAATTAAAAAGGTCGCGGTCGTAGGTCGTAAGAGAAGAAAAACCGTCTTTGCTGCGGCGGAGCCACAAATTTCAGTGAACATGTACACAAGCAAAAGGCACCACTACCAAATTCATCATGGTTATTACTCGTACCAACAAAGAACCAGCTCATTTTAAAATTTTAGCAACAGCCACATGTAAGTACGGAAGAGCCAAACCAATGCAAATCACCTCATTGAGTTGATTAAACTCTAACATAGATTATAAACTAATCATCGATGAATACTTTAACTCTTATGGTCAATCTAGCGAAGTCCTTATTCTCTGTTAATGCTCGTCTGCTGTTTGCTGTCGTTTGTCAAAACAACCAAGCGCCAAGCTAGCAGCTGTACTGTTATATGCAGTGGCGGACACAGGATTTGGGAGATGGGGATACAGAGTAATCGAAAAATTGTGTCGTGCTAAAAGCTAAAGCTTCATGGCAGACTGGTAGTAAAAATAAATAGAGTACTATGTTTTTTTCTTATCAGGCAGACAAAAAAATCATTTATACACAAAAAAATTAAATCATTTAAAAGAGATTTGCAACGCTCTTTTAAACGAGATATTGAGGCTTCACCACCAACTTATATACAATCCATAAAGGGTTCTGATGTGAAAACTTATTTCATGACTGATATACAACATAAATTCATATATGCACATTCCATCGCACTACTGTCTCTTCACAAATTTTGAGCTAATTTCCTCAAGAAAATGTCAATTGAATTGAACATTAAACTACTGAAACATGGGCTGGGAAAGTAGTTCATAATAATGTATTGATGTGGACACCTCTCCAGCGATGCATAATGCTTGGTGGCGGTGCTTGCCTCGAGCAGCGCCTACTGTGATGTGCAGTGCTAGTCTACGGCTACCTCTACGTTGCTGCCCTCCGAATCCGGCCGGGCGCCGCGATAAACAGGCGCTGATGCTCGTAGAGCCCGGGCAGCTGCCCAGGCACTAAATCCGCCACTGCGTCTTTGTCAGGTGTCACCGTTTTTGCAGCGTACGTACTCGATCTGCCAGGGCAAAAACGTTCACAGTTCCAGGCCCAAATAGTAAGCCGGAGTAGTACGCTACGGTACCGACCAAATAGCTAGCAACGCATGCGCATGTAACGTATAGAGACGGATCGATCGCTCTCCGCGCTCCGGTCGGTCGCGGAGGGTGCGCGCTAGTTCACGTCAATCCCACGTGAAGCCCATCAGCGGCAAGGGGGGGAAGGGCCGAAATTTTTTTTCTACAATAATTAATATCCCACAAATTAAATATCTAGTAAATCATATATTAGATTTACAAAAATAAGGTGGACGCTGTTGTTGATGGCGTCCTAGCGCTGCCTGTACAATCAAACCACTTCCAGTAGCAGCGAGGAAAAAAAAACCAGCGAAACTGATCGTAGTCCTCAAATCACAATCACAAGCGCGTCGGCCGCCGAGGCCATTAGAAAACCAATCTTATAATCAATGTTTTTTTCAAAAAATCGAACCTTGTTTATGGATGATTTCCCTTGTTAATTTTTTTTTTAATTTCGGACAGTAGTCATATGATTCGTATACATATAAAACAAAGGCGAGACAGGACAATCGTCGCCGGGAGTTCATCATCATATTGTTGCGTTATAATTTGAGATGCGGCCAAACAAGCTGAGATCATATATTTTGTTTGACCAATTCTTGAATAAAATGTCATTTTTCCCACGGATGGCAAATACTGTTGCAGTTTCAAAGAATACACTGGCTCTGACCATTCTAGATAGAAATCAAGGAACAGATACATATTAAAATACACTAGACACTTGAGTCATTTTCCCATGGACCGCAGCGACGCGTTCCTAGGGTTGAGCCGGCCACTTGCGCGTGGAGGCGGACGGCAGAGGTGACCTCCTGGGATGGGGGCGGGTGGCGGTGGCGGTGGCGGTGGCGGAGTTCTCCCGCACGTGTCTACACAGGCGGCGGCGTTCCCCGCACACGTTCAGACAGGCGGCGGTGGTGGAGCAGGACGGCCACCGCGGCCGGCGACCTCGCGCGATTCGACGAGGAGCGGACCCAGACAGATGGGCGGAGTTCTCCGGCGCCTGGACGAGGGCCGCGCTAGTGGACGGGCGGCTCCGCCGCCGAGATCGATGCTCGCATGCACGACGGATTCCTCCTCTAGTTTTTCTTTTTTCCTCGCTCACTTTTGTTCATATCGAGTAGCGAGTAGCAACCGCACCAGACGCTGGACGTACTACGAACAGCGTCCACACCTGGACGCTGTTTTCGTCAGCGTCCATCTTATTTTTGCAAATATAATATATTATTTACTAGATATTTAATTTATGGGATATTAATTATTATATAATAATAATTCAATAGTTTTATAAAGTTATAAAAAATAGATCAGAGTCGGAACAATAATATATATAATAGTCTATGAATAATACCAATTAAAAAAACTTATTAAATCATATCCAATCGTGATTTTTAGATAAATAAGTTACGATAATAATATAAAGAGAGACTGTAAAAAAATTAAAATTAATATTAGAATAACAGATAATATTATTCTTAAAATTTAACATTGAATATGTGTTTAAAAAATAGCTATTTTCATATTATTTTATAGGTGGTTATATTAGATTTTATTTTTAATATAATATATTTTTTTAAGAATAAAAGACTGTGATGATAATGATTAATTATTATATAAAAAAATCGGGGGAGGGGACGGGCCACCGCGTGCAGCCGTGGAACCGAAACAAGTGGGATCGGAAGCGGCTCGCGCGCTACACGCCGCTCCGGCTGCTGGGATGTACCTGCACGGGACAAAGCCGGCTTTAAATGCGCGGCTTGGCGCCGCCCGCGTCCGTCGCTCTCCCGTCCCGGCCGCCCGTTGGCTTGTCCTTCTTCAGGACGAACCAAAACCGGTGGTTTCCTAACGGTTTTAGATTAATTTAGATTTGGATTTGTTTTCCAGCGTTTCGCATGGAACACAACAAATTCTCAAAACGGCCCGTCCTTCTGGGTCTGGCCCACGCGTGGGAAGATGGCTCAGCCAGGCCCGAATTGATCTGCTGGTCGAGAAAGGTAAAAGTCCATTTATCTCTCTCTTAACTATTTATATATTTTAATATTAATGTCTTAAGATGATTTTATCCTATGATAACAACACAGCTTGACATTTGACAAGTGTCCAATCAACAAATATAATTAAAATATTTGGTGGGATGCACCTGTCATTGAATACGTCATCTACTCCTCTCTCTCTCTCCTTTCTTCTCTCGATTCACCCCCAGCAGCCGCTGCCCCTTCGTCGAGCTCGTCGGCGTCTCCCCCACGGCAGGCAGCGCCGGCGGCTAGTCCTTGCCCGACCCGCACGAAACCGCCACACCGATCTCGATGCCTGCTCCCAGTGAGATCTCTCCCTCCTCCGAGCTCTGGCAGTTTCGGCGGATCATGGCTCCGCTGAGCTCATGGAGGTGGAGGCGACTGCGGGCCGGAGAGGAGACGAATGAGAAACGAAAATCGGCGACGCGGGTGAGGACGCGGGCGGCGGGGGTGGAGCTCGAGCTCCTCCTTGTTGAACCCTACCCCCTTCTCCCATCGACATCCTCTTCTTCCTCACCGCCCCCGTTGACCTCGGCCCTGCCTCCGCCTCTAGATTCCAGCACCTCCATCGCTGCCGGGCTCGATTGAGAAGGAGGTCAGCGCCCTGCGGCGGGAGTACATCGCCGCCAACCCGCTGCATCGGGCCACTCCTCCAGCGACGGAGGGCAATGACCCAGGGTGCTCGGGCCGGCTGTCGGGGTGGAGCCGGAGGCGTCGGCAGCCTCGAGGCGGCGTTATTGCTGCTTCTCGACGGTGGTGGCCAGCTTCCTGGTGCGCCACCCCGGCGCGCCGCCTTCTCGCTCGCCAGCTCCGTCCAGGAGCGCCAGCGACGGCGAGCCATCTGCTTTACCCTGGGCCACCGCAGTGGGAAGGTGGTGGTCGTCGCTGCTCCACCCGTCCTGGGCAAGGGGGGCAGCGGTGGTGGAGGGGATCGGGGGAGCGGGCTGGCGTGGGAGGCCATGGGGACGGCGGTGAGGTGGAGGGAGGCGGCGACGGAGAGGACGAGGCCCGGCGGAAGGGGGAAGGAGGCGGCGAGCGAGCGGCATGGGCACCAGCAACAGGAGGAGGAGGAGCAATGCGGTCTTCGCCGCCAGCAAGCAGAGGTGGAAGAAGCTGCGAGGAGCCGGGGAGGAGGTGGTCGCCGCTGCGTCCGCGGTAAAGAGACGAGAGAAGAGGAAGGAGAAGATGGGAGGAGGGAGAGGGAATGTCTATTACTTTTCTTTTGTTGATTCCGTCTGCACGGTGATTACGTGGCGCTTTCGTGGATGGCACATTAGACGAATTGACGGGTCAACGTATGATGTAGGACAAAACTATAGTGAAAATCATTTTGATCTGGTTTTGATACGACAAGATATTATAGCTGAAGAAGAAAGTGTTATAACTGATTTTATGGATTGACAGTGTGAAATTGGACTAGAGAAATAGTTAAGGGAGAAATATAGACTTTTTCCTCGAGAAATCGACCGTTTGGACTTCAGAGTTGGCGATGAGCCCATGGTAGATCTAGCAATTGGTGGTCTCTCAAGGTCCATCTTAAGCTTATCGCCTAGTTTTGAATTTATCTCAATCATTTCAAGGCAACCTGTACACACCAGCTAAAACTGTCAGCAGACACCTGGCCAGCTAGGCGGCAGCGTATCATCGTCAGCACCCGGTCTGCGACCAAACCAATCAGCGCAAGACAATACATGCTCGGACCCCCCCAGCACAAGTCAATCCATGAACATGCAGGCAGCAGGTGTTGACGCCTCTTTGCCACAGCACATCTGCTTCCAGCTCAAGTAGCCAACTTGCCCAGAGCAAACCAAAACCCTGTGAGCACAAGCTCACAGCTTTTTTTTTTGTTTGTTTGTCATGTCAGACCATCTAGAACGCTGCTCAAAAATCAAAATCAGGGATCAAATACTCAACTACAAAGGCTCCATCCAAAACCCTGTCACAATGCTTGCAGAACTTCAGATTAAGCAAGTCTAACGCCGTCATAATCTATTTTGATTAAGCTCCTCTCTTCAGAGCTAAGTAAGCGTAATTCAGGGAGAGAAAGGTGCCAATAGTTTAGTACACCATATCGATCCTGAGCGCCGCCGGCGTCCAGACATAAAAATCGCAAGTTGATCGTGGAGCATGTGGTTGCCACCGGCAATGATGAAGGATCAGCGTGCAATGCTGATCCTCAGAGCAGAAACAACGGCAGCACAATACAAGTATACAACCTTCCAGAGAATGGAGCCGCCGGGATGGAGGCGAGCAGCTAGCTCCAGGAAGCAGAACAGCTCAGCCTAGTGTGAACAATAATCCAGCACTAAACATAGCACCAATTTACAAATCGGCAGAAAGGTAGTGTGAGTGTGAGGCTTTGAGCTACCACCACACACACAGGGATTAGCATGGCACGAGCTGAAAAGATGATATTATTCCCATCTAACGAATATTTGGTCCGAATTTAATAGTGACACACTCCAACTAAACAACTACTAAAACCACTGTCACGACTTGCCGTGGCAGTACAAATAGGCCACTAGTCAGCAAGGCATGCTCGTCAGACAGCCCAAGAGCTGAGAGAGAGCACGCATCCAAACTAGTCTGCCGCTGCTGTTTGCGTACGTCTCCAGTTAAGTGCAGGAAGATGAACAACCATGGCGCCACCTCCACTCTTCCATGCAGAGATGGTCACGGATCAGTAGCAAGCAGAAGACACATGCCCAGGCGAGGGCAGATCAAGGCGAGGATAGTGTCGGCTGCGGTGCATTCCGTCGCATCGGTGCTCTTGAAAGCGCTCCACAGCAGCCACATCCTGGTTAGAAATCCCTTCTGATGGAGCTATCGTAATTAGGCAAGTTACCTGTACGGCTGTACCTGGAATCAGCTGTTTTTCAAGTTTAAGAATGGTTCAGAGAGTGGTTAGCCTAGATGAATGTACATTTCTTTCTTCCCCTTGTCTCACATCTTGTTTTGTAAACAAGTTTTGTAATCAGTCATAGTATGGTTAAGTTTAAGCAAGCTCTTGCTAGTTGCTACTCCAATCCGATTACCTCTCTCTGCTACCAAATCCACACCTTGCATTCTCCGGCGTGTCAACGCCGCGCCTGAGTCCCTCCATGTCGGCTGCCGGGCTGCGGCCTGTTCGTGAGCTTCAAGAAAGCCCGAACACGGCCTCGGAGATGTCCATTGAACTCTGCCTCCACTGGAACGATGCCGCCCGGCCCTGACGGTGGTGAGGGAGGCGCACCGGCGTCGCCTTCCGCTTGCGCTGCCGGTGGAGGCAATGGCTCGGCCTTCCGTTTCGAAAATTGCCGTCGCGCCGTGGAGAACGGAGATTGCACCACCTGAGACGCAGGAGAGGAGATTTGATTGGAGGAATTGGCGTTGGGACAATGCGAAATTGGGCGAGAGGAAAAGGGATTGGAAGCAGGGTTGTGGAATGGTGGTGGTGGTGAACGGAGTTGAGGTAGGTCCGCAGTCTCAGGCTTGAAGGAGGTGGGCGGCGTGTCTGTGTCTCCCATCTGGAAGAGCGGGAACGAGCTCGACGAAGACTACGGCGTACCGGCCGTGCGGTGCACGTCCACCTGCGTCCATCTGCGCTCCGGCGGTGCGCAGAACACAGCCGCTGGCACCAGCTGCTGCGAAAGGGCGGCCGGCTCGTCGGCGCTGTGCCGCCCATCAGATGCCTAATGGGCTGTAAGTGGACCGGAGAATAGTTGTAAGATGCGTAACAGGCCGGTCGTACAATGCATACTAGGCCGTCTGTGGGCCGACAAGTGGCAGAAAGATGCGTAATGGACTGAACAAATGACCATCATTAATTGATGCCGAACAATTCTCAAAAATAAAAAGTTTGATGCCTAACAAGTCGTGTCAAACCTTAGAAATTGCTGCTGAGAAGACGTTGCAGATGATGCAAGGAAAAAAAAAGTATGCTCGAATCTGATTTATATTCTTTAATTAGATATATCGACTTCTTTACATATTAAATCCAATAAAAAACAACTTTATTAACTATTTTATAAACGGTTTTAGCTAAAGTGATGACTAAAAGACAAAGACGATGTTGATTTGGTCTTTGTGCTTATTGACGTGATGTTTATATAGTATTAAAAAAATAAAAACAAAAATATATGACACCATATATCATTTACACAAAAAATTAAAATATTCTACACTCGTATCCACTTCCTCTGTCCCCCCTTTGCCCTCTCTCTCCCTCATTCTGTCTTTGAACCTCACTAGCCCCCTGCCACCTCTCATGGCGTCTACCACTACACGTTCTGCGTGTTGAGGATGGTAAGCACGTAGCCGGTGTCGAGGAGGCTGTGGAAATCCGTGTCACCATAACATGCAAAATAATAGTGTTAACACTTAATAGATTCGGTTAAAAGAGAAAAGACAATAAAACCAATGGGGATTGTGTAATGGAGACCAGATTCAAAAAGAAGTTTTTATAAATGAAAAAAATGAGTCTATTTCTTGAAACCGTTACGAATCAGTTCTGTGTAAATACCTATTATAAACATACAAGAATAAGTATTTTTAGGAACCTATGTTTTGGCACAATTGTATGTAAAACTCATGTAAAATTGATGATATAAATATATAAGCTTGGGGTCTTGTAATATTCATAATACAATCCAATCAATATAACAAATTCAACACATCATCATCTCTATTAGTAAAAATAACTTAGTTTTCGATGAGATTTTTCTTCAGGTTTGATCACATCGGTTGAGTTCGATCTATAGATTTATATATTAAATATATCGGTTTAGTTAAAACTTTTTTGTCCAATATCTTACATAAGTTTACATATTTATTGTTTATCTTAATACATTCAATTATATTTAAGTCTATATTAATTTAATATATTAATTCGATTTGGTGTATATATCACGCTAGTATATAATTTATCGGATTATTATTATTTTCTGATATATCATATGAGGTAAAAAACTTGATAAGTCCATAGGATTTATTCAACGTTCATTGGAATTATAGCCGATAAATTATTTTCATACTATGTTTTCACTTCTATTTATATTAAATCATTATTTAATATATTTTTTATATCACGTTTAATTTAACTAACCTCATTACATATATTTGTTTTTGTTTTTAATAAATTTAGTAACATCATTTATATCTCACTTATTAGATAATACAATTGAGTTTTGTGGTTTTATTATTTATAATATCAACTAATCTCTATAGGAGGTTGTATTAGCATATTGGTTAATTGGCTCGTTTGACTAATTTTCAAATTGACTGGCACAACTCAGAAGAAATAGACTGAAGCTAAGCAGATATGTCTGGTCTTCGCGCGTGTGACGTATCGGCACAGATCTAACGATTTTCGCATCAACATGTCAGTATCAGGCGCAGGCATGCGGCGACGAGCTGGCTGGCGGCAGCGGAGACGCAGAGCGCGCAGTCGAAGGGTGGGACGTGGCCGCGACACTGCGCGAGGCCCCGGATGGTGGAGTCGCCACGGTCAGCCGTGGCCGTCGCGTAGGAGCCGGCGGAGGCGCGCGCGACCTGCTCTGACAGCAACTACGCGACGCGGGCCTGCGCCTGCGCGTTGCTCAGGTTCTTGGCGCAGTACGTGTTCATCGGGTCCACGCCGGAGCTCGGCGCTGGCGCCGCCAGCACCACCAGAAGAAGCAGAACAGCTACTACTTCTGAACACGACGACGCCGTCACCATTGCTATACTTGGTTGTCAGCTTGTTGATGGATTTGAGTGGCTTCAATTCGGTAGCTTATATGGAACGGATGGTTGTGTTGTGCTAAGCTTGGTCCAAGTGAAGGTCACCGAGCGAGAAGAGGGGGACCTAGGCTTGGTTGATGGTGGCCGGGTCACGGGGATTCGCCGCCGCCACGGATTTTGTTGTATGCCTGTCTTCCGTTCCCACACAGCTCTCCTCCGCCGTCACATGAAGGGGGAGATAAGAGGGGAGGACAGTTAGAAGAGGGTGAGGTGGAGAACTGTATTTTTATTTCATGCGAGCTCGTTAAGTTTTTTTATTATTTATATTTTGTAGTACCACTTAAGCATGCACGTGGGATGAAAACATATCAAGTAGACGTCATATCAGTCAAAACCACATCGTTTTACACTGTAATAGTTAGAGAAACCGATATATTTAATTTTATGGTTAAAAAACATGAATCATATTAGGGCCCAGCAGATGTTGCTTCTTGGTTTGGACCGATGGTAAGTTGTACTGGATTGCTGTGGTTCCATATGTAATGGGCCTTTTGAAACAAACCCCGATTTTGCGATTATGGCCCATGTAATGGAGCCTACGTTACGCTGTTCATCATCCACCGTCCTCAAAGGCTCAAAGCTCAACATCACAAAGCACAATTGCATTGCTCCTTCACCCATATTACCCTCCACCGTTTTGAAAGTATCCCATGCTGCGAATTTCATGATGGCCTCATGCGTCACCCGTGCCAAACCTGTGACCTCATGCCAAACAAGCTTTCGGTAATCCGTTACAGCTCACTACACTTCTTCAGGTAAAAAAAAATCATGCATAACCCAAGTAAACAAAATAAAAATGTTTCCAAGTCCCAACAAGCGGCTTAGCCGGCAGCAGCGTCATGGACGAACATGGAGATGAAGGAAGAACGCAGTCAAGAGGAAAAGAAGGGGGCAATTTACTTCACCATTTTTAGGCTGAGTTTTGTCAGGCTGCCAGCCCAATTAATCAGGCTCTGCTCCAATTTTCTTCTGGCAATTCGTGCCCGCTCGTGGATCAGACCGTACATTTTTACTTCACTGTTTCTTTCCTCGAGATGCCGTTTGGTCTGCTTCCCATCCAAACACAGAACGGCAAGATACCATCTCCTATAAAGAAAGAAAGAAAGCAACCTGACCCTAGTCCACAGGGTAAGCACGATGCCTTGCACTCTTCTCCTTCGTCACGCTCTGCTCCTTGCAAGGCAAAACACATCACGAGTCGCACGACGAACCTTCGCTTGGACGAACGCGTCCACAGGCTTAACCGCCATGCACCACTGCGCGTCAATGGGAATTGGCAGAAAGCGAGAGATGTGTAGGTTCTAGCTCCATGGCCGCGGCACACGCATACACTCCGTCTGTTGAGTGGCTCGGCAAGTTTGGCGCAGCAGGCAGAAAGCAAGCAAGCAAACGAAAAATAGCACGCATTTACTGTGGGTGTTAATATAGGAAGGCAGAAATGGATAGAGAGGACAAAGCCGTAATTTCCTCCGCCAGTCTAGCCACTTCTGAGGCTATATGAACGTAAGCAATTTCTGAATTTCCCGTCCTGATTTGCCTCTTGCTCTCGTCGCAGATTTCGCAATGGCCACAAGAACAACGATGCATGTGAGTAAACGCTCTGCGACTCTGTCTCCATCGAATCCGATATTTTCTTGTGGTGTTCTAGGATGATTTTCTTGGTGCGGTTTAGAATCAAGGAGGGGAAATAATTTTGGTTGCAGGCGGTTTGCGCGGTGGCGCTGGTGCTGTGCGCGTGCGGCATTGGCGCGTCTTCGCCGGCGGGGGGAGCGGGGTGCCGGAAGCACGTGGCGAAGATCACGGAGTACGGGGGAGTCGGGGACGGGAAGAGGTCCAACACGGCGGCGTTCGCCAAGGCGGTGGCGGACCTGTCGAGGCGCGCGGGCGACGGCGGCGCGGCGCTGGTGGTGCCCAAGGGGAGGTGGCTGACGGGGCCCTTCAACCTCACCAGCCACTTCACCCTCTTCCTCGACCACGGCGCCGAGATCCTCGCTTCCCAGGTGACCGGCCATGATCAACATCGATCGGTTACATTCACCTCCTTTTCTTTCTACCATGATTAACCGCGCCATTATCTCGCTCGGCTGGTGTTTTGCCGCGAAAGCAGCGAGTGTTTAAGGTGAGATTAACGTTCGTAAATGGCGGGGGTAATTACTGTGGGGAAACGACGCGTGGAACCAGCATTTACATGCCATCACCACGGGACTTGACGCACGCGACGCGACCGTCCTAAAGTTGGGCCTACTTGGGCGTTTGTTGGCGTAGGTGTTCGCTTTTGCCGGTGACTATGGCTTTCTGGCTCTTTTTTCTATGCAAGCAGGACGACACTGTACTCTTTTGTCCTTGATGGAATCCAAAAATGGCACGGTTACAGGCTGTATTTCTTGCTAATCAAATTTACCTGGTCGTTGTCCTCGGAAGGCTATCGTACCAAGGCGGCGTTTAAATGTGTGCCAAGAACTGTGAGTTGGGCACGGCAGTTGCGTTCTTTGCAGCGGTTGCCTTATTGTAAGGATGAGTTGGGTAGCTATTGAATACCTGTAGCTGTACCCATTTTGATCACATGGCCGCTTAGTGCGAGTTATTTAGTGCGAGTTATTTAGAGTAGTTTGGGTCGAATAAAATTGCTAACGTAAAACGAGATAAGTTATTATTATATAATTAAATACATATTAATTATTTTAAACTTGAAAATGACTTTATTTGATTTTTAAAATAAGAATTTTTTAAATATATATTTAATTATATTCTAATAACTTATCTCTTAATGTTTTTGGTAGAAAATAACCCGCTCAGCGGCTTACCTTGCCGTACTTAGAGTAAGAGAATTGGGTAGGACAACCTCTGCTCTGTCATTTCAGAAATTTATTGTTCAGACATTTTCAGTTTTCAGTGTAACCGGCTCATGTCTCTTTATCTGAACTGAGCCCAAGATTTTCATTTCATTCTTCAGAAATTGGAAGATTGGCCTCTGATAGCTCCTCTGCCATCCTATGGAAGAGGAAGGGACGAACCTGGCCCAAGATACAGCAATTTCATTGCTGGATCAAACCTCACGGATGTCATCATCACTGGTACACGAATATTTGCCACATCAAGATTGTTGTTCCCAATCTTTTGTGAAAATGCTGTGATCAACAGGTGTATATTTAGCTGTAGATATCTGAAATGAGCAATGTTTCAGGTAGAAATGGAACGATCAACGGCCAGGGCCAAGTCTGGTGGGACAAGTTCCACGCCAAGGAACTCACCTACACTCGCGGCTACCTTCTCGAGCTCCTCTACTCTGACAACATCATCATCTCCAATGTCACCTTCGTCGACTCGCCGTCGTGGAATCTCCATCCCACCTACTGCACGTAAGACTCATCAGCACTCACACCCAAAAAATCTATTTCTGAACTGTTAAATTGACCATGAGACCATGAAGCTTACCTTCTCTGTGTTCTGTGATGCGCAGGAATGTGACCATCAGTAGCGTCACCGTTCTTGCACCTGTCCACTCGCCCAACACCGATGGAATCGATCCAGGTATATATCGATCACCTTGCACCAGAGCAATGTTGCCATGAGGAAAGCATCGGTGTGTGCTGAATGTGATGAGCTCTTGTTGTCCATGGTGCAGATTCTTCCTCCCATGTCAAGATCGAGGACTGCTACATCGTGTCCGGCGACGACTGCATCGCCGTGAAGAGCGGCTGGGACCAGTACGGCATCAAGTTCAACAAGCCGAGCCAGCACATCCTCATCAGGAGGCTCACCTGCATCTCCCCGACGAGCGCCATGATCGCGCTCGGCAGCGAGATGTCCGGCGGCATCCAGGACGTGCGCGCCGTGGACAACGTCGCCATCGACACCGAGTCGGCCGTCAGGATCAAGTCCGGCGTGGGGCGCGGCGGCTTCGTCAAAGACGTCTTCGTGCGCGGCCTCAGCCTCCACACCATGAAGTGGGTCTTCTGGATGACCGGCAACTACGGCCAGCACCCCGACAACTCCTCCGACCCGAACGCTCTGCCGGAGGTCACCGGCATCAACTACAGTGACGTGTTCGCCGAGAACGTCACCATGGCTGGCAGGATGGAGGGCATCCCCAACGACCCCTACACCGGCATCTGCATATCCAACGTCACCGCGCAGCTCGCACCGGACGCCAAGAAGCTGCAATGGAACTGCACCGACGTCAAGGGTGTCACCTTCGACGTCTCGCCGAAGCCATGCCCGGAGCTCGGGGCTGCGGGCAAGCCCTGCGCCTTCCCGGAGGAAGAGCTTGTCATCGGCCCGCCCGAATTGCCAAAGTGTAACTACTGAAGTACAGATATAGGATTACAGTATGATCAGTAATGGCCTGTGGCCATGAGATACCTAGGACAAAAGTTAAGTGGTTCAGTGGTAGTAAAGTTAAGCAGTTCGAAAATGCTGCAGAATAATCTCTTTACATCCAATCCATATATGATTGCTCATCTGCCAAATGATCTGACCAAAGCAAAGCTTTTCCATTTTCTGACAGCAATTACAGCAAGAACAGCAGGTGAGAAGATAACAAAAACCCCTAACTTCTAAACCAAACTTTGCAAAAATATAATAATTAACAAAGTGAGAAGCAAAGCTCAACGTGCCAAAACAGCGGTTTGTCATCAACGTCTTCCCCTGCCCTTGCTCATGAAATGGTGGCGCTTCAACCTCTTCTTCCTGATCACCACGCTGGACTTGTTCTCCGCAAACGGCATGCCAAGGAGTGTGAGCAGCTTGAGTGCCTGCCTCGTTGTCGGTCTTGGCAGTGGTGACAATGCAAACGTCCATGCCGTTCTTCTTCCCACCCACCTCGTATGGGATCTCTGGGAACACACCCTGATCACGGAGGCCTATGCTGTAGTTGCGATGGGCATCAAAGCTGTTTGGGTTGACACCAAGGAAGTCCATTGTCCTAGGCAACCCAAGATTGATAAGCCTATCCAGGAAGTTGAACATTACCTGCAGCAAGCCACAGTAAGAGCATCGATCAAACATACTCTCTCGGTTCCCAAATACTTGTCAGCGAACACTATTCATATTTGAACTTTGATAACTTGTCTCTAAAAGTAATACTTACAATGATACTATATTATTAAATTTCCACTCCACGTCCTAAATATTACTATTAAACTTTCGTTCATTACATTCCAACCATTTAAAAGTTATTAGTAATGAAAGTTAAAGTGCCGGTCAACAGTGACATGCATTTGGAAACAGAGGGAGTACTTGCAATTCTCACACATACTTTAAGCTATTATATTGTCATGCAAATTCCCAAACTGATACGGCATTGCGTTCCCCAATTTGCTATCTGAATAAGTTGCATCTCTTCCTTATTGTTGGTGGATCTTAAATGTCTTGTCTTCATCCTTTGTTAGAATGCTATCATATTTTACTTTGTCTCAAGCACGTTGTGATAAGGGGTTGTAACTTCTGTTGAAGCAAAGGCTGGATTTTATCCATTATCTAAAAAATTGCATTCCCCAATTAGTTAATGTCTGCACTGCAGGTAGCCAGAGATACAGAGGACTCACTCTGCCACGGAGCGTAACGGCAATACCGATGGTGTTCCCCTCGCGGATCTTGAAACTGGCGACGGACTTCTTGGCCTTCGTCTTGACGGGCCACTGGCCAGTGATCATGGCGAGGTCCTTCATAGCGGCTTCCAGCCCCTTAGAGTTACCGGCTACCGCCCCCAACCCGCAATTCACAACAATCTTCTCAACCATGGGCACCTAATCAAACCGAGAATCCAAAATACGAACCTCTAAGCTCAATGATTGAACCACAATCTATTTTTCCGACTTACGAAAAGAAATTGCCATGGCTATCCTATAAGTGTGAGAAGGGCGACAGAGGTCGAACACCTGGTGGACATTGGTGTAGCCGAACTCCTCGGTGATGAGGGGAACCACCTTCTGGTCGTACACAGCCTTGAGGCGGTGCACCTTCTGTGCCTCGGTGGGGTCAACTAGAACGATGCCTGATGGCGAGGTCGGCGGCGGTGCTGGCTTGGGCGGCGCGTCGGGTCGGCCACGGCTGAGGCGACGACGCGGAGAGCTCGGCGAGGAGGCGGGAAACGAAGGAGGAGGCAGCGGCTGCTGGAGGAGGACGAGGAGGCGACGGGAAGGTGGCCGGCGAGGACGGCAGGGTCACAGCCGTGGCCGCCATTGGAGCGTGCGCAGGAGTCTGAGGTCGGAGCAAAGGAAGCCGCTTTATGCCATGGGTAGACGACGGGCTAAAGGCGAGTTGGCTGTGGCTGCCTGCCGCTGTCGTCCATCAAACTGGGCTTCCCGTGATGGATTTGGATTAGCAATTAGGCCCATCAAACCGTCCGACATGGCTTTGGGCCTTCAACCCATCAAGTCTGTTCTGTTTTTTCATGGAGCCCATATGTAATGGGCTTTCTATTTTCTTTTTCTTTTTCCTCGAGAGAATTCAAGAGCCAAGAGGTATCCGACGGTTCAGACCTTGCCGCACCCCAATATAAAAAGATTTTAGGAGAAGTGTGAAGTTACATGAGTCAACAACTGCAAGTCTGTAATGCTGTATTTTTGGTCAACTGTTAACAGTATTGAGTTTGAGTATGTGGCCATGCTGTATTTTTCTAATGCACTATAGTATAGTACTAGTATGTAACTAAGCGAAAACTGCAAACATAAAATACGACGATGAAGATCTTAAACAACTAAACAACGGAAAACAAACTCGAGAACCCAGCAACAGTTCCAGGCAGATCAGCAGGAGATCTGCCACGCTTGATCAGCATTGAAAAATGAAGAGAATATCACGACGAGGATCCTCGTCACATGCATATGCCTAACTATTCCTGCAGTAACCGTAACATGCAGTTTTTAATTCCAGGGGACAATCACTAGAACCTGATTTTGAAAGGTCCCAGATCACAACGGTGTGCTTGCCCTACATTGTTCTACCAAGGACCAGCAATGCCACGACCATTGATCCTAGAAGAGGATCGACTTCACATCAAGATGGAAACACACAACTGACAAATTATTTTCCTTGTCAGTTTGCAACCTACTACTGATAAACTACATTAGCTGACTTAACGTCCAGAAGCAATTGTGACCTTATCACTAGTCAGGGTCTTAATGAACAGACCATTCAGCAGTATCGTGCAACCGCCTAGTGTGTATAAGCTTCATTATTTCTTGTTGTTGTACCTACCTCAGCGCACAGAGCAGTGAGGTCCCCGCGCTGACAGCTTGGAGGTGAAACCCTGGCTGCTGTCGCCACCCTCTTCCCCATCTCCTCCACCATACCACCATCGAAGCACAATGCCGAAAAGCCACACGGCGAGCAAGGATGGTGGCAGTAGGGCCAAAGCCCAGCGACATGCCATCTCTTGTGTGAGGGAGACGGTGACGTGTGTGGCAAGCCATAGCGTTGTAGGTTGTGACGGTGCACCTGTTAACACTAAAATTTAGTAAGTCTTTCAAATAGAATCGGAGAGTCGATCAGCTTATGAAAAGACGCCGAATGATAAAGAAAAAGAGCCGATTGAACAGATGACAATGGATTCAGTTTAGTTGAAGATAAAAGATTATCCAGATGAGATTGGATCTAAGGAGGAGGTGTCGAAGCCACAATAGGATGTTTTATTTTTGTAAAATAAGTTTAATTAGTTTTTCTTTTTATCTTTAAAATAGATTCTGTTTTATCATTAGAAAAATTATACCGTATTCGTATGAGATTTGTGTAACCATAGAGTATAAATATAGACCCCTTGGAACCTTATAAATAATCTCCACAGATCAATATAATCTCGGCGCATCGCTATACTAGTCATATGGGTTTTTCCCTGGTGGTTCTAGCTCTTGACACAGGCTACATCGGTTAGGTCCGAACTCTGGCAAAAGGGTAAGTTTCGCTATTATCCTGGTGTATTCGCTCTGTCTAAGGCTTCAACGGTTATGTTCGACTTTTTAGTCCAATTAGATATATTATATCGCGTTTGTGTGTGATTTATCGGTTTATTGAACTTCTTTTACCATCATCATTCTCGAGTTGTATCGGTTAAATCCGATCTTCTAGATTACTAATAGTAGATTGAGTCTTAAGTCGGCGGGTTTTTACACGATGTTTCATCAAAGTAGCCAGCCAATAAGTTATCTTTACATTAAGCTTCATACCTAACATATCGATTTTTCAGCCGATATACATATATTTTCAATGATTAATCTACTAGCGATTGATCTAGTTCTGTTAGATCCAGCCTTATACTGTCTCAGTTATATCCGATATATCAAGGTTGTGTCTAATAGAGCTAACATTGAGATCTAGCGGATTTCTTTCCTTTTATCGGCTTAGCTATCCAATGAGTTTATTTATATGCCTGTATCGGACTCACAGCCGATAGCGACCGATAGGTTTACCCATTCTTTCTGTCGTCACGACTGATCTAACTTCTACCGTTTCAGTACCGTTAGCCTCAGCCTTATGATGTCTGAGTTTAGTCCAATCTATCGAGTATGGCTTTAACGGTATGATTATCGATGGTCATTAGGTCTTGTCTCTTCAAAAGACCGAACTTCGCTCTTTATTGTTTATCGTATATTTTATTTATAGCGTCATTGGCTCTACAGTCGGTGTGTCCTTTATTTTATTCCTCGCTATTTGTCTATATCATCATCGATTTTCTAATCGATGTATAAGCGCTACATCCCCTATTAGCAACTAGCCAATAGTAGGAGTGTATCGGACTTACAGCTGATAACTATCTCAACTTTATCAGCACATTCAGCTGATGACAGGAGTCCGTATCGACCTATCGACAGATTGACTCAATGATATAACTATATCTGTTTTCTTTGTCAATTATAAGTCAATTGACTGGCATGTCCTAAACCTCAACAACCTGAAGATGCTAAGATGCTTAAGGACCAGTATTGAAGCTAAGCATATCTCTTAGGCCTTAAGAACCAGTGAGAGGCCAATGATGAGGACTTCTTCCTCCCTCTTTCCTGAGCTCCATGGAGGCCAAAGGGAAGACACAGATCCGATGCGTCCTTAACCATAGAACCCTTGGGGTATAGAAGGCGGTGGTGTGCGTCGTGTGGTGATGACCAAAGGTAAGGGGAGGCGCTCGATAGCTGGACGACGACGAGGAGCAGAGAGAGCCGAATCCCCCTACTGGTGATGGTGGGCATGACGAGCATGCGCGGGTGGTCTCCGGCAATGGCAAGAGTAGAGGAGTGGTTGCTACGTTAATCGGGTGTGGCAGCATTGGCAACTACTTCCCTCTTTCTCGCGCTTAGCGACAACTATGGTAGAGAGGGGTAGGAGTAGCAACAATAACAACTAGGTGTGGTAATGAAAGTGGCAGCTTCCTCTCATCCTCCTCTTATGTTGGCCACTGATGACGAGATGGCGGGATAGTGGTGACAACGAGGACAGTAGGGCTAGGTGGGAGCAATTATAGCACTGACCGAGTGTGGTAGAGTTGGTAGTAGCTCTCTCTCTCTTTGCTCCTACTTGGCCGAAGGCAATGGGAGATAGCAGAAAATGGCGAGAGACGACGGGAAGGTGGTCGATAGCTAAATTGTCAATCGGAGGAGGCTGCCTAACGATAAGCATCGATGCAGCGATGCCTACATGCTTGTGACGAGTTGTTTGAAAAGGGATGGAGCTATGGCTGTGGAGGACGAGTAGGCAGCAAGCGAAAGCCTTGACCGGTGGCTGTTGGGTTGGCAACGGCAACACTTGCAATTGTCGTTTTCCCTCTTTAGGACGTTGCCTCTCCTTTCAACGAGATCCTCTAGGTGAAAACTTAGTCCAATTCACTAGATAGTGATGATAGCGCTACGACATTGTACCCTTCCTAGAGGCATCGCTGTGGAGGTCTTGTTTTTTGCCTTTTCTACCTTTAGGCAGTTGGAGCAACGCTTTTGGATGGCGACAGATCTGTACGAGAGTGTGTTGATCTTCTTCTCTCTCATCCTCTCTCTGCAACCTTTCTTACTAATGGTGTCTAAAAGGATATGGTGTTGTGAATGTAGAGATATTAACAAGCGTTGTAGCGATGACTTTATTCTAGCTATAACGACCTTCGATCACATATAATAGTAGTCAGCGTTGCCATTGTGGAGTGGTGTGTTTTATTTTTTACTTTTTTTATTATATTTTTTTAGACTGTACTCAATGAAATTGGTAATGTGCTGGTTTGTTCAAAATATAATTTCTTGTTGACAGTCAAACCCATCAGCCATCACTTTCATATTTGCATTCGGCACATCCGGTGAACAAGGAGATACAGAATGTCGGCAAATGAAAAGAATATAAACTACAGTAATTTTATTTATGAACATCTCACTGTCATCAGCACGATACAGCCAGACAACTATAAATTCGGAATGGTACTAATACTAGTACATGAAGTACTAGCAAAAGGAAAAGTCATTCAGCCCCAGCACAGCATTTCTAATACCTGTGTGCTCAACGATCCGAATCATCCACCTCTCACAAGAATCATGAGCTTCCACGTATCTATCTAAATAGTTATTCTTCTATTAACATGGCACAAAGGCATATTACAAGGCTACAATTGGAAGGAAAATCTAATGAGAGATAACAGAAAAGAAAAGGAAAAAAAGTGTGACAAGTACGCTCTCATTGGATCGCATCTAAGGTCTCTTTCCTCCTAATCCTCCTCTTGATTTCCTTCTCCAGCTCCTCACTCCCACCCACCTCCTCCAGCTCCTGTCAACCACGAAAAACAGAGACATTTTAGAACATTTCAAATGTCTTTTTTCAGACGACTATATATATATATATATTTGTTAAGAAAGTTTAGAACATTTTAAAATTTCCAATTCTTTTATATCGGCACAGTTTAAATTCTACATAAGTTTCCAAACTAAATCACGTTTGTCAACTGTAAAGTATGCAACTACTCGACAACTGGACATTTTCATCAGTTCTTTCTGCCGTTGGAGCAGGGCTGCAGGAGTAACCCAACAAGCATTCATGGACCATGGTAGTATGAGACACAAGGAAGGAAGCAAAGCTAGCATGCGAACCATTTCCTCACCTTGGGACCAAGGAACAGCCCATATGGCACGCCCTCGAACTTATCCATGTGATGTATCTGCAAAGCATGAATGGCAGACAAGCATCAGGGGTTTTGCTGCAATCGTTTCGCTTTTTGAAAAAAAACGAAACGGTTACTAATAACTAAAAAATAATTTAGAAGTAAAACTTTTATAAACATATATGTAACGATTTAAAAATAAATAGTGTGAAATAAACTATGATAAAAAAATACAAATCAATTTTAAAATTAAGTTCTTAGGCGTAGCAGCCTAATCCAGAACCACGGCAAGAAAAGCTCATGCGTGGTCGGCTGCCGTTAGGTGGACGAGAGCGATCGGTCGGACCTGGTGGGCGGCGGCGACCCGCCGGAAGTATGGCACGTTGGCGATGGGCCCCACCGGGAAGCGGTGGTGGACTAGGCCGTCGTGGACGAACATGTACGCCATCCCGAACAGCGTAATCCCGAGCCCCTGCGGCGAACGGACACGTCAGCACTTGGATCCTCCTCGCTCATAAAAATTCAATCTTGGAATCAAATTGAACGAAAAGAAACGCTGCTTGTAGTTGTATTTTACATGTTCGGTGAGACCGTTGATGGGTACCTCGCATGGGCGTCCATGGCGCCGTCGCAATGCGACGACAATACCTGTTGCTTTAGTACAATCTACGGCATAAGTTTGTGTGGGAACACATGGAGGCCAGGTCACTCTATTTTCTATTTCTCTCGATCTCGAAAGTTCATTTCTTTATTGTTTATCCGATGCAGCAAGGACAACAAAAATCTTTTGGAGTTCACTCTACGCTTTTGGCTTGACAATTGAATCGATTTTTTTGGCAGGCGGTGGTAGGTGTGATGAATAGGTGATCATAGTACATGCATTTTGTCATTTTAATGCAGCCACTTTATGCACGCTTGGTCAAATCCTAGTACAGTGTGTTGCGAGAGGTGATGGGAATTGGTGAAGAATGGAGCACTCACCGCGCCGAAGCAGAGGACAGGGACGAGGCCGCGGCTGAAGAAGCCGTAGGCGAGGAGGGACATGGCCGGGACGGCGTTGATGATGGCGAAGACGTCGTTGAGCTCGAACGGCCCGTCGCGCGGGCGGTGGTGCGACTCGTGCATGTGCCACAGCGACGCGTGCCACAGCGCCCGGTGAGCCCACCGCGCCCAGAACTCCATCCCGAGCTGTGTGCAAAGCCAGCACGGTTACACGCGCGCGCCTCCTCGGCCGGGACCGGAATGCGTATCCACCTCGCGACGCGCGGCGTCGTGCGGGTGCATGGGAGGAGGGGAGTACGGTTGCTTACCGCGGCGCCCACCGATAGCGCGAAGGTGCCGAACATGTCCGTCACCGGGATCTCGTCGCCCTGGTCGAGCACGGCGGACTGCCGGAGTTAGCAAAAGTGGTAAATTGGTAATGGTAGATGCGAGCTTTGCGGTGGTGGTGTTACCTCCATTTGCCAGGCGAAGCGGTAGTAGACGGCGGCGGCGGCCATGGACGTGATCCCGAGGCTGGACATCACCGCCGCCACCAGGTACGTCCGCCGCTCCGACTGCTTCCGCGCCGCGCGGTCCGCCACCGCCCTCCGCGCAGCCTCGCCGTCGGGCTCCGGCTCCGGCTCCGCCTCGCTCACCGCCGCGCCAGCCCTGTCGTCCGACGCCACGCGCAAGGGGACGCCGCACACGCACGCGACCCGCCGCGCCGGGAGCGGCGCGAACGCCAGGCGCAGCAGGGCGGAGGAGGGCGATCGGCGGGCCGCGGCGGGGAGAGGAGACGGCGCGGCCACCAGCCTCGCGACGGCCATGGATGCCGACGGACGCGGGGGATGGATGGACGGTTTTGATTGGGTTTAGTCGTCGGCGCCCGATGGAGCGCTGGGCGGATGAAGCGGTCCGCGTGCCTGCCTCGGGGCGAGAGGCGTCCAAGACAAGTGGCTCGGCGAGTCGCCGTCGTCTCGAAGTCAGCTTGCGGGCACGGAAACTCGCGAGGATCTCCCGCTCCGATGATCAGAGGCATTTTATACACGGCCCCGCTACTACTCAAAGCAGGAAAAGTAGCAATCCACGCGATGCCGCTGGCTGATTGGCCAGGTGATCCCCGACCGCTTGCGGTTGAGGCAGACTGCCTCAGCTACCTCGGCGTCAGGGGCAGTGGAAAATGACACTGCAGTGCCAGCGTGCCACATTAGTACATCTCCGCCGCCACGTGGCCGTAACGGGGAGGCCCCTCTCTCGCGCGCTTGCGCACGTGAACCCCCGCACACCAACTGTGACTGCAGCTTATCGACTGCGCGCAATCTCAGTCGTCGATCGCAGCATCAACGGTTCAGATTCGTAGAAACCGTTCCCGAGCTAGGTGCTATAACTAATATTTTAATTGCTGCAATGTTTTCTACAGTGCTTTACTCTAACATGTGTCATTTGCTCCGAATCCAACCATCAACAGTGCTGTTTTTTTTTAAAAAAAAAACATCAGCACTGCTACTGCTTGAGTTACAGTCACTACTGTGACAGCAGCATATCCGGATCCCACGCACACACCTACAGCGACGTGCCGGTGATCAGCTACACCCCGCGCCGTCGTACGCTGCGTTACCATCGCACCAAGTACTCTTGAGCTCAAGCTTTGCGGCACACGGTTTTACTTTCAATTTAGAGTTGTAATTCAAGTTCTAAGCTCCTCGTTATGCTGCTTTGTGCATCCTTATGTCTGTATGACAATGGTCGGATCGAGCATGAATAAAGCATATTCGCAAATTCATATCTGACTTAGTACCCGCTTTTTGGTCGCTCAACCTATTTGATAGGCGGATAGAATTCCATGCATGCATCTGTGTCTCTGTCTAATATGGATATGCTCGATGAGTACTTGTAAATCTTACATAAATAATATTTTAATATATAGATAAATTAATAAAGTACAATATAATCAATAATTTATAAAAATATTATTAATAATTTAAAATAGCAACACAAATTATTACTAACCAAACATAATTTTATTTAAGTTTAAGATTTTATTTAAGGGTGAGGTGGAGTGTTTCTCTTTTTTGTTATTATTATTTACGTGTTTTTTACACCTAAAAATTTTGATGATTTTGGTCAATACAACCGAAATTGAATGGTTTTGTCTTAACTATTTTACAATGTAATTTTACATTCAGTTTTAGCATTTCTCTTATGACTGAAAACTGAGACCGAATTGATCGGTTCGACCGACCCGCCCACCCTACTACTTTTTTGCTATAATTGTGTTACCAACACACTTCTCCTTTTAGCCTACTTGTTGGCTACAATTATTTTACCAACACGTAAAGCTTCTTTTCCTGTTCGTTGAAAAAGAAATGAAGATAGAACTTCTTTGTAAAGTACGAACTCCACCTGATCGTGTTAGCTTATCCAGAATAGGAATGTGGCTGGCCATGGAAGGGGGTGTGCACGTGTCAAGGCAGCGTTCCGACGCGAGCGTCTGCCCGGCGAATGCTGCTGCCCGCCGCCCCTTTACGTGGCCACTGGCCTGTACCCACCGCACTTGCCGACGCCCACGCTTTCCTCCTGCTGCAGTCACGCTTCAGCAGCTCGCACCCGTGAATTGGGTACCCCATGAAAAAGATGGAAAAACAAACCAATCGCTTCGTCCTCAACGATCTCCCGTTGATTACGGTTACAGACTTGGCCTTTGCCTGCACCAGATGGTAAACAAGAGCAGCCGCGATTCAGCGAACGCTGAGGAGAGGTAGTAATGCCGGGCGCTGTCAAGTTCCGTCTTTTCGCCACCTGGCGATCGGTAGTAGTTCGGTACGAACACGATGGCATATACGAGTGCGTGACGACGGCGACGCGCGATGCGAGGGGGGCCTCCTGACGACGACGGGGAGCTTCGCCTTCGCCGTAGTGGTGGGGTACCGGTGGCCGCGCCGCGGTTGCTCGCGCACCGTGACACGTAGCCGACGGGGTGCTTAGGATAACTGGTTTTTTTTTTTTGGAGGTGGACGTTGTGGTCAAACGCGGCGAGTTTTGTTAATTGGGGAACCCTTTTGGTTGATTTGGATTTCCAAGCTGCCGTAACAGTGCCACCTTCCTCTTCTGCGGTAGCCTGAGTGCGTGAAGCGTGAACTCTGAAACGGACGGATGATGGAATATGCAAAAGACCGGACGAGTGTACAGGTCTTCGTCCACGTTTCTCACCTGTGATCTAACAAAAAGAATGATCGATGGGATGGCTTGGGGGGCAAATATCTGTTGTGCTAGCTACAGTCGATCGATCGAGTAGATAATTGGCTTGGCCTTTAGGCCATCGCTGCCGAATGCAAGGACTTGCATGCGAAACAGTACGCAGGTTAAAGGTTGAACAATACCGATTATCTCATGGTCTCTTCTCACATGTTCACGATCGAATGGAATAGACCTGCACGGAGCCACGGACTGCAGGTTCCCGCACCCGTGTTCAGAGTACATGACGGAGAGGACGCAATGATTTCTTCCGACTCCCGGGTGGAGGATCGCCTACCTGATTGACAGTTACTAGTTCCATACTTCCATAGCAAAATTATCACCGTCTGTTCAAAAAATTATCTTGTTCACTGAAAAGATGGCAAAACTTAAGTAGACACGCTAAGCATACTGCACAGACTTAAAGAAAAGGAGAGGAGCATCTCCTGTCCTCTGAAAAGTTGATAGAAACTCATACTTGCTTTCGGATGTGAGCTATGGGAGAGAGAATTTTGTTTCCTCGTGAGCACGCTTCACATACATCCAAACGACATACTTTTTTTAAAAAATCTATTTAAAAGTTACTTACAAATTTTATTAATCTATTCTTTATTTTCTTTTTCACCTACCTTTAACCTAATCCTTAACAATTGTTAAGCATTGTTCGGAGGTTGTTATTAACTCATAAGCCATAAAAAATATTAACGTATAATTAATTATATATTACAAACTAAAAATATTATTTGATTTTTTTAAAAAAAATTCTACATATAAAGTTTTTTATAAAATAATAAATATACTCGCGGTAAACAAAAATTAACCACCAACCAATCTCACTACCAACACTGCCTAACAGCATCCTTTGAATTGGAGGATTAGTAAAGAAATTTTGGAGGATTGATATTCTTATGATTTTTTATATAAACCTTTTTGATTCATAGGAAGAAGATAGATAAATTTTTATAGGATTGCATTCTTTGGTTAATTTCATAGGAAAATAAGTAAGGTTAGACCTCTTGGAAACTTTTCTTTTGCGCATTTTTTATGTGGTGCAATCAAAGTCTTGTATTTCTATTTCCTGTGTTCCAAGTTACTATAGAATTTGGAAAATATGCTACTTGGATTTCTACTTATTCGTGTATGTTTCTCTTATTTTGTGATTTAAAGGGGTCTAAGCATGCAAGAAAGCAAAAGAGGAGTGACAATACATATAGGACTATAAGATGATAGGAGTACTAAAAACACTAAGCATTTTTAAGTAAAATAAAAAAAGGAAAGAAAAGATGGTAAAACTCATGCTAAACACGGTAGCATGCAGTAAGTAAAAAAGTGCTAAACACGGTAAACACAAAGGAAATAATCAATTCGTATTCTCTGAAAAGTTAGCGAAACTCATTCTAAACACGGTAAACATGAACCTTTTTTAAGAAAATAATCGATTCCTATTCTCTGAAAAAGATGGCAAAACACGTGCTAAGCACGCTAAACATGCACTTAACTCATGCTAAACATGCATTAAAAAAAATTACAATGGAAAAGAATCGATTCCAAATTTCTGAAAAAGATGGCAAAACGCATGCTAAGCACAGTGGAAAATAAAACAAACAGTGGCTGCTGGGATTGGAGACCAAGCCTCCACGGCCACAACGTAGAATTCTAACCACTAAACTATTTAGTCTACACGTAAACAACACAGGAGTAGAGCACAGGGAGAAAACTCCCACGCATACTATGAGCATCAGGTTTCACTACTGCCACGATCGTAAAAAAAAACTTATCAAAAATTTAAATTATTTTTAAAAATAATTTAAATTTAATGGTGGTATTATCGTTACCGTAATCATCAGACGATAATCACAGTATCTACACGGTAATAGGGTTTGGAAACCCTGATGATTATAACGGCAGCTAGGTTTTTGGTCCGCATTTGTTATTGATCGCAGACAAATGTTGCACCTTGCCCTATGCAGTATGGATTTGTCGGCCCTAATTCTTCGGTAGTTTTTCTCCACCGTCCCAAACTCCCGGTGTCTATAGAAAAAAACTTTATGACTGATAAATCGTTAAAAAATATATGAAACTTTGATATTTGTGTTATTATAGCATCATCACTAGAAGCCCAATATGGCCTCTAATACTAGAATTTTGAAATTCTGACTGAAAAATTGGCTCCAATAGTTTCTCGCTAAAGAGCCACCAAAGAATTGAAATCCCCTTATTTATCTGCTGCTGAGAAGAGGAACTTATTCCATATCTTAAAATTTGATTAGAAATCATCAAAAGAGAATTTTAGGGATAGATTTTTTATAACTATTGGTGATGCCCTTAGTGTTTTAACTTAAAAAAAATCAACTCTAAAATTTTATTTTAAAATTTAAATTTTGGTTGTGCCTAACAACCTGACGATGAGAGTGCTTGTGGTGTTCTTCAGTCTGAATTCCGATTCTCAAACACTGGTCGTTCCATGATCTCTTCGTCTGGCAAAGAAGCAACAGATTCTACAGAAGTACAGATATTCCTTTCAAAAAGAAAGAAAAAACTCCAGATTTCAACTTCAGGCTCCTGGAAGGTATGGTAGCAACATGAGCACGGCCCAAGAAAATCCATCACCAGGATGGCCCATGTGAGCGCACCCAACAATAGGAAAACGTCCATTTCACTCCCTTGGCTATTGGCCGTGTCCGATTCTTATCTGTAAAATCAACTACATCGTTTTTGTCAAGTATTAAAACCAATGCAAATGAATTCCTTGTGATTTTGGCTAACATAATATCAACGTGGCAGCCCAATCGTTGAAGAAATTTAAAAATAGATATGGTGTTGTAAGTGACAACCTTTTATCTTTTTATGAGCCCATATGTCTTGTTCTTTCTCCTAGCGACATATCCTCTCTATCTCTCTCAGCGGAGGAGCCATGGGAGGCCAGAGGAAATAGGGCTCAGGTGTTGGCACTCTAGCGAAATGGTGGTATAGCGATGGCTCATTTACAGGTGGCAGCTACTAGTAAGAAAGACATAAATAATAGGAATGTAACAATTAAGGGACTCGGTCCTGAGAGAAGAGATGATGATGAGCTATGGTTAGGATCTCAACCTTCTAAGGATGTCATCATGCGTTCCTAATGGTTAGGAATTCATTTTTTATATAAGGAGAGATTGAGGTGTGGGTAAGGCTAGCATAAGTGGAATTGATCTAGAGCGAAGGAGTGGCCATGGTTGGCATCCATGGCGACAAACGAGAGAGGGTTGAGAGGGAGTCCTCATTGAAGTGGTGCGAAGCCGATTGCATAGTGGGATGGATAGAGATGGTGTGCAGCAACAAATCAAGCTAGTGGTCATGGCAATGGGTTGAATGAGGATGAACCTATGCGATCGATTTCTTTAGGTGAAAAATATAGGGATGGGAAGGCGAGAGGGACCTACAGTGGACGAGCTTCCTCTGTCCCGTTGCTCAACCGCCAGATGTGCCATGTCTTCACCATCAACCTGCCACGACGAGTCCACCACTGTGGCATGCAACTCCAAACCTAGGCCACTGGATAGTGTGAGAGCATCCTGCGCTGGATAGTGATACTAAGGGTAGGCACCACAACAACGTGTTAGGATTGGCGCCTCTCGTGGGTGGTAGCGTGACGGAGAGAAGGGCTTCGTGGGGGAGACACCCCTAGAGCGAAATACACAGATAGCCATAAGGAGGAAAATATATATGCCCATAAAAATAAGAGGTTGTTACTTACGTGTGTGGGTCCTATATTTATTTTTTAATTTATTTAATGACTGGGCTGTCACATAGATGCCAATTCAGATTCATTTTGCACTGATTTAATATTTAGGAGGCGATATACCGGTTTTAGGGTTGAGATATCAATCGGACTGGTCAATAGTTGAGGGCGTAGAAATGAACTTTCCTCCAACAATAACACAAAGGCCCATATAAAAGCCCAGCCGGTGTGATTATGCGAAAGAACCTCATATCTACTCCAGGCATAGATGGCCCGGCCCGTTACTTGGCGGCCGTTGCCCGTTGGTCCTCAGTCCTCACCAACTCGAGCGCGAATCTCCAGGTAAAATCACCGGCTGCCTCAAAACCCCTGAGCCGTGAATCCTAGGGTTTCCCTCTCCTCCCCTCTCTCCGTCCGGCAACTCAACCGAGTTCAGGCGGCGGCGAAGGCCGCGTTGATCCCGCGCAGCGCAGGCGCCATGGCCGCCCCGGAGGCACCCTCCTGCTACGTCGGGATCGCGCGGCAGTCCGCCGCCTTCCGCCTCATGAAGCAAATGGTGCGTGATCCTCCCTTGTGCAAATTTTCGATTATACGGCCAGAGTTTTTTTTTTCCATGGGTTGGGCTATGCAGTATGTTAGGCGTAGGGTTATGTTGGTAAGTTGGTTACATCGGTCGATCCTGTCGGACATGGAGTGTGAAGGAGCTGCCGTTGTTAATCCTGTTCACCTGTAACTAGCAGCATTCGTCAATGCTACGGAGTGAAATTTGTGTTGCCTTTTTAGAACTACTCTTTGCAAACGAGTGAACTTGGCTTGGATTGTGGAGAGAAGTTGAAATTTACATTCTTCACGAGTTGTGACTGCACAAAGATTGAGTTTAGTGTAGGTAATTTTTCTGATCGAACCAAATGTGTAATGTGAATGAAATGATATGGTGGGTTGCACTCGATTAACATGTTTATTTTTTCAGTTTATACTGATTTTCTGTAATTTAGAATAGTTTTCGTTCTACTAATTTTTAAGCGTAATTAGTGTTTTTATTCATTATGCTTTAGGGCTGGGAAGAAGGTGAAGGCCTTGGTAAAGATAAGCAGGGCATAAAGGGGCATGTTAGAGTTAAAAACAAGCAGGACACACTTGGTATGCTTCTATTAGAGCTTTTACTTTGAAAAGTTTATCGAGTAAGAATATATATCCCCTCCTAAGTATCTGTGGGCTCACTTTAAACCTAATTTGATCATTTCTGCAGGTGTTGGTGTAGACAGTCCTCATAACAAATGGGTATATGACACCACCCAATTTGACAATATACTAAAGAAACTTAAAGTGGTATGGCGTGCAACAATTATTATGTTTGTTTTATGTATAAATTGGTCAAGATTTCAGTTCCTAATTGTTTCCTATTGTCTTTTTCTTGTCATTTGATCGTTGCTCCCATCTGCTTTGGCAGCAATCTGCTAATCCTCCTATAAAAGGTACCTGATGATGTTTGCGCATATAGTTTTTATTTTCTTCTTCTTAGGTGTTTTTTGATAACATTTTTTTGTTTAGCAGAAACTGAGGATGATGTAAGCAATTCGCCTGATAGTACACGCAAGAAAGCTAAACCAACAACTGATGAAGTTACTAAAGTTACCCGCCCCCAAGGAAGGTTGGTTTGTTCCCCTAGATCCAATATTTGTATTTCTGTCTTTATTTCCTTCGGTTTACAGCTTACACAATTATTCTTTCAGATATAAGAAAAGAGAGAGGGGGAAAAGTGTGAGCAGTTATTCAGCAAAAGATCTTGAAGGCATACTTGTGAGTTATTATTCTTTTATGTGGCTATTTCTTTCTTAGCTAATCAAGTTACTATCCATGAGCATTTATTTTCTTCTGCACTAGTGTATACTGTGTGGCTTACTAGATAACTTGCATATTGAAATAGCTTAAACCATTCCTCTTTACCTACTTTCTTTGCTACAGTCAAAATTTGCTGCAATATTGTGTCTGCACAGGTTCGCAAAAGTGATGATAATTACAAAGTGGACCAGGAAGCTGAACCAACATGCTGTGATGAACCTGACTCCACAATCTGTCAGGATACAGGTCTGTTATTTGCTTGTCTAGTTTCTCCTTATCATTTGCTTGGTCTGGGGACTGAGCCACCTAACTTTTAGAACTCGAATACATACACACTGCATACAAATCACTGTGAACTGCTAAATGTGTAAGTTGTGCTGATTATAGTTATACTCGCATACTTCAAATTTTGTTGTTCTCTACTAGAAAAGAGATTTACTGCGTCAGCATCTAATTTGCTATATAGCTGCTTACCATTATAAAACACATTTTTTGTGAGATAATATTCCTTTCTTTGTCAATGGTTTGAATTGTGATTACCTGATTGGTTATATGTTATTCATTGTACATGGTCTGATGCTCGGTTTGGATTGAGATGATTGTGATAAACTTGTACACTCTTAATATGTTTTCTTGTGTTTGAGACCGCACAGATTTCATTGAGATTTTAGTAATATTCTGTGTCAACTCTGTGTTGTTCAGTATCCCAAGCTGATGATGTGAACTGGTGGGGGCACAAATTTGGATTTAAGTCAGGAGGCTTTCTAGGAGCAAAATCACGCAAGAACAAATCTTCTACAACAAAAGGTACTTCAAATGTCCGCCAGACATTTGGGGAAGAAGACCAGGAAAACCTATACAATCTTGTTCAGGTTGGTACAAACAGCCCATGGGGTCTCCCACAATTTTCTATTACAAGATTGTCCATTTCTTAGTGTGCTTTTAGAGGCTTTTTAACCGTGTCATTGAACTTCTATATTATTGGTTGTTCTATATTATTAGATATTATATTCTTACAGTTTGACCTGAAATTGTAAAGTCTATTTTTCCATGTGGTGATAGAAGTGTTTATTATGATTATTGAACCCATCTGATTTATTTAAAGACATATAGATATAGGTGAGTTCTCAATAATATCCATTCCATGCTAATGATTTTTGTAACTGACTGCAGGATAAAGCTACATCTGGAAAGCAGGGTCTTGGTATTAAGGGTTTGCCAATTAAAGTTGCTGGACACCGTTGGAAAGGGAACAAAACTTCTTTTGGTGATAGTGATGAGGAAAATTCAACCCAATCCAATGAATTATCAGAGTTGGAAGAGGATGGTGATGAGGAAGAATCTGGTAATGCTGTGAAAGAAGAGTGTGTGGATGTTAAACATAAACCTAAAACCAAGGTCAAGAAACTTTGCAAAACAATTCTTCGTCAGGTATGATCAGTTAATTATTATACACTCTACAATTGGCTTCATGTGTTGTCCTGTTATCATAATGTTTATTCACTTGGTACATTTTCCAGGCCCCAGCTCAATCTATGAAATTGAAGGAACTTAAGGTAGCTGTTGAAGCACATTCAGAGTCTATGTTCTCCAACTTCTCTTGTAGGCGTGAAGCTCTACTGTTCTTAAAGAGAAAGGTACGGATTTTCTTTTCCCATTTGGTAGCAAGGAGCGTTGTGTTTTTTTCCTCTCATTGGTTATGTTGGAGTAATTAGGGAGCACCTATTATAGAAGTTATGTAGTTGCATAAAAAACTGCATCAGGATGATAGATTTGCTTCAATGTAATTAGTTGGGATCTGCATATCATCAGAATGGCTTCATTGTGGTGAATTAGAACAGAGGTGGTCTATTGAGCTACGTGTTGCTACTTGCCAGATGCTACGCTATCGGGGCAGCAGCATGCATTAGTAGCTGTATTTAACCTTTTGCTGTCTCTTTTTGCAGCTCCAAGGAAGCAGAAAATTCAATATTGATGGCAAAAGGGTGCAGCTTGTATCGTAAATTAAGAAGCCATAGGGTTGTGACATGAAGCCATGGTGGTCATATTAGACTGTTAGCGCTTCAGATGAGTATACCAGAGTACAGAGCGCATTATGCTCTGCAGTATAGATGTAAGAAGTAATTCCCTCACACAAGGGGGTCAAATTTTGCAAAACTTTGAGCAGCTGAGGTGCTAATAATGTGTGAACTGTTGAGCACATTTTATTTTCTTCATTCATCTCCCTACAGCAAATGTCTTGCAGCCTGTTCTGAATACCAATGCACGTCTCTATTGTACCTTTGCTGGTGTACTTTCAGTTATTGTGATTCTGTTTGGAGCATGTGGTATATGATTGGAGCTAGTTCATGCCAATGTACAGAGGCGCTCTACGTCTAGCAGAACATGTTTTTGCACATTAATTTTGTTACTAGCTGAAACCGGTGCTTAGAACAAACGTACTAGCAAGTTAAGCAACAGGAGATTTTGTTTACCCGGTTATTTTTTTGTGTGTGTATATATATATATGTATATTCACAAAATATACTCCAACCCTACAGTGGATAAAATCATCAAAATCATGGTGATTCTACTGAGCTGTGCCACATGGCACGGGTGTCGACAGCTTTAGGCGTCGGCCCGGAGTTGAGTCTTGAGGGCTCAGCCATGCGTTAGGACGGAGCTCCATGGTGATCCTGGAACAGTAAGTCGCGATTGCCGTCTGACTCCATTTTTGGGCTCAGATCCCAATCTAATTTAGTGGCTTTACGGAATGTTCTGATTTGTTGGAACTGCGTGATCAGATTTGTGAGTGCATCACTTCGGCCCCGTTCGACGCCATAGATATCACGAGGGAGGTCATCATTTGTACTAAATTTGAGTGTATATTGGAATACAGTAATATTTGTGGATGGAACTTTGGATGTGCAGGTCGCGAATGGCTTCTTCTGTTAGGGAAGTCCTGTCCATGCTCTTGATCGAGGACCTGACCATTCAACAGCGCTTGGCGTGAGTGTACTTCGCTTCTACTAGCTATTCTATCCTATCAGATCACACTTCTAGCCTCTTAGAAATTAACTACGTAGGCAATTCTGAACTGAAATGTTTGTTTATGCACTGGGATTTGTTCAGTAATGAAGGGGTTTGTTTCTCTCTGACAGCTCATTCCACTTGGAACTGGTTCAGACTTTGTGAGGACATTCGGCTGGTTTTTTTTCTCCAGCATAATCTACATATGACGTGGGGATTTGATGACCTCTACTTTCATTGGAGTGATGTTTTTTTTTTCTTTTGTAAAACCAGGACTAATGATCCTCATGAGGCGATTGATCGAATTGTGAGAGGTTCCTTCTTTGAATCTTCTTTTATAATGTGTAGTGTCAGTCCATACTTGTGGTCTCATAGCAGTCATTCATCTCCTACTAATAAGTACATGAATGCACAGTAACATTATTACAGTACAAGTGTCATATGACTCACCAGGTGATTCGGATTGTCTTAGTTTAAGAATTAAAATAAAATAAGCTTAACAAGCATACCAATGATATTGCTATGATAGATTGATCATTGTAGAAACTTTACAGTGACTATGAATCCTTCTAAATATTTACGAGGGGGTCAGGTCTATATATATACAGTCTAGATCAGTGGTCTGTCTAACACCCCCGCAGTCGCAACGGGAGGGGAACGGATGCAGAGACTAGACCGAAAACTGATAAACAAAGGCGTGGGCAGACCTTTGGTCATTATATCGGTAAACTGATGTGCCGATGGTACATGGAGCACCCGAATCTGTCCTAATGCAACTTTGTCACGGACAAAATGAATATCGATCTCGATGTGATTGGTGCGTCGCTGATGGACCGGGTTGGCGGTCATGTAGACGGTACTGACATTGTCACAGTAGACGACGGTCGCGGTGGAGAGGGGTGCACGGAGCTCCTGGAGAAGCTGACGAAGCCAGCAGCACTCGACGACGGCGCGGTACTCGGCTTCAGCGCTGGAGTGGGACACTGTAGTCTGGCGTTTTAAGGACCAGGATACAAGAGTATCACCGAGGTAGACGCAGTAGCCGGACGTAGAGCGTCGAGAGTCGGGACAGCCTGCCCAGTCCGCGTCGGAGTACGCGGTGAGGGAGTCGATGGGGCTGGAGCTGAGATGCAGACCGCTGGAGAGGGTGCCCTTCACGTAGCGTAGGATGCGCTTGAGCAGCGCGAGGTGAGGTTCGCGCGGAGCGTGCATGAAGAGGCACACTTGCTGGACAGCATACGTGAGGTCGGGTCGGGCGAGTGTGAGTTATTGAAGAGCCCCGGCAAGACTTCGATAGTGAGAGGGGTCGGCAACGAGGGCGCCATTGGCAGCGGAGAGTTTGGCTCGAGTGTCGACTGGGGTGGCCGTGGGGTGACAGTCGGCCAAGCCCGCACGCTGGAGGAGGTCGATGGCGTACTGGCGTTGGGAAAGGAAGAGCCCGTGGATGGAACGGGTTACGGAGATGCCAAGAAAATGGTAGAGAGGACCAAGATCGGTCATGGCAAACTCAGAGTGGAGTTGGGCCATGATCTGGTCGAGGAGAGATGTCGAAGACGCTGTGAGGACAATGTCATCGACATAGAGAAGTAGATAGGCAGTGGCGGAGCCGATATGGAAAGTGAACAGGGAACTATCGGACGCAGAGGCCACGAAGCTGATGTGCCGAAGATAGGCAGCAAAACGCTGGTACCAGGCACGAGGGGCTTGTTTGAGGCCGTAGAGAGAGCGTTGAAGGAGACAGACGTCGTCGGGCCGAGAAGGGTCGACGAAGCCTGGAGACTGCTGGTAGTAGACTGTTTCCGTCAGGTGGCCGTGAAGAAAGGCGTTCTTCACGTCTAGTTGATGGATCGGCTAGGAGCAAGAGGCAGCCAAGGTGAGGACGACTCGGATGGTGGCGGGTTTGACAACGGGATTTAAGGTCTCGTCGTAGTCAACACCGGGTCGTTGGGAGAAACCCCGGACTACCCAGCGAGCCTTGTGACGGGCAAGGGAGCCATCGGCGTGGAATTTATGTTTGAAAATCCACTTACCGGTCACAATGTTGGCGCCGGGAGGTCGGGGAACGAGGCGCCAGGTCTCGTTGTCCATTAGGGTCTTGTACTCGTCGGCTATGGCCGCGCGCCACTGAGGGTTGGCCAAGGCTGAGCGAGAAGTCGCCGGGATGGGCGAGATAGAGCTGTGGACGGCGGAGAGACCGTAGCTCGGATTGGGTCAGAGAAACCCGGTCTGGGAGCGGGTGACAATATGAGAGGTGGAGGGAACTGGAGCCGATGGGGGTACGGGAGTAATGGGAAGAACTGGTCGGGTGGGGGCGTCATCGGCTCCGAGTCGGCGACTGTAGACAAGAGGAAAAGGAGGGATTTGATCGGCCTGAGCCGATGAGGTCGGGTGGGCCAAGTATTTCGATCCGTCCGATAGAGGTGGATCAGCCGATAGGGTGGGGGGAGTCGATGGAAAGTGAGGAGCCGATGGAAGTGGGGTGTCCGATGGAGAGGGAACGGTATCGGCTGAAGGATAAATAGGATCGGTATCGGCCGATAAAGGTGGGTCCGATGGGGGTCCGATGGTGGGGACATCGGACCGAGTAGTGGTGGGAGATGTGATGGGTAAATCCTCAGCAGCGGCCGATGAGAGGGCCGATGGAGAGGGCAGTGAGGAAGACCTGGTCGGCACGGTGTTAGTGAGGAGGAAGTCAAGATCACTAGAGGAGGATCTCGGATGAAGGAGACCGAAGGGAAAACATGTCTCGTCAAAAATGACGTGACGAGAGACGAGGACCCATCGGGTGGAAAGGTCGAGGCATCGGTATCCCTTGTGAGAGGTGGAATAGCCGAGGAGAATACAGGCGGTGGAGCGGGGAGCGAGTTTGTGGGAAGCTGTGGCGGTGAGATTTGGGTAGCAGAGGCACCTAAAAACGCGAAGGTGGGAGTAGTCGGGCGCCGTGCGGTAGAGAAGGGCATAGGGAACGTTGTTATGAACGGAGGAGCATGGGCGCCGATTGAGAAGGTACGTCGCAGTAGCTAGAGCTTCGGCCCAATAAGTGGCGGGTAGGTGGGCGTGAAGTAGCATGGTGCGACTGATGTTGTTGAGGGTGCGAAGGAGACGCTCGGCTTTGCCGTTCTGAGGAGAGGTGTAGGGGCAGAAGAGCCGGAGATGGATGCCCTGTGAGGTGAGGAGGCTTGTAACGGTATGGTTGACGAATTTCGTACCGTTATCAGCTTGTAAAGCCTTGATGGGGAGGTTGAACTGAGTGGATACGTACGTGACGAAGTGAGTGAGGTGAGAGGCGACCTCGGATTTGTGGATGAGCGGAAAGGTCCAGCAATAGTGTGTGTAATCGTTAAGTATAGCGAGATAATACTGATTACCGGAGACACTTTTAACTAGAGACGTCCATACATCACAATGTATAAGTTCAAATGGACGCGAGGTATAGGAGAAAGAACTAGAAAAGGGCAGATGCACATGTTTGCCAAGTTGACATAAGTGGCAAATTGTGGACCTGCTGTGAGTACATCGGATGGAGGCGCTGCGACGGAGGGTGGCGACAGCGTCGGGACCAGGGTGGCCGAGGCGAAGGTGCCAAAGGTTGGTGGAGAGGGCAACGCTGGCGTGTGGGATGGACGGCGCAGCGGGTATGGTGTAGAGGTCGCCACCACTATTGCAGCGAAGGATCTGTTGCCGGGTTAGGATATCCTTCACAGAGAAACCAGACGCGTCCAATTCAATGGAGCAGTGGTTATCTCGTGTGAATTGACGGACAGATATAAGATTGTGAATGAGAGAAGGGACAATAAGAACATTGCGTAGGGGGAGGTTAGTGGTGGATGTAGACAGAGAGGAGTCACCGCGGCATTGGACAGGAAGAGAGTGACCATTGCCGATAGTGACAAAAGGGGAGGAAGAGGGGTGACAGGAGCAAAGTATACCGGCCGATGACGCCATGTGTGAAGACGCCCAGAGTCCAGCACCTAAGGGTGCTGTGGTTGGAGCGTCATCTGGTTGAGGGTAGCGACGAGGCCAGCCTGGTTCTAGGAGGGAACCGACTGGGTGGTTGGGGTCGGTAGCATCGGCTAAGGCGGCAGAACGAGAGCCGATGCCAGGTGAGCCTGGGGATGGGTGCCAAGAACTCCGGGTTGCCAGCCGATGGGGCTGCGTGGCTGGGGCTAGAGCGCCCAGGGGTTGTAGCAGAGCCACGGACCCGTGGGACCGACAGGGTGGGTAGGGACCGAGGTAGGTCGTGGTGGTGTCGGACCCTGCCAGGTCCTGCCTTTGCCTTTGCCCTTGCCTTTCCCAGTGCAGGCTGTGTTGTTGTGGCCGGAGCCATGGCCACCAGGACCGCGGGAGGAAGGGGCAGCGCAAGAAGCTCGGCAGCCATTATCGGCTGCGACAAGAAGAGCGGTGTGGGCCACTGTCTTCTCATCATTGGCCAGACGGAGTTCTTTAAGAACTAGCATGTCATGAGCCCGGGCGAACGATGAAAGAGATGTGGCGTTGACGATGTCATCGGCGGTGTTGGAGAAGTGGGGATTGAGGCCTCGCAGAAGGGCGAGGACGAGTTAAGAGTCGGCCATAGGGTGGCTGACATCCCGGAGAGCAGCAGCCTTGACTTTGAGGCGCTGACAGTACGAGGAGACAGAGGAGTCGCCTTGTACCCTGGAGTGAACTCGTTGAGGAGGAAGATGGCGCGAGGCTGCTTGTTGGCTAGGAAGATCTGCTCGATGGCCACCTAGAGGTCCCGGGCGGTGGGGTCGGTATCGTCCATGGTGAGGTCGAGGACAGAGTCGTCGACCGAGCCAAGCAGCCAGCTGCGCACGCAGCACTCGGCGATGTCCCACTGAGGATCATCGGGGCGAGGTGGAGCGGAGCCATTAATATGGGACTGGAGGCCGAATTTTCCACAGAGGGATTTGAAGAAGAAAACCCATTTGGAATAATTGGCGTTAAGGTCAAGGGAGATAGGAACGTGAGATTTCACGTTCACAGCAGCGTAGGGAGGGGAGAAGATCGGTGAGGTGGTGCCCGAGGTGTGGTCTGTGGCACCGAGGGCCGGAGCAGATTCGGCGACTGGAAGAGTGTCGGAGCTGAGGGTGGACTTGGTGACTATGACGGGAGAACGGGAGCAAAGAGCCGATGGGAGAGAGAAGCCGATGGGAGGGGAAAGCCGATGAGAGGACGGATCGGACGATCAAGGACGTGAGAAGCCGATGGGAAGTGGAGTGAGGAGTGGTCTGCCGATAAGAAGTGGTTGGCTGATGGGGAGTAGGCAGCGGAGTAGGTAAGAATAGAATGAGTGGGTTAGAGAGTGGTTGGGTCATGGATTTATGTCTACTACGAATTCACAATCAACATATGAGGCTCACATGCGCACATTTTTGCGGGAGTCAAATCAAAATTAGACATAGGCATGATAGAAGGGCCAGACGGAAACCCACATTATTTTGTTAATGTTGCTTATATCCCTTTGTAAGTCAACATGGCTTAGTTGACTTGTGAAATTCACTGGATGGTTTGAAAAGGAAAAATTGCTCTGTACCTGCAGGAGTGCTAAGGCGTGTTACTTCTCTTCTATGTACAAGAGATTTAGCAACTTATGCTATGTTTTTGGAGCTCTCAGAGCCTTTAGGGGACATAGTAATCGAGATCTTAGAATAAAGGTGTGCTTTGCACTGGTTCCAGTTGGAAGCTTTGTTGCGGTCTTACTGATTTTTCTTGTCATTCTCAGCCCCACACCTCTTGAATTTACTAGTCCATATAATAAGTAAATGGTGGAGAATGGAGAACTATTCATAATGTCACTGCACTATGCATAGGAAATGCAAAATACTTTGGCGGTGGTACGAAGATCGCTCCAACAGCTGATCCTTTCGGGGGTGACCTTGAGGTGCCCAAAAAAGTCATTTTTCTTTACAATTTTGAGTTAACATTAAGGAAAATTAGTCTTTATTAATTTATGTGCCATTTCATACGTTGTTATTCTTCAAGTTTTCAAATGGTACGATTGCATCCTTAAGCTTCATAGACTGTATGGAGGAACTCATCTATCAGTGATTGGCGTGTCATCTATAAGGTAATTAGGAATTACGCCCACAGGCCTCTGCTAATGAATCTTACTGTGGCTGTACTTGTTCTGTACAATGATGAGTTAAGGGCCGTAGTTCTGGTTGGTTTCATACGATTAATACACGAGTTGTTTTTTTTAGCATCCTGTGATGGCCCGGAATAATTGATGGGGAAAAAAAGAAAGAAAGAGGAGAGCTATTGAGCTATTGAGCTAGTGGTTTGCCGTTGCTTTGGGCTGAGCAAGCTAAGCTAGCGTGCGTGCTGTAGCAGTAGTAGTTCAGCTGGCCTTTAGGCCTTGGGCCTTGGTCCTTGGCCATGCAGGCAAGTAAGCAGTAGCAGTTCAGTGCGGCAGCAGCGGGCAGGAAGTGAGGAGCAGCTGCTGGTTTAGTCCCAGATCGGCAAGCCAGGAAGGCTAGAACCAGCTTAAAAAAGGATGATGCCACTCTGGTAGTTTTGCTTTCACATTGTGGAGGTTGAAATTGTTGAGGAATTTTGATTTTGACTCTGCTGCTGCTTTCCTCCTGAGTTGTCTTATTAGTTCGCAACCATCACTATCAGGCTGTTTAACTTACTATTCTATTTGGCTACTCTAATCGACAGTATTTTTGTTGCAGAGTTCAGTCAATTGAAGTAGCAGAGAAGGAAGTCAGTGCTGACATCTTTGTGCAGTCTGATGGGGAACATTTTGGTTTTCTTCCAACCAAATTTTCAATTCTTCCTCGTGCAGTCGATTTCTTCTGCTAGATTAGTTTGCTCTTTCTTCCTGTGGGATGCATAGGTTTCATAATCCTTGTCAAAGTCACTACGTGTACTTAGAGCTAGCTGTATTATTTTGAAATGATATGGTAATTGAGTTGTTACATTCATTTTCTGGCAGCACATGGGGTATGTTCTGCACTGTCACCCACCATGTAATGACTTACTTAATATGCAGCATAATGAGTATTTTGTTGTTGAGACAAACCGTAAAAGTTTGGTGGTGACCGGTGTATTATGAACTGTTCGAATTATACTGGGCCAAACTGGCGTCAATGTAAATGTCACAATGACTTTTAGGCTTGTACCATGTGTAATAATACCTTTGCCACTTGCTCAACAACAGAAAGGACACTTTTAGCTGCAGTTTCAATACCAAATTAATTTAATTCAAGCTCTCAACTTCCAAGAGTAATATGGTATTACTCGTAGTACTGTATGAATCAGTCAGTACTCCAGAATTCACCACCTACCTTATGTTTTCTTAATCTGTTTGGTAAAGCAATCATCTCGTAACTTTTTTAACGTATTTTATACTAATCAAATTAGACGGCCGTACTTTGTGATTATGGATTCGGTTGAAAATTTCTTTTTTTTTTGTGAAGTGATTATCAAGCAGAGTATTTGCTGTTTGTTCGTTTCATACGTAAGGAATAATTTCTGTGGCTTGAATACTGAAATGCTCATTGATTGATATTCCTAAAAAGTACCCAGTCCCCTGATGCTACGGCACCAGACTTTAACCCTGTCTATGACTTGACTTCATTCTCATCATCTGGTATGTTCTACTATCGCTTGACCATGACGACGTCGTAAGTTCTGACCTTCTTCTTGTAAAAAAAAACTTGTACTTGCAGTTACAAAAGCTTTGGTCATGAACAAAGAGAAAAAGAAAGCGTGTTCCTTCAACCGTGCTGCTGCCTGTGCAAGGAAGACGAAAACGACGGTATAGAAACTGGGAGGAAGGCTTGTTAAAAGCATAATCCGGCAATGCGACAGATACGGCATCTGTGCTTTCCCCGTACGTCCTTCTCATGTGATGTGTCAACAGTTAGCAGTGAAAATTACCGGACTGCTCAAGCACAACCCGACGGTTGTTCGGCTCATCGGCGCGCACGCGCGTCTCGGTCGAGTAGCAAACACGCGAGCCAGCCACCGTTTCGTCCGTGCAAGGATGAAAACCGAAAACTGATTATCGCTTTTGTAGAGGTGGTATAAACCATTTCTGTTTTTAAGCTATATATAAGATTTAATCTTTTTAGTTTCTTCTAACGTTATATTATAACCAATACTAAATACTAACTTCGTCCCACAATAAATTTAGTTTTAAGAGTAAAAGGATAAATATTAGATGATGGTTAAGTAGTGAGAGAATAGTTAATGGTAACATAGAAAAAAATTAAAAATTTAAATTAGATATAATTGATATGATAGGTAGTATTATAAGACTGTGTTTATTTTAGAATAAAATTTAAATATAGTACTGTATTTATTATAGGATGGAGGGAGTAGTAAAATTGATAAATATAGAAATTTCTGAAAGTTCCAGAAGAACTGTTTCTATGACCGTTTTCATCCCTGCCTGCAGCCTCGCCTCGCTGCGCCGAACCGAGCGAACGCCGCAGGTGGCAACGCGCGCGCGTGCGTGCGGTGGCGCTCTTCCCTTCCCTCGTGTCGTGTGCCCGTGGCTGCGTTGCGTGCCGCGACGAGCAGCGGCAGACTAAAACCAAAAAAAAAAAAAAAATCACCGGACGCATCGGCCGGAGCACGAGTCGTCGACCTGCAACTGCACGACGTGGGGAGGCGTGGGTTTACTCGGCCTCAGCTGCTCATGACGTCCACGAGAAGCAAGAGGAATTTGCGCGCGCTCGTGGTCGTGGAACGTGAACGGCTTGTACGACGGGGCGTATGGGGACAAAAGGGCTTTCCTGTTGTGTTGCTACACCCGCGGTTGGCGCTGCACGCAAGGCATACGAGCACGGCCGGGTTGGGTCTGAACGAGTGATCAAATCAGAGCATATATGCGCTTTGGCTGGCCCGGCTTGATGATTACAGTGTAGCAGTACGTACTACGTACTGGAACAGTAGTAAGAACGGCACGATTATTATCGCGGTTAGAAATTCGGCATCTTAATTGCACATACGCAACGGAGACGCTGCCAGGTGTCGTGTACCATTCTCTTGGTGTTAAGACTGCCACGATTATTGTGTGAATGCCCGAGTGGCAGCAATTCGAGCCCGTAGCTTGCGTACGTCTTAAAGAAACTCACCGCTATGACGCTATGGGCCACATAAACATCACCAGCCAGACTGTATCCTCAGGGAGGCCGGCCGTCATTTGACAAAATCCGCAGATGGGTAATTAAGAAAGAACACAACACAGCAATGCGAGAGTGAGACCAAAGATTCGAAGCCATCTTTCTCGCTTTCTCTTCTTGTCAAATGCAAAGAAGGAGTTCTTGCGTGGCCCTGCCTGCGTCTGCATCACTGCGTGCATGTCCCCACCACTCACCACATTCCGTTGGTGCAGCGCAGTGCCGCGGCTCAGCTTTGAAAGCGGACGCTTGACGGCTCGACGACGAGACCCGCGGGTGGTGGTCATTTGGCCCCCGGGACGTTACCGTGCCGCTGAGCTGTCACGCAGCTATCTGACGGCCAATGCTAATCTTGGAAGCTCACGTCGCCTAACTCCTCTCCAAAATCCAAATCGCAAGGAGAAAAAAGTACCGCCTCCGTAAAAAAAATATTTTTCTACATAAATCTAAACATAATAAATATCCATATTCATGTATAAAAAATACAATCTTTTTTTTTGACGGAGTGAGCAGTAACAAGGTGATGGTCCTGATTCCTGACCGTCCTCCTAGTACTGTAATGCAAGGATAAATAGCAATCAGCCCATAAGACATTATCCTCTAATTGTTGATTGTCCGCACATATTAGTCACTTTGTGATACTAATGAAGAATTTCAGATATACATTTTCAACGATATGCAGAATCTCCAGTCTCAGTGTTGCATTTTTAGTCAATCCTATGGAAGATAGAGGGCGGCTGCACAATTGTCATATACTAATAATCATAAGTTTTACCCCCTCCATTCGTGAAGGATGAAACTTAATGCATTCGTTAAACCTGATAAAACTATAATACTATGAGAATATTTTCTTAGACAAAATCAAAGTTTGGTTAAATAAATTACGCTGGCTATACAAGAAATTGGTTTATGGGTGCAATTAGATACAAGAACATAAAAACTAGACTACCGATACAACAACTTGTTAGTGAAAGTGCTCGTAATCCAAATGGTTGCCACGTAAGAAATTTCTTGATATCCACTTGCTAAGTTTCTATTTCATCCCTTGTAAAATATAAATATTCTTAGAGTTAGACGTGTATTAAGAAATTAGATAGAAATAATTAAAGGATTATTATTATTTATTACGAAGTGAATATAAGTGAAGTTAATTAGTGAATAGTTTTTGATGGCTTAATATGATGGATAGGTGGAGAAATATCTTCGTTTTAGAATAAATGTGGAGCAGTAGAAATATTTTTATTTTGAGAGGGAGAGATTATATTGCTAACCCAATTTATATTTTTTAATTCATATATTTATTTTTTTAAAAAATAAAAGGAACACAATGCTTAAAAAAGATTGAATTCAAGTGGTGCTGTGGTGCACAACATAATCCAATCACCTCTGTCCCTACTCCCCTCTCAGCTCACTGTCGGTGGGTCCACCTGACAAAATAGACCCACATGTCTGTCATATGAGGGTCACAGAAAAGCAACCCAAGCAAAGCAGTACCAACAAAATCACTAGCCTCACACATCAAAAGGTACCCAGAATGCTCCCCCGCCTCCGCTGCTCTCTCGTCGTCAAGCCGCATGTCTTGTAAGCAAAGCAGAGCACCCAAAGAATCCAAGGCCAAAGCGCTCTCTGTGTTTCATCAGCTTCCGTGGCGGCGATGGCGGCTCAGAGGAGGCTGCTCGCCGAGGCGCCTCCGCGCCAGCCGCACTCGTCGCGGTACCAGCAGGGCGCGCCATCGTCGGTGTGGAGCGCGGGGTACCTCAACGGGTGGCTGTCGCAGCGGACGGCGGTGTTCGGGCTCCGCCTCTGGGTGCTCATCGGCATCGCCGTAGGAGCCGCCATCGTGCTCGTCCTCGTGCTTATCTTCATCTGCCTCTCCCGCCGCCGGCGACGGCGCGATGACCTCGCATCCAATCTGTACCCGGCCGACACCAAGATTCTCAAGCAGCATCTGCAGAAGCCCACACCGCCCAAGGACATCCAGGAGATCGTTCGCCGGCAGCTGCAGCAGACGCCGCCGCCGCCTCCACCGGCGCAACATGGGGTGCAGCTCGCCAAAGCAGAGACTCCGCCGCCGCCGCGGCGGGCGCAGCCACCGGTGCTAGCGGCGGGATCCACTCGGTCGACGGCGGCCAGTGGCATGTCGGCCACGACGAGCGGCGGGAGCGAGCGGGACGGGGCCACGCCGAGGAGCACCGCGAGCGGCTCGGCTGGGACGGAGGTGTCGCACCTCGGGTGGGGCCACTGGTTCACTCTCCGGGAACTCGAGGAGGCAACCGACGGGCTCGCGGAGGAGAATGTGATCGGGGAGGGCGGCTACGGGATTGTCTACAAGGGCACGCTGCAGAATTCCACCATGGTCGCCGTCAAGAATCTACTCAATAATAGGTAATCCTGTGACTTCACTTGGAGCTTTTCGATTTGATTTGGACAGGAAATCTCCAACCTTTCTATTCTTGTAGTCTCGAATTCGTACTTGGTGAGTGGCTATGGTTAGGAGTACTCTTTTTTTTAATGAAAAAACATTTTTCCCGTTATGTTTAAACTGGGTTGTTGTGATTTTGTTTGTTCATTAAAATGTCACTTATTTAGTTGAGATGTTCTTTGTTTTCGTGTGTGTGTTCTTGTTCATCTTGAATGGCTGTTCTCTGTTTCTTTGGCTGCTGCCCCGGTTGTTTTTCTCCCTTTTATTTCGAATCGACTCGCAGATCTCTATTCTTCTCTTGTTCTTCTGCGGAAATGAGTTGTTGGAAACTTGGATATGATCAAGTCTGATAGACCAGAAGTGGGCTGTCAAAAACTGTGAATTTCCATTTGAATAAGGGAAATATACCTTTTTCTCGTTTTTCTGATCGGATTTAGAGGTGCAACTTGTTTCAGTTTATTCATGAAACAGTGGTTTGCTGATGAGCGGTTGGCTCGTGGGGCTCAAGAAGTTTCAAATTTCTGTCATCATTTACTCCCTTCTGCGCGCCCATCTCCATTCCCCATTCGTCTCGATCTCTGTGACGCAATTTAATCTTACACGGCTTTGGAGGGACTGGATTACTGTTTCATTTCTCACAGTTTTGTCCTGCTATCTGACAAAAAAAATTCAAAATTTTTCCTGCTTTGCCAGGGGCCAGGCTGAGAAGGAGTTCAAGGTGGAGGTCGAAGCGATCGGGCGTGTTCGGCACAAGAATCTGGTTAGGTTGCTCGGCTACTGTATAGAAGGGGCTTATAGGTAAATCTGTTCATCAATTTGTGGATTACTATTCCCTCTCTGGTTAATGGGAATTTGACTCATGTCACCATTTTGGTTGAACAGGATGCTTGTGTACGAGTATGTAGACAACGGCAATCTTGATCAGTGGCTTCATGGTGATGTTGGGGAAGTGAGCCCACTAACTTGGGAAGCCAGGATGAACATAATTCTTGGAACCGCTAAAGGGTAATGCTTCTCTCACTGTTGCACTCCAATTTTCCCAAAGTGGATTGCTCGAATAGTGGCGTGCCTTGGCTGATTTTGTTCCTAAGTTGATACCTAGATATTAAGAAAGTGCTCTATTGGTAGTATAATTAATCTTAGCCCTTTATCTCTATCTATCCAATGGTTCAAAATGATTTATATTACTATCTTAATTAACGTTAGTTAATAGAAACGTGAAAATGTATAATCGTTTTGAAAAAGTGAGGATGTGGATGGGTAAAATTGCAATTTGAAAAAAAAACCAGAAAACCTAAAATTAATGGTTCGTCATCACTCGTGCGAGCGGAGGCAGCTCCCCATGCCCGATGAGACCACTCCGGCACATTGCCGCCGCCGCCGAACCCCACGCACCCCTGCGCCGCGAGTACTAGCCGCCCGCCTGCGAAGGAGGCGGTTGGTCTGCTGAGTCCTACGGTAGCCACGGCGCCTCACCCTTTGCCGCGAACGTCCGCGGCGGCGGAAGGCGGAGGTCTACCGTGAGGTGCTCCGCCGGATCTGCGGCGGCGTATCGAGCTCCGCGCTCGACGACGAGCTATGTGCCCAGTTCCACAGCCTCCCCGCCAGGTGCGACACTGGCGCTTACTGCGAGCGGAGGCGGCGGCTGCAGCCACGGGCGAAAGGCGAATATCAACAAGAAAAAAAGAGAGTGACACGGAAACAATGTTTGAACTTGCATCCATCTATCAGTTTCAGGAAGAAACCAGCCCAAAAGGATGCATCTGGCGGAAGTGCCGGCCATCAAAAAGAAGTAACCTGTGACAGCATAATTCATCGCGATAGGCTGTTAGCTGTGAACATGCTGTTTTTTTTGGGCAAAGGCAAGGTTTATACAATTAATCTGCGCTCTAAATTTCCAGGAGTTCACGAAAAAAAAGTCGAGTCCATTCCTGTAGTTCTGGATGATTAAAGAAGAGCACACTCATCCTGATCCTATCAACAGATTTATACACCATTATAAGCCATTCACTCTTACTGCATCATAACAACCTGTTTGGAACTATTTCGTCATAACAATCTGAATGGAACTATTTCATCGTAACAATCTTGGATAATAGTAAATTATTGCAATAGTTCAATAAGCATGAATCTTAGCCCTTTAACAATCTGGCCATTGTTTTTTTTTCAATTTTTCAGGGGGAGGCTCCCCACCTGAATTAAATTAACATATACTTAATTAACTGTACAGCAAAGAATCCGAGAATCTAAAAGGGAATTACAGAGGGTGGAGAGGGGCAGATAAAATTGCTTTCCACATAGAAATTACAAAACAATCCTTTTGGTAAATGAAAAGTCAGGCATCAATTATCGGGGAGAATAAAATCCCAGACTGACTGTCCTGGTTGGTTGTTTTTCAGCTTGTATGTAGAATACTTCCACTAGTCATAAACTCCTGGCTAGACAATTTGGCATTCACATGCTTATTATTGATCTTGTTCTGACAAAAGTAGTAGCTAGATATAGGTTACAATTTATGCTGTCGTGGAACCCCGACGGTTCATGCAAAATCTACATGTACATGTACATGAGTATATCAGTGAACAATAGTCATCATTATATTTCTGTGATCATTATTTAGCCCAATCAAGAATTTCATTTGTGTTTGAACAATATGCATGTTTAATGGTTCTTTTTATCCGTATCCTTTTTGCTAGACCCACATCTTCAATACAATTTCGAAGTAAACGGGGGATAGACTGGAGATGGCATCAACTTAGTGCGGAGAGTCCTCTTGTCCATACGCAAGAAAATAGTAGGTGCCCAACCATTGGAGATTTGCCATCTTGCCAAACTGGACGGAGCTTGGATCAAATGCATCACACCACTGGGCAATCTCCAGCTAAGGGGCTGGTCGGTGTTGGCGTCGAAGCAGGGGACAGTGAGAGCTAGGACGAACGGCGGCGTTGATGGCAGCCGGCGCGCAGCTCGCACGCGGCGCAGGCGGAATACGACAGGAAGGGGGCAGCGACTACGACGACGAGGGCGGGGATGGCGTGGACGGCCGGAGGTGACAACGGCGGGGAGGAACGCCGGCTGCGATGGCAGGATGTGGATGAAGATTGGGGACTAACGGAGGAGGTGAGGGGGAACGAACGGCAGTGGCGTGCGGGGATAAACGTCGGCTCAGATCGGCTGCCATAGTAGGGTGCCGGCACCGGAATCGGGCGGCGATGGCAGCAGGCACGATGGAAGAATGCGGCCGCCCAATCGAGCGATACAAACGAAAAGAATAATATATATGCCATGATTACCCTAATCAAAGATTTAGCAAAATACTAATATGTCCTTACCAATCAATGGCTTAGATCATTTGTACCGACAGTAGAATACAACAGTAGAGTTCACCGTAAAGAGACTCCATGGACAAACGTAGGCCACAATCATTCCGATTTCAGAAGACAGGTTAGCTGGCATGGCTAGGTCTGTTTTGTTGTGAGACATGCATCTTAGTTAGGATAGTAGAGCCTAATTCTGGTGAAATTGATTTTTTTAGGAATTAAGATGCTTTACTCAAGTTTGTTAGGTCATATTCCTTAGCATGCACATATTCCCCAAGACAACTGATTGTAACCAATGTTTAGTAGATATGCACCAAACAAAAGTTCTTTTCTTCATTATGTACTTAAATTGGACATAATTTGATTGTTCAGAAAACAATTAGAATTTCCTGTGCATTTAAATAGTACAAACGCCAAAGTAAAGGTGTCGAATTTCTTGGACATTGCATGTGCTCATCTTGCATTCGTCCTTTCTTTTCTTTCCTGTTGCCAGCTTGCTTTATTTTAATCAAAGCACCCAGTTTGAGATTGTTGTGATTCGCTCCACAGAGATTTAAGATACTGCATGTAAATAACTGAATACTTCTACTTACCTTGCACATGCTTCCGGATTAGAACATTGTGACCATATTTTGACAGTTAAGCTCTAGACTAGAGCATCATGTGCATTGACAAGCACCCTACCGATAATATTCTTTGCCTGAAAGCAATATTGTCAGTGGCTTGCTTAAACAACATCAGCAGTTCTTTTAAAAGATGGGTTTGATAGTGAAACACATGAATACTGACACCCAACTTCTGCTCTCTAGGCTGGCCTATCTTCATGAGGGGCTGGAACCGAAGGTTGTCCATCGTGATATCAAATCTAGCAATATCCTTCTTGATCAGCAATGGAATGCTAAAGTGTCAGACTTTGGGCTTGCGAAGCTATTGTGCTCAGAGAGAAGTTATGTTACTACCCGTGTTATGGGAACCTTTGGGTTAGTATTGAGTCCGTACACAATGCTTCTTAACCTTTACTGTCCATAAACTTATATCTTATCATGACTGAAACATTTGCTATGTTGCAGCTATGTGGCACCTGAATACGCCAGCACTGGAATGTTAAATGAGAGGAGTGATGTTTATAGCTTTGGAGTCCTTATAATGGAGATTATAACAGGTAGATCACCTGTAGATTACACCAGGGCTGCTGGAGAGGTCAGCATCCTACCTATTCTTTTATGAATTTCTCTTCCATAAATGTTGACACATGATGAAGCTGAATTATCTTTTTCTTCAGGTGAACTTGGTTGAATGGCTGAAGACCATGGTTGCTGAGAGGAAAGCTGAGGAGGTAGTAGACCCCAAGCTGGCTGAGAAGCCTTCTCCCAAAGCACTGAAACGGGCACTTCTGGTCGCTCTTCGCTGCGTTGATCCTGATGGCCATAAAAGACCTAAAATGGGGCATGTAATTCACATGCTCGAAATGGATGACCATCTATTCAATGTATGTCCTACTCAAAACATTTTTTACCTAATTCCATTTACTGAAAAGTAGTTAACTCATTTTCTGATTGCAATTGTTCATACAGGATAAGAAACCCGGAAGGGATGCACCTCAGACATCCGACAGGTACAGCTCAAAGGATGGCAGGAACTACAGCAAGCGTGAGAACCAACGGTACTGATGACAACAGCCCAGTTCTACAGCTGAACATGAGTTTGTATGGATTGCCATTAGGGATTGCCAATATTAACCATGTTGTCATTACATAATTTTTACCCTCGTTGGATCTCATAACCAACTCTCCTTGCTCTTTTGACTGTATTATACTCGAGCATCATTCTGTGACACTTGACACTTATAAACTACACAAGTGTAGGGTGGTGTTGTGACTGACTATGCCCCAGCTAATTCTTAGTACAATGTTAATGTGATTCCACCGAACTCCAAGTACGGTTTTGTCTACTCTAATTCATCTTTTACCAGTCCACTCCTGATACCAGCTGCCTGCTTTACTGCACCGGAAGAACTGATGCTTTCTTCGTGTAGTATAATGCTTGGTGCTTGCTTGCTTGCACATGAGGTCACATGATCACTGCTGCATCTCATCTCATACTTCCATCCTGCATCTAAGCCTTTGTTTATGATCTCCATTAGTTGGCTGCAGAGCTTGGGACTTGTATATTCTGCTGGCAAATGCTTTTGTCCACTATACTGCATCTGGTGATCAGCTGCACAGCATTTGAGTCAGTTCTTGTCGCTTCGCCTTGTCTTCATCTACTTCTAATCTTCGTTACCATGTTCCGTTACTGTGACTTTTTTGTACTACTATTCATTTATTTTTTACAGCCAACCAGCTCTGGATCTTGTGATAATAAACTTGACCGCTGACAGTATGTATGCAATGACTAGTGAAGTAACGTGATGCCATGCTAAAAATTAGTTTGACCATGTTGATTCATTTATTTGCTTACTGTACTACTTACATCTGTCCCAAAATATCCGTCCTTCTAAAATTCAAAATTTATCTTATAATAGTTATCATTATAGAATATTATTTGGTACATCAATCACTTCTCATTTAAATTTCTTCCTATTATACCTCCAATTACCCATTTGCTTTTAACCACACAATATTTAATAAGAAATGCTATAGTCTTTTAAAAAAATTAATATAGGCTAAACAATTTAGAAAGATAAGTACAGAGGAAGTAAATTTAGAAATATAAGTATTTTAAGATAAAGAAAGTAAATTTAGAAATACAAATATTTTAAGACTAATGAAAAGCGGTAGTAGTAGGAGAGAAGTTCCTTTCATTTTTCAACGGTTAGCTTGGAGCTACTGTGCCTTGGAAATGTTAAGAGATGGTTATAGGTGTGTGAGCTGATGAGAGAGAAGAGGAGTGCAGGACACATGACACAAGTGGCCAAAATAACGGCTTGGAGGATGCATGAACCGAGTGCAGGAAAAAACAAGAGGAGAAAAAAGCACGGCGAATGGTTATCGGGCACCATTGCTGCAAATACTAAATCTCGTTGGACAAAGACGTTTTTTGTTGATTTCTGACGTGTTCTTCTTCTCCTTTTCCCCACTTTATTCGATAGAATAAACATCACCTCTCTTGAGAGTGCTTAATGCCTCAAGTCTAATTATTGCACAAAGTATCTAATCTAAACAACCTGAAAGCAGAAAGACGCGGCGATGTGGCCTGCCTGCCACTGCCGTCGTGAGCAACAGTTGCTTCGAGCTGATACAATGCATAATCACAGGCTGTGTCGCGGCCTACGTCCACAAAGCTTCAGGCGATCTCCGTCCGGTAGCGACCTCGTGAGCACCTGAGCTGTCCGGAAATGGACGCGAGCAACACCCACAAGGCGCCCGGTACAGCTTGATTGGCCGGACCAGGTTGTCGGGTTGCCGCCTTTGGGGTTTTCCGGTGGGTCAGTCGACGGCGGCAGCGCCACATGGAGCCAGCCCGACTAGAGAAGGCACGTGTGCCAGCCTGCCTGGACCTGGCCCAAGCTCGCGGCTCGATTCTTCTTTTGCCAGCAACCAGCATGCACTGCTAGTGCCATCCTGCCATGTAGGACAAGTAGCGTAGCCATCAATCTGCGTCCTCCGATTAGGCATCAGACGGCCAGAGTTACATCGGTTTCGACGTCTTGATCCGGAGCGGCGTCCGGTTGGATTCTGAGTTGTTTGGATAGCACGTACAGCGATCGACGAGCGCCCAGCTCTCTCCATCCATCACGTGCGCCCTCCTCTCCCTCGTCCGCTGCCCTCTACAGCGACTCGCGTTGCGTCGCGCAGCATGGCACCGGGCTTAGGCCTCATGCGCGCATACGACGGCCTCTTCCAGTGGAATTCGGTAGTTCGTCCAGACATAAAACAGTCGGAAACGATAACATACATACGGAAACGTTCTCGATTGATAGGTTATCCACTGACAAGACAGAAATTAGAGAAATTAAGTTTTATATATGGCTAAAATCCAAAGTGGTCAAAACTGGGAAACTATGCTGATCAAGAAGTTAATAAAAGAGGTTGAATAGTCGGTTAAAATATCTTTTTACTTAAAACCAATTTTATATGTAAAAGCGTAAATCAAAAAGTTTTGTAATTTAATGCATCAATCAATCGGTCTCAATGGGTTAAGATGATAAGAAATTTACAAATCTAAGGTGATATTTACACAAATCGACTCTAATATATAAATTTGCTCAAAATAAATTGCGTGAAAGTAAAAAAAGATAAGAGATAAATAATTTTTCATCCGAGATTTAGAATCTGGTCAGTTTCCTAATTCTCGTTGAGGCGAGGCTCACTTCACTACTCCTCAAATCGAGCCTTCAAATATCTTCAATAAGAAATGGGTAAGATGAGAGCACTGTTTCTCAAACCAAGTCTTTGAATCTCTTCTAGAGGAGATGGCAATGGCAATGTGAGAGCAGGTATTGGAAGTAGGGTCATTCTTACTCCACTCCGAAAATGGTAAACACTAATCCACTCATAATAAGTGCTCAAAAGTGTGAGCGTGTTTGCAAGGGCTCAACTCAATTGATCAAAGTACTAAGAGTGTTTTCTTATAGTTGGTGAGGGTATATATATTTACACCCACCAAAATTAGTTGTTGGAGGCAAAATCCCCATAACTTTGGACTCTATTGGACTGACCGACATATAGTCATCAGACTAACCAACCCCTTACACCAACGGTTTGAAAAAGAGCTGTTAGTGCGTATTAAATGCACTAGACAAACTCACCATTGTTGTCCCACTAGACCGACTGCTATTATACAATTGGACCAATTGGCAATTTTTTGTACTACCCAAGTCAATCTTGGATCGTCTGGCTTCAATCTTGGACCGTCTAGCCTTGATACCTTGGACAATCTAACAACATTATCTCAGATTGTCCTCAGTTCACACATCGAACCAATTACAGGCCACTTTTCAGCATAACCAAGTGTCAATAAAACGACGATATATTATGATTTGGATGTTGGATTTCAAAGGGTTGTCCAACCCATAAACAATCCATCCAAGAATTAAAACTTTGCTCAAGAAGAAAGGGGTTAAACTCTAAGGATTTCCAATCGGACATACTCACATGAGACTATTCACTCATACTTGGTTATACATGCTCATCAAATGCACTATCCAATCGAACATACTCACATGAGACTATTCACTCATACTTGGTTATACATGCTCATCAAATGCACCTATATGCATATGAACTAATATACTATATGATTATCCACTAGCAATCTGGTCTTCATCAAACACTAAGACCGATAAAAGACTCATAGAACATTCTTAGCTTTATTATAACTTTGCCTTGAATCATATAACTCGAATTCAAATTTTGAGCTATGATTAATATTTGTGACCATCCGATTGAATCATTTTTAGGCCGAGGTTTTACCGACCTCTATCAAGGATTGAATCATCACCACGTTGACAAGGATGAAGGTATATAACAATAATAGAGACAAAACATAACATACCTTCTTAATCTTCATATTCTCAGAGACTAAATAAAATAACTCAAATAAATATTAACATGAATATATAATAGCATGAAAATCCTATATATTAAAGCTAGAGAAAGAATGATATATATTGCTTCATCTCCATACATTACATCATTGTTGATATTAAGGTTCATAGAATGCTTGTCTATCCATGTCATTATCGGTGATTAAACTACTTGATAACTTATGAAAAACAAAAGGTTAATTTCCATAAAGATCGGTTTATCATCGATCACCAAAGCAACAATTACATAAATTATTTTATCTAAGGTCTTCCAATCTTTTCGCTCTTTTGATAACCCGATAAACATAAGATGAAATATGATTTCATTTCAAAGTTATATATAAATGAAAGGAAAATTTTAATCAATAATATGATAAACAAAATATAGAATGAGCTAGCTCTAAATATGTGTATACATATTCATATGAAAAAATGCACATATTTAATAAAAAATAATTAAGGAATTCATTTTTTGAAGATCAATTTAAAGCATAATAAATTTAATATATACTTCTCACCATTTTTAACTAGACTAAAATTTACTCAATAAAATGTTAGTATCATAAAATTAGATTTTAATATATGTTATAAAATAATTGTATTTCTAAAATTTAAAATTTGTTATAAAATAGTTATCATTCTAAAACTATTCGTCTCATCAATCATCTCACATTTAAATTTTTCCTCATTATATTTTCAACTATCCACTCCCTCCCATCCATATACCATTTGATAAGAGTTTTTCCTCTCAAATTTTAATATATGTTAAATAAGTTAGAAAAGATAATTATTTTGGGATAGAGGAAGTAGAGATAAAATTACGAGATAAGAGAGGCAATGATCACTGTCAGCCTTTGGAAAGCTGACGCAGAGGCAATTATGGGGCCATGGTTCGATCAAGTAGGGCTAGTGTAGGCACATTATATTCACATACAGGCATACAGCACAGAAAAGACTGCAATAGTGCCGTGTCAAAGGTTCCGTACTGAGACTGATGGTATGTAGTATGTACATGCATGGGAGCTCTTTTGATCGGTCACACAAGAGAGATGACACTGCTAGTAAGCATATGCCTGAACGAGCACAGAGACATAGAGGTAGTATGACATGCATCAGCAGAAGCGGCCGCAACGGCCAGCAGAGATGCAGGTGAGAACACTAGCTGCTAATCTGCTATTTAGCTTCTACCACTTGCCTGGCTACCACCGGCATCAGCGACAGGGCCCCTTGGTTGTTTCCCGTTGTTCTGTGGGGTAAGATTGTCTGGTGCAGCTCTCTTTGGCCTCAACTAAAGATAAGACAAAGTGTTCAGAATACAATACATTGTTCTATACTAATATATGAAAACTTGGTGAGAGTCTTAGCTGTGCACCTTTTCCTCGGATTTTTGATAAAAATGCCTCAACAGGATGTTCTTGGGGTCTGTTGTTATCACTGCAATTTCAGAAACAAATGGTCAGTGAATAAGCAAAAAAAAATCAAAAAATTAAGGTGATTTTCTGTACAGTAAAAAAGACTTGGAATATCTGTGATAGTTCTAGTAGAGAATGGACGAGTGCCCAGAAAGAATTAAAATGTGCTATATGTATGAAAATATCTAATGAACCAATGCACTCAACAAGCTATGAAAGATAAAGTTAGTTCATTAGCAATTGTTCAGATAATGTATCTGCCACTACCAGTAGCATAAGAAATGTTGTCAACATAGAATATCTAAGAACGGTACCATCCAAAGCATGTGGCAATCTAGCACAAAATTTAAAACGCTTCAACAAAAATGTGTTGGCAACACAAGAGAAAGATGACTAATATGAGAGAGCGCTTGGGTTGGCTGGTACAGTTTTGCTCCTCAGAACATTGGTCAGTTTGCTTCTATTTTTTCTTTTTTTTCTTTTTGTAGAGAACGTAAGCAGCATACAATCAAGTTTTTACTGAATACCAGTACCTGAAATCTGGAGATAGTTCAGTGAACAGGCCTGAAAGCAACCAGGAGAAAAAACTTAACAAAATTCTCATACAAAATTATAGAAGGTGCACATTGGGCCGGATTGAAGTCTTAGGCAAAAACACTAAATTATGTTGATTCATCATTAGGCAACTCCAACCTCTTGTCCATTAGAATGTGTTAAGCCAAAATTTGAGCATTAAAATTTATAAAAGCACTTATACTTGTCACATGGAAATGACATGAGCATATTCACAATAAGAAGGGTATCCATATTGTTACAATTTAATCATTGTAATACAGGATAATTTGAAAAAGGTAATGGTCAAAGGTGTGTACTGGAGAAATGTTCCAATGCCCTAAACGAAAAGGAAAAGATGTTAGAGAGATTAGTTACCCCCCGACCCAGGCTCTCAAGGACCTCTCAATACAAGCAATTTTATATCAATGACATGTTCAATTGGAAGGCTCCAACAGTCAATTCCTGAGGAAAGATTGAAGACTCTTCTTTGAATAGATAAGATTGTGTTTAACTGGCATTATCAGATCAATTTAAGGTGACTCAAATTTGAAGGTGCAAAATCAGGCTTAGCTGGTCTTCCCAGTTTTCCTGCTAGGCCCTGGCTCTCTGACTCAACTTTATCTACTTCCACTCTCTGTCATACTCCAAGAGAAAAGTTTGCTGCGAGGCTATAAAGAATGTATCAGTACAAAGGCCCCAAGGGACCTACTTGAAAGGTAAGCTAGGCAAATTAGCGGTAATGTATGTGAGTTACACATCAAGAAGCCGAAACCACAGCCCTAGGGAATAGAGAAAAGACTAACTGTAAAGACATATCTAACAGTCCAAAAGCATCTATTCATGGATGCGACACTCAGAAGATAAAGCTGAATAGGTTGCATTACTGAAAACAGTACAGGTGATTGGGGCTAAACATGCTCACTCATGAAAGGCAAGAGAGTCACTTGCCTATATAACTTTTGGCTCAGATCAAACAGTTCAGGGAATCCGTATGCCATGTAGAGTACTACTGTAAAAAGAACTTGATGTAATATGAAAGAGCAATTCATTCAGTTATACACAACCGAACGGTGAGGAAATCAAACAGCTACATATGCAGAAGTAAGAAGCAGCACAGGGAACATCAGCATTGGTTCAAGAAATATGGGCACTAGATACCTTGACCAGGAGGTGGATCTGTCCTGTGCGTTGCAATGTAAGTGGCTGGTATGACATTCTGAAACACATAAAAAAAAAACAAGGATAAGTATTGGCAGTTATGCACCAATGCAATATGACACATGATAAGTTTCCAGCATGATCCTCTGGCCAGAAGAAAATAAATGACAACTCAATATGCGCTTTGCAAATTGCAATACAAGTGGCTGCAGTGGCATTCCAAGCAGTTCAGGAAAAAAACGACAACTACCATGAGCCCATTAGCGTTCATCACCACAGCAACTGAACCTTCAAAGGATATTTATTAGCCATGATAGAGAAACTAAAACCTAAATGTAGAGTCACAGCATCAAAATTGATCGGACTATTTGGCATTGGGGCTTAAAGAAACAAATACCAATCACCTTTTCGTAATCATCTACACGGGAATTTCACCAGACACAGAATAAGGCTGACTCGAGGTTAATTAAGATCCCGCCTTGGGCAGTATGTAGACAATTCATGGAATCACCAACAATACATACGGCCTAATTCTGGATAATAATTGGCGCGCAAGACAGGAGATCACGATAGCTATCGCAGAGATCGATCGCGAGGAGGGGGGAGAGAGGGGCAGAGTCACGGAGGGCTGACCGACCAAGGGCTGCGCGGAGGGGTCGGCGGGGACGACCTGGCTGAAGTTCTGAGGATTGTAGGACGGCCATCCGCCCATGGAGCTCCCCATCGCCGCCGCCGAGTTCGCCGTAACGTTTCCGACTCCGGCGACGCCCCTTCCTTCCTCCACCCTTTTCCAGCGGCTATGGACTCTCATCGAGGACTCTAATGGAAGAACACATCGAGTCACCCAGTAATGAACTTTTGGGCTTCGGTCCACCATTTCTGGATCTTGGGTCTTAGATTTAATGGGCCAAGTGGGCCTCAGGGCCCATAAATTTCCACATATACATTTGTTCTTGGCCTCAGTCTTTTTTTGTTAGGATGAATCAAGAGGGTTTGGGTTGCAATATCGCCATGATATCGTCGGGTAGCGGTAAAATTATAGCAAAACTAAGGGAAACCCTGATCAAGACAGATAATAGTACAATATCCGGGAGTTCTGAAAAAGCAATGAGTTTTGTTTATGTAAAAAGGTGTGATAGATCCATGATCAATTGTTGCAAGTAAACCACAAGATAAGATTCGTGCAGGAGCCGTATCCTTGGACAGGTACTAAATCAAGTTAGGGCTCAGAGCCTCGATCACTAACGGGACAATTGCTTCCAATCCGACAGAGACCTGTATAGTCCTGGCTGGGAGAGTTTGGGTTCTCCACAATTTGTCCAAAATGGAGTACCCAGTACACAATGCTAAGCCGTTGAGAGAGGCCGGCATTTCATCTTCCACTGTTTTCTTTTCCTGGTCTCACGAATCGTGCAAAGAAACAAGGGGACGGTCTCTTTCCATCGATCGCATTTGTCTTCCATGTGCGTATCGGCATGCTGACATTTTCAGCGATGAAGATGCAGATGCAGACTGAAGCCTGAACTTTTCTCAAACCCATGGCGACATCCAACACTGTGCCTAATAAGATGCGAATCGATGAAGCTAACATGCGTGCAAAGGTTCGCAAAGTGTATTGCGGCAAGATTAATTGCTAACTAACGTACATACATGAAAAATAAACAGCCATGCACCAGGTTAGCTACCATTGCTCTTCTTAATGTTCTTTGCGATGATTGGTCTCCTTTGCTGCCAGTTTGTGTATAAATTATAGGCATGCATTGGCTGAAGTATTACACAAAGCCAGATACTCAAATCTCAAAGGAGCCATGGCGGCCGCATCCACCTCGGAGCTTCTCCAAGCCCAGGCAGAGCTATGGGGCCACAGCTTCGGCTATCTAAAAACCATGGCTCTTCAGTGCGCCGTCAAGCTTGGTATCCCTAACGCCATTCACCACCATGGGGGCATTGCCTCCTTGTCTGAACTGCTAGCTGTGCTCCCTGTCGACTCAAACAGACAGGCAAACTTGGCTCGCCTCATGAGGTTTGACCATGTCAGGTCTCTTTGCCTCTGTCCCAGCTAAGGCATGCGACAGCGGTGCTACCACTATGATCCCGAAAGATGTGTCTCGCCTCCTCGTTAGCAATAGAGGCGTTGGCGAGCATCATCTGAGCCTGTCACCATTTGTGCTCGCCTTGGCCTCGCAATTCCGAGTGAAAGCATCTATGCACTTGGCTAGGTGGTTTGGGAACGAGACGACCGGGGTCAATGAGGAAGCACCTGAGACACCGTTCATGATGGCGAACGGCATCGACTTCTGGGGAATCGCAAGCCGTGATCCTAAGTTAATAAGGTCTTCAACAATGGCATGGGGTCAAATAGCATGTTTACCATGTCGCTTGCTATTCGTCAGTGTCCCTAGGTGTTCGCAGGGATTAGCTCACTGATTGATGTTGGTGGCGGGAATGGAATAGCAGCAAGAACCATTGCCGAAGCCTTCCCGCATGTCAAATGCTCCGTGTTGTATCTCCCACAGGTGATTAACAATGTGATAGCTGATGAAATGTTTGTGTTTATTGCAGGAGATATATGATGGAATATATCGCACCTGCTGATGCTGTGTTACTCAAGGTATGCTAAAATACATGCACCTGTTTTGTTGAAGATGCATATTATTTGTTCTCTCCGTTTAATTTGGAATATATGTCATTTTATGTTAAGGATGAAAGTGGCGGGCTGGTTATCAGGTTATTTTAAAGCAAGATTATCTTATACATATATCGACAAATTTGCTTCCAAATATTTATAAAATATAAATACAATTGTAGTATAACTATATTATAACTTCTAAAAGTTACCCAATAATGTATTGCTTTCGCAAAACGGAGGTCATGGGATTGAATACTTTTTTCTTTTCTACTTACAGAAATCTCGGAGCAAATTCAACAGGCAAAAATTATGTGAAAGTTAGATACATGTCATATTATAGTTACATGCAAATTACAATATAATTATATTGTAATTATAGTGTATTTATATTTAACAATTTTTTGTTGACATATATATAGCAAAATTGTTTTAAAGCTTGTTTAATCACAGTTATAATTATAATTATATATTTATCAATTTTTACTAGTAAATTAAAAACAAACTGTTATATGGGCTTTTATACGGGCTAGTAAGCCATCTTGCATCCAGTTAGAATCTAAAACATCAACCATTGCTGTCTTTAGAAACTATTATCCTCCTCATTATTATTTGATGACATATACAGTCTATGGTAATAAATGCTGGCATGTAATTAAACAGTTATATACTACGTTTGTTCCATTATATTTATCACTAAGTAATATTTATATTTAAACTTTGATCATTCGTTTCTTCATGCAAAGTTTTTCTAAATACTTAAATAGATGTTATGTTATCAAAGTGTATTAGATACTAAAAACATATAAGTATTAAACTTTTATTTATTATAATCTAATCATTTAAAAATCATTAATTACTATAGTATTAGTCAACGGTGCCAAGAGTATGATGTACATAGAACATGCAAGTAAAAAACTAGCACACAAAATGGATATCCCAGAATGACGAGTACGTAGGACCAAAGTATACATAAGAACAAAGGGAGTACGTAGGAGCTCAATAAAGCCTTCATTGTTTTTTGTTTAGTCTTTAATTAGAAGCACGTGTTGTCCGAGAGAGATACTGATCGCAACAACTTTAATACTAACATTTTAATCCTGAATAATTTTTGCATTTGCATGCAGCATGTGTTGCATAACTGGAGTGATGAGTATTGTGTGAAGATCTTGACAATGTGCAAAGAGGCTATTTGTTCGAAAGGGACACCAGGGAAGGTAATAATAGTAGACAGTGGTTGCATCTTCTTCAGATACTATGTATTAAGCACAACTCCTATTTGATATGGCTACGATGGTGTCTACAACGGGCAAGAAGCGGCAAGAGCATGAGTGGCAAAAGATTTTCACAGAGGCAGGATTCAACATCTACAAGATTCTGCCAGTTCTAGGAATATTATCTATCATTGAGCTATACCCAAATCCAAACTAATCGATGAAGATTAACGAAGCTACGCTGAAACAACAAACTATCTAAATTTCATTTAATAGTAATCCAACAGTGAGCTGGCTATAGTCCCATCCTTTATGTAACCATATGTTGGAAGAGTTTAGAATCTGACACAAAAATTATCATATTTATTAGAAAAATAAGAAAAAAATTACACTGTTAGATTGTTAGATCATAGTTGTATATAAACTACAATTGTATCTATGGAGACAAGCTAAGAGCTGCATACAGTCTTACTATATTTTTAAATCTATTGTATATAAAATGCAATTATATCTATTGAACCTGAGTTAAAGTTTTTTATCAAATCCAATTTAATTTTTAAGATTTAACTTTGTATACAATCGTGTGAAAAATCTGTTAACTAGTTTGTCCAAATGGAGTTTGTCATGCTAATAAGCTGAGGAGAAAGGCAGGAGCCCTCTAATGTTTTTTTTTTCGCGAAATACGCAAGGGTGTATCATTGTATTAAGATTGAGGGCTAAGAATTACAAAGTTTGGCCGAGCCAGAAAAAGAGAAAAAACAAAGAAAAAGGAAGGATTGGTTTAGGCTAATTCTCGCGACATATTATGGCGACCGAAACGACTTGGCGCAAGTTTAGATCGTCATTCCCGCCGAGCGCCATAGCACCGCTTGCTCAGCAGAAGCTGCAGCAACTCTGCTCCAAGAACGACTCTGGTTGTTGAAAACCGGATTGTTCCATTCCTTCCAGTGAGTCAGGCTGCCAGGGTGACAACCGTGTCGTAGCCTCTGCGCCGTTCTTCTAGCTGTCGCACCACTAATCCTCTAATGTTTTTCCTGGGAGAAATTTTACGGTTTTTTGAAAAAGTACCATCAAATTTTATACTAAAAATTTAGATACAGATAGTATCTAAAGCTATTGAATTTTACATTAAAAAATATAACAGCTCCTGCTACTTTCTCAAGTTCTATAAAAATATCCTTTTCGTGGTTTCTTGAATCGTACAAAGAAACAAGGGAGGGTCTTTTTTCATGGATCGCCTATGTCTTCCATGAACGCACCGTCATGCTGGCATTTTCAGAGATGCAATATATTCAGCAGACTGCGTCCTAAAATCTTCATATCCATGGCGACATCTACCAGGGGCCAAATAATACCTGGTGCAAATTGGCTCTGCAAAAGCCAATATCTTATTCAGAGCAATTGGCATATATGTAAGTTGTCAGATCAAACAACTTACAGAGAAGATAAGATGCGAATAGATGAAGCTAATCATCTGTAAAGGTTCGCATTGTCAAAAGATTAATTGTTAACCTAACGTACATACATGAATTTTTCAGGGAATAATTTTCTCGACTTGCAGACAGCAAGTAAAACCTTTTTTATGAATACTTGATGTACATGTCCTGAACAATTCTCTTATCTTTCAATGTGGATGATGTATCTAAGTACATTAAGGTCAGTTTAAAATTAAACAAAAGACGACCTACCCGACATGCTTACCCGCATCGCGTTGAAAGGGCTCACCGACTCCTTGACTCTATAGTGCAAATCTAGCTAAGTGTCATCTGCTTTTCTTTTCCTGATTAGTTTGGCAGCTGAAGATAAAGCTTTTGTCTAACTGCTAGGTTATGGGGCTAATAACGCAGGAGAAGGCAATATAACTGAATAGACGACACAAGCACTGCAGAAGAAAGGTTGCACATATATACAATGGAATATGGCATGCCCCATCACCAGCACTGTGTGTAATAACCTACTAGTATATATACTACCGATTTCTCTCTCTGTTTCTTTCCTGTATCAACGTGTAGTTGGGCCGTGCACATTGTTTTCATGACCTAATATCTTTCCTGATTTGTTAATCCGTCACTCAGCCGGGCTCAACTCTGATATTGACCAAGTTAGGTAAAGTAGTGTATCAAGTAACAAACAAAACAAAACAAAAATACTTGTTGTTTTTAACCTTCGATGATGAAGCTCCCCAGTGTGCGCTCCAACAGAAGAGGCCAAACTAAAATATAAGGCCAACTGTCTGAAGAGAAAACCAAAGGTCAGATCAGATATTAAACTAGTACTCCTACGCACCAAGGATAGCTTCTGAAACAACTGAGATGAACAGAAAGGGTGTCTTTTCCGGGCATGCAGCAGCATCCACCGGCCAATATTCGTTTGCAGGCGTGCGTGTGGTGAATCACCAGCCACCGGATGCTCCGCCTTGAAACCCATGTAACCTCGCGAATGTGCCGCCTCCGGTTGCCTCGTCCTGAAACCATTCTTATTAAATCGTAATGCCCAGAAGAACGAGAGAATCATTCAGAGTTGAGAGATCTTTCGACAGGCACGTGTGGTGGTGATCATGTCCGATCCCAGCTCAGTTTGTGCCTGAATGGGCGCGCAATTCTTAGTCCTAATCATCCAGAAACTGTTGCTTAGCACAGGTTGCCTCGTCGTAGGAGCTGTGCATCGTTCATGCTACTTCATAAGCAGAGCCATGAGGCATCAGCGTCAACATTTATCACGTAGCATGGGGGCGTGATCGTTCAAAACTACAATCTGGGACATGTTTTTTTTTCTTCTATATGTACTATTCCGTAGTATATTTCTCGATTGGACTGACAATTAACCATGTAACGCCAAGTGCTCTAGTATTGCTTTGACCACAACGAGAGTTCGAGCTTTACCTTTTGCCGCACTCAATCCAAAGTAACTTTCCTTTTGACGGAGCCTGACGAGAGTCAGAAACCGTCACGCTGGCGGTCATCGGGAGAGCGACGGCCATGTGGGCCCCAATGCCTGTCAGCAGATCGGGCGGGCGAGATTAGGCACAAGCCGGCGTGACAGAAGGACGAACCCGTGTCCTGATCACGACAGATCGACGAGGCAGAACGAGGCGCAAAACTCACTCGCGTGAATCGCATCGCGAAAGCCGTCTACGCAGCGCAGCCGCGGAGTTAACGAGAGAGAGAGAGAGAGAGAGTAAACCAGCGACCCGCGGGTGTCGTGCTGAGCCGGAGAGCTCGGTGGGTGGTTGCCTGTCACTGCCAGGCGCCAGCCGAGGAGGGGGGGGGGGGGGGGGGGGGGCGGCGGCCGGCTCGGAGCGGATTCGCCGGCGGCGGGGTAGGAGGAGGGAGAGATGTCGCAGCATGCGGTGTGCTGCGGGGCCATGTTCTGGGTGTACCTGATGTCGTGCGTGGGGCTGGTGATGTTCGCCGGCCTCATGTCGGGGCTCACCCTCGGCCTCATGTCGCTCAGCCTCGTCGACCTCGAGGTCCTCGCCAAGGCCGGCACCCCGTCGGACAAGGACAACGCCGGTACGCCCTCCTCGCACCTCCCCTACCTCTACTACTAGTACTACCACCGCCCGCTGATCGTTGCGTTCGCGCGCGCGCGCAGCCAGGATCCTGCCGGTCGTCAAGAACCAGCACTTGCTCCTCTGCACCCTCCTCATCGGCAACTCCCTCGCCATGGAGGTACGACTGCATCCAAATCTCTCCTGCTATCTTTCGACCCCCCTATATTGTATCGAGATAGAAGCTGATGGGTCCTTGCTGCGCCTGCGCCGCCGTGCACAGGCGCTGCCGATATTTCTGGACTCGCTTGTCCCGTCCTTCGGCGCCATCCTCATCTCCGTCACGCTCATCCTCGCGTTCGGTGAGGTGATCCCTCTCGCTCTTCGTGTCCGTGGCTTGCCCACATGAGCTCTTGGGTTGGCTGATTCGGTTTATCCTGTGGTCGCAGATCATGCCGCAGGCCATCTGCACCCGCTACGGGCTCAGCGTCGGGGCAAAGGCGGCGCCCGTTGTCCGGATACTCCTCGTCGTCTTCTTCCCGGTCGCCTACCCAATCAGTAAGGTGCGCCTGCTTGTGCCGCCGGCTAGCTGTTTCGTTCCTCTTGTTTGCTTGCAAAGATGTTGGGGAGGAATTGGAACCTTGTAGTTGGTCACTTGGCCCAGGTGTGCTCACAATTTCGATGGGACACCACAAGTGGCCTAACGCAAGTAGGATGCAGATCGGTCACTTACTGATTCATTCATTAATTTTCTAAACAAGGGACTTGTCCCATGCTTATTTGGTCATCTGTTTACAAAATTCTATGTAGCTGGTGACTAATTAATTAGTAAACGTAATCTGTCCCATTCTCCATTGAGCCAGAACAAGTAATCATAGCCGTGAAGCAATAACCATGTTTTCTTTTCGAAAACTACGTTTTTGTAATATCAAATTTATAAAAGGGGAAAATGACTTCATATGTGTGAGCGTTTGAGTGCTGCTGACTAATTTAAGATGAAGCAATTCCATTGGCTTCCTAGTTCAATTATTTCCTTCTAAACTAATTCTTTTTCGGAGCTAGTGATTCTATATAATCTTATTTTGACAAAAAAAAGCAGCATTCACTGGGGAAACACAGCGAAGTATGTCAGTGCATGCGTTCTATGCCAACCATTTCCTTGTTTCTAATGCAAAATTAGCTATTGCTGAAGTATGCATAGATATGCCCAGTGTTTTCACTAATGGAGTGTCTATTTGTGTTCATATATCCCTTTTTCCAGTTGTTGGATTGGGTACTAGGGAAGGGCCATGTTGCACTTATGAGGAGAGCTGAGCTGAAGACTTTAGTTGATATGCACGGCAATGAGGTCAGTTTTGTCTTATTCTCTTATGCATTTCTGGTAAATAGCTGTAGCTCTTTACACTAAATAGTTTGCTTCAATAGTGGGTCGATTTCTTTGTTACAACAACTGTTTCTGGTGTCCAAGGGTTGATCTCAAGAGGCCATTTTTTAAAAGATTCTGGACAACCTTTTCATGTCATGTTATAGTACCTTAAATGAGTCTAGTTATAATATTTGCCGTTATATGGACAATTGCCTTATGATTGTGCATCCCTACATGCCTTTAATCTTCTTCTGGCTCTAATATATATATATATATATATTTATTTATTTATTCTCAGATCTACTTGTGTCTGCAATGGCTATTGGTGCTTTCCTCATATACATAAAACTTCTGTTGTTTCACTTTGTTCTTAGGCTGGCAAAGGTGGAGAGCTGACTCATGATGAAACCACTATCATTACAGGAGCTTTGGAGATGACTCAAAAGACTGCAAAAGATGCCATGACTCCCATATCTGAAACCTTCTCACTTGATATAAATGCTAAGCTGGACCTGTAAGAATATTCCAACTTATTGTGTAGTGTCTGTGTGTTTTGAATGACATATTTTATTGATGCTACTGTTCTCTTCTTGATAGGCACACAATAGGTATGATAATGACCAAAGGGCATAGCCGTGTTCCAATATACTCTGGGAGTCCAAACAATATTATTGGCCTTATATTGGTAAGCTAAATTTTATGAATTAGTTCCCCCTTCCAAAATATAGCTACTTCTCCATCTCCCCCCTCATCTCAACCAATCACAACTATGCCCCATTTAATTTTACCCCTCTTCTTAATTCATGTGAAAAACTCTAAATACAGCTATATTTTGGGATGGAGGTAGTATATTATTAACTTTTTTGGTTCCAGAAATCCTGTTGGCTGTTCCCTAGAAACATCTTTTTTTAGATAACAGAGAAATTTTTATTAAACACTGACTTGTACTACATTTCCAGCCTCTGTCCCATGGACATACGGCCAAAGTTTTCTGAAACATAATTCCCTAGAAACATATGGCTTTCATGTTATTTACTCTTGGATGCACATTGACAATGATCAATGGTTGGGGCTTGATTTGCAATTTCTGACTGATGTGTCAATCACACTTTTTATTGTGAATAAACTTGTGCATACAGATATTTGATTCAACCCATTTTCATTTTAATAGATAAATCCTTGAATTAGAGAAGTAGTATTTTTTGTTGTGACAAAATATACTTTATAAATTCATTAATGATATTTTAGTTATCTGGTTAAAGAGTGACGCCTTTGCAGCAGTCATTCAATCATGCCGCGTCGGTAACAAAATTGTCATAGACTATTTGTTTTCATTGATTGTGGTATCACATACTTTAACGAAATATATCTATAGGACGAATTTGGCAGAGGCTTGGGTGTTATAAGCTTCACGTTTTCCACGCAAGCTGCCCTTAGTAATTCAGAAGCTGAGGCAACATTCTCAAATTTAAGCCTTTCTAAACAAGTACTTTTGTAAAGAGCATGAATAGTAATTCACTTTTGGATAACAACAACAATAACTTTCCTGATCCATTATCACTTACTGGATATCCTAAATCTCAATGGAATAGCCAATCTTGCCACTTTACTTTCATGTGTTTGTTATTTACTATTTGACCAACAGGCAAAAACCATCTCATTTTCAGGTTAAAAACTTAATCACTTGCCAACCTGTGGATGAAGTGCCCATTCGAAATGTTACTATCAGAAAAATCCCAAGGTATGATCTTCTATTGCTTTACCAAATTAGTTGTTTACCCCCTAATGCTCCTCCCTAAAAAGCTGCTACATTTCATTGGATTGATTAAAAAATGTATCCTCTATTAACTTTCTCCGAGTTGGAAATCAAAATCATATGCAAATACATGAGGCATGCTTCAAGAAAGCTCAAGGCTACGCATATATAATTAACGTTGACAAGTTAAGATTATTTCGATGGTTTAAACTGAGTGCAAACAGGGTTCCCACATACTGCATAGATGCTTTGGAATTGATTATAACACGCACTTCTGAATATTTAATGCTTCTATGCTTTATAAAACAAGAGAATTATTCCCAGATCTTTGGAATCTCTTACTTACAGAAGCTATACTCCATGTTGCCTTGTAATTTGCGTGTATCTTTCTCGTAAGAAATGCTCATCTGTCGTCTTCTAATTTTCATATGGTGTTTCTTCCTTTTGCTTTATCAGGGTGGTGGATGATCTTCCTCTCTATGATATTCTAAACGAGTTTCAGAAAGGTCACAGTCACATGGCTGTGGTTGTCAGACGCATAAAAGAAGCAGGAGCATCCATTGAAAAGACTAACAGTGACAGATCAGATTACAAAATTAACCCCAAAGATGTCCATGCTGATGGTACATATTTTACATTAGCAAGCGATGATCACTTGTTTTTCCAGGAATGAATATTGTTTGGCTTTGGCTGATCAATTGAATATACCCTCAGGTTTGTCACCCTCTCGTTTCAACATTGCTGGAAGTTATCGAAATAACATTGAAAAGAATGGAGATGTGCGCTTATACAAGAAATCTGAAAAAAAGCGGGATAATATTCTTGATTTTAATAGTGGTCCACTTCCTAGCTATTCATTGGATGAAGAGGCAGTGGGGATAATCACAATGGAAGATGTTATGGAACAATTGCTACAGGTTGGACATATTCTTAAATACAGCTTGTTCTTAATTTATATTTTTATTTGAGAACAAAATATTGCATTTTTCACATCCTGATGCTTTTTTGAGGAAACCATTATATTTTTTCATTTATGCTTTGTTTGTTAAATTAAGATTTTAGTGTTCTCCAACCTATGGGAGTAACAGTCAATTTAATTCAGCATGCCATTGCATTTTTTAGAGATATCCAGTGTTTTCAAATAGGTAGAAAAGAAACTAGAAATTTTTCGTAGATGTATCATTCTTTGTTTAACATATTCACTTATACATGCAAACTGACATAAATTTCTCTCGGCAGGAAGATATCTTGGATGAAACAGACGAATATGTTGATGTACATAACAAGTAAGCAGCTTCAACCCTGTTATACTTTGTACCCTTAACAGCACCTCCAAAATGATGAGAGGACTAACGTTTCTTTGTTTTGCAGGATCAAAATAAACATGCTACCTCTGGGCAAATCATTGTCACCTAGTATATCTCCCAGTAGTGGGCACCTATCCCAAGGACTCCGGAAGACCCCTATGGCTTCTCCACTATCACTATACCATCATTGTGGTTCTGTCTTACATTCCCCTGCTTCAAATCATGCTCAATCACCTGGGACTTTACCAACAATAATTTCTCCTGGAAGATCACCTGCTTCTCAAACACTTTCACACAGTTCACCAAATTCAACTCAGGTGAGTAGTGGCTTTGTGCTTATGCGGGTTATAAGGCTATTCCTGACACATCACATCACATGTTATTTTATTTTCAATTTATTTCGCCTAAATTGCAAGGAACTTATTATCAACCTGGAAAGATTTAGGTTGTATTTTCCCCTTGAATGTGAAACAATTGTTGGGTTTTCTGAAAAAAAAATGTTGGTTGCCATCATACCATGCTCATTGTTCTTCTGTTTTCTTCATAGGTCTCAAGGAATTCGTAAGACGGCGTTGAGAGCTAAAGAGCTCTAAGGACAGAGTTTCCTGGATATGGCCAGATATCAAGATAACGCAAACAGATTAAGACATTTTGAGTTTAGGACTAAATTACACAGATCAGCATCTCTTGTACTGTTGATGCTTATTTGTTGATTACTTGCTTGTATATACATATGGCTTAGCATATGGATATCACTATGGATGAAGTCTCACTACGTATTGTAGATGTAATTTTGTCAGCTTGCAATTACCATTGCAGAGGAAAGCTTGAAGATAAAATGTATAAGGAATGCACTCTACATGTATTACGCATTGGTGCTGTTCCTGTGTGCATGCCCCCCATTATTTTAATCAGCAAGCAAATGCTGGTGCATTCGCTGATGGCTGTCCACACTGTTTAAGCACTGCGCAAGCCCTCTTGTGTTGATTCATAAACTCAAAATGGTGACGAAAGTATACACACATGGCACAAGCTTATGTTTCTAATGCATTTCAGTATGTATCATCGTGAACCAAAGTATCAAACAGGTAGTACACTGTGCATGTCTATAGAATTTGCTGACTGATTGAGCAAAGGTGTTGAGACAACTGCTAGTGCAAGTTTTTTTCAGATAATACTGCTAGTGTAAGTTACATAATGAGAGAGCTCACATCATTAGAATGTAAGGAGCAAACCTCATAATTATCGACTTGATCGTCAAGACAGCCAGTACAGCTAGTGCATCAACCAGTCCAATATCAAGGACAGTTTTCTTGAAAAGAAAAGGAAGAAAGAAAAAGGGTCAGGTAGTTGTGCAGAGAAATCCACTGCAACCGTAGAAAAGTGTACCAGCCACCTCTGCTACAGTAGTACTCTCTACACTGTACACTATACTCAATTCACCAACCATGTTACTATTGGCGTCGAGGGACAGATCCGAGCCGTTGGTTGTCGATCCGACGACCCTCGGTGATCGCAGTTCGCTCATTCTACTTTGACGGTTTTACCCTGTTCTAGAGGAGTGGAGGCATGCGAATATTCAATGCGTGCAACCGAAGTCATGCGCCGATAAGGTCAGGATCATCCAGAAAAATGCTTCTAGATTCCAACGCTACGCATCCCACTCGATCGCTTCGTCAAATCCGCGCGCGCGCGTCGTCTCCCTCCCTCCTCACCCCTTCACCAGTCGCCGATCGTTCGAGTCGTCGTAGATCGCACTCACCACCGCCGCCGCTTTCTCCTCTTCTCGATCGTTATATCGCGACCAGTACCGCTCTACTCCTCACCCTCGCCGCCGCTGTTCGTAGCTAGCCATGCTCCAGGCCAGCTCGGAGCCGCAGCGGCCGGCGGCGGCGGCCGGCATGTGGGTGCCCGGGAGGAGCCCGCAGGCGGTGGACGGCGGGTCGGCGAGGGCGCAGGAGATCGCGCGGAGGCGGGAGGAGATGCTCGGGGTGCTGCATGATCTCCCGGAGTCGGAGTACGAGCTCTCGCTCACGGACCTCGTCGAGAAGACCGGCTGCGGCGGCGTCGGCGTGGCTCCGCCTTCGCCTTCGCAGTCCGAGGGGAAGGATCAACCGGGCCCGGCGGGGACGGGGCGGACGGCGCCCGGCAGGCAGCAGCAGCCGGCGGCGGCGGGGAGGCCGGAGAGGAGGGGGTCGGCGAGGCGGTGGGACGGCGGGGGCAGCAGCTTCCGCAGCAGCAGCGACGGCGTCCTGCTCAACTTCTACATGCCCCGCTCCCTCACCCGCAGCTTCACCGCGCCGCGCACCGCTGGGCCCGGCCTGCCGCGATCGGTCTCCGGCGGCCGGAGCGCCAGCGTCTGCTCCGATCGCAACAAGAGGTAACCAAATACTCCATGTACTTCATCAATAATCCAGTAGCAATTCTTCATCGGCATGATTGCAAATTAGGGATATTAATTAGTAGCAGATCATGGAGGACGAACAGAAATTCGTTAAAAAGAACCAATTTTTTCAACACTAGTAAATTCTTTTTATTCAATTAGGGCTATTATAGGACTCCTACACCTACCGCGTAGGACCTATCGAACCCGTACGTTGACAGTCAACGAAACAAAGCTGAATAATCATCAAAGCCGGCACGGCAATTCCAAAGCAAAGTAACGAGTCTACATAGAAATGGCCCTAGTCTAGGTGCTGCACGCTGCTGTCTGCTGATCCGTGCACACAGTAAAACGAACATCCGTTCAGATCATTCCAGCTGTTACTGTTTGGCATATCAGCTACATAGTACAGATACGAGTAGGACCATAGGGCTGCAAGTAAATGCAACGACCTAGTCCGACGGAGAAAGCAAGTGAGAGTGGCCTCCTGCATCCAAACAGATGGGTTACCACGCAACCACATTTTGGGACAATGGGAACACGTCCTCGTCTCACTGAATGTGTGGACCAGCTAGCGTGGTGCAGCGTCTGGGCTTGCATTGTTATCACTGTTGAGATTGACTTTGCTAATCGCGATGTGAAACGAACGGATGATGCAGGGAGAGAGACGGCGAGACCGTCCGGTGCTGGTCGCAGCTGTGGGATCGGCGGTGGCGCAAGTCGAGCCGGGGAGATCATGCCAGCGAGTCGGCCATCCGGGCGGCGATCCTCAACGCGGCGAAACACAACGCAGGCACTGGGCAGCTGTGATGAACGTTGCTGCTTGCGTCCATTGTTTTGCTCTTTGGCTAGCGGCAGGCACTGGGCAGAGCACATCTGTCTGCCACAACTGGCTGTATCGTTATTGACGTGTGTGGTTTTGTACATGCTTCGTGTGTGATTTTGTAGTGTTAATTTTGTGTTTGTGAATTTAATGTGCACGTAAAAGATAGCCATACAAAATGCTTTCGTAACTCAAATTCAGTTTATAATGGGAGACAATCGAGGTGAACCATATATATCGTTTTGGAAGCATATTACAAAATTGAGATGCAACATTGAACAGCAAATCGACTGCATAGCTCCGTTCTCCTTCCATGCCTTGCGTTACAACATAATGTAACGGACACTACCAAGATCTCTAAACAAGAGTCATCTATCTCTAAATCTACAAGAAAAGAAGGCTACAATCCCAATCATAACCGTACAATCTCAGCCCAGATGGCACTTAGAACGAACAGGCATAAAGATATCAATATGGACAACGGTAGCCTAAAATAATCCTTACCATTCCTCAGGTCTTATTGAAGAATCCCTCCCCCTCCTTTTTTTTCTTTGGTGAGGATCTCATCGAAGAATTCTGCTGTTGGCCAACCAACAACAGTCTCTGCAACTCTTGTAACAACAATTTTTCGGAGGGCGTCAAGCTCATATTTAGCTGACAAACAAAATGTGCTCTGCAAATATTAATTATTAGAAGTACATACATTGGAAATCTTTATCCAAGATTCAAGTGTGTTGATGGCCTTTCCAGAGCGCTGTGTCTCCTGTGCTAGCGCTACACCATCATGCAAACTATTTACTATACCACTAACAAGAAGAGAGGCTGCAGCATTCAGAACCTATGAAGAAAAAACAGATTGATTAATGTTTTGCATAGCAGTACTACTCCACAGGTGTAAGCTAATAATTTCCATATATGCTTTACGAAAAATGGTCTAAAGAAAATTATACCATGACACAAAATTAGTGAAAAGGAAAGTTTTTTTGCGAGGATCAGTAAGCTGTTTATCACAGGGTGCATTGCAAGCTCCATATATTGAAGAACTTTTTATGAAATATTCATATGTGAAAGATAGGCTAACCACTGCAGAATTCTGCGAGTTCATTGCAGAAATGTATTCACCTCCATCAGGAAGTTTAGAAGGTAGAAAGTAACTAGAAAGAGAGGATAACTGTAATGATCAACTTACAAGAGCATCTGCAACTGAACCTCTTTGACCAGCAAGGACATCCTGGAGAACTTTTGCGTTGAACGCTGGATCGCCTCCTTTTAGATCTTCCATCGTGCAGCGGGGTATACCAAAATCCACTGGATTGTAACATAAGTTTAATAAGTGAGACTAAAGAAAATTTCTTAAATTGTATCATATCATCAAAATGTATTTCAGAAGTTAGCATGCATAACTGGAAATGAGTATAATATACATAAAACATGCAAATTGATGAGGCAACTCAAATGACACATTAGTGTGTCCAGTGAACAGTATCTGTTTCTATAAATTCTGAGAAAAATGTAGGAAAAACCTCATACATGGATCAAAGAGCATTTTTTCAATCTTTCTTGGTGTGACATCAAGGATATATCCAGGGCCTACAGCATTAAAAAAAGAATAATCAGTAAAATACAGAACACTTAGTTTTAATATTCCAAGGTATTTTGTTGAGGAATCATGGAATTTTAGCAGAAGTGCAGCACAGTGGTGAAATGGATACTATAGTAGGTGTCCGTACCAAGTGGGCTTATTTCATCCAAACCCTTCGAATGGACAACCAATGCCCTCTTCATTCCAAATTTCTGAGCTGCCTTAGCCATCTTGGTAACCTATGAGTAGAAGAAAATCTGTTCATTAGTGATGACCGATGAGCAATAGATGGAAAAACAGAAATTGGAATATAGTGCTTGTAGCAGGACTATTCCCATGACATCTCAAGAGAGATGCTTTATTCCTACTATGTATCTAGTAGTCCAGGACTATTCCTACTATTTGCTAAAGATGGAGTTCACTAAAAACTGGAAAAGGAGAATCTTATATCTGAACTCTGAAGTGAGTCAAGCTCGGTTCAACAGCTCGACAGCATATGTCTGATGCTTGCCTTTAAGGTCTATAATATAACCTTGCAGAATTTGTCAACATAAAAAACTGCCTGTACACCTACTTTAAGTACAAAATGCAAGACAATAGTAGATGATGATCATGTAGGTCATATGGAAATGGAATATTAAGTTGACGCTTTAAAAATGTTTTACCTACATATCATACTATTTATGCTTTGATGATTTGGTATTATAGTTACTAGAAGAAAAGAAGAAATGAATAAGGAACTTACTATGGTCTCGTGGTAAACACCAATAACAGCATAAGGCACCCTTGCTGGATTCAAGAGAGGACCAAGAATATTGAAGACTGTCTTTATTTTCAGCTTCTTCCTCACAGGTTTGACAATTTTCATAGCTGGATGATAATTTGCAGACATCATGAATCCAACACCCACTTCATTGACACACCGTTTAATACCCTTAAAAGGAAACACAATAATACATATGACCCCAACAGGTTTCTGATGCCATAAGATGCATATAATAGTGAAATATAATATGTAAAATTTGAAAAGGCAGGGGCAGGCAGCCTTTCCGTGCATGGAAGAAACAACCATACTATAAAACAACCATATTATAAATAAATGTAATGCACTCACAAGCATCGTTACGTAACCATATGATGACAAAGCAACTACATCTAGAATTCATAGCTACTCCCCTTGTCCACAAATATATGTCACCAACCTGCCATGAGGTTATGTAACACCGTTCAGCCTCAGTTTGTGACTACAAAAACAAGCTATGTGCATCTGCACACAATAACTTCAAATGTTGATCTTCATTATTCAATTACTGGAATCCAACAATTCAATTGTGCCTTTTTACACAGAAATGCTAGGCTAAACAGATGATAAAATCATGAAGAGGCTAATCTACATATCCATGCTGTAGATTGGAGATGTCAACTAGATGAATGGGGGCACCTCGGTCAGTTGAAGATTGGAGGTGCAAATCTCAACACTCAAGCACAAATTCAGTAAGCTATATCTGCTTGCAGTGGTAGAGAGACAGAGGACTAGCAGGGTCCATGGCTTCCCCTATCTCATGTATCCTACTATTCTACACACAACTTAGCAGTAGAATGAGTAGAGATCTATCATTTGGCACGTGCTATTATATAATTCCTACTACATGACCTCCTCTATGAAATTTTCTAGCTCTGCAACCAACCGCTTGGTGGATTTGCAGCTCGGCAGTCACAGCACCCCTTCAATGGCGCAAGGGCTTCAGCTGGGTTATGTATTATGGATATGGATATGGGTGTTGTAGGTTGACCATGTATTTCTATCCCTGAATCCCTCCCTCTTTTATGTATCTTGTGGCCAAACTAAATCACCTTTTAGTGCTATGGTTATGTACTAGAACCTTGTACACTGAGTGCAGGTGGCCTGCTTTTGTAGCCTACCTTTTATTCTAAGACAAAAAAAAAAACATATACATGCTGTAACCATCACACACCATCTTTAGATGAAAGGGAGGTTCTTGGCTTTAGAATGGTCTTTGACTACTCATGGCCTTGTTTTCTCCGGGTGGCTTGCAAAAGGACTATGCTAATACCGTTTCCGGTTCATATGTACGAGTACTACTTGAGAGAAAAAGCAAAAGCAAACAGTCAAACACAGAAATTACTACATCAAGTTAAAGGTCGAGACCACAAGGTAGATCTATGCCTTCAATTCGCATCCTATTAAAGGTGTGCGATCTATCCACGAGGCAAGATCACGACATATGGGGAATGAATGGTACTAGTGCTACAGAGTACAGGAGTATAACATAAATGCATGATTAAGATTGTAAAAGCAACAGCGCACAGAACCAGGCAAACGGCAATCAATGGCCAATCAGCCCAGGCGATTGTACCTCGGGTCCCAACTCGATGTTGATCCCCAGCGCCTCCAGTACGTCGGCGCTGCCGCAGGCCGACGAGCTTGCCCTGCTCCCTTGCTGCAGAAACACAAGCGAATAAACATCAGTGCACCGTCACTAGCTACTAATCTCCCTCCAAACAAATGAAAGGGTGAGGAGCCAATACCTTGGCGACTTTGGCACCGGCCGCAGCGGCGAGGATGGTGGAGCCGGTGGAGATGTTGACGGTGTCCGCGCCGTCTCCGCCGGTACCGACAATGTCGACAGCGTCATCGAGCCCATCGACTGGGACGCAGCAGCTTATCATCGCCTTCGCCAACCCAACAATCTGAACAAGTGGACAAACCCAGAGAAATCTCACTATCTCTGGAACAGAAGAATATCAAAATTAGCGCGGCGGCGGCTGAGGAATCGCAGGCGCACGCACCTCTTCGTAGGTCTCGCCCTTGGCCCTAAGGAGCACGAGGAAGGAGGCGATGCGCGCCTCGTTCTCCTCCTCCAGCAGCAGCCGCAGCGTGGCCTCCGCCTCCTCCTCCGAGAAGTGGTCCCCGCCGATCAGCGCCTCCAGCACCTGACGTCATCGTCACGAGCACAACAAACGGCTGGAACAGACCGTGCCCAGATGAGGAGGGAACGAGAGGAGGGCATTGCGGGCGGCGTACCTTGTCGAAGGAAGCGGTGCGGGGGGAGTCGGTGGCCGCCGGCGCGGCGGGTGACTGCACGGCGACGCGGGCCGGCGGGAGGCGGGAGGCGGGGAACGGCCGCGCGTGGCGCGGGAGGCGGGGCGCGCGGAGGAGGTGGGCGAGGGGCTTGGGGGAGGAGAGCTTGAGCGACGACGCGGCCGCCATTGCAGCGAGGGGGGGGGGGGGGGGGGGGTGTTCGCTCACGTGGGTTCACAAGAAGAGGAACCCGCGAGCAGAATTTGTAGAACCTATTTTCTTTATTTTTTAGGCATACACAACTCTATATAATATCTAAATGATATTTATAGACGTCTCATACAATAGGTTATCTATAGCAGCTTCAGCATAAAATCTGTTATAGATACTATAGATACAGCGCAGTTGCCGCAGCAAGCTATACCAATCAAGCCCATAATAAAAGGAATGTTTATACGGTATTAAGTTATCCATTAGACAGTCCTTCTCTCCTCTCTTTTTCTTTACCTCTACATCACAAAAACTAAACACTATGTGCTTTCTTTCTTTCTGTATCTAACTGACTTTTTTTTTCTAATTTTATAGAAAAATACTTATATTTTAGAAGATAGAAAACACTTAAAAATAATCCAGCTTCTGTGTGTATTGTGGTGTGAAGGCAGACGTAGGTTATTCCATTAATCAGGTCAGAGAGTGAAGCAAGATAGCACCGCAAGAATTCTTTTTTCTCCGACAAGCAGTACGTGCAAGCACTTCACAACAAGGTCAGATAGTAACAATTGCATAATGCTGGATTAAATAAGCTAGTATGACTTCTGCACAGACAATATTTTTTCTCCCTTGGGACAGGCGGGCGGTAGAGCACGGCTGCACGGCACCGGCGTGTGGATGTAGATGGATGGAACCTGACAAATTACAAGTAGAGTACTCGGTTCCATTTGGTTCCGGGAAAGATAGGTTGCTGTTCGTCGTGTTAGTTATGCCTCGCAATGAGATCACGGAGGAATTTTCCTCGCGTGGTTGGTGGGTTACATGTCGCCGGCGATTGCCCGGCGCCGCCTGTAAGATCAGAATATCAGATCACGGATCACTGGCGGTGTGTCGGCCCCAATGTGACAGAAGCAGCTGACGTCTGCTTCCGCTGTTACACATACCGATCACGTGTGGGCATCTGGACTCCTGTGCCAAAAAAAAAAGGCGTAACAAGGACAAGGAGTCGAAGTCCCTGGATGGCACGGGGCTTTGACATCTGATGAAACGACACTCTCCAACTCGATGAAACAGCAGTTCGCAAAGATTGTAAACGTGTTACACTAGGATTGTAACCGAGCATGTCTTAAGGATAGATGGACTCCTATAATTTACTATAGATAGAATAGAACTTAAGTTAGGAGTCCTAGTTTAAAACTATCTATATCTATAATTCTTGTTCTATATATAAACATGTAACCTATGGTGTGTCAAGGTGAGACAACCATAGTTACTCCATATTTTTTCATGGTATCAGAGCCGCCTCTTTTTAGAATAGATCTACAAAAATCTCGTCAAATTCTCGCGACAAGGGGGCTGCGACCTGCTCGTGACACTCCTCCTCGCGATCTGAACATCCCGCGACAAGAGGGCCGCGACCCCTGCTCGTGACGCTCCTCCCGCGACAAGATGTCTTCGTCCTCCGCTCATGGCGAAGGATACCCGTCCTCTCTTTTTGAACATCCGGTGTCTGACAAGCTGACACGGGATAACTTCGTCCTATGGAAGACGCAGTTCCTGCCCGCTGTCCGTGGCGTTAAGGCGCTTGGTTTTCTGGATGGAACCATCCCCGAGCCGCGACAAGTCCTTAAAGCTAAAGTCGACGGCAAGAAGAAGGAGATTCCCAACCCAGAGCATGACTCATGGGTAAAAAAAGATCAGCAGCTACTCAGCTACCTGGTGAATTCGGTCTCCAAGGAGGTCCTCGCCGGGATCATGACTGCAACAACTTCTGCGCAGGCATGAAAGGCGCTAGGGGCTATGTTTGCAGCACAATCAAGAGCGCGGGTTACAAATCTGCGCATGCAATTGGCCACCACCAAGAAGGGCAGCCTCACTACGACAGACTATTTCAACAAGATGCAGAACATCAAGGATGAGCTTGCGTCAGCCGGCGTCACCGTCGGGGATGATGAGGTGGTTGCTCATCTACTTAATGGTTTAGACTTTGATTATCACCCCTTTGTTTCTTCTATGATGGGCCGATCAGGAGATCTTTCACTCTCTGAATTATATTCTCTACTCATGGAGTACGATCTTCGGCTCGAGATGTATCAAGGGACCGATCAGTTCTAGTCTTCAGCTAACATGGCATCTCGCGGTCGTGGAAACCGTGGTCGTTCTGGTGGTCGACGTGGTGGAGGCCGGTTCAATTCATCGCGCAATGGACAGAATAGCAACAACAATCAGAGTTACACCAACAATAATCAAGGCAATAGCTCGCAAGTCACAAAAAAGGCGCCCTGTCAAATCTGCAAGAAGACAAATCATGAAGCCAATCAATGCTATTTTCGCTATGAGGAAGACAATCAGTACCGTGGGCGACCAGCAGGAGCTTATGGTGTTGATACAAATTGGTATGCGGACAGCGGGGCCACTAACCATATCACCAGCGAACTTGACAAGATGACCGTCCGTGATAAATATAGTGGCAATGAACAAGTTCATAACGCCAGCGGCAAAGGTATGAGTATTAGTAATATTGGGCATACATTTTTTCATACCCCTTTCAGTAAACTTCATTTGAACAATATTCTTCATGTGCCCTCTTCTGCCAAAAGCCTTGTTTCAGTTCATAAACTTGCCAAAGATAACAATACTTTCCTTGAATTTCACCCCGATTCCTTTCTCGTTAAGGATCAGGAAACGAAGAGGATTTTACATCACGGTAGATGCAAAGGTGGCCTGTATCCTCTCATTCCATCGGAAGAGAAAATAGAGTCAAAGCATGAAGTTTTTGGAGTCCATGTCCCTTCTACATCGTTATGACATAGTCGTCTAGGTCATCCTGCTACTCCCATAGTTCAGAAGATCCTTAGCTCAAATAAGTTGCCGTGTGCTAGTTCCAAGAATGTTGAGTCAATTTGTGATTCGTGTCAAAGGGCCAAGAGCCATCAACTGCCTTATTCTGTTTCTAATAAAATCTCTAGTGCTCCTCTTGATCTGATTTATTCTGATGTGTGGGGGCCTGCACCCATCTCTGTTGGGAGTTATAGCTATTATGTTAGCTTCATTGACGACTATAGCAAATACACCTGGATATATTTGTTGAAGCATAAATCTGATGTCTTTCGAGTTTTCCAAGATTTTTAAAACTTAGTAGAAAGACAGTTCTCTAAGAAGATCCTTTGTGTTCAATCGGATTAGGGAGGCGAGTATGAAAAATTAAATTCTTTTTTCAAGCAAATTGGGATCACACACCGTGTGTCCTGTCCTCATGCTCATCAACAAAATGGTGCTGCTGAACGCAAACATAGACATATTGTTGAAGTTGGTTTAGCTCTTCTTGCTCATGCTTCCATGCCTTTAAAATTTTGGGATCAAGCTTTCCTTACAGCTACCTATCTCATTAATATTCTTCTCAGCAAGGTTATTGATTTTAAAATTCCTAGTACTCGCCTTTTTCATGATGCATCCGATTATAGTAATCTTCGTGTTTTTTGGTTGTGCTTGTTGGCCCAATCTGAGGCCATATAATTCCAGGAAGTTATCTTTTCGATCCACCCAATGTGCTTTCCTTGGCTATAGTTCCATGCACAAAGGTTTCAAGTGCCTTGACATCTCCACCGGACGCATTTACATCTCCCGTGATGTCGTTTTTGATGAAGCCGTGTTTCCCTTTTCAAAGCTCCATCCTAACGCCGGTGCCTCTCTTAGAAAAGAAATTGTCCTACTGCCTTCTTCCCTTCGAAATCCAGGGGATGATGACTGTACTGCATCTGATATTACTAATACTACTGACGTACCTGCTGTTTCTAGTGAATCATCTGAGAAAATTGCAGGTCTCATGCCTATGCTCCCAGCGCTACCGGCACAACGTTGCGCACATAGCCCAGGCTGCAGCTCCCAGGTGGAAACGCTGTCTCCTTCCAGCTCGTCGAACGGTGCTGTTTTGCCTGCTACACCGCCTGGGGGAACATCAGTACCGCTGCCGACCGCTGTTGCTGTGCCAGAGGACAACAGTACGGCGACAGGTGGGGGTAATGCGGTGGTGCCTGAGTCTCCACCTGGGACGTTGCATGCGTCTGAGGAGTCTCCACCACCGCTGCATTCTACAACATCTGGATCTTCTACAACATCTGGTTCTCCAGCAGCCACACCTGATCCCCCGCGTCACCAAACACGGTTGCAAAGCGGTATTATCAAACCAAAGAAGCTATATGATGGTATGATTCGATATGGCATGTTTAGTGCTACTGGTGAACCTAATTCCGTTGATGAAGCTATTTCAGATCCAAAGTGGCGTGATGCAATGGAAGTGGAATTTCAAGCTCTAGCTAAGAATAAAACTTGGCATCTCGTTCCAAGAAAAACTGGACAGAATATTATTGATTGCAAATGGGTTTTCAAAATCAAACGAAAAGCCGATGGGAGTATTGATAGATACAAAGATCGATTAGTTGCCAAGGGATTCAAGCAACGCTATGGCATCGACTATGAAGACACTTTCAGCCCAGTTGTCAAGATAGCTACAATTAGATTGATACTCTCTATTGCAGTGTCAAGGGGATGGTGCCTCAGACAACTTGATGTGCAGAATACGTTCTTGCATGGTGTTCTGGAAGAGGAAGTTTATATGAAGCAGCCTCCGGGTTTTGAGGACACTAAAACACCGGGATATATATGTAAGTTGGACAAGGCTATCTATGGGCTGAAGCAGGCGCCCAGGGCGTGGTACTCCAGGTTAAGCTCCAAATTAATCACTCTAGGTTTTGTGCCGTCAAAATCAGACATGTCTCTTTTTATATATCATAGGGGTGGTACAACTATTTATATGCTTATCTATGTTGATGATATTATCGTTACAAGCTCATCACCTGAAGCGGTGACAACTCTTCTTGCTGATTTAAAAGAAGACTTTGCACTAAAGGATCTTGGCAAGTTACATTACTTCTTGGGTATAGAAGTTAAAGAAGAGTTAGATGGCATAACTCTATCTCAAGCTAAGTATGCACAAGACTTGTTGAAGCGTGTTGGAATGCTCGGTTGCAAACCCTGCACGACTCCTTTATCTACATCTGAGAAGCTGTCGAGCTATGATGGTGTTCCTCTCAGTACAGAAGATGCTACTCGCTACAGAAGCATAGTTGGTGATCTTCAGTATTTAACAAATACACGACCAGATTTATCATTTGCTGTCAACAGAGTTTGCCAATTTCTTCATGCACCGACCTCAGTTCATTGGACTGCAGTTAAAAGAATACTTAGATATGTACAACACACCATTGGACTCAGGATGCATATTCAAAAGGTATTGTCGTCATTCATCAGTGCCTTCTCTGATGCAGATTGGACAGGTGATACAGATGATAGGCGTTCTACTGGAGGCTTCGCAATATTTTATGGAAGTAATCTTATATCATGGAGTGCTAGAAAACAGCCAACTGTTTCAAGATCTAGTACAGAAGCAGAATATAAAGCGATGGCTAATGCTACTGCAGAAATAATATGGCTTGAGCAACTGTTGACCGAACTTTGGTGTGATAATCTTGGTGCAACATACTTATCAGCTAATCCCGTGTTTCATGCTAGAGCAAAGCATATTGAAATTGATTTTCACTTTGTGCGTGAAAGAGTTATGAGAAAACAGCTACACGTTCGGTTCATCGCTTCTGGAGATCAGTTGGCGGATGGATTTACAAAAGCCTTACCGGTTGCAAAGATGAATACATTTATTCGCAATCTCAAACTTCAAGGTGGTTAGGAAAGTTTAGATTAAGCGGGGGTGTTAGAGATTGTAAACGTGTTATACTAGGATTGTAACCGAGCATGTCTCAAGGATAGATGGACTCCTATAATTTGCTATAGATAGAATAGAACTTAAGTTAGGAGTCCTAGTTTAAAACTATCTATATCTGTAATTATTGTTCTATATATAAACATGCAAGCTATGATGAGCCAAGGTGAGACAACCATAGTTACTCCATATTTTTTCACGCAGATCATCACACTGCCATCGAAGGCTTTTCGCAAGGGCAATATCAAACGTGCAAGGGGTAAAACTTACAATGTTTGGGGTCAGGTCTAGCAAGACAACACGTACAGTCATACACTCTTGTGCCCACACGGTTCCTGTATTAGAAAAGTGAAAACTGAATGCTTAGGCGGAAACAGGGAGTTGGCAACAAACCAAACCAGGTAACAAGAACGAGTCGGTCCATTCTCTGTCGGGCTAGTCTAGCCACCGAGTGACCCCATCTTCACTCGCAGCTGCAAGGATCTCGATACAGACGTCCAATACAGCCTACACAAAACAGTAGAAAACTGAGTATTGACACAAGTGTTTGCACATGGGATAGTACTATAATGTAACTGCTTCATTTCCTGGTTGGGCGCATCATGTGTTACTGTTTATACAGAAAAGGAGCAGTGGCCAAGAGGGAGAGCAAGGGGGAAGGAGATGCGTGAATGATAAAAATCCTCTTTTTAGATGAAAATGGAAGAGTTCATACCGATGAATTTCTGCAATTGATTAGTTTGCAACCCTCCAACAAGGATCCCTCCAGCATCCAGCTCTCCCAAATATCAAATGTATGACTTGCAAACACAAACTCCATCCTCCTATTAATCTTCAGCACATTTAAAAAAGTTAAATGTAGAACATCAGCAACCCTGGTGTCAGGAAGAAATCAAAGTGCTTCTGTTTCTCAACCCTTTTCGCTACTGTCTCTAATAAAATTAACGGTGAAAAAAGAATCGAAAATGGAAAAGCTACACTAGCAGACCTATATATGTTGGACATTTGAGCAATCGAACTTATTACTTTTAGTTGGGTGTATCCGCCTGTACTTGTGCAACTTGTACAAGTAGAGATCACCAATCTACAAAATTTTGAGGGTATAAGACCTAAACATTAAATATAGGAATGTACAAGTGATGAAACGACTAGAAGGAACAGAAGCATTAGATTAACCGCAGAAAGTAAAATAGATGACCGGGAAAAAACTAAGAATTGATACCTAAATTACCATTAGATATTTCATACAAGGAATGAATGCTATCTTTTGCTAAGTTTCAATAAATCTGCTAAAAGGTCAAACCAAACAGAACAGATTTATAGGTCCGCTTGGCTAGAAGTGTTTAATTTCAAAGCAAAACATGATACTGGACATGAATATTATTTTGAGTGGTAATCAATAGCTACCAGCAAATGAGAGGTGAGGAGAGATAATACCTGCAATAGTTTACCACCAGCGACGAAGGAACGTAACCCCATGGTATCCTGAAAAGCAATTGGGTTAGTACAAGTGCCAGTGCCAGATATGCGTCACATTAAAGTAAAATTTGAATGGGTAACTGAAGGAAGCACAAAAACAAAAGGGAAAGGCTAAAACTATATTACCTTGTTTTTGAAAGTGACTAGGAATTGAGCAGCAGGATCCCTGTTTGTAGCATTTGACACAATATCAAGAATCCAACCACCACCACCAGCAAGTCTTTGTCTTGCAACATGGAACCCTGAATTATCTTTTGTTCTCAAAGCTACAACAAAACCATCTTTGAGTGTATCAGTATATTTCCTTCTGGGAACTGCAGGCAACTTCTTCTCGGAAGTTATTTCCATTGGGGATTCAGTAGGAGATTTCTGCTTGTATTTTGAGTCCTCAGGAGACGCAAATCGTGAACTGGAACTTAATACCTGGTCTCTTCCACTCATTGAGGTGTCATCATCTCTGTGTGAGGAATAATTACTGCCACTCTCTACAGCAGATAATTCACCTGTTTTCTGTTGAGATCTGCGGCGAGCCGGTCTCTTTTTCCCTTTCTTTCCAGAACGGCTGCGCCTTCCTTCCGATCGGGAGACAACATGTTGAGATCTACCAGACGCTTGAGACTCTTTATTCTGGGATATGGCTCTCCTCTTTTCATACTCCATTTTTAACTGACTTTCATCTGTCTGTTGCTCCAAGTCAAAAACTTGCGAACTGCTAACCTTTTCTTCTAGTTGATCGCCTTCATTTCCAGCTTCGCTGATTTTCTCATCTTCATCAGATATTGCACTACTTGGAACTGCACCATCAAAGAAAAAGGACTGCAATATCATGATTGCTTTCTCTCTTATTTCCATCCACACTTCTTCACTGTAGTCTGCACTTCGAGGAAGAATCAAAACATTTGGCATCTCCCTTACCTGAACGAAATAAATATTAGCCATCACAAGATTATATATATATATATATATTGATGATCAACAAGCGGCACCACCATAACACTGCAAAAAAGGACAAAAGTTGTTTGTCCTTTACTGCTAGCATATTGATTGTTGTTCTTTTGTAGAAGAAAGAAAGGTCCTGTAGCTAGGCGCCTAGGCATGTAATTTCAAATCTTAAGGTCGTGTTAAAAAAAAAGCTAAACTTATGACTGAAGTTGATCCATCTTCTTGTAAAGAAAAAATGAAATAAGGTAATAATAGCACATAAAACAAGTTTCCCATAAGACTCCAGTTTGCAACTTGTCCAAACTTATCCAAACTGAGCTGTTAAAGCTCAATAGATTAAGTGCAGGGAACTTGAAATACTTGATGCTAAACTAAATTAAAATGTTTTCTCCTTTTCTTTTATTTTTTTCCTAGAGATGCTTTTTCAACATCAGGAAGAGCGGAGCATTCTAAATGATGATGATGATGATGTTGTTGTTTTCTTATCTTAGATGAATTCCATCCATCATAAATGACCACTTATTAACAAAAACACATCATAAGTCTGATGCCCATACCCAGGCTTCCATCCATTGTGGACCTTCAGCACCATCCAATGCACATCCAGCTATTGTACCATCAATCAATAGCTGTTTGAGTGCACAATCATCTATAAGTTGGCAACTTCCAGTATTTACTATGAATGCTCCTGTGAGATAAATAAATCAATTATACTGTGTTTTATGACTAAATTCGAATCACAAAGTAAATAAAGCAATGGAATGCAATAAGCAGAAGAAAAGGGCTGAATATAAACCTTACCAGGTTTTACATGCTGCAGACAGTCAGCATTAAGTATATGCATCGTGTCATTTGTTAACGTGCAATGCAGTGAAACAAGGTCACTTGCTGCCAATAAATCATTAAGAGTATCCATTCTCCTGGCTGCAGAAGGGAATACAATGGAAGGCCGCATTGCTTTTCCATTGGCCTTCAGTAGACATGGTAATAGAGTTAGAATAGTCAAAATAATACTTTACGCCTACTTATATATGTATTTCTCAAAATCAGTAGATAATGCATGGAAGTGTGTGTGTGTGTGTATCTCATGAACTTCAGACATAAAGAATGCGAACTGAACATGAATTTGGGAAGACATCTTAATATAACGGAAAGTTAATAGGCCATGAAAACTGGGTAGCATCTGATAGGTTAGAGGCAGATAAGATATACCCATCAATAAATTCTAGTCACGATGCCATCTCCTCTTTTGCATATCATAAAGAGTAGACATTTTAGTATAACTTAATACCGTTCTTACTTCTTTATCCAACGGTTAGCATTCATACCTCAGTTTACAGAGCATATATATTTGTCTCCCTCAGAAAACTGAAGAATTTGGCTGAGATACAGGGAATGATATCATTCAGCTCACAACATTACCAAGCTTTGGACGCCTCATCATTGGCAGAAGCAATGGGATCATTCAAGTCGCAACATTCCAAATCTTTGGACTATCTGACTGTCTAATCACTTATTCCAACTTAACGTGTTCAAAAAGTTTGTGCATAGTAGAATATTAGTAATTTTGTACCCAAGTATCAGAAAGCGACTCATTCCAGAATTAAAACCTATTCCGAATTGGGGAAAACTGTTCCGGTCGGGTGTTCATAACAAATTTAGGTGTATGACCAAAAAAAGTAAAAGCCAAATGAAATTATCGCAACTATAATGCGCGCATTAAGATCCAAAATTTTAGAGTTGCAAGTATACGTAGAATAGTATTAAGAAGATGAAACTAGAGGAGCGTAGCAAGTCGTAGATCCAGTACCGTCAAGTGCGGATCGAAGTAGAGGACGTCCATCCTGAAGGCGAGGCTGCGAGTGGCGAGGCAGCGAGCGGCGGCGGATCGACCAATGATGCCGAGCACGAGGCCGCGGCAGCGCCTCATGCCGCGACACATCGGCTGGACGGAGCCTAGCCACCCAGCGGCGACGGCAGCCGGGGCCGACGAGGCGTGCCGCGAGAGCAGGTGGGTCCGGCGAAGCAGACCGAGGAAAAGCGCCATGACGGTGTCGGCCACCTCCTCGGCTCGGTTGGCGTCGACATGGACCAGGCGGAGGCCCAGCTCCGCGGCCAAGGCAGCGTCGACGGCGCGGTCGGGGGAGCCGAGGCAGAGCAGGAGCTGCCACGGGCGGAGGCGTCGCTGCGCGGCACGCGGGAGGAAGGCGAGCGAGGGTAGGAGCACGGCGGCGGCGGCCTCAACGCGTCCTGAGGCGACGGCGGATAGCGGGACGTGCTCCACCCTCGCCACGCCGGCCAGCCCCTCCTGCTCCACTGACGGGTCGTCGAGGCAGTTCAGCGACACCACCAGCAGCTGCCCGCCGCCGCCGCCGCCGGATGCCGCCGAGCGGGACATCCCTGCGCCTCCCGGCTCGCGCGCCGCCTGAAACGCTCGGATCGGGAACAGCGCGGGGCGAGGTGAGGCTGTCGCGTGGCGCGGGTTTTGGGTCCGGGACTCCCGTCTCCGACAAGGGGCTGAGCCTCGTGCGAAGGCAAGAAGAGGGAAGAAATGATCTCTGCCTGTCAGAGTGGTGGGCCGCCAGTTCACGAGGGAACGGTGCATTGCAACCGTCAGATTCGCATCGTTTCCAGCTTGTGCTTGTGTCTCTCGTGCCATGGCCGGTGCACAGTGAGCAGATGAAAACAAAATTTTATAATTATTACTATATTTTCCTTAATTCCGTGCAGTGATTCGAAAACATAATTTGCCATGACTATATTTGCGAAGATTTAGTACCCCTAGCTAGATTTCAGAAAAGATCGGTTGGCAAATGCATTAAAATGAGGATGTATGGTCCTATGGAAAAGTTGATCTCTTCATGCTTAATCATAGAGTTTTCAGTAGCAAGTAAAGCACTCTGCATTTCTTCCCTCCAAGCAAGGGAAGATTGTATCGCGTCGTTTAGTTTGTATTTAAAAATGTTGAAAAATAAAAGACAAAAGATTATCTAAGTTTTTAATAGCTATTTAATAATATAAATAATAGATTTAACTCTTACAAAGTTGAATGTTGAAAATTTGAAGTTAAAAATATGAAAAAACTTCTGTATATATTTTTAAAAAAAATCTAAAAAAAAGGCGTTCTCGAACTTAGCTGCCAAGGATCGACAGCTACCCGTTGCTTTTCTGTGAACATAGCTTGACAACTTAGTACAAACCTGAACCTTTCTGATAAGAAGTCTATGACTCTAGGTAAGATGATATCGACCTTACATCGGACCAGAGATGGTAGGATGCCGGACTGATCTCAACTGAAGAGTTAAAGGGATGTACTGAGCTACATCAATTCACCCAAAAACTTAAGCTCGACAAGATGATGCCGTCGAGCATCATTTATCATAGTGCATGCCCTTGTATCTTGAACATTTTTCGGACATGTTACTCCCGTGCATCGATTCTCTGCTCAATCACACAAACAGAACAGCGGTACAGCTGGGTTGATTTCTTCAGAGCCCTCATCAGGAGGGAAGTACCATGTATCTATCGGTGAATGCTACTAACGAGCAATATTTTTAGTGAAAGCTACCGGACAGCTGTTCAGATAAATCAATTTGTCACTTTACAAAGTTCACATGGATTTTTCCTCAAACAAAATGCATGAATAATAACAGTAAGAGATGACATAAAAGTTATGTGGTACGTTCTGAACTTTGTGCTGCACATTGGTCCTGATATCCTTCCAAGATTCGCACATTCACTGAATTCAACTTATGCTTGACTTCGCTATGCTACTTAACTTCAGAAACAAAATTTGAGTGTGACTCAATTACCTTACACATCTATTCCTTGAACATTTGAGTGTTGCATCAGAAGCATACGCCTAAAACAGATTTTGAACAAATAACCAAGTCAGCATAGTATTGAAGTTCTTGAATCAGTAAGAGAGGCGCAAGTACCCCTAGAGCTAATAATTTAGTGTTGTTACGTTAATGGTACATACTGTCTGCAGCTACTAGCTACTACTCACCCAAAAGGGAGCTGTGAACAGAGGGGTACACAAGTTGTTGAAGCAAAAAGGTACTCGTCTCGAAGAAATTGTTGGTTTTCAACCTCAAGCAAGTTTGCAAGGTACCCACTGTTTCACTTTTGTGCTCAACTCACTAGGAACTGAGGTAGACCACTCATCCAAGTCTGGAAGAGGACCCGTCAATGCAACGTAATTTACACTCTCTTTCTCTGATAGTCTTTTCCAGTTTAGCTGCAATTCAAATTTATGTCAGTTGGGCATTCTAACAACAGCGGTATGACATTGCTCATATAAGTAGCCATCCAAAACTATTCCAGATACTACTATTTTAAACTTTTCCATCATCTAGTACTAGAAACTATACAGCTACAGCAGTTGAAATGTGAATTTTTCTGTGGCTCATATATCATCTTACCTGCCCAGGAAATGCAGCACAGAGTGCCTTAATTGTGGGATTCTGAACCCAGGACGAACGGCCTGTATCATCGGCAAGAGATACAGCAGCATCAGCTCCACCACAGTTAACCATGATCCGGCCATCTGGCATTAGCGTTTTCACGATTTGCAGCCAAGTTTCAACCTGTTACAATGTTGAAATTAAATCCAGCAGAAAATAAAGAACTACGGAAGTGTTTTGAAAAGGAAAAACTAATGTACAACAGTAGCATCCAGGAATTATCTAATTTCTCAGATGCACTTTTACAAGTTTCACAAAACTGTTCAAATTATTTCAATTGCAGTGCATCATACCAGCCATTTGACCAATTAGGCTTGAAAGGAAGGGTTGCCAATGAGAGTAATCCATGGATGCCAAAGAGACTAAGGTTGCATAAGTGCTTTTTTAAAAAGAACACTAAGGTCACGCAAAGTAGCTTACTTTTGCTGCTGTATTCTAAATCACCCTCTATTGATCTTGGGATGGACAAGATTTTTTTGTCGACAAATTCACATATCACTATAACAAGCCAGACAAACGAAGAGTAATAATCAACAAATCATGAGATAAATTTAAATTTGTTACGGACTTAAAGACATTTTCTGTAGATGTCAAGTAATTCCATCCATGCTCGACCATGCATTCAACTGGTTCAAGGAGCAAGAGATACTCAAAATCACGAAGTCTGATGCAACCAGAATAGCATATAGACTAATAAAAAATGAAAAGAAAGAGATGACAGAGCAAGTTTACTTCTTGTAGCTGAGGTATGATCTTCCCATCAGCAAACAAATCTACAACAATACCTGGACATGTTAACTAGATATTGTCAACTTTAAAAGCCTTTGAAAACTCAAAAAATAAAAAAATAACACTAATCTAACAGTTCATACTTTAAAAACATATCACTCAAGAGCATTCTATAATTAAATAGTAACAAGAGAGTAAAACATGTAGTCCATTTCTATCAGGTAGTAAGTGTTCACCAGCAAATCCTCCTTCAATTGTAGCTGATGGAGAAAGTGCATCACCAATGCACACAGAAAGTGAACCACCTGATTCTGTTGCCTTTTCTAAATCAGATAAACCAAAATAATCCCTTGACAGTTCAATTATCTGTCATGAGACGAAATGCAATTTTCAGTAATGCAAATTGAGTGTAAGAAATGGGCATATGAAAATGAACAGCGTGCAGCACAAGGGATAAGTCTACATGAAAAAAAAACTGCAAAGAGGTGCTTGAACTAGCTTAACTAGGAATATAGTACTGAAGTTCTTTTTACAACATAGTAACATTGTGAAAATATTTCACTAGTATTTGTGAGTCTGTGGTCAACAAACAGCAAAAAACAAGGAGAACAATGAAAAGAGTCTTCACCTTAGGATCAATCTCCCATCCGACAAGTTGCAACCAAGGATAAAATTTTAGCATAAGATGTGCTGCAGTCCCAGCACCCTAAAAAAACAGGGGGAAATGACGGGAATCATAATGTGCATTGATGACCCACAAGTGTGTGAAGAGGTAAGTTGCCATAAAAGAACATAGAAGTAATTTGTCCAAATGAGAAGCATCTGTATTGCTTGTGGATGTATTGAGGAATTGTGATGTGCACTGACAATCCAATTGCAATTATATTGGTCTGAAAGATATCCCTTCAGGTTTTCCCAAACCCTCTAAGCATGGTAGGAATTTGGCTCATTATGCACAGAAATTTTGTAGAACAATGAAGTATGATGAACATGATAATAGGTGAGAACTATTCGCATGCATCAAGTGATTTACCAAACCTAGAAGAGCAATGGGACCACGTGGAACAACAGCTGGTAGGCTCACGAACTCATCCTGAAAGATAGGAAAAACACACGATATCAAGCATTTACAATGAGCAGCCATTTTTAAAGGATGAAAAATAGGATGCAAACAGAACAGTTGACATAGAAGTAGCATGCCTTTTGCACACCACATAGATACCAAGTACCTACCATCAATGAGCATATGAGCACATTATTTCTGCACTAAATTGCTATCCAGTTATCACCAGACTATTACTACCCTTACCAAAAACATGTTGATCAAAGACATGCTGAGAGACCAGAACCACTGGCAGCATCCAGCATCAAATTCCCAGTGTTTACAAGGCGCTCGACAATATGCTTAATTGCTTGTATGTCATAAACAGCAGGGTAGTAATCTAAATCTCGGCTGATTTCAACTCGATCGGTTCAGATTACTCCCATACGGCATATACATACCCAATACGAGTTGGTCCAGACGCCGGTCTTGGGGAGAACGCTGTGAACATTCCCTGCACGAGACAACCATCCGGGAGCACGAATTCACCAAACAAATCCAATTTTGAGGCGGAGGAAATTGAGTGCGCAGCGGATACATACGGTTGGTGTCGAGGAGGAGGTAACGGGTGGCGGGTGAGTCGATGATCATGATGACCTCGTTGAAGTCACTACCGGTGACGGCGAGGAGCGTGTACTCCTCCTCCTCCTCCGCCGCCGCCGCTTGCTCCTGCTGCTCGGCGGCTGGAGTTGGAGGGGCCGAGACTTCGCTGCCGCCGCCGCCGCCGCCGCCGGGGGCGCAGTACAGCCGCCGTGCCGAGGTCGCTCCCCGTCGAGGGAGGAGGGGGACTCGGGCGGCGGAGTGCGGTGGTTGGGGCTTGGCTTCGCGGTGGCGGTAGAGGAGGCGAGGCGGGGAGAAGGTTAGTGGCATGGTGGCCATTGCTGATGGGATAGAGTGCTAATGCACGGCGAGGGATTGGGTTCCTACGATTTCAAGACATTGATGGAGATGGCGGCCTGGCGGGTTCCCCGTTGCATTCAGGAAATCCCGTTGATAATTGTAAACCGTAACTTGTTCTTTCTCTTAAACAAGAAAAATTCTACTTTATTCTCTCAAACCATTTTATGGCATTGCTTAACCTCTATAAATATTTTTTTATTTTACTCTAAACAATTTTAAACTATTTTAAGTGATTCACTCTACTCTAATAATATTTCACTTTTTCTATATGTATAAGCTGTATTTTAAACGTTGTCTTCTGAGATATGTTTTTGTTATGTTGTTATGTGCTTAGCAGTGGCGGACTTTGATCCTTGTTAAGTAGTACTAGGTTTAGTGTTGGAGTACTGCAAAAGGCAATGTGATGTCATTGCTGATGTGCAGGCTTCGGCTCCTTTGTCCAGTTTTGTTTTGAATTTTTTCTGGGTGGTTGAACTTTGTAGAACTCTTGCTTTTCCGATAATGGAAGGGGAAGAAGCCGTGCTTCTCTATTCCCCAATTTTTTTTTGTTAGAGCTCTATATGAGTTCAAAAATATTTTATTTTTTTCCATAATTGTTTTCTTGAACTTTTGAATTTCAATGTTTATATTGCTTCCTAGGGAGAAAAAAAAGTTAAATAGGATAGTGAATAAAGTGGTCGTTTTAAATAGTTTGGACGTAGAATGAGCCAAAAATTGCTTTATGGTGTTAAATGCTGGCGAAGTGAGTAAAATATATTTTTTTCCTTAGGTAATGATGAATTTTAATGAGCCTTTGCGAGCCACGTGGGGCCCAATAAGGGAAAAAATTTTAAAAGACCGAACAGAATAGTCAGCCTGTTAATGCTATGGGCTAAATTAGGCCTGAGTATTCTACCGTGCTCGGTTTTCAATTGAAATCAATCTCAGAAGTATACAAGCAATAAACTCGCAGAATAATGCAGTTACTCCCTCCGTTACTTCCCTTTCATATTATAAGTTAGTCAGTTTTATATTATAAGTAACTTTGTATCAAATCAAATCTCTTTTAAGTTCGACCAAAGTTTAAAGAAAAGGATTAAGTCTGATTTATCTTCATCACTATCGTAAAAGTATGATTTACCCCTCTTAACCACGAAACCGGATAATATACACCTCTCAACTATTAAATCCGGACACTTATCTTCTCGTCTCCCATTTAAGCTAGTTTCGGCTGTAGTGTCTAACATGGTGATCCCACGTGGCGAATGATGTGGCACATTAATAAAAAAAAACTCTTCTCCTCTATCCTTCTCACTTCTCTTCCTCCTCTCTCTCTTTAGTAAAATTTTCCACCCAAATCCCTAACCCTAGCGACAACGAGGAGACGTCAAGGGTGGTGACAACGCTTGTGCACAATGGCGGACAACGCATACGAGGCAATTCTTGTGTGCTGCACATAGGGCAGTGTGGCGGAGAAGGCGGAACCTCAGTTTGGGCAACACAGGGTGGGCTAGTCGGCGGAGTAGGCAGAATAGGGCGTTGCACTTGAGCTTAATAGTTAAATGTCGAGGAGCTCAGGCATGTCGAGTGTTTGATTCATCTCCATTAGGTAAACATGGTGATGGGGTTCGACTATCTCCAATACCCTATAGAGAGTGCCTACTAGAGTATGAGCTAGTCATGTTCTATAAATATGGGTGCAAAGCTGTAAGGTGGATCTCTTAGAGTGAATAAAATCCAGGGAGAAGGTACTTGACATGCTTGAACATATTGGTTATTACATTTTAAAACTAATTTGAATTGTGCTTATTTGGTAATTTCAATTTTTTTACTGTTGAATTGTAATCTAGATGTTAAATTTATAGACTGGAGGTTGCAAATTTGGTGTTGGAGACTACACCTTTCTTGGGGCATATGGTGCCCCTATCCTATTATCCAATAAGTAGGTCAATAGAAGTGAGATGTTTATACCTACATACTCCCTAGAAATTTAGCTGGTCCCAACAGGATATAGGTAGATCACCACCAAATCTCATTTTATATATTGATAAAGTCTAATACATAGGTTACAACCGTGAACAGGCCTCGGACTTGTAACGCTACACTAAGCAAAAGATGACAACAAAAGCAAAGCCAGACCTAAATCTACAAGCACGACTTGAGTTTTAGATCAAAACCCTAAAAGTTTTTGTACGCCGTTTGCTCTTGAAGGAACTCGTCCAAGGTTGAGTCTTTATCGTACCGCTTTTTTGGGTAGATGATAATAATAATAAGGGTGAGTACACAAGGTACTCAGCAAGTTATAGGAATTAAGGTGGAATGCAAAGGTTAACAAGAGGTTTGGTTTTGTTTGGCCATCTAGTATATTTTTAAATTATCTTTACAAATTCTAAGTGGGATTTTAAGTTATTGGATAGAGATTCACACCTCAATCCATTCTATGAGTTGTTTGACAACAACTCATCATATTTACCAGAAAGAGATTTGCATCTCAACCCATTTTATAAGTCGTGTCGCAATGACTTGTCTCGATTCCGATTTGGAGCATACGGTCCTAGACATTATCTCCATTTTTATGCTTTTAATATCTTTTTCTTTCTTAATCATAACTCAACTTCATCTTATCCAACTTTATTTCTAGTAGTAAGTGACACTCTGGGTCACACAGTCTCGTTTTAGACCACTTAGGTCTTCCACTAGCCATGTAGGCTGGTTCTGGTAAAGATTCACATACCACAATAATTTTTTCCACAAAACTATTCCAAATACAAGACTATGCTAGAGGTATCGCTTCTCATCCACCTATGATCATGGGCACAGCTGTTCGAATAGATTATAATATTTGCAAAGGGGTGCATGCTTTACTCACATGACGCGAGCATACTCTAAACGCCCAGTACGTATTGATTAGATATGCATAGTGAGGGGAGGTTCGTGACAAGGCCTTTTCGAAGCATTCCCAGGATAACCGGTTGTCAACTGAATGGGTCCTAGACCAAGTACCAGGAAAGTCCTAGACTTCTTGTACTTAGGGTCTCATAGGCGCATCCTAGATGTCACCTTGGCGACTCTATGTTCATTGACTTTCGTACACATCGAAGGTTCAATAATTACTTGGCCAGGAGCATTTTATTCCACCCATGTTGTCGCACTTTAATATGATTAGTAAAACTTCTTAAATGATTGATCCTTACATGCCATGTAAAAGTTAGGTTACACAGACAATGACTAACCATGACAAAGTTTTATAAAGATATTTTATTTTGCAAAGCTCCTGACCATGAGTATCAATATTTCAAATCATTTTTAAAACTCATTTTATCTCATCGACAAGTTTAAGTGACAGAGGTATCGTTGATACTTGTACTTTGCTAAACACGAGTACTAGGATGACAAAAAGGGCGATAAGTGTATAGTGTCATCAATAAATAAGAAGGGTATGTGTAACAAGTGGGTTCAAGTCCTATCGGGTCGACTAGCGATTTATGGCCGGTATCATGTACCTAAGCATTCATAGTTTATAAACAAAATAATTTTTATTTTTTTTAAAGAATACAGGATCAACATGATCAAGGGGTGACTTGTCTTGTTCTTGGTCTTCTTCGATGAACTCCTCGACTGGTAGGTACTCGGTGTTGGCTACTACGTGGTACAAAATAAAAACACATAAAAACAAATAAAATCAGAACCTAATATATATAACTAATACTACTATTCATTTTTAGAAAAAAAATAATTGTGGAATGGGCTCAAACAGAGCTATGGTTAAAAATATATAAATTTTAAAAGATTAAATTATTTTCTAAATTATAGAAAATGAATTAAATATTTTGTAGAAAATAAAAGATTTAAATTAAAGGCTAAAAAGTGGCGCCAGCCGAGGAAGGAATATTAGACTTTTATTTCTCTAGCGAGTAGGTTAATGAGCTTACACAAGTATTGTTGGGCTGAAAAAATGAGGCCGGGAGGTTTTGGGTTGGGTAGGAAGGGAGGCTGAAGCCTTTCAGCAACTTAGGCTAGCCTAGAGCTTGGCTTGGCTCAAGGCAGGCGTGCCACATTGGCACGATGGACCCGTGGTCATCCAACGTAGCTACCGTGTGGCGGCCACGTGGTCGCTGGCTGGGGAGAGAAGACTGGAGGGAAAATCGACGCCCGATGGAGCTCAATAGCGTTCGGTCAAACGATAGCGATTCCCGATAAGCCATGGCCACTAGAGCATTGAGCGGAGAACGGGGAGGAATATGGATAGCTCAAATTTGGTCTAGAGGGATAGGAGGTGGTTGGTAATGAGCAGCGGTGAACTCTGAGAAGGACGCATTATTTGGTCACGTTGACGACCAAATAGGCGACAGAGTAGCTAGGTTTTGGACTCAGTTTGAGGCGGTGTGGAGATAAGAAGAGGAGGGAGAGAGAACCTAAAGATACTACCTCGGGGAATGTGGAAGAGCAACATCAATGGCGCCCGACGGAGTTGCGCAAGGCGACAATGGAGTTAGGTGGTGTGGTATAGTGTTGCGCACGAGCTATGGGTGATTGTGCAGCTCAGCACGAGGTGGTAGAGTGCAGCGCGATACCATGATGGTGCTGGCCAGAATGAGGGGAAAGAGAGAACGCGGGTGACACAACAGTCAGGGCAGGGCGAAACAGAGGGAGTGCGCGCACTCATCGATGCTCAGACCGAATACGATGGCATCACGTCAAGGTTTGGTGGCGAGGAGCGTATTTGTCTGCATGCGTGGTGCGGACAAGAGCAACGTATTGGCGGGCATTGCCGATGCGGCAGGAAGGTCTGGTCGTGCGCTATGGTGGCTAGCACATTTGACCAAGCGCTTGGCAAGTAGGCTTGACCTGTCGGCCAACACGCTAAGGCGTGGGCGCATGCGTTAGCTGCAAGTGAGCGGGACGTGGGCCGTGGAGGAGAGAACATGCTACGCAAGCCGAGAGAGAAAGGAGGCCACATGGGTTGAGATAGAGAAAGGAGGGGAGAGCAGCCTAGTTGAACCTTTCTGAATTTTCAGAAATATTTTGAAAGAAAAAAAATTGAAGGTTTAAATTTAGATTTGAATTCAAATTTAATATTTAAACTTAGAGAATTTTAAAGAATTTTTTAAAGGGATTCTAAGGTAGATTTGGAGAGAATTTGAGATCTATATATTGGCATGCTTTTCAAGAAATCCAAAAAATCTAAATTTTACAAATAGGTTTTTATTCAAATAGTTTTTCTCGGACATATTTGTTACAAAGCAGTTATTGAATGATCTGAGGATGTTGTATGGACCAGTAGGGAGGAGAGCAAGGAGCTTAAATCTGCGCTTTGTGATGCACATGTGCAAATGGATGCATGTGTTGCTAGGCATAGGTTAGAAATAGAAGAAATCTTAAAGCAGAAGGATGCTGAAGATGCTAATCTCGTTGTTAGAATTGATATGTTAGATAAGGAAAGACGTGTTTTTTTATATAATTGTTGTATTCTTAGTTGTGATTGTAGGGCTCTATATTAAGTTGTGATCTTCCTATGCATTGTGATAGCATGTCAACCGTATTGCTATATGTCATGTTGACTTCTTAGATGTTTCATAAATCAAGAATATGAACAGATTTTTGGTTGTCAAATTGTTTGTTCAATAAGTTATGTGTAAAAATTGAAGTATGAACCAATTTTTGGCTGTCATATTGCTTGTAGGAGTATGGATGCTTTTCAATTGAGGGGCAAGAGCTACAAGACGGACATTTCACCATAATTGACAAGATGAGATGTAACCATAATTGATTGGTCTTGCATTACTGAATAAAACATTTAGCCATAAGTTTGACATCACATCCAAAATAAACATGTCATTTAGCCGCAAGTCTGGCATTACAACCAAAATGGAAATGTCATCAGGCCACAAGTTTGGCATACAATATTTGATTATCAATACATGCATGTAACATTGTTCATAGCTTCATAATCTGCAAAGCTTGATTAATAGATCTATTGACTTAAAGTTTGTTCCTCAGTAGTCCTTGAGACAAATCTATAGCACTAGCATGACGAGATGTAAGGATGCCTCCAATACTTGAGCTACCTTGTGACAGGTTCAAATATTCATATCCAGATGGCTGCAATAAGAGAGTTGTTAGCAAATAATATGTCACCATTTTAGTATAATTACATGGCAAATCTTACATTTTTCTGTGCAGTTCCAGCTTGATTTGGTGTAGATTTTCTCTTCTTCACTTGTGTAGATCCCTTGGAATTCTAAAGAAAGTTCAATTGACTCATCTTCAAAGTTACAGCCATAAGCACTTCTTAGGTCTTCCTCAGATGAATATTTCTCTGCAACTTGTGTATCAACATATATATATATATATATATATATATATATATATATATATATATATATATATACACACACGCAACCTCTGATTCACTAATACAATCTGACATCAGTTGACAAACCTTGTCACCTAGCAAAACACGAAGTCTACCTACAAGCTCTTTTGAATAACCAATACAAAATAATGCTATCCTTAACCTCAAAGTGATCTCTCAAATGGCCTTTAGCCTTTGGCAATGTCACTTTGTCATGGTCAATATATGACATTCCGTTAGATCCACCATAGTAATGTAGTGCCCTTCCATCATGTATAAATTTTCTATTAAAGTGAAACTGTACTACCAAAAAATCCATAACATTAATGGGACAAACTCTACATGCAGACATCATTCATCTATAATATAGTACTCACAAATCAATAAGTTTGTTTGTTAAAACACATGCTTGTCAAAATAATTTAATCCACTTGGTAGCCATGTGCTACCAATCCCAATACATAGCAAAATCATGATAGGTTCAAAAAAAAACCAAGCCTCACTATTTTAGATTTGTAACATAATAAAAAACACTTAACTAGCTAGGCGAAGAAGGTAGCCTAGGTTCTACTAGGCGCCTAGATGAAGGCAAAGAAGGTCTTCTTACACGAACGCTCACAATCGTACTTTCGGGTGAATGCACACAACACTGCTCACCAGCCTAATGTGCAGAAGTGTGCGCAGCAGGATGGCTTAGCTGCGACGTCCGCTGTTGAACGGCCTCACCACCCTTGATGCCTCCTTACCATCACTATGGTTAGAGATTTGGGTAGAAAATTTTACCGATGAGAAAGAGGGAGAATAAAGGAGAAGGTTTTTTTTTATTAAGGTGTTATGTAGGATTGCTACGTTAGACATCACGGCCGAAACCAGCTGAAATGGGCGACGAAGAGTTAAGTATCTGGATTTGAAAGTTGAGATGTGTACATTGTCTGATTTCATAGTTAAATCGTACCTTTACGATAGTTAAGGATAAATCAAACTTAAACCTATATAAAAATATATTATATATTTAATATAAAATAACTATACCATAAAAATATAATAAATGATGGATTTAATGTAGTGTTATTATATTTTTCATGAAATCTGATGATGTTTGGTTTAGTATAAAACTAAAATGGCTTATAATATAATACGGAGAGAGTAGATACTAACATTTGAAATCAGTACAAGACAAACAATCCTGATGTTGTACTGGTTGGAAACTTCGGATGCCTGTTTCAATCAGAATACGGCGATATGTTCTCGATGATGCATGGCTTGTACTTTCCCACTGTTTACACCTACTCCAGATGATACACATGAATCGTCAGCTAATATCCTAGCCGCTCCCAACCTCCAAGCAGTTGGTCACTTGAAGCATTTGGACACATGCATCGGACGTCACCAGACCTAACACCAGGAGACATAACGCGGCCGGCGCAGGACGCTACAAAGCCATCGGCGACACTGACGCACGCACGTCAGACGAGCGACAACAACGACATTCCTTGAGATCACCGGCAAATATGCTGGGAATTCGATGTTTCACCGAGCTCTTGCCGTCTCGCGCACCCGCACGCCCGCACCGACGCAGTTTCCATCAATCACTCTCGCCATCCACCAAACCAGACAGAAAAGTTAATCGGTTGGTACTTCGTAGGCTAAGCTTTCTAGCTATCTACTAGCTCGTTTTCTTTGTGCCTGGCTCGCCATCGACGAGCAGCCTCCCGCACTTCATGGCCACATCTCCTAATTCTCCATTTGCCTCCCTGAGGGCCATCTGCTGTGCAGTCTGTGTTCTCCATCAAATTACAGCGACATTGTGTATATTACGCATATTTAATGGCACGTACACATGCAGCCATATGAGCATCAACGATTCCCGAGGACGTGGATTTATACTGCAACTGTAGCTAACGTGTCAGCGCAGTGCAAGTGTGCAAGGTGCAGCTGTGCGTGGATCGGACAAGGCGTACATTAGCTAGTTGTGGCGCTGTACGGGAGAGGTTTCGATGGACGGCAGCGAAGGCGGCGGTGGTGGTGGTTGTGGTCTTGGCCGCCGGCGAAGAGCTCATCCCAGACGTCGGCGAAGGCGCGGAGGATGACGTGGTGGTGGCACGCTGAGTTGAGCGAGAGGAAGCGATGCAGCAGCTCCCGCAGCTCGGCGGTGGCCGTGATCTCGTTCTCCACGATCATCTGAAGCATCGATCTCCGGAAGTCCCTCAGCGGGTCGTCGGACTCCGTCACCACCGCCACGCTCTCCTCCTCCAGCCGCCCGCGCCGGCGGCCGGCTATTGATGCTCCCCAGTCGCTCGCACTCCGCCTGTGCTTCGGCGGCGGCGGCGGCGCCCCGACTCCGTGGTCCTCCCGGACGCCGAGCGCGCGCACGCCGCGCTCCAGTTCGCTCAGCTGCCGCAGGAGCGCGTCCACGCTCGGCGTGCCCTCCGCGCTAGCGTCTGCATCATGAACGGAGGACGGCCGGCCGGTCATCCTCGTCTTCACAGCCAACGCTGACTTCGCCGACGTCGGTGTCGTTGTGGTCGTACTTGACGCTGTCAGTGGCGTCGTGACAGCCGACATATTGCCGGCGGCGGTCGGCCGGGAGAAGACGGACACCGACTTGGCGCCGCCGCAGCCGCACATGAAGCCACGCGCGGCTGCGCTCGCGGCCTTCTTCTTCTTCTTCGCCGCTGGTAGGCCCTCGGCCATGCCGCGACGTGTCGTCGCTCTCATGTCCTTGGGTTGAGAACAAGTGTGCTTGTGCTGTTTGTTGTGGACTAGCTAAGCTAGTGGGGAGCTAGGGGGACAGACTTCTTAAAGCCTGGACTTAGCATAGCCAGGTGAAAATTCAGACATGAAGATGCAGTGGCAGCAAAATACTCTCAACTACAGATATATTTATAATTCCAAGTCATTAACAAAAAATTAGTATCAGTCTATCGGTTGTTAGGAGGTCAGTGTCAGATTCTGGTCGATTACCAGCGGTAATCATGGTGAAAGCAACACTGACCTTCTCATGGCATGTCAAGCTTGCTACCACTGCCATAGATGAACCAGTGCAAATATGTCTGACCGTTCAGTTAATTGGTAACTCCTATCTGTTTCAAACTTATACGTTTACCAATCTGTTAATGTACAGATGTACTGATGCTTTCAGATTCTGCGTAACTCTATTTGCAAGGGAAATGATTAGGAAACGTACGCAAGGTTGTAGTACGTCATAAATATGGTAAAGAAACAGTGGACAAATGAACAAGTAATCCGCCATTTTCCCAGGCTTGCGCGCATTTAGCGCAACTAAACCCCAGCGAATAGAACAAAAGAGCAGATAACACGAGACAGAGGAAAATCCAAGAGATGGCCAAAACGAACTGACAGGAGATTTGTATGGGCCTAATAGTAACATATTTCCTTTCAAGGTCAGAGACCTTACTGCAACAGCAAAGCTTAATACTACAGTACAGAGGAGAGATGCCTTGGAAGAAACACTGTGCTGGACCTGGACGTTTGTTTGCTTGCTTGCCACACGCATCTTCTGCTGGTTATACATTCCGGCCACGCTAGCCAAAGTGTTTGCTCCCTCTGCTGCTGCTAATGATATCATGTCCTCAACATCAACAGAGGGCCACCAAACTTACATGCTTGCTGTCCCGCGTGCAGCTAACCGAGATCGAAGTGAGTCGGACTGTCGGAAAGGTGATTTTTTTGTTTGAAGGCGGGCAAAAGCTGTCGAAGAGTAAAATATTACAAGCTATTTACAGCGCGCATGACAACATGTGTGCGCTCGCAAAAGGGACTAGGTGATCTCTCCTAAAGTGGAGAACTTGTGGAGCGAGACCTCTCCTACTTTAACCTAGGTTATTGCCTTCTCTTTGATCTTTACCACGGTAGTGGCTGGGGTTGTTGCAATGCAGCAGAAGACCCTAGCATTATGCTCACACTATATCTCCCAGCAGACAAGAATGATTAGCGGCTTTAGTAACTTCCTTAAACAATATAGGGTCAATAGTAGAAACTACCACCAATCAACGACTAAACCACAGTTCCCCCATTCATACAATCGTAGGTCTAGATTCACCTAGAGTTGTATCATTGCCTAGATCATGTGGGTCACTCTATAGTTTACCAAGAGGTGGAGCGTTGTTTCCTATGTGGTGCAACACAGGGGGCAGACTTGGTGATTTGGCCATCCCCTCCTTTCTAGCCTATCCGCAATCTAGACCCGATCCTGGATCACTATCCATACGAAGAATTTGTACTTTGGTGGCCCAATATTTTCAAATGGATTGGTTGAAAGGTATCCTTGTCGCTCATATGAATTGCAGCCAGTACGCTGATTTTGCCGAGTATCTCCATTAGTGGTGAGCTTCTAGACGATAGTGTTCCACTATGAGTTTAGAAACTTAGTTTGAGGTATCCTGTTCCAAAGGTCAATGAATTATTGAACGTGGTTAGCCTTGGAGATTCGACCTATATGGATGTCGCGAATCCAGGTGTTGTCATTAAGAGCTTCGCTATCTGTCCTGTTCTTATTCCTTGATGCTCAGAAGATTGTAGGGGCTAGGTGCTTCGACGTTAGGTTCTCTAACTAGTGTGAGTGACAGAAACTTTGCCTCAACCCCCTACCGTTAGGGGGTCAATTGCAAGGATGAACAGGAGCAACGACAAAGGGTCACCTTGCCTCAGCCCCCTATCGTGTTTGATCGGATCACTCGGGCATCCGTTTAGTAAGATGCGAGATGAAGAGCTAAAGAGAATGTTCGAGATCCAATTTCTCCATCTTGCGGGAAAGCCCCATCATCGTATGAGTTCAAGGAGGTAACCCTATCTAACTGTGTTGAAAGTTTTCATGATGTCGAGTTTCAGGAGTAAAGCTAGCGTATTCGTCTGATGGAATTTCCTGGCTAAGTTTTGGACGTATATGAAATTATCATGGATGCACTTTTTCTTCATAAAGGTGTTTTTCGCGTGGAACATTAGCATCTTCATATGGGGTTGGAGGCATAGAGCTAGGATTTTGGATATTAGTTTGGCAAAACCGTGGATCAAACATATGGGTCTAAAGTTTGTGATACAGTCGGCCCTATCTTTTTTGGGGATATGGACCATGTTGGCCGAGTTGAGTAGGCCTAAGTTGTTGCACCACTGGACTGTAAAGGAGCTAATGACTATAATGATATCGTGCTTCACTATATCCCAGCATACTTTGTAGAAGGTTTCGATCAAGCCATCTAGGTCTAGAGCTTTATCGAGTAGTATTTGGTTTAAAGCCTCCTTGACATCTTCCTTAGATATTGGTTTGTCAAGAGATGAAAGATCTACTTGTTGGAGGTGTAGAGCCTCCTAGTCAAAGTTGGTCATGCGCACCAGTAGCTACACCATGTTTGAAGAGAAGTGGTTTGCGATGATGTGTGATTTGTCATGTGCTCACACTTCCACTCTTGCCCTTGCCGTAGCCTTTGTATGAAGTTTTTCCTTCTTCTCGCGTTGACTTAGAGGTGGAAGTATTTTGTATTCGTGGCGCCATCTTTGAGGTGTGTGATTCTTAACACTCATCACTTTCGAGCTCTTTCTATGATAGACAACCTGAGGGCACATGATTTTAGGCTCCACCTTAGGTGGATCTCCTGCCTTGTTAAGTCTGGTATTCCTAGGCTATGTCGAGTTACAATATGACCTCTAGGGCCATGTGTAGCTAGAGCTTCGTATTTTAGACGAACCTTTTGCTCCACTTTTTAAGGCATCTTGCTGTGTTATCGAGGCGAAAGTGCAAACCATGGTGTGGTTTGTGATGAGGTGGCTCTATGCTCCAGGCCTCCATAACAATCTCCTAGAATCCTGGTAGTTTGGCATAGAAGTTTTTGAAGTGGAAAGTCTTATGGATTGGGGACTCACCCTGGTTGATCAACAGAAGGGGGTGGTGGTCTGAGACCAAAATAGAGAGGGCATGCAAGAGGTGCAACTCGAAGGTGAGGTTTTAGGTTGCGTTGCAAAAGAAGTAGTCGAGTTTGACCAATATGGGGTTGTCCCTTTCTTTACTCTAGGTGAAATGTTTGTTCTTCAAGGTGACCTTGGGTTCGCAAGCATTGAGAGTGCTCCTAAAGAGGCCCATTTGTCATAAATTTAAGTTGTTATTGTTCTTGTTATCCGTCCTGTAGATTGTGTTGAAGTCCCCTACCACAAGCCATCCCGTCCCCGTGGGCGGTTTGGTGTTGCAAAGTTCATGAAGAAAAGTCTGCCTTTGTCTATCCCTTGTTGGGCCATAGACTGTTGTCAAGGTGAAGCTTGTTTGGCAGTGCTTGAGGGTTACTGTGGCTAAGAAACATAAGTCTCCAATGATGTGGCCTATTAGGTCAACATAATCATTGTTCCAAAGAATGAGCATAACCTCTCTAGTCCTATGTGGTCCACCTGTTAGTTTGATACCTTGTGCAGGCGATCTCCTCCTAAAACCACAGCTAAAGGTGCATCGTTGATCGACTTTTGTCTCTCCTAGAGACAAAAAAATATGTGAGGGCAAGGTCGCGATCATCTCTCGCGTAGCAAATTGTCTAGCCGAGTTGTTTAGACCGCGCATATTCTAGCTAAGCATGTCTAGTCTCGGTCCTGAGCTTGTCATTTGAGGGTATTTGCAGGCTCTAGTTGTCAGTGTGCGTATCGCCGAGGATAGGTTAACAGATGGTTGAGAGTGCCGCACAAGGCAAATGTAAGCACAGGCAATTGAAGATGTAGGTTATTTACGAGAAGCTCACGAAGATGACACTGGGCAATGTCGAGGGGTTTACATCCGTTGTAGAGATGTGGTGATGGTGAGGTTGAGCACCAGTCATAGTTGGGGTTGCGCCCATCACTAAATTACAACGATGTAATGTGTGAGCGATGAACTCTACCTTCACGGAATTGCAGTGAAGTGTTCAAATTTCAACGAATAGAGTATCTCGTTTGCTTTTAGGGGTAGCACAGCTTGGTAGTATTGCATACAACAAAAGGAAAGGTAGATAAGTGCGACATGTGATGGATCAAGGCTCTAGAGCCAACCATCGGTTGCATCAGGGTGAAGAAGCTGTTGTTGATCATGGCACCATGACGTTCTTCTTGGCTGTGCCATTGAGGACCTCCTCTCGGTTGGCCTAGCCCAAAATTGTCCTCGCCGCATCATCCCGTGTCTGTAGTTATTTTATTGTCGAGGCCTAGCAATGAAGTCAAGGCTTCAATTGTCACCATGGAAGTGGGCCTTTAAACATTACTTTATAGTCCGCTAGGGCCTACTTTATAAGCGACCCTCCTTTCAGTAGTAGGCCCAATCAGTGGCAAAGGTTGAACTAGGCCTACAATGCTATCAGGATTCTAGCCATTTTCTTCTTGGCTAGACGTAGGCATCTCCATGACCGTCGAGGCCTGAATCTTGGCCCATGAGGTGGCTATGCTCTTTTTGACCAAGCCAGATAGTCGGCATTAGAAGGATAGTGTAACACCTGATATTTTCCTAAAATTTTAATTTCAAATTTTATTTAATAGTGCCATTAAATCTCATTTCCACCTTCAAAACCTTAAATCTCCAAAATTCTAGAGGTCAATTTTTTGTTTCTAAAAAATTTCGACCGTATCAAAAAAATTTCTTTCCGTCCGAGAAATTTAAATTTTATTTTCAAACCTCGACCGCCCAATGAGTATTTCCTTCCCTATTTTAATATTCCGAGAGACCATAGTTTATTTTTTTCCTTTGCTTATACACTTGCGGGTTAGATAGCCTGTCGTATCCATGTTGAATTTGATCACATGTAGACAAAAGCGGTGAAAGTCGGAATTCTCTCCTAGCCTTCCCTCTTCCATCTCTTAAAACAACAAAAACACATTTTGGCCCTTTCCTTTTTCCAGACAACATACTTTTGTCTTTTCTGGTCAAATTGAACTAACCTACGCTTGTACAGCTCCCCTCCATTATTTTGTTTTATCTCCAACCAAAGAAATGCATCACTGCGGTCATCCATCTTTTTACCTAAGCGCTTGCACGTGCATGAGAATCCTTTATTCTCAAATGAGACAAACAGAGCAGTCACATGTGTGTAACTTCTACATCTTTTTATTGTGTGTCAAGCCTAAGCAAAGCCACCATTGCATGCATGCATGCGCACATGTGTGGTTAGGAGAAGAAGCAGCTTACCAGCCTTTCTTTTTCTCTCATGCATTAAAGTAAAGCAGACAACTAGAGATGACAACGAATGCAGGGCAGCGTCATGTCCCATCACGACAAACATAGAGAGGCATCAATGAAACCTTTGCACGATTTGTGGCACCATGTGGAAGTTCGTTGTCACTCGGTTTGTCGTGAAATATCGAAGGTGGCTATACAGACCTTTGGCATTGCCCACACTATCACCATCCTCTCCATACCACCTCTCCTCTTCTTGGCGACCAAAGTCAAAAACCTAGCTGCCATTGTTGTCGTCCCTATGCTCCCTCTCTTTCTCCATTGGTTTCCTACCATTTACTATACTAGGGGCCAACTAGAGCCCTCAACCGTCACCACCGCATCCCTTTGGTTCCATTTTTTTGCCACGCTGAGCTCGACCAATTGCCAGAACTGCTGTAGCAGAATAGATAAGCTCTGTCATCAACCATTTCTGCAAACAATGAGGCCATGATCCTCTCGCTTCCTCTCCATGCTCTCAAGACAGTTCTAGAAAGTTAGCCAATACCTCTGTTGGAGCTTCCGATCGTCGCTATGCCTCGACGAGCCACCACTGCCCTTGCTTTGTTGCGTATCTCAAAGACACAAAGAAGGGGAAAGAAGGAGGAAAGATGGGACCCACATAGTCCCTATCCTTTTCAGGCGATCCCATAGACTCGGTCTACCGTAGACCATCCTTTCCTTTATGCAATGGTACTTTTATTTTGTATGTTTTATTACTTTTATTAGTACCCTATATAATGTTAGTGTTTCTCACGTGTATAGGTTGAGACCGAAGGAATGTTCGCACTAAATTTTGTCGCACCCGAAACCGCCACACACTAAGATAAGCTATTCCTAAATATTTTAAACCTATATTTATGAATTACTTTATTTATAAAGATGTATTATTAGATCACACTTTAATCATGTTTGGTCTCGATTTGTGTAAAATTGATCAACTTGCCTAGTAGTTGTACTTTTCTTATGTAGAATATTGATGACCCATCCTTGTTAACTCCACCAAATAATCGTTAGTGTTGTCATCCCTTAAATACGGTATACCAAGGTAGTTGCTTAACTCGCTTACGATTATGGTGTTGTATGAAAACTTAGAACTTCTAAATATTTATTTAAAAATTTGATGTGATATTGGCTTGTTTATAAAATTAAAAAGGGTTTGTATTACCTAGATGGTGCAGAATCAATACCTTTGTGGCTTAGCTATGTATTATTATTATTAACCAATTACTTTGAAAAATTCATCTAAACATATTACATTGCGACCACACGGGTGTTATGAGATGTCCCTAGCTAAGTAATTAACTATCACATAGAAATCTTGTATGTTAATAGTTATGGAACACTAAAGATAAATGGATGAGATTGTGGATCATTACTATCCGAGATGGGTGTTATCTTAGCTTTCTGTGAGGTGACTGGTTAGGTATAGGATGTATCACCAGTGTGTCCCAAGTAGATATGAGCATGAAATTTGCTTAATACTCGGCTTAAGATATTCAAACTAACTATATGACATAAGGTATCCATAAGTTAGTTTTGGAAAAACCTTGTAGTGAGCCCTCTCTTATCAATCGTGTTTAATCGACACGTGTTGTGTAAAGAGAAAAGTTCATGATGTGTGAGTAAAGCATGCAATCTCTGCAGAATTTAGCTAAATTGTTTAAATTTTCATACCCACGGTTATGGACGGATGTGAAGTGTTTCTCATAACGTAGTTTTTTTACCAAAAGTTTGTGTACATAATTGTTGGGATAGAAATTGCATTCCCAGTCCACATGTGTGGCAGACCGTCGACCTTCATGGATGAAAACATATGTGTTACCTAGAGTGTCTTTTGGCACCATAGTATCGTAGTGTCGAGAAGTCGAGTGTGTGCTACAAAAACTTCTTAAATATGGGAAATAGTTATGGGCAAGCTGTGAAAACTTGTTAACTATGGGAAATAGTTAAGAAATGATATTTGATTTTTTATTAAGTGTTGAGAAAGTAAAAACAAACTAATCAAGAATAAGATGAGTGGATGTTGAAAATTTTGCTTTCATTTATAAACACCGTGACATGTTGTTGTAAAACGACTTATGGAATGAATCGAAGTATGAGTATCTTTTTGATAATTAAAATTTTGGCTCATTAGAGTTTTGCAAAACAACTCTTTTAAAGAAAAGGATGTTTTGGCAAATGAAAACCTTAGCCACCCTTGTTAAGCCCAAACATGCAATCTTTTCCTCTGGCTTGCTAAGTAAGTAGAGTATTCACCTTTGGTTATATATATATATATATGTATAAAGTTTAGAGAAAGATGATGTCGACCCGTCCACTGAAGAGTCCTCTAAGAGCAAGGGGAGTATAAAGACTTTTTGGGTGTTGGGCCTAGTTTCCAAACCGTGCTTGTAAAATAAACTAGTTGACTAGATGCTAGGCCTAGGGCTTAGCCGCTAAAGTTACTTTCCATTGTTAATTTCCGCTTAGTCACCGTTGTTATTTTACTTTCAGTATTATGTTGTCCATCTAGGGTCTATCTATGATAGCAACTTATGTAAGAACTACTCCCACTGACGTAATAAAAATCTAGTTATTTTTTATTCCACTGTAATTCTATGTGTACTAGTTTATGTATCCTAGAACTGGTACAATATTCTTAGGTAATTAAGTTGATCTTTGACCTATGTTAGCCTGTGCTTTATAGATAGCAAAGTTTGGGGCATCACAAATAGCTCGAGTAGGCTTCGCGAATAGGCTAGTAGCCTATCTCTCATGTGCGCCCCATAGGGGTTGTTAGGCACTAGCATGTTAGGTGCTAGCATTGGCGCCAACGAGTGCGATGAGCTAATTGGAGGCGTCGGCACAAGCGTCAGTGGGATAGTCATGGGTAGCGGTGGAAACGGTAGGGGCATTGACAAGCCCTGTTCTCCTATCTTGGACAGTGTCGGTGTGTCCTTGCTTGATGGTGATAGTAGAGGTTGGATCCCTAGCAGTGACACAACTTTTCCCCTCGTCCTAGGCACCACCATAAGGGGCTCTTCAATGTTGCCATTGGTGTTGTCTGTGTGCAAGCTGCTGTCTCGTAGATTGACCCACGAAGGTAGGCTGACCTCAGCTAAGGGGCTAAGGTGGAGGTCTTCGAGTACTATCTCAATGTCACTCGACTTGTTGAGGGCGAGCTTGATGCGTGAGTAAACTTGATGTTGGGGCACTGTGGACTAGGCTTCAAACCCCATGTCGATCTTATCAAGTAGTTGAACCACACAACGGAGATTGCTGACGTTGCTGCATCATTCTCGACCATCGTTGGTAATCGATAGTTTCTCCAACGATCGCTGCAAGGTGACTGCCTTGAAATGGTGAAGCAATTTGGGTTTACTAACCTCTGCAATGTTGTGGTCAATCGCAGCCGGGGGCAAAAGGGGTAGAGCTACTCAATGACGCCATCATATGTGTTAGAGTTGTGGCGAGGCTCGCCTTCATCTACACTTGTAGCATGGTGGCTATCACCATACCGACTTAGCTTGTCAGAATCTCACTTGCACGAGGAGCGAGTGTGCTGCCGATACTGGTCATGTCTCGATGCATGTCTTGGCCGCACCCCCCATTGCACCCGCAACCATCTCGATCATCGTCCCTATCGCGACATCATCAGTCTTGTCCTTTCAAGTAATCTAGGTGGTCATCGTCGTATCTCCTAGTTTGCTTGCCCCTGTCTCCACCGAGTCGACGCTCGACAACTCTACACTTGTCCCTATCTTCATCCCATGTGCGGCAAGGCAACAATGCGTGATGTGGGAAGATGTCGAAGGCTCTAGTTGGGACCGACTCGTCGTTTATGACTCTAAGATGTTAGGGCAACAGGCACCATTTGGATGGCCAGCAAGGCGCCTGGCTCAAGATGTCAACCGCCATGGGCATGAAGTCATGAATCTCCTTCTAGTGGAGGAGGATTGGATACTTTAACCCCATGTTGCCACTACTCTGGTGACGTCTTCATGATCACAATCATGTCTCGGTTGTCATCCTTCATCCCTTGGTGAAGGTGAGCCACGCGCGTTTTATAATTGACCTCGGATTCACCCGTCGTTCCTATGGAGTTATTGAGCAAGTGTCCACTGGCTGAGGTTTGATATTGATGAAGTAGGAACACCAAACTGCAGGTGTAACAAACGTATTCTCTACAGATACAATGATCATTACATCTATCATCTAATGCACCTACTGATTTTACTCATTTGTGAATGAACAAATCTAACGACCATCTATGTGCAATCCAACGATCGAGATCATTCCCCCGGCCTGCGCCCAATGGTTCTTCTCCCACGCCCCCGATCCCCCTCCCTGGCTTAATCTTAATTATATCTTGCTGTATGTTTGATTGTAAAACATGTATTTTTTTAAGTATATTTTTTTTAGCGTTAGCACGGACATAGTTAGGAATGTGACATGCAGCAAAGCCAAAACAATGATTTCATCAGAGTGTCGTATATTCTGCCTTCATTTTTTCCCCTTTTGTTTTTAACTTGGCGTGTTCTGCCTTTTGAGTTTTGACTCTAGCACGGGAGCTACGTACTCGATCAAACATGCTGTCTCCTGATAAAAGTTGCCAACTCCTGTATAAGATGCATCGTGGGGTGGATTGATTGGAAACAAGAATAGTTGCGGTCGATCGGTGTGGTGGACAAATGGTGCGCGGAATCGGAAGTCTCAATCATGGCTTGATTGGCTTCATGGCTCATGCCTGCTTGTGTATCTATCTGCTACTACTACTAGCCTACTACTACTTTCAAAAATATAGTTCAGATTCGTGTAAATGTGATGTTTATATTTTGGAAGGGATAGAGGATTAGTATCCAGATTCCAGCAGATGGGGCAGAGCGTTACAACCGGAGACCGGAGTCGAATGGTGGTATCAGACTATCAGCGCCTGTTGCCAAACATGTTTTTACGGGCTTCGGGCCCAATTGCCATGCCCAATAGTACTAGATAGGCTAATTCGGGCCAAGTGATTCTTCCCAGAAAATATCAGCCCTGGAGGACCAAGTACTACGTACCATTTCTCGGCCCATCCAGTATAAAACGAACTGGACAGATGTTTGTTTTATGGACTCTAGCTTCGTCATAGAAACAGGCCAAAAAAATGAAAGTAGCCCAACGATCCGCCTTGTGAAAGACGGGCCTAAAACACTGAAAAGTCCATTATATCCACTTTTAAGGTACCGATATGATAATAAGATGCTTATAAAGTGGGCCAATTCCCTACTTGCTCAACTCTCCTCCCAAAAAAAATAATAAAAATGTGGAGCAAATAAACGCTCTTGCAGAAAAGAAAATAAATACATATAGGCTATTATTCATGGAGTTCAACATCCTACCTGTATAACTATAGCCTGATGTCCTTCTCTATCAATGTATACGAGACAAAGCTTTTGCCTTGTTTAAAAAAAAATAAAGCCCTGATGTGAAAACGACGCGACCAACGTTCCAACAAGGGCGTGGAGTCGCACCAGTTGGGAGTCTGACGAACATGCAAAAATCCTTCTTAGCTAACCAGCAGAAACGTCAAGCAACTGGTCTCATCTCATCCCTTCGAGACCAACCAAGATATTTTGTTGGATGTGCAGTGATAATGTCCCGGCTCATGTTCTGCTCTGCTGGATGTTGGTACGTTGCACGATGAACTTACTACTATTATCAGTGGCTCACCACACCAAAGCTATTGTCTGCTGTCTTTGGTGACACAGACTGACACTGGACGGCTCGCCCTAGACGGAAAAGAGAGCCCAGCTCAACTTCACGACGGCAAGCAATAGCAGCAGAGCTAGGGTCATTTGCTACAGGAGGCCGGTGGCCTCTCGTCACCGGCCGGTGAGGGGTCAACACCACGATCGAGGCATCTCCATCGATCGTGTACTCTCCAAGCAGCGTGCTTATTGAATCTATATTTTATGTTCAAATTTCTAAACCTTCTGTTGACAAACACTTCTCCACTATGATATAAATAGCAACCAAAGCTGTATATTATACTTTAGTCGATTATTCAACAAATCATTTGGCATGCTCAATGTAATTTTCATCCTGATCATTAACATCATATTCTGATATAAGATCATACTCTATATCATACATGTCACCCTTCATTACTATATTCAGATTTATCATTTAACCTTGGAGTATCATCAATCTCTGTTAATGTGCTTGCCCCACTGTCATAAATCACCAATTGCATGTATCTTTCATTACAAGAAGAATTCAAATTGCTATGCTGAGTTTGGTTTTAAGTTGTCTTCCTTACAACAGCTCTCTACAAAAGACTTCAAATCAACAACAATCCTCTTCTTCCTCTTCATGTTTCATATCTGAAAATTAAATAATATACTATTTAAGTTCTCTAAAATTTTCTACCAAATTACTAATTGTAGCTCATACATATACTAATATACACTTAACCACAATTAACAGTATGCTAGTTGAATCCTAGTAGCTAAACTAGCTAAGCAAATGTTAAAGTTAAATAACAAAGTGGCCAAATAAAAATGAATCATGGTAGTGGTAGCTAATTTAGCTAATCATTTTGTTGAATAGATAAAATTAAACTTTGCATAATCAATTAGTTGGTATAGACTGTAGAGTACTAAAGTGATTATTTCTTACTAATATGATAACCTTAATCCTCAGCTCAAAGCAGTAATGTAAGAAGTCACAGAGCATCAGAGCCATAGAGTGGAGCGGTGGAGCCTTAGCGCCTGAGCCACAAAGTGTCATCCCTTACTCACTCATCAAAGTGATAGAGGGAGGTAGGACCATGGGAAGATAGGAGCCAACGCCACCAAGCTAGACTACTGGAGGTGGAGGATAGGAGTCAGGAGGACTAAAGGAGGAGTGGAGCCATGATCCTACGGTGGACGTCGTCAGGCGATCAGGGTCAAGCTGCTGGCTGTCAAGATCGACGACAAGCTAAGGTAGCCCCCTCACCGCCGCACAGTGGAGGAGTTGGGGAGACCTTGTTAGCGGTGTCACTAGTCTTGGTACTTCGTTGGCCACCGACCGCCCATGCCCCACGGCCCGCTGCCTGCACGCCTATGTGGTTGTGCCATTGCACCATCCCGCGCGATGCCTATGGCCACATTGCTCGGCCCACGCCTTTGCCCTCCTGTGCCGCACGTCCAAGTGACTCATTGTTGTGTTAGCCTTTGACCTATGTTGGAGGATCTCGCCATCTCAATGGCTAAGATTTGTTGAGATTTAGAAAAAAAAATTTGTTGGATAAAATAGAGTGAATCAATCAATTAGGCCAAATACCATTGTCCTAATGGGCCAACTGAGGGCCAACTGAGGGTGGAGGGAGTTGGCATAGTTTGTTTGCCTCCTGGCCCGTTTGAGGTATTTTTCTTAATTTTTTAAAAATATGTATGAAATAAATAGTATATATACCTATTAATTTTAAGGTATAGATCTGAATACACTTAAATTACTGTAGGCCCGCCCCAGCAGCGGATCACGCATACACGCGGGCGTCCACCGAAACAACAGCACCCACCCGGTCGAAGTCGCAGCAGACCACCACGGCCACTTCGCGAGTGGCCCAGTGCGAGTATTTAGGACGCTTCGTTGCCCACTCAACCATCCCCTTCCTCCTCTGCTTTTTGCTGCTGCTTGCGTTGCGAGATACGCTCGCCTAACTTTGGCTGGCTTCCGCTGATATTTTCTCTGCTTGCTTTTCTATCCTATCTCCTTGCTGCTGCTTCGATCATCCCATTCTGCCCTGCTTCTTCTCTAGCGTCTGGCTGACGCTGGCTGGCCGGGGACATGTCGAAGGTGAGCTCCTGGATTCTGATCCTGGCTAGTTCTCTAGGATAGGATGATCTGTGTGCTTCAGAATCCAATAAAGTTTTGTTCAGGTGTCTGTGTTTTGTCACTCGCACATTTCTTCTCTTCTGTCGGGCACTAACTAACACTGCTGTTCCACATGTTCCTCTGTTACAGAAAATTGTGGTGAAGCTTGATCTGCATGACAACAAGGACAAGCAGAAGGCCATGAAGGTCGTCTCCGCGCTTGTCGGTACGCATCGTGTCGATCCATCAACCATTATGACATTTCTGTCCGTGTTCAGAAACGATATATTGAGGAAGCTGCTGACAGCAAAAGACTCTGCTGTTGTTTGTTTGTTCATGTCAGGCATCGACGCCATCACGATGGACATGGCGTCGCGCAAGATGACGGTGATCGGGACGATGGACCCGGTGGACGTGGTGAGCAAGCTGCGCAAGGCGTCGTGGGCGGTCTACATCGAGTCCCTCGGCCCTGCGAAGGAACCGGAGAAGAAGAAGGAGGAGGGAAAGAAGGACGGCGGCGATGGCAAGAAGGAGGGAGGAGACGGCAAGAAGGAAGGCGACGGCAAGAAAGAAGGTGACGGCAAGAAAGGCGACGGCAAGAAAGAGGAAGGCGGCGGCGGCGAGAAGAAGGTCGCGGCTGTGAAGCCGATGCCTATGACGATGCCAATGCACCAGCTACCACCGCCGTACATGTATAACGCGGGGTACATGAACCAGTACCGGCCGCCGCCTCCGCCGCCGCCCCAGTACTACTACGCGCGGAACATGAGCATGGAAGACAACCCCAACTCGTGCGCCATTTGCTGATCAAATCACATCCTTGCATTGAATCTGTAGCAGCTAGCAAGTAGCCTTACGTACATGTTCTCGATCGACCATGATGTGTATACGTATAGTTTTTTTTTTCATATACGTATAGTATGTCTCGTGTTTGAGTTGGAGGGGGAGAAGAATTTGCCGGCAACTTTGAATTTCTGGCGAATGGCTGAGTCGAGTCAAGCCATTGCATGGAAGAACGATAATTCAGATGCCTGTTGACTGTTGTCCGCGAATGGAGAATTCAATTAACCATCTAGAGACATTAATTTCAACCATCTGCGTTCATTAACTTTGACTAGAAAACAAGAACAAAATGAGGCAGAGATGGTAAGCTGCAAGAAGCATGCACGCCGGGTTAGCTCAGCTAGGACCCATGAGCAAAAAGTCCTAGGCTTTTCCAAGAGGAAGAAACGGCCACTCGAAGGCTGAAATATTAGTGCAGGAACTACTTCCTTTCAGTTTTCTAGCGTACCTTTTCAACTAATTAAACTGAAGATTAGTTGACAAGCACTTTATTGAGCACTGGTTTTAGGATCACTCCAATCCACAGTTAAGGAATGCTTAGCCCAAATATTGATCACGGAAGCTCAATTAGTTCGTGCGTATGCATGCTCATTTAAAAAACTACACACCATAACCATATACTGTACTAGCATAGAGGCAGGACTTCTCGCAACCTAGAGTAGTTTATGAGGAGGGCAAAGAAAGATTTCAGAATCATCAGGGCGTCAAAAACGTCAAAAAGGAGGGTGGATTATATCTTAATTTCCAACCTGACAAAACTAACAGAAGAATATTAGGAGCAGCCATGGTTGTGATGTCCAATTTGTGTTTGCATTTTTCATCCTGGTTCTAGCCCCAGTCAAACAAACAGGAGTGAATTCCTTGTCAATTTTTGCGGTTCCGGTTAGCCGGATGATCCCGACGTCTCGTCACCCCTGACGACAGCCAGCCGTCCGGCAGTGGGCAGCTCTTTCAACTCTCAAGGACCAATGCTAAACGAGCTATAAACAATACAGCAAAAGGCAACGTATCCTTTTCATTTCGATGAAACAGAGCCTTCAGCCTCCAGATTATATCACTAAACTAGTGTTGTTACTTATGGGGAGATGCAGATGTGATCATCATGTGATGATAATTTTTTTTTAAAAAAATAATGGTGATTTTGTGAAGTCACGTTGGGTTCTGGCCATCAACTCGCAATATATTAGAACAGAAAATACGGAAATGAAGGTACGTGTGTGTGATGGATTGGTGGTCGGTGAGGATAACGACGGAAGAAAATCAGAAATGGAATTGAAGATTAACTGGCTGCCTGCTGTGGTTTTTATCAGCCAGCCTAACCTGACCTGACTCTTTCGTTGTCGCTGAGGGTGAAATCGCCTGCTCCGCGACAAGAATTTTCTTGGACAAACAACATCGTTAGTTGCTCTCATGATCCTGTAAACCATCATCCGTAGAGGAACAGACGTTGATAGAAGGGATATTATTTTCTTCAGCACGAGTCGAGTCAATGTCAGATGATTGTACTCTCCGAGAAAACAAAAATGGTTCAGATGAATTATTGTAGCAGAAAACAAATGCAGCCACTGTTTTCTGGTGTAAATCTTGTAACCACCGGCGCCTGCCTTTCGGATTGCCATCATCGCACTCAAGCAAAATCCCGCCTAGCAAATGAGTCAGGCCTTGCAATACTAGCCGCTGATAAAAGACAAACTTTATCACGTGAGTAATGTTTCGGTTCCCATCGGCTAGTGAGTTGCTCTCTCCGTCTCAAAATAATATTAGTAGTATTTAAATTTATCTCATAATCCTATTTTTTTTCTATCTACTTCCTTATCTCAATCAATCACAAACTTTCTTTATTTAATTTATTTACCTATTTTCTCATATCAACCAACCAATCGTAACAGTTATCACATCAACCTTAATTTCAGTATAAGTTAAACACAGAAGCGAGAAACAAGTGAAATCATCATCAGACTCTACGGTCCAGGAAAAAAAATACTCAACTGTACCTTCCGTGCGGCAACGCCGGTGGACGGCAGGACAGGTGGCGGAGCTCCGACGGCCGGCGACGGCAGGACAGGGCGATACGAATTCGACTCACGAGGGATCAAATCAAGTCCAAGACTAATCTCTTCCCCTTTCTGTCTTCGACCCGGGCCGTATTATTTAATAGGCTGAGCCTAAGAAGAGTCGTCACCATTGATTCTGCCCAAGAGGATGTAACTGGTAATCAATAATATTAGGCCTCGAACATAGATATGCTTCCGCTTGCTCACTCTCCTCAGCCAGGGCCCTGGGCCGTCTAAGTTGACGAGTACGTCAGACAAAGCCCAGAACTGAATCGCTACGAATTGTGGCGATCATCGGATCGCTAATCTGGAAGGATTTTACTTGCTAATCCAACACAGAAGAGTAGGGATTCTTATGCAAATAGCACCAGGCGCCCCTACTATTCTCAATCTTGGCAGTATGAATCACTCCTATCATTTGTCCGGCCATGCAGATTGCATCATGCTTGCATACACCCGGAGCTGGGGTGTGCAGTCATTACAGTTGCACAAAAGGAACTAATAACAAAGTTACACTGCCATTTCACGGCTAGATTTCTCAAGAACAGGAGCACAGCTCAGTCTTACATAGACTCCCAATTTCATATTTTGGTCTTATTAGATACTTTCAGTACCGACGAACGAACCGACGGTGGCGCGCAGCCGGTGTGCGGGGCCGCGGCGGTGGCGCGCCATCGACCGTCCCGTTGGCCCCGCACCGCTGTGCTGCCGGACCAGCGCGGTGGCGCCCCCCGCTTCCGCGGTATGTGTATATTTTTGTAATTCCACCACATATGCGTATACACCAGCAAAACCAGAAAAAAAAAGAGAGTATATTTTCAATTTTTTTCCGTTATACATGCATGTCTACAGTTGCGCCAGGGAAAAAAAAGAAAGCGCCCCCTTTTACAAGGATTGACAATCGATGTGATCCCAGAAAATTTATCGATGTGCACAAGACCAGGAAGACGATGTCCTTTGGTATCACCTGGAGAAATGGCGCAAACGATTCAACAAAAGGGGGGAACTACATCCACGAGCATTAGATAGTTGAAACTCACCTTTTCTTGGTTGTATCTGTATCAGATTCAGACTTCCACACTACGTCTTTTAGTTCTGATGAAAAACTCTTGTAGAACTGCATGCAATTTGGATGAAACAACGTTAGCTATTTGAAATCATCAAGAAACAGATTTGTTTAAATGTTGGGAACTATGAACTGGGGGAACACAACGTTTGGGGGCATACATTGTGGAACTCCAATGTGTCCCCTCCGGTTTTACGAAGCTCAACCATGTGGAGTGATGGAGCAACCTCGAAAACCTGTGAGATAGGGTGTGAATATGAAGCACATTGCCAACAAAAAAACAGAGGTCCATGCAGTACTTTATTAAAGCAAAATTTACTGCAGCCTTATATAGACTTAATAAAGATAAGGATAATTTCGCTTCTCGTACCTCCGTTGCTACAGATAAATGGCCTTTTCTTCCAGTCTTGTCACCTTTTAACTTCATCTGGAGTCCAATAAAAAGAGAAAGAGAGATTCATATTACTCCTGAATCACGCACAGACTAATGCAAATTCTCAAGGAAACCGACTAACAAAAACCCTCATAAAACCAGCTAGTCCATACATAGGCATCCAAAATGCTACAAACCTTATAGTTTTGTTTCCTCACATTAAAACCAAGAGGTCCACAAGCTTCCTCTATTTTAGACATGATCTCCTGTGGTGTACATTGAGATGTGAAGGATGTTTCCCGCTTCGCCATTCCCTATGTATATTAGGAAGACTCAGGCTATTTAATAATCAATAAGGTTCACAGAGAGTACAATCAATAGTATGATAGATTGATCAGGTAAGTATTACTTTGATTCCGTAGGACTTGCATATTAAGAAAAAGAGGAAATCATTAGCAAAACTATATTAACCAACACCACCTTCCAAAAAGAATCACTCCAATCTAACAAAAGCACATAACATATTCTCAACATGAAATTATAATATTTGGACTCTATCAACCTACCATCATTTCCTTCTCAAATAATAACAAAAGCACATAACATATTCTCAGCATGAAATTATAATATTTGGACTCTATTAGCCTACCATCATTTCCTTCTCAAATAAATTTCCAAGGTTGAATCCCTGTGATCTTGAAATTAGAGCAAATGCATTCATGGATTCAGGCTTTTCTCTCCTCTCTGCCACGAGATTCTCCTAAATGGTTAAACAAACGTAATAAATTAAGCAGTGCTTTTAAGGCAGGTTACAAATCATATTTTTGGGAAAAAGATGCAGGTTCAGATGAATATTCAGCTAGCATACCTCTGAACCATCGAATGCAGCATCAACATCTTCAAGGCTCACATCTTCACCTTGCTCAAAAACTGGTGGTTTGTAGTCCTTTTTGAACCAATCATCTTCCAAAATTTCTGCAATTGTTATTCTCTGCAAAGAATAAAACTCATTGTTTTCTGACTTCTCTCAAACTGCCATAAAAATAAGGCTTCTAAGAAGAAGATATATATATATATAATAAAATTCATTGGGCTAGTAGTGGTCAGGTGGTCAAACCGGTTAGCTGAAGATACTAAACAGTAAAAAAATGTACACCCTTAATGGTCACTTACTGTGTGAGGATTAGGATCAATTATGCGCTTAATGAGCTTCTTTGCACCTGAAGAAAACCAATGTGGACAAGAAAATTTTGCCTTGCAGATCTGTGAAGAGAATTTCAAAAGTCTATCAACTTTATTAATGAAATTTACAAGACCGATTAGAATGTATGTTACACAAACTTACAAGTTTGTACAGGGTCATTAGGTTTGAGTCATCGAAAGGTAAATATCCAGCCATGAGGACAAATAAGATTATGCCGCATGACCATACATCAGCAGCCATACCATCATAGCCTTTATCAGCAAGCACCTGAGGGTACAGTATGAATATATGATCCTTATTCCTTACACTTTTGGAAAAAAAATACACAAGTCTAAAGAAAGGCAACAGGAGTCACCTCAGGTGCAACGTAATTTGGAGTTCCGCAAGCAGTATGCAAAAGTCCATCCTCCTAAAAAACAATGAAAATAGTTCATGAAAAATACTTCTGACAGCTCTTTCTTGTCACCAGAACAAATAATTTTGCATCTAAAGTTCATTTGAGGTAATGATGTAAGTTAAGGAACAAGTCAATTAAAGAATGATACAAAACCCAAAGGCGTCCCATTGGGATAATTAAAAAGGTTAATATTTTTTTAACAACTACAAAAACATACTTCTTGGCACTAGAGATCATACTTTTGATTGTGGAGCAAACGCGCTGAGGCCAAAGTCTGAAACTTTAAGAGCTCCATGTGAGTCAAGAAGCAGATTCTCTGGCTGCAATGCCACATAAAAAATATATGGATGAGCATACATAAAGCATAGAATACATCTGTCCGGGTAGGAGATTACACACAAAGGAGGTAAGCAGGATAATTTGACAGACCTTCAGATCTCTATGGTACACTCCTCTGCTGTGGCAATAATCCACTGCATTTATAAGTTGATGGACATATCTTCTTGCTTCATCTTCTCCTAGCCTCCCAGAATTGACCTAGTTGTAGATAACATCACGGTAAATGTGTCAACTCGTATGGTCCATGGACTGTGGATTGGTCTGTAAGTACCTAAGCAATCATACAGATTGGGTTCTACAAGCTACCCAGACAGCATGCCAAAACAACATACATAAACAAAGATAAGAGTCATAATATCTGGCACAAAAAGATCAAGATCCTTACAATTTTATCAAAAAGCTCGCCTCCATCAACAAATTCAAGAACCATGTATATCTTTGATTTGCTGGCCATGACCTGTCAAAGACAAATTGAATGAGATGAGATAAAAAAAAAGGAGAGAGCGGTAATGACACCATGTTCCTGCAAAGAGGGCAAGGTACCTCGTGCAACTGGGCCACATTTGGATGTTTTATTAGCTTCATTGTGGAAATCTCCCGTTTGATCTGATAGAAGTGGAAGATGAGGTTATCATTCACAATTAAATGTCCCTGATCTAGCCGTTCAGTTTTCCAGCTTGAGCTTTGATTGTGCCAACACATCATATGAAAGATCACATCTTTAACAAAACGACTAAATTTTCCACCAAACAATGCACAAGCTTAGGCGGAAAGCATTGAAGCATTGATTAACACCGGGTTGGCATCATGCCATTGGTGATATTACTATGGTTAAATAACCCAGTTGGTAGTAACCTGTGATTACATTTCCGATTCATACTTGATACAATTGCATCTAATTTACTTTAGCTATAGCAGGTTTAGCAGGCCGGACAGGCAGGTACACGTCCTCTTCAACCAGTCAATCACAAGCAATCCGAACAGACAGAATGTTGACCATGACAGAGCCGTAAGCGCATATTCTTATATTCTTGTTTAATTCTCCCAATCAAGACCCTTCTTTTTATAATAATTTTAGGATTCCTAATTCATTCGATCCCCTCTGAAAAATTTATAATAATTTCAGTATTCTTAATTCATTCGATCCCCTGTGAAAAAATATTCAATTTTGAGGAACAAAGGGAATTGTGATGGAGGGAAGGATAAGGCGGAGGAGGCGGACCTGCTCGACCATCTTGTGGCGAAGCACATGATTGCGGTCCAGCACCTTGATTGCGAAGGCGTCGCCGGTGCGCGTGTCGCGGGCGAGCTTGACCTTGGCGAAGCTCCCCTCCCCGATCGTCTTCCCGAGCTCGTAGTGCCCCACCCTCGTCGTCCTCCTCCCCGCCGCCTCCGCCATCAATCCCTCTCGCCGGAAAAAGGCACAGCCCGACGCTCCTCGCTGCGCCTCGTCGGTTCGTCGGTAGGCGGCTGGCTGGATGCCTGGATGGCTTGGGCGCTTCGCTTTGGCTCCGGCCGCCCGCGTGCGCGCGGCTGATATAAGGCGACCGACGCGAGCGCGAGGTGGTGGGGCCCGGTCGGGAACCGCGTGCGACGAGACGTAGGCGGCGCGCGGCGCGCGGCACGGATGCGTCGTGCCTGCGCAACGCGAGCGCTCTCTTTCGTTTTGGCCTTTTGGAACGCGATTGACAAGCCGCCCGTGGCGAAGCCCAAGGCGAGTTCGTTTCAGCTATAAGAGCTGAGCACGTTTCTTATCCGCATATTTTTTAAACTGTTGAAATTTTTTTAAAAAAAATACAATAAATTAATTTAAAATATAGTTTTTTTAAAATTTAAAATAATTAATTATACACTAGTAATTTAAAGCCGCTGTTTACTCTAACCGACTTCTGAAACAAACTCGGGCTAACGCTAATCCGCCACCACCATCCGGCGAAAAGCGATTAAACAAAACTCGAAAGCAACACGCACGCGGCATAAACCGCTACATGGATCGGATAACTCCTAATCCCCCTGTAGACTCTCGGTGGCACGTTCAAAAGAAGACGGCCTAGATTTTACGTGCTGGGAGATCCTTCTTTCGGTTCTCTTTAGGCTGGAGCAGCGCAGAAGAGGGAAAATCTCGCCGTCCTCCCCAGCGACAGGCAACGAGCCAACCTGAACATGCGTGCCTGCACCTTCCTGGAACTAACACACCGTACGGTACCGTACTCTCAGTAATTCTCCATTGACAACGACGTATACTAATGACTGACGAATCCGTGCTTCACACGTTCTCCCCCCTGGAGAGCACGGGCAACTCTGCCATGGGCAGCATGGCCCTCCTCCAACAACAAATTCACCGCGACGACAATACGAACAAATCCGGCGTGATCTTGCTACCGTCTGTCGCTGTGCTATCTTCCCAGCAAGCATGCGCGCTAGTGCTCCTTCCTTTCTAACAAATTCGAAGCCGCGCGCCACAAATCAGCAGGGCGGCTAGCGGCATCAGCCAGCGTGATTGATCTCGCGATGGGGCCAGGCCGCGTCTTATCCCGCCGCGTCATGCCGGGCGCCACTTTCCTGCACCACCGCATCCTCTCCATCTTTCTCGCGCACCATGGAGGCGTCACCAGGGCAGGGCGTGGCATGTTATCGCCTGATTGCAAATCGTGACCGTCACATTAGAGCCGTGATTGCAGCTCTTGTGTCAGTGGTTCACACTGCAGGAGCTTCCGTGGTTTTGGTATTGGACTGCGGTTATTGGGACGGGGACAGTACTGTTTGTACTGGAGCGAGAGGTCCACGAGTGACTTTGTGTGCGTTGTCATCTCGTGGGATTTGGATTCCAGGGGCGCTTTGAGAGCAAAGTAGAGCTAACTACTATTAGCTATAAAACTATTTTAAAATAGCATTTAAGTTAATAAGTATAACAAATTAGCTTTATGATTGTCTTTTTTTTTCTCTTTTCTCTCCCTCTCACTTCTATAATTAATATATTTATCTTAGACCATGTAAAGAGCTAGCTATTTCTCCTTTTTTACTCTCTCCTTTAATATGATTATAGTTGGCTTATAGTGTACTATTAAACTTACTATGATGAGCATGATGGCCTGCGGTTCAATAGAGGACTGACAAGTTTTCCGGAGTTACACTTAGTTGTTGGTTATAGCAGAAATAGTCCTAACCAAAAGTTAGAATAAGATAGATAATTCTTCTTCTTTTTTTATATATTTTAGTGGGCTGTGCTAAGACATTCCATTTAATATCCACAAAGCAAAATTAAATTCAAAATTTTATATCGACGAAGTTTGTAGATGTTTCTGTTCCCAACGTGCCACAAGAAAAAAATGTTACTCCAGTATTTAAAAAAAACCCAAAACTCCGTGAAACTTTATGTGGAAAACTCTATGTGCGCCCTTGTTTAGGCACCCATATTGTACTAGGCCAATCCCATCCTGCCCGAGTTCACATAGGCCAGAAAAGTGAGTCTCTCTCGTGTGCAGCTGCATTTGGATAAGTCTACTTCCACTATCCTCAACTATACATTACATCTTATTCGTATTTCTTAATTATAAAATCAGATATATTGATCTCTTTAACTCTTAAAACCATGCAAAACGACTCACTCAGCTATTTTGAAGGTGATTTTCACTAACCTGACGTCCACATGGCAGCCCAGTCATCATAAGAATAACAAATAAAGTGGAGCCCACATGTCATTCCTCCTTTCTCTCTCCTTCTCTACCCTCTCTCTCGCTGTCTCGCACAATATTTCTTCTTGACGGTATCATGGCGGCGGCGGGCTATAGCAAGGAAGCGGGAGGTTGAAGAGAGGTAGCAAGGCGCTGACATTGCGGTGGCACTGAAGCATCCCTTGCGCTAGGAGCTTAGGCAAAGAGGAGCTCGAGCTACGTGGTTGCCAAAGTCAGGGAGATGAGTGTCGATGTAAAAACCACTCATCCGCCTATGCTCGTGACCAGTTGCCTCCCACACGCCCGCTACATTTGTAAGTTCAAGTGTCATTAATTTGGTTTCGATGATTAATGATAAATCTAATTATGTGAGATAAATATAATTATTAAGATATTTTTTATAGTCTCTTTGAGATATAAAAATAAAAATGAGGTATATACTAAATCATGTTCTCATTTGATCTGAAAAATATTGAGAGATTTATGATCAAACAATTATTGTTTTAATAGCTTATGATAAAACGGTTTTCCAGGACTAATCTCTCTACATGAGTTGGTGGATAGTTTTCTCCCAAATTTAATATAAGTAGAGATGGTAATATATTATTTGATGATGAATCTTAATCATAATGATAAAACACAAGGAGATTAAGCTATATATATTCTTTCTATTGACATATATGCGATTTCTATGTTAGTGATATATTCTTATGAGACTAATGCTTTATTTGAGCCACATCCTTTTAGTCTTTATTATTTTGATAACATGTAGATCACGAAGATATGTGTCTATGTTTATCTATGTCAATACCACATGCTCTCTATATATGTATAGGATAAAACTACATTGGTTCATCTTTAGTTATGTATGTACTTGCTTCTCATATGCATGTGCTTAGGAGGAGCAAATCCTATACATTTGTTATGTATGTTCTAGATTTATGTTGTTCATCTTCTCTTTAATATTGGATCTTTAAAATTGAGTATATATGTGAGTACATGATATTTGGTGTTACTAGATTCTCAAAAAATTAATTTATATCTTTCATATGCAACTGATTGGTCATCAAGTGAAGAATGACGACCGATTTGGTAGGACTAATATTTTTTTGAGTTATGCAAAGGAATAGGTTCTACTATGATTAGGCTAATGGATGATACTATGGTTTAATTGTTATAAGCCAAAAACTCATCATGTTGACAAGGATGAAACCAAAACTATAATAAAAAGTAACTCTGGATGATCAAAGACTTGGCATAAAGATGGTTTAATCGGATTGTCACAAGTGTTAATTTTAGCTCAAGCATCGACCCTGATGTGGATGGCATAAGAAAAAAATGTATAATGCAACTAAGAATGTTTTTATAAGTCTTTTGTCGATCTCGGTGTTTGATTAAAAGACCGAATTGCTAGATAGACGTCGTACTATCAATAAGGGTCTATAAAGTAAGCATGTGGATGATCTTGTACCATGTTAGTTCACTTGCACATAGTGAGAGTATCTATTCAAGTATGGTGAGCCTTTTCTCAAGTCCCATACAAGAGAGAAAGGTGGACATATCTAATAAGAATGAGTAGTATCTTATGGCTATGTCCACTTGAGCATTTTTTAGAATTTGAGTCTTTTCTTCTTAAGAAAAGTTATGATTATTGGATGGATTGTTTATGGGTTTTATAGCCCTTTGAATAAGCTTTCCATATAGTCTAAGAACATCGAATTTCAACACCCGAGTCATGAGATATCGCCATTTTTGTGTCGGTCGGTCGTGCTGAAAATATGGCCTACGGTCGTGCGACGAGACGTAGGCGGACCGCCACCTGGTCTAACCTAGGTCTTCTAGAGACATTTTGACCTCACCAAGAGGGGTGCCGGTCAGACCGGATCTAAAGGTTGGTTGGGCCAGAAGTTTGCAGAAAGGTTTTTGAAGGTGTCGGTTAGACCGAGAGTTTACAGAAATGTTTTTAAAGGTTCTGTTTGGATCAGGACCTCAACATCAGTCGAACCAGGATACGCATTAAATGCGTTGCAAAAACTCTTTTTTTATCATTGCACGGGCTAGGCGGTCGGACCAACAATGTTCAGAAGTTAGAGGATCTTGCCTTCAGCAACTAGTTTGGCTTTGTGGGTGTATAAATACACCATCCCTAATAGTAAGGGTAAGGCTTTGGCACTTCATTGCATTATTTTGAGTTCTTGCAAGAACTCTCACACTCTTGAGCACTTAGATCATATAGTGAAGTGTTAAATAATGAGTTGAGCTAAGCCAAGTATATTGTTTCATTTTTAGAGTTAGTGTGACACTTGATCATTCTCAGCAAGCATCCTAGACAACTCTTAGAGGTTGTCGTCTCCTATACGACTTGGCGGAGTATACTCGGTGACCTTTCCAAAGGAGTTTGTGGAGGAGACCTAGTGATTGATTGTGAGTGGCTCAGTGTTCGCCATCTCCAGAGTAGAGAAAAATAACTCCTAGTGATCAAGGCTTGTGTAGATCACTTCAGGACTGACTCTCATCTTGCCTATCTCTTAATGAGGAGATTCGGAGGCTTGGTGGTTTGAGCGGTAAAGTTGGACTCGCCTCAACGGGGATTAGGAAACCGACAAGTTTTCGAACCTCGGGTGAAAAATCGTTTGTCTCTTACTTCATTTACTTTATTGTATTTACTTTGAACAAGTTTACATACTAGAGATTATTTATGCTAATATGACCCTAGACTTGCAAACCTCAACATAGGCTAACCTTCTCTGTGCACATAGTTAAGACTATTTGATTTAGGTCTTGAATTGTGTAAAAATTATTTTGATTCTTTTTCATATATAAAACCCGGTTTTAGCCAAAAGTTTTTTAACCGTCTATTCACCCCCTTCTAGTCAGTTTCCTTGATCCTACGATGCTCCTCATCCCCCTTTCCCAAGTTGCCCTAGAGCCTAGGTATGGCAACTAACAAAGGAACTCGAGGTGCTTGGTGACACAAAACAAGCAAGTGGTGGGGGCAGAGCTGGCAGGAAGGCGTTGAGGCCGATGGCAGGGAACTGACGAGGAGGCATTAAGGCCGGTGAGAACAAGGAGGCGTCAAGGTCGACAGTGGCGTTGAGGTCGCAAAGCTCCTCTCAGGAAGCTAGTTGGCGAAGCCCTCTAGGATTTGACCTGAGGAGGCCGAGCGACGGCGACCATCCCTGCCTTTGCCTTTTCTCCTACCACCGGCTCCCACGCCTTCCCACCATCCCGCACTATCATTGCTACGAGTTCAAGCTCAAGCTACTACCGTCGTCATCAACTCGTCAAGTTCGTGCATTGCCTAGATCTGATCGGGGGTATGCTTGGGAGTTAAGCAACTGGGTGATGAAATGCCTCTCCCTTTCAACAGTGGCAAGGAGGTCGAGCAGTGGCGATGGCTCATGGAGGGGGACAGGCATGGCCGAAATCACAGCGAGGAGAGGGCAACCACATCCGAAATCACGCCTTGTCTACCGCCTTGTGCACCATATATCCACGCGGATGAGATGCTGATAGAGCACTGTGTTTTTAATTTTTTTTCTAGTGTAAGTATCACTTACATAAGGATCTCACTAGTGTTTTTATTTTTTTTATTTTCTCTTCTAGTGTCATGTAAGCCAGATAAATTTAATACTGTCATATAGATGCCATGTTAGTAAATCATCTTTAAAACTGTTGAGAGAGTCAATTTATATCGATTTTAATAATTAAGGGGTATCTGATTTTAGGGTTAAAGAACGTGAATCAGATTCGAGGTATAGCTGAGAAGGCTAACTTCTTCCGCTGCATTTTGCCGTACGAAACAACGCTGGGCTTGAGGCCCATAACAAACACACGCTCTCTCTCTCTCTCTCTGAAGGAGTGAATCAATCATACGCGCATGATCCATCGCCGAGAGTCCGAGCCCCGCGCGGTGAACTAACCCGAATGTCTCCACCAACTAGTTGTACGAGTGTACAATAGTAAATCAAGCGAGTCTCAAGCTAGGGGAGTGAAGGGGGGTGTCACCGGGCGGCCGCTTTCCGAGTTGACGCTGCACCCAATGGCACCGGCCCAGGATCAGACGCCACATGCGCCCGTGGCTGTGATACAAACTCCCCCGCTCGTTTCTGTCTCCTGGCTCCGGCTCGGCGTGAGTGTGAGTGCGTGATTGCACCGCTGCAGCCTGCAGCAGCAGCAGCATCGGAACTCGAACACACGGCAGCCGGCTTCCGCCGGTTTCCCGTTCTGTGACTAGAGGTAACCGTACGTCGGAACTCGCAAGGCTTTTGCATGCACTAGCGTGCAGAATTCGTGTAGGATCTGGTCCTCCGCTACGTACGCTGCTGCTGCTTCTGCTGTCTGTCCCCGTCCCAAGAAAAAGAGAAGAAGCTAGCCAGAATAATGTGATGCGAAGCCACGTCGGTACATGTATAGTACTAGTACTGGGTGGATAGTGGGCAATGCGCCACTAGATACTCCAGTCCAGTCCACATCACCCAGGCGCAAAGCTGGTCCTGAGCTGAGCACGACGAGCTCGATCGCAGCCGCCCGCATACCGTGTACCGATCCTAGTAAGATCGTCGGAGCCTCAACTTTTGACTGGGTTTATTGACGGAGAATGAGATGCGGATTCTAACGAGTACACGTCACCAAACCGCACTAGTCAAGGCCATGCATCTGCGGCTCTGTGCCCATCGATCCGTTCGCCATCGCCAAATTTGCAACGTAGTACTAGTATAACTGAACACTGAACAGCGCTAGCTTCCGCCCAAATCCACCCATAATCTGCCAGAGACAAATGTTAGCGTGATATACACATGTGCGACGCGCGTACTGCATGCCCCCGTCTCATTGGTAGTCGAGAGTTGAGGGAAATTGGAAGTTTGGGACGAGTTGGCACCAGCAGGCCTTCGTGCTCCATCTGCCAAGTAGTACTAGACCTGTTGATATGGCCTCTCTCGACGGTCAATCTGTTTCAAGCTGTGGCAGTGACCGCGTACAAAAAAAAACCCTCCTCTCTCGTGCCTACGTGGACTATGCGAAGCTACTGAAGGAGCCATCTTTTTTTGATGTGACTCTGACAAATCACTGTCGGGCTGAGCTGCTACCTCTCAAAATTCGATCCGGTGCTATCAATTTTTTCTCGCCAAATAATAATCATTGAGGAGGAGAATTTCCCACGTACCTGAATTGATCGGCTAGGATAATTAAGTGCCTAACTTATCTGCAAGATCAATCGAAGCATCTGAAATCTGCAGGTCTGTAGCAAGATTTAACTTTTCTTTGGATCCCATTCTGATCACATTCCGATCATCTTAGGAAATGACGACAAAGAAGAAGAAAGAACACTGAAGAATAATTAAGACTAAAAAAATGTACACTGGACGGACGGACAGACCGTAGATAATCAGCGCCGCGACGGCCGCGGCGGGTCATCTCTCGGCGGCGAAAGGAGACGGCGGGACCTGGTCCTGGACGGTGCGAAGGCTACCGAGCAGCCGGCACGCGCCGGAGGCGAAGAGGGAGAGCCAGGCGACGAGCGGGGTGCCGAGCAGGACGAGGCCGACGGGGACCATCCAGAGCTGCTCGTGCGCCGGGTGGAACACCACCGCCCCCCACACCAGCACGCCCGCCCCCGCCACCCCCGTCGCCGCCACGCCCGCAGCCACGGCCAGGCACGACCACGTCAGCCTCATTCTCTCGCCCACCGCCGCCGCCTGCTGCCCTCCTCCTCCTCGTCCCGCCTCCACGTCCAGCGCGACGGCGCCGACGGCGACTGGTTTCCTCTCCTGCAGCCGCGCCATTGCGAGCTGGTCGTCGTGCCGTGGCCCTGCGTGCGTGCTGGTGGCTTGCGGCGAGGTGAATATACTACGTTGGCGAGGGGGGCCTGAGGCGGGGGCATGCGGGCGGGGTTATCTGGTGATGGCTCGCCCACGCCACGCCGGAGGCTTCCATTTCTACTGCACGCACGCGATGCGGCATCACCGCTTATCACTTTCCACACCAGGATCGAAGGGCTTTGATGGGTTCCTTGCCAGAAAAAAAAAAGAGTACCAAATTCACGATTGTCACGTTTTGGAAGGTAATATATCAAACATTTACTAATCATTTCATCCTTGTTTAACGCCACGATAAAGGGATTGATTGGGTTTTTTTGGGGGGCAAGAAATCAATCGTGCTCTAAGTTTTAACCTCGTCCCAAGTTCGGTTGCTCCGAGCGTAATCTGCATCCAGCTCAGCCCACCCGGTCGGTCGATTCTGTGGTGAGCTTGTGTGGGGATTCAGGAGGTGTTCGTTTGCCGGCCGGGCCGTTGCACTGCTCGCACACATCCAGCGTCAGCTGGAAAGTTTGTCGTATCGTGCCGGATGCAGCAACGTGTAATCGAAGCAACACGCAATGTCTCGTTTTGAACGTAAAAGTTTCGGGTGAAACGCTACAATCAATCTTGTATTTCTGTGTAACTTTCCATTACATAGTATTTTTTTCGATTAGAAAATGCTATACATCGCTTGGATTTTAGAGGAAAACCACGCTAATTATATTTTGACCTTCAAAGCCACTTTATAATTCACGCTTCATGACCTCGTTATACAGCTCCGGTGAACTTTGACGAGATCCCTAGTGATTAGTTTTTGGTTAGAATGGGGTAGGAAAGGAGTTGTTTTCAATTCCCCGGCTTAAAAGAGATGGCGGCTAGGCCGACTGCTGTCTCAACAATTTGAGAGGAGAGAGATGGACCAGTGTTTGCAGCTAGAGAAGCTCATTATTAAAGTGGTTAGGAGATGGTGAAAGGTGACGATAGATTTGGCAGCGAAAGCCATTTTTGATGGTGGACAACAGCTTAAGGATTGAATTGAGAGGAGGGAATGGCATGGCTCAGATGTGGCAAAGGGTGGTGGGCATATAGATGGCATGATGTTGCATCTGTTGTCGAGGCCTCAGATGGATGCCTGCATCAAGTGGAATGAAGAAGAATAAGAAAGGAGCAGATGAGAAATCTAACAATCGAACGATCAGAAATACATGTGATTTGGTCTTTAAGGAAAGAAATGTATCTAATGACATATAGGCCTTGTTTAGTGAGGCTATAGCTTCTCTGCCTCCAATAGTGTAGATTCTAAGAATCTGTAATCGTAAAATAAAAATATGATAGAAGCTAGAAGCTGAAAAACTTATCTTTTTTTAAAAAATATTATTAGCTGATTCTCAAAATACAAGTTACCCAGCAAGTCTATAGATACATCCTTTCCAATTCACCCATTTCTGCTCAGTTGTTCGCACAGGAGCGAGTAGTGTTTTGCATTTACTACTATATTCTCATCTTTGTTCTTCTATTTCCATCTTTTAACAGACCGTCCGTTTCTTCAGGTTCAGCAAATTAGATAGGCGAATACACTAACATAGGATGATGTAAACCCTAATTTTTCAAGCCATTAAAAACTATTTTAATAAAAATTATAATTTTAAAAATTTAATTCTTTGTGGATAAATTAAGGACATAAGTGTTGAGATCTCAATTACATCCCTCTTTGTGACCACCAAAAATTCTAGATAAAAAATCCCTATCCAAATTTAAATATTGGAATTCAAATTCTCCCTCCCAAATCATCCATTAAATTTTTCCTTATTCCAATTCTAAAGCCCATCAATTTCCTCTCTCCTTAAAATTCAAAGTTCCATTGAGAACCTCCATGCTCAACCCATGGTTCAATTTGAAGTTTTGAATTCAAACTTACCTTAAAATATTCCTATCACATCTCTTCCAACATATTTCAAAATCTATCAAAGTTCTAGTCTAGAGGCCCTTGTTTGAAATCCTCAAAATTTGGTGGACTCAAACATCAAATTTGGGCTTAAATATCCTTTCAAAATTTCCATATATCCCTCAAACCAAAATTCATACAAAATTAACCAAAACTTCCTTAATCACTTTGGCCCTATCTCCTCTTTTCTAGCCGGCCTGCTCAGTCGCCCCTTTCTCTCCTCCTTTTCATGGCCAACCCCATCGGCCTTGGCCAATCTTCTTCTATCACCCATGGCCCAATTCACTTCCTCTTCCGCGTTGCAACGACCCATGGCTTGCATGTGTGTGCCCCCGCACGTGGCCACCCGACGCCAATTGAGTGGACACCCACTCTCCTTCTTTTTTCCTGGGTCCACGCGTCAGCCGTAGAGGCTACGCAACACTCTCTAGTGTGTCACCAACTACGTGGTCATCATCTTTCTCACCTCTCCCAAGCCACAAGCATCATGCGCTTGATGAAATGTGTCCTTGGCAAAAAATATCTTCGGCCTAAGGACAACACTGCCTCGTCGTCCTGTCTCATCCATCAGCTGAGCCGGAGTTCCTAGCTATCCGATCCATCTTCTGTACATCCTCGCCATCCCCTCTCTGCTTTGCATCATCTCTGTGTACTAAAACCTCACAAGAAAAATCCCGTCTCCGCTCAAAATATCTCACCGGACTCCACCGCCTCTCTCTCTCTTGTCCTCTTGTGCCATCGTGTGGCTATAAATCCTTAGCCTCCCTCTTTCCTTTTTCCCTGCCATGGTTGCATCCCTCCATTCACTATAACACACTCAGAATGAGCTCGAGCATCCCAACCCGCCGACGAAATCCTCCTCTTTTTTATGAGCATCTCCTCATTCCTCTCTTTTCCTCTAAAAGGGTGTACTTTGGGCATGACCAAACATGTGCAAGTCTCCTAACCATATGTTATAGAAAGTTTTGGTAATTAATGATAATATATACTGCGACTAAATATTTCTATGAGTTGGAGTGACTAGGTTTAGTTCTGGTATCAAGATGAGGATATTGATAGATATGTTGGTGAAGAGAAGATATTGAAGATGTGGAGAGCGAAGTGGTTTTATATGGTAATACAGTGAAGGAAAAACAGTGCTTGGCCATGATAGATCATGTGGTCGTGAAGGGCAAGCGAAGAGTTTAGCATCAACGGACCAATACAATAATGAAAAGCGAGTGAAGACTTTGCGTCGATAGATTGTGCAATGCCATGCAAAGTTGCAGAAAATATGCATCAATTATTTAAAGAGTGCAAGATAGAGTGTCAAAGATTAAGACGATACGAGACATTGATCAAGGCAAAGATATAATTATTTTAGGACTAATGTGTTTAATGAGATATAGATAAACAGTTTCAATGGTGAAATAGATTTTATGTTGGTAATCCTCACGGTAAAGCAAGAATATGAGATGAAGGTGTTCCTCGAAGTATAACTTTCTATTTACCTTTTAGTACAGGAATGACATACTATTAAAAGAGATGCAACGTTGAAGTATTTGTTTATATCTCGGTGCTCAAAGTGAACATTCTAAGTGCTTCCTTAAAAGAAATATAAGCCTTAATCTATTCTCTGAGAGGTTTTAGAATTTGTTCTTGATTGGGTTGGGTAGCCCTCTAAATAAGCTTTTCATAGAGTGTAAGATTGTCAAAAATAGACTTCAGAGCAAGGAGTCATGACTGTTTTTATAGGGTGCTATCACGGAGTAGTGGAAACTCTAGACTTTTTGGCTAGATACTTAAGACCAAATAGAGAATCTTATCTAGAGACTCTAGAGATTTTGGCCGGATACTCCAAACCAAACAAAGAAGCTTGTTTAGAGTTTGTGATGGTTTTGGTCGGAGACTCCGAATTTTGAATCTATGAGTAACAGCTAATTTTAGGGCTCGGATATTTAAACCCCTCTCCTCTCCATCCTTTATAGTTATTTTTGAGACCGGGTCCCAGCAAGAGTAGATCTATCCAAATCCAAATAGCCTATTTCAAATCCCCTATCTTCGTGGTAGCTCTTTATGAGAGTGATTTGAGGAGAGAAAGAATTGAGTTGAGAGATTGAGATGCTAAGATAAGTAAGGTACACTCCATTCTTTGAGCACTTAAGTTCATAACAAGTAAATCTTTAATTGTGTTTGTTACTCTTGAAGATCAAGGTCTCCTAGATGACTAAAAGTCGCCGATGAGCTCCTAAAGTTGTGGTGAGTCACCAAAAATTTGTGAAGATTTATCTTTACCTCTACAAAGAGAACAGGTAACTGAGTAAAAACCAAGCTTGTGCTTAGAAGTTGCTTGGTAGAATAAGTTTTACCGGAGGTAGTAGCTCATTACCTAAGTGTGTGGACCTTAGTGGTTACTTGGGAACGGAGTTTTGCTTCGATGGTTGCTTAGAGGCAAAAGCTTCATCCTTGATGCTTGTTTAGTGAGGTTTGGGATCAAGAGAGATTCAGCTCCTGAGAATCCCTCAATAGAGACGTAGAATCGTTGGGATCTGTACTTCGGGAAACAATTTTTTTATCTCTATCTCTCACTTGTCTACTTTACTTTCTTGCATTATTTATCGTTGATTTGAATAACCTCTTTCCTCCACTACCTTTAAGGGTGTCTCTTTCAACTATTCTTTTGGACGGAGTGAAAGATGATAGCAATATCTGGACTCACTATCTAGAGACTTTGCTAAGGCTCTCTATAGGCTCATCCGAATAGTTCAGCTATATTAACTAGGCACTCTAGAAGACTTTGTCTAGATACTCTGGAGAATTTTGTCTAGATACTATGGCTATTTTGAATGGATACTCTAGAGGAACTTCGTCCGAATACTCTGGCCCTTTGGTCTAGATACTTCGGAGAAGAATTTTATTCCGTTGTGAATGTTTTTCAGGAACGCCTATTCACCCCACTCTAGACGACATCAAGCTCCTTTCAAGGATCTCTTCCCGAAAACCATGGATCAACAGCGTGTCACAACGTCGTTCAATCATTGCTGCACTTGGCCTCACACCACCGACCACCGTTGCACCTCTATTCCTTCATCTGAGCCACTCATCATCTTCCTCTCCCATTACTTGTTGTCCCAATGGCCTTCAATCATCGAGCTTTGCCATCGCTTGCCAGATTGACGTTGGCAGTTGCCGGTTGTCTATCTCCTATGTGGTGAACCCCCACACGATGCCACGTGGCTACCACATCAGCCATCATGGGTTACCATTATGCCATGTGGACCAGCCCCTAGTAGACCTAGCATATGGAAGTTGGACCGAATAAGTAGTCCACTAGCCCACGAGGTCAAAGTCCACTAGTTCTCCCTCTCTCTCAGCAAAAGTTTAGGATGGACCCTTCTTTTTCTCCAGGCTAGCCCTCTTCTTGTGACATTGCTATTGGACCTACCTAATAAGGCTAAGGTCCACCAACAACATTTTATCCTCCGCTCATCGACTAAGCTCATCATGCACCATCCTCCTCTCTCTTTGACCCTCAAGTCCCACCCATCAACTAGGGAATATTTTTAAGAATATTCTTTTTTCTAGTTTTAATATATCATTTTCCTTATTCTAGAAAATCCATTAAACTTTTAAAATTCATACATCTCTATCCGTAACTTTGATTGATCCCATTAAAATCTCTAATTTTTTTTATAAAATTGAGATATACCCAATGACACTATTAGTTATTAATAATAGTATTTTATTTTTAAAGTTTTGTTTGGTTTTCTCTCTTTTGCACGTAGTTGATAATGATGAAAATTATTTTGGAGCAAAGATTTTCAAAGATGTAAGACAAGTCACCCTTAATCATATTGCTCATAGTTTTTAAATTGTTTTATTTGTAGTATGCATATTAATTTGACCTACCTCGGTTTGCGTGGCATACCGACGGAACTAGCCAGTAGATGTATTCTACATGTAGGTTGTTGATACCCCTTTTCCCTGTCGCTCCACCCTATGGTACCTCGACAACTGTGCCTTTAAGCATTGATGCTAATGGTCCCACTCACTTCACACTTGTCTGTAGAAATAGAAAAATGGGTTAACGAAACCTTTTAAAGCCCAACACGTAGTGTCAATGAGTTTGTGAAATAAAACTTGTTTACGAAAACCCACGATGCAAAGTGATCGTCTTTGTGATGGTGTTCTGTATTCGCATATAAGGATTGATTCCTTAAAAAAAATTATTTGTTATTTGAGTATCTCACAATGTAACAATATGGATAGTATGGGATACCCTTGACTAAATAATTAGTAGATCAAAAATGCCTTGTATACCAATAGTTGGAAAATAACTGAATGAAGAGATGTAAGTTAATTTGTTGCGCAGGGTGTAAATTAATTATTAACATGTTGGACATGATTGAACGGAGACATGTCGGATCCCTAGGTAGAAGAGGGTCGAGGTTTACCTGATACTTAGTTTAGAGAGAACCCTTCAATATGGTGTGAGTTATCCTTGATTAGTTTTGAAAAGGGCTTATCGCAAACTTTCCCATTGATGGATGTGGGAAGTAAGCTCGCATCAGGTGGTGAAAACGTTCACCATTTACAAAGGTTACCAAACTGTTCGAACAGCTATACCCATGGTTAAGGGCGATTGTGAAGTGATTTTTTTAGAGTAGTTTTGTTGCCTGTGCTTTACGATAGTGGTTTGTGGGATTGAAAACTGTTATCATAATCGGCCATAATGTCTCATGGATGACCATTAGATGGTTTGAAATGATTTTGTGTAGATCGGGATGTCAAATGGCATAATAGATTAGGATTCTTGAGGGAAAGAAATATGTGATGGAGATTATGGATAGCTCTAGGAGCCAAAGAGATCAGATGATGAGAGAGTTTAATGTTGAAAGTGAAAAGAAATTAATAGATGAGAAAAAGTATGGAGAGTCGCCTAAGGGCAGTAGGTTATGCGCTGGTATCTTAGCAGGACAACCAACATAATAGTTTTAATCAACTAATTTTTTTTTCATTCACTTAAGTTGTACAAAGTAATTTACAAACAGAATCGAGGCGAGAGCCTCTTTCCGACACATGACAAACCAATCACACTTAGTATTTTAAAAAATATTTTTAGAAAAAGTTTGCAATATAAACCCAAGCCTTTCTTTAAAACCTACATTCTTCCAGTTCTTGCTGAGTACGTAAATACTCAACCGTTGTTCTTATCTCCTCTAGGATGATGAAATTAAATATTAGAGTTTCGTTCTTAGTCCCATGCCATCACTTGTGGATTGGCTTCTAGGTTTGCTAAGTCCCATTGTTACTTCTTTACTTGTCGATTATATTTTTGAAATTGTTCCAAAGATATGATCTCATAAAAATATAATATATCTATATTACAATACCAACTTTATGTCCTCAAACTGATATCGGCATCATGATTTTAAGAAAGTCCGTTTACACTAATATCATACAATGCACTTCTCTTGTATCTCTATAGGTGCTATCGGGGTGTGACAGACAACTCTGTGACTGTTACTATCCCCAGCTATGGAGTAGTATGTTTCAAGTAGAGTACTTACAGTCTTCTTCCAGAGAGTGGGACAAAAAAACAAAACCTGACACCGCAAAGGGTCCCCCGGTCGACTCATCCTCGGAATCAAGATAGCCAACTCTTGTCTCTTCCCATATAAAGTCCATGGATTCATCGATCGATCGTCTCGGATGGCCCTACTCCGTTTGTCTCAAGAATTATTTTTAGCAGGAGTTGTGTACTAGTCAACAGAAATGGCTTACCTGCCATGGTGATATTGCATTCATTCAGGAGCCCACTCTACCCAAAAATAGATGCTCAAATGGGACACATGTGCTCCTCTTTCTTCTCTAGGGATGCTGCAACCGCCAACAACCATGATTCTTTTTAAGAAAAGCCTCAGGCATGTTTGGAATGGATATATTTTACAGATGACAATTCAGTTTTTTTTGAACAGAAAATATTGAATCCCTATTGACTTTAACACTTGAATACCTGATCAGCTGATGGCACGACCACGCACGATCTCCTCAGAGATACTGATTGTGTTGCTCGCAAGCAGGGCAGACCAAATTGTAATTTGATAGGATCCTGATAAGGGATAACACAGGTTCAGCCGTTCAGGTATCAGCATCACCAAACAGGTTAGTAGTATCACTTAACAGTCCAAACTGCGTACTAAGAAGGCTCTCTCAGAAATGTAAGGGACAACTAAACTGCTAAGCACCGATGAAATGATACCGTGAATATCAAAAGCAAATTATGCTGTCCCTTGGAGGGTTCAGCAGATGTGAAGCTAATGTTGATGGAGCATCCGACAAAGTATTGTCGTCTCAGAGGAACATAATCTGATGCACTTCATGAACAGTAGAAATAATCTTTCTTTATCACTCTGCATTTCTCTGGCATCTAATAGAAACCCTCGTCTACACTGCTAATAAGAATTTATGCTGCAACAATGCTGTGACTACACTTCAACATGAGGTTACACTGTTTGAATGCTAACATCTTAGAATAAAAATAAAAATGCAATTGTTACATCGTACATTCAGTCACTCGGCAATATTAGTACTGGAACCAAAGGAACAGTAGTGTATGAAACTATGAATTTGTCATTTAGTGGATGAGCTCAAGTATAATGACTAATTACAAATATGAATTGAAGTTGCAAAGCATAATTGACACTAGTTTTAAAAAAACAGTCAAGTTATGGTCAAACTGAGCATTGCTGATAGACAAACATACCACAGGCATGTAGAAGTAAAAGCTGACAATTTGTGTCATAGCTAACCAAAAATTGGTATTAACCTTCTCTAGTCAGAGTTCAATTTCTCCTCAATGCTTGATTTGCTTAGGATAAAAACGCCAACAATGATAAGACTGGCAACTACAAATCACTGTATGAAAATACATCAAAGTCAAAAAAAAGTTGCATCTCAGTTAAAACAATTCTGTATACATGTAAACTGAAAAGGGAAAAAAATGGCGTATCCATATTTTACAATTATTCAGAAATTCAGAGGTACAGATCTAGTAACCAAGTGATCTGTTGTTATTGTTGTTGCTAGGAGTTATGGCAGGGCTTAGCTCGTATTTAACTGCTATACCTGTGGACAGGCCACTTACACTATAAAGAACAAGACCATCTATTTCTCTATTATATAAAAAGGCAAATCTATTTCAGCGTAATAACAACCTAACATTCCAGTGTGTTTTCTTAATTTCTTTCCTACCTATCAATTAACTGTATCTCTCAAAGCAAAACTTCTCATATAACACTGAATTACAAGGTAATTTTTTTGCATACCTATGCGACTGTTTAAATTACTAAGATGACTTCAGATAAAGTCATCTAGCTTATCTTCATTGTCATACTATGGATCAATAAACTCACTCCTACTAAGAAGTAATGTGACAGATCAACCTTGGATACTCCCCAACTAATTGAAAATAAGGAAAATGGCCTATTTCTTATAGAGGACATAAGCTAAAACAGATGTTTGTGGCCTTCTTATTATTTGATTGTATTAGAAACTTGCTAGATGCACAGTACACAAAATGGAAAATTCTCAAATTACCCTAGAAGGCAGTGGCTCCTCGAACAGGAAATACCCTGCAAGACCTGACGAGATGAAGTTGGCAGCGAAATTTGTGACGGTTGCTTGAAGGGACGACAGTGCCTTGAGACTGTTCACATTGCACCCCCACATTGTCACATTGAAAAGTATCACCATGCTGTATTTCAGCAGCTGTAGAAGGCAATATTAATGTCAGTGACAAAATAGCAGGCAGCGATAGTACACTGGTAGGAGGGGTTAATCCGAAGCACAGGTTAAACCGGTATCGTTTGACATTTGAGGTAATTTCACCATTCGCTCCTAAATTAAATGGATCACACATAATAGTTAACACTTAACACTTCATTCCCCCAAAAAACAATAGTTAACACTTGACCAGCAATTTCCACATGATCTCAGTTATACTTCTAGCAGTAGCTGAGAGGGGTCACATCTAACATCGCATTGTCTGACGAATTCGCAACTTCGGATCCAAGTCAGCGACTGATTCATGCTCATATACTTGACAAAAAAAATTAACCGAACCATCATCAACAAATTAAACCGAACTAAGGCTGAAGCGGGCCATCGAGGTTGCAGCCGCACTCTTTCAAGCAAGGCAAACAGAGAATAACGAGTTCGGATCGGAGAGAAGTAGAGCTGAGTACCGGAGGCCCGAAAAACTTGGCGAAGATGGCGGCGTTGAGACCCGCCGCGAGCGCCCACCCGTAGCCGCCTCCGCGTGTCATCAGAGCTGGAGATCACCGGAGATCCACTCCTCCACTCTGCCCCGCAGTCCTCATGCAGAACCATCTCCTCTCATGTTGGAGACAAACCAGCCGGAGCCCGTCGACGGAGAAGACGACTGGGCCTAAAAGCATGGGATTTTTTAAATGGGCCTTTATCAGGAGGCCCATAAAATCGGATCACATGGGCTTTATTGGGCTGGGCTAGATTTCACTACATACCGCACGTGGTGTACCTGTCGTGGGCGGAGGGGGGTTGTGCCATTGGGGAAGAAAGGCGGCTGCGGCGCGACGGCCTGAGGCGTCCTCTCGCGGTGCCGCCGCCGCTGTCGATCGGCCGTCGGAGCGCACTCGTGCAGCCACACCAATCCTCTCGCTGCCATGCGGGATCCGGATCCGGGCTTCACCGCCACCACCTGCACCGGCGGCCCGGCGCCGCGCGCCGCACGGTGCCCTAGTTGTACTGGCGATCGAGCACGATCCGCTAGGCAGGCGCTAGCGGATAGAATTTCAGAAGCTAATAAAGGCATTTGCTCGACCGGAGCAATTCAGCAAGTACGCCGTTGTTCCCTGCAGTACTTTGATCAGACTAGCTTTTTTTTTTGAAATTTAATCAGACTAACTAGGGATAGTTAGACCAACATGAATAGAGATTAATTGTTGTAGATTGAGTTCATTAACCTGGTAGCTAGCTCTTCTATTAATGGTACACGCGCTACGGTACAATTAGTTGTTGATTGTCTCTATAACTATAAAGTAGGGTCTCTTTTGTAAGATCTATCCTTGGTCCAATCTTACAGCTAGCTTGTTTGGCAACAATTGGGAACAAGACTGAAGGTGGAGGGGGAGTTTGTGGTGATTGCACCGATCCGAATTAATAACGCAGTAGATCGATTGAGCAAATATTTTGCTGGAGACTACAGCTATCACAATTCTATGAAAAACACATCTGTATTTTCGCAGATAGTCACAAGTGTTTTTTTTATATCAAAACCACGAAATTCCCATATACATGTAGTGTACTATCTAGCCACAAAATTGTGTCAGAATTCAGATAGTTATTATATCATCAAAATGATGGAAGAAAAATAAGGCTTATTCATGCTCATTACTTCAATCTGAAGGGAGAAATATATTACTATTTATATTGATTTGATATGTATTGAGCCGCCATAGATTATAAAAGTACACCACTATTTTCAAATACATACATTCTTTGTGTGTAGCCTGATCATATCAAACGCACGGCACATTTGAATAGTTATCACAACCCAAATTTCACTAGAGTTTTTTTCAAGATAAATTTATGCAATATAAACGATTTTAACGAGTTACTAGCTAGTGTGCTGAGTCAGAATAGCATTTTGTACGTTCAATATAAATTTATGCACCCTCTTGCTTTATTCGTTTTCAGTGGATACAAGTCGTTATGCTGTCTTCAAATATTATGTCATTAATTACTGTAGAACGTACAATGTAATACTAGTAGTTTATATGCCGCCCAGCTGGGAATCAAGACATTTACAAAGTGCCAATTTAGGATCACATCTATCAACTGAAAAAAGCACATCGCAATGCCATGCATCTTATGACTCTGCACAGGGGACAGATCAAAGGTTACAATCACATTTGGGAACAGAAAAAGAAGAAGAGAAAGGAGAACAATTTTATAAAAATTTCAGCTATAACCATATATCCAATCCGGTCGATCGTGCAGTGAATAATGCGTTGCAGGGAGCCAGCAACGACTCATTTGTCAAACAAACAGATTCCGAGGTCGCCGTCGCCACCGGCGCCGGCCGAGCCGAGCAACCCCGTCCACCTGTCTACCTCGTCCCTCTCGTCGCTGTTGAGAAACAGCAATGCTGCCATGTCATCCTCGCAGTTGTCCAGCTGCGAGCTCACACCGGCTGCCGCTGCCGCTGCTGCTGCAGCTTCCGGCGTTGCCTCCATGCTGCCACACTCCCCGGGGCTAAGCTGCGAGGCGACGAACTTGTCGAGCGCCCTCCAGTCCGTGGTCACCTTGTCGCCGGCGGCACACGCTTTCTTGGCCCTCCTGCCATTATTATCCCCCTCGTCGTCGTCCTCGGTGGCGGTGGTGGGCATCTGGCTCGGGTTCAGCGGGAGCGGCGCCGCGGAGGGGCTCTCCAGCTGCGGCAGCTCGGCGAGGTGACTGGAGTAGTGAAGGAGGGCGGCGGCGCCGTCCAGCTCCGCCTCCTGCTTGAAGCGCCCGCTCTTGGACTGCTGCCGCCTCATCTGCGCCGCCGCCGCGTACGCCGCGCTCGGATCGACGAACGCCGCCGCGGCGGCCCTCATGATGTTGCGCTCGTGCAAGGAGTAGTTGGAGTCCCACGTCTCCACCATGCTCCTCGCCGGATACGCCGTCCTCTTCTTGAACGCCCGGCACACCACCCAGCCTTCTTCCTGTAGTACACACACAGTAGAATTAACACACTATCTAAGTAAGCTGTAAACTGCATTTTGCAAGGCTGACATTGACATCTAAGTATGCGCCAATCATTCGTAAAATTAGATAGCTCCCCACTGTGTGATAGTGGAACAATACGAGCTGAAACTTTTAGTTTTGTGGTGACATGTTGGCCATGCAGCTAGCATGCAATGGTTTTGATGAGTGCTAGTAGCATACTAGTTGCATACAGCTTGTAAACAATGGCGCGTGTTAGGACGTTCACACCAGGGAAACCCTAACTAGACCATGCATGCGCATGCAGTTGTCTACTAGGAAAAAGGTTTGGTATTAGTGGTAAGGTCAGGATGACATCAACGCTGGATGCAGGCTACCTTTATTTGGGAGAATAGAAGACTTAGGAAGACTCACAAAAAGGGAGTCCATGACTTATCTTTCAGGAGCAAAAAGAGTTGTGGTGCACTGGTGCTTAGTGCTACTGATATATTCATATCTATGGTCCATTAGTAGTGGTACATGAATTAGACATGCTTGCACGCATGTATCTTGACAGATCTGTGCGTGCTACTTTAGAAATCTCTGGGTATATATCTGCATCATCGGGCCTTGATCTTCAGCCTAAAGGACGATTGTTCACCATCATTGTTATGATTATCTACTTAATTTTAGGAATAAATAAAATATTTTGAAAAATAAATTTTACAAACAGCTTAAAACAGGTGGACCGAGAACTACAATAGAAGAAAACTTTTCAAGAAAACATATTTTTAGAGGCGTGGAACAAATGGTCCACAGCAAATAATTCGGTGAACGGCCTTGAGACCTAAAGCTGGTTATAACTGCATTTTCTTCAGTTGAAAACACATAAATATATAATTCAGATGCATTTTCACAGATCAGAAAGCAATATAGGGTCAAATTATAGCATAATCAAGTAACACCCATCGATCTATAAATCAACGTACTAGATTTGTTATTTTCAATAAGACAAATACAAACTACTTGTTCTAGTTTATGTAGAGCTAGTGTGTGTGTATGCAGAGAAAAATTAAATACTCTAGTGAGCATAGTGAGATGAGAGAGATCAGATGTTGCATTAAGGATGGATGCAGATTCATATACCCGCGGCGGCGCGTTCTCGTCGGTCTCGAGGCGGTACTCATGCATGATCCAGTCGGTCTTCTGGCCATTGGGCGCCCTTCCCTTGTAGAAGACGAGCGTCTTCCTCATGCCGATGAGCCTGCTTTTGTCATGCACCGCCTTGTCCCTCCCCGTCGCCTTCCAGAAACCCGCCATTGTCGCCCTGTTCGTCCTCGTCCCCGTCGGGTACTTTCGATCCTTGTAGCTAAAGAAGTACCACTCGCTCTGCTCCTCGTACCCGATCCCACAATGCTCTATGCATTTCATTTTTCGATCACACACATACACCACACATAAATCAGACACACAACGATACATGATAAACTTCTCTGAAACTAAATTGATCTAGAAGATCGAGTATATATGTACTACCTTGGAGATCCCAGGGCTCGATGCGGTAGAGATCGATGTCGCGGATGACGTCGAGGTCGATCTTCTGGGAGGCTACCTTCTTGCGGAGGTAGTAGCCGACGAGCTCCTCGTCGGTGGGGTGGAACCTGAACCCAGGAGGGACGCATGATTCCATGGCGTCCATATGATCACCACCAACCTGCACTATGTAGCAGATAGATCATATGTATATGTGCATCAGATTCAGCAAACGCCCTCTCTAAATATCCATCCAATCCACCCAATGCATGCATCAAATGATATAGCTCGCGAGTGGCACTAGTTAAGAACACATGCAAGTGCTCGAATCATTCGGTGCAAGCAGGCTGGCTAGCTGCAATCTTTTTTTATAGCACACAGAGGCAAAAGCTACTACTACTGCAGAGAAGGGTGTAGTATTGGTTGGGTCTGGATACTGAATGACTAGCTACAGACTGACTGACAAGGTGTATATATGTATAGTACTGCTCATATGTGTGTATGGGTTTCAGTGCTTTGGTAAAATTTAATCCAGCCATGTTGGGTATAGTTTGCTCTATGGAATGGAGTACTTTCTAGGATTAAAAAGGCAAAGTACGGCAGAGCCTGAGCAAGAAAGAGGCAGCAAGGACAAATGTAGGAAAGCTACAGGCCTGCGAATGATACTGTCGACTGGTGAAATCAGAGGCATGTGGGCTATAGTCAGCAGCGAATTATAGTTGCTGCAGCAGCCAGCAGCAGAATAATGGCCTGCTATAGTAGTTTAGAGGTTAGAGTGACCAAATTAGGGCCTTAATTTGTACTCTAGTAATTAACACTTCGTGTTTTGCTGGTATACGAGAAAGAGAGTAGTACAGTGCATATACGCTTTTGATGTGTGCTATTAGATACAAGATACTAGTAGCTACTTAAGAACTCTAAATATGCATGATTTCCTACTCATTCTGATCATACAGCTCTCGTGAAACTGGATGCATGGCTCAACGCAATCCAGTTGCCACGGGCCTTTACTTTGTACATATAACTAATTAAGGATACATATAGGCGCCGACCATGGACGACATGCATGCATGTACAGCACTACTGTAGCTACATTGGTCTCTTCTAGGTTAATGCCACTTATATATAGGAAGCTTGGAGCAAGTATACCATGCCATCAAATATATCTTATGTGTAATTATTCTAGAGTTGCATCTTAATTAGCTATGCTTTTCTCTAGATTGTCTTTCAGAACCAGAAGTACTAGCTGTAGTTTGCATATCATGGTCAAACAAGGACACCATATTTTTTTCTAACTATATGTTTATCTTGGTGTGTAAACAATATTAATACAGATAAATGAATTTATACACGGTGGCTAGCTAAACTAAAACAATCAGATGAAAACTGAAAACGAGAAAGCTGCTGGTGGCATGGCTTAGTATTTGCCGGGAGGATGAGCACGCGCTTGCCTGCATGCCGTGGGGGTATGTGAAAAACTCGATCGGCAAAGGTGGGGCTGGGAGCAAAAGATGGAGAATAAAAACGTGAGGCCGGAGTGGAAGCTCACCAAGGGGAGAGAGGCCCCTTTCAGCGATCAGGCCTGAAAACTAAAGGAGAAGAAGAGGCTAAAAAGCTACTCACTCACTGCTCCGTGAAAGCTATAGCATGCACAGAGAGAGGGAGAGAGAGAACAGAATGGAAAGCTAAACAGCAGCAGCAGCAGCAGCAAGCAGGGGCACACGACTATCGGTTTCTTGCACGGCCTCTGACCGTTCTGTCTCTTTGTCGAGGAATTCCATGGCACAGAAGGGGACGCTAGCTCTGGCGTTGCATTGTGGGTTGCCTATAGCTAGCTAGATGCGCTAGCTCACATTTGCTGCTACTGCTTGCAATGCTAGCAAATGCAGCAGATCAGCTGCATGGCGTGCTGACCGTACTACTGGCGGGGAGTAAGTAGCTCGTAGCTAGGGCATGCATGGAGGGGTAGCTGCTCTGTAGGAGTAGGATGACAGGAAGGTCCAGGCAGATCAATCACTTTGTGTTTCCCATTTGGTTTTTAGTGTCGTGATGCATGAGTTGTTGCTAGTAGTCATCACTGATAGATCTCCTCTTCTATATTTTCTGTCTCGCCAAAGAAAATGAGCTAAGCCTAAATGTGACCCTAAGAGGACTTGCCTGCAAGGAAAATGACAAATTGAGATCTAGATCAATGCAACGAATTCGAATAACCAAAGGATCATATATAGACTCATTTTGCCTCCCTTCTTTGCAAGAGGACATAATACATGATTAATTTTTAATATAAATATCCACCCTTTATTAATGTCCTATAAATTGTTTGTTAAGTCATCTCTCTTATGAGATCTACCCTTTTACAAGAAAATTAAAAACCGACGACGAGGATAAGTCAATAAACCGATGTTAGATAGTCTACCCCGTTGCATTGAAAAAGGAGGGGATTTTAATCAAACAATCAATCACTAAAAGTATTAATCCTCGAGGGTTTGTTATGAAAGGATGTCAACTAAGTTGGTGCTAAGTTGCTAACATTGTCACAGGCTGCCTATAATAGCATATGCCAGGTTGGGTCAGAATAGATAGAAAGAGGGTGGTGGTCCTAGATATGTGTACAATAACCTCCCTATCTGTATTTAATGATTCAAGAATGAGACAAATAAATTATCAAGATTAATTGTCCTAAGTATTGCACATGTAGATTCTCATGTTCCCCAAAATGAGTTGTTTTAGATATCGGCGATGGTATTTACATTCCACACACAGTTTTGTCCTGTACTTCTAATTATATGCTAGTAGAAATTTAGAAATATAAAGTTATGGAAGATTTCCATGCCAAATTAGTTCAGTGGTGGTATCATTTACATGCACAAAAAGTTACATTCCCCCTCCATTTTTAAATACTACTACACTTTCGTTTCGACCACTAATTAATCTTAAATGGTTTGACTACAATAAACCAAAAAATATGCTTATATTTTAAGACAGAATATACTTTTGATAATATGATATATTTTTTTAGTATTCGTAATTCTTTTACCAAAAAGACAAGAGATCAAAATTTAAGGATGAATAGTTCCGTTGTCAGTCATTTAAAAATATAGGGAGTATTTATTTTTCTTCAAATCAAACTTTGAAAGTTTGCTTACATTCCAGCAAGCACCAGTTTGATGCAACAAAACTACTATGTGTGGACTGTAGCGCTTACTAACATCATATAAAGATGTTTCGTGTAAAAGAGAAAAAAAAATGAGGTGTTTTATCACCGTCTATTGTATGACATAAGTAGATCTAATTTAGTTCAACATATATGCCGGCCTCACAGTACACATATTAGTACATATTCTAAATCGACCATTTTAAGAGTACCCGTTTAATTTACTATTCTATTATAGCACCATACCATATCCTCAAATCAATATTAATGTAAAAGCAGTTCCGGTCGATTTGAGTGTATGGTTCACATCTTCTTTTGGAGGAAAAAATAGAACAAAAGGCAAGCAGAAAAAAAAGGTTATGACTGATGCGCTTTCTCGAAAAAGGAAAAGAGGTAGCTCAATTACTATGATCATATACGGGCTCAATCAGAAGGATGTCTGTATGGTATGATTGTGCTGTAGCTACATGAAAATAACTCATATATTTGTGTTTATTCATAAAAAAAGTCTTATAAACAGATATTACTACCAACATTGAGAGGATTGTTTGTTTTATGTTAGAAAATTATTTATGTTTAACTAGCATATGTAAGTCAAGATAACTATATATATATATTGATATATCAACAAATAGCTTGATTTTCAAACGATATACATCACACCGATCAGATGCATATGATATCAACATATATTAGTATAAAGAAAATTTTTTAGCCTCTGATGATGATCAACAAATATCAACGAAGCGAATTAAGAGGGGAGTAGGAAAGAAAAACTGAAAACATTGGAAATAAACAGTGCTATATAGTCACTTCTTTTCTTGTAACAGAAATCAATATAGGCTTCTGCATCGAGATGTATCGGCCCCGCACCCCCCCCCCTCCCCGCGCTCACACACACACACACACACACACACATATATATATATATATATATATTCAGTTTAAGCTAAGTTAGTTAGCAAGAGGAGAAGAAAGAGAGATCGAACAAGAAACCAGATCAAGATGACCAAGCCAGCACAGATCACAGATGAACACACCAACATAAATACCTAGCTAGCTGAATTGAACAACCAGTACTGAAATTCACCTCAGATCAAAACACCGTCAGTAGGTACTACTCGATCTTTACAGATTAGGCGATCGAATTCAAGAACTCTCTTCTCCTCCAAGGAGAAGCACGAGCTCGTCTGTATGTTCTTCGTCTGTCGGCAAGAACCTGGCCTGTGTGTGTGGAAGAATAAATAGCATGAGGAGGAGATAGAGTTTGCATTAGAGACGAGGAGAAAAGAGGGGGAGAAGATGGCGGGTATAAAAAGGGGTCGAGGTCGCTCTCCTTTCCGTCGCGCGTGGGTGAGGGGAATGAAGGCTTCCTGGGCCCACACGGGCCTACCAGCTGACGTCACGTCGTCCTCTTCCTGCTGCTGCTGCTCCTCTCTTTCCCTTTCCTCTCCCGGAACTGAACAGTACAGAAGAAGCTAGCTAGTAGCAGACTAGCAGTAGTTAGTCTTCAAGCATCTATGTAACCTTTGCATCTTGCTGATACATGCCTAGTGATTTCAATCTTGTAATGGCCAGCACTTAGCCACGATGTATCTAGCTAGCTAGGGCCTTTGCATATACCGGTTCATAGAGCTATTCATACGTACATGGTACATAGATATCTGCACCTAGTAACTCATATATATCACTTGATTTAAGAGACTACCCCTAGATCTCTCAATGGATTCGGTGGCATGCCAATGCGACTCGCCATTAGCTAATAGCTATCTGATCAGGAAACATATTCGTATATGGGGGTGTCCTTAGCATAATTATATTACCTTGATGTAATTTATTGGATCCAATAAAGCTTTCATTATCTTAAAAAATCTGACCAGGAAACAAAACAGAACAATTGATTATTGATATGTAAGTTAGCTACTATCAACCGTTTAATGGTATTTGGAATATTTCCAGCGCTTCAAAAAAAAATTAATTTTTCAGGCATGATTAATAGTTAAATGCTTTAGTGTCTCTGTGGCTAATTAATTAAAGTTTGGTTTTGGTGCATTCAAGTGCATGTTAATTCTTGCCAACGGTAACAGTGTGCTTTCAGCTGTTTATAGGACCATGTCGCCCAGTTGACAGATGAACAAATTACTCAGTAGAATGAGTTTTTGCATGCTGCAGGTGCCGTACAGTTGTCCAGGTATCATGATCAGTCCATTGTATCATTGCAGTAGATTTCTGGGGCGAACGGGTTCCCTACTTCCATCGAGAATTTTGATTGATGCGATTCGTTAATTGAACAAAATGATGTCAAATGTACAGTTTTGATTTGATATGTAAGTAACAGCTAAAGCTAGCAGGCTTGCTAGCTAGAACTTCAATTAATTTGATCACTCATACTGAAGTCAAGTCAGTAAGCATAATTGTCAAGTGCAAATATGCAATACAGACACATGTCCCTTTCCTTGAGTATTATTCATGTCCTACCTAGAATTTCGTGTTCTCATATCAGAGGGCATGCACCAGGACTGATGAGGGACTAATTGCATATGTTAGCCTTAGCCATTAGCATTAAATCAATTATATTCCAGAAGCATGATCAGTGAGAATTATGATGTCGATTACACTGGGGCGTAGGCATGCATTACAAAACATTATGTGCTAAGTATGATGCCACCTACCATTGTTGGGAGCCACCGAGACACAACAAATCCTTGCGTGATAAGATTGGATCAAATTTGGGAACCCTCGCATCATTTCGGTTCTCATTGCTCTTTCACTACACTAGAGCATACCATTTATAATGGGTCTAAAACCATATTAGATTTGGTCCGACTCTACGTTAGCTTTGATTGTTCTAGACCTGTTAGAGATAATTTAACTGTGATGAGCACCGAAGTAAAAACCATAAGAGATATTGTTACATCACACTAATATATAAACGATAACCTACTTAACTTTTTTTTCACCCGTCATAACAGGCTTTATGTTATAACCAAACACAGATATAGTGAACACGAAAAAAAATTAATTTTATTTTTTGGCTAGCTTCAGGAATTACTAGCCACAAATATTCTCATAAACTAATTATCCTAGTCACAAATATAATACAATCTATATAATTAATCACAAACTCACATATCCACATATACATATATATATATATAAACTTATAATTTGTGACATATATTGAAAATACACATAGAGTGTTGTGTCACACCCTGATCTAATACCACCAGAAAGCTAGTGTTAGATGGGGTGTGTCGTCGAGTATGACGAACCATCCCCAATAGAATCGCGTGTGTCAGTCCTAGTCCTAGAATTCTAAGCTAACATCCATAGTAACAAAACAGTAATCATTAAAAAACTAAATAAATATATTATACCTTATTATCATACTGACCCTTAACAGTAACCACTAAGAAAAACTGCAACAATATAACTTAGCATGGCTAGCACACCAATCCACAGACAGTAGCTTGGGTCTAAGGGCAAAACTAAACTCTTCAGCATCTTTCATCTGAACTTAAGGAAGGAGGAGAAAAAACAATAAAATAGAGAGAGTGAGTACTTTCGTACTCGTAAATTATAGTAAATATGAGTATGCAAGCAACAAAGATTAGGTTTATTTTGTAAATCTTTTATTTAAAAATATTTCACAATCTTTAATCTTTAAGTGTAAGTTACACAATTCATTTGTAAATAGACTCAAACCTAAGAACAAAGTTTTAGTTGCATTAATAGTTTTTTTCATCTTTCATCTTTTCAACTAACATCATTTCTTAAGCCATGTATACAATATTTATCTTGCTCTATCTGAAGCTAAACCAATATTCTTTTTTTTCATCGATTCCTTCTCAAAATTACCAAAGCTTTAGTTTTCATTTTCTCTTGAGAAGCCTACTCTATGATCCCATCATGATATCTCAGGTCACATAGACTTGTTCTCGATTACTAATTTCATCCATCAGTCATCAAGACCAACCCTAGTAACATTTCATATCCACACAAATATTTTTTGTAAAACACCGGCAAACAAATTTGCAATAGAAGAACCACCTTACATTCTCCCTTAATCATGGGCACATTTATTCGAATAGTTAAAGTTCTATAATATTTGTATGCTTTACTCATACAACACAAAACTGAGACCGGATACACATCGGCACAGTGCACCACTATGTGTGGTAGAGTGAAAAAGAATAGTGGCAGGCAATCAGGTGCTGTGGCATGTCGTGGAGCAGCGCTACTCTATGCGCGATACGGCCAGTTCCGTCATGGCACAACAATGTAGGGATGGTCACGGCTGTGGCTATGTCGTGTGATGTGGCTATCACATGGCATATAGATCAGCATGGCAGATTCAGCTAAGATGGATTGGCGATGACAGCGTTCGGTCACATGTTGGCATGCACAGCGAAGACGACAGCACAAAGCAAAAGTTTATAAAAGTTTGAAATTTTAAGTAATTTTTATTATTTGAAATTTCAAGATATTACACGATGTAATTTGATATTTTGAGCCAAAAATCTAGAATAAAATATATACTTGTCACCTAGAATGTTGTGGGCTTCCCAACGCTTATATGAGGACATCATCCTCATGTCGGCATGGAGCTGGCCTAACCTCAGTTTTGCGAAGTTGTCTAAGACAATTCCATTTACAAAGAAAATTTTAACGAATTGATAAAATATGTAAGGTAAATAAGATGGGAAGGTCGTGCAAGATTGAAAGTGGTACTCATGAGCCTTTGGTAGATCAATCCATCCGCTAGGTTGGGCCAGGAGATGATGTCGTCTGGGTTGATCTTCACTTGTGCTTGAGCCTAATTTATAGCTAGTACCTCCAGGATGTCACCAAACAAAACTAGGATATTAGCTACAACTACGACCGCATACTCTTTAGTCTAGATCTTTTCTTTCCCAATATACCCCGAAGTCCCCATTTATTGTGGGTGCTCATTCCAACCTTGCAACTGATGGTGCGCCTCGCTTGTTTTTGTAAACTCTCCAAAAAGACTTTAAATCATAGAACTTCTCCCATATTGTCTTAGTTATCTAAGGGTACCCTACACATGGGGAACAGCTACCCGAAGAAAACAACATACTCTATGACGACGTTGGACATAAAGTTCTTTTTGGCTTTACCTATCTTTGAAAGTGCATGTCTCTTCAGCCTTTACTCTACCTCATCTAGGTAATCAAACTTTCCCTTCAATCTTTCCCAAATTATTTTCTTCTCGCTTTCGAGGACATGTCTGATGTGTTTGTAAAGGTCGCCAAAATACCTTCTCGCTACCACACCACAGTTGTTCCTAAATGAGCCAATGATACTTTGCGGCTCAATTGGTTTATTGGATTTATCAACCTCCATGATCATTTGTCTATGCTTAGGCAGCTCATTCTAAGACCTAGGATTATGATTGGAGGTCAGACCACTTGTTCTGGTCGATATTTTCACTTCTTGTTTATTGGACATTATGGCTTTCTAACTTAGTTACTGTAAACTAACTAACACATGTCAGTACTAAATTAATAAAGCACAACAATTTTAAAAACTAATTAGTCTAAAATTAGTAAATTTCTAAATTCAAAAATACTACATTCCTAAATTCATTTTGTACATTCTATAACTATAGATTCGCAAGATGTAGATAAAAAAATATGTGAGAAAAATGGAGAACCAATGGAGGCTAGCGCGCAGGAGCTCGCGGAGGTGTGGGGAGCTCAGGAGGCCTGCGGTGAATCTTGTGGATGCATGGAGGGCTTGGGGAGGCTGGTGATGAGGTTGTGCAGGCACAGGGAGCTCGGTCAAATGTGACAGTGTAAGGAGATGTAGCAACATGGAATCGGTCTGATTATTGTCACTTAGGGTTAAAATCCTTAGTTATAGGAGTCACATGTAAGTTACCTGTGACGGGCTAGTTTGAAAAACTCGTCATAAGCAATATTGAGCAGTAATCTGAGAAGACTCACAAACATTCTTCTCTACATGTATCAAATCAATACAATGTCTTTTCGGTATGGTAGCTGTTAGAATATTAACTTCTTCTTCCATATACTATTCAACTTTGAGTTAGTAGTTTTCTTCTTCTTTTCGAAATCATTATGAATATCCCTCACTAGGGCATGTATCTCTCTTCCAGTTAAAGCCGACGGCGCACCAGCCTGTTTTCTCTTGCCCTTGAAAGTTCTCCCATCCATAAGAATCCCATGTCTAAGATCCCTCATGCTATAACGTTTCTAAGTCATCGATCAAAGTCTCTAAGTATATATCAATATCGTTATCAGGCTGCCTTGGCCCTTGAACTAGTATAAAAAGCATTATGTACTTTGTTTTAAAGAACAACCAAGACGATAGGTTGAAGTTCACGAGAAGCACTAGCCAAGTGCTATGACAACTGCTCATGTCACCAAACGTATTCATATTGTCTATACTTAGATCGAACCTTATGTTTCTTGGATCTTCCATAAATTCAGGGTAATCCCTATTGGTGTTCCTCCTCCACTGCATTGAATCAGTCGAGTGCCTAAGTATTTCGTTCTCCTTCCTATTAATTGCATGCCAACAAAACAACTTAGCTTCCTTCAGATTGGTGAACATTCGCTTTATGCGGTCGGCAATAGGGAAATACCAAATAAACTTTGAGGGACCACCCCTCTTGAACTTACTTCCCTAAAGAATACTCTTCTTTTACTTGTATCAAGAAGCTTTGCATTTTTGACACGCATCTAAGTTGGCAAATTTTTTGTAGAACAAGATGCAATTATTTTGACACGCGTGAATTCTTCTAACCTCCAACCCCAATAGACGTAGCACTCACTTTGCTTCATATATCGTCTTCGTTATTTCGTTCTCCTCGGGCAATAAGTCTTTTAGAAAATTAAGTAGATTCATGAATTTTTTGTTTGACCAACCATTACTTGTCTTCAGCTTCGTTAAATCGAGGACAACAGATAGCTTTGTGTGCTTTTGTTTACATCCAGGATATATAGGTGTCTCTGAATTATCCACTAAAATGGAGAATTTCTTATAAACCCTCTTGTTGTACGATGGCTCCTCAACATCATGAAGTATTTTAGAAAGATCAGGATCAGCATTAATGATATTACCTTCTAGTGGACAAGGGATGAACATGTCATCTCCATCTTTTTGTTTCTTGTTCTACTCATCGTCCACTTCATCATCATGAATATTCAACGGCTTTTGCTCACCGTAGTTACTCCAGCAATTGTAGTTCTTAATGAAACCTTTTCGTATCAGATGATACTATAACTACGCTTTATCTACAAATATCTTTTTATTTTTGTAGTCTACACACGAACAAGCTACATATTCATTGTTTCTCCTCTTATCATCCTCCGCAACATTCAACAATTCAACAACTAAATTTTTGTACTTCTGACTAAGGCAATTAGTGTTGTATATCCAACTATAATCCATCTAGAATAATAGAAAAATATATAACAAATTTAGCTATACTAATACAAATTATATTTAGATAACAGTTAGGTTTCAGATCATTTTTTATCCTTAACACAAATTTATGATAAAGATTCTGCTCTCACACTTGAATCGTGTACAGTGCATATAGTGAGATGGCAAAGCAATGCATCGTTGGAGGTATTTATAAAAATTACCATATATTTGTTAGTTAAAAATACATAACCCATCAGAGATGTGCCAAGTTACTTCTGACAGTTTGTGAAATCATACACATTTTAGAGGTGCTTCCTCACCTCAGACAAGTGCTATTTAAAATCCATCACAGCGTCAAACTTTTAGACCTATATAGGCCCGTCACAAGTAAAACCTCACCTTTAACGGGTCAAGCCACTCGGCCTAATCCACGACAAGCTCTTTTATGACCCGTCAGAGATAATATTATCCATGACAAGAAATTGTGGCCCATCATAGGTAACCCATTTCAAACGAGGGGATCTGGCATAGTGTTTGATAGCTGCTGATCAACTTATGAACAAAGAGAAGATATTTACAATGATGTAATGAAAGTGAAAGAATTTCAGATTTATTGATTAACAAATTGTGGTCTGAATTTAATTAGGCCATGTTAACTTCCTCCTCATTACCCCAGAAAGTAAAGAGATTTGCTAATACGAACAATGCTACATGCTGTGCAGAGCTTTACACCAGAATCCAACTCTAACTAACGGTATCATGAGCAAAGTCAAGGAAATCTACGGAGTAGCTAGTGTGCAATAATTGTTGATGATTGTTACAAATGTGTTCTAATTCAACTTGGTGACCACATAGACAAAGCAATCACTGGTCAAATTTTGGTTTAAGGTAGTGTATCTATATTCAGATCTTTTTTTTTTCGCCAAGCAAAGAAAGCTCAAAGCTGTGCTTTTTTCCTTCAATAATAAAATCTACATTCCCCATTCTAATCTCGTGTATGCGCCATCTTTTCACGTTTACAATTGTAAATTAATCAAGTGGTAAACTCGCAAAATCTTCTTTGTCACACTGAGTTTGTCTGTTTTTCCCTATAATATGTTTATACATTAGACTAAGTACTCCATTTTCAACTGGAACAGCTAGCTTTAGATTAACTAATTGCCTTCTCTGCAAAGTATATATATACATGTTTGTAGTACTTGATGAACAAGTGATCAGGAACATAAGCTAGAAATGGAGTCCAGCTACAGCATATAATATAGTTTGTTCTGTCTTCCAATTAATAGCGCGCGCACACACACTAGTGTACTGGAACAAAACAATGATACACTTTTGGTTTTTGGACCATATGTATGTCGTAACACAGAACTTTCAAAACCTAGTAAGGATAGGTAGTGTGAGAGATGGAAAAGATTATGGACACGAGGGCCCAGCAGCACTGCAATTTGGTTGGGTTTGCATCATGTTCTTGAGGGCGGATGACTATAATAATGCCGGCCCCTTCATCTATCTATAGCTAGCCATAGCCATATGCATTAGTTCATGAACTTTTGTTTCCGCATCAGAAATGTTTGGTAGAGAGAGAGAGAGAGAGAGAGAGAGAGTCAAATGAGAGGAATTCAGGTAGGACATAGCAGGCGAGCAGCTGCTAATGATCGTGTAACCTCAAAACAATCTCACGCGCGCTAATCCCGATGAGAGCTGCTCTCCACGCTGGCGCACGACATTCCCTTGCACTTTTGCTGCCCGGACGACACGTCGTCTGCAGATCACTCTGGGTTTAAACCCTAATCAATTTGGTGGTGCCCCGGATGACCCATGTTCTTGCAGGGTTAGAGTGGCGCGGCATTAGGGGACGGGGGCCAGTAGGATATTTGTAGATGTGTTCACTTTTTCATGTTTCTGTTTCTTGGTTGACATGTTGATAATTTAATTAAGGCAGATATTTCTTGGTCTACACAAGCATTTGACCTTAATGTATAATTAGCTAATTAAGAATGTGCATTGCCATTAGCCTGCTGAAGAGTTCTGCCTCTCAAAATGAAAATGAAGACATTAGTGATTACCATATATATACCTGAAAGAAGGCAGGGTTTTAATTAACAGTGTTCCAAATTGTTAATCTGTACCTCTTCTGAGTGTTGATCATCTATAAGATCGATATATAGGACATGCGGCTCTGATTTCTGACCAACGGCTAATTAATACTATCTTGCTAATGTTCTCTCTCCCTCTAGCTATATGCGAATTCGATAAAAAAAATCATCATGTGCTTGCCAGTTGCCACCGTATGCAGCAGAATTAAAGCTAGCTAGCTGATCACCACATACTTCATAAAGCGATGCGCTTTTCATCTGGCTCTGCACAACATATACTTCAGCAGCTAGCTTCATGCGATCGAACATACAGGAACACACAACAGCAGACTGATCGATCGATCGGAAAGCTGTAACGGCACGCCATGTTTCTTTCTTTCTTGGTTAAGGCTGGCTGATGGCTTGTCCTTTCTTCCCACCAAGCATGTAACAGCATCTCCCCAAAAGTGCACTTAACAATAACAGGATAAGCTTAGCAGTTAGCAGCTGTTACGCTTCACCTGTACAGATGCATAAACTACAATCGTGTGGCCAATAACTGGTCGTCCAGGTATATACTAATCATGCTACTCCCGATGATGCATCTAGAACTAGCTAACTAGCTTCCAATATATTCATCTGCTTTTAGGACCACACATAGTGTACTGATCCATGTGTCTGAAACTATGACTCCTAGTATTAGTAGAGTAGTAGTAGTGTAGTATAATGCAGTGACATAAATACGTAGCGACATGAAGCAAATACAGACGTGTTGGTATGAGAGGAAAAGGAGGTGATGCTGGCCAAGTTGCATATCGCCTGGGTCCGGACACTAACGGGACCCTACCTGAAACACTAATGCAACTCGTCGAGGTCCAGACATGTCTAACGTCTGAACTCCACACGTACCAACAAGCTGCAGCTAACTGCTGCCTTGGCAAATATAAAGGCGAATGGGATGGTGATATTCCAAAGGCTTTACGTACAAGATACACTAGATGCAAACATACACGTCGTTTTTGTACTCGGCGTCGTTTTAGGCTACGAGGATTTCCACTTGTAAGCATGAAGGTACATCCATGAGAGCAACTTCTGACAGGGTTACTTACATGTGGCAGGCTTGGAGCAGTTGCTATGCTAGCTAGCTTGCACAAATGGACTCAGACGACGTCGATCGAGATGCAGGCAGGCAGGCAGGCGGTCATGCATGTGTGCGTGCAAGCATACACATGGCCCAGTTTTCTGCATGTGAACGTGGCATATGTTACACTGGGACAACCACTGCTTTGTGCTTTGTATGATCAGCATGCTGATGTATTGTAGATGCAGCTATGCATGTTGTATGCAGATATTGCAAAAGTGGAGGTGGAAGTTCGCTAGCTTGCTGGCTATTTCGAGTGTAAACAGTGTCATTTTGCCTTTCATCTTTTCCTCCTCGTAACGCTAAAAGCGGTGAGATTTTTTCCATGAAAAGGTCGTTGTTCTTTTCACAGAACAGTTCACCGGAGGCACATATTCTTGCGTCTAGAAACCTGCCTTTGTGGCCCAGCCGGCCGGCTATCGATGCAGAAAAGTCAAAAGATCCTTCAGAAAACTGTACTGCTTTGCAAACAAGCGTACTTTATCGGTGATGTGACGGGCAATATAAAGTGATGTTAATTATTCTCGGTCTGCTGTTAAGATTAGTAGATCAATAGACTTGATCAGGTAAAGCAGGATATTATGCAGATGTATCTTCGTGCTTAACAACCGTTGGTAATTGGTCGGCACCGTGTGTATCTCTTCTGTATTGCACTAACTAGCTTGTTACCTTTGTTTTACTTAACCGGTCAGCGACCTGACCAAAACCCCCCTGAGTGACGGGCTAACCATCTCTATCAAAGTTACCCCCCTAAGCAATGATAACATTTGCATAGTCACATTTAAACTCGGGTAGAGTGTCTGCATCCGCGGCCGCCGGGTAACATTATATTGTTTCTGGTTGGCCAAAAAGACGGACGGACCCATACACAATTCAATCTCCAAAGTCATATAAAGTTTGTTAGAACATATATTTTTTATATAAAATTAATGTAATGTTGTTATAGTTATGCTTTTATATCATATATTAATAAAGTAATCGTTGATTAACGCTTTATTTTAATAAAAACAAAATATGTGTTATATTTTGAATCCAACCCCAGCCCAAGGAAGGCAAACGGATGGGTGAGGGAAGTGGGGCGGTGCATGCATGGTGCGGGTGGGGACGGCCCATGCACCGCGTGCGCGCCTCGCTCGACTTCGGTACGCAGGGATCGGTGCGCGCACCACCACACCGTGCATATCACCCGCATCGCTGCTTGGTTTCCGCACGACGCGATCGCGCCCGCGCGGGGGGTAAACGTCACGGCTCACTCGCCCGGGCTAGCGCTGCAGGTTATCCGAGGGTGGACGGCGCCGGCGTGGCCTCTCCATCGATCCCTTTCGCCGAGAATTAAGCAGCAGCTCCCATGCTATGCGACGGGAGGATGGGGACCTTTTGGGTCGTTTGGTGAGCGAAAGACATGGCAAGTTGGCTAGCCAGCATACATGTGTCAGATCCTTGGCGTAAGCGGCAAAAAGGCTAGCATCCATTCTTGTTTGCTCCCTTGGTGCATGCATCAAAAGCTTAGCTGCTGTCACAGTAACACAGTCCTGTTCTGCACTGTACTGCACTGTACTAGCTAGCGAGCTATATATTCTCGCGCTTTCATCCTCTCTAGCTGCTTCAAGAAAAAGCCTCTTTGCCTTTCATGTAATGTAAGAGTGATGACGTGCTACAAATGCTACTCCAACTGACTAAGAAAGCTACTAGATTTTTTTGGACTCGCACTGACGGCACAAGTGTGATTGATTTGGCGGCACGCTTATAATTTTTAAGCGCTTATGGATGTGTATATATGAGCCGACTTATGCATGCCCTGATATCTAGTGCGTGGAGAGGTGAACAGCAAGGGATCATCAGAAGCATCGATATATATCGTAGGTTGTTACAAGTTACTATTGAATTGCTCCTACGTGGACAGAGGATGCAGCCACATATGGAGGTTGGTAAAGGGAAAGTGACTGCACAACACGTTGGCTACTGAAAAAAGTGCAGAAAAGTGTAGTTGATGTAGGATAGATAGATACATAGATAGAGGGATAGATACTTGTTGCACACTCTTACCACTTTTGATACATGTGATGTGAGCATCAAGCTTGTTTCTTTCTTTTCTTTTCCTTCATCCTTTCTCTTCCCTGTACATGCTGTCCCTGCATGCATGGTTTGTCGATGCTTCCCTGCTATCATTGCTCGCCGGCCTCCATTCCCGTTCCATTCCAGGGTATGGAGCGCGCGCCATGGTTGCCTCCAAAGCTAGTTGGCGTGAGCATGGCATTGCTAGAGGACAACGCAATTTGAGTACGTACGTTAATTGAATAAACTTCGAATCTTAACTTGAACAGCATGCATGATCAATCAGGTCAATCGACGGCTTCTCTCTGTGGCCCAAAAAATATACCTTTTTTGTTATCTTCTGGAACGGGATCATGCAGGAACTGGCAGCCCCTCGGTGTGCGTGAGCCATCGATGGATTTCGTGGACTAATAACCAGCGGAATGATCGCGCCCTACCTCTATCAAATCGATCGTCTCTCATGACGACGAGCAAAGAAACGAGATGATACGGCACAGAAAAGCTCGCAACGGTAGCAGCATCTAGCTAGCTCATAAGTACAAGATCCTCTCTGATCTGGCCTAATGGCAGACAGACAGGTGGACCATTCATCTTCTACAGTAGTGCAGTACTTCTACTTCATCGTCTTCTGCTCACTAACATACACAAAACATAGACGATCGAGAGCAACAATTAGTAGTGACAGTTCAGCACTAAGATATGAAATAACAAGCTAGCTAATCGCCTCCTACGTATGATCAGTGCGACTGCCATTGCATGACTTTGCAAGTCTGCAGCTCTGAATGCAGTGGGTGGGTGGCCGGCCGGGCGGTGCCTTTGATCACTGACAAATTCAGGCTGGCCACCGCACGCACACGGGCGGTTGCTGCCGATCGATGCTCCTCCGCGTCGGAGACGTACGTCCTACATCATTTCGGCGCAGTGGAGTGGAGGTGATGGAGAGATCACACGGAGGCCGGTCTGTGCCGCCCGGGCGGCCGATCGACATGATTCAAACTCTAGCTCTCTATCACACTTGCTAGCTAGTTTTTCAACTCATGGGAGCAATCTTTTCTTGCAAAGTTACCATCTCTTCTTTTACCTTTCTAGTTTCGTATATCTATGATCTTCATTCACACACCAATATACGGTTGTGGTGAAAAGGCTCTATTAAAAAGCGGCATCCATTGCAGCCCACTCGATCCTGGGTGCCATTGCGATCGATCGTTAGCTCCGACCTTCTCTTCGCCTTTGCGGGTAGCTAGCTAGCTTTCGTCTCTCTGACTCTTCTATCCTGTAATTATTCCCCTTGTGCATTATTCTGCATTGACGTATTCCGCCTTTTGCTATAGTCTTTTCCTGTTCTTCTCTTCAAGAGCTAGTCTTCAGTGATTCACTGTTCCTTTCTTTTTTAAAAAAAACACATATACAGTCAGAGGATAAGATACTACATGTATGTGCACAAATGCAAAAACAGAAGAGATGTAGAAACTCTGAAGAAAAAAGAAATAGAAAGAGATGTTATTGGGTAGCAAGCTTCTGTTCTCCTTTGAAAGTTGACTAGGAGGACAAAAAGGCCAAATTCTTGAGTGGGCTGTTTAAGTTGGGCTTCGATCCCCGCTCGGTCCAAAGTTTGTGTTGGCTTGTTTTATTATTGGGCTAGTGTAGACTTTAGGCCTCACCTGTTTCTGATTTCTGAAGCCCACGTATTTTCTTTGACGTTTCTGTCTTTTGATAGCTTGAACAAACAAATTAATCTGGAGACACTACCAAAGTGCCAGAAGAACAACGATCGAACATCGATTGGTGCTATGTATTTTTGTGCTACGTTGCTGAACGAGTCTTTCAGAGTGGTCATATAAAATCGGTCGCGTTTGAGCTGTGCTGCAACAAACTCTCAACTCGGCATCTATCGCCCTGACACGCGTTTCATTACGATGCGGTTGGCATGCCTGCAGGACATTCACGAGAAATGGAAATATTGCTGGAGTACGGTGCTGCAGTCTGCACTGCGCACTGTTGGAGATGGAAGACGACTAATCAACCTGTACGCCACGGAGGCCACATCCCATGTGGTCCTCTCTTATCGACGACGTCTTTTACCCTCTGCTGCAATGGCAGCACTAAATCGCATTGCCCCCCAGTAGTCAATGGCCATCGATCACGAGCAAACATCGATCCATGCGTACGTACACATCGTCCTTGGTTGGTATGGTATAGTAGTCATATGGACGTATAGTACATGCCATGTCAAGGCCAGTCACGAGGACGGCTAGCTCGCCGTGTCGATCGATCTCTGGGGCCATGTGAGCCGCAGAGGCGCGCGCGCACGAATTCCTGCTAGGCAGTAACGGCACCGCAAACAGGGCGTCACGACCTGAAACCGCAATGCTCGCTGTTGTCGGTGAGAACTCAGAAATTACTCTGCATCTCCTCTGAAACTACTGCAGGTGTACGTACGTCGCGCCTGGTCGGTGACATGAGTAACTGGTCCGTACGCAACACGTACGCGGATGATCCCCGTGCTGCGTGGTCCGGGTGCAACACGTCATCTCTGTGCCGTCGTACCCCCTCTCCTCCGGTCCGGCCAGCCTACGCTCGTGACAACTGTCGCTGCAGTTGACATCGGAGCTAGCCGGCGGTCGGGCCATAGCTTCGCCTAAGAATGGGCGTCAACAATGTCTCCGCAAATTAACCCCAAATGCAGGGTACCAAGCGGAGACAAAACCGAAGGCGATAGAATCGAATCGGCCAATCCATACGTCGCTCTCGATCGTCGTTACGCGCCTACGCCTACACCACGGCGCGGCAGGCACGCCGTCTTGCGTCTCAAACCAAACTGGGCGATGCGATCGGCACCGCCGCCGAATCCGCATAGAACACTCCACCAGGGGCGGCGGCATCACGAGCCACGGCCACATCGAGCGGCCGGGGTCGCTTGCTCCGACGCATCTCCATGCGCAGGCAGGGCAGCAACGGCAGAGCAGAGCACGCACGGCAGGTCCACGCGGTTTCCCGCGCAAAAAAAAAAGCCGCTTTCTCCTGGTCGTCGTCGCTTTTCCAACCGTGAAGTCTTCCCGTCTTCCACCCCGGCCGGGGTTTGGCTCTGGAAATGCCTTTGGAGTTAGTATAGCTTTTTTTGTGCACGCAGCCATGTGGCGGCAGTGCTTGCAGTTTAACCTGCCTGGGCGATGCTATGCGCTTGACAAAGATTGTGATGTACTAGTAGTAGTAGTACTATGATCTCACGGTTGTAGATTAATCTTGATTAATAAAATCCGTGTCTTGACTTGATCGGGTGCTTCCGATGCACGTGATGTGTCGCTAACCGGCTCACTGGCTCAGTGAGGTGGCTTCAGCTTGGCGGCCAAAAAAAAATATTTTGGTGATATGGCATCCTTCCAAAACTTTACAAGGGAAGAAAAATAGCTAGGGTAAGTTTTGTTTTTCTATAAACTTAAGTAATCTCGAAGAAATTTAGCTATTAAAATTAGACGGCTTAACACCATTAGCTATTAGGCTTTACTGAGGAATACCCCACGAGCTTGCATTGAGCGATCTGAAGCTTAAAAGATGTACAAGCACACAGCATGCACGATGGAATGCGAGAATATACATTGGCGGGTCTAAAAATATTTTAGAGCATGGTGAGAATATAACATATGCATAGACAATTACAGATGTTATTGAATGTCGGAAATAGAAGCTACTATAGTGGTGTGACTTGCCGGTGAGTTTGGGTGACCGTCAGGGCTAACCAACCTTGAATCCGCCCCTAAGAATATACAATTAATTATTTTTAAGTGAGAAAAACATATACATGTGAAAAGGTTCGGAAATAGACAGCATGCAACTAGTCGCAAAATGACATTTTTTTTGTGGCTGGAGATCGCACATTTTACTACCAACTTATAAATAGTATGAAGCTTAACTCAAGGCGTAACAAGCTAGAAAACATCTATTTTTTCCACTAAAAAGCACAAACATGTAAATAATATATATCTGTCACCTGCATGAATGATATCATGAATACACCACCATCTTTTTCACTGGTGGATCTACTCAGTCTCACTATTAAATGTTTTACTCAATTTGTCCTAAAATATAGCTATTTTTATATTATTTTGAAGAGATTAAAAGAACCAAAATATCCTTCATTAATACAATCAGACCTTGTGAGGAGAAAAAAAGTGGTAAATGGGTGTGAGGTGTTTGGTAGGGGTATAATGGGCACAATAACACCAAAAATAGTTAGAAGTAGCTCTATTTTGGGATAAATCTTAGTGGTTAAAAATATTTTTATTTTGGGATGGAGAGAGTATAAAATTTCTATGTAATTGGAAGGTTCAAAGTTGAAGATAATATTTTTTTAAAAAAAACCTAGTTATAGGTAAGTTAATAGCACTAAAATTCTTCCGGATAGTTCTCCCCCATGCAGAGACATGTTTCAGAGAGCCCTGTAACGAATGAGCAGGGGTTCAACTAGTGGCGGAGCTAAGATTTTCTTGATGGGGTGTGAATTTTAGTGAAACCATCTAACATAATAAGATAGTCCAATAAAATACTTAAATGATCTAATGATATAGTTATTGCTAAATTTTAAATAGAACAAACTAGATGTTTGTATACAAATTTAACATGGGCGTTGCAAAAATATGATTAGTGGCAATGTAGTAGATTAACAGCAATGTTAATTATCCAACTAACTTACATGTCAATGTAGAAAAGATTTTTAAGCTACTGAATCAGCTTTACATGCTAATTCATGGGAAAGATGGCTTTAACTACACATAGCATAGGTTAATTAGAGGCAAGATTACTACGTAACATACGTAATAGGATTTTTCTAAAAAATTTTGGGGATGCAAGCACACCCCATGCGTCTACGCTGCATCCGCCACTGGGATCAACAGGAGGCTTGTACAAAAACTTGCAGGCCGAAACCTACATGAATGAATGCCTTGATTGCGTTCTGGGCAGCCACCCCACATTTGCAGCAGCATGCAGTTGACATCGAACAGAGCGCGCATATGTACCTACGTCCGAGGTTGGCCAGTGGAACATGCCCGGTGCAGTGCAAGTGCACTGCGACGAGTGCCAATGCAACCCGGTGTCTGCCAAAATTGCCAGCCCCTGGACAGTAAACCAGCAAGGGCAGTGCAAAGCTGGACTGTGTGTAAAACGGTACAAAAGCGGTGTAGTGTGCTGTGATGACTGGCAATGCAACGCAACGCAACGCGCGTATCCATCCATTTCGTCGCCCTTTCTTCCGCGCCGGTGGCTACCAAAATTGCCAGCGCCTAGGCAGTAAACCAGCAAGGACAGTGCAAGCTGTCTTGTCTGTGTGTAAAATGGTACAGAAGTTGTGCATTGCGCTGTGACGGCCATCCGCTTCGTCGCCCTTCCTTCCGCACCGGTGGTTGCCAAAATTGCCAGCGCCTAGACAGTAAACCAGCAAGAGTAGTGTAAGCTGTCTCGTCTATGTGTAAAATGGTATAGACGGGTGGCGATATAACGCGACGCAACACGTCGGTGGCTGCCAAAAATTGCCAGCCTCTAGGCAAGAGCAGTATAAGCTGGCCTTGGGTGTAGGACGGTACAAAAGTGGTGCGTGGCGCATGTAGCCCAACCAGGCGAGCAGACCAAACAAAAGAAACTGATCGAGCAAGTGAAATACAACTGGTCGAGCAAGTGAAATACATGAGACGAGAGGCAATCAGGAAACCCCACCGCACCGGAACCACCACCTCACAAACATCGTCACCAAACGCCGAGTTAATACCCTTAAAAGCGACCCGATCCCGAGGCCGGCACGGCAAAACCCATTCTTCCTCCGCTTCTGCCGCTGCTGCGTCGCGCGCGTGTGTGCACCGCCCGTTCGCGGAGCCCATTTACACCGCGCTCGCCAAGTCGCTATAGCTATAGCTACCATGAACGGTGGCATTGGCGACGCGCTGATGCAGCCGCAGCACGAGCAGGCGCCGCCGCCGGGGATGTCGTCGTCGTTGCCGATGGTGGCGTCGACGTTCGTGTCCGAGCCGTCCAACAAGCCGAGGTCCGCGGGGCTGCCGCCCACGCCGCCCCAGGTGTTCGCCGCCCAGCGCACGGCGGGTGGCGACGTGTGCATGGAGGACTCGGCGGCGCAGGGAGGAGGGCTGCCGCCGCGCAAGGCGCATAGTCGCTCCAGCTGCGACGTGCCGTTCGGGTACCTGGGTGGGCAGCACCATCTCCCGCCGCCCAAGGTAGAGGCGGGGTGGGGCCACCTCGGCGGCGGCGCGGCGGCCGCCGATGATCTGTTCAACGCGTACCTGAACCTGGAGGGGCTTGACGGGCTCAACTCCTCGGATGACCGCGGCCACGACGAAGGCGACAGCCGCGGGAGCAGCATCAAGACCAACGGCGCCGAGAGCAGCGAGAACGAGTCGGAGGAGTGCGCCGACGACACCCGCGGCGGGATCCGCCTCTGGGCCGACGCCGCCGAGAGGAGGGAGGGCGTCAAGAGGAACGCCACGGCGGAACCGGCCGCCGCGCCGCTGGCCCGGCACGCCAGGAGCCTGTCCATGGACAGCCTCATTGGAAAGTTCAACTTCACGGTGGCGGCGAACGGTGTCGGGTTGGGGCCGCACAGGTTCAGCCTGGAATTCGGCAGCGGCGAGTTCACCTCCGCCGAGATGACGAAGATCATGGCCGACGAGAAGCTGACCGAGATGGCGCTCGCCGACCCAAAGCGCGTCAAGAGGTAATCACCCCCCATTCATCTCGTCCCCTAAATGCCAATGATTACAACGATTACTACAATGTGTTGTGTGCTACGACATGAGGAGATTTATCACCGATCGATGAGATTTTGCTCTGGTGGTAGGGTGCTGGCGAACAGGCAATCGGCGGCGAGGTCCAAGGAGAGGAAGATGCGGTACATTGCGGAGCTGGAGCAGAAGGTGCAGATCCTGCAGTCGGAGGCCACCAATCTGTCCACGCAGGTCACGCTCCTGCAGGTACGACCGCACCAAGCAGCTGGCTCCCTTCGTCTTCCCGCTTTTCTCGTGCAATTGCCGTCTCATCTTGATCGCCTTTTTCCTGCGTGAAATCCACACGGTCGTTTGCGTCCGTTTTCTGTGTGTGTTGGCAGCGCGACTCGGCGGGGCTCGCGACGCACAACAACGAGCTCAAGTTCAGGCTGCAGGCCATGGAGCAGCAGGCGCAGCTGCGCGACGGTACGTGCGTCCCCTCACCTCCTCGCTCCTCCCATGTTGTGCTCGGCACTAGACGTACTGTCTTGGATAAGTTATTGATGTTGACATGCTTGTTTGTCCTAGTGCTCGTCAACTGTTGCACATAAGCTCGTGTAGTCGTGTTTGCACTTGGAGGTATAGCCCGGGTTAGCTTGGCTCGGTGGTTGGTAGTTAGCCTTTGTTTATGTATATTTCTCGTGGAGAACTGGTGGTCGTCAGCATGTGTTGGTAGGGAGGACATGCCTTCAGCAACCATCCAAGAACGGAGATTTGCTTTTGCGCGTGCCTTTCCTCGCAATCAAGATAAAATATGTGCCCTATGGTGTCTTTGAAGTCCGAAACTGTTAGTTGCTAGCATGTTAGGAACCTGCAGTCTCGTGTAGGAGAAGAATGTTTTGGAGTGTTCAGATTCTGCGGTGACTTCTCCAGATTGCCACCCTCGTTTTCAGGGCTTTCACATAGCAAATGTTTCTCCTTGGATGCCCATATTACCATAGCCACATTTCCTTCTCTCTCACGAGGAATCCGTCGTCCTAAGAATCTACACATATAGGATGTCTACTGCCTTTTACATAACCTATTAATGTAGTAGCTGCTTTTTACCTAGGTGAATTCATCCTATTGCATTATCCTGTTAAATATTGTACCATGAAAGTATGCCATGAATAAAGTTCAGGAGTTGTTAGTTCTGGTTTTGATGTTCAATTGCTGACTGCTTCGCCGTTCTCTCATGTTGAACAGCGCTGAATGAGGCACTGACAGCCGAAGTCCAGCGCCTGAAACTCGCCACCGCTGAGCTCGGTGATTCTTGCTCGTCCAGCAGTCTAGCGCAGCAGATCCAACTCAATGCTCAGAACCAGATGTTCCAACTGCAGCAACAGCAGCAGCAGGCTATGCAGATACCTTTCTATCAACTGCAGCAGTCACAGCAGAATGGTGCAGCGAAGAAAAACGAATCAAAAGAGTGATTTCTATCAACTGCAGTAGTCACAGGCTCACAGCAGAATGGTGCAGCGAAGAATAATGATCAAAAGAGTGATTTCAGAGGCAGTTTGGGCCGGTTCATGAAGAATGTTGCTTTACAAGAGCTGAATTCGCATAATTTCCTAACTCATTTGTTTTAATACTGTTAATAATCACCTTGCATTTTTCTAGGTGGTGGTTGGTGAACCTCCTTTTACCTTATGTTCATTGATTCTTTGGATGATACGGTTGTCGTTTAAGTTACCGAATTGATGAAGTTGTAGATTATTATCATTCTTCTGTACTAATATTTATTTTGCGTACCCGGTTCGTTAAGATACACTTGTGTTTATGGACACAAAAGAATGTGGTGAACATCACATAAAATTGCCATTGCCAACCATTCACAATAAAAACTAGTTATGCCAGGTCATACGAAAATTATACAGAGAAATTAGAAAGCTAATGAAAAAAATGCACATGGAAACAAAATGGTACAAGCTCATACCCGAGTGCAGGACAAAAATGGAAGATATTTACGAGGAAAATTAGTTGCCTTTTAGCCTATCCAACAGAATCTTCAACCATGGCCTCCTCACTGTCGCTATCTATATCATCCGACTCACTGCCTTCCTCAGTCTCGGCATCAGACATCAAATCATCTTTTACAACACCACTTCCTGGGAGTTGCTTTCTGAAATCTGGATCAACAATTTTTATCATGGCATTAAGAACACGATGATGATCGGTTATTTTGGTGATGGCATGATCAATATTACTCTGACTCCCAGCAGCCTGCCCATCGGAATTCACCAAAGCATCAACTGCTGTGCTCCCTCTGACATTTTCGTCCTGCTCCCCAGCATGGCCTGTGGCTTCCCCCAAGCTCCTAGGAGACTCATTCTCCCCATTGACAGATGGACCTGTTTCCACTGCCCAGCTACCAGCAACTTCTGAGGCCAACAAATCAGCTGTACCAATAGTTCTGGTTTGGATGTCCTCATTCTCAGAACAGACAACCTCAAGTTTTTCTTCGGAACAGTGACCAGTGCCATCTTTGAGAATTAATGACGGTTCCTCGTTTCCTTGGGGTTGCCCTCTATCTTTGCAAATCAAAGTGGGCTCATTGTTCTCTTGTGGTTGCACTTCATCATCTAGCTGCATGGTATCGCCTCCCATATTGCTAAATCTTTGAAGAGCTGAGTTCTGATCTCCACAGCCAATGTTACCAGCTTGGCTTTCTGTCTCGAGAACTTGCTCAGTATCTGTTGGCTCTGGCTCAGGATCTGTAGCAGCATGATCACCATGAGAATCAGACCTGAATCTTTCTGTTGGCGTTTCTGGACTATTGCACTCTTGAGTGTTAGTCCCTTCAACTCTGGTAAAATCATCCTGTTGCTCAGTCTCCTTGGAATCATCATCACTGGAACTTTGTTCACTTGCCTGGGTATTCTCTGTTGAAGCACCAGAAGCGTCTATTGTATTTTTTGAGTAGTCTACCCTTACACGGGCATCGTCAACAGTTACGGTTGCCAGTGGCACTTTATTGAGATCATCACCCATGATAGTGTTCTCATAATTCTCTTCATCCTCCAGAGTTCTCTGCATAGCTTTAAGCTGTTCCTGCTGTTTTGCAAACAGAGAAGATATTTCCTCTGTAGTTGAATAGAAAGCACGCAGCTGAGTCTCCCTGCAGTAAGCAACATAGAAAACAAAAGAAAAGGTTAGCTGATTTGTAGTTCCACAAACTTGGGGTTCAGCTCTATATGAAACTCAAACATTGTTTCTCACCGTAAAATAATTCTCTCTCTTGCTCCTTGATACCTCTGTTTCTCGATTGATAGATCTCTAATCGTAGCAGCTATTTCAAGCTCAAGAGCTGAGACCTTTGCCCATGCTTCTTCCCGAGCAGCCTGCTAACAGAAGCACACAAATAATCAGCTTGTAAGACAACAAGAGCAATCCTCTATGCATGAAGACCAGGGAAGATTAGCTTATGTGATGAAAACATCAGAGGGACAGAAAGAATCAAATCAAGTTAACTTGAAATCTTTTTCTACCTTCTCGTGTTCAAGTTCTTTCTTCACTTTTCTCAGTTCTGCTTCCAGTTTATCTGATTTCTGCCATTGCAATGGGGAAGTGGGAAAGCATGTTATATACATTCAAACAACGACAAATGAAAACAACTTGAGCTTAATAGCTCTTAACATGTGAACGACTGTAACCTTCTGATTGTTGGCAGATACAAGCTGCTCATCCTGAAGTTGAGCTTCCAGCTCTCTTGCTTTTCTCTCAGATGTTACAAGGTTCTCTCGAGTGTCTTCCTGAATATGGAGGCAAACGATTGTGGTATGGAAAAGGAATGAAAGCATTCAAATAAACAACAGCAATAAAAGCATACCAGCTTAGATCTCAATGTTTCCACAAGCAAACGGATTTCCTTTTCTGATTCCTGAAAATAAAAGCAAAACGTCAATGAAATACATTATTTCCCAATTCCCGACCATTGCCTTGAATTGGAAAGAAAAGGTAAAACCTGAAGCTTGCTAATAACTTCTTTCTGTTCCCATTGTTGTCTACGGTAAGCCTCAGCCTGTCTCTTGATTTCTTCTTGAGCTTCTGCAGTCGCTTTATGCAATGCAGACTTTAAGTCTTCTGCAGCCTTATCACGCTCCTCTCTTCGCAAGTTTCTCTCCTCACTTAGCTGTGCCTCAAGCTCACATATATTTGATTTCTGGCTGAAAACGTTTAAATGAGTGGAGAGTGATGTTAAATTTGGATTTTCTGTATGCTGAACATGCCTAAATGTCTATCCACAAGAACATCTCACTTTTCTACCTGGATCAACTAAAGTGCTATATAAAATAATACTCGGGCATATTTGTGATGCATGAATTTCATGGGAATTTTCTAGGAAACAGAACAATCCCTCTGGAATTCTTATCAAAATTTATTCCAAACAAGAGTGTTTTACAGATTCTCAAATCCATGTGCCCTCTAAAATATCAGACCCTAAAGTAAACTAGCCAAAATTTCCAGTTCTCACACAATTATGCCATTAGATAATACAGTAAATATGCTTGTATTTTGAAAAAAAAAGTGAAATATACATTTGTTTTTTATATGACCTTACTAATCATGACTGAAAAATATATCTGTACTTTTCTTATCTTTGATTCCCAATTAATGCAGCTTCTTTTAACATCATGCTAAAACATTATATATGGAAAATGAAAAGTTATGAGTAAGTCTCTCTATTGCCACAAAGCGTTAATCAAAAGAACAGAAAAGATAACCTCTGAATTATCTCATCGGCCTCAGCACGTGATTGCTTATATGCGTCAAGCCTCTCATCCAGATCTTTTATTGAATTCTGTAACTCTGTATTTGATGTACTAAGTGAATCTACTTGTTTCTGCTTGTCCTCTAGTGTTTGATGAAGAGATTTAGCTTGATCAAGATAAGAACTCGATGTAATCTCTTTCAACTTCTTCAATTCCTACATCATCAGATTTGCAAAAGACTCAGATTTAGGAAAGGGAAATAATGAGGGATCTTTCAAGTAATGTAATCTTTGACAACACAAGGGCAATTCAAAAGGAAAAGCAGCAGTACATTCACTTCTGGGAGAGGGGACTTTTTTTTTTGTCTTCCAGGCCAGGTTGATAACTATTTAGATAGTTTGGCAATGGTAGCAAAAATTTCTTGACATATGGAGTATCATCATTAATTTAGTAAACCAGAGAAACATTAGAAGTGGCAGTAGGCAGTAGCACTGTGTCATGCAGTATAAGAGGAGCAATATCCTAGTCCCTAGAAGACACACAACACCAAGGTCCAAAACCATAAACATGCCATGTGAAAAGGAGGTAATGCAGACATAGTAGATACCTTTTCATGCTGCACTTCAGATATTTTAATTTGAGTTCTCAAAGTCTCAATTGTGACAACATGTTCCTCAAGTTGTTCCCTGAGCTCCTGCATGGAATTTTGCTAATAAGGTTAAGAAACTGTCATGGCAATAAAAATCACCATCTTGAAGGGGCCAACTTACTGCATTAGATTTTTCTAGTCGTCGAACATCATCTAGTGAAACAGGACCATCAAGGGAACCAATTCCGAGACCCTTTAGTCTCTTGCTTTCAGAACGGATCTCCTCTTTAAGGTCAAACACAAATTGTGGTACATATATCATTATTTATGTTATGTAGCTGGAAAATGTAATCACCAAACCTTAAGAGAACACATGTTCCCTCTTACCTGACTTCCTTTTAAGGATGGTAACTTCATTCTCTGTGCAACCAATAGCATTAACTTCACGGTAGACAAATGCATAGGAAGTGCCTGTAGATGAAACACACCACATAAATGGCCAGAAAAAGCTCAATGTGGATTATATACAAGAAAAACAATTAAAATGTATGCAAGGTAAAACAAGAAAAACACAGTAAATATAATCAAGTACACAGAGGTAAACTAGCAGGGGCCATGTGCAGGAATGCTCTAAAAAAGGTGCAAGCCAATGAATATCATAGCCTTTAATTCACTCTAATCTACAAAAGAACAGTAGGGTTGGATTAGAGATAGTGGAATAAGTGCAGAATCTTACTGTCATGAGGAGCTGAGACAAATGATATAATGTCCCCATGATTAAGCTTGGTTGGAGGTGAAGTTTTCTTAACTCTTGTCCAGTTGATGAACGTCCCATTTGAGCTACAGTGCCACAGCAAGTTAATTTAAGAAAGGAAACTGTTTATTGTAAAATATGACAGAGATAACCAGAAGCACAAGACACCTTGTGTCCTTGACAAAAACAGGTACAGGCTCATTGCGGTTAAGCTCTCCCAACACAGTGTCCCTATATATCTTGCAATGCTTCCCACTGATCTGCTGAGAAGAAATCCTGAAGCTTGGTTCCTTAACAGTGCGGCCTAGGTAGTGCTCATCAGCGCTTAAAAGAATGTTTATTCCCTTCAGATAATCAAATTTTCTCCAGTCAGCTAACTCAGCAATTTTTATGATTCAATGTTTCAACCTATTTTCATGCACAGTTGATGAAACTAGAGATGCTAGTGAGACGCATTAAATAGTTTAAAGATCAATGAGGCCAAAGCAAAGACAGGAACATGGCAATGCTGAGTACTAGACTACTAGCAGTTCCAAAAGGAAACAGGTTTAGGGTTAGGGTTTAAGGGAGGGGACCTCAGGGCGGAGGCGAGCACTCTTAGAGATGGCTGTCAGGACAGCCCAGACGCCGTCCTCGGGGTTCTGTACGGGCTGGTCGGCGAACTTGCGCGCCACCGAGCGCATCTCATCGGGAGAAATCGGCGTGGGCTTGGGCGGGGTTGCCGCATTGCAGGAGGCCTCATCCTTCGTCGCCGCCTTCGGCGTCACCAACAGCTCGCTCGACGGGTCCGGCGCCGCCATCGCGCAAGGTGGATTAGCGGGGTGCCGCGCGGCGTCGGCCGGCGGAAGAAGCCGGCTGGGATCGCGGGAAAAGGTGGACGGCGACGGGAGAGGGTGGGAGAGTGGAGTGCGTGGGCGTTCGTGGAGTTGGAAGAGAAGAAGTGGTACAAGCTTTGAGATTAGCACATCCTGGCCGTTAGATCGAGACCATAGACCGAATCGTATTGGAGAAGTAACCTGGTGGCGTTGCCTTTACCAACCTGCCCCTTTGCCTTTTGACTCTGCTGTCCAATTAATTTTTTTATTATTTAAATTTTTTATTTTAAAATTTTAAAAATAGATAAAAATTATTTTTAAATCTGTACCATTTAACCAGTCTATTTGACCAAACAACATAACCACATGACCATGTTATTCTGATACGTTGCTATCATATCAGAAGTATCTAGCGTATCAACGTTGTTTAGTCATGTTAGATGACGTGATCAAACAACTAAGAAGTAAGTTTTAGGTGGTCTACTTGTTAAAATTAAAAAATAAAAAGATTTAAATAATAAAAAATCCTATCTAGTGTGCATTATACAGGCAGCAAACTAAGAGGCCAATGAAAAGTCTGAACACGATCCTTCTTGCGCCACAGTCTATGAAATTAGAAAGTAGCCGCGGCTTTGCCGCGCAGCGGCATAGATGGGCCAGAAACGGCACTACAATATACAATTCCACTTCCAAACAAACTTGAGTCTCAATTTTGTTTGTAATAGTTTCAAAAACAATAACATCAGGACTCCGGTGATAGCTTTTGAGGAACTCCAAAATTGCCCTCATTACCGTAGTCACCACTGCAGAAGCATTTAGTCAGATGTAAAATATACGAAAGCTCTCGACAGTCAACAGAATCAGAAATTCAAAACAGATTCAACCATAAAGTTTCCTGAACCATTACTGATACAGATTGTTCACTAATTTCCTTATTTTTAACCAACCTATACTCGGACCCATCTGCTAGGTATGGTCCATAAGAACAACTGATGCTGCAATTAGTATTGGGCGCTTCTTGTACTCTGTTATGTCTTTGGCCTCATCTGAACTATTAAAACATTTTTCCAAGTAGATAACCCGTGCTTCACGTGCTAGTTCAACACTCCTCAGTAATGATTCACTTTCGTCCTGACTCATGAGAAAATCCCTTTGAAAGGAAGCCCTGAATTGTAGCCTGTAATAGCAATGTTGCATCCTAATTAGCTGGTGACCATCAACTTTGCTTGAAGGATGTTTGAGAAACCAATGAATATATACCTGATACAATCATGTTATCAGAACACTCACCAGCTTCGAGATAATCCACATGAACCTGTTACAACAAAGGCAACACAATTACTATTCACTTATGAAATCCAATGTGGGAATCAACAAAAAGTCACCCACTAATATGACCATATATATTGCTTATCAGTACGGTTTCAAGGTTACAACTTGATTCAGGTAAAAAAAAACCTAGTTGAATCGAAGAACTTATAAAGTATTTTTTGTTCGCTAGACCATCAACTAAACTTTCTGATTTCCTTACACCTAAAAGGTGAAAGAGATAGTGATTGCAACCGTAAATTGTATTGATTGGTATTGCGAATACATATAGAAGTGTACAGGTTGAGAGATCCACAAAACATGGTCACCGCGTGGCCGGAGATCCACGTTTTGTGGATCACTAACCAACTAAAACTAGGTTTGGCCGGCTGAACACACCTGGCACAGGACTCAGTCACGCAGGTCAAATATGACTGTCTAACACACTCCCACAGTCAAATCGTCGGTAGAACGAACATTTAGATTGGACCAGAACTCTGTAAAGACTGACGAAGGTAGCCCCTTGGTGAAGATGTCGATAAACTGAGACGTTGTGGGGACATGGAGGACACGGACATCACCAAGTGCAACGTACTCCTGAACGAAGTAGAGATCAATCTCTACATGCTTGGTGCGCTGGTGTTAAACGGGATTCGAAGACATGTAGACAGCGTTGATGTTATCATGGTACATCAAAGTTATCTTGCACAAAAGAGTATGCAGCTCAGACAACAGTTGGCGTAACTAAGTGGCTTCTGCAATGGCATTGGCAACAGCTCGGTACTCAGCCTCGGCACTGGAATAGGAGATGGTGTTCTAACACTTGGACGACTAGGAGACCAGGTTATCACCAAGAAAAACAGCATAGCCAGAGGTTGACTTTCGCATATCTGGACAGCCGGCCCAATCAGCATCAGAGTAGACGACTAAGTCTAACTGAGGGCAGGGGCACAAAAACAAGCCCATATGCAAGGTGCCACAGACATAGCGTAGAATGCGCTTAAGGACGGCAAGGTGTGACTCCTGAGGATCATGCATGTGAAAACAGACTTGCTGAACTGCATAAGAGATGTCTGGCCTGGTGAAAGTCAGATACTGAAGAGCACCAGCAAGGCTACAGAAATCCATAGGATCAGGCACATGGTCACCATCTGCTGAGAGCTTCGGATTGACATTAACGGGTGTTGAGCATGGCTTGCAGTCAGCCATTCTAGCACACTCAAGGATCTCAATCATGTATTGCCGCTGAGAGAGGAAGAGACCCGAGCTTGTGTGTTGAATATGCATACCCAGGAAGTTATGAAGAGCGCCAAGATCCTTCATAGGGAACTCTTGCTGAAGGGCACCAATGGTAAGTCGAAGCAGAGCGGTTAAGGAAGCTGTCAACACAATGTCATCAACATAGAGTAGGAGGTAAACGGTGTCCTCTCCATGTCGATAGACAAACAAAGATGTGTCGGATTTGGCTTCAACAAAACCGAGCTGCAGAAGGTGGGAAGCAAACCTATTGTGCCAAGCGCGAGATGCCTGCTTAAGTCCATAAACATAACGATTAAGGTGGCACACATAATCAGGATGAGTGGCATCTTCAAATCCGAAGGGCTGAGCGCAGTAAACTATCTAACAAAGTACCATGCAGGAAGGCATTGTCAACATCAAGCTGATGAATAGCCCAGGAACATAAAAGAGCTAGAGAGAGAACAGTCTGTACAGTAGCAGGCTTGACGACCGGACTGAATGTCTCAGAGAAATCAACACCAGAACGCTGGGTGAAGCCCCGAAGAACCCAACACGTCGTGTACCGCTCAAAGGACCCATTAGTTTTGAATGTGTTTGAACACCTATTTGCATGTCACCACATTGGACTGAGGCGGCCGAGGAAGAAGATCCCACGTGTGATTCGACAGCAGAGCAGAGTACTCGGCTTCCATAGCAACTCGCCAATTTGGATCAGCGAGGGCGGCACGGTAGGTCCTAGGGACAGGAGACAGTGGCGTGGCCTGGAACAGTGCCGACTGACAAAAGCTGTGCTTCCCGCGGGTAACCATGGCATGCTAATTTGCCACGGGAGGGATGGGTACAACACTAGCAGGGAGGGGCGCAGTCAGCGGTGCAAGCGCTAGGGCGGATACCATGGCGCGCGCCATGGGCGTGGGTGCAGGGAGTGACACCATAGGTGGCTGGACCGGCACAGGAGGACGCCAGACATAGACAGCGTCGAAGCGCCATGAGGCTACGGAGGGTCCGGCGGGAAGGCCGCCGTTCGCTGCCTGGAGAGAGCGGCGCTAGACCTTCCAGAGGCCTGGGATGCCGCCTAGGCGCCAGAGTGACACGACGCAGCTGGTGGAGTGGTGGAAGTCAGTGCAAGGCCCGCAGACCGTGGCCTGCGAGGCAAACGCGGTAGGGAGCCGGGATGGCTACAACCTGGTCGACGGAGGTACTAGGGGTGGTGAGTCCGGGACGCCAGGTGCCGTACGTGCCTGTGCGGTGGCGCCGGATGCCGCACATGGCTATGTGGTAAGAGGTGTCCCTACAGGCAACAAACACGGTGACAGGGAAGGACTCACGCCATCTCATGAAGAAGGCAGAGTTGAGATTGAGGACGAGGGGCACAAGGGCGCGGATATTCTGCATGGCAACCGCCTACGCGTGCAGATTGAGGAGCGATGCCGCCTCATGGTGAAGAAAGGCCTCAAGGAGAGGTGGATCGCCGGCGTGAGTGCCAGCGTTGGGGACGACATCATCACCAGCAGCGTCATCATCCTAGGTGGTCTCGGCCACCGCGTACTCACGAGTAGCGTGGTTGAGGGCGTCCCGAAGGCGCGCGTTAGCCAAATCGCGCTCTTGCTGGGCAAGGGTTGCCTTTACGCTCAGCTTCCTGGGCGCGGGCAAGAGCGGCGTCGCGGGTAAGTTGTGCCATGCGCTCGCTGGCCTCTTTGGTGGTGTGGGTGTCCTCTGCGCGCTAGAGATCAACGGCGGCGGCGGCAATGGCAGCAGCGTCGCTGTCGTCAAGATCAACGGTGACACTAGCAGGAGCGTTGGGCGGTGTTGCCATGGAGCAGCAATGCTAGGGAAGGGGCGCGCGCTAAGGGAGCAGGGAAGGGGACGCACAATCTAAGCACTGATACCATGAAAGAGATAGTGATCGCAACCGTAAATTGTATTGATCAGTGTTGTGAATACATATAGAAGTGTACAGACTGGAAGATCCATAAAACGTGTTCACCGCATGGCAGGAGATCCACGTTTCATGGATCACTAACCAACTAGGCTAGGAGATCCACATTTTGTAGATCACTAACTAACTAAGACTGGGTTTGGCAGGCTGAACACACTGGCATAGAACTCAGTCACGCAGGCCAAATATGGCTGTCTAACAAAAGGTATAAATGCATAATAGATAGGCACAAAGCAACCACACTCTAAAAGTACAAGGTCTACAGCAAAATCGGATATTGCCATAAATGAAACAACGCTCTCTTTCTCCACAGCAAAATCAGATATTCCACATCCCTGCAGCAGGGAGGCTTCTCAAATATTCTTGCAAAATAAATGTTTTGAAAAGAATGCTCGAATCATGCAGGTTCAGGGTTTGGGAAAAAAAAACAGGTCCACTTCATAATCTGAAATTTCTGATATCCCACAAAATGCTAGGGATTGGACTCTAATACTGCATGTAGAACTGATCAAATCAAAAGAGGAAGTAGACGACACGTTTAAAATCTTAATGCAGGCATATTTCGTTGAATCAGTCTTTTTTTTTGCCACAAGTAATGAAAATATTTATCTTCATTTTATCCCTCCACATGTCTATAAGAACTCAGGAAATCCCTTTTTTAAATAACTTTCTCTTCTTGTTCATTAAACATAACGTTCAAAGTGCATAACTTTAAAAGTTCAGTTTGCACAAGGATGTTTTGAACTGTAATAGGTAGTAGAGCTAGGAAACTGAGGAATTGATTATTCATTTAAAAATTTGGTATAGTGTTTTACCTCCAACAGGAGCAGAAGATCCTGGTGCCTCCTTATCCTCTTCTACTACTTGATTACGTCCTGGATAAATGATTGCAAACAGTCCCGGTCTTACATACTGCACATTGCTACTTGTATATACTCTCCTGTATCCTGTCCTGCAGCCAAAACAAAATCAATGTGTTGTGCTACCGTCACTGTTCTGCAAGCAGTTGTATTGCAATCTAATGTAAATAATTTTCAGTAAGACAATGTAAAACAAAATGAATGAAATGAGAGCATACTGCTATGCTATTAAATTTCAATATAGATGTATGAATTTGTGGACTTTTTTTCAAGTACAACGCAAACTGCACTAATGTATTAATTATTGCCTAGTTATAGACTTACTATTGGCAGAATCAGGATGAGACATCAAAATGTAGACTTAACCGTGAAAGTAGCATCTGAAAATTCAATTGATCCTGCTGGCAATGAACTAACCTTGGTAATGTGTCACAAACTGAATTATTTGAATAAATTCTACAGTTCTCCACCAACAGGTTTAGGCAAAGAAACCAATCGGCAACTGTATTACCAACGGCTTTGCACCTAAGTTTCCCATTCATGTCTCTAGTTCCTAAAGAAGTTAGCACCAAGGCAGTCCATTTTGTTAACAAATCACATTCTCAGAAACCCATATTTATCAGCTTGGAGCTACATGGTTTCAGATTGTGGTTCTACCCCATATAAATAAATCTGGCCAGTTTATTTTTTCTGCAGTCTGTAGGTGATTGTGAATCAAAATATTTGGCAAATCTTATCCCAAAGATCCTGGACTTTATCTTATTCAATTCTTTCAAATCCCAGTTTGGATATCCATAATTTGAAAAGGGTTTAAAGTTCTTTTGAATTCAATGACATTCTCTCCAAAGTATATCTCATACACCTTTTCATCTTTATTATTCTAAGTGATGATGATATAGTAGTTAGGTGCAGTACTACTTGTCTGAAAGAATGGATGCAACACGTAGAAGTTGGAAATTTGAAAGTAGCAACTAACCTTGCTAATTTAGCATGAATTTCACTTGCAAAAGCACTGCACAGTTCTCTCAAATGGAATTCCAACAGTTGTCCCAATCTGAAATCATGGAAAAATAGGGAAACCTGCCATATGATCTGACAGAACAAATAGTTGCAAAGTGAATAGGAAATAATTGTTTATATTATTAACATTCTGGTTAGGGAAGTTAGAAAGAAAAAACTAAACCTTTGACAAATACTTGACAAGCCTTTGCTGACAATAATGGCTTCAGATAGTCCATTTAGGGGCTGGTCTGTTGAAGAATTACTGACAGACATCAAGGGAGCCTCTCCATGAATGTATCTTTTGGTGGCGGGCAATGATCTTTTATAGCAAGCAGAGAATTGGAAGTGATAGGATATGGATATGGTTGTGCAAAGCTCCTCCTCCTTCTCATCCACTGCCACCGCCTCAAGGGAGCCTCTTCATGATGTTTTGGGATCCAATCGATATACCCAAACACATGTTCTGGCATGAAAAAAACATCAACATGAAGATATAAAGAAAACTCAACAGAAATAATTGTGTGCGTACTTCTCCATATTGAGAATGCGTTTATTTTAGAACCAATCAAGTTCATCTTAACTGGTTGCCTGTCCTAAATTTATATCTACCATCTAACAAACTAATCAAATTTCCAACAGATTTTCTGTGGCAAACTAAAAGGGAAAGTGGCAGATATTCAAATGTCGCCGAAAACTACCCAGAATTTTTCGAGAGGAAAAAAAAAGCTACCGAGAATTAGCCCCCCAAATTGAAACTGTAAATCAACTGCGTCACATTTGTGATAAGGGTGAAATTTTGGGGTTACTCACTGGGAAGGGCGCTGACGAGATTGCAGCTGCTGATATCCAGGGACCACTGGTTCTTGCCGCGGCTATTGGCGGAGACGAGGAGGCGAGGAGGGTCGACTCCTACAGACCGGGGTCCAACCCTCCTCACGACGACGATGACCCGAAGACCATCCCATCGCCATCCCCTGCAGCATCGTCGAACGCCGGCATGAGGTGGGCACCTGTCGTCTGGGCCGACAAGCGGCTCAGCGGAGTCCTGGAGGTGTCCGCTGATCCGTCTCCACTCCCAGCGCTGCATTTCCCCATTCTGCCGCTGCCGCTAACGGCTCCCTCTGCCGCACCCGGCGCTGCCGTTGCCGGGGGTCGGGGAGGTCGGCCGCGGTGGTGGAGGAGGAGGTGGGCTTGGGCGTGGCGAGGAGGGCATTGGAGAAGGGATTTGCAGCCGGGGAGGAGGACTCCACCACCTAGATATCCTGGGTGGGCGTGAGGGCGAGGGGTGGCGCGGGCGAGCCGGCGATGGCGGGGAACGTGGGGGCGGCGGCCAGGGCGAGGCGGACGGTGGGGAGGGGTTTGGAGCGGGGCGGGGCGGGTGGAGGGAGGGAGGCGGAGGGGTGAGCGGCGCGGAGGCGGGACTGGAGGAGGAGGGGTGGGCGTAGAGGGAGGCGCGACGGCGGCGGAGGCGGAGGCGCGCTGGAGAGAGGAGGACCGAGGCGATGGAGATGAGCAGGGCGATGGCGACGAGAGGAGAGGGAGGGGCGCCGTCAGGTTGGAAGGGATGGGGGAGGTGGAGGAGCACGGGGCGGCGCCGTCGGGTGAGCGGGCAGGCACAGGCGTGGTTTGCCGCCGGCTCAGAGGGGGAGATGGCGCCGTTGGCCAGGAGGAGGAGGGCAGTGGGCTACGGGGGTGGAGCGGAGGCGGAGGGCGGCGCCAGGGGGCGATCCGGCGATGAGACGCGCCGGGAGCGGGCGGCGGCCTCGCCGACAAGGCCCCCTCCGTCGGCCCCACGTGGATAAGGATAGGTGGGTAGGCGGCGGCGAGACGGGGGAGCAGAGGATGGGTGGGTAGGGAGGAGCAACCTAGATCTTGCATCCGACGATATCGGACGCGCCACGCGGCACATTTTTTAGGAGGGGTGTTTCTGCAAAATCGTTGCGTCACGTGGCACGCTCTTTTGCAAAAGAACCCACCCCCAATTCGATATTAGATATTTCTCATCGCAATTGTTTTGTGGTGAGAAAACAAAGAGATTGCCTATATAATATTTAAATGTTCTAGAGGCTTTATATCACATGAATTTTCAACCGCTATATCATAATCTAACCTCCTCCATTTTCTACTTATCCACTTCTTCCTCACGACAAGATTGAGGCAAACAAGCAACATATTGTCTCCTATCCTATTTCACCACTCTTCAACTTGTTAGCGTATTTCTCGGTTTTATGCTCTCATGTCACCGTCTTCTAACCATTTCAATTATCAATTTTCTCTACCTTTAGTGTCCCATATCATCAATCTTCTTCGTTTCTGTCTTTTCTTACATGTTAGATCTTTCATCACCATATGTCGTCTTCTAATCACTCCAACACATAGGTTTTTCATGCCATCAACACCAACACATGGCCCTCTTTTCTCATAGCCGAGGCATTACCACCTCCGTTACTCCATAGCAGCTAATGTCTAATCCACTATAGGACATCTTTTTACCCCTAGCTATTCCTCTAAGATGAGGAAGACTCTCCACTTTCCTCTTTTCAACCCATTCTCCTCTCCCGTAGCTTTTAAATATAAACACTCGCATGTTGGCATGGAGTTCGATCAAGATAAAATAGGAGTGTAAATAGCAAATCATGAGGTTAGAAAATCTCGTAATTTTGTCAAAGCAGAGAATGATTTATGTTTGTATTGCCCGCTATTTTAATTGGGCGTTTCAAATGTATTTGTCTTGATCTTACCTTTTCGTTTGTACGGGTTATATGCTTGTACAGATTGGATAGCAAAAAGAGTTATTAATTTCTACGTGGAGTACTTCAGACTCCAGGATGCAGGATGCCACATCGATACGTCATTATTCCATGAACATCGAATTCAAAAGAACCGTTAGATAGCTCGATTTGGGTGTTGGGACAACGGTATCTCAGCACAGCATTGCAATACTGTAACTCCAGTTATTTATGCAGGAAATCACCGTACCATATTAGACCTTTTGTATTCTGAAACAGACAGGTAGAGTAGATGAGATAATACGTTTGACGTTTCTCTCGTCCGTTTCTGCCAAGTTTGATCGTGCCATTTGTGTCCATTTCGACTTTTGGACGATCTGGTACTCCTTCTAGATAATCGAGGACCGGAGGGTCGCATCGTTTTCCTCCATGGCAATGCTTCGTGGAGGTTGGTTAACCAATCTCGACAGAGACCTCCCGCATCGCCCATCCGTGCCTGTGAGTGCATACAGTCCAGACTCTGAGAGTCGAAAGCCATGGCGGTGGAACGCATCATCGGGTAAGCAACCACGTCGGTCCAACGATGATACGTTCCGACGAATCGTTGCTGAACTCCAAGGCCCAACAAACCTTGTGCATGCCTATTGTTTCTCCTGTTGGTCCCATGGCATCAATGGCAACGGCAGGGCAGGGCACCCGGAGTAGCAAGTACGCAGTAGTAAATGCTCCGCTTGCGCAGTCGCGCCGGCGGATGATACAAGAAGCGCCCACGCAGGCACGCTCGCAAAATGAATACCAGTAGCTTTGGTTTGCTACTAGATCTGAGTACAGAAGCGGTACGGGTGGTAGTAGCGTAGAGCATGGATCCGTCCGTGGTCACGCGTTCCGCTTTGCATCTCGCCGAACCACCGCGCGCGCTCTCGATCGCGTTTGACCGCGCGTTTTCGCCTAGATTCCATCGTTTCCACAGCACAGGGAAACGCCGCGCGCGCCACGCACCGAGCGCGAGCGGGCGAGGGCAACATGGTTTTCTGGCCAACCGACGTGAAGGCTCATGGCCGGGAACGGGAAGGGGACGCGCGGTACCACCCGCACATTAACGCACGCCACCCACCGCCACCTACTGGCCACTCTTTTACTCGGCGCCTCGCCTCGGCTGTGATTAGGAGGGGAGCGTGCTAGTGAGAGCAGAGCAGTAGTAGGCTAGTAGCGCCGGTGCGTGTCGTCGCCACCGCGGCGGGGGTAATGCATGCGGTGGCACTGCGGCTGCTGCTCCAGCTGTCGCGATGAGGCCGAGGGGCTCGCGGGCGGCGGCCGCAGTGGTCGCGGAGGCCGTTCTGGTGGTGCTGGTGGTGCTGCATTGGGCGGGGGTGGACGCGGCGACGGCGGCGGAGAGGAGGATACTTCTCGAGTTCAAGGCCGCCGTGACCGACCCGAACGGCGCGCTCGCGTCGTGGACGCCCGGGGGAGACCCCTGCGAGGACTTCGCCGGGGTCACCTGCGACCCGTCGTCCCGCGCCGTGCAGCGCCTGCGGGTCCACGGCGCGGGGATCGCCGGGGAGCTCACCCCGTCGCTGGCGCGGCTGACGGCGCTGGAGTCCATCTCGCTCTTCGGCAACAGCCTCTCCGGCGGCGTCCCCGCCAGCTTCAGCGCGCTGGGCGCCACGCTCCACAAGCTCAACCTCAGCCGCAACGCCTTCTCCGGCGAGATCCCGCCGTTCCTCGGCGCGTTCCCGTGGCTCCGGCTGCTTGACCTCTCCTACAACGCCTTCTCCGGCGAGATCCCCGCCACGCTCTTCGACCCTTGCCTCCGCCTCCGGTACGTCTCCCTCGCGCACAACGCCCTCACGGGGCCCGTCCCGCCCGGCATTACCAACTGCTCGCGCCTCGCCGGGTTCGACTTCTCCTACAACCGCCTCTCCGGCGAGCTCCCGGACCAACTCTGCGTGCCGACGGAAATGAACTACATCTCCGTCCGTAGCAACTCGCTCTCCGGCGCCATTGCCGAAAAGCTCAGCGCTTGCCGGAGCATTGACCTCCTCGACGTCGGGAGCAACCATTTCTCCGGAGCGGCACCTTTCGGCCTTCTTGGCCTGGTAAATATCACCTACTTCAACGTCTCGTCCAACGCTTTCGATGGTGAAATCCCCAACATTGCAACGTGCGGCAGCAAGTTCTCCTACTTTGACGCCTCCGGGAACCGGCTCACCGGGCCGGTGCCGGAGAGCGTAGCCAATTGCCAGAGCCTGAGGGTTTTGGATTTGGGGGCGAATGCTCTTGCTGGAGATATACCGCCAAGTATTGGGAAATTGAGGTCGCTTTCAGTGCTCAGGCTTGCAGGCAATGCAGGCATTGTCGGTTCAATCCCTGCCGAGCTTGGAGGAATTGAGATGCTTGTCACACTTGACCTTGCTGGCCTTGCTCTCGTCGGAGACATTCCAGGGTCCCTGAGCCAATGCCAGTTCTTGCTTGAGCTGTGAGTGTCTGTTAACTGCTCAATCCAGTTCAATTCGTTTCTATGGCAGTGTTTCCATGTACTGACAGACTAAACTGACCTACTGCAGGAACTTGTCTGGCAACCAATTGCAAGGAGTAATCCCGGAAACACTCAACAACCTGACTTATCTCAAGATGCTTGATCTTCACAGGAACCGCCTTGTAGGGGGCATTCCAGTGACACTTGCACAGCTCACAAACCTTGATCTTCTAGACCTTTCAGAGAACCAACTGACTGGGCCAATCCCTTCAGAGCTTGGGAATCTCTCCAATCTGACCCATTTCAATGTGTCCTTCAATGGACTCTCGGGCATGATCCCTGTCTTGCCAGTTCTGCAGAGTTTTGGTAGCCCTGCCTTCATCGGTAACCCATTACTATGTGGATTGCCACTGAGCAATCCGTGTGGGGCAAGCCAGAGAGCAAAACGATTGGCTGTGTCTGTCATAATTGTCATAATCGCTGCAGCGCTTATACTTATTGGAGTTTGCATTGTTTGTGCTATGAACATCAAGGCTTACATGAAGAGGAGTAAAGAGGAACGAGAGGGGGAGGAAGATGAGGTACTAGTGTCCGAGAGCACACCGATGCTTGCATCTCCAGGCAGACAAGTCTCAAATGCTGTTATTGGAAAGTTGGTGCTTTTCAGCAAGAGCTTGCCTTCAAGGTATGAAGATTGGGAGGCAGGAACTAAGGCACTGCTTGACAAAGACTGCCTTGTTGGTGGTGGTTCAGTCGGTACAGTTTACAAGGCCACCTTTGAGAATGGTCTATCCATTGCTGTCAAGAAATTGGAAACACTGGGAAGGGTGAGAAGCCAGGATGAGTTTGAGCAGGAGATGAGCCAGCTCGGTAACCTTAGCCACCCCAATCTGGTTGCTTTTCAGGGTTACTACTGGTCATCCTCAACGCAGTTAATTCTGTCAGAGTTTATGGTTAACGGGAGCTTGTACGACCATCTCCACAGGAGTCATCATACATTTTCTGGGAGCACCGGTGGAGTCGGTCTCTCCTGGGAGCAGAGGTTCAAGGTTGCACTCGGAACAGCACGGGCACTTGCATACCTTCACCATGACTGTCGACCACAAGTCCTGCATCTCAACATCAAGTCATCCAACATAATGCTAGATCAAGAATTTGAGGCCAAATTGTCTGATTATGGATTTGAAAAGCTGTTGCCTATTCTAGGTAGCTATGAATTGAGTAGATTACATGCTGCCATTGGGTACATTGCCCCGGAGTTGGCATCTCCAAGCTTGAGATATAGTGATAAGAGTGATGTATTTAGCTTTGGTGTGGTGTTGCTTGAGATTGTGACAAGGAGGAAACCAGCGGACAGCCCTGGGGTGGCAACACCAGTGGTTCTACGTGATTATGTCACAGCGATATTGGAGGATGGGACTGTGTCGGACTGCTTTGATCGGAGCATGAGGGGATTTGTTGAGGCTGAATTAGTCCAAGTGCTCAAATTAGGTCTGGTATGCACTTCAAACACACCATCTGGCCGACCAAACATGGCAGAGGTGGTACAGTACCTGGAGTCTGTTAGAACTAATTCATGATCTTCTGACGTCATGGTACAGCAGCAGAATAGGATGCTAAAACAGGATAATGTTTTCTAGTTTTTGAACACATGATCACATTATTTTTATTCTTTGTTGTGTCCCCAGTTACATTTGTAAAATGTAGATTTGCAGCTGAATAAGTGGTTATTTTGGTCAAGTTACCAAACCTTGTGAGAATTTATCTCTGTTTTTTCGGGTGCTCCCTAGACCCTCTTTCTTACTATGGGAAATGCAAATGTAAGATCAACCACTCTGAATTGAGTACTTCTTTCTGCATGTCTGATCTAAAGAGGAGTTAGTAGTGTCTTGTCTAATTATGTGTCAAGCTTGCAGGGTAGCAAAGGATCAGTTGAACAAGAGCATTGTGGTGCAGGAGCAGCTCATCTAAACCACCTGTTCTCTCCTACTTATATCAGCAGTGCCTGAAAGATCTAGAACAACTCAAATTCCATTCTGAAACCAGTGAAACCAGACATCCAAAATGGATGAGCCTGAGATGTCTGAATTCAACCCAAGGGAACGCATCAAGCAGCAGATTTCAGTCCCATTTCTCTGGGAGGTGAAGCCTGGAGCGCCAAAAAAGAACTGGGCCATTTCCAATCCAGTGCCATCAGCCATCTCATGCCCATCTCCAGCGAAGCTTGTCGTCAGCGTGCCATTCCAGTGGGAAGAAAAGCCCGGGAAGCCTCTCCAAGATGCATATCCTTTTCATCCGCTGTTTGATCATGCTAACTTCTCCGTATCTCCTTCCTCGTTAAACCCATTCTTGGCTGAAAGTGAGGAAGAATATTCTCTAGGGTTTGATCTGGAAGCATTCGGTTTTCCAGACAGCAAGGAAGGATCTGGAACTGCAGAATGTGCAGGTGGTTACAGTCGCCATGGCACATGGTACTCATTTTCAGAAACAGAAGCTTACAGCAACTCTAGTGGTGACACTTCAGCTCAAGATTTTCTTTTCCCCCGGGCACCATCAGAGAAAAGTTGGGAGGTAGCTAATGATGAGAATCCATGGAGTCCTCCGAAGAGCACATTTACACTGGAGGAGCTTATGATGCTTGGCCGCAAATTGGGCTGCGCACAAGGGATGCCAGTTGATGTCAGGAAGAAGAGCCTCTCTCTCTCATCAACGGTTAAACCTCCAAACTTTACATTGAGTTTTGCATCTTGTACCTTCAACAGTAAATACAAAATCTGTTTCATTCAGAAATCAGAATGAACATTGCAATTTCGAATTAAACATAATAACTGCAGCTTATTCAAGCATACTGTAACTTATATTACGAGAATGGGGCCCATTGCATCTACATTTACCGTTAAGGAATCCAGGGATGCTTCATCTGATTGGAATTGGGAGTTTTTTATACCGTGCAAGTTGCATATGACGCGGACACCATAACTGCTCCCGTTTTAATTACTGTACTCTGCTGTTTCAGGAACTCATCAAGAAATTTTTAATTGTGTGTGCTTAGCTGCAAGGCACCATGGTTGCGGCACATGGATGAGCTGTACTGTGTGCATGTGAGACCTTATAATTGAGCAAGTTTAGCAAGGCGTGGCTTGTTCCATGTGTAAAGTCTAGCTATCTTGATCTTGTATTGCCGTTGCACGAAAATTGTGAGCTATTTCTTGTTTTGTTCAGAGAGAAACGCTGCGCTGTCATTTTTTTAATCTCAGTTTCTTTTTGTTATCTCAGTTTTTGCAAGTCCGGCGAAAGCACTGGAAATGGAATTGGAAATCTTTTATATAATAAGCAACTGAAGCGATTATTCTGGCTGTTGCAGATGAGCCCATGCAAACAAAATAATAATCAAATTATGCATCACAGGATTGATCCTCTCAAGAATTTTTTGCTGAAAGAGTTAAAAAAAGTCTAAAAAAATTGAAAGAGTGTGAAAGAATTTTAAAAAAAGTCTAAAAACATTTCAAATTTCAACATTTAAAAAAAGATTCGATAGAAGGAGGGCTCGAACCTCCGACCTTATGGTTAACAGCCATACGCTCTAACCAACTGAGCTATTCCAGCTTTTGTACCGATGAGGCAAAAGGCAGAATTTTTATCTCAAAACAACGAGAATTGCGAAAAGCCAAGCGCAAGCACGTGAGCTCCTCAGCTGCTGAAACAAGATTGGCCACATAGCGTCAAATGTCAGCACCTCGGCCAGATCTTCTCCCAGATAGCTTGGCAGACCTTCTCCTTTAATAATTGCACCAACTTGTTTAGGATCTACTGTACTCTACGAACCAGCGCGACCAACACTCACACAGCAGATCAGCAGACGCACCGAAAGTTTGTGCAAAAATACCTGTCCAGGTCCTCCTATCCCCACAATCATGTGGATACCCAAAAAGGCCAAGCGCTACAAGACGATTCTGACAAGCAGGTTTCTCCAGAAAATAATGGTCACAACACATAAAGGCAGGAGAAGAGTATTAACCTACACGGGGGCATAATGCTAAGAAGAAATGACAAGATGTTTGTCGATAAGACAAGAATAGAACAAGTCACCTGGCAGCTCATACGTAGGACAATATATATAACATAGCTTTCCCAATATCTTCTGACGGGGAATGAATACATATCACTCGCTCGGTATATCTGAGCGCAACACACCAAAAATCCTACCTAACTGTGTCCTAGGTTGAGTTGGCAAGAATGATACAAAACCACGGCCTAGGGCCTTACCGTGTAAGAATATGCTATGCTGACAACATGTACAATATGTACAACTCATTTTTTGAACTTAAATGCTATACCAACAATCCCCGGCCTGTCAAAATGTTGTCTTTAGTCATCGCTTTTGTGTAGATGTATTGCCGCAAAAAGAAATGATGAAATTGTCTGTCCAATGCTCCACGGCATGTGCCGAGAGTTAATGCACGAATAAATCACTGTCAGTCAAATGAATGTATGTGGCTTTGTATGTTAGAGTGATCTGTTGTAGGCTTCAAGCATGGTTGCTTTATCCTGTACAGGCAGCTGAAATATGATTAGACATGGAATTAGAAAGAATGACTATATGAGAGTCATTGAGCATTTGGCATTACTGAAATATTAAATCTTCTCAAGGAACTAGCAAGCATTTCAACATCGTGGTTTTCATGAATAATAAGAGCACTTTTAATATCTATTTCAAGCAAAGATAGATGAGGAAGGATCAGACCATCTCACAAGTCGGCTAATTTAATTTGCACAGAAAAGGACGTTGATTCATTTAGTAATTGGTGATGAATAATATATTTAGTAATTATAATCGCAACCATCATCAAAGAAGCTAAGAAAGCATACCTCATTCTGCATAGTGCTTTCTGAGGGGAACCAGCGCATAAGGATTCCAAGGTGCATTACCACAGGAATTAATTTGAAAATGAGGGGAGTTGTAACCTGCAGGGAAAAAAAACAAAACAGGTGACTTCTAGGCCCTAGCTTGTATCAAACAAGCAAGCTCCATCATCAGGCAAAAGGAACTTACCAAGCTAAGTGCAGTTGTTCCCAGTAATAATAGATACATTTTCCCCTGCAAAATGAACTTTCTGTAAGAAATTTGCACCATGCATATATTGAAGCCAGAGTGGCTAAATCGTTAGTATGAAAGTATGTCTCAAAGATAATCCATGATCGAAATGAGAATTACTCACCCCAACAAGATGGAGATGTGAAGCTCGGCTAAGAAGCACAAACGCAAACTCTCCTATCTGTGCTAATGATAGCCCAACCTTGGTGACATAAGAAAAACAAGGAATGAGAATTTACATTATTATAGGCTTATTGCAGAACACCGATGAAAACCATCAAGGAAGAGATACTTACAACGAAAGCTGTTCTGATGCTGTATCCAAATGCTTTAACCACAACTGTTACAACTATGCTCTTAACTATTATAACCAGTATAACAGCTGCAAGTAATATGTCAACATGATTCCACAAGAACTTGACATGTATGAGCATGCCGATGCTTGCAAGGAAGAGTGCTGCAAATAAGTTACGAATTGGTTCCACCTTGAATCAAAACAAACAAATTACATGTTAGAGAGGCAGTTCAATTGGAACAAAATGTCCTGATTTAGTTACTGAAACAAAATAACACTAGGGAAAAAACTTCCATCAGTTCAAATATAAGCAAGCTGGTATATGCAGACCATCCAAATTGGTCTAAACCTGTTTATTCTTAAATCAATAAAAAAGAACGACAAAAATGAATATATCGATACCCAAGTTAAATCCTTGCATAAAAAGAATCAAGTCAACAGTAAGTAGACTAGCACCTGCTCCAAAGTATGATGAGCAAAATCTGTGGTTGAGATCATAACACCAGCAAGAAATGAGCCTAGTTCAAGACTCAATCCAAGATAATCACTGCACTGGAAAATACAAAGAGATAGCATTACTCTATTCACAAAAACGATGTTGCATGTGTACAATTGCTGACTGAAGTAAAATTACAATAATAAAGATAGTTTGACACCAAAAACAGTCACTATACAACCAGTTATCCCTCAGGTTAGAGGCACTGTATGGTAGCATGGGCTTCTTTCCATAACTAGTCAGTGTATCACAAATTAATAGTTTGTGAAGATAATAAATCAAGTACTTGTTTGGTACACATTGAGATTATTGTTTAATATCAATCATAATTTTTCCAGGTTGTTGATGCCAAATAGACCTGAGCAAAATTTGTTCACTCTGATTAAGCCCAAGAGGAGTTTTGGGCTAGGATTGCGCAGAGAAGTTTCCACCTAAAATACTTCTTAAAAAAAAGAAGTGCAAACCCACCAGGCAGCCAAGCCTGCTAGGAACCAGTAAAAGGAACCAGCCTTTTTCTGTGGCCTGGCCTGAGAAAATGTTCAGGTCCAGTGCCACAAGCATTAATATTGACAATGACAAAACGTTAGCCATCTTTAATATTTTGGGGGAACATCCCTCACTAGAGAACATACAATCATTTGATACTGACAAATTTACTATTAACATCAGAGTGGTCAAAGTTTGACCGTGAATAGTGCCTGGTGATAAGTATTTGGGAATGAAGGGAGTACAAGTCATTCTGACGTCAGAATGTGCTTTTTAGGCAATGAAGTTGAATAACCTTACCCAGGCTAGCAGCAAGCAGAAAGCAACAGAAGCCAACTGATAGAGTTCATTTGTCTGCATATTTCAAAAGGTACATTAGCAAATGTAAACAACAGAAGCAAACGGCAACATATTCAAAAGAAAAGAAAAAATATGATGTGACGGAACATAAATAATTAATCAACTTCAGTCTTGCTGATCGATCCAGATACAGACACAAACCATAGGACCATAGGAAAGCAGGATGGATTGATAATCACTCATTCAATTTCCACTTGGAAAAAACAGGAACCATAAAAGCTCCAATGACACCCCCAAAAAAAAACTACTTGGACATGATCCGAGGGTCCTAGAAGATCATGCATATCCAAATGCAGTCACACACAGAAAAAACTAAAACCAAATACGAACAACAGAAATAACATGGAGCTCAAAATTTTGTACTCATCTACTCAACATTAGCTCAGCTGCAGCACTGCAAAGATTGAAAATTGAAAACCAACATCCAAAGTGACTGAGTCTGAAACTGTCATGGGGCTGGGATCACATGCCAGTGGGACACCCATGTCACTTTTCAATTTACATGGTACTGAGAACGAACTGTCCATGCATGAACATGTATAAAAGGTAAAATACATAAGAGATAGATGGAGAGGGAGGCATTGGGTAGATATATGAGAAAGAATTTATACAGAAGAATGTTAAAACAAATAAAAGGAACAAAAAGTAACATGCTAATTCATCTAACCTGTGATGATAACTGAATCATCAGTTTCAAGAATCGAGGAACAAATGACCAAGTCATCATATATGCAACAGCTATAAATATGGACAATACAAGCAGCCTACACATTAGAGGTGTTGGAGGTTAAACATAGGCATGCAGCAAAATGATAATGTAATTTAGATTTTATTTTAACCTAGCTATTCTGATAATAGCCTTACAGTTTAGCCATTGACATCATTCCTCCAAAAATGCTACTAGCACCACCCAGAACTGGAAGGAGAGCAAACAACAGTCCAACAGCACAATCCTGGAGCAAAAGAAACACGGATGTGACCTCCAAGACTTGTCTAAGAAAAGTCATACAAAACTAGTGATTATCAATACTTTGTTAACATGAGCGGACTATGTATGGGAATTGACAAGAAGTTCTCAGTACTCGGTGTCTTATTTTTTTATTCTGTTTTCTACCGAAAAGAGTGAAAAATAAACAACAGTTTGAGATTTCGTATGTTGGTGCCTGCAATGGAGGTGCAGCCCAGACAAAATAGACAATGGAGGTGCAGCCCAGACAGAATAGACATTCCATCTTTACATAGTATACAGCAAGTTATCAACATAAACTCACTTAAGTTATGATAGGATAGTCTTCTTCCAAATAATAGGGAGGGATACCAACAAGTAAAATCTGGCTAAATATAGTTATTACAGACATAGTTCCAACTGTTTTGTAACAGAAGCTCCTACCTAGCTATTAGTTAAGGATCTCTACTGATTAAGACGTTTCTTTTAAAAAAATTGCTATAGTTCTTTTCAAGTCAATATTATTTTCACTAATTAAAGCTATGCAGGTGTAAACAGATGACAGAATAGGATGAAATCCAAACCTGAAGGATAAGTGTACCAATTGTAACTTGACCATGAAGTGCATTAGTGCTACCTTTCTCTACTAGAAACTTCGAAACCTGTGAGGGTTGCACCAGTATTAAAATCTTCATTATCCATTATTATAGTTAATAACATATAATTGCAGTTTGCCAAACAGTTAATCATTTAATTGGGCTAAGCCCAACAATTCGACGCCCTCCAATCTCCAGGTCAAACCCAAATTCATCCAAAATGTAGCAGTAAATTGTCTAAGTTTGAGTGTTGAATAATATCATCTTGAACAAATTAATTACCACTGCAGTAGATGACATTGACAAGAAAGCACCAACAAATACCCCTTCCGATGATTTAGCACCACACAACTGGAATAATTGCAAAAAGATAGATAAGTAATTTTCTATTAAAAGATAGTATATGACGAAACAAAGACGGCAAAAAAAAGGATGGGCAATAAAAACTAATACCACAGCAGTTAGGCCACACAAGAACATGAACAGAGCAATCTGCAGTAAACCACCAATTACAGCAACAGGCCCAACCACTTTCAACTGATGAATGAAAGACAAGGTAAGGAAACCTTTGACACATCTTATAGTTTCATAATCATGTTCAAAAAAAGAGAAAACATTAGACAAAAGATAATTGCAATAGCAGTCTCGATTACCTTGGTCAATGAAAACTCAAGGCCAAGAGCGAATAGAAGAAACACCACACCAAACTGTGCAAAAGTCTCCACCTGCAGTTGAACATAATAGTTCATATTAATAATAAATGTACGGCTTCAATTAAGTACCATAGCTCAGGGGCGACATGGCATTATTTTTGCAATGTCATTAGCACTTCGGACTATGCTTCATTTAGCAATACTTTCATGTATTGTAAATAAACAGAAGAATAGGTATGGAATGTGTTTTATTTAGATTAACCAAACTATGATCCTTGTATGCATAAAAGATGTTCTTTCAAATGTCTATGTCAACCTTTTTTTGGTAGAGATGTTTTACAGATATCGCTTTAACAAAACTACATCGAAGAAAGTGAAATAAGATCAGAAGATGGAGAAAATAAACTAAGAAGAAGAAGGTAGAAGTGTGGCCTGTAAGCTGCAGTGGTCAAATTGTCATGTTACCTGAACCATTTCATTGATAAAGTTCAAGCCTCCAGGTCCAACGAGAGAACCAGCAAGTAGATAGCCAACAATAACCTGTAAAATAGCAGCAAATCATGCTCACAAAATACAGATTACTGAGGTGACCATCTTCAGCACTAAAGTACGAAGTATCTCAGATCCACTCACCGGCTGCCCCAAACAAGAAAATATGATACCACCAGCAGTAGCTGAAACAATTATAACCACTAGATCTTTAATCAATCTGCAATTCCAAATTTGCATACAATAGATTATGAGCCAGCAGCGCATTTCATATGGCATGCACATGTTAATGGATGAAAGAAAACTGACCTTAAATCTAGTTGAAGTGTTGGATACTTTGTTTTACGATTTGACATAACAAAAACATTATCCTGCACAGAGTTATTGTTAATGAAAACCAGAAAATTCACAATGTGTAAAGAAAGCATCATAGTTATTAAGTAAATATACATTTAACACACCTCCTTATCTATTACAGTTTCCAAGTCATCAGAATTTTCATTCTGACCTCCAAACATGTCACCTATTTGAAAAGGTTTTGAAGAACTGCACAAAAACCACCGCTAAAGTTAGATTTAGATGGTAGGATGATAAACAAAGGGCAATGTTAATAGCTGATTCTGCTCATATCACAGCCATACTTTGCATTCTCTGATTCATTCTTCTTCTTGTCATGTGTAATGACAGCTACGGTCTCCAGAACAGCCTGTACCAAAAAAAAGTTTTTTCAACATATACCTTGACACAATCAAATGAATAAGTCAAGATGAAATTTTATGTAAATCGAATAGGAATTCATTTGCAACAAGGTACATGGCAGGCCGCTTCTTTCCTCACAGTGTCAGGAGTAATATTAAGAATATACTTGAGGAGATTTAGTAATTTGACACAAAACACAGAGACATACCAAACTAACATAACGGGAGACTCACATGCAAACAACAAAAAGTGTATCTTGGCTCTTGGCGAAGAGTCAACCTAAATACTTGTGATCAGCATGGCCATTTATATACATGCAGATGTATTTGCTTCTAGATGCTCATGTCATTTCCAAGAGTGAAATCAGCTCTGATTGAAGCTCTTTCATTTGCTTTTAGTTCACAATATAATGGAACTCCCCTTTCTCAAATAGGTTCTCTACATTAGTTCGCTCACTCTAGGTCACAAAATATGTAGTGTAGTGAGGTTGTCTGGTAGCTTGTTCTTGTATTAACTCAAGTGATCGCATTTGCAATTTTGCAGTTAGATCATTAACTCTGTATATTATGCTCCCTCTCTTAATGCAAAGATATTCAAAGCTTTTGCATATTCCATAAAAATTTCAGTTGATGACCATCAGTTAGATTTTACTTAAGCAGAGAGGCATAGGAAAACACTAAATATCTCGACTTTTTCTACAATACTTTTATCCCATGTTTACTCACTAAAATTAATTATTTCCATTTTGATTGGTAACAGTATAATGCATTAGTAGCACATGAGGTTATGTAATGGATTATGCACTCCTCCAAACAACCAACCCCGTTAGGCCTAAAGGTTATCCAACAGTCAGCAGTGAATGTCGATTTGCAGTACATAGCTTACAAATAACACCTGTTTGAAAACAGGCTCTCCGAAAAATTTGAATAGAAAACATGACATGCATGCAAGAGGAAAGTCACACCTACTTGATGATCTGAGATGCTGTTGTTGAAGCTACTCTTATCTGGTGCTGAAAAAGGAAGAACAGTAATTCATTACCCAACAAAATGCGCGTGTAAGGTTCAAACAATGGCACCATGAGGTAGAATATAATGCAGAATAGACAGTGTTAAACCCCCCAAAATACATAACCTATAAAAAAAATCCCAGATAGGCCATGGCCTGCCAATTTAAATCTCCCCAACCATCTCAGTTGACTAACAACCAAATTCCCGGTGAGCCAGTGCAGATCTAGGAGGAAAGCACTAAGGGCGCCAGGACTCGTACTCTCGGGTGTGTCGCTGTCGGAGAACTCCTTGTCGAGCACGCGGCCGAACATCTCGGCGATGCTGCCGTCCCCGGAGGCGTTGCTCGAGCCGTTGGTTACCAGTTTCCCGTAGAACTTCTCCCGCGTCTCCTTGTCGGGCCTCGCAGCGGCGGGGCGGAGCTGCAGCACGAGGACGAGCGCGAGCAGCGCGGCGGTGGAGCTGCGCCGGCGAGACCAGGGTGGTCCCGCGGCGGCCGGAGCCATCGGATCGGGCCGGCGGCAACGGACCGACCGGTCGAGGCGGGAGGCGGGAGGCGGGAGGCGGAGGTGAGGGTGCGGCCGCGGCGGCGGTGGCGGTGGCGGGCGGGCGGGCGGGAGAGATTTGCGGGTGGCGCGTCGGGGTCGGCGGTTTTGATTCCGCGGGAAGATTGATGTGGTTGGCGAGGCGTGGTGGAGTCGCCGTCCGAGCGAGAGCACGGGAAGGCGAGGCGTGGTGGTTATACACCGGCGCGCGTCGCTGACACCTGCACTTGGCTCAGAGGGGCCCACAAGTCGGTGGCTGCAACAGAGTGCCACTACTCATCAGCGAGCAAATTTGTTAAGCTTATTTCTTAAAACATTTACTCCTATCAAACTGACATGCCTTCAGGATTTGAGTTTCAAACATGCGATTTTTTGAATTGTTTTTTAGATATACTTAATTGCATGGATTAGGAGTAGTTCATCTCGAGATGAATAATTCTGCTAACTTGAACACAACATAGGAAGGACGTGCTACAGTGCGGTGCGGATTTTTCTATGCAGTTGAAAATGTCAGACAGGACAACATCGACGCAAATTCCATCCACATGACGCACGTCTTTGAACGTGATAGTTTCACGTGGTATTGCAGGAAAAGTAAATAAATTATCGCCTTGATACCGTGTCCAATTACCCCTAGTAGCTTACTTCTGCATTAAACGTAAGCACTAATATGTGTGGTTTTGGTAGAGTATTAACATACAGTGTGGCTGTGTGCTTCCCAAGATTCGTACTTGTCAAACCATTTTCTCCGCTTCATTCGTGAGTTATAGTTTGGTCTACAGGTTCGCATATAGAGAGCGCCAATATTAACAGCATTTGTGTGTTTCTGTCTTGGGGCGTGCTCTTTTATGCGGTTAGTTTTGGCACATAAAACTATAAATATAATTAGTATATAATTAATTAAGTATTAATTATTAAAAACTTTAAAATAGATTTATGAAAAAAGTTTTTATGCGATATCAAAACAAGGCAACTTGAAACCTCGGGCTTTGGTTCTATCATACATTACAGCCGGTTCGGAACTAGAGTACTGAAATATTCACCGGTCACCTGCACCTTTGTCTGGAGGGCAACTAATTCAAACTAATCTCTATAGATTATATGAATGGATGAATTAAGAAAATTAGCTTATAGTAGCTCCGTATATTTTGTGATCTGAATACTAAAGAGTGAGTAGTAAATCTTTTTCTAATCGGCACCTTGTCCTTTGTGGATTATTCATTGGTTACAAAAACGTGGGATTTGAGTAGTATCTGACTCAAGTGATCTGAATGAGTGGCGGTTCAGTGTTAGTTGATGAAAATTATCAAACAATGGAGCAACAGCGACCTGTCGAAAGTTAGAAGGATCAGATTTATATATACAATCCAGTAGTCTCTCTACGAATCTGAGAATTTCTCAGACAGAGTATATACTCATGGCAGATGAATGGTGAAAAAACAAGGAACGTCATTGTTGCTAGGACACCGAACCAGCATAGCATTCACGCGCAAATCGGCTGAAAGGATGGATTTCGCAATCAGACGGCAATACCGTAGTGCGTTGTGATGATGTGATCCATCCAAAATTGCCAACTCGCCCAAGAGCTAATCAGCGGGGTAGAATAGTAGACTGAAGAGAGCTCAGCAAATGCACCAGTCAGAAAAAAAGTAGGAACATAATGAAAGCATCTTAGGCTGGGTTCTGATCTGAACAACAGGTTAAAAACTACGTTCTATGCATGTTTCTAAATTACTAAACAATGTATTTTTTTAAAAGATTTATTTAAAAGTTGCTTTAAAAAATCAATTTATTCTTTAAATTTACATTGGATAATATTTAATTAATCATTTCTCGTTTTATATAATTATCTCCGTCTCCACTGTCAGTGGGCCAGTTGCAACATCTAATTGTGCGGGAACGGTGTTGCCACGTACCTGTGTCCCATTGTAGCGGGGCTATATAAATTGGGCCGGCGTACGTGAGGCTCCTAATAGTTGGGCCGGAACAGAATCGTGGCCTATGTGAGGCCCATGTCAGCTTTGGATTGAACCAGTCGTGTCCGTCGTGTAGCTCCACTGTTGTGTCGTTCTTGCTCCTCCCAGCGGTTGGTGAGTGTACTTCAGGGGCTCAGCGTTCCGGAACCTTCGAAAAGAGCGCTTCACCTTGTTCCTCGTCATCGGATAGCTACTTCACACCTAAGAATTGAGCTTGGAACGCAATGCTGGTGCGGTGATCCACTTGGCGATTGGAAGCACGAGCCGACAAGAAGGTAATGCATGATGCGTGCTCTGAACTCTGAACCAGACTGTAGTTTCACTCAAGTTTTCCTAGCCATGCTTGGAGTTGACGATCCAGGTGACTGACAGACAGAGCAAGCGGCAGTATAGAACGGTAAAATCTCGCGGCAGAGCAGTGAGATCACGTGTGCACTTATGCTTCACTTGCATACTACTCCGTTAATTAGTAGCAGTAGTTCTTCAGAAACAACATGCAGCCTCGGGACCCCCCCGTTGGCGGCACTAATTAATTAGCCGGTGTCCGCTCCTTCCGTGGCTGTTCTGTATAAGAAACCACTACTTTGTTTCTTTACGGCAAACGTGATCTAAAACTTCCAAGAAACAGTGCCAACGACCACCATACACTCAACAGACGCGTATGATCAACTATATAGATTCTCCTTCCGGTTCCTGAAATTATTTTGGAAGGATACCTGACACAGTGCTGGTGTATTGGTGTTCATCCGAACGGGGCAGAGCAGGAACCAACACCCGACAGAACGGGCAAAAAACGGGCCAGAATGCCAGCTTGAGATGGCACAGCGCCACCGCCACGTCGTCGTCGTCTCCACCAGTAGGCTGGCAGTTGCCCTCTCTCACTCCCCCACCAACGCAAGCTAGATCTCCAGCGAGCCTACCCTGCCATGCCGCATCAGCTAGCTTAGCGTCTTCACCTGCGCATGTGCTGCTCGCTATATATCCAAATCGCAAATCCATCCAGCGCGCGCGGCCTCACCAACCACGCAACCACGTAGTTAATTACTCGCCACACTGTCACGGCGCATTATTTGCCTCCACTGACAGCTCACTCTTCTTGTTGCTGCTGCTAGCTAGCTAGCTACCGAGCTAGCCAGCCCACTTCGTCGGTGTGTGTGTGTCGGTGTAGCAGCGGCGGCGGGAGAAGTTGCCCGGATATGGCGCCGGCGCAGCAGCGGCTTGTCGCCGTCATGTTGCTGGCCTGCCTCGCGCTGCCGGCGCGGGGGCTCAACATCACGGCCATGCTTAATGGGTATCCGGACTACAAGCTGTTCAACAAGTACCTGTCGGAGACGAAGGTGTGCGACGAGATCAACGCGCGGGAGGCGATCACGCTGCTCGTCCTCGGCGACGGGCCCATGTCCACGCTCGTCCTGGACGCCGACCAGTCGCTGGCGGGCATCAAGAACGCGCTCCGCCTCCACGCCATCCTCGACTACTTCGACCCCAAGAAGATTCGTGGCCTCCCCGACGCCGACACGCTTACCGACACGCTCTACCAGGCCGGCGGGGACGCCGCCGGCAAGATGGGCAACGTCAAGATCACCACCACGGACAGCGGCAAGATCGCGTTCGCGTCAGCAAACCCCGGGGGCAAGTACGACGCCACCTTGGTCAAGACCATCAAGCAGATGCCGTACAAGCTCGCCATCATGGAGATCTCGGCGCCCATCGAGTTCGACGGGCTGTTCGACACCCCGTCGGCGACCAACCTCACCAGGCTGCTGGAGAAGGCCGGGTGCAAGCGGTTCGCGGCGCTCATCACCAGCACCGGCGTGCTCAAGACGTACGAGTCGGCCATGGACAAGGGGCTCACCCTGTTCGCGCCCAACGACGACGCGTTCGACGCCAAGGGCGCGCCGGACGTGAAGAAGATGCCCAGCGCCGACCTCATAACGCTTCTCAAGTACCACGCGCTGCCGTCGTACAACCCCAAGCCGTCGCTCAAGACGGTGTCGCGCGCTCTGCGCACGCTGGCATCGACCGCGTCCGGGCAGTACAACATCACGGTGGACACGCAAGGCGACGCCGTGACGCTCAAGACGGGCGTCGACAAGTCCCGCGTGGCGGCCACGGTCATCGACGACACGCCGGTGTGCGTGCTCACGGTGGACAACCTCCTGATGCCGGTCGAGCTCTTCGGCGACGCGCCGGCGGCAGCCCCGAGCCCAGACGAGGCGGCGCCCGCCCCGTCGCCGTCGGTCGCGGATGCCTCTCCGCCGGCGCCGCCACCGGCGGACGCGCCGTCGAAGCCGGCGGACCACAAGGAAATGAAAGCGTCGTCCGCCGTTGCATTGCGGTCAATCGGTGCATTCGCCGCGGCCGTGTGTTCCATCGTGCTGCTTTAAGCACAAGTTTATTCTTTCTTTTCGTTCATGTCCAGCGCTGGTGACTGTGATTGCACGAGTGTTGCAATGCCACTATTCGTTTGTATAATGCGAGCAAACTGTGTACATTTTGTTCTAATCCTGATGTCTTTTCTCTGAATCAGCCGCGCCATTTCGTGCGGCGTATTCACGTCGCGTTGCGCTGTAGAACTGTGTATATCATCGTGAGTTTTGTCCTTTGAGCACGTCGTCACGCAGGCACGCAGCAAGCTGCCAGCCCCACCGCTGCGAATGCTGGTTTGATTGGATCTTGAAAAACGGCTTCGGCGAGCTAGTGCGGCTGCCGTTCCCTCCACGATGCGCTGGCATTGGTAGCTCTTACGGATTTCGATCAATTCGCCGTTTCAGGACCACCGGTGCCAGTAACGCGCACTGGCAGGGACGAAGCAGCCGAGAGCATCGTGCCGTGCGCGCCCGTGTGGCGGTGCCATCGAGTGTAGGCGTGCGAGTGAACATGGCCATCTACCAGTGACTCACTCACCGCGTGTTCAACCAAAGACAGCTCCTATGTTGCGAAGGCGATGGTAGAGGAATAGTTCGGAAAAGTAAAATAAACTTTTTTTTTCTTAGCTAGGTAGCCATTAAATATTATATACTCCACATACGGTACAACCTTCTAACACATGAACTCCATCAAAGTAATTAACAACTTATGTCCTGAACCCCTGATAATTGCTAAAGGTTGCACAAACAAATACAGTATTTACATCTGCTGGTGCTTTTTTTTTAACCTGTACGCTATCTAATTCCATCTTATATTACAAGTAAGATATATTTCAGTGCTTGAGCGAAGCTGTAATTACAATAGATACAATATAACCTGAGGAATATTTACAACACACGTATAAAAAAACGTAATCACGAAGACCACAAGCACAAAAAAGGGAAAAGAAGATCAGTCCTTGTTGTGAGAGGACCGCTCCCGCTCCCTCTTCTGACCACCAAGAATGCGAGAAATTTGCAGTCCTCTACTGAACGCTTGATTAAACAGCATCCGTGTCTGGAACTCAGATACAAAGGGAAACCATGCCAAAATAGTAATTGGTGTAAATAGTAGAACTCCCATAATTATTTCGTATGCCCGAGCAAGGGCACGAACAGATCCCCATAGTCCTGTTCGCCGAGCAAGAGGCTTGCAAGCTTGTGCAATCTGAAAGTGATAGAGCAAAATGAAGAAATCAACTGAAGCATAAAGACGCAAATGAGCAGCACAAGTAGGAGAAAGACAAACCAGTAATATTCCCCATCCGGTGGGCAAGAATGCCAGAAAGCACACAAATATATCCCGTAAGGTCATGTGAAGAATTACTATCAGTATAATCAAGATAGCGGTGAATGAAACAAATATCATAAACTTAATCAGACGGAAGAATAGCTGAAAATCTGCACTAAATCTCAGCCTTCCAACAGATACAATCTGAAAAAAAGTGAAAGCAATTTAAGCAAATGGTAAGTACAACTATAGATAAGATGCTTGCTACGGACAGCAAATAGTGTTGTTAATGCGGCCAACAACAATTGTACGATCCATTTTTTTCTTGAGAAATTAATCATCTCACCTTCATAACAAACAATACCACCAAAATTACGAGCCATGAAATTAAATATACCTGGAACGAACAAAGTAGTAAAAAATATTACAGACCACCCCATCACTTGCTCAATCATAATGCACCTTTAACAGAAAAATAAAATCAACATGGAGGGCATACCAATATACTTTTGTTGTCTCCAATATTTAAGTGGTAAACAAGGCCATACTGGTATATGAAAAACCTCAGGGACAAAATTATCTCAACAAATAGTCCAATTGTTCCAGAATACTTCAAATGCTCTAGCTCGATCTCCCACCAGGATTCCCAACTCTTGTCTGGTGACACACCAATACCACCACGATTGCTGATCCACTTATTCCAATCAGACCAATCATCCACAATTTTTGTCCACTCAAATCCCGAAGGATTGAACAGGAATGGTGCAAATAGCCATGTCAACACTAGGAACCACATAGAGAATGTAACGAAAATATAGGCAATGGTTGAGCGGTAAGATTGACCAAATAGTTGGTAAATGATGAGCAGAATCAACAACTCGATGCCTTTAACAAAGTGACTGCGAGAATAAAGCCTGTAGTTCTCAGCAAACTTAGCATGAAAGACAACAAAACCCCTACCAGTAGCTCTGTACTGAGCACCTCCATGGAGCAACATTCGCCCATAGTAGTGAGTCTTAGTGCCAAGTGAAAATGTAAAGAACACAGCTGCCAATTGCAAGTTCATCATGATGAATTCACTTAGTGCTTGACCAAATCCTTTTTCAAGGCCAATTTCCATCATCATGGGCAGGGCCATCAGAAAACCCAGCTGAACCAGAGATTGTGAAGCAAGAGCAACCTGAAGGGGGTGGTTATGAATGTATCTCCTTTGTGTTGAAAGGCCTTCTTCAAGTCCACTGAGAGCAAGATAAAGGCGTCCATACAGAAATACATAAACTGTGACAACCGTCAGCTGAAGAAAAAACGAAAAGTACAGTAAAAACATAGTTCATTGTGCTGACATGCTCAACAAATTGCAAAACAAGTTATTTTAGCTTAGGGCATAGGAATTAAGGCCTCATTTATCTATGAGAATATCGACATCGATCAGCAAGGGGATTATAGGAAGAAATGAGACCAATGTGGCTCAGTTGTACAATGACCAATCTTCAGGGAAAGGTTGATGAAAAGCAAACATACCAGAGTACTGAAATAAAACCCCACAGTAGTGAAGTAGCACGAAAGCATTCTGAAGAAATCGAAGCGGTGTCCAAGCCGGTAGATATCACGGCTAAGAGTCTGCTCTCCATTTCCATTTGCCACCTTAGCTTCAAACTTAGAGATCTGGTTTAACCCGACATCTCTTCCTTTACCAACTTGCACATATTCATGATGTGTTACATTACCACCACGGAGAGTTGAATTATAGCCTGTCACAGAAATGACAAGAGGGGCATTACTCCAGTTCCTGAATATCTCATTACTTTTGGGAAGAAATCAACAACCATTGCATTCCTATTGAAGCAATGGGAATAGATAATTACTTCCTAAGACAATGAAAATTGATATTAGCCAAATCATTAATCAGCTGATCAAATCTTAGGAAACAAACCTGCAAAAATATCTTCACTCAAGTTGATACTCTTTGATGCCTTACTGACACCACCTCTTGTTAGATGAAAAATCCTATCAAATACATCAGGATGCCCATAGTGGAATCGAACCCTAGAATAAAGGCAGTACTAACTTTAGATGCAATCCAAAAAGGAAATCTCTGTAGTTCTTACGTAGAACTGAAAAGCATACAATACATGAAACAGTTATGTGAAAGTGCACTGTAAAATAGCTTGCTTAATACTACATAGCAGTATGTCTATAGGCTAGCAAATGACATGGTCTCACATGAAATTACAAATTTGGAGAAGATAATAAGTATTATAGAAAATTATGTATCCATTGAAATGCTTGCTTATCCTTTTTCTTGCGATTGACACTTTTTGAATACCAATAACATGCTCGTGCATTGCAACGGGCCCATATAATTAAGGATGAGTTATATGTTACACTGTAATGGGCCCATATAATTAAGGATGGGCGTATAATGAGCTCATAAGGGATTGTTTTAACCAACGAATTGTTTCCTTTTTCTAATTTTTAGTAGGTGGTTGCGCGCTGCGCGCGAGGGGAAGGGACGATAGAGTAGTAAGTATGGGCTATATGGTGCATTGCAACAGCCCATATAATTAAGGATGGGCTTATAATGGACTCATAGGGGATTGTTTTAACTAACGGATTGTTTCGTTTTTTTGATTTTTTGAGTAGGTGGTTGTGCACTGCGCCCGAGGGGAGTGGATGGGGATGTTCGTGTTTTGCAACTAAATATTACATTATGATTGGCTATTGGCTGATTTATGGGCCTATTGGTAATGGGCCTAGTTGGGATCTCGAGTATAAAGCAGAGGTTGGTTTTTTTGGATTTCTCTTGTTTTTTTTTCAGTTTTCTCCCAATGACGCACGCTAAGCGCATGTGAGAGGGAGAGGAGGATGGACAACTACACTTTTAATATAGTAGAGAAGTATTATAGAAAATTATGTATCCATTAAAATGTATAACAAACACGTGAGGGGAAAAATAGTCGGATTGGAGAAGATCTCACTTCAGAGGGTTTGCAAGCAGCCGTTGCCCAATAGTCACAAAACTATGCTCTTGATTTGACATAAACCATGCAAGGGAAGAGACACTGCATAATTGAATAGGAGAAAGGTGAGAACGAATAACTAACAAAATCTGAAAACTCAGTTGAGCAATAGAATGAATAAATAACAGAATGTGAAAACTAAATTGATCATGCCAATCAACCTGCCAGTAAAAATGTGCTCCCTAACTCCAAGTATAGATGGGTGCCGAACTCCATGTTCTATAAGGAACTCTTGAAGCAAATTTCTCATTTTAAGCGCTTCTTCCATATAATTATCCTACAAAATTAAAGGCGTGCACAAGTAAATATGAGTTTAAATGGAAGCATAAGTACTAAGCACACCTCCTTTGGAGAAAATGCAGCATAAAGTATGATTCTACATACTTGGTTCATATCTATGGTTTGCAGACCTTCACCACGGGTGAAGATTATTGCATGATTTTGGTTTTCAGGCTTTCCTTCTCCCAACATTGCAGGTCCTGGAAGTTTTATCCGGTAGATAACCTTGAAATCATAAAAATGCAAATGCTGCAGCTTCACATGATCATAGAAAGTTTGACGAATATTTCCCTCAAAAAGAGAGAGAGATTGATGAATAGATATTTGACATAATGTATTGGTACCAACATTTCACATATGAGCCACATATATAAAAAAGGCCATAACCTCCAGCATTTATCAGTAAAAAAAGTTCCAAGAAGGCATGGTAAGTTCCTAAGAGTGTACATTGTTGGAGATAATCTTATCATATGATATTTAGTGTTACCAAGTACACATTGGTAGCAAGGAATGAGAAGGAAAATTGAGTTTGTATACATAACATACTCTCCTAGTAAGACATAGATGGTACTTGAAGGCTCTAGTTAGTGTAATAGATAGGTAAAAGTAAATTTGATTTTGACTAGGAGATGTTTGGAAAAAGATGAAGAGGGTAAGGCGATGGGTCCTGATGGTATCCTAATCGAGGTGTGGAAATGACTCAAAGATTTAGCTATATAATGGTTAACTAATTTGTTTAACTATATTTTTGAGTTGGACAAGATGCTTGAAGAGTGAAGAAGCATATTGGTATCAGTCTATAAGAATAAGTGAAATATTTAAAATTATAATAATTACTAAGAAATTAAGTTGATGAGCCGTACTATAAAGCTATAGGAGAAAGTTATTGAGCATCATTTTAGAGAAATGATACAGATTTTCATAAACCAATTTGGTTTCATGTTTAAAAGGTCAACTATAGAAATAATTTTCTTAATAAAATAAGTTATGAAACGGTATAAAGAGCAGAAGAATAACCTATATATGATTTTTATTGACCTAGAGAAGCCTTATGATAAAATAACAAGGGATATTATGTAGTGTGTTTTAGACAAGTATAAAGTTCCAATAAAGTTTATTGCCCTCATGACTTGCAATGTTGAAATATTCCCAAAGTTTTTTTCTTGAATAGGAGTGCATAAAAAACAATTATTTTCGTGCCTGAATCTTAATATGCGGCTTCCGTTGGGTTTTATTTCTAGCTTACCAAATTTGCTTGTAATTGAAAGGTTATTGATGTTGTTGTATGTTGTTATAGGAGCAAATTGACTTGTGAGTCTAGCTAGCACTTAGCTAGAAATGAGTTGTCACTTCTATGACGGTTTTGTCAATTCTATAAATAGACTTGCGTACTCCCAATATGTAATGTAAGCTTTAGAGATGTGAAATACATGTGTTGAGTGGAACTAGCGAGTAGTCCAAAGGGAATCGTGTGATTCAATCCTAGCATGTAATGGTTGGTTATAGAAATATATGTGTGTTTGTGACAAACACTTTTGTGTGGAACTAGTGAGTAATTCTAACTAGGGATTGTGTGATTCAGTTCCAACATTTGGTATCAGAGCCAGGTTGACGTGGGAGATGCGATGATTCTACCATTCGGTGCTAAGTTAAGGATGGACTGCACCGATGGAGTCATGGATATGGAGAGATGCTACGGCGAGAGGCCATGGTGATGTTGAGGCGCCATGTGAGGTGGTGGACAACGACATGAGTCATCGCGAGGATGCGGAGGTGGCCATGGAGAAGATTGGCACAGATAGATAAAACTAAGTGATGACGAGCCAACTCTCCTATGAAGAACTTAGAATATGGAGATTGCGGTGAGAGGCCGCAGCAAGGATGATGGTGTGATGCTGCTAATAAGAAGAGTCGATGCGAAGCAGGTGATGGTAAGGGCAAGTCGGTGTGAGGCTGATGAAGCTGTTATGAGGCTTGTTGGTGTGAGACTAACATTGATGTAGTGTGAATCCACTAAGAGACAGGAATGGTGCGATGTTGTTCTTGACTATGGTGGACTGATGCCACTGGGAGTTGATGATGGTGTGAAGCCAGCACACGACGTGTGAGCACGGTGGTGTGAGGCTACTAGAAGACATTGGTGAATGATGGTGTGTGATCAAGCATCACAATGAGCATGATCAAATGACAAGATTAGGGGGAGAATGTTGAAGATAATCTTATCATATGATATTTAGTGTTACCATGTGCGCACATTGGTAGCAAGAAATGGGAAGGAAAATTGAGTTTGCATACACAGCATGCTCTCCTAGTGAGATATAGATGGTACTTGAAGGCTCTAGTTAATGCAACAGATACATAGAAGTAAATTTGGTTTTGACTAGGAGTTGCCCGGAAGCAACGTGAAGTTGCATAGCTATAAAAAAAAGTCAAAAGCAAATTGACTTGTGAGTCTAGGTAGCACTTGGCTAGAAATGAGTTGTCGCTTCTATGATGGTTTTGTCAAGTCTATAAATAGACTTGCGTACTCCCAATATGTTAAGTGGAATAAGTGAGTAGTTCTCCCAACATGTAATGGTTGGCTATAGAAATATATGTTTGTTTGTGACAAACACTTTTGTGTGGAACTAGTGAGTAGTTCTAGCTAGGGATTGTGTGATTCAATTCCTACATACACGTCCACTTGAACATTTAAAAGTTTGCTTATTGTGCTTCTATCAGTTAGAGACCCCACTTTGGCATACCCCTAGTAGATTGTTGAGGATGCCCCTTCAAATCTGAATAGTTCCATCTGTGTCTATTGTTTTGTATCACATGTTTCAGAAATAGGATGGGAATCCTTTGAGCCTTCTATGCATAACATTATTTGCCAAAATTTATGCACCACACTGCCTAATCAAATATAAGTACCATTACCTGATCAAGATTTTGAACTGGACCCGTAGATTCAGAATCCTTAGTTAGAGCAACCTTAACCAAAGTAGAGTAATAAGCTGGCTCCATTTTCTTTTCTCCTACTCTATCTTCCACCTGATCAATGTATGCTACACGCAGAGAAGGGTACCTGCGAGAAATTTATCGTAAGTAGTTTGCAGGTAACCACTTGAGATAGAAGGGATGAACTACTTTATCCAATTATGGAAAAGACTGTACTATCAGGTCTACAATTGTGCAAACTCTGCAAGGTTTGAAAAGATTTCCATTGGTTGATGTGGGTGAAAGGGAGTGATATGACTGCAAAATATCATGATCAAACATGATAGAATTGAGGAGAAATGAAATATAAATTTAAGTTCCAAAAAAGGGACAGCATATTGGCACCATTCTTTCATCTCTCTGTATTTCTTCCCATACAATCCAGTTTCATCATGAAATTTTTTGTGGTCACATAATATCCCTTCTATATGCCCAGTAATATTCTGATTTTTGGAAACTTGCATGCTAAGTTCAGACGAATTATATTGTATCTCTAATGTACAGCTGATGCGCCTCCAAAATTTAAATCCATAATGATATGCATTATGCAGCATTGAATCGATCACTTATATTAAATAGTGAAACTACTACAGCTACAACATTACTACTAAACTAATCACTATCATCTAATAGTATTTAGGTAAATTCAATATCCCTATTTACGTTCTCATCAGCAGTAATATGTCTTGTGCATTAGGAAGAGCAGCACGCTTGTCATTTCCATATTGCTGGCATGATACCACATAGGTGAACTTCATATCAGCCACTGCTTCACATTGCGCAAACAAGGACCTCTGTAACTTTAACTGTTCATCAGATACTGACTCAACTGCTTTGTACCCTTCCATGAGATCTGCACAGTGGGGGGAAAATGAAAACAGTACTATGAGAATGAAATAGATAAGAACCGTGCTGCAATCACAAACCCATGCTTGCACTAGCAATGGCTTGCTGCTAATTGTATCACACTGGTATTATACCCCCACTCTAACACACATACCCAAGATCATGATATGAGCAAGAATCCCACACACGCATGAGTATATTACCTTCTTTTTTGGCCATATCTAGAAATGTTTCAAGAATCAAAGCTTTTCGGTAGTACATCATGCCTCTAACTGTTTCAGATCAATCAGGCACAAATTTAGAAACTATCAAGAGGTACAAATTTAGAAACTCTTTTTAGAGGTAAGTTCATTTCACTTTTGTAAGAAACTAATAAAGGTTAATCAGCAATACCTGTTCGAGCTAATGTTTGACCTCTGTACGAAGCCCACAGACGAAGCTCCTCCTTCATGTCTTCATTCTCTTTAAGTTCCTCATCCCATCCGACCCTTTCCTGAAAGTTCTTCCATTCATCTACATACATGATACATATGAATAGCAGGACATAGTAAAATCCAGATGTTAATAGAAGACATTCACATTCTGGCATCAGGACAAGGGAAAGGAATTGCTTCTCAACCTGGGTAAATTTTCTGTAGGTAGAATAGGGTGGAAACTCCGTCCTCATTTTCTTCCTCAAGCTCTTTTATAGAAAAAAGAACAGGCTCATTGTAATACGGGGTCAATGCACTGTAGATAGAAATAAACCTTATCAGTTTGAGACAAGGGTGCCATGAGGATACTGAACATACAAGGCACTGCAAAAGTAATGTCAAAAGGAGCTCACAGAAATTAATATGTTGCATACAAGGACTTACGAAAATGAAAGCATGTTTCTGACTTTGGGAGCATCAGGCATGTCCATAAACAAAGAATTGGTGAAAAAGGTAAGACGTCTTCTAGCCTCCAGATTTGAGGGAACATCCATGGCAGACTCTTTCACAGTGAGCAATAGTTCCAGCCTTTTTATCTGCAGCAAGAAGGGCAATATTGTTGACATGCATTTAGAATGAGGAAGATTAGCCAACAATAGAAAATGGTTCAGTCTAAGATAGAGTGCACCTAAAGGCTGAAAGCACTCAGACGAACACACGCTCAAAGCCTCACATTCACAAATTCATACTCTTTAGACACCACTTACCTTTTCTATCCAGGCATCTGTGAATTGTAGGGGAAACTTGATAGCTCTAGCAGGTTGAAATAATTGATATTCTTGATCCCATGCTGTCGTGCCTTCAGACTTTTGATATGAACCACCATGACTTGACTCCAAAATACTGTCACGTTCCAAAAAGAACAAACAGCTGAAGGTTTGAACAGAAGCAATCATGTTATATCACAACTCATAACAACAGAATTTATTGCATATCTTGTCTTGTTTCCAAAAACTGCACATGTATTGCACATGACAGTGAAATATTCACTATCATGTCATTCATGCCTCATAAAAAGGGGGTTAAATATAAAAGATTGTAGGCAAAAAACACACAACTTAACTGCAAGAGCAGTGGAGATGACTATTGGGGCAAGCCACACTTTAGAGAGGGCGGTCATGGAGCTATTCAACAAACATGGTTGGACGTTTAGCAATAGGTTGTGTGCAAACTAAAAATTTTGTATTTCATCAACCACTGCAAAATATTGCTTTATGTTTCTTTTATTCCGCTTGGTGTACAAACCTTGTAATAAGTGATGACGGTTGTATGCATCTCTGGGTGCAGAAGCCAGGATATTTTTTCCATCATCTAAGAAAGCAAAATCTTCCAAAATTTTATTGTCTATTGAAAAATGCTACAACAGAAGCTGCTCATAGAATGATACTAAACTAAGTCATCATGGTTCAGTACTTCATCCTCATGATATTTGCACATGCTTGAACAATACTTGTACCTAGGAAGTTGGTCTTCCATTATATCTCTTGTCACAACCTCCAGCATATCTTGAAAAATCTTTATGACAGCGTCTCTATCATTCTTATCATTCTTCTCCTGATATATAAAAAGACAGAGATAATGAGACAAACAAGAATCTGGTAACATATCAATAGACACCATTAAGTTTGCATGTATAACAAGCATTGCAAATATGAGCTCACAAATCATTATCAGTAATTGCTAAAACAATCATCTTCAGTACACAGACAGTCAACCATGAAAAGACATAAATGTTTCTTTACATATTGCATTCATTAAGATAAAATTCTTCTCGTTGCTGTATGCACTAGAAATGGCAACTGGTAGTCCTTTGTACTGAAATACTTTCCAGCAATATAACTATCTTTTGGATCTTATGAAATATATTTTCGATCATCTGAAAGTTGAGGTAAATAAACAGTATATTTTGCGGCAATTTGCTGACAAATGTAAAATAGGCTACATTTTTTTGAAAGATAAATGAGCCTTATGAAATATATTTTCGATCATCTGAAAGTTGAGGTAAATAAACAGTATATTTTGCGGCAATTTGCTGACAAATGTAAAATAAGCTACATTTTTTTAGAAAGATAAATGAGCCACATCTTATGATATGACTTAGTTTCTTAAGAATAATAAAAAATATGTCAACCTTACCAGATATTTTACCAATTCAACAAACTTATTGTAGAGATCTGGCAAAGCGTGCATATGCAAATCAGTTATAACTTTGCCCTCAGCAATATACTTTTCAACTTCTGCAAATATAATATTTATGACCCTGAAAAGCATCACAAATACACTTTGGGTCAGGAAACTATTTCTTCACAATGATACACAAGCCTTTCACATATTCCTTAAAAAGGAAACATAGCTTAATAGACAATGCCTAGGAGAGACACCTTTTCTCTGGTTCACCCTGTACAAGATCCTTGATGATATTTCTAAATGATGCATAGCATTCTTCAATTGCACATGAAAAATAATAGTCGTTTTCAAGCCTCTTTTTCAGGTCACGGTCTTTGCCATTGCTATCTTTAGCCATGTCAACAGCTATCGGGATCTAACATTCACATAGTTCAAAACACGAGTGAGGTTTGTTTCTGACAAAAATATAAACAAAATGAAGAAAAGCAGAGAAGAACCTTGCTGGCAAGCAAAAAAGGAGGCCACTGCATAACTTCAAGAGCCTGATCAGCCACATAAGGAACAAGCAGCAGCTCCTTCTCCCTGTGTAGAAAGGGCCACAAGTTAGGGTAGAAAACACAAATCCAGTTGGAATTTAGTAGTCATCCATGACATCCAATCACCTGTTATTTATAAGGTCCTCATCTCGAAAGCTAGCGACAATTTCGTTCCACATCTGTGCAAATCTTGCAGCTATCTTGTCCTCATCTACATGCTTCATCTAAAATGTTGTAACAGTAACAAAATATTTCAGAAGATCAGTGAGCCAACAAATATAACAAAGTAATGTAGCAATATGTAAAAGAAGTACAGAGAAACACCTCGAAACGACTGTGCAAATAAGACTTCAGACCTTTCTTCCGTTTTGCATCAGATTCTTCAGCCGGAATCAAACAGGCATTAAAGGCTAAAGGTATTGAACGAAAGCGAGATCGCAGCATTCCTAGGGTGCGGATCTGACTCATCAGAAAAGGAAAAGGGAATGTAAATAAGTTTAACAGATCTGCAGTCATTCAAATAAAATCCATAGTAGGCAGTGGTACAACAATATTTGGCGCTGCACCTGAAATTTAGTGACTGTTTTCATTTTCCACAAAGAACTACTTCAATTAGCAGAAAGTCAGAAAGATGCACCTAATCAATGTAGTTTTTTTTGTCTAAAGGTTTCCATCTGTTTCATAAGCTAACAACAAAAATGTTATTCAAATTGCATTGAAATAAATTAAACAGCTATTGTTGTTGGAATGAAAATATTGGTAAGAAAGATAAAGCGTACTAGTATACTACAAATAGGAACTGATCACTACAACATGGGCAAGCTGTTGTACAAAAAAGAAGCAGCAAATAAAGTCTGTTTGAAAGATCCACACATAGATGTACAAAAGCATAAAGAATTACCTCTCCAAGTCGTTGGAAAGCACCATAAATTCCACCAAGCAATGTGGAGAAGATTGTATACCAAATTTGTGTATCCATGAAATAGACCTGGAAAGCATATGCACACAATCATTGTCTCCTCCCTTCTACAGCACAAATCTAGCTTATCATAGTTATCTTGACACAAACAGTTAGAGCTTCCTAAGCCAAAATAAAGCAAATGCTTAAAAATTTCCAGGAAAACAAAAGAGAAGGTTGTACCAAAATGATTGGAGCCCAAAGTGCGATCACAACACCAATGTTTCCCTTTTCTACATAACACAAATTTAGGATTATTATAAACTAATAAACAGCAAACATTGTTTGCATGATGTAGTTACCTTTTGGGAAAAACTCATGCCACCGAAAAGTGTGTATAGGGAACTTCATGATATCCTTGGTAGGTTCAACAAGAGGCTTGATCTTTAAGAACAAGTACACTAATTGAGTTGGTTCATACAGTTACCTCAAAAGAATTGATTTGTAACAAGGTAAGCTAACAAAATCTGAGAAAAAATTGCATTGCTCAAAATCAATTAGATCTAGCATACCCCCATGATTTCAAAATGTAAGTTCCCTTAATTGAAATGTTTTGCTTCAACACATCAAATCATCAGGGTTTCCATGTCCAATTTTATTAGGTGCATCTTGTTCAAAGTACGCCACATAAATTTATGATAATACACTAGAGATTTTTTTAAACTTGTAAATAAGTTCCAAATGATGTTTAACTTGGGTGTGGAAGGTCCCAAACTTGTTTAATGCCGCATAAGTCTAAAACCCTAAAAATTGCCATTTATGTCATAAAGGCTTTTATCTGACAGAAGCTATAACATGGCAATAGAACAGATTATTGGATAAGTGAAACTAATGGGGATCATATAAATTGATGATTTATGCAGCATTATTAGGTATTGTGACTTTCAATTGTCAGAAACAGCTGATATAGCACGAGAAAATGGAGTTTAATATTAACATGAATCACTAAGGTAATTGGGTTAATGATTAAACAAAATTGAAACCATGTAATGACTTACAATGAGCGCACTCCATACATTGTGAAATCATGATGAAAACACTTAGCTCCTACACATCAAATACATACTATCGAAAGCACTCAAGTATCTTTAATGCAACATGCTCTTAAACAGTTGTTAAAACAGTCAAACAGAATTATACAACAACATCACTAAGCACCCATATTCCAAAACAACATTCTAGTGTGTCCAAACATAACTGCAGTTCAAAATCCACAATAATTGAAGATAAACCAAAATGGAAAGTGCACAGATAATTACCTCCACATAATAGCTAAATGCAAACTTTATCAAAAGAAGAGCAATCCAAAACATGGTATACCTAGAAAAATTGAGACAAAACCCTTCTGTTAACATGCACCCTTGCACCTGCAGTTGTAGAATTACTAGCTAGTGTGTGTTCATAGAACATTTTCACACACTCAGTAATCATTCATTCAATATGTAATGAACAGTAGTGCAAAGGTCTTACATGAAAAGTGAGAAGGCGCTTTCATGCATTCCCCTTCCAACAAACAGATGAGACTGCACAATACAAACATAAGTTCATTAGTTTACAATGTTCAACTAGATCAGAAAATAACTGAAAAACTTATACTGAAATTACAGGAGAAAACCAATAGATGGCACTAATATTAAAAAGTTTGTTGCTAAATCCATTAAATAATAATTTAATAAAAATAATCCAGAAAACTTAAAAGGCAGTGTGTCCAAGAATACTAATAAAATAATTTTTAAACCAAAATAATCTTAAATGTAAAATGAGAAATGCTAGATGGTTGTGATTTGCAAAGTCATTTTTTCTTCATATTCTAAATTTCTACACAAATAAATCCTATTTTTTATTTTTGTTAAATCAGTTTACTAAAATAGTTTCCACTTGACTTCTTTTTTCTTTTCTTCTAGAGTACATTTCTGCTTTGCAATATTAGGTTTCCTTCTCAGGTAGCTCGCAACCATCATTTCCACATTATCTTGGTTAGTAGAACTCATTTTAGTTAACTGTAGTTTAAAGAGGGGAATCAAGAATAACAAGTTTATGCCTAAATTTTCCTGATGGTTAACAAGGGTATAAATTTAATTAGTTTTAAATGTAATATTGATAAAAAATGAAGGTAGCATGCAATTCACTCAAATGTAATTGTGTAAATTTACCTGTGACCACCACATGACAAACCTCACAAACTTGTAGTCTGAACTTTCGAGTATCCGCCGTAGAAATGGGATAAGAAAAAGAATAGCAGCTAGCATATTGGGAGACAAATATATAACTACCGCAAGGACAAAGAGTGATGGGTGGTTTTGACCATTTCCAAACCAGCTTTTGATGGACCTAATAATTCCTGTTGGATTCTCCCAGGTGTACGCATATGTAACCGGCAGTAATACTACCCACAAGGCTGCTAGTGTGAACTTCAGAACATATCTCAGTTTAACCACAAATTCCATTGTTCTCCTGGCCTTCCAATTAAAGATTATATCAAGTGTAGCTGTAAATACCAATAAGAAATATTCAATTCACAAGAAATTAAGTAACAACTATGAAAGTGGCTATACTATGCAAATATAAATTGGAATAACTAATATCCAAATTTCTTCCACAGAAAATCTTCGGGTGTGATATTTCTTCCATGCTACATTCATTGACTAATTCTGTGATTTGATTTCCAAATAGAAAAAAATGTATATAGAGGAAGTTAGTTTGGCTAAAAGGCGACATACATGCCATGCTAACATTCAATGAGAAAAGGTAGGAAGAACTACATAATAGATAGAAGGGAAGCTCAAAAAAGGTAAACAATATAGTGGAGTTAAAAAAACATGAATGCCATACTAGCTTGTTGGTATAATTATTTCATGTGTTTCCACACCTTGCCCAAGATTTAGAATAGCAGAAGTGATAAATATGCTCAGAATCTTCTTGAAAACCACAGGATCAAAAATATTGCCCAGCGAGCCTCCATTCCAAGCCAGAATTACCATAACCTAGTATAGAAGGATCAGTAGGCAAATGAGAATACTAAAAATGGTTTTGAATACTAAAAATGGTTTTATGGCTATCTATGCATAGGATACTCAAATGCCTTTCATATAAAACATTTCTTAATCTGTACACTTGAATCTCCAAGAAACGTGAAGGTAAATATGGTTCTGAAATCTGCGTGCACTGAAAGCTAACATCGGCTCTCTTAAAAGAAGAGAATAACATAGAAATGGAGGTTGATACCTGAAGAGCTAGAATAAAGAAACTCCACATTCTATCGAAACTCCTGAATATGTGCCAGAAGGAGCGTAGCTCAACAAAGTTGATCTTTCCTTTCTTCTTTACAGCTTTTGTGCTCTGCAAAATAGGCAATCACACTAGTTATGTTATTGGTTCGAACAACACCCCACACCCACCCACAAAAAAAAAACACCACAAACCCAAAAAAAAAATATGGCACTAAAGTAATAACTAAAGTAGGCTCACTTCATTTCTTTGATCAGTTGAATTTAAAAGCTGGCAAAAGAAATCAGCATCAGCATGCATTGGCCAACCTAACCGAAAGCAGTCAGCAGACCTGCAATTTAAAGAATGTAAAATATAGAGAACAGGGGCAGAAATCCATAAAAATAAACTAATACCAGAAGTATTCATTAAGATCATCGTAGTTTCTCCACTCAGAATGATTTCCTTTTTCTCTTTTGCTCCTTTCAGCTTCCTGAGGAACAATAGTAAAATACTAAATTTAGCAAAGAAGCATGAAACATATATGAAATAATCAAATGATAGTTGAGAACAAGATATACCTTTGCTATGGTAAGGTAAATTGGAGTAACAACTTTCTTCAGAAAGGCTTCTTTCTCACCACCATAGGCTGGCTTCACATATTCACCCGTCAAGGTACTCACGTTTCCAACTAGCATACCATACATTTCAAATGCCATCTATAGAGTTATAAGTGCTAGAACTGTCAGTACCTCAATAAGCTATCAAAGTTCAACACAAACATTGTTGTGGGCACAATAGAAGAAAAGGTGCCGAGATAATTACATTTGTAGAAGGGGATACTATACTAACACAATACAAAATTCTACGAATATTATTTAATATGGTTGATAAGTCTATATGATCAATTATCTTGACAGAGCAGGTCATAGAATTGAACTGCTGCTTTCCAAAACAAAAAAAAAATGTTGAGCTGCAGATTCTGCCAAAGTGGTTAGAGAGTTCTAAAATTCTAAAATTTAGTCTAAAATTCAATTTAGTTCAATATGAATGATTCCATTTACCATCTTTTTTACATAAAGGAATTCACTTAACTGATGTTGCTCATGTATACACTTAGCAGTTTTAGCTACTGTTCTTAACACCTTATGCAGATTGATCATTTATGAAATAATAAATTGCGGAAAAATAAGTGTAGATGAGTTATGTGGTATCTTATATTGAAATAATAATAATAATTTAATTCTATTTAACAAAATGAAATGTCAAAACAGCAAGTAGTAGAGTTGCAAGATCATATCGAAAATAAACATCATAATTGAGCTATCTTATGATACAGGGTTTGTGTAACTGTATAGTTCCAAGAATTGAATTGCAATGTTGACAATTGTTACTGCACATCAACATGTAGCCACTATGCTGCATTCTTTCTAGATGTTCATATGGCCAATGGTATCAATAAAATAAGAAACAGGGTAGGCACTAAGAACATGGTCAACAAATGTTTTTACTAGGTTTACCCAGGAAACATACTACAACATTAACATATACAAATCACATACTCATGCTTAACAATTATTCATCTAATAACCCCATGTATAATAAATTTTATAGCACAATGTATTGCTTAAATTATTATTGGTGTTATTCCTAAAAAATATTAGTTGGCTAGTTGCAAATGAAGAAACTATACTCCACACTGCTTACCTGCATGTTTGTTCATGCACCAACCAAGAATTTTGTTCACAGGTCAAGTGGATAAAAAAAATCTTGGCCTCACGCATGGTTAAGACAACACAACACTAATGCTTCTAGTGTGCACATAACCAAATCGATTGATGGAATATTGCGTGCATCCATTTACAGAAAAATTTCATTATTTGTTTTTATTCATCATAAATATATGGTTTTTGCAAGCCAATACTCCATAATAGTCCTTAAGGCAGATGAAGAGAACGAGCAAATGCATGACCATAAGCTGTAAATAAAGTAATTATCCTACATGACCCAATTTATGACCATGGACAAGAAATTTAATAATTCCCTAACGAAGAAAAAGATAGTCATAAGGAAAAGAAGGATTCAAGATGAGGAAAGTTGTTGTTTGTTCACTCCATACATGATGATATATGTAGCAAATGCATTCCGGCATAAATCGCAAATTTGCAGCTTCACCCCAGATAAGAAGGTACAGACCCATATAAAGCAGTTTACGTTGTTGCAACTCCTGCTGAATTGTTGGCAACCTTTCATTGAGAAAGATAATGGAAGATCAGAGACCAGTAGATGTTCAGAAAATGCAGGACGTCATGAATTATGAGTACTAAAAACACCACTGTTGCCTTTTAGCTGATTGGATAAATGCTATGGTGGCTGCCTATAGGGGCGGGCCCACTATGTATTCAAGGGTATTCAGATGTATACCCAAGATTTTTGGCAAATTTTTTTTATATATACTAGGTATTTCGTATATGTATTAAAAAAAGAAAAGATGCCTCAATTAGCCAAAAAAACAACCAATCTAACTTCCTGGGTCATTTCTCCCCTCCCCCAATTTTGGCCCATGCATTAGGCCCAATTTCCCCACACTCCCACCAAACCAAGCTGGCCAGGCCCACCCACCACTAGAGGCAACCAGCGGCACTGCGGCAGTGAAACCCTAGGCATCACGGGTGGCGGCGGCGCGCGGAGTGCCGGGGTACGGGCGTGCGCCGTGCGGCAGTGCAGCAGGTGGGTGGCGGTTGCTGCGGCTGCGGCAGGGGACAGCGCAGGCGGACTGCAGCACAGCATCAGGCAGGCAGCCAGCTAGCCAGGCACGCGGCGGCTACTGTGAGGGACGGCGCAGGTGGGCTGCAGCACAGCATCAGGCAGGCAGCCAGCCAGGAAAGCAGACGCGGCGGCTCTGGGCTGCTGGATGCTGCGGGTGGCAGCGGCAGCGCCCAGCTGGCAGGTGTAACCTCCCGGATTAACCGTTAAAAAGTTATTTTAATAAAAATTATAACTTTAAAAAATTTAGCTTTTTTATATGTGTTACATGTCAAAGGTCTTATTTTTTTTATCATCTCTTAAGAATAAAAAAATCCTGATGTTTTTAAATCCTAATGTTCAGCTTTTAAATCAACCACTGCTCTAAAAATTCCTCCCAAATTAATTCCAAGCCTTTATTAAATTTTGGATTTCAAAAAATCCATCTCAAATTCTTCAACTTTCCATTCTATAAACCTCCCCAAATACTTTATCCAATAGATGCTAAATTCCTGGATTTCGCTGAGTCTGATAATCGAATTTGAATCTAATTTCGAATATCAAATCCACCTCAAAATCCTCTTGAATAAATGTCCTTAAGTCCTTCCAAAAAAAACTCCAAAAAAATCAAATTCAAATTTAAAACCCATTCAAATTCCTCTAATTGTCCACTCTACCTCCCTGAAAAATTCCTAAACCTCCTATATATTTGGGTTCTTCCCCTATTCTCCCTCTTGGCCCTACCCCCTCTCTTTCTTCCTTCCTCTCTTTCTTCCTTTCCTTTCCTCTCCCTTGGTCGGCCCAACCGCCTCGCCAACCCAGCCTTACTCCCTCTCCCTCCTTTCTCTTTCTTTGGCCGTGCCCAAGTCGGCCCAAGGCCTCTCCTTCTCCTCTCCTTGTTCCTTAGGCTGTGCCAGCCGATCCACGACCTAGCCCCCTCTCCCTCTCGCACACGCCTGCCTGCGCTCATCCGCGCGCATGCTCGCTGCCTACCGTCCTACCCGGGTCCGCTTGTCAATCACCCAACTAAGCCGCGTATGCCTGCTTCGCGCACTCATCCTCCTCCCCATGGCGCGCCTGCATGAGCACCAGGTGTTCGGTGAAATGCCGAGCACGTGCACCACGCCCCTACTCAATTCCCGTGAGCTACAACCCCGTTCCCATGCATTGCGCACCCCCCCGTGTCCAACCGTTCCACGCCGCACCTGCCACCACGAATCTTACCGATTGTCTCCCTCTACGTGTGGTCACATCCATCGTCGAATTCCTCACACCGCGCCACACTATGCCATGCCAAGTGTGGCCCCCATCACCAAGAATCCAGTTGACTCCCCCTTTTTGTCCCCTTGTTGCGTTGCACTTGACCGAGCCATCGAGTCACCGTGTCACGACGCCCTTGTCCCCTCCGCATCCACGCTTGGCCGCCTATAAAAGACACTGGCGAGCTCTCCCAATCCACGCCTCACCTATCTACCCCTTCCTTTACCCTAAATTGTCGTATCCGCAAGCCCATGATGCCGCTAGGACTTGCCGCCAGTGTCCGCCGCCCTACGCCAACCGCCCCTAGGCCGCCTCCCCCTTTCCCCGGCCAACCACGCCGCCACCGAAGCCCCTCTCCCTCGCGCTCCGTTTGGCCACATAAAGAAAAAATGCCTCCTTTTCCCCTCCCTAGTGCCACTAACATGTGTAACCCACCTCTGCCAATGAGGTGAGGCTACATGCCCCTCCTCCCCTTTCTCCTTAACATGTAGACCAACCCCCATCTCTCTCTTCCTCCCACCAACATGTTGGCCCCACTTCCTTAATACTAGATCGGGCTACCAACAAGCCCTATAAGCTGAGGCCTACTCTAGCCTACCAGCTTCCCTTCTTCCCCAAAAAATATTCACTTTACCTCCTAAAATAATAATCCCTCTGACATGCGGATCACACTCTAGAGAATATTTTAGTAAAATATTCCCCTCAATTTCCCAGTGATTTATTCTTTTCGAAAAATTCCAGAAATTTTCTAAAATCAAGATCTATCATATAGCAATATTATTTATAATAGTTATTATATTATGTGTTGGGTTTTCGAATGATTTTCTTTTGTGTTTGCATAGCAACGTTCCAGAATTTTATTAGACACGAAGATTGCAAAGATTTGAAGATCGTCGTTGTTAAGACAAGTCACCCTTAATCATATTGCTCATAATTTATAAAATGTGATTGCTTGCAAACTTGCATATTTAGCGTACACAATTAATTGATTGGCCTCGATTTATGTGCAACCAATGAATCAACTTAGTAGTTGTATTATCTTCCATAGGTTATTGCTAAACCCGTATCCTTGTAATTTCACCATAATGGTGCTTGGGAATCATGCTTGTCAATATGGAAAAATCGAGTTGAGAGACCTTTGCGAAAACCCAACTCGTGGAGTGGGTGGGTTCAAAAAGAGAATTCCTTAGGGAATTGATTCGAGCATCTTATAGTATAACTATATAAGTATTTATGAGATACTTCTGGCTAAGTAATTAGCTAGCACATAAGAATCTTAGTTGTTAATAGTTGTTGAAAACTGAGGATGAGAAGATGGGATTGTGGATCTTTGCCGCTCGAGATGAGTGTTATTCTAGCCTCTTTTAAGACAATTGGTTTGGTATAGGAGACATCCCCAGTGTGTTCTACGTAGATATAATTATGAGATTTGTCTAATATTTGGTTTTGAGAGATTCATAGGTTAGCTTTGAAAAGGCCTTAGCATGAACTTCTGATGCCAACCAATATCCGATGTCAATTTCGTATCGTGTGGGTAAGCGTACAAACTCTACATAGCTTAAACTATTCAAATAGCCGTACCACGGTTAAGTTCGAATGTAAGATGATTCTTCTAACATAGATTTGTTTGTCAGTGTTTTAAAAAAAATGTTTGTGAGAATGAAAACATTACTAGAGTCGGTCTTGATGCCTACCAACAAGAACAATTGGCTTTTTGTTTATGGTTTGTCACTAAAACAGGAGAGTTAGTTAAGTTATTTTGTGGTCTTATCTAAGTTGAAGATACCACATTGACTCTTAAAGAAGCAAACAAACCCCTGCTTTTTAAGTACCGATTGCCCTTATCCAAGGTAACGTGGACAAGGATATGATGGTACTAGCAACATAAAGGGTCATGTTAATGATTTGAAGAAACTAATCATGAAAGAGTCTCCTTCTGCTTCTTATGACCATTGCTTTGCCCATTCAGCTTCAACTTACCCTTGTAGCAGTTGCTAAGGAGAATATTGATTGTGTACAGTTTTTTTGGGCAACTTGCATACTTGTTGAATATTCTTGGGATGTCTTGTAAAAAGATTTGTATGATTTGTATAGCTCAAACCGAGTATATGATTGAAGCATTGAAATTGGGTGAAATTGAAACTAGCCAAGGTTTGAATCAAGAGATGGGCTTAGCAAGGCCAGGTGAGGAACTAGTTAGCTCTATTTAGCATCTCTACAATGTACTACTTTCTACTCACTACTTTAACATATGGTTTCAGGTGATACACGTTAGGGATCTTACTATAGAGCTGTAATGCATGTTATTTCTCTTTATCCTTCAATCAAGAAAGTTCTCTTTAGGGTAGGAAAAGAGAGTAAAGGGGCTAAGGCTATAGGAGCTCGAACTATGCTACATGTATACGGATCATTTGAGTTAGTTTTCCTACTGTATTGATGAATGAAATATTTGGATTCAGAAATGACTTCTTTATGCTTTGCAAAAGAGGGAGCAAGATGTTATGAATGTGATGGATCTTCTTGAGTTCACAAAGGTAGAACTAGATGTTTTGAGAGAAGATCTAGATGGAAACAATTCCTTGAGAAGGTCACTTCTTTTTGTGTGAAACACAAAGTTAAAGTTGTTGACATGCTTGGGAAGTATAAGCCTATACAAAGAGCGAGGAAGGTCTATAAAGATGCCATTAATTACCATTGGTTTCATGCTGATATGTTTTTGGGTGTCATTACAGACAACTTCAAGAGCTCAATAACCGATTTGATGAGGTAAACACATAGCTACTTAGATGTATGGCATCATTTAGAATTTTCTGCTTTCAATGTTTAGAGGTTAGTAAAGCTTGTTGGATTCTATCCTCATGATTTTGCTTTTGAAGAAATGAACCAACTAACTTTTCAACTGAACTGTTACACTAGTAATGTGAGTAAACATGAAAAAAATCACAAATTTGAGAAGTCTAGCAGACCTATCTATGATGCTTGTCAAAACATATAATGTTATTCGGTATGATCTTGTTTACAGACTTTTCAAATTAGTACTGGTTCTCCCTGTTGCAACTGCTGATGGTGAGAAGGTCTTTTCTTCAATGAACTATATCAAAAACAAGCTGAGAAGCATACAACAATACTTGAATGATTGTTTAGTTACATTCATTAAAAGGGAATTTTTCTTGCATAACTCATTTTCAAATCATCAAACATCGCAAAGTTGTCTTCTAAATTGTAACATTTCTTATCATTTCACCATTTTTCATCAATTATATGTTCCATATATTGCCATTTTGATATGTTTAACTATTAGCACTTCTATACATTGAATAATTTCAAGTTGTGATCATTTCTATGAAAATTCATGTTATATATGCTATATATCATACAATCACTAGTGTTTGATGTTATACAAGCCAATTATTAGGCTTTTAGGTGTAAAAAAAATTTTTTTTACCCCTCGACATTTCGAATACACAACTTCTAAATTCTAGCCCACCCCTGGCTGCCTATGGAGATTGAAAATCACTAGGAGCATCATATATAAAGATTCTTATGTTTATTCCATCTAAGTATCCCCTTATAGCGTGTGTTTAAACATGGGTGAAAGTTTACAACAGCAGCCAGGAAGGCCAAGGAAAAGAGAAGGCGAGGGATACTGCCTTGAATTGGTAGCATGCACACATATGGTGTTATTTGAAGGCTGACCAGGCATTACAAATATAACCAGTGCACTAAACTTTATTCACAAGTTTGTGCCTTCACCTTTAATATCCTTTGAATTATGTGAACTTTTGAAACTGCAGAGCATGGAACAAAACCTATACAGAAAATATTTTGGTTTATTTATAGGTCTGTTTCTGCCTTTCTGGTCTTTAAAATACTGCTATTTTAAATTATATTCACAATTTTGCACCTTCACCTTTAATATCCTTCAAATTATGTGATCTTTTGCAACTTCAGAGCACTGAAGAAAACCTATAAAGAAAATATTTGGGTTTATTTATAGGTATGTTTCTGGTCTTTAAAATAAGGTTTGTGTGGGTGGACTTTCCACAATATTTTGGTTGCTTGTTATGGAAATTCAGTCCATCAAGCAAAGGGAAGGTAACATAACACAAACACTATCCCAAAAGAGCTATTTGCAAAAGCAATAAACAGAGAAAATTAACTACAAAGGAACAGTGAGATAATAATGAAAAGATTCTGAGATAGTCACCAAAGGCTACTCCTGCGATGAAGATATTTACACCACTTTTTGTAGTTCTTAAACAACTTTTTCATCACTTCATTCAGCGCATTATCATCCAACTGCAACAAAATTGGCAAAAATTAGACTTCAAAGAAAATAAAAGGGAGTATTAAAAGGAATAAAAAAATGTTTATGGAAGCATAAGAAGGAAAGAAAGTAAGATTTTGAATATTTCAGGGAAGAAGAGAACCTTTGATTGTGGATCAGTCTTTGGATTTCGTCGTATGTGTACATTAGCAAGAAGTAAAATCAGATGCTCCCTCTGATTGGAAACATTGTCTGCCTGTATGTCGAGAAGATGATGGGATACCAAAGATCAGATAATTGGTTGGTTGAAAGTCAGTATAGAAGTTATAAAGAACAAACAAGCAACAAAACATTCAAATAGAATGTGGATTGCCTTTCCTGAAAGCCAAACATAGATTGTAGCCAATCCAAGAGGTCTTCATTAACCTTGTGCTCATAAGTTTTGGGCCATGGAAGACCTCTAGTATTGCGAAGAGCAACAGCAGCAGCTTTGATCTTGAAAGTGAGAAAGTATCAGAAAGTACTTCACTATCATTAAGTCAACTATAATAGAAAAGTAATACAAAAGAAACCTCAGGACATTTCATGACTGCTTGATTGCCGCTGTCTGGATCAAGAGGGAGTATATTGAAAGGCAGATATATCTTTGTCTTCTCTTTAACTTTATCAGCGGCTTCCAATATCTAAAGATAGTAAAACAGAAGATCTAATTGGTAAACGAGTAATATCCTATGAACTCGAATGATGATTAAAGTTCAGCAACAGCCAGGGAAAGCAAACAACCTCATGATCAACTTCAACAGAATGCTGTTGAGTGACTGCTTTTAAAACCTCAAATAGTACATTAGCAGTCTGGTATGCTTTGGTAAGTTGAGCACTGCATGAATGAAGATAATTTGGCAACAATGCTGATGACAAGAAGATTATGAAATAATAAATATAACGCACCGATCCACTTGGTCAGAAACATTTTGAAGTGCTTGAATATATTTCTTATAGTAGTGATGATAGAAGGCCTGTATTTCCCGTGCATCAGTCTTATGGCCCCTTCCTGTCAAGGTGGGCACATTCTCCTAACAGAAAAAATAACGATAGCAGGCTATGAGATATATATTCCTGTGACATGGCTTTTAAATTCGAAAAAGGCGTTGGTGTTGTCACCTAAAATCTTTCCGCGTTTTCTGGGCAAAATTAACCACACGTTTTCTTAGAGCTAAGAGTCTAAGACTAACCTCATATAATGATATAACTCTGAACGAGCGCATTGCAAGATTCATTTACACGGTCATTTAGATGATGCAATTATTAGCACATGTGAGTGACTAAATGTTGAAACATAGCACCAAGTGGTAGGCAGATATAGGGCTATATGTGTGTAATAAAAAAAGGTAGAGTAAAGGATACAAGCAAAGGCAAATAGGCAGTTAATGGCGCCCATCACATGATAGTTGTAGAATAAACAAAAAAAGGATGCAAACAGCAACTGATTAGAACTTGAAGTACTTGAAATGCATACCCTTTCAAGCCGTTGCAAAAGAGCCGTCTTGAATTGACGGACGCCCCGACCGCTTGAAGTTGGATCTAACCTGTGAGCCTTTTCAAATGCATAGAACCGACCTATCCATTATCACAGACATACAAATTAATGTGATTAAACACGTCGTGATGCAGAATATGGTTAGCATTTTTTTCTGTTAATAAGCAATGAGTGAACAACGTTTCTGTTCCCCTTTAATATATATATATATATATATATATATATATATATATATATATAGCGCAGTCGGAACCTCTCCCGCTGTTTTATGTCAAAAAAAAAGTGAACATGTTTCTAAGAGGATCACCATGAGACCAGTATTTTTCTGTAATTAAACTTCTTCGTAAAACGACATGTATTGTGGAACTATTGAGGTAGGGGTATCCCCTTCTTATCCAAGAAAAATGTCTAAGATAATGATAACATAAAGCGTTGTCATCCAAAGGCATAACTAGGCAAAAGTCAAGAGAGATGTCCGTTTGTGTTCATTCACATTTTTAAAAAGCAAAACATTAGCAAGCTTTCACACTAGGTGACAGTCCAGTTAGTAGTATGCCAAAATATGGTCATTGTATAGTGGAAATACAGAGGATGACTGGAGGTTTTGACTCATGTGCAACCTCATAACAGGAAAATCACTGGGGGGAGCAGGTTGGGATAGCTTACAGAGATATGCAACCCGGGGGTTGGACGCCTCGACCTCATTGGCAACACGGAGGATGGGCGCGATCTCGACAAGCGACGACGGCACCACCTCACTGTCAAAGATTTGCTCGCCCAGGTTTACGGCGGTCTGTGTCCTGAGGATGCGGCGCGACCCCGACGGCTGCATCGCCCCGCCCCGAGATAGCGTTCGTGACAAGGACGTCATCGTAATCGCTTGCAATCACCACGCCCAGACCTGCGCACACAAACTGAGGTGAGCTGAGCATTGACACGATTCCAGAATGCACTAGGAGCTTCAAAGCAGAGATCTTTAATTAATCGCTTACCTTGCTGTTCTCGGCGCCGCAATTCTATCCACCGATCACCTGGCAAACGCGCTCGGGACCTAGCCCATGCCTAGGATTCCCAAAAATTCAGAAAGTTCAGAACACCAACGGCGCATGCAGAGCTGAGGGACCTGGCTGCACAAGAGATGCAAGCAAAATACTTGTACGCAGCGTTCGTCCCCAGAAAAGTTAAAAAATGAAGTGCTATGCTACTAGAACCTTCTAGAGCAATGAGGTGGAAGCAGAGGTGGAGGTGATTGCCTCCCTCCCAAGCCTAGGACCAGGAGTCACGCCTGCGTCACAAACTTGGAGACCCTTTTCTCGCAGTCGCAGGGCACCACGGCGTAGTTTCTAGAGAACTCCAGAACCTTCTGTAAGACGACGATCAAAAGGAGGATTTCATCAGTTCCTCGCCGCGCAGAATTGGGCGAACAATCGGCGCAACTCGGGGAAGGCTAGAATCGTCTAGAAGACTCCAGGGTGATAAGAGACTGCGCGCGAATCGCAGTCGAGCGGTTACGCACCTCACGTCCGCACTTGCCGCCAAACCCAGCAACCTCACCAGCAACGCCGCACCTACGGGCCACCGCGACGGCCCTCCGTACCGGACGGAGACGCGCCACTTCTCGAAACCGCCGATACCCGCGGGCAGGTTGCCTTCTCGCGGGAGGGGGAGGAGGTGATCGCCGGCTCGGCGCGGACGCGAGGTGGGGGGCGGGGATTGGAGAGGAGTTCTTGAGCGGGGGAGTGGGGAAGGAGAGAGAGGAGGATTTGGATGTGAAGTGGGAAGTAGACAGTGGAGAAGGAGAAAGGCACGTACTTAGCCGGACACCGGGTACAATATACGGGCCCTGCCACTGGATGGAAGACGAAGTGGAAGAACAAAAGGCGAGTCGTCGTGGACTCGTGGGTGCGGCGTGCGCGCGTCCGGCGGCTGCGGCGGAGGCGCCCATCAAAAGGTGGAGAGATTCGCGTCATCGCCAAGCAAGCCACGTCTCGCTTCCTTTCCAATCTACGAAGAGTCGTCGATCGGTACATCTACGTCGTCGTACTATGTATCGCACGTACGTACACTGCAGTCTGCAGATACGTACACCTTCCTCTTTTTCTCCCTTCATTTGCAACTTCGGAGGGGAAAAGACACAGAAAAGAAGCAACCTCACTCTTTGCAAGTGTCAGTCTAGTTCTTGCAGCGTCGGATAGCAAGCTAGGCCGAACGATTGCCGATTGCCTTTGCTGTTGTTAGGTGCCGTGTGCAGTCTACCGGCTTCTGCTTGAGAGAAACATCGATCGATTGGTGAACACGACACCCACCGAAAGTGAAGTGGCGATACATGGTGTCCAGCCGTCCAGGGAAGTGAATGATGAAACGAAGTCTCTGCACGCTGCATCGTTGCCTCCTTCACGCACAAGTGTCGTGGACAAGCAGCCGAGAAAGGTGTCGATATAATTTCCAGACGGCGATCCGCTCTGCAGAAAGCGCACCAGAATTTATTCTGCCCTATTGCATCAGTGTCTCACCAGATAGATGATCAGTGCCAGCTATCTGAACATTTCTTGGAATGATCTCTGTTCAGATCGTGGGTCTGATGTTAAGAAGCAAACCCTGCCTTTTTTTTATTCTTTGCAACCTTATCGCAAGATGGACCCAAGATATTTCTGTCTTGTGATGCTTCAAAGCATTTTGGATACAATCTCACTATGAAATTCTGAAGCTCTGAAACAAACCACCGGTAGGGTCGCAGTCAGGTCGCTTTAGCTGGGCGAGGAATGTGCATCTTGTTCCTCCCTATTCCGTCCATGAAGATAAATATACTATACGTTTCAGCAGCGCATCTCGAGTCCATTCCAGATCCCTATCTTCCGTTGTGGAATGGCTCTTTAGCCGACAGCGTTTCAGAATTCAGAGCTACATGTTACTATCAGAAGTTCAGAATTGGTACCATTACTTACAGCATACTGTAAATACAGTTCAGAAGAAAATGCACTGAATGAGTAGCACGAGTTCATCGTCTACAAGGCTGTGCACTTTACCCCGTAGGGCATTTATCCTATGTACTTTCTCTTTGTCATTTTCTATAGCAACATGCCAAAGAAATTTTAGTCAACAAAGACCTCCTGGTCACTATGCTGCCAGGTTCGGTATGTATGGCCTACCATTCTGTCCTACAAAATCAGATGCTGAATGTGACTTCTTTTTATTTTTCAGTACTATACACATGGATACAGACTAACCACCATAAGGGAAGGGTAGTGGAATGGCTGATTGACCCCCAAAAAAAAGCATTTGAGTATGGTTGAGATGGTCAGGGGCTCTGTTTTCCTGGAACATAAAGGAATGTATATAATCAACCCCAGTTACGAAAAATGAAGTGTCATACACTGAAATATGGTACTCCTTTACTACCAGCAATGCAACACAGGGACCAAAACCTGTTCACCTTAGCACAGTTAATGGGTTATTAGCAGGGTTCGCCTTTCCTCGAGGTAACTGGTTTACTACTAGGGTATGGTAATTGAAACTGCACAGTAATCACGATAAATCCAAACAAAATTTAAAAATAATTTAATTTTTTGATAAATCTTGTTCAGTTTGCCGCGGTTAGTAACCGTGCTTACCGCTTGGTACGGTATCATGCCCCTAGCCAGGGGAACTCTGGCTACTAGCAGAAAACTTTGTCATCTAGTTTTACCATTTTAAAAATCAATTCTCCTCTTTTTTTAAAGAGTCTTATCACCCTGCAGGATCAAATTAGAACCAAATCTTAACCCAGGCACACGAACAAGTTCACCCTTCACGAAGGAGAAAAGGCACCATGGATTGTTCTAAAAGAGAAGAGATGAGGATTGTTCTAGTTGACTCCACTGGGCTTTTCTTTTTCCCTCAAAAGTGGCCTCTTCCTTTGCTAAAAGAGAAGAGACGAGGATCAAGGAGACGACGGCTGCGACGCGCGTCGGACCCTCCACGGAAAGCGCCTCCCCATCAATCTGCTGCCATTTCCTGTGGCAGGATAGCCAAACGGATTAGCTCGGCTTGAAAGCTACGAAAAAAGCAGATCATTTTCTTCAGTCTCCTCTCTGATCCTACAAGCACCCGGCTAGCGTGCATCAGTTCGGCGAGAGAGACCGAAGCAATTCGGTGTCCCGTGTCACAGGCGTCCATGCCACAAGTATCTGCCTTCTACTGGCCAACCAGAAGGAAAATGGTGCTTTGTTTTGGATTAGCCTTCAGATCTCAGTGGACTCAGCAGAGTGAGCCAATTGTAATTTTCAGAGCAGTACACTTCATTCCAATTTGACAAGTGGTGCAATACATTGCAGTTGAGTGGTTTGTTCGTATAGTAGACAGGATGATGCTACCAGTACTTCAGTGTTTTCTTTTTCTTCAATGTGATTCAGATTTCTATCACATGTGTCACAATCTTGCCAAGGAACGTCCACCTGACTGAACCTGCCAAGTGCCAACAGAGATATGAGAAATCAGGCTCGGTGATTGATCAATCCATCCGATGCAAAAGAGAGACCCCACACCATATTCAGAGACTTAGAAAATGAGGACTTGAGAGACTTGGGTAGACAGAATAATACAGTAATCGTCTTCAGCTTTGTTTTCTTAGCGAAGGGGGTTTGCTGAGTGCAGAGATATCAGAAATGAAAAGGAGAAGATAAGAAAAAAAAGGATCAATCATTGATCATTGATCACATCTGCCTTTACCTTTCGGAAGTAGTAATGTTTAATCATGTAGTGAAAGCGTAAGTGGAGCTACTAGAGAAAACAAAATAGGCTTCTGGGTAGACGTGGACCGATACTAGTAAAGAACTGAGAAGCTTTATATGGTGCACAATCTGAAGAAGCCAAGTAAACCACTGGCGTGCTGGTCACCGAGATTCAGAGTGGACTTGGATGCTTGACCTGCCTCCGTGGATGATTTGGATATTGGAATTTTAGTTCTTATGGCCCATCAGTATTCAGGTCTAAAAGGACCAATCAATATGGAGGCCTAATCTACTAAGAAACTAAAGGCCCAAATACACGACACGATTTTTGAATTTCAGATTTATCTGTCAGAAACAATGCAATAAGCTCACAAGTAAAGGGATCCATTTAGCACACAGCAATGGTATTCATATTGCAAACTTGAATTTACAACGTGGTCGCCGAGACGATGATTCGTCGAAGTAGAGAAACAACGAATGAATGAAAGCAAACACACACACTGGCTGGAATCAAAGAACCTACGCTACCTGAACTACACAGCTAGTTCAATTTGTCTTGTTCTTTGATGCCATTTTATTCAGCTAAATTGTAAAACCAATCAGTCAAACGAATTCAATTCGAAGAAAACCAACCCGAGCAAAAGAGCTCGATGATGAGGAGAATCACACACAGGTCGCCGACCTGGTATGGCGGGCTTCAGTTGGGGAGTTCAGACCATGTCGCTGATGAGCAGCACGTGGTTTGTTCGGTGCCTCTCCACGAACATCTTCGACGCCCCCGCCACCGTCTTCCTCCATGTCTGAGCGTCGCACAGAGCGAAACCAATTCAGCATCAAGCTAATCAATGAACGAGGAATTGAAGAGTTGAGAGCTGGCTTACCCGCTCCAATGCGGCGAGGAGGAGGCCGATCCCGGCGGCGTCATCGAGCCTCGCGCCCCGGCGGGAGTGGTTCACGCCGGCGCCGCCCTTCCGCGCGGATGCCGTGGTCATCGGCAGCAGCAGCCCGGCCTTCCACTCGGTGGACCCGCCGATGCTCCGCCTCCGCTTGGGCGCCGCGAGCTCTACCCCAGACTCCGAGTCCCTCGCGGAGAGCCCCGACGCCACTCGCCGGGACGACCGCTTCCGCCGCAGGGCGAGGCTGCGGCGCGGTGGCGTGATCTGCTTGCAATGCGCGTCCGGGTCGGCGAACTTGCGCAGGAGCTCGTCCGAGGACGCCTTCGCCACGTGCTGCACGGACACCGTCCCGCCGCCGCCCCCCTCCGACTGCGGCGCCGGTGACGTTGCTGCCATCGCGGGAGAGATCGAGCGAATCGGAGAACGAGAGGAGTTCGACACCGCGTAGCCGTTGGTGAATGGGAGCGGGAGATGGGGAGACGAGGGGTAGGGGAAGGGGTGGATTTAAGCGCGGGATTTGGGGGGAAGACGAGGAGAAGAAGCGAGGGGTGATGGGGAATATAGCCGTTGGGGCGCGCGGGTGAGGTGAGGTGGGGTGGGGATGAGATCTCACGTGCCGCGCGGTGGTCGCACTGGCGCGCCGCAGTCTCGTCTCGGGGATATTTACTTTTTTTTTTCATGCTACTCTTTAAATAATATTTTTAGATATTCTTACTTTTTTATATAATGATGTGAAATGTCTAATGGTGACGAAACTTTAAGACTGACGTTAGTGGTGGTAGAGCTCGAGTCCTTTCTCTTCTATTACTCTTTCTCTCCGTGCCCAATCCCAAAGCCCCTTCATTTTCATCAACAAGTATGGCGGTGTAGTTTGGCTCAAGCGTATCGATAGAGACAAAGTCGACTAGTGAGGTGGCAATGAGTGGTCTTAGGCTATTGATGAAAGAGACGCTATTGACTTTAAGCTTCAGGCTAGATGAGCAAATGAGAGATGATCAAAATAAATAAGAGATAACTAATGAGTTATGGGCATAAAAAGAGCTAGTGTGATTCGTCAGACTGAACTTCATCGTCACCTCTCGGCATCTCTTCAGCCACGAGCTTTGCTGTCGTCGTTGCTATGAAAAAGAGAATAACAAAAGTGACATTTTATATCATTATAATAATAAAATTAAAAACATTTAAAAGAGTGTTACTAAATAAAAATAACGAATAGTTAAATATCGCATGGTCTGGTATGGTGCCGGATCGACCGTCTCTCTGCCTCGTGTCGGTCGTAGCGGGGGAATTTATTTTCTCCCGTGAGAGGGGGGGCAGGAAATGACGGCGACTATAGAATGGCAGATTAAGGATTTCAGGCCGTTAGCGTTCAGATCCATGATGATTGATGACCGTAGCAATGGCATTATTATGACGTAGCAGTAAATGTTGTACGGATGAGCACTAATGGATATCCTTTTGGAACGCACAGATTGCGTTGCAGAAGTTGAGTTCACCTTTCATATGCCGGCAGAAGCTGAGGTCACGGCCTCTCAGGCTGATGCCTCAGGACATTATGTTATATTCAAAAATTAGAGAACAGTATGATACTATGATTGCATGATTGTATTGTCTATAGCAAAGCATTATAAGGTCACAATGCATTGAGATAACAAGCTGAAAGGTTAAGATCAGAGACTGAGTCTTAACTCTTAACTTGTATGGAGCTTCAGTTCAATTGGGTGCGTGTACACTGGTAGGGGGCAAGACAGCAATGTTTCAATATGAATCTTCATCAGAGACTGGTAGATGGAACACACAAGCTTGCATTTTGAGGAGACCCGTCTGTTAATTTTTTGTAATATAAATTCCATTCTAGGTATTCATACAGAGAAATAGAATACAACTGACGAGAGCGCGCTATAGAGAGAGTGAAAATAAAGTGATCTTTCTAAAATATCAGTAAAATATTGAAAGTTAGATTTTTAGATAGGCTCTTACAAATAATGATTAAGGGTTTTTAATCTTATCACGAGTCATACACGACTATCATAATAACTAAAATCTCTTATAAAATTTAAGCAAATGATGAAAAACACATTACTTTAGGTAGTTCAAAGTTTTGGGTTCTTGTTTTAAGAGGTTGAATCTCCAACACCATGAAGCAGTTATTCAACACTTCGGTTAAGTATGAAACCATTAAGTGCAATTTATTCAAGTTTAACATAGAATTGGAAACGAGTATGTACAACAAAAGGTGAGTTATCCTAAAATTTGTACTCCTATGATTTTGCAGCACCAAAGACCAAACCAACAATCCAGGTGACGAGCGATCCCAACGCCCACAAAACTAGAAGGAACACAAGGACACCAGCTAAATAGTTAGGACGGGTGGGCTCTGTGATGAGCTTGAGTTATGATCACTTGAGCTGTTCTGTTCTGTCTCCGAAGCAAATATAACTTGCCTCTGGTGCTCCGTCTGCAAGCTTATTGAATTCTTGAAACAAAGAAATTTTCTTGCAGTGGGATCATGAAGCCTGCATATCAACACAGTTAGGAGAGACGCCTTGGAGAATGCATTCGTACTCATTGCCAAATCACTTAAAATGAACAGCCAATTTGCAATGCACAAGGACTAAACTGATATTCCATACAACAAGCAACTAATGCACATATGAGAATGATGTGTTAACATAGGGGTTAGCCACCCATAAACTCAATAATTAAACGAGTTACGATCAGATTACACCAATACGCAATGTTTTATTCACCACATAGGCTGTAAGCATGGAGAAGCTTGTGTTCTAGTCGCAACATTTTTTGCAAGCCAATAAATTCAGTGAAAATCAAAATGGATGCAACCTGACAAAGTGACAACTAAACAATAAAGTTTAACCAAAATTGTGGGCCTCCCTAAATACACTAGGCATAAGTAATCGTACGCAGTTGCCAACTGAAGATACAAAGCTCTTAACGATAAAAGAAGTGCTTCTCACAAACTACCCTAGCTGTTAGCAATACAAAAATACGGCCGAAAACCTGCAGAAGAGGGGATGGACTCACCAAGGGACGTGCACACTTTGCCATGATCAAGATGAAGATTGCTCTCACCTCTTTGCTGGTTGCGCCTTCACCAATCGTGTATGGACAATGCTTAGAAACTGGATCTTCGTGCAGTTCCCTCTGCCGGGTGAACTTGATCTTCAGTTGGCTGAAGCAAGAGAGGTTTTTCAGACGAGCTACCGGCGATCCTTTGACTCGCTAATAACAATGGTTTGCTGGTTCATTTGGAAAGAGCGCAATGCTCGTGTTTTCTAACAGAAGTCGCAAACGGCTGCACAGGTCTTTAACGGCATTATATAATTGTGTGGAAAGAAGCAGTCATTTTTTTCAGGCAGTGTGATGTATAGTTGATTTCCTCGTTTTTCAGTTTTAGTTCTGGGAGGTGCCGGCTTCGTTCGGTACAATCTCGGCTTCGATAGCATCCTGCCGTAATGGTAATCCTTGTCAAGCTTTATTCCTTTTAATCCTAAGTTCATTGGTCGGCCACATCCTTCGACCGACCTGGCAAAAATGAAAAACGGTTAGCTTAAGAATCAATTGCAGGATCCTAGCAATTCCTCGAAGTGTATGTTTTATACTTTCGGTTATTTCAGCAGCAATGCAGCGTTATGTATTCAGAACGGACATATATTGATTTCCTTCCATCTAATTGTTGATTAAGTAGATTATATTATCATTAGAGTAGAATGAATTTAATATACGTGTCACGTAGTGGGTTCTACTTTAAAGCCCATCCAATCCGTTACCAGCACAATCTACACGTATTTTTTCTTTCGGCCGGCCGTGCGTACCTTTTTTCGTCGACATCCGACCGATATCCAGCGGTCCGAATTGCCAGAGTCCATCGAAATTGACAAGCGTGTTGATTCATCGACATTGATCTCCAGCCACAAATTTCTAGCACGGACTAGAATGAACGTTCCAGAACATCTATGCCTTTTTTGTTTTTGCAAGGAAACATCTATGCTTTTTATCTAGAGTATTGATTATACGGTAGCGTACAAGTCTGAGCAAATGGAGCATAGAATTTATGTTAAATAAAAACTAATATGGCATTAAAAACAACATGGACTCTTTTAGTTTTATTTTTTGAAACATATAATGTTGGAATTCAATGCAAATAAATGTTGTATCATCTTGGACTCTCAATTTAAAAGTAATCAATAATTATCATGTTGTAACTGATATGAACTCCAAAGCAAATAAAACTCTTTATTTATTAATTGAGATTGATTAAAAACAAAAAAAACTATAACAAGGATTCCAAATCGGATATAATTCAGAATATGTTAATTCAAAATTTTAAAATCATTAAATCATGGAAAAGCCAAAATTGAGACTCCAAGTTGAGTACAGCTTGATATTTATTAATATTAATTTTATAATTGTTAATTCATGAAACTTCTATAATTAAAACTCAAAATCAAGCATAATTAGGTACATGTTAGTTCCTAATTTTTGGATTACATTAGACAAAAATACTAAATTGATCCTCTAACATGAGTGAAAAAAAGGTATTAATTTTGAATTTTGCAATCATTAAGTTAACTAAATAGAAAGTAATTACTTAAAACTCCGAATCAGGAATAGTTAGATAACATGTTAATTCTGAATTACACTAAATAACATATTAATTTGATACTTTGACATGACTGCAAATCAGTACTTATTTGTTCTAAAATTTGAAATTATTAAGTTAATAAAATGGAAAGTAACAAAAGAAATATTAGGACATATTTTTGTAAATATTAAGTTTGATCTCCAGAACTATAAATAAAATAAAAACTTTGTCCCGAGAACTTTAAAAGAAGGTTTGCGTATAGCTTTTCAAGTAAGTTTAGTAACCAATTGAACACAATAATAATATTTTTTAATATCAATTATATTATAGTAAGTCTAATTTGGTACTTTATAAAGACCTCACATTAATTATCGCAATATCATAACTGTAGATTAAAAACATATTTGTATACGGATTGTTCAAAACCCAACCAATCTTTGCTTTTGGGCCCCTGTTCATAGCTGTGCACGTATGTACCATGACAGTATCGATCTCTGGTAGATGGCCAGCCAGCTAGTTCTCACCTCACGACGTATCGATCTGCTCATCTGCAGATGGCCGCGACTCCCCACATCAGGGGAGGCTTCCTTCGCCGTTCAGTGCGGATCGGTTGCATGTGCAGGTGATGCCCCTTCGACATTGACCGGAAGAACGCGTCCTCCAACCTCACCAGCTCCAATATTATTTTTCTCCATCAAGATTTCATTCAAACTAATCTCTTTGGCTCCGATTGCTATTTTCCCAATAAAGTTTTGGTTCAATTTTTTGTCCAGTTCATAGATAAGCTATGCCCTCATCTGACCTTATAATTTTCAGGTGTTGAGATGTTGATCCAGAAATCGACAAAGTTCGCTCGCACCCAATAAGATCCATCGTGGCCATCTGCACCTAATCCATAAAGGTATTTCCTCGATTTGTATAGTCCAACTAATAAGTAAATACGTTCACTAACTCTGTTATTCTGCCGTTTGTTAATTTTGAACTATTTAGTGTGTATTGTATAATGTCCATTTATAATTAATGTCTATGTGGTTGGATTTTTTAATCAGACACACATGCACATAGTCACGTACACCACAACACACGTGCACTACAATCGCAACCGCGAATGCGTCTCTTACCACAAGCTAAAAGAGCACCCGCATGTGTAATAAGTTTGGGCCATTAACAAAAGAACTGCCAATTTATGGGATAATAAATTTCAAGGTTCCATCACAAGCAGAATATCATCCAGTTGACAGCGACAAAACACTCGACTTCTGAAACATTACCAAAATTCAGGAGTTCAAAGCTCCATCAACTAGAACAAACCTTTAGATTTCAAAAGAATAGCCTGTAAAATACATTTGTTAAGTAAGCTAATTGATTCATAACATGATTTACTGGGAGCAAAAATTAATTAATTAATTAATTCACATAAAGATACTTCGGTTTTATTTTCATTCACAGACACAAACTTATCCTTCTGCAGATGTCATTGGTTCTAGCACAAACAAGTCTTGGGATAATCAACATTCGTGGCAGAATGCTCCCAATTGAGTGAGTTCAATTAAAATCAATTGATATATTTAAGTATTAGTTGCAATTATTTTTTATTCTCCATGAGCTTACAATCAGATAATGGAGTGACAAAGTAAAATTAATGGATGGTGATTCATTGGGATGTGTTATTATTATACCAACACCCTTCTGCAACTCAAGCTGAAATTATAGAGTACTGTGTTACTCCAATGTCTGCTCTGCATCTGCATATCCAGTCACAAATAATACACATGAACTGACAAACACGATCTGTTCGGAACACATTGATACATTTGCTAAGACTGATGTAAAAGAATACAACATCTGACAAATAAATTAGCTGTGGATACTCATACTGGGTAAAGAAGCGTACAAGCCGTGCATCTTTTGATACAGAGGTTTAGGTAATTATATCAACACATCTAATTAGAGAACCTAGGTCATCACAATCTAAAAATTGAAAAACAAAAACTGATGAGCTAGAAGTGCACCCTTCAGACAACCCTGCGCCAGTTCAGGATTAAGATGTCCAAAGGAGCATGCTACATCAAATTCACTTACACTCCAGACAAGTAAAGCATGGTCAGTCATCGAAGCTTGTTGAGAAACTAAACGTGCTGCACTCCAAGTTCCTCAAATTGAGCTGTATTAACGCATATAGTTAGTTTGTCAGCAATTTGTTTGTGTATGCGTCAATGCATATAAGAATCAGTGCTGAGTACTATAATAAGACAGAACACCAAAGGGAAGAGTTTATCTTCAAAGTTGACTTCTGTTTTGTGTTATGGTGTGTTAAACTAAACCTTCCACAAATAAACATATGAAGCTGTTTTACTGGCTCATCATTTGTCAAGTTTTTAAGATGTAGTGTAGAAGTAGCTAATGGTCCACTTGATGACTTGGTCTCCTTATAACTTACTAGATTAGTAGATTCCAAAGATAAGCATACAACTACAAGTACATACCATGACGGCAACTCAGCTATCACAAAATCTTGGAATGCAAATCAGCCTCACCTTTCGTTTTTCTGGCCCTGCATGACAAGGATGTTAAGTTGGGCGCTAAAACAACATATGAGCTTACATGAAACAGTACCTTGCAATAATCGAGTTTCATATTTATCTTGATTCCCAATAAAGTAAACGTGGGGGCAACTTTCAATGAGGAAAGGATCCTTGTCTGTGTATGGATAACATCCTGGATGGAACAGATATTTATGTGATAAGGGTCTTCTAGCCTTGTATATAAAAATGATCACTAAATCAATAATGAAATGGAATTACAAATAGTTGGATGATATAATACTAGATTTTTTACCCAACAATCTCAGTATAGCACAAAGGAGCTGAAATGCCTGGAAGAGTTGCCTAGACTGTTTGGAGCCGTCGGAGCAAGATGACACCACCTCAGTGTTCTTTCCATAAACTCCAGCTTGTCTTTGGCATCAGAGTAATTGTAGAGGTCGTCTATGTTCTGACCAGATGTTCCAATAAACCTACATACAGAACTTCCTTACTTCAAACTATACAGCTGCCTTAATTGAGGAAAGTTTAAGAAACACCAGCACTCACCAGACACTGTCAAGCTCGAATTGATGTGGATTCAAACATGATGAAAAAGTGTTATAAGCGGATGCTCCAGAGAAAAGGCATCTATGCAAAGGCTGCAAAAAAAAAAGCAAGACATAAGTTAGTCATTCATGAATAAAAAAAAATGCACTTGAACATTACTAGTACAAATCAGATAGCCCATCTGCTGGGGCATAGAAAAATTCGCTGGGTCATTAGATCCAGGCATAAAATCCAAAGGCAATGATGCCACAAGCTGCAGAGGAAATAGGTTATATTCATACTGACATCATATACCGGATAAATTGCATCAATAATATTTGAAGGGGGAGTAAACAGTTGAAACCTGAGTGAGCATTATATCCAATTCTTTGATTGGTTCAGCTATCCTGGATTGATCTTTCGATGCTACTGTCTGAAATATCAGAGTTCACTCACTAGTACAATGAACTAAAGCAATATGTGGAGTGCCACCAAAAACATGTAATAGGCAGTGACATTACCTGACCATTGAAGAATCTTGGTGAAATATGTACCGAATTCCCAACCACCACAACACGTACTATGTTGGATGCTATGCTTTGCTCCTAATTAAATTGCAACGAAATCATTTAAGTAAATGCATATGTTCACTTGAAAACCATCTTTTCTAGAAAAAAAAAGGGCATACATTCTCATCTCCCAAATGCCTTGCGATATGGTCTATAAGAAGTTGGAACTGCAGAGGATTGAATGTGTCACTCCCAACACTTAATCCCGACACAAATACTACACATTTGTCCTCATCTGTAACAGAGGTAAATGTCAGTATAAGAGGTCACGCTATAAAAAAATTGTAGCCAAATGGGGAAAATAGAAAATGAGCACACCAGGATAGGGAAAATATTACTTATGCTAGGTAATGTAATTTGAGGAGGAAGACCAGCCTCAAGAACATCTTCGACAAGAAAGTTTCCCGCACTTGTTTCCTTTCCATGTAGAGCTACTACAACTCCTGTGGATGATTAGTGATTAGTATCTCAAGCAACATGATGTATTTGATAAAAAAAAGTTCAATAAATGCTACAGCCCTAAAAGAAACAGGTCCTGAATTTCCAAACTGATTTTTTCAGTGAAAAATACCAGACATACCAGTAACATATGCTGCTGGGAGTATGGCTCCTGCAAGTGTAACTCTCCCACTTTCATCTTCCAGGATGAGATGATCATCAGGATGAATGAAATTGTGTGGTTTAACAAGAGGAATAGCTGACCTCTGTAGCACAATAGTTAATTCAGAGGTCATTCAAGTTATTTAGGACATGAAGACGAGACATGAAGGCACTAACTGTTGTGCTATACTACCTCCTTGGAGTATTCAAAGAATGGAAGGCTTGAGTTTCATGTGCTTATATAAAGTTCCAACAATTATGCAATCCTTTCCTTCTTCAAGTCCCAACACAGTAGTAACTGCAACGCAGGAAGAGGTGTGCTTTAAAGTTCAAACTCTCTCGATGCATAAAAACAAGCATCTCTTACATGATCCACTTCCATGAACTGATAGCCACGCAACAAATGGATCCAGTGTTCAATATTGGTGAAGGAGGCGCATTTCATAAGTTCATACATTCATACTGGCTAATTAATCCCAGCAAAATCCCTAAAGATTACTAGCTTCATTGCAAAGTAAATATTTTGACAAACCATCTAGTAAAGGGGGGAATGAATTTTTTAGCCCAATTCCATTCACCGAGCTATAAAAATCTTTTGGTAAAAAGAAGATGCCAAACCAGTATTTTGTGAGCCCTATTTTACCCAGCATAGACAAACTAGCACAGGAGAAGCTCATAAATCCCCTAAAAAGCACCGAGACCGTAGCCAATGTGCCAAGTTGCTTCTAAAACCCTAATATGAGCTCAATGGGCCTGAAATTTTGCCCCCAAATTTTGTAGAGCGAACCAGGGAAGCCACATGCCAGCACATAAATCCTAACTCACCCATCACGCTACATCGCAATCAACTCTCAAAACAGTTAACAAATTAGATAAATCCTAACAAATTCAGGATCGAGGAAAGGGGAGGGGTCGGACCAGGAAGGTGCGCGCTTCCAGGAGGTGACGATGGGGTGGAGGAGGTTGCGCATGTGATGGAGGCGGATGAAGTAGATGTGGCTGTACGGCTGGCCCTGGTACTTCTCCCCCTGGATCGCGCACCTCTCGTCCTGCCATTCCCATCGCCATTGCTCAGCTCAAACCAAAACCGAGGTAAGTGGATCGAGAATCAAAAAAACCAAACAAGGGTTGGAAGCTTACGAGGCTGCTGTAGTCCGCCTGCTTCCGCTCCATGGCGGGCGGCGGCGACGGCGAGCTTGGCCCGGTGCGCGGTTTCGGGGTTTGGAGCGCAGCTCCGCGATTTTCCGCTCCTCCCGCCCGCGCTATGGCCGTGATGTTACGGTCCGCAGCTGGTACGGCCTGTTTAGTAGTGGGCCTTCTCGTTTGGTCATGTCATGCTTTAATCAACACCGTAGCACCAAGGGCTGGTCCAAACATAACCAAGATCTGGCTCACCCATCAATTTTTTTCCTTTATTTTTCATTTTTTTTCGTTTATTTATTTATTTTTTTTATATATGAGTTTTTATTATGTTTGGTCTGATCACTACTCAATGAGACGTGTCAAAATAACATCAATATATAGACCGACACAATATGGTCCCAGTTATGTCTTAAAGAGCCTTATTGTAATGAGCCGTGGGCTGTGCCGGCTCGACCGGCATGTTTCACCATCTTTTTCTCCGAGTGCACCCAAATTTATCCGCTAAAATCCTGCTCCGCCACCATCGCCTACTTCGCCTACCGCCCAATGGCTTTACGGGCCATGAGAAGTGGTATCCGCTAGTCGACCCAGCACGATAAGCTGACGGTGCGGACGTCCCGCGGCCTGTACCTGGCCGCGTCGCGGCTCGTAGTCGCTCTCCGTTGGGCGCGTTTTCCTCGTGGTCTGTCGTCTCTTGTTCGTGTGATGTGCAATTCGTGTAGCGTGCGCGTGCTCCATGGGCACATCAGTTTTTCACTTCCTTTTCGATGGAGATGTCATTTTCTTGTGTGTGTGAAGTTGTCAACTTAGGTAAAGTAAGCAACTTTTTCCTGTATAACGCCACTCTTAACGCTCGAAGAATATGTATCAAGCACTGATACTACTGAAATACTCTTTTTACAAATATATCAGTTTTAGCTTCAACTGATCATGCTTTGATCAACAATAATTTTAAAATTATATTAACTATATTACGTTGAACTGGTATTGCTATTGCTAGATATATAGCCAAAACTACTCTATTGATATTCTACGTTCAAAGTTACTTTTGTATTGATTAAGAAATAATGATCAATATCATATATATTCATCAAAGTTAAAATAAACAAGTATATTTGTTAAGAGAGGCAGTACCATGTGAGCATTTCACGTGTGCCATGAACAACCACGTACTTCAACAGATCGGATGATAAAGAAACTCGACCCATTGTCATCGTCTAATATCATGCGCTATATCCATGACGCACGTGCGCTCTGTATGCTCCTAGCTACCGAGTATATGTTGGAATTTTGTTTTCTACCAGAAGAGAAGTTGAAGATTTCTCCTCTTATTTTTAAGCCGGTGTGGGCAAAGGCCTTAGGAAGATCATGAAAAGTTAACAAAAACTAGTGGCAATTGTTTATGTATTTGTCAAATTGACAAATTGTGTACCTTTTTATATAAAAAAGGATCATCCATTATATTCTTTAATAAGCTTATTGTTAGTTAAAAATAGGGCAAAAGTGGACATGAATTTTTAACGTGAAAAAACTCTCCAATGTTATAGTTATAAGGGTGACCTATACATATACATATATATATTAGACTAAAATTAATATTAGATAGTATTTAAGTCATAATCCAATAATCTTTGCTTGACTCAAAACCCCTATAAATATGTGTTAGAAGATAATGTCTCCAAAACCCTAAAGGGCTAAACAACATAAATGCCTATTAAGTCTTTTGAGAGTAAATTGGTAAGCATATATGTGAAATTGTCTTCAGTATATAACTTTCCCAGAATAATTTAGCCTTTAGCAACAATATCACGAATAAAATGGTGCTTCATATCAATGTGTGTGGTCTTAGCATGAAACATATTATTTTTGGTTAAATAAACAACACTCTGGTATTACAATAAAAAATATTAATATCATGTTGAATACCAAGTTATTATGCTCCAGCAGTAGAAAGAGTAGTAACAGACCGAAGTAAAGCCTTCTAACTCAGCTAAACCACACACAAAATATATATATAGAAATATACATTCTTTTTTATCAAGATCTCCATTATAGTCAAAATCAATAAACCCAACAATATTGTATGAGCTAAATTTGGTCAAGTGCAAATCATAGCATATATAAGATTGCCAATGACACTAGTATAAGGAACACGTAATATAAAATCTCTATTATCTTTATTAACAGGATATTCACTTTAAGATAATTTAAAGTGTGAAATAGAAATGGATTTGCAATTATCAAGTTAAATTTGTTAAGTAACTTCTTAATATAATGTTTATGAGATAGAAATATTTTACCAGCCTTGTGATCATGCTAAATTTTCATTTACAATACTAAGATCTTTAATCTTAAATTCATGACTAAACTGAGCCTTTAGCTCATCAATTAATCAATTAGTAATTTGTCATGTCATCGATATAAAACAACAAATAGACAAAAGATCCATTGCTAAATTGTGTGAAATAAACACAACTATCATAATTGCTACGTCAATATTGTTGTGCAATCATAAAGGAATCAAACCATTTATACACTGCATAGAGTTTATTTCAGACCATTAAGATATTGCTTTAGATGATAAACTAAATGATGTTTTTTATGACCAGCAAAAACTTTAGGTTATGTCATAAAAATCTTCTCTTCTAAATCTCTATGTAACAAAGCAGTTTTAATATCAAGTTACTCTAAATCCAAGTCAAATAAAGTAACAAAAGTAAATATCACCCAAATGGAAGAATGATGTACAATAGGATAAAAAACTTCCTTGAAGTCAATACATTCCCTTTGATCATAACATTTCACCACTAAATGAGCTTTCAATATTATAGGTTCAACTTCACAAATACATTTCTTCTTCTTCTTATAAATTCATTTGCACTTTAATGGCTTTTTACCTTTTAGAAACTCTGCCAAATCCTATTTATGATTTTTATTAAGTCTCTTAATTTCTTCATTCATAACTACCAACCACTTAAAAGAATTTTCACATGAGATAGTTTCAGAATAAGAAGAAGGTTCAACGGTATTATTGACATCTTGTGCTACAAGAAGAACATAACAAGTCATATTATCAGTGTCATCATATCTAACATGCAACTAAATATTTCAAGTAATGTATTGATCATTATTATTAGAAAATAAAGAACTAGAAACTTGTTTACTAGTAGTAGCTTATTGTGTAACAGTAGACAAAACTATCTCAAACTTTACATCCTTGCAACAGTCTTATTAGTTTTATATTTAATTGTAGTCAAATTAACATTACCCGAAGAGACAAAAACATCTTTATAAAAAATGACATTACAACTAATGATTAATTTATAAGCATTAGAATATCATAAATGATATCCTTTAACACCATAACCATAACCAATAAATATGCATTTTATTGCTCTAGTCTCAAATTTTCTATTACTAACATGAGTATAAGCAGGGCATCCAAAAATTCTCAAATCAAAATAATTACTGGTTTAACTGACAAATTAATCTAAAAATCAATGGCAGAATTTAAATAGCGATTGATTAAATAACAAGCTATTAAAATAGCTTTAGCCCATAAAGCAGGCTTATTCCATATGAATGCATTTGAAAGCATGTAGTGAATTCTTTCTAAAAGAGTACTATTCATACGCTCTACCACACTGTTTTGTTTAGGAGTTTCTAGAGCAGTCAAATATTTTGCAATAGAATGATTAGTACAGTAATTATCAAACTCACCACCATGAAATTCCAATCTATTATCAGTTCTAAGCTCCCCAAATTTTCCACTTCTGAAAAACTGAAATAGCTTTATCTTTATGTTTCAATAAATAAACCTAAACTTTACAAGAAAAATCATCTATGAATGCTATAAATTATTCATATCCACCAATAGAATGAAAATTAGACTTGCTCTAAATATCAGAATAAATATAATCAAGAATTTCTTCAATCCGATGAGTAGCAGTAGTAAAATTGACTATCTTTTGTTTGCCAAAAACATAATATTCACATAAATCAAGTTTGTCAATATTGTTTAAATGACCTTTCTTATAAAGAAGATGCATACCTTTCTCACTTATACGATCCAAGTGTATATACCAAAGCTTGTAGATCTTTGTAAGAAATAAAGACTATCAATTCTATTATCCTTTAAAACAACAATGCTACCTTTCAAAATCTTAAGAACATCATTGTCACCAACGTATTTATATCCCAAAGGTTTAAGAGTGTCTAAAGAAATAAGATTTCTTTTTATTCTAAGAACATGGCAAGCATTTTAAAGAGTTATAACAATACCATTATGTGTTTTGATTTGAATAAAACCAATTTTAGTAATTTCAAGTGAAGACCGATCACTAATAACAACTTCACCAATATCAATAGAATCATAAGTATAAAATTACTATTTATATTGACATATATGAAAGGTACAAGCCAAGTCAATAATCCAAACAATTTGGTCATCTATACTAGTAGTGCTAATTAGAATATCTTCATTAGAATCACTAGCAACAATAATGAACTCAACACATTTTTCTTTTTGAGTTTCACTTCTTTCTTTCTTTATTTTCAATTTGAAACAATAGAAAATATCGTGATTTATTTTCTTACAATAATAGTAGATTTGGACTTTAATATAGAAGAATCACCTTTTTGATTGACCTCTAACTAATAACCTACAGCTTTAACTTCATAACGAGAATCAATATTAAATTTCTCCTTAGACAATAAAATTGATTTAACATCCTTAAAACTAAGGAAATTATTATTATCATAAAACATAATGTAATGGTAGTATAGAGAGACAACCAGTAAAATAGCCTTATTCTTATCATTAATTTTTACATTTAACTTCTTAGAATCAATCACGAGTGAATTAAACTCATACTGAATAGAGTTACCTTTTGCTATGCGAATTGTATACAGATGTTTCTTAAGGCGTAATTTGTTTGCAAGACTTTCTTAATATATAACGTCTTCAATTTCGTCCATAATAAAGACGTATATGTCTTATTAATAACTTCACACAAAACATAGACAAGCTGAGTTGTATAGTCGATATCGCTTTTTAATTCAATTTCTTTCATTTATTATATGGCATGCCCATTGGTTTAGCACCTAATGCCCTCTGAATACTAACTTGTGTAAGAATAACTTTCATTAGAACCTATCATATGCTAAATTTGATCTTGTCATCGAACTTCTTAATGTCAAATTTAGTGAACGATATATTGAAGAAAAAATACAGATAAAAATATATAATAAGTTTAAAAGAGAAAAAAGTTTCCCTGGTGCGCTTGTATGTGGATATAGAAAAAAAACTAATGTAAAATTGAATTCACGTAAACGAAAATAGGAGTGATGCTAGAAAAACTTCTTGTTACGTTGACTTGGATGTTCTTAGCAATTTTCTACCAGAATATTAACCGCTACATGATCAAGACAGGAGCAATTACTTTTCGGTGAAATTTTCTTCCTTAGCCTTAGGAACCGTGCGCAGCAACTCTTCTTTTCTTTTTCTGATTAGTTGGCATAGTGTGCACTAGATCTATGTGTAGGACGACTTTGGCTACAGATTGAAACCACGTCAGGCTGTTGCGAGGCTATTGTGGATGACTCCTGCAGTCTTGCTACTTCCTCGCTGTACTAGTTGAATCGATGAAACAACAACTGAGGTTGATCGGGCGAATTTGATCTTATCAAAAAATATCAACGAAACGATGGAACAATGGCAGTGGTACTATATCAATCTGTTTGGACGACAACGGACCCAAGAGTAGCGATATGGTATATCAGATCTTCAAGGTTTTGATACCACTTGTTAGGTAGAAATATGGCAAAAGGGACACAAACTTTTAATATGGAAAATCTCTCCAATATGGAGATTAAAAAAATTATAATAGACAAAATCAATTGAGGATGACTATATACACGTATTAGACTAAGATTAGTATTAAAATATAACTAGTATTTAAGTTATAATGTAACACTTATCCATAACTACGATTTTTCCACTAAATCAACATAAAAGATCGTATAATATCCCACAATATGTTTAATTTCTTCAAACAACAAAATCACTTTAACCTTTAAAAAATCTCATTCCCCACTTGTACTCATGAATGAACCTGTCATTCTGGATTGTAGTATCTTTATTTTAATTACCACTAAACATCCCACGCTCAAAACAAAATTGAAATTAGGTGGATCACTAGTCCGTTCAGAGATAAAACATGAATTCTATCATGTAGACCTTACACATATACTCATTTGTTCTAGAACTGAATTAGACATAAACCATTACTATAAATTTGAACAGATATAGATTAGTATTATAAATGTTATTATAGTGCAGCTCCATTCACATCTAATTGAATCTTTTTAGAATCCTACGTTAACTAAAATGATCCAACTAATGATTAGATATATCATATTATTATGTTGTAGGTCTATATTTAACATTGTGAACAATGTTATTATACACACTGTGGAGTTAAAAGACATACAACTCGGTTTTTATTGGTTTCAAATGTTCAAACTTATCAGTACAAATTAATATTTCTTAATTATAAACTTTAGAATTACTAAACCATGAAAATATTTTAATATTTATAAACATCAATAACAACAGCCGTGCATATATACTCGGCTTGCCCGAAAATGCATAGTTGGGTAGCGTATCTTAACGCCAACGACATACGCAAATGTCACTAGCTTCCTAAACATCGTAGTTGCACCTACACAGAGATAATACACCAAACCCGTGACCTGTTGGAATCAAACCCAAAGGCCTTCCTTGTCAGCTAAAGATACCAACAAATACTAACAAGTCACAGTTTTCTATAGACTACCGTGAGATTCATGGATCCCCAAACAAACTAGCTGTGAGCCTGTGAGCGAAGAGACGAACAGGATGCAACAAGTTTTAATCAGTTCAGTAACCCCTGTTTCATGCATGCTGCCGTAATTAGAAAAATAAACTCGTCGCGTCACGCATGGCACCCCTGTCAAATTGTGTCCAAGAGGCGTACTTTTAGGCTTAGGGAGGAGAATATAATAAGGCATATCCCATATGCGCTGTGGTGCTGTCGCCTACGTGGATGGATAAAGGCGAGGAGAAAGTTCTCATTACATACAGCGGGGACCAACTCTACAGCGAGCTTGTTCAGCCGGTGAGTGAAGTGAGCGGTGACGACTCGAGTAACGTCACAAGGCAGCACTGTTCATGTGTAATGCCCTCTGTGGCTGACCCGCCCTCGGTTTGTCTAAGGAACCGTAAAACGTCGGTCTGATCTCTCATCTCCCGTTCTTTACTTCCTCGCCGTCGAGGTCAAATCGAATCTCCCAGGGAAAACTTGAGAGAAACATGGTACAATACAAACGGTTACAGACAAGCGAAGCCACGTAGTACTTTTCCACGGGCTAGGGAATCCACGGGCTAGGGAATGCGATGGGTAAAGCACCAAGCTCCGCGCGCGATCGGCACGGCAGGGCCACGGGGAAAAACGACACGCACGGACCGGCGCATCGATCGCCCAGCAAATCCTTCCCTCCCTGCGGCGTGGCGTCCCACAGGAAAATGCCCCCGCGGCCCACCGCACAGGGCTATCCGCTTCTCTATTTGTTGCTTCCTCGCGACCTCGCCCTGTCGGCGAGTTTTCAGATTAGTGCTGGCCCCTTGGCTGCCTGCTCTACTCCTACCATGTACGTACCGTCGTGTGATGGCGTCCCCGTGACAGGTTAATGCTAACTCCGTTGAAGCTACCACTGCGTATATACTTCCTCCTTCCTATAATATAATACAGCTATTTATAGATTATTTAATAAACACTAAGTTATATAAAAAATTATTTTTTAGTCACTTTAGCGGTCAATTTAAATGGATTAGATTTGTTTTCCAAGCACTTAACTTTGGAATGATTGAAATAATGATAATTATGAGAATCAACACAGAAATGCATACTGTGATGCAAAATTTAAATAAAAGAAATGCTTGTATTTTAGACATATGTTGTACCTCTTCTATCAACATCATATTTTTTTAAAAAGATGTTGATTCTCTCATGCTTTGTTCGCCATCAAATTAGGCTTAAGCCTCTCTTCGGTTGGTTAATTTATCAGTCGTAACTAAATTTTAAAATTTAGAGTTAATTTTAGGGTTTTTTTATTATATATATATAATTTTTATCGATAAATTATTTTGGTTGCCCTATTTATTTATTTATCGTTTATCTGCCGTAGGAAGCTTAATGGAAATGGAGTTTATTGCATATTTATTTATTGTGAAAAACTATTTGGGATAGTTTTCTATAGCGGAAAAGTGAAAAAGCTTCTAGCTTTGTTCCTTTCGTAACAAAAAAAAAAGAAAGGAGATTCCAGATGTTTCAGCTTTGAAGCGAACGACGGTTGATATTTCTTCTACGGACAAAAGAATCTAGATCGATGGAAATATAACTAATATTAAGAATCTGATATCCTTTCACCTATCATCTAGGATAATATATTAATCTGAATTGTATGCACCCAGTATAACCGGTGGTTATTTCCTAAAAAGTACACGAATGTAGTATACAATGAGACTAAAACATTAACTAGAGGGTCGGATCTATATATAGTCTAGTAGTCTAATATCTCTGCAGTCGTAGCGGGATAGGAACGGACGCAGAAACTAGAGCGAAAACTGTTGAACAAAGGCGTGGAGAGGGCTTTGATTATAATATCGGTGAAATGTGCACCGATGGTACATGAAGCACCTAAACCTGTCCTAGTGCAACCTTATCACATATGAAATGAATATCGCTTCGTGCGTCGATGATGGACCAAGTTGACGGTCATGTAGACGGTATTGACGTTGTCGTAGTAGACAATGGTCACAGAGGGGTAGGTGCACGGAGCTCCTAGAGAAGCTAGCGAAGCCAGCAACACTCGGTGACGGCGTGGGCAACAGCGCGATACTTGGCTTCAGCGCTGGACCGAGACACTGTAGTCTGACGTTTTGAGGACCAGGAGACTAGAGTTTTACCGAGGAAGACGTAGTAGCCGGACATAGAGCATCGAGAGTCGGAGCAGCCCGCTCAGTCTACGTCGGAGTACGTGGTGAGAGAGTCGATAGAGTTAGAGCTGAGATGTAAGCCGCTGGAGACCGTGCTCTTCATGTAGTGAAAAATACGCTTGAGCAGAGCGAGGTGAGGTTCGCGCGGAGCATGCATGAAGAGGCACACTTGCTGGATGACGTAGGTGAGGTTGGGTCGTGTTAGGGTAAGGTATTGGAGGGCACCAGCAAGACTTCGGTACTGGGAGGGATTGGCTACGAGAGAGCCATCGGTAGCGGAGAGCTTGGCGCGAGTGTCAATGGGAGTGGCCGTGGATGACATTCAGTCATGCCTGCACGTTGGAGGAGATCGATGGCATACTAACGTTGGGAAAGGAAGATCCCGTGAGAAGAACGGGTGACAGAGATGCCAAGGAAGTGATGGAGAGAACCGAGATCGGTCATGGCAAACTCGAAGTGGAGTTGGACCATGATGAGGGATATCGAGGACGCTGTAAGAACAATGTCGTCGATGTATAGGAGAAGATAGACGGTGGTGTTGTCGATGAGAACGAAGAGGGAGGTATCGGAGACGGAGACCACAAAGTCGATATGCCCAAGGTAGGCAGCAAAGCGCTGATACTAGGGTCGAGGAGTCTGTTTGAGAACGTAGAGGGAGCGTTGAAGGAGGCAGACGTCGTCAGGACGAGAGGGATCGATGAAGCCTGTAGGCTGCTGGTAGTAGACTGTTTTCGTTAGATGATCATGAAGAAAGGCGTTCTTCACGTCGAGCTGGTGGATCAGCCAAGAGTGCGAGGCAGCGAGAGTGAGAATAACCTAGATGGTAGCGGGTTTGACGATGGGACTGAAGGTCTTGTCGTAGTCAACACCGGAACGTTGGGAGAAACCTCGAACTACCTAGCGTGCCTTGTGACGGGCAAACGATCCATCGGTGTGAAACTTGTGTTTAAAGATGCACTTACCGGTTATAATATTGGCACCAGGAGGATGAGGGACGAGGCATCAGGTCTCATTGTCCATAAGGTACTTGTACTCATCGGCCATGGCCGCGCGCCATTGAGGATCAGCCAGGGTTAAACGAGGAGTCATCGGGATGGACGAGATAGTACAATAGACTGCTAAGAGCCCGTAGCGCTTAGTAGGGCGGAGGGATCCGGTTTATGATCGGTTAATCATATGAGAGGTGGAGGGGACATGAGCCGATGGGAGCGTGAGAGGTGGGGTGGGGACTAGTTGGGAAGGACAGCATCGGCTCGGGATCGGTGACTGTATGTTCGGGGAAAGGGCTGAATGAGGTCGGCCTGAGCTGATGGGGGTAGGTGAGCCGATGGATGTGTATGGGCCGATTGGTTTGAGCTGTCTAATGGAGGTAGAGCAGCCGATAGGGAGGGGTGAGCCGATGGAGGTGGATAGGCTGATAGGTGAGGACGAGCCGATGGAGGCTGAGGAGCTGATGGGGGTTGATGTGTCCGATGAGAGGGAGACAGTATCAGCCGGAGCCGATGAGGGTGGTAGGGCCGATGGAGGTCCGATGTGAGTAGCATCGGACCGAAGAAGAGTAGGATAGCTGAGCAAGAAGTCCTCAGGAGCAACCGATGAGAGGGCCGAAGGTGAGATTGATGGAGGGGACCGAGAGGGTATGGTGTTGGTGAGGAGGAAGTCGAGATCGCTAGACGAGGATTCGGGATGAAGTAGACTAAAGGGAAAGCAGGACTCGTCAAATACGATATGGCGGGAGACGATGACCCGGCAGGTGGAGAGATCGAGACATCGGTATCCCTTGTGGGATGAGGATATCCAAGAAAAATACAGGCGGTGGAGCGGGGTGCAAGTTTGTGAGGAGCAGTGATGATGAGATTGGGGTAGCAGAGACACCTGAAAACATATAGGTGAGAGTAGTCGGATGCCTTGCGGTACAGAAGGGTGTATGGGACATTGTGGCGAACGGAGGAGCAAGGGCGTCGATTGAGGAGGTAAGTCACGGTGATTAGTGCTTTAGCCCAGTAAGTTACGGGTAGGTGGGCATGAAGTAGCATAGTACGACTCATGTTGTTTAGTGTGCGAAAAAGGCGTTCGACCTTACCGTTTTGGAGAGAGGTATAGGGACAAAAGAGACGGAGATGGATGCCATGGGAGGTAAGGAAGTTTTAAACGGTACGGTTGATAAACTCCGTACCGTTATCGGCCTACATGGCTTTAATGAAGAGGTTGAACTGGTTGGAGATATAGTTTGTAAAGTTAATGAGGTGGGAGGCGACCTCGGACTTGCTGGTTAGTGGAAAGGTCCAACAATAGTGTGTATAGTCATTAAGTATTACGAGATAGTATTGATTATTAGAAACACTCTTAACTAGAGAAGTCCACACATCACAGTGTATTAACTCAAAAGGTCGTGAGATACAAGACATAGAGTTTAAAAAAGACAGTCGCACGTGTTTGCCAAGTTAACAAGAGTGGCAAATAGTGGAGCTGTTGTGGTTACACGTGATAGAGAAGCTGCGACGTAGATTGGCGACAGCGTCGGGGTTGGGATGACCAAGGTGAAGATGTCAGAGGTTGATGGAGAGGGCGATGCTGGCGTGCGGAGTGGACAGCGTAGTGGGGATAGTGTAGAGGTCACCGCCATTATTACATCGAAGTATCTGATGTCGGGTCGGGATATTCTTCACAAAGAAAATAGAAGCGTTCAATTGAGCAATTATTATCGCTTGTGAATTGGCAAACAGATACTAGATTATGGATGAAGGGGGGACGATGAGGGCATTACAAAGTGGAAAATTAGTTGTGGGTGTAGGCAGAAAGGAGTCACCACGGCATTGGATAGGGAGAGAGTGACCATTGCCGATGGTGACAAAGGGGGAGGAGGAGGGATGGCGGGAGAGTAGTATACCGGCCGATGACGCCATGTGGGATGACGCACCAGAGTCCAGCACCCAAGGGTGCTGAGGTTGGAGCGTCATCTAATTGAGGGCGGCGACAAGGCCAGCCTAGTTCCACGAGGGAATCGACTGGGTAGGTGGTGGCGGGAGGATCGGCTGAGGCGGTAGGGTGGGAACCGATGCCAGTTGGGCCTGAGGATGGGCGCCGAGAACCCCTGGTTGCCAGCCGATGGGACTGCGTAGTTGGGGCTGGGGTGCCTAGGGGTTGTAGCATAGCCACGGACCTATGAGACTGGTAGACGGGGCATGGACTGGAGTAGGGCACGGTTGTATCAGACCGCTCCAGTTCTTGTCCTTGTCTTTGCCTTTACCGTTGCCACCGACACGGGCTTTGTGGCCATGGTTAAGGCCATGGCTACCAGAGCCACGAGAGGTGGCAGCAGCGCACGGTGATCGACAGCCGATGGGGTTGGGGCAGCCATGGTCGGCTGCGGCGAGTAGAGCGGTGTGGGACACAGTCTTCTTGTCGTTGGTCAGACGTAGTTATTTAAGAACTAGCATGTCATGGGCCCAAGTGAACGACAAAAGAGATGTAGAGTTAGCGATGTCATCGGCGGTGTTAGAAAAGCGTGGGTTAAGTCCTCGCAGGAGGACGAAGACGAGTTGTGAGTCGGCCATAGGGTGACTGACATCGTGAAGGGCGGCAGCCTTTACCTTGAGGCGCTGGCAGTACGAGGAGATAGATGAGTCTCTTTATACCATGGAGTGGAATTCATTTAGTGGGAAGATGGTGCGCGGCTGTTTGTTGGCAAGGAAGATCCGCTCGATAGCCACCTAGAGATCTCGGGCGGTGGGGTCGGTGTCCTCCATTGCAAGATCGAGGACAGAGTCATCGACCGAGCCAAGCAACTAGCTGCGCACGCAGCACTCGGCGATGTCCCACTAGGGATCATCGGGTTGAGGTGGAGCAGAGCCATCGATGTGGGACCGAAGGCCGAACTTTCCACAGAGGGATTAGAAGAAAAATCCCCACTTGGAGTAATTGGCATTGAGGTCAAGGGAGATGAGAATGTGAGATTTCACGTTGACAGCGACGTAAGGTGGTAAGAAGATCGGTGAAGTAGTGCCCGAGGTGTGGTCAGGAGCGCTGATGGCTGGAACAGATTCAACGACTAAGAAAGTGCCGGAGCTAAGAGCCTACTCGGTGGTCATGACGAGAGTGTAACGAGCATAAGAAGCCGATGAGGGTAAGGGTAGATGAGGAATAGGTGACCGATGGAAGTAAGCCGATAAAAAGAGTAGTTGGCCGATGGAAGTAGTTGGCCAACGAGGAGAGTGGTTGGCCGATGGGAGTAGACAGCGGAGTAGTTGAGGAAGAAGTGAGTGGCAGAGTAGGTAGGTCAGAGAGTAGGTGGGTCACGGACATGAGAAGGTTCGCGTCCATGAAGAGAAGTTTTATGTCCGTGGACTCGTGGACGCAAAGGAGTGGAGCGGACGTGACAACTCGGAGAAGGTACGAACGCGAAGAGAGTAGGTTCGCGTCCGGGAGGCATAGATTCGTGTCCGTGGACACGTGGACACGTCGAAGTGGCTCGGATGCGAGTGAAGAAGTTTTGTGTCCGAGAGCAGGTGAGCGTGTTGGAAAAGCGGGAACCGAGAGAGTTTCAGTCGATGGAGGGCAGATGAGTCCAACCGATGAAAGACGAACGGGTCTAGTCGATGGAGACGATGAACATAGGGTTAAGCCGGCGTCGGAGGAGGGAAGGTGCGCCGAGATAAAGAAAGAGCGAAGGCTGGTGTGAAACGAGACGAGGAGACGGATGGGGACCGTCGCCTTGTCACGTGGTGGAAAAGGAAGGGGAGAGGGCGGTGGAGGAGGAGAAGGCCGTCTGCGGAGAAGACAGAGATGAGAGAGTCGAGACGAAAAAGCAGAGTAGTATTGAGAAGAAGGTCTGCGACGGAAAAGAAGCGTCGGCTCGCTGACGAGAGGATGCTAGCATGCTAGAGATGTCTAGACCTACTCTAATACCATATAAAAATATATTATATAGTGAGACTCCAGTGGTAGAGTACAGTCCAGTTTTAGACGCTAGCTTATCAAAGGCTTTGAGTTTGCGGCTTCTGTGGCTTGAAGAGCGACTTGTGAATTGCTCCTGCCTTTTTCAACAGATGGTGATACTGATTGCTAGCTTGGCAAGGCTAGCAACACAGCAACTGCTGATCTGATCGCTCAGACGACGACGGCTGCATATAATTCACTGCATCATTTGAGTTACTGACTGCGACGACTACTTAATTCGCGTCAATAATTAATCGGTACACATGGCTGGGGTATTCGTCGATCAATCGAGCGTGCGAGCTGAACTGGCAAAAGGGCGACGACCTGATCGATCGAGCCTCTCGTTTTTCTCGATAGTGCCATGCAGTAATACTAACACAAGGCGACGTGAGACCATTTCAACTTCTCAAGCATTGGTATTTAAGTAGTAGCAGTATGTAGTATTGTTATTGAGCAGGCATTACGCTGTCAGGGACTTGATTAGTATGGTTGCTTTTGGCTTACCGATGCACCCATGCTTGCTGCAATACGTTGGAGCTCGATCGATGCTGGGGCGATGAGCTACAGTACTGCATTTACTTCAGAATTCAGATAAAAAGGTCATCGGCAAGAGGCCAGTAACGGAATGATCGAATATGACAGTATTTACTCCTCTCTGCAATGATTGAGCCGATACTAATGGTATCATTACCAAGTCCTGCATCCACTGTTATCTGAGCACTTGTTCCTACTCTGCTCGTTTCCTCCACCTGGATATATAGCAGTGACAGTGTCATAGTCGAGCTGCGTTGTTGTCATTGTTCCATGCGTAGTTGAAATTGCGATGGTTATAATCAACCAAAGAAAAGCACCTCTAATTATTTGTCTGCAATAATTCACTACTCATTTAAGTTGGGAGTTATTTCGACTCTATAGCAGAAGATAACCATTTGCGTCATTGTAGATATGATTGTAGCCCATGCAATCATACAGCACTAGCCACAAGAGAAAAAGTTACCACTGAGGACCTTTAAAAGAAGCAAGCAAGAGTAATCTTTATTTTAAGCTCATGTTACATTCTCCTGTTTCTAAAGGAGCTAGCTCTTTGCCACTCTCTGAATTTTATCAGAAACAAAAGGCATTCTTATCTCAACCTGAAAAACTTCTAGTACCTGAAAAAAAATAATAATTCAGTGTCTGGCAGACACTGACCAGTGGGCCATACGGGGGAACTACAGACTACCCCCCACCGAATTTTCCATTGCTGTGTCCTATGCAAATCGAACCATGTGGCTCTGACTCACCACTTCACCCTGTTTGAAGCACACGACACCGGCCAAATAAACCCATCAGAAAAGCAAGATTAAATTGCTGCCAATTTTCATGTGGCTGACAAAGGCTTCAGGTCAAAGCCTTCTGCCTTTTCTTAATGCGTTTCAGCCGAAGACACTCCAAGTTTCTAAACACAAACGGCACCGACCCCGCAGGAGGTTGATTTCTGAAGACGCGACAGCGTTCGTTCTTCAGAAAACCAAACCTTACGAGAAATTCAGAATGGCATGTGTGCCCCCCTGCAATGGTAGGGCGTCTCTGTCTGTGACTCCGGGGCTGGCTTCCAACGGGGTTCCGTTTTCCCTTTTGTTTCTTGGTCTTATTAGGTAAGGCCTTACTGTGTTTGCTTTGCAGGAAGCTGAGGAGATACATTTCCATGTTACACCTTAGGAGTAATGCTAATTGGAATGTAACCCTGAAGAGATATAATTGCACCGCAACCTTGCTCGATATTCCAGATCGACATCTGTAATTCCATTACACATTAATAGTATTTTTTTAGTATATGGGGAATATTATCTTTAGAGATAATGATTCTTTACCAATTTTATGCACTTTATCCTATGATTTTTCAAAAAGCACCGTATTCGAATTTGCAGGAGAGAATATGCTGCCGCTCGGCCCATGTTTGCGAAATTTATATCTCAAACGTTGCAAAGAATTTGATACACAACCAGCTGAACTCTGACCAATTACTGAACACCTAAAATTAACCTAACAAATCTCTAGATGAAGAAAGACAGTCTAACTTTGATTTGTACTGGATAAAACAAAACCAAAATCATCTACCAGTAGTATTACAAAACTAATACATGTAGTTGTCAATGAATCGGTCTGAATTTATATCGGTATATAAACAAGCATAGAAGAAGCCAAGCCAATGCTAAATGTTTTTTGCTCTGAATAAATGAGAGTGGATTTTAAACTCCTAAGGATATCGCTTCCTTGTTTACATGTTTACAATTTTTTTAAAAAATAACAAGAATATAAATTAATATGTGATATATTATTTTAGAAAAATTAACATTTACAGGTTACAATAAAAAAACAAATTGAACTGAATATTTACAGTTAAATGTGTTTTTCTTTTGCAACTTCTAGAAATTAAATTTGATATTACATATTTATGAAGTGATTATCACATATTAATCTATATTATTAAATTCTTTTATAATTATTTTAATAATATGTAAACAATGGGATGTCTTCAAGAGTTTTAGAATTGTTTCCTGAATAAATCCCCAAACCAAACCGCTTTCTCCTGCAGCCGCAAGAAAAAGCAGGGGGTGATTTCTGTCGGTGTGTAATACTCCAAGAATCCGGGGTCCCAACGGAAAAAAACTGTCCCCCACATATGCGAGTCGCACCTAACCATGGTAGCTGGCTATAAAAGGGGCGCCTCCCCCTCCTGCTCTTATCTTCTCTCCGCTCTATTTTTTTCATCCTATCGATTTTGCAGTTTAGCCCCGGAAGAAGCTCGGATTTCGGGCCCGGTCCCTCGGCTCGATCCTGCTCCGATCGAGCGCGCGCGGCGTCGTGAGGTGCCTCCCGAGCCCGTTGCTGTGGCGGGGCGCGGTTCCCCGCTCGGTTTCATTTCTTCTGGCGCAGATTTCGTGTGTTTTTGGCCTAGATTTGGCTTGTGGGCGACTGTCTGGGTGCTTCTCGCGAGTTTAGGCTTTGTCTATGGGTTGATTTGTGGCTGGATTTGGGTTGTTGCTGGCTGGCTGGCTGGCTGCTGCGGAGCTTGGATCTTCGCGCTCGAGGTCTAGCATTAGAAACCCTCAAATTGGGGATTTCCTGCCGGAGGAAGCTTTTTGGAGGAGTTGCCTTTGGGAGGAACTCTTCCACTTCTGAGGGTTTCAGTGTTCGCCTGGCTTGAGAAGGAGGAGCCAGGAAATCTCGTATTTAGGGTGGGTTTGTGTAGATTTCGTGTAGTGGAAAGCAAAAGTTCGGGTGATTTTGGTGGCCAAGTCTGGTGGTGGAAGCCCTCAGGCCGGAGATTTCCTCCTTCCGGTGGACGACCAAAGGAGCCGCCTTTGGAAGGAATTTCTTGCCATACCAGAGGTTTCCACTTCCTCCCTTGGCTAAGTTAAAAAACTTTGGCTTTTTTTCCTTGCCGTGTAGTAACAAGTATGGGTTGCTGATCAAGTCTTTGTTGTAAAAATGTCAGGTTGGGGATTTCATCACACCCAGGAAGCCAAGCAAGGGCTGCCTTAGCTAGGAACTCTTCCAGTTGTCCCGGTTTGCGCGAAGCGGTGCAGCTATATAAGTGAAAATCTGCATCCCTGGGAAGGATACAAATTATTTCGAGGCTGGGAACTTTGGAATTGGTTTGGATAAGGAGTTCTTGGAATGGGAAATCAGTGCCAGAACGGTACCCTTGGGAGTGATTACCACAATCGGTTCCCAAGGGAGCATGCTGTATCTAGGTACGCTGATGGGTATGTTCAGGAGGATACCTACTTGGACCTGAAGAAGTTTGATAATTCTTGGACTGAGGTGAACAACTTTAAGCCTACTGCGGTGGGTATTCTCAGGCGGGGGTTGGATCCTACATCCATCAATGTCCTTGGACGGAAGACAGCGGACCTAAGGGAGCATTATATCCTTGGCCGGAAGCTTGGTCAGGGCCAGTTTGGCACAACTTACCTCTGTACTAAGATCAGTACAGGGTGTGAGTATGCATGCAAGACCATCCCGAAGCACAAGCTCATCACCAAGGAGGATGTGGAAGATGTGCATCGTGAGATTCAGATAATGCACCATTTGTCAGGCCACAAGAATGTTGTTGCAATCAAGGATGTCTATGAGGATGCGCAAGCGGTGCACATCGTGATGGAGCTATGTGCTGGTGGAGAGCTCTTTGACAGAATTCAGGAGAAGGGGCATTACAGTGAGTGGAAGGCTGCAGAGCTTATAAGAATTATTGTCAGCATTGTGGCTATGTGCCATTCACTCGGGGTGATGCACCGTGATCTCAAGCCAGAAAATTTCCTTCTTTTGGATGAAGACGATGATCTGTCAATAAAGGCAATAGATTTTGGTCTATCTGTTTTCTTCAAACCAGGTATATGTCACGTTTTGGTGCATGCGTAGTGCTTTTCTTTATTTAAAGAGTAACTAATCAATGCATAATGTGTATATCTCTTCTTTCCTTTATTATTTCTATGGATAAATCTGTATGCCTCTAGAGTCCAGACCATCATTGGTATATTCTGTTGTTTATCTATCTTGTTCATCTTCCTTGACAGTTCTTGCATTGTATGTGTCAACTCATGTGTGAAATATAGTGGATTTACAAATTAGTTTTTGACTTTGATGTTTATTTAACTTTGGCGTTTTACAATTTGCAGGTCAGGTTTTCACTGAGCTGGTTGGGAGCCCATATTATGTTGCTCCTGAGGTACTGCACAAACGTTATGGACCAGAATCTGATGTGTGGTCAGCTGGAGTAATACTTTATGTTTTACTGAGTGGGGTGCCACCATTTTGGGCAGGTGACTTATCTAAAATCTAATGTGTTAAATTTGGACCCAATATCTTTATTGAATCACAAAGATGATCATATCCTGTCTTTTTTCAGAGACACAGCAAGGGATATTTGATGCAGTTCTGAATGGTCACATTGATTTTCAATCTGATCCATGGCCAAAGATATCTGACAGTGCAAAGGATCTTATAAGGAAAATGCTCTGCCATTGTCCTTCAGAGCGTTTGAAGGCCCATGAAGTGCTACGTAAGTATTTTTGGCCTATTCCTTCACCTAAGTTAGCTGTCCTTTTTGTTACACTGCCTAGTCATTAAACATAGTAGCTTTGCATGTTTTTTCATAACATAGTTTTAATTTTCACTAATTATTGAAGAGCCACAAACCTTTCGATTTCTTGACTGATTTGTATGTTATCAGGACATCCTTGGATCTGTGAAAATGGAGTGGCCACTGATCAAGCTCTGGATCCCAGTGTTATCTCTCGGCTCAAACAATTCTCTGCAATGAACAAGTTAAAAAAGTTGGCTTTGAGAGTGAGTGATTTATCTAATTGTACACTTACATATTGCTGCTATGGCATTTGCCATTGCATCATCGTAATCAAGTCTCCCTGATTGGCCTTCATCATAATCTTTCCATATGTCTTCTTTGGATCTTTATGAAAAGTAAAATAAGATAAAGTTTTGGTATCATGTCAGCTTTGAGGGACTGCTCTAGGCTGATCATCTGATTTTATTGCAATACAAAGAACAAGTTTTAGACCATGTAATTCAATTATGTGGGATTTGCATTAGCATGTTGCAATTCAGTCTGTTCCAGTTTTCCTTGCATGTCCTACAGGCTACAGCTATCAATTTATCAACCATATGGCATTTCTTTTCTGACAATATATGTGCTTCCAGGTGATAGCTGAGCATCTTTCAGAGGAGGAGATTGTCGGGTTAAGAGAAATGTTCAAGGCAGTGGACACAAAGAATAGAGGTGTAATCACTTTTGGTGAGCTTAAAGAAGGTTTAAGAAGATTTGGTCCTGAATTTAAGGACACAGAGATTAGTGATATAATGGAAGTGGTAAGTAGGTGCATTTTGCAACCACAAATTTGCTTGTGAGATGTTACCCTCCTTATTGGAGATCTTGATCTAAACTCTGAAACTTCTTCAGGCTCACAATGACAACGTAACAATCAAGTATGAAGAATTTATTGCTGCAACTCTACCTCTTAACAAGATAGAGCGTGAAGAGCACTTGATGGCAGCTTTTACATATTTTGACAAAGATGGAAGTGGTTATATCACAGTTGACAAGCTTCAACGAGCTTGTGAGGAACATAATATGGAGGATTCTTTCCTTGAAGAGATTATTTTAGAGGTTGATCAAAACAATGTAAGTTGATCGCACTCTACAATATCCATGATTTCTTTTTTAATGACCTTGTAACCACCATATTGAGAAGAATTTCTACATGACACTCTTGAGATAGTTAAAACATGTTAGGCTTATTTTATTTTAGACTCTAGTGTCTTGCTGATCAGCTGGCACATCGGTAGATTGTGTTATAGTCCTAATCATAATGACATTTTACTATAAAATTATTTATTTGAAGTTACTGGCATCTGTCAGCGTCACATCTAACACCAAACTTCAATAACAACAAAACGATAACATATAGCAGTACATAGTGAGGGCATTCTTTTCTAGAGATCCGCTTATCATGGGTTAACTTGCAAGACTACTAGTCCTCTCATCAAGGCATGCTTCAGAGCATAACATTAGCATATAAAAATTTTCCAGATATAGTATTGCAAAAGAAAAGAAAAGGCAAGCCATGGTTTCGATAATTGTCAATCCTGAAAATGTTTCTCGAGTTGAATCTAATGAACATCTTGTCATCGTTTTTCAGGACGGCCAAATTGACTACGCCGAATTTGTAGCCATGATGCAAGGCAACAACGTTGGACTACGGTGGCAAACGATGGAAAGCAGTTTGAATGTAGCATTACGAGACGCGCCTTAAGTACATTGATGCACAGATGTATAGAATTTGTTCTCTTCTCTTGTCCATTATTTCTTCACTACCCAATTCGGGTTTGTGACTTGTACGAGAAGAGAGCAAGTCAATTCATTTAGTTGGTATTTTATTCCAAGCAAGTGTGAGGTTGATATAGTCTCTTATGGAGACAATAGCGTGAGGTTATATATAGTGGTGGTATATTGGTTAATGTAGCTGCAGGGCCGGCTAGCAATTACTTAAAAAAAAAAACAAAAGAGGTGCATTCGCTTTGTTGGTTCTTTCAACTACATGTATTACGCAACGAAAGTCGTGATGTTTGCGTCCCTATAATCTCAATGCTTGCGTTCCTCTAATCTCTTTTAAAAGAATATAATATTCCATTTGCGTGCCATAAGAGATTGACAGGCACTTCCAGCCATCTCATCTCAACAGTACTGGTTGGACGTTTGTGTTCGTTGAGAAGTCACAAACTGTGGTTTTTATTCTGTTGGTCCATGAGCGAAAACTAGACGCTACTCTGCTATTGCTGCTCTGCTTTTTTCTGCAGCTTCAGGCAGCTGAAGCAACAGATGAACTGGTACGTTAAGATCTCCAGCTGCCTTCCGGTGGATGAATCAAAGTGCAATTCGGCCACCCAAGAAACCGTGGGTGTAGTGCTGAAACCTGAATAGAACTCGGAGACGTCAAGTTGAGCCCAAGTTGCAAACCTGAAGAAATTTACACCGTTGCCCCTAGAATTTCAGAAAGCGTCGTGCTTTGATACTTTTGCTAGATGCAGACAACATCGTCAGTATATGTACTCATGTATACTCCTTTGGGGAGGCAATTTGATCAGTAGACACCGGGCTTGTATAACATTTTTGTATGGCTGTATTCTATTATACATAAAAACCATGGAACCTGACAATTTTGATCTCCGGAATCAATCAGGTACCCTCCGACACCCGCAACTCGCGTGCAACGATTATCTCCTACAAATAAGATACAAACGAGACCAAGTTTTGCTTTCAGTATTTCAGTTCTTGGATATGAATATACTCTGCTGAAACCAGAGGATAGCCAAGAAAGAAGATAAGAGAGACACTTGCCTTGACATCTCCATCTCTCGACAGAACACACCTCGACGTCACGGCGGCGCTGCCATGGCCCAGCACCCACCCGACCTCGCACACGAACTCGTCGTCGCCTCTCTCCTCGAATAAGCTCCACAGCTGCTTCGGCAGCGTCACGATTCCACCACCGTCGTCTCTGCTCAATCTCTCCCCAGGCTTATCAGGCGTCAACCCGATGAACTTACCCTGTCCCAATCACATCAAAAAGGTGTTCATGCTAAGCACTTGATCAGAGCTCAGAATACTTTTGATGACACTGTATAAACACCATAAGATTATGATTATGTGACAGTCAATACACCCACAAGGCACCAACTGCAGCACAATTGAAACTTTGATTACATAAGTGTGCAATCTAAAGTACTAGTACTACACTACAATTGCCAGGGTGAACAAAACCACACAATTGTAACACCAAGTGTAAAATTTTGCATCAGAAGATCATCTCGCAGTTGTATGACTCAAAAAAAAAAAGAAAAAAAAAGAAAGAAGAAGAACACCATACCAGAAGCTGTATGCAGCAATGGTGCACGGAGAAATGCTCACCGTCTCGGGGTCCAGCTCGTCGGAGAACCTCGCGGCGGAGGCGGCGTTGCTCTGCCACTGTCCGATCACGTCGGAGACAGCGAGCTTCTCTCCGGCAGCGAACGCGGCCTCGCGGAGAGCGCATCCGCCGAGCTGCTCGCCGTTCCGGTACGGGCCGTACCACTGTTCGGAGAAAACCTTGACGCCGCGGAGGCGCGCCTCCTTGGCTAGCGCCACCGTCTGCACCAGCCGGACCCTCACCTCCCGGTTGTCCGGGTGCACGACGCAGTGCTCCACCTCGAGGACCGGAGCCGGGCCCTTGGGCCACGCGGCGACGTACGACCCGCCGGCGGAGTATGCGAACGCCGAGGCGGACGACGCGTGGCGCTGGTGCGAGGTGTGCACGGTGGCGGCGTCGGCCTCGCAGCCGACGGTGGGGAGCAGGCGGACGAACCTGTAGTGGAGGTCGCACGGCGCGGCTGGGTCGGCGAGGGTGGGGCACTGCGTCTGCCAGTCGAACACCTGCACGCCCCAGTCGCGGTACGCCTCCGGCACCACGTTCTCCGGGAGCTCCACGGGATCGCCGTCCGCCGTGAACTCGGCTCCAAATCCGTCCCACTCGCCGGACACCCGCGCCGCGAACTCTGCCCAACTATCTGCAGGCACACAGGTATGTTCAGTTCATGCCATGCTGCCATTGGCATGCAGTCATGCACTAGATCACCGATCAATCGATGCAATGACACCGGTTCTCCCTAAACTACGCAACGCATCGGCATAGCTAGTTTGAGACTCTCGTAACCAAACGACCAACCTGGCTGCGCGGCGGTGGACGAACCGTCGGTTGCGACGGTGGCGGACGAGACCGCACGTGGGACCAACGACTTGGTGAATTGGCGTAATCCAAGCGTGGGCGGCGACCTGGACGTCGTTGCGGCCGCGGATGGCGGGAGAAACGGGCGATAGCTGGCGTTGCTGGGGACCGGGAGCAGCCGTTGCGTGGAGATGAGATGCATAATTATCGCCGTTTACAGTTTGCCTACCACGTAATTCGCGGTGGTGGTGGACGCCGCGGCCGGTGCTCAAGGTGTGGAATTTTTGGCTCAGAAACGAGCGCGCCGCGAGCGACAGCGGTTGTGTGGATCGACGACGCCGCGCGCGCGCGCGTGAGGCGGAGCGATAGGTGGCCGCCGTTAGGATCGATCCGGAGATAGTGGCCACCGTGGAGCGGGCAGTCACCGCCGCCAGTCCAGTCCGCGCGCGCGCGAGACCACGTCTGTACGTGCACGCAATCAAGGGATAATTCTCGCTTTTTGCTTGAGCCCAACAAGACGTCGGCCTCCACTCAAATAGCTTGCTTGGTTGTTGAGCGCAACAAACTCGATTGTGATTTCCTTCCTTCATTTGCGTGTGGCATCGAGGGAGGAGAGCTAGCACGGTGTCGTGCCGCCGCCTCAGCCAATCACCACCTGGAAGGGCTAGAAAGCAAACTGATGGTTGAGATTGGAACGGCCCAGCCGTGCCTTTACCCTTACGACGATGGGAAGGAATTCGCAGGTGGCAGGCAGGCATGCCAAAGGGGTTTTGCATGTGCGTGGTTTAATTAGGCTAAACCCTGCCTGCCGCCAGCGTTTCTTCTCTCCTCCGGATCTTATTATCCTCTTCTAGCTTGCTGCCTTAATTTTCTTACGTTTGGTCCCCGGCCGGTGAGGGCTAAACCATTACTTTTGCCTTTCCATCAAATCTAAATGGCGTGTTGTGTTTGATCCGTTTTCGTTACGAGGTTATGCAGCTGCCATCGGTGGCCAGACGAACGTGACGCCATGCATTAACTCTCCTTCCTCGCTGCCCAGCTTACGCTCTTCCGAAACCTTCTCCGAATCAAGCCTAGACATTTCAACAAGAACAGGTTAGAGCTATACTAACATAGCTACAAGAGTGATTTTACAGTCCATGTATAGGTGCTAAGAGGATTTTACAGTGGGTGGGGGGTAGTTAGAGGTAAAAAATTTACCGGTGCCTTTTTAAGACCATAAAATTTCTTTACTAGTAACAACTAGTCATAGACCCATGCATCCGCACTGGCTAGTGTTGTCAAAAAAATACATATATACTTCATTTAAGAAAAAAAATATTAGTTTAATTATTATATTTTGATTTTAATCATTGAAAGGTTGAGAAATTAGACCATAAAATTTCTTTACTAGTAACAACTAGCCATAGACCCATGCATCCGCACTGGCTAGTGTTGTCAAAAAAATACATATATACTTCATTTAAGAAAAAAAATATTAGTTTAATTATTATATTTTGATTTTAATCATTGAAAGGTTGAGAAATTAATTTTAGGAATTATATTTAGTGCAAAAATAATGGTTCCACTAGGAATCATATGTGCACAACCACACAATTAAAAAAAAGTATGTTTATCCTTTTTTTTAATTGCATAAATCATATGCCAAGTAAGATTCGTATCCTATAAAGTCTTTACTCGTGGTGAATTATGGCTTTCTCACAACCATCTGCCACGTATGCTAACTTCACTCTCACAATTGACTGTAGAAACTACAGTACTAACCTGGAGCCGTCGGATTGCTACTCTTGGTCATCCTGGCCGTTCCGAGGGTGCTCATGTCCTCAAATCTAGCGACGAAAGCTTTTTAATGAATGGGTCCCACATCATCAATTCATCAGCCCATCCAACGACTATAGTTGTACTACTGCTCCACCTGCGACGAGATGATTTGTTGAACCAAAACACTACATTCTCATGCATGTATTTCGTATTTGAGGTAAAAAATAATATAAATTATATTTTTAAACAAAACATCTAATTTATAAATAATTTAATTGCTATGTTTGTGTGTTCATTTTCGTGAAATGGAACAATTTCATTTAGTGACATGCTTTCCGAGTCTCACAACGATAATTTTTTTAAAAAAAAACTTTGAATATATGAACTTTTAGGTCACTTTTCTAAATCTATTTTTAATTTTATAATAGCTATTTATTCTTTTGCTACTATATAAATTATTTGGCTCATGACCATAGCGTGTTGGTATTATAGGTCTTTTATAATTATTTTTAGCAAACAATTTTGTTTCACTATCCTTCTCCATAAGTTAGTAAAATATATGTAGCACCCTGCTTGAGGATGTTGAAGTTCGACAACACTTTTTTGTAGGAATTTAAATTTTATGTGTAAAGTTCAAATTCACACATGTATTAGAAAAGCAATTTTTTTACCGAATGGAGCCAAATGTGTGCCACATTATTCTAGGACAATCGATAGTACTATTGTCTGCAGCAATGCGCGGTTTGCCATCCAGTATTGCTATACTTTTGCAGACTGAAACAATCTGTTATATTTTCCTTGGTAGATTTGTCCAATATGAAGAAACTTATTTGATTTCAATATGTTGCATCCCCACTTACATATCAAATTGAAATCGAATTATGTCTCTATTGCATGTTTGATCCAAATATTGTATACAATTTGATGTGTGAGATGTTTTATTTTTTTTATAATTAACGTGGATATTTCTATATTTTATTATTTCCCCTTAGATTTTCTAGAATTTTAACTTCCTAAATTAACATGACGTTTCTAGTAGACCCTTTATTATAAATTAAGATATCTTATCTTTAAAAAACTTATTTTATTTTTTGATGTTGTAGTGAATGGCTCGACCACTAGTGTTGTGCTCGTTGCCATTGTGGCATGTACTGGCGATGGGACAATGCGGCCATTGCAGGTAAATAAAGTTTTATTTATCTTAATACTTCAATCTACACAGTAGTGATACAGAACTTAACATTGCTTCCTATCTGGATACCTAGTATTTTTCAAGATTAGTGTGATTTAAGGTACATACCAACGAACTGCCTAGATAGATAAAAATTCTAGTATAAATTTTAAGGCATTTCGAGTTCTAGAAAATCCATCCATAATAATTTATTTATAGAATGCTTAAACTTTGCATGTTGATATTATAGCCTACTTCTGTAGTCATCTAAAGAATACTTCTTTCTTTGATCTTTGACATAACACATATGTGTTACATGAACAATACAAAACTCCATCATTCTTTAACGAGATTGTTGATAATTAGCTAGAATCTATCCCTTTATGATGCAACTGTAGACTTGCTATTGCACTATTATCTTTAGAAGGCTAAATATACCGAATTTGAATGTATCATAAAAGTTATATATGTTTTTGTTTCTTTTAGCTTGGTGCCAATTAATTTAATGTGATTGTATTCTATCTAGTACTCACTTGGCATGATGAAATACTTCATGACTTATACTTTGATCAGCATATAAATGTGAAGAATCCATAATGCCCACACATTATTGCAATTATTATTCTCATGTCATCCATTCTTTCACTATTACACAAATCATACAATGACAAAACATACAAGATATGCAACATCCTCTTCATACATTATCTTATCATTGCATTGGCAAATATATTATTTATATATACCTTATATATATATTTATTAATCTTTTACATCTATCTTGTGTATGTTTTTATTTGTTTAGTTTCTTTTATATACATAAAGATTGATTTCAACCTACAAAACAATCCAATGATGGAAGGATTTATTCTAGCAATGCCACTAATTGGTGCAACTATAATCACTCAATTAACAGGGATAGTTTCCAATGTAATCGGAAAGAGGCCATTGCTTTCTTTTGCGGCAATTCTATACTGTATTAGTGGATTCAAATGAGTCATTCTATTGTTGGCAAGGCTTATTTACGGCTTTGGTTTAGGCCTGGTGGTGACATGCCCCACTTTATATCTCAGAGACCGCACCTACAAATATACAAGAATTATTCAATACATTATCATAGTTTAATAGTTCTCTTGTAATGTTGCTATCTTATATTATGGTATTTTTTGTGTCACTCACTCCAAATCCTAGCTAGAGGATCATGCTTGATGTCTTATCAATTACTTCAGTTGTCTTCTTTCTATTGTGCATCTTCTACTTGCTGAAGTCTCATGTATTCCTTATGAGCAAAGGAAAGATAGAAGAAGCAAAGAATGTTACGAAATGACTAAGCGGAACGAATGAAGACTAAGTATGTATTAAACTTAGGTTTTAAATTATAGTCTCTTACTACTTATTTACTATTGCAAACAATGAACAAATCACTTGTATTATTTTTTTCATGAAGGTGAAATTGCCTTTCTTATTCAAGGCTTGAAAGTTGACCTAGATAATCATATTGAAGGTTACAGTTGTGATAATGAAAATTACAGTGATGGATCAATTTCAAGTATGGAAAATAACAAATTATATGACCACAAAGAAGGCATGACTTGGTTTGCATGTCCAATCAAGAAAAAGAATGTTGTTCAAAGTGATATTAATCCAATTACAAGTCTCATGGTAATCCAATTCCAAGTCTCCTTGATCCTATTGTCACATTTTTTGATAGTATGCATGAGAATATATCTAAGACACCCTAATTTAGTGATTTTGGAAATATGTTGAGTGATGAAGAACATTTTGAAATAGATTTAGATTTGGAGAGCTAAGAGGTTGAAAGTGATTATGAAGATGACCTCAACCATCCACTCCTACTTCATCAAACATCTAGTGTGGAAAGAATGGAAGGAACTAGTATGGAAGAAGTTGAGTCTGATGCATGTGTTAATGGAGGATGGCATATGGCTTGGAAATTCGTTGAAAGAGAGACTAATCTTGGGCAAACACAAGGTGGGTTCTAGCGGGTTTTTCTACAAGTTGATAATTTCAAAGCTAGCTAGGTTGTCCAAAGAACAACTTTGGTTAGTGAACCTTCTTTCCATAATTCTATTGTCCCTGCAATGGTGCATCCATCCAAATCTAAGTTGTCTACTGAAGTTCAAAGTTGGGCTGATCTTTTCAAACTCAGGGTAAAGCAGGCATTGATTGTGGGTGTTACAATGCAAATTCTTCAACAGGTAAGTATATACCAAATAAAATATTTAATATATCTATATTGGTGGTTATAAATAAATGATTATGGGTAATTCATTGACTTATTTATTTACTTTTGTTATTGTATTTGTAGTTTGTTGGCATTAGCAACATTCTCTACTACACTCCTCAAATACTTGAGAAAGCTCGAGTTGGAATTTTGTACATGGTTTGGTGTTAGTTCTTCCTCGGCATCTATTTTGACAAGTGCTCTAGCCACCTTAATGATGCTTCCTTCTATTGGTGTCGCAATGAAATGCATGGATCGTTATGGAAGAAGGTCAGAATGATATTTTTTAATAGCTTTGGCATTACATATATATCAAAATATACTAATTTTACTTATTGTACAAGTCTCTTCTTTACACAATATGGATGTTGATAGTATCACTTGTTATCTTGGTCATGGTCAATGTTGTGAACTTAGGGGAGACATTCGAAGCTGTTTTATCCACATTTTGTGTTATCATCTGTATTAGGGATTTGGACTAACGCCTCTGTTTTCCCACGCCGTTAAAAATCATTTTAATAAAAAAAACTATTTTCAAAAATTTTTGACTCTTTGTGTGTAATTAATGATCTAACTGTCAAGATCTCAATAAACCCTCCATTGAATCCCCAAAAATCTTATCCCAAAATCCCATTCAACTTTCGAGATTCAAATTTTAAAATTCGAATGTCTCTAGAACCATACCCAAAGTCCCTCTAAATCATCCAAAACCTAAATCCTTCCCCATGATTTTAAAATCAATCAAAAATCCTATCCAAATTAAATCTCAGAATTAAAATTTTACAATTTTAATTTTTCCTATGAAACCATTCATAAAATACCTCTTGTTTTCAATTCCAATTTCCTCAAAATCTTCCCCTCCCAAAATTCAATGTAAAGTTTCCAAATCTATCATTTGAAACCCTCCCTAGATTCCCAAGTCTAAATATCTTTTTCCAATTAAAATCCATTTTGAAATAATTTAAATTATATCCTTTTCAAATCATAATTCCCTATAAATTTCTAAAAGTTAGTATTTCTTTGGATCATTTTTTCTTTTCCATCCTCTTGGTCCACTCAGCCACCACCTTATTCTCCTTTCCACTTCTCCCGCATGGCCAAACTCAGCTAGCCTACCACCGGCCATGGCTAGCTTGGCTTCCCCAGCTAGCCCGCCTTCCTGTTGCATAGCCATGATAGCCCACGCATGCTTGCCCACGAGCCACGCCTCTCTCCCACGCGTGGGACCTCTTGCCAGATTTATCACCTACCTCCATCCCTCCCTCACCATGAGCACCACGTGCTCGATGAAATGGTCACAAGAAGCACGTGATGCCACCGCCCAAAATATTTTCTTCTCTTCATCCTGTTCGTGTCCGGCCATTCGCACTCTGTTGTCATCTGATCTACCACCATATCCATCACCGTCGTCCTCTTCTCCGTGCCACGCCGTGCTCCCTGTGTTGGCATGAAAAATCTCACCTCCAACTGCCATACTGTGCCACCGCCTCTCTTCTTTGTCACCTTCCACCACTCCACAATTATAAATAGGCCACAACTCTCACCCCTTTTTCTCCACATCGCGGTTGCACCGCTTCACTTTCCTTCATCGCCTTTCTTCTTTGTCACCTTTCACCGCCTCATTGTGGTTGCGCCGCTCCGCTCTCCCTTACTCCTTCCTCCTTCTGCTCCCTCCCAAAGCACCACTTCTAAACCTACCCCAAGCCAACCCCTTCGCCGCTCATATGGTCATTGGCGACAAAATGACGCCATCGAACCCGAGCTCCTCCGTCGCTTGTCGTCGGGCACCTCCCGTACCCCTAACCCTAATCCAATGAGCTCAAACTTCTCCACTTCCTTTACTCGTTGTTCCAGTGGCCTCCAATCTCTGAGGTTCACCACCGTTTGCTGGTTTGACGATGGCAATCATTGGCCATTGTTCCCACCTAGGATCAATCGACCCGGTCCATGCCAACATGAAGTCCCACGTGGTGGCCGCGTCAGCAACCACAAGCCATCCCCATGTCCCTACATATCAACCTCACTTAGCTAGGCCTCTAGCTACTAGGCCGGCCATGACAAAGGCCACATGGCCGAGCCTGCTGGCCGCTCCTCTCTCTATCTGTCTCTTTGGCCGAGGCCTATGGGCCACTCCAATAGGCTAAAGCCTAATGGCCCTTCTCTTCTACTCCATAGACAAAGTCTACTTACCTCTCTCCATATAACCACTTGGCTCCACTCGTCAATGATTAAAAAATAATACTTTTTTCTAAAAATCTTTTAATGCTTCTCTATTAACTAAAAAATGTCTTAACCTTCAAAATTTCATATTTTCCAATCCATAACTCCAATTGAACTCTTTTGAGTCTTTAAATTTTTCTAAAATTGATGGCACTATTAGTTATTAATCATAATATTTTTTATTTTTAGGATTCTGTTTGATTTTCTCTTTTTTACGCGTAGACAACATCGACGAAAAATTATTTCGAACATGGAATTTCAAAGAATTCAAAGATGAATGCAGAGACAAGTCACTTTCAATCATATTGCTCATAGTTTTTGAAATGTTTTATCTACAAAAAATGCATTGCTAGTGTGCACGCTAATTTACCTAGCTTGGTCTGTGTGACAAACCGACGGACTTACCCAATAACTGCAGTATACTTATAGGATATTGATACCCCTATCGCTTGTTGCTACATCCTCATTGTACCTCAAAAATCGTGCCCTTGAGCATAGGTGTCGACGGTTCCACTCACTTCATCCTTATTTGTCGAAATGGAACAATGGGTTTACGAAACCTTTAAAAATCCGACACGTAGTGTCAACAAGTTTGTGAAATAAAACTTTTTTTTTTTGAAAACCCACGATGTAAAGTAATCGCCTTGGTAGTGCTACTATGTATTAGCTTATAAGAATAAATTCCTTATAAAATTTCATCCAAACATCTTACAATGTTACCATATAAATGTTATGAGACATCCCTGGTTAACTAATTAACTCATAAAGATGTCTTATATGTCAATATTTGGGGAATATTGAGATGAGAAGATGTGAGTTGATTTGTTGCGATGGAGACAAATTGAAATTTAACATGATGGGCACGATTAAATGGAGACATCCGAATTCCTGGATAGAAGAGTGTCGAGGTTTGCTTAATAATTGGTTTAGAGAGAAATCTTATATGTGTATGAGGTATGTCAGGTAACTTTTAAATCGACGTTATGGTTGGACTCCACTGTTACTATAATTAACTTGATTCATGTTGCAAACTAATTCACCCACTAGGCAAAAGCCTCTTTTCAACCATATGATAAATTACCTACATTATGTTTTCAAGAAAAATATTTTATTCACGTGACAGGTGATTCAATGAAAATGCATACAGTAAATCGATGTAATTCTTTTACTCTTTGTTCTGTGTAAACAGTATGCATGTGAGAAAAAAATTTATCTACGGTGAATAACTGAAAAATATTTAGTCCCGCTGTTAAACAGCTCAGATATTACCATAGCAAAACATTAAACAAATTACCTTAGCAAAAGATCATTAGTCGATGAGATGTGAATTTTTTTATGGGTGCAGGACGTATGTTTGACGAGATGTGAATATTTTATCTACACGGGTGAGGGAGGTTATCCAATAGGCTAGTAAATTTTTTATTTGATGGGAGGGTAGTAATTTTATTATTTGAGAAATTATATGTGGGTGCAAGAGGGATTATCTACGTCGAGAATATTTTTATATCCAGTCTCAAAGATACGCATGATATAACACCAATAAAAAAAATTTAACATCGGTTAAAATAATTTTGTTATGTCCAAAGAAAATATAAAAACACCAATACATTACTAATATAATAATATAAAAAAAATAATAAAAAATTAAAATTAATATGAAGAGAGACATAGAGTGATTGAAAAGTAGCTATCGTCAGGAAGATGGAAATTAAGAATGAAAAACAAGAGGGTTGCGGTAAATTTTTTTACTTGCAAACGGTAAGAGAAAGAGAATATAAAGGTGGAAAGTGAGAACGGACAAACAGGGGAGGGTGGGTGGGCGCAATGTGAGATGCGATTTTTCATTTTTATCGTAATTTTGCCCGTTGCTTAACAATAGAAAAGACCTTGTCAACTATAAACATCATTAACGCTAACGAACAACAGAATATGGATTTAGATTTTAATTTACTTGTGCACTTTTTGCTGTACTCGCACTTCGGGTGGGCACAAAAATAACCGGACACCGAATACCGAATCGAGATTTCACGTCGGTTTTTGTTTTCTATATGGATGGGTCTTCGGTGTTTTATTTATTTGGTTTGTATGAACGAGAAACCGACATACATAGCTTTAAGCCCACTCTTTTGTTGCTAAGGCCCCAGGCCCAGGCCCATAAAGACAACCCGAATTTCTACAACTCCCAATTCTTCTATCATACTCTCCGAAAAAAGCATTTGCAAATTTAGTACTGATTTTTTTCTAAGTATGTTATTCGAATGATAGTTTCCATGATTTTTTTATATTTTTTAATGACAGTATAACGATTCGAACCAGCCATAAATTTATAATTGAAAAAAAAAAGCTCTTACACATCTCGCGGCTGGCGGCGGCTTCGCGGCCCCTAGCGACTAGCGGCTCCTGCGTCGGCGCTGCCATCAGCCCGGTCACGAATCCTGACCACCGGCGCCATCCATCCCGCCTCCACCATCCACAGCCGCCGGTGTCATCCACCCTGCCCTCTACCTCCGTCGCTGCTGGCGTGGTCCGCCGTCACCCTCCACCACCACGATCTGCACCTTGCTCGCACTCTTGCAGTATTGTGGGGGTTGGCTCCGCCGCCGCCCGTGGACTCCCCCCACGGCGGCCCCGTCATGGGCGACGAGGCCACGCAGGCCAGCGCATTTGGCGCAGCGGCGGCCCACGCCCTCTGCTTCGCCGGCCTCGCGGCCGCCCGTTGTTTCTGTGGCGGCGGCGCTCTCGTCTCCAACCCCGCTCACGCCCTCCGCCTCCTCGTGGTGTGCTCCGTCCCCTCACCTCAGCACACTGTCCCATTCATCTTTCTGCTCCCCTGTTCTCTCGGATCATCTGATTCGAAGTCGGACTTTTTCTAGGTCTTGGAAGCGCCTCTTGTCATCGCCGTGTTCAGTTTGCTCCGGCGAGATCCCAAGGGCTGCTCGGTACGGTGGGCGCGCGCAACCTGTTCGGTCAATTGTTCCTTCCAATTTTTATGCCAATGCTTTATGTTAGTTCGAGGATAGGGTGATTTGGCTCCTGTAATTGCAGTTTGTTAAGGCAGCTGCGCGAGGATTGCTTGGCCTCCCCATTGGTTAGCTTTCTCTTTCTATTCTGTCTTCGCATTAAGATTCATATCAGTTTCTAGTTTAGTGAGAATAACTTGATTTCTTATTACCTGCTGAATGTTAAACATAACAGTCAAAATGGTTGGACAGAGTATATATTGTTCAGTACTCACGGCTTAGTTTGTTGTTGTCTACAGTAATAGTCAAATTATTGAATTATTTAGGGTCTGCTTTTTCTCCCGTTTATTTATTCTTATTTTGCACAATGTTTTCTGATAGGTGCATTGCTAAATGCATTTGGGGCAATTGTTCTTGGTGCACCCATTGGGATCAAGTAAGTGTAAACCAACTAGGATGTTCATGGTTGTTGTTAACCTTTATGCTACATGCCTAGTACTGCCAAATATACTGCTTCCTTCATATCTTTTTTATCTGATTTTATGCGAGTGCACCTGGATATTTCTGTCATGGATAATATATCTCAAATTCTCAATGGTCCTTTCATGGGGTTGCATATTATAGGTACTGGGCAGCAACAACTTATTGGTCACTACTCATGTCCTTGTTCACAGTAAGCGTCATTTCCCCTTATATTACGCACAAGAGCTGAATTTTTCCACTCCAAAAGGTGCCATTCCTGGAAATAGTACTCTATGTTTCATGGGGTGCCATATTATGAAATACCCATTTTTTGAGTGGCAAATATATAAAAATATCACATTTGAGATCATCAAGATTAGCAACTGGACAACTATCAGTTTTCCCTCTCTTGTACCAATACTGCTAGACATTATGATTTGTTCCTTTATATTTATATAATTGTGACAAATCAAGGCATGACAAGATAAAATGCATGATATTGCAGTTTGTTCCCGCGGCATGTGTATTTGGAGCATCCAGAGTCAATTGGCAGAATGTGCTTTCTCATTCCATGTACATCGCTTACTCCTAAATAAAAGTAGTCTTAGGGGTTCATTCAATGGATACCTTCCTTTTATTATTTTTTCTGTCCAGAAACTGCCTGACATTGTGGTTTGTGTTGTGCTTTCGCATATTAGTTATTGCAGACCAACTGATGCAGTGGACTACATGATATCTGCACCTGCTCATGGAGCTGTAATAGGAGCATGGCTTGGAGCTTGGCCTATGCCCCTTGACTGGGAAAGACCTTGGCAGGTAAAGATACCATTGTGAATCTCATACTGTCTGTTGTCAACTCCCTAGGCATGGGAAATGTTCTAACATAAGTACATATCTTCTTAAGTAGTATCTCATGAACAATTTTTTTTGGACGGATATAAATTTTTGCACATTATTCACTTACATAATTATTTTGAGGCTGACATTAATGGACATGATCTATGGTTGACATAGTTATATTGGTCATTTCTCTGAAACTACTCAATACCTCACATCCTTTGTCTGAAGTAATTTCTCATTACTCATCGTGCATCTTATTTCACTGAATTATTAACGTTTATCCATGTTCTATATTTGAAATGTTTTTTATGTTCACTAGCTTGCATTAAATCTTAAACAGCATTAGCATGAACTAACTTTTCAGAGCTGACATGATCTTTGGTGTATCATGTTCTGTACTTGAGTTGGCTGTTGCTTTTGGAACTACTCACTGTTATCTTCTCATTTATCTGAAAGCATCACATTTCTCATTGTGTATCTTACTTTCAGTGAATTATATAGTGGCACAGGGCTATAATTCGCTTGCTGAGCCTTACACCTGGCTTGCCTGAACCTCCCTTTTGCCACTTACTGTTGTTTTATCATGATCTTTCACAGGAATGGCCAATCTGTGTTACTTATGGTTCGGTTGCTGGGCATTTGATTGGAATGGCAATTTCACTTGTCCTAGTAGTCACTCATAAGAGAAGAGGTCGTTCCAAGGCTGACTAGGCCATCGATGACAAACGCCCTTGCCTATTCTGGTCATCAATGATTTTTCCTTGTAGTGTACAAGTTCTCTCTTTTGGGGGGACCAATTGTGTGTTGATTAGCTTTCATATTGAATATAAGCAATTGATGGCTTACAGTAGGTTCGTCCAGGTTCTACATTGTTGACTCGTTCAGCTGGACCCTTTTGCTTTTTTTTGCAGCTACATATCATCATTTTTTTAATTAACTAGAATTTGACATGTGTAATTTTACAGTAAGAGGAAATTAAGAGGATGGAGATTACTCGGCTGTTCCCAAATGCCTTTTGCATGTTCTTCCGAAAGAATATGTTATACAAAGCTATATCTTTACTGTTTCAAAAAAATGGCTGTGCTTATCTGTACTCTAATGTACCAATTATACATTGAACTCCTATATTTGCTAAACAATTTCAGTACATAAACCGTCGCCCATCACCGCTTCACACTGAAGGAAAAATCAGAATCGGCAATGTCAACTTGGATGGACGACGAGGATGCCGCCCTCCTCCTGTCCGGATCTAGCCGGTTAAAAGCATGCTGCTGCACCACCGGCGCCACCGGCACAGCCAACGGATACATGTCCCTTGCCTCTCCGGCGAACCCTGGCGAGGCCGGTGCGCTTGCCGGATCTTCCGACCTCACCCTGTGCATGTGTAGCAGGTGCACCGGTGACGAGCCACGGCTCGGCGTCGGCGATGCCCCTCTGCTCAGCATCGTGTCGCCGCTCATCTGCGCCAGGAATTCGTTGGCGTCCCGGAGCTTCTTCTTCTCCGTCGCCGTCTTCCTCCAGTTCATCAGTGCCTTCATCGTCTGCTCCTCGAAGATGGTCTTCTTCATGTGTGATCCCATCTGTAAGAGATCAAATGACACATACACGAAACATTGAGCACATTGGACATTTCTGCCATCTTTCCAATAGAATTTTCAAGAGATCGATTTTATCAATGGTTTTACCTGTGTGACGAGTGCATAGAGAGGGAAGGTGCTGTAGCTGCATAGGCACTGAATAAATATTCCCACTACGACTTTCATGATGCTCAAGCCCATGTTTTCATGGAAGCATTTCTTCAGGCCAGGTGTTGCCTATCAGACAAAACAACCAGAACAAGATGTCATTTGTGGCTCAATAGTGAGTGGAATTACACTGACTTGAGGGCTAATGCCAATAAGCAGGTAGCATACCAGAGTCCATACGAAATGTGCCATCTGAAATGCGTTCTGGTTATCCCATTGGTTGCCACACACACAAAAAAAGGATGATTTGTCAGTAAGGTTCCTTAATACTCTTTGTGAAAGATGAAGTAAAACAGCAAGAGTGTACCTGGAACAGTATCAGGTGTATGAAGAACAAGACCCAATCAGGTCGGTTAAACCAGAAGTATTTGTTGCTGGGTTCAACGACAGGTGCTCCCTTGATCACAGTTGCCCTGTCTAGTATCTCCTGGGCCATCTCCATGATAACCATCTCCAGCTTGGTTCCAACCAACATGAGGATCTGAGAAAATGACATGCATTCTTTTGTCAAATGCTTAAATTGTAGGATAAGATCACTGTTCTGTTGACTATTCATTTAGACAATAAAATTCAGACTTACGACGAGTGGCACAAAAGAGATCCAGATAAGCGTGCCGAACCCTGCACCACACAGAAAATGATTGTGATTACAAGACCAATTCAGAGCAAAGCTGTAAGAGCAAACAAAGAACGGGATAGGATAAATATTACCTTGGATATCAAAGAAGAGCACAAAGATTGCGACAAACCACAATGGAAGGCTGCAAAAACAAGCCAAATGTATCAAAATCGAAGGACGAAAGGAGCATATACAACACACACAAGACTGAAGAATTGTCCTTTTTTTCTTTTTTAAAAAAATTAGAGTACTAGAGAGAGGGATGCACCTGATGCCAACGACAACTTTGAAGTCGTCCTCTAATGACCTTTTGATGTATTTGTGGAAGTCGAACTTTCTATTCTGCGACAAATGTGCCTGCAAAGAAGAAAAGCCATTAATTAATTAATTCATTAGTTCACACTCCGAAAAGCTTGGTCCATCGCAAAAATGGCGAATGGATCAGGTTAACTAGTACATTGATGAAGCCTTGCCGCATGGTCAGGTAGTCCACCTTGGTGACTGACCCGAAGAACTGCCTGAAGAATGCCACCTAACAGCAAGCATGGCAGGATTTTTTTAGTTGGATACGAGCTAATAGGCAGCTGCAAGAATTAACTATGCAGAGATCGATCAGCGGATCAGGTGCATGAACTCACAATCCATCTGAGCCCAGGCGTGCTTGACAATCCCAGATGCCGCTTCACGAACGATGTCTGATGCGTGAATCTGAATCGTGAAGGATCTGGAAGGATGAAAGTCATCAGTTCTTCGTTCTCGGTCAGAAGGTCCGGAGACAAATTAGTGTTAGGTAGATTCTTAATTACCGTTTGCGAACTGATACTCCAACGAGTTGGTCTCTAATTCCCATTTCTTCCATTTCTTCATCTACACGAAGGAACAATATACAGAGCTAGTAAATTAATAAATTTTCCCATTGCAATCCAAATAAAGAACTGACAAATTTTGCTAGAACTAAAAAAAAAGGTTCCTGAGAGTGATATCCACTCACCTTGAGACGCCCTAAAGCCACGGTGATGACGCAGTAGGTGACATGGAACACCGCGAGCACGAAGACGAATATGTGCAGCTGGTGCATGCCGCCTGTTGACATCAACGCCACCTTGTCCTGAAAAACGAAGAAAAGAAGTATCACCCACATCGTTTTACAATACGTAGTTGGCCTCAAAATGCTGTGATGTTGCAAGCAGCGTTGCTCACGTATTTCGCGCAGTAGTCGCCGCCGGCGGCGCCTGCCAACGACCGGCGATGGCTCTCTTCTTCTCTGGAGAACCAGAGAAGCCTCCGGCGATCGTCCTTGTTGCCTTTGATGCCCTTGATGACGTCTTCGCCTGCCTTGCACGGTAGCATGATGTTGGCAGCTGACTTAGGAATGCATATCTTGGAGATGGGCGTTTGTGCCACGGTGAGGAGCAGCGATATGAAGCCCAAAAGCATCAACTCTGCAAGTGGAAATAGTGAAAAAAAGTGTAAATGGTGAGAACCAAATTAGGAATTCAGGATATGGAGCACTAGAATGAAATCATGTAATGGTTCGTGGCTTACTGTGATGAACTGGTGCGGCGGCTATTCTGTTTCTGTTTGAAATTAATACAAGTGCGACCTTTATGTTTATGTTTTAAAGTACGAGTGTTTCATGTTTAAAGAAGAAAACTGAGTGGTCGTTTATGTACTTCGGTGACTGTTTGACAAAAATTGCTAATTACTTCTAGTTCAAACTTCAAACTAGATACTGTTTTGACAAAAAAAAAAGCTAGCTAGCTCCTGTTAAAAAGTGAAGTTTGATTTTGATTTTTGAAGGACCTGTTCTTCTGTTAAAATTAAAAGTGACAAGGAATCGAACAAAGATGGTGAAATGAAACCGTGTTTAACGAACGAAAAAACGAGGCAGCAAATTAAGCTGACCGGCTTTGATCTTTTCGAGCGCTTCGCCCATGGCTTTCTTCTCCCGCTTATGGAACCACTGCAATCAAGCACAAGGGCAGAGGATGTTGTCGAGCTCGGTAAATTCGTGGAGCCAGACCAAGCGAAGAACGAAAAAAAAAAACTCGCTAACGATCGCCTGGCATGCCACGTACATGGCCGAGCTTGTGGAGGCCGCGCTCCATGGCGACGGAGATGAGCACGATGACGGCGCAGACCACCGCCACCGCCCACGTCGGCGTCTCCGGCAACTCCCTCCCCCCTTGTCCCCCCGCCATGTCCTCTCCCTCCCTCCCGCACCCACGCACTTGTCTCGGTGGAGAGCCAAGCTACCTAGCCGATCGTTGTACACAAACTCTCTCGGCCGCTGCAGGGTGAGGTGAGCCGTTAGCGCCCGCGATATCTGCCGCTCTTTGCCAGGCACGGGGGGCGTTTTTATCACCCGCGCGCACGGCCGCGTCAAAGCGCGTGCCGGCCATTGGATCAACCGATCGGTCGGGGCGGACGCGCGCACACGAGGATTGTTACGTGGTTTTTGGCTCCGGATTACGTAGGAAACGGTGTTTTTTTGGCGGGCGCGGGTGGTACGTGCTGGTGCGGGATGCGGCCGTGGGTTTTAGCGGGTGCGGGTACGTGCGCACGCCAACGCAAGTTGTGCAGTATTTTTTTTTTACTAGTTTACTTCTCGGCCGTCACAAAAAATACACTAGTGAAGTATGACGCCGAGAGATGGGAGAGACTACGACACGACAGTGCCCGGCTTCACGGGGCATTTCCATTTCCTTCTTTGCGGCCACAACGAAAAATGACTAAGATTACGACCCTAAACAGGTTGCAACCAGAAAAAAAAACCACATCATCCTCATCATAAGGTGGCAATTCCTCACACAACCCGGAGGCAAATGCCCACCGAAACTTGCTCCCGGTTATCCTCATGTAGAGGGGTTAAGGAGGGAGAGAGCGAGAGAGAATAAGATCCACTCGTCCCTCATACCAACCTAATAACGACAACCAAAAACCATCAGTGACCAGACTGTAGGAGACAGCAATGACAAAGAATAAGGCCTCCTAGGCAACACTTATAGGAGGTCATAATGCCTTAGACACCATGATCGCTAGTCCAATAGACAAGGTTTTCACTCAAAGAGTCCTATCACAGAGTGATAGGGTGGTAGCTCGACAATGCCCCAAGAAGGGATCATGGCGCTCGAAGGCATCGTCATTGCTGGCTTGGAAAATCCTAAGCTAGGCTTTCGCCCGCAGAACCCTCACTTGTCAATGTCATCGCCATCTAAACAACCTCTGTCAGCCCACAGCTCTGCCACATCGGTGCCTTACCACCGACCAGCCAAGCCCTAGCCTTGCAGGGTCTCCCATGCAACCAATGCTACCTCCCTCAACAGCGTCACCATTGTCTCACCCATAGGGCTCCCCACAATCGGAAGGATGAAGGAGCACCAAGGAGAAGAAAAAAGGGTGTGACTAGCTAGCAAGGATGGATCAAACTTCGGTGCTAGCCACACCTACCTTGGCGTTGCCAGCACCATCATCTCACCTGCTGATGCGCACTATTGGTGTAGCTGGGCACCACCAGCTGCCATGCTTGCCATAGTCCACGCTGACATCCCGCTGTCGTCACCTGCGTCGGCCTCCCGTTGCAGTCTCTTCCACTGTGTCGGCTGCTCTGGTCGGATCTACCGTTGAGGCACCAAATCCGACCGTAGGAGCCCCAAATTCATAACCTCTCTTGCTAGAGGTGCCATCACGACCTGCCTCTCCTGTGTAAGAGGCGATGCGCTGTTGGGATTTGGCCTCATTGCCACCATTTTAGCTCACCGAATGGTTCTTCGATGGTGTGCTTCGACGGTGACAAGGGAGAGGAGAGGGGGTAGAGGGCAACCCAAGCCATGTATGCTAATGCGACATAGAGGTATATGTGGTTCTTAAAATTAATATAACTTCACAGATTTTATAAATTAAGATATCAATGGATTCATTCATTTATTTTATTAGTACATATAGACTTATAGAGGAGGAGTATTTAAATAACTTAGTCATGCATTCCATTTATTTTAAAATATAAAGTATATTTTATTTTATTTTAATAATACTTTGACCAATAATTATTTTATTAATATATCGCTTATATGATAATAAATATAATCATAGAAAAAATATTTTTAAATACAAATCTAATAATTATGTCTCAAAAATTATATTCCAATAAAATTGTTTATCGGAAAAAAATATAAATGACGTATATTTTGAAACAAGGGAGTGCTGGCGTACGTGCGGCTCCGATCATCTTGGTAAACAAATACAACAGTGGCGTTACTAATATTACAGTAGTGTTGACCCTGACACGGTAACGTAGTTACGTCCCTACGTGCAGCTTGCAGTCAGCAGCCGCAGACTAACTCCACGTTGATCGGAAAGACACAAAAGTAAAACGACCTGGAATATAATAATGCTCTTAACGTTCAGACTTCACAGAAGTAGAAGACTGCAGGACATTGCCAACGGTATACTACTACTCTTCCACTGAATTGGACACATGGAAATGGACCCAGGGTCGCAAAAGGACACCAAGGACCATTTGCAACTGACTGGTTGGCTCCATGACGATTAGTACTAGTAGTTTCGTGTAGTAGAACACATTTCTTGGAAAAAGAGCTAGATGTAAGATCGATCGATGAGCTTGGGCCGGGTCCAAGTGGGGACTAGTTTGCATTGATCAAGAACGGATCCGGCAGAGGTCAAACGATTAAGAGGGCCAACTGTATGCATGTATAATGGATCTTGTTGACCGTGTTAAGTACGGTTCCTAAGTTACTGTCAATTATATGAATGATACGTGGTTCATGTCAATGGTGTGGGCTTTACTCTACCGCACGTTCTCACAAAAAAGAACATGTGAACATATGCACAATTCTTGTAAAGTTACTGTCGAACTATGATATGTGGTTCATGTAATGATGTAAATGATGTTGGTTTTACTCTACCGCGTGTTTGACGAAGACAAAAGGTACTAAGCATCTGTAGAATACTTGTCTGATATGATCACGTCGCAGTCGATTCCATCTAATCAGTTACTTAGCACTAGCAGTAATTATCTGAGAGGTACTAATCGGCAATTCAAGTGCAGTGCTTTCTCTGATCATAAAAGAACAGAGATATTTGTTGCTATGCGTCAAGTCTGGGTCAACTTTGGGTTCCTTTTCAAATACTAATGGCGCTGCTGCACATCACTTTCTTCTCTGTACTGTCTAATTTTAGACGTAGCTGCATATCGATTTCGTGTTGATTTCCTATTTTCTTAGTCTAATCCTGGCGTTGAACTTTTTGCAGATGGCGTGCTGATTCCTAAGCGAGAAAGTTGGGGGCTATCATATATTGTAGGTGTCGACTAGACGCCTACTTTGATAAAGAAATTAGTGTAGAATACATGGCCCCTTTACATACTAAGTACTAATTGTCACAGAGGAAAAGACTATTAAATTAGCTTAAATGTGCTGGTAAAAATCATATGAGCAGGAGAAGCATACATGCACCGTTGCATGGTCAAAATGCTAGCCGTGGCATTGCTCCAAAATATAAATGAAGCAATGGTCGGTTTCTCTTAGGGATTCGATCATTTGCCACTATCTAGATTATGAATGTAAATACTCTTATTAATTTTTATATGATATTTAATTATTTATCTTATTTTAAAAATTATATAAGTACCGTTTATTTTTTATTTGTTTTATCATTAAAAGAACATTTCTATTTTTAATATTTGTACTAATTTTTTATAGCAGAACGAATGATAAAAAAGTTAATGGCATAGATATATCCTATAGTTGTCACCAAAAGAAGCATATGCACAAAACCACATCATCAACAATCCTAAGCTATTTGATCAAGTTACATATAAATATCAACAGTTAGATCAAAAGTTACTTATCTATTTATTAGTGATTTCTTCCCTCCTCTTCACCTTTAAATTAAATTACCATAATTACATATATATATATATATATATATACCATTAGCACTTTCTCACCAGAAAGTACTAACTAAATAGGAGACGAGTATACAATCTAATTGCAGTACTAAGAGTGAACAAGCATATAACGTTTAGATTTTATAACGGTACATATTCATTTCCAACAAAATTTTATATGAAATGATGTTTTGCAAAAAAAATTCGAGAAGTAAAATTATCAATTTGATACGTTTCATTTTTACCCTGATAAATTCAAACTTTAATTATTACAATGATAAATTTAATAAATCCTACAGCCAAACGTGGGGCGTGGGGTATTTTCTAGTTTAATGATCTGTCATCCCATCACACGTCATTGGCTCATATAGTCTCACGTGTTTTTTTTTGTTTTGCTGCGACTCTGCATCGAGTACGCTGTACACATGGAAGCATCTTCTCAGGGCTGGCATGTACAGCTAGGAGCTGACGTGAAGGAGGAATCGTCTAGCTGGCACCTTGGGGCTGAATGCCACATCCTTGCACTGATGAATGGCCTGATGCAATCCACGGTTCCCCCGGCCATGGCCACCGGTACTGCAGTGACGCAATTCTCCTCTTATTTTTCTCTCAGCCTTGTGGTGATCAGTCAACGTTTCTCCAATGCACGGACGATCCCAGTTGTTTGACGTTGAGGAAGAGAGGACTAGAGGAGTGCTGCGTCATCTCCTTGCCTCCTTGTGGACGCATCTGGTTACTGCCTTCGCTCTCACGATTTGGTCGACAGTATTCATGTCACTCGTGTTCTGAGCCATTGCGTCCAGCTTAATGGAGTTTCCGTATGGGAAAGAGATGATCAAACAAACTTTGGAACATCGTATCAGGTTTTTCAGCTAAACGTTTGTTCATCAGAAGTCAGAACTGTACTATGGCAGTATAGGTTGATTTGATATGATAGTCTATTATAATTATAATATATAGCCTTTAATTTGTGGTATATATCACATCTACGTGGTTGGCTCCTAAGTCATCCGGCTCCTATATGTACTGATGTATATTCATTCAATAAAATCAATTATTTCTAATACTCTTTTATGGTATCAAAGTATCACGAACAGAACGTGAAAGATGTGACATAGACACAGCGTGAAGGTTAAGATGGTCCACAGGCTATGCGATGGCTGCCTTACCGTGTGTGCGCATAGAGTGCGCATTATTGACCGGAGGGATGACGATCGGTCAAGTGGTAGTTGTACGGCCAGTTCCGCTGGCAACAACCTATGTGCGAGTATCAGGGACAACAGGACCAGTAATACGTGGGGGCGTCATGGGAGTGGTGGCCAGTGCGGGATACATAGGGACAGCAGCACTAGTCATCACGGGCGACGACGTAGAGGGGGCGCTACTAGCAACAACCTATGTGGGATGCACAGGGGCAGCAGCGCCGAAGCCTGATGACCACGGACCAGGGCTAGGTGATATAGAGGCGGCTGTAGGTGCAGCTGTAGACTCATGTACTGGCACAACGCCATGCATAGCGGATGTCACCGAAGGGATAGAGGTACGTACACACACAAAACGAGCTCCAGGGACTGAAGTGGTAAGATCATGATCATCAGTCAAGAAGTCCAGGACGGAAGGTGTCATGGGTGTGGTAGACATGTCGAAGAACGGAAAGAAGTATTTATCAAAAACGACATATCGAGAAATAAGAATACGGTTCGACTGGAGCTCGAGACAGCGATAGCCTTTATGTTCCGAGGAGTAGCCGAGAAAGACACATAAGGATGATCATTACAAGGCTCGCTGGGTTCTTCGAGGTTTCACATAGCGCGCAGGTATTGATTATGATGAGACTTTCAGTCCAGTTATTAAGCCTGTGACAGTTCGGGTGGTACTCTCTCTAGTTTTATCTCAGAACTGGCATATTCATTAGCTTGATGTGAAGAATACGTTCTTACATGGCACTCTCACTGAGACAGTGTATTATGCGCAGCCTTCTAGTTTCGTTGACTCGTCCCATCCAGATTTTGTCTATCGGCTCAACAAGTCCCTCTATGATTTGAAGTAGGCTCCTCGTGCTTGGCATCATAGATTCGTCTCTCACCTCGTGTCCCTTAGCTTTATTGAGACCAAATCAGATACTTCATTGTTCATATATCGCCGAGGGACAGATACGGCCTATTTGCTACTGTATGTGGATGACATTGTTCTCACCGCTTCGTCTGCTAGATTTCTCTAATATATTATTGCAGCTCTCTAGCGTGAATTTGCTACGACAGACATGAGCCAACTTCATCACTTTCTAGGCATCTTCGTGACACGTTCTGTAGCTAGATTGTTCCTCTCTCAGCAGCAGTACACTTAGGACATTTTAGAGCGCACCGGGATGAGTGCTTGCAAGCCTTACAGCACCCCTATTGACCTGCACTCTAAATTATCTGCAGATGATCCTTCGGTTGCCGACTCCACACAGTAACGTAGCCTGGCCGGTGCCTCCAGTACCTGACTTTCACTCATCCTGATATTATTTTTGCTGTCCAGCAGATTTGCCTTTATATACATGATCCTCGGGAGCCGCACTTTGCTGCCCTCAAGCAGATTCTGCGCTACCTGCAGGGCACTCTATCCCTTGGCTTGACCATGCGCCATTCATCACCTACCGAGCTTGTTGTCTATACGGATGCCGACTAGGCTGGCTGTCCTAACACTCGTCGGTCCACTTCTAGCTACGCAGTGTTCCTCAGAGACAACTTGGTGTCCTGTTCCTCCAAGCGTCAGCATACGATCTCTCAGTCTAGTGCCAAGGTCGAATATCGAGCAGTGGCTAATAGTATTGCTGAAGCTACTTGACTGCACCAGCTGCTCCTTGAGCTTCACCATCCGTCTTGCCGTACCACCTTGGTCTACTGTGACAATATCAGTGTTGTGTATCTCTCCAACAACTTGGTACTGCATCAGCGGACAAAGCATGTTGAGATTGATCTCCACTTTATTCGGGAGAGGGTCATCCTCGGTCACATTCGGGTCCTTCATATTCTTACAACATCCTAGTTCGCTGACGTCTTCACCAAGTATCTTCCTACTTCCCTGTTTCAGAAGTTTAGGTCCAGCCTAAACGTTCGCTGTGCTATCGGTCCGACGGCGAGAGAGTGTTAGCCTATTGTAATTATAGTATGTAGCTCTTAATTTGATAGCCTATTATAATTATAGTATGTAAGTCTTATTATAATTATAATATATAGTTCTTGATTTGTGATATGTATCACACCTACGTGGTTAGCTTCTAAGCCACCCCAGCCCCTATACGTATTGACACATATTTATTCAATAGAATCAATCATTTCTAATACTCTGAGAGCAGATCTATACGGTGGCATATGAAAATTTAGCTCAACTAAACTGTAAAACACCACCTTAAAATTAAAAGGAAAAAGTTCAAATTACCCCAACTTTTGTGCTCGTAAAATTTATCCCCATAAACGTTCTACGTCCACAAACTATTTAAGAGCCATGTAGTCAGCCAAAACTAATAAAACTTGGTGATGGGGCCCACCTATCAGCCAAATCCCTCATCTTCTCTCCTCTCTCTCTCCCCCTCCCCCTCCTCCTCCCCCCTTCCTTCGTATCTCTCGAGCTCGACTAGGTTGCCGGCGACCATCTCGCGGCCAGATGTGCACCGAGGCTGTGTTGAGGTTGGGGTGGGGAGGGGAGTTCGAAGACGCGCGGCGGCGAAGTTAGTGGAGGGGACTCGTCGCGGCAGAGCTAGCGGAGGAGGGCGGCACCAAGGTCCGAGGGGCGACGCGCGGCGACGGAGGTAGCGAGGCGAGCGGTGCTGAGGTCGAGGAGCTCACCGTCGGTCGCGCACTCGCGCTGCCTCCACTGCGAGCTTGAAACCACCCGTGCCGCCTCCTCCGTGAATTCGCCGTCGGTCGCGCTGCCTCCACTACGAGCTTGAAGTCACCCGCGCTGCGAGCTGGCTCCGATTGATGCATGAGCCAGCGGTTGGTCTCGCCGTCCTCTGCAGCCCTCCGCCGTCCCCTCCCCATCTTCTCCACCACCTTTGCTCCTCCTCTCCATGCACAATGGAGGTCACCAGATCTGGGCGTGTCATGGAGGAAGGGCGGCGTCGTCAAGGAGGATGGGGAAGCGGAGGAGGACGGGGAAGTGGAGCTCCGATCTGCCTTGCTCCGCGACAAGTAGGACATGGATGGAAGGGGAGCGGCGTCCGACAGCGGCGCTTGCTCGCTCTCTCGTGTACTGGCCGAAGGAAGAAGAGGAGGATAGGAGCTGATAGATGGCCCCCACTGACATGGGAGAACGGATGAGATGCAGATTAACATGTGGAGCCGATGCCATGGGTGTGTCCCGTAGACCTAAAACCACCCTCAAATCGAGTTAAAAGCTCAGAGGTAAATCCGACAAAAAAGTTCAGAAAGTAATTCGAATTTTTGCAAATTAATAAGTTTACAAGAACATCTGCATAATGTACTTTTAGTAACCATGCTCAATTAAAACCTGAACAAGGCTTCAGATATCCAGCTCCTTTTAAACCTATAAAATGGATTTCATCACACTGTACTTATCCGTCCATGTGACTAATGTTACATATCATCAATCACCAATTCTGAATTGAAATAATTGACCCCGCTGCTACGCTATATGGAAAACAATAAACACAATAATTATACAGTTCGCTTGCACATTTTTATATGAGGGTGAGTTGCAACTTTGGGCGGTGCGGCTGAGGCTCAACCACCTCCATATGAATCATAACGGTCTGCAGGACAGCGTAACTGACGTTTGTCCCGGGCTTGCTTACTCTCTGGTGCACCTCATCTACTACCCAATCACCTCCTTTGTCTCCCTTTGGAGTAAGGTAGATGGGCCATTCTATACCAAACCTGTTTTTGTAAGAAATAAACGACGAAAACGTCAGTATCCATATGAGGAAAAAATATGTATTTGGAAATGAATTCTGTGCTACGTTGATTGTGAAATATGTTGAGGCCGTTGGCGTCGTAGAGAGGCATTCGACAAGATAAAAATTATAACTCTCTCGTTGACAACCGGAAAGAAAAATATACAGCAGAAGTAAAATGCCTCGGCACCTTAATTTTTATCGTATATTAGAAAAAAAAAACAGAACAGTAAATTAATCGGTTGAGGCAGGGATATACTTTGGGACAAAGACTATGAAGCCATTTGCCTTGATCTTTACAATTCTAGCTTCAGTGTCCGTTGGCCTGCACGGTAAGAAGTTTTGAGGTCACAATTTTTACATGATATATACACACTGCTGACCGTCACACTTGTACAATTAGGAAATAAATATGTACCTTGTCCTGAAATATATGAGGGTGTGAAGCTCAACTGATGCTCTGCTTGCCATCTGGTCATTTCGATGTCTATAATTCAAGTCTGACATCATCAAAGTATCAGTACCAAGAAGTAAAACATAGAAAGATGTACTTCAGAGTGCATTTATTTTCTTACTGTCAGCTACGCCTGTAAGTTGTGGACCATCCTGAAAGAGGGGTGGAAGTTTGGCAATATCTAGGGCAGCAGCTAACAACCTATGAACAATAACATCTGCAACAGAAGAATATTGTTAGTCCTTCAAAATGTTTTCTTACATCTTGGAACTGCATATTTCATGAATGGGTTATTTTATAGGCTTCACTGGAGTAATAAGCAATCAAAGGAAAATACCATATTTGTGGACATGATGTTATTTCACACATTTAAATGTGTCAATAGACACATTGAGTTACTACATTCACTTTGTGTAAAAGGTTCATGCAGAAAAATATAACTTCACTGCTAAGAGGCAGGACAAAGAAATAACTAAGTATAGCAAACCGCCTTCATTATTTTAAATGCCCAACAAACATAAGCCCAATTCAAATAAAATTTTTAAGCACACGTTCATCTAAGAACGATAGGAAACTAACCTGCATATCTGCGAATAGGAGAGGTGAAATGTGTGTAAAGAGAAGCAGCAAGCCCATAATGGTAATACTCAGAAAAGGTCAAGTCTCCACTACAGAAATAAACTGCCTGTGTGTTGCAACAGGGAAGGTTATGGGCATAGTTGCTATCAATATGTCCAAATAGGGGGAACTTCAATGTAGCTATCTTACTTGTGTCATGCATCTAGTTGCCAAAATCCTGATAAGCTTGTTGAAGTATGGGTCATTATTCTGCAAACCATGAAGTAATAAGGGTTCAGCATGCAGGTCCAAACATATGTTATTGTATGTTCTCAAGGGAAATGGCACAGGGCATAGTGGTGGTGGAAAGGGCCATGTGGACCGCTCAGTGCGCTGGATGCCATGGCATGGGTAGCACTGGTGGCGCAGAGAAGACAGGAGGAGAGACTTAGTTGCTTGATTGAAAAGAATAGAGATCAGTTGATCAGCCCCTCTTAACTACAGCTGCCTAACGAACTCATTTACCAAGATAAGATAAATATCAAATCCAATAAAAAATAACTAAGGGTAGTTGCCCTACTTAGCTGGCTTCACCTCCTGTGAATGCGGCAGTAGTAGAGTCACACCATAACAATATCCCAAGTGCATTATACACTAAAGTAGTACCCCATAGTACAGAGTAAAATATTGCAGCCCATCTCACCTTTGCATTATCAAGTAATTCTGCTAACACTTTTGAAGATGACACATCCAGATTTAGTCCCACTGAAGAGGCAGTTCAGAGTAATGGCTCAAGCATCTCCTTTTTTGGGCTAGGATGGCGCCTGGTTAACATAAAAAGAAAATTAGTAAATTGAAAAACAGTAAAAGATATGAAGGCATTGCGTGAAGCATATATCCGAAGAACCATAAGATATTAATTACAATGCCACCATGTAATATAGTTGCCAAGCTCTTATAATCATAAATAGTTTCTGAGGTGTGATCCTGTGATACAATCCTAGGATCTCAAACAATGCAGAGACGATCCAACTAGGACTTAGATACCAAAAACCATGCAGTAAGAAGCAAGGAAGGATGGGCTATCTCTGAAAGAGGAGAAACAACTTATTGTGACAAGTATGGTAATTTTGTCATCCTACCTCAGAGGACTGAACTCCTTTTCTATTGGTTATTGTTGCATCTATTGGTCTGTATAGGCTTGAGCGAGCAGGTGACAAATAAGAATTGTACCTTAGCAATGAGTATAAGGGGAAGTGCTTCAAAATCTTCTCAGCAACAGAGATATTTGCAGCCAACATAAACTCTTCAATCATTTGATTTGCCTCACGAATTTGATAGATTCCTGTTGAACTTTTGAATAAGCAATTTATTTACATAAATTTGAACATAGAACGCCTATCAGGTTTACCAATTACACACCTATGTCAAGAGGATCGTGGGTTTCACTATCAGTTTCGAATTTGACCTCTGCTGAAGCAAGTGTTAGAGCCCCTCTTTCACAACGCCAATGTCTCATGATCTGCATGAACATTGGAAACATAGGGATAAAAAAAATATTTCAATGATAAAGAGCAATAGAAAAGAACATCTATTACAGTATGAGATAAGTCAACACAAAAGCAAACCTTTGCTAAAGAGTTTAAGTTCCGCAAGTCTACAATTAGTGGACGACCAAATGGCTGAAAATACAAGGGAAAAGGAAACAAGTTTATGACAATATTTTAGCCTGCAAGACTAAAGGATTATACTAAGCATGTTCAAGGTGAGAAGTTGAAATGGCAGGAACCTGTCATCCATTCTTGCTTGAGCTTCCACATAAGACATTGCAGCACAAGACTTGATAACACTCTTTGTATATCTTGTGGATATGATATCAGCATGAGGTGTCATTTCCTGCAGAGATAACATTAAAAAAATCATAATACGAAGAAGCGTCAATATTCAAAAACACAAGGGCAGATGCCTCATAATACCATAACATTAGATATTAGAGGCTTCCATCCAATTCACAAATGTAGGATGTATAAATAAGACAAACTCCTCCAGAGATATCCTTACATTCAGACAAGCTAACATTGCAACAATAAAATGATGTGAACTACTCACCCAAATGACAGAGAACGCCAATCTCTCAACATCAGCACGAAGAGAACAAACATCTGGAAAACATCATATTTCAGAAGATCATTAGTTACTTCCATTAGTATTCTTAAATTGAAATAGCAATATTCCACTTTAGTCAATTCGGTGTACATGCCATGTAAGTAATAGAGATACCTTCAGTTAGAGGCTTTGGAAGCATGTCAATCCGCTGTCCAACAAGATATACAGAAGTGCCCCTTTGTAAGGCCTCCTCATCAAGAGGAGTACCAGGATGAACAAAGTTAGTGACATCAGCAATATCTAGTCGTCCCAAGTCAAGAACTGCAACCTCCACATCAAACAACAACGGTGTAGAAGGTTTATGGAATAAAAGTGAAGGAAGCATGACTCATGTAAACATTCATATCAATGACAGATAGCTTAGGTAAATCGGCTCGTTGAAGAAACACTAGGATTTTCAAGCATCACAAGTAGCACATGGTCCCTCAATTAATTAATCTACATCAGCAATGTCCAAGAGCTTAGGACGAATTTAATAATGAATATTAATTAAATTAAACTTCATGTCCTAGATGTTTTAAATTCCTCAAGTTGGTATTCTTATTGAAAATAAGTAATGCCCACTGAGATAATCCATCTATCAAGCAAATATAAAGTGTTCTAAAGTGTTTGCTCCGAGCACAAACCAGATAGAATTAATACAAGTGTCCAGCATGGAAGAGTTACACTTTCCTTTTGATTAGTGCCTGTGAAGATATGCTTATATGATACACACAATGAAGATCAAAACTGCATGCTTTGCATATTTGTTACTTCCATTTGTAACTCTTTATCCAAACCTATGTGATACTAAATCTAGGTAGATGGAACAGAGTATATTGACAATCTGATGAAATGAAGCTAAAATAAACTTGAAGAAACTGGACAGGTTGGGTACTATCTCAAAGTGCAAATGCCTATAAGATTAAATCAGCATTCCAATTTTGAATTATGTAAATAAAAAATAAATCAGTAAAGGATACGAACTCCAACTTCAAAATTTCCATTTGGGAGTGGTGTGCAATGCAGCGCATCATCGATATCCCTACAACCTAAACAACAGTTCAATCATAAGAGTTCAGTCCAACTACCGAAATGGAAATAGAATGCATGAATAATGATTTACTTACCAGGTGGATCCACACTAAAGACTCTCACATGGCGCAAGTCTTGTCTATTAGGATTAGCAAGATCTTCAGGTGATAATGTCCATGGCAATGGTGGCAAACAAGCAAGGACTTGTGTAGAGAATGGTCTTGTGTTGATATCATTCTCTATTAAGACAACCTGTTCCACACACAAATATCACTTAGCAAATTAGCATCAGCACATGCTCTTACATGCAAGCATTGATAAGGAAGATTGAACTGCAGCTCAAACATAGTAAAAGTAAATGTTGCAACACAAAGTGTTTGATGCAGCTGTAAAATTAAAGTAGTAAAACTTGCCTCTGTTTCAGTATCTTTGTCACCAATATCTCCTATGGTCCATACATAATGTCCTGATGGGTATCGAGACAAGACATCCCATGAATCAACTGCAAAGATAGTCCTTTTGTCCAGAAGATTGCCAAGCTGTCTAGTTTGAATTCGAATCTTTGGGATTCGACGATCTTTAGACACAAATAGAGCATGAGCAATGCCTCCACTACCAGCAGGCATGGGCATTGGCTCCAAGGACCCACAATATCTGCAGTTTGCAGACATTGTATGAATTAAAGTACATAAAACAGCAAAAGGTAAATTGCAACTATAGACTGAATAGTTTGGTAGATGATAATCTAACAGTGCGTTAGAAGGTGAGTATTGGCTGAGATTTTTTCTCATTTACTGTGAGCACGCTTCCTAAAGCACTAACAGTACTTTTTGTGCAAAAACATTCTATATATAAGTTTTTCTGAAAATTCAAATAAATCCATTTTTCAAATTTGCAATAACTAATACTTAATTAATCATACACTAATGATCCACTCTGTTTCGCGTGCCGCAACTAGTTCAGCTCAAAGAGCTCACTCAAACGCACCCTAAGCACAGAAAACAATCCAAATTCTAACCGATGAAAAATGGATAAACAATGCATGCATGAAATGGCAAGGAAGAAATATTTTTAAAATTATTAGGTACTCTTAACACATCAAAATATAGAAATACACACAAGTTATGGTTTGGACAGCTTTGGATAATTTAGTCATTGCAATTTTGGACAATTTTGCACATGTACGAAGTTTTGGACATTCTCTTTATTGAAACATATAGATCAGAAATTCATAATGGGTGCATACAACCTTGAGCCCACAAAGTTTGCATCAGTTTAAGATATATATATATTTATATATAGATAAGATTCTTCTAAGTTAGTCTAACATTACTACATAAACCATGCATCTCTTCAGGTTATTTCCAAATCAGGAGCATTTATTGTAATTACAAAAACACATCTATTACTTATAAAAGACTCACGAATTCCAATTTCGCTTGATGATACCAACAACATGTCCAACTGGGCGATTAGAGACAGAATCAGCTGATGATGCACTGTAGACTGTGCAGGGTTGGCTTTCTGTGGAGCATCATCAGCACTATTTGGAGCCAAATGCACGTCGTCTTCTTCATCTTCTGAAAGAACAGAAAGATCCATCAATGTAAGGAAAAAAATCATGTGATGGAATCTGAAGAACGTACCATCATCGTCTGCAATAAATGATTTTGATTCATGCCATTGATCTTGTGGCAAGAGCTCAACAGCAACTATGTCTCCATCAAAGGCCCTATTCATGTTTGAACGGCCATGAATAACAATCTCATCACCAATTGTCTCACTTCCAACATAAGCTTCAAATGGATTATAACGATTAACTTGAAGCTTCCCTTGGTGGTAAATTCCACACCGCAGGCCAGCTGTAATTTCTGACATAGGTTTATGCTGCAATGATAGCAAGAAATTACATATCTGTATTTGATACTAGATGGCCGATGTCATTAAAACAAGCACAAATCAATAGTTTATTTAGTATACCTCACTGTAAATTACTTTCTTTTTGGACGGTCTAAGATCTTCTAAACCTTCCATTGTGACATCTCCACTAGTTGAAACAACTACTAAATCGAGCAAACCAGGCTGAGCAAGCGACTGTACATATGACTCCGCCGGTACCAAAAATATTGTGTTGTGACTACCCGAAAAATAATGTGTCCAGTATTTGAAAAGATTTAGTTAACATGTTCGTAGCATCCATAATTTCACCTGACTCAGCATTAATGTTTTCTTCAATAGCTTTCCGTTTGTTATCTCCATCATTCGTGATCAGCAAAACTTTCACATTCTCACCAAGATGACTTTGGTACCAACGAGTAGCCACATGAATAGCTGAATATGAATAACCAATCAAGAGTGAAGAATATACAAAAGAACTTCAAGCAGTGTAAGATATGAGTTAATGCAAGCTAACAGAATTATTTGGTACAGCACCTCTATTGTTGCGATCATTCGGGCTCTCTCCAACCGTCTCTTTGACATATGTATCCCTGTTTTTTTTTGGCAGAGAATGGTATATTTTTAAGCCCAATAGACATAAGGCAGGACAGCACATAAGGAACTAGAAATGCATTCATTTTGATCGTGTTTAAAGAACAGACATAATGAGAAATTTGCAAGAGAGTGAGAGACAGAATACAGTCAATTTATCATGAGAAATTCACAAATTCTCTTGGTCTATGCGAACTTGCTAATAAGGATATTATTTTAAAAAATTTTGCAAAGAAGTGCAGATGTGCAACAGGCTTGCAAAGAGATACTTTTGCCAATATAACAAGGCAGATAGTTCTAAAACTGAGGTCCGACTGTCATGCATGCCAAAGATATGTTGTTTGGAGAAGATAGAAGTTGAAGAAGGTTTCAGGAAAGCTAAAAATCAAATTAGCCCAATCTAAATCTCTGAGTCCGTTACTGTAAAGGAAATGTTGTTGGAACATTAGATGCAGGGTGGAGCTATTATACTAATCTTCTTCCTACTAGCAACTAAATCATACTTCTTTAACTACTGAGGTGGTTTCTCTGCACCATTCCGTTAACCATTAATTTGAACAGGTTTTGATTCAGATAAGAACTGAGCAAATGCACTCGATTGTGTAACTAATCATAATAGCCATCGAGCAAATCCACGGTATCGAATGCACACCTATGGTGCTCATTGGGAACACGAAGAACCTCCGCGCCTTGTTGGAACACAGGGCCTTGATCCTGTTGAACACCGCGAGGTTTTTATTCTTCACCTCATCCAGCACAACTGATAGTAAGACAACATCGTCAATCGCTGGATTCTCCAGCAAATCGATCTGCGACAAGCTCTCAGAACATCAACCTCCGCAATCCCCAACTCTACTCCCTACAGGCAAGAGGGGGAAAAGGCCTACCTGGTGGAGCACGACGTTGGTGGCAACGACGAGGATGGCTGCCGCGTCGGCGGAGAGGGGGTGCTCGACCGTGCCACAGGTGGAGCAGGAGGCGGCGCCGCATGAGATGTCGTCCCGGAGGTAGTGCTCCCTGACCACCTGCGCGAACGGGAACTCGGGCTTGTTAGCTAGGGTTTTGGGGGCCGTCGCCTCGCGCAGGGTGACGCTGCCGCCGCCGAGTAGTTAGTTAGTTAGCTAGTTACCTTCTGGACGCGGCCTGCCTTCGTCTTCTTCACGAAGGTCTTGCTCTGCAACATGTCGGACAGGTCGGGCGGCGCAGGCTAGCGACGGCGGCGGCGAGCGTCAGAGAGTGTGAGACGGCACAGACCGGCGGCGGCAGCAGAGAGAGAATAGGTTTTGATGGGTTTGGTTCGGTGAGAGCTGGCCAGTTTTGGTGCGAATTTTATTTTTTTTATTAAAATATGTATATAAAAATATTTTTTTTGTTTGAAATGTTTACAGGTATATACATTCAACGCTCTCTATAAGTTTTTTTAAAAAAAATTCTCAGTATTTAATCTAATATAATAAGCGTTTGTTAGTTACCGTATACAGCAGGCCAACCAGAGCTAACAGATACTGTTGTCTCGCCATTAATAGAGCTAAACAATATTTTTCATATCGAATTAAACTTTTAAAAATATTGAATATATATTTTATAAATTTTTTAATATATATATTTAAAAAATAAATAAAAATATATAAATAAAAACTTCTTTGTGCCGTGGGGGCGTGGCCCGTGGTGATGGGTTAGTAAGTGTTTGGGCTTGAGTCCATCCGATGTGGCTTTGGTTTGACTCTTTTTTATTTTTAAAATATTTTTCAATTTTTACATGAGTACAGTTTAATTTTGGTAGGTAGTGTAATTTCTTTCTCATTTTTAAGATTTTGGCATGTTCCTTTTTCAGATGTCCCTACAAGGTACACCCCATTTTGCCTGACCAGTGATATTTGATCACTGGACCAAAGAGAAAATATACTACGCCTATACTGACGGCCATAAAAACATGAATCACACATAGCACACAAACACAATAGTGTCCCGATGATAACAAAAAATGGTGACAAAAAAGATCAGCCCTACGCTGGATACGCTCACAGGCTCTCACCAGTTCAATTACAGGCTGACACGGTGACAGAAAGCACGCAGGCACACGGCGAAGAGAAGCAAAACAGCGGAGAAAGCGACGGGAGCGTGCACACACGCTGCAGAGAGATATTTGCGTTTCACCACACAGCGGATATCGCCGCCTTCTGCCCAACGGGTGGCTGCGGCGCCTGCAACCCTCTTATCCCGGTCTCCACGCCACAAAAGCCCCGAGCGGTGATCGCCGCGGCCGCCTCGGCGCGCCAAGTACATATACGCATCCGGCCGCCTCCGTTTCGCCGATCGATCGAGCTAGGGAAGAAAGAAGAGGCGGCGACGAACCATGGCCACCCACGCAGCGCTCGCCGCGTCCCGCATTCCGGCCACCGCCCGGCTGCACAGCAAGGCGGCGTCCAAGCAGGTACGCACGTGCGTGATCTCGTAGTCGTCTTTGCGTGAGGTGATGGGTGGTGGTGGAGCTATACGAGTGATCTCTGATGGAATGTGCGTGCAGAGGGTGGGCTTCGCGGATTTCTCCGGGCTGAGGCCAGGATCGTGTTCCATCAGCCACGCCGCGAGGGAGGCCTCCTTCTCCGATGTCCTTGGCTCGCAGCTCGTCGCCAGGGTACGTGCCTGCTTTAGCTAACAAACTCTGTAGCTTAGGAGTATGAGTTGCACGTAGTGTCTTCAATTTTTTGGATGTCCTAATTGATCATGCATAATTAATATTTTAATGCCCCTAAGCTAAGCACGTTAGTATGACTCCTAAACCATATGAGAGACACAAGATGTCCCGTGTGGTTCTAGAAAGCAGTAGTAGTTGTTGTACATCATAAACATCAATATAGAGGCTTTGGTATTTACGGGGTTGTTTCATTTTTTTAGCAAAAGCATCAATATAGAGGCTTTGGTATTATTTTTTAGCAAAAGCATTTCATAGTACCTCACTAGTTGGATCTTGATCAAGCAAAAGCAGTATGTTGCATGTTTCTTCAGTAGATGGATGAACTGGAATTTATCTTTTGTTGGTAGATAACACCTGATCCTAGCGCTAATGTTCAAGGCATGTACATTAGCTAGATAAATGATTTATGCTTTATATGCTATAGTACTCTTTCAAGTTATAAATACTTGATTTTTAGACAATATTTGCTTACGCTTAGTTTTTCCTAGAAAATCGTTATCATAATAGTAGTATAAACTTGATAGATTTTATAAACTAATTTTTAATTTTTTTAGATAATGCAATTCATTCCGGCATTTGTTTCAAATAAGCTATAACCAACTATTACAAAGATTGCATGATAAAATTAATAGTCAAAGTTTCAAATTTTATTGAATTTTATGGTCAGATTTTTATAACTGGAGGAGGACTACAGGTTTTTTTTTTGGAACAAGTAATAGTTTTGGATGCCTTGCCAACCACAAAGACACCTACTCATACAGATGTGTATTTTGTAATTGCAATCCTGAATTATTTGTTCAACTTGTGGTAGGCTACCGGAGAGAACGCCGTGAGGGCGCCGGCTGAGGCGAAGCTGAAGGTGGCCATCAACGGGTTCGGCCGCATTGGCCGCAACTTCCTCCGGTGCTGGCACGGCCGTGAGAACTCCCCGCTCGAGGTCATCGTCGTCAATGACAGCGGCGGCGTCAGGAACGTAAGGACAAACCATGCTACTACCTGATGCCACCATAGCTCTCAACGCAATTATACACAGACTAATTAATGACTTATTCTGAGATAATTAATTATGTTCTCTGCAAATGTTAATTCCAGGCATCCCACCTTCTCAAGTACGACTCGATGCTTGGCACCTTCAAGGCCGACGTCAAGATCGTCGACAACGAGACCATCAGCGTCGACGGCAAGCTGATCAAGGTCGTCTCCAACAGGGACCCCCTCAAGCTGCCATGGGCTGAGCTCGGCATCGACATTGTCATCGAGGTACACAAATTGATAAGTAGATCTCCCAATTAAACTACTGTGATCGAACTCTGCACGCGTCCACCTATGAAAGAGAACTGACAATGATGCACTACTGTGTGTGTCATGAAGGGCACTGGAGTGTTTGTTGATGGCCCCGGCGCCGGGAAGCACATCCAGGCCGGCGCGAAGAAGGTCATCATCACTGCTCCGGCGAAGGGTGCTGACATCCCGACCTACGTTCTCGGCGTCAACGAGGGAGACTACTCCCACGAAGTGGCCAACATTATCAGGTAAGCAAGCAACGGCGTGCAATAATTCGCATGCCAAAGTCCGTTACAAGCATAAACCGATCGATGAACTGAACTCTGTTTCTGCAGCAATGCATCCTGCACAACCAACTGCCTTGCTCCGTTCGTCAAGATCTTGGACGAAGAGTTCGGTAAGAAACAGTTCCCGTTATTTCGCGTTGATCTGAAGCACGCACATGGCGGCATCGTGGACATGTTTTCGTGACTGTTTTTCTGACGCGTGCAGGAATCGTGAAGGGAACCATGACCACAACTCACTCCTACACCGGCGACCAGGTCGGTTTCTGAAAACGAGCGGATTTACATTTACTGATTTGTGCAGCATCTCGTCGCTGAATGACACTGATTACTCATGAGTCAATGCGTGTCCTTCTTGATAAGTAACAGAGGTTGCTGGACGCGTCGCACCGTGACCTAAGGAGGGCGAGGGCGGCGGCGCTGAACATCGTGCCGACGAGCACCGGAGCAGCCAAGGCCGTGGCACTGGTGCTCCCGCAGCTGAAGGGGAAGCTCAACGGCATCGCGCTGCGTGTGCCGACCCCGAACGTGTCCGTGGTGGACCTCGTGATCAACACCGCGAAGACCGGCATCACCGCCGACGACGTGAACGCGGCGTTCCGCAAGGCCGCGGCCGGGCCCCTCAAAGGCATCCTCGACGTCTGCGACGTCCCCCTCGTGTCCGTCGACTTCCGCTGCTCCGACGTGTCCTCCACCATCGACGCATCGCTCACCATGGTCATGGGCGACGACATGGTCAAGGTGGTCGCCTGGTACGACAACGAGTGGGGCTACAGGTGAGCAATATATCAACACAGTTTACTGCAGTATACTACTACCTCCGTTCTATAAAGAATTTACTTTTCTACGTAATGTTGGACATGGGCTTGTTCAGATTCACATCCAAGAGTGAAATTTTTGTACGGACGTAGTATCAACGGCAATGTTGCACGCGTCTGATCGATATGATGTTTGTGTCTGGTGCGTGCAGCCAACGCGTGGTTGATCTGGCGCATCTGGTGGCGAGCAAATGGCCGGGCGCGGCGGTGCAAGGCAGCGGCGACCCACTGGAGGATTTCTGCAAGGACAACCCCGAGACCGACGAATGCAAAGTGTACGACAACTAAGGCTCGCGTAGGTGCAGAAATATACTATACTGTAACGAAGCACGCACATTGACTGTCGCCGGGCAGAATTACAATATTGTGCTCGGATTCGTTGCCCGGTGCTCCTTCGACAGAGGAACACATGACTGTCGAAGAAGAGATACAGCAGAGACGGGCCATTTTCTGTGAGGTGTAATACTGAACATGCTACAGACTTCAGTTTTTCTTTCGAGTTTGTTTGACTTTCTTCAGTCTGTTTTTGTGCCATCCACGCGTTTGTTTCGTCTGTACTCTGAAGTCACGCAGTTTCGAATTTCGACAGCACGTACCCTCTCGAACGAAGCGCACGTGCAGCAAGTCAAGCAACACAATGGAAGTCGTCACGTCTATCCACGGCAGGTCTCCGTACGCGTCTAGGCTCTTTGCTTGCAACCAGCACATCTAATTTCGAGCGGGAAAAGGATATGTAGAGCCATACGTCGTGTCGTGTGTGGTGTCCAAGCCCCCACCGGGCGACACCCATCATGCACCCCCACTGCGCACCAGGCACCACCCATCACGGGGCGCCCAGGCGCGGCCGCAGCGCTCACCGCCAGCCTTGGTGCCGTGCGCGCGCACCCGCTCGGTCTCAGAGGGGACGCACCGCGCGTCGCCCCGGCGATTTTCTACCATTTTCGAGCCGTGTCTTGCGGCTACCGTTTCGCCGCCGCCGGCGTCCCGCGCCGAGAGCCTTCTACGAGGTGAGTTCCCATTGGCACGTTGGTAGGGGGGGAATGTAAATGTTACTAGTACTCTGTGTCTCCGTCCGTTCCGAGATTTAAAATTTATATCATAATATATATACTTTCAGTGCATTAATTCTCATGCATAAAAATCCATATATTTTCAACTATTCAGCTGGTTAGGTTTAGGGGATCTGAACGATTCAAAATTTAAAATTTGATTAGCGAAAAGACTAAAACGGAATATTTTGTTTATATTTTAGATAGTGAGTAAACACTAACCGAGTCACATACTATGCCCAATTTATCGTACTTTACCTTGAAACATCATTTCCATGTGATTTTGCAACAAGGACAAGCCTAGAAACAGAGTTGTTCGTGGCATACGCTTTCTTGTCTGATTTGTGTATGAATTGTAACTCAAATTAGCATTTGTAGATGTTATTGTATGGTATAGCATTAGAAACACTATACGTGTACACCTATGTCCAAGAAACCATGGGCTCATAGCCGCACACCACACGGGTGAGAAGGACGATAGCTTACGCACACCATCTCTTCCCCTCTCTTTCTCACTCTCCTCCCTACATCTTCTTTCAGACCCATTCGACACAGCCACCACTCCAATCCATCCTTCTCCACTGCTCTAACCCTATCATCCACTCCCTTTCCCCTAGTCTCATGCCTTGAGTCACCACCTCCTCGTGGCTTATTCTACCTATTACGTTGTCTAGGGATGGCACCACACGGATGGTGAGGTGGTGTCCGTATGGCTAGGGCTTGGACGTTGTCTTCTACACCACCTCATCATTGTAGAGGAGGAGAAAGAAGAAGATGCTGATGTTGCTACATTGTTGTCGACCTCTTTGTCTCAGTGGAGAGTAAGGGAGAGTGAGGTTGTCTCATCAGTGCCGTTGCTAGGTAGGTCATCTCCACCCCATCTCTTCTCCCTCTTCGTAGCTCGGCGTGGTTGACGCCACCGACCTTGGATGCCAGCGAGAGCTTTGTTGAGCTATGGACAGAGATGAAGTCACTGTGCGTGGTGTAGTGAGTGGAGGAGGATGATGTGGAGGCCGAGGTCCCTATCGTCCACATGCACAATGGGGGTAAGATGATAAGCAGATATACATGAGTTAGTAGTAATGGAGAAGCTTGTCCTGCTCACAGTGGGGTTAAGCGCATTTCGTATTTTATGTACTAATATCATTCATATTCTTCTTACTTACTCCATTCTATATACAACAAGTTTTGATTTTTTTTGAAGTTAATCTTTTTTATATTTGATTAAGTTTATCTATGCTCATTTAAAAGAGAGTGGTGATGATAATGAGTAGTGAATTTGCCACATACCACCATTAAAAGAGAGTTATAATTAAGAGCTTTTTAAAAAATAAAAAGGACAGTGACAGATGGCCCATAACTAACTCTACTTTTCGAGAATAAAATATTATAGTATGGAGAAAGGGCTAATATGTTAGTAATAAACATGTAGTATATAATATATGTAGAAAATAATGTTAATAGCAGGTTAATAATAATTTTATTTAATTAAAATAATACATGGGTAATATAATATTTATAATATTAAATTAGTTTTATTAAATATAATATTACATATATTTTAATTATATTTGTTTTGTGTTAAAAATTTTTATTATTTTTTAGTTCTTCAGATACGTTATATGTCGGACCAGATGTTATAGATTTGATGTAATAAATTATAAATGTTTCAGTACTGGGAGATAAATCGATAATGCATCACGAGATAGACTTGAACCTTGTCAAAATTATGAATATGATTAATCACTAATACAGGTAGTACTAAGTTATACTAGCAGTCGGTTTCACAAGTGAGAAGAAAACCTCTTCCAGCAACCAGCATAAAGACAACGCCGACGGGGTCACTGAAAGTGAAGCCTGTGGCGTAGACGACTTGTTCAACGGATCTTTGGCTCACCCGTCGCCGTTGGAGCGTTTGCTCCAACGCTTCTGCAGTACAAGAGTACAAGCTGAAAAGCTAGTACACTGATGATAACTTGCTAGCCTGAAGTACAAACCGCCTAGCCCAACGATCTCCCTGTGTACTGCAGCTAACTTGTACTACCTGTGCGCCATGTCCGGGGTACAAATATGCCACCGTTCACCAATGGGTGCAGCAGCAGCCACAGCAAATGTGATTAGGACTAGTTTTGGGCTGTAGCAGCAGCAGTGGAAGGGGCATGCAGAGGAGCAGGAGATTCAATTGGAAGCTGGACTTCACTTCCCCTCTCTGTCTCCTGTGCTTGCCTCTTCCATTCCTGCTGCTAGGCTGTGTATGGGTGTGCGCGCGCAAGTTTGCAGAGTTTATATGATGGGTTAAATCGTCCGTGGCATCAACAGCAGTAGGAGAAACTTTTATTGCGGCAAACTTGTCTGTAATTTCATTCTGCTCCATCTCTCTTATGATTTTTATCGGATGGGGTCCCTGTCCAAGTTCATGGTCATCGCTGATTCTGTTTTCAGGTGTGTCATGACAATGCGGCTGTGCGAGCTCCATGAAGGCATGAACTCGAATATCGTTGCAGTGGATTCAGGCAAAAAGGAGACTGTTTTTCGTTGGAAATTTGGGCGTGTGCCTTTGTAAAAGTCATGTTTCCGAAAAATGCTAATACAGAATTTATCTGAGCTCATGAAGTTATCTCAGAGCTACCCGTGATGCATTATTCTGTCAACTGTCCAGAGTGAGGAATAGATGTGAAAAACTACAAAGCGTGGAAAAAATATGCAAAAAAAAAACGTACCAAAAAACAAAAAGGTTGTGTACAGCTATTAAGTTGTATCCTTGACTAAATTTGTGCCGTCACTTCCCAACTTAGAAAGCACTCTCTCATGTTTTTTATATTTGACGCATTTAACTTTTAGCATTAGTCTTATTTATTTTTAAAAAAATATATAAAAATATAAGTTAGGTTTAAAATTACTTTGATAATAAAATAAATTACAACATAATAATAATAATTACACTATTTTTTAAATGTAGATTTATATAAAAAAACTGGAGGGAGTAATTTAAGAAGCAGTAGTAATTATCAACGACAGTTAGCTGCAGCGTTCATTTGGTGGGTGTCAGCCATCTCATCTAGTACAGACAACAGCAAGTGTGGGCTCTAATCTAACACATTGCAATTAAACAAGTCTTCTTTTCAGTCTCCTACCGCTCCAGTTTCTTCATACTGCAAAAGGGTAAATTCATCACAAAAACAAACTAATCAGAATTCAGACCCAACAATCAGATCACAAGCACGAACTGTTTCTTCTCGCACCTGCAGTTCCTTGGAACACTCCAGGTAACAGAATGCCTGTCCGTTTTGGGCGTCGCCATGAACCTCCTCCAGTCCTGGAGCATGAGGCCGAGGTCGTCGATCTTCCGGCGAAGGCCGATGCAGCAGTTGGCGTGCATGGTGCAGACCGTGCTCAGGTTCCGGCCGTGTTCGCACAGGCCGCCGAAGAGGTCGGTGCTGAGGAACCTGATCCTGACGCCGAGCCGGGCGACGTAGGGGTTGCGCTTGATGAGGTTGAGCACGTCCTGGTCGTGCAGCCCCGGGTGGCTCTCCCTGGCCGCGTACCAGAACCGGTAGAGCTCCACCGTCGCCGCGCTCGACCGCACGTACGTGAACCCGCCGTTGGGGATGTTACTCAGGTCCTCCGGGTGGCCGGTGAAGTGGTCGCAGGCGATCTGGAAGTCGCTGTCGTGGTACAGGTGCGGCAACGGGTTCCTGAACCACACGATGTCCGTATCCTGACGAAACAAGCGCTCACAGGTTCAGATTTTGTTGTCAGTGCTGCGAAAAAAGATCAAGTTTTTGGAGCAAAAGATGAGTTTTTTTTTTACCGTGAAGATGAAGCTGTAGCCCTTGGCAAGAATGAGGCGGAGGAAATCGATGCGGTGCCACATCATCTTGAGGTAGCCGTCGGTCATGAAGTTCTTCTGGCCGGAGAAGTCGACGCCGTCGGTGGTGGCGAGCGCGAAGCAGTGGTGGTGGATCTGCTCGCAGCGGCGTTGCGCCGTGAGGTCGAGGGAGACCATGACGAGGTGGTCGAGGAGCGCCCTCGTGTCGTCGCCGATCCGGAAGCTCTCGAGGAAGACGTCCACCACCGACCCGGGCTCCGCCCACGCCGAGTTCAGCGTCGTCAAGATCACCGTGTCGTTCACCATCGCCGCCGCCCTCAGGACGCGTTCCAGCCTCGCGTCCTCACTGTCCTGCGTACACAAGCACAACCTCGTATGTGTCACATTGATTACTGCTTTTTTTTCTACATACAGTAAGACTAATACCTCAATATTATACAGGGTCGGGTCTATATATATACAGTCTAGTGGTACAGTTATCTAACACTCCTACAATCACAACGAGAGAAGAACGAACACAGAGATTGAATTGAAAACTAGTGAACAAAGACGTAGAGAGGTCTTTGATCATAATATCGACGAACTGGTACGCCAATGATACATGGAGCACCTGAACCTATCTTAATGCAACCTTGTCATGAACAAAATGAATGCCTATCTTTATGTGCTTCGTGCGTCGATGATGAACCGTGTTGACAGTCATGTAAACAGCACTGACGTTGTCGTAATAGATGATAGTCGCAGAGAAGAGAGGTGCACGGAGCTCCTAGAGAAGCTGGCGAAGCCAACAACACTCGGCGACGGCGTAGGCGACGACGTGATACTCGACTTCGATGCTAGACCGAGATACTATAGTCTGACGTTTTGAGGACCAGGAGACTAGAGTGTCGCCGAGGAAGATGCGGTAGCCGAACGTGAAGCATCGAGAGTCAAGGCAGCCTGCCCAGTTCGCATCGGAGTATGTGGTGAGAGAATCGATGGGGCTGGAGCTGAGGTGCAACCCGCTAGAGAGTGTGCCCTTCACGTAGCGAAGGATGCACTTGAGCAGCGCGAGGTAAGGTTCGCGTGGACCATGCATGAAAAGGCACACTTGCTGGACAACATAGGTGAGGTCGGGACGTGTTAGGATGAGATATTGGAGAGCACCAGCAAGACTCCGGTACTGATAGGGATCGACGACGAGTGAGCCATTAGCAACAGAGAGTTTGGCGCGAGTGTTGACCGGAGTGGCTGTGGGTTGACATTTGGCCATGCCCGCACGCTGGAAGAGATCGATGGCGTACTGGCGCTGGAAATGGAAGAGCCCGTGAGAAGAGCGGGTGACAGAGATGCTAAGGAATTGATGGAGAGGACCGAGATCGGTCATGACGAACTCGAAGTGGAGTCAAGCCATGATCTGGTGTAGGAGGGACGTCGAGGACGCTGTAAGAACAATGTCGTCGACGTATAGGAGGAGATAGGCGGTGGCGTTGCCGATGTGAAGAGTAAAGAGAGAGCTATCGGACATGGAGGCCATAAAGCCGATGTGCCAAAAGTAGGCAGCAAAGCGCTGGTACTAGACCCGAGGAGCTTGTTTGAGGCCGTAGAGGGAGCGCTGAAGGAGGCAGACATCGTCGGGACGAGAGGGATCGACGAAGCCTGGAGGCTGCTGGCAGTAGACCGTTTCCGTCAGATAACTATGAAGAAAGACGTTCTTCACGTCGAGCTGGTGGATTGACCAAGAGTGCAAGGCAGCCAAGGTGAGAACGACCCGGATGGTGGCAGGTTTGATGACGGGACTGAAGGTCTCATCGTAATTGATATCGGAGTGTTGAGAGAAGCCCCAAACTACCCACCGTGCCTTGTGACGGGCAAGTGAGCCATCAACGTGGAACTTGTGCTTGAAGATCCACTTACCGGTCATAACATTGACACCGAGAGAACAAGAGACGATGTACCAGGTCTCGTTGTCCATGAGGGCCTTGTACTCGTCGGCCATGGCCACGCACCACTAAGGATCGGCCAGGGCGGAACGAGAAGTCACTGGGATGGGTGAGATAGGATAATGGATGACAAAGAGCCCGTAGCGCTTGGTGGGGCAGAGAGACCCAGTTTGTGATCGGGTAACCATATGAGATGTGGAGGGGACGGGAGCCGATCGGAGTGTAGTAGGTGGGGTGAGGACTGGGTGGGGAGGGGCGTCATCGGCTCGGGATCGGCAACTGTAGGTGAGAGGAAAGGGCTGAACTAGATCAGCCTGAGCCGATGGGGTGGATGGGCCAATCGGTTTGGTTGGTCTGATGGATATGGAGCAGCCGATAGGGAAGGGGGAGCCGATGGAGGCTAAGGAGCCGATGGAGGCGGATGGGCCGATGGGTGATTATGAGCCGATGAGGGCTGAGGAGCCGATTGGGGTAAGCTGTCCGATGAAAAGGAGACAGGATCAGCCGAAGTCGATAAGAGTGGTGGGCCGATGGGGGTCCGATGTGAGTGGCATCGGACCGAAGAGTAATAGGATAGCTGAGCAGTAAGTCCTCAGGAGCGGCCGATGAAGAGGCCAGAGGTGAGATCGATGGAGGAGACCGGGAGGGCACGGTGTTGGTAAGGAGAAAGTCAAGATCGCTAGATGAGGATCTGGGATTAAGCAGACCGAAGGGAAAGTAAGTCTCGTCAAAAACGATATGGTGAGAGACGATGACCCGACAAGTGGAGAGATCGAGATATCGGTATCCCTTGTGAGATAAGGGATATCTGAGGAGAATGCAGATGGTGGAGCGAGAAGCAAGTTTGTGAGAAGTAGTGGCGATGAGATTTGGGTAGAAGAGCGCCCGAAAATGCGTAGGTGGGAGTAGTCGGGCGCTGTGTGGTATAGAAGAGTGTATGGCACGTTGTGGCGAACGGAGGAGTATGGTCGCCGATTGAGGAGGTAAGTTGCAGTGGTTAATGTTTCAGCCTAGTAAGTTGCAAGTAGGTGGGCATGAAGCAACATTGTGCGACTTATGTTATTAAGTGTGCGAAGTAGGCGTTCGGCCTTACCGTTCTGGGGAGAGGTGTAGGGGCAGGAGAGGCGTAGATGGATGCCTTGGGAGGTGAGGAAGGTTTGAACAGTACGGTTGACAAACTCCGTACCGTTATCGGCTTGTAGAGCTCTAATGGAGAGGTTGAATTGGTTAGAAATGTAGTTTGTGAAGTTAGTTAGGTGAGAGGCGACCTCGGACTTGCTGGTGAGTGGAAAAGTCCAGCAATAGTGTGTGTAATCATCAAGTATTGCAAGATAATACTGATTACCGGAGACACTCTTAACTGAAGAAATCCATACATCATAGTGTATTAGATCAAAAGGTCGTGAGGTACAAGATATAGAATTCGAAAAGGGCAGTCGCACGTGTTTGCCAAGTTGACACAAGTGGCAAACGGTGTAGCTGTTGTGGATACACTAGATGGAGGCACTGCGACGAAGGTTGGCGACATCGTTGGGGCCGGGATGGCCAAGGCAAAAATGCCAGAGGTTAGTGGAGAGGGCGACGCTGGCGAGTGGAGTGGACGGCGCGGTGGAGATGGTGTAGAGGTCGCCGCCACTATCACAGCGAAGGATCTGTCACAAGGTTGAGATATCTTTTACAGAGAAACCAGAAGCGTCAAATTCAATTGAGCAATTGTTATCTTGTGTGAATTGATGAACAGATACTAGATTGTGAATAAGAGAGGGAACAATGAGGACATTGCGAAGTGGAATGTTAGTGGTGGGTGTAGACAAAAAGTAGTCAACACGGTATTAGACAGGAAGAGAGTGGCCATTGCCGATGGTAATAAATGGGGAGAAGGAGGGATGACAAGAGCGGAGTATACCAGCCGATGACGCCATGTGAGAGGACGCACCAGAGTCTAGCATCCAAGGGTGCTGAGGTTGGAGCGTCATCTGATTAAGGGCGATGACGAGGTTAGCCTGGTTCCAGGAGGGAACCGACTTGGTGGGTGGTGGCAGAAGCATCGGCTAAGGCAGCAGGGTGGAAGCCGATGCCAGATAGGCCTAAGGATGGACGCCGAGAACTCCTGGTTATCAGCCGATGGGACTGTGCGGTTGGGGCTAGGGTGCCCAGGGGTTATAACAGAGCCACGGACCCGTGGGACCGACAGGCTGGGTAGAGACTGAAGCAGGTCGCGATTGCATCGGACCGTGCCAGTTCTTGCCCTTGCCCTTAGCATTGCCTTTGCCGGTGCCACCGGTGCGGGTTGTGTTGTCATGGTTAGGGCCATGGTCGCCAGAGCCGTGAGAAGTGGCGGCAGCACAGGAGGATCGGCAGCCATGATCGGCTGTGGCGAGGAGAGCTGTGTGGGCCACGGTATTCTCGTCGTTGGCCAGGTGGAGTTTTTTTGAGAACTAGCATGTCATGGGCCCAGGCAAATGACGGAAGGGGTGTGGAGTTGGCGATGTCATCGGCGGTGTTGGAGAAGAGTGGGTTAAGTCCTCGCAGAAGGGAGAGTATGAGTTGGGAGTTGGTCACAGGATGACCGATATCGCGAAGAGCGGCAGCTTTTACCTTAAGGCGCTGGCAGTACGAGGAGACAGAAGAGTCTCCTTGTACCATAGAGTAGAACTCGTTGAGTAAGAAGATGGCGCGCAACTGCTTGTTGGTAAGGAAGAGCCACTCGATAGCCATCTAGAGATCCCAGACGGTGGGGTCGGTGTTCTCCATGGCAAGGTCGAGGACAGAGTCATCGACCGAGCTAAGCAACCAGCTGCGCATGTAGTACTCAACGATGTCCCACTAGGGGTCATCGGGTCGAAATAGAGCGAAGCCATCGATATGTGACCGGAGACCGAACTTTCCACAAAGAGATTTAAAGAAAAATATTCACTTGGAGTAGTTGGCGTTGAGGTCGAGAGAGATGGTACATGAGATTTCACGTTAACAGTGGCGTAGGATGGTGATAAGATCGGCAAGGTAGTGCCCGAGGTGTGGTCTGGGGCGCCGAGAGCCGGAATATATTCGATGACTGGGAGAGTGACGGAGCTAAGGGTTGACTCGGTGGCCATGACAAGAGGGTAACGGAGGCAAGAAGCCGATGAGGATAAGTGGCCGATGGGAAGAAGCCGATGAGAAAAGAGATCGGCCGATCAGGGGAGTGATCGGCCGATGGGGAGTGAGCCGATGAGAAGGAAAGGTGGGCCAACTAGCCGATGGGGAGTGGTTGGTCGATGAAAAGTAGGCAGCGGAGTAATTGAGGGAAAGGTGGGTGGCAGAGTAGGTAGGTCAGAGAGTGGGTGGGTCACGGATGTGCGAAGATTCACGTCCGTGAAGAGAAGTTTTACATCCTTGGACTCGTGGAGGCAAATGAGTATAACGGACGCGAAAACTCGAAGAGGGGCCGGACGCGAAGAGAGGAGGTTCACGTCCGGGAGGCAGAAATTCATGTCCGTGGACACGTCGGAGTAGCTCAGACGCGAGTGGAGAAGGTTCGTGTCTGAAAGCAGATGAGCGTGTCGGAAAAACGGGAACCGAGAGATGGGTCCAGCCGATGGAGGACGGATGGGTCCAACTGATGGAGAACAGACGGGTACAGTCGATGGAGATAACGAGCGCAGATATGCGTCTGCGTTGAAGGAGAAAAGGTACACGAGGTAAGAAAAGGACGAAGTTGGGTGTGAGCCGAGACGAGGAGAGCAAAGAGGGAATACTGGGAAGGAAGTCGATGACGGGAAGGAAGTGTCGGCTCGCCGACAAAAGAATGTTAGCGCGTCGGAAATATCTAGACCTGCTCTGATTCCATGTAAAAATGTATACAGTTAGATAAAGACCCCCAACGCGAGAGGGTCGGGTCTATATATAGTCTAGTAGTCTAACAATATCAATATAAAGCTAAAAAATTTTAAATATTTTTTATTTTCATAAAGTTCAATGTATCCATTCACTTATTTTTTATAAACTCTAGTAAAGCTTCAAGGTTGAAATCTTTGTGGCACAAATAAAATGAGAAAAATAAAGTTTTTTATACAGAGGGGTGGTACATTTTTTTAAAGATAATAATGTCACGTTGATTACTAGCCGAAAACATTCTGCGTGAATATAAATTTAAACATATATTCCCATGTTCCAAACCTCCAACTCCCAAGCAAGGCTTTGGTGCTATACTTTGCAATGCACAAATGTTATAGGACTTTTTATATGAATTAGTTTGATTCCCGTAAAATTACTCTAAAAATCCTCTATTCCGAGGAACCTCTGTCAATGGAGGTGATGGTTAAGGCAGTTAATTTGACTGGCAGATAGTTTCTCATGTTGCTTGCTAAGAATGCTGACCATGTCAATAATCTGGCATTTTGGCATTGGGTGTTGACTGTTAAAAAAAAGTGCCGTGGCCTATCAAACATGGCAGGTCTGCTACAGGATGAGTAAATTTCCCGGTTGTGAATTCTCTATCACACAAGTACAACAACTTGGCTGCATGCATCGCAACGTTGAATTACGCCCTAACTTCTGGCACGTTGCAGTTGAAAAGTAGGGATTCTAGAAAGAAGCCAAATGAAGAGGATAATAGCATTCATACTAGTCACTTGTCAACATAATTTACAGTTTGGTTATCCATAAATCTACTACTACTTGAAAACAATTTGCAATTTGCAAAGCAATGATCCTATCTCAAAATGGTGAACAATGGAATGATCTCCCAGTTCACCATTGCTGCTTGCTTGGAATAAACAGAGGTTTAACGGGTGCATTCATGTTGGCTCATCAGTTCACAATTCATCCTCTGCAATATTTACTACCAGTGTCAACACTAATAATACCGAAGAGGAATTTTAATCGTCCACCATTTTTGCACCCAAAAAATTAAAAAAAAACAATGAATCAATGAGATGCAAATAAGTGTTCCTGCTTTTCTGATGATCATGAACACAATTCACAAACTTTCTTAACGAAAATGAAGGATTTTGCCAACAAAAACAGTCTTGTGCATGGAGCCGTGACTGACATACGTATACGAGGTACATATACACACCTTGATCCTAGAGGAAGGCGGACGTACTCACCACCGGATCGACGTCGCTGCGCGGCGGCGCGGCGGCGCCCCAATGCCACGGCAGTCCGGCCGGCCGGACGAACAGCCCCGGCGCCATGGCGGTGCGGTACAGCACAAGGCACGGCAGCACGACGGCCGCCAGGAACAGCACCGCCGTCGCCGCCCTCCTCACCTCCCCGAAACCACCACCACCACCCTGATCGCCCCCTCCAACTCCAACTCCAACTCCACCTCCACCGCCGCCGGCCTCATCCGCCGTAGCCATGCGCGTTGGGTTTATTTAGGTCAGTGTCCCTTGCGACCAAACGTGCGTTGCACCGGCCACCGGAAAGGGTTTTAATGGCGCCGGCGCCAGAATGCGCGACCCAGCGGCAGTTTCGCGTGCATTTGTAGGAATCAATGGCTTGGATTTCCCGGGGAAAAAAAATCGCGTCCGGTCGAGTCTGTCACGGTGGAATTGAACGTGCACGTGGTGCGGTCTCCCGGAACAGCGTGGCGCGGTGATCATCAAATTGATCCAACAAATTGCACTGGACTTCCGAAACCGTCAATCGAAATCAAATCCACCGCAAATTCGATTGACTTTGCTTTTGCTTTCTTAGATGGAAGGAGACAAGGTGTTTCATTCAACTTGTGTTTTTTCCCCCTTCTATCTGGGATCTAGATTACTTTCAGGGTAAGAATCAAATTACTTCCGCCACTAGCCGCCCGCCGTGTAAAATTCCAAGTTCTGACCCTTCTTTTTCCTTTTTGATGGAGACAAGCTTACTACTAAACTGTGGGCTCTTAGTGCCTCTGACGAAGAGCAAGTAGGCTGGAGGGTGTCTTTAATTGCAAATGTTGCTAAACATGTTAAGGAAGCAAGCATCAAGTCGACACAGATAATCACGACCTGTATATATATTACTAGTATAAATATCGTGTATCATAGCAACTTACTGGTTGATTCATCATAAAAGAAACACCAACTGTTGCAATTCTGTCTAAAGTTCAGATCAACTACATATCTCCTAAACTGGCTTGCAGCTGCCGTAAAACCGCATGACTTTTTTTTGTCAGATATAGTACTACACAATGGTACTTTGTTTAGTCTTTATCCTGGTTGTGCTGCCCATGTGCACCAGTGAGCTTAGTTTAATTATTTCTACACTTTACTGTTCAGTCCGTGTGAAGCACTTGATATATGTCCGTGTAGAAGCTGACAACTCATGCATGTTACTACTCTGTTTCATCTAAGAGAAAGGTACAACCATTGAACCTACAATTTCTTTCCGTGCATTTTACAGTACGCATGAAGAGAACGGAGAAGAAAATACGAACTGAAATTGGATTCACAACAGTACACTGAAGCTTGATTTTCGGCTTGAAGAAGGCTGCTAAGATGTTGCTTGATTGCTTCCATTGGAGAAAATTAAGTTGTTACGGAGTATATTTCTGCATGATGTTGTCTGTAGACTCTATACGCATGAGGCATCGAGATTCGTGCTTTCTCTAGGATCGCTGGATACTTCCTCCGTCCTAGAAAGAGTTCACTTTACACAAATCTGCCAAATTCTAGTTGACAGAAGGTTTTTATTGGTCTGCCAAATTCTTAGTAAAGCTTTCTCTACCATTGAATTGCTCAGATTCATGCAGAGAAGTGGGCCCTTTTGGGACTGTGGTAGTAACTATATCTGAATAAGCTCATACGTGACAGCAGATGGAGGCCCAAGATAAGTAAAAACTAAGAGCTGCAATGATCCGCCTTGCCTGGGCCTGAAACTACAACAAAACCAGGCGACAGAACTGCCACGCCACGCACGCACGCTACACCTACGAAGCCTACAAAAGGCCCAAACTTTTCGACTTCACATCACACAACGCACTTGCATCTACGAGTCAAGCGTTGACAACGACAACTCGAGGCTGATCCGGCTGCCCGACGGCGACGTCGTCGTCGACGAGACCAGGCTGACACCGCCGCCGCATCCCATGTCCAACGCCAGCGAGAGCGAGAGCGAGCGGTCGTCGTGCTCTCCGTCCGCCGACGACGGCATGGTATCTGCGCTTCCGGCGCCGACGTCGGCCGGTTCGAGTACTGACTGGTACGGGAGGTGCGTGCCCCGGTGGCCGCCTCCGCCGGTGCAGCTCGCCGTTGTCACGAAGCGGCGGGGGGCAAACGTGCCGACCTGCATGCATGGCGCCATGTGGTAATTAATCAGAGATTAAAGTACACAGTAGTTGTACTAATTTTTTTCTTACACAAAAAGGTAAAGGTAGGGATATCTGGCCGGTCACGTCAAGGCTTTTGGCAAGCTTTTGCCTTTTTGGTGTGATTGGAGGGAAGGAAGACGACTGCATGGATGCGACCAATCTCTCCAGCTCAATGATCTCTCTCTATCTGTGCATGTTTATGTGTCGCAAGCAGCAGTGGCTAGCCATGCAAAGACATTAAAAAAAAATCACTAGTGTACACAGAATGGGTATAAATGAATCCATCCATTCCATTCATGACCCATGGGTGTGTGCATGGCTGCATGCGCGAACGTCCACGCACAAAAACACTTTGCAGGGGGCCGGAGTACTACTGTTTGGACAGACTGAGACAGTAGTGTATTGATGATCAATCACTGAGATGATTCATCCATCCGTACGCTTTGTCCCTCTGAATCTCTGATCGATCACTAGTGATACACCCATGGGTAGGGTAGCCGAGAAAGACTAGTAAAACAGCATGCACCTAGCTGCTTGTAAGATATGAGGAGTACCTGAAAAGAGTGGTGGTCATCGCTGCAGCCGCAGGGAGGAGGATGGAGAGGAGGAGGCCCCGATGTCACCACAAAGCCCAAGAATTTGAGCTTGGAAGAGTTGTACTGAGGGGCGGCGTAGCACTGTCGTCCGCCATGATCGCCGGCCGGCAGCTGCTTTATTCCCCGCCCGCGGGGCTCCACATGCCGCGGCGCCATGGCCGCTTGCACCACCTGCATCGTCGTCGTCGTCTGCGCGTGCACTCCTACATAGTAGCACTCCAGGCCCCTCCTCGACGACGGCGACGACGACATGTCCCTCTCACATATTCCTTGGCCTCTGAGCTGCTGCCGCCGCTGATGGCTTCTGGGGCTCGCGCTCGCGTCCTCTTCTTCCGAGCTCCCACGTCGCGTCTCCGTCTCAGATGCTGCTTCCCTGCAATGTGTACGTTGGGTGCAACACGCGTGCGCGCGTGCCTGGTTCGTCAATATTCATGCCACTGCAGAGGGCAAAAGGAATAGAAATGGGAAACATGCATGCGTGCAGCGTGCAAACCAGTGTCGCCCTAGTGACAATGGGGCTAACCACAACGCTTCAGTATGCATGCATGCAGATCTAGTTTTTTCACTTCTCTCCTCTGTAAATATTGAATTTCCCGTCTTCTTCTGTGAGATGCCCAAACTACCATTTCAACAAACTCATGTTGTTTTGTTTCCCTTTACTCTTGTTCTTTTATTCCCGTGTTTTCTTATTCTTTTGTTGAAAAGTAACATATCAGCTGAGTACATACTACTCCGTCCACTTTGACTATAAGTTTTGTATTAGAGTAAATTTATAAAAATCTAATAAACTTATGATATTTGTAGTAGTCCTATGCATATATTTTTTTAACTAAGAGTTTGAAAAGTTATTAGCTATTAAAGTTTTAAAGGTTTGACCAAATATTATATTTTTGACCGAAGGGAATACATTTATTTTTACTTGATGTTTTTGGCTTAATTTTTATGGTGTTTGAGATGCAACTTTGTCCATTACTTTCTATAACTTCGTGTTTAGATATAATAATGAAATTATAATAGTATGGAAGTATTTCTAATAACAAATATAACAACATAACTCTAAAAAAAGTTGATGGTTTAATTAAACTAGTGGTCAAACTTTGGACAGATTCTAGGGTGTCAAGTAGTTTTATTATACTTACACTTAGTATAGATAATGGTCACCAAGGAAAAAAAAAGATAGTACTACTATAAGAAGCGCGTTTAAGAGTAAAACATAACAGTCCTAATTAAATTATACGAAATGGGGTCCACAACTATAAATGCTCCTATAACGGAACAAGTTGTCAAAACATTCTACAAGAACTACCTTCATATCAAAATGTACCCATGGGCCATGGATGCAGAATATCCTACTAATACTCCCGTACATACCAGTTGCTTGCTATAGCCATGCAAACACATCATGTCAAGGAATGTACGCATCGTTGTTGTTGTCACGGAGAGCAGGAGTAGCTGTTTTTCAAGTTTTTCACTTATCTAGGGATATTTGATGGGATACCTCAAGATGCTGGCTATATAAAGTGAATGCAAAATGATGGTCTAAAATTGTTGTCATTATTCATGATGTAAATTTCTCATGATCTGACTGATAAGCCCATAGATTGACAGAGCATAAACTGATTAAATAAAAGGCCGCGACCTTTTCAGTTGGAGGTGAAGCAGTGGTTCCTTTCTAGGCTTTGTGGAGTGGCAGCTGCAGCAGGGGACATCACACTCATGATCACACTGCTGCATATCAGTCCAAACTTCCACACCACCTCCATATGTGTGCTCCTGATCCACCTGTTGCACCTGCTGTATCCCTGCCGATCACAAAGATTGGCAAAAGAAGAATGGTTTTAGGCTTTTCTTTCCTTTTCTCCTCTCATGGAGTACTGGAGTAGCAACAAGAAGGATAAAGAACTATCACTGTCTAGCCCACAGAATTAGTATAAAAAAATCACAAAGAATTGTTATGTTTGGAGAAGCGTGCCATCCATGCACACATGCGTATGCATGATACTACGTACAAGATGCCCAACAGTTTTTTTTTCTTTAAAGGTAGAGGTGATTAAGAGCTTAGACTAGTCTATATATCTAACTTTCCTGACTAGTCTGTGATTAAACCTGAATAGTAGAATTTTCATGTATTATTTATGAGTTTATGGTTAATTAATTAGAACTGTGATTAACTACTGGGGTTTGATGAATTTTTCGTCATGGAGGAATGTAGAATTTTTCGTGAGGAACGTAGATTAGCTATTTTTTGGAGGCTCTGCAGTGCAGGACCCAACAAAATACACAGGTCTGGAGGAATATATATAATATATAGAGAGTTGTATAATTGCAATGATAAGTGACATGCTCCCTAAAATAAATAAAATATTTTGATTCCAAATATAACAAGATGATATCCATATAAGAGTTTGATATAGATAAAAAGTATTCTAAGACTTTATAATAAATATACAGCTATTCATTTTTATATTAACACTAATTATGGCATGTAGATGAAGAAGGTAGATTATAAACATAAATATAGACATGTTGTCTATATGTATTTGTTCTCAAATTAGTGGGTAACTATTCTAGGTATCCCTCCAACATTTGTTGGTGATCACTCATCCTCATCCTCACCACTAATAGCACATGGCTTTAAAACAAATATTATAAGCCTAAAATAAATCAATCCAATATAACTGTTCTTAGAACAACACTGGTCAAGAAAACAGTAAATAAACTTGTATATATATGTATAGTTCAATAGAATCTAAACAATTAATTTGACAAGTTAAAAATAATCTAACACACTAAAACTCTACACTATCACATTGTCTCACCACACCACTTAATTTCACAGAGCACTGTAATCCACCCACACATATGCAATCACACCCAAATAACAAAATAGATATATATTTAAACAGTATACCAAGAGAGGCAACGGATAACTCAAGGCACGTAGATTGTCTACGAGAGAAGACAAACTCAAGCAAATGTGAAGTTATGTCCTAAAAAACCAATTCCGTTGCTCACATCCAAGCTTACACGGTGGGTGGTAGACAGAGATATTGGAGCCGTTGTTGGAGTTGAGGGTGACATCAACGGACCAACTTGAGAAGTAAAGGTACACCATGCAGCAAGAAGCCCAAACACCGAGCTAGTGTCGATTACAATCAGAACAATAAAGCACAACACCACACAGGCACACGCACGAACAAATGAAAACCACCAGCCAAACCAGTAGCACAACACCACGACACCACTACCACAAGTACCACATGAGGGTGGTTATCACAAATCACCGAACGGAGTCCGATGAACACAACAAATGCCTAGCAGCAACACCAAGGAAGACCGGTGCATTACCCCACCCGACAGATGACGAAATCAACGCAAGCACGCAGTCTTGCAGGTCATCGGGAACCGATTGCAAAAGCCGGCTCCACCGCACGACGAGCATTGCAGCAGGCGTCAATCCTGACCGGAATCAAGCAGAGCTTCATCAAATTTTGGTAGATCGAGAGTAGTGCAAGAGATGGAAGAGTCTGTGATTTTCTATATCGAGAAAATGAGTGGAGACACACCTATTTTGAGGTGAGGAGCCGGTCCAATGAGTCACGTGGATCGTGCAAGCTACGGTGAGGCGTGCCGCCTAGGGCAAGCGTACGGTTGACGCCGCCACTGCCACTAGGAGAAACTCCTGCTTTATCCTCTGCCTCCATACGACTAGAGGTGAAAAGGATAAGATCGAGGCCAGCTGGGTTGCTCAGCCAATAGGCCTAGAAGCGGTCCGGTCTGGTCATTCACCCATTTTCATTTTCTTTTTTTAAGGAAAATACCCCATAAAATAAATATATATATATATACACACACATAAAACGTTATTCGCCCGGCAATGTCTTGTTTCTTATCCGACGGAGCACTGCTGCCGTTTTCTACTTGATCGTCAGTCCAGTTGTGTGGAGTAACGTTTGGAGTTCTGAAATCCTCGATATTCCGGCCCCCGCAACTATCGTTGAGGAAGATTCCATCCTGCGTCTAAATCAAAAAAAAAAAGAAGAAGAAGAGAAAAGATGTCGGTGACACAACACCATGATCTACTATCACTAAGCCATTATACAGACACACTCTTACTCGCTTGTCCGTTGGCAATGTCATGTGCAACACCTGTTCTTGACCAACCAACACCCTAGCCATTTTGCTCCACCCTCGGCTATAGCATACATCAGAGCTTGGTTGTAGCTGCAGAACATTTAATTGTTGTTGTTCAGGTAAATAAACTTCGGAAAGTACTAACAAATTAACTCCTGAAAGCACACCTCGTTAGCACCAAAAACCCTTAGATGTCCACGCACACAAGTGTTGACATCCCAGTCGATCAGACGACTCATGTAGTTTTTTTTATTTCCCTTTATTTTTCTTCTTAAAAAACGAAAGGAGGCAGTGACCGAACTAGGCAAAAGCCCAGCCCAGCCAACTCCACTCCAACTCTAGCCAGTGCACAGAGGTCAGCGGGTGAGAGCAGCGGCGGCGGCGCCAACCGCTCGCCTGAGGTCCGCGGCACGCCATCCTCTCCTATGATCTTCTCAGAAGGCTAAGTCAGCTTCTTGCCAGGTGCGCCTCCATTTGATGGACACCGAGTTTCATTTTTCCCTATCTTCTTCCTCCTTTCGATCCACTTTTTCCGGTGAGATTCTATCTATTCTTTCGTTGGGATTTGACGCACGCTCATAGCCCAAGCTGCGGCGCCGACTCCCGAGTGGGCGTCTAGCTGCGCGGCTTGTGCTCGCGCTTTTCCTCGCCTTGCTGTGGGTGGAAGCCACGCAGGTCACTCCGTGTGCACGCACAGTTACGGTGGTCGTCGGTGGTGGTTCTAGAGGTGGCGCTTGCGGTGGCACAGTGTTGCTCTAATTGGTGCATATTTTGGCCGAACATTTGGGTCTTCCTATTGTGTGGTTTACTCTGTTCTTAGGTCGCTGCCGTGGATGTTCCCTTCGGCTCTAATAATGTCTTGTATCTCCGTCTGCCCCCGCCATGCAGATTCAGACGTGAGCAGCAGGATTAGTTTTTTAGATAGAACGTAAGGTTTTCTAGCTTGTCGTCCCACGTAGAGAATCTACATGCAGTGAGTTATCCGTTGTCCCTTTTGGTTTACTGTTTATTTATTTACTTGTATGGACGAATTTAATTGCTCAATGATATAAGCGGTGTAATGAGACAGTTGCGGATTTTAAAGCATTGCCTTATTAATTGTCTTAGTTAGAATCACTGATGTGAGTTCATATATTTCCTTTGGCTCTGTTCAGTACTGTTTAAACATATATATACATATTGTTGGTTCTGTTCTATAGTTCTTTTGGGGGGACACACATATAGTCTTGATGTTCAATTTACAATGACTTGATAGCAGTGATACTACTCTTTGCAGGCTTCTAATATTTGTTCTAAAACCTTGATAATTGGTAAAATTAGACTGTCGCGGTTGTCTAGAATCAGTGATCACCAACATACGTTGAAAGGCTAACTAGAGCACTTATCTGCTAATTTAAGAGCAAATTTAATACAAACATCATGTCTATGTATACGTTTATAATCTATCTTCTTCATTTACATGCCATGTTTAATGTCAATATGAGACTGAATAACTATATATTTATTATAAGTTATTTGTATGCTTTTATATCACATTATTGTATGTCTATCATCTGGGTTTACATACGGAATCAAAATATTTATTTTTTTTATAAAAGCATGTCACTTATTGTTAGAATTATACAACAGGTATCCTAGGCAGTTCGTAGTGCGGTGCATTCCATGGGCCCAAATCCACGTTGTCGAGGTAGTCAACTGTAGCACTCGGCGTATACTGGAATTACCAATGCAGGCATTCCAATAAAGGGAGAAAGTACAGCTCGAATCTCCGTGAACAATCCAACGGTGCTGCCTGTAGGGGATGTCCCCTTAGGGGACGATAACCCTTTCCCGATATTACACAAATATGAGAAATTCACTGGTGCCCATATGAAAATGGAGCTCAAAACTAGCTAGCTAGGGAGAAGAAGCATGCATGCAGAACCCAAGGCGCAGCAGACAAGAGGAGATATAACTACACAGAGCAGAAAACGATGAAAATAACCCCAACCGATCAATTACACGAACTGGACAGAAAACCCAAGCTAATTAAGGTAAGCTTAGCTAGCTAGGTACATATAGATGAGAGGAGGACGATGAAGAAAAACGCAGGGCATGCACGCACATACTGTCCTGGCCGCCGAGCTTGTGGATGGCATGGACGAAGCAGTGGTGCAGATCAGGCGTCCACCGTAGCCGTGTCACCTTGGACCTGTTGTACTGCCTGACGCCGCCGTTCCTCTCCCTGCCGGCCACCATTGCCGCCCTCACCATGGTCATCTCTCAACTTCGATCAACAGCACCAACTGATTATATATATGATCAGCACAAAACCAGCAAGGTAGCTTAGCTAGAGTTGCAGCGACCGATCAGATCAGCAGCTAGCTATATGCTGATCATCCGGCCACACTTCGCATCACTTCACACGTAGGAGTATGTGTATGGCTGCTACACACGAGTGACCTGCAGACAGCTAGCTAGCCCGGCTTATATAACGCTGCAGCTTTAGCTCGACATATTACTTGTTGTAGAGAGAGAGAGAAAAAAAGCTATAGTGGGAATTAATTGTGGCGTGGAGTGCAGTTGCAGGGAGTGGGGGAAGGGAAGCAGGAAAGAGACAAAAGGTTGGAGACCAAGAAGGTGTTCAGTGGAGCAGAGCTGTTGACCCGAGCCAAGATGAAGACACCGGGGAGCAAAGCATGCCCAGTTTTCCGCCAGTATTGCCACTGACATTCGCACCTGGCTGCTCCTCCTCCTGCTTGTTGAATTCATTTTCATTACCACAGAATCCTCTCATCCGAGACCCGGCCCAGTCTGTGATGGACTAAATTACCCCGTTATACATGATCTCATCTCTGATATGTTAAAATAAGATATGTTTAAGATAAGCCTAGACGACGTTACTCGTTATAGTTGATGTGTCATTAATGTTTAGATCTAATATAGATGTTCTATCTTAAGTTTAGATAATAGCCAGAAGTTATGTAGATGTTAACTTATTACATGTCATATATGAGCATTTATGCCTATAACGAGTTCAAAATATTGTTTGGCGTCGATAAGAAAAAACCTTAAACAGATTTATATTTTTACCCGCTATTAGTAATAGGTGGAGCCTTGATCTTTTCGTCTCACCCGACCAAGCACATGCAACCACATATTTTTTATCCTATCTCTCAAACTCTCTTTCCTGTCCTCTCAATCTCTTCTCTCTTGAAGCATCCCCGTGCGTCGGCCTTCGTGGCCTCTACCCCTGTTCGCTGGGCACTACGCCGACCTCCTCTGCCCTCGTCTACTAGACACTGTCTCCTTAGTCCCCTGCCCACCAGTGCCTAGATCCAACCTCCACGAGGTCATGGGATGCCAAATCTAACTACTCAACACCTAGGTCCACCGAGCTCCATCCTCGTCTGCCAAGCACTACTTGTTTTGCCCCCCTTCGCCAAATGCTGCCTCCTCCACCCCCCGACCGCTGGTAGCCACCAATCCCCCTTGCTGCCGCCATCATCGCAACTACCTTATTTACAAGCTTAGGAGGCTCTTGTATAGTGCTCCCTCCTCCTTACCCTCTTGCAATAGCAGAGCCCCACGAGGAGGGCTCGCTGGCGCTACAAGTGGAGCAGATGGTGACGGTGTGTGCCACCATCTAGGGGTGGATGGGTGAAGGCCACGCCATGCATCGTGGGCACATCTTCCACGCCGTCAACTGCCTTCGGTGCCACCGCCTCCACTTCACCTCCCTCCAGGTGTCTCTCGTACATTCCAGATGTTGTGCCCTATGCTTTGCTTGAGATTCACAACACTTCTATTCCACCTTTGCCACATTTCGTGTGAAATGTGATTTGTGTCACTCTAAATGAACTAGATAAAGAATCTACAACCTTTTTGCATAGCTTGTATGTGTAAAGATTTAGAGATAAACAAAATCAAAATCGAGTAACTGGTTGGCAATGGTAGTATACTCCTTTTTTTCTCGGTTATTCATACCTGTATCATAATTTTATTTTATATATTTTTTTAGGTTATTGGTATAAGTGACGGATGATATCTTTTACACCGTTTGAGATATGACGGGTTTCAGTTTTCATTTGTCATACATATTTATTACCATTAACGGATGATATTTTTCTCATCACTGACCATTTATTAGTGACAAGAACTAAACCCATTATAAATATGAGATGTTGCTCATTAAAGATGAGAGGTTTCCTTGTAATGTTCATTGCACCACCATTCTGAATTTCTGATCCTTGAGCCAACCATTTGTTGTCTTCCTTCTCTTCCTATCTGATACTATCAGCTTCCTTCTCCCTTGAGGAACCAAAAAAGCTTGCTGATTTAACCATTTGAGCAGAATTTCATTCAGTTTTAAACAGTGACTTAATTAGTACCACTGCCCTATTCTTTTGTTGTTATTGATTATAGATTATCACAGGCACGCTTCCTAATCTCTTAAACGATGTTTCGGGTAAAAAAAATATATAAATGTTTTTTCATACGATCTTTCTAAAATAACTTTTTAACTTTGTACTCCTTAAATAACTATTATAAAATCAGACCATCTAGAAAAATCTAAAAATCTCATTGCTATGAGAAACTAGAGATTCTATGAAGAAGCCTATGAGTATCCAACTGGTGAAAAAAAAATCTAAGGAAGCTTTTGACTGTTAGGAGTTTGTTTTCTAGATTTTGAAGCTATTGAGTTTTAAAATCTAGATACTGTTTAGGAGATCTAAAAATACTAGGAATAACAAGAACCGTCAGAAACCCCACCCAAACAGAACCTTTATGCAGGCAGAAGTACTAGTATACACTTTAGGTGTTCATTTTCAGTGTTTGAAAGCAGAAATCGGATTACCATGTGCATAAATAGGAAAGCATGTGTCCAATCGGGGAAAAAAGAACAAAGGCTCAATCTTGTCACTGGACGTCCCACGTGTACGAGATATGAGTTGGGTTGGATGGATGCAAAAAATTCCTAGCTATCTCTCCCTGCATGCATGGACTACATATATTGGCAGGAGTACTCCGAAGAATTCTTTCAGACCCTACCAAAATAAAGGTGTCTGTAGGAGGCTGTGCAGTGTGTGGCTACAAGGATTGAGCTTTGAAATTGGATTGAAAAGTTGCCAATCTATTGCAAGAAAGGCTAATCACAGATTTTTCTTTTTCTTTTTCATCTCGGGTAAACAAAAAGGCTAGTGAGCTTACGGAGATAGATGCATGGTCTTATTCTCCAAGCTATCAAATAAAGTGCAAAAATTTCTTGAAAGATTTTCTTTTTGCATTGTTATCAACTATCATAAACAGGAAATGATGGAGATCAGGTAGAGGATCGGACGATCATCACCTCGAACTAAGACGCAACTAACCAAACGCCTGCATTATGCACCGTACAATGCATGCACACATTGATCACGATATGTTCTTATCTCTTTCAGACCGGATCTCCCGTACTTAAAGACGAGGTTAATTAATAATCCCGGGTGCAGAGAATCAGAAATGTCAGGTGCTGCATGCATGCAAGCTGATCCAAGGGGGTCGATGGATGGATGAATCGAGCTCGCCAGAAAGCTTCAAAAGGAATTTATTGACTGGTACAGATGCATCATGCATGCATGCAGATGTAGTCGTCAAGGAACAAGGAACAATTAACAACAGAGCCATGGAAGCATAATAACCTTTCAAAAATCCTCTAGTAGTATCAAGCTACGTAACCGGGCCCCATATGGCCATATGTATGTGTCATATGAGAGAGAGAGTATGCATTGTATTTTAAATTTGCATGAAGCTAAAAATCATGTATCCAATTCTGTGAGCAGTGAGAAAGAAAGGATGAGAAGGAGATACTAGCCAAGCTTGCACGTGAAAACAGGAGATACACTATTTTGTGATCTCCACCAACTGAAAGATACATGGCGGTGGATCTACTTAGAAACAGTTAGTTCCCTATAGTTTCTTTTATATATGTTTATACTTATAAGCTAAAATTTAAATTTTAAAACTTTACTTTAAGTTAATTTTATAGTTTTTTATCGTAGTTTATTTTATAACATTTGCTTTTTAAATCAATAAGAGCACATATAAAAGTTTTACCTATAAATTATTTTTTAGTTGCTAATAAACCATATATATAGATAGATAAGTATAAGCATAAGCGAAAACAATAGGGGTGTTAGTAACAGTTGATTATTCTATGAGGTAGCCGTTAAGGGTGAACATTCAGACTAACCGAGAAAATTGATTTGGTTTCTCCGTCTTTTTCAATAGTCGGTCTTTAGAAAAACAAAGACCATGACTTCGTGACTCCCGAAGCGGTGGTCTCCTTCGCCACTGAGGTCCAACCGGTCAATAGGTGCCAAAGTGCAGGGCGAGTATTGGGCGATGGCACTGGACGTTGGTTTTGAAGAGAGTATCGGGTGGTAGCAGCGCTAGCATATGGTGTAGAGGATGAGCGTCAGGCGGCGACGTCGAGCACTACAGGTTAGGGCGGTGTCGAGTGAGGGGATGGGTAGATGGGATCTAAGAAAAAACAGTGAGATATGGGGAGTAAGGGATTTTTTTACCCTGATAGACTTGATTGTTTTATTGGGCTATTTCATTATTTCAGTTTTTCTGGTCACTTCGTTTAGCCAAGGAGATGACCGAATTAACCGGAATTAATTTGATTAATTCAAATTAGTGATCAAACTTTTCGGTTTTGGTTTCTTCAGTTTTGGTCCCAGTCATTTCAATTTGGTTTATCATTTTCGGTTTACTATGCTTACCCCTATTAGCCGCTATGCTAGCTATAGGCTAGGTGACAGGGACTTGACCAATAGCTACTTCTCTCTATTCATAAATAGTATTTCTAAGTTATTATAGAGATTAAGATTGAGAAAGAAAAAAATTATTGTCCCAATGGATAGACTGGGAGGATGGTCGGAAATAATATGAAAAAGAATAAATGAGAGTTAATTAATGGCATAAGTACACTGACATGTTTATATTTATGGCTAAACTTAAAATCGTTTGCTTATGTTTATAAACAAAAGAGTACATTAAGATATGATGAATAATCTAGTAGAACAGATATAATAATTTGATTTAAATGGCCTATAGAAGTTGTCATGTCAGACTTATAATGAGTTTGAGAAGAGAGAGGTGAAGATTGAAAATAAGCAGATTGCAAATCGCCAGCTACATCAAAGGATGTAACAAGCTTTATAAGAGAATGTGGCAACTCATTAATAGTGTGAAGTGTTTCTATAGTTAACTGCTAATAATATAGTAATATTGTATGGATAAACTATTACGGTTGCAGCAGTAAATATAAATATAGTCGTAGATAGAGTCAGCCATTTTCTTTGTGTTGACCTTCTTTTAGCTTTGTATACTACTATCGTAGGAGTACTTGATCCCATCAATGCCATGGGCTTATGCAGTGGTGTTCCAAAGGAGCGCGCATCCACACGCGGGCACAGTAGCAGGTAGTACAAGACGGAGGAGGCGGACAGGGAACACGTACAGATACTGAGACACCACAGGAGAGGAGGGAGGCGGTGAACTGGGAGGAGCTCATTGCACAGCGCCGCCATCATTGGCATGCAGGGGAAACCAAGCGGCTCATCATTCCCCTCCGACCGGAGGCCTCTGATCCTCAATGCCACCCAATCCATGCATGCCAATCTATATATGCCGGGTACATCTAGCTATGTTGATCTTGAACTCTTGAGATTGCTACAGTAGCATCTGCCTTACCGCTTCAAGTACTCTCTATACTAGCTAACTTCATAGTACTACTAGTAGCTGGAGTAGAAGCTTCCATCCTCGCAGGCATGGATGTTAATTGCAGATATACTATATAATACCTGATGTATATCGTGGCTAGGTTCACAAAACAGGCAAGGCATGCCTGTTCAAGACGCACCCCTTTGGCCGACCCTTGACCATCGACGGAGAAGACGCTGCCCACTGTGCCAAACCCGTGACACGCTAGGAGAGTATCGGTATCAATAACAGGCCTGGATTGTTGCAGGAAATTTTAGAGACGTGTATGCTCAAATTTGGAGAATATATATATGCTCTGTACAGAAAAGCTCTTGCCAAGGATGGATCACTGTTTGGACTGCCATTGCCGTGGAAATTCCTACAATTGATTCAAGAAAGAACAATGGATAGCGTGCCCCAGCTGAGACCCTGATGATGCTAAGGCTAGCTGATTTGCAGGGGGGAACTGTACATTTGTCATCTCAGCCCAATCAACAGTAGATCCAATTGTGTTTTTGGCCGGAGACGAGATGAGATGCAGAGAGTAGTTGGAATGTGGTCATGCATGCAGATGCAGGGCTGGCACCATTGCATTGCAAGGGGCCAGAGAGAGAGAGAGAGAGAAGGGGAGGATACTACTGCACACTCCGGTTTGTTTCCCGCGCTGGCCCCACGAGCATGATGATTCTGTCTCCCAAAGCTTTTTCGTCTACTACTCGCCAATAAGTTAAAGATCAGGATGAGCTTAGTATTTGGGCTATAGGTAGCCTGACTGGTCGTGTGGCTGGCCCATTGGAATGGAATAATATGTTTGTGTTGTGTGCGTGTTTTCTCCTTGTCATCGTATCATTCTCCTGTCCTTGGCTACGCTACAACAGACTCTACTACTACTACTGAAAATTGCACGCAGGCATGCATGCACGATTGCACAATCGCTGCCTGCTGCTGCAATCTGCACGCATCTTCTCCTATCCTCCTCTGCCTCTTGCATCCCTCGACGCAGGCAGCGCCCGCCGTGGCCGTCGTTGGCGAGGCTGGCACGTACTGCATCCACTGCTGTTCCATGTCAAGCACGAGCACCGGTTGAGAATTTGAGACGAGACGTTGGCATTGTCAACTGGGAGAATCCAATGTCCTTCTCAACAGCAATGGGAGGAGAATTTGTAACACTAGCACAACTTAAAACTAGGAGATGTTCCTAGTTCTGACTCCAAACGAGTATGATACCCTCTTCCCTTTTTAGAGCCACCAGCAGATATCGATGCAAGCGGCACAGGGAATCTGTTTACGTTTTTAGTTTGCGATCCAAGTAGACAGATAGGTTGGGAGTATCAAACAGATCGTTTGGATTTCTAAATCCCTATGTACTTTGGCCCTAATCAAGGCTGGTTCTGCAAAAGTAATCAGAGCCCATAATCTGGGCTCTAAGACTGGGACACTACCATAGATAAATAGATGAAGCAATGGGTTAATAAAACAAAAGCACAAACTGCTGCAGTTCCTTAAATACATACAGTAATGACACAGCATAGAAAAGGTTGAAGCCTATATAGCTTACGCAAGGATACGTTGCTGGGTGTAACTGGAATACTGGATTTGTCAACTGAATGACAGTACCCCTTCATACATATGCAGGGCCCACACATTGCATAAAAACTTCAAAGCGTCATTTCAGCCATCGAGTATAAACAGGCAGTTCCTTATTTCATATTTAAACTTGAAGATGCTCACCAAAGGAGAAAAGGCGGAGAGAAAGAAGACAACAGTTAACTTTATGCTAAATTCAAACAGATGTTTGGTTCATAGAACTAACATCCATGATCCTCGCACAATGTCCTTCATGCTGTCATAACCAGCCCTGTGCATCCAAAAAGGAGCCAATTGGTCAGTATGACTGATAAACGTGTGCTACATATATATATATATATATATAAATAAATAAACAGGTGGAGCTTCCAGACAGAGTGTCATCAGCGAAGGAACAAAACAGAACCAAATTGTACCAGAGGAAACTGAATAAAGCAGCAACCCATATGCTGACCCAGGTTGAGGTGGAAACAAAGGATGCACAGAGTAAACGCCATGCGAGCACATGCCAATCTGATAGGAAAGAAATTGCACTCCCCAAACTTAACCATCTGACACATCCCAACGTGTATGCCATCAAAGGTTACGGTGATGCCTTCAAATGGGAGAGGAACCTCCCAAAGAGCACCTATCATCAAAGGCATGAAGACTAAATAGTTGCAGCATCTAAGATGCAATAAAATTCCATGCCACTCAAAAGTTGTACCAAGAGAGTGAACAACACTAGAAACAAACAGCATAAAGGTACAGAATGATTTCATCACCCAATGGATGCAAATGCCAACACGGTTTACGTCAGTGTGTCATGATTCATAACTCTGAAGATAAAGTATTCCATACACAATAACTTCAGGGGACCATTTGCAGTTACTATTAGTGGAAGAAACGAAGCTTGGCAAGACGAAGTATACTATCTGTACTTCTGTCATTATTATATGTCCTTTGTTTCTTGTTGTCACAGGCTGCAAACAAAACTATCAAAGAGCACTGCAGAACAGATAAAAAGAAATGGTTTGCAGCGGACAGTTCCTTATGATTTGCAGTAAAAAACATGGATGAGAAAAGGACTTACTCCTCCATTCGCAAATATAAGCATTTTAAAATTATTTAGTAAAGATTCTCTCAGTCAACTCAATGGTCAAATTTTAAATTGTTTGAATACTCTTTCTAAGCACCTGATTGGCTGAAAATGCCTAGATTCCCATGCATTGGAATTAAGAGGTGCACATGGAAGGTAAGACTGAAGAATTACTATATAGTTTATATATTTGCAACACTTCTGTCCCAGATTTCCCTAAATCTTGTTATCTTTTGATGGTTGCCCACATGAATCAAGATGGTCACTACTCACTCATGATAAATTAAAAGATATTCTATATCAAAGTGAAGGCAAGTGACTCAACAAAGAAAGCAAGTACTTACTCCAAAATTTGGTAACGTTGTTCACCAGCATTTGTTCATTTCGGCAACTGTACTTTACATCCGAATTGCCAGAAATTAGCGAGTAGTGACAATACTCCTATTTGTATGTTAAAAAATTCAACCAATGGCCACATAATAATTAACTTTTTGGTGGTTACCTTTCTTAAAAAAATGACCAGTAAATTGCATAAAGCACCATATTTCAACTTTTCAACTAAACAAAATCAAATCAAGAGTTTGGGAAGAATTTCTCAGTCTCCATTGCTGTCACTAATACCAATGCCATCAAATCACAGGTCTAGTAAACAACTTTCAACTGTTAAGGCAACACTAAGTAAATGAGAACAGATCAACAGAAGAAGGGGGAAATTATAGAATAAAGCAAATAAATGCTCATAACTGACTGTACATGATGCATCGAATGAGAGGACTTTATATTCTCAAATACGAGATGTAAACAACCAGGTCACGTTCTGTAAAATGGATACACCATTGATATCAACCCAGAGGTTAATTTCAAACAAACTTTTAGCTCATAAGAGAAAGGACAAAGTAAGTGATCTGAACTACAACAAAAATGGTTGACAAACAGCAAAGCTTTATGTATAAGTTGACATGAAGACAACTAATACTGATCATACAATCTAAAGTGCGCCAGCATATCTAAGAAAGGGGGAAAGCACAAGCATGGGCAGATATAATTTCCATACAAATTTTAACCAAAGAAGAGCTTCTACTAGTCCCTTATAAACGAAACAGAAAAACTATTCTATTCTGGGATAGAGAGAAGTCAAAACGTGAGCGATCATTGAGAGCAACTCTCAGCTTAAACCAACTGAAAACTGAAAAGTCCCACTGATATAAAACATTGTGCTAGAAGGGACTCTACATCATGGTTTGGTATAGAGGCTCTGAAAAAGGCCACAGGCTAAACAGAAGGAATTCCGACTAAGCTTTTCCCATATCTATTTCCTCAAACTTCGGCACCACCAAGAACACAAATGGTGGCAATTCGAAGAGCACATAATGCAGGAATATCACGATAAGTGTTGGGATCGCAACAAACAGCAAGGAGATGACAACAAAACTAACCTTAGGTCCCCAAATACATTGGTTTACTAACGTAGGATGCAGACACGCATGATTCTCCCACGAATTAGTATTGGGACTTATATAGCATCTCCTAATCATCCTTGGGATTCATAGCAACTAGTGAAAACCCTAGCTACCATTGAAACACTAGTATAAGAAATCCAGTGGCGACCTGATGCCCCACCTAAAATGGCCAAGTTGGACACTCAATTTTTACTCCCTCTAGGGCCTAAAGGACACAGGGTTCATCACTTCTGCTACTCAGATTCCGAAGGGGTAAATTTTGCGCTCAAGTCGTAATCACGAAGCCAATCACAACAATCGAGCCAAATCTAGAACAGGATGGAGATGACAAGACGGGGCAAGGGATCACCTGAATAGAGGCAGATCGAACCGGAGTGGATCAGGAGAGCTTGGCCGCGGAAGGGATGAGGGGGATGCCAATGGTGGCGCCGCCCTTGGCCTTGGCCTCCTGCGCCTCGCGGATCTTCTGCATCTGGATCATCCGCTCCATGACGAGCTCATATTGGCACTTCTCGTAGGCGTGGCGCTCGGGCTCGCACTTCCACGGGAGGTAGTACTCGGCGACGCGGCACTTGTTGAGGGGGATGAGGAGGTGGGCGCACTGGTCGCGGTAGGACAGCGGGAGGTGCGCCTCCGCCATCTCCGCCTGGGTCGCGATTTGCGGCTTCGAGGAGCCCAGCTGCACGCCGGCCGCCGCCGCCGCCGCCTCCATCTCGCGCTCTTCCTTTTTCTCTCTCCTCTCAGGCGAGGGTGTCGATGGTTGGTGCAGGTGTGGTGCGGTCTGTGGATGCGGACGGTTGGATCGGTCGCTTTGGGCTCGAGCTGGACCAAGAAGCTTCTCGCTTCCGCCGAGTAAGGGTGTCTGAGAGAACCGGGGAGAAAATGGATAAGATTGTAAAATTTGCTGAGTTATTATTGTACGATTGATTAGGTATTCATTATTTTAAATTTAAAAATAAAATAAATTAATATGAGTTTTTAAAGTAGCTTTTTTTTATAAAATTTTAAAATAATATGCGTTTAGTAGTTCAGAAAACATATAAACGAAAAATGAGAGACTTTTTAGTGATATATGCAACCTAAATTAGGATATTAGAGCACGCTACAGGCTGCTCTCTTTCTAGCCACTTTTAATACTATCAAAATATTTTGATATTACTAAATTTTAGTAGTATTGAATGCATTTAGTTTAAAAAACTTGTTAAATTTTGGTAGAGTTTTTAAAAGTAAAAACTTCTAAAATTTAGTGGAGTAGCACTCGTAAGAACATGCAGTTTAGATTGCTGCCATCAATTTTTTTATTATATGATTGATACACACGCACATCTATCACTATGAGACGAAAACCAGTGACGTGTCTGTTCTCACTAAAATATTGTTGAAAGCTCACTTACGTTTGTGTCAAATTTGTGAGTATTAGGATTTAAATCTTAAAGGATAGAGTTATACACCCACAACTTTACCATCACACCAATGTTGCTTTCTCATATTGCTACTATTTTTAACGATACTAAATTTTGACAATGACACACTTGGTAGGTAGCAATATAAACATATCCTAAATATTATGCCATATCTTATCATGCTGAGATTTTATAATTTTCTAGAAACTTCTCTACATAACTTCACACAAAAATATGTGTAGGTTATCAAATTAAATAACACCCACACACACCTCTATCCTACCAAATTTTAGAATTGTCAAACTTTACCAAAAATGTTGTAATTGAAGGTTAATTTTGGAATCAAAGTGAACCCATCCAATTTGTTTGGTTTGTTGCTCTTCTATATAAGAGCCAAAATTTTGTAGGTTTGAAAATGACATTGAAGTGAATAAGCTCTATATGGCATCACCATATCGATACAAATTACTAGAAACTTGTGAGATCTGTATATTTTAGCACATCACATTTTGTCATATGCTAAGCAAATGCATTTGCGGGCATGTGTGTGTAAGAGCAGATACAATAGTCTAGGGTGTACCGGCTATAGCAAGGCCACATCAACTGCATTGCTTAGCTCGAAGTGAGAGAGGAGGGAGAACGAGAGCCGGCAACAGTTCCAGTGATAGCTGTAACACATGTTTGAAGATGAAAAGTGCATAAGAAGCTGGATGCAAGAGCTAGAGTAAGTTTAGAAAAAATATATCTAATTTATTAGTATATAATTAATCATATATTAATTATTTTAAATTTAAAAATAGATTAAATGACTTTTAAAACAATTATATATATATATATTTAAAAAAACATACATATAGTTCAGAAAGTGTGCACATAAAAAAACAAAACAAGTATATTTTACTCACTTTCCCTAAGTCTCGAATGCTCTCTTGGACTGATTGATGATGGATTATTTTAATGCAATGTAAAATGGGTGGAGCCCTTATTGTTTACCTTTAGCTTATAAGTATAAAAAATTAAATTTTAAAACTTAATTTTGGATTTTTTTTCATTGTAGTTTATTTTTAAAATATTTAATTTTAAATCATGAAGTACATATATGTTAAAAAATTTAACTATAAATTATTTTTACTCGTCGTCAATAAGCCCGTTTTCTCTAGGAAGCACTATATTAGAGGCCACTCGGCTGAGCTTGCTGTGGCGTTTTGGCCCACTCGGCACAACGCAGCCACTCTGTTACGAAGTTAAGGGCTTGAAAACCAAGCGTTTGTTGTTGGCTAGCTTAGACGAGCAGCCCCTAGGCAGTGACATTTGTATGTTTTTAAAATGATATATATTGGTTCCCCTTCTAAAAAACTAATTAAATAATGGAATTGGTACATGTGTTCACCTCTTTCGTGATATATAGCGAGTCTGTTTGGGCTGTAGCCAATGTAAATCTCATGGAAATATTGGCAAGCTAAAATGTGTTTGTTGACAAAATTTTGCCTCAATTGCTTAATCTTTGTTTTGCTTTGTGCTCAACTAAAGTACTGGACAGTATGTTTGCAGTTTTTGGTGGGCTTAGCAAGCATCATTTAGGTACCGACCCAAACAAGCCTTACAAGTCCAATACTCCGGGCAGGTGTGTCATGAGCGACAAATACTGTATTAGCGTTTGAGAAGAGAGTCCTTTGGGGAGGAGCAGGGCACTGCACTGGTAATCTGCGAAATCAGCGGCCCACGAAAAGAAAAGTTTAACATGTAACACACATTGTGCATTTGCATGGAACATTTCTTTTCAGGTGAGAGCTACAGGCTACAGAGCCTCAAGAAAGTAACAGAGAAGCTGAGTTGTGGAGGCCCATAGCACAAATACGGAAGCAATGGAGGCCTAGTTTCCACTTCACAACGAAACGGCCTGGTAGGCTAGCACAAGAATCTTTAGCTTTACACTGGCTCGATGAACGCAATTATTACAAGAATGCTTTACTTTGTGTCACGATGAACGCTGCCAACGGCACAACGCGGAACGCATTAGGGCAGCAGGTTGATCGGAGCAACGCGTGTCAAATCCCAGGTTCCGAATGTCTCTCCTCCAGTGCAACTGCAGTAGAGGACTAGCTTGATCGGAGCAACGCACGCGTCCAGGCGTGCAAAATCCAGGTTTTGAATGTCTCTACAATGCAAAATGAACAGTGAATGACATCAGGTGGCTGTCAAATTTTAGATTCCAATATAATCATATAAGGCTAATTTTGAATTTTAGACAAGCTTTTGATAAACTGAGATTTTCAGTTAACCCATCACTCACTCACTCTTGGATATATTTCTTGCTGAAAGTATACCTGATCCCACTGATAACAAGTAGGTCCAAACAATTCACTAAGGTAGTTGCGAGGCTCAGCAAAGCCAATAATTTTTTTTATAATCCATGTTTAGTTTAGCTGTGAATATTTTTTCCCGGTTTTGTAGTTCCAGAATTACAGCATTCTGGAAATTTCTATCCTCCGTTCATTCTGACCATTGTAGTTTACTTTTAGTTGTCACACGAAAAACAGGCGGAAACAAAAATAACACCCACAAAAAATATGTGAAATTTTTTTAAAAAAATGGATCAGAGTTCTGGCTTGGAATCCACCTCCGAAGAGGGGTCACATTTTGCGCACAGTATAATCGTAGTCGATCATCTGGGGAAAGGATCCTCACTTCCATCCAAGTTTATCTCAATCCAACAACTGGTGCAACAAAAGGGACTCAGAAACATATCAGATCTAGTGAAACACCGAGAGAAACAAAACCAAAGAAATCAATCTGGTGCAAAGATCTAGGGAAACACCGAGAGAAACAAAACCAAAGAAATCAATCTGGTGGAAATCAGATGTAGCGGTTTGATCAGAACTACTGGCTTAGAAGCCCACTCCGAAGAGAAGAGCTTGCAAATATCGCACAGCATAATCATAGTCGCTAATTGGGGGAAAGGATCATCACTTCAAAACTGCACCGGATTTGCAACAACTACAACCAAATGCAATAGGTCTACCTAGAACGAAAGGAGAACAGAACGGAACACATCTGATACACCACGAATTACCGGCGCAGGGGAGAGGAACACGGGGTGTGTTTTGGAGGAACCGGATGCGCTGGTTATATAGGGTTGAGGGGTCGGCGACGAGGAAACCCTATCTCGCATCGGATTGTGATAACCGGGCCGAGTTGTAACCAAATTGGGCCCAACTCTATACTTTGTCGTTTTTTATTTTTCCCTTTTTGGGGGGTATATATATACTGGGATGAATAGCAGAAGAACACATTGCAGTGCAGTAAGAAGAAATCCATTTCCTCTTGCAGTCTGGAGATACATATGACAGAAGTGAGATGAATTTTATTGAGAGCAGGGTTGCCCTGTTTGTCGGGATCGGATGACCCCGACGAAATTCCTAAATACTCTACTAAAACATTAATTTGATGTATGGTTCACCGTGCTATCTAATGGAGCTGACCCTGAAATTGAGGGAAGAAAAACTCCAACAAAAGAGTCACCAAATATATGGAGAATGATATACCTACATCCCTACGGGAGCTTTACAGATTCACATGGGTGGAGACACAGTATCATCACTGTGATCGATTAAAACTAGATTAGCCAAACTAAGACGGACGTTCATCTCGTGTTATGGACCGTATTATCCTGTTACTAGGCTAAAAGCAATATGGGCCTATAGACAGATCTCATGTCTGGTCCAGCTGTCACATTCCGGGACATAAAAACAAACACTTCGGCCTACCCCGATCCCTATCATTTTCCCCCAAGAACAGAAGCAAGAGAAAACACGCTATCCGCACGGCTTGCACCTGGTCTCATGTGCGTGTGCACGGACACGCTACACGGAATACACGTTTGCGACGGCGACCAGAGTTTGGGCATGTAGTATTGTATTCGTAGCCCGAAATGACCAGACCAGACCAGAGAGATGGCGTGAATGTGAAATGGACCGATACGACGGACGACCGAACAAGTTGAGTACTCCGTATAAAAATTATTAGTACTCCGAATAAAAAATCTTGGACTTGTACGATGACGCAGGCCAAGCTGCCGCTAAACTGATTGACGAAAAGTCTTGCTCCACTGGAGTATGAACACCTCGTGCATGACCGTTCGATCGTATGAACAGCGTGGACCATCCATCCATTCGGTCAAGCGCCATGTAAACAGTTTTTGTCCTCTCTCTCTCTGTTTTTTTTTTCATATAACCTGCAGGGAAACTCCCTCCGAAAAAAAGGCATGGAAACAGCTAGAAAAGAAACAAAATAAAAAAAATTACAGATAATTTTTTTATAGATGTGTTATTATTCTAAAGCCAAACATGAAAAATATACTATGATATGTTTTTCTTAATTAAGTTCGGCCGGCATTCTCTCACCATAACTGCCAAATAAAATGGAAAACGAAACCTAAAATCAGCTGCTTTAAAATTTAAATTTTCACGAAGACGATGAGTTGATGCCACATCACTTAAACAATTGCGAAACTAGTATATTATTTATAAATGAACATTTTAGATAGAGAGAGAAATCTATACCTATACGGCTACTCTTTACGCTCCCGCGTTATTATGTCCGTAGGTCTGTATTTAACATTGTAGGTCACGTTAGAAATTCATTTATTCTGCACTTGTCGGAATGGAGAATCCAAACTGAATACTACTTGGAACTGTTCTTAATTCCAGACTTATGGAAATATATAAAAGCTAAGAGTAAGACTCTAAAATAAGTACAACTTGATATTTATTAAATACAAACATTTTTGGCTAATTACGATTCTCAGAATTATTAAATCATAAAATCTCTTTCAATATTTTTAAATCAAATTCAACCATATATATTTATATACAAATACTGCTCTATCTTTCAAGCCTATTTATATATGTATACTCTTCTAAGGGATAGTACCGTATAGTTGTTGGATTGCGTCACGCTTTGAAATCTAGTCCCTTAGGAGAATATTCACTAGTAAGATTATTTTTATATAGTTACATAGTTTAAATACTTCATAGATCCAAAAATAGAATTGGATCAATGAGTAATCGGAGCCCACCAACCTACTAGTTTCCTATGCTGTTCTCTCGTAGCTTTCGTCTACTTAGACCTTAGGCGAGAGACTGCAAGCGAAACAGATTGAAAGACTGCGAGCGGTCTTAGTCGTTGAATAATCGTGATTTGTTGCACAAACTGGACATATTCTATCAACGAGGAGTGATGAAAGTTCGAAGCGTTCACTCTCCATTGTAATATTCCTTCAAGCGTTGACTTTAAATATAATATTTAGTATTTATTTTATTAGAAAGTTACTATAAATATAAAATATATAAGTTATGTTTAAAATCTTTAGTAATAAAATAAGTATAGTTTTTCGTGAATAAGACAAATAATTAAATGGCACGTTAAAAATCAATTGCATCATATATATATATATATATATATATATATATATATATATATATAAACGATGGCAATATTATGTATCGAAGGTAACTACAACGAGCAACCTATGGTCTATCGATCACTGAGAATATGCATCCAACTTGAACGTTTACGTTAATTTTGCATATCGATATGCATGTAGACAATATCATTGTACAGGCCACATGCGTATACCGGCACACGCACACCAGATGCATGACCGTTGATAGACATTGACGTACCTAAACTACCAACACGACACAAAAATACAATATTGAACTAGTGGCCTAGTTGTAACTTGTAAGCCCAAGCTTAATTCAGAAAGAGAGCGAGCTAGTAGATTAATCAGCGAACTGACGAACTGCATGGATCACATTATCAGCATCACAGAGAATCTCCTCACACTGATACTAGTTCATTAACCACCAAAGCTATAGCACTAACCGATAACTTTCCAGGAAGTAGGAAAAGCAAAGCAAAAGAAAACGCTAAGTCAAGAAGCCAACAAGAGGTAACCAGCAAGAAACACCGCTAAGTGCGGGTGCACGAAAAAACGCCTGCAGCTGCATGTGATTTACCAGAAAACAGAAGGGGGATTGCAGTTGCAGTCATGCATGGTCCTACCACTCCTACCTAGAGCTTCTCCATCTTTTACACCAAAGGAGTCACAGATTTTGCACGAAAGAATGCGGATGTGGGCCACCACTGGCAAGTGAAAACAGCAGAGAATTTCGGCCAAATTCATGTCATTGTTTTTGAATGGTTTCCGGAATGACCGACCGGCCGGGACAGCGACCTGGCGATCGACTTGGACCGGAGACTGAACTGAAGCGTGATGACCAGATGACTGGACGCTTGCAGCTCTGAAGCTGCAGTTAATAATCTTGACTAGGATCGTTGGAGTTCGTCCGATCTTTAAAATTTGAGACATGTTTGGAACAACGCGTATAGGTTAAATTTTGGTTGGGGCTGGCAAATCGACAAACATGAAGGGTCGATTTTATTTTTTTTCTTCTGGTCTGTCAACTTGAATTTAACCTAATCTAGCTAGTTCAAGCGAAGTGAAGTCCATCTACACTTGGGGCGCAACAAAAGCTTTGTCTGGACAACTCCAGAAGTAAAAACGGTCATCTCTGTACCTTTTGGAGTATTTTCTTTTTTGCGAGTAGGGCATTTATGTACCTATAAAAAATCATCAAGCCAAACAAGGTATTAATAATTAAAAAATAATTTATAAGTAAAACTTTATTTTTAGCGATATAAAAATAAAAATAAAAATAATTAAGTTTTAAATTTTAAAATTTAGCTTATAGCAAACGATATGGTTGCTTGTATATCACGGTATGCAGTTTCAGCACGTGGAGAAGCTGGCACCACACCTTACATTTGGTTCCTTGTTCATCATGTACAAAGCCCAGTTGACAACTTGGAAAATTGTAGGCTAAGCTTTGCAAATTCAAAGGCTGTGGCTTCAGAGAATGGATCAGATATAAGCAGTGGCAACGGTTGCCGCCACCAGTTTTGCAAACTGCGGCGATAGAAGATGCTATAATTAAGTAGCAATCTAGCTATTCAATGGTTGGAGCTGTCAAGAACACATTGTTTAAGGAAGACTGGGTTGGGAGCTATCATTGGGCTCCTTGCACCAGCGTTTTGTACAACTATAGCTTGAAATTTAGTTCACCTTCAGTAAACCACAGGATGGTTGCATATTTCCCTCGAAAAAAAAAGGATGGTTGCATACTGGATAGGGAGAAATTGTCAGTGGATTATAGACTTAACAAGGTGCTCTGAAGTCTGAATCCATGGGGTGATTCATTATTTGCCACTAAACTGAAGAAACTGACGCACGCTATATGTGTCATCAGGAACAGCAAACAGAATTGATCATGAACCGTTGGGAGCTTGCCAACGTGTCCCGTCAAACCCTGTCAACACTATTGCAGGCATGCATTGACGCTGCAACAATGCAGACCAGATAACTCCATGTTCCGGTTGATGAAATGGTGGATCCCCCGGCATGATAACGGCTACACGATATAAAAGAAGCGAGTTTTTAGCCAGCCCGGAGCTTTAGATTCCTCTCCATCATTCTGATATGTTTTTTACATAAAATCATTCTGATTGCACATTTCACCAACCCACTAAAAAAAGTAATAGCGTCACTGTTGCGCCGATTAATCGAGAGGCATCCCATCGCCTGAAAAATACAAATTGGCAAATCGCCGTGGCTCGCAATCGTTCTGAACTTCTTCTGATTTCAGTGGACGATCCTGTAGAAAAAACCATCAATCAGTTATCTGATCGAAATTTCAACCTCCGTCAGATAATACCCGTAGCCGTCAAATCCTCTTCGTTTCCATATATGGTTAGGCATGGAAGTTTCCATGCCGGAATTCGGCGAAATGAAGAAGAACGTGTCGGTAGAGCATATTACCTATACACACACATATATATATATATATAAATCTTGTTACATGAGAGTTAGTTCAATTAGTGACCATGCTGTGTGTGATGCATGGCAGTAGAGGTCTGGTTGACGAGAAAGCAAAATGTTTGCGTGTGTTAAGAGTAAGTAGAGGGAGAGAGAGAGAGAGAGAGAGTTAATTAGAGGAGCTGAGTGAATCGACTCCAACATATATAACGAGCTTATGCTAATTGATTAATTGATTAATTAGGAGGTTGAAGCAAATGGGACACAGATGAAAAGTTGCAGGGGTGAATGGGCGAGGCCATTTCAGCTGATCAATCGCCGTCGTCTTCCCTGATCCACCACCAGCACAGTACAGCATTGTGCTAGCTCCCACTAGCATCTGTCTTGGGCATGGTTCATGACTCTCCATTGCTCGTTCGCTCATGGTGGCCTAAGCTGTGACAAAAACTGTATGTGGGGATCAGCAAGGTAGCTATCTCCAGCTATTGCAAATATATGGCCATTCTCTCTCGGTAATCTGTGCCATTATGTTCTAGCTCGAATTGTGGTTCAGAAATATCAGACCGTGTCTGCAGCAGTGTCCATCATGAACGAACTTTGACAGATAAGACAAGGAGTGTGACTGATGATGAAGTTTCCATTTCTCCCGCTAACGTTGGATTGTAGCTGAAGAAACTGTGTCTCTTCTAGCTTGTTCCTAACCTGGCTGTTCAGAAGCACAGGGGCAGTTTTTGACAGACTTTTGAGTGTTGATACCTCCACTCTGAGGGGATCAAAACAGTTCGAAACGATCCCCAATCAGTCAGGAAAATTTCATATTTATCATTTTTACTATTTAATATTAGCGGTACGATTTTTAAAGAATTTTTTAAAAATAAATTTTATATATGGTTAAAAAAACAACAAAAAAGGGTATCACTTTGGTTAGGAATATCCGTCACGATTTTTATCCCAGTGCTATCGCATCTGGAATTACCACTCACCAAAGCTTGCAAGATCATTGTGTGACTGTTTGGCTGTAGTGAGCAGTAAAATTAAGTACAGGTTTTCATCCGGAAGTGATTCTGCTTGCACGCTGTACACAACTCTGAACTCTGCTTTGTACGTAACTTGAAATGAACTGTACCGGTAGGACACAGGGGAACGTAACTGCTTAGGTGGCAGGTGGTTAGAGTAAGATTCTTTCACGCTTTGCACGTTTCGTCTTGTCGAATCTGGACTGTGGACCCGACCACAAAAGCACTAGTTCCAGTCGGTCTAGTTATTTAATGAACCAACTAAACAAGGTATTCACACTAAAATAACCCCTTTTTTATAAAAAAAAAGCCACTCTAATTTCTATACAATTGCACAGTACTACATTAGAGATTGTTCAAAAGTATAGTTGTATTTTGTATAGTGATGAACTTACTTTTAGAAATACTTTATTATATACGTATAGTAGTAGGCTTGTAAGCATTAATATAGCATATCTCAGTTCGGAGAGCTAAATATTCTGATAGGTAACAAGTGAGTAGTTAATGTTATTCTATTGTAATTATAAAAAGTATAATTATAAAAAATTAACTGTGATATGATTGTGTGATTATCTTCTGAGCTATTTTGGCCGCTTATATATACTGATATATTAATAGGAAATAGAATCAATCCACTCTCTTTTCGCAACTAAAAACGTCGCCGCTGTTGCTACCATCGCCAACCTTCTCCTTCGCTACTACTATACTACGAGAGATTGCTGAGGTCCGACGTCCTTAATGCCATCGTTCTCGAACAGTGCCCGTCGCCGATCCGATCGTCACCACCGGTGACGGCTGCACGTCATCGGGAGTGTCGCTGATCTCATCGCCCGCGCTACAGATCTGATCGCCCACCCCGTAGCTATCCTCATCACCGGGTGTGGCCGCTGAATCCGATCTTGCCTCCGCTTCCGCACCAGCGCCCGTCGCCGATCCGATCGCCACCATCGATGCTGACCGCATGTCACCGGGAGTGTCGTCGATCTCATCGCTCGCGATGTCGATCCGATTTGACTGTCGACCTGATCGCCCGCCGATCGATCCGATTGGATCTCCGATCTGATCGGATCTACTATCGACCTATCTGCTGTCGATTAAATCGCCCGCCGATCCAATCTAATCGGATCTACTGTCGATTCGATCCGACTGTCGACCTGATCGCCCGCCGATCGGTCTGATCGGATCCTGTCTATTGCCGATCCGATCCCTCCGATCAGATCGGCCACCGATCCGATCGACTCTATTGCCGATCCGATCCCTCCAACCTGATCGGCCACTGATTCGATCCCTCTGATCTGCCGATCCCTCCAAACTACCAATCCCTCCGATCTGCTGCCCATCCGATCTGATTGGCTCTCGATATGTTTAAATCGACTACCGACCCCTCCGATCCGCTCGGCCCATCGGCTGTCGATCCCCTCATGGCTGCTTCCGACAATCGCTGTCTTGCGGCTGATGCTACTCGCGCTGACGAAGCGCGTCGAGCTGAGGAGGCCCACCTTTGCAACGACGCCCTAGATGCGTACGAGAGGGCTCACGCGGCTCTCTGGGCGCAAGCCAACGCCGTCATCAACGTCAAGGCACTTATTCCCATCATCCTTAACAAGGCCACGAACTCCTACACCAAGTGGCGCGGTATGTTCCTCATCGTCCTCGGTAAATATGCCCTTACCTGCCACGTCCTCGAGGATGAAGCGTTCCCCACGCGCCCAGCGTGGGGCCATGCGGATTGCTGCGTCCTCACTTGGATGTACGGCACCGTCTCCAGCGACCTGCAGCAGTCGCTGATGATGCAGCAAGATCATGCCCGCAACGCGTGGTTCTACCTCGAGGACAAATTCCTCAGCCAGAAGGAGTCACGTGCCCTTCTTCTTGAGACGCAGTTTCACACCTTCTGTCAGGAGTCCCTGAGCATCACCTTGAATCCATGGCTGCCTCCCTCGCTAAATTCGGCGACCCCATCGGCGATAGGCAGATGGTGCTCACGCTTCTCTGCGGCCTTAGTGGCAAGTTCCGCCACATGGTGTCCATCCTTAAGATGCACCGGCCATTCCCAATATTTACTGAAGCGCTCACTCACCTTCTGTTGGAGGACATGGAGATCGATGCTCGTCCTCCGTCCCTACCGGCCACTCTCGTCGCTACGACGCCGCGTCCAGCGGCTCCGGGTGCCACCGTTGCTCCTTGTTCGGGAGCGCCTCCTCCTCCGCGCCCCGCTGCACCAACCGGAGGCCAGCGTAATGGCCGCCACCGTGGCTGCGGTGGACACGGCGGCTCTGCTGGTACCAGCTCTCCAGCGCCTTCTATTGGAGCTACCCTAGGTGGATAAGACAGCATCCTTCCCGGTATGGCCGTGTACCCGTCGTTCGCCCATCCTTGAGCTAGAACCGTGCGCATGTGGTCGTACGACCTGTTCGGTCGACCTCCGCCGCCACAGCCTACGTTCCATGTAGCCCCGCACTATGGCGGTTTTGGTGCTCTTTCCAGCACTTATGGAGGCGCATACGATGCCCTATCGTCCCTGTACGGTATGTACTACGGGGGAGCTGCACCGCCGGGCTTTTAGGCATCCTCACCAGCGTACCAGGCGGCGCCTTGGCCGCCCACTCATGGAGGGTCTTAGCACCAGGACTCCTTGGCGCACTCCTTCAACACCATGACACTCAACCAATCGGTCTCTGAGTGGTATGTTGATACGGGTGCCGGCTCCCACATGGCCTCGGACGCTGGTATACTCTCCACTATTTCCCCACCCTCTTCATCTACTCCTTCATCTGTCATTGTGGGCAATGGCGCTTTACTTCCTGTCACAGCCACTAGAATACACCGTTTTTTATTACCGCACCGTGATCTTGCTCTTAATAATGTTCTGGTATCACCCAACATTATTAAGAATTTAATTTTTATTCGTCGGTTTACTACCGACAATAATTGTTTCATTGAGTTTGATTATTTTAGTCTTTCTATGAATGATCTGTAAACCAGGAACGTGATCGCCAGGTGCAATAGTTCCGGTGACCTCTACCCATTTTTTGCACCATGTAGCAGCACCTCCGCGTTCATCGCCGCCCCCACCTCCCTTTGGCATCGCCGTCTCGGTCATCTTGGGCGCGACGTTCTGTTCAAATTTATTAGGTCCAATGTCATTTCCCGCAATAAAGATGATATCGATCATTTATGTCATGCGTGCCAACTCGGTCGATATGTACGTCTACCTTTCGGTTCATCTACTTCTCATGCTACTCACAATTTTGATTTAATCCATTGTGATTTATAGACCTCTCCACTTGTTAGTGTATTAGGATACAAATATTATCTTGTTATTCTTGATGACTGCTCTCACTACATTTGGACTTTTCTCCTTCGTCTCAAATCCGAGACATTTTCTATTATTTTCACTATTTTTGCGTATGTTTGCATACAGTTTGGCACAACCATCAAGAACATACAGTGCGACAATGGTCGTGAATTCGATAATTTCTAGGCCCACACGTTTTTTCTCTCTCACGGTGTTGCTCTCCGCATGTCGTGTCCATACACTTTCCAACAAAATGGTAAAGCAGAGTGTTCCATTCGTACCATCAATAACACTCTGTCTTCCCTTTTGTTTAGGTGAGTCTCCCTCTGACTTACTGGGTTTAGGCCATTCACAACGCTACATATCTTATGAACCACCTCCTCACCACAACACTTGCCTCCTCCACACCATACTACGTCCTCTTCTCTGTCCCGCCCTCCTATGATCATCTTAAAGTTTTTGTTTGCGGTTGTTATTTTAATATGTCATCTACAGCGCCCCACAAACTTGCCCCTCGTTCTTCTCTATACGTGTTCCTCGGCTACTCCTCGGAGCACAAAGGCTATCGATGCCTCAAGCTTCAGTCGAACCGCATTCTAATTTCTCGACATGTCATTTTCGATGAATCTTTTTTTGCCTTTCTCCGACTTGTCTACCACACCCATGGCACCTTCCGTCTTGGACTTTCTTATTGATGATGATCTCACCACTTCAGTTTCTGGAGCTTCTTTTTTGCGTGCAGGTACAACATCCTCCTCAACGACACACCCCGTGCATGAGGCCCCACTTGCGCCATAAAGCCCTGGTGTAGGGCCGTGGTCGCTCGAGTCCGCATCGTCCGGTGCCACTGCCCCTGTGCACCCTGCATAGGTCACTGCCAGCGGCACCACACCGATCACGAGTGTTGCCGGTCCTGCTGCCTCTGCTGCTCGTGCGCAGGCTGTTGCCAGTGATACCGGCTGCATAGTTGCCACTCGACCGATTGTCATCCCTCCGATGACCAATGCACACTTTTTGCGCACGCGTGGTAAAGCTGGCATCGCGTAGCTCGTGGATCGCCTCAACCTCCACGCTGTGTCCATGTCGTCTCTTCCTCGCTCTGTTCTTGATGCCCTGTTAGACCCCAATTGGTGATCTGCTATGCAGGCTGAGTATGACGCTTTGATTGTGAACGACACCTCAAGTCTTGTGCCTCGCCCTCCTGGCGTTAATGTTATGACTGGCAAGTGGATTTATCGTCACAAATTGCTCATCGATGGGTCTCTTGATCGTTATAAGACTCACTGGGTCCTACGAGATTTCACATAACGACCCGGTGTTGATTATGATGAGACTTTCAGTTCGGTTGTCAAGCCTGTGATAGTTTGAGTTGTTCTCACTCTGGCATTATCTCAGAACTGGCTCATTCATCAACTGGATGTGAAGAATGTATTTCTCCATGGCACTTTCACTGAGACAGTGTACTGCGTGCAGCCCTCTGGATTTGTGGATTCTTCTCGCTCAGATTTTGTCTGTTGGCTCAACAGGTCTTTATATGGTTTGAAGCAGGCTCCTCGTGCTTGGCATCACAGGTTCGCCTCTCACCTCGTGTCACTTGGATTTGTTGAAACAAAGTCAGATACTTCGCTCTTCATATATCGTCGAGGTCTAGACACGGTCTACTTACTACTATATGTTGATGATATTGTCCTTACTGCCTCCTCTGCGGGATTACTCAAGCATATCATTGAGGCTCTCCGGCGTGAGTTTGCGATGACGGATATGGGTCAGCTGCATCATTTTTTGGGCATTTCTATGACATGCTTCGCATATGGTCTGTTCCTTTCTCACCGACAGTACAGTCAAGATATTTTAGAGCGTGCCGGGATGAGTGCGTGCAAGCCGTGCAGCACGCATGTTGATCTCCACTCTAAATTATCTGCTGATAGACCACCTGTCGCTGACGCTACACAGTACCGCAGTCTAGCCGGTGCCCTGCAGTATCTGACCTTCACCCGACCCGACATTATCTTTGCAGTTTAGCAGATCTGTCTCTATATGCATGATTCTCGAAAGCCGCACCTCGCTGCTCTCAAGCGGATCTTGCGCTACTTGTAGTGCACCCTATCTCTTAGGCTGACCATGCGCCGATCTTTTCCTACAGATCTTGTTGTTTACACAGATACCGACTAGGCTGGCTGTCTTGATACTCACCGGTCGACCTCTGACTATGTCATATTTCTCGGGGATAACTTGGTGTCCTGGTCTTTCAAGCGTCAGCATACAGTCTTTAGATCAAGTGTTGAAGCTGAATATCGTGCTGTGGCGAATGGTGTTGCTGAAGCTACCTGCCTACGACAGCTGCTTCTTGACCTTCGCCACCCCCTTGACATGCCACCTTGGTCTGTTGTGACAATATCAGTGCTGTATATCTCTCCAGTAACCCGGTGTAACACCAGCGGACGAAGCATGTTGAGATTGATCTTTATTTTGTTCAAGAGAAGGTTGCTCTTGGTCACGTTTAGTTCCTACATGTTCCTACGATATCGCAGTATGCTGATGTCTTTATCAAGTACCTTCCTATCTCACTATTTCAGGAGTTTCGATCCAATCTGAATGTTAGCGATACTCCCGATTAGACTGCAGGAGAGTGTTAGTGTATTGTAATTATAAAAAGTGTAATTATAATAGATTAACTGTGGATGGCTGTGTGCTTGTCTTATGAGCCGTCTCGGCCGTCTATATATACTGATACATTGATAGAAAATAGAATCAATCATTCCCACATTTTAAGTTAATTATGTATATCTTTTAACTTTAAATTTGTTTTTTAAATTTTAAACTATAAATTCTTAAAATAAGTGAGAATTTTGATTAGGACCTAAAGATTTAAAAAAGGTGTAGCTCGCTTCTCTAAACAGGGCCTAGTATGGCATGAATACAACCACAATATTTTTTAATCTTCGAGAGTAAACATCATATTTTCTTGTTAGAAGTATGCACTTCAGTATGTAAGGAATAGGTTTCTTGGCCCCGAGAGTGGAGAGCGAGCATATAGCTAGGTATCGATTTAATTAGTCCCGGTAAATCATGATCTCACAAAACTAGCTAATATAACAGATAGACCAACTTAGGCACTCTCGTTAAATAGCAGGGAAAATACCACAACGAATTGACTTGACCTGGATCATTTGTGTTGCCTAAAAGCCAATACAAAAAAGAAAGGGCACGATCAGGCCTCGCAAAGAGTAATCAACTTTCGACATATTCTGACATGAAAGGCATCCAGGTAAATTTTGGCTTGATTAAGGTTCACAACATTTCTTATCGAAAACCGTATCCAACCCACTACTAGTATCTCTCTAATCCTTTGTGCATATTATCAGCCAACCCTTTTAAAAAAATTCTCATGTTAATATGAGAATAAAGAAAGATATTTAGAGTACGAAAAAGACTAAGCATATGACCACTCATCCCAAATTTTAGTTAGCGTAGAAAAAAACACCTATAACAGACTAGCCATTTGGTTAGGCTAGACATCCCATTAGCTAAGCAGGCTAAACTAGCTAGCCATCACGCACAAGTAATCACTAGTTATTGGGACCCACCTAAAGAAATTGAACTATGAAAAATGTGATTTAGCTAGTTTTTGGGTGCACAGGAAATATGACTAGGCAATTTTTTGACTAGCTAGTAGCTGTTAGAAGAGCCATGCCTATTGTAATTTTGTAATTACTTGAATAATTAAATAAAAATATTATGGTGTATTCTATAAATAGTTTACAGCCCAACTACAAGTCTTGATTTTTGAAACTGTAAAACGGTAAACTAACTTGCTATGAACTTCAAAAATATTAATTCAAATTACAGTAAATTGGTCTGAATTTGAAATATATTTCCATACAAAGAAGCTTCTTAACTAATATATTCACATTTACGTGTGACATCCAAGAATGCCGGGGAGGGGTAGAGATGATGGAGAGACGAATTCACCAATGAAGAATCCGATAACCTAATTGGCTAATTTAGAGAGGAAGAGCCTAAATTAAACCGTACGGTTTATTCTTGCAATAAACGAAGCGATGAGAGGCTTTATTTGGGCTTTAGCACACATTCTTGAGGTAATCTCGGTCATCCAAAGGTGATTGATATAGTTAGCGAAAAGATTAAACCAAGGGCCTTGGATTCTATAAGTCTAGTGCAGCACACAGTCTGCTCCTCGCCCCGATCCATCCCAGCGTGCCCAAGTGACACCATCACCATGCTGCTACAGCTTCATGCCACGGGCACGCCGGGCCCCACCACCACGACGGACCGGAGGTGCTCGCTAGTCGCCAGCAGCAGTCGGGTGGTCGCTCACTCCGTCCTGGTCCTCCGTCCGTCCGCGCCCGCGCGGTGAAAAATCTCCGAGCGAACCCAGCAAGTTTTGGGTCAAGATCCCGTGTTTTCACTTCATTTTCCTTGCACCCTCTGCTCCCCACCCAACCCCAACATATTTCCTTTTCTTTTATGTCCTTTCCCCCGTACTGTTTGCTGGCCCAGCCGAACGCATATCACGTTGCACAGTCCCAACTCCCCCCCAGCCTATATAAATCCACTTCTCAGCATCATCAAGCCATCCACGAATCGCCTCATCACCTCGATCGTATCATCGTCTCCTAATCCTTGGAGCACCTAACTTTGCTTGCTTGCTTAATTGCAACTGCCACTAGGTAGAGCTAGCTTGGATTAGTAGGATCGATCACATCTAACGTGGCGTAGTGCGTCGTGACAGAGAGAGAACGAGGGCTGTGATGGACCAGCTCCAGAAGCGTCCGGCGAACTACGTGCCGCTCAGCCCGGTCGGCTTCCTGCCGCGCGCCAATGCCGTCTACGGCGACCGCACCTCCGTCATCTACGGCCGCGTCCGCTTCACCTGGAGACAGACCTACGCTCGCTGCCGCCGCCTCGCCTCCTCCCTCCTCGCCCTCGGCGTCCACAAGAACGACGTGGTACGTGCTACTGCTGCCCAACCATGGCATCATCCACAGTACACCATCGCTAAGCTTCCGTGTTGGCACGTGTGTGATTTTCAAATATGCATGTGTGCAGGTGTCCGTTCTCGCGCCCAACGTTCCGGCAATGTACGAGATGCACTTCGCCGTGCCGATGGCCGGCGCGGTGCTCAACACCATCAACACGCGCCTCGATGCCAAGGCGGTGGCCGCCATCCTGCGCCATTCCGAGGCCAAGCTCTTCTTCGTTGACTACCAGTACGTGCGCCTAGCCAGCGACGCGCTTCAGCTCGTCGCCGACGAGGGGAAGCCGGTCCCGCTCGTGGCGGTCATCGACGACATTGATATGCCCACCGGCGTCCGCCTCGGCGAGCTCGAGTATGAGGGGCTGGTTGCTCGTGGGGACCCAGCGGTGGAGCTGCCTCAGCTCGCCGATGAGTGGGACGCCGTCACGCTGAACTACACGTCGGGCACCACGTCGGCGCCCAAGGGCGTGGTCTACAGCCACCGCGGCGCGTACCTGAGCACGATGAGCTTGCTCATGTCGTGGGTCGTTGGTGACGAGCCGGTGTACCTGTGGACGCTGCCCATGTTCCACTGCAATGGCTGGACCTTCACGTGGGGCATGGCGGCTCGCGGCGGCGTCAACGTCTGCATCCGCGACGCGCGCGCCGAGGACATCTACCGCGCCATCGCTCTCCACGGCGTCACCCACCTGTGCTGCGCGCCGGTGGTGTTCCACATCCTGCTCGAGGGCGGCGACGCGGCGACGCAGCTCGCGGCTCCGGTCCACGTGCTCACCGGCGGGGCCCCGCCGCCGGCCAAGATGCTGGAGCGCGTCGAGCGGATCGGCTTCCGCGTGACCCACGCCTACGGGCTCACCGAGGCCACCGGTCCGGCGCTGGCGTGCGAGTGGCGCGAGCAGTGGGACCGCCTGCCGCTGCCGGAGCGCGCTCGCCTCAAGTCCCGGCAAGGTGTGAGTGTCCTGTCCCTCGCCGACGCCGACGTCAAGGACGCCAAGACGATGGTGAGCGTGCCGCGCGACGGCAAGACCGTCGGAGAGATCGTGCTCCGCGGCAGCAGCATCATGAAGGGCTACCTTAAGAACACGGACGCGAACAACGACGCCTTCAAGGGCGAGTGGTTCTTGACCGGTGACGTCGGCGTCGTGCACCCCGACGGCTACATCGAGATCAAGGACAGGTCCAAGGACGTGATCATCAGCGGCGGCGAGAACATCTGCAGCAAGGAGGTGGAGGAGGTGCTGTTCAGCCACCCCGCCGTGGCCGACTCGGCGGTGGTCGCGATGCCGCACCCGCACTGGGGCGAGACGCCGTGCGCGTTCGTCGTGGCCAAGGACAGGGCGGCCGGCGTCTGCGAGGACGACGTGCTAGAATTCTGCCGCAAGCACATGTCGCGCTTCATGGTGCCCAAGAAGGTGGTCGTCTACGACGTCATCCCGAGGAACGGGAACGGGAAGGTTGAGAAGAACCTGCTCCGGGAAGCTGCCCGTAAGCTGGTGCCGGACGCATCGCCGCAGAAGACGAAGGTGAATAAGACGACGAACACCACGACGGTCGGCGGCCGCCGCGGCGAGCACCCGGTGGCACATGTCATGGCCGTCTCAAGGCTTTAAGGCAATCACCAGAATTCATCAACCTTTCTCGGTGAATCGGTGGTCACCTTTGCATGAGTAGGCGGGTAAAAAAAGTAGGAATTTGGCACTACGCCTGCCAAAAATTTACAAAATTAAGCATGGCGCGTGTTTTGCAGAGTTTTGGTATGTTCAGGTGTAAGAGTGAACTTGGTGTATTGCTGAGCAGTGACCACTCCGGTGTACTTTTTTTAACCTCCTTTTTTTTAATTTCGCACTTGTGTGCATTGTAAAATAACAGTGTTGAAATTTGGAGGAAGTTGTTCTTTTCAAGCTCCCGTCAATTAAATTGTTTTTCCTTCCAATGTCGCATTTGCAGGTTGCCCTTCACTCCAAAAGAGAGAGAATATTGCCCGCCCTTCTCTCGATGATTGCTTGAAACTGTGTAGCTTTTGCTCAACGTCATCGGTTAGTTCGGCATTCGGTTTGTTCCTCGGTTTTGTTTTTGTCATACTTCGGTACTCGATTTTTTTTCTTCAGTTTTCACCTCTTCCAAACTAATGCCACCAGAGAAATTAAGTAGGACGGCACACCACAGGTAGGACGGAGCAGCCTAGTGGGCTAGGTCGATCATGTGGTCCCCAACCTCATGTGAGACTTCATCGAACCTCTAGCGACCAAATGCAAGGCAAGAAAACCTTTTTCTCTGTTGTTTTTTATTTTATTTTTTTGAACAAGCATCTCGGTTTCTATTTTGCCGAAAGCGAACTATAAGAATATTGAAAAACCAAACCGATAAAAAAAAGAGTGTATCTACTAGGAGTTGTCCATCCGCACTTCCCTCAACAACCACCGTCTTAAAAAAAAAGAACAATAGTGTCTTGGTTAATAAAAAACTGATTGATCCCGTGTTTTATGCTCGATTCACATTCCTAGCTTCCATCCCTAGTTATATGGGCTCATTAGGATGCATGGTCCTAGCATTTGAAACTTGATTAAAAAAATTTCGTATAAATGACGACAAAGAAAGTTTTTTCAAAAAAATACTCATTTATGACTTTGGGAAGTGAAACACAGGTCTATATAGACAAACATGGAAATGTTTGTTAAGAATATATAAGCCGTAGCCAAATTCAAAATTTTATTTTAATTCCATCATGGTGTTTTTTGATTGCTCTATATTTTTTAGCATTAGTTTTAAACTGCAAAAACCTTGCCCTAAAATTATTTCTGGTTGACTTATTTATCTTTCCCCGGCTTGTATCTTTGTTCTAGAAAAAATTAACAGTGCTAAAACTTAGGCATTGCCAAATATTGGTACAGTAGATACGTAGAACATGTGTTTGTTGGGGATCAATACCCTGATAATGTAAGATGAGAACGTGGTAATGCTAAAATTGTGATGTCGCAATTCGTAAAGCTTTGATGAATTGTTTTTTTTTTGTTATTTTGCTAGCAAGCAAACTAGTAGCCCTGTAAGCGTGGCGAATTTTTTTTGTACTGAAAGAGCAGCTCTCGTGATCCTCATTCCGAAAAGCTAGCAAGCCTTATGTGCTTTACACGATGATGGAGACCACCGAGCACCACCTCATGAATTGCGTCAACTAAAACACGTAATACAGGCGTCGTCACTCACAAAGCAAGCAGCTACGTCGTCATCAAAGAGCGAATAAGAGTGAATTCACAAACTTTTTTTTTTTCACGCTGAACGGCTGAAGAAGAAGAATCAACGCAACATTCCTGGAAATCAGAAAGGGTGGTGTGGAATAAAGTTTGACTATTTCTAACTTCCCTATCAAATGGACCAAACAATGAAAACCAAGAACAGAAGAAAATTAAACAACAACGAAAACCAAGAACAGAAGAAACAACGTAAGGCGATCCATGCAGGGGAAAACTATGAGAAAACAACATTGCTTTTCATCGTTTGCATATTGACTGCAGTTAAAATATTGATATTAAAATTTAATTTTAAAGTTGATTTTAAGGTTTTTTTATTATAGTTTATTTTCTTACGTTGGTTTTAAAACACTAAAAACAAAAATATAGTAGCTTGCCCATTAAATATTTTTTGTTACTTAGTTATTTTTTTGAAGGATTATCAGTAGATCAAACAATAAGATCGATCGTGTGTGGAGAACGGCGAAGTGCCGAACCCTGCAAAATATCGCTACAAGGAAGTTGCCTCCGCTATGCATAGCAATATCGGCATATCGCAATGGACGACGCACTACCGGACTTTCGCATTCCTGGGTAGTTTGTTTACTACTAGCTCACTGCTTGTGGCCTTGTGCGTCGCAATTCTATTGAAATTTCGTGAAAATCGCCGATGTCAACGAGAGCGAATACAAGTTGAAAGCTGCTGCTACTACATCATAATAAAGCTTTTGATGCGACATGCAGGCAAGACCGACTAATGCTGTGTTCGTCAAGAAGCGTACTGTACGCGTTATGCTGATGTTGATCGCAGTATATTCCCGTTTCGAGATGACTATATGGGCTTCTTTCGGCTTAGAATTTTGGGTCGGGCCTCTCGCTACTCGACCCAACTAAATGAACCGCACGTACTTCACACTCGGACACTATTTTTTATTTAAATTTTTTATTAAAATATTTTAAAAACATATATATATATTTTAAAAATACAGATATATAAAGAGTTTTTTTAAAAAAAACGTCCCACCAGAAAACGTGAAATCCAACATGTCAGCATACATTAACGGCGAATCGGGAGGGCTAAGAAATTTATAGTCAACCCTTTGCCACCCTAGCCGAAAATGGTTTTTTCTTATGGTAGAGGGCAGCCTTTAGGGTTTAGGGTTTTTTCTTACAGTGCATGGTGTACAAGGGAGAAAGGACCTGCTGTTTTTACCGACAGTCCCCCTATAACTCTCTAGTTAGATATTTTTTTCCTTATAAGAGACTGCCTGTAAAATTAGGTTGCCTATGGAAGCAAAGGTGAGCCTGATAATTTTATAGGCGGGTCCTTGATACCCTTTGTGATGATGTTTTTTGTGTATGCCTATAAAGCTTCTCTCGCCCGCCCAAAAGTCTATTTTATTAAAAAATAGAAAAAAAATAAAAGAGTGCTAAGGAGAGGCAAATGGAAGTGGTGAACCATCGCTGCCCTGTGAATTTTGTACGAATGTAAAAAATTTAAACACTTTGCAACATTTATTTTTAGTGATAAATAAAATAGTATATATAGTGTTGTTTTAGATTCGTAGATAGTTTCATTCATAAATGGCGTAGATAGTTTTGTTTATAATGTTTAAAGACATATCAGTATTGAAATCGATTGCACTGTACTAAATGTGATGAATAATTTCTTAATTAGTTCAATTTGAACATATATGTTAATTAAACTGGTATTTTTGTTATATCACGATCAAGAGAATATTATATATTATCCATATTGTATATATCTGTTAGAGCATAACTCAATCCTTAAAGGTATTAAAAAGCCATTTAAGAGAAATTTTTTAGTAGTGTATAATTAGTTAATGTAAGGCTTTCAAATTAACTCCAAGTCAACACAATAACCGTGCATGTTGTAATGAGCTGGACAACTAAAGTTTGTTTTTTTTCTGATAATTGTTGCTAGTGGATTACATTACCACTTGGAGATGGTATGTGGATAATGTATTAGAACAAGATTGACCACCTACTATTGTTTTGTCAGTATATAAGAAAGATAATACTATTTTAATGGTTGTGTAAGACAAAAAAGATCTATGACGGGATGTAATACTGAAATAATCACGTTGCGTACAAAATATTTTTACAGACACGTCACTTTCCACGGCTGAATGTCACATCATTTTAAACGCTTTCACTCATGTCTTTCACACATAACACAATACACGCTATATAATACCTCCATATGCATAATGAAACTCAAATTTCCACCCATTGATACCATTGCAAATACTACACCACCCGTTTGCTCTATCTTATATATAGCATTAAAGAATAGTAGCTGCTAAATATGTTTTCACTATGGATCCTGACTAGAGAAGAGATCCTTTAGCTTAACTAAATCTATCTTGGTGTGATCGTCATTTCTATATATGTAGTGATCGATGTGAAGTTATGACATTTTAAAACCCCAACACTTATTGAAGGAGATTTTTCCGATGCCTAAACTATTCTTATGAGGTTTAAATTTATATGCACCTATTTTTTAATTATTCCTTACTACAACATTTGATCGAACTAATACTTTTTTAAATAGATCCAAGGAAGGATATGTAGATTCATTCAGTAAGTTGATATAGAAAATCCAGTATTTGACCTAAACCGTTGGTTTTTCAAGAGTCATTGGTTTTTTCACTAAAAATCAAATAGATAGTACATGACGAGAAAGTAGGAGTACGAACAACATCGATGAGCCAAATATTCACACAGAAGGTTGTAATCTCATGTACTGAGTCTATGGCGGGAGCATGCTAAGTGTACTTACGGTGATCAATAAATAACGGAATTTTTGGTAAAAGGTACATTGTGTGTCCAAATATTCTTAATGACAATTCTGTTATAAATCGGCTATACATCTAACTTTCTTTAATTTTATCATCACCATGATCACAATAGCTATATATATATATACACACACACACTTTTTCCTCACAGGAATAGTCAGAAAGATGTGAATTCAAACAATGAATATACATAATTATCATACAACTTTACATGGAGCATACAATCCGAAATAATGTAATAATACATACAGACTAAAGTAAAATATGAGTGAAGGGTCGACTTCTCTAATAATAGATGAATAAATGGATGATAGATAATGATATCCACAAGTTTTTAAAGAGATGCATATAGCATGTTACCCGTTATATTATTTATATTGTGTCTATACTCTATCTGTAATGCATAAGTCTCTCAATAACTGTGTAATGTTTTTGACACTATTATTTCAATAATATCTGTTTGTAAATATACTAATCATAAGCATCTTAATTATCTTTTTTATATAATCTTAAATTTTCTTTATAATTAAATTTCTAAATACAAATAGATTTATTTAAAATCTCTCTTTTTCTTTTTGATATTTTACGGTAAGGATAAAAATGCTATAATAGAGGATATCAGAGGGTCACTTATAAAATTGACATGTCCATTCGTGAGAAAGGAGGGGACATAGTAATTTTATAGACGAACTTCTAGAATAGAAGAAACACTCAACCCAAGACTATAAGGGAGCCATCAAAAAAATAGCAGGCCCCTCCTCTCTCATGTGCCCTATGCAATATTTTGCTGGCGGTTTACTACCATGAAAAAAAACACTCAACTAAAACGATAAGGAGTCCGTTTATAAATTGTTTAGCTCTTGTCGCTCTACCATTAACGAGCATTTACCATATCAAATTTCACGCCCTTTAATGTGACTTTAAAAAAAACTCTTATAATATATGATGGTACAGATCTGCAATTTTTTTAAAAAATATAATTTTATAAATATTTTAATAAAAACATATAAATAAAAAAAATCCTCGGACACTCCCCAAATATAATGGGCCACATGTTGGCAATGCCATTCTGGCCCAGCTCATGGAATTGGAATTTTGCTTGACCCACGAATATTTTTGGATAGTTGGGTAATGTGAGGGTTTATAGGAAAGGAGGAGAAAAGGTAGATAGGGAGAAGAAAATTAATTAAAGGGCCTGACAGTTACTGCGAGCTGACATGGATACCGTGGATGATCATATCGCCGGTTCAAACATTGTTTTGCTTTCTAGATCCAATTTGAGTCACGACACCCACACATCCTTTGAGCTTGAGGGATCGAATCTGAGCTCCGGAGTCCAGACTGTGGGTGCATGGTGCCAAATACACGAAGCTAAATAATTTATATAAGATTAGATTTAATATACCATTCTAATATTTTATTTATATATCACTATTATAAATTTTATATACAACTTTAGATTTTATATATAACTCTTATATTATAAGCTCTTAATTTCTACGTGTATATATATAATTATATTATATATATAAATATATCTATCAATCTATACCATATAATCTAGACTCGTTATTATCTGACAATTAATTTTTTTCTCTTAAATTAATATAGTAATTTTTAGCCTCTTGAGTCAATGTGATGTCTTTTAAAGCTACCTTAACGTAATAATATAATAGATTGCACGGACACAAGATCTTGAGCATTGTTACGACGTTCTTCAGCCGTATATATACTCTATTATGTATGCCGGTGATGACTTTGTGATCGAGCTACTGGGCTTGTTGCATCTTTGTGAGATGTGAGCAGAAAATGCAGAAGACAGTGGAAAGAAAAAGTGGAGGGTTTAAGAGTGGACAGAAAAAAGAGGGAGAAGCAGATTAATGGGCCTGACGGTTTCTGAAAGAGTGAAATAGCTGATATGGAAATCGTCGGTGATCGCCAGTTTACGTTATTTAAATCTGTGTCGTTCACTTTGCTTTGCTTTCCTGTTCCAACTTGAGTCACGCACACATTCTTCGATCGAGCTTTAGAATCTGAGCAACGGATCGAGTCCCCTTTGGACAAATTGCATTCGCCGACACGAATTAGACACCTTTTCGTGTGCTTTATATACCGCTTTGTTGACATTACCTGTTGATTATATCTATTAAAGCATCAAAGCAGAATATATGTTCCCTCAAAAAATCTTCGAGTGCATGTCTGAAGAAGGTGGCGCCGCTATCTAACATAACTTTTCTGTTCTCTCCCAAGCCTTCCTCCGGAAAAGCTCAGACTCAGCCGAAGACGGATTACAGACAGACGTAGCTTCCCGTGTTCATCAATACAGATTACAGACAGTATAACGAAATAAGCAAGCATCGGACGTGTTAGCTCACCGTAACTCGTTCTGGAACACTCGATGCTAGACACTCCTCGTGATCAATGCTAGATACTGGCGATAAAAGCATCTTGATCGATCCATCTTTACACGTGCTTACATTGCTAGCTTCACTGTCGATCGACTCCATCGTGCATGAGTACCGAGGGATCCCACGTGGACCGTGTAGTCAATGCTACTAATTCCCATGGTTTCTTTAACTTCTCGCTCTCCTCTTTCGGCCTGAGTACTGCTGAGCCTATATAAGAACGGGCACACGCTCCAGCCAGTCTCACCATCGATCTATCTGTGTCTGACGTTTAGTTCCAAGGGTCGACAGGAGGGAGAAAGAAGAATTAATGGAGGCCTCACGCAAGGTTTTCTCTGCCACGCTTCTCATGGCGCTGCTGCTTGCGGCCACAGGTGCGTGCTCCTAGTTAGCTTGGATGTTCAGATGCGAGTTCGGTAGGCAATGGCCATTTTGTAGAGATGATCTTACGGCGGCGTGCGTGGGTGGTCGTCGTGTTGTGTGCAGGCGAGATGGGCGGCCCGGTGACGGTGGCGGAGGCGAGGACGTGCGAGTCGCAGAGCCACCGGTTCAAGGGCCCGTGCGTCCGCAAGGACAACTGCGCCAACGTCTGCGGCACGGAGGGGTTCCCCGGCGGCCACTGCCGCGGCTTCCGCCGCCGCTGCTTCTGCACCAGGCCCTGCTGATGAACCGGCCGCTGCACCGCTGGATCGATCTGCATGTATGCATGCATGCTATAGCCATGCCCGCCTTGTATATACGCTCAGATGCTGGCTGCTCTGCGCGTTCGATCCGTTGTGTGTGTCTCGGTGAATAAAACTATGTGGCCTATGGTTCTTAAGCACATGGATTAAGGTTAATTTCATGTCTGTAATTAATCCGTGGTGTTTGTTTTTTGTGTATTCGATCGCCATATATATATATCCTATATTCCTCCTGTTCTGTTTGTTGAAGATTGCCTGCGATTCCGCGTGTTAAGAGAAGGTGATGATGCCAATGTCTAGAGATTGCTGCTGCCCGGTGACATTCGCATACGATGGGCGCTACGTGCCGACACCCGGCGTTATGCATGGAGGGGGAATCTGCCTTATTTTTTTCAGCCACACACTGGACTCAACCATACGTGTAGAACATTGCGTACTAGACTTCATTTTTTTCTTTCGAGAGAACATTGTGTATTAGTCAATGGCACAAAATAATGAAATATTAATCTGATTATATGAACATTGAACGAACCCCCGGCTCATAGGTATCATATAGACCAAGCCACCCTCGGCTTTAGCATTGTAATGCAGAAAACAATGGACCAGATATTACCCCCTTGCGATCAAAATAAAGAAAGAACGAAATAAAACAAGGATCAAAACCTTCTCTTTGAGAATTGGCAAGGGCCGCGCGAACGCGTACCCCCTCTACCACAAATTATGACGTCCACTCTCCCACTTGGGGAGATGGTAGACCAACGCGCTCACCAAGTGCAATGCGAGCCATTGATCTAGGCCACGGCCCTTTTTGATCAGCCGTCGACCCCGTCCAGGTAAGTATGTTGCAACGAGGCACCCACCGCCTCTTATATACCGAGCGCTCCCAGTCGCATCGCCTCGAGTTGTCGAGGTGGTACTAAAGGAGGGCACTCCGTGGTTGTGCAGGATTGTAATTGCAGCCGCGGGGGTTGGGCCTGCATTGCCTTGGTCCTAGTAGACCTTTAGATGGGCTTCTTCTTCGTACTTCGGGGTGACGTGGCCCGGCAAGGCGGAGTGTGCGCTTGACGCAAAGGGCACGCGCCCACGTGAACCCAACCAGAGCGCTGTCCACCGAGCGGTGGAATATTCCCCACGCTCGCTTCGGAACGAGCACGAGATGCCGATCGGTCGAAGCCCACAGTGACTGACGTGTGGGGCCATGTACCTTACGGCGAGGTTCTCCTCCACCGACTTGTGGGCCCCACCGTTTCGGATCCAACGGCTCAAGCATGCGGTTGCCACGAGCCGGCACAGAGTGCACTCGTTCCACGGGCTGACGCCTCCCTCGACTGACCGACAGGTGGGACCGATGTTGGGTTCATCATGGACAGGGTCCACGCCTCCGCCGCGAGCTCACCTCGCCACTCCAAGCCGGCGGCGTCATCGTCGCATCTGGGAGATCCTACCAATACAGAAACGGTCAGGGCGACCAAACCCTAAAGCCCCGCCTCCCACTCTGCATCCTCGCTCCGCTCCACTCCCATGGCGGCTGTGCGGCGGCTTCTGCGGGCCTTCGCCTCCGGTGGCGCGGCGGCGGCGAGGAGGCGCATGTCTACGGCGCTGGCGCCGGAGCAGAGGCCTACGGCCGCGGCGTTCCCTTTCGCGGTGGCGGAGAGGGCGAGGTGGAGGCCGGCGGAGGAGAGGAACGTGCAGTGGGTGTTCCTGGGGTGCCCCGGCGTGGGCAAGGGGACTTATGCCAGCCGCCTCTCCCGCCTCCTCGGCGTGCCCCACATCGCCACCGGGGATCTCGTCCGCGACGAGCTCGCTTCCTCCGGACCACTATCTGTGCAGGTTAGGCATCCATCCATCGCTCCTCAGCCCGGATCAGCTCATTCCGCGGTTCACTGATCTGGATTTGGTTCTTTCGTTCGAGTAGATCAGCCAGCTGCTTCAGTTTTTAATTTGGGTTATGGGGGAATTTTGGGCTCGCAAATATAGATCACAGATCAGTGGGTCTAATTGCAGATGTGTCGTAGTCATTAGAAGTGATTCACTAACAATTTACACTTTAAATTGGGGCGAATTGGTTTTAGGAGGTTCAGTTCACTAGTTTGGCTGTTTTCTACTTCGCAAGCAGATAGAGATGATAAGTTATAATTCTGTTGAACACTGTAAGGCCTTGTGAAATTGGTCATGTATCTAACCTGTGAGTAGTTACTACTTGAACATGAGTTGGCTAGAGATTGATATTTCAGTGAGATAATGCAATCCAATTCGCTTTAATTGCAGATTTGAGCTCATAATTTGATGTAAATTGTTGGATTCGGGAGACTTTATAGGCATGTGGTGTTGACTCTACTCGCAAATTTACGTAGTTTGACAATGAAAACGTAATCAACAGGAAGCAAGATGCTATACCTGGTTAGATCTGTAAAAAGGTTAGAGTTAATTTGTCAATGTTATATCTTAAATTTCCAGGGAGACGCTAACTGAAGTTCTGAACAGAATAAACTTCTGCCAATGGTTACCTTGGTTAGCTGTTGCTGCTTATAAAATTTATTCTGATTGAAAAGGTGCAACTGCTCGTTAAAAACATTCTCATGTTACTTCCAATTGTGAGTGAACTGGAAGAGTAAGCTATTTTAATGCAAATGCTTCTTCGTAGTTCAGCTAAGCCGTTTACTGACATTTTTTAAGATGCTGTTTGCTGACCATTAATGTGTAATCCATTTTTTAATTGGTGGCAAGCATGCATGTGTTTGCCTATCTCATGATCTCATCAATGTGTAGCTAGGGGGCCCTTATTTGCTTTTATAGCATAACTTAGTGACGTTTACTGTTTGCCTTTATTTTTCCTGCTTTTGTATCCTGGCATGTGCATTACATCAGAGTCTTTTTCCATTTTGCAGCTTACAGAAATTGTTAATCAGGGGAAATTGATTTCTGATGAAATTATCATCAATCTTTTGTCTAAACGTCTTAAGAAAGGAGAAGAGCAGGGTGAATCAGGATTTATACTGGATGGTTTTCCACGTACTGTAAAACAAGCAGTGAGGATTTTTCGCACATCAGGAGTCAAATCTCCAACAACTTGATTATTTGATCAATATTGGATTCTTTTCCTGTGACTTGGCTGTGCAGTTAGTAGTATGATACGATATAAGTCAAATAGTTTAGGACATTATTTCTATGGGTCCTTTTTGTCAATGAAAAGTGTGTTGCAAGTAGTAGAAGAATCAATATATAGAGCCATTATCACATCAGTAGTTACTATTTATTTTGGTTGATACTTTTCTGTTGGTATTTCACTGCCTGCTGCTCTAAAAGAAGCACTTTTCCTGTTGTTATTTTGTTATTGGATTTAAATGCCTTTCCCAGTTTTTCATCATCATCATCATCATTATTAAGCCTTATAGTTCTAATTAAATTGTGGTAGGCTTATATGTGTTATGTTATGTTGAGTGTAATATGTTAGTGTGAGCTTTGTCCTTGAATAGTGATATTAACTGGTAATAATAACATTTCAAGCCAAATGCTGTGATCCGATCATTCTCTGATGCTTCCACCTGATCATGGTGGTCCACCCTGATCCTTTCTCAGGAAATTCTTGATGGAGTTACTGACATTGATATGGTGGTCAATCTAAAGTTGAGAGAAGATGTCTTAGTTGAGAAGTGCCTTGGCAGACGTATTTGTAGCCAATGTGGAAAGAACTTCAATTTGGCCTGCATTGATGTGAAGGGTGAAAATGGGCTGCCACCAATCTACATGGCACCACTACTACCCCCAAATAACTGTATGTCAAAGCTTATCACCCGAGCTGACGATACCGAAGAGGTCGTGAGAAATCGGCTGCAGATATATAATGACATGGTATGTCACTCTACCTTTTCCACTCTACCTTTTCATGACTTCCAATTTCTGCTCTAGATCCAAAGGCTGCATAGTCTAGATAACTGCTCTCTTATCTTTGAGCTATTTAAATGTGGTTCCTGGTTGATATAAACTCTGCACCATCTGTACTATTGTGATTATTTGTTTTCACAGTCTGTACAGTTTCCAGTTTTATAATCACATTTGCCATTTCCTGACCTTTGCAGAGCCAACCTGTTGAGGGTTTCTACTGGCAACAGGGGAAGCTTTTAGAATTTGATTTACCTGGAGGAATCCCTGAATCTTGGCCAAAGATGCTCTATGTTCTAAATCTTGAGGACCAAGAAGATATGAAGCTGGCCACTGCATAAGGCCACAGGGCAGGCGCCAATGAATTTACACAACGTGCAATTTTGAATAATGGAAAAAAGAGCAACAAACTTATTCCATAATGTGTGCCTTAGTAGAAGTAAATTTTGACCCAAAGTGATATTCATTTTCACCGTTGTTTTGACGAGCTGGTACACTGTAACTATCACATTGAGATGTTGATCTTAATTTCTCGTTTTGATTTATCCTGGTGAGAGCTGAAGCGCATCAGGACATGGAGTTCTATATTCTTATTCATGATAGGTACACTTGTCAATTATGACTATATAGTAATTCCTTTTCACTGTACTCTTGTCTTTGACTATTTGGGATAGTTGTAAGTCTGTGCCAGCAATCTCAGAATTCATGTAAGGGCTGAGAATACAAAAGCTTGTTATGCATTTGTTCTCGTCTGCTAGATTTTAGATTTGGGAGTTGCTTCCATGCTCTCGCAGTGTTGGGCTAAAAAGATTCAACGCTTGAATGGTATGCATTGTGGTTGGGATGATAGGGATGTGAATGCCGCATTGGCGCTGCAGGTGCAATCTGACGGAGCGACGGACCTGCAACTGAACCATAACCAGAGTTGTACGCCCTCTAAAAGTCTCATTTAGCTGGCTTGGTTGAAAAGTGCTCCGATCTTGTTTTTTCTTTTAAAATTAAAATTTATTCAGTTTGAAGGAAATTTGGTTTCATTCTGGTCAATTTTGAAGGAAAGTTGGTTTTATTCTGGCTCAGCTCGACTTGTTAGCTAGTTGACAAGTCTCAAAATTAACAGAGAAAATATATGCTCTTCCTATCTCAAAATATACTTTTAGTATTTAAATGTACCAAAATATAAATACTTCTTTACCTAAGTATTCATTTTAATCAATCATAATATTTTTCTGTTTAATTTATTTACCTACTTTTATCACAACCATTACACACCACATTTCTTAATTTCTTTAAAAAAATGGCACAAATATGGAGGGAGTAACAAATCATAATAAATAAACTTCTACCCCTACAATGATGGGACGAGGCAAAGAAACCACTCCAGTGTACAAGCCCTGATAAGATGAGGCAAGATAATACAGTTGGGAAAAAGGCTGACACAACAGAAACGCCGCTTCTGATTCCAAAATGATTGCACACACAGTGCAAACAGCGCTAAATCCGTCCTCAGTTTCTTACAATATTATGGGAGTTTAGTCAACCAACTGTAACATTTGGTATGGTACAAAAGAAAGAAATGGCAAACAGCAGATGATCAGCAGCCGTTCCAGAGATATAATAACTATGAACAAAAACAAACTCGGTCTACTTTACAAAATACAAACACGGATGTACCACAAAACCTGCCCCCTTTGTACCGTGTAATGGACAGGAAAAATGCACAAGGCCAATGGCCAACATCCCACTCAAAAAGGGGTCCACTGCATAAACACTTTGGAGTTTCCTCAAAAGAATCAGGTCTTGTATTGACAAATGAATACATTCAAGACAACTCTTGGGATAGTACACTGGCGTATCAGAATTTGGAGGGAGACCTGCTCCCCGATGCTTTGAAGGGTCCACTTGAACCAAATGGATCAGCATCATCAAAAGAATCAAACCGACCAAAATTTCTTGAGCTTTTCGGCGAATCCAATCCAGTTACATTATCATCTTTAGAGCTGTTTATGGAGTCAAACCTGGAAAAGCGACTTTCCTGAGGGAAGAATCCGCTCTCCTGGGATCTGAAGGAATCAAACCTTCCAAAGTTATACGAGGAGCTATCATCATGGCTTTCACTGAATTTTGGTGAAAATCCAGATGTGTATGCAGGTGAACTTGGAACAGAATCATCAAAGAATGAGCTTTTCTTCCTTCCATAGACACTGGCACCACTTGGAGAGCCCACCCTAACAGGATTTACACCAAAGTCATCTGACACAAAGAAAGAGTTGTGCGTGCTTCCATGATGGTCAGACTCCTGTATCAAGGCAGTTCATAAGAAACAGAAAAGGGGTTGATATGCTCAAAAACCAGTACTGGAAAGAAGTAGTGTAACTCACGTTTTTCATTGCATTAGATCCCCAAACAGATTCAGTATCTTGGTCATCAAAGTTCCAGGAAGTTTCATCGGAATATTTGTCACCAAAAATGGATTCAGAACCATCACGGTCACTTTGACAAAATAATAAATAGATGTTATGTTACTCACGAGACAAAATCTGAAATTACTTGGTTCAATACCATGTAATGTATTATCAAAATTGAGTGTTCTACAGAATCTTTCCACAGAAAACTGTCAGAACATACAGTGTAAATACCTTGGGAACATATTTCTAGGAAGTAGGAAATAATGGTGAGTATATTTTATTTTAAAAAAAGGTGAGGAGAATCTGGTGTACAGAAAATCTACTATGTGAAAGGCACGGTATCCAATTATCCACCTTGAGTAACTGCCACCATTGGATAATATGGATACCGAAAGCAGACTCACGCTAGGGCAGTACGGAAATTAAGAAACCCTAAGCTTCCATCCAATGGAGATCAACTGGCACAGGATGGAAGGCTCATAGCCAGAGCAATAAATGACAATACACCAGAAGTTGACTAGAATAGCTGTGGCACCAAATGGTGACAGTAAAACACATCCATCAATTAGAGATCACCCATCACAAAATGGAAGGCTCACCACTATTCCTGAGAAACATGCTGGCTTGTTTCAAATTTGTAAATATGCCCCATTCTGTTCAATTAAATTATGCCTGACATATCTCAGTGCTAGTAAATATAGCCCATTCTGTTCTATTAAACTATGACTGACATATCTCAGTTCTAGAGATCATGCAAGCAGCAAGTCAAATATTATACAATAAGAATTATGCACTATCCAGAATGTGAAAACATGTACCTGTAGGTTTCTTTTTTGCTGGGAGATGAGTCACGTGTCGCAAAATTTGAAGACACAAATGGACTACCAGATGCACTTCTCCCAGCACTGTTGGGGCTCCTTACAGACTCCTCACCAAAATCATACCCTAATTCACTCTCAGCTGCTTGATCACCAGCTCTGTAATGTCTACCATCCTTGATGTGACCATTTGAAGATGCAACAGGGGACATCTCATCCATATCATTCCAAAGAGATGGCACTTTCACATTTTCAGAACGAACTGGATTTTCAACAATTGCACCATTGTCCTTTACAAGCCCAAACCCTGTTAAATTGTATGATTTAGTCAGATGAAAAATGGGGAAATTAGGTTGGACAACTAGAAGACACTAAATCTGAACGAATGAAGCACTAATGTCATTCAGATACATGTGATCTTTACAACAAAAACATGTTTACTTCATACCAGCAATGTTCTAGCAAGAAAGATTTGCTACTAAAAAGATTGCCCTGTTATCCTAAACATTAGCAGTGGATAATCAACATAATAATAAGAATACTCAACTCAACTCAACATAATAATAAGAATACCGAAGAAATTTTGTCTACATAATTTGCATTGAAAAGTTGAACCACACACTATACAATTAGTCATAAACAGTCATGCTTTCTTATTTTCGGATGCAACACAAATACCATTAGCAACAACTCAGAGTGAAAATAAATGGTAAGACATTACTGTATATCATTCAAGAATTAATCACTTGCTTGGATTGTATAAACACAGTTATTAACTTCAATTCATTTCAAGCATTCTTAAGAAATAAGAACAAGAAGCACGATGGCATGAAAGTATTATTTTACCTTCGTCCTCAAATTTGTCCCAGTCTTCATCCCACTCAATCGCCCCCTCTTGCTTACCAGGTTCCCAGCCTAACAAACAAGGACAGATTCGCAGGTTATGTATCTGAAGAATGAAGAAAATGAAATTGAACTAGGGCAGTATTTCATTCTATTGAGACATGCCAGAAGTTTGGAGAGTGTAGTACCAAAAGGAATCTCAACTGATGCAGATGGCTTGAACTGCAGCCCAAAGTGCTTGCATCGTTCACTAAAAGCTTTCTCCATCTCCTCTAAATGGTATTGGATTCGATCAGCTCGAACCTAGGAACAGTGTAACACAGTACACAGAGTTATTCAAGAGAAACACGTGAGGGCATCTACCAAAGTTAGAACATACCTGAAGCAAACCATCAACACTTCCACCTTGTACCATTTTAACTAATGCATCATGCAGCTCAACTTTCCTCTCCTGAACAAAAACCAATCAACTTTGAATTCAACATAGTGAGACACAAGATAAGAAGGGCACAGTAAGAATCTCCTTGTAACAATTTTCTACGGTGCAGTGGTGAGCAACCTGAACATCACGAAATGCAGCTTCTTCAACTGCCAGTTTGGAAGCTAACTCTGCTACTTGCTTGTACTTCTCTTCATACTTCTTAGTTAATGATTCCACCTGAATTAAAAATAAGCATTGTCCATCAGTTTGCTGCACTAATGATTTCTAGCACATACATGCCTCCAAACATTTAAAAGCAAGAACAAACTGCTCTAAAAGGGGATAGATGTAAGTACAAGAAATGTTCTGTACCTCATGTTTATCAGAAGATGCCCTTTCTGTGATCTCATTCAGCCTATTGTCACACCGACTTTTGTATAGAACCTTCGGCAAAATAAAAGTAACAAATAAAGGAATGATCACTAAATCACGTTCATACATCAATTTGCAGCAACCTAGCTATGTCCATTTAAAAAAACTGCACACATGATTACAAGCCAGAATTATTTTAATTGACCAAATTATTTTGCAAATGAAAAACTAGTAACAGATTACAAGTGTGCTTACAAGATCTTGCATCTTTGTGCGGTAGTATTCTAGTTTCTCTTTGGAATCTAGGACCTGCTTCTCCACCTCAACCTTCACAATGCAAAAGAGAGACAAAGGGCAATTTGTTTCAAAGTTCGTAAAAGAGCAAAATATAACATAGATTAAGTAATAAGCAATACTTGCAACTACAGCCAAAGATAACAACTTCTAACTGCCATTTATAGCAAGTTGCTTTTAAGGGTACAAAAGTATTAAAAAAACTTAACCAAGAAAAAAAGGCTATCCTGAACTTGCTATAAATGAGTGCAAAATCTCAAAAATTATTCTGAACTTAAGTATGGGCATATACCAGTTAACTCGATAATACATGGAATGGAAATTTGTACAGCACAAAGTCAGCATGCTTTACTAGCTTTGTCATCGTGACATTACAGGGGAATGAGATAATTTCATAAATAACCACAAACAAAATGGTCACACATAACTCTATAATAAATGTGGCATTTGCCACTTGATTTAGGGTGTGTTCGGCAATACTAGTTGGCAACTTCTACTCCCTCATTTTCCATGCACATGTTTCCCGAAGTGTTAAACAGTACAAAAATTTTCTAAAGGAAAGTTGCTTTAAAAAATCATATTAATCTATTTTTCAAGTTTTTTAGCTAATATTTAATTAATCATGCGCTAATGAGTCACTCCGCTTTGCGTACCGAAGAGGAGCTGTTCCTAACCCTAAGGTTCAAACACATCCTTAGGGTGCATTCGTTTCCTCCTCCTCCCAACCTCTACTTCCTTGTTTTCTACGCACACGCTTCCCGAACTGCTAAACAGTGTGTTTTTTTCAAAAAATTTCTACAAGAAAATTGTTTTAAAAAATCATATTAATCCATTTTCAAGTTTTTTAAAATAATACTTAATAAATCATGTGCTAATCGTCAGCTCCGTTTTCCATGCACGGAATTTTAGAACCGAGCCATCATTGCCGAATGCGGCCTTAGCTACTATGGTTTCTAATTTATACTACTATGTTAGCATCGTGCCCACGCATTGCAACAGATCCCTAATAAGTAAGATATAGTCCAGAGTATAAAAATGTAAATAATTAAAATTTTACCTATCCTAGAATCTAAAAATTATATATGTGACTACATGATGCCAGTCAACCATCTTCATGTACTCATGTGCAGATAAGCAATTATCTTTTTGTAATATATCTTAGAGACAGTACACAAATGTCTACATATTTGCAGCCACAAAAGATCTACAGTGGGGGTTGAGTGCCGAACACAACATAACCCCCAACTCCCGCTTTCATAAAGAGTAAAGATCGGTTGCTTCTAGCTTTCAGCAATTGGACAATTCCTCGGTTGCACAAACCCTACCATCCACTATAACAAAGAATTGCTAAATCATGTATGCAGTAGTATTTGGATATATCATACAGTTGTGCTTGCTTAAATGAATAATAAGATCCATTCAATCATTCTAAATGTGCATCAACTGCTTACCATTGAAGAATTAGCCTGCTCAAAGTGGAACAGGACTGATAAATGATCAGCAGTTCAGCACAGACAGTTCAGGATTTAAAGGGTCAAATACCTTCTTAGGAGCATCAGATACCTCCTGCGCAACTGAGTTCACTCCACTTTTGTCATCTTTATTTGTTTGAGCTGCTGCATGGTTATCCATACCAGGCATGTGAGGTCTTGGTTGCCCTGATCTGTGAGCACCATCTATCTGTGCATGCAAATGTGGTGGCAAGGGTGGCCTCACACCAGTAGCAGGAATTCCGGCTGCTCCAGGGCCCTTGTGCGGTAGTCCTAGCCCAACATAAAATACCTTATGAGCAACAAAGAGCAGAACAAGAAAGCTAGACACAGGATATCATGTTTTGATACTGTATGAAATGATAGTTGAAACCTGGTGGCCAATATTATCTATTACCTGGATTTTGTTGCCATGACGGGCCATTGTATGCCGTTGAAGGCAAGCCTGTTGCACGCAGCAGTACCTCATCATATTTAAGAGAGTCAGGAAGTGATGGAGGCAAAGGAGTTCCAGCTCGGTGCCTCTCCATTAAATAAAGAGCAATGCAAAACTCTCTCAAAGAAAGCATGCCATCATTATCTTGGTCAGACAAGTCCCACGCTTGCTTCAGAATCTCTGATAATTATAGAAGCAAGTCACTTGCATTAGATGTTTGCAACAGAACTCCATCCCAAGGGGATATGTTTGGCATCTTAAGAAAACTATCATAGAAATAGAATTAATCGAAATGATAACCTCACTATGAGTATTATAGCAGTAAACATGACAAATCAGCATAAAACAATAAGCTCAAACAAAAAAGTGTGTACAGGAACCTCACGAAGAAAGGAATTAGAGTATCTTAATAAGCATTCGCACACTTAGGAGTTAGGAGAATTAAATACTGGTCATGAGATCCCACCTCTTGGAAGTCTCCAACTGAGGAACAGAGTGCGAGCTTCTGCGCCAGTTATTTTGCCATCTCTATCCCTATCAACATCCCCAAAGACCTTAGTGTACTTCCGGATGTCAGATTGAGTAACTTTTGGCCATTGAGAAGCTGAATTAGAAACCCCAGCAGAAATGCCCAGTACAGTTGGTGATGGAACACTCGGCTTTGTGATGGGATGAGTCTGTTGATGTTGACTGCCACCAGAACTCACTGTTGGAGTACCTTGTTGAGAACCAAACTGTGCTAGATTCGACAGGTTTTGAGAGCCAGATGGTGTGGACATAAAACTGGATGAGCTGGCAGTCGGAAATGAAGGTGTGGGTACATTTGACTTAGGCTGAGTAAAGGCAGAGAAGATGTCATTGCTTGTTCCTAAGCCACTGGCAGAACCATTTCCAGACAGCACCAAAGCTTTTGAATCTTGAGCCGATACAGCGCTGTTGCTTTGCAGTGGCATTGATGAAGAGGGCATTCCTTGTGCCTGTTGTCCAGGAGCCATGCCCATTGTGCTAGACAATGCAAGACCATATCCACCCGGTGCTGCTTGTGGAGGAGCAGTCGTTCCTGGAGTAGCTTGCAAGACACCTCCAACAGAACCAACATTGCTTCCTTGCCAACCAGCAGGTCCTCCCATGCTGGCTCCTCCTAGCGTAACTTGATTAATCCCAGTTGCTTGAACTTGAAGTGATGCTGCTGGAGCTCCTGGTTGAGGTGGCCTCATGAAACCAGTACTTGAAGAGGGCGGCTGTGATTGCATTCCCCTCTGTGCTGCGAACTGAGTTGGCTGCAGAGCACCACCCTGACTCGCAGCAGGCATCATAGAATTGATTCCTTGGGGTCTTGGCACAGCTCCAGCGTTCACCTGCTGCGAAACGCCAATTTGAGTGGAAGTCGGCATCATACCACTTCCCTGAGGCCTTGGAACACCACCGGCATTCATCTGCGGCTGCGTAGCTGCAACCTGCCCTGGAGCAGGTGTCGCCGCGGCATTTACCTGGGGCCTAGGAGCACCCGCCGCACCCATCTGCGGAGCAGCTGGCCCGCCGGCTATCTTGGGAGCCGGAATTCTAGCAGCAGCAGGGCTATACAGCGCCGACTGCACTATGTCGGGCGTGAGCTGACGCCCGCTCTGCGCCACGGTGACGAGGCGCAGAGCGTTGAAGAACTCCGGCCGGCCGAGGAAGCCGGTCTTGTTCTTATCGGCGTGCATCCATACCTGCAACCACGAAGCCCAACACCGACAATCCTTAGCTCATTCGAATTCGAGGAGCGAGAGATCTAATACTACCATCCACCGAGATCACACCTACAATCGGGCGCCTCCCCAATCGGGGAGGTGCGGCCATTAGCGGCCATTAGCGGCGGGACCGAATTGCAGCGAGGGAGGGTTCGGGGCGCACCTGGGCGAGGACTTGCTGCGGCAGGTTGGCGCCCTGGAAGAAGGCGACGGCCTCCTGGCCGCTGATGCGGCCGTCCTGGTTCAAATCCGCGCGGCGGAAGAAGGCCTCGAAGGCCTCCATCCCCGCCATCGCCGGGATCCGGAGCGGAGGCCCCGCCGGGTGGGGAGCGGCCGCGCGGATCTGCTGCGGCGGCGGAACGGTGGAGATCTCGAGGGAGCGTGTCGCGGGCGGCTGCAGCGGCAGGAGGGGGGCTCGCTTCTCTGTGTCTGCCAGGGCAGTGGTTGGGGTCCTCCCGCGTGTCAAGATGGTGAGCGGGCGACCTTGCAAATTGCCCCCTCATTTTGTCTACATTTAAGCAAGCCTGCCACAGCATAGATACGAACTACTTTTTTTTTTCGAGCTCATTACTCTCTCTAAACCCCGCAAGATTGCCGAGGGCGAGGAAGCGCCACATCAAACGGTTTCTTGTACTCCTCACCATTACAATGTTTATCTTTGTTTTATTTATTTCTTTGCTACAAGTGCCAAATAAGTTATATTCAGTCCAAATTAATAACGATAAACTTTGTGAATCAACCGAGGTTTTTAAAATTGTAGGATATTGAATGATCAATGAGCATGATTAGCACTGAAAACCATAAACAGATAAAAGCTAGCAAAGCCAACATAGTTGTTTTTATCAAAAGATAACACAATAATTAGCGAATATGTTCTCCAAAAATATAATTAAGTAATACATTGCTTGCCAAAACAACAATAAACCAATACATATATCTTTTTTATGAATCAGTACAAATTGATAATTAGATACATGACTTTTTTTTCATTTTTTAGGATGATCTGAGCGATTTTCAGAAAGTTGCCTTTGTTATGTCGACAGGTAGCAACAAGCTGCAGGCGCTATTTAGCTAGCAAATTAGACGTCTTTTACTTTTTTTACATGGTTGCTTATTGTAACGCTCGTATTTTTCATTAAAAAAATTATTTAAATAAAAATCTATTTATAAAATTTAAATCTTTTTAAATTTATGAAGATCGTGCCAATATATATCTCAAATTCATTCCAAAGATTACTTTAAGTTTAAATATTAAATTTTAATTCAAATTTTCTTTTTCCAAAATATTTCTAAAAAATCAGAAAAGACTACTATTCACTTGGGCCACTCTCACATGGCATCCTTTCTCTCTCAGCTTACACAGTTTACTTTTTCCTCCGTACACCCTATCTACTCACGGCGCATGGCTCATTTCCTCACCTGCGCGTGTTGCTTGCTCACTCACTGCCGCCGTGTGCGCCCGCGCCTTAGCGCGCTGGTCGATAGGTCAGGCCTACCCTCTGTGGCCAACTAATCGACATGTTGTGTTGCAGTCGTCCCATACCTCCAACGCCACTCCATGCATACCAAACACTCGGTCAAATGCGTTGGCCTCCGTGGCATGCTACTAGCCCTTTCTACCGTATCAGCAACATCCATCAACACGCTGCCCTTTCCCTTGCCACACACATAGACAACACGTCGTTGCCTTCTCGGGAATCAGCACGCTATGCTCCTTGCTATCAAACCCTGGCGTGACACCACCACATTTGGTTTAGGCCCCGACGAGTGCATGCACTCTCTCCGTTCTATCCGTCTCATCCCGTCCGTCATGTTGCATGTGTTCTCTCTTCCTCCTCATTTCGGCCAGCACCATCATGGTATTGCGTCGTGCTCTGCTACCTCGTGTTGTGCCATGAGATCACCTATCGCCCGCGCAACACTATGTCGCACCGCCTATTTCCATTGTCTCCATGCACACTCCCATGCCTATAGAAGGCTATAGAGCCCTCCGCCTTGCCTCACACTATTCGGACTCTCTCCGATCTCCCCACATCACCACCACCCCCATTCCTCTTTTTCTCCCTCTATCAGGTGCCATTGTCGTCGCCCTATCACATTCCCTAAGGTAGCATCTTTGGGTTCTCTCCCCCTCTCTTCATATCTCCACACTGCCTAAAACTAAGCCCAAAACCCAACTACTCTGCCCCCATTTGATCACTGACGACAACCAAATGATGCACTCCCATTACAATCTACTGTCACTCGTCGTCACCCACCTCTTGTCCCCTAGATCAAATCTGAGTAGTTCACATTTCTCTCCTTCTTCCACTCAATGCTCTAGTAACCACGGCTTATCGGGAATCAATGTCATTCGGCTAGGTGCCATCGAACTCCACTACCCATCGATTTCCCCTCAAATCTCCTCTCCCCGACCAACGATCACGTGGCTACCACACGACAGCCACGTCGAATGATCACGAGTCTACCGTGCCGATGTGGTGTGCCTGCCTTGGCCTAACTAGGTTTTAGGCTAGCCTGCGAAGCAGAAAGGCCTTGGCTTTGCTTTCTTAGCCTAACAACACTCGTCTGAACTCGTTAACTAAAAGTCTAATATACCTCCCTCGCTCTAGCTCCACCTATCAATGTCTAATTCGAATCTTTTTATAGAAAATATTTAATTCATTTTCTATAATATTGAAAATGATTTAATCTTCTAAAATTTATATCTTTTTAACTAAAACTCCGTTTGAGCATGTTCGACTCTCAATTTTTTTTAAAAAAAAATGATATCCATCTAATTGTACTATTAGTTATATATATTAGGTTCTTTTTTTTGCGTGTTGTTGTTTTTGACCTCATAGTAGTCGACGTAGAGGAGTTGCCAATCAATTAGTTTGTCAAAGAAGACTAAGACCTAGACTAAGACATATCACTCCTTTATCATGTTGATCACATATTTTTTTAATTAAAAAATATTTTATTTTTAAACCATGTGTTCTTGGATACAGGATACCAGTCGCGAATCGCTAATCGATTCGATAGGCTTTGAACCCACTTGTTACGCATACCCTCCTTCATTGATGACCCTATATCAATGTCGCCCTTTTATCATATTGGTGCTCGTGCTCAGTAAAGTGTAAGTATTGATGACATCCGTATCACTTAAAATTAGTAGATCGGATAAAATGAGTTTTAAAAATGGTTTAAAATATTGATACTCATGGTTGTGAGTTTTGTGAAATAAAATGTGTTTATAAAAGTTAGTTATGGTTAGTCACCGCTTATGAGGCCTAACTCCTATATGGTATATAAAGACTGATCACTTAAAGAGTTTCATTAATTATATTTAAATGCGATCACATAGGTGAAATGGGACGTGACTGGCCAAGTAATTAGTATCATAGGTGAAATGAGACGCGACTCGCCAAGTAATTAGTAGACCTTGAATGTGTGTAAAAATCAATAGACGTGGATTCATTGATGTGACATATGGGATACGCTTGTGACACCCCGAGTACGAGAAGTCTGGAACTTGTCCAGTACTTGATCTATGATCCGTGTTTGTAGTAAGCTCGGGTCGTGTGGTTAAAGTATATACCATTTGTAAAGTTTATGATATGTTTGAACATCCATGCCCACATTTATGGGTGGAAGTCTTGTATTTAAAAATGTCTTATAAAAAAATTTATTATGATATAGGAATAAAGAACTAAGTGATCTTAACCAACTCCAGCTTCGAAAATACATGTTGAGCATAAATGACAACTTTCAGTGGCCAACATTTTCCATTGGCTTTCTTTGCTACGGTTTTAATAAAATCATTAGTTTTTCAATAGCTGCATGTATGCTCTGATAATCAGTCACTGTCATTCTCTTTTATGATCTCAATAAACACCTACTGACATTTCCATACATTATGTTCATTCCGATGCTACACACCAGGTTCTAGATTTTCATTAGAAAACAATTAAGGTCACACAAATTAGAAACAAATATCCCTTGGCCTCATAATGGATTCCCTCTGTCCCATGAGAATTTACTATTTTTTGAGGAAATTAAGTTCGTGATAAGGAAGGGTTGTAATTGGTTGTGACGAAGAGATAGGTGAAAAGGAATGATTGTGATTGGTTGATAGGTGAAGATGTAGTAATATTTTTGGACAAATTCAAATTCCAAATGTAGTAGCAGAACTGAAAATAAAATATGTAAAATGCTATAACCTTTTTTAAACACGTAAAAGACTGTGCATCTTTGCACTAGGAAGATAGATTGCTACTAGGAATAAGGCAAATGGTTAGAAATTGTTGGATCCAACAATTTCAGCCTTGCATTCCAACAATTTTGACAATGTCTTATATTTTTAAACACATAAATAAATTGTAGCCTTGCAGAGTTGTAGTTGCTGAACATGTCTTAAGATACAACAATTTTAATTTAGGAATGTTAGTTCAAAAGTTTTCTCCTCCTTGACATTCTTTTTCCTATTTCCTATATCAAAGACTCCGGCTAATCAGCTACTAGCTATATATTTCAACTGTTTTCCTATATGCTTACAACCTGTAGCATGGTTCATTCTGAGAGCTGATCATACATGTTACTTCAGATGTAAATATACAATACTGTACCGGGCGCTGTGAAGTATAAGGTAAATTGTTAGCTCATCTCAAGTTCTTGTTCTGTTATGTACTTGAGATTAAATATTAGTTAGAGGATATATTTGTTTGTTTTAGGGTACTCTAAATTTCTTATTAATTTCAACATGTATGACACATTTTGTACAGCTAAGGGCATATTGTTGGTGGTGTTCATGAAATTAGGATAGGATACTCTACACCACTTTTTTGTTCAATTTAGTTGGTAGTATAAAAGTTGAATCTTCAAAGTGAAAGGAATTCAATGAAAGTGCCAGGAATGTATCCTGAAAAAATAGTAGCATTTTACTCGCCCATAATAAGAGAGGGCATGCGTTTTTTTTTGTTTTCTCCCACGTTATTTGGTTTCCAGCCTTTTAAGGAATTAGACTATTAGGCCTGCATAATTTGAAATGCTATTTAGTAAACTACTCTTGTCGTTATTTTTTTGACCATTTTCATTTGCAGTATATACCATCATTTTTTCCTATCGTTTGTTTCACTATTTAGGGAAGGATCAACATAACTCCTTAATATGAGTTGAAAAAATGAGCTAATTTGTCAGATGTGCATATAATAGTGCGGATCCATCTCAAAGCCCGTCAGAGCATAATATAAATTTGTCCTACTGTAATTTTTTTTTACTCAGTGCCTATAAAGTTTCTATTGTTGCAGGCATCCCTCCTGTACAAACAAAGCGGACCACGTCTATGTACGTTCTATTTTGCCACCATATGAATCAATTGCTTTTTTCCATTATGATATAGTCATCCTAACTTATTTAGAGAAGACATTATAGCTATGATTGACCAATGTTGTAGCCGTAGGACCAATTTAGTATACACCAGCTGGCATGAGGTACCAGTTAAAGGCTTTGTCCCCTAATTTGGTTTCTCTTCTTAGCTAGAGATATATATACACTAAGAAATACTAGGTTCTCTCTTCACTTCAGGAGCACTAATGCCCTTTGGGGAAGTACAAATGCTAGGTTATCTTTTAGGGGCACTAATATGTGTTCCTTTTGCAAATTCAGGCATCCAAAAAACATATTCTTCTGTTAACATTTTTCTTTGTTACACAGTGGAATAGGTATTGACAAAAAATATATATGCTTCACATGCTTATATATTGTCATATTTGGTAAAATGTGGCATTTCAGGTTGCAGGCTATATAACATTGAGGCACCTACGTCTGTTTCAAACCTCCTACATATTTCAATTCAACAGCCAGGTAGGCTTTTAGTTACTGATTGCCAGTGTTGGGGATAATATCTAATGAGGTTCTTACTGATTGTCTACAGATTTTTACTGCAGTATGCAAGTGTGGAATGAATCTGGCTTGGCCGCCCTGTCAAAACTTTTTTTTTCATTCAGTTTTGCATTGAAATAATTGTTAGTAACTGTTTTCTTTCAGTTTTCATTATATAATTGTTTATGTTCCAAATATCCAATGGCAGGTGATGATTTGTAGAGTAGATCACCAATAGCATGTTTGTTTTGATGATTCGGGGAAATGGCGAAACAAGGAGTTGGAAACACATTTGCCAGTTACCCTGCTGATTTTAATTCCATTTTTTTTTGGAAATTTCAATTTGGTTGTACATCGATTTGAGACTTTATCATATGTTAACTTCGGATTTATTCAGTCCATGAAAATATCTCTAGCTGGAATTTTTTTATTCCATGTAAGTTTGTTCATTCCGCTTTCACATTTGTTGTACAAAGGCAAACTTATGTACAACCTGCACTGTAAGCAAAGAGTTAATGGAAATTTGTAACTCCTTTTGACCTATTGTGGTGAGGGATTTGATTCAAAGTTAAATGGCATGTAAACCGGCGTAACATAGCATCCAATATTTCTAGTATTTCTAGGTAATCTCATGTTTTATTATTAAATTATAAAAATTACATATATTATGACTCATGGCGCATAACTATACATAAAACTATGGTCAAAGAGTTTCAGAAAACCACCGTACTTATCCAAATCTCATTTAATTTTTAGCATACTTATTCAAATCTCAATTATTTTTTATCATAACCGTAACAATATTATTCAACATGGTGAAGAGTTAAACCTAATCAACAAATGAATAATTAAAAGTTTTATATACACTATATTTCAAAATTTTAAGTGCATGCCGAATGTATATAGAGTTGCGTTCCGTAAAAAATAAAAACCATAATACCTGGGATTAGAGATAGAACAAACTTTGCGTAGCACATGCCAACACATCGCACACACATTATACTCATACACGTGAGATAGAGACCAATGCTAGATCCAGGTCTCCTTAAATTTATATGGAAAACATATTAACATATCCATAATATTTATGTACATAAGTATATGTGTAGGTAGCAGAGCCCTTATTCAATGGACATTACTAGCCTAATGTGCTTCACCTAAGAGTGCAACACTAACTATTTTAAAAACATTAAATTTGTTCAATTTATTCTTTTCTCCCTTGAATTTGGTTTAATTCGTTCAGCTTTTGCTAAAAAATAGTTCAAAATTAAATCAACCTTTAAAAGTAGTTCAGATCTCGTGTCGTGTCCCTAATCAATAACCCTGATATCACATGAGTGAACTGGATTCGTAACCGATGCAGTGATTGACCGCGTTTTAGCTGGACCATTGTTCTGTTTTTCAATGAAAAACTCCCTTCGGTTAAAAGGAAATTCGGTGCAGTTCAAAAAAAAAGAAATTCAGTGATTTTTTTCGAATAAAGAAATAGTGATTAACACTCCATTAATTTTCAAAATCTAAACCAATGCAAATTAAATCTAATGTCATCTCTCCATAACGGTACAGAAAAAAATTCTATGGGAGATGTCCCTAAGCCAAACCACTTGAGGACCCTCCTCAGATCGTGCCACGTGTCCAAGTATCACCAATCTTGAAAATCTCTTTCCTACCTTCCCCAAGACCTCAATAGACTACGCGTTTTCCGCTGCTATGGCTGCAAAGCACCAGTCTACTCATCCCAATTCTCCGGTGCCATGGCAAAAGCCCTACTCCTCTATTCTATTCTTATCTCCTAAACCTAAAATTCCAAACAAATAAGTATTAAAACTTCAACTTAAAATCTAATGAAAAATACAAGTGGATGAGAAAAGTAGGAGAGTGATAAATTAATAAGAAGATCAAACGATTGAGCACATATGCAGGCAGGATGAAGATGTAGAGTGTTTAAAGATTCCCATGCTGGCGAGCAAGGGCAGAGTCAACTACAAACCACGTCTAGAGCTCAAATATATTATCTTATCATAACTCTTTATAAATTTAATATTTTTTTAAAATTTATAAAGAATTTATATGGAGTTTGAATCCACTAGGATAGGTCGGCCAACAGTGCTAGATAAATTCCATGGCAATGATACATCTATGTATATTTTCATTTTGAAAGAAACATCACCTTCTCCTTGTTGGATATCTATTCTATTCTATGTTTAGAGATTATGCTTGGTGAGGATTGCACCACACGGTGGTGTTTGTTATGCTGACCTTGGCTATCTAATATAATTAAAACAGACAGAAGAACAGACCGGGCGCCATGGCTGGGTTTGCAGCGGGGGAGTTGTTTCAAGATTGGCGATACGTACACACGTGGCAAGATCTGAGGAGGGGCCTCCCGATAGAATTTTTTTTCCATGTCGCAACTCACAACTAGCTAGACGTATGCACAGCTTGACACAGGTCCAGGGCTTTGCCAGCGTCGTGTGCCCCGGCGGGCATAGCCATGATGGCCTTCTGCTGCTTCTGCTTCTTCTCCCCGAGCTCCACCACCTTCCTTTGGCGGTTGGAATACTTGTCGCTCCCGAAGTCGGGGCTCGTCGAGTCCGGCAGAAGCTGGTTCTTCATCCTGTACCGGATGCCGCACGCGTTGCGGAGCGTGCCTGGCCCGTCCAGTCCCGCCAGCCACCGCGGCGTCTCCGTCGTGGTGCAGTGGCCGCACGTCTTCTCCTCGTCGAATTTGCGCCGCCGCTTGGTGGGGCGTGAGTGTTCGACGCCTTCGCCGACGCTAGAAACTTCATCGTGGTGGCGGTTGTTGTCGACGGCGGCCAAGTGTGTGGAAGTCAGCGACCAGACCCTCTTGCGTACGGTGGCAGGTTTGCGGCGCGGCTTCCTCGCCACGGCCGAAGTTTGGATCCACAGAACGTCGGCGGTCGGCGCGGCTTACTTCGAAGTGGGCCTTCACGGGAAGCCGGACTGCAAATTGTAATGGGCCGGCCTCAAGAAGTCGGCCCATGTCCAGTTCTCCATAACAGAGTACCGTGATGATATCTGCCGTATGCAATGAAGCTGCACATGCAAGGATTGATGCTGACTACTTTTGATCGTCCATTCTCATGTATTTTCAAAGTAGTGGCATTCTTTTTTTTTTCGTCGCTCCTTTTTCGCTTCCTTATGCATTTTTTATGACAAATTCAGTATCCTTCAACACGCAAGCTTCACGGACATTTTTGCACTCACCAACACCTTGCCACAAACCCAGCAAGCACTCTGAAAAGGAGAGGAAAAACACACACCACAAAAATGTACAGGTATACGCAAGATCAAAAGGAGATCCACGAGACGAGACCACTACGTGACTGATCAGTCGGTCAGTCGCCCACGTGGAGGAGCACGTCCCAGAGCGTCTCGTCGACGAGCTCGTCCAGTATCTCCGCCTCCATCTCCGCGCCGGCCGCGCCGACGTCCTCGCGGAACGGGCCGTTCCACGGCGACATGCTCAGGTCGCGGCCGATCAGCTCGTCCACGGAGTTGTGGGAGTCCGTCGGTGGCGGTGGCTCCAGCCACGCCTGAACGGAGTTCCACAGCCCGTCCAGCAGCCTCTTGCCACCGGGGGCTCTCCTCGGCGCCGCGCCGTACCACCTGCTGAACGCGCACAGCGTCGTCGAGGCCTGGGCGACCCGCGGCAGCGACTCGTTTATCAGGTCGAAGAGGAGGCGGTGGTCGACGGTGGCCTCGGCGTCGCAGTCGGTGACCGGGGCTGAGGACGACGACGGCGACGACTCGACTTCCTTGAACACCCACGCCGGGATCGGCTTCATCTCGCGGTCCGACAAGAAGAAGTGGTCAGAGCTTTGTCTCCGGCCGTACAGGCCGGCAACCACAAGAACTGCTCTGATGTAAGCTTTCACGGGTTGCTCCATCTCGGCCGTGGCGTCGTCGTCGTCGTCGTCGTCCTGGATTGGACCTGTTTCCGCGAGTTCTTGATCAGTTTGAGCTTGCTCCGACGATGGATGTTCTGGTTCTGAGTCAAGTTGTTTGTTCAGAAACAGAATGCATAACATTGCAATGTGTGTCCAAGCAAATTCAGAAAGCAAGCTGCAGTTGCTACTTACCAGAAGCACTCAAGCTCATGTCCTTTGACGCCATTTTCAACGGAGATCGGTGCTCGCTGAAAGAAGCCTCCAATGGCGAAACAGGGCTCGGGTAAACTCCTCTGCTCATCTCATCAGGAGGGCTGCTGCACCACGACGCCGGGCTCGGCGGCACCTCGGTGGAGTTCTCCTGCCACAAAACAACCAGCAGTTTCATGTCAGATCGCACTGACGCCCAAAACAGAATGTTGAAGCAGAATGTGCTCAAAGAATTTAGCTTTGCCTCACCTGGAGGACGCCGGGGTGGATGAGAACCGACGGGGCGGTGACCAGCATGCCGATCGGAGGGAGGTCGTCGGGGAACGGCGACTCGTCGGCGGAGTGGAGCTTCTTGCCGAACAGCTTAGCTCTCAGCCCCAGGTTCTGCTTCAGGTTGGACACCCTGCCTTTGAACGTGTCCTTCCTCCCTTTCCTCTCCTCCTCCGACGGCGGTGGCGGCCTGCTCCCGTAGCCTTCCTGCTTGCGCTGCAGCCGTGCTCCGGTCAGCACCCGCGGCTCCTCCGAGAGAAGCTTTACGAAGGTGGTCCCCGACACCGGCGCCGAGAACGACCTGATGAGATTCCTCGGCGACACCGGGTCGGATTCGACCGCCGGAGTTGGTGACGCCTTGTGGTGGCCACGCCTGAAAGACCTGACGTCGGACTCGATCGCGAACTTCTTCTCCTCCTTGCTCCTTATCTTGCCCTTCCTTGCCACCTCGAGCCTCGGCTTCGGCCTCGGCTCTTCGTCGAACGACGCCGAGGCGGTTCTTCTCCGGTGAGAGAGCGGCAGCGACTCGGTCTCCGGCTCTCGTCTGAGCACATTCTTCAGCCTGTCAGAGAGGTGCTTCCTGGCGTCTCTGCAGATGTAGTCCATTTGGCTCTGGCCGTTGAGCGGGACGTCGCTGCGGTACGACCGCGTCGACTCCGACCGGACCAGCGCCGGGTGCAGGTCCTTGGCGACGGTCTCCCTGATCTGGTTGGCGATGCTCCGAGCAATCTGCTTGGAGTCAGCCGGGATTTCGCCGCCGGCGGCCCACCTGTCAGCCGCCTTGTCGTCGGAGGCCATTCTCCCTTCGAGCTCGATCTTGAGCCGCTTCTTCACCTCCTCGAGGAAGGCCTCCATGTTGTTCTCCTCCTTCACCAGCTCCGGCGACCCCAACGACGACTCCTCGATGTCGTCGGTGCTCATCTCGGGGCAGGGCTTCAGGATCACTATCCTCTTCGGCGACAGCTGTCTCTCCTCCTCGTAGTAGAACCTCGACAGCGGCAGCCGCGTCGAGCTGGCGTCTGCGCTCGTCAGAGAGAACGTGCGGCTCCCGGAGATCGACGTGCCGCTCTCCTTGCTCCTCCTCCAGTGCGCGTCGCCATTGGAGTGCGTGTGCTTGCTGGCATTATCCTTCCCCCTGTGCTGGAACCTGTACGGCACGATGTCCGTGCGCCTGACGTCGTCGTCGTCGTCCTCGTCGAGACGGCTCTCCAATTCGAGAGCTTTCGACTGCTCCCACATCCTGCTCGCCTGCCACGCTTCGAACTCCTTCTTGAACTTCTGCAATTCCTCCTCCTGCGGGTGCTCTCGCGGCTGCGGTTTTGCCCATTCAGTGCTGCTGATCGCCTTGCTCAGCTGGCCAAAGAGCTCCATGCCGTCATCGTAAGCGCAGACCTCAGCTTGTGCATGGTGCTTCATGGAGCCCTTGTGTTGCACGAAGGAGACGTGCTTGGTTGAGACCAGTTCAGGAGGATCTCTTCTTGGCATTGGCCTTGTGGTGATCATGTCTTGCCTTTTCTCCTCCGAGTGACCGGAGAGCTCGCCGGCGGTTGTGTTCAGTGGTGGTGAGTCCATGCCCATCAACCTGGCAATGACACTGGGTCTCTTTTGAACTTCATTTGTTCTGAAGGATATGTCCTCATGGATTATCCTCTTGATTGGGGATGAGCTGTGGTTGAGACCAGCCTTTGGGTATTGTTGCCTCATGTTGCAGGAGTACTGCATAAGTTACAGGAAGCTTAATCAGGCCACTGCAAAAGTTCTAGTTAATTAGCTCTTGCATAGGATGTAAAGTACATTTTTTTCCACATCAACAAATAAAAAAAGCATTGGTTTATACAGCTCCTTTTTTTATTGATGAAAGATACAACTTTGTTTTCACGATGAAATAGCTCATCCGCATGGGGATAAGTGCCAAATAGTAACTTATGTACCCAACAATAGCTGGGGGTCTACTGTTTGGCACCATTATTAATGGATGTTTCATGATGTCTTCTCATTCAGCAACATTCAGGTACAGATACACCTAGCAGCAATGTTACCGATGTGTAAAAGGCATAAGTACACATCTCGTCTGTCAAGAAAAATCTAACTACTTTGGTTCCTTCGTACAGAAAATGACTGTTGGTCACTGAAAAGACAGGTTCTTTTTTTCTGGAAACAGAAGAACTTACCACTTTACCAGATGCTTGTTAGGGGAAAAAGATGAAAGAATTAAGGAATCACTCTTCTTACAGAATAGTGATGAAATGTACAAGACTCACCGGAACATCCTCTTGGAAGACGCCATAGCTTTGTGGAGCCTCCAAGGCGAACTCCATGCTATTCCTTGGGGCCTCGAATCCTACAAATTCAAAGATGGCACCACGATCAATTAAATTTGCTCCAAATTCAATCTCCTAGAGTTGCGAAAACACCACAGAAAGTCTTAATAAAATCTTTCGTTTCAAGTGTGCGTTAAGCATCATTCATCATTAAGGTCGTTACTGCTGCTTGTCCTGGCGACTTGATGATTCAGAATTTCAGGCAAAGACCATGTGTAAGTCGGACAGAGAGAAATGAATCACCATGTATCACCGTACTATCGCCCTGCCTCTTGTGTGACCACTTCCTTGAGGTGCTAGCATGAGAGAAGTCCAGGTACTGCAGCATGATGGCACCTGCCAGAGAGATCCAGCAGTACGCTGCGATGGCGAGATTAGGATCTCTGAAGGCTGAACGAGATAGACCTTGCTATCCTATAAAATTATGCGAGGTATCATGTTAGATTCTACATAAAATCAGCCATAATAAAATACAGCAGTGAACACAATTTATCATCAGCATTACGATTTTTTTCCTTTAAATAAAGTCAAACGAGTGCACAAAACAGAATTAATGAAGACATTTGCTCATCTCAACAGGTCAATGTGTTTCAGCATGCATAGAATTCCTTTGAAAGATACCCTAATGAAGAACTCAAATTTCCAATGTCAGAGATGGAATTTCATAACCGAAATCACCGGAACACAGGAAAACAATTCATCAGACGAACTAGAGGAGAATCTTCTGAGAAATGCTTTCTTGAATTCAATTCATTTCGAAGGAAACATCCAGTCATCAAGACGGCTGAGCACATGAACAGAAACAAATGATGATCCAAAAACGTCAAACATGTCGTGCAGTTGAACCCCACCACGTGCAAGCAGATCAGAAGCAACCGCATTCCTCCCAGAGCCAGAGAACCAGATGCATGAACAAAACGGACGGAACAGAGAAACTGATCAAGCAAACAAGAACTGAAGAAGAGCAGGCTACGTACAAGGATCCTCTCGTGCCTCCTCCCCGCAGTTCGCATGCAAGCTCCCCGGCGACCACCGGCCGCCCGCCGATCAGAGGCAGAAGGAGGTAGCCCTCGCTGTTGCTTCTCCCACCGTGGAAATGGGGTCTCGCCGGGGCAAGAGAAGAGACGCCGCGCTGCGAGGTTCTCGTTGATGAGCTTGTGCTCATGTGCAGGTAGTGGTATAAGAGTTACAGCCCATGAAGAGAGGAGGAAAGCAACAGCTGGGAAAGCGAAAGCTTCTCCCTTTGCTTCTCTTTCCCCACAACCACCCTCCTTTTGGTCTCCCTCCTAGCCTTTAATATTCCCTCTTGATCACCATCTTCCCCTTTGCCACTTCTCTCGCCCCTCATCTCCTCCCTTCTAGCCTTTACTTCTTGGAAAATTTTAACAGATGCCGGGAGAGATGACTCCATCTCATCTTGGCTGGCATTCTAGCTAGAATGCATGCATACCCAGCTGGCCTTGCCTATATGATGGTGAAGAAGAGAAAACCATCAAATTCTTAAGAGGCAATAATTTATCCTGGTATCAGAGAAAATATGATGTTTTGTGGGGTAACAGATCAAAATGACAGCTTTCTATAGAAGAGGTTTTTGTGGGGATGCAGATCAAAATGACAGCTTTTCTTGTATGGAGCAACGGAAGATTCTCTCATTACAAGAGCCAGCTTCAGTAACGGAAGAGGAGCTTTTGCTGAGTTATTTTATCTCGGATGACAGCTCAAGTAGACGAGGATTCTAGTTGGTGCACCACACGCTTTGATCTTTTCCGTTTTCCCTAACCCACACGAGGCCGTTCCATTTGGCGCCATTCTGTTAACTGCCTCCGGCCGTTCAGAAGATGGCGTGGGATGCAGTCAGCGCCTCTGCAATCTGTATCTTCCTCATCTCCCCCTGCGCAGGTCAGCATCATGTGGGGATTGGATGAGATGTTTCTCCCTTTAAATATTCAGTTAATCACTTAATCTATAGGAGAATCACTTGAGACACCCAGAGTTGCACCCCTCAATTTACTATAGCCCGTGTCTAAAATAAAATGAACGCAGTTTACTACGGCCAGTGTCTAAAAAAATGAAAAAAAATCCTACAAGAAAAACTGAAGGTGAATTGAACTAGACAGATTTTATATACTAGACATAAAATACAAACGCTAAATCTAATTCCTCCATAACCCCAATAGACATGCCTACACTACACAAGGCTATCATTGGCAAGACACATTTTTTTTTCGCAAGAGAAATGCCCAAACTCATGAACACGACAATGCCCAAGGAGCAGGCACACCCAGTGGCTCTTGTGGAGGAATGGATAGCCGGGTAAGTGTCGTGCACCAGCGGGAGAAGCGACCCCATGCGAGAGAGCGACAGCTGACGGCGAGGATCTCCTCGCTTGGTCAGAATGTTGTTGGCGACGTCCACATGCACATGCACGCCTAGCTAGCTTGATCCAGTAACAAATATATACACTTAATTGGGGTTCAAGTGTAGTACAGATGGGACTGGGAGGCTATTAGCTGCCACTAGCTACCAGCAATTACATTACAAAACAGCATGTAGATCAGATGGTCCAAATTATTATCTGTATGCAGCACTGGCCACTGTATTATTGCCCTCTTAATTCTTTCTCTGCATGTCTCACCAAACTGCACGCCAACTGAAACAGGCTATAAGGCTGAATGGACTCATGTTTTCTCCTCCCTGTCTCCGGTGTCTCATCCATGTCGACTGAATCTAGGGATAAGAAAACGGCCAGCTCGCAGAATCGGAGAACAGGGGAACATGTACCCTCTAGTCATAAATATTTTACATTTAAGACAAGATTTAATCAAAATTTTAAAATTTCAACCATCAATTTTATATTATAATTTGTTTATAAATTTTAATAAGTTATGATATTATAATAATACTTTTCAAGACAAATCTATCCATATTTTTCATTGTTTTAAACTAAACATTTCATACATTATTAATGATTAGAAATTTAAAAGTATGATTAAATTTTTCTTGCCTTAAACATTAAATAATTATGATATGAAGGAGTAGTAATGGAGGAGTTTACCTCAGGCAGAGGGAGATCAGATCCAGAGGTGGGGCTTGCTGCTGCAAGATGGACAGCACACGGAAACACAGCTTATTGAATTTGAAGGAGACATGCTTCTTCATGTTGGATCTTCTCAGGGACATGAATCCTAACAGCATTCCTGCAGAGCAAACAGGGCACTTTCCGTAGGGAGGCAAATCTTCTTTCTGCGGCTAAGTTTAGTTGCGAGCTTATGAAATGGCGTGCATGCATGCACAGCCATCATTCCTCACCACTAAACTAAACTTGCAAAGCAGGAGAAAAATCATATCTGCCTGATAAACAAGTTAAACTGTGATCGTCCTAGATGAACAGATCACATGGTGGGGCTCCCCATCGAATCAATATCATTCAGTTCCTCCACACACTGCCTAAAGCAAAGGGCAATAGGGTAATCGCTAGGCTGTCGATTCAGAACAAGCAATATGACTATTGTTCACCAACATTTTATCAAGAGTAGAACATTATGGACATTCCAGACCAGGCACACTTGTGCACAAGAATGGCCAACTATTTTATGAGCTTCAGTTGAGAATTATTCTTTCCCTCAAATGACTACTCAGACCCATTGACGTAAATTTCCCAATGAATAACCTGCTACACTCGTCCTTGTACCTCTCTGCTTCTTCCAGCTTAACGTTACACGTAATGCACAGAATTTACAGATAAAACATATCACCGTATCTCTTCAGAGATTGCCTTGCACTTTCTGACTTCAAAAAGATCGTCAATAAGTGTAAAGGATCTTTCAATAGTTAAAACTCAAAAACTCTGCTAAGATGGTCCATCATTCCCTTGCCATTTGCTAATTATAACCAAAACTCAGAGGGTTGGCATTTTATGGTGTCTTTCTGCAAGGGTTTTAAGGGGAACTCGGGCTCAGTGGGTTGTAAGGGGGTGTCATGATCAGTGCACTGCACTTTAATTATGTGCCCATCTCAATGAAAAGCTAGTGCATCTTTGGGTAAAAATTCATGTGATCATTCATATCAAGTGCCCCCACAAGAACATGTGTCATGTGAAGTTGCTGCTTGCTTGAGGGAGAAGCCCTACTGAATTAGGTGGTGGCTTGGCAACAGTGGTCCAAAATGCTGGAAGCATGGCAGAGAGGAGACCATCTTTGTCCATGAATAGTTTTTACATGGATCATAGTATGAGATTGACAAGCCTAATATATTTTTGTACTCACTTTTCTTAATAGGTGCGATCATTTGCATAGCTGCTGCTGATGCAATTTTGAAATATAAAACAAGTCTTCTATTCTCTTTTGAGTATTGTAATGCATTGGCTGGGGTCTGCTTGTACAACACTTCAGGATCAGAGAAGATGTACATGAATATAGAATTAGTTTCATTTTGTTAAATTATAGCCTGTGACTTTTAGAATGGGGCTAATAATCTGCCAGCACAAAATCCAATTCATGCCAAAAAAGGCGAGCATGCCTCAAGCCATACAACTACAGGATGCATTTTGAACTGAACAATCCCACATGATTTATCACTCAATTAGTCATTACCGTTTTAGAATATTGATATCTGGCTTCTATTAGATTTTATTTCTAGACTATCTTAATTTAATTAAGACTAAAAGACTTTGATGTTGATTGATTGATTGATTTAGTCATTACCGTTTTAGTTGTCATATACTCTGGCCACAACAAACCATAAGTTTTTTTTTGTACGAATCTGCTTGAAGTCTCTATACCAAGTCATGCCATGTGCATTTCCACAATTGGTCATCTTCTAAAGACAAAAATGAAAAAGAGAAATAACCAACGCAGCATACAACAGGGATGCAAAAACCAAACTACGAGCCATCATGGATACACAATGTGCAGCAATAATGGCCTAGTAGCAAATGAATTGTGTGTAGCATGTGATACTAGTTGCAAATGCACACTACACGCTAAATTTATTATCACAATTCGTAAGCTAGGGCTGTTCTGAGGATACGAACTTAACTAGATCAATTTAAATACATGATCAAACAACTAACATATGTTATATATTAACCAGTGAAAGACAAGGGAATGGGTGTCTGTTGCCTTTACATGGTTGGTAAACTTGTAAAAGATAATTAAGGTACAGTACTTGCATATTTGACCAAACGCTCTGTTACAGGCTACAAGTTTATGGGGAATCACTACAAGAGTAGTCTTCATTTGCATTATGAAAAATGCAGTTTTAAGTTTTAACGATATATAGACTAACAAAAGCAACACACAAGGGGCATCAAATCACCTTTTCTGCAACAAACTGCTCAATTGATTGTAGACACCTTCTCTCATGGCATCCCTATTACAATTATTTAAGGTGTAAATAACTGCTACAGGATGATTCCTCAACCTCGCAACTGCATTTTATACAGGGAATATATAGTCAGAATTAGTTTATTAGTTTTTTTTGCATGTGTGGGTTCAAGAAATCAGAAACATGATTCATGTGTACATCTGAAGAATGCTGTGGCACAAAAATATTATTTTTGTAAGAATACAGGAGATATCCTTTAATTCTTTCGATGCATAACATAGTATAGCTAAATATAAAGTACAGAGTATACAAAAATGTACACACGTGCAATTTTGTAATACACCTATAATTGAATTGACATTTTAAAGCAAACAACCATGGAAATGGTACTTCGTAGATGTTAATTACGAAGTGATGATACCTCCAGGAATGTCTCAGCCTAATCGTGGTACCGGAATTGTGGTTAGCACTGGAATGTTCGATTCAATAACTCTCATGACAGCAGGGAAAAGTGTTGAACTAAACAGTTCCATTTTACCCACTTCATCAATAATGAAAAGATATGCGTCTTCTTTGACCTGATGAGTAAAAGAAGTTATTACTTAAAGTACATGTTTTAGATGATAAATAACAAAACGGTTAAGCAATTAACATGTTTATTAAGGTACATGTAGAGATTAATCAATGGAAAACTAAGTGTAAGCAAGATGACCTCTACAAATTTATGATTAAGCTATGATGAGAAGATTCGGAGTTTATTTTAAACTTTTTTTAATTTCTTTTGAGTACAAGAAAACTGTAGTATTAAGATGAGTTGTAAACAATGCTTCATATATACTCTTGCGCCCAAAGATCTATTTTTTAGTTAAGAGACATATTTATACAATACTTACAGAGTTATGAGTTTGCTTCTGCATATGGGTTGGAGGTTTCAGTCTTGAGAATCGGAGGTTTCGGTCCACCATTGTTTGTCAGCAGTTAAGTATTGGGTCGAAGGTTCCAGGACAGGAGTCAAAACTTTCGGATGTTCAAATCTATGAGTAATAGCTAAGTGACATAAAAGAGTGGGTATAAATATCCTATTTCACTCCTAAAGCCGTTGAGGTCTTTTCACTTTTGTTTTTCTATCTCCTAGCTTCTTATAGGTCTCTACACATCTCTTTTATCACATTCTTGAGTTTTCATAGGAATTTGAGTGAAGTTCTTAAGTGGTCGAAATGCCTTTTTCTTGTGAGAAGAGTTAGAAATATCTTGAGTAATTGAGAATCGGTGTGGGCCGTTGTTTAAAGTTTATTACTCTTGGAGGGTGATCTCCTAGACGGTTAAGCGTCGTCCGCGAGTTTTCTCAAGCTGTCAATTGTACTGGACAAGTTTGTGAGAATGTACCTCGCCTTCACAATAAAAAGAGATAACCGATAAAGTGAGAATCAAGTCAGTCTTTATGACTACTTGGTGAGGCAAGGAGTCAAGAGAGACCTATCTCTCATGAGCTCCTCAACGGAGACGAAGAATCTTTGTGATCTGATATTCAAAAAAAAATCCTTGTTTGCTTCTTTTCTGTGTTGTTTATTAATTTCTGCATTATAGTACTTGTGTACCTGTTTACTGTTTTTTATTACTATTTCTTGTTTCCCTAAGATTGTGAAGAACTCGAAAGAATTCATCTCCTTCTTAATCGAAAGTTCCTGCCTCAATATATTGAAGGTTCCGACCAACCATCTTGACCTATCTAAAAAGGCTGATTGGAAGTTACGACCTATTGATCTAAAAGTTCCGTTTAAGTTTGAATTTGACCACTGCATTAAAGAAATATTTAGGAATGCCTATTCACCCCTCCCCTCTAGGCTACTCAGGGCTTTCAATTACCTCCCGTTCACACAAAAATAATGTTTATACCAACTATTTTGATCATTGTAGAATTCATATTACATGTATGGCACGAATGTGCTAAACGATGTGCATCCCTTCCTTTATTCTTCACGTCTTTGGTCAGAATGGCTTACCTGCAGCTCAGGCAATGCTCCAAAGATGCTATGTCTACTTTGTACTTCCCAACAATAGGCCATGCAACAGACTCGCGGCTGCAAGAAAAAAGAATCTTACAGATGACATAGGCAGCCTTAGGGTAAATTCAGTAATCATACATAAATATTGGACTGACAGGGGATTCAAATCTACGTATTTAACAAAGGTCATGAGTCAAACCTTACAAACTTGGTTCTGAGATAACAATTGCAGAACATTAGAGAGGAAAATAAGGAACCGTGCAATATCATGTTCTTAAATATCAGAATTTCACATCGGAACCTTCAGAAGTAGTATCAAGTTCTCCTGATGATAGCCATTGGCCAATGACATTAACTAGTTGCACAATTATGGTGGTGATGGGAAGCGTGTCACAGTAACAAACAGTTCGTATGTAACTTCAATCCGTTTTTCTAGTTGGATCATTTCAATGCTACATAGATAATTGGTCAGTCATACGGATTCAAGTTCTGCAAACAAGGGAAAATGTCAAGCAGGTACAAGCACTGTACTTGATCCGAGACATGAATAAGCAGCCTAATAAGCTGGATACCAGCAGTGAGGCGGCATTCCTCATCACTGTCACTGCATAAGTAAGCACGTAAAAAAAATTGCAACAGATATAGGTAATTAAGTTATATGACCTTATCCATCAGTAAGAAAAGGGGCCTCTATTTAACATGGACATGGATGTTACCTACCTAGGATTGCAGTTAAGGTGCCTGAAACTAGATGGTATGCAGGCTATATGCAAGATATATAGAAATACAATACTCCAGAGTTTGACTACCAGAGCAGGAGTAGGAATTGGCACAGGAAATTACGAGCATTCCATCAAATATCCTTTGAGCTTGTCACAACAACATGCGCCAGATGCACTTCATTCCAGTGCATAGAATCTCTCGATTCATAGATGTTAGAAAAGGAGTTAAAATCCAAGCATAGTAGCAAGATGAACCCGACCTGGAAACCTTGGAGGAGGCGAGCGGCCCGCGTCGCCCATCGAGCGTGACGACCTCGAACCCGACCCTTTCGCCACTCTCCCTCACCTCCCCTACACATAACACGAGAAGCGGTGAAATAACAGCAAGCAAAGCGTGTCGAAGCTCTGAAAGGGCAACTCAGCGCAATACGGGTGTAGAAGCCGCGAATTTTGAGGTGCGGGTGGGAGGTCCGGAGCGTTTCGAACGCCCGCGTAACCAGCGTCGTCTTCCCCACGCCCTGCGAGCAGCGGCGGTGGCGGCCGAGGGCGCCGTGAGGCGGTTGATGAAGCAGAAGGGTTTAGCGTTTGGCTCCTGGGGGCTTTTCCTTACCGGCGGACCGGTGACTAGGAGGCACCTCGACGGCGCGGCGGCCATCGGTTCGGTTGTTGTGGCAGCCAGCGGCAACTGGGAGGCAGGTCACCGGCGGGTAGCCGCAGCGCCGGCGTCGAGGCAGGGCTGGAGAGTGGTGGCACACGACACGACAAGGAGTAGCCAGGCCAGCCCAGCGAAGGCGTAATATGGAATGGGCTGGATGAGATTGCTTTCCGCTAGCCCTGGGCCAACTTGTGGTGTACGGTCTTGGGCCCAGCCGTCTATACAGAACAGCCCAGTAAAAGAAATATACTTTGAATGAAATTCAGATATTGCATTTAATGCCTGCTTTCTTTGACTTTGGCCTGCTTCTTATAAGCATCGTCATTTCGAATTTTATAAAACCTAATTACCCAAATAATTTAGGGTTTTCCACTGCTTTATTAGTGAACCCAAAACCAAAATTACCGAGGTCCTATACATATCATAACACATATAATATTCTAATTTTCAACTAATAATATAATTAACCGGCTAAAGATTTGGATTTCTACTCTGGTCATGTGCATCGGGGTATCATAGGATCGCCGTATTCAACTTTGCCTTTTTACCCTACTAATAGAGGTATAAAAATCATAACCTAAAATTATTTATCGTTACTTCTATCACGTGTCTTAGACTAATAAATTACTGCCATAAAAATGGCTTCCAAGTAAGCATGTCCGATCATTTTCCATTGCATCAGGTACGTCTCTCATGCCCTTTCAAAAAAAAGTACGTGTCTCATGGTTATAGACATTCTGGTTTTGCAAGACATCAACCACTTTCTACTGTCGAGTATTTTGATCTGTACATCTGAGTTTTGCTTGTAGTTTCGCTTGATGCAACATGCTGAAACACGTAGAAGCATAATATAAATATATTTCTATATCCTGTTAGGGCCGGGTTTAGAGTAAAGTGAAGGAGAATACTGTTTAAGATCACGTAAAATAAAAAGACTTGTTATGTTAGCTAATACAAATTTAAAAAATAAATTACTCTTTGATATACTTTAAAAAAAACTCATCACATAGTTAGTTGAGTATCTTCTGCAGTTAACTGGTTATCTTTTCAGCAAGCACAGCAGAATAAGCACATGTAGACATGTAGTAAGAAAATTCAAAAGCCGGTAGACATGTAGTAACAGCATATCTCAATAGTTTTGTTCGATTAACCTTCTTAAAATGGTCTACGTAAAACACCAGACGGGAAAATGCAGTAACAAAATTTGCGGAGTAGCAGATGATTAAAAAAATTGTTCCACTGACATGTGGACCTACGACCTTCTGTTCCAAATTTCCAATTCGCAGTAGAAAACAAGTACCTACACGACCCGTGGACACCCACCAATGAGGCTCGCCCACGACACGCGCTGACAGGTCCCACCCCCCACCAAACGCGCCCCGAGGCCGGCCGATCCGAAGCCGGTTACACGATTCGCTCGAGCCTACCCCGCCTCCATGTGGGCCTCAGGTTTTCCTGGCCCACATGTCATAGGGGGAGAGGGATCCCCGCCCAAGCCGGACGACCCCGCCGCAACCGAAGGCCCCAGGGAAAAAATACCAAACGCACGCAAAGCCACACGCACCCCGACCCGTTCGCAGGCAAGGCCACCCCACCACCACCGCCTCCTCCTTCTCCTCCTCCCCTACGCCGCCGTCGCCGCCGCCGTTGCGGCTTGCCTCCGATGGCGAAGACCCGGAAGGCCGCGGCCGCTCCTCCTCCGACCCCGCCGCCGCCGCCGCCTCCCCCAGCCGAAACCCCATCCCCGCAGCGGAAGCGGAAGAAGAAGGGGCGGCCATCCCTCCTCGACCTCCAGCGCCGCAGCCTCCGCCTCCAGGTCCAAAACCCTAGCCCCGCCCCGTCCCCGTCCCCGTCCCGGCGGGACCCCAATCCCTCCGACGAGGACGACGACAGGGTCGGTAGAGGGCGCCGACGGCAGAAGCGGCTCAAGAGCGTCCTCTCCGGCGGCGGCGAGGTCGGCATCTCCTCCCTTGTCGCGCCAATTTTTCGAAATTTCCGAGGTTTTGGATGCCTCCCCAAGGGGGGTTTTTGCCGTGGGACACGCGGCGATGCGGAGCCGTAGTGGTTGGATCTGCGATTTTGGATTTTTTTTGGGGGTGGTGGTTTCGTGTTACGGCTCGCTCCGTGGTGGGGAATCTGCGCGGGAGGGGAGATCAGTGCGACTGTGGGAGTGGCACTTGGCGATTTTTAGCTTCTTGGAGGGCGTTGCTTTTTTGGGCGCGGGTTTGGATTTTTTTTTTTTGGTTTTCCTCTGGAGCTCCGGGTCTAGGGATCTTGACCCTGTCAGCGCTTTAATCCTTTCCATCGAAGGGAACAGTGCGCGGATCTGACAAGTTTTGACGGATTTGACCGCTTTTCTCCCGGATTATTGTGCTCCAAGCGCTGTCGGAGTTGAAAAAGCGGGAGAAGTCTTCGTTTTTTGTGTGCGAAGTCAGGTGTTTTGCAGCAATTCGCACTGGGGGTAGAAAAAGCTGACGTCTTTGAGTCGCCACCTCGTCGGAAGACTACGTTTCCATGGCGAATTCGACTCTAACGGTTGCTCTCCGATGCTGCTGCAGGATGATGAGGCGGCGGTGGAGGAGTTGGTGGAGGAGAGGGTCGCGGCGAAAGCGACCGGGAAAGGTGAGGCTTGGAGGGAAGCAAGCATTAGTGTTGAAGTAGTTAAGAATTTGAAATTTTCTCGGGTTAACGCCTCCTTGCGCTTGTGGGAGCAGGGGACGCTGCGTCGGATGGCGGGCCCACGGGGACTCCCCTCCCGGACAAAAAGTTGCTTCTCTTCATCCTCGACAGGCTCCAGAAGTGAGTGGCCCGGCCCCATCCTGATGTAGTTCTCTTCTCCCCCCAATAAGAGCTTGCCTCTAATTGCTTCGGCTATGTGTGTCTCTCTTCTTTCTACTGCTCCCAGGAAGGACACCTATGGAGTTTTCTCGGAGCCCGTCGACCCTGAGGAGGTGAGCAATTCAGTTCTTGGTCTTCTGTGTTTTGTGTTCTGAAGTTGATAGTAGTGATGATGCTGACAGCAGTGTGTTTGTGTCTGTTTTGCGTTGCCTGCAGCTTCCAGATTATCATGAGATTATCGAGCATCCTATGGACTTCTCGACGATCCGCGAGAAGCTGTTGAATGACGCGTATACCACCTTAGAGCAGTTTGAGGTATATGCTGCCTGTAGTTGGGTTTCTGTCTCCTTGCGTGTTGTCTGTTTTATTGGCTCTGTTTTAATTCACTGACACTCCAGATGTTTGCTTCTGCCTACTGTTCTGTACTTCCTTTTTTTATTGCTTAATAATGGCTAGTTCTGTTGTCTTCTTGTAAAATCCAAGGCCTTATGTCTAGCTTCATATGTCTTTTCTCTCTTTTGTTTGTACTGTTATACAAGTGTTTATACGGTTTTAAGTTAAAATATTCTCTCTATCAAAATTCACATTCAATGGATTTGTTCATACTGCTTGTTGGTATTGTTTATGAAGCCACTGAAGTGCTCTCTGCATTTTGGTAACAATGTCAAGGAATTCCTGATTTGAGAAAACATTGCTATATACCCTTGTTATTTACACAGTGTCAAATTATGGTTCGTTTTGTATGAGTTAATGCCTTCATGAATGGAAAGTGCTATCTGGATTGGCATGCAGAGGTTGCATGTGCTACTTTTTAATGATTATCTTGGACTTCAGCTAAGAGAAGGCCCAGTAAACTTCATAATGATTCCTCCTATTTTAGCTCCAATGCTGTATCAGTCCAATAACTTCCAGTTACTTTATGCTCACTATTTATAGTCTTTCTGTGCCCTATTAATTTGCCCAACTTAGTGGGAAGCTTTTCATTCTTCCCAGCAGGCCAGCACAGGGTTCATCTGCCGTGCTAACTCAGGCTAGATCGTTGGATAGTTAATTTTCACCTGTGCAAATCTATCCAGATCGTTGCTAAGAGTAATCCCAAATTTGATGGTTTTGTCTACTCAAATTAAATTATTTGACAACAATAATAACAACAAATTAAACAAGTTGAGCTAGGTTAGAGTTAAAACCTAACGTGAGTCTTAAATCATGATTCATGCATGCCAATTTCTCAATCACTTTTATTTAAGTACAGATCTTTACATATATCTCAATCTTTCAAGTTTCTTTTTATTGCATATCTTCATATCAATTTCGGTCTTTCCAATCATTTACTCAAATTGTTTGCTTTAACTAAAAATATTGATATCTCAAAGACACTGTAAACCTTACTCCATAGTGACACTGTACTTCTTGAATAGGTTAGCTTTGTCTATTCCTTTAGCTGTTACGATTTTTTTTGGTGAAGTGAACACCAAGTCTCTTTGCTGTTAGGGTTGCAGTCAATGGTGTTTTGAGTCCAATCTCCGAATTCTGCATCATGTCAAATAATCTGGGGACATTGTAGATTTGCTTCTTTCTAATAAGGGATCCACTTGTGAAGTGGACTTCAATTAGCCTTCATGTTTCCTATTCTGGCACAAATCTTCTCCAGTCACTATTCTATCTTCTTCCTAATGTCTGTACTTTATTTCAGCCCCTACTTCTGTTCAAAATCTGCACTTCCCACTCGATAAGCATTTCAGAAGAGAGGCTTGTTATTTCAGGCCATTGAACGATCTTTAGTGACATGCTATCCTACCATGCAATATGTATGTAGGAATGTGGTGTACAGTGAGACTAAGACCCCAACTCTATAAGGGGGGGTCGGGTCTATATATGTAAAATCTAGTGATCTAACACCCCTCCGCAGTAGCAGCGGGAGGGGAACGGACGCAGAGACTGGAGTGAAAATTGGTGAACAAAGACGCGGGTAGACCTTTGGTCATAATATCGGCGAACTAGTGCGCTGATAGTACATGAAGCATCCGAACCTGTCCTAGTGCGACCTTGTCACGTACGAAGTGAATGTCTACCTTTATATGTTTCATGCATCGATGATGGACCGGGTTGACGATCATGTAGACGGCACTGACGTTGTCGCAGTAGACGGTGATCGTAGAGGGGATAGGTGCATGGAGCTCCTGGAGAAGCTGGCGAAGCTAGCAACACTCGGCGACAGCGTGGACAACGGCGCGATACTCGGCTTCGGCGCTAGACCGAGACACTGTAGACTGGCGCTTTGAGGACCAGGAGACTAGAGGAAGACGCAGTAGCCAGATGTGGAGCGTCAAGAGTTCGGGCAGCCTGCCCAGTCCGCGTCGGAGTATGCGGTGAGAGAGTCGATGGGGCTGGAGCTGAGATGTAAGCCGATGGAGAGTGCCCTTCACGTAGCGAAGAATACGCTTGAGCAGCGCGAGGTGAGGTTCGCGCGGAGCATACATGAAGATGCACACTTGCTGGACGGCGTAGGTGAGGTTGGGCCGTGTTAGTGTGAGGTATTGGAGGGCACCAGCAAGACTCCAGTACTAGGAGGGATCGGCTACGAGAGAGCCATAGGTAGCGGAGAGCTTGGCGCGAGTGTCGACGGGAGTGGCCGTGGGGTGACATTCGGTCATGCCCGCACGTTGGAGGAGATCGATGGCATACTGACGCTAGGAGAGAAAGAGCCCGTGAGAAGAGCGGGTGACTGAGATGCCAAGGAAGTGATGGAGAGGAGGTGGCCGATGAAGAGAGTGGTTGGCCGATGAGAGTAGGCAGCGAAGTAGTTGAGTGAGGAGTGGGTGGCCGAGTAGGTAGGTCACGAGTGGGAGAGAGTAGGTGGGTCACGGGCGTGAGAAGGTTCGCGTCCGTGAAGAGAAGTTTCACGTCCGTGGATTCATGGACGCAACGGAGTGGAGTGGAGGCGAAAAATCGAAGAAGACGCGGACGCAAAGAAAAGAGGTTCGCGTTCGGGAGGCAGAAATTTGTGTCCGTGGACACGTCGGAGTGGCTCGGACACTAGTGGAGAAGTTTCATGTCCGGGAGCAGGTGAGCGTGTCGGAAAAGCGGGAACCAAAGGAGTTCTAGCCGATGAAGGGCGGACGGGTCCAGCCGATGGAGACGACAAGCGCAGAGTTGCGCCGGCGTCAGAAAAGGGGAAGATGCGCCAAAGCAAGGGAAGAGCTAAGACGGGTCTGAAACGAGATGAGAAGGCGGATGGAGGCTGTCACCGGAGACGGGGAGGAGAGAGCCGAGACAAGAAGGCAAAGGAGGAATACCGGGGAAGAAGGCCTGCGACGGAAAGGAAGCGTTGGCTTGCTGGCGAGAGGATGTTAGTGCGCTAGGGATGTCTAGAACTGCTCTGATACCATGTAGGAATGTGGTGTATAATGAGACTAAAACCTCAACTCTATACAGGAGGGGTCGGATCTATATATATATACAGTCCTGTGGTCTAACAATGTAATACACATAAAGTTGCTTGATTATTTTGTTTTTGGGGCTATCTATTTTTATACTACTGAGATCCATCAAAGGTCCATAATGTACCACTGATGCCCCACTAACTTGTTGACTTTTCAATAAGTGGCATTTTGTGGATATGGAAAACTCAGTGGCATATTTTGTTCGTCCATTCTTGATTTTTTGAAAAATTGGTGTGTTTATCTTGACACAGCAACATTGCTGAGAGTTGTCCATTTTTCCTGCTTATGTTTGCTTTATGGAAAACTATTTTTTTCTAGAAACTAGTAAGGCAGCAAATCATAATAGACACTTTGCTTTAGTAGCATGCATCTTCTTTTAATATCTCTTTTTTTTTGTTGTACTAGTATGGTCTCTTAATATCTCATGCTCTTTTTTCCTGATTGTGCAGAATGATGTGTTTTTACTTACATCAAATGCCATGTCCTACAATTCAGACAACACAATCTACTATCGGCAGGTATATGTTTTACTAATGTGTGCATCTGCCTTTTGCACTAGGACTATGTGATCCATCTTGGCAGATATACTGCCGTATTGTTTGCACACATTCAATGCTTGTGTTATGTAGGTTATCCATCAGCCTTGTTCTTATGCTTGGTGCAGTTTTCTATTTTTTGGAGACTTTCATAAAAATTTGCACAACCTGTTTCACAAATGGTGCATTATCCTTTTTGTTCTTGTTGTGTTGTAGTTGGTGTTGTTATGAAGTATGAATATCATTGATACACTAAGTGCAACACAAGATTTTTAATCAACCTCCTTTGGTATTTCTATTTGATACTCCTTTTCACTCTTGGGACATTGAAAATCCATCTGTTTTTATTCTTATAATGATAATTTCTATAAAGCGAAGACTATCAAGGCTGCTATCATCCACAGTATGCTTCCCCAGCAGGGAATTATACTTCAGTGCAAAAGAAATCTATACACTTGCACAAATACAAGACATTGTATATAAGATAAAATCCTTGTATGCGACTGAAAGTTTGCTTATTCTGTAATTTGAAAACTGTTGAAATCCATTGGCATGGTCCTCTCTTCTTTTTCATCTTAAGACTATTTGTTGTGCAAGTTAGCCTGTCTGGCTTCCAATTTCCTGAGATGTCCATTTATGTACCTAGGCACGATCTATTGAAGCTCTGGCCAAAAAGGATTTTGAGAACCTGAGGCAAGTTAGTGATGGTGAAGAAGAACAACCCAAGACTGCACCCAGAAGAGGCAGGCCACCAAAATATGCGAAGAAAATTGTTGTCAAGACTGATAATGATGTTTCACCAGATTTGTCAAATGCAAAAGCAAAATCTGCAGACCATGCTGATACAATTAGAAAAAGGATGACTGGAGACAGAACACGAAATGCAAACATAACAACAAGAGACTCATCCTTTCTTCAACATAACATACTTGGTTCTTTTGTGGGCAAAAGAACAGATAAATTTGGTGATTATTCAGGTTTGTTTTTACTGCTAAATGCTCATATCTCTGCAGTGCTGTATTTATGAAGCATGAACATGGCTTGTTATCATGGTATCTTTTAGGGCCTTTGAAGTATGGAAAGAAGACCACCCCCACTATTTCAGATGACGATCATCGTAGTACATACGATCCACAATACTTTCATAGTAGTCCTCTGTTTTCAGCCCTTGATGATGAGAGGAAACTACTTGTGCCGGTAAGTACATTCAGAAAGTGTTTGTCCTGAATAGTTTACGAATTAAAAGATTTATAAACCTTGCCAACTTACCTAGAATCGAACATTTGCAACTTCTATTTGCCGCATTGATATCACAGTGCTGAGTTCTTTTTATTATTGAAACAGGTGGGACTTCAACAGCAACATGCATACACTAGGAGCTTGGCGCGGTTTGCTGCAAAATTTGGTCTCATTGGCTGGGATATAGCAGCAAAGAGAATCAGATGTCTACTGCCTCCTGGGACAAATTTTGGCCCAGGATGGGTTGTGGATGGTGAGCCACCTGAAAGCTCTCATTGGCCTCAAGTTCCTGTACTCTCTGATCCATCCATCCAGTCTACTAGTGTTCCAGCCAGCAACATGATACCCAAAAATGATGAATCCCATCAGAAGTCTGGATTGTCTTCGAATGAGGATGCTGATGGGGAAGAGCATCTAACTAGAACTGAGCCAGTGGCTTCTACATCTGCATGCATTGAGACGAGTTCCAAATTTCCTGCCAAGCCAACGACCAAGCGTGAAAATGGAGCTAATGTGTCATGTGATGGTGTGGGTAGTACTGGACAGACATCTCCCTTGCAGCAGCACAACCATAATCGAGAAATCCACTCGAATATGAATGGCTTCACTGCCGTGCCAAACACAATTAGTCAATTTAAAGGGCAAGGGTTCTTGGGGCAAATGCAGTTGACACATGCTCAAGTTCTTGGGATGTTTTCCGGAGTCAATGGCAGAACCAATGGCTTTATCCAGGGGCACCCACTGGTGGCCAATAGCATTAAATCAGCACAAAATGGGGATGTTGGGAAGGCAACCACTAATCCATCACCAGATGCAGGTCATGATTCAGAAGCCGCATTAGCACAAAAGGAGTCAGGTTCTGCTCCAAGTTTTAGTGCTGGTGTTCAGCCATCAGGTTCCATGCCAAGCGGAAAGTTAGCAAATCCAAAAAAGCCCCCGGACTTGGCATTACAGCTCTGTAGAACAAGTAGCCATGGACATAGTTCAGCTTAGTGCCGTCCTTGATGGAACATGATTCAGAATCGCAGCTTCTCGAGTTCTTACTCTCTGGCTTCAGCTATGATGATGGTGCTCAGGAGAATAACAATGGATTTCTTGTCGAAGAATAATTCATTGCGAGGTGAGGTCATGGGAAGGAGTAACTAGAGCCATTTGAATCATTTGACTCCCAGCGAATTTGCTGTAAAAGGGTAGGTAGTCTGTATAGATTGAAATCTTATTTTCGATGATAATGTTTCCGGATGGGCAGCGTCTGGCATCCAATGTGTAACATTATAGTGGTGGAGGTATACAAGCAGAGAGGCAAGTGAATAGGTGTGCCTCTTCCTGCGACGATGGGTCCGGTTCCATATTGCATCATACTGGCGGATGGACGACTGCCAAGGGTGCTGAACTCCACCCCAGTTGAGTTGAGTAGCAGCCTGAGTGACCAAAATCTTGCTCTGAGCCTCTGACATGATTCTGTGTTTGCATTTCACTGACGTGATTGTGTAGTGTTTAACATTTGTTGATGTTGCTGTTACTGTATCGCAATGCTCTGGAATCTAGCATACGCACGCTGTTGATAGTATTTGATATTTTCGCCGTGCCAGCCCTCTGCTGTCCTTCGTTTTCACAGCACAAAGGCAATGATTACTCTTGGTCTGCCTCTCTCCTTCACGTACACAGCCAGATCAATCCAGTCGGAAGGTGAAAAACCGAACCGTGCCATTGTCCTGTCTCCGGTGGATCTGCACGGGTATTGCGTGACTCCGAAATCTGAATCTGGAACTGCATCCGTCGAGATCGCGGACGACGACGACGGTCGAGTCGCCAGCGCCCAAGGTCTCACTGATTTACTACAGCAACGCATGCACGGGCCGTACGGAACACGTGAGGTCGCGCGCCTTCGATGGCAATGGCAAAATGGCACGGTACGGCCTCTCGTTCCAAGCGCTCTCATCCCATCGTCATCATGCGCGACGCCGCTGCCCAATTGATTGTGGGCATCGAGATCCGGTTGGGTTGCTTTGCTGCCCCCCGCCCGGCCATCCCATAACTTCCTCACAGTGAAACTGTTCAGGGCCCGTACCGTCCTCCGGTACCAGCGTCTAGTTCTTGCCTACTGTTCCACCGTCACTTTTCCCCCTCAGCTAAAAACTCAGCGGCTACCTGCTGCCTTCCCATGCCGTGCATACATTCAGTAGCAAACCGAAGTAGCGCGTATGTAGAGCCGCTAACTCGACTACTGTACTTTGTCCTTTGGTTCGTACTAGGAATTTCGTTTTTTTTTTGTCATCAAGGGGAAGATTTATATGTACATAACCCACGTACCCAGGAGTTCACCTACTTTAATACGCGGTCAAAAGGCATGCGCGTGTGTGTAATTGTGATTTTGGGGAACAAGATTCGAACCAATGGATGAAAATATGCATTCACGACCCATCTCACAGCCTCCCTTGGAACGCATAAATATAGGAACACATGCATAAGAAAAACATGTGATTGAGATGCCATAACTTATTACAAGGAATACAATATCATAGGAATTGCACACGGTCGTTGTGTTTGGTTGTCCAATACGAAAAACGCAAAGTTAAGATTATATGATGATTTATAAGAGAGTGAAGGAAGAAAGAAAGAGAGGAAGTACGCCTGGGAATTCTCAGAGGGTTTTGTAAAACATTAGGTGAGAGCACGTGCTTGAAATTCTCCAAAATGCAGAGGAAGTTTTCCTATCCAACAAAATTTCTTCGAAGCAATCCTACCATCCAAAGAACTCACATGCGAAATTTCCTTCTGGACTGAATTCCTTTGTTTTTTCTGAAATTTTCTTCAATTCAAAAAAACCGTAGAATGTTTCCCATTCATCAACACCTTAATTTTGTTGGAACCAATCTAGCAATTTTTGTCTATTATTATTCATCTGCTTGATTGCTATCCAGTAGAGATTGATTAGGATGAAAAGATTGGCTTGTGATCTACGCAAAACTCCTTGATAGATTGATCATGCCTAATGGTCAGCTTATTGGAGTGGTTCGCAAGGAATGCAAAAGCATATCTTTATGTACTCTTATGTTAAGACACAGCTACTAACTGCTTATGACCAGACGTACTAGGATCCTAGTACTGTAGTACAGCAGCAACACGTAACACTCAATGCTACCTTACAACGACTTGATCATGCAACGCAAGTGGCCATTGCAAACGCTATAATTTTGCCGTGAATCCGTCGCGCGTGCGCGCATGTGATGAGGCAAGAGGCAACCTCATCACATGCATGGAGACTAAGCTACAGTTGGTTCACATCCACTTGCCAATTACTAAGTCTAACCTGTCATGTTTTAATCCACATTTTCATTAGCCATTTGGTCCACACAAGTCATGCACACACCGATCAGTCCACTTGCCAATTACTAAGTCTAACCTGTCATGTTTTAATCCACATTTTCATTAGCCATTTGGTCCACACAAGTCATGCACACACCGATCAGCTGCCTGTTTTGTCAATTACATAATTTTAAGAATTTATTGGTCACTACTTTGGCTAAGCTAGCTAACTTATTAATTAGTAGCTCAGTTGTGACAATACTGCAATGGACACCAACCAAGAATCAACAAGGCAATTGATGCCACTGATAAATAAATTAATTAACTAACTGATCGATCAATCTCTTTATTGATGACTGCTCCTGCAGTAGAGCACTCCAGCTTACTAGCTATACTAGATAGATCTGAGTCACCTGGTGCGTGCATAATGCTATACTACTAGTAATTAATCACGAGCAGTGTGTAGTGCTGTTCTGCATTGTCTGTATTCTATTCATCCATTTATGCATGCGTGCTACGCGATGACGAGCTAGCGCCATAGCTAGCCTTTCAGCGCCGGTCATTGGAAAGCCTGACCCACACAACCACCACCGTGTCTCATCCTTTCGTACGCTCCTTCTGCTTCTACTAATTGCCTTCAATTTGACCAGCATTTCCCTTAATTAATGTGTTCATCCATGATCCATCTTCAACAAAATCAACAGCCACCGTCACGACATGTGTGACCCCGCCCTTGTCGAGAAGAGGAGGAGACGATGAGTTGTACAACCAAATTGGGCCCTGTTGATGTGTTCGTGAACATGTCGAGAAATTCATCGCACAATTAGCAAACAATAATGCTGCAGCTGTCTGTCCCGTTCCTGACTGTGTTGGGGCATGCATATTTCCGGTTTCATAATTCAGACCGGACGGGCCAGGGTTTGCACCTGTGTCTTTGGACTACAGAACAGCACAAGTTCACGCATACATGTCTCATCTCATCTTATCATATCACTAAAATGCATCACATTGTTGTTTTCGAGGTAAAATACCAGTCTACGTAGGTTTGCTAAAAACCCAGCAAAAAGATAAAAATCGATAGCTTTCGGTTAACTCTATATAAAAACTAGCTAAAACCGTTCGGTCTCCAAAAACCAGTCCCCAACTGTTTTATAAAAACCGAGAGGTTTTCACTGTTTTCTATAGGTATTGCATTTTGCAAACCATGCCGGGAGGTAAGCCTCTTCGGTACCTTCGGAAGGACTCTGAAAAAAAACTAAAATTACATTAAGTTAGGGCCATTATTGGCCATTGTTTGAACTGTTGCAAAGTTGGCTACTTTCCCTGAGGTCGCAGGCATGCACCGTCCATCATGTCATGCTGCATGCCCGGGCCATGCATGCATGACGCAGCTGCAATCCATTCCGATTCCTGTTTCGTCTGCAAAAGTTTTGGACCTGCTCGATGTGATGATGATGCCCTACTCCTTGCTCGCTATGATCCAGATGATGAGTCCATGCTGCAGTTATATATGATTATATGATATATATCCGTCTAGAGATCATAGGTGACCATTGACTTGTTACTGTCAAATTAACCTTAATTAGTTCACCGGAGACACAGCTTTAATTTGCAGTATTGCATATCTAAAGTTAGTTCAGACTAGGAGTAATTAGAGTTGGTCAATTGATACATTGGACGGTTTATAAGTGAGATCACATTCACATGTGACTCTCCTGCACGAAATGCCAAATGCAATTCATGGCTGAAAGCCTGAAACATTCTGAAACTTAAAATAAAATCCTGAAAAACATTCTGCACCTTTTTAAAAAAATCCTGAAACCTTCTGTACTCCTTTTCTCTAAAAAAAAGGTTTCCGAAACGTGTTCTACTCCACACAACAGTCCCTGGTAGCTTTGTAGGGGACATGTCTGATGTCCCAGCTCCAGAATTTTCAGGTAGATACTGTATTATAGTCTCTATTATATGCCAATAATTGTTTTCAGATATATTTAATATTTTCGTGCATTGAAAAGAAAATTCAGATCTGCTCCATATGATTTCCTGGGAGTACTTGTTCGATCAGATCAGAGCATTAGTAGTTAATTAATGCTATGTAATAAGTCCCATGTATTCGGGCTGTGGACCCCAAGGAAAAATGATTGTGGATGCAGCAGCGTTTAGTAGCAATTTTGTTCTTGCATCCATCAATGAGCTGCACTGAAAATAGCTTAGGAAAGAACTTCAGGAACCCTTCTCCCTGACAATGGTCCAGCTTGGCAGGCCACATCTGACCTTAAGGCAATGGCTGATTTGGAACTCGAACAAGAGGATAGAGTTGAGATGGCACCGACAGATTCTTTACCTACTGTCAAAAGTGTGAAGGCTAGCTATGTCCTCTTGTTAATTTTATAAGAAACTCTTTTTCAGTATTTAATTTATATCTAGATGCTCTTTGTCTTGACTTTGCATAGAAGATGTGTCCAGCTCTTGTTGTGTACTTCACCAGGATGTTTGTTTTGTTTGGAAGATGCATTTGTTTCTCTTGAAGAGGACATAACAGCTTCACAATTTACTATGCAATTATATATGCATAGTACTATATTGAAGTTCCAACAAGGCAAAATAGTTAATGCTGTTTATATGACATGTTGCTATTGCACAAGCCACAAACGAGGGGATAATACCAAGCATCAAGCAGGCTTTATCAGCACCATTTAACCTCATGCTCCCTTCTACTCCCTCCATTGCAAAAAACTGAGTTTGAACAAGTACAATGCTTATAGTTTGGAATGGAGAGGTACTTGTGAACTGTGATCACCATCCCGAGTTCGGACTTCAGAAAGCATAATGATCAGTTGCATTTTTTTTATCTGAAACTGATATATACAAAAACGAAAGCACGTTGTTTCATATTGTTCTGAAGCCCAAGGCGCGCACACATGCATGCACCAGCATCTTCCATGATTACTGACACGCTAACCAATCACTGTTCCCACATCTGAAGCCCTACACCTTACACCACATTTTACCTCACACACCGACGAATTTGGAGAAGGGATATGAGCTGTGGAAGGCAAGTTTTCAGTTAACACTTGAAAATGCATTAAAGATTCAGCATAACTTCGCTGCCTGAATCGATTCAGTCCTCCTGGTGTTCATTGATGCTTCATTCAGAGAAAAGCAGCTAGGAGGATGACTGAATTTTATTTACGGTTTCCACTGTTGCGTAGCACTGTGAAACGTTAGTGCAGCAAACGTACAATGCTACTTGACGCCATTGTCTCCTCCTGCCTGAATGGAATTCAATCCTGGTGGTTGTACTATGTATGACTCGCTAATAAACCCTTGGTACAGATTGTGTTTGCTGGGATCAATGGCCTGGTCGCCGTGAAGCTTTTCAACCTTCTCGCTTGCTCACATGGGTTCAGGTCCCTGGTCCCCTGGGGCAAAATCTGATGCCCCGTATCTTCATGTAAACTACACCTTTCGTAAAAAAAAACCCTTCGTTTTCCTATACGGATCTAGATAAATGTTCATTTATATTCGTGTAGAAAAGTAAATTCTTTGAAACAAAGCAAAATCATCTCTCTAGAAATAATGTGAGCAATGTGACAATGACATAGGGGACCCACCAGGCAGTATATGGGCCCACATGTCAGTCTCATGAAGCACGTCCCTGTTACACTGACCTGGCTGGCCACACTCCACAGGGAGGAGTGACAACTGACAAATATCTTGTGCGCCTTGCAACCGGCGATGCCGGATCACGCTGACAATGAAAGCAACGATTTTTTACACAACACAACACTAGATCAGTAGGGCGCGCTCCGAGCCAAGAACCCTCACACTGTCACACGCACACCCGCACTTCCCCCAGCTCGCGGGAAAGGTCAAAGCAGCAGCCAAAGAATCTACCTTTTTAGAAGTTGGAACTAAGGAGACGAGCCACGGAAGAAGCTGCGAGACTGATGGCCGGCTTCCAAATCCGGCAGCCGGGCGCTTTCCCTTTCTATTTCTCCTGCTGACGAGAGGAAATCTCCAGGATAAATGGGTAATTATTTGGGATTGCGCAGTAGGATCTCGGTTATTGCATTCCAAGATTGCTCTTTGCTGCTGGCTGCTGCGGGCTTGCGATTCGGCATGGGGACCAAGGGCGCGGCGGCAACGCGGGAGGGGCCATGACGACGCCCGTTGCTATAATTTCTTGCCCCGTTTCGCCAAACCCCTCGGGCTGTTGCCTCCTAACCCCGCAATCCCTCGCCGGTTGGTGATCAATCCGGCTCTTGATTTGGAGTTTTTCTTGGGACCCAGGGTGGGTGTTCCATGCCCGGTTAGCTCGTACATTAATACTAGCCGCTTCTTGGATAGGAGTAGTTCTCTTCTCTTCTCTCTCTCTGGGTCGCTGTTGCCCCTTCTCTTTGGCTTTTCTTGCGGTTGTGTGTTATGATAAGAGTTCTCCGGCGAGTCGACTCGAGGAATTCGCGGCGTTGAGATGGGTTGCTTAGGGTGCTTCTCTCCGGAAGCGGACGACGACCTCAAGCCGTCCAAGCCTAATTACCACTCTTCTGACGAATCATCAGGTTCTTGATTTTTTCCCCATGAGTACCGTGTTTCAGTTAGTGCTTTTTTTGCTCGGATTCTGACTGTTTATCGTTGCAGGCGCCGATGCAAGGAGAAAGGTCGCGCCTTTGGCGCCGGATGGGGGGAACGGCTACGCGCACAGCTTCACCTTCAAGGATCTGTCCATGGCGACCGGATACTTCAACGAAGCAAATTTCATCGGAGAAGGTGGCTTTGGGAAGGTGTACAAAGGCAAGATTAATGGCAAGGTGAGTTCGCCGACTCTTCCATATTCAACTTCTTGAGATCTTTTGTGCTCCAAGATTTGATTTTTGTATTCTTCGTCTGTGTTGTCTAGATGGTGGCAGTGAAGCAGCTCACTCAGGACGGTGTGCAGGGGAGGAACGAGTTCTTGGTGGAGGTGCTGATGCTGACCATGCTCAACCATCCGCATCTCGTCAGTTTGGTTGGCTTCTGCGCGCAGGGTGACGAGAGGCTGCTGGTGTACGAGTACATGCCATTCGGCAGCTTGGAGAGCCATCTCTTCGGTACGTTCTCCTCGAACTTCCTGTGCATGATAGGACTAGTTGTTAGGATTTGGTGTGTTGCCAAGGAATTTGTCTGCTCTTGGCAGATTATACATTACTGTTGAGATGTCTTTGCCTATCTTTTTTGGCAGAATACGACCCTTTGTTAAAATGCCTTTTTTTTTTGTCTCATGGTAGTTCTCTGCTTGTAGTAAATCTTTGGCTACTTTAGATAGCAATCGACTGCAGCGGTTTACAGTTCTAATTGGTTCGCTCTCCTTCACTCAGTGTCGTGCTTTCTCAAAATGTCAGCCTGAAAGCAATATCGTGATATCTGTCCTCGCTATTTTTTTATTTAGTACTAATGGTGTGTTCATGAGGAAAATATGAAAGAAGAAATGACATGGAACATTTGTTTAGCTCTATGAAATTAGATGAAAGGAGAGGGAAACACTGAATAAGTGAACAATCTATATCTTCTCCTTTTCCTGGTTGAATAATTGGGTGCTTTTTCCTTAAATTCCTGAAAAATTTCTTGACATGTGTTTTTAGTTTTGCTTTTGTATGTAAATTGTAAATGCTTTTACTGCATCTCCTATACTGCACTATGTTTTGACTCGTTTATCAATATCGTTATTCTTATTAACTAAGCGATCATCATAAAAATGTAGTCTATTTCATAATGAAGGGAAAGTTTTTAGGACTGCACAATGAAAAGAATCAATCTCCATGAGAGGATCATAATAAATCCTCATATTGTAGTATTAACCAATAATCTTGTAGCATGTACATTTTTTTCATGTTTTGTTGTAGTATTAGCTTGTTATTATTTCATTGTTATATCAGAGGTTATTGTTGTACATAGTTATGCTCTATTACTGCTACAAGGCCTTACCAAAGAAATACCCAAAACCAATCTTTTATGTGCTGAAACTTTTTGCTGTGAAATAGTAGTAGATTACAATGATGAGGGCAGACAAATTCGATGGCAATTGAGATATAACTTCAACCTAGCAACTTGGCTATCGGTGTTACTAGATTTCAGGGATGATATTTATCTCCATTGACTATTGGTGCATCCACCTTACTTACTAGTTTGATTGCAATTGAGATTATGTATTTAAAGAAGTGAAAGATAAGAATAAATAACAATAAAAGGAGCTATTCAATAAATATGCTGCAGCCATTCTACACTTTCTTCCGAGTAAAATTTCTATCTCTCCATGTCTTTGCCTTTGCCGTCTATCTGGTACCATTCACATAAAGACCGAATATGTTTTTGAAGCTTTCAAAACCATGAACGAGGAACTTTTATTGCTGGCAAAATGACAGACAAATTCAGGAGTATCTTGATGTGGTTTATCTACATAGTGTTGTAGGTCAGTTATTCCCAACGACTGAGATGTATTTATTGTCTATTAAATGAGGACTAGTTATTGCAAAGTTTGAATGTTTGATTGTAGTTATAATTTAGTATGTATTGTGCAAGCCATCCATTTTGTGCGATGGTGCAAAACTAAAAAAGAATAAATCATATTCATTATTCAGTCAACACAAAAGTTTTGTGATGCTTGTTTATTTAAGCTCCAACCTGAGAAGCCACTAGCTTGTGCAGATCGACCATTTTCCTAGATGCCAAAATTGTTTAGCAAAATAATAGCTAAGTCTAGCTAAACTGTCCCCACGGTTAATTATTAAAGTTCGTAGACCTTCATGGCTTGTCTCATGCCTGAACAGTACATGCTCTCTTGAATGATACCAGCATTAGCCTGCTAGGTAATAGGCATATGTGAATCATCTTAACCTTTTTATGAAGATTCTTCATTTCTGTAAGTATACAATTTGTTGCGATGAAGTGATAATCTATCTTATATCACTGATAATTCCCATCCCATAATGGGACTGAAACAATTTGAATTTTCCATGCAATTATGTGATAGAATTTTGGAATTTGGAGCTGTGCATTATCAAAATTGCTTGTATTGATATACTTGATGTATTATAAGGCCATTGCTTAATGCTACATTCTGAATTTCCTGGTCAGCAGCTAGCTCTATATTCAGTAAAATAACACCATCCACCCTACAACATTTTTTTTTCAGTATCCATCTTGTAAATTTCATTGAATTAATAGAAATTTCACCTTTGAATAGATGTGCCTGTTGCCAAGCAGCCACTCGACTGGAATACACGCATGAGGATAGCTGTTGGAGTGGCAGAAGGGCTTTCCTATTTGCACAATGTGGCTGATCCGCCTATAATTTACCGTGACATGAAAGCTGCTAACATTCTGTTGGATGAGGACTACAAACCAAAGCTCTCTGATTTTGGTCTGGCAAAAGTTGGACCAGTTGGTGACAGAACTCATGTCTCCACCAGGGTTATGGGCACTTATGGATACTGTGCCCCTGATTATGTGGTGAGTGGTAAGCTTACCATGAAATCTGACATATACAGTTTCGGCGTTCTCCTGTTGGAACTGATCACTGGCAGAAGGATCTACGATGCTTCAAGGCCTAAACCAGAGCAGAGTTTACTAACATGGGTAAGCAGCTTTACTTTCTCCCAGTTGATGCTTCCAGTGTTTTATCTCTTGTTCTAACACTTCTCAAATTTGGTCAATAGGTAGCTGTCTGTCATAGTTTTTTTATTAGAAATTTAGAGCTTAAGACCTGGCAAAAGGATCATGGTGTTTTCTGCATATGCAAATCCAGTTATGACAGTTCCTTAATTTCCTTAGAGATGTTTCTGGGTTCCCTTTGTTCCTTAGACATAATTTTCCATATTGCCATGGCATCTTTCTATCTGAACATGAGGCCATGCATCATATGTTCCTTGATGATGATTACCATATACACACACCATCCAATTCAATTGTAAAAATCTTTGACGCTTTTACATATTTAGCTCATTAATTCTGGCCCTTTTTCTGGATTTTTACAGTCAAGACCATTTCTGCATGACAAGAGGAAATTCCACAGGCTTGCTGACCCAGCTCTGCAGGGCTGCTATCCAACATCTGCACTAAATCAGTTGGTTGTGATCAGCATCATGTGCCTCCAAGACCAACCCCATGTCCGCCCAATCATCTCCGATGTCGTAATCGGTCTGAACCATGTTGCAAGCCAGCCATATGTCCCCGAGCACTCCTTGGTGTCCCCGAGTTCCCCAGCAAGATGCGGGTCACCACAATATGCCGGCACGCCATCCAGAAGGCGAGCTGGTAGAAGATCTGCACAGTATGCATAGCTTAGACTACATGCTAGTCTCAAAGAACAGCAAGATCTCGGTCTGGTGAGACGGGTAGATAGTTGAAACTGTAAAAATGCCATATAGTCAAAGCCTTCTTGATTCAAGAACCGCTCTTTAGCGACCTGATTGACACAGTTCGCTGTGAGACTGGTGATAGTTGAAGCTGACCATGATTATTGTTGTTCTTTCATGTCCTTAATTGTTTTCGGTTCTTTTATTATGTTGCCAGTGTACATAGCATCGGTTGTCCTTGGGCAACAGCCATCAAACGTGCATCAGTCCGGCCTGGAAGCATGGGAACAATGTAATCAATGGGGATTTTGATCAAGTTCTTAATCATGTACAAAGCTCTCGTGCCTTTGCTGCACTTTACTGCCTTCTTGTAGATGGAACAAATCTGAAATGTCGCAGTTAAGAGTACTTGTCCTCTAGATTGCAAGATTTTGTGAATGAAAAATTGTGAGCTCGGCCGGAAATGGTTGACGCTTTCGATCTGAAGTAGAGGTCCAGGATGGCGTCAGCAGTTCATTAGCAGTGGACTCTGAAGCTGAAGCAGATTTGGTCTATGGAGCAGCCACGTCACGCCATGGAAGCACACATCATGCAAGCTATCATGTTGTATTTTCTTTCTTCACCTCCAAGGATAGCCATGATTTCCTCTCTTAAAAGAAAAAAAAAGCACAGCCATGATTTCACCTTGTTCCTTAACCCAAAAATCTGACCCCCTTTTTCCTGAAATGTCCGTAACTTGCGACCTCGAATCCGGAGAAACCAATGGCTGCCGAGCTGATCGAGCTGGCCCAATGCAGAGGCAGAAGCAACATGACAAGAACTTTACACAGTATTTACAATCTTTTCTCGTGTTCAAATTCGATCAGTGACGTCAGCCCCCTGCATTGCAATATGCAAGTGCAGCTTCCAGGAAACGGAAATGCAGCTGCTACGCGGTGCATGCAACTGGCTTTCCTTTAACTAGGTGGCTAATCCAATCCAAATGAGGAGATGATTAGAGAATAAATTGGTTGCCGTCTAATCACTTCTCGTGCGACTGACAGGTGGACCCACGCGAAGTGTGGTGCCCACCCGTCAGTAGCAGGGTGGCACTGACGGCGTGTACTTCCAGCTCGGCTAAGTGAACAGCGCAATCTAGCGAGGAGAGCCACATGACGCACGTACGCACGCACGCACGCGCTGCCTCATGAGCCACCTGCGTGGACCGAGTCCACGCACCAGCATGAATACATCTCCCGTAGCTGAGAGAGCGAGTGCCCATGCACCGGGTTCACGGACCGAAAGAGCGAACACGCAAGTCGCAACGACCAGTTCATCCCTTCGCGCCATCTCAGTGTCCCGCGCTGTCCACGTCCACATTTCCGTGTCGAGCTAGTTGGTTTGGTAGTTCTTATCGCGAAGCTTACATCGTTTTACCTACATACATACATACACGATCCAAATCAAGAAACACGCGCGCGCTGGCTAGCGAAGAGGAGACGGGGAAATCGATCGGCATGGGGAATTGCTTTGGCTGCCATGACGCCGCCGCCGACGAGAAGCCGGCGAGTCCGAGCAAAGGTGCAAACTAAACATAGATTCTGAAGATTTTTCAGGTCGCGTACGTACGTGATCGCGTTTTGATTCGATCGGCGTGTGCGGCTTGCAGAGACGACGAAGCAGAAGGCGGTGTCGGCCGGCACGGGGGGAGGAGGCGGCGGCGGCGAGGAGTACCGGCGGTGGCCGAGCGCGGGGAGAGGCGGAGGAGAGACGGGGCGGGTGCTGGACGCGCCGAGGCTGAGGGTGTTCACGCTGGCGGAGCTCCGGGCGGTGACGCGGGGGTTCAAGCCGGAGATGGTGCTCGGAGAGGGCGGGTTCGGGCCGGTGTACAAGGGGTGGGCCGACGAGCGCACGCTCAACCCGGCCAAGAGCTCCGCCGGCGTCGTCGTCGCCGTCAAGAAGCTCAACCCGGAGAGCGTCCAGGGCCTGCACGAATGGCAGGTCAGCGCAGTGCAACTCGCTTAGCGTCCTTGCGATGACTTGTTAGCTAGCTAATCTAATTTATTGGTTAATTTGCGTTTAGTTTTGGCCATAATTAGCGAGATAGTTTCACCGAATGCGTCCTGTGCTTACCTCAGTCTAGATTATCTGAACAATATTGGATTAACTGAACATCACCACATCTTAAAAAAATTTCCTTCGTTTTTAAAAAATATTTATCCATATAAAATGGCTTTTGTTTTAACCTGTTGCTTTCTTGGCAAAACTGTACGAGTCAACCGATGACCTGGTAATGTGATGCATTGCTTGCTTGATTGGCAAGCTGCATTGTTTAACTTACTAATCCTTGCCCATGTTAATTCGATTCTGTGTTCTCTGATTAGCCATGAACTCATCGGCGATTTCTTTCCTCTCTTTTGTGCAAGTACAGTCAGAAGTAAACTTCCTGGGTAGATTAGTGCATCCAAATCTTGTGAAATTGCTGGGCTATTGCAGAGAGGAGAGGGAGCTGCTCCTGGTGTACGAGTTCATGCCGAAAGGAAGCTTGGAAAACCATCTATTCAGGAGTAATGCTTCGATCATCTGGCTAACTCTGACATTGCACTCTCATGTCTGAATCTGATGCTTCGACAAAATTGGTTCATTTTCAACTGTTAGTCTCCTACTCCTACCTAACATAATTGACGTTTTCTACTAATAATATTAGTGCCTGAAACTATCCATATGTTTGTCCGAATGTGAACAGACAATATTGTCCTTCTAGATGCTGGCTTGACTTGTGCAAATTCAGTGCCGTATTTCATCATGTTGATCTGAAATTCTGAACTTTGTCAAATGTGGCCATCGTGCATTGGTTGACCTTAAACTATGTACAGTGCTATTCATGCAGTAATTCATCCACAAATCACACATATATAATTTTTGACAATATCGCCATGCATGTTTGACTTGTTGGAGATACTGATCGATCTTTGTGCAGAGGGAGCATTTGACCCTATGTCATGGAACCTAAGGCTCAAGATCGCCATTGGAGCAGCTCGCGGCCTCGCCTTCCTGCACTCGTCGGAGAGGCAGATCATATACAGGGACTTCAAGGCATCCAACATCCTCCTCGACGTGGTACTTCTCAACCCATCTTGCAAAATTTGCAGATCGATCGAGATCATCTTCCAAGTTCCAACCTGGGATCAACACGCATTTTTCAGGATTACACGCCAAAGCTGTCAGACTTCGGGCTCGCCAAGAACGGGCCGGTCGCCGGCAGGTCTCACGTGACGACGCGGGTGATCGGCACATACGGCTACGCCGCGCCGGAGTACGTCGCCACCGGTAAGCATGCATGCACGGCCGCTCAATCACGGCGGCGCTGATGGCTACCTCGACGTCGTGCAAGGACTAACTGATCGTTTTGCAGGCCATCTGTACGTGAAGAGTGACGTGTACTGCTTCGGCGTGGTGCTCCTTGAGCTGCTCACGGGGCTGCGCGCGCACGACCTGAACCGGCCAAGCCATCAGCAGAACCTGGTGGAGTGGGCGCGGCCGTACATCGCCGGCGGCAAGAAGCTGACGGGGCTGATGGACCAGCGTCTCGCCGGGGACTACCCGCCCAGGGCGGCGGCCCGGGCTGCCAAGCTCGCCGACAGGTGCCTCTGCGGCGACCCCAAGAGCCGGCCGTCCATGGACGACGTCGTCGTGGCGCTCCAGGAGATCGAGTCCATGGGCACAGCGCGCCCGGCTGCGAAACTGCCGCCGCGCCCGCCCGCCACGAACCGGTCGCCGCACTGTAATCCTTCCAAGAGGCGATGAACTTGAGATCATCTTCAGACTAACATGGATTGAATTGTATTGATTCTTTGCTTTCTACGGCACGTTTCATCGTTGACAATCTCACTTTGCAAATGATAACAGTCCTCTGATCCATAAGATTAGCCATAATGATGAACCGAGTCCCTGTCCGGCTGTCCGAGTAGGGTTCGGTCAGAATCAGGAGAGCGACAAGATGATCCAGATCCGTGCATTCAGGAGCAGCGCATGTATACAGGATTTGATTTCTGAAATAAATGCAGTGTAGATTTGAGGACAGAAATACAATAGATTTACCTCTGAAATTCTAGCATGCCAATATTTGAGAAGGAAAATGAAAAAAAAAACAGAAGAAAACATCTGCTCTGCTCCAATGCCGCCAAGCAGCACAATTCCTACATTTTTGTACTGTGCTGTACATGATTGATATACACAAAGCATCTTCACTCGTCAAAGAGCAAGCTTACAAAAACAACAGCTAAATGTCTGATTCCAACACATAACTAAGATTGATTGCTAAAACTGATCCAAAACCAACAGAGTTGCATCTCGATTTTGGAGATGATCGTGCTGCCTTGCCAGGACTCAGGCTGCCTTCTCTTGAACCCTTAGCTTCTGCAATATATGGGTGCAAGCAAATATAAGATTACCATGAGAGATGAGACAGGTGAGGCTAACAAAGGAAAGCAAAATATATACAAAAAAAGAAGAAAACTACTGTCTTTATCACTACTTAGTACTTACACTGGTGAGAAGATATTGCAAAAATGTTCCCGATGAAGGCTGAACAGACACACGGTAATCGGTAACCTAAGGCAAACTTTGAAATGCTGAAACCTTGAAGTAAATACTTGAGAACTACTGAGTCAGACGAAACCCCAAAAGAACCACTAACTTTTGTGCTGTAACTTGACCATGACTGCTAAACCTATGCCAAAGCTTCATTTCGACAAATTCCAATTATTTACATCCTCTGACCTACAGTTATGTACACTAGTTTGGTCTGCCTACACAAAGTTCCTATGGTTATCAAACTGAACAAAAGGCATACAACTCCATCTTGTACTGTCGTGGACTGGATTGCTTGCACTTTAGTGCATGCAAATCAATTACCAAGAGATCACAGGGAACATCAACAATTACTTCATTTCCATTTCTAGAACACACCATGGTCCAATCACAACATCAGCAGGCATCTGTCCATTAGTTTGCACCTCAGCCAGAGTATCCAAATCTGAAACCAGTGTATGCCATCTTGTCATCTTGACTGAGGGCAAACTCAAGCACTCTTTACCTGAAGGAACGATGAGATGATTGTTTTGAGTGCTGCAATACCACTGTCAAGACAGACCAGTTTGACCAAAGGAAGCACAGAGAGACAGTTGAACGCTAGGATTAACCAAGATTCTAACTGTTTGATTACTTGATGACTTGTATACATCAATACACTCCAGTAGGTCTGCATCACAAATTAAAAGAACCCACTCAGATTCGTCGTCCATGTACTTGAGGTCCACATGAGTATCCTGAGCAATGCCAAACCTCTTTACAATCTCTTCTTTTAGCCTTTGAAAGCCCCAAGTAGGCTGAAGACGGAATATACATCTTTCCTCGCCATAGATGGCTTTTATTTTGAGAGAATCAGACCTTGCCTTTTGCACGTTCGACATGTTTTCTGTCTTCTTGTGTTCACTTAAAAGTACTTGACTCTGAGACCTAAACAGCGTGGCAGGTCTTTCTTCAACAAACATTTGCAGATCGGCTTCTGCATGGCTAGCAGATTTGATTAGTGTGGAGCAATGATTCTCCTCCATAGAAATTTCCTGTTTGACTGCAAGCTGAGGAGCACTGCCATGTTGTTGCTGAGGCTTTGGGCCACTGGAACAACCAAGGCTAGAATTTGAGCTCTGGCTGCAGGATGGGGAGAGGGAATTAGAGCCAGAAGTATGTGAAGTGAATCTGCCCTCACATGGCCGATCGGGAACTGAAGGTTCCAACTGAAAGTTTTGCTCAGATGATGGAAAATTGACATCTCCTTGTAACTCTCTTTCTGACCATGTGGTATTGGTAAAATTTTCATAGAGTGAACTGAGCTGAACTGTTCCTTCAGGACCATGTACTGAATCAACGACCATTTGCAATTTCTTCAGGGAGTGCCCAACTTTCTTGATCTTTCGTGATGGCCAACGATTAATTCCATGCCGCCTGCATATTCTCTTCAGTGTAGTCGGGCACACTGGAACAAATGGTAGAAACACAATATCCATAATCAGCCACAGATAACACAGTTTATGTGTATGGAAATAGTTAATGAAACATTACACCTATTACCTATATATTTTCAGTTGGAACTATTGCAAAACCAATGCATTTGAATTAATCAATTCTATCCCAATTAATTACATAGTAAGTACCCCCAGCCTGATCATACACCCGTCATTTATTATCTGAAAGGGTTACATGCACTGTTAAACAGCTTATTACTATGAACAAAGTTATTACAGTTCTTTACTTCTTTTGTGCCTTGAAAAACCTATGGGCTTTAGGAAGAATTTGTGGTTGTAGTATTTTACAAAGCTGTCTACAATCAGCTGAATACTCATCCAAGGAGATAAATGTACAAGGCAAACTACAAAAAGAAAAGGTAAGTAGGCAATTTCAGAGCTCGTTTGAGTCATTAAATTACCTCCTAAATTCTTTGCAGCTTCTTTCAGGCTACCAGCAAAATGCTTCCGAAGATCTTGCAAGCTAACTGTTTTCTCCGTCTTAGTGCGCCGTTTTTCCACTGCTTTGTCCGAGTTCGAATGGATTGGATCACTGGTACAGGTGTTTCCCTTGCCATCATAATCTTCATGCTGCTTAAACCCTGAAAAGATGCTACCCTCAGGTGCTATAACCGATGAAGTATGCCAGCCAGCTGTAACACTAAACCCTTCATCATCATGTTTGCTGAATCCAAATGGCAAGTCAACATCTATTTCTCCCTTCGCTCCTTTCTGAGCATCCTCTAGGCTGGCTATCCATGAGGATATCACCTCAGAAGCTTCCAGTGACGTTGTCCTTCCAGGAACATTAATACCACTACAAAGCTCATCCAAGTTTTTGTGAACAGATTTGGCATAAAGTTCTGGCCGGGTTGGTTGACTAACTTCGAATGGTTCATCATTTACCAGTTCTTCTGCAGTCACAACTCTTAATGTATAGCATACTTGTTGTATGGTATTAGACAAAGAATTGAGCATGGCCCTTTGATCTTCAGTATTTATGCACTTCATTGGCAAGAAAAACTCCAAGACAAAGTCCAGGTTTCCAGTCCTGACACTTCGCAGCCGGATGGCCACTGCGGCCCTCAAGCTGAAAAGTTTGGCATGATGTGATAGAGGGTACTGAGTCTTGCTGTAGGCAGTAATGTCTCGGAAGAAACATGGCTCATTAGTCCCAAATGCCCTGCCGACGACACCCTCGTCTCTGAACAGATGATGATCGGAGCAAGCCTGGTGAAAGCCTAATACGGAGCGATCACGGACATAACACGCCTCATCCACAGTGGACACGCAATACTTGTATCTTTCATCAGAGTGGCGGGTTCCCCTCTTGGCCTGGCAGATGCACGGTATCCATGTCTGGGCCAGTGGCAGATTGTGGGTATCGCAAACAGCTCTGAGAACATCCATGATCTCAGGTACAATTGTTCGGTAAGAAGTATCAACCACCTGGCATCAAGCAGGCAGCATATCTATTACTGAGAACAACATTTCAGCAAAGCACTCTGATCTTTAATATCTTTCAGATCACCTTGGAACGAGGATCACTTGAAACATCGGAACTCCTGAGATCAACTTCCTGCAATTTTTCACGAATGTAGCTTTATTAAGACAAGGATAACACCAAGGTAGGAGAAGTGAAAAGATTGATTACTTTGGGGATTGGTGTGCCCAGCAGTTATCACATCTTTTCCTAATGACATATCATCGAATAGGTTAAGAGAATAACATGGTGGCCTGCAAAGCATGGGCATTTTTTTTGGCTTTGGAGAATCAAATGGAGCAGAAAGAGCAGTATTGCGCAGTCTACCATGAGAGCATTGCAGATGTTCTCGATCTCTGCGCTGTAGTTGATCTTCTGCGTGGTCATGACGAGCTCGACGACGCCAAGGCAGGCTCGGCTGCGCTGCTCGAAGACCGGCAGCGCGATGCTGCCGCGGATGTCGAAGTACTGCGCGTGCTGGACACGTGGGTACTCCTCGCTGGAGAAGTAGCGGACGTCCGGCGTCCACTCGGGGACGCGGCCGACGAAGACCCGGCCGGGGAGCCCCAGGTTGGCGCGCGCGCTCTCGTCGGCGGAGAACTGGTACTTCATCGACACAGAACGGTAGCTGGCGAGGCGGTGGTTCCAGCGGTCCAGCCAGAACGGCTGCCCGCACGTCGTCAGAACCTGCCGGTCGCCGATCCGCATCGGCACCCAGACCTGCACGAGCAGCTCCCCATCTCCCCGCTGCGCCTGCGCCTGCGCCTGCGACGCGATGCGCTCCAGCGCGCACCGCAGCCGCTCCTTCACCGTCGGCTCCGCGGCCTCCTCCTGCGGCGTCGTCTGGAGCATCCACCCGCGGTGCGTCGGGCTCACCTCGAAGCCGGTACGGCTGGGCATCTCCGCCTCGTCCCTGTCGTACTCGCCGGCCGGTGCGGGGGGAAGAGTAAAGGTGGCGACGCTGCTGCCGATGTCGAACAGCGGGGAGAAGGGGCTCGCCCCCGGTGACGCGCCGGGATGCCAGAACTCCGCCAAATCGAGCCCCGGCGTCGCCAGCAAGAACTCCTCCATGAGATCCAGGTCGCCGGCGGCGATATCACCCGTCACGCTCATCCCGCATCCCAGCAATCCATCCTCCTCGCTCGGTGGCGGCGGCGGAGGCTTCTGCTCCATGACCGGCTCACCCACCTGACCTCAGAATCCGCGCATACCAATCCACCGGAGAGGAGGACGACACAGAAACGCAGCCGCGCACGCCAAGAAACAGGAGCCACGAACCTAGGATTAAATTGGGCAAGAGAAAAAGGAAAACCTTTTTATGCCAAATCCTCTACGAATCCAAGAAATCGAGCAGCAAGCAGCGGGCAACAAGACGTGGTCTTTTTGGTCGCATGGCTGCCACAGCGGAATCCACTACCCCCTCCTCGTGCCACACACCGCAACGCGAGCCTGGAGAGGGAGCGGAAGCCGGCGAGATATCCCCGTCATGGAAAGCAAAGGCACATCGCCATCACGCCCCCTCCCCTCCCCGGCCGCGAAGAAAGAAAGACAAGACCACACACTAATAGCTACTCAAACACCAGCTTTACTGCAATCAATCAGATGGGGTGAGGCGCCATGGGAGCAGGGCCAGTTGACCCACCTAGCTCAGAAGCAGAAGGAGCAGAAGCATGTCGATCTCTCGTGGTCGTAGCAGCAGTGACAACAGAAGGGGGGGGGGGGGGGGGCGGATCCCATAGAACAGTTAATTTGACCACCACTCCCTCATAAGAGAGAGGAAGGATTGGCAAGAATCAGAAGGGATTCTCGTGGCGAGAAAGGAGAAGATGCGATCGAGAGAGGCGGTGGTGGAATCGTATTTGTGCAGCAGCAGCAGCAGTAGGCCTCCAGCCGCCTCCTTCTCCTCGGAGTGCGCTCTCTTTGATTCTATCCCTCTCTTGTGTGCGCTTACGCTTCGCTTGCATCTTTGTTAGGGCAGCCGCACGATGGTGACGACGGCGACGGAATCTGCAACCCCGGCGGGGCCCACATGAACTCGTTGTTTATTTGGCAGGAGGGGAAAATGACGGGAATGGGCCTGGTGGGGGCCGGAAGTCAACTGGGTTTCGGTGGGCCGCGAGGGGCAGTACCGGTATTTCGTAGGTTTCTGGGGTGTGGGGATATGCATGGGCCATGGCACGTCGTATTCACGGGGAAGACGACGGCGACGTTCCGTGCGCTGTGCGTCTGTGACTTCCTGCCTCACCTAGATCGGGGGCGTCTTGCCGGCACGGCGGCAGAAGATTGCAAAATTTGCAATTGTAAGGATAATACTATCTCCCTAAAAAAACTTAACTTTAACCATAAAGTCCAAATTTTATTTAAAAAATAGTTTTTTAACGGAGATATGGTTTTTCAACAATTCTAACATTGTACGTACGATTGTTGTAATATTTTTAGCGCTTTGTCGTTCATCAAGATCATATAGTTTCTGAAATTTGGTACGCAGCTTTCACACTGGTCTTACATTGATCCTAGGAAAACTATGAGGTTTTAAGTTTGAAACCACTAATATTGAAGTGGAGCATAGGTTTATTACAATCTTGAAACTTTTCTATCGATCGGACAGCACAATGTTTTACAAGAAAGTTGTGTTATTCCCTGATTTTTGATCTGACTATTACCATTACAGTGGACTCCAGCAATTGCCCGTGGATCCAGCGTATAAATTATCAACCGCATCACATCAACCAAATACAAAAAAAGGCTTTAAAAGATTATTTTCTATATAAATTACACGTACACACATCCCTGTTCATACATGTGTAGTACACTGATTATTGGCGTGTTGAATCATACATGTGTTCATCCATTCTCTTTGTTAGCTGTCCTGAATCTCGTGACATGTTGGCGTTTCGACTCTCACTAGCTCTCTGCTTCCAACTATTATTAAAGAAGGAATCTAAAGTTTAATCCAAGCAAGCTGGTTATTTCTGACTAACTTAAGATGGCGTTGATTAAAATCTCCAATCAAACATCCTCCCATGCTTAGATATTGACACCAGCAGTTTCAATTCCCATGGAGACAAGATTCCGAATCAACCAGCTTGCCGGCCATGCTTAATTAATCTATTAGTTTAATAGTGCTACCCCATAATATTTCACTGCCAAATTTAGCCCTAGCTACTGCTACAAGCATGAAAATATGAACCTGGCGGTAGGTGAAGCAAAGCAACATCCAAAACCTGAGGGAGTAGGTGAGCCAAATTGTCCAGTAAAGTCCCATCTCATGTGAAGAAAAAGTATAGCATGCAGCTGAAAATTAAGTGCCACTGCCACTTGATGCTTCACTGTTTGAAATGAACACCTCATAATTAAGCCGACTTTGGTTAGGTAAAGTATATCGTCCACTAATAACCCTGGTAAGTTGTAAGAAAGGCCCTGATTGCTGCAGATCTCCCTGGAAAAACTTAATCAAGCACCGATTTTTATCTGCAAGTGAATGCAATGAGAAATTAAATTAAAAGTGGGTCACGCATGCAGGCTTATGCAGGCCACAAGGTCATTAGGGTTTCACATGGTGGTCCATGATCCAAAGGGATAAAACTTGTTAATGGGGACTTGGAATCCATTATATGTGGTGTGTGTGGGTCTTCATGTGGGGGCAAGATTTCTGCTAAACCAAGATTAGGGTTAAAGGGTCTGATGATGCAAGCAACTGAAGTTGATTAATTTTTTAGTGGATGAATCAGCTTAACACTGGTCAGTAATGCGATAGGCATGCGTTCTTGTTAATCCTTTGACGGTAAGTTATTGATTCCTATTTGTTGTGAGCTCTCACGGTACATGTGGATCGGTCTAGTATCTTAAGCTAGGCTTGATTAATTTGGAGAACGAACTGAAGATACTTGCCCTAGTGATATTGGACTGTCAGTTTATTGCTGGATTCGAACTGCATGTGTGGATGATTATGCATGCTGCCAAGGAATCTCCTGCAGAATTAACTCATGAATCATGCATCTATATCTAATCATTTGTAGCATAATCGTTGTTAATTAGCAGCAGCTAGCTCGCGATTGAGATATTAGTGGTTTTCAAGTCTTGGAGTAGTACTCTGTGTATAGCTCTTGTACCGTTGTACATATTCTCAGAAGTAAAAATGAAGAAAGGTTCACACTAACCTACGTTTGGTTGATGTGAACATCTTGATTTGATTTGTCTTAGAATAGTAGCTAGTACAATTAATTTCTAGGGTTCCAGCAGCAGAATCGGTTGGTGCTAATTAGCATCCGTGGGCGGCACGCAAGTTGCAAAAGCTAAGGAATAATTAAATCACACTTGAGTCACACCATCGCTAACTGGCAACTTGCTACGATGGTTAGTTTAATTCTGACCTGAACAAACTAAGTTCCAACACGTAGCTAGCTTCTTGCTAGCAAGCATCATACATGGATCATTTCTCTCTCATTCGATTTTTCTGAACTTTCCTAGACCGAGAAACCGTGACATCTCAGACATAACAAAAGTCCAATGGATCATATTCATATTAGAATTCAGAACAAAGATTCAATAAAGCTAAGCTAGCTGTATGAGCAAGACATTTCTCGTCGTTTTGCATGATTAAAATTGATGCGCGTTGAAACATGTTACCCATTAACTAACGTCGTATTAATTTAGTACCTTGCAGCCAATAGCCAATGGTACTGGGACGCGCGTGGCAACGTAGGTCTTCGATCCATAGTTCTATACTTCGACGTGCAAATAAGGATTGTGATCAGTTGACGCCTTTGTTGGCGTCATGGCCACATAACTGAAGCAAGCAGAAGCGTGATGTGGAGAAATCGAAACAGCTCTACGAATGGGCGGCCGGTAATGCGCTGTTAGTGCTACGTACACGTACGTTTTTTTTTTAACACAAGAAGCCAGTGCTTTCTAGTGGAGTGTAGTCTGTAGAGAAGTGTAGAAATTAATGTAAACTTGCACTAGTAAAAGTCACAGTGCCATGGCACATTGCTTTTCCTTTTTTGAAAGTCGAGGCCCGTTTCCAGTCGAAACGGCAGCTAGCCTCTGAAAGTCTGACCTTTTTTTCTGTTCTATGTAAGAACTGCTGAAGAAGGTTGTGGTAGTAGTAGTACCACAGATTATTCTTGGCCAACTATCACAAGAAAGTTATCGGGGTTTAGTCAGTAGAAAAAGTCCACTTTAGTCTCTTAACTATGAATCAGGTTTTGTTATTTATACCTTTCGGACGTAAAACCGGATGAAGAGTATGCACCACTAGTGTGGAATGAATCTAAAGTGGACTCTTTTCCTTTAGTCGTTGCGCGGCTGCAAAGGCCTTAAGCTGGGCCTTGGAATGTACGTAGTAGTAGCCCAACTAATCAATGGCCCAGAAAATAAGTTCATGCACATTTCGGCCATGGCTAGTCTGCTAAATCCTGTCTCATTTATACGACAAGAAAGTGAGCCTATGCTAGCTAGGATTACAACAATATTATAAATAATTAATTAATTTCAATGTATTCAAATTATTGATAAAAGGTACGCTTACAATAATCATGAAGTATCAGGAGAAACGTGTCTTCAGGTTACAGATTATTATTACATGATGATGGATGGTACACGAATTGCGTGGTGGTAGAAATAATTAACCATACATGTCCTCTTTCCAAAATAGACTCGATCGATCGGTATTGCTAAAGTATCAGCATAGCAATTCAGATCCGATAGAGCTGAGGCCTTCCACGAGTGAAGCAGATTGCACCACTGGTCGATCTCCTTACATGCTCGGCTTCGCGCTGAGGCGGCTCGCCAGTTTCTGACCCAGAGACCTGTCAGTCTGCATCGATCGATAGATATACATTGTTCATCTCTTGTTCAAGTTGCAGTTCAGAATCAAGAACAAATTAATATACAGATCATCCCGATAGATGTATTTACCTGAGACCAGTAGGAGAGCCAGACGCTCTTGATCTCGTGGGTGAGGCGAGGGTCAGAGAGCGCATCGATCCATCTCTTGATGAACCGCTCTTGCCTGCATTCAGCATTTGTTCATCAGTGAGTCAGTCCAGTTCAGTCTCTCGACAGTTAATTCAGTTGCTGCATGTGTATATACCTTGCCGGGTCCCATGAACGGTACCTCTCTCCTGGCTGCTTGAAGTTGTTCTCCTTCGGAATCACAATCTGCGCGCGCAACCAGATAATGAAAACCAGTTAATTAGAAAGAAAAAAAATTGTGAATTGTAATGCACAATTAAGTAGTACCTTCTCGCGGCGGCCAGTGAGGTTGACGGAGGGAATGGGGTAGCGGGGAGCGTGCTTGGCGGGGTCGTAGCGGGAGGGGAAGTAGTCGACCTCCTCGTCGCGGTGCATGAAGTTCATGAAGCCGTCGTAGTGGTTGTTGTGGTGGGCGCACTTGGGGGCGTTGGCCGGGAGCAGCAGGTAGTTGGGGCCGAGGCGGTGGCGCTGGGTGTCGGAGTAGGAGAAGATCCTGGTCTGCAGCAGCTTGTCGTCGGAGTAGTAGATCCCCGGGACGATGATGCCCGGGCAGAACGCCAGCTGCTCGTTCTCGGAGAAGAAGTTGTCGATGTTGCGGTTGAGCACCATGCGCCCCACGGGCTGCAGCGGGATGATGTCCTCCGGCCATGTCTTGGTGACGTCGAGCGGGTCGAAGTCGAAGCGGTCCTCGTGGTCCGGGTCGATGGTCTGGATGTAGAGCTTCCACTCCGGGAAGTTGCCGGCGGCGATGGAGTCGTAGAGGTCCTGGGTGGCGTGGCTGTGGTTGGTGCCTCCGACGGTGACGGCCTCGTCGTCGAGCAGCGACTTGACGCCGCAGGTGGGCTTCCAGTGAAACTTGACGTAGTGCGACTTGCCGGCGCGGTTGACGAGCGTGTAGGTGTTGACGCCGGAGCCGTCCATGTGGCGGTAGTCGGCGGGGATGCCGATGTCGTCGAAGAGGAAGGTGAACATGTGGAGGCTCTCCGGGTGGTGGGAGAAGAAGTCGAGGATGCGCCAGTTCTCCTGGATGTGGGACTTGGGGTTGGGCTTGAGCGAGTGCACCATGTCCGGGAACTTCATCCCGTCGCGGATGAAGAAGACCGGGAAGTTGTTGCCGACGAGGTCCCAGTTGCCCTCCCGGGTGTAGAACTTGATGGCGAAGCCGCGAGGGTCGCGCAGGGTCTCCGGGCTGCCGCGCTCGTGGATGACGGTGGAGAAGCGGACGATGACCGGGGTCTGGACGCCGGGGGCGCGGAGGAAGTCGGCGCAGGTGAGGTGGGAGATGTCGTGGGTGACCTCGAAGAAGCCCTTGGCGCTGGCGCCGCGGGCGTGCACGACGCGCTCCGGGATGCGCTCCCTGTCGAAGTTGGCCAGCTTCTCAACCAGGTGGTAGTCCTCCAGTAGGATCGGGCCTGAAGTCGAGTTCTAGTTCTAGTTCAGTTCAGTTGAACGTCATTGAACTGAATTAACTGACAAACAAGCTATGCTCATGTCACGTCGATGCTCAGACTGTTTCCATCTGACTATCTGTCCAGTCTACTCTATTGGGAAGCTTGTAAAACCGAGTACACACATGATTTCTCATATGAATCTAAAGGAAACTTATGTGAAATTTTCATGTGAATAGCAAAGCAAGTGTTTTTGTTGGGACGAATGATGTTCTGGAATTTAAGTTTACTAATCTCAACGTAGTAGCCCAAAGGCAGGCACGATTTGTCATGTATCACCATCAGCGTAATACGTCCGCTCCGGCAGGAGCAACGTGTAGTTTGTTTCTTCTGCAGAGATCGACACGACTGCCCCCATATCGACAAACGCTGTACTACTGATCAAGGGCAAGAAGGAAAAAGGGGAGGAAGAGGCGCGCGGCCATGGTTCGTACCTCGTGAGCCGACGGTGAGGGAGTTGTTGTTGTTCCATACGGGCGCGCCGGAGTTGGTGCTCCAGAGCGGGCCGTTGAACGAGCTCGACGGGCGGTGCTGCGCGCATCACACCGATTCCGCATCAAAACCACAGAAAAGACACAGCACCAACGCACTCAAAATCAAACCCCTCGCAGCAGTATAGCGGAGTGAGTACGTTACCTTGTAGGGATCCATGGCTAAGGACGGCGGCGGCCGGCGCGCGCGGTTACGTACGAACGTCTCGCGAGGATCGCCACACACCCGCCCTACTTATAGCGGGCGATCGAGACGAGAGGCCTCGGGTGGGTCGCCTTGTGAGTTGTTTTTTTGCGTCCCGGATCTTTCCGGGCCCTAGTACGTGGGGCTACGGCTCACGCAGGCTCAGTAGTAGCACCCGACACGGCGTGACGTGCGCTTTTGCCGAGCGAGCGGTGGATGTGAGGGAGGGATGGGTGGATATGGGCCGCGCCTCATCCACACGCTCACCGGCGGCGATCGCCGTCCAGAAAAAAAAATAACGGAATTTGTTTCTGCTGTGGCCTGCTCGTCGTCAGATAAATGCAGCGATTTTTTTTTAAAACTGCACTACCCTCGGAATGTGAACGCAACGGCCAATGGGAAATTTTGATCGGGCTGTAGATGCTGTTCACATTATAGTCATGGTACGTACATCCATGTGACTATTCCATTTCCCAAAAGACAGGAAAAACACAGGAAAAGGCCACTCTCAACAAGGTTTGCTGGTTTTTCTGTAACCACAGCAGCAGAGATTTTTCACCTGGCCCCGGCATGGATTTTTACACTCCAAGTATCTACCTGTAGTGCGAGCGACCTGCGCCGCGCGGCCACCAGCTCGCCAGTCGCCGAGAGAGGAGAAACGCATCCTACAACAATAACAGACTGACAACTGAAAGGCATCATCATATGCAGAGCAACTTAAGGAGGTCACCAGTTCGTCACCCCTCCAAGGCTCTTAAAAATAGATCCACATCCAGCGCAAGAGGCAGAGGGCCTGATAAGACAGGCAGGCAGCCAACCACCTTCCATCTTTCACTACTATTTTTGAGCTTTCGTCACATTAAAAGCTCCTTTTCAATCCACTAATGCCATCAACACAGGATCAAACCAAATTTCTTGCATATCTTCAGTGAAGAGTTAGGGTATCTATAGTTTGTAACAGCAGGCAAGGGAACATAAACAACGGTCATTTACACTGCAGGAACAACCAATAGCTCAATATGTATGTACACCAACCCAAAGTACCCTCGATGCACCGATATTTTGATAAAAACATGACAACCATGTATGGAAAGGTTCACCCACTCGATTCATTTATTCATCTAAAACCATGGACCTTGATGATGCCTTTGAATCTGACAGGGTAAAAAACCAATGAACCAGACAATCTTACAGTGTGAACTACAGTAACAAGTCGGAAACAGTTTGGTCACCAGAATCTATCAACCAATATTCCCAAGAAGTCGCTCCACCGCAGCATAAACATTTCCAGCTGTAGCAATCAAAGCTCGAATGTTCTCCTGTGTGTCAAAGAACCCCATTTCTTGGAGTTGAGCTAGTTGTGTTGCATAGAGTTCTTCTGGTGGCACTGCAAATATTGACACTGCTTAATGAGGGCAAACCAACCAATTCCAACCAGAAATAAAGTTTCCAAGAAACATAGCAACGAGACCGTTGTTTGTAGGATTTGATACCAAAATTTATAGGAAATTACTAACCATTGGGCGCATTAGGAACACCTAGGCCACCACCAGCATCGAGCCCACTGAACATGCTCATAAGATTGTTACGGTAAACATTGCCTGGCATTAAAGTATTATTGTAAGTAGTGCCATGAAAGTATTCTAAATTCATTTAAATGAAGCAACATAGTATGCTATCTAAATAAGTCAGATAGGTGTGAACATGTTTACTTTCTGCCAGTCAACAAGATATGGTAACATTTCATATTGATTTCTAATGATGAACTCAGATTCCTATTTGAGTTGGACGCCTGATCCAACTATACCAGTAACAAAGTAAACCAGGGTACAAAATATCAATAATTTAAGCCACCAAAATTATTTCCTAGAAGAGTACATTTGGTCCAGGGGGAATTCATTCGTTTGCTCATGATTCAATGTACATGATCAATATAAATATCTCAAAAGGTAAAATCTGTGCACTCTACTGCCCTCAATATTTAGAAAAAAAATCTTATTTTAAGAAATGCTATAATGTGATCCTGCAATTAATCAACAAATATCATTAATCTTAGCCTATATGACTCGCTAGAAGTTGACATGTGTAAAAGCATATATGCATCTCAAAACTACTTGGAATTACAGTTCTGCAGAGAACATCAGTAAAGGAAATTACCTGTGCCAGCACCCGATTGGGTTCGCTCTCTGATTCAAACAAAAGAAAAGGATTCAATATGCAGTATTATAGACAAGAATTACAAATAAAAAAACTCTTGGTTTTACACTCAACAAACTTAAAAAAAGAAGTATACATCTACATCATGAGCAAAATAGGTTAAGCTGAGCTGGGGGATACTCACTGGCCAGCTTGTTGTTGACCAAATTGTGACATCAAAGTCTGCTGGAATGTGATTAATTGCTACATACACACACACACAAAAAAAAAAGGAGTATAAGTCATGTGATTTTCATGCACCTACAGCAACAACAACAACAGCAGCAGCAGCAGTATAATTATATTTACCTGCAAAGTTTCAGGAGATGTCAGCCGGCGAACAAATTCAGGATTCTGGAACATCTCTCTCAACTGAGTATTAGATTCCATCATATTACGTACATTTGGGTTGATATTAAGCAGCTGCAAGCAAGACAACATCATGAGATGATTAAAACACACTGTAGCATGCAGATCAAGAAGCACATTGTCAAATATTCCATGAAAGATATAAATGAAGCAACGAACCTGATTCATGGACTGAGGATTTGACATAATGTTCTGCATCATCTGCATCATTGTAGGATTTTGCAAAACCTGACTCAATAAGGAAACATCTGAGCCACCACCAAGCATACCTCCCAAATCTGCAGAACTTAACCCTCCTAGACCACCAGTTGTGGCACTCCTTGCATTGCTAACTGGGGAGGGCCTTGTTGCTCCCTGTGAAGCCCCAGCTGTTGATTTAAGTCTTAGTCAGAGTGAATCTCATCTGGGAATCTAGGATTACAGAACAGGACAACAATAACTTACCAGTTGTGCTCCAGGGATTTGGAAGTGGATTAGTATTTGGAGCAGGAGAACCTGTTGTGGATTCTGAGGTGGTTGTCGGTGAATTTGCAGCTGGATCTCTGGCTTGGTTTGATCCTTGATTTCCTAGAAGAGCAGCAAATGGGTTTGCACTTCTATCACCCTCCCCAGCCATTGTTGTTGCATTCAGAAATGGCTCTTGAACAGTTTCATACATGCGGCGGAGCATATTGAATCCTTCTGGAGAAGATTCAATGTTGCTCATGGCTCTGTCTGTGTTCCGCATCATCTCCCTCATAAGTTCAGGATTCCTAGCTGCTTCGACAGTCTGGCGGAGAATGCTCGGATCATTGAGGACATGAGCAAGATCCGGATTTCGATCGACAATCTCACGCATTTGAGGGTTGTTCATAATAATATTGCGAATTAGATCAGGGCTATTCATTATATTCTGCATGAGTGGCATATTCATTATTTCTCTCATCAAGGTAGGGTTCTCAGCTAGCTGTTGTTGCATCTGGGATAGTTCAGGAAGGCCAGAACCAAACAAGCCCAACCCCCCACTGTTAGCAGAACCTGCACTGCCGAGACCTTGCAAAAGGCCTCCAAAACCAGCTGCTGGTGAATTGGTAGCATTAGTGGATGAAGTTACATTGTTGGCTGCAGGAGGTGCGGTTGATGCTGCTGGTAAGGCAGCACCACGCACCATGTGAATGGTGTGGTCTGTCTCGACACCTTCAAGAGAAGAAAAGGACATAAGAACAAGCGAGATTTGGAAAATCTTAGTGACTCAAGATTAAACATCAGTGAAACCTAACTCAACCACAGGTGTTTAAAAATGGGTAGATAGGCCTTGCATGATTACGCCAATATCTGGTAACTCAAAAGCTGACGTGCATGTGAGCAAAATGCCCAAGTCTGGAAATGGGTAACAAACAAGAAGCATGAAGTAGGTAAAGATGGTTTAGAGGACGAGATTCTTTCATGGAGAGCAAAATCTACACCCAACATACAAAATTCAGACACCTCATGTAAATGATTGGGAAACACATAGGTGCAGATTTAAATAGGTTCGGGTGCAAGAAGATGATGGGCATGGATGCACATTCTATGCCTGCAGAAAAGGCCCTTGCAGTAGGTGGCATCAAAACCCAATGCTCAAGTTCAAATTTTACTCATCTAATGGTCCTAAAGAATCTGCAATGAACGGTATTGTACACCTCTGCCTTTTACTTGAAAAGGAAGATAATATGTATCGAAAATGCATGCATCACAGTATCAGTTTTTGTAATACTTTTGGAAGATTGAACCTTTCAGTTCTATACTTCTATAGATAGTTGCCCATGTGGATAATGCCACCTGTTTAGTTTTGTTGATGTCATAACACGACAATAGCTAATGCTACATCATCGTAATATAAGGTCATTACAAGCTGTACAAGCTATCATGTTACAAGTGGATCATAGTGAGTAGTTCATAACAAGCACTTGCAACGGATAAAGTAGTATTTTTAGGCAAGACTTTAAAGATAGCAATACAAAGCTTCCATATTCACAAATCACTAAGATCCCATTGAGCTGCCAATGTCCAGCAAGGAATGTATATTCCTACAATGATATCCTATCCATGCATCACTGGATACAATTTTACTTAGCATCGCATGTGTGCATTTAACAATACAATCACCTGCATAGCTTGGTGGCTCGATGATGTTTGAAATCACATTCATGTCAGTAAGGGAGGGAGGGAGGGAGGGAAGTGCTTGTTTCCCTTCTACTACACCTCCACTACACTGCATTATAAACTAGAGTGACAAGGCTATCTGATCCTGCCTTCGACGACGTGCTGCGTCGTAAATTTAGAGACTAAAGTACAAGGCTCCTCGATACTGCTTAACCATGAATTCCATCGTCTATCAAGTAACACGGAAAATCAAAGAGATAATTCATACACGGCGTCAAGGGAGCAGCCTACCTCTCGCTCTCCTTTTATGAAGACAGCATTGACACACTGTGTCGAACATGCCAGATAGAAAGCATCGGACCTAAACCATCGCATCTCACGCACAGACCGAGCAAATCGCACCAACCACACAAGCTAGTTCTAATGGCACAGAAAAGGGTGACGATTCCTGCTTCTTAAGCACACGTACCGCAGCTGGCTAGGGTTTGCTCGTCTTTTAAGATCCGGCCCTTGTAGATCAGCCTCTGCTGCGGCGCCGGCACGTCGCAGCTCTCGGCGACGATCGCCTTGAACGCCCCGACGCTGAGCCCCAGGTCGGCCCGCACAGCGAACTTGGAGCTGTTGGTGCACCGGATGTGCAGCGTCGCCGGTGCCGCCGTGGCAGCGGGCTCGCCGCCGCCGCCGCCGTCCCCGTCCCCGCAACCCATACCCAAGCCCCCCCTCTCTCTCTCTCTCTAGGCTCGATCCGCACGGGTTCCGACCGATCCTGCGCTGTCCCCGATCCTTCGCCCCCTCGACTCGTCCGCCCGCGCGAGCGAGAGGAGTGTGGTGGCGTGGCGTTCGCGGCTCGACTCGGTTGGGGTTTCCCCTCTTTTCCGTGTCTCGCCTCGCGTCTCGTCTGTACGGGCTTGTGGGAGGAGGGCGAGGAGGAAGAATGGGGGAGGCGCAATAACTGAGATTAACGGCGGAAATAAGTGCGCGACAGGGATGGAAGGCTGTGATTCCTTGCAGTCGGGGTGGGACACACGGCGAGCGGAGGCGGGTGGGTGTGGGCCCGCGTGGACCGGCTGTAGTAATAGAGTCGGCGCGGATACAGGGCTCTAGCCCCGTCACAGAATCGTACACGATCTCCATCTGAAGGCGTACTCTCTTGCAGTACGTATCCCATGCTGGAATGTGTTTAGTCCTTTGCCCCTTTCAAACACACGATTCGAAAAATATAAAAATAGAAAAAAGATATATAATAGAAATGTATATGTAAAACGAAGAATTAAAAAAAATAAAAACAAACCTAATGAATGGTTTTTTGATTGGTACGTAGTAAAAATACAGGGAGTTTAAGTATTAAGTTAGTAGTAAGACAGATTTTAAATGGTTTAATTCATGTATAATACATATTTTTTTAATAGTGCTTTGCCTCGAATCCTACACATATGAAAAGAAAAATGAATTTAAGGCAGATGTTTATTCTTCTATGAAATTCCTATAAAATCATGGTTATAGAAAATTTTTATACTCTTTCTTTGTTATAATCCTACAAATCAAAAGTGCAGATCCTGTAAAATTCTAGTTCCTATATTTTTTCTCCATTTTTCTCAAATCACTTGAGCTCTTATAATTGTTTCCTAGTGGCCCATCTTGAACTGGGCCCATGCGATGAGCTTACGCGGCTGTTGCATCCAGCCCAGTAGCAGCATATGCGTAACCTACTGAACCGGAGTCGGAGGCGCAACCTGCTCGTCCTCAGCTAGCCGGCCGCCGCGGGCGAGTGATGAGATGACGACGCCACGGCGGTGCGCTGACCCTTCGCCACCGCCTGCTCGCCTCATCCTCTCCCGCCTCCGTTCCGTAGCCTCAGGTCTCCAGGTCAGTCTTCAGTCGCCAGCTCGCCGCCTCTCTCGGCCTCGGGGCATTTCGTCTAGCTCCTTGCCGGTGACGCGCTCAGGTTGGAAATTGGAATCCCTCGCCTTATTGTGCGTCGCTCTTGCTTCCAGGCACTTCCGTACAGCTCGAAGAAGGAAGGCGGCGGCCACATGGGCCGGCGGAGCGGTGGTTCCTCTACTAATAGAAGGGCAGGTGATGTTTGTCACTCGTCGTGATGGCTCCCCGGAGAGCAGATGGTTGATGATGCTCCCCTGTGTAGATCAGTAAATCGCATCTGTGCAAGTCGCTCTTTCAGCAAATGTTATTCATTGTGCTGCACGGTAGCTTGTTTATGTTTAGCTGGGCATGGCGTACTTTCTTTTTTGGTTCATGGGAAGTGCGTAGTTGTTTACTTGTTTAGTGTTTTGATCAAATCTCTGCTTTTAGTAGAAGAATGCAGGCAGAACTTAGGCAACGTTATCACGCTGGTACAGGGTTTTGTACAGCGAGAAACCTAAAAAGGTTTTGAATTCATGCAGGATTTGTTGATTCTTCATCATGGAAATATTTTGACTCGAGGACTGTTGGTATTAGTAGAGGGGATATACCTCGCCATACCTGGACTGTCCTACACATGTTAAAACGAAAAGGTGAATAATAAATCCCTTGAACATTTATTTATATTTGTGAGTTTTGTGCATTGGTATTCCATAGTCATGCCACCGTTTGCTCCTATACACTAAAACATGAATTACAATATGAACGAAATGATGTGATATTTTTGTGTTTGTTTCCTCTCTGATGAAATACACAACTGAGCAATTGTAATATTCCCCAAAGGCAAACAAAAGAAGGCAATCTTATTATATGTGTCCCTGCAATGCACGAACTTTTATCTTAATGTGCCATAGTACAGATGCCATGCCCATCTATTAAAGCATCCACACTAATCGGAAACATGTAGGAGGTGAGGGCAAGCAATAATTCAAATTTGTAACGTGATATGTTTTTGGAAGTCAATTTCTCAGCTTCCTTCATGTTGACTATGGATCCTTTGAGAGGAGGCATGAATATGCTGCTTGAACTTGTCAGAGGAGGACACATATGGAACATTTGTGGTGTTCTCACTTTGAAATATGTATAGGAATGTACGCTTACTCAAGTAAAGAGTTGTATTGCAGGGTTTGCAGCTTATCTTGTTGGGGGGTGTGTGAGAGATTTGCTACTGCAAAGGGTACCTAAAGATTTTGATGTGATTACTACTGCAAGCCTCCAGCAGGTTTTGGTTCATTCATTTGTCAAAAGTGTTCATTTTCTGGATAAAAGCAAAAAAAAAGCTAAGTCGACAGATGTTGCTTTTTTGCAGATTAAGAAAATGGTTTTCCAACGATGTATAATTATTGGCAAACGCTTTCCAATATGCCAAGTTAATATGTATGGCACAAAAATTGAGGTGTGCTATTCATAGGAACATCCACATCATGAACAATTGTTTTTGCAGCAATGTTGTCAAATTCTTATTTCTTGGGATTTATTTTGTTTGAACAGGTGTCTAGCTTTAGCACGAATACAAATGATCTGAAAGGAAGTAAAGATATAGGTTGTTCGGAGGAGTTAAAATGTTATAACAAGGGGGATATTCTTCTCTGGCAGAATTCTATGAAAAGAGACTTTACAATAAATGGGTAATCTTCTGAAGAAAATCTTGTACCTGAAATGCTTAACACATGTTGTTGACTTTTTTTGTGAAACATTGCTGGAGGTAATTACTAACACTGTTGTAATCCTTTCATGGCAGCTTATTCTTTAATCCATTTAACTTTAGGATTTATGATTATGTGAATGGAGTAAGGGATATTAGAAAACACAAGGTAACCGTTAGCGTGGTTCATCTCAATTTATGCATATATCCAGAAATATACTCGTTTCTTCTTCTCTCTCTTTTTTTCCCCTTTGGCTAAGTCAAATGAACAACAGGTGTGTACAGTGATTCCTGCCCATGTTTCTTTCAATGAAGACCCTGGTAGGTATTCAAGGAATATTTGTCATTTCTTTAATCTATCCACGTACAATTTAGATTTTGGTTTATTTCAGCCAGGATTTTGCGTGGCTTGAGAATTGCTGCTCGCCTTGGTTTTGAGTTCTCTAGTGAAACTTCTGCTGCAATACGAGAACTTTCTTCATCCATAATACTTATTGACAAGGTTTGTGTCTCCCACCATGAAAGTATACATATCTATTGCATAATTGCCACTAGGGTTTGTATTATTTGCCAACCTGCCACCACTTTTTCCCTAATTTCTCAATCCACTAGTTTTTTTTCCAGAGTTGTCAAAATACCACTACACCATTAAGTAAACGGTTTTTTACTGTCTCTATGACTAAAATGCCTTTTCGTTAGAATATTGAAAAAAATCAACTTCTCTCTTCCTTCATGCACAATCATATGTGACTTGCTAGAGAGGAGAAAAAAAAAAGAAAGCTAGAGAGGAGAAAAAAAAGAGATAAAGTGTATTTTGGACATTATTTTAGCCTCTAAGGGACTGCGCCGTTAATTATATCAATGTAGTGGCATTTTCACAACTCACACTCGAATCCAGTGACATGAGAGCAATGAGGCAATACCCTGTGGCATTTTGAAAATTAGAGCATGCACTGATGGCAAATAAACACTTGTTTGTTTTTTCTAATTGTTTTAATCTCATTACTGTGTAGGCAAGGATAATGATGGAAATGAATTATTTGTTGTCTTATGGGGCAGCAGAGTCTTCTCTTAGGTTACTTAGAAAATACGGACTTCTCGATATTTTGCTGCCTTTCCAGGTAATTGAGCAATGTGATCCTGTCTCTGTGTAAGTAGATTCATGCTTGTGGCACTGACCACTTCCATCTTTAATCTTACTTGCACATATAATGGTTTTTGTATTTTAGGCAGCATATTTGTCAGATCAGATGAAGGATAAACCAAATGACAGAGACTTGATGCTCATGGTGAGTAACTCTGGAAATGTGCCATACTGTGGAATTTTTTTGCTTCAAAACGAAAGGTGAAATAATTTAAACTGTGCACTTGACTGTCAGTAGTGTTGGCACTAGTGTTGTTACACATCAATATCCATGAACATGAAATACTGGTTGCATTGTTCTATAGTTTCATTAATGTTCATCAGCTCTTGACAATCACTTCATATTAGTTGCTTTATGTAATGTAACTATGTAAGTAGTGTCTTCCTGGTTTACTTTTCTTTAATTAGTGCCTTAGTGTAATGTATTTGAATTCTAAGACTAGGGCTCATTATGCATTTCTATTGTTGTATAATGCTGTGGTTTTCACATGTGCAGAAACTACTGGCTAATCTCGATAAATTACTCTCTGCTGATCGGCCATGCCCCTGCTGTCTATGGTAAGAAACTTTAAATGAATGCCTGTACGCATTTTACCTTCATGTGCTTAGGGGTTTGCTCAAGTTATATAAAAGGGTATAGAATCATTTAGTGTTCTTTTTTGTACTGGCTCATGTTACATATACACTTCATTGGAAGCGCACAACCATCAAAATTCAAAGCCAGAAGTGCAGCTGATTAATATTGCACTGACCAGAGTGATATAGATGTCATGTATAGTAAAGTTAATATTTCTTTTTTTTTTCAGTATTAGGGAAACACTGGTGTGTACTGTGAGTCTAGTGGTTTTGACTTTCCAGTTTTCATCACAAGAAGATATGCATGGATTTCTGTGAAATTTTTAGTGTCCTGTAGGATATCGGCAAACTTGTGTGAGTCCTAGCCCGGAGGACAAAGTGGATTATCTTGTTACCTATGCCAGCCTGGACTCTCTCACACACTTGCATGCGCTTCATGCACACTGGCACACACAATGCATTTATTTTAGAGCGTTACATTTTTCTTCACTAGTTTTATATACCACTGTTGATGTGCAGTTGAATGTTTCCATTTTGTGCCTGATACAATTCTTGTATGTTTTGAGCAAGCTAAGTAGCATAACTGATACAAGTTTTGGAGCTGTATGGTTATTCTCTACCAGCCATGCCTGTGACATTTCATATTATTCCACAGGCTAGCATTGTTGACATTTCACAGTGCATTGGTAAATTATCCACAAGATGCCCTGGTAATCAGGGCTTTTGCTGCACTAATGTATTTTGGATCATGGGGGAGCACAGTCAACTTCTTGAATCGAGGCATTGGACCACCAGCTCCATTTATTCCAGAAACAGTGGGGCTTTCTCGGAGCAAACTGGACAATCTCATGGAACAAACATCACATTTAGCATCACTAATCAAGTCATCAGTTGATACGTTGACATCTTCAGATGCTCTCCAACAATCACTGGCCAAATACTCAGAGGCTTCACAATTTACAGGACTGGCAAGTATTTCTTTAGCATACGTCTCAACTCCCAATTGTCATATTAATTCCTGGTATGAAATCTAGAGTTGAATCGTTGAATTACTGAATGCTGCTTGGGCTCTTCTGCAAGTAAGCATGCAATATTGACTGATCAGTCAATGTTCAGAGCCACCAAATAGAGTTCTAATATTATGTAGCAGGAACAGTTCTAATGATGCATAGGCCATTGTTTAATTGCCCCCATATATTTTCCTTAAGTGAGCATTTACATTATACATACACAGCATCACCAAAATTTTGTTATTGGGTTTGTTACCAGGTGCTTGTATCATGCAGGGAGAGGGAGAGAGTGTTGAGAATATTTGAGGGCCTTGATTCTAACTTGACTTCATATGAAGGGACAAGAGGGGTGCACGAAATTGATTATAAGTTACTGAAGAATGGAGACCCTGATGAGGTTCGGTTTGTTCTTGGGAAAGTAATCATGGACACTATCAGCGAGGAGTTACCATGTGCATCCACTGAGTATGATCAGCTTAACAAGAAGGCAAGTACAGATGATATTGCTGATGGAAGCAATCCTTCACTGTCCACATTATTTTCCAGTAAAATTAGCTAGCATCTCTTCCATTCCATCAATGCGGTTCAGTGTATCGAAGTGCTTGCGCGTGCAGGATGGCCACCATACAACTCTGGCAAACTTCTACCGCAGCTGAACTCACGTGGATGCTGGAGAATGATGTTCTTGCCCAACTGCCCAAGTGCCTTGACGTTTTTTTTTTTTTTGTAGAACATAGAGCCTAGTGCGTAGATTGTACCAGAGAAGTGTAAGCTTAAATTATTCACTTTGGCTTTTAAACTCTGCGTATTGTAACCAAGATTTTGAATGTGCATGTGGTTCTGAAGTTTACATCAGACCCAGGTTTAAAGAGTCTTATTGCCCTTGAACTTTTGAGCTTAGGTGGATTGAAACTGTTGCCATGAGATTGTTCTTAGCTTCGGGTGAAAACTGAACAGTAACCTGGTCAGTAACTGGATTACATGTTCTACGACAGAGTAACAGAGTGAACTGCCCATGGGATTTGATAACTAAGATATATTCACTGGATTTCTGATATGCTATGAGTTTTCACCCTGCCATCCAACTAGCATTTTGAATATGAAAATCTCTTGCTGGTTTCTGATGATTATTGCTTTTTTAGAGGAACCGTTTAACGGTTGTAACCTTGAGGATAAAATACGGGGCCCAATAAGCTAAGTTCCAAATCCCAACTTAGTGAAGCTCATGCATACTCTATCCCTGTGGGCCTTCGACGCAATCGTGGGTAGGAGGAGAGCGGAAGCCTCCGAGAGCTCTCGAGGTGAAGCTGAGCAACGGAGCAAGCGACATCTCACCACTCACCTCCTCGCCCGCCCATGGCGACCATCTCCGCGACTCTCTCCGTCTCCTTCCTCCCGTCTCCAGCTCGCTTCGCCGTCGCCACCACCACCTCCACCTCGTCATCCTCGCGGGAAAAGGTAAAATCCCTCCTACTCATCCTCTGGTTCGAAGAGCTGCTACCTCTACCTACCTCCTCCTTTTACTCTGCGGTTCGTGATTTCGTGTAGCGACCCGTCCGGTTCAGGTGCTGCGCGGAGCCCTCTTCCCCAGAGCAGGAGAACCCCTCGACTCCGACTCCAATCCCGCCGCCCGTGAAACCTCCTGCGTTGCCGTCGTCCCTGTGGGGCATTTCCACGAGCACCTGGTCAGCTGGCGTCGCCGGGCTGGGGTTTCTGGAGACCGCCTACCTCAGTTATGTCAAACTCACAGACTCCGAGGCGTTCTGCCCCGTTGGCGGCGGAGGCTGCGGTGGCGTGCTCCAAAGCGACTACTCCGTCGTGTTCGGTAATCTCTTGGCGCTTTTGCTTAGAACCGTGGGGCGTGGTGAACTGATAACTGTACTTTCGTTGTATACCTGTCTTCTGCACATGTAAGGACCGAGGTGTGTATTGAAAGCCAAGTATAAATACTATCAACTTCATCTGAAATGGTGGCTGATGATAGTGTTTCTCAGATATTCATTATTATGCAACTAATCATTTATCCTTTTTTATAAATCTATGATGGTGTTTTCCCCAAACTTTATGTCAAATGCTTCCCTTTAGCTACATCGATTCTAGCTAAATGGCAATGTGTTATGTGTTATTAACAGTTGGTCTCTCTCTAATTTGACAGGGATTCCTCTTCCACTACTTGGTCTGGTGGCATATGGTTTAGTTTTAACACTTTCTCTTCAAGAAAATGGGAAGAAGTTCCTTCCCGGAATTGATGATTTGGATATCCGTTTAACATTAATTCTGATCTCTACTTCAATGGCCACTGCAAGCGCTTATTTCCTATATATTCTAAGCACTAAATTTATCGGGACGTCTTGTTCATACTGCTTGTTATCTGCATTTCTCTCCTTCACTTTATTTTCCATCAGAGTAAAGGTGAGTGCTTATTTTCCCTTTATTTTTCATTGACATTTAGTAATTAGGTAAGCTAGCTAGCTACTTATGGTTTATTGTATTCATGCAGGACTTTGGTTTGGAACGTGTCCAGAAGTTTGTTGGTCCTCAAGTAGCAGTAGCGATTATTGTTGCTCTTGCTCTAACAAATTCCTATAGTTCAGCTACAACCCAGTTAAAGGGGTGAGGCTTCTTGAAAATTCTGGTGCAAAATGTATTTGTTTTTCTGAAATTGGTTAGGTGTTAGGTGTCAAATAATGAAATGCTTTGGGATTACCAAGTATATGGCAACTTCGTTTGTTACATTTCAACTATGTGCTTTCAGTTAAACCTTTTTACTTTTTTTTCTTCTGTTATGGCATTTTGTTTCATATTCCATCATAATTTTGCTTGGAGCAGCCGTTTTGGTATTGATAATTAAAAACACATGTTTAGGCAAACATTGCTCTTTCTACCATATTTTATGGTGGGATTTCCCTGCTTATTACCACATGAACTTTTATCTTACACGTTGCGTTGTCTTTATCATCAAAAGTGAATGACTTTCAGTTTTTTTCTTTTTATGCAGCACTGATGATTTTGTGTTAGAACGATATGATACAGAGATAACAACCGAATCAACCCCATTTGCTATTGCACTTGCAAAACATTTGCGCTCTGTTGGTGCTAAGATGTATGGAGCATTCTGGTGTTCTCATTGTAATGAACAAAAACAGGTACAATGCAAGCTCCTTGTATCTACCATACAGAACACCAGACGATTCCTTGGCTGTTTACATGTTCTACTCTAATGCTTCTGTAATATGCTGACGTTATGATTTTATTTTGTTTTCTATTTGTGTGCATAACTAAATCTCCAAACTGGAAGCAGAAAAGCTTTTACTTACCTTACCATGTGGTCATGCAGATTTTTGGTCGAGAAGCTACAAAAATTCTGGACTATGTTGAATGTTTTCCTAATGGAGCTGGCAAGGGAAAGATAATGGCTCCTGAATGTGCAGCTGCTGGTATAGAAGGTTTTCCAACATGGATTATCAACGGCAAGGTACTTCCCATATCTTTGATGTTTGTACACAGACCAAGATTTTGATGATGTCGTTCTGTTGAGCCTGTTACCCTGAAACATAATGTCAGTGCATTTCTTCTTGCCTTACTGAAAGTTTATATTACCCCCCCCCCACCCCCCCACCCCCCCCCACCACCTATACTTTGAGATTAAAAGTCCATCTAGCAGGAGCTTAGAAACTTCACACTAACCCTTCTAAACTTTATAATACTGTTATTGCTAAGTGCAAACTTTAGATGTCATGCTAAACTTTAGATTCCGTTCATATAGTTGACATTTGCATTGCTGTATCTTCATGGTCTTCTAAGGCTGTGTTTCGAAGGTGCAGGTTGGGCCAAGATTTTGAGCACACGCAAAACGAGATAAGCTATTAGCATATGATTAATTGAGTTTTAATTATTATAAATTTTAAAAAATATATTTATTTGATTTTTAAGCAACTTCTATATATATAAAATGCACCATTTAGCTATTTAAAAAACGTGATAATAAAAAACATAATCTACCATAACCTGCAACTTCGAACACGCCCTAAAACTCTGCTGACTGCTTATTAGCGACTCAGCATCCACTCTTTCTCAGATACGATTCTTCCCATCGTCATGTGTGCTCACAAATTAATTCTTGACCTCCATTCAGGTTTTGGGTGGTGACCAGGAACTCTCAACCCTCGCAGAAGAATCAGGTTTCCCTGTTGAGGGAACCGAGCAATCATAAGGCATGAAACACAAAGAACAAATTCCATTGAATTGAAGATGAGTGTTTTATGGTTCTGGTGAAGCACTCAAAGGTTGTGAATCCTGAGTACGGTAATTTTGCATGACATGATGAGGGAAGTGCATTCCACGGTTGCATAGCCTACCTAATACAACCACTAACCCCTGTAATAATAATCTGTAAACACTGCTCTTCTTTCATCTGGTGAACATAGAAGAACCCCAAATGAGAGGTGTTGTATAACCTTTTTTGTAGGGTGTAGACTCTGATGTAAAATGTAAAATCCTACGAGAGCAAATTGTGTCTCTTTCTTGGTACATAATGTAATAATGTATATTTTGCAATGTGATATTTGTACAGAACTACAAATACGTAGCGTCAAGCATGAGCCGACACCCAAACCGATATAGGAACAGCGATGTACCGTTCCGGCTAAAATTCAAGTTAATACTACCATTTCGGTTAATTCCGGCTAGAATGGATGGAATGGACAATTCCAGCATTAATGGTACATGAATGTGCAGATTAGTTGATTTTAATGATTATAGAATAATGTAGATTGAACTTTATTTGAGATGTATTGTGGGATAAATTATGTTTGCGATATAAAGCTATGAATATTTTATATTTAATTCTTTTAGTGTGTTTTAAGTATAGTTATTAAGTAAAATTTAATAGAATATTATATAGAAAATAAATTTATATTATTTAATTAAACTCTGAAACGATACAATGGTATCGACCGGAACGTTCCGTTGCAATAGCCAAACTGGAATTAACAAGCTTGCGTAGTATCCTTTACCCTCTGATACGTAGTTGTGTTAAGGAGGCAGAATGTGTATGGGGGTTACGTTTCCGTGTCAACATGGCATAACGCATTACACGTGTCAGCAAGGCGGTGGCCCGAATGCATCTATAGGTGGAAGTGTTCGTGTAAGACGAATCCAGAAGCCTCCGCGCCGCGAGCCCCCATCGCCGCCAGTTCACATCTGTCTCGTCTCGCGTCCGCTCCTCGCCGCGCCGCGTCTACCAGCCTCGCTCGCCGCAATGCCGAAGAAGATGGGAGTCAACACCAAGGCGGAGGCGGCGCGCGAGCGCCGAAGCGCCGCCGAGGCGGAACGCCGCGACCGCGACGCGCGCGCCAAGGAGGAGGCCTACTGGCAGGCTGCCGAGGGGCCCAAGTCGCGCTCCGCGCGCCGCCGCGAGGAGGACGCGGATAAGCGCGCCGAGGCGGCCGCCCGCCGCGCCGAGAACCGCCGCCTAGCCGAGCTCGAGCAGCAGCAGCTGGCCGCCGCCGCGCGGCGCCCCGACCGCAAGGCCGCGCGCGTCGGCGGTCCCGTCGTCCCCAAGGTCACCGAGGCCGAGCTGCTGCTCCGCCGGTAGGAGGAGCGGATCCGCCTCGAGCGCGAGGCTGAGGTCGCCAAGAAGCGGCAGGCCCGCACTGCCGCGGAGGAGGAGTACGAGAGCGTCGTGCTCGTCGCCAACACCAACAGGGACGACTCCATCATCGAGGCGCGGTCGGTGGAGGACGCCATCGCCAAGATGTCCATCGCTGCCGAGGCTGCACTCCCACCAGATCGCCGCCCCGAGCGTCGCCTCAAGGTCTCTTACAAGGTAAGACGCTAACCTATCTTTGTTTTTTTTTCTTTACAGGGCAACTGTAATATCCGCCTTGTATTTGTACTTTTGTAGTACTTGGGAGAAGTTAATACAGAATCATTTATACTATGTAACTGCAATTATTGCTGGATTAATGGTTCCTAGGCAGCAGTTAATGTACATAGACATAGCTTTACACGCGGAAATTCTGAGTACTCCAATTGGGAGTAGTTTTTACTTTTTACTAGTTGGTGTTATGGTGAGTCTGAGACCAATTGGCAATGACTGGCTTGATCTATCCAACTGGATTCTTAATGTACTCCATTTAGTACCTTTTTGTGTGCTCTTCTGATCAGCAAATCATATGTTAATGCAGGCTTTTGAAGAAGCAGAGCTAGCCAAACTGAAGGAGGAGAAGCCTGGGCTGACCTTGCATCAGTACAAAGATATGATATGGAAGCTGTGGAAGAAATCTTCAGACAACCCTCTCAATCAGGTTCAACCTTAAATTCAACTTTACCTCTGTAAATCATAATAAGCATCTTGTTTTTAAGATAAACTGAAGGTCTTAACACTTATTTTGAAATGATCTAAGAAGCACCAAACTACAAAGTTTGCAGTGAAACGATTGTGGGTTAATGGTCACCTAGTTTGCGGTGCTAAAGGTGATATATGTAGTGCTAAGTGATATACATATTGCTAAGTAGCCTCTTGAATTTTGCCATGCTAATCATACTTAACTGATGAAGGATTCAATATTCATCCTTGAATGTACCTCTACTCTACAAATCTTCTTTTTTTTCAAACATCACAATGCCATAAGATTTAGATTGATGGAGTGCCCTTAAAGCTATATGCGACTTATTGAAATTATTTCACTTTCGAAGCTGAAAATAAAGCAGTTCTATGGGAATTCCATCCAGTAGTACTTTTAGTGTACTTGACTGTCTATAACGTCAACCTTATCTTTGCAGGCCGCTGATTGATTTCATGATTACATGACTACATTGGAGCCACCAACCTGGCATGCTTGCCTTTGATTCTTTATCAACACAAGACCACTTTGGACACCTCAGGGAAGTAAATGTACTTTATTCCTGTAAAATATTACTTTTAGAGTCAATTCTCCTTTTGTTTCTGCATCATCCCCTTGATGCAATTGAGCAAATGTGAGATCTGTACACCGGACATCCTAAGAATGTTTTTTTATGATGATATTTGATCTAGTATTATTTATTTTTTGAAGAATAAACATATACTTCTATGTATGTTAAGAGCTGTTTCTTTCTATTATCCTGATATATGGAACCATTAGATTGCTAGATATATTCATGTGGTTTTGCAAGGTATTGGCACTCTGGCAGACTACGATATTGTGCCTGATTCTTATGCATCATGTTGTGCAGTCTAGCTAAGATTCGTTGGCTTCATCATGTCTTCCAATTTGATCGGCTGCCTTAATGCGAGGCTGGCATTTCTTCTTCTAATCTTAAGATTTGGGTAGTGAAATTTGCCATCCTAATCATACTTAACTGATGGACTCAATTTTCATAATAATTTTCTGAAACTCTTCACATTCTCAAATCAAGTGGAGGCAAAAGTTTCGTTCAACTCAAAAATTATCAAATCGCTAATGATACATGGCACCAACACGAACATTTTATCCCGTTCTGTCACTCAAACACAGCAAAACTAGGAAGAATCAGACATCGCCGGCGTGACGCTGTCACCCGGCGACCTTCTCAGTCGGCGGCGGAGCTCCGCCGCCACCAGTTGCCCCAGACTGCCGCTGCTCGAACTCCTGGAGGAGCTCGGCGTCGACGTTCTCCGCGGGCTCCCACGTCGCCTCCTCGATGTCCACCCACTTGACAAGGTACTCCCATTTCCCCTTCTCATCTGCCGCCTGCCTCTTGCCGACGACGGCCTCCGCAACGGCGTACTCCAGCCCGGCCTCGAAGTCCTTCACCAGGTCCTCCGCCACCCACGCCGCCTTCACCCACTCCCTGTCGCCGCCGTCGCGCCACTCCACCAGGTACTCCCGCCACTTGCCTTCGCCGCGCCCGTCCACCACCATCTCCACCTCGCCCCACTCGTACACGGCCTTCTCCAGCTCCTTGGTCGCCGCCTCAAGCGCCAGCCGCCTCTCAAACGTCGCCGGGTTCCCCTTGGGCGTCTTCGCGAGCACGTCCTGGACCAGCTCCAGCGGCGTCCGCCCCTGACCGTCGGGGGCCTCCGGTTCGGCGCCCAACTCCAGCAGCGCGCGCACGGCCGCGGCGCGCCCGTACCCGACCGCGATGTGCAGCGGCGTGAGCCCGCCGCCGGCGCTCTCCGGCCTGACCACGTCGGCCCCGGCCTCGGCGAGCGCGCGCACGCACTCCTCGGATCCCAGCCCCGCGGCGAAGTGCATCGCCGTGCGCCCCTGCGCGTCCTCCGCGTCGGGGTCACACCGCCGCGTCTCGTCCGCGAGCAGCGCCGTTATCTCCGCTGCGTCCGCCTTCTTGGCGGCCGTCCACCACGGCGTCTCGTACTCCGCCACGACGTCCGCCGCTATGGCCTCCGCTGGAATCCAAGAAGGCTCGTGCCCGTCCTTCCACTCGACGAGGTACTCCGTGGCGGTGACCGTGGTGGCCGAGCCGTCCTCCGCGAACACCGGGTTCTTGACGGTGCGGCTGGACACGATACGGTCCACCTCGCCGTACGCCTCATCGTCGTCGGCTCCCTTGCTTGCTGGGTTTCTTGGGTTGGTCTGGTCCTGGAACACCGCCGCGGCGGTGAGCCGGCGCTTGGGGAGGAGAAGGCGGAAAGGGACGGTGATGGGAAGGGCTGGGGTTCTCTTAGTGTTGGGGTTGAGGAGTTTGAGGCGGGAAAGGGATGGATGCCGTAGGACGGCCTCCATTGGAGTTGGGAGAGATGTGGCTGCGCGGTGGCGCGAGTGGCAGTGGAATGGAGGGAAGAGGATGGGTTTGGATTCGGGGGGGAGAAGAGGATAAGGTGATGGGGCTCTGGATTGTGTGCGATCTGAGCCACTCGTTTCGTGGCATGGACGGTGCAGATGGAGTAGAGCTATTCACATTAGCCACCCCGTCCGCGCCGGAAAAAAAATTGGTGCATACGGGATGCAAACCTCAGCCTGTGCAGCCCTGGCCCAGATGCATGACGCGTGGACGAGAGAGGCATCGGACGGCGCGCTTCACGCGGCTCCAGACGTGCGCGATCTCCATGCGCAGAAGCGCGGCTCGCTCCCCTCGGCCCAGCCGGCTTCCTTCCACTCAAAACGCCTCGCTGCGTTCTCTCGGGTGCAGCCGCCGCTGCCACCGCCCTCCTCGTCTGCTGCCACAGCCACAGCCGCCGCCTCTCTATCCGCCGCTCGCATCTCTTTCCGGCGAACCCCCACGAGCCACGGCCACGGAAGCCCGCCGCCGCACTGCGAGGCATCCGACGATGCTACGGCCGGCTGGGCCAGGTCCGGAGAGGACCTGATGTTCCTCGTTGGCAGGATCGCCATGACTTCACCCCCTCCTGTCCTACCATGCTTTCTCATCTAAATAGTGGAGTAGAATTTGTTCTCAGCCCCAGCAGGAGAGGAGCAAACCGCATGTCGTTTTTTATTCATGGATTGTCTGATTCCTTTGAAAAAATAATATAATATAAAATATTTAATATTGTGTAATCTGAAATCTTGAAGATGGGATATATTCATAAGAACTACCATTAATAATCTAAAGCAAACAAACCAGTAGAATAAATTGAGTATGTTCCTTATTCTGAACCAGTCTACTACATTATTACTTCATAACATTAAAACAAGATACCTGAAGTTGCTTTATATAATCCTTATGATATAAAAAAGCTACACCACTGTTTTTATACCTACAAGCTTAAGGTTGTCTCTTTTTTTCTATTCGAAGAAGTGATTCGAAGTAAGAAATTGGTAAGACATATTGCTAAGTGGATCATAGATCTTAGCTAATTCGATATTAATTGTATTTCTCGGATATCTATAATATCCTAGTTTTTAGCTAATTTCGTCATTGACCAGACTGTTTTGGTGGAAACCAAGATCAATGATACGATTAGCGAAAGCTAGACTATGACTTACGATGGAGCGATGAATAGATAAGGTATGAGGACTGGTGTCATACTAATATCATCAATTGGAGAAAAACTTAAAAATACAATACAATTAGACTTCAAAACTTCAAATATCGCCACAAAGTACAAGCTTTTTTAGTAGGACTCCGAGCACCCGCTATACTTGGAATAAAATGACCACAGTTGGTCACCAGTCAAGTGTACAAGGAGTATTGATATATGAACAAGAAGTTGAAGAAGTACTTGCAGATGTGAGAAAGATGAAACAACATTTTGATGGGATCGAGATTCGTGACATCTACCGCAATGACAACTTCAGCGCCGACAAACTCGTTAGACAGGCTTCTAGACGTGAATATCTTTAATATGTTACTTTCCTATAAGTTTTGACAAAACATTCCATCAGTGATATCGATAATATGGACAAACAACTAGTTACCGACAACGGCATAGGGGCTACATCTCCCACGTACATCGACAAGGATGATAATGTCATTGCCAACATCGAGCCAGAGAACGATCGAAGAGCTCCTCTTCGGTTATATCTATTATTAAACATGGCTAACGATGACAATATTATAGCAGAAAAGTTAGCCCGCTAATCGAAGCAATACTTTACTAAAAAAGAAGAGCTATACAAGTGAGCTTCCAAAGGAGTATTACTAAAATATGTCTCACAAGAAGATAGCATCAAACTACTCCACAATATTCATGAGAGAATATGCAAAAATCATGTTGTGGGACAAACACTAGTTAGAAAAAACTTTTGACACGGTTTCTTCTGGTTCACCATTTTGCAAGACGCTTGTGACTTAGTTCGTTGTTACGAAACTTGCCAATTCCACAGCAAGCACATCAAGATGCCAGCACAAGCCTTGAAGACGATACCTCTCTTATGGTCTTTCTCATGCTGAGGACTGAATGTCCTAGGACTGTTCCCTCCAGCGCGATACGGCAATCAAAAGTTCCACTTCGTGGCGATGGATAAGTTCATTAAGTGGTAAGAAGCGATGCATGTAAAAAAACAAAAGTCGAGAACGTCATCAAGTTTATGAAAGGTATCTTTTGTAGATTTGGTCTTCTTTATCGTATTTTTATAGATAATGGCTCTCAATATCAAAGTGGTACCTTTCAAGATTACTGCATCAACTTGGAAGTGAAGATCTCCTTCGCATCAGTCTCACATCCTCAGAGTAACGACCAAGTTGAATGCGTAAACAAATAGTACTACAAGGCATAAAGACATAGGTGTATGATCGGTTAATGAATTGTGATCATCACTAGGTCGATGAGCTTCAATCTATACTATAGGCCCTTCATCAATATAAAAAAACACATTCAAGCTTGCGTCTTTGATGTATGCGACTTCATCCTCAAGAGAGTGCAGAGCCAAACCGTCAAAAACAAACTCTAGCCAAAGTGAGATGACTTCTACAAGGTGGTATAGGTACTTTGATCAAGAGCGTACAAGATTATAGATTATAAGGGCCACGAGTTATTAGCTCATAGAACATCGACTAGCTTCATAAATCCTATGTTTAGTAGGTCATATATGTAAGATTTGCATGTTCATATCTTTTTGTTATCTATATAATAAAGTTGTAGGATGTTACCTAAAATTATATTCCTTATAGTTACTCCAATTCTAGCAAGGATACATAACTCATGCCCTATATGCGCTCTCTAGCCGATCATAGGTAAGAGACGCTCTATATTTCTGGTCAGCCGAGGATAAAAGGAGTTTGCTCCTCATGATAGCGTATGCACAGACTATAAACCCGACAAAGTTCGAACTTATAGTAGGAGGCTAATGGAATTTAAGAGACTACAGTGGAGTGAAGTGTGGCTACCTTATCAAAAATACAATTTTTAATAAAAAAGCCAGGGGGCTAGGGAAGTACTCAATAATGTTTTGAGTAACTTGTCGACACAAATAAAATTAACAAATAAAACATGCACATTCTTTCTTTATACTTGATTTGTCAATTCAGAATAGAATTAGAGATTATATATATAATAAATACTAATATTTTCTAGCATAAAGTTCCCTCTACAGGAATACCCTACCAAGTTGGCCACTGCCACTGAATTGTCCTAAACATATTCTATGCAAGGCTAACAAAAGGATTGGGCTAGCGCGTGGACTTCAGCGGATGACCTTTGAGAACACGTAAAACCCGAATTTAGGAATTCTAGATTCAAGTTCGGATGTTGGTCCTTGAGGTAGTCGAGAACATGGGTCCCTCTAAATCAACCCGAACGCTAGAACTTAGCTCCCAAACATTCATTGATTCGACGAGGAAGCTTCATGAGGATACTATTGGTCTCTTTGATCCAATCTAAATATCTCTAAAGACCTTTAATTGATTCTGGATGCTTAATGTGAAGTTCTTGGCAGGTGGCATGAAGCAGCTTGTAAGAGTTCTCCAAATAAGCCTGTAACCAGATATCTCAATTATTGTATAGTTCCATCTCTTGGTCCTTGACAAAGATAAGAAGTTCGACCTTTGACTGCTCCAGCTTCAGTCTCTTCTCTAGTTTCTCATTCTCACGGTTGCAAGTCTCTTCCAAGTACTCGATATCTACCATACACTAGTTCCTAACTTGGTTGCCTAATACAGAGATAGACAAGAAAAAAATAGGTGTTAGTGAAAATGTACTAATAAGCTCCTTCTTGAAAAACTTGATGCACACTTTTAGCTTCTTAATGAGGCTAAAAGGGCCAATATCTTGAGAAAGATTGGCTGAAAGATTCTTTTATTCATCTATTTACATGGTTTCTTGATCACGTTGTTGGTGAGTCATCACGATCTCTTCTTCCTCACTACGATGAAGCAAATCGACAACAGTGAGGATCAAGGGTAAAAAAAAATATTCAACTCATACAATCAAAATAAATATTTGATCGAGTATGGCCTGATATTGTCTTAGTACAAAGAGGGGCTAAAAAAAGCAAAGAAAAATTACAAGTCCAAGTAGAGGTCCACCACTGCTTGGCTTACGAAGTCTACTTGCTCAATCAGCTCTTCTCGCTGGTTCTTAGGCATGCTCTTCTTGATTACCTCATTTACATCCAACTCAGGGTGATGGAGCAAGATGCAAGCAAGAGCATGCCCAGCAGCAGTATACATAGTTGTTCAGGCTTTCTCAACGATGTTCGTGGTAATTTTGGCAAGGACCTCGCAAAGCTTCACGATAAGGCCCTTAAGCGACATCATCGTCGTGAACTCATCGTTGAATTGAGGTCGTGAAATTCAATGCTCTAGCTTGTGGGTTGCATCACTTAATGATGAGTATTGTGCCCTAAGCCCTTCTTGGAGGTTTTCTCTCTTCTCTTTCTCCTCCTCCAGTACCTTTGCCCTCAACTTACGGATCTCTTCGTTGTCTGGCACCAGGAGGCGGAGGGTTACGTTGTCGTTGGCTGTCATTGCCAGATCTCCTTCAAGCTTGCTAATATGTTTTTGTGCATTGACACACTTGCCTTGGAGTCTAGCCATTTCCTTGTCGGTGACGCTAGCTTGACCCATCATTTCTTGACATAGGGATGACATGTGTTCTTATAGATAGACACCGCTAGTCTCAATCATTTGGAAGTTAGTGGTAGAGGCATATGTTGGAGGAAGAGGTGATTGAGAAGGGGTGAGAGACTTCAACTTAAGAGATAAGGAGGCCTCGGAGCCTGTCTTCTCCTTCCTCATAAAAAGAAATGATGCCTAAGTTTAGTGGAAGGTTGATGGAAGGTATTAATATTAAGTTCTATATAAAAATAACGGTAAAAAAAAGAACTTAAGAATAAATAAAATAGGACTTACATTGATAATCACTTCTCTCGCCTGGTCTATTCACGTGGTCGCGTGCTTCTGTGTCGATGAGTTCTTCAGTATTGAAAAATAAGGAATTATGTCTCAACATGCCGCCGTGATTCCGTGAAGCCGCTTGGTGATCGTTCGTCCGGCCGACAAGTGGACAAGTGGTCCACGCGGACGGGTGAACCCACACGTCGGTCGCCGACTCATTGCAATGTATAGTCTGGTCTGAGTCTGACCGTCCGCGCGGGCTCAGTCCCACCGTGTTTGCACGAGTTTTCGCACATGCCGCACGATCATCCCCACGCGACGAGGACGACAATACTAGGGCCGATCCACCTGCCACCGGTACGGCTACAAGTCCTCAGACCCACCCGGCCAACCCGCAGCCATCCACATTCCACAGCCGTGACGCGACACCGGAACAAACGCAGCGAGAGATTGGGGGCGCAGCCGCAGGTGAGGCTCGGGAGCTAGGGCGCGCGGCGGTGACTCTGGTCTGATCGCGACGGGACGCTCCTCGGAGATGGAGGTGGACGCGCGCAGCGGCTACTGCGCCGCCACCCGCACCTTCCGGAGCAAGCGCGCCGACGTGCCGCTCCCCGCCGACCCGGAGGTTGACGTGGTCACCTTCCTCGCCTCGCGCCGCCACTCGGGCGTCGTCGCGCTCATCGAAGCCGCGACCGGGCGCCGGATCACCTTCACCGAGCTCTGGCGCGCCGTGGCCGGGGTGGCCTCCGCCCTCGCCGCGCCCCCCGTCTCCCTCCGCAAGGGCCACGTCGCGCTCATCCTCTCCCCTAACTCCGTCCACTTCCCCGTCGCCGCCCTCGCCGCCATGTCCCTTGGCGCCGTCCTCACCACCGCCAACCCACTCAATACCCCCGCCGAGATCGCCAAGCAGGTGGCCGACGCGCGCCCCGTCCTCGCCTTCACCACCCGCGAGCTCCTCCCCAAGCTGCCGCGTGCCCACGACCTCCGCGTCGTCCTCATGGAATCCACCCGCCTACCCGACGACGACTCCGACCCACGGATCGTCGCCACCATCGAGGAGATCTCCGCCACAACGCCCGACCCGGCGCGCCGCAAGGACCGCGTCACGCAGGACGACCCGGCCACGCTGCTCTACTCCTCGGGGACGACGGGGCCCAGCAAGGGCGTCGTCGCCACGCACCGTAGCCTCATCTCCATGGTCCAGATCGTCATGACGCGCTTCCGCCTCGAGGATTCAGACAAGACGGAGACCTTCCTCTGCACGGTGCCCATGTTCCACGTCTACGGCCTCGTCGCCTTCGCCACGGGGCTGCTCGGTTGCGGCGCCACGGTGGTCGTTCTCTCCAAGTACGAGCTCCCGGAGATGCTGCGCTCGATCAACGCCTACGGGGTGACCTACCTTCCGCTCGTGCCGCCGATCCTGGTCGCCATGGTGGCGCACCCGAAGCCGCTTCCGCTCGGGCAGCTGAGCAAGGTACTATCCGGCGGCGCGCCGCTGGGCAAGGAGCTGATCGAAGGGTTCAGAGAGAAGTACCCACAGGTGGAGATGCTGCAGGGGTACGGGCTGACAGAGAGCACCGCCATCGGCGCGTCCACAGACTCGACCGAGGAGAGCCGCCGGTACGGGACGGCCGGGCTTCTATCTCCCAACACCGAGGCTAAGATTGTTGACCCGGATTCCGGCGAGGCGCTGCCGGTAAACCGCACGGGCGAGCTTTGGATCCGTGGACCGTACGTCATGAAAGGTTTGATGAACATTATTTAGTACATTCATTTACCTGCCATGCTGCCAGCATTTTTGTTCATTCGCGAGTTGCACACTAGAAAATATCTAGTTAGTGGATCACTTAATATAAGAGTGTCTCTATGGTGCTCTCTACTGGTAGTAAAAAACGATCTGAACCCTTTGTCTTAATTAATCCAATGAGGTTTAATTGTTTATCCTACCGATTCAATTAGTGTTAGTAGAATTAAACAGAGGTATTATTGTCCAATAAATAAGGGTATGAAGGGATAAAACTCTAAATTTGGATAGCCGAGATCGTGAATGTAGGTGAGTCGTCCTCTCGTTCCATCCCGATCAGAGTGAACGTGATGAACCTATTGCACAGGAGACCATGGTGTATTGGGGAGGGTGGCGGTTGGTTTGGAGGGGTGGCGGCTCAGAGGAGAAGCGGCTGTTGATGTGTGGACTGCAACGATCAGACATGTTGTGATTCTAGGCGTGGCACACTGAGCAGCTTTAATTGGAGATTTGTTCTTCCGTATTGCAATTTGATTTGTAGTGAATTAGTGAACACCCTAGGTTCTGCAGGATTAAGATGCATGGCTACCATTGTCCATTAGTAATTGTTAGGTCAGCTATAGTATTTCAGACTTAAATGGTGACAGGCTAGCATCCTGTATTCAGAATGAACATACACTGGAAATTAAATTATGTCTCGTTTAGTTTGATTTGGAGTTAAGATGGAACATGGAAGCAGCTATTGCACAAAACATGTTTTGATAACTTTCGACTAGTAGCCAGAATAGGGCACAGCGCCGGCCTGCCAGTAGATGTGGACGAGGCCAAAGAACAGAAGAATCAATTTTGTGATGCACAAACCAAGCCGCTGCTGCTCTTGCCAAGATTCACAATAGGGCAGAAAGGAGCATCGATGGCTGAAAATGGAAGCACGGCCAGCAGCTCCACTGGACAACTGCAACGGATGGACTAAGCAATTCACAAGACTGCCATGCATTCCGCAAGTGATTCCAGTATTTTGCCTTTTTTGAGATAGGACATATAATCCCAGCTGGCAATGAAAATGAAATATCTAGAAGACAAGAATACCCAAAAAATATAGCGAGGAAAAATACTAATAAACCCTTCGAAATCAACGGCTCGGATCGTTTCTACTGGTAGTACAGTACTATTAGTAGAGAGCACCGTAGAGGGACTCTTAATATAAACGTACTAAACATGTTCTGAACTATAATGATCTTGCTGTCTGATTGTTGTTTGGACATGAAAAATATAAAATTGAGACCCCGCGTCGTTCTTTTGGACTAAAGGTCACATGGTCGGTGCGAGTTCCTAGGCCTATGTTTGGTTTATTATATCATATCAATCATGAGAATACAAATTAGTGTTGGGAATCGAATTATGGAAATGCATAATGTATCTGTGTAGATTTCATTATTTTTACATCTAATTATCTGTAGGCTACCATTTGCATAATGTGTAGTTAAACTATTATAATGTTGAGGGAGCTTTTTAGTGATCTTACGGGGGTGCTCTCTACCAAAACCATCGACTGCATGAATTGTCCATGCCATTAGATCTTGGTGCATGCATACGCTGTTCTAGACATTTGCCTTTGATTTAATTGTGAAGAAAAAATCAATTGTGAACACAGCCTTATGATTTATCTAATGTAGTTCGGCAAGAAGTTCACCTTTTTCTAGTACTATGGAACATTGCCAAGTAGATTGGTTCAGTAAGTGGCAGAGTTATGTTCATTATGTGGAACATCAGGTTCCTGCTCAATGCCATGAATATCTTGATGTGTTTTGTGATATTATGTAATCATGAACTGACTTGGCAAAGAAAACGTTGCAGTAGTACACTTTAAAAGTTTAAATTAAAGCATGCATTTGACATCCATAAGCAAACTCATAGACCGTCCATGTAATTTTACATGGATTGTAGCTGTGCTCTCATGGTTTATAGTGTATGAGCTGGAACACCTGATGTCAATCTCATTATCTCAAGTCAGATTCATCTCCATGACGTCATATATATAAACATCAGTAGGTTCAATAGGGAGGACATGAACATCTTAGTTCACCTCAACTTATTTTACAGTACCTCCATTCTTTCCTTTACTTTTTCGAAAGAAGGCAAAAGGATTTGCCTAGAATATTAATAAAGCTTGTGTTCACCACATTCAGTTGCAATCATATTTATTCAGAGTGAGCTTCCATTGATTCAGTTAAACAACAGTTAAACAAGGGCAGAGCTTATATTTTAGCAGCATAAGAAACAATAGGTGTTTCAGGAAGTTATAGACAAGCTAAAGTTTGCAGTAAAAATTGGTACTTTTATTTTCCTGCTATAGAGAGTAACACCTATTGTTTCTCAAAGTTGCAACATTCTTCTCCTCAGGCTACTTCAAGAACACAGAGGCAACACAGTCAACATTGACACCAGATGGATGGCTTAAGACCGGTGATCTCTGCTACATAGATGAGGATGGATATCTCTTCATAGTGGATCGCCTGAAGGAACTGATCAAATACAAAGGCTATCAGGTAATGATCACTGGGTGGTGTGTCTGATATGTTATATCTTTGCTGAAAAACTTCTAGACTATGCATTATCTTATACCTGTAAGTCTGAATATAACTTGTGTATCAATAGGTCCCTCCGGCAGAACTGGAAGCTCTTTTGTTGACACACCCAGAGATTACAGACGTCGCCGTTATACCGTAAGCTTCATATAGATGTCAGTTATCACTTCTATAGAAATAATTGTGCTAGGTTCTGAATGGGTGCTCGCCGCTAAACCTCCTGGGTGGGGTGTCCGACCAAGCCGAGTGGAGGTCCGATAGGGGAGAGACGGCGGCTTGATTATACGAAGGTCTGAGAGATCTGTTTAGCTCTAGTGTAAATACTTAACCTTCGAGGTTCGAGAGCGTACCAGTCAATTTGACAATATAATTGACAAGTAGGTGAAGCGAATGGGTCAGTCGGACGATGGGCCGATATGAGCATTTGTTATCAGTTGGCCGTCGATAAGATCAAGTTGGTCATCGGCCGCGTCTGGATGGCTCCTGCTATCGGCTGGTCGCCGATAGGGATTGGATGCTCTTCCATAGACCGGAGAGCCGATGAAGACGTAAATAGATGTCGACAAAGGATGTGATGACTCCAAGTGTAGTGAAAGCGAGATCCTGATCCATCGACCGTAGAGCCGATGGGGGCACCAAAGGATATTCAAGGAAGATCCATCACCACCTATGAATCAGGCCATTCACCACCTGTAGCGCTCCTGCTTGCCGATGGAAACTGTAGCGCTTGAGCATTGGCTGAACAGCCGATGGAGTCGTGAGAAATAGACGCATAGAACGGATTAGAGGATCTATCGGCCAAAAAACCGATGACGCTCCGCGGTATCCGAGGCGCGAAGCGGGGCCAATCTCCCGTGAAGCCACGAGGACCAACGACCAAGGTAACGGCACCGTTAGGACCAACCTCGATAGATCGGATCGAACCGAGACAGTATGAGGCCAGGGCTAACGGCGCGGAGACAACAGAGACTTAGAGATCGAACGTAACGACGAGGGAGAAAAAAGGCGAGGTCATCGGCTACCTACCGGCCGAACGTCTGACACAGGTCCGGCTCGAACCACCGCCATCGATCTCGTAGGTTGAACCTAACCGATGCAGCACGAGACCGTAGATGGAGGAGGAAGATCGACGCGCCGATGTGCCTCGCGCAGACGTGATGTGGTACGCTCGATCCGACTAAGAGGTCGAACCTAACCGATACAGCCTTAGGTAGAGCAGAGCGTACAATAAGAAGACATCTCTGAAGGTATGCGTGCATCGACCGAAAGGCTAATGCACTAGGTGTGATGGTCTGTGGAAGTCTTTAAAGACGGGTGTGTATCGGCTGAGGAGCTGATAAGCTGAGCGTGTTGCTCAAGATATAGATAACTCATCGGCTAACCACTCCGATGAAACGTCGGGCAGAGACCTACAGGCCTACGGCTCAATCTACTGTCGGCAACCTCGTAGGTCGAACCTAATCGATACAGCACAGGACGAACGACTGCAGAGAGAACTTGGTAAACCAATAGATCTCACACGGATGTGATGCGGTACACTTAGATTTGATTAAGAGGTTGAACATAACCGATGCAGTCTTAGACAGAGCAAGATATATCAGGATAGTGACGGGACTTAACCCTTCGCCGGAGATCAAACTTAATCGATGCAACCCCTCGTCGAGAGCCAGAGCCCGCCGATAAAAACCTAGATAAACTAGAGTGCCGATGCATCGAAGTTATATTAATTGAAAGATATCTTACAGGCTTACAGGAGGTCTATATTTATACCCTAGCATTGCAGAGTCTGACGCGGTTACAATAACCATCGGACATTATTTCCTAAAAAATATAATAGAAAAATATGTGTAAGGAAGTTAAGTGAACTAGCTAAACCTTTCTATCAATATAAGATACGATTTATATAAATAAATTACCCTGTCGTGAGTTCTACGGCTTCTCCTCACACTTGACCTCATTTTGGATAGTCTTCTATAATTGGACCGAATCCTTCCTCGCTTCCTTCGATCGGTTTTTTCTCTGTAGCAATCAAACTCTTCTTTACCATACCGATTGTGTTTCTAATCTATCTATGGGCTTATCACATTTTGGCGTTAACACATACCCCTAATTTCGAAGTATGAAGACTCATGCTTTGAAATTATTTTCCTTAGGCTTTCATGGCTCTGAAATCTCCTTTCTTTCTGGTAATCGACTTTCATAAACCGAAACCACATGCATCAGATGTGCTAAACTGTTAAATTCTTGGGAGAAAAACTTCCGCCTGATACGACTCGACAACCCTTAGAAGGCCAGGTCTGCTAATTGTTCCTCACTCACGTGCAAGCTATAGCATCGACTTCTTATTTTATGAAATCTTCGAATATATTCTGAAACCGATACCTCCGACTTCTGCTTTACGGATATTAAATTTGTGAGTCGCATCTCAGGAATTGTGAAATTGCTTTTCTAAATCGGTCCATCCCCCAATTGAATTTGGTGGTAATAAAGAACACTAGGTGAAAGCCGGTCCGAGATAAAGACAATGGAAAAAACCTAACTCTAAGGGCTTTCTCAACCGATGCTTCTCCACGTTGTGCTAAGAATCGGTTGATGTGCTCCATCGTAGATATGTTGTTTTGTCTCGAGAACTTGGAGAAATTTAGTATCTTGTTTCGGTGAGCCAACGTAACTCTATCAAATCATTCTGAATACGGGTGCCGATACATAAATGCTTGATCTTCAGACTTGATACTAAATTGCTCTTTCACCACGTCCACGATTCTGGCTGACCAATTCTTTTTCTTTAGGATGTCTCTTTGATCCTACGGAGGTGGATATGGTACTCAATTTTATCTGAGATACTCCATGATAAGTAGATAAGTTAGGATTGTCATGTCGATATCTTCCACAGTAATCATCCTGATAGTATTTTGAAAGTATCTCATGTCGTTGCCCCCCGAATCGGTTTTATGTTGGTGGATATTCATTTGCCGATAGGTTCCTCTTGGTTTTACATGTTTCCTGAGGTAGATCTGTCTCTATCAGCAAAAATACATGATCTTGATCGAGCCCTTGAGCTAATAATTCTTCTATTGTCTTCTTGATCAAATTTTTGTAGTGTATCTATATATACTCCTGATGTATCAATAAATGCTTGATGAAATGCTACGTTGATCATCTCTTGTAACGGTTTTGGAGAATTCATAGGTGATGAATAGCATGATTCTCTCATCGAAACAAGTTTTGACAACTATGACTTTTGAATCGGCCCTTGTCTAGTCATACTAAAGGACTCCAAACAGAGCTTATAAAAGTTATCCATGTTCTGCTCTATCTGCTGTCTTTGGTCTTTATTTAGATCACTCATGGTTACTAGAATTATAAAATCCTCATTGGCTCCTTCTTCGGATGAATGTGCCTTGGCATCAACCTCTTCTCTAGATATATTGGCAAAAAAGATGACTCCCGGGTTGATGAGTAAAAATTCTGACTTCTAATTAGGCGATTGTGCAGCCCTGCTGGTTGATGAATGGAATTATGGTACACCAGCCAATGAAAGATCTTCGGCCGATGAATGATCTTCAAGTTTCACCATACGATGAATGAAATCACATCCTATCGGCTGATGAATAAAGACTTCTATATCACCGTCCGATGAATGAAGTATGAGTCCTATCGACCGATGAATGAAATCATCGGTCCCATTAGGCGTGCTAAAGAGCGTGCTCGCCGCCAAACCTTACGGGGGGTGTCCGACTGAGCCAAGCGGAGGTCCGATCGGGGAGAAACGGCGGCTTGGTCACGTGAAGACCTGGAAGATCTGCTTAGCTACAGTGCAGGTCCTTAAGCTTCAAGGTTCGAGGGCGCGCCAGTCAATTTAATCCTGCAATTGATAAGGAGGTGAGGCGAACGGGCCAGTCAGACGATGTGCCGATACGAGCACTCGCTATCAATTGGCCGTCGATAGGATCGAGTTGGCCATCGGCTGCGTTCAGATGACATTTGTTATCGGTTGATCGCCAATAGTGATTGGGACGCTCTTCCATCGGCCGAGGAGCCGATGAAGGCGTAGACAGATGTTGATGAAGGATGTGATATACTCCGAGTGTAGCGAAAGCGAGATCTTGATCCATTGACTACAGAGCTGATGGGGCACCAAAGGGTATTCAAAGAAGATCCATCACCACCTGTGAATCAGGCCATTCACTACCTGTAGCGCTCCTGGTTACCGACGGAAGTTATAGCGCTCGAGAATTGGCTAAACAGCCAATGGAGGCATAAGAGATAGACGCGTAGAACGGATTAGAGGACCTATCGGCCAAAAAGCCGATGATGCTCTGCGGCATCCGAGGCGCGGAGCAGTCCCGATCCCCCGCAAAGCCACGAGGACCAGCAACCGAGGTAACAGCACAGTTTGTACCAGCCTCGATAGATCCGATCGAACCGAGACAATATGAGACCAGGGCTAACGGCGTGGAGACAACGGAGACTTAGACCGAACGTAACGACGAGAGAAAAAAGTCGAAGTCATCAGCTACCTACCAGCCGAACGTCTGACATATGTCCGACTCGAACCATTGCTGCCGATCTCGTAGGTCGAACCTAACCAACGCAACACAAGACCGTGGACGAAGAAGGAAGACCGATGTGCCGGCGTGCCTCACGCGGACATGATGCGGTACGCTCGATCCGACTAAGAGGTCGAACCTAACCGATACAGTCTTAAACATAGCAGAGCGTACGATAAGAAGACATCTCTAAAGGTATGCGTGTATCGCCCAAAAGGCCGATGCACTAGGCATATCGATCGATGGAAGTCTCTGAAGACGGGTGCATATCAACTGAGGAGCCGATAAGTTAGGCATGTTGCTCAAGATATAGATAACTCATCAGCTAACCACTCCGATGAAACGTCAGGTAGAGACCTATAGGCCTACAGCTCAATCTACTGTCGACAACCTCGTAGGTCAAACCTAACTGATGCAGCATGGGATGGACGACTGCAGAGAGAGCTTAATAAACCGATAGATCTCGCACAGATGTAATATGGTACACTCGATCTGACTAAGAGGTCGAATCTAACCGATGCAGCCCTAGACAGAGCAAGATATATCGGAATAATGACGGGACTTGCTCATTCGCCGGAAATCGAACTTAACCGATGTAGCCCCATGTCGAGAGCTAAAGCCCGCCAGTAAAAATCTAGATAAACTAAGATGGTGATGCATCGAAGTTGTATTGATCGAAAGATATCTTATAGGTTTTCAGAGATTCTATATTTATATCTTGTCATTACAGAGTCTGACGCGATTACAATAACCATTAGACGTTATTTTCTAAAAAATATAATATAAAAATATCTCTAAAAAAATTAACTGAAATAGCTAAACATTTCTATCAATATAAGATACAATTTATATAGATAAATTATTCTGCCGTGAGTTTTATGACTTCTCCTCAGACTTGGCCTCATTTTGAAGAGTTTTCTATAATTGGATCAAATTATTTCTCGCTTCGTTTGATCGGCTTCTTTCCTATAGCAATCGAACTCTTCTTTTAACATACCGATCGTCTTTTCAATGCATCTCTTACCAAATTATGGCGTTAACTATGGGTTGGTCCTTTTCAGGTTTCCTGATAGGGAGGTCGGCCAGTTCCCGATGGCCTATATAGTGAGAAAGAAAGGAAGCAACTTGTCAGAGTGCGAGGTGATGGAGTTTGTGTCAAAACAGGTAAGCACGATTCGACTGTCAGATGCAAAATAAAAGTTGAAAAATGAAACATTATGTTCAGTGTTCACAGTTGATTCAGAGATTCGGCTTACATAATCCTGCAATTTCTCTGAACTGCTGCTATACAATGTACGCAGGTTGCGCCTTACAAGAAAGTTAGAAAGGTGGCGTTTGTGGCGGACATTCCCAAGAATGCATCCGGCAAGATACTGAGGAAGGATCTTATCAAGCTTGCCACATCGAAGCTATGAAATGCCAATCAGTATCTGTACTTCTTTTGTAATGGCATATATACTTTAGCTATTGGTGTACCCTCTTTCTCAATATTGGTGGGTATTTGTAAATAAAGATATCATCTGTCATGTACATTTCTTGTATACATGATCTGGTAGAGTAACACTGTTGTTGAGTAATCAAATAAAAAAATATATATTCTGGGTTCGATCCTTCGAATTCAAGGTGCTCGATTGGAGAGTAGTTGGCCCATATATGTCCCAATTCCTGTTTTTGGTCTGAGATATACGAATACTAAGGTATTGTTTACCAGTGTTCTTTGCTTTGATGAGCCTCCAGCCTGTAATGGCATATCTGGACGGCTTTGTTATGGGATAGTTTCAGTCAGACCTTTGTTAGGACAGCGATTATGAGGTTCGAGCGATTTCTTCTGCCTGTACAGTTCAGCTGTGTCCGGTGGATTGATCTATTTGTTCTAATCTGGAGGCGTCCACACAACTTTATGGAGTTTGTAATTGCCAACAACTCGACCGTTGGTCTACTAATAACCTATATTCACTTGAAAATAGTACAGATGATGGTTGGTGGTCGACAGTCGACACAGCTGCCTGCATTTGATTTGGCCGTCAGAAATGCCAAACGGAAAAATTAAGAAAGAAATAGCGTCAGTCTGAAGCTCTGAGCTAAGCAAGATAGTACTACTTAGACTTTGAATTTTAAATAGATTATTCATGGATAAAAATTGATAGACATCTACTTAATTAGAGGAAAGAATTAAGTATTTTATGTTGCAAATCTAACAAATAGCTTACAACAAGAACACTTTTCCGAGAGGTCTAATCAATGACAATGGAAGAACAAACGGTATTTTTATAAGAGTAGAGTAAATAATCCGTAATAATAATGCATTGGTACGGAGCATACTGAATATTAGCCGGCCCTGTGATCCTTTGTTGTTCCAGTCACGAAAATCCCATGACCCAAACATTCTTCGCACTACAAAGCATGATGGGAAGCATATATCTCACGCATGGCTGCTGCTTTTTAGCCTTTCTCTGTTCCCATTCTCCGACCAAAATAAAGGTGAAATCGATTGGGGCGGTTCTCTTCTAGAGAGGAGGTTAAAGCGGCCTCTAGGATGTCGACGCAGAGCACCCTTGGAACAGGGAGGAAAATGACTTGATAAAAGCATTAAAGCAGGGAGAGGCATGATCGGATTCGGTGACAGGGACAAAGAAGACCACTAACCAAACTGTTGATCAGTCAGCCCATTAAGATCTCTTCAGATCAGGGGGAAGGAATAAGGACCAAACTGCGCTAAGTACAAATAACTCTCTGTGCGACGAGCCAGCGAAGAGACGAAGACGAAAGTTCTTAGTATTTGACAGTTGATAGGAGCGTATTTCAATGCTACCTCGACTTGTTTGGAAGGAGGAGGAAGGACGTATATTCATAGCTGAAAGCTCTGGGCAGATGTACAGTTCGAAAGAGTAGTACTCCAGATACATACATACTCTTGTTATCTTTGTACTCTGATTCATGGTATAATAACCTGCTGAAGGCAGTAGTGAACAAAAATTTCTGCCATTAGGCGAGTCCATGCCATCTGCCGTGTGCGTCTCTCGACCAACAATCACGACGTGTCGCCGGGTCACAACCTCATAGGCGAAACCACCTGCTACGTATGCCACAGAGATCGAAACCGGGCGGAAGGCTGAAGAAACTGCGGCCCCGTCGGAGATCGGCGGACGCCACGTACGCGTCTGGGTATCTGCGCAACCAAGTCAACAACCATCCCCCGTCGAGCGCACGACCGGCCGCCCGTGCAACCAGCCAACCACGCCGATTCCACGAAAAATTACGGAGAAAACCTGCCGTTTCCTCGTGTTAGCGTGTTACCCTCGGTGACCCGCAGGCCGCAGACGCCCGGCGGGCGAGCGCGCGCACCTGGGTCACGAGCCTCACGACCGCCGAGTCCGAGGCGAAACCGCCCGCGACATACGCCACGTGCGTGTTGCGGCATCTGCGCGTCGCAACCGAGCAAGCAGCCATCCCCCGTCGAGCGCATGATCGTTCGCCCGCCCGTGCAACCGCGCAAATTTCACAGCGAACCCTCGTCATTTCCCCGTGTCAGCCTAGGCAGTTTGGGAGGGCTTACCACCGGCAAGGACAGGTGGTGGGAGGTCATAGAGTGGGGCAGACCGGTGGTGGCGGGATTGGTGGAGGCACTGTGGGGCGTCGAGCTTCAAGCCATCGATGGCTTGTCTCTGAAGTTTATATTCTTGCAAGATAACGCTCTCTCATGTAAACCATGGAGATGACGCTCTCTCATGTACTTTAGTTTGAAAGAATCATGGAAAAGACAGATTAATTATACGTCCCAACAAAAAGGCCAACAATAGTAATACTGGGACAAACCAATCGGTATTTAATCAAAGGTTGTTGAAAAATAGAAATCCTTGTTAGACTAAATGGGTGGATAAAATATAGAGCAGGATATATATGGCTTCCCTATTAAGTCTGTAAACTCGATGTCCACAAATTACAGCAACAGCTGTGCCTAGAGCAATCTAACCGAACCAACTCCCAAACTTATTCTCATGCAATGCAACTAAATGAAAATTTTGAAATACCATATTATTCTGCCATGGTTTACTAAATGTAATTAGAAAAATTATAAATCATTATAAGTCCTTCATGTTAAAATGCATTTTCAGTCCTGTGAAATAAATATCATGATAATTTAATATAGTAAGAGGTAATGCCAAGCATGGCATGTGTATAGATCAAAAGCTCATGTGTCAGATGCTAAACAGGCCATGGAAACATTTAACAATGTCATCACGATCGGTAAGCAAAACAGGATATACACAGATAACCATTAATTTGGTTGAAACTGAAGATCAACAAAAATTGCACTGAAAGGGCTGCCAATATAAGCAAGATAAATTCGGACCAACAAAATCAGCCCACCATTTGAAAAATTTTGTTATACTCAATTAGATTAAAGAGGCAATTACTAAGTAATGACGGGTGGATGTAATGAAACTGAGATTTTCATTTCGCCCTATATACCTTGCCGAATACTCGAGGCCTTCCTTTAGGCAGTTGGCATGCCTTGTAAATTAATAAAATGTGTCTAAATATAGTACACAGAGAGACACTAACAATTCACATTTATTTACCCACAAAGTACAGCACTGCTACAAATCCAATCCTTTTTCATAAACAACAACAGACACTTTCACTTGTCAAAGACCAAAAGAACAACGAAAAATATAGAGATATTTTCTAAGACAATTGATTGTGGCTGAAGATAAAGTAAAGCACTTGACGGCAGAAAAATGAAAGACACTGGTATATCATTCTAAGTTCATTGGAATATAGATGGTACCTCCAATTGCATTGACCAAGTAAATGGAAAGGTTAGTGCCTATTAGGTCAGAAAATCACCATTTAAGAATCTTATCGTACATCTGCAGCATATTTGGGGCGTTTGTCAGCTTGCAAGATGGAAGAACGAACAAAATACTGTCAGAAACATGGTCATGCATCTAGCAATCAGGGATATTTTTATAATTAAAATATAATCCAAATCCATGAAAAATACCATTCAGCATGGCATGAATCTGAGGATGGAACAAAAGAAATAGTCACGTGTAACTTACTCCTTTTTCCCTTTCAATGCATGTCATATCTGGAACCGAGAAAACACTGGATCACATAGAGTCCTGCTATGCACATACGCACAAAAAGAATATTCCAACATCAACGATGGGCCTGGAAAGAGTGATCGACAGAGAACGCACCTAGCATACTGGATGCTACCAAGTCCCAATCGGTGGAAAGCTGCACAAGTGCACAATGCTAATGCTGCCCAAATTAGCAGCGACCAGAGGCAAAAAAAATCCCCAAATCCCCTGCAGAAAAAAAAGGAAAGAAGGAGAAAAGGGCAATCCCCAAATCAACGGCGGCAGGCAGATGCTCGGGAGCTCCTCGATTCTATAGGTTGGATTCGAAAGAGGGGTGGATGAGCACACTGTTGAAGGATAGGCTGCAGCTTACCTCACCCCTTGACGCTGTAAGCTGTACAGCCCGCTCAGTGACCTTAGCCGCGCCGACCTCGCTGACCTTGCCGCATCGCACGGAGTCGAAGCCGATGATTCGGGATCTCGATCAGCAGAGGGTCGCTCCTCAAATCGGCGAGCTGAACGGGAAAGAGTGAAGGGGGCGTACTCGGTCGAACGGTGGAACGACGGCCAGCGAGGGGGGAGAGGAAACGGCGGCGCAGAAGTGGGCTCGGGCGACCCGGCCAAGCCCTCACCGATTGCTTAGATGGCACCGATGGGCATAACGGGGATAGAAAGTTGGACCGTGGAGATGGAGTGCGCAGCGATGAATATTATCTTCTATAGGTAGGTCCGATGTGATTGCGGAGAAAACCTGCAGTTTCCTCGGTTACCCTCGGCTCGGTGACCCGCGGACGGTGGCGCACCTGCGTCACGTCCTCCGAGTCCGAGGCGAAACTGCTCGCTACGTACGCTCCGTGCGTGTCGCGGTATATCTGCGTATCGCAACCGAGCAAGCAGCCACCCCCTCCCCCCGTCGAGCGCGTTACCGTTCGCCCGTGCAACCACGCAACTTTCACGGCGAATCCTCGTGTCAGCCTCATCCACGGGGTGACCTTGCATACACTACAGGACGCCGTACGTAGTTTGGCCTGCACCTGCACGGTAGCCGGTTGGTATCGGAGAGCGAAGTGCGCGAACGAAACGGGGCAGGCCCATGACTAGCCGGCCGGCCGCCCGTGTGGCGACGGGTCGCGCGCTTGGCGCTGGATTCGTTCTCTGGCTCCATCGGCGGTCGACCGGGGTGTGGTGGGTCGCCGCTCGCTGGCCGCGGCCTGCTCATCTGGCGTCCCTTGTTCGATTGTGTCACGGGCCAGCGAGCTGCAAATTCCATGACAAATTGACAGCTTAGCTGCTGCTGCTGCTGCGGCTTACAGTATACCAGAAGCCCCGATTCCTCGATGCATTCCTGGCTGCATGCGTGCACGGCTGTTCAACAAGGGACGGGATGGAATGGAACAGTGGATGCTCTTCTGTGATGATCAATTTTTAGACTCAAGTGGAGCAGTTCTGTGGCATCATCATGGTTATAATTAAAAGGACAAATCTTGTTTTTGTATATTGCGATTAGTAAGGTTAGTATAAGACCATATTCTGAGGGCAAGTTAATTTTTTGAAACACCGACCAGAGCATAATAGTATATCATCACAAACGGACGTAACGGAAACTGTTCTTTACTGGAGCTAACTCGATTAAATTTGTAAACCAATCAGTCAGTGGAGTTGTTAGCCTTTTTCAATTGCAGTTGAGTTGTACGTCACTCCATTGAGCAACCATGATCCTTGGACACCGGAAACATCAAAGATGCATGACATTGCTGGCTTTATTTGCATGTGAAGAAAATTAAAATGGAAAATAAAATTTGCACACGAACTAATACTTGAGTTCCTCTTTGGAATTAAGACCTTTCTTTCCATAGCGGACGAAATTATACTGCCACGACTAATGAGCATCCTAGCTAGCTCCCAAGTCCCTTTCTGCACTTCTTCCAGCTATGTGGCCTACGAAATAAGAACTTAAAAATGTGGCACACACACAAAATTAAAAACTCGGCATTATCCATCCAAAAACGTCGACCTATCAGAGGGGCCATACATGATCAGCATGCATTCCTATTTATGATTTGATATAGTAGAACACAGCCGAATGAATTTTCAGCTAGTCAATCGCACTTGTAGCCGTGTGGCGTGGCAGCGCACCTGACCGCACCGCCGGCGGTGGTGGTGCTCGCCGTACGAACGTTATAAGCCCCGATATTTTCTTGGCTTTGCTTTGCTATCTCTCGACATCATTCAAAGGTAGCCACCTGTGTTCTGCTCGTTCTTATGGTCTTATCCCCCAACCCCCACTCAGCATCAGCTCAGCTCAGCCTCATTCTATGCAGCTCTATTCAACTGTCAGCTTGTCTCTCAATGTCTGATCCCTCTTCTCGCACGCCCTAAATCCTTCAGAGATCAGACGGTTGCTTCTTTCTTTGCTTCTTTTCTTTTCTTTTCCTACCATGTCTTTCTGCCATCCGTCTAATACTTTCCTGTAGAAAAATGTATGTGCATGCATGGTGACCACCAGTGTTAGTGATATGGCTATCCTACCAAAAAGGCTTTGATCAATGAGGTACGTACGAATACATTATTGGCTCTTTCGTTTTTTTTTTGGATTAAGGCATGATTGGCTCTAGTTTAAGGCATATGCTTGGGACATGAATTCTGTCTACTCCACTGATTAGTTCGTGAGTTTATTAAAACAAATATGATTAAACTGGTAGGTGATAAATCAACAGCTGATATCATGCATAATACTTAACATCACAAGAGATCGAGCTGATAACACTGTACTACTGTGGACTTGTCAAGCCGCATGTGTCAACGTGTGAACGTGTGCTTCAACTCCATGGAATATACATGCTAGAAGTACAGAGCTTTTTTCACCTTTCAAAGCTAGGAAGCATCTCGTAACGATCTGCAAGTAAAACTATACAACTGTGAGCGTTCGTTAACTACGTCCATGTTTGGCACACAGATGCAGCGAGAGAGATGTCAATTCTGTGTCAAGATGATGATGCTGGTGATCGCTACCTTGCTCAAAATCTTGAGCCTGAAGGGTCTCCTTGTTATTTCTTTTCTTCTCGCATTTTCACCAGAAGGTCACTGAAGAGGAGAGATCGGTCCAGCTAAATAAAATAATTGAACACATTCACCAACCCCCAACATCAGTGTTTCAGTAGTGCGATTGTGCACGAACTCGAAGACCATACGGAGCCACTAACTCTAGCCCTTACTAATCTTTAATTGGATGCCACAATGTTTACATTTATTAATTTGTTTGTTTGTTCATGGCCGACACCTTTTGTTATGTTTGTTCATGGCCGACTTGACACCTTTTTTGAGTCACAATAAGGTGCCCTCTTAATTGCACGAGTAGTTTTGAAAAAAAATCCGAATCACCCTATAAACTATTACGAAGTATGAATTATCCCTCTAAACTAATGTTTAACACTCTTAAATTTTAACACCAAACAATTAAACCCAAACACTATTTTAGCAAACAAAAAATGGTCCCAACGATAGAAATTTTTTTAAAATAATACAGTCAACAATTTTTTAAAAAATAATAGATGATCATATATGTCATCCTCTTATTCTTTCTTCCCCATTCTCTTTCCATCTCTCAATCCCCGATAGACTAGACTATAAAGGAGTCGTCAAGCTGGTGAATGCCCTCCATGGCCGGCAGAGGAAGCCAGTGGCAGCTGGTAGAGAAACCCCTACTGACTGACAAAGAGGTGAGCTCATGGAGGCAGATTCTGTCTTCCCTCCTCTTCTACGGAGGTCGATAGCTACCAAGCCTATAGAGGACTCCAACAATGTAAGTGCTTGTTAGTCGTGGCTGCCTCCATTCCTTCCCCTTCTTCCTTCTTTCTCTCCTCTCCCTCACCTTCAATCTCCAATTGATCCAGCAGCCACACCAATTACCAAATTTGCATCATGTTGCTGTTGTTCGTCGAGGTTCCCCCCTCTTTCTTCTCCTCCATCCGACAAAAGAAGAGATAGGAGCAAAAGCATGGGTGTCACCAGATCCACCACCTCAACTCTCTCCTCCACCTATCTCTCTTTCATTCCTCATCTGCCTGGGCTCTATCGAGCTCATACGCTGTCGATGAGCTAGGCTATCGCCATTGAGCACATCTCCCCAAGCAAGCTCGATCTCTACTACCAGCTCTCCTCCAACCTCACTAACAAGCTAGAGCCACATTAGGGATGGTGCTGCTTGCCTGAGCTAGAGTCATGTAGAGGCTCACAAGGACTCCTCGCTACGTGTGTGGCGATGATGCGCTTAGTCCATACCGTCTTAGAGGTAGGGGTTGGACGGTTTGATCTTGAGTTTTGCTTCAATCCGTTAATGTCCCAAGCTCTGCGTCAATCCACCAGCGCTCTAAGCTTCACGTCAATCCGCCTCCTCCTCGAGTGAGCTTTGTCTCCATCATCGACCTGCCTCCTTCTCTAGCCTCGCTAAGTGAGATCGTCACATCCTGCTTTTTTCACCTACCATAGGTGCAGAGAGAGAGCTTGGGGAAGAGATTGGCTTGAGAGAGATGATAGGTAGGCTCATATATTCTTTTATTAATGTGTGCATTCTTAAATCAAAATCACTTTAAAAAATATGTTCGTTATAAATAGTTGAAGTTGGTTTTCGAGTTTAGAGGTGTTAGGAAGTAATTCAGAATTTTTACTTTTTTTAAGCGGTCAAGAAGCGATTGATGCGGAAGAGGGACAGGAGAGGACGAGAAACAGAACAGATCCAACGCTCTGCAACAACAAGGGAAGCTCACCAGCCAACAACAGTGGCAAAGCTAGGTGACCTACTTGCTCACACTGTTCTTTGCTTGGAAACTCAACTCTTGTCTTGAGCACGGATACGTGAAATGTATGCTACCGTTTTACACAGATAGGTCGTTCTACTGAAGCAGGTGATTCTGAATGTGCACGCATGCAGGGACGGGTAGGGGAACTGTGGTTAATACAAACACCCCACGATTAGCAAAGATCGATTTCATATTGCGTGACGTAACCTTTACGTATTAATTGCACGAACACATGAAAAGGACAAATATAATTGAAAATCATTGCTATTGTTAATTCATCCCCAATTTGCAACCGGCTCGATCTGCTAGCTGTGTCGTCCATATCCGATTCCAGGAGTCAGTGTCACACTGTTACTGGTAGCTAGTAGTACTACCGTACAACGATAATTCTACGCTCTCAACGGAACAGTCTAGCATTCTACGGGACTAGTGCACAAGAGCATGCAAGATATTAATGCGATATGAATGAATCGTATTCACCATTTCAGATTCTCAGTCCCCTTGCCTTGCCATCATTCAGGTGGCCGCGTATCTCAACCCGGCCGCACCCGTACGATTTGACGCGAAAACTTGGTACGATTTCAGCAGCGGCTCGACCAAAATCGATCTCACGAACGCAGCGTCGAGGCCGCTTGATGCCGCATCGGCATCCCCGTGCGGTGCGATCCCCTCCTCTCATTTTTTTCCCCTTCCATTCTGTCGGGCGCGGGCACCGACTTTGTACCCATGCGCCCGTCACGACGTACACCTACGCTCGCTGCCGATTCGCGCGGGATCCGCCCGTACTTTTCTCTGCGTCTCGTTGCGAGATGGGTTAGTTTTTTGGTTACGAAGTGGGCGCCTAATTACCTAGTTACAGTTGCAGATACGGCGCCGTGCCATGTGTGTAGGCTTCTGTGTCTGTACTGGTGAATTGATAGGCGGGGTGTATAAAAGCAGTCGTCACGCACACGAATCCTCCACGGTCTCTTCTCTGAAGCAACCCCACTACTCCCCCGAGAGTATGGCCGTCTCTGTCCGCTGCTTCGGCTCCGCCTCCTCCTTCCTTTCGCACGCGCTGCTGCTCGTCGTGTTGCTCGCGCCTCGGCTGGCCTCCGGCTGCGACCGCTGCGTGCGCCGCTCCACAGCGGCTTACTACACCTCCTCGCTCACCCTGACTGGTAGGACACACGCGCTCTGTTTCTGCTTTCCGTGCAGAGGATAGAGGCCGCGGATTCTGATTGATTCTGCTCGCGTCTGTTGTTTGTTGCATGGCACAGCCGGTTCTTGCGGCTATGGCACGGCGGCGGCGTCCTTCAACGGCGGCGGATTCCTCGCCGCCGCTGGCCCCGCGCTGTACCGGGGCGGCGTCGGATGCGGCGCGTGCTACCAGGTAACCAAGCCGATCGAGACAGAGAACACTACCGGAGAAAGCTATCTAGCTGCATGCCATATCCATGGCTTTCCGTCCTGATTACTCGGGGTTCGTTGCTGCAGGTGAGATGCAAGGACAAGAAGCTGTGCAGCACGGCGGGCGCCCGGGTCGTCGTCACGGACCGCGCCAGGACGAACCGGACCGGCCTCGTGCTGAGCAGCCCGGCGTTCGCCGCCATGGCCCGTCCCGGGATGGCCGCGTCCCTCACCAAGCTCGCCGCCGTCGACGTCGAGTACAAGAGGTAAATCAAAGCTCACCATGTTTTACTTTTACCAGCTCGCTTTCTTTTCACCAACCGCACCTAGCTCGTGTTCCGAAACACATAACTAAAGATTAACTTAACCACTGTAAAAAATTATTTACTATACCTGTAAAAAAAAGAGAAAGATTAACTTCTACCAGTTGCAAGAGAGCATGCGAAAATGCCTGGCAATTACTAGCCGAGGCAATAAATAGTGAACACGATTGTCTTAAGCCGGAATTGGAAGTTAGGCTCAAATTCGTCAGCGATGTGTATGCGCAGGGTATCGTGCGAGTACAGGCACAAGAACCTCTCGGTCAGAGTCGAGAAGAAGAGCCGCGGCCCCAACGAGCTGTCCATCAGCTTCCTCTACCAAGGCGGCCAAACCGACATCGTCGCCGTCGACGTCGCCCAGGTAAAGACAACACACAAGATGAGAACAATCATGGCAGTGTTGCATTAAAAATCTGCGAGTGTTGGTGTCTCAGAATCTAACAGTTGTGTTTTTTGTTTGAGGGGCAGGTTGGGTCGTCGAGCTGGAAGTTCATGACGCGGGAGCACGGCCCGTCGTGGAGCATGAGCAACGCGCCGCCGGGGCCGCTGCAGCTGAGGCTGGTTGTCACCGGCGGCTACGATGGGAAGTGGGTCTGGGCTGATTGGAAGGTCCTGCCGAGGCGGTGGCGCGCCGGCGAGGCCTATGACACGGGGGTCCAGATCACTGACATCGCGCAAGAAGGTTGCTTCCCCTGCAACAAGCACGAGTGGAAGTGATCGATGCACTGCCAAGAATTTCAGAAGCTAGCTAGCTACACTTCTCATGTCACTGCCATTTTGGTTTGGTTTTGAGATGAGGAGAAGACGGCTCGGCTCGGCTCCAGTAGAGATCTCCCTGACCCGATTAGAGTCCTCCAAATCCCTCGGCAAACTTCAGAACTCTCTTCCATTTCTTCCTCTTTTCCAACTTCACCTGTACATGAGCTGCTGATGTGTAAGATAAAAAGCAACTTGCAACTGTCCCGTCCCATTGGAGCCTAAACAATAACAAAAAAAAAAAGAGAATCGAATGGCTGACGCCGTGAAGCAACAACCCTCCTGATAACGTTGGTAACAACTAACATACGTATCGCAGTTTCAAAGGGATCACATGCTGTTGCTGTTCTGGGCGTGTTGCTTCCGGCACCGTTCCTCCCTTTGCCTGGCACATGGCTTGCTCGGCTGCCTACAGTCTCGTTGTTGGTGGTGGTCAGAACTGCTGACGGAACTGGTCGTTGAGCCTTATCACTTATCAGGATTCAGTGTGAAAATGTGAGGTGATTACACGAGAACTTTACGAGAGAAATCGTGATTCAGACATGTGTGCTCTGGGCGTGGTTGTTGGGTGGGGCACACATGGCAGTCGCTGCCATCATGGACACCACGAGTCCATGGTGCGTGGTATGATGGTCAGGTGCCCGGTTGAACTGAAGGTTGCCGGTGAAAGGTGAGACTTTTCCCTCGCATTATGTTGCCAGAGTACGTGTCTACTTAATAGTACAGGGTTGGATCAACGGATCATCTGCCTTTCGATCTGAAACAGGTAGCTGCAATGCAAGTAACCAGAAATTCAGACTAATCAGTGTTTCAGCTCTTCATTTTTGCTGCCCCCAATTGATCATTTCTTTATCAAAACTTGTTTGCCCACGCTCCACGGCCTAGGACCAGGTCTTAGTTTCTAATCAAACAGCTCACGAACACATATAAAACGATCCGTTTGAACTAAATTTTTCACAAACTAACGAACCGGTGGTAGTTGAAATCAAATTAAAATGAAGTACTTGAAACCAACGGTTCTGCAATTCTGCTCAGGGCAAAGGCAATCAAACCTTGGAGCAACTTTGAAGATAGTACTAGTACTCAAGAAGGTTAGGTGATCAACCTTACATCATGCGTGCAGCATCGATCAATCGAAGTGCAGCAACAACAATCTGATCTGATCACTGAAGCTCCAACATTTGTAGGCTCGCAATGCGTGATGCTAGCTAAAGCCGGACAAAACAGAGCAGGTGTGTGTGAGGGCCTCGAGTGAGACACAGCGGGCGGCCCGGCGGTATAATTCGCTGTCCCCTTGTGCTAGCTTGCAGTAGGAATTCAGTAACCTCCAACACTTGGCATTTTGCTGCCGTATAATCAATCATCATACGAGCTGACCAACACAAGAAAGAGGACTCGAATCTAGTGGTTAGGAGCAATCCAAATGAACAACTGAATTTTAATCGGAAAGGGTAGTTTTGAATCTTTCTTGTTACCATCTTTGTTTGCTTGTTCTACGCATGAGCCTTTGGTTTGCAGTCTATGTTCTTGGCCAATTAGATTCGGAAGTACAATTCTGGTTAGGTATTCACAATGGTTGCTCATTTAGGTGCACAGAAATACTAGTGAGAATAGTATTAAAGAGCTGTTGCCAAGTTAGCAGAGGCAAGTCTTGTACTTAATATATATATATATATATATATATACCATGAATTCAGACTTCAGAGGTCTACATATAATCCTAACACGAAACTAACCATGTTCTCGTTTGGTTCAGTGAATAAAAAAATTGGACAGCTGATTTGTAATATTCCGATTCTGTTTCGGATAACAGAAATCACAAGTCAGAATCATGAGTACTGTGCATGTTCTGAGCTTCTTATCCATTAGTAGGACATGGCGTTTCTAATTTTTATTCTTTCATCTAAAAAAAGAACAGGGCGTTCTGCAATGCAGCTAGTGAAACAGATGGGGCAAGTACACATCAGCTTCATGAGTTGATTTATTTGGGAAGCATGAGCTCCATCTTGTGACTTGTGGAGAATTGGTGGCCTACCTAAACCAACGGTATCTCATCTCATCGCGGTCTTGTAATTGCTAGCACCAATTTGGAAGACTGACAGTTATTAGGTGACATTTTTACTTATCTCATGACAAGATAGAAATATATAGCATGCAACCCTAATCGAATATAACTACTACGAGCAGAGCCTAGTGACAAATGGTTGCAACAATTCTTTTTCACTTTGTTGGCTAACGAATCACGAGCATACAAGTGATAGTTTATTTCATCTGCCGACGTAGTTTGCTAACCCAAGTATTCAAGCTGAAGTTTGCAAAGATACTTAAATGATAGAGGATAGCAACTCAATATTAGACTATTGAGATGATGTTTCAGAGAAATAGGTGATGTTACTTTCTGAAAGGATGCGGTGTCACACAATCACGCAGGGATGGCTCACTGTTGTTCAAACAGGAGTTGGTGGCGACTGTATTAACAAACCTGAAGAGAAAATATGAACAGAAAAGGCCTCTTGACTGAAGACGTAAATAACGGTGAGTAGCAGTAGCATGATCATCACAGAACTCAAGAAGGAGTTGGTCGACGTTTGCAGAAGTTTTTTTTGTATAAGCATGCTCTCAGTAAAGTATGTTGTTATGGCGACACATGTTGTTTCAATATGATTTGGGTTCAGATTATAAGGACTTCGATCAGTGTTCGAAGCTTGACTAGGTAATACTAAGGCCAGCAAGAACAAATGAACAGTGAATAGGGCAATGATTGGTTTTAGGTGGTGCTTACATTGTAAAACGTCGTGATGAGTCAGGCTCGGAAGTGTTACCTCAAGATGACATTACCACATCATGATAAATCTCGCTAAACCTAGACGACGGAAAGAAAGCTTTGGTGTCGTTGATCAGCACGCAATTACTACCTTACAGAAGATGCTCAAATCACATCGATTACAGCCTTTGTTCATATCAGCTGATCAGCCACATGGCAGGGAACACTCAGATGAAATTTATATGGAACAGTTGAGTTACGGCATATGAAAAAGAAACCTTAATACCATGTTCTAGACATTGCATGATTCTCCATTTGGAATATCTAATTTAAGATGAAACAATTTAAATAGCAAAAGAATCCGGAAAAAAATTACCCCTATTTATCTAAGATCCTAAACTAGGCCTGAATGTCTGTGAAGCGGCAGCCTCACGCTCGGTTTGGAAGAGCTCGAAATTTTGAGAAATATCTAGCAATAATATAAAAAAGCTGTGTTTCCCAGCTTATAACTTCTAGTTTAAATTTATGCTTTTTTGGTAGAACTACAGATTTTGAAAGAAACTACAACTGCTAAGAAGCTCTCTCAAATATGGCCAGGCTGATTTCTGGGCCAGGCTAATTTATGGGCCTGAACCAATGGATTACGGCCTACGGCCTGGAGATACAAATGTTTTCCAAAAGCATGGACGTCTTTGGGCCAATATAGAACAGTAGCATTGGGAGGATGAGGATCCAATACTTCTCCGGTCTGTCAAGACCCAGATCCGTTTTTGTGATTATGACACCAGAGAAAAGGTTAACAAATAGAGTAATTGTTTTTGGCTGTATACATTACTCATCAGTATGATTCATCCAAATTTGATTTGATCTCGTCATTTCAAAATTTAGCAAAAATAAGAATACAGGAATATAATTGTAGGCATCAATACCAACCATACTAGTTTTCCATTTTGTTTTTGTGGTGATTTTCTGCAAGAAAGTCATGCATATTACGGCATATTCAACTTATCAGAATTCAAAATGGCAGATGACCCATCGTTCTGGCTTTTCAAGATAGATCGACCCATCTTGATGCATTCAACATGCCAGTATACTGATCTAGTGTAACCATTACCACTATTTATGCTATGCACAACTGGAAGAAGTGAATGAGACGATAACCGACATAATTTTCTGCAAGGGGAATGTGTGCGTTCACTCCAGGAGGAATTGAATCATGTTGCACCAACCCATCATTTCCTTCTCTTATCAGTTGAACGCACAAGGTGCAGAATCATCTCAGCATAGAGCAAATGATGCGTCTAGATCACCCTTGGTTTAGGTTAACTTGGCGGAGGTCCAGACCCAGCCATGCGCCTCCTGAGCTGGCCCCGTGTCATCCGAATAGCCTTGTGGATGAGCATATTGTTGTCCGGTATCAAGGACTGATGTGTATTGCTTGTTGCTGGACTGGATGGATCAACCTGCATAGCTTCAGTGTGTTATGAGGGCCGTCGCTGGTGATAGCTTGAGGACAAGGTTGTGCCTGTGCCTGGGCAAGAGACACAGCACCAGCAGGAGGAACAAGAATTGGTGTTGTATCCTGCGTTTGGTTCCTTGGTGGAGTAGGAGGAGCTTGAATCGGTTGTGGATGCAGGGGAGGCACCAATGGTGCAGGAACAGGCTGAGGTGCAGGGTTCACTTGCTGATTCTGTGGTGGCGGTGGACGCTGCTGCTGTTGACGTGCCTGCAGAAAGAAGATATTGGAGTGAAGTCAGTATGTTACACAAATATATCCAGATTATAAACTGTCACACATCATGACTCAATATACAGTTCCAAACAATCATTTGAATCCTACAGCTGGTACAAAAGAAACTGATATTAAAACAGTAAACATCACAGCATGCTCAAATAACAACTCTATCATGCATTAATAAACAAAAATGGTTAGCACTGTCTTTGTCGGTACAGTGAAGAGTAAATCATATGGTTAAACAGTGCAACATGTCATAATTCAATAAAGAGGTAATCTGAGCTTGTCAAGTCACCTACAATAGTAAACACCAGAATAAGAATGGGGCTAGTGTTAATTTAACATGAGAATATCATGGACAGATCAAACTTTACTAGAAGCAAAAGGGCATAAATGTACAGGGTAACTTTAACGTTTTACAAGATACCTGTGGTTGTGGGCGAGATGGTTGAGCCTGTGACCGTGAAGCAACATATTGCAAGATTTCTTAGATCCTTGTCTGAACATAGCTGGCAACCTTCTGGAAGTAAAGAACCGCCATGTCGCCAGCTCTAGTCCTCAACTCAAGCAGATTGTTGTCGATCTCAGCTTCATGTTTTGCAATGCATGGTTTAAAGAATGATTCATACACATAGGCAGTCCCCTGAAATCAACCTCTGTTACCAACAAACAAGAAGAGATAGATTCTGGCAGTTTCAAATACCGGAGTACCATACCAGTGTTTTGGGATACCACAAATACACGACAAATGCCAGCTTTGCTTAATTGTACATTGGCAACCTACACACAAACAAAATTATCATCAGCAAGCAGGTAAGATTTCCCCTATACTCTAGCACCTGAAAAACCCAATTCCAAATGGCCACCTTACCATGATACAAAATTATCTCCAACTCTATCAAAAACAGTTAGAACTGCAAGTAAAATACTGCAAAGTCATGATCGCACAGCTGAGATCAAGCAAAAGAAATACAAGAATGGTAGTCCAAAGTAAAACAAAAGGGGAGAAGGCATACCAGTACTGACACTAGAACCGCAACCTATTGATCTCAGGCCTGTTCAGTTCTACTGTCTTGTAGCAATCATAGGCCGGGTATGCATATCCAAGAATAAGCCTGCAGAATAGGTAATAGCAAACATGTAACAGGCCAAAACCATTACCTACTGCAGTATTTTTGTACAAATATTGCTGCTACTTACACTAAAGCTCCAGTAATGAATGAACCGGCCATATTGACTACAGAGCCCTAAGGGTTAATAAAACAAATATTTGTTAGATACATTTTTAACGGCCAATACAGCATTCATAAACAAGGATGTCCTATGAGCACCGAATCTACAGCAGCAACTGTTACACATAAACCCTCATCAAGCTCTTCCACAACAGAAAACATAGATAAGCAGATGAGTACACCGCTTTGGTAGTTTCAACTTTTGACTCCCTTATTAATACAGTCATCATTCATTTTTAAAAATACATTATTCAATCATGACAGCATCATACATTTATTTATGGGATTCAGATTTTCTATAACAGATCCGATAAAAAAAAGCAGCTATACCAAGGTTCAAAACAGTACGGAAATCCACGTGAACAACCTACTAGTAAACATAAGTGCTAATTTGAGAAGTTTGAAAACGGATCGAACTGTCCCCAAATAAAAAAAAATCAAACGAGCAGGCAAAACTGCTTCGCTAAATTGAAGAGCTACCTTAATAGCAAAACTAAAATCGCGCTTAGACAATCACTAAGTGTGCCTCGCAAATCTCTCCTGATGCAAGCCGCTTGCACCAACACTGAAACAGAGCGCAGAACATCCAACGGGATGCAGCAACAGGATCACATCTCCACTACAACAGCAGCCTAATACATATCGGAAAAACAAACCTATAGTGGCGTGAAGGTGTAGGGGAGAGCTGATGCGAAGCTACAGAAAGGCGAATTGAAACGAAGGAGAAATACCTTTCCTAACAAGCAACGGGGTCGATCGCGCGAGCAATGGGCGATGACGGCAACTGCGGCGCTGACCGGAGGAGAGGAGGGCGGAGAAGCGGGCGTCTACTGGGCCGTACGCTTCCGGGCTCCGAGGATGGAGCGGTCCCGCGGCGGCCTGCGGGAGATGACGGAGAGCAACTAGACCGGCGTCTGCGGTATCCCCAACCACCGCCGCCCGCCGGCGTAGTGCGCGAGCGACAGCAACTACTTTTTTTTTTTTTTTTGAGAGGGAGCGACAGCAACTGCTTGCGCACGAGAAGTCGGCGAGGTTAGGAGCTAGGTGTTTGGCGGTTGGCGGCTTGGGCTACTTTATATTGGGCCGTTACTGGGCTATTATGTTAGGCCGTTTTAGATTGGGTTTCTTACTTTTCAGGTCAGTTCAGCCTATTTTCCTCTGCACCAATGCCAATATTCAGGCCGCCTGTTTTCTCACCCTCCATCAGAAATCACCTTTTTTTTAAAAAAAAAGGGTCTTAATGCACTAAGATTTGTACTATATAAATCCTAAATTTGATTATTTGATGCTGGTGTTAGTTAATTCTTTGCACTCATGCAGATTAGTATTGTCGGCTATAATTCTTTTCACTCATGCAGATCTGGCGATCTCCTGCTATACCGGGATAGTAGTATCTGTCAAGCTTGATAGCTGCCGCACATGCTTTCATCGATAGATTTTCCGGTAGACGAACATGCTGACATTAAGACAGATTCCATAGCCGTGATTAACTAACTGAGACGACCAAATGGGCTGCCGGTGGCGTTTGACATAAAAAGAATCTGCATATTCATTCCAGCCGCTCTCTCACAGTCTCACAAACTCTTGGCTTCGGCTCCCAGACTTTGCAACGACGTGCACGAACCCCCAACCAAGTCAATTTGGCTTCATTGCAAACGATGGACGATAGGATTGGATTTCTTGTTGACTGCTACTACAAACTTCAAGGTTCAGATTGGAGAAAAGCATTTAGTGTGATCTTCAGTCATATACCCCGTTTGGAGATAGTATCTGTTTTTATCTCATGATCTGAAGTATCCCTCCAGTATGATCTGAAGCTAGAATCTGGTCTGGATAATCTTCAGTCATCTCGGTAACTTTTGCCAACGAAAAGCATTTGGTGTAACTTTCATAATCTTCAGTCATCACTGTAGTATTAAACATAAGAATTAAATCTAGCATTATAAAAAACAAATATTTTTAAAATAAAAAAACACTTCTAATCTAAATAAAGCCATAGCGCACCAATCTTCCTATCTGCCTGCTATTGGTTTGATCGCTTTTTGGTTATCGGTCCCATTGCTATCTTCCTACCAATCTGACCACCTCACCACTGCCAATCCAACCACTTAGAACGTAGAAAATATAACTCGATAAAATATTTATTTTATTAAGATATATTTATAAAGTACAATTACAACACTTATTTTTAACTTTCAAATATATCATAACCTAAGTCTAAAACTTATTTTTTTTCTCCTCAAAACCGAAACGAACTGGTTAAGGAATTAGACATATTTTTTATACCTATATATGCTGTACAAAAACCATAAATTTTAATAACACTCTTAGGATTTACCTACCGCTGGTAGGTGTTTACTGCCCCTAGACAGTAGGGCAGTTACTGCAAAAAACCATGACAACTTCATATTCTAAATTTTAAATTCAAAATTTTAAACTCCGTGTGGTAATACATGGTTATCACATAGTAAGCCATGCTTACCGTGCCCTAAACCATGGTAACCTTGATGCGTTGAACCGTGAGATGAAAAAAATTGCATAAAAATTGTAAATCATAGTAAATTTTTTAAAAAAAATAAGGAAAAATATGGATATCTCTAGAAAAACAATGTAATATTGCATAAAAATGTTTTTCATAACCTTTGCTATATTTTTTTACACTTTAAAAGTAGAAATCATATCCCAAACCATCCTTTGTTTTTTCATTTTTTTCCAATTTCGATGGAGTTTCAATATATGAAGTAAACTTCGACATTTTCATAAACTTTCTTCACCAAACAGCAATAGAAATTAAGTACTGCTTGTAGGAATTTTTTAAGAGTTTTTCATCTTTTTTTCAAAATTAAATTCAAATAAAATTTATCAAACTATACCGATGGTTACCTGCAGTGGTTACCGTAGTAGGGTGAACTTTGATTACTAAAACTCTCTCATATACAATCTCCTACAATGTCAAACTCAATCTTTTCAAACTTAGATTCCATCCAAATTCGACTACTCTTTTCATACGCATACAACTCCCCTCACCCCTCATATGTGATTTGAAATCTTTATTTTCCATGTACATTCTTCTATAGTTTTATTATCCCACATGATTATTGATCATTTGTCCATCAACTTCTTCTAAGTTAATTTTCGATTAATCATCAATAATATTCTTAAAACCTCAGCACATACCTACGCATAAATAAATAAAGAAATTACATCAAAACATAAATTATTTATATAAGTTAATCATCATGAAACACAGATTCACACCGAAAACAACTCACTCCTAAACTCTGCTGGTCAGATCGTCAGGTTGATCAGTTTGACAGTACACTTTGCTAATGACACACAACTTCATCAAAACCAATTCATATAAAATCTCATTCAATTTGTTCATGACAATAATTATAATGATTTTACAATTCTCCCTTAGAGAAATATGTTCACGATATAAATCCTCTGGTCTCTAGAATGCTTACATCAAAATCTCGTGTTCTTAGTGTGTTTATGTGCGTAATTAAAGAGGGTGCCATTAATTAACGGGTAGTTCAGCTCATCCTGTTGACCAATTTGATCAATCTTGAATTGATGATGATAATAACAACAGTATGCTATCACAACTCTCTCACCTGGTAATAGACAAGGATGGATGGCGCTGCTGGCAGGAGAACACGTGTATATGATTGAAGTACAAGAACTAAGTCTACCAAGAGGATAAATGGTCAACATCAAATCTTTTACAAAAAATCAACACGTCTATAGAATTCCTAAAAATCTCTTACAATGCACTAACGGACTGATCTGATTGTCTACCTATCGCTAGTCCGATCATCATGCTGTCAGCACTTCAACCGTTTTGATGACATTGATTTGTTCACTGCCTTGCTATCAATCTAATTGCTCACGAATAAATAACTCAACTCAACAAAACTACTAAAAGTAGAACAAAATTTATTGCATCAGGATGTGTGTACATATAAAATACTTCTCTTTTTCTTAAACTAAAATCTAATTTTTCTTTCTTACAAAAGTTATACTTAAAGTCAAAGTAATACCCAAAATTTCCATCTTCACATAGAAGTAGAACTCTTAAAGTCAAACCCTTAAATTTCAAAACCAAATAAGTCTAGAATTCATATTACTAATAGGAATTAAACTTTCATATTCCAGACCTTTTCCAATTTTTTAATTTAATTTTTATCTTTCTTCTCAGTTTCACTTTAAATTTATTCATAATTTCTCCAATGCTTGTACACACAACTTGTGAAATCTATTATAAAATTCTCTCACACGATGACCATCCACCATGTGCCACCTTACGCTCAACTTTATTAACTAGCATTTTTAATCGCTTTGGACCTTAGTCCCCGTAAGCCTAGTCCTGGTCCTGTTATTGATAGATGTTGGCCCCAACACATCCTAACTCTATAGTCTAACTTTATCATATAACGTCCTGACAGTGCTAGACCTCCGCTCCTCCTCGAGCGTAGTCCCAATTATCACCATTAAACAAGATTGATCTTAAGTCACATGTATATAAATAAACAAATAAACTATTTCTAGATACAGATATTGCAATCTGACCCACTTAGTTATACACACTCACACAACACCATTAATATTTTTAAACTAATTTTCATTAATTAAATCATTTATAAAATTAACTGTTCATCATAAAATATTAATTATGACAATAATTCAACAATCTTTCATTTGATGAACACATTAGCAACATCTCTAAAATACAAATTGGTATTTTTGAAAAATAAAAATCAAAGAGATGTCTAGAAAACACAAATGGCTTGAAAATTTCAAAAGTGAAAAAATCTCCCCTTTTTAAAATAAATATTTTCTCTCCTTTTTAAAATAAATAATTTCTCCCCTTTTTAAAATAAATAATTTCTCCCCCATATTTTTAATTAAAGCATAAAATCAAGTATTTGTAAAAATCAATGTATTTTGACCTTTCTCTCCCTTTAACAATGATTTCATCATGAATTTATATTGAAGCTTATAGCAATACTAAGACATGTGTTGTAAAACAAGAGAAATGGATTGCTTAACTAGACAACCACGTACTAGAGTATAAACATGAAAAAAAAAGATATTACAAATAAGATCAAATCAACACTAGATATTTATGATTTCAACGATTTATAATGCAATGGATTCATTAGTACATAGATTGAACAAAATACCCCTACACCTAGTTTGAACAAAATACCATTTATAGCATTTATTCTAAACTTTCATAATTTTGGAGCTTTGTGCTCAATTTTATCTCTCATTTTTTTTAGTACATCCTTATCGTGAATACTATTTTTAAAGATTCGACACACATTATTTTTTCCTCTTCAAATATGTACTTATGGTGAATACTCTTGTTAAGGATTGAATATCCATTTTTTTCTCTTATAAAGTGAAGACATTTATTGAACATTTGAGGAATAAAAATTCAACAATGATATATATAAACATAAACCATCCAAATTTAGCACTAGTTTCAATATAGTATATTTATTTAATTCAAATAGAAGAATTTAAGCGCCATGCATCATATCCCTTAAAAGTAATATCAAATAATCATATACATAGTAAATCCACACAAGCTATACAACTCACCAATAAACTTAAATTATATTGCTAACAAGCAAAAGATATACTTATTACAAATTTTCATCTTTTAACCTTTTCTTTATAAATATTTAAGCTTTACTCCCTCTCAAAACATGACAAACGAATAAACAACCCCAACTCTCCTCAAAGATAAGCAAAACAAGAAGAATCTAAATGTTTTATGAAAATATCCATTAATTATAATTTTGCATCAATAAATTGAAGCACAATATCCTCTTTTATGACATGTTTCCTTGAAAAAATAAAAATGAATGACAATATAGTTAGAATGTGAATGTTGCACTAGATTTTTAGCTATATTTAGTACATGTGTTGTCACAAAAGATTGAAATTTTATCAAAACTCAAACTATAATCTTTCAAAGTTGAAATCAACCAAAAGAGTTTGTAAACAACAACTTGCAGCAGCAACATATTTAGATTCAGTAGTTGATTGAGCAATATTTGATTGTTTTCTAGAAGACCATGCAACAAGAGAATTACTAAGAAAATGACATGTACCACTTGTACTTTTCTTATTTCTTCTACAACCTCCAAAATACGCATCAAAAAAGCATGTAAACTTATAGATGATAAAGTAGAATATCATATACTAAATTCAAAAGTATGCTATAAATACGTTGGAATGCGTTTGATGGCTTGACTATGTGAAACATGAGAAGAAGCTTGAAATTAAGTGCACAAACACATAATAAATTGTATGTCTGGTCTTGACATAGTAAGATACAGCAGTGATCCAATCATACTTCGATATTCCTTTTGATCAACGGCCTCACCTTTTACATTTGGATCTAGAACACACTTGATCCTATTGGTGTTGAAATTGATTTGCAATTTTCCATCTCGAAATGTCATAAAACATTTTTTTTACTTTGATTGATGTATAAGCATTCCTTGATTCGCAATCCAAAAAGTAACTCGACTCTCCTATCATACTCATCTTAAATTTTCTGCTCATTGTCTCAGAAAATTCTACAACCAAAACATGAGAGGAACAACCAAAGATAATATTATCTATATAAATCTGAATGAAAAGTTGATCACCATGCTTTAGAACAAAGCGAGTTTTATCCACTTTCCTATTTGAAAATATTTTTAAGCAAGAAAATTTTCAATCTATCATACTATGCCCTAGTTGATTGTTTCAAACCATACAAAGCATTAGACAATTTGAAAATATAATTAGAAAAATTTTGAATTTTTAAAACCAGGTGATTGTCTAACATAAACTTTCTCCTATATAAAACCATTTAGAAAAGAACTTTTAACATCCCTTTGATACAATTTAAAACATTTTGAAGTAGCAAAAGCTAACAAAAGTCTGAATGCTTCAATTTGAGCAAATGGAGCAAAAGATTCATCAAATTCCAAAATTTTAATTTGATTAAAACCTTATGTAATAAGTCTAGCTTTATTTCGTACTATTAAGCCATCCTTATTCTGTTTGTTTTCAAAGAACCATCCAGTTCCAATAATATTATGACCAAGAGGTGTTTCAACTAAAGTCAAAACTTCGTTTCTTTTAAAATTCTCAAGTTCTTCATGCATGGCATTAATCCACGATTCATCTGTTAATGCATCTGATATCTCTTTTGGTTCAAAAGAAGCAATAAAAGTAGAATGTGCAAAAAATTCAGTAGATATCACCTTAGACCGTATAGTACGTTCATTTAGATTACCAATGATTTGTTCCAAAGGATGTCCGTGTTGAATGTGCAAAGGAGCAACATCTAATGTTGTTTCGTGTTCTAAACCTTCGGTCGGGAAAGTTGTAGCCTCTAGAGATCCATAAGACTCTATCTCACATGAACGGAAGTTTTCTGGTCCATCCTGGTCTAACTCGCTCTACTCAATCGATCGAACTAGTTGATTGCCTTCAGTTGAACCGACCTAAGGCCCAATCAAACCGACTACCACCTCAACATCACTTCATTATTATCACTTTCATCCACAAAAATATTTCCATCCTTCTCCTGAACCTGTGATAAAGTATCTGTAATTTTTGGTCTAAGTACCCAGACTAGCCTCATCAAAAATAACCTCATAAGTTTCTATAATTTTGTTAGTTCCCAAAACAAGTACACGCTAACTATGAGAGTGAGCGGGATATCCAAGAAAAATTCCACTAGTTGAATGTGTCTCAAATTTATCCAAATTTCCAGATTTAACACAAAACAATTACACCCAAAAGCACGTAAATGCGAAACTTTAGGTTGATGTCCAAAACAAAGATCAAAAGAAGTTTTTCCAAGTTTAGATCTCAACAAAACACGATTGAAAATATAACAACCAGTATTAATAGTTTCAACCCAAAATTTTCTTAGAATACGATATTCATTAAGCATAGCCCTAGCCATCTCAACCTTCTTTGAACAACACCATTTTTTTTAGGAACACATTAGTCGCACCGAAAATATCTCGGACGACCATGCCAACATCTGGGAGGTCTGCTTAGCTCCAGTGCAGGCCGGTCGGCTTCTCTTCGTGGCTCGAGGTATGCGCACCAGGACCATGAGGTTCGCTTGGCTCCTACATGGTGGTACGGGTGTTAGCGTACCAGTCAATTTGACCCTACAATTGATAAGGAGATGAGGCGAACGGGTCAGTTGGACGATGGGCTGATACGAGCTCTCGCTATCGGCTGGCCACCAATAGAATCGAGGTGGTCATCGACCCTGCTCGGATGGCTCCTGCTATCAGCTGGTCGCCGATAGGTATTGGGACGCTTTTTCATTGGTTGGAGAGCCGATGAAGGCGTAGATAGATATCGACGAAAGACGTGATGACTTCGGGTGTAGCGAAAGCGAGATCCTGATCCATCGATCGTAGAGTCGATGGAGGCACCAAATGGTATTTAGAGAATAGCAAAGCACACGGGATCTCTCCTGGTTATCGACGAAAGCTGTACCACTCGTTCATCGGCTGAAAAGCCGATGAAGGCATATGCGAACTGGTAAAGAATCGTACAAAAGACACTAGCTGCAACGCCGATGCTGCTCCGGATATGGTAGGCGATGAACAAGGAGTAGGGCCTGCTCCTCCCACAACACGAGACCCGTCGCCCACTGTGATGACGCCGCTAGCACCGATCTCGAAGATCGAACCTAGCCGAGACAGTAAGAGACCGAGGCCAACGGCAATGGGACGGTGGACCCTAGATCGGTCGTGCTGCAGGAAGGGTGAAGTGAACCCATTGGCTAGCTAAGCTAATGAGAGGATGTCTTTCTGAAGACAGGCGCGCATTGGCTGGAAGGACGATGCGCTTGGCGTGGAGCTTGAGAGAAGTCTCTGAAGACTGGTGCGTATCGGTTGAGGAGCCAATATGCTAGGCGTGGTGCTTGGGGTATAGATAACTCATCGGCTAACACTCCGATAAAACGCCGTACAGAGACCTATAGACCTATAGCTCAATCTACCATCGGTAACCTCGTAGGTCAAACCTAACTGATGCAGTACGAGACCGGCGATGATAGAGAGCTTGATAGACCATAAACCTTGCACGGATGTGATGCGGTATATCCGATCTGTCTAAAAGGTCGAATCTAATTGATGTAGCCTTAGACAAAGCGATACATTCCGGTATAGTGGCGGTACTTATCCCTTCGTCAGAGATCAAATTAATCGATACAGCCCCGTGTCGTGAACCAGAACTCACCGGTAAAAACCTAGATAAACTAGGGTGGCGATGCGCCGAAGTTGTATTGATCAAAGGATATGTTACATGCTTCCAGGATGTCTATATTTATACCTTGGCATTATAGAGTCTGACGCGTTTACAACAACTATCAGACGTTATTTTCTAACAAAGATAAAAAATATCTCTAAGGAAGTTAACTAAACCTTTCTATCTATATAAGATACGATTTACATAGATAGAATATCCTGCCGTGATTTTCACGACTCCTCCTTAGACTCAGTCTCATTTGGATAATCTTCTATTCTTGGACCGAATCATTCCTTGCTTTGTTCGATCGGCTTCTTTCCTGTAGCAACCAGACTCTTCTTTACTAAACTGACCATCTTTTTAATCTATCCACAGGCTTACTAAATTATGGCGTTAACACACGTGGAGAAGAAAATTGATGCTCAAGGCCTTTTTAAGCACAAAATTGTTCAAAACAAACATTTTTACATTATCCACCATTATCACTTCTAATTGTTCTCAAATATCTAGGAATTTCAAGAGCCAAATGTAAATACATGTTTTGAAAGTGATCAAAAGCTTTATCTTTAGTCTTCATAAAATAAGATGAATAATTTCTTGAGTAATCATCCACAATAACCAAAACATACCACTTTCCTCTGACCGATTGCACTCGAGCTAAATCAAAAGTGTCCATATGTACAAGTTATCTTTGTGTATCAGTCATTACAGAAACAATTGAGGCATGTAAATAAGCAACCATCTTAACATCGTGACAGGAGGAACAAACCAAATCAAGATTCTATTTGAGTTTTCGCAAACCAAGAACAAAAACTAAATCGCTAATTTGATCAAAACCAACATGATCAAGTCTACGATGCCAAAACATTTATTTCTTTGAAAATTTAGCAAATAGACATGTAATCTCAAAAGAAACACAGTTTACAAAATCAACTTTAAAAACTCTTCCATATCGAGAAATTTCTAAGACACAAGCACCAAAATAATCAAGAATTTTTCTTTCAAATTTCTTAAATCTAACTTTAAATTCCTCATCAATTATTTGAGAAGCTAAAAAATTGTATTAAAAATTTTCAACCAAAGCGATATTTTTCAAAGTAGATTTGTCATTTACGTTAACCAATCATGTAGAAAGAATTGTACTTATAGAAGCATCTCCAAAACAATCGATTATGTCTTAGATGTTGATTTGAGGGAGGAGGACCGATTTTTATCATCGGTCATGTGTCGCGAACAACTAAAATCCATTATCCACATGTTTTTTTCATCGCCATGAAAGCGTACACACAAGTAGATGTCGATGCCTCAGTACTGGGGTTTGTTAAAATAAATTTAGGAATCTAGCATTGAGACACATGACAAGAAGTACCAATAGTTATATACGTATGAGTAATACTAGTACCACTTTTATTTCTCATAAAACTTGCTGAGACTGGTTTGACCACCTTTGGGCTATCGGTCTGACCAGGCCTAGCCAGTCTGTTTGCTAGTCGTACTGTGGTCGGACCGCCGACCAGTCTAACCAGCGCCAATACATCAGTTGAACCAATATACTCGAAACAATATCCTTTTCTATCATTTTAATTTTCCAAAAGCACTTTCTCTTTCCTTTTTCTGTTTATGAGCAAGTCTAAAGAAATAAACAACCAAATATCTATCTTTTCCACAAATAATATAAGTATACTTCATATGAAAAGATGGTTTTGAGATCAAAGGTTTTGCGGTAGAAACAGTTTGACCTGAAGAAGCATGAGAAGCCACAATACCAACAGTTTTGAAAATAGTTTTCTTAGGTTTAGGTTTTGTCAAAATTTCACCTTTTTTGTCACACCTAAAATAGCAGGTTAGTGATAAGCAAAGTAAGCATCTGCATGAAAATCTAATCTTGTATTATGTATGCTTACTTTTGATTGATCTAAAACAATGTTATTTTTTTTACCATTGAAAAGATAAAACTTCTTTCAACAAGAAAACACAATTTTCACAATCTTTTTGAAAAGATTTTTGTTTGCAATAGTTATGACAAGAAAGCACCTCATGGGTATTTAAATAATTTTTTAAATGTTCAACATGAGCAAGCGCATCTTTCAATTTTATCTCATTAAAAAACAAATTGAGCAACTTTTATTAACCAAAACATTCTTCTATTCTCTTAACCTTTTAGCATTAATAAGATTAAACATAGAACTTGCATAAAAAACTTATATTTTTTGAAAAATATTTATAGTTAAAAACAACTTATTTGCAACACGAAAATGCAAAGTAACACCAAGAGTAAAAGAAGATTCAATATTTGTTATTTTCTTAGTTTCAAACTCTAATCTCAAACAATTATTAACATTCACATCTCGTAAAGAAGAAATTTTGGCAACAAAACTTCATAATATGCGCAACTATTATCATTAGGAATTAGATATTTTTATTAAACAATTTTAGTATTAAGAAATTCAACAATAAAGTCATATTGTCTTATCTTCTTCTCGTATTTTTAAATCTTAAAGCCGAGAGAAACAATAATATCTTGAATAGAAGTTACCTCAATATATTTGTTTTCATAATCAAACTCTCTAGATGTTGATCTTCAACGAGCCATGAGGTACACTACAAAGATATTCTTGACTTTGTCATCATCTTTATCATCGCTCCTAAAGTCGACCTCGCTAGCTTGATCAAAGGCTGCACATACTCTGATCAACATCTTCGTGTAGCTCTCTTGGTTCCTCTTGCCTTTGAACATCTTCTTCTTATCACCTTTTGTTTTTGTCATCTTCAACTTCCCCCGTTCCTTTCCTGAGCTTGAGGCAATTGAATCGAATGTGGTTAGGTTCTCCACAATCATAGCACTAGATTGGAACTTCTCGTTTCTTGCTTCTCACATTATTCAAGGCTCAAAAAAATTTATTAGTTAGCAAAACCAAGTCTTCCTTAGATATTTGCTCGAGTTGATCATCGGACATAGCATGAAAAGCAATCAAAGAAAACAATAAATAAGCATTAACTGAAGAATCAGAAGAAGTCACCAAAGAAGAAGATTTAGAAGTAATTTTTCATGAAAGAATATTCATCTCATGTGTCTTAAATTTGGTCTACAAAGATTTCAAAATTAGAGTACTCATATTGATAGAGACTTGTATAGATGTAACTTTTATCTTCTAAGTAGACATATCAGAATGATTTAAAAGATGTTGAGCAACTTCAGATTAAGTATAATTAGTATCGTAGGAATCATCAATAGAACGAATATCACTCAAAACTTTATTAAAGCAAGCATAATAATCATCAAGAGCTTCTCTAGATTTTATCTCAAATTTCATATACTTCTTTTTAAAAACATCTTTACGTAGTTCTTTTGTTAGAAGATCCTTGATGAAAATCACATAGACCTTCCACATCTTATGTATTGTTCTAATATAAGAAATTCTATCGTCAAAACGAGAAACTCTAATAAGAATAAAATTGTGATATTTATAATTATTTTTAAATATAGTTTTATTTGCAGTAGTAATCTCATTAGGTTTAAAAACTTTTTGCCAAATATCAAAACTCCGGAACATAATGTAATATTGCATCTTTTTGCTCCAATAAGGAAAATCGACTCCATCAAAAACATATGGCTTTGATCGTATATTTATCCGCTGTTGCAACTCAAGATTAATTAAAATCAAAAGAGAAGCAAAAATAAGGTTCTGATACCACTTATTGTATCGAAAGAAAAAAACAAGTCTATCAGAGTGGGTGAATGGTAGGAATACCAAAAACTAAATCTTTTTTAAAATAAAAAGAAGCATCTGACATGTATGCATTGCCGTATACCGTCGATCTGATTAACTATATGTCGCTAGTCCGATCATCGTGCTATCGACACTCTGACCACCTTGATGACACCGGTCTGTTTGCCGCCTTATCGCTGATCTAACTGCTCACAAATAAATAACACAACTCAACAAGATCAATTTTATTATATTAAGATATGTCTACAAAGTGCATACAAATCACTTCTCTTTTTTAAACTAAACGTTGTTTTTTCTTTCGCCTTAACCCCTCATCTATTTATACCCAAAATCCTTATTTCTAAGTAGAAATAGAAATATTCCTCCGAGTCAAACCCTCAAATTCTAAAATCAACTATGTGTAGAACTCATATTCATGATAGGACTCGTCCACTCATATTGCAAACTTTTTACAATTTTGTAAGTTAAATTTTTTTCTTTCTTCTTAATTCCACTTCAAATTTATTTGTGATTTATCTAATACTTATACACACAACTTGTGAAAACTATTACGAAATCCTTCCACACAATGTTTATCTATACCATGCCACCTTTTGTTTAACTTCTTTACCTATTATTCTTAACTTTAGATCTTATCTCCCCTGAACAGTCTCGATTCCATCATTAATAGATGTTGGCCTAAAGACTTTTTGACTCTAGTTTATTTTTATCATATGATATCTTAACCGCACATACTTTTGCTCATCGCTAAGTACAGTCCCAATCATCATTATTGAATAAGGTTGATATTAAGTCACTTATATACAAAATAATCGTTTTTAGTCACAGATGTCGTAACATGATCTATATTAGTCATATACACTCACACGGCAATATAAATATTTTTAAACTAATTTTATTAATTAAATTATTTATAAAACTAATTATTTATCATAAAATATTAATTATGATAACGACGCAACAACTTCGCATGCTAGCTTTTAACGTCTAGAGAGCTATCTAGCCCCACTCTATAAACAGCTTGAGATTTGTAGATTAATCCGAGCACAGTTGGAGTTCATTAATTTATCTGCAGTGCAATGCATATGAAAGACTGTTACTGTACCGAACAGCTCTTCATAGTCCCTGGTAGGCCATATTGGTGCTGCAATTCTTTTGTTGCACGCTTTTATGTATGGTCTATTTTGTGTTTAAAATAGCTAAAATATTATTTGATTAATAGTATAAATAATGAAATTAATTGCTATAAAATTAGATGATAGACTTCTATATTTTTTTATAAAAAATATATTATTTAACCGTTCGTAAAATATGCTAATAAAATTGAGAAAAAATATGAAGAAAAAGCGTGACCAACGCAACCTATAGTATCTGATTATCTGGAGTAGTATCCCATTGGAATCCCTAAAGAAAGGTTGAATGAAGCAGGCAAGTACTAGCTAGCTAGTAGTAAAAATTAGCAGAAATCATAGTCTAATATAGTTTGATACTACCACCAAACGGCCGTTGTGTAAGTATATCTATCGTAGTCTGCAAATAACATGTGCTCATGGATTCTTTTCCTTGTAGATTCAGGAGAGCCAAATGCATCGTCAGTAAAAAGCAGAACATGGAAAACCTGGAAAAGCTCAGTGCGTACGTGAACAAACGAAAAGGATCGTGACAGGGCAACGAGAGATGATCCGCTATCTAGCTAGGTCACAACCAGCCTGCAGGGTGCTTGGCAACAAATCTGCAGTGAACTAGTTCTGCAAGAATTAAACAGGTCTTGATATAGAGTTGATCATATCGATCCAGCCAAATAAAACCCAAGGAAACACAGTACTATACACTAGATGCATGGATTCAGAAAGGGACACCAACCCAAACCCAATGATTGGTTTCATGGTCTCCAACCCGATCGATCCATCGGGCCGAACCCCACATGGAACTATCAAGGACGGTATGGAGTAGCGGCACTGCAGCAGGCCACAGCGGCTGGCAAGTCACAGCGATTTGCTGCTCGTACGGCCCCGCGCTCCATTGCACCAGACGATGGATGAGCAAGCATTCAAGTCGCGAGTTATGGCGGATTGGCGATCGATCCACCTCTTTGCAGGCCAACCGGTGTCAAACGTGAAACGTCCCCATCCCACGAGCCGGAGAGGCCCCGCCCCAGATGGGACGCGGTGCACCCCTGCATCGATCTAACTACGCCCAAGAAGTCTTGCTCGAGCCGGATGATGAAAAATTCTCATGTGCGATGTACTATGGAATATGGAGTACTATGCCAATTTGCACCTGTAGACGCCAATCCAAGACACTTGGGGCGAGTTTGAAGTTGCTTTTGGAGTGGTATGAAACCAAGACCCCGTTTTTAAGCCTTGCCAAACGATCATCTCGGTTCTAACCCAGATAATGCATGGCTAAATGAAGACAAGGCTGTGAGTGTGTTTACTGCACAGTACCCTCCCATTGTGTTTATTAATGTAAAGCGGTTTAGTCTAGAAAAGATTGCCAAACAAGCATCTCGGTTCTAACCCAGATAATGCATGGCTAAATGAAGACAAGGCTGTGAGTGTGTTTACTGCACAGTACCCTCCCATTGTGTTTATTAATGTAAAGCGGTTTAGTCTTAAAAAAGAAAATGATCTAATACAAGTATTCCCCTCCATCTCATAATATAGACTTATAACTTTTCTTTTAAGAAATTAAGATGATGAGAAATGATTGTGATAAGTTAAGTGGAAAGAGTTAATGAAAATTTTAAATGTGGAAATGTTATTATTTGTTAAGATGATTAGTTAGATGGATATGTAGTTATATTGTGAGACAGAGGAAGTAATTGAGAGATCCTCTTCTACTTCCACAAATATCATGTACTCCAGTAGTGCAAAATTTTGGAATCTATTAAGTTTACATATTTTTTATATGGGATATTTTGGCAACCATAACTCTATGTGAACTCCACTGGTTTTTCACATTGCATAAGCAAAGGAAATGAGCAGAGCTCCTGGGTCATGAAATCAGAAAAATAAGTGTCCTAGAAAACCAGAAAAAATTCTGCAACTAGACACTATCTTGTCCTAATCCTCGTCAGATTACCAGAAGAATCCTGTACTAGTCCCCTGCTCTCCCCAGCTTGCAGAGCAAGGCGATTACACCCTTCAGGGTTCAGAGTCTTGTCTCGTAAGCTGAAGCTGCGCGCCAAAAAGCTCGAAGTGGAGTGAAAAATCCTACTACTACGTGACCACTCCGCCAATGGCGACTGGCTGGCACTATCAACACGAACACGACCACACCCATTCCCCGTGCGGGCTCTACCAATCCACACGACAAAACCCTATAAAAACGCCCGCGAATGCACTTGCCACATCACGGCCACCACCACCAGCTCGATCGCACAGCATAGCCCATACCTCCGCCGCGCGCGACGCCGGGAGGCAGCTTCTCGAGCAAGCCGGAGCTACGATCGACGGCGCAAATGGCAGCGGGATTCCGCCGACGGCTCACCTCGCTCACCATCCCCAAGGCCTCCTCCTACCTCCGCCGGACACGGCACAAGAAGCTCTCCTACTCCCGCGCTCGCTCCGCTAGCCTCCCCGGCCGCTTCTACCCGGTCGTCGCCGGCCTGCACGAGTCGGCGAGTGCACTCCTCGGGTGGACTGAGGCGCCGGCGCAAGTTGGCCCGGCGTGGATCGGTGACGGGGTCGGACACCTGGCCCGGCTCTTGGCGGGCTTGACGGAGCTGCTCCACCACCCGCAGGCGCAGGACCCGCTCCGGCCGCCGCGCAAGACGGCGCCGTGGACAGAGCGACTGCTCGATGACCTCCTCCTCCTCGCCGACGCGCACGGGTGCTTCCGCGAGGCGCTCCTGGCGCTGAAGCAGCTCCTCGCCGAGGCCCACGCCGCGTTCCGCCGCCGCGACGCGACCCGCCTCGCCGCCGCGCTGCGCGCGCGCCGCCGCTCGGACCGCGATCTCTCCCGCCTCGCCTCCACATTGCGTGACCTCTCCTACCGCTCTTCTTCCGCCCCAGCAGCGTCCGACTCCGGCGAGGCCGCGCTAGCAGAGGCCGTCGAGGCCGCCACGTGCGCCGCGGCGGCCGCGTCCGCCTCCATTTTCGCGGGGCTTGCATCCGCTTCCGCCTCCTCTGCCTCGCGGTCGTTGACGTCCCCAACCGCAGCCTCTCCCGCCAAGGTCGCGGTCTCGCCGGTGTGGTGGGTGGCAGACTTACTGCGGTGGCGGCGGCGCACGGTGTCGGTTGCTGCCTGCAGCGAGTCAGGAGCAGGAACAAAGGAGACGCCTCTGGATGAATTCATGGACGAGGAAGAGGAGGAAAGGAAGGCGGCCATGGATCGGCTGCTCAGGCTGGAGGAGTGCGTCGTGGCGGCGGAGGACGGCTGCGAGCAGGTGTACCGGGCGCTCGTGAACGCGAGGGTGTCGCTGCTCAACGTACTGATTCCGTGCTTTTGATCGATGTGATGACTTTTCTGGAGGGAAATTCCTGCAAGATTAGTGATCAGGACAATGCGGATTTGTTTGACATCGTTCTTAGTTTTAGTAGGTTTCGTACATGATGTATAGGAATCGTCTCGCAATGGAATGATACTGTATTTAGGTGAAACATTCAGTAAGTTTTACCAATTAGTTTTCAAATCGAATGTTTCTAGAATCTCACTTTGATGGATTGCGTCCAAATTCAGTGGATGCTTTCCTGGGCTTTTATGCGACAACAGTGCTAAATCGTGCACTGATGTTAGACCTTAATTTGGATACAAGTTAGGCATCGTTCACTTGTATGACGAGGATGAAGGATGAATATTAATTATGTACGTAAAATGAGAAATCTATTAGTATAATTAATTATGTTTTTATTATTATAAATTAAAAAAATAAAATTATTTAATATTTTAAATAACATCTGTATACAAACTTTTTTACGAAACACACCTTAAAAAATATACTAACAAAAATCCAAAAAAAAATCTTCGTCTTAGTAAAAAACGGAGCTTAAATGTTACTTGCTGATATACCTCTTGTATCTGGATTCTGGATCCAACTGTAACTTTATTCCCGTTTCAGTTACAGCTACTATATGCAACCATGCAGTGCAGGGTTCGACTCTGAACTGGAAAAGAACCGTTAAGCTGAGCGTGTGAGGCCTCTTCTTTTATTCACATGCATTTTTCAAACGCTAAAATGGATTGTGAAAGCCGTGCGGTCGGTTTGGCATCACATGGAATTGGTCCAGGAGGGTGCGTTCAAGAATGTCTTTTTTTTCAGATCTTTCATTGGCTTTCATAAATATATTTTTTAACTACTAAATGGTATATTTTTAAAAATATATATATAAACAGAAATTTCTCATCTCATCTTTTTAAAGCTTTACAGTAATTAAATTTATCATTTATAATATAAAAATTAGATAATCTTTTATTTTCTAACACTTTTAAGCACAATCTTAATTTTCACGTTTTAGGGTCTTGCGACGGCATTATCACGTTTTAGTATACTGAAAGGAACATTAGACATTTGAGCATGAGCATTATCTCAGCATTGTTGTTTTAGTCTGCGAAGAGGCAACACAAATTCAGCATCGTTTCCTGTTCTTTTCATTGTTCAGACATTACTTTCATCTTGTTTCAGTTCGTTTCTAAACAGACGGAGTATTATTTTCATCCTGTTAGATCTTTCAGATAAATGGGGTGGTTTTTTATGGTAACAGATAAATCGGATGGTTGCGAAGGTTAATGCACCAGAAGCCTGAGGCAAGATTATCAATCATGAAAAGCTGCATTTTTAAGTTGGATCTTTCCATTGTAACCAAACTAGTACAATGTACATGCCCCAGCTTTAGCATGATCGCAAAGCTGGTGCAACTTATAATTTATCTAGCTGGAAGGTCGCAGTCTAAACCAGAATCGAAAGCATGCACGGATCCGTATAATTTGGCGCATCTGAATTCTGAGATCTGAACTAATGTCGGCTTTGTACTGAAAATCTGAAACCCAATAGCTTTTGGTCATCGTTGGTCACCGGTAGTGGCATTAGTGCTAGAAATTAGAACTATTAGTACAATTATTTATTTTCATGACTAATTCTCCAATCATTTTTGCATTACTCAGGGTCGAATTGGACAAGCTAACGAATCGGTTGTGTTGTCCTTCTTCAGTTGTTCCCAAAGGAAACAATGTCATCGCTCGTTTCCGCCGTCGTGCATGGAAGCTTCGTTTTTGGTACTATCGGCCCCAGCAAGATGGGCTTGGAAGCCCCACATCCTAAAACCCACTACGATCCAGTGATCCATCACGAGATGCAGGGAAATTTTCTGCATGTTGTTAGCGTTTGTTGGAGGACGTGACATGGTGATCATTTAGGAGTTAGTAGGACGGACACCGGTGCCTATGTAATCAAAGCACTCTTAATTTTCGATGTGATCGTTCAGGCAACTAGGACAGCTAAAGATCGGAAATGTATTCCTTCTGTGATTTGTCACGTCGTAGTCGCCCGTGCCGAAACTGGAGCTTTAATTGCATAATTTCGTGCAGGTTTTGAGCTACCAAGAAGGGCGCGTCGTTGCCAGAAACCGAGCCTAAGAACAGAGCCCACAGGCCGAAACTGAGCTCACGGGCCCAAGAGGATGTAACTACGGGAACCCAGAGATGGCAGCCCAGACGAGTAGACGATCCAGCTGGGACGACGCCGATGATAGCACAGGTACAGCACGGTGTCCGCAGCCGAAAGGCTGGCGGTAGAGCAGCACTGTGAGCCGTGGTCACGCACGCACGCCCAGCTCAGCGCCACCGAGGCAGGCTCGTGTCGCGCCCTCCGACGACCACTGGCACCGCCACCGCAACACGTACGGCGCACCGTCCGGGCATCTGGGCCAAGAGCGACAGTGGCAGAGCCAGGAATTCTGTGAGCAAATCGAACTAAAACCGCTATCCACGTGTAATGTCTATATTCGCACATTTTACTACGTAATAAAGACAGAACAATCTTGTTACAAAAGTATAGTTAAATATGCGTGTAAGTTTTCAATAGTTGAAAAACAAAACGATTTTATTATTAAAATGGAGGATTCATATGCCTGTGGCTTGAGTGGATCACGTCAGCTATTGTAAAAGTAGGCAAGTCGGCAATCGGTGGCTACGGCTATACAGTGCTACAAAGCTTTGCCTTCTAATTAAAAAAACCCGCCAACTTTGCCAGAAAAACAAGTAAACCGGTGGATTCTACCACAGTGAAATCACTCTACCTTGCCGGGCGGTAAATCCGTCGCTGCCTGTCCGCACCTGCACGGCCGCGCTGACACGCGCGTCTCTCTCTCTCTCTCTCGCCGTCGTCTCGTGCAAACCCACGACCACGAGACCGAGCTCCAGCCGCGCTCCGGCATTCCGGCGTGCGTGTCTCGTCGTCTCGTGTCGACGCGCGTGGCGTGGCGATGCCGTCGGGGCATCAGGGCATGCGGTGCAGGCGCCCGCAAAAGCGACGCATGCCGCGTGAGGTGAGCGACGCGCGACGCGGCGCGGGGCGTCACGTCGCTCTCCTCGCCGTCCCGCGGAAACGTGTCCAACCGAACGCACCAGGGGCACGCACGCACGCAATGATCGAAAGCGCAAAGCGGCAGCCAATCCCGCGTGGACGAGCCCCTGGAGCCGCAACATTTGCGCCTTATTTCTTCCAATAGGGAGTGAGTATTGCCTAGCAGCTTATCCGTTCCAAATTCCAATGTGCGGCAGGTGAAGCATACATTGTCGATCTAATTCGTTGTACTATATACTAGTACATGCATTATGATTTATGGATCCGTGCGTGTGCGATCGATCGATGTGGTTCGGTTCATGTCGTTATCCTGCTAACCGGATTATTCCCCTCTTTTCTGCTTTGATTATTAACCTGATTTGGTGCTAATCCGTGCTTTTCCGGTGGCTTGGTACTTAGAGTATGTACGTACTAGCTAGTAATGATTTGGGCATGCTTTAATAAGGTTTTTGTGGGAAAAGAAGAAAATGGTATCGCAAGTTTTCCAACTTGTCTTTTGCACGGCAATAGCAATCGCGATGGCGATGGAGAATTTGGAGATGCCGGTGTGTAAACATGAACATTCGTATACTGAAAATAACACCATGAGCGTGGTAACTGTAGCAGCAGCTAGTCGGCTAGTAGCTACTATATTATTACCAATTTGGAACCTATCCAACTATTTCGTTGGCAGTTAACGTGCTGTAATCTTCTGCCACCTCAGGTTATTTTATCTTGTTAAGCTGTAAGTGGCTTAGTGCACGTGAGGAGGGATTAACTTGAGCTCGAGACAATCTTTTTGGTGGCTCTAGGGCAGGAGATTAGCTTAAGGATCGTCAGGACGTCAGGCTTGGTAGCGCAGCCGATGTGTTACAGTTGTACTAGACACAGTTGCACGTTATAATCGTGTACTTTTAGCAGTAACAAAAGCTGCATGTCCTCGTTAAGCTGTTTGGAATTGGTAGGGTGAGTAGTAAACGACATGATGGCGTCGTTGCCCGTGTGCGTGCCAGATCAGCCACATATAAAATGGGCAAAGTTGCCAGCTTGTCCACTTTGTTGTACTACTCTCTTGCTGTTGCACTTAAAATGAAAAGCTGTCAAGTGCAGGTAAAACAATTGGTTGTTGTGGTGATATATAACTGCTCTGATCAAATTAAGATGGACACAACCTGGGGAAGCCTAGGCGAACATTTATAGCATAATACATTAATACTACACTACTGCTCTGATGGTGTATGCACAAGCACAACTAGCATTTCTTGACTTTAGGTCAGCGTCCGTTCAGTTGTTCCAATATTTGATTAGCTGTCGGCTGCCTCTGGGCAAAAAAGTTAGAAATGTAAAAAGAAGCTAACACCATGCAGCTGGATCAATCGAGCTGACGAGCGATGACTGATGATCGACCTGATCAGTTCAAGAGAACCCAGATATTCTGTTATTCGGTGAACACTACGTCCCTATTCACTTTGTACGATGGAGGCTAGTTTATTGGACCATAAATTTCCTTGGACTTTACAGTCTGAATATTTCAGCATATTCATCTTCTGTCAGCACTCTATTCACTATACAGTCTTTGAGTTCAACTGTTTCAAGAGATGCAATCTTTGAGTTCAACACGTTCCAATTTAAAGGTTACTCCCATTAGATTCTGCTACCTGCTAGTAGTACGTCAAAAGTCTTATTATGCCATGAACTGATCTTCAGGATTGCTCATAACTGGCATTGTTTCTGCTGCTTTTCCGCTGCCAATGCCTCGTCAAGTCGTCATCAGTTACTGAAGTATTCAGCAAACAACAGTTTCATTTGACTAAACATCGACTTTATAGAGCTGGAAAAGCCTCACAAAAGAACCGAAATTGCTCTTACTTTATATCCAAAACCATAATATCGTCCGCGAAAATTGACATCGTTTAGCTGGTGGGCACTGATCAGGAAAATTTTCAGCTTTTGTGCCTCCAGGTGCCCAAAAGTTTGTCATGAGACTTGTCGCCGCCGTGACATGGCCGCCGAATCCACGGGAGCCTGCCGCTAGTGCTAGCTCACGGCGGTTTTTTGGCTTCGGATGCACGCCGGCGGCAGCGACGCGCGTAAACCGCGCAGGTGGTTTCGCGTGGCTCCGTACGTCGCCACGACGGATTTGTTGTCCTTTCGGTTTCGAACTCATCAACCAAAAAAAGAACTGATACGAACACGGGATAAACCGTTGACTCGAGGACCAATCGTAGAGGACCAAAACATGACGCTTTCAGCGCCACAGTTCGTTTTCACTCGTTCTCTAGGTCCACACCTGTAAGACTTGATGAAAGTATCACTCGTTCTCTATTAAAAAAAAAGTGAATATCATCATGCTAAAAATAGCTAGAATTAGTTGTAAGACAGGAAACAGGTAAAAGGGTGTTTCATCTCACATCATGTCCTCTCCTTCCCCAACACACTGTCTTGAAAGGCACATCAAAGAGAAACTTGGAACACCACCAAAGCATCTCAAGCGGGTTATGCTTGTGTGTTTTCTCCCCAATCTCAGCGTGAATTAAACAATTTCATGTGAATTATTGCAATGCAAGGCTTGCACAAAAATATTTAAACTTGTGCATTCCAATTCCCGACACCATCATTGTTGCTCATCAACTTTCCGAAGGTAAACAAGAGTTGCTAGATTTGCCGAGAGATGTGAACAGGAGACAGACAGATCACCGCGCCCACGGCGTACGCAGACGCACGCACGCGCGCACACACGCGCGAAAAGGGAGACGAAACCCATTCGAGAGCAGCAGTCCAAAGGCAAGCAGAGCATCGAAAGCAACCACTCCTCCCCCTGCTCCTGCTCGGCAACTCTCCTCGACCTCGCGGCCTCGCCCAACGAGAAGGAAGGAACCCGGCGCACGCGGGAGCAGCTAGCCTGATGGGTTGCTGCGGGTCGTCGATGCAGGCCGGGACCCACCCGGAGAAGCCGCCGGGGAGGGCGGGGGCGCCGCCGCACCGGTCGTCGTTCTCGCTGAACCAGCACCAGGCGCAGGCGCCGGGGTCGGCGCAGGGCGGCGTGGGCAGAGGGGAGGTGCCGGCGTTCGCGGAGTTCTCGCTGGCGGAGCTGCGCGCCGCCACGGGCGGGTTCGCCGCGGAGAACATCGTGTCCGAGAGCGGGGAGAAGGCGCCGAATTTCGTGTACAGGGGCCGCCTCCAGACCAGCCGCCGCGCGATCGCCGTCAAGAAGTTCCCCAAGATGGCGTGGCCCGATCCCAATCAGTTCGAGGTGAAGCTCGCCTGTTTCGGGAGGCGCTTGCTCGTTGTGGAATTCGACTTGCTATCTTCAGTCTGATAAAGGTTTTTGATTTGATTCTCAGGAGGAGGCAAAGGGGGTGGGGAAGCTGCGCCACCGCCGCCTCGCAAACCTCATCGGCTACTGCTGCGATGGGGACGAGCGGCTTCTCGTCGCCGAGTTCATGCCCAACGACACCTTAGCCAAGCACCTCTTCCATTGTGAGTTATTGGAATTTTTTTGTTAAGTTAGTTTCTGAATATCTGATCACCGGGAAACTTTTTTTTGCCATATCTGATAAATACTGGTTGCAAAAAGATTTGGATTGTTCTGCCTTGTAGTTCCTGATTAGTGTGGAAGTTGACAAAAAAAGGACAAAATTGGTCTGCTTCGAGCAACTGCTGGCTCTTACCATCTTCCTGCGTTTGGTGTACCGAACGAATGATTTGGACCGCCCTTTGTCATATGTTGTTCCTATTCGGTTATTGTTGGCAATGATCTTGAATCAGTTCAACTGATTAAGACACAGGCTGCCTTAAAAACTCGATGGGGCTTTGGTATTGTTATGAGTCTATCAGCAGCTATATGTGTAGACAATTGGCTGCCTCAAACTGATTCAGGGACTCCAATGTGGGACTATCTTGTTATTATTACAGTACCCAATGCAGTTGGTAGCTTTTTTATGTATTTATGCATTTATGTGGGACTGCAGTTCACCTGAGAACTTAACTTTCTTGATCATGGTCATGGCAGTTCACAGAGTATTAGCTAGATGTGTTTTATATGCTGTGTTCATGTTTGATGAACAACCTGACACTAGGGGACTACACTGGTAAAGTTTGGACTGTATTGGCAATAGTTGCCTTCAGTACGAATTCTGTAAAACCTCAACAATGATGCATTGTATTACTCATTTTCGTGATCTTAATTGCAGTCACCATTCGTGAAACTAAGGTTCAGTTCATTTTATCACTGTATTAATTTCTCTCACACATTTGCAGGGGAAAACCAGACTATTGAATGGGCTATGCGTCTAAGAGTTGCACACCACATTGCTGAAGCGCTTGACTACTGCAGTAGCAACGAACGGCCTTTATATCATGACCTAAATGCATATAGGGTCCTTTTTGATGAGGTAAGCAGCCAATTCTTTTGTGGTATGTTTGTTTGTTTTATCCTGTAGGATAAACATTATGTTGATCAACACCAAATGTTGTCTCATGTTTCAGAGGAAGTGAGGATAGTATATTTATCTCTATGAATGCCTCCCTGCAGGAATTAGTGTGCATCTGTCGGAATGGTATTTAGTGAGTTTAATTTAGCTTATGCTCTTATCCTGGATGCTTCCTTTGTTTATTGATTTGCATGTCTAATATTTGAAGTGGAGGGGTCTGTTAGCATCTCTAGTACTTGGAAGTTAGTACATGCCAGAAATGGAAATGTCAACTCTTTACCAATTGTGTTGATTGGAGAAATGATTAGAATTCTCATCAAAGAATAAATCACTTTCGAATGATGTTGGTCACATGCAGCACTCCTTTGCCTGGTTATCCAGATGTTATCCGCTGAGCCAAATCTTTAATGTGATTTATATTTCCAGAATGGTGATCCTCGTATTTCATGCTTTGGCCTGATGAAAAACAGCAGGGATGGGAAAAGTTATAGCACAAACCTTGCATACACACCTCCAGAGTATTTGAGAAATGGTATATATGCTTTGTACCCTCAGACAAGAAATTAAAATTTTCTTCTTTGAGATATGAACTAGCTAGCAATACATAAATACACATTGATCTTTGTTTTTTTATGTACGCATGAGACTTGCTTGTGACTAAATCTCTTATTTGAATATCTTAGTCCAGGCATTCATTGGAATATTATGGATGTTAACCATTGTCCATCGATAACAGAATTGTACCTTCCACTAATGGCATGACATGTCACATGCACAAACTGGACCAATAATCAAAATACAGCATAACGATCGTGTTCTTTTCTTTTGCCCCTACAGATCAATAATTCGTCTTGTTTGCCTACTGAATGCTTTTGTAAGCATTGATATGTGCTTTAATTAAGGTGATTGCCAAGCCGAAGTTTATAGTTAGCCAGTTAAAACTTGTTGTTGACTTCGAACTAAGTTCACAAAAGACAGTCTTAGGATAACAAATATAAGATGGAATCATTCTAAAGGTAAGGTGCAATTTTTTACATTTCTTCATGGTAAATTCTCCCTTTTCAGGTAGAGTTACTCCAGAAAGTGTCATATTCAGCTTCGGTACAGTGCTCCTCGACCTTCTAAGTGGAAAGCGCATCCCTCCTTCCCATGTAAGTTCTATGCTAGTAAAGTATGCTTTTCTAGTTACTCGTTAGCCTTCCGCCATTGCGGTATCAAAAGTCTGAAACTCGTACTGAAAAAGATCTTGGGCAGTTGGCATAGAGTACTATTCTGCACATATATATTTTTTGTTCACTGCAGCTGCAACAGTGCAACACTCCTGTGCAAGTGCAGTAGAATGTTAAGTTTTACTTATATGGACTTGAATTTTAAGAGGTTGAATTCTGATTGTTGCTTGAATTCATTGTATGACTAATGCTCTTAGCTGTTGCAAAATATTATTTTGCTTCTAAATGTAACTTGGTAAGCACTTAGTAAGTGGTTACAGTGCGCAAAACAATTAAAACATGTGCTTTCTTAATGACAATTAGATTTGTTTCACTCAGGCTCTTGATATGATAAGAGGCAAAAACATCCAAGTGCTCTTGGATTCACATCTGGAGGGAAAGTACTCAACAGAAGAGGCAACTGCTTTGGTAGATCTTGCTTCTCAGTGTTTACAGTATGAACCTAGGGACCGTCCAAATACGGGAAAGCTGGTCTCCATACTTGAGCCCTTGCAAACAAAACTAGAGGTAACCATTTTGTTTTTGTCCTTTTATTTCTATTTTTTTTTTATCTTTGATGGTTTGAGCCTTCTTTACCAATTTATGGCTTCCATCTTGTCACAAGCAGCTGATTAACCTAATTTTATTTTAAAATACGAACAGGTGCCTTCCTATGAGATGCTTGGCATTCCAAAGCATGAAGAAGAAGCGCCTCCTGCTCCACAACCACAACACCCTCTATCCCCCATGGGTGAAGCCTGTTCTAGGATGGACCTGACAGCAATCCATCAGATTCTAGTTGCCACACATTACAGAGATGATGAAGGGACTAATGAGGTAAATAGCAGAGCACTTTGATTTCTGTCATTCAGCAGGGCTGTCTAAGAAATTTCTCTATCAATTTCCCTGTTACAGCTATCATTCCAGGAATGGACTCAGCAGATGAGGGACATGTTGGATGCTAGGAAACGTGGGGACTTTGCTTTTCGCGATAAAGATTTTAAGATAGCCATCAACTGTTATACACAGGTGGGAACATCATATATCAGTATCCTACTAATGTTATGCAAATATCGCTAGATTGAAGCCAATTCACTACTTCACCTCCCTGTGGGTTGCAGTTTGTTGATGTGGGAACAATGGTGTCACCGACGGTATACGCTAGACGGAGCTTATGCCACCTCATGTCTGACCAACCTGATGCTGCTCTCCGGGATGCAATGCAAGCACAATGCGTGTACCCTGATTGGCCAACCGCATTCTATATGCAAGCTGTTGCACTCTCAAAGCTAAATATGCAGAGTGATGCTATGGACATGTTGAATGAAGCTTCGCAGCTAGAAGAGAAGAGACAGAAGAGCCTAAAAGGACCTTGAAAGAGCGTTCTTGGTTTAAAGATGCATCTGTTCAGTCTCCTTTGCTGCTCAAAGGTTTACGTTGAGACGTGCTGTTCTTCCTTCAGAAAAATTGTGAAACATTCCAGGTTAAAGAGTTGGGGGTAATAGGGGGAAGGTGCTGCAGAGTCCTTTCTTTTTCTTCTTTTGAACAAGATGCTGTAGATTCCTGTGATTGTAACTATTTGGTTTGCCATTTCTATTATGCATTTTTTGGGGGGCACATGCATATGTAACATTGATTGAAAAATAATGAAACAGGCACCATGCAAGGGAATTTGTGGTGGTTAACACTAGAGTTTTCTTCTTGTGAACAAGGTGCACACCAAGTTTTGCGTGCACGCACACCGACTAATAAATATCACTAAAAATTTTAGAATATATATATATGAATAAAACCTCATCTTTAATTCATTATATATAGAGCCAGTAAAAAAGACAATTCTGATAGTTTTATGATCTTATAATTGTGAGATTTTTTACGGCTAAAAATATTATAAATTTGAAAGTAAAGCTTTACACATAAGTATAATTACAAGTATATTTTTTTATAATTTTAAGTAAGATTTGTTAGTTGTACTTATGTGCATATGATATGTTACTCTGATCTTATAGCTCTGAAGGTAATTAACCCGTTGCTTCAACTTAGGAGAATCAGATTGAATACAGACGGAAACTGAATCTACAGTATTCATTTTCATATTTTTTTAATCGGAATTGGAATAAAAAATTAAACAGAATAAAATATTATCGATTATAAATATGGAGCGAATACGAATCGGCACAAATACAATAACAAATATTTATCAAATATAAAAACCCATTATAACAGACTCCTCAAAGAGTTGTAAATTTCTTATATATCAAAAATAGATCATGTTGTTTAAATTTTAGCAACCATATATACGTATAACTATATCAACAATTACAAACTAATAGTATTACTTGGCTTCAGATAAAGAAATATCTATTTACTATAGATATATTTTATTACATTAAGAAGATCATATTTAAGAATTTATATTAAAAATAGGTCAGAATAATATGACTCTTTAGTTTTTACTACCATGGATTTTAGTTTTAATTTTTTCAAAAATAAACAATTTTAAATTTGGAATTAACAAATATAAAGTTGCCTACATCTTAAAATCATAAATTAGTTTTTTTATAATTTAATTCTAAAATAAAATAAGAAGAAAATGCTAGTGCATTACACCATATTTTAAAATAAAAAAATGATAAATGAGTTGGGTTAGAGCTATAGCTATGAGCCTATCAAATTTACCTTTTTTTCTTAAACTAACCTAATAGCTATCTAGACAATTTTTTTTTCTAGACAAATATTTGGATATTTTTAACCGAATTCGGTTTCCGCTACATACTTAGTCTTATCGTATATATTTTTATTTTTAAAACTATCCGAAAGATATCCGTATGATATTATCTGTTTTTAAAATGTGCTCAGATCTTAAAAACTATCTGAATCAATTTCATCTGTATACGAAAAGTTTATGTTTACCTGATACGGTTGCCCTAATCTTATAGCTGAAGGTAATTAACCACTGTTGCTTCAACTCAGGAGCATCACTACAAGAAAGTATAGCGTATATACTCAGTGTACAGTTCAATCACCGTAATGTTACATATACTAAATATACAGATAGTATTGTCTTTGACAGTATCAGCCATAGGTGACATAAAGTTGTCGGTGAAGCGAGTGTCGAACCTATCACAGATAAGAGTCTAATCCCATCCCAGATTGCTTGCTCCGGCATAGTGCATGTACGTTATAAGCAGATATGTTACTACTGCTGCTGCCAGTAGCTGCTGGCTAGGCGCTAGCTTAGCCTTCGCGTACATACGTATATGTAAGTGATAGTATGATTGATACTAGTACGAATAAAGATGGCAAACAAGACAACCTTTTGGACTTTGGAGAGCGTTCGCTGATCCCATGTAACAGACGACGACACGTGATAGCATTCACACACATATATATCAACCACACTGTGTCACAATGAATTATTAACTACCATTGGCGCAACGGTGGCCCTAGTTAATCCATTCTGTGCTATCATGGGTACGCGTGTTTTGTTCAAGTGTTGTCGCGTATCCCACGGCGATCACGAGTAATGTCTCTGCCGCGCCCGAGCGCCACCACCTAAGATAGAAATACATTCGAATACGAGCTGATTGATGGGATAATTACTTATATTTGAGAACAAACTTTAAATGTTTGAATCCCTTTATACCTCCACCCAAGTCCGACTGCGCCCGCTGTCAAGCACAAGCGGAAGTTATGGTAGCAAGTGGCATCAGCTCACAAGCGGGAGCAGGAGGTGATGGTGGTCAACCGCTTGGTGGTATCGGTGCATTGGAGGAAGGGGTCAAGGGAAGGGGGATGCCGGGAGGTGGTTTATGAGCACACGAGGAAGGCGGTGAGGTCGTTTGATCGGGAAGAAGGATCATTTGATCGGGGGGTATTTGGTTGGGGGCTACAAATGTAAACGTTAATGAAATCAGATGCGGCAGGAATGTAATCAGATGGAGCTGATTACTAGCTTAGTTTGATTCTCAATTGTATCAATATCCATTCACATTACAACGTTTGGTTGGACTAACGTATCGAAAGCCACCTATACCTAAGGAGTGCTTAGCAGTTAGCAACTAGCATACATGTTCATTACAAATTTGAGACGGAAATTGTCATGAAGCATCGTTGATACATTTTTGTTGATGTAGCAAAACACATTACAAATATGAAAGGTAAACTTAATATATATGTAGCTTCAGAATTAAAAACAAAGAAATGAAAGTTGGACAGTCTGCATCCCCATGACTGAATTTCGTTTAAAAATGACTGAATTGCAATGCATGCATCTCTATAACTGAATTGAACAGCATCACCATCTCCATGAGTGATAAAACTCGTCAAAAAATTTATGGTTGAACTGCACTGAAAGAAATCGAACATGGACATATCTTCAGAAATTCAAAGGTAAACATAGGACAACATGCATCACAAAATTGAAAATTTGTCGTATGAAGAGCTGCTCTTTGTCCTTCCTTTTTCATCTGATAAACCAAAACTACCAACGAGAGAAAAAAAAATTCTTGCTAGAAGAAAAACGAAGAAGAAGACAAGACAAGAAGAACTGAAGAAGAAAGACAGAGCATTGAAAAAAACAGATTCAGCACACAAATAGATCAAGGGAATAGCTGAGCAGCTGCAGCGCATGGAGACCGGTCGACGAGGACGCACCGGCCTGGCGGCCTCCACATCCTTTGGGGGCTAAAACTCATCAGATCTATGGATACTGACCATTCTCAAGTCGTTAACGCTTGGGTTGGACATGTAACAGCTTTGAACTAGGGCGGAATTCGATTGCGCGGCATTTGATTACAGCCCGCCCGAAGCAAACGTCTGTAACGTCTTCTGATAGCACCGGTCGGATACGGCCCAAATTTTACCCCATGCAAAAGCGTATGTGAATGCCATTGGTACCTGCTCTTGAGGGATACGATGCCAGGCGGTACCAACCTTTCCAGCCTAGATCGCGCGTAATTGACGGCCGTTCCCTCTCAAGGACCGTAGAGCAGGAAGACGGTATAAGAAAACAGCTGATCGGATAATTCAACTAAAGAAAAAAGATTATTCAGATGAGACCAGATCTGAGGAAAAGTCATAGAAGCCACGACAGGGTTATATCTTTGTAAAATATATCTTATAAGATATATAAGTTTAGTTATTTTTTCTTTTATCTCTAAGATAGATTCTATTTTATCATTAAAAAAGTTCATCACATATTCACATGGTATTTGTGTAAACTAGGGTATAAATATAGACCCCTAAAACCTTATAAATTATCTACTCAGATCAATAAAATCTTGAAGCATCATCACCCTAGTTTATCTAGATTTTTACTAGTGGGTTATGGCTTTTGACATGGGGTTGTATCGGTTAGATCCAAACTCTAGCGAATGGGTAAGTCCCGCCATTATCCCGGTGTATCCGCTTTATCTAAGGCTGTATCGGTTAGGTTTGAACTCTTAGTCTGATCGAATATATCACATCACATCGTGTGAGATCTATCGGCTTATAGAGCTCCTTTTACGGTCATCAATCTTATACTACATCGGTTAGGTCCGAACTATTAGACTATTGATAGTAGACGAGGCTTAAATCGATGGGTCTTTACGCGATATTTTATTGGAGCAGCCAGCCGATGAGTTATCTTTATACTAAGTTTCACGCCTGACGAATCGGCTTTTCAGCTGATATACATATATTTTCAATGATTAATCCATTAGCGATCGATCTAGTTCTGTTAGATCTAGTCTTATATTATCTCAGTTAGTTCTAATCTATTAAGGCTGTATCTAATAGGAGTGGCATCGAGATCTAACGGGTTTTGTTCCTCTCATTGGCTCAGCTAGCTGATGAGTTTATTTATATGCCTGCATGAGACTCGCAGCCGATAGCAGCCATTGGGTTTATCCATTCTCTCTATTGGTATGTTCGATCTAGCTTCTGTCGTTTCGATGCTATTAGCCTCAGCCTTATACTGTTTTAATTAGATCTCATCTTTTAAGGCTAGCTCTAATGATACCATTATCGGTGGTTGCTAGGTCTTATCTCTTTAAGAGATTGGACCTCGCTCTCTACTGCCTATTGTATATTTTATTAAGAGCGTTATCGGCTTTATAGCCGATGTATCTTTTATTTTATTCCTCACTATTTGACTATACTAGCATCGGCTTTCTAGCTGATGTATGAGTACTATAACCCTTATCGACAACCAGCCGATAGCAGAAGTGCATCGGCCTCGATCAATGATTATCTCAACTGTATCAGCATATCCAACCGATAGCAGGAGCCCGTATCAGTCTATCAGTTGATTGGCTTAATGATCTAACTCTATCTGTCTTTCTTATCAATTAGAGGTCAAATTGATTGACACGTCTGCAACTCCAACAACTCGAAGACTCTAGAAGGCTGAAGGACCTGCATTGGAGTTAAGTACATCTCTTAGTTATTCGTGTGTTCGGGCGCATCGTATCGTACCTCCATTAGCCAAAACGATGGACCGATCTCTGCATGAGAACACTGGGCTATTGGCCAAAGCCGAGTTTGGTAACGATTGTGGTGGTGGTACGGCCAGTTTGGGAGGAAGAGAGAGAGTAGAGCATCCGTTACCTTCGCGATGGTGAGGAGCAAGGATAGCAATGGTGGACGACAACTCTGCTCTATTTCGATAGTGGTGGCGATTCTAGTGGCGAGGCTCGGCGATGTGAAGACAGGGTAACGGAGGAACGCAGTGGTCCAGAGAAGGAGGAAAACCAATGATAACATCATGCTTAGTTTTGTAGCTGCTTCCACCATCTCGTGACAACCAACGCGATGATAAGCCTCCATGCGTCATAGTGAATATGTAAAGTACTCGATGCTCTTCTACATTCGTCATGATGGAACGAAGCACTTACCTACTACTTGTCTTGTTCACGAGTAATGAAAAGACAGATGAGGCATGGAGTGGTTGCATGCTACTTGTTTGCGAGTAGTGGAAAGGAGCTTATGTGTTAGCTCTATTTAAAAAAGATGATGAGGCATGCAGTGACCGGCCTGATTTAGCTTGAACTGAGACAAAAGAAAAAGATAGAGAAGAGCCACAAGTGCATAAAAAAGTAGGTTTGCTTAGGAGAGACAAAAGCATGTGTACTTACAGGACGCTTGGAAAAAGAGAAGAGACGTTGCGTGCTATTGCTGTTTGAAGATATGCAATTGTGAGGCTAGGAGAGAATCTCGGGTTTTACTGGATTTGTATGTGATTAATTTCGGTAGAAAAAATGACATATGATCTGACCTGCAAGTGCACAGGTAATGCAGAGAATTGAACTATGTTTTAAGTTTTAAGAGGATGTTAAATTGGAAATAAAATATTTACCGGTCCGTTGGGGCCTGAAAATAAAATTTAAAATTTTAGATGAGAAATAAATTATTTATCGCTATGGTCAAATTTTTAGAATCAAAAAATAAAAAATGAAAATGAGATTTAACGTCACTGTTAAACAAAATTTTTAAAATTAATTTTTTTAAAAAAATAGGAGGGGTTACATAAGACATCAAATCTCTTTATGATTATAATTATGCTTGACGAAGTCTAGCAACATTTATAATATTAAATATAACATTAAACATATTTTTGATACTATATTTATTTTTATATTTAAATTATTGTTATATTTTTCTATTAGTTTAATTAAATATAAATAAATTTGGCTTTTTATAACATGAAAATAAGGGAGTACTGTGAAAATGAGGGAGTACACAGTATGCCGGTTGAGTTTATTTTTACGCGGCACTTAGAGTTGACTATTTGCTATGCGTACAACATTGATCAACTACTACACATCAATGTTAACTTGCTCGTCTTCATAGCGCAAGAAAATCTAAATATCATAAATACTCGTATCTTGGGTCCATGGCGTGCGATCACCGGAAGCTTCTCAAACAGCTGTCTTATTGAACTTAATGTAGAGAGATACATTTTTGCCTTTTGGATTGATCTTTTCTACTTCCTCCTGTTAATAATTCTTATTATTTTAGAGAATGATATAGTTTTTAAAATATATCTTTAACTATAATTTTTAATTATAATATATAAAATAAATAAATACATATTTACTTTTATCAAAGTATTTTTAAGACTTGTATATACATGTTGTCCCAGCGTCTTTATAAATGTTTTAAAAGTTATTAATAGTGAAAGTTTTAAAATTTTAATCTTTTTTTTTCAAAACAACATTAACTATGGAACCGGATGGAGTAAATGGTTTTATACATATGTTTTTTTAATATAACATTAAACTGCTGAGGTTTTCTCCTGCAGTAATTTTCCTTAAAAAAAGAAGAAGAAATGAAGCCATTTAGAAGGATTCTTGGCATCGTCATCAACGACGCGATGCATGAATTTCACACGGTCTGCCGACATGCAATAGATGCTTGGCCTTGCTTAATTATGAACACGTGGATTGCAGAGAACCATTCCTGTCTCGTGTCCTGTATGCACCCAATGTCTCCAGCTACTCCAAACTCCATTTGATCATCGTTGGTTGCCAAACAGGACATTTCAATGGGCCCAAAACAATTGCTGTTGGCTGGTTTCTAGGAAAGGACGACGATCCTACCTTTACAGAGCGAATGCAACATGTAATCAACATCACGCTAGCTGTTTCAGCCAAGGGTTCATGATCCAGATACAGGATAAAAACCGCTAGATTCTCCAAATTTCACGAAAATCGTTAATAAAACCAATAAAATTTAGATAAATTATGTCAAAAATTTAAAATTCATTTTAATTTTTTTTGAACTTCAACAAAAATCTGAAATGTTTGTGTTATCATTCTAGTATGGGAAATTTGGATTTCATGAAATTTGGACCACTTTCTATCGGTTTTGTAAACCTATTTTTGCAAGACAATAACTTCTTTATGAAAAAAAAACAAATCACTTCCTGAACGACTCGACACCGAAGGATAGCTAGCGTGCTTTTATTGCTCGAATTATAAGAGGTTTTGGGTAGACTATTCCCCGTTTGATATCTACAATGAATTTTGGATTTTTATGGGCACACGTTTTAAACTCCTAATCTTTATGTTTTGTGAAAAAAGGTTATATGAAAGTTCGTTATCTCATTTTTCTAGAGTAAATTTTTAATTTTATAGTAGTTAAATCATTTATTTATACCCTCAAATAAATATCATAAAAATCAGATAATCATTTAATCATTTAATCTCAGCTATGTCAAATATGGATTATGATGTCTCTATTAAATAAAAAGTTGTTAGGGTGATTAAAAGTAAGATATGAAGAAATTTAAATAAAATATGATTGATGAAACCAATACTACTCTAAAATTCTATAATTTTGTGGAAAATAGGAAAAATTAAACTCAATTATATTTGTGGACGGGTAAGTACCTAGGATCAATGGACTGGGCACGTGGCAATGAGCTGGCAGCCAATGACCCACCCGTGGATAACTTTTGTAGCGTGTCGACCACGAGGGAGCGAGTCCACGGGGAGTCCAGACCACGCGCATACGCCGTGGAACTTGGCCTAACTAGGTATGTGTGTCGTACTACGTCCTTGGCTGGCGCTGGGTTCATCTTGATCGGACGGTGGAGCGAGCGTGTGACCCTGAGATAGCCATCTCGCGCGGTATAAAGCCATGCCGTGCGATCTGTGCAGTTCTGCGCGCATCTCGTCTGCACAAACGAACGAGGACGAACGGAGTTGTTGATCGGCCGGCCATGAGAAGCCGGGTGCTCGCTCTGCTTGCACTGGCGGGCGCCACGCTGCTCGCGGCGGCTGGCGGCGCCTGGGGGCAGCAGTCGGGTGTTGGGTCGATCATCACGCGGTCGACGTTCGAGTCGATGCTGAGCCACCGTGCGGACAGTGGTTGCCAGGGCGCCTTCTACACCTACGACGCGTTCATCAAGGCCGCCGGGGACTTCACTGGCTTCGGCACGACCGGCAACGACGAAACACGTCGGCGCGAGCTCGCAGCTTTCTTTGGCCAGACCTCCCACGAAACAACAGGTAATTAAGCTAGCTAGGTGTACCTTCAGAATTCAAACCACTAGCTGCTAGTGTGTATACGTACTTGTCTTTCTTTCATTTTTGTTTTTATGTGCAAATTAAACGAATTACTCCATACAAGGTGGATGGCCAACTGCTCCTGATGGCCCCTTTGCATGGGGATACTGCCGGGTGAAAGAGCAAAACCCGACGGACCCGCCCTACTACGGCCGAGGACCCATACAACTTACTCAGTACGTTAATTGAAAAAAAAAGACATGCGCACACACAGTTCCAAGTTATTGCAACTCAATCTGATGCACGTTCACCTATGTACCTACACAGCAAGTACAACTACCAGCTAGCCGGGGACGCGTTGAAGCTGGACTTGGTGAACAACCCCGACCTGGTGTCCAGCGACCCCTTGGTGGCGTTCAGGACGGCCATCTGGTTCTGGATGACGCCACAGTCAGACAAGCCGTCGTGCCACGCCGTAATCACCAACCAGTGGACGCCGTCCGGCGATGACCGTAGCGCCGGGAGGCTCCCCGGCTACGGCATGACCACCAACATCATCAACGGCGGGTTGGAGTGCGGCAAGGGCAACCCCACAGACGGCGACAATGACCGGGTCGGCTACTACAAGAGGTACTGCGACATGCTCCGTATTGGATACGGCGCTAACTTAGACTGCAAGAACCAGAGGCCCTACGGAAACTGACGTTGAGCACTGACTGACCAGACTGGACGACGTGCTACTAGAGTATATACTAGTACGTCGTAATAAGCACAGAAACGTTACTACTGTTTGCAGCTGCTGGTTGCCTGCTGATGGCTAGTTAGCCTTCGCGTATATATAAGAGTGATAATAGTAGTATGCAATAAATTAAAGCTATCAAACAAGGCGACCTTAATTTGGACCGTCCGCTGATTTCCTGTAACGCATGGCATATGGTCATCTAATCTGGATCTATAATTATCAAGTACGGTACTATGTTATTTCTAATTGGTGCAACGATGTCTCTAGCTAATCGATTGTGGGATAGTGCACATAACATATGCGCGCGTTCTGTTCAATTGCTGTCACGTCACCCACGGCGATCACGATTCACGAGTAACGTAGGTCCTGTGTGAGGAATTTATGTCACACCCGTTCTGATACTACAAAAATCAATAACCAGATATGTCATATCGTCGAGGACGACCACCATTTCTACGTAGAATCGCACGTATCCGTACTAAGATTTCAAGCTATTATTTATGATAACAAAATAATTATTATTATAAAAAATAGACTAATACATTACACGTACACCCTTAACAACAAATAAAAAACTAGTGTAACACATAAATCAGTGGCTAAGTCTAAATAAAAAAATCAAACTCTTCAGCAATTTTCATCTAAACTTAAAGGGGGAGAAAAAATAATAACAAAATAGAGATAATGTGTACTTTCATATTTGTAAGTCACAGGAAATATGAGTATGCAAACTATAAAGTAACTCTATGTTTATTTTATAAATCTTTATTTAAAAATGTTTCATAATTTTTAAGTGAGTTTCACAATTCAATTGAAACGGGACTTACCATCTCAATCCGATGCGAATTGCTTTAAAACAACTCAAACTTGATAATAAAGTTTTAGTTTTATTAATACTTTCTTTTCATCTTCCATCTATTCAAGCAATATCATTCTTTAAGCCATGTATATAACATTTATCCCGCTCTATTCAGAGCTAAATCAACATATTTCTTTTTATCAGCTCCTTCACAAAACCTCCAAAACACTTTAGTTTTTGTTTGCTCTCGAGAAGACTACTCTATGATGACATCATAGTATCTCAGGTCACACAGTTCCATTCTTGACCACTAGGACCATCCGTCAATCACTAAAACCGACTCTGGTAATGTTTCTCATCTCCATAAATATTTTTCATAAAACACTAGCAAATAAATCTATGATAGAAAAATCAACTTACATTCGCCATTAACCATGGGCACGGCTATTTGAATAGCTAGAGCTCTACAAAGTTTATACGCTTTAACCACATGATATAAAATTAACACCGGATACTCGTCGGCACCAAAAGTTCATGACAAGGTCTTTTCAAAGCTATCCCACGAATCTTATGTCATATAGTTAGGTTGAATCTCTCAAAATCAAGTATTAAGCAAGTCTCATGTCTTTATCTACTCAGAACATACCGGAGATGTTTTCTTTTCCTAACCAATCAGCTTACAAGAGACTAGAATAACACCTATCTCAAGCAATAAAGATTCATGATTCATCTTCTTATCCTCAGTGTTTTACAACTATTAACATACAAGATTTTTATGTGCTAACTAAACATCCCATAAAAATCGGTCCTTACATGCGATTTAAAAACCAAGCTACATATGCGAGGTTTCATGTCACCGACTTTCGCAAACTTTTTTTTCTTTTCAAATCCACTGACTCCATGAGTCGGGTTTTTACAAAATGTTTTACAGCCTAATTTTTCTATAACGATAAATAATAGTGTAAGAAGAGCAGTGGTATTCCCTCTCAAAGAGTGAGGATTTCAAAACACCATTATTATGGAGTTACACCCATAGGATTTAAAAACAACCTATAAAAATTAATACAACTACTTCGATACATCAGTTGCACACAAACCAAGACCAATCAATTTAATTTAATTATGTACGCTAAGTATATAACTTTACAAATAATTATATTTTATAATTTAAGAGTAATATGATCAAGGGTGACTTGCATTGCTCTTGGTCGATAAGAAACTCTAAACTCTTCAGAATCAGCATCCGAAAATTTTTCAGTGCCAAATTACATGTGAAACGAGAGAAATCCAAATAAAACCCTAAAAAGGTAGTAAAATACTAAATAAATAATAGTGCCATTAAATAAATCTTATTTTTAGAAAAATTCTAGAAGTTGAACGGAGTCAAATGGACTTATGATTTAAGAGATATGAATTTTATAAGTTTAATCTATTTTTCAAAAAATAAAAAATAGATTGTCATACTCGACGGAGAAAATTCTAAGATAATATTCCCTATAACTGATATAACCGACACATGTAATTCACTGTTAGTGAAACAGATACACCCATCTACCTACGATCCACAGTAGACCAAATCTACCATGAATCCCAAGGGGCAAGCAGGTGGACTAGATTACTAGTCCACGAGTAGACGTGCGGGACCCAACGGTTAGCGACAAAATGTGGATAGGCCAGGTGCACATGTTTGGCCGGACATATGGGTCCCATTATTGGGTCCCTTCCTTTTTTTTCCTCTCTTTTTTCTATTTTCTTTCTTTCTTTTTTTTCATTCCTTATCTCTTCTTTCTCTATGTCTGTTTTTTTCTTTGTGTGCCGCTGTCTTTTTCCTACTATAGCAAGCGTAGGTGACGAGGTCAAGGGGGTGCAAGGCCAGGTGGTGGTGGCCAGTGGGTGACGACGTTGGTGACCTAGAGTGGCTATGCCTAATGAGGCGGCATGGGGACGTGACGGTGATGACAACAGGGCGTCTTAGATGGCATGGCGATAAAGAAGGCATAGGCAGTAGCACGAAGGAACATGTAGTGGGGTTAGGAAGGCACAGGGTTGTAGGATAAGAGGAGCCATCAACCCAAATGGCGGCATCTTGAGGCGGTTGGCAATGCGGAAGATCAGGCTCAGCGTGGGGAGAACGAAACGGTGGTAGGATTGGTGGCTAGACAAAGCAGAACAAAGCGGCTCGGAGGCGGATAGGAAAGAGAGTATGGTGCTTTGTAGTTGTTGTTGGTATTTCGCGATAAGTCAAAAGACGACAAATGTCTGCGAGATGTCGTGAATCGCACGAAGCCTATATCAATTTTTTTCAAGTTCATCACGGCAGGACGTACATGTGTGAGCTTGTTTGTAAGCTTCTCTTCTCCCTATCTCCTCTCTACTCTCTCTACTGTTGGTTCAACTCATGATGAGAGAGAAGGGAACGATTGCCCATGTGCATGCATGGCTGTAGGAGGGGATTGGTCGACGGGACTCTATAAAGCAGGGCCAAAGGATGGATGATGTAGGCATGGTCCCAAGGTGGTGAGGTCAACTGCATCATAGGAGCATGGAAAGTGGAGTGGTTGAGCATGGCAAGTGGAGTGGTTGCCGGTCAAGGAGGAAAAGAGATAGAGGTGAAAAGAAAGAAAAGAAAAGGAAGGAAGGAAAGTTACTATGGGTTTACATTTTTGTTGAGAATATAACCAATTCTATTTTTTATGAATTTCATTTCAAGCATTTAAAGAAACAGCATGATGCAAAAAGTATTAAAAAGTTTAAAATCTTACGTATTTTAATTATTCAAAATTTTCGATGTGTTACAATTTAAAATTTGGAATAGCGACTGATGAGAATATGAAAGAGCTATGTTTTTCTGCTTCTAGCTTTTAGTTCATTTTTTGGATTCTACCGCTGCAGATTCTTAGAATCTAAGTGATATTTAAGGAAGCTTATAACTTCTAGAAATTCTGTGAGAAGCTACATCTGGCAGAAGCTCCTCCAAATAGAGCCATAATGTCTCTACCCACACGTATGCCTATCTTGACATTCAAGCCCAACATCAGTTGATCGTGCCCGCTTCTGCGACGCATCCTGCACGACCTTCCCATGGCTGCTTGGTGCCGCACACCAAACTTAATCACCATGTGACAAGTGAACAGACTGCCACCATCTGTTTGATCTAGGGGTGGACAAAAACTCGAGCTTGTGAGCTCGGTTTGGGCTTGGCTCGGCTCAAAAGCGAACGTAACCAAGCCCAAGCTTGCTTCTCAACTCATTTCTAAAATGAGGTAAGCTCGAGCTAGCTCATAAGCTACTCATTTCGCTCGTAAGCCTAGGCTATCATGTGTTCACGTGAATTATCTTATTGTATAGTGGAGTTGTCACTGGTTATTACGTGGATTATAGAGAATCAAATATGTGAACTTGTTCTACTTTTGAGTGTTGGTATTTTTTCATGTTTTTTGTTTCTACTTACAAGTTATATATAGAGATACTTCTTACTGAAAGGCTTGCCAGTCAGCTCGAGCCAGAAAACGGGCTAAGCCAAGCTCATGTTTTAGCTTGATTTCCTAACCAAACCGAGCCGAGCCGAGCCAAGCTTGTGTTCTTACGAGCCTTCATGAGCTAAGTGAAGCCAGCTCGTTTCCATCCTTAGTTCCATCTTTCTCCCACACCACCGAAACAAGGGCCAAACCGGTGAAGTCGCGCGTGACGAGTGGATTGGGAGATTGGTATTCTGATACAGCAAGCAGATTACTTAGAAGTGTCTTTTTAACGCATGGAAGAGACAAGTTGTACGGTTTGTATCGCCGGCGAACAGAATGGTCGACGGTCCTCGAGTGCGCTGGACGGGACGGACCACCCATTTGATCCAAATCAAACGGCCGAGATAGAAACTGATTGTTTTTGAAAGAGAAAGATAGAAGCTGAAATCTAGGAGGAGGCAAATCTATGGCTGCTGGCCCACAAAAGGCTGCCTACTGAAGTTTGCGCTGAAAATTCGGCCCATTGGGCAGGTAGTATCAACAGCAGTCCGAATCAGGGAAAACCGTTTTGCCTTTGTCAATTATAGCCCCAGTCTAATTTACTAAAACCGATTATATCAACGCACAATCTATTAAAACCGATGCCTTTGGTCTCCTCCAGTAGTTGAATGGTGGTTCACCATGACTTTCACATCAGTAAAAACATAAAATAAAAATAGCTAAGGACCCACATGTCAATGTGCATTTCTCTTCTTCCTCCCTCCCTTCCCTTCCTCTCTGGCTCTCTCATCTCTTAGCCCGCACGAGCTGGCCGAACACGGACAGAGGCGTCGGATCTGCTCGCCTTCTCCAGCTCCCCGGCGACGTCAACGTTGGGAGAGCGTCAGGTCCGCCGGCGCTCCACGCCTCCTCGAGCTCCCCGGCGCTAAGCATTCTGCGGAAGGAAAGGAGGGGCGAGGCTCCCGTCGAGCTCGCAGCGGCGTCGGCGGCGGTCGGCATTGCCGGGGGATGCGAGCAGCGAGCCGCAGTGGCGGAGGCACGGTAGCGAATGCTAGTGCAAGACTTTACGGCGGGTGGCGGATACGGCCGAGGAGCTAGAACAGGAGGGCGGCCGCTGCCGGTCTCGGCCCTCCCTCTCCCACGTTGCTCCCTCTAACCCGCCGCGGCAGCGGGGAGAAGCTGGTCGGCTTGCGGCGCGCTGCCTTGCCTGCACATCCCTCTTTGTCAGCGCCCGACACCGCTGCCACTCGCCGTCGAGAGAGGAGGCGGAGGGAGACCCGCCAAGCCGGATGAGAGGTACGCGCCACCTCCGCCACCAGTAACATCTCTTCCGCCGTTGCCGCTGCTCCTCCCTCCCGCTTCCTCAACTCTGGGAGATCCAAGGAGAGCGGTGACGCTCGAGGGATGGGGAGCGGCGGCGTCCTTCCCCCCTGCCTATCCTCTATTCCGGCGAAGGGCAGGAGGTATCATGGGCTCTGGGCGAGTGGGATGGCGGAGTGGCGTCGACGGATCTTGGCGAAGCTCCCTGGCGGCGGCGGTGAGACCGGCCGACAGCGTGGGAAGGCCTGCCCCAGGAGCCGAACGACCCCAGGAGGAGAGGATAGAGGCTCACATGTCGCTTCTCCCTCCCCTCTTCCCTCTCTTCTCTCTTTCCCCTTTATCCCCTTTTTGGTGGAGGGCGACGGCCTCGCCGGAGCCAGGGGCGGCTGCACCACGCCTGGAGTTGGCCGGTGAAGGCGGCGGCGAGGAGGCAGAGGGAGAGGATGCGGAGAAGGGGACGAGGCCGAGGATGGCATCCGCCCGATGTGAGAGCGCGGCGATGCGGCGGGCAAGACTTCTCGCTGCCTCCCGATGTCCTCCTCCCTCCTCCCCGACGCGATCGAGCTCCAGTTCCGTCGCCGCGCGTGAGGTCCATGTCAGCCTCACCGACTGTCGGAGGCGGCTCCCTCCTCTCGACCGTGCCGGAGAGAGACATGAGAGAGTGGAGAGAAGGAAAAACAGAAGAGGCTGAGAGGGGAAGAGAGGAGAGGGGAGAGAGAAAAGAGGAAGGTGGGCTGTCATATAGGTTTTACGGTTTGGCCTCTATAGTTTTTTAAAAAAATTACCACATAAATATTATATTAATGTCACGTAGAATAAAATCACTTTTAAAATCACTTGAGAAGATAATTTGAGCGATTTTAGAAGTTAAGGTTTTATTGTTTAGGATTTAAAATTAATTTTGGTGTATAGTTGACGGAGATTAAAAAAAAACTTTTTCCTCCTAATCAGCCACCAGTTTGTTTGACGGGCTTGTCCGCGACAAAATTTGGTCCATACATCTCTTGTGAATAATCCTACGATTATGGCTGGCCTCATGGGTTTTTTTTTTGTTGACAAAGGAAATCCAGCTTTCTTGTATTGATGAGTTCCTATTATTGTTATTTCGATCTGCTATAATCGGTGCACAAAAAATTGATAGCGCTTACATGAACTTGAAGATCTTGAAGCGTAGTCTTAAGAGATTCTAGCATTGAATTGTCAGGTCAGAATTCAGAAACCATCATATACATATATCTGAGAGAGGCCCAAAAGATCGATAGCTCGTTGATACTACTATGTACAATCGAATCCACAGCTAGACATCTACGCTACTTGTTCTTCGTCGACGGGGTGATTTGATTGCTTGCTCTTGCACATTCATCTGGAGTTAGTGATCGACTCCTCTTGCTTCGATGCATGATGCAATTTTCTGTCCCTGCTTAATAGTAGAGCAGATGGGCGTAGGGAGACAGGCAGTGCTGATCCTGCCACGGGCTGCGCAGCTGCGTCAGGAACGGATCCTGCAGCCAGTCCATCACTCCGTGGTTCGCCGGAAGCTGCAGGCTGGGCAGCTGACTCACCGCCGGGAGCTGTAGGACGGACAGGCTCGCCGACGCCACCGTGACCGTCACGTCTGCTTCTTCCTTCTTGGCTTCCTTTGGTGCATCACCGTTCTTTCTACTGTTGCCGGACGGCGCCGGCGACGAGGACGAGGAGGGGATCAGGAAGCCGCTGTCGTGGACGTCGTCCGACGAGACGTACTCGTCGCCGGTGGAGGGCGAGGCGTCATGGACTAGAGGTGCTCTGGGCGTATAGTCCCCGTGGCTTGATCGCCTCTGCATTTCTTCCATTGCAGAGGCTCTCTGCTCCAGCTCTTTCAGTGGTGTGGCCTTCCGGTATATCTTGCAGAGCACCATGTCCTCCTGCAGCCAAACAGAGTGAGAAAATTCCCAACCAATATAAATTCTGTGATTCCTGGAGTAAACTTACATGCAGAATGGTAAATTCAAGCAAGTCAACCGTGTCAATTCTGAATTCTTAATGCCTGGTGCGCTTTCGTGGAATTTCTACATCATTGACGGTGCAAGTCTCCTGGGAAAACGACTACATTGCACACCAATTTCACACCAAAAACAGTCGAATCAATGAGAGCATTTATTCACAGCTAATGTGCTAGTACATGCGACATGACTATTCTCACTTCATTTTGGTATAATTTCAAAGATTTTTTTTCTAACAAGGTAGTACTAATGAACTCTACAATTGATCGTGTTCTTGTTAACTGCTGCGAGTATTATTACCTTGGGAGGCGGTGCTGCGGCGCGGGCGGCGCCGTATTCGGGGAGGCGGTACTCGTTCATGACCCAGTCCGTCTTGGTGCCGCGCGGTGCGCGCCCCTGGTAGAAGACGAGCGTCTTCTTCAGCCCGATCACCCGCTTAGGGTCGACGGAGCTCCGGATCTCCCTGTCCGAACCCGTCGCCTTCCAGAACCCGCGCTCCGTCGTCCGGTTCGGCCGCCCGCCGTTCCCGGCCTTCCGGTCGCGCGGCACGAAGAAGTACCACTCCCTCTCCCCGATCTTCGCCATGCCTGCACATTTTTACACCAAACATCATCAGATCATCCAGCTCAAACACACTAACTGCTTCCGTTCTTGATGAATTCTCTCACTGAGCCACCGTGTGTTGGTGTTACCTGGGAGGTCCCAGGGATCATGGCGGTAGATGTTGAGCGTGCCGATGATGTCGAACTGGAGCTTCTTGCCGAGGACGACGCGGGAGAGGTAGAAATCGAGGAGCTCTTCCTCCGTCGGGTGGAACCGGAAGCCCGGGAGGTCCTGCTCCAGTTCCATGGACGGCCCAACCACTGCCGCCATTGATGGATGATATCTCACTCCACTCCAGTTGGTGGCGATCGATCGCCTTTGCTGCTCTGCACTTCGCTGCTTGGCTTGCCGATCTTGGTTTTCACTGGAGAAGAAGGACGAGGTGGTGGCTGTGGTTGTGGATGCGGAGGCATCTAGCTTATATAGCAGAGAAGGCGTTGCACTTCACTGCTTGGCTTGCATACTTACGCGGTTTCCTGAAGAAAACTGGTCGCAGTTTCTGGTCAGTGGTGACAATGATCAGTGCAGTCTCAAGTGATAGTTCAGTAGTAAAAACAAATAATTTGGGCGGCTTAACAGTAAAATTTTAATGGCTGTATTTTTTGGAGGGGTTTGTTTATTTCTGGGTGTGCATTAGGAGATTTGTCAGGTCACATAAATTGATTCCTTTTTCACTCTTATGGCTTGTTCCTTTTTTCTGTGCTGAATATTTATGAATTAGTACTCTCCAGTTTGGCTACTGGGGTAAGAGTTTTTCCACGGTTTTTAATTTGAAAAGGAGCCCTATTTTACAAAGCATTACAAGTGCATTCATTTCTGAAGTACATGTTTACACCAACAATAATTCAGAAACACAATGTCAAAAGACTTATTCTGAAACAAGTATGTGCTGCTGTGTTGATGACTATAAATTTGCTCCTCTTCATGTTGTACCACTTGATTAATATCATTTAGAACTTTCGTGATTCGATTAAGAGATTGATTGCTCACTGTGAAGTTTCTAACATCCGAGGATGCAACTTCTCAACTTGTGGGATCTAATTAGCCATGAGCTCGTCTAAATGAGGTAAACATGTGACCTGTCGTGTTACAATCATATCTTAATAGCGTTGTTCTAAACTTCCAGTTACATATCTATTTGATATTACAGTCTAAATGTAATCAAATGTGTTTGTAGCAGTTGCTGCATGCAAAATTTCATCAAGGTGCATACTCCACATACTTAGGCTTTTCTTTTAGTAATTCCAGCTTCAACTTTGTCATCGGATCGTATAAGCCAAGTTAACAAAACCGATATATAAAATTAAAAAAAAACAAAACCGATAGTATAACACTACATGGTCATATTAGGCGATTACACATTGTTCAGACTCTCGAAACCGTGACCAGGCCAGATCATATACGATGTCCACATCAATGGAATATTGGACTTGGTATAAGCTTGTCGGATAGAGATTGCGTCCATTTCCAAAATTAAAGATGTCATTGTCATGTCCTACATTCTTGTTTGTTTCTCTTTGAGATACCTCGCTATCCTGTAATTATATTGTTCAATGAAAGTAATACGAAACCTTAATTTATTCCGTCTCAAGAAAAGGAAGAAGCAAGAGTAACATTTGATTAATCTTGCAGTATTATTCCAGGAAAGGCGGCCATATCTCATTTTGCTTGCACACTTCTGTTTACTGAAGTTTGGGCACAATCTTTCTCTGACTAGTTTGTTAAGAAAATTAATTTGAGTTATTTATACTGTTACAGATTTTTTAATGGTGTTTGGAAAGTTGCCGAGGATCTTGGATACTCTTACAAAGGAGCATCGAGCCAAATGTAGAAGTATAACAAATACAGTAACCCGTTACCATCTGATTGTCAATGTCATAGTACTTGTGGTCTAATTGAATCTTTTTTGAGGTAACATCACAGCAGTCGTAGCTTTTAAACATGTGGCTTTTAACATCTAGAATACTTTTCTTTTCAATGGGCATAAAACGACTGGAGAGATTATCTGTTGATCAGGCATCCCCAGTGTGAATTCGAACTAAGGAATGATGAGCAGGGAACAGCAAGTGTTGGTCAGTTCCACGGTTTACCAATGACTTGATGGCCTTCCAACTTCCGGAGGTGGAAAACAAACCAGGTAATTGAGGTTTCCATTTTGTCCCTGCTTTTACCTTACCTTCACTTTCTTACTGGAGACCAGAGTGGAGTCAGAGTGAAAAATGACTTTGATTTCAAGCAAGAGACTAGAATTGAATTACTATACCATGAATGCTTGAGATAATTACAAACAATACATAGTCATTTACTCCTTATGATTGCAATTTGGAAATATGTGGATGATCATAATTTCCGTAGTAACTCTTTTAATAGATAATATTTCTGTAGGAAATTTGAGGTTTTCTCCCATCCTTAAAGAGATATATACTGTTAGACAGACCATTGGCTAGTTTGTATATATATATATAGACCCGACCCCCTTTATACGTTCGGGGTCTTAGTCACTGTACATATTCTACATGGTATCAGAGCGAGTTTAGATATTTTCGGCGTACTAACTTCTCCCTCCGACGAGCCGACCCTTTCCTCCTTGTCGTCGACATCTTCTTCCCATCGTCAACCCTCTTTCCGTTACTTTTCTCGCTCTCTCGTCCTCGTTTTTTCTTCTCCCCGTCTCTCCCGCAGTCATCTTCTTTTCTCCGTCCCACCTCCGTGCGACCAGGCGACGGTCTCGATCCGCCTCCTCGTCTCGCCTTGCACCCATCTCCGCTCTTTTCTTCTTGCTTCGTGCATCTCTACTTCTCTGACGCCGGCGCACCTCCGCGCTCGTCATCTTCATCGGCTGAACTCGTCCGCCCTCCCATCGGCTAGACTTGTCCAGCCCTCCATCGGCTGGAAACCTCCCTCGGTTCTCGCCTTTTCCGACACGCTCAACGGCTCTCGGACGCGAACCTTCTCTCCTCACGTCCGAGCCACTCCAACGTGTCCACGTGTCCACGGACACGAATCCCTGCCTCCCGGACGCGAACATATTCTCTTCGCGTCCGGCCACTCCCTGTCTTTTTCGCGTCCGCCCCACTCCTTGGCCTCCACGAGTCCACGGACGTGAATCTTCTCTTCACGGACGTGAATTTTCGCACGTCCGTGACCCAACTACTCTCTGACCCACCCACTCTATCCTCACCTACTCCGCTGCCTACTCCCCATCGGCCAACCACTCCTCATCGGCTGGCCGGTCCACTTCCCATCGGCTTCTCACATCCTTGATCGCCCGATCCATCCTCTCATCGGCTTCCCCCTCCCATCGGCTTCTTTCTCCCATCGGCTCTTTGCTCCCGTTCTCCCGTCATGGCCACCGAGTCCGCTCTCAGCTCTGGCACTCTCCCAGTCGCCGAGTCTGCTCCGGCCCTCGGTGCCTCAGACCACACCTCGGGCACCACCTCGCCGATCTTCTCCACTCTCTACGCTGCTGTGAACGTGAAATCTCACGTTCCTATCTCCCTTGACCTTAACGCCAATTATTCCAAGTGAGTTTTCTTCTTCAAATCCCTCTATGGAAAATTCGGCCTCCGGTCCCATATTGATGGCTACGCTCCACCTCGCCCCAATGATCCTCAGTGGGACATCGCCGAGTGCTGCATGCGCAACTGGCTGCTCGGCTCAGTTGACGACTCTGTCCTCGACCTCGCCATGGACGATACCGACCCCACCGCCCGGGATCTCTGGATGGCCATCGAGCGGATCTTCCTGGCCAACAAGCAGCCTCACGCCATCTTCCTCCTTAACGAGTTCCACTCCATGGTACAAGGCGACTCCTCTGTCTCCTCATACTGTCAGCGCCTCAAAGTCAAGGTTGCTGCTCTCCAGGACATCGGCCACCCTATGGCCGACTCTCAACTCGTCCTCGCCCTTCTACGAGGCCTCAATCCCTGCTTCTCCAACACCGCCGATGACATCGCCAATGCCACACCTCTTCCATCGTTCGCCCGAACTCATGACATGCTAGTTCTTAAAGAATTTCGTCTGGCCAACGATGAGAAGACAGTGGCCCACACCGCTCTTCTTGCCGCAGCCGATAATGGCTGCCAAGCTTCTTGCCCTACCCCTTCTTCCTGCGGTTCTGGTGGCCATGGCTCTGGCCACAGCAACACAGCCCGCATCGGGAAAGGCAAGGGCAAAGGCAAAGTAGAACCTGGCAGGGTCCGATGCAATCACGACCTACCTCGGTCCCTACCCACCCTGCCGGTCCCACGGGTCCGTGGCTCTGCTACAACCCCTGGGCGCCCCAGCCCCAACCCCAGCCACATAGCCCCATCGGCTAGCAACCCGAGGTTCTCGACGCTCATCCCCAGGCTCACCTGGCATCGGCTCCCGTTCTGCCGCCTCAGCCGATGCTACCGACCCTACCCACCCAGTCGGTTCCCTCCTGGAACCAGGCTGGCCTCGTCACTGCCCTCAACCAAATGACGCTCCAACCACAGCATCCTTGGGTGCTGGACTCTGGGGCGTCTTCACACATAACGTCATCGGCCAGTATACTTCGCTCCTGTCACCCCTCTTTCTCCCCTTTTGTCACCATCGGCAATGATCACTCTCTTCCTATCCAATGCCGAGGTGACTCCTCTCTATCTACATCCACCACTAACCTCCCCCTACGCAATGTTTTATCGTCCCTTCTCTTATTCACAATCTTATATCTGTTCGCCAATTCACAAGAGACAACAACTGCTCCATTGAATTTGACGCGTTTGGTTTCTCTGTGAAGGATATCCCAACCCGGCGACAGATCCTTCGCTGCAATAGTGTCAGAGACCTCTACACCATTCCCGTTACGTCGTCCACTCCACACGCCAGCGTCGCCCTCTCCACCAACCTTTCGCACCTTTGCCTCGGCCACCCCGGCCCCGACGCTGTCACCACCCTCCGTCGCAGCGCCTCCATCCGATGTACTCACAGCAGCTCCATAGTTTGCCACTCATGTCAACTTGGCAAACATGTGTGTCTGCCCTTTTCTATTTCTCTCTCCTATACCTCGCGTCCATTTGAACTTATATATTGTGATGTATGGACATCTCCAGTTAAAAGTGTCTCTGATAATTAGTATTATCTCACTATACTTGACGATTACACACACTATTGCTGGACCTTCCCGCTCATCCACAAATCCGAGGTCGCCTCTCACCTCACTCACCTCATCACATACGTGTCCACTTAGTTCAACCTCTCCATCAAGACTTTACAAGCCAATAACGGTACGGAATTCGTTAACCATACCGTTACAAACCTCCTCACCTCGCAGAGCATCCATCTCCAGCTCTCCTGCCCCTACACCTCTCCTTAGAACGATAAAGCCGAGCGTCTCCTTCGCACCCTCAACAACATCAGTCGTACCATGCTACTTCACGCCCACTTACCCGCCACTTATTGGGCCGAAGCTCTGCCTACTGCGACGTACCTTCTCAATCGGTGCCCATGATCCTCCGTTCAAAATAACGTTCCCTATCCCCTTCTCTACTGCACGGCGCCCGACTACTCCCACCTTCGCGTTTTCGGGTGCCTCTGCTACCCAAATCTCACCGCCACAGCTTTCTACAAACTTGCTCCCCGCTTCACCGCCTGTATTCTCCTCAGCTATCCCACCTCTCACAAGGGATACCGATGTCTTCCTTTCCACCCGACGAGTCATCGTCTCTCGTCATGCCATTTTTGACGAGACATGTTTTCCCTTCGGTCTACTTCATCCGAGATTCGCCTCTAGTGATCTCGACTTCCTCCTCACCAACACCGTGCTGACCAGGTCTCCTCCACTGTCCTCTCCATTGGCCCCCTCATCAGCCACTGCTGAGGATTTACCCTTCATATATCCCACCACTACTCGGTCCGATGTCCCCACCATCGGACCCACCTCCATCGGCCGATACCGATCCTATTTATCCTTCAGCCGATACCGTTCCCTCTCCATCGGACACCCCACTTCCATCAGCTCCTCAGTTTCCATCGGCTCCCTCTACCCTATCGGCTGATCCATCTCTATCGGACTAATCGGAATACTTGGCCCACCCGACCTCATCGGCTCAGGCCGATCTAATTCCTCCTTTTTCTCTCGTTTACAATCACCGACTCGGAGCCGATGACGCCCCCACCCGACCAGTTCTTCTCATTACTTCCGCACCCCCATCGGCTCCAGTTACCTCCACCTCTCACATGGTCACCCGCTTCCAGACCGGGTCTCTCTGCCCCACTCAGCGCTACCGTCTCTCCGCCGTCCACAGCTCTATCTTACCCATCCCGGTAACTTCTCGCTCAGCCCTGGCCGACTCTCAGTGGCGCGCGGCCATGGTCGACGAGTACAAGGCCCTAATGGACAACGAGACCTAGCGCCTCGTTCCTCGACCTCCCGGCGCCAACATTGTGACCGGTAAGTGGACTTTCAAACACAAATTCCATGCCGATGGCTCCCTTGCCCGTCACAAGGCTCGCTGGGTAGTCCGGAGTTTCTCTCAACGACCCGGTGTCGACTACGGCGAGACCTTCAGTCCCATTGTCAAACCCGCCACCATCCGAGTCGTCCTCACCTTGGCTGCCTCTCGCTCCTGGCCGATCCATCAACTAGACGTGAAGAACGCTTTTCTTCACGGCCACCTGACAGAAACAGTCTACTGCCAGCAGCCCCCAGGCTTCGTCGACCCTTCTCGTTCCGACGACGTCTGTCTCCTTCAACGCTCTCTCTACGGCCTCAAACAAGCCCCTCGTGGCTAGTACCAGCACTTTGCTGCCTATCTTCGGCACATCGGCTTCGTGGTCTCTGCGTCCGATAGTTCCATGTTCACTTTCCATATTGGCTCCGCCACTGCCTATCTACTTCTCTATGTCGATGACATTGTCCTTACAGCGTTTTCGATATCTCTCCTTGACTAGATCATGGCTCGACTCCACTCTGAGTTCGCCATGACCGATCTTGGTCTCTCCACCATTTTCTTGGTATCTCCGTAACCTGTTCCTCCCACGGGCTCTTTCTTTCCCAACGCCAGTACGCCATCGACCTCCTCCAGCATGCGGGTATGGCCGATTGTCACCCCACTATCACCCCGATCGACACTCGAGCCAAACTCTCTGCTGCCGATGGCGTCCTCGTTGCTGATCCCTCTCACTATCGGAGTCTTGCTGGGGCTCTCCAATACCTCACACTCACCCGATCTGATTGCACGTACGCTGTCCAGCAAGTGTGCCTTTTCATGCACGCTCCGCGTGAACCTCACCTCGCGCTGCTCAAGCGCATCCTACGCTACGTGAAGGGCACCCTCTCCAGTAGGCTACATCTCAGCTCCAGCCCCATCAACTCCCTCACCGCGTACTCCGACGCGGACTGGGCAAGCTGTCCCGACTCTCGACGCTCTACGTCCGGCTACTGCATTTACCTCGGTGACACTCTCGTATCATGGTTCTCAAAACGCCAGACTACAATGTCCCGGTCCAGCGCCGAAGCCGAGTACCGCGCTGTCGCCCACGTCGTCGCCGAGTGCTGCTGGCTTCTCCAGCTTCTCTAGGAGCTCTGTGCACTCCTCTCCACTGCGACTGTCGTCTACTGCGATAATGTTAGTGCCGTCTACATGACTGTCAACCCGGTCCATCACCGACGCACCAAGCACATTGAGATCGATATTCATTTTATCCATGACAAGGTCGCATTAGGACAGGTTCGGGTGCTCTATGTACCATCGGCACATTAATTTGCCGATATAATGACCAAAGGCCTGCTCACGCCTTTGTTCACCAGTTTTCGGTCCAGTCTCTGCATCTGTTTCTCTCCCGTTGCGACTGCGGGCGGTATTAGACAGACCACTGGCCTGGGTTATATATATATATAGACCCGACCCCTTGTATACGCTCGAGGTCTTAGTTATTGTATATATTCTACATATACGTCCCCACTATTTGAGAAATACAAAAATTAAATGGATTGAACTGATTACTGTTAAGAATGGCGATATTTTTCTCGTCCTTGGAAGGTATTGAGAGGTAACATATGCCTCATAGTGTTAGACGGTTAGCCAGGAGGTATATACCTTATGAGTAATACAACCACCTATAACTCTAAAAACCGGGGAAAAAATCAAGAACAGAAAGATGTTTTTTCAATTCTATTCTAGCCTATGAGATTAGTTTTGGTATCTCCCTTTATGCATAGGTATACTATATACCTCTGTAACTTTACAAGGCAAGTCTAAATAATAACATGCCTCTATCAGTTTTTTTCTCTCCAGGATATGCTTTAACATAAGAGCGCATTAGGGGGTTTTCATTTCTTTGTAGTTTCCATTCAACAAGAGTTTCTATCTGTTTCCATGACAGTGTACCAACAACTGAACATTTCCTTTTGAAACGCGGAAATCAGTCCCAATTTCTACAGAAATTAAACTCACTCTTGTAAAATTCCTCGAAAATTTCCTGCGTTCCAAAGATAGGTGATAAGGCTATGGAGGTCAGCCATTTTTATAAGCTCGATTGAGAGCCTACACCGCTAGTACCCAGTAGACATTAAATTTTCCAGATTTATTTCTTCCTTAGCTAGTTAAGTGTGTGGCTGCCAGTCGCCTTTTGGTCATCTTGACCGACTTTGAACAAAGACTTCATGTATTTTCATCATGAAAAGGACTTGTGTGACGAACCTAACGAATTCCTTGTGGACCAACCAAAAGCTTATATTTTCTCACTATTTGTCAGCGACGTTAAACGCATTCTGTCGTGACAAATACATGAGGAACAAAACTCGGCTTCCTACTAGCTATGGTAACATACACCGATCACAATTGACAGGAGAAAAAAGAGTAGAATAATCTTCCTCATAAAACGATCAGAGTTCCTGAATTTCAGCAAGAACACTGACGAGATCAGAGCGGTCGGAGTTGCCCGGCTACTTCCTAAAGTTTGTCAGGCAAAGTGCTTGATGGTTTATGCTGTAAGAACAGTACGTTAGTTAGGAAAACGGCTGGGAAGTCATGCATATGACGAATATGATTCTAGCAGCGTTGAGTTTTGTTTGGAAAAATGGTCGATACCTGTCCGAATGTCGTGAAGGAGAAGCAATAGTACCTTAACTTGTGTAGACCAGATACAAACAGAAGACTGCACGCTGATTGGTTTCATAGCTCGTCAAGAAAGTTAATCAGTAATGTAAAGAGTAACAAGAATATGAAAGCATGCATCGTAGTAGTTTCTAGAGTAATCAAACGGATCAACTTTTAGCTAGTTACAAACAGTTTCAGTAATGCCAACTATGAGACCATGTCATAAAAGTACCACATTGATGCATTTTCTGTGGTTTGGCAAAGAAAAATGCGGTGTTTAGTTTGGCCTCACGCGGCCTTTTCTTTTCCTGTTGAAACTAAATTTGAAGGTTGCATCACACTGATAGACAGTCAAGCGCCGTATTTCTCTTTTCTCGTTCTTTCCTTGACCGGTTAAAATTGCACTGTGCCCCTACAAACAAACAAATAAACAGAGTATGAATTCCAAGCCTCTAGCCAGTCATCCATCACCAAAAACAAAAAAACAAAACAAGAGATTGAATTCCAAATCCATGACCTTTCATGCATTCACACACTCCAAGGCCTCCTTTGGATCCTGTTATTTTTCAATTATTTAACTGGATCGTTACACCGGATTATTTGCTCCGTCATTAAAAAATACGATTTCTTAAAAAGATTTTGTATACTCGTTCAAACCACCCGTTCTAATAATCTATCAACCGTACAATAAAGAAACTTTATACCAGTAGGATTATTTTACAATTCGAACTAACGACACGGGACGTTGCCAGTTGCATTTACTTATTACGACATGTTCGGTACTACTCCATGCATGTTCTCTAATTGATTGGACAGCAGAAATTAAATCATGTCAGTTGCAGATCTCTTTGTTACAGTAATATAATACTAGTCCCACCAGACTACCAGCGACCTTGGGGGTGGACTACACCGCGTGAAAGGGAGTAGGCTGGGCGCCATTACGTACTGGGTTGCAGCTAGTGAACATGGCTGTGCTTGATTTTTCCTCTGCACGTCCGGATGTCCACGCTCTGAAACGGGGAACAGAGACAGTAGCCATAGACTTCTAGTCAACGCAGAAGCGACCCTCCAAGTCGAGTCGTCCACCGAGGAGACCACACGCCTCACGTCCCTGATCAACTGGCCGAGCAGCTAGCTAATTTTCTATAGCCTCCTCATGGGCACACAAGTTAATAGTAGTTTCTGTTAGACTGGTCCATTCGAACCATGTTAAATTAGACCCGCTCAGTTGGCATGCTTGACCTATTCAACGTTCTGTGCATATGCACGGTGAACTAACCCTAATCCCTATTTATATTTATTTATATTTATATGGTATCAGAGCCGCAGCGACAATTCGTTCGATCCGATTCTCTCGCCACTCGATCTCTCCACTATTTTCTGCTCATTCAGACTTGCCGCCGCTCGATCTCGTCATCCGCGCACACCTCTACCTCGGTGTTGTTGTTATCGTTGAGATCTTGCTAAACCCTACCACTAACCCGTACTCTCGCCACCAACCCCGTGTCACTGTTGCCGTTGAGAGTGTGCTCAAATCCATGGCTCCCGATACAACTACAGAGAAACATCGTCTACACCGCGAGGTTGCTGAGTTCGAGACCGACGCCACCTACCAGAGGGCCGCCGAGGACCACGAAATCGCCCTCATCATGCACGAGGCCAAGCATGCGGCTATGCCCGCACAAGCCCTTACCGTCCTCGAGACAGTGGATCACGCCGCCAACAATTACAGCTGGTGGCGAACACTTTTTCTCGTCGTCCTAGGCAAGTATGCCCTAACCAACCACGTCATCTCCGACGTCGACAACTCCAACCGCTCGGCGTGGATTCAGATGGACTGCACCATCCTGACTTGGATCTACGTTACCATTGCCGCCAACCTCCAGCAAACGGTAATGCTCCATAATCCAACTACTCACACCGCCTGGTCTGTTCTCGAGTCGACGTTCCTCGGCTAGCACAAGTCGTGCACGCTGCTTCTTTCCGCCGAGTTCCGCACCGTTAAACAAGGAGTACCTCCATCACCGACTTCTACCATCGTCTCAAGACGATGGCTAGTGCTCTCTCTGAGTTTAGGGATCCAGTTGGCGACCACACTCTTGTGCTGACCCTCCTCCAGAGACTTAATGGCAAGTTTCGTCACATGATCTCTAACCTAAAGATGCAGCGGCCATTCCCCACCTTCGACGAAGTGCACACTCTACTCCTTCTCAAAGAAATCGACATCGACGACGCCACCGAGAATGCTCTACCGCCCACCTTCATCGCCATGCACCGGCAGTGCCGTCTAGGTTGGTCTGCTCGCGGGGGCTAAGGACGAGGCAACCATGAGGGCTACAACTCTAATACATGCCCTATCAACCGTCACCATGGTCGCGGTGGTAAATCTGCCTCCCTGGACGCTGGCACCATTAGCTTCGGCCCACACCATGGAGGTCATCCCCTAGTCGCCTTCTTCCTCAATCCTTGGGCGGGGACTGTGTAGCTATGGCTACATCTTTATGGCCCCAGCCACACAACAGGGTCAACACCATGCCACCCACTCTCATCGTTCGAACCACTAGCCACCCTTACCACCTTGACATACCCCCCTATTATACCGTAACGTCCAGTTTTGGGACTTTCCCGTGGTTCACCTATAGGGGTGTGCCCACCTTGCCACTAGGGTACATGTACGGGGCATGATCGCCTCACCGCCGGGGTTTGCCTATGACGGGCTGCCCTCTTCACCGCCTGGTTTTGCTGCTGCCCCACCTGTTTTCACTATCGCATCGCCTGCTCCACCTATGTCATCGCTAAGCTCCTAGTCCCCGATTGCAGCCCCTCCTGAGATCAGACATCACTAATCAATAGCTTTAACACTTTGGCTTTGACTCCGCTGGCCTCGAACGAGTGGTACGCTGACTCCGGGGCTAGCTCCCATATGGCCAACACCACTAGTATACTCACTTCCTCTCAACCTCCTTCTTCATTCAATCCATCATCGATCATTGTAGTCAACGGAGCACTACTCCTTGTCACCTCCGTTGGGTCATCTATCATTTCCACACCACAACGATCCCTTATTCTCTCTAATGTTTTAGTTGCTCCTAGCATTATCAAAAACTTAATTTCAAATTGTCATTTCACTACCGATAACAATTGCTCCATTGAGTTTAACCCATTTGGCCTCTTTATGAAGTACTTGCAAACTCGGAGCGTGATCGTCAGATGCATTTACACGAGTGACCTCTACCTATTCTTTCTGTCTACCATCAACTCTCCTACCCTTACCACCATTGCCTGCTCCACCACCATCTGACATCGTCATCTTGAAAATCTTGATCCCGAAACTTTATCAAAGCTTATCAACTTTAAAGCTATTTCTTGTAATAAGCATACTTTTGACCATATATGTCATGCTTACCAGTTAGGCCGACATGCACGCCTTTCTTTCAACAAGTCCACCACTCGTGCACCTCACCCCTTTGATCTTATACACTGTAATCTTTAGTCATCCCCCGTTGTTAATGTATCGGGTTATAAGAACTATCTCGTCATTCTCGATGATTGCACTCACTATACGTGGACTTTCTCCCTCCACGTCAAGTCCGATACCTTTACCGCTCTATCCAACTTTTTTCCATATGTGCGCACCTAGTTCAGCACCTCCATCAAGCAAGTCCAGTGCGACAACGGCCGTGAATTTGACCACTCCTCGGCCCGCACGTTTTTTCTTACAAATAGAGTCATTTTTCGTATGTCTTGTCCATACACCTACCAGTAAAACGATTGAGCTAAGTGTGCTCTTCGCACTATCAACAAAATCGTGCGCTCTCTCCTCTTTCAGGCCAGTCTCCCTCCTCGTTTATTGGGTTGATTCTCTCCATACAGCTACATACCTCCTTAATCTTCATCCTACTACAATTCTCGATGGCCTCACTTCATTCTATGCTCATTATCGCACGCATCCATCCTACACTCATCTCCTCATGTTTGGCTGAGTCTGTTACCCAAACCTGTCCTACATAACTCTACATAAATTTTCTCCTCGCTCCTCCTTATGCATCTTTCTTGGTTAATCTACCAATCACAAGGGGTATCGATGTCTTGATCTTCATTCCAACAGAATCATCGTCTCTCGACACGTCATGTTCGATAAATCCTTCTTTCCCTTTTTCGATATGTCTACATCTCCCTTGGATCCAACCACTCTAGATTTCTTGGACGATAATGACTGCTCCACTTTGCCCATCAGGCCTCGTGATGTGTCTATAGGTACACCTCCCAGGAGTGCCACACCTGGTGCCATCAGGTCATTCCGGCTCTCCTCTAATATTGGGCCTCCATGGGTCGGGTCAACCTCTTCACCGCGACTCCTGTGGACACCACATCCCAGGTTGTTACTAGCAACACGGCCAAGCCCTTTGCCGTGACTCATGTGGACACCTCGTTCTAGGTTACTTCCAGCGACACCAGGCGTGCTATTGGACGTACTACCACCATAGCCCCACAGACAGTCATGTCCATCACCACCATGCACGGCATGCGCTCTCGCATTAAATCTGGATTCATTCAGCTAGTTGACCGCCTCAACCTTAACACGACGACTCTCTCTCCGATCTCGGCGTCTTTCAAATTAGCCATGTCTAATCTGAACTAGTGCGCTGCTATGCAGTCACAGTTCGATGCTATCTAGGCAAATGACACTTGGACACTGGTACCCTGTCCTTCTGGTGTTAATGTGGTCACTGTGAAATGGATCTTTCGCCACAAGTTTCTGTCGATATCTCTCTTGCTCACTACAAAAAATGATGGGTCCTACGGGGTTTCACTTAGCATCCCGACCTCGACTATGATAAGACTTTCAATCCGATCATGAAGCCCACCACCATCCGCGTGGTACTCAGTTTGGCTTTCTTGTGCTCTTGGCCTATTCATCAACTTGACGTCAAGAATATATTCTTACATGGCACATTGACAGAGACAGTGTATTGCGCCCAATTATCAGGGTTTGTTGACTCCTCGCAACCTAATTATATATGTTGTTTGAACCACTCTCTATATGGACTCAAGCAGGTCCCACGAGCTTGGTACATTCGCTTTACTTCTCATATCACATCCCTTGGATTTGTTGAAGCTAAGTTCAACACCTTACTATTCATTCACTGTCGCGATACTAATATGGTTTTCTTGCTCTTTACATTAATGACATCATTCTCACGTCCTCATTCGAGCGGTTCCTTCAGCAAGTTATATTGATTCTCAGGCAGGAGTTTTCTATGACAAATATGGGTCCACTTCATTAATTCCTAGGCATCGCTGTCGGCCATCGGGATAATGATCTATTCCTCTCACAAAGACAGTAAATGCTGAACGTTCTAGACCGTACTGGTATACGAGATTGTAAGCCCGGCAGTACTCCCATGGACACTCGCTCCAAATTGTCCGCTACTAGGGCTTTGGTACCTGATCTCACTCACTAGAGGAGTACTACAGGTGCACTATAGTATCTCACTTTCACCTGTCCGGACATCGCATATGATGTTCAACAGATTTGCCTACATATGCACGACCTAAGAGACCCTCATCTTATCTCTATAAAGCGGATCTTGCGATACTTACAAGGCACTTTGAATCTCGGTCTTTATCTCTACCGAATTTCAACGACGGATCTTACATTTTATATTGATGCTGATTGGGCCAGGTGTCCCGACACTCACAAATCCACCTCAGGGACAATCTTGTCTCCTAGTCCTCCAAGCGCCAACCGACAGTGTTCCATTCCAGCGTCAAAGCTGAGTACCGCGCCATAGCCAATTGCATCGCTGAAGTCTGTTGGTTGCGCCAGCTCCTCATGGAACTTCACCGCCCTATTTGCCATGCCATCATCGTGTATTATGATAACATTAACGCCGTCTACCTCTCCATCAACCTGTGCCAGCATCAGCAAACCAAACATATGGAGATCGACCTACACTTCATCCATAAACATGTTGTCCTTGGTGAAGTTCATGTCCTCCATGTCTCTATTTCGTCCCAGTACGTCGATATCTTCACCAAGAATCTGCCGACATCCATTTTTTCTAAGCTTAGGTTCAATCTGAATGTTCACTCTGCTCCTAGTTTCGACTGCGGGGACGTGTTAGACTATATTCATTCGATCCATGTTAAATTAGGTCCATTCGATCCACTCAACCTGATGTATATGTGTTTGGCGTCTCGTGCGCCGGTGCGGTGACCTAACCTAATCCCCTTTTACGTTGACAGTTTCGGCTACATTACAAAAGTTGTCTTCATCAACTCGCAAACAGATTCGGCACCTCTGCAAAGTGTCCCATGTTAAGCAGCATTTGATTTGCTACAGTGCTAGTATTTGACGTGTGGACCTGCTGGCCGTACGAAATAAAGTTGTGTTGGATGCGTCTTAGAAAATGCTGGGAATCCAACATGATGAAGTATAGGACTTGTATAGCCACTAGAACAGGAACAGTAATTGGAATGGCCAGGACTCCAGTGGGAAGCATGGAATCCAAACTGCAGCAACCTCCTGCAGAGAGAACGTACTTGCCATCAACTCAACTCAGCAGTTTCAGCGAAACTTCCACAATTAAAGCTTGCCTGATCCCAGATTCCCAGTGCAACAGCCGTATCCGTATCGGCGTCCTGCATTCCTGCGCTGCCGGATGCCGCTCGTACGGTGCCATTCTGAAAGAGGAACTGCTTCAGCTACTTGCACAGGATCGTATTTGGGTGTGCGATTTGGTGCCATTGTGTCGTTGCCGCACCGCGTTTGATGGATCTGGCTGGTCAGTGGCCAACGGCTCCAGCAATTGGTTCGCATCTAGCCGCGAGTGAGACCGTGGGTGTCCAGCAATGGAGAAGCTGGTGCCGAACACGAAAGCGGCAATGGATGGCAAGGAGGAGAAGCCCAAGGTGCCGTCGAGCGACCCGGAGCTCGCCGACCTCGTCGCCGGTGAGCAGCCGCAGCGGCAGCGGGAGCACCAGCCGCCCAACATCTCCGAGATGAAGCCGCTCGCGCGGGAGGCGTACGGCGGCGGGATGTACGCCAACGAGGGGCGGAGGGAGCCGACGCGGCCGCGCGCCAGCTCCACGCAGAGCGCCGACGGGCCCGAGGAGGCCGCCATCAGGCCCAAGCACACGCCGCCGCCGTCCACCGGCGATCGCGACCTCGACATCACCGGCCATTCCTACATCCACTAGTTCTACGTGTCCGTGCCGTGCGTGCAGCCAGGCAGTTCGGCCCGGAACAAGATGTACATAGGTCGTTCCACGCTGGAAGCCTGTAACGAGTAGCGAATAAATGGAAAAAGTTTACTTGTTCTAACTGCGCCCAATGCCTGCCGGAGATCGTTAGTCTTCGCCCGCTACCACTATGGGCCTTTTCTTACTTTACCCATGGCCTGATCCTGCGGTTATCGTTGGGTATGATAATGGTAATACCATTATATCACATTAAATTTAAATAAATTTTAAAGTTAATTTAAAATTTTGATAAAATTTATATGGTTTTGGTTTCTCACTGTTTTATCACGGTTCCCGTGGTACCCCGTTCCTGGCTAGAGGCGAATGTCAAACTGAACTTTGTGGTGGTGAAATGATGGCGAGATATTTCGATAGCACAAAAACCATTTTAGCTCGAGCGGTGCTGCCACTTTTCCTCGACAGCAACGTGAGCTGCCCTGGCAGAGACCGCACCACAGCCAAGCCCAAGCGTAGATAGCCTCCAAAAATCTCGACGAGAACACGCGTGTCAGTGTCTCCACGGTCAATGTTTATCCACCGGCGGCGAGAGACACGAACCCCATCCAAAGCCGAGGAGGAAGGAGACGTGTTCCCCGGCGTCGCTCCATCTGCACGGCCGCTCTCAGCCGCGAGTTACCTCAACGACACCAGGGCGGCGCGCTCGCTTGCGGTGGGAGCCGGCCGTTTCGCTGTCGATCGCGTGTGACGTGGGCGATCCGTGGCCGCGAGGGGAGTCGCTTTTCCACGTAAGCTTGTCAGGACGGGCTGGTCTGATCCTGATCGGGCCCTGTAGCCGCCTGGCTGGCCGCCACGTCGGACAAGAGCGCTTTATGTCCACATGTTTGTGACCTCGCGTGGAGCCACGTAAGATAGCAGGCTATGTGATTTTGTGATCAGAGGCTGTACTACTCTACATTGGCGTGATTCAGAGAGGAGAGCGTACGTACGTCTACAGGGACCAGTGTTGCTTAACAAATTTCACGCCCATCTGTTTGCTTATACTGCTGCTGATCAGTATAAGCAGGCAGATGCTTATAAGCATAAGTAGTTCAATATGCTGATCCGGTTCAGCCCAATATACCAACCGATGAGCTTATGCTGAAATTACACATCCGCGACCGCCATCCGGGGCGCTTTATCTTTGCTACAAAGTGTGTGTGAGACACAAGCAGCACCAGATCTTCTAGTAGGAGTGCCAAAACAATTTGATCAGACGTCTCGGGATTCCATTCCATTATCGATGCTACACTGTATTACCTGAGAAAATATAAATAATTAGAAACAAAATGTTTTTATATATGAGTAAGTATACGCGTGCTATAAACACGTACCGCGTTTCCTAAAAAGATATTTTTTCATTAGTTTTTTTAGTGATGATGCTGAACTGATGGTAAGCCAGACTAGGGACGGTTTCTTGGGCCGGGCCGACTGTGTGGCTCCATGCTAACCGATCACACATAGGAGAGTAGCCACAAGCGTAGGACACGGTGGCATCCTTGCGGTGGGCCCACATCGCATCCCCTCCTGATTACTGCCAATCTGGACTCCCACCGACAGATGGGACCCACCAGCCTCCTTCCTCCTCTTCCTCGCCTAGCCCCATGCTCTTCTTCCTCCTCGCCACTCCTCTCCCTCACCTGCAAAGATCTCCCACCCCTAAACAGATCCAAATAAAAGCCCTGAAAGCTCATTTCTGTCTCCTCGTTTCCGCGAGCGGAATCCGAATCGGCATCAATCGCTCTCTCTGAGGTTCGGATGATGCCCGCAGTTTCCCTCCGCCCCACCGCCCCTTTTAAACCCTCCTCCCCCTCGCCTCCGGGTTTCCGCCGCCGCGCGCACCAGGAGCCGCAGAGGCGCCTCTCCAAGGCGGCGGCGGCCGCGCCGGAGCGCACCGAGGAGTGGCGCATCGACGGGAGCAAGCCCGCCGCTGCCTCCCGGGGCAGGCGGCGCGCAAGCCTCACCGCTATGCCGCCACTCCCCTTCCCTTCTCGTCGGTACGTGTGCGGTGGCTTGTCGCTAAACATGACCCATTTTTCTGCTCTATCCACTCAGAGCTCGCATTTGCCACTTACAATAACAAGCTATCTAATCATTCCAACATATGTATTGTTTTTCGCTTTATGTTATTGCGTAGTGACAAGTTAATGTGCCAATGCTTTCGACACACGCTTTTATATAGTGGATAAATCATACCTTTGTGCTGTTGTACTAATGCTCTTTGTTTAGAGATTGATTTTTGATACTAGACTTTTTTTGCTAGTATAGTTCCAGAAGGCAATCCAAGCAACAGGATTTCTATCCACGGTGCACGCCAAGAGGGCCAGCTCCTCAATCCTGTGATACTCCGCCGAAGAGAGGTGGGTTCCCTTGCAAATTTCGGCATATACTTATTGTACTTCAAAGGAAACGCCCGAATCCGTAGTTCCTAGTATATTTTTCAGCTTTGCTAAGGAAGTGCATGTGTTTCTTTGCCACCTTCCTTATAGACACTGGTATTGCTAGTGAGAAGGAATGGGGAATCAACCTTCTAGATGAAGCAGTCAAGGAGTCGGGGACAAATGAAGATGGAAGCACCTGGTACAGGAAGAGTGGAGAAGATCTCGGTGATAATGGGTACAGGTGTCGCTGGGCTAGGATGGGAGGTGAGAGTCATGATGGTACCACTGAATGGAAAGAGACGGTATGCTCTTGGTGTTTTAATTGATAATATTCTAGTTTTTTGTACAAATTTACCAAGTTGTATACCTGTGTGATGCACCTGAAGTAGTTGCCGCATTTTCTTATGGGAAGCATCTAGAAAAGATTTCCTGGATATAACCATTATCTCTCAAGAACTTCTTTATGTAATTTTTTGTCAAGCTGACCTTTGATGCTAACGAGCTGCTGTTGATGCCTTCGGCATTAGTTTGTTAGAATCAAAGATATGTCTGCCATCCTGCAAGCCGTTTTGTGCTTGTTCCAATATCTATGGCATGCACTCTGCAATAGTTCCAACTTGCACTTTCTTACTTGATTGAGAATAGGGATTTGCAACTATAATCTCCCAAGATTTCATAGGCCATAGCTAGCACTTTTGGCACATTAATCAATGCTTGATATAATTCTTGGGTTGTTGAAAAGATTTTTTTTCTAACAGATCTCAATAATTTATTATGTGGCAGTGGTGGGAGAAAAGTGATTGGACTGGATATAAGGAGCTAGGTATGAAAAATATCTTTATAATGAAGGCTCTGGTAGCAAATGGTCTTTGTAATTTGTTGTTAAATTTCGTAAGGATTCAGTTAATTTTATTATTGATGTGTACCTTTTCCCCTTAGGTGCATATTTGATCAGTTAATTTCGTAAGGTAGCATATTTGATCAGTTGTCGTTGACTTTTCAATACAAATCTCTCACATTAGGTGCGGAGAAGTCTGGGAAGAATGGTGAAGGTGACTCCTGGTGGGAGAAATGGAAAGAAGTTCTTTACCAAGATGAATGGAGGTCAATTATTGGCATGCGAATTCAATTATTTTAAAAATAATACTCCCTTGCATAAATAATATAAAATACATAATCTCCACTGAAGCTTAACTAATTTTGTCACCAAAAAACTAGTTTAATTTTCTTTGTTCCTGCCTGCTGAAGGAAAGCAAATTTAGGGGAGGGGGGGGGGGGATATTGTTGACTCCAGGGTTATACACCTGCAAACAAAGAACTTTGATGGTGTTAAGTGTGTGCAGTCTTTTGTTGTCTGTTTGGAACAATTCTGTTCAACTATATATCCATGTTCTATTAAATTATATTAGAAATTTAGCACACTATTGGCTGTTCTTATCAGACATGGTTATAAACTTCAACTTTCTGGATTTTTGGACACGTAACATATGCACCAAATATCGATTAGCATGCATTATTTTCTTGTTCCTCTTGTGGCCCATCCATTGGGTTGAAGTACCTTATTTTGAAGGAAACTTCTTGAGCTCAACTGCTTTAGGCCTTTTTAGCGTTGGAACAATTACTGTCAAGAACCACAACAACATTAGCTCTCCCGTGGATTGGGATTTTGGACCACACGAGCATGGAGTGAGATTCACAGTGCTCTGATCCACAATTTGTCCTGTTCAGAAAGTAGCTCTAAATGTATTGGGCACCAGATGTATTGCTGACTTAGTGTTCTCATGGTCATAATGATCTGTACTTTTGAACAAAGGTCCTGAATTCTCTTTAAGCTAGGGAAATTAAAACAAATTAATTAATAAATGATCATCTAGTACAACATTGTAAACTGTAATTCATAACATGATTTACATCGTGCAAACAGCAACCTTGCAAGAATAGAGAGGAGTGCTGAAAAGCAAGCGAAATCAGGAGCAGAAAATGCTGGGTGGTATGAAAAATGGTGAGCGTTATATAAGGCTTTTGTTTAGGTTTGGTTGCAATTGTTCTGCAAAACATTTGCTTGAACTGTTGATGTTTCTTTCCTAGGTGGGAGAAATATGATGCCAAAGGCTGGACAGAAAAAGGTGCTCATAAGTATGGAAGATTAAATGAACAATCCTGGTGGGAGAGGTGGGGTGAACATTATGATGGCCGAGGTTTTGTATTGAAATGGTGAGCCTATATATCTTATGCTATCTTGCAGTCTACTGTTATAATGTACTGTAGTTTATCTCCAGGCACTCCATATTCTTCACATTTTACACGCTATATGTTTCTTATGCTGAGCACAGTGTGACCTGATTTGCAGGTTGTGCATTTGCATTGTGCATCGTATTTGGGGCTAAAGTTATTTTATTTTTCACATTTACTTTGTTTGTCTGTTCAATCGCATTTGAAACATTTGATTTATGGTATTGGTAACCACTGCAATTCATTGGTATTACAGGACAGATAAGTGGGCAGAGACAGACTTAGGTACCAAATGGGGGGACAAATGGGAAGAGAAATTCTTTGCTGGAATTGGTTCTCGACAAGGGGAGACATGGCATGTATCCCCTGGTGGAGATCGTAAGTTTCATCATCGTTTATATGTAGGCACAGTATCCAACTTGATGATAGATTTGTTCTCTTTGGATGCTGGTATTAGGCATAAATGCTAGAACCTTTGGATTTTGATACATACAAAAAGTTTGCCTGATGCATTGGCTGAAATTCACACTGGTGCAATCTATTGGAAACTATTTTGGATATTTTGTTATCTAACATGTTCCTTTCATGTATGAGCTGTATCTACTGTCTGCGTACGCATTAGAAGTTGGATCCTGTTTATTGCATTGTTAAATATGTGCTCCACTAATAGTATGACTTATCTGATTTCCAATTGCCATCCACTTATCTGATTTGATACTTTCAGGATGGTCAAGAACTTGGGGACAAGAGCACTTTGGTAATGGGTATGTGCCATCATGATGCTAATCTTGCATTTTGTTTTGCTGACACTTGACATTAATAAATGATTTGAAACCACATGGGCTTGTCCTTTTTTAATGTCATTCTGCAATGGTGGTTCTTGCAACGATTGTTTTCTTAGGTGCCGTTCTCTTGTATTTCAGGAAAGTTCATAAATATGGGAAGAGCACAACTGGCGAGAGTTGGGATCTAGTAGTTGATGAGGAGACGTACTATGAGTAAGATTATATTTTGTTTATTGTTTTCTGACAGAGCAATTTCAGATTTGTAATTTGATGCAAGGTTGAGTCTCATCGATCTTTGCATTGTCGATTAGGGCGGAGCCTCATTATGGATGGGCTGATGTTGTTGGAGACTCAACACAACTGTTGTCGATACAGCCTGTTGAAAGGCCACCTGGAGTGTACCCAACTATTGACTTCAGCGCTTCATCACCACCTTCAGATGATCCACCAGGCATGCCTCCGCCTCTGCCTCTGGAATGAGTCATAACCAAGTGAAAGGTTTTCTGTCTAGCTTCCAATTTTGCCTGTAAGGGGAACATTCTTTGTAGAAAAGGGATCAGGCGCAGTATCGCGTTCATTGGTTCATTCATTCTTTCGTATGTTTTCCTTCCGCGGCCTAGCGTTTTTTTATCTGTTCGGACAGTTTGTTTGGTCAATTAAGCGAAATAATCAATGGCTCGCGATCATATTGCCCCCGTGCTTATCCATGTGCTTTTTGCGTTATGCTCCGTCCAAATAACAGAGGAGAAGCTCTCACGATGATATGCACGCGTTCGAGCTTTTACATTGTGATCTGGACACCACAGTTTGTCTATTGGGCTGTGTGGCGCAGAGACGTCAACTTCGCCGTATTGCTTGTCATTTTCCTCGCATCCAGCTCCAGCCTATCTGTCCTGCTTGGCTCCAAGTAAGCTGCCGTTGGACGGGTCTACTCGTGTTCAAACTTGGGACTTGAGTCCACATTGGCCTCTTGTGTTATAATACGATTAATTTGACTTGGGCTGCCCGAGTCATTGCGTTTTCTCGGCTGTATCTCTTGCGAAGTTGCTTGATTGATGAGTCAAGCTCCCCATCAAGACGCCAAGGTACTTGCTTGGCTAGCGTTTGAAGTCAATTTTTCTTGGGTTAATTTTGAAAGTTCAGTGAGTTTTGATCTCCAAATCAGACCCAAACCAGTCAATTTCACACAAGTTGCTCACCATTTTCTACTATACCGAGTAATTGATGCAATCGAATCAAGGATAGGGGATGGCCTAGTGGCCCACACTGCAACCATTTAAGCTGGCACTTGAGCAGGCTGCCTCCTCCCGCGTCAACGAGACAGTCAAACAAGCACCAGTTCCCACCCCTCAAACATCTCGAGCTTTCCCCCACCATGGCGTCGCTCACCGCCCGCCTCGTCGCGCCGCCGGCCGCTGCAATCCTCCTCCTCGTTTCCCTCCTCGCCGCCCCTGCCTCCGCCGCCAACTTCACCTGCTCTGCGTCTGCGGCCACCACTTGCCAGTCGGCCATCCTCTACACCGCCCCCAACGCCACCACCTACGGCGAGCTCATCGCCCGCTTCAACACCACCACCCTCGGCGACCTCCTCGGCGCCAACGACCTCCCGGAGACCACGCCTGCCACCACCTCCGTCCCCGCCAAGTCCACCGTCCGCATCCCCTTCCGCTGCCGCTGCAACTCCAACGTCGGCCAGTCGGACCACTACCCCATCTACGTCGTCCAGCCGCAGGACTGGCTCGACGCCATCGCCCGCAACGTGTTCAACGCCTTCATCACCTACCAGGAGATCGCCACCGCGAACAACATCTCCGACCCCAACAAGATATTTGTCAACCAGACGCTGTGGATTCCGCTGCCCTGCAGCTGCGACAAGGTGGATGGCTCTAACGTGATGCACCTTGCCTACAGCGTCGCCAGCGGGGATTCCACGGCGGGGATCGCCGCCAAGTACGGGGTAACGGAGTCCACGCTTCTTGCGATCAATAAGATCGACGACCCCAAGAAATTGCTCATGGGACAGATTCTGGATGTCCCGCTCCCTGGTACGTGCCTTGCTGTCAGTATGGTTCTTGCAATCTTGTGAACTTAGAATTTTGTTTACAGTGAATTTTCTCAGTAGACCAGTCGTACTACAAAAGTACAAACTTGAATTTGTTAATCATATTATTACCTGCATGGTTGACTGGGGAGACTGAAGATTAGTTGTGTTGTTCTCTTTAGTTTGCATAGGGAACTTAGGTTAGGTATGGTAAATTATTTGCAACATGCTGGTAATATATTGCTAGGATTCAATGATATTTACATTGAACTTACGCTATGGTCCCCTTGCATGGTGGAACTTATCAGAATCAAAATATCCGATCATGATTAGGAAAGTTGCTCTCAAGAAAAAGATAGCTGCGCATGCTTCAATTGTTGAGAGATTGACACCACAGTCCACAGAGCTCCACTAGCGCAAGAGCAGAAAGCCTCAAAATTCCATCCCAATGTTGAAGAATTTAAGATCTAGAGCTTGAGTTCCTGCACTCTTTGGACTTGTATGATTAGTTAGCTGTTGCTATCACCGGACAAACTATCTGACTTTGTGGTCTAAAATTATGAATAAACACGAATAAACTACTAGTACTAGTCCACAAAGTTGACCCTCGCTGTTCACAAGGTTTCAAAATGTACTAGTACTATATTGGATTGATCATGGTTCGTTCGATTTTTTTTTTGTATTGGATTGATCATGATGCTTAGTACTATTCGCTATCTTCGGTAAAAATGTCAAATATATGAAATGAGTTCCTAGACTTGGTACTAACTTCTCCTGGAAAATTGGTGTCCTCAGTTTGCCGTTCATCGATCAGCGATACCTCAGCTGACCACAATCTGATGCTCCTCCCAAATGGCACTTATACATTCACCGCAGAAAACTGCATCCGTTGCAGTTGCAGTGCAAGCACCAACCAGTAAGCTCCCCCTATTTCCATCTGTGTCCTAAGTTGTTTCTGATGAAGCAGTAACCATAGAAATGACATTTCTTTTCAATGTGTCAACCAGGCTAAATTGCACCGCGGTGCAAAGCAAAGGATGCCCGTCAGTGCCACAGTGCAGTGGAACGCTTAAGCTTGGTGACTCAAATGGCACCGGTTGCGGATCAACAACGTGCGCCTACGCTGGTTACTCCAACAGTCCATCACTCACCATACAAACCAGCCTTGCAACTAACCAGACAACAGCCTGCCAGAGTAAGTTTAGCCTCTGCAAATCTGCATATCATCGGAATCTCCGAGTTTGTTTGATTCAGAGAAACAGCAGGTTTCTGATTATTGATTTTGCAGAGGGAGGAACTGGGAGGTCGCAGTTCACCGGGTCGATGTGGAGGATGACTGTTATCTCCTTCCACATGGTGTTGATCGTCATCTGCTTCCTTTGATGTTGAAGACTACTGCAACTCTAGATGGTACTACATTTCAAAGAGATCTATACGATATGATTGTTGTCGTAACTTAGATTTCGATGACTGGTTTATCCAGCTTTGAAATTTGAGTTCTGACTCTGTTCTTTAGAGAATGATTGGCACTGGTACGGCTGCTTGAATAAAAACATTGATGTATGGGAATATGCGATTTGCATCTGAAATGAATATTCATTAGATAGGATTATCCGAAATAAAAAGATCCCATGTGTTTTTGTTATTGACGTTACATGGATATATAATGTACCATGCTGAAGTATGAATGGACTACCCTCCTTCCGTGATGGTGCTATACTTCAAGCACTTACACAATCAAAATTGATCTGAGCCAAATCACAGGCAAATGTTCGAAACTATATTCTTTCACGGTGACTAATTTAAGTACATCCTATATGATGCTGCATTTGACACAGTTTTAACTTTTAATACGGAGTTTATGCACTATCGATGTTGGTCTTCCCAAATTTTGTAGCATCTATCGGGTGTTTTATGGGATCATCAGAAAATATAGGAGTAGTGCTGGACGCTGTCTTCTTGGCAACAAAACCTACTACAATTTTGCTTTGCGTTGCATAAGCAGGCTTCCCATGGCTCTGGCCTTCTCCCGGAGCAAGAACTTCTGCGTCTTCCCCGTCGATGTCTTGGGCAGGTCGCCGAACACCACCGTCCTCGGCGCCATGTAATGCGGCAGCCGCGCACGGCAGAACTCTATGATCTCGTCCGCCGTCGCGCTTGCCCCTTCCTTGAGTGTGACAAACGCGCACGCCGTCTCGCCCCAGTGGTCGTCCGGCCTCGCCACCACCGCCGCGTCGAGCACGGCGTTGTGTCCGAACAGCACCGATTCCACCTCGATCGAGCTGATGTTCTCGCCGCCCGATATGATGATGTCCTTGGCGCGGTCCTTGAGCTGGATGTACCCGTCGGGGTGCCGCACGCCGAGGTCGCCCGTGCGCAGCCACCCGCCGCGCATGGCCTCCTCCGTGGCGGGCGCGTCCTTGTAGTACCCGCTCATGATCGTGTTGCCGCGGAGCATGACCTCGCCGACGGCGCGCCCGTCGGACGGCAGGCTCGCCATGGTCACCGGGTCCTTGATGTCAATGTCCTGCAACAGCTGGTGCTGCACCCCCTGGCGCGCCTTGATGCGCGCGCGCTCGGCGAGTGGCAGCGCGTCCCACTCGGGTCTCCACACGCACCGCGTTGCCAGCCCGTACGTCTCGGTGAGGCCGTACCCGTGCAGGACGTTGAAACCGAGCTCCTCCATCTTGGCCAGCACCTGAGGAGGCGGCGGCGCGCCGCCCGTCGAGATGAGGACCTTCCTCGGCAGCGGCTTCTGCTCCGACGCCGGCGCGTTCACGATCATGTTGAGCACCGTGGGCGCGCCGCCCATGTTGGTCACGCCGTGGCGCGCGATCTGCTCGAAGATGACCTTGGGCACGACGTTCCTGATGCAGATGTTCGTCCCGCCCTGCGCCGCTGTCGCCCAGACCATGCACCACCCGTTGCAGTGGAACATGGGCACGGTCCAGAGGTACACCGGCATTTGCGTCATGTCGTTGCAGATCAACGTGGCCAGCGAGTTCAGGTACGCGCCGCGGTGGCTGTAGATGACGCCCTTAGGCCTCGACGTTGTCCCCGACGTGTAGTTCAGCGATATCGGGTCGCACTCGTCAGCCGGCCACCTGATCTCGAAGCCGCGCAGCGCGCCCCTCAGAAGCGCCTCGTACTCCAGCCCGCCGCCGTGGCTGCTGTCGCCGGCGTCGGAGATCGCGATGACTAGTGGAAGGCTGGCTTTGGCATCGGCGAGCCTCCTCAGAGCGTCGTGGGCGACGGCGAGGAACGGCGAATCGACGAGGAAAACCTTGGCCTCCGAGTGCCTGAGAAGGACGGACACCATGGCCGCGTCGTGCCGGGTGTTCAGCGTGCAGATCACGCCGCCGGTCATCGGCACGCTGAAGTGCAGCTCGTACATCGCCGGGATGTTCGCCGCGATGACCGCGACCTTATCGGCAGCGCATATAGAGTTGGCTCGCGATACAACGTACTCCACAAAAGCAGAAAAGCTCATCGAGGCATCAAGCTCTGGTCACTTACCACGTCCCGGCGGCCGACGCCGAGGCTTGCGAGCGCGGACGCCCCGGCGAGGCACCGTTCCCGCGTCTCGCGCCACGAGTACTCCTTGCCTCCGGACACGACGGCCGTGCGGTCACCGAACACGACGGCGGCGCGCTCCAAGAAGCTCACCGGGGTGAGCGGCGCGTAGTTTGCATCGCTCCGCATCGAGCCTTCCATGGCACAGCTTGTGTCCGTGAAATCGGAATCGATTCGTCACACTCGTTGGGCTCTCCGAAGAAAAACCAAGTACAGCTAATACGATCAAACAGGTCGTGTACTGTTCTTGGTGGAGTATAATCAAGCAGATGACCAACTTTAACCCTTCCAAAGCTTTAATTTGTTGTCCAGCTGAGTCAGTCATCTTTCGCGTTCACTAATTAATTGTATGCGTGATGTGTTCATTATAGTACTCAGTTAGATTAAGACGAAACGCAGGCGGTGTGAGAAACTGAGAATACGTAGTACATCACTGGTCACGCTATCGTATTCATAATTTCATATCATGCTAGTGGAATTATTTTTGAAAAGCACTTGCATTTGGCGCAATGAAAAGAGCATTTGATCGGGACATAAAGACAATATTCTATTCTGAAGCACGCTAGAAATGCAGAAATGTGTCAGCATTGTGTACGTTTGTGTCGGCCTTCCAGCTGGGGAAGCTACTAGTACAGGACAATGGAAATGGTAGTTGAATTATTTGCCAATAATGACATATTGTCTCGCCCCCTTTACGTAGCTTAGCTGGATCCCCTCCTAGATATCATCGAGCGAATTGGATTCGGTGTGTATACAGTGTACTTGAGCCCAGATGTTAATCCATGTCTTCTAGAGTATTTAAAGGTAAAATTAGTATGAGATGTAGGATGGGCACAAATTTGTGAAGCCGCTGAGATAATATGATATTTACCAAATTTGCCACATGAATTGGTAGCAGGATGCCAGCTAAACATCATATAAATTGAGAAACCGTTAGCTAAACTAATCAAATTTAAAAAAACCGCAAAATCAAATTCAAACTTCTTTTTTTAATTTTCACCCGGGGGGGGGGGGAATTCCCCACCTGAATATTATTGAAGAGAAAGCAACTGTACAAAAACACGAGATTACAAAAGAGTGAAGGGGCTAAGAAAAGATAGAAATAACAAGTTTATCCTGATGTTTGATTCTATGCGACCAGAGCCCTATGTCTTCAATGCAGCTTCGGCGAAGTCTTGGGATTGAGGGGGGTAAATTTCTGAAGACAACTTCATTGCGATGGTTCCAAAATCTCCAGCAGCATAAGAGAAAGGACTGGTGGAGCTTGTTCGGCAGGGAACCTGAAGGTTTGCTGTCTTGTAATCGTTTCATGCATGAAATTTTAGGGTGGAGGCATATCGCTGCCCAGAAAGCTACAGGGAGTGGACTGTAGAAAGAAGTGATCAGTATCTTCAGAGCACTGATGGCATAGCTCGCATGTCGCGGACTGTCTGGATTTCACTGGTTTTGAGCGGTGATTACAAAAACCGACAAAACCGCTCTGGAGCGGTATTCAGTTTGCGAAGAAGCTTTGAAACTCTGGACGCTACAGCATCCCCATCCAATGTCCAACAATGCACAGATGATCTTACAGTTTACTATGGGCAGACTTGGTGAGGCTGCCCATAGCCCGGGCCTTCTCCCGGAGCACGAACTTCTGCGTCTTCCCCGTCGACGTCTTGGGCAGCTCACCGAACACCACCGTCTTGGGCTCCATGTAATGCGGCAGCCTCTCCCGGCAAAAGCTCATGATCTCGGCTTCCGTGGCGTTGGCGCCATCCTTGAGCTTCACGAACGCGCACGGCGTCTCCCCCCAGTAATCGTCCGGCCTCGCCACGACCGCCGCCTCCCACACCGCCGGGTGGCTGAAGATCACCGACTCTACCTCAATCGAGCTGATGTTCTCGCCGCCCGATATGATGATGTCCTTGGCCCGGTCCTTGAGCTGGATGTACCCGTCAGGGTGCCGCACGGCGAGGTCGCCGCTGTGCAGCCACCCGCCGGCCATGGATTCTTTCGTCGCGCCGATGTCCTTGTAGTAGCCGCTCATCACGGTGTTGCCCCGGAACATCACCTCGCCCACCGTCTGCCCGTCGTACGGCACGTTCTCCATCGTGGCTGAGTTTTTGACGGCGACGTCGTGCATCGCGATGTGATGGAACCCCTGCCGCGCCTTCAACCGCGCGCGCTCCTCCGCCGGCAACGCGTCCCACTCTGGCATCCACGTGCAGACGGTGGCGGGGCCGTAGGTCTCGGTGAGACCGTAGATTTGGTGTATCACGAAGCCCAGCTCCTCCATCGCGAGCAAGACGCTGGGCGGCGGCGGCGCGCCACCAGTCATGACGCGCACCGGCCCCGGCAGAGCCTTCCGGTCCGCCGCTGGCGTGTTGGTGATCATGTCGAGCACCGTCGGAGCGCCGCCCATGTGCGTCACCCCGTGCCGCGCGATGCTGTCGAAGATGACCTTCGCCGTGAAGTGGCGAAGGCAGACGTTGGTGCCGCCCTGCATGGCGACGCCCCACGGCAGGTTCCAGCCATTGCAGTGGAACATCGGCACGGTCCACAGGTACGTCGGCATGGCGGTGATGTCGTACGCGAGCACCGTAGCGATGGTGTTGAGGTAGGCGCCGCGGTGGTTGTAGACCACGCCCTTGGGCTGCGACGTCGTGCCGGACGTGTAGTTGAGCGTGATCGGGTCCATCTCGTCCACCGGCCACCGGATGTCAAACTGCGACGGGGCGTCCTTGACAAGATCCTCGTAGTCCACGCAACCAGAGTCGTCGCCGTCGTCGGAGATGGTTAGAAGAACCGGAAGACTGGCACCGCTCGTCGCGTCGGCAAGGCGCCTCAGCGCGTCCCTTCCGACGTCGAGGAGGTGCGACTCGACGAAGAACACCTTGGCGCCGGAGTGGCCGAGCAGGACGGAGATCATGGTCGCGTCGTGCCGCGTGTTGAACGTGCACAGGATCGCGCCGGCCATCGGCACGGCGAAGTGCAGCTCGTACATGGCCGGCACGTTTGGGCTCAAAATAGCAACCTGAACAGTGACACACGACAATGTGGTCATGTACAGTTTTTCTTTCTTTCTCAGATTGGCCTATGACGTGCGAATGCCGATGGTCAAATCAGGCCGATATTATTTGGATTGTCGAATGGCCCGACCAAGGAGAGTGGAAGTGAAGTGGGCTGTGAGAAAGGCCTTAATCTTATCATCAAATGGATCTACGGAAAAGCAACGATTGCATACCACATTACTATTCCACACTGAGTGAAAGACCGAACGCATGTGCAAAAGTCCCAATCATGTGAATTAAACAGCCTTCCAACCGCTGCATCATTTAATTCCTAATAGTACCTTGTTTATTAAAGAGGAGAAACATCTAGTAGCACTAACGGCCAAAGGGTAAAACAAAAAAGCTCTAAAACAGCGAAAGCTCGCGAACACGACGCGATAAGCTAAGACGAAGACAAGCAGTAGCAAGAGATGAAGATAAGGAAGCACAAGCTGTGTGGTATTGGACTCACCACTTCGCCGCGGGCGACGCCGAAGTGGGTGGCGAGCGCGGCGGCCACGCGGACGCACCTCCCCCGCGCCTCCCTCCACGTGTACCGCCTCTCCCCGAACACCACAGCCGCGCGGTCGCCGTAGACGGCCGCGGCGCGCTCGATGAAGCTGAGCGGCGTCAGCGGCGCGTAGTTGGCCGCGCACCGCACCGTGCCGGCCTCCATGTCCGGCACCTCCCCCTCCCTTCCCACGAGGCTGGAGAACAGCAGAGATGCGGCCCCGGAGCTGGCGACAGTAAACGCTCGCCGATGTCGCCTTGGCGATGAAGTAATTTCGCGGGTCGAGGAGAGGTTAGTAGAATAATTCAAGTGGGGACTACAATAATTGTGGGGTGGTTGACGATGATTAGGGGGTAATGATCCGATGCTGCTTCTGCTGCGGCGAGCTAGCCTACGCAACGCAAGGTATGTGGCTCTCATGGCGTGGGGAACTCTGCGAGTGACGCTCACAGCCCGTGTCGTCCTGTGAGAGTGGCTGTTAGTTCGGGAGGAGCACTCGACAATTTTGTTTCCCTAGCAGGTATAGTTAGGTACAGAAATTTAATTTTTTAGAATTGGCAGGGGCCGCGCGAACGCGTACCCCCTCTACCACAAATTATGACGTCCACTCTCCCACTTGGGGAGATGGTAGACCAACGCTCTCACCAAGTGCAATGCGAGCCATTGATCTAGGCCACGGCCCTTGTTGATCAGCCGTCGACCCCGTCCAGGTAAGTATGTTGCAACGAGGCACCCGCCGCCTCTTATATACCGAGCGCTCCCAGTCCCATCGCCTCGAGTTGTCGAGGTGGTACTAAACGAGAGCACTGCGTGGGCGTGCAGCCTGCAGGTTTGCAATTGCAGCCGCGGGGTTGGGCGTGCTTGTCTTGTTTTCAGGTGTCACGAGCACTTCACCATCAAATGGGATTTGGTGAACTGTCAAATGGGTTTGGCGTCCCAAGTGGATTTAGATTCCGTCTTTGCTTCATACGGCGTTAGAACGCAGTCCAGTCATCGCCGAAGATGCAAAAAAAGAGAATAATTGTCTATTTGCATCATTTTTATTATCCCATTCCGATCCACGGTGTAATATTTTTCTGATGGGTTACACATTAAAAAACATCTTACCTAATCGGCTACTAGTACTGTAGAAATACTTCATTCTACTGGGATTCTGAGATTCATAAAAGAAAGCCTGAACTAGGTCTTAAGCACTACGCTGAAGTACAGAGTTGCTGCTGGTCTCTACAGAAATGTACCGCCAGTCTAACAGGTTAACCAGAAGAAACATCACATTATTAAAGCGGTCCAAGGCCACGAGAAAATATAGATGGGAGCTTCAGGACCCGGGGTGCCTGGCCAAAAAAGAGAAGCACCCTTGCATAATCATAGATATTCAGTGTTGTCCTCTGGGAAGAAGCGTCGAAAATATGCCATCGAACCTTTTTCACTTCACAACACTTTCTACAAGAACATGGATCTAGACAGGGTCCTAGAAAACCATGCATCAAAACACCACCACTTCTTTATATGAAGGTGTAGGCATGTGATATATGGATTCGAAACTGCTTATTGATGAGTTCGAGAAATACAGGTAGTATTGGTGAAATCACAAGTTATAAAAGAGGCAAAGGGCAATGGAAAACTCACCGTTAGCTCTGTCATCTGAAAAACTAATGGCAACATGCTCAAAATAATCTCTCCTGGCATCTGCATTTAATCGGGAAAAAATGGTGGCATATAGTTAGCATCACAGCTAAAAGTAAACTAGAAAACACTGATGATAAAAAATGTTATCCATATACTTACCATGCTTCATAGTTAAAGGAATTTTCCTTCTCTGTATATCCAACTACCTTTGCAGGGTTTCCTACTGCCATACTTATAAACATAAAAAAATAGCTCATATCAATCCTCAACATAAGAACACAACAGAGCATTCATACTGCAGTACCATTGTTCTTGTCAAGATAATAATGATGAACTACACACAGCAAGAAAAGACACACAAGTAAAATAAATAAAGATTCCATTACAAAATGCATATTACTGCAATCACTTGGGCATTTGACTATGTTAAGACCTGCTGGCTCAATTTTCATTAATTTTCAGTGTTAGGACACCATTAAAGGAATTTTCACAAGGCACCAGCATTTTGATTGGAATGTTCTTAGGATTCACGGGTGAACATAACCAGGTCTCACTAAGTCAAGCACCTTGATGGGAAGCATGATGCAATGAGGAAAGTATTATCTCCATTAAAATCCAAATAATTGAAATTTACACTACAAGAGGCAGGCACTATTTTTTATATCTAATATAACATGAAGTTCCTAGTCACAAATTACTTTACATGTTTTGAACCTGGCGGAAAGAAAAGGTAATTTGAACATGTAGGGTTTAGCATCCAATAGCTCAGTTTTTAGGTAAATGCAATATCATACACTGTACAGTATTTAAAAATATATAATATTATAGGTTAGCCCCTAACCTGTGGGGAGGTACATCCTTTAAAACAAGGGAACCTGCAGCAATCATGGCACCTTTGCCTACATTTATGTTGCCAAGGATAGTAGCACCAGCTCCAAGAAGAGCTCCCTGACCAATCTTGGGGTGCCTGTCTCCATTTTCCTTGCCAGTACCACCAAGTGTAACCCCCTGTAGCAATAGTCTAAGCTGTAAGCTGGTGAGCTTCAATTCTGACTACAGCTTTCCAAAAAAAAATCCAGGAATATTCTACGAATTTTATTTTAAGCAAAACAAGCCAACATGGATACATGCATAAATAGAACATCTTGGCCATTCTTATGTTATGGATTTGGTTCCAACCAGGGGAAGATTTGCATTCTCAAAAAATTTAACAGCACTCAAGGAAAACTACCCTTTCTTCTTCCATAACTCAAGGAAAACTCAACAGGAAATTCTCAATTACAGTGCAAATCAGAATGTCCGTCATGCCTCTAATTATTCACCTTCTTATCTGAATCGATGACTCGTAGTTGCAAAAAATAAAATCCAATAAATTAATTAAAACATGTAACATATATGTTTGGAGGTTTGGGTATCCAAATCATGTCAGTATTATTATAAACATATCTCGGCACATCTTAGTGTATATATATTTTTGTTAACTCATTAGATGTATAATCAGCACACTACTTGCAATGCTCAAACCTAAAATTGCATCTAGAAGCATTGCTTTATTTTAAAAATTACAACTAACAAGAACTGAGTTATGCTGGGCACCTGCATTAATGAAACCCAGTTTCCAACAACAGCAGTTTCGCCAATAACTAGACCTGTTCCGTGATCCAATGAGATTCCCTCCCCAATTCTAGCAGCTGCATATTTATTAATAACTAGTGTTAGGAAGACAAAGTGGAGGGAAAAAAAGAACATAATAAGGCATGAAAAAAAATTAAACGATAAATGTTCATAGCTTCACTATTCAAAAATCAAAATTTAAAAGCAGTATAAAAACAACCAAAACATATCAACTAGAAAAGGCGACAAACAATCGTCCTACCAAAGATAAGACAGGGTAAACATATCACATATCACCACAAAACACTTGAATGTTAAACACACTAGCAGAGTAGCAGACCAGGAAAAGGCAATCATAAACAAATATATATCATTATAGAACAATAATATACCTGGGTGTATATCCACTGCAAAAACCTGAAAGGAATATGATACCGAATGTTACTGAAACAGAACTATCTGCTAAAGCAATGTAAAAATCTGCTTCATAAGAAAATCAATGTTCACCTCACTGATACGGCTCTGCAGTGCCAATGCCAGAACTTTACGTCCTTGATTCCATAATACATGAGCTATCCTATAGGATTGCAAGGAATGGTAACCCTGAAGTGGTTTACAAGCAGCATTAGAGTTTTAAAAAGTCATACATGTTGATAAGAATATTATATGTTATTTTTGAGTGATGTGGGGTTGGGGGGTTCTTATTACACATAAGGCTGTATTGAAGTATCTATCAAATGCATACCTTCAGGTACAACAATGCCCAACTGTATTGTGCACACACAGGATCTCGGTCTTTAAATGCCTGAATTGGAACAACAATTCTACGGTTGTCAAAGACCAATGGGATAATACAGATCGAAATAGCATGTGAACACAAACATGGTACATCAGTGGAATAACACTAGACTCACCTGAGCATCAAGCCGAATAGAATGGCGAATCTCTTTGTTGTTCATCATAACATCATTGAAAATGTCTATTAGCTGAGTTGCAAGCAGTGTTGGATCTTCAAGCCTGTTTGCAAGGATGAAACTCATCGCCCACTCGAGACAGTCATGAGATAGTACGCTGGCATACAAGACGCTACTTAAAATTGGCTCCTTTTCGGCCTGCAAACAGTATAAGAGTCAACAATACAAAAATTAAGATCTGTCATGATTAAACAACTATAAATATCAGATGTAACCATGTGGCTCATGTTTAAGACTGGTACTTATGCAACTGTAGTTTGTTTTTATTGCTTGATCTTTTATGAAAAAAAAACTTTTACAGTCACAGGTATGAAATGCTTCCGAACCTGCAATTGGTCTTCAATTCTTCACTATTCAGACAACTTAGCTTAGTAAACTAGTCTCCTAAGTCTTTACTCGTAGTTTTTAACTGCTACCATTTTTGCCAACTGAATTACTAGGCTATACTCAACTAGCAACTATTACACAATCACTGATTGAGGAAAACAAAATATAGCATTTTTATTTACTCACTCGACAGTCGACGCCAAAGCACAAAGACAATATCGCGAAGTGCTACCTCAAAATAACAAGCAAACTCAAGTTATAGCATTTTTGCCACCTCGAACCCAATTTGAACCGCAAGAACTCTCTAGACCTCCTAAGAACATGCAAAACTTCATCGAATCCAAACAAGAAGACAAAAAAAGTCGCAGCTTTTCTTCGTTCCAACCCAAAATTCAGAGTCTGTCTGACACGGGAGCACAAAGCTGCAATCATATTAGAAAGATGCTCTGATCAATCCGCGAGAGCGATCTCGTGAGCCGTACTCACCTCCGACTTTGCCTCCGACTTGACGGCCTCCCATATGGGGTCCCCGGCGGCGTCGACTATGCTCCGCGTCGCCGCGGCGGAGCTCGCCCGCGAACTCCCCATCACGTAGATGGGGAACATGGTCTCCGACCCGCTCCTCCACTCCCCCGCGCACGATCCGCACCCGCCGCCGCCACCCTGCGCCACCCTCCCTCTCCCCCTCGCCGCCGCCTCGCCGCCGCCTCGCCGCCGTGGTCCTCCACCTTCTCGAGCACCAGGCACCCGCACGACGTCATAGGCCGTGGCCCTAGGGGGGTTCCTCCCTCGCGGCGGTCGGCCCGACGCGGCGAGTCGCCGGCGCGCGCCCGGGAAGAGGAGCGAACGAGGAGATGGAGAGCGAGTACGAAAGAGCGGTTGGGAGCAAACGAAATCGGCGAGGACGACGGGGGTTATTTACGGGCCACGGCCACTGCCACTGACGGGGATGCGCGCCCGAGATGAAGAGGGGCCCCTCTTGGCGGCTTGCGCGGCGGCGCGAGGGATTTTGCGGCGAGGTGGTGGTGGTGTACCGAAACGGCAGCCACGGCCTTTTCGCTTACGCCTTTCGGCTCCGCTCGGCGCCTCTCCCCGCGGCGGAAAGGGGGATCCAGACAAATCCTACGGCTCGCGGCGCGCGCGCGGGTGGACGGACGGGGTCCGGGACGTGTGTGTGGTGCCGTGCGCGCGCGCAGCTCGTGCTGTGTCACCGACTCACCGTGCGCGCGCGATGGTGGCCGGCGGTATGCGGGTCTGTGCAGGGAACGCGGGCTGGTTGACACGAAAGCTTTGGTGCTTTTGTAAGCAGGCAACGCCGCCGGATAGTCGCCAACAGTCGAGTACGGTATAACCGAGGATGTGATGGGTAGTGCCATGGTGTCGCTGAGGCCTGACATCTTGCCTTCTTCTTCCATTGACGAGGGGTGACGTCGGCACACTCGTGACAGTTCTCTCTTTGGATGAAATCGGTCATTGGCACGCAAGAGATTTGCCACAACCCTGTTCCTGAGATTAGCAATCATTGGTCAAGAATAGCCCAAACTTGCAGTTTATTTCATATGTCGAGAAAATTGCTCCTATGCCCCCCATGTTGAGGTGGTACGCAGATTTGCGCTTCTAAAATTGGACCATAATTCAATGCGTAGTCCTCTCTTTTGCCACCTGAAGTATGCAATATTTGCTCATGTTTTTCTTCTTACTGTCTCACATGCACCGTCAAGTTTATCTTAATCTTTTACTAAAGATTACCGTTACTCAACGGTATCATGCCCGTCACAAAAACTATGAGCTAAATAAAAAAATATCAGGTAATCATACAACTCATGCTACCCATGAAGACAGGCTTCATGAAGCTGGTGTGGAAGCTCAAAGCTCATGCGCAGAAAGGGTGAGCAGGCTGAGCGAGCATGAATACTTACGAGACAGTTAATAGGGCATGGTGATGGAGGCCGACACAAAGGAGACAGAACATTGGAGCTTGTAAGGAGGCTGGTGACAAAGCTAGACAAATTGAGGATGGCAACAAAGCTAAGTGCAAAGAGTTCAATGACGAGCTTTTGTGAGAGGGAGCTTGGCTAGAAAGCCACAACAGAGCTACATGGTTAATCAGATCTAGAGTCAAACTAGATAAGAAATATAGGAAGTGAGAAAGGGATTGACAAATATGGTGGTATTTTACGTAGCATAAGAGATGACTACATACTGAATTATTGAGTAATTTTACGAGACTATTCATTAGTCAGCTTTAACTCAGGAGGGTTAAAGAAAAGATCTAACTCTAGAGTATAGGAGCCATTTTCTCATAGATTGATGGGTGAAATTTGTCTCTAATGCAGTTATGATTTAATATTACTCAACACAGAGATTAAGAGCTCCTTTCAAACAACAGAAAAATAGAGGATTTTTGTAGGATTAAAATCCTATATAAAATTTTCTTAAGTGCTACTTTAGAAAAAAAAGAAACTGGCATTTGAGATTTCTATAAAATTGTATTGGCTCATGATAATTTTAGAGGATTTCTAGACCTCATGGAAAATTTTTCTTATGTTTATTGCTCTCCTAAAATCCTATACTTTTCCTATGAAGTATTCAAACAAAAAGTTTCACACAAATTTATTTTAGAATTCATGATAATCAACTAGACATGATACTTGATTCTTATGTTTCTTTTTCTGTTCCTTGAGTTCCAATGGTGCACTAACCTTTGATTACTGTTACTGGTTTATGCTTATCTACAATTTCCAGATTCTTCCGTACAAAGCTGAAAGCTCCAAATCTGCTCACACCGTCGAGTGCCCACTGCCCACCTAACAGCATCCTCCCTAAAGTAAACCGCGAATATCCGCCGCTGCTTTGCATCCGTGGCGCGCCGTGCTGCGTCAGATTTGTCCTCTTCGGTGCGCCCTCGCCGACGTGTCCCACCACCCACCGTCTATTTTGTTCCCCTCTAAAAGCCCCCGTTCCCGCACCCACTCCCCCTCCCTCTCGCCGCCGCCACTCCCTCCCTCCGTCCCCGACGTTTCGCCGCAGTGAAAGGCCGCGACAGCGAAGGCGCGCGCGCGCGAGCGAGCGAGCGAGAATGTCGCTGATGCTGGCGACATGGCTGGACTTTACGGCCGTCCTCCACTCCCCGTCGCCTTCGCCGCCGTCCGGCCACCGCGTACGCCCCTCTCCGCCGCCGCCGCCGGGGATGGCGAGGGCGCGCTCTCTTGCTCCGCGGGCGGCTTCGGCGGCCGTTTCCGTCTCCGCGAAGTCGGCGGCTGTGGCGCCGCTGTCCGCGGACCGCACCATCGTCCGTATCGGGCTCCCCAGCAAGGGCCGCATGTCCGAGCAAACCCTAAGCCTCCTCAAGGTTCGTGCATCGTCTCTGTGACTGCTTCCATTGGTCGGCTTTGTTACGCTGTTTGTGCCTCATGGTAGTTCTGTAATTCCGTGGTGATTTTGTTTGTGCCTCGTGGTGCAGAGCTGCCAGTTGTCAGTGAGGCATCTCAACCCGCGGCAGTACACTGCAGATATCCCGCAGGTGAGGCTTCCTCTCCATGCTCTGTGCATTGTCTTGTATCAGCTCGTGATTTCTGTACGGGAAAGTGGGCAATTGCTGTGTGTTGTATTGAATCAGTAGGCTTCTTAGGCTCTCACATTCATTGATAAGTTACATATGCACTATTGCTAGTATGAATGCCCTTTGATGGTTGAACAGATATGCGATAGCAATGCCAAACTAAAGTTGCTTTATCCCATCGACAATATGAGTGAAATATTGCCATCTTGTAGACTTGTACACTATTATTTGTTTAGTTTAGTCCTTCCCATTCAACAATTTGAATTTTGTCTCAGCACCTGATTGTTGGGGCAAAATGGGCATTGTTCCCACCATTACCATGTAGATGGCACTAGCAAGCAGCACTGATCAATGAAGCAAAATAAAAATTTTCCTCCAAATAATCCAAGTATCCATGTCAGTAACATACACCCCTCAATCACGTCATGTGTTCACTATACAAGGAGATGTCTGTTTAGAAAAACAATCATTTTTTTGCGAAACCTTTAGCATAGTTACTGTACGTTTTCCACACTTGCACATGGTTTTAAAGTTTGGAGAAATATTATTTAATTCATTTCATTTAATACAGAATAATAGCAGCGTTACCGTCCTATTGACTCCGTCCCTGCATGATCTGTAGCTATGCATGGACATGTGGTTGCCTGCTTAGACAATTATTATGGAATAGACGGTGTACTAGATAGCTGAGTTAAAAAATTGCAGTGACATTTTAATCATAATTTTTGCTTTTATTCCTTTATGCAGGTCCCAAACTTGGAGGTTTGGTTTCAGAGGCCCAAAGATATTGTTCGTAAACTACAATCTGGGGATCTTGACCTTGGCATTGTGGGTTTTGACATAGTCAGTGAATATGGGCAGGTACTCCTTTTGGAATTACTGTTAAATGTTTTGGCTCAGGTTGTACATACCTCTAGTTTTATAAGTCTATGCTTATTTATACTGATTGAATACATAACGTTCTTAATTTAAATTTTGTTTGATTTTCTTAGCAAGTCTTTAATGGATAATGCTTGTACTTATCTGAGATTTCCCGTGGCAGGGTAGTGATGATTTAGTAGTCGTTCATGATGCTCTTGAGTTTGGACATTGTCGTTTGTCCCTTGCGGTATGGTGTTTTAGAATTGTTCATGCATACTATACTTGCTACTTGGTTGAAGTTTGTATCTGAAACAGCCAAATTACATCTTCAGGTTCCTAAGGAAGGCATTTTTGAGAATATAAATACTCTGGCGGAGCTGGCAAATATGCCTGAATGGACACAAGAGAGACCAATGCGTGTTGTTACAGGATTTGGATATGTACGGTCGTGAACAAACTCAAAGTTGTTCAAGTGCTCCCCCCTCGTGGACACTGATTTGCTGACCATTGACCTTTTATTGTGTTGCAGCTAGGGGAACATTTTTTGAGAGAAAATGGCTTCAATCATGTTTTGTTTTTAGCTGGAGATGGAGCTCTTGAATCATATCCTGCTGTGAGATTGCACTTTTCTAATAATTTCCTTAGGTTTCCCTGTACTTGTAACTTCCTTTCTTTTTGTACTTCTTTGTTTATCTAGTAGATATATTGATGGCGCAATGTCATAGTTTGTTCATTTCTGTTCCTTCATAATACTTATATTTAGATCCTAGTAAAACCAAATCCGAATATTTCTGTCCCAATATTTCGGCTTTCACCATAGAATTGCTATGTTTCATAGTATTGTCTGTACCGCTGTACTATTGTTTGTTATTTCTTATTTATTATGACGTTAGTATGTTAAAAAGCTAGATCTGAGCTAGAAATTCTTCACATGGTAATGGGCACAGGAGTTGCCTTTACTTCTTTACTCTATGTTGGCATGTTTGTATTGAATCTTGATCTGTTAACTTGTGTGCTCTTATACAATCCATCGTTAGCCTATCAAGTTTAATGAACGCTAATAATTCCTTTTTCATCTACACGCCTATCAAGTTTAATGAACACTAATAATTCCTTTTTCCTCTTGTGAAGATGGGTATGGCTGATGTTATTGTGGATCTCGTGAGTAGTGGAACAACCTTGCGTGAGAATAATTTGAAGGAAATTGATGGTGGAGTAGTTTTGGAAAGCCAGGTAAGCCTAATCTCTCTCTTTCCCTCCTTCTCTCACACGAGCAAATACACATAGGAGAACAAATGCCTGGTAGTTTTAATTGACATTTGCTTCATCAAAAGAGAGAAGTCATGTTTGTTTATGAGATATCTAATATCACGCAGGCCACACTTGTCGCATGTAGGAGATCACTACACAAACGTAAAGGTGTTTTGGAGATTACGCATGAGATGCTTGAAAGATTAGAGGCTCACCTCACAGCAACTGGGGAGCTAATGGTAAACCATTTTTTAGCTTAAATTATGTGATCACTCAATTAATTGCTTAATTATTATACTTTATATTGCCATATAAGGTCATAGCAAACATGAGGGGGAACAGTGCGGAAGAAGTGGCAGAAAGAGTTCTCAGCCAAACATCGTTATGTGGATTACAGGTATCACTCAAAATATCCAAAATAGTAATAATATAGTTTTTTTATATACTGACCACAACTACCGCGCACTTATGTGGCAAATGCTAAAATATCTTTTTAGTATTATTTTCACATTCATAAATCATACTCAATAATCTTGAACTGAAATAATAGTTGTATTGTAGCTGCTATTAGTATCTAGACCTGATTAATCTTCATCATAATTTGGGTCCTTTAAATAAGTGATCCAGATCTTTTCTTTGTTTGTTTGAGAATGGAATTTCTAGTTTACTGCTAGGCATAGCCTTGCAGTGTTCCCAAAAAATGTGTGTTGGGGGGTGGGGGTGGGGTGGATGGATTTCTAGTCCACTAGAGCAGTAGTGGTGGTTCTTGTTAATAGCGTTTTTAATTATATGATAGTTATATAACGTCTCTCTGTCTTGGGGCCTGCACTATGTCTAACACTGATGCACCAATGCTGTGACATCTATCCTTGGGGTGAGCCAAATTCCAGTTCTAGTTTTTTAGATCCTTTGATATAAAACTAGTTTTGCTTGCATTGCAAACTTATAGCAAAAACCTTGCTCATGGTTATCTGACTGGAACCATTATAGTTTGAAATACTGTTGTGGAAAATCACTAAAGCTTATGAGTTGATTCACTCATTTTGATGTAAACAGGGCCCAACTATAAGTCCAGTTTACTGCTCACACGATGGCAAGGTTGCTGTGGAATACTATGCTATTAATGTAGTAGTTCCACAGAATTTGCTTTACAAGTCCATTCAACAACTGAGATCTGTAAGATATTTTTCCTCAATACTTTTTTTGTGGAAATGTGTCTCTATCTCCTGATACTTTCTTTTTCCTATGGGCATTTGTTTCTCTATCCTTTAGAAATTCTCTAGTGTTTTAACAAAAGGTACATTCCTGTGCTTATATAAGTAATTATCAAAAGATGTTTCTGTGCTTTTCTCACTGCTGTCAGAACAAAGGATCAATTTGATGTGGGAGCTTGTAATAGAACTTATTGATAGAACTTAAATGATCCTTGCTATATATATCTTTGAACTGCATGGCTCTTGGTTTCAATGATCCAATTGTTTTATGTGTACTCATTAACTTGTAACTGCAGATTGGTGGCAGCGGAGTTTTGGTGACAAAGCTGACATACATATTTGATGAGGAGACTACTAGGTGGCGCAAACTACTCTCAGAACTGGGGTTGTGACTTGGTGCGAGGTCTGCCATACTTCTCTTTTGATGACCCTTTTAGCATCAGTTCACTCGCTGAAATATATCTACCACCATTATCAGAAGTGAGCTCTTGTGTGAAGTGGAAATTTTGGTTTGTACCAAGGTACATTGTGCTCGTCTAGTTATACCCTTGATAGGCATGGGTTGGAATACCCTTTATGTACCTGTTGATATACTTGTGGAACCTTGTTGCGCGCGTGTGTGAATTGTACCTTTTCTTGCGTGACACTGAATAATTGGGCTTGCTGCAATAAAGATGGATGGCATAATTCCTCCCCGTAGCAAATCTGCCCGTCTCCCTTGCCGCAATGCTCATGTGCTGCTATCTTATCCATGTGGGATTGACCCGGTGTTGCCATCTAATATTGGATTACTTTTCTTCAGTACTTAAAAGAGCTTAGTGGTGATACTGAATTCACCTCATTCACCAGTTGAATGGCTCACATCTCTCACAATCTATCCGTACCATCGAGCGCTCCTCCACCTGCTCGATTGTCTCGTGATCCCCGAACAAAGGGAAAAGAAAAACACAGACCAAGATCATCTTGCTTCTACCCATGATCCACGCCTGTGTGCCGCTGTCGCTGTGCGCGCCCTTCTATCGCCTGCTCTTCGCCCCCACCACTCAACGCCGCGTGCCACCGTCACAACCCATCAACTTCGCTCGTAGCCACCAGACCTCCACATCGCGCGCCGCCACCGACCGTCCTCTGGCACTCCACACAGATGGCGTCGGCGCGCGTCCACACCGTTCAGCGATGCGGGTCCCCCCGCCGAGGATTATTTATGCACTGTGCTTGGTGCTGCCTGTCACCCGTGTCCTGCACTAGCGATCCTCGGTGCCCCCTGACTGCTTGCAGCTATCCATCACTAGTGAACTGATCACCGTCGTGTGCACGGCACCACGCCATTGGTCATCTTCAGGTTCTAAAACATTTTTTCTAAATTTAGATACATCATTTTGCTTCTCAGATTTTTCATGTTCCTCTACTATGACTGCACATGTTGTAATCCTCTACTATCCTCTGCGTGATTGCCTAAAACTGAACAAATCAAAATTTGCTAAGAGTGTGTGTGGACAGTCACATCAATATCACATTTCTCATATCTATATTTTTATCGGTGTTTCTCAGATATGCTCATCCTGATATTATCGTGGCTTATATTCCTAATGGTTTTCCCAATTTATCTTGTGTTTTAGATTGCCGAATCTTTTGATGTGGATTGATCACAGAATACTGGTGAATTGGAGACTTGGAGTGACCATACAATGATTTAGACTGGGTAATGGTTTCCCCTAATATGATTCTTATTATCTATATAGTGTTATATCCTGTCATGCTTTAACATGGTACTCCATTGTTCACTAGAGGATGATAATTGAAATTGCTGTTCCTCAAAGGCTCGGGTCAATGATCTGAAAATGCAAGATCCATTAATTAGAACATTCTTTATTTGTGCAGCATTTCAGTAATCTATAAGTTGATCTTTCACTGAACAAGACAGACAAATAGGTTTATGGAATTGATATGGAAATCATTATTGGCTCTATAGTCTTCAAAGAAACAGTTATGTCTGAAAAACCATTTGGCTTAGTTTGTTTACTCCCTTTTTCTTCAAAAGAATGTTTGATTTACAATTTGAGTTATATTGTCATCAGACAAATGTGATGTGCAGGTTTAGGGTTCTAACATGGTATGAGCTGCTGAAAATTTAGTACCATAGTTGCTGCAGTTAGTGAAGGAAGATCTATTTCAAACAATGAAACAGCTATTGGAGGGACATAATTTGCCTTTTTTTGAGTGTTCTTACAAGTACTGCAGATAAGATGAAGCCAGCATGCAGTTATTATTAACTGTACTGAATTTCTTTGAGTGGTAGCGGAAGAACTTGATGTTCCTCCCTTAGTCCCTTAGAAAGTCTCGATGGTATGTATGCATATTTACAGAATTCTTGAACTCTCAATTATATAGTATATATCTATATAGTGCTCCCTATTACATATTATATATTTTTCTGTTTGTCAAAATATGCTACAATATTAAAACATCAACAGCCGAAAGTTGTCAACTTGAATGCTATGCTTTGTCATATGCACATCTGACCATCTGGGCACTTTTCACTATCAATGAATAATCTAAATTGTCCATTTTAATTAACTATGCTGATAGCTCCCTCTACTCAATCATGTACTGCTGTGTTCGCGCTGAATCTAATTTTGCTTTACATCTTCAGAGTCCAGAAGCTAGCTGTATAGAATTCACATACATGTACATATTCAGTGTGTTTCATATGGATTATCTACTCTATATAGTTTTCTTTTTCAATATGTGACTTGCCCATTGGATTGCACCATAGATTTTTGAAAATGCAAACCACAGTAGTAATTAGTGCCCATTTGTGAGCAAGTACATTGCTGATCCCTCAGTTAATGTATCTCCTGTGACCAGTACATTTGGCAGATACAGTCTTGCTACTTATCCTTGGATAACAATTCAGAAATCTTCATCAAATATTTATAAAGCATCTTGTTCAAGCAATGATGATGGTCATGACTGGAGGTTCAAATGGTAGTAAGGTAAGAACTATAGTTGTTTACTGACGGTGCCTATCCATCATTGAATGATCTAAACACAAAAGCCTATATATAAAAAACGAACTAGGACATTGTATCTGATTAGGTAAGCGCTCTGCAGCAAGGTGTTTCGGGGATCTCTCCTTGATGCAGCATTTGGTGAGATGTCAGTATCACAGAGCTTCATACATCATCTTGGTGGGTGCATAGGAAGAGTCAACCTTCATGAAGGTACAGATGGTGGTAGATAATTTGCCAATTTTGTGTTAAAGGAACCAAGAACATCAGTGCCATGGTGCCACTTTTAGAAACTGAAATCTTTTGAATCTACTGCTGCATTCAGATGCAGAAGCGGCATTTGAGCAACTAAAGCAGCGGGGATGATGCTGACGATGTAGTCATAGATGCTTCTATTGTGGGTGCATGCAAGTCTGCAATGTGACGAGACGAGAGACGAGAGGAGGTGATGGAGCACCTGCACAAGTCTGGCATGTCATAACAACCGCCTTTGTGAAAACTTACGTAGATTATGTATTATAGGCAGTTGTCCAACTATGTACTTAGATTTGATTATCTAGCATGAGTGCATGATGACTAGAATATCCTCAAAATGTGATGACTTGTTTGCTTGCCCAACATAGGTGTAGATATCTGTTAATAATTTTGGGTGTTTGACAGACAATCTGATTATTTTTCTAATCACAAGATGTCTATAATTGGTCCAAAGGACGCCTATGAGTCTATACATCCTTGACATATGTGTTACTTTGGAATTTATATTTTCTAATTCATAGTATTATAGTTGATTGACATCATCTGGGAGGCATCGAAGTTACTATTTTTTTATTTGAATATAGCCTTCCAGCTTACAATAGTGCAGACATGCGTTTATATGTTTTCAAGTTAGACGTGTAGTACTATCTATTTAAGATCTGTTGCAACGCACGAGCGTCCGACTAGTTAATACTAATGTTTCTATTCTCCACTTCCTTTTTACTTGCCTTAAATACTAATGTTTCTTCTCAAGTTCCTTTCTCCGCTTTTTTTTTACCTGCCTTAAATCTTGACAACATTTACAGTGCATTAGCTTTGTCCGGCGGTTATCACGGTCAAATTAGACTAGATTAGAGTAGAGAAGAGACTAGATCGACCGTACACACTAGAGCATGCTATTTTTCTAAAATTTTAATTTTTAATTTTATTTAGTGGTGTTATTAGATCTAGTTTCTAACTTTAAAACCTTAAATTAGAGATCATTTTTTTTGTTTTTTTAAAAAGACCGTATCAATAAAAAGTTTTTTCAGATCTTGACTATTTTTTCCTATTTCAATATTCTCTTACACCATAGTTTAAGAGTTTTTCCCTTCGCATGTACACATGAAGTTTAGATCGTCTGTCGTATCTATGTAAAATTTGATCACATGTGGATGAAAATGACAAAAGTCAGGATTCTCTTCTAGCCTTCTCTCTTCCATCTATTCAAATAACAAAAGCATGTTTTGGTCTCTCACGTTTTTTTCAGGCAACCCATGTTTGTCTTTTCTAGTCAAATTGAACCGACCAACGCTTATACAACTTCTTTCCATTATTTTATTTTGTCTCTAGCCAAAGCAATACATCACTGCGGTCATCCATTTTTTCACCTAAGAGCTTGCACACACACGTGAATCCTCTATTCGCGAATAAGATAAACAACAGAGTAGCCACGTGCGTGTAGCCTCTTCATCTTTTTATCAGGCCTAAGCAAAGTCAACACTGCATGTATGTATGTGCACATGTGTGGTTAGGAGATGAAGTAGCTTAATAGCCTTTATTTTTATCTCGCATTAAAGTTGAGTGGACAACCGAAGACGACAGCAAACATAGGGCAGTGTCCTATCCCGTCGTGATGAACACAGAAAGGCATCAATGAAATCTTCACGTGATTCGCGGCATAGCATAGAAGTTTGTCATCACTCGGATTGTCGTGAAACATCGAATGTGGCTAAAAAACCTTAGCCATTGCCCACACTATCACCATCTTCTCTATACCCCTTTCCTTTACTTGGTGACCAGAGTTAAAACCCTAGTCGTCATTGTTGTCTTCCTCGAGCTCCCTCTCTATTTTCCTTGGTTCCCTACCATCCACTACATTAGGGGCTAGCCAGAGCTCTCAGCCGTCATCACCATGTCCTCTTGGTTCTATTTTTTTCCTGCCACGTCGAGCTCGGCCAGGTATCGGAACCACCGTAGCAAAACAGAGAAGCTCCGTCGCCGAGCGTTTCTGCAAACGATGAGGCCACGATCCTCTCGCTTTCTCTTTATGCCCTTAAGACAGTTTCAGGAAGTGAGTCAATAACTCCGTTGGAGCTCCCAACCGTCGCTATGCCTTGGTGAGCTGTCATCGCCCTCGCTTCCTAGAAGAAAGGGAGAGAATGAGGAAAGAAAAAAAAGTAGATGGAAACTACTTGGGCTCCATCCTTTCTAGCCAACCCTATAGACCTGGTGTATTATAGACCATTCTCTCCTTTACACAATGTCACTATTTTTTTCTATTTTGTTATGTTTATTAGTACTCTATGTAATATTTGTGTTTCTATCGTGTAGAGGTAACAACTGAAAGAGTGTTTGCGTCGAATCTCTTCACACTCGGAATTGCTATGCACCAAGCCAAACCATTCTTGAATATTGTAAACCTATATTTATAAATTACTTTATTTATAAATATGTATTGTTACAATACACTTTAATAATGTTTGGCCTCGGTTTTTATGAAACTAACGGCTCTGCCCAGTAGTTATACTTTTATTATATAGAATATTGATGACCTCATCCTTATTAACTCTACCAAATAATCGTCGGTATCGTCATCACTTGGATACGATATACCAAGGTAGTTGTTTAGCTCACTTATGATTGTAATGTCATATGAGAACTTAGGACTTCTAAATATTTAATTAAAAATTCGATGTGATGTCGGTTTGTTTGTAAAATTAAAAAAAGGCTTATATTACCTGGATGGTGCGGAGTTAGTACATTCATGGTTTGGCTAAGTATTATTATTAAGAACCGATTCCTTTAAAAAGTTCATTCAATCATATTATAGTACGACCACACAAATATTATAGAATACCCAGTAATTAGCTATCACATGGAGATCACGTTAATAGTTATGAAACACCATGGATGAGAAGATGATATTGTGGATCCTGAGATGGTGTTATTTTAACTTCGTGGTTGGAAACAGGTCTACGTGACCTAGGGTATCTTGTGACACCATAATACCGTAGTGTCGATATGGTGAGCATGTGCTATAAAAACTTTTTAACTATGAGAAATAGTTATGGACGAGCTATAAAACCTTGTTAACTATGAGAAATAGTTAAAAATTTATATTTAATTATTTGTTAAGTGTTGAGAAAGTGAAAATAAACTAATTAAAAATAAGACGAGGGGATGTTGAAAATTTTGCTTTCGATTATAAACACCGTGACAAGTTGTTATAAAATGAATTGTGGAATGGATTGAGGTGTGGGTTTCTTTCCAAAAATTAAAATTTTAGATTATTAGAGTTTTACAAAACAACTCTTTTTAAGAAAAGTCTGATTTCACAAACAAAAATCTTAACCTCCCTTGTTAAACCAAAATATGTCACCTTTCACTCTGGGTTGCTAAATACATAAAGTAGTCATTCTAGAGAAGACGACATCGACCTGTACGCTGAGGAGTTTTTTTAGGAGTAGGTAGAGTATGAAAACTTTTAGAGTTTTAGATATAACTTTCAAACCATAGCTGTGAAATAAACTAGTTATCTAGATGTTGAGCTTAAGGCTTAGTCACTTAAGTTATATTTCGTTGTTAGCTTTTGCTTAGTTACCATTATTGTTTTTATTTTCTATATTATTATGTTATTCATCTTAGGATGACAAACTATATAAGTAATACTTATTTTTAATTTTATTATTATTCTATATGCATCAGCTAATATATTTTAAGATTGATATAGTATTTACCAATAATTAATTTGATATTTAATCTATATTAACCTATGTTTTATGGCTAGCAAGATACATAGCATCACACATTTTTTTCTTACAGGTTCCAGTTCAATCCAATATTAGATGGCAACCCTTTGCACGTGTAGATTTAGGGCTTTTCAAAACATAGAAATTTTAGAGACTTTTTATAGGATTTAGTTCAATCTCTCCGTAATGTCTGCAAAATTTCTCTAATCCGAAGTAACCCTTAGACATGACAAACAACTTAACAACTAAATAGTATGTACTGCACACATAATATCTGTGATAGATTTTTGCAATTTTTACACCATGTGGAAGCTGATACAGTTATACTCACTCAGTCACTCTGATGACACACAAACAGTAAAAACCTTTTTTTAAAAACAGAACCAAATACTGAGCGCAGTTGGTGCGCATTTTTTACAACATCTTATTTACTAACGGCAAGCACGGGGTCTCGGCTACAAACTACGCGATCAATTCATGGTACCTTAGCTGCAGACGTTCAGAGTCTCACAAATTTCGCCGTGCGCTTGCCCGGACCTCGAGCGGCACTGCCATCTCGCACGACAGGCGGAGCACCTCCGACAAGTCAACGGCGCCGGCCGTGCCGGACGCCGGCGTCCACTCAAACTCGTGCAGCAGGGTGGCCATCCAGGCTGTCACGGTCGTCATGGCCAGGGACTTGCCGGGGCAGCTCCGCCTGCCGGACCCGAACGGCACGAGGCGGCCGTCGGCGCCGAGCACGGACACGTCGTGCGCCTTGCCGCCGGGAAGGAACCGCTCCGGCTGGAACTCGAGCGGCGCGTCCCACACGTCCGGGTCGCGGCTCATGGCCCACTGGTTGACCATGGCGGTGGTGCCGGCCGGGACGAGGTGGCCGTCGACGTACGTGTCGGATATGGCCCTGTGGCGCCATGACAGGAGAGGCCCCGGCGGGTGCATCCGGAGAGCCTCCTTGAGTAGCGCTTGCAGGTAAGACAGCGACGGCACGGCGGACTCGGCGACCGGGTTGCTCCGGCCGATGACCTCGTCGAGCTCACGGTGCACGTTGGCTTGGACGTCAGGGTGGAGGACGACGCGAGCTAGTGTCCACTCCATCAGCACGGCCATGGCGTCAGTTCCTCGAAAGATCATCTCCTGATAAATTAATGTAACCACATTTCTATTATTTACTCGTTTAGTTATGTAATACGTACGTCAGGCAGTAACTGCTACCATCCGTTTGTATGATTCTGTGTACATAAATTATGTGAAAGAACTAGAGAAGAGTTGGTGGAATTTTGCATGAGCACTAGCTTTTCGAAAAGGTTTTGATTTTTTTTTCATATTTGATCGCAACAAAAGTAGTTTGCATGATCTGTTTACACCTCTTTTATAGAACTATAGATGCCATATTAATTCGCACGTCAAAATAGCAGTGTTGTGTTTCTTGATCAGTTAAGTGGATGGATCGTACCCAAAGCACAGCGGCGATGTCGGCGTCGGCGAGCCTCTCGCTCTCCTGAAGGGAAAGCAGTATGTCGACGAAGTCACGTGCCTCTCCTTCGGTGATCAACTTGCCACGGTGCTCCTGGATGATGCCGTGCACGAAACGGTTCACCCGTGGCATGAGCTCGGTGCACCGTGCTCCGACGCCCTGTGGGTCAACGGCGGCGAGCCCTGGGAAGTAGTCGCACCAGTTCTCCTTCGAGAGGAGCTCGTACCCTTCGTGCACCATCTCGAGCAGCTCCTCCACCTCCTTCCCGGACCCCGGCACGCCGCGCGACACGTCGTACTCCTTGCCGAACACGAAGCGCATGATGTAGTAGAGCGACGCGCGCCGGAGGACGCCGCGCACCTGCACCGTGGCCGCCCCGGCGCCGCGGCGCAGCGCGGCGACCACGCCCTCCGCGACGCGCGCGCGGTAGGGGGCGAAAGCGTCCACTTGCCTCGGGCCGAACAGGTGCCCCGCGGCGACGCGCCGGAGCACGCGCCAGTACGGACCGTGCTCCGCGAAGCCGATGGAGCGGTGGAACATGAGACCGTACGCCGCATGGTTGAGCGGCCGGTCGGCGAACGCCGGGTTGTCGAGGATCTCCTTGGCCACGTCCGGGTGCGCCGTGACGACCGCGCGGACTGGGCCGAGAGACAGCGCCATGAGCCTCTTAGCACCCGGCCGGTTTGCCGCCTCGGCGGCCAACGAGTAGTGCGCCAGCCCGGACATGAGGCGGAGGCTCCCGACGATCGGTATCCCTTTCGGCCCGGGAATCGGACATGGCTTCAGGCTCTGCACCCTCGCCCTCCAGTACTTACCCCATGCAGGGCCACCAGGGTGAGCCCAGTAGAGCAGAGCAGTGCCTGCCCATGCAACGCATGCAAAGATCGCAAGGTAGACGAAGCTCGTAACTATGGCTGTCTCATGTTGCCCTGAGATGGGCGCGAGGAAGGTCAGTGGCAGCAGCCACCAGCTGTCAGCAGCTGAGCTCTCCATTTGCATTGCACTGTGCTGCGGATGTAATGCTGCGCAGTGCTGTGTGCTCTCAGCTGCAGCTCGGGGAGCTGTATTTATAGGAGTCTGGGAGAAGAACATTCAGTCATTCCCCAGCCTCTCCTGGCAAAGATGATTCCAATCATTGACAATAAAGAGGAGACTTTGCAATGACCATTAGTACAGTACAGAGGTCCCTCGGGTTTTCCCATCAGGTTAGCTAGTTCAGTTCAGAGAAAACCCACACTAACAGTGTGCGTAACTACTTGGAAATCAAGGCGAAATTAGTCTCAATATCTGCTAAATGAAAGGTTCAACGAGCGGTATACGGTGCGTTTGTTTTCACGACAGAGTTTGTTTTCACATACTTTGTTTATTTAGGGCGTCATGAGGTCATTCACGCAACTAGGCATGCAGGTACTAACTAGTACTCGTAATTATGTTGTGCATCAGTTGGTGTGGAACACAAAAGGGGTTAAGCCCCTTTCATGTTACACATGTTTAGATGATTGATTTTTTTTCAGGCAGAACATCCTTAGTAGAGTACTGTCCTTAGTTTTATGCATGGACTGTCCTACGGTAGGATCAGTCAGCGGCAGCGCACGTACCTGTCAGAGTAGTTAATTATACACTAACTATAGTACCATTACTGGATGGACCAAATTGATTAATTACGCTGACTTGCTTAGCAGTACGTACGTAGGAGTAATTTCGTCACCCCCACAAGTCTTCTATGATAGTGTCCCCATCCCCGAAGGCAGGGAATACGACTAACAACTTCTTTCTATGGATATATACGTATCATTTCTGCAATTTGTGAGCAGTTGCGCAGGAACTTATCATCAGGAACACGGAAGCAAAAAACAATGAGATTATAAAAGTTAATATTGCCTGTTAATCCTTCAACAATAGCACGGTAATTTAGCTAGAACTTTGTCAGACACAATTGGGTGGAATCTAAAGTGGATTGATTGAGTACGTAGTTTACGCTCCTCGTCGATCCGCGGCCGCCCATTGTTTCATCGAACCAAATGGCAGCCTCGTTTCGTGCCGTTTACCTGCAGTTCTACAGATTTTTTTTAAAACACCGAGCCAAACCTACCACAACTGACCATCGATGGTCAGTTGTACGCGACGTCTACCGTCTTGGCGTCTTGCATTGGGTCCGCCACTACTGGAACGCACACGCCACACCACCTGAAAGCCGTGCTCACCATGTCTCCCCGCCCGGTGCGACGCCACCACAAAAAACACCGGGCGTCGGCGGGTGATCCGCCGCCGAAATGCGCCCGCCCGCGCGCCCTCGTTCGGAGGAGGAGGCGGTGCTGCTGCTACGTGACAAGCCGGCGCTTTCCAATTCCATCCCCGCGCGCGCCCGTCTCCGTGCGGGAAACGCACGTACTACTAGTACGATTTCGCGCAGGTTGGGTGGACGTCGTGACCGCGATCTGGATCCACCCGATACACGTCGCATGCGCGCATGGAGTTGCGCCAGCTTCCTGCAGACAGCTGAACCTAGCCACAGCGAGTTCGTAGTAAGATGAGCAGTCACAGTTTGGCCTCTGCAAACAGATCTCGCATGCATTTTGTGAGCGTGATACATACGGTGTTCGGCACATCGATCGCAATGAATCATCATCTTTACACGCATGCACTCAGAAAAAAAAAGATCGAGTACGTACGATCAGTTGTTATCAGTAGTTGTTCCAGGATTGACTGGTTTATTCGTAGTGCACGCATGGCAATAGGGGCATATTCGCTGCATATGGTGAGAGACGCTGTGCCTAACCTAATTTGCTGAGCTATGCTCCAATGCAGACTAGCTCCCCTGATTCTATCTACTTCAGAATGCATCTAAACAATCCTTTGCTCTATACGTTTAGGGGTCAATATTGGGATAGAATTGGATTCGATCAAAGATTTAAGCGAAGCAAAGTAAATCTGATCGAGCATGCTGGTGCACGCATGGGCTTCGCAAAGCGACATTTATGGTTAAATCTGATTCCTGCTTTTGGGCCAATGCGACGATCCATTGCTTTGACTTGTCTATGTCAGGACCAGATGCGCAACTAACTGATGGTTTTGTCCTCAGCATGCAAGGAGATATCCATTTGTCAGTGGAGAACCCGAGCTGCCAAAAAGTCAAATGGGAAAAGACGGGCATGTGATTCTGATATACGCAGCTTTTTCGATGATAAATCGAAAGCAAATCCTTTCTTAGAGGCAATTTGTCTGTATAAATATTTTGAATAGAATTGATTCAATCTGGCACTTTTTTATTTTTGGCAGAATCGAACTTTCTGTTTCTACACACTTGCAGAGCAAAATTTTCTGTTGCCTCTGCATGTATAGTCCACTTCCTCTCTCTGGCCTATTTGATCTACTCTATGATCTACAATAAGTTATTCAACCATTTTTGTATACAATACAAATGGAATAATCTCCCTGAACTTTTTCACAGTTATTATTAGCTCAAGGACCCAATCAAAATTATCCATCAAATCAGGCCATGTATTCTTAGGTCTTTATGTTGTTGCCTACAAAACCACTCTAGTGAAACACAAGGGTGCCGACGTTTTAAAAAAACAAAGATGTGCTCTTACACATAGCAGCACTTGCTACAATATATCTTTCAAGTTAATGATCACACAGAATGTGGCTTTTGATTTATCCAAATATAACTAGTACTCAAAGCCTTATAATCAGTTATATGTTCTCAATAAGAGAGCCATGCCAGCACATCTACTTGAGAAAAGTGTTTGTTTCACGGTGCTCCTGTCACTGGCTCATAGGCTCTTAGCGTATATTATACATAGAGACATATGCAAGATCACACTAAAGTTTGCTTCGTTCAGATTGAACCTCAAGATATTTCAGGATCAAGTGTGAAAGCTTCCTTTTCGGTTGCCAATCATCTCCCCGGAATGAGATCTGTAGTAAACTAAGAACCGAACACAGTATGATTGTTTCAACTCATGGATATATGTATGAAGTGCTATAGACACGTCAATCCACACGCTCGAACTATAGATTTTGCGTATCACCGTGGCATTGTTTTGAACAATGTATCTGTAGAGTTCAATGTTAGATAGAAATGCTAGATACATATGTATTTATCTTATCATATTGTGTCAAAGCCAAGAGATGTAAATTGTCTATGTATAGAAGATTTATATTTAGAAAAGATCTCTTGGCTTAGCCTTTAAGTTGTAACGCCTATATGTAACTGTCACATGCAGGGTTATTCTGCATCCAATCAACACGCAACCATCGCACGATTCAGATATGGTGTCGGTGTTCTCCTCCGCTCCTCTGAAAATTCACATGGTATCAGAGCAATCGCTTTTGAGTAGATTGCATCTCCTCTCCGCAACTACAATGGCGTCATCATCTGCTTCCTCCAATCCTCTCCTCGCCCAACCCATCACGGAAAAGCTTAGCAAGAACAATCACGCCCTGTGGAAGACACAGGTGCGTGCTGCGATCCGTGGTGCTCGTCTTCAGGGGTACCTCACGGGTGCCACCCCTATACCTGCGACGGAGCTTATGCAGAAGGGCGTTGATGGGAAGGAAGTGAGGGTTCTCAATCCGGCGCGCGAAGACTGGGAGGCCACGGACCAACAGGTCCTTAGCTACATCCTTGCGTCGGTCACCAAGGATGTCCTCACGCAGGTGGCCACCAGCGCCACCGCGGCGGACGCCTGGAAGATCATTGAAGACATGTTCGCGTCACAGATGCGAGCGCGATCCGTCAACATGCGGATTGCTCTGGCAACGACCAAGAAGGAGAATTCGTTCGTTGTCGAGTACTTTGCCAAAATGAAGCCTCTTGGCGACGACATGGCGGCTACAGGACGACCCCTAGAAGATGAAGAACTGGTGGAGTACATCATCACCGGCTTGGGCGAAGATTTCTCGCCCATCGTCTCTGCTCTATGCGCTAGAGTGGAACCCATCTCCGTTGGTGAGCTTTATTCATAACTTCTCAATTTTGAAACTAGAATGGACTTGATCTATGGAGACAGCCCTAGGTCTGGATTGGCAAACTCGGCATCTCATGGTCGTGGCTCGTGGCGCGGGAAGAACCAGGCGCGTGGGGGCGCGTAGTCAGGCCGCGGCGGGTCCAGTCGCGGGCCTCCTGCAGGAGGTCGTGGCTCCCACAACAACAACAACAACAACAACTCCCGTGGCTTCTACAACAACAATAGTCGTGGGACATCTGGTGGTGCGCCCGATTCAAATGACAACAGGTGCCAGGTGTGCTTCAAGAAGAATCACTCAGCCGCTGAATGCTGGCACAGGTTCGATGAGAACTTTATGCCAGATCAGCGTCTTGTTGCAGCAGCTACAAACTCGTATGGCATGGACACCAACTGGTACACTGATACCGGTGCTACGGATCATGTGACAAGCAATCTTGAGCAGCTGTCTCTCAAAAAAAAGTATCATGGCGGTGATCAGATCCACACAGCTAGTGAAACAGGTATGAACATTAGTCACATTGGTCGTACTATAGTTCGTACCCCCACTCGCAACATACAATTAAATGATGTTCTTTGCGTTCCACAAGCCAAGAAAAATCTTGTTTCAGTTCATCGTCTTACCGCTGACAACTCTGTCTTTATAGAATTTTACCCTGATTTCTTTCTGATTAAGGATCAGGAAACGAAAAATACACTCCTTAGAGGAAGGTGTCACAGGGGTCTCTATCCTTTACCTGCGCCAACAATAAAGCAAGCCTACAACTCCAACAGATTGCCCTTGTCTCGATGGCATAGTAGGTTGGGTCATCCATCTTCGTTAATTGTTAAGCAAGTTGTCAGTAATAATAGTCTCCCATATATCGATGAGTCGTTGAGCCAGTCAGTTTGTGATGCTTGTCAGCAAGGGAAGAGCCATCAGTTGCCCTATCCCAAGTCTTCTAGTATTTTCAAGTCTCCTTTAGAACTTGTGTTCTCTAATGTCTGGGGTCATGCACCAGAATCAGTTGGTCGAAAACGATATTATGTTAGTTTCATTGATGATTTTAGCATTTTCACCTGGATTTACTTTCTTAAGCACAAGTCTGAAGTATTTCAAAAATTTCAAGAGTTTCAAGCTCTTGTTGAACGCTTGTTTGATCGTAAAATTCTTGCCATGAAAACTGACTGGGGAGACGAATATTAGACACTTAATTCCTTTTTTAATAAAGCTGGCATCGTTCATCTTGTTTCTTGCCCACACGCTCATCAACAAAATGGGTCAGCTGAGAGAAAATATCGTCACATAGTTGAAGTCGGTCTCTCTCTCTTATCTCATGCGGCTATGTCTCTAAAATTTTGGGATGAAGCCTTCCAAACAGCAGTTTATCTCATCAATCGTGTACCCAGCAAAACGATTGGTCATGCTACGCCTCTAGAGCGTCTCTTTAATCAAAAACCAGATTACTCCTCGATGAGAGTTTTTGGATGTGCTTGTTGGCCTCATCTTCTCCCCTATAATAAGCACAAACTAGAATTTCGATCCAAAAGATGTGTCTTTCTTGGTTATAGCACCTTGCACAAAGGCTACAAGTGCCTTGATGTCTCCACTGGTCGTGTTTACATCTCCAGGGATGTGATCTTTGATGAAAATATTTTTCCCTTCACCGAGCTGCATCCCAATGCCGGTGCCCATCTTCGCTCCGAGATCTTATGTCTTCCTTCTGATCTTGTTTATCCGTATGTAGGGGGCAAACATGTAGTAGATCAATGTGCTAATGGTTCATCTAATTCTTCTAATGTTTCCTCTGAGTTGCATGATGAGAATCAGGGAGAAGCCGGTGAAAATTCGGAAGGAACCGGTGTACACGGAGCAAACCAGACATGCGCAAACTCTGGAGGTGATTCACATGCGGGCTCGGGATCGGAGTCTGATTCGGGCATGTCCATTGGCCAACCGTCGGACGCCACACTATCTCCGGTTTCCCCTCTCGCGACGGCGCCCGATCTGGACAACGCGTCACACCAGCCAGGCGTGGCCACATCTTCTTTCCCGCGCGCGGGAGATTCACTAGGCCAGGCAGGCCAGACTGCTGCTGCGCCAACAGATCCGCATGCGAGATCGTCTGCGGCACCTCCAGCTGCAACCCGACCTATAACCAGACTTCAAAGTGGCATACGCAAGGAGAAAATATACACAGATGGTACTGTCAGGTATGGATTTTTGACAACTACAGGGGAACCTAGTAGTACTGATGAGGCTCTAGCTGATAATAATTGAAAAAATGCAATGGATCTTGAGTACAATGCCTTAATGAAGAATAAAACTTGGCACCTTGTTCCACCTCAAAAGGGTAGAAATGTTATTAGATGCAAATGGGTATGCAGAATAAAGAGAAAATCTGATGGTAGCTTGGATAGATATAAAGCTCGATTGGTAGCAAAGGGTTTTAAGCAGAGATATGGAATAGATTATGAGGAAACTTTCAGTCCTGTTGTTAAAGCTGCTACTATTCGTATTATTCTGTCTCTTGTTGTTTCTCGAGGATGGACTCTCAGACAACTTGATGTACAAAATGCTTTTCTCCATGACAATCTTGAAGAAGAGGTATATATGCAACAGCCACCTGGTTTTGAAGATCCTTCAAGACCAAACTTTGTTTGTCGCCTAGATAAAGCCTTATATGGTCTGAAACAGGCGACCAGAGCATGGTACTCTAGACTAAGTGCTAAATTGATATCACTCGGTTTTCAATCTTCAAAGGCTGATACCTCTTTGTTCTTTTATCGCAAGAATGATGTTAGCATGTATCTCCTTGTTTATGTTGATGATATTATTATAGCCAGCTCTACACCACATGCTACCACAGTGTTACTTCAAGATTTGCACGGGGAATTTGCTCTAAAGGATCTGGGAGATCTGCATTATTTTCTCGGTATAGAAGTTGCCAAGGTGCGAGATGGTATTGTTCTCACTCAAAGCAAATATGCTTCTGATCTTCTAAAAAGAGCTGGTATGTCAGATTGCAAGCCTGTTAATACTCCATTATCCATTATCATTATATGAAGGATCATTGTTGGTACCAGATGATACATCACGGTATAGAAGCATTGTTGGTGCTCTTCAATATCTAACCCTCACTAGACCTGATATAGCCTTTTCTGTTAATAAAGTCTGTCAATTTCTTCATGCACCTACCATAGTACATTGGGTAGCAGTTAAAAGAATATTACGGTACTTTAAGCAATGCATAGAATTGGGCTTGAAAATATAGAAGTCTCCTTCGACTTTGGTGAGTGCATTTTCATATGCAGACTGGGCTGACAGTGTTGATGACAAAAGGTCTACAGGAGGGTTTGCTGTGTTCTTGGGTTCTAATCTTGTATCATGGAGTGAAAGAAAACATGCTATTGTCTCAAGATCTAGTACGGAATCAGAATATAAAACAATTGCTAATACTACTGCAGAAGTTATGTGGATACAAACTTTACTGCGTGAATTGGGTATTCCTAGTCCAAAGGCAGCAAGACTTTGGTGTGATAATATTGGTGCAAAGTACTTGTCTGCTAATCCTGTTTTCTATGCCAGAACAAAACATATTGAAGTTGATTATCATTTTGTCAGAGAAAGAGTTGCTCGAAAATTACTAGAGATTGAATTTGTTTCATCAGGAGATCGAACTGCAGATGGCTTTACAAAGGCCTTGTCTGTTCGGCTGTTAGAAAATTGCAAAGTCAATCTGAACCTAGAGCGGTTAAGATTGAGAGAGGCTGTTAGATAGAAAGGTTAGATGCATGTGTATTTACCTTACCATATTGTGCCAAAGCCAAGAGATCTAGAATGTCTATATATAGGAATAGATCATCTATGTATAGAAGGTTTATATTTAGAAAAGATCTATTGGCTTAGCCCTCAAGTTGTAACGCCTATATGTAACTGCCACATGCGGGGCTATTCTGCATCCAATCAACACGCAACCATCGCACGACCTAGATAGGGCGTCGGTGTTGTCCTCCGCTCCTCTGAAAATTCACATTCAGTACTTCAGATGCGTGCTACGTTAAGTAGCCTACGTATGCCCTCGAATTCCTTTTCTGCTAGCAGAAGGAGCTACTCATGGTTGATCAAGTGCTTTTGGTTGCATCCTTTAAGGTTAAACATTATATGAACTTACCTATGCTAATCTACGTATCCCCTTTGCTAGAGAACTGATAATCTGTCCCAGAGCAACCTACTGTACCAATAACTCTATACGTCTAGCTCATGGATTACTCTGTACTTCTCGTCCCGTGCAATCTTAGGTGAACTAGATAATTTATATATAAAGTTAGATTTAATATACAGTATTAAAATTTTATTTCTAAAGTATATTTGAATTTTATATACAACTCTTAAATTTTATATCTTGGATTTTATATATAACTGTTAGATTATATTTCTATATATTTGAATTAGATTTCATATACATCTCTTTATATTTTGTATATAACTATATGGATAAATCTATACCATCCACTATGATGTAACAATTAACATATTTTTCTTTTTTATATTAATGTGGTAATTTCTAACATTCAGGGATGGGTTCAAATGCCCTATGATCCATGTAACTGCACAAAATGTTCAGTTAAACACAAAGTGATAAAAACCAGTACTTCGATTAATTATATAAACCAACAAGTTTCTATTACAACAATAGACTTAACTAACACATGCACGCACACAATGAACTTACGCCCATACACTTACAACCAAAAAGACATTACTCTACACCACAAGAACAACCTGAGCATAAAGTCGATATAAAAGTCAAAGTCTTTATCTTCGTCCCACTCCAAGAAATCAACAATTTCCTTAAAGATTTCTCCTACAACTTCTTGACTGGCTAGAGCCAAAACATGCAAGAATGAGTACACATGTACTCCACAAGTCATGCAAGGAAACATATGCTAATGCTAGATATAACAAGGAAGGGAACATGTTCAACTCTAAACTTTATTAGTAATTCATAAGCAACCCAATTCATAAATCAAGTTACATTTAAGGAGTTCATCATTTCATGCCATGCATTTCTCAAGTTTAAATATTTCTCCAAGTCTACTTATAACATTACACTTGATTCACCCATAGACATATCTTCGTTAACCAAGAGAATGACATATTCGAATGCTAAACAACTCTACAGCATTTGCCTAGCTTTATTCGTACTATACCCACAATTTACAAGGCTGAGGATAACAAAGTGTGATGCTATAAGCTCATCTCTGTTCTACCTAGTAGGTTAAAGGAAAAACCAACTGTTGGCCTCAAACTTGATCCTTGTGAGAGTGTGCTCCAACCTATCATTTCATCCACCCACTATTGTACGATCGAGAGGAACACATGCCCCTTAAGTCTGCAAAGGGTACTGTAGCATCCACACTCATATAGACAAAAATATCTCACACATCTCTACTATCATCACACACCTATGGCCTAAACTACCAATACACCGAAAGGCTGTAGAAGTTCAACTCACTAGAGTAGAATACACTATGTCCGAATACTCGATCATACGGTTGGACGCTAACTATGTCACTTATATTGGCATAAGGAGGTTATGTCCGTATAAACTTTAAGTAAATCAAAGCATTTCTAGGATTCACATGAAATGACATAATTCACATGATAATTGCATAGTAATAATTTTATCTTGTTTGAACTAGGGTTCTCAATAGCATAACAGGATCAATTCAAGGCATGTCAATATTAATAACAATATAGAATAAATGGTGACCACTATTTTGAAAGGGTTTTCAATAAATCAACACATGCATGCTATATATGTACTTCAAGGTAAGTACTCTACCTAAAATATAACCTAGCTCTAGATTTGGTTCAAATTGTGATCAGAGGATGCATGATTTTCCTTCAAGCTCAGCGTAGTCGTACCACTCTTCTCCTTCTACAACTGCGATGGCATGGGCGTCAGCGATGAACTTCAATCATTCACTTTCTACTGGATCAACAACCGCATAATCTATCGATACACAAATAAAATAACTAAGCGCACAACTCCAATTGAATGCCAAAACTTAGAAAGTGCAATAGGAAGCAAAAAAGAAGAGTTATGGAAGGATTTGGGAATTTTCAAAATTTTAACGGATTTGAACCGTAAGAGTCAAAATTAGGGTTGCACCTAAACTCATCGATGAATATGATAAAATACTGATCCAAATACTCCATAAATATTTTATTCATGAGGTTCATGAAGTATGCCGGGGCATTAGTCAATCCAAAAGACATGACCGTAAACTTATACAGGCCATACCATGTGGAGAATGTCGTCTTTGGCACATCTTCATGTTGGATTTTTAATTGATGGTATCCAAACAAAAGGTCAATCTTTGATAATACACATGCTTATTTAAGTTGATTGAACAAATCTTTGATCCTAGGAAGAGGATATTTATTTTTGATGGTGACCTTATTCAGAGAACGGTAGTCCACACACATCCTCATGTTGCCGTCTTTCTTTTCTATGAACAACACAGGTGTTCTCTAAGGTGATGAGCTTGGCTGAACAAATCCTTTCTCCTGTAACTCTCTAATCTAAATCTTCAATTCTTCGAACTCATTTGTCGGTATCCTACAGGGTTTCTTAGAGATGGGAGCAGTCCCAGGCATTAGTTCAATGATAAACTCGATGTCTCGATCATGTGGCATCCCTGGTAGTTCAGCTGGGAACACATCCATATACTCACATACCACTGGGGTTTCTTCTATCAGCAAATGGGCGAGCAATGCCTCTTTGCTAATGCTAGATAACTTCATTTGTTTCATATGGATCCTCATGAGGCCTTTGTCCTTATGGTTAAGACATTTTTCTCTTTTGGCACAGTTAATTATGCCCTAGTTCTTACCTAACCAATCCATACCTAGAATAATGTCTAGGGTCCAAGAGGGAAGAACCATAAGATCACTATAGAAAAGTAACCCTTTCATTTATATGGGGACTTGGTCACAACCATTTGTCACCTTAAGATCTCCCCTAGGGGAATGTATCTGCAAGGGTTTTCGTAAAAGCATTATTTTTAAGTTATGTGTGTGAGTGGTTGTTGTAGATATGAAAGAATGCAATACACCAGAGTCAAATAACACAAGTGTATGTACGGAGTTGATAGAGAGCATACCCAAAAGAACACATTGATCATCCTCGACATTCTCAGCATGAACATAGTTCACTCATCCACGTCCAATAGATGCTAGATTTCTCATCTTGACTAGAGTCAGTTAGGCAGGTCTAGGTGCAACTGGTGTAGTAGTCATGCGGATTGGAGTAGACCCAAGCAAGGAACTAGTAGGTGCACCGTGGCATTGTGGGCAATCCCTAGATATTGCCCCTTCACTCCACAGGGAAGCACTCCAGGTTAGCCTTGCCTGGTGCAGGGAGAGTAGGACTCGGTGGAGGAATCCTAGAGTCTAGAGTACTACAGGAGCTCTGGCTTCTACAAGTGCCACTGGAGGGCGAGTGGGGGTTAAGTATACATACTAGTAAATCTTAGTGGTGGCACCTCTGAGCTTCTGACTCTCTAACTGCATTTGCTTAAAAGCAGCAACCTTGTGCTTCTTATTGGCCTCTTCTAGCTTGTTGTCAACTTCTGCCTTAGTGCCTTGTTGATCAAGCTCTGGAAGATGGTGTGCTCCTAGATGATTAGGGGTCCACATAGTGTATCATTCAAGCCTCCTATGAACTTGTCAATCCTCTTGTCTTCATCTAGTAGATCCAAAGGAGCATAGTGTGCTAGCTAGGTAAACTTATTCTGATATTCTTGCACAAACATGTCCTCTTGTTTGAGTGACCTAAACTCATCTATTTTCATGCGCATGATGGCAGTGGGGATAAAGTTGCCATAGAATGCCTCCTTGAACTCTGCCCAAGTGGGCTCAAGTACACCTTCTTCGCATGCTGCTTGGTAGGTTTCCCACCAATCACTAGTAGGTCCCTCAAGCTAGGTAGCTACGAAGATCACCTTGTCTTCATCCCTCACTTGAGCTAACTACAATTTGTTCTCAAGTGCCCTTAGCCAATCTTCTACTACAAGGGGCTCTTCTTCCTTTGCAAAGGCAGGTGGCTTGGTCCTCATAAACTCTCCATAGGTGGTTGATCCTTGGTTTCCTTGGTTCACTTGAAGGCCTTTGTTGGCTTGTCCTGCTTGATTGACATGGTTCTTGACAGCTTGCATGTGTTGGTTTTGTGTGTTCATCATTTGAGCTATGGTTGCAGGATCGAATGGTGGAGGGGTATGTTCCCTCTCACGACCAGTACTAGAACTTGTGGCTCGAGTGTTCACCATCTATAGGAAAAGATAAGATGTTAGGTTAGCATGGAAGGTATGTTGTCTAAGAGGGAATTTTACTTGTTTAAGTGATGTGTAGCATGCACTTGATTAATAACTAAAAAAATAGCCTTTGCTCAAGCTAAAAGCTAAAAGCTAAAAGACCTAAGCACACAATGCTACACAAAAAGAATAGCAAAATTCAAAACATATAACATTACCCCTACTTGCGATTAACTCACAATAATAGGCAACAGATGCACAAGCACACGCCTACTGCTTCTCCACTATCTATCTCTTCATCATCCTTACCTTAAGGACGAAGTAGGATACTTGACTGCCAAAAAAGAATTTTTACAAAATCTTAAGATAGTTAAGAATTAAGGTACTAGTGTTTCTCGTAAAATAGCTTTTGCAATTATATCTCAAAGGAGATTGAGTTTCCATAGCCATTCCTAGGTTTTGAAGGGTGGGCACCAAAGGTGCTTAAGTCTAATAGCCTAGGCTCTGATAACAACTCTATCGGTCCCCAATTCTATAAATCAAAAACCTCATGTGTTTAATATGCCATTTCCTGCATCAGTAGGTAGTACACACATATACATAGCTGATAATACACTACCTATATTGTTTTGATAGTCTTACAATACATTAATATTTTAAGGATTGCCTGAGTAGGATCCAAATAGACCAAAACATGGTCAACTATAATACCAATTACCAAAAGACGTAGATAAGGTAGCAGAAGAGAAGTTGCGGCGGTCCAACTCTAATCCACAAGCATCAGCAAGGGTACCTAAGTACCTATGGCACCTCTATCTCCTCTACCATAGCAAGATCCTCATGAAGATCATCTGTTGTCTCCATCTCTAAAAAGGGAGAAAACAACAACGTTGAGTACATAAAGTACTTGCAAGCTACCACTAAAACATGTAATGGTGCACACATGGATCAAGGAAGGCTAGGATTTGTTTTCGTGAAGCAGGTTTTCACAATCATTTTACAAACCTATGACCTAGCATTTTTAGCTAAAAAAACAACGTTAAGTTCAAGTTGTTTAATCAATCCCTAGTGTTCACCTTCCCAAGCTCCACTTTGGGTTGGTTTACCCTAAGGCTTAGTTTATCTGCTTTATAGATAGTCCCTTAATCATCCATCTGATACATATTCCTAATTCAGTTTTAAAAGATTATAAGTCTAGTCAAGAGCAATACAAGTCCCGACGCTCAATATTCTCGAGCATGACTATTTCAATAGATTGGTTTACTCATACTACAGTGGATGTATGATGTACCTGTACTCCGCTACTTTGTCCAACACATAACCCTAGTCCTAACACATGAGATCTATCATGACCTAGTCTTTTATGTCTCATCCAGCGGTGATACCCACCCCATGAACTTGCGCCACCATCATACTACCTAGTTTCGCAAATTAGCAGTGAGAGGAATTTTAGCATTTTTCGAGGTATCAGAGAAAATAAGTATATAGCATAACTAGTTAGGTTTTAGTTCAATTAACCACGTCACGTGTGGGTGTCACTTCGCATGTGACCTATTTACTATAGTTAGAACCTCAGCATGTCAAAGGTACTATCCCTAGTGGCCCAAATCATCTAGGTATGGTGAGAAGATGTGATTGTAACTCAAGTTTGTTTCCTCGGTTCTTAACTAACCAAAGTCAACACTATACCTTACTGGAAACCAGTCGAGTCTCTGCCCCAGTCTAAATCATTTTTATTTTAATTAGGGTTTTTGGATTTTTATAAACAAATTTTCATAATCTTCACGAGACGATAATATACGTCACCTCCTGCTTTCCGTTAACCACCACTACCCTAGTGATTATTCCCCAGCATAATATAACATATGACAAACATCTAACAAGGATTACTAAGTATGTGTTAATAAATGACTAAGAACTTAAGCATAAATACGGCTAAACATGACATATGTAATCAATATAAAGGCAGGCATAACAACAATTAGGTACACGACTTAAACATAGCATATAATCTATTTATAAACAAAATATTTATAATAGGTACAACATGATCACAAAAGGGTTCGTGGTGACTTGCCTTACTTAGATAGAATGTACCCTGGGTCACAATCAGGTGACAACTCCTCACAAACGTAAACTATCGTAAACAACATACTATAGCTAACACAAATTAAATAAAATAATAAATACAAATAAAATTGTTAATATAGCAAAACCAATGACATTAGGTAGATTTTGATTTTAAATGAATTTCGATGAAAGTTTCGTTGGATTTCAATTTAAAGCAAATGAGTTATTCAAAATTGAATTAAATTAAATTATTTGCAAAACCTTCTGTTCGGCCATTTTCCCATTTTGCCTGAATTATTTTTCAAAAGGAAGACCTTTCTTTTACTGACAGGTTGGTCCCACAGCATTTTAATTACCAAGACCTTTATTTTTCATGGGAAAGCATTGAGCCATTGACAGGTGGGGCCATAGTCAAATGTTGACCAGTCAAAATTGACCATCAAATGGCTAGGGGCCCACATGTCGCTGACACAAAGTTTTAAATGGTTATTAATTAGATTTTCTTAACAGATTGGGCCCACCTGTCACAATAACAAGTTAACCACTTCATTAACTTAATCCATTTCATTATTCCTTAACCAAAACTTTATAGGGTGGGGCCCGCAGATCAGTCCCTCATTTCTCCTCTTCCTTTCCTTTCTCTCTCCCTATATCTTCTTCCCTCGTTTTCTTCTCCCTCTCTCACGGCCGGCCGGAGCCAGGGCATGCGTGTGCCGGAGCTTGGCCGGCCGGCAAGGGGAGGCTCCCAGTGTTCTTGGCCTCCTGTGGGCGGTGGTAGGTGGCGCGTGGTATTTGTACGAGGGCAACAAGGCCGGTCCCGGCGGCTAGGCGGCGGTGTGGAGCTCGGTGATAGGGGGCACCGGCGAGGCGGCGACCAAACGGCAGGGTGGAGGCCGGAGGAGGGCTCCTGGGGTTCCTAGGAGTGCTACCGAGGGATTCTGGTGGTCGACGGCGGGTAGCGGCGGCTGCGGGGCTTGGAGCTCAAGGCGGCCGTGGAGGTGGCAGGTCGGGGCTCAGGCTTTTAGACGAAATTCGCCGACGCAGAGGCGAAAATGGCCGGCGTGAAGCTCGCTAGAGTGTCTCCATGGTGAGGAGGAGGATCCCCTCTTCGAGCGCGGCCGGGGCTGGCCCCTAGTGGCCTGCCCGTTGCGGCATCGAGGTGGCAGCAGTGGCGCGGCGGTGCGTGCGGACGGCGGTGCTCCGCTGGGGCTCTGCCGAATTGGGCCGGGGCGCTGAGGGCTAGAGGGGCCTGGGAAGGCACAAGATCGGCGGCTAGCTGCGGAACGGCCGGGTCGCGAAAATTGACCGGTTGACTTCACGATCGTGCGCGGGCAGGGTCGCGTGGCCACGGGCGTCGCGCCGATGACGGCGGTGCCGGTGGCCTAACGTTTCCAACATCATAGGCAAAGTGAAGGGAGGAGGGAAAGGAGTCCGGCGGTGGTGTTCTCACCATGTGGCAGCAGGGAATCGACACGCCGTGGCTTGGCGACGGCGAACGCGACGGGCGGCGAGGTTCCGGCCGGGGAGGCGCGATGTTCGTCCTCGAGCTCGCGGTTCCTCCAGAAGGTTCACGGCGTCGGCAACGCGCGGTTCGTCCTCGTGCACGGCGGCGGCGTCGTGTGCCTGCGAGCTCGCGGTTCGTCCGGGCGGCATGGCGTCCTCACGAGCACACGAGCGGCCTCCTCCTCCTTGCTCCGTGGTGTGCTCGTCTCCAGTTGCAGAAGCCACGGCGGTTCTCCTCCTCCTCGATCCAGTTTAGGACGCGGCGGCACGTTGGCGTGGATGCGACAGCGAAGGCAGTCAGTGCGGCAAGGCGGTTCTCCTTGCTCTGCCTCAGTCAGGGCGTCGCGGCTGGCGTGAGCTCGAGGAGGTGCGCGGCCTACCGGTTCGTGCCCGCTCGGGTGAGCGTGAGGGCGAGCGAAAGAGAAGCAGCGGCTCGGCATGGTGTGGGATATATGGGCGCGGAGGCTTCCTCGATAGCTTGGGGGTGGACGCCGAGGCGCGGAAGTCGTCGACCCCAAGCACTTGGCGTCATGGCACCGTCCTTCACCTCCTGTTCGTGACGTGAGGCGGGGCCGGGAGGTGTGATGGTCGGCGACCGCTTTGCCGCGCGAATCCTGTAGACGACGAGCCGGTGCTGTGGCTGACGCGAGTGCTGCGGTGGACGGCTTGGCGAGGTGCGGCGCATGGCAAGGCGCGGCTCGATCGGGTTGGCACGATGGCGAGCAAGGGCGGCGCACGGGAGGCGGCTGCGGCGCCCGTGCCGAACGGTAGAGGCAGGAGCGGCTCGGCTGCCTGGCCAGGATGGTGGGCCAGACGGGCCTGCCCTACCAGCTCGATGGGCTAGCGGTGTTGTCCTGGCCGATGGGCTGGAGGCCCAATAGTGAAAGGGGAAAGGCCTGGCCTGGCCTAGAGGAATGGCCCAAAAAGGATAGTTGGCCGGCTTGGCCTATCCTGGTGGGTTGACCCGACAAGAGGGGGCGATTTTTGGGCCATGCTAGAGAGCTTAATTAGACTTAGGCTAGATTTTGGCTGGGCTAGCGCCGATCCTAGGGATAAAGGTTAGACTTTAAAATAGAGTTCACAAATAGATTTTGATTGAAGGTTTGAATATAAGTTTTGTAAATTTACTCTGCAAAATATTGTTAGAGTGATATTAATTCTTAATCATGGTTCTGATTGTATTTATAATTGAATTTCATATTTGAATTTGATTTGTTTTAATTTTTAGCACCGGAACAAACAAGAAAAAGACAGGAAAATCCAATAAATTCCAACATGATGCAAAATTTGAAAAAAAAAGGTTTTTTATTATTCCAAATTTTTGCTTCTGGATTTTAAATTCGAATTTTTCAAGATTCTACAAGGGGGCTTAACAGCTGCCAATCTGGTGGTGCCGCGGCAGAACGCATAGTGAGAAATCATGATAGAATGGTACGGGGATGGTGGCCACGGTGCTTTTCCTTGTAGAAATAATGCATCATACTCCGTAGCAAATATGCAGATAAGAATAAGATCTATGGATTTTGTGCTACTAGCAATATACGGAGTACTAGATATGAATAAGTGGGGATTATACTAGCTAGGTAAATATGTGCTTGCAATGATGTGTGGTGCAAAACGTTAAGTGCATTTGTAGTAAAGCTTATCATGTCTAGCGTTGTACTTAAAACCATTCTGCTGGTTGATATATACTAGTGTCTTACTCTGCCTTTCCACCTTTTGTATGTGTGAATCCAATCATGGAATGCTATATGGTAGAGCTGATATATATATATATATGATCTGTGGGATAGTGGCGCTGCTGCTTCACGCTCATTATAGTTCTGTTGATGGAGTTAGAAAAATACACAACTAGTCATTTGTATGCGCAATTATTCTACTTTGCCCTTGTGAGATGTAATTTTAATTTTACAAGCAACGATTATTACAATGTTTCCATATCTGACCAGTTGATTATAGGGATCTAATCTAGGGTAGAGCTGTTTAAATTTAGATGTGATTTCTTTTTTTTTTGTCTGGCTTGGATCATATGCTTCATGTTATCTGAACTACGGGCTTAGCCGCATCTCAATGGCCTGTGGAGTTTATACCAGGTTAATGGTTGTTTTTTTAGAATGGGGGTGGGGGGTGGGGGTAATATTCTGATCTCAACTTTGAACTGTAGAAATAGGCTTATGTCAAAATTTGAAGAGGAGCAGGTTCATATTTCCTTATTTGACGTGACATAGATACATAGATGGAAATATTTGTCCTCTTGCCCTCTCAAATAATAAGCATGGCATGAAACTTGAATTGGCCGTTAGCTACCGGGCACCTAGTTAGCAAATATTACAGTTACTGCAGACAATATGATCCGCTGGATTAAAGAACAAAACCATTTTTTAGTTTTGACACGACATTTTGGTTTTCACCATAGCAGAATACGAAATTTAGGAGGCCAGATTCTCCTGCCAAATAATCCCTAGCATCGCTGATCACGGAATTACACACGTACGAAGTACTACACCTTATGCTGTACCACTATCCATGGCTCACATGTTACATCCTCCCACGTTGCTTCTCCAAACAATGAATAAACTACACAGCCTGCGTTCGATCTCACGCGCTAACCCCTCATAAAAAAACGACCATACCGACACCAGATTAGACTTAGAGGCGCGCACATCGCTTGGACTTCCTCTTCACTGGACTCCCATATATACCACCACCTCGCCGGCCATCCCCGCAACTCGTTACACGTACGCCTGCACCAACAACGACGCACGCTTCACCATGCCGAGAGCGCGAGGGCTTTCCTGCCTCACGTCGCCGCTCAACGGCGGCAAGCGTCCCGCCGGTGACGCACGCCGAAGCAGCGCCGCGTGCATATGCTGCATTGGTCCTCACCACGAGCCGTCGTCCGGGGGTGGCGGTGGCGGCGTGCCCTGCCTCGCTCCCCACGCCGACCACAGCGTGAGAGCGCCTCTCACCAGCTGCTGCGGCAGCAGCGGTGGCGGTGACAACCTCCGCGGCCGCAGCAGCAGCAGCGCGCGCACCCCCAAGACGCCGTGTACGCCCACGGCCAGGCGCCTCTGTGGCGTCCGCTCCCGCACCCCACGCCGCGGGCAGGTCGGCTGCTTCCAGTCGTCGGTGTCTGCCGCCGCAAGGACGCCGCGGACACCCACGACGCCTATCAGGCGAACGCAGCGCGCGTGCTGCGTCCGTGGCCCGGGTCAGGGCAACGCGAAGCTGGGTAGGCGGCGCCGCTGGCTCCGGTCCACGGGCCAGACGCCACGCCGGACGGCGCGCGCGGGTGGCGACGTCGGCAACGACGACGTCAAGGTTTACACGACAGGCGTCGTCGAGGCCGCCGAGGAGGCGGTGATAAAGGACGAAGACACAAGCTCCAACGACGAGTACGCGCTGCTGTGCAGGCAGGGCTTCCCCCGTGAGGACGTCGCCGCGGTCACCATCCAGGCCTACTTCAGAGGCCACCTGGTGCGCCCGTGGAAAAAAACTTATATCCCCGAGAGGGCGATACCTGTTTCTGTTTGTTTCGGTAATTGATAAAGAGGATTTCGTTGTGTTTTTGCAGGCGAGGCGTGCGTTCAAGGCGCTGAAGAGCCTGGTGCGGCTGCAGGCGGTGGCGCGGGGCGCGTACGTGCGGAGGCAGGCGGAGGTGGCGATCCACTGCATGCAGACGATGGTGCGGCTGCAGATGCGCGTGCGCGCCAGGCAGATGCTCACCAAGCCCGAGGAAGGGCAGCAGCTGTTGCCCAGCTGATCACAACCAACTCACTGAGGAAATAAACGTTGCCTGAAATATGGAAATCTGGGTTTGGCACGTGTTGCTGCGGAGTACATTGCCATGGGCTGTTCCTGTGATGAACTTTCCGTGGGTTTGTAATTTATGTATCTCTTTAATTTGTATGTGGTTTATCAGTTGTTCTCTTGTTTGACATGCATTGCCACATGAGATCTAAAATCAGAGTCATCAAATTCATGAACACAATCAAAACTTGAAGTTCATGTAAAAGGGGGGCTGGCCAACATTTTATTGCAAGGTTGAGTGACGACAGGTCAACTGTGACCATTATAACGGTAGAAAAAAACACGGTGCCGAACAAGACACGTACTGCGACAAACAAATCGACGCGGCGCGCGAATGGCAGAGGCGCAAGTAAAGTAACAGAAGTAGGAAGCATACGTGACAACCCCTTGGAACTCATGCAGCTAGTCGATATCCCCATCTTTAGCTGGTGGAGTAGTTTTCGACTGAATCGTTGCGGTAGTGCTGCTGCTGCCCCTGCTGGTACTGGTGGTTGTTGCCGCGCTGCTGCTGCTCGCCGGCGGACGGCGCGTGCTGCTGGCCGCTGTTGTCGTAGGCGTCCACGACGGCGGACGGCGGGCGCTGAAGGCTCCTGACGTACTCCCACGACTTGCGCTTGGAGATTTCATTCCACCACCTGCTCACGTTCTTGCGCGCCTCGAACATGCGGTGGGAGCGCGGGTCGGAGGCGAGGCGGTCGGCGTTGGGCAGGTGCGACAGGTCGGCGATGGTGAACTTGTCGCCGGCCAGGTACGCCGCCTCCTCCAGCCGCTGCTCGTAGATGTCCAGCAGCTTCTCCAGGTCCTTCTTGCTCTTCTCGAACAGCTTCCGCATCTCCTCCTCCTTCTGCAGCTTGTTGCCGTTGTTGCCGCTGGCCGCCGGGTTCCCCTCCGGCACCCCGTGCGCCACGCGCTTGCTCGACGCGTTCATCACCTGGACGTCCCTCCCGTTGCCGTTGCCGTTGTCGTTCTGCTTCGGCATGGAGGGCGGCAGGAAGGCCAGGCTGTAGACCATCTCGGCGCTCGGCACGTCGAAGCTCTGCGCCTCCGTTTGCAGCCACTGCTCGATGGACGCCCGCTCCAGCGCGCCCGTGCCGATCAGGTCCAGGTTCCCCTGCCTCGCGTACTTGTGCGCGATGTGGCGAAGGATCCCCCTCGACTCTGCATACAATTGCATTCCACACCGTTCAATATCAATTCTCACATCAAATTCACCCACATCGCATTATTATTTGCCGTGTTATTACCGGAGAGTGTGAGGTTGTCATCTTCGAACGTGAGCGCCTCGCCGCGCGGCTGCACGATTTTTCCCAGATGTGTCAGAGAACCCAAATACTAGTGAACTACTTTTCCAGATGCTGCACGCACAATGACAATTGACAAGCATCGCATACCTGAAGCTTGAGGTATTGGGGCATGCGGTGCGGGCCGCGGTACGCATCGACACGGATGAGCTGGAACTCGACGTCCTTCTCGAAGAGGCACATGAGCACACGGGCAACCTCCGCTGAGGTGGGTGACCCGAAAACCTTCACGCTCGCCGGCGCCATTTCAGTTCAGTGTCTGGCTAGGGACTCTACTGCAACTATTGAGCTTTGAGGAGGAAGTGATATGCAGATGGTGGTGTGCTCCTCCTGCTGTTTGGGCGTGCTTATATACTTGCCAAAGTGGGGAGCACAAAATACCTTGCTTGCCAAGAGGTAAATCTAAAGAAAAAAAATCAAAGGCGAAAAAGAGCTAAAGAGCAAAGTGTTGGATACCAAAGGGAAAGACGAGGCTCATCTCTGCTGCCAAGATTGTCTTGCACATCATATCATGATAACACCCACAGGCAACCAGGTGATAATGTTGATCACAAAACAACACAATTTATGTGCTTTAACAACATCTAGTCAACATATAGCAAGGTCTGAGAAGATTTAGGGGTGAAAAAGGGAAAGATTCTGTTTCTTGATTTGTTCTAGGTCTTATTACCAAAAAGAAGTTTCATATTATTCTATATGTCTAGTGCAAATATCTTTCAAAGAAAGAAGTCTACTAGTACCTCCAATAATCCTACTGCTCTGTGCTAAGCTAAGATGTTGATACGTGACAATCCTTTGTAATAGGAGAGAATTAGCATACTACTCCCGCGGTCCCGCCGCAGAAAATTGTCAGGCAGAGGCAAAAGAATTCAACAAAACACGGAACATTCCCGTCAATCTCTAATAATCATACACTAAGCTGATATCATCAAGCTTTAATAAAGTATATCATTTTCTTTTCTATGTTTTTGTGAAAAGAAATACAGGGATTCATGAATCAGAAATATGATAACTTCCTCCCGCCATCATTTCCTTAGAGAGCAAAGCAAACGGATTTAAATCTTGTTGGTGTCTTATGCTACGGCCGCAATACCAATGAAGTAATATTTTTCTTCTTTTTTGTGAAGTCATTAAAATCAAATAACCAATTTTTTTTTAAAAAAATACTGATGCTTGAGACCTCGATGACAGAATAGTCTCTCGCTAATTGTGACGTAATTTACAACACCACCTTTAAAAAAAATAAAGATTTCTACTACGATGCACTTTAATCTAAACCATAGATTTAATTTTATCTAAAAATTTATATCTATTTATTCTACCACTTCGCTTGCCAATAGTAAAAACATAAACGGGACATAACTGTAAAAAAAAAGATCATGGAGGAGTAAAATCGTCAACAAGCTACACCGGCTCATGCCAGTCATGCGCGGCATTCACAGCTACGTCGTCTCTGACATCGTCTGCACTGACTGTGCCGTCGCCAGGTTCGGCCGCCGCGACGGCATCTCCATGGGCACTGTCAAGGCCAATTAAACGGTTTCAACATCGGTCGCTGCGAGCTTATCTGACCGTCTACCCAAACAGCAATACAGCTAAATATTATAATAAGTTTATTTTGAAGTTCCTGGACTAAATATGTACTCATCACCAACGTGACTGGTAACGCTAAAAGCTCAATAAAAAAATTAGAAGGAAAGAAGATTGGTTTAGTAAAGAAAAGCGAATGTAAAAAGGAGCCGTTAGACTCATGATAGACTATTCTATCCATGTAAATTGTATCTTATATATAGAAATGTTTAGTTAGTTTAGTTAACTTTTTTTAGAAATAATTTTTTTTTATCTTTATTAGAAAATAACATTCGATGATTTTTATAACCGCGTCGGACTCTATAATAACATGGTATAAATATAGTCCTCTAGAAATCTATAAAAGACATCTTTCAATCAATATTATTTCGGTGCATCGTCACTCTAGTTCATCTATATTTTTACCGGTAGGGTCGAGCTCTCGACGTGAGGTTACATCAGTTAACTTCGATCTCTAGCGAATGGGTAAGTCACGCCACTATCTTAATATGTCTCGCTCTGTCTAAGGTTATATCATTTAAATTTGACCTCTTAGGATAATCAGATGTATCACATCACGTCCTTGCATGGTCTATCGACCTATCAAGCTCTTTCCGATGTTGTCAGTCTTATGCTGTATTGGTTAGGTTTGACTTACGAGACTGTCGACGGTAGATTAAGCTTTAGGCTTATAGGTCTCTGTACGGCGTTTTATCGAAGTGTTAGCTGATGAGTTATCTATACAATGAGCGCTATGTCTAGCGTATCGGCTTCTCGCTCGATACGCACAAGTCTTCAAAGATTCTCCTCGAGTGTCATGCCAAGCGCATCGGCCTTCTAGCCGATGTGCATCTATCTTCAGAGAGACGTCCTCTCATCGACTTATCTAGCTGATAGGTTCGCTTCGCCCTTGCCATATCCGGAGTGGCATTGACTTTGGAGCCGATGTGTTTTTTATACAATTTCTTGCTAGCTCACATATACCTTTATCGGCTTTTCAGCCGATGAACGACCGCTATAGCTTCCGTTGATAAATAGGAGGGATCTCGCACGCTTTGCTATTATCTGAATACCCTTCAGTTCCTCCATCGGCTCTACAGCAGATGTATTAGGATCTCATTTTCGCCACACCCGGAGCCATCATATCCCTCGTCGATATTTGTCTATGATTTTATCGGCTCTCTAACCGATGAAAGAGCATCCCGATCTCTATCGGCGACCAACCGATAGCAAGAACCATTCGGACGCAGCCGATAACCACCTCGATTCTATCGGCGGCTAGCCGATAGCGAGAGCTTGTATTGGTCTATTGTTCGACTGATCCATTCACCTTATTTCCTTGTCAATTGCAGTGTTAAATTGACTGGCACGCCCGCACCCACACTGTCGCGCCGGAGCCGAGCGAACCTCATAAGCTCGGTGCGCGTACCTCGAGCCACGGAGAGAAGTTGACCAAACTATACTAAAGCTAAGCAGACCTCCCAGGTGTCGGCGTGTTCGCGTCGCACGGCGCGAGATCCGGCGCATGTCCTTTGATATTTGAGACCACACAAAATTAATACAATCTATATTTTTAAAATGAGCAGACTGGAATGGATCAGAGCTTCCTGGACGCCGTACAGCTGTTGCTCTACACCATCTGCTAGAACAAGAGCTAGCGACGGCGCCGGTGAAGGCGATAAGCAGGCCGGCGAAGACGACGTGGAGATGGCTGAGGTGGCGAACAACAAGGTTGCCGACGGTGGTGGTGCCGAGAACTCGACAGCCTCTATGGCGGACCCGTAGGTGTAGCTATAGATCAATCGAAGGCGAAGCTCATGTGTGCTCTCACGGCGTGCACGTACGGTAACAAAATAGGGTGACGAATGGAGGGGGAGAAGAGGGAAGAACAGCCCTATGAGAACAGATGTTGGAGTAGATCGCTGCCTGCGGGAGGATTTGTCAAGAGAGACCGACAATGGAAGGATGCGCCGTCTGACCATGTGATACCATTATGATGATTGGATGATTTTTTTAAGGAAGAATGGATAAAATCCTAAAATCCAAAATTATCCTAATCACTTAATGAGTAAAATACTAATATGTCCTCAGTTTAGATTGATAGAACACTATAGCAAAACTCAATAAAGAGTTTCTTTTTATCAGCTTAGCGCGAAAAAACACTGTAGGTTATTAGCATAAGTATTAATTATTATAATTTTAAAAAAATAATTTATTTGATTGTAAAAAAACTTATATAGAAAATTTTTATACGAAATATGTTATTTAGACTTTTGAGAATCATTCTCACAGAAAAAAATTGAAGCTCAGCCTAATTGCTAGAACGAACTGGCCTCAGTCTGATTTATTCCAAGTATGATGAATATTTGCCTCCACTGCATCATTTCGCTTTAATCAATTATATATTTGTTGAAATTTTTTATTTAATCTTGAAAAGGATAATGCAAGACATATTTTTTACATTTTGTTTTGTATAACTTAGTTTGTAGATGTTAAGGTTTTTTCACTGTATGATTTGCATCCGCCCTCCCGCAAAATACAACTTACTAGTCTATGTGGCTTGTCAGCGAAATGTTAATGTGATAATGTGAAGCAACTGACATCGTCTGCACACATGTGAGTGGTTGCTACTGACTTTTTTGCCCATGTGTAGGTAGAGTTTTAGTTGACTGTATTGACTTTTTTCTATAATTGGCATTCCACATTATTTAATTTACTTGAAAATGTTTAATTTTGTCCCATGACCTCAGGCTGAGTCCAATTTTCAATATAAACGAAAAAAAATCTGCTATCTTTTAACCCCAGCCCCACTCCTTACTGAACAGGGGCTATAGAGGGAGTAAATATAAATCAATTTGCTTTGTCTTTAAAATAACTATAAAAGTTATTAAAATTTTAGCTATTAAAAATCTAAATCAAAATAATTAACAATGGTCTATAGTTATAAGTAAGTTAGATCTACTTTATAAATAATAAGAACCATAGTTTTTAAACTTTTATCATATCTATCATAAGAATCAAACAATTCAATAACAAATGATATAAAAGGTCACTCTATTTTCATCATTACGTAAATCAAGACCTTAAATTAGTTGGGAAAAAAAGACAAACTCGTATCACAAGTATATATTGAACGAGAGAAGGAACACCTAAAATTTAAATTAGAATGAATTGATTACAAAATAAACACTATTTAATTGATTAAAAATATATTTATAAAACTTATAAATTTCTCTCAAAAATTTTTTAAAAAAACTCTCCAAAACTCTTCTAACATTCTCATATCTTACTCTCTTTGCCTATGTCTTTTTTTTATAGGTAAGCATGGCTGAAACAAGAGTGAAAATTTAGCTCATGTGTAATTACAACCCTCACATCAAATAAGGACTCCTCAGATCAGATCATAGAGATGACCTACACCCACATAGAATCTGTCATCTGGCCATGCTACTCTTACCAACTAGGTTTCATTATGTTTCCCTAGGGGATCTTGTACGCGTACTTGGCCACATGTTCTCTCGCATGCATGCTGCGGACCTAGCTTGTCGATCGTCATCGCACTTGCCGCATGTCCACACGTGCCAAAACCATCGGGCTTGCACGTCAACCCATTGATCCGCGTTGCCTTCGCTCGAGCCAATCACCACACGTTGTGTCAGCCCATCAATCCGCATATCATATTGCCCCCTCACCTGCCTCCGCGCTAGGCTGACGCACTGCGTGTTGTTGCTAGCTCGCACTCGTCTATGACCACCTCCTTGCTCCGCCTGCTACTGTTACTGTTGCGCACCCAAGCTGCGCTCATCGTTGCGCTAAGCCAGCTAAGACGGAGAAGGAGACCAGCTAGGCTTCCTCGTCTCGTCTTGGGCCGCCTCTTCTCTCTCCTTTTGTTTTTCTTTTTTTTTTTAATTTTCTTCATCAATTTCTGACGCTTACACACCGACCTTGTGAAGTCTATCTTTCCACACGGTGTCTATCCATCACGTACCCATCACGTACCACTTTGTACTTAATCTTATCACTCAGCATACTTATTATTTTGAATCTTAACTTCTTCTTGAGTCTAATCGCTGTTAATTAAGATTGATCTTTTAAGAATCTGTTCATATAAATCCAAACATACTATAAAGAATAATATCATAACCACACATATGTTTGCCCATGACTTCACTTTCAACACTTTAATTTTCTACCATAAATATATAAACTAACACGTAGTTTTACACTTACAACTATACATATATACATCAGAACAACACAGTGAAACTATTCTGCTATGATAAGCCCTTTGTAGAAGTTTTCATGACGTGTAATGGATGCCACTTAGATGGGTTTAACGTTGCTGAAACTTTCTTTTCAGTCTATCGGAAACAAGCGGCTAGAGTTGAAATTAGTGTATTTATCTTTTTTTAAAAAAAGATAATGGGATGTATGTTACCGTCTAAATTTTGAATTTTGGGAGGGTAAGACTGGTTTTCTAAATCTCCGATCATAGCGTGATTGGTTGAATATTGGTACTATCAGTGCACACTTTGTATTCATGTAGGCGTCAGTTAGGTCAAACAATACATTTGTTGGGGCATCTAGACTTGAAGTAAAATCAGATTTTTGGGGAGACTAAATGTACCGCCTGCATATGAGCAAAAAGCCTCGGACACATTTATTTATTGAATCGAAATTAAAGTAATTGATTTGATAGAACTCCTGGAAAGACATGGCGTTGCAAAAGGAATACATGAGTAGACAACCTCAGGAAGGCTTCACATTATTCTTAGCCGAAACGACAACGTAGACATACGAGGGAGACCTTGGCAGCCACAATATTACTGCGTGAAGCCCGAGACGAAGCCGTGGACGAGGCGAGGACGACGAGCTCGCCGCAGAATGAAACCCAGGATGCAAGAGGCGGTGGTGCGGCTGATCAAATCACTCGAACGCGCCAGGGTGCTCGCTCTGCATCTTCACCACCTGCTTCCACGACGGGCGGCTGGAGATCTCCTCGTACCACCTCGCCACGTGCTTCTTGGAGGTGAATAGCTTCTTGCCCCTCGGCGACCGGGCGTTGACGATGTAGTGGGAGTTGGGGAGGTGGGACAGGTCGGCCAGGGTGAACTCGTCGCCGGAGAGGTACTTGTTCTTGGCCAGTATCTCGTCGTACACGTTGAGCATCTGCTGCAGCTTCCTCTCGCTCTCCGCGATGCTGGCCTCGTCGGCGGGGATGTTCAGCTGCGGCGCGAACGCGAGGTGGAACACCAGCTCGGAGCTGGGCGCGTCGAAGCTCTGAGCTTCCGCCTGCAGCCACTGCTCGATCGATGCTCGCTCCAGCGACCCCGTCCCGTATATCGTCCGGTTCCTGTCTTCTGGGAACTGAGTGCACAGGTACCGGCATATATCTCTTGAATCTGCCACAAAACAAGATTAATCAACAATAATTCATATATGCATGTTAATTATATGCTAGTTGATAATCCAGGCAATTAAGAAAATTTAGAAAGTAATTACCAACAATAGTCTTGTCTCCATGCTTGAAAGTCACCTGCCCAGTCGGATCCTGCGAAAAGGCAAGATAATATGCATTATATATATCTACCTATATAGTCTCCATTTTCAAGAACCTAAATCAAGAAAAATTAACCCAATGGGTCGAAATGACATGCTAATTTCTACCCGTAGCTTGATGAACTCGGGGAGCTTGTGCTCCTTCTTGAACGTGTCGATGCGGACTAGCTCGAACTCGAGGTCCTTCTCGAACAGGCAGGCCAGGACCCTCGCGACGTCGGTGGACGCCGGCTGGCCGAACACCTGCAATCCTGCCGCCATTGCTCAAAGCTAGTTTTGTTTCCCGATAGGCTAGCTAGTTTCTTCCTCGGTGAACAATGTGCTGGTGGGTTTGCAGTTGAATATGAGTGATTTGCTGTGAGGAGGCAGAAACGACGTCGATGGGTATTTTATAGGGATGGATTATGTGCTTGCCTTGCTTCAGAGGATTACAGGACGGCGAGGGAAAAGAGAAAGCTCAAAGATAAAAAAAAAAAACAGCTAGCAGCTAGCCCCTGATTATTGCTTGGAGCAACTATCGTCTCCGGCAAGGAAAAGAAACGATCCCCCCATGTGTTTCGGTGTGATCTTTTTACAATGGGGTAACCAATACGAAATAAGCTGCGTGCATTTGTCGGACTGAATATTGCAAAGAAACCCAAGTTCCAAACAAAGGGTTTGTGAATTGCGATTCCTTGTACCAGGCGACCATAAGGCACAGGATAGCCTCTAGCGAGTAGCGAGGATGATCATGAACCAGTCAAGGATTAGTGGATTACGGACATACTCGTGCCTATACTTTGGGGCGTTTGATGCCTCTAACTAAAAACGTGTGTAGAGTGTGATCAAAGTCGTGTTCGATCGAGTCTGATGATGCTAAACAGGGTATAGAACAACGAAATTTGATCCGTCTAGGACACATATTTCGAAGTACTAGAGTGTGATGAAGCGGTTGTGACGACGATAAAAAAATTTATCTAGCATTCTAGCTGAAGTTGCAAGGACAGAGTGTTGTGGTAGAAAGAGGGAACAAGTTCAGCACGTCCACCACTTGCAAAAGCTGCAAAGTGTCACATATTACATGAGATGAGACCATGAGACCATGCCTACCACGGCATGAGCGTACGCCTTTGGCGATTTCAACCTTGTTAGAAGGCCTGAAACGGGGATCTCCCTGCCGTTCGGCCCGTGACAGCAAACCCTACAGATGATTGGCGATTTGGTTTCTCATACTCTGTTAGCCTCTTAGTTAAATCCAAAATTTAAACTTTGGAACTTAATTTTCAAGTTGATGTTGGGGGTTTTTTCACAATAGTATTTTTATCCATAATATGTATAAATTATTCTTGGTTGCTTCATTTTTTTCCATGCCCTGAAGGTGAATGCTTGACAGACCGGCAGCACCACGTCCTACCCACGGCTAATAGCTAGTGGTTTAAGGATTCTTAGTAATTCTACTTTATCTGTCATTCTCCATTTTTTGTTTGCAAAACGCACATAATAATTAGCGTTAGCCTCAGAACACACACTCATTATATCTATCTCTAAATATACTACTACTAAAAAATAATTAACCTACGAATTAGAATGGCTATGTTGCACCACAAGACGGCTAATCAATTGAACTACACTCACAATCCACACCTGTCTCAATTTAATCGTGCATCCAGATTCAAATTCTGCTCTTGTGTACTGATGAACTCGTCGAAAATTTTGGTGTTGTGGCATTCCCAAATCCAAAACCCAGAGATATGTTGGGATACGGGGACTAGCCATTTATTCAGGTGAAGAAAACAACATATATAGAACTGCCAGGCAGATTAACGATTTTATTTAACGACTAAACGGAACATGAAACAAATGACCTTTAAAGCAACGAGGTACATAATGCTACATCACAGCAAGGCTTCATATTATTTTTGGTCACATGACAATATACTGATATAAGCGAGAGACGTTGACAGCAGCAGGTCAACTAGAGAAGATAACACAGGAGAGGGTAGCAGAAGCCAGATCGATCAACAACGGACAAGATGGTACTCGCCAATATATCGAGCCATTACTCGAATGCACCAGGATGTTCCATCTGCATCTTGACTACCTGCTGCCATGTCTCGCGATTTGAGATTCTCTCGTACCACCTTGCCACATTCTTCTTGCCAGTGAAGAGCTTCCTTCCCCTCTCAGAACTCACAATGTAATGTGAGTTTGGAAGGTGAGAGAGGTCAGCCAAAGTGAATTCGTCACCAGCCAGATACTCATTCTTGGAGAGTATCTCCTCGTAAACATTGAGGACTTGCTGAAGGTTCTTCTCATTTTCCGCGATAACTGCATTGTCCTGAGGAAGGTTCAGATAGGGAGCAAATGTGAGGTGGAAGACGAGGGCCGAGCTGGGAGGGCTGAAGTTCAGAGCTTCTGCTTGAATCCATTGTTCTATTGATGCCCGTTCTAGAGATCCCGTTCCATAAAGGGACTTGTTTCCCTCCTCTGGAAACTGAGTACAAACATACCGGCATATAGCCCTTGAATCTGCGCATAAGGTTCACATTGTCCTCAAATCGTCAAAAAGCAAAAAATAAAACCAACAATGTAAAGTAGCCATTGTAATGTGGATCCATGGTGACCTTACCGACAAGGGTTTTGTCACCATGTTTGAATGTCACTTGCCCATTAGGATCCTGAAAACGACAGATAGGGTACAGCTTTGAACTTAGTATTTGAGAGATTGAATCTAAATAATAAATAAATAAATAGAGTACCGCACCCGCAGCTTAATGAACTCAGGAAGCTTGTGCTCTCTCTTGAATGTATCAATGCGGACAAGTTCAAAGTCCAGATTCTTCTCAAAGAGGCATGTCAGGACCCTGGCAACATCAGTAGATGCTGGCTGGCCAAACACTTGCAAGCCTGCTGCCATTGTTTCTATTGATTTGCTTGATCACCTGCTCAAGTTGTTTGAAACAACAATGAGGGATGATGACAGCAGGATTCACAATCAGGTATTTATAGAAACAAAAGGAGTTCTATGCTTGCCTTGCTACCAAGCACCACAAAAATAGAAAAGGGAAAGTGTAAAGAAAAAGAGGAAGATCTGGATTCTTGCTTGCAGCAATCATATTGTCTCTAGGAGAATTAACTGCTACAAAACAGCCTTGTTTATTAGTATCTAATTATCTACGAGGTCTTTCAGCACTAGAGTGAAAAAATACAGCATAGAAGGACCTGGCCACATAGTACTGCAACTGCATAGAATATTATTTAATATTGTTTACAAGAATTTAATAGGTCAGTAAGAAGAAGATTGGAATCAAGTGCTAGCAGTACAAAAGAAGATCTTGTGACCTCTGCCAGGGTATAAGAATAAGCTTTTCAACAAAAGCAATGTCCCTAGTATGGAGGCGGATATAATCCAGCTGTTTAACCGATCGAAGATATAACATTGGAAGGACACGTCTGCATGTGCTTAGTCTTTAATGTTGAGTGAAGGGCCTGTATATTCTTCAGCTTTAAACAAGGAATATTGGTTGTTAGAACTTAGAAGAACATAATCGTGCAGTCAGGAGTTATGCCTGTAATACTACAGATGAACTTAAAATAGCTTTGCATATTACTAGTAATAATGGCACAGTGATGTAGCAATAACAAATAACTTGGAAATGTACAGAAATGCATCAAACCATGTCATAATTGACATTTTGAGCAAGGGAAATCATCACAATTTGTCTTCCACTTCATCTTGTATTGCTAGCAGCACAAAATATCAGGAATGCTTAGGACCTTTTTACTGTACTATTCCTGTGGTAATGTCCAATAATCACCATGAATTGAGAATAGTTCTCAATGGTTTAATCGCAGAGTGCTGTTTTGCTGACAGCCCGCTAATGTCGAAATCTGTAAAACATATACCCTCAATCTCAACACTACTGATTAGATAATGTGTGGATCAACAAAGGAGCCAAAAACATTTCCACTTTTACACTTGCATAAAAAAACAACTCCAAGATCAGCTCTAGGACTATATGAAATTTAAATTTCAACAGTTAATTCAAACAATTTACTAAAAGGAACAGGATAGTGCAATGCAGTTTTTGCTAGCAGACATATTAAGAATATGTAAATTCAATAGTTTCATATTATGAAGGTGCTCTAGGATAACATCATATCTGTCAAAAAATTAGTGCCTACTATACCGCATTTGCAACTGTCTATATCATTATTGCCATGTAAAGGAAATTGGTGATTGCAGAGTAAACTTGATAACCTGAGAATAGATTCAACCTTATGCGAACTTAAAGGTACAGAGGGTAGCAGAATATTAGGGACCCAAAAGAAGGGATCGCACATTTTGTAAAACAATACAAACAACTGAACAAGACTGAGTCTTTCACGCAACTAACACAAGACACTCAGAAGGGAAAACAACGGAGCCTCAGGAGGGCCGTGGTACATTCTGCAACTCAACAACTTTCTTCCATGAAGGACGAGATGATACCTCATCCCACCACCTCGCCAAATTCTTTCTCTCCGTGAACAACCCTGCCTTGTTGGTCTTGCGCACAAGAAGATCTGTGTTGGGCATGTGCACAAGGTCCGCCAGGGAGAACTCATCCCCTGCAAAATACTGGTTCTCCCCCAACCACTGCTCATACACATCGAGCACCTTCACAAGTTTTGCTTCATTTTGATCAACCACGGCCATGTCAGTGGCCCTACCCATGAACGGTGCAATTGCGAGTTGGAACGCCATTGCCAGGCTTGGTGGGCTGAAGCTCTGGCCTTCAGCTTCTATCCATTGCTCAATGGCAGCACGGCCAACCGCCCCATCTTCTTTCCTGCCAAATAGGGTCTTGTTACCGCTGTCGGCGTATTGGTCACAGATGTAACGGCAAATAGCCCTCGACTCTGCCAAACAAGAATGACTCAATCAGAGAGAACAATAAACCATCCGTAGATCTCTTCTTCTTTTACATCCAAGGACCATTCACAACATGGATAATTGATACATATTGACACACACCGACACATGCAGATCCATGGAAGTAAATCAAGTTATCATCTTTTTGACAAAGGCCACCCGCAACACCGAAAATGTAGCCACGGCGGCATGCTCTTTGCCTTTTTTTTCTCAATATTAATGTGATGATTCAGCACGTATTTGGAACGAAAAATTGGGGAATAAAAAGAAACTGAAGGAGCAATAAAAGTAGCGGAAGAAACGGGGGATTAGGGTTACCGAAGACGGTGGTGAGGCTGTCTTTGAATGCGGGGACCTGGCCGAAGGGCTGGAGCTTGAGGAAGGACGGGGACTTGTGCTCGCCCTTGGACATGTCGACCGGCTCGACCTGGAACGGCACGTCCTTCTCCAGGAGGCAGGCGGCCACGCGCGCCACCGCCGGCGAGATCATCGGCCCGTACACCGTCACAGGCGCCGCCATCGCCTTTTCCTTCGGGGAGCTGCCGGAAGAAGAGCAGATTGGATAGGAACCAGGAAGGAACCCCTTGCTGGCTGGGGGAAGCTGCAGACGGGTGAGTACTGAGGAGTGACGCTGTCACGCCAACAGCCAGCCCGCCGATACTACTAGTCTCGTCTCCCTTGTGTTCAGCTGTTATGACAGATGGGCTCCGGTGGCCATCTCCACCTCAAACTCAAACTGCCCTAGGATTTGAGATTGTGCTGACGGATACATAAATTGATTTGTACGGTGATATTTCCTATAACTTGCACTGTCGATAGTAAAACGAATAATACAACGTTTATCAACGACAATTCTTAGATTATACCAGTAATCAAACAAAACCTAGGATATGAAGTTGTGCTAAACACTGATAAATAAATACTCCTACGTTTTACAACCCCTACTGCGAAGGTCTAAATTACACCATAACTTCAAAATTGTCTACTTTGTCTCGTCTTTTAATACTGTATCAAAACATACTAGGGAGATTTGTTTTAAAAAAGAACGCCGGTGCGGCTCAACTAAGGTGTCGGTGGCTCTACAACCATACTACAACGAGGTGAGAAACAAACAGGCAGACATAGTAGCTTGCAAGTTTGTTTACGATTACTTCGGCAAGGAAACTGAAACTCACCAGAGGTAGTGGAAATGGAGCTTTGCCAAAGTGATCTTAGATATCATATGAAGTAGTAGCGTCCATAACACAAACAAGCACATGTCGCGTCTGTACCACCATAAGCACAGCTTATCCACGATAAAGGTGCTCACTTAAGATGTATACGACAACCAGCAATCAGAGCATCTAAACCGAAATACAAGAAAAGCCGAAACCCGGCAAAAGATATTAGCAGGGACCTATCAGGTGAGGAAAGCAAACAATGTCCATATATAAGTCCAGAATGTGAGTACAACATGCATAGCGTGAATGCGTGATACAAGTATACAACCGCAGAAAGGTGTTCCATATGCATAAAGAGTAGCCATCTGATCTGAATACAACATGCACAACAAGAAAATATCTTTGAGATAATCATACATTAGCAGCTCCTGAAAAAAAGAAAAAGAAACGTTGGTGGTACAACAGGAGATAAACACTAGAAGGCTGGAACGGCGATATCATTGTGTGCCAAGGAACCTTAGAATGGTGGCAACTGCCAACAGGTTACCATGTTGCCTTATTCTTCGGCCATGGTTTCAGTGTCAGATACAGGTTCACCATTCAAAATCCACTGTTCAAGCTCATCAGGATCGTTGTCGTCATGCCGATACCAATCAGATGATCTATCCCAATATAACGTTCCCAATTCTTCACCGCGGCAAGCCATGTGTAAGAAAGGACGGCTTCGAACAAGAGCATCCACCATAACCCCGTTCAAGCTGCCTGTTACTCCTAGCCATCGCAGTCTTGGGAAATATGGCTTCTTAAACCAGCGGATTGCAAGTGGTGTAATCCCACCGCAATCGTAAAGATCCAGCAGCTGCAAGCTACTGCCATGGGTTCCACCATCAACTAGCATAGACGCAAGAGCCATCACAGCAGCATCTCCTATTTTAGGGTTCTCTCTCATTCGGAGTTCAGAAGAAGGAGTTTGGCTCCTTGCTAATAACATGATACCATCATCAGTGATACCTGGTATTCTAGAGAGATCCAACACCTGTAAGCTCTGTTTAACAGAACCAGCAAACAATAATGATATGCAATCATGTTAGCTTTCGACAATCCCTCAGAGACAAGGAAGCTAGCGGACATGTTCCAAGGCCCAGATACTTCAATGCCTCATCACTGATATCAGTTCCATCCAACAATAATATCTGCAATTTGGGAAGGCAGCTTAGAGATCTAATAGCTTCATCGCCCAGACTCCTGCAGTCCCTGAGATCTAATACATTGAGATCCTTGTTGAATGACAACCTCTCGATTCCAACATCAGTTAGGAGATTACACCACCTCAGGCTCACATGTGTCAGGCAAAGGGAAGTGGCAATTATGTCATGGAAAACAAGATCTGTGAGCTGGTTTCCATGGGATACCCTAAGCTTATGAAGGCCAGAGCAGGAGTGGATGATAGCCCTAAAACCAGTGTCTGTCACACGGGAGAAACCACCAAGACAGACACTCTCAAGATTTGAGCACTTCTCAGCCATTAGCATGATTCCAAGATCGTTTACTCGGCGGAAAGAGGTGAATAAGAACTCCTGACTTCTCATGAGAGAAATATGCTTCAGCTTACCATTTGGATTAATCTGCTGAAGACCAGCATTAGTGAGATCAGATGATGTTGTAGGTTCTATTATAGGTGCATCCTGCAGGTCAAGGTGTGTCAATGATGGAAGCGCAGTTGATATGGAGCCAATCAAATGGTCAGTGATAAAGTCCACGGAGAGACAACTTTTGGAGGCTAGGAAAGAAAACTGCTTCCTTGACATGATGCATGAATTGTTGTGATTCCATAACCACAGTAAGAAGCTCAAGCAACATTGTCATTGGAATATATCCGATTTCTAGAGAGGTCAGGGCTCCCGAAGCAGATGCCCACACATGGCTAAAATTGGGGTCATTGAACATTGAGAAATCAAGGGCCAACCTGAGAGACTGAAAATGAGAGGTACATAAATTGCAGTCCAAGCTAAATTGCAGTCCAGGCCAGTAAAAGGTAATCAGATTTCAAAGTAGTAGACGTTTCACAAAGATGTTCATTTTTGCTTTAACATAACTGATTCGGTAATAAAACTAGAACTGTATCCCTATGGTGTTTTCAACTATGGAAAACACTATTGCACAAATCAGTTGTTACAATAGTAATCAAGAGCGAACCAATACCTCCAACCGAGAACAGCCATTAAGCAGTTGCTGCAGATCAGAGAAGCTTATCGGCAGGCCCCTACGCTCAGCAAGGGAGTTCAGGGAAAGCACCCTACATCCAAGGGAAATAAATGTACTTTCTCAATACAATATGGCACAACAGAATCAAACAGAAGTTCAGAAAACGGATGCAAAGGAAAGAGTAACGCTAATTCACAGCATTTTCTTCTATTGGGACGAACTGACACACTGCATTCAGTAAGCAGGTAGTTAACAGAGCAGCGCGGGGGCATGTAGAAGAGTACCTAAGATCTTGGCAGGTGGCTCCAACCTCGCGGAGCAGGCGGCCGATCATGTTATCGCAGTTGACAAGCATCAGCTAGTGCAGGTCCGGGCGGGCAAGGCAGTCGATGGCGGCGTCCTCGAGCCTGGCGCAATCGAGGTGGATGTTCCGCAGGCTCGGGTTGGGCGGCATCAGCGGGCGGAGCAGCTCATACGTCAGCGCCACCTCCTTCAATCACAGACAGAGACACAGCAGAAACGAAACCCCGTCAATCCAATCCATAGCCGCCCGCGGTGTGGCGATGCGAGAGCAAGGCAGGGGAGGGGAGGGGATGGGTTACTGACGAGGAGGTGAAAGGAGGGGAGGAAGGAGAGGGCGTGGGAGGCACAGGAGCGGAGGCAGCGACAGGCGGCGGAGGCGGCGACGAGGGAGCGGACGTCGAGGCGGGAGAGGATGGTGGCGACGACGGCGGCCGGGAGAACGGAGTCCATCGCCGGCGACGAGGAGGAGGAAGGCTCGATCGGATCTGGTGGCGGGCACATGGTGTGGTGTGGTATGGCGGATCGCATTCGGCGCTGTTGGTGGGATGGTGGTGGACGGAGGGGGAGGAGGAGAGAGATGGCGGTTTTTGAGGAGGACACAACCGTTGCTGCTTCCGGGAAGCTTCGTTTCGGATCACGGGCCCCACATGCTGCGGCGCGGGGGATCTCTTGCGCGGTTGAGCCGGCGGGTGGGGTGGTTGCCTTTGCGGGCCGAGCCGCAGGTTGGGCTTTGACTTTGCCGTGCCTTAGCGGCTCGCGCGCGTAAGTTTTCTCCTGGCTTTATCTCCGCTCCAGGTAAATTACGTGATGTTTCTCTTTTTAGCAATTCACCTCAACCTGCTCTATAACACCCTAATCTAATATCACCAGATACAACGTCGAAGATAACAAACCATCACTAACGACGGAATCACGCGTGTCGATGCCTATACTAAAATCCCAAGCTAGCACCTATAATAATAAAACAATAATCAACGTAAAAACTAAACAAATATATTATATCTCGATAAGACTCTTAGCAATAATTATCAAAAAAAAATTTAATAACAAAACTTAACATAGCTAGCACACTAATCATAAATAGTAGCTTTAGTCTAGAAATGAAACCAAACTTGTCGGCATATTTAACCTAAATTTAAAAATAGAGAAAGAAAAACAATAAAACAGAAAAGGTAAATGCCTTCGTACTCATAAGTTACAGAAAACAGTATGTAAACTGCAAACGAATTCTAGATTTATTTCACAAATCTTATGTTTAAAAATGTTTTACAATCTCTAATTGTGAGTTTTACAATTCATTTAAAAATAAACTTACCATCTCGATCTAATATGAGCTAGTTTGTAACAATTAAAACATGATAACAAAGTTTAGTTTTGTTAATAGTGTCTTTTTATTTTTCATCTCTTCAACAAACATCACTTATTAAGCCATGTATACAACATTTATCTTGCTCTATCGGAGTTAAACCAATATCTTTTATCGGCTTCTTTAACCACCTAAACTTTAGTTATTGCTTCCACTCGAGAAGCAAACTCTATTATGTCATCACAATATCTCGGATCATACAAACCCATTTTCGACTACCAAGATCATCCGTCAGCCACCAAGACAGACTTAGGTAACGGTTTCTATTCTCACAAACATTTTTCATAAAATACCAACAAACAAATTTACGCTAGGAGAATCACCTTACCTTCGCCCTTAACCGTAGGCATGGATATTAGAATAGTTTAAGATCCATAGAGTTTATATGTTTTACCCACACGACACGAAAATGACATTGAATACCCGTCGACACCAAAAGTTCATAATAAGATATTTTCAAAGCAAACACATGAATATCACATGTCATATAGTTGGGTCAAATATCTCAAAACCAAATATTAGACAAAGATGATGCCTTCATCTATTCAAAACACACTATCGATGTCTCCTATATCAAACCAATTAGCTTAAAAGATGCTAGAATAACACACATCTTGGGCAGTAAAAATCCACAATCCCATCCCCTCATCTCTAACATTCCACAATTGCTGACATATAAAATTTTTATGTGCTAGCTAATTGCTCAATCAGGAATATCCCATAAACACACATGTGATCATATTGTAAGATATTCGGATGTAATTCTCCAAGTAATCTATCCTTTATGTGATTAAAAAAACCAAGCCACACAAGTAAGGTTCCGCATCGCAGATTTTCATAAATATTTTTCCTTTTCAAATCCACCGACTCCACGAGTTAGGTTTTTCTACGACCCAATTTTTTTATAACGACAATCAATAGTGTAAGATAGAGCAGTAGTATCTCACTTAAGGAGCATGAATTTTCAAGTACAATTATGGTAGAGTTACATGGATAGGGTTTAACAATAATCTATCAAAAAATAATACAACTACTAGGTTGGTCCGTTAATTGCACACAAACCGAGGCTGATTGATTTAATTGTATACGTTAAGCATGCAACTCTGTAAATAATCATATTTTATAAATTAGGAGTAATATGATCAATAATGACTTAGACTATGGTCTTCGAATCTACATGGTCCTCATGTCCGACGATTTTTCAACACAGCCACTACACAAGAGAAACCAACCAAAACCCTACAAACATATAATATTTTATTATAAATAATAGTGTTATATTTAGATCTCATTTTTAGAAAATTTATAGAAGTAGAACGGGGTCGATTGGACTTACGGTTAAGGTGATAGGAATTTTTGAAGATTAGTTGAATTTCTAAAAATAGAATAATGATTTATTAAACTAGCGAAGAAATCTTCCTTCCTCGCTGACATGTGGGGTCCACTTGTTGGTGACATGAAGGGGGTCTTGTGGTGGCCTATCAATGCAAGAGAGGGAGTGATAGGCTGGTAAAGAAGAAAGGCCAAGATGGCCTCTTAGCGGCAACGGCGACCCAAAGAGATAGGCACCTGAGATGGCCTAGATACAACTGGTACGATCTGTTGCCCATAGATGGGTTTAGGTAGGATATATCCATCAGTCTCTCTGTCTTCTCTTCTGTTTTCTCTTCTCCTCTACCGAGGACCAAGGGATAGCGGGAGCATAAGCCAGTGGTCAACCGACGGTGGGCTTAAGGAAAAGACCTCCATGGGCAGCGACTGAAGGTGGAAGGGGCTGCCATTCACGTAGGTTGGGCTAACCTGATGTGGCGTTTGCCTCTTTTCAAGAGAAACCCAGGAGGAAGACGGCGGGATTCACGACGTGGAGTGGTAGCGACAGACGGGATTTACGGTTTGGAGCAATGGCGGTAGGCGTGGGTATATGTACAGTGTGGTTAGCGAAAGTCAGGCGACACGACTCGACAGGGTTGGTTAGAGACGTGTATGGGTGATGCCACCAAGCGAGAGGGTGCGACTCTATGGGCGATGATGAAGATAGCATCATTGGCATGAGGTGGGATCGGTAGGAGAAAAGGCTCAATTTTTTTAGTGGTAATTTTCTTAGATAAATATTTGAATAGGCAAAAGAGAATTCAGATTAAATATTTGAGTTTAGACAACTCTAGAAAATATAATAAGGTGAGTGTTTAGAAGTTTTTGAATTAGATTTTGTATTTATGAGGATTTAGAGAGAGGGATTGGAAGGTTGGAATTTGAGAGGTAGCTTTGAATTTTGAATGGATTTGAATAAATTTGAATGGATTTGAATAAATTTAAATGATGACTAACTAGGGATCCAAAGGAGGATTTGACAGTTTTAAGAGGCTATTCGAAACGATATATTTTTTAAGATTTTAGCGCTATAAGAATTGATTTAGATGACATATTAAATAAGATCTTGGCATCCTTAATATAATCCAAGAACCAAATTTAAAAAATAACTAACATTTTATTAAAATAACTTTTACCCCTACACTAAAATCGAGACGTTACACGGGCTCCCAGATTGAAAGACTGAACAGGGCGTTCGTAGTGCTCATCAAGAAACCCGGGAAGGAAAACACGGTCGATGGCTTCCGACCAATCTCGCGCAAAACTGCTCTCTCAAGATTATCTCAAAAACAGTGGCAAACAGTTGAAGAAAGTACCGCCCTATCTAATCGACTCTCACCAAACGGGGTTTTTACAGGGGAGAAGCATCTCGGAGAATTTTATTCATGCCACGGAGCTAGTTCAATGCTGCCACAAGAGGAAGGCACCGACTGTGATCCTAAAGCTAGAATTCGCGAGAGCCTGACTCACTGTTTTGGGATGCTTTAATTCCAATCTTGCAGACTTGAGGATTCACAGAACAGTGATGCCAATGGATTCAGGCTCTTCTGGTGACCTCCAAGTCAGCAATCCTTCTGAATGGAGTACCAGGGAAAGGGTTGGATTGCAAACGTAGGCTCAGGTAAGGCGATCCCTTCTCACCTTATCTCTTCATTCTAGTGGCAGAAGTCCTACAACTCTTGATCAAGAGAAGCACCGTAATCAATCATCCAAATGATCCCCAGCAGTACTGTACAGTGCTCCAGTACGCGGACGATGCTCTGCTCATCTGTCAAGCGAGCAAGCAAGGTGTACAACAACTAAAATCTGCTCTAGATCAATTCGCATCAGCCACTGGCCTTAACATCAACTACCACAAGAGCACCATGGTCACAATGAATGTCGGGAACAAGGAAAGCTCAAGTTTGGCAGCGATTCTAGGTTGCAAATTGGAAGGGTTCCCCCAAACTTACCTCGGACTGCCTCTATCAAACAGCAAGCTGCACCTGTCTGACCTTCGGCCGATCATCTCTCGAATTGACAGATATCTGGTAGGACGGCAAACCAGCTTCCTCTCCCATGCTGACAGAGCAGTTCTAGTGAACTCCGTCCTCGACAGCATCCCGGTCTATGCAATGCAATCCATCCTACTACCAAAGGGCACAGTGGCAGAGATCGATCGAAAACGAAGAAGTTTCTTGTGGACAGGGGAAGAAAACTGCAGAGGAGCAAACTGTCTGGTGGCTTGGGAGGACCTGTGCGCACCAAAGGAAGCAGGCGGGCTACGTATCAGGAACCTGCTCCTCTAGAACGAAGCACTACTTATTAAACATCTTGACAGCCTCCACTCCAAGAACTCGACCTGGACCTCCTGGATATGGCAACAACATGCGACAAGACCACTAGGAGAAGACTGCAACATCGGCCAACACTGGGATATGCTACTGCAACTGCTGCCGCTGTACCGCTCTATCACTCGATCTGACATTAGCAATGGTGAACACACTTCTTTTTGGCAGGACAATTGGATGGAGGGGGGCGCATTGCAAGATCAATTCCAAGCCCCCTACTCTCATGCAACACACAAGCTTAGATCAGTACAACAGGTACTGTCTCGCGGCATTGCTCACCAATTTGTTCCAAGACTACAGACAACTGCGCAACACCAGTTACAAGACTTGATACAGAAGCTGTCTCAAATCTCCCTTATTCTCCAACCTGATAGAAGAATTTGTACTTTGGACGGTGCTACTGGAAGGTTCACCTCATCATCGTATTACCAATCCAAGTTTGTATCAACGACCCAAGACTGGGCCTTCATCTGGAACAACCCGGCGCCACCGCGAGTGCAATTCTTTGCATGGCTAATGAAGAGAGACAGGCTCCCCACGAAAGCCAACCTCTTCCAGAAGACCATCGTCGACAACCAAACCTGCGAACTCTGCGGAGCAGGTACAGAGAATGCAGATCACATCTTCTTCGATTGCTCTTTCGCCTCTAGCTTCTGGAACAGCATACAGATCCACCCGGGAATCACCACAGTGCGAAACCTCCAAGACCTGTTACCAACCCCAAGACTGCCTACCAGTTCACATGCGACCTTCTTCTCCTTATGCTTCTGGCGGCCTTGGAATCACAGGCATGATGTCGTCTTTAGAGGCATGGAACCTTCGCTGGAGAGAATACTTCGGCAGGGAATACAAGATGCCACGCTCTGGGCAGAGCGCATAAAAGCTAGCGACAGACCGACGGTCTCAGTTTGGGTAAAATGATGACTTGTAATACTTTCTACCCCTGTGGCTTTGTAATATATTCGGGTGGGGAAGCTCTCCCCCCCGATGATTAAATAAAAGAAAAAACATCCCAATCGCCTTCGTGTTCTCCCGAATACACATGTGAGAACACAGTGGACGATGCAAGGAACTGCCGCGCGCGTGCACGGAGTCGGCTTGCGGTTGCGGCTGATGGGTTGAGTTTGCGAACAGGTAGCGAGCATAGCATCCCAGGTGGCAGTAGAAGGAAAGAGCAAACCGGCGCAACGCAACCGGCCTGCGCGGGCGCGTGCCCACCCGTCCGGCGACGAGGCATTTACGCGGAGGTGGGACGCACACGGGCCCGACGCCTGCTGGCACCGCAGTGCGAGATTCCCCGGCCGGCGTCGCACTCGCATTTACCTCCCCCGCCTGCAACCGCAACCGCACGGCGGGAGAGTGATCAATGCACGGGCATGGCACGCACGAACCATGTTCCAGTCCGGTCTGCGACGCCACGCCCTCCAACCAACACCCTGCCTTGTCTCTTTTGTCTCGCCGTTTGGGCCTCGTTCAACGTACGCAAACACCCACGCGCCACGCCACGCCACCGGACAACACTCGATCTCCTCGCCAATTCAATGCAACTCCGCCTCTCCTCCTCTCGTCGTCACGCCGGCCGGTGAAGCGCGACGCGGCCCCAGCTAGCACTACGACTAGTCCTGTACTCCTCTTAATACGTACAATCATGCCGTATACAGGCACTGCAGTCTCCACATGCCTGCCGACATGCAGTAATTCGATCTCAGCGATGTCTCGGTAGAAATTACAAAAAAAAAATCAATTAGACTGGTGAGTTAAATGGCCTGGTGATACGCGCGCGCATGCAGAACATATTCTGTCAGTACTTATTATTGCTGCAGGAACATGTGCTAGTACCGGTAGTATTTATTTTGCGATGCTCAATGTTGGCGTAATGGCATGCGACCTCTCTATAGCTGGCTACTGCAAGCCGTCGTGAAGTTTACAGCAGGCAACAGCACTACTACGACCAGTAAACTTCAGATGGTACGAGCAAGCAGTGAACGTCAAGATATTAGGCATGCATGCGTGATTGATTCTTCATCATCTCTCCAGAGTCCTGACCCAGAGCAAATGCATGTTGAGACCTGCAGCATCATACATTCAAATTGCCATGGTCCCGGAGGTTTAATCATTCAAACCCCGTTCCGTACCTGTACCAGGTTGGCCACCTCATCGAGTGTTCTTGTAGTGGCACATTAACAGTCTTGATCATCTCTCACCCTGGCCGGGCAAGCTCTGTAGCTCAATCGCTGCTCGTCTGTATCTTAATCTTGCCAAGATGTTTCTGAAAACCCAGACTTTTTATCCTGACTTGTGACGATGCAGCAGTATGGGCCAGCTAAGCTGATGGAACATGTAAGTTTGCGTCGCGCACCAGCTTGCTTCGTGAATTAATGCTGTAAGCTATAGCTAGCTGTAAACCGTCCCGTATCTCACCAAGCAGATCAATCAAAGCCAGAAATCATCTTCACCCGTCCCTCTCCGGCCGGTCTCCAGCTCAAAAACCCAAGGAAATTAAACGCCACGAAGAACTCACGCTCCTACATTTATGTTCCACTACAACATGGTTCTGGAGCCTCCTGTTCCGCTTCACCCCCGTATACTCTGTAGCCATATGCATGTGGCTACTTGCATGCCATCGGCGATGAACTAGAAAAGAAAAACTAAACTTTCTTTCTAGTGTTCGACCATAACGCTATCCTCCTGGCCGGCTGCTGCTGCTTGTTTAATGCCTCTCTAGCACTGGTGGAGGAGACCATGAGCAAGAGACATACTTTTTTTTCTTCGTTTTAAAGTATAAAAAACTAGTACAAACTAATATATTAAAATATCCTAGTAGTAGTATATAATTCATGCATATTGCTGGCCCCTTTGCACACCAGAACGCATGCAATTATCGCTAGCTTGCTCAAGGAGGAGAGACTGGGGAATATCTACACATTTATGCCATTACACCTACATATGCATGGATGTACTAGTCTTTTGATAGAGAGAGGACCGGGTTTCCATTAATGCTGCAGCCTGTCTTACTCATTTGGTAGCCGGGGGACTTGAATGCTCACCCACACAAAGAGGTGCATAAGTTGGAGGCCTCTGCGCTGCAAGCTCTCTCCACATCCCCCAAGCCCATTCCCTCATCACACCACCACCAACATAGCCTTCTTCTCCATCTCTGATCTCTCTAGCTACGCTGCATGCGTTCCATTGGAGCCCAGAGAGACCACTGCATGGCTATCGTCTATCTCCTGCTTCTACTTGTGCTGGAGACTTATATGGTCGGCCGGGATTGAAGGGAATGAAATGGTAGCTATGATGTTGGCTCGACTCACTCAGATGGCATTGGCGTGATGCAAGCATGCATGCGTACATGACGATGCATGCTTGCTAGCTCATTTGTGTTTCTGATTGAGCCGTGCCAATATCTTAGTGCTCTTTCATGTGTACATACGCTTACGGTTGCACTACGCATCAACCACTGGCATGGCGCCGGTACGCGTGTCTTGCATCAATATTTCTTGAAGGTATGGGCTACGGACTTCCTTGCATTACAATGACCTGCTTACCAGATTAACCATTATCGCCTAGTTTAGTAGTTGTCGAGTTTTCAGCAATATCGCACGAACCAGTGTTGCTATCAACTTCTCATCATTTAGCCCCTCTGATGTATTCCTCTCTAATGTATACCTAGTATTTAGCGTACGTCCAAGCTAGGACTCGACCTTGATTTTCAAACACCCATTATTGCATATACTTCACAGAAAAAGGCAGCCAAGAAGTGCACGAGTATATAATTATGTATTCATGCAGAAACTTATAGGATTGCATGGACGGGGTGCAGCATTCAGCATTCTCAATATCCGCTCTCCCACCCTTTTTCTAGTCCCACGTCGGTAAAAGATTTACTGCCTCCGCCTTTTACGTGTCTTCTGATCCGTTTCTCCCTCCATAGATCGGTAAAAAAAAATACTTCCTCCGTTAAAGACGATAAAAAAAGTTACTAGTACCCTATTAAACCTTTTCTCACTGGTAAAGAATTTACTACCTCCGTTAAATACAATAAAAAAAATACAATCCCCCATTAAACCTGGGATAAAAAATTTACTAGATCTTCGCCTCTCGTGGTAAAATTATTTTTGCTTTCCATCCGTAATTTTTTTACGGAAGATTGAGGGGCAATATATTTACTTCGATGTGGGAGGACAAAATGGAGCGGTAAAAATTTCCGTTTCCACCAATATAACGTGGATGGTAATTTTTTTTATAATTTACATTGGATAAGATATACTCAGTACAATGACTAGTATAGTAAAAAAAATTACACAACACAATGTTTGACGACTGCGGAGTGCGGACGTCCACGCCGCAGCGCCGGATCTCCACGTCGTCCGTTGTCCCCGCTCCCCGGCGATCGACGGCGGCTATTACTGCGAGATCCAGCGCCTGTGACGGCGGAGAAGGGCCGTAGAGGACTTCGAGAGCCACATCTCGGTAGAAGACCCCTGCCTCGGCGGAGCACGGAGGTCCCGGTCTCAGCACCAGATCCGGCCGGCCTCGACCCCCACGCCTCCTCGCCATCGTGCCCCCGGCCTCCTCGGCTACCAACGGCGCGTGACGCGGATCAGGGCCGGGTGGAGGATGGCTGCACTTCTCTGTGCCAGATCCGGCCGGTCGCCGTCGCGCCGAGCGCCGAGCCAGTGGTCGCCTACTCCCTCCCTGGATATGGCGGACGCGAGGTAGAGTTGCGCCAGAACCGGCCTTGATTCGCGACGAGGGGTAGCGGAGGAGCCAGAGAAGACGTATGCCGGCCCGGCGCAGACGGATGCGCGCTGAGGCGGCGGCAGCTCGCGCTAGGTCCGGTGGCGGCGGATGAGGGCTCATGCAAAGCTGCCGCCGTCACCGGCCCAGAGCATCCCATCGCCGGCGCCGCCCGCTGCCACTGCCCGACGCGCCGCCCGCTGCCACCTCCTCCTAGGATGCGCCGCCAGTTACCGTCGGTCACCCTTGATGCGCCAGATCCGAAAAATCTGGTGGCATCTGGAGTGGAGAAATTAGTGGGGGCATTGTTCGTTAAGGCCATAAATAACCCGGCATAATAATCGCTGATAAAGCGTTCACTATATAGATGAGTGTGGAGGGAAGCGCTCTACGCGTGGGATGGCCGGCTGGCTGCGGCGCGCTATTTGCCTAAATGGCGCGCTGGGAGTTGTTTATTACTTCTCGAAAGTTCCTGTGTTTTTTTTGTGAGTGTGTGAATTTCAAACCATACTTGCCTGCAATTTGATTGTTCCGATCCAGGAATATATGATGGACGCGATTATGTGCGGTAGCGCTAACCGGCGACGCAAACACCGTTGCCAAAAACGGCACCTCACACCTCTCACGCTCAATTTTCCCAAAAATAGCACCACCACACAGTTGCATGTTTCTGTTGGGATAATATTTCTCGTTTTACGTGTAGCTGATAAGCTAAGCTATAGGGAAAAAAACACTGCGTTAGGGCAAATAGTGCATACGCACTTCTTAGATTATATCATAGTGCAATACGCACTCCTTAGATTATACGATCTATGATCTCATCGTCAGAAGAAAAGCTCGGACTCACCCGAGAATTCGTCAGTTCGAACTTGACTGATTCTGCCGTGTCCACTAGGATCATACAAACTGTACTTCCTGCGTGTCTGAAATCTGAAGACTGTACCACTAGCTAGCTAGTAGTGGAATTAAGTGTTTTTTCCCCTGGGAGATCTCTTTTCATCTTTATTTTTCATTCATGCAATTATATTCTTCAAAGATTCTCCCCCTCGTATATTTGAGTACAAAATATCTTTTGTACGCAAAACATAAATTTAAATATTTTGAAAATAGCGGCATGGACTCTGCTGAATCATCACAGAAAAAAGAGAGAGCTAGAGGGTGTGTTGCAGGCCAGCACCCCCTGACTGGCGCTTCCAAAATGTAAATGCAGACGGTCGAGCAATCTCTTTGTTTATTCATTGTGCGCTACTGTATCGCAGCTTCCAACTTCTACAAAATGTAAATGCTCCGGCTCTTCTCGCTCTTCCTCTTACTCAATGATGTATCTGTGTGCTGTATTCTTGAGTCCTTGTATTTCATTCAATTCGATACAATGCATGCACCCTGATGCAAGCTTGTGTTGGTCGCCAAGTTGCTTGCAGATAAAAATTATTGAATATGGGGTTTTGGCATGAAAACTGGTAGAAAAAGCAAAAGCCATCTCGATTCTCGACGACCTTGCCACCGTGCCATACTCCTTCCTCTTCCGCAGCCTTCTAAGATGCAGTTGACGCGAAAGACAAAACATTTACCTGTCTCTTATCAAAATCCAAAACTGAGAGCAATCGTAGCAGAGATGAATCAAATCAGCAAATGATGGCTGCCCAGAAATTTTCGTGGGGTCGCGACAGAGCTAGTCCACTTGCTATTGAACGCAACAATGGCATTGTGGCACCACATAGGTATCTGTACTTCGAATACCAGAGGGGCTAGCAAGAAGATCACTACAACAAAGTAGAGATCAGGAATGTAGTTCCGATGGATAGCACAACTACGTATATTTTTACTCCGTTTTTCAACCAACTTATACAGCCAACTAAGACTTATAGGGCTCCTTTAGAAAGCAAGAATGATAAAACACAGAACCAGAGGGTCACAAAACATATGAAAAATGAAGGGATGTTTGGGTAAGCCACATGAATTTAGGGAGAGAGAGAGAAACTCCAAGAAAAAAAATTCAAATTCCCAACAGATTGGATATCATGGTAAATTTTCTCCAAAATCTCATCATTGAGCATTCCAAAGAAATTTCATATAATTCTAAAAACTCCAACATTTTGTTCCAAAGGACCAGACGATTCTACGAGATTCGCCTATAATTTCTTTGCTCCAAAGGCCTTACATCATTACGCATCGCACATTAGGACTAGAGGTGCTCTAATGACAACTTCGGGTAAGTGATAGAGTGGTTCTGTGAAGGGTAGTTGGCAAGACATTTCTGACATCGTGAATGATAACATCAGGAGATGGTTCATGGGTTGGACTGTGACATCAGCTAGACAGCTACCTACATAAATACCTAGAGTAGTAAAGTAGGAATTACGCGGGACGGTACTCTAGCACAGGAGCACGCACCCTACGTCAAATCAAAGGGATGAAGTTCCCGTGGGTGGTTGGGACATGCCAAGGAGTAACTACAGAAGTGATGACACGAGGGTAAATGAGATGGCAGGAGGAAGCATCACAAGAGACAGCAGGTGGAGAATATGGGGCATGGCTACTTTGGTGATCGGATGCACGGCGCCCGGACCGGACCTGACCTGACCTGGCCTCTATATCGTCGGATAAAGATTCCCTCATTCACTCCTGCAACCCCCGCTCAGCCCTAAACACATGCCGCCTAGCGTCACGGTCCTTGCTGTCACCACTCTGACACTGTCTCCCTGCTACTGTGTTCTTCTACAGTTCACAGCTATTCAAACAGTTTGGATCACGGGTAAGTCCACATAAAACCATTCAGATCCTGCTTGAACAAGTTAAAATTTCCGCGCTCGTGACAAGGCCAGGTGTTACGAATCAAGAGCTTTGCTGTCAGTTGCTTTGCTAGTCTGATTACCTTTCTTGGAGCTGCTTTAGCTGCCAGGCAAGCTCTCTGGCTGTGCTGAAATCCTTTCAAGTTCGTACATGCTGCTACCAACGTTGAAGAGCTTTGGCTGACTTGACATGAGAACACGGACACATGGTCTGCCTCCGAGGTCCCATAGGATTAAGTTCTATACTAGCAAGAGAGCAATTTGATCTAGCATACGGGCTTCACAGCGAACTAGCAATATATTTTGCTTAACTAGGGATTCCCCGCGAAATTTTTCAGAGGTGATAAAAATAAAATTAGATTTATATACAGCTCTTATATATATATATATTCTATTCTATAAACACAATATTGTTTATATATAAAAATAAAAATATAACTCTTAAAATGAAAAGTACACCTAGATTTGATATACAATTCCTATCTAATTTTCTATTTTCTTTGATATACAATTCCTATGTGCTTTTCTATTTTTATGCATACGGTTATAATTTATATACAACATATTTTAAAAGTGAAATTAGATTTAATATATAATTCTTAACTTTTTTTAGATATAAGTATATTTTATGTACAATTATATCTATCAAGATCCATTATAATCTGACAGCTAAAATATTTTTTTCTTATTCTTTGATTAATGTGAGAATTTCTCTCCTCTAAAATGAATATGGTGTGCCTTTATAATTTAACTAGGAGATTATTAATTTTATGCAGACCTAAATAATTCATGTACAACTTTATTTCTTAGATTCTATTATATAATTATATTTTATATACAATCATAGCGATTAATTTATAATGTTATGATCTTGTTTTTTAACCTATCGAGGTTTTTTTAAAAACTATGTTTATTATAATATAATAGACAGACAAATAGATAGATTCAAAACGGCAAAGCACCACTGTTAACGTGCCGGGGGCGACGTAAGGCAACCAACATCAAGACAGCAAACAGAGTTGGTTTTGCAGATCAACCGGTTTAGGGAATGCAAATGGGTCCATCCGTCTATCCATACTCCCGTGGCGCTGTCCCCCACAGCATCCCCCAAGGATGAAGCTGGCATGTCTACAGTTTTGTTTAGTCATAATTACATTCTCAACGTACAGTCTTTGTTGCAATCTGGGGGAGTACACAAGTGGCATAGAATTTCTTGATAGCTGATGCCCACAAAGTAGGATTAAGATCCTACAGTTGTTAACTCTATATATATCCCAAAGAAAAAGGTTGCAACCATATTTGATTTCTCTGTTGACCTATTGTTTATTGGATCCAAAATCAAAACATTGGCTGGCACATGTGGGAATATGCAGAGAATGAGTGCATTAACGCGTGCCTTGGAGTACAGATTTTGAGGGACTTGGGGACATAGCGATACCTTCATTAAGCTGGACTATTTTGAGTCAGACCTGGATATTAGAAGGCCCCAACTAAATTGTACACTTGTACTGAATAGGTTTATACGATCTTGTTAAAAAAAGACTGTAATTTGAATGAGAAAATAACAGATCAATACAAATCGCTTGCTTGAAACTAAATTTATGCATTCTCCATTTGTGTGAATGGTGAGCTCTACTGGATAGAATTTCCAAATTTGAACACAATTTGACATGTAAAATCCTGTGTATTTACAGAAAATTTTATATGAAAATATACTGATAGGTACACTTTTTATCACTTCACATGTGGCGAGGAAAATGAATATCTGTTCTGCTGATGCAGTGAAAATATACACTGATAATTGGGACATTAAGGAGAAAAAAAACAAAAGGTCTTGACTAATCGTACCACTCAAGATGCTAGAAGTATCATCTAAGACTAATGGGCTCGAAAGAGAATACTGCTACTGTAAACATAAAAGTATGAAGATCACCATACTTATATTAGGCATTAATAATTTAAGTATCTTGAGTTTGTGAAGGCTAGCCTCTTATAAGTTGTGCAGCATTGATATTGTGGAAATTTGGCCTTTCATTATCATGGACGGAGTGACAGACCACAATCTGGTTTGTTCATTTACTTCAAGGAGCAACCTCCATCTGAAATCAATTGCTTCCATTCAGTTCAAGAAACCAGCAGAGATTTTTAAAAGAACAGTGACTAACTTTACTTACCTTGAACCAGAAGTGATTCCATCATGCACTGAAGAAAACAGAGTTGCCTCCCAATGGTTCGATATTGACCAATAAACTTTACTGACTTTGACAGGATCATACACCATCCAAGTGCTAAACTGAGTCATGGTGCTTTTGTAGACGAAAGCTCTTGAGTAATTTGATAAGTTCATATGTCCTTGCATGATGACCCAGCCGGAGACATAACTCCAAAGGTGTAAATCCATCCTGCAGTAAGCATATAAACAAAATTGCAGTCTCATTTGATAGAATTATTTATTTAAGAGAGATGCAGGGATGAGCAGTGCTCATGTATGTCTCTTAAATACCATCTGAAATTATGGCACTACAGATGGATCACAAACATGATAAAACTGATGTGGGAACATGATAATGGTACCAAAAGAGAATTAGCAATTAACAAAAAGCAGATTACAGGCAACTGGCCGATCCATAAATATGTTCCTACTGGATCATTTGAGAACTGCCAGTAGATGATTAGCATTACTTACTTGAGTTTTCAAAGTTCTATCAGCCCCCTTTATTAAGAGTAGCTTGACGATATCAGTTCTCTGTGTTTGTATGGCTAGATGCAAAGGAGTCCATCCATACTGTGAATCCAACCAGTTAGACAACTAATCCATCAGAATTCGAAATAAAGAAAGACAGGGCAATTGATGTCAACATACATCGTCAGGGCAATTGATGTCAACATTGTATAGCAAGAGAGCCTTTATGGTCTGACTGCATGCTGTTTGGACTGCATAATGCATTAGGGTTGCACCATCCTGTATCACCAAAATAGCACTGTTCTCATTTACCAAAAATATACCTAAGACAGCATGGAACAAAAAGGAATCAAGAAGTGTGAGTATGCAACCCACTACAGCAATGTTAGCATAAATAAAAGGGAAGATATACTTAAAGAACTAGATTGCCACAACCAACTATTAATTGTTTAAGATTAACCATGTAATTTTAAAAGGCACTTGTTGGAATAAGATTCATAAAAGCTGTTCCCAAGCCTTCGAAACATAGAGCATACTAACTTTATCATGGATGAATGGATTTGCTGAATTCCTTAGGAGATAGTTGATAATAGCATGCTTTTTGGAAACAATTGCTTTATGAATCGCTGGTAAACCATCCTGCGAAAAACACCAGAAAAGAGCCCAATAATTATAATAATATCACAGAGATGTACAGCTCCTAACAGTAACTTTTTAAGATGAATCAACATTTAGAATAGAGCATACCTTATCAAGGGCATTCACATCAACAATATGTTTTAAAAGACTGTCCAACAAATAGAAATTTCCTGATGCTGCAATTGTGTGAAGTGGAAGCCACTTGCTCTACAAGGAAAATGGATAAGGTATGTCAACTGTCAATTAGTAGATACTGCTCAGGAAACTAAAACAGATGTAACAAACACCAACAACAGAAGCCCATTAATCCCCATAAAGTTGGGGTAGGCTAGTATGAAACCCAAGTCGAGCTACACGAATCAAAATAGATAAAAACAAAATAACAAACATGATCAAACATACACCTTGACATACAAGTTTTAAGATGCAGCACAACATATCTAGATGTTAGAAATGCAAGTCAGAGAAAATATACAGAACCCAATGCATTCTTCCATGAGAAAAAAAAATTCTTAGTGTGACAAATTACAGACAATAATAGATAAATCACTCTTAGCAGATAGCGCTTACAGAAGTAGCAGCTTCCAGATCAGGTACTCTCTTGTTGAGAAGAACCTTCTCCTCATCAGTGAACAGTTTCCGTCGACCTAAAATATAGCGCAAAGTATTCACATCCACAAGAGCAGCGATAAAAGAAAGTGAAGTTGCACTATGTCATGAATATACCAAACAAATGCTTGATCCGATAAACTAACAAAAGCGGTATGATCTTTCACAAAAGTAGTGATACATTTAGGCAGATTCAGATTGGATTTTATTCAGAGTTTAATCCATCAGAAAAGTGGTCAAGCATAATTATATCAGGCAATAATCCCTCCTGGTCAAATACTCATAGTTTGGACCAGTATCCAGCAAAGTTTTAAAACTTTTGAATACCAATATCTTGTTAAGTATTTAGATGGATAAACGGAAATCATACATGTAAATTTGTCTCAAAAAGTACTTTCACAGTATTATGATTTTAATGGGTTTATGCTTTCAATCAAGGCTGGGCACAATGAATTTTATCTAAAAATTTAATGGGTTTTTCACTATAAAAATTAGGGGTCAGAGTTGTGTTTAGGAGACCATGTTAATGCCACAGAATGATAGAAGGCATCAAATATATTGTGGTAATGCAACTACGACATTAAAGTTTTGTTTAGCAATCACCTACAATTCAATAACCAAGTCTGAATGATGATTCAATGTAGCATAACAATAGTTCCAGAACTCACCTTTCGGACTCGTGTCATCCACCATCTCGCCTGGCACATATTCCGTACTGCTAAACAGCTCCGTGATGTCATCAAGGCTTCTCGCATCCATCCCTACCCTCGGATTCCTAGGTGCCACACGAGTAACAGGCTCAGGAGGCGGCGGAGCCTCCACTCTATCCGGTACGGGAGACCTCTCGATCGGCTCCGGGTAGTCACGCCCAAGCTCCGCGTCCAGCCTCCCCTCGCGGTACGCCCGGTACTCATCGGGCGCGGCCACGGCGGGGGGCGCCCGACGCTGGAGGCGGCTACCGAAGCGCAGCCCGTGCGCGATGCGGCGCTTCTCCTTCTTCGTCAGGTTTATCTCCTCCGCCGCGTCCCTCCACTTCTCCGGCACCAGGCTCCCCCCTCCGCTGCTAGCCTCCGCTGCCAGCTTCCGCCTGGGCCGCGAGGCGGTAGATGGCGCTGGCGAGGGGAGGTCGAGGTCGGGTTCCTCGAACGCGTCGTCCTCGAAAACGAGGCAGTCGCCGATGGCGACATCCTCGTCGAATTCGTCGACGGCGGCGACCGCGAACGAGGAGGGAGAGGAGACGAGCGGCCGCTTGAGGAGGGACGAGGCAGGGGATTTGCTAGGTGGGTGGAGGCGAGGAGAGGCGCAGAGCGGGTTTAGGGTTTGGACATTGGAAGGGAAGGGGAGGAGGAGGAGGAGGTGGTGGTGGTGGAGGGAGAGGGAAGGAGGCGGCATCGCGTCGTCGTCCCGCGCCGTGCCGGAGGACGAGAGGATTAGCCGACGTTTAACCGGTTCTTCAGAATGGGCCCCGCCGTTTAGGCTACATGAGGTTATTGGGCCGAAAGGAGCCCAGTTTCTCTATGGATGTGCAATAAGAAGTTTCTATGGCTTTTCTCAACTTGAAGCCCTGAAGTGCATGCTGGGATCTGCATCTAACCTTCTCGTTGGTTCCTAAAAAAAAAAAGAACCATTCTCATTGTAATCTCTTCAAGAAAAGGTGAAAATAAAATCACCGAGCTTATAGTATATAGAATTAGGAATGTAGGGCTGATCTCACGGCATGGCAATTTCATCAATACACAGCATTAGCATGGGGTGAAGCCTTCCTGGAAGCTCACACTCTTGGTGAGGTGAAATGATGCATATTTGAGTTCATTTTTAACAGGATCTACCAACAGTATACTGCTTGGCCTCTAACTTTTTAAGCGTGTATTAAAGGACGCGCTTATGGTTTGTCTGTGTGGAGGCGCCTATTATGTAATCGGAAAACAAATAATGAGGTTCATAAAGAGTATGTTCTCAGGTAGCATTACAAATTCAGTATCTATGTATTTTGCTAAATCTTCTCTACTTATTCATGGAAATAGAACAAACACGCATCAAAAGATCGAGAATATATATCTGTTTTACTTTTTTATATAATTGTTACACCATTCGTTCTCAAGTAAATGACATTTTATGATGCATGCAGTCAAATCATAAATCACCAATAGATGGAAGTATTAACATTTGATATGCGCAGGTGATACTTGTAGGTTTGTTGTTTAAAAATATTTTATATGGTTACAGAGTAATTTTTATAAGTGCATGGTTAGAAAATATGAGTATCGGAGATTGTCTATATATAACGGTTATTTTCCACGGCATGGCCCTGACCTTTTCTATTCTCTAACGCTATAGTAGCATAGATCAATCCAAAAGGTTTTCTCTTCCTACTGGAGGGTACGAACTACTCCCTCTATTTTTTTTATCCTAAGTCAAACTCAAATAAATTTAATTAAGCATATAAAAATTTAGCAACATTTATAACACTGAATTAATTTCATTAAATCTACCCTTAAACCTATTTTATAATGTTTAATCTATGAATAAAACCAAAATGCGTATATTTTAAAATGGAGACAGAGAAATTATATATCATACCTCTCATATGTTGGAAAATACCCCTACACCGAAGTAGGTAGCTGAATTGATAGACTGTTAAAAACTATATTAATAAAAAACCTTATTTAAAAATGGTTTTTAGTGTAGATTAAAGAACTAAGTACCAAAAGATCTCATTCTCGAATTTTGTAATTCGAATATCTCTCACATCCTATCTAAAATCCCTTTGAATAAATTCTCTCTCCTACAATTCAGATCAACCACAAATCTATTTTCTATGTGTTTGGCTCAGATTTCAAATCTTGAATTCAAAATATTTTTGAGAATCTCTCTCTACTCTCATACTAAAATCTCTTCAAATTTTCTTTCCAAAATTCAAATCAATGTCAAAACAGTCCTAGTTCCAATCCAGATGTTCTCATATTTTTGGTAAGCTCAAATATTTGATTAGAGTTCAAATATCCAATTTAAATCCTAAATTCTCTCCTATAATTTCTAGTCTAGCAAAAATTCCATTTCAAATTTCTAAATCCTTGATCCAATTTTCAAAATTTGAATTCAAATTTCCTTTGAATCCCTCTCTTTTCCTAATTTCATTATTTTTCTCAAATTCATATCAAAATTCAAACCTATTTCCAAATATGTTCAAAATTTGAGTCAAAAGACCTGGTTGAAATTCTTAGGTTCCTGTGAGTTCAAATATCAAAGTTGAACTCAAAATATCCACTCAAACCATTCAAATATCCTCCAAAACAATTTCTAGAGAAATATCAAGGCCTTGTGTTGTAATGGGCCGTCCTCCTCACCTTTTGGGTTGCTCGGCCTTACTTTCCCCTACCTCTCCCTTCTGCTCACGCACCACCTTAGGTTCCTATGAGTTCAAATATCAAAGTTGAACTCAAAATATCCGCTCAAACCATTCAAATATCCTCCAAAACAATTTCTAGAGAAATATCAAGGCCTCGTGTTCTAATGGGCCGCCATCCTCATCTTTTGGCTTGCTCAGCCTTACTTTCCCCTACCTCTCTCTTCTGTTCACGCACCACACGACCTTGTGCCACAAGGCCTCTCATCCTCCCTGCACTAGCATAGGCCCCACTCATGCACACCTAGCGTCGTGCCCACTAGAGTGCCCTTCGCGCGAGCACTCACCACCCATGCTCTCTTTTTAGGCCCACGTGTCTACCGCTCCTCTGCTGCGTGCACCCGCTCATCTCCTTTGTGCGTGTCCATCCCCTACCTCGCCTCTTAACTTGCACACACGTCACGTGCTCGAGGAAAGGCCTATAAGAAAAAAAAATCCCCTCAGCCAATAATATCTCCTCCTCCATGTCCCTCTCATGTCCAACCATTCCTCCCTTCCTCGATGTTCGATCTGCAATTCAAGAAATCACCATCGTCCCTTCCCTCATGTTGCGCACACCTCTACGCTGGGATTGCCTCATCGACTCCATGTCCGTAAGAAAAATCTCACCTCCACCGCCATACTGTGCCACCGTCTTTCTCGTCGTCATGTAGCACTTCCCCATAGCTATAAAAGCCGTAGCCCTCCCCTCCGTTTTCCCCAACCACAGTGGTGTCACCCCCTATGTTCCATCGTAGCTTGAGATCAAGCTCGAGCTTGCAAGTCACCACCGACGTCCTTTCCCCTCTTCACCGGTGATCTCCATCTCCCTTTCTCTTCAATTCATGAAGCCGAACCAACCGACCTATCCTGAATCCCTTTCATCACCTAAATGGTCACCAATGACGACCTATTATCACGTGGCTAGACCACCTCGTCATCGCCTCCCACCACCAGCTCTCCTCTATGGCACTCTTCCACATCCGAGCCGCTCAAAAAGCTTCCTTGCCCCCTTCGCTCTCTGCTACCGCTTTTTGGCTCCCATTCTCTGGTAGCCACCTTTTATCACCGTCGCGCGTCGGTGTCCCTCGCCATCTCCATGCGACTCTCGTCACTAGCCTCCATTGTGCCTCCTTCCATTCATTCGAGCCATCTACTCTCTTTCCTGTTTCCTTCTCGTTAAGCTTGAGGTGATCACCGCTGGAGAGATGCCGTCGTTCATCAGTTCTAAATTGGTTGTCACTGGCTGTCGATCGACCGTGCGGTCAACACCCCCGATCCAACTCACGTGGCAGGCTATGTGAGTTGCCACCTCGGCCAGCTCAGGCCTCCTAGTGCCAGCGGGGATTCATTCAGGTAGACTAGGCCACCGGTCATAGGCCGACTACGATGGCCTGCTTAGGGCAAATGGCTGTGGTTCACTAGCCCTCCTCCCCCTCTTCTTGTAGACTTGGTCCATGACCCATGGCCTCCTCTCCTTAACTGACATTGGGCCCTATGTCATAAGAGAATATTTTTATAACGTTCCTTTCCAATTTAAATAAATTATTTTCTAAATTCTAGAAAATCTTTTAATTTTTAAAAATCCATATATCCTTATCCGTAGCTCCGATTGACCCTATTCAGATCTCAAAATTTTTCTAAAATTGAGATATATCTAATAGCACTATTAGTTATTATTAATAATATTTTATTTTTAGGGTTTTGTGTTGTTTTCTCTCTTTTTACGCGTAGTCGACATTGTCAAAAATTGTTTCAGACACGAATTTTTGAATATTTTAAAGATGAATATAGATGCAAGTCACCATTTGATAATATTGCTCCTAATTTTTAAAATGTTTTATTTGCAAAGTTACATATAAGTGTGCATGTTAAATTTGAACGTTCTTGATTTACATGGCAAACCGATGGACCTACATATTACTCGTAGATTGTTGAGGACCCATATCCCTTGTTGCTCCACCTCGTGGCACCTCAACCACCATGCTATTCAAGCATGGTATCAATGGTCCCACGCCAACACTTGTTTGTCGACATGGGAAAACTTGGATTGCAAAAGCTTTGAAAGCACAACATGTAGTGTCGGTGTATTTATAAAATAAAAATAGTTTATGAAAACTTATGATGCAAAGTTAGGAGCTTTTTATTCATATATAAAGACCGATTTCTTGAGAAATTACACTAATCATAATAGATGTTACCACACGGGTGGTATGGGATGTCCATGGCCAAGTAATTAGCCAAAACAGGTTTATCTCGTATGGTAGTAAATGTGGAACGCTGGGATAAGATGTTTGGTGGTATCTCTGGGTTCCTGAGTAAGGTCAAGTACAATGCAGCCTGCCTAGTCCTCAATAAAGGTGTTTGAGATTATTAATAATTAAAATTGAATGCTTGATTAAATTTGGTTGACCTATATACCGGGCATAAGGTATCCTATGATAACTTTGAAAAGGCCTTGCCACAAACCTCCCCACTTTGCTAGTAAGGGAGTAGCTCATGTCGTGTGAGTAAAGTGTGTACCTCTATAAAGATGAAATTGTTATAATAGTCATACCCATGGTCATGGATGAATGTTAAGTGATTCATCTCACGTAGATCTGTTTTCCTATGCTTTGCGAAAATTATCTGTGGGATTAGAAACCGTTACCAAAATCGGTCAAGTGGGTTGATGAATGACCATTACATGGTCTAAAATGGACCTATGTGGGCCGGAATGTTGAATGGCATAATAGATTAGTTTTCCCTAGTGGAAGCAGTGTGTGGTGGGAATTATGGATGGCTTAGGAGCCAAAGTGATAAGAATGTGAGGTGAGCTGATGCTTCAAGATCCGAAAAGTGAAAAGAAACTAATAAGAGTAGGATGAGAGCTACTGGTTGGCAAGCACTTCTGAATCGGTGTCAAGAACAAACAACTGCTATAGGCTTCACCAGAAAATATTAATCAAATAAAATTTGCCTTGTCAACTTAAGTTGTTGCAAAGCAATTCGTAGACTGGATCGAACTGAAAGCCTCTTTCCAACCTCATGTTAAACAATCCATACTTAGTGTTTTGAAAAATATTTTCAAAAAAAATGTTGCAAAATGAATCTTAGGCTTCCTTTGAAATCTTTATGATTACATTTCTCATGGCTTGCTAAGTATGTATATACTCAATCGATGTTTTCTTCCTTCCTAGGAGAGTGAAGTTGAAGTCAAAGATTAGAATTTCTTTCTTAGTTCCAAGCTGTTTCTTGTGAATTAAATTATAGCTGCGCTAGTTTCTGCTACTGCTTCTTTGTTTGTCGGTTATACTCCTGAAGTTGCTCCGAAAGTGTGACCTCCTAAAGTTATAATTATTCATATTATATCTTGTTACAATGATATATCTCCGTTGCCTGCAGATATAGCATTGTGTCCTATGACTGATACTTGTATGATGGTTTCGTAGGAGTTGGTTCACGCTATCTCTTACAGCGCACCTCTCTAGTGTCACTATTGGTAGTACTAGGGTAGGGAGTAACACTATATTTTGCTTATACAACTAGACAACTACATAAGGAATATAATAATTTATATAAGTGGTATATATATCCTAGTCAAGAGATACTCACTTCGAAAAAAAGAAAGTTATTCAAGTAAGAAAAATGTTATAATGTTACTTATTAAATGATGTGTTTGAGAGTGAAATAATTGTTGGAGATATCATTTAAATGGGGTACTTGTGCTGGTTAACTTTTTTTTAAAATGGAGGGATACCTAACTTCCGAAGACAGTGAAAAAAAACTAATATTAACTGTTTCTTTTCTTAATCAACTTACTTGATTTAATCTTTTGCCTCCGGATTATTGGTTGGGTTGGTAGGTGTAATATCTCCCTAGCTTGGCCAGGCATGGGAAAAACTTCCATCGATGTTGTTTTCCCAAATATTCTCTCCGTACTATTTGCACCACGTATCTATAGTGAATTGACGTACGGATGTTTTTCTAAAGTTTGATTTCCTCCGTATACATGCATGTGCAAGTGGTGCAGGAGTATCGATCAACAGCAGGCGCGTAAGCAAAGGCAACGTCAGGTACCCCTAGCTAGGCCCTAGCTAGAGCACTGTCTGTTCGCTTGCACCTACTCCCATATACTATCTGCGTATTTAGGTATGCATGACAGTGTGTATATTTCTGTGTAGCTAGCACGGTTACATTTTAGTTATGAGTTAGTTATCCTAGTACAGGTCTAATTATACATATTGTTCATATATATAGGCTTAAGAAGTGTATGCCTGTAACTAGTCGTCAATAATGCAGACATGCATATTTTTAGTCAAACATAGACCATTGTAACATATGAAGTTATGGCTGTGTTCTGTTCAGTGTTAGAAAAAGATTCTTCGATGGTAAAATGGAACATCGGATTAGTAACAAATTAAAAATAAATTATCATGATTTTTAAAGCAATTTTTTAAGAATTTTTTTTATAAAAAATAATGTTTAGCGTATAAAAACCGAGAGAGTAAAAGGTTAGGAAAAGAGGAAAACTGATCTAAGTAGCCGAACGTGTAATAACAGATTCAAACATAATATTAATAATGTTGAGACATAACATTTGTTAATGAGTTCAACCAAAACATATTATCCCTAAAACACTTATCACAAATGCTACTATCTAATCCATCATAATTATAGTATAACAAGATATGAATAATCTTTGATTGACTAAGCTACCAATCTTATGACTTGAGGTGTATTTTTATAATATTTATTTTAACATTTGTTATTACAACTTTAGGTTATAATTTGTAACTGATTTTATCCAAATATTTAACACAGACACTAACATATGACTAACAAATTAAAATGCAGTAACAAACATAAGAAAAACTCCACCTCAGTGCAAACCGCAATATATTTTGTGGCGATTTAAATTTGAGGCGATATGAGAACTTAGACTTGTGGAGATGGGGGTGTATATACGTGCACACACCTCCTGCCAAATGACACATACATTTTTGCAGACAAAAAAAATCCTTAAATGAGAACTCTATCTTCAGATTTTTCAAATGAAATTCAATTCGTACTAATACGTACATGTCTACTTTCTTTTATCACATAAACAAAGTTTGCTCTGATCGTAAATTCAATCTGCATTTCTCGGTTGTGCGGCATGCTTTTATAGCATTTAAGTGACCATGAAATAACGAATCATTCCAAATCAATGTGAAATTACTTAGCCTAGTGTACTGCTTTCTTCAATTCAAATTTCTTTGCATGCACACACGTCCAATTATACGCTACATATACATACTGCCTTACGTTGCAGTGCTTCATTACGTCTCACAGAGTTGTTGACAATAACAAAACAAGCGAAAGGAATAAAACAATCCCCACGATACACTGTTCTCTCATATGCGCGCGCATATGATATATAGTTCCGGACGAAACCAGATGAACTATTTCTGTCAGCAAAAGAACAAAACGCACAGCTAAACTTTCAGAAGAAACAAAGAAGCCATTTCAGTACTTATGCAAGCATACAAACAATATGGTACCTTGGCGTTTAATTCAAATCCAATGTTCGACAAATCACATGGCGGCTCCCATACCGATTCACAAATGCAAAGCTTACAATACTTGAGCAGCAAATCTTTAATTTGCTGCTGGTGTTCAGAAATGAGGTACTGCTGATGAATATGAACTCATAAATGATACTGTACTATAATTCCTGGAGCGAAGTGCATGCCTGGATAGCTATTATATATCATGGATAATGAAGATCATATGCAACCTGTATCTGCTCACAGTGCTCGATCAGACACCTTCCGCCATAGCATTCAATGGATTATATAGCTAGCTAGCTGCTACAGACACCTTCCGCCATAGCCTGCGCTCCTGAACAATGTCTGCTTGATCTCGTCGGTGCTGACCACTTGCCTCTTCCCGTCATCCTATATCATGCATTGTCGACGAACCCATTCAATATTGATACTAGAGATTAATCAAACATGGCCATAGCTAGGTTTCAAGCAAGAAATCAAGGTAGCTATATATCGATCGACGTTCAGAAATTCGACCTAGCTACCAGGATAGATATATAGAGTTTACTTGTAAGCAGGAGGCCTGCATGCCAAAGTCGCTGAAGCAGCTCACGACACACTGCTCGATCTCCAGCCCCAGCACCTCCAGCGCGCTCACCGTCGACAGCAGCACACCGGGGTTCGCTGGGCAGCATATCTCGATCCTCGTGCTTCCGCTGCCCCGCCTCTCAACGTCGAACTGCAAGCAATCAATAAAGCAAAAGCGCGGTTTAGTTAGTTTCCCCCATGGAAATGATCACAAGTTCACAGCTAGTTCAGCGTCACGCGAACGCACAAGAAATACAGGCACATATATGTGTACCTTGGTGGAATTCCTCACGAGCATCTCGTTGTTGTTGCCGCTGGAGGAATCCTTCATCGTGTTCAACAGGTCAAGTTCCTCGGGCGTGGCGCCGATCTCCTCCTCGAGGGTTTTGATCCGATCCGTCAGCTCCTTCACGTAGTCGATGGTGTCCCCAAGGATCGAGGTCCTGTCCATCTGCAGCGCGATGGAGCGATTGATTATATTGTTCACATACATATGAGCACGGGACACGGAGACAAAGAAGCTAGGTAGAGCTAGGTCAATTAATTAGGTCACAAGACAACAATATGATGTGTGTCACCTTGCTAATCTTGGGAACGATGGACCGGAGCATGGACAGCCGGTCGTTGAGCCGCTTGCGACGCCGCCTCTCGGCCATGAGGTTCTTCGACGGCGTGCCGTGTAGCTTGCTCCGCGGGTGGACGCTGCCGACGCCCCTGATGCCGGCCATCATCTCCGAGCTCTCGCTGGCGCATCCTCCAAACATGAACGTCGGTGACGACGAGACGCCGCCGCCATGGAGCGGCGCCTTATCACCACCGCTCGTCTCCTCCTCCGCCACCATTGCATCGCGGAGAGGATTGAGCTGCGTCTGGCTAGCCGCCTCCGAGGGGACGAGGCTGCGGTAAGGGTTGCAGACTTCGCTCAAGCAGTCGAAGTTAAACTCCTCGTGCGCGTGTTGAGGCGCTGCCGGCGGCGGCACCATGGGCGTCAGCTCCAGGAACTGTGACGCGTCCATCCCGCCCCTCGCCTCGGCACCCTCGTCGCCGTAGAAGAGGAGGTCGCTCATCATCATGCCGCCGCTGCCACCACCGCCCGGGTACGGCGCTTGCCACGGCGCCGCCCCTTCCCGCCGCAGCGACATGAGCTCATCCAAGAAGGACTCCTCGTCAAGCTCCATGCCTCAGCTAGCACCGGCAGCAAGCTAGCTATCTCACCTTCCCCGCCCTCTCAGACAGCAGGTATAGCATATATGCTTCCTTTCCTCGCTAGCTACCTCTCCCTCTCTCCCTGCTGCCTAGATTGCCCAAACCCTCACGCTTATACTATCAACCAGGACGATGAGTAGCTAAGCCACATGTCCAAGTTGCAGGGGGGCAGTGGCAGTGAAGGATCGAATGAAACGGCCGTTAGAAGAGAGAGGAGAGAGTATGAAATGAAATGATCAAGCGGGGGAGGGGGGGCACGTAAGCAACCTGGGAAATGAAACGCGGTGGGGGGTGGGCCGCGCGAGGTGGCCAGCCAATCCAAGCGATCGGGCGACAATTATTCCTTGCTTTCGCAATAAGCGCAGCTAGTTTGGTTGTGTGCGTGTGGCCATCCATGCATGCAGCTCGGCGCGAAGGTGTATCGGTCGGTATGGCTCGATCGCCAACTGGCTCGACCGGTGGGTCGGTCACTAGTAGTTGCCCTCAGAGGCTGAGAATGGAATGGAATCTCTTCACTTGTTTAATCGCCCTGGCATGGCTACATTCGGTTTCAATTATCGGTCATGTCGTTTTCGACTGAAATCTGCAATCTCGCGGCCATGGGCCTTTTAAAATTCACTCTGTACGTCTCTGGCGGCGATCGAGGTTTGACGGCCGGGCCCGACCGGTGCAAAAAGAATTTGGTCACGCATACTTTATATTTAGCCCCTCCATAGCTGGCTAATCGGCGTACGTCGTCGTGTCACGGCCACCTACAGCTAGAGGCCGGAGGTAGCGAGCCACGGCAGAGTCAAAAAGAACGGGCTAGCTAAACAAATTAAAACGCGCGTAATACACGTACCCCTCAGCTCGGTGTAGTTTAGCGGTCAGATTCCTTTGCCCATTTGGCGAGAAGCGAGCTGCGAGCGATCGGTGGGTCGGCCCCGCGCGCTGCACGGTGGAGATGCCCTTGGGAGTAGTAACGCGCGCCAGTTGATAATTTGCTGGTGATGTGGAGACGTCGCGTGCGCGGCCGGTGCTCCCCCCTGTGCTAAACCTGCCTCGTTTTCGAGCCGTCCGTGGCGGGGGCTGGGCGCGAGGAGGGAGCAGCCGCGTCGCTTTCGCCGAGTCAGATCGATCGCCCATCCACGTACGCGTACGTGGTGGTGTGCCTAACTGGCTATACTCGCGATCCAATACGAGATCACATCATGTCGTTTGGTTGCGTGTTGCCCGAGAGCTAAGCTAAGCTAAGCTAGCCCGTAGCACCGTGCTTGATCCATCGACATGGATGTGGGCGTGGTTGCATCTTTGCATGCGCGTCTCCGAGCGAGAGAATGTACTGGGGTGGTGGGTCTCATTATCTGGGAGATTTGAGTGGGATTAATCTTGATTCGGATGAGCTATCAGATCTGATGGGGAGCATGTATAAGATTAAAACAATGCGCATGCAACAAAAACTCCTGTCGATTGTTTATCCGTCAAGATTACTAATTAGACCTTGCTGTACTACGTAAGTTTGTCCTTGGTCGTGCTACACCAATATAAATACTCATTTTGTTTCCTTGCAATGATCGTATAACTAGCTAGTTGTAGTATATTTCTACTAAAAGAAAAACTAGCTGTAGTATGCATGTACATCTTTGTTGTTTAATGCTAGCACTGTCAACTGGATAGAAACGATGCAAACTTTTTTGTATGCACGCAATATATTTCCACTACCAGGCCATGCCAACTCATTACCCCCAATGACCTCCCAAAAATATGTCCGACAAACTGTTAGCATCTTCGTCGACCCATGCTCTGTAATCCTTTTTATATGCTCCAATTAAAATTGGTCTTCACTAACTAAATTAAATAATGGTACGCTTTTTTTTAGGCCCAATCACTTTTCTGTTATTTTCATCCATTGATGATATGAACCTATACAGGTCTACATATTATATCAAATGTGAGTAATCCAACGCATCGAAGCCCATTCCATAATACCAAATCCAATCCTTCACCTAGCATATAGTATTTATCTATATTGGCATATAAATGTTCCACGTTAATATGCGAAGGCGCTGCACTTACATCTATTAGGTACAGATAATATACATTGAGAAACCTATTGTGTATATATATATATATATATTCTCTCTTCTACTATATATACTCCACGTCGTCCGTAGACTACATTATATTGACAATTATCACAATGGTGTGTATTTCTATACCATCCTGAGGGACATTAATTATACAATTGGTCTAACATTGCTTGGAGAGTTGTACACAAGATCGTGCAAAGACGATTAGCTCTTTCTCCTCCGCCTAAGAAAAAGCTACTCGATCCGATCCATATATAAGTCCCAAAATCTAAGCGCTTCTAGAGTATATTTACAATGATTAAGAAGAGTGATTAAATTAAATAAGATAGTTATAATTGTTTGGGATAAATATTTCAATAACAAATCCAATAAATTTGGCATGTCTATGACTACCTCCAGAAGCCTTAGAATAAGCTTTTCTTTCACCGCCCCTATGGGGTGGTCCACAGGTTCATATTCCCCTCTTGATACAATCTAAAATAGAAAGTTGATAAATATATTGGTAAGAATGTTAGTAAGTACATGGAGATTAGATGAGAGATGATGGTCGTTGTTATTAGTTGAGATGAGAAATTAGATGAATAAGTTGGTTTTTTAGAAAATAGATAAAAAAGTTATTATATTCTTAGACAAATTTTAAACGATAGAAGTTGTTATATTTGAGATGAAGGAGTACATAATGAGCTCCCAGTTGGTTTATTTGTTGCCTTTTTACATGTCTTTATCATAGGGTGAAAGGGAGTCATTATGTTCACTCACTCTCAAAAGTAAAAAATTCCAATGGTACATCGATCATAAACTGTGGCGTGGGTAATATAGATTAAAACAGAGAGTAGAACATGCTAAAAACAAAGATAATTTTTAAGCAATGGAGTACATGTGCCATCCTTTCTTGCATGCGGTAAACAAACAAAATAAGATTATTTTTCCATCTGTTGGTACAATGTATTGTAAGTTTACATCTTATTTACAGATAGAAGTTACTTCCTCGGTTCCTTCCTAAGATATAATAATTTCTACATATATTTTTTTCATCTCAATCATTTAATTTTTCTATCTATTTTTTTATTTCAACCATCTCTCATTTAATTTTATCTACCATCTTGATACCCGTGTAAAACTCAATAACTCCTTATTATATTTTAGGATAGAGAAAATATTAAATAAATCGTGCAACTGAATTTGTTAGTTGGCGCTAGCTTACATGTCTATGGAGCAATAATAGTTGGTATAATAATTTATGCTGCCAATTGTTATTTACATCTATTGTATCCATATAGATTGCATAGAAGAAACAAGTGTGCAAGCCTCCATGACTTAAAATCTGATTGCAAAAGCAATTTAGAAATAACTCCCACATTCCTACCATCTGGCATGCTCTTTTTCTCCTCTATTAAACCATGATCCTGTTTTGGTTCATGCTCTCTTCAAATCTCTTATGTTGATGTATGTAAGTATGTCACCGAAAACCCTAGTCTTCCGGCCGGTGAACCTGAGGGGAGACGGCAGACGCGGTGGTGAAGATGGATCTGTGGTTACCAGCCGCTTGCTTGATAATCAGTACCGCAGCATGGACCGCGGCTGATAGAGACCGTGGCAGTGTGGTCATGGGGGCAAAGTAGCAGTTGCCTGTACGAGCCAGTTCATCACATGCATGCATTGCAGCACACTGCAGAGAGGTCGTCCTGTAGCTGTCCAACAAAAGCCTTGCTTACGCAAGCGAACAGGATCCAGAATCGTGTTCCCTGAAAGAAACGACCCCCACCCCCCCCCAAAAAAAAAGCGCACATCCCATGGCTTTGCATGGCATTCACGATCACGAACACCGGCTGGCCCGCGCCCGCCACTCCCGCTGCGGCAGCTCAGCTCATCACGCAGGCCGCCCTCAGCGCGCGGAAACAAAATCAGGGACCGCGTCGCGAGCGCCGAGCGGCGGGCGCACAGAGCGGCCGGTTCACGGGCGCGCCCATGCACGCATGCGGCTAGTGGTAGCTGAGCTGCCACACGTACAGGTGCAGCGTACAGCGACAGTTTGGGGGGGGGGGGGGGGGTGAGGTGACAGGGCGCTCGATCGCGCGGGTGCCGTGGCCTACGCCGGCCGGCACATCCGTCCGCCTCGGCCTCGTCCGCGGAGGGGGCGCGCATCCCTACGCACGACCGCGCCCCGGCCACTCCGTGCTGCTGGCTGGGCTCGCTCGGATCAGCGGATAACTCAGCGCGCATCCTCGCCAGCCACTCACCACACGGTGCCGCCCCGCAAACAGCGCCGGCTTCCGCGGCTGGACGCACGCAACTATCGCTGCCGCTACGATGCGTGATGGCGCGCTGCTGGGAGCAAATACAGGTAGCAGATGCGTGGTAGATAGAGGAGCCCTGGGTCAGCGTGCCCGCTGGCCGTTTGTGCGCGTCTTTTCTCTCCGGCCTTTTCGTGAATCGTTTCTACTAGTACTAGTACTACCCTCGTAGGCTTTTCAGTTGTTTTTACTATCTACATGGCCGTGTTGCCTACGGAGTATGAACCGATCGTGCTCGGGCGACGTGGTAAATCGTGATGGTGAATCGTGCCAAGTGGACAGCTAGCGCTGTGCTGCGCCCTTGCGATTGCGGTGGGCGGTGGTGGCACACCGTGGCCGTGGGACGAGGGGCGTGGTGGTTTGTGGTTGGGTAGGCGGGCCATTTGCGGTTATGGGCCGTCTCCTTCCTGGGTCCCTCTCACCACGCCACGCCTTGGGTTTCAACTGTCCGATCGATACATGCATAGAACACAAACGTTGTTCGGTTAGTCTTTGCGAATTTGACCGCTGCGGAGAGGTGGTATATCTAATGCGGCTGCGAGCTGCGACAACGACGCAGGACAAATTCGAAACTTTGCACGTGGGGACTGACTGATGCAGCGTCTTATTACGAGCGAAATAACCAAGTACCACGGCCTATCTGGTGGTGTTACGTTGGCAACTCCACACATCTGGTACGCAGCAATTACACCAAGAAATTCCAAGAGGATTTCGAAGGGAACAGTCCGAACACAAGTCGACAAGACTTGTTTCTCCAAGTAGGGACTTGTTTGAATCCAGTGCTACTTAAATAGAAATCCTTACCATGATTGTGCATGGCGATCTGTCAATGCAGATTATTTCATCTGGCATTGTTTAGGCGAGCTTTCGAAACCCTTCACTAAATCATGGCCGAAAACTCGAGATGGAACACACGGTGGTCTCACTTCAGCGCTTCACGTAGCACAGGAGATGCCATGTTGCCAATATATCCATCAGCGGCTGCTCCGTGACCCACGTCACTTTTCACCAGTCTCCTACAGTGTGGATGGTGGATTCCACACGTCGATGGTCATACAAGGTGCTGAAAGCTGCTCTGCTATGCTCCGAGGTAGCTACGACGCCTACCTGATCCCGACATCAGAACCACTCCAAAAGGCTCGAAGCTCTTCTAAGTCTGAATGAAAAGATGGATTCTCTGAACCGAGAGGTCTGAACTCTTCTGCAAGCAACTCATTGCCTGCAGAAAAATTCAACATAAGCCTGTCCTGCAAGAATCTCCTCAGCTGTCGAGCATGCAGGTTATTCCCTTTTTGCATTCATTTCGCAGAGGTCTCAACACTGTAAAAGGAATCGGATAAGTTCACTATGAAGTCTAAAAAACATCACATTAATCAGAGAAAAAGAAAAATATCTTGATCGCTGTATTATGTTGAGTCTAGATTATAACGATATAGATTGATGTATATAAAATACAATTATATTGGTAGAGATAGAAGCTAAGAGTTATATATGAAATCCAAATTTATAATTTAAAAGCTATATATAAAATCCAAAAATTATAGAAATAGAAGTTAAGAATTGTATATAACTTAGAAGTTAAAAGTTATATACAAAATCTAAATATATGTAGAATTTAAATTTTAGAGTTGTGTAAATCTCCTATTTCTTATTAAGGGTGAACGCAATGGTGTTCCCTGCAGCACTCGGTACAGTTGCTTCCCTACAGGTTCAGAACAACATGCAAACACACTGACTGAGTGCTCGAATTTCCAAAAAAACTAGCATAACCAGCTTACCATGCATGTTACCACACAAATAATGTATTAGTAGCTAAGAAACAGAGATGTAGACCATACAAGAAACACAGAAACATGGCTTTCCAAAAAGATTGGTGCATTAACCCATTACTGTCTGCAGCAGGGGACAAATTTAAATAGAAAAGCACAGTTCTGGTCCAAGAGGCAAAACAGACTAAGCTATCATCAGGGCAAGCATTATACAAGACATTTAGAAGTAGAAGAGTTTAGAGTATACTCCAGTCTAAATTGGCTGCCACACCATGACTAAAATGAAGGAATGTGATAATGGGTTGAAACAAAGTTCAACACCATAATCAACTAACTAACCAAGACGCTTACAACTAGACGAGCAAAGTAACCATCATGTATACTACTTCCGTCCTAAAAAGAATACAAGTCTTGCTATGAACCAATACCCAGGAAATGCCATTGATAGGATACACGCTAGTTTCCAGGAAATGCCATAAGATCCCATCAAACAACTCTGCACCGATCATTACACATGACAGCATTAAGCATCAAAGACTGTCCTTAAAGCACAGAGCTTATTAATGATGAGTACTACTTCTAACACTGAAGTTCCAACCCAACTAGCAGGGATTGGGTCGTGGCCACTCACCCAACCAGGTTCCAATTCTAAGACTTACTTGGGTGCCTACCTCCTTAGGTGAGGTGTTCTTTTTTAAGAAGATTTTTAGATTTTCTAGATTAACTGATTTTGTGATAGCTATTTAAGGATATAAACGACTGAATTGATTACTGAAAAGTTATAATTTTGCTTTAGAAAAGTTAAAAAAGGAACTTTTACATAGATTTTTTTTATACAAAACATATTGTTTAGAAGTTTGAAAGTGCGCCCACGACAATCCCTAATCGACAATGAGAAAATAACATGACAATCATAATCAACAATAAGAAAAGAACAGGACCTGCCAGAGGTCCTGGCCAAATTTCATTAAAAAAATAAACTACCAAAGTGATCCCATCCTAAAGATCAAAAACACCTGAAGACTGCAGATGTAGAAAAAACATGGCAACAATCCAATTTCTTCAATGAGTAAGAAGGAAAGCATGGTATACATGGTTATTTGGGTGAAAATGACTAACATTACAGCAAGAAGCTCAACACATAATCCTGAATCCATCAGCGCAGATCCATGTACAAAAGGATGACTGAAACCTATGTCTAAGGAATTGGTAAGGAGTGTAGGGATACCTTGAATGTTCCACTTCGCCCTATCACCCACAAGGAGAATATTCCTGACACTTGTCCTGAGTTCCTTGAAAGATCGGTGGAAGTTTCTACCATAGTCCTCAGTACTCACGACCATAACCTCTATGATACCTGACACCACAGTCAGACGACCCCCTAAGGAAATATAATGGATGAAGCATGATCAGATTAAGAAGGAAAATTTAAAAAATGATGATAGAAGGTCACTACCATCCAGACTGTTTTTGAAAGCAATATAGCAGTTCTATGTGTTGAGTGTCCATGGATTTTTCCTCTTTCACAGTATCAGTAAAGAACACCATTATTTCCTGTAACAAAATACACCCACAAATCAAGTTAATTCATTTAAAAATATGCACGATCAATATGGGAAAAAATTACAAAAATGATCATAAGAACCAAAGAGAAATACACCAGCTGATACTAGTTATAAGAATACATCACTAAATAATTCTAAAGGAAAAGAATCATTAAGTGTTGGTAATACACGCTGCTTAGTTCTTGCAGACAAGTTGGCTAGGGTACACTAAGTTGATATTGTGCAAGAAAATACTATTGATCATTCATCAAGGTCGTTAGACAAGTTCTGATTCATGATCTCCACAAATTTGATTGCTGCAGTAGACCTCATGAAACTCCTTCACTATACCAGAAAACCCTATAAGTTGGAAAACAAGGACAGCACATGCAAACCCTATAGGGTGGTAAGAGTACCCTGATTGAGCGTGATGCTGAGATCTAATTCTGGGAAGGGACTGTAATCTTGATCTGAATTATTTACCATCTGCATTATACAAGGAGTGAGTTATATAGCAAGAATTAGTATATCTGCCGCTGTTTGGTATGGACTGAACTCTGAAATTACAGGGCACCCAGCAAACCAATATACTAACCGAAATGTCAAATTCTTTCCAAAAGAACCAGATTGACTACTAAGGGAGGTGACAACTCCACATCACCTTCCACATACACAACCAAAGCCAATACCATTAAGTTAGTATACATGATGGGAGTCTCAACAAACTCCATAAACTCTGTAAATTTGCATCAAAAGCTACTGATTCATGTCCATAACCAAGAATAGCAAGACTACAATGCCACTGAACCTAGAATTAGAATAGGAGAATCTTTTGATATGTTATCTAGAAGAAAGAATAGCTAGCATCTATGAGACGTCAAGAAGATAATAATGAGGAGGGGGGGGGCACAAATTCATGTAATGCGACAAATTGCAACTCATGATGAAAGGAAGAAGAGATGAACACCACAAAGAGGTGATAGCAATGCTTCTCGGGCAGAGTCCATGTGATACAACAAACTGCAACTCGTGATGAAAGGAAAAATGGAAAGAGAGGGGCATGGTAAGTTGGCAATTGCGCGAGGTTTTACTCATTACAAGTGAGTAACTCTCCTCATGAAAATAATTATCTCAAAGGTTAAAATAAACAGCCTGGAGATCTCAAACGTGAAAGGGAAAACATACGACTAACAAATTACTTCGGCAAGTCCAAACTCCAATCTGCATGTCAGTTTATGCTAATCCATACTACTATAAAAGAAGGCAATGGTGATGACAATGAATCTGCCACTACCCAACCAACTCTATTTATATTTTTTACCAACTACTCATTTATGTGGTTTAGTATTACAAAATAGTCCTACCTATTGGTTTAATCTTATTTCATCTCTAAAATACAAGATTATCATGTAAAGAAATCTATAGGGACATTTTTTTTTCTAAAAACCTCACAATTAATTGTTCCAAACAATGCTAGCATGCATATAATTTATATTTATCTATAGCAAAGCACAAGAATATTTAGCTAGTAGTCACAAAAAGAATGCTTAGCCATGAATGTGTTGAACCTTTGTTGGAGCTTGCTTATGTGAGTGAGTCTTGACAAAACCAGCTAATTCATCCATTTGACAAAATAAGTTATAAATGTCGCAAGTCATGTACTTTTCTAATCCTGAATATAAACCTGAAAGATATGTAATCCTGAATAAAAACATACACATTTTATAATTACTCAAAATGAAGAAAACAACTCATTGGCTTATGCACAACTTCTTCTACTTCGTATTCTTATAGCTGGTGCTAAGTGCTTAATTCTCATGGGACAAAAGGAAATACAATGCTAAACTAGTCATAATTCTCAAGAAGAGAATGTGAGGCACCTGCCAACTGCAGCAAGACATTTAACACATAGAGACACCAAGTCCAGACTTTCCTTAAAGCGCCTATGACGGCAAATACTGTCACCAGCGCCGTGTGATGTGAGCAGAGCAGCAAGAAGTAGCTTTTGTACACACAGGTAGCTCTTCTGCTATCCAGGTTGGCACGTCACACGTGGACACACTGATTGAACTGGCTATCAGCAGGAGCAGTGAGCAGGGGATAAGAGAGGCAAATTTGACATGTCAAAGGTGCTAAGAGATTGAGGGGCCAGAAATGGAATAGCTGAGTGGATTGGTGTCTGAGTGAAGGTGAGAATTAGGTGGTATTTCACTAAAGTGACTAAGTGAGGATTTCATGTAAGGTTGTTGGAAAGTATATGCTTACTGATTGCTATGCTAAAAGAAATTTTGTAACCAACTAAGATGAACAATCTCGAAATAGAAAAAAAAATCGGTGACGATAACGCCGTGAAATAAAAAACAGTCAAAGGACATGATTTCACAGAGAATATCAGCACTAAGTAGCAGAGACTGGATTTGATTCTGTGAGACAGGCCAATAGATTCTTACCTATTTGCAATCGGATCGCCATTCCATATTAGTAGCAAGGAGAGTGTTCAACATGATGCCACCTTGTATAGTTGTACACCGAAGCCTCCCTCGAGGAGACAATTCCACAAACACATCGTGGTCAGCTCCGCGGCTGGCATCACGCAGGCTCACGGAATCTGAAAGCGAGGAAGTGAAGGGAGAGCCATCCTTCCTGCACCACCCCCGACGAGAAACCACCCCGCCCCAATGCTCCCAGGAGAATGCGGCAGCTGCGAGGCGTGGGTTGGTCGGCGACGGCGAGCGCTGAAGGCACAGCCGCCGTCGGCGTGCTGGTGCTTCGTTGCTGAGAAGGCGAGTAGTAGAGCGAGCCCAAAGATAGATGTAGCTGTAGGAACGGCCCAAACACGAAGGAGCCCATCAATCGCGTGCATTACGGCCCAACGGTCCGGGGCGCAAATGGAGCAAATCGCAATCGTCGCAAAAATAACCGGGCGAGTGGGCAAGACACTGGAGAGAACGTGGAAACGGCAGGGCCAAATTACGCGGCGTCGGCTGGCCCCGTACCCTTGTGTGGGCATTCCTGCTCCTGCAGTCTGGGTGGGGTAACCAACAAACCTCGGTGTCATCGTGCACGCTGCGGGTGATGGAATCTGCGCCATGATGCACGCATACTGCACAGCCGTGCACACGGTCCTGATCAGGGTCGGCTTGCGGTTTTCTCGGTGTAATCGGCTCGGTTTATTCGGTTTCTTAGAACATCGGTTTATCTAAAATATCAACGAGAACCTTTTAAAACATACAAACTAAGCTAACAAAACCGAATTAAATCGGCTTGGTTTATTCAAGGATCAGATTTTACCGAAGAAAGAAGGGTGCCCAGATAAGATCAAGAACATGCTCTAATCATGGAGATGTGATAGGATCTTTTGTTGTGCGCGTCATCGGCAAATCCCTCCCCCGTTGCCATGGTGCCTCTGTATCGATGGGATTTAATGCCGCCACCAAGATCTCCTTCTGTCACTGCGGTCATTAAGCCCTCATACTTCTAGCCACTACTCGGGTCACCTGTCGTCTGCTCTGCTCGTGTTGTGCTTGTGATCTCATGGAAAGAGGAGAAGTATCGTTGCTAGCCTCTACTGCTTAAGGATCCAAGGCATTAGGACGAGGAAAGCTATAGGTTGTGGAAGTTCGTTTCCCATGTGTGGGCCTTAGGATGGGCCTTGCAGCCTTGTTTGCCTCGCACTAGCTTGAGCATTATAGGCTAGATTAGTTTTACCTCTCTTAACTATGGACTGAGTTTGACTTGCCTCCCTTAAATGCAAAATTGGGTATATTGACTATCTCATCTATCAAAACCAGTTCGATTTACCTCCCCGAGTGATTTGGATGATAGTTTTATCCTAGGTACTACCTACGTGTCATGTTGACCTTGATTTTGTCCTACATGTTATGCTAACATGCCATTTACATGGTTATTGTATAAAAAAAACTACGAAGGGCCACATGTCAGCTAGAAGGAAAAAAATAAAAATAAAAAACCATAGCAACCTCACACCTCCTCACTCTTTTTCTCCCTCCTTTCTTTCCAACTTCGCCAGCGTCACAGGCAAAAGTCCATTTAGCCTCCTACATCAGTTTTAGATAATGAATGATAAAATAATTAAGAAACTAACATGTTTATTGAGGTACATGTAGATATTAGTCTATGAAAAAACAAGTGTGAGCATGATGACCCCTACAATTCATGATTAAGCTATGGCGAGAAGATTTAGATTTTATTTTAAACTTCTTTTAATTTTTTTTAGTTTAGAAAAGCCATACTATTAAAAGGAGTTACAAATAGTGATCCATGTCTACTCTTATGCTCAAAGATTTAATTCTCAATTAAGAGATATATTTACATAACACTTGCAATACTGTGAGTTTGCTTCTACCTATGGGTCAGAGGTTTCGGTCCATAATTATCTGTCAGCGGCTAAGTGTTATGTTGAAAGTTCTGAGATAGGGGTCGAAACTTTGGGATGTTCAAATATGTGAGTAATGGCTAGGTGATATAGGGGAGTGGGTATAAATATCCCCTTTCCCTCTTAGAGCCATGAGGGATTTTCCACTTTCGTTTTTCTATCTCCTAACTTATCTTAGAGATTTATACACCTCTTCTACTGAGTTTTTGAGATTTTATGGGGATTTGACTAGAGTTCCTAAGTGATTGGAGTTTTTTTTCTTGTGAGAAGAGCTAGAAGAATCCTAAGTACTTAAGAATTGGTGTGGGTCACTGTTTAGGGCTTCTTACTTTTGGAGGGTAACCTTCTAGACAATTATGTGTCATCCTCAAGCTTTCTCAAGCTGTGGATTGTCCTAAGCAAGTTTGTGTGCGTGAACCCCATATCCGTAAGGAAAAGAGGTAATTGATGAAATGAGAACTAAGTTGGTCTTTATGATTATTTGGTGACACAAGGGATTAAGAGAGACCTAGCTTTTAGGAGTTCCTCAATAGAGACGAAGGATTTTTTTATTTGAATTTCAAGAAAAAAAATCCTCGTCTTCCTCAGTCTTACTTTGTGAATTTTGTGTCAAAGCTTGCTCCTTTTCTATACTGTTTACTAATTCCTATATTAAAGTACATGTACACATGTTTACTATTTCCGTTGTTATTTTTTGTGTTTCTAAGATTGTAGAGAAGGACTTAAAAGAGTTTATCTCCTGCTTGATCGGAAGTTTTTGCCTTAATAGATCGAAGATTCTAACCAGCCGTCTCGTCATGCCTGGGAGAGCTGATCAGAAGTTTCTACCCATTAGTTCGAAAGTTTTAGTCAAGTTTAAATTTGACCGTTGTATTGAAGTAATTTTCAGAAACGCCTATTCATTCCCTCTAGGCTATCTGCGAAGCTTTTAGGGAGCCATTTGCCATCGATGTCAGGGCATGCGTTGTTGCCGCTATGATTGTACCGAAGCTCTATGTGGACAGGGACGAAGTACGCACCCATCCGCCTCAAGTGCGTGAGGGTATATCTTCACCCTTCACTTTCTCGAGTTCCTTGCTACGGTCAAGATTAGATGACGATGGCCATGGCCTTCTCGACCTTTGGTGATGGTTGCCAGTGATGGTACATGCAATGGTGGTGGCCTAGACGAGTTGGTAGGGGTGGCGGCGGTTTGCGGTCTTGGAGAGGACGGCCCGAGGTAGAAAATAAGGCATTGAGCCGTTAACTGGTAGTGTACGTGGTGGCGTTGCTCAAAGTCAAGTCGTAACGAGCCCATCCTAGGAAGAAAGACTTGGTGGCCTTGTGCCCTCGTCAAGGCATCACAACAATATTGCCAATGTCGAGCTCCCTAAACGGCCTCCATGAGCTACTACTCCTACACCATGAAAGGGCCACCAAGGAGAAGAAGAGTCAGTTGGCATGTTCCCTACCAGCCTTATGTACCTGTCCCCTACTCTACTAGGCCGCCGTTGGCATCGCGGACCTCCGCTTCTTTTTGTCGTCGTCTTCTTCCTTAGTCTTGGCCTCCGTTGTACTGATCCTAAGCCTCTAGATTCGATACGGCACAATGGTCGATCTTGAGCTCATGAGGGAGAAAGGCGACGCTCGACTGCAATGTCACTCCGCCTGGTTGCTTCTTGCCGTGCCCTTGGTCCTACCAGCCATCCCTGGAGTCAAGATGAGAGGTGGAGAGAAGATGGGGAAGAGAGGAAAAATGGGAGAGTTGTGGAAGAACATGGCCATTGCCATGTGTGGCCCATAGGGTCCCAGTATATTTTTTCTCACTATAATGCTACTTAGATGTCATGTTGAATGAAGACCAAGTCAACATGCCACTTAGATGCCACTTGGAATGCAATTGTCATTCAAACTTCTCAAGGAGATAAATTAAACTGGTTTTGATAGATAAAGGAGGCAATATACCTAGTCTTGTAGTTAAAAGAGGTAAATCAAACTCAACCTATAGTTCAGAGAAGTAAAATTGACTTTACTTTTACAATATGTTCAGTTTCCTATCTCTATGAACCAGGAAAAAGACCAACCACTAAAGTACGCAAGAATAAAAACCGACAGTGTAGCAAAAAAAACTACATAAACTGCTACTTTGGTTTGGCTGAGTGATCGGTTTTTCTAGAAATTTGTGCCCATTTCTAGTCCTCATATTTCAATGCATAGATGATCCTACCAGCCCTATCATCATTTTATGTTTCAGGTTTATTAGAGAAAAATACGGATGTATATTCATTCCACGGTAAAAAAAAATGATAAAAAATAGGATATTGCCTTTCTGTCCTTAAAAAAGGCGCTTTTATAGGTCGTACTACTAGCTTTTACTGATTTTGGAAATGGTTTGCATAGACTTTTGCAACAACATGCGCAACTTTAAGCAACTTTGATGAAAGATGAAACGAAGGCGAGGGGAAGAGATGGGATGTGTAGCCTTTTGTGGGGATACCTACATGTGAAAGAAACCCGCGGGCTACTGTGGGCTACACTTCAAACACATGTTATTTCTTTTTTTATTACTAACATGTTCCTACGTTATAATAGGCCAGATACGTAAGATTGTGTTATAATAGACCAATTACATAAGATTTCGTATGTGCTACAAAAGTAGATTACACACATGATGTGAGAATGAGCGGACGGGCATGTTGTGCACACTGTGGAGGAGTGAAGGGGAGGATGATGCTGCTGCTTTTTAGTAGTAGAGGCATTTCGTGCTAAAAGCATTTGATTTATCGTAGAAATGTTTTCATAATATTATAATTTTATTGTATATATTAGTTTTTTAAGCAATATTGTATATATTAGCCTAAAGTTACAAAAGGTAAATGTTCATATTTGCATGGAAGATCATGCGAAGCCAAAAACTTAAGGTAGAAAAAGATGAAATCTTGAAGTTTTATGCGTCAATTTGTTATATGATATTTTAGATATTTTGTTCACGTCCTCCTAATCTCTTCTTTCATTTTGACATCCATGACTCTCATGTCCTCTTTAAGAGTAAGTTAGCATGTTGTTTTTTATGGATGGATGCATGAATCATGAACAATTGCTTATAGGATGAATTAATTATTATAGGATAAAAGTATATTTTGCCACCTGTACTTTGTTTGATAGTCTATTTTACATCCTGAACTATAGAATTGATTGTTTTGCACATCAAATTTCAAGCTAGACAAATAGCATAGAACAAAAACAGTGGTGATATAAAAAGGTTTTGAAGAAATTATACTTTGAAAGTATGGTATGAACAATCCACATATCAGCCAGTCTAAACAGAAGGCGCTTGGTAGCATGAGAGATGTGACAATAATCACCAACCTGCCTATAAACCCTGACGTCAAAGCATTTGAAATGATCGGTGACATTTATAGGATGAATCTCCACATATTTAGCTAAATCAAACCCAATAATAACCAACATCGTGGTGACTGGGGTTGCGCAATAATCACCTTTAGCTTCATGCCATATTTATCTTCTCTACCCATTTGAATTGATCGATGACATTTATAGGATGAATCTCCCCCAATCTAACCAAATCAGTACCAATAATAAGCGACAGCATAGTGACTAAGATCATGAAATGATCACTTTTAGCATCATGTCCTATTTCTCTCCTCTACCCTGAGGGGTGGGGTGGGGGGTTGGTAAGTGGGACTAGCAAGGCATGTTGTACTGGGAGGGAAGAGTAGAAGGACGTATAGTTTTCATCATGGAAAAAATGGCAAAATAATTTATTAGCTCATTAATTGGCATATATTGTCAGTGACGTCTACCTCATATTCGTGAAAACAATTGGCCCACAAACTAGTATTCTAATACTCCCTTAACTATATAGTTGCCCTGATCGGTTGTTTGGGCTCCGACATTTGTGGTGCTTGCTATAGATGGGCGTGGTGTAGTCATAGCCCAATCAGCAAACACCCTTGTTCAATTTATGTAATATAGAGTCCAGACATTTAGCATATGATAGAATAGTAAAATAATGTATTGTTGCAAAATGGAAAATAAGTTATTAGCTCATTAACTAGCATATAATGTCAGTGACATCTACCTCATGCCCGTGAAAACAATTGACGTACAAACTGGTTGTTGTATTGTGAACCTCTCCCTTAATTATAGTAGAGATACTTAGCTATATGGACTGTGACAGTTATGGTTCTTGCTATAACTAGGTGTGATGCAGCCGTTGCCCGATCAGCGAGCTCCCTTGTTTTGCAATTACGCAGTGCCCCGACACTTGGCATAGGAGAGAATAGTAAAATGACATATAGTTTATCATGGCAAAACGCCAGAACAACTTATTAGCTCAGTAACTGGCATAAATAATGACAGTGACGTCTGCCTCATGTGCGTGGAAACAATTGGCATACAAACTAGTTGTTGTATTATGAAACTTCTTAACTATAGTAGCGCTGCTTTGCTGTATGGGCTACGGTGGTTTATAGTGTGAGCATGCTGCTTTGATACAACTGCGTATCGGTGAATGTAGCGCTCGGTGATCTGGCATAGCTGGCTAGCGCTGGCCAAAGGGCTGACATTCGTGGAGTCTGTTTGGTTGCTGGTTTTAATTTGTCAAACTTTTATAGTTAAGATACGGCATGCTACAATTTATATGGCTAAGAAATTATTAGTCATAATTTATGTAAGTTCTGGCAAAAATTTATGCCAATGATAGTTATGAACACAAAACTAAAAGGAATTGCATGACAAATATGTAGCAACAATAGATTAAGTTGATTAAAGTAGCTTGCTAAAGTAGTAGCAGCACCATCCAAACAACCCCGTATTCGCTAGCATTTGACAACACTGAAGATTGGCAACAGTAGGAACATAGGATATGCTCATGCACCGTAAATTTTTTGAATCTGTCACTGCCATTACCCACCGTACTTTGTATCACAATAGAAGAAAAACGGCTTTAAGGTAAGGAATGTAGGATACACAATTCTGAGTAACAGTTGCACTCCTCGATGTAAATGCCTCTTCCCCTGCCATCCAACCAACACAGTCACATTGAGTTTCGAGCAGCGCAACGTACTGGCGCGGATTAGAGTAAGCAGTTGGTAATGAGCACAGCTCTACCTCACGCATTGTGTCAAACAGTCACGTACAGTTGGATTGGGCGTGCATCGGTTATCGCCTTGTACATCCACATCCCACGTAACCACCCATTTGTTCGCACCCTCTTGTCAGACTCGTAACCACATCTTCATCATCGATGAACAAACCTAGCCCATAAAGTATAGTAGCAGTGGTCGAAGAGACAAGGTCGTGCTTCGTATCTGGAACGGTGGCACCAGGCAGAAATCAGAGGGGAGAGAAAAACGATGCCCAACCAAACACTTAGCTGTACGGCAGGTTGTCCGTCCCAACGGGCGTTGTCCACCCGCCTCCTGCCAAAAGACAATCTGGTTGCCCCCGTTTCGCCCGGAGCAGGACGCGCGGGTGGGGGTGGCACCACGCAGAAAAAAAAATCACCCAAGACCCCAACCCAACCCGGGCCTGAGCCGTCCGATCAGATCGCTCTCTCCGCGGCCGCGGCACCGCACCGCGCGGCACGCCCACGCACGCTGCCTCCGCCCGAATATCCCTTGCGCCTCGCACGCCTGACGCTCTCGTCCTCTATATCCCCAAGCCCACCCAAATCGCACGCCGCCTCCTGTTCATATCCCCGTTCCGCTCGGCCGCGCTCCTCCGCTCTGCTCCGAGGGTGTGTGATTGTACCGGGAGGGGGATGGAGGCGGCGACGGTGGCGTGGACGGCGGCGGGGGTGGGGGTGGCGCTGGTGTACTGGTTCGTGTGGGTGATGGGGGCGGCGGAGGTGAAGGGGAAGCGGGCGGTGGATCTCAAGATGGGATCCATAACGCACGATAAGGTGAAGGACAAGTACACGCAGTACTGGTCGTTCTTCCGCCGCCCGAAGGAGACGGCGACCACGGAGGCGTCCGCCGAGAAGGTGCCGGCCTTCGTCGACACCTTCTACAACCTCGTCACCGACATCTACGAGTGGGGATGGGGCCAGTCGTTCCACTTCTCCCCTTCCCTCCCCGGCCGCTCCCACCGCGAGGCCACGCGCGTCCACGAGGAGCGCGTCGCCGACCTTCTCCAGGCCAAGCCGGGCCACCGCCTCCTCGACGTCGGCTGCGGCGTCGGCGGGCCCATGCGCGCCATCGCCTCCCACTCGGGCTCGAACGTCGTCGGCATCACCATCAACGAGTACCAGGTCAACCGCGCCCGCGCGCACAACCGCAAGGCCGGCCTCGACTCTCGCTGCGAGGTCGTCTGCGGCAACTTCCTCTCCATGCCGTTCGCCGATGCCTCCTTCGACGGCGCCTACTCCATCGAGGCCACCTGCCACGCGCCCAGGCTGCAGGACGTCTACGGCGAGGTCTTCCGCGTGCTCAAGCCGGGCGGCCTCTACGTCTCCTACGAGTGGGTCACCACCTCCCTCTACCGCGCCGACAACCCGGAGCACGTCGAGGCCATCCACGGCATCGAGCGCGGCGACGCGCTCCCGGGCCTCCGCCGCCAGGACGAGATCGCCTCCATCGCCAGGGAGGTCGGATTCGAGGTGCTCAAGGAGCTTGACCTCGCCCTCCCGCCCGCTCTCCCCTGGTGGACGCGGCTCAAGATGGGGCGCATCGCCTACTGGCGCAACTCCCTCGTCGTCCGCGTGCTCACCATGCTCCGGATTGCACCCAAGGGCGTCGCCGAGGTGCACGAGATGCTCTACGAGACCGCGCAGCACCTCACCCGCGGCGGCGAGACCGGCATCTTCACGCCGATGCACATGGTGCTCCTCCGCAAGCCCGCCGCCGAGAGCAAATAGTGCAAGACATCAACGACACCTACCTTCATTCACTCACCCAGCGGAAGAGAGGAATAGAGGAAAAGAAATAATCTCGCAGAGAAGCAGCAGAGGTAAGAAGAGCAGACTATACCTGGAGAGGAGGAGAGGTTGAAGAAGAGAGTGCTTAAATTAAGTTAAATTTGATCGTTTAGAGGAGAAATAAGGAGATGCTTATTGTTACTCTTTCTTGTTCGTAGCTAATTTTGCTTTCAATTTTTTTGGTGGAGGATTTTGGGTTGGAAAGACAAGGTACTGGGGTTCTCTTTTAAAGTTTGTTTTTTTTTCCACTCTTGATCGGTGGATCGATCGACTACTATCTATCAAGTTGTCAGCCATGCCATGTTTTGTCTAGAGCTCTCACAAGATTGGAATCTCTCGCTCTGGAATCAATTTTCAACGCTTTAATTTGCCCCGTTTTCCGCGGCGAGATTTGCAGGGTCGCTATATGCAATTCACCGTGTCACCCACCGCTCATTGTTCGTTTCACCCCAGTTGTCTGGTGTCCGTGCTCGGTTGCGTTGGTGTCATGGCAGGCCACAATGATAAAAAGGTTGGAAACGACAAACATTCTGACTCACTCTTTCTCGTTTATACCTTTATTTTTTTACCTAACCATGACACTAGTTAAGACGACCATTAGATTAGTAGATCACCACTTTGGCTGCATTCCTTTAGACTACATCCGGCTACGTACTTTTTCATTCTCGAAAAAGGATTAGTACAAAGTGGCAAAGCATAGGAAATAAACATGTCTGGCGTTGAAGCATAAACCTCGCTCAATAGCACCGAGATCGGATCTGGAATTTTTTAACTGAACCTGAGCCCGATCGATTCAGTGAAAGAAAGGAGAAAAGAGTCAGGCGATGCGACAAGCCGGGAGGGGCACGTGAGTGCGTCACGGAGTCCGAGCCACCATTTCTCGCTCCTCCTCCTCCATTTTTTTTCTTTTCTTTTTCTTCGCTCAAGCAGGAGGAGAGGGAGAGGGGCGTAAAGCTGACACCTGCCTAGCCTTTGCTTTTGCTGCGTGCGCGTGGCGTGGCCCCTCATCGCTGCTGCACACTGGCGCGCGGCCACGAAATTGTCCGTTGGAGCTTGCCAATGGCAGGTGGGGCCTACCTGTCAGTGGCGTGCAGGGTCGGTCGCTGTTAGAGTGGGACCACTTCCGGTTTCTGTATCCACATGAGAAGGCATTTTCTTTTCAACTGATATTGGTGTTATATACAGAATGCAGTGAACTAGTACGATACCTTTAGAATTTAAAAAATCCAACAATAGATTAGAAAGACAAAAGACAATTGACTTGAGCGTAAAAGTGTTCAATGGCTATAGGGAAGAAGCCGGTCGAATTAAAGCAAGGAAAAACTCGATATTAAAATAGAAGATTATTCGGATAAGATCGAATTTAAGGAGAAGCCGTGGTTCACGGTAGGGTATTCTATTCTATCTTATATGGATAGGAAGATTTAGTTAATTAGTTAATTTTTTTAAGATATTTTCCTTTATTTTTATTAGTAAATAACGTCCTATGGTTATTGTTAACGTGTCGAACTCTGTAAACCCAAGGTATAAATATAGATCGTAGAAATATGTAAGCGGTCTTTGAATCCTTCGATCAATACAACCTCGGCGTATCGTCACCCTAGTTTATCTAGATTTTTACCCGTGGGATCTGGCTCTCGACGCGGGGTTGCATCGGTTAGGTTCAACCTCTTAGACCGATAGGATATATCGCATTATATCCGTGCAGTATCTATCGGTCTATCAAGCTCTCTCCGCCATCGTCAGTCTCGTGCTGCATCAGTTAGTTACGACCTACGAGGCCGCCGACGGTAGAATGAGCTTTAGGCCTATAGGTCTCAGTACGTCGTTTCATCGGAGTGTTAGCCGATGAGTTATCTATACGTTAAGCATCACGCCTAGCGCATCGGTTTTTCAGCCGATACGCACCGAGTCTTCAGAGACTTCCCTTTGAGCGCCACGCCAAGCGTATCGGCTTTCTAGACGATATGCGCCTGTCTTCAGAGAGACGTCCTCTCATCGGCTCAGCTAGCCGATGGGTTCGCTTTGCTCTTACTTCAACACAACCAATCCGGCGTCCACCGTCCCGTTGTCGTTGGCATCGTTCTCATACTGTCTCGGTTAGGTCCGATCTTCAAGATTCGGTGCCAGTGGCGTTATCACGGCGGGCGACGGGTCTCGTGCTGTCATATCCAGAGCGGCATCGGCTTTGCAACCGGTTCCTTTTATACGATTCCTTGCCAATTCGTATATGCCTTCATCGGCTAGAAAGCCGATGAACGACCACCATAGCTTTCGTCGAGGGATCCCGCGCGCCTTGCTATTCTTTGAATACACTCCGATGTCTCCATCGGCTTTGCGACCGATGGATCATAATCTCGTTTTCGCTACACCCGGAGCCATCATATCCTTCGTCGACATCCGCCTACGTCTTCATCGACTCCCCAGCTGATGGAAGAGTGTCATGATTCCTATCGACGACCAGCCGATAACAGGAGCCATCCAGATACGGTCGATGACTAACTCGATCCTATCGGCGGCCAGCCGATAGCAAGGGCTCGTATCGGCCCGTTGTCCGACTGACCCGTTCGCCTTACCTCCTTGTCAATTGTAAGGTTAAGTTGACTAGCACGCTCGTGCCCGCACCATCGCGCCTGAGTCGACGTGAAACCCACAGCTCCCGGCGTGCGTACCTCGAGCCACGAAGAGAAGCCGACCGGCCTGCACTAGAGCTAAGCAGACCTCCTAGATGTCGGTGTGCTCGCATTGGGATCTGATGCGAACAGATAAATATTTGTCTTGTTGATCTAACTAGTTCAAACACGTGAGCACCAAACCAGGTGGTGTGTTCTGCCTCACTACATTGAATGTAGTGGTTGAGGTAGTTGGATTTACCGTGACATCGAGCACCCCTAGATCTGGTCATCAAGGGGCAATAAAGTCCGGGGTAGCCCACCCGAGGTTGCCTACCTGAGGCGAGCAACTCAGGGTTGCCGTCCTGAAATGATTAGCTTAAGACCAGCCAACTCAGGCTAGCCAGCCTAGGACTAAGAACACAGAGGCTCTAGCTCAAGACAACTAGCGCCGAACCATGTCCATTCACACCTAGGACATCCATAAATGTTAAAGCACTCGGTTGCCACTTGAACGCCTCCTGGCCGTTGAGGTAGGACCCCTGGTTTCTATTTCGCTAACATAGTATATTTTCAATGAACCTAGATGTAAGCTCCAAGTGCTTCCTCGATGCCTATGTTTTACAACATGTGTGCTCTTTTCCCACCTTGATTATCTTCCACCTATTCCCTAAGTCTGCCACGAGCAGACCTCTTATTTGCATGAGTCATGAAGACAAGCCACCGTATACCTCACCAATGCATTTGAGTAATTGACATGAAATGGCTTATGAACATAGATGGAGTAATGCTATAATTGAACTCATCAATTGATGGAAATTCCAACCACTTCCTTGGCTCCTCTCTCATTGCATCTATACCATTGTCATATTAAAGGTCACCATCAACAAATGCTTCCAATGCATTTGTGCCATCCTTAAACTAAAAGATTTCTAGATTTCACGCCACAATTATGTTGAACACATCCCGCTCTTCCTAGAACATCATATTGATATGATGATCATCATCAGAGTCGAAGGCATATTGATTGTCATAGTCCGATTCATCATCGATTGGTTCGTAAAGATAATCAGGGTCCATCCCATTCATCTCCATAGCATCCGCACACTCACTCTGAGTGTATATACCCTCTCGCATCAAGTACCATTTGTTTGATGCTATGACACCAGACAACATGGGCTCCACATATCCCTTCGCCATGATGTCCGAAATGGCCTCATTGTCCTCTTCATTTGGGTTGTCCAACATTGCAGCCTTCTTGTCCACCCGAACAATTGACATACCAACAACCATCAACCATCGAAGAAGACTCCAGAACCAAGGCTCTTTAGGCATCTAACAAACCTTGTCACTTTCATCATCCACCAATTTCTTCATTGACTCATGATATAATAGGGGCAAATATACATGCAAAGATTGATTGAGATCTAGGTAATCACCCCTATGATTCATCCCATGTACTTCCAAAGCAACAACTTCAAGAGACTTGAATTGTGACCCCATCACCATAAAAACATTTTTTCCATTCCTCTCTCCATTCAGCTCTAACACGTGCTTGTGTGACATAGACCTGGTGCAAACATCATATCTTCTCTGAACAACAAATGACTCATGTCTTCATCCCAACATAACCTTTTTTTGACGTGAAAATCGTCCAATATGCATATCGATGTGTCACACGCACGAAGAGCTAGGAGCTCTGCTTAGCTCTAGTTCAGGTCCTTAAATTCTTAAGGTTCGGAATGCGCCATTTAATTTGACTTGCAATTGATAAAGTAGATAGAGAAAATTAGAACAACAAGCCAATCAGCCAATAGTTCGATATTAACTTGAGTTATCTGCTGTCTAGCTGATAGAGATTTAAAAGAGTGTGTAACCTATAGATATTAATATTAACTGATGCAAACTTGAGCTATCGGCCATCTAACTAACTTTAATAAAAACAATCTTGATATATTGGACTAAATTGAGACAATATAAGATTGCAGCTAATAATGCTAGGTATGATTAATAGCAAATTAAACGTGATGTATAAGAATGTATATCAGATAATAATTTGATACGGATGAGAGTGAAAGCTCAATATAAATATAATTCATCGACTAAAACTCTAGTAGAACGCTGAATAAATCTATCGACTTATCAAAATTTATCTTACTTAAATCAATATAATGAATCAGATCTAACCGAGACATTATAAGATTGTCAATAACAAGATAAATATCATTAGCCGATAAACTCTATACTACCATGATTGATGCACCAGATCTGGCTAAGAGATCGAATTAATACAGTCTTAGATATAACTGAATGCATCAAGATAATCATCAAACGTATAAACCCAACTAAGATATTGAACCAAACTAAGAAAGTCTTAGCTAAGCTGGTACATTTACTATATGACGAGAATTACCTCTCGCTAAAGATCAAACTTAACCAATGCAACCCAATCCGAAGTAAGATCTCGTCGGTTATAAACAACTGTATTAGATAAAACTTACTAAAAAGAAAAGAAAAGTGACTACTCCTACCTATTTACTAGAAATATTTACAAACAAGACTGTCTCGCCCACGAATATATATTGGCATTAGAACTTGTATCCTCATCAAACTTAGTATGTGTTTAAATCGGATATAGAGTCGTATCTTTATTGAACTTGACTTGTGCTCAAATTGGGCATTTCCTCTTGCTAGATGAATCTAATTAACGGTGGTGATTTTATGGTGTCAACACTTTTATAAGGACAAAACCACCTCAAAGGTAGGCATAGCGTGAAATATCATCGGCTTAGTTGTCATCTCTAGAAATGGCTATTGCCATTGCTTAACTCGATTACACTCCTACCATAATAATCATTTTATCCATCTAAACTATATAAAAGAAAATTAAACAACATCAGTACTTTTACGCCATATAACATGAAAACAGAGAGTAGCACTAATAACCGCGAGTTTGTTAAGGATAAATGTTTTTATCGAACACTTCAACACCATCTACAGATATATTATGCCCTATACAATTTCACCTTACACATTTGCACCGACGTATTTAATAGAATATAATGCTAATTGAATTAACAGTGCTACATGGTGCATACCAATACAGTAATTTTTTTTTACCCAACAAACCTATTTTTCCATCCCCGGTGAAGGCCAACCCCACCAATAGATCTAGCATGCAACTACACATACGAATTCATCATACAACATGATTCAATCATTGGCTCCATCACTAGCAATAAAAACTAACAAAAACAAAGGATTTTTAGCACTTAATACAATTCTAGGGTTTCACCAATATGGACCAAATCAACGATTTATACCAAAGAAAAGTTCAGATTTCAGAGGAGATTACCTTAGGGATAGAGTTACACACAAAATCCACTCCAAAAGTGCTCGATTTGCTGGATTTTTGGATGGATTTGGGGTAAGAAGGAGAAAGAACCACGAGCCTCCCTCTCTTATTCTTGTGTGGGTTGGTAAGGAAAAAAATACTTTTGTAGTGATAGGACCGGCTGCGTACATGGCTTAAAGTCCTACTGGCGCTCAGCTAGGTTAGCACTAGCCACTATGGCGCTAAACAAGCCATATCGGAATAACAATTGGGCTAGGGTGCCACTATGGCAATGATCTGAACACCAACAAGCGTGACACTGAGATGCAGGACTTTAGCGCGAACTAGGATGGCGCTGAGCTGGTGGCATTTCTGAAAATTGTTTTGGAATCGGTCTATATTCACACTAAGTTTTGAAAAAGGGGTCAACAATGCAATTTTTCAAACTTAAGAAAACATTCCCTGAATCGTCCTAATATTCCGATTCGCTTCATAATTGAGCTATTTTCTCCCTTTTAGTTTTGATGGAAATCTTAGCTGAACGCATGCAATCAAACAGCGTAGGCAGTCCATGGTAATGGTATACCACGAACTGTGATATCTCTGTCAAAGCTTTTGTTCTGCCAGTTTTCCTTTGGTTTTTTTTACTGGAATTAGATCAATCTCATGCAAAATCTTACAGATTTTTTCGGTCAGAAAGAGGCTGAAATTTAAAAAGAGAAGAGATGTGTTTGGAATGGAGCGATTTTGAAACCCCTGTTCAAAATGAGACATTTGAGTGATTGTTCGGTTAATTCCTATAAGTCTTTTGGATGAAGTCTTTTGGATGGGACTGAGGGAGACTAAGCTAGTGTTCGATTATGCTTATACGATGAGCTTATTAGTGGTACATTAGGTTATTAGTATATAATTAAAATAAAATCATTAATACATAATTAATTAAGTATTAATTATTGTAAGCTTAAACATAGATTTATTTTATTTTTAAAAAAGTCTCTATATAAAAAGTTTTTTTCAATACCGTTTACAAACTATGCTTATAAAAAGCTAGCTAGCAGCTAAAGCCTATAAGCTAAAGCAAACATTGTCTAATTGCACAGCGGTGAATCACATGGCTGTGCTGGGCTGTGCTGCTCTGCCTGCCATTGCCTGCCTGTTTAAGGAGCGTGTAGTGAGCTGAGAGTGAGAGGGTATATCTGCCCGTGCAGAGCGTCTTCACATTGGAATATTTATGTGTTTAATGATCTCCAGGATTTGGGTCATTTGCAGCACTAAATAGTTGCATCAGATCAGATGTACTGCTGCTATGAGACTAGTAGCAGCGAGATGGAGATGATCCAAGGCAACAGATCTTGCCTCCTGCTGCTGCTGCTGCTGCTGCTGCTCTGGATCTCGCCTGGCTGCGACCTCTCCTTTCCTCTGTTTACTCTCTACGAATGCCTCCATTTCTTCCGTATTAGCCATTGCTATGCTCGGCTTATATGAGTTCAGATTATAAGAGCGTGTTTGGTTCGTGTCCTGACGCCAATATGCCTGACCGGGGAGGTGGCCTGGACCCTGCCGGAGGCTTGTTCGGTTGCTGTCCTGACGTCGCAAAAGCTTTGCCTGACCTGATGCCATCCAGCATGCTGGTTAGCTTGAGCCAGGCGACCCAATTCGAGCGCCTGAGCTCCGGCGGCAGCGTAACAACTCACTAATCGCACTTACCACTAATGTTGTCATTAACACGCAAAGTTCTGGCAACAGCTAGTATGAAAATCAGATATTGCACGCATCAAATCGACCCTACTGGTCACCCCGATGAAAAAGTATTTCACGTGTTTGCTTTCAGGTGTTAATTAAGGTGGCCAAACCAAGTTTAGAATGCTAATTAAGTATGTAATAGAAACCTAATTCACAATTTTACGTTTCCCCGTTTAGAACACGTCTTTCCTTTGCTTATAAATTTTCTCGGGCACAAGGCGCCAACCAAACACATATGCTCGAGCTGCCCGGTCAGACAAATATCGCCGTTAGTGGAGTGCAATTCATCTAGCTGTCGCCCCACTATGACTTTGATTTGGTAATGAACATATCCGTTTGTGGTCAGATGCTAGTACTTACAACTGCATAGATAACACCCATGCATATACTCCGCTTAATAGTAGCTGATAATGACGTGTATTAGTCGATATGATGTGAATCTATGCACAACGAACATTTGGAACGAGGATTTTCATGAACCCTATAGAAACTGAAATAACTTGTGTCAGAGCATTTATAAGAAGCTAGTCAAATCTAACTCTCCATAAGTGGCTAGCTCTTTTACAGACTTGTCTAGTAAAGAATTGGTGCTTACACCAACAACCTCGTCTGACTCTCCAAAGTGACGGTGAAACCTACATCTCAATCTCTTCCTCCCCTTTCTTCTCCCTCCTTCCCTTCTGCCACCTCTTCCCATCCATCCGTCCAAACAGCCACAGAAGGAGCCACCTTCTTCCTCAACAGCACCTGTGTCATCGTTGTGCGACCTGCGCCGCCGTTCTGGGCCGCGGCGTGAGAAGATGATGGCCACTGTTGCCGACGGATTCTGCTCGCGCGGCAGCTTCAACGTCACTGGCCGCCACCTCCTTCTCCTGACCCCCTGCATCGCCAAGCCTGCCGCCACGTCCTGTGGTGGAAGACAATGCCGTCTGCTTGTGGCACGGGCCCATGGGAGCAGTGGCGTCCGTCCGTGCGGAAGAAGGCAGTTGTCGGCTGATTGAGACGATGTTTGATGGGGTGGTGTTGCTCGCATGCTTTGAGAAGAAGATAATAGCTGGGACTAGAGCTGGGCTGAATGATAAATGCGATAGCTAGCTAGAGTGGCTAGTCACTCCCCCCATTTGGCCGGTTACATGGGATAGAGAGCGGGATGGAGAGGCTGTTGGATCCCGTCTTTAGACAAGTTTGTCATACTTTGGTGATTGAGCTTACGATAAAAAGTCTCTTGAAGATGCTTTAACTACATATAAAATTCATATGTTTCACACGGAGCATGATGAGCTGATGACAATACAACCAATCTGCTTCTTTTCAGATTTCAGTCCGATATATGATAGAAAGTATAGTATACAATATGTTGAATATGTCATGATTAATATGTTAAATCATTATCATGTCATAATTAATATTTTATAATAAATAGTTAGCTTTGTAGATAATTTAATTAATAAAAATTTGTTTAAAAATATTTGTGTCGTTGATGTAAGTATGTATGATTTATTTGGCTTAATTTATAATATCTATGTCGGTTGTTTTGACTATTTGTATGTGAGTGTGTGTTAAGTGTCTTTTAAGAATATTGATATTAGACTTGAGAGAATTTGAGATTCACACAATTAAAAAGACCCACGGTTAAGAAGATCGTGTGAATAATAAAATTAGAGAATAATGTACGTAGAGGTAAAGATTTCATAAGTTTTATATGTATGTAAAGTGAAGTTAGTTTTGAATAGAGTGCAAAATTAAAAAGTGTAAACGTCAAAAAAAAACATTGAGAAATTAAAAGTCAACAAATACATGTGGTTACTGTTCATGCAAATTACTACTTTTAGCACGTAGATAGTGCAGTGGCGGAAGGTTACCAGAAAAACATGAATTGTGAGAGAATGTTTCGAATTTGAGTTATTATATTTGATTTAAAGTCTAAGAGTTTAAATATAAATAGATAATAGTGGAGGACTCGTGACATTGATTTAATTTTAAAAGAGAAAAATATTTTGTATGTATTTTATAGGATATTAAGTTGTATTTTTTTATTTATGGATAATCCATCCGACGAAAAAGTTAGGATCGGATCAGCCACACCAATACATCGATCCTACACGATCTTCCGAAACGTCGAACAACTATACGGTTCCTTGTGACTAGTCCCTCTCTTTGATGTAGTAGGATTCTAACTAGCTTCGTTGCACCAATCTTTCGTACGCATCCACCCGTTGAATCGTCGGTTGTCCTGTTGATTCGTTGGTTGTCATGTTTCAGGATCGTTGGGGGTGGCAAGCGATTACTTGACGTGCCGATGCAAACAGTATTGTTACGTGTGTGACAACCTTCTGCCCGGTGGCCATCCTCGTTTCAATGGTTAACAGTGGTCCTGATGGTCCCTCTTGGTGTGATACGATTCATCTCCATCACAAACTCTTCACTATCATTATTGTATTACCATCCAAATCAGAGCCAGCGCAAAAAAGTCCAACTGGGCGCATCACGCAAAAACCTTCAATTCTTAGTGACAACGACCTTGTTAATGTAACATTCAAGATTCCAAGTCTTGTACGGAAGCAGGGTTTTCATAAATGTACGCAAAAGTTTTATAGGAATGACTACCTCTGTGCTTATTGCAGAAATAAAAGTAGATATATTTTAGTATAAATGGAGTAATTTTTATTCTCATGATGACCTTAAAATTTTTATATGCTTCAATCATACAGTATTATTCTCTTTATTTTAAAATATAGATATTTTTTATATATAAATCTGAACAAATGATTGTTTAGATTCGTAATTAGAAATATTATATTTTAGGAAGAATTGGCTATCCGAGTATATAAGCAGTAAATGGGTTTAAGTATTCCGTTCAGTCAGAAATACTCGGTGTGTCATGTTAGTTACAGCAAGTCAGCAACCCCATCCACATGCGCTCTTGCCCGTACATGGGCCGTGACATATTGGGAATCCTTTTTGCTGGATGCGGAACTGGTGCTTGAACAAATGCAACAGCGAGTAAGCGATGGCACTTTACAGTTCTCAGTTTCTCAGACTTTCTGTTTTGCATTACGTGATGTGTTTCTTCTTGCTTCCCTAGCTCCAGCTCAATCGATCGGTCCTCACTCACTCACTCACTGTTATCCCACCGGATCGAGCATTGTGTCCCGTGGTAGAGCTAAACCGGAGCATTTTGTGCTGTGGACGTGCGTGCGCTGATCTGGCCGCACTCGCGTTCTCGGCTGGCAACTATGCATTCTTTTACTTTTGACCTGTTCTATACATAAGACCAATGTTTCAAATAGCCGACTATAGCCTACTTTATAACGGGATATAGCCTCTGGACAGGGTGAAAGCTAGAATAGCTGTCGGTTTGATGCTATGCAATCGCTGCCGCTAATAGCTATGATTAGCCCGTTAAATGATAAAATATGTAGCGCCCCTAAGCATTACAATCAGTCTGAAATCAAAATGGGCCGTGAGCTCGTGAGGGAATTTTGTCATGCGGCGGCCCAATCCCAAGTGCCCAATACGAGTATATAGTACAAAGCAAAGGAGGCTACGCCTGGCCTCCCTATTCGCTAATCCTAGTCGTTCCCGTAAAAATAGCGGCGGCGGCGGCTGTTGCTGTTGTTGTGAGCCTGCGACTAGCTACGATTGGCTGTGGAGGTGTGGAGGCTACTGCTGCGATGGCGGTGGCTGCTACGATTGGCTACGAAAGCCGCTGCTGCGACCTACAGGCAGCGTCTACGACCAATGGTTGTGGTGACTGTGACCGGCGACCAACGGTGGCTACTGCTTAGGAAGACGAAGAGTTGAAGACCAGCAAGTTTCAACTTTCAACACCATGTCCCAGCCGGAGCAACAACTAGATAAGCTTTCTTCTCCTTTGCTCACAGATACGTCCTCAATTCTAGTATTTTTCTCTTTGCTCCATTGAAATGTCAGATAGTTAGAGGATTAGTTGGATCTTAGACATTGGATGAATAAAACAATGACTAGATAGTAGATAGATAAAAGATTGGAACTTGGTCACTTGGACAATATCAGTGCAGAGATGTTAGTTTGAATGTTTAGCTAGTTATGATCAGTGCAGATTGTATAGATGTGGACAGAGATGTCATATATATAGTTTTATAGGATTGCATATCACTTTATTACATCTAGCATTTTTATTGATGACAGATTGTAAGTATATATGAGTTGTCTAAATGATATCTTCTATTTTATTGTCATTTGTTTGTTAGTTTTTTTCATATGTGGTGTATCAAGCATTGCTTCTATTTTAGTAACACAAGAACCAGCAGTAGAGCCTACTATCACCTCGGATGATCATATAGGCTCATTGTTCTTTCCGAGACCTAAAAGAGAAGTATTCATTGTAATATAAGTATTGTGACAAGGTGGTCAATGCTAGAATTAATAGAATGAAGTATCATCTTGCTTGTATTGTTGGTTTTAATGTTACCAAGTATAAAAAGGTTTTAACTCCAACGAAGAAGGATGTGTAGGCTTTACTTACAAAGAAGACCAGTGAAATAGGAAAAGGATAGGAAAGCAAAGGAGTAGAGATGAAATTGACCTAGATAACTTAGATGGTAGAAGTGAAGAAGATTCTAACCAAGGGAATAAGGTTCTTGTGCTAAAGTCAACAAATGGATCTGGTAGCTCTAATGCTATTACTATAATAGATGGTGGCTCTAATGAGAAGTTATATAAGCTTTATTTTATAGAAGAATCTATTTAGAAAAATAAAGCTCAAACGATTTTGTCAACTCAGAAAAGACAAGAGATGAGGGATACAGCTTGTGAGTATATATGCCAATTCTTCAATAAGGCTAGCATTCCACACAACACGATCAACCTTCTAAGTTTGTCTAAACCACTAAATTAGGGTATTTGAGGCTTTAGCCACCTATAGCCTTTATAATCTCTATATAACCCATCCGCTAGATGCTTTAACCAGATATTTAATACATTGCGAGAGACTAAGGCTTTGTTTTTTCTTCTAATTTTTTTCTAGACTATTTAATTTTATAATAACTATTTAAGAGTGTAAATAACTAACTTAACTACTACAAAGTAAAAAATATATTTTTAAAAAATCAGATAAAAAACTTTATATAACTTTTTACATAAAACGTGGATAATGAGAAAAGAACGTGCCATGTGTGCATGGAGTACCTCTTGATGGAGCCAACGAACCAATACTGTGTCTATCACGTCGCACGTAGCCTAGCTCGCGGAAGTTGAAGGGAAAAAAAAGAAATCTTACTGTTGGTAAAATTGAAGATCGCCAGAGATACAGAACTGCTCTGCTCTTCCTTAAAAAAAAACAAGAAGAAAGTTGCTCTGCTCTGTGCTGAGGCATGGTTAGCAGGTGTCATGCCATGCAGATGCAGTGTCAGCGTTCATCAGGCCACTCGGCCTTGAGCTTAGATCGGCGAGGGCAAACGTGGCAGCAATGACGGGTGTCAACAGGGGTTGCTGCAGAGGTAGGCGAGGCCCGCCAGTAGAGACCAACCGTGTTGGGCCTGGGCCGTGTTCTCGGCCTGCTATACTAATACTAATATTCTCTTCGTTTCAAAATATAAGACCAACAATTATTATACTAACACACACATATATATAAAGTATAGTCATAATTTTAAATAATAATAATAATATAATAATTTTATATTATAAAATTTATATTATAATAAATTAATGATTAAGATCTTACTCTAATAAAATAAAATACGCGAGCACAGAACGACAGAACGACTGAACAACCCGAGGAGAGCGAGCGCGAAAACAGAATCAGTATCAACCGATGAGCAGGAGGCACTGATCTAATTAATGATCTTCGATTATCTAAACAACATGACCTAATCCTAATACTGAACTCAACTGCTAACAACAATTGAATTTTTGGCAATTATTTCTCCATGTCGCCTCTAATTGCCAATCCAAAACAAAAACAAAAAGAAACTACCCATGCATGCTTGGATCTGCATGCGGACGCCGGTGGATTTGAGCCATCTGGTGGTCGGCTCACGGCTGGGCGGTCTCGTTCTCCCTTGACATCTCCTCGAGCGACTTGCCCTTGGGCTCCGGCACCAGGAAGGTGAGCAGGAAGCCGAGCAAGCTGCAGCCGGCGAGCGCGAACAGCGAGTTGCGCACGCCGATGCCCGGCGGGTACCCGTGCGCCGCCTTGGCCGGGTCCGGGCTCTGCGCCAGGTACAGGAACCCGAACGACCCGATGATCGCGCCCACCTTCCCCGACGCCGCCGATATCCCGTGGCACGTCGTCCGCAGCCGCGCCGGGTATATCTCCGCCGGCACGATGAACGTCGTCGCGTTCGGCCCGAAGTTGGCGAAGAAGAAGGTGAGCGCGTACAGGACGACGAACCCGATCTGGTTCCCCTTCGCCGTCCAGTGGTCGTACGGCACGGACAGCGCCAGCATGAACGCCGTCATCATGAAGAACCCCGCCGCCTGGATCTTGAACCTCCCGACCACGTCGATGAACACCACCGTGAACCAGTACCCCGGCACCATGCCGAACAGCGCGATCAGCGTCTGCGCGCGCGCGATGTGGTACAGCTCGTCCAGCGCGCTCATCGTCTTCGCCTCCGGGATCCACCCGATGGCGCTGAAGATGTCCTTCTGGAACAGGTTCTGCGAGTAGTAGGCGATGTCCAGGAGGAGCCACGTCGACGTCGTGCCGAGGAGGTGGAGCCCGTGGCGGCGCGCGAACTCCCCCGAGAAGAGGCCGAAGGGCTTGTCGTTTGGTCCCACCGATGAGGTCACGTCCGCCTGCTCCGTGGTGATCTTGACCTGGAGCACCTTGGACATGTCTGCCGCAGCGCGCTCGGCATTCATGGCGACGATGGCCGTGTACCGCGCCGTCTCCGGCATCCTCATTCGCCAGTAGAAGGTAAGCGAGGCGGGCAGCGCGCCGAACATGAGGATGAGGCGCCACACGTAGTCGGCCTGCGGCGGGGTGGACGCCACCGGGTCCGCGGCGAACGTCGGCGCGGGGAACTGGCTCTTGAACGCCGAGGTGATCCCGATCGCCACCGCGCCGCCGGTGAGGATCCCGAACCCCTGCATCGCGAACACCGCGGCGATGAACGCGCCACGCGTCCGCTTGTTCGCGTACTCCGACATGATGGTGGCCGAGAGCGGGTAGTCGCCGCCGATGCCGAACCCGAGCCAGAAACGGAAGAAGCAGAGCGTGCTCATGACGCTCGTCGGCGTATGGCCGAACGACAGCCCCGACGCGACGGAGCAGATGATCATCATGAGCAGCGTCATGCTGTATACACTCTTCCGGCCAATCTTGTCGCCGAGCCACCCGAAGAACAGCTGCCCCGTGAGCGTGCCAACGAAGGCGACGCCGTTCACGGCCGCCGAGACGTCGGGCGGCAGGCTGCCCGGCTTGGACGAGCCCTCTACGGTGTAGTAGACGCGGCCGATGAGCTTGGTGACGAGGGAGATGCAAAACAGATCGTAGGCGTCGGTGAAGAAGCCCATGCCGGCGATGACGATGGCCGTGAAGTGGTACCACTGCGTCTTGGCGCTGTCCAGCGCGGAGAGCACGTGCATCTGCTCGCCCGCCATTCCGGCGAGCTCCTCCGGCGATCAAAGGCTCCCCCTCCTTCCTGCCTCGGAAATGGTGGTGAGTGAGCGAGCTAGATGGAGAAGGCACAGGTGGTTGGTTACGCAGGGGTGAGGCGAGAATATTGTTGAGTTCCCATCCTTCATTCCTCGGGAGCAGGCAACGTATTCTCCCTCATTCCAGCACAAGCTTTGACGGGCTCAGAGCCTCAGACTAGCATGTATGACTCCTGCATCTGCATGCGGCCATGCGCGTGCGCCATTAGCATACCTCTTTGTGCTGTGTTTCTCTCGCGAATCGCCGCATCAGTGTGTCACTCGCAGATTTTGTTGGTCGTGATGCACTCTGATCACATGACACGAGTTTGCCGTGACAATTAGAAACACAACTCTGCTATCAAAATTCTGTCTGTCGTCGTTGAAAATCACATAGAACAAGGTGCAGGGAAAGGAAGCAACGGCCAGTGGGCCGAGAGATCTGTTCTCTTTACAGGCTTAATGCAGCGCGCAACAAAGTTAACACAGAAAGTTGGGCCTGTATGGGCCGGGCCAAGTTGTGTCATTTTGGGGTAGGCCCAACTTGAAAAGGTCCTCTAATCTCTACTGCTGCGAGCCTGTGACGTCATCAGCAAAACCATGGCGCATCAGGTCCTATCTCCTGGCTTTGACCTGCCACCATAGAGAAATACACGAACAGTAGAACCTTCTCATGGTCGTAGCAAGAATTCCCAGTCCGACCCGGCTGCGGTTGCCGTGCCCTTCCAAGAAATCATCCCTGAATTAAACAGAAGCAGTCCAAAATCACCACGCAGATCCATCGCTGCAACCACTCGGAAGATCTCCGTGCTCGCGGGGCCTCGGGATGGCCTCATCGGCGTCGACGTACCGGTGCGCCGAGTGCGGCGCGGACCTGAACCTGTCGGCGGCGCAGCTGTACCCGGAGGGCGTCTACTTCGAGGCCGGAAACAAGGGGACGCTCTCCTTCTCGTGGGTGGACGAGTCGCGGCTGCGGTTCGCGCCGGAGGACAAGATCCGCCCCTTCTTCGAGACGCTCAACTACTGGGGAATCCAGCGGAAGCGCACCCGCATCAGCTGCGACGCCTGCGGCCGCCTCCTCGGCTACGTCTACGACGACGGGCCGCCGGTCATGCAGGGCACCGGCCAGTTCGGGATGGGGCCCAGCCAGGTCATCCCTCGCCGGCCGAGGTACCGGATCAAGACCAAGGCCGTCACGGTGGCCAACCCTCCGGTTGCCGCACCGTACAGATGAAAGCTGGTACATGTCGTAGCAGCGTTCGGTGTTGCTTGCATATCCAACTATGCGACTTTGAGAGTTTTGTCCTATAATTAGGACCTGTAAAACGTGTTCTATTGTGATCTTGATTCGTCGGTTGCAATAAATTGTATAAGGTGAAACCGATGAGAACTGGTATTGTTTCTTGGTAAATCAATGTAATTTCTCCCAAATCCAGGCTCCTGTAGGCTCCATTGCCGGTTTGCCTTGCCACGATGCCCATCGGCTTGGGTACCGACCCAACCAGGCCACCAAGTTGGGGATCTTACACAAGTATCCAAGCCAAGTCAGGCGCACCGCAACTGCAAATAGACTAGACGAGGGGACTAGCCAGCCATGGCCGTCACCGCACGCGCCCGCGCCCGCGCCTCCTCCCTCCTCCACGGCATGGCCGTGTTGAGGCGGCCGCCGCTCCGATCCATCCACGAGGGGCCCGACACCATCGACGAGCTCCTCGACCGCCACCTCGCCAAGAAGTCCCCCTCTTCCGCGGCGCTCGATGGAGACGCGGCGGAGGTCGAGGCGCGCCGCCGGCTGACGAGCTCGCGGCGGGAGGCGCTCGGGCTGTACCGGGACATCCTACGGGTGACGCGGCTGTTCGAGTGGCCCGACGAGCGCGGCGTGCCCTGGCGCGAGGTGCTGCGCGCCAACGCGCGGAGGGAGTTCGAGGAGGCCCGCGGCGAGCGCGACCCGGAGGTGGTGGCGCGGCTCCTCATCGGCGGCCGCGACGCCGTGCAGCAGGCGCTCGACCGGCTCGCCGAGGCGTCCCGCCGCATGGTCGAGGCAGAGGAGGCCAACCGCCGCGGCGGAGCATAAATGGAGGGCGACATGCCCCGCTTCGATGCGGCCCATACCCCTCTTGCTTCTGCTGTTTAATTTTGTTCCAACTCTTGTACGAAATCGAGTAAAACTTGGACTTATGTCATGAAGCAAATGTTCTTCTATATCTCTAAAATTCTGTATCGCCAAGAATTGCAAATGGAAAACAGTTTCATGTTAAAATTTTATTCTTGTATGATGTGTGTTACACTGGGTTACCTGCGATTCATCCAGCACTAAAAAAGAATTGAGTTTGTACATTATGGGTCATTGTCGGTCATCAGTTACAAAAGGTTCATCTCCAGTGTGCACAAATCACCATTTCACTTTGAGCCACTGCTACCAGAGTACCAGTATCTGGGAATCGATTTCTGTGACTGTATGATGGTATTTTCTCGCAACACCTGATATATCCAGGCGTTCCCCTGATGTTGCCGAAGGTGTCAGTTACATTCAAGCAATGATATCCATTCACCAGTAGTCACCACAGCAACAAGAACCATCTGAGAACTCGTGATAGATCTTCGTGTCACCAACAACAATCCTCCGTCTGGAATATTTTGATATCAACTTCAATGCATGATGACAGTGGTTGCATATACGGACATTCTTCTTGACAAGAATTGGGGATCCAATCTCAGATGATATCAGACCGAAGACAACAGCCAGCCTAACACTATGCTTATTAGGCATTGTGGTTCTCCTTGATGGAAAAGAGACGGGATAAGACTGATTCCTTGTGTCATCTGTTTCTCTAATCTTTCTTGAAAGAATATCGGACACTTCATGAATAGTCTTGCTCTGTGAGTGAGACATGTCCCCATTGGCAAAACTACAGGCCATGCCATGAAGCTCAACAAGGCTTATTAGTTCTGTTCTTCACAACCCCTTCTCTGTCATCAGCAATCTCACCCTCTCAACATCATCCCATCTCCTTGCATCAGCATACATTGAAGATAGAACAATGTAGCAGCCTGTGTTGTCATGTTCCAGTAGGAATATCCTCTCTGCTGCATACTCAGCTATGTCTATATCATTATGGTTCCTGCTTGCTGTAAGCAGGGAACCCCAAATCCTGGATTTTGGATCTATCGGCATGCTTTCAATAAACTGTAGCACCTCTCTAATATCACCTTCTCGACCCAGAAGATCAGTCATGCAGCCGTAGTGCTCAATCTGTGGGATCATGCCATACTCTTGTAGCATTAAATTGAAGTGCATCCAGCCTTCATCCACCAAACCTGACACACTACAAGCAGTCAACAGACACAAAGGTACTCTCATTTGATTGTAGAACATTATATTTCATCTCATCCAACATTTCCAGTGCAGTCTTTCCCTGGCCATGAATTGCATGTCCCATGATCATTGTGTTCCAAGAGATGACATCCTTGGACACCATTTTGTCAAAGAGCTCCCTCGAGGCTGCCACATCACCACTCCTTGCATACATATGCATAACTGCATTCATGATGAGAGCGTTGTCTCCATAACCTAACCTGGTAATGTAACAGTGCATTTGCCTGCAATGCCTCAGTGACCCCAGCCTGACAAATGCCGGTACTACTGTTGACATGGTGAAATAATCAGGATAAAGAGGCTGATTCAGTAACTCCAAGAATAGTGTGATGGCTTCCCTATACATCTTCTTGTTGGAATCATATTGTTCCATGAGACCAGAGTTTTGTTTGTTATCTGACCAAATATCTTTTTGGATGATTCCACTTTGCCAACTTTTCCATACATCTCAACAAGAGCAATCTCAAGCACCACATGAGGAAGAAACTGTCTCCGAACTTACATAACCATGAACACTCCTTCCATACAGTGAGCTTTCAGTTTGAGCACAGGCACACAGCAAATTGATAGCAGTGACCACCTCAACCTGGAGCCCCTCTGCCCTCCTTTTCATGAAAAAATCAAATGCCTCATCAGGCTGTTCATTCAGCGCATACCCACCAATCATGCAGTTGCATGTCACTATGGTCTCAGCAGCATCGTTGCAAACACGCTCTCAGCAGAAGCAACATCACCACACTTGCAGTACATATCCAGAAGCGAAGTCCCCACCTTGACATCCTGCTCCAGCCCATGCCTGATCACATAGCCATGGATCTCTCTCCCTTGCATCAATGAAAATTCCAAGCAGCAAGCGTCGAGAGCGGCTATGATTCCAACACTGTCATGTTGCACTTCTAGCGCATCATGCATCTCATGGAAGCAAGCCAGTGCTAGTGGCCCCAGGTCGTTCGAAACATACCCGTCCACCGTTGTGTTCCACGTGACAATGTCCCTAACTGGCATTCTGTCGAACACCCTCTCTGCGTCCTCGACGAGGCCAACCTTGGCGTAGAACGCGACGAACGAATTGCAGGTGTAGACGTCCTGCTCCAGGCCAAGCTTGATCACCATGGCGTGCGCCGCGCGCCCCTCATCGAGACCGCCGATACGCGCGCAGCACTTGACGACGATGGGGAAGGTGAAGCGGTCGGGACGCGCGGCCTACGGCGCTCGAGCGTCGGCGGGGAGACCCGCGTCGGCAAAGCCGCGGATCATGACGTTGTGGAGGAACTCTTCGGGGCCCCTGACGGCCGAGAAGGCCTCGGCGGCCTCGTCCATGCGGCCCTCGGAGGCGAGGGAGACGACGAGGGACTTGGAACTGGGACCGGGGAGCCCGCCGCGCTTCGACAGCAGCCTAGGTGGAGGCTCCTTGGAGGTGGCGGCGATGAGGTTCTGGGAGGTGTGGGCGTTGGTGGTGGTGGTGGCGGTGGTGCGAGCCGGCCGGACCGCGAGGACGAGCGGCGTGGCCATGGGCGGGGCGGGGGAAGGCGGAGGGGACGGGGTGTCGCGGGATATTTCTCTGTAGCTGTTTCAGAGGTTTATCCAACCAGGTAAAGGAGAAGAGGGAAGTAACGTGTCGTCGCAATTTGCCATGTTGCAGCTCAGATTAAAAAATTCAGGTGGCCCAACCTCGATTACTCTTGGATTCAAAATGTTGCGGCTCAGTTTGGAATCTGACGAATTTCGTATGAATATTATATCAATTAGTTGAATTTCGCAAGAATGTGGAAAATCACACAAGATAAACCTACATGTCCGTACCTCACTAATCTCAAACCAAATATTGAAGTCTGCAGTTAAAAAAAGTCATGTCGATTTATTGTTTTTGTTTCTCACTGATAAAGTTAAATTTGAAAAAGTTTTTTTCACAGCTGTTCATCATTATCTATCTATATATGAATTTTTATGATTTTAGATGATTTTTATCATGGTTTGAGTTTTAATCTAAGTTGGTCTGGTTTCCGCCATATATTTTCCTGCACGTCCCTCTTATCATATTCAGACATGAATTTGATGTGCTTCAAGTACAGAACTATAGTTAGGCAGATAAAAAAAGGGTCACTATATTGAGGCTTCCAAATATTTAATTTGGTTATTTAGATGGAACAAAGGCTAAAGTTTGATCCTATGAAATGGCTCAAAACAAGAAGATTTTGGAGAAATTAGGTACAACATCATGTAAAAACTCCTTGGACTCTTTCTCCCCTCAAATCCCCCTGTTTTCTTGCAGTCCATCTCCATCCAAACATTCATCTATGTTTTTTTTTTCTCTATCAAAAATCTGTGTTTTTTTATGTGCTTTCTTAATCCTATTCTCCAAAGGAGCCAAGCGGACAAATTATGCAAGGCGGGGACAGCAAAATTTCAAGAATAAACTAAATTAGCCAGATAAAAAACGCTTATCAGTGAACAATCATGTTGTCATACACTAATGTCTTTTTTTATTCTTGCAAATGAAACTGTGTTCAGGTTTGACATATAGCATGAAAATAGAACTTACGACCACTGGCTAGCCGTACAAGATGCAAATCTGCTTATAAGAAGGTCTTCCGTTAGTTGTTTTTCCACGATATGGACAACGCCAATACGGCAAAAACAGCTACAAATTTTTGCGAGGAAAGATGACTACTTCCAATTGCATCAATATTAACAACTTCAAGATTTGAACTAACTTTTACATGAAACAAAATGATCTAGTAGCAAATGTATACTCGTCAGTTGCAACTGTCGGAAAATTATTAGAAACGTGTGTACAAGTGAAATGTAATGATCCCATAGCAGTCATTTAGCGCCGCATTTCCCGTGACGGTGTACAAGTGTAGTAGCTCACAAAATTTCTGAGTTATTTGCGGATATCTCAGGTTATTTGAAAGGCATTCTTCAAAAATGGTGGTGTGCTAATCAAGCTGTTTACAACAATTACGATTCGCCTCATCGCAATCATCTTCAGCGTTCATCCTACTGCTCGGCGATCTTCCTGATGACATAAGGTAAAATGCCACCATTGTCGTAGTATGCAAGCTCCACCTGAACAACAGTTAACAAATCCATCGGCATCATCGGCATCATACATAATCAGCATCAACACTAAGATGGAACCATTGGGGGCAAAAGATCATACCTCAGTGTCAAACCGGAGTGTGCAAGTGAAGGATTTTCCATTATCAGTTGTCACAGTAACATCTTGGCCAGGCTTGATGTCACTCACATTGGCCGGGAGGTGAACCGTGAAACGCTCATGGCCGGTCAATCCAAGGGTGTCAGCGTCCTCCCCTGACTTGAAGCATAGAGGAATGATACCCATACCAGCAAGGTTGCTGCGGTGAATCCTTTCAAAGCTCTTAGCAATCACAGCCTTGACTCCCTGTATCACCAAATCAAAGTAGACCCATTAGTGAAAAATTAATGGCCTTGCTGAAGAAATCGTGGTGGAATCGATGTTACCTGTAGCATTGGACCCTTTGCAGCCCAATCCCGAGAGCTTCCACTGCCGTACTCAGCACCAGCCAGGATAATGGTGTCATGTCCTTCATTCTTGTATTTCTGTGGTAAGAGCATAAAAGTGGAAAACCAAATTTCAGAATGCATTAGTATATATAAAAATTTATAAATGAAATGCAAATTTGGATTTTAAGTGCAAGTATATTACCATGGCAGCATCAAAGACAGAAAGCTTCTCCCCTGATGGAATATGGATGGTTTTTGGCCCAACTTCTCCCTTGAAGAACTTGTTCACAAGGCGAATGTTGGCAAAAGTTCCCCTAGCCATGATCTCATCATTTCCTCGCCGACTGCCATATGAGTTGAAGTCCTTCCTTTCAACACCACGCTCCTTCAGATATCTAGCAGCTGGGCTGTCAGGGTGAATACTTCCAGCAGGTGAGATGTGATCAGTTGTGATACTGTCACCAAAGTTCAGGAGACAGTAAGCATCCTTCACAGGCCGTGGGCCAGGAGGGGTCATTGTCATATCCTTGAAATAAGGAGGCTCATGGATGTAAGTAGATGATGGGTCCCATGGGTAGAGAGTGCTTGCTGATACAGACAGCTCATTCCACATAGGATTTCCTTTGGTTATTGTCTCGTATGTGCTCTTAAACATGTCAGGGAGCACACTGGACTTAACAACCTATCAAAATTAAAAGCATCAGCATGAATCACATATGAAATACACCCTGTTTTCAACAGGCAAGAATAGATTTACATGAGAAAAGGGAATGTGGTCAAAGAAGCAGTGCTAACCTCGGCAATCTCTTCAGTGGAAGGCCAGATGTCCCTGAAGTAAACCTCTTTCCCATCTTTCGAGATGCCTATTGGTTCTTTCTCAAAATCAATATTGACCTGCAGCATATCAAGCAGTTTAGCAAATGATGGGCAGAACTTTGATTTTTGTTGACTAATGGATCTTCTGACAAATTATTGATGTATAAAAGCAGTAGCTACATGCAATCAATCACATCGTTGATTTGCTTATATGGCTATAATAGTACAGTAATTTAACTGTTTAGTTTGATATTACAGGCATATGTTAGCTCAAACAAAGTCTGTTATCTTACCGTGCCAGCAAGGGCATAAGCCACAACCAACGGAGGAGAGGCAAGATAATTTGCTCTGGTTAATGGGTGTACACGTCCTTCAAAATTTCTGTTTCCAGATAACACGGCAGCAGCGACAATATCTAACAAATAAGAGAAAAGTAAGTTGTGCGCTTCTAAACTTTACACACTTTCTATGCTAATGAAATCAAATTCACCATTTTCAGCAATTGCCGCAGATACTGTTTCATCAAGTTCTCCAGAATTTCCTATGCAGGTTGTACAACCATAGCCTACAATATGGAAGCCGAGCTGGTCTAGATATTTCTGCAAACCACTGCAAGGAAAAACAAACAGAGAATAACTAAGGCTGACAAAAAAAGAAATTTTGAATTCAAGGAAAAATCACCTACCTCTTGTCCAAGTACTTCTTCACAACTCCAGAACCAGGTGCAAGGCTTGTCTTAATCCATGGCTTGACCTGATTAACAGCAATACATGTTAAACTAAAGCAATTACCTTGGGTTTTCAGAACTCAGACAATAACAGAAAAATGGAATTAAATGATAGGGAAAGATGGTGGAGGTTGATCCATCTTAATAGGAATAGAGTGTATAGAGCATAAATGAACCAACAGAGATGAGTTCTTTTTTGTTTTAAAATACATATGCATACTTGAGACAAATTGACTAAGGACATCAAAGTGGAAATAAGGTAAAGTGCTTCACCTCAAGGCCTAATTCACACGCCTTTTTGGCAACTAAAGCAGCTCCCAGCATTACATTAGGATTTGATGTGTTGGTGCAACTGGTTATAGCTGCAATAACAACATCACCATGCTTTATCTTTGCTGGTGTCCCATGGAACAAGAACTCACCAACTTTACCCTGTGATTCTTTGGGGACAGCAAAACCCTGAAAAAATGGCTGTAGTGAGGATAGAATGTAAAGGGGAAAAAATAACAGGACAATATATAAACAGGAGATGTATCCAAGATTCCCAGTATCATTTATTTATCTTTCACTAAAAAATAATTTGTTTATCATAATATATCCCAGATGTGACCCAAGAATAAGAAACTTAAATGAGCATTTCACCAATGTCATTTAATATCAACAAATAAACAACAGCACGGTGCACAGATAAATCAGTATATTGGGCAGTTGGAGAGTTATGTTGTTATCCATACAGTAAATCTTTACCTTGAATCCTACATCATTATCCAAGCAAGAAAGCCAATCTGACTTCATGTTCATCAATGTCACTCGATCATGAGGCCTGTTGAGTATGTCCTTCAGTTTATTACTAAATGTGACTAAACATGTTCCAGTACTATGAATTATTGAAGTAAATTACCGTTTTGGTCCAGACAAGCATGGCTCTACCTCTTCCAAGTTAAGTTCCAGATAAGATGAGTACACTCTTTCAGCTTCAGGCTACATTAAGGAAAAGGGCATCAATAAAGAAAAAGTGTGCCAAATAATATACTCTTCAGATATAATATGAAATCACCTGGTTGTAGTCAACAAACATCTTATTGGCACGCAGGTAAGACTCTATCATGGACACCTAAAATTACAACTGGATTAGAACTAGATACAAGTACATTTAAGATGCAAATCCAATAAGAGACTGTATATAACTTACAGTATCATGGCTTCTGCCGGTTAGCTTTAAGTAGTCCAAAGTCTTTCCATCAACTGGGAAGAAACCCATAGTTGCACCATATTCTGGTGACATGTTTGCAATTGTAGCCCTATCAGCCAGTGATAATTCGCTCATGCCTCCCCCTGTTATTGAGAAATAACGTTATAGGTGTTATCAAAAGAAAGAGACATGTATCAAAAGACATGTATGGCAAGTACCATAGAATTCAACAAATTTTCCGACAACACCATGTTTCCTAAGCATCTGAGTTACTGTTAGGACCAAATCTGTAGCGGTAACACCATTCCTCAGCTTCCCTGTTAACTTGAAACCAACAACTCCTGGCAACACCATGCTCATTGGCTGCAGAAAGAAGTGCATTTAGAACAGAAAATAGCCATAGGTGGACCAAATGGGCAGAAGCAGCCACAGAGGTGGGGAAGGATTCATGCATAATACTATCCTGAAGGTTCAAGAGTATTTACTTTTCAGAGCATGATATGTAGATGCAGGCATTCATTACAATTTACAATCAAAGAATAAGACTTTTTGAGCCATGACCAAACAAAAAATTCATGGTAAGCTAAATGTGTGTTTAAGAGGTAACAGGCCAGATAAACACAAACAACCTTTTTTTGTTATTTGAAAGAGAAAAATGGCATCCCTGATACAAAGACCGTACTTCATTGCAAGCATAGTATTAGAGATGAAAATTTGTTATCCATAGAATTGTTTTCACCTGGCCAAGCATTGCAGCTTCTGCCTCTATACCACCAACTCCCCATCCAGCAACACCAAGACCATCTATCATAGTTGTGTGGGAGTCTGTTCCAACAACGCTATCAGGGTAAAGGATCCCACCATTGTTAAACACAACTCTGGCCAGGTATTCAAGGTTCACCTAGCAAAAACGTGTGGTTAGTGTTACTGTGGTTATATAACAAAGGTGAAACATTTGAGAAAAATATCAAAATGATAGTCGCTTTGATATACCTGATGCACAATTCCAGATCCAGGTGGAACAACAAGCATGTTACGGAAAGCAGTTGAACCCCATTTCAAAAATCCAAACCGTTCCTTGTTACGATGGAACTCTAGCTTCATATTTGCCTGAACAGCGTTTTCTGATCTTGCCACGTCAACTTGTACTGAATGATCAATAACAAGGTCTACAGGTACCTGCAAACGAAATAAATGGCAAAAGGTGCATCCAGTCATATCAGAAAAGGCACAGGTGGCATTTTCCAATGTGAGCCATATATGAATGTAGCTAAACACACAGCTCAATAAAGCAGGAAAGGTAAAAAGTAGGTTATTAACTAATAATACATGAAATAGACTTGGTTATTGTAAATCACATATCAAAGGGTAACATACCGATGGATAAGTTGCAGAATACATGACATTCACATATATATTCAAGAAATCACCAACATGAGAGGGTAGTAATTCCTTAATTATGCATTGGACTATGGACTCACCAGAGGATTAATTTTGTTTGGGTCACTGCCAAGTTTGCTCATAGCATCCCTCATGCACGCAAGGTCAACAACTGCTGGAACACCAGTGAAATCCTATAATGTATAAATAAGGTAAAAAGTTAGGACTGAGTCATCACTCATCAGCAAGGTAGCTTCAACAACTCAGTTACATAACAACTGAGAAAGCAGAACACATTCGCATCGACACCTCATCAGAAAAGGTAACATCAGATTTAAATAAGGCAAAATATCCAGCTATCACTAGCCACAAGCCAGACTAAAATAGGATGATTGACTTTCATTGTTGTCCAGAGAACAGGAATTATAATATGAAGATGCTGGTAATTTTGTACGGTAATTTTGTACAGCCACCAAGACCTTCTGCTTTCTTGTGCCCATATCTATTATTAAACAACATTGCAGACAGTTGCAATCATACATCATAAAAACGAACAAAAGATAAGCCATGTGCAACTCCACTTTCTTGAAAGGATAGGTTCATAAGAAAGTGGGAACTACAGTTCCGATATCCTGTCATCAAAGGCTATCGACTGAAACTCTTTCCAGCTCACAATTATTCTATCAACAGCAAATGAACAAAGTGGAACAAAAAAGCATGAGACGGTGCCAGGATTGGGTACCTGGAGGAGGACACGGGCTGGCTTGAATGGGATTTCGACTTGCTTCGGTGCGCTGCTCTCCCAGTCAAGGATTTTCTCAACGTCCTTCCCGGTGACCTGGAACTCATCGCAGTTTCTGATTGCCGACTCGAGAAGAATCCTTATCGAGTAGGGGAGTCGCTCTGATCAAAACCACCAAAACATAGATCAAATCATCATTGCTCTATGTAATTCAGCAGCAGAGGTAGATCAAAACTTTCAAAAGATAAGTTCTATATAGGGAAAACATAAATGCATCAAAATTCCCTGGTCTGAACACATCTAAAACTCCAATTTCACGCTCTATCCAACATAGAAGGAGGTCAGAGCCCCCGAACAAAACTAAACAATTCGTCCATTTCATATCTTCACAAACGATTGGCCGACGAAAAGAGATGAAAGCGTCAACCCCTGTTGAATTCCCAATTCACCCATCACGAACTAAGAATCTGACCAAACCAGACACATCCAACACCCAAATAGTGAATCAGAGCGTCCAAAAATACTGGAGGACGTCAAAACACTCACCGATCCGCGGATCGGAGAGCGCCGGCAGGCTGTAGTATTTCCCGAACTCCGGTCCGCCCCCGGGCTTCGCGAGGCTCGTCAGGATTTCATCGTACGAGTTCCTGGTCGCTGCCAAAACAACAGACAAAGCAGAGACAACACCATCATCAGAGGGTGAGACCAAAAACGCGAGGAAATAATCAGAGCCGGTCAGTCCCCATCCCACACAAGTCGTGGCCCTTACCCGCCGAGGCGAAGCGCCGCTCGAAGACGGCGGCGGCGGACGACGAGGAGCGCGTGGCGGCGCGGTGGCCGCCGAAGATGCGGCCGGCGAGGCCGGACGCGAAGGGAGACGACGCCGACCTGGGGGGCAGGCTGTGGCGGGCGGGAGGAGCAGGCGACGACGACGACGGCGCAGCAGCAGGATTCGAGATCGCCGCGGCCGCCGCGGCGGAGATGCGCGTAGAGGAGGAGGAGCCGGAGCGGGAGAGGAGGGCGCTCGTGAGGGGCGGCATGGCTGGACTGCGAAGCGGAGAGGAGAGATGGTGGTGGAGCCGGTGGGGCGGAGGGGAATTGCGGGCCTTATATAGAAGGCCGCGAATTCTGGGAGACGCGTGGTGGCCAAGCGCGCCGCGGGTGGCCGCGTTAGGGCTGGCCTCGCGGGTTGCACGGGTGTCCTTCTCGCCGCCGCCGCCGCGCGGTGGACAGCGAAGATGAAGCTTCTCTTTGATGTTTATTTCTTCCTTGGAGCCGGGGCCAATCAGCCAACGCGATCGTGGGAACGGGAATCGTCTCGCGGGTGGGTCCCATGTGGCAGCGGCTCATTTTCGTTCAAAAACCTTTTTGGGATTTTTGTAGATGATATTGACAAGGCCACAGGCAGCGCGTACCACGATCACTGAACAAGTCCTGGCGTGCCACGGTCACTGCACAAGTCCTCGGGTTCAAACATTTTCACGACTTTTATCTTCACGCTCCGTGGTCTTGATGACATCGATGCATCTAGCGTACAATTAAAAAAAATTAAGATTTCATCGGATAAGTAAAGATATGTTGTCTAATAAGTTATGAAAATGGCTAATAAAATAATGGATATATCTTGATAAAAGACTAGTGTATCAAAACTTAGATGCCAATGACTCTTCAACAGCCTTGTCAACCGCAATGTGTGTGGTTCTTTGCAAATAGCCAATATAACTAATTAATATTCTAAACCGTGTAATACGTATTTCCCTTGCTAGTTGTTGAAGCTCATAGACACAAGATTTTTTCTTTCTCTTTATTTCTAAGATTAATCGTGTAATAGCTTGTATATTTTCGATAGCTTGAATGCACTTCCTTGCAGAACATGATCGTGCACGCGTTTTTGGAAGATCTGTGGATGGTTTTTGCTAACATGATCACTTGTTCACAATGTCAAGGTGTTCAGGACTTCAGGTTAATAGCCTTTTATTTCTCGGTGGTGCATTCAAGTGTTAGCAAACATTTTGGTCAAAAACCATCTACGTCTGCGAATACAAAAGAGAGTGCGACAGAGAGTGAATTCTTATCATCTTGGCGCGTGTAGGCGAATGGTGCTCTGGACCTGTGGCCCCTCAATCAGGTCTATCCGTTGGTAACTGTGTTCGTTTGAGATTTTGGATTGCTCAAATATCTGATAAGCAAACCTTGTCGCTCAAGCACACAACCTTGGGGTAAAAAGGGATCAGATTAGATTATTAGAAAACAAAAAACCGACACTTGCAACTACGTATTCCTATATAATGATGTTGCATGCGCGAATGCCATATCATTTGCCACAATGATAACCGTTTTTAATTCCGCTTAAAATATAACGCTCCTAGTATTTTTCTTATGAAAAGATTCCCTGCGAGAATTATTTGTTTCTGGAAGACAAATGCCGATTCCCTTCAGAATGCAGAAGAAAAATACAGAGGAGACCGGGTGAGATCAAAGCATGTTTCGCCTCTCCTGCATTCTGATTGGAAATTTGGAATAGGCCCAACAAACTTGGAGTCCAACGTTGACATTTCGTGGCATTCGAGCATCGAAAGGCTAACCACAAGTCATAATCTTGAATTCAACGTCATAGGGGAAAAAATGTGTACAGTTATTCTTTTTTGAGAAAACACTACAAGCTGTGCCCCCATGTGACACAGATGGTCAATTGTGTTATGAGCAGCAGTAGTTGTGGTTGTGGGTGGCAATAGTACGTCAGTCTTCTTTTCGGTTTGTCGTTGAGGCTCTCATTGGCGGAGACAGGGGGACGGCCAGTGGCCCTCCAACAATTTTTTTTTTACATATAATCATTTAGTTAATTACATATTTAATTAAAATAATAACATATTAGACTCCTCTAAGATTTTTAGGCTCCTCCTTTATCTATCTACATACTAGCTCCGCCGCTGGAGGCTACTCCGCTCTTGTGGCATGTTCAGACAAGGTTGGTACCCGTAGTTTTCCTATTTGTACCGTCAGACGTAGCACATTCCCAGAAAGGACTCCATCAGCTTGCAATATATCGTCATGGATTGGTATGTTTAGGGAAAAAAATAATCTACAGTAAAAAAATAGGGAAAAAATAGTTCAAACTGGCGTGATAAAAAGAACATACCATATCCATTGTACCGTATCCATTCTTAATGGTGTGGCAGTGTTGTCTGACTATATCAGACGGGGTGGCGTGGCGTGGACAAAAGTACATATATGAAAATATGTTTTGGAGCATGTTAGTTTTAAAAAAAATTAAAAAATAAAAAGTTGAAAAAACAATAAAAAAATTCTCAAATCTGCATACAACTCTGCGTATAAGGTCCACAGAGACAAGGGAACTCCTTTTGGGCCCAAACTTCCCTTGGTCCTGTTTTTGGAAACACAAGGTTTTGAGTTTTGTCATAAATTGTATTGGTCCAGTGAGTTTTCAATTTGGAACACAAGGAGTGACTCTGTCCAAATGTGTAGTCCACTAGTCTACAACTCGGCCTGGAGGTTGCACGGCCCAGTTTTTCAGTGTCCCATTACAGCCCATCTCCATAACCAGAAAACTGTGCTACGGGCCACTTTCTTCATAGGCATACAATGCTGCAACAGTAGTAGAAACCCACTTGCTAGGAGTACGTATTATTTTTCTCTCAACTGTATACCCTTCTTCCTTCCTGGCCTAAATCTCTGAATAAACTAAAACCACACGAATTAAAAGCAAAGGCACGGATCATCTGAACTGACGGGGACGCCTCCCTGTTGCGCTACATACGACTGACTCCTGCCTAGTATATTATCATCATCCGGTGAAGAAGAGACATGCAGTTGAGGCAGGCAATCATGTGGCTGCATTTCCTTCTCCGCTCTCTTCCCTTCAGCTGAATTATCAAGCTTATCCTTCACCCAATCCTCCCTGTCAGTCACAAAAACTCTCGTCAACTTATCAACACCAGACCACACAAGCCACAGCACAAGAGCAACTCCCCCACAAGAAGCTCCCTTATATGCTACTGTATACTAAACAAGTACTCCGTAAACATTAATCACTGACCAGTAGCACTTCATTACTCCATCTGTGACACTGATAGGCGAAGATAATGGAATCAAACCGGCAAATGGAAGAAGAAGACGAAGAAGACCCAGGCCCCCGCCAGCTGTTTAACGTGAGGCTATTTATCCCCCAAGTGTTCAAGCAGGGAGAGGAGGCAGCCGCCAAACCTGGAAATGTTAATTGGGACCTGCCCCCAAGTGAGTACTCCACTAAAAGGCTAAATTATTGACACTTGACGTGCATTGATACGCAGAGGAGAGATGTGGTGTTTTGGCTGGGCTTGCATCCTCTAACATCAGAGAGCAATGTTGGAGAAGCAAAGTAGAGCGCGGCGAGGGGCAATGGTAGGAATACTGTAGCATACACACTGTGTAACACTGTGACGATTGCTGTGGCAAAGAATAAAGCTAGCTGGATAGCTACGGGAGAATTACCTATCACGGATTCGGTATTTTATTCAGGCGGAGGAATCCTCATCACCAGCGACATGAGGGTGAGAGTGTTCTGGGCACGCTAACAATCCCTTTTTTGTTTTCGAGTTTTTTCTCTGTCATTTGGTTGTACATCTCTTTCCTGCCATGATATACGCCCAGTCTAGTTCGTTCAAAAAATAGCCTATTGTCTCTGCTAAACTTTAGGTTTTCGATGTTAGAAATTGTAAACGTGTTACACTAGAATTGTAACCGAGCATGTCTCAAGGATAGATGGACTCCTGTAATTTGCTATAGATAGAATATAACTTAAATTAGGAGTCCTAGTTTAAAACTATCTATATCTGTAATTCTTGTTCTATATATATACATGAGCTAATGTGAGGTAACCATAGTTACTCTATATTTTTTCATGATATCAGAGCCGCCTCTTCCTAGAATAGATCTACAAAAATCTCGTCAAATTCTCGCGACAAGGGGTTGCGACCTGCTCGTGACGCTCCTCCCCGCGATCTGAACATCCCGCGACAAGAGGGCCGCGACCCCTGCTCGTGACGCTCCTCCCGTGATAAGATGTCTTCATCCTCCGCTTATGGCGAAGGATGCCCGTCCTCTCCTTTTGGACATCCGGTGTCTGACAAGCTGACACGGGATAACTTCGTCCTATGGAAGACGCAGTTCCTGCCCGCTGTCCGTGGCGCCAAGGCGCTTGGTTTTCTGGATGGAACCATCCCCAAGCCGCGACAAGTCCTTGAAGCTGAAGTCGACGGCAAGAAGAAGGAGATTCCCAACCCAGAGCATGACTCATGGGTAAAAAAAGATCAGCAGCTACTCCGCTACCTGGTGAATTCGGTCTCCAAGGAGGTCCTCGCCGGGATCACGACTGCAACAACCTCTGCGCAGGCATGGAAGGCGCTAGAGGCTATGTTTGCAGCACAATCAAGAGCGCGGGTTACAAATCTGCGCATGCAATTGGCCACCACCAAGAAGGGCAGCCTCACTACGACAGCCTATTTCAACAAGATGCAGAACATCAAGGATGAGCTCGCGTCAGCCGACGTCACCGTCGGGGATGATGAGTTGGTTGTTCATCTACTTAATGGTTTAGACTTTGATTATCACCCCTTTGTTTCTTCTATGATGGGCCGATCAGGAGATCTTTCACTCTCTGAATTATATTCTCTACTCATGGAGTACGATCTTCGGCTCGAGATGTATCAAGGGACCGATCAGTTCCAGTCTTTAGCTAACATGGCATCTCGCGGTCGTGAAAACCGTGGTCGTTCTGGTGGTCGACGTGGTGGAGGCCGGTTCAATTCATCGCGCAATGGACAGAACAGCAACAATAATCAGAGTTACACCAACAATAATCAAGGCAATAGCTCGCAAGTCACAAAAAAGACGCCCTGTCAAATCTGCAAGAAGACAAATCATGAAGCCAATCAATGATATTTTCGCTATGAGGAAGACAATCAGTACCGTGGGCGACCAGCAGGAGCTTATGGTGTTGATACAAATTGGTATGCGGACAGCGGGGCCACTAACCATATCACCAGCGAACTTGACAAGATGACCGTCCGTGATAAATATAGTGGCAATGAACAAGTTCATAACGCCAGCGGCAAAGGTATGAGTATTAGTAATATTGGGCATACAGTTTTTCATACCCCTTTCAGTAAACTTCATTTGAACAATATTCTTCATGTGCCCTCTTCTGCCAAAAGCCTTGTTTCAGTTCATAAACTTGCCAAAGATAACAATGCTTTCCTTGAATTTCACCCTGATTCCTTTCTCGTTAAGGATCAGGAAACAAAGAGGATTTTACATCATGGTAGATACAAAGGTGGCCTGTATCCTCTCATTCCATCGGAAGAGAAAATAGAGTCAAAGCATGAAGTTTTTGAAGTCCATGTCCCTTCTACATCGTTATAGCATAGTCGTCTAGGTCATCCTGCTACTCCCATAGTTCAGAAGATCCTTAGCTCAAATAAGTTGCCGTGTGCTAGTTCCAAGAATGTTGAGTCAATTTGTGATTCGTGTCAAAGGGCCAAGAGCCATCAACTGCCTTATTCTGTTTGTAATAAAATCTCTAGTGCTCCTCTTGATCTGATTTATTCTGATGTGTAGGGTCATGCACCCATCTCTGTTGGGAGTTATAGCTATTATATTAGCTTCATTGACGACTATAGCAAATACACCTGGATATATTTGTTGAAGCATAAATCTGATGTCTTTCGAGTTTTCCAAGATTTTCAAAACTTAGTAGAAAGACAGTTCTCTAAGAAAATCCTTTGTGTTCAATCGGATTGGGGAGGCGAGTATGAAAAATTAAATTCTTTCTTCAAGCAAATTAGGATCACACATCGTGTGTCCTGTCCTCATGCTCATCAATAAAATGGTACTGCTGAACGCAAATATAGACATATTATTGAAGTTGGTTTAGCTCTTCTTGCTCATGCTTCCATACCTTTAAAATTTTAGGATCAAGCTTTCCTTACAGTTACCTATCTCATTAATATTCTTCCCAGCAAGGTTATTGATTTTGAAATTTCTAGTACTCGCCTTTTTCATGATGCACCTGATTATAGCAATCTTCGTATTTTTGGTTGTGCTTGTTGGCCCAATCTGAGGCCATATAATTTCAGGAAGTTATCTTTTCGATCCACCCAATGTGCTTTCTTTGGCTATAGTTCCATGCACAAAGGTTTCAAGTGTCTTGACATCTCCACCGGACGCATTTACATCTCCCGTGATGTCGTTTTTGATGAAGCCGTGTTTCCCTTTTCAAAGCTCCATCCTAACGCCGGTGCCTCTCTTAGAAAAGAAATTGTCCTACTGCCTTCTTCCCTTCGAAATCCAAGGGATGATGATTGTACTGCATCTGATATTACTAATACTACTGACGTACCTGCTGTTTCTAGTGAATCATCTGAAAAAATTGCAGGTCTCATGCCTATGCTCCCAGCGCTACCGGCACAACGTTGCGCACATAGCCCAGGCTGCAGCTCCCAGGTGGAAACGCTGTCTCCTTCCAGCTCGTCGAACGGTGCTATTTTGCCTGCTACACCGCCTGGGGGAACATCAGTACCGCTGCCGACCGCTGTTGCTGTGCCAGAGGACAACAGTGCGGCGACAGGTGGGGGTAATGCGGTGGTGCCTGAGTCTCCACCTAGGACGTTGCATGCGTCTGAGGAGTCTCCACCACCGCTGCATGCTACAACATCAGGTGCACATGAATTTGTGCCACCCGGATCTTCTACAACATCTGGATCTTCTACAACATCTGGTTCTCCAGCAGCCACACCTGATCCCCCGCGTCACCAAACACGGTTGCAAAGCGGTATTATCAAACCAAAGAAGCTATATGATGGTATGATTCGATATGGCATGTTTAGTGCTACTGGTGAACCTAATTCCGTTGATAAAGCTATTTCAGATCCAAAGTGGCGTGATACAATGGAAGTGGAATTTCAAGCTCTAGCTAAGAATAAAACTTGGCATCTCGTTCCAAGAAAAATTGGACAGAATATTATTGATTGCAAATGGGTTTTCAAAATCAAACGAAAAGCCGATGGGAGTATTGATAGATACAAAGCTCGATTAGTTGCCAAGGGATTCAAGCAACGCTATGGCATCGACTATGAAGGCACTTTCAGCCCAGTTGTCAAGATAGCTACAATTAGATTGGTACTCTCTATTGCAGTGTCAAGGGGATGGTGCCTCAGACAACTTGATGTGCAGAATGCGTTCTTGCATGGTGTTCTGGAAGAGGAAGTTTATATGAAGCAGCCTCCGGGTTTTGAGGACACTAAAACACCGGGATATATATGTAAGTTGGACAAGGCTATCTATGGGCTGAAGCAGGCGCCCAGGGCGTGGTACTCTAGGTTAAGTTCCAAATTAATCACTCTAGGTTTTGTGCTGTCAAAATCAGACATGTCTCTTTTTATATATCATAGGGGTGGTACAACTATTTATATGCTTATCTATATTAATGATATTATCGTTACAAGCTCATCACCTGAATCGGTGACAACTCTTCTTGCTGATTTAAAAGAAGACTTTGTACTAAAGGATCTTGGCAAGTTACATTACTTCTTGGGTATAGAAGTTAAAGAAGAGTTAGATGGCATAACTCTATCTCAAGCTAAGTATGCACAAGACTTGTTGAAGCGTGTTGGAATGCTCGGCTACAAACCCTGCACGACTCCTTTATCTGCATCTGAGAAGCTGTCGAGCTATGATGGTGTTCCTCTCAGTCCAGAAGATGCTACTCGCTACAGAAGCATAGTTGGTGCTCTTCAATATTTAACAAATACACGACCAGATTTATCCTTTGCTGTCAACAGAGTTTGCCAATTTCTTCATGCACCGACCTCAGTTTATTGGACTGCAGTTAAAAGAATACTTAGATATGTACAATACACCATTGGACTCAGGATACATATTCAAAAGGTATTGTCGTCATTCATCAGTGCCTTCTCTGATGCAGATTGGGTAGGTGATATAGATGATAGGCGTTTTACTGGAGGCTTCGTAATATTTTATGGAAGTAATCTTATATCATAGAGTGCTAGAAAACAGCCAACTGTTTTAAGATCTAGGTCAGAAGCAGAATATAAAGCGATGGCTAATGCTACTGCAGAAATAATATGGCTTGAGCAACTGTGACCGAACTTAGGGTTAAAGTGCATCGCACCTCAGTTCTTTGGTGTGATAATCTTGGTGCAACATACTTATCAGCTAATCCCGTGTTTCATGCTAGAGCAAAGCATATTGAAATTGATTTTCACTTTGTGTATGAAAGAGTTATGAGAAAACAGCTACACGTTCGATTCATCGCTTCTGGAGATCAGTTGGCGGATGGATTTACAAAAGCCTTACCGGTTGCAAAGATGAATACATTTATTCGCAATCTCAAACTTTAAGGTGGTTAAGAAAGTTTAGATTGAGCGGGGGTGTTAGAGATTGTAAACGTGTTACACTAGAATTGTAAGCGAGTATGTCTCAATGATAGATGGACTTCTGTAATTTGCTATAGATAGAATAAAACTTAAGTTAGGAGTCCTAGTTTAAAATTATCTATATCTGTAATTCTTGTTCTATATATAAACATATAAACTATGGTGAGTCAAGGTGAGGCAACCATAGTTACTCTATATTTTTTCAGCCGATGCTCCAGATTCGACAAGAAAATACATTCAAAATATGGTCCGCTTGTGCATTCAAAATACCTTTCGAGTTTTTTCTCTGTCATTCAAAAACAGCGCTTTGTGCACGATAGTGGCAAGTTACTCGCTGCTGATTTGTCTGTATGTACGACCAAAACAAAGCGCTGTTGCAGGCAAAGGTAGCAGCACCGCCGAGGCGGGAAACGGCCACGCACGCACGCAGGTCTGCCAACTCATGCCGCTTCGCTCCGGCGCCTGGGCAGCTTCCCAGCTGGCGCCTGCGATCGGTGACAGCAACGGCACCAAGCGATCGAACACAGCGCCGCGCGCTCGCCCACGGGACCACGGCTCGTAGTAGAAACCAACGCCTATTACGATCGATCTCTCTATAAATCGGCAGACGAAGCAGGGGTAGTTTGGTGGTCGATTACCGTGCCGGATGCTGCTGCATCGACTACAGTACACCGCGTGCAGCAGATCACAGGTGACGTCGTGTCTAGTCCAGGTGCAAGCTGGAGGCAGGCAGAGGAGCACCACACGCACAAGCTAGCAATCGGACGGACGTAGGCACGCGTGCAGCCAGCCATACAGGCAGCTTGGGAAAAGGCTTTTCTCGACATCATCTCCAGACTGGAAGGCGGCCGCAATAGGCTACGTAGTACGTCGAGGGTGTGACTGCGCTCTGCTTGCTGCCACTGCCACTGCCGGGGGAGACCACAATGCACAGTAGAAGCTAGCCGATTGGTCACCTTGCGTCCTTACCTCCTGGAATCTGGATCATGGTCGGCACCAGTATGGGATTGATTACACAACAGGCAGGCAGATGGTTTTTGATCGATTGTCTCGACGGACAACACAACGAGCTGTAGGCTGTAGCTACAGCAGAGTTAGTACATATAGCTGCATACAGTAGGACTAGCTTGCTCGATGATCTCTCAGCTGTGGAACACAGCAACACATTTCGTTAGACATGGTACTGTGCACTGCCTTCATTAAGCTGAACTTTGTGATCTACAAAGTCAAGCTCGTACAGTGGTAGTGAAGATAACAACACACGTACGTAATCCAATAGAATCACCCACGTTTAATTATCATCGTCTATGGTGTTCGAACGCGTACGTACGCATCACATCGGATAGCAGAGTACACATATAAGATTGCCAGTTTTTCTCTGTACTTTTGATTGTTTGGCAGGTTTTGAATGTTGCCAATTTGCCATGGCATCGATATTTTTCTTGGCCCACTGGATGGCAAAGGCCAAGGTTGAATCACATGGCCCCGAGAAATACGGGTAGAATCATTTCCATCGTGTAATTATGAGATGCGACGACGAGCCATTCATTGGTGGGGATCATGCCGTGATGGCCTTGTGGAAATTCACCATACGCAAAACTAGGCATGCATGCTCTCGTAACTTGTTCAAAGCTAGCTCTCTGTCAATGTAATGTGCATGTACAGTGGGGCAATTCTGCAGGGCAGTGAATAGTCACCGGTAAATTAGATGCAGTGCTCTTGCCGCTCTAAAATTCAATGGTCTTTTTTGGATAGATTTGAATCGATTCTGAGCCCATTCTCCATGTGGCTCATTGTTGATGACCTTGTGATTTGATGTTTCATTAGAAATGTCTCGCTAGATCAACCTTGATAGAAATGGCTAGCTTCTAGATCCATGTGTTGCTGCTCTTTTTAGCGTAGAAGGTCAACTAGACAGCAGCAATTTTTCATAGACCAAGACGACAATTGTGTGTTTGAGAAAAAGCCGCTGGCTAGGAACGACCAACAAATTTCTTGGGTTCCATGCCCTGGCGGTAAACACAACTCGAGTCTGAACGTACCTATGAATTGACCTGCCATATGTAGTTACGTGCGTAGGCCACCATATCAACTCCATGTGATGTGTCACTGGGTTCTAACTGCGATTACGCTTGCCAGATGTTACGGCGACGACGAAAATAAATAAACAGGAGCAATCTTCACAGGAGAGGACGTGAGCAAAATCAGTATTTTGGACGAACTGGAGACGACAAGATCAAGATGGCCACCAGTAACAGCTAGCGATCGACAGGCACGTACGTACCGGGACCGACCAGACCACCCGACAGCTCGGATGTTCTCTCGTGACGGATCAGGCGGCTGAGACAAACAGTAGAGCAGGCCACTACCGGCAAGGAGGAGTATAGCATGGTCTGGAGTCTGGGGAAGTGGGGGTTTTCCACGGGACACCTCTCTCGTCGACCCAACCCAGTGATTGGCTCTGCAGCGTCCAGCCTTGCATCGCTCGGATCACCTCTCGCTTCGGTCTCCCGACCCGAACGGAGCCGCCGATCGATCCGTATCCCCGTAACCAGCGGTAAACTGGTACGGAGACAAGCGAGCGTGGTGGGGGATGGTACGGGTGGACCCGGGGGGACGAGACGAAACGCCCCTGCTACGCGGCCGGCTTCACCGAGCGCAGCAGTGCCGCGCGTTGCGTGGATCGGGCAAGCAACAAGCGGGCAACCCTAGGCTGTAGCACGACGAGCCAGGCATGCGGGGCAGAGCCCGTCACGGCCGATCGCGGGGGAAGCCCTCGAGCTGACCGGTCGGCTCGATCGGGTGGATGCATGCACTGGATCAACAGCGACGCGCACCGGCATCCCATTGCGCCCGCCGACGGACCGATGCAACGCCCGGCGGCATCGTCGCGACCCCAAACGCGAACGACGCGTGCGGACGCTGGGGGTGGGCTCCGAGGGCGTCGCGTTGGTGGTGGGGGCGGTGGAGGAGGAGGACCACGTTCCGTGGCGGTTTGCCGTGACCAAATCCGGTCGCTCTCGCCATCAAATCGCACTGCCATTTGACCCCCACGATACCGGCACCCGAGCTGTACGCGGGGAGGGAGCTAGCTGGGGGTTGCAACACTGCAAACCCAACCCAATCCTGCTGCCGAGCGCAGCGGATTTGGCTTCGTTTCGTTCGGTTCTTGACCCCCCCTACTTTTTCGCCGTGCCGTCGATCGGATAGCGTGATGATACCTTCCCGATCTCGATCGGTCCAACCGGAGCAGAGGAGCTGACCGGAAGATGTTTTGGCGTTCTCAATTTGACTGTTTGCGACTTCATCTTATACTGACACGATACAGCAGCAGCACCCCGATCAACTATGGCGCATCCCGATCTAGATCAATTACTGTATTTAGTCATGGGAACAGTAAGACTTTCTTTCTAGTATTATTCATTTATTGGATCGGACGGAGAAAATTTTCTGGCTTTCCTTCTCCGATATGACTATAGGGTTTATTAGGATTACTACCATAACAGAAACATATTTCCCATATTAAGATACATATATTTTATATTTTAGTAACAGTCAAACTGTGGCATAGCTCCCAACTCTATCCTACCGTTACCAAAGTTCGGTAGCATAGAGAATCAAGTAGTTCAAAAAGAAAAATCGAGGAACCACATGCCTACATAGCTTGAAATGATTAAAAAGCTATAAGATCAAGATCTATTGCGTTTGTGACGTTCTTGCTGTTTATGAAGTAATAGCGCATGTTTTCTTCTACAAATATCATTATTCCATCTTAAAAAGGACTATGCTCCACAGAAGGCATACGCCACGTCTCAGATCTCACCGTGCTTCTAAAATCAGAAATGCAAATATTACTCTCACGTCGCTTAACCCTTTAAACTACTTCTAAATTATAGTGAACTATAAACGGACAAAAAAATAGCTTATGAATTAAGCAAAAAACTACCCCACTTCAAACAAAAACTGGCCCATTTCGACTTGGATTTGTTACTCTACATGTGGTCGTACTCCCATTTTGATTTCATGAACATACTGAATTAATGAGTACGGTCTAATCATTACGTCCAAACAAAAACTTAGCAACTGACCAAGAAGGAGGTTGGGGTTGGCTCTCAAATCTCAAGAGATCACACAATCTATGTGAACGTAGAACACTCTGCCTGGAAATGATTTTGCCTGTTTTTACCTATTTTTCTCCAACTAGAAAACGCATATAGCATCAAAAGGCAGGGAGATAGGGACCGCACAACCCGGTCCGACCCATCTCAGCTCGCACCCAAAATGTATATTGTTTCGATGGTTTCATCATTTTTACAATTAAAAAATAGTTAGATTTCTCTCACAAATTTTAAAAGTGAAAGTATACCATCTCTGTAAATCCTCTTTCTAAATTAATGTTATTTTTATAGACCTTAATCGCAAATTCATAGGCTCATTCTTTTTCCACCTATTTTAATAATAAAATATATAGATTATGACTATTAACCAAAATTCAGTTAAACACTCATACACAACACCACACTTTCTAGTCATTAATGTTGATGCTCATAGATGGTAGTACAATCTATGACAATTACAGAGACAATGGTTTTCTTTCTGATAAATAATAAGAATGCTAGTCCTCAGGTACCAACGAACTCACGAACGGTATTTGACTTTTTTGTTCATATAAAAAAAATCTATTATCACATTTGAATTGGTAAAACGTCTTCTCATATCCAGGTACAAACTTTTTGGAGATATTTTTGTCTGTACTTGTACATAAAAGAGATGTCTTGAAGAATAATGTGACAAGGGAAAATACAATCTGATCAATATTCCAGGGAAGAGTAAGGGCAGCAAAAGAAGAGTATAACTGAAGTGTTATGCAAATCAAAATCAGTATAAAATAGATGTGTCATTATTGTAAACTAAGAAAACCATTTTACACTCAAGCAAAATTGAGGCTATTTATAAAAGGTGCTTTCTTTGCAGAGGTGAGTGAATGGTTTACTTATTAACCCTAAACCACCACCAGTCACACAACACAACAGGATTGGTAGAGCCCATCTCTCAGCCCTGCCTTGTTGTCCCTGAGCTCTCTCTTGTTACCTTTTTAATGGGTTTTTTTTCTTAGATTTTGGTACATTTAACTCTTTGTCACTCTTTTCTTTTTTTATGTCGCTCTTCCAATACCATCATTTCATCATTTTTATAAGAGAATGCCATTTTTGATATTCTATCACTTTCACTAACATGAATAGACGCATAGGCATATGAGTGTGGCATCTCTATGTTCTTCGCTCTTTGCTATGAGACCTCTACTGCTTGGATGGCCATGACCACCACGTTGTCAATGTCACCGTCCACGTCATAACCGTCACATAAACACCCACACACTGTCCCAATATTGGTCTCTCCTCCCTCATGCCACCATGCGTGGCTCCGGCGAGCTCCCTCTTCCCTACTTGCTCAAGTGAGATACTCTCTACCATATGCGGCATATGTAGCTGTGGCAAGCTTTCCTACACCACGCGTGGCTCTGGCGACCACACCTCCTCCACGTGTGGCTTCAATGAGCACCCCTCCTTCACACGTAGCTACAACAAACACCCCTTCCTCACACGTATATCCGATGAACTCTCTCTCTCCTATGTGTAGATGCGGTGAGCTTGCCTCTCTTATGCGCTAATGCGGCAATCTCCCTCTCTCACACACGGCTTGGGCCACCCTTTCTCTCACATGCAGCTCTAGTGAGTTCCCTTATTCATGTGCGTCTTTAGTGAATTCCCCTTCCTACACATGAATGTGGCAAGCCCCCTCCCACACACACGGCTTTGATGTTCTTTCTTATGTGGCTGCAGGTGAGCTTCTCCTGTGTTCCACGAGCATTTCACATCATCTCTTCTGCTTACGTCATTCCATACAAAAGTTATAAATAATTAAGAATAATATTTTCTTTTTATAGTAAATATATAAGAATCGTTGTGAGGACGTTATTTAAAGGGTGGTGTTTTGGAAGACCAAATATCCCTTGGATTTGCGCTTGTGCTCGTGCTCACCTGGGCGTGGAGTTCTCTGCACGAGAGACGAGTGAGAAAGGAGGACACCTCTGAGGTGTTTCTTCAACAAGTCTTCAAGATTGGGCAGAGCTACCGAGATAAGCAAATAGAGGAGTGCTATAGAGAAAAAAAACAGAATTTTTTTTGGGGGAGTCCAAGTTTCTTGCTTGATTCTCTTCGATCCCGGAGAGCAGCCACAAGTTCAGGCACAATCCTTGCCTGAGTTTGATAGCTGTCCAGATCTGCGGCACTTGCCCGATAGATTCCAAGAATCGGAGCACAAACTATCGTTTGCTGAGAAAAGGTAAGACCTTTTTCTTCCCCTCCTCCCTCATCCACCATTGCCAAACTGCAAGCTAAAATTAAACGTGCACATGTCTTTCTTTCCCTTAATCCGATCAATGGCTTTGATTGCTCTTCCATGATCTAATTGCTTACTCCCCACTGGATGATGCCTCCTGCATATGAGTTTCTGGGATGTGTGCAGATTCTTGATCCTAACCCGCGATCCCAGTTCATGTGTTCAAGTTGATCTAACTCTTATTGATTGTTCTTTGCTCTGAATTGCAGGCAGGAGGAATAAGTTGAGCAATAGGTGGAGATAAGAGAGAGCCGAGTCTCGTGATGCCACCAAGAAACTGCGTGGAGTGTGTGACATGAAGGATGCTGGCCGCGGTGATGGACTACTTCAGGTCATGCTGGGGCCCGCGATCTCCGGCCGGGCACCGGGTTAGGGGTTCGGACGTCGCCGGCCGGCAGGACGGGCTCCTGTGGTATAAAGAAGCCGGCCAGCTAGTCACCGGGGAGTTCTCCATGGCGGTGGTTCAGGCCAACAACCTGCTCGAGGACCAGAGCCAGGTGGAGTCCAGCGCGCTCTCCATGGCGGAGCCTGGCCCTCAGGGCACCTTCGTCGGCGTCTATGATGGCCACGGCGGCCCGGAGACGGCACAGTTCATCAATGATCATCTATTCCACCATCTCAGGAGTAAGGGCCTTGATATTATTTCCTTTTCTTTGAAGTCTTTGGAATTTGGAGGCATTGATGATGATGCGATTATAAAATCTACTCACTTTCACTTGTTACTTTGATCATATGTTACTTTTTTTTTTATGAATACGAGTATGATGATGAATTGATGATGATGCTAGTATTTTTAGTCCTGAAAAGGCGTGAAGATGCTAGTTGTTATGTGAAAAATGTGCTTGGTACTCATTGCTTGCAGAAGAAAATTGATTAGATGATTTGATTTGTGTACGTACATCTGATATCTTGCAGTTAATCTGGTGATTTGTAGTTAAGTATATTTTTTAAAACTTGATAACAGTGTTCGTATTTGATGTTGTCTTCTGGAGATGCCCTCAAGACATTCCTATTATTAGTCGCTGTTATCTGCCTCAGTTTATGACAATTGTTTCTTTTTCAGGATTTGCAACTGAGCACAAGGGCATGTCAGCAGATGTGATTCGGAAAGCTTTCCAAGCAACTGAGGAGGGCTTCCTTTCTCTAGTCAGTAAGCAATGGTCCTTGAAGCCTCAGATTGCAGCAGTAGGCTCTTGTTGCCTAGTCGGTGTTATTTGCTCAGGTACTCTCTATGTTGCGAACCTTGGTGACTCCCGTGCTGTTCTTGGGAGGCTTCTCAAGTCCACCGGGGTGGTTCTGGCCATGCAGCTGTCATCAGAACACAATGCTTGCTATGAGGAAGTTAGACAAGAATTGCAGTCATCACATCCTGATGATCCGCACATTGTGGTCCTAAAACACAATGTTTGGCGTATCAAGGGCCTCATCCAGGTAGCCAAAATTCTGTACTATGATTCTGTGAGAACCGGAAGATAAAACTGCTAACTTGTTGCTCTAGAGTTTACAATTTGGATATTTAATTTGTTTGAAAGACTACACACTTTTGACATCATCTGTTGCTGTCATCATAATTCCACTTTTGTCATTGTAGGGTATAGGTAATTACTTTTATATTTGCATTATTTCTCATATGTTAGGTATTAGGTAAGCTTGATAATCACATAAAGTTATCTGCACCCATTACAGCTGGGTCATCAGAATGTTACATGCTTCCTACAGCACAAAAAAAGTTCTAAATGTAAAAGTTAAGATATAACTTGGTGGGGATTAGTGATTATTGACGTATGACCATATTGCTTAATTGTATGGCTTTATGCTTTCTTCAAATTACAGAAAAGTCGATGCATTCTGCAGGAATACATGTTCCTCTTCATTGGTTTTTGTTATATGATATTGGTTTACATGCACAATTCAACTTATGAAATTGTAAATATTCCGCTTCTTTGTATGCTGCTAATATCCACATAACAGGATACTCTCCTATTGTTTTCTAACAAAAAAGATGGTATTCTGCAGATCTCAAGATCTATCGGCGATGTATATCTAAAAAGGCCAGAATATAACAGAGAACCTCTGCATAGCAAGTTTCGGCTTCGGGAAACCTTCAAAAGGCCGATTCTTAGTTCTGAGCCTGCAATTGCTGTACACCAAATACAACCGAGTGATCATTTTGTTATATTTGCTTCTGATGGTCTATGGGAACACGTCAGCAATCAGGAAGCAGTTGACCTTGTCCACAGCAATCCTCGTAATGTATGTTCTTCTCCTGCACACCATTATAATACTCAAAAGTGTATTATCTTTAACTCCAGCTGATACTTCTCAATTGTAGTGCATCTTAGTTAATTAAGCAAAACTTGAGCTCAGTTCCATTTCTATGTTTTTTGTTGTCAAACTCCATGCCAACCTTCAGAGCGACTGATTATTTCCTTTGTTTCCTCCATGCATTTGCTTTTCACCAGGGGATTGCTCGAAGATTAGTTAAAGTCGCTATGCATGAAGCAGCCAAGAAGAGGGAGATGCGATATTCAGACCTCAAGAAAATTGATCGCGGGGTGCGGCGTCATTTCCACGACGATATGACCGTCGTCGTGATATTTCTTGATTCGAATGCCATAAGCAAAGCAAACTGGAGCAGAGGTCCTTCGGTTTCCCTCAGAGGGGGTGGTGTCAGCCTCCCTGCAAATTCCCTTGCGCCTTTCTCGGCGCCCTCGGTGTTAAGCAGCACCTACTAAAGTCTGAAGGACCTATACTGCAAAGAACATGATCATCTACAGAGTAAACACAGATGGATGTGAAAGCAGCTGCCATGATCAAGTGTGCTAGTGTACTCCCATCTGTGTAGCTCTATGAAACTGTTTAGACCCCACCTGGTAATTAGGGTACTGATAGCGAGGTATAAGATTAGATTATTCCTTAGCAACGCAATCTTTTTTCTTTTCCTTTTCGTTTTCCTTCTTTATTCTTATCATTTCTCTTACCCATGAGAAAACAGGTGGTTGTAAATTGCCCAGAACATCTTTTTCGTAATAGTCCATCATATCCCCTTTTTTTGTGTTGATAATGAAGCATTGCTCAAACTTTTAATGTTGGGTACTTGTTACTACTGCTAAAATCCAACTGAAGTTTTAAAATGATCTGGTGCGGGTTGCTCTCAACCCAAGTAACTGAACAGCTACTGCGGTTTAAATATCTGGGACTTGACCAGTGGTTATTGGCCAGGTTCTGATTTGATTGATTTATCTGAAACAGCTATCAGCATCATTTTACTGACCACTGTCATGAAATATGAAACGGACATTAGCCAGATCTGTGAGCTTTAAGGCTCTCTGCAGGTGGTGGGTGAAAATGCATCTAGTCCTTTTAAGTTGATCCTTCAAGTCGGCACGATAGTAAGAGATGGAGCAGTCAGGCTTCACTGATGGGCTGAGTTGTATAATTGCGATTAGGAAAACAGTTGCCCATAAGCTTGGTTTTGAAGAAACTAGAGTTGCCTGATCAAAATTCTTTGAACTGGAGTATTAGCGCGAAGGAACTGCAACAAATAGGTGAAGAATACATATGATTTCTAGAATGTTGACAGACTATTCAGGTTGGTGTTGGAGGTCAGGAAACTAGAGTTCTACAACAAACTATCTAACCATTGTAAGCATCCACATTCACAAGTCATCAGTGGCTAGGTACAAAGCAATCCAGATATCTGCCAATTTCACCACAAATGTTGGGCCATCCTTGGATGACAGAAATCCTGATAAAACTAAAGAATACATTTTGCAGATTCAATCTACTGAAAGAACCGCAGCTGCCTACAAAGTTCAATGTAAGGGTTGGTTAGATTGCAAGATCTTCAATCAGAAAACCAGCACTGGCCCCCTTCACCACTTGTAAAGGACTAATGGTCCACATTGCTGTCAAACAGTGAAATTCACAATCCACACACTCACAATCAATTTCAATAAGGAAGACCAAGATTGGGACTGAAAAGACTAGATACAGGTTATCTTTAAAGTATAAGGGATAGTGATGTCGATGTATTGTTTGCTATACACAGCCGCTCCCATCTTCTGGAGAAAGATGCATTTTCCTGATTTTTCGGAGCTAGTTCATCTCGGTTAATTACAGGTCAGGCTGACAACTTGTTTTCAATCCTATCTAACAAACAGCGACACCAACAATTGGGAGAACAGAATAAATTCACTGACAACAACAGCAGGGGAGTGGACGCCTAGAAAGGGCACAACATCAACCTGTAGCCAATTCTCCACAGCAGATCCAACTGTCGCACCGATGGCAAGACCCCCAACAGTAATCAATGCTGCCTTACCTGCACAAAGGACCACAAAACGTTTATGCCATTCTGAATCGAAGCATGAAGGTTGGCACAAGGGAAGTAATCAGGTACTGGACCAGATTTCCTCCCTCAAGTAAGCAATGCCATAACAAGCACAAAAGTGGCTAAGTAGTTTGTATATTCATGTGAGCCAGATCCCCACATTTCCATTTAAAGGAAACTTTGTGAACGAGCAATTCAAGGCCAAAGGTAGTACGCAGATCAAATAGTTGCAAGATCAAGTCAATTAACTAAAAGACTACAGCCCTACAATGGTAAGGATGGTTAGATATCTAAGCATGCTCATGTGACAGATTATTACAAGCCTACAAACGCATGGGATTGAGGATCTATAAGCATGTTCATCTTTAGAACAAACTCGAAGCAGTGTTTTCAAGTCATCCTATTAGTCGCGACTAATCATGATTAGTCGTCCTTATTGCTACTTTGACCTTGATCAGACACTTCAAAGTGATTAGTTTGATCAGAAAACTTATCGTCTGACTAATCACGATTAGTCATCTAGATTAATCGTGGACGACTAGGCTGTGAGGGCTAAAAGATATATGCTGGGCTTTACATTTAAGTGGCAGACCTTTAGCCAGCCCAAGGAGGTCTACATGGAGGCCTTTAGCCCTCATCTAACCCTAACCAGTCATATAGAGACGACAGTCACAAGGGACAAGACGATGCGATTTCTCATGCTGCCTTGCCCTCTGCCACTAGGACAGGCAGCTGATTTAACTTTAAGATCTTAAGTGTGAACTGTGAAAGTGTGATTATCCTAGTGTTAACGTCAAAATTTGAAAAGCCTAGAAAAAGATTGAAAAAGATCGACTGAAGTAAAAGAAGAGTCCGGTTGCTATAAAAGATCGGATGAAGGAGAGATTCGATCAAAGAATAAAAGATTATCCAGATGAGATCGAGTTTAAGGGAGAGCCATGGCACTCACGACAGGTTATTTTATCTACGTAAATCGTATCTTATATAGAAAGGTTTAGTTAGTTTAGTTAACTTCCCTAGAGATATTTTTCTTTTATATTTTTAGGAGATAACGTCCGATGATTGTTGTAACCACGTCGGACTCTGTAATACCAGGGTATAAATATAGATCCCTAGAAACCTGTATCAGAATGAACACATCTTTCAATCAATACTACTTCGGCGCATCGCCACCCTAGGTCATCTAGGTTTTTTACCGGCGGGGTCTGGCTCTCGACGCGGGGCTACATCGGTTAACTTCGATCTCCAGCGAAGGGGTAAGTCCCGTCACCATCTCGATATGTCTTACTCTGTCTAAGGCTGCATCGTTTAATTTCGACCTCTTAGACCGATCGGATATATCGCATCACGTCTATGCAGGGTCTATCGACCTATCAAGCTCTCTCCGCCGTCGTCGGTCTCGTGCTCTATCGATTAGGTTCAACTTACGAGAGTGCTAACGGTAGATTGAGCTTTAGGCCTATAGGTCTCTATACGGCGTTTCATCGAAGTGTTAGCCGATGAGTTATCTATACATTGAGCAACACGCCTAGCGTATCAGCTCCTCGGCCGATACGCACCAGTCTTCAGAGACTCCCTTCGAGCGCCATGCCAAACACATTGACATTTCAGCCGATGTGCGCCTATCTTCAGAGAGACGTCCTCTCATTGGCTCAGCTAGCCGATGGGTTCGTTTCGCCCTTGCCATATCCGGAGCGGTATCGGCTTTGCAGCCGGTGTGTCTTTTATATGATTTCTTACCACTTCACATATGCCTTCATCGGCTTTCCAGCCGATGAACGACCGCTATAGCTTCCGTCGACTATTAGGAGGGATCCTGCGCGCTTTGCTTTTAATACCCTTCGGTGCCTCCATCGGTTCTGCGACCGATGGATCAGGATCTCGCTTTTACCACACCCGAAGCCATCATATGCTTCGTCGACATCTATCCACGCCTTCATTGGCTCCACAGCCGATAGAAGAGCATCCCGATCTCTATCGGTGACTAGCTGATAGCAGGAGCCATCCGGACGCGGCCGATGACCACCTCGATCGTATCGGCGGCTAGCCGATAGTGAGCACTCGTATTGGCCCATCGTCCGACTAACCCGTTTGTCTCACCTCCTTGTTAATTATAGGATCAAATTGATTGGCACGCCCGCACCCGCACCGTCTCTCTAGAGCCGAGCGGACCTCACGAGCCTTGGCACGTGTAACTTGAGCCACGGAAAGAAGCCGACCGGTCTACACTAGAGCTAAACAGACCTCCCAGGCGTCGGCGTGGTCGAGTCGGGCGCGCGAGATCCGGCACGAACACCTAGTTTATACTATACTAGTATACAATGATAATTAATACTTATAAACATTTATACTAGTATATAAATTTTTCTGGTTACCCCTAGACTATATTCACCAACTATTCTCCGACTAATCATGATTAATCGTAATTAGTCAACTAGTCGAAGCCCTTATGACTAGTCTCGACTAGACCATTTGATCATTGATTCAAATGAACAAATCTGTCTTGACTTAGTATATTTCCACTCAAAAGGGTGCACACCCAACTAGTGTTAAATCCATACAAGTGTTAATATAGTAGCTGAAGAAATGAGTTTGTACTTCCACCCGAGTATGGTATCTCTCTGAAGTCTGAACCAATTTCTACTTTGACCTGAAGACCAAAAAATGGCCCACATATCCAATAGAATGTGAAGACACGATAATACAAGACAGTTGCCAACTTGCAGGCAAAATAACGATGCAGCATGTTTGACCTGGCTTCTCGTGTATATCTTGGAAACTCATGTAACCACTTTGCTTGAGACTAATTAGCTTTCAATTATGACAATTATGCAATCTACCACTTTGGCCACACAACATGAGGCAATTAATCTATACTTAATCATCCTTAATGCCAACAAGGATGAAACAGAATAGGGCCAAGGGGCATTCTTAGCATATAATTAGTAAAACCTCTTATGTCTGTTGATATGCCTTAAAAAAAACTCTCCACTGAACTATGCCTTTCATTACATGCACCTTGATTATCTAAAAATTTCATGCATCTTGTTATTACCCCTTAAAGCAACTGATAAAATAGTCAAATACATACAGAGCAGTAATTCTTAGGAACGTAAGATACTATCATGGCAAGGACTCAAGATTGCTCAACGAAAGCTAAGTAGAGGCTACAAATATCATAACAATAGGGTTCCTTTATTTTAAACAACTATTCAATGGGCATGAACAGAACTAGCTTTACCAAAAATGTAAACATAAAGTGTCAGATAATATAAGTGCCAGGAAACGAAAAAAAGGTGTCAGCACGATTTACCTAAGTTCATTTTTTTCTTTGTCAGGAAATACAATGAAGCACCAAATCCTGTTGCTAAGATAAATCCAGGCACATCAGGGCTAGTGTACGTTGATGGTAAAGATGTTGAGCTTCCACTAGCATAAGTGAAAATCATCAGAGCACCATAAGCACATGATTGGATACCCAAGCTGCTCGAAGATGGGGCCTCAAATGTCACAGGTGCGTTCTTCATGGTTGCTTGCATCCACTGTGGTACCGTGCCTGAGCCTGCACTTTTTACAGGTTTGACATCAGCATAGCGGATGCTGTTATCAACAACCTTGCCAGCCCTCCTCTGCGATAAGCTCTGCATAAGCAACATGTCATAGGCAGCCTCAACCTGAAATGAAACAAAGAAATGTAGTCAAACATGGTATTCAATCAGATGTTAGAACACGTGTTAGAACAACCATGACTCTATGAGACTATAACAGATGCTGCCAACAATTTAGCAGCCTCTGTTTCTTTTACAAGTTACAGACCTGCCTGTGAAACTGTCTTGAAACAGACAGTTTAGATATTGCCCGAGGACATGAGTAACAACCACAAGCAAAGGTACTTATTAAGAGCAAGATTTGCACAAAAAAAAACAAGAATGGATTGCGACTAGTTAAATGGAACAAGAATGGTCCAAAATTCATAGCGAGATACGTAAACAATTTGAGCAGATGAAACTAGACCAAAAAAAAGAAGTCAGAAGTGTACACTCCTTCCCTTCCTATGAAGCAATCTACTAGTCCAAAAATGGCAATACATATGGTGGTCACCACCATGGATAGAAAACAGACATTTGTGTACTGCATATCCAAACTAGATTATTTTAACAACTCCAAATCGCGTCGAAACTACGATCAACCAATCACCACCAAATTGTTCCAATTAAGGATCATGCTAAAGTTTCCACTCTATTCAGTATGTTAAATAAGTAATTACCAAAAAAAATGCTTTGGGGCTTGAAAGTAAGACGTATCACACCAATTCACATCGGACTTATGACGTATCACACCACCAATTCACATCGTCTCTTGCATTAACGGACGATTAAGGCGGCCTCTCGTGGCGATTTGGCAACCCAGATTGGTAACACCAAGGAATCTCTCCCTTAGCGTCGAAGCAAAGGCGAACGCGAACGGAACAGAGAGGAGGAGGAGGAGGAGTGGAGGTGGGGAAGATTCGCCCGACCTGCGCGACGGCGTCCTGGTCGTCCTTGCAGGATGCGAGGACGGCATTCTTGGCGCGGAGGATGTCGTCGAAGGAGGCGCCCTCGGCGACGCCCAGCAGCTTCAGAGCGCTCTCCACCGTCATCTCGAACGGCGCAGGCGAGGAGTCGTCCGCGCGGGACGCCGCCAGGCGCCGCGGCAGCGCTGGCCGCCGCCGCGACCGTGGGACCGCGCAGCACCGCGCCGCCGCCGTGGCGGGGTACCTGCGGAGGAGCGACCCGCGGCCCCCGCCTCCGCCTCTGCCGCCGCTCAGGGAGAGCGCCGTGGCCGTGGCCATCTCTCTCTTCTCTGGCTGCTGCTGCTGTGTGCGTCGGCTTCTGGTGCTCGCGGACGCAGGCGTTAAAGATTTTTTAAGGGTGATTTGGCCGGTTTCCGGACACTATTTTGGGGGCTTTTTTTTTGGAGGCTGCAATTTTATTTTGGATAAGCTTCAAAAAAATGACTTTATCTGATGACCTTTTATCTAGTGACTATGGTTGAGGGCATTCTGATTTCTGACCTGGACAGAAATGTATAAATTGGGGGCTACTGTTGTACTCCACTACTCAACATTGACATTGCTAGTTATCCTTTTTGTCAAAGTGCACAGTAACTTTTTGAGATGGTTGGACAATTGGGACTAGAGAATAATAGCAGGAGTTATAGAATGAGTCATGGCATGTGGTGTATTTTCATGTGTTCCTCTTCTCCTGGGTATCGTTATTCTTTTCATTACTTTTCTGTTGGCTGTTGCTAATGTCTACCTCAATGACTTGGTCTTTTGTATTCTAAAGAATGAATGAATAGTCTCAAGCCATTAGAATTTAGAATCCTAGGGTCCCAAAACAAGTGCGCTTTAGTATTCTTCTCCAAAACGTTTTAACATTATTTTATGGTGACTATCCATATCCAAATAGTTTGCTAATCCCTTGTAAAAGAAACTGTACCTTCTAGAAAAAAAGCATTGCATGGAACAACAAAAGGTTGCTTTGGTATGCTTATCTGAAATAACGTATAAGAATCTGATTCCACCATCGACACTTATAAACCTTTATATATACTCCATTTATTTTATATTATAAGTTAAATTAATTTTTTTAAGTCAAACTTCTTTACATTTATTTGATTTTATAAAAAAATATAGCAATGTTTTTAATATAAAACAAACACGTTATTAAAATATATTCAATATTTTAATATAATTAAACTAATTTAAGTACTATGAATATTACTATATTTTTTTATAAAATTAGTCAAATTTTTTTAAAAAAATCTAAAACGATATATAATATAAATCATGTGGAGTATGAAAAAAAGAAGAATAAGAAGCGTAGCAGGAAACATTGCCCACTAATCAATGTTGTTATAATAATGTAAACATAGGCACTAATAGGACCAAGATTTATGGAATTATTTTGTAGTCCGTCTATTTAGTTCGTGTTAATAGCCATACTCCACAATAAGTGCTTTTAGTGTTAATTGGACGGACTCGCAAGTGTGTGTTGATTACATAGGGGTGTACATGCGAATCTTCCAGACATGGTCTTGAAAATTTGTAATTTCTTCGTCGTGCCCATAAAATTTGGGACTCTCTGTATAAGATATCATTGTATGGTTAAACATGGCTTCTCACCCCTATCCCACGAAAAGAATGGTCATTAAAGAAAGCTAAACTCTATTGACCGATGAACTGATACGGTCCCAAATCACCTTGCCCACGAAGTTTTGCGCCAAAACTTCAAATTACTTTACGTTAATTACTTTCCCAATTTCTTCCTGGAAAATCAAAGTAAACTCTGAAAAAGAAAGTGTCCCCACCTTCCAGCGACAGAGCCCGACGCGAGTGAGCGGCCGAGCGCGTGGCGACACGTCTCGCCTCCCCTCCTCGCGTGATCTAGCCTGCCCCACCTAGCCGAACCAAGCCGTCCCCAACGCCCCCACGCCACGACCACGAACCGCGGTGAGGCGGCATCTCGTCGGCGTATTTCACGGGCCGGATACCGCCGCCGAAAGCCAGGGTTTCGTTGCGTCCTCCGTGCCGTGCCTGCTCCCTCCCCGATGGGGCCGTCCGCGCCGCCGCCGGACGCGGCCGGCGGTGGGGAGCCGGAGGCGTGGTACGGCAGCATCCAGTACCTCGTCAACATCTCCGCCGTGGGCGCCGCCTCCTGCGTGCTCCTCTTCCTCCTCGTCAAGCTCCGCTTCGACCACCGCCGCATCCCGGGGCCCTCCGCGCTCCTGGCCAAGCTCCTCGCCGTATACCACGCCACCGCGCCGCAGATCGCGCTCCACTGCGGCGCCGACGCCGCCCAGTTCCTCCTATTCGAGCGCGCGTCCTTCCTCGTGCTGGCCGCCGTCGCGGCCGCGGCCGTCGTGGCTGCCCTGCCGCTCAACCTCCTCGCTGGGGGCGCCGCCATCGCGGACCAATTCGCCGCCACGACCATCTCCCACATCCCCAAGTCGTCCCCGCTCCTCTGGCTCCATCTCCTCCTCACCGCCGTCGTCGTTGCCATCGCCCATCTTGGCATCTCCCGCATGGAGGACGCCCTTCGCATCACCCGATTCCGCGACGGTAACGGCAACCCCAGCGATCCCAACTCCAGCTCGGTCGCCGTCTTCACTGTCATGATCCAGGGCATCCCCAAGACGCTCGCGGCAGACAAGACCCCTCTCAAGGATTACTTTGAGCACAAGTACCCGGGCAAGGTGTACCGTGTCATCGTGCCCTTCGATCTCTGCACGTTGGAGTATCTTGCTGAGGAGTGGGGGAAGGTACGGAACAAGATTTCTTGGCTGGAGGCAAGGATGGACGCCCGCAACCTATTTGATGAATTTGCTCAGGATGAAACACAACCAGAAGAGCATTGGATTGTGAGGAGATGCAAAGAGCTGTGGGCAATGGCAGCAGAGAGGTTTGGGTTTACTGATGAGGAAAGGCTAAGGAAGTTGCAGACCAAGAAACTTGTGCTCAGTAGCAAGTTATCAGATTATAAGGAAGGCCGTGCTCCTGGTGCTGGCATAGCCTTCGTGGTTTTTAAGGACGTGTACACGGCAAACAAAGCTGTGAGGGATTTCCAGATGGAAAGGAAGAAGACACCAATAGGGAGGTTCTTCCCAGTGATGGAGCTCCAGCTTGAGAGAAGTCGATGGACTGTGGAGAGGGCACCACCAGCATCAGATATCTACTGGAATCATCTAGGGCTGAGCAAGACCTCACTAGGGTTGCGGCGAATTGCAGTCAACACCTGCCTCATTTTGATGCTCTTGTTCTTTAGTTCACCATTGGCAATCATTAGTGGGATGCAAAGTGCAGCACGGATCATCAACGTGGAGGCTATGGATCATGCTAAATCATGGCTTGTCTGGCTTCAAAGCTCTAGCTGGTTCTGGACCATAATCTTTCAGTTTCTTCCCAACGTCCTCATTTTTGTGAGCATGTATATTATCATCCCATCAGTGCTGTCTTACTTCTCCAAGTTTGAGTGTCATCTGACAGTGTCAGGAGAGCAGAGGGCTGCATTGTTGAAGATGGTTTGCTTCTTCCTTGTTAATCTCATCCTACTGCGTGCACTGGTGGAATCATCGCTTGAAAGTTGGATACTTAGTATGGGCCGGTGCTACCTAGACAGTGTTGATTGCAAGCAAATTGAACAATACTTAAGCCCCTCATTTTTGTCAAGATCTTCACTCTCTTCCCTCGCATTCTTGATCACATGCACCTTTCTGGGAATATCCTTTGACCTGTTGGCTCCAATCCCTTGGATAAAGCATATAATGAAGAAATTTAGAAAGAATGATATGGTCCAGTTGGTCCCTGAAGAAAATGAGGACTACCAACTGATGCATAATGGTGAAGAAACAAATAATTTGAGAGCGCCTCTAATGTCCGAGAGAGAAGACAGTGGCATTCTGAATGGTATCGAGCAGCATGATCTTTCCTTGTACCCAATAAACCGGAGCTTCCATATACCAAAGCAGCAATTTGACTTTGCACAATACTATGCGTTTGACATTACGATATTTGCACTCACGATGATCTATTCACTCTTTGCTCCACTTGTGGTTCCTGTCGGTGCAGTATACTTTGGCTACCGGTACCTTGTGGACAAGTACAATTTCCTGTTTGTCTACAGAGTTAGAGGGTTTCCTGCAGGCAATGATGGGAAGCTGATGGACAGGGTGATCTGCATCATGCAATTCTGTGTTATTTTCTTCCTTGCTGCAATGTTGCTATTCTTTGCTGTCCAGGGTGATTCTATGAAGCTGCAGGCAATATGTACTCTTGGGTTGTTAGTCTTTTATAAGTTGCTGCCCTCTAGAAGTGATCACTTCCAGCCGTCCTTGTTGGAAGGGATGCAGACAGTTAATAGCTTTGTAGATGGTCCAACAGATTATGAAGTTTTTTCACAACCTGACCTGGATTGGAGTCTGTATCAATCCTGAAGAAAAATTCATGGTTAATACACACTTGTTAGTAGTTTCATATCTCTTGTCACCTGAGCTTCTCCTTGTACCACTCTTGACTTTTTTGTACAGTTACATAGCTAACTCTTTTGGCCTTTTAGCTGAATTTGTTTGTTGGAAATGAAAACCACACACTGTTTAGATCATTAAAGCTGTCTATCTAGAACTCCATGATAAGAAAATACTTAGCATTATGCTACACAAACTATGTTTCTGCTTGGGGCCTTTTGTAATTGCATCCATTTACCAACAAATGTGTCTGAAGCATGCCTGATTTATTATTCTCGTCATTCATGTGTTTAAAATTTCCAGCTACTGTCAATAGAGAACTATAGAAGAGAAATATTCATGTGTATGAGAGTTGAGAGATACCTTTTCCTGCTGAAAAGTGAAAACTGCCTGTGTCATTGGATCATGTGGCAAGCAAACTAGCCTTTGAAGTACTGATATATTTTCCACGAACACTGTCATGTTGAATAGGTACAAGGTAATGATAGATCAGGCTGCTTTTTTTGTTGATAGCCCAGTTGTAGGTTTGTTCCTTTTTTGTTTTCCCATTTGTAAGCTCTGTCACTCGGTGATTTCTGTATATGCACAGTTTTCCTCAATGTTCTATGTCATCCTGATGCTTTCACATGACGTGCATATTGCATAATCATACTCAGTCTTGTCTCAACTCATGTGTAATGCCCTTGAGAGTAAGCAGACTAACAGTACATGCTTGATTGCGTAATTCGGCTGCTTCAAATTTAAACTGATTATTATTGGATTGTCTGCGAATTTTCTTTCCACAAGGCGACTTAACATATGGTACAACGAAATCCAGTGTTCAAATGTCCATGTGCATTGCAGATAACACTTGCACTTTTGACAATTTGTATATTGCTTTCGTTTGTCATGAGAGGGTATGAAAGTTTGACAGTGTTGAACGTGGTCTTCGTGCAGCTAGACCTACCTTGTTGCATCCTTCAGCTGTCCTGTTGTTGTTAATTTTTCTAGCAACTGTATTCATCAATCAGTGACCATCTTATTGTTTCTGTTCCTCACCAATGGCATCCGATCGCATCAACTTATAACCGTTCTTCCTTTCTTCACTGAACTGTGCTTATACATGAAATCCAGTCAGGATGTTTACATTCGACTTAGGCGTGTTCATTCCTTGTGTCCTATGCAGTACTGTAGCTAGTCTGCTCTCTGTGGTAAACTCTCTCCTTGCCACTCCTATGCAGTTTGTTACTCTGTGTCGTCGACGTAGTTGTAGGCAGCCAGCGCATTATTGCAGCTCTAGAGCTCTGCAATGCTAAGTTCTTCCTTCCACGAGGCACGGTGGCAGTGTAATCTACCTCCGACCACCCGCCCTGATTGGAAACTAGAGATAGGCATGAACAAAAAAACCGAAGTTTCGGTCTTTGGTCTCTTCAGTTGGAATCAACAAAAAACGGAGGATTTGTTCGGCTCATTGGTCATAAAAGCTTGGGTGCCTGAAAAATCGAGGTAGGGTCTGTCGACCATCGTCACCGCTCTCTAGGGCCTCCATCGTCGCAACTGGCTGCAACGACGCCAAGGTGGAGACCTTCACCTTGCTGGTGCCTGCAACCGTGCACTCGTGTCGATTTGTTTGGTTCATTGGTCATAAAAGCCTGGCTACCTTAAAAAAGATCGTTATCGGTTAAGTGTATGCGAGTGTATACGAGCGTCTGTGTTTTGGGGGAAAAAAATCTGAAGCGAATTTTCGATTAGGACCGAACGCCCACCCCTTGCCTACTTTGTCCCCTGCGCGGCCTTTTTGCACACGCAACTAACAAGCATCTGCTTATCTGTTCGAATCGAAAGGAGACAATGATTTGATCGGGCTATTAGTCAGTTTTTGTATGCGATTATTGCTTGTTTTTATTTCAGCCAGGCCGTAATCGATTCAGATACCGGGCTATAGAAAAGCCCACATCGCAAATAGCCCATCGTTATTGGCTTCCGACTCTTTTGCTCCCTAGCGCCGTTTCCTCTCGACTTTTCTCCCCGTCTCCACGCGAGTTCGCCCGCCGCCTGCGAGCAGCGGCGCCGGCGTCCGTCCTGCTGCTTCCTCCGCCGCATCATCCTCGCCGGTGAGCACCCCTACGCGCACGTCCTCTTTCTCATCTCTCTCACCCCACGCCTTTTTCTCTTTTGACTTTGCCTTAGCTTCTCTTCTAGATCTGGAAGCTTTTCTCTCAGCCTTAACCTTAGTCTAATTAATAGCAGTTTGTTTCGAAATTTTAGGATTCAGCTGAACACTCAAGTTAGGAATGCCTCGGTTGTTTATTGGTTTATTTTCCAGAATTTGTGCGGGTTTAATGCCCCCCGCGTGTTCACCCCTGATTTCTCTTGTGTTGGAAGATACTAATATGTTGTTTGCTCTTCACAGATAAGAGGCAGAACTGCTTCAGTACGCAAGGATGACCAAAGGCCCAGTTCCATTCCAAAACATTGGGAAGAGAGCAAAAGGCAAGCATTGTCTACGTCTCAGAAGCCTGTAGTTTATTTTCGTCTCACTTCGTGCCACTTTGTGCGTTTTGGCGATCAAAATTTTCTTGGTAGTTCAACTTTGATGTCACTAGGCATATTTTTTTAAAAGAAAGAGTAGTATATCTCTTTTTTTTTTGTACTATATTGTATGTCTGTACGAGATGCATAGGGTACAACTTGGAATCCAGTACAGTCAAATGGCTTTGTTGGGTGTCATGGAATTTATATGATCATCATTGGTTGTGTCATTCTCAAATATCATTCAGTTATTACAATAATTTGACGTGCAATACCATAAAGAACTGTCAATAGCTCACGGAGACCTAAGTATCACTGAGCATTCTACGGATTGGGAAGTGATATCACTCAACATCAATAGATGAGATACAATAGAGTCAGCTTCATCTTTCATATTTATCTTTTTTATCTGATATTCTGATGTGGTTTGGCAAGTGCAGACAAATTTTATGCATGATTCTTTTTTTTGTTATTTACCTTTTCGTTCTAATATTTGTTTCATCTTATACTAATTGCATTTCTAACTAACATATTTGCTTGTCACACCATATAGATCTTTTGTACAAGGACTACAATTTTGACCAAAAGTTTTCTTTGACGACAACTAGCAATTCTGGTTTGGTAAGGAATTCACTCCTTTTGTGCATGGTTTAACCCCTGCCAGAAATTTGTGAATGTATCATGCTCACAGCTTGTACTTTTATTAATAGGGTCTAACAGCCACCGGTGTGAAGATAGATGAACTCTTCATCGGTGACATACAGATAAAACATAAAAGTGGCAAAACCGCTGTTGATGTCAAAATTGATAGTGATTCTATAGTAAGTTCCTTGTATTCAATTATCTCATATAGTTATATTTGTGGAGCCTGACTTTATTTGTGTCCAAGTTTAGCATTAGCTATTGTTTTGTGGAACATGGGGGTGCTATTGTTGGCACTGTTATCATTACATATCATGGCATCAAAAAGTTGTATCGTGTGATATGGAACTAAGTTGCGTGTATAGTAAATGGTATTTAGCAACATTCAATTCTACTAACTTAATTAGCCATTGGGTTTCAATGTGATACTTGGACAGATTTGAGTTTTTATATCATGTCTATGCCGCTACACTTGTGCATCCTTAATACCTTAGTTCAATGCTACATTTTGCTTAGTCTGTTTCTAGTTTATGTCATATCAGGTTGCACATCCTGTATACGTGTATCTCACTACAGTCATTCCATTTACAGGTGTCAACCACAGTCACTGTTGATGAAGCACTTACTGGTTTGAAGACTTCTTTTAGCTTCAGGGTGCCTGATCAAAAGTCTGGGAAGGTTGGTATACTCTGATTTAGAGGAGGAATATCAGCTTTACTTAGACATGGAAATTCAGTTGTGTTTCAGCTAATTTGGGTGAATTGTATCCAGCTTGTCCTGATGTTTTTTTAAGCTAAACTTGTCCTGATGTTGTGTTTACCAATCCCTCAATGGCTGATAACCATTATTTTACTACTGTGGTTTTCTGTAATATTTGACTTTTGGAACGTTCTGCTAGAGCGCTAAAGTTTCTTGTTTTCTCATTGGCAGCTTGATTTGCAATACCTTCATGGGCAATGTGCACTGAATTCTACCATTGGTTTGACATCAACACCTTTGGTTGAGCTGGCAGCAACTATTGGCACAAATGAACTTAGTGCTGGTGCTGAGGTTGGATTTGACAGTGCTACAGCTTCTTTTACTAAGTACAACTTGGGGATCTGCTATAACAAACATGATTTTTCTTCTGCCTTACTATTGTAAGTTTTCCAAACTTCTGCTTTGCTAAGCACACAATAACCTGCATGTATGCAAGTGCATTGTTCCAATATTGTAGTCAGTTACATCTTCGATTTCTACTTACTAGATTTAACCCATAGCTTTTTTCTCCAATATTGTATCGATTACATCTCTGGTTTCTGCTTACTAATAAAGTTAACCTATAGCTTTTTTCTATAATTGTTGCATAACATGATGAACATAGGTTCTGCTCATGATTGATATTTTGAGCTTCCAAAGTGGATGCTCTAAGGTGAGGAATGGTAGCTAGTTTAAACAGAATACAATAGCACTACTTGTACCAAGGCAGCAACAATCAGTGTTCTTATGTCTTCCTGTACCTGTCTTCTGCATATTGTCCTTAAGCAACTCACCTTTACCCCTGCACTGATAAATCTTTGTACAATTTTTGCATACAGTGATAAAGGGGAGACTTTAAAAGCTTCTTATATCCACTTGTTCAATGAAACCAATGGAGCTGCAGTGGCAGCTGATGTAACACACAAGTTGAGAACAAAAGAGAATTATTTCAGCATTGGGAGCTCTCATGCTATTGATTCTTCGACTTTGCTGAAGACAAGATTTAGCAACAGCGGCAAAGTTGGAATTCTCTGTCAGCATGAGTGGAGGCCCAAGTCTATTGTAAGTCTTTCTGCTGAGTATGATCCCAAAGTGGTAAGTTCGCCTTCAAGATTTGGGGTGGCCATAGCCTTGAAGCCTTGATGGTATCCTCCTGTACAACTGTTAGATACTCCATGCCCGTGTGCACCCGAGCCATACTTGCAAAAACTCCCATCATTTTGTGCCCGTTCTGTAACAGTCTTGGCCGAAGAAACATTGTTGTCTTGGAGTTGGCCTTAGTTTTGTGGAACCCTTCCACCATCCAACTTCACCCCGAGAATTGAAAATACAGAGAGTTTTGTACTGGAAACAATAGTTTTACTATTTTGCTGCTTCACGAAATGATTTGGTGTAAGACTGTACGCCTTGAGAGTAATCGTGAGACCCACTTGAAGAAATACCATGGTTAGTGCCATCGTTAGTTTGTCGCTGAGCCAAATGAGAGTTAGAAATGATTTGAAACCTGCATTTTTTTGGCATGCTGCTGTGTCCCTTTTTAAATTACTTGCGGTGCAAGTATGATTTTATGATATTTAGACATTGCACTTTACAGTTTGGAGCTAACTATATAGTTAATCTCCTCTTTAAAACACTACTGTTATAGAGTTCTAGAGACTGACGATTGACTCGAGAGTCAAATTCTAGAATTCAAAACTAGCTTTGGCTTAAATTATGAACTTTGAAGTGTAATAGAGGTGGTTCCCGGTAGGTACTCACCACCAACCATTTGTTCTAAACCCCAGTACACATGAGGCCATGAAACAAAAGGAAAGAACCCATGTGCATCACGCGTGGGTGAGTGGGTGGTCTGGTGGTGTTCCTCACTTGGCCTGCCTCTCTCCACGCTCCCCCGTGTCCTGCCCCTTTCTCGCCGTCCCCAACTCTATCCTCCTCACTCGCCACCTGCGGCTGCCTGCTTCCATCCCACTAGACAGTGGGTGAGAGCAGTCAGTGAGCGGCTGGGAGGGATGGGTGCCGTGACAATGGCGAGCTACGCCGCCGTCCTGCGCCCGCGCGCGTCGTCGGCGCCACACGGGCCTCGTCGTCGCGCGGGCGGCGCGGCCGTGCCACCCAGCACGCGGTCCCCTCCGGCGGTCACTGCCACTCCAGTGCGGGAGCCGGGCGGCGCCGCCCAGACGACGACGACGACGCGGCTCTACTCGCTGGCGCCGTGCCCGCTGCTGCTCGCGGCGCTGCTGCCCGGGGCCGAGCCGGTGCGCGCCGTGTTCGAGCCGTTCGTGGAGCTGGTCAAGACGTGGGACCTCCCTGGCTGGCTCGTGCACTGGGGTCACCCCGGCAACATGGTGATTCCTGCATTCTCCTGCTCACACTTGTTCTGTCCATGGCTCCATGCATCCAAGAGCAATCCGAAATCACAAGAAGAAAATCTTTTGATCACTCGTCTCTATGAATTATCAGGCCGTGGTGCTCTTTGCCATGGGTGGCTACGGAACATACCTGGGTTTCAGGATCAAGCTATCAGATGACCCTGTAAGTAGCATTGCCTTCTACAAATGTGCTAAGCCAACCTCCACCTTCTGAACTTTGCATCACACCACTGAACTGACAAAACTTGGACTGCATGGCGACACATGAACACATTCAGGAAGAGAAGGCCAAGGCCAAGGACCTCCACCCGAAGCTCCTCGCCGGCATGTTCTTCTTCTTCGCTCTCGGTGCCACTGGTGGAATCACTGCTCTTCTGACCTCAGACAAACCAATCTTTGAGAGGTACTGATTTTTCAGAATTCAGAAGGGTGTAATATCCCACGGCAAAGTTTGATTAGTAACAGTAACACTAGGCGTCTAGGTTGAATTACCATCTGATCTTACATTGGCAATGGGCTTTACAGTCCTCATGCAGTGACCGGTATCATTGGCCTTGCACTCCTTACCATCCAGTCTATCCTGCCAACTTTGTTTGAGGTAACTCCAGATTACAATTTCAGTTCAGTTCTTGCTTTCAAAACATGCAAGATTCATTATTAGTTCAGGTAACAGTATGTGTAACTTACTGTGTTCTGTTCAGGGAAATCCTGCGTTGAGAAATGCACATGGACTACTCGGCAGCGGCATCATGACCCTGTTTCTAATCCATGCAGCATTCGGGCTACAGCTTGGGCTCAGTTTCTAATTTGCAGCCAGATAATCTGGGGTTTGCTTATCTGTGATTACCTTTCAGAGACATGGCTCCACAGGAGCATCCCTGTTACAAATCAAAGTGAAAGGAAAAACAAAACAATTTTCCATTCTTCTTTTCACTTTGCATATTGCATATGTTAATGGTAATATAGACCTGGTGTTGGATTGTGTATTGATGACAGAATTCCAACTTGTTGCATTGGCAATTGTGTTCTCAGGCTGTCAATTTACGACAGAGACATGATCCGTTGCCCAGGCTCCATGTTCAACGGAGCTCAAGGAAGAAGACGACCTAGGCGAGACCCGATAGAGGTAAATATGTTGGGCCGGGGTAGGCCTGAGGACAGAACGCTGTTATGTTCCCATGGTTGTGAATTAGCTTTGCTGTTCTCATGCAGTAACTGTAATTATGTGACTTGCAATCCTGACCATACTACTGAATCTATTTTGCCAAAATTGTTTTGAGGTAAGTTCAGATTAGAGATCAACATTGTTTGAGGTAAATTTCAGATTAGATATTAGCTCTATGTTGCTATGACGTTTGGAAATTCAGAACATGATCGATTCCTATATAACAATTTTCACATAAAATAAGTGCAACTTGCTATTTTACATTGTCAGGAAAAATTAGAAGATATAGATAAGTCATGAATTTGCATATTGAGAAGCAGTTCTTGTTTGCCCCATGAGAAGCACAAATAAAACAGAAATTCACCTTTGAGTCAGTTAGCCCTTCATTATCCACAACAAAGTAATGCTGCTTCCTGCAAGCCAGGAATCATTCTGAAGAAGAATACTAGTCACAGGGACAGAGGTGAGGCTATTGTGATTGCTCTGAGGTTGTGCTAGGCTGCTAGCTCAAGTGCAGAGTATCCTGTTCCTCCAGGCATATGTGAACAACGATATGACAATCGACACGCATAAAGAAGAGGTGACACCAACAAATGATCCAAAGGGTCCTCCAATAATGAAATGATGCCCACGGTGAGGGATGTTCATTGCAAAAGCCGCAGCTATGAAGGTGTTCATGGCTATGCCAAAGAATGCAACGATCAGCATAAGCTGGAGCCGAATGAGTTCATTCCGTTTGTTGTCAAGTTGGATGTTGATATAATCTTCTGTGTCAACAATATACTGACGAACCTGTTAAAATTAGAAAGGGGCATTCTTTTCACGATCAGCATGATTTATGGTATAGGAACTACGGTAAGAACTATGTGCCTCTAACCAAACAATATGCTACTAGCTTTCAACACTCCAATAGAATTATAGCCATTGAGTTTAGGTACTAGCCTTTCTTGAACAGTGTGAGTTTGCTACATGAGATTAACAACAACAAAAAACTCTGGATGATGATCGTACACTACCAAACACTCATAATTATTTTATGAAGATTTAATAGAACGGAAAAACAATGGGAAGAAAAGAACCAACCAAGAAATTTCTGTTGCAAATCCCATCAAGCTGCTTGAAATAGGCTTCAAGTAACATATCTAGTATATGAACATCACTATCCCAAGGAACACTTGTACGAATGCTGGTACTTTTTTCAAGACTAGAGTTTGTTCTGCATGGTCTTGTTTCTTGAAAGAAAATGTTGTTCACTTCATCCTCCAGTTCTTTTGTTTTCCTTGTTATACAGAGATGTGCCATATTTTCGTTATCGTTGAAAATATGCTCTACTTCATTTCTGACCTGGAATTTTTGAAAGGCAATATCACTTTTTAAGAAAAAGTAGTTTAATTGTTTAAATGAACCGGATGAGCTTTGTGAAGTTTGAGAAAAATTACTGAAGTATATAACCACAAATGATATTTGGACTTTGGAAGATCCAATCATGCTTGTTATCAATGGCAGACGTGCTGCACACATTATTGTCCAGAAATTCAGACTAAGATAGTTAATAGAATGGTGTAGGTGTACTGTTTGTTGGCAATAATGAACAGAGGATGTCAGTATGCTTCGGAGATATCAAGGGATCAAAGATGTGCAATGTAATGATACCTTCTGCACACTTTCAAGCAAGCAAGTGAGGCTACTTTTCAGGCTCCAGACACGCTCAAGATTCCTAGTGCTCACCCTCTTAATCAGATCATCCAGCACAGCAACAGCATGCCTATTAAAATCAGATACGGTGGAGTTTTACAACAAGCACACGGCTTCGAGGGTGAGATCCAACACCTGAAACTCAAATGGAAGCTCATGATCAGCACCTTCAGCCTCATCCAAACAGGGAACATCTTGAGCAAGCTTACCATTTTGGTTATCCATCTGCACATGACTAGAGACATCATCAGCATTCAGACTGTTCAGTGGAAAATGTTTCCTTAATTTCTCCACGAAAGGGAGAACCTCGTGAGCAAGAGGTTCCAGCACCAGCACTTCATCAGCAGTTACGATTGCTCTAATAAATTCCAGATTGATTAGCATAGCCTTCCCCCTAGCTACAAAATCAACACCAAAATTTCAATGTGAATCTAGTGGTGAATATTTATCTACATGCTCTTGAGTAATGGACAAATCGATCTCATTGACAGGGATCAAAATTTTACAGCAACAGGCCAACAGCAGAAGGCAGCAGCTCACTGAGGATTCTGGGGGAGCGAAAGTGGAGGCGCGGAGGCCGCGCGCCGGCAAGCCGGAGCGGTGGGCGACGAATACCTTGTCGCACATGATCATCTCGCAGCTGCCCCGCCGGTCCAGCCGCATCCACAGCCGGGTTGACGCCGCCTTCCTCTTTCTCTTGCCCATCACGCGGGCCGGCGGCGCGAAAGGGAGGCCTTGGTCGGGAGGGGATGCTGTGTACGGAACGGCAGCGGTTGGAGCCCAGCGACGCCGAGAAGGAGAAAGTGATGGAGGCGGCGGTGGAGAGGAATGCGCAGGGGAGGGCCATGGTGGAAGAGCCAGCGGCAACGCGGCCACCATTGCGGAGAGAGGCGGCGGTGGAAGCGGGTTTTGGACGGGGGGCGGAGGTGGACGGAGTCGCCGCGGAGAGAGCCCGACAGCGAGAGGCGTTGGTCCCGCGGTAGGCGCGGCCGGCGATGCCATCCAGGAGGTCGACGTCTTCTTCGCTTGGGTTTATTTGGAAAACAAAAAAAAAAGGTTAAACTGAACATTTGAGGCTCAAGACTGAGCAATTTGAGCCCAAAAGGCCCAAATAGCTTATTTGGAACCAAATTTCCCGGCCATATTCAAGCTGCCATTCGTATTGATAACCACGGAGAAGTAAATTTTGCAGGGACAAAAAATACATTTCTGCATTTCATAACTTTTTGTTTATCCGGATTGGTGCGGTCCAGATCTGACTGGCTATATCTTGAACAATGATGTTCTACGACTAGCAGTACTCGTCTTCACAGGCAATTTGGTAAACAGAGCGACAAAAGCATACGACTCTGAAACTCTGAATGCTTCACGTCGCTTAGGCTGCAGCTTGAATCGATTCCACTTCAGACGATTAAGGATGCGGGATCTTCAGAGAACCAGCTGCATCAGAATGGCAACAAAATGTTTTGATGCCCTTTCACTTCTTCATTGCTTGTCGCCTTCATCCTACGGAATGTTTCCTCGATGCATTTGAGCTCTGCTTCGTTCACTCGACGCAGTCGTCGCTGCGCTGCACCGCATTGCTGCCTCTGCTAGTGAGAGACTGCACGAAGCGATTCAGGCCCACGGACACGATTTTCAGACTAGTAGCAACGCGTGTTGGCCGCCGGACGCAACAGTTTCTTGATCCTTGCAAGCCGTAGAACTCCAAGGACCATTTTGTAAGTAATCACAGCGACCTGCGAGCATGATCCCTCTTCCACGGTGCCCATCTGGTAACGAAAATTTCGCGCTGGTCATGTCGCCATTAGTGTTACACGGATCTGCATCATCTGCCCATCAGTAGAAGACATGATCCTAAAGCCGAGCGAGCGTTTCGAGGCAGAAGCAGCGGAGCAGCGAGGCCGTGTGCGTGCAGCTCGTTGCTGTCTCAGTTTTGCACGGGGCCACGCCCTGCATTTCCACGATGGCCTTCCTGCCATCTCCGCCGCTGAACGGAGCGGCCGGATTTGTGCCCCATGATGCGTGGATGCCAGTGGATTCCGTGCATGATTGGAGGGGGCCATGTCGCCACGGCGCCATTAATTTTACGCCGCGCGCACGGGCACGGGCACGGGCACGGCGGCGCCCCTGAATCCCACGGACTCCGACGCGAAATCCGGCAGCCTCACCCATCATCCCCGCAGCATCCGTCTACCCTCCGGTCCTTCGGCTCCATCCCCGGCTACTGTACACGGAATCGCAGTGAGACGACGACGCGTTCGGTACACGAGGAGGAGGAGCTAGCTACACACGGCTACAGCGCGCAGTGGCTTTCTTTATTTCTTTTCGAGCTTCTCGAGCGGTTTCGAGCTTTGCTACGACTCGCATAGTTGCATTGCGCGCGGTGGTCGTTATTGAGTGACAGATGGAACATGCCTAACCGGACGGTCTGGACACAGAGTCATTGTTCGCGTGTTAAATACGGCACAGTCCGTTCGGCTATGTGACGTGTCCGCACGGCCTGTTCGGCCGGCTGTGCTTGGGCTCTAACCCTAGTTCAACATGTCAGCACGACTACTATACTATAGACATTTATATTATAAGTTTAAAAATATATATTATCATATTTAACCGAAGTGGATTTTTCTATTTAAACATTTATATTTTTTCTATTTTCTTATATTCAAAAGGTTGATCAGGCGCGCCGTGCCGCACTCGAGGCCGTGTTGACACGGAACAGCCCGATAGCCCCATGGGCCGTGCGTGAGCAAGTCATCGGCACATGCACCGACACAACACGACCTGGCCAAAGCCTGCCCCAGACCATGCCAGCCGTTCGGCCGATTATAGTGGTCGTCGTCGTCGTCGTCGTCTTCTTCCTCCGCGAGGGCCCGACCGGCGCACTGACGGCTCCAGGCGAGTGTGCAGGCGGTGGTGGTGCCAAAACGGACACAAAACGCTACCCCGCCACTCAGTTTGAGTCGCGGAGGTGAGTGTGTGGCCCACCGGTCAGTAACGGTCCAGCCGTGAGGAGACGTGATTGAGTTGGTGGGGGGAGACATGAGTGGGGCGTTTGACCACTTTTGCCTCGACCTTCGGGCGCCACACGTGCCAGTGCACCGCTCGGCGGCTGCGGCGGTGGTTTGGCGCGAAACTTTGGCGGGAGATTTCGATTTTTGGCGGGGTTGGAGTCCAGCGCCCGAATATACAGTGCAGAGATGCTCTCCGTTTTTCATGCTTTTTACCTTGCTTCTCCTGTAAATTTCCATCATTTAATCCCGTGGAGTTTTTTACCTCAACAGCAAACATAGCAGGAGTAGCAGGACTGCAGCCTGCAGGAATGTAGTACTATACTGCTGGATTTGCGCAGTGCAGAAATGGCGTAGCTACGTACGTATAGAGTTATGGCTGATCGTTATCGCATCGCGGTGTATGTATGCCTATCTGTACGCTTCGAGATGCAGTAGTCAAAGTCGCATTCACTGACATTGCATTAGTCTAGAAGGAGTACGAACAAAAATCATATACTCCTGGTAAAAGCGATTTGTCTTTACCATGGTTGTTTCCTCCCTAATCACCTGACATTTTTACTAATGCAAGTCATACATGCTGTGTACGAGTAAAACATTAAAAATGGCTGTACTAGTTACGATTGGCTGCATTGGATTCCAAGACCCACATATACAAAGCCTGCAGCAGCCGACACACTTAGCTGCCTTAGTTAGGCTAGGCGGTTCGGATCCGTTATTTATAAAATAGACTTATTATTTAAATATTATCTTAAAATTTTTAAAATAAATGAATATGATTTTTAAAAAATATTTTTTCTGTTTATCAGTTTAAAAAATATATTTACGTAAATTGAGGAGATAGAAGATAGAAAATGGGTGCCCAACACACCCTTAGCAGAGGCATGACCAGGGTTTAGCTTAGCTGTAAAACACAAGTCGAAAGCTTCTGCTTGGACGCAGCACTGTACTTTACGAGTAATATACTGCTACTACTACTCCGGTAAACGAAGTGAAGCTCCAAAGGGCGGCCTTTGTGCACGGGGGGGGGGGGGGGGGGGGGGCGGCAAGGGTAAACTCTGAAAGATTATGCCACTTTTAAACTGGGAACAAACAAAAGCTAACAAAAGAGATCAGAAAATGGTAGGGCCGGCTGGATTCAGTGGCCAACAGAGTGTAAACTGGGAACAAACAAAAGCTAACAAAAGAGTTCAGAAAATGGTAGGACCGGTTGGATTCAGCGTCCAACAGAGTCAACACTCTCAACAGCTATCTAGCAGTGGCAAGTTGCAGCCAGCTCGAGATGGAGGGAAACCATGGCATTTGTGAATGACTGAATGCCCTGATCTGCCTGCAAAGGAACCGGACTACCCCTCTACCTCTGCTTTGGGATTTCGATTGGTTTTCTGCTGAAATTTTGAGTGAACTCGATGAGAATTAGCCTATTTTAGCTGCTGCCTGCTGCCGATCAAACATGCTAGCGACAAGGAAGGGATCAAGAGTGTAGTACAGGTCAGTTTGTTCCGTTAGGATGAGTTTAAGAGGGAGGGAATAAGTAGTAGATCACGTAAAAAAACAAGACATTATCACATGAATAATTCATTATTAATTGGTTTAAAGTTGAAAAATAAATTAATATATTTTTTTAATCAAATTATCTATATAATTTTTTTACAATTGACATATCGTTTAACAGTTCCAAGATCATACGTGTGGAAAATAGTCTGAGTTTTTATCTTTTTTTCTCTCTTTTTCTCTTGCAAACGAACGGAACCTTATTCATGATCTTTCAGCTGGTCCATGGGAGGAGGCCTATCGCGTATAACTATACTTGACGGCTTCTGCAAGACTGCAACTGCAGCTATGCATGCAGCTGGGGCTGGGACACTGGCACGTATGTACACGTACGCTACGGGAGTTGCAGCGGAATATGGTGCCCGCTTCAGGAGCAATAGCACATCCAAACAGGGGAATAACTGAATAACTAAATATGAAAGGAAGAACTCGGAATTGATAGGGAATATTTATTCTATAATATAAACGATTTTGATAATACAAGTATACACAACATCTGTTACATTTTGAGATGAAGGTAGTACTTATCTCGAGATGAAGGTACTCCCGGCTCTTCAGTGCATGATGCTTTTGACGGTAACCGCACTGTGCGCATAAAAACTTAAATACAGAGAAAATACTTGGTTTTTACCCTGATATTCTGGTTACATAATTATATACGTTAAACGTACTTCCAGTTGAATACACCATGATCATCGGCATGTAGTTATGCAATAGAAATAGAAAAGTAGATGAAGACAGTATTAAAATTATCGACCATATATACTAACTTTTCTGTTTTATACCAATTGTTTCAAAAATAAAATAGAAATGGTATATAATGTTACATTCTTAATAATATAGAATTTTCAAAGATGTTACCGTATAATATCGATAAGAAAAACTTATTATGTGTTGTTATTGTTGATATCATTAGTATTGTTATAAAGTATTCAAAGTAGTTGTTTAATACTTTGAATTTCTACTAATAGTAATCCAGTTCGTAAGTATATGGCTATGACATTAATTTATGACTGTGATTTGTATGCCCCGGCGAAACATTAATTCTGGTGCGCTTTTATGATAATTTCATTTTCGATGCTACGATAGTATCTATATTGATGTCATTTTTTACCATACCATTTTGAACCCGTTTTTTTAAAAAAGGAGAGAGACTACGATAATGAAAATACTTTAAGCATTTTTCCGACCCCCAAGCCAGAAATAACCTTTCGTGCATGCATGCATACGGTGCAAAATACTTAGTACTAGTGGAAATAAAAATACTGTATCGAATAGTAGAGTAGTAGCCGCACGGAAGCAAGGCAATGTCATTGGATACCCCTGACGCGGAGAGGCCGCATGTGGCGACGGTAGGAGAAGGACGATGGATTTCGCTTCATTCAGCCACCTTTTGACGTCTCCTTACGTGGGGACACGTGTACCTACGTGGACCCCACACTCACCCTCACTGGGACGCTGCTAGCTGCTACTGCTGCGTGCTCCCCGTGTCGCCACGGCGCCCGGCGCCTCCCTACGCTGCACTGCTAGTATAGCCCGCGGCTAATCCTGTTGGTGTTTCTTTGTGCAAGAGAAGGATCGCGCTAATTGCTTGCTTTTACTCTTGTAATCCCCACGGCCGATGCTTTCTTAAATGCCCCACTGCCAAAGTCAGAGATTGCGTGCAAACGGATCCTAGCCAGACGTTTTCACACGGTGTGCTAAACTAAACTGCATGCTAATGGAGGATCTCATCTCGAGCCAGCGGATTTTCCTGCCGAAGACGAAGCACACACCATGTCACCTGTTAATTTTCTCAGCAACTCAACCAAGTGTACCACTGCGTGTTCCTGCTCCAGCATTGCCGCATGTGCGATGGATCGGGGTTGGCGTGGAACATAATCCGCCTAGTTTGGCGTCAGCAGCTGTGCTGTGCGTGCTCTGTAAGAGTAGTACACCTCGCGCGTAGCAGCTGAACTCAAGGCGTGTCACTGTCGAAGCTGAGCCCCGGCTGGTCGGCCGGCGAATGAGAGTCAGGGCGTGAAATCGCTGCCCGCAATGCAATCAAAGATCTGCTCATTAAACTATTCTCGCCTCTACCACCACAGTTGCACCAAACCTATATTAGCTAGACATCCACAGTGCCCTAACCTTTGTTGCTCTTGCTCCTCTCCCCTCCCGTTAATTACTAGTACTCCGTCCCACTATGAAATACTCACTTTATTCTAAAACATATCAATCCTTTATTATAATTAGACATAACCATCTATTTAAATTGATAGTAGTAATTTATATATTTTAGAATGGAAAGATTTAAACTATTTTAGGGGAATCAAAGATTAGAGTATATATATTAACCAGTAGTCCTACAATAAAAGCCTAAAAATATCTAGATGACGTGAGTGAATTCCTCGAGATCTCTCTAGAAGACCTTTGTATAGAGCCCTAAACATATGATTTTCTCATGTTTGAGTTAAATAACCAGGATTAAAGTGACTCAGCAAATCAAACAGACTGGTTTGCCAAGGTAGTTCACTCTGAGCTATCTATCTTGAGCTTTCACCCTGAGCTAATCTCCACCAGGAATGACCCCGCATAAATTAATTGAGCGAGTGTACTCTTCTTGCCGTCCTGATGGCGGGAGCTTAGGGCTAAACACATTAAACTATTTCAACTAACGCATTAAATAAGGTAGGCTTACATACCCTCATTATCATGATACATACGTGTATGAGACAATTAGAATGATAAGACGAATATCTACTCTGACAAACAGACAACATGCGATAAGACAAATGCTATCCTCCACGTCTGTTGTAGCAGAGGGACGGGAGCCTTATAGAACCACACCACATACTCCCACCCTATACATGTTCGGCTGACTCACTGCACTATGGGCCTCATCGGATAAGCACATAGCGCATCACTACCCAGTGGAATAGAGCCTATAAAGCATGTTTCTGACGGAATTAGACCAATCGTATAAAAACTCTATCTGTAGAACCTACAAGCATCGGATTGTTAGTATTTCTTTTTGTCTATTGTGGTATCTCCAAAAATATATAAGAGGAGGACTATGAACAGAGAGGAGTAGGAGAAAGCTACATTGAAATACTTACTCGCTATAATCTGTATCCAAGAAAAGCAAGAATATGGTAGTAGGATATTATGCCACTGAGCGGTTAGAAGCTATCTAAATGGATACATGTTAATCTTCCTCCTAACTATTAGAGTTATATTGACTTTATGATCTACCCGTGCAATTAAACCCTACGCCCTACTTTGAACTCAAAATGGGCTTACGTAGGTCTTTACTCTTGGTGTCTATCCACCAACATAGTGAAAGGTCAAAAAATGCCCATTATTAATGCACATGTTGTTGATGTGATTAATGATAGTATGAGTGTAGTATGGAGCTTAAAGCTAGTGGGATGATAGACCTACTATGGGTAGTATGAAGAGTAGTGAGATAAAAGTTATGTACTAGCCAATTATATTTAGAACAAAATCTGAATCTAAAGTTAGATATATTTTGAAATGGGTGAAGAGTACTTCTTAAAAAAAACTTTATTTTTAGAACATCTCTTACATACTCCTACTAATAGAGAACTTAAAGACTATAATCACTTTTACTTTTTTCAAATTCAAATGCATTTATCTCTTACTTTTACACACTCTAATGTATTTATCCCAACTTTAACAATTCCAGGACATTGATTGCTCCAAAAAAGATAAACTTTTTTTTAACAAATGAGTTGGCCAAAGATGATGCCTTTTTAAAGATAGATGGTGTAATTCACAGTAGGACTATTTAAAACACAAGATTCAAGTGACATTTTAATAAAATAATAGAAATATAATGCCTAACTTTATTAAACTTAACAGGAAGTGATAACATAGAAAATTGCAAACAAATATCCTATATAAAAACATAGGAAATTTGAGAGAAAAGAAGAGAAAACATAATTTTTAACTCTTGTTAATTTGTTCTCCAAAATTCCTATGAAATAACTATTCTATAGGAATTTATATGAATTTTTTGAAGGTCATTCCTTTTTCCAAAGTAGACTTTTTCCAAAGAAATAACTATTCTCGAATTTTTGCTTTACCACAATTTTGAGCTATCTTTTTATCACAATACAAATTAAAAAAAAGAGTTAGAGGGAGAAGATAAACTCATACTAAAGGAAGGAGTGATACCAGAATTTAAATTATAAAGCAGAATTTAAATTGTAAAATGTAAATAGTAAAGACAAAACAATTTCAAAATAAACACCATTTTTTTATTAAAATATGTTTGTATTGTTTGCACAAAGTTTACAAAATTCACTTAAGAATATTAAAAGAGCTCTAAAAAACTATCATATCCTCCTCTCATCCTTCTCACAAAAATTTTCACTATTCTTCTCAAAGTTCTTTTCAAATGTGTAACATCTTTTTTCCTATGTATTTTCTTTTATAAGGCGAGGATGGCTGGAAAAATGATAAGGCAACATCGAAAATGCCTCTAGGGCAAGGATCCCCTACGCGCTGCTGTAGATCCCACTTGTCATGTGCGCTCACTCATGCACCTTAGGCCACCGTCGCGCGTGGGCACCTCCTTACCGCTTGTTGCCTCACCCCTGAGGCCACCATCATGCGCCACATCTAGATGGTCAGTTCATCTCATGACCTAGGTCACCATGTGGGAAGGGAAGGAGAGGCTAGCTCCATGGGCCTCTTATTTCCCTCTTCTCTTTTCTTTCTTCTCTATTTTTTTTGAATTCGCTAGTACATTTGATCTTATGAACCCGTTGTGAAAAGCTTTCTATACGGTGTTCATCTATCACATATTATCCTGTATTCAAACTTATCATCGGACATGCTTGATCGTTTTAGACCTTAATCACTCTTTAAGTTTAATTCCTATCGTTGATTAAGATTGTACTTCATTACTGTATACTTATAAATTAAAAAAATTATTTCCGGATATATATATGATAACCTGATTCACGTTAATTATCCACACTTACATTGACAATTATCAATTTTTTAAACCAAATGTCTAACCAGATCATACCTTTTTTTTAATTTTCCATTGTACAAAAACCAAAACCTAAACAACGTATGGATTTACAGTAGCAATACAGAATCCTGTATTATTCGCCGCTCCAGCACGCTGACGTGCGTAAACTCGGTTGTGCTGGAAAGTCGAACCACCTTTCATTTCTCTTTTAAAATCGAGGATAAACATAAAACATGCATGCACGTGGCGCCAAAAATCAGTTCGCATTTGCATTTGAAGGCCCATTTTTTTTTCGGGTATTTCACCGAAACTGAACATTCTTCTCGGTGAAGTTGTTGTGCACGAATTCCATCTGTTCTTCGTTCAATAATCTCTGGGTACTTTCCTCAATTCCGCGACCCCCGAGGCATTGATCGCGCTAGCAGCTAACTCGTCGGTTCCAAAGAGTTGGACGAGTACGAGCGCCGCGGTGCTTTTAACCGGGAAATTTACTGCGATTCTGCCGCCCGGCCGGGACGCCGCCCGCGCACGAGCAAGTGTCCAAACCTCTTGCACACTCACCACGCACGTACGCGAGGACGAAGCCGTTCGCACGTTGCGTTGCGACCTATGGAAATCGCGCGGTGGCTCCATCGGCGGCGCCCGGGCGATGGAACCGGGAACCCGTTTTTCCCGGGGGGGGCACGCTTGCGGCTAGCCGGCGCGCGAAGAGGGGACGGGACGGCCACGCCAGCTGATCTGAGGCGAAAAATGTGCCATGCGCACGCGGGCCTGCTTACTAAAAACCCGCACAAGTAATGGGATGGGAACGCGGTGGCAGAAACCGGAGGAGAGGGGAAGGTGCTTGATATGGCAGAAACGCGGTAGGGACGTAGTGTAGCCATTGGCAGCGGGGCGGAAGCAGTGAGCAGCTATAGGTAGCACCAGGCATCATGGAATTGAAATCGGGGTGCTGACGCGAGAGGTTCAATTCAGAACACTGCTCCCATTTACTCTATTTTGTGCCTTGTTTTATCTTTTGGAAACCGTAGCGTCCGATAGGGATGAAAACGGTATATAAATTCATGACCGCGCTGTTCTTTCTGCTTTATACCGGCTTTAGGCTGTATTCTTTTCCATTTTTTTCTCAGCTTTTCCCTTTGTTTTTATACGTATATTTTCTAAATTACTAAACGTTACTTTTTTTAATAAAAAGTTTAAGTTACTTATCTTATTTTTTAGTAATTAATTTTATCATTTGTATCATTAAATAAATATAAAAGATCAAATTTGCATGGTATGGAAATGAAACGCAAATGGTCCATCTTCACTGTATATAGAGGCCAGAGATATAATCCATTTTTATTATTAAAAAATATAAATTTTTTAAAGAAATTACCATATAATATTGATAAATCCATGAAATATAAAAAGTTTATTTTGAAATTTAAAAAAGTTAAACTATTTTGAATGTTCATTAATATATGTTTATGATATTAATTTAATATATTGAGCGTTGTTTCCGAGAGTCTATTATGATAATTTAATATTTTTCAATGTTTTTTATACCGATATTATTATTATTTTTGGCTGTACCATTTTGATTCTGCTTTCGAGGAAAAAATTATGGCTCTACTATTTCGATTCTGTTTCTGAGGAAAAAAAATGGTAACAAACATGAACATCTTTACGACTTCTCTGACCATTTCGTCCCTGGTGCTGTTTACCATAGAATCAAAACATATCATCCATGGTCCATCCGAGAAAACCGCACGTCCCCGCGGACAAGGAAGGCCAGCAACAGCGTAACAGCAACACCGTCCTCGTCCTGCCCTCTCCGTCTCCGTCTCCGCGCGCCCCCCCCCCCCCAAGAGAATCCCACGCAACCCAACCCGATGACCCACACCTCCCACTCCCATTCTTTCTCTTACCTAAGCCGAGCCGCCACCTGGCCCTCCCTCTCTCTCTCTCTCGCTAAATACAACGGCAAAGCAGTCGCCCGCGCGCCCAGGCCCAACCCATCCCCCTCGCAAGCGCGCGCCTTTTCCCGCTACAACACCGCGCCGCGCGAGCCGCACCCTCTTGTTCGTCCGTCTCCTCCCATTGTTTCCCGCGATTAATTCTTTCCCTGCGCCGCCGCGTGCTAGTGCTGCTTGCGAAGGGAGTTTGGCAGGGCCATGGGGAAGTACATGCGGAAGGGGAAGGTGTCCGGGGAGGTGGCCGTCATGGAGGTGGGTGGGGCGCTGCTCGGCGTCCGCACGCGGTCCCGCACGCTGGCGCTGCAGCGGACGACGTCGGCGGCGGCGCAGAAGCCGCCGGAGAAGGGGGAGGGGGATCCCGGGGCGGAGTACCTCGAGCTCAGGAGCAGGAGGCTCGAGAAGCCGCACACGCCGCCGGCAAAGGAGAAGGAGGCCACCAGGAGGGCCGCCGCCGCCGCCGTGAGGATGCCGCTGGCGCCGGGGCCTGAGGAGTTCGAGGCCGAGGTGGAGGTCTCCTTCGGCGACAACGTTCTCGACCTGGCCGCCATGGAAAGGTAAGATATTTGTTTCTCCCCACCTCTTCCGCTCCTCGCTATTCTCGGATTCCTTTCTTGTGCTGCGTGGCCGCGTGGGTTTTGGGGGTTTATCATTTCCCTTGCGCCTCCAGCCTAAAACCACTTCCTTTCTAGTCTACGCTGCGCGGTTTTGGTTGTTTCTACTTCATTTCGCTGCCGTCTCAAGTCTTTACGCCTGGTTCTTTCCAGCGACTGCAAATTTCGTGTCGTGTGATACGACCGGTGCACAATTGCTTTCCCCTTTTGCTTGAGTTCTTCGTGGTAGCAATTGTTTGGTTTTCTACTGGGAAATATTGGGGCCCTAAATACTTGGTGTCTCTATGAAGCGAGGTATTGGTGAAATTACTTTGAAGCTTTAATTAATCCTCTTTGCCATCTACTTGACTTCAACACATATTGCAATGGTTCGAGAGCTAGACTTCGTTGCAGCAAACCGTTTGCTCCAAGAACCACTTGTAATGTGCAATAAGGTGCACTTCAAATGCTTGCACAGTGGCATTCAAGCCCAATTGAAATGCGGTTAGCCTTAATGATGACTCGCTTATTAGTGGAGTCTCCTCTCCTCTTCTCCGGTGGCCGTGGCCGAGTCCTTTTCCATAGTGGAAGGGGAAAGTTGCCTCCTTTCCCCTTTCTCCTATAGCCGCACTTTGTTTTTTGCACTGGCCAATCTAGTTGGCCCTTGGTTGGTGGTGCTGGTGGGGTTGGCAGGGACCTCACCTCCCAATCGTTTAGCTATCGAGCGGCTCATCTTCCCTTTTGCAAGAAATTTCAATCGCCCCATCCCCAAAGACGCCACAGCTGTTGCAATCGAGATCCCGTTTCTATAGCGTGGTGTTGCTCACTTGCATAGTTGCTATGGCCATGTGTCTCTACTCAGAAGGCAAGTAAATAATCATGGCATTGCCGAGCTGCTTATCATTAGCCATGTACCGGGGGAGTGTCATTAACATTGAATGCTTCCGCCTTGTTGGCTGTATGGGATCATTGGACCTTTGAGTAGACCACCTCTCTTGAAATGTTGAGGTGAAATGGAGTTTCCTCCTGTTATGTTCTATGCACCAAGAACAGGAAATCCTCATCTTTAGCTCAGCCTTTTGATTCTTCTCAAAAAGAAGAAAAAGGATCACGGCTTTACTGGTAGTTGCACATTAATCCGGCGCTCGAGCTTGCCTGTTTCTTTCGAGAAATTCAGTATCACAGAGCTATGTTAACTATTTTAGTCGTATATTCTTGTTTATGTGGTCCTTTTTGCCGGCCTATACATGTTGAAAACGCTACTCACTTCACTTGGCTCTGTTAGGCACAGTGGTTGTTTGTCCGTACTTAGTGTGCTACATTAACAATCAAGTAGTACTACCTCAATGTGGGGGCATTCTCTAGGAAGAGACAAGAGCTTGATATATGAGAAATGAACTATTCTGCTTGATCAGTTGTCACCTGTCGCCATCTCATTTCACCAATACAGTTTGCATATTTGAAGTGCACGTTTCAAGATCTGAAGCACTTGGTATAGGGATGATGGCCTAAATCTACTGTCATCTAAAGCTGAATGTTGATTAATCTGCCTATAATCCCTGGACCTCGTTCAGGTGCAGCACAGTGTCTGTGCTTAATTGTTCTATTCCTTTGCTAGTGGTACCCTGGCATTTGAAAATGCCGGTTTTCGGTGCAGCTGGTTTATGGTTTGGGGCTTGTTCTACCCATGTGACTAAGTTAGTGCTTTCTAGTTAGGCTTGCTCAATTTCCTTAATTTTTTGGGCTCTACTTTGGTTTTTAAACATATAACGAGAATGGAAAATGTAGTTTGAGATTCTTGTGCATTTCTGGCTCTGAATTCCCTCTTGTTCGAGCTGTTTTTTCATATTTTGCTGTTGCTTGCAGGAGTACCAGGGAGACAACGCCTTGCAGTTTAATTAGGAGCTCAGAAACGATAAGCACCCCTGGTTCCACAACTAGAACCAACAACTCTATGGGTTCCCGACGCAGAACGGAGGCATGTATTTGTCGTTATATTCCCAGTTCTGTTGAGATGGAGGAGTTCTTCGCAGCTGCTGAACAACAGCAACATCAGGCTTTCAGGGATAAGTATGGACCTGTCTTTTCTTTTTCCACTTACACAATCTGCTAATTTGCTTTTCTTTTTTGTTCTAGATATAGTACCAATACTGGTGCTTATTATGATAATGGAATACAATTGCTAACAACGCATTTGTTCTGTTGTAATCAGGTATAACTTTTGTCCTTTGAACGACTGCCCACTTCCTGGACGGTACGAATGGGCAAGGCTAGACTGCTAGATTTTCATCTTGAGGGCTCCATTGATCTCTCTACACATTTGACTAGCACCATGGCAGAGGCAGAATGCAATTCCATTAGGTTTCTTCCCTGTTGTAAAAAAATTAGAGTTAGTCAGTAGCTCATCCTGATCCCCCCAACATGTAACCGTTAACTGCTCATTCTGTAACGAACTACCTCATGTAGGCCTAGCTTTAATGTCTGCCCTCAGTCGTTGATTTAATGAATTTAGTTAGAATTTCTCTAGTAGCTTCCTTCTGTTTTCTACTGAAGATCTTATTTGCAGTGCTGCTTTGATTTGTTCTACAATTAAAAGCTGATTAGTGCCTGACCTTATCAAGTTCTCTAGCTTGAAAGGCTGGCAAATCTAACACGGAAAACTGCTTATGCTCTTTCATGGTTTTGCATCTTGATTCAGTAATGTGTGTGATGGGTGTAATTCATGGTTGCTATTGCGAATTGTAAGTTGGTTTCTTGGTTTCTACTGTGCTGACTGGATGATCGATGGTCTCTGTGAACAACCAATGTCGGACCGTGTGATTAATCATTATATCTTTACTTTTTTACTCTGCAGGTAAACTGGCAAAGTTCATCTTTTTAGTCGACTACTTCCTTTATTTTAAAATACAAATACTTATAAGATTTAAATTTATCTTATAATATTATGACTTTTCTATCTATCTTCTTATTTCAACCAATCGTAATATTCTTCTATTTAATTTTTATCTATTTTTATTTTAATCAATTACAACAATTTTTCATATTAATATTAATTTCACTAAAAATATAACTTAAATTATTTTGAGACGAGTGAGTTTGTCAGTGCAATTGCAACAATGCAGCCAGCTTCTTTTACCTCTTTTATGGGGTCCCCTCACGGCCGATGTTCTTTTCTCTTCCCTTTTCTGTTTTCGTCTTGTTTTAATCGAAGTGCAGGCAGCATTGCAGCCACAGCTGCCTGGAATTGCTGGTTGTTGCGAGCAATTTGTTCAGTCTGGTTTCAAACTTAACTACAGTACAATGGCTTTGCAAATCTTCACTGTGATGGACTTGCAGACTGCGCATATATGGATGCATTTGGTTTGTGGGATGGAGTGAGTTGGGACAGATAAATCCTATTTTTTAGGCTGTCTCGTTGGAGGGACGCATGGAGTGAGACGAATCCAGGTGGAAATATTCCTTAAATTCGGGTCTAGCTTGTGCGCCATAATCGGTCGAACGATCCAACCCACCTAGGCAGAGCGCGCGGTGTCAGCGAGCTGCCCACCAAACCCTAGCTCGGAGCCGCCGTCGGAGCTCGGAGCTGACGTCGCAACCCACTCGGGGGCCACCGGCCGACGCCGCCTGCTCGGGACGTCGAGCTCAAGCACACCGCCGGATCAGACGTGGACTGACGGTCTGTAAACGTTATCCATCACATCTCTCCCATCTACCAAACGAAAACCTGAATCGTCCTATCCTACAAACCAAACAGATAAATAGAATTATTCTATCATAAAAATCAGGGATGGTCTCATCTCATTCCTCCTTTTCCCGAAACCAAACATACCCTATGTGTCCACGGCGTCAAAAGTTTCCATGAACATCGATACTGATAAAAGTAATCCAATGGGCAGGCACATGTGCTATCCTTTGTTTATTCTGGTATGCATACCTGACGATTGCAAATCACAGGTCATGGCTCATCTGGTATGTACTCTCATCTACTCTTTCTTCTGTGATAGACGTTGCTACAGTGATTTGAAATGAGGTTCAAAATCTGGATTCGAATACAAACTTTTTATCTTTTCATTTTCCTCTCTCCGTCCTTAATTATAAAAAGATTTTAAAAATTAAGTTTTATTTATCAATATAAGGGATTTTATAGTATTACATACGTTATCAATCATCTTCTATTTATTTTTTTCTATTTTAGCTCTAACTACTCAACACTTTCTATATTAATGAGATATATGATAATATTTTTTTATTCTTAAATTCTCTAAATTAATCTAGGATTTCTTATATTTAAGAACAAAGAAGTAAGAAGAATGCTTTTACCAAATCACACGGCTTTCCGTGGTTTATGTGTTCGTGTACGCGCCGTCAGAAATGTGGACTGCAGCACTTGGAGACATCTGATCCTGAGAGATTCAACCCTCCTAACCATATCTGAAACAGTTGCTAGTTGGAAAGATTTAAGCCAATTCATTTTCTTTTTAGTTGTTCCATCATGCATGCAAGTAGTACTACAAGAACAAACGATTCAGCCAAGCCATTTGGATCTTGTAGATTTTATTGTTATCCGAAACAGTCCCTGTAGATTTTGATCTGCTGTGCCAATCCAAGCATGGGAGTATGTAAGCAGATGATAAGACAGTTCACAGCTGGAGCTGCTCCCCATTTGGATGGCAAGTGAATGCAGTGGGGCTAATCGTTAACAATGTGTTGACAATGCAACAGCAGCAGCAGTGGAGCTGAGGCTCTTCCTGGTCTATGCGCGGAATTAAGATTTCAGGCGTTGTTAAAAGGGGCTCACTGATGTACTGAAGATATCCTTAATTCGTTCCTGATCACTGCAACTTTGTTAAATGCTGATCATAAGATTGCATCTTTAGTGAGTAGGAGTACCTTTCAAAAATTTTGTAGTGTTACTGCATTGTTAACGCTTTGCTACAACAGATTGAGCAGAACATAATGATCATTGGTGAGTTCTTGTTGACATAGATTTGGAAACCTGTATTTCTCAGCTTCAAGGACAGCAGAAGGCAATGGGATGCCAAATGCGTGTATCTTTGATAATGTTTGCAGCACGGTCTCTCCACATGCATGACCGAAAGTTTGCAACATCTCTCAAAGTAATATCTTATTTGACTTAATTGGTTAATCATTTTATTGTTTATAAGTATTACATCCGTTCTAAAAAAGACTATCTTTCTCATATCTCATACATATAAAAAGATTATAATTCTCCTTTAACAATCTATGGTGCAATTGTCTCCACTTTACCAAATTTCTATATATTTATTTCTCACCTTCACAAACTTTAATATATTTGTTCTTCCACTTTAATAAATTTTAATACCATGATTACTTCAAATATAAAGTCTTTGTGAGTCAAATAAAGAAGGGAAAAAAATAAGTTTTTGTGGGGTACCATTTGTTTCTACTTTGTCTGCTCAAGAGACGCACAGTTATTTATTTTCTTTATCTGAGGAGCATTCAATTCAAGTGGAAGATATTTTCATTTTGAGTTATGCAGTATCATCGTTTGTTTATATATTTTCCAGAGCAGTACACATCTACTCCTATCTTCAGACTTCAGACAATGGTCTCAGACAACAGCTGTTTTGCATTTTTATTTAAAAAATACTGCAGCAAATATTATACTGGAATAAAGGTTGCTGATCCATTCTGTATCTCTGAAGTAACTATACTTGCTAAATTTAATTTTTCTCAAAAAAGGGTAGAGTAATTTTGAAAGTCATACTGGAAGCAAATTTGAAGTACGGGCTGTGGATCCTAGTATAACATTTGCTCCCCGGGCCTAGAGGTTGGTTCATTTGACTCGTGTTCAGACTTCAGAGAAGTTAGCAGAGTATTATTAACCAATTTAATCTGATACAATTCTTATCACTAAAACCAAGTTAAACATCAGCAATCAGACAAGACAGTAGCCGTCGGGAATCAGATCATACAGATGTCTTCTAGTGAAGAAAGAAACATGTGTTCTGATGAATTATGATGAAGCGCAGGAGCTTTAGCATTCTGTGGTGCAGTGGCAGAGGTGTTTGCCGTGGGCGTCAACCCTTCGACTGTTAAATTCATGATACACTTGCCTAATATTTTTTTCAGATATCTACTGCTTTTGCTATTAAACAGAAAAGAGACAAAAACATGTAGGATTCATTGAGCAGTATTCCAGCAGGATACAGAGCACAATATAATTTATCATTGTCAAAAATGTTTTACAAAGGATTTTTGCATCGGAGTAAGAGCAACCGGGCCAAGGAAAACAGTTGGTCCACTAGGAAAACTTTGGGCCATGCCTGTACTAGTTTGAAAGATCCTACAGGGCACTTCTGCATTCATGAGCACATATCCTGACAGGAACAGGTTTTTGAAGCATTAAATTCAAGTTTCAGATGAGCAGTAAAGGGACAACACTTTCTTTTTACTGGTACTCCGTTTTTTTCTTCCTTCATTGCAGAAATGGTTTACTGTATGTGCCAGTTGTGTGTATAACTCTATACCATGGCATCACTCAACAGTATCTTGTTTTCGTCTTTACTTGTCAGCTTATCGTATATACTCAACTCAACTTTCAGTACTAAATAAATAAATTAGAATAGTCTAGAGTTACAATCTAATAAAAATCTTTAAAACATGATTCAAACACATCAATTTTCTAATATTTTCTATTGAAGTATAGATTTTTAGCTATATTTCTATTATTATTATTTTTTATATTAATTTTAGTATTTTTTTATCTCTCTTCATATTATTATTATGTTGACTTAGGATTTTATAATTTATTGATATTTCTAAAGTTTTTCTTTTGACATAGCTAAATCAATTTAACCAATGTTGAATAAATTTTTCTTCAGCTCTAATCGATCACGTATATTCTTATTCCAGACTTGATCTATTCTTGTATGACCATAAATCTAATGTAGCATATGTATTTCTATAATAATTAGCTATTAAACATAGCATTTTTTTTAAACCAATATTCTGCTCTATATAATATAGTATATCTAATCGCTATTCTATAAAAATTATCTTTTATCTTCTGAGACGATGCCAAATGTTTTGTACCACTTCAACCAACCCTTTTGATTATATGGCTAACGTCCGTATAAATATCCACATACATCTATAGCGCCGATATCAAATATCAAAAAATGTTTTTCTTAGATGCTAGTTGATTTCCTAAACTCATATTTTTCTCCTCACGTGCGATACTGTTAAAGTTACATATAAAATATTTAGTCTTAGTTCTACTTACTCTAAAAACTTTGGACTCAAAAATATGCCGTCACAACTTAGTTTTTTCTTTACTCTTATCAATTAATATTACATTATCTGAAAAGAGCATACACCAAAAAGATAATCACTTTAAGATAATCACTTTTATGTTTCTCATAACCTCATCCATTATCACTATAAAATAGGTAAGAGTTTAAGATTAATTCTTAATATAATCATATTTTAATTAAAAATTAACTTGTATTATTATTATTTGTTTAAACAATAGTTATAGCATTGATAAAGAACACCGCATAATATTTTTTTATCCTTATCAGCTATAAAAAATAAATTTTGAAACGTAATTTTAAAGATTTTTATTGTAGTCTATTTTTAAAGATTTTACCTATAAATAATTTTTAGTTACTTCGCTTATTTTTCATGGCTAATTAACGAGTGTAACATTACTTGTCAATGCAGTGCATGAGATTGCTCCGGTAAGCACTGTGACAGAATAGCTATCCATGTGGACCTGTACACAACCAAATACTAATACAGCGCTGCCCTACCCAACTGTGCGATGTGATGAATGCCTGTGGCAGCTGGAGTTTGGGGAAAGAAAGAAAAGGACAGCGTGAGTATACAATACTGTCAACTTCATGAAGCATCAGCTACTAGTACTGTAGTGCTTATATGACAATGTTCAGGATTCAGCTCCTGGCAGGTACAAACGTGCAGTAGAGTGTTGTAGTAGTAGATAGCCACACTCCATTTTCAGTATCCGGCAGGTTTGCGCCAAATGAAGCCCGGTGGTTATTTGAAAGGAGAAGAGGCCATTGGAGTGACAGGAGCATTTGCTGCGCCTGCGCTGCCCTGCTTGTCCTCGAGGCTCCTCGTGTGGCCGATCAATCATCACTCATCACTGGCTGCTGTGTTTAAGTTTCAGATTGGTCAGGAGGGTTTCGAATCTCCCTCCCTTCCTTTTTTAACATGCTGAGTTCAGTAATGGCGCCATGGTTTTGAATTTGTGCTAACTGCGACGGAATGATATCCGGAAAATGGTTCCATCCGAACGCTGGATCAGGAGGAAAATGTTGGCACCCTCCTCCCACACACTGCTCACACTCCCTTCGCTCCTTCCTTTCCTATTTCTCTCCCTCATTTTCACTTCTCTTCTCAGCCTATGCTCCATTATCTAGGCCTCACCGTTGACACATCTCCTCATCCTCCGTCACCACCAGATTTAACAAGTGAGGAATAGATGAGTGGGAGGAAGATGGGGAGGTGGCTACTTAGAGGAAGGAGATGGAAAGGTGGATGGTGCTATCGATGGTGTTGGTGGATGGTTGATGATGAAACTTTGCATCTTAGGTCAAGATAAAGCGATATGAGTTTTAGATGGGTGGTCAGCTAGAAAGAAAAGTCGAAGATCCAACATTAGAAGAGGAAAAAGCAACCATATCTAGACAAGTGCATTTTATGATTTTTTAATGTTGTTTGTTTTGATATTTCATGTGCGATAAAAAAATGTTTCTACTTAGACGGCACTGCATATATTTAAAAGTAGGGCGTCCAACACTTAGATTTATCCATGATAACATCGGCTACAATTGCAATTATGTGGTTAAGTGTTCTCAACAAAACAATCGTTTTAAAATGAAAGTAATACATCATAGTAAGAAAAAATCAGAGTGTAAGATACTCTTATCATAAGAAAGTACAAGAGCGGCGAAAAATTCATATTTTTTGACAAGGTATAATAAGGACGCACACGTACACACCATAAGCACGCATGCATATGCATGCGCGTCTGTTACACACGCTTAGAAAGAGATTAAAGACTAAGACCTTAACACACGTGTAGCATATAGCATTACTGAACGCGCAATCGGCTAGCCACACACCACGTGCCAAGCCAACTGTGCTACATGCAGTGCTCAATCCACATTTTTTTGGTCACAGGACATGATACCGGCAGGTGATACGCCCCAGCTGTGTGCTTCATCTCATCCGTGTGATGCCAACATGGGCTGGCTTTGTGGCCCACGTACACGCACATGATAGTAGAGGTCCAAAATGGGCTTTCCAGGCTGGCCGCAGCGGCGCCGGCTCGCGGCCCAAGAGCGGGGTGTGAAAGAAAAGGTAAACGCCACGACTTCGTTTATGACACGTGGGCCCGCGGAAGGAGAACAACCTGGCAGTTCCGGTACTGTGGGCTCGGGCCTAAGCTGTTGCTAATCCACTTTAACGATATAAATTAATCCAGGCGTGATCTCCCGGCGCCCACACGCAAGAAGCGCTACCCTCCTAGACTTTAACATATTTCCCAATACGATCCTTGAAAAATTTCACAAATCAAACGGAATTACCTCTCACATAAAGGTATAAGGTTTGCAAAAAAAAAAAAAACCTTTCCGCTACCAGAAACTGCTCTGAGCAAAACGTGAACAAAATTTGCCAAAAAAATGAATTTAGATTTGATTTTTTAGGTTGATCCATTTATCGAGGTTTTTTTAGCAAAGATCAGCTCGATAAGACTAATAACTGTGATAACTAAGTGTTTATTGTTGCATTTTGGAACCTTTATCAACGAGCGAACGAACAAAACATTGGTTAGACTCAAAGGAACATTCAGTAAGTTTACTGTATAATATACTTTTGTGATGTAATGATGAAAGTTCAAATGGACGTGCAGCAGCCTGCAGCCATGACTGAAAATTCAGTACCTGATGCACTAGTTTATTATTCCTCAAAACTGATGACCTTTGTGGAAGAATTTATTCCCTTAGACTCTACCGGTTCTTACGTTCGCCTCAGCTCTGCGGCGATATCCAGTGGCTAATTACTTAATTAGGATCACTGGCTTGCGTCTCTTGTTAGATTGGTCTGCAGAATTTGAAGCGGTCTTCCACCTATCGATCCCATCGCCTCCCGTTCTGCCGCTTCATCTGAGTCCCACAAGATCTCGTCACCCTTTTGGCCCGCGCCTCCCCTAGTTTTGGTTAGAATTTCAGCTGAACTGGTGTTCCGAAGTGGAGAGCAAAATTGGATTTTGATTTGTGAGCTGAGTTGTTTGAGGTGAGTCCGTTGATTGGTAATCGGGTTTCCCTTCTTTGGCGAAGGTGAGCGAGTTATTTTCTTTATACAGCGGTTAATTCTAGTTTTTATCGGACTCTCGGAGCAATCGTCAGTCGGCTCTTGATTTCAAAATTTTCCTTTTTTAAAGTCGGTCGAGTGCTTTAAACGAAGTTGAATTGGTGGAATTAGCATTTGTCTATGAAGCTTGCAATTTTTCCTTGGGTTTATTAGAATTCGGGATCCGTAGTTTACTGAAGTCTGCATGTTTGGAGGTGATTTTGCTCAAGTCTCTTGAATTGGTTTTCCAGTGGCAAACTCTTGTCAATTGTCATATTTTGAAGATTATTGATCTGTTTTCTCTATCTTCTGTTTTTGTTGCTGATGTAGAATTATCTGGCATAGGCATTAAATAGTGATGTACTGATTGCATTAGGTATAAACTGTACTTTGTGAAGGACAACTTTTCACATAAAATCAGGCTATGTAATATTGTGGTACAACAGTCATAAATGGCTTTGCAACAGGAAGAGTGAATGAAAATGCTGGAGCAGGATGGAAGGTACTGAGTTGGGGGTGATTCAGTAAGTTATTTCGTTGGCTGGCAATGCAGTGCCTGTGCCCTGGGGCGCAAATGAGCAAGATTGAAAAGAGGGCGCAGTCATCAGAGATCAGCAGGTACTCATCTGCGAATGGCGACATCAAGCCGCACATCAACAATGTTGATATCGAAGAAGCTGAATTTCCCCACCAGGAGAGAGGTTCCCTTAACAGTAAGGCTGGTTTCCTTTCATGGCATAAATTCTCAGGGGAATCAGATCCGTTGACGTATTGCCTTCTCACGTTGGGAAAAAACAAGTGGTCCCACATGTCATCCACCCCACGTATGTTAGAGAAGGCTCATAGATTCTCATGACCATTTTTTCTCAGAATGTAATCATCATTTGCAATTTCCTGCTTTGATATGTAACTGAATATGTTATATATGTTAGACCACTAGACCACTGGACTGCATACATATAGATTTGATCTCTCTTTATAGTGTTGGTGTCTTAGTCTCACTATGCATAGTATCAGAGCGGGTCTAGACATCTCCGGCGTACTAGCATCCTCTCGTTGGTAAGCCGACCTTTTCTCTCTGTCGTCGATGTTTTCTCCCCATCGCCGACTTTCTTCCTGGTATTCCCTCTTCGCTCTCTTGTCTCAGTTCCTTCTTCTTCCCGTCTTCTCCGCAGACGTTTTTTCTTTCTCCTTTTTCCACTACCCTCTCCCATCCCTTACTCCTCCACGCGACAAGGCGACGGTCTCCATCCGCCTCCTTGTCTCAACTCACACCCGTCTTTGCCCTTTTCTTGCTCCGTGCATCTTTTCTCCTCCGACGCCGACGTACCTCTGCGCTCGTCATCTCCACCGGCTGGACCTGTCCGCCCTCCATCGGCTAGAACCCTCTCCCGGTTCCCGCTTTTCCGACACGCTCAGCTGCTTCCAGACACGAACCTTCTCCACTCGCGTCCGAGCCACTCCGACGTGTCCACGTGTCCATGGACACGAATCTTTGCCTCTCGGACGCGAACCTCCTTTCTTCGCGTCCTACCCCTCTCTGAGTTTTCGCGTCCGCTCCACTCCTTTGCCTCCACGAGTCCAAGGACGTGAAACTCCTCTTCACGGACGTAAATCTTAGCACGTTCGTGACCCACCCACTCTCTGATCTACCTACTCTGCCACCCACCTTTCGCTTAACTACTCCGTTGCCTACTCTTTATCGGCCAGCCACTCCCCATCGACTAGTTGGCCTACCCTTCTCTCTCATCGGCTCACTCCCCATCGGCCTCTTACTCCCATCGTCTTCTTGCCCCTGTTCCTCTCTTATCATGGCCACTGAGTCAGCCCTCAGCTTCGGCACTCTTTCAGTCGCCGAATCTACTCCGGCTCTTGACACCCCAGACCACACCTCGGGCACCACTTCGTCGATCTTCTCACCCTCCTACACCGCTGTGAACGTGAAATCTCACGTTCCCATCTCTCTTGACATCAATGCCAACTACTCTAAGTGCTTAGAGTTTTCTTCTTTAAATCCCTATGTGGAAAGTTCAGTCTACGGTCACACATCGATGGCTTTGCTCCACCTCGACCTGATCTCAACCCGATGACTCCCAGTGGGACATCGCCGAGTGCTGCGTGCGCAGTTGGCTGCTTGGCTTGGTCGACGACTTTGTCCTCGACCTCGCCATGAAAGACACCGACCCCACCACCCGAGATCTCTGGGTGGCTATCGAACGGATCTTCCTCGCAAACAAGCAGCCCCACGCCATCTTCTTACTCAACAAGTTTCACTCCATGGTACAAGGAGACTCTTCTGTCTTCTCGTACTGCCAGCGCCTTAAAGTAAAGGCCGCTGCTTTCCGGGATATCGGACACCCTATGGTTGACTTCCAACTCATCCTCGTCCTCCTGCGAGGCCTCAACCCACGCTTCTCCAACACCGCCGACGACATCGCCAATGCCACATCCCTTCCATTATTTGCCCGGGCCCATGACATGCTAGTTCTCAAAGAACTCCATCTGGCCAACGACGAGAAGACCGTAGCCCACACAGCTCTCCTCGCCGCAGCCGATCATGGCTGCCGAGCATCCTGTGCTGCCGCCTCCTCCCGCGGCTCTGGCGGCCATGGCCCTAACCATGGCAATGCAGTCTGTACCGGTGGCACCGGTAAAGGCAAGGGCAAGAACTGGCACAGTTCGATGCAATTGCGACCTGCTTTAGTCCCTGCCCAGTTTACCGGTCTCATGGGTCCGTGGCTTTGCTACAACCCCTGGGCATCCTAGCCCCAGCCACGCAGCCCCATCGGCTGGCAACCAGGAGTTCTCGGTGCTCATTCTCAGGCCCACCTGGCATCGGTTCCCATCCTGCCGCCTCAGCCGATGCTACCGCCACCACCCACCCAATCGGTTCTCTCCTGGAACTAAGCTGACCTCATCGCCGCCTTTAACCAGATGACACTCTAACCTCAACACCCTTGGGTGCTAGACTCTGGTGCATTCTCCCATATGGTGTCATCGGCCTGTATACTTTGCTCTTATCATCCCTCCTCCTCCCCCTTTGTCACCATCGGCAATGACCACTCTCTTCCTGTCCAATGCTGTGGTGACTCCTTTCTGTCTACACCTACCACTAATCTTTCCCTTCACAATGTCCTCATTGTACCCTCTCTTATTCACAATCTCGTATCTATTCACCAATTCACACGAGATAATAATTGCTCAATCGAATTTGACGCTTCTGGTTTCTCGGTGAAGAATATTCCGACCCGACGACAGATCCTTCGCTGCAATAGTGGCGGTGACCTCTACACCATCCCCATTGCGTCGTCCACCCCACACGCCAGCGTCACCCTCTCTACCAACCTCTGGTATCTCCACCTCGGCCATCTTGGCCCCGACGCTGTCGCCAACCTCCGTCACAGCGCCTCCATCCAGTGTACCTACAATAGTTCCATAGTTTGCCACTCGTGTCAACTTGACAAACATTTGCGACTGTCATTTTCTAATTCTCTATCTTATATCTCGCGACCGTTTGAGCTTATACACTGTGATGTATGGACTTTTTTGGTTAAAAGTGTCTCCGGTAATCAGTATTACCTTGCCATACTTAATGATTACATATACTATTACTGGACTTTTCCACTCATCAGCAAATCCGAGATTGCCTCCCACCTAACTAACTTCACAAACTACGTTTCTAACCAGTTCAACCTTCCCATCAAAGCTTTATAAGCCGATAACGGTATGGAGTTTGTCAACCGTACTGTTTAAAACTTTCTCACCTCTAAGGGCATCCATCTACGCCTCTCCTGCCCCTATATCTCTCCCCAGAACGGTAAGGCCGAACGCTTCCTTCGCACCCTTAACAACATAAGTTGCACAATGCTGCTTCATGCCCACCTACCTGCAACTTATTAGGCAAAAGCACTAACCACTGCGACTTATCTCCTCAATCGGCGTCCGTGCTACTCCGTTCGCCACAACATTACATACACCCTTCTTTACCGCACGGCGCCCGACTACTCCCACCTACGCGACGTTTTCGAGTGCCTCTGCTACCCAAATCTCATCATCACCGCTCCTCACAAACTCGCTCCCCGCTCCACCTCCTGCATTTTCCTCGGCTATACCTCATCTCACAAGGAATACCAATGTCTCGATCTTTTCACCCGCCGGGTCATCATTTCTCGTCATGTCGTTTTTGACGAGACCTGCTTCCCCTTCGGTCTGCTTAATCCAATATCATCATCTAGCGATCTCGACTTCCTGCTTACCAAGACCATGCCCTCCCGATCTTCTCCACCGTTCTTGTCACTGGTCCCCTTATCGGTCGCTCTTGAGGACTTTCTGTTCAGCTATCCCACTACTCTTGGGTCCGATGTCACTCCCATCGGACCCCCAGTGACCCTACCACTCTCATCAGCTTTGACCGATTTTGTCCCCTTTCTATCGGAGACCTCACCCCCATTGGCTCATCTGCCCTCATCGGCTCATAACCACCCATCGGCCCACCCGCCTCTATTGGCTCCTCAGCCTCCATCGGCTCCCTCCTCCCTATCAGCTGCTCCATCTCCATCGGACCGACCAAACCGATCGGCCCATCCAACCCTATCGGCTCAGGCCGATCTAGTTCCGCCCTTTCCTCTCACATACAGCCGCCGATCCAGAACCGATAATGCCCCTCTCTAACCAGTTATCCCTACACCTACCACACTTTCATCGGCTTATATCCTCTCCACCTCTCACATGGTTACCCACTCACAAATCGGGTCTCTCCGCCCTACCAAGCGCTACGGGCTCTCCGCCATCCACTGCCCTATCTCGCCCATCCCGATGACTTCTCGTTCCACCCTGGCCGATCCTCAATGGCGCGCGGCCATAGCCGATGAGTACAAGTCCCTCATGGACAACGAGATCTAACACCTTGTCCCTCGTCCTTCCAACGCTAACATTGTGATCGGTAAGTGGATCTTTAAGCATAAGTTTCACGCCGATGGCTCCCTTACCCGTCACAAGGCACGCTGGGTAGTTTGGAGTTTCTTTCAACGCCCCGGTGTCGATTACGACGAGACTTTCAGTCCCATCGTCAAACCCGCCACCATCCGGGTCGTTCTCACCTTGGTTGTCTCGCACTCCTGGCCGATCCACCAGCTTGACGTGAAGAACGCCTTTCTTCATGGTCATCTGACGGAAACGATCTACTGCCAACATCCTCTAGGCTTCGTCGACCCCTCTCGTCCCGACGATGTCTGCCTCCTTCAGCGCACTCTCTACGGCCTTAAACAAGCCCCTCGGACCTAGTACCAGTGTTTTGCTACCTACCTTCGGCACATCGACTTTGTGGCCTCCGTGTCCGATAGCTCCCTCCTTACTCTTCACATCGGCAACGCCACCACTTATCTCCTCCTATACGTCGACGACATTATTCGTCCTTGACGTCCCTCCTACATCAGATCATGGCTCGACTCCACTCCGAATTCGCCATGACCAATCTCGGTCCCCTTCATTACTTCCTTAGTATCTTCGTCACCCGTTCTTCTCACGGGCTCTTCCTTTCCCAGCACCAGTATGCCATCGATCTTCTCCAGCGTACGGGCATGGCCAAATGTCACCCCACGGCCACTTCGGTCAACACTTGAGCCAAACTCTCCGTTGCCGATGGCTCACTCGTCGCCGATCCCTCTCAGTATCGGAGTCTTACTGGTGCCCTTCAATATCTCATCCTAACACGACCCGACCTTACCTACGCCGTCCAGCAAGTGTGCCTCTTCATGCATGCTCCGCGCAAACTTTACCTCACGCTGCTCAAGCGTATTTTTCGCTACGTGAAGGGTACACTCTCCATCGGCTTACATCTCAGCTCTAGCCCCATCGACTTTCTTATCGCGTACTCTGACACGGACTGGGCGGACTGTCATGACTCTCGACGCTCCATGTCCGGCTACTGCGTCTTCCTCGACGACGCTCTAGTCTCCTGGTCCTCAAAGCACCAGACTATAGTGTCTCGGTCCAGCGCCAAAGCTAAGTATCGCGCCGTCACCGAGTGTTGCCTGCTTCGCTAACTTCTCCAGGAGCTCTATGCACCTATCCTCTCTACGACCATCATCTACTACGATAATATTAGTGTCGTCTACATGACCACCAACCCAGTTCATCATCGATGCACGAAGTATATAGAGATAGGCATTCACTTTGTACGTGACAAGGTCGTACTAGGACAGATTCGGATGCTTCATGTACCATTAGCGCACCAGTTCGCCGATATAATGACCAAAAGCCTCTCCACGTCTTTGTTTACTAGTTTTCACTTTAGTCTCTACGCCAATTTCTCTCTCGCTACGACTATGGAGGTGTTAAAGAGTTAGGGTTTTAATCTTACTGTACACCACATTACAAATTGAAAATCTTCCATATCAGTTAACATAACTTCTTTTATAATCTCTTGAATCTGCCATGGAATGACATGCATCCTGTAAAAAATTTACAACATGGACATCCAGTTTACATATTAAACTTCAATATTGTTGTTGGGAATAAAATTATCAAAATAAAGGGATAAAGATTTTTTATTTGTTAATCACATGTAATATGGGTTTTCCTTTTGAAAAATTTAAACCCTTTGGTACTCACGTGCCACTCTTTTGCAGGGCTCTACGAACGATAGAAGTGTGGAAATAGAGACATGGTATGATCTGGTCCTTTTGTATATAAGCACGTCACAGTGGAGGGATGCAGAACTTTGCGTATCAAAAATAAAAGCTATCAGTCCATATTCTGCCTTGGTTTGTCATGCTACAGGTGCTTTATGTTCCATTCATAATTCATCATGACGTTCCCTTTTCTTAGAATCATAGCACTGTATTAATAGCAAATCCTTTTCAGCAGACCATGAGAAGATGTTTACCATGAACTCATTGTTTTTAGTATTTACGAAGATGTTTACCATGCAGGAAAGCTATATGAAGCAAAATGTTTTCTGAAGGAAGCTTTTCGAGCATACTAAACAGTATTGGACCTTGAACCTAGACATGTACCAAGTTTGATATCAACAGTTATAGTTCTTCAACGGCTTGGCGAGAGACCCTTGCCTGCTGTAAGGTGTTTCCGTTTCCTAACTGATGCATTGCAATTAGACAGAACAAATAATGTTGCATGGTTCAACCTTGGCTTACTCTACGAAGATGAAGGGGGCAGTTCAGCACTTGAAGCTGCTGAGTGTTTTCAGACTGCTTTCTTCTTGAAGAAACTAACCCAGTAGAACCTTTTAGTTGACGCAGAGTTTAATCCATTGAATGTTGTAGGGATTTGGCTATAGTACAAAGTACTTACACAAGAAAGTTTCTAAACATTTTTTCCTTCTGGAACATTCTTTTTCTGCTTCACCATTCCAACATTTAGGAGAGGAGTGTGTAAAGTGCATAAATTACAAACACATATACAATTGTTACTTCCGTTTTTATGGACAAAATATTGAGATTATATCATGACACGAATTCCTGTTCAATCAATGGTTCACAGCTATTCTTTATATATGTTCAAAAAGAATGCTCTTCTTTTGTGGATCTTACTAATTTAGTTTTATCAGCCATGCTAATAGAGATTTTGAAGGAGGGCATAGCAAATGCTGTATCGAATTTCATATCAGTACATTGTCAGGATCAAAAGACTTCTTCAATGCTGAATACTATTGTTTGTTCATAGGTGTAAAATGTGTACAGTGACTAAAACCCTCAAGCGTATATAAGGGAGGTCGGGTTTATATATATACAGCCCAAGTCAATGGTCTATCTAACACCCCTCACAGTCGCAGCGGGAGGAGAACGAACGCAGATACTGGACCGAAAACTGGTGAACAAAGGCGTGGGCAGACCTTTGGTTATTATATCGGCAAACTGATGTGCCAATGGTACATGGAGCATCCGAACCTGTCCTAATGCGACCTTATCATAGACAAAATAGATATCGATCTCGATGTGCTTGGTGCGTCGGTGATGGACCGGGTTGGCGGTCATATAGACAGCACTGACATTGTCGTAGTAGACGACGGTCGCGGTGGAGAGGGGTGCACGGAGCTCCTGGAGAAGCTGGCGAAGCCAGCAGCACTCGACGACGGCGTGGGCGACGGCGCGGTACTCGGCTTCGGCGCTGGACCGGGACACTGTAGTCTGACGTTTTGAGGATCAGGATACGAGAGTGTCACCGAGGTAAACGCAGTAGCCGGACGTAGAGCGTCGAGAGTCGGGGCAGCCTGCCCAGTCCGCGTCGGAGTACACGGTGAGGGAGTCGATGGGGCTAGAGCTGAGATGCAGCCCGCTGGAGAGGGTGCCCTTCACATAGCATAGGATGCGCTTGAGCAGCGCGAGGTGAGGTTCACGCGGAGCGTGCATGAAGAGACACACTTGCTAGACAGCGTACGTGAGGTCGGGTCGGGTGAGTGTAAGGTATTGGAGAGCCCCGGCAAGACTCCGATAGTGAGAGGGATCGGCAACGAGAGCGCCATCGGCAGCGGAGAGTTTGGCTTGAGTGTCGACCGGGGTGGCCGTGGGGTGACAGTCGGCCATGCCCGTACGCTGGAGGAGGTCGATGGCGTACTGGTGTTAGGAAAGAAAGAGCCCGTGGGTGGAACGGGTTACGGAGATGCCAAAGAAATGGTGAAAATGACCAAGATCGATCATGGCGAACTCAGATTAGAGTCGGGCCATGATCTGGTCAAAGAAAAATATCGAAGACGCTGTGAGGACAATGTCATCGACATAGAGAAGTAGATAGACAGTGGTAGAGTCGATATGAAAAGTGAACAGGGAACCATCGGACGCAGAGACCACGAAGCCGATGTGCCAAAGATAGACAGCAAAGCGCTGATACCAAACACGATGGGCTTGTTTGAGGCCGTAGAGAGAGCGTTGAAGGAGACAGACGTCGTCGGGACGAGAAGGGTCGACGAAGCCTGGGGGCTGCTGGCAGTAGACTGTTTCTGTCAGGTGGCCGTGAAGAAAGGCGTTCTTCACATCTAGTTGATGGATCGGCCAGGAGCGAGAGGCAGCTAAGGTGAGGACGACTCGGATGGTGGCAGGTTTGACAACATAACTGAAGGTCTCGTCGTAGTCGACATCGGGTCGTTGGGAGAAACCCTGAACTATCTAGTGAGCCTTGTGACGGACAAGGGAGCCATCGGTGTGGAATTTGTGTTTAAAAATCTACTTATCAGTCACAATATTGACGTCAAGAGGTCAGGAAACGAGGTGACAAGCGTATATAAGGGGGTCGAGTTTATATATATACAGTGGCCTATCTAACAGGGCACATATATTACTGGAAAAATGAATGCAAGCGAAAGTGTGAACTTACTTGGAATCTTTGCATTTCATCTATAGCATTTAAAGATGAATAGGCAGTTCAGATTTCAGATACCTTGCAGTATGATTCTTCATGTTTAACTCACGTACTCACTCCATATTAGCAGATGCAAATCTAACTCTGCGCTGAGAAAAGTGTTTGGCAATTACTATCAGTTGCACTATGTGCGGAGCCGAAGCACATGCCAGAGAGGAGCTTCGAGAGGATGTCCTTTTTCCTGTATGCATGTGTCAAATTAGTGCAAAAATCACGAATGTTGATAGAGACAAGAAAAGCTTATTAGCACAAAGAATACCCTCTCTTGCAAGTGCTGCTCACGCGCCGCCGGCCAGCCGACCGGCGGCCATGCCGTCTGTCGCGTGCCCTAATCCCAAACTCATGGGCCAATGGGCACGGAGAAGACGAAAGGGGATCTCACGTTTTTAACTGAGGAAAGGCGGCGGCTCCGGTGGGTCGGAGATGCCTGCGGTCTGCCGTCGACGCGTGCGGTCACGCGGCGGCCGGCGTCGGCGGGCAAAAGGAAAGAGAAGGCGAGAAACGGAGGGAATATTTCGAAAGCTTTCGGCATCCAATTCTTCGGAAATGGGCCATAGGCTACTTTGTCTGAAGAGCCCAAGCCTAGTCTAAAACGTTGCCTTTGGTAGGCTGAATTCACCGGCAAATCCGAGACAAGAGGCCCATATAAGCCCAACTCCGCTGTGGAGTTTTGCATTGCTGGAATGCTGGTTGCTGCCGCCGCCGCATGGTAATCAATCTGCAATCTGAAAGAGCGTTCTCTGAAATCTCTTTCTCAGGAGGTTTCATCGAGAAACTAAGGAAGCATTTCCTACCGAAGTCCTTTTGGAATCAGTTTAATTCCTTCGATTTTCCTTTGAAAATGCTCCAAACCGAAGAAGTGGCCCTTTACATCTGACGCTTGGAATGTGTAATCGTGGATAACCGTCCCCTGTGCTGGATGCCTGGATGGTTGATAGGTCGGAATGTCAGAAGAACACTGCTTCCACCAGGCACCAGCCGTGACGAGGGCGGCGAAGAAGAACCTGCTAGGCTGCCAGCTACCGGCGAGGAGGCCATGAACGTCGCGTTAACTCCTCTATGCATGTGCTATTTTTTTCCCCCAAATTACAAGCGTTCAGGCGAAGCTCTTCAGAAGAGGAAGACCATCTGTTCGTCTCTCGGGAATTTCTGCTCGTGCGCCCAAGTTCGAGAATCAAGATGTCTTAAATATACAAAGTGCGGAGAAGTATCTAGAATTTCTTCCTCCGTCCCTACTTCTCAACCTAGAGTAAGTGAGCATCTTTTTTCAAGAAAATAGAGAATAGCTGAAACATTTAAACAAGTTTGATCGGATCATAAAAACCTAATTAGACGACACCATCCATTACGGGTCAATACACAATCCAACACCTCGGGCTACATTGTTAAAATTGCAAGAAAATGCAAGGTAAATACTACCCCGTTCTAAAATATAAAATGTTTTGTTCAGTAAATACTAAAATTAGGTCTAAAGATTTTTTTTACTTCAGTGGTCATTTTTAAATTTTAAATTATTCAGATTCTCTTTTCAAGCACTTGATTAATCAGAGAATTATTAAAATGATGAGAATCAACGCAGAAATATTTATATTATATTATAGTATAAAATTTAAATCTTAAAAATAATTATATTTTAAAATAAATGGAGTAGAAAACACAGACAGAGTTGACATCATCCATTACTATCAATACACAATCCAACACCAGGGCGGCTGGGCTACAATATTGGCAAAAATTGCAAGAAAATGCAAGGTAAATAGTACAAAACAGAGAGTTAAAAAGGCAGTAAGCATATGCTGCACGTCTGCTGTTTCTCCACCTAAGAGAAAGTACTTTGAACTAAATGATCTATTCGAACAAGGGAATGTTTACGTTTCCCTGGTTGCAAAAAAAAAAAAACAAGCTGCAACTTCAGATAAAATGGTTAATGATCACGTACTGTTTTCGTCCCAAGGAACAACTATGACTACTGATCCCCGTGTTTCCCTTCTATAAAGAAATACATCCAATTCTGATGAAAACTCATTGAGACATAGACTGTCAGCCTATGCATCCAAAAAACCAAAACTACGAGGCTAGTTCTTGCTGGGACAACGAAAGCTTTAGCTTCCATCAGTACATCAGAATCTTCCACCAAAAAAGAGTACATCAGAATCTCAGCACTGGAAATCACCTCGGGTACTTCAGTAAGTAGAGATCATGTGGAGCATATCCTGCAGAGACAATCCTGCTGCCAAAACGCCGCCCATGTAGTGAATGAGCAGCCATGCATGCAGCCTCCTTGCGCAAGAACTCTACAAGTATACAGCCAGCTTCGAGCGCACTGGTGTTTGAAGCCAAAGTGTTGTCTCTAGCATCGACTGCAGGTGCCTTCTCTGTGTAGCATTCGCTCACGCCAGTACCACCTTGTTGCTCGCTCTCCCTACCAGATTTGTCCGCTCCATCTCCAGGTGCAGCAGAACAACAGATTTCCGAGGACCCTGAGTCTGCATGTCCTTTCTCTAGTTTACCATCGTCCACTCCACGAGCATCATCTTGAGCATCCATAGAATCTGTCTGATCAGTTTCCGCGCTTTGATTGGTATTCTCATCTCCTGCTGTAGGTGCATCACACTCGCCAAGTCTGTCAAGCTGTTTGTGGTCCTCAACCTTGGGAATAGGATCTATGTCAAGCTTTACGAGATCCTGGACCTCACAAACAGAATGAACAGTATCATTTGTACTCTGATTCAATGCAGAACATTCCGCTCCAGTATCTGTGTAGTTGACATTGCCACCATATTCTTTGGGTTCAATCTTGGCGGATCCATCTTCAGGCTCAGTTATGGTATCCCCTGTAGTGTTGTCACTGCTAGCAGGATACTCTACAACATTTATAGATTTCACAGCTCCAAACCTGTCAATCTTAACCATAATGTAAGCTGAAAGCACCATAATAAGTAATACAACAGGAATGCAACAGAATCACCTATACCTTGCACACTCCACACGTACATCTTCTAATATTTCCTCCAGCTCAGATTTCGAAAGTAGCAAGTACTCTTCTTGGTCAAACTACATTATTGCATGTTTGTAAACAACTCACAACTTTATAGCGTAAGAAATGAGAAAAACAGTTCATCTGTTTACTGATTAATAAAGTGACATGCATCAAAGGCACAATGGTGGATTCCTATATCATTTGGAGCACATGTGCAACCACAGTGGTTCATAATGCATGTAGGAAACATGCCATGTCACTGATGGTTTAGATTCAAATATAGATGTTCATTGAAGGAAAAACTTATGAACAGAGTTGACACTGCAACATACCACATTTTTTAGCTGCAGGACCTTCGTTGGTTCTTCAAGAAGTGATTTGGCACTGTCAGGAATTCCATAAAATGGAGAAGCTTCGTTACCAGCCTGAAATTTCAAAGGAAACAGAGTGAGATTTAATTCAATAAAATGGATATGATAGATCTAAATGTTTGAACCTGCTCGGGAGGATTAGGGAACACGTGAACAGCAGTTAGGATGCATCCACCAAGCTTCATCCCGTTGAGGCCAGTACATGCCTTCGATGTAATGGAGTGATCAATGTACTGCACATATCAAATTGATCAGAAATCAGCTTGTCACTAGTATATTCATATGGTCTAGTTTTTTTATCTACTCTACAATGACATATTTAAAAAAAAAAAGAAGCTTTAGTTTAAGAATGTCAGGGCTTTCCAGACCTCAAGAAATGCACATGCCGCACCATGGTCTTCATTAAAAAGAAAGCGGTAAGCAGCCAATGGACCAAATGAACTAGCAATTTCCATGAGCTGAAAGAGGACAGTGCAGTAGCTTTTGAGGGATAAGAACATTAATAACCAAAATCCACATGCAGAGCATGATTACTGGATTAGCAACAAGTTATGCAAATATACTGGCAGATGCTTTTGTATTACCATCTCAGATGAAATCACTTCAGAAATCCCAGCGATGAAAATCTACAAAAGTTAAAAAGGTGAGACATCAGATGAGAGCTACTAAAATTCCAAGATAATCAAACCTACATGTATTATATTAGTTTCAAATAACAGTAGATGTATGATGTCCATGTATCAAACAACTGGCCAGAAAAGTAATAATTTCTATCAACCAGAAAAATGCAAATATTTTTTTCACTGCCTCTGGAAATATAGTCATCCATATCATAGATATGAGAATAGATCAATAGAACGACCCTGACTCTGGCAAGTTACCTTGTGTGGTGAATCTGCAACGACATCAGATATTAATTTAATCTCTTCAGAAGGCTTCTTAGGAGCAACATGCTGCATTGGACAGAAAAATATAACACAACATTAAAAACACAAGAAGAACGACTTTACAAACTATAATCTGTTCCAAAGTAGCTAAAATCATGCTATAGATGCAGAAAAAAAGCATATATGTAGAAAACATCAGAGTAATGGTCTGAGGGCAAACTATGTGGATAGCAAATATAACCAATTAATGATTCATCGATAGTTAGACTTGGATCTTAGCCCAAGCTAATGGGCTGAGTTTCTGTCTCTGTTCTACAGAAGGCATTATCACAATCTTCAACTCACGTGCCGATTTATCATGTATTCAAGTGTTGAAACAAGCATAAATTTTTGTACAAGGTCCTAGTGTTTTTTGTCAGGTGTACATCTTCCCTAAAATACTGATGTGCCTAGGAGTAGTGAGTTCTGTATTGTGTTGTTTGTTGATAACTCATACTACACAGTATTGTAGTCTTAGACAGTCATAATAAATAATTCTTGTTTACATCAAATAGCGACTACCAAAAAGCGTGCATCCTTGATTTGGTAGGCAGTTTTGTAAGTAGCAAATTAAATGAAGAGCAGCAAAAATACTTTTAAAAACAAACATATGAATTGAGTAAGCAGTCTGAAATTTTCACATAAAAATGGCATGTGATAGAATACAGCTGAATAGCTGATTGAGAAAGATGGTTGAATAAAAAGGATGAATCATGATAGTTTGTCAATTTACAGAATGAAAATAGAGACAGGAACTCTTCTGTGAGAGTGATCTTTTTCGGTTAGTGATATATTTAAAATGTCCAGTAAAATGAGCCATGCCTAATTTGTGGATCAATATAGCATATGATTTTCTCAAAAATACCGAATTAAGCTGAAACTTATTTTCTTTAACACAGAATTGCTAAAAATGTATGAAAAGTTAGTTTTAAGAAAAAGGTCATGAGAACTCACTATAACACAATAATAATTAAACAGGCTTGGTCCCTTCTATTGTCATTAGCATTTAGCAAACAATTTTGTAAACAATTAAATATCAATGCATCTTAGTGCTACAAACAGTAAAGGGGATTAAGGTGTTTTATTGAGTTAAGAAATCAAAACCACTTGTAAGTCGCAAAATGATCATGCACCCAAAAAAAGGTCACAATGCGAATGTATTTCAAGCAATATACTCATTACAATACTGAACATCAGAAGCAGACAATAAATCATTTGTGATTTGTGAAGCCACTTAATATATGTGTCACACAAATCTGGCATATTGACACAAATCACACTAGATGTCATGTTGACTTACATCAAACTAATATGCTTGGTATCTTTAGTTGTTTCCAAAAAAAAGTGGAACAACAAACAAAGGAAACCAATGTAAGGGTGCATGTTTGACTCCGGGTTCACCTTGATCTATGTACTTCTAAAATGACCAAACGGTTGCTCTACTAACAAAATTGCATGAGTTCAAGCGATCAAATCATAATTCTAGTAGAGAGAATATTTGTGACACATTCACATTGCACTATTGTCCAGCCTCAGTCATGTTAGAATGGCAACATGGCTAACTCGACATTTATCAACTATCACATTGTACTCATGTTGCCATGAAACAAGATTTATGGATATTCGGAACCAAGACAGGAAGGTTATCTTAGAAATCATCATGCTCAAATCTTCGCTAATAATACATTTACTTGAACCATGTTGTGCAAGCTGTCTTCCTAATTTTTCCATGAACTGAGCACCATAAGGACTCTGCCAGCATTGTAATCAGCAACCAATAATTCTGGAAGAAGCAGCAGTCAGATGATATTGGCATTACACCTGGAAGCCTGCTTAACAAATCCTTTGCTTGACGGTCCTGAACGTGAATTATGACATACCCAATTAAAATACCCTATTTAAAAGATTCCAACATGACCATCAGATGATAATTTCTTGGGTGATACAAATATATGCCATGAATAAATCCAAAAAAGCAACTCTGGAATACTTTTTGCACCATGATAAATATTAAAAAACTACTCTGAAATATTTTTTTTCTTAAAGAAATACATCCAAGCATTTAATGTCACCCTATTCAAACAGAAATTAACATAGCATCTGATACCAACCTAGTCAGCACTTCTCACTTTAAAAATTTGAGTAAAACGTAAAAGCATTAAGTATGGTGTTCTATTAATTATTTAGATATAAAATAATGCAGTCTATGGACACAACACTCCAAAATTATATACACAGACCTACAGCAAGGAACAAATGAATATTTGCAGGCACAGTAGTTCTTCTGCCACCATTTCACAATTGAAAGTAGACATTTGTAACCTAAGCAGCTTAAATCAAGTGATAATCTGCTCTATGAAATCCTAGCATTGCCATTTATTACAAGGGTAGTACTGAAAATGTTAGCATCTGACCATCAAAAAGAGGTATCCAAGTATAAAATGGAAATAACATGCAAAGTTCAGGAAAGGCCAAACAACCAGCATGCCCATATGATTGTTAATCATTTCTTTAAGTAAAGCCACCTCAAAAGGGAAACCTTTCTTAGCTGTGAAATGAATTCCATTTATGTGGTAAGCATGTGAAATGTTCAAGAATCCTACAAACAAACAAGAGAATCACAAGCTACAAGCCTTCATGCATTAATTATAAACTAGGGGCACATAGCTAACATCACAATACCATTTATTGGAACATTCAGCATCACTCAGCTACATATAAAAAAAGTGTCAGACGTCCAGAAAGTAATGAACACTACTTCAAGATATTTGGAAGGTTGGTTATAACTTAAGTCTATCAATCAGAAGGGAAGGAGGCCTGGTGGGAGAGTTGATACAAGCAAAGTCGAGTAAAACCTAATCAGTTACAAGCAGACTCAGATCAAAAGGTGAATAAATCCTCAATTCCAAGCTGACTAGGTCATGCAATGATGAATACAGAAAGATTGCACAAACCAAATTGGAGGAACGACAAGGGTAATCTTGTGTCTTGGAAACATGCAAGCAAGTTATACAGCTCGCCACATTTTATGTAATAGCACTATGCAAAAATAGCTATATACTGATAAATCATAGTAATGCTAAGATGTTTGATCAGCCCACCAGACGTTATTTTAAAAGTAATACCAATCAATAAGATCCCAATCTCCATAAAAGTAATACAAGTATTGTACAGTTGCAATTATCTGAAATTACTGCCAACTTCAATAAATATAATAGAAAATTAGAGCATATGAGAGATTGTTGCAACAAGAATTTCTAGAAAATTTATTTTACCGGAAATCATCAGATCAAAGCGACATGCAAGCAAATCTCAAAATCATCTATTGACAAGAGATGTAAAAGGATGGAATCTTACTGCCATTTCAACATATTCTTTAGGGCGTCTAATTTTCAAAGAAGATCCACCGAAAGATTGTCCGTCAAAAGAAAGAGCTGCTGTAGCATCCTCTGGTGTAAGAAATTCAACAAAGGCCTGACGTTTGTCCATGTTTATCTGCATTGAAGGAGCATGGCATATCACTAAATGCTATTAAGAAACATTTGCAAAAGTATCAAAAGGTGAGATAGTAGTTTGCTCACCACACAACTGAGGCATGGTTGTTTGGACCTCTGGATATGGCTCACACTAGATGACAGCAAGAACTCATTCAAGCAGCCAATCAGCATGTCTTCTGTAGCCGAACTTGGTAGATTTTCAATGTGCAATCTCCTAAGCGGTCGGGTAGCTTGTGTCAGCTGGACAGAATCAACAGCCAAACTACTCCCTGTCAATATGGCTCCAATTGTAGTGTTCGGGTCCTGCTTTGATGTGGTAAAATTGGCAGGAACAGAGGAATCCTTTTGACCAACAGTTGACTGCAAATTGGTAACCAAATTAGATTTGTCTGCTGCCACAGGAGGCTGATCCCATGTGGCTGATTTCTTTTCTGAAGACCAAATAACTGGAGAAGCAGTCTTGATAGTTGTCTGTTCATCTTTTGGTGCTGTTTTCCTTTTCCTTGGTGAGTATCCACCAAGCCGACTTTCATATTTCCAGTAAGACCCACTACTGTACCCAACATTCCAAGATGTTTTATGCCTGTCAGCTTCAGCATGCTTCCTTCTTGTTTTGTCCATGGAGTGATATGAAGCATAATAATCATGACCATGTCCACGATAGCTATGCCTTTGTTCCCTTGAGGATGGCGAGACAGATCTGTCATGTCTTTCTCGATCATGATCCCTGCTTGTAGACCTTCTCCTTTTTGACCTGGGCTCTTCATGGTGCATTTTTGCATACTCTTTCCTCCCATCTTTTCTATCAAAATGTTTGGGATCTTGCAATTGCACAGCATCCTGTTTCTTCAGTGCGGGTCGATCAACCTGAGAACTCTTCTTATCGTCAAAGCCACGGCCTTTTCTCTTTCCATCAGTTCGCCTCTCACTCCTCTCTTTGCTTCTATCATTATCAACTGGTTCATCAATCCATCTTTTCCCAGGTCCTTTTTGGGATTCCTGTATTGTTGCATCACCGTCCCTTGCTGTAGTCTCACCATGGTTCCCACCTCTGCTTTTGCCAACCCGACCACTCGTGCATGTGCTCAGTTTATGAGAATTATGATTGCCTTTGTCTTTGTCAACTAAATGACTATCGTCTCTTATGGATGACCACTCTTTCTTGGAACCCTTCTTTGGTGCATCTCTTTGATCATCTTTCGATGGGACCTTCACCTTAACTTTCAAGTTATCTGTCTTGGAGCTGCCTTTTGGCTTATCTCTCAGGTTGTCTTTCTTGGAAACCTCTCTTGCTGTATCTCTCATGTTGTCCTTTTTATGCTCTTCCCTTAGCATATGTCTCATATCATCCTTCTTGGAACCCTCCCCTGGTCTATCTCTATTATCCTTTTTGGAATCCTCCACAGGAATATCTCTGAGATCCTTTCTGCTTTTGGATCCTCTTGCTGATTCCAAATGATTGGATTTACCATTACTGTTCTCTTTGAACCCATCCTTGGTTTTCTTAGCTTCTGAAGCGGTTTTGTTTTCACGACGCGACATGATATCCTGAATGCTCAAAGGCCTTGTGCGAGCAGCTGTCCCATCGCTTGTGATTCTCCCAGAATCCTTTTCATTCTGTACTCTTCTACTCATCTTGCCCCCAAACCAGGAATTTCGACAAGATAATGAGATCCTAAATTAGTTGGCTCATCATAACCCGAGGACCATGACAAGAGCAGCTTCCAACACCATGTGCCTCTTCTTCCTGCAGATCTATACCAATATAGGTGTCAAAACGATTCAACATATTTTAAGCCAATAAGGATACATCTGAGAACCAGCGGTAATTGTCAATAATACACAAAAGACACAATGGTGCAAGGGCAATGCAATCTCATAATCAATGACAAGAAAAGGCATGTGCATTTAGGTATGCATAAATCTTAAAGTAGAGTCATCCACAACTATACGGAAGAACGCGGCATACATTTTCAACAATCATGAAGTCCTCGATATGGCAAATTGTTTTGCACGCAGAACTACCCAACAAAGAACACAAGAAGACATCGATAATAGTAAACCTTGAGTTTGCCCACCTAAGCCTTGTTAGATCAGACTGAGAACTGATAATGATCAGGTGCACCTCTTTTCACAGATACCGCTGGATGACAGGACTGCAGCAGTAGAACTCAACAACAATCCTACCAACTTTTGTCAAATTATGCATAAGCAGTGTATCCCTAATCATCTCAATATGAACAAGAAGTCATCCTAATGCTAAGGCTCTGTTTGATTTCCATGAAACACAGTCAGCTTTGGGGCTGGTTCTGGAGAAACCCAAGCAACCCAAAACGAGAGGTAAAAAAGCATACGTGAAGGTGCTTTTAGCAGGTTGGTCTTAGGGTGTTGCCACTGAAGTTGGGATCAAATTTCCCACTATCACGTATGCAAGTTTCCAATCCTCTCAAACCTTGGTCATTTCTACCCATCCTTAACCCATTCTCTCACGCGCAATTTTGGGGTGCCCACGCCGTCCCCGACCTCCTCTCCAGCGGTTCCAGCCAACACGTCTCCTCGCCTCCTCAGCTGTCCCGCCCTGCTCGTCCAACCCAACCTCCTCGCCGTATGCCCCTTCGCCGCTCCCGACGACCACCACCTTCCCCAATCGTCCTGCGGCACCTATGAGTACTACACGAGGGGCCCAAAAAGCTCACGCACGTGACCTCCAAATCATCGCATCAAAACCTCGCGGCAAAGAGGAATGGAACACTACAGCGGGAGGAAAGGAAACCATTCACGGGCAGTAGCGCGAGGACCTGGAGAAAGCGGGGGCAAATCCGGGGTGGCGGCAGGACGCCGCAATCCCGGCGCCGCGGTGGTGGTGGCACCACGCTGGTGGGTGGTGGTGGCTGCGGGGGGACTGGCTCCGCCTCCGCGCGATCCCTTCTCCCTCCCCCACGCTCCGGGCTCCGCCGCGTGGTGAGATGATGAGAAGTTGGGAACGAGACACCACCGCGGCAGACGGCGACAGTGCTTTGGGCTGCGGCGAATTGGGTTCCGAACGATATGGCTTGGACTTGGGGCTTTGTGCTGCAGGCCTGCAGCTAGCATGGCCCGCAACGTGCCAGATGAGACTACTCTACCCTTGAGGACTGCGCCTACCGCAGGTAGTCACGCACGCGGTTGTGCGGCTGGCCGTCGCACGTTCGATCCATGGAATCGACGCGTGCAAGCCTCACTAGGGTTTTTTATCCCTTTTTTTTTTCCAGAACCATTTCGATTGTCTCTACCCGTTAGGCATAAATATATACGTACCAGTGTGACGGTATATTATTTGTGCATGGGCCTTTAAGTCTTAATCTTAATTCTAGCGTTGATTAAAAATATACACGTGTGTATATACGTAGTGGTATAAATTTATGTGAGTCCTATAAAAAAAAGAGACTAGCCTGAAATTCTATACTCTTTAAAATAGACTAATAGACTACGTAGTATATGAAACACTCTCTCTATTTCATCAGTGGCTCATTTGACATTTGATTACGTTAATAGATGGCTTTTGGGTTTAGAACGTGACTTCACTAATATTTCTTTAGCAGTTCAGACCCGTTCTTCGAAAGGACAGTTATCGCGGTTTTCAAAAGCTATTGAGGTTTGATCAAATTTTGCTTAATTATCTGTTTCTCCCTTTTTAAGAAGAATACTTTGTTAAATTTAATTGTAATTTTCTTTTTTATGATTTTCATACCGGTTTTTATTTTCCTTAATATAAATCAGATAGACATCTTTGGTCAAATAAAAAAAAGCCTGAGTTGGAGCCGGCCATTTGCCAAAGAGAGCCAGAGCCAGGTGTTGCATACTCCTACTTGCGACTGCGAGCCATCATGGCGTCGACTTGCGAGTTACTAGCCCCTTCGCCGGTGACGTACGGTAGGGTCCCCGTGCCTCTTGGAAAAGGTAGGGACGCGTACTACAGGCTGCAGGCCCATCAGCCAGGCCACCGCCGATCGATCGGCCGACCGGCTCATCAAGGCAATTATTCATATCTAAGTGAGTGTTTCCTCGGCCTATGCAGATCCAAACATCCAAACACGTATGTTTTTTTTATGTAGATGGGTTGGGACAGTACTTTTTTGTGTTGCACCGTATATTATTGCTCGGTAGATGATTATTTTAGAAATATATGTATCTGTATAAAACTACATTCGATTGCCAAATGGTTTTTAGGCATGTAAACTATGTTTATAATACCATAAATTAAAAAAGATTGGCCTATTTCTAGCATCACTGTTCGCGCCAAATCAGTCCTCCTATTCGTTAATGGAGATCCGATGAAATGTCACGAACACAACAAGGTCTGAGAGATTTATTTTACTTTAGTACAATTACTTCGGTTTCGAGATCCCTTCGTCGGGAGCTGTAGTTACGGGTGTACCAATCAATTTGATTATATAATTGACAAGCAGATAAACCGATGAGTCAATCAGTCGATAGCCCGATATAAGCTCCTCCTATCGGCTGGTTGCTGATATGGGCTAAAACACTCGTTTATCGGCTAGAAAGCCATAAAGACGTAAGTAGATGACGACAAAGAGAATAAAAGACACATTAGTTATAGTGTCGATGACGTTCTAGAATAGAGTATAGCTTAAAATAAAATAAAAGACCTATCGACTATAAAATCAATGGCACTCCGAATAGAATATGCGATAAGTAGCAAGGAGCAAGATCCGATCTCTCAAAAGTATGAGACCGAGCGACCGCCATGATATTACCATTAAAGTCAGTCTCGATAGATCGGACCGAACTGAAATAGTATGAGATTGAGGCTAACGGCAACGAGACGGCGGATACTAGATCAGATGTACGGGCGGAAGAAAATGGCGAACCCATCGGCTAGCTGAGCCGATGAGAAAAGTTCTTTGGAGATATGTGTGTATCGACTGAGAAACCGATACACTAGGCATGATGCTCGATGTGTGGATAACTTATCGGCTAGCTACTCTAATGAAACACCGAGTAAAGACCTATTGGCTTATGTCTTAATCTATTATCAACAGTCTAGTAGGTCAAACCTAATCGATACAGCACGAAATTGATAACAGTAAAAAGAGTTTGATAAGCTGATAGATCCCACGCGAACGTGATGTAGTATATTCGATTGGACTAAGAAGTTAAACCTAACCGATGCAGCCTTAAATAGAGTGAATACACCAAGATAACGACGAGACTTACCTATTTGCTAGAGTTTATACCTAACCGATACAGCTCTGCGTCGAGAGTCAGAACTTAACAGTAAAAATCCTAGATAAGTTAGGGTAACAATGCGTCGAAAATGTATTTGATCGAGAGATGAATTATAAGTTTTCAGATGGTCTATATTTATATTTTGGAATTACAATAGTCCGATACAGTTATAAAACAACATCCAGACGTTATTTGTCTAAGAAATTAACAAAATAATTAAACCTACCTATTTTACGAGATATATTCTATAGAGATAAAAGTAATATGCCATAATTTTCACGACTACTATTCATTTAGATAACTTTTTATTTTTTGTCAATCGAATTCATCCTTAATCTGTCCCATCGACTATATCAATCGAATTCTTTTCATAAGTTAGCTTAACAAAATTTTGGTGTAAATGCAACGCAATTGAGCAGCACACCATTAAAAAAAGATAGGCCCCGTTCCTGGCAAACCAGATTTAACTTTATTCAATCAAACAATACAGCATCCATAAAAGGTGGTCCTCATCCCAGGCAAATAAGATTTAAAAAATTTATGGAATCAAACAATACCACACCAAAAAGGTAAGGCCCATCCCAGCCTTTTTTAACCCTGGTCCATCCCAGTTAAATACACTAAATATGAAAATTACCGAGCATTAATGTACGCACAAATCTTGAAGCACAACATATGTCTGCGGAAATATAAAGCACGACGAACGACATGGATAGCACATGTCGAAATCGCGGGGAATTCATAAGGTTTGCAAAAACCATTAGTAGACCGGAATGCAAACCCGCGCGGTTTCATTGGTAATCACGCTAACCGCTCGAAAACCAACAAAATTGGTGAAATTCAAACAAATTTTACCAAAATTAAATTTTAGTAAATTATACTCATGGTACAAGTTAATAGGAGTATGATCTAGTATAAAAACTTAAGAAGTAAACATTCAAGTGTAATAACTTGGTAAGTGGGTGTGTTCTAATACAGATTCTTAATAATTTAGTATTTTTTATGTAATAAATTGGTCAGATAAGTGTTGTTTTGGTTAATGAGTTTAGATAAGTATTTTCACAATATCAATATAACACTACAAAGCAATCCTATAGATATATTACATTTTGCTCATTCAATTTGCACAATCTATTTGGATTTTTTTCTTCATCTTGTCAAATCTCAACTAAAATACAAAAAATTATGCAATGTAAATTTTAATTAACTTTTAATTACTAGAATGATAAAAATTAAGTATGCTATATTGACAAAATAAGTATTTAGACTGAACATGTATAAAAAATCCTGCGTTAACACTAAATATTAAATATTATTGTACATTTCTTCTGAGTTTTTGCACCGTATACTCATTATAGACATCTAGCAAGTTATTATACTATAACGTTTATTTTTTGTATTGTTAGAAAAAAAGCCCATGCTTTGTATGGGTAAGTCTTTTTTTCTGTCAGGTAAGGCTATTTAATAATATACCCCCATCTATTTTAAAATATAACTACTTTTAAAATTTAAATTTGTTAAAAAATACAACTACTTATTCAGCACAGTCATTTCTAATTTCAACATTAATTCCTCCAAAAGTAACATAATTAGTTATATTTTGAGACGTAAGAATAGATGATTATCACCTTGAAATAACAAATGAAATTATGTTACGCAGACTATGCAGTTTGTAACCGTAATAATTTGCAAACTTATCTCGATGATTCCGTAATGCGTTCCTTTACATTAGTTATTCCTGTTTTTATTGTACATGATCCGGTTGGTATAACGTGATAGTTGTCACAATTATTAGGCAAAGCTTGTTTTGATTTTAAATCAAATAAACGCGAAGGCTAAGCGGTGGCCATGGCGCACTCTCTCTCCCAAGCTGTTCTGTCTCTTGCTAGTTGCTACTGCACGCACAAACACGCTTTTCTCAGCTGGGACTCAGAAATGACGCGGAGAGTGACGCGGGCGCGGGGAGTCGCGGTCTCGAGGAGGACACAGGCGACGGACGAAAATTACCGGCAGAAAAACTATTCATTTTTATAATAGTAAAGATTGTACGAAATTGCACCTATCTATCAAGTTGATGTGCTGGTTTACCACGGCATTTTGGCAATAAGCTTCCCGGGCTATAAAAATAGCCTCAGCTCACACCATACGCAGCAGCGGCACTTGCCAGCAGCAAACAGTCTTCTTGCATGGACAAAACAATGGTGTTCTCCCAGCCGCAAGACCTCGTCGTCCTCCTCCGTTTCCTCGTGCTTCTTCTCCCCGTGTACATCTACCTCAGGTACTCGAGGAGTGCAAAGGCCAACCCGTTGCTTCCCACCGAATGGCCGGTAGTCGGCATGCTCCCTTCCATCGTCGGCAACCTCCACCGACTGTTCGACTACGCCACCGAGTTCCTCGCCGCCTCCGGCAACAGCTTCGAGGCGCGCGGCCCGCCGATGTCTGGCCTGCGGTTCTTCATCACCTGTGACCCGGAGAACGTGCGTCACATCTTCATCTCCAACTTCAACAACTACCCCAAGGGCGAGGAGTTCGCGTCCATCTTCGACGTCATGGGCGACAGCTTCTTCAACGCGGACGGCGAGTCGTGGCGCCGCCAGCGCGCGAGGGTGCAGCACGTCATGAGCAACCAGCGACTGCTCGCGTTCATGGCCGCATGCTGCCGTGGAAAGGTGGAGAAGGGCCTCCTCCCCATCTTGGCCCACATGGCGAGCACCCGTGCTCCGTTCGACCTGCAGAGCCTGTTCACCAGGTTCACGTTCGACATGACGGCCATGCCGGTGTTCGGAGTGGACACGTGCCTCCTGTCCATCAACATGCCACCTCTCGACGTCGCGAACGCCATGGACGCCGTAATGCAGGTCGGCTTCTTCCGCCACATCGTGCCGGTGTCTTGCTGGAAGCTGATGAGGAGTTTAGGAATCGGTCCGGAGAGGAAGCTCGCCGCGGCACAACGCTTGCTACGTCGGTTCGTCGCGGAGATGATCGAGAAAAAGCGGTCCGCCGCCGTCTACACGGCCACCGACGACGAGAAAGACGGAGCTCCGCCTGTGGACATCGTGTCATCTTACATCGACGATCCGGAGTACGTCGACAAGGATGGGAACCCCAAGGAGTTCATGTACGCGACCTTCATCAACTACATGGTCGCCGGGCGCGACACGGTCGGCACGGCGCTGACGTGGCTCTTCTTCAACCTCATCAAACACCCGCACGTCGCGGCAAGAATCAGGAAAGAACTGGCGCCGATCGCGTCGAGAAAAGCCGCCGCCGCCAAGAACGGCTGCATGGTGCTGTTCGAACCCGAGGAGACCAAGCCCCTCGTGTACCTCCATGCGGCGCTGTTCGAGTCCATGCGGCTTTACCCGCCGGGTCCGATCGAGCGGAAGGCGACGCTCGCCGACGACGTGCTCCCGAGCGGCCACACGGTGCGCGCCGGCGACAACATCCTGATACCGCTCTACTCCATGGGCAGGAACGCGAGCGTGTGGGGCAAGGACTGCGCGGAGTACAGGCCGGAGCGGTGGATGACGGAGGACGGCAAGCTGCGGCACGTGCCGGCGCACAGGTTCATGCCGTTCAACGCCGGGCCGAGGTCGTGCCTGGGGAAGGACATCTCGGTGGTGCAGATGAAGAGCGTCATCGCCGCCGTGGTGTGGAACTTCGACCTGGAGGTGGTGCGCGGGCACGTCGTGGAGCCCAAGCTGTCTGTCGTGATGCAGATGAAGAACGGGCTCAAGGTGAAGGCGAAGAAGCGGTAGATCGTGACATGCACCCAGAAGTAAAAAGGTACTACGTACGTGTTGTAAACGGTTTGTACACTTGTATGTTTTCAACATTAATTACGTACGCACTACGTATCTCTCTCTAGTCTGTACTATGGTTTTTTCTAGATCCCACCTTAGCTAGTTATATTTATCAATGTCAACTTACTATTTTGTTGCAGGCACTGTATTGAGTTTAAAGAATTTCTCTTAAAGGTGAAAACTTATGATACGGATTTTGTTGACTAGATCATGGCAAAGGTGGTGCACACACGTGTCATTTTCTTTTTTAAAAACATTGTGCTAGATGATTATTTTGTACGGTTAAAATGTTATTATAGTGGGTTGTAATATGCTGTCACATAATATATATTTATTGTTATGATTGTTATTAATAAATTCTGATATGAGAGCCAGCGATATTTACTATAATGTTATTTTCTTTTTTTAATAATTATAGACTATATATTCTAACTATATAAATTAAAAATGATCTTGGAATAATTATATCATCTTAATATAATTACTTAGGATTAATAAAGCTTCCTCTAGCTAAAACATGTGATATATGTAAACGTTTAAATGGAAGGACCATATGAAGCCAGGCTTACAATTTGGTAGTTCTAGCTGTAGCTGCATAGCTCAGCCGTTCGACACTTCGACTGCAGCCGCTGACCCGCTGCTGCTCCTCCTGGCTGGTTTCCTGCTTCTGATGGCTGGCTGCAGCCGCGCGCTGTTGCTGCTGCTGGTTGGCTGCTGCAGCTACAGCACAGTTGCAGCCAGCAGTAACGAACAACGTATTAAGCTAGGGGAATAGGAACGTCAGGCCCATTGAACGGCGTGATTTAGGCCCAATATTCGATTACATTGCGGCCCATTAGACTGCGTGATTAGTCTCAATATTCGATTACATGATGGGCCCAATAACAGCTCAAGTTCTTGATTCCCTTGACCCATTATAGTACCAACAGCTTATAATCTGGCTTGACTTAAGGCCCACTAATAATCCATTATAACTTTTGTCCCACGTCGACCGGAGACCGAGCCAGAACTACCAAAAATTATCTGACGAGAGGACTCCTCTCTAAAAAAACAGAGACGACAAATAATGTATTTTTGAAATATGGTCAAATTTAAGTCAATTCAATGAAAATTTACCAAACTTTGGTGCCTGGAATATCCTGACCCACTCTTCATCTGCCTCATAATAAACAAATACAGTTCGAATGGTAAAAATTATTTCACTTGGTTCGAAACTATCCTCAAAACTAGGTCAGATTAAAATCTGTATGACAATTGAGGCCTAAATATCCGGTATGGTAACCAAGGAGAGATGGTTTGGTTCTAGACCATTGCACATGAAAAACAAATTAGATATTAATATATTTTTAAAAAACAACTTTCAGAAAGTACACTTAGAACACGAGGGAAGAGTCTGACAACACTGGCTGCTGAACAATTAGATGGGTGTTAAAATATTCATTTTTGACTTATACTTTCAAATTTAGCTAGTTAAATTATGACATCACAACCCATTTAAACACATATAATATTAGACAAATTGGGTAAACAAATAATAGCGCGAAACTCATCTCATCAGGGACCTAAACGAAAAGCAGGGAGGAGGTGGTTATTGGTTAGCGAGGAAGTAAAGCTAGACGCGCGAGCATCTGCCTCCCTCTTCCCCGAATCCAATCTTCCTCTCCCCCTCTCCCCCTCTCCCCACCAATTCTGCCCGGCGCAAGCAATCCCACCGAATCCTCCCCTCCCGTCTCAAATTCTCGTCGCCTCGTCCCCACGCGCACCACCTCCTGCTCATTCGATCCGGAAATTCCCCGGGGTCCTCTCGGCTTTTGCGGCGATTTCGGTTGGTTTCCTCACTCCCACAGCTTTTGTTTATTCCGGCGGATTTTCGCTGGCCCCCGTTGGTAGATTTGATTCGATTCTCTGCGCCTTTGAGTTTGGATTATGGCTTGATTTTGCACCGATTTGTTTCTGTTTAATCAGCTAGGTGTTTGGAAATTCTGGGGCTATTTCGACCCCAAGATGGATTGAATTGAGTCAAGGGATCGAAGTTGGGGTGACGCGGAGTTGATGCCACCCGGCGATGGATCGTCGCAGCTTCAGGAGTGTTTCTTTTAACGGCAGCGGTAAGAATTTGGCCTCTCCCTCGCCGGCGGCGGGATCACGAGCACTCGCGGCCGCGCCAGCCGGCTCGAAGGGGGACTCTCTTGTATCCACCGAGTGCATGGCGCTGCTGTCGCCGCATCCGGCGGGCGGCACGGCGCGGAAGGGCCTGAGGGGATCGAAACGGCGCGTGCAGTGGAAGGATAGGCGTGGGAAGAAGCTCGTCGAGGTCAGGGAATTCCAGCCTAGGTAAATAAGCTTCCTCTGTTAAATTTGCGCATCTTTTCGTTGTGCCTTTGAGCAATTTTTTCATTTCATTGTCTGGATAAAATGCGAGCCTATGTTAACGAGATTTCGAATGAGAGATCCTAAAGCACCCCTTATAAACTCCCGTCTTATTTGTTCCGGTCCAATTGTGTTGGATCGATGTGCTGGATATCGTGGTTTTGATGATCGTTTTATATGCAGTAGACAGCGCTATATTTTGGCTAATGTTTTTCACTGCTTGGCTAGACAACTTAGCTGCATAGGGTTGTTCAGATAGGTAAATGGCCTGTGAGGATGTCTTCTAGGCCCATTGCCAAGCAGGAAAGTGGACAGATGTTGCGTGCTATTTTTTTTTTGTATTTGCTAGAAGAGGTTAAGCTACCAATACAACATTCACAGTAAAAGTATGTATTTGGCAGAATATGACATTAGAACATGCTGTTAGGAATGTCTCAAACTCTAGTGTGCTGCTCCCAACAAGATGAGCTGAATTGTTTGGCTTTGGAGCTTTCAATCATCTAATTTGAGTAAGTTGGGTAAATCCGCAAATCCTTTTGGTGGCCTTTTCTCTTTTCCGAACTAACCTGGAGCTAGAAATTAGCTGAAGCTCATTGTGATCAGTTTACTAGATTTTTATAATTGCGGATGTGGTCTTCAAATTATTAAAAATGAGACAAATACGTTATCGTAAAGATGATGTCTAGTCACTATTGTACATTGATGGGAACATATATGAAATGATTGCATAGGGCCTCTTAGAGGACTGACTCACAATTGGCACATGCACCTTAAACATTCTTATTTGGATGTCAACCGCCAAGGATGGTCTTTGGTGGCATATCCAGAATTTCAAATGGAACAATATACTGGGAGAAGCATGTAAGGAGGGAAAAAAATCACAAATGAATCAAAAGCTGGAATCTGCTGCATTTTCTAGTGCCAGAATTATTAACTACAAGCCTCTTTACCTATTAAGAAAAGTGTGTGCTGTTTAGTTTGGACATATTCTTCGGGTGCATCGCTAGCCAAAAAATGTTTTTTGTTGATTTTGTATCAGCACTTTAGTTTAGAAAGCTTAGCCATCAGTGAAATGAAAAAAGGCAGGAGCCTTCATAATCAAATTATGGTGATATATCTTTTGCGGCTTCTCGATTTCCTGTCAGTTTATGATCATTTGAATTTAGTTATTCTAGATGCCTATTAAATCATGCTTATTTAGTTTAGTTTAATTGAACGTGTATTACTGGCCCATGTGAAGCTGCACATGTTAATTAATAGTACGTCATTGACAATCTGATACCCCCCTTTTAACCATTATTAAATGTAGTTCAAAAGAAGTGGTACTTAAAACACAAGTAATGAAGGTTGACATGATTTGATATGTACAGTCAACTGGGCAGCTAGACAAGTTAATTCGATCACATGTATATACAATAATAAAGCATTGTTCAAGTGACATAATTATTTTGCAATCTGGAAATGCACAACCTGACCTACAACTAAAGATGTACTCTGCTTCTCAAAGGGGTTTTTAAATGTTTAGTGTTTCTGTATATGTTTTCTTTTCTGGTGCATGTATCATATAATAGATTAGTCTCTGCTGGGATTCTAGCTCCATCCCAGTCTGATTAACAGCCAACTAGAAGACATGATCACATCTCCAGCCTGAAGGTGGCTTAGTGGTACAAGAATTTTGATTATATGGCCAAACTTTAAGGAGATTGACTGTACTGATAAGCAGTACTGTTAGGATTTATAATCCTTGCGCTACTATGTAGATTTTGGAAGAAAATTTCAAATTTCCTACACAAACTTTTGTGGGGGCACTATCCCCAGACTTTACATCTTCTCTAACACGTGTAATCTGTGGCATGAGCTCAGTTGGGACTTGTAGGCCCCGCTTGTAGCATCGGGAATTTCAAAAGAATTTTTGTAGAAATTTGATAGGAATCAGGAAATATTCCTATGTTCTATAGAAGCAACAAAATAAAATCACAATTATCATCAATGCCTACTGTTTTGATATATATAACTATTCTGCATGGGAATGTCGATTATTAAAGAACTTTGCAATTGCAGGGATATAGTCTTCTTAATTGTACGAGCTAAGTGAACCTCTGTTAATCTGACATTAAGCCTATCATGCTGTGGAGCTGCTGGCCGCCAGTATGGTTGTCTGCTTTGGCCATCTAATCCTAGTCCATGACAAAGTTGGTAGCTAAATTAAATATGCCATTGACATGTAATATTACACAAGAATTAGAGACAGTTGTTGCCTGATACCGTTCCAGAGGTTTGGCAGCATGAAGTTGTGAACACATTTACTGTGCTGATAGTCCTAATAGTCATCAACTGAATAGCTTTCCTTTTAGGGGAACATTGGTAATTGATCAATACTGAATCTGTGGGATTAATGAAATACTAGATTATAGGCTTCAGTAACAGATTGCTTGGACAATGATGATGGGAGCAGAATTTCCTCGAGCCCACTTTATATGAAATTGTTTTAAACTAGGGAGTTCTTTTTGGTGGTACACCTATGATGATCAAGATGTTTGCTTTACTTGTTTACAGATTTCCATGTTTGGTAACTTATTGTTCTTGTTTATTCTAAAATATTGTTTCTGAATGGTGAGTACCTTTATTGACAGAGCCATAAAATTTATTGGGGATAGCTGAACTGAGTTTTGTGCATAGAACTGCAAAAGACCATCCCTGAATACTTGTGCAAAAACTCGTCAAGTAGTCGCCTCAAGTTGATTTTATGCCTGTTGGCATCATTTCAATTGGAGTCAATGTACCGCACGAAGATAAACGATTGTGTCAAGAATCTATTTTTCTTCCTGGGTGGTAAGATGGGGTTTGATGGTGTGACCTTTGAAGTTAATTTTGTCTCTATATGTGATATACATTTGGAAATAGCTGCCTGCCTTTAATCTCCATTTGAAATACTAAACACTGTTCTGATCTTCGACAAGAAAGTCAAGTTTATCTTTGCTGCAATGCATCTATTTCTTCCTCTAACTACACTTCATCGTTTTAATATTTTGCAGCGATTCAGATGATTCTGATGATGAATACTTGGATACTTGCATATGTTCAGTGATGTAAATACCGCGAAGCTTAATCTCGGGCACATCTTGCACCATGTGTGGGGTCTGTTGCTCTATGCATGTGTAGCAAGAGCTGTAGTGCGTCAATTTTGCTGGCTTCTGCATGCCCCTAACAGTCATGTATGCATAAGCTCACCAGCAGACTCAAGCCATATCTATTCAGGAGGTACTGCAAATGTAGCTAACTTTTCAATGGAGGAAGAACTGGTGATAAGCAAACGGCCCTTAACATGGAGTTCCGGTCAGAGTCGTAAGAAAAATTATACACCACTTGGTACAGGCGTACAGCATGTATAAAGGGAAAAAAAAGGAAAGATGCCAAAAGGAGACCCTCTTTGGTTTAATTTTTTGACCCCTTTTTGCCAAGTATAGTCAGCAATGTGCTTGTAAAATTATACAGTAGTATTTGTTATTTCACTGCCAGAATTCAGACCGATTTTGTCAATAGTAATTTATATGTTAATACTTCTATTCTTATGGTGAGTAACATCCAAATTTCATTTTTTTTCCTGGTTTTCAGATGCATTTTCATTGAATTCTCATCAACTGTTAATACAGTTCAGTCAATATATTAGTATTTCAGCAAAGACCAATGTTTTTTTCCTTGAGTGAGGTTGGAGAGTGAATGGCCCAATTACATCTCTCTGTACGGTGCCAGAGTAGCGCGGCCCATTTGTAGACTAGTAGTCTTCGGATTCCATGTCCCTCTTTGCGGTGGGCCCCGCGAGGCTCGTCACGGTAGCCATCGGTTCCATCATCCAACGGTCACATGCCAGCTCGGTCAACTTGACCGTTACCGCGCGCCGCTTGCCTTTTTCCCCAACGGCTTCCTCTTTCGCCTCCGTTTCCTTGCGCCCTCGACTAATCCCCAAATGCCGCCTCCTCCTCTTCACTAGCTCTTCCACCTCTCCACTCTCCCCTCTCCCTCCTCTCTCTCCCCGTGCTGCTCTTGCGCTTCGCCGGCGAAAACTCCATGGGCTGCTTCCTTGGCTGCTTCGGGGGGGCCAAGGAGCGCCGCCGCCGCCGCCGCCGCCGGAAACGCTCCCCTGCGCAAGACCCCTCCGGCCGCGCCCGGGTGAGTGGCGTCTTCTCTTCTCTTCCCTCTATATCTCCTTGCGCTGCTCCTCTCGATCCGCGTTTCCGAAAGTATATTGACGTGTTCTGTGTGTGGTTTTGGAATCTGAATTGAAACAGGCCACGCCGCGGCTTTCCCCGAAGAAGGCTGCCGTCGCGTCGGATGGAGACGTTGTTTCCACCGCCGCGCCGCTGCTGGCCACGCTCCTGGAGTTGAGGTATGAGTTCATGTGTCGCTGATCAGCGGAAGGATTTGATTTGGTTGGGGGGAAACGTTTGATCCGGTGTGCTAATTTGGCGGCGTTTGATGTGTGTTTGCTTGTTTAGGGATTCCACTGACGACTTGTGCTTGACCGTCGTCGAGAAGAAGGTGACGTTTGATCCCAACGTCACCACTTACGAGGTGGCTGCGATCCAGGAGGAGGAGGAGGAGGCCGAACCGGCGGCCGGTGACGACAAGAATGAGGCGAGGTGGATGCTGGGACTGGATTGCGCAAAATCCGAGGCTTTCCCGCTGGACCACAGGTACAACAACTGCGCTGACAGTGACAATGACAACGAGTACGACGAGGATGAGGACGAGGAGGAGGAAGATGAGGACGAGGATGAAGAAGAGGATGGGCTCGACGAGTGCGCTATCGACGACGAAGAGGACGACGGCCTTCTTGGCATTGGGCGCGGTGAGGACGAAGCATGCGAATCGCTCTTCCTGCTTCCAATGAACAAGATCAAGGAGAGCAGCGTCCAGGAAGCGGCGACCGGCGTCACCTCGCTGGAGACACCACCCGCGCCTCAACAGACGCGCGACGCGAACCCGGTGCTCAGCTCAGTGGAGAATCTCACCCAGCGGAAGGACGCCAAGACCCGCGCCGCCACTGCTGCTCCAAAGGCTGCTTCGGACAAGGAGAACATAATGGCGGCGGACTTGCTCGGTGGACGCCAAGCCAATGAGCCGGCGATCCCAGCCAAGACGAAAGAGTGGCAGATCTGCTCTGGCTACAGCCCCAGCACGCCAAGCAAGCAAGAAGTCTCGGTGGACGCGAGCCTCTCGACATGGCTGGGCTCCTCGGGGACGCCGGAGAGCAACTCCGTCCGGTCCTTATCGCCGATGAGCCGAGAAGACCGGCCGATCCTTGGGGCCCTGACCGTGGAGGACATCAAGATATCCTCTGCCAATTCGTCTCCGAGGAGGTCGAGGTCTCTAAGCCCAAGCCCTGACGACATGCCCATCCTGGGCACCGTGGGGGCTTACTGGAATTTTAACACCAAGGCTGGTGATCCGGTGACAAGGGGGGGATTCATGAGGACTAGAACAATGTTTGGGCAGGTAAGCTTAGTGTCACTGTTACCTAGTTTCAATGTTGATTCTGAATTTTCATGTACTGGAGCTTCAGTTTTGCATCTGAACTGATGACAAATATCTGTATAACTTTGCAGGATGAAATGGTGAATTGCTACTGAATTCACAAGATGGTTTCAGTTGGAGTATTGCACAAGATGGATACATGTTTTTGTGAGAAGAACTTACATATAGAGTCAGTGAGATTGCAGAAGCAGTGGCATGCTTTCTTCAAAGATGTTACTTATCAGATTCTTTTATTTGTTGTAAACAATGTCCCATCCATATTCTAGTATGGTAATTTTTTGTGGCGCTGTCAATATGATGTATTGTTTCATTGTTTGGTACATTGTCAATATGTTTTATTGCACTTGTTACTTTATTAGTATCTTGGCCAGCTGATCCTTGTGCTAAGTATCCTACTATACACTAATCATGCTAAGCTATAGGAGTATGTTCATGTCAAAATACAAGAGAGAGAGTTACTTGGATAATTGATACTCCATTCATCCCAAAATATAAGACTAACTACTTTTTTTCCTGTCTCCTAATACAAGACATGTATTAACTTCTAGCACATCTTCCTTCTCTAAATTTGATTTATTTTAAATCCTCCACCATCAAGCTCTCCAATCACATTGTATGCTTCTTGTCTGTATTAGTAGGAGTTACTCGTATTTTGGAATGAGTAAGTAGCAAAATTTAGTGATATAATTTTCTACTCCCTCTATTTTTAAAATATACGGTGTATTTTATTTCGTTAAAACAATGGTTTAATCAATATTTTATTCATTATAATTATACTTATATTAATAGATTAATTTTATCAAAATATTGTTCTGATAAAATAAAATATGAATAATATTTTGAAACGGAGGAATTACTCTGGTAGGCAGCACCAACACCTGATGCAAATCTGCAATAGAATTTCGGAACTCATGCAACTTTTCTCTTCCCCTGCAATAGAAGCTGCATCACATTTTTCAGATGATTTAAAATGATTTAAGCCTATTTCCATCCAACATGAATCCACACCCCATGTAGTTTTGCATTGCAAATCGAAGTGTGCAACAAAGCTTATTTTGTCACCGCCTCTTGGGAAGCTGAAATGTGCGCTTCAAGTAGTGGCTCGCCATCTCGTCATCACGGTGGCACAGCACGCGGAGGATCGTGTTAGGGTCCGTGCGGCTCCACCGCCACGTCGTTGCCTGCACCGGCATCTTCTGCTCGGCGGAGCTCACGCCGCTCAACTCACACGCGATGCTCAGCTCCTCCACGAGCTGCTCCGCCGTTTGGCCCATGAGCGCCACGACGCTTTCCGCCGCCTCCGCCTCGCCGTCGACCACCTCCTCGCCCACCAGGGCCTCGCCGCACGTGCAGAAGGCGCGCTTCAGGCTCCGGAAGTCCTCCTCGACCATGGCGTGGTCGTCCTTTGTGAAGCTCCGATCGCTGCCGCCGGCGAGAAGGACCAGCAAGAACGCCTGGAACGAAGCCTTCATCACCTCCCGCACGGCCACCGGCTGCGCGCGGTCGACAAGGACGGAGAGAAGGAGGGACAGGTTCTGCTTCAGCGTGCGGAGCGCCGGGCGGATGCGGGCGTCGGCGACGCCGCCGATGTAGAGCCCGTCGTAGAACGAGTGGTGCGAGTCGAGGAAGATGAGGCGGTACGCGGCGACCTCGGCGACGTGGCCGACCGCGGACTGCGCCGCAGCGCGCGCGCGGTCGAAGTGGGAGGACGGAGCGAGGAGGCGGCTGGTGGCGGCGGACGGCGACGAGCACCTGCCGCGGGAGAAGAAGGAGAGCGACTTGTCGAGCGCGTGGATGTGACTGAGGAGGAAGTTAAGCGTGTTGAGCCGCACGTAGAGGCGCTGCGTGCCGCGGCTGATCGACGGGCGCGGGTTCTGGCCGCCCGACGCCATGCTGCCCTGGCCGTGGTGCACGCTGCCGCGCGGGCTCGACGCGGGCACCCGGCATGGCGTCGCCGCCTTCTTCCACAGCCTGATGATCCTCGAGTCCTGGTTGCACCTCGTCAGCGGCGGCAGCGACGGGAGGTAGCTCTGCCTGCTGCCTGCACGATGCACCAAACCAACACAAAGACGTAAAAATTTCGGATTTGTGCAGGAAATGTTGCTCTAAAACGACGGCACCATCTGCGTACCGCAAGACGCGAGGAAGGAGATGTACTTCTGAAAGATCGTCTCCATGCCGTCGGCGAGGTCCTGGACCATGTCATCCCTCGCGCTCACCGGGATGCCGAAGAACTCGTCGACGGTCGCCTTGGCCAGCTTCATCAGCTCCACCGCCGACTGCGCGTAGGGCTCGTTCTCGGACCTCGGCATCCAACTCTACACAAACATGCGACATGCCGCAACACGTTCGTTCTTGAGACCGCACCGTGCACAACACATGTTCGATGAAAAGAAACATGCAAACCTCGGTTTCCTTGGTTTGGAGGAGGCATTCCTTGCAGATCCTGAGCTTCTCCTCGATCCACGCCCTGAGGAACTCGACCACCACGGATTCCACGTCGTAGGGCGCCACCTCCCTCACCACCGACTTGCCGCCGTCGTCGCTGTCCGCCACGTCCTCCACCACCATCTGCACCAGCTCCTTCTCTAGCCTCCCCGCCGTGTGCAGCACGTGCACGAGCTCGTTGGTCAGGCGGGTGGCCTTGCCCAGGTACTGCTTCAGCACGACGCCGTAGCAGCCGTGAAGGGTCACCGCGGCGACCGCGCCCGGGAACGGATGCCACCGCCTCAGCACCGGGCTGAAGCTGTCGCGCTCCGACCACGCGATCTGCTCCGTGTCGCCGGCGAGCCGCGTCAGGATCTCGCTCGGGTCGTCGTCGCCACGATCGATGATCAGGCCGTCCCCTTGCCCGAGTCCGTTCTCCAGTATCTGGGCACATTTCCGCAATCAATACAACTCTCTCTCTCTACTTGATGTGTGCTCGATCAAGACGTGGCCATGGCTTGGACAACCGCTTAGGAAGCTAACCTTCGTGAAGGCGCTTTTCATGGAAGACCTCACGTAGTAATCCGCACGGTCGCCGGCGAAGCCTCCAACGCAGCAATCGTCGTCTTCGGTGCCTGCCGTGTTGATGCCTGTGCAGATCGTACCGTCGGTGATGATCTTGCTCGTGGCGAGCACCAGTGACAAAGCGCTCTCCATGGCCACGGCGCCGGCGCTGAAATTGCCATGCCCGTACCACTCATGGTAGTCAAGCAACCTCTTCTCCGACCAGTCGTGTATCACGCCAAGGGTGCTCGAGAGCACCCGGGCGTACACTGGATCGCGGTGATCCTGCTTGGCGTCGGCTGCCACCTCCGTGAGCATGGCGAGCGCCGCGCTGGTGAGGTCCGGTTCGATCTGACCAGTGACCACGTACTGCTGGAAGAGGACCCATGCAAAGCACACGTTGTGCAGTATCTTGCTGATGCCTAGCGTTGTCCATGTCCTCTTCATGAGCTCCAGGAGCTCATCCACCTCGTCGAGCACGACGGTCTCCTCCTTGAGGTCAAAGATGGCCTGGAGGAGCAAGACGTAGAGGATCACGTTGAGAGGGTAGCCGTCGGCCCAGTGGCAGGCCTCGCCGACGGGCCTACTGCCTGGAGCGGAGCGCCATGCAAGCGCGTGCACGGCGTTGCAGAGGGCCTGCATGGCGTCTGACGTCTTGCCGGTGTCGATGGCGCGGGCGTCGGCAGCCTGCATGACCTCGCGGAACCGGAGCACGACCGCGTTGAGGCGATCATGCGGGAGGGAAGGGTGCGCGATGAGGCCGGCCTCGAGGAGCTTGAGCTGCCGGCGCTGCCACTGGTGGTGCTCGCCGCTGTCGGCGAAGTCGGTGAGCTTGAGCTGCCGGAGCAGCTCTAGGGGCAGGATGATCGTCTCGGCTTTTCTTCCCACCTGAAATACATTCCATCAACTCAAAAGGATCATCAAATCGAACATGCATGCAAGCTTTCAACGAGGCATGAGTAACAATGGCGTCACGACGTAATGCAATGCGCGCACGGACCTGGCCGACGAGGGTGCGCATGAGCGTCTTGCGGAGGCGGGCATCGCTCTGTTCGGTGACCCGCATCTGCTGCCGCATGATCTCGGCGGAGGTCATCGGCCGCCTACCTTTCCCGGGAGACACCGGTGTGGACAGCTGGCGCATGGCGCGGCCAGGCGAGCCGGGCGCCGACGACGACGCATTCATGGTTCTCCGCGCGGTGGTCGGCTGCGACGACCTGCGCGCCTTGAGCCCCAGCGCCCTCTTGACCCTGCTGTTGACGACGTTCATCCCTGTCCCTCCCCTGGGGCCAGCACCGATGGTTGGCGACCCATCACACCCGCTCTCACCGGCCGGGAAGTAGTTGAGCCGACCGCCCCCGGCGGCGCGGCAGGACATGAAGAAGATCTCGTAGGCGGCCTCCCGGAGCTCGGCGCGTGTGAGGCCATCGACGTGCCCGAAGGGGCAGTCGACGAAGGCGTGCGCGGCGAGGCTGCGGGCGTCGCTATCGGTGGCGGCGGTGTCGGAGGAGGAGCGCGCGAAGGAGGAGGCGGAGCGGGAGCGATGGTGGTGCTGGAGGTGGCCCATCTCTCCGTCCAGCTGATCGAGCGAACGAGCGGCGGCTGCGCTGCTCTTTCGGCCTGAGGGAGAGGTGGGGTGGGCGCCACAAACGGTCGCGGGGGGTGGGACCCGGCTGTGCCTGTCTGGCTCGCTGCCATATGGCCCCACCCGCTTCCGGCGCCGCCGTTCCGGGCGACCGCGACACGTGTGCGGGCCTCGGATCCACCGATTGTTTCCTCTCGTCAGTGACTCAGCCCGAGAGGAAACAACACGTGTGCGGGCCTCGGATACATGACGCTGCGTCATGTATTATATGGGCTTATCCGGCCCTATATGACCGGCCCATACTTTTCCCTGCACCCTAAGAAGGCCTGTCAAATTCTCTCTCCCTCTCAAAAAAAAGACCTATCGAAAGGATCTGCATGTATCTCAAAAAGAAAAAAAAAGTGTTCACAAAAAAAAAGAAAAAAAAAGTAAAGATGAACGGGCCATGATCTGAACTGAAAGCGCAATAGCGAAGGCCCTGTAGTACAATTGCAATTGACAAGGCTGAATCTTCCAAATAGGAATCTAGGAAACATGCAAAAAGACCAACTTAAGGGTCTCAAGATTTCAAAAGGATTTTTAAAGAAAATTAGAGGAATTAAATTATTTATGTGAAAATTCTATAAAATTCCTATGTTCTAAAGACATCCTAATTGTACTATTAGTTGAGACCACAGTAAAAAAACTTTATTATCAACTAATTTAATCCTATTTGAAAAGTAGGATTTCTTGAAAAACTTTCTACATCATCATCATTTAAATAGTATGTTCTAAGTTATCTGCTAGCTTTATAATACAAAATGTTTTAATTCATCTAACAATTTTCCATAATCTTTTCAATCATCATAGAGAACATACCCTAAATAACATATACTCTAAAAAATCATAGCGTGCGTAATAACATCTCCATCTCTCAAAAAAAAGTTCCACTAAAAGAAAGTGATACCTGAAAGTTCCGTGTCAGCATGCTTTTGTAATTTGTATGGTATTGTTATGTCAGTTTTGCATCGAAAGAAACTGAGACTGCTCGTCTACTTTGCTAGTGAAGTCAAATTAAGACAATGCTCCCCACCAAAAAAAGGGTCAAAGATAATGCTGCATCCACTTGGAAGTGGGTTTATTCAGTGAGCTCATCCAGAGTATGCCAAGCTACAACTATATCCAATAGTTTTCGAATGGTCCTGTCGGAACTTAGAAAATAAATTATTCCTTTGTAGAAATGGACAAGATCTTAGTTTTTCCAAGTCAATCAGCTTGAGCGACATTCGATGGCATTGTTGATGATAAGTTGTCATCATTAGACCAGTGGATTCGGAGGTTTTCAGAAGGAGAATGGACTCTTCTTTTTATTTGAAAATCGTGTGCGCAGTTGATCACATTACATGGTGGATGATGGGAATGGTTTTATTCAGACTACAGTTTAGTGGTAGTCGTTGAATCTTGAGGAATACTCACAACGAGAGCCTGTCTCGTCCCTTCTGGACAATTCGCCAATGGCAAATTGGTAATGCATATCATGCTTTTCAGGTTTCTTCCTTTGACCATTTAAATGATGATTGCTTCATTGTTTCTCGGTTTCCCAATTGAGCTTGCGGGTATTTCTTTGCTATGTATTGTTCCTAGAAAATTACAACGTATTCGTTTGCAGAAATTTTCTCTGAACAAACATGACAAAGTTCTTCATTGAAAGAATTTTTCATTTCCATGTGCGGCATCTCAGAATTCCTGAAAATATACCATAGTCCTCCTGAATGTATTCCAACTTCTAGCTTTCAAACGCCAGGCCAATGCTGTCAAGATACTTTATACAATAGAAATCAGAGGCATTGCACTTTACATCTCTTCATGCACATTGACTAAAGATGCCATCCTGTTGTGCCAGTTACATTCATGATCTTGTTGATGTGTTCTTGCTGAGATTTCAACCAATCCCCAATCAGTAAGTCTCTGCGAACAACTTGACTAGCTATTTGCAAAGCTTGTATTTATCTTCACTGAGCTTGCTGTTCTTACAAGAGGAGAATAGTAAACAAGACTGATAATTATTCCCTCCATCCCAGTGATTTGATCCGTTAAGCTGCTGTCTACCACTCTCGTTCTGAAGAAAATTCTGTCAGTCAAACATGTCACTTAGCTATGGATATGGATAACTACTGCAGAAGACTTCCGACTGAGTGTCAAGGTCACTGGTTTATTATGCGCCACAAATGATGAGGTACCAAATGGACCATCAGACCATGCGGCCGTCATGCCACTAATTAACCCATCCAACTATTCAAAAATCCATGAAGCAAATCTCAAATCTATATTTTGCACTGACTGGAGATATTTTCCGATAATCATGTTATAAATATCTCTGATACCGATTTCGATTTTACACTGACCGGAGATATTTTTCGATAATCAGTCGGAAATATTAAATTCTCGTTTAGCGGCATCATATATAATTTTGAATTGTGACATTGAATTCTAGAATTAGTTTGGAAGTTTTTTTTTTGTCGCTCTCCATTTTTAGGCTTGCCATTTGGACCACTGAGAGTGAAAGTATAAAGGCCTTATCACAAAATTATTTATGAACCGGCAAAAAACAATTTAAAGCAGAGAATATTCTCGTTTTTTTTTCATTTGTGTTGTATAAGATTCTAAACAGCTTCAGTATGACTGCATGACGACAGAACCCAGAAAAATTCAGAGTTCAGACTTCAGACCAATCTAACACTATACTGTCCCCGGCTTCCCGCACAAGCACAAATTCTTCGGAATTCTGTGTTGTTTACAACGTAGTAATATTGATTTGCAATGTTCTTAGTTGTACATCTTCCAGTATGATGCACGACGATTTGCATCGTTTCTGCCTTTTTATTTACAGAGTATAATCAGCTCTGAACCTTGGAAGTCTTACCCTTTACGTCCATGGCAATGTCGATCGTCTCCGTCGACTCGACCTTGTACGAGTACCTGTTGCTGAGCACGACGAAGACGAGGGCATTGACGGCCCCGAGCACGGTGAGGAAGCCGTAGTAGTAGTCGAGGTGCGAAGCGTTGAGGTTGTTGGTCACCCAGGCTTCCCCTCTCTCCTCCGTGACGCGCGAGACGAGGGAGAGGAGGCAGCTGCCGAGCACGTCGCCGATGCCGTACGCCGTCAGCGACATGGCCGTGCCGAGGCTCTTCATGCTCTCCGGCGCCTGGTCGTACACGAACTCGATCTTGCCCACCACCAGGAGCGCGTCCGCCACGCCCATCAGCACGTACTGCGGCAGCAGCTCGAAGATGGTGAGCGGCACCTGCCCGCCGGTCTTGTCCAGGCCGTGCCGCCGCGCGTAGCTCAGCCGCCGGCTCTCCATCAGCGACGCCGTCGCCATCGCCACGACCTGCAGCAGCAGCCCGATGCCCATCCTCTTCAGCAACGTGATGCCTCGGGGGTTCTTGGTATACTTCCGGATGGCCTTGACGAAGATCCGGTCGTACGCGACGACGGCGACGAGCATGCTCAGCGTGACGAACGCGCCGAGGCTCGCCGGAGGGATCTGGAAGTGCGGCCCGATGTGCCGGTTCATCAACCTACCTTGCTTCACGAAGAGGGTGTTCGTCTGGCCGATGCGTGCATGGAACGAACATCGTCGCCAGCAATGGGACCACCTTGATGACCTGCTTCGTCTCCTCCACTTGGGTCACCGTGCACAGGCTCCACTTCGCCGGCGAACCGTCCTTCACGGCGGCCTTGTTCAGGAACCTCATGGTGTTAGTGGAGTCCATCCTGAATTTGCGCTTCCTCATGTACTCCTCAAGCTCCAGCTCGTGCAGCTCCTTGGCGTCCGCCGGCAGGGGAACGCGCCACTTCCAGACGGCGGCGGCAATCACCTTGCCCATGCGCGTGAACGGGCTGCCCTGCGGCACCTTGTGCCGGTACAGCGGCGTGCCGGCGAGGAAGATGGAGATGGAGACGAGGAGGCCCAGCGTGGGGATGCCGTAGTCGACGGACCAGCTGATGTTGTCCTGGAGGTAGACGAGGCCAGTGGAGGAGAAGAGGATGCCGACGAAGATGGTGAACATCCACCAGTTGAAGAACGACATCTTGTGTATCTTCTCCCGCGGGTAGAACTCGTCCAACTGGTCGGCGCCGATGGTCGAGATGTTGGGCTTGGTGCCGCCATTGCCGAAGGCGATGGTGTACAGACCGCCGAAGTAGACGCCCAGCTGCAGGGCCGACGCCGGCGGACACACACCGCCGTTGCACGGCGGTGGCTTCAGCGACGTCAGAAAACACATTCCCTGCATTATTGTTTTCAGCTTAAAAATCTAACTATTAATATGCGATGTGATTTGCATCGATTATTTTTTTAAGTCGATGTGCTTAAGTTATCTGTAGCTCCTGCTATTTTATTAAAATTTTAATTAAAAATTTGTTTATCGTGCTATTAAATTATGATTTATTTTTTACTAAATTTTATTTTTATTTTAAAAATTATCGGTCCTACCAAATAATTTTTGTTTCCATCTACAATATTAACAATACTCCAACCATGTCATAAATATTCTCACTTCCATCCTTTCTTAGTTAATTGAAAACAACAACCAGTGTGCTCCCTCTACCTTATCGTATGCTCATAACACCATCATCTTTTCTCCATGACATGCACCACATAGTAGTCACGCAAAACCATAAGCATGCATGCATGCTTCTGCCACTCATGAACTTGCATCGAGCATGCACGCACACATCCCTCACTCCATCTATGTACACGATCCCTAGCAAGATCAACTAGTGTCCCTCAACCCACTCACTCCCTCACTCCAATTAGAGAGGGAGCTGTGGATGGAGAGGACACGATAGTATAAGTATGACAACTATTCTCATCATTACTCATCGTGGTGGTGCATCAAACTATAAACGTTTCTAATGACTTAGATAATAACTTCACCTCCTATACGCTCTATTTTTCACCACCATGTTCTATTTTTCATCACTCCAAGCTGTCGTCATCGCCAAGCCGAACCACCGGTAGAACCGCCATTGTCCCCGCGCCGCGAAGGTAGCCACGCCCGTCACCTTTTTTTCCCTCCTTCCTTGGTAGCTGTGTCAACACCTCCTTCCCGTACGAGCACCCTTCTGCGCAGGTGCTGTCCCTTTCCCATGATATCGCTCCTACCAACAATCGCGTTATCACCCCCTTTCCATGACCATGCTGCCATTCCCTTTTCACGACCGTGCCGCCACCTCCTCTCTGTGACCACGCAGCCACTCCCGCCCGTGATAGCGCCGTCCCCTTCCCACGACCATGCCGTCACCTCCTCTTGCGATCGCATCACCGCCCCTTCCCCACGCCCTCCGACCATCGGCCAAGGCCGCTCCTCCAGCGACTGCATCATTGCCACATTGCCGCTTACGCGCGCATGAGAAAGAGAGGCAACGGGAGGAAGAGAAGATAAGATAAGGAAGAGAAGAATAGAGAAGAACAGAAAAAAGAGAAAAAAGAAAGAAAAGAGAAAGAAATGGCCCTACGTGGGCCCCCCCACACTCTCTCATAGCCTACCTGTAGACTTTCTCCACCGTGGACCACCCTCCACACATCAGCGTAGAATATTCCTTGAAATATTCCTTTTAGATTTTAACTAATCCTTCCGAAAACCCCTTTAAACTTCAAAAATTTATATCTTTTTATTTATAATTTTGTTCGACCCATTTTAGTCTCAATTTTTTTTCTAAAATCTTTCTATAGGCAACGACTCTACTTTTCATGTGTATATTTGCCTCTAGTAGAGGTTTTATCTTTTGTTTTATTTTCTTGCATATAAAGTTGAGATCAATGGAGGATTCACCTAGGAGTTCAATGCTCTTGTAACCATAGCAGACAAGGTAAGCCCTCTTGACTACTTATTTCATATATATGACTCAACCCTCAACTCCATCATATACTCACTGGTATCCACCATACCAAGATAAAAAGCCTATAGCTACGTTTGTACTATTAAATGGAAAAGAAAACTTAGGCAGCCGCCATCACTCATTTACTTGAAAACCCAACGATATGTTGGCTTGGTTACAAAGTGAAAAAAATATTTTACAAAAAAATTGATGATGCGGGAGCTTAACACCTTGGTGGCTTGACTACACACCATATATAAGGATCGATCTCTTCGAAAAATTCATCTAAACATAAAAACAACACGACCACATAGGTAGCATAGGATATCCTTGACAGAGTAAGTAGATAAGACATGAGTGTCTTATATATTAACAGTTGAGAAACGTCGAATAGGAAAATAAAAGCATTGTCTTGATATGTAGTTTGTCTTAACCATGAGATATGGTTGATGCGATACGGTGTGTCATAACTAGAGGAGTCTCTAAGACCGACTTAATAATTGGTTTTAGAGAGTGGCCTAACCGCATAACATGTGATGCCTATGGTTTGGTTATAGAAAAGGTTTGTAGTGAACTCTCCTTTTTTGCCATGTCTGATCCATATGTGCTAGATAAAGTGAGATACTTACGATGTGTAGGTAAAACGTGCAATCTCTAGATAGTTTAGTTAAACTATTTTAATAATCATGTCTATAGTTATGGGTGGATGTGAAGTATTTCTTATAGCGTAGTTTTGTTTTAAAAAAATATTTTATGAAAAATGTTTGTGAAATGGATAATCGTTACCGTAGTTTGTCTTTATGACGAACAATTGGTCTTCGTGGTTGGAAAAAGTCTTTGTAACTTGAGGTGTCGGCTGTTACTAGGTTGTGGTTTGATCAAGATGTTTGGGTTGGAATGCCGAGATAGCTGTTTACGAGCCAAATAGCTTAGGTGGTATTTTACTTTAAAGGCTAACATGGTCATTTGAGAGTTAAGATGGCTCGGGTGGATTATCTACTTCATATACTAAAGTAGCACGGTTTAAAAGGTCTATTCACTCATGATTATTGTAACAAATTGTTGTTAGGTGTGAGTCTCATTCTAAAACTAAAACTTGAGTTACTACTGTTTTATAAACAAACTTTTAAAAACATTACCATTATAAAAACAAACATTTACCCAAACTTGTTTATAGTGTTGCATGTCATATTTTTTTCTCGAGTTGCTGAGTACACTGAGTATTTATATAGAGTTAGATGAAGTATACATCGACCCTCTACTAAACCATACCTTCGATTAAGTGCGACTTCTCTAGGTTTTAGTCCTTGTTATTAAACCAAAACTATAGTTCATGTCCGCCACCGCTGCTTTATGTCTTTCGTTAGTACTCTTCTGCTCTTGCTTTAGCTTATTATGTTTTAATAGTGTTTATGTCTTTTAACAACGATAGAATGTATAATGCTTTCACTACTGTTGTAATCTTTTGATTTTAGTATTATTCTATAATTATGAGCTTATATATTTTAGGACTATTATTATATTCATAGGTGATGTTGTAATATTTAGCTTATGATTAGTATAATTTGGGGTGTCAAATTATTCATCTACGGTTTCACAAATTGTCGAATTTAAGTCCTCGATTGATACAGATTAAATCCTGACTCATCCATAGGCTAGGAACAAGGATGTTCCAAGATCATTATTGGGTTTGAAGCCCATTCAGGCATAAAAATGCGGTTAGTGTCATTTTTCCACTTACTCTAATTTATTTTGATAGGAGAACTGTACCTAATTTAGAGCTATCAAAATTTATTTAGTGGTTGTAATATGTCAGTCAACTGACATATATGTATTCATTGTTTTACGGTTGACCCACACTCAGGTGCCGGTTGGAAACACGTGCACGGTGAGCAATGGATAAATATTGCATAAAGGAGTGGTAGCATCGTGGTGCAATACTGTTTAATAACATGTAAATTTAACGTAATAAATATTTATATTTCTCATGCTTCAGCGATGGTCTTATCGTACCACGACTCAGTTCAAAGTTCAGACTAATCTTGGCCATAGTAAAGTGAAATTTTCTACCTTTCTAGATAATGGCCAGTATTGACAATTACTGTTTTAAATTCAATTAATAATAACTCCTAGTTATATTAGATGGATAATATCTTATTTTTATATTTAAGATACAACCCACTGCTTCAAGATAAATAGCGTACAATGGCAATTATTTAAAAAACAAGTTTCTTTTTCACTCTCTGTGTGCGCCATAATTGTTTGTCTATATATATCTACTGTAAATATATATATATAGTGACCAGATTTCTGTCTTGAAAAAGGCGTAATAGTTTATCAACATCTAAAAAATAATTTATAAATAAATTTATTATATGTACGCTTTATAAAAAAATAAACTATAATAAAAAAATTCTAAAATCAACTTTTAAAATTTAAATTTTCGTAACAACAGATTATAAGCTGAGGTGTATTTTTGTCGAATTAAGTGTACAAGTTTCCAATGATTTGTAATGACTCATGCTACTTGTAATCCATGCATATCGGGCCCACAGTCTCTCGTGCGTTGACTTGTTGAGTAAAATAACAGACCATTTCACACCCATGAAATTAAACTGCATGTTAACATCATATCATATTTTTTTAAAAAACATCATATCTCTACATTAAGTCCAGTGCCCTACCAATTAACAAAAACACTAAGGACAATAAACGGCACAATAGCTATATTTTTCCTACCGAATCTGATTCAGAGAATGCGTTAATGAGAGAAGTACATAACATCTGAGTGAAATCGTAATGTTGTAATCTGAATTATAGATTTACAGGGTAATAAAGCTGGGAAAACAGAACGTAGAAGTAGAACACCGATTTGCAGACAAGCAATGCTTAATTTTGTGCTATCTACTGTCTACATAAGTGAAACGTGCTAAATGAGGTACAGGCCAGTGTCTGACCAGGCCCACTAGTGAGTCAAAAACTGCAGATCGATTTGCTTTCCAAGTACACTCTGCAGTCTGCAAATACGACAATTCGTCCAATGCTAATCCTCTAATCTGACGAGACGAAAATTTCATATCCGGTATTATGTCATCCAAATAATCGATGGGAAATGATAGAGTAATCTCGGACTTGATTGACTAATCTCGGTCTTATGTCATCAAAATAATCGGAAATAATGATCGAGTAACCTCGATCTGCACGAGCTACTTACAAAACTTATTTTGCGAGGGAATAGCCAGCATGCAATTCTTTAATTTGAGAATCAAGAAAATTAAAAAGACCAGGCGTTAGGGATGGCATAGTTGTCCCAAGAAGTATATGGCGGAGCCGGCGACGAAGGTCCAGTAGCGGCCGAGGTAGGCGTCGGCGGCGTAGGTGCCGAGCAAGGGCATGATGAAGACGGCGCCGGACCAGTTGGTGATGCTGTTGGACGCCTCCACCGTCCCCTGGTGAAGCTTGTCCGTCAGGTAGATCACCAGGTTGGACGCTATCCCGTAGTACGCCATCCTCTCGAACAGCTCGTACACTGTATGCACAGTTCATCAGCTCACATCACATTCTATCCATGGCGCCATGCCATGCTACACGACGATGGAGGTCGTCGGAGACTTGGAAGAAACATACATGCATGCGCCATGTCCCTTACCTACGATGAAGGAGCAGGCAGTCCAGCCGCCTCTCTTGGACCGGATAACGGGGTTGCCCCGGAGATCCCCCGAGCCGTCCTGCGTGTACTCGCCTCCCTTACCCTCGCCGTTCTCCATGGCCGGCAACGGCAATCTCTCGGTCACCGCCATTATTCCTAGCTAGCTGACCGTCGTCAAGCTTGCTGCTCACTCTCTGCCGCAGCTTGCCCGCACCTCTCACTTGTTCAGCTAGCTAGAGAGCTGTTCTGATAAGTAGCTAGCTATACTGAGACCTGCATTTATAGACTTCTGCCCCCTTGTACAGTACGAGCGTGTACGTCTTCAGTAGGCGCTTAGTCCCCACCACTGCACGGTCTACTATAACTACCAACACGCCCTCGGCAAGTTTTACGGACACTGTTATTTACTACTGTCAGCGCCAAGTGATTATCAGCTTGACTGTATCTCGTGGAAATACACGATCAAGATTCTGATGGCAGGGAGAAAGCTAGCCAGCATGCAGCTCTTTCTTGCTCACCTGTTCCAGGCTTCCAGCTAGCTACATGTCGTACGAGGGAACAGTATACCTGTCTGTGTAGTCTATCATATCGATCACTGCATCATCTCTACGCCGTGTAAAGTTAGTTCCACATATCCGGCACGAGATCGGGATAATATACTAGTCAATTATATATGGATGGTGATCTGACTGTCTGAGCCATAGTGCCACCACACAAAGCTGGCTTGTTACAGGGCCAGACGCAGTAGGTGGCCACGCATGTACGCGCGTGGCTGTCGGGCTTTCGCCGTCGAGGGGCGCAATACCCGATGGGAATCGTATCCTTCCCCGTGGCCGTTTCTGCTAGCGACGGTGACGTACCGTACGCGCTTCCGATACGGTGGTGGTGCGCACGCGTCGTCGTCGTCGCCGCCGTGAAGAGCTCCGGTCCGCGCCTCCTGTCCGGTCCTGAGAGGCGCCGGCTGGCCTCCTCCCCAGCCAATGCATGCACCTGTCATCAAGCAGTGCCAATCTCACACAATTGGGCTAGCTGCACGCAGTCGGCAGTCATCGACATGCATCCCTATGATCGATCGAGCCGTAACTATCTGCACCTGTACATCAGTTGCGAGATCAGGGTCAGTGTGAGCTGATGAGACGCTACGGGAGGAGGGAAACACGCGCGTTCCTACAGCAGCATCGGTCGGCCGCCCGTCTGTGCGTACGTGTTCACATGGACCGGCCGGCTTCTAGTTCTAGATACCGGCGACGCATCTACCACGCGATCTCTACTTCTCTTGGTGAGCCGAACATTATCTTGACCTGCAGTGCGCTAGCTTAATTAGCTTCCTTCCAATCCCCCTCTTTATTCCGCTCGTTTTGCTGTCTGTACTCGCTGCACTCCATCATCAGACGATCACTGCCGCTTCCATTTTCCACGGGCCGGGTGGCGACAAGCCGTAGGGCCGGAGCTAGTCGCGTCACCGCCGCAAGCTGCCGCATCGGCGAGACGGGGGCGAAGGGGACAGCGCCCGCGGGAAAAGGGGAGGAGACCTGTCGCCGATCGACCTCGCGTCGGCCGGGCCATCGGCCATCGGTTTCGTCAGCATAGTGCAGGGGGGAGGGGAAGATCGTCTCGTTCTTCGATCTCCCTCGTGGTGTAAATGTATAAATGTATAATAATCTGATCTTCGTTGTACGTAGGTGGTGGAAATGGGGCTACCGGAAGTCCGGTAGATTTGGCGAGGACTCGTTTGACGTTTTTTTCTTGAGCTCTGCTACTATTTCCGGGAATAATTGAACAGCTTTCCCCGCCCAAAAAGAAGCTCAGTTGGTGCAGCCGTCGATTGAAGTCTCAAGATTCCGGCAGGTTGTACAGTTCATAGGGGCGATCAGCAGAATGGATATTTTATCACGACACAAGCAGACATGAAGAGTTGCAGAGGTGGCTCAAAAATGTATATATTTCTGACGACCAGCTACCAGTAGCGCACCAGTGGTCTAGTGGTAGAATAGTACCCTGCCACGGTACAGACCCGGGTTCGATTCCCGGCTAGTGCAAATTTCGTTTTTGTTAACCTGGCTTCTACTTGAGAAATGCATGTTGGTTCCGTTTTTGCAAAATCTTATCAACGGTGTGATGGAGGTTTTGAGTATGATGTTAGGAATTATGAGGAAAAGAAAATCTGAATTTTTTATAGCTGTGATACGATAATAACCGATACTTAAAGAGAAAAACTCATTTGTTGTTTTTTATTTTTAAGTAGAAGCCAATACTCTAGATATATTGACTTCTTTCTTATAACAAAATAGTATAAACGAGCATGTGTGAATTTTAGGTGATATCTGAATAATATGTGGTTTCTCAATATAAGTTAGTGATAACCGACTTTCGTTTTTCTAATGCATGCTCGTAGAGATAAACAAACGAAATTTGTAAAAACCAAGCGGTAAAAATTAAAAAGGGGAGACATCAAATGTCATTAAAGGAAATGTTTATCAAAAAGGGCTCTTAGAAGAAAAAAAGACGATACAAATAATATGTGGAAGAACATGGCAACATGCATTTAAAATATTACTTCAGAGCTGTTTTGAGTGACTAAAGGAAGTGGATGTAAAACTAAAACCATTTGGTGATAGAACAAAGACATGCAAAAGAGATATTAAGGAGAAGAAAGAATGCTATAAACTCTTGTATCGTAACAGGGGTGAGAACAACATAGAGAAGTATAAGGCGACAAAGAATATCATAAAATAAGCTGTGAGTAAGACAAAGAGGCAATTTTTTGAGAATCTGTATAAACGTCTGAATACAAAATAAAAATATAATGACATCTATAAAATGACTAGGGCTCGTGATATGAAGACGAGTGATTTCAACCAATCTAAGTATATTAAAATTAAGAGAAAACAACTCTTGATGAAGGAGGATGAGATTAGACATAGATAACAAGAGTATTTTAATAATTCATTCAATGGTGAGAACGAGTACACCATTGTCCAGCTGGACGACTTGTCGAATGACATAAATAGAAGCTCTGTGCGGAGTAACCAAGAATTTAAGATTAGAGAAGCTTTAAAAAAGATCAAAGGGGGTAAGTTGATATGCCCTAATGGTATTTCAATCAAGGTATAAAAATGTTTTAGGATATAGCTATAGTATAGCAAAGTAAGTTGTTCAACAATATTTTTCAATTAAACACGACGCTTGAGGAGTGAAGCAGAAATATATTGGTACCAATCTACAAGAATAAGTGAGATAATCAAAGTTATACTAATTACTAAGGAATTAATCTGATAAGCCACCCTATGAAGCTATGAGAAAGAGTTATCGAGCTTCATTTAAGAGGAACGATGTAAATCTCTGAGGTTTCATATACAAAAGGTTAACCATAAAAGAAATTTTCTTAATAAGATAAGTTATGAAGTGATTTAGAAAGTAGAAAAAGAATATACGTATGTTTTTTATTGACTTAGAGAGGGTTTGTGACAAGATAACAAAAAATGTTATTTAGTGAGCTTTGAACAAACATAAAGTCCCAATAAAGCATATCTCTTATCAAGGATATGTACGACAATGCAATGACTAGTGTTTGAACAAATGATGACAACATATGTTACTTTCTGATTAAAATATGACTACATTAAGAATCAATCTTGAGCTCGTACCTTTTTATCTTGATAATGGATGAGGTTATAATAAACATACAAGAAGATATCACTTGGTTTATACTCTTTTATAGATAATGTAGTGTTAGTTAATGAGAGTCAAGCGAAAGTAAATAAAAAGTTAGAGTTGTAGTGGTAGACTCTTGAGTCTAAAAGTTTTAGAGTAAACAGAATTAATAATGAATATTTAAGATGTGATTTTAGCACAATCGCACATGAGTAGTGATATGTGAGTTTAGGAGATCAAGTAGTAGTGTATAAAAATAATATATTTCGATATCTAAAATCGATGCTATAGATAGATGGAGATATTAATACATACGTTAGCCATAGAATCAAAGTGAGCTGGATGAAGTGGCGCTAAATATCTAGTATCCTCTATGATAAGAGAGTAATATTTTAAAAGTTAAAAGTTAAGTTTTATAAAATGACAATTAGATTTACTATACTGTATAGGGCAAAATATTGGAGAATAAAAGATAATATGTTCAACAGCTGAGTGTTGTAGAAATACGTATATTACATTGAATTTGTGGTAATGTAAGAATATACCGAGTTCAGAACGATGATATCGACTAGAGGTAGAAAAGTTTATATAATATTGGTTGAGATAGTTTAAGCATATAACCACAGAGACACCAATACATTATAAAATTCAAAGTCATGATAATAATATGAAAAAAAGATAGAGAACATGGTAATAAAAAATTACTAAGGATCGGTGTTTAAATATAAATGATTAGAAAGTAACTATTGACATACATTAACTATGGTTTTAAGGTTTTATTTGAACTCTAGTCTATGAAAAACTTTTTTTATCAAAAAGTTTACCGGCCGCATACGAAAATTCAGCAGTACTGCAATCTCATCTAAATGTTTTTCAACATACGGATATTCAGCCCAGTTCCCAAAGTTTAGAGCTACAATTTTCGCCATGTCTATTGTCTTCATGGGCTCTTTGTCCCCCGCGGGACATGTCTCAACCTGTTGGACAGGCATGCCACGATTGTATGGGCTACAAATTTAGTTCACATTCATTCATAGTCCATCTAAACAACGCCTTATTGCTTATTGGGCTTGGAGCTTGCTCTGAGGCCCGTTTTGTGGATGAAGTGGATAGTTTTACCCGCCGTGAACGCGAGTTCAAAAAGAAAAAAAAAAACGCAGCGGCGCTTCTCCACCAGCAACCACTCGCTTGCTCGCCGGCCGCCGCACACGACTGCACGATGATGCTCCCACTCGCCGCCGCGGGATCCTGCCTCTTCTCCTTCCACTCTCCGGTGATTCCGAGGTCCCCGACAGGGACGACTCCTTTCCTCCGCTTTGCCTCTACCTCTCACCACCACGGCCGCCCTACCGCCGCTCTCGCAAAGCACGTCAGGCACCTCCGGCTGCTCTGAGCCTCCTCCGCCTGCCTGGATCGTCCTCGCGCCTGTCTAGGGACCGCGTGGTTGACTTTGGGAAGCACAGGGGGCAGATGCTGGGCACGCTCCCGCCGTCCTACCTGCGCTGGGTCGTCGCCGAGCTCGACTACAGGGACACCGCGGCATGGGCGAGCCTCGCTCGGGAGGTCCTCGACGACACGGTGTACATCGAACGCGTCGAGTGGGATCACGCGCACCGCTTCCTCCGCGGGGACACGGATTACGACGACGACGGCGAGGATGGTCCGCTCCAGGAGATGGCCGACCGCTTCGGCTGGGACCTCTCCGACGAGGAGGGGTGGAGCCGCCTCGACTTCCGCCTCCTTGGCACCTCCTATGTAGGCTGCATCCCAAGAAAAGGCGGCCGGATACAAACCAGCAGCAGCAGCACCACCACCACCTCGCCCGATGGCGCCAAGAAGGGCTCCCCGTTCGACTTTGGGGCTGACCCGTACGGCCCGCGAGGCAAGGGGGACGAGAGGATGGAGCGGATGCGGCTGAGGAGGGAAACACAGGCGAGGAATGCCAAGCTGGATATGCTCGGGGTGAACGCCGGCGTGAAGGACGACGGTGCTCTAGGGACGCCGAGGAAGGCACGTGGTATGATGACGGCCAATAAGGGCATTTTGGGATTGGGTCGGGGCAGCCGCGGCGGCGAGGTGCTCGGAGAGGAAGTGTTGACTGGTTCAGGCAGACAGGGAGGGAACCCGTTTCCCGGCCTGCGAGCATTCCTCGACAAGGTCAGGAAGCTCAAAGGTGATACATAATTAGGCGACTCCAGGAGAGCAGAACAGTAGGAGGAATTGTACGTGTAAATCTTAGTTTTTTGGTTGAGGATTAGGTTATGAATGGCTGAATTTTTTTGGCTGAGGATTAGGTTATGAATTACTGAATGATATCTGTGAGGTTCTGCTGAATTTGCACATTCGATTGCCGGTTTGCAATTGTGGATTAGTGCACCCTGCAATTGCGATTGTGCATTTCTTACGGGGATTTGCACAGGAACAACTAACAGTTTGAGCCTGGGGGACAAAGGAGCGATTGAAGGATAGATTCTATGCGGCCTCTTTATGATAGATCATGCTCTCTACAAAGCAATGTGAAGTCTGCTAATTGCTAGTATGCATTGTGGACTTAGCAATGTACGATGTAACTGGTGCCTGGTGGGTAGCAGCCTAGCAGGTAGCACGAATCTTATTTATAAATGTCTTGCCAATCTAAAACACACTGACAAGAAGTCATATGTCCCGCTCATTACCTTCAAGTCTGTGCTTCGATAATAACTTGTTTGTTTATCTTCCTGTTCAGCACCAAGGCTAGAGTTGTAATGGTTTGGTGAGTATTGTTTTCATTTCGTCGAATGATCTGTTCAGGTTTTTGGAAATCATATTCAATTCTATTTCTAGTTTTATAAATGATGCCATTAATGGTTCATTAGTTCTCTTTTGAGACCAATTTGATGAGTAGTTGAATTTGATTTTCTACCTGCAGCTCAAATATGGTTTGTGTTCACGGCATTTCCATATGTTTATCTGCATAATCAGGTAATAGTGTGCTATTCCACTTCTATGTTGCTGACTTGAATTGTTCAGAAATCAGAAGTTCAATCTGAAAACTGGCCATGCTAAGATATCTGTGAGCTTTCTGCTGAATTTGTGCATCGACTGCGATTTTGCTATTGTGGATAATTCCACCCTGCAACCGTGATTGTGCATTTTCTATATGGCTAGGATGTTCACAGACTGAGTAAAAAAATGAACAGTTGACAGTTAAGAGATCATGCTTTTGTGCCGTTGAACTGAAGATGCAATTTAGCCTCTTGATGACAAACAATGCTCTTGGTATTCTTGTAGGCTGTTGTTTCGTGAACGCAACGTGAAGTGTGCTGCTATTCTTGAAGGCTGTAGGCTCTTGATGACAAACAATGCTATTTTTTTTTCGGTTTCAAAAAAAAAAGTGCTATATAGATAGTGAACTTGCAATGTGCCTGATGGCTAGCCGATAGCAGAGCTCTTATCTGTAAGTGCCTGCCAACAAAATATCACTGATGAGAGATTATATATTCTCCCGGTTTCGTTGGGACTTCTGTTCAGCAATTCAGCACCAAAGCTGGTAGTTGAAATGACGTGTTAATATGTTCAACTTCCTCGGAGCCATATTCAGCTATATTCTACTCTCAAGGATCATGTCATTAACATCTCTCTTTTGCCGACCTGGTGTGTTCAGAACTTCAGAAGTTCACTCGGCAGAACTTCAGAAGTTCACTCGGTTTCTGGTCAACCTAAGAACAAATGCACTGGCATGCTTGAGTATCGAGCTTACTGAAAACTTGTACTAGTGTGATACGAAATCTGGTTCATATCAGCAATTCAGGGCTTAATAACATATCAGCAACGTCAGGTGTTTTCTCTGTAAGGTTCCATGAATTCATGTTTGTATGTGATATCTTCCTCGGGCGCCAATAAGGCTCCAATTTGAAAACAACAAACAAAATACGCTCAAACGCTGAACTTTTCTTTTGCTCCCACGGCTTGACTCCGATAATTGTAGACTCGCTTACGTGGGCTTGGCGGCCCTTTCGTCTTTTCTTCAGCCTGGCCCATTAAAAGCCAACACAGCCGCCGCCGCCGCGAAGCCTCCTGTGTAACTAAAGACTGTAATACCCTTGCTATGAAGTGCAGTGCCCTAAAATATACAAGGTCATTTTGGGGTATTCGAGTACCCCAAAACCCTAATCCTCGGATCTATAAGTAACGACTCAACACAAGCCCTAGCACTCGGATCCCACCCCAGCCGCCACCATGTCGAAGCGAGGTAACCTTTCTTCCTCTACGACCCCATTCGATCCGAGAAGTATTTCCCCATCGATTCGACCATTTGTGCTGCGATCTCGCTGTCTAATATTGTTTGCGCTGTTTGTTTCTTGTTGGCGATATGATGCAGGGAGAGGAGGCACGGCGGGCAACAAGTTCCGGATGTCGCTGGGTCTGCCGGTGGCGGCGACGGTGAACTGCGCCGACAACACTGGGGCTAAGAACCTCTACATCATCTCCGTGAAGGGCATCAAGGGCCGCCTCAACCGCCTCCCGTCCGCCTGCGTCGGCGACATGGTCATGGCCACCGTCAAGAAGGGGAAGCCCGATCTCCGTAAGAAGGTCATGCCCGCCGTCATCGTCCGCCAGCGCAAGCCGTGGCGCCGCAAGGACGGAGTCTACATGTACTTCGAAGGTAATACATCACTACATCACTTCCTACCCCCCTTGTTTTATTGTATTCTTGTCGTAATGATCATGTGATACGAAATTTGAACCCTTAGTACTTTTGTGCTGTGCTGCTACTGTTACCCGTAGTGGTTCTACTAGTTTAGATGTTATATTAGAGTGTGAATGACGGGAAGGCCGCTAGGTTCTCCAGCTTTTAAGATGGAGCAGATGGTACAATGTCTGTATATTCCAAAGAAAACGTCAGAGATTAAGCCTTCTGATGAGGTTTTCGAAAGAAAGATTCTTCTTTTATCGATGTCCTCCATCTGAGGGCAGCCTCATATTCCATCGCCTTGTGTAGCGGCGTTGCTGCCTTGAAAATTTGGGACTGGCCATGAGGCGTGTATTCCCCCAACCTAAAATTCGAATATGCTATAATGTCTGTTACTTTTTTTCTGTTTTCTCGTTTTACATTTGTTTTGTATTGAATCTCTGTAATATTCCTGCTATTTTTTAAAATCATCTCAATGCTGGTCTTTGTTGATAGGTCTTTTTATACTAGGGATTTCTTCATGATGTTTGGAGTAACTGTATGACGGGGGGACAACCGAGTCCTTCAGCCTTTTTTGGAGCAAACCTTGCATGTTTGCATATTCCTAGGCAAACGTCATAAAGTAAGCCTTTGGATGTTGAGGTTTCTAGGAATTCCTCCATCTGATGGTGGACTCATATTCCATGGCCCTTGTTAGCGGTGTTGCTGCAATTAAACATTGGGTCTAGGCCATGAGGCAATCATTTCTAATGCTGCGTACTACATTTTGTTCTCTGTTTGAGATTTTCGTTTTATTTTGTAACATTTTTTTTATTTTGTACTTTATTTTGTAACATTTTAGCCTAAAAAATATTTTTATATGGAAAATCGATACATGTTAGTACTTTATTTTAGTTTTGGTGGTGAGTCATTCAACATTTTTTTTCTATTTGACAGAGGGACATCCGAATCCTTCAGCATTTTTGGAGCAAACCTCACATGTTTGCATAGTCCTAAGCAAACGTCGTAAAGTAAACCTTCAGATGTTGATGTTTTCCCTAGGAATTCCTCCATCTGATGGTGGACTCATATTCCATGGCCCTTGTTAGCGGTGTTGCTGCAATTAAACATTGGGTCTAGGCCATGAGGCAATCATTTTTAATACTAATGCTGCTTATCTATCACATATTGTTCTGTACCTTATTTTAGTAACACCTTCATCAACATTTGTTCTATTTGACGGGGGGACATGAAGTCCTTCAGCATTTTTGGAGCAAACCCCACATGTTTGCATAGTCCTAAACAAACGTCATAAAGTAAGCTTTTGGTTGTTGAGGTTTTCTCTAGGATTTCCTCCATCTGATGGCAGGCTCATATTCCATGGCCCTTGTTAGCGGTGTTGCTGCAATTAAACATTGGGTCTAGGCCATGAGGCAATCATTTTTAATACTAATGCTGCTTATCTATCACATATTGTTCTGTACCTTATTTTAGTAACACCTTCATAAACATTTGTTCTATTTGACGGGGGGACATGAAGTCCTTCAGCATTTTTGGAGCAAACCCCACATGTTTGCATAGTCCTAAACAAACGTCATAAAGTAAGCTTTTGGTTGTTGAGGTTTTCTCTAGGATTTCCTCCATCTGATGGCAGACTCATATTCCATGGCCCTTGTTAGTGGCGTTGCTGCAATTAAACATTGGGTCTAGGCCATGAGGCAGTCATTTTAATTTAGTTCATTCAATCAATAAAATTTATTATCTCTTTGTAGATGCAACCTATTTATTATAGGCTGTTCATGCCTTGGACTGACGTGAATTAGTTTGCTGTGCTGCTCTTATGGAAAATTCCAAAGCCATTGAACTGATTGTATCTGCAAATTTCATTTGCAGATAATGCTGGAGTGATTGTCAATCCTAAGGGTGAGATGAAAGGTAACAGTGCTGAACTTGACATTTGTTGATCCCGAACAATCTAGTAACATTGAACTGGTTAACGGACTATATGGTTTGTCTTGTTCTTTCAGGCTCTGCTATCACTGGACCAATTGGAAAGGAGTGTGCTGACCTTTGGCCTAGGATAGCTAGTGCTGCAAATGCTATTGTCTGAGCTTGTTTGAATTGTTAAGACAGCTACATTATCTCAGTATCGTCTGCAAATGTTTTACTAGGACAACCTTGGAACTTGGTGATGCTATCGTTTGCAGTTTTGTAGTGCTTTGTTTTCCATATGATATTTTGTTTTCCATCTATTTGCCGTGCTTCCTATATGACAGAAATGTTGTGTTGTCACATGATGCCTACGTTGATTTTACCTTTTTGTCTGGAGTATCTTAAAGCATTCTTTAGCTTGCTTGGGTACTAAATTTCATTGATGCTTCTGTTAAATTTCTTATGTGGTTGGGGTGCAGCTGGTAAATTTCTTTAAGTAGTTGGTGCATATAAGGTTCTTATCCCTATAAACTCTAATGTCGCGTCCTACCCTATGATGGCGTGTGGTTGATATGAAATTTATATGTCATTATACTTTCCTTTTGACCTGAAAGTAGTTTAAAATGGGGTATTAAACCTGACAAATTTGAGAAAGATGGTAGGAGCTGTGTGAAGTACTAAAGATGCAGTTATGCGGTCCTATCGTTTCGCCGAATCAACTGAGTAATTATTTGGCAAGAGAGAACTTGCCTACTTGCCTTCTCAAAATCATTTGAAACAAAATAAGAATGACTGATGCGTCAGACCCTGTACGGCTATGTTAGAGCTGTGGAAGACCTGAGCCCACGTTATGGTACGTACAGCACTTCGCAAAGAAAATTTACTCCAGTAAGATATACTACCAGCTATTTATAACACATTATAGTGTTAAAACAAGATTATCATTAGTAGAATGGACTGAAATATTAACAATTTAACAGGTGTTTAGCCTGCTCTTTTTCTTATGAAACCAAGCAAAAGAAATTTACAAGATGAAGGCATGTTTCAAATCTTCTATTATATTATAGCGTTTAACAAGATCAACAACGTATCTTCACAGTTTTGGATAGAGCTGAGGTGCCTGGCTGTGGATGATTGCTATTCCTGCTGAGAAGCATTGCAACGGCGAAAGACTGGAGTCGAAGTATATGATGCGTAGGTCATCTGTGATATTCACAAGCCTGAACATTGGTTCGTTCTTCGCACCCTGACAACAGTATAAAGGAGGATCAGAATTGGAAGCTATTCTACTGTATCAAAGCTAAATTCTATAAATTCTAAAATATGATAGGATTCATAAAAATTCTACTGAAAGAAGCCTAGTGTTACCTTGATTGATAGCCCTACTGATTTTCTGTCCTGTGACTGGGACTCTGCCTGAGGCGATGTGCCACAGCCATCATTCTGCAGTACTCTAATTGGGCAACCAAGATCCCATCCGCCACAATCACAATGGCCTCCTGACCTCCATCTCTCGATGAGGCCGGCAGGGCCGCCGTTCTTGGGAGCTGCGCCGCCATGGTAGCCTCGGGGAACAATAGCACTTATACTCCCTGCATTACCCTTCTTGTTCTGAACATCTGCATCTTCCCTGCTCCCTGGATGAGCGGCTCCAGCCTTCTCAAGGAACTTGAGCCCCCAGCCACCAAGAACAGGTGATTTCCGACATTCGCGCTGCTGTTTTCTGACTACAATTGCGGCTATCTCCTGGTTGGTAGGCAAATCATCTGCGACAAGATTTTTGAGAACTGATTCTTTGGGACTGCACTGTTCACCTTCAGGTATTTCAGTCATCTCCGGTTTGCCAAACTTCCACACATGTTTCGGACTAGAGTTCAAATTGGCTGGCTTCATAATGTCTGCTACTCTCTTGGCTAGCCCTTTGCTTTTTGTAACGGCATATGAACTTTGCATTTGTCTCAGGTAGTCATCTGGAGAACCATACAGGACAAACTCTGTCTCCATAGAAGTATACTTATCTGAGTTCAGAACTAAAGAACTTGACACCTTCATTTTCCCGACAAGCCGTGACACATTGCTTGCATTGCCTAACCAATCTTTCCTCCCTTGTTCTCCTGAATGGAACAAGTAGACATAGTCGAGGGATTTGTCATTATTCTGGGCCTTGGTAGGATTTGCAGTGTACACTGCCACAGGATTGTCCAGTGACAATTCAAAGTGTGGAAGCCCATCCTTCCATATGCATTGCAAAAGCCCTGCACTTAGAGACGATGGGCATGAGGACAGAACAGGTTGATTTGAACTCATAGATGATGTATCAGAGCAAGAGGACACCATCTTCTCATGCATGCTCAACTCAACTGTGCTCTTCTTCAATGGCAATGCGCCAGGGCATGAGATCTCCCATGTCTCAGGAGATATCAGCTTCAGTATCTCTGACTGTGTTATGATGTGGGATTTTGACAGGGCTTTTCTCATCTTAGCTCCTGTCTGGAAGAATGAGGGGCTTTTCGGCCTCGTTTTTGCATCAACAAGCGAATGCAAAGAATCCAACATCATTTTCTCTGAAGGACCAAGAACTACACTCCCCGTGTTAGCTCCATTGCTTATCATGTCGTCAAGATCACTCACGTTGTGGGTTCTTCTTGGGTGCCTCAGGCTTCTAATGAGGAACTCCAGTATCATTATCTTGGCAGGAAGTGTCGGGTACAAATCTGAATGGAATACTTCACTCCTGCAAGAACACGGCGACTTGTGACATGACTGGCAGCTCCTGCTTTTCTTCTCATCTGATGGCAATGGTTGCTTGTAGATTGCCTGTCCCAAATCAGACTTCACCTCAGCTGTAGCAATTGGCAGCTGTTGATGGTCTATTGCTGACCTTCCACTGAACTCCGGAGAGGCACTCTTTTCATTGAATCCGTTTCTTCTTTCCAAGTAGACAAGTTCCATATTTAGCTTTGATAATGGAACTCTACTGGTTGTGGTGAAACAAAACCTTGATCACCTGAATAACAATAGCATCGCAAGCATGTTCAGTTGACTGAAAAAACAAATTCAGATACACCAGTTTCTGAATACCAACGACAGATCAGAAGTATTGAAAAATGGGAAAAGACTTCCAATAAATTGCAATAAAATAGTTCCCAAAAAGAAATGGAATCAGCATTTGTACCAAGGAATAAAATTCTGCCCATCGATCATGGAAGAAACGTGCATATGAATTTGTGGCTGAACTATAAACTATAAAACAACAGAAATTATTGACAACTTTGAAGAGAGAATGCCATACTACTTCTTCCTTATGAAGCATCCCCTCTGCTTAAAATAAGGTCGTGGAAGAAACATGCATACTGCTGTTGGTGCAGAAATGCTTCTACACACAAAACACTTGAATCTTTCTTCCTCCTAATGGAAACAACTAATGATTGTTGCCAGCAATAAATTGTACCATATCATCAACAATAACAGCACACGGCCACACATTAATACTTTCTCCGTAAGATCATCGCGTACACTCCACCCAGGCACCCATAAATATAATACTTTTGCAGTATCTAAACTCTGAAGGCTTTCCTTCCAGTAGAAACAAAAGAGAACAGGCTAGCAACTCTACTGAAGAATTGGATGTTGGATTCTAGCAAAATTAGCATCAGTACTTGAAAAAAAACAAGCCGTACAGGCACGGACAATATGATCAAGACTGCAGAAGATGTACATAGGAAAAAATAACGGACCAAATGAACTCAGAATTATGCTTGAGAAACCAGAGAACTGACCTCTCAACTCTCAGAATCTCTCTCACTAATTCAGACAGAGAAGAGAGTGCGTGACAAAAAAAATCGAAGGGAAAAAATTTCACCAAGGAGTTCTTGTTGTATCAACTATCAACAATCAAAGTCAACAAGAAAGAGAAGTTGGTTAGAAATAAAAACAAAAGTTGCAGCAGTGCCCACGCTGCAAAAAAGCACTACTACACTGCTAGCCTCAACCAAAACAGATGACCTTAAATGCATTCATCACCAGCTTAAAGAACGCACTCACCAGCACATCGCTTTGTTGCACCTTTTAACACGACCACAGTGGAAGCCTACGCGCAAGAACACGTACAAAAGAAACAAGAAAGTTGAAGCAGCCATCTTTTCTCAAGCAAGAAGCAAGCACAGAACATACTTTACAACATAAACTAAAGCGGTCAATGAAAAAAAAACCAAGTAAACCTAAGGCTCGTTTGCATGGTCGAAGGCTGAAAAGAACAAAGTGAACTAAAGATTATTCATCATTGAGTAGAAGTGGAGAGGGCATCAGATTCCTCACCTCAGAGCTCACCACGCAGCATCCAACGCTGGCCTGAAAGCAAAAAACTGTCTCCTGAACTCCCAACACAGAGCAGAACCTCTTCTTGATGAAAAGAGAAAATCCTTGGGAAAGGGAAGGGAAATGGAGTAATGTGAGGTTAACAAGAACAGAGCAAGAGGACTGAAGGTTATATAAGAACCGGAGGCAACACTGAGATAACCGATGACTCACCAACCGAAGCAAAAAAATACAAGATTAGGTGAAGAGGACTAAGGACCTAAACCAAGCTATCAAAGGGACCAAGAAAGAATCAAAACGATGGCACAATAGTACCACTGACTAGAACGGATAATAAGAGATAAAAGCGTCAGCTTTTCTGCACTACAATCCCCCTCAAACGAGCAATCAGAGTATGAGACGATCAATCCAAAACCCAAAGGGCTCCAAATCAATGAAGAAGACGATGGAGATGGGTTTCGCCTGGTCGATTTTCAGAACGGAGAGGAGCACACAGGGAGGCGTTAAGGAAAAAGCTCTCCTTTATTACTCACGCCCTCTTTCCCATCAATTGGATGCCAAATGAGCTGCCTCTCTCTCGACAACGCGTGAGGCGGAGGCTACAGTTTCCATCCCTGACTGCCAGCGCCTGAACATGCAAGCCAAGGAACAGCCAAGCTCGCGAAAGGATCGAAACGCCTACCACCACCACATCAGAGCAAAACCTCCATAACTGGGCAGCTCATATAACTCCTCTCCATTAAAGGCTCATCAAGAACGGCAAGGAGTAATTGCAAGAAGAGCAGGAGCGCGAGGAACAAGGAACAAGTGCAGAATTCAGAGACGAGATTGATTGGGCAAGCTACTACAAAGCCTACAACTTTTTGGAGCAGAAAAGCAGAGACGAGACAGGGGAATGGCAAGATTAGCCGGGAAGGGAAGAAAAAGCTCGGTTCCTACGAGCAGGCCATGTGAAGGGGAGGACTCACTCGACTAGCTAGCGCACAACTGCAGCAGTAGACCACGGCACCCAAGAAACGGTTTTGCACTAAAAAAAACTTGGATTTGGCTTTGGATTCGGCTCATATTTTTGGGTCCAGTTCTTGACACGCGTGTTCATGTGTTTGCACCCTTGATTACTTCTAGGATAGGTTCTAAATTCTCTAGAGTTGTAAAGGGTCTGTGCTCGGATTTATTCCCCACTTTGGTCGGAACCGAGTTGGTTTTTAGCTCTCTCATCGTGCTCCTGGCCGAACGTGACGGCATGGACTTCGGCCACACGGCGCAGTGGAGGGAGGGGGCCAAGAGAGACAGGGACAAGAGGCTTGGTCACGAGCGGCGGCCAATAGGAGAAAAAGGAGCTTTCTTTTTGCATGTTGCGCCTTTGGAAATTTTGCTTCCTAGTAGTATAAACTTTGTTCCCATTGGTTTTCCTCTCATGGTCTCTGAATTTCTTGATCGTTGCAATTTATTCCTAAAGTCGAACCTTTTCATTTACACAGAAAATAGAGAGAAATACTCTTTGACAATTGATCATTGCATTGACATCGGTAGGATTGCTGAACTATACGTACTGATCGGTCTTTTGTACGGTTGAAACTGAGACCTGAAGGTACATACAGAATTACAGACATGCAGTACATCTACTCTTAGTTTATTCTTGAGAACTGCAGGGTTTACGAAGGAAAGAGGAGAGGGAATGGTGGCAAACGTGTATGTCTAGTCATTCGCTCCTACTGGATCGTCTGTTCCTCGGCACTGCGCGCCTGCCTCGACCAGCGCGACGCTTACGGCCATCCCCTCGTAGCTGTTGTTCAACTGTTTTCACCCCACAACTGCTACGTTTCAGATTTTGTTACATATCCAGCTGTTGTTCAATGGCAGCCAGGAGTGGCAATGGGACCCAAACCTCGAACCCGATGGACAAAAACCCTATTAGGGGCTACAAATGAGAGCATTTTATCCCCATGGGATTCTTAATGGATGAAAATAACCCTTATCGGGTGAAGCTCATTCGGGGCGTTCCCAGGCCCTTGTCCCCATCCACCCATGGGTGCTAAGAATAGTTATTTACGCGTCTAAACCTAAAATCAAGCCCATAGTCACAGAGTAAATGCCAAGCAAACTATTATAACCCTATTCGACAAGTCCCTTTTATTCATATTCCAACATCAGTGATTTCATACTCCATGTCTTTATTGGTGTGCTCGGACCATATCTCTACTTGCACTGTGCGTTGCTATCTCCACGTCTCACGCATGAGTTGTGTCTCACCACCCTTGTGCTGTGTCGCCAGTGCCTCTCCGTCGTAGCAATGGTATGTAGTCGTAGTCGGCACACATCTCTTTCACTAGCTACGGCAATGATTACTTCCTTATCGACCGCAGAGGCTCTAGCTATCGATGTAACGTCGTTTCCTCCGTGCCGTATTTCCATCTACAATAGCTATAATTGCTCCTCTGTGTTGTGTTTTTTTCTTGCCTTTTATTTTGGTTGCACAACAAATTTCTTGGTAATGTATTTAAGTGTTCCGATAGATATATCGGTGTATGTGCATTTGAAAATAAGTAATATATTTAAGTGTTTTCTGATAGATAGATCGGTATACGTGCATTTGAAAATAAGTAATGTAATTAAATGTTTTCTGATAGATAGATCGAGGTATGTGTATTTAAAAATAAAAGAGATTAATCTGTATCCTTCATCCATGTCGATTTATTTACTTTTTGGTTGATCGAGTGTTTTTTCTTCTTTTTGCTGGTAACCGATGTGATTAGTGCTCTTCTTGTGTGTGTGGTACTCGTCGGATCCCATGGACTTGTTGGGCTCAAAAAAGCAGACTCACCACCAGGGCTAGAGATGAGGGTCTGAAGATTTTTGGATGCCCATGGCCAGACACAGAGAGTCACCACTCGTCAGGATGTCCTCGTCGTCATCTCTATTTTCTCATTTGTACCTTCTTAGCATGAGGACACGTACCAGGGAGGAGAATCGAGAGTAAAAAAACTATTATCTACCTAGATCTATCTCTAAATTCTTCTGATCAGTAAAAATTATGCTCGGAAAGCAGTTTTTTCCCTCAATTTTTTTTGCCACCAATATGTCAGTTTTTATGTGAAACTGAAGAAATGATGTGAACAGGAGTCACGAGAAACCGTTGGACAGGTGAACGGTTCATCAGGAGACTTGCCACAGATTTTGAACTAGTCCTGACCTGTTGATGACTTGTGGCATTTTGGCTGTTCACACTGATGGTGCCAGTGGCGAGGTAGAGGTACTAGCACGGCCATGTGCAATCCTTCATCTGATCAGTTTTTCGGGGAATACACTGTGGATGATGGATTTCATTTTGAAATTTTGGTCAGGAGAATATGATTCTTTACTACTCTTGTCAAGAAAAAAAATTAGTAAACAAGAGAGGTGATGTATTACTAAGGTGTGTGTTTGAGTAGAGAAGAAAAGGAAAGAAAAATATACGTAAAAACAAGGTAATACATTAGCACATAATTAATTGAGTATTAATTATTTTAAACTTGAAAAATATATTAATATAAATTTTAAACAATTTTCTTATATATATATTTAAAAAACATACTAAACTTAGTAGATTGGGAAACACGTGTAAGAAAAATGAGATATTTCTTTTTTTTTCCTTTATTGTTGCAACAAACGCACCTAAGAGAACACAGCCTTGACAATCCATGATCTTTTCGCTCATCTTTGTCTTCGTCAAAGTGCATCTGCATCCTGCATCTTTCTTTCGTCACAATGCCATCTTGACCTGGAAAGATTCAAATTCACTACGAATCAACGTGAGGAGCTGTCTCCCCAACGTTCACTGCAAGGCATGACGAAGGACTGCGTTCCTGCTGTGGTAGACAGGGACGTCTTAGCAAAGAGACAGGTAACCTAGCCTACTGCAATTTTACTACAAAGATCACATTTTTTTCACTAATCGCGATCTCCATTGCATTGGCAAAGAGCAATGGCAGCTACCTTGAGTGGCTTCTGGCGCCCGTAAGTGGAAGATCTCGACTCACATCCTGTAAGTGGATCGAAGCAACAACGACGGTGACAATCATTACCGACGTGCCGACGAAGGATTTACCATCAAATGCAGAGGATTTGATGGTAATTCTGCCGTTGTTACCACTTGTTCTAATCTCCTCTGGTCGATGGTGTGTTACCTTCAGGCTTCAGCAGATCGCCTAAAACTTATCCGTTTTTAGGTCCTACACCTGAAGACTACTGTTCAACGAAGTATTAAATTATAGCAGTTTGTGTTAGGTAAGAAACTAATCATTTCTTATTGCATCATTCTAAAATAGGGGATACTAGTTTCTTTCTTGTCTTGAGGGCATTTTTGTTTCTCTCGTTTTCTTTGGGTGTTTGCTGGAGTGAAGCAAGAGATGGAAGAATTATTGGTTATGCAATGATGATATTTCTACGCAGTTCGAACTATTTCAAACCAAAGGTTGGTGGCCAAATGAGGCGTGAATGAGTGTCATAATTTCGCCGACATATCATTTCATCATTTTCCAATAAGAATTATCCCATTTTGTAGCAGCTCATCTCTGGAGAAACGAGAATAAAAGAACCATACAACTGGAAGAAAAATATTGGTCTAACATCGCCGTCAGTACTTACTATGGTCATGCATTATTCCATGATTTTCGGCAAAACTCCCAAAAGGAATTGTCTAATACTCTGACAATATAATCGTCTAGCTAGAGCAAGTACAGATCGAAACAATTTCAATTTGATGTGAGAATTGGCTGACTACTAGTAGAAATAGAATTATAGTACATGTTATACATCTCTAATACTCTGACAGAGGACTGTATGAGTCTAATAAAGATGTACACGATTAATCTGCAGTTCTGTAATAAGTTTGATGAGACAAAACTAAACAGAAAACATATTCCCCCCACTAAATTTAACAAAGATGTACACGATTAATCTGCAGCATTGTAATAAGTTTGATGAGACAAAATTAAGCAGAAAACATATTCCCCCCACTAAATTTAACATGAAGCTTCTACTCTTTTCAGAGGAAAAGAAAACTTCTGTTCACTGGCAAAATGTATCTATTATCGTCTTCGTTGCTGGCCTTGACATACTCCTTGGGAAGTGGCCGAAAACTCGCAATAAGGTACTAAACACCACACATGCAGTAGTTGATGTTCCAATGCCAGAGTTTATAATAATAAGAGCTGCGATTGATTAAGTTGGTTTGAGGGGACTTCAATTGCTTACAAGTTCGTCAAAGACAAGTGTACCGGGAGAAGTGCTTTGTTACGTGCGTGTTGAGTATATAGCTAAGCTGCGTGCCAGCAATCAGTACTACGTATAAGATAAGGTGATCATCTCAACCATAGTACTTGCAGTATCTGGTTCAGAGTTCAGACCTTTTCAGAAAGTCTATGCTCGCTTTTATCAGGTTAAGCATCTTGGTGCCTGATGATCACCATGCATCCATGATCAGTCACGTACATGAGAGTACAATCCTCTGAAGAAAACCAATCCGCATGCAAGTGCTATGTACTCCAGTACTAGTGCTAACGTGAACGTGCGTGGCGTATCTGCGTATGGCGTTAGGTGTTCAGAAAGAAATGTTGTATCCGCCGGGTGTCGTGTCCGGCACCGTCACGCAACCGGTGCACAATGACCTGTAATGTATTTCGGTTTCTCAATCATGAAGCAATGAGAAGATATGCGATGGTAGTACTGGCCAGATCGAACTCGAAGGTAATAGGTACGTGCCGTACAAGAGAGAAAGAACTCTCATGTGTGGTGTGTATCTGCAACCTCAGAGGGCTGCACTACTCTGCTTAGCTTCAATCAGTTCGTTATTACTGTAGAGGAGCGAGTGTTTGCAGTGATGGAGCAGAGAGAGAGAGAGAGAGATGTGTTGCTGCTGACCCTGCACCAACTCGTATGCCCTGAAGCGACGACAGTCTGTGGCTCCCGTACTAGCGAGCAGTCGCCGTCGTCCCCGCCTCGCCGCTGGCCGCGGTGAAGGGAACAGGTCATCTCCAAGCGGCCATGCCGAAGTGGGCCTGGGCCGCTCGGATGCGGCGGCATATGAAACACGTCACGCGGCACATGCGCAATGCGTCCCGGCGGAGCGACGCGCGGACCGAATCGGCACGCGGCATATGCCGGCCCGTCGCTGTGCGGGTCAGCACGAAAAATCCCAACGCGCGATGCCGGCGGCCGCCACGTCACGCGCCTGGCCATCCACAGTCGCGCCAGACCTGCCTACCCGCCGCGGCCGCTCCTCTTCCTATGGCCTGTGGCTCGCCGCGATGGCGCCGCCGCCGACGCACACGCTCGCCGCCGTGCTCGGCGTAGCGGTGGGGGTGCGGCTGCTCCTCCTCCTCTCCCGCTCCCGCGCGCTCAAGCCGCTCGCCGCCGCCACGTCCGCCGCGGCGGCCGCGCTCAAGACCCCGCGCGTGCTCGCCGCCTCCTCCTCCCCGATCGCCGCGCTGCTCGCGGCCTCCAAGGCCGCGTCCAAGTCCTACAAGGCGGCCCGCACGCTCGGCCCCGCCGCGCGCCTCCCTTCCCTCCCCTCCGACAAGCGCCTCAAGGCCGCGTTCGCCGCCGCGTCGCTCCTCCGCCTCGCTGCTGCGGCGCCGCCCCCCGTCGCGTCCCCCACCGGCATCGCGGCCATCGCAATCCTCAAGTCTGGCTACAAGCTGTCTAAGAACTCGGCCAAGATCATCGAGGGCTTCCTCGGCCTCCAGCTACACAAGGGCATCAGGAATGGGGTCGATGCGCTCGGGGTGGTCGTCAAGGTCGCCGTAATCATCTCCGAGGTTGCCGTATGGGTCGGCGGCCGATGCTGGGGCGGCCGACGGGGGCGCTCCGTGCGCTTTATCGGCTTTAACCGGCCGGGCGGTTTACTCCTTGTTCGGTATAGCAAATCTGAAGCCCAAGTTGTGCTCTTGGATCATGGAGTTGGAATAGTTGGGATGGATGGAGATGAGAGCCAATTGGAAGGGCGAGAGGGCTCCAACTTACTCTGCCTCGCGGTACCAGCGCCTGAGGCAACACATTAGTGAGTTAGCACTTAGCACAAAACTGTTGTACAATTGCATATACCAGATATTATGTAGCGATGGCTCCGAATTTTGATCGAATGTTTGCTTCTTTTTCGTTTGTTAGTTAAGTTTGGCTAATTAAAATGTACAACAGTATCTCAGTTCAACTCTATGGGCTTCATCATTATGCAAGGTTACTAACTTTTCTGAAAACAAAGACTATATCTTGGTATGGAATTTTTTGGTAGTGCTCACTGTTGTTCTCCAGATTCTCTAACCCCCTTAGGAATTCCAAGTGGGGTCGGAGTAAGATGTAATTTGAATTTTGACACTCATGATAATTTGCCAAAATGGAGCACTAAAACGTGTTCGTGCACTAGACTTCAAATGCCTGACACATTTTAGAGCATCGTTTCACCTTGCTTTGGGTACCTAAATCATTTAACTTTTAGGTCGAAAGTTTGTCTGGGAACTGTTTTAAAGTGATTAACCTTCAGAAAGACACATGGTTTATCTTTAGATATAAATATTCGCCTTAAAGCAATGGTGTATTGCTATTTCTGGTTTATGCTTTGATAACTATGATGTAGTTTTTTTCTCTCTATCCTCGTATTCCCGTGTGTTTGTATCTCTATAATCATGCCCAGCTTGAGTTCTGCACCCCTTCTCTTCAATATGGGTACACAGTCATGTCATACCATGTAAGTAGAAATAGCAGATGTGTACGAGTTTGAGTAGAAACAGCAGATGTTTATGAGTTGCAATCCACTTTCCAGTTACTCATCCTTTTGCTGGATTCTGATTTATGGTCCTGCTTCACATAAAGATGATAAGAACTAGCTGGGTATAATCATGCTTTAAGATTATGCTGATATTACTGGTTTTGCGACTGTTGTGTTACTGTCCATGAATACTTCTAGTAGACCAAGTCTGGATTTATAACATGGAAAAATTGAAAGAAAATATAAAAACTTGTTATCTCTATTAAGATAAAAAACAATTCTATTTACAAATCAGTATTATACTATTATGCAGAACTCTCTCTCTGTCTCTCTTAGAATGGCAGAAGGTGAGCACATATCGATATGAATATACGATACAAGATCTACAATAACTTGACCTAAGCACTTCTTGCGAATAGCCGAATAGAGCTTCTAAAGCTTCAATCTTCTGGGAGCAAGGGAAAACTGTGTTCAATGTTTGCACAATCAGAAGCAAAACACACTTTAATTTGTGTGATTTATCAGAATTATATCCAGGATTCCACAGTGCAGTTGTACTTATAGCTGTAAGAGTTCATCCCACTCAAATGTGCCAAAATATCAGAAGAATCAAGCATGTCTTTTCCCTTCATGCCCACCTGAAAAAAACAAAATGGATGAACTAGGTATAGGTAGCTATTATAAAAAATAATACGAAATTAAAATATTAAACTATGACGGTCTTGATGAATTATATGACCATCTTGGCGCATTGTCTCTAAGGCTAATAAGGTAATATTTCCCTTGCATTTTTATTTGTATTTTCAGCTAAACTTGGTCAATAGTTTATGATATGACAGTGTAGTATACTAGAAAACTTACAATATGCTCATATTGTTCAAAATTTTGGGAGCTTGATCTTGATCTTGTAGCTTCACAGAGTTCCTCATTCTTGGCAAATCTTCCACGGACACGAGGCCTGCTATCAGCTAAGGTTTTTCTACAAGCGTACTGCATTTTGTTTTATATCAGTACAATAAAATTGGTAAGATGCATGCTAGTTATGCTCTTGAAATGTTTAATATTACCTTTATTTTTTTGCTGAAGTTCCTTTCGTTCCTTTTCTTTATGTACCTGGAAATCTTTTCCTTTCTCTGTTCAGCTGTTAGACGCGCACATTTGTAGTGGGTATCTTCCAAACTTGAGCCTTCTGTTGAAGGCAATGGTAGTGGGCTTTCATCACATCCAGTTATCATGTGCTGGTTATTTTCTCCCATCTTTTTAGTTAAAATAATTGGGTTAGATACTGACAGTATTTCTCTTATTATCTGTCCGCTAATTTCTTGAGCTTTGCTGTTTTATTCATGAGCACTTCATGCACCTATTTTCTCACTATAGTACCAAGAAGTATATACATAATAGTTGGGCATGTATAACACTTTTTATTTCAAAAAATAGGTTCTGAATATTACCTGCATCACTTCAGCGTTGTTAAATGCCCCTTGCATGGAATCTTTGTCACTATAAGTTCTGGTCAGTCCTTCACCTTCCATCATCCTCTGGTACTCACCGAAATTATTCATATCCATCACCGCCATAACATTATTACTAGTACTATTATGGTTGAAAAGTCCTACTTGTGGTGCCTCAACATTGCAATTCAGAATCATTACTCCGGTTTGATGATACAGGGTTCCATCCAGACCCATGTACTCTCCAGCTAGTGCTGCTGTTAAACACTCCTTGTCGAACCCTGAAGCAATGGGCATCAGGGCAGCTGCAGTCCTGCTCATTTGCATTGGGGGCATTGGCCCAGCTCTATGCTCTGGAACCATTATTTGGCTGAATTGCTCTATGTTGGTCTCGGTGGCAGCCGGATAGTATGGTGGTGCTGTAAAGGTTTCATCAATGGAGGGAAGTAGCTTGGTGTCCTGGTCAGGGTTTTGCTCTTGCTCAAGGAAGGCCAAGAGGGTGGAGTCGAAGGAGAGTAATGGGGAGAAAGCTGTGTCTGCAACAGCGGTGATGTCATCGCTGTTACTGCAGAGGGGAGGTGTGGCTGTGGACGATGATGAATCATCCTCGGAAGAGGCTGCAAATTGCTCGGAGGTAGTGGCCACAACCGTAAATAGATCATCACCTAGGCCGTCATCGCAGAAATCAAGAATTTGATCAGCTATGGGGTTTGAGAGACCCTCCTGAAAAATTTAAATGGGAATGAACCTGTGAGTACCTTTTATTACCTGAACTTTTTGTTATAAGAAAAAATATGGAAAGAATAAACCGTGTCAATAAATTTGCACGTCATAGAAAAAACAAAAATACAATGAAATTCAGATATCCATCTCAGGTACTGCCATTGATCCAAATTTGAAATGTTTCATGTTGGTTTGGCACTTTTGAATAACATTTCTACATTATGCCTTTTTTTTACTTTATATTATTATACTATTCTACTATTTTGTATGCAGTTCTGTACCGATTGGCCTGCGAAGCAGCATGTCGCCCTCTCAGTTACTATTCAACGAGCATTAATGAACAAGATACATGAAAAATCAAGATGATAACATAGAAGAGTCAATGAAACCTTAGGAAAAACCGAGCAAGATCTGTGTTGGAGAAACAATTACACTAATGCAATCGTCGGGAAGAATCTGGTCCTCAACAGAAAGACTGATTGCTTTGTGGTGAAGCTCTTTTGAACCCGAAACAGAACATCAGTGTTCTCGTCCTATCGATACTTGAGAAGGGAAACCATTCTGCCTGGGGGCTTTAAAAAGATTGATTCATGCGCGTGTGAAGAAGATGGCGTACAAGACGTCCGAAATTGTGTGCTACGCTCGCGCTCTGGAGAAGAACGGGCATAGAAACTAGGACAAAGCTACGAATTGAGCACGCGATCGAGCATGCTATTTTTTGCGCCGGGGGGGGGGGGGGGGGGGTTGCAATTTTTGTGCAGTACAATGCATCACTTTAACATGTGTCAGATAAATGGCATTGCATTGACACTGTTAATCTGTTGTCTTATTAAAATGTCAACTCTGGTTCTATCTGGCATGCATGAACATAACTTTTTTTTTTGCTTTGTAAAAGCGACACAAGATTTTGGCAAAATAGGATATATTGTTGTGTTGAGAAAGGCCTGAGGTCGGTCTTTCAGCTAGCACCATAAGGTGGTGGGCTAGTCGGCTCGGGTTTGAGCTTCACTCCTCCTTAGTAAGTCCCAATATGAGAGCCTTTTCTTTCATATCTAGCGTTTTTTATGTTGTTGTGTTTTAAACCATTTGTAAAAAAAATATGTACCCCTACCAGTCAACGCCAATCAAATATTTACAAAACAATTTGAATTTTTTGATTATGTAAAGTGTAGTTTCACGATTCTAAGTCAAAACTCAATCTAAATTTTGCACCAAGGTGTGAAACTCAATCTAAAAACAAACTGAATACAACTGATTTCTTTTTATTGATATATAGAGCTGGTTTAGGGTTGAAATTTTGCACCAAGGTGTGGGTGCCTGCTGTATCAATGAAGCTTATCTTTTTTCAGAACTATTTGCATAGCATTTGATAAGGGGGAGCAATATATGGACAATCATGTCCTTACTAAGGTTCAGCCGAGTGGCACATATAATACGTTATATTATTCGAACTAATTAAGTGAGCACAGCGTTGCCAAGTTCTTGCGCTGATTAGAGTTGTGTGCCTAACAAGAACTTGCATTCAGATTTGCCAGTCAGAGATACAAAGTCAATGCACAATGTTATTCAAGATCATGGTAACTCAAGAAGGCATATATAAACATGTTTTTAACTAACAGAATAGGCTGCAGCTGGCTCGTAAATTGAGAAAATAGATAAGGGCAAGCATGGCATGATGTAGTAATCATTAATTAATTAGTTATATATTTTGTATTTTTCTTTACAAACAAATAGAGACGAAGGAAGCAAAGCAAGGCCAACGAGACCATAAAATTAACAAAGAACATAAATGATCAAACAAGACAATAATATCTTCATGGAAAAAAAAACAAGACAACAAGGTTAAAGAAATTACAATGCAGAGCTCGTTTGACAACATCAGTCCGCTGGTCGTGTCCGCCTCAAACATCATCATCTCTCTGATGGCCATGTCCGCCTCGAACATCATCATATAAAACACCCAAATCCCCAAATCCCAGGTATATATATGTGTGCTGACGTTGGTTACACAGTATGGGCGTGAGATATCGTGTATCAATAGAAATCTAGCTAGGAGGTGGTAGTGAATTGAGGCCTGGAATTAAAGCGAGATGTATAGTGGCTTCACAAGCTGCCGCGAAGGAAGAAGAAACGTCAAAAGGATTTCGCCGCCGAACCATGGCGAATGCAGAAGCCGGTTATTTATAGGTGGGAGAGAGAGAACCAAGCGTGGGACAGCATGGTCAGCCTTTGCTATCTGTGGTGCTCTGTCCGGTGTGAGAACAAGCACTATTTTTTACATTTGAGCTTTTTTATCAAAAACTTATTTTACGTTTGCGACGCCAAGGATGATGCCACTACACCTCCAGTTCCATTGGCAATTTTGTAATGCAAGCGATGACATAGGAGAGAGGCCAGCGCCAGAGATCAACGCTAGAGACCTTGATGCCAGCCCTCTACCTATACAACCCCATGTCATATTCTAAGTGCTAAATTTTATTATGATATATATATTAATTTTAACTATATATATTATATCTCTAATTTTCCTTACTTCTTAAATGTATATACTATACTTAAATTTACTGTAGCTATATCTAAGCTTTAAAATTTAATATGTTATAGTTATATTAATTTTTTTCTATGTCTATAACAATATAAATTTAATATACTAAACTCTTAAATTTACTATGTTTGTTTGTGATGTCGACCTACAGCGTTAGAGAGGCTAGTACCAATCTCCTTCCACATTAATTCTTGCATGATAAAATTATCAGTGAAGTCTAGGGACGACACCAATAGTGTGCCAATTCTGTTAACCCTCAACACTATCGTTATTTATTGGGGTTTAAAACCCATCTATTTCTAGTTAAATTTTTTTAACGATATATTTATAAAATAAGTAAAAAAACTAAAATGTAAAAAAAATGCAGAAGAGCAAACCAAACAGCTCAGCGGGGAACTAAACCACCTGTCGATTCAGATGCTTACTGCTAGTTTCAGTTATGGTAGGCAGGCAAGATATATGCGCTATTCTTTTCAGTTGATTACCGTTGTGATTATAGCTGATGTAACTGCATGTTGGACTGTAGCTTGTGTTTAGCAAATGAACTCGACAATGCAGTTATCTGCGAATGGAATCTGGTCGAGTGGTCGACTGCTTTGAGTCACATCATGTCAACCTGTGTTTGCTAGCTAGCCCAGTGCCTAGAGGCTCGACAAATCTTCAGTTTTAAGGATGAGCACCAATGCTGCTGCTACTACGGATTAAAAGCGACCGTAAGCCAGAGCATCATACGGTGGTAACATGCTTTGCAGTCTACCTCGGCACGGCGATTCACGCAGCGTATCGTCCAGAGATATCGGCGCTGGGCATCCAAAAACTTGCGTGACAGATTCCAATCTCCCGACGGGACAGGAGATTTCGGCGTGGACGTCGCCAAACCATAGACCCAGTCTCAATATATACATGTACATGTGTTTACATATCCGTGCAAAACATCACAGTTTTTACACTATCGCGGGTCAATAATATCCTATCAGTCGACAGCTGTTGGCACAGCACAAGGTTCGATTCGACCGGCACGATGTTTTTGCGGGTGTTCGCCACGCTTAATTCGCTGATCAGTCGGTCAGTTCCTACTTCCACTTGTAGCAAATATGCAGTCTCTGTTGTTTCGCCAAAAAAACAAGTGCACGTACGGTCGTAATTCCCAAATAACGTTGACCCCGGCTAGCAAACGACAGTTAAGCATGCGCAGTCCAAGGCTCCAAGCACGACAGCGTACGTACGAACTTTCTTTCCGTAGTCAACATTGAACGAAACAACAAAACCTAGCTATATCTAGCTTAATTCCACCTCCGGAATAATGTGGCCACTACCGAGATTGAGTGGCAGCGATTGCCACAGAAGAGAACGTTATGGCTGCCGCTCGCTGAGAAAGGTAATCTATCACGCGATCTCCAATCATGGAGTGTCAAAAGCTGGTCGCATACAAGTAGGGTTGTACCGGCGACAGGAGAGGCCCCTCCCGTCCGGCTCGGACAGCTTAGAGTAATACAGGAACAAAGGCGATCGACTCGCGCGGAAGCTTGACGCACAAGCGCGTTGCATGCACACCCACTCACCGAAATGGAACTAATGCCCATCAGTCCCAAAAAGCCCAGGCCAGGCCCCAAAAGGGTTTACGGCACCACGCGCTCGCTGCCCCTGCAAGAATCTCTCTGATCTACCTATCCGTCGCTCTCTATCTGCAGCCTGCGAGATCGATCGATCGAGCAGGGTAGCTGCTGCCTAGCCCGGGAAACTAGGCCGAATCCGCATCGTACAATGGTGCGTGTTGTATGTTCCGGCACAGGCAAGGCGTCTTCACGCTTGGGGTGAAGGGCATGCAAGTGGGGGGGGGGGGGGGGGCAGAAAAGGCGGCGGCGACGCCGATCTGGGCCGCGCTTCGTGTGTCCCCGCTTTAGCGGTGCAAACTGCGCGACCCGGCGGTTCCGTCGTCGCGCGCCCGCGTCCCCTCCGCCTTTTCGCGCCGAACGAAACACACGCCGAAGCGGCCGCGATCCGCCGGCCCGCCCCGCGCGCCGGTGCGTCTGTGCTACGGACGGGGAAGGCCGTGTCGGGCCGCGACGCGCCGGCGGGGGCCACGGAAATCGCCCCGCGCTTCGCCCGGCGCCGACCCGGCAGACATGTCCCGGTGGCGCGACGGGACGGGAGATTCACCCCCGGCTCGCGGGCGGGGTTCGCTTGGACCTGGTCTGGTCGTGCGGAGCTATGGGGCCAGACTCGCTACTGCCAGCTCGCTGCTGTGCTGTATACGTCGCCGGCACTGTACGTGTGTAGGCATGCTTGTGGGATTGGAGAACGCAGCATGGAAGAAGTAGGTGCAGAGATCCGTGGCCAAATTATGAGGTTACAAGAAAAAAAACGTGCGTGTTGATGTTGCTCGTGTTTGACAAAAGTAGAATTTTTACAAAAAAAAATATTTTTCCTCAAATTTATTGAAATTACTTTTGTTTTAAAAATCTAACAATGACAACGTAGGGGTTTTGCCATAAACAATGATGGCAAGCACTCGTGTCATCAGTTAAAACGGTGACATCCTGAGGGTGACTGTATGAGTGAGATTGTACCAGTTTAGATTGAATTAATTTACTCAACATAAGTTATTAGAGTATAATTAGTTATATATATATTTTTAAAAAAATTTCAGGTCGGACTACTCTCGCCACGCGGCAACGGTGACAGTCGCCCATCGGGCATGTCGATAGGCCCATCTCGCCTAACGGCATTGGGACATGCCAGTGGTGTCGCCAAACCTTTTAGTATTTGGGACATGCCACCTCGTGGGCGTTTGACATTGATAGCCCGATGACTAATCCCATTTGGATTGATACGCGCCGGCATGTGTGTTCGTACTACATCCGGTCGAGGACTCGAGATCAGGTCGCCGTCTCGTCCTGTGCTTTCCACGAGCCATCCATCACGGGCATCAGGGCATGTGACCGCGCGCTCGCGTGCCGGCTGTTCGCACGACGGCCGTTGGTACGTACACCGGTTTCGAAAGCAAACTACGCCGCTAGGCAACTGCAAAGAAAGCAGGGCAAGTGCAAACATAGCGCCATGTTCATGCGTGCGGAATATCAGAAGTGAGCTGCATGGTACCTATATGCTCAGATTTAATATACCATTTATACTTAGAAACCGATTTAGATTATCGAATGAATTATTATCGTTAATTATTGATTTAATTATAGAGATAAATTAAGTATTTTAATAATTAAGCTTAACAAATACTAATTCTTTAGGCAGTTTAGCAAATACTAAGATTATATCAAAAATATTTTCTTTTAGTCACTTTAGTAATCAAATTTTGAATTTTGAATTATCATGATTTCTTTTCCAAACAACTGGAGAATTATGAAAATAATGAAAATCATGAGAATAAATGTTTATATTATGGTAAAAAAATAAATCCTAAATCCTTATATTTTGATATGGTGAGAGTATACTAGGACAAATGGTTGCAATGTAACAGAAGAAAGTTTTTTTTTAAAGCGTACATCAAATAATATGTTCTAATAATATGATGAATAAGGCTCATTAGCTGATAAGGCGTAATGAAATTTAAATTTTGTGTTTTTTATCTTTTTTTTATTTTTCAGCCTTGGCTTCTACAGCCCAAAATTTATAAGTATAAAAGTCGTGATCTAAAAATTATTTTTAGTTGCTTCAGTCACATGTAATAGTTTATAATCCGTAAAAAAAATTCTGAGTTTAGCAGTTTCAAAAATATTTTCGAGTTATATTTTTCCATGTAATTTGTGTGGAGATAGATTATATAATTGCATTTCTTAAACATTTGTATTAGTGTTCTGATGTGCCAGAACAATCAACATAATCTAGACTAATAGCTCCACGGAACTTTTGGTCTAAAAACATGAACGGAACGGCTCATCCAAAAAACACAATTCTGACACCACCTCCATATCTCCCAGAAAAGGCTCCAAGTACAAATTAGAACTATTTCATTCATGAACAGGATGGAAAGCAATATAATTTCGTCTATAAATTTTCTTGGTCTATAAATTTTCTCAGTCTACTGGTATAATTTCTAAGAGGGTATTTGGTAAAGCTCTTTTGTGTAAATTTTTTTAGAGCTCTTAATCTAACATGAACGTGGAGTAGTAGAGCGCTAGGAAAAGATAATTTCATCCTTCCTATGTTTTTCTGGAGTAGATTTACCTATCCCGCTTTTTTAAAAATTAAAAATGTAGTAGCGCTTGGTTTGACTTTAGCTCCAAACGGTAGGAATCTAAGTATCTGAAGCTCGGCCAAACAGGCCAAAAACCAACGTAAATTCACGTAACAAAGTTGGGAGGTAACTGTTTTCTTCTCCTTAATGCAAAGATAAGCAAAATTGCATACTCAAACAAGGAAATTTTGGATATTTTAGATTCAGACAAGAGAATTTCTAAAGCTTTTATTGTCACCGTACTGTAATGGACCAATTAAATATGGCAAATTTTTTTTATGAAGTAGAAACAAAGGTGTTTAATATTAATTCATGTCATTTTCACATTTGAGTTAATTTTCTGTGTGTACCTAAAATTTCACGCGTTCTCTTCTACGGCACTTGTTTGATACCTTTGTATACTGCTGATTTTTTATTTAGATCCCTCATTCTGATCTTATTACCTTAGCATATTACTAAAAGTTAAGGTAATTTCATTAAATTTTCAAAATTTGCATCAAATTTGAAAAGTAGTCTTTGAACAAATATGAAGTGAAAAAAATATTCATTTGTAAAAAACAAAAGGGGATAAAAATATTCAATCACAAAATTTAAAAAACATATTTATTTTTAAAAATAAATTTCAAATCAAATTTGATGAAATTCGTATAATATTTTCACCAAAATTTAAAGAATTTTGGTTTTCAATTTCCTGTTGAAACTAATGTTTAATCATAATTTTTTGAATTTGTTCATTTTTTTGAAATTTGACATTAAATAATTATGTTCCATTTGATTTTGTTATGAATTAAAAAAATTTCACATTAGTAGGTAGTGCATAAGTATAAGTATAAGTATAAGGGAGCGACAATCTAATCATTTAGAAAAAAAATAACAATCAACATATAGGAGATTGAGATCAAAAATTAAAATCATATAGGGAATGAGACAAAATTTAGGAGGGATTAAGTAAATTATCAGGAACACACAAGAAATTTTCTTATCATATTTTCATTCTGCAATTGTTCTCAGTCAGGAAAAAAATTTATAAACATTTCATACCTTAATTGAAAACAATATCACTAACAACCAACACCACATCATACTTCCAGCTCGAGTATATAAATACACCCATCACACAGTAAGTATCCACAGGATCTGTGCTACCATCGATTGGCGCCTCCTCTATCCGCCTATCATTTCCACGCTCCAGCTCGTGGCCTTGTTCCTCTGCATCAGCGTATTTTACTACTACCACATCAACCCAGAGAGAAAGAACCCTGCATTCTCAAAGACGGCTATAGAGGAGATTAATATAGCGTGATTTATTTTGTTTTTAAAATATCTATAAAAATTAATTTGATTAAGTTATTAAAATCTTACTTATTAAAAAAAGATCAAAATAATTACTAATGATCAATAGAATATATAGATATAAGTAATCTAAATTTAGACATTCTCTGGTGAATAACGTGCATCCTTGATTGAGATTTTTGAAACTATGATGTTTATCACAAGATGATTTAAGTAAATAACAAAAGGTAAAAAGTCATTGCTAGGAACTTTAATCAGTTGGTATTTTCTTTTAAAATAATATAGAGATTAACTCTTTTTCATTGTAAATCTAATAGAGTTGGAGTAAAAAAAACTCTACCACAAACGTATAAAAGAAGAAGAGCAATACTGAAAATTTAAATTGTGTTATAAAAATTTAAATCGCGGAATTTAAATTACAAAATTTAAATTGGAATGAAAAAAGATTCAAAATAAACCATGTTTCATTGATTTAAATATATTTACAAAGCGTGCAAAATTATCTTAAAAATTCTAAAAAAACTCTTCTAATATTCTCTTATTTTTCTTACACAGCTATCTCTTATTTATCTAATTCTCTTATGTAAAACCTTACCTAGCATATTTCTCTCAAATCTCTTTTTTGGTTAACAGTGCTCGAAAAATAATAAAGACAAAAAAGTGATCATAGGATGAAATCCAGGTGCAATCTTAACCCTTAATTTAATTTTTAGATGCGAACTAAATGTCTTAGACGTTACTGCTGCAGAAAATTTGCCGTCCCCATCTTTTCTCTCGCCCACGCCAACAGCCTGCCGACGCCTCCCTATACAAGCCACCACGCGCCCGTGCGCTCGCCAAGCCGAAGCCGCACGATGGGCCACCATTGCGCCACCCCCCCCCCCCCCCCCCCCCCCGCCCCTGTGTACGTGTGCGTGGGCCGTTTGCCTTCACGGTTGCTGTGCCAACGTCGTTGCATGCTACCGCGCGTGCTTGCGTCTCTACTTGGGCCGTGGCCGCCCACGGACCTCCACTCCACGGCCGCGCAATGCGTGCTGAGCCGAGCCGATGTGGGCCGTCATTATCTGCCTTTTTTTTCTTTTCTTTTTCTCTTTGAATTTTTGGTGCATGCACATTTGATCTTTTAAAGCTTATTGCCAACTCCTGTTTATATGGTGTTAGGGTGTCTGTCTTTGTTTCTTAGTTTACTCTTAATCCGCTATTAAATAAGATTAACCTTTAAAAATCCAACGCACACATAGTCCGAATAAACTGTTTGACATAGATGTCATAACTACCTATGTTAATTCATGATCATAATTTTAACACTTTCAATACTTATCAATTTTTTTAATTAAAAAATATAGAATTTTAGTGAGTTTAGAGATGTGCCATTAATATCCGTCTACTTAAGCGTGTGTTAGGAGTACTATATACGTGTGATGTTGTGTGAGTAGTGGTGTCTACATCTATCATGCAATTGTAAAAGAAAATAAATACATGTCAAGTACTCTCCATCTATAAATATAAAAAATTTTGGAATTCAAAATTTTTTCATAAATATAAATATAAGATATTTTAAATTGCTACCTTTTCAATCTAGCCAATCATTGTATTTATTGCTCACTGTTAGTTGCATCAATCTTTTTCAATCAAGTAAATTTCTAATGACATCAAAATAATTTAACATTAATCTTAAACTTGCTAAACAACTTAGAATCATTTATATTTGTGTACGGAAGGAGCAATTTTGATATGGTAAGGACCTTTTTAATTTTCTGAATGCCAAGTCTTCATTTGAACTTAGATTTTGTTTTGTTTTTTTAGACTTTTAATGCGGGTAGATGTAGATAGAGAATTATTGATATCCCTGTCATGAACTTCAATGCAAAAAAAAGGAAAATTTTGGAATTAAATTTTGATAAATTGTTTTTTTTTGAAACCGGATGAATCGGTCTTTTGAACGCTCGAGGAAATATCCGGCCGTTGCAGAAATTGACTTATGTCATGACAACACTGCCACCTTGCTTAGAAAAGTAAGACAAGTAGAACAAAGCCAGAACGGGAGGGATATTTAGTTGCCTACGGGAGACACTAGTCGAAACTCTGTCCAGATGTGATTTAGTATCCAGAATGGGATATTTAATATCCACTTCCCACGGTGACACCAAGAAAGCGGCAAGGTCAGCAGGCACAACAAGACACAAGATGGCGGCAATGTGCGGAGGAGAGGAATTTAAAGGGCAAGCTGATTCCCATCGATCGATGGCTAGCTGGTTCAAGCAAACCTGGCTTAACATTAATTAATTTATATTTCTTATATAGATCATGATGCAATGGTGCTTTTCTGGGAATAAAAATCTTTGAACCATTTCAGTCAGAAATCACAAACACTGCTCGCTGGAGTATATAATACACGTGTAACACAGCAAACGTTCACTTGATCACACTGAACAATCGACTGGCGCCTCCTTGTTTTGCATCGCGCTCGTACGTGCAACCGTACAAGCAATCAAGCTATGGCTTTAGCTTCCATTCTCCCGCTCGCGCTCTCGTTCCTCTGCTTTAGCGTTTTCTACTGCTACCACGTCAAGTCAAAGAGGAAGAACCCTGCCATCTCACTGTGCTGGACGTTGGTAAGCTATGTGCTGGGTGTCGGATACGAGCGGACGATGGCAAAGGCGTTGCGCACCTGTGATCAGTTCGTCAACGGGACAATCGAGAAACGTCGGGAGGCGCAGGCTAAAGTTGAGACTGAGGACTCGGCTGATCTGCTCTCGTCGTACATCAACAACGACGAGGAGAATGAAGACACCTTCCTCCGTGACACGACCATGAACCTCATTTCCGCCGTCCGCGACGTTTTGGCCATGGCCCTCCTACCTCCTCACCAAGAATCCACACTTGGTTTCCAAGATCCTAGAGGAGCTTGACTCCGTCGACAGCATCACCGCCCCGGACGCCATGGTGACCTGCACGCTGCCCTGTCCGAAACAATCAGGCTGTGCCCGCCTGTGCCGTTGGAGCAGAAAGGCGTGCTTGCCGCCGACGTGCTGCCAAGCGGCCACAACGTGCATCCCGGCGACAAGATCGTGGTGTCGCTGTTTGCAATGGCAAGGATGGAGGCCGTGTGGGGTAGCGACTGCAGAGGGTTCAGCCCGGAGCGGTGGATATCGAAGGACGGCAAGCTGCGGTACGTACCGTCGTACGAGTTCATGACCTTCAGCGCAAGGCCACTGACCTGCCTCGGCAAGGACTGAGTTCGTGCAGCTTAAGGCCGTCGCGGCGGCCATGGTGAAGAACTTCGAGATCGTGGCCGTGACCGGTCACGTCGTCGAGCCCGCGCTCTCCATTGTACCTCACATGAAGAATGGCTTCATGGTCAGGGTTAAGAGAAGGTATGTGCTTAACAACTAATTAATCCACCAAATGCAAGGGCTGGGTTCGTAGCTAGAAACAACTCGGCAGCTGGGAGCGGGATGTTAAATGCTGAACTTCTTTAAACTGTCGAAATTTTAATCATCTAGCAATATTGCACGATGTCGATCATTTTCTTCTTTGCTGGGGCATCTTTCGTGTTCGTGCTCAGCTGAATATGTGTTCTCAACGCCTGCACATGAGCTTTAAACTCGTAATGTCTCTGTGCGTGTGAAAATACATAGAGTAGCTCTAAACACATAGGGGGAATAGTTAGTTTGGTTTTCCCTTGTTCTAACAACATAGGGAGAATAGTTAGTTTGTTTTTTCGATTTTCATTCCAAGATCATTTTGATTCTTGTTGTTCAGGTCAACACGATGGATGAACCCACCTAATGTGTCACACAAGCAAGACAAACTCAGCAAAGGTCTAACCTTGGTGGCAAATCCTATGACGAAAAAGACTCCCTATATCTCCAATTGCAAAAGATAATGCTGATGATAAACGGCCACACTATTCTTACATTACAGAAATTACTATATTAATAAAAAGAAAACGATATTAACTGTTCTAGATCATGATTGATATAGTTTTATATAAGATACAATTATATTTATAGAAATAGAAGGTAAGAGTTATATATAAAATCTAATTTAGTCGTATATGAAATTCAAACATTATACAATTAGCCATAAGACGAATGTTTAGTACACCTCCTAAGTTATGAGTGCCCTCGATAGTTGCAATGGGATTTGGCTATTTATATATTTCTTGACTCAAAATGAGAGCACAAGTTTAAAAAAGGATCTTGAGTATGAGGGTCTCTTAATCTAAGTTAAAAGTGCATATGAAATCTAAATATAATTCTACATACAGTGGTATCTATATAAATAACGTATATGGTATATATATAAATTAATGTATAGTATCTCAATTATCTTATTCCACATATATTACATAAGATGGTGATACTATCAAATGGTGTGAAAAAAGACTCTCAAATGATGTGAAAAAAGATCCTTTGTAGGGAATAATAGGATATAGAGAGACGAGGTGTGGTGCTTTTAGATTTCCTTATGGTTGGCTACCAAGGGGTGCGAGGATGAAGTTAAAAAAATAAAGAAAAATTAATTTTTTTAGTAAAAAAATATTCCATTTTTCTTGGTTTCGCTGGGTAACCGCTGTTACCGTGGATGAAGTCGTCTCATGGGAGATAGTTGGGCGCGTTACGTTAATGTGCTATGCTTTCATGGATGAGTTACTACGTTTTATTGCCGGGGATGTTTTGGTGTTTGTTTGCAGTTACATTTACAGGGGGAGGAGAGAGGAGCAAGAACTACTGGATAGCCCACTGAGACAAATAACGATTGCGATCCAAGTTTGGACCTAAAAATTTCGATCCCAAACAGTTATTTCGGCCCATTTATGGACTACAAAACTTGGTCCCAAACAGTAATTAGGATCTAAAAATTGGTCCATATAATTTTGGATCACGAAAGAGGAAGTGAGGCCCATCACAAATCATCAGTGATGAACGGCCCAGATTACATGCTCACTTTGGATTTTCCATTTGCTTTATATCTCCTGGCGAAGAACGGTATGCTAACCGTGGGATCATTGGCGCCGTCGGCACCAACGTTTCCGCCGCCCGCTAATCCTCAGCGCTCGCTCCGCGCCCCATGATCTGCCGATGTAAGCTTCTAATTCTAGCCCCTTCTTTCACACGGGAAAAACGTGGCCTGAGCTCGTACAAACTTCTAATTCCCAAACGGGAGAAAAAGCTTCGTTTTTTTTTACTGAAAGCAAACTATAACAATCCAGTACAAACTTGCAGTGCTCCAGACTTGTGGGGCGCAAAACAGAAGTAGATAGGTGTGCTGCTTGCGTAGAATTAATGAATTACGCACGTTACGCTGGCTAGTCGCTGAGCTTTTGATCCCATGCACCCACGTACCACCAGAAAAACCGTTCTATCCCGTCCTTCTCCGTCGGCGGCAAGGCGAACCCACACGCACGCACCGGTGCTTTCTGCTGTTGCGCAGAGGGAGGGGAACGAGAGGAATCATGGTCACATAAGTCCGCTCCGTGACACCGGTCGCCGCGCGATGCATGGCCGCATGTACCGGGAGACGACGAACGCCGCGGCGCCGGGCAGCACCCAGCCGGTCGCCGCCGGCGCGCCTGCGCGCAGCCCTGCCACACTCTGTTTCAGTTGGGCGTGGGACCGACGTCGCGCTTGCTTGCTGCCGTCTCCGTAGCGCGCGATCTCTGCGTAGTAGTACAGCAATACTAGTAGTCGTCCAGACGCCGGCGGGGACCTGACCTGCCGGACCTTGATCGGCGACGTTGTACAGCCTTGAATATGCTAACTACAGTGAGAGACCGTGATAAAGGCGTGGTAGTACGAGTAACGGGTGGTTCAGACTGCTGACATTTTCAGATGTTACTTACTTCGGTTTTTAAATAAACGACGCTGTTGATTTTTACATATATTTTTATATCTATAACTATTTATTTTATTTAAAAAATTATTTAAATATAAAAAACGTAAGTCATATTTATAGTATCTTTAGTAATAAAACCAAATCACATCAAAATATATAATAATTACCTAAATATTTTTTAATAAAACAAATAATGAACCTATGTTGAAAAGTCAACTATTATGAGTGTGTACTTCATCACGTGGGCCTGTCTCGCCTGATCGAACGAATAATAGGGCACTTGACAGTGATGCTTCACCGTGTTTCCATCGATTTTATTGTACTACAGGACTGATCTTCATCTTCTGCCGCTGGTGTTCGATGAATGTGAAGAAATGGCGACGTTCACTGGTCCTATTGCAGGCTCGTGCTACTTGCCCTATTCACTAGGGTACCTACTGCCCTTGACTCCGTCGGCGCAGGAAAACGGGAAAAGGATTCGTCGTATACGCCTGCGGCTGGCTTGCGCGATGAAAGTAATTTTTTTTATATAAAAAAAAGCAGATTAAGGTGGTACGCGACGCGCCTGTGTCCATCCACTCGCACGTCGTTTTTTCATCAAACAAACCAACAAAAGAGGCGCCCAGTTCCACGGCGGCACGGCCGGCGGCCAACAGAGACGTTTTTTCGGTTCGCACGCGCCATGGCTGGACTCGTGGTGTCGAGCTCACCACGCACCGTTTCGTTCGGTTAACGTGCATTCAACCGCAGCGCGGTAGTACGTACAGCTGCTCTCGGCTTCTTGTACTTCTACCTCTATCCTTTTTATACAAGAGTTTTAACTTATTTTTAAAAAAAATAATAAAGAAAAAAGACTATACCATTTGTTATTAATATAGAGAACGATGGATGGTTAAAAATAATATATATATATATAAGAAATAATTGGTAGAATAAATAATATTATATAATATATTGTTAAACAAAATTCAAACGGTAGAGATGGAGGGGCCAGTCGTTACGTTTGGTGCAAGCGATATGGCTCCATCTGCATGTGTGGTCGCTACTCGCTAGGACAGAGACTGCTACACCAGTACTCCTACGCAAAAGACATCAAGTTAATTACCAATGCAAAAGGATATTACAGTAGTTATGCTGTTGCAGATCTGGCTCTTTTTATAAAAAGATCTTTAAAAAATAAGAAGTTAATTTCATAGGCTATATTCACAACTTGGTGGAATGTGTGTCTTGCCCAGGATTTATGGGTAGCTTTTTTTAGTGGTTCAAGACTTGATTTAGGCTGATAGTTTAGTTGTTGCCTTCAAGTAGCAGCTGTTTTCCCTTTTCTATTTTTTTTCGTTTTTTCAACTGTATAAATTGTGTTTGCTCTCCTTCTTTATATAAAGTTGGCAGATATTCTTTGAAAAAAGATCTAGCCAGTTTGAGATTATTTCAGGTAATACATTTTCTCCTCTGCTCTACGGATCTCACCAGGTCTGGCAAGCTCATTCGTGATACACTACTAACAATAGAAATCCTCGCTCAAATTGGCCTGCAAGTTCCATTTCATACTGGTAAATTAATCTGGATCCAAAGCTTCAAACTTCATGCATGCATGGCATGCAGATCGCAACAAGAACGTATAGTTGGAACCTACCCATCTATATATCCTCACGCCACTCTGGGACAAACAAATTGCCACCGACGAGGCGATGATCACGGAAGCCTAGCTAGCTAGCTATATTGCATACACAGCAAGCGATACGAGCGAGCTATCAATTCGAATCAATCATTCTGGTTGCAGTTCCAATAATACAAGTTCGTCCATTTGCTATGTCTGGTGATACATCTTCTTCTCCCTTGCATGTCCTTGGACACCATTACCTTACATTTTGTAACGATCCCAAAATATGCACTAATACACAATATCTATTATGTAACTGTACTAACGGGACAGGTCATTGATGATAATCTCCGGTTATCTGTACGCCCCACTGCAGATTGCAGAATAGAACATAACTCACAAACTGATTAACTGAATCATTAATTGCAACTAATGGTACCCTGCAAGATGAGACACAACACGTCAACGTATATGAAAATAATTCGCCTTTTGGCGCGTTTCTAATTTATAGTATTCGCGTTCGTGGCCCTACCCCGTTGGAGAGGAGATCAATCAATGTATTTGTACTGAAATGCACGGTGTACAAACGGCATGGGAAGCTTCTAGGGTGAACACAGATGAAGATAAGAGTGCATCTTGATTCGAGATACTGACTGCGTGTTACTGCTAGCTTGCAAAGGATGTCCTGCAGACGGTTTAGACGAAACAGTGTATTGCAACACACCTTATGAGATCAATATCTATCTATACACAGCGTGATGATCAATGAACTGTGCCATACTTTTTGCGCATAATTCAGCCTGGTCCCTTGACAACAAAAGTTTGTACTCCATTTTCTCTTGACTCGTTTATGGAGTTGGTGACATACCCACATCTAACTAATATAATTAGCTTGCCTTCAGCTTATAATCTGAGGCCACACCTTCGCAAATAGATAGTTCCTCTGGCAAAAAAAAAGCATTAGTGATAAGTTAAACATTTTTAACTTTAATTGTCATTAGAAAAAAACATAAAGATTTATAATAGAATGATGTTAGGAGATTTATTGTTAAATTGTAACGCTTCTCTTCTGTATATTGGTTAACAAGAGTGAAACGTCTATGTGTATCACTTATACCACTGTTAGACATCAGCTAGTACAGGTAGAATATTCATGAATCACAGCCAAACTATTTTTATTTATTAGACATAATCTTCTACAGTCACGTATAGAATCTAAATATGCATCGAGACATCACAAAAGACTGTACCAGAAGTAAAAGCTAGACCTAATCTATAAACATAGCTTAAGAGCTAGACCAAAACCCTAAAATCCTTTATATGTGGGTTACTCCTAAAGTTACTTAGCAACGGTTGCATCTTTATCTTTATATATTAAGGGAGCAAGGGTAAATACATAAGATACTTAGTAAGTCATAAAAATAGTGTAATATGCAATGCTTGCCAAATCAATTGTTTTTGGTTTATTTAGCAAATGGTTTTGTTTTTGAAAATGTCTTATAAAATTCTAAGTGTGTTTTTTAAGTTGTCGGAAAGAGACTCGTATATCAATCCATTCCGTAAGTTATTTTGTAATAACCCACCATAATTATCAAGAAAAGATTCACGTCTTAACCCATTCTACAAGTCATTTTACAATGACTTATGACAAATTCGATTTAGAACGTACTACTGTTGTGTAAACCTTCATTTAGATACATTAAACTTTCTCTTTCAATCTCAACTGTATCCTAACTATTATGTCAAACAACCTCAGTCATGATACCACAGGACACCTCGAATCATATATTCTCATTTTAGATCACACAGGTCTTCTATTTGTCACTTAGATATATTCTAGTAAGGATTTTTAATCACAAATATTTTGTAAACAAATCTATGATAGCGCAATCACTTCACATCTGCGTATAATCGTAGGCATGGTTGTTTGAACAATTTCATCATTTGCAAATATTGCATGCTTTACCCACACGATGTGAGTTTACTCCAATCACCGAATAAGTATTGATTAGATATGGTTGGAGAAGGGAGGTTCATGATAAGACCATTCTAAAGCATGTCTAGGATAGTCCGCTATCTTATAGACAGGTCTTCTGACCAAGTACTAGCAAAACACATTTCTTATATTTATGGTCATAGGTATATCGCCCATTTGACACCTTAACGACTCTACATCTATTAGCAACCGAAATTATCATGAATTAACTAATTACTCGACCAGGAACATTCCTAATCACCTATGTGATCATAATATATTATAATCAATGTAATTTCTCAAGGGAATAGTCCTTATAAGCCATATGAAGTCATACCCACACAGGGCAACGATAGCCCATGATCAAGAGTTTTCCTAAAAACCATTTTATTTCTCAAACCCACGGCCACACAATCTGGGTTTTTTAATCACTTCACAACCAAAGTTTTTCCATCGATATATCATGTGTTATGTGAGTTTCATATATACTTATACTCAAAGGGTACTAATATTAAAGTGATGACAAAGTTACAAAGGTATAGGGTAATCAACAAATAAGAGGGGTCAATGCAACAAATAGGTTTATTACTATCGGATCAGTTTGCGAACCGAGGCCACACGTGTACCTAGAAATGCATATTTTGTAAACAAAATATTTTATAAAATACTAGGAGCAATACAGTCAAAGGGTGACTTGTCTTGCTTCGGTTCTTTAACTTCTCCTTCGTATTCTTTAATTGGTTGCTCCTCAATATTGGCTACTATGTGTCATAAAAGCAAGACAAACAAAAGAGCATAAAATCATAACAAATTTTAGTTAGCTAATAGCATCATTGTGCAATCTCATTTTTGAAAAAAAAATGAGAGTTAAATGGGCTCAATCAGAGTTATGGCTAAGAAGTTATAAATTTTTCAAGTGTAAATTATTTTTGGGATACTTAGAAAAGTATTAAAAGCATTTTGAAAAAGAATAGGGTTAGGATGAGGGAAGTAAAATGGACTTTATGTGTTTGATGGATAAGTGAAAGAGATGGTTGGCCCAAGGCCTTTCGGGCTTTGGTAGGGCCTGAGGTCTTATCAAACTAAGGAAGGAGAAGAGAGGCTGTGAACCATGACCTATGGCCTGGTGGGCCATATAAGCCAAGCCTCTTACCAGTGGCCTAGTTTGGACAGTAAGGCCTAGGTGGTAAGGCGAGCCCGTGCGTCCATGTTGGCATGTACATGTTGGCGTGGACCAAGGCTGATGGACCTCAAGGCCGATCGATAGTAGGTGGTGGCCGAGGACAAACCGACGGATGGTAGCAAGATTGGATGTCGTAGGTGGTTGAATGGTGCGGGTCAATGGCGAGGATTGTGGTAGAACGAGAGCTAGGCAACAATGGCTCGACGTGGTTTGAGTTGACTGGTTGGGAAACTACTAGGGTCCTTTTATAAGCACAGAGTGGCGCAAGGCGACTATGGACTAAGGTGGTGGAACAAAGGAGCGGGCATGGCACGCTTGCTCGATGGGACACATCGATGGCGCGATGATGTGGCCATCATCATTGTTGTCCTTGTGTGACAGCGAGAGAGGGAGGAGTGAGGTAGACGGGACAGTGAAAGGACCAGACAAGGAAGGATTGCAAGCTCCATTAACTCCAGCGACGAGATGAAATAGGAAATTAATAGGTTCACTAGTTTTTGACTTTGAGGTGCGCACGGGGAGTGGTCGAGCGCGCTTAGCGTCGAGTCGGTGCTATGGGTGCCGCGGATGACATGTGTGGGCTCATGCTAGTCGTGACACCACAATATAGGCGTGCGTATGGCATTGGACCAAGAGAAGGCGAGTGGAAGAGAGAGCGAGGCGAGAAGAGGAAGATGATGTGAGAGAAGGGGTTGATAGGTGGGCCTCGTGGTTAGGCACTTGACCAGGCTGCCACCCGAGAAGATGGGCCAAGAGGGTTGGCGGACTGCTGGCTAGCTTAGGCCGAAAAAGGAGAGAGTAGGAGATCGGTTGGGCCAGGAAAGGTGAAAAAGGATAGGAATGGCCCGAGTAAATAGTTAGTTTTGATAATTTTGAGAGAAGAATTTTGTGAAGAGATTTGAAGATTTTGAATTGGGGTTTGAAAACAAATTTGATATTTGAGATTTAAAAAATATAAGGAATTTTTAAGAGGGTTCTAAGGTTGAATTGATACAAAATTGAGATGCACGCTTTGACACAAACTTCAAAAATTCAAACAGGAGCCTAATTTTATAAATATGTTTTTATTTAAAATAGTTTTTTTATAAAAAAACACGAGCGTTACAGTATCAAATGCAACGCTTTTTATTTGAAATGATTTATATCTACTGATATTATTAGTTAAAGTAGCACATTGAATATCGTGTTGAGACGTGAAAATATGTTTATATTTACGGACGGAGGGGGTATATAGGATAGAAAATTAATAATTAATGTACCGTATATATACACATTGCGCTCAAGCTCGTCTTAATCGACATTAATTGTGTTTGGGTTGTGATCGATGGAAACCTCAGAGCACGAGATTTTTCTTGCTCACAATGAATTCAAGTTTACATCGAGCAGGTCGGTCGTCGCGTGCATGGTACTTGCCACGCATCTATAGTAGTAACAGTACGTTGTATAATTGAGGCTGCTTAGGGTTATCTAGCTAACGTGTGGAGCACACGTGGTGCTATAAGCCATACATTGGCCCCTACTAAGCTAGATATTGCGACAATGGCTAGCTATACTAATCATTAATCGTGCATTGGCAAGAGCTAGTGTCAGATACGATCGATCCAAACCACGCCACGTATGATGTTCAGTTCGATCGGCTGGATAACTGTACGGGCAATCGATCTCCCATGCAAGGATGCACCCAGCAAGAGCAAGCACAGCATGTGCACCAAACAACGCATATAGCTATGTTGGCCCATAACATTTTAGTTCCAGATCGACATGGATGATGATGATGCTTCACCTGTACTTGATGAGCTACATACAACTATGTGTGCATACACGCCTGCAGATCGGCGTACTTCCATTTAAGAATTTTGTGCCCAAATTGTGGCCGGCCGCGTCTTAGAGAAAGTGTGCAGGTACGCACCGGTGGTCTGATATTTGCTCGTCCGTCCTGCGCACTGGCGATCGAGCCCCCGGCCGGCCGTTCCCAGGCGCACGCGATCACCGGCTATTCTGTCCACGCCCCGTGCGTGCGTGGATTCGCCGATCCGTCCACGCGCGATCCGTGCTGCCGCCCGCGCGCGCCGATGCGGGATTGTGCTCGCTGCGCCACGGCGCGATCCGGCCCAGAGGTGACTGTGCCGGGTGTGTGCTGATACGTGTTTCGGTGTCTGATGTGTCTGCGTCTCTTAAATGCAAGAGACGTGAGCGGATGTCAATCTTTCACCTACAGTGTCGGGCATGCTGTTTGTGCGTAAGCGTGGTTCACATAGGTTCCCCGCGAATCACTGGAGATCAATGCAGTCGTACACGGATAGTGATGGGAGTGCTTTTGCTTTTGAGAGAGTATGATGATAGTTGTCTACCAGGCTTATCTTCTGGAGTAATATAGATTTTGGTTGGCCAGGGTGCATTCGGTAGCAGTAGTAATTCTCACTCATTTAAAAATATTAAAAGAGATCGATCCTGATATAATGATTCTAAAATTTGTAATTAATAAATATCAACTTGAAATCTTAGTCATCTTCATGGTTAGCACCCTCTCTATGAGGCTCCTTCCCTTTTATGTGACAAGTTCTACAAACATGATGAAGACAACAATTAGTCAACACAGGAATGCTTAGGCTTTCGAGACGACATCTTCTAGTTTAGGCCCCTTGGCCAGATCCGATGAGAAAAACAAAGATAGTACTATCTCATATAGTGAGTGATGGCACATGGCAAAAGGGTTGTTAGGGATTCTAAGTAAAAGCTTAGCCTTGTGATTCACTGCCCACAACGGCTATGCTTTCGAGCATCATAACTTTGCTAGAGCACTGTCAAGATACCTATCTACTTTCTCTCATAGGTAAAAACCAAATCTAGTTGAATTATGGTGGCATCTTGATATTGTAGCCTTCTTGGAGGCGTCGTTTTTAAGTCTTCACTTTGTGGTGCTGTGTTGACCTGACAGTGATCAGCCACATATAGCGGTAATTGTTTTGGTGCTAAACTTCACTCTCAGTGACTTATGCTTGTGTGGTTGGCGTGTGGGTCCTGAGCATGCTCTCCAGTGCATAACAACCTCAATAACCTTCTATCATATTTATTGTAATTTTTTTTCTCTCAATCTTAATACTATTTTGATGGACTTCTTCAGTCATCCGGCAAATAAACAAAAACTTTTAAATTTTGATGAGCCTGAAATTTAAAATTAATAAAAACTTAGTTGTATTTAGTTTGGAGTCTTAGTTTGTACAACATGCAGAATATATAGTTTTATCCCCGTATACTGGGATAAGCTCTTAATCAACATGCTAGACCCTAATTAAAGATCGAAAAAAATTTCGCAGCAACTTAATGAAATTAGTCAACACGTGCTAATTAATACCTGTCGTTACTTCTCATCTTACTAACCGCTTGATGTCTCGTGTATATTAATGCATCCATGACACTACAAAGTCCACCACCCCGTTGATCTTTGATCGCCAACTCGTTCAACCGCAGCACGCAAGTTAAGGCGATGTCTTCGTTTTCGTTCCTGGAGTTCTTTCTCTCCTTCTGCTTCGGTTTCTTCTACTACTACCACGTCAAGTCCAAGCAGAAGAACCCCGTCATCCCACTGCAATGGCCATTGGTGGGCATGCTGCCCGCGTTACTCGCCAACTGCAACCACCTGCACGAATGGATCACTTCCATCCTCACTGCCTCCCCGTTGAACTTCCGGTTAATCGGACCACCAAGCTCAGACATGCGGCTCTTTGTCACCAGCGATCCGGCCAACATCCGCCACGTCTTCAACACCAACTTCTCCAACTACCCGAAGGGGCCTGAGTTCCAGGAGATCTTCGACGTCCTCGGCGATGGCATCTTCAGCGCCGACGGCGAGTTGTGGCGCCGACAGCGCACCAAGGCCCAGCTGCTCATGTCGAGCCCACGTTTCCGGGCCTTCGTGTCCCGATACAGCCGTGGCAAGGTCGAGAAGGCGCTACTCCCACTGCTCGCGCACGTCGCGGGGACAGGAGAGGCGTGCAACCTGCAGGACGTGTTCTTGAGGCTGACGTTTGACACGACGACAACGCTGGTGTTCGGCGTCGACCCCGGCAGCGTCGCGATCGACCTGCCGGATGTGCCGTTCGCGCGCGCCATGGACGACGCGATGAGCGTGCTTCTCTACCGGCACATCATTCCGCTGTCGTGGTGGAAGTTAGCGAGGAGGCTGGGGGTCGGATTCGAGCGGAAGATGCCGGTGGCGTGGCGCACCATGGACCGGTTCGTCGCCGATACAATCGCCAAGCGGCGGGAAGAGAAAGCTACAGTCGGGATCGACGGCTCGGCGGACCTGCTCTCCTCCTACATCAACGACGACGAGGAGGACGCTGGCACGGTGGACGCCTTCCTCCGCGACACAACCATTAACCTCATGCTCGCCGGCCGCGACACGACGGGCTCTGCGCTGTCCTGGTTCTTCTACCTCCTAACCAAGAACCCGCGTGTGTTGCACAAACTCCTACAAGAGCTCGACTCCGTCAACAGCACCACGACCCCGGACGGCATGGTGATCTTCGACCCGGACGAGGTCGGGCGGCTCATGTACCTGCACGCCGCCCTATGCGACTCGCTCAGGCTGTACCCGCCCGTGCCAATGGAACACAAGGGCCCCGTCGCCGACGAGGTGCTGCCGAGCGGGCACGAGGTGCTCCCTGGGGACAAGATCGTGGTGTCGCTGTATGCGATGGGGAGGATGGAGTCCGTGTGGGGCAGTGACTGCATGGAGTTCAAGCCGGAGAGGTGGATCACCGAGGACGGCAAGCTGCGGTACGTGCCGTCTTACAAGTTCATGTCCTTCAACTCGGGGCCCCGGACCTGCCTCGGCAAAGACATGGCGTTCGTGCAGCTCAAGACCGTGGCGGCGGCCGTGATGAAGAACTTCGAGATCGAGGCTGTGCCCGGCCACGTCGTGGAGCCCAAGCTCTCTATCATACTCCACATGAAGAATGGATTCGTGGTGACGGTTAAGCGAAGGCAGGCTGTTTGCTAGAGAATATTGGATCGATGGTTCTAGGACAAAAGGGCGGGGAATCACGATTAAACAGTGCTTCTGTACGTCCCCTTGGTGCAAATAGGTATAATGTACGTACGTACGTCGTCTGTAGCGATTGCTCTGCTCCTCTGGCCTCTGTGGCGGCTGTCATGTCGCACAAGTACACTTATGTCCTAGAAGGTGCATGCATGTACACCTCCTGTGCATACCTTAGAGCAACTGCAATGTATAGGGTGAAAGTTGGCGATAGCGTGGTGCCAAAGTCCGGTGATGGGAGCTATGTGACACCAATGGCCAGGATGAAGTAAATAAGGTGGGTCCCACCATAGCAAAAAAATCAACCTCCTGTGTGATGTCTCTCTCGAATTTTTTAATCGCTTGTTGCCGGTAGTATCCTTGTGACGAGGTATTTCTTGATTACTGCTTCCAAGAAATTTCTTCTTGTGTATCACACAAATGACGAGAAACAAGTATGGAGCACCATTAGAATTATTAGGAAGATAAGTACGTGACTTAATAAGGCCGTAACAATTTTAAAAAGAAGACGAAAGCTACCAATCAAAAAGAAGATAAAAAGAAGATTTTATGAAAGAAGAAGTCAACATTTTTTAGTTACCGTACTAGAAATATCATACGTCATTGCATTGATTTGATTTAATAGAAAAAAATATTTATGATAGTCTTATCGACTTACTGCTTAATATATAATATATTAGGTAAGACAAAGAATAATAAATGCACGACGAGATTTAGAAGATATAAACACCTATAATAAATTATAACTAACAACCTCAAAGTGAGAAAGACTATATCTTCTAACATCTTAGAGAAAAAATATACTTATTTAAAGAGTATTAAAGTTTCATCTATTTAATTATCATGATCAATTAAGTAGGTATCGATGGACAATGATAAATTAACACGATTGTTATGTACAAATTACATATTTTTTTTAGTTATCATTTTAAATATTTTACGACTGAAAGTTAGATAGGTACATAAGACTAAAAATCACCTACAACCAGATGGGCGGCCAGCAATGTTTGCTTGATGGGCGGGTAATGGTTATCATCAAATTTATTAGGATCGAGCTAGCTAGGGAAGGCGACCATATATGCAGTGTGTTAAGAGAAGTACTATACGTATGACTCACTCATACGAGCAGCATCCGACTCAGCTCATGAGGCCAATCATCTTGCTCACATTACTTCATGTGAACCCAGGTCTTCCACAACTCTAGTATAGTCGTACTGGTCAGACGGATCAGTCGTACGCATAGTCATTCTCGTGTGGTAAATGGCAGCTCGTTAATATAAAAGTGACACGCACGACATGTGTTCTCGTTTCAAACAAGCCGTACTGTTTGAGGCAGACGTGACAGGACCCTCGAGCTTTTTTCCGTGCATCAGCACAACTGTGCAATAGTCCTCGTCGACCCGGCCGGCCGCCCAGAAGGGCGAAAGGTACGTGGAAACAATCTAGCTAGCACACGACACGCATATCGGCCGGTATATGAAATGATTGGGCGCGTGCGTGCGCACTACGTGACCTTGCGCTGAACCGCAGCAGACAGCGCCGTTGCCGATCGCCGATTAGCCGTAGAGTGGGGCAGTTTCGGCTTTCGCGGAGCTCGGTTGAACGCGCGTATCAAGTGGACGCGTGGGTGCGCGCGCGGGTCGCGGTTTGGCCACCGCCGGGGCAAACGAGCATGCAGATTGGGCCAAATATATTTGCGTTGTTGGTTAGCAGCTTAGGCGGCGTGGGTCTTTCGCCGCGAGACGGCATGCAGGCCGGGCCACGCATTGGGCGCTCGCGCGCGCGGCGTCGCCAAGAGCAAAAGCTATGTAACAGCTGGTGTGGTCGAGTGTCCTTGTCACCCACGGGTTGGGGTGGGTTTGCTTCTGTATGGACCGTTGTTTTGGGCTTTGGTTCGACGGGTTTTTGTCCAAGAAGCTACAAGCTGCTTTGACTCCACCTTGAACAACTCTTGCCCTAAAATAACTCTTGGCTTTATTTACACTTTGAAGCCCCTCTAGTCATCATCATTAGTTTTGGCCTTTTGGGTGTATCTTGGATTGGTTCAATCATCTAAGATTCAGAACGCACCGAGTTGATATCGATCATGTGATGGTAATTCATCGACTAGCTCCAAATACTTGCTCACACTTCACTTCTATTCTCCTACCGGTCAACATATGACAGTGATAGCATCCTGTGGTCCTAGGGTCTAGAGGCACTGATAGTTTAGGAGTGCACAGCCTTGTTGAAGTTTCTCTCTTTGTTGAGACTGCAGGAGAAATGGCCAAACAACCAATAGTCTTGACAGTGTCACACCACTCCGATAATGTTATTTGCCAATGGCGATGTTACTGAAGGTTTAAGGCATATTTGGATTGGTGCTAATTTGTGCCCTTTCAATGTTTTGGAAGCTTCTATAGTAATTTGTTGGCATTTGGAGTGAAGTCAATTTTTGCCCATACTGGACTATAGCTAGTACTCCCTATGTCCAAAAAAAATCAACTCCCAAGAGAGAATTAAAAGAGGAAGATAAAAGACAAAAATGTCTCTTATTAATAAAAAGTAGTACAGGTAAGGTTATTGAAATAACAAAATTTTTCGTTTTATAGACCAAGGGTATGTAAAAGGTAGGAGATGATTTATTTTGACATAAAATTTAAACTCTAGAATAATACGAAGGGAGTTGTCGATAGATGTACAACTAGAGCGGGGACCTGAGCTAGTCCTGTTTGAGTGCTCACCCCAAGTGTGATCACACACTTCTATCCAAAGGTTGGTTGCCTAGGATCAGTAGCAAAGAGTGGGCATAGGGAGATTTAAATAGTTCCAAGTCGCTAAAAAGCGTAATATATAAGTACAAAGTTTTATTTCTTTACAGCTTCTCTTTAATCACAGTCCTTTCCTTATATATTTTTTGAGATATCACATTAACCAAAAAGTGAGAAGAGTATATTGAGAGAACATATGGGCCCCAATAGTTAGGGATTATGTATGGCAAATTTCATTGCAATCAGAGTCCTAGCACATGGCGCCATAGGGTAGTGCTTGGCTCCTGCCATTGCCAGCAATAGAAGACCCACCAATCAACTCCACATCAGAGTCGGTGAAAAGTGCGGGCTATAGTGTAGGTCGACTATAGATTAACCATTAGTGGTCATGGGAAGCGGTATACATCTTGTCCTGTGTCGCCCACCAACAGAGCATATATTCATTTTGTCGCTTTGACTAGAATAGTCACATTAGCGTCGAGCAGGATGAGATATTCAGTCCCATTGCATTGAATATGGTAGTTGAGATTACCCTACCCTTGAGCCCTCCTAAATTTGGTCGTCAAGGAGACAAGTGTGCTTGGGATCACCCGCCTAGGACCATGTACTCAAGATTATTGACCCAAGACAACCGACCCGAGATGGCCACCTTGGGACTACCATTTTGGGACCAACTAGCTTTGGTCAACATGCTCGGGTTGGCCGAGTCAAGACAACCAATAACAACCGTTCACATTCAGGACTCCCTAAAGAGCTACGATACCTAATCGCTAGCTATTATTCTCCTGACCGCTAGAATAGGACTCTTGTTTCCCACTTTATCAATAAGAGTAGTAAACCTATTCTACCAAATTTGGTAATGCCAAAATTTGTCTAGGTTTTCACACTACCAACATTTTGCTTGAAACTAAACAAGCCCTTAATTTCCTTTTACAATTATGGCATGAAAGTTTTAAAAAAAACTCTTGCGATTGATAAGGATACTTTGTAACACAAGAATTTTACATGACTTCCACAGGAATTAATTAGTTTATTTCCTCAAAATCTCCCGCAAACTTCCTCTATTCCAGATTTCCAAAGGAAAGGAGACCTAATCGTTGCATAGCTCGGAATTGTCCCACAATATTTTTGGTTTTAGCTGATGGCTATCGTGCACAAACATGATTTCATAGATTTGGCTAGATTATTTACATGGATTTTCCATGTTGGATGGACTAGGTATAGTTGTCATGCACTAAAGAGAGAGGTAATTTAAGCCCATGAGGATCCATAGCCTTCGTTTCATGCATACAGTCTAATAATTTATAAAAAAAAGTGAATAAAAAGAATAAGATAGATTATGGTGTCATAAATTAGTACACAACGGTCAAATTTGATTTACACACATATAAACCAATGAATAAACTTACTACGAAAAGTGTTGTCTCAGTTCAGTTGCAGCTAGACTTTTCTTTTTTTCTAACACGTAGATGGACGTGACTCCATAGTTTATGCGTACTAATTAGTAATTAGTATCGGGATACGTATTATAGTATCGTAGGATACTATAATACTAACTAGACCAAACGATGTGTATTGCTATAGGATCGAGGGTGGTATGGCTGTGGTATATATGACTGCTTTTAGTAGTATTGCTGTGGTATCAGGATACATATAATAGTATTGTTAGTATTGCCGTGGTATTGGGATATATATGAACAATTATTTTTTAAAAACTACATTAAATAAAACTATTAGCTCTAGTGTCTAGTTTTCTCTAAACAAATATCTATATGATCTGATACTATTTGGACAAAAACGATACTAAGTATCCCGATCCTAACCAGGGTTTTTTCTTTCATTTGTTAAAAACTTTAGCTGATCACTGAAACCAGCAAATTTTAGGAAATTTCACTGATTTCGACCTAAATTTTGACAAATTTTATAATCTTTTGGCCAGAAATTGGCTGGATAGTAATTAGCATTTCAACAATATTTTTGGTAGCTAAAAGTCGTCAACAGAACCAGAATTAACATAATTAATTCATCAGTTGCCTATCACTTGCATTTCATGGGCATTCAGCATGTACTATTCTCATCTTGGACCGCTTGTACTGCTTCCTGGCTGGCGCGGCCCTCCGGCTGCCCGAGCCACCAGCGCCGGTGCCATCGCCGCCGCCATCCATTGCCCGCACACCCACGCCGCCGCCCTCACGACTTAGGCAACTCGTCGCTAGCCGCCACAGAGTTGGGACAAATGAAGAATATCTAGGGCAGGCTGTAGATGAGAGGCTATATATACATGTTGAAGGATATAAAGGCCTTAGGATATCTTGGCCGGGCAAAAATTTGAAGAAAAGGCGTAAATTTTTTAGCGAAAGGGTTTTTTTTCGCAAGGTAGCGAGATTAGAAAATTTTTCGTTGATTTCATGGGGCGCAAAAGAAATTTTGTTGATTGTCTTATCGATCACATCTCATTTAATTTTTTTTATCTTATCTCTATATATCCTTCCGTCTCTATCTATCCCTTATTTATTAAAATACACTAAATTATATTCTTTCTAATCTTAATCACTACTAAACAATTCAGAAATATACGGAGGGAGTACACAAGCAATCCAGACACCATTATATTTATTATATTCTGTAAGCTGAGATGAGATAGTGACACCTCGCCTACCATTGTAGGCATATAACATATCTCATGCAGTCATTTCTGCTATGAAACTACAAAAGAAGCAGCCCATATTGCACTCGTAATCAGCTACTCCATCTTTTCTGAGCCATGGATATGCTTCTCTGTTTCGTGGAGATCTTCTCAATCTTTTGCTGTTGCATCATCTACTACTACCACCTCCAGTCCAAGAAAACAAGTGCTTCGGAGCCGACCGAATGGCCCGTGCTGGGTCATCTCTTCGGGGTGTTTGCCAACATCCACCGCTTCCACGACTGGGCCACCGGCGTCCTCGCCGGCGCATGGTATAACTTCGAAGCTCGCGCAGGGCTCACCGGCGTACGGTTCTTCATCACCTGCGACCCGACCAACGTGCGCCACATCTTCACGTCCAACTTCACCAACTACCCCAAGGGTGACGAGTTTGCTGAGATCTTCGACGTCCTTGGCGACGGCATCTTCAACGCCGACGGCGAGTCGTGGCGCAGCCAGAGGGCGAAGGGCCAGCTGCTCATGGCCAGCTTCCGGTTCCGCGCCTTCGCCGCACGGTGCAGCCGCGACAAGGCGGAGAAGAGCCTCCTGCCGTTGCTCGCGCACGCGGCCGACAAGGGAGCGCGCTGCGACCTGCACGACCTGTTCTTGAGGTTGACCTTCGACGTGACCTGCACCCTCGTCTTCGGCGTGGACACCGGTTGCCTGTCGACCGGCCTGCCGGTGATCCCCTTCGCACGTGCCATGGACGACGTGCTGGAGACGCTCTTCCTCCGGCACATCATCCCGATGTCGTGCTGGAAGCTCATGTACCGGTTGGAGGTCGGGACGGAGAAGAAGATGGCCGTCGCTCGGAAGACGATCGACAAGTTCGTCGCCGAGACCATCGCGAAGCGCAGGGCCTTAATGCTCCGAGAAGGCACCAGTAACTCTGATGACTTGCTGTCATCCTTCATCAGTCACGACGACACCGATGAGTTCCTACGGGACACGACGGTAAACCTCCTGCTCGCCGGCCGCGACACAACGGGCGCGGCGCTGTCGTGGTTCTTCTACATCCTCTCCAAGAACCCGCGCGTCGAGCAGAAGCTCCTAGAAGAGCTAGCGCCAATCGCTTCCCGGAAGGACACCGGCCGCGGCGACGGCGGCATGGTGATATTCGAGGCCAGCGAGCTCAAGGACCTGGTGTACCTGCACGCGGCGCTGTGCGAGTGCCTGAGGCTGTACCCGTCCGTGCCGTTCGAGCACAAGGCGGTGGTCGCCGACGACGTGCTCCCGAGCGGGCACGAGATGAAGGCCGGTGACAAGGTACTGGTGTTCTCCTACTCCATGGGCAGGATGGAAGGCGTGTGGGGCAAGGACTGCATGGAGTTCCTGCCGGAGAGGTGGATCACCAGCGAAGGGAAGCTGCGGTACGAGCCGTCCTACAAGTTCATCTCCTTCAACGCCGGCCCGAGGACCTGCCTCGGCAAGGAGCTGGCATTCGTGCAGCTCAAGACCGTGGCGGCGGCCGTGCTGTGGAACTTCGCCGTGGAGGTGGTGCCGGGGCACGTCGTCGAGCCGAAGCTGTCCATCATACTGCACATGAAGAATGGACTCGCTGTCACAGTCAAGAGGAGGGCCGCCATGGATAGCTCTTGAGCCGTCAGCCATGGCTCATCCAACTCGTTCGTGACGTCCTCGTCAAGACCAGTGCTGCAGCGATGTCATCACCTAAAAAAATAGCCCGAAGTCTTGTCGTCATCGTATAGCACTACATGGTACAAGGTCTAAGCTACGCGTAGGTGACACGTATCAGAATTCATCAGTGGTTCAATACGTATATGTATGTAAGTGGCATCAACCATGTGTTCTTTTTAATGGCGTTCTCGTTTTGTAAACATTTAGCATGGGCCTCTCCTATGCACCATGCATGCATATACGTACATGATGTTCGTGTGTACTGGCTATGTAGGTTGATGTCTCTGTTAGTGATCTGTTTTTGTTTCGGTTGTATGCTGCTTGTTGCTTTGCATTTTTGTTTCATTTTTCGTAGAAATTATATGCGTAGGTGGATAATGTGCAAGAGATAAGTGTATCCATCATGATTGTGCCCTTAGATTGTAAATTGACTTTTACGTGCTTACTAGATCTCTTCTTGACTCGTCCTAGAATTGAAGTACTACCGTGAGAAAATTAATCTTGTAAAATTCATGCATCTTGAGAAGGTTTTAATTGTCATATCGTTTCGCAGATGCATTACGTTGCTATGCACGGAGTACTTAGTTTTGGATGCTTCAGTACTTAATAGCCGAGAACTAGAGTAGTACTAGAGTACAATCTGGTATATGAATCAGTGGTGCACTGTATATGGATCCCACTTCCCCAGGACACCATGTTACATTTGGCTGTTGGGCTGTCTATTCTTTCACTGATTTGGGTAAGCCAAAAATAGCAATCTATTTTATCACTTCTCGAGAGAGAGCTACTGGCCATGTTCAAAAGTTTGTGTTGAATTGTTTCAGATACTTCATCTCTAACCGTTGGTAATTAAAGAGCACCATTTGAGATGGGTGCACATCCTCTAGTATAAGGACAGTGCCATTACAGGCATGAACATGCAAGCTCGTAGGAGGGTGGGATTCATATATCCGTGGTTGTAATGGTCTGCTGTTATAGCAGAGGATCTTTAGCCGTTGAAGACGTGGTTTTTGGTGGGATGAGCCAGTGATGCGAGCATTATCTCTAACAATTCATATGCAGGTTCTTAATGATCTATTGTTTGAGTCTTTGAGATGAGGTCCAGATCTAGCTATCATCTCTAATGGTTCATAGTTATTTAGAGATGATTACAATCATGCATACTTATGAATTGTGAGAGGTAGCAATTGACATATCAAATAGACGTAATATCAGAGATGAAATATCCTCTTATATCTTACATATTATCGAAATATTTATTGTTTTTTTAAAATGATAATATAGATTAATTTGTGCTATATCACTTTACAAACATACAAATATATACACATGCTAGTTAGAGATTAATTTGTTTTTTTTACTAACTTCTAAATCAAATTTAAAATTATATATTTATAAAGTGATATATAACAGCTCAAAGCCTCGAACTATAGGCTGCACGTCCAACTCCCTCTTTTTTTTAGTGTGAGGTGGTTGCAGGTTGCACTCTCTATGCTCACAAGCTAGGAAATGCTGCTCAGAAAAATAAAAACTTAGGAGTGTTTTTATGGTTGAGTGGAAGTAATATAAAATTTAATATTTCTACATACTATATATATCTCTCAAAACTTGGATACACTTTTTGTCCCGTATATTCTGTCAACAGGTCCAGAAGACTGGAATTTTTGCATCGTTTTTCAAAACCTTAAACAGTATATACGACGATTAACTGTTTAAATCGGCGGAATATAGGTGACCGCTGACCAACCGATACCTCACAACTTGTGTGAGCGATTAGGCGACTGTGCAAGCACAGCAGAACACGAGGCCTCAAACGAAGCACGTACGACTTCGATAGCTAATGGTTCGTACATGCACGTTGCACGATTTGCACTGCATCCTCCGCTGGTTAGATGTCAACTCAGGGGATCTTCAAATGAAGCGCGGCCGATGCTTGGCGCAGCGTGACATGCTGCTAGCCATTGGTTAGGCTGGATGCTTTGGTTAGCTCCTCTGCGACATGGACGCCTCACCGTTGACGAGACTTAGAGGTGAGTCCAGATCATACTTAAGCTTGTCCCACACACGTAGCCCGCGAAACCGAGTCGGCCGGCCCCTGCCCAACGCGAAAACGACCATCATATACAGTCTTGTAGGACTTGGATTAAGAGATCGGCCCAGGTGATGAGGAGCTGGGCCAGTGCAGGCCTATTGGCAGCCCAGCCGTTTGCTCATCTAGGCCCACGAGGGAACAGCGGTGCTGCATCCGCGAGGACGAGGGCGTCGGCCCAGCCTAACTTTGCTGCGCGCAACTCTGCCCCGTGTGCTAATGGCGATCAGACAACTACGGCCAGCCCAGCCCAGCCCAGCCCAGCCCAGCCGGGCAAGTTTGTTACGGCAGGGAGGTCACATGTCAAGCGCAGCCGTTCTTTTTTTTTTCTCTCGTCTTCACACCGCCCAGACACCCAGTATGAGTCTGTGGCAATGCACGGGTGTGTTGCTAGCAGTGCAATAAAAGCGAAGAGGCAATGAAAGAGATATGCAAGGTGGAGTCTAGGGTGAAGCGTGATAAGGATGTCTTTCAAGCTAGTCCATCAACTACAGTCACGTGTTATCAGCTCACTGTGTCCTAAATCTTTCATTGATGAAATCCAAGATACATACACTACACCATACACCATGACACAACATTACCGACAGATGTGTGTTGGCAAAAATACACAATCATCAACTAACAATCTGTGGGCAAAAGATTTCGGCAGACCATCTGTCGCCAATACTATGATTTGGGACAGATTATCTGTCGGTAATTCTATAGAGTTTTTGGTCAGATTATCTGTCGGCTATTGTCATCTCGTGTCACACTAACTGTCGGTAAAAAAACTGACTCACTGTCCGTCGCCAAAACTTCATCCGTTCGATCCAAATCGAACAGCCCAGACTTATTTACACGTCATACATTCTCCCGAACCCTAGAGCCCATCCTCGCATCCCCTCCCCATTCTTGCCGCCGTCGCCCACCTCACGTCGGCGCGTTCGCTGACGACTTCTTCCATCGTGCTCCTTCTCATCGTTGTGGCCTGCAACCTCTCAATGACTTGGAGAAGTGCTGCGGCGGCGTCCTCACGCAGCATCGGCTGCCGGTGCCGCCCCTTCTTTCCCCGGCGCTGGGTGAGGAGCCCGGGAGATTCAGTTGTTGCCTTCACCTCGTTAGCTCACTGGTCGGCAGATATAGCTGGAACCTGGAACTTGGAGATCTCTCCGCTGCTAGCCACTGAGGTAGAAGTTTTTTTGGGTTGCGCTCATGATTGGTAGTGCCAGCTTTTATTTTCTGTTTGTACTCTGTAGAGCTGCTTAGTTACTTTCACTGGAAGCAGTGATTTCGTGCTTTTGTAATGACGATGTATGATAACACTGCACATCTCTTCAGGGGAAGTTTTTTGGTCTCACACAATCTTACTGCTGCCGCCGTAAGATTCTGCTTCTTAGTGCACATCTTTCCAATTATATAATTATATAATAATAGCACGGTGGAAGCAACAGCAGAGGTGTACGTGATCACTATGGTACTAGAATTATAAGTTGAAACCTTTTCTCTGTAGGCTTGTTGATCCTTATACATGGAAATGCCATCAGCATAGCAAGTACATATAAAGGTAAGCCTAGCCTTGACTCTTGAGTAATCTCTTTTACTGGCAAAGACCTTATTATGTGAATAGGTAGGGCACTACTCGATGATTTAGTAGCCTGAAACTATTAAATGATTGAAGAATTGATTGTTCCAAAAGGATGACACAACTTAATAATTTATTTCTCTTGTAGCAAAGTGATGAGCCTCATGTTTCTTTTACATGACTTACAGTGTTTTCTAACATAAGTTTTGGCACTCATAGATATCTGCACATACAAAATTAGTTAAAAGTTTGGGTTACAGTTCCAATCTATTTTTCAACTGAAAATTGCTATTGCAAGGCTATGTCATCTTTGCATATTATCATGGATGCATAGGGTCTGGTTATAAGAAATCCAAATTGCAAGCAAGTTTCTTCGATGAATTAAGGTGCTTTCTGTAATATTTTTCGTTCTCTATTTCTTGGTTCTAACAGGAAAATATGAAGATGAAGCACCCACAGCTACATTTCCAGTCGAAGTTGCACATACTTCTGCAGGGAGGAAGTTTGAGCCTAGCAACCTATCTATTAGTTATTCACAATATGCAATGAAGAGCTTCTCTTATATCTGTTCTGTATTTAAGTTGAGTTTGAAGTTTTCCACACAACTGTTGAATGCTTATTAGCCACTCAAACAGAGAACGCAATGGGTAATGGTGTAGTGTGGTCAGAGTTGAATTGGTGGGCTGCATGAATACTTAAATGTTAGGAGATGGACACATGTTTATGACCATGCGGGTGACATATTTTTCTAAATTTTGCAGACAAAGACCATATTAATATTTTCTAGTATTTGAGATTTTCTGGAAACACAAATGCCAAATTTGCCCAATATTATAATCAAAGAATGCAGGAGTACAAGGAAGACATCCACAAAGACGTGCATCCACTAAATAATCATACTTTTCCAACTTACCACTAGTAAATTATTGGATATTGGTAGCTAGCTAGCTTTGATGATGGATCCCACTTTTAGAGTGAACAGCAGCTGACTTGCAAGACCATGACACCATGTAATTCATACTGCAAACAAAATGGCCACCTGATCACTTGAACAGTCTCACCAACCTTCTTCCTAAGCTCAGCTTCATTTGTCTCTAAAGTCGTGAACTGGATTTCTTGAAATCACTACGCCATGACCCCAGCACTACTGAATTCAACGTAATAATTTTTCCTTCATAAATTTTCTGTTATATTAATTGGATGCATTTTAGACCTCTATAAGGATATGCACCTGTATTCAAGTTGCTATAAAGCTATTGTACAACACATAACCATAGTGACCTGTTTGCAGGAACTACCAACAACTTGGCAAACATATGCTTCATCGGCAGCGATGGTAGAAGAATGGAACTACACCCTGATGAACTAGATGTTAGAGTCATACAACTTGATTTTAGATATTCCTTGCAGCAGAAAATTGATGATGAGAACTAGTTTGGCTATCGCATTTGTGGATTTGCTTTAGCATGTGTAAGGACCTCGTGACTTGTCTATTTGGACAATTGTTGTCATGTTCAATTGAATGTGTGAATTCAGAATTCTGGAGTAATTAGAGTGTATATCCTTTGTTAATGATAGAAATGCACAAATGGTTCGGTTCCATGCAATCAAATAATCAAAACGTTAATTATAATGCATTTGTTAATCTCTGTATTCTTTGTCTGTCGGGAAAGCTAAAATATCCAAGTCAGAAAGTCTGTCGGCAAAGGTTTTGTCTGTCGGACGATCCCTTTAGCGACAGGGTTTCCGCGCACACTTTCTGCGGGAAAGGCCTTTCCGGACAGATAAGATGACGTGGAAGATAACCTTTGCCGACAGATGTTTTGTCGGGGATTTTAGGACATGGTGTAGTGTAATAGTAACAGCCAAACCCTAATGATTATGACGACACCTATTTGGTGGCCTTCATGATGTAAATAAAAGCCAAGATACATTTCTTTTCAAAAGCAACAGACTTTCAGCGTGGAGTCAAGGACCCTGTAGCTTTCGTATACTACACGGAAATATCATCGTTCCAAAAGCTCAAACCGCCGATCCACACACGGCCACACGCACGCCATCCGCCCGTACACGCCGGCGACAAGGACACTCGACCACACCGCCGCTAGCTTGCTCTCGGCGAAGCCGATCGATGCGTGGCCCGGCCTGCGTGCCGCCGTCTAGCTCCAGAAGCGAAAGATACACTCCGCCTAACCTGCCACTGCTAGCTAGCCAACAGCGCACTCTTTTGGCCCAATCCGCGTGTTCGTTTGCCCCCCGGTGGTGACGAGGCCGCACGCCAGGCCAAGTTTCGGGTGTTGACATCGCCACATCGGGCTGCCAAAATTTAGCAATCATCGTTGATGCGCGGACAAAAGCTCCAGTGTCCGGCCAAGTCTACCTCGAACAGTTTGTTCGAAATGGCATCACGTGTTCTAGGTGCCATGGTTATATTTCACACTGAATATATGGTCGATTTTCTCTACCTCATATTATTAGATGAGATGTACCAGCAGACGCCTTGGCATGGGTATGCAGAGATGTACATGGATGGATTGGCCTATACATAATAAGTGGTCGGCTGGATCTAATTTAACTAAATGGCCGGCCACAAATAATCTATGGACCGACCCGTACCCATCGCTAATATATGTAATTTCACTACTTTGACCCACGTTTAATTGACAAGGTCAAGGATTGGACGGACACCTGATCTAATCCTTAAAATCATGCGGTCAAATTTTTAGTTGACCATAATTGAAAAATCAAACTATACGTTGTGAAAAAAACATATGAAAAAAATATACATGCATGAAATTAATATGCAATGAAGTCATATTAGAAATAAATGGATGAAATATCTTAAGAAGTGGAGTACATCATCAAAAAATAAGCTAAAACATTGTTAGATCCAAGCTAAAAACATTTTGCTCCTATATATAAAATATTAAGTTACACGTTAAATAGTTTCATAAAATCAAAGATTTAAACTAGAAAGCGGTTAAATCAAATCCCCCAATTAAAACATTCTGCTCTCACATATAAAACATCGAGTTTTAACCATTAACCAAAACATGAATCGTTTTGCTACGATATCAATGTAGATGAGGCTTTTTCCTCCCTCTCGGTCACCACATCTAGCTTCCATCTAATACACGGTGGTGGTGAAATAGGGGAGCAGGCACAGCCATCACTCTGGAGGCGCCACTGGGCACGGAGGAGCAGTGCAGGCAGCTATGCCGGTGACAAGGCCGTGAGTTGGATGAGGACGTCTGATGTTTCTCCCGGCATCGAACACGCAACAAATAAGTTTGCGACTCATGTTGTTAGATTCGAAATAGAGATGTGTCAACATGCACGGTGGTAAGGGTGTGTCGTTTCAGCTCGTTGATTCGCGACGAACCCACATTTTCTTCTTAATTATTTGACATCAAATTCCTTCCTAATTGTCCACCGTTTTTGATGAGATTTGGAATAAACAGGAGACGGCACAATCAGTGCTAGTGGCTTCTACCAAGGAAAGCAAAACGCTAGTACGCATCAGCTGCAACTGGCCACATATGCAGTGCCACATAAGAGCTTTGATAATGCCCATCCCTGGATGGAATGTTGGCCATGATTCACGAAACTCACTGTGCGTGGTGGTGGTGGTGGCTCCAACGACCGTGCCGTTGCCGGCTGGAGCCAGCATATATATCGTGTGACCTAGCTAGTCAGGCAGTCGGTGAGCGGTCAGCAAAGTATGGTCCTTTGATTTGCAGAGCGAGCTATTGGTACGGACGATTAATATCATACACGCCCCATGCTTACAAAATAAATTGCTGATGTCTTACAGCGACCTACATTATTCTCGTCGATTCCTTCGCATTGCAGGCACCCTCTAGGACCTCTAGGACATGTACACACTTTCCGTTGCACTGCAAGCATATATGCATATATGCCAAGTCATCACGTGTTGCATGTACAAGGAATAGAGACTAGAGCATAATTAATTGCAACGGCTGAACCCATGCAAACATGCTACCTACCACTGTTGATGGCATAATTTGCTAATGGTGGCATCCAGGATATCACTATAGAGAGATAATAGAGATACATGCAAATGAGCATCTTCAGATCATCGTGGCCATCAATCAATCAAACGGTTCTGTTAACTGTTGGGGGAGATAGATGGCATTGATTGATTGTGCCATCGACGGTGATGCCCCTTGGACGCGCGTATATAAGCACCGCCATATCCCATGAGCTAGCTCCACATACAAACTGTTGAACGCACTGCACCATAGATAGCTACGTGCTGCATGCATGGCCATTAGTAACATGAATTTGTTCGATTTGTTCTTCGTCTTGCAGCTTCTCCTGTCAGCAGTATGCGTGGTCGTTATCTGCTACCGTTATCATCGCCTCAAATCCATGAAAAGATGTAGCTTGGGCGTTGTCCAGTGGCCTATAGTTGGCGTGCTCCCGGCCATCGTCGCCAACATGCACCGCCTCCTCGACGGCGTGACCTTTTTGCTGGCCTCGTCGCAGCTCAACTTCCAATGCCGCTTCTGGCTCGCCGGCTTCCGGTTCTTCGTCACCTGCGACCCGGACAACGTGCGCCACATCTTCACGTCCAACTTCGACAACTACCCCAAGGGCGACGTGTTCGCGGAGATGTTCGACGTCCTTGGCGGCGGCATCTTCAACACCGACGGCGAGCGGTGGCGACGACAGAGGAACAAGGCCCAGATGCTCATGACCACGCCGCGGTTCCGCGCCTTCGTGGCGCGCTCCAGCCTCAACAAGGTGGAGAAGGGCCTCCTGCCTTTCCTCGACCACGTCTCCGACGCCGGGAAGACGTGCGACCTGCAGGATGTGTTCACGCGGTGGTCGCTCGACGCGACGTGCCACCTGGTGTTCGGCGTCGACCCCGGCTGCCTGGACATCGGCTTGCCGGAGGTTCCGTTCGCACGGGCGATGGACGATGCGCTGCGGACGATTTTTCTCCGCCACACCATGCCAGTGTCGTGCTGGAAGACGATGAGATGGCTAGGGATAGGGCACGAGAGGAGGAACGCCGAGGCGCGGCGGACGATCGAGAGCTTCGTCGCGTCGGCCATCCAAAAACACAGAGCCGACGATGGCAAGTCCAGACAAGGAGGCGACAAGCAGCCGGTCGCCGACTTGCTGTCATCTTTCCTCTGCGACGACGAGATCGCCGGCAGCGTCGACTCCGACTCCGACGTGTACATCAGAGACATGGCGATGAACCTCCTCGTCGCCGGCCGCGACACGACCAGCTCGGCGCTCTCGTGGTTCTTCTACCTCATCTCCACGAACCCGCGCGTCGAGCAGAAGCTCCTGCAGGAACTGGCGCCCATTGCTTCGCGCAAGCTGCAGCTGCAGCAGGGTCGGCTCCTCCCCAGCAACGGCGGCATGGTGACGTTCGACGCGAGCGAGGTGAGGAACCTCCTGTACCTGCACGCGGCCCTGTGCGAGGCCATGAGGCTGTACCCACCGGTGCCGTTAGAGCACAAAGCGGCGGTCGCCGGCGACGTGCTGCCGAGCGGGCACGAGGTAAGGGCCGGCGACAAGGTGCTGGTGTTCTACTACTCCATGGGGAGGATGAAGCGGGTGTGGGGCAAAGACTGCAGGGAGTTCAGGCCGGAGAGGTGGATCACCGAGGACGGCAAGCTGCGGTACGTGCCGTCGAACAAGTTCGTCGCGTTCAACTCCGGGCCGAGGACCTGTCTCGGGAAGGAGATGGCGCTCGTGCAGATGAAGGTCACGGCGGCGGCCATGGCGTGGAACTTCGCCGTGGAGGTGGTGCCGGGACACGTCGTGGAGCCGAGGCTATCCGTCATACTCCACATGAAGAATGGGCTCTTGGTAAGGGTCAAGAGAAGAGAGCCAGTGATGAACAGTTAAGCACTAAGCTAATAACTGCGTATTAAGTGTGATCACTATACTATTACATGCTGTACAGAGTTTAATTTATGTTGGTGTCGTCGTGGTGCTTCATCTGTACTGTGCGGTACGCGATAGTGCCCTAAAATTTGCACATTGGATTGCATCAGAATTGTACTCGAGAGTCCCTCAAACGATACGAATTAATAACTTGGGGGCGTGTCATATGATTGTGTCATGCCTTATGATTAGGACATGCTACTTGCTATATATGGCGACGCCCATATCCTAGCACAGTATTAAGGTGATTGCATTCATGCATGATGGCCCAGTCAGTTCACTTGTATGTACGTACCACGGCAAAGCTTATTAATTGCGCTGCCTCCAAGCCCATCATATCAGACTAACCCCATCTACGGCCCAACTGAAACACGGATGTTCAATCATGTGACCCAGAGAGGCCAACCATGAAAAGTTATGGGCCGCTCACAACCGGCCCAATACGTTAAGCCACATGCTGAAGAAAATGTTAGCAGGGCTACTTTCCTATACTTAGCAGATTAATCAAGAAAAAAAATCTGAGACTGAAGAATACAAGAGATACCAGTAGCATCAGCCAGTCAACAAGCGCAGAACTACCCTGTCGTGTCAGATATTTTTATCACAGCAAAAATGGACAAATATGACTATGCAGCATGCATTACTGACTCTGTCAAACTCTTATCCGTATATCGGTTTTATCTGATATCAGCACATGCTCTAGCAGACAGCAGGGCATGATGATGTCAAACCATTTGACCCGTCCTTGATTACAAGCCAGATCAGGCACAATTTTCTTAAGGCATGTCTGACAAATAAGACTGCTGCACAGATGTGTTGCTTTGAGGTCAGCAACCTTGATCAGCAGAGCTAGCACTGTACTAACAGATAATTTAGAGATTGCCAGCTCCCACAATCTAGAGTTAAAACCTGGTCCTAGAGCATACACTAAAACAATTTCATGAGAGCAAAGTAAAACTAATCAGTCAGAGCTTGGACCTTAAGCAGCTGCCTCTGCAAACCTTAAACACAGGACTAAATACTTTCTGCCTAAACCTAAATGTATTTCCTTTGGCGAAAGAATACAAGTAAATCGATGTGCTGCTAGAGCCCTAAGCAAGAGAGGCAAAGGTAGTAAAGCCCAAATAGATAATCTACCTCCAATTAATCAGTGAACCAAAATAGAAAACTCCCCCAAAATGAGTCCCCTTTCTAACTAGGCACTAAGAAGAAGAGCAAAAAAACAATCCCCTCTGTATTCCACTCACCACCTTGAAGAAACAAACATCCAGACCCCTATCAAAATGCACAACATGCCCCAATGCCTTTTGTCCAGTTGCTCCATGCGTGTCCATCAATAATCTGCAAGCAAAGGAGGGCCAAAAAAACGCGCACAGATTTTCGTAAGAACAGAGGGCAGATACCAGAACGGGAAGCAATGGTAGCTGCAAATTGAATAGCCGATTGAAGAGATGGTGGCTGCGAGTGCCATGTGATTCAACTAACTCACCATCCTTCTTCTTGACCAGGCTCCTGGCGAAAAGCAAGCATATGACCACAAAACCCAGACCTACAGCTCCACCAAGAACAATGGCTACAGTCTTTGCTGTCTGCTGCCCTGATAAGCACAAGGAGAAGAGACAAATTGATGGATCAAACTAGGCATACCACGTCTAATCATGGGGACAATCATAGATGAATATCTCCAATAAATCCAGGAAGAAAGGCAAAAGGTAGTGAACACTAACTTTTCTCAAAGCCTGAATATACAATTGGACAGATGGCATAAACAACTAGGAAGAACAAACGCAGCACAAATCTGCTGCCGTAGTGCCATGTAGTTCCCAAGCAAAAACCATGAACTAAGCAATAACGAGAGGTTCCAGTAATGTGCACCCCTTAAACTGAGCTAACTAGTACACAAACAAGAATCCATAAAACAGAGTAGGATTACCTCACAAGTCACAGCACAAACAACAACGATCCTTGTCTGTCGATTCAGAAACTAACAAGAAAGGCACAACATCATGCCACTATCTCCACCAGGTTCTACTTTAACAGGGGCAAGCTACTCAGATAAATCTAACCTACCAGTGCTGGACCATGTAGAGCTTGTAATCTAAACTAGACAATGAGCACCTGAGAGGGCACTAATCTGTACAATTTTGCCAAAACAATCAGAATCAAGGAACAAAACAACCAAAAGGCACCCCCACAATCCCTATCAATCAATTCTCAGGGACAACTAAACAAAGAACCCTAGCAAGATCTCACCTACACACACATACAGACAAATCGACCATCGAATATTTCTCATGCATAAGTTATCCAGCCAGGCAAATCTTAAAAAGTTTACTACTTGATATACAGGAAGGAATAAATTTGCCCAAATTCCTAAACCTGAACAATATATCCATGACTTAATTAGATCGCTCTTTTTTTTTCTTTTTGCAGGGAATAATTAGATCACTCATCACTACCGATTAACAAGTAATTGAATCATAAATGTAAGCAACTAAGCTTCAGATTGCAGGCAGAGCCACAAATTCGTCTAGTTAAACTAGGTGAACCAAGAAACTGACCTCCGATGGCGCCGCCATGGGGAATGCCATGGGGATAGTAGCTGTAGCTAATGTAGCACTTCTCGAGGTACACCTGGCCTGACGGCGCGCCCCCGCACGCGACCTCGACGTGCTGGACGGCCTGGGTGACGCACTGGCCGCAGTCCCCCAAGGAGAGGTCGCCCTCGCACTGCGCCATGGCGTATACCTGCTGGTAGCTGGTGGCGTAGAACCCTCCGTTGCTCCCGCTGACGTTGCCGTCCAGCTGCGCGAAGGCGGTGTCGCGGCGCATCTCGAAGTCGGTCCCGCCGCCGCCGCCGGTGCCGCAGGTCTTGAACAGCATCTGGGTGCCGGACACCTGGGGGAACCCGGATATTTCGTAGAGCGCGAGGCAGCCGGTGAGCTGGACACGCGCGGCGACGGAGGCGCCGCAGACGTCCGACCAGGAGGACATGGCTCGGGAGACACAGGCGGCGCAGTCGGAGCCGGAGAGGTCCCCGCGGCACTGGAAGAGGCCGAAGACGGAAGTCGAGGAAGACGACGAGGAGGAGGAGGTCTTGTAGAACTTAGCGGAGGCGGACTGGGACGCGAGCGTGGAGGAGAGCGCGGCGACGGTGGGGGGCACTGCGCCGCCGGGGAAGCTCTGGTTGGAGCAGCCCTTGTAGACGAGTGCGTACAGGTCGGCGCAGGACACCGGCACCGGCAGCAGCGAGAGGACGACGACGACGACGTGGAGCAGCAGCAGGAGAAGAGCTCTCGGAATGCCCATGTCTCCGTTGGGATCTCTCGCTCGCCGCCCTCACCTCACCCCCTTCTCCCCTCCCTCTCGCACCACCACTGCTCCACCTTGTGAGCCACCTCACTCCTCTCACTCTCTAGTAGCTGCTGCTGGGTCTCCTCCCTCTCCCTCCCCTCTTCGTCTTCCCGCTCTGCGCGAGTCAGGGTGTGAGTCGTGTGACGGTGTACGTCTCCCCGTGGTTTTCTTCTTCTTCTTTTGCTCGGTTTCTTGCAAGTTTCGTTTTGGCCTTAATGTCGTCGCAGTTAATGATAAAAGAGGAAAGCACAGACTCCAGTGAGTAACTGAGGATGGAGAAATCCAAGCTCCCAAAGACCAAAGTACTAGTCGCATTGTATCCACATCAGATCAGCTCTTTCGGTCTTCAGCTCTGCAGGTAGTAGCCAGTGATCATTGCAATAGAAACAACGGGGATTTGTGCTCTTCCATGGAAAAACAGGGTACCCACGGACCTGGGAGCGCTGCAATTAATGGATATGTGAGTATCAAAAATATTGCTGTCAAGAGAGGGACGTCAAAGCTTATAAACAAGGTTCGTGGAGACGTTTGAATATTTCACCTATCTTAATAGACAGCCAAGAGAGCAATTTCGCCAAGACAAATCTTTTCTTCAACTCTAACACTACCTGCTTGCTGACAGTAGAGAAGTCAACAGCCAATGAGCCAAGGAAATCCTCTCACCCATGGAATTGGTATAAACTATTTTCTGATCCAATCACGCAAATTAGTCCGTTATTTTTTTAAAGAACGGGTACTATTAAATGGTTCAAAGTTTCAATGTCATTAGTTTCACCATTGAGGATGATCCAATTGTCCCATTACTGTGCACTCCTCCTTTATTGTGTTTGTCGTGTTTTTTGGGGTGAAAGTTGTGTGTAGATACACCATTGAGCTTATTTCCGTCCTTAGATGCATGATTAGTTTATTGGGTGTGCATAGTCGAGGCCAAGTGACCAATACCCAACGAGATTGTCTATACGGTAATGGGGTTTTAAAGGAGTGTACGCACGGTGCACCGAGAAGTACAGTGGGGCTTAGGGTTTTGGCCTACATCTTGCAGGCTGCATACTGTTCTACCACACTTCAAGACACACTGTAGTGGCTACTGGCTGGCTAGAGTATGTAGGAGTATTCCCTATGTAGGTAACTGCATCTGCATGTGTTCCTATGAGACTTTTATTACAATTGCCTTGTGCTTACATTTATTTTATTTTATTTGAATTGAAGATGTAGGGACTTTCCTACAGTATATAAATAAATATAGAAAAGTTTATATACATATTTACAGAAAATAGGCAAAGGAGAAGAAAAACCAGATATAAACCAACATATACTATCTTACACGCCATAATTGTCTATTATCCATTGTTTGCCATTTTCAAAATCAGATGTTAAAATTCACATAAGTTGCATTTCAGCACAAGGTATGCCAGTTAGTTCATAAGAATATAATGGATAAATTAAAAACAATGGAAATATATACCTGGAGGAAAGAGAGCTTTTTACAGTCATTTTTACTCCATGTGCCATGTTTATGCAACTAATACATTCATGACCACAGAGAATCCCCATCCCCTTTCACAAGGCCCATACCATACAACAACGTATGTATTTCTTTAATCGCGATCAGTACATGCTATACCAAGCGATCTCTTTATGAAGACTAGTGTGCCTACTTTAACAAGGGAGTTAAGACACTTGCAGAGCAGCAAGGAAGCAAAGAATTCGATTTGGTGAGAGGGGGGAATGAGACGGAATATCAAAGATCGCCACCCCTGTTTCCCCCAATTTTTATTTGCCTCAATCTGACCTGACACTGCTCATATATGGAGGATCCTTGATTCTACACGCACGCTTCCCTGTCTAGTGGTGCACGTATACATTTAGAACTCCATAACCATACAAGATAATTCGGCACTTGGACACCCACAAAATTCATAGCATAAATCTTATGAGAAGAAAAAACTTTGTTCCCCTAAATGTAACTCCACTCATCATATCTATGATACATAGATTGAACATATTTGAAAGGGATAAATTGTGGATGAAACGAAGTGGATGATCTACTTTATTAAGGTGGTAAATTAATGTTTTAATAATAAATGTAATAAATAGCTAGAAACACATGGTATAAGCAATTTGGTAGAAGAATTTTTTTAAGAAGTTATTATTTTAGAAGGGTTGAGCAAATAATCTGTAAATAATCTGGGATGGATTATAGCTCATGATCACTTCTGAACAGGGCCGGTTGAGCAGATTATCCATGGATGATTTAGCACCCAATGGGGTGGTTTCCTTTGTACTCCATTTGCTAAACCTCACATACGGAATAACTTGCTCAGTCGGTCTTGGCCACGGGCTTGGGTGCCTTGCAGTACTTACGCGAAAGCAGTTTTCCAATCGAAACCTCCTACGCTCCTTTTTACCACTTTGCATCCTTTGAGCAAAGTGAGAAACAGACATCAAAGCACGAAACTTCCTCTCACTTTTATCTCCTTCCCCTTTCCATGATTACTTCTCACCAGGGGCAACTGTACTACCATTATCTTTTAACCCAACATAGATCTACCTCGAAATGTAACAGGCCTACCATTTTCTCCTTTGGTTAATCCCTCCCTTTCTGTGATAGTATTTGCTAGTGCTCCTACTTAGGCAAGTTAAGGGCCCCATGCTGTCAGCTGGCGTGCGTGGTTAGTGCGTTTGTGGCTTACTTTATGGCAAATGAGACTTTCACTACCAAGTGGTAGTAACTTGCATTGCACATTTATAGCTGTACCTTGTTTATCATTGTACTTTGCGGTTTTGCACACCAGTGCGACAAAACACCTCCACATAATTCCAGGGCCCCTGGGAAGTGTGAGTATGCACTGCTGTCGGAGACACATCTATGACCAACACAATAAACGGGGCTACGACTAATTAATGATTTCTCGTAATGAGACGGTGTCTCCTGATACTGTAGCACCACCAAATCCAGATGTTTGAGGATTACAATAATGGGCCTTGGTAGTATAGTTTTATGGTCACGACCGTATGAAAATGCACGCAAAATAACCTATATACTGTAACCAGTAAGCAGTAACATGAGAGAGATACGATGAGCAGTGCATACCTCGCGAATGGGCATCGGCGAAGTGAAACGAAGATGCATAGCAGTGCATTACACTAATGATTTGCTCCAACTCTGGAGACATGGCCCACAGGATTCCCTCATCACTGAAATATTGAACGAGTAGGTGAAAAGAGAGGAAATGTGAGCAGGTGGAGCATTACTCGCCTGAACATTTATTAAGGCTTTCCTCAGGTAAAGGTCCGGCCATCCGGGTACCGAGAATTGCCTCCAGGCTCATGAGAGAGGATGTTGAGAGGGCCAGCTGATCCTGCTTGATGAGACCCATATTCTGATCACTCCTTACCGCCTTGAACAGTTTCATTGGTCTTTCAATGCGATTCAGACTTCAAAGCGCCGCTCACGGCAACAATGGCAGATGTACGGATGCTTTTGTAGGGGTTGCAACGGAGTCTGATACTTCGTTCTCATCAAGGATTCGTCCCATCTCGTTGGCAAATGGCAGATAGCTGTTTGAATTTACCAAAAGATAAAAAATATTTAATTTTTTAATATTTATTTAATGGTAAAATGATAAAATTAATTACTATAATAAAATTTTACTTTTAAAAAATAAGATAAAAAATTATATATATATATATATTAAAAATCATTTAGTATTTCAAAATCCATACGCATGGATACCGAGAAAAAAAATCTTCCATCTAAAAGCGAAATTCAATACATCTAAGAATGAACGTAAAGAAAAGATTATTGGCATTAATATGTTGCAGGCATAGCAGCTTGGAGAGTAATTGTTTTTTTTACCAAATTCGAGAGTAATAGATGGATGGTAAAAACAACACACCCATCGTCCATACATCTTTCACGTACCCATGCAACCATGCATAACTTTCTATTTGTCATATTTGTCATATTTCAACTTCTGATGCTACCTCCGTTAAAAAAAACTTATTTTTCTTTATCTCACACATATCAATATCTAAAGTGTTATTTATTTTTTAAAACTCTAATATATTTATCCTCCACTTTCTTAAATTCCAAAACATTTATTCCTCATTTTCTCAAATTTCAATACAACGATTATTTTAAGAATATAGTCTTTATGAGATAAAGAAAAAAAATAAAGATAAAAGTCTTTTTATAAGGAAGAGAGTAGATCCAATGTTCCTTGTTCTGCCCTCATTTCAATTTACAATTAGACGGTCCATGTGGTTAGCACAAAAAAAACGTGTCTAATTGTCCATAGATAAAGTTATCTTTCGAGCATATATATGTACCTGGAATGTTAAGCCTCAAGTAATTTTTTTGCATGTAGAATCTCTAGCTCACTCATTCCCTTTGCAACTTGAATGGATAGTTTAGTCTTCAGTGACTTCAGGCCCAGAAGATACAAACGATGCAGTTCGTGAGATCAAACCATACAAACGATGCAGTTCGTGAGATCAAACCACACAAAAAATTGCTTCTGGCAAAGGTTTTTCAAATTTTCAATAAGAGAGTCCACTTGTCCTTCTCATTCACAGATGCACAGAAAAGGAGACGATAATAGAAACTCGTTTCAGTCCAGACAGCATCTTTGCTAGTGGCAGCACGCTCACAATATGACAACGATTATAAGTACAAACATTAGATTCTTAAACTGTCACAGCAGTAACTTTTCATGTTTTTAGTCACATGAATGAACATAAGAAAACAAATGCACGAGAAAGAACAGAGCTACAGAAGCTATCAGACTTGAGCAGAGAGGAAAACTTCGCATGAGCACGAGACAAATTAATGTTACAGAAGATCTAGAAAGCACTACAATTTTGCAAAAGAACAACTTCAAAACTTCTCTAGGAAGTGCAGATTTTCAGTGAAATATATGAAAGGACGAGGTGCACAGGAAGGTCACTGCCAGAATATAGTTTTCAAAATGCACAAGGAGAAACAATACCATTGTGCTATTCAGCCTCAAGTGAAAATTAGCATTCTACAGTGATGTTATACAGCAATGAAAGTGCAAGAATGAAAATATGAACCGCTAGTACTCCAGGTGAACCAAAAGTCCACAACAACAAGCACACACCACATCAGCATACAAAGAGATTGAAATGACTTGGGATTCAGAATATAGAATTTAAAACTTAACATCATATGAAAGAAGAATAAATTCAGAGCTTCTAAAAGTAAGAACAAAATAAGGCTGGTTATTAGAAAAGGACATAAGCTGATATGTTTAAAACAAGGTTTGGCTGAAGATGGATACTGTCTAAAAGACTAAAGTAGCTGCTATACCAAATTAGCTGGTGTATGATGATGAGCACAAATATGCACGGATACCAATGGAAGTAATCTAGACATGCATAGTTCTAATTTCCGTAGCACAAGGGTTACCATCTGGTAATTCAGCATAAGTCAAAAAATGGAGTATAAAGGGAGAGTGCACTGTCGAATTCTCACATGCTTAAATAATTTATGTGTTGCGTTGCACTGGGTTCCACAAACCCACAAGTCTTCTTCTCTGCACTTCATTGAGTTTAACATTTAGCTAACAGGATCCAACAGAGCAAGGGCACTTCATCTCAGTGACTGATATTATCTAGATGCGATATGAGATAAATATCAGTCCCAGGACAATAAAAATAGCAAGTCTTAAGTCCATTTGAAGCTGGAGCAGCTGAGAAACCCTGGATAGTCCAACTTGATCAGAGAGAGAAATTCAACCTCACAGTGATTTCTCATAAAAAACGGCATCATGCTCCAAACGCTGTGATATAACACATGACTGATTAGTCATAAGGTGTTGTTCTCCCTATCCAACGTTGTCACGCCATACCCAGGACAGGTCTCTATTGAATTCCAGTCGTGAAGAGATGCTGCCTGATATAATTAACAGAGAAAAATCTCGCAATAATAATCAGCAGTAACTCATCTGGAGTCACAATCCAAAACCATGCTGTATCTGAAGTATTTCACCAAATAATTTTGCCACAATTTTTCATCTTAAGGATTTCACCAGCAGTCACTGCAAGGCTGCAATTGCAGGCACCTTGCCTAATTGTGTGGTATGTATTGACATCCCTTACTACAATTACTCTCTCAATCACGAGCACATATCCTCAAGTTCTTCACTATCTTCTACATCTGTCCTGATGGTACATCTCCACTGATCAACCTTTCTCTATAATGCTGGAGCACCTTGTCTGCCTCCTTATAAACTTCGCAACATCTTTAATCAAATCATTCATTATGTCATGAATGTCTAGAAGCTGCTCATGCCTCCTCTAATTCGCAACAAACACGTGTACCTATCTTCCCTCATCTCACCTCAATCTGGACTCCTGGATCTCTCACTGCAATCCTAGCATCAGGCCACCTCATTTGGCCTCCCAACTTCAGAGTATACATTGGACAGCATGATATACCTAGAGTCATCGTTGGGATCAACCTCCAACAAACATTGCCCCATGAGTCCTGCCATGTCAAACATGTGGTGAAACCACACAGCCTCTTAGAAGACTATGCCTGCGCCACACTGCTGCATCTGGCTTGCATGGTGTTGTGCGTGCAACGCTTGATGTTCCAACCGTGCCATCACGGTGTAATGCTCAAGGCCAGGCTTCACCTTGTAATTGGACTGCATTTCTTCCAACTAAAACTCAAGCCTCTTGCAGTGGCTCTCTCACTCCTGCACTGTTACATGCTGTGATAAGAGAAAGGAACGTCAGGCCATCAGGTGCAAACCCCAACTCCAACTCCGTGTGTGCACTGAGGCTTCCACATCTCCCTGCCGTGTGTGCACTGTCAGCACTGCATTCCACATGATCAAGCAGACGTCGGAGCAGCGGCACCGCTGAGGAGGGGGAAGACGAGGAGATCGAGGCGAGGGATGAGGTTGTAGGCGACGCGGGAAGCGGAGGACATCTTAATGAGGACGGCGTGGAGCGCCGCCGTGTTTCCGCCCGCCGAGGCCGCGGCGGCGGCGGCGCGTATGGGTGGGTGGACAGGTGGTTGAGGTAGCGCGGCCGCTGGCTCGGCGACCGCGATGGGGGATGGAGGTTTCGAGAAGATTTTGGAGCTTGGAGTGGCGCCGTGGCATGGCGGGGAAGCTGCTGGGCTTGAGGGGTAGTCATGTACTGTAGGGCCGATCTGGTCTAATGTCCACTTATATTAGTTTTGGTCCTGTTATGTGATCGGTATAACAAAAAGTGATTTAAAAATAGGTGTTTAAATTTCTGCTCTTCATAATTCAAAAGCTTACAGCAAGCGAAAAAACATTAAAAAACCAAAATTAATTTAAAATACTTTTAAAATTTCAAAACAAGCCAGACTTGTCTCTCTTGCTAATGCCATGTGGAGTTAATCCTGGTTCATTTCAACATTTTTCTGGGAATAGGTCGTGTCAATATTTTTCTATGAACATGGCGTGTGAGCATTTTGTGCTACTCCTCTCTCCGCCCTGAAATAAACAACACTTAGCATCTAAAGAAGAAGTTAAGGAGGATGAGAAAAAGAACCAAATACTCATTATTAATAAAAAAAAATATCAATGGGTGAGTAGGTAAAGTGTATTATTATAATAAAATTTCTTGATGTGCAGACTGAGGATAAGTAATAAGATAGGAATTAATTTATTTTGGGATAAAATCTGAACTCTAGGAGTAGATTTATTTTAGGGTGAGGGAGTACGTTGTGCTATTAATCAATACTAAGGTTATATATCAACTTAAAAAAACTCATAGTATTTCCTTTCTATTCACTCCAATCAGAAAAATATTTGATTATGTTTATTTTATATATAACATTTGATCATTTATGTTACGTAAGTACTATTTTTTAAACTTGTTATATTATTAAAGATGTTTTAAGCATTCCTTATATTTTTTATATTTGTATTAAATTTTTAAATAAGATGAATGGTCAAATGTCATTCAAAATCAATAATGTCAAATATGTATTACTGAATGGAGTAATATCTCTCCACCGTGCAATTTGATCTTTGGATTTTTCATCTATGGCTACTTTAAGCTGTAACAGTTTATTAGCAGCAAGAAAATAATTTATGGTTAAAACTTTTATAACTACATGTTAGTGCCGTGAATGCGAAACAGCGAGTTCCACTAATCAGGCACTTGAGCTCATGTAGCCTAGAGTTCCCACTAATCAGGCACTTGAGCTCATGTAGAGTAGATTAATAGCTGAAAATGAAGGATCCCCAGCTTATTCCCCATGTGTGAGTTTGGGCAACCCCGAGCTCATTGCCCCCGAGCATGAGCTTGGGTCGACGTCTGCATGGCCCCCTACCACATGGCCCTCGTGTGGGGAGTCTCAAGAAAGTCGTCCCTGAGCTCATACGGTCGGACCCGAGCTTAAGAGATCAAGGTGTGGCTGCTACTATTACCTTTAACTTTAATGCAAAGGGACGAAGGTTACATCACCTCGGTCCTCCTATCGCTCGCTTGAGATCATTTTACTTGTTCATCTCTTGAGCAGCTAGACTAGCAGCGCTCATGGGTGATCGAGTAACTCGTGGTACCCAGGTCTTGGTTGAGTCTAGAGTAGAACTTGCCAAACTAGACATGGACAACCCATCGCTGATGCCTAGGCAACCCCGACCACCCTATTCTTAAGTTGGTATGGTCACCCGATGTCTGGGTCACTACCTCCTAGTCCAAACAATAACTGCTAGTGCATAGAAACCAAGTTATTAGGAACACCCGAACTACAATGTAGTTAACGCCTACTTGCAATGCGGAACGATGAAGCACCATATCATGTGCCAACGTCTTTTGTGAGTAGGTAAGTGGTGAAAATCGCAACGAATAAAACGAGGAAAAATGAAGAAATTTTGAGAAAAGGTAGAGATTGACATTGTGTACTGAGTACATTATACGTGGTTCCGATGGTAGGGTTCACCAGCTCCTACCTGTGTTTCGGCCACATAGCCATCGTGGCACCTGCCGTGCTGGGCCTGACGCTATCCCTCTCTGCATAAGAGTAAGCCACGTGCATTGGGCCGACGTGGGGATAAGTGTATCACCCCAACTATACTGAGGGGGTCACATGTTTTGCCGCCCATCGTTTAACCCTTTGTTTGGGCCTCGCTTGATAGCCACTGCCTTCTACATGTGCACATGCGCACCATCGCCAAGCGTGGCCATCTTCTTCCTTCGCTAGTCTCACCCACACCGACCACAAGCTTGATGAAATGGGCACATGAAGAACATGCACTGTCATCATCTAGTCCCAACACCACCGTCTCCCTTCTTCCCATCGTTGGATCCGTCCACTTTCACCGCCCAAAAAATCCTTGTCGTCCCTTTCTACGCACCGCGTCTACCATCATGCCAAGCTCACCGCATCGGCTCTGTGTCCTTAAAAATATCTCGCCATCGCCTTACTGTGTATGCTGCCTCTCTCCTTTTTCCTCTTCCATCCATCCTCATCTATAAAAGCCGACAACCCTCGCCACGATTCTCCTCTTTCTCTGGTAGGATCTTCTTCCCATTCCCTCCCATCCTCTAAATTGGTGTCCTAGCTACATCATATACACAGCCAAGACGCACGCAGCAACTGTCCTCTGACAATCGCATCTCGCTGGTGCTGCACGACATCGTCCCTCATGTCACTCTCTAGTCTCCACCGCTAGCTGCTGTAGTTTGTTCTTTTCCACATCCAAGCCATCCACCTCAATTCCCTGGTCCCACTCGTTACATCGGAGGCCGCTATCAACGACGATTAATCGCCATTCACCGAAATCCATTGCACGCTGCTGGCTATTTGATTGGATCTGACACCCCTCTACCTACTTTTGGTTCGATGTGGCGGTCACGTAGGTACCATGTCAACTTGTCCTAACCCCGCACAAGCCCAATCACCCTTACAGTCATCGACATGTAGACCCCAACCCTTACATCCCTCGGTAGACCGAGTCCACCATGGACCCTAGACCTAAGCTCTACTTTCTCTACTCATGGGCCCTAAAAGTGCATCTAGATCTTCTAGTAAGTTTTGTATGATAGATAATAATAAAATTAAGGGACCAATGTGTTAAGTTAAGAAAAGTATATGAGTTAGTCCCCGGGAAAATTGAATTGATGAAAAGAAACCCCAACAAGGAAAGAAAGACATCGAATAGGACTCGATGTTGTGTTTTAAATGTATTTTATTTTTCTTGAATTCTAGAATTGTCATACTATTATAAGGGGTATAAATATTAGTCCAGTTTGTAAAGCAAGTACTTAATTATGTTTATTTTTTCTTGAGTGGATACTTGCACCACATGCACCTCTAGGTTTTTGTTTTTTTCAATCGAGCCTTTCGGATATTTTGTCTAAGTCACCGGATAATTTTTGGCAAGTCTCCCTATCTAACATTGAAAATATAATGGAGTCTCTAATCTTAAGTGGCGGAGTCTTCGAATAATTTCTCTATTTGGTAGTGAAGATTCATCCCTACTCCCCATACCCTTTTCTAGGATTCTACACATCTCTCTCTTGGTTTCTTAACCAAATACATATATTTGTGAGAGATCTTTTGGAGCTAGTGAGTGACAGGGTTAGAAATTTGGTTGAGTACTTATGGATTGACACCTAACAAGAATTTACACTTGTTACTCTTGGTTCTCTTCCTAGAAAGTTAGGCATCATCCAAGAGGATTTAAGGTTGTGAATTGCCTGAAAATGTTTATGATTGTTCTCCTCACCTCCGTAAGGAAATATGTAACTATAGTGAATACCGAGCTCATTCTTAGAGATTGGTTTTGGTAGAGCAAGCTTTACTGAAGGTTATAGTATCATGTTCTAGTGAAGACATTGGTGGTTGACTTAGACTTTGTGCTAGCCTTGGTGAGAGGTTAAGATCAGACCTCCTCTTAGGATTGAGCACGATCTGGCTCCTTAGAGTCCCTTAATAGAAACGTAGAATCTTTTTATTCGAATTTTAGTGAAAAATCTTATGTCTTCTTATATATAATGCTTATTGCATTTATTTATAGTCTTTGAATCACATACAATACCCCTTTCTCTCTTAAGATTGTTCCCTTCACTCATTCTTTTTTAAAGCAGTGAAGATGGACCATAATATACTGACGCTAGGATCAAAGTCTCCAGTCGAGCTTCCCTGTCTAATAGTAAACCTCGACCGAAGTCTTCGGTAGTTAGGACTGGATACTTCAAAGTGAGTTTTAATTTTCACTATGAGTTTCTTACAGGTGTTTAGGTGTACACATTCACTCATCTTCTGTGCAACTCAAGGTCATTTTAGGCCCCACTGTCAGCCAAGGAATATTCTTAAAAATATTCATTTTTCAATTTAAATAAATCTATTTCCTTTTCTAGTTCCATATCTTCTTATCTATAGTTTCGATTGATCTTATTTAAGTCTCTAAATTTTTCAAAAATTAAGATTTATCTGTATTTTATTTTTTTGAATTTTTTTATTCTCTCTTTTGCATAGAGTCGACAACGACAGAAACTATTTTGGATGGGAATTCTATAAGACTTTGAAGTTGAAGACAAAGTCAAGTCATCCTTTGATCATACTGCTCATAGTTTCTAAAATATTTTATTTACAAAATTACATTACTAGTGCGCACGATAATTTAATTGGCCTAAGTTTGCATAACAAAGCGATGGACCTACTAATAAGCTATATTTCACTTGTAGGTTGTTGATGACCCCTATCCTTTGGTACTCCACCTCTTGATACCTCAGCAACCATGCTATCTAAGCATGGTATCGATGGTCCCACCCAATCACACTTGTTTGTTGACATGGAAAAAACTTGGGTTGTGAAAGTTTTAAAAACTCAACACGTGGTGTTAGTAGTTTGCGAAATAAAAATGGTTTGTAAAAACTTGTGATACAAAGTGAGAAACTTTGTATTCGTATATAAGGACCGATTCCTTGAAGAATTGTATTGATCATAATACAGTATGATTACACGGATGATATGGAACACCCCTAGCTAAGTAATTGGCTGGAACAGGGTACGTCATATGCCAATAGATAAGGAATGCTGGGATGTGGAGTAAGGTGAGATCCTAGATTCCTGAGTAGGACGAGTATAAAGAAACTTGCTAGACTACTCGGTCGAGGTGAAGAGTGGTTGGGATTATGAGCATATGAACTCAAATTCTTGATCTTGATTAAGAGTGGATTGACTCATCTATTAAGCATAAGGTATCTCTGAAATGGCTTTGAAAATGTCTTGTTGCGAATCTCCCCACTTGGCCAATGAGGGAGTAAGCTCGCGCCTGTAGAGATGAAACTGTTCGAACAATCATGCCTATGGCCATAGGCAGATGTGAAGTGATTACTCTTACGTAGATTTATTTATCTATGCTTTGAGAAAATGGTTTGTGGGATGGAGAATTGTTATCAGAATTAGCCAGATAGGCTGATGGATGGCTATTACATTATCTGAAATGATCACGTATAGATTATGCTTCTCGAGAGAAAACATTATGTGTTGGAGAATATGGACAACTCTATGAGCTAAAGAGATGAGATGATGAGGTGGGTTGATGCTCAATGATTATAAAAGTGAAAATAAACTAATAAAAGAGAAAAGAGACCAGAGCTGCCTAAGGACGACAGACTATGTGTCGATATTATGATAGGGCAACCAGCATGATAGTTTTAATCAAATAAAATTTGTTCCATCTATTTGATGTTGCAAAGTAATTCGTGGATAGAATTAAGTTGATAGCCTCTTTTCAATCACACGTTAAAACAACCCCACACTTAGAGCTTAGTCACTTTTCAATCACATGTTAAAACAACCTCACACTTAGAATTTTCAAAAATGTTTATAAAAGTTTACGAAACAAACCTCAGCCGTCCTTTGAAGCTTGCATTCTCATATTTTTCGTGGCTTGTTAAGTACGTATGTACTCAATCCTTGTTTTTTTCTTTACTAGGAGAATGAAGTTGAAGTTAAAGATTATGGTTTCTTTTTTAGTTATAATTCATTGCTTATGGATTGAGTTCTAGCTATATTAGATTCTACTACTGCTTTTTTCGTATGTCGGTTATACTCTCAGAGCTCCAAAGGTGTGACCCACCCTAAAAGTATAATTTATTTATATTATATTTAGTTGTAATGATACATCTCAGTTAAATCGTGGGTGCTAGCATTATGTCCTGAGACTAGTATCGACAACACGATTCTGTGCGAGTCAATTCATGCCATTCTCCTACGGCGTACTTGCTTTGATATAGCTGTAGGTGCATGTGATGCTAGAGGTGTGACATCAAAAGTACAATGATATGGTACTAAGTGCCCATGGTGTGGGTAACCTATTTTCTATATCATTGATAAAACGTCTTTAACGATTAAAATGTAATGTTAAATAATAATCAATAATAAATAAATTTTAAAATTGGAGTTCTAAAATGGTGTAGTAAATCATGTGCTTTGGTTCATTTATTCCCACGTGAGGCTGCCTTATAAAATGAAAAAAAAAGAAACTAAAAACAACAGACCATATAGTAGAACTCATACGTGTACCTCCAATCATAGCCGCCAGGGACACGTGCCTCGCGCGGTCCACGGCTGGGGCTTCCACGACCCACTCTCTCCAACGTAGATGCCGGATCCAACGGTAGAAGATCTCGCTAGTTCTAGCGTTCACCCCTTCACCAGCAACTAGCAAGCAACAGAAGACACTAACAATCTCTCCTTTTCTCCCGCGAAAATCACGTGAGAACATCGCTCGCTCACGCGGCGCGCACCGCACGGGCACGACGCCCAGCTGCAGCGGCGATCGAGCTACCGTGCGGCTTCCTCCCAGAAGCGCAAAACAACACGAGCCGTCGTCGAGGAGGTGGAGAGCTGGAAAGGGAGTCGAGCCCCTCCAATCCGCGGAGCCGCGCCACTCCACACCACACCGCCCGTGTCCGTCCCCCGCGCGGCGCGCTGCGTCCACCCTACGCAGGCCGGGGCCCTGTGTAGCATTGGCGGCTCGCGCGGCGCGACACGGACTCGGCGCGTCAGGCCGAACGCCTCCCCTTCCCGATGCTCACTGCCGCTGCTACTTGCAAGATGGAGTAATAACTGGAGCCAAACGCATCTGCATCTTCTACCTCCAGCAGCAGCGGCTGGATCCTCCTGAGCACGGCGAGCTTTGCAAAATTGCAAGGCGAGTACTTGTGTGCGAGCTAAACATGCTTGTGAGGAGCGCCTCCACGCCGGTTCTTGGCGCGCTCTTCCCGTCGGGGAGCTACTCGCCGGCCGTCTCCTCCCCGGCAGTCCACTTCTTAGCCGATTCGTCGCCGACGGTTCCGTACCACCCGCCGGCCATCTCCTGCAGGCTTACGCCAGGTGGCTCCGACGTCCACGACCGCTCCCTCGGTGGCTTGCGCCGCGCTTGCTCTGATGGGAACCTCGCCTCTCTAGGCGCCAGCGGGGACGACCACCACCAGCAGCAGCTCCCGCCGTCCGTTAAGTGCGCGCCGCGCTCCAAGCCGACGGCGCTCGAGACGATCCAGTCGTTCACGCAACGCGGCGGTGCTTCCACGGACGATGACGAGAAGGACGAAAGCGCGGAGCAAGAGCTGAGCTTTGGGAACTTCCGGTTCAGCGGCAGCAGCACGTTCTCCCAGGAGCACCCTCTGTTCCTCGCCAGAGGCCTCGGGATCGATCGCCTCGGCTTAGGCTTGCTGAGCTTTGACGGCGACGGCATCGGCGGTTCCGACGGCGGCGACGGCGGGGGCAGTTACCTGGTGACCTCCGACAACGGAGGGAATTTCTCTGACATCGAGATGCATTACAAGAAGATGATCGAGGAGGACCCATGCAACGGCCTCTTCTTGAGAAATTACGCGCAGTTCCTCTACCAGGTAAGCCGCCGCTGTCCAATTCTGCAATTTTCAGCTGAAATTTGGTAATCATTCTCATGTCTCACCTGCGATTGCAATCGATTGGCAGATTAAAGGGGATAGCCGGAGGGCAGAGGAGTACTACTCCCGTGCCATCCTCTCCGACCCGAACGACGGCGAGCTCCTGTCGGAGTACGCCAAGCTGGTCTGGAACGTGCACCGCGACGAGGAGCGTGCCTCCAACTACTTCGAGCGGGCAGCGAAAGCTTCCCCACAGAACAGGTGCGCTGCGCAGCCGATCTGTCTTTCCTGCACGAATCCTGCAATCCATGGTCTCATCGCCTCGTCGCGATCTACTGCTATGACGCGAACTCGACGATCAATTCTGAATTTCTGATGACCTGTTTGAGCTTCATCTCTGCAGCCACGTTCTTGCCGCGCACGCCGCGTTCTTGTGGGACACGGACGACGGCGACGGGCCGGAAGGGAGCAGCAGCGACGCGCTGGGTTACGCGGGGTTTGCTGCTGCTTCTGATGCTGCTCACTCGTCCTTGGCTTCGGCGACATCCTGATCTGAATAAGCAGCCTTCCGTTGTCTCTGAAACTAAACTAGCATGGTAGATTGGTAGTTTCGCGTTCATTTCAGTACTAGCAGCTTTATGCTTCTCAATAATTGGAACGCTAAATGGCTGGTCCAGTATGTGTGTACCCTGCTGTATAATCATCGTGCATAATCCAGTTTCTGATGTAGATGCTACAGCCCTATTCAGTTTCGTGTCACTACAACCTGTTGAGTTTTACTAATTAAGTTCTAGGGGTTACTTGCATGCATTCTGGGTGTTATGTTCAGTTAACATAAGATAAAATGATATTACGTCGGTTCACATATTAGCAACTGAAAACCCCAAAACTTCACAGTAAAAAGCAGTGTTCCGGTTATATGTTGCGTGCTGGCATAGTTGCATAGAACAGAAGCTGAGTACTATAGCCTTAACGATGGTTCAATGGATGGCTAAAATCAACCATAACAAATTTTGACATTGCCAAATATTTTTGCAAAAAAAGATTTTATTATCACAACCTAACCAATCCCTACTAATATTCGGTAATTCTGAAAACTTCGGACTTATTCACTTTGTTGCCATTTTCAACCCTTCCAAATTTTGATATTATCAAAATATAACATGGCAACAAAGTAAACATATCACTCCTAACACAATCGTACCAAAATTTAAAAAGATCTCAAACTAAACACGGTAATACCAAAGTTTGTGTTTTTTTTATTCGATGAAGTGAACAAACCCCTTCTACACCAAATTTTGATAAGGTGTCAAACCAAAAACTTAAATGATAAGGTTTATTTTTTAAATGAACTGAACATGCTCGTTGGAAGAAAAAGGCTGGCCCATTTATTTCCTCATTTATTGCTCCCCAACGGCCGACCTAGCATGTGAATATTATCGGTCTGCATTATCTAGGCTCTGACTAATTACTTGGGCCAGGCAATAGCTGGGCTGGTATTTTCTGAGTTAGACTTAGACCGGCCGAAGAGGCGAAGAGGCTCTTTCAGCTTTGGACCTTTTCCCGCAAGACAATAATTTGTCGGCCTTGGTCATATCGATCTTGGGCTACAAATTTGCTTACAAAGTTCTTCAACCTATTACGTTCAGAAATTTCATGTTCATGCGAGTTGCGATTATGCAGGTAGAATTTCCAAACAATTAGCTCTTGTTATGGCAATACATGCTTTTCTTTCAGCATCTCTATCGACTGTTATACTCAGGCACTAATGATTCATCTAAAAGCTCAGATTTTACAGGAGAGTATATGTTACCTGACATTTGCCCCTTTTTTCAGTTAGCGTGCAGGGATTTCTCTCATCCACGCCATCTATGTGTTAGCATGCCATTCAGAACCAGATCTCGTGCAAATCATTGTGCTATGGTCAGTAATCAACCCCTGTTCTGTTCATATTATGAAACTGTATTTCTTGATTCGTATACAGGTATATAGTCCATACCTATTACCTACAGTTCCAACACTGATGCATTAGCATAAGCTTGCTTGCTTCTTCCTAAAATAAATGCAGTGCCACTGTTATGTTTGTGACTCTCCTGCTCCCTGTGCCTTTTGGGGCGAAGGTATAAAGCCTACTGATCATTGTCATGCTACGGACAAGGATGCAAATGGAAGAAAATGAGGCAACCATTGAAGCGCAAAAACCTGCCAGCATCTAACTGTAATAGCATCGAGAATTTTTTTCAGCCAATCTCAGGGTCCTTGTAGCAATATACAGGGGATCATCTATCAGTTCCGCAACCATCAACTGTACTCCAACCTTCTCCGGTAGGTTTTCATGTTTCAAGTAATGTGAGCCAAAATTAACGGCCGATGCATCCGCTTATTGGAGTTCCGCGGAATGTGGGGCAACCTGTTATTCAAGAAGCATCTACTCCTAGGGCTAACATTTCGCCCAAAAGATTCAGAAGTGATGGCGCAGCTCCTCCAGTTTATTCATCGACAGATGCTAATCATTTGCGCCATCCTGTCCCTAACTCTGTCCTAGTTCATCCTGTACCATCTGCAGCACTTCAGAGAGCGCAATCTCACCCAGCATAGCATCCTCTGCAGTATCTCAGTCTCAGTGCTGCTAGACCTTTACGGGGTTACTCACGTCAGAATTCTTTCAGTACACCAGTGATATCTCAGGGATCCAGGGTTCAGCCGACATCATATTATCAGGTTATTCCAGGTATATCTCAGGGACTCCAGGTTCAGCCAACATCATATCTTCAGGTTGATCCAAGCAGAGCGGCTAGTGCTGAACTGCAGATTTCTCGGTACTCCTCACTTCCAGCTCAGGGAATTCAATGCCAGCAAGATCCATCGTGGAAGGAGGCACTTGCTAATCTAGCATCAGAGCTGGGGGTTTCTGATTACAATACTGACCCACCAATGCGTCAACAGTGTCGAAGCACTCCTCAACCCAGTCGGTTGCATGCTCAAATGAGGCCTGGCCATCTACCAACTCAAGCAACGGCAAGTCAGGGAGTCGAAGCTAATCGCAGTCATGCTGCAGCAGCATCACAAACCAGGACTTCCAATGGCCATCATTTGCCAAATCACAAACAATTCAACCCTGGTGCCAATTGAATTCATAGAGCAGTCTTACTCCAAGCGAAGCTTATTGAACAATTTTGTAGCTCCCCCTTGATGGGACCTGGCCACCAGGCTCTAGAATTGGATTCTCCGTGCCACTATTTTCACCTTAGACTTGGCAACCGCAACAGGTTTTGTGCTCTTAGACCTTCATTAGTAATTTACTATGAAGAGGAGGTGCTCGTAGATTTGGCAAATGTTAGCTTTGCAAGCTTTTTGTAGCCTATCTTAGAACAGTACAAACTATATAGCTGTCTCAGGAGAGTATAACAGGGCACTCCATTAGTATATATTAGACTGACCACTGGTTTGGGCTGTATATATGTAGACCCGATCCCCTCATATACGTTCGGAGGATTCATAGTCATTGTACATTTTCTACATGGTATTAGAGCGAGTCTAGATATTTCGGCGCGCTAGCTTCTCCCTCCGGCAAGTCAACCCATTTCTTCTCCTCGTCGACGTCTTCTTCCCGTCGCCGACTCTCTTCTCGGTACTCCCCTCGCTCTCTCGTCTACATTTCTTCTTATCCCCGTCTCTCCCGCAGTCACCTTTTCTCCGTCCCACCTCCACGCGACCAGGCGACGGTCTCGATCCGCCTCCTCGTCCCTTCTCGCACCCGTCTCCGCTCTTCATCTTTTTTCGTGCGTCTCTCCTTCTCTGACGCCGGCGCACCTCCGCGCTCGTCGTCTCCATCGGCTGGACTTGTCCAGCTCTCCATCGGCTGGAAATCTCCCTCGGTTCTCGCCCTTTCCGACATGCTCAACGGCTCTCGGACGCGAACCTTCTCCCCTCATGTCCGAGCCAGTCCAACGTATCCACGTGTCCACGGACACGAATCCCTGCCTCCCGGACGTAAACATATTCTTTTCGCGTCCGGCCACTCCCTGCCTTTTTCGCGTCCGCCCCACTCCTTGGCCTCCACGAGTCCACGGACGTGAATCTTCTCTTCACGGACGTGAATCCTCGCACGTCCGTGACCCACCCACTCTGTCCTCATCTACTCCGCTGCCTACTCCCCATCGGCCAACCACTCCTCATCGGCTGGCCACTCCTCACCTACTCCGTTGCCTACTCCCCATCGGTCAACCACTCCTCATCGGCTGGCCACTCCTCACCTACTCCGCTGCCCACTTCTCATCGGCTTCTCACATCCTTGATCGACTGATCCGTCCTCTCATCGGCTTCCCCCTCCCATCGGCTTCTTTCTCCTATCGGCTCTTTGCTCCCGTTCTCCCATCATGGCCACCGAGTCTGCCCTCAGCTCCGGCACTCTCTTAGTCGCCGAATCTGCTCCGGCCCTCGGTGCCTCAGACCACACCTCGGGCACCACCTCGCCGATCTTCTCCTCTCCCTACGCTGCTGTGAACGTAAAATCTCACGTTCCTATCTCTCTTGACCTTAATGCCAATTATTCCATGTGGGTTTTCTTTTTCAAATCTCTCTGTGAAAAATTCGGCCTCCGGTCCCATATTGATGGCTCCGCTCCACCTCGCCCCGATGATCCTCAGTGGGACATCGTCGAGTGCTGCGTGCGCAGCTGGCTGCTCGGCTCGGTCGACGACTCTGTCCTCGACCTCGCCATGGACGATACCGACCCCACCGCCCGGGATCTCTAGGTGGCCATCAAGCGGATCTTCCTGGCCAAGCAGCCTCGCGCCATCTTCCTCCTCAACGAGTTCCACTCCATGGTACAAGGCGACTCCTCTGTCTTCTCGTACTGTCAGTGCCTCAAAGTCAAGGCTGCTGCTCTCCGGGACGTCGGCCACCCTGTGGCCGACTCTCAACTCGTCCTCACCCTTCTGCGAGGCCTCAATCCCCGCTTCTCCAACACCGCCGATGACATCGCCAACGCCACACCTCTTCCATCGTTCGCCCGGGCTCATGACATGCTAGTTCTTAAAGAACTCTGTCTGGCCAATGATGAGAAGATAATGGCCTACACCGCTCTTCTTGCCGCAGCCGATAATGGCTGCTGAGCTTCTTGCGCTGCCCCTTTCTCCCGCGGTCCTGGTGGCCATGGATTCGGCCACAGCAACATAGCCCGCACCGGGAAAGGCAAGGGCAAAGGCAAAAACAGGACCTGGCAGGGTCCGACGCCACCACAACCTACCTCGGTCCCTACCCACCCTGCCGGTCCCACGGGTCCATGGCTCTGCTACAATCCCTGGGCGGCCCAGCTCCAGCCACGCAGCCTCATCGGCTGGCAACCCGGAGTTCTCGGCGCCCATCCCAGGCTCACCTGGCATCGGCTCCCGTTCTGCCGCCTCAGCCGATGCTACCGACCCCAACCACCCAGTCGGTTCCCTCCTGGAACCAGGCTGGCCTCGTCGCTGCCCTCAACCAGATGATGAGACCCTCACGGCCGACTGTCACCCCACGGCCACCCCAGTCGACACTTGATTGCCGATCCCTTTCACTATCGGAGTCTTGCCGGTGCTCTCCAATACCTCACACTCACCCGACCCGACCTCACGTATGCTGTCCAGCAAGTGTGCCTCTTCATGCACGCTCCGCGCGAACCTCACCTCGCGCTGCTCAAGCGCATCCTACGCTACGTGAAGGGCACCCTCTCCAGCGGGCTGCATCTCAGCTCCAGCCCCATCGATTCCCTCACCGCGTACTCCGACGTGGATTAGGCAGGCTGCCCCGACTCTCGACGCTCTACGTCCAGCTACTACGTCTACCTCGGTAACACTCTCGTATCCTGGTCCTCAAAACGCCAGACTACAGTGTCTCGCTCCAGCGCTGAAGCCGAGTACCACGCCGTCGCTGAGTGCTGCTGACTTTGCCAGCTTCTCCAGGAGCTCCGTGCACCCCTCTCCACCGCGACCGTCGTCTACTGCGACAATGTCAGTGCCGTCTACATGACCGCCAACCCGGTCCATCACCGACGCACCAAGCACATCGAGATCGATATTCATTTTACCCGTGACAAGGTTGTATTAGGACAGGTTCGGGTGCTCCATGTATCATCGGTACATCAGTTTGTCGATATAATGACCAAAGGACTGCCCACGCCTTTGTTTACCAGTTTTCGGTCCAGTCTCTGCGTCCGTTCCTCTCCCGCTGTGACTGCGGGGGGTGTTAGACAGACCACTGGCCTGGGCTGTATGTATATAGACCCGACCCCATCGTATACGTTCGGAGGATTTATAGGTACTGTACATTTTCTATAGTATAAAAGAGGAGTTTTAGTACTGATGTTTCTGATGTAATGACTTATAATTCCTGCAAAAGAAAATGTAATGGTTTATAGCTCTGAATTAATGGTCAAATTTTGAGTACAAAAATATGATGATAATAATTTGTTTGATCTATATGTCATGTATTTTTTTACATACGATAGGTTCATAGTTAGATACAGTGTTCTTCTTTTGATATTCCCACTGTTCTTAAATTCAAGGGATTCTAGGTTGTTTTAGAAAAAAAAGAATATAGTGTCCTTTATTAATGTAGAGAATGGAGGATGGTTAGAAGTAAAATTAAGAAAAAATTAAATAGAAGATGATTGATAGGATAGTATATGATAACCTATATTTTTGAACAAAATTCAAATAAAATATTAGAATCTCTTACGTCCCTTACGTACAACTGAGGGAGTACATTTGTTTGCTGGTTTGGTCCGAGTAGGTAGCTTCGGAAGCTAACGTCCAAATCTGCGTCGGGCCGTCCAGCCGAATTATCCATGGCCTGTGAGAATCTCTATATGGGCCCTTCAAAGCCCAATACGCGAACTGTTTAGTACTAGCGTTCTAAGAGCTCGGCCCATTACGGGGAAGGAGTCCGCGGTCCAAGAGGCACCTATAAATTGGTGGCACTTAGTTGCGTCCCAACCCTAGCGCCGCACACTCTCCCGCCGCCGCCGCCGCCGCCGCCGCCGCAGCAGCAGCAGAAGAAGCAGCACAGCCGCAGGAAGGCGGAGGAGGGAAGATGCCGGCGGGGCACGGGCTGCGGTCGCGGACGCGTGACCTCTTCGCGCGGGCGTTCCGCAAGAAGGGTTACATCCCGCTCACCACGTACCTGAGGACGTACAAGATCGGCGAGTACGTCGACGTCAAGGTGAACGGCGCCGTGCACAAGGGCATGCCGCACAAGTTCTACCACGGCCGCACCGGCCGCGTATGGAACGTCACCAAGCGCGCCATAGGCGTCGAGATCAACAAGCAGGTATAATCCGCCACCGCGCGTAGCGGCATCGTTTCCTCCCCTTCCTCTTATATTCTCAAAAGGCTGCAGATTTGGTAGATCTGTGCTGTTGGTTCTTATGTGTGATGTTTACTGTGGAACCGCGGATCTTGAATCCTTTTTGTTTGAACTGATAAGAATCATTCTAATTTGCTATGAATGTTTCGTGCTTCTGTAGCTTGCTCAATGCTTATGGTAATTTTTTGTTCATTGTGCAAGTTGCTAGAATTTGCAAAGTATAATCGGAGCGCTACATATTATAGGTGGTTTTTACCCAATATTGTACTGCGTTTAGATTTATGTAGGCAGACTTGTGTGGTTGTGATGACCTCTTCGGTAGCCAGTGCCTTGCAACTGATGCTTAACATATCACTAAGTCAAAATGCGAGTGCTCCTGCAATGCTGCAAAATACGAGCACCCTTGGAATGTTAGTAGCACGTATATTCTGTCTGGTGTCTGGTATGGTGTCACAAAATACCTCATTGTATGGTTCAGTTTGGCACTCATTTGTTGTCCTAAATTAAAAGCAGTCTTGTTACTAGAACTCTTCTGTTCTCTTTACATTGTTTGCCCTAGGCCGAGGGCTTACCTCTTAAGCCATGGGGTGGCGTGGTATTCCACGGGAGAGGTTGTTGTGGCGCACGTTACACGTGTGATGGGCATATATCAAAATTTCCATTCTGGCTGTCCTACTGCCCAGTGGCTGTATGGAAAACCTGTTTGAATGATACAAATTACATGCAATCCACCGTCTTTAGCTGTTTCTTTCAACCCAATGTGGTTCTTGATTCATTTATGCGTGTTTTGGTGAATGTGCCCTCAATTTGACTGCATTTCTCTGTGCACAAATCAACTGTCTGCCTGAATTTTCGGTCTTGATTCGTTCATTAGTATACGTGTTCTGCTTCCCAAATCACAGGTGCATGTAGATTGAGTATGGAACATCTAATATTGAGTATTAAACATGAAATAGGGAGCATTACTTGATGTGTTGAAGCATGTGTTTTGTGTGATCAGGTCGGTAACCGGATCATCAGGAAGAGGATCCATGTCCGTGTGGAGCATGTCCAGCCATCCAGGTGCACTGAGGAGTTCCGCCTGAGGAAAATCAAGAACGATCAGCTCAAGGCTGATGCCAAGGCCCGTGGCGAGGTTATCAGCACCAAGAGGCAGCCCGAGGGGCCCAAACCTGGCTTCATGGTTGAGGGTGCTACACTGGAGACTGTTACCCCCATTCCGTATGATGTGGTAAATGATCTCAAGGGTGGTTACTAGAATGCTTGTTTCTTGAACTGGTGAATCCAATTAGCATCTATTGCTTATCGGAATGTTTTGGTACTGATTAGTTCTTTTTGTTGTCTGGAATCTGAACCTCTATGTATCTAACATTAAAGATTTGCTATGGTTGATTTCATCCTTGTCAGCCAACTTCTGCCTGGTTGGTGAGAATTTCTGCGTTGGCACTGCATCGTTTCAGAAATGCAGCGACTGATGTTGATGAAAAATTATAATACTCCTGCCAGATTCCCGTTTGGGAGGGGGCTACCGTATGGTTTGGTTACGAAATGTTAGTTCTGCGTGTTAACGATGAATTCTTCGATTTATCATTCTTGAATGCTGCACCAGGTCATTGCTTCAGATCAGGTCACTGCTTCGGATCACAACTTGTTCCTGATTCCAGTCTAAGCAACTTCAGGGTGCAAACAGACGTGTTATCCAGCGTTTTTGCTACTATGGTAGCTTCTAAACGAGAAAGGAGACAGCTTTTGCTGTGCTTTTAAACGAAAGCTACAGGCCTACGAAACGTTGAAAAATTGTTAAATATACGTCGGATAAAGTCGAACCAGGGGAGCTAGCGATTGATTGTTTTCACCACAGACGGGCTAAGGTTAGCCATCTCTGGCTGTAATCCAACTCTCAGCCACAAAATAGAAGCTCATCCAGTTTGGCGTTGAGAATGAGAAAAGCAGGGAGCCGAGATGTTACCAGCGAGGAAGCGACGCATGGATGGATAAATTTCACCCCAAATTGGCAGAATTGTCCTCTCACCTGTTCGACTATTAGCTGTTTCTGCACCAAATTTCGGTGGTCTCAACGCAAACTTAGCACGTCCTGAATTATCAGCCCCGTCTCAACACAATCCAATTCAGTGTTTGCTATCTTCAGATAAGTGTAAGCCACAATTGCATCGTGCGTTGTCTAGCTTTCGGAGGACTCGGTGCGTATCTCAACGTGAGCTGGGGTGTCGAGGAAAATACTCTAGCTTTAGGTCTCCACAAATGCAAAGGTTAACGTCGTCCATAAAAAAAAAGTAATCCTCTTACTGAAAAATATCCTGGAATACAAATGGAATCCATGGAAATGTCTAGAACTATACCTGGAATCCACGGAAATGTAAGAATTATACTTGAGCTTCATGCCTATTGCCGTACTGGTGACGTTGACGAGCGAACTTACAAACAGTTCCTTTTCAGATAATCGAGGAATCGTCATGTAAAATATAGGTGTAGCTAGCTTGACCCATCACAATCATGGTCGGCTGTTTATCCTGAACCCATCTTAGATTCATTGAATGTGCCATGCATTCCTGCGAGTGTGCAACAAACACCAGTCGCCAACACCACACTAATCACCTCACGGGGGCACCGTGTGTGTAACAGCGCGAGGCAAAGTTTTTCAAGAACGCAAGTGACACCGTCACACCATGAACAGCGAGAGAGATTTGAGATTTCCAGGCACCTGACAACCCAAGCCGACCACGGTTTCCGGCCTTAGATGAAGAAAATTTCTAGAGCGCCAGAAACCGCCGAAACATCGGGTCCGTCGCACTCGCCCACGCGCCGCGCATCGGCTGCCCCCGCGCGACGTGTGGCCCGATGCCGCCGCCCGCGCCACCCACGTCTCCGTCCCGCACGACGCCTCGAGGCCGGTTCACGCGTCGCGGCCTCGCGGGGATCCCGCGCGCCACCGCCTCACGTTCCCCTCACCGGCGCAGCTCGCGCCACGTCACCCGCACGCGCCGCGCGTGACCCACCACCACCACCCCTCTATTTCACCCTCCGCCTCCTCCTTCCTCTCCGGTAACCCTCATTAATCCGTTCGAGGAGATCGTCGCTTCGGCGCAGCAACAAACAAGGGAGATCCCCAAGTCCTAACCCGAATCCATTTCCAACATCCATTTCGCCACCATTTCTTGGTCGTCTGAGAGAGATTGACATAGCTAATTGAGGAGCTCGATTTGAAAGCTTTAGGTAGCTCGTTCGTTCGTGTGTCTGTTTTGATCCTACGTCGTCGACGTACGTCTGTTCATGATGACGCTCAACCTGGCCCACCAGACCGGCGCGACGGGGGCCGTGGCTGCTGCTGCACCGGCGGCGCCACGCACAGCGATGGTCGCGGCTGCTGCGGCTACGGTGGCTGCGCCGGTGGTAGCGCCGGCGCCGAGCCTGCAGCTGCAGACGCAGACGGTGGACCCGGCTGCGCCCGCGCAGGCGCCGGAGTCGCTGCTTGCCGGGAAGCCGGACCTCGCCATGGCCTGCCAGGCGCTGGTGGAGAGCCTGCCGCAGACGGAGCACCCGGACGTGGGCGGCGAGGAGCGGCGGAAGAAGGGCGTGCCGGTGTACGTGATGATGCCGCTGGACACGGTGCGCAAGGACGGGAACGGGCTGAACCGGCGGAAGGCGGTGGAGGCGTCCCTGGCGGCGCTGAAGAGCGCCGGCGCCGAGGGGATCATGGTGGACGTGTGGTGGGGCATCGCCGAGAGCGACGGCCCCGGCAGCTACAACTTCGCCGGCTACATGGAGCTCATGGAGATGGCCAAGAAGAACGGGCTCAAGGTGCAGGCCGTCATGTCGTTCCACCAGTGTGGCGGCAACGTCGGCGACTCAGTCACGTACGTTTCACAAATCCATTCTCCTTTTCTCCTTGCATTCTTGTTGCATTCATGCATGGAATGAGATTAGCGGCACTTGCTAACCATCGCCCATAACCACTGGCAATTAATTTCGCATAGCTGCTCAGATTCAGAAAACTACAAAATAAATGCATATCTAGATAACAGGCATGTGATTATCATGCCATGCCATTGTGTTTGTCGACACCAGCAGATACGGTAGCTGGATCAGAACATTTCGAGCTCACTATCTTCAAAAGAAAATAAGAACATTTTTTCTGTTAGGAAAAAAAAACAAATTCTAGATCTTTCACGTTGTTTCACGGAGCTCTTTGGCTGGATTTTTTTTACATTTTGATATTTTTTAAACTTATTTTATAAATAACGCCAATACTCATCTCAATAGTTAGTTAGGTGGTCGAAGTTAAAGATACTAATACGGAGAATCTATCTAAAAATCTATTATTTTATATAGACCCTAAAAGAATAAAAAATTGAACAACTCATTTATAACATAGATCAATATCTTTATTGCTAAGAATCTATTTATAAAATAATTTATTTAATTTTAGATGCTAAAAACCTATATAAAATAATATATTTATAAAATAAGTTAAAATATAAAAAATCGTGGTTGGTGCTTTTGCTTCGACTACCCACAAACTCGGGATTTTTATCTAGTTTTTTTTCCTTGAGAAATAACGGGTCTTGTGACGTTGAACGGTTGAAGTCACCAGGGCCGGTGGCGCCGTCTATACTTTTCTTTTTGTTTTTACTTCACTTTTGCTGTTGATTAGGAGCCGGAGACATGTGAGATACGACTATACGAGTAGTACGGACATGTGGGATGTGGACTTGACACGAATCACACTGGACCCACACATGTCATTGAGAGTAGCTTCCATTCCCACGACAAAGAAAAACACGATTTTTTTTTTTGTGGCCGTAGTAGAGCAATACTGAACGTGATCCCTTTTGAACGGTGGCGCTGCCCCCGGCGAGCGTACGACCTAGTGCGCTCTGCATGTGACCCACCACGAGATTTGTGACCAGAAGAACCTCGTGTCAGGGGCGTTGCATCTTGCAGAACGCTTGGGCTTGCTATTTTATTTGCGGTCATGTGATTAACTGACGTGATCGATAATAACGGAACTTCATTTACGTGTATAGGAGTACGGCAGAAAAGATTTACTCTTGCCGTTTGAAGCTTAGCGTGCTGTTATAAAATAATTAATGGAGTGATCGCGAGCTGTCTGACGAAGTTGCGATGTGTTTGTTGCAGCATACCACTTCCGAAATGGGCATTGGAGGAGATGGACAAGGACCAGGACCTGGCCTACACGGATCAGTGCGGCCGCCGCAACTACGAGTACATCTCGCTCGGCGCCGACGCCCTGCCGGTGCTCAAGGGCCGCACGCCGGTTCGGTGCTACGGCGACTTCATGCGCGCCTTCCGCGACCACTTCGCCTCATTTATGGGCAACACCATCGTCGTACGTCCCCGCCCACTCCGACGACCGATTCTTTCTTGATTGGCTCGTGCGCTAACCGGTGATGACACCTCACTCACTCACTGTGCAGGAGATTCAAGTCGGCATGGGTCCGGCCGGCGAGCTCCGCTACCCGTCGTACCCTGAGAGCAATGGCACCTGGAGATTCCCCGGCATCGGCGAGTTCCAGTGCTATGACAGGGTATGCTTTGCTAGCTTCGGCTTCTCGCTTCTTGATTTGTAACGGTGGTGCGGTGTGATCTTACTCGGTGAGATGATGTTTCGATGTGCAGTACATGCTGAGCAGTCTCAAGGCGGCGGCGGAGGCGGCGGGCAAGCCGGAGTGGGGCAACGCCGGGCCGGGAGACTCCGGCGGATACAACGACTGGCCGGAGGACACGCCGTTCTTCCGCCGTGAGGGCGGGTGGAACACGCCGTACGGTGAGTTCTTCATGAGCTGGTACTCGCAGATGCTGCTGGAGCACGGCGAGCGCATCCTGTCGGCGGCGTCGACCGTGTTCACCGGCACCCCCGGCGTGAAGATCTCCGTGAAGGTGGCCGGCATCCACTGGCACTACGGCACCCGCTCCCACGCCGCCGAGCTGACGGCGGGGTACTACAACACGAGGCACCACGACGGGTACCTGCCGATCGCGCGCATGCTGGCCCGCCATGGCGTGGTGCTCAACTTCACGTGCGTGGAGATGCGCGACCACGAGCAGCCGCAGGACGCGCAGTGCCGACCTGAGGCGCTGGTACAGCAGGTTGCCGCCGCGGCGCGGGATGCCGGCGTGGGACTCGCCGGCGAGAACGCGCTGCCGAGGTACGACGAGACGGCGCACGACCAGATCGTGACGACGGCGGCGGAGAAGGCCGAGGAGGAGCGGATGGTGGCGTTCACGTACCTGCGCATGGGGCCCGACCTGTTCCAGCCGGACAACTGGCGCCGCTTCGCCGCGTTCGTGAAGCGCATGTCGGAGTCCGGCGTCCGGGACGTGTGCCGGGAGCAGGTGGAGCGGGAGGCGCAGGGCGTCGCACACGCCACCGAGCCGCTCATGCACGAGGCCGCCGTCGCGCTGAGCAACTAATCAGCCGAGCTCGCGCGCGCGCGCCGTGTACGGCGTAGAAGGGTAAAACAAATGCTATACATATAATACTCCCGAGATTTGTTGCAATCTGCGTCGCGTGTACGTGCGACACCGTTGAAGCGTTGTAAGCTTAAGCTGCGAAAAGGAAGACAAAACACATAGGTTAGAGGTTATGTTTAAAATTTCTGAAAGAGAAAAGAATATCTAATCTTTTTTTATAACTATTTAATTATATAAACGATAAAATTAACTACTATAAATTTGAAATTTTATTTTAGAAGGGTATGATGAGAAACTTTTGAATAGAATTTTTTTAAAAAATACATAGTTTAAGCAGCGTATTTATGAAAACCGATAAAAAAGGGGAAAAACGAAAAGAAAAAAACTGAAAAAAAGCGAAAAGGAACGCTGACATAGTAGTGTGGGTGTGTGTGTGAAGGTTACTACTGGGTAAGTACGCGTACGTAGTGACACGTTAAAGCTTTGATGCCGGCCGGTCTTGGCGTCGCTGAAAGCTCGCAGGAAATGGATGTACGTACTATACTTTCTGTGACAAGAAAAATACATGGACTACCCAAAATGCCGCTACATTCTGTTCTACGGTAAGAGATAGGACGGCCACCGAGTAAATATTCCTTTCGGATGAGTGGATTCGGCCAAATCGGCTATATATAGTCATTTATGTTCTGCTCATGATGATGTAGACTTTTCTGATTGGATATGGTGGATATAAATTTTTGTTACCAAGCTTCAAATGATTTTTTCTTATAAACCATTTATCCTATTTACGATCTAATTATATTGTTATATTCATTATAATTAAATATTTGAAACAACATTTTAGATGATTATATTTTGATATATATATATATATGACAAGATGCTCCACTATAGTTTAGCATATCCCATCATGTTATATTCCTTCAACCAAATAAGAAATTGGATCATCCCATCCATACAAACAAAAAAAAAGATGGTTATATCCCACAAAAAATGGATGTCCGTATCCCACCGTAAACCAAACACACCCTACCATTACATAACCTAATCACGCACTTGGTACCAGAGAGAGTGTATTTTGAGATCCATCTGAAGATCAGGGGGGATGATCATGTTGACAAGGATTTCTGCAAAGGTGTGCTAGAACACCCTGCTGACGCTTGTCTAAGGCGACCCGTGACTTTACGGCTATTTAGCTGTCTGAGTACTGTTAGTTTGGTGTATTCGCCTGTTGAAATGGGAGATTTCTTGAAATGGACGTAGAAGCTTGTGTTGCAGTCAAAATTCAAGGGGTCGTTTCCAATTTCACTGGCAAAATAACTGCTTACACAACTGGAGACCATGAAAACAAAATCGTTCTGTATGATAGTGAAGTGGCAGGCACTATGACAGTACTTGGGGGGTGATGGATCTGTCGAGGTAACTCGTCGTTTTGTAGCTGTGGAACTGCAATATGCATTGGTGCTCAATGTCTCTGTTTTTGAGTGTGAAGATAGGGCTGAATTCGAGTACTTTCTAGGACTGAATGATGAAGAATGTACTTGCGAGCAAGGGTCTTATAAGCTACAGGTGAAGATTAGTTGGACGGATGCCATGAAGAAGCGATGGTGGCAAAGGTGCATGCAAGTTAGGCACAAGTTCGTGTTGCTGTGATATATATTGTGTCTACTATGGGAAAGTTGTTCCATCTCAAGCAGTACTGCGTTGGTATAACGATTAAAATTGTTCAATTGATCTCGTATTTGCTCTTTGACAGATCGTGGAGACTTGGAGTTTGTCTGCAAGACTTTTTTAGTTTGCCTTGGTATTCCAATGTACTTGTCTGCAAGATTTGGCATTATCCAGTGAACGATAGTGAACATTAACTATCGAACAAGACCAAACAAATCAAACCGAGCCAAGGAGCTTATGTAAATTGCACCTATCATGAACTCAATGCGTTCATAGACGGATCAATTTGAATTAGTTTTTCTATATTGTTAGGTCCTATTTATCGTTAGGGAAATTGGTTGTTGATCCTAATGCCGGCCGGCCATGGACGAGTCACGAGAGAGTGCGCAGGCCAGGAGATTGCCCGACACGATGCACAAATGCGTGGGCTAGGCTGCAAGGGCGAGCTCTCATGGCGGCGGACCGGTGGTAGACGACGGCGTTCAGCAAGCGGCTATCACCAGAGCCGGGTAGCGCCATGATGGCGGTGCCTCGTGCAGGAGGCCGCCGTCGCGCTGAGCAACTGATTTGCCGAGCTCGCGCGGAAAACCACCAAGATTTGTTGTGATCTGCGTCGCGTGTGCGACATCGCTCATGTCCGTAAGCTTAAAGCTGCGAGAGGAGGAACAAAAACGTAGCTGCCACATTTCAAGCTTTGATGCTGGCCGGTTTTGGCGTCGCTCAAAGTTTGCAGGAAATGGAAGTACTACTATATATACTTTCTATGACAAGAAAAATACATGGACTGCCCAAAATGGCTCTACAGTACATTATACTATTCTACTACAGCTTCGGTCATTTGCAATACAAACATTTTGTCAGTCCATCAGACATATTTTTATAGGAATCAGACAGCAGTTCGCCTCTTGTTGATTGGCTTGCCACTCCCAGCACGAGTCGTGGATCTAATGTCGCATCATCTGAACCTGCTACTCATATCCTCAGCATAGGCTTTCGTTCTGGGAACGACCCAGCGAACACGCTTCAAGGGCAGCAATACTGCGACGGCACCGGTGCGTTGCCACTTCGGTTTGGCACCCTCATAACGCAGGTTTTACCGTCATTTGATATGCCCTCGACGACACCATCGATTTTCAGAACTCCATCAACCATGGCTCCGAATTTTCTAAGATAATCCATGCGATCTCCGTAAGGCGGCTGGCCTAGCGGGCCGTAGCGGAAGGTACACTTGTGTCCGATCCGGTAAACGTTTGTTGCTGATCACAGTACTGTATGTTGTTTTGCCACGACTGAGCCTTGGTTTTGCTAATTGAGTTCTCATCTGAATACATAAAAAATTAGAAGTCAACAACCAATTAGGATAAGTATTGTTACATCAAGCATAGCAAGCAAGAGCCAAGACCAATAAAAGCAGTGGAAATACAGGATTAGCAAAAAGAGTGACACTGAATGCGTACCGCGTTGCCGTCAACGGTGTGGCGGTAGGCGAGGGCACAGATGAGGTGTTCGAGGCGAGTGAACTGGATGAATGCGAAGCCACGGTGCCGACCGGTGAGGCAGTCGATGGGCATGTGGATGTCGGCCACCTTCCTGAACTGCTGGAAATGGCGGCAGAGGTCGGTCTCGCCGATGCAAGGGCCCACGCTGCCGACGGACATCTTGCTCAGCATCGGCAGAGCCATCGTCGTTGGCGTAACTGCGTAAGTTTGCCGCTAGCTACTGTACAGCGGTTTTGTCTATGACTTGTTACTGCGAGCTGTGGTTTTGTTAATTGCGGAAGGTAAAAATAAAATTTAACGCTCCTTTTTAATCATAAAAACTAAATAAACATGTTTTTATAAATTGAATGAAGCACCGTTTTATTGTTAAACATATTCTAAAAATTAGTTTATCAATTTGTGTAATGTACAGTGTTCGTATTTTATATTCAACATGCTTACAATTTACTAAATTCTAAAAATTAAATTCTCTATTTTCATCTAAAATCTCTCTAAATTTTTTTTGTGATTTTTTAGCGATTGGCTCCGTGTGTGTCAGTAAGAGAAGAAAGGTGGCGGCGGTTGGTAGGTAGGGCTGTAAATTTTTTCATAATTCTAGAAATTTTGAAATAGTGTTTTGGTGGGATTTTGAATTTGTATTTGAATTTAAATTTTTGGGATTTGAATTCAGAGAAAATATGAGGAAATTTTTGAAAGAGTAATTTGAAGGATTTTTTAAGGAATTTTTTGGAAAATAGGTTTTTAGTTAAAATAGATTTTAACGGCAGACAACCAAATTAACCTTTAATTTAGCTTTTGGAAAAATAGTAGTCGTGCTCCCTGTTCCATGTTAAAGGCAAGCAAGCCTAATTGGTCTGGCCACCTTTCTCGATTGGAACAATGCTATATCGAGCTATTCTACGTAGCTCTAGAAGTCTTCGAACAGACTGGCGCCACAAGGTCAATCGGTCCGGCCACCTTTCTTGGTCGGACTAGCCAAGGCCTATAGTCCGGCTGTGGTATGCAACGTCGCCAATTTCACCCAAAATTCTATAATCTTCTAGAATTAGAAATAACCCTCTCTTAACAATATAGTCAGATGCTTAATGTGCTAAATCATTTGCTCTATATTTCTCTGTATAAATATTTCTAATGATAAAATCATCAAAATTAGCAATAATATCTAAGCATGATCAAAATATGACCATCAAAACGTTGATACAACTAGACAACTTGTTGCACTACTAATTGAGAATAACTAAAGACTTCTATATATTTTACATCTATCTCCTAAGTTGAATAACAAAGCATTATATTGGACTTGATTGTTTATACAAGAATACTCCAAAACTACACATATTCCTTGCTCTCTTTGCAAGAAGAAGAAGAACCATCAAAGTAAAGCTTTCAAGATGTAATATTAAGAATATGGACCATAATTAACATTAATGTGATGATCTGCAGTAAAATTAGCTATGATTTGGACTTTAGATTTTAATGACTCATCAGCCAAATCATATTCAATCAAAGCATACGCCCATTTGTCAATTATTTCACTTAGAATTTGGCCTTTGCAACATATACTTTATAAAATCGGTTAATTATGCAAGTAATAGATAGCAAATAATATCATAAATTGGTGCAAGCATAATATAAAGATAAGCATATTTTCTGTACAAATGCATGCCTCTTTTAGCATCCAATAGACGACTACTTAAGAATGTGATAATATGTTCATTGGTATCCACTTCTTATGTCAAAACAACACCAATAATATTATCATGTAGAGCTGAAACAGGATTTCAGCTTTAAGCGCTCTCACGAGTTGATAAATAACTTCTAATTTTGTTGAATGCCTCTTATTGTTTTGCCCCTAAGTAAAATCGGCTTCTCTTTTCAATCGAAGTATAGGGATAAATCATCAATTTGACCGGATAAGTTAGATATAAACCTTCTCAAATAATTTAACTTGCATAGCAATTTTTGAACTTCTTTCTTACATGTCAGGTCAGTGCTTTGAACTCTCTAATCTTCTCCATCTTTCTAAGATTAATTCCAATACCTCTCTCATGAACCATAAATTGTAAGGATTTTCCCATCAATACACCAAAAACATACTTGAGCAGATTCATCTTCAAACCATATCGGTGTATTCTCTCAAAGGCTAAACGCAAATTAGCTAAGTGACCAACCATGCCATCTAATTTGATAACAATATTGCCAATATAGATTTCTAAAATTATATCTATGAAATTATGAAAAATCAAGTTTATTGGCCTTTGATATATCACATTAGAATTTTTTAAATCAAAAGTCATGACAAATCACTCAAATAAGCCGACAAAAACCAGGACACCTATAGTTTATTTTGAATATATCCTCTTCGGTCATAAAGATTTAATTGTAACGAGTATTACCATCTAAAAAGCTAATAACTCTTTATCCTGAAACATCATTAATCAACATATTGACTATACATATATTCATCTTTAATAGTATCTCTATTTAAATCTCTAAAGTCAATGCATACTCTAATCTTACCACTCCCTTTCTTTTCCACCGAGATAATATTAGAAACCCACTCCGTATATCTACACGGTCTAATAAACCCCATCTTCAACGATTAGTATACTTTTTGATATGATAGTATATGTTATGTTAGAATTAAAGTGACAAGGTAGTTATTTATGAGGTATAAATCCAGATTTTATAGAAAGGCGATGCTCAACAAGCTCACGGTTAAGACCCAGTATTTCATGATACTCACATACAAAGCAATTTTAAGCAAATCGATTATTTAAACGCTTTCATGTTTTTATTTACAAAAGTCATTCATAGAATACTTCTTCCAATGGTCGGCCAGGAGTTGATGATGTATTTACTGTTCTCTTTGTTTTTTTGTTATGTCGTTTGAGAAGTTAGAAGACAAATAGGTGGAGGGAACACAAGACCTGCGAGGGTGGGGAGATGGTTTCTTATCACTTGGCTATGTGTATGTGGGTGGTGTGGTAGGCATGAAATCTTTTGTATGTTAAACTGTTTTTAATCGGCGGTTCAACCGATTGGACCAATTAAACCGTGAGCTGAGGGCTTTGCTGGTTCAATGCTTGATACGATCCTAATAACTATGACTTGCACGAGACGGTTGCTTCTTGAAGTTCTCAACAATTGCCGGCTAGTGCTTTTTATCTCAAGAAGAATACAGGAATATGACATACGAGACTTCTATAGTAAACATACATTATGCATGACCACTAGTATATTTTTTCTTGCTATAATTAATTTAGATGAAAGGACTATGAGAAAACGTAATAAATTAAGACCTGGCAAAGTCATTTAGAATAACTCACCAATTAGTTGGCAGAAACTTCTAGTTAGCATCCTGCTCTTAAGTCAAAAGACCAGCATGGCAGAGCGCAAACGACACGAGATCGTACACAATTGACTATGCATAGTTGGCTCGCTTCCATAATTGGTTAATATATCTAATAAGACGGAGCAGTCAACTAAACAATACGCTGGGTCTTCAATATTTAATTAAGAAATACGGTGAGTATATATTTAATCTTCTTAAGTGAACACCGGTTATCTTGATGATTTTGCTAACCAACAAATATCCAACATACAAAATTTTCCTCGAAAAAACTGTACTCTAAACAATGATAAACAGATAATAGTCACCAGCACTGATGTTTTAGTGTGTCAAAATTTATTTCTAAGCAATGTTTTAATAAGTTAATCATACACATATGGGTACTAAGATATTTTAAGAGTGATGTAAAATTTTAAAATAAAAAAGTGATAGTGATATATTAAATTTAGCTGCACATGATTCGGCCAATTATTATTACTATTTAATAGGGATTAATAGTTTAAAAATATATACAAAATCAACATAATATAGGAAACTAAGTAGAATGCATGATAACTTATTGTATGAATCAGCTAAAGTACTAGGCAGCAATGGGTTGGAAATAATCCTAATAATTATAAAATACTAAAAAGAGCTGATAGCAATCCACATAATTTTAAAAATGTAATATCTAATATTATTATAGATGAAGATTTAGGTTATATATAGAGAAGAGTGGCTAGAAGTAAAAGAAACTACCGATATTAAAATATAAATAGTAATGATATTAGAAAAAGAGAAGATAAGAATGGACCATAGAGCTCTTTTCTACATAAAAAAAATAAAATAGAAGGCGATATAATCACATGATGTGTAGATGTTTTATATGTAATTTGCCTTATTATTTGAGTAAAACGTGCCCAAACAAAGATAAAAAAATATTTTAGCAAATATGAAGAGCAAAGAGTTTTAATTATAAATAATGTAAACAAAAATATACTAAAATAAATGATAATCAATTAATATATTCAATCATAGAAATGGATGAAATTGAAAACATTAATAAAAACTATGAATCAAGCAATCAAGTTAGACTTAATTGATGAATTAGCAATAATAAAAATTAAAATAATAGATCATTTGAGTTGTGAACATGATTGTGTTAGAGGAAAGGGTGATTACAATATTAAATGTGATTTCTACTTCTATTATACAAGCCAAATGTATAAGAGCAAATAAATAGAAATGAAGAAAACATATAGAATTAGAGTTAGACGAGAAAATTCTATTGAGGAGAGTGCGAATATAAGAAAATAGAATAAATAAATTAGAAGTAGAGTTAGAAAACTTAAAAAACTAATTATGATATTAAGGACTTGTCAATTGGTAATGTTAAAGGATAGTACTTCTAAAATAATTTAACAATGTCATAACCAATTTGAAAATAAATATATCATAAAGTTACTTTTTAAAAAAATAGAAATAAGGATACTATTAAAAATAAAATTACCATAAAAATATCATATAAAATATTAGTAACAGTAGAGTACAAAGAATATTATTCATAACAAATAATTAATAAAATATCATGAAAATAGTTAATGCATAATAAGACATAACTTTCTACATATATATCTGGATAAAGGAAATTCACAACCAGTTTCCCATACTGAGTAATTCATAGCCCATTTTAAGAAAAAAGGGTATTCATCTCTTATTTATAAATACTTCTTAATTATCTAGTTTCTTGGACTGATATTGCTTTCACCATTACTGACAATCGCCTGCACCATGATAGCAATTGGTATGATGGGTAGCAAAATATCATCATATTTCTATTGAATACAACTATTATATTGGTTGTTCACAACCAGTATAACATATTATCATTTTCTCTATAACATCTTGATTTTAATTGACAATTTGTTTCTTATTGAAATAAGTATTATATTTTTATTCCTAATTTTAACTGTCTATCTCCTGTAATGATATTTTTTTAAATATTTTTAGTTTATATTCCCAATATACATTCATAGATGTTACATTAAAATTTGCATAGTGATCAAATTCTTTTCTGACTATTTTCACCCCTACTAGCTCTTGTTATTTCAAGAAGAACGGAGGAATGTGAGAGATGAGACCAATACGCAACGGCGTCAGGCACCATCAGTGATGTACTCCCTCCGATATAAAATATAAGTAATTATGATTCAAAATTTTTTATCACAATATAAATATTTATGCATTGATTCGCATAATTATTATCATTTTAATGATTCCTCCATCAATCAAGTGTTTGGGAAGGGAATATAGACAATTTAAAATTCACCATTGAAGTGGCTAAAAGAAAATATTTTGATCTAACATTTGTATTTGCTAAACAAGATAGAAACACTTATATTTTGGAACGGAAGTAGCACGTGAGATTTGATTAGCACATAGATGAAACACTGATTTCGGATATTCTATTTTTCTTGTTTAATAAGGACAAGTACTATATATGCAACTTGTAGGCTATTGTTCAGAAATAACGGTTATGCATATTTCTGTCAGCCATGAAATACATTGATAGTGTAGTTTAATTTCTTGTTATCCATCTAGCTGTAATTTATAGTTATCAGTCATTCAACATATAAACATTATTATAATTAGTTGTAACTTTTTTGAAATAAAGGATGGGATGATTTGCATTAAAATAAAAGATGATGGCTCATATTGTTGGTTTCTACTTATGCAAAATTTAAATTTTAAAACTTAATTTTTAATTGATTTTGTGGTTTCTTCTTTGTCGTTTATTTTATAATATTTACTTTTGAATCGCTATGAACATGTATATAAAATTTTTACTGACAAATTATTTTTTTACTAATAAGCCATACGGCTTATTGTTCCAATAAGGGACACTATAGATGCCACGACCTATAGCATAAAAATCATTGTCATGATTAATATTTTCTGATTAACAATTGGCTTTGTAAATATTTTTGGTATAGCTATGAGTATACGTGATTAATGTGGGTCAGGCTATGATATTTATGACTAGAATAGTTGTTTTATCTATTTGTGTGTAATTGACTTGAGTTCAATCTTGTTAAATGGCGATGATCGAAACTATGCTCAAGAAGAGCCAAAGTCTAGTATAGTCAGGATGCTATATAATAAGATTTGACTAGAGTTAGGATTCTTAAAATTAACATCGGTCAATGATGGAATCAAAACTATGCTCAGGGAGAGCCGAGGTCTTGAACAGTTAAGGATACCGAGTAACAAGCTTAGACACAAGGTGACACATGGTAGATGGATATCGTGTGAGAAGGTGTTTGTAATGGGCTTCACAAGTGTACGTAAGCACTAGAAAAATCGCAAAGAAAATTAGATGAAAATTGAAGAAAAAATTGATAAAAAAACTTGAGGAGAAAAGGCATTGCCAATTTTAAAAAATGTATTTCTTCTGAGATGTCTAGTTGTTAAATTTTAAAAATATTTAATGTTTTAGCATTGTGACATGTATGTTTTGATCATCTTAGTAGAATAAGTGGTTCGGATCATGTTCATGGTTTGCTAAACTCAAAAAGTATCTTTATTTGTTTTATTCTCTTTGTCGTTATACTAAAATGATGCTTGTTGACATGACTCCATTGTTTACATGGACACTGTTGGTCTGGCTAGAGTGCAATCGGTTAGTGCAAAGTGGTATATTTTGGTTATTATGGATGATTATTGTCGATATTCTTGAGTTCGTTTTATGAAAACTAAAGACAACTTTTTATCACTTTCGAAAATTGTATCATTTGGCTCTTGAAATTTCTGGATCTTTGATAGCTATTAGAATTGATAATGGTGGAGAATTTAAAATGTTTCTTTTGAATAATTTTGTGCTTCAATTTGTTGATATAAAAGTGCAATTGGCGGATATTTTCATAAAACTTTTAGTTTTGTCTCGTTTTGCTTATCTTCGAGAAGAATTGTAGGTTAATTTGAGGGGGAGTTTATACTTTTCATTGTATTTATATTTATATTCATGCATTGCTCTTAATCTAAAAATAAATAAAAAGAAGAAAAGAAGAGTTTTAATTTTTAACTCTAGTATATTTTGTGCTTGCTAGAAATATGAATAAGTTATTTGGTCACTAGTTTAATTGTTATAAATTTTAGTCTTTTGTGAACTTGGATATTGCTTTTGAGGGAGATGATGTATGACATTTAATTATTTTTTAATTAAATAAATATGTAATATTGAAACTATTATTAGGTTGGATGATTTATGCTTACATATATAATCGTTGAATTTTTATTTCTCAAATGCTCTAAATACCATAAGTGCAATCAAAGAAACTTACTCGTTTTTAGCTTGTAAGAGGTAAAAATGGATACCAAATTCTTAAAAACAGTATTAATAACAAGAATATATCGGTGATGAGGAAAATAATAGGTGTCAAGTTCTTGAAAACATTATTCACGAGAATAATGTGTTCGAAATAATGGAGAGATTTTTTTGTGATGTTAAAAAGAGAAAAAATGCTTATAGAAAAAAGCCAAAAGTTCTAAACTTGATTAAAGTTTTTCATTAAAGGAGAAAGCATATTTGAGAAAGAATGTTTAAGGCAACTTTTCTATGTATAGAGTTTCCTTTTAAACTATGAATTAGTGAATATTTTGCATTATAAATTTTTTGAATGTATAAATCTTTAATATTGAATTAAACTTACTTGTTCATGTTTATATTTTAATTCATGCTTATTAGCTAGTTGATCGTTTTATCTCTCTTTCTTACAACATATGTCCTTGAATTGCTATAGTTATACTTCAAAGCTATTAAAATAATGTAACTCTTGATGAAAGTATACAAGACACAAAATGTGAAAAAAAAGTAAGTTGAAGGGGAGAATTTCTTTCTTTTCAAGAGGGATATTTTTTCTTTTCTTTTTTAATTTTAAGAGAATTTGTTTCTTTTAAAAAGGAGAGGATTTTTTTCTTTTTTTTCTTTTTAAGTTTTGAGCCTTGAGTGCTTTTTATTAAATTCTTTTGGTTTTTATTTTCAAACACCAATCACATTTTGAAAAGTTTTGTCAATGTATTCATCGAGAGGGAGATTATGAAATCATTATTATGATTAATATTTGGTAACGAACAATTAACTTTGTAAATGATTTATTTAATAAAAATTGGTTTGAAAATATTTTTTGGTGATGTGTGAGTGTGTGTGATTAATGTGGATCGGATTTAATGTTTGTTTTTGTCTATTTATACATGCATTTTAGGTTAACCTTGATCCATGACGATGACTGAGATTATGCTTAGAAAGAGATAAGGTCGTGCGCACTCGATATACCATGTGACAGTTAAACTAGAGTTAGGATTTTTAAGGTTAATATCAATCAATGGTGGAAACAACACTATGCTTAGGGGAGTTAAGATCCATAACAATTAAGGATGCCAAGTATATTTTTATAAAAGTTGACATATGGTGAATGGACAGAAGTTGTTTTTAACGAGCTTCACAAGTATGTGTAAGTGCTAAAAAATCACAAAGAAAATTAAATAAAAATTGAAAGAAAAATTGATTAAAAACTGAAGGAGAAAAAGTGTTGCTACTGTACTCATGGTATGGTAGCACGGAGTCATGCACGTGGAAGGTGGCTAGCTATTGGAGTTTAGATTTTGAAAGAAAGGAATTAATTTAGAAACTTATAATAGATTTAGAATATGAGGAGTTAAATGAATATTTTGGTAATAAATAGATGAGGGGTTGAGACTATGTGAATAAATTTTAGAAGAGAGAAAAAATAGAGTTTTGTTTTAAGAGATTAATGTTTTGTATCCACTTTATAAACACAACATAAGTTTTATTCATCATCGAGATTCTTATTAAATTGTATTTTTTTACGGTCCTATCGACACAGGAGAGTGACCTTATCATCAATAGGTTAGTATATGAATTTTTTAAAAAATTAATTCCGTTAAAAGATTTAATTTATTGTTTTTTTTCTAACATTCATCCCGTCAGATTTAATTGTTGTATTTCAATCATACATGATCGCCACTATAATTTTTCTTGCAAATCCCACAGTGGATTTTGGTGGGAAGACTAGAGAAAACGCAAGAAATTAAGACCGGGTAAAGTCATTTAGAATAGCTCATCAATTGGAGTAGTTGGTATAAGCTTCTAGATCTTGAGGTAAAAAGACATGAATGTCAGAGCGAGAACAACACGAGAGACCGTACAAATTAATGATGCAAAAGTCGTTTCCTTGATTTTGATTTAAAAGGCTTCCTGGACGATTGTGTCACTTTGCCAGTGTCTCTGCACCAAACTAAACAGCCACTTGTACACTAGACCACTTAACTATATATATATATATATATATATATATATATATATATATATATATATATATATCCAATCTTTCTGTATATTATCAGAGCAGGTCTAAACATCTCCGACACACTAGTATCCTTTCACCGGTGAGCCGACCTTTTCTCCCCATCACCGACTTTCCTCCCGGTATTCCCTCCTCGCTCTCTCGTCTCGGCTCCTTCTTCTTCTCGTCTTCTCCGCAGACGTTTTTTCTTTCTCCTTTTTCCACCACCCTCTCCTATCCTTTGCTCCTCCACACGATAAGGCGACGGTCTCCATCCGCCTTCTCGTCTCGACTTACACCCGTCTTCGTCCTTCTTCTTGCTCCGTGCATTTTTTCTCCTCGGACGTCGGCGCACCTCTGTGCTCATCGTCTCCATCAGCTGGACTCGTCTGCCCCCTATCGGCTTGACCTATCCGCCCTCCATCGGCTAGAACCCTCTCTCGGTTCCTGCTTTTTCGACACACTCAACTGCTCTCGGACGCGAACCTTCTCACTCGCGTCCGAGCCACTCCGATGTGTCTACGTGTCCACGGACACGAATCTCTACCTTCCGGGCGCGAACCTCCTTTCTTCATGTCCGGCCCCTCTCCGAGTTTTCGCATCCGCTCTACTCATTTGCCTCCACGAGTCCAAGGACGTGAAACTTCTCTTTACGGACATGAATCTTCACACGTCCATGACCCACCCACTCTCTGACCTACCTACTTGCCAACCACCTTTCCCTCAACTACTTCGCTGCCTACTCTTCATCGGCCAACCACTCCCTATCGGCTAGTTGGCTCACCCTTTCCTCTCATCGGCTCACTCCCCATCAGCCAATCACTTCCCTGATTAGCCAATCTTCCTTCTCATCGGCTTCTTCCCATCGGCCTCTTACTCCCATCGGCTTCTTGCCCCTGTTCCCCTCTTGTCATGGCCACCGAGTCAGCCCTCAGCTCCGGCACTCTCGCAGTCGCCGAATCTACTCCGATTCTCGTTGCCCCAGACCACACCTCGGGCACCATCTCCCCAATCTTCTCACCCCCCTATGCTGCTGTGAACGTGAAATCTCACGTTCCCATCTTTCTTGACCTCAACGCCAACTACTCCAAGTGAGTTTTCTTCTTTAAATCCCTCTGTAGAAAGTTCGGCCTACAATCACACATCGATGGCTCTGCTCCATCTTGACCCGATGACTCTCAGTGGGACATCGCTAAGTGTTGCATGCGCAGCTGGCTGCTCAGCTCGATCGATGACTCTGTCCTCGACCTCGCCATGGAAAACATCGACCCCACCGCCCGGGATCTCTAGGTGGCTATCAAGCGGATCTTTCTCACAAACAAGCAGCCCCACGCCATCTTCTTACTCAGCGAGTTTCACTTCATGGTACAAGGACACTCTTCTGTCTTCTCGTACTGCCAGCGCCTTAAAGTAAAGGCTGCTGCTCTCTGGGATGTCGGACACCCTGTGGTAGACTCCCAACTTGTCCTCGCCCTCCTACGAGGCCTCAACCCATGTTTCTCCAACACCGCCGATGACATCGCTAACGCCACACCCCTTCCGTCGTTTGCCCGGGCCCATGACATGCTAGTTATCAAAGAACTCCGTCTAGCCAACGACGAGAAGACCGTGGCCCACACAACTCTCCTCGCCACAGCCAATCATGGCTACCGAGCATCCTGTGCTGTCGCCCTCTCCCGCGGCTCTGGCAGCTATGGCCCTAACCATGGCAACGCAACCCGCACTGGTGGCACCGGTAAAGGCAAGGGTAAAGGCAAGGGCAAGAACTGGCACGGTCCGATGCAATCGCAGCCTGTTTCAGTCCCTGCCCAGCCTACCGATCCCATAGGTTCGTGGCTCTGCTACAACCCCTAGGCACCCCAGCCCCAGCCACACAGCCCCATCGGCTGGCAACCAGGGGTTCTCGGCGCCCATCCTTAGGCCCACCTGACATCGGCTCCCATCCTGCTTCCTTAGTCGATGCTATCGCCACCACCCACCCAATCGATTCTCTCCTAGAACCAGACTGGCCTCATCGCCACCCTCAACCAGATGACGCTCCAACCTCAGCACCCTTGGATGCTAGACTCTAGTGTGTCCTCTCACATGGCTTTATCGGCTGGTATACTCTGCTCTTGTCATCCCTCCTCCTCCCTCTTTATCACCATCGGCAATGACCACTCTCTTCCTGTCCAATGCCATGGTGACTCCTTTTTTGTCTACACCCACCACTAACATTCTCCTTCGCAATATCCCCATTGTACCCTCCCTTATTCACAATCTCATATCTGTTCGCCAATTCACACGAGATAACAATTGCTCAATCGAATTTAACGCTTCTGGTTTCTCTGTGAAGGATATTCCAACCCGGCGACAGATCCTTTGCTGCAATAGTGGCGACGACCTCTACACCATCCCCACTACGCCGTCCACTCCACACACCAGCATTGCCCTCTTCACCAACCTTTGGCATCTTCGCCTCGGCCACTCCGGCCCCGACGCTATCGCCAACCTCCGTCGCAGCGCCTCCATCCAGTGTACCCATAGCAGCTCCACAGTTTGCCATTCGTGTCAACTTGGCAAACATGTGCGACTGCCATTTTCTAATTCTCTATCTTGTACCTCGCGACCGTTTGAGCTTATACACTGATGTATGGACTTCTTTGGTTAAAAGTGTCTTCGATAATCAGTATTATCTTACCATACTTGACAATTACACACACTATTGCTAGACTTTTTCACTCATCAGCAAATCCGAGGTCGCCTCCCACCTAACTAACTTCACAAACTACGTTTCTAACCAGTTTAACCTCCCTATCCAAGCCGATAACAGTACGGAGTTTGTCAACCGTATTGTTCAAAACTTCCTTACTTCTAAGGGCATCCATCTACGCCTCTCATGCCCCTACACCTCTCCTCAGAACGGCAAGGCCGAACGCCTCCTTTGCACCCTTAATAACATAAGTCGCACAATGTTGCTTTATGCCCACCTACCTGCAATTTATTGGGCAGAAGCACTAACCACTGCGACTTACCTCCTCAATCGGCGCCCGTGCTCCTCCGTTTGTCACAACGTTTCATATACCCTTCTTTACCGCACGGCGCCCAACTACTCCTACCTACGCGTTTTCGGGTGCCTCTGCTACCCAAATCTCATCGCCATTGCTCCTCACAAACTCGCTCCCCGCTCCACCGCCTGCATTCTCCTCGGCTATCCCTCATCTCACAAGGGATACCGATGTCTCGATCTTTCCACCCACCAGGTCATCGTCTCTCATCATGTCATTTTCGACGAGACCTGCTTCCCCTTCGGTCTGTTTAATCCGAGATCCTAATCTAGCGATCTCGACTTTCTCCTTTTCAACACCGTGCCCTCCCGGTCTCCTCCACCGTTCTCCCCACCGACCCCCTCATCGGCCGCTCCTAAGGACTTACTATTTAGATATCCCACTACTCTTTGGTCCGATGTCACTCTCATTGGACTCCCATCGGCCCCACCACTCTCATCGGCTTCGGCCGATCCTGTCCCCTTTCCATCGGACACCTCACCCCCATCGGCTCATAACTACCCATTGGCTCATTCGCCTCCATCGGCTCCTCCCTCCCTATCGGCTGCTCCATCTCCATCGGACCGACCAAACCGATCGGCCCATCCAACCCCATCGGCTCAGGCCGATCTAGTTTCACCCTTTCCTCTCACATACAGCCGCCGATCCCAAACCGATGACGCCCCTTCCCAACCAGTTCTCCCCACACCTACCACACTCCCATCGGCTCTCATCCCCTCCACCTCTCACACGGTTACCCGCTCACAAACTGGGTCTCTTCATCCCACCAAGCTCTATGGACTCTCCGCCGTCTACTGCTCTATCTCGCCCATCCCGATGACTTCTCATTCCGCCCTAGCCGATCCTCAGTGGCGCGCGGCCATGGCCGATGAGTACAAGGTCCTCATGGACAATGAGACATGGCGCCTCGTCCCTCGTCCTCCCGGCACCAATATTGTGACCGGTAAGTAGATCTTTAAGCACAAGTTTCACGCCGATAGCTCCCTTGCCAATCACAAGGCACGTTGGATAGTTTGGGGTTTCTCCCAACGCCCCGGTGTCGATTACGATGAGACTTTTAGTCCCGTCGTCAAACCCGCCACCATCCGGGTCGTTCTCACCTTGGCTGCCTCACACTCCTAGCCGATCCACCAGCTTGACGTGAAGAACATATTTCTTCACGGTCATCTGACGGAAATGGTCTACTGCCAGCAGCCTCCAAGCTTCGTTGACCCTTCTCATCCTAACGATATCTGCCTCCTCAGTGCTCTCTCTACGGCCTCAAACAAGCCCCTCGGGCCTGGTACTAGCATTTTGCTGTCTACCTTCGGCACATCGGTTTTGTGGCCTCCGTGTCCAATAGCTCCCTCTTTACTCTTCACATCAGCAACGCCACCACCAATCTTCTCCTATACATCGACGACATTGTTCTTACAGCGTTCTCGACGTCCCTCCTACACCAGATCATGGCTCGAATGCACTCTAAGTTCGCTATGACCGATCTCAGTCCCCTCCATCACTTCCTTGGCATCTCCGTCATCCATTCTTCTCACGGACTCTTCCTTTCCCAGCGCCAGTACGCCATCGATCTTCTCTAGCGTGCGGGCATAGCTGAATGTCACCCCACGGCCACTCCGGTCGACACTCGAGCCAAACTCTCAGCTGCCGATGGCTCACTCGTCGCCGATCCCTCTTAGTATCAGAGTCTTATCGGTGCTCTCCAATATCTCACCCTCACACGGCCCAACCTCACCTACGCCATCCAGCAAGTGTGTCTTTTCATGCACGCTTCGCGCGAAGCTCATCTCGCGCTGCTCAAGCGCATCCTTCGCTACGTGAAGGGCATACTCTCCAGCGGGCTACACCTCAGCTCCAGCCACATCGACTCCCTCACCGCATACTCCGACGCGAACTGGGCAGGCTGCCCCGACTCTCGACGCTCCACGTCCGGCTACTGCGTCTTCCTCAGCGACACTCTAGTCTTCTGGTCCTCAGAACGCCAGACTACCATGTCACGGTCTAGCGCCGAAGCCGAGTACCATACTATCGCCCACGCCATCGCCGAGTGTTGCTGGCTTCGCCAGCTTCTCCAGGAGCTCTGTGCACCTCTCTCCTCTGCGACCGTCGTCTACTGCGACAACGTCAATGCTGTCTACATGACTGCCAACCCGATTTATCATCGACGCACGAAGCACATAGAGATCGATATTTATTTTATCCGTGACAAGATCGTATTAGAACAAATTCGGATGCTCCATGTATCATCGGCGCACCAATTCGTTAATATTATGACCAAAGGTCTCACCACGCATTTGTTCATTAGTTTTTGATCCAGTCTCTGAGTCCGTTCCCCTCCCACTATGACTACGGAGTTATTGACCACTAGACCACTAAACTGTATATATATAACGTTAGCGTCCTAGTCTTTACTTTATATATATTTACACATTTCCTCGCTTGTAAGCTATACACTCACTGCAATGGCATCCACTCCGGCAGCCATAGCGCCGCCGCCGCCGCCGCTCAATTACCGGCACTGCAACAATGTGGACGGGCTGGTCTCTGTGGAGGCGCTGCGAATCATCGTGGAGATCAAGGCTTGCTTCGTGGTGGTAGCTTTGGCGGTGGCCTACATCCTAACGGCGTCGCGGCACCGGCTGTGGAGCTCCAGCCATCTCATCAAGGGCTTCCTCTTCGCCGTCACGCAGCCGGTCACCCGCTTCCTCGTCAGCATGTTCGCCATGCTGCTCTCCATGCCCTTCCGCAACGACCTCTACCTCCTCTGGGGCATCCTCCTCCTTGCCGGCTACGAGGGCGTCTACACCATCTCCGGCTACGGCGTCTCCACCCGCCTCTCCGATCTCGCCGTTCACGAGTTCGCTCGCTTCAGCAACATTGTGTTGCTCGAGCTATACGTCCAGTACTACTCCCATGCCTCGCAGTTCCGGTACCCGCTCTGGGCGCTCTGGGTGCTGATGGTCGCCAAGTTCTTGGAGCGGATTGTGCGGTTCAAGATCGCCAACGGAAGGTATGGCGAGGGGAGTACTAGCCGCGTCGCGGATTACATGAAGCACGAGCACGAGTTGACGCCGGAGTTGAGCAGTACAGACATTGAAGCTGGCAAGCGGGGCTTCACCATGAAGAATTACAACTACCTCATCGTCGGCGACTCCAAGTCCAACTCCAAGTTGAAAGAAGAACGAATCCCGAGCAACGAGTACGATGTGAAGTGGATGCCCGGGAGCGACACGGTCACCGTTGCCAAGGTGTGGGAATGCCAGGGGGAGCTGCTCGCGCGCGGCGACAAGCTGAAGGATGTCTGCCTGTCCTTCGCGCTGTGCAAGCTGCTGAGGCGGAAGTTCGCCGGCGTTGATGCGTCGACGAGCGAGCGGGACAAGGCACAGGAGCTCGTCTTCGACGGCCTCATCCCGAACGCGGAGCGGACGTTTCGAGTTGTCCGGGCAGAGCTCGGCTTTGCGAGAGACATGAGCTTCACCAAGTACCCCATCTTGTTCAGCTGCGGCTTCCCAGTCGTCAGCGCGCTGCTGTTCGCGGCGACGCTCGGCGTGTCACTGTGGATCATGGTGTCGGCGATCCTGCACTACCGGCTTCCTCGCGGGAGCACGCCCAACTTCATCGACGGCAAGAACGTGGATTTGTTCATCACTTTTGTTATTGTGGTCATGGTTACCGTGATGGACATCTGCGAGTTCTCCATGCATCTCTTCTCTAACTGGACCAAGGTAACTCCTAGATAGCTTCCAAGGGTTTTTTTTTTCTGAAATATATTTACTCTAATTCCAACACAAACATTCGTTCATATGAACAAGTTTGTTTACCTATGGTCAAAATTTTGCCTATAAGTTAACCAATAACCATGACAACATGTTGAATGGAAAGAGACAAACCAGACGTACCAAAAGAAGGTTGAATGATAATGGAGGTAAAAAATATCTTTTTGTGGATTAAAACTTCATTCACAAAATAGATTAAAAAGACTCATTGCAGGTGGTCTAACCGGCCTTATACCCGATCTGACCGTGGGTGTATGTCTGGTCTAACTGGTAGACCCATGTACTGAACTCCTCGAACTTAGATTGCTTCAAAAACATGAAGAACTAACTCAAACTTCTAGAACTCCTTACTATTGCTATTGAACGATTTTGATCCTATCAAACTAATGAAATTCGAGCTAAAATATGAAATCACATTTTACACTAAAACATACGAAGAAAGAAAGAAAGATTACCACACTTTGGTTTATACAAAGATTAAACGTTATTGCATCAAAATTTTAAAAAAGTGCATCCATACTACTCCTCTCAACTCATGAGCTCAACTCAAGATTGAAAGCAAAAGGTCTAAAACCCTAATTCTCTCTAAAAAAAAGGCATCTTACTTTTTGCCTCAGCCCCTCCACTATTTACACCCCAGGGATAATTGAACAAAACATAAGTTCTACTTAATCTAGGAGTCCTACTTCTCTAGGAATCCTATTCTTTTAGGAATACACAATGTACCTAACAAATTTAAACTCAAATTCTCCTAAATTTGAACTCCATCCAAAATTGTCTCCTTTCCATATGTGCCATATGAAAACTTCGCCATCATGTGTTTTATTCTTTAGCATGATTATTTACATGACGTTCTTAAGTGTTGAGCTTCCGGACACCAATTTCTCCTAAATTAAAAAACACTCCTTCAGCGGCAAGCAATGCATATATATGGATAAACAAAAAATATAACCAAGAACATGTTCTTGATCAAGCTGTTTCATCGCAATGTCAATCTAACCTGCCTCCATGTTGATAGAAAAAAAAAGTCATCAGTCGGTCCGACCACTCACCACGTCGGTCTAACCGGCCTAGTCTATCATATTGGCTTTACAACGCCGATCTGACCGTAAGGCCGCTAGACTGTTGATATGCTGATATTTCGCTAATTTAAAGACCACTTCATATCATCTCCTAAATCAATGTCACAGCTAATTATTCATCACAAATGATTTCACACAACAGCTTTGGCTTGGTTGGCTACCTGCATTTTAAATTGATATCGTCTGTATGCTTAATTTCAGTAGTGGACTATTGTCCTTAAAAAAAAGTAGTGGACTAGTGTGACTGTTGTGAGAATTAAGTGGTATTTTTCAAACTGAAAAAACACCATCATAAGTTGTCACGTGGTGACGTATTGATGGCAATATAAAAACCTAATTAATTATCATCATTAAAATTTTAGTGGGGATACGCTCCGGATAAATCGATCATATACTCCAGTAAGTAAGGCAAGTATATAATACTACTATTTCAGTTTGAGTTGATTAACCAAGAGCTTAAGAACAATGCGAGCTGTTAAACTAATCAACATCTACTTATAAGCAGATAATTGATAAGGGATATTCAAATGAACTCTCAGTGATAGGTAGGGGATGAAAATAGATTGCATAGTTTTTAATCTGATCTGCCCCAAATTTGACTAACGAGAGGATACGGCAAGTATTTTTTTAAATCGAATTGATGTGGATTATTATTTTTTATATGAATTATTTCGATAAAATGATATTTAGATATTCTGGTTTTCTAGGCATATCATCATACCATATGATTACATCATCATAGTACACTTAAGTGGCTCATGATCTTTTTTTATTTGTAAGACTCGTGAGTTTATGAGCCTAACTAGGTTTATTGTTAGATATTAAATTATTTCTTATTTTCTTTGTTGTATTGTTTATATATGCACCGCACAAACTATAACGTAATTTTAATCTGTTTGTAAGTCGAGTTCGTTCAGACTCCATACCATATTTGACATATGTATTTGCACCGAATTAAAATCCGTTAAAAAATTATATAGGTTATGGTAAGACTATTATCTACGTGAATTCGTTCCGTTTTCATCTCTAAGTAATAGCGCATACAACAATTCATTCTAGCTGAACTTGAAGCGGAGAATGCGCCGTCCCTTGATCAACAAAAAGTAAGTGCATTTTCATTAGCGTCTCCCAACAGATTTTCCTCTAAACTCTTCCTTTTTCAGGTTATGATTATCTCTGAATACGTCCGGAAACCGCACCTGCAGCAATACTGTCTCCTTGACCGTATTATGCGGTTCGTGTGTCACGGCAAGATCGCTGAGCCAATCGGCAGCTCCCTGGGACAGTTCGACCTTGTCAACGGGGCGAAGAAAGGGTGCACGCCGAGGCGCATCGTCAAGCTGTACCACAACGTGAGATCGTTCGTCCTTGTTAACCACGACGACGAGTACCGCATCAGGAAAGGCAAGACCCTCGGGCCAGTTCCTGTTGAAGCGAAGGAGGCGATATGCCAGGCGCTTATGCGGAACAGGACAGAGTTGACTCAGGGTCTGCGTCTGCTCACAAGAAGCAATCTGCAGATGTGCAAGGATCTCTGCCAATACTGCGAACTGGCGGAGATCGAGACCGTCGTCGTGTGGCACGTGGCGACGTGCAAACTTGAGCAGCGATCGCGGCAGGAACACATCGATAGCTATCGGGTGGCCACCGTGCTGTCCAAGTACTGCGCCTACCTGGTGTTCTACAAGCCGAAGCTGCTGCCAGCCGGCAACACCTCGGTGAGGCACACCTGCAAGACATTGGTCGCGGATGCTATCCGCGGCGGCGGTGACCGTGGCGATGGTTGCATGATAAAGAAAGGCGAGGTGCTCGCGGAGCTTCTCCTGAAGCGGACGCGCGATAACTCCTCTTCAGAGCCGGTGATGTGGGCGGAGCTGGCGGATTTCTGGTCGGAGCTGGTGATATCGCTCGCGCCGTTTGGGAGCGTCCGCGCCCACGAGAAGGAGATCGGCGACGGCGGTGAGTTCATCACGCACATCTGGGCGCTGCTGCACCACGCAGGGATCGATGACAAGTTCTCTTGGTCGAGTGCCAGTCCCAGTACTGCCGGTGGTGGATCTGGCGGAGGGGCGGACAATTCTACGTTTCAGAACGGCATGGGCATCGAATCACACACGGTTACCAACTGATCAAGGATCGAGTGTTTTCTCTGGAGAGAGATTAATTAATGTCAGTTGTATCACCTGGTGTGTGCCTTTAGATGAAAACTGGAATCTGCAGTTGTCAGGTGTTGTCTCATGTAAGAGTGCAATGAAAAGGATAAAAATCAATTTTCACGCTATGAAAATTGAAAAGGCTGTGCAGTTTCTTTCTTTTTTTATTTACATATACATATGCACGTTTATCCTTATAAACACATGTATACTTTATAATTATAAATACTTTTAAAATATTAAATAAACATATTTCAAAATTAACAAATTTATCGCATATATATATAATTATCGATGAATACATCATTTATTATTGAAAGAATAGTAGTTATAAATATTAGCACTTATGCTGAGTCAAATAGTTAAATCCGCGTGGATAGATTGCATGGTAACTAACCAGCTCAATTACGTCCAGTTGGCAGGCAAGGGAGTTTCATTTGTTATTGAATGGAAGTTCTAGCCAAAAATCTTAATGCTGATACTAGTCATTTTTATCTCATACTCTGTTTGTATTTTAAATAACTACATATATAATATTTGACAGATTTTTATACTCACTATACGAAAGTATTTTCTTCGCTTGGTGTTGGTATACGGTAAGTAAAGAGACATTGTCTAAAATCTCAACCTTCCCTAACAAATTGCGTTGAAAAGTGCAGCTAGCTCTCGATCAGAGGAACACATGCACGGCTAGTATATCCATGATCAGAAACATGGAGGAGCTAGCCGAAACGTACATTTACATACAGTGCCATGGTAGTAGTCAGGCGGCTGGCAAATGGAGTCGGGCCGTCGACGACTGAACATTCTCCGGATGAACGAGACCAGCTCCCTTACCACGACACCAAACTCCATCTACGATTCCACATACGCGCACATGCGTCTCACTCTTCAGTAATGCATGGTTGACTCCCCAATTAACCAACAACCTGACCTGGTGATCGACCGAGAGAGCGAAGTATGAACAATCCACGCCACGATCGTTCAAAACACACTGAAACATCCAATGATCCACACCAACCCCGCGCGCGGCGTAAACCATGTGGTTTTGCGCGATTTTCTCAGCAAGGCATCCTGTTCTTTCCGCTGCTGGAGCCGCCGTGTTTGAACCAGGCTAAGTTTGGTTTCTTCTTTAAATTCGGTTGAAATGACCACCTAGCATCTGGATTGTATACAATTCTTAGTACTAGTAGATAACTAGTAGCATCTGGATTGTATACAATTCTTAGTACTAGTAGGACTGAACATCTTTTCCATTTGTACAGACGAACAGTTGTGCTGTGCTTCGGGGTTATGTTGGCTTCAGTCAGACTGTCGCACACAAGCGAGAAGGAGGTCACTGCTTGATGTGGAAACTGTTGCTGGCTAATCGGCCTTCTGTATTAGCTGCTGCATGCCTGGATGCGTGAGATTTCTGAGCTGTTTAGCACTTGTTGGATTCCAAAGAGAGTGCTAATTCCTACTAGTAATGCTGCGCTTGTGCCAAACAGTATATGCCAGAATCACTAGCAGTGCTGCTGGGCTTGTGCGGTTGTGCCCATGCAACCATGCGACATGTCTCTGTCAGCATTTGGCTTGCAGTTTCTGAAATAAGATTGACTTGCAGTTTCAATGATAATTATGTCCATGTTGATTGATTATTTGATTTATATCCTAAACGAAATAATCATCCCCTACCAACCAACTTAGCGGTCTCTGAATCTAATACGTACCGCACTGAAAATTCGTGTCAAAGAACATCAAGTGTAAATGGATAGAACGCACACCATGTTGCTCTGACACCCACCTCTCCTGGTGATAGATCGGTTCTGTTTGAACGTTGATTCTGAATCTGTTCACTGCTGTAGCTGAACTTTCAACCGGGCGGTGCAGTGCCTGTGCACTTGTCAAGTCCAACTATACGCCTTTTCAGCCATTCCACAGACCACAACTCTGCTTCTGCACACACCCTGTTTTGTTTGGTAGCACCCAAACCTTGACCGGATCACGGTAAACATCCTAATCAGCGAATATGGATCACGTTTTCGCCATAGCCACGTGGTTTGAACTTTGGAGCATCTACCATATGATAATTAACGTCGACTAATAACTTGGTGTGTTAGTTTTACTCCATCAAAATAACTAGAAGTTCTGACACTCAAATAGTGACACGGATGCAATAGATGCACGCAGTCGCGCACCCGATGTCCCTGTCAACTCGCAAGAGATCGTCGCGTCCGTGTCGGGCAAAGCGGCGGTGACGTAGCGTAGCAGAGCCGTGTGTGTGTGTGTGTGGGCGCGCGCGCGCGCGTGAAACGGCGGCGCCGCTTGGACCAAATCCCACGCAGTTTTACGCTCCCGTGCTTGCCATGGCAAGGCAACGGCACACCACGCCAAGTTGCCGACGCGCCGCGCGTAGCTGGAGATCGGGCCGCGCGAGCGGGAGAGGCGTGCACCGTGACGCCAACGAAGTTTGGGTGCGTGCGCGTGCGTAGCCGCGGCTCTCTCGGGAACGTGTGGCTATGGCCTGGACGCCATTACGGCATCAACCGCGGCGGCGGCGCCAGGTTCTGCGCGCGCGGGGTATTGCGGTGCGGTGTCATGTGGATGAGCGCGACGGATCGGAGGCGACGGCGACATCGGCACGCACGTACGTACGTGGTGCGCCGCGGGTGCCGGTCGTACTAGATTCTGTTGAAGTTTCGACACAAGACGTGAACGCATCTGAAGCACCGGGTCTGCGGGAATTAATTCCTTGGGGCGTTGCACGCAGCACGGCTGTGTCGTACAGGCACAGATAACAACTGTTCCTACGAAGGCAAAAGGCTAGCCAGACAAAATTAACCGGTCAACTGTCATCTCCTTGTGATCCCGTTTCCTAGGATTAAAAGTCTCCGCATACCAGAGAATGTGTAATAGTAGTATTTACTTTACTATTTTACCCCAACAACCAATGGGAGCCATCTTTTTTTCACTGGTCATACAGACAAATACTCCGAAAAATACAAAACCAGAACGTCATTGACATCACTAAGATATAGAGGCTGACGGATTTGGCTCTTCAGATACTACATTTATCTATCCTGAAGAAGTGCACACAGCTCATGCTGCAATGTCAACTCCAAAACAATTTACACAAAGAAACACAAATTAAAAAGCGTTATTTAAGTCAAACAAGGGCAAAACTGGAAATCTGACGCCCATAAATTTCTGCCCCTCCTTCCCTCCGTTCATCTCTCGCCTTCCCCCGTTTGTCTCTCGCTTGCTATAATCCTCCCTTCCGCCTCTTGCTCTCCTCGCAACGCTCGAACAAAACCCCCCAGGCGCACGCGTCGCGATCGCCGCGATCGGGAGACCGGTTCATCCCCAAATCCTGCCATTCTGATCCAATTTCGTTGTGGAGTGGAGCGGCAGAGAGGATTCGGTGCCAAAGGAGCCGCCTTTGAGGATCGTGCGCAATGGCGCCGGCATGGGATCGCGCCAAGCGCGCTCTCGCCACCAGGCTCTGCATTCGCTTCCCGGAGCGCCAGAGGGCCGTGGAGGATGGGCAGGCGGAGACCGAGGCGCCTCGGCCTCCACCGTCACGGCCTGCAGCGGCGGCAGCGCACGCTGTGTCCGAGGAGAAGCTGAAGTCGCCGTCTGTGTCCGTGCGGCGGATTTCAACTTCTGGGAGCCGGGGCTCGAAGGTCAGGTTTAATATCTGTTGTATCTTTCCGGCTCATGTTTTATTGCGAATTTTGCGACTGCTCCGGTCTCCTGTGTGCAGATGTCTGAAAAACATCCGCTTTAATGAAGGATCGTGTGGTAGATTGGGCTTCGATTAGAAACTGTCTTTTTTTGTTATAGAGGAAAACATTATGATTATTTCGGTACGATGTTGGTAAAAGATCCTCTTAGGGGTGTGACAAAGTTCATCAATTTTTTTTATTTTATCATCTCTTTGAAAAAGTTGTTGTGGAGCACATAGCGAGAGATCATTTTTTTTCTAGGCGTCATCTCCTACCTGAAAGGATAAAATATTTCTTTATTTTTCAGTCCTCCCTGGAAATATTTAGTTTTTTTTTCTGCTGTGATGAGCCTTAACACGTAAGAAGGCCCAGCGGTTGCTTTGGGTCTTCTGTGAAATATTTAGTTTTTAAGTTTGATCCATATGAAAATTGCATATGGGCATAGATTTTATCTGACATTGTTAAAAATCAGGTAGTTGCATAAATTTTCTTGAGAACATTTTTTTATAGACCTGTAAAGCAATATATGTAATATATGGCCACCCCTTTCTTGCACACATACTAATCTTTCGTCATGTTAATATTGTTCCAAATGCTGTATGTATATACTTGACTCTTTTGAAGTTTTTCTTGAATTTTTTTTAATTCTATCACGATCTTTCACATAGATGGGTAGCTCTTAAACTGCAACCTTTGTTGGCTTAGGGTGGTGCAAGCAAAGCGAAAGTATTGCTTAAGCTCATTGCAAACTGAAACATGTGTTTTGATTGGTTGGTGGATCATCTTATTGACTTGGTCTCAGTGGTTGTTGAAAATACAACTTGATGGATCACATTGACTTATAAAGAATATTTACTTTTTGATGACGGTACACATATTTTTAGAACTACGATACACACGGTATAAGGAAATAACCTTCTTCATATTATAATCTGGTATTGTGTCATCTATGCTGCAACTAATCGTTAAGTATTTTATTACTCAGAAACGACACATGCATACCCATTTTAGTATGTGCATATTTTTCATATTCAGCAACTACCCTTGCCTATATCCAAATCCTTGCATCATCGGTTGATCAAGCATGAAAGCAAGTTGATCATACTACACTTGTTATAGGCAGGTTGAACTGTTAGCCATCCCTGCACTATTGTCAAGAACTCAAGATACACAAATTCTTCTTCATAAACTCCGTCCATGACAAGTTGTTCACCAAACTTTTAGTTATCTACTTTCTCCTTCTGACATGTTAAATTTCCTCTTCCTTGGCTAGTGGTCCAGAGCCACTTATCTTTTCTCACTAAGCTGTATAGAAGTCTTCGCTTTTTCTTGTGTGCTCTTGTGTGATATTTACATTCGTAGATGATACAGTCGTATCACACGAAGATCACTTTATGTTTCTTTCTAGTGTTTTGTTAGGACTGTATGTTCAGGCACAATTTACACTAGTTGATTTCGGCAGAAGGCATGTTTTCGCTAACTTGCAAGCTCTGATGGTAGCACACTTACATTTTTTTTGTTGACTGTCTTCATTTCAGAAAGTATGTGCTATTTGCCTTGGTGGCATCAGGACAGGAGGGCAAGCCTTGTTCACAGCTGAATGCTCCCACGAATTCCATTTTCATTGTATCTCTTCAAATGTCAACCATGGCAACTACATCTGCCCAGTATGTCGTGCTGAGTGGAAAGAAATTCCCTTCCAGGGTACTCAACCTGCAGACACCGCTTATGGAAGAGCTAGAGTAAGCCCTGTAAATTGGCCCCAGGATGAGGGACACATGTCTGTTGTCCGCAGGCTTTCCCGTGGATTTAGTGGAAACCTTCAAGAGCAACTTGCTGTCTTCCGTGCTCCAGAGACAAGCATTTTCAATGATGATGAGAACATAGATCTTCAATCTGAAACAGCTGATGAACATGATGCAGTTACTGGTTCAGTTGAGATCAAGACATATTCAGAATTTCCATCCATACAACAATCGGTGAGACAGCAGGTCTTTGCTATCTTAGTACATCTGAAGGCTCCAAAGCCCTTGGACTTGATGAGCTCCCGTGCACCTCTTGACCTTGTGGCTGTGCTTGATGTCAGTGGCAGCATGTCAGGGATAAAACTTGCACTTCTTAAGCGTGCCATGAGCTTTGTCATCCAAACACTTGGACCCAATGACCGCCTATCTGTTATAGCCTTCTCATCTACAGCACAGAGGCTCTTTCCACTTCGCCGAATGACCTTAACTGGTCGGCAGCAAGCCTTGCAAGCCATCAGTTCGCTTGTTGCAAGTGGTGGCACAAACATTGCTGAAGGGCTAAAGAAAGGTGCTAAAGTGGTTGAGGATCGTCGGCTGAAGAATTCTGTTTGCAGCATAATTTTTCTCTCTGATGGTCAAGACACCCATACATTTCTATCTTCTGGTGAGGCTGAGCTAAATTACAGTATGCTTGTTCCCCCTTCAGTCCTTCCTGGAACAGGACATCATGTGCAAATCCACGCCTTTGGTTTTGGTACAGACCATGATTCAGCAGCCATGCATGCAATCGCTGAGATCTCTAATGGCACATTTTCATTTATTGATGCCGAAGGCTCAATCCAAGATGCATTTGCTCAATGTATGGGTGGCCTCCTCAGCGTTGTAGTTAAGGATATGCGGTTGTGCATCGAGTGTATAGATGAAGGTGTGTCGCTTACTTCCATCAAGTCAGGCAGCTATGCAAGTCAAGTATCTGGAAATGAACGTAGTGGATCGGTTGATATTGGTGACCTCTATGCAGATGAAGAGAGGGGGTTTCTAATCACCCTACATGTCCCGGCTGCACATGGACAAACTGTGCTGATCAAACCAAGATGTACATACCTGGATGCAATTACCATGGAGAATATCCAGCTCCATGGTGAAGAAGTGACAATTCAGCGTCCTGCATATTGTGTTGACTGCAAAATGTCACCTGAGGTTGAGCGTGAATGGCATCGTGTTCAAACTACAGAGGACATGTCTGCTGCTCGATCTGCGGCTGAGGATGGCTCTTTCTCTCAGGCCGTGTCAATCCTTGAAAGCCGTCGGAGAATACTGGAGTTACATGCAGCGCGCTCTTCAGACAGTCAGTTCTTGGCATTGATCAAAGAGCTAAGGGAGATGCAGGACAGGCTGGAGAGCCGGCAGAGGTACGAGGAATCAGGCAGGGCTTACATGCTGTCAGGCCTGAGTTCACACTCGTGGCAGAGAGCAACTGCACGTGGCGACTCAACCGAGCTCACAACCCATATTCATACTTACCAGACACCATCTATGGTTGACATGCTACAGCGCTCGCAGACAATTCTGCCCTCCGTTGTCGAAATGCTGAATCGTTCTCCAACTGTTACTCCTCCAAAGTACTTCTCTAGCCACCTCCCAACCTCCCGCCATATTGCTTGATCATAATGCAGTTCTAGCAATAACCAGCGAAGTGTTAGGGAAATGAAGATATCCAATTCTTTAGTTTATTTTCTACAGATCTTTTTCCATCTATATAGTGGGCATGGGATTAGATTTATCATAAATATTTGGGTATACTCTAGTTTGCTGTACATGAGTGAACTTTGAAACGGAACGATAAACAGCATAACTGAGACGGGTTAAAGGAATGCTGACATTCATTTGTTTGTCGTCATAATTTCATTCTTATCTTGTACATAAACGTCTCCCTTCAGTTGTTTGGGGATGTTAATCTTTGGCCTGAATTCATGGTCTATTAAATATTTATGTCTGCTTAGTTTCTTATAGTCTTGTTTCACTCATCTGTTTATTAACTTATTCATCCCCTCCCAAAGATTTAAATCATTGCCATCTATTTTTATCCCAAATACCCTTTTACTACATCATCTACGAAGTGTAGTGTGAAATGCGTATCATCCGTCAAATCTAGTAAACTGGACGGCTCACATATATCCAAGGGTACTCAAAAAAAATCCTCCAGTCATCTGTCTATTACCTTGTTCATCCCTCCCCAAAGATTTAAATCATGCTCTCCAGTCTTCTCAGAATATTAAAATTGAGAGAACTGCAGCCGTAAAAGAGTGAGAACTGCTGCTGGAGGGCCTGAACACTGAAAACTGCTGTAAAAAGGCAGCAGAGAATATGAGTAAAATATTGTCAACTAGTGCTCTTGATATTTCCCCTTGAAACTAAAAACAAGAAGTGAATACATCCAGTAAACTCAATAACAGAAGTGTATATCAGATACCAAAATTACATGATGATGATGTTGCAAACTTTGTGACAGGGAACAGAGTCCGGTCTTCACTTTGTGACAGGAAACAGAGTCCGGACTCGCATGCATGATGCCATTTGCTCGTGGCTAGATCATGGGTGAAAATGCAAAACACGATTCATGGCGAGCTAAGCACGATTTTGTCACTAGCAGGTACCGCCACTAATATCGATCGATCCTTGCAGCAACTGAAACCTTCACTATACCTCCTCTTCCAAACTCCAGACTTGTACTTTCTCTACACTGATGCTCGTAGTCACTCTACTAGCTAGAACTCGCCACCGCTCGAGCCTTCGCCGCAGCTGCCATCTCTGTCGACGAGCCTCCAGAGGCTGTCCCAGAGCGCGTCGTCGGCGGTGGGGAGCACGCAGTCGTCGGGCACCGAGACCGCCGCGCAGCAATGCTCCTTGCTCTGAAGGTTGTTCATCATCATCACCTGCGCCATCATGGACTCGTCAGGCACTTCCTCCTGCGGGCTCTGCTGCTCCTGCTCCTGCAGCAACATCAGCTGCTGCTGCTGCTGCTGCAGCAGCAGGTTGAGGCTCTGAAGATACTGGCGATGCTGCTGCTGCTGCAGCTGGTACTGGTGCAGCAGCTGCGCCCGCGCCCGCCGCGACGACCTCGCCTTCTTGAAGTGCGTCCTCCAGTAGTTCTTGATCTCGTTGTCCGTCCTCCCCGGCAGGCACCGCGCGATCGCCGACCATCTGCACACGTACGCGCCACGGTTAGGCGCCCGCGCACCCAGCACGGTAGAATGAAGGAGACAGTGCAGATGCTACAGTTCACAGTGTGCAATAGCTGATGGCTGTATACCTGTTGCCGAGCATGGCATGCAGCTGGAGGATGATGGTCTCCTCGTCGGGTGTGATCTTCCCCCGCTTCAGGTCCGGCCGGAGGTAGTTCACCCACCGCAGCCGGGAGCTCTTCCCGCTGCGCCTCAGCCCTGCACACCACACCCATGTACAATGAATCTTTGATTCTGAACAAAAAGTTCAGAGCCTTCATTCTCAACATAATCAACAGTGTAATAATACTCTACCTGTGAGCTTGGCCACGGAGTTCCAGCTGCCTTCGCCGTGCTGCTGCACATACTCAGTCAGAAGCCTATCCTCCATTGCAGTCCACGGGCCCTTCCTCCACCCTTGCTGCAGCATCAGGCTGCTGATCGCGTCCATAAATGACTACTTTACTATCCTAAGTGCAGTTAACTGCAGAATAAATATGTATGACTCTGGCTAGCTATGTGCAGCAGTGAGCTGGTGATATCTACTGCTCTGTGGGCTTTGGTTCCCGGCGTGTGTGGCAACTAGAATCTCCGGCCATGCTCGTCGTTTATACGAGCTCGGCAAGTTGCGGGAGCTGAGGCGATCGGCGTCACGTCGTTTTCGCTTAGTAGCGAGTAACAACTTCACTCCCACTTTGTGCTAAGCTTGCCTCTCTCCCGCTAGCTCTCAATATTATGTGGTGATGCAATGCAAGGGCGCTAGCCTCGCAAGCATCTTTTGCTTCTTTAGTTTATTGTATTCTTTCCAAACCCCTAATCAATATCAATCCATCTTCTACGCGTGTACTTTGTATTACATCCGTCCTACAAGATTTCATATTTGTCATTTTTATTTGTCTTACAAATACTTTATTTTTAAAGTAATCTATGGAGTTTTAAAAAGTAGGATAAATGTATTGAAAATTGAAAAAGTGAAAGAAAAGTATTGAAGTTTGAAAAAGTGAAAGACAAGTTTTAAAAAGTAATAGACATTATATTAATATGTATGAGATAAGGGAAAAATAGATTATTTTTAGAATGGAACGACTATAATCTAATTAAGCGTCGACAGTATCTAGAGATGATGGTGTTGATGGTGATCTTGACTACTAGTAGTAATTTGTTGTTGCTAACTGTGTTTGCTTAATTGCTTGTTTACAAGTCGGTAGCCTGATATAGCACTGGCTACATTGCCAAGATTCAAGTGTAAAAAAGCAAAAAGTACTAGTACATATATCATGCTAAGCTTTGCAATTTTTCAACTTGCAAGTGGAGTGGACAATCTTTCCACCAACGTTGGAAGAGGTTAAAGCCATGAGTTTCTGTGTTAATTGCAAGTAAACTACCATTTGGAATCAATGGGTGGCTATGATGAATAGTGGACTGAACTAATGTTGACCTAACCGCATATGAACTATTGATCCTCCATGGCACAACTAATTCAGAGCAAATTAAGCTCTGACTTACTCTGCTAATGAAACATGTCCTAATGAAGAGTGATCTGATTAATTAGCAGAATTCATCTCTTGAAAATGGTTTGGGCTTCTTGCAGCAAGTGAACTTCTGGTTTCAGTGAGATGTTGAATCCTTCTAAGTCTGAACTCTGAACTCTGAACCAGTTTTTCTCTGAGAAGGAAGAGGCACCAGGCCCTCCAGAACAGAGTATACAGAATCATGATGAATGATTAATCTCTGGGCATGTCTATCCTGCTTAGTTCATTTAACAATCACAAAGAAGTCATCACATGGTAAATAGCTTCTTGCATGCAGTTCAGGTTCCATGTAGGAGTACAACACTAGGTTCCCTATTCAAAGTTTTCATCTGCACAAGATATCAGGCTATCTGGATCAAATCTCATCCATCCATCCATGCATGTTTGTGCGCTGTTGCATGTGCAAGATTACTATATCTGCACTGCAGAGAGATAATTAGAAAAACATGCAGCGAAAAAACAACCCAGACAGGAGAAAATGACCTCATAAAGACTGGGATTAAACAAACGTTTCTCCCCCAGAAGGCTTTATACTGAAGAAAGAAGTGGTTATTCCTTGTGTTACTGAATTGTTAGGCCGCTGGTGTCCAGCAAAACACGGAATCAATCATTTTAATATGCAATGCTCGTACAGATGCGTGTATGTACATGTCCCAATCCTCCGAAAGCACCAGACGCAAGAAAAAGAGATCAAGAAAGGCGTTCAATGCTACTGTTGTTTGGCCATACATACACCTGGCCATATAACCGAGGGCAGATGCAGGCCTTACTCGAGATCACTCGATCATGAACTGAAACTGAACTCCATCGAGCTCGACGGTCAGGAAGACTCGATTGGCCGGCGTCAGCGTCAACCCTAGCTATCATCTAAGCTTTACAAGCCTATGCAGGTGCAGTACACAGATATGTATGTGGTAGATGATGTTGTGGGGATGTCTATAATAAGCTAAGCCTAAAAAGCTGTTCATCTCCAAAAGAAGGAAAAGGGGTGAAGTTAAAATAAAGAAAGACATGACATCCGCATTAAGTATGTGGAAGTTCTTTTCATCTATCAATGGTAGTTGATCAGAGTAACCAGGTTTTGTTTTTCTTGTGTTTTTTGCTTGGAAAGCCTTCAGGCCCGGGTTGAAGTGACATCTAACAGAACCTATATGTTCTTTGTGTCATTGATCATTTCACTTTTATTTTCTTTAAAAAAGTTCAATTGCTTGTCATTAATTATCTTTAGTGCTCAACAACGGAGGGTTCGTGATATCAGATATTGAAAAGCACAGAAAATTTTTTTGAAACCGAGGCCAGCAAATGCGGGTGTTATATTAATTGGGGAAAGCAGAATATGAAAAGCACAGATAAGTTACTGAAACTCAAAATATAACCACCAATGAAACAACGAAATTAACGGGGAAAAATCACAGTATGGCTGCTGGATTATCTGTTTGTTATCCAACATGCTAGTCAAAACAATACACGAGTTGATTCTGGTTCTTCTGTAAGTATGATTCAAGGAGAATCAAGATCAAAATCACCAAAAATTTAGGATCCGGAACTTGTCAAACATGCTGCGCATATTTCTCATTCTCCACTATCTTTCTATTATACTATAAACTAAAAATTATCACGTTAATCAAATAAAAAGAGAATAATATTATTAGATTTAAATTATAATGATATAAACTGATTAGAATAGAGCAGTTTTTATATAAACACAAGAAATAATAATAGCTCTAAGATGGAATAGTTATTGGATCGTACTCTGTGCTCAATGAGAATCGTATTCCGTGCGCTGTTCGGAAATACGATCGTGGGAAATACTAATATCCCGTTTCCCGTAAGCCCGTAATTGAGAAGAGCCCCGATCTGTCACGCCAAGATAACCGCCGAAAATACAATATCTCCATATGACTAACATACAAGAAAAAGAAATGATGATGATCATGTTAACGTCAAATTAGTGTAGGAAAAGATTAGAAACATGATCGGCTATAAAAAAAATCAATTGAAAAAAACAAATAAGTATTCGGTTCAATTATAGATGTCAATTGTGCGGAGCCAGTATGATAAATTATCTATATAATCAGTTAATTTTTTAAAGATATATTTATATTATATATTTTAAGGAATTAATGTTTAATGTTTGTTGTAACCATATTAATGATAGAGTATAAATATAGATCTCTGAAAGACTGTAAATTATCTTTTGATCAGTACAACTTCAACGCATCATTACTCTAGTTTATCTAGATTTTTACCGGCGGGTTCTGGCTCTTAACGTAAGATTGCATCGATTAAGTTTAATCTCCGACGAAGGGGTAAGTCTTACCACTATCCCGATATATCTTTCTCTGTCTAAAACTGCATCAGTTAGGTTCGACCTTTTAGTCAGATCGAGTATACCGCATCATATTCGTACGAGATCTATCGGTTTACCAAGCTCTCTCTGTCATCATCGGTCACGTGCTGCATCAGTTAGGTTCGACCTACAAGGCTATCGACAGTAGATTGAGCCGTAGGTCTGTAGGTCTCTACCCGGCGTTTCATCAAAATGATTAACTGATAAGTTATCTATACCTTAAGTAACACGCCCAGCATATTCGCTCTTTAGCCAATACACACCTAGCTTAAAAGACTTCCATCGAACATCACGCTTACTGCATTGGCCTTTTCGGTCGATGTACGTATATCTTCAGAGCTATCATCTCATCGGCTCAGCTAGCTGATAGGTTCGCTTCGTCCTTCCTTCAATACAACCGATCTGGCGTCCGCCGTCCCACTGCCGTTAGCATCGGTCTCTTACTATCTTAGTTAGGTCCGATCTTCGAGATCGGTGCTAGCGGTGTCGTCACGGTGGACGACAGATCTCGTGCTGTGGAAGGAGCAGGCCCCGCTCCTAGTTTATCGCCCACCATATCTAGAGCGGCATCGGTTTTGCAGCCGGTGTCTTTTATACGATTCCTTGCTAGTTCGCATATGCCTTCCAGCCGATGAACGAGCGGTACAGTTTTCGTCGGTAACCAGAAAAGATCCCGCGTGCTTTGTTTTTCTCTGAATACCTTTTGGTGCCTCCATCGGCTCTATGGCCGATGGATCAGGATCTCGCTTTCGCTACACCCGAAGTCATCACGTTCTTTATCGACATCTATCCACGTCTTCATCGGTTCCCCAGCCGATGAAAGAGCATCCCAATCCCTATCGACGACCAGTCGATAGCATGAGCTATCCGAACACGGTCGATGACCAACTCGACCCTATCAGCGGTCAGCCGATAGTGAGAGCTCGACCAGTTTATCTCATCTCCTTATCAATTATAGGGTCAAATTGACTGGCATACCTACACCTACACCATTGAGAGAAAGAACGAGCCGAGATATCCGTGTCAAAGCTAGGCAGACCTCTCATGCCTCGACACGCATATCTCGAGACATAGAGAAAAATCGATATATCTACACTGAAACTAAGTAAACCTCTCATGCTTTGGCATGAACATACGGCGTGAGAGATGCAGCACGAACAGTACCAACCCATATAGTAAGCATTCGTCCTACTGGCATCATATATAGACCCCAAAAACACCACAATTAAGATACACAGTTAGAACTCTAAACAACCGATCAGTCTCTTTCGCTTTGTACCGGAGGAGTTCATTGACGGGCTGCTAGCTAAGCTAGCTCAATCTCCAATTCGTTACCTATAATTAGAGAGAGGTCTGATCTGAGTCTGGCCCCACCACAATGTTCAGATACGCATATAGAATTCTGCACAGCATCGTTGAACAGTTGCAGCACCAGAACTTTCCCGATCGATCGACGAACGCGGAAAAGAAATATCTGCATCCACCACTGAAGCTAGCGAGAGAACGTATTTTATTAGATATCGGACGCTTGTTATGGTAACTAGTGGTGATCAAGCTTGGGTTGGGGAGTACGATTATTGATTGACTGGATAAACAATCGCCCTAGCTTGGGTGGACGATGGAAAGGTAGATTGGCATGCGTGCAGGTATCTGGCGCAGCTAGGACGGTTGCTCTGAAAGTCTGAATACGTAATGCAGCATTAGTTCGATCGTGTGTGGGAGGATTGGGGGATTCTAGAGCTGAGCCATCCACTTTTTCTAGAAGAGAATTTGGAGGAGATGCGATGTAGATTGGTAGTAGATGTGTGCATGCTTTATTTGCTGCTGATAATTATTTTTTATATAGTGATCTTTTTGGAAGAAACATGGCATGCATGCATGCATGCCTGCCACCGGAGTTTGGAAGGTGCTGCAAACCTAAAACTTAGTTTGGTTTGGAGCCAATTTTTTTCCTACTAAAAATTAAAAATTTAGTAGTGTCAAAATTAGTAAGTTTTGATGCTATCAAATTTGATAGTAGAAAATTTAAACTAGTGTGGATAAAATTTGGTACCAAATCAAACATCCTTATATTGCTATTAAAGTTGCTCAAATTTTAGTAAGGTAAAAATTGGCTCTAAACCAATTTTTGCTCCTAGCTCCTCTCCTATCGGTCGCCAACTCTCTTTCCCGCCAGCCACCTCCTCAGAGAGATAAAGAAGAGAGGGGAGACAGGAAGAGCTTAGAGTATGATATGGATGAAGAGATGGGCCTAACATATGGGGTCACGCTGACTTAGCTGGTTCACCATAGTTAACTCATTATGTCAGTCGAAATCGAGTATAATATTGTCTTAAGTCCTTGGCTATACGGGTATTGTAACATGTTATATATATATTTACGGTTATGATATTTGATTTACACTAGACATAGGATAAGGGATTTACAGTTAACTTTTGCCTTTCTGTCTTTCTGGCAGATGACCATGTTGATGGGCCGAATAGGAGTAAAGTAGTGCTCACTATTTAGAACCACAACTCAGTGCGCCAGAATTACGTGGGCCTGCCTTGACAAGAGAGGCCGCCAGCCGACCACACAAACTCCTTGTTGTCCTTTGCCTCGCTTGCTCTAATCGAGGATCGCTGCAACTGCAAGTGCAGCATCCCGCTCTCGATCGCAGTTCGCTTGAGCAGACAGACACGTGCTGTGAAAAAGGCTAAGAACATCCTCGTACTAGCGACAGGACTCGCCGCCGAAGGGCTCTCTTCCTTGGCGTTTGGCATGCAGCTGCCTGCCTGCTGGCTAGCTCGCTGCCAGAAGGAAGCTGCCATGGCTACGCACAGAGATTGGATTCAGTGCACAGTTCTCCTGCGCAAGCTAGGGTAACCTTTTCTGTTCATTGTCAATCACTCGGTCCACTGCCTGGGGATTCACGGACAGAAATGGATGTTTAACTTTTCCACGTCTTAGAAGAACTTATTCACCGAATCCTAAACTCGATGCAACAGAAGCAAAGAATATCATGATGCTTTTTCCAAGTGCACAAGGGACGGATCCACCTGTACTTTGTTCGAGCATGTCCTACCATGCCTACTATTCTCTGAATCTTTTCGTGATCATGGAGAATCTGGAAAAAACACACAGCTAGGAGCTTCCATAATCTTATGTGCTTTTAGCATAACATTCGACATCGACACATATAATGCATTAATGCTGCAGGTAGCTGCAGTTGTTCTGAATGTATATTAGCATGTACTCTACATGGGAATTTTAGTACTACTAGAGACATATGCTTGTTTCAGAGATGAAAACTCAGCTTCTTGTTGGCCTGTAGCTACAAAGCTATGAGAATCTAGCATGGTACACCTATGCCGATAGAGATTGTCGCTTTCAGTGTGTCACATGCAACTCTTGGCTCTTGGGCTGCTTGTATGCAGGCAACCTAGCTAATTAATTAATTAATTAACCCAGTCCAATGTTTATCGAAACATATCATTGCCATTAAGAAACGGAAGAACAGCAACGACATCGGTCCAATGACAAGCGTCCTTACGCATGCCACATTCGGTCTCTCTGTTTCAACTGGCCGGGCCAAATCTAAATCCAACCCAACCCAATTATTTGTGTAATTTGAAATGTTGCTGAATTGGTTGAAGTTGATCGCAATTTGGATTAGTATACGTCGTTTTGGGTACGTAGGCGTTGAAAGTGGGGGGCAGAAACGCCTGCAAGTCCACAGGAAATTAAAAGGTTAGCGTGTCATTATTTGCAGTCAAACACAAAGCCGAATTTGTACTTCACCTCTTCCCCGGTGAGCTGAAGGAACAAACCACCCCCTTCATCCTAAAATATAAACTTTTTAAGATTTAAAATTTTATACCACAAAATAAAAATTTTTGTACACTTATTCCGATGAAAGAAAGTTATTAAAAAGGATTATAAGTAATCTAAAATTTAAAAATTAACCATCGATATTATTAAAAATGAATTCTTATAGAATTTTTTCCGTACATCACCTCCTATGTTGTTATCAAATTTTGGTGAGATAGATTTTTTTAATGGTAACAATCCAAATCACATTAATCATATTCCTTATCTTAGAAAAAAATCCAAACCACGGGCAAACCCTATTAATATCCCGAAAATTTGGTGGCGAAAATTCGGCAACTGGTTACTAGTTAACATCATCCGTGTCACGATCATTTCGTACAGTACTTATTTCTTAGCCAAAGCTATCATCTTTTCTTAAATCAATTAGTCCACGTCGGTTACACGTCGGAAGTCGGAGCCAGTTGCGCGCACCTGTCCCCTCCAGGTGGGCCCCATCCGGCCTCCCTCTCCGTTTCGTCTTTCCCGCGGGCCGGACGCTGATGCTGGTCTGGCCCACATGGCGGTGGGGCCGCGGTGCCTAGCTGGGCCTAGGCGCGCTGTGAGAGGACAGCTGGACAGAGGAGGCGGTACACGGTTGCGTCCATGCAGCCGCACACGTGCGCCAGTGTGCGTGCTGGACTCTGAACTCTTCTGGCGGCGTTACGCCTAAAGCAAACACGATCAAGTTAGGTTTTGATTCTTTCTGCTCTCTTTTTTCCCTTTTCTGTTTTTCTTCCATCTTTGTCACTACGAGTCGTTCTGCTTGAGCATAAACCGGGCCATTAGCAAAATTGATGGAGTAGGAGTACTTTAACGAGACGTGTTGTCAAATTAATCAGCCATTCAATTCTGAAAGCTTCGTTATTGTTTTGTACATGGAAAACAAGTATGTCTCAATCGACCGGTCTTTTTTCGAGGGTTTGGATGTTGTCAATTTCGTTGTTGGTCAAATGTGATCTCTATTAGGCTACGTTCGTTGTTTTTGTTAGAAAAAAATCTTCCAGTAAAATAAAACAGTAAATTAGCATGTGTTTAATTAAGTATCAGTTAAAAATTAAAAATAAATTAATATAATTTTTAAAACGACTTTTTAAAAAATAACAAAATATATAATTTAACAGTTAAAAAATATAGTATAAAAAGGAGGAGTTAAGATTAGAAAGGAGAGCAAACGAAAGACTTACCATGGCCTAAGGAAACCAGACTGAAACAATACTCTACACACGCTCGTTTGTAATGGCAAGAAGAGACCTATAGTTTTCAGCCAATTACCGATTCGAGTTCCATCGCATCCCTCCCCATCATATTACTACGCATTATTTTTTTTATCAAAATACTAGTATTTGTCATTATATTCTTAGAGTCCAAAGCGTTTTTGAGGTGACATTCTATCTCTATCGTTCATCAACGCAATCATACACAGCTGCTAATCAAAACTAATGCTGCTTTAGAAAACAATTGAAATGTAGTCAATGAGAATGACAATATAATTTCACATATATTTATTTGCTATGAAAGTTGCTAGAATGATAAATAATATAGAACGGAGGGAATGCTATCTTTGGATTTTGAAACGGGATCCTGTCAACTCGGTGCACCATGTGTAAGCAATCGTGCCGATTTGCCCCCCAGAAAGATCTTTTTTTTTTTTGGTTGCAAAATTCCTCGCGGCAACGACAATTCGCATAAAGTTGTTTAATGTTGATAGGCACTTGTAGGTGGCTTGTAGCTGCATGTTCCAGTTGCACACGAATCAATATCTTTACGTATTTGCCGCGCTGGCAAGCATGCATGCAGAGGCGCAGAGCTATCTAGCTGCCACTTTCGGTTCCATTAATCTGTCAAGTACACACACTTTTTGCCCATTGAGCTTGATCGATCTAAGGCTCAAGAGATTCGTGTTTGCACTAGCTCATCCGTCCAATGCCTGATCGATCATCGATCGATGCATGCATCCAAGTAAAAGTCGAGCTCAATATTGTTGTGTCTATAAATATTAAGCTGTTTTAAACCTTTAATTCAGCTTTTCGACCAATGCATTCTACTGCCGTGTCTTTTGACACTACCGTGCAATGCACGCGTCTCTCATTGTGGTCTTTTTCGATGCCTTTGTCAAAAGCTGCTTGACATATCGAAAAAGGTTTTTTTTAATGTTGCTTTGGACGTGAACTGCATACCAACTCCCACACGTACACGCTAGGTATAGTAGTTGTACAGATGCAACTATGCAAGTGCATGCCGCTTTTCGGCGGTTACATATACATGCATCTGGCTTCTTCGAGCTAGCTAGGTTTCCCGGTCCTCCGTGCATGTACACGCACATGTATTGATCACGTACCGGCACATGCTGCTGCAGCTAGCACTTGTTATGACCTTGTTTCATTGCCAGGTTTGACGATGACGACAAAGGCCAACCCCTGGTTGACCACTAGTTTCCGATTGGGTTAACGACGAGAAACATCATAGTCCATACAGAAATGCTTATAGTATAATACAAACTAGCGTAATGGTTCGTATAGATGGTACGGCTAGTATTATTATAAAATTCTCTTATATAATATCATATATATATATACTTTCACATTTTATTAAAAAATATTTAAAATAACAATATAATTTTAAACTTCCATACTAAACTTATATGTCAAATATTTCGATCAATATATTAATTCACATATTCATAAAGCAGCCGTGATGAATTAATCATTTATTATTAGCTTAAGAATATAATAAATTATATATATGGTGTATTTGTTTCCTTTCTTCCATCCATCTTCTTTTTCTTTAATGATATTATTCTACCTACTAAGAATATATATATATATAACGAAAAGACCAAAATGCTCTCCATTTAATATAACTAGGCCTTGAGGAGCAAATATGGCTAGTTGGTGTAAGGTAATTGATAGGGTATAATAGGTAGAATAGCATAAAAATAACTAAAAAAATATATTTTAGGACAAAGCTTAGTAGCTAGAAAGCTTCATTTTAGAATAGAGGAAGTAGCTAATTACAGTGTAACTTTATTTAAGCCGGTCAATGGCAACTGCTAGGTTAATTTGGCGAGTTATTTATAATATGGAGGGGGCTTTGTGTTCATGTTTGACAATGAAGGTTAATTCTGGCACTAACATAAGTACCGCTCAGCGCACGTTTTACTAATAAACGTATAATTAAGAGCAAGCGTGCACCCATCTTCTTTGTCAAATTAAGGAGGCACGATCAAACCAGCCCAACTTGCCAAAGGCAGAGAGATATTTGGAGAAGGTTTCAGAGTCAGCAATCGCTAATGCACTCTGTTGTATTGAAAGAGATAATTTAGAGGAAACTTTAGTACTTACAGCTGTATTATTAGCAATCTACTTACATGTCCGGTACAGTCATCATCTTTCTATAAAATAAATTAGCAAAATGTCAGAAAGGTTATTTTCGATCCAATCGGATTTGATTCCCTCAAAGTCATCACCCAAAACAAACCCAAATTCTCGCGAAGCATGCATGAATATTGGATAATCGCAACGTACGTGTTGAGGGGAGTACCAGATCGATGCTGATATATAATGTGTTTGATAATATGTTGCTAAGACGTCTGATCACAATAGGTGTGTTCTCTGGTAAGGCACGCATCGGCCAATTTGATGGAACATCGTGTCGTAATCATGTAGTACGCTTTGCTCCGGCATCTCGACAAAAAGCGCTCGGTTTCTTTGCCAATTTTGCCGGGCCAAGTGCTCGGGTGCTGCGCGCGCGCAACCGAGTCAGTGAAGTGTCAAGTGGCGTTTGATTGGAGCGTGTCACCATGCAAAATAAAGAACAAAGTCGAAACCACGGGCAAAGATGTGGTTAGGATTTTTTCTATTTACATACGTATGTGTTGTTTATCTGCTATTTTAAAAATAGATTCGTTTTTCCACTGCCCCCTCCTATTGTTCTTGCGCAGTGCGAGAGAAAAAAAATAAAGACTGGTAAAAAAAAGCTTCTAGTCCATCCTAAATCATAAATGTATTGCGTCTATTCTCAGTGGTATAGACATGCTATAATACATTAGCATATTATTAGTATAGAGTTCTAATTAATTTAAATTTTAGAACTAGGTATCTTTAATAATATAATATTTTGCAATAGGCTCTAGTTGTGGTAGCATAAATACAGATGTTCATCTTTTCTAATTCTATAGACCATATCAATTTATACTATCACAAATTAATGATTAAGATCATTTTTATACTTGTGAATGGTGATAATATTAATAGTGTTTACTACTAGTAAAAACCACCGTAAAGGTGGTTGAGATGTTTAGGTACACTCGTTTTTTTTTAAAAAAAAATAGAGGTTGAACTGTTTAATCGGCTACTATATTTATCAAATATTATTTGAACATGCAAACTCTCTCGTGGAAATGTAATTACCAAACACTCCTTTATTAATTACGTGCCTGAAAATTTATTTGTTCGTTTTCTGCTACCCATACACTTGCTAGTATACATTAATGATATCAGGCGACTTGCACAGTATGGTGACCAGACCAAACAGTGATCACGGTACGTAATCAGTTGCTTTACTCTGAGAATATGTAATCATATCTCGTCAGATGGATCGATCAAGCTATGCCGGAATTAGATCAGCTAAATAAACTCTATTCATGCAGTAATGCATACTATGCACGATCAATCCTTGTCCCGCCGTGCATTCCCCGTCATGCTCCAACCAAACAATTAAAGCAGTCATCTCACCATTTCGTTAGTTGACTTTTTTTGTGCTATCCTTGTTGGCATCATCAAGATATATACTCTGTAAAAAAGAAGTTTACTTTTACATATGAATTTAGACAAACACTTGTCCAGATACACGTATAAAAGTATTTAAGATAGGGTAATAGGTTATATGCACACGCGCCTGTACACCCCAGTATGAATTGAGATCACCTGCAGTTGTTACTAGCAACCGTTGGATCAAAGGGCGGTGTCATAGATGGGCAAGAACCACTGTTTTATCGAATCACTGTAGCAGCTGGATACTGTATCGATCACTGTAATATTTACTGTGCGCGGACGCTGTGACCGAATCTCTGCCGTTGATCCAGTCAATCGGATGGCAACCAAGGGCTACAACTGCCAAAGTTGCAGTCCATATTATAACTGCACCGGATCCCTATCCATCTCAGTACATACGTGGTTTCACTTTATCAAGCACAATAGTGGATGCTCTCATCTTCACGTGAATGCATGCTATAGCCTTAATTACCCATTGGACGGTCGCATGATCGACCAAACCAGATGGAGTATAGGTGCGATGCGATGTTAATGCCACGGTCATATAGTATACTAGCAGCAATCTAGCAGCTGAAATGGATCCATGTCAGAAAAGCTATATATGTCTGTGCCGGGAAACAGAAGGTGATGTGCCATAGGTGGCCATCAAAGGGGCCCAAAATGGTTTATGCAGATGCACGTAACGAAGCGATCAGACAGCTATAGCTAGCTAGATCAAGATCCACACATGGCGTGGTCCACTGGTGCATGCAAGATTGAATATACAATCGCTGGGGTTTTCCTTAGTTTTTTTGGTGGTGGTGGTGGTGGTGCAGGAATCAACGCCAACTCGAGACATATATTCCCTCGGAATAAACCTGCATGCCACGGCGCCCGCGCGACACATGCAGCGGCAGCGGCAGCATGGACTCCGGTCGGTCCGGCGCGGGGGTGCTAGCCCGTGGCAGTTCTCCGGTTATAATATTCCGGCGCCTCGTGCCGCTAGCTGCTAGGTTCCTACGTCCATCTCACGGTGTCCCACGCCGCCGTGGTTGGCGTCCACCTGGCCGCCCGCGGCTGCGGCGGCAGCCCATGCATCCGCCACGTACGTGACACCGGCGTTTGTTTGTTTGTTCGTTCGTTCGCGGAGGAGAAAATGGAAACGGTGTTGTCCAGTGTACGTTTTGGGTTCCAGTTCAGGCCCCTGCGAGACCCCATGATGGAGTGTTTGTTTCGTTTTTTTTCATGATGATGTACACTTTCGGTGACGGAGGTACGATACTTGTCGCTCTGAAGCCTTGACGATACCGCACAGATCCCCATGGCATAACAGAAGAAAGTCTGAAACAGCCTATGCCAGGATGGTCTCGTACGCCCTGTTGCCATCCATCCCGCTGAACCCAAGCATAGCGCTAACGCAGTAAAAAGGTCTGGTAAAAGTTTGTCTTCAACCGCTTGCAGCTCCAGCTCCAGACGTTGCCAATCCACCATTGCCGTGCATGAAGACTGTGAACCCTCGAACAATCCCTTTCCTCCTCAGTACTCACTGGAAGCTATCACACGCAGTCCTATACCACTTGGTGAAATTGGCCAATTGGCAACCGGTTTGCCAATTTTATAAGACCACACAGCAGGTCGGCAAGCACGCAGATCCGCGCGGCGAGAACACCAAATTACAACGCCGCATGCAGCGCAGCAGTGCTATGTTGCGTGTCACCAGCAGTCGTCAGTCCGCGTAACGCGTAGCGCGAGGGGGGAAGGAAGGAGAAAGCCATTCGGAGATCTCCTCTTTAAATGCCTTAATGCGGCATCGCTCACCGGTCTGATCCGTGATCAAATCATCAAAACCGCACCACCACCGTCACACGCCTTGGCTCTCCTCTCCATCCCGATTCCCACCTCTCGCTTGTTCCTCCTTCCTCCTCTTCCTTCCTCCCCCATTGCCTTCCACCACTCGCACCACACATCCATCCATCCGTCCCCGCAATCCCCCACGCGGCGGGTCACCTACCACCACCGCATCTCCTCCACCCCCACGGGCGGGCGCGGAGGTTGAGGGAGAGGGGAGTTGGCGAGGGGAGATCAGAGCAGCATCCTCGTAAGGAGCGCATTAGGATTTAGGGGTCGTGTGCTTGCATTAGCGGAAAATCTTAATCTCTTCCTCGTGCGACGACGACGAGGAGGAGGAGGTGAGGTGGGAGAGATAGGGGAAGGGGAGCTAGGGAACATAGGCTTGGTTTGGTGCCATCTGGCGTCTCCGATGGCGTAACCCGCCGCCCTCCACACACACACACACACACACACACACACACACACACAGAGAGAGAGAGAGAGAGAGAGAGAGAGAGAGAGAGCTCGCGGTCGCGCCTGCCTGCCGCCTCTCTGCCATCTGCCCCTGCCGTGGCGAGGCCCAATGCCTTTTAAACCCCGCCCCGCTGCCATCCTGACTCCCCCGATCCCCACCGCCTCCCAATGCCGCACTTCCGGAACCTCCCACTCCCGGAGGCCGCCGCCGCCGCCGCCCACGCCGCGCTGCTCGCCCTCGCCCTGCTCCTGCTCCTCCTCCGCGCGGCGCGCGAGTTCGCCTCGCGCTGCGCATCATGCCTCAAGGCGGCCCCGCGACGTGCTGCCGCGGTGGCGGCCGACGGGGGGCTCGCCGCCGCGGTGTCGTCCGCGGGAGCATGGTACAGGGCCGCGCTGGCGTGCTGCGCCTACGCCCTGCTGGCGCAGGTCGCCGCCCTGAGCTACGAGGTCGCGGTGGCCGGTTCTCATGTCGCCGTGGAGGCTCTGCTGCTGCCTGCGGTGCAGGCTCTGGCCTGGGCGGCGCTCCTGGCGCTCGCGCTGCAGGTCCGGGCCGTCGGGTGGGGCAGGTTCCCTGTACTGGTGCGGGTCTGGTGGGTGGTCTCCTTCGTGCTCTGTGTTGGCATCGCATACGACGATTCCAGGCACCTCATGGGCGATGACGATGAGGTGGATTACGCTCACATGGTTGCCAACTTCGCGTCGGCGCCGGCACTCGGGTTCCTGTGCTTGGTTGGTGTCATGGGTTCCACTGGTGTAGAATTTGAGTTCACTGACGACGACAGCGATGTTCATGAACCGCTCTTACTCGGTGGGCAGCGGAGAGACGCCGATGAGGAGCCCGGGTGCTTGCGGGTGACTCCATACGGTGATGCTGGTATTGTTAGCCTTGCAACATTATCATGGCTTAGTCCGTTGCTGTCAGTTGGTGCGCAGCGTCCACTTGAGCTGGCTGATATACCCTTGATGGCACACAAGGACCGTGCCAAATCCTGCTACAAGGCGATGAGCAGTCACTATGAGCGCCAGAGAATTGAGCATCCTGGCAGAGAGCCATCATTAGCATGGGCAATATTGAAGTCGTTCTGGCGTGAGGCGGCAATCAATGGTGCTTTCGCAGCAGTGAACACGGTTGTCTCCTATGTTGGTCCATACCTGATCAGCTACTTTGTGGATTACCTCAGTGGCAAAATTGTATTCCCCCATGAAGGTTACATCCTTGCCTCTGTATTTTTTGTAGCAAAGTTGCTTGAGACACTAACTGCTCGGCAGTGGTACTTGGGCGTGGATGTCATGGGGATCCATGCCAAGTCTGGCCTGACAGCCATGGTGTACAGGAAAGGCCTTAGGCTGTCAAATGCCTCGCGGCAGAGCCACACCAGTGGTGAGATTGTGAATTACATGGCGGTTGATGTACAGCGTGTGGGGGACTATGCATGGTACTTCCATGACATCTGGATGCTTCCACTGCAGATCATCCTCGCCCTTGCCATCCTATACAAGAATGTTGGGATTGCCATGTTTTCAACATTGGTAGCTACTGTGTTATCAATTGCTGCCTCGGTTCCTGTGGCGAAGCTGCAGGAGCACTACCAAGATAAGCTGATGGCCTCAAAGGATGAGCGCATGCGCAAGACATCAGAATGTCTGAAGAATATGAGGATTTTGAAGCTCCAGGCATGGGAGGATCGATACAGGCTGAAGTTGGAAGAGATGAGAAATGTGGAATGCAAGTGGCTTCGGTGGGCTCTGTACTCACAGGCCGCAGTTACATTTGTTTTCTGGAGTTCACCAATCTTTGTTGCCATAATAACATTTGGGACTTGTATATTGCTTGGTGGTGAGCTCACTGCTGGAGGTGTTCTTTCTGCTCTAGCAACGTTTAGGATCCTTCAAGAACCACTTAGGAATTTCCCAGATCTCATCTCTATGATTGCTCAGACGAGGGTATCTTTGGACCGGTTGGCCCACTTTCTTCAGCAAGAAGAATTGCCAGATGATGCAACAATAACAGTTCCACAGGGTAGTACAGATAAGGCAGTCGATATTAATGATGCTACATTCTCTTGGAACCCATCTTCTCCAACCCCTACACTTTCCGGTATCAACCTTAGTGTGGCGAGGGGCATGCGAGTAGCAGTCTGTGGTGTCATTGGTTCTGGCAAATCAAGCTTGTTGTCTTCTATACTTGGCGAGATACCCAAATTGTGTGGTCAAGTAAGTACATGTATACAGTATCGGTGCTAAATTGTGTGGTAGTTGTGTTACATTTTCCTTTAACTCCTTTCCAGGTGAGGATCAGTGGATCAGCAGCATATGTCCCTCAGACTGCCTGGATACAGTCTGGAAACATTGAGGAGAACATTCTTTTTGGCAGTCCAATGGACAGACAGCGTTACAAGAGAGTTATCGAGGCTTGCTCCCTGAAGAAAGATCTTCAGTTGCTCCAGTATAGAGATCAGACCATCATCGGTGATAGAGGCATTAATTTGAGTGGAGGTCAGAAACAAAGAGTACAGCTTGCAAGAGCACTATACCAAGATGCTGATATTTATTTGCTCGATGATCCCTTCAGTGCGGTTGATGCTCATACTGGGAGTGAATTATTTAGGGTTGGTACACGTTGTTGTATATTCTAGCTATTTCAAAGTTTTTTCCATTGCATAACATCCAAGCTTCTGTGTTACAGGAATATATATTGACTGCACTAGCAAGCAAAACCGTAATTTATGTAACCCATCAAATTGAGTTTCTACCAGCTGCAGACTTGATACTGGTAACTATTTTCTTCTCATAATCTGAATATATTTAATCATTAATGCCCAAGAATGATATGTAATCCAATTTTCATCAGATTATTAAGCTGTCCATTGATGTGTTATTTATTCATGCTTTCCTATTGAGAGTTAACTACACAGTCAGGTTCTGTCTAAAAGCTAGTTATTTTTAGTGGTTAAAGGGGCCTGGATTGATGTCTCTATTCTTCTGTACTGTGCAGGTTCTTAAGGATGGTCATATCACTCAAGCTGGAAGATATGATGATCTTCTCCAAGCTGGCACTGATTTCAATGCTTTGGTTTGTGCTCATAAGGAGGCTATTGAGACCATGGAATTTTCTGAAGATTCTGATGAGGATACTGTTTCTTCTGTTCCTAACAGGAGACTGACTCCAAGTGTTAGTAATATAGATAACCTGAAAAACAAGGTGTCTGAAAATGAAAAAACATCTAGTACACGTGGAATAAAAGAAAAAAAGAAGAAGCCTGATGAGCGTAAGAAGAAGTGTTCTGTTCAAGAGGAGGAGAGGGAGCGAGGAAGAGTTAGCTTACAGGTTTACTTGTCATACATGGGGGAAGCATACAAAGGTACACTGATACCCCTCATTATCCTGGCCCAAACCATGTTCCAAGTGCTTCAGATTGCGAGTAACTGGTGGATGGCATGGGCAAACCCACAAACAGAAGGAGATTTGCCTAAGACAGATAGTGTGGTTCTCCTGGTTGTTTATATGTCCCTTGCCTTTGGGAGTTCATTGTTTGTGTTTGTGAGAAGCCTTCTTGTGGCTACATTTGGTTTAGCAACTGCTCAAAAGCTGTTTGTAAAAATGCTAAGGTGTGTTTTTCGAGCGCCAATGTCATTCTTTGATACTACACCGTCTGGTCGAATTTTGAACCGAGTAAGTTAATCTGTTCTTGCTCCTGTTAATATTATTTTGTAACTCTTGCTCTTCAATGTGCCATTTCTAATGTGTATCATACTTCATACCAGGTTTCTGTAGATCAAAGTGTTGTGGACCTTGATATAGCATTCAGACTTGGCGGATTTGCATCAACAACAATTCAACTACTTGGAATTGTTGCTGTCATGAGCAAAGTCACATGGCAAGTTCTGATTCTTATAGTCCCTATGGCTGTTGCATGCATGTGGATGCAGGTAATTGCTAAAAAAAGCAGCTTTTCTTCAAACCTGACCGTTGCATCAGTTTCTTAATTTCCTTTTATCGAGAGTGTATTAGAACTAAACTTATAGCAAAGGTAGGCACTATATAAATCAATAAAAGAACTTTAGGCACATATTGTTGTTTGCCCATCAGTAAAGTTGCCAATTAGCTGGAATACCTGTGAATTAAGTGAATAACTTTATGCACAGAAGATTTCTAAAGATACTTGTAAAGCAAGTAGATACACACTCAGTGTAAAGGTTGAAATTGAAATCATATGAGCCTTGTTCTTTATTTATAAATAGATTATTATGCACAGTAAATCCCTTTAATAAAAAGTTCATGTACTACCTCCGTTTAAAAATATAAGGATATGGGGGTATGAATCTAGACAAGCATATGTCTAGATTCATACCCCAATGTCCTTATATTTTTTTACGGAGGTAGTACCATTTATTGCCTTGAGTCCACCTTTCCATGTCAATAAAACATGTGTCTACGGCTCTATGCATTATTATGCTATAGCTAGAGTTAACTTTGCATAAGACTGTTCCTGTACTGCAATTTGTGTTGCCACAACCACACAATATGCTTTTGCATCCTGTTTTTAATTTGTCTCTAATTCATTGTCGAGGCAGTGAAAGCTGGTTTGCTTGCTTGTGTTTACAGAATGAAACATTTTACATTTCTCTTCATAAAAGAATTCAGTATGATCAATAATATCTGTTTTATGGTAAATCAGGTGGGTTTACTAATAAATATTATCAATCGTGCAGAGATATTATATTGCTTCATCAAGGGAATTGACTAGGATCTTGAGTGTCCAGAAGTCACCAGTGATCCATTTGTTTAGTGAGTCCATTGCTGGTGCTGCTACAATCAGAGGCTTCGGTCAAGAGAAACGATTCATGAAAAGAAATCTTTACCTTCTCGACTGTTTTGCCCGGCCTCTGTTTTCCAGCCTGGCAGCTATTGAATGGCTGTGCCTGCGAATGGAATTGCTCTCGACCTTTGTCTTTGCTTTTTGCATGGCAATACTAGTGAGCTTCCCTCCTGGCACAATTGAACCGAGTATGTCTTGCCTGGTATCTCGCGTACTATTCTGTTGCATTTTGTGATATTTCTTTACCTAATCATTTACTTAGGCACAGAAGAAAGTCTTGCACCATTTTGTCAGTTCAAATTTTGCTTTATCTAAGTGCACTTCTATTTTGATAGGTATGGCTGGGCTTGCTGTCACTTATGGGCTTAATTTGAATGCTCGCATGTCAAAGTGGATACTGAGCTTCTGTAAATTAGAGAATAGAATCATCTCTGTTGAACGGATTTATCAGTATTGCAAGCTTCCTAGTGAAGCACCACTCATCATTGAGAATTGCCGCTCCTCGTCTTCATGGCCTGAGAATGGAAACATTGAGCTGGTCGATCTCAAGGTACTGATCCTGAACTGATGTGTAATTTATTGTCTTCTTCTAAGCTGGCCCTGTTCGTGAATTTAATTCTATTGTCAAACATTACAGGTTCGCTATAAGGATGACCTTCCCTTAGTTCTACATGGGATCAGTTGTATGTTTCCTGGTGGAAAAAAGATTGGGATTGTAGGGCGAACTGGAAGCGGAAAATCTACTCTTATTCAGGCCCTTTTCCGCTTAATTGAACCTACAGGAGGGAAAGTTATCATCGATGGCATTGATATTTCTAGAATTGGCCTTCATGATCTGCGGTCACGGTTGAGCATCATACCTCAGGACCCTACATTGTTTGAGGGTACTATCAGAATGAATCTTGATCCTCTTGAAGAATGTACTGATCTGGAAATTTGGGAGGTATGTCTTGGTCATTTCCAATGCTGCACTCATGTTAAATATATCATGATTTTTATGGAAGAACCTTTTTCTTTCAGGCAATAGAAAAATGTCAGCTGGGAGAGGTCATTCGGTCCAAGGAAGAAAAGCTGGACAGTCCAGGTCTGTTTCCTTTTTTGCATAGGTGGATATTTCTTCAGAGTAAACATGGTGTTGTTTTTTCCTCTAAATTTATTTTCCTGGACGTCTGTTTGAGTTGCAGTACTGGAGAATGGAGATAACTGGAGTGTGGGACAACGCCAGCTTATTGCACTGGGTAGGGCACTGCTAAAACAGGCAAAAATTTTGGTGCTTGACGAGGCAACAGCATCAGTTGACACAGCTACGGATAATCTTATTCAAAAGATTATTCGCAGTGAATTCAAGGATTGCACGGTCTGCACCATTGCACACCGTATCCCGACGGTTATTGACAGTGATCTAGTTCTGGTGCTTAGTGATGGTACGGTCTATCCACTTAATTAACCAAATGACCTGAGAAATTTCCTATCTACCTGTCAAAACTCGGAAATGAGTCCCTCTTACCTGTTATTTGTTGCAGAAGTTGTCTTTGCAATGAACTTATCTTGCCATTTTGATTTCAGGTAAAATTGCAGAGTTCGACACCCCCCAGAGGCTCTTGGAGGACAAGTCCTCCATGTTCATGCAGCTAGTATCTGAATACTCAACTCGGTCAAGCTGTATATAGAGAGGCTTTAGCTTAAACCCCCCGCCAAGTAGGGCCTGGGAGGTAGGATAGCCACATTGCCTGTGGGCAAACACCATAGAAGTACCAACACCATAGGGCAAAACACAGATCGAGAAGTACATGAGCAGAAAGGAAGTGTTCCCTGACATTAATAAACTCATGGAATCGATGAGGGAATGCAGTGGGCAGCACCACGGAAGGAGTTGGTGACACTTCCCGAAGCTGATGCTTCTGTATGTATAAAAAATGCGTACTACTTCTCCCTTGCATAGTAGAAAAAGTAAGGGAATGTGCATGGGTAATAAAGGGGTAACAAGTTTCATTTTGGCTTCAGATTGGAGTGATTCGGTTTATTGTATAGAACTACATCACCTGTGCAGTAAAACATGAAGGGGCGAAATTCAGCATAGTATTGTTGGATCGAGTGAACAGGTCTCATTGCTGACTTGTTGAGGTTAACTCCCCGCTCCACCGTTACCTTTTAGCCCGTAAGCCTTTAGCCTGGAAGCATAAGCAAAAAATTTAAAATTTAAAATTTAATTTTGAAGTTGATTTTAGGTTTTTTTTATCGTATTTTATTTTTTAATATTTGTTTTTAAATTACCACGGACATATATATAAAAGATCTTATAAATTATTTTTTAATCACTCATAAGCAGATTTGTTTATAATAAGTATAAGCGAGGCGGAAGATTCAGCTTTATGCTGATTTTGTTAATAGAAGAAGCAAATGTTAAGCAGTTGAAGCAAAAAAGAGGCAAGTTAAAAAAGTTAGGTTAGTGCGGCTAGAGGCCTAGAGCACACTGTTCCACTTGCCGCCCGTTTCTTCAGAAAAGCTTCAGGTGTTCTGTAGCATATATACGCTTAAGACCACCACCCGCTACTCCTGCATTCGATCTCCACATCCCATCTTGTATTGAGGCTGTGCTTGTTGATTTGATTTCCTTCGTCCTAGCTGCCAGTTCAGCGGTGAATCCTCGTTGCGATGCCATCGCCTAGGTCGCTGCAAACCCTTTGAATGGATGAGCCCGTGAATGCATAACGCACGCGACAAGGCCTGCACGTGCTTCACAACTGTTTTAGGCCGAAAACATGGCCCACACGTGTTTCACAGTCCCATCCCCCCAGCAAGCTCCCAATGGGCCTTGCGTTGTTCGAAATCCCGATCAGGCCCAACTAATAGGGCCCGCACGTACGTGGCAATCCCGTTCCGGCCCAGCTAACATGGGCGCACGTCTCCATCCAGTGCCTACCTGACGTTCTGATGATGGCCGAAGAATCCGCTCAACAAAACATCTGGAGCACAAAATAATCAACCACCAATTCCATCATGTTATCCGGAATTACGTGGCATTGAGAATAATAAGAACAATCAGCTAACCTGTTACATTACAGTCTAGTTATTCTAGCACGAAGATGATACGAGCAAGAAACGCTCTGCAAGCCTTTTACCAAAGAGGCTCACATGGCCAATAGCTTTCGTCGACCATAGTAATTGCTTTAGTTTATGGTTCTCTTTTAAATATATATAATCAGTATATGGTTCTTAGAAACAGATTTATAGCTTACACAGGGTACAAACAGGCAGGCACACAATGACACCCAGATGATCAAACAGGACAACATCACGTGATTAACTCTGCGACCTTCAGCTTTGCCAGCATTTCATGTACTACAAACTAATGAACTGAACTGCCTTGGATCGTTCAATCCCAATATTACTATTACAGCATCCTTGGGGTACATACAGACATACAGAGCTATCTTGAACGAACTATGAAGCATATATTTGAAGGTGGCAACATCTTCTAGCCTCTCTCGTCGCCTTCCCAGTTGTTCTTCTCCTTTGGTCCAGTTGGCCCTTCCTCCTCGTACAGTTCCACCGGAAGACTGTTCAGTATTGCCTCAGCTGTGAACCGAAGAAAGAAGGGCAAGAAGCTAAGCACAGCGTCTATCTCCGACCGTGAGTTATATTCCACGGTCGGCCCCCATTCTCTCATGTACTGCAGCCAGCATGGCTCAACAACAGTATCTCCCAGATGTCCCGCAGAGATGATGTTATACCTCGTGCTCGAATCGGCTGAAAGATCGCTTCGGGCTGCATCGTTTCTTACCCCAACACCAGCCTTCTCAGATCCTAGAAGATGGCATCCAGGGTGCGCATAGCTTGCATGGCCATCCTTTGCTGAGTAAACAATGGCTTTGTTTCCTGAGATGAACTCCAAATCGCAAGCATCCACCCACTCGCCTCCACTGTGCTGTGAGAAGTAGATAGATGAGAGCTCTCCTGAGAAGTTGCTTATTCGGAGGGTGAAATGCTCCCAGTCTCCGGTATGCCTGCCGACTTTCTGCAGAGCAAAGCTAGCAAATCCAACCTTTATTGTTGCTGGACCATTAAATGGGCAGAACACCCACATTGCAATGTCAGTGAAGGTTCCTCCATGAGCGGGCTTAATATGGGCATAGAGTTCAGCGCTCTTCAGATTGCCAACTTTGACATACTCGTTCCTATCATCATCAGGAAGATCAATCCAGTACTCACCATCATTGGTCCCACCAGCAGGAAGGTTCGAACCACTAGCAAGAATTACATCTCCCATTTCTTTACCTTTCTTGTGGAGCGTAGCTCCATTCTCAAAGAACCAAGAGACCGATGATGGTAAGTAGATCTCTTGTGGGTGGAAGAAAACAGTTGGGCCATAGTGCTCGATCAGTGCTTTGATCTGCTCCAAATTAGGCATGGATCTCAAATTTGAGACAAAGTTCTTCAAGCAGGGAATGTCTGATTCCTCTGAATCTGTTCCACAGAAGAATGTACCAACAGGTATCCCTCTTCCTGCCACCCCTCGGTGGCAAGGCATTGTATTCCAGATGTAGCAATTACCTCCCATATTCGTGATTGACTTAAAGTTTTCACATTCATCTGTGAGGTCAGCCTGCACACATCGAACTGCTTCCAATGAGGGCTTCTTCAGTCCTCTAGTAACCACATAGCCAAGAGCTTCATACCCATCTGGTGGTGACGGTGACCATAAGCAACCATATTCACTATTGTCATCATCACTCAAGTCAGCACTAGTCCAAACAAGGGTGTAATCTAATGGTTTCTCAAGAGCAGGCTTGTCATTGATCAATTGGCAGCTAGCCGCTTCCCTTGCCACAAGAAGAAATCCATGTAAAGGGCGGTCATTCTGTTGGGCATAGTGCCCAAGGCAGTGAAAACCATCAGGAACTTCTTGTGGCTCATAGAATGTAGCTCCTGAGCAGCTCCATATACTCTGGAATTTGGTAACACTTGCAACCTCGAGCTCGCCTATGCATATTGTGCCCTTAGAGAAATCCCCTCCTGTGAAGGAGTCGACAAAATTTTACAGAAAGGTTCAGGTATTCAGGTAGCTATCCTTAATTTTGGAAGAAAAAAATGGCAGGCGATGTAGATTGGAACATTCTTTTACACTAGTCCTAAGAATAGATAAGGAAGAATCAACTCTATCATAACCCAACCAAAAAAAGGACTATAAGTAGCATGTGCAAACTGAAGTAAACTAATGATATTTGTTTCTTGCGAATGATGCAATCTTTGAAAATAGGCTACTACCTTCTAAATTAATAAACCTTGTGGCTAAAGCAGGCTACTCCAGGGCCCTGGCCATACCATTTCCAAGGCAAGCACCAGGATTTCGAATGAATTCTTACGCTAAGAGCATATGCCAGAGAAATCAACGCTGCACCATCTAATAAATGAAAAGGCTGTGTATGAACTGCCGCCGCGCAAGAAATTCAGGATCAATTCTATCAACTACCAAAAATTTCCCGTTTAGGAAAGAAGGGACCAACAAACAACAAAAACAATCAAATTTGGCGCGAGCTCTCGCATGGTAGCTGTAACTTCACCGTCACAAATACACCATCCGGCAATCCAGGCTAATGGATGACGATGATTTACGGGCAAACTAAGAACCACTTATGCAGTACACGAAGAAATGAGGTGAGAAGAAAGAGGAAAGCCAAACCTTGCGGCCAGTCGGGCAAGGGCGCCGGCAGCTGGAACGGCTCCGGCAGCCGTACATCTTCTCCCGCGGCGATCGCCGGACCGCAGCCGAAGCAGCTCCACCAAACCATCACCCCAATCCCTTCCTTGCCCCTTCCTCCAGTGCCCAGTCCAACTCACACAGCTCCTCCTGCTACTTATAGGTCAAAGCTGGGCGGTTGGTTCGGGCTCCCGCGCGCGAGCTCCGGTCCAACGGGGGGCGGGGCCGCCTCTTCCATTGGAAGCGAAGGCCGCCGCTTCCGCGGGGTTGATAGCGACGCCGGGGAGGGTTCGACCAGGGCGGGCTCAGGCCGGGCCTGGGCCGCCGGGTGGCGTGAGGCTCGAGGTAAAGGCCGTTGCTTTCGGCGTCGGAACCCGGAACAATGCTTTCCCGAGATGCGAGGGGGATATTTCGCGGGAGGGCAAACCTACCCGCCGCCCGTCTCCGTCGGAAGGAGGCCGGCACGCTTGCGACGTGTCCGAAAAGCGGTGGTGATTCGCGCCGCACGATTTTTGCAGCAAACATGCATTGACCGAAAATGCTCCAAATATGAAAGCCTGTGTCTCTCTCTCGATACGATAAATGAAAGCCATTCTTTGAGTCTGATGGTTTCTGTAGCTCTCCTGAAAAAAAGTCTGACAATACAATGGCCAGATGGGCTTTCAGTTGGGCACTCAGGCCTCAGCTTTATTATGTTGTCAGCCTGAGATCTGGGTGGGCTACCAGCCTTTTAAGTCTCTTGCATATTTTCACGGGATTGTTAACTCTGCATGAACTGATGAACATACATCTTTCAAACCTACAAGGAAGCATAACAATAAAAGATAAATTTGTCCCAGAATGAAATTTTTTGGATTTCTTTCTCAATTCCCACAAAAAAAAAGTCAAAAAACTGTAGCAGATAGTAAGGTACTGTTGCCTTACTCATCAAATCAGAGTTTGCCATAATAAGTGAGAATAAAAGAATACAGGAAAATTCTATTTCTAATATAGTCACAACAGAAAGTCTTGTCCATTCATCTGATACAGTATTGAGGAAAAAATCAACAAGTTATGGTAAGCATGAAATTCAGCTAGGCACCGAAGTCTCGCACCTGAAAATAGAGTATGGAAAGCGTTGCATTCCTGAAAGCACTGCAAACATCATTACCACAGAACCAAGAGCTAATGATACCATTACTCTCGTGAATTCCATTTATCCATTTGTCCACAAGCCTGAAACCCTGGGCCATTGCGGTGGAAAGGAGATAATCCTCATCAACTCGGCGCTGAATGTAGCAAAGTATAAGGGCCGCCTCTGAATCCCCGTTAGAGATTAGTTCCCTAGCAGTCTTGAAGAGGGGGAGTATAGCATCAGGATTGTAGGTAACGTCAGTTCCTATTATGCAATCAAAACCTGTTCCATCACTGGAAAGCTCTCTAACTGCCTTCAGATCATCTTTGTTGCCCCAAAATAATTTCCTAATTAGAATCCTCTTACGCAAATTAGGCTCCAAATTAGAGGCAGTATTTTCTCTAAGCAGATCAAGAGATTCTGCATCCCCATCAGTAGCTACAACAAACTGAGCAACACTTGCAGCAACCATTGAGCAGATGCCAGCCGAACCACAGCCCAGTTCCAGCACTCTTTTGCCAGCAACAATGAAAGGATTCTCTGCTAGAAGACTGCACATGAATTGAGCTGATTCCCAAAGCATTAGACCAGTTAATTTGCAGGTGTGCTGGTATTCTTTTGTGAGCATTTTTATTTTGAAGTCTTGGCCTTTTGCTTTGACCCTAATGATTTGTGCCTGCAAGAAAAAGAAATGTGATGTGCAGTTACTTCACAAGAAAATGGCAAATTTGCAATGTCAAGAGTATACTAGAAACATAAAGAGAAATAATTCAAGATTTGTGGTTGAATAAGAGAAATCACTTCAGAAGTTTCAATCCATTGCACTTGATCAGAATATGTGACATCCCACTGCAAGTGAAGTGACTAAAGTAAAACAGATAATGCAGTATGCAGATACGCTGCATACCTGCAGTTAACTGCTTCTGGCTGCATGCCTTGCCAGCCATCAGGCTATTGTATTGAAAATCAATGACATGGATTGAAAAAGGACAATGGGCTTTTTTTTTCTTTATTTATTTTTCTTTGCAGATAATCCTCACCTAGCGAAGTGAACCCAAGTAAACCAAATTAAAATTTTAATTTGTTTTCTCATGCAGCTTTTTTAGACCACTACCAAACTTACTGAACTCTCTTTCCTGTCTCTTTGTATTCTACATTACTTTAGATATGTCATTCATATAAGACCAAACTAGTGGAAACTGGAAACTAGCTTCTCATAAATTAGGTGTGGCAGGATATCCAACTTTTTTACTCCAATACAACTCTGAACTCTAAAGCTCACAACAACAAAAGGATAATGCTCAGATTAAATTTATAAACGTTACCTCATCAAGATTGTGTGAAGTTCCAAACATCTTGTTAAAATCCTCAGAAAAGTCAATTTCATCACTAATGCTCTTCTTCTGAGGAGCATTAGCAGTTAGCTTATCCTCATCCTCTTTATCTTCACAAGCATGGGAATCATGCTGACCATTTGGGCCTTGAAGACCAGCTGAGCCAAGGATAAAGGTGGCTTGGATCCAGTTCCTAAGCAAGATATAAGTAAATAAATAAATAAACATGTAACTGTGAAAAAAAAGGTGTATTAGAAATCAAGAAGGAAGATAAAAAATAAGATAACAACAGTAAAGAAAACAGAAAAAGTAAAAAAGAACAAAAGGAAAGACCACCAAAGTACATGCTTTCTGCTATCATTAGAATTACTCTGAAAACATTATAAATGTAAACAAAATAATTTACATGCTTCCTCGATAGCAGGTGGCGCATATATACTAGAGATATTTGCAATACAAAGCAAATAATCATCACCTGTTCATCACCAAGTCTAGTGAACGATTCTCGACTTTTTTGTTGTGTACACAAATTTCCTCAGCAGTAAATCCACATGTTGAGAATAAATTCACCAGGTATTCATTTGAAAAGTAATATGCCCGCTGCATGGAACCCAAATTTCAGAATCAATCCACTGGTTTTTCTTAGAAGTAATACCATGCTGCATGGCATCTGCTAATTTTGCAAAGCATAAACTTCAGTTAGAGAATATGATTGTCTGCCCTGCACTCACCGTGCCATCACCTCTGACATAGAAATTCTCACTTATTTGTTGGCCTTTAGACATAAATCTTTCCTACAAAATATTTACAACAGGACAATAAGATACCCTTCGTGCATAATGAGTTTAGAACAAACATAGATTAAAATTATATAGAAGTGCCCTTAAATGTATAAATACAAGTCTTGAGAAGATAGAGATTAGTGGATTGTTATGTTCTATGATGTAATCATCTAAGGAAATATTCCATACAGATTGAGACTTGCATCTGATATATTTAAAGTTTGAAATAATTCTTCTCTTATGCATGATTCCATGCACTAAATGAAAATTATATCACCAAGAACGAGGCAAAGAAAAGACTTGTAGAAGCCATCAAATTAAACAATCCTGATTTTAGAGAGGGCTTCAAAATACATGTAAGAGTGTAAGACAGTCATAATTTAGAGGTTCTTGTTAGGTTTTAACTCTAGCTTACCCTAACTTAAAACTAAAAGGTTGTGTATGTGTTATGTAGTGTAAGACAATCATACCTGTGCAAGGTCACCGAAAGCATAGTCTCGGAAAAGCACACGGCCACCATTCTAATACATAATACATGAGTTCTCAAGTCAGCAGGATTTCTAAGAAATTAAAAAAATAAAGATATTGTACTTAGAAGTAACAGGCATACTTACTTTCAGAGCATTTCTAACATTCTGAAGAACTAAAGGCATTTTAGCGGGTGCAACTGCAGAAAGCATAAAGATCTACTTAATATGTTAGTTTGTTGTACAATGTACACTCAAAAGTCTGCAAATAGATGTAAATAAAAACGTAAAAATGACTGGTACAGATAGACACATGATAAAAGTATAGTATGTTACCATTGTTACAACATCAGCAGAGGAAGGTTGGACATTCTCAGTCAGTTGCTCTGATGTTATATCGCATACAAATGCATTTACTCGATCAGGTCTATAGTCTTTATGTTTCTGCATGTAAATTTCAATCAATGAAAAAGGGAGGAAGCCATTGATTTTCTACTGCAAAGATTGGCACTTGAGAACAGGTGGGTCAAGGACCACATGACACTGAGACAACTCATTTGCAGATTCTCAATTGCGGCTCTTTCCATTGCAGTTGCAAATTCATAGAAGAAGAGAAAAAGCTGAGCAAATGGACTAATCATTCAGCTATCATATAGTAATTACTACCTTAACCAAGTCAACAGCCCGTGGAGAAAAATCACACGCATGAAGAAATATATCAGGATATGTAGAAATCAATGGAAATATTGTATTCCCAGCTCCACATCCAACCTGCAGTCAACTTTGCACTAGTCACATTCATGTTACATAGAAATGAGAAATAGCGACGAGATTTGCTAGATACAGGTATTCAGCCAGTAATGAGCATACAGCATGAAGATAATTAAACAAATATAATGCCCTAGGTGTGCAAACTTGAATTTAAGTTGTTTTACGATTAAGGCTCTCAGGTTCCCTAGTTCAATCAAAAGAGTGTCATTAGTTTAATTTCAGCTGCACTAGATTATCAGGAATCAACCATAGAAAAGTGAGTACAGAAACAAGCTTAAATATAAATGCCAGTACCAAAAATAAACACGATCCATACCTCCAAAATTACCATCTTCCCCGCTCCCTGGCCCTATTTTCATCACAGCTAAATCAGTTTCGTGAAACTTATGGCCAAATTTGGTACAAAACTGTAGGTTTTTATGTTTACCTCAAAGTACTTTCCCCATTCTTTATCCAAATAGTGTCTATCCTTGAAGAACTGTCCAAATGGAAGAGCACAAAAGTTATAATATATTGAGCAGCATATTTGTTTCAGAGGTTCAGATTCATAGTATTGTTCAATACAACATTTCTCTACCAATAATAATAATAAAGAGATTTCTTATTTTTACAAGAGATATACAAGAACTATAAACAAAGAAGTTCCTTCAGCCTTTCGAAATCTGGGCTCCATTAGAAAACATGACTAGATAGCAATTTGAACAAGTAAAGTGAACACACTATCAATACAAAACAAAACAGCGTAAATATAGGAAATAAGCAGCAGCAGCAGCATTCTGCTGATAGGCTTTTCAGTACTGTGAAGTGGTCTACGCATTGTTGATTTGCTTGAAACTTTCCTTTTCGCCTGAGGATCTGAAAACTGTCTACTAGCACGTAACTACATGTTGCCCTTCCTAAAACCAGGGAATTTCCATTACGTAGAAAGACTAAGGAATTCATGGATCACAACTGATGAGAGTATGCGAGCAGTGGGTAGCTTAACATTGCAACTTGGACACGAACACTTCATATTCCTAGCTTCCAAATACAACTACTACTTATTTGAGAAAAAACAAAGAAAGCAATTGCAACACAAACGCGTCTGATTAACCTTCCATATGCAAACGGTGTTCTCGCGCCAGCTAGAGAAGTCACTTGTAAGAGAATCATGGAAGGTACTAGAATCTAAACCTTGTCCTCGTGTCGCTTGTAGAAGATGTCCCAGTACCTCCTCGCATCCCTCTCGTACTTCTCTGCATCGCATCGGGGGGGAAAACAAGCTCTAATAACGTCGAGACATCAGCTAAAAAAAAAGGGGGGGCTAGTTTGGAGCTCCCTCGCTGCGAACCTTTCCAGAAAGGCGTGACGAGCCTCCCGGAGGAAGTAGAGGAGGCGGAGATCTGAGTCTGCTGCTGCTGCTGCTGCTCGCCGGCGGCCATGACGCTTCGCTTGGTTCGGAGGATCCCCGGCGAGGCGAGGGTTCCAGTTCTCTTCCCAGTTGTAGGGGACAATTGGACCGGGCCGAAAATTTGTGTCAAAGAGGCCCATTGCTTGGCTCAGGCCCGTGTAAACGAGACGAGTGGAAGATTTGCGGCCCAAGGTAGCGAGTTGTACCCGCGAAATCTGCGACGGGCCGGGCCTCATCTAGCAGCGAGAATATTGCGCGGCGGTTTGCCAGGCCGATGGGCCACGAGGAGAGACGGGTGGAGACGCACGAATCGAGCCCAGTTGGTGAGGCGGGGTGTTTGTGTTAGACTTGAATGCAGGAGCCTGCCTACACTGCCATGGAGGGAGAGCAGGGAAAGCAGTAGTTTCTTCCCTTTCTTGCTTCAGCTTGGGACTAGTGACCGACCACCAAAGCATTCAATGAACATTGCCAATTTGCAAACCACGACCATACTGCATTGCAGCATGACTACGCATTATACCTGGCTCCCTAATGTTGTTGTTCTTACTAGGTTCATATTTCCAAACAACAAATTCCAAGATTAACTCAGAATTTCCGGCACAAAAATCCCAAGATTACTTTGCTTACATATGTATAATGAAGGGCCACTCTTTTTGTCGGGATAAAGCTTTATGTTATTACAGCACTAGGACCAGCACCAGTTAGCTTGTGGATAACGTACTGGTGCAGTTATGCCAATCTTTCCCCAAAGAGTCCTAGCACACCACCACATACGTACGCATGCAAAAATGGTGATCCGGCTCCAGCCGGGCGGCGCCCATGATAAAGGAGGAGAATTTAAGGAAGGCGTGCACATCATAAATGGCATGAGGCAGACAGTGTGAGAAGAAGCAGCAAGAGCGAGACAGAGAACAATCCCCTTCCTGCGACAGCGAGTCCTGTCCACTTCACAAGGAAGGAATCAAGGAGATCGAGGGCGACGACGACGATCTCTGCTTCCTCTTCAGGTCTCAGTACAGCACTGTGCAGTCTATCCGTTTTGCACGCCGAACAATAACTGCTGATATGCTCCGATCTCCGTCTCCTCCATGGCTACGCCTCTCTCTCTACCCGTGCCTGTGTAGTTATAGAACTCAGGAGCTCAGCCTCAGTCTCAGTGGAGGAGGCCAATTTACTCAGTGCAGCACCTCCCCTGTGACGGCGAAGCCTCCCCGGGCTCCTCCTCACGAGACCTCCCTCCCCGTCTCAAATTCTCATCGTGCTTCGCTCTCCCGCCCCTGCCGCTTCAAATACCGTTCCCAACTCTGCACTCGTTCATCTCACAGCCATTGCAATTTGCAAAGCCACGAAATTTTCCGAGCATAATTTGTCTGTATGATTCGAGAGGCAATGGGTTTCAGGTTGTTTTTAGTCTTCTTCCACCTCGGATTCTTCTGCCTGTTTCCAGTTCTTGGTTCTGCTGATGCAGAGGATATGCAGAGCTACATTGTACAGCTGCATCCGCATGAAGCTACCGCCAACGGCGAGCAGGCGATGTTCGCCTCGAAGCAGCACTGGCATCTATCCTTCCTCGAGAAGTCCGTACCATGGGAGCGAGAGAAGCGACCCTCGTCGCGTCTCCTGTATTCTTACCACACCGTGTTCGATGGCTTCGCGGCGCAGCTCACGGAGGAGGAGGCGGCAGCGCTGCAGGAGCTGCCGGGCGTCGCGTCGGTGCGGGCCGACCGCCGGGTTGAGCTGCACACGACGTACTCGTACAAGTTCTTGGGGCTCAACTTCTGCCCAACCGGCGCGTGGGCGCGGTCCGGGTTCGGCGGCGGCACGATCATCGGTGTACTCGACACCGGCGTGTGGCCGGAGAACCCCAGCTTCGATGACCGCGGGATGCCGCCGGTGCCTGCGCGGTGGCAGGGCGTGTGCCAGGGAGGGGAGCATTTCGACGCCACCAATTGCAACCGGAAGCTCATCGGCGCGCGGTTCTACTCCAAGGGCCACCGCGCAAACTACACGACCAACCCGTCGGACGCCGTGTCGCTGATGGAGTACGTGTCGCCGCGGGACGCGCACGGGCACGGGACGCACACGGCGTCGACGGCCGCCGGATCGGCCGTGGCCGGGGCTAGCGTCCTGGGCGTCGGGGCCGGCGAGGCGCGCGGCGTGGCTCCGGCCGCGCACGTCGCGGCCTACAAGGTCTGCTGGTTCAACGGGTGCTTCAGCTCCGACATCCTCGCCGGGATGGACGACGCCGTGCGCGACGGCGTCGACGTGCTGTCCCTCTCCCTCGGCGGCTTCCCCATCCCGCTCTTCGAGGACAGCATCGCCATCGGCAGCTTCCGTGCCACGTTGCGTGGCGTCTCCGTCGTGTGCGCCGGCGGGAACAACGGGCCATCGCCAAGCTCCGTCGCCAATGAGGCGCCATGGGTGATTACCGTCGGCGCCGCCACTCTGGACCGGCGATTCCCGGCCTATGTCCGGCTCGGGAATGGTCGGATTCTGTATGGCGAGTCCATGTACCCCGCGAAAGTCGATGTGAAAAATGGCGGGAAGGAGCTCGAGCTGGTATACGCCGCCGGTGGGACCCGGGAAGAGATGTACTGTATCAAGGGGGCCCTCTCTGCCGCCGCTGTCGCCGGAAAGATGGTCGTATGCGACCGTGGCATCACCGGCCGGGCTGACAAAGGCGAGGCAGTAAAAGAAGCAGCCGGAGCGGCCATGATTCTCGCGAATTCCGACATAAACCAGCAAGAAGACTCCGTCGACGTGCATGTCCTGCCATCGACGCTCATCGGCTACACGGAGGCCGTCGAGATCAAGAATTACATCAGCTCAACGCGGCGGCCGGTGGCGAGGATAGTGTTCGGCGGCACGCGGATTGGGCGAGCACGGGCGCCGGCGGTGGCGCTGTTCTCCGCGCGAGGGCCGAGCCTGACGAACCCGTCGGTGCTCAAGCCCGACGTGATCGCCCCCGGGGTGAACATCATCGCCGCGTGGCCGGGCAACCTCGGCCCGTCGGGGCTGGAGGACGATGGCCGGCGGTCGAACTTCACGGTGCTCTCGGGGACATCAATGGCGTGCCCGCACGTGAGCGGCATCGCGGCGCTCATCAGGTCGGCGCACCCGTCATGGAGCCCGGCGATGATACGTTCCGCGATCATGACGACCGCCGACGTGACCGACAGGCAGGGCAAGCCGATCATGGACGGCGAAGGCGGCAAGGCCGACGCGTATGCCATGGGCGCCGGGCACGTGAGCCCGGCGAGGGCCGTCGACCCGGGGCTCGTCTACGACATCGACCCGGCCGACTACGTCACCCACCTCTGCACCCTCGGGTACACCCGCACGGAGATCTTCAAGATCACCCACGCCGGCGTCAACTGCACCGCCGTGCTGCAGCGGAACGCCGGCTTCAGCCTCAACTACCCTTCCATATCGGTGGCGTTCCAGACGAACACCACATCGGCGGCGCTCCAGAGAACGGTCACCAACGTCGGCACGCCGAACTCGACGTACACCGCGCACGTCGCCGCGCCGCACGGCGTCAAGGTCAGGGTCTCGCCGGCGACGCTGACGTTCTCGGAGTTCGGCGAGAAGAAGAACTTCCGGGTGACAGTCGACGCGCCGTCGCCGTCGCCGCGCAACAGCGCGGAGGGGTACCTGGTGTGGAAGCAGAGCGGTGGGCAGGGGAAGCGCAGAGTGAGGAGCCCCATCGCCGTGACGTGGGTGATCGAGTAGCCATTAGCCAGCTACTACTACTTGCTTATCGCCAGTAGTGACGCCATTAGCAGAAGCTAGTTTCGAATTGAAGCACAAAGAAAGGGAGATCTTGTCCCTAAGTTAAGTTGTTCCTAGATTGATCGCGAGTTGAAGATTTTGCAACGGCTGAATTTGCCATGTCTGAATGTGGAGGCACTGCTCAAGTGTTACACACGAGATTCCATTTTAGATGAATCTTTTTCTTATCCATGTCATCCTGTACTCTTCTTCTTGCCGTCCTTTCCCCTGATCGTTTCAAAGTGAGCTGAATGGCACCGCTACAGTGCAACACGCTGGTGATCACTCATCATCATCGTCACTGTTCCTGTATGTTTCATGAGAATATGCGGCATCAAACACCGACAAGGTGAAGGTACAGTGTCGAGATACGGCCCAAAATGAATAGACGGACAGGCCCACTAAAGTTGGTTTTTGGTTATGGGCCGATATGGGCTTTATCTAAGACGCTCAGCAGTAGCCGTCAAGGCTGCGAGTTCCTAAATCATAATCAACCATGCAGACTGGAAGTCTCTCACTGTGTGCTAGTGTTAGTACGTTAAATTATCTTTAGAAAAGAAGGACTCCTCTACTTTTCTATGTCGGCGTCTTATTTAATATTTTATATAAATATATAAAAATATAAGTTAGACTTAAAGTTTATTTAATAATAAAATAAATTATAATAAAACAAATAATAATTATATATTTTTTAATAAGACGAATGGGCAAAGCGTCAAATACAGAGGAATTACTACTGCCTGAGATATAGTAATATGATCACAGCATGCTGAAACTGAATGCTTTTGCAAGGATCTAATCTGATGGTCTACGGAGATCACTGCATGATTCGCTGAATGGTGTGAAGTTGCAACACATAACACACAGTCAGGCAGATACATCTGGAGGACTTGTTAATGTTAGGTTGCCCCTGATCCGGTTGAGCTTAAGTAGCAATAGTTATGACCTAATTTCCGGTCTTCTCTGAAACTATTCTAAAGATTGCTTTGAATCGTCAACCTACTAGTAGCACAACTGACGAAGTGACGAGAGCCAACCATGGCGGCTTTTCCTGCTTGGCTTTCTTTTCACCTTTTTCCTATGCTTTCACGAGTACAAATGGAGCAGATCGGATAAGGATTCAGCAAGTGGAGGAGATATACAATTATCCATGCGTGTGCGAGGAGCAACTGGGCACAGATCTTTCAATCGTCATCGCAGGCTCGATCAGTCGTTGTCATCATCCACAGGCAAAAACTCCATGGTTTCTTGTGAATCTAGCACGAAGCTGTGTGTGACTGAGACTGAAACTGTGAGCATGGCGATTCGTCGTACAGGTGCCCATGGCCTACTTCGGAATTCTGCAGCGATGACAGGACAGCATGATACTGAAATTTGAGTAGGTTTTCGCTCGGTAATGACGGTGACTTCCAACTGATGGTGGCATGCGTTAGCTGCATCAGCTAGCATGCTCTTGAATCTGTGGTTCATCTTAGCTCAAGCAGATTCAGAGGCTTTATGCATTTAACTATGTCTTTTGAAAAAAAAAACCTTTGTTGGAAACAAGTATCCTTAAAGAGGGATATGACATGGTTGATAATGCTTTTTGTTAGTACCAAGTAATCAGTTTTTTAAGGTACTTAGCTGTCTGGTGCAACTGAAAGTAGAAAAAAATTCAGAGAAACAGTAGCAGCAACAAACAACACCCAATTGATCTGTCAACTAGGAGAGTTCAGAGCTTAGACTTTAGAACAAGACGACTCTTGGTGCAGTCGAAGGGGAAAAGGAGAGCAGTGCGCTGACCCCCACAAATCGCGTAACACTTTGCCCTTTGATCCTCGCATGTCCTGGAGATCCAAAGTGGCTCTTGTTTAGATCATTTTTTCGTGCACTATAGAAAAGGAGATTTGAAGCTGACAAAGTTACTTGCACACATGGCACACATGCAATGCTTTTCCAGGTAAATATGTACTAGAAACCATATAAACCACAACATAAAAGCTCTAAGGAAAATCTCTATAGAATCTCTCCTATGGAAAATGTGATATTAGATAACCATACATTAATTTCAAGGTCATACTAGACTGTTTACTACTACCTCCGTTCTCAAAGGAGGACAACATCTAGTCAAACCTCGTGCTCTTAAAACATTAATAGATTAAAAAATTAGAATTTAATATATATATATGGTATTAATAGATTTTTCATAAAAACATTTGCATAGGGTTATATATTTTATAAGTTTTACAAATACATAATTATAAAAAAGATAATGATGAGACATATGCATTGAAAATTGTGTTGATGTCCAAAATGAAGAGTGAAAAAGAATAGAGGTAGTAATTTCTTATCTCAGAAAGAAAGCCAAATTTACTATTAAAATTCTGCATGGTTGTATAATATGGCCCTAAACTTTTACTTGATGGTTTACACCTATGCAGTATTTTCTGCTGCATCTCTTTTTCCTGCTTTTCCTTCTGCTGCATGTTGCCGTGGATCATCAAGACAACACTAAGAATCTGCAAGAGATCAGAAACGGACCCTACTTAAGCAGATATGCTGAAAGAATCGCTTCAAAGAGATATGCAAAACGAGAAAAATTCGATGACCAAATGCTGTTAACGACAGGGATTTTTCATTTTGTTCTTTCCAGCTATAGTAATCCACCAGCGCACCTGGTTTCATCAGTTGTTTCGACTTTTCGGTAGAATTAATCCCATGCTACCCAGCTTAAGCTTAGTGTTAGATCATTCGATATAGACCCGACCCCTGTATAGTGTTGGACTTTAGCATACACATTCTTACATAGCATCAGAGTAGGTTTAGATATTTTCAACGCGCTAGCATCCTCCCGTTAACGAACCGACGTTTTCTTTCCGTCGTCGACTTCTTTCTCGATATTCTCTCTTTGCTTTCTTGTCTTGGCTCCTTCTTCTTTCCATCTCCTCCACAAACGGCTTTCTCCTTCTCCACCACCCTCTCTCATCCTTTGCTCCTCCACGTGATGAGGCGATAGTCTACATCCGCCTACTCGTCTCGGCTTACACCCGTCTTCGTCTTTTTCTTGCCTCGGTGTATCTTTTCTCCTCCGACACCGGCGCACCTCTACGCTCGTCGTCTCTATCGGCTGGACTCGTCCGCCCTCCATCGATTGAAACTCTCTCTCGGTTCCCGCTTTTCCGACACGCTCACTTGCTCCCGGACGCGAACCTTCTTCACTCGTGTCCGAGCCACTCCGACGTGTCCACATATCCACGGACACGAATCTCTGCCTCCCGAACGCGAACCTCCTCTCTTCGTGTCCGCCCACTCTCTGAGTTTTTACGTCCGCTCTACTTTTTTGCCTCCACGAGTCCAAGGATGTGAAACTTCTCTTCATGGACGTGAATCTTCTCACGTTCATGACCCACCCACTCTCTGACCTACCTACTCTGCCACCCACCTTTTCCTTAACTACTCCACTATCTACTTTTCATTGGCCAACCACTCCCCATCGGTTGGTTGGCCCACTTTTCCTTCTCATCGGCTCACTCCCCATCAGCCAATCACTCCCCTGATCGTCCGATCTCTTTTCTCATCGGCTTCTTCCTATCGGTCACCTACCCCTCATCGGTTTCTTGCGCCCGTTACTCTCTTGTCATGGCCACCGAGTCAGCCCTTATCTCCGACACTCTCCCAGTCACCGAATCTATTTCGGCTCTCGACGCCTCTAACCACACCTCAGGCACTACCTCGCCGATCTTCTCACCACCCTATGTCGCTATCAATGTGAAATCTCACGTTCCCATTTCCCTCGACCTCAATGCCAACTACTTTAAGTGGGTATTTTTCTTTAAATCTCTCTGTGGAAAGTTTGGCCTCTGGTCACACATCGATGGCTTCGCTCTACCTCGACCCGATGACCCTCAGTGGGACATCGCCGAGTGCTGCATACGCAACTGGTTGCTTGGCTCGGTCGATGACTCTGTCCTCGACCTTGCCATAGAGGACACCGACCCCACCGCCCGAGATCTATGGGTGGCTATCGAGCGGCTCTTCTTTGCTAACAAGCAGCCGCGCGCCATCTTCTTACTCAATGAGTTTCACTCCATGGTATAAGGAGACTCTTTTATCTCATCGTACTACCAGCGCCTTAAGGTAAAGGCTGCCGCTCTCCGTGATGTCGGTCACCCTGTGACCGACTCACAACTCGTCCTCGCCCTCCTACGAGGACTTAACTCATGCTTCTCCAACACCACCGACGACATCGCCAACTCCACACCCCTTCCGTCGTTTGCCCGGGTCCATGACATGCTAGTTCTTAAAGAACTCCGCCTAGCCAACGATGAGAAGACCGTGGCCCACATAGCTCTCCTTACCGCAGCCGATCATGGCTGGCGATTCTCATGTACTACCGTCACTTCTCGCAGCTCTGGTAGCCATGGTCCTAACCATGGCAACACAGCTCGCACCGGTGGCACCAGCAAAGGCAAGGGCAAGGGCAATGGCAAGAACTAGCACGGTCCGATGCAATCGTGACCTGCTCCAGTCCCTGTCCCGTATGCTGGTTCCATGGGTTTGTGGCTCTGCTACAACCCCTAGGCACCCTAGCCCCAGCCGCGCAGTCCCATCGACTGGCAACCAGGGGTTCTCGACGCCCATCCTCAGGCCCACCTGGCATCGGCTCCCATTCTGCTGCCTCAACCGATACTCCCGCCACTACCCACCCAGTCGGTTCCCTCCTGGAACCAGGCTAGCTTCGTCGCCGCTCTCAACCAGATGACGCTCCAACCTCAGCACCCTTGGGTGCTGGACTCTGATGCGTCCTCTCACATGGCGTCATCGGCTGGTATACTCCGCTCTTATCATTCCTCCTCTTCCCCCATTGTCACCATCGGCAATGGCCACTCTCTTCCTGTCCAATGCCGTGGTGACTCCTTTCTGTCTACACCCATAATTAACCTTTCACTTCGCAATGTCCTCATTGTTCCCTCACTTATTTACAATCTAGTATCTGTTTGCCAATTCACATGAGATAATAATTGTTCAATTGAATTTGACGCTTCTGGTTTCTCTATGAAGTATATCCCAACCCGGCGTCAGATCCTTCGCTGCAATAGTAGCGGTGACCTCTACACCATCCCCACCGCGCCGTCTACTCTACACGCCAGCGTCGCCCTTTCCACCAACCTCTGGCATCTTGGCTTTGGCCATCCCGGCCCCGACACTGTCGCCAACCTCCGTCGCAGCGCCTCCATCCGGTGTACCCACAACAGTTCCACCATTTGCCACTCGTGTCAACTTAACAAACATGTGCGACTGTCCTTTTCAAATTCTATATCTTGTACCTTGCGACCTTTTGAGCTAATACACTGTGATGTATGGATTTCTCCGGTTAAGAATGTCTCTGGTAATCAGTATTATCTTGCAATATTTGATGATTACACACACTATTGCTAGACTTTTCCATTCACCAGCAAGTCTGAGGTCGCCTCCCACCTAACTAACTTCATAAATTACATCTCTAACTAGTTCAACCTCTCCATTAAAGCTCTACAAGCTGATAACGGTATGGAGTTTATCAACTGCACTGTTCAAACCTTCCTCACCTCTAAGGGTATCCATCTACGCCTCTCCTGCCCTTACACCTCTCCTCAGAATGGCAAAGCCGAACGCCTACTTCGCACACTCAACAACATAATTCGTACAATGCTATTTTATGCCTATATGCCTGTAACTTACTGGGCTAAAGCACTAACCACTGTGACTTACCTCCTCAATCAGCGATCATGCTCCTTCGTTCGCCACAATGTTTCATACACTCTTCTGTACCGCACGACGTCCGACTACTCCCACCTACGCGTTTTTGAGTGCCTCTGCTACCCCAATCTCATCGCCACTGCTCCTCACAAACTTGCTTCCCTCTCCACCGCCTGCATTCTCCTCGGATATCTCTTATCTCACAAGGCATACTGATGTCTCGATCTTTTCACCTGCTGGGTCATCGTCTCTCGACATGTCGTTTTTGATGAGACCTGCTTCCTTTTCGGTCTGCTTAATCCTAGATCCTTATCTAGCGATCTCGACTTCCTCCTTACCAACAACGTGCCCTCTCGGTCTTCTCCATTGATCTTACCTCTGGCCCCCTCATCGGCCGTTTCTGAGGACTTACTGCTCAGCTATCCCACTACTCTTCGGTCCGATGCTACTCACATCGAACCCCTATCGACCACACCACTTTCATCGGCTTCGGCTGATCCTGTCTCCTTTCCATCAGACACCTCACCCCCATCGGCTCCTCAGCCCTCATCGGCTCATAACCACCCATCGGTCCATCCGCTTTCATCGGCTCCCCCTTCCTATCGGCTGCTCCACCTCCATCGAACCGACCAAACCAATCGGCCCATCCACCCCCATCGGCTCCGGCCGATCTAGTTTAGCCCTTTCCTCTCACATATAGTCGTCGATCCCGAGCCGATGACGCCCCTTCCCATCTAGTCCTCACCCCACCTACCACGCTCCCCTCGGCTCCCGTCCCCCTCCACATCTCACATGATTACCCAATCACAAACCGGGTCTCTTCATCCCACCAAGCGCTACGGGCTCTCCGCAGTCCATTGTCCTATCTCTTACAAACCAGTGACTTCTCGTTCCGTCCTAGCCGATCCTCAGTGGTGCGCATCCATGGCTAACGAGTACAAGGCTCTTATAGACAATGAGACCTGGCGTCTCGTCCCTCGTCCTCTCGGTGCTAATGTTGTGACCGGTAAATGGATCTTTAAACACAAGTTCCACGCCGATGGCTCACTTGCCCGTCATAAGGCACGCTGGATAGTTCGGGGCTTCTCCCAACGCCCTGGTGTCGATTACGGCGAGACCTTCAGTCCCGTCATCAAACCCGCCACCATCCAGGTCATTCTCATCTTGGCTGCCTCGCACTCTTGGCCGATCTACCAGCTCGACATAAAGAACGCCTTTCTTCACGGTCATCTGACGAAAACGGTCTACTGCTAGTAACCTCCAGGCTTCGTCAATCTCTCTCATCCTGACGATATCTGCCTCCTTCAGTGCTCCCTCTACAGCATCAAACAAGCTCCTCGAGCCTGGTACCAGTGTTTTGCTGTCTACCTTCGGCACATCGGCTTTGTGGCCTTCGTGTCCGATAGCTCTCTCTTTACTCTTTACATCGGCAACGCCACCATCTATCTCCTCCTATATGTCGACGACATTGTTCTTACAGCATCCTCGCCGTCCCTCCTACACTAGATCTGGCTCGACTCCACTTCGAGTTCACCATGACCGATCTCGGTCCTCTCCACCACTTCCTTGGCATCTCTATCACCCGCTCTTCTCACGGGCTCTTCCTTTCCTAGCGCCAGTACGCCATCGATCTCCTCCAGCGTGCGGGCATGGCCGAATATCACCCCACGGCCAGTCCGATCGACACTCGTACCAAACTCTCTGTTACCGATGGCTCACTCGTCGTCGATCCCTCTCAGGACCAGAGTCTTGCTGGTGCTCTTCAATACCTCACCCTAACACAGCTCGACCTCACCTACGCCGTCCAGCAATTGTGCCTCTTCATGCATGCTTCGCGCGAACCTCACATCGCGCTCCTCAAGCGCATCCTTCGGTATGTGAAGAACACACTCTCCAGCAGGTTGCACCTCAACTCTAGCCCCATCGACTCTCTCACCACGTACTCCGACGTAGACTGGGCAGGCTGCCCTGACTCTCGACGCTCCACGTCCGATTATTGCGTCTTCCTCGGCGACACTCTAGTCTCCTGGTCCTTAAAACACCAGACTACAGTGTCTTGGTCTAGTGTCGAAGCCGAGTACCGCGTCGTTGCCCATGTAGTCGCCGAATGTTGCTGGCTTCTTCAGCTTCTCCAGGAGTTCCGTGCGCCTATCTCCTCTACAACCGTCATCTACTGCGACAACGTCAGTGTTGTCTATATGACCGTCAACCCAGTTTATCATCGACGCACGAAGCACATAAAGATAGACATTCATTTTGTCCGTGACAACGCCGCACTATGACAGGTTCAGGTGCTCCATGTACCATCGGCGCATCAGTTCGTTGATATTATGATCAAAGGCCTCTCCACGCCTTTATTCATCAGTTTTTGATCTAGTCTCTGTGTCCGTTCCCCTCCCGCTGCGACTGTGGGGGTGTTAGATCACTAGACCACTAGACTGTATATATATAGACCCGACCTCTATATATAGTGTTAGGGTCTTACGGTATATATTCTTACACTTAGCATTTCTAATTATCTATTTATTTGGTTCTTCGACATGGTAGCTTGACTAAAAATATTCTGAATTTCCCTTTTCTGAGTAGTGATCCACCATCTTTAGATTCTCAGCCCGCGAGTATTTCTGCTATGTATCCCGATGACCGTGGAATTTGAATCTTCATTTCTGCCTTAGCATTATCAATTCATTGATTCTTTGTTGGACCTGTAATTCTTTCCAAAGAATGTATAATCCTTCTTTAGTAAGTGCAACACACATCCTCAGATCACAAAGTCCCTCCTTATCTTTTAAATCTGCATGCTGCAGAAAACTAAACAGGTTAGCTCTGCTTTATAATAGCATCTCCATGCCACAGATAACAAGTGCCTTTACAATGAGATTCTGCACTGCTTGTAATTATGCACAAAGGCCGTTCTTTGTCTCGAATTTTACTAGGATTTTAAACCATTTGCATATGTACTTCTTCATGATTACTATGTTTTGGTTCATCAATGTGTTTGCTATGCAAGTTGAAAACTAAGCTGATGCTAATATACATCCGAATTTTTTTTTGACAAAAAAGTTCCTGGTCAAATGTGTATGAAGCACTGGTATAATCTCATTGCTCTTATGCCAACAAATGTTTGATATGCCCCATTGTAGATAATGTTGTATGACTGTCATGAAGGCGATTTGAAATTTCTGTTCATTTTTTTATATTAATAGCTCACCGTATCTATTCTTATTCACCATTATCTAAAAAGAAATATTTTCTTGTTCACCATGTGAAACATCTTCTACCTCCGTACCAAATGATTCTTCAGTCACAGTTTTACGTAACGTACATCATAATTTATGGTTCGATCAGACGATCACTATTGCTGCATAGTTGTCATTTGGCAGTTTATGGCTCTGAACTTCTCAGGAGAGAAATCTGCCACTAAAATTCTCATGGAACACATTCTATCACTGCTGGAAATGGAATGGACAACGGCTACTACTAATAACCTATATCTTTGTGTGTCACCGGCCAGTAAGGAACTATTTGATTCTGACGTGCAGTAACGTGGCAACAGTTGATGTTAAAAGTATAGCTTTCTTATGGTTCAGCTCATTGGCGACCAAATTCAGACACGATCTACTACAACATTGATTATACTGTTACTATTGGTAGTTTTGATTAATTAGCACCTAACAAGGTCGTGACAGGACGAACATTTGAAGTTTACTACAGAGCACAACACTCATAGGCTATCACAGCCTGTTGTCTGTTTTTTTAGTTATTTTCATTTCAAGTAGTGGATGACACTAACCATACTTAAACTTCACATTGTTTGGCTACTTTTGGGTGCAAAATTTAGTCCACGTGATACCCAGTTAGGACTTAAAATTTGACTAATTCAAGTCGTTTCTAATGTTTTGTCTGATTAAATGCCATTCTGTACCAAGATTTGTAATTTCATTTCATAATGAAATATATCCCATCATCTTAAAAAAAACTGTACAACTAGAGAACCCAAGAATAGCATTTGTTGAGTTGTACTTTCATTGTCTAAAAAAAGAACAGCATGTAGCTGTTTTGATATTGGATTATGACTCCATGTTGACAAAAAAAAAGACATTGGTGCATAGTTGGTTCAGTAACAATGCAATGTGTTATGACTCTTAAATTCTAGCAGCGAGGTGGAACCCTCACCTGCTCCTCCCATCTCTCCTTTCTTTCTCTTTCATGACAGGATGCAGCCATCACTTGTGAGGGAGACAGACACCTGACTACCTGAGAAGAAAAAAAATCAAGAAACCCAATCCCTTCTTGCTGCTTCATCTCATGCTATAATATCATCTCTGAAGCATCCTGCAGAGCCAAAGAGCTCTACAATGGCACTGTCGTCGTTGGATAGTCGCAAAGATCGCCGTCGCTACCGTAGGCTGTCGTCGTGGATGGAGGCTAGCACAGCAGAAGAGGCAGATGGTGCAGTGCTACTGCTGCTGCTGCTGCACGAAAAGAGCAAGAGCTGATGGAATTTGTTGGAGCTGTGTAGGCAAGTCTGACGCTTGGCTGTTTGGTTTTAATCAGATTTTCTCATACCGTGTTCTTGAGAGAGGCAATCCCTTTCCCCTTCAATTTCTCTACTTGTCTCGTGTTTAAGATTCGTTGTTCATTTGTGATTCTGTGTTGCTTCGATTGTTTTTCTATCCTTGTGTAAAGATCATTTGATGGTATTGGTCTACAAATAATAGATCTGTGATTGGTGCATGAGAGATTCTGTGAGGAAAGTGGAGTTGTTACTTTGTGTGGAGGTTGTAGAAAAAGAGAGTGAGCGTGACGCGTGAAAGAAGCTTGATCATGCACAAGATATGTCTGCACGTCTGAATGACTGAACTGGCATACGTGTGTCGTGTATCATTCAAAACTCCAATGAGTTTTATATTACCTCTCTTCACTTTTAATTTAGTGCTCGTGTATCTGGAAAACTGAATCTCTACCCCGTTATTTTGTACCTTCGATGTTGCCTCTGTATATCAAACTTGTACCCTTTATCAAGAATCTTCAGTTTCAGAACTGAATAAGCTTCTGTTTCACAACTCACGTAGCAGGCTAGTGTTTGTACTTTCGGGCAAGGAAATGCTTCCAGGCTCGTGTTTCTCTGTTAGGGCTCCGTATTTGCGAACTGAAAAGCATTCCAAACCAGTCATGTCATGATCATGAGATATATCTCCCAGTTTCAAAGATCATGAGATATATCTCTGACTCTGAGTGAACTTCACTGTTAAAATTCAGTTATTCCATGCACCGAAATTTCTTTCATGACACATGCAACGTTCCTACTCTCATAGTCTCATGATGGAAACAGTGTCGGTGTAATGCCACCATGCATGCCCTGAACTTTTGGATATTGGTACTGAGAAGATACCGGCAAGTACTGCTGCACTTTGTAATGTGTTCTTAAAAATGTTTTTTTGGAAAAAAAAAACCACAGCATAGGTGTGAGGCGAGCATACAACGGAATGGAAGGCAGAGAATTTCTGATAGTCAATAGGACTAAGGATGACAAGAAGGAAGCGACGAGGTAGGTTATGAGTTATGACTTCGCATGGCGAGTCCCTGAAGAGCTCGTCGCCGACCGACCAATGCAACATGGCGTAGCTGCTGTACGCGAGACAAATCCACAATGACGGCGCACACCAACCCGGTTGAAAACTGCAGGAGGAGCGGTACGGCGCGGGTCCGTGCCGGCCGGGGCGTGAGCCGGTGCGATCCGTCATGCGCGCGCGGTTTTCCTTCGGCTTAACGTGAGCCGTCGCCGTCACCCCAGTCCGCGCACATGGACACGGCCCATGCCGGGGTTCGCCGCGCCGCGCGCGTGATCCACGTGTGGCACCGCCTGGCTGTAGGCGGCCACCCAACTTCGCCGCCGACGAGAGGTGGGCCGGGCTGCCGGTTATATAGAACGGAAGAAATCTTGTCTTGCGCCGGCCGGTGGCTCGGCCAATCTCGCCGATGCCGTTCACCAGTCACCACCGAGGAACAGTGTTCGCTATAGACATGCTTGAAGTGACAATGGAGAATCTGCAGCGAATCATCTATTCACAGGATTGACTGGACTGCTTTGAGTTATTTCAGGGTTGAAAGTTCTAAAAACTGACATATCACGCAAACATGCTTGCACAACAGCACAAGCAGGGAACAAACAAAAGAGCCTAATCAGAGATGTAAGTACAGTGTCATGTCAACTCATCCTCCTTTTCATGCAAATGTACTAGTTATAACTTTAATATTCAAATCCAAAACATAACATCCATTCCAACAAGGAGTCCTCGAGTATATCAGTATATGGGGTCTTGCCTCTTAACACCGCCAGAAACGCATGTTTCAGTTGGCAAGTGAACTTAAAAACCCTACAAAATTACAAAATATGTCGATCTGCATTAATTTACACCAATGCAGCAGATGTGCTTGGGTAAACGTTTCAATTTATGCCTTCACTTGTTAACCAAAGCGCAAATCAATCGTAACTATTCAGACTCTGGTTCGCATGGTCTCCATACTGTACCCGTAGGTTCATCCATGAGGGCTATGCCTTTGCTACCCAGCTGTTTCCTGATTTGGTCAGACACATCAAATTGCTTGTTTCTCCTTGCAGCAGTTCTCTGCTCAATTTGCTCCTGTAATAGTTCTTCAGTTAACCCTGCTCTCTTCAAAGCTTTGTCCTTAAGTTGCTTCAGTGCCTGCGGAATTCAAATTGTCCATATCACATGTAACCATCATAAGAGAAAAAAAAAAGCCTAGAGTATGATTTTGAGTTACCTCTGCCAAGGAAGAAGGTGGCATCAGACCAAGGATAGATACTTTGTTTTTAACTTCCGTCTCAAGTGCAAACAAAGCTTGAATATATTCTTCTGGTTGTTTCTGTGCTTGCTGCTGCTTCTGCTGCTGTTGTTTCTTCTTTCGCTGCTCTAGCTTCTGTTTCAACTTCTGAAAATGGCGACACAGTAGATGAGCCACAAGCAAGGGAAGTATAGTGCAACAAGAAGCAAAACATTCAAACAGAGAAGCAAAAGCAACATAATTAACATGCCTTAAAATCATTCAAATTGCTGTTAATTGCCTTCAGCAGGTCCGTGAAGCCATCCAGAACATCTGTTGTTCTAAGATCATCTGCCATAGATTCCAAGAATTCTGAATGGTGTTTGTTAACCATATCTTGCTCCTCAACAGGAACTGAGACACAGATATTCTCTCCATGGTATTGAGACAACACTTCCTCACAGTCGTATAAAGTCTGCACACAAATTATTTTCAGTGAAGAAGGAAAAAGAAGACAATTTAATACCCAAAACTCCTCACAATAACTGGATGGATATTAACTTAATGACTAATATTAGGCAAGCTGAGCACCTGATATATATAGTAGACACGATCAGATGCTACCGCAAGTGCTTTGTCAGAGTGATTCACATCGCCTCTGTAATGTGTGCGCATCAGGAAAAACCTCAAAGCCATTGGATGGTATAGATCAATAATCTGAAAGAAAACAGCTGTCAAAAACCTAAAGCCTAAATTAACAACATAATTAATTGAAGAAACAGCCAGGAATCCACCCCTTACATCTCGGATTGTGAAGAAGTTTTTATCTGACTTTGACATCTTCTGATCATCCTTGTTAACAAACCCATTGTGCATCCAACATTTGACCTCACTTTCTGGATAAGCTGCCCGGCTTTGTGCAAGCTCATTCTCATGATGAGGAAATATCAGATCTTTCCCTCCACCATGGATATCAAACACATGTCCTAAATAGTGAGCACTCATTGCACTGCATTCAATATGCCATCCTGGCCTACCACGGCCCCAAGGGCTTTCCCAGAAAGGCTCACCTTCCTTAGCAGCCTGAATACAATAATACACAGAAGATAAGCAGAAAGTAACAATGTACAAGAGTAATCTGTTGATATCATTACATCAAAATTACCTTCCACAGTGCAAAGTCTGCAGGGTTCCGCTTTCTTGTATCAACAGCAACCCGCGAACCAGCAAGATTATGATCTAATTTCCTTCCAGATAAACTGAGATACTCAGGGAAACTATCAACTGAAAAGTAAACATCTCCTTCCATAGCATAGGCTTTCCCATTCTCCATTATCTGGCAAAAGAAAGCACACAAAGTGGGAAAAAGCTAAGCTTTTCTCAGAGACAAATAGACATAGGAGTACAATATAAAAGGTATATAGGAATATTATCGATTCAGTAGGCAAAATGTTATACGCAGTAAGTCATACATGGTTGATCAAGCTAACAACACAGATAATGCACAACAGTAAATATAGGACTCTGTATTCAAAGAAGCAATGAGGTTTCACTTTAATTTGATTTGTACAATAGCAACTAAATATGAAATTTTAATGAGTTATGCAGCTGAATTTGTATTATATGATGCATTAGTTGAAATACCTTGATAATCAACTCTATAATATGTTCAATGTGATCTGTTACACGTGGCTCGCAAGTTGGGGGTAAGCACTGGAGCTGAGCCATATCAAGAAGGAATTCATTGATAAACCGGCTACTCAAGCTAGTTACAGTTTCGCCAGCTTCATTTGCTCTTTTGATAATCTGCAAAACCAGAAAATTTTCCAGAATCACTACTCAACTCAACTCAAAAAGAAAGAGAAATTAGTTTATCAGCAATGAAATTCAGAAAGATAGTCTATTTTGAGAAAGGAAGACCATACCACATGTCATAAATCTTGAATCACAAGGAGATAGCAAATGGAATGAAGTTTTGCCATGAATAGAAAATGTAAAATAACAGAACCATGCAATTTCTAAAAGCTAATCCTGTCCCCAGCAAAACCTTGTCTTCTCACGGTTTATACCGAGATGCTTTCTATAAAAGCAGGGCATATGGCCTATGGTCTAAAAAAACTTGGTTTCTGCTCTATGTATCATGCATCCATGTCAATGACAAGGTGCCAAACTGTCAAGGGTGAATGGGTGAGGACAACTATGGCACTAGCAATAATGAGCAATAGATAGCTCATTCAATAATAATAATAAAAGCTTCTACACAGCTCATTCAATATAAAAACATAGTGCTCCTTCCATTTTGCCAACTAAACACATACCACTAGAATGGTGGAGACAAATAATTACCTTGTCATCAATATCAGTAAAATTGCGCACATATTCAACCTCGTACCCCAAGAATTTGAGATACCTACATGAAATAGAAGACCGATTTTAGGATAAAGTAATTGATCAAAAATGTTACTAAGGTAAGCATCTTACAATTATGCCTTTTAAGCTCAAAACTAGCATATCAAGGGTTTAATCTATTGTATAAGCCAGCAAACATACATCAAGATTCTAGTAACCATAAGAACCAAATGTAGTCAATAATATATATATATATATATATATATATAGTAAGTACTCAATACCAGTCAGCTCCATGTAGCAGGCATTGAAAAAACCAGTCGTACGGGCATATCACAAACCACAACGATAGAGCTGGCACTACTAGATCACTTTCCAATTGCAAGCACAGATCCAACAATTCCATTCAAAGTAACCATTGCGCTGCTATTTACTGAATTAAAATCATATTCCTTATACAGTCATAAAGCAATAAATTCAGCATTTATAAGCGGAACTCCACCATTTTACACGCATCCAGTCAAAAAAACGAATTCCTAGAATTGAGCATCTAAGCAGCCGTATGAGCACCAGATTGGGGGAGAGAATTACCTATAGAGGACGTCGAAGGCGACGTAGGCGCGCGCGTGGCCGATGTGGCTGAAGTCGTAGGGAGTGACGCCGCACACATACATCCGGACCTTCCCTTCCACAAGCGGCCCGAAGAGCTCCTTCTTCTTCGTCATCGAGTTGAAGAGCTCCAGCTGCGGCGGCGGCTTCGCGTTCTCCGCCATCGCGAGAGCGGAGAGGGGAATGAGAGGGCTGGACGAGCTAACCCTAAAACTGGCGGCAGCGTGGCAGAAGCAACAGCCAGCAGGGGTGTAAGAACTGTGAAGCGATGGTAATTTTGCGCTGGAACCCCTGACTATCTTTTAATTTGTGGGGATTGTGATTTACAGTACGGAGCATCTACTTTGTTTTAATGTAATAAGCACCCTGTACTATCAGATAATCAGCGTACGTACATTCGTATCTGAGATTTGATGTAGAGCACGGCGGCCGTGCCCAGTTGCCAGCGAGATATCAGAACACGATAGTTTCACAAGAAAATCGGTTCATAGGAATCAGGAAAATTTTGCCACAGTAACACTCATACGTTGCTTTGAGTTAGAAGTGGCAAAAAGCTTGTATCTAAGTCAGATAAAACTAATTTTAAACGGGCCAGTCGGTCAGGAAACTCAGCATAAGCACAAGGTGTGTAGTAGAGTACTGTTCTTGGATTGCGGAGTTTCGAGCAAAAGAGAAAATAGTCGACCCATAGCAAATCACAAAGCTCAACTTGGCACTTGTATATATAAGGATTTTATGCATCCCAAGTTCCAACGTTCAACTCTATTTCAATTTACAATTCTCTTGCTGCAGAAGCAAAATCTGACAGCCACCTCATCAGTCACAGCGCATAAAGATGTCCGCACCGCAAAAAGAATCTAGCCTAACGTTCCGCGTAATAACATTGATTTGCATGAGCCGGAGCATAAGTTAGAAGTCCATCCCGCTCATGCCACCCATTGCGGGTGCTGCCTCCTCTTCCTTGGGGATCTCAACAATAATAGATTCCGTGGTAGTCAATAGTGAGGACACACTGCAATAGAGAACAGAAAGTAAAAATGACGTCCCATACAAGAAAAGCTGGATATTTCCAAGCTAAAACCATAACATATTTCCAAGCTAAGGCTTCAGAAGCTACGAATTGAATGTTCAATCTACAATGCAAATACTGCAGCTAATATTTTCACAATTCAGACCAAAGCCACAGGAAATTTAAGGAACAAAAGTTTTGGTTCAGATACTTTAGCTACAGTTTCAATATAGATATTGTGTTTTATGTAGAGAAGGGAGTGGCGTTGATCAAAACACTTTGACGTATAAGACTTACGAATAGTACCTCGCAGCATCCACCAGAGCTGTTCTGATAACTTTAAGTGGGTCAATGATACCAGACTTCACCATGTCAACGTATTCACCTGAGTTATAAGTGAAACATGATTTAGATAGATCCTAGTTCCCAACAGAGCAAAAGATTAGAGGAACTTTGCACCCTACCTTTAGCAGCATCATAACCTAGATCAGTATTATCCTGTTCCAAAAGCTTGCCAACAATGACAGATCCTTCTACACCCGCATTTGAGGCAATCGTGTGCACTGGGGTCTGCAGCATTATCCAGACATCAGATGGTGCAAGAAACAGAGGAGCAATTGAAAAGAAAATGAATTTTAGAAACCTTCAAAGCATTTTGAATGATCTGGACACCGATCTTTTGGTCAAAGTTTGCAGTCTGCAATTTATCCAGGTCTTTTGATGTATAGAGAAGGGCAACTCCACCACCTATGTAAATCAGGATCAGATATGATGTTCTACCATATTGATATGCTGCTAAAAGTAAACAAAATAGCAGCGATGCCACAGTACCTGGTACAATACCCTCCTCTACTGCAGCTTTGGTAGCATTTAGTGCATCGGTCACTCTATCCTTCTTCTCACCAACCTCTGCCTCACTAGCTCCACCAATCTAAAGGAAAGAGAAATATTCACTCACAACTCAGGACAATCACTAGAATCAGTAATAGTAGAATATTCTGCCACTTTTCTTATCATCAATATACAACAAAATACGGAGCAATTACCAAATAATCTACTTCAATCTGCCGATTTACACATTAACTAAATTTTGAAAACTAAAATTTTAGATTAGTAAGACTTCCACTGACGCAATATTGGCATTCTAGAGTTACAAATTTCAAGCACAGATAATGAGTTCCACCTTTAAAACAGCAACACCACCACAAAGCTTTGCTAATCGCTCCTGTAGCTTTTCCTTATCATAGTCAGAAGTGCTTAGCTCAATTGCAGATCTCAGCTGTTGGAAAAAGAATTTTACAGTGGTGTCACCAATAGAAAACTTATAGTGAGAATCACGTGGTTTCATGTTTGAAGGGATTCATATAAAACTAAATTAGCATAGAATGAACCTGCTCAGCTCTCTCTTCAATGGCCTTCTTATCTCCAGCTCCATCAAGGATGACCGTGTCATCCTTAGATACTGTGACCTGTATTTTGTACACTTGTATTACAATTCTCTTAAGTATAAGAAGACTAACACAATGCACAACCAAGCACATATTTAAGGTGATGATTGTAATTGAGACACCAGGCTCTAAAAACTTGTTAGTTTTAAAACATGGGTTCAAATGTTCAATCAACTTTAAGCAGAGTAAAAAAGATTGGTGCATACACACTCTATAACACCTTTTGTCTTTTTATACATTTCTCGTGCCAGATGATTATATTTTGTAGTGATTGAGAAATGTGCGATTCATCAGCAGACAGATTGTCTTACCTTCTTGCAAGTGCCCAGCATCTGAGGCTCAAAATTCTCAAGGTTCATTCCAAGTTCTTCAGTTATGACCTAGTTCAATAAAAGGTAGATAATTCAACAAACAGGACATGGTCTCAAAAATGTGAAATGAGCAAAGGAAAAAAAGATTGGCTTACTTCTCCCCCAGTAATGATAGCAAGGTCCTGTAAGTTGGCTTTCCTGTTCTCCCCAAACCCAGGAGCTTTGACTGCACAAACCTGCAATTCACACACAATGAGACCAGATAATATATAAATAATGGGTCACAAAGAAAAAGTAGGGACAACACCAACCTTAATGCCTGCACGAAGCTTGTTAATAATCAGAGTACCCAATGCTTCACTTTCTACATCCTCTGCAACGATAAGCAGAGGCTTTTGCTTCTGTTTCAGCAGAAATTACAGGGCATTAGATTGCACTTAGAATATTAGATTGCAAAATAAGGTCATAACAACAAAAATCAGCTGCCAAAGAATACCTTCAGAGCTAATTCCAACACTTTCACCACTGCATGAAGGTTGGACACTTTCTTGTCATGTATCAAGATCAGTGGGTCGTTTAGTTCCTGTAACAGATGAAATAAATTATAACCAAGATAATTTGTGTTAAAAATATATATTGACATCAGCAGAAATACTCACACATTTCTGGTTCTTTTGGTTGGTAATGAAGTAAGGAGAGATGTAACCTTTGTCAAGTTTCATGCCTTCAACAACTTCAAGCTCATTGTAGAGAGTGTTACCATCCTAACAAATATTTCATGAAACTTAGATCAAAACATCATGGCATCCATACATAGCTTGAAAGAGCTAGATAAAAGACTTAAAGTATTCTAGTAGATGCTCAGAGGAGACCAAAAAAATAAAGCAGGTATTCTATCACAGCTAGTCATGCAAGATACTAGCCTCCAGAAGGAATAGGAATTCCTCATGGTGTGCAGACAATGCAAACATCTACATGAGTGAATGACTAGAGAACACATAAGGTTAGAGCAGGGGTCGTATGGACCAAAAAGATATGTTCCTCAATCCGTGAAATTAAAAGAAAAAACCACATGTAATGGCAATATAGTGTAACTCTCAGTATAGAAGAGTTAATTCGTAGCTATGACAGATTTAAGCTTCAGCCAATTCTTTTTAAGATGAAAATAAAAGGTCTATGTGATGGGATAACAGTGCTGCAAAAATGCCAAGTTGTCCAGAGTGTTGACTCACCGTAATAGTGATGACTCCCTCTTTACCAACCTTCTCCATAGCTTTTGCAATGAGCTCACCAATTTCCCTATCCCCATTAGCTGATATGGTACCTACCTGTAAAAGAGAATAATGAATACATATAGCATGAATGTCTTAGGGAGAACTGAGAGAAGAGAGGAAAAACATGACAGCGTTCTAACTCATCATAGATCAACATTTACCTGTGCTATTTCCTCTGATGTGCTGATCATTCTGGCCATGCCTTTTAGGTTTGTCACTACTGCATCAACAGCCATGGAGATACCACGTCTCAAATCCATCGCATTCATTCCAGCTGCTACGGACTTGCAACCCTCAGTGAATATAGCTTTTGCAAGAACAGTAGCACATGTTGTACCTGAAAATGTTTGAACATCAGCGCCTGCTAATGGAACCAATAACATACACCATAATTTATTCCTAGTAGTCAATGTTCTCAGCAAAGCATCACCAACAGAGCAATAGAATAAAGGGGAATATTAATATGACTAATTGAGACAGCAGGAAGGTGACTTAGTGTTGTATAATCAAATACCAACCCATCATCAAACTAACCTAAGGCATTCATCAATACCCTTTCGACAGACAGGAAACAAGTGTAATAAATGTCTTCGTTAAACAAAGAAGTAAAAGAAACATTGAGCACCCAAAAAATTTCCAATAAGTTGAGAGCAAGCAACAATTGAACCAAAACAAAAATTTATTATCAGAATAAATTGCTTGTGATACACCCAGTCATAATATCAGAAGATAAATCCAATAGAAAAGCAAATCAATGGGCAATATTTGAGCAGAGTTAAGTCATACCATCCCCAGCAGTGTCGTTAGTCGCATTAGCTACCTGCTTCACAAGGCTTGCACCAACATTCTTAACCCTGTTACTGAATTCAATGCTCTTGGCAACGGTCACTCCATCCTTTGTAACTTTAGGAGAACCAAAGCTTTGCTCAATAACAACAGTGCGCCCCTGCAACATAAATACATTGAGCTCAACACTGTTTGCATGATAACTCTCAAAATGTACTGTTAAAATTCCATAAAAAACTAAAAAAGAAATCTAACATAACAGAAATTCTGTAACCGACTAAAAGGGGACCATAACAATACTTGTTTGGCAGCCACAATTAGCATGTCCTTCGTCATTTTCACTGTCACAGGCTCAAAGCTTATATATGCATGCCACAACATTAGGCTTTTCTAATAATGTAATGCATGTGGTTGTGTCGTTATCCGCATATGCACAAGCAGTTTCAACAGAAAAGCATGCATCTTGCCCAAACCTAATCTCAGTTATACACACAATCTACACTACAATCAGACTCTCAAACCATGAATTCTGCACGAGCACAGGAACAGTGGTTACACCTTAGGACCCATTGTCACTTTGACCACATCAGCCAACTCCTCAACGCCTCTCAACATCAAGGCCCGAGCCTCAACACCGAACTTGATGTCCTTGGCAGCATAGTTTCTACTCAAGGCGAGACTACTCCCAACCTGCTCAGCATCAGACGCAAAGCAACCCAGCAGATTAACACATTAGCCCAATCACAAAAACTAAATCCAAACCACAAAGCATGGGATAGAAATAAGAGTGCCCAATCCATCACAACGCTAGATTAGCACTCCAATCAGCAATGGGCACAGGAGCAGACAACTCCACGCTAACCCATCACCTCCCAACAGAAACCTGCTCACCTGACGAGCACTGCTCCCGGCTTGACTGCACAAAGCAAAACGCACGTTTCAGCGACAGGATTAAAAACAACACCCCCAGTGCGGTGGCACTGCGCCACGGAAAGCAAGCGCGCGGGATCGGTTAACTCACCGTGCCTTGGAGGCGAGGCTGGCCGCCGCGCGGTACATGGCGAGAGAGAGTAAGGAAGGGCTTCGAGCTTCCGGGTGGGTTCGGAGGCGGCGACCCGGAGAACGGCGGTGAGAAAAAGAGAGAGAGAAACGCGAGGAAGGGGGAGAGGCGGGCGGGTGGGTGGGGTTTCTATAAGGGTCCGTCCAACCTGAACGGGGGGGTTTAGGGTTTAGTAGTGGGGAATGGGCCGCATCGTGGGCCTTCATGAGGCCCATGAATCCATAGTATCATGGCCTAGTAAAACTCATGGGCCTATCTGAGAAATGGGCTTGTTTGGCATCCAGGAGAAGAAAAAAGTCCATATTGGCACCTTTCAGTCACAAAATTAAATATATATATCGTCACTAATTTTTAAAACCACTGCATATCCAATCTCATAATTTTGGCTGGCATGGCATCTAGTAAAAAAAAATGATAAGACCTTATATGATATCAATATATAAATGGACACCTCACCTTTTTTTCTCCCTCTTCCCCTCCCTCCTCCCCCTCTTCTCTCACCTCTCTCTTCACCCTCTACTCAATCCTCTCTCTTCTCTCCCTGTGGATGTCGCCGCGAGGATGGCCGGATGCAGGTCACCGTCGCAGTGCTCACTTCTCCATCCCATCGATGCAGCCTTCGTCGGATCTGCGTTGCCCGCTCGCCCGCTGCCAAGCCGCCCTACTGCTCCTCTAACCGCTTCCCTCCGTGGCTCAAGCTCCTCACCAGCCCCTACGGGTTCCTCAACGCAGGTCGCCTCCGCCCTTGCCGTCGACGGGGACGCGGCCTCTAATGGTGGAGAAAGAGGGGCGCGCGCGCGAGGAGCTGAGGAGGGTGGCTCCCTTACTGGGCGTGCACCACGGCGGTGACCGCGGCGCAAGAACCGCACCACCTATTGCACCCTCGACACACCGCTGCCAAGCTCTTCACCGGATCTGGGCCGCCGCCGTGCTCTTCGTCGGACTGCACCGCCGCTATCGACCTCGACGAACCGGAGGGGCGGAGGAGATGCTAGGAGGTGGGGCGGGAGTGCCGGGCGAGGGCGATGGCACGGGTGCCGAGGCCGAGCTTGAGGATGCAGTTGCTACTCTGCATCGAGGCTGCCCCGCCGCCGCCGCCGCCCTGCTTGCCGATGAGCCGCTGACTTCATTTGCCGGTGGGGAGAAGCTGAGGAAATATTGGAGAGGACGGAAAGGGAACAGAGCTGCATGTGGCCCATTATTTTTTTTTATTTTACTGACACTTATTCAGTTTTTTTTATTTTTTTATATCAGCGTCACGTGCACACTATACAACAAAACCTGATCATTTAGAAACTGGATTTACACTGTTTTTAATAATTAAAGAATATTTTGCATATATTTTTACGGTTAAGAGATGTAAATAAAATTTTTCCATAGAGAACTTTATGACAAATATCTCTAAAAAAATAGACTACTCCCGATGATGGTAAAAAATGTGAAAATAGGAAAAACTTAAGAATGAAATATCATATCACTAAATTTCTATAGGAATTGAAAACATTTTAAAATTATCGATGATTGACCACATATAAAAAAACACAAGAATTTAGAGTCACAGAAGAAGAAAACAAGAGGTATGACTATATACTTATTTTTCTCTAAAAGCTCTATAAAATTGTTTAATTTTTATATATAAATATTAAAGGAAAAGATAAGATTCAGGATTGGAAATTTTTTATATAAGATTGAAATCCTCTAAATATGTTTTTTCTACAGATGGAGTGTTTGGATGGAGAGTGTGGAAACAGAAAATAAGGAAATAAGGTTTGGGTTTTGGACAGGGATAATTAAGAAAGCCTTATGACTATTCCCATGTTTGGATTGCGGGTTCTGGATTGGGAATAAAATCCTCCAACCACAGGTTTCCTGCCTCTCCATCTCCTCCAGATCCACGAGGAGCAGCCTGTCCCGCCGGCGCTCAGGAGCCCAGCACCGCCACACCTCCCCTCTCCCTCCTCCAGATCCACGAGCATCGCTCAAGAGTCGGGAACCACCCGTTTCTCCAGCTCCTGCGCCGCCGCGCCCTCCTCGGGCTTCCGGTGCCGCTCCACCCCCTCATTTCCCTATTGCACCCTCCATATATTCCCTTTACCAAAGGGGACATGAAATAACCTAGCTCTTGGAGGGCTTATCTGCAAAGGGGATCTCTGGTCTGGTCTCGCCCAACCGCAACTCAACCTGACGTGCCGGCCGGCGAGGCTTTTCCGCGGCCTCTCCGCCGTGGCTCCCGTCCGCTCCCCTCCCAGCTCCCGTCGCATCTTGAGTTTTTCCAGGTCTAGTTGTCGGGGACGCAGCAGCCCATCCCCAACGCCATGGGGTTCCTCGAGGACTTCCAAGCCAGTGAGTTTTTCTTCCTCCGCCCCGCCACGAACCCTAGGGCACACCCCTGCATCATTTGCTTTCATGTATTTTCATGAGGAAATGGTTCGAGATTTCAGGGCATGTCTCCGATTAGGCGTCCCAGGCTCTTCGGCAAATTTTTCCTAGATGAAGTTTGTTGTTATGTTCTATATGACAGTGCCTAAGACTAACGATATGTGGCATACAGTTATGCAACTTCGAATGAAGTGATTGTATTCTGGTTAGGGGTCTCAGTGATGCTTTGTAGTTTGATTACACTCGAAAAACTAGTATTAGAATCACTAGGTTCTCTTCATTAAATTTGTTGTATGTGCCTCAACACAAATAATTTTGTTTCTGTACCGTAGGCCAAAGTGATAAAGCAACATTAAACACTTAACTTTATTGCTTGCTGTTTTTGGCAATGTTCAGAAAAGCGATAAGAAGTATTCGTGTGGTAACCCACCTTGTAGCAGTTTATGCGGTACAAGGTTGGGCATCCATTCCTTGTATGCAGCCTTGTAGACCTTTTCTTAGAACACTATCTTCTGTTATGCAATGACATTATGCAAATTTAGATGATGTATATGAACTTTGCAGTTTTTTTTATCAAGGGTACATGACTTAAGCATAGCTTTATTTCTTTAACATACAATATTTGTAGTGGTTTCCTATTGCTTCTGCTTTTACTATTATACATTCATGTTTCCTTTCACTTTTCGATAAACTAGGATTTACACATTATAGCTGGAGAGTTGGATATAGGCAAGTGTTTGTTATGCGGGTGCTAGGTGGAAAGGATGCTAGATTTCTTGCACTAAATTGTTCAAATGTCATATTATTCTGATTCGACCTGTCTCATGTACATCTATATACATCATACGCTCATATATTACCTCTTTGGTTACTCGCAGGTGTTGAAGCATTGCCAGCTATGCTGCAAAGGAACTATTCATTAATGCGAGAGCTAGATAAAAGCTTGCAAGGTATACCAAGTTTTGTATGCCAGGGTTTTTTTTGCACCCCCAACTGAACCACTCTCTTCATATGCTCTTAACTGTGCATATCAAACTAATCTAAGTACAATGAAGGGTGAGGACAAATCTCAGATGTCTCCTAGAAGATATTTATAATTGTGTGCAAATGATAATTCTATTTTGTTTATAATTTTATAAGTACTGGGAGAAAGCCCGCTGTTCTGCTTTCTTTCTGATTCCTAATGTTCCTTTTAAAAAATAGAGCTATGCAACAACTAGTAGTTTGTATTATACTTGCAGGATAACATTTAATTCTTGAACTGTTGGTCCAATACCAATCATCGTAACTTATTATTATTATTATTTATGATTCACCTCCTAAAACACAGTAAGTATCAGTAGTTATCTGGGCAGTGCCAAAAATTTTAAATGTGGTTGCCTAATAGGCATATCACATAATATTGTCCAAACTAGGGGATACCAGTTATTTTTGTTGTTGCAGTGATGTACATGGGAAGCGAATTTTATTCACCGAGCAAAACATGCAGGCTATCTTAAACTAAGTTCGTCAGATTTCTTCCTTGAGAATAAGCTCCCTGTTGTGCTTCTGATCAGGTGTGCAAACAGAAAATGAGCAGCGCTGTCAGCAAGAAATAGAGGACATTAAGCATGGACTTGAATCTGGAAGCATTACATATGACCCAGCAAAACATAATTTTTCCGATGAAGCAATTGAGGAACAGAAGCATTGTGTTAGAATTGCTGATGAGAAGGTGGCTTTAGCCACTCAGACTTATGACCTGGTAAATAATATGCATAAAATTCTGTTGTTCCATGAGCATGTGTTCATTATCTTTTTCTAATGGTATGGGAAGAACATGAATAAAATTTATTTGTATTATGTTCTCTCTTTCAGTTCTACATCTTATAATGATTTTTGGTACTCCCTTCGTCTCAAAATGGACATGGGTATTAAGAAAGTTGTCGAAATTAAAAGTGGAAAGGTTGTGATTGGTTGAGAACAGAAAGTTGGTGGGAAACTTTAGTGGTGGAAGCTTGTGGTTGGTTGAAAAGAGAATGTAGGTATAGAAGTTGTTATATTTTGAAATAAATTTTAAATGTTAGAAATTGTTATGTTTTGAGATGGATGGAGCATTAAAATTGTCACCACCCAACTGAAAGAAAAGCACTAGTCCTTAAGATTCACTATCTTACTACCTTATGTTCTGTATAAGTAAAACATGCATATACACCTTCTTAGCTGCAATATTGCTTTTGATTCCAAGTAACTTGAAGCAAAATTTTAATCAAATTTGTCAAGGCGTTCACATTTTTATAGTTCCTGTCTTGCTAGGTTCTTCTGCGTATGCTTGCCACAAATGTTTCTAAATTGTGATTATGCAGGATTTTGATTTTGCTGATTTAGATAAATGATATAGGTTGATGCTCATATTCAACAGCTAGATCAGTTTATGAGAAAACTTGAAGAACTTCGACAAGGTAAGGAAGTACCTCTTATGCAACAGGGTGATTTCTTTTAAATTCTTCTTGTTTTGATTTTTCCTTTTTGGCTATTTGTTCTCATTGCTTCGTTACCATGAATTCTGGTGAACAGAAAAGGAAGCAGCTACAGCTGCCACCACCGCAGCTGCTGCAGGTACAACTGTTGCTGCTACTGTAACAGCTAGCGGTGGTACCTCTACTGCTGATAATACTCCAAAAAGTGGAAGGTCTGGCGAAAGAGGCGGAGGGGGTCGAAAGAAGTGTGTTTTGCATCTGAATTCTATAATTAATTAACTAATATGCTAGCCATATTTTCTCACTATGATAGGCAAACTCTCATTTGCAGGACTGCTAAGGTGCCCACTGAGCAACCAGCACCAGCCATAGATTTAGAACTGCCCGTGGATCCTAACGAACCAACATATTGTCTCTGCAACCAAGTCAGCTACGGAGAGATGGTCGCATGTGACAATAATGATGTACGCATCACTTTTCTTCATTCACCTATTACAGTCCAGCTTAACGTGTTCCATTTACATTCCCATGCTTTTGTATGCGTCATTACTAAGTGCCTTGCTCTCGATTTGGCAGTGCAAGATCGAATGGTTCCACTTTGGATGCGTTGGCTTGAAAGAGCAGCCAAAGGGTAAGTGGTATTGCCCAAGTTGCATTGGATTCCAGAAGAAGCGAAAAGGCAAGTGAAATGTGATCAATCTTTGATAGGAGGTACCTTCTTGGTGATAAGTGATGATAGCTGCTTGCACTCCCTACCGTTGTGCCGATGTGGGTAACAAAGCATAGCTCGTACTGTGAATTGCTGTTGTAGCTTCAGTGATGATGTAATGTACATGTTACCCTGAGAAAATGTTGTAGGCATCTTAGAGTTAGGACCAATCCATCATGAATAGCAGTTGTGCCTGTATTGGTGTATCTTCATAACCTTTTTTTGGTGGATGTGTAGGTTGGAATTGTAATCTCTATCCCTCCCATGTGAGCCTGATGCAATCTACACATAGATCTGTTTATAACTAGCCAGAGAGTGAGGTCTAGTCTACTACAGCTCCAGACCTTTACGGCTTTGCCGTTTTACACGCGGCACGCGAAGATACAGCCAATATCTTGGCTGTCCCTTCAGCCTTCAGGCACTGGGATTTGAAAGTATTACCCCGCTGATTTCCCCTCCCCTCCCGGACTTTCACAAGCTTCTGTGAAGTTGTAGACTGCCTAACTCGCGGTAAGATTTCAGAGGTTTCATGCTGTGTGTCGACTGACAGTTTGACATGAGCTACAAGTATTGGCCTAGGCCTCCAAAGCTCTGCTTTGGACCGGGTCTAGAAGAGCAAGGTCCAGGACCAATACCAGTATGTACTACTAGTATGTAGTACTTCTATTAGCATGGCCCAACCAGAACACAACCATGCATTGAGAATCAGTTTGTTTTGGTGACCTGAGCAACATATCTAACAAAAACGTATGCCTGAGAGCTATCCGAAAATTATAATTTGATGAAATCTGCCTGACTAAGCAAGTCTGAGTTCAAGCTGTTTGGTTGGTGACCAACAGCTTGGTGACCTGAGCCTGAGAATTGATGAAATAGGATTATACCTCGATGAGATAGAGAAAAAAACTAATTAAATCGTACTCGTATCAATACTAATTGCACACGTATTAACAGGTAATTATTTGATAGAGAGAAAAAAACAAGGGATCCGATCAAGATCAAAACCAAGCCGTACTTCTGATTTAATTAATAGATGGGGCCACCATCAAATTGTTTATTCCGGCCACAGCGTCGCAAGTTGCATGGATAGTAATTAATCGGTACGGCTTGATTAGCTGCCGCGCCTGAAGCTCAGGCGTCCGAAATCGGAAACCGGACTCAGGCTAACGATACGTGACAGTGATTCAGACCAGGCACCCAAAAACTCGTTCAGGGCTTCAACCAAACAGCACTCAGACTTGTGTCAGGAGAGGTCAGGCCAGGCTTCTTTCCACTAGGCATCAACCCAGCAGCCCCTGACTCTGCAGACTTGCCTATCCTGCAGCGAGCACAGCACAGGCAGTGCCAAGCCATTCTGTTCAACGGCTTAAGTGCTGAAAGGCTTATTAACAAATAATAATAATAATAATAATTTATGAGTAAAACTTAAAACTTATATATATTCTTAATGTTTTAAAAATCAATGTTAAAAAATAAAATTCGATAAAAAACTTTAAAATCAACTTCAAAATTAATTTTTTAAATTTAAATTTTGTGGGGCAACCAATGGCAATGGGGCCAGTGGCAGCCGGCTCGGCACAGTCGCACAGACGAAAAGGCAAAAACCTGCCTCTTGGACAGGCAGGCCACTGACAAACGAAACGCCCCCCTATGGACAGCAGAGCAGAGCTGCCAGTAATTCAAACACTACTGCATGCGTTCGTGCTCTCCTGTACCTGCACTCGGCTGCACCGTGATTAAACCGGCAGCAAAATCATGGAGCTTGAAAACACCCAGAACCTGAAGAATTCACTCGAGGGAGAAGAGATGTGGACAATGGGGACACGGATGCAGTATTCGTCGGAGAAGCAATACTATGTGTGTTCTGAGCTGTGTATTTTTTGATGAAGTTCATGATTCGTTTCATGCACTGGTCTAGAATGCTTGAAGATTTCCTTGGATTTGCATCAGGGGTTGCTGTAATTGTAACCGGGTATTGGTCTCAGGAGGGTCTGTGAACTTTATAGTATTCTAAATTCATAGCTTTGTCTTTCTGCCCTACCTATACGAAATCAGCCGCTGATAAAATTTAAGTTTTAAATTTAAATTTTAAAATTCTTTATCTAAATTTATATTTTAATATTTACTTTTAAATATATTTCACTTATAAATTATTTTTTCTAATAAATTATACAGCTTATTTTTAACATAGGCGCACCAATTGTCTGTCAGATTAGTAGCATCCCACAACGGTCCTTGTCCCCATACGTTCGTTCAATCGATATGGATGCATTGCTTCCACTGTTCAGCTAAGTTCACAGCGACTGCATTTAATACCATTCCTACTCTTGGAAATCACATTATACCATTTATATAACCGAATAACGATGCCACGCTTGAAAATTACAGCAATATGAAACCTGCATGGACACATGTCATGGAGGGTATTTTTACTGTGTTCGTTTTTATCCTAATCATCCACCACTCACCGTTAATCCGACAAACAGCCTCGCTTTCTCTTTCTCCCCTCCACTACAATACAAAAGCTCAAGAACCCACGCACGCGCGCACCCACCCACCCCACGGCGTCTCGCTCCGTCGCTCTCTCTCTCTCCCCACATCCCCCTGAAGGCAGCGCCGGTGGGGGCCCCACGGTCGCCGGCGACCGGAAGCCCTCCGCCCTCGCCGCCGCGTCGTCATCCCCGCCGCGCCGCGTCATTCTCGGACTGGTCCGGTTTTCCCTTTGCTTGCCCCTTTTTGTTTTCCTTCCTTGCACGCTTGATCCGGCGCTTTCTTCGCCGAGCTGTGTTGTTTGCGTCTCCCGGGGGTTGTGGTCTCTGATTCCTCGACCCGGAATTGGAGCGAATTGGCGCGAAGGGGAATGGGATCTTGCCACCTTGGTACCCCCCTTCTGTGCTCTTTTTGGTAGAAATGCCGCCTTTTTTTCGTCCTCGGTCGGGTGTGTTCACGGGGTAAGAGCAGAAAACACCAGCATGGCATCTTCATGTTTCGAATTATCCCTTTACGCTTTAGCTCGGCTCACCCGCAATTCAGTGGGCATTAGCTTTCAATCCGAGATAAATCTCCAGGAAAAAAAATTCTTGTGGCTTCTTGCCTTGGTTCTAAATGTCGCGGTTTCTTATCTTTGCTAACTTGCTTTGGCTGCTTTTTCTGTATTGCCCCAGGCTCTAGCCATGATCTAGCGGAGGAAATTTTCGTTCTTGCAGCTGTTTCCGTGGTGGTGGGTTCGAATGAATAAAGAATGATCAACCTGATTGATTTGAGCGCCGGAGCCAGCGCCAGGGTTGCCATAAGAGATGGTATGTATATGCAATCAACTGACAAGTTGTCAATGATTTTTTTTGCTTGAGCACTTGCCTACATGATTAACTATGTGATGATTTTATCGTTGCAAAAAAGAATCGGTTGATGACTCTTCAGTTAGGAAGGTATGCCATCCTAATTATGGATCTTCAACTCTCCTTGCAGGTTCCCCAGTGCGAGAAACTCAATCGGAACGGAAGGAGTATGCCGATCTCAAGACAGTAAGCTCAGATTTTTGCAATTATTCATTTTACCAACCATGTGCTTGTCAAATGTCGATTGCTTGCAATGAGCTGATTACTGTATGATCCATGTTGGCAGGTGACTGGCAGCGTGCGAAGGAACTCTTCAGGTATGTCGTGTGGTAGTGGTACACCCATGAAGGTGCTGATAGCGCAGGAGATGGCAAAAGAGGGGGACACAAATCAGAAGACCACTAGTGTTGTAGCGAAGCTGATGGGTCTTGATGATGATCCAGCTCTTCCTAACTCTGTTCAACCTTCCAGCAGGAGATTTCTGGATGGCAATTTGCCTGCCACGTTGGCAAGAGTTAACAACCAAATGTCATTTGACAAGCACACAGGCTTCGTTGAAAGTATGGAATATAAGGATGTCTATGAAGTTGGATACCAGCCACCAAGAAGTGAACATCTGAGCAAAGAATTCCTACAAATAAGAAGACCACATGAAGATCATGACAAGAAAAGAATGGATCTTGTCCGCCAGAAGTTCGTTGAAGCAAAGCAGCTAGCATCACATGAGAATCTTCTCCAATCAAAGGAATTCCTCGAAGCTCTCGAGGTTCTGAATTCAAATAAAGACTTGTTTCTCAAATTTCTTGAAGAACCTAACTCGCTCTTTGTGAAACAATCTGGTGAATTTCATTCTGCACCAACATCATCCCAGAGGAAGCGCATCACTGTGTTGAAGCCCACCAAATCAGTGGAGATGAAAGGTGAAAAGGAAATTAAAAGGCATCAAGAACAGACAATCAATGGAAGTAGAGTAGAGAGAAGCAATATGCATAGGAGGTCTAATTCCGGTGGTGGTCATGCCAAAGCAGAAAGGCTTCTGCAGCACGCGCGTATAGTGGTTTTAAAACCTAGGTCTGCTATTACTTCAGTGGAGCATGATAAACTGGATGATTCTGAAGCTCCTGTTGTATCAAGGCATTTGAGTGATGAGATAATTTGGTCAGCACAGGACATGTGCCACCAACATGATGAATCTTTTCGGGATTGCATGCAGTCAAATATGTTCGTCAGAGATAGAGCGTACTATGGATATGCTGAAGAAGATAGCTTCAGTGACTCAGAAATTGGAAGTCCAAGATCACGCCATTCTTGGGAATACATCTACCGGTTTAGCAATCCTTACTCCGGCTCACCTTTAAGCCATGCTTCTTGTTCTCCTGACTCACTTGTAACTAGGGAGGCTAAGAAACATACCTCTGATAGGTGGCGGCCAATTGTATCTTCTAATGAAGTTAGCCAAGAAAAGGTGCTAGTGCGAAGGAGCTTGAGCACACTCGGTGAAATGCTTGCCATGTCTGATATGAAAAAAAAAGGGGCTGCTGAACAAGAGGTCATTGATACCAGTGATCAGTCGTGCAGCAATGAACCAAGACTTGCAATACCATCTAAATGTTCTGTTGATGGAGACGGAGAAAGCTCCCTCAAGAAAATTTCAAGGTCAAAATCTGTTCCAGTCTCATCAGCAGCCTTTGACAGTCTGAGGTTAGATGATGGATGCTCAAATCCTGAACATGAAGAGCCCACATCATCAAAGGAGAAGATCAAACCTAAGAACGGCAAGTCATCTCTCAAGGGAAAGATTTCAAGTTTCTTCCTAAAACGCAAGAAAGCAGGGAAAGATAAGCTTGCCCCATCCCCTTTGGGGACCTTGTGTAGCAGAGTTCCGTTGGCCAGTAATGCATCAATAGTTAACTCAGATGTATCACAGACTGAATGGACTAGCTTACAAGATGATGTTGCTTCAGAAAATTTAGAGAAGTTCGATGTTGCACCAACAGTAGCTCCGGTCAATGAACCAGAAGCAGCTTCTTCATCTAAGGTGCTTTACTTTCTTTCTTTATTTACTTTCTTCTATGGTTAGCTTGCTTCAAATTGAAGTATGGTTAATATTTATTACTAGTAACTTGGATGGGTTTTTTGCAGTCTCCCATAATTACTCTTGAGAAAGCACTCTCATTTGAGATCCGAAATTCCCACTTTGATCAGCCCAGCCCTACATCAGTTCTTGACGCATCATTTGAGGATGCTAGTGAGAAGTCACACAATTCATCCGAAAACACAATTATCGCTAAACAAGGTAAACCATTATTAATTATCATTGCTCTTCATGATTAACCCTTGCTGGTATGACTATGAGCTGTTATTGCTGACACAAAATGAGGCTGTGGCGCCAATAATTTCTGCTCAATCATTTGTTGGCTAGGCCACAGTACTTGTTGCGTCCTTCTCTAAAATTAAACTCAAAATTTATCTTGCTTGCAGAACCTCTATCGAGATCTCTTCCTATTGGATCAATTGCGCGGACTTTATCATGGGATGATTTTACACAAGAGACTACTTTGTGTTCAGCCAAAGGAGATGGTCATGATCAAGATCAATACGAGTTCGTCGAAAAGATTCTATCTTCAGCTGGCTTTGACAACGAAAAGACCAGCAACATTTTCGTGCGGTGGCATTCGCATGATTTCCCTCTAGGCACTGCCGTGCTTGACCAGTTCTTGGAGCGTAAGGTGGAGGATGCCAAGTGCAGGGAGAGGCGGTCAAACCAGAGGCGACTCATCGATTCTGTCAATGCTGCCCTACTAGACATCGGCCAAAGCAAGCTTTGGGGCGCCTACCCTTGCACTGACCTACACGTAAACAATGCACAGAGAGTTGCCAGAAGCGACATGCTAGTTGCTGATGAGGTATGGAGGTTAGTGAAAGGTTGGCTCTCCGACTACGACGGCGAGAAACATATAGTCAATGCGGTGGACAATGTGGGCCTAGTGGCTGATTGGGTTGTCGGCAAGGAGATTCAAGGCAGGTCATGGCCCGAAGCACTGCGGTTGGAGGTGGATGAAATCAGCAAGGAGATATGTGGAGAGGTCCTGAACAAGTTGGTTGGGGAGGCATTTTCAGTACTAGCTGGGTGCCATTGAAGCTGTATTTTATTTTCCCTGCCTGTGGTAACCACCTATTGCTTTTATTTCCAATCTGGTGGAGACCAAGGCTCATGTGCACTCCCCTGAGGCTCTTACTCTTGTGTATATTGCCCCCGTTACTGCTCAAGATGTTCCTCACTCCCTCACTGTTAAATGTCACTGCCACTGATACACTCTACAATTATAACGTTTGTGAAGTGATACAGCTGCATTCCAGAATCTTTTGCCCGCATGCATGAAATTTTGTGTGATGATGAGGTGACAAAACAGAGGCCAGAGCTGGAGGAGGCTCTAAGAAGTGTGCGACCTTTGTGGTAAACTGATTTTTTCCTAGAGTTTGCCACTGTTTATTAACTTCCAAGCAATATTGTACAAGTGTGATAAGAGGGTGGCCATGTGCATCTCTCCTTGAAGGCCTACAACAGTCCAATGCATCACCTTTCCTTCCATCTTTGTTTACTGATTCTTTTGTCCTCCCCTGCCTTCTCCATTTGTTAAACTTGCAGAGCCAGGCAACCTGCATGGCTGCATTCAGCAGGTTGTTGATTAAAAATGAGCAGGTAGGAAGCAAAGTCCATTGACATTCCTGGGGAATAACAGCCTTTTTGCTGATGTGATGAGTATCCTTTAATTCTTTTATGGATCCAATGGCTTACTTCCTAGATGTGCTTTTATAATGATTTGCCTCTTGCTTAGTAGTAGTACTAGAGGTATCTTTTAGGCTAGTGTTTTTTTTTTCTGAGTACTGACTTGTGTGCCAGCTCGGTGATACTGCATGATGTGGTCCCTTTGAGATGAACTGTACCGATCTATCGAGGGCTGATTGCTGGACCTCATGGTCCATGAACACAGCTTCTGGTGCCCATTTACCGGTCAACTTTCTGAATCTTTTAGGTGCAGAGTGCAGCAAGCCAGAAGCCAAGTAGCCAACCATGTCGATGAAGCATTCCTGGTTGTTAGCAGTAAATTACCTGTGCCCTTGGTGACAAGTTTGATCCATTGCTAGCGAAATAATTACAGAAAAAATCTTAAAAGTTCCCCTTGCTCTCAGTCGTTCGCTCGTTTGAACTGTTCACACTATCACTTCCATTGATCAGAAGGCACCTGGCTAATTGGATTGCTTACCTGACCAGTTGTTTTCGGTCGCTACAGTGCTCTGCTCTCTGTCAAACCCTTTTTTTTTCCCTCCTGCTGCAGTGCAGTAAGACTGTGAGAGACATAAATAGCCTATCTGGAAAACAAAGTATCCCTGCCCAGTTGATAATGAATTACCAATCCGTATTGCAACCATGACTGGACTGGTTACCGTTTTTCGTCCAGACATCATCCATTCCTCGTTGGCTTTGCCGTTGCTGATATGGTAGCCTGACGTTTCATTTGGCTCGATCGACAAGCAAAACAAAATGCTGCTGTGAACAAAGCTCTGGCGTGTTCGTGGAGTACATGGCTGTCCATGCTCGTTTTGTTGTTTCCGTTGGATCATGCTGCTTGCGTGAATGCATGAATCGCCAAGTGCCCGACATATGCTTCGTGGAAGCATCCACCAAGGCGAAATCATGCTCATCTGCTGACTCCTGTGCAGTCCAGTTCCTATCACTACTCTGAATGTGTTGCGTTGCCTCTGAACCTGTAGTAATCTGCCATCGCCGCTGTCTTTCGCTGGCCTGGGACATCCAGCTGAAACGGGAGAATCTTTCCATGCCCCTCTGTCTGGCCTTCGACGACAAAACGGCACGATGATTTCAGGTCGTTCTCGCGTGGCGGCTGCTGCTGCTACTCTTGGACTGCAGCGTCTCTCGTCCGGCGTTTTTGTCGCGTCCTCTGTTCGGATCGCTCGCATCGCATGCCGTTGAAGGTTCCACGTCGCGCGTTTGGTCGCTAGCACGCGGCTGTTTTTTTTTTTAAAAAAAATCACGGCGGCGAGCTCGATCGCTGGACTTCGCTGATGGGCTGCTGCCTGCTGCAGCGAGTCTCTGTAAAACTTTTACAGGCTTGCAGCTTCTGACAAAAATAAGAGAAAGGGCAATGAGCTGGCCTGTAATTAGAGAATCCTTGTCATTTCATTTGTTCGATCCAGTGCCCTAATGGTAATGTACTCTGCATACCATTTCTTGTGCACTTTAAGATGAGTTCTTTTGCCTGAGAAGCTAAGCTAATACGACGATCTCAACCATTTCTTCTGTACCTAGTCGATCTATTCATCTGCACGTGATCTGGGCCACCCAGGACCTGTAGAGCCCGCATCGGTCGGCTCTTCAAAATGCCTAGTCCGTGCAGCTGGGCTACATACTATAGTATTACCAGTGCTACTGCGTGCTAGCTAGTGTCTCGTTGCGTCGTATCGATCGGCAAATCATGGCACGAAGCACGAAGCCCTGAATAGCCTGCTTGCGGTTGCAGGTACAAATCACAGGTAGGTCCTTGCAAACTGCAACAGTAGCGATACACTGTACTAACGTTGCTCGGTACAATGGCATCATGGCATGCATGCGTTTGCATTGCATGGCACGGCGGCGAGGCATCGGCGACAGTCACATGCACGGACGGAGCAGCGGCTACCTGCTGCGGCCGCCCCCACGCATTGGATTCGGATTGGGATTGGACCGCGTGGTGTGGTGGACACCACGCATCAATGGCGTACGAGACAACGATGCAAGGACAGGGGAGGGGAGAGGGAGACCAGGCTTGTCGTTGATGTCAGGAGAAGGTAAAGTGGCATTTAACCTCTCGTCGATGTTGTTTTCCTTGGGGTGAAAGACTGAAGTGAAAGTGATATGATACCGGCATATATTGGCTCACAGTAATATTAACTACTTACGCCATAATCTGAAGTCTCACGTATGAATTCTGAAGACCGAAGTTATGGACATTATTTCTGAATGAAAGTAGCACATGTCAACATGATTGGTTTTTGTCACCATATAAAAAGGACAATGCGCCATGATGAGAATAACATCGAATCATGAAGACCCATCACCTTCATTTCAACGACAACCAACAATGCCTCATATACCGACGGTACAAATTTATTCATTACCTCAACGGCGGCACATGCAAATCAAACTCACCCACTGACCTATCTGCAGTCTGATTTGAAGCTTGTAGTCCGTACACAGGCCCAGAGATCCTAGTGGTTCAAATTACCCTAAACAGACCATACAAACTACAGCCCAGAATATAATTTATATTTGAATCCATGAAAAACCAGGCCCAATATTGGTAAACTTGGTCTTGTCTACAAACTAGGACCAATAAACCGGCCCACTCATGTCCAGGGAAGAAAAAAAAAACCGTCCGTTTACTTCAAGTGCACTTCACGTCGTGTTCACCTGTCCACTCCACTTGCCCCCACCGTCCCCACGGCCTTGCCACAACTCACGGTCACGAGACGGTAGCACTACGCCGCCGCTACGAGTTGGTGGGTGCACGAACTCGCCTCCACCACCACCTCGCTTACGCTCCCAACCGCCCGGCAGCTCGCCTCCTCCTCCTCCGCGGCCGCCCCGGGGCTCCGCGTGCGTGGCGGGCGACGGCGAGGATGGCCATCCCCGTCGAGGAGGCCATCGCCGCCCTCTCCACCTTCTCCCTCGAGGTAAGCCCACGGCCGGCCGCTCCCTGCTTGCTCTCCCTCCCTCCCTTGTTGCTCCCGTTCCCAATTTCGGCCCGATCTGCTCGGCCTCGGTGACGCTATGCGGAATGCGGGGCTCGTGCGCCTCCTCCGAGCTGTCGGGGACTTGCTGTTCCCGCGGGTGCTCGAATGGCGTTGCGAACTGGCGCGGTGTAGTGTTAGTGAGGTGTTCGTTCGTTTTTGTGCTCGTGTTCTCCGAGTTTAAAGCCCCAGTAGAAGTGTGAATCTAGGGTTTTGGGTGTCGGTTTGGCTTCGTCGCCAGTCCAAGTTGAGTTAACAGAGGATTGCCCGCTGGTCGTTCGCCTGAATTATAGGGTATTATACTGATGGCGTCCAGATTTTACTTGATTTTTGCTCCAGTTTAAATCTCTGAAGCAGTATAGAGCTGTACATTGTGTGCTGTTAGACGTCTCTGATTTAATTTCATTCGTCCTGATTAGGCATTGATCAGTGCCTTCAGTGATGCTCTGCTGTGTTAGGTACACTTTAAATTTTGCTAGATCTGTTTAGCTTCGAGCCTAGTTGAAATATTTAATGGGGATAATTTGCTTCAAATGCATTGTGTGTTTAAATGTAGAAGAATGTGTGGTGGTCCCGATGGGTTGATATACAGAGGTGTGAGGTTTGCCAGCTCTAGCTGTTGTCAAGCTCATTATCAACCATAACTACTAGAATTCCCTGTTTTGATTTCGAACATAGGAAAAATATCAAAGCTTAGGATTTCATTACCTTGAATTGTCCTATGGAGAAGTTATAGTTATGTTTCCTTGGAACTATTGTGGACTGGATATAACCATGCTCACCCTTATTTATAGTTTGGTCACCACATTTTAACAACAAGAAACATACTTAGTTAGAGTGCTATATGTAGCAATCCACTTTGTTATAGTTTGGTCACCACTCACCACATTTTGATCTCAATCTCAGGCTTATGCATGATTGTGATCTCTTGTATAGTATTTGCGCCCTTTCTGCTTGATCCCTGTTTTCGTATAAACCTGATTGTATTTTAAATTTCAGGATGAGCAACCAGATGTGCAGGGCTTGGCTGTGCTCCTATCAAGTGAAAGATATGCAACTAATAGTCCTATCGGTATGCAGCATGACGATGACTTTCATGTTGTCGTCACTTTTAATTACATTTTGCTCATAATTGTTTTGCTGATGCCTGATGGCAACACCATGAAAAGCTGGAAACATCTACCATGTTGTAGAAGTCTTGATTGATTCTCCATGTTTTGCTGCTGTTATAAAATAACTATACTAGCAAAACAATTGCTTCGGTAGTTTGATTAATGTTGAGTTCTGACAGTTGCTTTTGTTGTCTGAGATTTGCACTTCATTTTTTAGAATACAGTGATGTTGCTGCTTATCGTCTGTCATTAGCAGAAGATACAAAAGCGATCAACCAGCTGGTTCGTGATCCTATATTTTATTAGTGATTGTATCATGGATTCCTGTTACTTTTCAATCTTTTTTACCTGGATTTAAATGGAAGATGATCACTTCTTTCTTCCATTGTTTCTCTGGATGAAAAATGAATCGCAGAACACTCTGATTCAAGAGGGAAGAGAAATGGCTTCTTTGCTGTACACATATCGTAGCTGTGTTAAAGCGCTACCTCAGGTTAGCTTCAGCTAACTATGTACATTCATTTGATTGCCATCCAAGTCACAATAAAAATTTTCAAGTCATTTGGAGATCTACTATTGGTAACAATGAAGAGGACCTTGTTTTTTAACATTTAATTTTTGTTCTTATTCTATATCTCAGTATCAGTCTTCTTTCATTTGTTATGTTAGTTTGCTAGCACCCAACTACTCTCTTTTCTTACTTTTTGTGTATATTCTATGTTGATTTAATCATATCCTTTATGAGGTAGTTCTGTTTGAGTTGATTAGTTTGCTGAAGTATCATATTGTGGACTTTGGTAAAAGATTCTCTCTTTCTATTGTAGAGTATAATTTACTTACTTTTGAGTTCCTTTCTGTAATTTAAATGCCATGGATCTTATCGTACATAATTCTCCAAGTGATGTGCAAATTCTACATCATGAAACACATAATTCCCTACCATGATCTTGAATATCATAGTCTGTAGAACCTTTGAATGCAGCTGCCTGATTCAATGAAGCATAGCCAAGCAGACTTGTACCTTGAAACATATCAAGTTCTTGACTTGGAGATGAGCCGCTTGCGTGAAATCCAGAGATGGCAAGCATCCGCTGCTTCTAAGGTAGTACCTCTGCTGTGTTCAATTACTTCACAGTACCTGTCTCTTCTATAGCTTGCTTGGGACTGAAAGTCTGTGTTGAGTTGACATGTCTCTTCTATAGGTTATCTCATATCTGCTTTTATAAGTGATTTCAATTTCTTTATGGTTAGCCAATTATATTTCTTATGCTAATAAATAGTAAATGAGTACATCCTGTCCAAAGAATTTTGAAACTTCTTTGAAATTTCAGCTAAAAAAAGTTCCTGATTGATCCACACAATGATCATGTGTGCACATGGTGATGTCTATGTTAGGTGCTGATGTGTTATGGCATCTTTAGACTTAACTACCAATTAAGTTGGGTTATATACAGCTCTTAAGTGTAATGTGAGCTTGAAAAATACTATGTGAAGTGGGAAACACGCATTTCCACAGAAATGGCAACCAAAACTTGCTACATTTTGAACTTCTCAAGATCCCAGGAATGAATGACATTACATAAATACAGGCGGGTTTTGCAAACAGAGAAAATGTAATTCACTTGGAAGCAGCTATGCATGTCATAATGAATTAATTATATTTGTCTTGTTGTACACTTAAGTTAAATGCAAACAGTGCTTGAGTTGACAAATGAATAGGACGTGATATTTTTCTAAAGAAATAGTAACAAAGTAGAAAGAAACTCTAGTTGAATATATTATCGTTTTTGGCTGTTTGTTCCCTTCTTGCCCATTTTGGGATTTCTAAGTTGACACAGACCTAACTTGAAGTTTTCTTTTCATATATAACCTATAACTAGCTGGAACTATCTTCATCCTTTTAGGGGAACTGTTACTCCCCCGCAATGCCATCAGATCTTTTTACACACAAATATTTTAGTCTCTGAAATTTTTATTGTAGTCCCATGATAGCTTATTAACTTCTGAGCAGTTTAGGCATTTCAGAAATATTATAGCACCTGTTGCATATTTTTACACCTGCGTTATCTTGTGCAGTTGGCAGCTGATATGCAGAGATTTTCTAGGCCTGAAAGACTGGTTAATGGACCCACAATAACTCATTTTTGGTCTGTCCTTTTTCCCTAGTGATTGTTGCTTACCTTTTCTTTTCTGTATGCTTGTTTATTGTACTAAGTTACTGGCCCAATACTTCTAAACAAAGGGGGAAGTATTCTGGCATCAATCTGCAGAACCTTATATCTGTAATACCCATGGAGGCCTTAAAGATCTAGCAGACATGAACATAGATTTTTTTTCTCGATTACATGGTGAACATTGATAACAGACTTGTTGCTTTCATATTTTTTTAGCAACATGAAAACATACATCTTACTACTTATAAAAGGAGTTGATGGTGGTGGTGAAGGTGTTCTCTACACTCAACTTAAGATCTTTTGTGAATGGACTTATGTAGACATGTCTTTTGTTGATGATTGAATTCTTTGTGCATATGTATGTGTGATCGTCAGTAGATCTAAGGCGATTACTTAACGTGAGAACAAATATTTGCATTTGTGTAAGTCTTGAACTTATGGCATGTTATTTGAGATCTGTTTGAATGCATAGGCAAATCTGTAGTTTAAGAAGAGAACACAGGTGCTATAAATGGGATCCATTATTACTGTATTTATCTTCTGACTTCCCTAAAGAATTAATCTCTCTTTTGTATGAAACTTGCATACCTGTAGAAGGGATATAGAGCTTCCAAGCTAACTTATTTCATTATATATTATCTATTTTTTGGAGCAGCATTGTTAAGATTGCAACTTCTGCATTCAAACCCAGTAACCAGTATCTAATCTGCTGTATGATGTTACCTTCATGTTGCTCATTTTGTTTCAATCCAGGTCTATGCTGAAGTTACTTGATGTCCTTGTGCAGCTCGATCATCTTAAGAATGCAAAAGCAAGTATACCTAATGATTTTTCATGGTACAAGAGGTACATGATCATGTTAACATTTAGTTCTGAGAGCTCTTCTCACAGAATGTCAGAAATGAGTTGTCACAATAAAATTTGTTGATCGCAGTTGATTTTTTTTTCATCACTCAACATTTGTGAATAAAATCAACAAATAAAATTATCTTTCTAGGTAGGATTATTTTAGGGTGTCTGTAATTATAACTTAGTTATGTTTAATATTTTACTTGTTGATAACAATTTATGTTTTCTTATGATTTATGGTTTTTAAATTACATCTGTGTTTGCTTTTCAGTCCTTATCCCTGTAGATGCTCCAACAATTAATTAGTGCTTATATGCTCTTTTTTTTCATGCAGAACATTTACTCAAGTAAGTACCCAGTGGCAGGATACTGATACTATGAGAGAAGAGCTGGATGATCTTCAGGTTGCTGGTTTGTCTTGTCTTGTTTCTTACAACATTGTTATGTTGGCGTTATGGATTTGGTTAGGGAAAGGGTCCAAAGACTGGGGAAAAGGGCACTCATCCTCTACTAGATAGGCATGGCTTCTTCCAGTCATGCTAGGGAGGCTGTGAGGCTTACTGAATTCCCTTTATATATAGGGAGGACTGACTTGACCCCTAAGAAACTAATCTCTATTCTCTAATAACCAATTCAATCTCTATCTCTAGTTTCCTAACAACTGTTATCTCTTTCCTAACCAAAGAATCTCCTATGTTTATTTGACTTGATCTCTTGCTGGCACTTGCAGATTTTTTTGAGCACCAGATGGGCTATCTTGTTGAATTTGCATGCTGAGATGTTTCGGACAAATACGTATCCCATTTCTTTTATAAACGAAGAATACCTAGTGGTTCTAAACATTGTATACAAATTATTTCTAGGTACTCATTTCATAAGCAGTTGGAAAAGAAAAAGTTCTCAAAATAAATATATCTACCACAAGGGTTTTTGCGGCCCATAGTAACCACGTTCTCCAGCTGCAGGACAGAGTATAAGCTGCTTTATAGTAACTGGCTAAAGAAAATGTCTACTTTCTTGTGAGTATTGTAGGGATATAGTTCTACACTTGAATGTTATCGAAAGTTTATTTACTTGAATTATCTTCCGTTGATGCCTATGTAGCAGATGTGTACATCACAATTGTAGATTGTGGACTTGCATTTGAACGGTCTCAATAATTCATCAAGAGTCATTTATAATATAGGTGATTATTGATTCTGCATGCACCACACTGGAAAATTTATTTGCTCCTGCCTTCTATGGTTATTTTCTTGACTTAAAGAATAGTGTTGAGGACATTCTACAGGTTCTTATAGTATTTTGTGTGGAGTCATTGGAGTTGGACTTTGCTCTTCTTTTTCCTGAGCGCCATACTCTACTTCGTGTTCTCCCAGTTTTGGTTGTTCTAGCAACTTCGTCGGAGAAAGAGAGTGAGGCACTCTATAAGAGAGTCAAGATCAACCGTCTTCTCAATATCTTTAAGGTTCAATACTTTGATTACCAAACTGTCTAGTGGTCTACTTTTTATTTGGGTTGAGTGAATGTTTATGTGTACTATTTAGGCTATATTTACCATTTTACTTAATGTTTTTCCTATTTACTTTTGGCAGAACGACCCAGTTATTCCAGCATTTCCAGATCTGCATCTCTCTCCTGCTGCTATTTTGAAGGAGCTATCATCATATTTTCAAAATTTTTCCAGTCAAACCCGTCTTCTTACTCTTCCGTCTCCTCATGAAATCCCCCCTCGAGAGCTACAAGAATATCCTTTTCTGTGTCTTTTAAACATGTTTTTGTTATGGAAACTACAATTTTTTTTGTGCCTGAACAGAGGTGGCTTTTATCCAAGAATCCCATGATCAGTATTATAGATAAGAAGTGCAGAAAATAAAACTAAATTTGTGTATGGCAAGTCATGTTATGCTTGAAACTCCTTAAGTAAGCCACCTATCAGAGGCATTACTTGATTTTGAGCCACATGGGAACTATCAGAGCAGAGCATGATGACTTCTCTATACGTTTTGCCTCTGCAATGAACCAGGTGGAAGTGAAGTTATTATATTTTTGTAGCTCTTTCCTAAATGTTAACTGTGAAATCTATACACAATGAATTATCATTACCATTTAGCATTGTCCTTGATAGTAAGCGCTGCAAAACATTGTCTCATGTATTTATGCCAACTGAACTCTCCTTTAAATTGACTCAGCACTTATGTTTGTGATATATCATTATTGTGGAGTTCTATAAAAGAACTGTAAAAGAGGTTACACTCAATTTTCCAATTAACTTTGAGATAATTATGACTTTTTTCTTTTGTGTTCTGTGATGTGTGTTGACAATGAGAATTGCAATGTGGTTTCAGATGATAATGTTGAAGTCATCAGATGGTGCAGATAATGACTGGTCTAGAGATATTAAGGGGAACATGTATGATATTGTTGTTGAAGGCTTCCAGCTTCTTAGCCGATGGACTGGCAGGATATGGGAGCAGTGTGCCTGGAAATTTTCTCGCCCTTGTAAAGAACCACCTTTAGATTCTCAACATGGGTCAACAACATTTTTTGACTATGAAAAGGTTTTTTTCTTTGCAAGCAGTGTTTGCGGCATCAATTCTTCTACTCCATTTCCTTGTGTTTAAAATTGTCTGTGCCTTGTTTATTGAAACCTTGCATTCTATTTCTTTTCTTTACCTGGAATGATGATGGTACTAATGCTATTTCTGTGTAATTTACAATAAATTAATTTTTTTGAGTGCCATGTGAGATCTTAACAATAAATAAATACATTTTGAATGATGCACTTGAGTTTATTTTTAATCCTTTTTTGTTTTATTCCTTAATGCTCTGTTGTTCTGTTGCTTAATTCCATTTAATTTGGGCCTCTCAATTCTAAGATACATTTCAAACATCAAGTGTCATTAATACAATGATTGGAAATTTAGAATTCCTATGATCCTTTAGTATGTTGGCAACGTTAGTCTGAATATATCTACGTGCATGATCATTAATCTCCATGGATGGGTTCGCCAAGTTTCTTGGTAATCCATTTTTTCCCATTACAGGATAGATTAAATACAACACCCTGATTTGGCTTGTATACACTAATTGAACTTGACACATGTAGGCACAGGAAGAGACCTTTACACCTGATTTGTTGGCCTGAAACTAATTCATTGAATCTTCCTGAGCATTTCTGCAGTTCTTCCTCCCAGAATAGGATGACATGCCTACATGTTGCATACTTGCATTGCGTAGGGGCCACGTAAGCCCTGCCATGAAATGTCAGCAGATTAGTTATTTTCCCTCCACCCAAAAAATTAACACAGCCAAAAATTGTGGTATTTTATTTTATTTTATTTATCATGTTTATTGTCCCTTTCTGTTTTGATGTAGATTTTTTTAATGTTTAAAATTCATTTTTTTATTATGGACATTGGACATATTGATTGATTATAGACATTTGACAACTTGCACACAGGTGGTACGCTGGAACTACACTGCAGAAGAACGAAGGGCTCTTCTTGAATTAATTGGTTACATAAAAAGTATTGGATTGATGATGCAACGCTGTGACACCTTAGTGTCTGAAGCTTTATGGGAAACAATACATATGGAGGTCCAAGATTTTGTACAGTATAAACTAGATACTATGCTCCGTACAACATTTCGGAAGAAAAAAGACCTTTCTAGGTTACTTGTTCTGTCTCAGCCATCCTTGTTTTTTTTTAACCAAGAAACAGTAGGGGAACCCCCTACGGTATATATTAATTTTCCGAGTTGATGTACATAAAGAATTACAAGTTTTCAATCCATGATTGAAGAAAAGTCCTATCCGCTATCCTGAGTCTAAGTAAATGTACCCTCAGGTCCTCCTTAACAGCATCAGTCATCCTTGTTTTGACATGATTTTGTAAATTTTCCACCAGCAGTTCCACTAGGCTCCAATAGGTCTTGTTCTATGTTTCACTTATTCTGGGCTAGCAGGGTTAATTATGTCAATGCTGCATTTGCCATTTATATTTATTTAAGTATGAGGCCAAATGGCCAATTCTTCCTGAAATTTGATAATTCACTTGGGAACTTAAATTTAAGTTTTTCCATTTTTCCTTTGCTTTTCTTTCAGGATTCTCTCTGATATGCGAACCCTCTCCGCAGATTGGATGGCCAACACTAGCAAGGCAGATCTGGAACATCACTCGTTACATCAAGAAACAGAGGAAATGAGACAAAACACATTTTACCCAAGGCCAGTTGCACCAACAGCTGCACAGGTTTTACTAGTACTTTATCATGTGAAAGCTTTGATTTACTAGTTGTATGTTCTTACAGTAACAAAGGGGGTTTACTATCTCATCTATATTACTTGGATTTTGGAAATTTGGTCTGTTATTTTGTACCATCGATGTTCCACATGAAAAGGTCCTCTGTATTTCTAGCATAAAAGCAATTCAGTTTAATAATTATGTGGAGTAAAATTTGATGATAAGCCATGAGTATAACAGATTGTAAAATTCTCAATTCAACCCTTCTATTTTCCAATTTCACATCATACTGCAACTTTAATTGCCCTTATGTGCTCTAGTTAATAATCTTTTGTTCACCCTGCTCCTGATTTTTAATTTTCATTCATTTTCCCAATATGTTTACAGATTCATTGTTTGCAATTTCTCATCTGTGAGCTTGTATCTGGTGGTAATCCGAGAAAACCTGGAGGCCTATTTGGCAATAGTGGCTCTGGAATACCTGTGGAAGATCTGAAACAACTAGAAACATTTTTCTATAAGCTCAGTTTTTTCTTGCATATTTTGGATTATACAGGTGCCTTGCCTTTATGCTGTATCAAACTTAGAAATAGTTATTATCATGTGCATATGGTTTCTGCTGTACATTTTTTTATGCTTAGTGATACTTAAATTATCATAATGTGTTCTTAGGGAAACATACTCACTTTACTATAATATTTTTTGTGTTTGAAAATTGCCAATCTAAATTTTAAGAGTTCATATATACTGTGTTTCATTGGATACTCTAACTTAACTGCTAATGTTTGGGGTACATGCAGCAACGATTGGTACTTTAACTGATCTTGGATTTCTTTGGTTCCGAGAGTTTTACCTGGAATCCTCTCGTGTTATCCAGGTGAGCATTTTTTGCTTGCATATTCTAGTTTGCCTTTTCAGAGTGATACTAGTGGGGGTCTCAACTGACAGGACATACTATTAAACAGTGCATTTAGCTAGCGAGCAGTATTTAAATGAAATTAAGTTCATAAATCAATTTTCTTTATGCTTCACATACTCAATGTTGTCCATCCGGCTATTGCAGCAATCCAAATCATCATAAGATATATTTGTGGAGGCAGATTGCTGTTTTGTACTGCTAATATTAACATGTGTCTTCCTGACAGTTTCCAATTGAATGTTCACTCCCCTGGATGCTGGTTGAGTATGTCACTGAAACACAGGATGCTGGTCTTCTTGAAAGCGTTTTGATACCATTTGACCTTTACAATGACTCTGCTCAGCATGGATTAACTTGTCTCAAACAGAGATTTCTTTATGATGAAATTGAAGCTGAGGTAAACAATTACCATTGCCGTAGTGTTTTTAATTTTAATATAAACTTTTCCATTGCACCCTTTCCTTATTATTACTCTTCCTTCTGTTTGATGAATTAACATTTTCATTCTAGAAATCTATTGTCCATTGTTTTTTGACAACAAAGTTTGTTTCACTTGGCTTTATTGTTTATATTCTGATGTTGTTATTTTCACTTGCTCGTGTAATTTTCTGTTCAATCCTTTACTAAATATGTCATAATTAATAGGTATGAAGAGTCAAATTTTCAGTAATTAATTATGAAAGATATATATGCATGATTATGTGTGCACTATCAACATAATGTCCAGGCCCAAATAATTCATCCACTTGTCGGCTCTATGGTGGTCTGTGTGGCATTCACATGTTTATTCTAGATGCATATAAACTCGAGGAACCATGCTGGGTTAGAGCCCTTAGGCAAAGCTTATATTTTGGTTTGGCTGGAAATACTTGTGGCATTGCAATGAATCCCTTGTTTTACATTAAATATCTTACTGGTATTACTTATGCGCTGACTTTTAGGTCGATCTTTCCTTTGATCTTCTTGTTGAAAAGCTTAATGAGATCATCTTTACATATTACAAGAGCTGTGCAGCAAGGTACCTGCCTTTTTCTTTCAGTTTAGTCTGTTTCAATATTGGAAATTGTCTGTATGTTGACCAAGAAATGCAAATCGAAATCCAGTTGATGTTGGATGCCCTTTTCTGCTCACCTATTTCCCTCCCTGTATGCAGTACTCTTCTCGATGGTTCATTTACCTATTTATGTGATGATGGTGAGAAGTACTTTGTCAAACCCCTGCGGTTTGATGCGATATTCAAGTTAAGAAGAGTAATGGTAAGTCCATGAATATGGTTTATGTTTGAGACCTTCAGTATTTGTTGATCAAGAGTCCAACTGCTCCTGTGTTTGTATGCGTCATACACCATAATTCCAAGATTTTTTTAACAATGCAGGAGATAATTCCAATATATTAGGATGCTATATATTTCTTAATATCAAATTGCATAGTTACTTTATTATTCTATATGTTGGGAGCCATGATGAGGTATTTCTGTTTCCAAATTGTGCTTTGGCAAGTGTTTCCCAACAATGAAATAATAGTTGTTTTTGAAACAAGAGCCATGCAATAAATATTGCACGTATTATAAGGATGCTAATGTCAAGGGTGCTTTTGTTGGTGCCATACATTTCTTTTAGATCCACTCATTTTCTATTCCGACCTGCAGTACACAATCAAACTTTGGTCCTAAGTTATCTTATTACTACCTTTTTGTAGCTTTGCTTTCAGCACCTAAACTATTACTGACTATTGAATGTTTAGCTTCTTGGTCTAAGGTACCTTTCAGCTACTCCTTTTAGCTTTTTCTTCAGTCTCTAAATCAATATTCAATGTTTTGTTCCTTGGTCCATCCTTTGAGTTGAAGAGGAAGAATTGTTTGCTTTCAAGCTCAGCGTGATTGCCTGCTTTTAAACCTTATTCATTTCAGGTTAATATTTATATAATTGATTTTACTGTTTTGCATTATTTGTGAGCATTGTATTTTTCAGGTCCTCGGGAGGACAATTGACCTAAGAAGCCTGATTACTCAGAGAATGAACAAACTGTTTCGGGAAAATATTGATTTCCTACTGGAGCGCTTTGAAAGCGGAGATCTATGCAGTGTAGTGGTAATATTGTTCTGTTTTTATTTAGACCTTTTTAGTTACTTAGCTCTATTTTGTTAGGCATTTTACATGCTGGTTCTGGTTGATCAACCTTTCTTCTTTGTCTTCTCAAATTAGGAACTGCAACAACTATTGGATATTTTGGAGCTAACACATCAGTCAATATCAAAATTTCTTGAGTTGGATTCTTATTCTCTTATGCTTAGTGAGATGCAAGAGAACCTTTCACTGGTTTCTTATTCTAGTCGCATCTCTTCTCAGGTTTGGGTCCCTAACCCTACCATGTTGTGTCTATTCTTATTTTTTATTTCTAATTTATGCAAAAAAAATCTGATATATGCAATATTATTTGGTCTTACCATGCCTGCCTGGTATCATGGTTTGTAATCTGCTTCTTTTATAAGCTTTTGCATTTGCATTGGTCAGCAAGAAATTACCAGTTATTGATGGAATGGTAGTTGTTCAAATTTGTTGTTTTCTAAATTTCTTTGTGATGTATTATTGGTGGCAGTCACTTATTTCTACTGCTTGAAACAAAGGAGTTGGTGGTGATAGTGTGTTCTATGCACTTGAAAATCTCTTGTGGATTGTGGATACATCTGTGTTGGAATGTATGTCTTATTTGTAGGACTTTATAAATGATGATTGTATCCTCTATTCTTCTGCTCTATTCATGCAAAAATTTCAGATGCATCCAGTTGACATGTACTCTAATATGATGAATTTCCTGGCTAGTGCAGATATGGAATGAGATGCAGACAGATTTCTTGCCCAATTTTATCCTATGTAATACTACGCAGCGCTTTGTTCGATCATTAAAAGGAACTCATCACTCTTCTCAGAGATCAGGTGCCTCTACTGGGAAGGCCTATTTCTTTTGTGGATCACATGTAAGTTTTTCCGTTATATTTGCAGCTTTTCATTTTGAGTATTTTGTTTTGGCTTGTAAATTTGAAGTGCTGATGTAGTTGAAAATTTTCAATCTGCGTATACAATTCAATTTTTTAAAGTTAGGAGTTATATAATACACCATTATAGGAAAATGATACCATCATTGAATAATGAGAAACTGCTGTCGGTAAAAAAAGTTTTCAGATTATTTGGAGATGAGATCTGAGAATCACGTTTTGCTTGAACATTAGTGCATTGTAAATTATAAGATGTCTCCAATATTGCATCTCGTACATTGCAATGTTTTCCTTTTCGTTTACTGACAAATGTTACATTTTTACGTGGCAACAAGCTATACAATGGCACTTTGATTTCTACTATTTCAATATTCCATGCTCTCATTTTATTTGTAGGATTTGACCATGGCATACCAGGGCATTGCTGGTTTGTACCGTGACTTTTTTGGGATCCCTCATATGTTTGCAGTTGTTAAGCTTCTTGGTTCCAGATCATTACCTGGTATTATCCGTGCTTTATTGGATCATATATCAAGCAAGGTGAGCTGCCTAAGCTATTGTGCACATGAAGGGACACTAACCGATAACCCAAAATTTATTTTTAGTGGAAGAGCAAGTCTGACAAGCTTGATGGCTCTATCTCTTGTAACAAAAACACTGTGGGACAAACCCAAAAAGTGGCTGAAGTTTACTAGTACCTAAGTATTTGCTCTTCCTTTTCAGATAACAGCTATGGTGCCAAAAATAACTGCATTGCAAGAAACACTGCCAAAATCTATTGGACTTCTTTCATTTGATGGTGGTATAGCAGGTAACATATTAGCTGGTGTCTGGTGGCAATCATGTTTTTAAATTACACTGTGTGTTCTGTTCCCTTTTGGGTGGTTAATACCTGTCCAGAATAAAAGGCAAAGCATAGTTTATCTGAGATAGCATTGAAATATGATATAGCATTGTCGAATAGCACTCCATAATATATCTAATCTAGCCTAGATGTTGTTGCTATTCTGGACTGTATTCTACAACTCTTCAATTAATTCTAGGTCTTTTAGGAATGTGGGAATTTTGCTGGAATCTGTACAGTTCCCACAGGGTTCCTACCAAATTTCTGCATTCCACTTTTAGAAAGTGTACAGTGACTATGAATCCCCCCGAGCGTATACGAGGGGGTCGGGTCTATATATATACAGCCCAGGCCAGTAGTCTGTCTAACACCCCCCACAGTCGCAGCGGGAGGGGAACGGACGCAGTGACTGGACCGAAAACTGGTGAACAAAGGCGTGGGCAGGCATTTGGTCATTATATCGGTAAACTGATGTGCCGATGGTACATGGAGCATCCGAACCTGTCCTAATGCAACCTTGTCACGGACAAAATGAATATCGATCTCGATGTACTTGGTGCGTCGGTGATGGACCTGGTTGGCGGTCATGTAGACGACACTGACATTATCGCAGTAGACGACGGTCGCGGTGGAGAGGGTGCACGGAGCTCCTGGAGAAGCTGGCGAAACCAGCAGCACTCGGCGACGGCGTGGGCAACGGCGCGGTACTCGGCTTCAGCGCTGGAGCGGGACACTGTAGTCTGGCGTTTTGAGGACCAGGATACAAGAGTGTCACCGAGGTAGACGCAGTAGCCGGACGTAGAGCGTCGAGAGTCGGGACAGCCTGCCCAGTCCGTGTCGGAGTACGCGGTGAGGGAGTCGATGGGGCTGGAGCTAAGATGCAGCCCGCTAGAGAGGGTGCCCTTCACGTAGCGTAGGATGCGCTTGAGCAGCGTAAGGTGAGGTTCGCGCGGAGCGTGCATGAAGAGGCACACTTGCTGGACAGTGATACCAGGCACGAGGGGCTTGTTTGAGGCCATAGAGAGAGCGTTGAAGGAGACAGACGTCGTCGGGCCGAGAAGGGTCGACGAAGCCTAGGGGCTGCTGGCAGTAGACTGTTTCCGTCAGGTGGCCGTGAAGAAAGGCGTTCTTCACGTCTAGTTGATGGATCGGCCAGGAGCGAGAGGCAGCCAAGGTGAGGACGACTCGGATGGTGGCGGGTTTGACAACGGGACTGAAGGTCTCGTCGTAGTCGACACCGGGTCGTTGGGAGAAACCTGGACTACCCAGCGAGCCTTGTGACGGGCAAGGGAGCCATCGGCGTGGAATTTGTGTTTGAAAATCCACTTACCAGTCACAATGTTGGCGCCGGGAGGTCGGGGAACGAGGCGCCAGGTCTCGTTGTCCATTAGGGCCTTGTACTCGTCGGCCATGGCCGCGCGCCAGTGAGGGTCGGCTAAGGCTGAGCGAGAAGTCGCCAGGATGGGTGAGATAGAGCTGTGGACGGCGGAGAGACCGTAGCGCGGAGTGGGTCGGAGAGACCCGGTCTGGGAGCGGGTGACCATGTGAGAGGTGGAGGAAACTGGAACCGATGGGGGTGCGGGAGTAATGGGAAGAACTGGTCGGGTAGGGGCGTCATTGGCTCCAAGTCGGCGACTGTAGACAAGAGGAAAAGGAGGAATTAGATCGGCCTGAGCCGATGAGGTCAGGTGGGCCGAGTATTTCGATCGGTCCGATAGAGATGGATCAGCCGATAGGGTGGGGGGAGCCGATGGAAAGTGAGGAGCCGATGGAAGTGGGGTGTCCGATGGAGAGGGAACGGTATCGGCTGAAGGATAAATAGGATCGGTATCGGCCGATAAAGGTGGGTCCGATGGGGGTCCGATGGTGGGGACATCGGACCGAGTAGTGGTGGGATATGCGACGGGTAAATCCTTAGCAGCGGCCGATGAGGGGGCCGATGGAGAGGGCAATAAGGGAGACCTGGTCGGCACGGTGTTGATGAGGAGGAAGTCGAGATCACTAGAGAAGGATCTCGGATGAAGGAGACCGAAGGGAAAACATGTCTCGTCAAAAATGACGTGACGAGAGACGAGGACCCGTCGGGTGGAAAGGTCGAGGCATCGGTATCCCTTGTGAGAGGTGGAATAGCCGAGGAGAATACAGGCGGTGGAGCGGGGAGCGAGTTTGTGGGAAGCTGTGGCGGTGAGATTTGGATAGCAGAGGCACCCGAAAACGCGAAGGTGGGAGTAGTTGGACGCCGTGCGGTAGAGAAGGGCATAGAGAACGTTGTTATGAATGGAGGAGCATGGGCGCCGATTGAGAAGGTACGTCGCAGTAGCCAGAGCTTCGGCCCAATAAGTGGCGGGTAGGTGGGCGTGAAGTAGCATGGTGCGACTGATGTTGTTGAGAGTGCGAAGGAGGCGCTCGGATTTGCCGTTCTGAGGAGGTGTAGGGGCAGGAGAGCCGGAGATGGATGCCCTGCGAGGTGAGGAGGTTTGTAACGGTATGGTTGATGAATTCCGTACCGTTATCGGCTTGTAAAGCCTTAATGGGGAGGTTGAACTGAGTGGATACGTACGTGACGAAGTGAGTGAGGTGAGAGACGACCTCGGATTTGTGGATGAGCGGGAAGGTTCAGCAATAGTGTGTGTAATCGTCAAGTATAGCAAGGTGACAACGAGAGAGACGGAGAGAAGAAGAAATGGAGACGAGAGAGCGAGGAGAGTACCGGGAAGAGAGTCGACGACGGGAAGAAGACGTCGACGACGAGGAGGAAAGGGTCAGCTCGCCGGAGGGAGAAGCTAGCGCGCTGGGATATCTAGACTCGCTCTGATACCATGTAGAAAGTGTACAGTGACTATGAATCCCTCCGAGCGTATACGAGGGGGTCGGGTCTATATATATACAGCCCAGGCCAGTGGTCTGTCTAACACCACTCTTTAAGTTCATTTTGTTAGGGGACTGAGTTTTATAAGTTTTGTTTTAGGTTATACATTGGTAATTATATTATTATATCATACCTTTAACGGACAAGTAGTTGCGGGTGGTTTGGTGTGTTGCCTGTGTAATTCCTAAAGTGGTGTTAGAGTATCTATGAAAAGTTCATAGAATTGGATGGTCTCAATTTCTTTGGACATCGTAGTTTTTTCCAGGCTCCTTATAGTCACCATGTACCACATCAAATATCATAAATTCCCCGCACACTTAATACTAACTGCAGCTTGTGCATGTCATAGGTTGTCAGAAGATAATTCATGAAATATTGACTTGGGAAGCAAAATCAGACGTGAAAACTGAAGTTCTTCATGATCTCAAGGAAATTGGGAGTGCTATGTATTGGATGAGCATTCTGGACATTGTTTTGGTGAGCATATATGTTTTTACACAACTTGATTAGTTTCTTTGATAGTCAAAATCGTGGCCTGCTGTCATTCTCTGTGCTGTTGCATGTAAGCTTGTTTCTATCATAGATATTGGGAAAAAAGGTTAAATGGTATATAGAGTACGCAGTCTTGTGGTACAATTACTGAGAAGAGCTGAGCATCCCTTAGTCCTTGCACCTAGGATATGAGGTAGAGAAACCATATTATTACTGAGCCGTTTGTATTTTATGGGGGCCTTGCATCGTGAATTATCTCTGAAAGATTTCTCCAGGACAAGTTTGTGTCTCCTCACCTCCTATAATTCTGCTGGAACTGTCGCCCATATTAATGATTTTTTGTCCAATCTGCTCACTGTTATGTTGTTCAGTTTATAAAAGTTATAAATTACTGATCTTTGTGCTTTGCTTTTATGCAATGAAAGTCCTCTCAATTGTGGATATTTTCCCAGTCACATATAATTATTATGAAGTACTCTTGTTCTCTTACTGACATGCATGTTTGGTCAAGGTTTTTTTCTTACTGACATGCATGCTCAATTTTCCAGAGGCAAATAGACACTACACAGTCCATGCAGTCTGCTCCATGGTTGGGATTGATTCCAGGAAATGATGGGAAAGTGAAGCATGCATACCCGAATAATACTCCATTTACCACATTGCTAAGTGCCGCCACCAATGCGGTTGCATCAAATCCTGCATGCCCAAATCCATCTTCGTTTCTTGTCATGGCAAAGCAAGCTGAAGCTGCCAGTAAGTGCAGAGCCCATTTATTAATCATATTTTCAAATGATATTTTTGTGTTGAATTTTTAACTATCAGAAAAGAAAAAAAAGCTCCCTCCATTCTCTATTATTTGACGTTGTTGAACTAACCAATGTCAAATAAAAAAAACAGAGGGAGTAAGAATTTGCTGCGGTGCCGTACCCTGATTGTAGGTTTGGCTGGAAATGACCATCTCAATTGTAGAAATGGTGTTGTGCTATCTAAAGCAGTTAGGCTTTGCTTGAATGGGTTCAGTACGGGTGGCATATCATCCTAGTCATTGTTGAACACTAAGATTTGGTTGAAATTCCAGAGTTATCTGTCCATTCATCTAGTCCCAGCTAAGAGTTTTGATAAATGAAATACTTCTACAGGTCTACTCTACAAATCTAACCTAAACTCTGGGAGTGTGCTGGAGTATGCCCTTGCTTTCACGAGTGCTGCACTAGATAGGTATTACAGCAAATGGAGTGCGACTCCAAAGACAGGGTTTATTGACATCACCACATCGAAGGACTTCTACCGTGTTTTTAGCGGTCTTCAGTATGTGAGTAAACTTCACTATCAAAAATCTGTTACAGTATATTTGTGTCATCCATCATTTACAGAATTTTTAGCCAACGGCTGGTAACTGTCCATTCCACTTATTTACCCCCAAAAGGAAAAACTGAAAAAACTTGATGATTAAAGTGGCACGTTGACAACATCCTATTTTACTTTTACCTGTCTTAGGGAATAAGGACAACGAGGAACCTTATGTCATTTTGCTACTGTTTTCCTCAAAGCAAATAGAAATCAATCTAGAATCTGAACATGCTCCAAGGTTCTGACAAACAACAGAAATTTTACTTCTTTTGTTTGGGGTGACACTACAATACGCTTATTCAGTGAAGTGGTCCTTGTTAGCCATGGAAGTGGAACTTCAGAGCTATTGATGTTCTCTTTATGCCCCCAGCGTTCATTTGATTGTTTCATCCTTTTTATGGTACTAAAGAGTTTTGCTTTTTTTTCCCTTTAGAGCTACTTGGAAGAGAGCATCAATCCTTCGAGAAAACAAGAAATGCTGGGTGACACTGTAGCATGGGCTGGATGTACAATCATGTATTTATTGGGACAGCAACAACATTTTGAGCTTTTCGATTTCTCCTACCAATTTCTCAACGTAGCAGAAGTAGAAAATGAAACGGTTTCACTCTATCAATCTTCAGACAGGAACAGAAGCCCTAATTTCTTACAGGTGAGATCATTTCCTGCTGTTCCTGATCTTAAGTTACTCCTAAAAGATATTCTTAACAATGTACTTTCTTTCTGATTTCCGACATTCATGATTTGCACGAATAGGGTTACGAGGGTATTCTTGAAGCGATGAGGAAAGCTAGGAGGCTCAATAACCATGTCTTCTCCATGTTGAGAGCACGCTGCCCCCTCGAGGATAAGATTGCATGTGCTATCAAACCAAGTGGGGCGCCTCTTCACCGCATGAAGTTTACGAACACCGTTTCTGCGTTCGAGACATTGCCACAGAGAGCTACTTGAGAGGCTATTTGGCGTATGTGTTCATTCCCTTTTTTTTGTTGTCGTATATGCGATATCATATGTTTATGTTCTTGTAAAGCTGTTGTATATATTGTTATGTAATTGTAATCATGAACGGTGAAAACCCAACAACTTGAGCGTTAGGATCTTGTTGTATACCCTAATTAGAATCTTATGTGTAGAGGATTTGATGTAAGGTTGTGATAGTAGGCAGATGCAGCTGTCTTTCTCTGAATTTTGTGTTAATCTCTGAATTTCCCGCATTTTCCAAGTCATCATTTTGTGTGCATTGGTTCTGGTAAACCAAGCCCAACCGCTTCACTCTTCTCTCCAGGTGCTTCAGGTGCGAAAACACGACTGCTTCACTTGTTCGTGTTTAGAAATTGCACACGAACATTTGATATATAAACTCATCTCTTGCCAATTGTGTGATCGCCAACAAATACACAGAACCTTAAGCTGTTGAGCTCTAACAAAGTAAGGAGAGCGCGCGCACTAGCAAAAAATGTTTAGCTTCGCATCGCCAGCCGTTCCTCTCGCCATTCTTGCCATAACCGCGCTCCACTGGCCGCCACCCAAGCGCAGATACCCGCCGCGGCGACGACAGGCGTCGCCGTCTCCGCGACGAACCCACGGTCCGGTGGTGGCGTCGCCCACGAGCGCCTGGAGCTGTACATGCACGACATCCTCGGCGGCTCGAGCCCGACGGCGCGACCCATCGCCGGCTTCGCCACGGGCAGGTCCCCTTCGCGCGGTCCATCGGCTTCGCCACGCCCGAGAACGGCGTGCCGATCCCGAACTCCAACGGCGACATCCCGACGTACAACTGCAACAACGGCATCCCGCTGGATACCGGCCTCTCCGGCGGCGGCTTCGTGCAGCCGGCGAAGGGCAACTCCGCGGCCGCTGCCACGGCGCAGGCGCAGCTCGGCCCCGACGGGCTCAGCCTTGGGTTCGGCGCCATCACCGTCATCGACGACGTCCTCACGAGCGGGCCGGACCACGGCGCGCAGCCACTCGGTCGCGCGCAGGGCGTGTACGTGGCGAGCGCCGACGATGGGTCGGCGCAGAGCCGCAGATGATGGCGTTCACGGCGATGATGGAGGGCGGCGAGTACGGTGACACGCTTAACTTCTTCGGGGTCTACAAGGTGGGCTCCGCCATGTGCCGGCTGTCCATCACCAGCGGCACCGGCAAGTTCAAGGGCGCCTGCGGCTTCGCCGAGGTGCGGCCACTGATCGCCTCCGGGCAGCACGTCACCGACGGCGCCGAGACGCTGCTCAGGATCACTGCCCATCTCCCCTAGTAGCTGGATGAAGTGCTCGACCATGCATGAGTTTTGCTGCAGCTGTCACGTCCTTGGGTTGATTTACTTTGGGCGTTTCATGGCTGCGTTGTTTGCTTCCGTGTGATCTTACAAGTGCGTGTCTGCGTCCTCTGCAGGGATTACACTTTATGTAAGCAGTAAAATACTGAGGGCTTGTTCGGATCAAAGGTTTTCATGGGATTTTTGTAGGATCCATGATTCCTTTGGATTTGCTACTGTTGACGCGTTCAAATTTTGGAGGAATACTGTAGCATCCCCATGAAAACGCAGGAATTTCATAGGATTCCAAACATCCACTCCAACCTCTTTTTTTCACCACTGTCTGGCATAGGATGGAGGCTAATCACGTCATTAACTTACTATTAGTCACTGCCACTCATTCATCAAGGAGAGGAAAAAGAACAGTCACGAACTGGAGAAAGAACAGAACAGATAGAAGAATACTCTCACACAAAAAAAAAAGATACGATTTTTTTATTTCTCCAGAATACAAATGTCCAATCCAAAAGAGTGCATCCGAATCATTAACTAATGATTAATGAAAGATACTCAAATGGGAGAGAAAAACAGACAAACAAACATTTCGTTGCTCTTTCTGTCATGGACCCCAATGAAGTGAGCGACGCCATTGCTCCCTCCCCGGCCATTCGAGTTGGCGCTTAGCAACTGCTCGAGCTCGTTTCGCTGGCCATGGCACACGGGTGGGTTTTCCGCTCAAGCTCGCATCACCAGCAAAGGTTTGTGCTACCGATGGTAGCAGTCGGCCTCTGCCCTCGCCACTAAAGCTTGTTGGATGTGGCGGAGAATAGGAGGTAAAGAGAGATGAGTTGGTGATTGATGAGGCAGGACTTGTCGGCTTGGAGCCCAGGATAAGTGAGAGAAAAATGCTATAACTGAGAGCAATTTAGTTACTGTGTTACCTTAAATCCATTTTCAGTGACTAAAGACTTATTAAAAAAAGAGATTACTATGCCCACTAAAAAAATTATATGTTCACAATAATCCTGTGTTCCAAACATACTATCCTATAAAATTTCTCTGTTTTCTAGTACTCTGTTTTCACATGCAATCATATTCCTACGTTTATACTATTTCTATGTTTTCCTATCGTCCGTTCCAAACGAGCCCTGAAATGTCATGGTAATCCATTTAGAAAGTTTCTTTCTTTCATGTGCATTTTCTTCTTGCAACAGAAATTATCACGCAGTATCAGTTGGGCTTCAATCATGCATCGCATATTAGTATCCTCAAATCACAACGCGTTTTACTTCTACAGTAGGCAGAAACTGAATTGGCATAGTATTTGAATCATGATGGCTGTACATTAACAACGAGATTCTCAGATTTTATCAGAGAAACTAGCAATGCGAGAAACTGCGTCCTCAAGGCGCGACAAGTGTACAGCAAACCTGTCCTTCAGCTCCCGTAAGTCTGTTCCACTGAGAGCGCCCCGCATGATCTTGAGCCCGTTCTGTACAAGCGTCATTCCTTCACAAATTCCATCTGGAATCTTCCTCTTCTTTGTTTTCACATCATTATTAATTGAAACTTTCTCAGGCTCTGGAACTAGTGCAGTTTCCAAGCATGATTCAACCAGTTTCTTCAGCATTCTCCCCTCTGAAACTAGTAAACATATTTGTTCTTCAGACCATTTGTCATCTCGCAAGGCTACCTCTTTCTGAAGGAAGGCTTTCAATTCTGACATGAATCCGTTCTCATCTATGTCCACACCTGTGCATGTGTAGGAAAGGGCAGCATCTACAGGAACAAATTTCCAGAGCTGCGCAAAAGACGTGCGAGCAGCAAAGTACCCAAAGGAACCCATTGCAAGGTGAATGAGCGCCCAATGCCGCTCCCTTAGCAAGAAATGGAACAGATCCCACATTGCAGAACAAAGTATGGTTGCGTCATCTTCAGTAGTGTTCAAGTGACCAAGAATTGCCATAAATGAGGCCACTGATGGTTTGCATTGAGAGAGTTCTGTCTTTGAATTGTCAGGACCAGGAGTGAACAGAGTGTGCAATTCCAAAGTTAACTTTTCCAACTCACTGAACGCACAAAGGTGCCTCATGTGTGTGATAATAACCAATATGGAACTGATGTACTGGACGAGGAGGTTCTTACTGCTATCAGGTGAAGTTCTATACAGATTAATGAGAGAGATAGCGATCTTGAACACAGTAGCAATACTTTTCTCATCTATGGTAATAGCGTCCTTTATTTCACTGCATAAAAGATTGTGTATAAAAGCAACATTCTGAGTTTCAAAAATAAAAGCAGCATTTTAGCAATAGATTGAATAATAGTAGGAGCAAGGGACTTACCAACTCTGCAATGCAGAGGCTAGAACATGTACAGGAAGCCCTATAACACCCAAACTAGAAGTTGGCAAGTTGATTTCTCCATGATTCTTTGAATACTTCTGTTTCTGTAGATACCCAGCAAATGAAGTGAACAGTGTCTTCAACGCAAGTTCCTTTGTACCAACAGATAATGAATCAAAAGGAAATCCTTCCATCAATAGTGCTAAGTGCAAGATTGATGACTTGGAAGAGTTATTATTCAGCACACAAGCATAAATTTGATCAATGGTCGCAGACGATGCATAGCTCAAGATAGTACATAGTGCACGTGCAAGCTTCCTCAGTGCACTGAGAGGTGCAAAAACTTCCTCTGGTGATGCTAGAGTCTTCAGCAGAAGAAGTAACTGATTGATCAAATAGGTCCAAGCTTCAGTTTCACCATAATGCACGAAGAAACACCAGAGCTCTGTTAAAATTTCCAAGCAAAGGAAATGGGGATGGAATAGGTTCTCAAGTAAGAAGACTTCAAATTCACTCCAAGCAGCACTTGAAGTAGAAGCAGCAATCATAAAAGTTTTCAAGGCTTGTATAAGATAAGTATATACAGGTTGCCAGACAACTTTAGGAGAATCGTCATCACCACTTAGGACCGGAATTTGGCAGCCAAGGACATACGAGTAGACATCTTCCAATGTTAAGATATTAAGAAGCAGATGTAGCTTCTTACATAATTCAACGACCACCTCTTCCCTCAACCATGGGGAAGCATTGAGGAAGTGCAAAAACACAGTGAATTCAGCAGGTAGAAGTGCCCTGTTTATAGTATCACCATCAGAATCCACAGAAAAAATGCAACCCAATGAAGCAAAATTCATTCTACGATCAACTTGTCCCATGTGCTCTGGATTATTAGTTCCTCCATTTTCCAAAAAATACTGCACAAGCTGACATTTCGACTCTGGACTTACTTCTGGTGACTTCATAATTGTGTCTAGCAGAAGAAAGGAGCTAGGCTCCAATAACTCAAAAAGTAATTCACTTGCTTCTTTCGACTGGGGATTTCTGCAGAACAGAATGCTTGAGTATGAAATCACCAGTGCACACCTAATTATGTTCTTGTATATTGCCATTGCTTCAGATGGATATATAGAACAAATCCTCACGGCGTTCATTAGGAAATATTTGATTGGTAAGAATGCCCTTCTAACTTCAGCGGTACTAAGGACTTCTTGTAATGGCACACGCCATGTCTCAGTAGCAACCCTCAGAGATTCAATGGCAATGGAGATAGGAATTAAAATGATCTCTCTTACATTCACTTTTTCTTCTACCATTCCTTTACCAAGCTGCAGTAAGGAAATTATGCCCTTCCATGATATATTCAGCAAAATCACCTGGCTTCCACCACTGGATGCTGCATAGGTTCCTATTTTACACAAGGACTGAATAGTGCATGCTGTAATACGGGCAATGTTGCCAGTAACATCTGGCTTTTTGTGTTCCACAATCGTCTCTTCTTTTGGGATGCTCATTATGCACTGATCTGATTTTGCAGCCTCGGAGTACCCTCTGCACAGTTTAATGGTTTCATCTAGAAAAACAGGTGCAGCCTTAGCAACATGTCCTGTAGTTCCGAGTTTCTGTCAACAGGTATCAATCAGAGAGCATATACCATGACATCGTTTCTGCAATACTAACATTTCAGTGATTTGAAAAGAGCACTGCCATCTCATATGATCAAAGTTGGATAAAAATCATAAAACAATTTTAGTCTGACAATCTATGTATTTGTCAAGGGTAGGAAGCACTTTCACTTAAAGGATGAATTTCCAATATTTTCACAAAAACATCTCTTTAGGAGTAAAAAGAACTTTTAAGTAATTTGAAACAGATAAGGTCTATTATTGTAATGTAATGGAGGTAACATATTTACTCTAGTAAGCCACTATCTACTATTTCCCCTTTAATTCTTCTTGTTAAGTTACTTTCAGGAGATGAAGGACAGATATGCAAGGTAACATATAAATCTATCTTATAGGACATAAATCAAGCAACATGGTCATAAAGGAAAATATAGATTTCAGTCATGCAGGTTAAACCAGAAGGAAGTGTATCAGTTAAACCAGATGATATAATCATTTCAAAATATTGGAACTGTTACCTTGTTGTCAAGTATTGAGCTTTCTGTCAGGGTTAGTAGCTCCAAAATAAAATTGCCAACAGCGTGCACTGTATCTTCAGCAATGCATTTAGATGCAATGGGAAGGAGCTTGGAAGAGATATTTAAGGTCAGTGCAATTATCTGCGCTCCAATAAGTTGGACTTGTATTAGAATATTCTACAGAGAAACAAAGCTACGGAAATGTATAAATGATGTAATGACACTCCAGAATGTAGATCAATTAAATATAAAATAATAATAAACTGGAGGGAAAATGTAGCGATTGAGAGTAGTACTGTTCACTTCTTTCTTAAAAATGCATGGGTCTGCATTGAAAATACTAGGAGTAATGTCTAAATGTTCTTTCTGTTATTATTGATAACTACATGTATGGAAATGAAATACAAACAGTTCTTTTTTAATAGAGGACTAGAAGGCCTTGACCTCAGGAAATAATCTGGAGTGTTCTTCCTCTTGGGCATTTTCAGATTCATCAAAAGATTCAACAGACCACAGGAGGTGCCTCACACACCATGAACCAGCCTGACATAGGTGCACCAACAATAAGCAATGCTTTCATTGGTTGAGCAGGAAAGCAGATAGGCAACCAAGGTAGGTACAGCCAGTACTTATGATGAAGTAAAACTCCATTTGGAATGGCAATAAGTACCTTTGCAGCAAGAGTAAGAAATGGCCCCAAGAAATTGGTTGTATCTAAATATGAGCATTTAAGAGCAACCTGCAAGATTGACTTGTGTAGCATGCAGTGTGATACACCGGAACATGTGGAATCATCCCATGATGCCTACGATGTAGTTAAGGAACCATAAGAAAACTCCTTATTATTGTCTAAAAAAAACTCCTTACTAGCAAACATCCATAACGTCCACTAAGAAACAATGAATCAGCGAGTCCATCCAATTGGCCAGATATATCACCGTATTATCAAGTAATAAAGGGAAGAATACTGAGATTAAACAACAAAGGGGCAAAGGATACGAGTAGACTTTCAAGTACTAGGCCCAGATCATCTGCATACAGCTGAAAGGGATCCTCAAGTTGGTTGATAAGAGAAGTTCTGTTCTCCAGAACCTGCACTTACAAATCAATGAAGTTGTTAGTAATGCCTGTAAGAAAATGGATATAACGAGAAGACACGAAGGCCAACACAAATCAGAAGCTCGCGCAGAGAGCATTACCGCGAGTGCTACATGCCTAAATCCCACCCAAAAAACACTCACTGCCCCCCAAAACTACAGCTATTCCACTCGAACGAACTCCCTACTCATGCCAATCACCCGCAGCCGCAGCACTCAGGGTACCGTACCAAGTTAAACCCTAGAAGAGGGGGACGGGAAATGGACGGGGCAAAACGGAGGGAAAGGGGTCACGAAGGGTGAGAAACCGCACGACGAGTCGACGACGCACCTCGGAGGACTTGATGGCTTTCACGAGGGACTCGAGCTCGCTCCTCCTCCTTTCCTCCGCCTCCCCGCCGCCGGCAACCTCCATCCCCCTCTCCGTCTCCCCGCACCAGCGCGTCTGCGGCGTCTCGGCTTTCCCGCCTCTTCCTTGCTTTGGGCCAGCCATTTGGACCGCTCGATCGATGCCCTCTTCTTGGGCTTGGCAACCTTGGTGTTCTAACGTGAGGTCCATAGGATGAACCAGCCCGCGCCGATGCTCTGTTTGATTTTTACTTAATTATTTTTTTAAAAAAAATTAAATACTTTAATAAATAAGAAAATATATTTTTAAAAAACATAGAGTAAATAATCCGTTTTAATAATTTTATGAATATAGATTGAAAATAACACGGCCTTAGAAACAGATTTATAATTAGACATGTAGTTTTTTTACTGGTACTTATTATTAGACATGTTTAAAAGGTGGAAAGAATTTCCATAATTAGTAGATCGAGTTACGGGGGTGTCAGTGTAATCGGATTCAACTTCTTTGGATTCGCCCGATCGAATACAGCGCGATTGCGTCGTATCCGGCCTCTGGGTGTGTCGTTAAGACAGTAATTAGGAGTACATAAGAAGCACTAGGTCAGTAATAGCCCGACCTAAAAGGATAATATTAGCGGGAGGTATTGACAAGTTCATTGCACCTTGCATTGACTACATTTTGGTAATTAACCAAGCACGAGAGCCCTGGATATTCGGACACCGGAGCTAAGACGCCTCTCTCCCCGTCTCCCACGATCTCGTGCTCCATGCTAGCTGCGTGGTTTGCAAATCGCTAGTAACACCTAACAGCACTAGTAGCAGTAACAGTAAAACCTTTGTCAGTAAAAAAAATGGTTGGAAGTTTCGAACGCATCGACGCTAATAATCTTTGTTGTTGCAATACTACTGCTTGTAATTTACACCCTCCAGTGCATTGTTTTTAGCAAATCCGATTTCTTTCACGTCTTAGAAAGTTTGAATTGCTGTCGTGCGCGCGCAAGAGAGAAGGATTGGAATCGGAGAGATCCCGGCGCCGTACGTGCCAAACTCTACGATTCCGTCGAGGAGTCGATCTCCGCGCGCCACCGCACCATATACACGAAATCGACAGATCGCTCCCACAACGACGCACTCTCCGCTGCGCGCACGGTGAGATCGATCGCGACACCGATCGATCACCGGCGAACGAACGCGCGCGGCGGGCGGAGAGCGAGCTCGCGATGGAGAGCGGCTGCTTGGTGGCGACGCTCCTTCTGCTGGGGCTTCTTCTCCTGGGGAAGCTGACGGAGACCACGGCGGTGGCGGTCGTCTCCGGCAGCATGGAGCCAGGGATGCGGCGGGGCGACGTGCTCATCATACGGGCGCGAGAGGACGGCATCCGCGCGGGGGACATCGTCCTACGACTCCGAGCTCCACGCCGTCCCTGTCGTTCACCGCGTCGTCGAGCTCCATGAGCGACACGGCGGCGCGCGACAGATCCTAACGAAAGGGGACAACAACGTTCGTAGTGACAGAAGCTTCCTCTACGCCGGTCAATGGCTGCGTGATTTTTGGGGAAATCAGTCAGGTATTTGCCTTACGTTGGCTGGCCGAGTTGCTTGTTCCAAGATTATGTAATTGGTAAAGTGAACTTTTTACGACGGTAGGCAGGGTTAGTGCAGACTTTGACCTTCTTGAAGGTTATTTTGATTTGATTGTGTGTTCTTTCTGTACTTATGTTACATATTTTTTTAGCTACAAAGATCACCATTCATCAACTATTTTTCAATACAGGTATTAGTAGTGAATAAATATGTACTAGTACTGTCAGAAAAACAAATGCTAAGACTCTTTAAACAAAACTCGATCAGAATGCTGTCTGACCCAAAGATCCGAAACATCCAATGGCAGATGAACCCAGTGAGATACTGGCTCACGTGGCACGCTATTCATCGCAAAAACTAGCATATATACATACGTATCCAGCATCAAGTGGTGCTACAATATTGTAAAGGGGTACAAAAGCACGTATGTAGAATTGTTAGTATTGACCGAGTATGTCACCCTTATTTTGACAATGCAAATAACTCAATGCCATCTTAAACAAGTATTTTTTTTGATGGAAAAGGTAGAGGCTGCTCTACCTTATAGCCATTATTTCTTTAATGAAGGGTGGGGAATAAAAAGTAAAGAAAAAAGATATGGAATGGGAAGTTCACGAGAGAATGTAAAAAATAAAGAAAGAAAAAAAAAACAAAAGAAGTTGTACAAGATGGACTAAAACGGAGAATTGCTCATGCAAAACGTTGATCTTTAACTTAGCTTGGCAGGTGCCTCCAAAGATAAGGCATTTGCAAGCAATCTGTGATTGTGATTCTGCTAGTAAAAAATACAGGTATTTCTTATCTTCCATAAGGTATGGGCACATATTGCAAAACATATTGGCCAAATGTCATGATTGGTGTGGTCAGTAACAATAATGTCTTCCATAAAACATTAAATGGAGCTTAATCTATTGGTGACGCTGCTTAATCCTAGGAGTTTCCATAAATACGTGGTTGGGTAAATGTTTCTAAAGCTAGCAATGTGGGTCTTCAATCCATTTCTTCTTTGCCATGTTAGGTCTTAGTATTTAGCCTATCTCTGAATGCTAGACACAAGAAAACCTTACGAGTATTTGTTATAGCGTTTAACCAGATGAATTTGGTAGCTTTTCATAGTATTCCATGAAAGATCAGGAGTAGGTATGCATTCGAAATTGTGCACTAAAATGCAGGGTGCAGGAGTTCTCTTTGATCTAGTGCTGCAAGGTTTGGAGCGAAGCCATTTAGTAGAGCTTGAATCATATGTTGATCTAGTTGTGCTTGGTGAGATAGATTATGATGTAGTTGTGGCTGCCAAGTCTAATCGATAAATTATGAGGCAACTATGCAGGATTTGTCTAATGTTACATAGTCTTCTTGTTGTCCATAAATCAGCCCAAAAGAGTGTTGTGTAGCCATTACCAATATTGACCTTTGTTACTAATATTAGAAGTTGCAGACAAGCTGAGATATGTTTCTATACCGGTGTATCATTAGTTCTTAGTTCTTATAGTTAGCTGCATATTATGTAGCACATACTTCTATCTAAACCAGTCATAGACTGGTCCATAGGATCCCGAGAGTAGGTTATTGCCTGCTTTTAATAGAAGAGCTACATGTTTTTTCCTTAAGTCCTTGACTCCTAGTCCCCTTGTCGTTTTTGCAAGAGTACTATATCCTAGGATACTAGACTGCCTCCTCTTGATAGTATTTTTCCTTTCTAGATGAATGCTCGTCTTAGTTTATCAGTTGCCTCAATAGATTTTTCTAGCCATTTGTAGCAAGACATGTAGAAGATTGGTACTACTGAGATTATTGTATTTACCATAATTAGTCTTCCCCTAAGGAAAGTGGCTTCCACCCTACTAGCCTCTTGTCAATTGTTGAAATAACGGGCATCAGTATGTTATGTGATATCTTGGAGGTGGATAGAGAACTAATGGGGTATTGCAGTATTTGTGCAGCTTGCTCAGATTCTGTTAAATCATGTGGATTGCATTAAATGTGCTTTTGTGATAGTTTATCTTTAGTTCATAGAATTGCGCAAAAGAGTCTAGGATCTGTTTGAGCAACAATATATGGCTTTATTTCCCTTTAATTAAAATTAAAGTGTCATCGGCATATTGCAAAGTTGGTGGTGCTCCTTGTGTACCCAATAGGTGGGTAAGTGTTCCATCGTAATGTGCATGCTATGTTATTTATTGGAGAACATCAGCTATTAGGATAAAGAAATGTGGGGATAAAGGATCACCTTAGCGAACTTATCTTTGATATGTAATTGTTGGTCCTATCTGTCCATTAAATAGAACTTGTGCTTTGCCGATGCATAGTATAGTTTTCATCTATTGTATCCACTTTCTAAGGAAACCTCTTCTCTCTAGGACTAGGAAGAGAGCCTTCCAACTCACCATATCAAAAGCCTTATGGAAGTCAAGTTTGAGGATAATCATCTGTTTCTTCCTTTTTAGGGCGCTTTGCACTAGTTTCAAAGCAAAAATGAAATTATCAATGATCGATATTCCTTTGATAAATCCTAATCGTATGTTATCAATCATGTTAGGGATTTCTTTCTATAGTCACTCAATCACTCTCTCGATCTTATAATAAATTATAAACTTATGATTAACTCTTTAATCACCTTGATATAGCCATACACTTTTATAATCTATTACATCAAGTGACGTAAAGATATCACTTTTATAGGAGAGGTAAATTCTATCTGGATCACTCGCATCCTACTAGATATTTTATATTAAATCCGAAAACTAATTTTATAACTATCATGTTACAAAATAACGTTATTAGTATTTAATAGCATGATGATCTTTAAGATAGTATTTAATAGCATGTTTATCCAACATATATTTACTAACATATATCTATATTATTAATTTAGTATATTTGTATATCATTAATCAATACATATGCTAATATTATAATTATATTTGTTCATAGTAACATATCGTATTATAAGTTTTATAAATAAGTCACATACTAATAAATAATAATAATATATTTTAATAAATAAATAAAAATATTATAAACATAGTATATATATATATATATAACTAACACAAGTATGCATCCAGGACATTTTTGTAAGCCGAGTAGCAGCTTACCTGCATTTGTACTTCAGATGCTTTCGGTACCTCGGACCAAAGAAAACTATTGGTTTGTACTACTGCTCTACTAGCACGGAAGCGCCTGCACAAGGCCGCTGCAACGGGCTCTCGCGGCTTCAGGTGCAAGCCTGCAGGCTTCAAGAAGCTCTCAGCCCTGCATGCGCGAGCTGTGATTATCCTGTTTCTCTGAAAGTTAACGTTGAAATTAGTTACTAAATTAGCTACTAGAAAGTGATGTTTGAGATATCTGAAATTAAAGTATTATCTGATTTTTTAATAGTTATTTAAGGATATAAATAACTAAATTAACTAATACAAAATAAAAAAACCTTATTTTAAAAAAGTCATATAAGAAATCCTTATAAAGAAATTTTTTATACAAAACCCAGAAGTTTCTGGAAAACATGTTCGCTAAAATCGAAAATCTATAGAATTGGATTCAAATGGGGCAAATTCAGATACTGTTGGGTAGGAGTAATGGAGTATGCTATAGTGGCCGACTTCGATTTGACCTGTTGTGACACACTCGAGACTTTTCGTAACAAGTGCATGAATGCACAGATTATGCACTGGTTTCTCCTCAGGCACACCTGCATGCATTTGATTGGTAGGTACTCCGCTTTACTTCCTATTGCCACACCCCATAAACAACTGACAAGTCGCATCTGCACAACAATTCCTCCAACTAATTGACTTGCTAAATGCATCCCAGCTTAGGCCTTAGTCCTTAGGTCTTCGTCACACATGCATGGCCGTTTACTCGTTCTGAGTTTTCTCAATTCTCATTGTAGCCTGAAGCCTGAAACTCTCCACGGCCATGGAGAGGACCGGCGCCCACGGCGGCAAACGGTTGCTGCCTCGTCTCCTCTTCCTCGCCGCACTGTCGGTCACGCCGTGGCTTCTCATCTTCTGCCTCCACTTCTCCGTCTTCGACGGCGCGCCGCCAGCCAGCTCGCCGCATCAGTCGCTCGTCGCAGTCGTGTCCGATGGCGGTGAGGACGCGCAGCATTTCCTCCTCGAGCAAGAGGAGCAGCTTAGGAGGCTTCCGTCTGCAAGCGATGTTACGACGACGGTGGCCCAGCTTAGGAGGATCCCGTCCGCAAGCGATGTCACGACGACGGTGGCGACTGGTCGGGACGCCGACGCCTGCGAGGGGCGGTACGTGTACATACACGACCTGCCGCCGCCGTTCAACGACGACATCCTCCGCAACTGCCGCAAGTGGTATCAATGGATCAACATGTGCGTGTACCTTCTCGGCGAGCCGGTGGACAACGCGGACGGCGCGTTCGCCGACGAGGGGTGGTACGCCACGGACCACTTCGGCCTCGACGTCATCTTCCACAGCCGCATGAAGCAGTACGAGTGCCTCACCCACGAGTCTACGCTGGCTTCGACGTCGTGCAGAACCTGTGGGGCAGCAACGCGTCGGTCAAGGACGCCGCGTCGCTGGAGCTCGTCGACTGGTTCACGCGGAGCCCCGAGTGGCGCGTCACGGGCGGCCGCGACCACTTCGTGCTATCAGGGAGGACGGCGTGGGATCACCAGCGGCAGACGGACAGTGACTCGGAGTGGGGCAACAAGTTCCTCCGGCTGCCGGTCGTGCAGAACATGACGGTGCTCTTCGTCGAGAAGACGCCGTGGACGGAGCACGACTTCGCCGTGCCGTATCCGACCTACTTCCACCCGACGAAGGACGCCGAAATCTTCCAGTGGCAGCAGCGGATGCGCGGCAAGAAGCGCGAGTGCCTCATCCCGAGCACCTTCATGCGCGTGTTCCACGGGACGCGCTTCTTCCTTCAGCCGCCGGGCAACACGTACACGCGGCGGTCGGCGTTCTACGCCATGCTGGTCGGCTGCGTGCCGGTGTTCTTCCACCCGGCGTCCGCGTACACGCTGTACAAGTGGCACCTCCCCGACGAGCACGACACCTACTCAGTGTTCAGCATAGAGGAGACGCTTCGGAATTAGATCCCGCCGGACGTCGCAGAGAAGATGACGGAGACAGTGATCAGTCTGGTACCGAGGCTGCTGTACGCGGACCCTAGGTCGAAGCTGGAGACGGTCAAGGATGCCGTGGACTTGAGGGTGGAGGCGGTCATCGAGAGGGTCAAGAAGCTAAGGAAGGAGATGCACCACGCCGGCGTCGGCGCGTCGGCGCGACTCTCAACGGCATCTGGTGCAAACAACACTGGACGTGTCCAATCGAGTTAGGTCAGGTGACCAAAATAGTTAGGGAGATGATAGAGTTACGTTGGAGGGGAAAATATGAGATTTGAAGTAGTTTGATTTCATGTTTTTCAAAAAAGTAGTGGTTGCTATAAAATTTTGATGCACGTTACATGACGATCGTCGGGATCCTCTGTGCCTCTCCTAGATTTGATTCAGGAGGAAGATGAGTCGGCGAGCAGAGGGGCGCGCGGTGGCCGGTAATCGACAGGTTTAGCCGTTTCGGCGTATCTCGAATTCTCGACGTGCCGCCGCTCGCATGCCGCCATGGCGCCGTCGGGAGTCGGGACTCGCGTGGCTCGCGGGGTGGGAACTTAAAACGCCGACCCCCCTCAGGCGGGCCTTGGCCTTCGGTCAATGGTCAATGGCCCAGACCTTTTCCTTTTCCTTTTCATGTGCTGAAAGATGATCTAAAACTCCATGGATTATGGCTCATGAATCTTACGTTACTCTGCTCTGCTTGCATATACTGGCCTACCAATTGTCTGCATTCATTCGGCGCAAGATATAGTGGCAATATTTCTTGCGAATCAAATAGTGGATTGATTCACCTGCTCCGGTGAAATTTCGCTGGGATATATTGGTGAGACTCCATCATGGAAACCCCAATCATAACTTCGCCCTGTGGAAGGCCCAACTTGACCTTTTGTCCATTGCCAGCAACCATCAGGACTGAATAGCCCAACTTCTGTTGACACGGCCCAGTTAAGTAGGTCTAACCTGAAATCTTCTGTAAACCTGTACACTACTACTGTACATTCAGATGATCAGATCCCATATTCTCCCTGTTTCTTGGTCAATCTAGAGTCGACAATTGTGCCATCAGCTTTAAATTAATTATCATATTGTCTAATTTATCAACTAAGGTAATAAAGTACACCCTGAGATTCGTTTTCTAGACGGAGGGTGTAAGGAGTAATCCAGTACTTCAGTATATAGATAAACACCATTTTTCCATGACCGATAACCCCAACATTCTGCTACGGGGTATAGATCATTTCGTTTCTACGGGCACACCGTAGCTGCAGGCCGCTACTTACCTCCTACCCAGGTGTCCTCTCCTCTGTGAATGTCTCACTGCAGCCTCGTCATCGTAGGCGCAGAAAATCAAGCGTGCAGACGTGCGGTGTAGGCCATCGAGGAGTACTCTTTCCGACCGGATATCGATGCACTGTTACAATGGCAGTAGTAAAACCGTAACTTACGCACATCAGCACAGGACATTGGAAGTAATAACAGACTATCACTTGTAAGACTGTATTAGTTTGTCCATGCTCTTTACTTCTCTTCCCACGTTTTTTATTAAAAAAATCATAGAAAAATTGTTTTAAAAATTATATTAATATATTTTTAAGTTTTTAAACTAGTATTTAATTAATTATATGCTAATCCATCTTTCTAATTTACATGTTAAAAGTTATCAACAAACACAGTCTAAACACGGCACGTAGCTAATCTTCTTTTTTTTCAGGTCGTAACTCTGAGCATCACACTGTCTCGGATAGTCCTGCTCTTCTGGACACGGTAACATGGGTTGAGAGGGAAATGTACTGTTTCTGATTTATGGCTTTGCGTGGAGCCCATGCCCAGGGCACACAGTCACACACGAACACGCCCGGTGATCGTACAAACGTCGCGTCGCGTGACGCCAAGCGGAGTCCGGCCGCGGCCGGCCAAAGTCTTTAAAATATTAAATAAATTTATTTTTTAAATTTATCTTAACTCAACACTCAGCTTAATACATACTTTCAGAAAAAAAAGTTATAGATAGGCTAAAGCTAAAATCTAATAATAAACTTTAAATCAGACATGTTAATTGTTTTTCAATCATTACTTTAAATATATCATACTCTAATTGTAATTAAAATTTAACTAATTGTATATTAATGTCTTTTTCGGTTGACATGTATTGTCTTTATTTTTATTTCATTAGAAACGAACACCACCCAAATCTCCCCATTTGGAGCGTAATGAGTTGACAAATGGCGTGTTCTCCAAGCAGTTTTGGGCAACCGGAGGCTCGCACTTGCAAGTTACATGCCGACGACGTTCGTGAGACCCACTTCCTTTGGTCAGGGCCTTGGGGGGGGGGGGGGGTACATTTCCTGCAATGATGTGCTCGACAGTATCGGCGGAGGGTGGGACAGGCCGGGAACCAGCGGAAGTGCGTAAATAATGTGTGACAAATTGTAGGCAGTGTTTCGTTGGACACAACCTTCCAAAGCTTTCTGGGATCTTCGATCAGATTTACTACTCCATCTTGTGTTGGTATTTCTTGATGTTTCATGAGCCTTTTGTTCTAACAAAGGAAACCTAGCTAGAACAACTTGTGCGATTAGGTTTTATAAATTATAGCCAGTACCATTTTAGAATCCATAGCTGGTTTTATAAATTATAATGATGTTTCGCCATTGCTGATGCAAGACAACTTGTGCGAGGCTCCGGTTAGTCTTTAACCACGAGGCATTCTAAAACCACTCGTTGATGTTGCCCTTTGCGTTGCATCGAGGCCCGAGAACGATTCCATGGGAGGGAGAAGAGGAACTAACAATAAACAAATGCAGGTGTCGGCAGACCAGAGCACTGCACTACTCCAGTGCAAACAGTTTCCCTTTTTTTCTTTATCCCGTGTTTCATTCTCGATCTTGGGCGGATCCAGCGGAATAAGATCCTCTGCATTGAAGTAAAAAATGCAAAGAAGCTACAGTACGGTGCATTAATGAAAGACCTTAGCATAGAAAGGTCCATATAGAATAATTCTCTTTACCGAGATGTCTGAAAAACTATATATTAAAAAGTTTAGTTTTTTAGATCGATTTTTTAAAATTCTATCATAAGTCACAAGATCTAAATATCAAACAATGCAAAATACTTTGCTCTTTAGGACTTCAGCCTCTTCTATTTTTACTTTAAATCAATACATAAAGGTTGACACTTTTTTCATCATGAGACAAACAAAAAAACTAAAAAAAAGACTCATATCATAAATATGTTAGAGGTAGGAATATCCGAAATTTAAATTACGGTAAAAAAAATTAAATTACAGAATTTAAATTAAAACAATAAAATTAATTTTAAAATAAACACTATTTTATTGATTCAAATATGTTTACAAAGTTTTCACAAAGCTTATAAAATTTTCTCATGAATTCACTCTTATCTCCCTCTCAAAATATTTATTAATCTTCTCTCTAAAAACTATCTCCGAATGTAATCAAAGGTCCAACCCTAACTCTTGCATCTGATCCTCTCTTTATAGCCTCAAGTGGACACCCTAAAAAAAGTCTCAAATACCACTTTGAACATGACATTTACTTTGGATATTTCTAACTACTTGATCTCAGATAAGGCTCCACAATGCACTATGTTGGCTGTCATATGAGAGGCTACACAGATCAATCCTTAACCATAGAGAATCACACAGCCGCAACCTTCATGTTGCCCGCCCCTAATCAAGCACCAACACACGTCCTAAGGGTGTGATCCCCAGTGCATGCCCTTACGCTCACGCTCGATGTCGAGCTAAACCCACCTGTCAGCCACCACGCTGCTTGGACTGTCTTCTGCGCTCACCTACGTCATCATTAGGTTGAAGCCATCTCCCACAGCCACACTCGAGGGCACCTTATATTGCACGCCTTTGTGCTGCTTAGGCCGTTGGCCATCTTGCGTCTATGCAGGCTACCATCGTGCCTATGTCACCACACGCTAGACCACCTTGTCCACACTCTCACAAGCCGACACTATTGCCATGGCCCGTCACTACCATCCATGCTCTTGAGACGTCGCATCATGTGATGCCCAAGCCAATGAGTAGGGAGACAATGAAGCTGATTAGGCCTCTTGCCTAGATTGTCTTCATTTTTGATTTTATTTTCCTTCTTCTCTTTCAATTTTTTCATAAATTTTTGATGCTTACACACAAACTTGTAAACACTGTTACAAAGAACTCTCACACGATGTCTATCTACCATATAGCACTTTATATCCAACTTTGTCACCGAACATCCTTAATCGCTTTGGACTTAAACTTATTTCTAAGTTTAGTTTCAATCTACTATCGACCAAGGTTGAACTTTAAGAATACTTCGTCCCATCTTATTATATAACATTCATGATAGATATTTGCACCTCTCTATGGTCCTTGCTATTACTTAAGATTGGTTTTCATTATCTGTATATTTCTAAACGCAGATATAATAAATTGATCTGTATTTGTTTTAAACACATGCACTATCAATCGTCAACTTTCTAAAAGTATTTTTAAAAAAAAACTAATTTACAGTTTCAATTTTTTATCACAATACATAAATCACCGCAAGACATCTTTTTATCTACATGAGACGGCTTAGGATGATGTGCTACAGTGGTCTCATAACAGCAAAATACATATGTTGCGCAGTGTTGCAGCAGTTCACTGTAGCACCAGAGAAAAATCGCAGTTCAAACAGTGCTTTCTGTACTACAGGAGACGATCCGAGTCCGGATCCGGCACCGCGTGACGGCGACTGCCGCAACCTGCGCTTGAGCTAGCTGGACAGCCGGCGCAACCTGTGCTGCCACCGGCACGTCACCACCCGCACATTGCCTGTCTCTCCGCTTTGACCGCCTACCGACGATTTCGCCGGCGAGAGAGAGGGACACGTTTTTGGCAGCAGGGGCGCGCCATACTGCCGTCCCCGTCTGCGCCCCGATTCATTTCTGATTTCTGGGGTGGCTGCCAATTGAACGCCGGTAAGTTACAACGGAAGCCGCCTAACAAAGTGTCATATATTCTTGTGATCGAGTCAGAGTCGAAATCAATGTGCAAAGATTTAACAGACACTGCACCAGTACTTAGATTTTCGTATTGTTTAGTCAACTAAATGGCCTGTAGGATTTGAGAGAAAAATTCAACGGCTTGCTGGCTAGTAACAATTTTCGAGTTTTGTTAACAGAACATTGAGGTCCTGTTTAGAAAACAAGATTAAGGAAGTGTTTTTCGAGTTTTGTTAGCAGAACATTGAGGTCCTGTTTAGAAAACAAGATTAAGGATGTGTTTACTTTGTAAACTTACCAAACTTTATTAATAGAAAATTTGGTAGACTAGTGGTGTTGGGTTATAAGTCTTACCAAGTTTTGTTAAAGTTTCGACAGAGAAAAGTTTTAAAATTATCAAAAATTTAAATGGTTGTGTTGATGATGGTGTGTCTAATTTGTTACTTATCAAAATTTGATAATATTAAAATTTTTGAAGGTTGAAAATAGCAATAAAACGAGCACACCCTAATTAACTGGCCCTATATCACTTGCGTTCCAAACAAACCCAGATGAATTTGGTTTAAAATGATATATTCACAATTTAGTAAGAATAAAATACTTATAACCGTCGGCAAGCCGACATATTTATGTTTTACTTACCATGGGCATGTGCTCCACATAACAAACTTCACTGGAAATATACTTCAGCAAATGTAAAACTATAAATTTACCAAGAGGCATCATTGCCTTTAAATTATTTTGCATTTGATAAGAGGGAATCGAGCAATGCTACAAACATAAGTTCAATTATCCAAGAACCCACAAAAAAGATCTGCTTGTCATGTGAGAAAAAAAGAGATAACCATGGCCCTTTGGTTGAGCCTCAGTTTGGCACTAGACAAAAGGATACATACGGGATATAAAGGAACTATTACTCAACCTAATAATGAAGACAGTTTATATATCCACTCTATGTTAGATGTCACGAGCTTGACAATAATATGCCATAAGTTCAAGGAGAGAAACTAGTACTAATACCACGTAGTTAAACCTTAAAACATTTGTCCGATAAAATTTACTGATAAGTATTAAAATTTTACTATCATATTTTATCATAAAAATACTTCTACGTCACATGTCTAATACTAGTAATACCCACTCTTTTGATGAGATTAAATATGAAGAGAAAAGATTAGAATGTTAGAGATTGTTAACAGTGGAATGATGATTAGGAGGTAAAATAAAAATAAATAAATAAGAGCTGATTGATGCAGACAACTTAGTACTCTATTTTTATATATATTTATGGAAAAACAGAATGCACCGAGAGTAACCACAGAGAACGGAAACAGCACTTCTTTTTCTCCTGGTGAGACAGGATGCAAAAATTACTCGGTCCACTGGCAAAGGCAATGGCAATGGCAAGTGGCAATGGTTGTACCAACCAATCAACCCACATGTGTCGGTGAAATCATAAAGAAAAACCTCGTGAAAACAGATGAGCAATCATATGGTAAAAAAAAACAAAAACAAAAAAGGAAGCTCACCTTCACACCGCCACGTCCCGGCTTCCCACGCGACCGCGCCATAGGACGCCGACGACGACGCCACTACCCCACCGTCGCCACGTCTCCCCCCTCGCCGCCCCCACACCTCCTGGTTTCCTCCTCATTACTCCTCCATCCATCGCCAGGCCGCATTCAAAACAAGTGAAACCCTCCCGAATCGAAGAAAAAAGAAGCAAATATCGCGACCGAAAGCTTCGCCTCTGAAGGCTAAACCCATCGCTCCATTTCCCCTCTCCACCCCCGCGCGCGGCTTTCCGCGCGATCCGCCGATCCGGTTTCCCCGCGCCGTGTCCCGAGCAGCGCGCCATTCCCGCGCATCCTGTTTGTCGCTGGGGTTTGGGGTATTGTTGACGCGGCGGGATTCGGACCCTGGCCTGTGAGTTGGGTGGTGGCGTTGGCGGCTGGGTTGGCGCGGGCGCGGCGGATGTCTGCTGTGAGGCGGCGGCCAGTGCTGCCGACCCACCAGGACGACATGGAGAAGGTGGGCGGGAAGCCGCCGCAGTCGCGCCTCTGCTTCCTCGCCACGCTCTGCGTCATGTTCTGGGTTCTCATCTTCTATTTCCACTTCTTCGTCATCGCCAACGAGCCTGGTTCCGCCGGGGCGCAGCCCGACGTCGCCGGAGCGAGTGTTTACCACGCCGACCTTCCGCTTCCTGAACCGGAACGCGTCTCCGACCCCGTCGTCCCCCTCCCTCCGCCTGACCTCGTCTCCGAGCCACCACCTGCCACCGCTACTGTCCCCAAAGTGGAAGAGGAGGAGCCCACGGCAGTCGTCCAACAGGAGGCGCCGCCTAAGGAGTACGCGTTTCAGCGAGCGCTCAAGACTGCGGAGAACAAGAGCGACCCGTGCGGCGGCCGGTACATCTACGTGCACGAGCTGCCGCCGCGGTTCAACGACGACATGCTCCGGGAGTGCAAAAGGCTCAGCATCTGGACTGACATGTGTAAGTTCGTGAGCAACGACGGGCTTGGTCCGCCGTTGGGCAACGAGGAAGGGGTCTTCTCCAACACCGGCTGGTACGCGACGAACCAGTTTATGGTGGATGTCATCTTCAGGAACAGGATGAAGCAGTATGAGTGCCTGACTAAGGACTCGTCCATCGCTGCCGCGGTGTTTGTGCCGTTCCACGCCGGGTTTGATGTGGCGAGGTATCTTTGGGGGTACAACATTTCGATGAGGGATGCCGCGTCGCTGGATTTGATAGATTGGCTGAGGAAGAGGCCTGAATGGGATGTGATGGGCGGGCGTGACCATTTCTTAGTTGGCGGCAGGATTGCCTGGGATTTCAGGCGGTTGACGGACGAGGAGTCCGATTGGGGCAACAAGCTGCTATTCCTGCCGGCTGCGAAGAATATGTCGATGTTGGTGGTGGAGTCGAGCCCATGGAATGCCAATGATTTTGCGATACCCTATCCTACTTACTTCCACCCTGCCAAGGATGCTGATGTTTTTCTTTGGCAGGATAGAATGAGGAGCCTAGAACGACCGTGGTTGTTCTCATTTGCTGGGGCTCCTCGTCCTGATGATCCGAAGTCCATCAGAGGCCAGCTAATCGATCAATGCAGGACATCAAATGTTTGCAAATTGTTGGAGTGTGATCTTGGGGAGAGCAAGTGCCATTCCCCTAGCGCCATCATGAATATGTTCCAGAGCTCTTTGTTCTGCTTGCAGCCACAAGGTGATTCCTATACAAGAAGATCTGCCTTTGACTCGATGCTGGCTGGTTGCATTCCTGTTTTCTTTCATCCCGGTTCAGCGTATGTCCAATACACGTGGCATTTTCTGAAGAACTATACACGGTATTCCGTCTTCATCCCTGAAGATGACGTCCGTAAGGGAAATGTCAGCATTGAGGACAGGCTAAAAGGTATCCATCCAGATGTGGTCAAGAAGATGAGGGAAGAGGTCATCAGTCTCATCTCAAGGGTGATATATGCTGATCCAAGGTCAAAGCTGGAAACCCTGAAGGATGCATTTGATGTTTCTGTAGAGGCAATCATTAACAAGGTGACACAGTTGAGAAGAGATATCATCGAAGATTGTGAAGATAAAGATTTTGTTGAAGAGAATAGCTGGAAGTATGATCTGTTAGAAGAAGGGCAGAGGACAATTGGACCTCATGAATGGGATCCGTTCTTCTCTAAGCCCAAGGACAAAGGTGGAGATTCTACTAACGCATCTACTAAAGCTGCCAAGAACTCCTGGAAAAATGAACAAAGAGGTCAGAACTAAACTACAGGTAGTTAAATATGTGATCGAGGGAGCAGAATTAGATATCCTCTCTGAAGAAGCTCTGATGCAAATACCTTGCCCATAGGTCAAAGAACCTCCAATGCAGTAGTTCTGATGATCATGTATGTTCCTGTTGATCTAGCCCCATACAGGTGTAAGTGGTGCCACAAAAGATGCTTGGGGGATAATGGCGTGCAGCCTTCGAATTGCCCCTATAAATATCATTTCACACTCTAATTTTTATTTTGCTTTGCTCAATAATCCTTTGTAATTCCTTACGGGATTTATAGGTATATCAATTTTGCTGTTGTTCTGTTTTGTTTGCTTTGCTCTGTATGTGTATGGTTTTGTGTATACTATCTTTTCATATGCACAACTAGAAAGCAGTGAAAGAGATATTCATAGAGATGACTTTTTTTCATGCAAGATATTACTTTTTTGATCGCACATCACGCTTCAGAAGGATGCGTCCTTGCAGATTTGAGATAGTTCTACTCTATTGTAACCTAATGGCAGCAGAGCATTTGTTTCTGTTTGTTCAGTCGTGTAGGGTTGGGCTGCTCCAATTAAATGATTGTGGAGCCTTAAGTTGTTCTCTTCCAATAGCTTTGACAGGCTATATGGTTGACTATATATAAAATACAAATTCCACTGTTAGTTATCTCCATCTGAACTCGCTTGCCAATGATGAGCTAAATTAGGTAGATGCTATTGCCTATCAAGGAGTGATAGTTTCTGAGTGATCTTCTTATTGATTACTAATGTTGTTTTAGGCTTTAGCTAGCACTAATAAGAAGAGGTTTCTTCCATCAGTCGTCAATAACTTCCTCAATTCCTGTTCATGGATATGTATCTTGCCTGCTAGACTTCTTGAATTATGCAAGAAACTTAGATCTGGCCACGTAGGATCGTTTTTTTTTTCTGAGACTTGTTTCTTCATATTCAGATTTATCTGTTTGGGAATTTGCAACTTATTGGTGTCATCATCAAACGGAGTAGTGAATTGATTTCACAAAAAAACAATATTTATTTTATTGGTTCGTTTATGGCAGTGCTGAAATAAGGATGTACTTAACTCCTTCCTATGCTTGTGTCATCACGGTTCTCCGAAGGATGAAATAGAAGAATTATGGTTCCAAGTGTCAGGTACATTCTTGCCCGTCTAACTTTGAAATGCATTACATGTCAGCTATCTAGACTAGCATGGCGTGTAGTGGTGCAACCGAAATAGTCTTTTAGACATTGACTTATGATATGATATTTGATATTTGATTATATTTTAGAATCTGGAGCATTTGATGCAAATAATTCCATTTCATACCCGGTCCATCTGAATTCGCTTAACCCCCATGGGGTCCTTTCTGATATAAATGGGACCGTGGGAACAGTATCATCTAGTACCAATTAATTGGTACGGTTGTGGGTGGCATCTGCTCTTGTTTTTCTGCACGATGGCTGTCTTGAGTTGCTTTTTTATTGAAGCTCATGGTATCTACAGGAAGCTACATTCGTAGCACGACCATCCATAATTGCTATAATCTAGTATATGTATAATATTCCCCATTTCTATTCCGTGCAAATTGGACTGACCACACCTTGACAATATCACTTGTACCAGAAAATTCTGGTGCCCCGTTCGTTGGAGAGGTAATTAGGGCCTCTTGTTGATGAACAGCCAGTCATTAGTTCATCAAGGCTCACAAGTCAAGAGAGGCAAGGCCACGTCGCGTTCATCACTTGGAACTTGTAAGGCTCTATCGATATAAAATATATGTGCTACTGTTAAAATTTAAATTTTAAAATTATTTTTGAGGTTTTTGTTGTATTTTTTTAACATTGACGTTTAACGTCGCTAAGAATATAAATATAAAAAATTTAACTATTTTTTTGCTAATACGCCATTTGATGAATTTTTCATATTTAAACTACTAATTGAGCCTAAGCCAAATGCAATAATGTCCTGCACGTTCCCACGTTGATGATGAACTTGACATGAAAAAGCGCGGCATTGTTCCGACCTTTGGGGCTCGGATTTGGGCCCGTGCAAGTAAGAGATGGTGTCTTGGCCAAGCATAGGATCCAACCGGTGGTACTAAAAGTAGAGGGTTATTATATTGGACGGCGATGCTTTTTAATCGAATATATGTTTTAATCATTTGCACGTTGCTTTCCATGTTTTGTTCCTACTTACGAGTTTACGCTTTTAGATGAAGTTTAGAGCAAACTGCTAGCATATATATACACACACACATTATATTATATATATATATATTAAAGCTAACCTATATAATATATTAATTATAAAGTTGGTTCTACTATTTTTTCTTCCAATATATTTAATGTATCTTTAGCATGTGTAGAGCTCTTGCATAAGAGCTAACGCTCTTTATTTTTATTTTCTGTTTGTGTTTATAGTTAGCTTATAGCCCACTATTATATTTAGTCTAAAGCATTCATCTAAAGCTGATGCTTTTGTATAGCCTTGTCTAGCTACTAGTAGCTATTAAAGCTGACAAAACTATCCTATACCCTAATTGATGGGTAGAGATGTTTTTATTTGAAGAATAACAGTAGCATCTTTAGAGCGAATAGATGTTTCTAAAAATAACAACTTCGTAGCAGATTAAAAGAATCAAAATTTTTAAAACACCTATAAGAACTTACGATGTATTGGAATTTTCTAAATAGAGATTAGAATATCCAATAGCGATTAGAGTAAGAATAAACTTAACCTCGAACAAATAAAATATATATGAACTAAAAGAGAACAAACAAGATGTTTAAGCAAAATACATGGTCACTAAGTAGATTAACTAAACATGTTAGTAGACTGGATAAAAACAAACTCAAGCATAATATGAGTAAAGTTAAGGGCATGCAAACCAAAAGAGGAGACGTGATTTGTTTCCTAAACTTTAGATTCACTAATCATACGTCTCTGTTGAGTTGATAAAGGATGGATCTCTTTCAACCTTTTTTTCTCATGGGATTGTATAAATATACTCCTTAATTTCACTATTGATTTCTTTTCTTGTAGAGATGAAATCTAAGTCTCCACAAGTTTTTCATGGAACACAACCTTGGGTGTTCATCGGTGACACCTTGATCTCTAAGAGTAACAAGCTGGTCTCTAAGAGTAACAAGCACAAACGAAGATTTAATTGCTATAAACTTAAGTGCTTAAATAGATGGTGTGAAGCCTATTTGCTTTTAACATTCTTAATCTCTCAACCGGACTCTCTCCTCTTCTCTAATCCCTCTCACAAAGATATATTACAAAGGTAAGGAAATGAAGATGAGCTATTTGGCTTTAGATAGATATATCTCTTCGAAAATCACAACACCAAAGGATGGAGGGGTAGAGGGGTTTAAATACTTGAGCCTCCAAAACTAGTCATTATGCATATATCAAAAATTCTGATTTATTTAAAATAGCATTCTAATTGTCACAACAGAAAGCTCTTGACTTAGTATTTTACATATATAGAATATTTTGATGCAATCTATGACAAATTTCATTATTTTTCTCAAAAGAGTCATTGTAACTCATATCAGAAATTCCAACAATCCCATCGAAATTTTTGACCATATCAGAATTTTTAATATTACTCAAGTAAAACAAGCATAATTCTTTACCTGAATGTCTGTTTTTATGATTTTAGGCTATATGAAAAGGCTACTCAAAGGGCTAGCCAATCAAACAAAAATCAAGATCTAAAATCACTCAAAGAATAAAACCACTTAAAGAATATATCAAAACTTTGGTTTCTCTTAAGATAGTACTGTTACTTTGAGCATCGAGACACAAATAAACATACCAATGTTTTATCATTTTTAATAGTAAGATATTTCTATACCCAAACGTAAATAGGAAGAGAAGTATACCCACGGAAATGCCTTCATGTCATTTTTCCTTCTTTATCTTAAAAGATGTTAACGTTAAAACCGTTTCACCATATATTCTTCAAATAATTTAACGATGGTTAGTTGGTTCTTCCATGCCAAACTCCTTACTTGTCTTTCACCATTGTATAATCCATCACAATCGAGTATTACTTATCTTTCACCGTCTTATCATAGTAGCCACTTCATAGCCCATATATTCAATATATTCACTTTATCATCTTTATGTGTCATGATCTCACTTAAGTATTAACATATTTTTCAATTCTTGTTACCTATTTCTTTCATTCAGCTCAATAAAATTGTTATTCACATTAATTTGGTTGTCAACTTGTGATCAATCGATTGCATATATAAAAGTATATGAATAAATCAATAGTGTTATACTTATATGCTTAAATTTAATGATTCAATTAAATGCAAGTGGATAGCATGGATCATGTATGTATAGGATTTGCTCTCTATAAATATATACATACAGAATATTCACTTGATACAAAGCATATGCATATTTAGAGAAACTAATGGAAGTTATCCTATAAAAAAATATAGAAGTCAATTATCAAAAATATAGACAACAATAAATTTATACTTTTATTATCTTCATGTTCTCAATGCGAAGATAAAGCTTAAATAAAACGTTATTCTTATATGTATATGTTAATAAATAATATATATGAATACATAAATATGTAGATATAGAGAAAAAATGATATTGATCTCTATTATCCTTTTGTGATTAAGGTCCAATCATTAATGAATAAATTTGTATCTCAACTTATGTAAAGTTTGAGAAAGACATATTTAACAACTTATGAAAAAGATTAGTCTCACAAAATTAATTTATTATAAATCACAAAAACAACAACAACAAATATTATTGATCATAGATCTCTTAATCTATTTTTTTTGGTGATATATGATAAACCAATGTAAAACATATAGTCTGAAGTAAATAATATAGAATAAACTTTCCTCATATGAAATTAAAGGAAAAAACATGTGCACATATTTAATGAGGACAGTTTATTCTAATTTTTGGACTTATAGTAGAGATATTTAAAATATGAGGAGTTTATCAGATACCTCTCACTGTTTTCATCGTCATCTTCACATGAAACTAGAAAAAATTCCCATAAAAAGATTATATTTATCATTATTTATTAAAATCAATATGCACACGTTGATCTACAGTATTATAAGCAATATCTACACAAACTGATCGTTTGCAAAGCACTTGCTAGTTGCTACTTCATCCTAAAATATAGTCATTTAGTAGCCTGTGCTACGATTAAATACCACGTAGTATTACGAATCTAAACGGATATAATCGTTATACGGGGTTAATATATTTTGGGATGGAGGGAGCAGTACTGTGCTTACAACTGGAGTAGGAGACAAGGGGCCCAATTCCCCTCCGAGCTCAGGAGTTTTAACATGGATTCTGCTGCACAATGTTTGGTCTCTTTTGGCCGAGACTGTCTATATATTACTCAATAGATTTTGTCACTAAAATTATACAAATATAACTATAATATAATAATCACAATACAAAATTCTTATGTAAATAAAAAAAACATTTGTATATTAATATGAAAAATGTTTGTGCGTGCAATGTAAGAATTGGGTTTTTTTTCGATTACACACATACTTATGTACAACATTACACATTTAACACTATAATTACATATCCACGATTATATCTCTTAATACTTTAAAGAGACAAAAACCAACTGGTATTACTAAAAATCTATTAAAAACTCACTTGTGTATACGTAATATTTGTGGACATCAGTATTTAAACCTGTTGGATGAAATAATATAACCACTACACTAATATACAACATGTGCTTTCAGTTTTTTTTTTAAAATTTGGGTGCTTATCTAACGGTGAGCACAAATCTTACATGTATCATATAGCAAAAAACAATATTAAATCTGGGAGAACAAATCACATGAGTGATTTTTAGCAAAACCGCTTTTGGCCAACCACAAATTGATCGCAACGATTAGTAGCGATCTGACATCGGCAATAGTGATTATGATTGGGCGAATTGGAATCATAATCACCCATCGTGGAAGATCTGGCGTGAGCTCTCCCCGTGAACTGATGCCCTGGCTCGTGAGCTCTGCCCGTATTCCGCCGCACAAAATTGGTCTCCTTTTGGCCCACTAAAGAACGGTAACGAGGCCCAATTTGTCTTACAGGGCCATTAAGAGCATGATAGCATGGCCTTCCTTGTGAGTTCTCCCCCTTCTCCCGCTGCACAAAATTGGGCGTCGGTTAAGCCCACCACAGAATTGGATCGCCACCAATCCTACACGTGGATTCATTGGAGCCGTCCGATGATCATCGTGGCCCATCGTGGAAGATCTGGCGCTAGCAGCCATGGCGGGAGCAGGCTGGAGTATCCAGCCATCCAGGGATTCATTTGAGCCACGGATTGTAGAGGCGAAGTTCAGAATTTGCCTCGTATTTAAACGTACTAATTGAATTCCTTTTCATCCTAAAATTGTAAAAGTATAAACATAGTTTACATCGATTCGTTGTCCATGAACAGGATCAAATGTAAATCAGAACTATGTAAAATGTAAAAAGTTGTAGCAGATTACAAGAACTATAGGTACAAAACAAACACGTCCTCTAGTGCCAAGTGTTCGCGTCTGTCACGTCAGAGCCTCCGGTGAAAAACCAACTTCTATTATAGGTAACCGGAGTTGGGCGACGTCGTGAAAACCGGCTTGTCCTTGTCCACGACGGTGGCGGCCACCGTGGCGCTGCTGCTCTTCCGCCGCGGCTTCGCCTCCCCAAGCATGGTCACCACGTCCCGCATGGTGGGCCGGTCGTTGGGAGACTTGGCCGTGCACAGCACCGCGACGCGCAGCACCAGCAGCATCTCCTCCCTGACGTGGTCAACGCGGCCGCCGACGCTGGTATCGAGCAGCTCCTCCACCCCGGTGTTGCTGCGCAGCCGCTCCCTGATCCACCCGACGATGTCCTGGCTCTCGCCGTACTCCGGCTCGATGGGCCGACGTCCGGTGAGGAGCTCCATGAGAACCACCCCGAAGCTGTAGATGTCGCTCTTCTGATCCACCTTCAGCGTGTACCCGTACTCCGGCGCGATGTAGCCGTAAGAGCCGGCGACGACGGAGACGATCTCGTGGGCGCGCCCCATGACGCGGGCGAGGCCGAAGTCGGCGATCTTGGCGTCCATGTTGGCGTCGAGGAGAACGTTGCTCGACTTGACGTCGCGGTGGATGACCGACGGCCGGCAGTCGTGGTGCAGGTAGGCGAGCCCGGCGGCGACACCCGCCGCGACGTTGTATCGCAACACCCAGTCCATCAGCATCTTGCCCTTTCGCTGGCCGTGCAGCGCATCCCACAGGCTGCCATTGACCATGTATTCGTAGAGCACCATCGTGTCCAGGTTGTTGCTCACGTAGCCCAGCATGCGCACGACGTTCCGGTGCCGGAGCCGCCCGAGAAGCTTCACCTCAGCCGCGAACTCGCCTCCTGCTTCGACATCCTGGTGCCCGTCGACCGTGGCGGCCTCCTCGGGGCACCCGGCCGCGCGCCAGAGCTTCTTGACAGCTACGACGGCGTGGTGGCGTGGCATTTCGGCGCGGTACACCACCCCCGTGCCGCCCATGCCGACGATGTTGGCCTCCTTGATGCACGCGAGCACCTCGGCGCTGGTGAAACTCAACCGCTGGAACGCCATGAGGCGCCATGGCCACGAGCCGCTCCCTTCTTCCTCCATGGCGTCGTCGCAGCATCCGCCGTGGACGTACCATCGGTGGTACAGCTGCTTGCCAAGAAACATGGTTCCACATGCCGCGACCACGGCAGAGATGCCGATGGCCCAGCCGACGGCGATGTGCTTCATGTGTGAGCGGCGAAGGCCAGACGGTTCCGACGACGATGCCCGGAAAGCGTTTGCGCCGCACGGAGGCAGGACGCCGCCACAGAGTCCCGGGTTCCCTGCAAGGTCGTCGGGGTTGATCGTCCTCAAGAGCCCCGTCGCCGGCACGGGGCCGGTGAGGTTGTTGTACGCCAAGTTCAGCATCTCGAGCGCCGGCGAGCTGCCGAAGTTGCTCGGGATCTCGCCGGAGAAGTAGTTGTTGGATAGATCAAGGACGGACAATGTCGGCATCATGGCGACAGCCGCAGGGATTTCACCGGTGAAGCGGTTGTTCCGGAGACTTAGCGAAACGAGCCTCTGGCACGACGCGAGGCTAGCCGGGATCGCGCCGGACAGCCGGTTGTTCGACAGGTCGAGGGTGGACAGCGACGGGCAATCGGCAAGCTCATCCGGCACGCCGCCGGTCAGCTCGTTGTCAGCCGCCGCGAACGTCTGCAGCGCCGGGATGGAGAGGATGTTCGACGGCAGCCCCGACCGCAGCTGGTTGTGCGAGAGGTCGATGAATGAGAGCGACGTCGAGAGCGCCAAGTCGTCCGCGATCTCACCGGAGAGCTCATTGCCGGCCAGCTCCAGGCGCTGCAGCCGCGGCAGCCGCCCGAGCCCCACCGGCACCGTGCCGTTGAGGCGGTTGTTATGCGCCCGGACGCGGACAAGCGTCGAACACGTCGTGAGCCCCGCCGGGATCGGGCCCGTGAAGACATTGTTGAACAGTATCAGCTTCGTCAGGTTGCCGCTGTCACAGAGTCCGGCGGGCACTGGCCCGGACAAGGCGTTCGTCGACACGTCCAGCCACTGCAGTGGCTGCGCTTTGCCTAGCGACGGCGGCAACGGGCCGGTGAGGGAGTTGTTCCACAGCTCCAGCACCTCCAGCTTGGGGAGCTCGCCAATGCCGGCCGGGATGCCACCCTTGATCTTGTTGCACATCAGGTTAAGTAGCTGCAGGTTAGTGAGCTGCGCCAGCTCTGGCGGGATCGTGCCGGTGATGGCGTTGTCGGAGAGGTCGAGCATGATGAGGGAGGAGAGGTTGCCGAGCTCCTTTGGTATCTGTCCGCCAATGTTGTTCTTGTAAAGGTAAACGGTGTTGAGATGCGGCAGCCGGCCGAGCTCCGGCGGTATGGGACCTTCGAAGCTGCTGATCGCCATGTCGAGGTACTGGAGATTGGCGAGATTGCCAATGGCGGCCGAGATCGCGCCGCTGAACTCGTTGTAGCCGATGATGAGCTGCTCCAATGACGAGAGCTCGAACAGCTCAGCTGGGAGAGCGCCATTGAGGTTGTTGCCTGAGAGGCCCAAGAACTTGAGCTTCTGGAGCTTGCCGTACGCTTTCGGGATGCCCCCGGAGAAGAATCCACCCCTGAAGTCGAGCGTCTCGAGCGCGGTGGCGTTGCCGATGTCGACCGGGAGCGGGCCGGCAAAGTTGTTGCCCGACGCGTTGAGGTGTGTCAGCGAGGTGCACTCCCCGAGTCCTGCCGGGAACCGGCCCTTGAAGCTGTTGTCACTGACGTCGAGCTCGTGGAGCGTCGGAATGGACACGAGCGCCGCCGGCAGCTCGCAGTCGAACTCATTGCTCTGCAGGACGATCGAGGTAAGCCCGGCGAGGCCGAGGATGTCGTCCGGGATGGTGCCACTCAGGTTCATGCCTGCGAGGTTGAGGCCGGTGACCGCGCCTCGGGCGTCGCAGCGCACGCCCTTCCATGTACAATGCGCCGCAGAGCTCCATCCTTTTAGCTCCCCCAATGGATCGACGAGAGACGCCTTGATGGCGAGCAACACCGCGGACTCGTCACCGGCGGCGGCGACGGCGGCATTGCACTCGGCAATGCAGCTCAAGATTGCCAAGGAGAAGAACAAGTGTCTAGCGCTACTTGGCCTTGGAGTAGCACTTGTCATACTCGGTTTCTTCTGTTCTTCCCTTGTCCTCTACACTCTGGTCTCTCTCACACACACTAGTTCTAGTTTTGTGTTTTCATTGCCTTGTTTGAAGCAATAGAGAAATGGAGGGAAACTCATAGGAAGGTATATAAGAGGATGTCTATGATTAGGATTGGATTAAAGCATTAATCTATGTGTTTGGAGGAAAGCATGAGATGATAAAATACTACCTTGTGGCATGCTAATGCATTGGTGTGCTAGTATGTGTTAGTGTTAGGTACATGGTTTAGTGGCCTTGTGGGGGCCATGGATAGCACAACAACAGCTTGGTATGAGAGTGTAAAGGTTAGGAGGGAGCATGGACATAGGCTGGAAAATGCTCTTGGAATTATTGAGAGCTTCGGGAGACATGACCCATGTGGTTAAGAGAATGTGCGGAAGGGGATTGATCACTCGTCATTCAGAGAGAATTTCCTCTTGTTGGTTTAAAGAACGAGAATTGCAATCATTGTAGACACAGAACATGGAAGTTTTCATTGCAGTCGATTCTGTATTTCGATGTGTCAATAACATGGTTGTTTTTGCAGATATATTAATAGCTGTAAGTATGGGCATGAAACTATGGAAGTGCTGTTCTATTGTCGACGGTTTGAACGGGCAAATTCTAGTATATTTCTATTCTACCGTGTTCTGTATTGGTACATACTAATTTTCAGGAGTTCTGATCAATGTTCAAAATATGACAGCAAGCAGATTTTGCCACAATTTCAGCTTCTTGGAAGAGATTCAGTTAAACCCAACCATCATATATGAAAGAAAGAAACACAAGTGGTGATTTCATAAGTTAGTAATCAGAACTCTGAACAAATGGAATTTTACTAAGTGGACACGAACGGTTAACGCCAAGATTACTTTAGTTGCATGTGTTAGATTTTAATGGAGACAGAGGTAGAGATGCAAGCGTGTCCTGGTGTTAAACAAATGATTGACCATAAAACTACTACGTTAATCTTATCTTGCAGGTTGAATGGAACTTTTGTCAGTGATCATGGTGGTGGAGATGTAGCCTGTTGGGACTGTAAGATTCTCTTCCAGGTGTGATAAATAGCTCATATTTAATTGTCTAATACCAGGAGTAAAAAGTGACATGAGAATCTTCTAATCTTCTGACTCTACTGTATGCTTAGCTTCTGGATGTTTGGCAGTAGTGCAGAACATCTATAAGTAAGGTTCTAATAATCTCCTAAAGCAACCATTTCAGTGAACGATAAACCGTTATAAGCAGTAATCTTGTAAAGCAATTATTTTTTTAGAGAATGTTGTAAAACAGTTATAAGCTGTACGTTGTCAAAGCTTCATGTGTATATTATATAGGTAATGCCTAGGAAAAATGTATCACTACTACAACAGTGGCAATCAGCAGCCGAATTTGCACAATGCCTTTCTGAGAAATGCATTTGCAGGGTCTGACGAGTAACAAATCATTGTAAGTTTCACCTGCTGTGTTGTGATCTCTGAGCTCTGAAATTTTTCAGCCACACTATCCCTTTTTTTTTCAAAAGCAAGATTTTATTATGAAGGAAAATTCATGCATCAAGTTTTTTTTGTTAATTATTCATAGAACAAACTTTGCAGTGGGGGTAGAGAAGCGGTATACAAGTTGCCCAGACCCAGGCCAATTATCTCCATCACATGGAAGAACTTCCTGTTCTCTGATGATTAGATTCTTGAGAACACCCTGCTTTAGTTTCTGCAGCACATTCATTACCAATGGGGGTTCAGTTTTTTTTCGCAATACTGAATTGTCCAGCCATCTAAAAAATACTGAATTAAACGTGAATATAATGCGTACAGAATCTTGTACTTGTAAGGTTTATTTTGAATGACTAGTTCTGAATATGGAAGCTGCGATGCCATGACAAAGAATTAGGGATGAATTACTACTACATTAAACGTTCTTAAAATAACTCCTAGGACCCAAGCAAGTCAAGAACTTCAATTAGCATTGCCCTATACACATTTCTTTTTTTTTAAAAAAATGTGGTATGTCTCTTTTTTGTGCTTGGAAAGCATAGCTATTATGGCGTGATACACATAGAATAATTATAAAATTATAAAAAAAACTTATTTTTATTATATCACATAAGTAGTTTTTACATAATTTAATATCATGAATAGATGTTAGATAGACAACGTAATAAAAAAGCAAATGCAACGGAAGGCCCACCACCTAGGCAACTAGTTTATTTCACATTTATAGTTTGGAACTAGCTCCAAAGACCTAAAGTCTTTATACTCTGTCTGCTCTTAGAGGAACTCCTGAATGGATGGTTTACTTTACGTACTCACCAAGTTACAGGAAAAGATGACATATTTTGGTTTAAACAAAAGGCTAAGGCTTTTATCTGCTTTCAAAGAAGATGACATGTTTTGATTTAATAAGAGAGACATTTGCGAAAACAGTCTTTTCTTTAAAAGAATTATTTTGTAAAACTCTAGTGAGCCAAAATTTTAATTGTCAGAAAGTGACTCACACCTTGATTCATTCCACAGGTCACTTTGTAAAAACATGTCACGATGTTTATAACCGAAAGCAAAATTTTTAATATTTCCTTATCTTATTCTTGATTAGCTTCTTTTTATCTTCTCAACACTTAATAAATAATCAAATATCAATTTTTAACTATTTCTCATAGTTAACAAGTTTTTACAACCTGTCTATAACTATTTCTTATATTTAAGAAGTTTTTATAGTACATGTTAGCTTTCTTGTCACTACAGTATTATGGTGTCACAAGACACCATAGGTCACATAGATCCGTTATTGACCACGAAGGTCGATAATCTACCACATAGGTGGACTTGTGAAACGATTTTCATCTTAACAATTATGTTCACAAATTTTTAGTAAAAATAAAACTATGCTATGAGAAATACATTACATCCACATATAACTATAGATACAAATGGTTAAACAATTTAGCTAAACTCTATAAAATTTACATGCTTTACCCAAATACCATGAACTTATCTCTTTATACAATACGTACCAATCAAACATGGTTGGCAAGGAAGAGCTCACAACAAGGCTTTTTAAAAACTAACATATGGATAACTCGTGTTACATAGTTTGGTTGAATCTCTCAAATCGAGTATTAAGCAATTCTCATGCCCATATCTAATTAGGACATACTGATGATACCTCCTATATCTAACCAGTCACCCCACGTGAAGTTAGGATAACAACCATCTTGGTAGTAATGATCCACAATCTAATCTCTCTATCCTTAGAGTTTCATAGCTATTGACATATAAAATTTTTATATGATAACTAATTATATAGCAATGGACATCTTATAACACTTATGTAGTCGTACTGTAATATGTTTGGATAAATTTTTCAAAGAAATTGGACCTTAATAATAATACGTAACTAAGCCACAAAGGGCCCGACTCTACACCATCCAAGTAATACAAAATATTTTTAATTTTACAAACAAGTTGACATCACATCGAATTTTTAACTAAATATTTAGAAGTCCTAATTTCCCATACAACATCATAATTGTAACTGGGTTAAGCAGCTATCTTGTTATATCACTTTCAAGGGATGATAATACCGGTAATTCTTTGGTGGAGTTAACTAGTATGGAGTCATTAATATTCTACATAATAAAAGTATGGCTACTGGACAGGTCCATCAGTTTCATACAAACTGAGGCCAAATATTATTAAAGTGTGATATAACAATGTATCTTTATAAACAAAGTAATTCATAAATATAGGTTCAAACTATTCAATAATGTTTTGACTTGGTGCGCGGTGATTCTAGGTGCGATGAAATCTGATGCGAATACTCTTTCGATCACAAACTCTACACATAAGAAACACAAATATTATATGTGGTAATAAAAATAATAAAACATAGAAAATAATATTGACATTGCGTAAAGGAAAGGATGGTCTATGGTAGATTGAGTCAATGGGGTCGACTGGAAAGGATGACGCCATGTGGTTTCTATTGCTTTTTTTCTTTCCTCGTTTTCTCCCCTTCTTTGTGTCTTTTTCCTTGCACTGAACAACACGAGGTGTGACGAAGCAAGGACAGCAGCGGCTCGCTGAGGCACAATGGCGGTTGGCTGAGCTCGACATGTCCAAAAAAATGGAACCAGGAGGATAGCGTGGTGACGGTTGAGGGCTTTAGCTAGTCTCTGATGTAGTGGATGGTGGGGAACCAGGAGAGAGAGAGAGCTAAGGAAGGATAACAATGGCGACTAGGGTTTTGACTCTGGTCTCTAAGCAGAGGAGAGGGGGTACGGAGAGGATGGTGACCGTGTGGGCAATGGCTAATGTCTTTGTAGCCACCTTTGATGTTTCACAACAATTTGAGTGATGATGAACTTTCGCACGACACCATGAATCATGCAAAGGATTTATTGATGCCTTTCGCATTTGTTGTGACGAGATAGGGCACTGCCCTGCATTCGTAGTCGTCTCCGATTGTCCGCTCTGCTTTAATGTGTGAGAGAAAAAGGAAGGCTGGTAAGCAACTTTGTCTCCGGACTACACATGTGCGCATGTATGCATGTAGAGGTGGCTTTGTTTAGGCCTGAGACACAATAAAAATATGGAGAAGCTACACGCATGTGGTTGCTGTGCTGTTTGTCTCATTCGTGAGCAGTGGATTTACATGTGTATGCAGGCTCTCAGGTGAAAAGATGGATGACTGATGTATTGGTTTGGATAGAGACAAAATAAAATGATAGAAGTGAGCTGTATAAGTGTAAGTCAGTTTAATTTATTTAGAAAAAACACAAACATAGGTTGCCTAAAAGGAGAGGGTCAAAATGTGATTTTGTTGTTTCAAGAGATAGAATAGGGAAGGAATCGTGGCTTTCGCCATTTTTATCCGCATGTGATCAAATTTAATATGTAATACGACGGACAATCTAACCTGCAAGTGTACATATGAAGGGAATAAAATTATACTCAATATGGTCGAGTTTTAAAAATAAAATTTAAAATTTTCGGATGGAAAGGAATGTTGTCAAAAAATTTTGAAAACGATTTAAAGGTGAGAATGGGATTTAATGGCACCATTAAATAAAAATTTGAAATTAAAATTTTAATAAAATAGCGAAAGGAATATTAGTGGTATGAATATGAAGCTGTCATGATCTGAACTTATGCTTGCTCAGCTATGCCATTATTTTACCTGATCGATGTTCTTTTTTTTTCTCTTGAGGGATATCAGTTGGGTCGCATACATCTGTTGCTGTGCTTGGGTCATAGAAACAACAAACAAGCAGTAACTGGAGCAGATCACAAGAAGCATACTGCATATCCTAGTGCACCAAACTCAGCAATTGAAGCTTATGAAATTTCAATTATTATTACATCAAAGGTGTTGGAACCACTCTAGTAACAACTACACAAGACATTGAGCATATAAACCACAAAGACAGGCAGTTGAACAACGCAACAGCACTGTATAAAGATAAACATTTCTCATTCAGTTCACCTTTCGCTGCCAAATATGTTTGGTTGTCATGTAACAGTAGCAAATACTTTGGCTCAGAGGGGACAACAGGTTATAAACAAGCACTGAAAAGTACAATCAGCAACAGGACCCTTGTCCTCCCCTAAAAAAGTCAGCCCAACTGACCCAACTGTTTCTACCTTTATGAAGTGTACTATCCTACAAAAACTACTAGTATTAGTACGTTCTCTGTATGTGAGTTACACAAAAAATACTAACATGATCCTAACAATTACTCTCAGAACCTTCCCATGTTAGCAAAGGAAACAATTATTGGACCCACCTGGCAGGCATACATGATATACCAATGGATTCTCTGCAATTACAGCATTCCGGCTAAGGTAAATTCAGTAGTTACTGAAGAATGATATGATGTAGATGTAGCAGCTCAGTTATATGACAATCTGAAGCCCCTGCTGTTTTCAGTCATACGGCGCAGCCGTTTCACTTCTTGTAATTCAGAAATGTAAGATGCATTTCTATGCACTTTGTTTGGCTAGACAGGCACAAATTATGAAGGGGAGTGAGAAATTGGACGTGAGGAGGAAAGTGTAAACCATTCTAGCCGGTGCCAGTAACCGCAATGCAATCATGCAGGACACAAGATGCAGCCACCAACTGCAACAAATGCAGGCAATTAGCCACCCTTCCATGCCAACTCGGTTGAACTCGGCCTAGCTTAGCTTCGCTAGCCCACATGCACGCACACATGGCCTTCCATCTTCTCTCGTACTCTCTCCTCTCCGTTGTTTTTCTAATCGCGACTTGCGAGAGACAGCGTGGGGCTAAGATGGGGGGCCATGTGAAGTGCCATCCGCTTTGCAGCTTCTGAAAATTCTCTCCTCCGTGCCGGCAGATTATTGAGCCATTATTAATCGTGGCATTACTCATCGATCAGTAGTGGTTTTTTCCTACCTGCTTGAATCATAGATCAAATGGCACTAGTTTCAGCTAATAAAATATGCTTTGATATTCCTTGGTATCTATAATTGAACAAGCGAAGTTTTCAAAAGGGCATCACTACCGTTTGTTGTTCTTTTTCTTATTCCTCCTCTCTGGAAACGAAATGTTATGTTAGCTAGTGAAAGTAACATGCCAATAAGAAACCATGACACCAAATTAAAGCAAGAAAATGTCCTTCGTTGGTATTATCATTTGACTAGATAGTACGAGCAATAGCCAAACTAAGCCGCGAGGCTGCGTCGTTTTTCTTAATTAATTTCTTTATCTATCACTTCCTGTAGACTGCAGCATATATGCTGGCCACATGCATGCGTGCTGCTTTTGCCGATTGTTGTCCTGAAATGGCTCCAACCTCCGACGAACAAACACCTGTAGTTGGGTGAACATGCTTGTTTGGTTAATTAGGCGCTTTGGTGCATAATAAAGTGATTAAGATGTATTGCTCGTATTAATGTACAGTATCAGGAGGAGAGAATATACGTTTGGTGGTGAAAGGCTGGATAGTTCAGAAACAGTGCCCCCACTTGGTATTAGAGTTGAAGCTCGGCTCCACCATCCCCGAGCTGAGCCTAATATGATTAGACTGCACGTTGCTTCCGTAGATAATTTCCATCCTTTCGCATATGGGCACGGTACGTACCGAACCACCGATCGACGATGCAGAGACGAAACTGGACCGGTCGATCGATTCGATCTCCGTGCTGCTGGATATGTGCGTTCGCTGTAAACGCAGACGGTTTCTGGCTTTTCTGCCAGGTTTGGTGAAAATCTCCAGCTCCAAGCGATCGGCATGCCTAATCAAGCCTCACCGTCTCGCCGACATATGGCTGCCCGACGGGATGCGCGGGCGCGGCGGCTGGTTGGGCCAATGCTTTTGCACGGCGCTCCACGCGCGCCGCGGCCCAGCCGCATGCCTCCCGCCTCCCGCCTCCCGCCTCCCGCCGCCCGCCGCAGGGGGGGAGCCGTGTCTCCGTGATGCCCTGGCCTCGGACGCAACGAGGGCCGTGCTCGCCGCGGTGAACCTCGTACGCTCCGCAGGCCGCGCTCGCTAGCCGGCCCCGGCTTTCCCTCGTTCAACGTCGCCCTTGCGGTGGAACCACCCCTTCCGCGGGTGGGAGAGCGGGCCGCGTGGCTGTGTGGGCTTACAGGCCTCTTCTAAAGCTAACAAGAGTGGCTGCAGTTGAACGGGCTAGGCCCATATACACCCGGATTTCTGCGTAGCTGTTCACGCTATACGGGTGCAGCCGGGCATCACAAGCCGTGGGTTTTCCTTCAATAAATCAGCCGTACGTATCGCGGTGGACTATGGTGCCAACGCCCAAGGCCCTTCGGTGAGAGATTATGGATGCATTTTGAGCATAAAACTGAGCCATTATTTGAAGGTTCTAACTAATTTGCTGCCCGCATGTCAAATATTTAGAAATACAATTGTTTTCACCTCCAACAACAATCTCATATATTTCAATCACATTCACAGAAAATCCCATTCGCATATTTCGTTTGAAATAGAATATAACATACCGTTTTTAAATATATAATAAATGAGAATTTTAACTCATAAAAAGGAATTTTCGTCGTATATTATTTAGATATAATAAGATATGATAAAGTGGCATATCATTTCCAACACAAAGTTACTTTAGCGTCCTAATTGATTAATCGTATAAATATTATTTGCATTTAGTTCTACTGTCATAATGGCTTGCTTATCTTAAATAATTGTCACCAGATTAATGGCAAAATGTTTTCCCGCTAACAACACCCTTTTCCCTCTATAGGAAAAAAGGATTTCACAGCACATTGTGTCTACACAGTTTTCAATATTTGTAACATTATCCGTGTAATTTGAGTTTCGAAAAAAAAACTTAGAGTTTAGAGCACCAACAAACTTTGTCTATCATGCAGCCACAAGAAAAGGGAAAAAAACAACTGGAAAATAGAGTACAGTTCAATCACAGCAAAAAAACTCCATGTACCCCTGATATATCACGAAACGCATGCGCCGCTGCGTCCGAATTAGGATAAAATAGGAATAGAAACGGCAGTCTCATATTCATTCATTCAGTTCTTGTTTTTGGCCTTCTGGGACGTGACTCCACTGCCTAAACCTTAAGCAAACCCTAATGGAAGGTCCTGGTTAACCCAGGAGCGTGTTAAGTGAGATGCTAATACATCCAAATCGTCCAGAGCCCTCCAAAACTTAAGAGCCACCCCACCCCACGTGAACGCCATGGGGTTATTGCCATCGTTAAAACCTATGAATTTCTCGCATCATCGCAAGAACCCAGACAAAAATCTGTTTCTTTAACTTGCAAACCGAAGCAACACCCCCCCCCCCCCCCCAAACAATAAGGGGTAAAAGGGCTGATGATAAAAGGCCAAGGGATCAAATAGAGGTGCCAGGAAAAATCGAATAAAAATTCCATTTCTTTATCCGTGAGTCGTGACGGCTGCGGCGGCGGACATGGTTGGGGGCGTGGCTGGTGATAAGGACGCGGCGGCGCTGGCTGGGGAGCTGACCGGCGACGCGGGCGCCAGCTTGAATGGGTTCTTTGACCACACGGTATGTATGTCTCTCTCTAACCCCCGTGTCCGTGGCTGAGCCGGAGGTTGGGTTGCCGTATGGCTGAAAGTTTTGATTTTTTTTTCTGTGGTTCTTGCAGGGTTTGGAGGCGGCGGTGGTAGGAGGTGGGGGGCAAGGGGAGGGGGAGGGGGAGGAGGAGGAGCTGGAATGGCTTTCGAACAAGGACGCCTTCCCGTCGGTGGACACCATGGCGGCGGAGGTGGAGGCGGCGGCGCCGGGGGCGCCGGCGCCCGCGGCTGTGGGGCCTAGGACCAAGGGTTTGCGGCGGCGGCGGAGGGTGACGGCGCCGTGGAGCCTCCCGCCCCTGCTGTCACGCCCGCGTCAGGCGGCGGCGGACGCGGGGGCGCCGCGGCGGCGGTGCACCCACTGCGCCGTGGAGGAGACGCCGCAGTGGCGGTTGGGGCCTGACGGCCCCCGCACGCTGTGCAACGCGTGCGGCGTGCGGTTCAAGTCCGGGCGCCTGTTCCCGGAGTACCGCCCGGCGAACAGCCCCACCTTCTCCCCGCTGCTGCACTCCAACTCCCACCGCCGCGTCATGGACATGCGCCGCCAGAGCGAGGAGGACGCCTCGGCCGCTATCCGCGTCAACGCCAAGGCCCGCCGCGCCGAGCGTGCGGCGGCGCCCTCCGCCGGCAAGGACAACAAGTGATGGGAACAAAACCGTTGCTTTTTCCCGGCGGTGACGGAGGGTAGAGCCGAATTCGTATGGTGTCATCTCCTTTCCTTTTCTTTTCAATTTCCATTTTGTAGGACATTAGGATTAGAGGTTTAAGAACATCTGCCAAAATCTTAGTTCTTGACAAGGAAAGATAGACATCAAAACAGCCTCATCATGCTCAAATCTTTCCTGCAGCCATGTCAAGGTTGGTGCTGTAACAAAGCAATCGGTGGTAGAGCTGTGCTTTGCATGCTTATCGATCAGGTCCCTCCTATTCCTGGTAGTCGTAGCAAAGCGATCAATCAGACAACTGTCTGAATGCGACATGTGTATGTATGCTATCACCGGGCGGGCAAGCAGCCTTGCAGGTGCAAATGATTTTGACGGCTCTAGTTTCATTTCTTCATGCTTGGCTGGTGGTGGTAGTAGTCGTGGCACTACGGTAGACTGGCACTTGAACATCCATCTACTACTACCCGTGTGAGGACCGAGGCACCGGCAAGAAATGAAAAGGGCACTGTACTGATTACCCGTCGAGGCACAGTGGCGCTGTGCTGCTTGTCGCATCGTGTCGCCGGCATGGTACGTTCTCCTCGGTGACGCTATTTGCCATGGGAAGCTACTCTACCTGGTTGATTGATTAGCACGCTGCCTGAACGAAAACGACGGTGAGAGCGTGAGCAGAGAATCCTCACATGGCGTCGACGAGCGGTTCGGGTTCGATCAGAAAGGCGCAGTGCAGGCGCGTGGTCCTCGCGTATAAACAGTGGTTCTGGTGGGGGCGCTGGTGTGTAGTCGTCGACGCCGCGCAGCGCACGGCCTGACGTTTCGTCGCGGTAGGAGGGCGCGCGGCATCAGGCGAGAGCTTTATGGGTGGCAGGAGCGGTACGGCCGCAGAGCACCTGGCGGCGAAGACGAACACTCGCACCGCCCAAATCGTCGTTTGGGTTCTGTACTTGCGTACCACCAGTCCACCAGAGCGTAGGAACGACACGGGAACATGGCTGGCATACCGGATGAAGGGATTTTTCTTTTTCGAAAACACTACATAAAAATAAAAATAAGACACTCATATACGTTTGCACACAATCATCTCTATAAATACACCTTACGTAATAAGATATATATACCATGGCTGCTTTTGATTGCTACAGAGCATTGCGAGATAGAACATCTCCCCACTACAACAATAACAATTCTTGTGTATATCATATAATCATAAAGTAAGATCTTTTCATAATAACATTATAAAGATATAGAATATTTAAGCCACGTAGATTAACCTTGTAAATAATTAGCCTGTAAATACAACACTTTTTATTAGATCAGTAGTCATAAAAAACCGGCTCAATAGGCATGGTGAAAAAGCTTACAAGGATTAGGAGGCTTTACACTAACCTAAAACTGAGATTGGTTGAACATAAAACTAACAGTAAAGTAAAGGCTAAAAGGGTTAATGCTATATGGAAGATGATAACGAACCTATTTTAATATATTTATCATATAAACACATAGAGTATTGAATCAGCATATACAAAGGAAAAAACACCACGCCGAAAAGTACATACATACTCTCTCCATCCTATACAGGATACATTTTGATTTTTTTTAAAAATTAAACTTATATTTAATAAAGTTTATAAGAAAAGATAGTAATATTCATACATCAAATTTATTTTATTAAATCTAACTCTGATTATATTTTGACACTGTTTTTTAGTTGAAAATACTACCATATTTTTTTATATAAATTTAATTAAATATAAAAAATTAACTTACGAAAAATCAAAACGTATTAACAGAAGGAGTAAACACGAAAACGAATCTACTACTAAAAATCAGCTAATTTTCCAATGGAGTGAACTCGAAGTCACCCTGACCCATCCAAGGAATCGTCGATCTCATCAGGGTCACGCCGGTGCACCAAACACGGAGGAGAGAACCTTTCCTCTTTCCACGCCTCTCCCTCCCGATCCGCGCTCCTCCGACTCCGCCCGCGGCCGCACCACCGCCAAAAATCCATCGCCCCATGCAGCCCCCCGCGCCCGCCGGGCCGGCCACCCTGCCGCTCGCCGTCTTCCCCAAGGACTCCCGCCCGCTCCCCTGCCTCCTCCTCGTCTCGCTACTGCTCCTGCTGCTCCTCCACCTCCTCTCCTCCTCCCCTTCGGCCTCGCCTCCGGTCACGCCCGAACACATCCAGCTCCCCGTCGACGCATCCTCCGCTGGGCCGGCCCCGCCCTCGGTCGCATTCCTCCTCACCGGCTCGGCGGGCGACGCCGACCGCCTCCTGCGGCTGCTCCTCGCCACATACCACCCACGCAACCTCTATCTCCTCCTCCTCGACCGCGCCGCGTCCGCGGCGGAACGAGCGCGGCTCGCCCGCCAGGCGCGGGCTGGCCCTGGGCGCGCCAACGTCCACGTCGTCGGGGACCCCGGGTTCGCCAACCCCCGTGGCGCGTCCACGCTCGCCGCCACGCTGCACGGCGCCGCCTTGCTGCTGCGGGTCGGCCAGGACTGGGACTGGTTTGTGCAGCTCGACGCTGGTGACTACCCGCTCGTCGCTCCGGACGGTGATTCCTCTCTTCACCTATTTTGGTACCTTTGTGTATGTGAGAAGTCTCTATCGTCGTTGAGGTGTTCGAGCTAGATCTAATCATTCGATAAATCATGAAAGTGTTAATCTTTGCTAACTTTTCATTATAGATTGTTACTGTTTGATGAATGGGGTATTTTAATGTAGACAGGTCTCTGTGTGTCGAAAGGTAAATGAATGATTAATCAGGTTACTAATAGAAAATAACTTAAAGACCATCTTCAATGCATTAGAATGGTTAAAAAGATGTTGCATTTAAGGGATTAAAATCCTATTATCACCTAGGAAAATTAATATATTTGATCTGTGGCGTTCCATGGAATACATTCTTGATTGATAGATCAGTAGATATTACTTACATATATTAATCCAAAAGCAAATTGTGACCACATCTGTTTGATACAAGAAGCATGTGGAACTTGGTTTTCCACACTGAAGCCAATACCTTCGAGGTTTGAAATGAATGGTGTTATTTTGGTGATGTGACAAGCCTTTGATCTTTTGCTACTGATTTTCGCTTTCCTGTCCTACAAACCATATGGCCTTGGTTGTTTTAAAAATCTTTTGGGCGAAAAAGTGTAAGCTTGGCATGCTGATCTAATCTGCCTTCAACAGAAAATCATTGACGATGTGATATAATTCAGCGAATGCTTTGCATTATAACAGCATGGAGAACTATTTTTTATGGAGCTTCAGAATCAGAGCAAAACTTTTGTGATCTTTGTCACCATTTTAGGCTGTTAGAGTTTCTTCAGTGTGCTTCATGTTTGTTGTCCTTATTGGATTTGAAGTCCACTTGCTGTACTGTTCCTAAAGAGAGTTAGATAAACTTGTGCCCTACAGAAATTGCTTGGTTTGTTGGTTATGTAATGGTCGAACAGAATGGTCAAAAATACTGCTACGGTGTGCTTTTATCAGTTCATTGGTTTGGAAACTATGGACATTTTGTGAAACAAGCTACTCGTCTATAGAACATAGCACACTTTTATCAGATCTGACTTAAAATTATTTGCAGATCTCCTACATGTTTTATCATATCTACCAAAGGATCTCAACTTCATCCAGCATACCAGTTATATTGGTTGGAGGGAGTAAGGGCATCCCATCATTCTGAATCTTTTAGTGTTAATTCAAACTTGGGAATGCAAATTCTTGACATTGTATGTTTGTGCAGGTCAAGACAGATAAGGCCGATTGTTGTTGATCCTGGTCTGTATCTCTCATCCAGGACTGATATATTTTATGCCACTCAAAAACGTGAACTGCCAAATGCTTATAAATTATTTACAGGTAAGGGATTAACACGCTTCAGTATTTATTAGAAGATCATCCTATAAATCTTTATATAACGATAGGGGACATAGAATGATATGGCTTATAGTGCTAATGATGATGCAGTATATAGTTGACGGAAAATTGTGAAACATCTTTATCATATGCCGGTTTAATGGACTAGTTTTGCCTTTAGTTATGGACAGATGGTTTTAAATCCATATAAATGTTGTACTATCTAATTCTCCTGCTTTGTTTGACATTTTATTGGACTCATTATTCTTAACTTGGCATCCCATTTATTATCTAATGCTTTGTAAAACATAGACACTTCTGTTGGACAAGTCCAATGACATGTAACTCTGTGTGCCAACCCTGACCTGCCTCAATGAGGGCTTTGCGGAATTCTAATGTCTTGCTCATGACATAGGCTGGAAAAAATATGTATTGTTTTAAAATGAATCCATTTTTTATAGAATGGCATTGAATTCACTACACACCTTAATTACACCTTATGTTATTCTCTTTTCTACCTAATTATTTAATTGATTGGAATAATGAAACTGAAGAAGTATGTAATTGTATCTATTGTTCCCATGCAGGTTCTTCATCTGTTATCCTTTCTCGGAAATTTACCAAGTACTGTATCATCGGTACGGATAATCTACCAAGAACCATGCTAATGTACTATACTAACATGCCCTTGCCACACAGGAAGTATTTCCAGACAGTTCTTTGCAACTCCCCTGAGTTTAACAGGACTGTTGTTAACCATGACCTACACTATTCAAAATGGGACTCACATTCGAGAAAAGAGCCCCTTCTACTGACCCAGGATGATGTAGAAAATATGACTCAAAGCGGAGTAGCTTTTGGTACAAGATTTTCCAAGGACGATCCTGTTCTTAACCACATTGACGAGGAAATTTTGCATCGGCAGCCTGGAGAACCAGCCCCAGGGGGATGGTGCATAGGTGTTGGGGATGCTAGTCCATGCTCTGTTTCAGGTAACCCGGATGTTCTTAGACCTGGGCCTGCAGCTATGAAACTTGCCAAGTTTCTTGCACAAAGATTGACTTACCCTAACTTCTATTCTCAGCAATGTATATGGGATTGATGGAACATGATTGTATTTCTGGAAACTACCTGTTCGATTTATCTACCCTTTCCTTTTGCTGTGGTGCTTTATCCTTTGTGGCTTAGTATTCCTGCCAGTTTGTTCTTGATATCCTATGGCTATCACATTAACCCATTTTACCAGAATTTTCGAAGTATAACCATATTTCCCACAGCACTACTTGATCTAGTTGGTTTCAGAGGGAAAACATTAGGACCAGGAGTCCATGTATAATCACGATAATAGCATTGACCTTACATTATTTATGATACACTTGTTTCAGACAACTATGAATATACTCTTACACAAATTTTGGATAAGATGAATGAATTACAAATTTGGAGGTAAATGAACTAATCACAAATTAGCAACGCACATAGCGACACAGGTGCGGGCTATTGGATCGACACAAATTATGGGCACTTCAGGCCTGCCTCATCAACTCCAGTGCCGACTCGACGTCTGCGCAGACGCTGACCCCGCGGCGGCTGAGCCCGACGCTGCCGGAGAACACGCTGAAGCACTCGAGCTCCGAGGTGGTGCCCGCGACGCGCTGCAGCTGGCCCTCCATGCCCAGCTCCACGAACAGCGCCACATACCGTTCGTCCGACCGCATCATGGCGACGGCGAGCTCGATGGCGTACCGGCGGATCCGCGGCACCACCATCGATGGGCGGCTGTACTCCCGCAGGACCTGCACCAATGCCTTCGCCAGCGCCGCCTCCGTGACGCTCGCCGCGGCGAGACTCGCGCGGAGCTCTCCCGGCTCCATGAACCGGAGCATTTGCGCCGCGAGGCCGAGGAAGATGTTGAGCACTTTGCCCTTCTCGACCATGATGGTTCTCAGTATCTTGGTGGCTCCAGCGGTGATTCCTCTCAGCGGGAGCCGCCACTCTTCGCCGGCGTAGGTGCACATGTTGCGGAGGATCCTCGCCGCGCCGACAATGACGACGGGGTCGCTCAGCGCCTCGACGAGCCGCTCAACTCCTCCGCCGCAAGCCATTATGATTGCACCGCAGTTCCTCCTGCTGTCAAGCGCCAGCATCGCCAGCGCCTCGCCGGCCTCCAGCCGAACCGCGTCGGCCGGCTTGTCTCCGACCGCCTCCGTTGCCGGCAAGAACATCGCTACCAGCTCGCTCACCACGCCCCCCGTCCTTCCGATCATCTCCCTCGCCTCCTCGTCCATGGCGAGGTTCGTCAGGATCTCGATCGCCAGCTGGTGCAGCTCGGTCCGGGCCTTCCCGTCGCGCTGCAGCAGCACATCCCTGACGTTGCTCACCGTGAACACAATGTCGGAGAGCTCCCTCCGAAGAAGCTTCCCGGTGGTGCCCGTCGTGCTGGCCAGCCTCTTCACCACGCGGAGCGACTGCTTCACCGCCATGAGCCTCGTGTCGGAGGGCGCAGTCGCTACCGGCGCACTGGCGATGCTCAAGTAGGAGATGATCTTGTCGAGGAGTCCCTTCGTCTTGCCGATCTTGTCGCATATGTCGTGGTCGTGCGCCAACTTGTTGAGGATGGAGAGGCCAAGGAGGTTGAGCTCGTCGAGGTCGGCGTACAACAATGACGCGACGGATTCGATGGCGCCGGGGATGCCGGTGACGCGGAGAGCATTGAGCTTCCGCTCGGTGAGCATGGAAACGATCACCGCGGCCGATCGGCGAACGCCCTTCTCCGACGAGTTCTTCCAGCTGAGCATCTCGATGAGCCGCTCGGTGGTCGGCGACGACGTGCCGATCCTGCGCAACGTGGAGTCAGCGAAGCGGTCGGACTCGGCGAGCGCGACGAGGACGGAGGCGCCGAGGCGCTGCTCGTCGTAGGAGCCAGCGGTGAGCAGGTCGTCGGCGTAGGACACGAGGTCCATGTGCAGGCCGTCGAAGATGCTGCCGTTGAGACAGCGGGAGTAGGAGTCGTAGAAAAAGCGGCGGACGGCCACCGAACCGCACGTGCCGGCGAGGTGGCACTCCTTGGCGACGCGCTCGAGCAGGCGGCGGTGCCCCACCCGCCACTGCCACAGCGCCTTCTCGACGAGGAACAGCAGCGCCTCGGCGAGCGCGAGGCCGTAGAAGATGTCGAGCGCCGAGCTCCGGTTGGTCCGGGCATCGGCGCTGCCGCCGTAGCGCTGGTGGACGAGGCGGACGAGCGAGAGCGCGACGCACGCAGACGCGGACAGCAGCTGCATCCAGTAGAACACGCGGCAGATCGCCCACGACACCGGTGGCCGCCACGTCGCCTCGTGCTGCCACCCCAGCTCGTGGCTGCGGCCCAGGATGCGTGCCCCCTCTACCACCAGCAGCGTGGTGATGCACCAGAAGTCGGTGCGACCGAGCGTGATGGCGAAGCCGCCGAGCAGCACCACCGTCGCCCAGATGAACCCCAACGTGCCGAGCCGGCTCGCCGCCTTCTCGAGCACGGCGAGCTGGAGGGCCAGCACCGTGAGCCGCCGCTCCGGCTGCGCCGCGTCGTCGTCCTCCTCCTCGTCGACGCTCGCCCGGATGCGCGGCGTCATTATGGCTTTCTGTGGCTCGAACAGCGTCGGCAGCTGGTCCGGGATTTGGACGCGAACGCTCCGGCTAGACATGCTAGCGCGGCGATCCATCGCGATCAATTCGTGCGCGTTTCACCAAGTGGTCACTGGCCTACTGCTGCTTGTGCGTTGCATTGGCCAGCACGCGCACGGTATTTATAGGCTTGCAATGCACATGCAACCATACAACGTAAGGTCGATTTGTAGGATGCACGGGTGTGCGCTACTGGATAATCCCAGCAAACGGCAAGCTGCAATGAAACGCACGTTGGAAATTGTAGGTTTCTTGTATGAATGGAAGACTCTGTTTTGGGGCTCACGGATGGGAATCTGCTTATCTTCTTTTTCTTCTTGTTAGAAGAGGTTGTTGTGCTAAGGCAATGGAGGGGGGTAGCAGCTGATGCTCTGAGGTTTGGACGTTAACAGCTAGGCTCAAGATAGTGCGAAACGGTTGTTTCGCTCCCACACATCAGTCATGTTCCAATGATCACCAGGCTGTCCTCTCCGTTGATGCGTGGTAGCATGCAGTTCATATGCTCGAGTCACGCCGCGGTTGTGATCGGCTAAGACCAATAATCGGTGATCAGTGATCACCAAACTGGGCTGATTCTGTTCCAACGATGTGCTTATATTTTGTTTGTGGCAGAGCTGATTTGCTGCTTTTGCAAATTGAGATGTATGTTCTTACGGAGCACTGGCCCCCAATGTAATATATCCACCATGCGTTCTGCAATGAATAAAACTCATTTTATTTACAGAGATCTTTTCGCTATATATTGGCTCATTTGTATAACAAAGAGAAGGCATGGAACAAAAGCCCAACTGTAGTACAACACTGAAACATTTCTTTTCATCTCGTATATATATACCTCTCAAAGGACATGTGCATCCCATTTAATATACTGGCTAAATGCCTGCATCTGCGTCATATTTTTCTTAGCCAGCCTATCCGATTCATTCTTCATAAGCTCCACCATTGAATTGGATCTTCTGGGGCCTGCGCAGTTTAAGCCTCAATGCTCGGTCGGACTGCCTTTTCTTCCCATTTCCTGATCGTTCAAATGACAAGATATGTACCAGAAGAAATTGTACCACAAACCGGGAATGTAGAATGCTTTGATCTCTGGCTGGAGCAAACCTTTTCATGTCAGTTCATTTTCAAACGTGGAAAGTCGAGAATCTGATAGAACAGAGAACATCTGCGTCTCCACAAAAAGCTACAAAACAAAGTCATGAGAATTTACATGGCACGATGGTGACACGTAACGCTAACAGAAAAGAAAAGATGGTTAAATGAAAAACACACATAATACAGCAAGAAAATTCTATACACCAAGACCTGTTTATGTATTGATACTTGTCATACTCCCTCCACCCTTCCGGTTAAAAAAGACCTAGCCAATGGCCTAAATTTTCTTTTAGAAGTGATCTAGCATTAAGAATATAAAAGAGTTAAAATTGCACACAATATTCACATCTTTTAAAAGCTCATATCAACAGGACCTACGATGGAGAGAAAGACTGGCATGCCTATATGGCTGTATATTACAGATTTACCATCCAAGGGTAGGGTCCACGAACAGCTTTCCCGCTAATTTCATCAAAACGCGGTTTTTTACATAGATAAAAACGGATTCCGCTGAATACAAACTCAACTGACAAGTACCTTTACAAATGGTCGGTCCTTTGAGGGAAATGAATCAATAAAACTGTCTTTCAGAAGCAACGAAACCTGATAACATAGAAGAAATATCATTCATTGTATTTATGCTGTTTTTAATAATTGAAATGCAAATATCAGTGTGTTGCTAACCCTGTCATTATTTGACTGTACGTTGGTGATTGTATGAGAACGCAAATCAGAACAAAGTGATTCCAAGTAAGATCTCATGACGTTCAAAAACTGCCAAGCTGCCTCAGCCTGCAATGAAATCAAAACTAGATGTAATACATGGGAAATATTTTGAGCCATCTTTATCCTTTAAAGTCTAACACGAAGGATTGACAAAGTTTTACATGATTGAGATCTGTAAAGGGAAAAAATCCAAAGGAATGGGCACCAAAAAGAGGATAGATCCCCATTTTTACATATTAGAAATAATATTACTACCTGAACTTCATTGCATTTGTAAATTGGATGTCTATTAGCCAAAGCATTCTCACATGAAAGTCTAGCATGAATTGGACTGAGATCAGAAACAAGCTCTTTGAAACGTGGAAGTTGAGGTAATGAGCATGCCTTCACCTGCGTATTTTCAGTAAAATTGCTAACCGTTAGTGGCTATGAAACTTTTCCTCCAATGACAGCAGCACATATACTTGCTTCCCCCCAGTACAATATAAAAAAATTGACATGATCAGGCCAGGAGTGCCATGATACAACAGTATACATAATATGTACCCTGAAAGAATAAACCTTGACACCCTAGCCTCAGATTCGTACAGAAATTTTTGTTCTTTGATAACCAGCATGTGTATGAAACTAGATATTCTTGTTTGGGTGTAGTGAAATGCCAGTAGTGACTGAAATCAATTCCCACTTGCTTGCATGTCAGCTAGGCATAGAGCAAGAACTATAGTAAAACATGACACAAAAAAAAAGTTATTCACTTTTGACAAAAAAAGAAGTTATTTTAGCATTCATTCCCAAGATAGTTTAAACTATAGTAAAACATGACACACTTGCCTGATCTTTCTCTACATTGATTCTGACAATACTTGATGCTTTCATCTTAATATCAGGGGGTTTATGTTGGACACCAGCCTGTAGGAGAGAACAGATAGTCTATTAGATAATATGAATAGTCAATCAGAACATGGTTAAGATTGGTAACATGCACAAATTGGCAATTGCAGTCAGCGACGACTCCTTGAAAGGGACTTACAATGAAAGGGACGGGAGCATCAAGAAAATCAACCAGTTTTCTCGGTAGAACCTGAAAAGCAGTTGTTTATATCTCAGAGCAAAATAGCAACGGGAAATATATGAATGAGCTACAGATCTACCACACTCTTTTAGACTTTATTCCAATGTTCAAAGCATGTCTAGACATGAATATATCCATTTTGGAGAAAGCAAATGCCTATGGTTGGGCAACAACTGCAAATTGACAAAAGACAGCCCAACAGTTAAAATAGTGCTCTTATGCATGGACTTTTCATACATTACATTCAAAGCTGCATCATTCACAATTTTCACTTTTTTTACTAGAGTTGTACACAGCGGATTAGGAGCGCAGTCAGATTTGATGCAAGTGCACTGGAACTGAGTTGAACAGCCCTAGTTTCATCAAAACACCAACCAACTCTACAAAGGTCATATCCTCTTCATACAAGTTGTCTATTTCAGCTACCAATTTATATTCTCCAAAAACAAAAGTTGAAATATAAAATGAAATGGCAATGACGATATCTTCATATTTAGCATCAAAGGCAATATGTTACAATCTTTTCACTAGTTTATAGAAATTATTCAGTTACAAGGAAGCCAAATCCTCCATGCTTACAGCAAATAATAAATGATAAATTTGATAAAAAAGGAGCAAAACTGAGCTACCAAAAAAAGGCAGAATCAGTCATATCAAAGCCCAGGTTCCTATGGTCCCACCCAAACAGAACTGAAATTATCAATTATTATTATTATCATCATCATTAAAACTTTTTAGTCACATACAAAATGGGATAGGCTAGAAATAAATCCAATATAAACCATATATTAAGATTCAAACACAAAAATAGATATTTTTCATATACTCCTATTTAAAAATCAAACTTTTAAAATATTTTAATATTTCAAGTATATTTTTATTATCTTCTTTTATGTTAATTTTAATCTTTTTATGTCTTTCTTCATATTATTGTTACGTCTTAAGATTTCACTATATATATGTTTCTAGATATTTTCATGGGATATATTGAACAATCTTTTTTTAATTAGTGTTATTTCTAATTTATTACATATATCATCGTTTTGGACCTGATACATTCTTATATATGATTACAAATCCAACACAACATACACATATCCGTGACACTTAAATTATCAATATGGTATTAGAAAAGTATGGAAATGAAGAGAAACTTAAATCTTACAGGAAATGATAGTAACTTACAGGAAGCAATAAACTTTGCCACTGGAATGGTCTTAACATAGGTATAATTGACAGAACAATTGCTGACAGTACACCCTGCAGTTCAGCAATTAAGGAAGGTGCTGGAATCAGCAGGAACAAGCATAAGAGGAAACCAGGGCACACAGTTATAAAGCTCAAGCTAACAAACATACCAGATTTGAGCATATTACCACAATCTGCTTCTCCAGCAGAACCCCAGCAAATAATTCTAGCACCTGCAATAAAAAACAATTAGTGATTTTATGCACACTGAGCCACCCATGATGACTTAACAAAGCTGACTAATTAATGCTTCAGAAAAGGAAAAAATTAACAGCGGTACAACTTCATTACTATCCCAACTACTAAAAGCTTACTCTGTTACAAGATGGTTGATCTTAAAAATGGGGGAATACAGCACAAACAAAAGGAACTGCATAGGTAAAACTTAGAACAAAGAGTACAGCATACTCTTTCAAGAGACAAAGCGCGGCAAATTGTAGCTGTAGTCCATATTGATAAAGCAATAGCTTCTTCTGCAGCCGCCAAACAGGCATTAACCTAATAATAAAATTTCATGGTTAGGGATGCTGGGGCATGGCACTACAAAACAGATCTGTAAAGATCTCATGTTCACCTCAGTTTGTTCTATTGAAGTCAAACCATTATTTAAATTTGTGTCTCCTAACCCCAATGGCAATAATCCAGGCCGGGAGTATTTAACAGGCTGCAGATGTTCAAGGGGGTGGAAAACAGCCTCACCACCACGAGGTGGCAGAGCAAGAGCATGGTAGCCACAAACGATCTGTAGAGGCTCATTGTTGTGTGCCTAAAATGCAAAATGTCCATAGTTAGAACAAGAGCCAGAAGATGGCTTTTGTGTAGTTCCAATATGTCAGACAAACCTTAGCCCATCCCATAACTTTTTCATCATCAACAACTATTTCATGCTTCACACTTATTTCTTCTTCTTCATCTGACCCAGCACCTTTCACTGAACTGTCAGAAACCACAAACATGCTTCATGAGTAAAGCGAATAGCATGAAAACACTAGACATATCACAGTTCAAAAAGATTATTCCAACATAAGATATTAATTTCATAGAAATGATCCCATGAATTCAGACAACATCTAGAAGATTGGATTACTACAATTTGCACTTGATAAATGCGGGGTTTTTTCCTAATTATCAGGGTTACCTGTGTAAAGACTCCATACTCTGTGCACGCACAAGTCTTCTGGAGATAGGCGAATGTGTGGACAGAAGATCTGGGGAAGTATGTCCATTCTCATAAGTAGAACTTGCCCTTCCAAAGCTATCACAATGGGACTCCAAGTTCTCTGATATACAGTCATCATATTGTTGGAAACTATGCCTGCCTTCCTTCTCAAGTTCTCTTACGTAACTAGAATCTGAAGTTTCACTAGCTGATATACTTTCAGGAGAATTAGGCTCCCAACTCCTGAATAGATATGAAGGAATGTCTCCCTCTGATGGAAGTCCTGATGAAGAGACGAGACCTGATATACTGTTGACAGGGACAGCATATTCTGTCCAGTCATTGTAAGAAAGCCCATTTGAGGATTCAAAACCCCCATTTATTTGACTATGCTCTTTCATGGAATAGGGGACTGGTTCTGCCATAGCAATTTCACTAGAAAACTCTGTTATCCTGTCAAGCCTCTCCTGAGCAATTATGCTGTTCATATAAATGATACCATAAGTACAGACTAGGCGCTTTATACATAACAAATGTTATTAGGCCAGATAATCCAAGCAATCTTGAAGCTTACTAAAGATAACCAACCTGTTTAGCATCTCATAATGCAACTCAAAAAAGGGTACTCTTGTGAGTAAACAATAACAACGTGGTGCAGAAACCAAGAAACGACTTGGCTTGTAGGAAGTAGGGTTTAGAGGTGAAACCATGCCTAGTATACCCGGTGCTCTTTGAACTATTTCCTGGACATGCAGACAAACACCATATAGTGGTGCATTATCTGATACCTGGTGTCATGAACAACAATCAACAATAAGAAGGGTAATAGATAATGATTTTGCTACCATCCAGAAATATTGAAAAAGAATAAATAAACAAACCTTCATGGAGAAAATAAAAGACAGGTCATCTCGACACAGATGTTCCTATATAAAATTGTTATACAAGTTAGCAAGATGAAATACTTTGAAAGAAAGCACATTCAAGTCAAGTATGAGAGAAGGGGAAGTAATTGGGAATAGAAATGCAATCTCCACAAGAGCATTTACATTTCCAGTTGAGATATGACAACCGTCCCCTGATTATCCATTGACCAGCAAATTTTAAAACGAATTTTAAGCAACCATATATTTGATCTTTTTTTACAGACTAGCAAAACAGTCAACTGCATATACCGGGAGGTTTTCCCAAATCCTCAGTTCTAACCTGCCCAAATACCACTTCATTCAGATCGCTCATTGATGGAGTCCTCTCTATTAAGCGAGCCTGGAAATTTGAAATAAAAAGGAATCAATATATTTACAGCAGAACGTATCCCAATAAGAACAGAAGGGAAAATGAAAAGAAGAATTGTTCGGTTGGTTAGCATTCGCAATACCTAATACTAATTAATTTTAATCCTCCACAGAAAATTATCAAAACAACTTAATTAAACTTTAGGCTGAGTCACATTAAAAGAATCAAGTCCCAGGACTGTAAAAAAGTTACCAGCAAGTAAACATGTTCAGATAATCATTTGATTATAGCACTTGTTAGAAAATGGAAATGCATTAATATGCCAAATAGAAGTGTGTACCACTAACTCTAACAAGTATTCCTCAGGTTCTGGGAAAGAAGTACAAGAAGCAAACTTCATGTTACCCTTAACTATATCTTTCTTTCAGACCTCCTTTTACTGAAATAACACTAATCATCATTCAACTATAATAATAAAGAACTTTTGCAGACACAAGATATGAATCCAACCAATTGATCTGTTTCAGGAAAAGAATTCAACCGATGGGCTAAAATCCAGAAAGAAAGAAGAGATGAATCATGTATCCCTGTTTAAACACCCACATGAATGGCAGATGCCTTCACTTAAATTTGAATGATTTACAAAACTCATACTTCAGCAGTAAAATTTCTGTACATTAGAGACAGTTCTACTCAACTAAGAAAATCTAAGAGCAATTTCATTAGAAGTCCAATAAGTGCAGTATAAATTCAGCAAAAAACAACTAATTAGCTAACCTTTACGCCCTCGGGGAAACAGAATGAGGGCAAATCAATCTCTCTAATTTCCGCTCTCTTTCCCAGTGGATACTTGAAAAGAATCTGCAAGTAAATTGCTCTTTGATTATCTTTTAATAAAGATAAAGGATAATGAATGGAGACAAACCATTATCAAAAGCAGCAAGTGAGGCTACAGTCTAGAGGCCAAGCCCACGAGTCTACATCAGGATAGAATTTTGGGATGCCCCAGTATAAAGAAGATAGAGTTTCCAGGGTCCATGAAACTAGAGTTACGTGCGCAAGCAATTTTTTTCTCTTTTTTTTGAAGACAAGCAGAAGAATTCCAAGTGTTTTTTTCAAAGAAGCACCTGTGGTTCCATTGTTGGTATAGGTCCATGATACTGAATTTTTCTAAGATCTACAATCTCTGAATGTTCTACATTAGATTCCCAAGCTTTCTTTTTTGCAAATGCATCCTCAATGACTCCAACATTTGCATAAGAATGAAGTCCGACTACAAAAAAATGTTCAAAGAGTGTCGTTGGTTCCTTATATTGCTTATGGTCCTGCAAAAAAATGTAAATAAACAGCTTAGTAACAAGGGAAAGTTCACATTGAATACAAACCAAAATAATGCAACAGAAACTAAACAAGGGCACTGCAATATCAAAAGTATATCTCGGTGGCTCTAGAGAAGTACTTCTGTACTTAGGACATAGTATTTGATACTTGTAAATCAAGCTATTAAAGGTCCTATGGTGCTTGAGTTTGCTCTGGGGATCAAACTCTCAAATAATACCAAGTTCACCAGGTTATGACTCATGAGAACATCAGACTGCATCGACTAAAGCTATTTAATTGATTTAGTACTTTTGTTCTCAGCTACCATTGCCCCTAAGCAGAAGTTGCAAATAAAATGCACGAATATCATAAGCAGGATTGAACGAAACAAGAGAGTTTTGTACCCGCGACTTGGAGTGGATTTGATACCACTGCCGCTTCTGATTCGCCATAGCCTCAATGTTCACTGTCGTCCGCAGCAGCTGCTCCCTGGGGCTCCTCTCGGAGCCTTCCCCACTTCCAATTGGACCCCATTTCCACGCGCGCTGCATCTGCTGCCGGAACCGCTGGAAGCTTCCGGTGCGCACGTGCCGCACCTGCTGCTTGATCTGTGACAGTGGCGACGACGAGGTCGACGTGCCCGACAGCACTGGCGACGACGGCACCGAAGAGAACATCAACTTTGTCTCCTCCCTCACTGGCGATCCTGCCCCCGACGGAGCGGCCATCGAATTCTCCTGCTCCTCCGCTCCCCTCGCACGCTGTTCCGATCGCAAAACCGACGGCGACGCGGCACTTCCCGGCTCCTCCCCCGGTTCAGAAACGGACGGCGACTCATCCCCGCCCGTCCCCAAAAGCCCCGACGCTGACCCGTAGGTTTCCACTTCCTCTACGCCTGCGGCCGCTGGCTCGTCGCCGGCCAGCGTCATCGACGCCGATGGCGAAGAAGACTCGGTGGCCTCTTCCTCGGGCCGCACCACCGGCGACTCCGAGGCAGTCGACGACCCCTCCACTGCCTCCTCAAACAACTCCGCCCCCCGCGGCGCCCGGTCCTCCTCCGGCTGCCCGGGCGGCTCCGGCGCCGGCGAGGCGATCTCGCCGGAGAGTTCCATGCACGCACGAGACCGAAACAAGTGGGAATTGGAACTCGTAGGCTTCGCCTTGTGTTGTGGATGAATGCCAAGGACCAAACCCAACAACAGAAGAGGAAGAGGAGGACGAGATCGTAGAGAGAATAATAAATGATAAAAACAAAATATAAATTAAAAAAATAAAAGGTCGATGGAAAATTTTGAAAAAAAAATGGAGTCCGACGGCCGGCACGTGGTCGGCGGGGGCAGGCACGTGGGTCTCACCTTGCAGGCATGTTCTCGAAGGTAGGTCCCACTGACATTCGGACCCGGTTTTACTGCTCGGTAGGACCCAGTTGCTTTTTTTTTTCTTTCTGTTACGCGTGTGCATTTGCTTGGCCTTTTCCCTGGATGGGAACCGTGCATTCGGCGGTCAAAAGGAAAAATACATCGCTTTCTCAGGGTCTTTTTACAAAAAAAGGTTAGATAACACAAAAGTAGAGTGCGGAGTACGCTTCTAGCAAAATTGCATTTCAGTCCTGCTTGTTTTCCCCTTTTACCAGTACGCGTTTGGCTTGCCCATGCGCAGGCGCAGCGCACTAACGGCGAAAGGCAAAGGAGTACGGAGCAGCACATGACGTGGAGTACAGCGTCCACACCAAGCCAAAGCGACGAATACGATATGCGTATTTTCAGTTGGCCCCATCGCTCGCGCGCGGTTGGTTGGTGCGTAGGCGCGATCGCCGGTCAACGTCACGGCCTCACGGGTGGGAGGGAGACGGAATGTTCGAGCCTGCCCGGCCAGTGGCTGGCAGAGGCAAGCTTCTCTTCTTCCCCCGGCCGCCGTGGTCCACACCCGCTTCAGCTTCAAAGCAGCTCAACGGTTTCCCAAATCGTCGCGGTTACTATGGTAACGATAATATTATGATACCACAATAAATCTAAATAAATTTTAAAAATAATTAAACTTTTAATAAATTTTATATGGTTTCTTATAGTTTATCACAGTTACCGTACGGTAACCGTATTTACCGCTGAGTACCCTGTCCCTTGCGGTAGGAGAAACCCTCGACTTCGAACTCATGCTTCGCGCATGCGTGGCAGCCAACCCGCCCTTCCTTTCTCCCCTCCTTGGGAGTTCAGCAAACGGCAATAGAAAGTACCAGGTGCTGCCTGTGTTGTCTCGGCAGGTGATCAGGCTTGCAGAAGCAGAGTTTCAGTCGACTGTAAGACTAGAAAGCGATGTAGAGAATTACAGCAACAATACTGTACTGTAAAAGTGTAAAGCAACACATTTCAGCACAGGAAAAAGCTAGTGCTAAAAGGATCTGGTTTGTTTGTTCTGGAGTATCTCGCCATGAGCAACTGGACAACAGCAATGTCTGTGATGATGCAACTTGAACCTGAAACCAGTGCCACACGCATCTGCTTAGATAAGTTACCTATATACTATCAGTTCAGTTAGATCTCGCTTTTATTCGCCCACATGAATCATCTAACAAATCCTTGTAGCCTTGCTTTCTTTATCTATTGACGCCCATTAGCCCATTTGGCATTGTGGCTATTCGTATGTCGCAAACGCAACGGGTGGTAACAAAGCGTAAGATGATCAGGAGCAACCACATGCATTTTTTTATACTAAACTCGGTAGTAAGTAGTAACTACTACAAGATAATAAGACTTTGATTCTGATCACATCAGCCATATGCATGTAGGAACTAATTAAGGTGAAACCCAAAAATTGTCAGTTGAACGGCAAAAGTTGTAAATCGATTGTCACAACTAAACGTTAAACAATGCATATAATGCAACTTGTGAGCTGCGGCGACCTGCGCGATTGAAACAATCAACAGGTCACACAGTTGGTGCAAGGTAGTCAGGCTGATTATAAATATTAAACATTTAGGATAATATTTTATTCCTTTTAATCTTTTTAATTGATTTTACATTAAAATAAAGATAAAATTTACTATAGGATACTAAAAGTACTTTATGTAATTTGCTAGTGGATATTGAAAAATATGTCAACACCTCTTAAAATTGATAATTTACCAAAAGATACTATATCTATTATTTTCTTATTTTCAACCTAATTAGATAAATAAATTCTTAAAAAGACATGAATATACAGAGGGCCACCAGCTTTTAATAGTATTGGAGCTAATATGAAATATGATGCAGTACCGAATTAAGAGTTTCGTAATGTATAGTCTAAAAATTAAAAAAAAATAAAGAAAATTTAAAATTTTGGAAAAAAAATGTTGCAAAATGTACTTGTGGCCTCCGCTCTAGAGTTTTAGAGGGGATTGGGAGAGAGATGATCAGGTTTGATCAAACCAAACAAATTTATATATTTAAACGTGGTTGCTCTCTTCAATTATGTTAAAAATAATAAAATAATAATTATGGTGTCATATAATAATAATAATAAGTTACTAGTTTTTGTCTTCCAGCCACAATGACCGGTGTGAATTGAAGCCTTTAATGCGTCTTAGGGTTAGAGGAAGTAGTACCCATGCGGCCACGATCTCATTGTCTTAGATGTCGAGGGTGTCACTGGTGGTCGATTCTTATCAGCGTTAGCCTCCCTCATAACCTTCTCTTGCAAAGCATACTCCCACATAGAAAATAATTACACACATGGATTAGGGAATAAATTGCACTAGGGAAGGAGCATACTCTTTCATAGGGAATAATGAAAAGACTGCACTAGTAAATAGGAAAAAGATTGTATTATGAACCCCCAATACGTCTTATATTGATCATGCGGTTCTAGGATTTAGCCTAGAAATCGGTCATCACCTCTCCCTAACGCCTCATTCTCTTATATTTGCACTAGTGGGGGCTCGAGAACAATTTAGATATAATTAGTTTGTTATGCCAACAAAAGAGGATCCCTAATAGGTCTATTTGTGTAGCCCAACCAAGCACGAATGCTAGACAACAAATTAAGCACACATGTGGCCTACTCCCTTTCCACCTTATCCTCTCATTGGCTTACTCTCCTCTGTTCTCAACGTGGATGACACACCTTCACGCGAGATGGGAGAGGCAAAGAACGAAGAAGCAAAGATGGTGACGACAAAGGTGACAACATTCCCCCAATGAGTTCCTTCATCTCTTTCTTCAGCGAGCCCCTCCTCCCTCTTGTGAGCACTAGATTCATGTTAGCTTCGCACCTCTTCCTCTCTATCCTCTAACTCTCCCCAACCACCAGCGATGAACGGAGCCACCTCTTTCCCGCCACCATCCTCTACCCTTACCCAACCTAACTCCTATCTTCTCTTCCATCTCAGATGCCATCCCTATGTCCCATCTTTCTTACTTTGATTCTAGCGACTCACACGTCGGATCTACCGCCGCCACCCCGCCTCATAACCATTCTAACAATGAGCTTTCTTCATCATCCTCTTCCAACCCCATGGCTCTAGCGACGCCATCGTTGCCTCACCACTCGCCCTTGTCCGCCACCCATCACCAATCCGCACTTTACTGGGCATCCCTCTAAGCCTAGGGAATCTCTTATTTTCTCCTTCCTTGCGCCCTACTCCTCTCGAACCCTACCCTAAACCTTAACACTAACCCTAACCCACCTGCTAGCGATAAGCTTGCCGTGAAGCAGTCCAAAAGTGTTCACTAATTTGGAATTTCGAACAAAAGACAATCCAAGTAGGTAGGTAGGAGAAGGTGATAAATTAGTTATTCCCTAATTATATCGGTAGTTTGCCGATACAACAGAATTAATTTAGATTGGATGCTCATCAATGGTGGATGACAACCTCCACTGCTGCCATTGCGATAGGGTTCAAGATATTTAGAGCAACAAGGAAAGAGAAAAGATGATGCAAAGTCATCACCTTCTTTGCTTTACACCTCTCAGCCTCCTCCCTTCGATGTGCTTGTAGGTTATACTTCTTTGCGCACGGCCATACCAGGCCAGAAAAACAGTTTATTTTGGGCTGAAAAACTGCCCACGTTTGACCTATCATGCAAAACATTTGGGTCATTTATAATGAGCTGAAATAACTGTCCACACCTGTGCCTTTTGAACCTTCCACATTTTTAAGTTTATATACTAATGAGAAGAAATACTCCCACTTCTTTCTCACTATGAAATAAAGTAAGATTATTTTTCACGGTGAAATAGATTGAAGTGATATTTGGCCGACTTACTTCAATTTTTATAATGTTCTTTTTTGAACGAAATACTTTCTTCGGAATATCTTTCTTGCCCAATCCGAAAATTTGAGAACATTGTAAATTTGTAATCTTTGCAAAACTATCTTCACTTAGTGCAAATCGATTGTTGTTGCTCATATTTATCAGTATTCACAAGCCGACGAGGAATTGCTATGTCTTGCACTATTATCCACACTTTGGATTACAGACCGCAAGCCAAAAGTGCCCGATGGTTCTCTTAAATCAAAATAATAATTACATACAGGCGGTGATAAACTAATTCAGGCTTGAGCTTCAGCTGCAGTACCCAGTGATGTCCACTTCACCACTCTGACCTCGCCGGACGCGTCTCCGGTGAAGACGACGCCGTGAGACCTGACGGATATCGTCAAAACCTCGTCGTCGCAGTGAATATTCCCTCTCTTGTTCAGCGACGGCAGGTCGTAGACACGGACAGCGCCATCGCCGCGCGACACCAGCAGCACGGGCTTCTCGTCAGCATCGTACGTTCCATCGATGGAAACAACACGTCCGTCCTCCTTATGGGTGTAGTGCACCTCGAGATCGATGCCGTCGTGGTCAGGCCTCGACTGCCAGACCTTCACGGTGCCATCGTCGGACGAGGAGAGGAGGAACCGCTCCCAGCACAGCAATGCGGTGACCGCCGACGAGTGACCGGCGAAGCTGTAGATACACCGGTGGGTCTCGAGGTCCCAGACCCTGATGCTGCCATCTGATGAGCCGGAGTAGAGCGCGCCCTTGCCCTGCGCGAGCGACACGACGGCCTTATCGTGACCGGTGAGCGCGGCGACCTCGACGAAGGATTGCTGTTCTTGGTACATCATCCACATGTAAACGGCGCCGTCCTCCGCGCCGGCGAAGAGGTGCTGCTCGTCCTCTGCTTGCATGGCGGTGACCTGAGACGTGGGCCCTTGCAGCCGCAACTCCTTCCCGGTTCCCGTGTGGACCGCCTTGATGGGGCCACGCACTCCGACGAGGACCCACGGGCCCATGACGATCAGCTTGCGCACCTCCCCTTCTTGCATCTCCTCGACGTGGACGCACTGCCCGGTGTTGCAGTCCCAGGCGCGCACCGTGCCGTCCAGGCTGCCGAAGAACAGCTTGTCCGAACCTTCCGGCAGCGCGACGCCGGTGACCGCCTTGGCGTGACCCTTGAGCCGCGCGACGCCGCAGAACCCATCGCCGACGCACCACGTGGCGGCCGGTTCCTGCCCGCCGCAGCGGCGCTTGGCAAGCGATTCCGGCGGCGCCTCGACCGGCCGCTTCGTCGGCTGAACTGGGCGAACCCTACCCTTGCCATCGGAATTCACGGCGCAGGACGGATTGACCCATGTGTTGTTTTTGTGCTTGTTGACGATCGGCGGCGCCGGGTCAGGCACGTCGGTGTGGATGAATGGGCAGGGGTTCCGGTTGCAGTTGCCGGACTTCCAATAGCGGCAAACGGCCGGCGGCATACTCCGGCAATCGGGTTTACCGCGGCGCAGCTGAGGAGGAGAGGGGGGAAGGGAAAGGCGCTGCACCGCCGCCATCGTCGTGGTTGGGAGAGTGGCGTATCAGCGATCGATCTCAAAGCAAGAGATGGGTCGTTCGCTTATATCGATCGAACGGGTCAGTCCGACTCGGACTCGTTGCACCGGACGACTCGCACGAGCCACTCTCGAGTTGATTAGTCCGATTTTCTGGCTGAATTAATCGGGATTGAATTTCTAAATACTTCTTATATCCATAATTTGGCGTATTGCAAAACATGAGTTGTTCATACAGCAAAGCACTGTAGCCGCGTGTACCAGCTCTGATTACATGAGATATGTACCAGTTATTACTTTTTACAGTGCACAACTTATATCTTAGTTTCTCCATCCAAAAATAGTTATCGTTCTAGGTTATTTATATTTAGCATGTATCAAAATAGTTATTGTTCTACATTGTTTAGCATGTATTAAGGTTTAAAAATAAAAAAACTATAATACAATTTATTAAATGGTATGTTTAAGAGTGAAAAGGTGATTGAAGCTTAGTGAGAAAAAATTAAATAATAGTTGATTAATAAAACAAGTAGTATTTTAAAGTAACAACTATTTTAAGATAAATTTTAAATTCTAAAAAGATAAGATAGAGGTAATACTGGAAGACAACGAGAGTGAGATACGCCGTGTACGAGGATGATAGCGTTCTATCCTGGTAGGACACATACCAATCAATAATCACAGGTCGTCTTGGAACCATGGAAGAAATGATTCCTCAATATTCTTGCAAAGTGTCAAGCACAGACATGAGAAAGAGAAGGATAGAAGAATATGGCAGGAGTCTGGTTTTACCTTTTCTGTTGTGCAACAAACCAACAATACAAAACAAACGGGTGGTTTTGGATGGTTTGGCTTGCCTATGCTCCCCGTATATCAGTACATAGCTCCAAAGGCTACAGATATTCAGTTTGACAGTAGCTCATTTTACCAATTTCAACTAAAGATAAGCCATACGTCAATTAGTTCTCCGTCTGCGTGCTGGCCTTAACTTGCTTACAAGCTAACAGATTCCGGACTTCAGTGCCGTCATCAGCCATCTCGGCAGGGACCTGGCCATAAGTATTCTCCTTCTTGTGACATGCCCCAGCTTTAAGCAAGAGCTTTACAACATCCAGATATTCCCCTATGGCAGCATGATGGAGTGACTGTACGGAGTAATTGCAGAAAAGTATACATCATGCAGATAGCATTTAGCTGAAAAAAAAGGTACATGTGAGACTGAATGCTTAAGAAACTTTACAGTGTCGCCTTCAGAATCAGCAGTGTTGAGCATTCTTGTTACGCAGCCATCAATATTCGCAGCAAAATCCAGAATGTACTGAACTATCGCAGTAAAACCTTCATTAAAAGTTTCAATGGATGAACTACACATATAAGCTGCCAGCAGAAGGGACAAGAATAGCCAGAGCTCAATGCATATTAAACATGCAAACCTCCAGCACAAGCATCATGAAGAGGAATTGCCCCTTCTTCATCTTTGCATTCCAAGCTAGCTCCACGTTCCAACAGTAGCTGATAAGATAACCACAGTTAGATATAACCAATAGAAGAGAAAAAATAATTCAAGATAACAATGTGAACCTGTACACAAGGTAGATGACCATATAAGCATGCTATGTGAAGCAGAGTATCACCATCTTCAATTGGATCATCAATCCTGCCAGCATAATTATCTGCATACACATATCAATAGGATTTAAGGAAAGATCTCCACCTACAACTATCATCTATGTACAAATCCTTTTCCTGATGGCAGCTTCCACTTGCGAGGAATTGTCCAATGCGCCAAAAGAAAAAAAAAAGAGATACCTTGAGAGTGGAATCATTTTTACTACAAAGTTTTGAAAAATGTAATGGATTTCTCACAACATACTGAGGCGGTTAGCATGGTGAAAGCATTGCACATATGTAATCATCACAGGCTAACAGCATTGTGGTAAGCTAGAAGGACAGGATTTCTTAAAGCTGTCACTAGAAAAGAATGGAAAATATGAAAGCATTCCCAATAGTACCCAAATTCAATTCTACACAAACAGATGAATCAATAGTATTAATAAGTGCTTTGTTTCAGTTCAGTTTCTGTGAAAATTAATGGGGGAAAACAACTACTCTTGAACTTGTTAAGTTTCAAACACAAACAGATGAATCAATAAAAACAAGATCAACAAGGACAACCTATGTATGCACGAAAGTTCACTGTTCCGAATATACGACTGAAGAAAAGAGATTAAATCATCACAAAAATCCAAGGTAAACACAAATTGGTGTTGAAACAAAGACATAAAGCCATCCAATGTTGGTTAATAGGTTCATGGAGAAGTAAATAACATGCTAATGAAGCAAGCAAATAGCATGCAAGTGAAAAGGTAACAAGGCCATAGATTCGCAAACTAGTGTTGTCCCTTCAAATTTCATGAGCCGCCTGCGACAAATTTCATGGATTAAACAACGAAGCATTTGGCATTGTGGTGGCTTTTCTAAAGAGATTGTTCTCCACTATTTTCAAATAATACAATAGAAACATGCTTTTACAGTAATAATAAAATATTTCTGCGACTAACATTATCCCACTGCTTCCTTCCTCAGCACAACACATAAATGCCAAGCTAACTTTAGATCAAATGCAGAGAACTAGACACAAAGCAATAACTTATCACGAAGCACATGGTTGGATGCTACTTTTAATTGCGAGTTTATCGTGTTATCCTACAAGGGTACTGAAGATTTCAACTAAAAGAGATGTAATTACACTTATTTTTTACATTGCAAAAGCATGCATCCACCTAGTCCTTATGCACAGACTCGTATTCAAATTGAGGTGCCTGCACACAGAGTTGTAATCAAATTCAAGTGCTCCCATATTCCTTAAAGATAATAACTGCTACAACAGCAATCAATTATTAAAGCGGCTACTTTTTTTTGCGTCACAAAGGTATGCAGAAACGACTTGAACACATAAACCAGAAACATCCAGTACAAAGTTCATACTAGGAAAGTTCAGGTAGCAAACAAATACACAAGCTGATCCACAATCACGGAAGGGCAAATCTAGAATTGCACTGCATTGGGCCTTACCAACACCAATCTACCCAACATGCGTACCCAATCAAACGATCCTACGGAATTTTAACCCTATAAAATATTCGAGTATCGGGAGAGAGGGCACAGGATTAAGCCGGTACCGAGCGCGGTACGGAGGGCAGGGACGTTGCCGGACTGGGCGGCGTCGGCGAGGGCGAAGAGCTCGTGAGGCAGTGGCTCCTCCTCGTCGCCGGAGGGGGCGCCGAACTCCTCGTCGATCTCGTCGTCGTTCACGAGGTCGTTGCGGCGACCGGGGACTGCCATTTACGGTGAGGAGGCTCTCCGGAGTCTCGGGATTAGGGGTTTGGGCTCGCGGCGCCGCGACGAAAGTGGAAGATGAAATCGCTTGTGACGGCGGCTTCGTTTTCGTTGTGGTGCAACTCGGGGAGAAAACCTAGCCGGTGGCTGAACTAGTAGTGTATCTCGTAACGTTGGATGGAAAATGGACGTTCGAGATCGTAAAAGCAGAAATGGAGATGTTTTTCTTGGTGCTTTTTTTAGCAACAATTTTCACAATATTCTAGAAAAAATATATCAATTAAATAAAATTATGTTAGTTATGTCTTATTAAAAAATATACATGATTCGATTATTAAGCCTTCTCAAAATTCTATGTAAAAAAATACGGGTTGTTTGAATGCAACATAAAATAAAATAGTCTATTCCATAGAAAATTTAAATAAATTCATAGAATGTATTTTAAAAAATATTAGACAGCCGTTGGATAATTCAAAAGAAAGTGAGCACATTAGAAAACCAAACACAGGTTGGGCTAAAACCACACACACCTAGCTAATGCAATAGCAAGCACATCTCATATAATGCATTTATTTTTCTTAAAAGGATTATTAGGAATTCTATCATAGTTTTGTGATCCTATAAATTTTCGGTAATTTCTTAGTGGTCTCATAGAGGTGTTGCATCACTCAAAAAATGTAGTTAAAAGAGACCAAAGGAGGGAATTCAACGAACCTATTCATCTCCCATTTTGTACTATTAAAGCAGAGTTAAAAATGAGTCATTGCTTCGTCCAGAACTCAAGATAGTATGACACCAAAACAGTGAGCCAATGGTGACAAAAAAATGTGCAGTGTAGTGGAGATAGTAACAGTAACTACTACTCAAGTCCAATGGAAAACGACACATCCATTGTCCCATAGTCTTTTTAGTTGCAACTTGCAAGTCGAACTTACAAGATTAAATATACCCATGACACATGCCGCACTTCCAATACATTGCAAGGAACACCAGAAAAATGTTCCACGTCACATGAACTGCACCGTCGAGCAAGCTAGCTGATGGTTACCTGCAAGCCACCCTGCAACTCGCAGCACTTATTTAATGTTTACCAAGCATTGGCACCAACTCGAACCTGAATATATGGCTCTTCAGCTCTTCTTCTCGTTTTATTTGATCTGGTCTGTCAAATTGATATGCGTCAGGTAGGCGATCAATTGCAAAGAGAAGGTGAAATGCGAGGCAGGCAGAGCATTGCTTTCTCGCTGCCCAATCTGCATAGAACTGCATTAACAAATGGGCGATCATCCCAGTTGGTCAGATTCTCGGATGACATGGTCAATTCTGAGGATGGAGATGCTGCCTGACGGTAGAGTATACACTAAGGTTGTTTCATTTCCGTTGAAATAGTAATTTTTTTCTTAGTTTTTACACATACTCAATGTTATATTTTTTAAAATATATATATATATATACAAAAGTCCTTATATTACATTTTCTAAATTAGATTTTTATTTTATAATAGTTAATGTTATTGTTTATATTATTAAATAGCTATTAAAAAATCAAATAATCTCCGTCTTTCAGTAATCTCAAACACATTTGCAGGTCAAATGGCTTCGGGACAGGTCAAGCTGAAGCTGCCTTTACTAGTTTTATGGAGCATGGTTGGAGATGCCTTTACGAAAGGACGCACACTTCCGGTTCAGAGAAGCATCACTTGCTTCTCTCGATGGAAACAAGTCGGCTTTCGCATGAATCTTCAGTAGACATGCAGGTTTTGTTTAGACCAAGAACACGAGAGGAAGTATCGCGTGTACTGTCTAATGTCAGAAAACTCGACGGGAACAGAGGATGGCCGACATCACGTACCGGTGTACGAGATCATACAGGTCTGAACAATGCGTCGAGGATGATGGGATCATCAGCAAACAATGCATTCAAGCAGGCACAGGAACTTGACAAACAGTAACGATCCAGCGATTAATGATCAGCTTTCCTTTTCCCCATCTGAAAGGCATCCACGAGCAGGTTTTATGATGAACCCCTACATCTATCTGCCCACAACCTCGGACCACAGTAGTTGCACCCATGATTAGATCGAGAAAATTACAGCATGATCAGTAATTCAGTTCCCGCGCTGCAGGGAGCTGAGCTCAACGTCAAGCGTCGCACGGTCGGCTTTCCCGACGACCCACAGGACGGGCAGAGCCGGCAGACGAGATGAGACGACGGCCCGAACATGTCAAGGTCGGGAGGATGAGCAGCGCGCGCGGGTGGCCCGCCCGACTAGTAGTTTCTCTGCTTTATTTACTGCGTCACATAAAGACCAAGCGCCACCGAATGCTACGCGACCTCTCCCCCCTCCCCTCGTTTTCCTCTCCGTTTAAAGCGCGCCGCGCCGAGACCAATATATAACCGGCCCATGCGCCGAGCCGTGCGTGCGTCCGTCCGGGTGCAGCCGTGCAGGCGTGGGCGCGCGCTCGGGCTCCCCGCTCCCGCAGCGAGCGCGAGGAGGCACTCGGCAAGCGCCCCTCCTCGCGCGGGGGGCGACTCGGTGCCGGCCGCGTGCTGCCGCGGCCGACGGCTCCCGTGGCAGCGCAATCCTCGGGGTTGGCCGGTGCTCGTTCGCACGCAGGTACGCGGGACGGTGCCGTGTGCCTCGTCCACGCAGCTATGCTTTTTTTCTTCTTCTTTTTCTCGGCTTTGAAAATTTAAGTACGGTGAGAGGCAGTGGTTGGCTTCTTTCTGGACGCGCGCTGCTTGCGTCTTGATTCTTGTTAGTACCTTCCGCTTTGTTTGGTGTCTCGCCGTCTGGTCGCTCTGGTGGCCGGCGATGAGATGGCCGAGCTGATGCAGAGAAGGTGAAATCGACGCAGAGAAGTGAAATCCTGAGAAGTGAGGCAGAGCAAGAAGTTTTGAATTGTTTTAGTTGATTTGCTTCTTCCTTTTGATTTCTCTTCGGGTGCTAAGGGCTACAATTCCTGAGAATTCTGATCGTTGATCATCAGGTAGAGTAAAGCTGCGAGAAACGGAGATGGACCTGGCAATCGAACAGTTCGGGTAAGCACCATTCATCATGACTACGTTCCAGTAGGTGCAGCGGATTTTTCTGCCCGTAAAATCATTACTGATCACTCCTTTTTCTCCTTTTTTTTCCCTCCTCCATATGCCAGCTGCGTGCATTACAGAAGGAAATGCAAGATAAGGGCGCCCTGCTGCGGTGAGATCTTCGATTGCAGGCACTGCCACAACGAAGTGAAGGTCAGAACTTTAAACTGTTTTTTTCCCTTGCCATCAGTTTTCCATGTTCTGAATTGTCTCTGGCCTAGGAGAAGAACTTTATTGCTCTGCTTTCTTTGTTACAGGACTCGTTGGAGGTCAGCATCAGCGACCGCCACGAGATCCCTCGCCATGAAATCAAGCTGGTCGGTGTCCTTATCTTGTTACTCCGTATTTTTGGCTGCTCTTTTTTCAGAGTATCACTATCACTACTACTTTATCGGATATTTTGCTGCAATTGATGCTAAACTGTCGTGTTGGACATGATACTAGTAGTTTGCTCTGCTCAATATTCTTGGAAATGATTTATTACTGCTGCTTCAACTCCATGATGAATTTCTCAGACTTTGATACTGTACGCTTATCCAGTATGTACATTCTTAGCCAGATTCCGTTGATATTTTGGCTACTTAATGTGTTCGTGCAGCACTACAGCTGCGTCCTCCATGTTAAGTAATGAAGCTAAGAATGATATGATACAAAAAAGAAAGAAAAAAAGTCAAATGGGAGGAAACATCGTAGGCATGGTTCGCCGTTAGTCAAGAACTCAGGATGGTTAGCAGCACATCATGGCTGCAAAAAATAGAATGTACCATCAACTACACACTCCTGTTTTTGATGACTGACTAACAGGTGTCTCAGAAGTTACACAAAGACTGAATGGATTATAACCAACTGTGCAATTTCATACTGTAAAGATTGATTGGTTGCATGTTCGCACGAGATCATTATCCAAAAAATTGTCGCACTATATGCCCATAGATTCTAGTTTTAAACTCAGTGAAAAAAGTCACCACGCCACCAAACAGCTGCACAGATTAAGTAGAGAAGACAGCTCGAGTAAAACCAATAGCCGTTGTCAATTTTCAGAATCTGCTTGTGACGGGCAAAGTCTGTTCTTTTGTAGATATGGATACAAGTCACTATTTCCCCTTTTGCCACTTTTGGTTGTTTAATCATAATGAGCCTCCTCCACCATATAGTCATCTTATTGAGACTGTTCCACCTTCCTCTCTTATTGATACTGTTCTACCTTCCTTGGCATCACAGGTTATCTGCTCTCTCTGCAACAAAGAACAGGATGTAAGTTGCCTTTAACAAGTAGGAATAGTGTTTATCAGGTGTTGTCAGATTTGTCTGTGCCCATCACATGAAAACCGTCTGCCTTCTGATTTGTAGGTACAACAGGATTGCTCAAATTGTGGGGCATGCCTGGGTAAACATTTCTGTGCAAAATGCAACTTTTATGATGATGATGTAAGCACATAAAAAAATGAATCTTGTGCTGTTAATGAAACTAAATAGTATATTGAATATTATTTCGATGGTATTTCTTTTCTCCAATTTGTGTCGTGTTCCCTCTTGTTCCAGCTATCAAAGAACCAATTTCACTGTGATGGATGCGGCATATGTAGGTAAGTTGTTCTAAATTTGCATTCCTGTGACAAAGTACTGAAATATGATCTCTTTCTTGATAAATCTGGTCTTCACTTTTTACAGAACTGGTGGTGCAGAGAATTTCTTTCACTGTGACAAATGTGGTATGTTTAGGGTTAACTGATTTCATCCATTTATCATTTCCTCTTGCTAGTAAAGATTAGCACTGACATATATCATATATGGTGATTATCAGGATGCTGCTATAGCTATGCGCTGAAGGATTCTCATCGTTGTGTGGAAAGAGCAATGCATCACAACTGCCCTGTATGCTTCGAGGTGAATATTTGTTATGCAGAGAAAACATGACTCTGAATTTTCTGAATAAAATAAATTCTCCTATGTGCTTCTGTCTCAGTATCTATTTGACTCGACAAAAGACATCAGTGCACTGCGCTGTGGACACACGATTCATTTGGAATGTCTATACGAGTTGCGATCCCATCAACAGTAAGTAATCACATACAAGACTTATCTGATGCATCTATAAACCGTGTGCTTTGCCCACTGAACATGGCCTCAATTGTGTCATTTCGTCAGATTCTCATGCCCGGTCTGCCTGAGGTCTGCGTGTGACATGTCCCATGCGTGGCAAAAGCTTGATCAAGAGGTGAAGTCTCCTTCTCCCATTGCACAGCTTATCCATTGACACTGACCCTGTATATACATACATAGAACACCATCCAAATAACTCTTCACTCAGGTTGCAGCATCGCCGATGCCAGCAATATATCAAAAGAAGATGGTATGTAAATTCAGTTACTTTGGTTCTTTTGTCAAACCAAGTAAATATATTCTGAACAAATGTTTTGGTTTTTTTTGTAGATATGGATCCTTTGCAACGATTGCGGGAAGACATCAAACGTGCAATTCCACATCTTGGGACACAAGTGCCCGGGATGCAGCTCGTACAACACCCGGCAGACAAGAGGCGACCCGGCAGCATGCTCCAGAGTCTGAAGAACAGTGAGAGCACAACCATGCTCTGTGCAGTCTGAAATGCTCGAATTCTCCTTAATAAGATGTAATCTGTCGAGTGACCACGTTTGCATGGAGGAAAACAGTTTCTGCTGGCCTGTTTCGGGTGGGCCTCAATCCCAGTCTGTTTACGTTTGTGGTCTGAGACCTTCAATTAAATTTCGTCCTATCCACAAACAAGGCCCTTTCTATGCCTTTGCCTTTGACCTGTCACTGTCAGGGTCGAGACGAACCGTAATATTCTATCTACTTTCGCCGGTGAGGTTATGCCATCGCTACGGTTAGAGTTAGACCATCCACGGCTAAAGTTTCTCTCGCAAAGGAAAAAAAGAACTCTCGAGACATGGTTGCCAATTCAGTGGCATGGCATTCTTGCACTAACAAGATTGAAATAGGGAAGTAGTGGATTTAATCATCAGGCCTGGTGTGCCTCGTTCACTTTACAAAAACATCCTGCCTGTGACACTGATCGTCGTCATCATCATCCTGTGACCCTAAAGAAGACGTCTACGACGTCTGTTGCAAATAACCAATCGAAGCAATCATGCCATGTTTTAGTATACCTTGAACGTTTAGGACGACATACAAGACGAGGCGTAAAGGAGAGTCTCGATCTTGTTTCGCCAATGAGCTTGGCATGCAATTAGAAGATCTAATTCTAACCAGACCCTCTCCTGACTTCCGAGATCGATAATAACTCAAGCCAGTCCTAATCCGTCTAGCCCAAAATTCCTGTGCGATCGAGCACAGCGACGTGACAGCAAACGGTTAAAAGCGGTACTCCCTCCCTCTGTTACATGTTTTGATTTTTTAAAACTATTTTTTACTAAATTTATAAGAAAATATTACAACATTTACAGCATTATTAAATTAAATTAAATTAATTATATATTGATACTTTATTTTGTATTAAAAAGTTGTTGTGTTTTTTTATAAATTTGATCGAATATAAAAAATAATTTTGAGAAAAATTAAAACATATTACAATACGAAATGGAAGGAGCGCATCCAATAGATTGAGTTCTGGAGCGTACGGCTCCGTCTTCACTCTCCAGCGCGAACGTGACACCCGCGGCTCGGCCGGCCCGGTCGCCACCACGTCCAACACAACACGACGCGCCCCTCTCTCCCGCGCGCGCCGATCCCCCGCGCCTGGACCGCATGCAGGATGCATCCGCTTCGTAGTATAGAGAAAGCGTTACGCGCGCGCGGGCCGCACCGCTCGATTTCTCCGAACACCCCAGTACTCCGCACCACAGCACACAGGCACGGCGCAGCGCATGCCAGGGGCAAACCGCGGCTGCCCATCCATGACCCGTCGATCGCCTCGGCCGCTTCGAATCCACGACGACGCGCCGCGCGGGGAGCCACCGGGCCTTGTGGCGCGCGCCCGCTCTCGGCCACGTACCCCCGTGGCCGTCGAGTCGTCGTCAACCGTAACTGAAAGCAGTCCAGTCCACCTGGCGCATCGTCGTTCCGTTTCGCCTTTCGACTTCCGCTCGCCTTTCTCTCTCTTTTAAGACTCGTACCCTCGTTCATTCGTTCATCCATCCATCCATCCCTTTCCTCCTCCTTGCAGCCTTGCAGCCTGCTTTATTCCCACTCCTCTCTCCTCTCTGCTCCACACAACGCAGCCACGCACCAACCAGCCGGCATTTCCCTTCCCCGGGTGCTTTGCTTTGCCCGCCGCGATTCGATCCAAGCCTGAGCGAGCCGCTTTCGCCTTTTGCGCTGCCATGGCCTCGTCGCTGGCGAGCACCTACGACTGCTCCTTCAAGATCCTGCTCATCGGGGACTCGGCCGTCGGCAAGAGCAGCCTGCTCGTCAGCTTCGTCTCCGCCTCCCACATCGACGACGAAATCGCGCCCACCATAGGTGCGTACGGCTCCCCCCCGGTCCTCGCTGGATGCCTGGATCTCGTTGATTCGTGCCGTCTCCTGTGCTGAATATGGCCGCTTCCTCGCCTTGTCTCGATCAGGGAACACTCCGGCAGTTAATTTTTGTTTCTATTGGATACTGTATTCGTTTTCTGTTTATAGAGACGTGACATACGTACGTGCCTTCGTCGAAAGATGCGATGGTGGTAGTACGATTCTCGGTTTAGGTGTAGAGGGATCACCAATCACTACGACAACCACTTGTTGATATCTTTGTATTACTGTTGTTTCACGCACCAGGTAGTCTTAGTCCGTAGTACTGCTTGTCCATTTTTCAACGGTCTGTGTATTAATGATCTGGAGTATTTGAGAGTGACCTTTCTTGCGGCAAGCCTAATTCCAAGGGACAAGTTTGGGTTTGTTATGTAATCTAGGTGTGGAACCGTCAACTAAGCACACATCATTTATGTCTGCTCCTTTCTGTGAAAAATTAGAAAAACAGTAAAAAGAAGTGATCAGTGGATTATTTCAACTGAAATTCTGCCATTTTGTCCATAGTAATACAGCAGATGAGTAGCTACCAGAGAATCAACCTTCATCTCTTAGTAGCCTTCAACTGACCAAAGACAATGGATAGCACTACCTCTGTATTCCCAGACGGCCAGACTATTACATAAGTAAACAGCATGGCAGCCTGATACTGAACTCTCCTCAAGATGGTTAACTTTTTTAGTCATACTATCAATGGTGATCTGGTCATTATTCAAAAGTCATGCTTGAAAATTTTTTGGACCCCAATTGTTGATGGGGGCAAAACCTTTGGTATGTGCTGATCCTGGAATAAGTTAAGAGGTTTATCACTTCAGTGACAGGAATCCACCTCATGTTCATGTACTATTGTATAAGTGTGCCCTCTCTGTTGTACTACCCATAACTTCATGCTATTTACTTCTGTGAACTTACTTTGTTCTCACATTGATTTCCCAGGGGTTGATTTTAAAATCAAATTTCTCACTGTCAATGAGAAGAAACTGAAGCTAACTATATGGGACACTGGTAAGTTCTTTTTTGCCTTTTTTTTTTGTGAACATGGTGTTCACATGTTGATTTGACAATATTTTTGTATGTTGGAAAGCTGCTGCCTTTGCCTTTTACCCCAAAGGCAGCTTTCCTTGTACCCATAAAAAAAGCTGTTTCCACCGCATTCTATGTAGAAATAAGTATTAGTACCAAGAAAATACTTTGGGTTTTCTCCTAGAATGTTTAATTACTCTTGTTGCAGAATACTTATTGGTTCAATCCTGTTCTTCTGCAGCTTATGCTATTTAATAGTGTTCCAAAGATTTTAAGTGTTTGTTGATTTGCTTTTTATTGCTTGCAGCTGGCCAGGAAAGGTTTAGAGGAATCACTAGTTCTTACTACAGAGGTGCCCACGGCATCATTCTAGGTAATTTTACTCCCAACCTATGTTAAGGACCATCAATTAGAAGCTCTAAGCATCTACAATGCCTACAATACATTTTTATACCAATCTCGCTGTTAAGGCATATCAACTCTAAAAATTGCTCATATTGCATCCATGTATCACATTTTAGGCCGCGTTTACCTTTGATATTGTGTACATGCTCCAACGTGGCGCTGCCCTATCAATTTGTCATCGGTATTCTTCTGATACAGGATCTTTTGAATATAGTTCAGTAGTAATTCCTGATTCCTGAACAACCTAGAATATCCTGCAATGTCGCATATTGGTTTTATTTGCCTTGGACACCTCAACTTGCCTGGGTTATGATATTAGGTGTTCTCAAGGTTAGCCATTACATGGTTGTTTCCTTTCCACCACCGTGGCACTTCATTCTTTTACTCAGTCATTTTTGTGCTGATATCATGAACTTTTTTTTTCTCTTTCACTGAGGTGAAACTTTACTATGTCCACATACTGACAAGTCTCTGACAACTCTTTCTTTTTTTATGTCGCATCTGGGAAATTGAAATAATGTTGTTGCAACTTGCAACCAAATGTCTAGGAAGAATAATATGTATCTAACACTTACAATCATTCTTTTATTCTGGTAAAGGTGTTCTGGTTAATTAATGGAAGTTTAACTTTCTGCTGTCTTGTTCTGGTAGTGTATGATGTCACAAAGAGAGAAAGTTTCACAAATTTGGCTGATGTATGGGCCAAGGAAATAGAATTGCATTCAACAAATAAAGAGTGCATCAAAATGCTTGTTGGAAACAAGGTGGACAAGGTATCATTCTTTGCCTATTTAAATCAAATCATTATTTGGTGGGAACCTTGTTCCATTTCAGCTGCTGTTGATGCTTCTCCATTTCGAAAATAGAAGTCTTTTTATTGGTTCATCCATAATGAGTTGGAACACTACTGTAACCCTCTGTACAAATTATAGTATCACTTCAGCACCTTATCGTAGATGCCATTTGGTGTAATTACATAACTGAGGTAAACAGTGGCAGGGTACGGGTATTGTAGATAGCATGGGGAAAGAGAAATAATTTATCAACACACATGACTATGAGATTCCAAATCCAAAGAAAGAAGCATGTTTAGTTTGGTTAATAGTTGGGTCATTTTTCTTATAGGAGTTAGCACCCAAGATGAAACGGCATTGCATTGTTCTGATATTGATGGTTCTACTTTGCAGAATGAGGAAAGGATGGTGACAAGGGAAGAAGGTCTTGCCTTTGCTCAGGAATATGGATGTCTTTTTCTTGAGAGTAGTGCCAAAACAAGAGAAAATGTGGAGAAATGCTTTGAAGAGCTTGCGTTAAAGGTACACTTGCATAAATATACTAAGCAATGTAGTCGTAACCTCTGCTTTGATTATTTGAATTAATGGACACACACAGGTCGACCAGTAAACTTACGATTTGTGAAACTAACTCCATGAAGTAGCATTATTGAAGTTAAAGCTCAACGTATCTTTAGTTTGTAGCATATCTTGGTTATGACAGTTTCGCTTCAGAGTTCAGGCTTTACATTCAGACTTTAAGTCTCCTGGCACACACCCTTTTTTTTTTGTTAAGTGCAACCTGTCATGCAATTTTTCTTCTTAATTAAAACTTTTGCTGAAGTGATATAGCTTCATATGTTTCTTTGGTCACATGATCATATTCTTCTCAGTGTTATGAGTCCTGCACATGACGTGGCCTATGCCTCATGCTGTTGGTCAATGCAGCAATCACTGTGTATTGAAATCATTGGCTATCCATTTGTGTTGTGTCTTTGGAACAGCCTAGCAGTGGGGAAGCAGTTTCTGGAGGATTGATATTTTTTTAAGTAATTATCTTTTCTTTCTCATCCTGTCATAGAAAAAGTTCAACAAGCCTTCAAGTGGGGGCTATCAACCCACCTGAAGTCATCAGATCATTTGGCACATATTCTTTTAGATAGATATGCTGTTAGGTTACCTTTTCGTTGAACTTTGGGTGGGTTCTGTACTTATTCATGTCTTATGTAGTGTCTTTTGTCTTCACCACAATACCATCTCCATGTATGAGTGTTGTGGAGCAAGTGTGTTGTGTCTTGTTTGAAGATGACCTGAGGCAGTCTTTGTGTGTTTTTTATCATGCTTGGATGGATGTAACGGCCAACCAAATTTGGGTAGTGTGTGCTTAATTATCCTTGTTATACTGTGTTTGGTGACCATGCTTCTTGCCTTATTGTAGTATATATTATGTACTCCTGGTTTCCTGCAGTTTTCTTTGCTTTTATTTCTCCTTGAGAACCCTATGGTTCTCTTCCTTATCCTGTTGCCACTCCTTTGATGGCTTATGCCTGGGAGTGTTTTCATCCTAATCATATATGGATCACATCCACGAAAGAAATAAACTGAGAAAAACTAGGAAGAACTAGTTTTTGTATAGTAAAGAGGAAAATAGACACCCAAATTCAAGCCAAAGAGACACCAATGACAATCCTTTGTGTTTAAATGTTCCATCATTAGGGCATATGGACATACTCATTTTTTTCCCTTCATTTCTCAAAGGTTTATTTATTAAAGAATTGAGCATTGAGTATGATTTCTTCTGTTCTTCTGTTTATTGGATCTGACTTATCACCTGAGCACATGGAATATGTTCCTGCATTATACTGGCAGCATGTCACCGGTGGTACCAGCAAGGAGCGTGCTTGAGCCCATTTATTGGCTTACCAGTCAGATGAATGCCTTTATGCTCGGTAGTTATTTCTTTCTAATGTGATGTTTGCACATGGTGTTGCATGTGCAATGTTTATGTGCCACTTTTTAATGCTGCTCAGGCACAAGTGAATGAGCTATGTATCCTTGAAGCATACAGCTAGCCCTGTTTTCATCTAACAGATTTGTTTAAAGTAAGCCGAAGTTTGCATTGTTCATGAATATTGTGACATTTGTCTTATTGGATTTTTTTTACCAAACATATGAGGAAGAGTGGCTCTATGTGAGAGACTGTTTTCAGCTCCTACTGAAGATACTGCTTTTTCACTAAAAAAATTGTTTATACATTCTGCACCGTTTTAGACAGGATTATAGGTTGTCTTTGTACATTTTAATGTGACAATGTTATCATGATAAAATCACGTTGAGGAGATCATTGTTTACTTAAAAGGTAATACCACATTTAACTGGCCTGATTTAGACTAATTGTAAATACCATATGGTGTGTCGTATTTGCAGATTCTTGATGTCCCAAGTCTCTTGGAGGAAGGTTCTTCAGTTGTCAAGAGGAACTCTCTGAAACAGAAGCATGAGAACAATGCAAAAAATGGCGGAGGATGCTGTCAGTAGTTCCAGTAGCTGTACGGAACCGGCTTATGATGCTTAGATCTAGCATGTTCTTGTGTACTGATGTAAATGAGTTGTACCTAAATGCTTGTCGGTGTAGCTGATGCAAGTTAAGAAGGAAATAACCACACGAAGATTTTGGTGCGAACGCTGGGAATTGATTTGTACAGAAGAAAAGTTCTCCCTTCTAACTTCCTTCAGGTAAGCAGTTTGGTGTGCTGCATGTACCAGGATCCTGTCAACTAGTCTTGCTTTGTGGAAGTGTACATGTAATGGGATCCCGACAACTCTGCCTTGCATGGTGGAAGTGTATATCTGGTGCATAATTCTGGATGTCTCGGTTCTGTATTATCAACTTATCATGCAGGTACCAATTATTATCAACGAAACTCTGTAACACTGTGCCGAACTGAATCAGTTGAATTATGCCAATTCTCACAGCAGTGATCCAAAGCTTGGACCTACAATGGCTGTCATTGATATAGAGTGCTTGGGAGATTCTGTTTCTATGTCATTTCCAAGAAAGCTGTATCACCATGGCTCATTAGGCGATTGCATTTGTGCGTGTACTTGTCTATTTGATTGAACCTTATGTTCTCATTCTACTGTGCGCGCAGTGACTGGTTCTTGTGGACATTGAGGAGACAGCCATGATGGGCATGGACTCCCTGATGAATGCATGTGATTGTGTGATGCTTGCAGCCATGGAAAAGATGACCCCCGGATACATCCGTGAGCAGATCAGATCTTCTCAAATGGGGACCATCACAAAAGGCACAGTTGTACGTATCTTTCATTTGTGCAACTCCGACCAAAACCTGAACAGATTTAGTTCACGGCGTTCCAGGAACTAAGCTGAACGATCATTTTTCTTTTTGTGAAGATTCCTGCTTTCATCATTTCACAAGGGAACAGAACTGTACCTGTATTTACCAGTGCCACTATGGCGACATGTGCGGTTACTGTCCAAGCATGGACGTCCGAGCAAAATTGCATAGGACGTTCGTGCAAAATTGCATAGGCAAAACAGTAAGGAGTTCAGAGTTGACAAATGACAAGCGACATGTTGCCCCAACAGCTGCTAGTAAGTGAAACGCTGTAAGAGTGGCCTCGTAATAGTAGTGCCGCCACAATTCTGCTTTTTGTTGGGTTAACCAATCAAGTAAGAATGCAAGATGACGACGCAGCTAGGCAGCAACCAAAACCGAAGAGACAAGAAAGATCCAATCAAGGTGCTACCCTCATGGCAAGTCACAAATGGTCAAGCACCGGAGAATGGCCGTCACATGTGTACCGGCAAAAGGAACAGTGACCTGGATGACAGTATAAATCTCCATCACCTCTTTCATTTGATCAGATTTCACCGGGAGAATCAAAGCAAGTGCAGGACACCAACCACCGGGCCTCCGGAGTAGGCAGCCACATTATGGCGAGATTTTTGCCTTCTCGGCGCGCAGCCTCGCACAATGATCTCTCCGATGGATTGAGCCAAACGCGAGCGCCATGGGCCACGGCCACGCTGGTTCGCCGATAATTTCGTCAGGTTCATGCACGGCGCGGTCGGGCTCCACCCATCCATCCAGCGGTGCAGAGCTGGGTATGGGGTACATGTAATCTGATGAAGACGGCATTCGATGAACAGTGTGCCATACAAGCAGTAGAATGTCTCTCTATCTCTCGCCACTCTATATCTCATCAGGCATTTGACGCGAGTGGGCGTCAGGCGAAGCCGACAAGATCACCGTGCAATCAGGTCGAGAGGGTGGCGCTATCCGTCCCATGTCTCTAAAATTATGAGAAATTCTAAAAATTCTGAGAAAAACAAAACATTTAGTCATTAATTTCGTATCACATCTTTATGAAATTAGAATAAATCCTAGAAACTCTGAAAAAAAGCAAAATATTTAGTCCTTAATTTTTTAAACCGGTGAACGTAATTTAAGCCATTGGATTTATCTTTTTAAAAAAATCCCCTCCATTTCCACCCTCACGGTCACCTTCAGACGTACGTACATGAGCACAGCACCTCTCCCTTTTTTCTCGGCCAATGGATTTTTCTTCCTATTATCAAAAATCAAAGCCCACCCCTAACATGCGCCACCCTCCCCTCCAATTCCATGCGCCCTTGCGTGAGGACGCATGCACGCATATATAGGTCTCCTCCCCTCCTATTCACTTCCTATTCCTTTTTTTTAAGCTAACAAATTCATATCAATAGTTGAATATTTCAATTACTATAATTTATAAACCACACATATGATTTTCAATCTGTCTGAGCAATTGTTTTATTTAAATTTAAATGAATAATTTAAGCTCCATAATGCTCATGTTTTTGCTATGTAATAAATATGACATTTTGGCACATATCCCTACCTTTGTATTATATCCAAAAGTCGATGGTACATTTAATAAAAAGATTCATAATGCTCATATTTTTGCTATGTAAGAAATATGATATTTTGGCACATACCCCCTACCTTTATATGATATCCAAATAGTGTTGATACATTTAAACATATTGTACCATACACCATTGTACAAAACATGTATTTATATCTAAATTAGAGATCTACAATAACTAATAATAACAATAACAACAATAATATGGCCACATAAAATAGTATTTTATCCTGAGATCGTACTTCTACCATTTGCATGTCATCCAAGTTACCAAGAAAATATAAAATAATGTAACAACATAAATTGCATCATCCTATATTATTTTGCAAACAACTATAAATTAGATATACAATATTTAAGTAAAAAGAAGAAATTCAACTTTAAAACATCCTTTGGAGTGTTCTTAGGATGTTGACTTCTCCATTGGCATCTAATAAATAAGATATAATTCTAAAAATTTTAAGAAAAAAACTTCTAATCCTTGATTTTGCATGTTCTTATTATATCCATCTGTTAACATTGGATGGCAATCCTTTCATAATAGTCTGACCACTTGCCCTAGAAAGAGGTGTGCACTAAAAGAAATCTAGTTTTATTAGTTTAACCAACAAGACAAGCAGCTATGGAGTTGGAAAGAATAGATTTTGCTATTATTAACGTCAAAATTTGTACAATCCGATGATGGATTAGAAAAAAGAGAAAAAATCGATTGGATTAAAGCAATGGAAGACTCGGTTCCGAAATAAAATACTATGACCGAGTTTGCGGAGTAGCTATAGAACCCACGACAGAGTATTTTATCTTTTATAAATCTTATCTTATTGTTAATTAACTTTTATAGCGATATTTTCTTTTATTTTTATTAGGAAATAACGTCCGATGATTTTTGAAAACGCGTCGGACTTTGTAAACCTAGGGTATAAATATAGACTCCTGGAGACATGTAAAAGAATCAATCTTTCTATCAATACAAACTCGGTGCATCGCCACCCTAGTTCATCTATATTTTTATTGGCGGAGTCTAGCTCTCGACACGAGGCTGTATCGGTTGGGTAAGTCCCGCCATTATTTCGATATGTCTCGTTCTGTCTAAGTCTGCATCAATTAGGGTTGAACTTTTAACCCGATAGGACGTATCGCATCTCGTTCGTGCAATATCTATCGGTTTATCAAGCTCTCCCGCCGTCATCGGTCTCGTGCTGCATCGGTTAGATTCGACCTACAAGGCAGCCAACGGTAGAATAAATTTTAGGCCTATAGGTCTCTGTACGGCGTTTTATCGGAGTACTAGCCGATAAGTTATCTATACGTGGAGCGTCACGCCTAGCGTATCGGCTCCTCGGCCAATACGTGTCAGGTCTTCATAGACTTTACCTTGAGCGCCACATCAAGCGCGTCGGCCTTCCAGCCGATGTGAATCTGTCTTCAAAGAGACGTCTACTCATCGGCTCAGCTAGCCAATGGGTTTGCTTCGCCCTTATTTCAGCACATTCGATCTAGCGTTCACCGTCCCGTTGCCACTAGCCTTGGTCTCGTATTGTCTCGATTAGGTCCGATCTTCGAGATTCGGTGCTAGCGGCGTCGTCACGGCAGGCGATTGGTCTCGTGCTGCCATATCCAGAGCGGTATCGGCTTTGCAGCCCGTGCCTTTTATACAATTCCTTGTCAGTTCGCATATGCTTTCATCGGCTTTTCAGCCGATGAACGACCGCGACAGGTTCTGTCGACTACCAGGAGGAATCCCTCGCGCCTTGCTAATCTGTGTACAATCATGTGCCTCCATCGGCTCTACGGCTGATGAATCAGGGTCTCACTTTCGCTATGCCCGAAGCCGTCATATCCCTCGTCGACACCTGCCCACGCCCTCATCGGCTCCCCAGCCGATGGAAGAGCGCTCTGATTCCTATCGGCTATCAGTCGATAGCGAGAGCCTTCTGGACACGGCCGATGACCAACCCGATCCTATCGGTAGCTAGCCGATAGCGAGCGCTCATATCGGCTCGTCGTCCGACTAACCCGTTTGCCTCACCTTCTTGTTAATTACAGAGTCAAATTGACTGTCACGTCCGCACCCACACCGTCGCGTCGGAGCCGATGTGAAATCTACGGCCCTCGGTGCACGTACCTCGAGCCATAGAGAGAAGCCGACCGGTCTGCATTAGAGTTAAGTAGACCTCATAGGCGTCAGCGTGCTCGTGTCGGGATCCGGCGCGAACACCTATGTACACAAATAAACTAAAATAATATTCTAAGGCCTTTTTAATTTACATTTGACAGTGTACCAAGGAAAACAAAATATAGCTAGGCCATGTAGATTTCTACCATCTAAAGATTTATTACATATGGCAACTTGAAAATAAGTGTTCAACTACTAGGTAAAACATAAAAGAAATACTTTCTGTGTCCTTATGTCGTACTCCCTCTATGCCGCAAAGACTTGATTCTAACATTCAAAATATGTTCCATAAAAGTTTGATTTCTACAGGTTATAGCCAGTTAGGTTAAGGCATGACCATTTAATTTGAGCCTAGAAAATGCAACCAAAAGTATTAACGAGAGGCACCATAGTCATTTTCTCCTTACTATTAATTTGTCTATAACATTTTAGAAATAAGATAATTGTGGGACAGAGGAAGTATCAAGCATATAACAACACGAAGCATAAAAACAAGGTGTACACATGTAAGCATGAGGTATGGTGGCAACAATGGCATTGGGCAAGCTCCTGAGAATTGACGTTGGGGGGGCCTCAAGGGAGACGGCGCTGTTGAGCAAGCTCGAGGATAGCGATGGCGATAATATGGAGCAATCTTTAGAACACAACTCGAGGGTAGCGCCAACAACAATGTGTAGGCTCTTGAGATAGTACAAAATTAATATTTATAATAATTTTATTGAATTACAAAAAATTTCTAGATTTTTTTAAAATTTCATTTAAATTGTTCAGGTAGGGTAAGAGTAAACAATCACGTAAATTTTATGGTAGAGAGTACATGTTTAAATAATAAATTTGCATAATAGGTTGTTTTTTAAAAGAACAATACTTTTCAAATAAAGTCTACTTTACCCAAATGTGCTTCCCGCACACTCGTTGTTTTTTTATCTGAGAGTAGCATAAAATTGTTTACAAATAGTTAGTTTGAAATATGTATTTGCTATTACCTCTGTCCCAAATAAATCTACTTTTTTTTGTTATGTATCTAATCAATCGAGTAATAATTCATAATGAAATGAAAAGAGACAATGATGTGATGCTGGCCTCCATCTTCTTATAGAATATAAATTTTAAATGCTTTAACAACTCAATTTGGGATTGATTGTTATGATAACTAACATTGAAAAGTATTTAAATTTGAAAATATCAAATGCGTATATTCAAAATAAAAAGTACGGTTATATAATTTTATACAACATTAACTGTGATGCCAGAGGACAAGGAAACCAATAAAATTCCCTTTTTTGGAATTACTGATGGGATTAAAGATGTCTGAATTTTACGTTTCCAGCACATGCGTATGAGCCAGTGCGAACAACACGTGCATCCTCTCATGAGATCCGTGTGACCTATCGATCGCAAAGCATCAACCACGAATTAACGATGAGACGACGACGCTCGGTGCTACCTACTTGCGCACATCGTCAACCAAAAAACTGAAGAGAGGTGACTCAGTAGGTTCCAGAGGCCAAAGCGGCGGATCGTGCAAGCAATTCTATTTCTTCCCATCAAACACATGCTCTTGGTTTTGTTGGGCCAACTTTGTGTAGAATAATCTTAAGTGTTTTTTTTTGGTCTCGGGGTAAGGATAATTTATGTTGCTGATTCTTAGCTATATTAGCTCACACCAAACACATTAGCGGGGATCCTAATCAAGAGACAAGCTAAGAGAGGACGACGGCTTAAAAGTTAAAACAAGATAATGCTAAGCCACAGGCCATATGATTGATGTGGTCCATGTACACTTTAATGGCTTAAAAATATCAGATGAGAATAGTATGCCAACCAAACACACGAGAACCGTGGACCACGACGCCATTTACACGCGCCGTCGACGGCATCATGCCCTTGGAACGGAGCCGCGCGCCGCGCGCGTCTCGACCCCGTCGCGATCGATCGCGCGAGGCCGCGGTCCAGGCCGACAGCGGCAGCGCGGCCTCATCACCACTGCCTCCCCACTCCGACGTGGCACGCGTACCATACCATTCGTCGTCACGCGCGCGGCTGCACTACTGGGGAGACGGCGAGAGATCGATGCAGCTCTGCAAGCTAGCTACGGTGCTGTACTTCCGTCCGGGCCGGTTGAAAGGAACACCCAAATGACGAGACGGATTCCAACAGATTTGAAGCTTTGTAAACAAGCAAACGAATCGCACGTACGTACTGCGCTACTGGTTGTGAATTGCGATCGAATTTGAGTAGAAAAAACTCAGGCAAATGCATGCACGGTTTTACAGAAGCAAAGCAACGGGTTTCCCAGGTCCACACTTACAGTAAGTTCAACGTACAACTGATCCAAGCAAATGAAACGGGTGTGATGCACGCATGATGCTAGAAACTGAACGGGTTGGATCAGAGACGAGGCGATCATGAATAGGAGGCGGCGGCGAGCTCGGCTCAGCTTAGTAGTCGGTGCTGGGGAGCTGCTCGTGGGTGTGGGAGATGAAGAGGACCTCGTAGATGACGCCGGCGAGGCCACCGCCGATGAGTGGACCAACCCAGTACACCCACTGGGACTCCCAGGACCAGCTGACGAGGGCCGGGCCAAAGGAGACGGCCGGGTTCATGGAGGCGCCGTCGAATGCGCCGCCGACCAGGATGTTGGCGCCAACGATGAAGCCGATGGCGATGGGGGCTATGGTGCCGAGGCTGCCCTTCTTGGGGTCCACGGCGGTGGCGTACACGGTGTACACGAGGCCGAAGGTCATGACGATCTCCAGCACCAGGGCCTCCCACACGGAGATGCCGGTCAGGCCGAAGGTGCCCGTGGCGAGCCCGCCGGTGGAGAAGCGGAGGAGGAAGCACGCCACGGTGGAGCCGAGGAGCTGGGCGATCCAGTAGAGGAGGCCACGGAACAGGGTGATGTTGCCACCAACGAAGGCACCGAAGGTAACGGCCGGGTTCACGTGGCCGCCGGAGATGTTGGCGCCGACAGACACCGCCACGAACAGGGCGAAGGCGTGGGCCACCGCCGCGGCGATCAGGCCGGAGGGGGTCGTCGCTCCACCGCCGGTCAGCTTGCCTGCGTACGCGCATGACAGTCAGATACACGTAAGAATTTATTCTTTTGTAAAACAAGTGTTAATTGAGAGATCCCCGTAGTAATTAGTTCGTGGAATTTTCTCGTCAGTGGATTTCGCTTGCAATTTCTCGTTTGTGTTCTTATGGTCTTTGTACTGATTAGTACTCTTTTTATTAAGGAAGTTACTGAAAATTGCTACTCTGAAAAAACTAATTTAACCATCAGTATTTCGTTCCAAAAAATATGTTTGAACAAATGCTAAGCTATGGAGTTTGGAAACATATTATGCCCTAACACTAATTAGCCGTATTATTCTGTCCGAAAATATTTTTGTATCTAGTTCTTGGCACAAGAACGTGGTGTGTGAGTCAGTGAGTTTGACTGCCACATCATAGACTAGAAGCAGAAGAACCACTGCTGAAGTTACTGATAACCCCCAAATTTGTCCACGTAATCTCATTAAGGGCAAACCGGTCATTTGGGCCCAATCATTCAACCTAAAAGACATACCACTTTTTTTTCAAGAGCATTTGACTTTCTATAAAGAAATTTTCTTTCAACTTAATTATCATTATCATAGCACGACCTCTCTATTTTTCTCTCTCGTGCAAGGACGGAGGACAAAAAAGTTTTTGTATCTGCATGAACTTTTTCTCCAAATGTTTCGTAAGTATTTTGAGCCTTTATGTGTTGCTACAATGATCCATAATTAAGTCATGGACCTGTAGTATTTGCGGTGTCAGTAACAAAGCAGATTAAGATATAAGGGCTTAATCAACAAGGATGGCGACTTACTGAAGGCCATGCCGGAGCCCTGGCCGGCGAAGACGAAGATGAGGGTGGAGATGAACTCGGCGAACGCCGCCTTGAGGGCACCCGGGTGGTACACCTCCTGGTGGCTCCCCACGGCGATGTTGCGGATAGGCATCTTTGCTTGGACCCTTCTGCTCTCACTCGGCTGGATGGAGCTCAGCAATGGTGGAGTGGGGGCCGTGTGGGGCGGAGACGAGACGTAAGAGGAGGCGGTACATATACACCCGGCGCGGCCGCATGCAGGAGAGCCACCGGGAGTGGCCGGTGGCAAGTTGGCAACACACATGAGGATTCTCTCTCTCTCTCTCTCGAGTGAGCCACGAATGTGATTTACGTGAGGCGTGTGCGGTGTTCACCCTCCGGATTTGCCATATTATGGTCACATGCTTTGTACCGGTCGTTTAGACCGTTTATAGTGGTGAAGTTTCTAGAGGTCAGGAGGGTGTGCTTGTGATTTTTGAAATTTGGGTGGAGTTTTCTGGCACTAGGTGCCGGTTTTGGGGATGAGCGATCGACATGGGTAAGGATCTTAATAGGTTAAAGCAGCAAGCTTTCTTGTAAGTTACCGCGCCACGTCATGAAAAAAAAAGAAGAAAAACGAACTGGCCACGCCCTTCTTGTAAGTTATCGTGCGAGAGACACTTGATTCAGTTTGGGATTTGGGGGTTTTGGGTCGCAGCTTCCCACAAACGACGAGCTGGCGTGGGAGGTCTCTGAACCGACCGCCTCGCGCCGCACATCGGCAAGGTCTGAATGTCTGATTCCCGTATACCAAAACCTTCTGTTGCGCTGCATACAAATGGAGAGAGCACCAGAAGCTCATCTCGATGGCCCACACATATAGGCAGGTTATGCCGTCGCTCAGAGTCGACTGAGTGGCTAGTATGATTGAACTTAATAGAGGCTCTCAGAAAAATAAGGAAAAAATATATTTTTTTGTGAAAGAACTGACCCGTTCTGTGTCACGGGCTCACAGCTCATGGAGCTAATAAACACACAGCGGACGAACTGTGGAACACCACTAACGAATGTTTATTCGGGCAGGTTGTTAAGCTCGGAATTAAGCTAGCACCGCTAATCAAGTCGATGATTTGTTGGCCAGCTCTCGGCATCATACGTGTTTTTTTTTTTGCAGCATGCTAATGGAATGTAATCATGTATAGTTTGTTGGTGAAACAAACATTACTGAATTTTTACAAGGTATGGAGGTTTGTAGTAACAGATTTTGCCACCAGTCTCACGTAGTGCTCCGTTAAACAACACGATCCCACGAGCACCTCTCGGTGACTAAGCTCGGATTACGAATTCGGCGACAGCAACCGGCCGGGCGGCGGCCAGCTCAGCCACGCCGGGCGAGGAGCTGTCAGCGAGCCACGTGTGCGGGGAGGCAGGGCCTCGTGGCCCGTGTGGATTAGGAGGCTGGGCCGACGTGACGTCTCACCACAAATCCATCGGGATTGGCCGATGGGTTTTTGTCTCTGTTCCACCGTGATGAAAGCTGCGGGGAGTGATCTGCGATTGGCTGCGTTTCTCCGGGGCGGCGACAGCTAGACTGATGGTTCTTTTGTCTCTGCCGTGATTGACAGGTGCAGGGTGATCCTTCTGGCGACTTCGTGTAACCATGAGTATGATGATGGTTATCCTGAAGAAAACTTCAGGGCTAGGATATACATGCATGCAGCTCCTCTTCATCGTCTAGAATTTTTGTCACGCGCTCCCATGGTCTTGTATATTACTTGAAGTGTTTTATGGTACTTGCTCCTAGCGTCATTATTCGACAGGCCAAAGAGGACATGATTAACCCATTTCTCCTTTTGTTCTTCTCGAATTGCACCCTTGTCGGTAGCGGCATTCTTCCATCCATCGGGGTTCCTCTCCGTAGTTAACAGTTCTTGCAGTAGCGGCTACGCAATTTTTAAGCCGCAACGGTGTCATCAGCCTCGACAAAAACGAGCATCCGGCCCATATTTTTCTTCTCTGCATACGTCGTTCGTACGATGGTGACACGTCAGCCACTAGGAACTGCTCGTCGCTCGGCGCGCCACGCCAGATGCTGTGCTGGACGAGAGCCCCTCAAAGCTAATAATTGGCTGACAGCTACGGCCGAATTTACCGTCCTGCCCCTCGGATTTTCGAAGAGTCCACTCTCACTACGTGATCCATATGAGCCGGAGAGCCAACGAGTCCACACTAGGATAACCTCTAATTACACTTACACTACCATTATCAGCGTGATTATATTAAGAGGAGGATCACCCTATCCTCAAGCTTTGTTTTTTTATAGCGCAGCTGGCTCCACCGTATACAACTTTTCTTTCTTTTCTTTATAGCACAAAATATACCATATTCGTGCTTGTAAATATACATACACATTTAAAAATTAGATCGATATATTTTAATATTAATAAAATAATTACGAATGTTTTGTTGTCTATATATATACATCATTTAATATTAAAAAATAATTAATCGTAAATACGAGTTTTGCACTGTTTGCAACCAGTCACGTGCACCTACTAGAACTGTTTTAAGTCTTTGAGATTGATCACGCGATATTTTTCCACCATTGGAGATGTATGCATGTATGGATGACTTTGATGTAATTTAGCACATGCAATTAAGAACTTTGGAACTGTATGTACTTGGGATCTGATCTAGTCCTTCCTAATTAGAGTTTACTCCTACTCCGTACATATTAAGATAAGATCATGTTGTTATTACCGGTAAACTTTGGCTTCGCCTTGCATGTGATGGCCCTAGCTTGACTTGCTCCTGGGGAGAACTGTTTGATATCTGCAACATGAGCAGTTTGCATTGAAATTGCGATGCACATGTCTGCGAGAAAACTACTTCTCAGTTTATCACCTGATCCAATTCGCAAATTGGTGATAAAATGTGGTGGATGGATCTAATCTAGTCGCTGCCTTGCTGAATGAGGATTTCATTAATTGTATGAATCAATGTGTTCGCCCAAGCTTTGATCTGATAGGGAAAGATATTTTTGTATATCACTAAATTTAGTTTAAATGCATTGAATAAACTTGAATATGAGACAGTTTCCGCGAATTACGAGCTGGCTGGTGCTCTTGGTCAAATATTTGGATGCTCTTCTGAGCTGGAGAACTTAGCCTGTTAAGACAACAATTAATGGCAATTTGGTTAGGTGGCACTATGCTGTACTTAAAGCCTGACTAAAATAAGCATTGTGTCCATAAATATGTTGTCATCAATTAAAGAAAGTGGAGTAGGCAATTGACCTTTTCCCTATAGTATTTTATAAATAAGAAATGCATATTTTTGTACCAGTTCTTGAATGAAAACAAAAGTATCCATAAGGCATAAACCACAAAATGCCATCCCTTTGCCACCTGCTCCATTTTTTGATGACAAAGTAGTACTTGACTACCTGTTCCATCTAATACTTTTTTTGGACTGGATGATCCTTTTTCCATATTTTTTCACAGAAAAAAATCCGGACTACAAATATCAAGCTTTGATTATTTTGCCGTTTGGACTTTGACTTCTCCTTTCTTCGATACGGCCCATTCAGATCAAAGATAATATTAGTTCTCCAGCACGGATCACAGATGACGCTCCCTCGGTTTGTTGTCTCCGTGTCGGTGTGTCCATCGAGACTACACATCGGCCTCGGTGGTTTGCCACGTATGTTAGGGCTTTTGAGTTTAGGCCGTAGCGGAGACATGCAAAGTGGGTTGGGCCAAAATGCTTCGTCCCGTGACCTCGTTGGTCGTTGCACCGGTCAGACAAGCCCAGTCGCTTTCAGACCATCAGCCCATCACCGTTAAGCCTGGCTCGCTCTTTCCTCCCTACCAAAGCATAATCTTTACTATTTAAAAACTTAAAAAGAGCGTAACAATAATGATAGATCCATAAATCCACCGGATCTATAATAGCTCGTATTTTTTTTCCGCGATCCGTCCGCAGAATCTACGCCCCTCCAGCCGCGTCGCTCTGCTTCATCAACTCCGCATCGCGCGTCTCCGCATCGAACGCCCGCTATTCTCCTCTCGCTCGCCCGCAGATCCACGCCGCCGTCGAGACCGCTCCCCTACGGCCCAAACTCCCCTTCTCAGACGCAAATCTTCCCGGCCAACCTCCTCCTCCACGGATCCACGCCACCGCCAAGTCGCCGCGCCGCTCGTCCCCTACCCTTCCCCGTCGATCCAAGTAGTCAACGGAAGTCACCAGAATTGAAATGATCAAAACGGGTTAGCGAAACTAATTTCAAGATTGATTTACTTTTACGGAATAAAATCGACTAATTTAAGAGCAAATTAAAAAAGCATAATTATCATACTTATAATTTTCTAACAAAGCAATATATATTTGTTCGCGATCACGCCGAAGTCTAAATGGTCTGCTTAGCTCCAATACATATCTGTCGGTTTATTTCTATGGCTCGAAGGCACGCACCGAGGCCTGAGAGGTCCGCTTAACTTCGGTGTGGGTACCTCGGCTCACTCTCTGTCTCAACGGTGTAGGTGCGGACGTGCCAGTCAATTTGACCATTTAATTGATAAAAGGTGAGGCGAGCGGGTCAGTCGGACGATAGGCCGATACGAGTTCTCACTATCGGTTGGCCGCTGATAGGGTCGAGTTGGTCATCGGGCGCATCCGGATGGCTCCTGCTATCGACTGGTCGCCGATAAGTATTAAGACGCTCTTCTATCGATTGGAGAGCCGATGAAGGCGTAGGCAGATATGGATGAAGGACGTGATGATTCCGGGTGTAGCGAAGGCGAGATCCTGATCTATTGGCCACAAAGCCGATAGAGGCACCAAAGAGTATTCAGAGAACAACAAAGTATGCGGGATCTCTCCTGATTGCCGACGGAAGCTGTAGCGCTCGTTCATCGGCTGAAAAGTCGATGAAGGCATATGCGAACTAGCCAGAAATTGTATAAAAGACACCGACTGTAAAGCCGATGCCGCTCCGGATATAGTGGGCGATTAATAAGGAGCGGGGCCCGCTCCTCCCATAGCATGAGGCTCGTCGCCCACTATGACGACGCCGCTAGCACCAATCTCGAAGATCAGACCTAACCGAGACAGTAAGAAACCGAGACCAACGGCAATAGGATGGCGGACGCTAGATTGATCGTGCTGAAGGAAGAGCGGAGCGAACCCATCGGCTAGCTAAGCTGATGAGAGGACATTTTTGAAGATATGCGTGCATCGATCAAAAAGGTCGATGCACTAGGCGTGACGTTTGATGAAAAAAGATATGTGTGTATCGGCTGAGAAGCCGATACGCTAAACGTGTTGCTTATAGATAACTCATTGGCTAAACACTTCGATGAAACATCGAGCAGAGACCTATAAACTTACGACTCAATTAACTATCGATAGCCTCGTAGGTCGAACATAATCGATGCAGCATAGGACGGACGACGATAAAGAGAGCTTGGTAAACCGATAGATCTCGTACGGACGTGATGCGGTATAACCGATACAGACTTAGACAAAACAAGATATATCGGGATAGTGGCGGGACTTACCCTTTTACCGGATATTGAACTTAACCGATGCAGCCCCACATCGAGAGCCAGACCCTGTCAGTAAAAATCTAGATAAGCTAGGGTGACGATGCGCTGAAATTGTATTGATCGAGAGATGATTTACAAGGTTCCAGAGGGTCTACATTTATATCCTGGTATTATAGAGTTTAATATGGTTATAGCAACCATCGGACATTACTTTCTAAAAAATATAGGAAAAAAATCTCTAACAAAGTAAACTAAACTAATTAAATCAGATATGATTTATATAGTTAAATTACTCTGCCGTAAGTTCCACGGCTTCTCCTTAGACTTGGCCTTAGATAATTTTTTATAATTTAACCGAATACTTCGATTGTCTTTCCAATATTTTGCTAGACTTAACAAATTTTGACGTTAATAATATCCTTACTTTCATGAACCAATTATTGAGCGCAAAAGGACGAGATTAACCAAATTTTAGAGTTGTTAGAACTAAAAACGAAATAGAAAATAACTTTAAAAATAATAAAAGATGAATTCCATCCAGATTTTTCTAATCCGCCATATAATATGAACCAAAATCCAAACTAATCAAGATATTTCTATCCGGCTGGGTACAAATCTTATAACATGAATTCAATGTTGATTCTCGACCGAAGAAGCGTATAATGTGGCACAACATGGATCCAACATTTGGACCTCTCCTACAACCGTTCAAGGATGGACGATGAAAGATCATCGAGATGGACCTTATTGTAATATATAAAGTTTGAGGAGGTTTTTATACAACCCTCTCGTATGCATTAGATTATGGATCTACGTTGAGATATCACTGTGGTGATCTCAGAATTCAATGCTAATTCCCGAGCAAAGAAGCGTGCAATGTGGCGCAACATGGATCTAGAGTTCGTACCCCTCCAGCATCCATCGGATCACGGATCTATGGTGAAAGATTGTTGCGGTGGATCTCAAAATTCAATGCTGATTCTTGGGCTAAGAAGCATGCAATATGTATTCAGTGTTTAGACCCCTCCCGCGGTTGTCAGTTCATGGACGAGTGAGGCAAGATTATCAAGATGGACCTTGTTGTAATATATGAAGTTGAGGGGTTTTTATGCAACCCTCTGGTGGATGTTGGATCATGGATCTACAGTGATAGATCCCTATGGTAGATCTTGTTATAATATACAAAGTTCCATGGGCTCTTTTGCAAAATCACTTGATCCCTATCGGTCACACTCCTCTCTTCGGGTTTTTTGACTATTTATTACTCTCTTCAATGGCTCTGTCTCAAAATACATCTTACTTAGAGACATTAACTATTTACCATCACCGAATTCTTTCCATCTTTTTATTTTTGCTTGCCACTAAGCAAAATAATGTGGCAGTGGATCTAAAATAACATCCTTGGCCTTCCCTCTCTTATGCTTCATTCACGAAGCACACTGTTGCCCGTTCTTCGATGGCAACCAGAGTAGTGGAGCCACACCGACGAAGATGAAAACGAAGACAATGGTCTTGTTCGGCGGCAGCCCTACACCTCCTCACCTTCCAGCAATGGCCAGGCGAAGTCAACCCTAGGCATCGACGGTGAAAGACGAGTGAAGAGGAACGACGGCCTAACGAGACGGACATGACAGGTGGCAGGAGCCAGTGGAAGATGGCTATGTGGCAAAAAAGGTGAGGACATGGGTCGATAGCCGAGGTTTCATAACCGAGGTTGATAGAGGACGGCTGCTTGCTCTCGGAAGAGTAGATCGTAAACGACTGCAACCTATATGGTAGGCAACGACGCCCTTTAGATAGAGATAGGAGATGAGCGACATGTTGTAGATCGAGGAGGAGATCCAACCACCTAAGTCGGAGTGAGAAAGGAAGATGACCACCAATGCCTCAAACTCCGTCTGCTGCGGGCCCTCTTTCATGGCTGCTCACTTTCCTCTATCCATTGATGAGCTCATGTTTGTCGTGTGTACGAGAAGGGCAAGCGGAGCAGCGGAAAGGGAATGACAATGGTGATAAGGAGTGAGGGGAGCTAGAAGCATAGCGCGACATTACACTAACGGAGATATGGTTGATGCATTTATCAGAGTTTCTTATAATAGTATCGATGGGAGAAGATTTAGATGAGAAATAACTAGAAGGGATAAAAAAATATTATTTTCGCTAAATTAGCAGTTAAAAATAAAAATAGAAACGACGAGTTTAAATGGTAAATTATCAAAATGTTCGATAAAAATGGTATTTGAGAGTGCGACATAGAAAGGTTATGCCAAATAGTAAAAAAAAACTATTTTCGCTTTGCCTCCGTGGCTCGGCCCTCCCCTCCTCCTCGCACGCGTTGCCACCGTCGCCGTTGCCAGGCGCCACCGCCATCTCGTCGCCTCGAAGATCCTCTGTCGCTAGCGCTGCCATAGCTAGATCAAGGGACGTCGCCTCGCCACCGTCGTCGATCGGATCGTGGGCCTTCCCTCTATCCCCATCGCCCCACGCTTCCCTCTCACCGGTCAATCCTAGGCCGCAGTTGGGAGGTAATCCTAGGCAGCGCTGCCGCTGCTGAGATCGCGTGCCAAACGCTCGGCTGTAGCCGCTGGTCGACTAGAGCGAAAGATGGTGTTCGCGCTGAGATCCCTCGCGCGCCTCGGCGCAAATACGTCGATACCTGAGAGGTTTGCTTAGCTCCAGTGCAAGCCAATCAGCTTCTCTCCGTAGCTCGAGGTACGCGTGCCGGGGGCCGTGGGGTTCGATCGACTCCGACGTGACGGTACGGGTGCAGGCGTGCCAGTCAATTTGATCCTGTAATTGACAAGGAAGTGAGATGAACAGTTCCGTCGAATGGTGGGCCAATACAGGCACTTGCTATTGGCTGGCTGTCAATAGGATCGGGATGGCCATCGGCCGAGCCCGGAAGGCCTTTCACTATCGGCTATTTACCAATAGGAATCGGGAAGCTCTTCGATCGACTGGGAGCCAATGTGGACAGGTATCGATGAGGGATCGGCCGTAGAGCCGATGAAGGAACTGGAGTGTACTTAGAGGATAGCAAAGCACACAGGATCTCTCCGGATAGCTGACGGAAGCCGTAACAGTTGTTCATTGGCTGGAAAAACCGATGAAGGCATATACGGACTGGCAAAGAATAGTATTAAAAGGCACGTGTTACAAAGCGATACCGCTCCGGATATGACAGCATGAGACCCCTCGCCCGTCGTGACAGAGCCATTAACATCGAAACTCGAAGATCGGACATAACCGAGACAGTACGAGGCCGAGGCTAACAGCGATGATACGAAGGACACGCGGATCGGCTGTGCTGAAGAAAATACAGGAACGAACCCATCGGTTAGATGAGCCGATGAGGGGACACCTCTCTGAAAGCAGGTGCGTATTGGCTGGGAGACCGATGCGCTTAGTGTTACGCGTCAAGAGATACCTCTAAAGGCTAATGCATATCGGCTGAGGGGCCGATGCGCTGGGCGTGAAGCTCAGAGCATAGATAACTCATCGGCTAGCACTCCGATGATACGTCGTGCAGAAAACTATAACCCTGAAGCTCGATCTACTGTCAGTAGCCCCGTAGGTCGAACCTAACTGATACAGTACGAAATTGACGACGGCAGAGAGAACTTAACAGGTCGATAGGTCATGCACGGACATGATGCGATACGTCTGACCGGCCTAAGAGATCGAACTTAATCGATGCAGCCTTAGACGGAGCAGAACATATTGAGATAGTGGCGGAAATTACCCTTCGTCGGAGATCGGAATTAACCGATGCAGCTTCGCGTCGAGAGCCAGAACCCGCCGGTAGAAATCTAGATAAACTAGGGTGGCGATGCATCGAAATTGTATATTGATCGAGAGATTGATTATATGTTATATTTATACCAAAGAGTCCGACATATTTACAATTTCCTAATAAAAATAAAAAGAAAATATATCTAAAGAATTTAACTTAACTAACTAAAATTTGATTTTAATGTTAACAGATGCCCATGCTCAGCGTGGCGAGTTGAATCGACCAGGCCTTCGCGCTTCTCATAAAGCTCAACCCGCTCGTCTCCTCGCTCTCCCTCTACGATATCGCCGGCACCCCTGGCGTCGCCGCCGATATCTCCCACATCAACTCCCCGGCGCTGGTACGTATCCACCCCGCCTGCGTCGCGCCGTCCGATGGTGCTGGGCTTTGGATTCTGCCAAAGGTGAAGGGCTTCGTCGGGGAGGAGCAGCTCGGGGAGACTTTGGAGGGTTCGGACGTTGTCATCATCCCAACCGGGGTGCCGAGGAAGCCCGGCATGATCAGAGACGACCTCTTCAACATCAACGCCGGCATTGTTATGGACCTCTGCAGTGCCATCTCCAAGTACTGCCCCAACGTAAGCATCATGACCTCTTCAAACCGAACCATGTCCATGCATGCATAAGAATATACTTATTGATCGATCTTTTCTTTTATTTTTTCACTGCCCCTTGCGCTCCTATTTTTGTCATCAACAAAAAATATTGTGGTTGCAAACAACTCCATGGATAAGGACATGCGATTTTTATTTGTATTTCAAGATTTCTCTTAAATGAGATATCTGTCCAAAAGAAACGAAAACATGCAAACAAAAGTTCTTTGAGATGAGACTGATAGTATGGAAATTATATAAAAGTATATATGAAAGAACGGATGGATGCTCAGAGTTTTTAGGAAAAAAAAAGAGAGTGCATTCATGGAGCTAGGGCTAAACCAATGTACTGGACTACTTATCTGGACTCATGCATAAAATAAATACTCCAGTAAAAAAATTTGTAAAATGTACAAAATCTATAAACAACCGCGGACTGCCAGAGGAAGAAATCATAACACTAATTACGCATTGCCATCTATAACAAAATGAATGAATGATCTTACCTACAAAGAAGTCCTGAGAATGGCCAACAGAATAAATGAATGATCTTACTCTCTTCAGTTAAGAGTGTTCCCTTTTGTCAGTGCATTATTTATTGTACATCTTCAGTAAAAGCCCTGTAAATGAAGTCCCTGAACCTTTTGCAGTTTTGCTTGGGGTCAACAATCGATATAGAGTTGGGATCATATCGCATCGATTTGTAGGCATGCTTGAGCTTCTTGCTGATATCATAGTCCTGTAGGATATCAATGATTCCAAAGAACAGGATAACCTCTCGGAATTCCCCTGTAGGCACACCAATGAGCAGGGATTCACTATCAGGATTCCTTACAACGTCGTCCCTAGCTTGACTGGTGCCTTTCTGCAAAATGAAAAGTAGTGTGTTACTTCTTTGAAGTCAATATTTTTCTGTATTAACTGTTAAAGTGCATATTGGTACTGAGGCTGCTAATGCAACGTAAGAAGGCTAAGCAGAATAGAGAAACTGCTGTTCAGAAAGCTTCATTAGTGGTGTCACGAAAGATAGAGCTTCTTCAGATGAAATCAGTGGCACTTCTTTTCCATTCAACAATTTATTGAAGAATAGAAGCTAATATATTAGATTAAGAAAAGTTCACATGTTCTAAAATATTTAGAAAACAATGTGGTTACCTTTTGAAACATGTTTGATTGTATTTAACTAAAAATATGCAAATGTGTCCTGAAAAAACACTACCTTTTTCCTTCATCTTCATATCCTTGTCAGGACTACTGGTGTTTGTAACCATGAAACGAGTATTTTCAGGCCCATGACATAAAATGCATCTCCTAAAAATTTTGTAACTTCAAGTATTCAAAATAGTCACTATAGTGTGAACATTTCTTTGCATCGGTCTTTGAAGTAAACGCCAACCAGAAGACTGTAATCCATGATTCTCTCTTGGCCCAGAAACTTTACAATCTTTGTTCATTTGCCTGGTATGAAAGAAACAAATGATTCCTTGCATATGTTTAATAATGCCTGGTGTGACAAATTGGCTTTGGAACCTAAAATATATTTCCTTGAACTTACACGGAGCAGATCAAGGAGCCCAGGGCAATGAGGCTGGTGCCATCCCAACCCCTTCTGCTGTTGTCCATGTCTCTGGTGCTGCGCACCATCTTGCAGCAGTTCCAGTGCCTGCACGACACCTCCTGATACCAATGGGCTCCTACTCCGGCTGTGACAGCATGTCCTACTCCAGTTGCAGGTCAGCCCACATCCTCATTGACAACACCCACTAATAACTCCATCATGTGACCATGTTAGCCCTCTGCTCGATCTTCTTTTAAGCAAATTGACCGGATGCCAGTGGTGAAATTATTGATGGTCGTTATACATTTTATCATATCTGAACCCATGACAACCATCAGCATCACGCCAAAGACCAAGAGCTTGATGAAGAATTAGAGTTTTGGGTGGCGATGACACAGGAAGAATAAGTAGGATAGATAAGTTAGGGACTCATTACTCAATGACCTGGATTGTCATTAGACTGAATGTATTTGAGCCAAACTACCAAATAATGGCATACAATGTGGGCAGCATGTGAAATATCTACAAATCTTACATTTATGTTAATAGTGATTATGCTAAACTCCTTAATAATATCTTGATTTTTTAAGATATATGTTCTTGAAGCTGTAATGTGCTTATGTGCTTAACAAATTTCTTGATTCTTTTTCTCCAGGTGCACATGCTAAAAGGGTTGCTTGATTTTTGCAGCATATCATATTATGAAGAACTACATTGCATATATTCTTAATATCAAGATTCCCCTAATACTTGGTAGTGTACTATACTTCTTTTGTTTCTCTTTGTGTAAGTTACATATGAAAATTATTCATGGTTGTAGTTCAATATTATTGTTTAGTTCGTTTTCATTGATTTTATGGAACATCGCACAATCCAGGAATCTGGGGTGGAAAAGGCCAAGGGAACACATTCCAAAACTGAACTTATATTTAGAGCAATGGGTGTTGAACCTGTTATTATGTCTGCTGGAGAGAAAGCAGGTCAAAGACACTTGAATTTGTGCTTACTGTTTGCACGATTTATGTACTCTGCTGTATTTTTTAAGGTTGCTATTAACGTGGCTCAAGTTTATTAGTTGTTCAAATGTGTTTCTACTCTTGTTGCAGGAGAACGTAGGAGTCCTATATGCGACCTATACAAGACAGCCTCTCTGTAAGAATATATGTATAGTGAGACTAAGACCTCGACTCTATATATGGGGTCGGGTCTATATATATACAACCCAGTGGTCTAGTGATCTAACGTCCTCCGTAGTCGTAGCGGGAGGAGAACAGACGTAGAGATTGGACCGAAAACTAGTAAACAAAGACGTGGAGAGGTCTTTGGTTATAATATCAACGAATTGGTACGCCGATGGTACATGGAGCATCCGAACCTGTTCTAGTACGATCTTGTCATGGATAAAATGAATGTCGATCTTGATGAGATTGGTGCGTCGATGATGAACCGGGTTGGCGGTCATGTAGACAGCACTGACGTTGTCACAGTAGACGATGGTCCAAGAGGAGAAGGGTGCACGGAGCTCCTGGAGAAGGTGGTGAAGTTAGCAACACTCAGCGACAGCGTGGGCGACGGTGTGGTACTCGGCTTCGACGCTGGACCGTAACACTATAGTCTAGCATTTTGAGGAACAGAAGACTAGAGTATCGTCGAGGAAGACGTAGTAGCTAGACATATAGCATCGAGAGTCGGGACAGCCTGTCCAGTCCGCGTCGGAGTACGTGGTGAGAGAGTCGATGGGGTTAGAGCTGAGGTGTAGCCCGCTGAGGAGTGTGTCCTTCACGTAGCGCAGAATGTGCTTGAGCAGCGCGAGGTAAGGTTCGCGTGGAGCGTGTATGAAGAAACACACTTGCTGAACAGCGTAGATGAGGTCGGGCTATGTGAGGGTGAGGTATTGGAGAACACTGGCAATACTTCGATACTGAGAGGGATCGGTGACGAGTGAGTCATCGACAGTGGAGAGTTTGGCTCGAGTGTCGACTGGGGTGACCGTGGGGTGACAATCGACCATGCCCGCATACTGGAGAAGATCAATGGCGTACTGGCGCTGGAAAAGGAAGAGCCCGTGAAAAGAACGGGTGATGGAGATGCCAAAGAAGTAGTAGAGGGGATCGAGATCGGTCATGGCGAACTTGGAGTGGAGTCGGGTCATGATCTGGTGTAGAAGGGACGTCGAAGACGCTGTCCAGCTAATGGAGGGTGGACAGGTCCAGCGATGGGGGGCGGACGAGTTCAGCCGATGGAGACGACGAGCACAGAGGTGCACCGGCGTCGAAGAAGAAATGATGCACGGAGCAAGAAGAAGGGCGAAGACGGGTGTAAGGCGAGACGAGGAGGCAGATAAAGACCGTCGTCTTGTTGCATGGAGGAGCAAGGGATGGGAGAGGGTGGTGGAAAGGAGAAAGGAAAAGCATCTGTAGAGAAGATGGAAGGAAGAAAGGAATCGAGACGAGAAAGTGAGGAGGGAGTACCGGGAAAAAGGTCGGCGACGAGGAGAAACGTCGACAACAGGGAGAAAAAGGTCGACTCGCCGGTGGAAGAATATTAGCGCGCCAGGAATATTTAGACTTGATCTGATACCATGTAAGAATATGTATAGTAAGACTAAGAACCTAACTCTGTACAGAGAGGTCAGGTATATATATATATATATACAGTCTATTGGTCCAGTGTTCTAAAACTCTCAAGTAATTAAAGTTTTTTTAGGGAAACTTCAGTATCCAACTAGCTTCGCAATTGGCACTTGAAATCATAAAAAAAGATTATGAAAAATTTTATAACAAAGGCCACCTTGTTCTGAATATGGCAAAAATGTTAAGAATTATGGAAAATTCTATTACAAAGGGCACTCTGTACTGAATATGGCGAAAATGTTCCTTATGTATTTTAATCTTCCATTATCATCTTTTTGAATGCCTGATTCTTCAATGTATGGTATTTCTTTTACCTCAAGATAGTGCAGTGCACATGTTTCTGAATAACTCGATGCTTATCTGTTATGAGAAATATAAGTGTTCTCTGCTCTGCAGTGCTTTACTCTTTTTTTATCATTACTGTGTTATGATAATAAAGTTAACAGATTAATGATGCCTGTATTTTTAGTTTACTTCCATGAATTCCTGATCACAATTGCTGGTGTTGGAAGGTTTAGAAGTCATTTTTTGTAAACATATTTTTATAGCATTGTTGATTACAGTGACGGTACGATATTTTGTTTGTGCTCTTTTGCAAGAGCTTGTCTACAGTAGTATATTCATCTGGCATATTAATTATTTGCCAAATACTCTTTAGAAGAATAGTACCTTCCGTAGGAACAGATGAATCTTAGAGTTCATTGCTCATCGAACATATAGTTATTTCTTCTTGAAAGAAAACTAATTATTATATATCATCGTTGTTTTCAGGCAACACGCAAATGATAGTAAATAATCAAATCGTGGTTGGAACTTTGATGAACTTGGCGGATAATCCGACCGAGGTTACCATGGCCAGAAACGAACAGAATCTGATGTAACACAGAGTACCAATAAACAGTACCCGGGAATTTTCTGAATAGACAGCAAAATGTTAGGCGGTGCGTGATCCAAACACACCATAGTCACTAGGCGAATCAATCTTTGAATCAGATAGCCAACCCCAAATTATCGGTTGTCAATTCTTGCTGTCAATAGGTAGCTACAGAAAAAAATCCTTAGAAGTTGGAAAATAAGTGGAATGAAAGTTCTATTGAATTGGAAGATTATAGCTCGAAATCGTGATCAACTTAAGGTATGGTATACTGTGAATTGGTGATTGGTGATAGGGTCATAGGATATGGCTATCAGGAGAAGAAGGACAGGACGGATGCCAGAAGGGGTGACGAGGTCACAGGGCATCGGGTGGTAGAGAAGAAGACGAAGGGGTTGGGCTAGCAACATGCTACATGCGGCCGATATCCCTGTCCGAGGATGTGGGAATGAGGCACTGTTGGTGGACTGTTAAAAGCCCATCCTTGAGTGCGACGGCCCAAGTGAGCAAAAGACTACATGTGGTGGCGCTCACCGTATTTTTGTTGTTCTGCTTCTTGTGTCGCCGCACGTCGTTATTGGCTATGACGGCCTCACTCTCCCATTGGACGTGAAGTTGTGGAGGAGGGAGGCGGACGAGCTTGCTTGTGGTGTCTAGGTGAGAGGATAGAGGAGTGTTTGGTCCTACATTTTTTTATTTCTGATTATAATGTCACATAGTTACTCTAATACTATGTCAATAGCGTCACGTAAAATAAAATTTGATATTAATAGATAGGAGATTGTTTGGACGAATACTATATCAATATACTATAGGAGTCACGTAAAATAAAATTTGATATTAATAGATAGGGGATTATTTGGTTATGGGATTGAGAGACCAAAATCTGAGCCCAAAAATATACCCTTTTCCTTTCTATTTTGATACGGCCCATTCAGAGCGAAGATGAGTACCAGTTGTGAAGAATGGCCCACAGCTGACACTTCCTAGTCATGGTGTCCCCGTCTCCAAATGACACACGTCTACTCATCTGTCTTGGTAATTTGCCACTTGAATCGGGGTTCCTAGTTCAGGCCCAAGCGGGCACTGGTGAAGAGGACCAGCTATACAACAGAAAAATTCTCCAAAATATTTTTAAATTTAAATATATTATAATTTTAGTATAATTATATTGTAACTTGAGTGTAATTTACACATAATTATCAAAGCCGTGTGATAACATAGGTGGCTAACGCAGTGTGCCTGTGAACAGAAGGTTGTGGGTTTGATTCTTCCCTCCACGCGCATTTTCAGTTAATTTTTTTTCCTTGTCCCCATGCCAGCATGAATCTTGAGACAAATCTAATGGTCAAAAATTTGAAAATTTTCCCAATTTTTTTTGTCGGCAGATTTCTAACAAATCCGTTGGTAAAGTGGCTTCTTCATCCACTCGTCATATGCATAAGACAGACAGTCCCAATAATTCTCAGCCCATTTTCAAGCCTGTAAGCCTGTGTAGGCTCTCTCTTTCATACCTGCCACAATATTTCCCTCTCAAAAAATAAAACCTGCTACAATACTTCCTCTAAAAAAACCTACCACAATAAAATATAGAAGTTGCCACATCAAATGGTTTTTTAAAAGCAAAGTAATGCTCTGTTATGAAGGAAAAACTGGAGTATCTTGTTTGAATCAAGGCAAACGCTTAAATAATGATTTCAAGAAAAATTGATCTAAAAAGAAATAAATTCAACAAAAACGAAAATGGATAACACTCGTTCCTCGCAAAAAAAAAATGAATACGGTCAACGGAGATTCTCACTCGAGGTGGCAAGAAGACCCATTGAACTCTGCGTATGCGTATGTTCGATTTCGAAATTCAAAACCTTCCTCCCTCAACGTTCTGATTCGAAGCCCACGCCGCCGATTATCCCGCTGACGATCGGCAACGACTCCTTGCCCTATCCGCTGAGCACGATCCAGGCCGTCCGTATGCGATCCAACGGCCACGCCGATCAGGCTCGGTTTTAAATAGATTCGCTCCGCTGCGCCACCACTTCCCGTCCCCTCCCACCGCTGCTGCTCCTTTCGGCTGTTGCTTCACACCATCCGCGCTCTTCGCCCCACTCCGCGGCGCGCCGCTCCAAGTTTCGTGGTACGCCTCCCCCCACAAATTCGTTCGATTCCTCGTGTTTTCCTTTTAGGAGTTTATTCTTGGATCGTGTTTCTTCCGGATTGCTGCGTGATTGGGGATTTGGGTGGTTTTGTTAGGTTTTTTCTGAGTGATTTGGGGATTTTTTTTTCTTGTAGAGAAGTTGATCAAGAAGTGGTGGTGGACATGGGCCAGATCCAGTACTCCGAGAAGTACTTCGACGACACCTACGAGTACAGGTAGATGAGAATCTGACGTTCTTTAACCATCTCGTTCTCTCTGGTGCAAAACCCTAATTTTTTTATTCCTTTGGCCGGCGCAGGCACGTCGTCCTTCCGCCCGAGGTCGCCAAGCTCCTCCCCAAGAACCGCCTCCTCTCCGAGGTAACCTTAAAGATCTTCAAATACATTCTTGTAGAATCACGTTCTTGGTTGGATCGAATCATTGGTTTTCTAACTGGGGAATGGGGGGGGGGGGGTTCCTATGGGGTTTATTTGCAGAACGAGTGGCGTGCGATCGGTGTGCAGCAGAGCCGTGGGTGGGTGCACTACGCGATCCACCGGCCGGAGCCGCACATCATGCTGTTCCGCCGCCCGCTCAACTTCCAGCAGCAGGAGGCGGCGGCGGCCGCGGCTGCGGCGGCGCAGATTCTGCCCAAGTGACTGCCTCGGGCGATGGCGGCGACCCTAACCCTTTTTCATCTCTAAAAGGGTGGTCGCGATACAGTTAATTTGCTCTCGTTTGTTGGTTGGAATCTTAGTGATGTTGGTGGTGTCCACCTTGTGTTCGTGGAAATGCCAGGGCAGGAACTGGCATGTAAACGTCTGTGTTATTATTAGTACTCTCCATTGCTAAGCTATTATATGTGATGCTGGTACTGTTGTTAAACTGTTATATGACAATCCGACTGTGGTTATGCTTAGCATTGCTTTCTTCTTGTATGGTTTTAGTGTCATTTTATTTCCAGAATTTTGGGTACAAAGTATAATGGTTTGTCACCTAGAGCCATAAAGACAGGTGAGTGGTTTTATTTCATTTCTTGAATTTAGAGTATCTTCCTTTTGAGGCATAAAAAGAACCTTAATGGTGATTGGTTAGTGTCCTGCATTTCTCACAGAGGTGTGATTAAGATATCACATTTTGAAGCAACACTGGATATCAGCGTTCACTATCCTTCCAGCCCATCCATGTCATCTACTGATCTACACATGGCAAGGCAAGCTGAAAATAGGAATTGGTGCTGCCTGGTGTGTTTGGATCAATTGGAAAAGAAAAATGTATAAATGATGAAAATGCAGGAGAGAAATATGACTGTAGAGTAAAAACAGAGAAATAGAAAACATGATAAGCAGTGTCTTGATGACATTTCTTTGGAATTTGTCCAGTGCAAGCACAGGCCTCTTCTGACCTGCACCAATGGACTAGTGGGGGAAAAAGATTTTTGAGCTGAATAATTGAGATGTGATCATCGGAACATTTTGCTGCCAGAATCGAAGATTAGCTTTGCCAAAATATCTCTTGGGATGTGGCAGGACTAGGACACGTTTGATGTCATGAAGGAAATTGGGGGGTGTGACTGCGTTGTCGATTTTGGTATAGTTGCTGATGATGGGACCTGATTTTTTTCTCATTGAACTGCCCTCCCCTGATTTTAGTTCAAGGAATAACAGTCTGAAGATATTTTTCAGATATTGGATATTTCATTCAGTCTGAAGATATTAGAAGCCCAAACTTTTCTAGACACGTGTGTTGCACGCCTTGATCTGGACATCATAGAATCAACAAAAGCAGTAGCAACAACAAAAAGGTACAATACAACAATGTGTGGTATGGGAATGGAGAACCTAACACTTTCAGTTCAACTAGGAATTATATGAATTGTCCGATCTTCACTACAAAATCCTTTTTAACTAAAAAATTAAAAAAATGATCTGAATCTGCAAGAGCCGAGTTTATGTGTACATATTGGAGACGCGACAAATCAAACATAACTTGTCCTTGAGAGAAGAAAAAGTGAATTCCCAAACGGTCTGCTTAACCTCACACACACATGTAATAGATATGTATTGTATTTTTTATTTAATTTTCATCAGCCATGATTTTAAGTTAGGAGCTCCAGACTTATATCATGTCTCTTAAACTGAAGAAAAAGAAAGCAAAATTCGCTTATGCTTTAACAATAGCATCGTGACATATCAAGCGGTTCTTGAACACAGGTGGACTGATCAGACAGACGGCTCTCCTGGACAAAAGCCCAAGAGGTCAAAGCACCGGACTGCTTGCTCAGTCCGCGGCGCCGAAGTGAAGTGATCCGTGAATCCAATGGGCGGACCGGCTCCCACAAGCCGTTGGGTTCGTCGTGTCAATGTGTCATTCTCACGAGTGAGAACTGAGAAGCCGGGGAAGTTGGCACCGGCCGCGTACGTAGCCGAAGCTCCACCACACGACCACCCGCAAAACGCCATGCGTGCTCCTGCACGCTTGTCCCCGCCCCGCCTCCTACCCTCCTCCGCCGTGCCGTCACGCAACCACGAACTCCGCCTCCGTCCGTCTTCACCGTTTCGCCCTTCCCCGCACGAGAAAATTCGAATTCCTCGTTCCGGCTGATGGTTTTCGTGCCGGAAACAAGGCACCAGTAGTTAGCTTTCGTCTCCCTCCGTCGTGCTAGAACTCTCAACTCTGTTCTTCTGGAAGAACCGCTCGTCTACTTCAGTCACCAGGTGCGAGCTATATAACCGGCAAGCCAAAAATCTTCAAGCGAGACAGAAACCTCGGCGGCTTCAAGCGCGAGTCGAAGAAAATGCCCGTGATGGCTCCGATCCCCTCGCTTCTACCCTCCACGAGGCCGTTGCCGGCGAGCCGCCGCCTCCCCTCGCTCCCGGCGCTCCCGGCCTCCAACCGGCTGCGTCTACGCCGTGCCCGCGCCGACACCCGCCTCCGCGTGGCCGCGCCGCCGTCCGTCCCCGGAGAGTCGGACCAGGCGCCTGGGGAGACCGAGCCGAGCTCGTCTTCGCCCGATGAGAAGTTCGTGTGGAGGGACCAGTGGTACCCAGTGTCCCTCGTCGAGGACCTCGACCCCAGCGTGCCCACCCCGTTCCAGCTCCTCAACCGTGACCTCGTCATCTGGAAGGACCCCAAGTCCGGCGAGTGGGTCGCCCTCGACGACCGCTGCCCCCATCGCCTCGCGCCCCTCTCGGTATGACCACACACTCATCCAATCTCTTCCTTTTCTGAACCAATTTTGATCCGACTGTATTTACGACGACGATCTATCCGCCTGTGTGTACGTAGGAGGGGAGGATCGATGAGACGGGGTGCTTGCAGTGCTCCTACCACGGCTGGTCATTCGATGGCTCCGGCGCATGCACCAGGATCCCGCAGGCGGCGCACGAGGGGCCGGAGGCCAAGGCGGTGCGGTCGCCGAAGGCGTGCGCGATCAAGTTCCCCACCCTTGTCTCGCAAGGGCTACTCTTCGTGTGGCCCGACGAGAATGGGTGGGAGAAGGCCACGGCTACCAAACCTCCGATGTGCGTATATTCTGGGTTTGTGGTTATTGATTTGAGTTTGGTAAAGGTCGTCGGCGACAAGGTTTGATCCTGTTTGGTTTCAGGCTACCGAAGGAATTTGAGGATCCTGCATTCTCCACGGTGACCATCCAGAGGGATCTGTACTATGGTTATGATACATTGATGGAAAATGTCTCTGATCCGTCGCATATAGAATTTGCTCATCACAAGGTAATGCTGCATTTTGGTCTGAGGATGATTAGTTACTCAATGTACTGCTACGTTATGCTAGTCCTGGCTATTCCGCAGTTGATATATGAGGACGATTATTGTGTTTGGTGTACCATACTGGCACGTCGTACCTCAATTCAATTTTAGTAGTATTTTTTGTTACATCTCATAGCAATGACTTCTGATGGGCTATGATTGCCAGTGTTTAGTTTTGAACTGCCTATTGCACCTTGGGGTATGAAAATGTAGCTGCAGCATAGTTCTGTCTCTTTGCTTAAGCTACCTGCTAGGGCTAACATTGAATAATAATTACTTAATCGATACAACTGTATTAACTGTCTATCATGGATTCATGGTACATGGACTAGAGGTATGCTTCATTATCTGAAGATGCACTTTCAGTAAATCCACAACTTTGCCATTCGTCTCCCCTTCATTATTCATGGAACAAAACTCAGGATTATAACTTAGATGTCAGATTCCCATGGCCATAGAAAATGATAAACTAGTCAGCATTATGTTGCCTCAAAATTTAACTTTTAAGTCAGTTAATCTTGATCATCTACTAGGCAGCATTATCCTTGCCTCAAAACTTAACTCCTCTTACAGGTCACTGGTCGAAGAGATAGAGCCAGGCCTTTGCCATTCAAGATGGAATCAAGTGGCTCATGGGGATATTCAGGGTCAAATTCTGGAAATCCTCGCATCAGTGCAACTTTTGTGGCCCCTTGCTATGCAATGAACAAGTATGTTCAGCAAAACACTCAGATCATGCCTTTTCCAGTTACCTTTTGATGTGGACTAGTTAATATCATCAGTTTCACTTCCAGCAACTCAATTTATGATTCTGATCTTTTAGTATTTGGTTTTTGTAGAATTGAGATAGACACAAAGTTACCCATTTTTGGAGATCAGAAATGGATCATATGGATATGCTCTTTCAACATTCCGATGGCCCCAGGGAAGACTCGTTCTATAGTTTGTAGTGCTCGGAACTTTTTCCAGTTTAGCATGCCAGGAAAAGCATGGTGGCAGGTATCTGCTTTTTTTGTGCCTCTTTCTATTTACCTTCTTTTCAAATAGTGTGTTATTGCCATTTTTTTAGGGAAAATAGCAGGTCCCTGCCCTATTAAAGTTTACACTCTCATTATATCTGATAGTATAAAGTAAAACTTGAATCCATTTCTTATACATTTTCTTCTTTGTATATATGTGATGCAGCCTGTCCCTCGATGGTATGAGCATTGGACTTCAAATTTGGTCTATGATGGTGATATGATTGTTCTTCAAGGGCAAGAGAAGATTTTCTTGTCTGCATCGAAGGAGTCTTCTGCAGATATTAATCAGCAGTACACAAAGATCACATTTACACCCACGCAGGCTGACCGTTTTGTTTTGGCATTCCGGTCATGGCTAAGGAAATTTGGTAACAGCCAACCTGACTGGTTCGGAAATCCTAGCCAAGAAGTATTGCCTTCCACCGTCCTATCAAAGCGTGAGGTAAAAACTTATGGGATCTAGTTATGGGAGAGCATCTATGCAGTTTTATTTTCGAGCTAGTCTTTTGATGATTTAAGGAATTCAGTTATGTTTACTTCCTTGCCTCGCAAGATCTTTTTATGCATTAATAATTGATTTTCATGATGTATTTTACACTATCCTCATTGCATGTACTTTGATATTTTTTTTGGACATGAAATGAAAAGGTTTTATACTGTTCGTTATTGGCACTTTTTTTAATATTATGCAATCATGCGCTATATATTCAATATCATACTTACTAGTGCCTTTAGGGGACCCAATTTAAGTTTCAAAGTGTCAAGCTCGCTGATGTATTTTAAAATCTCTATGGAAGTATGGAGAGCTAATAGCTTTGAAGTACTCTTAGTACCTGATTGTTGAGGATTTAACCACAGTAGTTCCTGACATTTGAGGACTTAACCGTAGCAGTTTCAACTTATACTTCCACTGAAAAACATGTTCATTTATTTTGGCGTTTCTATGTATTCTTTAATACCTTTATTCTTACATTTGACTATATGTTGACCGAGTTGCAAATTACCTATGCAGATGCTAGATAGATACGAGCAGCACACAGTGAAATGCTCGTCTTGCAAACGGGCATACAACGCCTTCCAGACTCTGCAGAAAGTCTTCATGGGAGCGACAGTGGTGTTCTGTGCAACTACTGGGATTCCTGCGGATGTTCAGTTCAGAGTACTGCTTGCTGCTGCTGCTTTGGTTAGTGCTGCTGTGGCGTACGCATTTCATACGCTCCAGAAGAATTTTGTATTTGTAGATTACGTGCATGCTGAGATTGATTAAACAAGCATGGCGCCTGAGATCTGGTGAAGCGACATCACTCGATCGTTTGTGTAACCTAACTAGGAACATACTACTATAGATTTTTCGGTGCGTATGTTCCAATGTTGTATTGTAGGCAATAGGCTTGTATAATGTATTAGCTCTTAGCAGACGATGTAAAAAGGTTCTAATGAAAATTGTTATTTTGCCCATCGTGATCCAATGGTCTTTGGTTGATAATGTTTTGAGTGAGCTGACTTCTAAATTTGATGTAGCAGGTAAAATGCATCCAAGCACTTGTGTAGAAGGTGCATTTGGTTGTAAACGAGACAACCACGTAGTGTTAGTTTTCTAAACAGGAGTTTAGGTGCACTACAACAACAAGACTCAGTTTGAGTGAGTTGAACCTTTCCGGGTAATTTGATAATGTGATTTGCTAAAAACTGGAGAAGGTGAACTTTTAATTAAGCCTTTTTTGCTTGTGAATGGGCTCCCTTGTGCTCCTTTTACATGCTAGTATGTTCTATTTGCTATGAAGTTGCATCTGTGACAAATTGAATATCCAAACATCCGAATCGAAAACTGAATAATATTCCCACTTTTCACTCTGTAGCGAAAGTTGGATTCTCAACTAAGGCAATGAATATTTTGAAACTGACGTCTTCCAATGAGACAAAAATGACTTTAACTAGAAAATTCGAACTCTCAAACATCTTTCTTCAAATAATTTCTTATTGCTAGTAGCCTCGTGCTAGATCATTTTTGGATTTACGCACACACGATTGTTAAGTTTATAAATGCTATGTTTCGTATATAAATTTTACATATAAATTTTTTTAATCTTTTTTAAAATAAAATTTTAACTTTATAGTAATTAAATAATCACTAGGATTCAGAGTTATCCGGATGAACAGCCATTTTCTCGAGACTACTAGTAGCAGCGGCCAGCGGTCACCAATTACCGATGCGTTGCATCGCAAACGGTACGACTGTACGACAGCCTCGCAGGATTCAGGCCCACTTTTCAGTGAGCAAAGAATTTCCTAAGGAAGACCACAACCTTGGCCACCCGAATGCTTCCGACTTCAGGAGCTGACAGGCCCAACCGCGTTCCCGTCGTCCAGATCTACACCCATCCCCATCCCACTCCATCTTATCCGTCCAAATTTAAAAAAAAAATCGAACTAAAAAATTCCTCCCCCACACCACCCCTCTTCTCCCCTCTCACTTGCTCCAGTTCCCGGGGGGACGCAACTACCGGTAGCCACTCACCCGGAAGCCTGCGCCCAAAATGGCTGCGTCGCTCCGGTGCCCGCCTCCACTCCCGGCCGCGGCCTTCCGCCGCTGCCGCGCCGTCGTGCGGGCCTCGTCGTCGTCGTCCCCCTCCTCCGCCGTGTCGTCCGCCCCCAAGGCGCGCTTCGTCGCCCAACGCTCCGAATCCACCTCCGTCCAGCAGCTCGCCCGCCCACTCGGTATCTCTGACCTTCCCTCCCGACTAACTCCAAATAGGATTCGCCTTACCTCGCATGTCGAGAAATCCCCTGAGCTCGAGATGTTTGGTTGCTGATGTAGCGGAGTATATGAGCTTGCCGGCGAGTCAATACTCGGTGCTCGACGCGGAGCGCATCGAGCGAGTCGACGAGTCCACCTTCCGCTGCTACGTCTACCGCTTCCGCTTCTTCGCGCTCGAGGTCTGCCCCGTGCTCCTTGTTCGCGTCGACGAGGAGCCCAACGGCTGCTGTATTAGCCTCCTCTCCTGCAAGGTTTGGTACCTATGTGCTACTTCACTGAAGGCCGCATGCCTATTCTGTGGATTGCGATCAATGCCTCTTTTTTCTAAAGATAGTGGAATAAAAATCAATGCCTCTTATTTGAAATTGTCGTTTTGCAGCTCGAGGGATCACCGCTTGTGGAGGCGCAAAATGACAAGTTTTCAGGTAAGGTCGGTGTTAGGAATTCTAAGGCAAGAACGACTACAATAGTTGGTTCTTGATTTTAGTACTGCAATTTCCCACTGTTTGGACTAGATTATGATCAAACATCAATACACTGTCACAGACTCATGAACAATATAGCTGATGTTGTATATTTTACCTTACATTGTTGTTCAGGTTTCTTTTAAGATTCAGATATTCTTGTTGTCTTTTGTGCATTACATGATGATAATTCATATGCACAGCTCATATGGCAATAAAGTACAAAAATACGATATGTTTATAAATATAGCCAGTGGTAGAGTTGCATGATCGAGCCTACATTAGTTCACATACCAAAGTTTAATATTTATGATTCATAGTTGTGTTTTGCACATTCTAAGATAATCTATTGAATTCCTTGTCCAGGAAATCATTGACATGATTTGCTGTGGGATGCAGCTTCCATGGTGAATAGGGTGTTCTGCAACAACAGTATGAATGATTCAACATTTCAACAGCTTACATCGGATACTACAATCAAGGTAATTAAGTCTCAGGTTCTCACCTGACTTCAGCTTTGTCTAAGCATCATCCAAAGTTATTGGACTCAATTAGCTTCTTGTGACAAAATTTCCAGGTTACAATTGATATACCCTTTCCATTCCAAGCAGTACCAGTTGAAGCGATTGAATCAAGTGGCAGGCAAGTTCTTGTGCAGCTACTCCGAGTCATGCTTCCACGATTTTTGAAGCAGGTCAGTTAAATACCTTTGTTTTCAATTTAGTACTTTGCAAATTTTAACACCAATCAAGAGCTGATGTTTATTTATCTCGTATTAATCAACATCTGATGTTTCACAGACAGTTCAATTTTAGCTGTTTTCTGTTTTTCCATCAATTTTGAATTTTACCCTTGTATTTCAGCTCTATATCTAGATCTTATTTCCAACAAATTAATCAATATTTGAAGTCTCACGAGTGGTTCAGTTTCTAGTTTACTTTCTATTCGTTCAATCATATAACTAATAAACTAAATGACCTGAAAAAAGAATGATACATGTACATGATAGTATGAGCAAGATCTATGTTGAGTAGTTGCCAGCTAGAACTTTATTAGGATTGTGTGACATGTGCGTAGCAGTTCCTATGATTATCCTAATATTTATCCTAGAGATTATTTGTCAACTAAGATAATTATTTTGCTCTCAGCTTGTTAAAGACTACCAGGCATGGGCTTCGGGTGATTCTTCAAGGAAACCACTTGGCACTGGTGAAATATGAAGCTGCACAGTATCTCCATTAGGCAGGATAGTTTTTTCCTGTTGAATTAGTTACTGCTTGATGGGGGTACAGAAAAGCTGTTTATACGTCATCCATTTTGCTCACAAAATCCATTCGCTTCTTTGTGGTCTTTGCCTGAAGATGTTCAGTAGTGCTTTTTTATGCCATGTGATTAGTCGCATACATTTGTAGGTTGTTCATTTACAATATGCTGTTATAAGACTATCGATGTCTGACCAAACTCTTCGGCATCCCTACTCATAACAAATTATGGTCCTGTGATGTAAGGATTGTATATGCAAGGTTGGTCAGTTATGATTATCTGATATTGAGAGCAATATGTGCGGACAGCAAAGGTGACCACTGACCAGACCGGATGTTCAGGGGCATTTTGTCTGTCATGTTCATCTTTTGAGTTCTTAACTATCTTTCCAGCCTGGGTAACGGTTGGTGTTTGTAGCTTGTGTTATCCATAAATCATAAACATACATAGTCTGTCCAATGAAGAACTGTCCAATGTAGAAAGTGATGGCTTAGCAATCAGATGTGAAGAAAAAATGATTCATCATACTTAATTATTTGTTTTTCTACACTTTTGTAAATGGCTATATGTTGAATCAAAACTAGGTGCCCCTTGATAGTCTGTTTGAAGTCAAGAATCAAGATGTGCCTGATGATCAGATGACGCAATTACATGGAATCGCTTTGTGAAAGATTATTTGCTCAAACTAATAGTAAAGAGAGGCTCTGAAAAATAGAACTGAAAATTAGCTAATGAGCTACGCCAGCATTTCCTAAAACTGCAAACTGTTCCAACAACCGGACGGCTATCGGTATCCTCTATACTAGACAAGATGAGAAAATTTCGCACGAAAGATTGTATAAACGCTAGCCATATGGTCTGAAAAAAAAAGTTGCTTGTGAACTCATCGTGGTGGGAACTGTCCACATAAATTTAAATTAGAGATTTATCCATATATATATATACTTATATTTACCATTATCTATCGTATATATTAATCTTATAAATTTTAAGATATATTAGTTTGGTTTTTAAAGATATTTATAGATGCAGGTATATAAGCAGTATGAGCGTGCGAGTTATAAGCGCTACGTTGTAATGCGTTTCGAAAAAACTATCTGAAAATTTCCAAAGTGTAGATAGCCAAACAGTGCTCTACTGCACACAGCGCACTCCGCTCTTGAGAGAAAAGACCCGATGCGAAGCACGAACAGAGAAGCGTTTCCAACTGTTCGTTCTCGTTGTCAGTTTCCTTGCCGTCCCCACCACCGCGGCGCCACCCGTATGGCCTCGCCTGCCGTCGTGTCACCGCCCTCGGACCCGACCCTTTTCTGAGCTGTCTCTCGCCTCTTCCTCTCCCTCCTCAGGGAGTCCTCTCCTTCCTGACTAACTTCCTCTCCCCTCCATCTCCATGGCTCGATCCGTGGCGGCCTCCTCCTCCACCATGCCGTCCTCCTCCGCAGCGGCGTCGGCCGCCGCCCTAGGTGACGTACTCGCAGCCCCGACCCTCGTCGCTTGCCCGCTCGGTCCCGAGCACGTCTCATCCGCTTCCTCCCGTGATTTTCAGAGGCCGTGCAGGTCCTCGTCACCTCCCTCGCCGACGAATCCCCCATCGCCCGGGACGCCGCGCTCGCTGCCCTCCGCAAGATCGCGCCGATGTAAGGGATCGCTCGCGTGTACCGAACCGCCGCTTCGTTTCAGCGTGAAGCGTAATTGGTGTAAATTCGTTGCGTGTTTGTGGTTGCAGGAACCCACGGCTCGTCCTCGACTGCTGCGCCACCGTCTCCAGAGGCGGTCGTCGGGTACGCTCCTGCGCATTCGAGATCGAAATTCACTTATTGGGGCACTGTTTCGGGGGATTGTTTGGATTTGGGGTTGTGAAGTTGTTTTTGGTTTATGTGTATTGCAGCGGTTCGGCAACATAGCTGGGGTTTTTCTCGTGATGGCTTCTGCAGTGAGGGCTCTCGACCGCTCGGATGCTGATCGTGAATTTCTTCGGAAACTCGCGAAGATTGCAACTGCAGAGATTGTTAGTTCAAAGGTATGAGATGCTGCCGGTCTGCCTCTTGTGTTCTCACTTCTGAGCTCAACACTGTCAATGTCGAATAGGAAACAATAGCACTGTTTTGTAGCCCAACTGTAATGCCATCATTATGAGATTGCTAAATAGACAACGTCCAAAAACCGACATATCATGGGCTAGGTTTTTAATACATTAGGTCTGACAAATGTATGGTTATTACTTTAGATTTTACATTTTTGGAAATTTTGGGAAACAAAGCCAATTATAGCTGTTAAAGTAAGATGTTGTCAAAAGAGCAATTGAGATGGTTCTTTAGCAAATCATTATTATTACAGTATCAAGGAAAGGGTTCCTGTTCCACCTTTTTTTCTTTCCTGCAGGGACCTGTTCCACCTCGGAAGCCAGGAAATTAGGGCATATGTTTGTCTCACTTTTTTTTTGTGGTTTTCTATTTTGTCTGCCTATGCTCACTTAGTTTATCTAAATTATTGTTCATTGGTGAACAGGAACTCAATGTCGATTGGCAAAGAGCAGCGGCGAGTCTTCTTGTTGCTATAGGGTCACATGATCCAGACTTGGTACGGCTTTACCCCCTACATTGTCCCTTTTCTCACATGAACCTTGTTCGCACTGGGGGTACCTAAGGTGCAAAATATGGCCAGACGACATGTCTTGAAACAACTTAGTGTGTTTAGAGGAGAGGAATATACTTTAAAAGCTGTGATTCCGAACGATCACATGACCATCTCCTTTTTTATTAGGCTCAGCTTTCTTACCGAACTTACTACTTAGTTCTAACTTCTAACCAATAACCCTATGTTTAATAACTTGTGCACTCCAAGTTTACTAACTCACTAACCTGCCAACTCTGTATTAACCAATCTATTGATTTCATCACAGCTTGACTCATTCACCCTTGCCAGCCATATGTCATGGATGAAATTATCAGATGTATTAACTAATATGATTAAGGTCATGTTTACATTCCGAACAAGTTCTTTAGATATGTTACCTATGATAGAGTGGAACTCGTGAAAATAGGAAATTGATGATAGGTTTTTTGGTTATTTCAAGAAAATAACAGTGGCTAATGTCTGAGGATCCAACAAAAATAAGATTTCATAGTGTCATCTAGCAGCCATCCTTTGTACTTCATTTTTTATGATTCCACTTTGAGAATCCTTGTATTTGGTTTCAAGTACGTATTTCCTGTTTCACTATTGTGGTTGGTCTCAGTCTTCATGTCTCCGTTGGCTTTGGGTTCTAGCAATTCTTTACTACTATGTGGCTAGCATTTTAATAATGCAAATCTGTTGACTACGCTTATTCTAGATGATGGAGGAATTATTTCTTTACTTCGCTGGACCAACTTCTGCTTTGCCAGCCATGTTACAGATACTTGCAGATTTTGCATTAGCTGAAGGTTAAGCATGACTTTTAGTTTAAGTTTAATCTGATATTGGGTTGGACTGCTGAATTTGCAACTTGGTCTTGCTTATTTAAAGCCTTGCAGTTCACCCCACGATTAAAGGATGTACTTTTGCGCGTTTTACCTATCCTGGGAAGTGTACGGGATGCTCAACGACCTGTTTTTGCGAATGGTACTGCATATGAATATTTCTCCAATTACCATTTCTGGTTACTCCTTTTTTTGTTGAGCAAACTGCATTTTGGTTCTCATGGTTCTGGAAAGACAGAAATATCCATCTAGATAATTCTCCTTTTGCAGCATTCAGGTGTTGGTGCCAGGCAGCATGGCAGTACATAGGAGATGCCCCCTCTGAGCTTCCTTTTGATACTGACGTCATGTAAGCTTTCAATATGGCAAATATTTTTTTTGAGATAACTGAATCTTTTATGCAATCTGTCTTATAATCCAATGATAGGTCCTTCATGAATTCAGTATTTGAATTACTACTAAAAGTATGGACAGGTTCACGTGATCTAAAGGTAAACTTTGGCTTTGACTTGATTCATTTAGTTGCTGATTTGTTACTATTTAGTATGTACACCTTTTACAACAGCACTGTCCCAATTGATATGAGCAAGCTGTATATGTTTGGATGTGTGGATAATGCCTAGACCTCGAAAATAGATTTGGTACAATTGTTAGAAACACATATAACACAACAATACTCAACACAGCCTTTTAGTCCCAAGTAAGTTGAGGTGGACTGTCAGATACACATACATGCCAATTAAACTTTTGAATTGATACACTTTTATAATCTTGTGCACAGTACTGAAACCATATCATGGTTGACCTCATGCAATCTCTCAGGTTAGTGATTAATGGTGTATTCAATAAGAATTATGATGCATTGATGCGCTCCAATCCAACTTTCTGATGAAATAATGTGGCAAAACATGACTGGATTTTACCATCTAGGAGTGTATTGAGTGAGCCTCTACACGATCGTAAGGAGACATTCAGAGATTGTGCCCAGTAGTGCAGATCAGATGACTGTTCATTACTAGCCAATCAGAAGCAGTCAGATGAACATGATTGTGAGTTTACATTTAAGGGAAGTTCCTAGTTCCTACCATATATGGCCTCTGGCCCAAACTGGACATTCAATTTTTGTAGCCCCTTGTATGATGGACTTCTTCCTTCTTCAGAACATGCAGACTTGCGAAAGTTTGTTGGGATGTCAGTAGCTTAGTGACTGCTTCTGAAGTAATGTAGATATCCATTTTCTGACAAGTTATCCAACTTAGTATCGTATGATCAAATTAACTGCTACATACTGCTTAGTAAAGTTAAATATTTTCATCAGGTGCGATTGTCTTCTGTTGAGGCTTTGGGAGAAATGGTTGGTCTTGTCACAAGGTCACAGTTGAAATCAGCATTGCCAAGGATTATACCAACAATGTTGGACCTGTATGTATGGGTTCTATTCTAATATATTTACTGAGGATGTTTGCCAAATTCTCCCAGACATTTTTTTTCTCATGTAGATGTCGGAAAGATCAAGAAATTGCTTTTGTCGCATCTCACAGCCTTCATAACCTTCTTAATGCATCATTATTGTCAGAAAGCGGTCCTCCTTTACTTGATTTTGAGGTAAAATAAGATCATGTTTTCTTCACTATATGAATTCATATATACTATATATGCTATTTTTTGTTTATAAATTTATTGTTAAAATTATGATAGCTTAATATGTATTTGCCATATTTGGCACCTGTATTGGTCATGTGGAGTCCTTTTTTTTTAAAAAAATTTTTACTCAGGCATTATTTTGACGTTTAGATAAGTAACATGCTATGATAAAAAAAATAATATAATGGTAAGCTATAAATACATTTATTCCACTACTAATAGACACAAGGAATATATCATGGAACAGTAGGGTAGGTGTCGTCATGTATAATTAGGAATCATTGCATGATCACTAAAAGATAATGTCATTTGACATTTGTTGCAGTTGCAGAAATTATTTGTTAGTGTGTTTAGCAAGTGTTTTCCAGATAACTAATACAGATGAGTTGTAATCATTTTAAATAACGGCAAAGCACAATATATGCCTGCAGAAGAGTTTTTTTTGGAAATTAGGTCACCAACTCTCCTAAAAAGAAGTTATATGAATAGAATGCAAAATGGAGTTGTTATTTTAATCTTCCTTAACCCATGAAGCCATCAATGTTTGCCAGACTTTTGTAGTTGATGGATAAAGTTTCTCGATACATGATTGCATGGTTCAGGCATATACATAGTGGCATGGACCTACGGAGAGAGGTTGCACATTATCATGGCTATGTGTTAGACCACTGGACCACTGGACATATATAGATCTGATCCTCCTGTATAGAGTTAGAGTTTTAATCTTACTGTACACCACATTCTTATATGGTATCAGAGCAGGTCTAGACATCTCCGGCGCGTTAGCATCCTCCTGCCGGCGAACCGATGCTTTCTTCTCGTCGTAGATCTCCTTCCCGGTATTCCTTCTCTGCTTTCTCGTCTCGGCTCTCTCTTCTCTCTGTCTCCTCCGCAGACGGCTTTCTCCTTCTCCATCACCCTCTCCCCCCCACATCTCATATGATTACCCGATAACAAACCGGATCTCTCCACCCTACCAAGTGCTACGGGCTCTCAGCAGTCCATTGTACTATCTCGCCCATCCCGGCGACTCCTCGTTCAGCCCTGGCCGTTCCTCAGTGGCGCGCGGCCATGGCCGATGAATACAAGGCTCTTATGGACAATGGGACCTGGCGTCTCGTCCCTCGTCCTCCCGGTGCCAATGTTGTGACCAGTAAGTGGATCTTTAAACACAAGTTCCACGCTGATGGATCACTTGCCCGTCACAAGACACGCTGGGTAGTTCGGGGTTTCTCCTAACGTCTCGGTGTCGACTACGACGAGACCTTCAGTCCCGTCATCAAACCCGCCACCATCCAGGTCATTCTCACCCTGGCTGCCTCGCACTCTTGGCCGATCCACCAGCTCGACGTGAAGAACGCCTTTCTTCACGGTCATTTGACGGAAACGGTCTATTACCAGCAGCCTCCAGGCTTCGTTGATCCCTCTCGTTTTGACGACGTCTGCCTTTTTCAGCGCTCTCTCTACGGCCTCAAACAAGCTCCTCGGGCCTGGTACCAGCGCTTTGCTGCCTACCTTCGACACATCGGCTTTGTGGCCTCCGTGTCTGATAGCTTTCTCTTCGTTCTTCATATTGGCACCACCACCGCCTATCTTCTTCTCTACGTCGACGACATTATTCTTACAGCGTCCTCGTCGTCCCTCCTGCATCAGATCATGGCTCGACTTCACTCCGAGTTCGCCATGACCGATCTCAGTCCTCTCTATCACTTTCTTGGCATCTCTATCACCCGCTCTTCTCACGGGCTCTTCCTTTCCTAGCGTCAGTATGCCATCGATCTCCTCCAGCGTGCGTGCATGGCCGAATGTCACCCCACGGCCACTCTGGTCGACACTCGCACCAAGCTCTTCGCTACCGATGGCTCACTTGTCGCCGATCCCTCCCAGTACCGAAGTCTTGCTGGTGCTCTCCAATACCTCACCCTAACATGGTCCGACCTCACTTACGTCGTCCAGCAAGTGTGCCTCTTCATGCATGCACCTCGTAAACCTCACTTCGCGCTGCTCAAGCGTATCCTTCGCTACGTAAAGGGCACACTCTCCAGCGGCTTGCATCTCAGCTCCAGTCCCATCTACTCACTGCGTACTCCGACACGGACTGGGCGGATTGCCCCGACTCTCGACGCTCCACGTTCGGCTACTGCGTCTTCCTCGGCGACACTTTAGTCTCCTGGTCTTCAAAACGTCAGACTACAGTGTCTCGGTCCAGTGCCGAAGCCGAGTACCGCGCCGTTGCCCACGCTGTCGCCGAGTGTTGTTGGCTTCGCCAGCTTCTCCAAGAGCTTCGTGCACCTATCTCCTCTGCGACCATCGTTTACTGCAACAACGTCAGTGCCGTCTATATGACCGCCAACCCGGTTCATCATTGACGTACGAAGCATATAGAGATAGATATTTATTTTGTCCGTGACAAGGTCACACTAGGACAGATTCGGGTGCTTCATGTACCATCGGCGCACCAATTCACCAATATTATGACCAAAAGTCTCCCCGCGCCTTTGTTCACCAGTTTTCGATCCAGTCTCTACGTCCGTTTCCCTCCCGCTACGACTGCGGGGGTGTTAGACCATTGGACCACTGGACTATATATATATATATATATATATATATAGACTCGACCCTCCCTGTATAGAGTTAGGGTTTTAGTCTTACTGTACACCACATTCTTACACTATGATGTGGTAGCTCCGTATTTTGGTGTTAACTTTTAGTGCTCTATGTTAATTGCTCTGGGGATGGGAATCACTAAGATGTTCTTTAGTAGGGAATATATCAAATGGGAACTGCCCCCAAAATAGAACTAGCAACATTGACAGTCAGCAGATCGTGGTAGCTCAGACAATCCACTGTTTAATCTTTTATTATTGTTCAGAGGGTCTGTTGAATCAGTTCATAGTTACTGTTTTGCCCTCCCATTTTGTAGTGATATGTGCTACATGTAGATGCTCTCCCTTCAATAGATATTGCTGATGTGCTGTCCTGTGACTACCATATTTGTCACTGTTAGTACTGTATGCCTGCATGAATCACATTCCGCTTGGAAATATCCATCATGCTGATTGATTAATATTTTCGTTTAGTACATAATGTGATATGAATCCAAGATCATCATCATACATATAAAAGCACATTCAACATCTTATGTTGATGTTCCTTGTGTATCTGTTATTTCTCTTGCAACAGTAGGTGAATTGAAGATAGCAAGAATGCCTTAACCTTTGGTAGACTGAAGACAGTAAAATTGTTTTAGACATCTTATACACATGTCAAAGCATGAGCAGTCAAATTTTCTTTTCTTATGTGGCAGGAGCTTACAGTTGTCTTAATTACACTTCTTCCATTAGCATCTGCCAACACCAGCAAAGTTGAGCACTCATATGTTTCAAAGGGACTGAAGGTGCTTGTCTTAAATCTTTCACACTTATTCTGGCTGAACATATATATTCGTTGATTTGCATCCTCTTCTGGCTCATTCCTTTTGTACTGTATGTTGTCACAATTTGACTAGTAAGGTATAATAGAAATAATGATTGAGGTATTCATGAAGTTGAGGTTCTTTGGTTAGCTGATTGGACACACCAGTTGTGGGGCAAGGATAAGTGGAGGCTGGGGAGTGATACAGAGTGGTATGATGGCAACCACAAATTTGTTCTCAGCCTAGCAGGTCTCCTAATAGGAGATTGTTCATTTCTGGTGTGCACTGGCAGATCACTGAGGATTGGGACGGAATGTTGTATAAACCCCTCATATAGACCACTGACAATTCAGCTTAGCTTCTGTTTTGGTAATCGGAAGAAGCAGACTAGAGTTGGGGCTTAATCTGGTGTTGCAAAACAGCACCGCTACTTTATGAGTTAAACAATGTTTGCACGGAATGTTGTGGGGTAATGAGATATTCCTTATTAGCCAGTTTGTGGTACCATCATTAGCTAGCATCAATTACATGTGTCCTGTGTTTTCTTGTCAATGCCATCTGCATATTGTCTCTCATGAAGTGATTCACATAGTTGCATGATTAACTACTGGATCTGTATCTACGCTAAAAAAAGAGAGAAAATACTGAACCTGTATCCAGTACTTTTCTTACCTTTGAGCAAAGCTATCAGACTTCTTTCATTTGTATTGCTGTGCAATAGATGTATTCTGCTGTTTATAAAAATATTTACTAATCATGTGCTTCCATGCCTTTAGACATACAATGAAATCCAACATTGCTTCTTGGTAATTAGTTCCGCATATCCCGAGGATCTGTGCATGCTCCTTTTGAATGTAAGTATAGAGCTACAATTTTTCCACCTTTAAATAAAGTCAAAACTTTATTGGGGATGGTTCCCTAATTTGTGCTAATAAAGGGGCTTATATAGAATATTGCTGCTACCATGTATTGCTTTACAGAAATGTAAGTCAAAAGATGAAGCATCCATTGTTGGGGCACTTGGCACAATAAAACATCTATTACCTAGGTTCTCTCTCTCTCTCTCTCTCTCTCTCTGCTTTTGAGTTGTTTGTGGCAATCTCTATAACATATTTATATAGGTTGTTGGAATCATGGCATACTAAGCAAGCTTTACTGGTTGAAGTTGTGAAATCACTTTTGGAGGAGCAGAGCTTGGGTATTCGAATGGCACTAGCTGAGGTAATAAATTCTGTATTAACTTTTGGCACACATAGATCATTAAATATTTACGATGCTGTAGATAATAATGATTTCTCAGTTTATGTATCCAATTATTTACTTTCTTAATACTAATTCAATGATGTACAGCTAATTGTTGTTATGGCTTCACATTGCTATTTAAGTGGACATCCTGCTGAGCTGGCAGTTGAGTTTTTGGTGTGCCATAGTGCTATAACTGATGATGATCTAAATGATCCTAACACTATGAAAAAAGAGTACTTTCAGGACAAAAGATTTGAGGTCTCTCATAATCTTAGATTCTACAAATTTACTTTACTATCAAGTGTCAATTGTTTCAGTATGATGTATTTTCTGTTTTCATTTATCAGATGAAAATAAGCCTCTCTGGTCTTTCAGAGCTAAGAGCTGTATGTGAAAAGGGTTTGCTTTTGCTAGCAATTACCATTCCTGAAATGGAGGTAAAAAGAAACATGATGTTGTCCTTTTTTGCTATGCCCATGCCCCATCTAGTCAGGAATATGCTTTTCTGTGATGGTAAATTAAATCTTCATAGTTATGTGAGTAATGTGCTTTAGATTTTTCTATTTTCCAGCTTGTACTATGGCCACTTATCTTGAAACTGATAATTCCAAAGAAGTATACAGGTGCAGTAGCTACGGTGAGTGATTTTTATGTTATTTGCTACACCTGGAAAATATTGTTAAAAAATGGGTCTTAGTTTATTTACTCTTATTATTTAGAGCAGATAAATAATTAAAGAATCAGGTGCATTTGTATAACTGAATTTGGTGATACCTGCAGGTCTGCAAATGCATAACTGAATTGTGTAGGCATAAATTGTCACAGACAAACCCACTATATACTGAATTTAATGCTTCAAATGAGATCCCAAATCCTGAGGTAGTTTGCTTGCTATCAGATGTCTTTTATTCTCTTCCTTGGACAGTTCTTTCTTATCAAGGTGTGGTTGATGCAGGATTTGTTTGCTCGTTTGCTTGTGCTTCTGCATAATCCACTTGCTAGGGGTCAACTTGCTACACACATCCTGATGGTTTGTCTTCTTATTAATTAAACCTAAAATTATTTGAAGAAGATTTACATTACATGAAAGAAGCTTTACTGCCTTAGCTTTGACCACACTTTTTTTCTTTACAAAATCATATCTTCATGTCCATCCATCTATTTTCGTGTGGTTTAACTTTCCAGCCATGTGGATGCTTTTCCTCTACAGTAGGCCATATAAATTCTTTGCCTCTTTACATAAGTTAAAAAAATGGTTTAATTGTGAACTGCATATTTTGATGAGTAGTTACCATGATTCTTGAAACTTTATGCTGTCAATACGGATTTTTTTATATGTGGAAAAATGGGCATTGTCTTGTTTAATATGAGAAGAGGTTATATCACAATAGCTTCACCAATGGGCTGCCTGATACTATTTGTTTTACTTTTATACCTGGGTTATTTAGTAGGAAAAAGCTAGAGTACGGTATACTGTCCCCTGTCAGGATGGTATACCCCTCGTATGCCGTGTGCGGCACCTGAGCATGCCGTGCGTACGCAGCTAGCAGCTAGCTTACTTTCTTCTGAGACGCATGCATGCACAGCTAGCTTGTAAAGCATGCGTAGCTAGCTTGCAGGCTTCCTGCCCAAACCTCGTGCATGCACAGCTAGCTTGCAGGACCATGGGTAGCTAGCTTGCTTAGCTTGCACGAGCATGTTCAGCTAGCATGATTCCTGACCGAGCCGCAGTTATCTTGTGTTTTTCCCACGTGAAACAAAAAATGCATTCACATTTACTCGTGTGTTTTGTTTTTGTTAGACCCATTAATCAGCAAGCATCACGATTAGAACTCCCACGTATACTGTTTTACCAAACCAGGAGACGCCACTCGACCAGGTGGATCTCACAACCTTGGGCCAACCTCGCGCTGAGCGAGTTGGCTCTCTAAGCCAGCTTATTCGCCAAGGTCGTGTTCTTGCATGGGGACCGTTTCTTGCCGGCCATGTCTTGCTTGTAATTTTTCATATGTTGGTCTGATCATAGGCAGCTTGATGTATTCCAATGGAGAATGCATGTGCCGTTGCATTGCGTAGTACCTTATACCCCTCGTCCTCTCCATACGTCCAACGGTGATGTAAACGGTGGTACTATGCATCAGCGTGTCTGGCACTGATTGGTATTAGCTGCTAGCGATGGGTATTGGTTTGGTACCGACGGGTTTTGGCTGCTACCAATGGGTATTGGCCTAATACCAATGGGATATCATCCTGGTACCGCCCTGGTATCTGTTGGTACTGGCAGGGTATCAGTTGGTACCGCCCTGGTATCAACTGGTACCAATGAGGTACAGGGTTTGGTACTTCGTAGGTATCATCCCGTTTCAAAACGGGATACCAACCCCCCTATTTAGTAACTTAATATTGTTGCATACTTGATTTTCTTTACAAACGTTGCAACAACTAATTGTACCTCGCAACTTTCATTTCAGTGCCTCAAATTAAGTGATTCCATCTATTACTGGCAAGACTTAGATCTCTACATTGGCTCATGACATCTTTATTTTTGTGTATAGTCTCTTAGCCCTTCTAGGTCTCTCTCAAGTCTTGACTCATGCAATAACATAACATTTAAGTTTGTCTGTTTCCAGTCATCAGCATTCATTTCTCCTCTCATTTTTTCTTGTAGGTGATGTGCTACTTGGGTCAACTTTTCCCAAGAAACCTTTCTTTATTTTTACAAGATGAGGTAAATCACTTCATTTATTTGTTTAGCAGTTGAAGAGTTCTTTCTCGTTACTCCTAAATGTTAATGAATGATTGTAGGATTAGGAGTAACTTAGTAGGTTGTATTTTCTACACTTTTTTGTGGGGATTTTTTTTCACTTCTTTTTGTGGTAATCATGTCTTATTGACTTAACAGCAAAGAAGCTGAGAGGGCATATTTTATAGGAGGATGCTAATAGTTCAGCTTGCCCTTATCATGTTGTTAAAGTGGCTTAATTTATGCATCTTTTGGCAAGTATTAGGTCCCTAAGATGAAAGCTTACATCAGCGATCCTGAAGACCTTAAGCAAGATAGCACATACCAGGAAACATGGGATGACATGATAATAAATGTAAATTTCTTATTCTTATTATTTGAGGACAATAATCATGTCATTGACAACAATTGTACTTATTAACTATTATGGCGGTTGCTTTGGTTAAAAAATAAGCTAGTTGAGGGGAACAAAAATGCAAAAATGTTTGTCTCATGTGAATCCTCAAATGCTACTTCTTTTGAAAGCTGATCATGCCATACCTTTCAGTTTTTAGCAGAATCTTTGGATGTTGTGAATGACAGTGAGTGGATCATATCCTTGGGTGATGCATTTGCTAGACAATATGATCTATATGCTACATCTGATGGACATTCTGCTTTGCTGCACAGGTAATGTTTTGTTATCCCACTGTACATTTTCCATAGAACTGGTAGTTATTGGAATACTTTAGAATTTGTGAGCCATTTTTTACTGGTAGATGCCTGTGTAATCTATATGCTTGAAGTGATTCCTTTTAATTTTATTTTGCAGATGTTTAGGAATGCTTCTTCAGAAGGTTGACGATCGAATTTATGTTTGTGAAAAGATTGATTGGATGTGCACACATTCAAGCATGTCTATTCCTATTAATCGCCTTGGGCTTGCCCAAGGCATTGGTCTGGTAAGCTGGGTATAAATGAAGTTATATTTTTTGGGGCTATTGCCTTTTGGTACTGAATTTGCACTTGCAGGTTGCAGCGTCTCATTTGGATACAGTGTTGGAGAAGCTGAAGAACATATTGGACAATGCAGGACAGAGCACTCTCCAAAGGTACCCGCATTAACATTTTGGTTAATAGTAGTAATATATCTTATCTTTTCTGTCTCAGTGTTAGCCATGTTGAAGCAGCAACTCATAAGCTAAATTGGATCGATAACTTTTTTCACATGTATAAATGGAATATTGAACCTTATTTCTCACCTCCAAAGCACTGATTATTTCCCATTTTAACCATCTAGAATAGAGTTTCCTTTGTTCTTGTGATTAAAACTTCTGTATGACCCACTTACAACATTCCTGCTTATGTCCTTGTTATGCATTTTAGTTATTACCAGACTATTTTTGAAGAAAGATCAATTGAAACTACATGTAAGGTGAATCCAACAATGCAACTATTTTTAGCTTGTTGGTTCAGTTTTCAAGGCCATGCATCTAGTTTTTTCATTTTATTAATGCTTATGGGACCTTTAATTCTGCAGGTTTCTATCACTCTTCTCATTTGGAGCAAAAGTTGAGGATGTTGATGACACATATGCAGCACTGGCATTGATGTATGGGTATGCTGCAAGATATGCTCCATCAACAGTTATTGAAGCCAGGATCAATGCACTTGTGGTATGCTGTCCTATTCCAATCTATCAACAAACTTGTTTCTGATCTGCTATCTTAACGTGACAACATCGATGAATGATTATTACATATTCATTTGTGGTCAACTGGTCATGAGGAGAACAGCAAATCATTAGTTGGCTAAACCTTAGGTAAACTTTTCCTTTGAATGAGAACCTAGCCTATCTGCAAGGAAAACTATATCACTATGATGCAAGTTACTGATAGGCTTTTAGCACTTGTTAGATGCTTGGTTGTCCTGTACTCCTGTCTGTATAAGGTTGCATTTTTATTTTCGATTTTTTTTGTTTAAACTGAAACTTTCGAAAGTAGTCCCCTACAGAAGGTGAGTGCCTGTACAGTCCTTTTACAAAAAAGGTTTTTGTTTGTTGGAAAGTATGCAGTTGTCTAAATCAATAATGGGGATGGATTTATTCTGCTTTGTAATGATGTCCAATTTGTGTCTTGTTTCTCAAAGTTACATGTATCATGAGTTGTGTGATAAATACATCTGATGCAAATTTTACTAAAATGGAGCATATAGCACATCCTTGATTGTTCCAGCCAAACCTACAATCAAAACGCTACCTCAAATAGACTCCAGCTTTATGAGCTTTTCAGTGAAGCTTAAACCTGGAGTACAAAACATTAAACACCTAGTAGCAGTGGTAACAGTATTCCAGAACATGAGAGAAAATAGAACAACAAAACAAAAGCACAATTTTATCCATTAGCATTTATGCAATACCCATAATCAAACCCTGTTGGGAAAATGGATTCAGCTGACCTTTGGGTGTTGGAAATATGATCAGCTTATTGGCTTCTCTGGTTTAAAGAAAAACTTATCCAACATCGGTTGAGATGATTTGATCATGTCTAAAGAAAATCTCTAGAGACGACAGTACATTATAAAATATTAAATCAAGATAATAAGATAAAAAAATATAGAGAAAAAGTAAAAGAAACAATAAGAAGAAATTTGAAATAATAGGATATAGCTACATATTTGTACTTGAATAGAAATATTTGAAAAGCAGCTATTGACATATCTGAACCGTGATTTAGAGATTTTTATTGAGTTTTAACTCTAAACTACCCCAATTTGTTTGGGACTGAAAGGCTACGTTGAGTTGAGTTAAGTATTGGCTTCTCTAGGAAATTGAATCCCCTTTACAACACTTCCTAGTTCACTCTAGCCCCCTAGGTTGAATAGTACATTTATGATCATTATTGTCTGCCCATTCTTTTGAATGTTCAAACCTGAGATTCCATCCACTGATTTTATGTGTTATCATCTGCTGCTTATGTTTCTGTGCCGACCTTCTTTTAGCGTTATATTTTAAGACACTTTAACCCGATCATTTGACGTGTTCTTGATTTCTTAGCCTATAACCAAAATACTCTTTTTAAGACTAGCTGCAGATGTGTTCTTTTTTGGTTTTCTAGATTGAGGAATATTCTTTACTTCTGTACTCAGGGTACTAATATGCTTGGAAAATTGCTTCATGTTCAACATCCTACTGCAAAGCAAGCTGTCATTACTGCCATTGACCTTTTAGGTAATTTCCTTATAAAAGTGCTGCATATCCCATCACTTTTTTGGACTTAGTTTTTCAGTTGACTTCGAATATGTTAGCATGCACATGTTCCTTTGTTGCCCTGCTTCCGTGTGTGTGTGGTTGACTAGTAACCACACATTAATATACATGGATGTGATATATTGCTTTTGTGGAGGTGGTAGCCTAGAAAAACATTAGCATGTCCATTCACATAGTTATCCATACAACTTGATCTTGTCCATACACTCATCTCTTTGGTATAATTATTTCAAATAAATATATAAATGATCTATTTGTCCACACAAGATCCCACCAGCTCAGAACGTGGTGCTGGACTGCTGGGATGTTGGACTCACTAGGACCATCACTAGTCTCTTCATATTCTCAATGTAATTTTCTTCCAATTGTACCTTATATGTTGCCCACATCTAATGGTTCACACGAATAGTTTGCTTGATTGCATCTAGATCTGAGTTTGCACAAAATACATCGCCATGTAAATATTGCATTCCTACTTAATGCCCATGTGATTTGTATTTACAGTACCATGAATCCATCTAGTATAACTCAGTAAATGCATGTAATCATAAATTTGTTAATTGAATCAGAATGCAAGTTTCAATTTTTTGTGCTAGCAGTTAAGTTTCTGAGGTTACAACTTAAACATCACATTTGTTTTTTATGTCTTATTACCATATGTGGTTGGCATTATTGTTTAGGCCAAGCTGTTATTACTGCTGCTGAAATGGGAATTTCATTCCCATTGAAACGAAGAGACCAATTGCTGGAGTATGTGCTAACGCTAATGGGAAGAGATCAAAATGATGACCTTGTTGATTTCAGCACTGAGCTTCTGCACACTCAAGTATGTTACTGAAGTTTTAGCTCTTGCTTTTGCTACCATTTGTCAAAGAGATTCTTCACACCGATTGAATCCTTACATCCGTAGTCTTATCTTTAGGACTTGTATTCACACTGTACTACTTAATTTCAGTGAATTTTTACTCTACCTGCATTTTTCTTACATGTGCTGATATGCAGAGTCTTGCTTTAAGTGCCTGTACTACTCTGGTGTCTATAGAGCCAAGATTACCTATGGAAACAAGAAACCGTGTGATGAAGGTTTGCATCGCAGTGGTGCAATGCCACAAAAACTCTGCTAATTGTTTGTCTATTGTAGTTTCAGTTAAACTGCCTTCATATGATTTTCATTTTATTTTTTTATTCAGGCAACATTAGGGTTTTTTGCTTTGCCAACTGAGCCCTCAAACATTGTTGAGACCCTCATAACAAATCTGATTATTTTGTTAGGCGCCATTCTGCTAACTAGGTAATGCTTTAATATCATTCTTTTTTAATTTTAAGGTTCCATTTTTGTATTGTCTTACTTATTATGTTATTGCATCTTATTATGTTGCTGTTTGTTATATTTCATTTATTTTTCGTTAGGATACTTGAATGAAATGTCAATGTGTCTAGTGTTGATTTGTCTCCTTGTATCGTGACATCTGTTTTCTTGTATGCCATTTTGCTACGCAACTGTCTTGAGTGCTCTTCATTTTTGCATGATAACATGTGAAAATGGATTGTAGTTGACATCTTTGGTTGAAGTTGTGTTATGTTAACTATGTAAGTCACAGGGCCAGGGATAACGTTTTCAACAAGGTTTACTTGTAATTTAGCATATCATTTCCTGGAATCCTATATACCTATACAAATAATTCCCACTAACGGCAACAAATGTTGAATCTCTCCTTTTTGGTGAAGCCACATCACCTCTATTAGAGAATAGTTGATTGCTATTTATCAACAACCTAGCGATAAAGCCTGGGAAAGTAAACAAAATGCACTTTCAACCTGATGTTTATGACCAGCTGTACAAACCAAATTCATTTTTTACCTGTCTTTTTCATTAGAATAGTTCTGCAGTAACGCCTGTGTCTCCATCTAGTATGTTGAAGCCTAATTCTCAAGTAATTCTGTACAGAACTATCTAAAAATATTATAAAATATTGGAATTTCCAGGAACATATTCTGCAATATTATTTGACCACCACATTGCACTTGAGATGCTAATTTTTTTGGTCGAGGTTGGATTAGCTGGGGTAGCTTTTAATTGGGTTTCTATAGGACAAAAAATAACTGTGTCAAGTATGAGTAATCTGTCTAGAGTGTAGTCCTTGATCTTGATGGAAGCTCCTTTTAGTACAAAATATTTATTTACCTTTGATCAGTGATCAAAATAATGCTTTTACTCATTAACTCTTCCTATGTTTGTTTCTTGCCATTGGCAGTGGTGAAGATGGTAGAAGTCGAGCAGAGCAGCTCCTGCACATTCTTAGGCAGCTTGATCCATATGTTTCATCTTCTGCAGAACACCAGAGGAGAAGAGGGTGTGTTGCTGTAAATGAGGTGTTAGTTAAGTTCCGCAATCTCTGTTCTGGTGGATTTGGTGTGTTGGGTTCCTATCCAACGTTCACATTAAACAAGCAAATTGATCAGGCAGCTCCTAGGAGCTTGTCAAGTTTGCCATGTATGTTGAATGTTTTTCTAAGATTACTAGTGTGACTTTTTGATATTTGTGATCCCAGTAGCATAAAAATGACTTCTATGTTATCACCAGCTGCATTTGTGTTGCCTAACCGAGATTCCTTAAGCTTGGGAGAGAGGATAATGGCATATCTTCCTCGCTGCGCCGATACAGATGCTGAAGTCAGGAAAGTTGCTATTCAGGTTTGTGTGGAAGTAACTGATCTTGTTCAAACAAAAAAAAAATCCTTTTGACTGTTAAAATTCAATTTCATGTGTAATGTGCCTTTTGCCAAGCTCTGAATTGCAACATGGCACTTTGAATGAAATTGTGAGACTAGTTTCCTAATTGTTCTGACGGTGCAATGTAACATACCTTATGTAATTATTTTGGAAAATAGTAATGCTTTGCAGTAGGTAGCACAAGCACACACCATATAACTGAACTGTTAATATTATCTTTATCTGTTGAAACTGAGATCATAAATTCATTTTGATCATATTGCTTTTCTTGTTGCAGATAATTGCACTTTTCTTCAACATTGCATTGTCACTTCCAAAGCAGAAGACGTCTGCGAGCGACATCGATCTAGAGTCTTCATACAGTGCTTTGTCCTCCCTAGAGGACATAGTCTCTATCATCAGAAGGGTGGGCATGCTATATTAGTTTGATTTCTGTTAAAGCCTGTTCTTTCAACAACTTCTGAAGAATAAATATTTTTGTGATGTTCTCAGGACGCATCGATTGACCAGACTGAAGTATTTCACAGGGTTGTCTCCTCTGTGTGTGTTCTATTATCAAAAGATGAGGTAACTGCTTTGAGCTGAATTGAAATTGAAATTGAAGAGGGAGAGACAATAACAATTACAATTTTCTGTGTACCTATATAGCTTGCTGTCTTGTTGCACTCCTGTACATTGGCAACATGCGATAAAGTAAAGCAATCATCAGATGGTTCAATTCAAGCTATTATCATGTTTATTATCAGAAGAGGCAAGGAGCTACATGAAGCTGATGTGTTGAGGTTAGTAACTTAGTAGGAAATTAGTTCGGTATAATGATCTAGAAGGTTACAAAATAAGGAAAGAATAGGTTGTAATTGATTGTCTCTGCTTGATGACACTAGAACACATTAATATTGGAAAATAACCCTGCTAGCTGGAAACTAACAAAATATACATCTCTACTGGTGACATAGAGGATGCTGACTGCATGATCACTTGAGGATGTATGCCATCAGTCTGTTCTAAGTTTTATGCAAACAACAGTCTCTGGAATGGCCTTTCTAATCAACATGCTTGAAGAGAAACCAACAGAAAAAAAAATTACTTAACAAAGGGACATTTTGGTCATTTTCGAAAAACTGGCGTAGTCATTTCCCTAGCATAGCAGAGTTCAATTGTCATCCAGTAATGGCCATCTTTTGCAAAGTGATTTAATAATTTTAGTTCCAAATGTGAATAAAATGTCTCTCCCTATCAGCCCTAATCTAGGCCCAGCCCGAACTCCAAGATTTTTTTGGAGCTAAAGATATATTTAGATATTTCTTGGAGCTAAAGATATCCAAATCCAAAAAAAAGGAGTTGGGGCTGTACCAAAAAGGGCCTTAATTACACTTTTTTGGAATAATGCTGACCCTTTTTTAGAAAGGAAACATAATACATTAAGTTTTTTTCTTGCACAGATTTAATATTTCTGAGATCCTATTGCTGATGTTATAGGGCAACACAATCTTTGCTGTCATCTGCAGTCTCGCTTATTGACAAGGACTCACGCAGAGAAGTTCTCAATGCTGTATCCATAATTAATTTATTATTGTGTCTATGGTTCATTTTTTCAATCTCAGTATTCTTGTCTAGGATTACACCCTCAGTTGTTTTTTCCCTTGACTGAAGATAGATATCCTGCTTAGCAGAAAACACCAATCACATTGTCGTATTTAATGAAGTTCTATTTGTGGCTGGGCGAGATATTTGTACAAAGGACATAGCAAGAATTCGTGGTGGCTGGGCTATACAGGATGTTTTTTATGTAAGTATTTGGGCAGAGGTTGGACATTTTCATTAGCGACATTATGGACATTCAAATATATATTAATAGATGCATGAATATATTGTTTTATACAAACAACATTCACATAACTGGTTGCTAACCCTGCTCATGTATCCAGTGTTTTTTTTGGTAGCTTTTAGGAGAATTCTTGTAAAGTTAATTGAGCATATAGATTGTTATGATCAGGATTACTCAGATAAGAGTTTTTTTTCCTCATACTTTTCTTCACTATGATGAATTTCTGGGGTAGAAAATGATGCATGGTTCACTGCACTTCTATATCCTATTCAAAAATGGGCGCTATATCCCTCCTTTGAGTTCTTTTTTTTCTAAAAAACTGCCATATGATAGAAAATATTGTCTCAAACTCTAGCACTGTAGTTGCTTACCCCTTTTAGTTTATAATTTAAAAAAAACCAGTTAGATAAGTGTAAACGTTCTACCTGGTCACACTTTTAAGAAACATTAGTAGTACTAATGTGTTATAAACCAGGACCTATATGTTTCATGTGCATGAATAGATTATTCATGATGGTCTACTATTGCCTTTACAGATAATAGTGGCAATGCAGGGTGGTGGTTTACCTAGACTCATTTGCTTAGATAAATTACTTCAGACTTCAAACTGGCTGGTTAAATTCTAGAGATACACTTACTACTTATGTGTTTGACTGTATGCCCTTGAATTCAGGCATTCTCCCAGCATAAGGTGCTAGCTATTCTTTTTCTGGAGTACATTTTGTCTATACTTCACAAGGAACCTGTGGCAACAAATGATTCAGAAAAGGGGGAAACCGCCTCAGAGTCATCAGCTGATGACTGTATTCTACAAGCAACTATGTTTGCTCTAAATGCATTTGTGAGGTACTGACCTCCATTTGATGGCTGACTAACAGTGGGCAATTGGTCATCTTCTGATATGCTAATTTTATATTCTTGAAAATAATGGATATTTACAGGGGTGGTGGAAAGATTGGGAAACAAGCAGTTGAACAAAGTTACCCTTCTGTTCTTTCTGCCCTTATATTGAAGCTGGGAAGTCTTCATGGTCTTGCTGAACTGGGCCGAAATGAACTTCTACGGTGAATATGTGACTTTTTTTTTTATTAATATCTGAAGGCTGTATATGAACTGATGAGCTGTTTTTTCTTTTACTCTTTGATGATCTGCAGATCATTGTTAATCGCATTTCAATCATTTTGTGATTGTGTTGGTGATGTTGAGATGGGAAAGGTGCTTTTGCTTAATGTCTATTCCTTGCCAAATACCCAAACCAAATTTTTGATCATATAAAATCCTTGCTGCTACATAGATATTAGCTCGTGATGGGGAACAGACTGAGAAGGAGAAGTGGATTGATCTTGTTCAGGAGGTTGCATGCAGTTCCTCAGTAAAGAGGCACAAAGAGGTAACCTCTAGTATTTTCTTACATGTTTGAGTTTTTGAGAGCTACTAGAAAGCAAAGTTATGCAATATAAGAACATGTACTTCATGATAGGCTGAATCTCACTATCAAAACTATAAATTAAAAAGTCCATTCTTTTCCATATATGTTTGTCTGATTAATCCTGCCAAGTGTCAACAACATTGAGTTTGCAGTCAGATGTCTGTTAGTCAAATTTGAATAATTCTGGTCCGGTGAAAAATATGAATAATTCTGCGCAGTTTTAAGTTTTGAGATTCAAAAATCAAGAGCATGTTAAATTACAGATCCTCGCAATATTTACTGTATGTCTTGTTTTGTGTTGCTGACAGTAGTAAGATAAATACATCCCAAATACACATATATTCTTTTGTCAGGACCTATGAAATTCATATTCAGAGTTTGCCAGTTATTGCCAAGCACTAAACATAAAAAATTGATATGATAACACATGCTAGTCTTTGAGGGTCTAAACTTAGAGGAATTGTTTTATTCAAAATAAAAGGATGATATTATGAAATCAAGACTAAAGAAAGTACTTTTATTATGAACGTCGTTGTTTACATTCAAATCAAAAGGCAAGGTTTGACAGTGATCTTTAGTTTCAATGCTTTTGATCTTTTATGATATCATTGTGCCAAAATTATTGATAATATTATTGTAGGTTTTGCCAACTTGCAACATCTTAAGCAAAGCGCTCAACAAAAACCAGAGGGCTGAAAGGGAGGCTGCTGCTGCTGCACTATCAGAATATATTCGACATAGGTAACAAATAACCCTTCAATATAAGTTATTAAGTTTGGAGATGGAAAGGCAGCACTGGAATGTTTAGCTTCTGATTCATAGTTAAAATCTTAGGTCAATTTCCAATAGGATACTGGCTGGCTATTGGTGGTTATTGGTTCTCTCTGTTGAGCCTGTTACCAGCTGGTATATATTCCTGTTTAAATAGATATTAATCCTGCATGGGTGGGAATTGAACTCAGAACCTCACACATGCACGTCCAAACTCCACCCGGAACTCATCCAGGTCCATGTTTTAAAGACATTTTGGCATTCTGTGCTGAAATTTTCCAACATAAGGGCCAAAACCCAAAAGGTTCATGACTGTTCTCGAGAAAATTTAGGCCCATCATTAGCAACTAGTATGTCCAAAAACTAATATGCATAGCTTATCCATTATCCATGGTCAAATTGCTTTAGTTTCAACTAATGCTAGCAAATATGCCCACGATCTGCATTTTAATTTGTGAAATTATGTTGTTGGTACACAAACTTATCAAGTGTGTGCAATTTAGTACACAAACTAGTAAAATGCTCATTATAGTGCATGAACTTGTCTAGTGCGTGCGAATCAAGTCCAAAATGACATATTGACTAATCATGTTGAGTTAGAGTTTGATTAGGATGTCACATGCACACTTATGGGCATGAGAAATATCATATGTGCAAATAACCTTATATATAGTTTGTATTTATTCTGTTTTTCCATTATTTTGTATCCATTGCATACTCACTTTATATTTTATACATCTTTTATTTGTACAACCAACATGACTTATACTATGTTTGATTGAGCATATGCATTTCTGTGACATCATCTTGACATGCGAGTCTACATGACGTTCTTATCAGCGTCCAACTTAGTGAAATTAACCATGGCGTGTCCTTTTGGTGTTAATTTGCACACAATAGACAATTTTGTACATCGAAACGATCAATTTACAAGTTAATGTACTAAATTGCACCCACCTCACAAGTTCATGTACTGGTAGTGCACTTTACTCAAATATGCCCGTTATCTGTAGTGGCACATTCACACTTTTATCACAGAGAACTTGCTGTTAACTTTTTGCAGTTTTTTTTACTGTGCAGTGAAAAGGAACCTATATTGCTTGACCAAATGGTTCTGGAGTTGTGTCAACATGTCTCTGATGACTCACCAACTGTCAGGAGTCTCTGTCTGCGTGGGCTTGTTCAGGTCATCAATCTAACCATAGCAATTTTCATATTGCTGGGCGCTTTGACTAGCATAGATGGGTGATATTGTTTGATTAACAATTTTTAAGATGCGTATCATGTGTATCTTTCACAATCATGTGTTCATCTATATTACTTTTCTGTGCAGAGCATGTCCTACATTTCCTTCTCAATCTTATTTTGTAATGTGTACACATTTTTATTTGGTAGCTGAACAATTCATGATTTAGTTGATGGCTTTTATGATATTATCTCTTTGGTACCCTTATTCTTTACCTTCTGTATCATCGCTTTCAGATACCTGAGAGCTGTATGCCTAAATACATCCAGCAAGTCTTAGGGGTAATATTAGCATTACTTGAAGACACCAAGGAGTCTGTTCAATTAACTGCTGTCCGGTGCTTGTTAACTGTGAGTTCTCCAGTTGATTACAATGCAAATCGCCTTCATTTCCATTTCTTTTCCAATTTGACTGAATATTTGAATTTCAATATGCCATTCACAATTTTCAGGTCCTTAATGTGTCAGAACAAGATGCCATTGACCCAATTTTAATTAATCTACTAGTAAGGCTACGCAATCTCCAGGTATTCATTCAGAACAAGCATACTGACATGCTCGCATGCATTACTTTATGATGCTCATTAAAGAACATGTGGGTAAATATGCATGGCTCATGAGTTACAGAGTGTTTATGACAAAGGCATACTTTGGAATTTATTTTGCACAATGGATTTAAGCAACATGTAATAATTGCAACGTACACATGTTAGCAAATCCACTTTCCACATCCTTGTTACAATTTTAAAGACCTATTCACTGTCTCAAGCAGGAATGTTCAAACCCCCCAATTTTGTGCCAGTGTATTTTGATCACTTGATGCTTTATGTAGCAGTATTTCTTTTTATCTCTTGGTGTTTTCCTCATGACTACCCAGATTGTTTTATTGTTTTAATTTAATCTTCCTTTTCACTTAAGTGTTCCAATTCTTTATCTCCATATGTTTGAAACTGGTGGCAGTAACAATCTATGGTTGCAAACTTTTCTGTTTTGTGCTACAGGTCTCAATGAATACGAAAATGAGGTCCAATGCGTTTGCAGCTTATGGTGCTTTAAGTGCCTATGGTGTAGGTTCACATCAGTTTCTTGAGCAGGTATTAGCATGCAAAATCTGCTTTTACAGTGTATTATCATCCATGTTATAGGGGCACTATTGTATAAGTCGCAGGAAGTGTTAAAAGTAGTTTTGGATTATTTTCTTATGCTGCTTGTGTTAATCTGTTACCAAATTCTTTGCCCCTTTTTCAGATTCATGCCACCCTTCCTCGTTTGATCCTCCATCTTCACGATGATGACCTAAGCGTTCGCCTTGCCTGTCGAGTAGGTAGTCATTACACATTGCTTTCCCTTGGTACAGAAGTGCTTTAACTTGAATTCTGTTTTTTTTTTACTAAAACAGAATACATTCCAACTCCTAGCGCCTTTGATGGAAGTAGATGGTTTGTCTTCGCTCCTCAGCAAAAAATACTTCACTTCTGATCGCCGGTTTGTGTTGAACCTTGCTAGCTATATCTATTGAGATTTGATAATTTAGCTAATAGTGACATTTTTATTTGTGCAAATGTGCTTTATCCACAGTTCGGATTATGAGGACTTCATTAGGGACTTAACAAGGCAACTTTGTCGACTATCTCCTGCCAGAGTCGACAGCTACTTAGAATCTGCTATCCAGGTACCGTTTTTCTGTAGTCATAGCGTGTGCTTGTGAAGCATGCCGACACTTTTTTTTTTTGTTTCAGGCATTTGATGCACCTTGGCCAGTCATCAAAGCAAATGCAGTTTGCTTGGTGTGTTGCATGCTAACCTTTTTGGATGATCAACGGTTCCTCGCTCCTTACTTCTCCCAGGTATCCTTACTGGATTTTGGTATTTCACTTGTTTTGAACATTTCATGTTAAGTTATTAACACATTTTTATGTCAAGGTGTTTGCTATTTTGGTCGGTAGACTGAGCCAATCACCAGATGCAGTTGTTCGAGCAGCATCATCTTCTGCACTGGGCCTTCTTATAAAGAGGTCTAACGTGGTTAAGACGTTGACTCCAAAATTTGATCGAACTGATTCATCCCAGAATTCTCATCATGGAGATTCTCATACGAAAACATCGCCCGAGCTTCAGCAGGGGACTGTAGATATGCCAAACGATACGCAAGGAGGGCAATAAAGATAGATCAAAACCGATCTCGGCTAGATGTAACGCTTTGTAAGTCGTGGTGTGTGTACGGTTGAGTCGTGCATGAATGCAGATAATAAAAGTGTTTTGTGTAGTCATGTCAATAGGCTCAGTAGCGAGTGGTGACTGTACAGAAATTCGTCACGTTCGTTGATTGTTATTTTATTCATTGAATTTGCTCTGCAGTAAGCATGTAACAAGATATGCATATCTTCAATGGTGTGTGTATATTTCTTTTCTCATGTCTTATTCAAGTGATATGTGTGGATGGATCGACAGCTTGTTCGCGACGAATAACCACATCAAATTTGAGTGCCACCGTGAGACTGGCATAAGGTTTTCTGAATCTGAATTCATTCCGGATACATCTTGTAGCGGCTTCCACCGACGCGACGCACTGAAGGTTGATGCGCGTGGAGGCCGCGCCGCCGTCGACGGCTCGATCGACGGTGACACAGTGGGGGTCGCGGTGCGGCGGTGGACGCGGGGTCACCTACCGTCTCCAACCGAGGCGATGCAGCGAAGGGTGATGCGCGTGAAGGTGAAGGTGTTCACAGCTCAGGGGTAATTACACTAGTATTGTGCTAAAAAGGAGGAAGCTCATAGCTCAGCTCAGTGGTAATTATAACAAAAATGAAGCTCACAGCTCAGTGGTAATTATTAACACTGCTTAAAAAAATGCACCAGCCCACTAGACCTGGAATCGAACCCGGGTCTGTACCGTGGCAGGGTACACTATTCTACCACTAAACCACCGGTGCACCTTTCAGTCTTAAAGAAATTTATATATTCAGATGATTAGCTTCTTTCAGCTATCAAATATAACGATAAAAATGACCTGATTAGTAGTGGTTTCGCTTATTGATATTCCGTAAATGAACTAGCCATAAAATTCGGTACACTTTCAAAATTGTAATACATGGGTTCAGATATCACTAGGCGCAAGTTCTCAGTTACCCCTAAACCAGCCCAGTTCTATCCTACAATGATCCATATATGGGGGCATATGACTACACACGACCAGGGCTACCAGGTTGCCACTAAATAACAAAGATAAACAATATGCACTGACGCATGTCAACAACCTAACTTCAAATTCACAAATTTGCATGATACACGTGCTCCATTCATAACAAGCGGAGTACACCTTGACTACCCCAAAAGGAAGCATATATATCAGAAAGCACTGATGAAGCCATACTGTAGCTCCACAGTGACCCCCCATGACACTGAAAGTCTGAAACCATATAGTTTAGAGCCTAGACTGACACCACCATCTCAAAAGTGATCTCATGGATCATTTGTCACGCTTTGGTACGCAGGAGCAGAGGAGGAGGTTGACGATGACAAAACAATGCCGCACGATGACAACACAAAGCCGCTGGCCCCCATCTCCTTCCTTGTGAGTTGTGTGGTTGTGACATTGAAGAGAGGAGCACCCAAAAGATGAGCAAGGTTAGCTAAGAAATTAAAGCATGGCACTGCTCGCCGATGGGGGAGTGCCTCGTCTCGGATATCCTCAAGATGCCGATGGAGAAAGGGGCGAGCTCATGTGGACGACGAGGGAAAGTGCAAGAAAAGAGATGAAAGAAAGCCACACCAAAGTTGGTGGCATCACCGGCCGCGAAAGCGCTAATGCTCGCCGCATATCCTTTGGTAGATGCCGTTCCCTCTTCTCCTGCACATCTCCCTGAAGATTTCTTGTTTGCTCCCTGAACTACACCATAATTGCAGAGATAAGCAAAGCTTAATTGCATTTTGCAACTACTTGCTTTGCTCTAACTGATGATCTGTCTACCTGCTATATGCTAATGTTACGATGAAAACAAGCCCAGAACTGCTTTCAGCTCAGCTATTTTTGCTCTGCTCTACTATACTCTGTGCTACGGCACAAGTAACACGTGTAGGGTGAATTGGCGTAAGAATCAACAGTGTTCTGGAGTGGATTTCAGTTCATGGAAAGCTCATGTCGGTTGATACAAAATTGCCTTGATTTAGGTACAAAAGGCCCTTTTAACTAAATAAATGATTTCGTACAGAAAGCCCCTCAAATCTCAAAGAGGCAGCAATACTTCCAAATAAAAGCACCCAATGGGAGCTTCCTCTTCTCCCCCCTCTTAAGCCCACGTATGCCCAAGGGCAGGGGCACACTCCATATTGTCCATGCATGTGCATCATGTAAGCCACAAGATCTTCTTATGTCATGCATGGCTTGGTCATGCGATAACTACCATCATCTTGTTCTTAATTTTGGAGTGTGTCTGTGCAATGGGTGGCTGTGCTTCACACGCCTATAGAGCGTGGGCTAATGGTGACCATGGAGGCTAGCTAGCTTCTTCTTCTTCTTCTTCTTCTTGGGAGAGGAATGGCCATTCATGGCCTCCATCATCGACGACTTTTACCTCTACTAAGGTAGGGCAACTTGTATCCTTTGGCAATTATTCGGTGGGTGTCTGTTGGTGGTGCTGGAGATTAGAGCCGCGGATGAATCTCAGTGTTTGATCGATCATGGATATACGAGGTCATCAGGGGATGGTGAGGTGGTATGGATGTATTATCTTTGTGTGTTCGGTCCTTTCTCTAATAAATCAGCTGTTCTTAGTGTTTCGTATCAAATTTTGTGTCTTCGTTAAATTGTAACCTCTAAATATCTACTGCTATCATCAATAAAGTGATGATTTTACGTATTACTCCCATCCTAAAAATAACTTTATATTATATTTTAGGATGAATCTGTTTGTCCAGATTCGTCCTCAAAGTTAAAGTATTTTTTTTGGGACGGAGGTATCGCTTACAAAGTCGTTGATTCTTGAACTGATGCACTCATCAGTGTCTTTACTGGAAACTGAAAAGGTTCCGATCGAACGTTCGTATCAGTTTTTTTCCCTCAATGCATCATGGTCGCAGACTACGTCTGTTATGGTTCCGAAGAGAAAAATGACAGGGACAATTCAAGGGCGTTTCTTGATTCGTAGAAAACACAAAACAGCTATCTAATTCAATGCTACGGAGGCAAGCGATATGTGACCATCAGATAAGGTACGGTGTAGCTCCGTCCTTTGATCTTTTGATCTTTTGTTGCTAAGTTCGCAGGCTCTTTTGATCTTTTCTCCAGTATTGCAGCTGTGTCTGCTGCTCTGCTCTGTATACCAAACCCTCACTAATGAGGAATTGCATCATAAGAGAGCACTATGGATTTAAATGGACACGGATCTGATTATCAGCCGGTGTTTGTATGCTACTAATATTTGATCACATGGCTTTCGAAATTTTACACCGTATATATTGTGACGCCCTGCAAATAATTGGAGAAAAAGAAAAGAGATAAAGAAAGAGAGCAAAAGCAGCAGCAGCCCGACCCAGGCCATGCAAGCAGCAGCCAGCAAGAGAGAGAGCGCTCGCGAGTGACTGTAGCGAGAGTTTATAAGGATGGGCATCCCGTAACTCGAACTCTGTTTCGATTTTTCTTTTTCTTTTTTCTTTTTGCCAAACGGGGATGAAAGTGAAAGAGAGTTAAAATATTAGTGTGGTACAACATATAAGTCGGGTCTAAAACCATTTACAACCTTACGAGTTACATATACGCTGTTTTAAACTGTAATTTATATTTGTTCCGGTGTACAGCAACTTATATCCATTATATTACGAGGACGGGATACGCTATGCCGACCCTGGCGCGTACAAGAAAAGTATAGGCAACCTTCGATTGCCCTATGCGCGCGGCACGCCCTTACCTCGTGAGGCTCCTATGCCCTGCCCTATCTGCGCGAGACCCTCGCGGGAGACTTCTTCAGCCCGTGAGGAATTCTAACAAGGGCCAGCTTGGGCCATTTGTAGTCACATTGGGCCGGGCTGATTTAAGGAGAAAGGGAGCTTCACTCCTTACTGGCACGTCCCAACTCCTCTTCTATCTACTCAACTTTGGCCGCCTACACAGCTTCCAGAATTGCTAGAAATCTGTCAACAGACAATAGGAGGAAAAACTTTTGATCTTTTTTGACCGTTGGATTTGCCTCAAGATTCGTGCTAGCAGGAGAAAAAAAATCGAGTGAGTACAAACGTGCGCGAAGGCGAGAATCGAACTGGTGACATCCCGTGCTAACCACCTGCGCGCCGTTGATGATTGCAAGTAAGTTATATATAAATTACATGTTACACTTAAGTTACGGAATTTTCTACTAACTACTTTTTATATAATTAGTCCACACATTTATCACGTGTACCTCAATGACATTAAGATGGTACATCTTACATTCTTAATACTTAGATGATATCCTATTTTATCATAAGATCATGATGATATCTTAGTCTAAGATGATGATATCTATCTATATATATATATACGAGAGAGATGATATATGTTAGATATCAGTGTGTATATATATATATATATTAGTGATGATATATAAGTATCTATTATTATATATATATACCGGTGATGATATATATTAGATATATAGTGATATTATAATAATAATAATTTATATATGATTACATCGCGACCAGCAGTTCCTGCTTCCGCTAAAAGCGCTGTGGCTGACATCCACACAGCATTGCTGCCGCGATCGGCTCGAAGAGTTGTGTGACTCGTTCCGCGTAAGCTGTGGAGACGTGGCGTGCTCATCTCTCTAGCCGAGCCGATGGTCTGTCCAGCAACGCTGTGCCTTTCCCTGCGCCACTCCCATTGCGCTGTCACCGAAATGGTTAGCAGTACAGCGCTGCGCTCACGTTCGCCCTCGCTTTTGGCAGGGAGCAGGAGACCCAGGCGATCCACCTGACACGCTCACCAAACCGACCAAGGTACGTAGCCCTGCCGAGTCCAACCAACGAGGCTAGATGGCGTACACGATCGGTGCGTTTCAGTTTTTTTTTTCCGTGACACGCCTTTTAATAGGAGGGGAAGAATATCCTAATTATTGGCCTCATTCTCTCGTACTAGAAAACGCCTGCGTTCACTTCGGTAAAAAATCACATACATTGCATTTATATTCATATGGCACCTTGTAAAAGCAGTTCAAATTTGAATGAGAAGATTGCATAAAAGTGGTTGAAGCAAAAGCCCTAGTACGCGTCCATGGGCAAGACTCTTGCTTGCTCGACGATTGATGATACACACGAGAAAAAGTTCTCACGCTTTTCTTCCTTTGATGCCTCAAAGGATCGGACAATAAAAGGTGGGCCCGGTCGCCGGTCGTACCGTACATTGGCAGTGGTACTTTTTCGCGGTAAGGTAGTGTGGCCTGCCGTCTGCATAATGCGCGTGGTCTCCTAATATCGCCTCGCTGCTTGTAGGCTGTTTACCCTTGGAGGAGAAGACGAAGGCCGGTCTCCCTCTCCCTCACAGCTGGTGCATGTGGCGCTGGTCACCTGACAACGTCCCTACTTTACAATTGAATTATAATCTTGTCTCCACATAATTTTGTCCTGGCCTGCCTTTTCAAACTAAGTCCTAAAATTAACATAAAATAAAAAAACAACTCCACATTTTTTAATAAAACGGTAAATTCTAAACCCTAAAACTTTATTCAAACTCCATTTGCACTCTACACTACAAAATTGGTTAGTTTTCATCACTAACTTTCAGACAAATAGCATCTTGGGACACTTTTTTAATGATTTTGTTTGAAATGGAGGCATTTTCCTAGTTTATACTTTTATAATATATTTTTTGTATATGTAGATGCCTCTTAATTAGGTATACAACCATAAAACTTACCTAATTGAAATCCATATTAGCAAAAAAAATATCATATTGATCAATACCACTATGAAACATGGTTTAGTTTTTTTGGGGGATTGAAATTTAGGATGAAAAATCGCAAGCTTTATAGTTTAGTGTGAAAATTAAACTTGGAGCAAAGTTTAAGTGCCAACAATACTGACCAGTTATTTTTACCCACAACTTTCAAAAATGGATTAAAAAAACATCCTGTAGTTTTTTTATTTGAAATAGAGGTGGTTAGGAAGTTATTAACGCCAAAATCTGGACGATCCGATGGTGCTGAAGCCGATCGGTTGAGAGATCCGATGATGCTAAAACCGATCGGCTGAGAGGTCCGATGGAGGGTTTAATGCAGTTATCGGCTGATGGAGATACTGAGATAAAACCGATGAAGAACTATAGAAAAACCAATTAGATTAGTAGAAGATTGGATCGGCTTGAAGACAGGGGATTGTCCAATCGGGATCAGGTCCGAGAAGCCTGAGGGAAGGAAGAAAAAGGATCGGCTTGACTAAAAGAAGGTCCGATAGCTACAGTGGAGAAGCCGATCAGGTTGTAGCAAAGGAAGATTTGGTTATAAATTAGAAGATTATTCAGATGAAACCGGGTTTGCGGAAGAGCCGTGGACTCCACGGAAGGATGTTTATTTTTGTAAATTATAACCTTACTTAATTAGGAAGGTTTAGCTGGTTAGTTAACTTCTTTAGTAATATTTTTCTTTGTTCTTACTAGGAAATAATGTCTGATGGTCGTAGACGCGTCGGACTCTGTCTGTCAATCTAGGTTATAAATATAGACCCCCTGGAAACATGTAAGATATCTCTCGATCATATACAAATTCGGCGCATCGCCACCCTAGTTCATCTAGGTGTTTACCGGCGGGTTCTAGCTCTCGACGCGGGTCTGCATCGGTTAAGTCCGATCTCCGGCGAAGGAGTAAGTTCCGCCATTATCCTGATATGCTTTGTACTGTCTAAGGCTTCATCGTTTAGGTTCGAACTCTTAGTCAGATTAGGTGTACCGTATCATGTCCGTGCAGGACCTATCGGCCTGTTAAGCTCCCTCTGTCGTCGTCAATTTCGTGCTGCATCGGTTAGGTCCGACCTACGGGGCTGTCGACGGTAGATCGAGCTTCAGGCCTATAGTCTTCTGCATGGCGTCTAATCAGAGTGAGTAGCCGATGAGTTATCCATACTATGAGCTTCACAGGGCATCGTCCTCTCGACCGATACGCATTAGCCTTTAAAGGCGTCCTCTCATCGGCTCAGCTAGCCGATGGGTTCGCTCCTATCCTTGCTACGGCATAGTTGATCCGGCGTCCTCTATATCATCGCCGCTGGCCCCGGCCTCGTACTGTTTCGGTTAGGTCCGATCTTTGAGGTTCGGTGTTAATGGCGTTGCCACGGCGGGCGACGGGTCTCGTGCTGTCATACCCGGAGCGACATCGGCTTTGCAGTCCGTGCCTTCTTGTGTTAATCCTTGCCTAGGCCGCATGCGCACTCATTGGTTTTTCCAGCCGATGAATCACTATTCGGCTGTCCGAAGGGATTCTGTGCGCCTCGCCATCCTCTGAGCACACCCTGGTTCCTCCATCGGCTCTGCGGTCGACCCCTCGTCGACACCTATCCACATCGGCTCCCCAGCTGATCGAGAAGCATCCCAATCCTATCGGCAGCCAGCCGATAGCGAGCGCCTGTATCGGCTTCGCTTGTCTCACTTCCTTGTCAATTGCAGGGTCAAATTGACTGGCACGCTCATGAACCTCGATGCTTAAGTACCTGCACTGGAGATAAGCAGACCTCCCAGGCCTTCGCGTGACCGAGCCGCTGTCCCTCCCCTGTCGCGGGATTTTTGGTGGTGACAAAAGTTCATACTCTTATGGTACACATTTTGCTAATGTAGATGTCACTTAATGTCACATCCCATCTAGCATCAACTATAGTGATACCAAAGAGCATGTGCTCCAGGAGATCGGTGTAAATTGAATCTCGCGAAACTGCGACACTGGTACCAATCCCAAAACACAAAGCTGGCACCTGTGGTCAACTGAGATGCATTGTTCAGCTAAAGATAACATAGATAAATTATATCTTTAGGAGTTTACATCTTTGGAGCAACTCTTGGAGTGTAACCAATAAGTAAAGAAGCAGCAGCAAAACTTAGCACAGCTAGAACCTAATTTATAAGTAATGGTTTGGGACTAGGAAAGAAACCATAATCTTCAACTTTATCTTCCTGCAGGGAAAAAATAATAGTTGAGTACTTATGTACTCAGTAAGTCACTGAAAAAAGTGTAAGCATGCAAGCTTCAATGAAGGACTAAAGTTTATATCGTAAACTTTTCTTTTGAAAATATTTTTTAAAACACTAAGTGTCAAAAAGAGGCTCTCATCTTGATCATGTCTATGAATTACTTTGCAACAACTAAAGCGGACGAAATAAATTTTAGTTGATTAAAACAATTATACCAATTGCCCTACTAAGACACCAACATATAACCTACTGCCCTTAGACAACTCTCCACTTTTCTTCTCATCTATTAGTTTATTTTCACTTTCAAACGATTGGGCATCAGCCCCTCTCATCATCTCATCTCTTTCGCTCTCAGATCTATCCATAATCTCCATCACACATTATTTCTTCTCAAGAAGTCTAATATATAATACCATACAACATCGCGATCCACACATGATCATTTTATACCACATAATGTTCATTCATCAACCATCATGGTCAATTATGGTAATGATTCCTAATCCTACAAACCACTTTCATAAAGCACAGGCAAATAAAGCTATGCTAGAGAAATCACCTCACATTCGTCCATGACCATAAGCATGGTTGTTCGAATAATTTTATCTTTGTAAAGAGGCACGCGTTGTGCGACATTGATCCTTGGTTGCCGGGAAGAGGAGTTGCACGTGTTTGGTCATGCCCAAAGGACACCCTTTTGGAGGAAAAGAGAGGAATAAGAAGATGCTCACCGAAAGAGAGGAGGATTTTGCCGGTGGTTTAGGGTGCTCGGGCTTGTTTCGAGCATGTCACGGCAAGCATGGCGAATGAAGGGGTGTAGTTGTGGCGGAGAAAAAGGGAAGGAGGAGGCTGAGGATTTATAGTTACACGACAGCACAAGAGAATGAGAGAGAGAGGCTGTTGAGTTTGGTGAGATATTTTGGGTGAAGGCGGGATTTTTCTTTTGAGGTCACTGTACGTGGAGACAACACGGAGTAGAGAAGGGATGACGAGGATGTGCAGAAGATGGATCAAACAACTGGGAACGCTAGCTCGGTTGATGGATGGGACGGGATGACGAGGTAGTGTTGTTGTTGGGCCGAAGATATTTTTGTGCCGATGACACATTTCATCAGGTATGTGATGCTCATGGTGATGAATAGGGGAGGAAGGGGATGATCGCGTGGCCAACAATGCATAAGCGAGTGTTGCATAGCATCTGCAGTTAATGCGCAAGCCTGAGGAAAGAGAAAAAGAGCGGGCATTTGCTCGGTTGGTATCGGGCAGCCACATGCGGGGGTGCACGTGCACTTTCCATGGGGTGTTGTAACGCAGAAGAGGAGGCAGACTATGTCATGGGCGCCAAAAGGAGAAAGGCCTAGGCCAACAGGGTTGGACCAGGAAGAGAGAAAGGGGTGATTGAGCGGGCCAGCTAGGAAAAACGAGATAGGCGGTCCGAAGTGAATAGAAATGTTTGGTTAATTTCCTATGAACTTTGGTTTGAGGAATATATGGAAATTTTGAAAGGATATTTAAGCCTAAATTTGATGTTTGAGTCCACCAAATTATGAGGATTTCAAATAAGTGTCTTTGGCTAGAACTTTGATAGATTGTTAAATAGATTTCAATTTGAGGGAATTTGAGGAAGGGAAGCGATAGGAAAAAGAGGGATATTTCAAGGGAAATTCGAATTCAAAATTTGAAATTGAACTAGGGTTGAGCAAGGAGGTTCTCGATGGAACTTTGAATTTTGAGAAGGGAGGTAATTGATGAGCTTTAGAATTAAAACTAGGAGAAATTTAATGGATGATTTGATAGGGATAATTCAAATTTTAAGACTTAAATTTAGATAGAGATTTTTATCTAGTATTTTTTGTGGTAACAAGAAGAGATCTAATTAAGATCTCGTCACTTATGTCCTTACTAAAATTTTAAAATTATAGTTTTTATTAAAATAGTTTTTTAATAGCTTGAAAAATCGGGGCATTCGACCACTGTGAAACTTACCTAAATAAAGTTCACGTTAGCGAAATACCATCGTAAGATCAATCAAAACCACATTGAAATATGTTTAAGTGTTATGTGTCAAAATTTAAAAGTTAAGGGTGAGATTGGACTTTGAGCGAAGTTCAAGGGATAAAAATGATTAACCCTTTTATGAATAAACTTTTAATATATGTGTTAAGAACATATCATATTATTGGAGTATGATAGACGGAAAATATAACCATATGAATCTCCTTCATCACATCACAGTCAAGCGATTTAAAAGATATTAATGGTCAAACGGAGAGAATCATTTTATCTGATAATTTTCTACATTAGCATTATTTAGCATGTTGACTAATTTTGTAGTATTTATTTGATTATAACAGGCTCATACAAACGGATTGTTCTTTTATGATGAATAGATAAATGCACGCACCTCCTGAACTTCGTGAAATTTTGTAAAGGAAAAACTTTCTATATATATGAGCTTCTTATAATATTGTGTTAAATCCAATTTTAACTTTATAATAGTCATTTATTTGTTTGTATCATCAAAGAATCATCACAATCATTCATTTGTTCATCCATTTAGGCATTCAGCAGAAAATAACTTACATCTAACAATTATATATATCATCATAGTATAAAATTATTTAGCCACCTACATTTGTGCATGCAAAAAAACTACCGCACAAATCAAAATACGGGGCCAAGTTGGTCTTGCACAAGTTCAATGCCTGTTTCTCTGATTCCGATCCTGTTGGTGGCGCGTGAACGCCCGGCCCAGCTATTTCGTGCGTTGCACGGTAATTAGTGGATGCCACGTACTAACACAACACACGTAGGTTGCGCATGTTAACACAGCTATCTTGTTCTACAAGCTTAGACTGGCGGAGCAGAGGGATGGGACAAGCCACGTGGGACCCACCGACTCCCTCTTCCTTCGTCTCCTGTTTTGTCCGCACGTAGTAGGGTTGTACCGGATTCGAATTCGAATCCTATGGCTGTATCACTTTTGAACGAGGACTAAATCGCAAAAGTGCCTCCCCTTCTCTGCATTCTGCAACAGTACAAGTACTACTTAGTATGCCACAGCAATTCTTCATGCATTCCTGTCCCTCCCAACGCACACCCACCACCCCAAAACCCCCCAAACCCGATCATGCCGCACCGCTCTCTCCGTCCTTCTCACGGCACCCTCGACGACCATGGCGACGATCCAGATGAAATCCCACCGCCGACCCGGCTCCCCAACGTCGTCCTCCCGGTACGACCGACCTCGCGCTCGCCATCGCCGTCTGCAGCCCGCGTCCTCTTCCCGCGACCACCTCCCCGACCACCTCCCCGACCGACATGTTGGCGAGGCCTACCCGAGCACCTGGCGTTGTCGCCGACCCCGCGGAGCCTGGTGCCGGAAGAGAGAAGAAGGCCAGCTGCCGAGACGTTCTCATGCGCTCTGTGTGCGGTGAGCACGCCGGCCGCCGCGGCACCGGTGCATGCCCGGTTGGTGAGCGCGCGCCCCCCCTGGACCTCACCGTCGCTCCTTCGCCAGACGTTTCCTGCGCCAGCGCGGCGTGGCCGTCGCTTCCGTGGAGCACCCATCACATTTTCTGCGACCAGACGACGATCTTTCTCGTCGATCTACGTCAAGGTGTGCTCGTGCTCATCCGTCCAAGGTCTACTTCCACAACTGCGCTCCGTTTCATCCCCCTCCCTTCATCGGCCATGCTGGACTCGGTGCCTCATCCATCCCCGCTGAGACTGAGACCCGAACACTGCTCCATGGCCGTGAGTGACGGGAAGCTGTACTACGTGGAGCACGTTGCCAAGCGCGGGGGAGAACCCGTGCTGCTCGTGTGGGTTCTTAAAAGATAAAGCATAAGCTACGATAGATAAAACAAAAATTCTCATGTTATAAGAGTAGGTATTATATACTGTTACCATAAGATGCACAGTGTATTAGAAATAAGATTGAAGAAGCCGATCCAACAGTAAATCAGTCAATCACTACGATCCTAATATCGATCAACGCCGCAATAATCAGTGCCTCCATCGGTATCCATACGTTCAGGGTTGGAATGCCGATTACGGCACGAAACGCTGATTACGAATGTGCCGTAAGTGGTTAGGGTTTACCTTAGGATGTGATGGCTAGGTTTTTTATATTTTCTTAACCTCTTCGGTTCTCTATATAAACTTTCTTACTTGGGTCTAGAGAATTATGGTCCAATTAAAATCTACTCGGATCTCTATCCAAATCGAGTCTGAATCATATTTGAATAATTATTTCAATGCATTAAACATGCGACCCATCTTTTCCAATCACTATATTAATAGCGTTCTCTAGTCAAATATATTAACCCCAAAATATATACAAAGATATCGGCTAAACCTATAATGATATTATGTACGAATTTCTTTGTCTTACGATATTAATCGAGTTTAAGGCGGGACTTGTGTTATTCTCTTAATAACTCAATCACCCTCTCGATTGTGTGATGGATTATAAACTTGTAATTAATTTCTTAATTATATTGGCGTACTTAATAATCCATTACATCGAGTGACCTAAAGATATGATCACTTACATCACACTACATATTTTATAATAAATTTAAAAACTACTTATATGACTATCTGGTTATGAAGTAGTGTTTGATAATATTAAAATAAGCTACGTATGTTAGAAACCATTGTAATCTCAAATCTAATAACTTCATATAAACACTACTTAAGATTAATTGATGACACATAAAATCTCATCTCATAACGGGTTTATCCAATATATGTTTATTAACATATATCTATTTTATCTATTTAGTATCTTCATACCATAATTTATAAGACATTTATTATATGATATATAATTAAAAATAAGTCATATACTCATTGATATTGATCAATGAAATAAATTAATATATTATAAATATAATATATAATATATATAACATCTGAATGTTATATCTTCTCACTAGCGCCCCTACGGGCGCATGGTTACCCGACCGTGCAGAGAGCACCGTCGGTCTCGCCCAGTTCACGCGCATGGTTCCTGGCCTCGACACGGGCAAAATCTCCATGCGCTCTGGTGGTGTCCCTTTGCAGACTTCCTCTTCGCGTGTTCATGCTTCATGTATTATTGTTCATCGATCTATCGTATAAATGGTGCTGGTTAAATATTCGATCTTGTGCACGAGTTGATTGATGGGTTGTAGGAGTACTTGCGTAGCAGCCTAGGGCTTTAAGCCGTCACCTTGGTCATAAAACTAAGCTTCAGTTCTAAATTCCCTTGATTTGGCAATCTATTGGGATTGGGGAATTAGGGGTTTTCAAAGCAGATCTTAGAGTTGTTCGTAGGTGCGTTTTTGTTCTGATGCATGCGTTTGTCGGGAGTCAAGGCAAATTGAAGTTACAATTGGCTTCTTGCGCACATTAAAACTTTCGAAATACAAAGGCATGTTGTTTCTTCTTGTTTGCATCTAAGCGAAATGGCTTCACCTGTATATAGAGTAAAGCAATCTGGGATTTGATCCGACAGTAACTATTAATGCAGGCTTTGGTCTTACTTTGCATTTCGCTAATTGGTCTATTGGAACTATTTCATCTGCTCTACACTTGTGTACTATGTAATCTTCTGATTCTTTTCAACGCAACTCCTCGTAACTCATGGCCACCCAAGAAATCTGGCCCTTCTGCTTCTGAGTCCACTATCCTTATACATGTTTGTTAAATACTCTGTCATTTGCGCATAATTAATGAGTGTTGTGTACTTGGCTTGAGCTCTGTGCATCGAGTGCAGCCTGATGACATATAGCAGCTAGCTAACATATAATTGCTCTCTGTCTTCAATTCAATTCATCAGGGCAAGCTAATTGATCTGCCGATGCACTCTCTGTCAATTGACCATGCAATAGCGCCGAGTGGTACGGTCAGACTACTCATTTCAGAAAACTAGGAAATTTTTTGACACGATCTAACGCACTCTTGCTGCGATTATTTTTTTCAGAAATCAACGCACTTTTCAACGAGGTGGTGCGAACACGTGATTTAGCTTTGGAGGCCAAGGTTGCAAGACTAATTTTATCACTCTCCAATGACAATCGTGGTATACCTACAACCTTGACCTTTTCATTTCTCAGTTATTAATATCCCTTGAGTGTGTAGCTTGTGTGTTGCACTTGTAAATAATGTTTGAAGCCTGGGAAGAATATATGGATCTGTCTGAGCCCAGCAGCGAGGATGATGATCACGAAGCTGACCCCACGTACCATCCGGACGATGGAGCCGTGGTACAAGAGCCGGTCTACGGGTCTGGGAATGGGAGCGATGGCTCCGGATCAGGCGGCGGTGGCGGCGGCAGCGAAGACGACGAGGAAGACGAGGAGGAAGAAGAGGAGGAGGAGGACGAAGACGACGACGACGACGATGAGGATGACCCTGATTACTAAATGGAGGAGGAGCAGGTACTAGAGCCAGTTCATGTCACCGTCGTCCATATGGTCACCGGTGAGGCAATGTTGAACTTCAACCATTACCTGAATGAGCTCAACTCAGAGGTCGATGTACTCGACTTCGGTGAGAATCTCACTGTTGCCCAGAAGAGACGTCTATGGCGCCGGGGCAGCAGGAGAGGTTTCGACTTCAGGCCCTCCAATACGCTTCGGTGGATTTGGCGACTGGACATTCTCCTGAAGGGCGAGAATCCAGCTAACCATGCACGGGATGAACCTCCGGTTCCAAACCATGGTGACTATGCCCAGGAAGGATGGAGCGATGATGATGTGTAGCGGACAGAAAGCTGAGCTCGAAGTCTGAAGCCTCCCACACCACCACTCACACCAAAACTCATCTTTAGGATACAAAAGTCTATGTCTCGTTGTCACGGGTGTTCGAACTGTGGCTTTTAAATTCTCTATCGTTTACTATTTGATGTTTTGTATCGTCTGGATGTTTAGGGCAAGGAATTAATACTAGTTTGGTGGGTTTACTATGCAAGAATTGATCAAGCCTGGTTTGGCATTCGTTTGATGTTTGTAAATCTTAAGAGGCTATGACTGATGATGTAGACATCCAAGAAAACAGCTCATCATCAGCGTGCAGAGACTTCTGGCAACGCGAACAGCTCATCGTCAGCGTGCAGGAGGAGGCGTCGGACCGAGCATGGGAAGAGGAGCAATGCAAGAAACACTCGCACGCCCAAGAACCTATCCTTGCGCCAGGGCTAGCGGCTAGAGCCTGCCGACCCAGATGTATCCGATTTTTTTTTATCTGTAACAAATACTGTAGTTCTCCATAAATTAAATAAGAGTAAATCGTGGATGCATAAACTTTGTGGTGAATGCAAATAGGTGCAACATGTTACGAAGCGTTTGTTCCGGTGACAAAACTTGTATAATTCGTGCGAACCCCAACCAAAATAGGCCACACGAGCAAACTCATCGTACGTGGTGCTGACAATGATAACACGATAGCTTACATGTGAGAGGCGTTCATAGAGAAATTTTTTTATTTTTTATTTTTTCAGAAAACCCCCCATGCTTACCTCTCCTATCACCCTTAACCATTCGTCTTCTCTCGTCAAGCAGCAAAACGATCGCACCAAAGAACCTGCCCACCTTAACCGGCCGGCAGAAGCACAAGCGAAGTAATCACTGGCAGGAAGTACGCATAGGATCGAAGCGGAGTCCATTCGATTCTGTACTGCAGCGCCAAAGCAATCGTGCCGAAGAGCCCAATCGCATTCACCGGCGGCAAGTGCACATAGAGATCGGTGCAAGGCCGCAGTGCTGCGTCGATCTGTTGGCTGTCTTTTGCCAGCCGATTTAGATGACGCCAGCCCTCAGACTTCCAGGGGCACAAGCTCCAATTTATGTTACGTGAGATTGCACATAGTGCAATGTGACTTTTGTTCCATTACTGCTTTAGGGCTTTCTAATTTCTGTTTGAAAGGAAACTTGGTTTTAATGATGTGATTTCAGTCGTTTATTGGTCTCATCGATGATACAAATTGTTGGCAACCTATTTATATATTAACTGTATGAAATTTAGGTCCTAGTGGAGATGATGATTTCACCATCGAGATGCATCATGGAGGCTTTTTTTTTTGGGAAGTGGTGTAAATAGAGCTTATGTCGATGGTAGAGTAAGCTGCTTTGATCATTGTGAGGCAGATTCTTGGTCACTATTATGGATTGATGATTTCATTGAAGAGCTAGGTTATGAGAAGTCAGAGAAGACCAAGATTTTTTGGCTGCTGCCAGGAAAAGAATTAAGTGATGGATTGATAAAGGTGAAATGTGATACAGATACAAATAGCATGGTGGCTGTTGTATCTAGAATTAGAACATTCATTCTGTATGCTGATCATCAAGACATTATAGATGAGATTGATTTGGATGATGTAGCAATTGTTAGCTCGGTATCTTTGCCTGTTATTATGAGCCCGAGTAAGAAAGTGATGGATCACTAGAACGATGCGAAGAATAATGCACATGATCAACTTTTCAGCCTTGAAGCTGATGATGGGGTGGATTCAAGAATTGAAGACCCAGATTTTGTCGATAGTGATTATGAGATTGACAAAGGAGATGATGACTTGTTAGACAAATGTGTTGAAGGACAAATTGAGTTAGCGAATAATGAAGAGGTTTTAGAATATAAATCACCTGATGTAGGACTACTATTGCCAGAGGATTCAGAAGACGAGGACAAAATAAATTTCAATTTCAGGAGCTTTAGGGCTGACGTAGACATGGAGGATCCTGAATTTAAGCTAAGCATGATGTTTGCTGAAGCTGTGGAGGTTAGAAAGGCAATAGATTTGCAGAAAGTGTATAGTGACTATAAATCCCCTAAACATATACGAGGGGGTCGGGTCTATATATACAGTCCAGGCCAGTGGTCTGTCTAACACCCCCGCAGTCGCAGCGGGAGGGAACGGACACAGAGACTAGACCGAAAACTGGTGAACAAAGGCGTGGGCAAGCCTTTGGTCATTATATCGGCAAACTGATGTGCCGATGATACATAGAGCATCCGAACCTGTCCTAATACAACCTTGTCACGGACAAAATGAATATCGATCTCGATGTGCTTGGTGCGTCGGTGATGGACCGGGTTGGCGGTCATGCAGACGGCACTAACATTGTCACAGTAGACGACGGTCACGGTGGAGAGGGGTGCACGGAGCTCCTGGAGAAGCTGGCGAAGCCAGCAGCACTCGGCGACGACGTGGGTGATGGCGCGGTACTCGGCTTCAGCGCTAGAGCGGGACACTGTAGTATGGCGTTTTGAGGACCAGGATATGAGAGTGTCACCGAGATAGACGTAGTAGCCGGATGTAGAGCGTCGAGAGTCGGGGCAGCCTGCCCAGTCCGCGTTGGAGTACGCGGTGAGGGAGTCGATGGGGCTGGAGCTGAGATGCAACCCGCTGGAGAGGGTGCCCTTCACGTAGCGTAGGATGCGCTTGAGCAGCGCGAGGTGAGGTTCACGCGGAGCGTGCATGAAGAGGCACACATGCTGGACAGCGTACATGAGGTCGGGTCGGGTGAGTGTGAGGTATTGGAGAACCCTGGCAAGACTCCGATAGTGAGAGGGATCGGCAACGAGGGTGCCATCGGCGGCGGAGAGTTTGGCTTGAGTATCGACTGGGGTGGCCGTGGGGTGACAGTCGGCCATGCCCGCACGCTGGAGGAGGTCGATGGCGTACTGGCGTTGGGAAAGGAAGAGCCCGTGGATGGAACGGGTTACGGAGATGCCAAGGAAATGGTGGAGAGGACCAAGATCGGTCATGGCGAACTCAGAGTGGAGTCGAGCCATGATCTGGTCGAGGAGAGATGTCGAAGATGCTGTGAGGACAATGTCATCGACATAGAGAAGTATATAGGCAGTGGTGGAGCCGATATGAAAAGTGAACAGAGAACTATTGGACGCAGAGGCCACGAAGCGGATGTGCCGAAGATAGGCAGCAAAGCGCTGGTACCAGGCACGAGGGACTTGTTTGAGGCCGTAGAGAGAGCGTTGAACGAGACATACGTCGTCGGGCCAAGAAGGGTCGACGAAGCCTAGGGGCTGTTAGCAGTAGACTGTTTCCGTTAGGTGGCCGTGAAGAAAGGCGTTCTTCACGTCTAGTTGATGGATCGGCCAGGAGCGAGAGGCAACCAAGGTGAGGACGACTCGGATGGTGGCGGGTTTGACAACGGGACTGAAGGTCTCATCGTAGTCGACACCGGGTCATTAGGAGAAACCCCGGACTACCCAGCGAGCCTTGTGACGGGCAAGGGAGCCATCGGCGTGGAATAGAGATGGATCAGCCGATAGGGTGGGGGGAGCCGATGGAAAGTGAGGAGCCGATGGAAGTGGGGTGTCCGATGGAGAGAGAATGATATCGGCTGAAGGATAAATAGGATCGGTATCAGCCGATAAAGGTGGGTCCGATGGGGGTCCGATGGTGGGGACATCGGACCGAGTAGTGGTGGGAGATGTGATGGGTAAATCCTTAGCAGCGGCCGATGAGGGGGCCGATGGAGAGGGCAGTATGGAAGACCTGGTCGGCACGGTGTTGGTGAGGAGGAAGTCGAGATCACTAGAGGAGGATCTCGGATGAAGGAGACCGAAGGGAAAACATGTCTCGTCAAAAATGACGTGACGAGAGACGAGGACCCATCGGGTGGAAAGGTCGAGGCATCGGTATCCCTTGTGAGAGGTGGAATAGCCGAGGAGAATACAAGCGGTGGAGAGCGGAGCGAGTTTGTGGGAAGCTGTGGCGGTGAGATTTGGGTAGCAGAGGCACCCGAAAATGCGAAGGTGGGAGTAGTCGAGCGCCGTGCGATAGAGAAGGGCATAGGGAACGTTGTTATGAACGGAGGAGCATGGGCGCCGATTGAGAAGGTACGTCGCAGTAGCCAGAGCTTCGGCCCAATAAGTGGCGGGTAGGTGGGCGTGAAGTAGCATGGTGCGACTGATGTTGTTGAGGGTGCGAAGGAGAGAGAACTAGAAAAGGGCAGACGCACATGTTTGCCAAGTTGACATGAGTGGCAAACTGTGGAGCTGCTGTGAGTACATCAGATGGAGGCACTGCGACGGAGGGTGGCGACAACATCAAGGTTAGGGTGGCCGAGGCGAAGGTGCCAAAGGTTGGTGGAGAGGGCAACGCTGGTGTGTGGGGTAGACAACGCAGCGGGAATGGTGTAGAGGTCGTCGCCACTATTGCAGCGAAGGATCTGTCGCCGGGTTGGGATATCCTTCACAGAGAAACCAGACGCGTCAAATTCAATGGAGCAGTGGTTGTCTCGTGTGAATTGACGAATAGATATAAGATTGTGAATGAGAGAAGGGACAATAAGAACATTGCGTAGGGGGAGGTTAGTGGTGGATGTAGACAGAGAGGAGTCACCGCGGCATTGGACAGGAAGAGAGTGACCATTGCCGATGGTGACAAAAGGGGAGGAAGAGGGGTGACAGGAGCGAAGTATACCGGCTGATGACGCCATGTGTGAAGACGACCAAGAGTCCAGCACCCAAGGGTGCTGTGGTTGGAGCGTCATCTGGTTGAGGGCAGCGACGAGGCCAGCCTGGTTCCAAGAGGGAACCGACTGGGTGGTTAGGGTCGGTAGCATCGGCTGAGGTGGCAGAACGGGAGCCGATGCCATGTGAGCCTGGGGATGGGCGCCGAGAACTCCGGGTTGCCAGCCGATGGGGCTGCGTGGCTGGGGCTGGGGCGCCCAGGGGTTGTAGCAGAGCCACGGACCCGTGGGACCGGCAGGGTGGGTAGGGACCAAGGTAGGTCGTGGTGGCGTTGGACCCTGCCAGGTCCTGCCTTTGCATTTGCCTTTGCCCTTGCCTTTCTCGGTGCGGGCTGTGTTGCTGTGGCCGGAGCCATGGCCACCAGGACCGCGGGAGGAAGGGGTAGCGTAAGAAGCTCGGCAGCTATTATCGGCTGCGGCAAGAAGAGCGTTGTGGGCCACTGTCTTCTCATCATTGGCCAGACGAAGTTCTTTAAGAACTAGCATGTCATGAGCCCGGACGAACGATGGAAGAGGTGTGGCGTTGGCGATGTCATCGGCGGTGTTGGAGAAGCGGGGATTGAGGCCTCGCAAAAGGGCGAGGACAAGTTGAGAGTCGGCCACAGGGTGGCCGATGTCTCGGAGAGCAGCAGCCTTGACTTTGAGGCGCTGACAGTACGAGGAGACAGAGAAGTCGCCTTGTACCATGGAGTGGAACTCGTTGAGGAGGAAGATGGCGCGAGGCTGCTTGTTGGCCAGGAAGATCCGCTCGATGGCCACCCAGAGGTCCCGGGCGGTGGGGTCGGTATCGTCCATGGCAAGGTCGAGGACAGAGTCATCGACCGAGCCGAGCAGCCAGCTGCACACGCAGCACTCGGCGATGTCCCACTGAGGATCATCGGGGCGAGGTGGAGCGGAGCCATCAATATGGGACCGGAGGCCAAATTTTCCACAGAGGGATTTGAAGAAGAAAAACTACTTGGAATAATTGGCGTTAAGGTCAAGGGAGATAGGAACGTGAGATTTCACGTTCACAGCAGCGTAGGGAGGGGAGAAGATCGGCGAGGTGGTGCCCGAGGTGTGGTCTGTGGCACCGAGAGCCGGAGCAGATTCGGCGACTGGGAGAGTGCCAGAGCTGAGGGCGGACTCGGTGGCCATGACGGGAGAACGGGAGCAAAGAGCCGATGGGAGAGAGAAGCCGATGGGAGGGGGAAGCCGATGAGAGGACGGATCGGCCGATCAAGAAAGTGAGAAGCCGATGGGAAGTGGGCAGCGGAGTATGTGAGGAGTGGCCAGCCGATGAGGAGTGGTTGGCCGATGGGAAGTGGGCAGCGGAGTAGGTGAGGAGTGGCCAGCCGATGAGGAGTGGTTGGCCGATGGAGTGGCCAGCCGATGAGGAGTAGGCAGCGGAGTAGGTGAGGAGTGGCCAGCCGATGAGAAGTAGGCAGCGGAGTAGGTGAGGAGTGGCCAGCCGATGAGGAGTAGACAGCGGAGTAGGTGAGGAGTGGTTGGCCGATGGGGAGTAGGCAGCGGAGTAGGTGAGGATAGAGTGGATGGGTCAGAGAGTGGTTGGGTCACGGACGTGCGAGGATTCACGTCCGTGAAGAGAAGATTCATGTCCGTGGACTCGTGGAGACCAAGGAGTGGGGCGGACGCGAAAAAGGCAGGGAGTGGCCGGACGCGAAGAGAAAATGTTCGCGTCCGGGAGACAGGAATTCGTGTCCGTAGACACGTTGGACTGGCTCGGACGTGAGGGGAGAAGGTTCGCGTCCAAGAGCCATTGAGCGTGTCGAAAAGGGCAAGAACCGAGGGAGGTTTCCAGCCGATGGAGGGCTGGACAAGTCCAACCGATGGAGACAACGAGCGCGGAGGTACGCCGGCGTCAGAGAAGGAGAGATGCATGAAACAAGAGGAAGAGCGGAGACGGGTGCGAGGAGGGACGAGGAGGCGGATCGAGACCGTCGCCTGGTCGCGCGGAGGTGGGACGGAGAAAAGGTAACTGCGGGAGAGACGGGGAGAAGAAGAAATGGAGACGAGAGAGCGAGGGGAGTACCGGGAAGAGAGTCGGCGACGGGAAGAAGACGTCGACGACGAGGAGGAAAGGGTCGGCTCGCCGGAGGGAGAAGCTAGCGTGCCGGGATGTCTAGACTCGCTCTGATACCATGCAGAAAGTGTACAGTGACTATGAATCCCCCGAACGTATACGAGAGGATCGGGTCTATATATATACAGCCCAGACTAGTGGTCTATCTAACAAGATCACTATACCATAAAGAAGAGAGTCGCTATCAACAAGATGAGGAATACCAAGACAAGAATTGAAGCTGCTTGTGCTGAAGGTCATGGATATTATCTGCGTCTATGGATAGTAGGGGGAAATGCTTTACAGTGAAGAAACACGAAGGAAGGCACACATGCACAAGAGAGTGGGAGATCAAGGCTGTGACTACTATCTATCTTTCAAACAGGTATATTGAGCTAGGTTTTTATTATAGGAGGCTCATCTTCTTCTTTCTCCTTCAACCCTCTCTTTTCTTCTTCCTCTCCTTTTTGTCCTCCTCTCTCATTTTCTCTAGGGAGTCTAGGGAGGTAAGAGGGCTCAAGCCCCCCATGTTGGCTCCTCATGATGATAATGTTAATATATATACATGCTTATGTACAGTTAGTTGACATTGGGTATACTTGGCCCATATCCAGCCCACTGGACTTTATATACTTCTCTATTGCTAATTCTAATTTGAGGTTGCAAGTTAATTAAGATGGTATAAGAGCCATGGTCTGAACCCTAGCCACCGATTCCCCATCGCCGACGCTGGCGGCTCATCGCTAAGCAACCTCTACTTCCCGTCTGCCCAGCCGCTCATGTCTCCGTCGCCGCGTGGGCCTGCTGGCCAGCCACACGGGGCCGTCGTCGCTCATCTCTCTGTCCGTCGTCTGCGCGCGAGGCTGCCGTCTGGCCCTCCGTCCGCCGTCTGCGAGCGGGGCTGCCGCACAGGTCGAGGCCCTGGTCCTCCTACTGTCTCTGATGATCTCTGCTTCCAGAAAACCAGAGGAGGAGGTCATGGTCCTCGTACTGCCTCGGCTGCCCTTTGCTACCAGATAAAAGTTCAGTAAGACTGCACTTTCTTAGCACTGCGTACTATGCTCTACTAGTTCAACTAGGCCACAGATTTTGGCTGTCATCTTCGATCCGTTCAATATTCAAGTAGCAGCATTGCTAGTGAGTTTTTGGTTTATTCAATTGGTTTGATATATCATGGTGTCAGATGGAATTCTTGGTCCCTGTCCATGTGCAGATATTGCCTCATGTTCAACCATTACACCAATTGCCTCCCATCCATGGATTTTGGGCTTAGGAGCCTCTTTTCATATGCCATTTGATGATTCATGGCTCACATCATGCCAACCTATCAAAAATGGTGCCACAGTTCATACCGCTGATGGAACATTGTGTAAGGTTACTCATTAGGGGATTACGTCTGTTCCTCGGTTTACAGGACCGATGTGTCACTGGTTCCAAAACTATCCATGAACCTCATGTCCGTGGGCCAACTCACTGATAAAAATTATTTTGTTGGATTTGATAATACTTCATGCTTTGTGCAAGACGATCACACAGGAGCAGTTATTGGCACTGGACATCGTCAGAAAAGATCCTCTGGACTCTATATTCTTGATGGCTTGAATTTGCCATCGTCCTCTACTAACACACCTTCTATCAATTCTCCTATGTGCTCTGCAGCTTGTAAGTCCTTCCCATAGTGGCACCATCGTTTGGGTCACTTATGTGGTTCTTGCCTAGCCACTCTTATCAATCAAGGTGTGCTTGGTTCTATTCCCATTGACACCATCTTTACCTGTAAAGGTTGTAAACATGGTAAGCAAGTGCAACTTCTATATCCTTCCAGTACCTTTATGTTAGACAGACCACTGGCCTGGGTTGTATATATATATAGACCCGACCCCTCCTGTATACACTCGGAGTCTTAGTCACTGTACACATTCTACATGGTATCAGAACAAGTCTAGACATCCCCGGCGCGCTAGCTTCTTCCTCCGGCGAGCCGACCCTTTCCTCCTCGTCGTTGACGTCTTCTTCCCGTCACCGATCCTCTTCCCGGTACTTTCCTCGCTCTCTCGCCCTCGTTTCCTCTTCTCCCCGTCTCTCCTGCAGTCACCTTCTTTTCTCCGTTCTACCTCCGCGCGACCAGGCGACGGTCTTGATCCGCCTCCTCGTCTCGCCTCGCACCCGTCTCCGCTCTTCTTCTTGCTTCGTGTATCTCTCCTTCTCTGACACCGGTGCACCTCCGCGCTCGTCGTCTCCATCGGCTGAACTCGTCCGCCCTCCCATCGGCTAGACCTGTCCAGCCCTCCATCGGCTGGAACCCTCCCTCGGTTCTCGCCTTTTTCGACACGCTCAACGGCTCTCGGATGCGAACCTTCTCCCTTCACGTCCGAGCCAGTCAAATGTGTCCACGTGTCCACGGATACGAATCCCTGCCTCCCGGACGCGAACATATTCTCTTTGCGTCCGGCCACTCCCTGCCTTTTTCGCGTCCGCCCCACTCCTTTGCCTCCACGAGTCCACAGACGTGAATCTTCTCTTCACGGATGTGAATCTTCGCACGTCCGTGACCTAACTACTCTCTGACCCACCCACTCTGTCACCACCTTTTCCTCACCTACTCCGCTGCCTACTCCCCATCGACCAACCACTTCTCATCGGCTGGCTGGCCCACTTCCCATCGGCTTCTCACATCCTTGATCGGCCGATCCCTCCTCAGTTTCCATCGGCTCCTCCCACCCTATTGACTGATCCATCTCTATTGGACCGATCGGAATACTCGGCGCACCCGACCTCATCGGCTCAGGCCGATCTAATTCCTCTTTTTTCTCTTGTCTACAGTCGCCGACTCGGAGCCGATGACGCCCCCACCCAACTAGTTCTTCCCATTACTCCCGCACCCCCATCGGCTTCAGTTCCCTCCACCTCTCATATGGTCACTCGCTCCCAGACCGGGTCTCTCCGCCCCACTCAGCGCTACGGTCTCTCCGCCATTCATAGCTCTATCTCGCCCATCCCAGCGACTTCTCGCTCAGCCCTGGCCGACCCTCAGTGACGCGCGGCCATGGCCGACGAGTACAAGGCACTAATGGACAACGAGACCTGGCACTTCGTTCCCCGACCTCCTGGCGCCAACATTGTGACTGGTAAGTGGATTTTCAAACACAAATTCCACGCTGATGGCTCCCTTGCCCGTCACAAGGCTCGCTGGGTAGTCCGGGGTTTCTTCCAACGACCCGGTGTCGACTACGACGAGATCTTTAGTCCCGTTGTCAAACTCGCCACCATCCGAGTCGTCCTCACCTTGGCTGCCTCTCGCTCCTGGCCGATCGATCAACTAGACGTGAAGAACGCCTTTCTTCACGGCCACCTGACGGAAACAGTCTACTGCCAGTAGCCCCCAGTCTTCGTCGACCCTTCTCGTTCCGATGATGTCTATCTTCTTCAACGCTCTCTCTACGGCCTCAAACAAGTCCCTCGTGCCTGGTACCAGCGCTTTGCTGTCTATCTTCGACACATCGGCTTTGTGGCCTCTGCGTCCGATAGTTCCCTGTTCACTTTCCATATCGGCTCTGCCACTGCCTATCTATTTTTCTATGTCGATGACATTGTCCTTACAGCATCTGCGACATCTCTACTCGACCAGATCATGGCCCGACTCCACTCTGAGTTCGCCATGACTGATCTTGTTCTTCTCCACCATTTCCTTGGCATCTCCGTAACCTGCTCCACCCACAGGCTCTTTCTTTCCCAATGCCAGTACACCATCGACCTCCTCTAGCGTGCGGGCATGGCCGATTATCACCCCACGGTCACCTCGGTCGACACTCGAGCTAAACTCTCTGCTGCCGATGACGCCCTCGTTGCCGATCCCTCTCACTATTGGAGTCTTGCCGGAGCTCTCCAATACCTCACACTCACCCGACCTGACCTCACGTACGCTATCCAGCAAGTGTGCCTCTTCACGCATGCTCCGCGCGAACCTCACCTCGCACTGCTCAAGCGCATCCTACGCTACGTGAAGGGCACCGTCTCCAGTGGGCTGCATCTCAGCTCCAGCCCTATTGACTCCCTCACCGCGTACTCCAACGCAGACTGGGCAGGCTGCCCTGACTCTCGACGCTCTACGTCCGGCTACTGCGTTTACCTCGGTGACACTCTCGTATCCTGGTCCTCAAAACGCCAGACTACAGTGTCCCGGTCCAGCGCCGAAGCCGAGTACCACGCCGTCGCCGAGTGCTGCTGGCTTCGCCAGCTTCTCCAGGAGCTCTGTGCACCCCTCTCCACCGCGACCGTGGTCTACTGCGATAATGTCAATGCCATCTACATGACCGCCAACCCGATCCATCACCAACGCACCAAGCACATCGAGATCGATATCCATTTTGTTCGTGACAAGGTCGTATTAAGATAGGTTCGGGTGCTTCATATACCATCGGCATATCAGTTTGCTGATATAATGACCAAAGGCTTGGCCCACGCCTTTGTTCACTAGTTTTCGGTCCAGTCTCTATGCCCGTTCCCCTCCCGCTGTGACTGCGGGGGTGTTAGACAGACCACTGGTATGTGTTATATATATATAAATCCAACCTCCCTTTATACGTTCGGATCGTAGTCACTGTACATATTCTACACTTTAAGCCCAGTCGATCTTTTTGATTTGGTTGATGTTTGGGGGAAGTCTCTCTTCCCTTCGAAAGGAGGCCACAACTACTATGTTATTTTTGTTTATTGTTATTCTAGATATATATGGATCTGTTTTATGAATCATCGTTCTCAGCTAATTTCAGAAGATATATCAACATATATTTCAATTCATGCAAGGTGAAAGGAAGGGATGGGCTCACCCAGTTCAATGGGACAAGTTTTCTTGACCGGGTATTACAGGTCGCCGGAGGCGTAGTTGTTGTGCTGCTGCCACTAACCTCGAGGTCCAGTCGCTGCTGGCCTGCTGCCGCCGCCTTCGAGTTCTGCACCACCACAGCTGCATTGGAGCTTGCTGCCGCCACGGTCAGTTCCTGGATGGACTTCCTGGTTAAAAGGTTCCATCTCACCAGCCGCCTTGGGTCGTTTGGCTCAGTTTGAAATCGAGGGGATAGGAAGACATAGGACCCTGTTAATAAAAAATATATGACATGGTTTTTTATGCAAAAAAATAAACACTCGCCTTCGTGGACTACAAATACAAAGTTCTCGCAACTGGTATCACATGTCTGATTGATCTGCTTGACTATTTTGCTCGGGGTTCACACAGACTAAACGAGATGTTGTACACTTTACAAGTTGGTACACTTATTTACACCCATTTGATGTAACGGGATGTAATTTACTCATTAAATAAACTAGGATATTTCCTGTGAAATTCTACGTGGCTAATTATTTGATATTATATGTAACTCTTAATTATATTTTTTTAATAAAATGTATATTAAAAGTAAGATTGTATTTAATATATAATTATTTTCTTATGTTTATATATAGTTTATATATATACAACTATTGTTATTAATCTACTCTCTCTTATCAAATATGATAATTTAGTATTGGATTAGACATAATGTTTAGATTTATATTATTATATTTAATTCATTTCTATATTAGAGTACACGGTTATTATTTGGTCCTAATGTAATAACGTATATTTTTTTCTCCGATTAATGTGCTCCGTAGTAATTTATAGGTGTTTTTTTCGAGGATAGATAGTAAATCACTTCTGGGATTTAGAAAAAAAAAGCACGCTGTCGTGCATAGCGTCTGGAGGTGGACGCGCGTTGTCGAGAATAGCGTCCACGCATGGAGCAGGCCACGCTGGTAAATATAAACCCGGCCCAACGCTGAAACTGATTGCTCCAACTGGAGGGTTCCGGAAGGCCTGGACTTCCTCGTCCCCTATGCGGGCTATGCGCCTGTGCGGTAGACACCAGAGTCATCGTTCACCCGTGGAAAAATCTAATTAGCAAAAAAATATATAGGTAGGACCATAGGTTAGTGATACCAATTTTATTTTTCATATACTCCCTTCTTCCTTCTCTCCCTCGTTTCTCCACCTCTTTCCTCTCTCACACGGTTCTATCTTTGATCGACGCGGTGGCAGGGAGACCAAGGATGGCACTCGATGAAAGAGGAGCTGTAGGCGGCGATGAGGAAGACAGTGGTGGAGAGGTACGTGACGATGGATCTAAATACCGTTGTCATTCTAGTGGTGGTGGATGCTCATCAAGCTGCCCTCCGTTGGTCTTGCCTCTTTTTTCTTCACTCTCTCTTGTTGCGGTGTTCGGAGGCATGGTTGGAGGCAGTAGTGGCAAAGAAGGCCCATATAGCAAGGTGGCAGAGATGCGTTTGAGGAAGAGGAAAGAAGGGGTACGCACGAGACTCCAATCAAGCTCGAGCTCGTAGTGGCAGTGGTACCCGATGAGACCCATCGAGTTTGAGCTCACCCACCTATCTAGTGGCGATAGTAGGGGGAATGAGGTAGTGGTAGTGACAATGGCAACCTACAGGTGAGACACAAGCAAAAGGGACCACCTTGAGGACAGTGAAGGTGGAGGCGTAGGAGATGGAGCCAATGAGGGCTAGCTTGGGAATGGTAGAGGTAGAGGAGACATGGTGATAGGGGTCAGCTTAGAGACAACATGTCGAGCGCCTCCTTGAGTGCCTTTCTCGTCAGCCTCATGCTACCTTATGGAGGCTTGCTGGATAGTTGGTTGTGCCAACAACGGAGCTCTTCTCATGTTAGTGCACCACCTTGAGGCGTAGCGACTTGGACGTCCCGAGTGCCTTCTTCTTGGTTTCTCCTACTCCTTCTCGATAAAGATGGATATGGAGCTCGAGATCACTTCTGGCCACCTAGCTTGTTCGAGCTCCTCCTTTGCTCCAGCCACTCGCCGTCGTGAAGACCAAAGAAGGTATGGGAAAGATAGGATAGAGAAAGGTGAGAGAGGGATAGAGAAAGGAGAGAGAAGAAAGAGAGGGTGACATATGGGCATTACTTTATTTTTTAATTTATATGGTGGCTGGGCTATCACACTATGTGAATAAAAAACGTTAGGAGAGTTCATTTTGAATAGCTTTAATAGTTAAAGTGATTTATATATCTAATTTTATAATTTTATAATTAAGAGATATAAATCATATCTGACAAATATTTAAGATATTTAAATTGGACTTTTTCCTTCACCTGCTCCTGCCGATGCATGTTCACCCGCTACCCTAATTAGACAATTATTATTACTAACCTTCAATACGATAGATATGCAGGCATGTTAACTTTTCATTAACGTTGTACTGACATATAGTTCAAAGGAATGTGGTTAGTTGCCTTGTCATGAACTAATTAATACCTAACCAGATGGCAAATCTTATTCCCAGCCCAGCTAACGCTTGGATTAACATCGAGTACAAGATACTTGTAGTTCAGTTCTAACTTCTAAAAAAAGAACACTTTTGACGGGATGTCCGCTTGTTGTTTACATGGCATACAAATAATTATCATATACGGAGATGCTACTTTTTTTGTCGAACGTTTTTTTTTCTTTCCATCTCATTGGTTTTCGACCGTCCGATTGTGTCCCACGATTTGTGCAGCAACAACGCACATTTTTTTCTTCGAGGACTTGATGCATTTTTACTCTATTAGAGACTATATAGTCTTATTCTCCTATGGGTAATAAAACTCTAAACGCATTAAATAGATAGATATGATACGATACGTTCTCTGACTATTCGAACCCGTTAACCTGGTAAAAAATACCCAAAGGCCTAGTTAAAAAAACTATATTATCTCAAGGCCTAACAAACACTAAGCAACAAATCCTAGTATTAAATTATTTTATCTGATCATCCTTCAATCTTAACGATATCCATAAAAAACGATTCGTGAGACGACTACAACCAAAAAGCTAAGCAGGTTAGGAGGGTCGGGAAATCGTGAGTCGTCATCCCTCGCCTCCTTCCTAATCCTATTCAGTCCTGGGCACAGTTACTGAATGGCATCTATTATTCTTACGGGTGTGGGTATGAAAAAAATATTGCAACCACGAGAGGACGTGGGTATTAGAGTGATAAGTTTTATTTTACGCCGGAGTGGATATGGAACTAAACCCGGCGGCGGGTGTAGACCCGTTGCCATCTGTACTTCTCTCGCCGTGGTCCTGCTTCGCCGTAGTCGTCGCCGGTGGATTCCTTCGGCGGCGAGATCCTGCGTTGATGGGTCCCCTCCTGTGGCGTGGGGCTCCTCAGGCAGCGACATTGCTGGAGCCGTCTCCTGGTGGCTTGAGGCATCGAGCTTTCTCTGGTTGCGAGATCCATCTGGCGGCTACGGTTCTGGGTCTCCTCTGGTGGCGCGGGGCTTCATCTGGCAGCGATAGTGCTTGGGGCGTCTTTTTGGTGGCCTGGGACGGTGAGATTCCTAAGCAGAGACCCTGTTCCCCTCGTCGCTGGTGAGTCCCCATTCATAGAGCTCTATCTATTGGTGTTAGTATTGGTCTTTCTTCTCAAGGCTTGGGCGTATGCAGACTTGCAGATGCAGTATTAGTAAATTTTCGATCTGCCATGGCTATTCCTCTTGTCTGAGATTACTAAAGATGGGCATGGAATCTATGCACAAGTCTTGGATTTCAAAGCTCATGCAGACTGCTGCTACTGCAAACAACAAACGGACATTTGCTAGTTGGAATGGTTTGACCGTGATTCGTCTATGCATGAGTGCAACATTGAGATTGGCATCAAGAATTGCTCATGCATAGTCGAATCTACACACCTTCGACTGATGTCACCAAATATTTCTGCATGTAGTACTACATTTTTCTGAATTTGCTTCAGGGCAAGCCGGCAAGGATTCTCCTACAAGCTCTCCATTTTGTTCTGCTTTGGAAGGTTGTACTACAGTACTTGTAGTTGCACTCTTGTAGTCTTGCAGGAGTACTAGGCAAATGGCGGTAGGACATATGTCTAGCAATTTCAGGTTTCGGCCCCATCTATTGACTGGTTGTTAAGGTCTTATTTTCTTCCCCCTAACAGGCGCAATCTGTGTGTTATATTTAGATGGTTGGTCCTTTTTTTTCTTCAGAGATGTGTGTTTTATATATGACTCCACTTGCAGCAAAAAAAAAAAATTATCAAGGGGACTGTCGATTCAAAGATTTTTGGGCAGAAGGAGGCAAAGGAACTAGTTCATTTTTGCAGCAGTCATTTATGGAGGAAGCTGAGGCCCAGGTGATGCGTGTCTTTGCCTCCTTACAGCTACTAGTGCGGAAACTACAATTGGTTTTCTCTTCTCAGTTTATTGCTATCTAGTTGAATCCAGTGAGAGTGTTGTTTCTAGCAATTTGGAAACACACGAATAGGACTCTGGATCAAGCTCGAGGGTTTTTGAGTTGCTATGGATTGTAGTTATTTGTACTTCAAAGTAGATTTCTTCTTGTTTAGAAATTAGTCTCTATTTGGACTCACTTGTTACTGAGAGTCTTCATGGATTTCAAAGACGTGCATATATTCAAACTGTTTATTTCTTTCAACATGTTCCAAAATTTGCAATGAATCATTATTTTAGTTTGCAGTATGGGACAATAGATACTGGCCATTCGTTGTAGAGTTCCTAGTTACATCATTCTAAGCTGTCATCATGACATAGATATCAGATACTTCGCTTCTAAAAGCTAGGTGGCTTTAAACACGCAATAAATCTACTGTAGTAACTTTGCATATCTTTATCTTTTGAGATCTGCACAATAACTATTCTGATCAGTTGAGATTGCTGCCTATCTGTAGGAGATCGATTCCCACTTTGGTAAAGTTCAATTAGCAAATTTTCTGTGGTAACTGATAGCAATCAGTGGTCACCACCTCCACATTTTTTTTGAAAAAGGAATGCTAGCAGGCCTTGCCAAGTGGTTAAATCACCACCTCCACGTTGATGCGCTTGTCATCAGATTCTTATGTTTTTATCAGTTTTATCCTTACTCATTACAAAGTATTTTTAAGTACTACTTATTAACTATGGTCTTGCTTTTCGAAATATTACTTATCTCTATTCAAAGTCTAGAATTTTTCATAGATCAGCAACCTCATCATAGAATTGGATGGAAATGAACCATAAGAGACTAGCAGCTCTGGTGAAAACTAAAAAATAGGTTTGGTATAGTTTTTGCCTGTTCATTCCCATGAGAATGGAATTCATATGTAGCACAGATTTGGAAAGAAAATTATGCTGCATATTACAAACCATTTTTTTATAGTTACAGACTAGAATTTCTATATAATGCGAAAATACTTGAGCTACCATACAATGGTAGAATACGCATAGCTAGCCTACTAGAGCTATTATATCCTGTCACGCCACCATAGACACCTGCAGCAAAAGCCATAAAGCAGTGTTAACAATCAGATACATGGATAGTACCAATCAAAGTACATGTATTTGTCATCAACTCATCATCAGAGTTAAAAGAGTTTTATTGCAAGAACTCTACTACTGCAGAAACACAATCATACAGTAAAATTATTTCTTTTTCTTGTTCTTCCTCTTCTTTCTTCCTTGACCTCTTCTTTATTATTATTTCTTCTGGTTCCACTCTTTTTATTTACCTTTGTAGCTTTTCTTGTTCTTCATGTTTTTCTTACTCTTCTTCTTTCGTATTTATCTTCCTCTTGCTTTTCCTCTTCCTCTTCTTATTCTTCTTCATCTTCAAATTTTCCTATTACTCTTTTCCTTTTTTATTTGTCTTCCTCCCCCTGTTTTGTTTTTCCTCTTCCTCTTCCTCTTCTTGCCTTTTTTTTTCTTCCTCGTCATCTTCTTGTTCCTGTTCTCTTCCTCTTGCTGATTTTTTTTCTAGTGCCATGTTCTGAATTTTTATCCCCTATGACTATTTGCTCACAGATTATCAGGCTGGCGTGTTGTTTTCTGAGCAAGGTTTCTTTGTTTGAGATTTGAGCAGCGAGGGGAGGGCAAGATTGGTGAGAGTGCCTGCCCTGCAGCAGCTAATGCCACCATTTTTTGGGAAGGTACCTATTATACATTTCTACACTTGCTTTACATTTTTTTCTTTCATCATTGTGATTTGAACTTATCTTAGAAGCTTGAGCTTATCTGGTTCTGCAGATCATGGGGACAAGGTTTGATGCTAAGATAAGCCTGAACTTACTTTTGGGAAGGTTGCTACTGTCTACTTTATTTTCCCTCATGCAAGAATGTTCTCTTTCTCCTTTTCTTTTTCAAATCAATTTTGCTCGCAAACATCAACAGAGATTCTAATGTTTTTTTTAATAATCTTTTGTTTCTGATCTTTTTTTTCAGGGATTAGAGGGATGGGATGATAGTTAGTCATGCACTATTTCCAAGAAGCTACCTTACTACAGATCATGTACTATATATTTTTATTACTATGCTCGCTTATTTTTTGCCAGAATTTGATGCAAAACTTAATTTCCCTCATTCTGGTAATGATATGTACAGCAGGGGTGGGGGGGTGGGTGGGTTGAGGTAATGATATGCTTTTTAGGTTCATGGATGATGAACCATTTTTTTGTGTGGGAGCCCAGCTGCTTTAGGCGCAAATCATATTTGTTAGGCAAACACTAGCATTTTTTTCCTGCACTTATTATGTAGTATGCTGTGCAAGGCTGCACTTCAGTACCTATCAACTACAGAATTTTTAGCTGAATGTAATAGCTAAGCATTTTCAATTTCTGAAGTATTTTCCTTCATCGTTCAAAATGTTCAGTTCTTTTCCTCTTCCTCTTTTCTAATTTCTCTTTCTTCCTCTTGTCTAGGAGATGGGGGGAGGGAGAGGAGGAATCAATGGAGATTGATTTAATGCCTCGTTCATCTGTATAACAAGCAGAGGTTAGATTGTTACCTTGTTCATCTAGTTCTCCTTTCTCGTCCATCTATTTTTTTCCTCCTGATCAATATTGCCCAATCCCTCCGGTGTTTCTTGTGCACGATTTTCTCCTGATCAATGGCTTCTACACGAGGAAGAAGATGACGCCATCTTCTGGTGTGTCAGGTTTCCCACTGCTGGGCTTTGTCTGTCAGTGATGCTACTCTGTCTTTCTTTTTGTTTGGGGTGGACGTAGAAAACAAAGAAGAACGTTATGGGCTTACCGTTTTTATTTTTCTTGGGCCGTTATTGTGCTTGCCGGGCTTACCATTTCCTGATAAATAAGAATCGAACAACATTAGAGAGGAAGAAAAAAAACCATTCGCATGTTTTCTGCTGAGTTGGCATTGAATCAGGCCGTTTGTTTGTTTTTGGACTGAGATGGGCATAATGCGAATGTTGTTTAAAATTGTAGATTAATATGCGATATATCACTCTATAAAAATGCAAATTGAAATTTGGCTTCTACATGTTATAATAAAAATAATAAATTAAACTTTGTAGTATGCTATATCTAATGTTATATTTGTTATTTAGGTAGAAGTTAAATTTCAATTGTTATATTATATATTAATCTATCTCAATAATTTTTTTTTAAAAAACTATAACTATTTAAATAACATGTAAACAACTTGAGTCATTCCCTAAAGAGTTTTAAAATGTTTTTCCACTTTTGGTAGGCAATCAGGAGTCAGGCTCCGACTTAATTGGATGTCCACATCCTCCTGTGGAGGCGGATGGCAGCGGACTCGCCTCGTGTGGGGAGGATAGTCAGCCTCACCTGCTTTCTGCAATGGCCACGCCTCCTCCATCGTGAGAGTAAGGCCATGCCCAATGTATAGCCTAAGACATGTGGTCTCATCTTATAGCTAGGCTCATAAGCCACAGTGGAGGTTTTGAGTGATCTTGTAGGGTGTCAGGGTGTCGTGTAGAAGATATGTTTGTCTTAGGGGAGGGAGAGCATGGCACTAAATAGCCGTTGTTGCGATGGCAGCGAGGTGCTCCTGCTACCCTAACGGTGATACGCCACTAAAATAGCGGAGGCAACTTTGTGGCTGCCGTTATATGCAAAATAGTGATAGTAACATCGTGTTAAGAAAATATTTTTATTTTATTGAGGTTTGGCTTTATTTCGAAATGATAAGTTTTTATTAAATTAAGCAATAATCTATAATTTATAATTTAAATAAAAAATTGATCTCACATAAATTAATTATATCTATACTATCTTTTATTCTACTATTGCAATATAACATCCGCATTCCGCTATACCGACTCTAATCCACGATAACCTGACAACTTTAGGAGAGACAAGGTGGTTGAGCATGAAAAAAAAGATAGAAAGAGGAAGGGACTGAATTGGGCCATGGTGACCTAGGGAGAATGACAAACCTACGTGCCAAGGATGACTTGCAGAGGACCTCGAGGACCTCCATCAGCACTGCCATCGTGCTCACTGGTCGGGGATCAAGCACCGGTGACGAGCTTGATTGCCGCCGCCACCATTGCAACCTAAGGTTGAGCATCCCCATAGTCGTAGGAGGATATTGACCCCTACTAGGTACACACGCATCTGACAAGCTTAGGTCAAGATCCAATGAGCTCTAGCTCAATGGGGTGTCTTTGACGGGTAGGGGAAGGGTTGAGCCAGCCACTGTGGAGCTTGTTGCCGCTGTGCTGAAGAGCGAGAGAGGCAATGACTATAGAGCTCATCACCGTAGCGTCGAAGAGGGAGAGAGGCAGTGAGGAAGAGAGGCGTTGATCGAGGATCTCATCACCATAGCGTCATAGTGCCGAAGTGGAAGAGGTGGTAGTGCTGGAGAAGGATTGGCGGCGACGATGACTTGGGAGGTACCATGCCACCGATAGGACAAGCAGCGTGGCGAATGGGAAGACCGAGGACAGAGGGAGGATTGGCGTCGGACAGTGATTTTAGGGCTGGAGTGGAAAAAGATAGGGATAGGGTGAGACTAACATTAATGTTACATCTGTATTTCGTTTTTGGTTTTTATAGGTTCAAAATATAAAATTTTTAATTGATTCGATGTACTAAATATTAGATGGACTAAAACATAAATAATTAGAGGCCGAACCACTAAAAGTTTTTTTTATAGTGCTCTTCATTATATGTGATGTGGTCTTTATGTGTCTTTAGCCTACATGACATGTATTTGCACCAAAATTTGGTAAACCCCGTGAATAGATTGGAGAGCCAATCGGCCTAGTGAGAAAAGTTCAATTGATACAGGGAAAGAGCCGATTAGACGAATCGAGGAAAGATTCGGTTAAGTTAAAAATAGAAAATTATTTAGATGAGATCGAATCTAAGGAGTCATGGAAGCCATAACAGAGTATTTTATCTATATAGGAGATATCTTGTAAAGATAAGCATGTTTAGTTATTTTTATTAACTTCCTTAGATATATTTTCTTTTTATGCTTTTAGAAAATAACATTCGATATTTGTTGTAATCGCATCGGACTCTTATAATTCTAGGATATAAATATAGACCCCTAGAAGCTTGGAATTCATTTCTCGATCAAATACATCTTTGACATATCGCCACCTTAGTTTATGTAGGTTTTTTACCGACGGGTTCTGCCTCTCGACGTTGGGTTGTATCGGTTAGGTCTGAACTTCAGCGAAAGGGTAAGTCCCACAATTATCCTGGTGTATTCGCTTTGTCTAAGATTATATCAGTTATATTCGACTTCTTAGTTTGATCGAATGTACCACATCATGTCTACGTGAGATCTATCAGCTTACTTCTTTTATCATTATTAGTCTCGTGTTGTATCGGTTAGGTTCAACTTAATAGACTGTTGATAATAGATTAAGCCATAAGCTAAAAGGTTTTTACTTAACTTTTTATCAGAGTAGCTAGCCAATGAGTTATTCACACATTTGCATTTGCAATGAAATTTTTCTAAATGTTTAAAACATGTATATAATATAAAGCATAGTATCTTGTTGTCCTCCATGACAACAAGTCACCATAAGCATCATAAGAACCATATTTCACTATTTTTATATCCCATTTTCACAAGCACATTTAAAAATCACAAAACTATACTCATGGCACTTTACTATACCACTTATAACCATGAGTATGATTAATTGATTAGTTTAAACTCTGTAGAGTTTGCATAGCTTTACCCACATGATATGAACAATCTAGTTTGTCTCATACCGGTGAATCACTACCACACTCTACACGTTGAGTGTAGTCTAGATGTTACAACAAAGCCTTTATATTGTCTAAAGCCTAGCCTTATACTAGTGACGGTAAGTGTGAATCCATTGCAGGTTGCAACCTAGTGCCGTTAGGTGGTGAGCCCACACCTTAAACCTAACGTCATGGTGGCAAACATCGGTTTGCCTGCTAGGCACTATACTGTTATATTGTATATGCTTAAATGTTCATGGCACTTGTCACCTCATGGATCACACACATAGGAACAATTCACTCATCCCATTATCATAGACACACATGGGTAGCTCTTCTGGACAACCCTACAATCCACTTGTACGCATTGCCCATACTACTTCGGCCAATCAAAATACAAAACTAGATATTAAACATCAGCTAAGGCCATCCCATACTAGCATATATGTTTATATAATAAATAATAGATGGTGATATAGAGTTCGGTCCTTAAACAACTTAGGCGAACACCCCTCCTATCGGTTGTGCAACTATCAACATATGTATACTATTTGCTGCCTAAGTCTAAAAATAAGTTTTTCATCATTTTAGTTCACAACTAACAAGAGGAAACCCCTTTGTCCAGAAGAAACATAATACCCAAATTAATATTTATAAAGTGAAATTTACATATTTCTAAGCATGGCTAAGTATATGGTATCTATATAACTATAAATATACTCAAAAGAGCACAAGCAGAGTTCTCTAAAAGTCAAAGATTACAATCAGCAAGAAATTCATGTTTCAAAGGTGGGATATGCAACAATTTGATCATAGCTACCATCATCCATAATTCAAACATCATAGTTATAAATATACACGTAATTTTATAAACAATATATTTTATTCCCTAAAACATGCGATTCGATTCGATATGGTCAAAGGAGTGAGGAGCACTTGTCTTGCTCTTCCTTGACTTGATCAGCAAGGAAAACTATTCCTTCACCTCTAACAATTTCATCCTCTACATGATTTAAGCGTATAAACTAAAAAATACCAAATATATGAAAAATCCAAAATACTCTAACATGAATGATTTTTATATAGTATATAGATACTGAATTAAGATGAAATTTTTTCTATTGTATCATTCTTTAATTTCAATTGAAAGATATGAATTTTAAGAGATGCAAGTATGAAATACAGTATTTATACTCTATACTAATTTTAACATGTATTTTAAGAGTTAGTTTGTCAAATTCTTATTTACGGAATTAAAGTGCACAGAAAAATGAATCTACCAAAATTTTATTTTACTTCACTTGAAGCTATGAAAAAATTTAGATGATTTTTAGAAGGTAGGCATCTTTTATACTAAATAAATCCTTTACTTATTATACAAATTTTATAGGTGTTTTCTGTACCATTTTCGCTAAATTTTAGTTTATAGGAATAAAGTTCATAAATTTTTGATTCCAAAAAAATTTGTTTCACCTAATTTGGAGCTAAAGTGAATTAGTTATGAATTTCTAAAGTTAGCATTTTTCTGTTGTAAATAAATCCTATATATATGTTTTCTCTGCATTTTGTGTTTTCTTTTACTGGAATACGCTTTCTAACAGAGAAAGCGTAAATTACTCAAATGCGAGGAATTTCAGAGAAACCTTTTCACAAAAGTCTTCGGCCCACAATGCAGTCTCGGGGTTAACTTACAAAGAAATTCCTATAGTTTTAAAGAATCGTAGTCTAGTCCAAACAGAGGCCGGTGGCAGCCGACGAGTTTGGCGGCGACGACGATGACGAACGGCGGCTCATCTAGCGACGTGGCCAAAAGAAAAAAAATGTGCGCCGTCCTCTTGCGCACCATTTGGTGGTCGCCTCGCTGACAGATGTGTCTTGATCCGGCGGCAGCAGCGTTGCGAGAGTCGGCGGGCCTCGGCATGCTTATGCATGTCGAGCTCCGGCTCGTTTCGGGGCAAACCAAAGTGTCCTTCGGGGCGCGGAACGTCTGGACGGTTGTGGAGCGGGCGGAGTTGGCTTGGCGGCGGCGGGAAGCAGCGGCGTCACGGCGTCGGCTCCCTCTGGTCTACGAGCGGCTGAAGAGATGTGTGCTTGTGGTTAGAGGGGTTTCTAGGAGGTCACTAGATCGAGGAATTGGACTGCGACTCACCGGAGAGCGAAAAATCGACGGCGAGGCGCACGGCCGGAGAGGAAGAAGACGACCCGATTCGGGCGGTTCGGGGCAACCGGGGTCTTGGGGTTTCGGCTTCAGGTTCCTAGGTCGTAGAAGACCCACACGGCGCAGCGGCTCGTCCAGGGCTCCACTGAGGCGACGGAACGGCGAGTGCGACGCAGCGGCGGTCGCCGATACCGAAGACGACGGGGGGTGCGACGCGGCGAACTTGACCTGCGAAATATGGAGAGTAAAGGGCAGGATTAATTAGTCATCTTATCTGGATCACGTTGCTTTGCTCTTCTTGCGGCGAAGCTCACCGTAATGACGTCGGCGACGATCAAGCACTCGCCGGCGACATTATAGACGCCTCTGTTCCCGGCGATTCCGAAGTGTTTTCTCTCAGTTTCTCTTCGGAACAGACTGATGGTAAGGACAAGAGTGTGTTGGCGCAGTGACAAGCTAAAATGGTGGAGATTGGCGTGGAGAGTGACGACCTAGGTGTCAACCATTGGCATTGCCACGTTTGGGGTTATGTGGATGAGTTCCTGGGCAAGGGAGTGAATTGGCTTGTGTTATTGAGGTTAAAAATTGGGTCTCATAACCCCTAGGGCCCATTGGCAGTGAAACAAGTGTGTGGATGGCTCTAGAAGTTGTCTGTGAACAAGTATGAGTAGCAGTTTTGCACTCTTGATTTAATCTAGAATATCTGAGTTTTAAATTGAGCCCAATATACAGGGAGTAGAAAAGGATGTGATGTAGCATTGTGCCAAGTCCCAAGGTCAATGGCCTTTCGGTTTTACCATGGTTACACTGGTCACTGCAGTCAAATGTCATTTGGAGTTGTTGCATTTATCATTTCATGTGTCTACATTGTGAATTAAATTAAGCCAAAGATCCAGGTGGTTGAGTACAACATGGTAGACATACTGACCAAAGGGTGTTTCTAGAGGAGTTATGGTTGAATTATGGTGAGGTTGGAAAGTAGGCAATCAGTTATTTCAGTTTTCCTAGATTTTTGCTGATTTGAGTATTTTAACTGAGGTACTAATTCAAGAGATAAAATTAATACAAAATTAAAGTAGGCTATATGTGTTGTGTTGTATTTTAAAGAATTTTTCCATGATTTAATACAAAATTATGAGTGAAAGATAATCAGAGGACTTGAAGCGTGCACTTGATCTCATGCCGTCTGCGTGTTATATATAGTTAGAAAGAGCCTCTGACATAGCTTACAAGAATAGAAGATGTGCCATATGAAAGGTTCTTTAACTTTTCTAATTACAGAAGATTTACATATTAGAAGAGGCGTTATATAGAAGGTTCTTAACTTTTCTAATTACAAAAAATTTATATATTAGAATAGACGCCATATAGAAGTTTCTTAACTTTTCTAATACTCTCCCCCTTAATTATAATTTTTCTAAGTTGAGATGGTACTTAAAATTCTCTAATTTTCGTACACTCAAGGTTTTGGTAAAACCATCTATCACTTGATCTTCAGAAAGAACAAAATCAATCTGAAGTAATTTACTGTTTACCCGTTCTCTGACAAAGTGAAAATCAACTTCAATGTGTTTAGTTCTAGCATGGAACACAGGATTTGATGAAAGATATTTGGCCTCCATGTTATCACACCACAACCGTGCAACAGGCGGGCTGGATACCTTTAATTCTTTCAACAAAGTCTGAATCCAAATAATCTCAGCAGTTGCATTAGCCAATGCCTTATACTCAGATTCAGTACTTGAGATTGATACTGTAGCTTGTTTCTTTGTATGCCATGATACAAGATTATTTCCTAAAAATACTGCAAAGCCACCTGTTGATCTTCTGTCATCAGGATAGCCAGTCCAATCAACATCTGAATATGTACTTACCAAGAAGGAAAATGATTTGTTTATCTTTAGACTAAGCTTTGTACATGACTTGAAATATCTCAATATTCTTTTAATAGCTGCCCAATGTACTATTGTTGGTGCATGAAGAAATTGACAAACCTTATTTACTGAGAAAGCAATATCAGGTATTGTCAATATAAGATAATGCAAGGCTCCTATAATACTCCTGTATCTTGATGCATCTATAGGACCAAACGGATCTCCTTCATAAACTGAGAGTTTATCACTAGTGGATAGAGGTGTGCTTACCGGCTTGCAATCTGCCATATTTGCTCTTTTCAATAGATCATTTACATATTTTTCTTGTGTCAAAATAATTCCATGCTTAGTCTTAGCAACTTCGATACCGAAGAAATAGTGTAAGTCATATAAATCTTTTAATGAAAAACCATTGTGGAGATCCTGAAGTAATACGGTAATTGCCTCTTGTTTAGAACTAACCACAATTATGTTATCAACATAAATTAACATGAACATAACGATGTCACCCGTACTGTAATAGAATAAGGAAGTATCGGCTTTGGATCCTTTAAAACCAAGGGTATAAAGTTTCTTACTTAACCCTAAGAACCATCCTCTAGGCGCCTGCTTCAATCCATATAGTACCTTATCTAACTTGCAGACATAGTTTCTTCTAGAATTGTCCTCGTACCCAGGAGGCTGCTTCATATAGACATCTTCTTCAAGAAGCCCATGCAAGAAAGCATTGTGAACATCCAATTGTCTAATAGTCCAACCCCTGGACACAACAAAAGAGAGAACAACTCGAATAGTGATAGTTTTAACAACAGGACTGAAAGTATCTTCATAATCAATACCAAACAGTTGCTTAAAACCTTTTGCAACCAACCAAGCCTTGTATCTATCTAAGCTGCCATCTTGTTTACGTTTGATTTTATATACCCACTTGCAGTCAATAATATTACGCTCTTTCTGAGGAGGAACCAAATGCTATGTTTTATTTTTCATTAACGCATTATATTCAACATCCATTGCCTGTTTCCAATTATTATCCTCTAATACTTCTGATAAGTTTTGTGGCTTACCGGTTGTTGTTAAGAAAGAATATTTAACCGTACCATGGGTGTAGCGCTTTTCCTTGCGAATACCACTTTGTAAATGGGTCTTCGGCCTTTGATGTAGCTCGCCCCCAGCCAAAGGTGCCGTAGAAGATCCCAACATGGTATCCAGAGTGGATACGGCCGCCGAAGGCTCCGGATTCAGCGCATTGATCGTGTCAGGTGCGCCGGATGCAGAATCACCCGCACGCGTTGGAGAGGCGATCGTTTGCCCAGGCGATGTGTCATGGAATGATACGCCGGGCTCGGACTCCTGGGCAGATACACCTGCGGAAGTCATTGGAGGCGCAGGTGAATCGCTTTGGGCGTATGTGATGATGGCAATTCCTGTATGACTTCATGCGCTAGAAAATTATTGTTAGCAGGATTAATTGGAGAATTAGCCACATGATCACTTATGGTACGAACCCCACTAGTCGGATTTAACAAATAGGTAGGTAAAAAATTAATTTTATCTTGAAACCTACGACCAATATTAGAACCAAGAAATTGAAAGGAAAATAGAGATTCATCAAAAGTTACATCTCGAGAAATGTAAACCCTTCTAGAATCAAAATCCAGGCACTTAAACCCTTTATAAAACGGACTGTATCCTAATAAAGTGCATTGCTTGGAGCAAAATTGGAATTTATGGGTATTGTAGGGTCGTAGATTAGGCCAACAAGCACATCCGAATACATGAAGATAGGAATAATCTGGCTGTTGGTTGAACAACCAAAAGAGAGGCGTGTCATATGATAGTAACCGACTAGATGTTCTATTTATCAAATGTGTGGCGGAAAGAAAGGCATCAGGCTAAAATTTTAGTGGTATGTTGGCATGAGCAAGAAGAGCTAGACCAACTTCGATGATATGACGATGCTTGTGTTTGGCTGTCCCGTTCTGCTGATGTGTATGCGGGTAGGAAATATGGTGTGTGATGCCAACTTGGGCAAAAAAGGATGCAGTTTTTGATATTCACCCTCAGTCGGTCTGCATTGTTATAATCTTACGATTAAATAAGCGCTCAACAAGAGATTGAAATTCTTAAAATTTGGTAAATACCTCGTATTTAAATTTAAGGAGGTAAATCCAGGTGAACTTACTACAATTATCAATAAAACTCACATAGTATTTGTGTCCACCAACTGATTTGGGCGCAGGACTCCACACATCAGAATAAATAATTTCTAAAGGATGCTGGGAAATAGAGCTAGAATGAGGAAAAGGTAACTGACGGCTCTTAGCTTTTTGATATGCATCACACACCGAATATTTATTTGAATCTGCTAAAACAGGAAGATTAAATTGGTTGATAACTTTTTTTCACAATCGGAGCAGCCGGATGATCTAAACGAGAATGCCATCTATCAAAAGAAAATTTTGCAACTCCATAGGTTTGCTTTATTGTGCGCCTAGCAGGAAGAGGATAGAGGCCACGATCACAACATCCCCTAAGTAGAGATTTTTCGTTGCCTGATCCTTAATCAAGAAAAAATCAGGATGAAATTCTATAAAGATAGAATTACCAGATGTGAGATGATGAACTGAAATAAGATTTTTGTTGGCCTTGGGAACATATAGGACATTATTGAGATGAAGATCACGACTAGGGGTTGTAACAATAGAATGACCAATGTGATTGATTTCCATAGCTGCCCTACTCGCCGTGTGGATCTGATCGTGGCCTTTGTACCTATCATGGATCGACAGTTTTCCCAAGTTACTGGTAATGTTATCTGTAGCACCCGAATTCATGTACCAGTTGGTGTCTACTTCATAGGATGTAGATGTTGCACCTGTATATTTTTCTTCTGGTACGAAATCTTTGTCAAATCTGTACCAACATATATCATCAGTATGTTCTTTTATCTTGCAAACCTGACACCTAGGTATGTTGTTAGGTCCATGCTGCTGATTATTTTGTGGGCCTTGATCCTGCTGGCGCTGCCCATTGCTTCGGCCACGTTCGTGAGATGAAGCACCCCCACGCGAGCGCCCTCTGCCTCGTGTGCCTTGCAACGCACTGTACCTCTGGTTGGCGGAATTAACCGAGGAACGGCTATCAGGTTGGAGAAGATCCATACGCTGCTCAAATGAGAGCAGCTAGGAGTACATCTCTCCCACACTGATCGGCTCAGTCCTGGTGACTACAGCTGAGATGATGGGATTGTAGTCAAAATTGAGGCCGGCGAGAACATAGGAGACCAGCTCATCGTCGTCGATGGCCTTGCCAGCAGACGTGTTCTCATCGGCGAGAGACCGCATCTTAGCGACGTATTCTGCCATGGAGAAATTGCCCTTCTTCGTTGTGGCGAGCACGATCCTAGTGTTGACGATGCGTGCTCGTGACATCGAGGTGAACATGGCCTCGACAATACTCCATACTTCAGCAGCAGTCTTGCAAGCAGTTAAATGAGACAAAATATTTGGAGTGATAGAAAGAGCAGCAATCTCAGGACCTGTTGATCCATAGCACCCCACTCAACATAGAGCGGGTTCTGCACCACTACTTCTTTACCATCTGCTGTCATCTTCATAATAGACGCGGGGGTCTTTGTGGCACCTATGAAAAATCCCTCCAGGCTTGCGCCCCTCACGATGGCAAGTACTTGCATCTTCCATAGTGTATGGTTGTTCTTGGTCAGCTTCATGGAGACAGCTTGGCCGACCAAAGGATTGATGGTGGCGATGTAGAAGGTTGACATGGTGAAAGATGGATTTAATTTATTATTGTTTGATAGCTCTGATACTATAAAAGATAATCAGAGGGCTTGAAACGTACACTTAACCTTGTGTCGTCTGCGTGTTATATATAGTCAAGAAGAGTCCCTGACGTAGCTTATAAGAATAGAAGAAACGTCATATGAAAATTTATTAACTTTTCTTTTCTAATTATAGAAGATTTACATAGTAGAAGAGGCTATATGGTTCTTAACTTTTTCTAATATTGAGTGGCATCTGTAATACAAAATTACATACGGCTCTAGAAGCTGTCTATGAACAGTTGTGAGTAGCAGTTTCACATAGCGTCCTCTAGTGTTCTTCTGCGATAATTTCTCATTAGACAATGTTAAAACTATCCAATGCGTATTGTAAACTTGACAATCATTTTATTCATAAGAAGAACATATATGAGGTCGCAAGATTTAGAATAAATCTGACAACCACACGCATATATATCACACTTAGTGTATAGAATCAATTATGCAGTTAAGATCGAGCTGGTTAGATTTACCTTTGCTCATATTTCCAAGGGTGCAGTTAAGAACAAGGGGCTTCTAGATCTCACACCTTAACAGCAGCAACAAGAATATCGAGCAGGGTTCCCTATTTTCATCTTTACTTGTGAGGCCTATTTTCATCTTTACTTGTGAGGTCTCTAGTTCTCTGTCCTGTCATGAAGACGGTGGCCAGATCTGTTGTCCTCAACAGCAACGACTTACTCCCGCTGATGGTGACCGGGATGGGAGGCAACCGTGTAGAGGGAAGAACGATCTCACTCTTCGCGGTTGTCTCCCAGCATGCACCAGCAGCACGCCCACTAAGACAGTTTTTTGGGTTTATTTCTATGCTAAGTCACACGTAAAACGAGAAACACCGATTAATTAGTTATTAGCTATGATAAAATTTAAAAATTAATTTATTTGATTTTTAATAAAATATCTATAAAAAGTTTTTAAAAAACATCCCGTTTAATATTTTAAAAAACATGAGAGTAGATAAGGAAAAAAAACCTGAAAAAACACTGCTAGACAACAAAGCTATTAATAAGAGAAATAAAATACTCTCATACCACATAGTTACTATGGATTGCTATTTTATTTTGCTATCTAGACCAAAAGACCATATATCATATACATATATCACACTGTTAGAGTGCCAATTACTATTTTACCATACCGGGTGTTTAATAACTGCTCAGTGACAACCGGCCCAAGAGGCTACATATCATATGCATAATCTTTTTTTAAGACCAAAAGGCTAAAGCCTCCGATTTATTTGTTGGAAGGACTGGACTCACAGCTAGTTTTGCAGGGCAATCCCTTGGGAGTACAGAAATTACATAAGAGTCTTTTTTTGTCCAAAAAAAGACAAAACAGAGGATACGAAAAGGAATCAGATCCTTCTCTACCAGACCTCTGCAGTTGCCATAGTTGAATCTGATGACGACGGCGGCAATCTTGCCCACGGTGAGCTACAAACCGGAAGCGCTAATTAGCGCGCGCGCCGCCAGAGCGCCGAGTCCGAGCCTGGGCCCCACGCACATGCACCGAAACTTTAAAATCAGATCGAAGCTTCTAACTCTAGTTCGAATTCTTTCAACTCTAAATTTTAAAACTCTCGACATAAATTTGAAGCTTTCAACTTAAATTTTTAAAACTTTTAATTTAAAATCTGAACAATTGGAGTAAACTTTCTATCAATAATTCGAAACTTTCAACTCTAATTATAAAACTTTAAGTCCCAACTCAAATCTTCAAACTTGGAATAATTTTGAAACTTTCAACCCCAAATTTGAAACTGTGAACTGGAATTTAAAACTTTCAACCCAATTTATTTATTATTTTTATAATTATAATTATTAATTATGTACTAATTAATAATAATTAGCGCTAATGATAATCAACGCGCGCAACTGAAGAAGCCGGCGCGCGCATGCGCGGTAGCCGCACCCGCTGCAAACAGGATAAACCTCTGCACATTCCCCATTGGGCCTCAAAGAGGTTTTGGCTTTGGCAAACCAGATGGAACTCAGCTTCACCTCAGAAATACACCGTCGGAGATGAAACGAGAAGGCAACACTGCAACAGGTCCTCCATGGCTGCCGGCCAGAACGATCTTGCCGGAGGCGGAGAAGAAAACACAGGCAACTGTAATAGAAACCAACAAGCATATCTGGATCGGCCCAGGAGGTGAGCCATAGTTCTGGCCTCCAAAAAGGGGAGGTTGAAACTTCATTGGCGTGGCTTTTCGAACTCAATTGCTTGACAAATATGCGTCGCCGCCGGAGAAGATGAAGAAACCGCCACCGTTGGATCTTGCCAGCGCTACCAAGACTGGACCGGATCTGGCTATGACCCAGTTGACGACGGCGAGGAAGAACCCACAGGCGTGGTGAGCTAACGCCGGTGAAACTACCGACAACCAAAATAGACATAGCTACGAGAAGATTCGACATACAGGAAGAGCCCGACGGTGGATCTCCTACAAAGGAGACAGGAAAGCCGTCAGAGACGAAGAGGGAGAGGGATCTGGGAGGAAAGTGGAGGAAGAGTTTGTTTCCGCCCGAGCGTGTTGTCGAGAGCTCCCGAGCAGGCAGTAGCTTTTGGCGTTATCATATGCACATATCACACAGTTAGTGCTTGTCACCCAGGTGTATGAAAGCCAGGCCCAGGAGGCCACATATCATATGCACGTATGTGGCAACACACACTTACATGTGGCATGACCGCATGAAGGACTCCCAGCACAGCTGGGAGGACGTGTCGGCACGCACCTCTATCGACGATAGTCTAAAATTCACTGGGATCAATTCCCATGCAGTTTGAAGACTTTAAATACACACATATACATGAGAAACAAAATAGGGTTTTTTGTTACATACTCTGAATCTAGTATAATTAAACAACGTTACATGGCCTACAATTTACAAGTCATTCCAGAACTATTTCGAGTAGCGGCGACGAAATCCCATCCCAGAGGTCATCGAGCACCTCTGACCTCTCACTCTGGTGCCACTCCCGATGATGTGGGACTACCTCCAAGCCCCCAAGCACACACTCGTCGTCTTCCATGACATGCCCATCGAGCAGGTGCATCCGTCTCAGCCTTGGCGATGCCTTCATGACATGCCTGACAAAGCCGATTTGCCACCCTGCTGCATCGAAGCCGACAACAATGAGCTCCTTCAGGCAATGGTACTGACGCTGCTCTTCTTGCTCGTCTAGCCAAGAAGCCATCTTTTCTGACCTATTGTCAATCTGCACTCAAGTTTTAAAATTCTTGGTTACACAGATATATTCTAGAAAAATTAAAGATTATACTTAAGGAAAGAGAGATGGTTGTTAGGTTATGCATACATGAAGATGGCACGACTCCAAGACAGGCGCAGCATCAAGCAGGGCAACAACCCAGAATGCATCCCAATTTATTGGCACGTTTGCAACGAACAGCTTCTTGAGATGGCCCAACGGGTTGGGTACAGCTATTGGCTCAATCCACAACTGCACACATGAAAACTCAACTTAATTTCAGCTAGTGACAAGATGTCGCTACACTATCAGTTCATTTCATGAATATATGATTGCGTACCTCAGGCCCTTTGAACTGCAGAACGAGGCTCTCTATTGGTGGAATCCTCTTCAAGAATTTGCTCAGTGGATATGTTATGTTGCTAACAAATGGATTAACTTTGCTGTTGCCCATGGCTTTTAAGTAGTCCAAGCTTACATGCCTAAGTCGAGGCACCTCGCCATAGTACAGCTTGGTTGGCTGCAGGCCCTGGCAAGCAAAAGTTTCAAGGCAAGGCAGGGAATCCAGATAGATTTTCCCAAATTTGCAGTTGTCCACCAGCAGATTCTTTAACCTAGATGTTGGGACATTGATCTGAACACCAGCACGGTATTCTGGACAATATCTGATACTTAAGTCCACCAGATGCACACAGTTTGTCAAAGTACGATTAACCAATCCAAAGTATGAAGCTTTACACAAGGAGAGTTTGGTGAGCCTTTGAAACGTCAAGGAATTAAATGAACCCAAGGGAGGGCAATTGAACAGCGTGAGCTGCTTCAGCCGCACATTCTTGAATCTGTCAAATATATTAAAGTCATAGCAGATGCAGCAGTCTTCAACATTGAGCTCAAAATCCTCAACTCCCCACCTGGCAATCGCTGCAGTAACCCATCGCTGAATGAATTGGTTCCAAGTGCTGCCAAATGTTTGAAGCCTTAGCTTTTGGATAGTTCGTTGCACGCCATCAGGAGGCAGAAGGAACGCATTCACCCGCTTGACATAGCACCGCATGGCCTGGCGTTCATAACGTTCCAGGGCAGCTGTGAGTGGACCTATCCTCCTCGTCCACTGATCCATCTTGTCCTTCATGGCATAAAAGTCAGTCAGGTTTGGATCATCCCTCTCTGCTGCCACATATGGTGCCTTCTCTGCCTCATATGCCACCTTGGCTTCCATCAACAGTTGCTTCATCCTGTAGTAGCGTGGAGGGAGGAGGTCATCAATGGCAAAGTCATAACATGTGTGGGTGTGCCGAGGAAGATGTAGCCATCGCTTCGAAAGAATAGCGGTGGTTATTGTTGTGCGAGCGTCTAGCTTGTCAAGAATCAGGATGAGTATCTCGTCAGGTAAGCTGCTAATCCTGTCCCTGTAACTGTTGTGTCCGTTGCTCATACGCACCTAGTTAAGTTTGATAAGAAAGAGATGGAATAACAGTCAGCGAACCAAGCCAATAAGTAATTTACAAGTGTGTGAAAAAATTCTGAGACTAACTCCTTCGAGACAGCATCAAATTCAACAGCCTACATGGCGACATGAGCAAGGGGAAGGTTTAAGCGACCAATTTTTTTAGACTAAACTAAGACTTACTATGGTAAAAGGAACATATTGAGCTGCGTGGGTACCACTAACAATGAGTATTATTCCACTAATCATCTTGAGGCCGTCTCTGATGGCGCAACCCAGAATAAAAGGGGGAAAAACGCGTTCCTACTACTGACGATTGTTAAACACTACTTGTAGAGTACAGATCGGTAAAAAGATTTGATTCTTTTTAACAATTATAACTGTAAGGGCTTATTCGGATTGGAGGAAATTTGGAGAGATTATGGAGGAATTGAACTAAATCCTGTGAAAATCCTGTAAAATTCCTGTGTTCGGAAGAAGGCCTAAATATATTAAGGAGCTTTGATTGGGGACTGGCGTGCTGCCTTCTGTCTAAGAAAACGCTATAACAGTTGGACGGGGGAGAAGGGATACCCGCTTGGAGGACGAGGAGGCGACGGCGATGGCGACCGTGGAGACATCGTGAGCCCTCTTAAGCCGACGGTAGCATCGTGGAGTTGTCTCAGTCGCCATCGGATCTTGATCGTCGCTGGCTGGTTGGCTGACCGGGCGGGGGGGCGAGAGGCTGGATAGATTGGAGCGGGAAGGGAGTGAGCGGCGGCGAGGGATTGGAGAGGGGCGGGGCGCGAGCGCCGGCAGAGAGGATTGGAAGGGGCGCGAGGGATTGCAGGGAGGGGGAAGAGGATTTTTCGCTTGTCTCGGTCCGGACTCCGGAGCTGGGAGTTCGCAGAGCACGTTTAGGCACCGTTCTATTCTGGATGTTGGTTGGGTGCTGAGTACGATTTTTAAACAGTTATATAGAATGTTTTTTAAAAAATATATATAACTTTTTAAAAAAATCAAATAAACTTATTAAACTTATTTTTTTAAGTTTTTAATATATTATACTTTATTAATATTATGTTAATGATTCATTCCATTTTGTGTGCCGTGAAAAATCCTATCTGCTAACTTATTTGGAAGCACAAAGAAATAACAAATATCTCGCCACACTTAGAAAATTATTTAAAAATCATATTAATTAATTTTTAAATTTTAAATAATTAATATTTAATTAATTATATGATAATAGTTCACCTTATTTTATATCTTCTTTTTTTTCTCCACTTAAATTCAACTTAAATAATACGCGTTTGCAGGAGTTTATGTTTGTGTTCGACCAGAAGGAAATAACTTACAAGATGTAACACCAATGCCTATCCAACACAAATCTCATATCAAACCAGCCGCTCCCTTTATTAAGACAACGAATTGGCTCGACTCATTATATAACCGAGTAGAAAACGCTGGGTTTAGCTTGTTCATAGCTCGAGTCAACTTGTTTTAGCCCATGAACCGAAGAGAGTGGGTGATAGGCTATTGTGGGTAAGAATGGGAGGTCGTGCTGTCAACGACACCACAAGGGTGAAGGCTAGTAGGCTATGTAACGAGCAACGGCATGATGAAGCACAAGAATAATGGGGACAACAGTGAGCCGTGACTGTGAATGTAGGGAAGATGACTCTAGTGATGGCGAGCTTGAAGATGACTTTGCTTGGCCATGCCACTCAAGTCTGCATCGCCATCATGCTCGCTGCTAGCCGTGCCTCACCTGCTCCTCCCTGCTCATCGTCGGTCACGCTCTCACCTGCTCGAGCCCCCTTATCACCACCCTGCCTACCGCCTCTCACGCCCTCACCTGCTTGAGCTAGAATTACTGTCTACTTATGCTGCTTGAGCTTTCTTCCACTACTTGAGACTGTGGCCTCACCCTTTTTTCCATATTTTCCTGCTTAAGCTCGTGCTCAAGTCACCGCCTCTTGCTACCTGAGCTCCTACTGTCACTAGAATGCTTGAGCTTGTAGCTTGCATTCCTCGTCTCATCCTAGGGTCTTGCTCGTGACTGTAGTGTTAATTGGATAAGGTTGATAGGTCCTGCGCTGCTTGGATAAGGTTGCCTCAATAAAAAGGTCACGATGACCTAGATTTGGTGAGGTGGCGTAGGCTCGGCCACTTAGGGATGGGTGGATGGCTACGATTAGCACTAGAACAATGCAATTGGGCTAGGTTGCTGGCTGTTGAGCGCTGCCTACTGCTTTTCTTAGCTCGTTGAGCTCGTGAGCTACTCACGAGCTAGCTCAAGTTGGCTCGTTATGTTTATCAAGTTAAAATGCTAGCTTGGCTTGGTAAGAAAACATAATAAGCCGAGCCAAATGAGCTAATGAGTCATGAGTTTTTTTTAACCCTAGATTAACCTTACAACACAAATTGCATCACTCTTTATGAAGCTAGTAGCACAGAACTAGAGATAGCAATACATATGTATCTAGGAGAGGAGGAACAAGTGAACATATTAAAGATGTGGAGAGCGAAGTGGCTTTGTATGGCAAGACTATAAAGTACAAACAATGCTCGGCTGCGATAGACCATGTGGTGATGAAGGGTAAGTGAAGGATTTGGCACCAACGAACCAATATAGTGGTAAAAGGCGAGTGAAAGCTTCGTGTCGATGAACTGTACAATACCATATGAAATTATAAAAGATCCGCATCAATCATTTAAATAATGCAAGATAGAGCGATGAATATTAAGATGATATCAGGCATTGATTAAGGCAAAGTTATAATTGATTTGAGATTAATGTGTTTAATGAGGTGTAGATGAATAGTTCCAATGGTGAAATAGAGTTGATGTTGATAACCCTTAAGGTAAAGCAAGAATATGGAATGAATGTGTTTCTAGAAGTATAGCTTTTCTATTTGTTTTTTTAGTATAGAAATAACATACTATTAAGATGCAACGTTGATATGTTCATTATTGTCTCGGTACTCAAAGTAAACCTTCTAAGTGTCTACTTGAGAGAAATTCAATCCTTAGCATGTTCTCTAAGAGATTTTAGAGTTTGTTGTTGGTTGGGTTAGGTCGACCTCTCAATAAACTTTTCATAGAGCTAAAGATCGTCAAAAACAGACTCCAAAGCAAGGAGTTATAACTATTTTTAGGGCTGTTGGCACAATAATTGTCAATACCCTTACGTCGCATACGAAGGCCTGAGAGATCTTCTTAACTTCAGTGTAGGTCATAGCTTGATTCGTTGAGGTCATGCTAGTCAATTTAATCCTACAACTGATAAGAAACATGGAAAAAAGTTAAAATCATGAGCTAATCGACCTAATAGCCGATACGAGCTCCTTACATCAACCGATAGCTGATGGAAATGATAGCACCTACGCACTAGTGACAAAACTGATGTGGGCATAGAGATGCATATAAAATGATATAGACGAGTAAGCTTATCAACTAGCTTAGCTGGTAGAAGAAACGAAACCTACTAAATCACGACAGTAGCCTTAGTAAAAACAATTTTGATAGATCAAACTAAACCGAGATAATATAAGATTGAATCTAGTAAAACTAGATTGATCAATAGCAGATTAATCGTTAAAACAAAAGATGAATATCGACTAGTGGTCCAATATGTGTAAAGATAGCTTATGATAACAACAGTTAAATTCGCTAGCAGATCGATATGTATTAAACTTTAAACTTAATTATAAAGATACATCATCGCCTAGAATTCCAATGAAACGTTGAATAAAACCTATAGACTTAGTAGGACTTAAATAACTAGCAATAACTTAATTGATCAGACCTAACTGAGACAATGTCAAATTGAAGATAATAAAATAATATCTACTTAGTCGATAGATCCTATGCAAACATGATGGTTATACTAGATCAATCTAAGTGATCGAAACGATGCAGTCTTAGACAGAACTGATATATGAAGTTAAACCAGTAATTGTATCAACCAAACTAGATCAATATAAGAGATCGAAATGATTCAAATTTAATGAGACTAGTTTAGTCGATACAACTGCTAGATGACGGAACTCATCCCTTCGCTAGAGATCAAAACAATGCATCCCTACGTCGAGAGCCAAAACCTGCCGAAAAACCTAGAGAAGTAGGGTTGGTGATACGCCAAAAGTATTGTTGTATTGAATTGTGTCTTCTTGTTTTCACAGTAACACAGGGTTTATATTTATATCCTACGATTACATAAGTCCTAGACGATTACAATATCCATGGCAACTACGTAACAAACACTTATGGATAAAATAGAAACTAACAAATCTTTCTAATTATAATACAATATTACCTAATTACCATAAAATATCTCTAAAGATAATTTTCTTTGTCTTCCACAAATCGGCTTGATCTCAATCATTCAAGGACCCATTGATCCACCCTAACCTAAACTCAAACACGCCAACCGATCCGTCAACCATTTGCTTCAACCGATTCATCAACCATCAGCTCCAGCCGATCCATCACCATCGGCCTTTGTCAAGAACCATTGACTTTTATCAAACACAATAAAGTTGTCATGCTGATATGCTGGTCTGTGCTAATTTTTATTGTTAACATTTGGATGATGTTAGGGAATAATGGATACTCTGGATATTTTGGTCGGATACTTCAGTCCAACCTTGCTATTTAGACAGATAAGCTTCTTTGAAGTTTTCGAAGATTTTGAGCGGATACTCTAAACTTTAAATCTGTTTGTTGCATAATCTTATAAATTTGATCGAATTTCTCATATAGTGAATCAGCAACGATGACACCTGTACTAGTGAATTAAAAAAATTTAAGAGTAAATTTTAGAAAAAAAAACTAATATTTTATGGTCAAGTTGCAAAAAATCATAAATACTATAACTTGTACAGGTTTTAAGGTTTAGGGTCACAAAACTCAAGGTTATACATATTAAGCATGTATTTACTTAAAATTTTCGTCTTTTAAAGTTTCTATGAAAATTTTTATTATTGATTTCTTAATAGATGGTTTAGTTCTTTCCTATTTAAATAATATTGTTTCAAATAGATCTATTATATTATAAATTATAAAGATAACTTATAAAGACATCTTTAAAAGAAGCTATTATATTCTCTCCGATGGCTTAAAAATTACCATATTAATTCAAAAAGAGATATTAACCGTTAAATCTGGTCTATATATATTACAATGATATAGATTAGTCGATATAATTACTTATAGAAATATAAATTAAGAGTTATATATAAAATCCAAATGTAATTATACATGTATCGTGGTATTTATAGAAATAAAATTTTAGAGCTGTATATTAAATTCAACTCTACGTAAATTATCTAGCTCTATGCAAAGCTGCTTAGAATATTTTTCTAGTTTGAATAAAGTGGGGTAATATGAAATGCTTAAACCATAAAAGCTATCTTTATATGCCACATGTCATAATACTTGTAGTTTTTTGTAAAATTTGTGAAAAATATACGTGTAGATAAATAAACAAAAATATAAAGAAAAGATGAACAAGGTGCTTGGTCTTTATTCGCTGGTTTCAAGGTTACTGGATGCATATTTGTTTATTTGATAGCATTTGGGAGAGATTGCTTCTTTTGTGCTTGTATTTATAGGGAGGGAGATACGTAACTCATCTGTCACCATATAAATCGGAGACAAAATCATATTGGGACAAAGTATAAACTGGAATCTCACATAGGAAAATAAGTTTCCTATTCTGGATTTGTTTATTATTACAAGTTTACTTTCGAAAAAGAACCCGTTTCTAAAATGCCATAAATATAATCATATTGCATTTTGTATCCCAGATTATTTTATATTTTACCCGGGCGAGCTGCGGACCATTAAGCCGGTTCCCTTCACCAGTGTGGCCAAGGTCCATCCAAAGCGGCCCACGGAGAGAAGCCAAGGCCTAGCCGAGGCCGAGCATGTGGCTCCTGGAAACAATCCATCCCGATCTTGCTACGCGCCTACGCCCCTTCCCTCTCCTCCCCGCCGCCGCCATTCTGCTCCGGCGCTGCTCTTGTCCGACCTCGCGCGTCAGGTTCGCAGCTTGAATATCTGCCTCGCCTTCATCTTGTTTGATCAAAAGCCAATTATCCCTTTTCTTTTGCTTATGTTTCTATGTGGCACTCCTATTCGTTAGGCTTTAGTGATGCCATTGAGGACACCTCGACAGGCTGAAAGGAAAGCTCCTTGCTAGATCGTTGGAAGGACAGACGTGAAATCGGCTTGGAAGTCTCATCTATTCCTCCTTTGACGCGGTGACCACGCCCAGTCTCCACAAGCCTAAGTCGATGCCCCTGTCTCTCTTCGTACCCAATACTGATGCAGGCAATGACTACGTCCCTGATTGCTGGGACTTGGGCAGCAGACTCTTCATCATGGAGAGGTTCCCCAAACCTGAGGTTGGCTGCAACGCGCAGCAGCAGCACAGCGATCAATTCGAGGCATTCGTCTACCACAAGACTAGATCGAGAGGTTACATCAAGTCCTGGCACTGCCAACTCCTTCCTCCGCCGCCGTACGTCCGTGAACCCAGATACTGGGAGGACGATCGCCGCCTGGAGATAAGCTCCTATGCAGCGCTTGGCACCTCCAACATTTGCACATCCATCAATGGCGTCGGCACCTACCGTCTGCACATAGAGAGCCAGTCATGGAAGGAAGTTGGCAAGTGGACTCTGCCATTCCGCGGCAAGGTGGAGTATGTGCCTGAGCTCAAGCTATGGTTTGGCCTCTCTGCAGAGCACCAGCATTTGGCTGCTGCTGACCTCTCCTCATTGGAATTGGAGTCCCAGCCACAGCTACTGGGGTTCCCTTGGAAGAAGGAGCTTGACCTGCCGGAGGAATGGAACCTGGGCTCAGGCAAGTTCTGCATCGCAAGGTTCTTCCACCCTGGTAGGATTCTCAAAGGCGAGGAGTTGAGGGATGATGAGGAATTATCTGACCAGAATTGTGTTACTGTCTTGACTGGTGTGGAGGTGGCGCCGCGTGTCCAGGATGCCAACGTCAATGCAAATAGCAGCGGCGGTATATCGGAACTCGAGATGGGCCCTCACAAATCGAGATGTCACACTTCTAATGGCACTACCATCCATGCTATGTTCTAAATAATTTTGGGGCTTTGCTTTCAAGACTCCTGTTTTATCCATTATGTGTTACCTGAATAACTTTTGGAGTTGGACCGTAAGAGATAATGGCATCTTTACCTTTGGACTTAGATCGAGAGCCTCCCGGTGTTCACTGTATGCTTGTGGTATTGTTTCCTCGTCTCTTATAATGGCTGGTTCTAAATTATGTCTAGTAATGCATATATGGCATCTCAGTTCTCAGCCTGCAGTATTGAGTTAAATCATCCCAACCATCCTTACCACTGTTTATTTGTTTTTCCAGAGAAATTAGTGACGTTTTTTCTCGTTTTCGAAATTTAGTCAAGTTTCTGAATTATTTTCTAGTTGGTTTCTGAACTCTGTGGTCTTTCATACTGGGCGTTTTGTCGGTAAGGAATTTTCAATTGGTGCATTGACTAAATTATATATAAATAAACATGTTTAAGTTGCCATACTGAGTTGTTATCCTCTGATTACAAATTACTCCATCTAAACAGTACGGGAAACATGCTTTCAAACAAGCAATTTGGCCTCTTCCCCACTGAAGAAACAATTTGATCTCTCTCCAAGGAATTATATCTTTTAAATTTTGTCCAACAATATAAAGGATGCTATACTACTACTTATTTTACTAATCACATCCATTTAAATTTCTCTTCATTTTAACTCTAACCACTCTCCCCTCCCCATATAACACTAGTTTTTTTTCCTCTATCCTTAATTTCTTCAAAACAAACTAAAATCATTTTTATATATAAGGACGGAAATAGTAGTAACCATGCACGTGCAGTTGTACAAACACCATTTCCAAAATTCTACCGCAGCTACTAATTAATTGTCCTTGGTAGAGTAGGAAAAATATATAAAAAATAGTAATTCTTTTTTGTTCATCCAATATGGTTCGTTCTGCTTCCGTAGAATGAATCTTGCACGAATGTATGGAGCCGTGGAGTTTCCAACTGTTCCCCCTCAAGTCTCAAGTCACAAATAAGTGATGTTTTGGGTTGTTGAAATCAACCGTTTCAAATTTTAACTGCACATCACTTTTTCCGTGTTGAGTGTATCTGTGTATGTAGTGTATGCCTTTTCTCTGGTGTCCAGTGTATCTGTGTAGGACAATTTTATCATCAAAAGTAAATCTACACACTAAAATTTATATTTAAAATTTTGGTATCTCGAGATACATAATATCTCAAGTATTAAATTTTACACTACGATATCTTCAAATAGTAAATTTTTCCGTGTGTATTATGATGTGATGTATAACTGTTCTCCATGTTTAAACATGAGATTGTGAATCAAATCAAAAATATGCGGTGTTTTTGCTTTGCTTCGGTCACGTATTGCCAGATTTAAATTTGAAAATATACTTATTTTTACGTAGTTTTGCAGGAATATACTGGTTTAAAAAATATTAGGAAAAAGATACTGGATTCGCCGGTTGGATTGGAAGTCGCCAATCCATGTCGCCTGCGAGCTCACGATCGAGTGACTTTCTCAGCTCACATGATTTTGGCGGGAGAAAAGGAGCCAAAAAAATCAAGCAGCTAGATGGTCAGGATAGAGTATTGACTGGAGTGTTTAAGTTTTTTTTTTTCAAATATGCAAAAAAACTTGCGCATCTATTATATTAAGGCGGGGAGAGTTTATATATTTGACAAAAAACAACCTAAAAGGAAAAGGAGGTGAACGGAAACAAAGTAGATCAACGGAATGAAAGAAAAGAGTGGTCCGATGTGTTGCAGTCCAAAGTGAAAACATCAAATATAACAGTCATAAGTGAAACTTTGATAATGGTAATAATAAATAGTCATAATGCAATCCACTCTTTAAAAAATTGCTGCCCGCAATATCTTTGTCTACTTCCTTTTGTGTTTTTGCGTGTTCTGGTGTTCTAGATCGGCAACACGACAACTAATCTAGTTTAGAACTAACTACAAATCAGTTGACTGAGAGTAAACAAAACTCTCACTCACCAATTTTACCGTTAGATCTACAATCCTGGACAAAATATTAACGGGAGGCAATCCTGTAAAACTATATTTATGATAAAAAAATAGTAAATGATTTGTGATCTTAGTTAAAATTTTAGTTTGAGACTTTAACGGTTATTGGTATAAGTACAATTAACGTGGATTAGCTGTGATAAGTATTTCCTATAGTTCGGTGTAACGACCCGAATTCTATTTTAATTAAAAATATATTCCCAATAACTTGATTGTATTAGGTTTATGTGCCAAAAATTTCTAAATTTTATAGTTTCTTTGAACACCAACACCTCGAGTCAGAAATATCTTAAGATTCCACTCCCATCGTCCTTTCTTAAATTTCCTCTACATTCTCAAAACCTTAGCTCTTTAACGGTTAAATTTTCTGATTTCAAAAATTTTGATCATAGCAACAAATAATTTATTTATATCCAAAAAATCTAAATTTCAATCTCAAACTTCGACCGCCCCAACCCACATCATAATAATTTTTCGGACCATTGATTTATTTTCCTCCAATTAATTTTTCTTTCTCTACACAAAAGCAGACACATTCACACACTTCATTTTTTCTCTACAATTCACTATGGTGAACCACGAGCAAAACAAAGCAACAACATGCATACAACCACAACCCTACCCACTATCAAGACACAATCACCATACCATCACAGCACATACCACGCAGTTGACAAGCAACCACTATCACACACTATCTCCCATCCTCCACTCCATCTCCGTGAGCCCTCAATTGTGTTTTCACCAACAACTCCACTCCAAGCAAGGGACAATGACAAAGGGAGAGAAGCTTACAAGCAAAGTACATGCTTCTAGCACCATCCCTCCCTCTACACACACTCTACACACACTTAAGATAGCCGAATGTGAGTGCATGCACCGACCATGCATGTTGCCTCTTGATCTATCACGAAGCGCTGGAGACATCCACAAAAACATATCCACGCTCGCTCCTTCTCACTTCCACCCTAGCCAAGTAAGACGCACATGCGCACTTGTCCCGCACCACGCTACGCTATCATCGGCTGTGAGCCACCAAGGAGCCGATGACATTGTCTCGTGTTGACACCACTCTGGCAACCACGCCGACGTCGCCCTTCTCATGTTGCGCCTCCTTCCATGCCATCACTGCCCCTTCTCCTGCGCCTGTGCTGCCCCCTCTAGCTGCCTAGTGATGTTGCCCAAAGCCACTCCTAGTCGTGTTGTCAGCCCGGAGCAGAGCCCGGCCACCCTTGCCTGCGCGTTGCCTCCGGCGCCGTCGCCCATGTGCATGCCGCCACTCTGCACCTACAGTTGTACCACCTTGGCGTCCATACTCATCTAGCCACCCTCGACGTCCTTCAGCCCATGCGATGCCGGTGTGCATCAGCGTCACTCGTCACCTATTAATACCCACACAAAAGGGAATCAGAGAGGGAGAGGTAACGGGAGGAGAAGAGGAGGAAGATGAGAAAAGAAGGGAAACAAAAAGAAAAGAAAAAGAAGTAGGACCCACGTGGACCCTACTCTCTCTCCTCCAGCCTATCCAAGTACTTGGTCACCATAGACCACCCGTCACTCCTTACTGACATGCAGACCCTACCTATTTTCTACCACCTCATCTAAGTGTAGATCACATCCCCCTTCATTTCTTCATATGCCAAAGCCCATGAGCCAGCCTATTAGACTTCTCCTCTTTCTATAAAAGTCTATTATATCTCCCTCTAGGGGTTAATTTATTTTTTTTCTAATTATAATAATCTTTTTTTGTCTAGAAAATTAATTAATTCTCAAAATTTATATCTTCTCAATCAAAGCCCGATTGACTCCGTTCGTCTTCCAATATTTTTCTTAAAAATATTGATATACCTAGTAACACTCTTATTTATTTAGTGTTAAGTTGTATTTTTTAGGATTTTGTTCGGATTTCTTTCGTATCGCAAGTAGTTCGCCGCCAGAGAATTTTCAAATGTCGGTTTTGAAGAACTCCTCGCCAACCAAGACCAAGGCAAGACACCCTTTGATCATATTGCTCTTATATTATAAATATTTTTATTTCAAACTTGCATATTTAGCATACACATAATTTGTCTGGCCATCAATCTACAAGCACATGACCGATAAACTTTTCTACTTGTTACACTATTTTCGGTAGGACCCCAATAAATCAAATTCTTGTTGCTCCATCATAGTGGTGCCATAATACTTGCGCCCTCTGGACACAGATGTACATTTGTACCATACTTTATTTTATATTATAAATTTGTGTGCTAATTTGTTGTTACTGAAAATAGAGGGTTGTGAAAGATTTATAAAACCCGACTCTGAGAGTCGACGGTTTTTAAAAACAAAAAAGTTTTATGAGAAAACTTGCGGTATGAATCCTTTTCTATGTGGTTTGGTTTTGTAGTCACGCAATGAGACTGATTCCTTTAGGAAGTTTATTTAAGCATAAAACAGTATGATCATACGGATAGCATATGATGCCCCTGACAGATTAAGTAACTAAAACACGGTTGTCTTGCATATTAACAGTTGAGAAACGCTAGGATAGAGAGATAAAGACATTCTCCTGAGATAAGGGTTTGTTTTAACCATGAAATACGGTTAGTGCTATATGTTGTGTCTTGAGTAGACAAGGGCCTGAGACTGGCATAATACTTGATTTTAGAGAGCAGTCCAACTGTATGACATGGGATGCCTATGGGTTAGTTATGGAAAAGCATTGTATTAACTCTCCGTTGTAAGAAATATATTGGTCCGCATGTACTAGATAAAGTGGGATACTCACGATGTGTGGGTGAAGCGTGCAACTTTTATAGAGTTTAGTTAAACTGTTTAAACAGTCATACTCATAGTCATTAACGAATGTGAGATGTTTCTCATAGAGTAGATTTACTTTGAAAACACCTAGGATGGGAGTCGTTACCAGAGTATTTCTTTATGACGGACGGCCAACCTTCGTGGTTGAGAATAGGTATGTATGATCTAGGGTCTCGGATGGCACCATGGGGCTAAGATGGCCAAGTTAGGATGTTGGCTGAGAAGGCCAATTGTGAGACTAAGAAGGCCGAGTTTAGGTTGGCAAGTCGAAAAGACTATACTTGAAGCCGAGAAGGCTGGTTAACCATGAGATTTAGTTAACGGTTAATTTTGAGAAAATATTGGTTTATGATTTTGAAAGAGAAAAGAAATTGGTGAAGGAAAAGATGTTTTCAATTACTAAAATTTGGCTTTTTCTTCTCGAGTTGTTGTAAAGCTACTCACGGACGAATCAAGATAAGATGTCTCCCTCCGAAAAAATTATTGAAACCTACACTTAGAAAAATGTTGTAAATAACTGATTTGATAAATAAACCTGAGCCTTACTTTGCAGCTTGTACTTGCACATTTCCCGTGGCATGTAGAGTACGAAAGTACTTACCCTCATTGTTATTGTTTTTCTCCTCTTGGCTTAAGTTTAGGTAGAAGATGAAGGTTTGAGTTTCATCCTTAGACCCAAATTATTGCTTGTGGAGGGTGCCCTAGCTTCGCTGAGTTTCGCTGCTGCTATCTCTAATTAAAGGTTGCAACTCAGGGATTACCCAAAGCTGTAATGTGAAGAGATATTATATTTATAATGTAAAAAAATCTTGAATTAATTTATCATGTTACCATTGGTAATAGCATAGTGATCCTGATACTTATCTCACGATTCCGTAGGGAAATGGCTTGTCGTTTTTCTATGGCACACCCCTTAGTGTCATTGGTACGTTGGCATAGGGCGTAGGGTGTGATAGTATGTGTGCAGGTTCTTATAAGTTAACCTTGTTAATGATGGATCGGAACTAGAATTAAGAGGGATTTGAGATCTGAAGTAATGAAGGATACCAGGTGATAATGTTGAATACAGGTTGGTACATGACGGACAAGCACCGTGTGGAGAGGTCTTCATAATGAGTTTTACAAGAACAAGTGTATAAGTGTCAAAAATTCACGAAGAAAATCAAAGAAAAAAAGAAAAGAAGAAGAAGAGAGAAAAGAGGCATCCCAAGCCAAGGTGGCCCACCCAGCCTCTACTTCCTCTCCTTTGGCCCGGTGGCCGAAGATGACAGCTTGGTCTAGCGTCGGAGGCCTAGCCGGTGGGTGCGAGCTAGCGCGTGCGCATGAGCAGTAGTGGGCATGGTCTGGCATTGTGTCGGCAGTTTAGAAGCAGTAGTTGCGATGGCCTAATGACACAACGGCCTAGCTTGATGCGCGCACAAGCGGAAGCAAAGGCATGGGTGATGCATGGGAGACATACAACAATGTGGCAACTTAGGGTTCGTCGTGCGGAAGGAGTCTATCTGAAGATTTAGCTTCATAGTTATATCTTCTACATTGACTATTGGGGTTATCTTAATCTAATTTTTCAATAACTAAGATTTTGATAGTTAAATTTTTACAAATATTTTAGAGATAAAGTAAATTGCTATATATTCACTCCCTCCATAGCATGTTATAGTCTTTCGATCCAACAATTTTATTGTATCAATTGAGTTACAAAACGTATCAATAGCTTGACAAGTAGCCATCCCATACATTATATAGCAAACAGAGAACGCACGCAGACTCTCAGTCTAAAAGTAATGATGCTGTTATTTTTATAGTCCAATTCCAAAAGTTCCTTCAACAACCATGGGGTGAAGCTAGGATCTGAGGTTGGGGGGAGGGTGGCAAGCCATAAGACCAAAGTCAATAAAAATCAAAACAGATTAGAGGACTAGTGACTACCGGACTAGTAAATGAAGGGCAAACTAAAGGTTATTTTGTTGTATTAGAGGAGAATAGAGAAGAAACTCACCTCCAGTCCGAGTTGCAGCCAATAGTGACAACACAGCGTCCGACGTTCTTGACGGTGAGACACACATGGCACGCCAGCACATGATCGTTGATAGAAGGGCGGAGTCATGGTGAGGCTTGCCACATGCAATGCATGATGTCGTCACCGATTGCCACTGCCATGTGATGTGAAGCTGAAGTGACAGGACGATTGGAGACTCAGAGTATCATATGAGGCTTAACAAAGAAGCTGAGGTGTTAGCATCCATAACTTCGTCGCCTCTATCTCATTAATTCTCTCGTGCATGTAGAGCTTGGACTAGACACTTTCTAATAGGCGTGATTGCTATACACAAGGAAGAGATGGGGGTGGGGGTCTTGGCCCAAATCAGATGAGGTCTTGGCCTATCCCGCCCTCTCCCCTTAGCTTCACCTCTATTGTCGACGCATATCTCTACTGCTGTAAAAGCACGTAGTCATCCGTCCTACCTTCGCTACACGTCATGCAGCGCACAAGTGCCCACGCTCTCAAGAAAAAAAATAAAACCAAAAAAGCCAACCACAGCTTTATACTCAACATCTCAATCACACCTAGGCCCATAGTTATATTATAATTTAATATTATGTTGCAAAGTACGTACCTTTTACGAGGAAATGAGAAAACAGGAGTCCTAAAAGCAAATCCTCAAAATTATTCATAACACTAAATCGAATAGTTCCATTAGAAGCATAACATCTCGACTTGAGAGGGATGCTCTGGAGGTTCGTTATCCCATTGCTACTGTTTCAATTGATGTTGCATCATGGACACCCCTCGGTGCCACCTCCACACTAGTCAAGATAGTAAAATAATTCTGGTTAGATCATTCTTCATCATCCCCCATCTCCTCATCTTTTAGAATCCTACAAGCAAGAATTTCTACCTATATTTTTTATAAAATAAATCGTACTATATTCACATCCCTTTTATAGCTCATTCTTAGTCTTTCAATTGATATCAAAACCTAGTTAAACTCGTTGTAACCTAACCATAGCAATATGCCAAGCTATAGAGAGATACTCTACAAAACCACCGGTTTTTGATAGAAGGGATTTTGTTTATTGAGAATCTCAAATGGATGCATACCTTTAGTCAATATGGTACAAAGTGTGAAAAAATGTGACAACGCCTTACACTATACCTAATGATGCGGCTATCACGTATGCCAATTTCGAGGAGGTTAATACTAACTTTAGTGTGTGAAATGCGTTGATTGCTTGATTGGGACATGGTGAGTTCAAACATGTACAACACCTAGTGTTTGTCCATAAGATTTGGACAATCTTATGCAACTTTCATGAAAGTACTAATAAAATCAAATTGGTTCATCAAAACCAATTCTAAAAAGAGTACCAAAAGTTTAAGATGCACATTGGAGAGTCTATTGATGATTACTTTAGGTGTTTTGATATGATTGTTTCAAACTTAAAATTGGCTGGCAAGATTCTCACAGATGATAAGAAAGTCTGCATTCTCTTGAATTGTCTTGATTGTGGTGTTTGGAAAATGAAAGCTATATCTATTACAGAGAGTGCGTCTTTGAGTGACCTTACTATGGACAACATTTATTTAAAGCTGAAAACCTATGAGATGGATATTCTTCATCAAAAAGGTCTTAAGCACTCAGTGGGTTTGATAGCTGATCCCTCTTCTAGCACTTCTGCAACTCTCTCAGCACTTGTGTGTAGTGTTTTTTCACTAACCGTTTTACACACAATATCTGAGGAGCAACTACAGGAGATCCTTGAATATGATCTCACTATTTTTATGCAAAAGTTCTCTAAGGCCTACAAGAATGTTAGAGATGGAAAGAGATATAGGACTAGCTACTTAATCACTTGTTTTGAGTGAGAAGAACCTAACCACATTCATGCAAACTACCTAAAGCTAAAGAAGAAGGATGACAAGAATCTTAAGTGATTCGAGGGTTAAGGGTGTAAAGCACAGAAGGAGTTGATAAAAAAGACAATCCATAAGGTACTAATAGCACTTGATAAGATCTAGTTGAACGAAGTTGACACTGACAACAACAATCAAGAGAAAAATGACAATAACTTCTTTGGCAAATGGTATCTTGCCAATAACAACAACTTCATCAACGTGTGTCTCATGGCACTCGAGAATGAGGATGACTCAAAGGTATGTCCTGATGATAACATCTCCCTATATGGATCTTTATGTGATGATTCTTGTTCTAATGATGGGTCAAATGATGGTGATATTAGTATGGAAAGGATAGATAATCTAATGATCAAAAATAGCAAAAAGTATAGGTCATTGAAGCTTAAAATTGACCTAAAATCTGATAATGAAGGAATGGCACTAGAAATTGCTATGCTTTATTCCATGATCCCTGAGGAAGATGCTCGTCTTTCATGTACTTCATATCTATCCAAAATTAATCTCCTCAATGATAAAATTGATTTATGTGCTTTAGAAGTTAGGAACCCTACTAGTGCTAGCGTTGCTTGCTCTATTTGCTATGAAATAAAACTAAACCATGGTTTACTTGAGTTTGAACTAAAAAATGGAAAGAAAAGTTTAATCACATTAATAGCCTTTATGAACATTGTAGAATAAAATATTGTAAAAATTATCCTAGACTTACAAGTGAAATTGATAAGATAAAATAACAATATGGTATGTTTAAAATTAGGAACACATTGCTTGAAATATATGCTTCTAAGTCACATGTACAATCCATCTGTTCTAATTGTGCTTCCTTAGAATTTGAACTAAAAGATACTAAATTTGCTATTAATTCTACTAATACTATTGATTCATGTATACTATACATGTCTCTTAGACTAGATCATACTAGCATAAAAAAAGAATGTGACTTAAGTGAGAAATCCCGAGCTACCCTAGATTAAGAGAACACATATCTTCAATAGTTTTTAGAGAGGTTTTTCTAAGAAAAAGAACCTTAACATGATTCTTGACCAATCCAAAGTGTGTAAAAACAACAAAGACATATATTCTGACTTTGCCGAGTCCCCGAGTATAGTTACCCATAAGATAATGTGTCACAGATGGTACCATAGAACTAGCTCAAAAACTCATATTCTTTAAGTTAGCTGGTTTCATCGAGGATACTAGCTCTAGTTTACCCAAAACAGTAAAATATATCTTGGTACCTATATCTAGCAAGTCTAAGTTTAAAAAGTCTATAGAAAAACCTAAGCCTATTAAAATAACCAAGCAAAATACAAGCATGTTGACACAACCAAGCCTATAGAGAAATCCAAACCTATTAACACAACTAAGGCTATAGAGAAACCTAGAATCATGTTTAAATGCATATTTTATGGAAAGGTTAGTCATTTAGTAGGATTTTACTTTAGAAAAGCTAGAAAAGAGTGCCAAGAATGCATTAGAACCTTAAGAGTCAATTGTAATACACCTATAAAAGTTTTTGAGAGGTTCGAGTGAGCTTGTCCTTATTGTTCAAGTGGTGTTCTTGCTTTCTTCATCGAAATGTGTATTCCTGACATGACTTGGTAGGGTTAGAACAAAACAGACAAGATCAGCATGCTCATCACTCTGTTGGTAACTCTAAAACTGCTATTACTTCTCGTATAACTCAGTACTAGATAGCTATGTCTTTCTTACTAAACTTAACACTAAGTCATCGAGATTTGATGTGTCTTGTATGTAAGGCTTTAGAGTGTAGAGAAGTGAACCATGGTTAGTGAGCTTAAGTTGTTCGTGCCACGTAACTGGTGAAGCTAAGTTGTTTACCTTTCTCACTCATACATTTAATGATAAGTTTCACTTTTGAAGATATAAGCAGTTGACATGTATTGAAAAAAGGACAATCAAAATCAACTATAAGTTTATTCTGAAAGATGTAGCATTAGTGAGAAGCTTAAGTACAATATGTTTTTAATGTTATAGTTATGTAATATGTTTTTAATGTTATAGTTATGTAATGAGGATCTCAAGATACATTTCAAAAAAAATCAATATGAAGTTTGGGATGCTTCTGAGTCTCTCTTGTGTTCAACATGAAGTTCGCAGGCCACGGCCATCTTACATGCTGCATCTGCATGAGTTTGTGTTGGGCTCCAAGCCCAACCGGCCTGTCGACCAGATGAGATTTTTCCATCTGTTGATGAATATTGAAGAATCAGTAACCAACACATTATGTATGTGGAACATTACAGAGCAAAGCATCTGGTCTGGAATATCAAAGCTAAAATCAGATTGCAATAGCATTCTTCATTTACCCACCGTATTTGCAACTTAAACTCTGACGAGGAAAAGAACTTAAAACTGAAAATGCAGGTTGCTTCCTTTCTGCTATATCTGCATCCTTCTCAATCACCGTCTGCTTAGCGACGACAAATGAGCAAAGGGTACAGACGCAGCAGCAGGCATAGATACACACACAAGGTTTACACGACGAGCCTATCTTAGAAATTTTATATGTACTCTCTCTTATTGGAAGGGTTGGTTCATCTAGCTTCTTCTTGTACGCTACCTTATGCTGCTGTCAGCTTCTTCAGTAACTAGTGACGATGAGCAGCCCGATCGCCGTGACGACGATGGTCGACGGCACCCCGAACCGGAGGTGGCTCCAGAAGGAGAGGTTGTAGCCGAAGAACTGTGCTCTTCTAGCCTGCTCGCAGACGATGAGGTTCGCAGCTGAGCCCAGTAGTGTGAGGTTCCCGGCAACGGTGCTGACCCACGCTAGGATGAGCCAGGCCTTCCTCTCTGAATCGTGAGAAATTGCAGCGGCTGATGCAGCCACTCTTGTGCCGAGCAGTAGTACTGAAAGAAATATTCAGAAATGCTCAGAACTTAGGAATAACTCTGACAGTCAGTACCGCATGTTAATAAAAGAGGGTAACATGAAAAAGACTAAATGATCATAGCTGGTTAGTGAGTAATGTAATCTCCAGGAGTATCCAATGGAATAGTGTTCTGAAGATTTACCTGTGGGAACATTTGAGGCCACATTTGAGAGGATAAGAATCACCACAGCAAGAAGAGCAACACCCTTAGCACTGTCAATTCGTGAATACGGTTCCACTAACTCCCAAAGTGTGTTCGGTATGCCAGTTTTGTTGAAGCCATCAACCGTAATAAACATCCCGCAGAAGAAGATCAGCAATGAGTATGACACCTATTATCAGACATGGCAAACATTTGAAATTTAATTATCCTAATGAACGTAACTCAGATAAGTTGTTGATTCAAGCATCATTAAGTAAAATCATGTTGAAAGAAAAGGATTATACCTTCTCCAGACAAGCCTGTGCATCAGTAAAATCAAGTGCCAGAAGAACAAGAGCCGCAGTGATGGCTGTCCATGACATGTTAAGCCCCATCAGAAGTGCAATGAGCATACCAAGAGTGATCAGATAAACAGCAGTCTTCCACACAAACACTCTCCACCTCTTCTCTGCAACCTCATCTTCCTTCTCCTTCTCGCCATTGCTGTCGGGAGAGGGCGGCGACTCCTCTATGATCACACTCCTCTGCTGGCTACAAGTTCTTGTGAACTTCCTGGAGGATGCACCTTCATCCCTCCTGTCAGTGACAGTTGAGACCTCGACCATCTCATGGGACATGCTCGATGCCCGGAGCGACTTGATCGCGAGCTGTATGTCTGCCTCTGAATTCACACTTCTGCTCCTCAGATTCTCATTTGCACTGGTGCTCCTCACACTGTTGCTCCTGATGATTGGCTCACTTACGCAGTCCATGTCATCTGGGTTCAGAGATGAGACATGTGACATTCTAGCAGGTGTGAACCTGTGTGAGGTGACCTCATCGTCGGCGACCACCTCCGGCCCTGCCGGCTGCCCGCCCTCCTGATCCTTCTCCACTGACAAGTACTTCCAGAAGTAGCAGAGGAGGATGGCAGCATTTGTCAGGACGCCGACGATCATCGCCGGGAAAACACCTAGCAAGAACTGGCCAAAGGAGATGCCACTCTCCACGGCTATGACAAGGTTCTGCGGGTTGCCGATCGGCGTCGCGGCGGAGCCGATGTTGGAGCTGGTGGCCAGAGCGAGGAGGAACGGCTGCGGCGGCAGGTTGTTCTGCCTGGCCACCTTGAGGATGAACTCGGTGAGCACGACGCAGCAGGTGTCGTTGGTGAAGAGCGCGCTGGCAATGGCGGACACGATGCAGACGCGGAAGAGCAGGTCCTTGCTGCCCCGGCTCTTCCAGGAGAGCAGGTTGCCGAGGTATTTGAACATGTCAGCCCTCTCGAGGAAGATGCTGACGACCATGGTGCCAAAGAGGAGGCCGATGATGGGGAGGTCGATGGCGGCATAGGCGTCGTCCGGTGAGATGACACGGAAGAGGACCATGAGCATGGCGCCAAGGAGGGAACCGGCCGTCCGGCCAACGGGCATGAAGGGGACGGTGGGGAAGACGGCCAGGACCCAGAAAATCCCAAAAGCGACACATCCCAGCACTACTTTGGAGGTCCCTGCCAACGCCATGTTAGCAAATCTCTCGTCCTCGATCGATCGATCGATCTACTACAGCTAAAACGCTACGAACAATTTGCACTGATTTTTTTTCAAGAACCTGTCACGAACTCACAACAGATTGAAGAGACAGTACAGAACAACCTTTCCCCAAAATACCAAGCTGCCGATGTGTGAAATCAGGTTCAAGCTACGTTCACAGCCTCCATGCCCAACTCAACTCAAGAACCTGGAGAATTGGAGCAAACAAACACAGAGGCTGCAGGTTAATCCAAAAGCTGTAAAGAAGAAAGTAAGACCGTTAAAAGGAACAAGCTAAAGATCCTTTGCTGTTGTAAAATAAAGTTTCTTTGATCCAGGCAACGAAAGCGAATTAGCAAGAAACGTTGTTAGATCGACTGCACGAAAACGGGAGGACAACATATTTGATATTGATATCAAGCACCACCACGCCTACTCACGGTGTATCCTGCAACAATTCAAGCGAAAAAAAAACAGAGCCCTTGTCAATATAAAATCTTTCGCACACTTCATAAAGTCAGATAGCTACCGATATTTTCGCGGGTAACAGTTACTACAACAAGGCTAAAAATCCAGATTTTTTTTCCCTGTTCTACGCTTCTTGCAGTTGATCATATTCGGATGGATTGGAACTGGGCTTACCGGTTCAGAAAGATAGGTTCAACACCACAAATCCGTGCATTCAGACACGCAGTGGTGCCAAGAACAAGGATATTTTCGATTGTTTTTTTTCGTGCGCTACGATTGGTCTCTGACGAAAAAGAAATGAACTTTGGTTCTGGTTGCTCACCTCCGAGTAGGGGCGTGGAGAGTGGATAGTCCACAGTACCGTGCGCAACGAGAGCTTGGACTTGGAGAAGTGGAAGGAAGCAGGCAGCAAGAATTGAGGCGAGAATAAAGTGGAGGTGGAGGAAGGAATGATAGGGGCAGCTAAATAAAGGGCCGTGGCCACCCATGGGTAGGAGCGTCACGGCTTTCATGGATGAATTGAGGTGACTTGTGGGGCCCACTTGTGAGGGTCCTAGGAGGTGGAGCTCCCATTTTGTGGGTCTGGAATGGCCCCCTAATGTTGTGATCCGCTTATTTTTGGGACGGTGGGTACTGGATCGTCTTGTCGTCCGAGGCAGGTTGCACAGAGTTACATCTAAGGCCTCATTTGAGATACGAGTATCTGTAATAGTTATTTTTCATATAAAATTAAAATATTGTTATAGAAAAGTATTTAAAAAAATTATATAGAAAACTTTTACACGAACAAATTATTTACTAACTTGTAAAACCTGTAAATGAAAATCCAAAATCAGAAGGGCAATTATAAATTTACCACTATTCTAAATCATTATTACAAAATTACTACTAAAAATTACAAAAATAACATTATAACTATCATTTGAATGACACTCTTATAAAATATAAAAAACATGCGTTAAATTTACAAATGCCCTAAATAAAAAAACCAACCATTATAAAATTAGATATGATATTGTACATATAGCCAGCGTACTCACAAAAATATATATTAAATAACTTTGGGATATTATTTTATATGGGAATGTATGGTTTTTCTACCGTTTAATTTTTTTATACAATTATTATTTCCTCACTTTATACAATGTGAGAAAGGTGATTGCTATGGCGTATTGTGGGTACACATGGTGTGTGGATAGCAGTTTTCTCATAGGAACTCTCCTATGATTCGCGAAGTAGCGAGCGATTTGGATTGCTTACTGTTGATATGGACTGCGCGTGGGACGTGTGTGGCGGCGAGCTGAATGATCGTCAGGCCATTTCTTCCGATAGAAGAAACCTCGAGCCTTCAAACCAAAACGCGTCCGGATAACGAAGCGACAAGATTAGGATGTCATTGTCGAATGATTTTGCCGTATTTCTAGCAAATAATAGGCATTTTGTGGGTTCTCCTGCTTCATCAATCCACAGCAGTAATGATTGTACACATGGGACGACGTTTTGGTGGTCAACTACATCACAAACTCACAGCCGCGTGACTACCTTGGGCATTTGGGGTTTGGAATGGAGTGGTAGTGGTACGAAGTAGTACGAACTAAGCATCTTATCGTCGTCTAATCAGTTTATAGGCTGAACTGCTCTATCGTTTTCCATAATACGATTTCTAAAAAGGATGGTCATAAAAAAAAACTCTGTTAAAAATCAAACAAATCTATTTTTTAAGTTTAGAATGATTAATACTGAATTAATTATGTATTAATGATTTTTTTTAGTTTTACATATCTCACGAAAGCTCAGCTCGGTAGCCAATTCATACAGGTCTAAATCATCAATTATGAGTCGTAACCAAAATTTAAATTCTAAAATTTAATTTGAGTTAAATTAGAATTTTTTATCATAGTCTATTTTTAACATTTGGATTTTAAACTACTAAGTAACAAACATATATATATATATATATAAGTTTTTTTCTATATATATATATATATATATATTTTGCTGCTTGTTCATTTTTATAAAGCAAACGATCAGAAAAGTAGAATCACCTCTACTCTTCGCGGCGTTACTGCGCTAGATCTGTTAATAGTTGGACATCATGCTAGCCTAAAGCCCAACTAGAGAGAAAAGACAGGCCTGTGGGGCAATGGAACATGTTCTTTAGATACCTATTGTTTAATTATTTTCTGGTAAAATAATTATAAAAAGGTATATTTAATGCTTGTACTTAATTTGGATATCTGTGCTAAGGAAACTTAATTCAACCATGTAAAAAATTAAGATCAGTCTTTTTGAAGATCAATCAACAAAGCAGGAAAAAACCACCCTACCACAGAGCCGTGTCAGATGTAGCCTGCTCCAGTGCTCGCCCCTCAGTCTTACTCTTTCATAATGGCTACAGTCCAGAACCACAAATCCATATCAACTTGTGGACAGCTACAGACCAGGCCAACACCGAAAAAGATTACTCGATCTCCATTAGTACGGCCAATTAGAGTAGTATACCATCTACCGACGGATCAATAATTGAGTAGTCTTGTACTATATAGCGCAGAGTAGACAATGGACGGATAAGAGCACAAGCAGCACTGCCAGTGGAATGAAATTGGTTTTGTAAGGTGGAAGTGCATGCTGCGCCCAGTACACCACACCCAAGTGCTTTCCACCAAGGAAACTCTGCTAAGCTACAGGACCTGACCAACCATGAATCTGAGCCCGTCAGCTTGTCAATTGCCAGGATTAAATTGGGTGCATGATGAACTCCCAGCAGAGGGAAGACAGCTCCATGTGGTTGATGTTTCATGGGACTGACAATTCACCTACAATTTGACAAACACCTCGAGCCGTGTCACCGTTTAATCGATCTTCTCCAATCACCAATTCACCATGGAAGTAGCAACAGCCAACAGGACCAAACTTGCCAACCAAATCTCAAATGCCAAGCCCACAATCCGTGCAATTATAGGGAGAGATGAATAAAAAGACTGACGCACTTTTGTGCCCATATTGAAGCGGCCGGCTTTATTGGACAGCATTTGACAAATCACCCATGTGGGGAGATAAGATCGTATTTACTTTGTTTCATCGTCGCTGTGCTAATGACTAATCGAGCCAGATAAAAATGGTGATCGATGCAGTTTCAGAAAAAACACGGCAAAAGAAAAAGGCAGACAAAAAAAAGGCTCGTTTTGTCAACTTCTGTTCAGCGACAAGCATCTGCGTGGCACGTTGTTCTCGAACCACGCGTGGCATTGACAAATTGACGAAGACTTGTGCAGAAAACCTCGAGAAATTTTTGGTCGTGTTTGGTTGGTGCCTGATGGAACCTGGAAGCCATGTCAATCTTGGTTGTAGGGCAACGAAATCTGGCGTTTTATTTGGTTGGTGTTAGTTTTTTTTTGGGAGGTGGGGGGGGGGGGGGGGGGGGGCGGCGCAAATGGACCAGACACGTTTGCTAAAACCCTTTTTTGATGGACAAACCACTGGTTTTAAATGGTTTTGGTCCCTAACGACTGGCACCCGACTATACGTGTCTCTCTCTAGCAATTAATCGGCAGACTTGGCGTGTGCTAGACTTTTACTTATATGTTTTGCTACAAAATAATGATTTCGTTTTACTACCCTAAATTAAACAGGCTGAATTTTAAGATACTCCTCACGTCCTCGCGTCTCCGATCTTCAAATATCCACACTACGAAGCTGCTCGATAGCGTTGGATAGCAATGACCTAGCTGCAGTGCAGCTAGCAGAGTAGTTGGCTACGGTGCCACCACAGCCAGCACAGCCGAGTGCGGCCCATATATATGGCCAACAAGCCCACGACCCTACGCAACATATTTTGTACCCCATGCGTGAGGCCCTTTCATGTATGAAAAATAAGCACTTTTCAACTCTATGGTTGACCCTGGTAGCCTTATAGAGTGGTGCCATACTAGTAGATACATGGGGCATGCATACGTATGGATTTCTCTTGCACTAGTGCTGAGATCGACAATGTCAATAGTGATCCACAGGCTCTGTTGCAGTGCTCCACAATACTACTATAATACATTTGTTGTGCAAACGGTGTTCTATTTATCGTGGTGGTGACAAAGTAGTTTGTCAAATGCGGAGCTGTCTAAAAGTAGTAAACGAGGTCATCATAGTTCACCACCACAAGGACAAATGAAATCTTGATTGATTGAAGGGACAAGAAGCCTATCTTAAAATGCAAGAATTTTATTAGACTCTACAGGACTCTTATAGAAATCAATCCAGTTTTCGCGAGAAAAAAGAGTAAATTCCCACTTTCTAGAGAAAACCAAAGCCATTATGCATGTTATGTGATCAACTAGCTCAAGAGGTTGCATCGGGTGAGCACAAATCAAACATTTACACACTGTATTTATCAATTTGTATTAGAAGTCCTTTTGTGACCTTTGCAAAGGTAACATTACTACATTTTAGTATTTCTCAGGTGGACTATTTATTATTTTTGAAGAAGTGAAATTTTTTTTGTGCTACTACTATATTAAAAACGTGATATAATATATATAAATTACAGTGTATTGCTACTGTATGTGCACATGCATGCAGTCTTCCCAACGTTATTGGGCTTATATAACTGCCCGTTTGAATCGGCTTTGACAGCTTAAATTTTTCATCGGCACATGAAATGAAAAAAGACAATTCATTGATCTACTACTACTATTATTAATAATAAAGTATTAATTATTATAAACTTAAGAAAATAGACTTATTTAAATTTTGAAAGAAATGTCTATACATATAATACTTACGAGAAACGCACTAACTCGGCAAACGTGTTTGTGGTGTACGAGGAAGTAGCCGGGGTAGTTTCGACGCGAATCAGGAGGGCACGAGGCGCCCACCCGCACCCCCCGCGGCGCTGGCGACAAAAAAAAGGCAGCACGAGTTGGGACGTAGCGCGTACCAGAGGAGAACCCTGGCGTTGGCGACCACGCGCGCGTACGTGCGCCCCGAGAAGACCCCGCGGGCAGGCCGCCTTAGCTTGCGCTTGCCGCGAGCGGAGACGGCTGCGTGCGTGCTCGCGGATATGAACAGCCGACTCGCTCGCCGCTAGCTACCGAAGCAGAGCAGAGCAGGGCAGCGGAGAGAGGGCGGCCCGGGCGGGAGCTTATAAATAAGCGGTCCACGCCACCACCACGTGTGGCCACTTCTCTTCTCTTCCCCCCCCCCCCCCCCCTCCTTCTCCCGCGCCCCGCCCTCACGCGATCACTGACAGCGACGCCGTAGCTTCGCACGCACGCACACAAATCGGGCAAATAAATAAATAACCGTAAATAAACCCAGAGGCGGGGGGGGGGGGGGGGGGGGGGCGGGCTGGCAGACATGGCACAACACAACTGAATTGATGGTGTCGTATGAATCCGACCCCTCTCTCCCCGGAAGAAGATTATTCCCGTTGCCTCGTCGCTCCGTTCCTACGCTCCGATGGTTCTTAAGGCTGCTTTTTGTTTCGACAAGTTTTTCATTTCTGCTCTTTTACTTCCTACGCATACGTTTTTTTTTTAACTTTTTTTAAAAAAATTATAGAAAAACTATTTTTAAAAATCATATTAATTCATTTTAAAAAAATTTAGCCAATACTTATATATAGGAAGGAGAATTTCCCAACCGTTACAAACAACCCAACCCTAAGCCCCATCCCCATGCAAACTCTCCGCGTCGTCGTCCTTAGCTGGTAAAAAAAGTCAGCACGGATCATTTATGTTTTAACAAGCCCACTGTTACCTAACTGCTTACTGTTCTTCTGCATATGCATCATCAGTCCAGTCGGATTGGATATTCGATCGACTGGACAGTGAGATGTCTTTGTACATGTTTGGTCATATATATTTCATCTTCTTCACACGAACTGTCAAATTAAGGCTGTGTTGGATTCTGCTGATTGATGATGGATTTTTTTCTCATAATTTATCATCTTTTATCATTTTTAATCATCACTTTTAAATATAACCTAAGTGCTTAGCTAGCTAGCGCTAGTACACGCTGACTTCAATGTACTCTACTCATGTGCGCTTGTATATGATGAACAACCGACAAAAATCGCCTGGTCTTATCTGATCCTAATTAATCAGTTGAAAAACAGCATGAAACGTGAGGAGTACCTAATAAAAGGACTTTGCAAACGAGGAAAATCCTATGGAGAGCTTCAACGCAGCCTGCCTTTTCGTTGTGCACAAGGATTATACTACATAGATTTTCGGTTTTTCCTCATTTGGTCTCGTGAGAAACGGACCTGATGAAAGGATCTTGTCGGGGTGACCCAACTACTCTGAATTGATCGACGAATCCTTTTTTTAGGGTTCTGAATCGATCCAACTCATCATCCAGCATATCAACCATTGCATGCACCATAAAACGATCGTTCTTCAATTGCTAAATGTAGGGGTGATTTGCTCCTGATCTAGTAACTCCCAGACTACACTTTGATATTGCTGCCATCAGTTCACGCATGCCAAATTGCCAAGAACCATATATAATGTGTACTGTGTACTGCTATTTAATGTACGAGTATATGCTATAATTGATGCATGGTTCGGTTTTTACTACATCGTATGCTAGTGTTTCCTCCCGAAATTGCACTGTTGACTACTTAATTTGTCCTAGCTTTTGTTCTCGAATTCTTCAGGCTGAACTGAACCATCAGTGTCTTTAGTAGGCACGCACCGTACTTGTAGAGCCTGGTCTTAAACGGCGGCCAACTTTGAATACTCCGTACTCGAAACATGAAACACGCATGATCCAGTGATTGGTTCGGAATTGAGAACGAAATTAAGCCATGGCCTTCGTGCATATCTCGTCATCTCCTGGGGCAGGGGAACTGACGTCACCATGGCGTCATCCTTTTTACCGTCCATCAAACGCTCAGCTTTCTTTGCTCAAGTGATGAAGTGAGTTCATCCACACCTCTCACTGCTTATCCCTATCCCAATTAATAGAAAAACTGAACATCTTTTCTTTTCTCTGAACCTGCCGCTACTTAAGCAAGTAAAATAATTAATGCGCTAGAACTGTGACACGTTGCCATTTTTTCACGTACCTGCATAATTGACCTATGCGACAAAGAGATAAAACAAATTGGAACAGCAGGTACGAGATGTGACACCGTGCTTGACCGGGTGTGAAGCCATTTAAGCGCATCCCCACGAGTTTTAATTTCTGAAGCAAATTTGTCCACGAGCTAGCAAGTGACCAGCTGCTACTAGCGTATTACTACTAGTATTTTTCAGAAGTGAGCTAGTGTATCGGTTTTCTTTCCCCGTACACGTCCAGAAGCGTAGTATAAGTTTTGACGTACAGTCGGCGTCTACCCCCGTCGTCGCGTACCGGCTAGTTGACTTAAGTTCTCACCCGTCGATTTATACGTCATGTGCCGCGTGACTTGTGGTACAAGGAAACTTTTTGAATTTTATGGTTCTAATCCGATGCTTAGGACCAGTTAAATGATGAAAGAATGGATGATCTGTTGTTGTTTGTAGGATTTAATTAAATATTGGTATCTAATATATGTTCTTTTTAAGTTTATTTATTGGGCCTTTAAAATCAGAATGCGGGTGAATATAGAAAACTGGTTTATATATTTATAATGAAAAATTGACAATCAAATTGATATCCTAATTATAAATTTGGCTTAGAGATTTGGCGGTTGTCAGTTGTACGATTAATATGGATCAGGTTATGATATCTATTTCATATAAGTTGTTTGGTCTGTAGCTGTGTCGCTACTTAAAGGTTAATTTTAATCAACATATTAGACTTAGAAAGTAGTTGAGGCACGAAGTAATTAAGGATGTCAGGGTGATAAAGTTAAATACAATGTATCACATGGTGGATGGTGAGGTCTTTACAATGAACTTCACAAAGTTAATTGTGCAAGCATCGAATTTTGAAGAAACTAAAGAAAAGGAGAGAGAAAAGAAGACATACTATGAAAGAATTGATCTGGTCAAGCGACCCTAGCTCAACCCAACAGTGCATGGCGCGGTGGCCCGTGGAGGCAACAACCCAAGCAGCAGCCATGGCTTAGGCAAATGAATGGAGTCGACCTAGTGTGCGGAGATGGCCTAGTGAGCGAGCACGCTTAGGCGAGCATGCGAGGCATGCAATTTGGCACAAAGATGGCCTAGCGAGAGGATGCGCGAGAGGTGCCCGCACATGAGATCTCGCATGTAACACGCGGTAGCATAGGAGTGGAGCGAGTGACGTGGATAGCTGGCGACCTAGATCTTTTGTGGTCTAGCGTTGATGTTTGTGACCGAGCGTGTGTTTAATAATATGGCGTAAATAGAGCCGTCCATTTTAAATCTGATGGATAAATTTTTTAGAGGGTTAAGATTTCGATCTAAAAATAATTAAGATATTGTTTTATGGTTAACCAGTCACCCTTAGTCTATAAAATTATAGGAGAGACATGGAGGCTTTCGTACTTTTGAGTATCTTGGAAAAGAATTGAGAAGAGATTTCAAGATAGTTATATAAGACAAATAATAGAAAGTTAGAAGAGTTTTGGAGAGAAATTTTAGAATTATTACTAGAGTTTTGTAAATGTTGTGAAATTTTTTAAACATATTTCAATCAATAAAATAATATTTATTTTATAATTAAATTTCTCACTTTAATTTAAATTCTGCAATTTAAATTCCTATTTAAATTCTATAATTTAAATTTAGAAAAATGAGAGGAAGTTATAAGAGTTTTGAAGAGCTTTTTAAATTATTTAGATAATTTTATAAGCTTTGTAAATATATTTCAATCAATGAAACATTGTTTATTTTGGAATTAATTTTCTTGTTTAAATTTAAATTTCGCAATTTAAGTTTTCTATACCGTAATTTAAATTTAGGATATTGCTATCTCCTCTTGTGATATAAGTTTATTTTCTTCGTTCAACTCTTTTAAATCTTGATTTGCTTTATAATAAAAGAAAAGTCAACATTTATATTTTATTAGAGCGAAAACTTGAGGTCTCTATAACAGCAAAGTCTTTTTTCACCATTTGATTGAACCATGTGAATTTTTTTGGCTTTTGTGATAGGCATATGTGATTTATAATAGAGTAAAACCAATCAACTAAATGATGATTCATCTGGAGCTCTAGTTTTGTTATAGCTATTCGAGCATTGATAATTATTTTGATATAACTTTTTAATATAAGCAAATCGTATGAATAATCCACTCAATAATTTATTATATCCATAATCCTATTTTATCGGGAAAGAACTCAGCCTTAGTTGGGAGTTGGGAACATGATTTGTGGCCGGCATATAGTACACCATTTCGTTCACAAGCTAGGTGTAGATAACTTAACTAAACTTAGGTCCTAGCCGTCGGTTGGTTACAATAAACCGACCGACTGTGCATCCACATGAACAAAACTACAAACACGTCGGTTAATGACAGATGGATCGAGCTGTAGCGGCGAGTCAATCGCAGCCATGCTTGCACGCTACCCTGATGGATAGCTTTAGCCTTTAGGATCAGATGGCGCCCACGAATTCAATGCGTTCACAGCCCCTCTATTGCCCAGCACCCACGAGAGATCGTACGCAGCCGTGATTTGGACGCCGGCGATCCAGCGGCCTCGCGCGAAATATTTCCGCCCATTCACACCACCAGCAACGCAGCAGCAAACGCTCGCAAGCGTACGCACTGTGGTGTGGGTAGCTATAGCTCATTAGCTCGCTCTCGTGATCGATCGATCGATGGATCGCGCTCTCCCAACCCAATCTGCCTCTTAAATGCTCGCCTCGCTTCATGTACAGGCTGCCAATCTACGCTGCATAGCGATAGCTACGGCTACGGCCGCGTGCGTGACCGGTTCGTGCTTGATTTTTTTTTTGGACTTGATGGACAAAAATCTCACTCGTCTTCTCGAAATGAAAATTGGTTGGTACCACAGTGCGTTCCACACACTATGAAAGCGTGTGAAATATCATGTATTTTTGACTGGAGGGAGCAAGTCTACGATAAAAATAATGTTTACTAGTCTTTGATACGAAATTAGTAAGATAAGACGTTATTTATTTGCAACTGCTATTGTACGTTATCCCATCAAAATGATATATAACGGGTACCAAATCTTTTACTTATGCGGTACCGGCCACACCCCCACAAAACCACGTCCATCTGCAAGTAGGACATAAGAGCAGAATTAGCAGCACATGCGTCACCTGCACACCGTTGGCATGATGTGTGTTATTACTCATGAGTCATGTGTGTTAGATGGTAGCTGGAGGCAGAAGCTAGACGATGACACCGAACCTAGTTGGAGGTGCAGCTAAACAAGACGTCGTAGACAAAACCGACGTGACAAAAGAGGCTGGAGAGGGCCAGCTTGCGCCTGCCTGACCATTCCATGTCGGATTTGACGACGTAGTTCGTGATGGTCGATAAAAAGGAAGAGAGGGAAGAGGCACGGCTGCGCCATGCCAAGGACGGAGATAGGGTCGCCACGGCGACGTGCCTACTCTGCTTCATGGACGAGAAAGCGGAGGAAAAAAAGTATGGCGATGCCATGCCAGAGACAGATGTGGGGTTAGTGGCACTGTAGAGAAGTCTCTGATGGCACTCTAGCTTGACCCCTCACCCGCTGGATCCGACTAATCTGCTCTTTGGCTTGGCATATCTAGCTCCCCATGCTCATCTGCCTAGTAGATCTAACCTTAGTCTCGTTGAACTTTCATATGTGGGGAAGTTTCTTCTCCATTAGCTCTTGTGTAAGGGGGCGTGCAAATACTTAGAGGACGGGAATCCCATACCCTAGCATTTTTGTTTTATTTATCGGAGGAAATAAATCAGGTGGTAGGAATAGTGTTTAGTCATCTCTAATAGTAAAATGATTGTTATGCATGAGGAGGGGGTAAGTCCATGGTAAAAATAGTGTTTAGTCGTCTTTAATAGTAAAATGATTCGAGTTACATGGAGTTTCCTCAGTTCTCACCTGCTGTCGTTAAAGTCGTTAAGCACTTACCGTAGTGAGCAGAGTCCACAGTAAAACTAGTGTTTAGTTGTCTTTGATACGAAATCATGTAAGACGAGACGTCATGTATTTTTGATCAGAGGGAGTACTAAGTCGACGGTAAAAAATAGTGTCTAGTCGTCTTTGACAGCAAAATGATCCGTGTTGCATTGTGAGTTTCGTCAGTTCTCACCTGCTGTCATTATGCACTTTTGACTAAGGTTTGGCTGTAATAGCATGCATTGACAAACAAAACGGGAGAGCACGGTTTTTTGAACTCGTTCTGTCATTCGTGTTGATATATTCCTTTTGGCACCTTGGGATCGAGCTTAGTGAATTCGACGGAATGGACCAGCATTTCGTGATTAGCGTGATTGGAAAAGCTAGCATGTGCTATCAACATAAGTGGCCAACGTTTTGGTTTGTCTCAAGATCGTTATGTGTAACTACCTGACCTGACTCTTGCACGCACGCACACACTCTTTTTCTCTGAATTGGAAAACGGTGTCCTTTTCGGATGTTAACATGGCGCAAATTAGTCGATCGATTCGTTTATCAAACAGCAGAAACACTAAGCCATTTGTAGCTGAATGCTTCAAAGATGAAAGAAATCCTGGAATAGATTTAGCCTTTAAGATGGTCAGACCAAACGTGGTGCGTGCATCCGCACCAAATCGAATCGAACTGAAGAAATTTGATCGATCGTCGCAGGGTGCTAATCGCCATTATATTATTGTGCACCATTTCGTACGAAATTAAAGAGGTTAATTGCAGGAGGTTGCAACATCACCTCAGGCTAGTAATTACATGCCATCAGGAATTCAGGATATAGCATGCTGCAGCTTGTGGCCACCAACTCGGACGAGTCACAGAGCCCCATGTCAGTGAAGATAGATCATATATTGGTAGCTTGAACAGGTTCAGATACTGCTAAAGAACATCACTTTCCTGCGGATTGAAGTCAATACTCCGTATAAAGCCAATGCCGAATTAATTGACCTGATTGAGTTGCTCTATTTCGAGTAGCAGTTAGTTTTTCTTTTTTCAGGGTTAAGCTTTTTGGTGGCTGATGATGATGCAGTGTGTGCAGATTGATGACACGGTAGAAAGCAAGCAAGAATTGACTTGATTAACAATGTGCTGTACAACAACATATGTAGGAAAGCGATTAATCAAAGCTACGAAACGAAATATTTACTTGAATGCAAAGTATTGTGAGAGGTGAGGGTTATTGCAAAGCAAAACATGATGAGACTGATGAACGGATACGGATCATATGGTGAGGATGAATGAATGGCCAGATTTTCACACGTTATCCATCGCTATTGCTATTAATTAATGGAGGGTTTTTCACGGGATACTGCAGTCAAGTGGGTAGTGTTGCTAGGATCCCAAGCAAAAAAGGTAGTGAAAAGAACATCACCACCACACAGACGTCTAATAAGATCTACATTGGAATGTAGAAATTTTATAGGGTTTCACACTAATCAGTTTAGTCGTACTAAGAATCAGAAATTTTCGTTCGCTACAAAAGAAGCCTAATTTGACAGGGAGCCTAAAGCCTTTTCGGAATGGAGAAATTTTATGGGAATTTCATGGGAACTAGGAATGAACTAATTCATGTGAAACTCCTATAAAATTTTCGCATTCCAAACTAGCCCCAATGCTCCCACGAGAATCTTTCAATCTGGACACTGCTCTAGCAAACATGACTAACAATACCCAAACATTGTAGCATAACCTTGGCAAGGCGTGTTCTTTATAGCTGATGGGCAGTGGATGGTAGGTGAAGCTGAGTTTAGGGTTGAAGTTTTGATTTAAAAAGGTTTTTCTAAGTAATGTTAATGAATAATATTTTGTAAAAATTGTTAAGGAGCTTACAAAACATGGCCGTGATAATCCACAATCCGTAAGTTGAAAAAAATGGGACGGTAATAAATCAAGGTATAGACCGCCATCTATTCAAATCAAATATTAGTGAAGGTATATCATCCCATTATAATAATCGAATGCCAAGGTTTGGCATAATCGTGTGCTTAGAACCAAGCCAAAAATGTTGGTATGGAGTATGTGGCGAACAATGAGAGCGTGCCTCGTGGCTACCGAATCGCACTGCAAAAATCTTCCTACTCTGTAAGATTCCATCGCCAAAAGTTTCAGTTTAGTAGATAAATCATTTAATCAAACAAATGTCTTGTCCTTCGACATCCAATTAAAACGGAATCAATCAACGATTAACCCTTGGCAATTGGCATCATCCAGCAACAAGCTAATCCGATTTTGCTTCTGTTGGTAATTGAAACTTCGTCTCTCTCTCTCCCGTCACGGTTGGAATTTGCTTCGCTGCTTGCCTACCTGCAAAGGATCGTGAATACACTTGCAGACGATCAAAAGGACAAGGCAGTGCTGTCGTTGCACATATCCTACGGTGCCATTCGTTGGAGCATTGCTAGAATGCTAGGTTGTTTAAGCCATTAAACAATTTAACAATACCTATCAATTTTCCGGTTTGTCAAATCAGTTCTTGCCTGAATTCATACGTTTGCACGGCCTCCAAAATTCCTTTGAATGCATATAAAAATGTGTAAAAGGTTCATGGGATTTGGTATTCATTGCTGATCTTATCACCAGGTAAGATGGGAAGACTGAGATGGAGATCGAACCACAATTTGCATCTATAATAAAAAAAATGGTACAGGTAACTTTCAGTTCTTTCCATGCATGTCTTCCAGAAAGAACAAATGCAGGTAGCATCCTTCCAGCAGCAAGGAAAACGACCACGGTAGTAGCAACGGCAAACAAAAACAAGACGTCAATGATCAAACATCAAAGTGACTTTATATGATATCCATGTATCAACAAGGCAAATACTGAATGATTTTCTTTGAAATAGACTCGCCAAATTGCCACAAGCTGAACCATAACGTTCGAAGTTCTTAATATATGTCTGTAAGAAAAAAATGTGGAAAAAATCACTATACGAGAAACTCATGGAACTGCTTGCTTGGGTACGTGTGCATTAAGTTGGGCTTTCAGCTGTTTTACCTTTTTGTTGAAGTTAGAATACGATAAACCTTTCCCAAGAGTAAGCCAACCCGGACGAATGTTATGATCCTCCAAAGAATTCGAGGCACCTCTTTCCAAGAGCAAAATGTTCAATTATCCTTTACATGTCTTCAGGCTTTTTAGTTGAGTCTGTACAATAAAGCAAATAGTTCGAGGCATCAGTACACCCATTCCATTTGTTGCTAACCATACTCAAAACAAAATAGTATGCTTAGGAATATGCACCATTAAAAAGGGCAATGCTTTAAATACAGAAACATGGAGAATTCTAGATTTCTCCCCAAGCTGCATTCTAGAGAATCAATAGACGATAATATATATGTACAAAAAATAGAATAAAATTCATAAACTGTTCCGTACATAAACAAATGTGGCTAGCATAACCAACAAGAGAGGTTCATCTGCTAAGGGGTATTGTGGAAGGCAACAAAATCGTGCATAACAAATAGACAACATAACAATTTAGCGAAAGCACCTGAAAATCTGAAATTACATATGAAGAGACAAGCACGTAATTATTCATAAAGGTACCAAAGTGTTTGCGCCGGATCCCGGCACAAGCACGCCGACGCCTGGGAGATCTGCTTAGCTCTAGTGCAGACCGGTCGACTTCTCTCCGTGACTCGAGGTATGCGCGCCAGGGGCCATGGTTTCACATCGGCTCCGGCGAGATGGTGCGGGTATGGCGTGCCAATCAATTTGACCCTGCAATTGACAAGGAGGTAAGACAAATGGGTCAGTCGAACGACGGGCCGATACGAGCGCTCGCTATCGGCTATCTGCTGATAGAATCGGATTGGTCATCGGCCGTGTCCGAAAGGCTCTCGCTATCGGCTAGTTGCCGATAGGATTCGGGACGCTCTTCAATCAGCTGGGGAGCCGATGAAGATGTGAGCAGGTGTTGATGAGAGATACGACGACTCTGGGCGTAGCGAAAGCGAAGCCCTAATCTATCGGCCGCAGAGCCAATGGAGGCACAGGATAGCAAGGCGTGCGGGATCCCTCCTGGTGGTCGTTCATCGGCTTTCCAGCCGATGAAGGCATATGCGAAGTAGTAAGGAATCGTATAAAAGGCACGGGCTGCAAAGCCGATGCTGCTCCGGATATGGCAGCACGAGACCCGTCGCCCGCCGTGACGACGCCGCTAGCGCCGAATCTCAAAGATCGGACCTAACCGAAACAGTACGAGACCGAGACCAGCGGCAACGGAACAGTAGACACCGGATCAAACGTGTTGAAGCAAGAGCGAAGCGAACTCATCGACTAGCTGAGTTGATGAGTGGACGTCTCTCTGAAGACAGGCGCGTATCGGCTGGAAGGCCGACGCGTTTGGCGTGGCGCTCAAGGGAAGTCTCTGAAGACTGGTGTGTATCGGCTCTAGCGTGACGATCAACGTATGGATAACTTATCGGCTAACACTCTGATAAAACGTCGTACAGAGACCTATAGGCCTAAAGCTCATTCCACCGTCGACAGCCTCATAGGTCGAATCTAACCGATGCAACACGAGACTAACGATGGCGAAAAGAGCTTGATAGACCGATAGACCCTGTGCAGATGTGATGTGATACATCCTATCGGTTTAAGAAGTCAAACCTAACCGATGCAATCTTAGATAGAACGAGACATATCGAGATAGTGGCAGGCTTTACCTATTCGTCGAAGATCGGACCTAATCGATGTCGCCCCGCGTCGAGAGTCAGACCCCGTTGGTAAAAACCTAGATAAACTAAGGTGGCGATACGCCGAGGTTGTATTGATCGAAGAATTGATGACCATTACATATTTCTATAAGGTATATATTTATACCCTGGGTTTACAGAGTCCGACGCGTTTACAACAACCATCGGACGTTACTTTCTAATAAAAATAAAAGAAAATATCTCTAAAGAAATTAACTAACTAACTAAATCTTTCTTCCATATAAGATAGGATAGGCTACCCTGCCATAAACCATGGCTACTCTTTAAATTTGATCTTATCTGGATAGTCTTCTATTTTGGAACCGAGTCTTCTCTCGCTTTAATCCGATCGGCTTCTTCCCTATAGCGATCAGACACCTCTTCAGCCGATCGGTTTTTTCCAATTCATTATCGGGCTGTTCAAATTTTGACGTTAACACAAAGGTGACATACTGACATTCTCAACTAATAATGGCATAGACTACATGTAAAGCCTTCTGCCACAAAGCAATTCAGTACATAAAGCATACCTGAAGAACAAAACGCATCTCTAAAATAGAACATAGGATAGGATATAATACCATTGGTTGGTTCCTCAGCTATTGTAAATCTGTGTCAATATTCACATGGATGACATGTCTATCAGTGTTCCGTCGCACTGTTCCTTTTATACCCATCAAGCAATGATCCTGGATAAAGATTCAAACTTCACAAGAATGACAGAAAAAAACGAGGTAAAAACAGAACTAGATGTTCTGGAGCAAATAAAGTATTAAAGCCAATTATAACACTACCATTGAGTGTTGCAGTACTGTATGAGAGTCATGCTGCAGACTGGGTGTTGCATTGTTCTTGTTGGTTTTTACCCAGAAAACATCTTCATATCTACGAAATCCCCACTGGACAAAAAGGAGCTTCAGTCGGGTTCAACTTTATTAGAACATTTCATCCACGAGTGAATTATTTTTATTTAAATAACTAGGTGAAATCATTTACAGCTCTTGAATAAATGAATACCCAAAGAAAAGTGAGCTTTATGCAAACTAAACTTTGAGATGCAACTATCCAGAACCAATCATAAACATGTGAATGAAGCATAACGTGTTTATCATGTTTTGTAGAGGCCTCTACTAAGTTACTACAAAGAATAATTGCACAACTATTAAAATCCACCTCACCTTTAAACACTGACGGCCCTGTTCATGACCTAGGCCATCACCAATCCAAAGGAAGACAAATGAGGGAGTATCTGTTATAGCCTATATGTTCAAAAAATGCACTGAAGCACATTAATTGTGTGCATAAATTGAACTCTAAAAGAATACTTCAGATCCATAAGCGAAAGAATGAAACAACAAAATAAAGAGAGCAACCTCAATCTTTACATTCATACTCTATGTGATCTGTGATTCCTGGTGCCCGATGGACATACTCCTCCCATGGAAGATCCACAAGAATAACATCAAACTCCGTACCAAAAAATATCTGGAGAAATAGCATGTTGCCTCAGATCACACTTATCATACATTGGTAGCGAAGCAGACTTTGCAACAATTTCATCTTTCCTTTGAATGAGTTTGCTAGATTTTGGATAGTGCTCTGCTACGCTTTTAAGTTCCAGTTCTCTAATGAAATTTTGAGGCCTCATGCCAGTGTCCACAAAGTTCTGTGAGTAATCATTCAATTCACCCCTTGAAGGAGCTTTTCTAGTTGGTTCTATGTGGTGTCCAAGGCAACCACCACCAGCAGGCGGTCTGTCATGTGCCTTTTCATGACTTTGCATGCCAAATTGATGGAAACTCAATCCAGATACATTTGTTGGAGCACCTATCCCAGAGCCAATTTGGTTTTAAGTGAATATTATGACCAGGTCCAGCTCCCATAGTTGGAGAGAAGCTATGTTCAGCAGCAACGGAGGGATGGGAAGGTTGGGTGGAACAGAAAGCATATTCACATCAACACCTCGTGCTCCAGGCCACACAAGAGGCCCAGGAAATGGAGGCACAAAAACACCAGGTAGAAGAGGGGAATATTTGGCCCAATATGTTGCATTAGTCCTGGTGGCAGACCAAGAGGACCAAAAGGAGGGGGCATAATTGGTAACGTGACTCCAACTCTTTGAGAAACCCTGCCATTTGGTCTACCCCTTCCTCCTCAGGAGGGTCTATCACCTTTAGGACCTTGTTGAGGAAATTGAGAAATCATGCTGGTACTACCACTTTGGTCTGCTTCAGGACTGGTGCATTTATCACCATTTGTTCTAGGTGTTACATCCCAATGAGCTCCCATGTCATATCTTCTTCCAGAAACAGAGCCCTCTCGTCCAAAATCAAGATTGTTGTTTGGTCAGATCTCTATCGAATCAGAACTGTCATACTGACCTCCAAAGGTTGAAGAACCTCTTACTCTCAGATCTACCCCTAGAATCTCGCCAGTAACCAGCTCGCTCATGGAAACTCCCACCATCTAGTCTTTCCTGTGCATTCTTCCATTCAGAGTCATCTGCCTCCTTAGAATCTTGCCATTGACAATTCCTAAAATAGGTCCAGTTTAAGTCCCTCCGGCTGTCTAATTTGTCATCTCTGTGGACATACACTCTTGATTTATCTCCTGTACCATTCCTTCTTTCATTGTCCAAATCTAGTTGGCGTTGGGCATAGTCACTTTGTCCAACTCCATGATGCAAAATATTTTTTATCTCTACAACTTTATCCTTCTTATCATCACTTGACACATGCAATTCAGTTTCATGACTTCTATCCACTGATCTGTTATTGTCACCAACGACCACATGGCAGAACTCTTCCTTTTATTGCTATCCCACCTTTCCTCCTTGCAATCTCAACGCCATATGTTCTTGACGAATCCCAACCATTTTTTTCATCACTTCCCCTGTTGCTATCAGAGTCCTTATCCTGCAAATCATCAGGATTTCTCCTTGGAATTTTTGGTAAGAATGCAACTATTGTTATCTCTCCTCCCATTAATACAACTGAGCTCAGAAACTGTCGCTAGTTCAGGTTTCACTACATAAAACATGGTAAAAAATATTATATTTACAGCATATAATAGCATTACAGAATGTTTGTAACAGATAAGTGAGCTTGTGATAAAGAGACTGAATGAAACAAGGTCTTCGATACAAAGGAAGGGTATCAAAACTACTACTCACTCCAGTTCCATAATTCATATCATTTTGGATAAGATTGTGGTCAAACTTTTAAAACTTTAACTATTAATAACTTTTAAAATATTTAGTTTAAAAACACTAGAACAACATGTATAGATTAATCTTTAAAAGTACTTTAATAAAATTAAGTATTTATTTATTTTTTAATATATTATAATAGAAAATTGTAGTCAAAGATAGGTTTTAAAGACCATGCCATTGTCCAAAACAACAAGAATAATAAAACTGGATGGAGTACTTTTTCATGGATAGCCTTCTTACTTTCAAACTCCAAAAGTTAGTATACTGTAATATATACACATTTACTTTGCTACTCATAGTACAATTGTTTGGGTAAATATACAACGCTGCATAGGTCAAATAAGTCGCAAAACTGGAGCAAGATCTAAAATTAAATTTGGAAAAAGCACCAGCCACCAGCACATTTTTACAATAGTTAATAGATTAGCTAACAGACCTTAAGGTTCACTAGCACCAAAACTGGTAAAACCAAGTAAGTAATTGATTGTATGGCATATAATCAAAAGATAAGTTCTGTAACTAGATTTCAAGCAAAAACAGAACAAGACTATAACTACCCCCTAACTCAAGTTAAGCAGAGGCTTCCCAATAGCTTACAATTCTTCCACCACTGCAAATCCAACAAATTTCCTAGAGCTAATACACACAGGACATGACATAATGAGGGCACAGGAAACCTAGTAAGCAACAGCATTATATAAACTATTACACACTGCGGCCATATAATCGTCAGGCTGCACCAAAACCCTCTCGAAATACGGATCCCTAGCCATCTGGGGTGATCAAAATGCAAAATTCTAGCGTCAACACGGAGTAAGGGAACCAAAATACATCTGAAACCTCACCGCTCACCAACCCTAAAAATCCTTGGAAAAATTCCAATCCATAATAGCATCGTGCTTAACTCAGCGCTGCAGAATTGAAAGGAATTAAACATTCCGATCCAACAGCAAAAGCCACCTAAGCCAGACTCTCCACGCGCTTACCAGAATGGGAACGCTTCAGGCAAGTAGGCCTTGAAAGGCCGCGGGACGGCACGAGAGCGGGGGAGCCGTGGAGGCAGATTTGTGCTCGCCGTCCGCCGTGCGTGGGGTGGTGAGGTGGTCGGCATCGCCGCGGGGTTGGCTCCGTCGGGTCGCCGGGTCGGAGGGTTTAAGGTGCAGGGCCACGCGCCCTTCGGGTTGGGTCGGAACTATACGAGGCGAAACGGACCGGCCCAGCCAGACACGACCCGTTATCTACAACCCGTTAAGGTGCGGTACTACAGTCTAAACACAGTCTGAAAAAGTCATTCTGGATCGAGCAGCCTGCGCACGATAATAAATACGAGCATGGGTCGATTATGACATATAAAAAAACAATAAAGAAATAAAAAAATTGGTGAACCGTGTGCTAGTGCCTAGCAGGCATGCTACGCTAGCTAGGTCGTGCCTGGTCTACCTATCTATTGTCAGAGGGTCGTTCGGCTTAGGCCTCATCTGATCTATCATATACATCGTTGGATTTATGATTGGACAGCCAATGAAAACAATCTGTGCGTCCTCTTCGTCGTCGCGCTACTCTTTCCCAACACAAGCATTGTTGCTATCGTCTTTCTTCTTCGTCCACCGCCACCAAATCTTTCATGTTCCATTACGCTTAATCGTTTGGTTAGCTACACATCTTGATCTCTCTTATATTAACTCATGGCATCTCTTCTTCAGTGATTTGGTTTCACCGTTGATGCTTCGCGCACTCGTTGCTGCTTGTATCACTATGTGACTAGATAGTTTAGATTGGATATGGGAACCCACAATCATCTTTACTTAATCGGCAAGAGGACTTTAACATGGTGTTTAGTCGGTTTCACCATCTTCGATCGATATGCAACAGTAATATCAGTAACAGGCGATTCGATGCATCCCACATTTACAGCCGCCAGTAATTCCTTACGAGGTATGGGGAATGCTAAGTAATTTGTGTAGGTTTAACTAGGCATGGACAATTGGATTATTCTTCAGTTCATATTCAAAGATTTCTTCTATCTTCTTATTTGTGCTGATCAAGTTGTTAGAACCAGGTGATGTAGTACTAGCAGAAAGGAGTTGCCTTGAAAAGTACCAGTTCTCCCATGGTGATGTTGTCGTGTTCAAGTGAGTATGTGGAATTTGAGGAAAAGATTGATGCCTTTGACCTTGTCACCTCTCTTGTTCGATGTCACAAATTTGATTGTTCCTTGCATGATCTGTAGGTGCCCTAGTGATCATAGGGAGTTGTTTGTCAAAAGATTGGTTGCCTTGCCTAAGGAGTGGATATAGCTCCCTGGGTCCCCAGACACAATTAAGATCCTAGAAGGGCATTGCTGGCTTGAAGGTGATAATGTTGCTTGCAGTTGGGATTCTAGGTTATTTGGCCTAGTAAGTTATGCTCCTTTTTCTGTTTAACTCTAGTTCATCTTGCAACACTAATTTCACTTTGGTTTTATTGTTCTGAGTTAGCATTGAAGACTATTGAGTGAAACTTATTTATGCTTTTGCTGCCCTTCAGTAGTATTAATGTAATTATGTGTTAGCAACTTGTTCATCCCCTGATAGACTTTTACCATATTTTGATATTCAATACCAACATTACTGGTACTTGGGATATGTGGTATGAATCAGACAACTAAACGGGTGAGTTACCAGCACTTGAACACTTGTACTGGTGCAAAGTATTTGGCCTCATTTTCCATTTTTTTATGAAGTTTGATTCCTTTTCTTTTTCAAAGTTCTTTGATGCTGGCCAAGTGACCATTGTTGTAAATTGAGATTGTCTGCTTTCTCTATGTATGTGGTGTATATAGGCTAGTGGAGATGATCATATTAATATCACTTGCCACGTATATGCTCTAAAATTATGTACCATTTAAATCTATGGCTACACTTTGCAATGTAATGGTCCAAGATTTGACTTCAGTTATAATAACATAGCAAAATTTCTACCTTTCTAGAATATGCCAAATTGATGTAGCCATTAATTTTCATCTTTGCGGTGCTCCCTTTGCCCAGTTGCTATGTTTTGTTAAGATCTGCTGAATAATCATGATTAGTTAGCAAACCATAGTAGTTGAGTTACAAACCTCCTAATTATTACAACATGCTATATCTTTGTTACTTGTTGGAAAGTACTACATGTGGGATCTGAAACAAAATTATCACATCATAATTTGTGTCCTGTGATATTTGAACATTCTTGGTCCCTACCAATAGAAACAATGTGGACTATATACTACAGTAAAGTAGATACCAAACAGCACAGAAAAAGGACTAAAACAAAACTGTGGTAGGTAGGGAAACCTATATTTGTACATGCCAGCATATCCAATGGCGCCAGAGGTCTAGCATGGTTTTATGCTTTGTGAAAGAATTTAAGCTTGACAGGTCATATCAATTTCTTATTATATAGTGCGCTGCAATCTAGGTTGAGGATGAATTTGCCAACCAACTTTGTTTGGTCAATCTTTTGTTCATGATCTAAACCTTGGCTGCTATAATGAACAGTCATGCTCATTGTCTAAAGTCTAAACTATGGCTTTCCTACTGAATTACTGATTTCTCAATTATCTAATCCTAAAGCTTCTAGGCTTCTCGCAAAGAGTTTGAACTTTGTAGTTTCTTTTGATGGAGGACCTAGTCCGACAAGTCATAGTATCATACTATGAAGCAAAATTTAACACAAAATAATATTTTCTTCAAGTTTAATTACTACTACCTCCGTTTCAAAATATAAGAGTTTTTGGTTATACAAAACTTTCTTTAGAAAGAGACAATCTTATTTAGTGACTTTTAAGTAGCGGTTAACACTTTAACCAGATTAATTTTGTCCTTATAAGAAGAGAGAATAAACAAGTATGTGTGGATTGTAAGATTATATCTAAATAATGTTAGGTTTCTCAACATAAATTGATAGTGGCTGACTTTTGCTTTTTAGCGCATGCTCGTAGGAGTAAACAAGCCAAAATTGTAAGAAAGTAGTGCAATTTAGGAGAGACATCCAATGTTTTTAAGTAAAGAGTTATCGAAGAGAGCTCTTAAAAGAAAAAAGACGATATAAATAACATGTGGGAAAAGATAGCAGCATACATACGGAAGATTGATATAGAGATGTTTCGAGTGATCAAAGTAAGTGGATGTGAAACTAAAGACTCTTGGTACTAGAACGAAGACGTGCAAAAAGCTATTAAGAAGAAAAAATAATGTTATAAACGCTTGTACTATGACATGAGTGAGAACAACTTTGATAAGTATAAGGTGGTAAAAAAGACAGTAAAATGAGCTATGAGTGAGGTAAAAGGGCAGGCTTATGAGAATCTGTATTAACGTCTGAGTACGAAAGAAAGAGAGAAGGATATCTATAAAATGACTAGGCCTTATGATAGAAAGATAAGAGACTTTAACCAAGTTAAATGTATTAAGAATAAGAGATAGCAGCTCTTGATGAAGAAGGATGCGATTAGATATAGATGGCAAAAGTATTTTGATAATTTGTTCAATGGTGAGAACGAGGACAACACTGTCTAGTTGAACGACTCTTTGAATGACACTAATAGGAAATTTGTGCAGAAGATCCAATAATCTGAGATTAGAGAAGTTTTAAAAAGGTTGAAAGGGGGTAAGGCAATGGGTCTCGATGGTATTCCAATTAAGATGTAGAGATGTCTTGAGGATTGAGCTATAGTATGGCTAACCAAGTTATTCAACAATATTTTTTTAATCGAACACGATGCACAAGGAGTGAAGAAAAAGTATATTGGTACTAGATATCCAAAGTTGTACTAATTAATAGAAAATTAAGTTGATGAGTCACACTATGAAGCTATGGGAGAGAGTTATCGAATATCGTTTGAGAAGAACGATGCTAATCTCTATGAACCAATTTGCTTTTATGTTCGGAAGATTAACCATAGAAATAATTTTTTTAATAAGATAAGTTATGTAGCGGTTTAGAGAGTAAAAGAAGGATTTACATATCGTTTTTATTAATTTGCAGAAATCTTATGACAAGATACCAAGAAATGTTATGTAGTGGAATTTAGACAAATATAAAGTCTCATTAAATTATGTCTCTCTCATTAATGATATGTACAACAATACTATGACTTGTGTTAAAACAAATAATGGTAAACACATGTTGTTTTTCGATTAAAATAATACTACATTAGTGATTAGACTTGAGCCATTTATCTCTTTGCATTGGTAATAGATGAGATTACAAGAAACATATAAGGCCTCTCTCGGTGTATGTTCTTTGTAGATGGTGTAGTATTAATTGATAAGAGCCACTTAAGAGTAAATAGGAAAATAGAGTTATGGCGGCAGACTCTCGAGTCCAAAGATTTTAGAGTAAGCAAACTAAGACTAAATATTTAAAGTGTAACTTAACACTATCGCACATGATGAGAGATATGTGAGCTTAGAAGGCTAATTAGTGACTCAGAAAAACATGTTTTGATATCTAAGCCATTTATCTCTTTGTATTGGTAATAGAGGCAATATCTCACGGTATATGTTCTTTGCATATGTTGTAGTGTTAATTGATGAGAGCCATTTAGGAGTAAATAGGAAAATAGAGTTGTGTCGGCAGACTCTCGAGTCTAAAGATTTTAGAGTAAGTAAACTAAGACTAAATATTTAAAGTGTAACTTTGACAATATCGTACATGATGAGAGAGATATGAGTTTAGAATGCTAAGTAGTGACTCAGAAAAATATTTTTGATATCTGGGATCGATACGACAGATTGATGGGGATATTGATACGGACATTAGCCATAGAATCAAAACGAGCTGGTTGAATTGGCGTCAAACATCTAGCATCCTTTACGATAAGAGAGTATCATGGAAGCTAAAAGGTAATTTTTATAGAACGACGATTAGATCTGCTATACTATATGAAACATAATTTTAGGCTAAAAAAGATGTCATATTCAACAACTGATTGTTATAGAAATGTGTATAATACATTAGATTTGTGGTCATACAAGAATAGTAGAATCCGAAACAAATATATACGTGATCGACTAGAGGTGGCATCAATTAAATAAAAACTTATTTATGGTTTTAAACCATGTCGAAAGGACCTGTAGAGGCGCCAATACATTATAGAATACAAAAATGCCTGAAAATAGAATTTCACCAGTTTGGTTTGACTCCACATTACGTTGGATGGTATTTAATTTCAGTTCAGCCTTCAACTTTGCATGTTTACCGGATGCTAACAGCTGTTCAAGTTTTGACGGCATTTGTGACAGATTTTTTTATTCACCTTATTGTGTACTTCTGTAAGCAAAAGCAACTTCATTTTAAAGTTGACCTAGTGGTAAACCCTCATCGAGGGCCTTTGCATTCAACATTTGTTCCGTAAATATGCATATAGACATGCTTAGCGTTGAATGCACAAAGCTCCAGTGTTTTGAATGAGAATAATTTACTCTTTATCGTCTTGTGTAATTCTCTTTAAACATGCCTTTTCTTTTTTAGCTTCATAATATATTGGGATAAACGGATGCAATGTGATACACAAAAAGATCATTCCTGTTCTTGCCTATAATGCTGCAACAAGCAGTGTGTATTATGTAGAAAAAAGAATAAAGCAAAATAGTAAGGGCCAGATGAAATCTTTTTTTCCTTTTTCTGTACTAAGAAAAATAAAACTGTTGTTCTTATGCACAAAGCCTAAAATGTGTCCTACAGGCACGAGTTCTTCTTTCTCCTGTTCATCCCGAGCTCTACCTTGCAGCAGCTATGAACTTCATCAGCATGATCCTGGCCTTGTTGATGGTCATGAAGCACAGGAAGAGGTGTTCCTCGAGGTCGTCCAGCTGCTGCCTGAAGCTCTCCTCGTTCTTGCTCAGCTGCCTCAGCACCTCCTGCACCAGCCTCCCCTTCCCGCCGGCCGCCGCCGCCCGGTGCTCCACGCACAGCTGCAGCAGCGCCAGCATGTGCTCCCCCTCGTCGCGCACCCGCGCCACCAGCCGGCTTATCGTGTCCATGTCCCGGTTGAGTATGTACGTGCCCTTGGCCGCGGCCTCCAGCTGCACCAAGGCCCGCCGAGCCGCCCGCCCGGAGAAGAAGCGCCCCAGCCACGCCGGCGACATCATCGGGAACGCCGCGAACGCCGCCAGGATGTGCACGCCGATGCATGCGCCGACGACGGCCACGACGGCGACGACCGTGATGAAGGACACCGAGAGCGCCTGCCTCAGCCGCGCGATGCTCTTGATCCGGAACCGCGCCTTCTTCCTGCCGGTGTGGAGGCTCTTGAGCAGGTCGGCGGAGCTGAGCTGCACCTCCCGGAGCCTACACTGCGACGCGGCCAGCGCGGTGAACGGCTGGCCGAGCGCGGCGGAGACGTCGGCGATGCTGGACACCCCGACGTCGGAGGCGAGCTGGCGGAGCGTGTGCTTGAGCGGGCGGTAGCGGAGGCGTATCTGCTCAATGTCCCTGAGCAGGTGGCTGCACAGGAAGGAGGCGTTGGCCGTCTCGGCGTAGTAGGCGGCGAGGAGGCCGCGGACTTCGGGGCGGAGGCGGCTCCCACGCGCCGACGCGAGTGCGGCGGTAACCGCGCGCTGGTCCGGCTCGAGCAGATGCTCGGCGAAGAGGCGGTAGGAGGGGAGACGCTTGGGCGCCGTGCCGCTGCCCGGCCGCGGCACCAGCCCGGCGCCGTGCGCGAGGGTGATGTCCAGGACCCGCGCCCAGAAGTCGGTGTACGACTCGGTGCGGAACGCGCTCGTGTACTCCCCCCGGAAATCGAAGCTCGACGACGGCGCCACCATCGATTTGGGATCATGAACTGCATGCATGCCGAATCACCAACAGAGTTAACGATCGAAACTTCGGATCATGAACTGCATTGCATGCCGTATCAAGCATGAAACGATCAAAAAACCATCTCTAATATGCTGCTTAATTTTGATATTCGCAGCTACCTGCTTCTTGAGCATGATGCTGCATGCATGCACCGAAACAATTGAACGTACTGCTTCCAGCCATTCTCTCCTCTGTCAGGTGCGCACGCAGCAAAGCAATATCGCGGTTGATGGAAATGCACGAATGCTTTTTATACAGATGCGTGTGGTTTGGTTTAGTTTGCGATGAATGGCTAGCCAGCTAATTAACATGTGTCAAAGCGAAGCGACATGATATATGCTTCGATTGCGGCTTGTCTTGCCGCGCTCCTGTACGAATGCATGCATAGACGATACCAATTGGCTGCCTACCCTACGAGGTTTACGTCCTTGTACGCGATGCAAACAAGCTAGATGTAGAATGCTAGCTCCTATACTAATCAAACAGTGGCAATACAAAATACTGTTTCCGTCCAGAAATATAAACATCTTTAGAACAGTGCCAAGACAAACTTTGATAACTTTAATTGCTAATAACAAAAAGATCATAAAGGTTGATGATATAAGAATTATGTTATTGGATTTATCATTAAGTAAATTACCATAATATGCAATCATTTTCATTTGAAATGATCTATTTTTATATAGATAATATTAATCAAAGTAGCACATGAAGACTATATCAAGGTTAAAAATACTTATATTTGTAGACAGTGCTATATGGAACATTTTTACAGATGTGCATGCCATTGTGCAACAGTGCTACATGGCACGCATGCATGTCATAAATCATAATCGCACCAGAAGTTCAGAAAAATGTGCATCTATTCTACACATGTTACGTACCTTGTTGATCATCTGGGTCCACGCACGCTCCAAAGCACTTGAACGTGGAGCCCATTACTCAGATCGCTCGAGGCGATCGATCGACCAAGCTAGCTCAAAGAAATTTTCTTCTGAAGTTTATAGAATCCAATCAATACGTCGTCGTCTGCCACTGCAGTCAGATCAGCTAATATATATAATTTTTCTTCTTGCTGGTCGGGCATGCAAGGCAGCAAAGGTAGCTACGTTTGCAGGCACTATAGCAGGAAGTGGTGCTTTCTTCCGGTCGAAGTGATGAGAGGAGGAATTGAAGCTGGGTGTCGATGGATCGAGGCGCTTATAAAGCCCTGCAGCTGCAGCCTCCACGCAGCTATTATCCCTTGGGCAGGACGACAAAGTCTTCTCGGCCTCTCGATCGAATCGATCAGCTGGACGAAGCTTGGAAGGAAGCCCAAATGGTTGGCAAGCACTCAAAGGACGAGAAACCCATCGGATCGCATCGCATCGCATCGACGAGTTAGCCAGAAAATAGGTGGAGGTGAGACGCGGACGCGCTAAAACCCACTAGCCTGCAGCTTGGATGCATGCTAGCGTCCGTGTGTGGGCCCGCCGTGTCAGTCATCCAGCGCCGTTGGACGTACGGTGCAGGATATATGAGATGCTGTGATTACGTGGCAGGTGGGGTCCATCCCGGTGGGCCCGCGTGGATCGATATCTCTATCTGCGTTGCTTGCGTGGATGCGGGAAACCCGCGCGGATTGCGTCCGGCGAAGAGAACTCGCGATCGCAAAGGCGAGCTTTCTCCCGCCGCGAAAGCTACCGGCGTGGGCGCAATCCACGGATGCGTAAAACGATTTTTGTAAGGGCCCGTGTGGGCAGCTAGCTAGCTTAGTCCAGATATGCTCATATGCATGCCACTTGATGAATCAATGACGCAGGTGGCTGCCTGAAGATCTTTTTTGATGGATCGGTCTGGGACATACGATGGAGATCGTGAAGAAGGATGAGCGTTGCCGAATTAAACCGGCGTGTTCGTTGGGTTTCGATCAGCATTTTGCTTCAAGAAATAGCCAATAAAATATCTCGCAGGATCGTTCCGCAGCAATTTGATCGAAAAAACGGGAATGTTTGCTATGCTGTAACATAGCTAGCTATCGCTAAGTCTAGACATGTATATTCCTTCACACGACATTATAGTAAAGCTTTTTGTTCAAGGGACGGTCAATTTGCAAACGGCGCTTGTAGAGGAAACGACGCGTTGGAGACACAGGCCATGGCGTGTTTACTGTTGGCGGCAGGTGGTATCTGCTACGCTACTGGTCTTCGCGGGCAACCAATGGCGTCACCGTTGGTCTCAGTGATTACGCCATGCATCACAGTCAAGTGGATCGATCGAGCTTAAATTCTGGAGCAATTGCTAACACTGTAACGCACACCATTCTTCTAGGTATGTTTTGAGGCGGCCGGCCGCCACCTTCGGCGAATCGGCATGCAAAACAACGGGGAGGAGAACAAAGCGCCGAGGACAACGAGGCCGATCTCGCAGAACGCTTTGCCCAGGTTCACGGCGGGAGGCGATATCGGAGCTACGGGCCGCTGGTGGCACACGGTCGAGGGAGACGCTCGTTTGTATCGCCACAGTTGTTTGCGATCCAATGTACGGGACAAGATGGGTTTTGGGCTCTCCCTCCAGGTCGCGCCAGCTGCGGTATCAGCCCATACGGCCCAGCTCAAAATGCGGCCCACTCCACGAGTCGTACTTCTCCTGTTATTCTTCCTGGAATAATCTGCTGAATTTAATTCTCAACTAACATCCGAATTTAGTGTACTAGTCATGCACTGCACGGGTTATAGTTTAATATAAAATTAAATATATGTAAGGTTACGTTGTTTTCCATTTGAATTCTTTCATTCTTCTTACTGTGTTTTACTTTAATTTACTAAACTACTGGCTAATGATATCAACTTTCTATTCGTTACATATCTCTGGTAAACTGGTATGTATAGTTTTTTCTTCTCCTCCCTTTAATTAGTTTGTAGATCCTCACAACAGAGCATAGTCTAATAATTAATATCAAATTTTAGAATTCATGGTAATTTTAGTTTCACTTTCGAAATGTATGCTTCTTGTCCATTCATCATTCCAATAAACTCATATTCCTCGTTAGATGGAAATAATTATTATTTCCAGTATCTATTTTGCTCCAAATTTAAAATTTCCATTTATTTTAGTTTTACGTCATGGTACTTTTGTCCTTTGGTCACTAATATTAATTAGCATTGCTAGTAGGTTATTGTTTTTCTATGAAACAGTTATTTACAATATTGAATTTCTATGTTGCATTGATCGATGATAGTCTGAAATTTTCATGAAAATAAGTATTTATTATAATTTAAGTTTCTGGTTTGTGTAGACCGTGCATGTATTTTTTATATTAAAATGCTTAAAAGAGGTGGGCATCCATCCTATATGCGGGCTGGATTTGAGAAGTCCTGGCCATGCATACGCAGTCCATTACCGTTGCAGAATACGCATTTATTATGTCACACGGAGACATGAATCATGGTTGAATTGATTCCGTTGCTTTGGGCTATACGGAGTACATGTTTGTCATATTTCATTACAAAAGATCTCAGCCGTAGGTTTATTAGATGTATGGTTAAGATTTTATCTTTTTTAGATTTATGTGGGAATTTCTGGATTTTTTGATTAATATGGGAATTTCTCTCTTAGGATTAATGTAAAGCTCCCAAGAGAGCCTCTAATTAATATATATAATTATTTCTCTTAAAAGAAGAAGAAAAGAATTGCAGTGTAACATTAGCGTGTGTTTGGTTTGAGGATGAGGTGAGGTGAGTTAGACACATCCCTGTTTTTTTGGATGAGATGGTTGCAGTTGTTTGTTTGGTTTGAGGAATGAAATTAAACATGTTTTTTTAGCAGAAGGAATGGAGGATGGATGGGATGGACGATGTTAGCAGCCACTCACGAAGGTTGGCGTTCGGTAGGGGGGCATGTGAGCAGCTAGGAGGAGCTCACGGAGGAGCGGCAGCAATCGACGGGCGCCTTGCGGAGGCGCTCGACGATGACCGGATGCGAGCGAAGAAGGCGACGTTGACTGATGGGCAGGCTGAGGAGTGACATCGACCGACTACGAGCGGAGGAGGCAGCGACGACCGGCTACGTGCGGAAGAGGCGATAATGGCCGATGAGTGGGCGGAGAAGGCGATGGCAACCGGCTGGTAGGCAGGCAGAGGAGCGGTGGCAGCCGATAGGTGGGCAGAGGCATTGCGCGGCTCACGGAGCCTCACGCCGTGTGCCTGTCCTAGGTGGGTTGAGCTCGTCTACCAAATTTTTAGGAATCTCTTGTACTCGGAACTGAGTAGCAGAATATTTCTCTTTAGAACTAACCAATCTCCAAACCAACCAAAAAATAGGTTTGGCCCATCCCATCCCATCTTTGAACCAAATACAGAACTGCTGAAACAATAGGTACTTATGCTGGTACTTGACTTGTTACTGTTCTCTTCTGAAGAAAAAAAAACATAGCAAAGACCATCCACAAGAAAAGCAGAAGTAATTCTGATGAGTAAATCTATAGCTCAACTTTAGATCTATACTTCTGCGAGTCAAAATCTTGGCTTTTCTGTTTCTGTAGCATCTCGACAACTTGATCAAGGGGTGGGTCTCCTGGCCTTCGGAAAACTTGATCCCCAATCTTATACTCGTAAGCCTCCGGCTGGCTCAAAATAAACTCTTTCAACTAGGAAGAAACACAGAGGAGAAAGACGTCATTATCAGTTCTCTGAAGAACGTAACTAGATCTGCATATACGGATAAGATAGTGCTAGAGTTCTTCCATCCCTTCTGAAATTAATCTCAATGCCATGCCCGCTAGAATTAGCTCAGAATTCTTACATCTTATCTAATCTGACCAAGAAATTGAACAATTAAAACAAACGGTTCTTCCTACCTCTAGAATGTCTTGCACTCTGTCCATGGTGAACATGAGAGTGCTCAAGTCGACGGCCACGAACTTGGCCGCCACCGATCCAGTACGTAGCACATTGCTCCATCTCGTCGCTATTCCAATCACATCCTCCTGCGAGAAAAAAAAATGAGATTTTTAATCGGCAGAAAAGGCAGGAACCTACGGCGGACGGCGATCGAAGGATCCGCGAGAACCTGGGAGCAGCGAACGCCGAGGCGGAGCTTGACGAAGCCGAACGAGGGGCCGGCGTGGCGGCGGAGGAGCTCGGCCTGGAGGGCGGCCGGATCCATGCGGGACAGGTCCGGCGGCGGGCCGTCGTCCCGCACAGGCGCCGCGCCCCAATGGCGCCAGTCGTCGTCCTCCTCGTCGTCCACCACGTCGTGCAGGTCGTCGGGGATGGACACCCGCTTCGCCCCCACCGCCGTCTCTATGGCCGCGCACAGGAGGACGCCGGCGACGAGGACCAATGTGCCTGACCACGCAATTTTGGCCATCTGGAGCTCCAAAATGCGTGGCTAACCAACCATTGTCACAAGACCGAAAGGCGCATTCACAGTGAAACCCTTTTGTACTGTACTTATACATGTTTTTAAAATGTATATCGCCATTTTTCCAAAATAACATTTCCAGGTCCTCCGTCCACAAAATTGGCTTTTTAGGTCTGCAGCCTCCAATACAGAAATTCAACAACCTTATTTTCATATGCTAGCTAAATATCGTGTCCTTTACTATGGATAAATATGAATTATACATGTGCTAGCATTGTTTAGAACAAATTATCATGAAGTATTTAAAACAATTCATTCCTATAAATGTATTTGTATAATAAATTTGTTTTTTAAGATAAAATAAAATTGAACCGATATGTACGGATGAGAAGTTCTCAATTCTCTGCAACCTGCAAAAACTTTCATGTAGTAGAGTGGTTGGACTCATATACGGACAGTTAACTCAAAAATAGGAATGGTCCAGATTTGTTGATGTGTCGGATCAGTTAGTAACGTATAGTAGTACCAAACTTCTTAAATTGATCTTTCAGAAAATTAATAACTGAAATTATTTGCTGAACAACGCTTCGTGTATAAATTGACAAAGCAGAAATAGATAACAGTACAGAATGGAATCTGTTTACAAATACAATACTTCCACCAAACCTAAAGTTGATGAAGGGCCATCGAAGTTAATAAATTCATATGCTTCTAAAGTTATATGTTCACCAACTTGATCGAATAATCGAAATCAGCCAGGTTGAATATATATGATTAGCACAGATAAATGGATTCATCCCATCAGAGTAAAGAATATAAAGGTCCATGATCTCGGTGTCGAGGTACAAAAATAATGAAAGATTCATAACAAATGGGCAGAGCTTGACATATCTACCTAAAAATTATCTCAACTGGGAATATAGTTTATCAAGATTAGGAGGCTAATGCAACAGAAGTGATAAGAAAATCGGTTTTCTGGCCTCTTTGATAAATGCCACTTGCATTCTCCAACATTTTCTCCTTTCCCATTTATAGTCACTACTCAAGTGAAGTAGCCGCACAGAGAATTAGTATTTAGTAAGCATGAAAGTACTGTATTCAAAGAAATCAATATGAAAAGCACTATATACAAGGACCCTCAAAAGAACAGCGCAACAGAAAATTCAGACCTCTAGTAAGTCATAAGAAAAAAGTAAATCTCTCGGTTGTCTTAAAAAAGGAAGTAAATAACACAAATATATTATTATCAAAGTAAATAATTACATTATGATACTAATCTGCACAGCTCTGTCCAGATTCCATCTATAAACAACATCTGAAAAGAATAGAGCAGCAATTCTGCAACTAATACTGAAGCTTCCTGATTCTAAGTTGGGACTTAACAATTTCCTAGAAGAAAGAATAGTCTGAAAACTTACTATGTTGCCAGTCCTTAGAAACCACATAGATTGTGACGAAAAGTTGCTTCTACTGCTGCCATCTTCTAAAACACATGGCATGGGCTAGAATTCTACTTCAGCCACTCAAATGAAACCGAAAAGTCCTCTTGAGAACAAGCGTGAATTCCTCCTCCTCCCCCTGTTTGCAGTTCTTGTACTTCTCATTGGTGTCAGGTAAAACCGCAGCATCCCGTTATCCAAGTTCCCGGGAGATGTATAATGCACGCTCCTGCTTCTGCCAATCTTGAATTCCTTATTCCCCTTATTCCTAAGCCAATCAGTGCGGAAATTATGGACATCCCCATTAGCTGCAGCTTGCGAGCTTCTGACTGAACCTTGGCTTGCTCTGCCCCAACCATGGCCGTTGCGTCCAGGTTGAATTTCACAATCCATGTCTCCTGTCTCTCCATTTCTAGCTCTTCTGGCATCCTTCCTTGATTCCGAGAGCGACCGCTCCAGAACATGCTCCCCTTTCCTCACAAACTCCTTGAGCGGGCTAGTGATGCTACGATCCCACACCCTGCTCCACCTGTTCGACCTCCGTCTTCCAACACCTGACATTGTCATCTCCAGCCCGGCGTCACCGCAGTTCCTTCCACTGAAATGGCGCCCCTCGCCGCCAGCGTCCGCCAATTGCTCCCCATTCCTGCTCTCTGCAATGCCAGCACGACTCCCCGCAGCCGCTTCCTCTGCATTGCTCCGCCGCGCCTTGCTCGCCCCATCCGGAACCGGTGGCTCCTCCAAGCAGGCGAACGAGCAAGCCAAGGCCCTGCCCACCATCGACCCATCCCATGAGTGGCGCGGCGGCTCCAGGGAGCCTCTGATCGGCTCTCGGCAGACCATCCACTCGCACGAGCGCCGGAATCTCGGCTTCCTCTCCACTTGCTGTGCATCGTCGCCGGTGCCGTCCCGATCCACCGGCCTCTCCCGCGGCGGCCGCGAGGGCTCCTTCCTCCTCCACCGCATCCCCTTCCTCGGCAAGATAGACCTGAGCCACGCCCCGCCCTTCCACTTGGCCCCTCGATTCCCACCTCCTCCTCCTCCTCCTCCTCCTCCAGGGCCCACCTCAAATTCGGCGACCTGAGGATCCTTGGCGTCGGGCGGATGCGCGGCACCGGCGCTGCAGGAGTCGTCCAGCTGGAAGAGCAGCATGAGCGTCTTCCGCAGCTTGCCGTGGTCGGCGCTGGATCCCTCGCCGGCGGCGGCGGTGCCGACCTCGACGATCTCCTCGGCAGGGTTGCGGACGGAGGAGAGGCGCTCCATGAGGCAGGAGGAACAGACGCCGGTGAAGAGCTGGGTCGGGTGCCGCCCGCACCTCTCCACGCCGCCACTGCCCGGTAGCCCCTCCTCCTGCTCCTGCGCCGGCACCGGCTGCGGCTGCGGCTGCTCCACCACTACCTCCTCCATTGGGTGGCGAGTGAGAGCTGGTTATGTACGAGAAGACAGCCACGGCCGCCGAATCGAGTCAGGAGGGGACAAGCGGGTGCGACATTGCCAGAAAAAACCCTAACGAGCCGCCCGAAAAGCGACTTTTGGGTTCGGGAGCAGCAGCAGCAGCCGCGTGGGGAAACGGGAGCAGCAAAGGCTCGCTCTGCCTTCGGGCTCTGGAGAAGAGAGAAGACAGGAGGAGACGGGGGCCGGATGCGCTCGAGACGAGGAATCCGAGAGTGACCCGGTCTGGCCGCACGCGCGCGCGACGGGCCATCGGCACATGACGACCCGGATCGCGTCGCCCGAAGCCGCTGCCAGTCAGAAACCCACGCGCGCGCACGCCCGCGCGGCGCCTGGGCCGCTGCGAGGTTGGCGCGGCGCGCGTTAATGCAGTGGTACTCCTACTGCTGATGCGTGGGGCGCGTCCGGTCGCTCACAGGAGTCGCGGCGACTGAGTTACTGCGGTTTGGTGGCAGGCAGGCAGCTCCGCAGCTGGGACGGCCCGGGCCGGAGACGCAGCTCCGGCTCCGGCTCCGGCACCGGCGGTTCTACGTACGCACGGCGCGGCCGTCACCACCGGCTGGCTGCTTCGCGGAGCCCGTCCGCTCGCTGTCCCCAAAAAAGACCACACGATCGCAAGCCCGTACCCCGGTAAAAAAAGTCAATACGCACGCCTCGACCTAAGCTTTCAGTTTCCTTAATAGGCCTCCCCGATCGAACAACGTGCTCCGCGTCGTACACCGTGCGGCTGTCGAGTAGTGACGGCATCAGCTGAATTGGCAGGCAAACCATTTTTACTCCGAGATGACGGAAGCAATCTGATGAACAGCTATTCCACTGTTGCATGGTCCTGGTAGTAGCACTAAAATAGAGCCTTCGGAATCCTATGGACGGACTCAGAAGGTCGGGCCGGACTGAAGCTGCTGCTGTTGCTGTAGGCCGGCCGGATCGGAGCTCTCGAAGATTGCAATGATTGGCTCTTTGTTTGGCCCAGCCTAGCCGTGCCGATCGCACTCGGTAAAGTAGTCACTTTTAGCAGACTTAAGTTGGTTTGACTTCTGAGTACATGATCCTGGTAGGAGCTAAATATATAATTAGATTATTTCTATTTAAAGCTATGTCTTCTAATTATCGTGGTCACGGATATATGTAATCTTTTATGTATACGATGCTCTATGAGTGGTTATGACACATAAGATCATGTAGCGCTAATTATGTTAACATGATATTAGAGCGAGCATTTTTTCTCTAAATCAATATCAACATCATCTTCTACCTCCTCCTCTATCACCTCTGCCTCCACTTCTAGCCTTTCCTCTGTTACTATCTTTGCCTTTATACCAATTCATCATGTCGTCACCATCCGACTCAACAAAATAAACTATACATTATAGCGCGTCCAGCTTCTCCCGTATCTATGCAGTGCAAAACTTATGGGCTTCATCGATAGATCCACGATTGTGTCTCCCAGCAGATTTCTTCATCGACTGCTGATGGTGTCGAGCTCGTGTCTAACCCAGAATATTGCCTATGGTATGATAAAGATCAACAACTACTAAGTGGTCTTCTCTTATCAATGACTGAAGACATCCTTTAGGACGTGGTGTCTGTCAACACATCCAAAGAAGCCTGGGACACTCTTCGACGCATGTTCTCCTCCGCCACGCGTGCGCGCGCTATCCAAGCACGTGTCGACCTTGCTACAACCAAGAAGCGCAACCTCTCTGCTACTGATTACTTCCGCAAGATCAAGAATCTAGCCTTCGAGCTGGTTGCGGTTGATGCTCCTCTTCGTGATGACGAGATCATTGCCTATCTCCTAGCGGGTCTTCCCACAGATTACGATCTGTTCGTCATATCTAGGGTGACAAAGAGTGAGCCCCTCACGCTTGACGACGTCTACTCACATCTGCTAATATTTGAGGAGCGCCAACTGCAATACTAGGTGGAGATTCACCTCAACATCGGTGTGTCAACCAACTTTACCAGCCAAGGTGGGCAGCAGCGGGGCCATGGCCGTGGCGGTCCTCCGCCCTAGAGACGTGGACGTGGCGTCCCTCCTTGTCAAATCTGCGGTCGTATAGGTCACACTGCAAGCAAATGTTGGTATCGTATGGATGAGTCTTATCAGGAAGAACAACACTATGCTGTGGTGGCTGCTACTTCATCCTACAAGGTCGACACCAACTGATACATCGACATGGGGGTTACCGATCACATAACCAGTGATCTGGATCCTCCTGCCCACAAGTACGGAATACGCTTAAGCCACAACATCAAGAAGCCCAAGATTTGTACCGATGGCACGGTTACTTATTCTATCATACGGACTTTAAATGCAGAGCCTATATCATATGTTACTGCTATGGCACACTCCCTTTGGAGGTCAGCAATAAATGATGAAATTCAAGCCCTTGTTAAGAATAAGACTTGTCATCTTGTTCCTCCACGTGCTGACCTTAATGTCATTGATTACAAGTGGATTTTCAAACTGAAGCATAAAGCTGATGGCTCCGTTGATCGCTATAAAGCACGATTAGTCACTAAGGGCTTCAAGTAGCAGTATAGAGTTGATTATGATGATACATTCAGCCTGGTAGTGAAACCTACCACTATTCGAGTCTTATTGTCTCTTATAGTCTTTCATGGTTGGTTTCTTCGACATATTGATATTCAAAATGCATTCTTACATGCCCATCTTCAAGAGGACGTCTATATGAAATAACCACCTAATTTTATTGACTCGGCTCATCCTACTTATCTTTGTAAGTTGGACAAGTCATTATATGGCCTCAAACAGCCCCCTACGTGCCTGATTTTCTTGTCTTAATAACAAACTATTACAACTGAGGTTTTAGGCTTCTAAGTCTGATGTTTCTTTTTTCATGTTCAATAGAGGTGGTATTCAGATATATTTCTCATCTATGTAAATGATATTATTATTATAAGCTCTTCGTCATCAGCTACGGATCGTCTACTCATTCAACTTACAACTGAATTTGCCGTGAAAGATCTTGGCACTCTTGGATATTTTCTTGGCATTGATGTACATCATACTTCTACTGGCCTTATCTTGACACAACACAAATACATCCAAGACTTATTGCAGCGCACAAATATGACCTCCTCTAATAGTATTTCGACACATATGCTTCCCAACAACAAGTTACTCTTAAAGAGTGGCGACCCTCTCTCAGCCGAAGATACTACACGCTATCGCAGTGTTGTTAGGGCTCTCCAATATTTGTTTTTCACTCGTCCCGATATCTCCTTCTCTGTCAACCGGGTATGCTAATTTCTGTCAGCACTAATGATGGCTTATTGGGTGGCAGTAAAACGCATACTACATTATCTTCATTCCACATCCGATATGGGGCTATGCATCACTAAATTTGGGTCTTCATTGTTAAGTGCGTTCTCTGATACCGATTGGGCCGGAAACCCAGATGATCAGCGCAGTATAGGTAGCTATGCCATTTTCTTTGGTGGCAATCTTGTTTCTTAGAGCTCTCGCAAACAACTAACTATTTCTCGCTCGAGCACAGAGGCTGAATACAAGGTCATCGCTAATGTTACCGTTGAAGTAATATGGATATAAGTGTTGCTAAGGGAGTTTAAGATTTCTCAGCTTCGATCACCGTCTCTATGGTATGACAACATTGGTGCTACTTATCTCTTTGCCAATCCTATATTTCATTGTCGCACGAAACATGTCGAGGTTAATTAACATTTTGTTCGTGAACGTGTTGCCCTCTCGCCAACTCGACGTTTGTTTCATCTCATCTAAGGACCAGATAATCGACATCATAATTAAGGCGCTCCCGATTACTTCCTACTGCAATTTACGGCGTAATCTGAACCTAATCTACCTCCGTCTAAATTGAGTACATGTTAAACATAAAAGTATGTAATCTATATTTAGTAAAATATCATATATCTTAATTTTTATTGATCACGTTTGTAATCTTTCATATATACGATCCAATCCATATGAGTGGTTATGACCTATAAAGATCATGTAGCGTCAATTATATTAACAGTAGCAGCCTTTAGAGTCCTACAGACCGGTTTGCAGAGCTAGCATATCCAAGGTCGGGCCGGACTGAAGCTGCTGCTGTTGATGTAGGCCGGCCGGATCGGAGCTCTCGAAGATTGCAATGATTGAGCTCTTTGTTTGGCCCAGCCTAGCCGTGCTGATCGCACTCGGTAAAGTAGTCGCTTTTAGCAGAGTTAAGTTGGTCTGACTTCTGAGTGCATCCCCGTTTCGAAGATACTCTACTCTGCAGTAGTGTTACTGCCGTCATTACTTGAGAGGTAGGAAATCCGAGGAGTGAAAATTCTGTTGTCAGGACGATTTTGACACCGGCAATGTCAGGTGCACGGCGAATCGTGTAGAAAACACATGTCAGGTGCACGGCGAATCGTGTAGAAAACACATATCGTGTAGAAAACACATGTCAGGTGCACGGCGAATCGTGTAGAAAACACACAGACCGGTCGCCCTTTACATTACACTCGGCCGCCTGTCTGTCACCTTTCATCTCTCGTTGTTGTCCTCGCGTCGCACCAACGCACTGTGCCACGGAACACACGCACAGATTAAATGATGAAACCCACTCTACGACAACTTAAACACTTGCGTAAAATCCAACAAATTCTGTGTTGCCCGCATTCACAGACGCCCACACGCCCTCGCGACCTCGCGCCGCCGCTCCGATCAGTGTTGGCCCGCCGCGCTGCGCTGCCGTTCGGCACGGAGGGTTCGCCGTGCCGCGACCGAGGAGGTCGGCGCGCGACGTCGTTGTGTTGTGCCTTTGTGCGAGCGATGGCCGCGCGTGCTCCTGCCGAGCCCACGTTGCTGTTGAGTGTTGACTACTGACTCGCCGTTCGGTGTACTTGTGGTCTTGTTGGATCAACCGAAGGATTCTGTTCCCTCTACATGTCACCCAGACCCAACGTACCCAGATACCCTTTTGTTCTGTGGCAACTTAGGTGTGGGCCATGGTACTGACGATGGCTCCACTTGTCATACAGCCGGAGGGATTGCACCGCCTGCTCTATAGATCGGTGAAGGCAAAGCTAGGTAAGCATTGAAGGGATTGACTTTGACTTCACTCCGAATCCCCAATCCCACACGGCTGTCAAGCTTGGTCCCACCGGCGATTCTGTGGTTCAGTCAGTGCAGACTCTAGACGCCTGGGCTATGTGCGTTTGTCTCCGTGATGCTCGACGTCGGTTCAGCAGCGTAGACCACGCATGCGCCCATTCCGGTGCCGGTGTCACCCATCGAGCTTCCTCGCTTGACATTAGACATCTTGTTCTACGTTGGCAGTCAGCCAGCCCCTGAATGTCTATGTTTGTCGCCGTTGCCGTCACTATCATTCTTCACGACGAACACTGCCCCACCGTAAGATGTGAGATGGTTTGGGAAGTATTCTCTCCGTTAAAATATAAAAAGAGCGTAATAACGGATTCGACATAATTTAATATTTTAAATTTAAACATGTCTAATGTTTAGTTTAGTAGTAGCTAAAATTAGTTTTTTTAAATAAATAGTGTGTTCATTGTTAGATGAACTCACGAAATGGGCTATACACAAGTCACAAATTTTAGGATGGAGTGAGGATTTCCACACAGGATAGGTGCAGATGGATGAAAAGTTACTTTATTTACATAACATTACATACGCACGTGAACATCTTAGAAAATAAAACCTAACAATATATACATTACTCTGTCCTAAAAATATATAATTATAACAATAACCGTGTTTAATTAAATACTAGTTTTTTATATTTTAAAATAGGTAAATAAACAGAGTAAATTGTTACTAGCTGTGCCTTTTGTTTGTATAGCTGAAATCTATTATATTTTAAAACGGAGTAACAAATGTTTTTCTTTTTAACAAGCCTCCACTGTCATCAAAATGATGCATCCCAAAACAACCAACACAAACAAATTCCACAGTTTAGATTTTTTTAATAAAAAATTTAAACTATTATTACTATCTCCGTACTAAAAAAAACTTTATCTTTCTTACATCTTACCAATATACAATTAAAAAATAACATTCAATTTATCAAACTTGAAGATATTTTTCTTTCACTTTCTTAAATTTTAATACTTGTAATTTCTTAAATTCTAATGCAAATAACAAATAACGTATGGGAGAAAAAAAAATAAAGATAGAATTTTTTTACGGAGGGAGTACATGCCAACAAGAACGTGGGGGCCGTATGCAACGGAAGTACGCGCAGGTCTTCTCATCTCTTCCACCACCGAACCAGTCCACTTTGAACCGCGAGGGCAACAGAAGAAAGCGGCCAGCCCCAACCCCGCCCCGGTCGAGTCCGACCTCCTTCTGTTCTTCCTCTCCTCCTTCCCTCCGCTCCGCTCCCCGTCGTCATCAAAGCAAGCAACTTTCTCCAAACCATCAACGCGCCCCGTTCTCCTCCCCTTCCCTCCTTCCTCTCCGCACGCGGCGCCCCACCACGACCGCGAGCTCTCTCCTAGCTCTAAGGCTCTCTGATCCAGAGACAGAGATGATGGGGAGCAGAGACGGCGGCGGCGGCTCTGCCGCCGCGAGGGCGAGGAGGAGGAGCGACCCCGGCGACAGCCGCGATCTCTACCGCGTCTCCGTGGGCACCACGGAGACGTACAACTCCGACAGGTCCGTGAGCAGCGCCGGCGGCCGCGGGGTCGCATTACTCGACGCCTTCCGGTCATGCTTCGTCTCCGCGGAGGCGCGGTCGCCGGAGACCTCCGTGTCCGACGACTTCCATCCCTCCCAACAACGTAAGTCGCTGAAACACGTATTTCTTCTCGTCGTCTCCATTTCTTCGCTGCTTTTAGTGTATTTTCTTTTAAAAAAATCAAGACGATAGGAGTACTTTTGTCGGCCGAACTAGTCTTTTTTTTGTGTATTGAGGATACTATCTTGTTCGTCAACTGCTTGCGGTCAACGCGTACTATAGTTTGTGTAGTACGGCACCATAATTGAGAGGATAATCTTTCTCAGGATGTATATGCAGTAATTTTTGGTCGTGTACTAATGGTAGAAAAAAAAGTCCTGCGATGACAACATCTCGAGGTATTTTCTTCAGTTGTACTTGTACGGTGTTTGTTGCAAGGCTTTGTCATTTTTTAAATCTTAGATTAGCTTTGCTTATATGCGTTCAGTGGCGTGTGTGCATCAGGATGGTGCCTGCTCATGTATGACCTTGACCTTTAGTTTAATTAGGAAGTTAGCCTGCGCATTCGCACGGCTTGTGTATTAGGAAGTTAGCCTGAAACCTAAGTCTTTATGCCCCGCTTGCTGTTCCTCTAGCAGCAGACGGAAAAGAGTTTTCTTCTTAAAACTCTATGTTATTTGTGAAAACAAATTTTTCTTTAAAGGAATTATTTTACAAAATACTAGTATATAAATAGCCTCACAACTTAATCCATTTTATAATTTACAACAAATTATATGTCATAGTACATTCTCAACATTTTCTCATCTTTTTACTTTATTAGTTTCTTTTCGCATTCTCAATTCTCAACAATTAATCAAATATTATATAGGCTTTCATAGCATAAGTTCATCTTTTCGGTACTATATTAATATGGTGCCACAAGACACCCTAGCTCACATATATCTATTTTTAACCACGAAGGTTGATTGTCTGCCACGCAAGAAGACTCTGAAAACAATTTCTAGCACAATAATGATGTTCAAAAACCTTTGTTAAAAACAAAACAACGGTATAAAAAAACACTCCACATCCGTCCATAATCACGGACATGGTTGTTTAAACAATTTAGATAAACTCTACAGAGGTTGAATGCTTTATCATCATGTCATGAACTTTTCTCTTTACACAATACGTGCTAATCAAACATGGTTGGTAAAGGATGGCTCACTATAAGGCCTTCGCAAAACTAGCTTATGAATATCTCATGTCATATAGTTAGGTCAAATCACTAGAAACCGAGAATCAGACAAGTCTCATGCTTTCATCTATTCAAGACACTGGTGATGTCTCCTATACTTAACCAATCTTCTAAAAATATGATAGAATAACACTCATCTCGGATAGTAATGATCCATAATCACATCTCATTTATAGTATTTTATAACTATTGATATACGATATTTTTATGTGATAACTGATTACTTAATCAGGGGTATCCTATAACACCCGTTTGATTGTACTGTAATATGTTTGGATGAATTTTCTAAAATAATCAATTCTTAATGATAATACATAGCCAAATCACAAAGTCATTAACTCCACCCCATTTAACTAATACAAAATATTTTTATTTTACAAACAAGCCTATATCAAAAAGGACTTTCAAGTAAATATTTAAAAGTCCTAAGTCTCTATACGACATCATAATCGTAAGCGAGCTAAGCAACTATTTTGATAATTGCATTTAAGGGATGACTATATCGATGAATATTTGATGGAGTTAATAAGAATGAAGATCATCAATATCATACATAATATAATATAAGTGCAACTACTGGATAGCTCCATCAGTTTCATGCAAACCGAGACCAATCATAATTAAACTGTAACATAAGCAATGCATTTTTAAAAACAAAGTAATTCATAAATATAAGATTAAGAGTGGTTAAAGAATGGCTTTTCCTACTCTGAGAGCGGATATTCTCCCTTAAAGATGACATTCAGATCTTCTGCAAACTAGGGGCCTATGCATGGAAAGAAAACAAGTAAACAAAATGCCAAAATAAAATACCAGAAATAGAAATACAATTATGCCAATCTGTAGATCTTATTTTTAGAAAAAATTGTAGACTTTAATCAAGTCAAACGGAGTTACGAATAAAATATATTAAATTTTGAAGTTTAAAGGATTTTCTAGAAAATAAAAAGAATTATGAAAATAATATTCCTTAGGCTGGCATGTGAGATCCGAATGTTAGTGGGAGGGAGAGGATGGTCTATGATAGACTGGTTCCACGGGTAGACTGAAAGGGTAGGTCGTGGGTCCCATCTTCTTTTCCTTTTCTTCCTTCTCTTTTTCTTTCTTTCTTTTCTTTTCATCCTTTGCTTCTTCTTCCTAGTGTCAAGTGCACTCGACGCGATGAGGTGAAGGCGATTAGCACAACTAGCAGCGTCAAGAGCTCGAAGGTAGACGCATGCGACATTCAGCTTGGCTAAGCATGGTAGTAGCTTGGGAAGTGAAGCACTACTAGGTCAGCGACCAGCAATGAAGGCGGAGGAGCCTATGCGTGGACTAGGTGAACTAGTGCAGTGGCTATGGGCTTGGGATGCAGGGACGGTGCAAGCTGTGCAAGGCAGAGAAAGAGAAGGGGGAGGCCGCTACCTTCGTGGTGATGAGAGGTGCCGACAAAGGCAGACAGTGGCGCTCGTGGGGTTCTGGAGGTAGGGATGCGTTGACGAGGGGTGGAGGGATGGCGGAGCTCGAAGGTATGAGCGGATGAGGGGCTCGAGTTGCGGCTTTGCTCCACCCCTTGTAGAAACGATTGGTGAGGTTGCTCTATTTTGTGACGGTGGTAGTCTAGGAGTCGATCGGGCTTGGCAGAGGCAATGCCTTGGTCATTGGGTCCAAGGATAGTGGAACCGCGTGGATCAAAGGAAGGCAGAGTGAACCTGAGGAAGGGCAATAATCTTGGCTACTCGATTTTTGTAACTGCTCTCATCGCTTTGTGATGAACAGCATGACGACAAGCCTCCACGGGGCATCGCAAATCACGTGAAGTACTCGGTGCCCTTCTATGTGCGTCGCGAAGGGACATGGCATTGACCTGTATCATTTTGGCCAGTTACTTGCTATCTTATAGGCTTGAGCAGGAGAGCTTCATGTAGGAGTTGAAAGGATGGATGAGGCTTGCATGCAATGGTTGTCCTGCTGCTTGTCTTGTGTGTTTGGCAGTAGAGAAGGGCTTCACAAGTAAAGAATTCACATAGGTGAAATGACAACCACATGCATGCTTTGCGGGCTAAAGAATGGATGGGACAACGTGTGTTGTTGTTTTGCCTATACTACTTGAAGGGATGGAAGTGAGGAGGTGCCAGTTTCATCCTCACGTGATTAAATTCTATAAGAAAACGATAGCCAGTCTGACTCACGTTTATGGGTGAGGAGGAAATTAAACTATGATATTAAAATAGGAAAGGAAATATTTAACGGGTGGTCGTGGTGCAAAAATGAAATTTAAAATTTCTAAACGGAAGTGAATTATTTGCCGATACGGTAGATATTTTCCTAAATAAAAAAATTAACCTAGGGGATTTTTGAGATCTGTTTTTGAAGATGGAAACAGAATTTAAAAGACACCCTCAAATAAAATTTTTGAAATTAGAATTTTAGAAAAATAACATACGTTAGAGTGCTCCACTAAAACAGTTATATAAATAAAAGCATTGCAAAAGCTATTTTTGAAGGCGGCCCATTAGTCGAGGCTGGCTTCACCACACAGGAGGCTGCACATTTGAGCCATGTGTGAAAAGAATGTCAGAAGCCTATAAAAATTATTTATGAAGTAGTGCAATCAACATAATAGTTCAAATAATTAAAAAGGTTAGATAAGTGGCTTAAAATTATCATTTGATATTGATTATTGATAGTCTCTATGTTAAATAATGCTACATACAAATTTTTGTTTCTATATCATCATTGTTTGCCAATAATCGATAGAACTTGATAGTTCCTTGTGGTATGTAGCAAAATTGGTAGATATTTTACAACTTATTATATCCCTTTGCTGGATGCACCTGCTACTTTTCTTCTATGTATTGGATTTTCTTGTTATTTATTAATGGTTGACTTGGTGCATATAACACTATATATACTCAAAATGAAAATCCCTGTGGAGTCCAAATTGATTTCGCAGTGTGGGAGACAAAATATTTGCAACATTTTATGCAGCGTGCGTGAGGCTCCATGTAGCCTAGCAGGAATATGATTTGATAGCTAAACATAACCACTCAAGCATCATTATTATTGTATTGTGGATTTTTTATGATTACTGTCATGATTTAATTTTTTTTCTCTAAAATTTATAATTAAACACCAGGAATTTATGTATTCCAAACCGATCACTCTTTGTAATTTTCTTTTAGCTAATGTGCAATGAGCATGAATTATATTTAGATTATATAATCTTTAATGCAAAACCTACAATGCCTACCATATTTTGTCTTCTTTGTTTGAAAGAATTAGTCATTTTTACAATCATGGTAATTTATTGTGTCCATTTTATGTTATATTTCATGTAATTTGATGTTTTAAACACTAAATAATTCTTAGCTTTTATATTACCAATGTGAAAATTATTTGATGGCTACAGTTCTTTTATAACTCCTCCCATGGCTACAAAAGTAAGCCCATCTAAGGTCATTATACCTTCTCCCCACCACTTTTAGATGCTTTATTAGTTGCTTATCAAACCTGATATGTTCCTTCACTCCCCTCTCTCATGCGCACTTAGGTGTGCTTGCGTAGGGAGAATCTTTATTTCCAAAAGTAAAAAATGTTAGTCATTCTATGTGTCCCATAACTGCAATTTTGCTGAAGTTGCCATATGATCTAGCATAGTGGTGTTTATGTTTTTGAAATACTCAATCTATAACTTATTTATATTTTGGTATATCATAAAATTTAAATGGATTTTAAAGTTGGCTCTTCATGTGCATAAAGAACGAATATATGTGTAGCCTATGCATGTTCATATATAGGACTATTCATATTTTTTTAATGATCCATGCATATAAAATATACAATTTTGTCTTTATACATGAAAGGTATGGAAGTTCATAGCAACATATATGTGTATCAATCACATGCATCAATATGTGATGAACTAAAAGTTTCTTAAACACCCTCTAAAGTACATTAAATAGCAACATATAATATATTTTAGAGCTGTTACATGAAAGATCATCCGATTTAATGAGTCTTAACAGTTGAGCACGTTCAAAAGATATAAACATTTGGATTGTTGCATTCAACCGAAGGTACAATCTTTTCTCTTATAATTGTGATTTTATTAATAGTTAAATCTGTTCATTTTCACTTACATATTATATATTTAATTATTCATGAATGTTTGCAAAATAATTTATAATGCAATATATATTGTTAAATTATTTCACAATTTTGTATGGCAATTTGAATGGCATACAAAGTGTAGGAGTGTGGCCCTAGATAAATTATTCTTTCACATGAAAAATTATTTTCACGGTTGAATTTATAATTTTTTTGTTCGATTTCATTATGCATTTTTTAGAATGATTTAAGATGATATAATAAATATGTAGTTTTTTATAATGTTTCATTGTGGTCCCTAGATAAATTATTTTATGTGCTTGGAAATTGATTCACGGTTAAATTTATAATTTTAGGTTTTAATACCAAAGATGTAATTTAGCTATGTATGTGCGTTGAATGATTTAGAATGACATAATATATATTTAATTTTGTTTATAATGATTTATTGCTATTTGATTTGTATATGTTCAATGTCCAAGTGATGTACTAGTATTATAATTTTTATATAGTAATATGTATTTAATTATAAATGAAACAACAGTTTAAACTAATTGAGAAAAGGATATGTAACTTAAGAGTTATGATTATTTAGCTATCTAATTATATTGTTTTTTATATATTAAGTGTTAGCTAGAAAATTGGAGAAGTTATATGGAAAATATGAGAGGAGGGGATAGTTGGAGGGTGGAGAAACTTGTAGACTCTACTTTCATGCTGTGAGAGTGCGATGCATGCACGGATTGGCTTCTGCCAACACTGGCCTCCCGTGTTTTTTTGTGGCTAGTCTTGATAACTCCGATGCGGTCTCTCGTGCGGTGGAACTCTCGATCTCCAATCTGCGCTCTCGTTTTGGATCAAGATTTTTACGGAGATAAATCGGTAGCAAAGAATGAGGTACGGTTGACATTGGGTTAGATGGGCTTTAAAATTAGACGTAGATTATATATTTGCTTTAAAAGTTGGATTTGATTTTAATCAGCGGTGATGATTATATTACACATCTAAGCAATGGTTAGATGTTTTTAATTAACGTGCATAATTTCTAAGATTTTTTCTAATTTATTGGTGTATCACATGGCGACGTAGCAGCATTTATAGGAGTGCCATGCTTAAGAGCGTTTATAAAATGTTTAATAATTTTTTAGTATATAATAATATATCAGACGTGTGTGTATACACTCATCTCTGGACCCTTGGTCAAAATTTACCTACCATAATACATATTATAAGCAAACCCCCTCCATAAGGTATCATTTCTTGATCCTTCTCTGATTGAAGGAGAATTTCAAGTCCTGTAAACATCAACTAATCATGCATTCTCCGCTCAAAGTATTGCTCTGTATAAATATTCTAGTGGCCCATGCCAAAGTTAGGATGCTCAAATTAATAGATGTCATCGTATTCATTGAAAATTGTAAATGACTTTTTTTTCACCTTTTCACTGTAAGAATTATGATGGTTATATTTTTTTCCACCTAGTTCAGATGCTTATTTCTGTTAAATTAGCAGTATCACAATCGATAAGCTCACAAGGTTCTAGCAGTGGAAGCAATTTCGAGAGGCGGAGATCAATTAAAGGACTGTATGGTCCCATGCACAGGAATTCTTCAGATAGGGAGATCCTTGGAAGCATAAAGTTCTCCTTGCCAGAGATCCAGAAAGCAACAAAAAACTTCTCTCCAAACCTGAAGATTGGGCAGGGTGGTTCTGGGACAGTATACAAAGGTCAGCTTAATGACGGTACTCTCATCGCCGTCAAACGGGCCAAGAAGGTTTGCTCTTATTTCTTATGTATGTTCAGTCTGCAGTCTGAATAAGTAGTGCATACTGATTACCTAAAGCTTATGTTGGTCGCCTTCCTTCGCAGAATGTGTATGACAAGCATATGGATCGCGAGTTCCGGAACGAGATTGAGACATTGCAATGCATTGAGCACCTTAATTTGGTAAGGTTCCATGGGTACCTGGAGTTTGGTGGTGAGCAGTTAATCATTGTGGAGTATGTTCCCAATGGTAATCTTCGAGAACACCTTGATTGTAAGAATCCCATGATCCTGCAAATTCCCCCTTTGTAAGAATATAAATGCAAGGGTTTATTCTGATTGTATCTTACCTGAAGTTAGCCATATGCAGGTGTTAATGGAGAAATTCTTGAATTTTCTTTAAGATTGGATATTGCAATCGATGTGGCTCACGCTGTTACATATCTTCATACCTACTCAGGTATGTCTAGTTCTTCTGTGTGATTTTATTCTTGAATTTGAAAGGTTCATCAAATGGCATTTGAAACCGAGTGCTTATTGGTGAATTTAGAAAAGATAACCAATAATTACAGTTGAAATGTTCATGTCCTCAAAGGAACTTACATTTAGGTAACAAGGTGTCCTTAGCTGCTTCCTAAAGGAGTAGAAAGTAAGGAACTTTTGTTGTGTTAGACATTCTAATACCCTTGATCTGTATACCCATTTTCCTTTATTCCATTAATTGATTCTCTATGTGTAGTATTTATTAGTACTTGGTAGCCTGCCCTGCTGCAATGTGCTGTTCGGACCTGTTATGCAGATTCCCAGAGCAAATGTATGGCATATCTGTACTTCGATAGGAAAAACGCGCCTTTTTTTTGTAAAAAATGTGGCCTTGGTTATCTGTTCAATAGATGAGTGCTCTAAGGTATCACAACTATCGGGTCAAACTAGTTTGCTCACTAGCAACTAAATTCTGACCCTTATATTTTACCCATGCAGATCACCCAGTCATCCACAGGGACATCAAGTCGTCAAACATTCTTCTCACAAACAATTGTAGGGCAAAGGTTGCTGACTTTGGATTTGCCAAACTAGCTCCAACTGATGCTAGCCATGTCTCAACCCAAGTCAAAGGAACAGTAGGTTATCTTGATCCTGAGTATCTCAGAACATACCAGCTCAATGAGAAGAGTGATGTCTACTCCTTTGGAGTCCTTCTGGTGGAGTTGATAACAGGGAGGCGCCCAATAGAACCAAGAAGAGCTATCGTTGAACGTGTTACTGCAAAATGGGTTAGTTTTATGTTCTAATTTTTTTACTGTTACATCTCAAATGTTTTCCATTACCCATGAAACATATAGGACGTTTTATACAGGCAATGGAAAAATTTGTGGAGGGCAATGCAATACAAACACTGGATCCTAATCTAGAAGCAACTGATGCAATCAATCTGGCTGTCGAGAAGATGTACGAGTTGGCTCTGCAGTGCATAGCTACAACTAAGAGGAACAGGCCAAGCATGAGGCGATGCGCTGAGATCCTATGGAGCATACGCAAAGATTTCAGGGAGTTGGATATACCAACCTCATCCATGAGCTGAGAGTTAACTTGGAGCCATCAAGAAAAGCTACACTCCAGTTTGCCTCTCTTCAAAGCATAGTGGTATGAATCACCCGATTGCTGGATGATGAATTATTAAGTTGTGGTCTAAGTAGTTGTGAACGAGACTGGTGGCCTTCCTAGGAATCGTGTGTTCACCGGCTAGCAACTAGGGAGAGTTGCATAGAAAGTTCTGTACATCATGCATAAATTGTTGCTGTCAGCAAGACAGATACATATACTCTATATATAATGGTTGAGAATGCGGTTTTTGCGCACATTATCAAATTCACAATGTTGCAATTATTTAGCATAAAAGAAACCCACGAGTGAAGTACGCACGAAGTTATACAGAGTCGGAAAATTTCAATGTATTTTTGTACTTCTGGCACAACAGTACCGCAGAGCTCACTTCTGGAGTGTATCATGTTACGGTAAGAAATCACACTACAGACATATTCAGACATAACTTGCCATGTGCCCTGCTGCATGCCTGCATGCACAATTGCACATTGCCTAATGCAACCGGACCAACAGTTTGGCAGCTCATCTATTCTGAAGTCGCAATTTGAAACTTAATTTTAAATTAGTCTAGATGTGTTTTTTTTATCAATTTCTATTTTTTAAATTGATAAGGCCCGTTCGACACACCTGTTGTGGTTGAGCTAGTTGTAGCACGCAAACCAAAGCAAGTAATTAGTCTAAGATTAATTAATTACTTATTTCGTCTTAAAATATAATAATATAATAATATATACATCTACATTCTCTTTTCAACCAATTATAAACTTTCATTATTAAAACTTTTTATATTTTTTCTCTTCTCAACCAGTCACAATATTTATTCATTTAATTTCACCAACTTCCTTAATAATTATGAATAGCTCTAAAATTTCTTATATTTTGAGATAGAGAAAGTATTAGATATTTTAAACTTAAAAAATTATTTTTTATAGAAATTTTCAGCTTAGTAAGCATGCTCATAAAAAAAAGAGTGATTAACTCGTCTCACTAGTCAAAATGAACGGGTCTTAGAGTGGAAGTATAAAAGTTGTGCTAAAAAAAATTATTTATGGTTGCTTTGTTCTTGAGTCACGGTTTATAAGCCACAGCCAAAATAAAATCTCAGCCGAGCAGATTCCACAAACATAAATAACCACCAGCCAAAATGAAAGTCTAGTCAACTTGCATGGCACATGCGGGGATATTCTCGAATGTTTAAGCTATTCCATCGAAATCTTGAATAATGCTGGAATTAATGCAAACGATCAAACTAAACAGAGGGAAAAAATAATAATTTGGTGCCCAAACGGAACATCAATGGCTTGAGCAGGCAAGACAACTAGCACTGTCAGGTGTCGGTAATTCTTGAATCACTGGAGGCGATGGCACTAGCAAGGCAGAGGCATGTGAATGTGATGATAGTGGCAAAGGGAAGAGGGCAGATATGAAGGCACGATTCTCGACGATGATGAAGAAGTCTGTCAAAGCTTGGTCACTCAAAGTCGTTTCTGTCGAGTTTGTCCTGTCCACGGGAGCATTCTAGCTAGCTGCCTATTGCCAACAATTCGTAACTAAAAAGACGCCAGTGGATTATAATATCCGAATCATTAATAGTTCTTGTCAGCCACGATATTTTATGGCCTCTTGATTAAAGGATTTTTAAAGAAAAACAAAAGAAATTGAATTGTTTTTTTTATGAAAACCCTATAAAATTAAGAGTCCTTAGTTTTCTTGTATGCTTACTTTTCTCTTTCTCAATTTTATGGCTCCTATTATGTTAACCACACTGGCAACAAGTTTTAACTAAAAAATGTGTACTATATGATATATGGAATTTAGAGTGAAGTGTTTAGCTTTGGCAAATAACCAGACCCTATGGCCGCGGATGATCGAAACTTGCCAAATTAGTTGAAGCAAACTGCTCTGGCAACGAATAAACAGGCCCTGCATCAGTCACGCGAGAGCCTGCCAACGCCGACCCCACCGCACATCAGCGTCACAAGCATGCAGCACAGTAGAGGCCTGGTCTAGTCCTCGTCGGCCGTGCAAAAAGAATCATCAGAAATTCGGAATCTTGTCCCTTCTCTCTCCCAGCAAACGCCACGAATCCAGAGCCTGCGTTCGTCTCAGCGTTTTTTTTTCCCCAGCTTTTTACTTGTTTTTATGCGCGCGCTTTTAACAGTGCATTTTTTAAAAAAAATTATATAAAGATTTATCATCTCACCTTTATAAAATAAATTATATTTTTAAATAGTTAATTTTATTATTTATATAATGCTCACAGTCCGTGCTCCTCTCTCAAGTTCCTCATCAGAGAAACGAATGTAATCCCCGTTGTCAGAGAATAAAACAGAGCGATACGGATCCAATATTCAAAGACAAATGATAAATAGTGGGATCATCCAACGGAATGGCCTAATTACTTCTCACCACCAGCCGATTGATTCTAGCGTACTTGGCACGGTACTATGCTTCATTAGTTTAAGAAAATCTTTTATTACCACGACCAGGCACCCAGATCCTTGGGTCAAAATCAGGCGATGGGAACGTCTATTGACATTGTTTACAGTACATGAATCAGAGAATAATTGGCATACCAATTAAAGCTGAGTATTACTACGTACTTAGACATGCAAACCGAGAGTCAACGTAAGTAACACGAGCCAACTGCAGATTAATATGGCCTAAGCAAAACAACTTGTACAGCTCAAAGCATCATGATACACAACAGATGCACCAACTGCATATCCTAGAGTTCCCCAACAGGTGCTATCTTTACAGACGTTTTTTTAGTACAAACATTACAGTGCTAATAGAATAACCAAAAATAATGGTCTTATGGCATCAAAACTTTCTAATAATGACCAAAATTGTGTCAAAATAGGGGTGTGTTTCGTGCCCCCTTTGAGAAAGTTTTGGGCATCTTCAAATTACAAAAGCCAGATTGGTCACAAAAATTATTGCCAGGCGGCAAATGCACAACATGCTCGTTTCAATTTGTACATCATTAACGAGATAAAAGTACACCTCCATGTTTTGAGAGCAAATCTGGTGGGTGAAAGAATCAGAATCAGAATCCTAAGAGTATACTAGAATAGAGTAGAGCAGAGCATTAGACTTCAAAACTTACACCATATTGTTTTATTCTAGTTTCCAACAACTGGCTAAACAAAGAAATTATCTCCTGTGCGCTCTGCACTATCTCAAAATGGCAGCACACAGCTACAGTAATTAATGGTTCCGTTGATACCATAAATTGCTTTTTGATATATGTAGTATTATTCCGGGAATGCACATAAGAAACACTTCACAACAGATGATTGCAGTATTTAAATTTCAGAGCTCACCACGAAAAGATATACATTATTAGTTTGGTCACAAAGGCTTCTTCCACAACCAGATATAAGCTTAAATGGCTAAACATAAGCAGGCAGTATCAAGATAAACAAGTCCTATACTTTGATGCAAACAAGTTAAACAGGCCAATGATAAACAGGAAATATTATCCTGAAACCAATTTAGAAGAAGTGAACAAAAAATAGCTCTGTACACAGGCCTAAGTCACAGAGTTGATACATACACTGCAATGAACAAACACCACGGATATTATGAACCAGCATTTTTAGAATGTATAACGATATTTGAAGAACAGGCATTCAAAATTTCCAAACTACAGATTGTAAGATTTTCTCAACAAAGTAACAAGCAAACCTACTATAGGTCGCTAGAACAACAACGATCATCCAGCAAATAAATAAAAGCATCTACAGTAGCAAGTACAAGATTTACGCCTATCCTAAATCTGTAGTATCACACAAGCTTTTACCTCTCTTGTTTGCACCTCCTCCTATGCCGGGTGAAGTCTGAAACAAATTTATATATCTTGCTGCACCCAGGCGTTGTGCATTTATAAGGTTTTTTGCCAGTGTGGATTTGGAAATGCTCACCCCGATCCCATGACCACTTGAAAGCCATACTGCAACCCTCCCATGGACACTTGTATGGCATGTCATCATTGTGAATGCTCTGGTGGCGCCTCAGATACTTGTGGGATCTGAAACGTCTACCGCATGACTTGACCGTGCATGTGTTCTTTTTGTGAACATAAAGCTCAGGTTGTGTCTTGAATGTCATGCGGCAATAATCAATTTCACATTCAAACCGACCCTTCTTTTTACCCTTGCTTGCAGTTGAATTATCTTCAAGCTCTCTCTTTATGTCAGCAATTTTAATCTCTATAGATACAGCAGTTGACGTCACACTCTCGCAAGGACCAGTTCTTTCCGATGCCAGTTTATCATCACATTGATCACAGATAGCACTATCATCCATTTCAACATTTTCTTCCTTTACCTCCACCATTTCCAGCTTCCTTTTACCTCTGCGCCTAGCATAACATATGATATCTGTTCTCCCCGACTTACCAATGCTTCTAGCCACAATGTCTGACAAACATGAAACACTGGGTGTATCAATACATTCACCAGGTGGTGCTACTTCCTCTGCAGTTGGACTTTTCAAGCTAACAGGACCATTGCTTTTTGAATTAATAGAACCACCAACACTTTCTGCATTGGCTCTACAAAGGTGCACTTTGCTGGCAACAACTTCTCCTGCATTTCCAACCTTCACATTGGCAACCTCCGAAACACAATCAGGAGGCCGTGGCTCATCTAAAGCAATGTCACCATCTCCACTACAAACAGAAGCTCTGCCAGTATCTTCTGGCTCTGCAGTAGATCTGGTAAAGATACAAGCTCCTCCCTTTACTTCCATCTCACTAGCTTCATTTACAAGAGAACCACTTCCTGTGACTTCTGGTTCCACAGCCCCTTCATTATCAAGGGAAGCAAACCCTGTAATATGTAGGCCACTGAATGTATCTCCTAGCTCAATCAAACCTTCACTCACAACAGGAGATCTCTCTGTAACTTCTGGCACCGAGTGTTTAACTCCTGCTTCAGTGATATGTTCAGTAGCAACAGAAGCTCCCTGCGCAAGTTCTGAATCAGCAGCAGCTTCATTAACAAGAGAAATTCCCTTTGTAACTTCCAATTTGGCAGCAAATTCTTGAGAGTTCCCCCTTGTAATTTCCAACTCTGCAGCACCTTCATCATCAGGGAGAGCTCCATCTTTAACTTCTGGCACAGAGACTTCAGCTCCTGGTTCAGTTGCAGCTTCACACACAAGAGGAGTTCTCTCTGAAACTCTTGGCTCAGTGACAGTTACATTAGCAAATGAAGCCCCTTTTGAAACTTCCGGTTCAGCAGTTGCTCCGATCACAAGACAAGCTACCCCTGTAGCATCCAGCTTAGTAGCAGATTCATCCGCAAGACAAGTTGCCATTCTATCTGCCTGCCCGCTAACAGCTCCATTAGCAATGGGAGATCCTACTCTAGCTGCCGGTCCAGTAGCAACTCCAGCAGCGATTTTTCCTGAACCTTCCAGCCTCATCACAGCATCACTAAAACCACAAGCAGCTCCCCTTGTAACTTCCAATCCAGTGACAGGTTTCTTCGCAGGAGGTCCATCATCTATATCGTGGCCTTGATCTGCAATCAGACAATGGAATACCAAAAAGGCCACAAATGTGGCACATCAGCGAGCCATTTCCCTAGTACATTCAACTATTCAAGTGATCCCAAGAGTGGCAGCACGGTGCGCACCTTCCGGAACAGGAGGTCGTTCAGCTAGCCCGATGCGCGCATCGCTCCTGAGCTCGGATTCCGGCACCCGGCCGGCAATGTGCCCCTTCTGCTTGATTGCGTCAGGCGCCACCTGCGTTACCGCCCCCCGAACAACCCACCCAGCCATTAGAAACCCACCCGCTCGAGGCAAAATTGCTTACTCGTTGCGGAGCCGCGCGGCGGGAGGGATAATGCGGGGAAGGGAGGAGGGTACCTGCGGGGCGGCGGAGCGGGTGAGCCCGCAGAAGGCGCAATCGTCCGCGCCGGCGTGGCACCAGGCCGCGGTGGGGGGCTGCGGCGGGAGGGAGGAGGGGGCGGTGGAGGAGGCGAGGAGGCGCGCGGCGTAGCGGCGGATGCGCATGGCGGTGGCGGTGGCGGTGGCGGTGGCGGGGACGCTGTGTCGTGTGGAGGGTTTGGGGAATTTGGGAGCTGAGGAATTTTCTGGTGGCGTTGGTGTGGCGTTCGCGTCCGGCTTCGCTAGGGTTGCCGCGACCCAGCTGACTAGAACTGTACACTCTCCAGTGCCTTCTGCTCCGATGCTTTTTAGTTTTCAAGCTGAGCTTTCCTTTTCCTTTCATCGAATTGAGCTAGAGACCATGTTTTTCTTATCACCAAATTGGGATAGAATTATTTTTTCTAAGTTTGATAGTTTCTTGCTTTATGCATAGTTATATGAATAGATAATTTCTTAAATAGTCTTTGTTTTTTTAAAAAAATTAGATGATTCATTGGTTGTCGAGATTTATACAAAAGAGTTGTTTGGCTGAGTAGGATGCAATTCAGTGGCTGGGCTATGCCGCTGCAACGCAAAGATGCCACAACCATCTTTATTGATCAGCCCTTGTTATTAAATTATGATTTTTTAGTTTTGATTTTTAAGTTGCTTAAAATATATATGTAATAGATGAAGATTTTTTTAGCTCACAATCCATTTTAGAAACTTTATATTTTACCTCAAAGATACAATTTATCTAAGTTGCTTTAATTGGATTGGATAAAATTATCCTAAAACTACCCTTTTTAGACAATTTTAGAGGTAATTTTGGGGTTTTCTATTGTAGTATATTTTTAGTCTTAGTTTTTAAATCATAAATAATATAAATATAAAAATTTTACTCATAACCGGCAAATACGACAAAAGACTATGGACTGCAATGATTTTTTCTGTTTTTAAATACCTCGTGTACAGAACGCAGCACGTGATACTTCAACATTCCCTTTGAGATATGCTATATAGCGTATCAAAATGATTTCAATTTGGGCTTACTCCCTCCGTCCAAGAATGATGAGCGTATAAGGAGAAACAAAGCTTCCAGAACTGATAAGCGCATTACGTACGGTAACACACGTATGCATCATTTAATTCAAATACTTACAGCGAGCTCTTACAACCTTAGCCTATTTATTCTCTTTTAGAGTTACTCTAAAGAGAACTTTCTTGAAGGATAAATAGACATAACATCCATTCTGTAGTAACGTGTATCACCTAAAACAGTGAGTAGATATAGTAAATTGTAGAGATGCTAAATAGAGGTAATTAGTTCCTCACCTAGCCTTGCTAAGCGCATCTCTTAATTCAAATCCTGATCAGTTTTAATTTCACCAAATTTCAATGCTTCAATCATATACTCAATTTGAGCTATATGAAGCATACGAATTTTTTTACAACACATTCCAAAAACATTCAACAAATATGCAAGTTGCCTAAAAACCCATGCACAATTTATATTCTCCTTAGCAACTACTATAAGGGTTAGATGAAGCTGATGGGCAAAGCAATGAACATAATAAAGGAGACTTAGTTTCTTCAAACCATTAACATGACTCTTCATATTGTAAGCACCATTATATCCCTGTCCACGTACCTTAGATAAGGGCAATTGGTGCTTAATAAGCAGTGACTTGATTGCTTCTTTAAGAGTCAATGATGTGGTATCTTTAACTTGGACAAGATCAAGAAACCACTTAACTAGCTCTCCTATTTTAGTGACAAACCATAAACAAAGAGCCAATTGTTCTTATTGGTAGGCATCACTAGATTCATCAATAAGAATTGCAAAATACTCATCACCAAGTTTCTCTATGATAAATTTAGTTGTTTTATGAGCACAAGAACCACTGAGTTGTTTCTGAATCTTGTGGTCTATCATCTGACACTTGGCATGAGTATTTCCTAGAACAACCTTATTAACTTGTTCAAAGTTCCCTACTAACCATTACAAAAATGTTTCTAAAATTCCCTTGACAACTATAAGGCTTCTCCCCCTCCTAGCAGCATTTCAAGGATACTAAACTATACCTTGCTCCTTGCCTCCTTGAAGAAACTAAGGGCTCATCGTAATGCGTATCAACCGCCCGACATGCCATGTCACTCCCTTCCCACGAGGTTGGCCACTTATGACACTTGGCTATTGGCATACCATGAGCTCGTCCTCCCAAGATGCTCCAATGTGTGCTTGTATTGCCCAACTAGCAACGCATATCTACCGCCGTCCTTGCCACCCAACGCCATTGCATTGCGTGTGGAAGTGTTGAACTGCATATTGTTTAGTGCAAGAATAGAGTGATTGAGGGGGTGTTTCAATCTTTTTCTCTAGTAATTACTAGAGTAGCAATGAAATGTGGTCAGATTCGAAAACACTTGATGAAGTTGTGGTACTGGTAAGAGGTGAGTCTTGTTGGTGGTATTTTTAGGAATTGCTTGTCTAGTCCTATTTGAGTGGTATAGATCAAATTTTTCTATCCCTTTAAATTCAAGCCTAATTGTGCTTCCCATATGTTTGTTTTTTCTATTTCGGTTTGTGGGCTCATCATGTTATGTCTCACCTATGACTCTCATGTCGCTCAGTAGCAAAGTGAATATTGGTGGAACAAGCGATTGCGACTTGTGAAGGTGTCTGCTATGGTGGTCAACATGGTTGAACACCTTGTGCCACTATGAACACCACCATGCACTGACCACCTACAAGTCCTCATAGTCCATAACACATGCACTAAATGTTTGGCTCCAAGAAGCTTTCACCTATAAGTCCTCGTAATCCAAAACACATACATTGAATGTCAGGCTCCAAGAGGTTTTGAGTTTGCAAGGCCTTTCATAATGCGTCGATGTGGCATTCAGCCCCGACCTACCAGCTTGGAGATTCTTGTCGACGCAAGTGCCAATTGTGCCCCTGTAAGGCAACTCGTCCTCTCACGAAGGCACGCGCACCTCGCTGACAACGAGACCACTCGACGATAGTGGCATCGTTGCGCATCCACTATGTGGAGGTCACGGCCTATCTCATGGCCCCACGATGATTCTCCCTCCCCTAAGCAACCCAATCCACCTCCCCACACAAAGCTTCGAGCTGCAACAGCAAGAAGACGATAGACAGGGGAACGAGCGTGGTGTCAAGAGAAGAGGGGCATACCAGCAATGATAACCTCAATTGTGGACATCGTCACAAGTAGTTTGCTATGGAGCCCGTTGCATGAGCTTGATCTATGCCATTGAGGATGTTTCCACGCCATCGAGACTTAATTTGTTCCAGCCACCGAAGATCGATCCACACTGTTGGGGCTCGATTTGCTACTACCGGACCTCGATTTGAGCCCTAAAGCACAATCCGTTGTCGCCGGAGCTCGATCCCCACTATCGCGCTCAATCCATAGTTGTCGGAGATGAGGGGGATTAGGGGCATAGATAGAGATGGGAGAGGAATCGCCGATGACAGGGAGGCAACGCTGCTAGAGAGGGAGGGGGCATCGTTGCCGAGGAGAAGGAGGAGGCAACAACATCTAAGGAGAGAGGAAGATGAGTTAAATTTGTTTATGGTTTTGGGTGCTCGGTGTAAAATATTAAACTTTCACATAAATTAAAAAAACTAAAATATAAAATATCAGAGGCTGACATGGAAATTAAAGAACCACCGTACTGTAGGATAAAAAAAATTTAGATAGTAGTCTCAGCTTATATGACGCTTGAGACCACTCAATTTAAGTGGCTGTGAATCGCCTAAGATAGAGAAGTCACGGCACAATAATAACACCACTATTTCTACATATGAATCGGAAAAGGTCTGCATCACTTTGTCAAGTACAAGCTCTATGCCGCTTTACGTTTTTCCAGTCAACAGCCCGAATAGTGCTTGGTACGTAGGTTTAACTTTCTCTCCAAACTGTTCGGGAAACATACATGATACTACATGAGAACCCAATCGCCAAGTCAACTTGCGCTCGGAGGCTCGACCAGAACCACACCTGTGCTCGGGGCTCGCTCACGACCTCAATGCGGCTTAGAAAACAACACGCTGCGAGCAGCAAAAATTGAGGGGGTCGCCCCAACAAGCCAACGCAAAACACAGAATATTCATCCGATACCAGAGTCCTTTACAGGATTAAAAAAAAAAAGAACAAAGCAAAGAGCGCGAGATAGATGCTGAAGCAGATGCGAGTTCTCGTGCGGGCCGCTTGTGCTTCTCGTCGTGCGGGCCGCTTGTGCTTCTCGTCGTGCGGGCCGCTTGTGCTTCTCGTGGCGCTGCCATCGTTAGCACAGGCTGGTTCGCAAAGAAGACGTCAACCACCACCAAGGCATACTCGCGGACGAGGCTGCGCCAGCCGGCCTCCTCCTCGTCGGTGGCCGCGACGATCCCCTCCAGCACGGCCCCGGTCTGGAAGGAGGGATCCCGGCTCCGGTAGCAGGCCAGGATATACTCCACCATGGCCGCGGCGATGGCGCGCCCCTCCTTCAGTGACCTGGCGGCCAAGGCCGCCGGTATCTGCTCCAGGGCCTCGGCGAGTCGCTCGAAGGCCACGGCGTATTGCTCCGGCGTTTCCTCCACTGGGGTGATCAGCTCGATGCCAAGGTCCAGCAGCCGATCCCATATTCTGAAGAAGGCGTGGCGCAGCATCTCGACCGCCTGGATATTGGCCTCCCGGCGCTCGGTGTTCCGCATCTCCAGGAGCGTTATCATCTGCTCGCGGAGTCGGCGCAGCTCCGTCTCGCTCGCCTGGAGCCGCCTCCGCTCGCTCGCGGTAGCCATGGACCTCCTGCTCCAGCGCCGCCACAAGCTGAGCGGCCACCTCCTCGCGGGCAGACAGCGACACGATCAACGCGCCCACTTCCACCGGGCTCGGAGCTTGTTAGGCCTCTGCGATGATCGCAGCAACACCGGCTGTATCAATACATCCACTAGGCGGTGCTACTTTCTTTTCAGCTTCATTAGCAAGAGAAACTCCCATTGTAACTTCCGTTGTGTCAGCAGATTTATTCACAATAGAGTCCCCCTTTGTAATTTCCAACTTTGCAGCACCTTCGCCATCAGGGAGAACTTCCGTTTCTGGCACAGAGACTTCAGCTCCTGGCTCAGCTGCAGCTTTACACACAGGAGGAACTCTCTCTGAAACTCTTGCCTCAGTAACAGTTACATTAGCAAATGAAACCTCCCTTGAAACTTTTGCTACAGCGGTTGCTCTAATCACAAGAGAAGATAACCCCGTAGCGACCAGTTCAGCAGCAGATTCATCCGCAACACAAGTTGCTACTCTATCTTCCTGCCCACTAACAGCAACGCTAACAATCGGAGCTCCTACTCTAGCTGCCGGTCCAGTAGCAAATCCAGTAACGAATTTTCCTGAACCTTCCAGCATCGTCACAGCATCACAAAAACCACAATCTCCTCTTGTATCTTCCAGTCCAGTGACAGGCTTCTTCGCAGAATCAGGCAGTGGAACACCAAAACGAACACAAATTTGGCACATCAGCGCGAGACATTTCCCTAGTACATTGAACCATTCAAGGTTTTTTTTCTTTTTTGAGCAAGTTGAACCATTCAAGTGATCCCAAGGGTGACAGCACAGTGCGCACCATCCGGAACAGGAGGTCGTTCAGCGAGGCCGATGTGCGTATCGCTCTTGAGCTCGGCTTCCAGCACCCTTATCTCCTTGATTGCGTCCGGCGCCACCTGCGTTACCGCCCCCGAACAACCCAATCTAGCCATTAGAAACCCCCATCCACTGCTCGAGGCGAAATTACTCGTTGCAGAGCCGCGCGGCGGGATAATGCGGAAAAGAGAGCATCGGTACCTGCGGGGCGGAGCGGCAGAGCTCGCAGTTGGAGCAATCGCCAACGGCGGGCTGCGGCGGAAGGGAGGGGGCGGAGGAGGCGCGCGGCGTGGCGGCGGATGCGCATGGTGGTGGAGGTGGCGGGGACGCCAAGGGTGGTGGGGAAGGGATTGGGGAATTTGGGAGATCCTCACCTTGGGGAGAATTTTCTGGAGGCGTGGTGTGGCTTTCGGACGAGAAAGTGTTTGTACTGATCTAAAATAATCCCTCGTCTCTATAGTTAATTTGAGCTATTAATCTGAACACGAAAAGAGCGCTAAGTATTTTAAGTTAGTTTAATACAAACTAGAGATTCCTCCCGTAAATTTGTATGGGGCGATTTGATATACATGATACATATTCTATTTTTATAGGTTTCTATATAAAACTAAAAATATAATTAAATTTTATATACAAATTTTTTTAAAAAATAGAATTACATTATATATATATAACTCTTACTTTTCATGCATATGATTATATGAAATTAGATTTCATATACAATTCTTAATTTCTATTTTTATTTTTATTAATGTAAGAATTTTTAGCCTTAAAGCTACCTTTATAATATAAATATTGGATTCCCTACACAATTTTGCGCAAAGCTACATAAAATTAGAATTAGATTTAAATACAACCCTTATCTCCTTATGCAATTATAATTTCTATATAAAAATTAAAATAGAATTTGATTTCATACAGCTATTAACCTTCCTTTTCTTTTTATGTATACAGTTGTTATGTATATACAACATATTTTAAAATTAAACTTAGATTTTCTATACAGCTTTTATCTTCTTTTTATATATACAATTGCATTTTGTATACATACACCAGTCTACACCGTTAAAATTTATACCCCCAACTTTCTTATAATATAATAGATAGATAGATTAAATGTAAAAAAATCACTTCATCTCACCAATCAATCATAAGCCAAAATCAATCTTGGGCAATAAATAAATGAATGGGCATCCAAAGCAAGTTAGTAGTATAGCCAATTGCTATCTATGAAAATTCACACATTATTTATTAACTATAAATATATAATACAGTATTAATACATGGCCTACTCCTTTTACTCACTAAGTTTATTAGAGTTTATGCTGTAGCTAGGTATAGATATATAATTTGTCTCTCTTATCTTTTCTCTCCTCTCTTCTCTATTTAAACAAAAATATAATCCGGCAACTCTTATAGACTACTTATTCATCTTATTGTACTCACTATAAGGTATTCTACAACCCACACACTCCTTTCCTATTGTGTAGTACAAACATACAAATAACTAGATGATGTTTCATAGGTTGTGGTAAAATTTTTAGATAAAAAATTAAGAGTTATTTGTGAAGGTGTAAAATAGGGAATATTGAATACAATGATGATAATTGTTGATTTTATCATGCTCTCTTTGAGAGTGCGTGGTTTGGAAATTCAAATAAAATAATGCATATGACCATGTAGCTCTAGTTTTACTAAAAACATGAGAAACTAGCTCTTTGTAATATTCTATCACAGAGTTTTTTTTTACCTTTTATCAGTGTATGTAGCTAGACATACACATTTGTATGCGGATATATATAAAAAAAATTGTCAAATGTATATAAACAGTTGCACTATAAATATCTAAAAAGTTACATGTAATCAAAATTTGAGCATACCTTTCACATAAGCTATCCCCTAACATAAAATCCATCTGATATAACCTTACAGAAATTAGGTATTGTGGAATGCGTAGCTATCAAATCTTGCTGATGAAAGAAAACAGATATTACATTTTCTTCGAGTGTAGATCAAATTATTCTGGCATCACAAGCTATTTAACCAACCTTTTTCAAATCATTCTATTTAAATAGTTATGTAGGTAACGGGTGCAATCAAGTAACTACAAAATAACAAATAATTGAATTACAAGATGCCCAATAAAAATCAAGTAGCAAGCAAAATGTATTAATCAATTAATGACTGGAAAATGGATGCATATGTATCTGAGTCCTAAAATGATGAAGTACTATACATCAAACAACATCTTCTAGTATACCACAAAGTCCTTTTAACATCCATGCAATATATTATATATAGACACATGTACAAGCAAAAGAAACAACGATATTAAACAAAAAAAACACTAATTCATAAGCACCATGTATATATACATCCACAAACCATATACATCCTTGAAAAAAAAACAAGACCATATACATCGATCAATGCAGTGTATACAATGCGATTCTTCTGTCGAAAAAAAAACAAGAAGACCATATACATGTAGCATCTAGCATGTGGACGAGTTGCACTACAAATATATAACGCGACCGATCAATACCTAGGACAACGGCCGAGCCTGAGTTCCAAGTCCAGCTCCAGCTTCCTCTCCGGCAGCTCCCCGCTCAGCCACTCCGGCGAGCCTTCTGGCGTGCGCGGTGACCCATCACCACCGCCCGTGGAGCCCGAGCCGCAGGCGCAAGTCATGATCACGACTGTCTGCACCACCAAACAGGCACAGCTCCCTCATCAGGCTAGAGCCACCTGCAGTGCGCATGGCCTCCCCGTCCACTCCGGCCACGGTGAGCGTGCTGCAGGTGTAGTGCGTGGCGAAGCTGCTACTCATCGACGGAGATGTCTCCGGTAGCGCCGAGGGAGGAGGAGGGTATACCAGGTAGCAGTGCTGGTTATAGCAGTACTCGACGTCCCGGGACACTGCCGACGTTATGCCGGTAGCCGTGGGCGTGTCGCGGCGGGCGGCGGGCGGCTGCTTGGCACGGTCGCGGTGGCGGCGGTAAATGTTCATGTGCCCGCCGAGCGCCTGGGCCGTGGTGAACACGCACTCGTAGCTTGGGCTGGTGCTGGCAGCAGCGGCCGGCTCCGCCGTGGGCGACGCTGCTTCATCGTCGCCCTGACGAGCAGCTCCTGCTGCCACCTCCTGCTGCCCCGGCGAGCTCACCGCCATCTCGACCCTGATCGACTCCATGTCGCCGCCACTCTCCTGTGCTGCGACGATGTGAAGGGTTTGGGGATTAGCCGGTGAACGAAGAGATACCGGCTGCGTATTAAGGGACAAAGAGTGAAGGGCCTCGCTATTGTCGATTTGTCGTTAGTCTCACTGAATAAATAAAAGATTTTACACGGTTTTGAGAGGGTAGTTTCGGCCGGCCGGCCTTGATGCCTAGCAGCTGCCTGAATCGATCGCTGTCCAAGACTGTGCTGTGCCCCAGCTGTCTCGTGTGTGTGATCGCCTTGTAGTGCAATGGATATATGGAGCTGCTAATTCATACGGAAGAATTCTCTTGTGCATTATAGTTGTTCAAACTTTCTCCTACAGAACTACTTGCAAGGTTGGTTTTGCTGCATGTTACAACGTGCAAGGGATTGTAGTATAGTATTGGGAGTAGTAGTGTAGTCAGTCTGTTAGAAGGGAGGTAGATTTTGTCCCTTAATGAGACTATCTTCGTTTTGTTTATGTCACTCAAAAAAATCACTAATTTTTTTAAAATTAACATGATAAATTAATATGTGATATATCACTTTACAAACATATAAGTTTAAATTTAACATATACAAGTCAAAACAAATATAACAAGATAAAATCCAAAAAATACCATTAACAGAGGCTCAAGAAATATCATCGACGAGTGCGAGTTTTATAAAATATCATCGCAGAAGAGATTGCCTTATAAATGACATTGCCCTTAGGTTTCGTTAACAATCCACCGTTAAGTGATATGAAAACAATTTTATCCCTCCGAACTATGTGAATGAAATTATGGATTTGTCTTTAACGGAGAGGTAACACTGTCTTTTCGCAGCACTTAACTGAGGGCTACTAATAAAACTCACTCATCGATGATATTTCTTAGTATTTTTTGGATTTTCTTATATAACAAACTTAATTGTGAATAGTGTGTATTGTTTGTAGTCAAAATTGTTATTTTTTTTCTAGTTGTAAAGTTCGAATTTTAATTATAAAGTGACAAATCACATTTGATCTATCTTGTGACTTTTTTGGTGACATGCCAAAACCTTGCATTTTTAATTACTATATGGACATTTGTGTTTGGATGATGCTACTGGCGTTTTCTGAATATATTACAGCTAAACTAACTGTTGCGAGTTAAAAGGGAAAAGGAGTAAGCCTGTTGTAGCTTCAGGTTAAGAGTTTTTTTTCGAGGAAGGTTAAGAGTTAAATTGGTATAGATACTACAACAGTTCTCTTCTAATGTCCACAGAAGTGAATGACACTAGGCAAATGCACATATATGATGCAGCAATCACCTACAGGTCTTGCAGTAAACGATACTACAGATTGTTTCCAACAGCGTCAGTGGAGAAAGAGTGCTAGTAAAACTAATTGATGCCCTACTAGAGGAACTTCATTACTGATGTGTATTCTTTCGATTCTTCTTGAGGTGGACACATCGAAACCGTTTCATTGTGTTACAGTCAGCTGGTGAAGCCGCTAGCTGCTTCTGGTGTTGCTGTCATGCATGGACGCATCAATCACTCGGCCCTGCCTAGGATGAAACTAAATTCTGAAATAATCATACAAATCGTTGTTTTCTTAATTAAACTAACTTTAGATTACTATGCGTGTATGTGCAGATGTGATACAGAGTTCATACAGAACCGGTCTGAAGCCAGCTTGCCAGATAGATTAACCGGGAAGTTTCTTCTTCGTATCAGTATTCCACCCTCGTAAGGACTAATTTACTGAATTTGTTTGTCACCCTCCATTTGGACTCTGATGAAATCGCTTGCAGTCATAACATTTTTTTATGAACCGGTGACTGGAAAGTTGAATTTGAGGTCTGTCGAGATGCTTGCACCTGTGAGCCTCGAACTTTTGGAATTTTGGTCGCAGTCAATGTTGATCTAGATGGAATTGATCGTAACGTGCTTACCCGTTAAACGTTATTTTAATATAAATTATAGTTTTAAAAATTTTAATTTTTGTACCAATGATCTCTGTCTATAATTTGAATTCAGAGTTTCGATTTTAAATCAAGATATGCTCTAAAAAATTCTTCCGACAATCAAATTTAAATCTGATTTAGATATCAACTCTATTTCAAAATCCTTTTAAATAAATCTCTTTAAATCCCACCAACAAACTCTTTAAGAAAATTTCAAGTTTAAATTCAAACTTATTACAATTCTTTTTAAAAAATAATTCTAAAAATCTTTTAAAAAATAAAAAAATCTCATGTTCATAAGGGCTGCCTTCTCCCTGGCCATTCACTCTCCCCCTCTCTTTCTTCTCTCCCTCGACCTCAACTCTTCCCCGTGGCCCAACCGTCTCATCGGCCTAACTCCTTTATCGTCTCTCTTCTTCTTTCCCTCCTCTTAGGCTGAGCCTATCGACCCATCTTTCTCAACACACAGCCGCCCGCGCAACCGCGTCCCAACACTTGCTTGCCGCTCACTCCTCACATGGGTCCGCTTGTCAGCCATCGCCTCTATACTGTGTACGCCAACTCCTCCTGTGCCTATGCACCCGTCCCCTTCCCCATCGCACTAGCATGCGCAAGCTATTCGGCAAAATCCCGAACCGCTAGCCGATGTGCCGAGGACCATATCTATACACCCTCGCTCTGTTCCCGTACCCACATACATATCACACGCTTGGCAGGATGCCAAGCCGACCACTACCTCCACGCATGTCTGCTACAACCCCACCGCCTGTCGCTATTGCTCCACGTGTGAATCCCGTCAGCTTGCCGCCCTATCTCTGACCTTGCTACTCTATCTCATCCTTTGGCAATGCCTCCCACACCCCTGCTCTAAGTCGAACCAGCCGCACTATACACTAAGCCACACCGTGCCACAACAAACCCCATTACTCTTCTGCCTGCTACTGCTTTGCACAACACTGCTGCGCACAGTAGTGCACTATGGTGCGCATCATTGCCCTGTCACCACTAAGTGTGTTGTGCTTCGTATCACTGTGGACCCTACCAATGATCCCCACGCGCTTGCCGCCTTGTCGCCACCCAATGACCGCGACTATATAAGCCAACACATCTCCTTCACCTTTCCTGCAAAACCGCTCATCACTAGGTATGCCTTCACCGTCTTGCGCCACCTCTCCCCTCGCTAGACGTCGCCTCTACCGTGCCACCGCCCTATGCCTCCTTCTTTGCCACCAAGGCGTCACTCTGCTTTACCGCCGATGCCACCAACGGCCTCTACCCCACCGCTGGGTGTCGCCTTCCTTGTTGCCAGGATCACCACCCGTAATCGAGACCCATCCCTATGCCTTTGCCCTGCACCATGAGGGAAGAACAGAGAGGAGGAAGAGAACAAGGGAGAAGGAAGAAGAGCACATAGTGCTACTGACATGTGGGCCCACCTCGGCAAATAAGATGAAACCATGTGCCCCTCCTCTCTTCCTCCTGATATGTGGACCAACCCCATCCCTCTCTTCCTCCCACCGATATGTGGGCCTCGCATCTCTAACCTTTGATTAGGCCGCTGGCCAAGCAACGTAGGCCGAGGCCCATTCTTGCCCACTAGCTTCCTAATGTCTACTTTACCTCACCAAATTAATCTCTCTAACATGTGAGACACACTCTAAAGAATATCCTAGAAGAATATTCCTCCTAATTTTTAATTATTTATTTCTTTTTTAAAAAATTCTACAAATTCAAATAATCTTCCAAAATTTATATCTTTTCAACTGTAACTCCGATTGACTCCGTTCAACTTTTAGAATTTTTATAAAAATGATATCTATCATGTGAAACTATTATTTATTTAGTATTTTATTGTCTTTTTTGGTTTTATTGGGATCTCACTTATTTCATGCGTAGTTCGTCGCCGAAAAAATTCTCGAACGTCAATTTGGAAGAAATTATCGTCGACAAGTCACTCTTGATCATATTATTCCTAATTTATAAAATATAATTATTTACAGAGTTGCATGCTTAGCGTACATAGTTAAATCGATCAGCCTTAGTTTGTGTGCAACCGACGGACTAACTTAGTAGTTGCATTACTTTCTGTGGGTTGTTAAATCATATCCTTATACCTCCATCATAACGGTGCATAGAAGTTCTCGCTCATTGAGCGAGAATACCACTGCCCTATCTTACACTGTTTTTATCGTTAATGAAAAATTGTACTGTGAAACCTTTTGCAAAAACCCGATTCGTGGAGTTAATGGGTTTGAAAAGAGAAAAGATGTGCAAAAACCCGCAATGTATTATCTCGCATGTGTGGCTGGGTTTGTTAATCACATGTAAAGACCAATTTCTTAGAGAATTACATCCGATCATCTTACTATATGATCACGCAGATATTTATGGTATGCTACTGACTAAGTAATTAGTTATCACATAAAAATTTTGTATGTCAATAGTTGTGAAACATTGGAGATGGGGAGATAAAATTATATATCTTTACTACTAGAGATAGGTGTTATTCTAGGCTCTTTTAACACGATTGGTTAGGAGTAAGAGACATACCCGATAAATCTTGAGTAGATAAAGGCAGAAGACATGCCTAATAATCGGTTTGAGAAATTCGACCCAACTATGTGATATGAGATATTTATAGGTTAGCTTTAAAAATGCCTCGTCACAAACTTTCGGTGGCAATGAGTATCCGGTGTCAGTTTTGGATCACGTGGGTAAAGTGATCTATAGAGCTTAATCTATTCAAATAGATGTGCCCATGGTTAAGAGCAAATGTAAGTTAATTCTCCTAGCGTAGTTTTGTTTGTTAGTGTTTTACGAAAGATATTTGAGGGAATAAGAACTGTTACCGGAATCGGTCTTGGTGACTGACGGATGGTTTTGGTGGTTGAGAACAAGTCTATGTAATCCAAGATACCATGATGACATTATGGAGTAGACTTCTTGAGAGGAAGCGAAAATTAAAGCTTGGACGGTTTCAAAAAGTAGCCAATGGAAAGAGAGATGTTAGTTTAGTTTTGAATGGAGCGAGATAAATGTTATATGCATGGCTTTGAAAAAATAGAAAATAAAAAGAAACTATTATGGTACTAAAACTTTACTCTCATGTTTAGATTGTTGCAAAGCAACTCGCATCGGATCGAGACGGTAAATATCTTTCTAGATGAATTGTAGAACTCACACGTAGATATTACGAAACGTTTTTAAACAAAAGATTTACGAAATAAACCTATTCTTTGTTTTGCAACTTGAATACTCATGTTTTATGTGGCATGTAAGCATGAAAGTACTCACCTTCTCTATTTTATTGTTTTTCCTCCTCTCTCCTAAAGTTTAGGTAGAAGATGTTGAAGAATTTGATTTTGTTTTTAGATCCAAGGCACTGTGTGTGAATTGGCACACTAATCATGCTAAATTCCATTATTGTTGTTTTTCTTAAAAGTTACTGCTAAGAGTATATCCGATATTGTAACAAGATATAATGTATTTGTTTAGTTTTTATAATAATTATTATTTTATTATTATGGGTGTTAGTTTAGAATGATAGAATTGACAAGATGGTTCTTTGTCCTCGACGACACGCCCTAGATAGCATTGATTTTATGGTGATGTTAAATTGGAGTGTGATATTGTTAAATATATTGAGATTAGTTTCCTGCTTAATTATATTAATGTTGCAAATATACTAATTTGTAGTTCTAAATGTCGTGTGAAGTTGTGAGATGAGCGAACTTAGTTGATCCGTATAGAGTTGAAAATAGTCGAAAACTATAGCATCTCTAAGGAAATGGTTCTCAATAGGTCAAAAATTAACCATATCTATCAATTTTACTATTTCATGGTGATTTTAGTACGATGATAAAAAAATTAGAAAAATGAAAGTTTATACAACATTTATGAAAACAATGCTAGGTCGGTCAGGAATTTTCGTCACCGTTTTTATCCCTAAATCCAGGCAATTGACTGAACTCTAGAGGTCCCTAGCTATTGGAAAAGTTCAATGGACAGCACTACTATTACTTGGGCCAAACACAATACGGAGCTCGTCCCAGCTCCATTTGTCATCTGTGTGCATGGACATTTAGTAACCAATGGATACCGTTTCAAGGCATTGTGTTGAGCCATTGACCATGCCGGCCACCGGGTCCAACTTAGCTTGGAAGAATTAAGCCCTGAATTGGGTCTCCAATAATTGGGCCAGAATGACTTGGAATTGATCGAATTTAGTCATGTTGCCTCAAGCCCATAACAAAAGAGAAACCCACAAAACTTTCTCTTCTCCTGGGTATCATATCAACGTCAACCTTGTTAGTTCTACGTCTGCGACATCCCAACCACAAGCTGTTTAGCAGTCTGACCTCTAATCTCTCCTAGAAAATGTACAAAACATTAGAAGATTTTTCTGAACTCTGAACTTGTATCCGACGCAAGCAAGCTATGAATTCTTTACTCCCTCTCTTTGCACACGCACCCTTGGCTGTTCGTACCTACTCCTCGATTGTTTAATCTCCTGCAAGCTCCATCGCTAACCATCGCCCGTGTTCTTGTCGTGGAGGACATGTACACGCACGCAATGCATCCATGTTTTCCATAATGCAAAAATACCCGGCACAAACTTACACGAACACTGAAGAAAAACAACTGAAGAATTATTCAGGGAACAGGCAAACCGGGCAATCAGAAATGCATGGAGAAAAGTGGGTGTTTGCACGTACGGAGAGGTTAGCATCATTGCATAGACAATATAGCCAGGTTACGTGCAAACAATTTCTATTCATTCGAGCTAGTGGCTGCATGGGTTATTGGGGCTTTAGCCTGTGTTTATTATTTGCAAAAGCCAGTAGCAGATGAGAGTGTTGTGTGTTATTTTTTTTAATCGACAGAGCTGGCGCACTTGAGGTGAGCTTTGCAACAACCCCCAGAATTTTATAGAATTAAGGACAATCTAATGTCCTTAATCATGAACGATCATAGCTTCCATCCATCGTCGGCCATGATGAGTCAGGTGCAAACAAAACTAAACTGAAAAATCAAAAGCTGCGTGCATGCTTCCTAACTCTGAACTTCTCAAGGCCCCAAATGTCAATGAAAGTGTAACCAAAACTGTCCTACCATATTCAGATACTCTACTTATCGTTTTAACGGAGCCATAATATATGCATGCATACATGCACATATAATTGATGGCTGATAACGATGTGTGTATCGATCGATCGACCGTATGATCGATGTGACGTGCAGGTAAGATGGCCCTGAAATTTGGTGCTTAAAGGCAATTAATGCTATACCGGACGAACTGAACCCGGACAAGAGAGCAATGTCCACGTTTGCCTGGAGGTAAACAACTCTCCGAAACCAAAAGCGTTCGGCGGCAAAAGGCGCCGCCGCGCATGGCTGCTGTTAATTAGTAAGATTCGTTGTTTTCCTCGTTAATTAATTTTTCTAAGCACACGAGGCCTCATCTCCTGTAGAACCTGATCGACTGAACCCATTTTGGTTGAACTCATCACACGCACGTACTAATCTACCTTTTTCCGATTACACGAAAAATACACACATACACACTTTACTATATATATATATATATATATACAGAATAGGTCTCTGTTTAAAGATATAAAGGCCAGTTACAATTAAAAGCGTATTTGCATAATATACTCTACTTCTTAATTCGGTCATGGTTAACCTATTTTGCTCCCTCTTGGACGCATTTGTTCGAAATTTTGTTCAAGCTGAAATAAGCATATTAAATTATGCATACATACTAACTTTGTTTCAGAAAAAAATATATAGACAAAGTTGCATGTTTTGAGTGAAAATTTAGTGAGACCATTTGCTGGGTTGAACATTGGCAGCAGGTACTTTATAAATTTGAGCAGAACCCATTCCTCTCATGAGATATATGTGTGGGCCATAATTTGTGCAAATGAGCAATATTGGGGAGGTTGATACGCAAGAGATGCTCTCTTTTAATTTGTTTTTCAGAGATAAATTTATATTGGAGTATTTGGTTGTCCTTGGAATTAACTACACACATGCATGTCCCTCGCTCTCCTGTGCATCATGCGCATTCTTCTCGGGCGCTGTCCCCTCGCGCAATCGCAGCGCTTGGCGTCTTCTCCTCTATAAAGCTCTGCGTCTCCTACACTGTGGCTTGGACATCGTCGGAAGCTTAGCTAGGTAGGTGCAGCTGGCCATGGCGTCCTCGGGAGTGGGTGGCGTGCCGGGGTCGCCGTGCGGGGCGTGCAAGTTCCTGCGGCGGAAGTGCGCGGCGGAGTGCATCTTCGCGCCCTACTTCTGCGCGGAGGATGGGGCGGCGCAGTTCGCGGCCATCCACAAGGTGTTCGGGGCCAGCAACGCGGCGAAGCTGCTGCAGCAGGTGGCGCCCGCCGACCGGAGCGAGGTCGCCGCCACCGTAACTTACGAGGCGCAGGCCAGGCTGCGCGACCCCGTCTACGGCTGCGTCGCCCACATCTTCGCGCTGCAGCAGCAGGTAGGAGTAGTTGTTAAACCCTCTATCGCCTCCTCTTCTTCCGCTCGCCGGTGCGCGCGGCGAACTAACTTTGCACATGCGTGCGTGCATGCGTCCATGGATACAGCTGGCGACGTTGCAGGTGCAGGTGGCGCAGGCGAAGACGCAGGTGGCGCAGACGCTGGCGGCGGCCGGCATGCTGACGGCCGGGACGAACCCTCTCCTCCAGCAGCAGCAGGCGTGGCAGATGGAGCACGAGTCAATGACCTCGACGCAGAGCTCCGGCTGCTACAGCGCGCCTCGCTCCGACGGGTCGACGTCGCTGCAAGACATGTACTGCTTCGGCGAGCAGGAGGAAGGCAGCTACTCAAGATGAAAAAAAAAAAAAGTTCCTTCGTGATTTGCAGCGTGTGTTTGCTTCACAGCTTCAGATTGTACTATTACTTCCCTTATCGAGCTTAATTTGGCCTGAAAACCACTGTATTACTTGCGAGATTTCAGCTGTAAAGGGTGCAAAGATTACGTGGTTGTAACCAAGAAAAAGGTCACAATTTCAAATTCCAGAATCATATGATTAAACAACTTTGATGAGGCAAACATGAACGGAAAGAACAGAGCTGGCAACTGACGAGCAAACTCACCTGGTGACATGAGCAGTAGTGTTCTTTTGTGCTTTTGCGTTGGCTCGTGCCCACCTGAAGCAGCAAGCCTGATTGCGCTCACACTGGATTAGGCATCGAACAGCCTAGCCTAACCTGGTCCTACGCGCATGATGGGCCGCATGGGCTGCGTTCGGGCTGGTGGGACTTAGTTGGGTCGTGTTTTTTGTTTTCTCCTAAAATAACAAGAGCTGCTCATTTGTGGATACACACCTTTTCTTTTGTGTTCATCCTACACATCTATTTAAATTCATACCCATTACTCTCTCCGGTGGTTAATACTTGTCGTTTTGGATGTCGATAGGTAGTTTAGTACATCAATGTTTACTTGTTCATTTTTTCTAAAGCTAATATATATGTACCGTACTAGTGTTTTCTAAACCCTAAACCCTAGGGTAGGTTTCAGAATATTGACAATTTTGAGACGGCAGCTTCTTAGGTTGTGCCATGTTCAATTTCATATAGGTCATGTTTTATGTTAAAAATTTATGGGGATGGATAGAATTAACTGTACTCTATTTTACAAAACATTTTTCGAAAATCATGGCTACTTGCATACATTTTGATATATTGGGGGTTTAATTAAGTTGGCCTTACGTACGTGCTTCCAATATAGGCTAGCTAAAAGTCCTTGAACAGAAAATCCAAAATTATTTTGGAACGTAAGGTACAATAGATGTCTTACATATATATCATCCGCAAAAAAATTCAGATGCACTAGGAAGTGGGGAAATGATCCACCCTGTGATGGTTCAGGGTTAGAGTGGGCTGATAAAAGAAATACTTTTGGGACAAAACCCTATCATACAAATTTTATAACAATGTTTTGGGTAATATAATTTAAAGTGATAGAGTTGACTTTTTCTTTTTGAGAGGGATGTATTAATATGTTAGGTTATTTTATAGAAAATATGTGAGAAGGGAAATGGTATATGGGAAAAGTTATGCATGTATTGCTCTTCACTGGAAAGAAAACAATGATACTAAGCTAATTACTATTGATAACTTTCTTTTGATATGCCTGTGTTGTAATGATGCAAAGTATCATTTCTTATTTATTGTTGTTGCTTTTCATTATATTGCATTGATTGAATGTATAATTAGCTACCCAGTCCATGTATTGAAAGGAAAAAACAACTATGTGGAGCATACAACTTTAGTTTGTCTGGAAAACTTTTTACCACTTTATTTGACCCTTTTTTTGTGCGAATCATCACTTTAGTTGACCTGTTTCTCATTTTTAATGAACCAAAGGAAATTTCACTTTATGGTAATTCTCACGTCAAGGTATTTTGTCTTAAATGATGGCATACTTATTCGACAAAGTAAACAACTGTATTTAGGAGTAATCTGATAATCATAATCAAAATAGAATATATGAACTCTAGAAATTAAAGGAAAGTTCGTGTACGTATATCTAAGATATACCGGCCCTACATTCCTCACGAAAAATGCCTACTTATTAGAAACTTCTATGATCGAATAATTAATAAGACAGGTCTTCAAGAAATCATGAAAAGAATTATATACTGCAGGAGGAAAGGCATTTATTTGACGTTTTTTTCTGGTGGATCACAATGTAGAAGCCTGACTAGTTAGCACTACTACTTTGGAGGATGGAACTGATCATTACACGAATTACAACACCATCGCATGTAACAAGCTACATATATCAGTTATAAATAGATCATATCAATGATTAATATTACACTTTATAAGGTCTATGCAGTAATTATCACCCAGAAATGGCACTGTAAAGTATAAAATTTGCGCCATTGAAGAGTTTTATGTTTAAGGATTCAATGAAAACAGTGGTGTAGTTGGATTTTCTGATGTGTGGCCGCTGGCCATGAATTAAGTTGTCTGTCACTAATACTGTATAGCATAGCAGGTCTTCTCTTCTTCGCAATACAGTTTGTGATTTGTCTGTAACAGACTACTGCAGCAACAAATAGAACTCTGAGAAGAAAACAAATGCACAGACAGCAATAGCAGCAGATATTATCATATGACAGAAATTTTGCTTTCTAATTAATTAGGTTTCTACATGTAAAACCATATGATAGTTTATAGGTTGCAATAAAAAAATTGGCAAAAAAATTGAAACCATAAGTTGATTTTTGTTGGAAATTTAGTTTCAAAAGTTGGCGATTGTAAGTGTGAGTGTATACGACTAATGTGGGTCAAGTTGCGATATATATAGCTAAAGTATTTGTTTGATCTATTTATATATATATATGTGTGATAGAGATCAAACTTGATCAATAACAAAGGACTAAATAGATCTGACATGATTATGATGCTATATGATAAGCTAAGGTGATGCTAAAGTTAGGAACCTTGAAAATCAACCTTAATCAACGGCGCATTAGGACTAGACTCAATGAGAAGTTGAGATCTAAAGCAATCAAGGATGTTGGATGATGAGGTTAAATACAAGATGACGTACAGTGGATGAACACTGTATAGAGAGGTCTTCGTAAGGTCAAGTGTGCAAGTATCTGTAATTTGCAAAAACAATTGGAGAAGAAAAGGAAAAGAAAGAGATGCGGTTCATGACAAGGACCAACTAGCCACTCCCACCTCATGGCCTAGCAAGGGGCATCTACAACCAGAGCACATGTGGGCGAGTGCCCGGGCATGCACTGTAGCCCGTCAGAAGAATTGGCCCTTCATGTGTCAAGCGACTTGACACACATTCAAGGCATTTTATTGTTTTTTGAGATCAAATCAATGGCTGAGATTGAGTATGAATTAGAGTTCCGTTTTAGGTGTATTTTAGGTTTTATTTTAATGGTTTTTCAACCATCCGGATCAAAAGTAAGGAATAGGGTGAAACTTTAAACATATTTAGAGAGAGTTTAAGAGAGAGAATTGAGTGATGTTTTGAGAGAGATGAGAAAAAATTCCTAACGAAATTTTTTAAGCTTTATGAAAGCTTTGTAAACATATATCAATAAATAAAATGTGTTCATTTTAGAATCAATTTTATCACAACAATTCAAATTCTATAATTTATTTTCCACATTTAAATTCTATCCTGTATTTTAAATTTTGGATATTGCTCCTCTCCTAAATATTTGTGTTATGAGTTTTCTTTTTTCTGTTCTTGATTTGTCTTATGATAAAAAAGATGTCACCTCTATATTGTTTTAGAGAAAAACTCTAGAGATTGATGTGCCTAAAAGAATAATATCTTTTGCACTATTTATTATTTGATATTAAGAGTTATTTCAATCTAATAGTCATTTATAAATCATAATAGAGTTAAGATCCTTATAACTATATCTTTTAAATTGAATATCGGTTATTATTTTTAAATAACCTAACCGGATCAATTTTTTACAAAAATTTTAAGGACAAAATAAATAGCTTTATATCTAGCGCATTCTAGTCTTTCAACTCTAGCATCCATCTGAATTATTTCTGGCAGAGATCGATCGAGTCTAGCTTTGAAACTCTCGCATATATGGTCCAAATAGAATCATATCAAGTCCAAAACATGATCAGGAATTTATGGGATATATATGTCTATAATATATATATCTTGTGATATATTCTGCACTGCACTAGTAGTAGTTCTTAGTTCTTACGAGCGGTTTAGGTAAGCGTAGGCAACACTCTGCAGGTCCTCGCAATCTTGGTATCCCGACGACGACCTCCACCCTCTCTCTTCGGCGCCGAACGACGCCGTCATGCCACACGACGACGACTCCGCCACCTCATAGGCGGCAGCGGTCACTGCCTGCCCATCGTCCACGGCGCCGGCGCCCTCCGACGCCTGCTCGAACGCGTGGTACAGCGACGGCATCTGCATGTAGTCCGACCCGGCCGCCAGCAGCGAGGTGATGGACTCGTGGCCTGCGCCATTGCCGTACGCGCACGGCTGAGAGGCCGCCGGCGCGCCGGCGAGGCCTCCTCCATTGCTGCCGCACCACTGGTCGTAGGCGCCGTACCCTAATTGGTCGGCGGCGGCGGCGGCGGCGGCGCTCATGTAGCCGCCCTTGGCGCCGCCGTCATGGTGCATCCCTTGCGCCGCCTGCGCCTTGAGCGACGCCAGCTGCGCCTGCAGAGTCATCACCTGATCGACAATACGCTCCAAGATCAGCAAACCAGCGACGACGACACATCGATCGAAAGGGATCACGCACGAACGAATAAGAGACGAACCTGCTGCTGGAGGGCGAAGATGTGGGCGACGCAGCCGTAGATGGGGTCGCGGAGGCGAGCCTGGGCCTCGTAGGAGATGGTGACGGCGGCCTCGGGGCGGTCGGCGAGCGGCAGGTGGGCGAGGAGCTTGGACACGTTGCTGGCGCCGAACACCTTGTGGATGGCGGAGAAGTGCGCCGCGCCCTGCTCGTGGCAGAAGTATGGCGCGAACACGCACCCGCGCACGCACTTGCGCCTCAGAAACTTACACGCCCCGCACGGCGACCCAAACCCCGTCATCTTGGCTGCTGTTGCTGCTTCTGTAGCTGCTTCCTCTCCGGTGATCTCTTCGTGTGCTAGCTTCTGCTGCTGCTTCTTCTTCGTTGTGGCGGTGGTGAGGAGTGGTGCAGCAGCAGCAGCTGCTTCACTGGTTGCTTATAAGGGAGAGCAATGAAGAAGGATTAGGGCCAGGGGATTAAAGAATTCGATCTTGTCTCCCCAATGGACAACCAGCTCCATTATTTTAAGCTCTCACTCTTTGCCTCTAAATTTTATGCGCCTCATGGGCGGAGCCTGGGAAAAAAATATAAAGATGCCAAGAAAGTAAGTAAACAAACGAAATTTCCATAACCAGACGACTATATTAATAGAAATAAAAATTTTATGGTGTTTATAAGGCTGAGAGGTATAGCAACGTGGACCATTGATAAAGAGAGATAAGATATAGAATAAAATTATCATAACCAATGGTAGTGAACAATTACTTTATAATATAAAGATATATGGTAAGAATCAAATACTATGCACCACGAACAAAATGTAAATCTCTAAAAAAAATATGCCCCAAGTGAAAATGATTTGAATTAATAGGAATTATTTGATACACTTACAAGAACATGATCGATGCATATCAAATATTTTTTGTCTATACTAAGCATATCTTTAACTTAGCTTAGATAAAATACCAACATGATGCCTACGCACCTACTACTAATATTAAAGACAATTATGTTATTTTCCATCTCTTAACAAAATTATCATTTTACTCTTCCTACCTAAATACCTCTAGCAATACTTTCGTACCTATTATATGGTACTTTTAATTGTAAAGCCTTGGATTTTTTTTCTATTTTTAAATACAAACACCATAAAAATTTTCTAATAGAAAGTGTTGACAAAATATATTTTAATAGATATAAAATACAAAGAAACCAAAAGATATATAAAAATCATCATGTTAGAATTTTGAAGCTAGAGAATATACATTGTCAATTTTAAATGACTAAATAAATTCTTTGGTTCGAAGAAATACATAGAGTAATAATCTGTAGCTTATTCACTGCCTCTACAATTTAACTCATACACTAGTTGATTAATTACAACTATAAAAATATTATATTAATTTTTAAAATAAAAACTATATAGTGGTTAGAAAAATTTTGCATGTTGGGAAAAGGCATGGCACCTTCCAGTCCCTCCTCTCTCTGCCACTGCCCATTTGCAGAATCGAAGAGAGAGCTGGAGCTAAGCTGCTACTAATACTACCACTACCACTCTGCCAATCCAGAGAAGCTCTAGCCATAGTAGTGGTACTCACAAAAGACAACCAATTGGGCTAGCTAACTAGGTGTGGTTGAGACTAATTTTGCAGTTTTTATAAAAATGAAAAAAAACTGTTCGATCATTTGCTTGGTTTTTTGGTCCTGTTAGCTTATCTCCTTTTGCCTGCTTCTGCAATGATTTCTTTTGTGATTAGTTGGGCTTGGCTGCTGCGAGACTAGCTAGCACAGTTCACTTTATAAATTTGGGGATAATTGGGTTTTTAATTTCGGTGTATGGTATAGTACACACATTCGTACATGACCTGGCCATGGATGGCTCCAGACGTGGAGTTGTCGTTGTATGTTATAGTTCTCATACCTATTCTTTTTATTTTTATGTTCTTGTTTTTTTTCAAGGGGCACAGGGAAAAGAGAACAATCAGTGATAGGAAAGAATTGGTTTTTATTTTTTGTGTGAGACATGAGACATCTCATTGCTAAGTTATCAGGAAAATATTGGTGTGCTGTACTAGAACATATTTTTCCTCTGCTGTAGGCATGTATGTCCTGTCCTCTGACAAAAACAATCTAGCAATAAGCTATCAATTTGCAGTTTAAGTATGTTGTTATCATTGATAAAAAAATAGGTCAATTTGTGCCTTAAGCTGTACCGACTCTAAACTGTGGCACCAAAGATTGAAACACAGCAACTGAACTTCTGTCACTCTGTTGCCTCAGCAGCATATAAATGTTTCTAAACTCAAAAGTGTGACACCTGCACTTTATCCTAAGCATGGCTTTTGCCTTCCACTAACCCTGAAGGTTTGCTAGCTGACCCAAATTAGGCTGGTCTATACTAATTTTCCATTGCATGGTCCTGCCATATGCTTGCAATTTCATTATTATTGTGAGTCCATAACTAGCATATCCTATCATGGTCAGGTTGTAAACATCACTCTACTGCCTCCTAGATTCATTGGCTGATTGGCTCATGTAACTTATGGAGAACTCTTTAACTATTAAGTAGAAAAGAGCACTTGAGTTACGTGAGTTAATTTTTCTTTTCTGTTTAGCCCAACATGAAGGACCACATCTCACAAAGAAATGGAAAGAAGCAGATAAACAAAACCAGAGCACCACAAGTCAGAACTCAGAAAAAGATGGTGCCCATTTTTCTTCTGCCCAATGGAACATGAGATGGAACAGCAACAGGTAAATATTCAGATATTCTACAGGGCGCAAAGTTACAACCCTATATTCCTCAGTGTGGGCAGGCCAGGCCTTCCATTCCCACGGGCCTCTCTAGTGTGCATGTTCCCTCATTTTCACCCCTAATCTAACTAAGCAAAATGCAAGAATTGCTTCTTCCTAGGCGTTAAAAGCTGCAGATAAAATGTCTACCTGACAGTTCTCACTTCTGCCTGAGAAGTAGTAAGAGCATTTCAAGTTTTCAACTGCACCAGGCCGGCCGGCAAAGGGCTATTAGTTCAGTATCCAACCACTAGAAGTAGATATCTATTTTGCAGGCTTGCAGCTCAGCCGCCAAGTTCTTCTGAATAATCTGCAGAGGCTAATGATGGGATTACTGTCAGAGTGTCAGGTTAGGTAGCAGTTTCCACTACTGAATATTTTGTCAAGAAATGAAGTATTGCAAATTTGCAATCCAACTGAACATTTATAAAATTCAAGCGCCACTACGCTACAAGTAGACGAAAGCTGCTAATGAAGCATGTGGAATTGTAGATATCTCTGAATCAGCTTTGTTTAATCATAAAAAATAGTTGAAAACACCACACTATGATTATTATGCGTTTTACCATGCCACCAACTAAGTGTAGTTCGATCACTTTCAGGATTTTTACATTCTAGTTTCCTTGGGTGTCACATCAGTCTGATAGGAGGTGGCCGCAAATAAATAGTGAAATGGAAAGAAAGGCTAGGGTAGGTCTGGTACTGGTACCCTGGGGGCTTAATTGTTTTTGGGTGCGAGTTTAATTGGTCCCACAATGACCACTAATACAACTCTTTCCCATTGTTTACCTTGTAAATTTGTTCCCTCCTGGGAACTAGTATTAATATGTCAACTTTTGGAAACAGGAAGCATAAAACTATTTTTCCCCACAGCTGTTTCTCTTGTCTACTTTCAATGACTATTTTCTTGATGTTCAAGTTGTTTAACATGGTTGTAATAAAATTTAGTTGCATTTTCTACATACTCTCTCCGCCCACAAATGTGTATAGTCAGAAATCCTTATATATGGAGGTAATAGCTATTATATATGTTGACAACTCATTTTTACGATTATCTTTACTAATAAGTAGAATCAATCTAGACTTTCTATTTTTTCTAATTTAATGAACTATATCTATTTATATTGTAAAATTAAAGGATAGAGATGCTTCTACTATAGTAAAATTTATAAATAAGTGGATTAAATTGTTTTTGCCAGTGATAATATTGGTAATAGAAATACTGCTGATAGAGACGACCGTAAAATCACTCATTCTATACTTAACACGAGCTTCTATGAGCAATGAACTGAGCTGTTAACTGAAACTCTGAATGGTAATCCCTCTGTCCCACAGAGACTCCAATTATAAAACAAAGCTGATAAATTAGTGATAAGTGTAGAAGATTAAAGTATCATTTATAAAGTGGTAGGTAAGAGATATTAAAGAGATAAAAAAATCTGATTTACGGATCAAGCATAGGTAAGGAAAAAATATATTTTTAAGATAAAGTTGAAGGGCTAGGAATAAAGAATTTTTGAAATGGACGGAATAGTGAGCTGGTATAACTAGAAGTGGCAATCAAGATGAGTCCCAGACAGACGGGTCCAGAGGAGAGGAAGGGGACAAGCAGGCCCTGAAACTTTTGAAGGCCGCAAGCAATTGTTGCCTCTTTGCAACGCCGCGCGTGCTCGATCACCTTGCTCTCACCTGTCATTTCTTCCCTCGCCAATCGCCATCCGATCCAATCCAATCAGTCCTCGATCGCCCTTCCAGCCTGCGTATATCCATGCATCGTGAATGTCATGTGAGCAATCGCCACCACTTTTTTTGCCTTCTCGGGAAACCCCGTCTCCTTGTTTGCTCCTCCTTCCTCCTCTCCTATAATGCTACATTCTACTGGTAGACTCTACTCATCCTTGGCTCGCTTTTGAATTTTCATCTCTGCCTAACACTGTACTACCAATCTCCGGGCTCTGCATGTGCTTCCTTTGCACCTGTCACAAAGCTAAAACATGAATTTTTCTGTCATCGTGAAGTCATGGTGAACATGATCAAGCACATTACACACACAGCTAGTGACTAATCAAAGAAGCAAATGATGACTGAACTGAATGGGGCCTGTATGTACTACTAGCAAGACCAAGATAGCCACTAGCCGATGAAACCCACATTGTTAATATTGTTCTTCATCAGGGTTTAGGACATGTTTTTTGCAACCTGTGCTGATGTGTTCTGCCAGAGAGCTGGGTCCCTTCCTTTGGGGTAGCCAACCAATTTAGCGGCCGGGAAACCAAGGGAAGTGGGGCTCTAAAAAAACTAGTGCTATATAGAAAAGCTTTTGGAGAGGTTGGCAGTTTGGCATTGCATGCACTACACAAATGTGCGTCGTAGATGGAGCAAGGAAAGGACATGTTCCAAGTATTCCTGGGGATGAGCAGATAGAGCTTAGCAGTGTGTCCCAGTATGCTTTAGCACTGACAGGGAGCTAGCTCAGTGGTGGGTCAGTCTCGTTGCTCGCCTACTCTCCCACAAGTTCCATGAAACGAATGCTAGTGCTATCCCTAGCTCTAGCAATCTCATCCATCAACCCCCGAAATTTGCACAATATCAAAAAGATCGATCGTACCAACAGGGCTTAATTGGAGTTTGTGTGTGTGTTTGTGTTTTTTTGTGTGTGTGTCAGATAATCAGATTCAGATGGTAAGTACAACTATAGCTAGCTACGGCACTACTAAGATTAATTTGATGAATGCTACTCGCTCATTCTTCTCAAGTTTGGTGTGCTCTGGATAGCTTTGCTTCTTCAAATGCTCACTGACATGCGGTTTTCAGGGAGAGCTGGTTTCTAGTAACATGAGTACCTAATACTGGTAGTAACAGTCATTTTCAGACTCTGCTATGAAGAGTATTGGGTGTCACCAATCATCAGAGAAGTCAGAAAGACTCCACATGAAGCCTCCCAGTTTCTTAAGAACATCCACTACTGATCAGAGAACCTTGACTGAAATTCAGTTTAATATCACTGTTATAATTATATGTAGATCCCTTATAGTGTTAGGATCTTAGTCTCACTATATACATTCTTATATAATATTAAAGTAGATCTAGACATCTTCGACGCACTAGCATCCTCCCGTCATCGATGTTTTCTCTCCGTCGCCGACCTTCTTTCCGATATCCCTCCTTGCTCTCTCGTCTCAGTTCTTTCTTCTTTCTGTCTTCTCCACAAACGTTCTTCCTTTCTCCTTTTTTTTCCACCACTCTCTCCCATCCCTTGCTCCTCCACGCGACAAGACGACGGTCTCCATCCGCCTTCTCGTCTCAACCCACACCTGTCTTCACCCTTCTTCTTGCTCTGTGCATCTTTTCTCCTCCGATGTCGGCTCACCTCTACGCTCGTCTTCTCCATCGGCTGGACCTGTCTGTCCCCCATCGGTTGGAACCATCTCTCGGTTCCCGCTTTTCCGACACGCTCAACTGCTCCCGAACGCGAACCTTTTTCACTGGCGTCCGAGCCACTCCAATGTGTCCACGTGTCCATGGACACGAATCTCTACCTCCCGGACGCGAACCTCCTTTCTTCGCGTCCGGCCCCTCTCCGAGTTTTCGCGTCCGTCCCACTCCTTTGCCTCCACGAGTCCAAGAACGTGAAACTTCTCTTCACGGACGTAAATCTTCGCACGTCTGTAACCCACCCACTCTTTGACCTACCTACTCTGCCAGCCACCTTTCCCTCAACTACTCCGCTGTCTACTCTTCATCGGCTAACCACTCCCCATCAACTGGTTGGCGCACCCTTCCCTCTCATCGGCTTACTCCCCATCGGCCTATCACTCTCCTGATCGGCCGATCTTCCTTCTCTACGGCCTCAAACAAGCCCTCGGGCCTGATACCAGTGTTTTACTGCCTACCTTTGGCACATCGGTTTTATGGCCTCTGCGTCCGATAGCTCCCTCTTTACTCTTCACATCGGCAACGCCACCGTCTATCTCCTCCTATACATCGACGACATTGTTTTTACAGTGTCTTCGACGTCCCTCCTATACCAAATTATGGCTTGACTCCACTCTGAGTTCGCCATGACCGATCTCGGTCCCCTCCATCACTTCCTTGGCATCTCCGTCACCCATTCTTCTCACGGGCTCTTCCTTTCCCAGCGCCAGTACGTCATTGATCTTTTCCAGCGTGCGGGCATGGCCGAATATCACCCCACGGCCACTCCGGTTGACACTCGAGCCAAACTCTCCGCTGCCGATGGCTCACTCATCATCGACCCCTCTCAATATCGGAGTATTGCCGGTGCTCTCCAATACCTCACTCTCACACGGCCCAACCTCACCTATGTCGTCCAGCAAGTGTACCTTTTCATGCACGCTCCGCGCGAACCTCATCTCGCGCTACTCAAGCACATCCTTCGCTACGTGAAGGGCACACTCTCCAGCGGGCTACATCTCAGCTCCAGCCCCATCGACTCCCTCACCGCGTACTCTGACGCGGATTGGACAGGCTGTCCCGATTCTCGACGCTCCACATCCGGCTACTGCGTCTTCCTCAGCGACACTCTAGTCTCCTGGTCCTCAAAACGCCAGACTACAGTGTCACGGTCTAGCGTCGAAGCCGAGTACCGCGCCGTCGTCCACGCCGTCGCCGAGTGTTGCTAGCTTCGCCAGCTCCTCTAAGAGCTCCATGTACCTCTCTCCTCTACAACCGTCGTCTACTACAATAATATCAGTGCTGTCTACATGACCGTCAACCCGGTTTATCATAGACGCACAAAACACATAAAAATTGATATTTATTTTATCCGTGACAAGGTCGTACTAGGACAGATTCGGGTGTTCCATATACCATCGGCGTACCAGTTCATCGATATTATGACCAAAGGCCTCCCCACATCTTTATTCATCAGTTTTCGATATAGTCTCAACGTCCGTTCCCCTCCCGCTGTAACTGTGGGGGGTGTTAAACCACTGGACCACTAGACTATATATATATAGATAGATCCGACCTCTCCTGTATAGCGTTAGGTTCTTAATCTTAGTGCACACATTCTTACAATCATCATTAATTAATTAAGACGGCAAAATTCTTTACTTGTTCAGATGAGACTGCCAGCAGCGTACGATTTGTCCCCCAAACGAAACCCTTGCTTCAACTCTCCTGCCAGGAATCGTGCTTCAAACACGGCCTACAATATTCTCCACACGCGCAGCAGATTGCTTACAGATGATCATGATCATGATCATGCATATGTTGGTCAGAATAATGTTGATAGCGACTTGTCAGTGTCCAACAGTTCACTAACGCACCATCAGCTCGCTCTCACTACCTCTTTACCATGTAGCTGATGCGAATTGCTGTTATAGTGGCGGTGATAATTCCGCGGCGTTTCTTCGCAAATTGCATAGTGATTTATGCCTCGCAGACTGATAGAGACAGAGGGCTTAGGGCTCTGACCAAATGCATGCTTATGTAAATCGTATATAAGTTTACATCTCATTGCCACCGAAAGACAGACAATGAAACTTCTTCTCTTTAGCAAATTTAGTCTGTACAGTTCCAAGTCACAATTTGACCGATGCTGTGTTGATCAAATTTGCAAATATATTTAGTTCTTTTGCACTCTATGTCATTTTGATTCGTCGATCATTTAGAAGTGAAAAGGTGATTAGGAGATGAGATGAGGAGATGGTCAAGATTAGTGGGGAGCATGTTCGCCACGTACTCGTACCAGTTAGCTATTAGCTGGTCAAAGAAATCGAGAATTAGAAGCCGCTAATGCAAAAGGGAGGGGTTAACTAATGATGCAGGTTAAGCGTCACGGCTCACATGGCATGCATAAGCAAACAAGGCGCCAAACGGTTGGGTGGCTGGTCAAATTTGGCCCTGTCCGTCCGTGGAATGGAACGGTCGATGGTCCAAAATAACCGTAACGTACCCGTTCTGGGCAAAAAAAATTTTAAAATTATCAACAAATTTAAATCCAAATTAACACCGTGAAGTCATGAACAGCTTGCAAATAGCTATTCTCGCTCGCACGTGTGGGGCCGAACAACACATGCCACATGATTGGCTTCGAGCCTTCCTAATCTAGGGTTTCTCTCTAGCTAGCTTGGTTACTAATCATAATTAGGTTTTCGTAACATGGTTGCATTATTAGTGCACGAGTAGTTAACTCATCGCACGGTTTAATTATATGTCGTTGATTACAATATTGTGTGTTTGATCGTCATGTGCCCACATGAATCCAGGTCCACATTGGGTATAGTCAAATACGGAGCCAAAGTTATATATATATATGCAACCCCAGTTGTGTTTATTCTAATCTTTGCGTGACATGATAAGGTAATTAAGGTTTATGCAAGACGCCAAGACGGAACAAGCAACCGATCACGATTGGCAAATTAAATTGCTGCGTTTAATCCCAGTTACTCCATCTCTACGTATTGCTTACAATGGCGCCAAAATTCGGTCTTGAAGAAATTACGTACGTAGTTGCATGCAGGTTTGGTTTTTGCATGTAAATGTAATTAACTTTCGCCACAAAAGATGATGAGAAGAGGACTTGAAAACATACGGTTGATTACACTGTTTGTCTCATAAGATGTCGTTTACGAGTATCAAATCATGTAGTTCAGTAATTCAGTTGAGTCTCTGAAAACTCCAGTTTGTTTGCAGCCTCCGTTTCTTCAGTGAAGGACAACGCATTGCCTGTCTGAAAATGTCATGCGTCAGATCGCCCAAGTGAACGCTTGAAGTCTTCGATCAAGAAATGGTCATTGAGATCTTAGCTGAGAATGATACATAGATCTGTCGGTGTCATTTTATTACGGATAAACAGCTTGGCATCGACGTGGATCCAGCTTGTTAATAGTTATTGTCAATTTTGATTTGTGGCTATTTTCAAGTGCAGTCAATCTCCAACACAAAAGAAGCCTAATTGAAAAGAGATGCACAATTCCGAACAACACATATCAGACGCGTCAAGCTTTCACCAACTGGCAGTTTCTTCACATTCCTAGTTGCTCTGTTTCACTTCAGGTAACCTTTTTGTGCAATTCTTCTTCCTCTTCTGCACCTGATTGTCTGCAGGAAACATTCAGCTATCCAAATTGATAGAACCTGATCAATCTCCGCCTGACAGATGATTTCTTTATCAGAAATTAAGAGCCTTTCTTGCCGGTCAATCAGTTCGGAGTGTCAGATCATCACTCTCCTACGCTACCCATTTCAGTTCCCTGGTGTTAGACAGACCACTGGCCTGGGTTGTATATATATAGACCCCACTTTCTTTATACGCTTAGGGGGATTCATAGTCACTGTACACATTCTCTCTCCGGCGAGCCAACCATTTTCTCCTTGTCGTCGACGTCTTCTTTCCGTCGCCGACTCTCTTTTCGGTACTCTTCTCGCTCTCTCGTCTCCATTTCTTATTCTCCCCGTCTCTTCTATAGTCACCTTCTTTTCTCCATCCCACCTCCGCGCAACCAGGCGATGGTCTCGATCCGCCTCCTCGTCCTGCCTCGCACCCGTCTCCGCTCTTCCTCTTGTTTCGTGCATCTCTCCTTCTCTGACGCCGGTGCACCTCCGCGCTCGTCGTCTCCATCGGCTGAAAACCTCTCTTGGTTCTCGCCCTTTCCGACACGCTCAACGGCTCTTGGATGCGAACCTTCTCCTCTCACGTCCGAGCCAGTCCAACGTGTCCACGGACACAAATCCCTGCCTTCCGGACGCGAACATATTCTCTTCACGTCCGGCCACTCCCTGCCTTTTTCGCGTCCTTCCCACTCCTTGGCCTCCACGAGTCCACGGACGTGAATCTTCTCTTCACAGACATGAATCCTCGCACGTCCGTGACCTAACCACTCTCTGACCCACCCACTCTGTCCTCACCTACTCCGCTACCTACTCCCCATCGACCAACCATTCCTCATCAACTGACCACTCCTCACCTACTCCGCTGCCTACTCCCCATCGGCCAACCACTCCTCATCGGCTGGCTAGCCCACTTCCCATCGGCTTCTCATATCCTTGATCGGCTGATCCGTCCTCTCATCGGTTTCCCCCTCCCATCGGCTTCTTTCTCCCATTGGCTCTTTGCTCCCGTTCTCCCGTCATGGACACCGAGTCCGCTCTCAGCTCCGGCACTCTCCCAGTCGCCAAATCTGCTCTGGCCCTCGGTGCCTCAGACCACACCTCGAGCATCATCTCGCTGATCTTCTCCCCTCCCTACGCTGCTGTGAATGTGAAATCTCACGTTCATATCTCCCTTTACCTTAACGCTAATTATTTCAAGTGGGTTTTCTTCTTCAAATCCCTCTGTGGAAAATTCGGTCTCTGGTCCCATATTGATGGCTCCGCTCCATCTCGCCCCGATGATCCTCAGTGGGACATCGTCGAGTGCTGCGTGCGCAGCTGGCTGCTCGGCTCGGTCGACAACTCTATCCTCGACCTCGCCATGGACGATACCGACCCCACCGCCCGGGACCTCTGGGTGGCCATCGAGCGGATCTTCCTGGCCAACAAGCAGCCTCGCGCCATCTTCCTCCTCAACGAGTTCCACTCCATGGTACAAGGCGACTCCTCTGTCTCCTCGTACTATCAGCGTCTCAAAGTCAAGGCTGCTGCTCTTCGGGACGTCGGCCACCCTGTGGCCGACTCTCAACTCGTCCTCGCCCTTCTGCGAGGCCTCAATCCCCGCTTCTCCAACACCGCCGATGACATCGCTAACGTCATACCTCTTCCATCATTCGTCCATGCTCATGATATGCTAGTTTTTAAAGAACTCCGTCTGGCCAATGATGAGAAGACAGTGACCCACACCGCTCTTCTTGCCGTAGTTGATAATGGATGCCGAGCTTCTTGCGCTGCCCCTTCCTCCCGTGGTCCTGGTGGCCATGGCTCCGGCCACAGCAACACAGCCCGCACCGGGAAAGGCAAGGGCAAAGGCAAAGGCAGGACCTGGCAGGGTCCGACGCCACCACGACCTACCTCGGTCCCTACCTACCCTACCGGTCCCACGGGTCCGTGGCTCTGCTACAACCCTAGTTGACGAATTTCATACCGTTATCGGCTTGTAAAGCCTTGATGGGGAGGTTGAACTGAGTGGATACGTACGTGACGAAGTGAGTGAGGTGAGAGGCGACCTCGGATTTGTGGATGAGCGGGAAGGTCCAGCAAGCGTGCCTCTTCATGCACGCTCCGCGCGAACCTCACCTCATGCTGCTCAAGCGCATCCTACGCTACGTGAAGGGCACTCTTTCCAGCGGGCTGTACTCCAGCCCCATCGACTCCCTCACCGCGTACTCCGACGCGGACTGGGCAGGCTGCCCCGACTCTCGACGCTCTATGTTCGGCTACTGCGTTTATCTCGATGACACTCTCGTATCCTGGTCCTCAAAACGCCAGACTACAGTGTCCCGCTCCAGCGCTGAAGCCGAGTACCGCGCCGTCGCCCACGCTGTCGCTGAGTGTTGCTGGCTTCGCCAACTTCTCCAGGAGCTCCGTGCACCTCTCTCCACCGTGACCGTCGTTTACTGCGACAATGTCAGTGCCGTCTACATGACCGCCAACCCGGTCCATCACCGACGCACCAAGCACATCGAGATCGATATCCATTTTATCCGTGACAAGGTTGCATTAAGACAGGTTCGGGTGCTCCATGTACCATCGGCACATCAGTTTACCGATATAATGACCAAAGGCCTGCCCACGCCTTTGTTCACTAGTTTTCGGTCTAGTCTCTGCGTCCGTTCTCCTCCCGCTGCGACTGCGAGGGGTGTTAGACAGACCACTGGCTTGGGCTGTATATATATAGACCTGACCTCCTTATATACGTTCGGGGGATTCATAGTCACAGTCACTGTACACATTCTACACCTGGTCACTGTCCAAGGCAAAAATCCACCACAATTCTCGTCTTATTTATCTCGCAAAAATGTCTACCTCGTATCTCAGTTAAAATTCGCAGGATTAACATTTCAATTCTGCCTCTACATTAATAACGCATCTATATACTATCTACTTATATCTAGATTTAAAACTAAACCTGCAAATTGTTAGTCGCAAGCAGACGACGTCGTAGCGTCTGGAGAGCAAATTCTGAGCTAAGTTCAGATTCAGTTTCAGTTTCAGTTAGCGGGGGGAGACACAGCTGGCCACACGAGCGCGCCCTGCCCGGCGGTCGCGGGACACGACGCAATCACGTCGCTTTCTGCACGGATTAGGCCCTAAACTAAACAAAAAAAACCATCATCTAGAGCTAGCTAACAGTTGCAATTTTGTTCCCGTTTTGTTTTTTTCATGAACGCTGGCTGAGTGATCAGTACTTAATTTGTGTTATCTAATTGAGCGTGAATGAGATGGTGCAGTTCGATGTGGAGGCGGATCTTCCAATCCTGCCCTAAAACAATCTGAAACTAAAACGTAAGTAATAGCAAATAAGACGATATAACTAGTAGAATATACATGTGTAGTACTATTTTTATTTTTTTAGGGGTAGTTAATTGATCAATTTAGTAGTAGTAGGCGCAACGGAACAAGGCATGGAGTCACTTCATGGCCGAGTCCCATGTCAAATGGAAGCAAGAGTTCGTGACAGGGACTCCACAGTTTGGTGCCATTAGGACGTGGCGAAAACAAAATTGGGGTTTTAAAATACTTGATAACTTGAGAGAGGTAGCTAGGTTAGCCGCTCTGGGATTGGAAGTATTAGAGGACCAAAGACTTGACCAGCCACTTTTGTGTTGCATGTGTGTGTATCTTATAGCTACTCTAGTGATGCATGAAATGAGAGAGGCAGTTTGGTTTGAAATTAAGTTGATGTTTGCCGTGAAATACTGTCGTTGTTGTTCACTCTCATGATTTGATTTGGTCTAGCGAATTATCAACAACCAAAAAATATTTTATAGGTAAAATATTTATATATACGGCATTAGCAAGTTAAAAGTTAATTAAAAAACAAACTACAATAAAAAAACCTAGAATCAACCTTAAAATTATATTTTATAATTCAAATTTTGATAGCATTATAAGAAACAAGAACGATGGGAGTAGTTGCATCATCAAACTGACATAAGTTTTCCATTCTCCTTTGAGTGGCCAATGAGATTTGCATCCCCATCGTTCATCAGAGACCGAATGTAATTTCATTGTTTAATGAAATATTCATTATCTTAAAAAAAACTCTGATTCACATAAAAGCTTAAGATGTTGGCGACGTGCCACGCTTTCCTCCCGGTGGAGAGATCGTCGAGAACGTTAGAGAACGTGGCCGGTTGTTGAAGTGGGGAGGAAGAAACCTCACCAGTAGCAACAAAGTGCAGCAACCAGGACTGAGGATGCTGCGGCTACTCGCATAGGGTTTGACACACTTGCGTGTGTTCACTGTCAGTGAAGGAAGCATTGCCGGCCTGCTGTCTGAATCTGAACTTGACTCTCTCTGCTTGTCTGTTAGTTATTTAAAAAATTACTACTACAACAATAATATTTAATATAGTCCTAAACAAGTTAAAAAATAGAATTAAAACCTAACAAAAACCCTAATCACGGTTTAGGTTTAGCTAGTAAATATATATTTTCTAAGTTCATATTTAAGCATTTAATTTTGATTTTTCTAGTACTTTTAGAGTCTCTTTTAAATACAGTCAAAACGAATTTTTTATGCTACCTTAGATCACGTATATTCTTATATATCTTTAAAAAAAATAAGAACTCTCATATATATATATATATATATCACTCTGCAAAATAAAATAAAAATGTTAGGTCTAAAATCAACTCACTCCTTAAGATGAAGTGATGGATGTCACAATAATAGTTATTAATTTTTTTATAGATTTAGAAGAAAAAAGACATACGTTCTCCTGAGAGATTAAAATCCAATCCGACACACTACAAGAAATACAGGAACACTCACTGCGAAACGGCGTCCAAACTTGTGGACTCCGGTACTGTAGTGTGATGAGCAGCCCAGCCGACTGGCCCTGTGGAATTTCAGGTTTTCCTTGTATCAGTTTGGTACATTCTGTTGTTGACTAGGGGAACCCAAAGGGTCCCAGAATGCGCTGCTGGGAACAGTTCCTGGCTGGTCAAGAGTTAGACCGCTTTAGGTCCCTTAGATTCTGCAACACTGTCGTAGGATGCAGCCATGGTTTTCAGAGTTTAGGCTAACAGTCTACACCAAACCTGCAAACCAACCAAAACCAGCTTTGATGTGGTTAGGCGTGTAGCCTTGGCAACAAAGGCCCAAACATTGTTTCCCCGGCCGAAACAAGCCCAAGCGTTGTTCACGCCTTGACTCTGAAGATTACACGCTGCGCCATAAGCCTTGGACCGTCAAGATGTTTTTGATCCTGTTGAAGAGAGATTCTGACGGCTGTAGCTTATCTTAAAATCAATAGCTTCTTCTAATAATACAAATTCTCATCTAAATTTTAAGAATCAACAGCTATATAATAAAAAAACAAACTAATTGGCATAAGCTAAAAAATCCGACTTTTTTTACATTCGCGCTATCTAGCTATTGACCTCAAAATCTCCAAACCTCCAAAACAGGACATTTGCGTCCCAAAAGGCCAAAACATAACATTACAAAGGTTAGACGACACCACAAAAGCATAAAACAAATGCCCAAGCAAAGGAACACACTTACCCATTGCATCAGTAATAAGAATGGATGAAAAATAATCAAATGAGTAATCTTAATCCTGGGAAACCTAGTTCAACAAATAAATCGCAAGTACATATAATGATACAATCTAGTCCCCTATCCCTCCACTCACACCTCATTAGGATCGTGCCTTCAAAAAAGAATCCGATACATCTAAGCGCAGCACAACTGATAGCGTAGCTTTTACTCCAAAATAAAGTGTCCCCAACACCGCCAGAGACCATAACTATCGAAAACGCCCTAGTTTGTCTTCGACTTGGGAGCCTTCTTCTTGGCCTGCCTCTTGGGAATGGAGTTCTTCATGCCCAGGAAGAAAAGAAGCGCCCCAAAGAGAGCCAGATTCTACAACCACAAGGAGTCATGATTTAATCAGCTACCGTGGAAGTTTAAGGTAAATTTGGCAGTTCTCTGAACAGAGAAAACGGTGTGTATACATGCGTGAACTTCGTGAAGAGCTGCACAAATTCAGACTTCTCCATGTCGTAGTTGTAGAAGTCATAGACAACAGGGGTGATAAAAGCAAGGTAAAGCAGCTGCGGTGGGAAAAAAAAAACTTCATTAGACAATGCCCAAAGGAGGTTGCAGAGAAAAACCAACAATTCAGATTGGTATGGGTTCACAATGAACAGAATAGGAGTAGCACATATCACCAAAGCCATATGGTTCACTGGAAGTGGTGTTTAATTACCTAAGCAGGACTAAAAGATAAACCAACTTCTACTGATCTGTAGTATAGATATAGGAGTAAAAGGCAGAAATTAAGAGGTACGGAGTACTTATGTTCTAAACTTTAACAATATGCACCAAACATGTATGGATAAAACAAGGAACCATCATTCAGACTGATGAAACAAGGAAACGGGCACATCTATGGAAGGTGAATATTAAAATACAGTAGTGCACATTTTGTAAGTGAAGTCTATACTTCATTGGTCCACTATGTGGAGTTTATGGTGAACACCACACCTACAGGGGTTTAGGAACTAACAAGACTGTCAGCAGATTACAGAGTCAAACGCTACAGCACTAAATGATTTTATCAGAATTGGAGTTGGAGGAAACTACATGGAAGCCCTAAATATTCACTTGCACAGACCTTACACCAGATAAGTGAGCAAAAGAAACGTTGGCCCTATAGGCCTATACATGTGAAAATACCAGTTCCAAATAAACTGCCCACATTTAAATGACTGATAATCAAACAACCCAGCATGCAGAACAGCTAGTTTTCTGCCAAGCAATAAAAGTTTCAGAATCACATATACACTATATAATTGTCAATATTCCCATCAAGAAAACCTTAAAGTAAGGCATTTCTACACTGTGATCCTACTTTACTATGTAACCCAGAATAACAGAATTGTTTCTTCATTCTAAATGTGCATCCCCTATTCTTCAGTGAAGTGTTAAAGAACATTGGCACCAAGGAGAATGTGAAGATTGAATAAAGAAAGATGTAATATAGCATAACGAGTGCTGAGTACATACCAGGAGATAAGCACCGAACGAACTGCTCAGGATAAAAAGTAGACCTCCCAGACCCTTCAGACCAATGGTAGCAGCAACAACATGCTTCAACTGGATAAAGCAGAACAAATTAGTGGCTATAACATCAAAGCTGCATGATAAAGCATATAATGGCTAAAGCAGCAAATCCTCACCTCAATGTGAGGCACTGCTATTCCCAAATGTGCAGAAATATTTTTGGTGAAGACGTTAAACTTAGGCCGAAGGGCCTTTGCAGCCGGTCCACCATCAACTCCAAATTCACTAAACCTGCATTCAGAACCAATTCTAACTTAACAAATGAGCACACATTCAGGATGATCAGAAGTTTAGAACTTAGTACACATGATCAAAAGGATGATCAAATACTTACCATCCATCTAATCGGTTAAATTACGAAAAGTTGAACATTAACATTAACCTACTTGCTGTTAAAATACATACTAGACTGCCAAACTCTATCACTAGAATTTCAGTCATTTGGTCCTTTCATCCCATGATCAAAGAACCAAGTCAATCAAGAGATGCATGCCCTTATTAAACCACATCAAACGTCATTGTGTGAACTGGCAAAAAAATTGTGGATCCAAACTAATTACCTATTCAGGATAAACATTACAAATACAACACCTAAAACAACCAATAGTCAAGCTTTTATTATTGAATTCCTAATCGTTTGATAGATCAACTCACACAAATTTGGTGTGGGCACCTTAATAAGACTGAAGCTTGGGGTACGTACGAGCTAAAATAGTGGTTTTCCGTTATTCATAAAAAGGATATTGTCACATAAGACGAGATATCACATCCGAAGATTCCCATTTAGATACAGATGTCCATCCACTGTTTTATCCAGATGGGAGGATGCTTTCATAATTCCAAAACCAACTCCCCATCTTTGCACAACTCTCGGAGCAAATTTGATAGGGATGGAAGAAGCATGGGCCATCATACGTGTGGGGTTGGCTTTTCTTCCCAACGATAGGATATCCCAGAACCAACTAGTACACAACAAAAGGACAGACTGGCTGCTTTTAAAAAAGTCCTCCATATTAGTGCTTAATTCCAGAAATCTGTGTCTTAGATCTTAGTAATAGCAAATTAGGTGCAAAAATAAGTGATTATTAGCACTAATTGCAGCAGCAGTCGCATCATATCAAAGCGGCGCTGCATTTCACTACAACTCACTCAATGTGGCACCGTTTCATTTCAAACCGAACGCTTCCAGAAAATTCAGTGGCGTGGCACAAATCAGCAGGCACCAAACACACCCAAGCCCAGCCCCCGCAGCAAATATGTAAACTCAAACCTAGCACTCCACAGATCAGGCGAATTTCTAGTTCATTTCTGTACAAATCCGCATACCAATGCCGCAATTCAGTAGCACGAAGTTGGATCGCAACATGCAGAAACCAAAATTTGCCCATTTACGTTGGAAATACCAAAGCATCCCACCAGATCCAGGCGTCTCACACCCGCGGGATCCCACAAAACCAACCAGCCACTAGCCCACTCTGAGATCTAAGCACCAGACACCTGAGAGAGTTGCAACCCCCCAAGTCCTCTCAGATTCCGTGCCCACCGCACCCGATCTAACGAAACTGGCCCCAAATCGAACCCAGCGATCACAAACAACCACAATGAGAGCGGTAACCGCAGGCGGTAAGAAGACAAGGCAACGTACTCCTGGTAGGCGGAGAGGAGGAAGACGGAGGCGAAGAGGACCCTCCCGGCGAAGGAGACGAACCCCATCTCGCACTCGGCGACGGCGACGGGAGGAGAGATGACCGGGCGGGCGGGCGGGCGGCGGCAGTGGCCGGGGAGGAGATGTGGCGGGGGAGCCGAGGCGCGGTGGATGGGGTGCGACCTCTGCAGAGCTCTGGGGATGGAGACGGGGCCGTGTCCGAGCCCCACTCTGCACTTATCATAGCGCGGGTTCTGAGCACTGTGGCTGGGATTTCCGGGAATTCACCCTCGGGTTCTTCGATATTAGGGTGCACCTTCTTCAGACCTTCGTGTGATCCTGTCTGAATTTCGGACTCCATGAGCTGAATCGAGATTTTGGGCTGGCTAAAATTTAGTTTGCCTCTTCCAAATATGTAGGAGTAATGTCTGTCAGTATGTTCAAAACACTGTTTTTAACGATATTTGTGTGGAGGAAGCTATAGTATAGTGAAGAAAATCATGGTGTGACGTATAATTTCACTCATTACTCATTAGATTTACGTATAGCTAGTTTGGGCTCCATGGGCCTATATGGCTGCGATGGACTAGGCGTGTTTCGTTAACTAACCGTATCGAGGCTCAGAACAATGCGAGGAACAATTGTGAGGCAATGCATCCACGGCGGGTGGTACAGAAGACTTTGGTTTATGTTGACATGATTGTGCAGCATGGGTGCGATTCTTCTCCCCCGTTTCCAAGATGGAATCCACGGCCGGCAGGAACAATCATAATCAACACTGCTGCGGCAATCTTCCAATCATCTCGTCGGATAGAGGCAAGCGTGGTAATCCGTGATCACAATGCGATTTGCTTCTTGGCCTACAACGAGAGCTTCCTAGGTATCACTACACTAGAAATAGCTGGAGCCTAGGTGATTCGTCAAGCTGTATAACTGACAAAGTAGGAAGGCTTGCTAAAGATGATTATAGCCGCTGACTGCCTTTTCATCATCATGTACAATCGAACACAAGACTACTAAAAAGAGATAAATAGTAAAAAAATAATAAATTAACTCTTAAAATAAAAGACTATTTAATAACCTATAACAGCTACTCGGTACAGCCGTAAAAAAATATAATAAAACTTCTCTCGCTTAAAAGCTTTTCTTTCTTTTTATATTAATAGAGACATTATCTATATATCTAAGTAGAACTACTGGTGGAACTCCTTATATTCTAAAACTATTATAAGATTCTAAATTAATTTTCCCCCCAAAATCCATACTCCAATAGCTGACTATCACTTATTGTACCACGTATGTGTATAGTTGCATGCTACATTACCTTACCTAATCAACATATTTTCTCCTCTAACTTTTTTTAATTTTTCTTTTAATTTTTATCTAATTTTTTTCATAATTTTTCTAACACTTACACACTTATGAAACCCATTACAGATACATTCTCATATGGTGTCTATTTATCATTAGTCACTTTATGTTTAACTTCGTCATCCGGCATTGTTGATCTCAGTTTCTTTAAGTTTGGTCTTGATATAGTCGTTGACCGATGTTGATCTCAAAGCTTTGACTCTAGTCTAAACTTGTCATATAGTATTTTAACCGTACTTCTTTTTAAGTATAATTTCGGTCCTTATCGTTGATTAACATTGACCTTCCCATATACAAATAGACAAAACAATTATATATATTATAATTAGTCACATACATTCAAACAGCAACAAGCAACAGTAGAAATATTTTCAAAACAATTTTTATTAAACAAATTATTTGCAAAGCTAGTTGTCTATTATAAAATCGAATTCAGTCTGCATCTGCAGAACGTGATCGATCACGTGCTGATTGTCTGGTGGTGGAAGACGTCAAGAAGAATGGCATGTTCCTTTATCCATCTTAATCGTCTGTGTAAAATTGCGGCACATGCTTTAGCTTGTCTCTCTGAGCACTCTAGCTGTAATATTATCGCTCTATGACACCTGATTGCATTTAGGAGATACTCTGCTATGATGTTTCGTAATCAACGAAGTGCCGTGATTACCTTAAAAAATCAACCATTTGTTTATTCTTTTTTTTGGGGGGGGGGGGGGCACGGCGGCTACACGCTTCGCGCGATGAGAGTAGGACGACTTAGTGGAGAAAATAGATATATATTGGTGCATCACAGTGGATCTTAAAAGATTAAAAAAAATAGGTACCATTTTTTTATGTATGTGTAAGTTGGCTCCTTATGAAAAAAAATCAAATTCTTGCACGAACAGTTCTGTTTATTTTTGAAAAGTTACTGCTCCTATATTCTCGAGGTGGAGCCACTATCACCGACACTTGCTTGCGAGAAGGGGTTAATACAGAATACTCTTGTAACCTTTTTGTTACTAGTGCTTCCTTGCCACATATGGTGAAAAATCTCATCTAATATTGTTAAATTGAGATACTGTAATCTTTAAGCGCATGCCTTAAAAGGCTTGTTTAATAAATCATAATGACTCTATCGATCTACTTGAAGATGTGTTTTATTTAAACGGACCTTGAAGACTTGTTGCAAATTTCAGCCACGTATGCCTGAAATTTCAAGAAACGTAGAGGGGGCTTCCTACAAATCCCCAAATAAAATCCCAAAACACGGGCCGGACGAGCCGTAACGTGTATTGCACCCAATCACTCCGGATGCTACTGCCCATGTATTGTTGCTATTGATTTCTTTTTTTTTTCTACTCGTGTTTTGATTCCTTCCTCCTAGTATACTAGAGGAGTATAATATTTTACAGTGGATTTATGAGTACACCCTAGTACGATCACCACTGAAACTCCGTGACATGCGCACCTCAATGATGACGGTGGCAGTGGCCGGCGAGAGCACATAGGGCAAACGTTATATGCATCTGCTGCTGTAGCAGGCGAACACCATAACTACCGGTGAGCTATCTAACACTAGAGATAGAAGAGGCGTCGGAGAAGGGAGAAAAAGCCTAAAAACATATAGTTTAAGATGGTATTCTAGTAATAATATTTCAATGAATTTAGTATATATCTAATTTTGTTGAGCGGTGGAGAGAGAGGATGGAGAAGTGGAGTGCAGGTGGGCGCGAGGTGGTGGCCTCGTCGTGGGGGAGGGACGAACCACTGGACTTGGATCCGAGCTACGTGTCAGCTGTAAAATTACCTACGTGAAGGCAGAGGATCTCGTTGCCGTACCACCATGGCTCGCGCAGGAGGGTAGGGCCCTATCACCCTAGTAGGGGAGGATGGCAGGAATCATGATGGTGTAATTGCTTTGCCCTCGGCTTTCCGTGCCTTCACTTTTCGTGTCCAGCTGGCAGGACCGACAGACAGAGGGGCCCCAGCAGTAAGTTCTTGCACATCCACCATTTGTTATCACTCCTGCCCTTTTCAATGACAGCAGCTTCTTTGAAAGTGAGAACCCACCGTTTATTATTACAGCTTGCAATGCCAGCTTCTTGTTAAATATTTGTTTCCAGTTGTACTGTTTTTAAAACTTATTACTCCTACTTCGTTTTTAAATATCGGACAGCGTTAACTGCTACACTTTCATTTTAACCACCAAATAATTTTAAATAGTTAGATTGCGGTGAACAAAATTTTTTATAAGATTCAATACATTTTGATAATATTATACTTTTAATTATTTTTATTTTTAAAAAAACGAGAGGTTAAAGTTTAAGAATGTATAATTTCTACTATTGCTATTGTTTTTATGTGATGGTGCTCAGAAATTCTTACGCTCAAACTAGATCAAGAGTTGTGCTCCCTCCGCCCCCAAAACAGAGGGAGTAATTTTACCAGTGATGTTTTATCTCTCGGATGAGACAATGCATGTGCTTTCTTTTTAACCGTCAACACTTGTGAGAAATGAACTTTTCTGTAAAAGAGCTGTGAACTGTCAAAAAAACTCACGCTAATTAATCAATGTCCAACTAAAACAGAGTTCGTTTACTAATCAATGTAGAGATGTGTACACTTCCACAGAACACCTCTGTCATCATCCCTTTGGAAGTTACAGCCATTGACTTTGACCAGACAAGACTACAAACAATACGTCCACGAGAGTCACGATGAAGTTCGGCGGAGCTTACGAGGAGCTCTGAAAAATTCAGTGAAGTAGTAGTATTCCAAATCTCCAGTTTTTCTGAAGCATCCATGAAGTCCAGCAAAATGCTGATGTCCCAGGAAGAAAATGTTGTGTACGTATAGCGCTTTCAGCAGAGTTTCAAAGTACTTCCAGCCTTGCGGGCATTCCAGCGAAGTTTCATGCACTTTCCACTGCCCATTCCGTGACAGCAATACTCAAGGAAACAAAAGACAACGAGTCTATTAATATACTCCTAGTATTCAGTAGTAGTAGGCTAGTAGCTAGCACTGCTGATAAACTGGCCCATTACAAGTATCTTAGGTATGGTGTGAAGTGAAATGTTGCTGGCCCAACCCACACTGCTATATTGCTAACACCAGTTATAAAGCTGGCTGGGCTAGACTAAGTCCGGCATAAATTCAGAAGACGAAACAAGCACACTGGGTGGTTGCAGATTTTTTTTTATAAAAATATATTTTTGTTATCGAAACCCCAACGTCCTGAGAGTTTTTTTTAAAAAAAATGTGAAATTTGATGTATCAAACGAACCAACGGCTCGACGGGGGTTAGAAAATTTACAGAAATCTCTTTTGTTGTTTTAGCCAAAAGTATTTATTTCTATGGTGGGGATTTACCTGGATGCGCGCAATCCTGTTGATACTCTCTTCTTAGCGTTTTTCCATTTCTAAGGAGGCACCTATAAAATTACTAAGCCCACTTATGGTGGAAAAGAGGACTTAATAATTTTACAAGTGGACTTCTTGCAGTTCTGTATTATGTTTTTTAGACGGTTGGTTATAAGACCCTCTTAGTCACCTTAAAAAAAATAGGATTTATACCCTTTGTAACAGAAGGGACCAATCAAAATTCAGGACAACACTGCAAGTTTGCAACACAGCTACTGAACTTTGTGACAGACATTTGTCATCACAACTCACAACGCGTTGAAGAGCTGTGGACTTTGTGGTAAGAGGCGGTGAAAAATCTGTTCACCAGGGGCCAAATCAGACGTCACAATGTACAGGGATTTAAAGGTGTTGCTTGCTGTTTGAGCACCAACTGAATCTAATCTCTTTTTACTTCTTCATCCTCGGTTCCTCAAAGTCATTCTACACCGCAGAAAAATCTGTTGTCTTCGCCTCCTCTTTGTTCGCATTGTATTGCTGATCCTTGTCCTTGCCCCACAGCAACATGTAAAGGCCGAGTATGACAACCACTCCTCCGATTATGCTGCAGATTGTAGAGTAACAACAGTGAGCAATTTTGTTATTTTTTGCACATTTGAGTTCGATTTGATACGACACATTTGCTTCAAATTATGAGCAGGTGTCATCAAATTGAAGAATCGATTAGGCAATGTTTACATTCAGATGGAGCCCTATCTTCAGGAATCAGGAATAACATGATGCTGGACATATTCGTACCTTCCAATGTATAGATTTTCACCAAACATGAAGTAGGCCAGGATCGCCACCATGATTGTGGAGAGAGGGTTGAACATCGTCACAAAAACAGGGCCCTTCTTCTCGGTGCACCACAGCTGAGCGAAGACCGTGAAGCCATTGCAGGCGAACCCCTGAAGAACAACGCACAGTTCATGAGAAATGAAGCTTGGATCCGTGTTTTTTTTTTTGCAAGTGATTAATTGGTGGTCACTTACAGAGTAGACGATGCACCAGAACTTTAGGCCGAAGCCTATGCGCCAGTCTTCCGGCTTGTGCTGCACGAACGCCGTGAACACAGCCGACTGTATTCCTCCTACCGTGCACATCCATGCTGTCAGCGACAGCTGGGCTGGGTACCTCTTCAACGACGAAGCCTATCATTTCGACCAAATTCAGAATGCCTTTAGTGACACTTACAGGAGTGCTAGTGGAAGCTATTTGATCTTTTCCTAAAATATAATCATCTATACTTTTCTAAAGGAAGACAGTGGCCTAAAATATAATCATCTATACTTTTCTAAAGGAAGACAATGGTTATAGCATTAAATCTGTCACCCACCAACTCTGTTGTATTTTTTTTTACCAACTACGCTCTCATATATTTTAATTTTATAAAATTGTCCTTCTACACTTTGTTATCTTATTTCTTCTCTAAAATAAAATTTTATTATGAAAACACATCTACAATCTAACATGCATATAATATTATGATTAATATTTATCAGTAGCAAATCATAGGTATTTAGCTAGTCTAATTCAAAAAGGAAGGATTTTGGGATGATTTATGAATGCTAATATGTTGTATGGATTTATGAATGCTAATATGTTGTATGCACCTGCATGATGTACCAGATCGACCAGCATACGCAGCTGGCCACGGCAAGGAACGATCCCTTGAGCCAGCTCTCGTGCACGCCGCCGCCGCGGCCGCCGTGTATGCTGATCGGCGCATTCCAGGGGCTCCTTAAGGGCGCTCCTTTGTACAGGGTCATGGTGGTCACTCCGGCGAACGACACCACCGTCCCGGCGATCTTCGCGAGCCCTCGTAGGCTCCTCACGTCGACGATCTCCATCCTGACATCGAAGATGATCGCGAGCTTTTGTCAAGACCAGGAAAAACCGACGAGTTTCTGCGTATTCCGTCGAATGTGAAAAAATGTTGGGCACCTGACGACGATGGCGATGACGAACGTGATCGAAGCGACGGTATTCACCACGGACGTAACGAAGGTTGGGGACGTGTACATTAAGCTTGCGAAGTACATGTTCAAAGTTAGGCTCACCCTGCAAGTCGGCCAAGATGACGATGGTGTGTAAGTTTGTTCTGACGATGATATGTTTAAATATGTTTTTTATGTTCTCTTGTCAACTTTCATTCTGATCTTACCCTAGAAGTGAGAGCACAAAGATCTCTAGAAACAACATCAGTGTCATTCTTGGCCTCAGTTTCCTGCAGAACCGAAAGAAACAAAGACGTGAGCAAAGTTCAGAGTATATTAGTTTCAGCTCAGCCTTCATCCTAACTGAAGAATTCAGAGCTGGGGCTTACTTCTCATGGTAGTAGGCGAAAGGCGCGAGGAAGACGGCGACAACAAGATGCCGGTAGGTGACGTAGATGTAAGGGTTGAGCCCCTTGTTGAACGCAGCCTCGGTGATAAAGTACATGAACGTGTAGCACAGCTGCGTCAATATCATCAGATTGTGCGGCGCGTACCTTCTCCATAGAGCTCCCATTGATGGTACATCACGAGCCATCGCGATCTCTACCACGCTGCCCTATGAACTGTTCACCTGAAGAACAAGCTGAATCAAGAATGCAAGCAGCTAGCAGCTCGTCCTTTCTATAGGCCTTAGTGCCGTGAACTGGCGAAGTACTACTATCACCACTACAAGGTGTTGTTCACTGTGAATCTGTGACGGGAGGAAATGAGAGCTTTACCTGAACAAACATCAGCACATAGAATTGGCACACTCCTCTTTTTCTGCTTTTTGAGGGGGAAAATATTCTATGTTAAAATGAGCAAAAGTAAAAATGCAGCTAGGAGGGAAGAATGATATGGTGTGAGTAAACAAGAGAATTTTGCCTTTCCAGCGTCCTTACGGAAGTTGATCCGCGATAGATTTGAACTAGTAGCAGTGCTGATGCTTTTGGTTTTGGTCAGTGTGCATATGTGGCTAGCTGAAAAAGCATATAATGGTGGCCTGCAGAATATTAGATGGAACCGTAGCACAGTCCAGGACAAAAGATGCTAGTTTTGTTGACTGCGTAACAATGTGAGCAATCTCCATTTATGGACTGAAGATATCGCCGGCAGCTAGTTGAGTACCAAATTTTTTTGTGAACGTAGTTCAATTTTTTCAGGCATTCATTCCTTTTCTTGAACACACTGTGTACATTCAGTTGAAATCTAGCAGTTGCGATTTATTGATGGCACATTGCTGAAGAGAACATAGAGTTAACCTGAAATGTTACATTGGTTGTTCAATGGTGTCAACTGTCAACAGTTGGGCCACTTGTGAGAATTACATTCTCCTCAGTGATGCTTTTGGCTACCTGATGCTCCTTTTGTCCCTATGTAGGCCTATGCTACTTGCTGTCTGCATAATGTAAGTGGATTTGAGAATCCTGGGAGGGTCAAATGATCTCAGAGCCGTCATTAATTAAACAATGATCTTGGCAAAGCTAACACGGCCAAAAAGCAAATGATTAGCTCCTAAATTGATTCTGTGCTTGAAGCAAAGACTGATGCTTTAAGTTTGAGCCCACTGTAAGTTTGCTAGCCTTCCATAAAATAATTAATCTTAAAACTCTTTGAGCTTAAATGGGGCACCCACTTAACCCACTTCCATTGACCTCAGTTAATTAGTGTATGTTGTTCTATGTGGTCTCTGATTACTTGGTACATTCGGCAACTCCCAATGAGGTGTCAAGAACTGATCTTTTGCTTTAAAGAAGTCTGTGCTCATTAATTGCTACTTCCATTGCAGGAATGGTGACAGTTCCTAAAGACCGATTGATCTGCAGACCTAATCAGACCACACTAAGACTCCTTTTTATTGATCGGTAGGGCAAGATCTCCACCATTCTAACATGGAGAGCAGCTTAGTGGCAAACATGGTTTGGTGGTTAGGATCAGAATATGGCCTCCACGTAGGCCTAACATGCCACATGTACATCACAACAAGTGAATTACCCTTTCCTTTTTTCATCCACACTGTGCGGCTGCAGTTCGACCGCCCTGCCGTTGCATCTGCATGGAACCAAATCCTCGGCACACAGGCGTCAAAATAGCTGAATCTGTTCTGAGAATTTTGCACGCCATTTGGGTTAGATGCATGTGCATTGGGGTTGGGACTGTTCATCACCTCACATGCACAATAAAGCGCCCAGTTTTTTTCTCCTAAAGATTTGGCATTTTGGCAATGAGAAACAATGCATTACCGAAGAAAATAATACTATGTGCTGCTGTATGCGCATCTGTACGATGTCTCCAACGCGTATCGACTACTGTATCAGGTGACCACCTTGCGGAAGCCGCCCCGGGATAAACGGAGGAAAGGGCCGGCGATGCGGGTATCACGACAGCAACGCGTTTCGTATCGGAGAACCGAACCGCCGGGACAATTCTTCGGCACCAGCCAGCTGCGAAAAGCGGGGGCAAATCTTGCACGCGTCCTCGTCTGGCTGCTCTGGCATTTGTTCTCGGAACAAAAATCATGAGTCAGTGGATGCGTGCATACTCTTCGCATGCGTCAGCTAGCATTGGTGAATTTTTTTTACCTCCTCAATATTCAGAATTTCCGTTGTATAAGTTACAAGTTGCAGTAACAAGCAGCAGTAACAATGGAAAATTGTAAAAACCACCCAGAATGGCATTCTAGGTTTGATATTTACACACTCATAAAATAAATAATTTGTTATAAATACCCTTTTTAATTCAACTTAATTAATCTATCGCATCTCTTGTCCATGTGGTTTTGAAACTTACCGCATCAAGCGAGTCTATTCTAATAGTAGCACAAGACATAATTAATTAATTTGTGTCCAGCTTTCTGCATATATGGCTTCAAACATATTTTCTTACTTAGCAACACAATATCACATCAAGCTTATTTTTCTCACCTTAAATCTATCGAATAAACCAGCTGCCACCAAACTTAATAAGACAGACGCAATAGTTTCATCTTCTACAGACTCTCGATCAAACCAAACCAGCATAAACAAATGATTGTGGCTTCTTAGTCTATTTGTACTACTACGAGCGCTATTTGTATTATTACGAGCGCGTGGAGTTTGCGAACGCAAGAATACATGAGGGGAAATTTTAAACCGAAGTGAATTAGAAAAGAGGTATTTACAACAAATCGTTTTATTGGGAAAATCTTGAGTTCTCAAGGTGACATTTAGTTTTTTTTTCAATAAAAAGCGAAATGTTCAGTTTGAGTCGTGCACTCGTGCAGCTGGTATGCGGGCTACCCGTTTGTGACAAGGCGTCGACAGCGGTGGAGCCATGTGGCCCATGTGGTCGGCCTGATCAACCGAGTATATGGGCTTGCAAGCAGCAAAGACCCACGGAGAAAGGCCTAGCGAGCAACGCGCGCTATACGAGGCCTCCGCGGCGGCGGCCGCGAGACGCTCTCCGCTCTCATCTTCACCGGCGAGGGTTTCGCGCCGCTTTCTCAGTCCCATCCTTCTCGGCGGCGCGGGGTGCATCGGTCTCGCCGGCTTCCATCCACCAAAGGCTAAAACCCTGACCCTCCGCCTCGCTCCCCCTTCCTCCTCGCCCCGCCGTCACAACCGCTAAACCGAGGCGATGAGGCGGGTGCCCAAATCGCTCCTGCTTGCGTCCTTCTCCAAGCCCTTCCTCCGCTGCAACCGGGATCTCGTCCCGCTCCTCCGGACGCCGCCTCCGCTCCCGCGGATCCTCCCCTTCGCCGCCCCTAAGCGCGCCGGCCGCTCCTCCCGACGCGGCGCCGGCTGCTCAACCCAATGGGCTCGAATTCCTGGAGGCGGCCGAGCTCCGGGAGGCGGCGGATGACCACCAGGAGGTCTTCGCCCTCGCCATCAAGGCGCTCGAGCGGCCGCATCCCGCCTTGGCCGACTCGGCGACAGCCTCGACTCCCTCAACGCCGCGGCGGATATCGTTGATGCCCTGGAGAGCGGGAACAGGGAGGTGGCTAAGGTTGGCGCCGCTGTGCACGAGCAGCTCGCGCGCACGAAGACGGCCATGGGGCGTCGGTGGAACGCGGTGTCTGATCTCATGCGCGCCCTTTAGCTAAAGGCCGTGCTCCTGGAAGAAGGGAGTGTGGAGTTGGGAAACGCTTACAAGGATGTTGCCGAGGCCTACACAGGCGTATTGGCCTTTGAGAAAGCGTTGCCACTGTGCCTTAAGGCGTTGGAGATTACCCGATCGGTTTGGAGGAGAACCTCCAGAGGTGGGTAAGGTCCGGCAGCTTCTCGTGACTGTCTATGCTGTATTAAGTCGAAATGAGGAGGCGCTGAAGCAGAATGAAATCGTTAGGATGGTGTATGAGAGGCTGGGATTGGATGTGGAGCTTTCCCTGGTCGAAACTGATGTGGCCAACGTGCTGATTTTGTTGGGGAGATCTGAGGAGGCAATGGATGTCCTTAAAAGGGTGATCAAGCGGGCTAGTAAATAGAGTGAAGAGCGTGCACTAGCATTTGTTGCAATGACAAATATTTTGTGCATCCAGGACAGGTCTGCTGACTCAAAGTGGTGCTTAGAGATTGCTCGTGGGATTCTTGACATGAAAGTTTCTGTGAGCCTTGGTCGGGTTGCGCAGGTTTATGCAGAGATGTCGATGTTGTATGATTCAATGATAGAATTTGAGGTAGCATTGTGTTTGATGAAGAAAACACTTGCATTTCTTGATGGCGTCTCTGAGATGCAGCACATTCAAGGGAGCATATCGGCTAGGATGGGGTGGCTTCTTCTGAAGACAGATAGAGTAGATTAGGTTGTTCCATAACTGGAGAGCTCAATTGAAAATTTGAAGAGCTGCTTTGGACTGCTGCCCTTTGGATTAGGGTTTGCTTATAAGCATCTGGGAGAGGCTTATCTTGCCATGAACGAAACACAGTCAGCTGTGAAGTACCTTACTATTGCAAGGGACATCATTAATGCTACATTTGGGCCAAAACATGAGGATTCTATCGATGCCATCCAGTCCCTTGAAAATGCATATGGCACAATGGGGAGGTAAGTTAAGCCTTTCCACCCTACTTATATCTTTTATTATACCACTGGGGTCTGATATACATTTAGTATACTGATATAAAGATGTTATCCTAGGTTCACTGGGTCATAATGCAATTATTAGTGCAATTACTAGTAATAGGCCAATATGGTCTGTTGCTTGATATTGCATAAAAGAATATCAGCAAAGGGGTATGCTTGTTGGCTGCAACCTTTCCCTAGTAAGCTCACGTTTGGATTTCCAGACCAATCTGCTGGCAGCATAGATGGAATCTAGGAACAATTCTTTTTTCCTAGGGACACTTGGTGGACGGTGATGAATCCTGCTAGAAATACAGTGCAACAAACTCATTATGTTATACATTAGAAGGCAACCCCTGCTTGCATTGATTTGATCACCCATTGATTTGACCATCTGTTCCATTTTTTTCTCAACTATAAATGAGTGATATATTTATTGATTTTGACAATACATCCTTGTATCTTGCAAAGATAGTAAGTCATCTTAACGACATTCAAAGCGAATAGTTCTTTAAATACGACAACTTCATTTATTTTGCATAAGGAAACTGCCATATCTATTTAATATCCTAGCTTTTGAGTTCTTCACTGATGCTATTGCAGACTGCCAAGAGATGCTTCTGTTACATGTTTACATAAAAAGTAAAGTTATAATGTTATGAAATTATTTTTCAAGAAAAACCGGCTCATATCATTATATGACTAAGCAAGGATTGAGAAATTGTCTATGTTGTGTTGCTTTCTGAACCATCTACAGATCATTATTGGCACATTGCTCTTAATCTATCACCATGCTGTGGAGTTGAGTGACATCCCTAGTTTAGCATATATACATATAAGCTAGACGGTGCAGTAATTAATATAACAATTTTCAGTCTTCATAAATATGCATCAGCATATGCACTTACTGAGCAGTGGCTACTGGTTGATATCTCAAAGTGAACAATTAAATGCAACATAACCATCTTATAACAAATCCTCGTTAAGTGACTTTGAGTGACATTGTGGCTTTACTCATTTAATATTGCTTTGAATTGCAGCTAAAAGCTGGCAATGGATTTCCAAGAACAAGTTATAGCTGCTTATGAAAGCTGTGCCCCTGGTGCTTTGGAGGATCTCAAAGAATCTCATAGGCTTTGGCATCAGCTAAAAATGAAGGCCCGAGGTTTACCTCATGCAGTCTTCCCTGCCTACTCATTGCCAACTAAATTCCAAAACCGAGAATAGTTCCTCTCATCAATGACCACCATTTATATGATTCAATGGTAAATTACGATTTTATAAGTTTGACCTGAGGTTTTGTAGTGCTAATGTTATGTACTCTACTTTGGGATTAGATGCATTAACTACATCAAAATCCTTCTTGTGGAGTTAGTGAACGATTATTTCTGCAGCAAACATGGCCACATGGGCATGAGGATCTATCTGGTATTATATATAAATGAAGTAATTTCACCTGAACTTGCTGACATTACATCTAGTATTCATATTTCTCCACAATAAAGTTTTCATGAGGATTTTGTGGCTCAGAGTTATTTCTTGTCTGATTTACTGCATTTAGCTACTATGTAACGGAGTATGGTAAAATTGGCTACCGTTAATTACTTTACCAAGCAAGTAATGTATGAATCTGTTGTGCGTGTGATTTTTTCTCTCACATTTTTCATGTGACCTTTGTTTTATTTTATGCATTCCAGCTAAATTCCAAATGCCAATGCATCTATTGCCTATAGAAGTGTTGATTTTGTAATGCAGTTGGTTTGAAACAATCAGGTATCTACTATCTAGATGTCGAGGTGTCTAGCAGTTGGTAGAACATTGGAATTACCATGTGTTGATGTTTGATATGCCTGTTTATTATGTTCTGTTTAATCTATCCTGGAAAAGTGATGACTGTAGCACTGGCACAAGCTTGATGGTGCTTGTGATGGATTCACTATTTGTATGGGTTTGTATGGTTGTCACCTGGAAAAATTTACATTTGTGCCTTCTGTATTGTAAGTTACATGTGCAATAGCCCTCCTCTTTTGGTTAGATGACTTCAACTGGGGCTAAAACTTGACAAACCAATGTGGGGGTGGAAAGAGAGGGAGAAGAAGAGAGAGATTTGTCCTATAAAAGAACCCTGCACTGACTACTCACTGTTCTAACGCTGTTTCTATAGCCAAACAGTTTGGACAGTAAATGCACGTATGTCCATACTGGTTTTGAAACTCGCTGTTTTTTTTTCTATGGCATTACGAGACTGTCCTTGCACTTGCACCTTCTTCATACCTGCCGGATGGAATTTAGTATTCATGGTCAAGCATAAATTCGAAGGCTGTTGCCTTGCTAAAGTTCTGACCAAAGTTTGTTAGTGGCTTCTCATCACATGATGCACTAGCAACTAGCATTTCACTTCTAATTTACAAATGTGTTTTGAATGTCAACATTTTGACTTTTTAGTTATTTCCTACCTTAATTTTTCTTCCCACTTTAATAGCTCTCATATTAGGACCATCCACCTTTTTGTATCTTGTTCGCGTCAGATCTCACGCGCGTGACGCGACCACGCCGAGGCCTGGGAGGTTCGCTTAGCTCTGGCGTGGGTTCCTCAGCTCGCTCTCTGGTCCCTCAGTCACGACGGTGTAGGTGCGGATGTGTCAGTCAATTTGACCCTACAATTGACAAGGAGGTAAGACAAACGGGTCAGTCGGACGATAGGCCCATACAAGTTCTCGCTATCGGCTGGCCGCCGATAGAATCGAGTTGGTCATCGGCCGCATCCGGATGGCTTCTACTATTGGCTGGTCACGCCGGTCTGAGAGGCCTGTCGGCTTCTCTCCGTGGCTCGAGCTACGCGTGCCGAGGCCTGAGAGGTCCGCTTAGCTTCGGCGTGGGTCCCTCGGCTCACTCTCTGGTCCCTCAGTTGTGACAGTGTAGGTGCGGGCATGTCAGTCAATTTAACCTTACAATTGATAAGGAGGTGAGACGAACGAGTCAGTTGGACGATGGGCTAATACGAGCTCTCGTTATCGATTGGCCGTCGATAGGATCGAGTTGGTCATCGGCCACGTTCGGATGGCTCCTGCTATCGGCTGATCACCGATAGGGATTGGGACGCTCTTCCATTGGCTAGGAAGCCTATAAAGGCGTAGACAGATGTCAACGAAGGATGTGATGGCTCCAGTTATAGCAAAAGAGAGATCCTAATCCATCGGCCGCAGAGCCGATGGAGGCACCAAAGGTTATTTAAAGAATAGCAAAGCACTCAAGATCTCTCCTGATTGCCGACGAAAGCTATAACGCTCATTCATCGGCTGGAAAAACGATGAAGGCATATGTGAACTGGCAAGAAATCGTATAAAAGACACACCGGTTGCAAAGTCGATGCCACTCCGGATATGGTGAGCGATGAACAAGGAGTGGGGCCTGATCCTCCCACAGCATGAGACCTGTCACCCACCGTGACGATGCCGTTAGCACCGATCTCGATAGATCGGACCTAATCGAGACAGTAAGAGATGAAGGCCAACGGTAACAGGACAACGGACGCCAGATCGGTCGTGCTGAAGGAAGGGCGGAGCGAACCCATCGACTAGCTGAGCCGATGAGAGGACATCTCTGAAGATATGCGTGCATTGATCGGAAGGCCGATGCACTAGGCGCGACGTTCGATGGAAGTCTCTAAAGACGGGTGCGTATTGGCTGAGGAGCCGATACGCTGGGCGTGTTGCTCAAGGTATAGATAACTCATCGGCTAACCACTTCGATGAATAGCCGGGCAAAGACCTACAGGCTTACGACTCAATCTTCTATCGGCAGCCTCGTAGGTCGAACCTAACCGATGCAACACAAGACTGATGACTGCAGAGAGAGCTTGGTAAACCGATAAATCTCGCACGGACGTGATGCGGTACACTCGATCGGACTAAGAAGTCGAACCTAACCGATTGTTCACGCCGGATCTTGCACGCGCGGCACGAACACGCCGACGTCTGGGAGGTCTGCTTGGCTTCAGTGCAGGCCGATTGGCTTCTCTCCATGCCTCGAGGTACGCGCGCCGAGGCCTATGAGGTTCGCTTTGCTCCGGCAAGACGGTGTGGGTGCGGACGTGCTAGTCAATTTGACCCTGCAATTGACAAGGAGGTAAAGCGAACGGGTCAGTCGAACGATGGGTCGATACGAGCTCTCGCTATCGGTTGGTCACCGATAGGATCAAGGTGGTCATCGGTCGCGTCCGAATAGCTCCTGCTATCGGCTGGTCGCCGATAGATATCGGGACACTCTTCCATCGGTTAGGGAGCCGATGGCGTGGACAGATGTCGACGAAGGATATGATGCCTCTGGGTGTTGCGAAAGTGAGATCTCGATCCATCGACCGCAGAGCTGATGGAGGCATCGAAGGGTATTAAAAGCAAAGCGCGCAGGATCCCTCCTGGTAGTCGACAGAAGCTGTAACGATTGTTCATCGGCTGGAAAGCCGATGAAGGTATATGTGAAGTGGTAAGGAATCGTATAAAAGACACACCGGCTGTAAAACCGATGCCGCTCCAGATATGGTAAGGACGAAGCAAACCCATTGGCTAGTTGAGCCGATGAGAGGACGTCTCTCTGAAGATAGGCTCGCATCGGCTGGAAGGCTGATGCGCTAAGCGTGGCGCATGAGAGGAGTCTCTGAAGACTGGTGCGTATCGGCCGAGGAGCCGATACGTTGGGTGTGGTGCCTGGGATATGCATAACTCATCGATTAACACTCTGATGAAATGCTGTATAGAGACCTATAGGCCTAAATCTCAATCTACCGTCGGCAATCTCGTAGGTTGAACTTAACCAATGTAGCACGAGACCGACGACGGCGAAGAGAGCTTGATAGGCCAATAGACCCTGCACGGATATGATGCGATACATCCGATCGACCTAAGAGGTCGAATCTAACCAATACAGTCTTAGAAAGAATAAGACATATCGGGATAGTGGCGGGACTTATCTCTTCGTCGGAGATCAAAATTAACCGATGCAGCCCCGCGTCGAGAGCCAGAGCCCGCTGGTGAAAACCTAGATAGACTAGGGTGGCAATGCGTCGAAATTGTATTGATCGAAGGATATGTTGATTGATCCCCTTACAGGTTTCTAAGGGGTATATATTTATATCCTGGTATTACAGAGTCTGACGCAGTTACAACCATCGGATGCTATCTCCTAAAAATATAAAACAAAAATATTTCTAGGGAAGTTAACTAAACTAACTAAATCTTCTTATATAAGATATGATTTGCATAGATAAAATACCCTGCCGTGGGTATCATGGCTCCTCCTCAAATTCGTTCTCATCTGGATAATCTTCTATTCTTAGACCATTCATCCGATAGGCTTCCTCCCTGTAGCAAGCCGATCTTTTTTCCAACCTTTCTCTGGGCTTTTCAAATTTTGACGTTAACACTGATGCAGCTTTAGACAGAGCAAGATATACCGGGATAGTGGCGGGACTTATTCCTTCGTCGAAGATTGAACTTAACTGATGCAGCTCCGTGTCAAGAGCCAGAACCCGTCAGTAAAAAGTTAGATAAACTAGGGTGACGATGCGACGAAGTTGTATTGATCAAATGATGTATTATAGGTTTCTAGGGGTCTATATTTATACCCTGGTATTACAGAGTCTGACGTGATTACAATAACCATCGGACGTTATTTTCTAAAAAAATATAAAAGAAAAATATCTTTAAGGAAGCTAACTGAACTAACTTAAACATTCATAAGGATACGATTTACATAGATAAATTATTTTATCGCGAGTTTTACAGCTTCTTTTCAGACTCGGACTTATTTGGATAGTTTTCTATAATTGGATCGAATATTTTCTCGCTCGATCGGCTTTTTTCATATAGCAATTGGATTTTTTTTACTAGACCGATCATTTTATCACATTAACACACGCTTACCGTGAAGCTTTTTTTTAAGATCATGCTTGGAAAACACGGTAATTTATGTGGTTCCTATTATACCTTTTGTTGTCCAGTTAAAAGCATTGGCAAAGTTCATATGCTAGCAAAATCCATACCATCGATTAGAATATTCTGCAAGCTAACCAAAAATGCTAAAATTTCAGTTTTTAGAAAGAACGACATGCTAACCAAATGAATAATTTATAGCTAGGTGTGAATATAGGACATTAAAAGACTTGGTAATATTTATGAGTGGCAGGTAGTGCATGAAAAATTTGTGTATCGAACGCTGGAAATCACGATTTATACTTGTACATTACTTCACTTTCAGAAGATTCACCTGATGAGAACTGGATTTATGTATTTGCCAAGTTGGAAGCATCGGTTATATTGCCTTCTGTGAGGTGGGACCATAGACAACTTTTTATAAGAATCCTGCATTACATTGGCTCATTCCTTGATTATGATTATCAGTAATTCAGTTACCTTGGTGACAATGTTTTCTTCTTAGTGGAAATGCAAGAAGAGTGCATAAACCTTGCAAGGTGGGATTGTTATTTATGTATTTGCCAGGTTGGAAGCATCAGTTAGATTAACTTCACTGTGGTTTGGGACCATGGACAATTTTGCATGCATCCTGCACAACACTGGGTCACTGGCTCATTCCTTGATTATGATCACCTGTAATTCAGTTACCTTGGTGGCAGTGCTCTCTTCTTAATGGAAATGCAAAATGAGTTCATAAACCTTACAATGATGGTACTGGATATATGTATTTGCCAAGTTGGAAGCATCTGTTATATTACCTTCACCCAGATGGGGTCATGGAAAATTTTGTATGCATCCTGCAGCAACTGGCTCATTCGTTGATTATGATTACCAGCAATTCAATTACCTTGGTGGCAATGTTCTCTTCTTAATGAAAATGCAAAATGGGTCCATAAAATGGTGGGCCTGACCTTAGACCGACTGGTACACTTTGCCTGACTTTGGAACGTAATTCAAATTGATTTTCAGCATGCGTGTTAATTATTTGCAGATTGATAGCAATGTCGGCAGTGTTCGGCACCCAAATAATCAAACGATAGAAGACTATTTAGTTGCTGGCAGACAGAAGGTCTTCAGTAGTGTTTGCTCTCGGCTGAGAGCCTGAGAACCTCCATGGCAAGTTCTGTTCATGAGCTCAGCAGTTTGCAGGCTTCGTCATGCATGGGCGCCCTGGGCATTCTCCATTTGCATCAGAGATGGTTTTAATGGCGACTGCTGCTGCAGCTCTGGTTGACCACTCAGTAAAATCAGACATCCCCAGAGATCACTGCATCAGTGGTGGTCTCTTACTTCTAGTACTACAATGGTGCAAGCATCTCAACCCATTCACTGCATCTATCATGTTGTTACCTCAACAGTTGCATTTGCTCAGGACGAGCAGAATTACGCTCTTTTTTCTTCTCTCTCATACATCAATTGGCATTTATTGCGAGATTGGGCATGTGATGTACTTCTATCAGTTGGTGATGGATAGCGAGGGCTCAATATGAGCCTCGCTTTACATGTTTGCTGTCCTGTTTGTGCCGTTAGGGATCATGTGGATAAATCACCGTCCCGGTTGGAAGAAACTAATGCCCGAGGGCAAGCAATATTGGAAGCAGAACACTACAACAGTTCCAGTGAGGTTCCCTGTCTATTTGATGCCTCTATTTTGGAATGGATCAACTGACTAATGCCTGGCCATCTCTATCTGTGGTGTAGCTACGTACCTGCTGCATTGGATAACGCTGCGTTGGAGAACCCCTTTTTTTCTTTTCAGATTTTTTTTTACTTTTCGTGAGTACTTGTTAAACATTATGTTTTTTAATAAAAATTTTCTATGCAAGAGTTTTTATAGTAATTAAATATATCATTTATACTAATAAATAACTATTAAATAATTAAATAATTTTTTTATCTTTTATCTTCTAACACTTTTAAGTTTTTCTCCGCTGCACTTTTATGGTCCTGGCATAAGAGATTTGTTTGAGGCACCTACTGACTAGTTGTTCTCTTTCCATGGTCACATACAGTTCCCGTTGTCAGTTACTTTAGAGTCCTTATTTATTAGTGTCGTGTCCATATGCTGCTGCATCTCGTGGCTATTTGCTGCTGTTTGGACTTTATAACGAGTAGCGCATCGGCCCCCTTTGCCTTGTTCTCTGCCTGCGCCCACCACCCTCACACACACACAAAAAATGTTTTGCATTAGTGTCATCTCCTATTTTCAACCAAACCCGTTAGTTCATTTTAGCTTATTGTTGCACCTTCCTGGACAGTTGTTAGCAGGACCTCTTGCCAATCAAGCATGGTGACTGACAAATTGTTGACCTCAATTGTGTTGTGAGTAGATACCACTACTGGTACAAGTACAAAGAGCAACTTTTATCCAACTGAAAAAAAACAATTTTACACTTTTGTTAATCCTTGGATAAAGATCCAATTTTCATGGTTACTTACTTTCCAGAAATATCAAAGTATCCATATGAAAGAATAGCAATCATCACCATTATCTGGGACGAACTGTTACAACGATTGCCATTTGTCTGTGTGCTTTATCTACGCTGCTTTTTGTACAGTTCAGATTTTTGTCTGCTAGTAAATGTCACGGTAAAACTATTGTGGTACACAAACTGGCGACTCATAGTGAATAAGTCGTTGGCTCCCCAAGCTAATCAGGAATGTGGCCAACATTGAAGTCATCCTCATCGCTAGTGGTCAGTGTCGTCTTTGGCAGTAGATTCTACAGAACACTGTATCCAGATTAACAGTTTTTTTTGCAATAAAAATCCAGATTAACAGTTCGGCCCCCATACACCTCCATTGGCCCATCCTGTCATCTGAGACTTAAAACATATACCACCTCCGTCTCAGTTTAGATGTCGTTCTAGGATAAACATAGCAAATTAACGTTGCTTGAAATTTACCAAGTTGCCTCCAATTTATTAGTTACAGTTAGTCACTTCAAGCTTATGGACTTTTCTGACCTGCCACGCCTCTGTCATAAGGAATATTGCAATATGCCCTTAATTCCAGTACTCCATCACAGATTGGTGCAATATGCACCAAATTTGAGTTCAATGGCACCTAATCAATGGCCCATTAATTCAAAATGCTCTATCTTGGTGTGCTTTGCCGCCAGGTGTGCCCCTTCATTTCCTACTCCATCTTCAAGACTACTCCATCCTCCTTACAAGAGCAGCCATTTGCAATTTCATTTCCTCCTCCATTCTTCAGGACTACTCCAACCTTTGGCCATTCCATTCTTCAGCCTACAATTCAAGTCAATACCCACACATTGCAATGTCTATAGATCTAAACTTATCATCACAAAAGGACGAAGCTTTCCCTGACCTCAATGAAGCACTAGGCAACCTGGAAGGAGATGGAAGACCTGCTGTCCAGGTAGATGATCTTGCTCAAGCTGCTTGTCAGGGATATGAACAAGCAGCACATCCTTTTGATCTCAACTTGGAAGCTGCGGAAGAACAAGAACAAATACATTCAGGTTCTTTTATTTCATCTAGTCTTTCTCAATGCATCACATGGAATTTTTCTTAGTGCATCAAATGTTGATTATATTATTTGATGAGAAAAGGATGATGCTGCGAGAATTTTACAGATCAAGAAAAGTAGATCTTCTACTTATGTTTTCTTGATTTAGTATTCAGTGGCTCAGTTCTGATAAAAGAGATAAGTAAAAGGAGAGGCACCATTCACCTTTTTCCACCCCATCCATAAAGTTTCCCAACTGCTGCAAGTGCCATTGTATTCCTCCACACACCCGATTCATCACCTAGAAAAAGAGGAGCAGTTCTCTATAACATCTTCCTGTTCAAAAAGTTGTGTCAATAGATTGCTAATTTATAGGTGGACTAATATTTATTAATGCATCAAATGGAACTTTTCTTAGTATATCTAATGCTGATTGTATTACTTGACAATGATTGCAGTAGTAAATTTAATTCTGAAATTTTTAATTCTGGAAAAGGTGATAATGATTGCATTACTTGACAATCAAGATGACTAGAAACTTCAGTGCCACAGTTGTATGACTAAGTCATGGATCTAATCTGAAAGAGACACTACTATTGTAACCTACTGTCATGGCTAATGACATAGCATATCCTAAACATATTATATCTTTTTTGTGGCTGCATATCCTAAACAAATCCGGGAAAAACTCGTACTCATCGTCGGACCCATCTTATGTATCCCAGGCGAAATCATTGCCTTGTTCTAATAAGCGGCCGGATTTACGATCGAACCTCAAAGCAGCCCCCAGCCATGCATCTGGGGTTGCCGCCGGTCGCTGCCGCTGCTTGGGTTGTCTCCGCCGCCGCCCTTAGTGTTGCTGCCGCGGTTCGGGCTGTCGGCGCCGCCGCCCCTACGGTTGCCGCCATCGCCGCCGAACAATCTTCAGAGCGTGTGTGCTGATGCGGGAGAAGCACTGCACATGCTGATGAGGGGACGCCCCGGGGGGAGGGAGAAGCGGTGTGATGGACAAGGTGAGAAGCAGCGTGTGGCGGAGGAGAGACAACGTGAGAGAGAGCGAGAGGATAAGGAAGCGCAAGAGGAGACCGAAAAAAAAAAACATGTGGACTAGAATTAGTCGACGGGAGTACTCCTGCTGGCCCCGAACGGGCAATCGGCAATAGCCCCAAACGACACCAAAACTGGACGGAGGGAGTAAGCTGTCATCACGACTAAAATGCGAATCTGTCCTTCGGAGGAGAGAGAGCTCTGGGATAAGCTGCTACATAAGCTACAGGAAAGCCAGCTAGAAAGCAGCGTCCCCATTGGCAAAACCTCTAGGTCCTCCGAACTGTCAGAAAATCCAGTGCCCTTATATGAATGCCACTGCGGACAAATTTGCGTCGGGCTATGCCCTTGTTCTGCATGTGAAGGTTTTCTCTTCGGCCAACTAGTAGTAGCAAGCAGTCGTCATGGTTCACTCACTCCAAACGCCGAGTTACTATGTAGTGTAGCAGAGAAGCTCTGAGTCACTGCTGTATAGTATAGGAGTAGGTTTGCGTTACGACCTTCATCTATTTTCTCGGTTAAAATGATGGGCCGGGTGTGGCCGTGTGGGGATGAGGAAGATGAAGGGGATGAGTGGGAATGAAGTAGGGAGAGGACGAAGATAAGAAATATGGCTGGTCGACCTGCTACAATTTTGTATTTAATTTCGTATGACGCTAAGTACACTAGTGCATCATCCAAATTTACGTGTTAGTAGTCGTAAAAATGTTGTTTTTGTAGTAAACATATTGCCACATGTGTGCTATATAGGATGAAAAAAATTATTGCAACTTGGATATGTGACATTTTTTTATGTATTAAAAGTTTAATGAACCGGATCTTCATGTTACAAGTCCGTTTATTTATATGATATATGTTTACAAGTTAATGAGCCGCTGGCCTAGATAAAAATAGCTGGAAGGTTCAAAATGGATGTGCTATCTTTTTGGTATTTTCATGCCCCAATATTTGATTCTTGGCAGAAATCTGTGGTGGCCTTGTTTTACCTAACCAATCTACTATATCGAATTTGTTAGGTTGGGCGGTTGGGCCACGTACCTCGTTTTATGAAACACCGATGAGCTTTATTATCCTCTATCGATCAGCTCTGCGCAGTCTGCACATGACAACATGCTGCACGAAGCTTTCACCAAATGGAGCGAGACCGGAAACATCGTCCCAAGTTTCCAACCTTGCCGATTCCTTGCCCCTCCGAAAATACTCTACCGTGGTTCCAAAATCAACGCGAGTGACGGACAAACGCCGCACTGGAAAGGGCTATCTAGAGCTTAGGGTTCGTAGCTAGCACGTAGTAGCGTTGGCCTCCCCTCACCAACCGTGGCAGACGCACTGCAGTGCTTGCTTGCTTGCTTGGCGCTCGCTTCCGATGGCATCGGACACGGAACATCCAAACGTGCAGGGCCAACCTTTTTGTGCGTAGTCATGTCGTTCCATCTGCTCCGCCATTTGCACGACGACGACGACGACGACGACGTTATCATGCCACTTCACAATTATTTTCCGGGGCCGGCGTTAGCTAGCTAGCTCGATCCCTTGGTCCCCATGGCAAAAAATAATAAAAAAAGCCATCGCTGGCCGGTGATGCCTCGCCCGAAAGCACACGCCATCAACGTTGACACCCCACCCTCCGTTTGTGCCCCAAGTCCGCCCCTTGGATGATTAGCTCTGCCTTCAGTACTGCCCGATGAACTAACCAAATCTACCCTCACAGATCCACATCAAAACGCCCAGGACATGACGCTTGACCACTCGTAAACCCTCCCCCCCCAGTTTCCATACTCCATCCATCCAACGAACCACTACGGTCGAAACACCGAGCCCGGCTTCGTTCACTCGCGAGCGCAACCGCAACGGCAGGATTTTGGTTCTTGTCGCGTAAAAAGTGCATTTTACAATCTTCTGCGCGTGCAACAGCGCGGTTGATGGAACCGTTCGGGCCGAGACGAAGAAAGCTCAGCCGGGGCCCTTCCAACGCTGCTACTCTCTCCGCGATTCTAATAATTAAATTTTAATCAATAATATAAGTTATCTTAGGTTACTGTATGTTTCATCAATTACCTTTTATTTAAATTTATCCTTATTCATCCTCCATTCTTTATTATATTATAGTTTTTTCTCTATCTTTAATTTTTTTAAAATAATCGCTTACATTATTTGAGAATTATCTAAGAGGTCTAATAGAGGAGAGTCTACGACGATTTGACAGCAAAAGTGGCCGTGCCCCGTGCACACACGACGCGACGCTGGCTAGCTTAGCTTGCATGCTGATACAGCGAGAGCATTGGCTAGCTTACAAAGGCCTGGATCGATGACCTGCTGGGCCCCAGCGTCTTTCAGAGTCTCTCCCGCATGTGTAGTAGTAGCTGCTGCAAGGCTACTAGCTACCGCCACGTACAGTTCTCCCATTGGAAATGTCCGGTCCACCTTAACTGCTTGCCCGTGCGTTGGTTACCAGACCTGGCCTGGTGGCTTGGCAGTGGCCAGTGGTAGTAATATTTTTACCTTTGCTCACATCCTCACGTGAGAAATTAGATACTGCAAATTAAAATGCATACAATTCTGCTGCAAATTAAAATGCAGCAGCGTGTTTCGTACAGCTGGCTGGTTAGGCACTAAAAGTTATGCACAGAATTGATATTCTTTTTTCTCCATGTCATGGTTACGAGAGCCGCCTCCAAAAGAATTTCACCACCAGCTACAGCTAGCGAGCAAATGTACAGGCACGTACGTACTGACTGTTGCACTACGTAGGATGGTTGACTAATCGGTGTGTATCAAAGAAGAAGAAATGTGTACATCTTACTACACTTGCCTCTGGGTTAGAAACTCCTGCACGGACACGTAGAGCTGCTTGTGGCATGAGGAGTCCATGGACAGCGACCGCCTCATCGGCTGCACCGCGAACTCCTCGTACTTCTTCCTCGTGTCGATGGCCTCGTCGCCCACGCTCTCCGGCTTGTGCCGCTGCGGCTTGGTGCGGGTCGGCGGCGCGGCGCCGTGGTTGACCCAGCTCTCGTGCTCCCCTCTCACCTCGATCACGATGCTGTTGATGAGCTCGTCTGACCGGCGGTGGTGGTGCCGCGCGCTCTCGACGTCGTCGTCGTTTTCGCTGAACGAGGCGGGGCGGGCGGGCGTGGCCCGAGCCGAGGTGGACACCGCCGGCGTGAACGGCAGCACGACGTCGCTCCGGCAGAAGGGGCACCGGGCGTTGCTCTGCAGCCACGTGTCGATGCAGTCGATGTGGAAGGCGTGGGAGCAGTTGGGCAGCAGTCGAACGCGCTCCCACTCCACGAACTCGCTGAGGCAGACGGCGCACTCCGACACGGATATCCTCGCGCCCACGCCATCGCCGGCGCCGTCGCCATCGACGCCGCAGGCCGCCGCCGTGAACTTCACTACAGGGAGCATGCGTATGAACGGCATGCCGAGGCCCCGCTCCTCGGCCGGCACGGTGCGGATCACCGACTCCTCCCGCGCTGCCCGCCACCGCGCGCCGCCGTGCCCGTGCCAAGGCGGCGTGCCGCGTGACCACAGCCCGCGCAACGCCTGGCACTTGGTCACGAACGCGTAGTAGCTCGCGAGCAGCGTGAACGCCGCGAGGATGCCGACGACGGTGATGACAACCATCGGGACGCTCGCGTTCGACGACGACGAGGAGGCGAATGCCGGTGGCGCGTCCATTTTTGTAGCGCTCCCTCCCTCCCTCCTCTGCCGCGAGAGATACGGTTGAAGGCAGGAAAGTATATGGGAGCTGCACACACAGCGCCGAGAGAGCAACTATCTGCTTTCGCGAGAGAGACGTCCAGCGAATCTGGAGTAGTAGCCGACGGCAACTGTCACGCCAAGTTTTAATGTTTCATCACCTGTACAGCTCTCGCCCTGACGCCCGAATTTCATACAGACCATCCATGGAGTAGTGGTGGTTTGTACGGTCTTATGAAGGGTTTAATCGGTGATTATGGCTTAAGAAATGTGAGGTGATGGTATTGAGCAGAGCAGAGGTACAAGACGATCGGCACCAATCTCAGCTCGGTAGAGTGTACTGTACACAACACTGTAGTTGAGCGCCACCAAAATATCCAGGTGGTACGCGGCGTTACATCCACAGGAGCAGTTGGAAAAGCGAAAAAGTTCTGCGTCCCTTGTGGCGTGCACGATTTTTATAGCACGCCGTCGTACGCGCTGTGCATGAGTTAACTCCTCACATCCTGTACCTTTGTACAGACAACAGGCAGGCTTGCGGCCTTAAAAACTTTGAGACGCAGACAGAGTTTCACCCCCTCTGTTTTCCTCCCAACTCCCCTGCCATTAATCCACATGTAAATGATCTAGTAGTAATTCTTGCAAAAACCATTAAAACTTTCCATGTAGGCTGCAGCACGTCCATGTTGACACACACATCGGGGCGCTGTTCAGATGCTGGTGCAGTAGGCTACCACGTACACAGCTGCATTGGAGAAGGCATCCTGTGTACCAGCAGTGGAACACCATGGAGAAACGACAGGGGAAGGTTCCTGAGTTGTAGTAGAGCCGAGCGCGTCCCGTTTGGCACGAACGCACGCACTGTGGCGGCACGCCGCGGTGCCAGCAACTTTGGGGCCGGGTGGTCAAGGCTCTGGGCCACCGTCGTCATCATCCAGGTGATTTTGTCCACACCGCATGGCTGTCTCATGCACCGGCACTCCGGAAGCGACGCAGAGCAGGTCGGGTTTGGGTTGTTTTTTTCACCGCATCGATGGCTCCGGCGGCCGGCGGCCGGCGGCCCAGCGAAATGTGACGATGCAGAGCAGGGAAGCAACTTGACAATGCGGCGTTGGGCATGGACCGGCCGGTGGCCGACGTGATGTGACGCGCCTGCCTGCGTGACAGGCCGGCCTGCAGCTTCACTGCAATGCTTGGCTGGATCTGGGCTAACACAAAAAAGCCTAGTTCAAAAACGAGACAAGCCTACTGGGCCTGACAAGTGAGGGGCACTAAGGGCCCAATTTGCTCAGGAGATAGCGTGACAAACTGCCGTTTTCCAACGGTTGCCATCGGTTAGACGACATGAGCTCGCCATCGTTCCTACTACATGCGTGATACACTTGTGGTTTTTTTTTTCTGGGCTTCTTGTTTTCTTGGCTTGTCAATTGTCAGCACGGCAGGTCGGCGGCGTCAGCGTGTTGCGGTTGCCCGCGACGGCTCGCGCTCGTGACGGAGACGGCGGCGCGCAAGTTGATCGATCGCGTATATGCATCGCCCCTGAACCATTACAAACCAAGGTTTTCAAAGTTGAAAAAGATGTGATCCTCTGTCAGGGCCGACTAGACATCAACCTGCTGTAGTTGAAAATTTGGAGAAAAAGAGGAGCTTTTCACTTTCCTAGAGAGAGCAGAAGCACAGAAGGTTCTTCTGTATCCTGTGTTCTGTTCAATTCAATGCTGTGAATAGCCAGCGATAGCTATGCTTTGGACTTTTCACACTAAGTGTCAGTGCTAAAATAGTGGTTTTGGTACCTCGTAGATTCTCAAGATACCTAAGATTACCTAAGCATGTAATTAAACACTAGAGCTAAGAATATTAAAAGTACAATTAATTAAGGTCGAGAGTGCGGCAACATGACGAATCCAACGTCAGTAGCAGTGGTGCCATCAAGACGAGATCGAGGAATGCAACAACCAAAAGTGAGTTTAAGGTGTAACTGGTACTTGCGCACAACAACAGTAGGCAGCTAGAGTAGAGTGGCATCTAAAGTGACAAGCAAGGTCAAGGGATATAGCGGCAACATGATAGTTGGATCACATTAAAGAGCAAGATCTAATGCAGCGGGTTTAACCATGTCTGAGTGGAGGGAGTTCGAGGGATAGTAGTTGGTAAACTCTCATGAGCAACTAAATTGATAAACTTGGGTGGTACTATAAGAAAGTGGAAGAGAGGCTGAAGAAGAAGTAAGATTTGTGTAGATAGGCATTCCGCGTTGTGATAGATTATAACTAAATATTATTATTAAAGTAAACCTAATCTTTTGGTGCTATATATATATGTGTGTCATATTATTATTAATATATAACTATTTTTAATAGATAAATATTTTATTGAAATGGTTAAAGTATCCGTTTTAATAAAAAAATAGAAATAAAATTTAAATATAAATTAAACCTAGGTGTGTAAATGCGTGATCAGATCTTTTAAAAAAACAAAAAACAAAAGTAGTACAATTTGTACACTCAGACTCTTCGGTTTAGAGGATTTTCAATCTTTTTAGAAATTAAACTGTTTTTTTATAAAGAATCGATAAAATCTATGTGGTTTGAAGAGGTACACAATTCCCTCTAGTGTGACAAAAACGGGCAAGATTATGCTAACGATCGAACCCCTCGCACAAAGTCTGATAAGGCCTGACGACGAAGTTGACAGCAATCTAGAACGAAGTACGTTAGTGTAGCATGGAGAACAATGAAAATTATACGAGTCCGACATGGACAGTTCGAAATTAACTTTCAGAGACGAATGCTCGGACAAAACTTGAGGAACTAAACTAGTCTACTTTTCACCTTTTTTCTCCCAATATATCTTTCAGCTCAAAGAAAAAAACCATGGCTGTGAATTTGCGATGCCTTGAATTCAATAGAAGCATAACCTCGCATGCCTGGCACTAAAACACTGAGGCATATTTTATTGTCTACTTACAATTCAAGGCCTTCACTACATGCTACAGCAAGTCAAAGATCCGGAATGCAAGCTTCCATCCAATTTTTCTGACGCAGAATTACAACACCGTTCATCATGTGAGCGTATTATTCGTTGCCGCATAGTGAGGCCGGTCACAGCGGTGAAGTCAATCCCTAGCACTGACAGTTAATCATGAGAAGATCCACATGGTCAGAGATGCAACGAGGCAGAATAACTCGAGTCATTTGCGCCCTTAATCCCGTATTAGCATTCGTGCAGCACTGCGTGTGTGTACATGCAGCGATGAGGCGTAGACATGACCGTTGCCAGCCCGGCCACCACTTGCCACCTCCTTAGTCAACTCTACAACTTGTCTTCTGTGGCACGAATAGAAATCACCGGAGAGGCCATGGGTGGATTTGGAGACACCTTGTGAATACGAGGATAAGCAACTTTTCGCAACAACGACACGTATTGAAATAGACGATGGGAGAGCGACGTGATTCTAGGACTTTGGATGGATGCAGTGGCACTGTCTCAGGGATATGCCCCAAATGTCTTCGCCACTTCAAAAAGAAATACAAGAACATTGAGGCAGGCCATTTAGGGAGATGCCTGTATTAGCAACCAATGACAACGAGGGTCTACAATAACGGCGGCTCTACTAAACCAGCTAGTGACGCTTTGTAGTGGGGTGCAATCAATCCACCTAAATGTTTAGAGTACATGGAAAATACACTCCATACTCAGCCTATAAAGCATACTTCCTTGGCTCCGTCGGTGCTAATTTTAAATGCATAATATGGAAACCTTAGATCTTAAGAAAATGTAAGCTCTTTGTCTGGTTGATAGTGCAGACCAGAGTTTGAACAGTAAATTGCCTTACCGTGAGGAGATGGCTGAACAGTGGGAATTGTCCAATGTGTTGTCACATGTCCAAAACATCGCGCCATCTCCTTGTCAAATACATATGTACAAGAAGTATATGGACCTAAGTGACAGCCTGGACACAACATAGTCAAATAAAACCTATGGAATGAAAGACGACACCATAGCCATATATTGATGGGAAATGATGGCCATGACCTCAAATACCTCAAAAAGGGAATGAGCAACACTGATCCTCCTTGTGGCATGGGAAGTGTGGAACGACAGGAGCAGAAGAATCTTCTAACATGTAGAGCTTTTTAAAAATACATTTAGATCTCTTAGTAAGTTTTAATTGATACATGATAAGAAAATTAGAAAGCTAATATGTTATGAATAAGTATCTCAGTAATTCGTCTTGTGAGAGATTGTTTTGATTTTAAAAAAACTTCTATAAAGGTTAGAAAAGAAGAATGGATTTGTAGGGATAAAAATATATTTTTATTATTTCTTTAGTCCTTAAAATAAGTCAAAGAGACTCAAGTTTAACCAGTTTGAAAAACAATTGCTCAACCAAAGTCTAGATGAACGGATATTTGTATTGCGTATATTTTGGGGTTTTAGTTATTCTCTCTCGATGTTTTGGATGTTTGTATTTTAGACTTTGTGGAAACTATGGATATTTTTTTTGTCAAACAGATAAATCAGTTTGGAGTGTCCAAATATTTATGTCGGAGTCTCCGGACTGAGCTCTTTGTATAGCAGAGAGATATATCCGAAGTCTATAGAAGTTTAAATCGAATACTCTAAACCTCCTCTCTCTCTTAAAGTTAAGTGTTGTCCGGAGTCTCTGAAACCTTTGTCCGAATTCTCTGTATTGAGCTTTCTGTCTAGGCTAAAAGAAATGTTTAGAGTCTTCAAACTTTTAGAGCAGATACTCTAGAATTTAAAATTATGTGAGTAATGGTTAGTTTTAAGAGTGATAGGTATTTAACTCCATCAACCCCTTTTGAAAAGTTAGTTGCTCATTCGTTTCTATACCACTCCTAAGAGTTTTCTAGAGATTTTCACTCCATTCTCTTATATCTTGAGTTTAATTCACCTTCTAAGAGTGTTTTTTTTAGTAATTTGCAAGAGAGTGGATCTTGGGATTTAAGTGAACACTTATGGAACAACGTTGATGAAGAATCAAACTTGTTACTCTTAGAAAAACACTAAACGTTGTCCGTGAGGATTCAACATATAAATCGTTCAAAACATTTGTTAAGGTCTTTTCTTACCTCCACAAGGAAAGAGATATATTAGTGGATTTTTGAGTTTTTCTTTAAAGGTTAATTTGGTAGAGCAAGCTTTATAGAAAGTAGAAGCACGGTGTCCTAGTGGAAAACTTAGTGGTTGGCTTAAACTAGTTGCTATGCTTTGTTGAGAGTTTAGAGGTTAAACTAGTCTCTAGTGTTAAACTTTATGAGACAAGGGATCTAACATAATCCGGCTCTTTGGAGTTTCTCAACGGAAACATAAGATCTGTTGATTCAAATTTTGGTAAAAAAAATGTTTATCTCCTAGCGTTCCGTTACCTATTTTATTCCTTATTATTTTGTTTCTTTGTATTCTCCTTAAGGGGTTTGTCTCCTTTGTGTGTTCTTTAGATATTTTTAATAAGATCTGAAATCTTCGAACTATAGCATTCAGCTCTCCTTTTGACTCTAAGTCCTTACACTTTTGGCGGAAACTCTCCAGGCAAGGATCAAATACGAAAGAAGACTGTAGACCATAGCCGAGGAAAGACACCTCTCGGAGCTAATTCACCGTAACACCTAAATTTTGTATAGCTCTTATGGCCCATAGGGCTTTAGGGGATGTACATAATTATCTTCTCTATTCAATGAAATTGAAACTCCCTATAACGGTTCGTTAAAAAAAACTTATCGTCCTCATGCAACTACAACTAGTAGTAATGCTTTGGTTTGGTGAAGAAGCTATATGGTTTTGTTTGAAAAATGCTGCCGGTGTAGTGGCTTGTACTCGTCTGCTTTGCGATGCTGATAATTGATTACTTTACTTTTGCTAATGAGCTGATAATTGATTACTCAACAAAAGTGGTGATGTGAGGATTACATAAGATTGATAGCTCGCTACCATTGTGACATTGACTTGAAGATTGCAATGGTTTAGGCGAGATTGGTATATCTTCGCACGGCCCCTCGGTTTATCTTGTCATGGCCACCATCCATTCTTGTTTTTGAAGCCAAGCAAAAATGTTTGTGTCAAGTACAAACCACGCACAGACTAAGTGTAGGATTACGGTTTTGCATGCACAAATCGTATAAACGTACGCTTGAAAAAACAAAACATGCTCCTCCCTCTCGTCCCTTTTTTGAACATTTGCATGCATCTTTGTAGTTCACAAAAGCAGTGCTGCGATTTGACGCATGGTTAATGCATGGCAATGTTATACAATTGACATCTGATCCGAAAAAGGAAAACCAATCTGACGCACCAACTAATTAACATCGATCAATCACGTAGGAAAGATTGGCATGTACGGCCGGGAACTCTTGAGATGCAAGAAGCAAAGAGGTAATCAATGGAACGGCAAAATCCCAAACCCAATTCTGCTGCTATCATTGCTGTACACATTGCACGCAGACAAGTGGCACAAAGGCTAACTCAAATTAATTAAGCGGTAAGAGCTAGTTAATTAAGTTGCACGAACCCGAGGTGGTTCACGGTTCTAGGTGGATGGGCAGCACCGTGCTGCGCGAGCTCCGACCGAGCCCGAACGACGACAGCAGCCGCCGGAACCGCCCGCTGGTCTCGCCGGCGGCAACGGCGGCGCCCGTGGCGAAGACGTTGCTGCTGCCGGCCACGTCGCGGTGGCTCGGCCCGGCCTCCGGGTCTGCAGGCTCCTTCCGCGACGGCGGTGGCGGCGGCGGTTTGCTGCCGAAGTCGCCTAGGAAGCAATCCATTGAGAAGGATCGCCGGATCGGTTCCTGCGGCGCGCCGCTCTTCGGGAACCTGCATGAGCTCCCGTGGCCCATCCTCCCGGAGAAGTCGATGCGCCTCTCGCCGGCCAGCTCCCGGCCAGACGCGTCGTACTGGTCGTCGAGGACGACGAGGCCAGTCGCGCCGGTGACCACCGTGCGGCAGAGTGGGCAGCTGATGTTGTGGTGGAGCCACCTGTCGATGCAGTCGATGTGGAACGCGTGGGAGCAGCTCGGCAGCAGCTTGAGCCGCTCGTCCCGCAGGAACTCCGACAGGCACACGGCGCACTCCTGCGCCGACGACGACTTACCGGCGCGGCGCGTGCGGTATTTGACGATGGGGAGCGCCGCCACGACGTCCGGGTCGAGCCCCCCGCCCAGCTCGGACTCGTAGTCGGCGAAGAACACCGTGGACACCCGCTCCACCGCGCTCTCGCGGCGCGAGCGGTGCGTCAACCCGGCCCCCACCCCGCCGCCGCCCGTGCCCCGGAGCCAGCACCGAACGACGAGAAAGTAATAGCTGGCGAGAATCATCGAGGTGAGCACGAACCCGATGGCGATGACGATCGCAATGGGGAGCCCCGAGGACGGATTGTCGTGCGGCGGCGGCGACACGTCCAGCGACGCCATGGGCACACCTGCCACGCCCGCCGCATCCATCGCCGATACACAAATGCCTCTGCGCCGGAGCAAGAGAGATAGGAGGAGGAGGCTGCGCGGCTCGCGCGAGTGATCCAAGGAAGCGAGCTGCAGGTGAAGGCTGTACCGATCGATGCGTAGTGCGCGTCAGCGCGCGTGGCGTCGCGTAGGCTAAATAGAAATAAAACTGCACCACGCCAAGTTGCGCAAGGCGAGGACAAAAAAGAAAAAAAAATCGCGCCACATCGATCAGACTGCTGCTTTGGTGCTTTTTTTTTATAAAAAAAGTAGAGTAGAGAAAGAAACAGCAGGTTCTGATTTTCTGTGCCAAAATAATACGTGCATGGGCTGGAAAATGCTGCTACCCAAGGTTCCAAGTTTGTAATGTACGCATGAGTGATCTAACAATTCGTCGGATGATTGTAGGCTGCTAAGTACGCTTGACTTTTGGAGCGTCTGTGGTCTAATTCCAAAATCACCATCTGATGCATGATCAAGGAAGATGATGACTGGATCGTACACTATTGTTGTGCCGCTAGCTGTAGCTGTTGGGCAGTATTGTTTTTACATATGCAAGTATATGATAATGTTGCATCTCTGCCACTGATCATTTTTTATTGTTACATACCTACTACTCCAAAATGGGAGTTTTTACTTTGCTTAACACACTGTCTGATTGATCGAACGAGTCCCAGTGGATGTTCTTAATTTTTAGCATAAAAAGAATTAGTTCCAATGGGCATGGTCAATGCTTGAGTCTGAAACAGCCCTCCTAATGTTTTTGTCCAACTAACGCGTTGCATATGACTTACTCTGCATCGTTTATATCCTGGAAGAATTTGGTTGTCATTAGAAGCATATCGTTACTGATAAGACGCTGTCTTGGTACGATTTTCTGAAATTTTAATTATACTCAAAGTCAACTTCGATGAGGGTTCGTATGATTGAACACGTAATCTATCATGAGCTGCTTTCGCTTCATAATATTTTAGTCTGCTGCTCTGCATTTTGGCGATTTGATAAGACATGGCTGGTTGATTCTATTTTTATTTACATGTACAGATTATGATTACAAATTTAAAAACTTCGCTAACGTTGTGAAGGCCCTTTGATTGATTTGATTATGTACGTCGTTTATAATTAGTGGAAAGAATCCTGGCCTACATGGGCCCTTCTAGGGGATTGGTCTGTCACTCGTTCCTCGTTCCTTCAGTCTGTTTCTTTAATGGGTCGCTTTGTTTATTATTGTTGAATTTTGTACTGTACGTGAACCGACTAGGACAATCAGATCCATGTGGGCCATTTTTCCCAGCCCAAAACATATAGGCAAGTTTTAGCTTTTTTTTCTTCTTCTTTTCAGTTTGAACACAAATCCGACATATTGTGACAAGTGGATTATTTATATACTGGTGACGAAGCTGTAGTTGTTGAGATCGTTTTTAATGTGTGGGACAAAAAGGAAACAACTGAACAGTTGTATCTACTCTGCTACAGGGTGAACATACAAGTATAACGGCTCTGTTAATATAATTAGCACTAGATGATCTTTATGTGTCATGACCACTCATACATATAGAAGATCGTATATATAGAAGGTTACGTATATATGAAAGGTTACAAGCGTAACCAACAATAATCAGGAGACACATCTCTATAGATGATGTCTTACTAAATATAGATTACACATTTCTATATTTAACATCTTCTCAATCTGAACAGAGATAGACTAGGTTCAGATTGTGTCGTAAATTACAGTAGGGAGTAACCGGGAGCGGCTTAGTCATGATATCGGCCACCTGGTCCTTGGATGAGATAAAGCGAACGTTAAGTTAGCGAGAGGCAACACGTTCACAAACAAAATGGTAATCAACCTCGACATGATTCGTGCGACGATGAAATATGGGATTGGCAGAGAGATAAATAGCACCAATGTTATCACACCATAGGGATGGTGGCCGAAGCTGAGAGATCCCAAGTTCCCTTAGCAACACTTGTATCCATATTAGCATTAGCGATGGCCTTGTATTCAGCCTCTGTGCTCGAGTGAGAAACAATTGGTTGTTTACGAGAGCTCCAAGAAACAAGATTACCACCAAAGAAAATGACATAGCCACCTGTACTACGCCGATCATGTGGGTTCTCAGTCCAATCGGCATCAGAGAACACACTTAGCAATGAACACCCAGATTTAGTGATGCATAGCGTCATATCAGACGTGGAATGAAGATAACGCAGTATGCATTTTACTGCCGCCCAATGAGCCGTCGTTGGTGCTGACAGAAATTGACATACCCGGTTGATAGAGAAGGAGATATCGAGACGAGTGAAAGATAAATATTAGAGAGCCCCAACAACACTACGATAGCGTGTAGTATCTTCAGCTGAGAGAGGGTCACCACACTTTAAGAGTAACTTATTGTTGGGAAGCATAGGTGTCAAAACACTATTAAATGATGCCATATTTGTGCGCTACAGCAGGTATTAGATGTATTTGTGTTGTGTCAAGAGGAGGCCAGTAGAAGTATGATGTACTTTAATGCCAAGAAAATATCCAAGAGTGCCAAGATCTTTCACTGCAAACTCAACTTCAAGTTCAATGAGTAGACGATCCGTAGCTGATGATGAAGAGCTCATAATAATAATATTATCCACATAAATAAGAATATACATCTAAAAGCCACCTTTGTTGAACATGAAAAGAGAAACATCAGCCTTAAAAGCCTGAAACCCCAATTGTAATAGTTTGTTATTGAGACGAGAAAATCAGGTATGTGGGACCTGTTTGAGACCATATAATGACTTGTCCAACTTGCAAAGATAAGTAGGATGAGTCGAGTCAATAAAATCAGGTGGTTGTTTCATATAGACGTTCTCTTGAAGATGGCCATGTAAGAATGCATTTTGAATATCAATCTATCGAAGAAACCAACCACGAGAGACTGCAAGAGACAATAAGACTTGAATAGTGGTAGGTTTCACTACCGGGCTGAATGTATCATCATAATTAACTTCATACTGTTGCTTGAAGCCCTTGGCGACCAATCGTGCTTTATAGCAATCAATAGAGCCTGCTTTAGTTTGAAAATTCACTTACAATCAATGACATTAAGACCGACATGTGGAGGAACCAGATGCCAAGTCTTGTTCTTGACAAGGGTTTGAAATTCATTATTCATTGCTGACCTCCAAAGGTGGTGTGCCATAGTAGTAGCATGCAATGTAGGCTTTACATCTGAAGTCCGTACGACAGAATAAGTAATCGTGCCGTCGGTACGAACCTTGGGCTTCTTGATGTTATGGCTTAAGCGCGTCCCGTACTTGTCGGTAGGAGGATCTGATGCAGGAACCTCTGAGTGGTGCACAGCCTCAGGCCGGACGCTCGGTGACAAAGTTTGTCGCGATGCTGGTGATGATAGGCCAGCAGATGACAGCCTAGCCGCAGCCTCTGTGCTTGCCGTAGGGGACACGAGAGAGGCAGACGGAGACTCTGATGCAAGCAGGTCAGTGTCAGGTGCTGCATGCGAAGCGCCTGCCTCAGTTGAAGAAGCGGGCGCAGAGAATGTTGACACCAATCCTGATGAGGTTTTTGGTATCCCGGGATCTGCTGCATGCTAAGAGGCTGCATTTACAGGGTTAGCAGGAAACATATGCATGCCATAATTGTTCAAATTAAAACTGCCACTATCCTGATTAGGTGCAATGTTGGATGAAGGATAAGTGGAGAAAGGAAAAATTGTTTCATCAAATATAACGTCATGGGACACATAAACGCGTCCAAAATCCATATCGAGACATTTGTATCCGTTGTGAAGACCGCTATATCCCAAAAACACGTAGACTTTGGATCGAAAGGAAAGTTTGTGCTAGTTATAGGGTCGCAAATTGGGCCAACATGCACAACCAAATATACGGAGCAGAGAATAATTCGGTGGAGTTTTGAGAAGGCGTTCTAGAGGGCACAGATTATCAAGAACTCGAGTAGGCAATCTATTGATGAGATAAGTGGCTGTGAGGAAGGCCTCGTCATAAAATTTAATCGGTATGAAGGTATGAGCTAGTAGAGCAAGACCAATTTCAACTATATGACGATGCTTGCATTCAGCCAATCTATTTTGTTGGTGAGTATGTGGGCAGGAAACACGATGGGCTATGCTAAGGGATCGGGAAAATTGAGTATGAAGTTTTTATACTCCCCGCCCTAATCGGATTGGATGCATTTAATTTTAGTATCAAGGAGATGCTCTACATGTGCTTGAAATTGTAAGAAAATGCGTCACGCCTTAGTGCGGTCATGCATCAAATATATCCATGTAAATTTACTAAAATCATCGATAAAGTTTATGTAGTATTTGTATCCAATAACAGACTTGGGGGCATGGCCTCACACATATGAAAAAATAAGTTCAAGAGGCGATGTAGAACGATGACTGCCACGGCCACGACCCCGCTGCCCACCTCGGCCGATGAAGTTGACTAACGCGATGTTGAGGCGAGTCTCTGCCTGGTATTGTAGTTGGCACGCCTCAAATGCTAGCAGATATGAGTAGACGTCGTCGAGGGTGAGGGGCTCACTCTTTGTCGTCATAGATGTGACGAACGGATCGTAATCTGAGGAAAGATTCGCTAGGAGATAGGCAATGATCTCGTCGTCATGAAGAAGAGCATCAACTGCAGCCAGCTCGAAGGCTAGACTCTTGATCTTGCGGAAGTAATCGGTAGCAGAGAGGTCGCGCTTCTTGGTTGTAGCAAGGTCGACACGCACTTGGACAACGCACGCATGCGTGGCGGAGGAGAACATGCGCCGAAGAGTATCCTAGGCTTCTTTGGATGTGACGGCAGACACCACGTCCTGAAGAATGTCTTCAGTCATCAACGAGAGAAGACCACTTAATAGTTGTTGATCTTTATCATACCACAGACAATATTCTGGGTTAGACATGAGCTCGGCACCATCAGCAGTCGAAGAAGGAATCTGCTGGGGAGGCACGGTAGTGGATCTATCGATGAAGTCCATAAGCTTTACACTCCACAGATACGGGAGAACTTGGGCGCGCCATAATGTATAGTTTGTTTTGTTGAGTCAAATGATAACGGCATGATGAATTAGTATAGGTGTAAAGATAGTAGTAGAGAAGAGACTAAAAGTAGAGGTGAAGGTGGTAGAGGAGGTAGAAGCTGATGTCGATATTGATTTAGAGAAAAAATATTAGCTCTGATACCGTGTTAATATAATTGGCGCTAGATGATCTCTATAAATCATGACTACTCATATATAGAGAGAGAATCGTATATATGAAAGGTTATGCATACATAGAAAGTTACACATATATGGAAGGTTACAAGCGTAACCAACGACGATCAGAAGACACAGCTTTAAATATAGATAATGTCTTACTACAAGCTACAAACCAACCGTCGATTAGTTTTTTTTTAACAGCAATGGTTTCAAGATAAGGAGAATGCACAGGTACCTAGTACCTACTATGAATTAGTTCGTTTTATAATTATTTAGTGTCTTCTTAGATTGCCAAATGCCAACATATACACCTTCAAAACTCATGCGAACGGAGTCGATCCTATCCCTTCCCGCGGCGTTTGAGCCGAGTCTGTCAATTCTTTCCGTTGAATTCAAGGAAATTTCCTAATATCACCTTTATTTTTCTTTTCGATGTGCGAAAATCTTCGGTGATGTATCCTCGTGCCCGGCCGGGCTCTGGCGCGGCCACATCGCGAGACGCTGAGGCACAAGCTGACCGGCCGGCCACTTGCTGCAGGCTGGGTGGTGGCTGACCAACTGGCCGGCCGTTCCGGCGAGATATCCCGCGCGGCCAACTTGAGATCGCCGGCCAGTGACTGCAGATAGATACCTTAACATGGATGACGGCGAGATGTCAGGCAAGGGATGGCACGTACTTAAGAAAAACGGGCCACCCGCAGCCGTACTTGGACGGCCAGCGGCAACGGCGACGGCGCGTGTGAAAAGCACAGGGATAGTGACAAGCGTTCACCGATCGATCGTTGAGCAACCATCTGTGTCGCTCCTTGCACTTGCATGGCTCGCTTTTATCACTCAATCGATAACCCTCCAAATAAAAGGATCACTCAATTGATCACATCCGTTGCTGTGTTTGGTACAGGGTTAGGAGATGGGCAGTGTGTTAGAAAGTGTTGATTTAATCCTATCAATGCCACTGTAGAACTTCACTTTTGCAACCGCATGTGTTGATCATGGAAATAGCTTAAAGCGAAGTCCCATCTAGTTATCCAACTCCTAGCATACAAACGTGTTGAAGAGCATCTTTGTGCTATATTATTTTCAATCTGAATCAGACATCCAACAGTTTGCTAAATCTCTCTACTTTTACAAATGAATTTCTAAGTCTCATTAATCTCGCATGTGCATATATATATATAGACATATAAATAAAATTTATATATGTATGTACACGCATACATATGTATGTATGTATATTTGGGACTGAGGGAGTAGGTGATTGGTGAGATGTGTCATTGTACACCATTGATGCTCAGGCTCAAATTCAGGTGCAAGTTGTTCCTTTTAATTTGAAAGCTGTAAAATTCTTCTTTATACAAAAGAGGCATAATTCATAAGATTGAGATCTTTTACTACTAAAGTATTATAATGCTTTCCATAGTTTTTTTTTCAGGGCAACGGTGTATTCTAGAACTAATTATTTGGTGGATCTGGTATATCTACACATAAACATTAAACCTTAGGTAGACATTTGGTTAATTGCTATAATTATGATAAGCCACACTTTACCAATTTATTGGCCCACGTATCATATAATCAATTTTGAGTTTAACTTGGATGCACTACTATTTAGTAGCTAGCTACACTAAGTAACTTGCCACACCTGTGACAAAATGAGTTGTGGCAACTTATGTGCACAACCTTTCTTTGTCATACAAGTCGGATATACATACATCATACTTATGCCTACATATACCCACGTGTTGTCTAACACATATATAAAGATGTTAGAGCACTAGCCATACATACCTTGGGCTTGGGGTACACGCCTTAGCACTAAACACGCACACGTGTGCATGTCCTATCTCTTAAAATTAAATATAGAAAAATACGAGTACACATGAGTACTCACTCAATCCTGGGTGCTCAAGTTCCATCAAAGGAGCTTAACAAACTAAGATATGCTTTGTACGCATTTACATAATTTTTTGATTAGTCCACACGTCATGCACTCAGTTTTGAGCTAAATTTTATTATTGTTCATACTTCGTGTGTCTTATCACACTTGTGGCAATGACAGCCACCATTAACTAAACGTGCTCACAATTCTTCTTTTCACACTACACTAACATCCACATATATATATATCTACGTAGAAGTGTTCTAGCACATATCTTAAGGTATTGGAGTTTTAGTCTCATGTAACATGGATACACGCCTTACTACGTAACGCTATGTATTGTCTAATGAGATTAAATCATAGAAAAATATAAGTACCCATGTTAAGATTAAGACATTAATTAAAATAAGTTTCGTTGCAAAAGAGTCTAACTAAGTTATGCTCCCATGTATTCCCTTTGTCTCAGATTAACGGGAATACTAGGAGTGGAAGGGTAAATTAATAGAAAGGAAAAATAACCTAGGAGGTAGATAAGGGTAAGATAAAGAAATTTGAATAAAAAGTGATTAACGTGATAAGTAATAATTTAGAATTATATTATTTAGGGACAAAAATTGAATTTGAAATTGTAGTTATTTTTGAACGTAGGTAGTTGCAAGTAAAAAGGGTGGATGTACATGCCAGTGCACCCTACTCCCAAAGTCCTCTGGTTTTCATGTGTATTCATCTAGATCACTAGATGCTGTAGCTGTATAGTGACAGATTGTGCATGAATCTATTGCTGTGTGTGGGCTTGTGGTTCAGCCGTTCAGGAATCTGGACTACAACTTCATCCAGCACCTTTCTCCCACCCTTAGCAATATTAGCTATTGGTGATAGAATGATAGGTTTATTTTTTCTAAGAATTTGTTTTACTTTATTCCTCAGGTGATTGATGTTTTCGTAAACTCTCAATCGATGCTATGAAACCCTGGATTGTCTTTCAGATCATTTTTGTCTGTCTATTTTAGCTCTGACGGTCAAAAGAAGTGGTTGATAGTTTGGCTATTCTCAGTCACCTGATACATAGTCGTTCCGTTTTTACTTGTCCTAAATAGATATTAGGATGTATTATATTTTTCTCAATTACCATATAATCATGCTTTCCTAGACCATTTTATTCTGATCTATAAAAGTGTCCTAGATTCTCTTTAGAGATGCTCGGTTGCGACGCGAGCTTTTTTTTCGCACTAGTGCACGTGGATCGCAATTTTTCCTCGGTTGCGCGTGCTTCGGTATGGATTAGCTATCAAGCTTTTTTTTGGGCGGTTTCAACTAACTAACGCCCCCAAGTAAAACACAAAATTTCCTCGGCCGTTTAGAATTTACACCCAAGAAAATGAGTACCTTTCTTGCTGGTTTATCAAAACAATCAAGAAAATTTGCATATACCTTGGTGGTTACTTTTGCCCTCAAGAATAAATATTATTATTGGTGGCTTAGTGCTGCCGCTAAGTAAATGACAAATTCTTAGCGCTTATTTTGGTCGCCAAGGAAATATGAGATGGCTCCCAGGTAGTGCAATTTTTTTTAAAAAAATAAGGATAAGGGGGAGAAATAGTTATGATTGATTGAGAGGAAAACGTATATGAAAAAATTAAATTGGAGAAGTTTGTGATTGGTTGAAATGGGTAGTTGGATAGAGAAGTTGTTTTTAAGATAAATTTGAATTCTAGAAATATCTATATATTTTAAGATGGAGGAATTATTTTTGCAAATAAATTTGCAAGATTAACACATGTATAGCATGTGAAATTTTAATAGCCCACGTATGCAGCAATGGCAAGTGGCAATACACATTATGCCTGTAATGGATATAAAGCTATATATGGGCCTCAAGCCGGTCGTTACTGAAGGAACTGTATGGGTGTGTTTTTGGTTTAAAAAGCACTCATATATTTGGGTAAGAAAGAGAAGGTTGGAATATCTACCCGCCATACATTAACGTCGTAAGAGACGTATTGCCATTCCCGAACGGTCAATCTTATGGCGATATTTTCAGAATGCATGCTGCATAGGCAGGGTGCAGTGGTGGATGTTCTCATGAGCATTTATCAACTTACATCCTGCCTTGCCTAAATTCCTCTGCAGGTACACGTGAACACCCTCCAATAATTGGATTTACAGAGCTTTAAAGTGTAGGATCCCGTTGCAACTGGGCAAAGGAATTTTGTAGCAGCAGCGGTCGCGGCAGAGGCGACAGTATGCCGACAGCTTACATAGGACGGCGCCGCGCACATCACCGATGACCGATCCAGCCGGCAATCCATCGCGCCATCCGCGTCCGTGGAATTTTCTCCCGAAGGCGGGGGTTGGGCGGGGCGGCGCGCGCGCTAGCGGGAATTCCGCCGCACAGAACCGCGCGACGGCGGAAGGTACCGAGGCGGATCGATGCGTCGACACGGGGAGGAACCGGAGCCAAAGTTTTTAACAAATTAACCGGTGCCGCGCTATCTAATTCGTCGCAGCAAGGCGGCGCGCAGCAGCAGCAGCTGGTCCACAGGCAGGGCTTGGGAGTTTGGGACGGTGCAACTTGGCTCGCCGGGAGAGCGAGATCGAGCGCCCGGCGGCCGGTGCCCGCGTCCCATCCACGGTTAGATCGATACGAACATTAATTTGGCCGTTCACAACGGGGTACGGTGGTGGTCAGGTTCGTGGCGGTGGGATTGCTCGAGCCGGCACACGCGTGCATCACCCCAGCCCGGTGAATATTCCGCCGGCGCCAATTTTCTCACCTTAGTTCGCGGTCCGCTCGCGCCCCCACGCGACCGAGATTCCACAGCCTGGCCACTTTGCGACCTCCATCGCCCCTGTAAGCTGCTATTATAAGTCACAACTAGAGTGAAAGGTAATGCGGTGGACCAGCTATTATAGTCTCACAATTTCCACAGTTTGGAACTGCGCTATAACTTAAATTATGATCGAAATAATTGTGAGACTATAACGGACAAGCAGATAAACAATAACGGAAAGTTGACTCCACAAGTGACAGTTTAAAAGTAGAAAAGAAACATTAATCTTCAACTTCAATTTGTTTAAAGGGGAAAAACTAATAATTGAGTGCTTATGTACTGACTATGCAAAAAAAAAGTAAGTACGCAGGATTAAAGGAGGCTAGAGTTTATTTTGTAAACTTTCTTTTTAAAAGATTTTTCTTAAAAAAACTATGTGTGGGTTGTTTGATCACGTGGTTGGAAAGAGTCTCTCATTTCAATCCAACCGGTGAATTACTTTATAACAACTTAAGAGAATAAGATAAATTTTAGTTGATTAAAACCATTCTATCAGGTGCCTTACCATGACACCGACCCATAACATTTTACCTTCTTTATACATTTTCTGGTTTATTAGTTTGTTTTCACTTTCACTTTCCATAATTATTGGGCATTAGCCCATCACATATCTTATCTCTTTGGCTCCTAGAGCCATCAATATTCTTCGGGACATATTACTTCTTGAAAAGCCTAATCTATAATGCTATTTAACATCTTGACCCATATAGGGTTATCTTAGACCACGTAACAGTTATCCATAAGCCCACCTAATGGTCATCCACAAACCATTTTTTAAAGCACATGCAAATTAATCTACGTAAGAGAAATCAATTCACTTCGTCCATAAATATAGATATGACTGTTCGAACAGTTCCATAACTTCTACAGAGGAATATGCTTTATCCATATGACACGAGCTTCGTGACAAACCATTTCCAAAGTCATACTAGAGTATCTAATGTATGTTAAATGGACTAAACCAATCTTAATCAAGCATTTTTTGATTATCAATAACCCTAAATGCCTTGACCGAGTGCTAGGCAGGATGCATTATCCCATCTCTTACTCAGGAACCTGAAGATACCTCCAAACATCTTATCCCAATGTTCTACATCTACGAATATGATGTTACCACTAATTACTTGGTTAGGTGCGTCCATATCATCCGTATGTTTACACTATACTATGATTAGTATAGTTTATTAAGAAATCGGTTGTTATATGTGAATATAAAGTTTCTTAGTTTGTATCAGTGAGTTTTTGCAAATAACTTTTATTTTGCAAACACACCAACACCGTGTGTCGAGTTTTAAAAGATTTCGCAGCCCATTTTTTCTATATCGACCATCAAGGGATTGATGTAGATTCATCGGTACCATGCTTAGAGAGCATGTTGCTAAGATACCATGAGATAAATCGACAAGGGATATGGGACATCAATAGCATATAGATAGAATGCAACTACTGGTCTATCGGTTTGTCGCGTAAACTGAGACCGATCAGTTGAGTGTGTACACTAGCAATATAATTTTACAATCAAAATATTTTACAAACTATGAGCGATATAATCAAACAGTAACTAACATTTGTGTTTGTCTTTAAAATCATTGAAATTCCTTATCTGAAATAGTTTTTTCCTCATTTTAGCTGTATATATCATTTTCATGCAGAATTTTCAAATAAATTATCGTATAATACCAACAAGCCATCATAAAATTAAAAACTTAACCATAGCCCTTGTGACTCGTAGAATTGATACTATAAAATCGTTAAGAACTATTCAAATTAGTTATTATTTTGAATCTTCATTGATATATGTTTTAACATTGATTTATAGATAACTTGCTTGACCTGGTCATACGTTGTTTTCAGGATTCTATTTTCCAATATTTTTTGATATTGCAGCAGTACTGATATCATTATCATTTGCAGCTAGATTCCGTTTCCAAGAAAAAAAATAGTAACACAAATGGTTTAAGCATCGTTCCAACTGTTGTTTTCATCCTAGGACAATGTATCGGGCATGGTTGACATTTATACTTCCTCCTATTTTTTATATGACGTTGGTTAGTTGAAAATTAATCAATTACATAATAATATTTCTCTAACTATTATATACTCTAACTCTCATATAAACTTATCGTATTTCAATATCACATATTGGTTATATGCATAATATATGTGTAGAAAGACTTATCTTATTTTTTTATTAGAGTATATTTATTATTATGGCGAGAGGTTGAATATGTAAACCATTTTTATTATTTAAAAAATAGAGAACAAACGAACTAGAGGTCGAATATATAAACTATTTTTATTATTTAAAAAATAGAGAAGAAGCGAATAACCTTATCTTTTAAGGCATTTTCATTTGTGTGGCCCGATGTCGAATATGCATACAAGTATGCATGCATGCACTCTCCCGCTAGCTCGATCACAGCTTCCTGCGGCTTTTGCCGTCCACTTCGGGGGCAAAGCAAAAGGAGATACGAGCAGTGAACATCAGCACCGGGCGGTTGAATGGTCAGAAAAGCGCGCTAAAGAGATGCGCGTGTCATCACTCAGCATGGTTTTCTGCCTGTGTAGACCTGTTGTATATACCCCTGCCGATAGCCAACGCCAGGTGAGATGATGATAAGGCAACTTGATCCTAAAGCAATCGAGAGCGTACACAGCACATATACGCTCTGCATGCCACCGTCGTACACTGTATAAATAGGGTCGCATATGCCAGCCGCCGCATGCACAGTTGCACACCTGAAACTAGTCTATCCATCTAGCCATTTGGCTGCTGCTGCTGGTGGTCAAGCTAGTAGTAGACCTTCAACCTAGCCAGCTGCAGATCAGATCACTATAACACCAGAAACTGTGTGATCTCGGTGTGTATATATATATAAGCTTACCGACCTAAGGTTTCTGTCGAGACGCGCGCGGGGTTGCTACCGCGATGGAGGACGACAAGAAGGACCAGGGCAGCAAGTACCGCGGCGTGCGGAAGCGGCCGTGGGGCAAGTTCGCGGCGGAGATCCGTGACCCGGAGCGCGGGGGATCCCGCGTGTGGCTCGGCACGTTCGACACGGCGGAGGAGGCCGCGCGGGCCTACGACCGTGCCGCATTCGCCATGAAGGGCGCCACGGCCGTGCTCAACTTCCCGGGAGAGGCCGGCAGGATGAGCAGTAGTACCGGCTCCTCGTCGTCCTCCATGCCAGCTCCTCCGGCGAATTCATCCGCTTCGGCGGCGGCGTCGAGGAACCGCGGCGGGACCGACACGAGGGAGAAGGTTGAGCTGGAGTACCTCGACGACAAGGTCCTGGATGATCTCCTCGCGGTGGACTACAGAGACAAGAACTACTAGCTATAGTACTGATCCGTCGATCGAGCAAGCGACGACGGTTCTATGGACCTGTCGTATGTATGCTTGCTACTAATAACAGAGGAAGCGTACGTAGGAGGACAATATTCTCCCTAGCTAGCTGGAGCTTCTTCCGATGGATGGTGCATATATATATATATATGTATATATATAGCGTACATGACTCATGATTGTGCAGTGGCACACGTGCAGACTAGTACATGCACGTCGTTGTTCCGGCACACAGTCATGCCCACGAAGATCCCCGAAGCAGAAAGCGCTTGGTTCGGTTCATCGCCCATGGCCATGCATCATCCTCGTAGTACGTTAGCATGGGCGTAGCCGCCATATACATTACCGTATATTATACTCTTTCAAGGGCTGCAGCGGCAATTGATGATACTCCTCCCTCCTTTACAAAATACACGGTACTGTATTTTTATACTGATTAAACTCTTGTTGTCTTGTCTTGTTCATGTTTGGTCATGCAATGAACGCGAATCTCCCGTACGTTCAAATACTTCGTTTTCTCGCATAAAGGTTATGATTGACTGTGAATAATCCAATTTGGAAAAGACAAATATGGCCTTCTGGCCTTATCTGAATGATGCTGCGATTAATTACTTGCTACTAGCTATAGCATCCATGAAAACGGTAAGCCGAAGCGGCGGCAACTGCATGCAAGCGACGCTGGGCCGCCGGCAACTGCATGGAAGCGACGCTGGGCCGCCGGCAACTGCATGGAAGCGACGCTGGGCCGCTGATGGGCCGTGTAGGAAGTGCGGTGTGGTGCGTGGGCCGCAGAACGGAGGCTTCGCCCGCACGCCGCGAAGGAGAAACGGATAGAATCGCGTGGCAAATGCAGTGCGACTGGGCGAGATATCAGATCATGCCACGGTGGATTTACCGCCGCGCAGATCGGGATAGCTCTGTTTCGATAGTCTGTTATCACAGACTCACAGTATCGCGATCCGTGCCGGTGTTTGGCAACTAACCGTGCGTTGCGTACGTAGCTCGTTCCTATAACAAACTCGGGCTCTACCCTGTTCCGATCTGTTATAAGCATCGTGTTGGATCGTACTCAGTCGCAGCCGCCCCAACGCAACGCGGCAGCAGGCACGCCATGGCGAGGCAGGATCAGCAGCTGCAGGTGCTGAACGCGCTCGACTCGGCCAAGACGCAATGGTACCACTTCACGGCGATCGTCGTCGCCGGTATGGGGTTCTTCACCGACGCCTACGACCTCTTCTGCATCTCGCTCGTCACCAAGCTGCTTGGCCGCATCTACTACACCGACCCCACCAAGGCCAGCCCCGGCACGCTGCCGCCCAACGTCGCGGCCGCGGTGAACGGCGTCGCGCTCTGCGGCACCCTCGCCGGACAGCTCTTCTTCGGATGGCTCGGTGACAAGCTTGGCCGCAAGAGTGTCTACGGGATGACGCTGCTGCTCATGGTGATCTGCTCCATCGCCTCCGGGCTCTCCTTCTCGCACACGCCGACGAGCGTCATGGCAACGCTTTGTTTCTTCCGGTTCTGGCTCGGCTTCGGCATCGGCGGTGATTACCCTCTGTCCGCGACCATCATGTCCGAGTACGCCAACAAGAAGACCCGCGGTGCCTTCATCGCCGCCGTCTTCGCCATGCAGGGCTTCGGCATCCTCGCCGGCGGTGTTGTCACGCTCGCCATGTCGGCGGGGTTCCAGTCTGCGTTCCCGGCCCCGGCGTACGAGGTCAATGCCGCGGCGTCCACCGTGCCGCAGGCCGACTACGTGTGGCGCATCATCCTGATGCTCGGCGCGTTGCCGGCTATACTGACGTACTACTGGCGGATGAAGATGCCGGAGACGGCGCGGTACACCGCGCTTGTCGCCAAGAACGCTAAGCAGGCCTCGTCGGACATGGCCAAGGTGCTGCAGGTGGAGATTGAGGTGGAGGCGGAGAAGCTGGAGGACATCACGAGGGCCAAGGACTACGGCCTCTTCTCGGCGCGGTTCGCCAAGCGCCACGGCGCACACCTTCTAGGCACGGCGGCGACGTGGTTCCTCGTCGACGTCGCGTACTACAGCCAGAACCTGTTCCAGAAGGACATCTTCACCAGCATCCACTGGATCCCCAAGGCGAAGACCATGAGCGCGCTCGAGGAGGTGTTCCGCATCTCACGCGCGCAGACGCTCATCGCGCTCTGCGGCACCGTGCCAGGCTACTGGTTCACCGCCTTCCTCATCGACGTCATCGGCCGCTTCAAGATCCAGCTCCTGGGCTTCGCTGGGATGACGGCGTTCATGCTCGGCCTCGCCATCCCGTATTACCACTGGTCCATGCCCGGCAACCATGTCGCCTTCGTCGTCCTGTACGGGTTCACCTTCTTCTTCGCCAACTTCGGGCCGAACGCGACGACGTTCATCTTGCCCGCCGAGATCTTCCCGGCGCGTCTCCGGTCTACCTGCCACGGCATCTCCGCCGCGTCCGGCAAGGCCGGCGCGATCATAGGAGCGTTTGGTTTCCTCTACGCGGCGCAGCCACAGGACAAGGTGCATGTGGACGCGGGGTACAAACCGGGGATCGGCGTGAGGAACGCGCTGTTTGTGCTCACTGGATGCAACCTCCTTGGGCTCTTCATGACATGGATGCTCGTGCCGGAATCGAAAGGGAAGTCGCTCGAGGAGATGTCCGGCGAGGCCGACGACGAGGAAGCTTCTGCCAATGGTGCCAACGCCGTCACCCAGTCTCGGTGTTGAGATGGTGTAATCCTTCAGGACGCGACGACGACGAACACATCCATGCGAAGCTCGTACTTGTAGCGTCATAGGAAATATAATACTCCCTACTTGTAACTATCATAATTATATTAGTACTTGCTTTTAGGTATGCATTAGGACTTCTTTTTTGTAAGTTGATCCCGTACTTTTAATCTGAGTACTTAATTCAGGGAAAGAAGTTTGCTCGTCTTTCGAGCTTCAGAAAAAAAGCACCATATTTTACTAAACATATGGTTCCCATTTCTTTTGCACGTACGTGTGCCATGCAGGTATTCTTGTGCACATACGTGTGCCTGTATTCTTTAATTCCACTTCGCATGCCTGTGCAAGGCAGGATATAGCTGAAGTGTCTCCATTTCGTTACTGGGATTGAATTCTGCTGCTAACTCCTGTTAAGTATATATGTGTTCGTGCCGAGATGCGGACGTACGTGGCGTGAACACGTCGAATCGTCTGGAAGGTTTGTTTAGCTTCAGTAAAGAACGATTGACTTTTTTTGCATGGCTTGAGGTGTGCGCGCCAGGGGCCGTGGGGTTCGATCAGCTCCGACGCGTCCGTACGGGTGCGGACGTGCCAGTCAATTTGACCCTATAATTGACAAGAAAGTGACATAAGCAGGTCCGATATAGGCGCTCGCTATCGGCTGGCTACCGATAGGATCGGGATGCTCTTCGATCGGCTGGGAAGCCGATGTGGATAGGTATCGATGAGAGATTGATCGCAGAGCCGATGGAGAAACCATGGTATACTCAGGAGATAGCTAGACGCACAGGATCCCTCCGGACAGCTAAACAGTGATTCATTGGCTGGAAAAACCGATGAAGACACATACGGGCTAAATAAGGAATAGTATAAGAAGGCATAGGCTGCAAAGCCGATACCGCTCTGAATATGACGGTACGAGACCCGTCGCCCACCGTGATAGCGCCATTAACACCGAACCGCGAAGATCGGACCTAATCAAGACAGTACGAGACCAGGGCTAGCGGCAATGATATGGAGGATGCCAGATCGGCTATGTCGTAGCAAGGATAGGAACGAACCCATCGGCTAGCTGAGCCGATGAGGGGACGCCTCTCTGAAGGCGGGTGCGTATCGGCTGGAAGACTGATACGCTCGGTGTTACGCGTTAAGAGACACCTCTAAAGGCTGATGCGTATCAACCAAGGGGCCGATGCGCTGGGCGTGAAGCTCAGAGCATGGATAACTCATCGGCTAGCACTTCGATGATACGCCGTGCAGAAGACTATAGGCCTGAGGCTCGATCTACCGTCGGTAGCCCCGTAGGTCGGACATAACCGATGCAGCACAAAACTGACGACGACAGAGGGAGCTTAATGGGCCGATAGGTCTAGCACGGACGTGATGCGATACGTCTGATCGCTCTAAGAGGTCGGACCTAACCGATGCAGCCTCAGACAGAGCAAGACATATCGGGATGGTAGCAGGACTTACCCCTTCGCCGGAGATTGAACTTAACTGATGCAGCCCCGCGTCAAGACCCAGAACCCACCGGTAAAACCTAGATGAACTAGGGTGGCGATGCGCCGAGATTGTATATTGATCGAGGGATAGATTACATATTCCTAGGGGATTTATATTTATACCCTGGATTTACAGGCAGAGCCCGACACATCTACGACCATCGGACATTATTTTCTAATAAGAACAAAGAAAAATATTCCTAAAGAAAACTAACCAGCTAAACCTTTCTAATTAAGGTAAGCTTACAATTTATAAACACAAACATCCTGTCGTGAAGTCCACAGCTCTTCCACAAACCCGGTTCCATCTAAATAATCTTCTAATTTGAAACTGAGTCTTCCTTCGCTGCAATTTGATCGGCTTATACACTATAGCAATCGGACATTCTTTTACTCAAGCCGATCCTTTTCCTTTCTTTCCTCGGGCTTCTCGGACCTGACCCCGATTGGATAATTTCCTGTCTTCAAGCCGATCCAATCTTATACTAATCTGATCGGCTTTTCTATAGTTTCGATCGGATTCGTCTGAGTATCTCTATCGACCGATGACTGAATTAAACTCTCCATCGAAGCTCTCAGCCAATTAGCTTTAGCACCATCCGATCGTCCAAATTTTAACGTTAATAATATGTCACCGTTGATTACTTTAATTTAACAATATGTCTACTATGTAAAATGTAAATTTATATAGTAGACATATACACACCATACTCTCAGCCTCCTAAGACATACTTAAGAAGAAGGTGCATATCTAATCTAAAACTCACTTACTCGTATGCGTAATAATTATGATAATCTAAGATAAAGTCATAACTTATAACTTTAGTTTTAATCATCAATAAAGTCTAATAGTCCTATTATAATTTTAACTTTGACTATAATGATCCAATAAAGATGTACAAAAGTCCATTACTATGCTTAGAATGCAACATATTTTGATAATATGGCACTGTTTTCTAAAAAGGATAAGAAGTCAAATTTTGAAGATGAATAATATCCAGTGCCACGTATTTCGATGTACTTTTGAATTGTAATTTAAAAAAACTAGGTATACCTAAATCTGACCTCCAATTCACGCCATCTAAATTCAATTCATAGCACCATGCCATATATTACTTTGTTGTTTTTTACTTGACCTAGAAGATGCCGTGTATTGCAACGGAAAAAAAACTAAAATTACGATGAATGATTTGGGTTTAATTCTCTTTGATTTGAGCCAAACATATTCTCTACATAGAGGTAACTTGTTGAAAATAAAAATAGTCTGTTTACAAATGAAATCACTAAAAATACGTCAAGGAACGCGGATGGATGATGACGACGAGCGGAAGATAAGAGGGGGAGGCATAGAGGAAGGGTGAGGAGGCCGGGCGGGCCACGAGTTGAACGGCAGCAGGAAGGACGTGAGCTCGCCGACGGCGTCGGAGAGCTTCTTTGACTTTGAGGTGGGCTTGGAGAGCCCGGACGTGCGCCCAGCGAGGACTGCGTGGCGGGCTAGTGCCGAGGTAGACGAACGCCAGTGAACCCGGGGAGCCACGGGCGTGGAGAGGTGCGCCGGCGACAGCAGCGGGCGCGCAAGGTGGAGCGCGAGCGCATCTAGGTGGGGGGACGCGCGGAGGGCGTGGAACACCCCCTCCGCCCGCGACAGCGCCTCGTTGGCCGGGACGTCGCCAGCCTCCGTACGCGGATCCATCTGGGCTCACCGACGCGCAGCCGCGGATCGGGACGGCGTCGGACGCGGACGGAGGAAGCTTCGACGGACGAAACACGCATGTGACGAACGGAATCGCTATTCCTTTCTGTAACACTTGAGATAGAGATACGTGTCCAAACACGCATGTGACAATCTCTATATCTCTACATGTCCCAACTAAACAAATATGTAGTTTTACCAAACACATCAATGATGATGCTTGTCCAAACTCCAAATTCCTAACCAAGACCGCCTGGCCCAGGACCAGCCCAATGATACGGGCCAAGCTAGGCAACATACGTGAACCGAATGCACCCGTACGTCCACCACCGTCGCCGACGACTCAAGGCACGCACCTCACATATTCAACACATATCATCGCACACGTATACGCACTCGTCCTACATACGCAATCATCGGACCATGGTGCTTCTAGTTTGATCGAAAAATATGTGTGTACGTACAGATTCCTCTCACCCTCTCTCTAAGTTTTTAGTTAATCTTACCCTCTCTTCATAGGTCTCTCAAGTCAATCTCTTACCATATCGATTGCGACTGATTAACAAGTTAAAAAAACCCCGAATGATTAATCATATGGGCAGTTTTCAGCTTCCAGCCCTCATGTAGTGTCAATAATCCACACAGCTGACGCCTGACTGCGGTACGAAGAGTCTAAAACCTGCGTGCTGATTCTTATGGCCCCAAAGTTCCGATTTTGATGTCATTCTCTTCAGTAATCAGTACCAAGATGAAATTCGATTCAGTACTGTAGATGCCAAGCGAGCCAAGAGAATCAATCAGTCAACGAACAGGACGAATGGAGTACTAGACAAATGGAGAAGTCACATGTCGTCGCTTCAAAACAATTTCCTGAACAACTGGCAATTCCATGTCCATCGCAATTTTCAAACCACTGAGGCTAAAATACACTGCTTTCTTTCAAAATGCAGGAAAAGTTCACAAATTCTTCAATAATACACATCTCACGTATAAACTACTCACTATTTGAAATTTCTAGAAAATTTAAGCCAGAGAAACTACCATTCGCACGGAAGCGACGACCAGAGTTGTTACGGTTGGGAAAAGAGAAGACAACAGTACAGCTCCAATGGTTACCGGCAACCACTCTCTGCATCACTCGCGCGGTCAAACGGTCAAACTAATTCGGATAGGCCGCCTCCTCGTCGTCGGCGACCTCCTGAGATATCACCTCGAGCGACTTGCCCTTGGACTCCGGGACGAGCAGCGTCATGATCGTCCCGAGGAAGTTGGTGCCGGCGAGCACGAAGAGCGCGTTCTTGATGCCAATGCCCTTCGGGTACCCAGGCTCCGGCTTGTGCTGGTCCTGCGCCGCGTAGAGGAACCCGAACGCGCCGATGATGGCGCCGGCTTTTCCAGCCGCCGCGGAGATGCCGTGGCATGTAGACCGCAGCCGCGCGGGGTATATCTCCGCCGGCACGATGAAGGTGGTGCTGTTGGGCCCGAAGTTGGCGAAGAAGAAGGTGAAGCCGTACATGACGATGAAGCCGGTGTGGTGGCCGGGCGTCGTCCAGTGGTGGTAGGGGATGGCGAGGCCGAGCATGAACACGGTCATCATGAAGAAGCCCATGATCTGGATCCAGAACCTCCCCATGATCTCGATGAAGCTGACGGTGAACCAGTACCCCGGGATGGTGCCGCAGAGCGCGATGAGCGCCTGAGCGCGGGAGATGCGGTAGAGCTCCTCGAGCGAGTTCATGGTCTTCGCCGGCGGGATCCACCCGACCTTGCTGAAGATGTCCTTCTGGAACAGGTTCTGGCTGTAGAAGGCGATGTCGAGCAGGAACCACGTGCTGGTGGTCGCCAGGAGGTGCAGCCCGTGGCGCCGCAGGAACTGGCGCGAGAAGAGCCCCCACTCCTCGCCGCCGACGGCTACCGTGTCGACGCGGCCCGCGCTCTCCTCGATCTCGGTGTGCAGCACCTTGGACATGTCGGCCGCGGCCTGCTTCGCGTTGCGGGCGATGAGCGCCGTGTACCGCGCCGTCTCGGGCATCTTCATGCGCCAGTAGTAGGTGAGAGCCGCCGGGACGGTGCCGAACATGAGGATGATGCGCCACACGTAGTCGGCCTGCGCGACGAGAGACGCGGCGGGGTTCTCGGAGTACGACGGCGCGGGGTACGCGTGCCGGAATCCCGCCGATACGGTGAGCGCGACGATGGCGCCGAAGAGGATGCCGAACCCCTGCATGGCGAACACGGCGGCGATGAAGGCGCCGCGCGTCCTCTTGTTCGCGTACTCCGACATGATGGTGGCGCTGAGCGGGTAGTCGCCGCCGATGCCGAAGCCGAGCCAGAATCGGAAGAAGCAGAGCGTCGACACGACGCCCTTGGCCGTGTGCCCGAACGAGAGCCCGGACGCGACCGAGCACACGACCATCAGAATCAGCGTGAAGCCGTAGACGCTCTTGCGTCCGAGCTTGTCGCCGAGCCATCCAAAGAACAGCTGCCCGGCGAGCGTGCCGCACAGCGCGACGCCAGTCACGGCGGCCGACACGTTGGGCGGGAGCGCGCCGGGGGTGTCCTTCGAAACGTCGGTGTAGTAGATACGGCCGAGCAGCTTGGTGACGAGAGAAATGCAGAAGAGGTCGTAGGCGTCGGTGAAGAACCCCATGCCGGCGATGACGATGGCCATGAAGTGGTACCATTGCGTCTTTGCCTGGTCGAGTGTGCTCAGCACGTTGAGCTGCCCTCCCGCCATGCTGTCTGTGCTCTTTGAGCTCTCCTCTGATCTGCTCTTTTCCTTTGCTTTGCCTCTGAACTCACTCTACTGGATGCAGATATATACATGGCTACGCTTGCAGGTCCGGTTCAGACTAGTCAACTCTGAGCTAGCTCCTCTTGCCGTCGTTCTTATCACAAGAGGGGTTGGAAGTCTTTGGTCTTCGTTCTTCCCGCGTTTGGACCAGTACTTTATCGGCACATCTTCATCAACCAGACAACGGCTGTTCATAGCTTCTCTCTCTTTTTTTTCCGCGCTAAACTATATATTTTTTATAGAATAGTTACTTTAAAAAATTATATTAATTTATTTTTCACGTTTTTTAACTAATACTTAATTAATCATACGTTAATCTATCACTTGTTTCACTTCCGGTTTTCATTAGCAGGTTGAAACAGAGCAACGACAGGCCGCCGAACGAGAACCAAGTAGGTTGAAACAAAGCAACGTCAGGCCGAACAAGAACCAATTAATTATGGTGAATGGTACGTACATTTGGATTAATGGATGGGCTTGGAGATTAGCAACCGCATGCCGTGTTTGTTCAACCGGTTAGCCGATAGTTCTGACTGAACATTCTTTCTCTGCTATTGAAGTTTTCATTGTTGAACTCTGTCCATGGCATTTCGCAGAGCATGGTTGGCTGCACTACTGGCTCAATAAAATCCAGTTCATAAGCGTCCTTAGGTAGAGTGGACACACAGCTCGCAAACAGTAGTTGCAGTACACAAGGGGCCTCCCCCTCTTCAATTCTCTTCTTCTTGGTTAGCTAATAAGATCTGGCATGTCTCCATCAAGTTTTGGTGCTGAAATTGACACGGGGCTGAAACTTCAGCTAGAGACCAAACCATGTCCCTTTCGTTACAACAATCGAAGAGAGTCGAGAAATTTCCAGCCAGCTTCTTTACGATGAACTCTAGCAAGCAACTTGACAAGCATATGCCCTAGCGAGCTACTACTGAGAGGTGTAAGTTCTTTGCATGGCTCGTGACGAAGAACAGGATATGAACAGTGGAGGAAGCTAGCTGCCCGTGGTTGGTCACATGGATCAAACATTCATCTCCTTGCCGGTTGCTGTTGCTCCAGGTCAACATGGAAGGAGATTTTAGAACCAGCGGGCTGGCTAGCTGTGCGTGGATGGTTACATAAGAGAACTGCACCTCGTGACTTCAGCCCCATCGACCCATGTTCGACTCTATCGCGATCACCCCTTGTTAATTAACACTAAGCTCCTCTTTCGTTGTCCCGTGTGGATGATTGCACCAAATTTTTCAGCCTTTTTGTGGTAAGAAAATGTTCTACCCACTTTGCCACGACAACCCGGAGACAATTAGCAAAGGTTAAGGAAATAAGTGAACATGTTGTCTAGCGGGACCAAAAAATATACATTCCTAACTTTTAAAAATATCCCCTTTATATAAAAAGACAAATATCCTACCTTTTAATAAAAAGGAAGTGGCTCCACCACAGGGTTACTACATGTCTTGGAATTTGGGAATATTTTTAGTCGTTAGTCAATTGAGACCTAAAAGAGATGTGAGATATACTCTTATTTAAAAATGAATCTATTTTTATCACTCAAATTTTAGAATATAAAGTAATTTCTCAACCTACTTCTTATCTTAACCAATTATAATAATTTCTATTTAATTTTTTACCTCCTTTCTATTCTCAACTAATCACAGTATTTTTTTATTATTTTTATATACTTTTTAAATGATATTTTAGGATGTAGATAATAGAAATTATATGGAACAAAATATAACCTTCAACTCTCCAAGGAAAAAAAAGCTCATCATTAATATCTCCTTACCAAGAAAACTAAAGATCTTTTGTACCTACTGAATGAGCTGGTTTCAGCGTTACACACACGATGGACTCAGTCACCTATGAAACAAGCTCAATTATGTGTATGTGGTACTCCTTAATTACATCTCCAGTAGACCCGCCCCTATTTATAATTTAAGTGATAAGGTAAAAAAAACGATTCAGCAAGTCTTTACCTAAGCCTCTAAATAAGAAGACCCTCAAATCTTCTTTTCAAGCCCCATTTTCATTGGTCTTTCACAAGTCTCTACTCGATGGCTGCGAATATTTCTCTCAAACTTACCCGCACGCAGGGCACGGATTTCTCACATTTAAAAATTAAAACATATTGTTATTAAAATTTTGTTATTTTGTTTTTTAGAAGTTTCGGTAGTACATCTGCTGCTATTGAATTTAGTTATTAGTTGTAGATAGTTGATTTAGGTTTATACTAGAAGGAGATAGATCAGTTTTGTTTTTCTTATAACTTTTTATAGCTGATATAGTTTATTTATATTGAAATAGAGGAGAAAAGAGAAATAAGAGCCTGTTAATGTTAAAGTCATTTTCATCAGAAAACAAAGATAACCTCCAATTAATCTTGAAGGCACTAAAATAGAGACTATTGCAATAAAGATGCTCTTCTGTCACCACAAGACAAGTTGCCTGACTAAGAGGATGGGTGACCCAAATCGCCAGATTTTCGACGCTACTACACGTTCTGTCAGCTGCCACCGCGAGTCAGAGAAAACGATGGGTTGACAGGAACGAAGTTAAATCACGGCGACCGCTGACCACCTCGTCCGGGGGCGACCAGCGGATGAGCCCAACCCAGCAGGCAGCAGCCGAGAGGAGGACGTACGACTACAGCAGAGCGCCCCGCGCCCCACGGTGACCAAGCAGAAAGGCGATCAGCCGCCACCGCCAAGTCACGAGACGACCGGCGGATTCCTCGTGCGCGCACTCCCGCGGACTCGGGGATCCCTCACGCGCCGTCAGCCCGACAGGCCGGGCCGGGCGGTTCCCCGCGTTGATTACGCAATTCCCAGCAGCCGCGCAGGCCGGACCGGCCCACGATAGCCTCGTTGCCCCCTTGGTGGGTGTCGGCTCGTTTACTGGCAGAACCGCGCCGCGGACCAAGCCCAACGCATTCCGCGACGCCGCGCAGGGCGTGAGCGTAACGAGGCGGCTTGATCCTGAGTTGCGCCACCGTAAGGCCGTCTATCACTGGCCCAGTAAATACTTTGGCCTCTGCCACCTTCAGAGTCTTCAGACGCGGCAATTCTTCCCGTTTGATCCTGCGGGTGGGTATTGGACCGTTTTACGTGAAATTTTCATAAAATCTTCCTCCATTTTACACTGTAAGGCATTATAACTTTTTTTCTAAGTTTAAATTTTAAGTTTAACAAAATTTATAGAAAAATATAGCAATATTTTCAACCCAAAACCAATTGCACTGTTGACCCGTTTTAAAGATTAACTACGAATTTAACCGTACTTTCTTAAGTTTACTCATTTAATCTCTTTTTTAAAAAACAAAGATCAGATTTGACACTATTATGTGAAGGCAACTGTAACTCAAGATAGAAATGTTGTCTGCACCTTTGCTCATTTGAGCCTAGTTTGTTTGGTACGTTGTACTGGTGTTGACTCTACATATCTCTTTCATTTTGCCCAATAAATACCAGTGTTTGACTCTAGATACCTCTTTCATTTTGCCTCTGCCGTCGCCCATGGAAACCCTAGTGTAGCCGCGTGCTCATTCTGGTTGAAGTCGACATTGTCATAGTTGTATAAGGTCAATCCTTCCCAAAATTCATTCTGTATTTTTTTGTAAATCCAATAGTATGGTTGAAATAGGGTCAGATGGCCCCTTCTTTATTGAAAAGAAGAGTCAAATGAGCAAAATTGTAAAAATAAGGTCAATTAGTAATTAGCTTTTAAAATAGGATCAACCATACAATTTTTTTCAAATAAACATGCTATTAAAATATATTCAATGTTGTATCTAACTAAACTAATTCGGTATAAGTAGATATTGTTACATATTTTTTTATAAATTTAGTTAATCTTAAAGAGAGGTTTGACTTACAATAAAGTGAAAACATCTGAAGAAGAATTCTTGAAAAAAAGTCCTTACTCCTAAGGGGAATTGTGAAAGTAAATGCAATTCAGTACTGCTCATTTGTCAACGTATGTTCTCATTGGTTGAGCCATGTCTGGTAAGACATCGAAAAAAAAATAAATTAAAAAATATAAAACTTTTATATTTGTAATATTATTAGTGATTTAAAAGATAAGAGAAAAAAATAAAGTTAGATAAAAAATTCCAAAATTTTTGTCTTAAAGATTTAAATTTTAGTTACGGTAGATAAGTCCAAATGCAAATGATGAACATGTGAGAATGCTCGCAAACTCAAAGTCTACATATTAGAGAACTAAGACAAGGCAAGACAAGCGATTATGTACCAGTGCGTGGCCTTTTGCAGGGAAAAGAACTTCTTAGGGGTTATTCGGTTCATAGGATTTTTAAAGGATTATTATAGAAACTAAAATGTTATGATCTTTTTCTATATGTACCATTTGTTTCACAAGAATATACCTTAGCCAATTCCTAAGATTTGTATTCATTGGACCTTATTACATAGAATTCTTAGGATGAGATGAGAGTTTTTGGAAAGAAAAAAAAGATTGGAGTGCACACTACATTATTATTCTTTACTTCCCTGTGTGTCAGAAGTATTACATAAACGCATATACAATGCTTGGAATACCGTATACTTAAGCGATACGAAAATAAACATCTAAGAATAGATCCGGGTACGATAAGCACCACCTATCCATGTGTAAAGCCTATGTTTTTCGCCTAAGAAAAATTATTTACAAAATTTAAGTCCTTTGGATTTGTTAAAGAGCATGCCAACATATGGATTTTAAATTCTCTTAGAATCCTTCCAAACATTCATCGAAATTCCCTAAATTTAAATATCAAATTTGAATTTGAATTTAAACATTCAAAATTTTCTTTTCAAAATATTTCTAGAAATTAGGAAACACTATTGTTCATCTATGCTACCGTTCCTCTTTTTCAACCTGCACAGCCTGCTTTTCCCCCGTACAGCCTAGTTTCACATGGCCCATGGCTCGTTTCCTTGCTCTCAATTGTGCTACCGCGCGCACCCATAAATTAATCGTGCTGGCCAATAGGTCGGGTCTACCCGACAACCGCGCCGTTCATAATCACTCGACACGTTGAGGCATGGCCATCCCCTACCTTCGGCACACCTCCCATGCTTCTCATGTGCTCGGGCAACTGTGACATAGAATATGTCATCTGCTGCCTCGCATGACCACACTTCTCTATAGCGCCAGCCTTGTCAGCCTCGCGTCGCCCTCGTCTGCTCGCATAGGCCCAATAGACGTGGCTATCTCTCATCGATCGCATTGCACTATCCCTATGCTGCACCACACTTGCTGCCATTGCATTCATCGTGTCATGTCACCAGTAGCCACATCACCTCTCTTCCTCTTCTGGCTGGCATCATCATGGTGCCATCCCATGTGATGCCGCCTCGCATCGCTCTATACTACCCCGTGCCGCGCCGCAATGATATCTGCTTTGTCCGGGCCTCGACAAGCGCACACACTTCCTCTGTTCCATCCCATCCTATCCCTGGTGCCATGTTGCTTGTACTCTCTCTCCTCCTCGCTTTGGCTAGCACCATCATGGTGCCACATCTCGCTCTGCCACTTCACGCTGCACTGCACGGTCACCCGGTGCCCACACCTGTATTGTGCCACACAGTGTGTCTCCGTAGTCGCCATGCACACCCTTGCATCTATAAAATGGCCAGGAGCCCTCTGCCTTGCCTTGCACCATTCGGACCCCCTTTGAGCTCCCACATGACCACCACCTCCCCTTTTTTCCCTCTCTTCGTCGAGCGCCATTGCTATCACCCCTTTTCTCGTTCTCTAAGGTAGTACCTCCAATTTTCTCTCTCGCTCTCTTCCTATCTTCACATTGCCTCCAACCAAATCCAAACCTAGCCACCTCCACCTCACATTTGGTCGTCGTCGGTGACTAAATGGTGCATTCCCATTGAAGTCCATTGCCGCTCGTTGTTAGCCACCTCCCATCCTTCTAGACCAAATCCAAGCCATCCACATTTATCCTTCACTCGATGCTCTAGTGACCGCGGTTCATCAAGAATTGCTGTCGTTCGCTCCACACTAGCTGTTGATTTTCCCTCCGGTCTTCCCTCCTCGTTCAGCGACCATGTGGCTAGCACACGACAACCATGTCGGAAGACCGTGGGTTCATCGTGCCAATACGACATGCCCGCCTCGGTTCAACCAGGTTTTGGGCTTGCCTACGAAGCCAAAAGGTTCCGACCTCATTTTCTTAGCCTAACAACACTCGCCTGAGCTCGTTAACTTACCTACTAGAGAAATAAAAGTCTAGCTTATCTCAATCACCCTGGCTTCACTTGTCAGCCTCTGATTCAAATATTTTTTAGATAATATTTAATTCCTTGTCTATAATGTAGAAAATGATTTAATCTTCTAAAATTTATATCTTTTTAAAGCCATTCAACTCTCATAGTTTTTCTAAAAGTGAGATTCATCTAATGGTATTATTAGTTATATATATATATATTATATTCTGATTATATTTCTTTTTGCATATTGTTGTTTTGTACTACATAGTAGCTGACGTTGAGGAGCTGTCAATCAAGGAGTTCATCGAAGCAAACCAAAACTAAGACAAATCACACCTTAATCATGTTGATCCTATATTTTTAAATTAAAAATTATTTTATCTATGAAGCATATATGTTTAGGTACATGATACCAGTCGTGAATCGCTAATTAGTCCGATAGACCTTGAACCCGTTTGTTACACATACCCTCCTTGTTTGTTTATGATCCTATACCCTTATTGCCTTTTTGTTGTCCTAGCGCTTGTGCTCAGCAAATCATGAGTATCGATGACACCCCTATCACTTAAAACTTATCGATGCGATAAAATGAATTTTAAAAATATGTTAAAATATTGATACTCATGATCGAGAGCTGTGCAAAATAAAATGTCTTTATTAAACTTGGTCATGGGTAGTCATCGGCTGTGTGGCTTGACTCTTGCATGGCATATAAGGACCAATACCTTAGACATCTGGGATGCATCTGTAGGACCCTGAGTATGAAAAGTCTAAGACTTGCTTGGTACTTAGTTTAGGACCCGTTCAATTGACCACTGGTTATCCTAGGGTTTCTTCGAAAAGGATTTATCGTGAACCTCTCCTCACCATGTGTATCTGATCAATACGTACTATGTGTTTGGAGTAAGCTCGCGTCGCGTGGGTAAAGCGTGCACACTTTGCAAATGTTATAATTTGTTTGAACAACCGTGCTTACGGTTACAGGTGAATGAGAAGTGATCTCTCTAGCGTAGTCTTGTATTTGAAAAAGTTTTGTGAAAAAATTATTGTGGTATGAGAATCGTTATTACAACCAGCTTACATGGTCGGTGGAAGACCTAAGTGGCATAAAACAGGACTATGTGATATGGAATGTTGCTTGGCACAAGAAATGGAGATTAAATAAGATAAATTTGAGTTGTGATTAAAAAAGAAAAATAAATTAAAAGCATAGAAATAGAAGTAACATCTAGAACCGTATGTTCCAAATCAAAATCGAGACAAGTCGTTGCAGAGCAACATGTGGAATGGGTTGAGACACAAGTCTCTTCCCAATAAATATGGTGAGTTGTTGTCAAGTAACTCATAGAATGGATTGAGATGTGAGTTCTTTTCGATAACTTAAAAATCACACTTAGAATTTGCAAAGTTGATTTTAAAACATACTTGATTGCAAAACAAAAGCAAACCCTTCTTGATAACTTTGCATGCCACATTAATTCTTATGAATTGCTGAGTATCTCCTATATCACCATTGCTATTATTATCTTTGACTCAGAAAAACTATACGATGAAGACTCAACCTTAAAGGATTTCCTTTAGCAGCAAGTGGTGTACGAAGCCTCTAGGGTTTCGATATAGGACCCAAGTTGTGCTTATGGGTTTAGCTCGACATTTACTTATGTTATTATCTTTTTCTTGGTGTAGCGTTGTAAGCATGAGCTTTGTTCACGGCTGCATCCTATATATTAAATTTTATCAATAAATAAAATATGGTTTTGGTGATGATCTACTTATATGTACTAGTTGAATTCTTAGCACTGCTACCAATGTGGCAGTATAAGCGTACTACTCCTGTTGATTTACTTATTAGTTAATAGGAGAGGACATCACACCATGTTAGGTTAGACTATCGTGATTTCTACTTGAAAAAAGATCAACCCCGTATATCTAAAAGAAGAGAGCATCGAATCAAAAAGTTAGAGAGAAATCAAGCTACATTAAGTTTGTCGTAAGGAGGGTTATATTTATAACCACCAACTACTATCGCCAACTACAATTTTTGCTAATTCCACCGAGTCTAGTTGATACTAAGTTAAATATCTCTCTTGATTTGTATTTAGTGTAGTAGGGCCATTACCTAAACCGGAAACGTATATACTTTGTATTTGATTTATCTTTGTAGTTCTATAGAAATCTTGATATTAGATGAATTTTACGTTTCTGAATATCCTAGTTAGCATCTAACTCTTCAATACTATGATTTAGAAATCGTATGAACACAACAAGCCCCTTATTATTATAGATAAACTTTTCGTGCGCAAAACCATTAATTACACTACACCAAAACGGTTAAACATACACGCAATGCGACATGAGAAATTCAGACAAAATGTCCACACCAACAAATTAAGCTGCACGTATACACCGATGCAAATACGCGTATGTATAGATAGATATTGATATGTGTGTCCAGGCTCCAACACACTAGCTAGACATCACCCGAGGCTTCGTCACCGACGGTCTCCTTTGACATCTCCTCCAGCGACTTGCCCTTGGACTCCGGCACGAATAGCGACATGAGCATGCCCAGGAAATTGGTGCCGGCGAGCACGAACAGCGCGTTGCGGATACCAATACCGCGCGAGTAACCCACGTCGGGCTTGTGGGGATCCTGCGCCGCGTACAGGAACCCAAACGCGCCAATGATCGCACCTGCCTTCCCGGCGGCGGCGGAAATGCCGTGGCACGTCGACCGGAGCCTCGCCGGGAAAATCTCCGCCGGCACGATGAAGGTGGTGCTGTTGGGCCCGAAGTTGGCGAAGAAGAAGGTTAAGCCGTAGAGCACGACGAAGCCGGTGTGGTGCGCCGGTTGCGTCCAGTGGTCGTACGGCACGCCGAGCGCGAGCATGAACACGGTCATCATGAAGAAACCCATGATCTGGATCCAGAACCTTCCGACGATGTCGATGAAGGCGACAGTGAACCAGTAGCCCGGGACGGTCCCGCAGAGCGCGATGAGCGCCTGGGCGCGGGCGATGCGGTAGAGCTCCTCGAGTGCGTTCATGGTCTTCGCCGGCGGGATCCACCCGACCTTGCTGAAGATGTCCTTCTGGAACAGGTTCTGGCTGTAGAAGGCGATGTCGAGCAGGAACCACGTGCTGGTGGTGGCTAGCAGGTGCAGCCCGTGGCGCTGCAGAAACTGCCGCGAGAAGAGGCCCCACGTGTCGCCGGCGACCACGTCCGGCTGCTCCTCGATCTCGGTGTTGAGCACCTTGGCCATGTCTGCCGCCGCCTGCTTCGCGTTGCGGGCGATGAGCGCCGTGTACCGCGCCGTCTCGGGCATCTTCATCCGCCAGTAGTAGGTGAGAGCCGCCGGGATGGTGCCGAACATGAGGATTAACCGCCACGTGAAATCGGCCTGCTGCACGAGCGACGCGGCAGGGTTCTGAGCGTACGACGGGGCCGGGTACGCGTTACGGAAGCCGGCCGAGACGACGAGCGCGACGATGGCGCCGAAGAGGATGCCGAAGCCCTGCATGGCGAACACGGCGGCGATGAAGGCGCCGCGGGTCTTCTTGCTCGCGTACTCGGACATGATGGTGGCGCTCAGCGGGTAGTCGCCGCCGATGCCGAAGCCGAGCCAGAAGCGGAAGAAGCAGAGCGTCGCTATGACGCCTTTGGCCGTGTGGCCAAACGAGAGACCCGACGCGATGGAGCACACCACCATGAGGATGAGCGTGAATCCGTAGACGCTCTTGCGGCCGAGCTTGTCGCCGAGCCAGCCGAAGAAGAGCTGTCCGGCGAGCGTGCCGCAGAGCGCGACGCCGGTCACGGCGGCCGACACGTTGGGCGGGAGCGCGCCGGGGTTGGGCTGGGTGATGTCGGTGTAGTAGAGGCGACCGAGCAGCTTGGTGACTAGTGCGATGCAGAAGAGATCGTATGCATCCGTGAAGAATCCCATCCCGGCGATGACAATCGCCATGAAATGGTACCATTGCGTCTTGGCCTGGTCGAGCTTGGCCAACACATTGAGCTGCGCTCCCGCCATGACGATCTTTCTCCTCAAGCTGCAAAGTTTTATGAATGTTAATTTGCTTAGTACAGAGTCAACATATCACAAGGTAACAGAAAATTTTCAGAATTGGCACTCCTCAGATTGACAATACATGATTTGCTACTCATAAATTGGATCTTCAAATGACAGGGACGTGTCCTTCATTGTTAATGAATACTAAATTGTACTTGGAGAGCATATTTGCACAAATGATGTAATTGACAATAATAATACGACGCATATGCTTCGTCATATTCTGGGGAAGTTTCCTGAATATGCTTCACCATATTCAGGTGTGAATCAAATCAGCATATCCATCAGCGTGTTCCAGCTGACCACTTCCAATAATTGTATGTATTTTCCAAGAAATAATCGAAACTGAAACACTAATTAAGCTATCATCTAGTTTATCTCTACCAACATGGAACCCATATGCAGGAGAGGAGGGTTGCGTACCTTGGGAGATTAAGGGTTGACCCAAGAGAGGACAGGTGAGAGAGATCGTTGTGTGGTCTGTTAGTTCCCTGGTGTGTGCTGCAATGGTGCGTATAAATAGCCGCACTGACGACGGACAGGATACAGACAGGGCATTAGTAGGTTCCACGTAAAAAATGTCAGATGTACTGCATTGCATGTACGTACACCGCAAACTGACAGTGATATTTTCTTTTAAAAAATAGATCCGTACATATGAAAGTCAAGTGTTATTCTATTTGCAGGTTCGAGAAATGTGAAAATTATTGCTCTCTTCATTTTTTTAATAAATAAATTACGCTGATAATTTTTTAAAGTTATTTGTTTTATTTTAAAAAGTTACGATAATTAACATTTGTTTTGTTGTGCTTGATTTATTATTAAATATACTTTAAACCTAACTTATATTTTTACATATTTATATAAAATTTTTTAATAAAATAAATAATCAAATAAATGTAAAAATCAACGGTGTCACTTATTAGAACCGGAGTAATAATTTTGGAGAGATTGACTATCTATGCATATGGCCTCACACTGTTTAGAAATGTACCGTGTCAGGATTGGCTGGGCAGCGACAAACCATGCATGCAAATAGGATCTTGGGCAGTGATCATTTGGTTAAGTCCTATGTCAGAAAGTTTCAGAACGAAATCTTGCATTAGCTGGCAATTGGCTGCAAGCTGCCTAAGTATTCAGCCCAAGACCACTTTGGAAGGTCGTTTGGTGTCTTGAACTACTACGTTTAAATCGAGTGATGATGAAAAGAATTAATATGTTGCTAAATTGATCTTATCAGAAAGATTGTGTTTGTGTTACTACGTTTTTGGGTTTATACTCAGCCTTTAGTCCCTCACAGACCATGCGTTAGGGACACATTTGTGAGCTGTGAACATGTATGCGATGGCATACGATAACTTGTAATCTGAAAAGGTTTTAGTCAAACCCACCGTTTCCTTCTGGTTTTCCATATTGCAATCACAGATAATTAGTATAACAGCGGATTACGACGTATAATATCTCATAACTACGGACGCGGACAGTGCTGCTTATTATATTTCGTTAGTGTAGTTTAATCAGTGTCAACGCAATAAAAATGTGCGAATATTCGAATATGCCTGAGAACCTTTTTCAGTTGACATAATCTAATCTGTGTTGAGGCTAACACCACCGTAATTAGAAAGGTCAAGAAACTTAATTTAGAATGACCTTATTGCTCTGAGCTATCGATGCCAGATTGGATGCAATATGACCATGGTTATGGTTAGCTCATGTAACCCAGTTTTCTCTTACAAAAGGTCCAGCAGTTCACAAGCTCATGCCTCTCTCATCTCTCTCTTTTGAGAGTTTTATCTTACCCTGCTTGTCTTGTTTTCTCGAAGTACTTCAGTCTCTGAAAAGATAACATGGCTTCCTCAGTTCTGATTGGCTTCCTTGTATCATACTTTAAGTGAGATAAGCACACGTCAGCAACAGCGAAAGAAAGAGAATCTTTTTTTATCTAGGACAAAAAACAAAGATAATATGAAGTCAGCTCCTGACCCCAAAACTATTATGAGAAGTATATGTGAAGAAATGGTATTATTTAAGAGATGGATATACAAATAATCGCCAGGTTGGAGGGGCTGAAAATTCTCACCAGATAAATTAAAGAAAAAAACTGTGGTCATAATCAGGTTAGTACAATAAGCATCCGAAAAACGGAGACAGATTGGATACAAGAACATTCCATGTATATGCGATGCACAGTCATGATGAATTCATGATCAGCTCCTAATGGTGCGTCTAGATGTAGATCTTCAATATGAGAAGACTTTTGGCCTATTAGCTATTGCCAACTCATGTTTCTATAAGAAAAATGTATTGTTTTCAACTGGGAAATAAAAAGATATGTTTGGGGGAGTGGCTCTAGCCCCTCTCTAGGGTAGGTCACCTTAGAAGATGTGCTCTAGGAATGCTCTATAAATCCTTTGGAGGACATCCAGATTAAGTCTAAATGCCTCCGAGTGGTCAAGCTGGAGGCAAGGCTTCAGGGATCGTGGGGATCAAAACCGTATTTATGTTAACAAGATGAGAGCATTTAAGATGTTCACCTATCCAGTTGACTTGCTCTAGGTAGTTGTGGAGAGTGACTATTGAGGCCATGGATCTTGAGAGCACGTCAACGTGATGTAAATACCAGGATCAATGGTATTCACTCAACCTAGGACTTATCTGTCCTTCCTGGTCTTCTAGGATTTTACCAGTTAGCCACAGGAGTAGGGCACCTAGCAATCACTCGTTATCCAAGAAAGCTCTCGAGACAGCTATGTCATTTTCTATGTATATTGTTAGACTATAAAAGCATGTAATCTGCTTTCTAAAAAGGACAATACTAAGAGAATACATATGTATTTTGTCATTCAATCTCTCTCAAGATAGTTGTTGGATTTCGTTTCAACATTGGTGCCGTCTATGAAGATCTGAACATAGTTCTCAAGAAATAGCCCCAAAAGGAAGGTCACCGTCGTAGGGGGTGTGGCACGCCACTCTCATAGGGCCATGCGCCACCCAACTTGAATAAAAGAACCCGCCTCTCCACAAACCACGGCGGCTGTCATGCCCCCGCGTGCTGACGATAGTGCAACAGGTGATGGTGCCGATGTCACGGTGCAGGAGTACAACCTTTCCTCGAGCAAGGCATGACATCGATCCTGCCACCACCCATAGACGAGCTTGCTGTAGTCGTCTATATGTAAGTTCAATTGTCTTAATTTAGTTTTAGTGATTAATGATAAATCTTTTTACTAGTTTTAGATATAAAAATGAAAATATTGATAGGTATGTTTTTATGAGCTTTATATATTCTAAATTGGTCTATCTTGTGAATCCAAAATATAGAGTAAATTCCTTCATTGATCTTAATTGATCATATGTATATGTGTTCTTTTATATTCATATGTATGCACATTTTGAGAGAGAGCTCATTTTATATTTTGTTTATTATGCATTATTTTTAGTGATGGACCTTAATCACGATAAGGATGAAATACATAAAGACCAAGCAATATGTATCACTTCTTATCTCATATTTTTTGATAGGATCATATATGTTATTTTCATATTATTGATATATATATATACACACACATACGTGTAAGACTAATGTTTACTTATGACTTATCTTATCTTATTTAGAGTTTGAGTCATTTCTCCTTGAGAAAAGTTGTGATTCTTGGATAGACTATTCATGGGTTGGATATCCCTTTGGATAAGCTTTACATAAAGTCCAATATTGTCGAATTCCGACACCCGAGTCAAGAGATATCACCATTTTAGTGATGAGCGGTCGTGTTGAAAAATTACGTGTGGTCGGAGAACCACTCAGTCCGACCAGGGTCTTCTAGAGGCGTTTTGACCTCGGCAAGGGGGGGTGGCGGTTAGACAGGGACCTCAATGTCGATCGGACCGATAGGCACATTAAATGTGTTGTAACGGCTCTTTTTTAACCGTTGCATGGGTTGGACGATCAAACCAGATCTCTAATGCCGATCAGACCGGCAACGTCTACAAGTTAGAGGATTTCGCCCCAACGGCTAGTTTGGCTTTGTGGGTATATAAATACACCCTCTTCAGCAGCAAGGGCTAGATTTTGGCACTCCATTGCATTATCTTGAGCCTTTGCAAGAACTCACACTTTTAAGCACTTAGATTATCTAGTAAGGTGTTGGAAAGTGAGTTGAGCTAAGCCAAGCATATTGCTTTATTGTTAGAGCTAGTATGGCACTTGATCATACTCAACAAGTATCTTAGACATTTTATTCTTAGAGGTTGCCATCACCTAGACGGCTTAGAGGAGTTTACCTGATGACCTCTTCAAAGGAGATCATGGAGGAGGCCCTTTGGTTGGTTGTGAGTGGCTTGGTGTTTGCCATCTCTAGAGTGGAGGAAGAACAACCCTTAATGATCGAGGCTTGTGTAGACCACTTCAGAATCAGCTTCTATCTTGCCCATCTCTTGACGAGGAGATTCAAAGGCTCGGTGGTTTGAGTGGTAATGTTAAGCTCGCCTCAACGGGGATTAGGAAACATATAAGTTTCTAAACCTCGGGTGAAAAATCATTTGCCACTTGCCTCACTAACTTTGTTGTATTTACTTTCGTTAAGTTTGTATACAAGAGATCATTTGTGCTAATATTACTCTACGCTTGCAAACCTTAACATAGGCTAGCTTCTCTGTGCATTTAATTGAGACTATTTGATTTAGGCTTTGAATTATGCAAAACTGTTTTGATTTACACTTCCGCATATAAAACTTGGTTTAGCCAAAAGTTTTTAAAACCGCATATTCACTCCATCTCTAGTTGGCCTTCTAGATCCTACACTAGGCTTCGCTGGAGGAGTTCCATAGGGTGGTGGCCTCACTCAAGAACAAGTGGACATCATCGTTGACCACCGTACATGCTCAAATTGACAAATTCCAAATTACCCTTGTGGCAGTTCAAGGTGCGACCACAAGTGCCACCAACACGAGGTCCCTAGCCATGAGGGTGGCTAAGTGCATGACACAGGTGGACCTACCCATGCCAATGAGTGAGTCTATGGGGCTACCCATGGTCACTATGGCCATGCGCTACGCTTACGCCCATCCCACACTCGACTCAAAATCCTCGCTAACATCGTACCCATAGGGCTTCTGCTCTTTGAAGCTCACCAAGTACTGCTATGAGATAGACATAGAGGAATTTGCCAAGAGCTACGCTCTAGCCATCGAAGACAATGTGGGGCACAACCACCATGGCAAAGTGTTTCTCATTGACCCTCGACGACATTGCCTAGCGCTGGTTTTGGGTGCTGCCATCCGGTTCCATGCATGGCAGGATACAACTCCAAGATGCCTTCTGTAACAAATTCCAGGGCACCTTCGTAGAACTCATAACTTTCGGCAACCTGTTTACTACCAAGAAGCGGGCTAATGAGATGCTCTAAGACTATTTCCGGTGCTTCACCACAACCAAGTCTCAAATAAGAGGCCTATTTAACACCACCATCATCAACACCGTGAAGCAAGGCTTGATGGAGGAAGGCGGGCTTTTCAACCGGCTGCACCAAAATCCGGTGAAGATGGTGGAAAAGCTCATGAACGATTTCGAGGAATATGCATGTTTCAAAGAGGAAACCATTAGGCGTCAGGTCACAAGGGGCTTGCCTTCGTTACTGCCCTAGCCGTCTGCTCTGGTTGTGTCCACTCTAACTCCATTGGCTTCGGCGCTTGATGCGGTTAGGACGCCGCTCATGATAGTTGTGAGCTGTAATACTGCACCTCAAGGGGTGCCTTCGTAGAACCCATGGAGGACGAGCAACAACATAGATGCAACAATCGTATGAACTGGTGGAATGTTAGGAAGCAAGAAGTGAATGCCATAGATGCCGAACCTTCCAAAGGACGAGGACAAGGCCAGGGCCGTGAAGGTGGCATGCAAGTCGATGGCTGTGATCGGGGAGCAGCATGAGCCTAGGCGAAGGCTCCTACTGGTGCACCCTATATGGCCAAAACCCTACCCACGTCTTCGATAGTTACCATACCATCACGATAAAAAGGAAAGACCACCAAGGCCATGGATAAGGTGCCGATGGCAAGGACCAACATGTAGAACATAACGCATGCTACTAGGCGCTGACCAGTGGAACCACTAAGGCTTCCTTGGGAGGTCGACCACATTCCTCAAGGCCATGCTCACCAATCGTAGGGGTATTATGCGACCCCATTACCTCCACTATACCACGCTCCACCACCTACCCAAGCGTATACCATGCATTGCCATCCTTGCCACCGCTCCCTAGCAATGCTCAGCCACACGCAGTAACTATAGAACACATTAAAGATAAAGAACTGAGGAAAGTCGTTCTCGCCATCATTGGGGGAGCTCTGCGGTCCATGACTACACTCAGGGTGTCCATCACGTGGGCATGGCTAGCCGCCAGCAAGCTCTGGCATGGACCAGGGTACTAATCGCGTTCACAATGGAGGATAGCCATGGTTGCCTCTACCCCCACAATGACACCATAATAATCGTCGCGCATGTAGTGGAGGTCGATGTGCATCGTATACTGATCGATAGAGGCAGCTCCATAGATATCCTCTTCTCGTATGCCTTTGACCAGATACGGATCCTCCACAATAGACTGATGAGGGCCAAGTGGCCCCTAAAAGGCTTTAGCAGAGACCTAGTAGAGGCCCTAGGCTAGATTGAGCTCTCGATCTATTTTGGTCGAGGTGTCGGAGCACTCATAGAGGCAATTATCTTTGATGTGGTTAACCTTCTCTACATGTATAATGTGATCATCAGTAGGGGGACCCTTAACAAGTTTAGGGCCATTGTCCACTAAAACTACATGTGTATGAAAATGCCTAGCCTCACCGAGGTCATCATGGTCCATGGAGACCAGGACATGCGGGGACCCCTAGGCCTCATTCTCCACAAAGTCCTCTAATGAAGAGTCCTAGTAAAAGGTCTAGCTTAATGAAAAAGCCCTCTCCTCAAGTCCAGAAGACAAAGATGTTGAAAACACCTCCATAATCTCTAGAGCCACATAATGGACGAATGACCTAGTGGGCATGATAGGAACCAAGACGAAAGGGATGTCTACTAGAGGGGAAGCTGACACCGAAACCTATTAGCAAAGAAACAATCCACGGAACGAATCAAGGGAGGATAGGAAAAATGTGTGCATATTAACAAGAGCCCCTAGGTACAAGCTCAGACGCTAGTGGCAGCCGGGCCTGATGCCCACACGAAGACAAGGCTATTGTGGGCATTAGAAAAGACAAGAGAAAAAAAACAAAAGAAATAGAAGGGGAGGGAGGAGCCACATCCTATACCTTTAGGGTAGATTTGATTTTGCCCTTGGTAGAGGCCGCCAGCTTCGCCATGGCTGCGTCATGGCCCAACGTAGGCCAAATCTTTCCCGCAAAGTCACCGTCATCCTTCCATGATGAAGCAGTACCGGAGCCCCCATCTACCAAGGTGAACACCTCCGTGGGCTATGAACGGACGGAGGGATCAACATGTGTGCACCCCTTTCTCTAAAGAAGTAGGGATATCATAATCTTGGTGACCTAGGAGCATCAAGACCCATAGGCCAACACAGATGTCATAGCAAAGGCCCCCACCCCTTCGATCCATTTTAACTTCTCATTGGTGACGTTGTCTTTTCTAGGCACAAACAGGCCCCACATCACAATAGTAGCAAATGCCAAACTCAGCGACCGCATGGTGGCGTGAGCATGGGTGTTCAACTCTACCAGGACGTACTTGGCATGCTTCAACCCACCTGGAGGTCATGAACCTCCACCTCACGGGCCTCTATGAACCCCTTAGATTTGGTAGGGTCTAAGGAAAGTGCCCCGCTCCTCTATCATCTAGGCCAACTCTGCCTGAACCACCAAGGCACGCTCCAGCTAGAAATGTGTGGACTCTGCCTAGCCTAAGGCCTCCTACGACATAGCCTAGCTAACCTCGACCACTCGAAGGGTGCTCTTAGTAGCACGCCTCCCTTCCTTCGCTTTAACCGCTGCTTCACAACCTTGTGCAATGGTACTCGTGATTCGCTTCTCCACCTAGAGTCGCTCCATGTGGAGCGCAGCCATATCACACCCTCCTCATTCGACAGCAATGGCATCGATGACCATCATCTAGCCATGACAGACCAGGAAGCATTCAGGAGAGCCCACGATAACCTAGGACAAGGATAGAAGGCAAATGGCTTACCTACCAACCAAAATAGTGCAACAGTTCCGTAAGCTTCATGGAGTTCATGGCATCGGCCAACACGCTAGCTTGGTCCCCTACCAAGGAAGCCCAGTTGTTGAATATACCCCTTGATTTGAAGGCCGGGCAAGTCCGTGGGGACCAACTTGCGCCCAGTAGAGGCGGGGGAAAGAGGCAGCAAAAGTGTTGATGACATCATCGGGGAGGAGGTCGCTAGACTTGGCCCAATGTGCCAGCCCTCGATGCCCCAACTGTGGCAGCTACCTCATCATAGCCCTAGCCGTGCTACTAGCCATGGCCTTCCTCGGAGCCACGACGTCATCCATGATTGGCACCAAAGTAAGTATTGCCCTTTCACCCTCATTCACTTCAGGCTAAAATAGGGCCTCACTAATATTCGGCAGATAAAATAGAGTAGAACCTTGGACACTGTACGAAGGATAGAGGGCCCTTGTCTAGGAGGCCCATGGCATGACCAATATCGCCGAAGCCCTCTAGCGCTACCACAACAAGCTCCCAGCCTACAGGGTCAGAAAAAGCAACTTCCACAACATCGAGCTTGGGGGTGCTATTAGAAGTCTCCGACCGAGGTGGGAGTGGTCCTCACGACCTAAAAGGAGCTATCGTGATGGGGTTCATAATGGACTTCAACATGCACTTCAAATGCTTTGAGTGTTGGCCGCTATCCAATCCATGCCTTGTCTTCCACTTTGCCTCGTCCACGTGCTTTCTCTTCACCTCCTCTGCCTCCTCTACATCACAGAGTGAGGGTAACATGAGGATCAATAGCCTAAACTTGGCCGCCACCTGATTACACCGCTCCCAAGTATCAGTCCACATGAGGCGGTTGTTCTTCTCCCTCATGAGAGACTTCTCAAGCATATGCTCTACCACACCAACCGTAGTAGACATTAGAGCCAGCTAGTCTGCAAGAGCAGGGAAGGTAGGAGAGAAAAGGGGAACCCCTGAAGCATAGCAAAGCACAAACACATCAGGAAACAAACCTAACGATGCCACTGGGCGCAAATACTTCCTAGGGGATCGTGAGGTCCTAAAAGTTAGTGGGTCCACCCTATCTTCAATGGGGTAACCCATAAGAGGCTGAACTCCTCCGCTAGATCCCTTATCCTCTGGTGTGCAGAGATGCGATGGAGGATACAGCTCGGTAGCCCAAGTTCCCCATTTAGCATGTCAATGATGGGGGCCCTCCGGCAGTTGATGTCCCAATTCGTGGATCAAAGCACGAACTCCATCCCTACGTCAAGGTAGAACCACAATTGTGGCCACCCCGTGGACCACCGATCGCTTGTAGCTCGAGCGGGAAAGTACTCCACCAGCAAAGGACAGACCTAAAAGTCGATGGAGGCAAACTTTAATGACTTGACCTACCCCCTGTCTATGACTAGCTTCGGTGGCAGTGGGCCACATGAAGCGCAGTGAAGTGCTAGGCGGAAGCCTCCTTTTCATCTATCCACATAGCCCACTCATAGATGGCAAGCCGAGCCATGGTGTTCATTGTCAGCTGTGGGACCTTGATGTGGAAGCACTCCAAGATGCCAGTGACGAGCAGGACGGAGGGGAACTAAAGCCAATGGTGAAGAAGGCTTCGAACACCATCGTGTCGTGCGACTTTGGCACTAGCACCACCTGGCCACGGGGCGACCACTATGCATGCCGCAATGAGGGGATTTTCCCCGCGGCAACCAACGCCTTGATCTAGCTTTAAGTGATGGATGAGCAACTGAGCAGGCAAGACTACTCATGATACTTTCGGCTAGCCCAGTATAGCTAGTTGGTGTTGCCAGCATCCTTGCCATCATCGTCGACATCTTCATCGTTGTCCTTGATGGCATCCCAAGCTCTCTCGTCGCTTAAGGCCATGGCACCGGTAGCATTGCTATAGCCCACACCATCACCACCCGCCACCAACAAAGGTTGCCAACTCTCCTTTCATGTGGCAAAGTCCTCCACACCACTGTCATCCACCACCAGCTAGCAAGGCGAGGCATGACTGCTATCATTGGCCATGGGGGCGCTGAACGAATGGTGAGTGGAATCAAAGAGAGGCACTGCCAAGAGATGTTGCAAGCAACCAGAGAGAAAGGATTGCATGTGGTGGCAAAGAGTGAAAAGGAGAGCAAGAAGATGGAAAGGAGGAAGAATGTGGAACGCCACAACCGAGTCGTAGATAAATAGTAGATGCATATCCGTAACTGCCGTGACCCACCTAGGATTCACATAGCCCCTAAACGACATGTGGCCTACCACGCTTGGCACACCCTATCATGGTAGGCCCAATTTAGTTACATCACTATCAAAGATGAGAAGATCAAGACATGGACTAAGGAAAAGTTGACCGTTGGTGTCCCTTGGGTTTTCCTAGACCATGTGGGGTTCGTGTAGTATATGAGGGCTTGACCTTGCCATCGTTGAGCCTAAGCCCCCAAGGGGCTACTATTGGGGGTGTGGCTTTGGCCCCCCTCTAGGTGAGGAGGTCACTCCAGATGATGTGCTCAGGAAAGGCTTCAAGAACCTTCTGAAGGGCACTTGGATCTTGTTATGGTGGCCAAGTTAGAGGCAAGGCTTTGAAGACCACAGAGACAATCAAAACCACATTTATGGTGATAAGACGAGCATTCAAAGTGCCCACCTATCTAGTTGACTTGCTCTGAACAGCCATAGAGGAACGACTGTCGAGGTCACGAATCCTAGGAGCATGTCGCCATACTGTCAAATCCCGGAATCCACAGGATTCACCTAGACCAAGACTTAATAGGCTATTCTTCCCGATCTTCTAGAATTTTACCATTTAGCCCCAAGAGTGAGGTTGGTCACTCATTTATCCTAAAAATATCTTTTGAAATAGCTATATAATTTTGTATGTATATTGTGGACTTAAAAACATGTAAATTGTTTTTCCAAAGAGAATGATCTTAAGAGAATACACATGTATTTTACCATTTAACAAAAGATAGTGGTTAGATTTCATTCCAACAATATACACAGCTATTAGCATATTCTTGCCAAAATAAAAAACAAGTCCGCCTTGCCATGTTAAAGATAAACAGAATATATGCAACTTCTATAAACAAAGAGCTACAACTGTATCATGTAAGGCAACTATGTGAAAGTATGCAAGTCCTGCCCAGCTGTTCACGAGAGATGCAATTCTTAAAACGAACACGTGTATAATAATAATATTGAAGAATAACACATGTCAGTAATTGTAGGAAAGATCCACAACAGCCCTTTTTTGAGATGATTGCCATACTATTTCATTTTTTTTTAAAAAAGGGTCCATTTTACGTGCTAAACCCACTTAAGCTCTGCTGCAGATTAATTTTCACCTCGTGTACCCTTGTGCCGTTTAAAACACGTCCATCAAATTCCAAAACCATTTTAGGAAAACTCCTCCAGGAAAACCAAGATGTTTTGTTCTTTGCTTACATGGGTGCCAAGTTAAGTCTAGATGATTACCAACTTGCGCCTTTCTATCTCTGGCATCATCCCTGCGGTCATCGTTAAGATCATTAGGTTCATTGCCTTTACTTTTGCCAGTGTCACTTCCTCTACCACCGCCTCTAGCACCACCAGCACAAATCCAACATTGTTGTTGTCTTCACCTCGTCTTCAGCCGCCGCAGACACCTTTAGCCTTTCCCTCTTTTTCCATATAGCTTTCTCCAATTTCTAGAACTACCACCCTATCGGTATTCTGCCACCTTAATAGCCATTACTCCTCAGAGCGCTTCCCTCCAATTCACTTGCATCAGGAGACACTCCTCATCTTCATGCTCCTTTTCTTCCAACCTCCTTGATTTTATCCAATGCCAGAGACCACCTGTGTTGCGATCCTTCCCTTACCATACTAGCTTGCTTATAAGTAGGCTAAACCTCTTCTATGCCACCATCATCACTCACTTCTACCTGAGCAGTGGATATGAACCCAACATCCTTTGTTTTTCGCCTCCTTTTCTTTTCAACGGTTTCATAGATATGTTTTAAAGGGGACACAAGTTTGAGGTGAAAATAAAACTTAATAGGGTATGCAAAAATGAACCTTTTTCCTTTTCAGTTTTTCCCAACTCATGTTCAATCATTGGCACCTCCAACAAAGGAGAACGTATTGTCCATAATGTTCCTTACAATTCACTAGTACATCTACCCTCCTATTTTCATGGTTTCTTTAGGAAAACTGCTACACATTGCCGAATCAACCATCATTGTGCATCAATTTGACACATCTATTATTTTCATGGGATTTGGGGGCTGGATCCCAATGAAATCAGTAGATCTAAGCCAAATTTATAGCATGCTGTGGCAATTTTGCCCAATTTGCACTAGATAGCCTGTTATAACATTAATTTGAGAATTCTGATATTAGTATTACTGTTACTTGTATCTTCAGATAGCAAGAACAATCATACCATTAATTTGAGAACAATCATGCTAGATACAAGTTGTGAACAGGTCCACCTATAGTACATGCACAGTGACAGCAATGCTAGCAGAAGTAGAACCACCATGACATACTTCTTGAAAGCAGCAGTCTGACCTTAAGCATCTATCTATGTCAAACAATAAAAAAAAATCATGCACCAAAGAATTGTAAATCAAGCACTGCAAATTGTCAACCATATTTTTTTTGCGGGGAAAAACTGTCAACCATATTGATTATAAATGAGTTGACATTATTCATTTTGTGGCATATGACTGCAACACTGTTCGAGCAAATTCTTGTCTTACCAATTTACACAACGAACCAAGACCATATTTTTAAACGAAACATGCCAGACTTGACTTAAGCAAATTTTCCCATCCTGCACATAAATATAAGTTAATTGCTTGGACTTTTCTAATACTGAACAAACTATCCTTTATTAAAAAGGGAAGATAAGAAGATGTTGTTTCCTGGCCACTTGGACAATGACCAGTTTATTTCTCTACCAACAAGTTAATTGCAAGGACCAGCCAGAATTTTTACAGCACGCTAGACACGGCCTAGCTGTAGAATTTGCGACACAGGCACAACCTTTATTAAATTATTATATAGAACAAGTTACATATACATCATTACCCTTCCCTGAAAAAACAGAAAGAATAGACTAGAAGGCTACAAAATAGTGCCAACTCAACTAGATACAAAATGCACATATCAAGAAGTAAAATCTTCCAGAGGGCAAAGAGATTGTAGAGTGTGGTATTGGAGGATCTATGGATAGCAGTGTTAGTCCACTGGACCACTGGATTTATGGTATCAGAGCAGGTCTAGACATCTCCGACGCGCTAGCATCCTCCCGCCAGCGAGCCAACGATTCCTTTCCATCACAGACCTCCTTTTCGGTATTCCTTCTCTGCTTTCTCATCTCGGCTCTCTCTTCTCTCCGTCCCCTCCGCAGACGGCCTTCTCCTTCTCCATCACCCTCTTCCCTCTCTTGTTTCCACCACGTGACAAGGTGACGGTCTCCATCCGACTCCTCGTCTCGTCTCACACACGCCTTCGCTCATTCTTTGCCTCGGCGCATCTTTTCTCCTCTAACGCTGGCGCAACTCTGCGTTTGTCGTCTCCATCGGCTGGACCCATTCGCCCTCCATCGGCTGGACTCATCCGCCCTCTATCGGCTGGAACTCTCTCTCGGTTCCCGCTTTTCCGACACGCTCACCTGCTCCCGGACGTGAAACTTCTCTACTCGCGTCTGAGCCACTCCGACGTGTCCACGTGTCCACGGATACGAATCTCTGCCTCCTAGACGCAAACCTTCTCTCTTCGCGTCCGCGCCTTCTCCGAGTTTTCACGTCCGCTCCACTTCTTTGTCTCCACAAGTCCAAGGACGTGACACTTCTCTTCACGGACACGGACCTTCTCACGTCCGTGACCCACCTACTCTCTGACCTACCTACTCTACCACCCACTTCTCCCTCAACTACTCCGCTGCCTACTCCCATCGGCCAACCACTCTCCTCATCGGCCAACCACTCTTCTCATTGGCTTACTCCTATTGACCACCTACCCTTCATCGGCCCTTACCCTCATCGGATTCTTGCGCCCGTTACCCTCTTGTTATGACCACTGAGTCGGCCCTTAGCTCTGGCACCCTCCCAGTCGCCGAATCTGTTTCGGCCATCGACGCTCCTGACCACACCTCGGACACTACCTCACCTATCTTCTCACCACCATACGCCGCTGTCAACGTGAAATCTCATGTTTCCATCTCTCTCGACCTCAACGCCAACTACTCCAAGTAGTTATTTTTCTTCAAATCCCTATGTAGAAAGTTCGGTCTCCGATCTCACATCGATGGCTCCGCTCCACCTCAACTTGATGATCCCTAGTGGGACATCGCCGAGTGCTGCATGCGTAGCTGATTGCTTGGCTTGGTCGATGACTCTGTCCTTGACCTTGCCATGGAGGACACCAACCCTATCGCCTGGGATCTCTGGGTGGATATCGAGTGGCTCTTCCTTGTCAACAAACAGTCGCGCGCCATCTTCCTACTAAACGAATTCTACTCCATGGTACAAGGAGACTCTTCTGTCTCCTCGTACTGCCAGCACCTCAAGATAAAAGATGTTGCCTTCCGCGATGTCGGCCACTCTGTGGCCGACTCACAACTCGTCATCACCCTCCTGCGAGGACTTAACCCACGCTTCTTCAACACCGCCGACGACATCGCCAACTCTACACCCCTTCCGTCGTTCGTCCGGGCCCATGATATGCTCGTTCTTAAAGAACTACGCCTGGCCAATGACAAGAAGACGGTGGCCCACATAGCTCTCCTCGTCGCAGCCGACCATGGCTGCCGATCACCATGTACTGCTACCGCCTCTCGTGGCTCTGGTAGCCATGGTCTTAACCATGACAACACAGCCTGCACCAGCAAAGGCAAGGACAAGAACTGGCACGGTCCGATGTAACCACGACTTGCTCCAGTCCCTATCCCGTCTGCTAGTCCCATGGGTCCGTGGCTATGCTACAACCCCTAGGCACCTTAGCCTTAGCCACGCAATCCCATCGACTGACAACAAGGGGTTCTCGGCGCCCATCCTCAGGCCCACCTGGCATCGGCTCCCACCCTACCACCTCAGCCGATACTCCCGTCACTACCCACCCAGTCAGTTTCCTCCTAGAACCAGGCTGGCCTCGTCGCCACCCTCAATCAGATGACGCTCCAACCTCAGCACCCTTGGGTGCTGGACTCTAGTGCGTCCTCTCACATGGCGTCATCGGCCGGTATACTACTCTCTCGCCATCCCTCCTCCTTCCCCTTCGTCACCATCGGTAATGACCACACTCTCTCTTTCCAATACCATGGTGAATCCTTTCTGTCTACACCCACAACTAACCTTCCACTTCACAATGTCCTCATCGTCCCCTCCCTCATTCACAATCTAGTATTTGTTCGCCAATTCACACGAGATAACAATTACTCAATTGAATTTGATGCTTCTGATTTCTTTATGAAGGATATCCCAACCCAGCGTCAGATCCTTCGCTGCAATAGTCGTGGTGATCTCTACACCATCCCCACTGCGCCGTCCACTCTACACGCTAGCATCGCCCTCTCCACCAACCTCTGGCATCTTCGCCTTGGTCATCCCAGCCTCGACGCTGTCGCCAATCTATGTCGTACCTCCTCCATCAAGTGTAACCACAGCAGCTCTACTATTTGCCACTCTTGTCAACTTGGCAAACACGTGCGACTGCCTTTTTCAAATTCTATATCTTGTACCTCGTGACCTTTTGAGCTAATACACTGTGATGTATGGACTTCTTCGGTTAAGAGTGTTTCTGTTAATCAGTATTATCTTGAAATACTTGATGATTACACACACTATTGCTGGACTTTTCCACTCACCAGCAAGTCCGAGGTCGCCTCCCACCTCATTAACTTTACAAACTATATCTCCAATCAGTTCAACCTCTCCATTAAAGCCCTGTAGGCCGATAACGGTACGGAGTTTGTCAACCATACCATTTAAAACTTCCTTACCTCCCATGGCATCCATCTCCGCCTCTCTTGTCCCTACACCTCTCCCCAGAATGGCAAGGCCGAACATCTACCTCACACATACAGTTGCTGATCCCGAGACAATGCCGCCCTTTCCCAACTAGTCCCCACCCCACCTCCCACGCTCCTATCGGCTCCTGTCCCCTCCACATCTCATATGATTACCCGCTCATAAACCGGGTCCCTCCACCCTACCAAGCACTACAGGCTCTCAGCAGTCCACTGCATTATATCACCCATCCCATTGACTCTTCGTTCAGCTCTGGCCGATCCTTAGTGGCGCGCGGCCATGACCAACGAGTACAAGACTCTCATGGACAATGAGACCTGATACCTCGTCCCTCGTCCTCCCGGTGCCAATGTTGTGACTGGTAAGTGGATCTTTAAACACAAGTTCCACGTCGATGGATCACTTGCCCGCCACAAAGCACGCTGGATAGTTCAGGGTTTCTCTCAACGTCCCGGTGTCGACTACGACGAGATGTTCAATCCCGTCATCAAACCCGCCACCATCCGGGTCATTCTTACTCTGGCTGCCTCGCACTCTTGACCGATCCACTAGCTCGATGTGAAGAATGCTTTTCTTCACGGTCATCTGACAGAAACGGTCTACTGCCAGCAGCCTCCAGGCTTTGTCGATCCCTCTCGTCCCGATGACATCTGCCTCCTTCAGCGCTCCCTCTACGACCTCAAACAGGCTCATCGGGCCTAGTACCAGTGCTTTGCTGCCTACCTTCGGCACATCGGTTTTGTAGCCTCCGTATCCGATAGCTTTCTCTTCGTTCTTCACATCGGTACCACCACCGCCTATCTTCTCCTCTACATCGATGACATTGTTCTTACAGCGTCCTCGCCGTCCCTCCTGCACTAGATCATGGCTTGACTCCACTCCGAGTTTGCTATGACTGATCTCGGCCCTCTCCATCACTTCTTGGCATATTTGTCACCCGCTCTTTTCACGGGCTCTTCCTTTCCTAGCGTCAGTACGCCATCGATCTCCTCCAGTGTGCGGGTATGGCCGAATGTCACCCCATGGCCACTCCGTTCGACACTCGCGCCAAGCTCTCCACTACCGATGGCTCTCTTGTCGTCGATCCCTCCCAGTACCGGAGTCTTGCTGGTGCTCTCCAATACCTCACCCTAACACGGCCCGACCTCACCTACGCCGTCCAGCAAGTGTGCCTCTTCATGCATACTCCGCGCGAACCTCACCTCACGCTGCTCAAGCGTATCCTTCGCTACGTGAAGGGCACACTCTCCAGCGGCTTACATCTCAGCTGTAGCCCCATCGACTCTCTTACCGTATACTCCAACGCGGACTGGACGTGCTGCCCTGACTCTCGACGCTCTACGTTCGGCTACTGCATCTTCCTCGATGACACTCTAGTCTCCTGGTCCTTAAAATGCCAGACTACAGAGTCTTGGTCCAGCGCCGAAGCCGAGTATCACGCCGTTGTCCACGCCGTCGCCGAGTGTTGCTGGCTTCGTCAGCTTCTCCAAGAGCTCCATGCACCTATCTCCTCTGCGACCATCATCTACTGCGACAACATCAATACCGTCTATATGACCGCCAACCTGGTCCATTATCGACTCACAAAGCATATAGAGATAGATATTCATTTTGTACGTGACAAGATCGCACTATGATAGATTCAGATGCTTCATGTATCATCGGTGCACCAGCTCGTCGATATTATGACCAAAGAACTCCCCGCGTCTTTGTTCACCGGTTTTCGCTCCAGTCTCTGCGTCCGTTCCACTCCCACTATGACCACGGAGAGTGTTAGACCACTGGATTATATATATAGACCCGACCCTCCTGTATAGAATTAGGGTCTTAGTCTTATTGTACACTATATTCTTACAAACAGGCTATATTATCAACTAGATGGTCTTTGGTAAACATGCTTTGTTCTAGGGTCAACGATTATACCCTTTCCACCATTCACTTCGAGATCATGCCTACAGAGTTTAATTATCAATATTGACCAGACCTCTTAAAAATCTAGAAACATTACATAGATTGCTTACTGGAAGGCAAAATCTGGAATTGTTAGTTGTTCAAGCGGTACGTATCTGAAGAGCTGCACAAGTCTGTCAACATAGACAACTTTCTTCCAGACCTAATTGAGACAAAAAGGAAGATGCTAAAATTTATGTCAAAGAATTGGGGAGAAAACGAGCGAGATGGCTGCAATATAGCAAGCACCTCCCCATCAACAAAAAGCTGCAATGCCAATATAGCTGTTCTCAATCCCAAAGTTGGGTGAAGTACATATATAGCCTGCCGATTGCAACAATAACAACGAATCATTTTTTTCAAATAAATAGTCAGAACCAAACAATGCTATCGAATGAGATACTGAAATGAAGGTTGCGCTGATGCTTCCGACCTAATATTTGTTGCAGCCGCTTCATGAATCCTAAATCTGGTTGTCTACAAATTCAATTAAAATCCTAGCCTGGTTGTATATATATAGACCCAACCCTTCTTATATGTACTCGGCGTCTTAGTCACTGTACACATTTCTACATGGTATCAGAGCGAGTCTAGATATTTTCGACGCGCTAACTTTCTCTCACCGACGAGCCGACATTTTTTCTCCTTGTCGTCGACGTCTTCTCCCCATCATCGACCCTCTTTTCGGTACTCTCCTCGCTCTCTCGTCTCCGTTTCCTTTTTCTTCCCGTCTTTCGTAGCGCCAGTACGCCATCGACCTTCTCCAGCGTGCAGGCATGGCCGATTGTCACCCCACGGCCACCCCGGTCGACACTCGAGCCAAACTCTTCGCTGCCGATGGCGCACTCGTTACCGATCCCTCTCAGTATCAGTCTTGCCGGGGCTTTCCAATACCTCACCATCACACGGCCTGACCTCACGTATGCCGTTCAGCAAGTGTGCCTCTTTATGTAGGCTCCGCGCGAACCTCACCTCGCGCTGCTCAAGCTCATCCTACGCTACGTGAAGGGCATGCTCTTCAGCGGGCTACATCTCAGCTCTAGCCTTATCGACTCTCTCACCACGTACTCCGACATGGACTGGGCAGGCTGCCCCGACTCTCGACGCTCTACGTCTGGCTACTGCGTCTTCCTCGGTGACACTCTAGTCTCCTGGTCCTCAAAACGCCAGACTATAGTGTCCCGGTCTAGCACCGAAGCCAAGTACCACGCCATTGCCTACACCATCGCCAAGTGCTGCTGGCTTCGCCAGCTTCTCCAGGAGCTCTGTGCACCCCTCTCCTCCGCGACCATCGTCTACTGCGACAATGTCAATGCCGTCTACATGACCGCCAACTCGGTTCATCATCGACGCACCAAGCACATCAAGATTGATATCCATTTTATCCGTGACAAGGTCGCATTAGGATAGGTTCGGGTGCTCCATGTACCATCAGCGCACCAGTTCGTCGATATAATAACCAAAGGCCTGCCCACACCTTTGTTCACCAGTTTTTGGTCTAGTCTCTGCGTCTATTTCCTTCTCGTTACGACTGCGGGGGGTGTTAGATCACTGACCTAGGTTGTATATATATATAGATCCGACCCCCTTTGATCTACAGTTACATGCACCAAGTTTTAGAAAGGCTTGCAATTTCCTTCTCAACCTACTTATTCAACATTTACACTTGTAAAGATGCTGCTGAGTGAAAATAGACAATTGAGTAAGGCTTTTGAATCAGCGAGGCTATGCGGGCGAGCGACAGCGGTAACGACGTTGTTATGGCCAGCCTCAATAGATCGGACCTAACCGAGACAGTATGAGCCGAAGGCTAACGACACCGAGATGGCGGAGGCTCAGACCAAACATGACGACAAGGAAGGAGGGATGCCATCGGCTACCTACAGGCCTAACGCCTAAACCCATCGACCGCACGACGATGGGGTCCTACGTTTAGGATAACTTATCGGCTACTCACTCTGATGAGACGCCGTAGAGAGACGTATAGACCTAAAGCTCAATCCCCCATCGGTAGACCCGTAGGTCGGACCTAACCGATGTAGCACGAGACCGACGACGGCGGAAGGAGTTTGATAGACCGATAGATCCTGCACGAATGTGATGCAGTACACCTGGTCTAACTAAGAGTTCAAATCTAAATGATGCAGCATTAGACAATACAAAGTATATCAGGATAGTGGTAGGACTTATTTCGCCGGAGATCAGACTTAACTGATGCAGCCCCGCGTCGAAGCTAGAACCCGTCGATAAAAACCTAGGTGAACTAGGGTGGCGATGCACCGAGATTGTATATGATCAAGAGATATTTCCAGTGGGTCTATATTTATACCCCGGTTTTACAGACAGAGTTTGACACGTTCACGACTATCGGACATTATTTCCTAACAAAAATAGAGGAAAATATTTCTAAAGAAGTTAACTAACCAGCTAAATCTTCCTAATTAAATAAGGTTACAGTTTACAAAGACAAATATCCTACCGTGGAGTCCACGACTCTTCCGCAAACCCGGTTTCATCTGAATAATCTTCCAATTTAGAACCGAGTCTACCTTCGCTACAACCAGATCAACTTCTCTACTGTAGCAATCGGACCTTTTTTTACTCAAACCGATCTTTTCTATCCTTTCCTCGGTCTTTTCGGACCTGTCCCCGACCGGATTATTCTCTGTCTTAAAATCGATCTAATCTTTTATTAATTTAATCGGCTTCTCTACAGTTTCGATCGACTCTATCTTCCGAGCTGACCAGTATCTCCATTGGTCGATCCTGCTTACACGCTGAATCGAATTCTGGTGTTAACAATATTGAGAAAATCCAGGTTGATTCATGGACAAAGTAAAAACCATCTACTTAACACAAGGCAGTAGTAGGAAGCTTGGAATATATATACAAGTTTTTCTATTCCCTTCCTAAAAAAACTTCCAAGGTCCACCTCATTTTAAATCAACCCAGGAATATCTTATCTCACTGGAAACAAGTAATTAACTTTACTACATATAGAATAAATTGCTCAAGATTCAAACGGCGAAGTAGAAAGTGAGCACCAACAACAACCATAACAGGACATCCTTCACTACGAACTCCGCCGCGGTAACAGCGATTAATAAAAAAAAAAGCAAATGATAGGAGGGTAAAAAGTAAACTAAAATAAAATAAGCAAACTAAAGAGAATATTAAGAAAGAACCGAATTGAAAATGATAGTTTTTCACATACACTATTTTCATCTCAGCAATCTCTGAAAGATTGAGAGAATTTGCTTTAGCAAGGTATCGTGAATGAAGTGAATATTCTTTGGCAGCAGATAATGGAGGACCACCAAGGTCACCATATCCAAGCAATTTAGCCCAATTAAATCCCTTTTTTGCCTGAACAGATTTTTCCCACTGCTCCTTGCGTTGGAGATCTGGATCTGTAATTATTGACATAAAGGTAGGATCTAAATATGAATCTAAATTGAAAGAATTCCTGTTTAGAGACTAGCTAGAATCAGATGAAGTTCAATTGGGGGCCATCAGAGAACAGGATGTACAATGGGTATATAATGAAAAATGTGCCTTGAAGGAGCTCAAATGGTAATCAAATCAAGAGGACGCATATGGTTTAGTCTCACCTTCTATGTGTCAATCCAGGATCAGAAAGAGGAGTATCCACAGGCGCAGGAGCTGCAGATTTAAGCAGCCCAAGCAGGCAAAGGTTTTATTCGTATTTTCCGTTCATTTATTATTGTCTTGCCATTCTCATCCCCGATGCCAGCTGGAAGTTTCAATGAAGCAATCTCTTCCTCTTTCTTGTCCCGAGGGAAATATAGGTAAAGCAATCTGCAAAATGCAATGTTGTCAACCTACATAAGAAATTTATCATATTTAGCTAGCATCAGTGGATGCCGGTCTATGTACTGCTTATACATCTCTGTATCAGATGATGTAGTAGTACAAAAGACAACAGCAGTTTTTTTGCCTTTTTGCTTCTCCAGGAAACGTCTAACAGTTCTTGTTCAACACCATCCATAAAGGACAGGAATTAAAACCAGGAAAAGCGAAATGTGTAATAGATAATCATTCATACAAATAGAATCTACTGCCTCTGTGCCTCAACCACACCAGTAAGGCAATAACATAAGAGTAGTAGAAATAATCAAGCAGCCAAAGATAACAGAAGGCCAAAGAAACTATTGATTAGATAACTTACTTATTGCCACATGAGCAGCTGGTTCACGAGGATAATTTTGGCCTCTGTATATATATATATATTAGACCGTTAGATTTGTATATATATATAGTCCCGGTAACAGGTCTCAATCTTACTGTCTGTACACTTTACTTTTATATGATATCAGAATAAGGTTTATATATCCCCGTACGCTAGCAATCTTCCCGTCAACAAACTAACGCTTTCTCTCCATCGTAGACGTCTCATTCTCCTCCGAGACCCCGCCACTCCACACACGCTTCTCTCCCACCTCTTTCTCTGGTGGGTTCTTCTTTTGCTTCTTTTTCGCATCGGCTTTTCATCCCCATCGTCTCCTCCGCAGGAGGTTTACTCCTCACCACGAGCTCACCCCCACGGTTTCCCTCTACCACAGACTTACCCTTGCTCGCCACCTTCATCACTTAACGAGGAGACGGTCTTCATCCGCCTTCTGGTCTCGTCCACCTTCACCTACCCTTGCATTCTCACCTCATACTCTCTCTGAAGTTGTGTCAGCGCTCCTCCGTGCTCGTGCTTTCCATCGGTTGGAAAACTCTTTCGACACCTCCCATTCCGACATGCTCACTTGTCCGTGGACGTGAAACCTGCCTCCCGGACGCGAACCTTCTCCCCTCACATCCGTGGCATGTCTCGTTTCTAGGTCCGCGCTACTTCGCTGCATCCACGTATCCACGGATGTGAACCCCTGTCTCCCGGACGCGAACCTTTCCTTTTCGCGTCCACGGCTTTTCTAGTTTTCGAGTCCGCGCGAACCAGACACGCCCACGTGTCCGCAGACACAAGACTCTACTTCGCAGACGCAAATTTTTTCTTCTCGCACCCGTGCCTCCCGCCTTCATTGGCTCCACCCACGCATCCATCGGCTTCGCCCTCCCCTCATCGGCCTCGCGCCCACCTCCATCGGCTTGCCAATTAATCCGACGCGTACGCGTGTCCACCGACGCAACATCCTATCTCCCGAGTGTGCATTTTTCCTCTCACGCCAGCGTCCCTCTCATAGGCTTCTCACCCCTCTCTCATCAGCTTCTCCCTCTCTCCCATTCCCATCAGCTTCTACCCGTTCCATTGGTTGTTCTCCTATCAGCTTCTCATGCACTCCAGCCCACCCTCACGTGATTCCCACACGTCGCATCCATCCTTACCAAGACTATCGAGTCAGCTCTTCGTTCCGGCACTCTCTCTGTTGCCGGGTCCGATTCTCTTCCAACCATCGGCGCTCTCGACATTGTCTCGACTACGCCGATGTTCTCCCCACCCTACACCGCAGTTAACGTGAAATCCCACATTTCGATTTCACTTGACCTAAACGCTAACTATAAGTTTGGCCTTCGCTCCCACATCGATGGCTCCACTCCACCTCGCCCCGATGACCCCCAGTGGGACATTGCCGAGTGATACGTCCACAGCTGGCTGCTCGGCTCGATCGACGACTCTGTTCTCTACCTTGTCATAGAAGACACTGATCCTACCGCCCGTGACTTATGGGTGGATATTGAGCGGCTTTTCCAAGCCAACAAGCAACCTCACGCCATCTTCTTCCTAAATGAGTTCCATTCCATGGTACAAGGGGACTCCTCTGTCTCCTCGTACTGCCAACGCCTCAAGGTCAAGGCCGCCGCCCCCCGTAATGTCGGTCATCCTGTGGCCGACTCCCAACTCGTCCTCACTCTCTTGCGCGGACTCAACCCTCACTTCTCAAATATCACCGATGAGATCGCCAACTCTACCCCTCTTCCCACGTTCGCCCGGGCTCACGACATACTGGTTCTCAAGAAACTTCGCCTAGCGAACGATGAGAAGACTATCGCCCACACCGCTCTCATCGTCGCAGTCGATTCTGGCCGCAACAATCCTAGCAGTTGCCGCCCCACGTGTGCTACTGCCTCCTCTCGCGCCCTCGGCAGTTCCTCTGACAGCCATGGTTTCGGCCACGGCAACAGGGCCCGAGTCGGCGGCAGCGGCAAATGCAAAGGAAAGGGCAAGGGTAAAAACTAGAGCAGCCCTATGCAGCAGCGCCCCATTGCTGCCACTACCCCACCAGCTAGCCCCATAGGTCCGTGGCTCTATTACAACCCCAAGGCGCCTCAACCCCAGCCGTGCAGCCACATCGGCTAGCACCTCGAGTCCTCGGCGCTCATCCCCAGGCCCACTTGGCATCCGCCCCGGTGCAACCGCTCTTGCCGCCTGCACCCTCATAAGTCTCCTAGTCGGCTCCTCTATGGAACTAGGCCGGCCTCATTGCCGTCCTCAACCATATGATGCTCCAGCCTCAGCATCCCTGGGTGCTAGACTCTGGTACCTCATCGAACGGTATACTTCTTTCCCACCATCCTTCCTCCTCCCCTTTCATTAATGTTGGCAATAGACAATCTCTCCTAATCATATGCCGCAGTGACTCCATCATACCCACACCCACATCAAACTTCCCACTGCACAATGTCTTAATTGTTCTATCTCTCATCCATAATCTCCTCTCTGTTCGTTAATTCACCAAATATAACAATTACTCTATTGAATTTGACGCATTTGGTTTCTCTGTGAAGGATATCTCGACCCGACACGAGATGCTTCGATGCAATAGTGGTGGCGACCTATACACCATTCCTGCTGCGCCATCCACTCCTCACGCCAATATCGCTATCTCCACCAACCTTTGGCATCTCCGCCTCGGCCACCTCAGTCCTCATGCTGTCTCCACTCTTCGTCGTAGTGCCTCCATACATTGCACCAACACCAGCCCTACTATATGTCATTCCTGTCAACTTGGCAAATATGTGCGGCTGCCATTCTCTTCCTCTACCTCTTGTACCTCTCGACCTTTTGAAATTATTTATTGTGATGTATGAACTTATTCAGTTAAAAGTATTTTAGGTTACCAATATTACTTTGCTTTACTTGACGATTACACACATTACTGTTGGATCTTCCCTCTCTCTCACAAGTCCAAGGTCACTACCTACTTAATCAACTTCTCCAACTACATTTCGACTCAATTTAACCTCACTATCCAAGCTATACAGGCTGATAATAGCACGAAGTTTGTTAACCGTATCATCCAAGCCTTCCTTTCCTCCCATGGCATCCACCTTCGCCTCTCCTGTCCATACACCTCCCCCCAAAACGGCAAGGTCAAACGCCTCCTCCATACCCTCAATAATATCAATCAAACCATGCTTCTTCACACCCACCTCCTCGCAACCTACTGGGTTGAAGCACTCACCACCGCAACCTATCTACTCAATCGACGTCCTTGCTCCTCGATCCACCACAACATTCCCTACACTCTTCTATATCATAAAACTCCCGAATACTCCTACTTACATGTTTTCGGGTGTCTTTGCTACCTCAATTTGACAACAACTACCTCTCACAAACTCACCTCATGCTCCACCGCCTACATCTTCCTTGGCTATCCCTCCTCCCACAAGGGATATCGCTGTCTTGATCTCTTCACTCACCGCATCATCATTTCCTGACATGTTGTCTTTGACGAGTCCTGCTTCTCTTTTGGGTTAATCAACCCTAGACCTCCGTTTGGTGATCTCGACTTCCTCCTCACCAACACTATACCCTCCCATCCCTTACCATCCACTACACCTTCGCAGCCTACTCCGGTGGTTCCTGAGGATCCACTGAACAATTCCATCATTCTTCTACGTGCCCCTGCCGTGCCGATCGTACCTCCATCGGCTTCCTCACCTTCTATCATCCCAGCGCCAGTCGTTGCCCCGACTGACCCAGTCTAGCCCCTCCTTCCGGACCTACAGCCGTCGGCCTCGCCCCGCTATCACCTCTATCCCTGTCCACTCTACCACATGGCTGATGTTACCATTGGATCGCGCGGCCACCCCAGTCCCAACCACCTTTCACATGATCACCCGTTCTCAGACCAGGTCACTTCGTCTCACCCAGCACTACGGGTTCTCCGCAGTCTATTGTGCCATCTTGCCAATTCCGGTGAATCCCCGTTCTGCTCTGGCTGACCCTCGGTGGCCGCGGCCATGACTGATGAGTATAAGGCATTAATGGATAACGAGACCTGGCGCCTAGTCCCTCGTCCTCCCGACGCCAACATTGTCACTAGCAAGTGAATCTTCAAACACAAATTTCACTCCAATGGATCCCTTGCTCATCACAAGGCGCGTTGGGTAGTTTGAGACTTCTCCCAACGCCCCAGCATAGACTACGACGAGACTTTCAGTCCCGTCATCAAGCCCGCCATTATCCAAGTCATTCTTACCCTCGCTGCCTCGCGCTCCTGGCCGATCCACCAGCTTGACATGAAGAACGCTTTTCTTCACGGTCATCTAGTGGAGACCATTTATTGCCAGCAGCCTCCAAGCTTCATCGACTCAGCTCGTCCCGACGTCGTCTGTCTCCTCCAGCGCTCTCTCTATGGCCTCAAACAGGTCTGGTACCAGCGTTTTGCCGCCTATCTTCGGTAACTCTGCTATGTGGCCTCCACTTCCGATACATCTCTTTTCATTTTTCACACTAGGGATGCCACCGCCTACATACTTCTATATGTCGACGACATTATTTTTACAGCATCCTCGCCCGTCACCCTATAGCACATCATGGCACGACTCCACTCGGAGTTTGCCATGACCGATCTTGGTCTCCTACACCATTTCCTTGGCATTTCCGTCACGCGCTCTTTCCACATATTATTCCTATCCTAGCGCCAGCATGCCATCGATTTTCTCCAACGTGCGGGCATGGCCGAGTGTCACTCTACCGCAACTCCCGTCGACACTCGTGCTAAGCTCTCCGCCACCGACAGCCCTCTCATCGCTGACCCCACCCAGTACCAGACCTTTGCTAGCGCTCTACAGTCCTTGACTCTCACATGGCCTGACCTTACTTATGCGGTTCAGCAAATGTGTCTCTTTATGCATGCTTCCTGCGAATCTCATCTTGTGCTACTCAAGCATATCCTTTGCTACGTGAAGTGCACACTGACCACTGGCCTCCACCTCAGCTCCAGCTTCATCGACTCTCTCACCGTGTATTCTGACGCGGACTGGGCAGGTTGTCCCAACTCCCGACGCTCCATATCCGGTTACTGCGTTTTTCTCGGTGACACCTTGGTCTATTGGTTCTCGAAGCACCAAACTACGGTGTCCCGGTCGAGCACAAAAGCCGAGTACCACGCCGTTGCTCATACCGTCGCCGAGTGTTATTGGATTCGCCAGCTTCTCTAGGAACTCCATTCACCCATCGCCTCCGCGACAGTTGTCTACTGCGACAATATGAGTGCAGTCTATATGACCGCCAACCCGGTCCACCATCGTCGCATGAAGTACATCAAGATTGACATTCATTTCATCTGTGATAAGGTCGTTCTCGAACTCGTTCGGGTACTCCATGTACCATTGACGTATCAGTTCGCTGATATCATGATCAAAGGCCTGCCCGCGTCTTTGTTCCACAGTTTTTTGTCCAGTCTTTGCGTCCGTGACCCTCCCATTATGACTACGGGGGTGTTAGGACGCTGATATAATGACTAAAGGCCTGTCCGCGTCTTTGTTTCATAGTTTTTGGTCCAGTCTTTACGTCCGTGACCCTCCCGCTATGACTGCGGGGGTGTTAGACCGTTAGACTTATATATATATAAGCCCGACCCCCTGTGCAATAAACGGATTCTTAGTCTCACTGTCTTTACACTTCACTTCTACAATATGCAACCTATTGCAATGCTAATCACATGAAAAGCAAAACAAATTAATTGGCCTTGAGGGAATTAGAAAACACGCAATGTGAAATGTAGTATTCAGGAGCATCAAAATAATCCAAACCAAATATGCATTCAAGTGGTAGAACTTTTAATATACCTTTCCAGACCATTCTCAATGAGTAGTTCCAAACAAGACCTGTAGCAGTGACTAAGCGCATTCTCTGCAGCTTGTGTGATACTTGACAGCATATTTAGGGCCCAAGGTATGAATTACCTTCCTGCCAAACCATTCATAAGCATTATAGATTAGTGAAGAGCATGTATATCAGTGTATCATCTGAAAATCATATCATGAAATAAAGTAACACCCTTAGGTAGAAAACGAGTAGGTTTTGATCTGGTAAACACTGTCACTTATTGCATGCATTTCTTCAACGTAATATCATAGAGCTAAATGGCATTGCTCGAACAAACTGCAATAGGGTCTTGAGGTAATGAAGTGGAATATATAGCACTTAAGAAGAAAGCTAGTCTGAGGCTCTGAGCACATTATGGACAATCCATGCGAGGTGGGAACTTTGAATGTAATAGCTAGTCAGCCGTTTTGCAGCCAAAGTAGGAGGCTATTACGTTAAGAATATAACTGCCGTCTCAGGGCATCTGGGCGGGCATCTGTGCTCAGAATTGACCGCTGAACTTGGGTTTGATATTTGTGGTTCAAGCAAAATTGGATCAGAAACTGTGCGTCTGTGCCCAGAATTGGCTGTTGATATTCCTCTCTCTCACTATGAAAAGTAGGTTTTGCGTGTCTAGCTAAATGCATGGTATCTGAGATGAAATTATGCAAAGCAAGATGGATCAGCCAATGAACCATGCCATATAAACCTATTGTTCCTTTGATATTTATTTAAGAAATCATGGGCTATGTATCAACGTACAGTACAAATTAGTAACAGCAAAAGAGCATGTTTGTGTTAAATTCAAAGCACAGGTGTACAATGATGAATGATCATGTGTGCTCCTCTTATTGAGATAATAATGTTTACACACATAATGGAGACCCAATGTTTAGCAATGTATGCGCATAAAATAGTAATTTGGGTATTATTGTGTGATATTATCATGACTCAAGAGTCCCGTGTCATCTATCCTCACTCTTTTCAAAATCAATAATAGTAGTAGTAGTCTAATACACATGCACCACAAATTAGAAAGCGACCGTACCAACAAAATCAAATCACCAACCGAGCAGACAGATCACATGCATTGGTCATCTTAGCCATCCTAGTCCGGCAACCACCCTGTAATCATCAGCAGAAACAAAATCCACATATAATCCGCAATCCAAATGCCCAAAAACAGCAACCCAAAATCGAACCGCACCAAGGTGGCGCACTCCTCCGCGAGCCCCGGCCCCGCTGCTGCATGCAACCCGGACTACTATGCGCCTCGTCCAAGTTCTACACCAACCACAAAACTTATCGTATAACTGTAGCATTCTCAACACTCCAACATCCGAAGCTAACAGCCAAGAGAATTCCGACCTCGTTGGTGGAGTTGACGACGGCATCGACCTCGAGGTTCCACGGGTGGCCGCGCCACAGACAGATCTTCGAGTTGATCTCGTGGTCGACGGGGAACCGAGACGCGCCACGGCCCCCGGCCCCCGCGGCCGCGCCGTCACCTATGAGCGGGTCGGCGAACAAGAGGAACGACGAGGCAGGGGTCTCAGATCCGGCGGCGGTGAGGGAGGAGGAGAGGCGCTGATCGGGGTCGCTCCACCGCGGCACCTAGTCAAGCGACACGGCCGGCTCCACCCCGCCCACCCCCGGCGCCAAGGCCGCCGCCGCCACCGCCACCGATGAGGCCGAGGCTGAGGCGGCCGTCGGCCAGCGCTGCGGCATGACGACCGGATCAGAGCCGCGAGCGCGAGGGCATGGGGGCGAACGATAGGGGGGCTGGTTCGCGCGCGCGCGAAGTGGGAGCGGCCAAGCGGGGGGAAGACGGTGACTGGTGCGAGAAGAGTTTGGGTGGGGTGGAGGGGAGGGAAACAGATCATTTCTCTCTAATTTTAAATATTTATCTCATACGCCATGGACCATAGGAGTCACGCTCGGAGGGGAGAGGAGGTGGGGGAAGAGAAGAGAGAAATAATATTAGTTTTAGATCATTTTTAAATTTCCCCAATAACTACTTCTGTTCTGCGAAAATATCTGTAGACGTAGGACGAGAATGGTCGTAGAGAATTTGTTCCCGCTTACATAATGGTCCAGCGTGTCAGTGTATGCAACTCGTTGTGAGTTTGGTGCTTTCGATATCGGCGTGAAGACGACATGATAGCTGGATTAGCATGGGTGGGCTCCACGAGAAAGAAGAGAATATTTGGGGCTGGGCTGATAGTTATTCGTGGGCCTGACCACCTCGCTTTCTAGGCCAATGTTGAGTTGTACAGCCCAATTACCTCTAGGATTACAGGCTACCACGACCCAGCTGTTCAACTCCCATGTAGAAATGTTACCCTTCTATTTCTATAGATTGGTCCGTTTGGTTTAAGAATAAAGTTGAATGGGATATGATCATCCATGTTTTTTAATGGAGTTAAGTTGTATTTGGTCGTATGGATGTGATGAGCCAACTTTTGGTAGGATAAAGATTGATGGGATTAAAATACTCCTGATTGGCATAATAATAGCGATTCATGCACTGACCGATATTGATTAAGCCTTGTTAACATTAATCTTGCCATGCTAATTACTACTAGTTAATTGTAAAAAAATTCTAATATCACTAACCAATGGTGCACTAATGTTGGATGGTTTCATCGAGCAAAAAGAGCCAGATCTCTCCTGTATTGAGATAATATTCCCTTTTCTCGCCCACACCATTCACCCTATCCTCCAACAAAACACCATCCCGATCTAAATGGCCATCTTCCATCCTGACAAACAAACCACCCTTATTTTTTATGCTGACTTTGGGTTACATCCTCTTTAAGTAGCATCTAAACAGCTATTTGTAGATGAAAGTTTATGAATTTTAAGATTATATTATATTGTTGGCTATAGCTTAAATTCATATCACCTACAATAACCAATGCAATGGCTAACTTTTATAACAATGGCTCACCACTCTTATCCTCGACCAATAAAGGCCCGCGGTATATTTTAGTTTGTTTTACGTGCTATAATTTAGTTATAAATTTACAACCAACTATACACTCTCACTTTCTTTCTTACTGTTCCACATGGAATAATATTGACTTAGATCCAACTGTGCTTGCTCTTAATAGTCTGTACGATAAATTTTTGTACATGGTTAAATACATCCTTATAAGAAAGGGGTTTATGGATATAGGCAACCCCGTTCATGTACACAATTCACTAACAAGGCCATTAAACTAATTAAGCTCTTAGAGCACAAGAGCAATTGCAAATAAACTTAGTAAGAAACTAGCAACAAAATTGAATGTATTTGTTTTTAGCACATGTTAAAGCAAGGGAAGTTGTGGATGTATGGTATGAGCGTTTTTCTATTTCCTTGGAAAAAGTTCTTGATGAATGCTGTTTAAAATCATGATAAAATGCCTCTTGGTACTCAGTTGACAAGTTCGACATCTGTTTTGTTTTTCAAACAAGTACTCCATTAATTTAGAAGATAGTGATATCCGTTGGAGAGATGTTAAAATTGTGAAGGAAAAAAACTTTTGATGCACTCAACCATGGACCGAATATGATTAGGCCCTTAGTCGGGTATATTGATTTCTCTAGCTATTCAAACCGTACAAACTATGTCTCTTAGTGGTGTAGGAAACAGTTTTGACTGATGTGACGATGTTGACCTAGTTTTTGTTTTATGTAACATCGACATGAAGTTTATGTGGTATTAGAATAAAAATAATATATATGAACCATATGTCATTCAAACAAAAAATTAAAATATTATGAGCCCATTGACATGTGGGTCCTACTCGCTCCGCTTCCTCATTCCTCCCTTCTCTCTCCCTCTCATTTAGAGTAGATGGGGCGGCACCTAGATCAATGCTCTAGCTGCCTACGCCATTACTATCATTGCCCATTGACATAATTAGATGCCCTACGCCCTACGCCTATCATATTTGCCTTCCATATTGATTGTACACGACAGCATCGCATAGACGGGTAGGCAACCTTGCCACATCGATGACGCACGTCATTGTGTTGTGCCTACTTTGCCCCTACTGCCATCAATCTAGTGCTGCTCAAATGTGGCAAGCTATACCATATGGTGGGCTTCATGTCTATGCCGCTAGCGAGACAAAGCTAAAAAATAAAATCAGGCATGGACTATCTTAGTGAGGATAAGATAGAACATCTTGACCTAGTGTATGTGAGATGTGACAATGAAAACATTGACTATGAGGCTAGAGGCGAAGGATGTTTGCAACTCCGCTCAAACCTAGTTATAGGGGCCTCAAATAAAATAGTAAAATAAAGTCAGACCAAACTCCCTTATAAGGGATAAGATAGAACGTCTTGACTTGGTCTATGTGAGACATGATAATGAAATCATTGATTATGAGCCTGGCAGCAGAGTGTGTCTGCAACTTCGCCCATACTTGGTTGAGAGCCTCAAAGAGCATAGCGCCAAGGGTGCCATCAACCATGGTGTTGATCCTATCGATGAGCTTGTGGCCATAGGCTTCATCCATGACCTTTCTAGGGGTGCATGCCTTGATTAGCGTCATTGAGGAGGCACAAGCCAACCACCTTGTGAAAGAGTCACGGGGTGTCGTGGGCATCGAATGGCATGAGATTAGGGTAGAAAGGGAGCGGCATGAGCGAGAGAACCAAAATTATGGGGATAAGGATTTGGTAGAGGGTGTCAATGTTGTCCAGCACCTTCTCATTGAAAGTTGCTCTTGATCTACTTTAGGAAAGAGTCATGCATACCTAGGTCACCCAATAGGCCACCCATGCCACCACCATGCCATTTATGAGTGACGTTGCTTTTGCTAGCCACCCACAGCGAGTTGATATGGTGGCAGACGATAGAAGGCTAGCGCAACATAGATTATGGCAATGCACTTCGCCACCGCCTAGGATTTGAGAAGTGCATGTCTATAGCCGTCATAGAGACCGTCTGTAGAGTAGTCGTTGCCCAATGTCTCCCATCGAAATGAGAGGGAGAGAGAGAGGAGGAAGGAGAGGTAAGTGGGATTCATATGTTAGTTGGTCATATAACAATATATTTTTTGCGAATGGCATATGAATCCTATATATTTTTTATTTTTATTCTTATATCAAATAAGCGTTACATATAAAAACTGTTCGTAAAACCTTTTTTTTCAGTAGGATAAGTCAAAGTTTTTTTCCCCCTAAAATCGTCGGTTGCTGAAACTGTAACCATCCCTATCCACGAGAAGACGCAAAAAAGCAGAATTCAGTCCTGAGCCTTGAGACGCGAACCCACGGGCCGACGACCTGGCCGGGCCAGCCACAACCACCCGCATCCCCCAACTCCGCGACGCGATTCCCCCGCAGGCCGTCTTCGCAATCTCCTTGGTCGGCTGGCTAATCCTCCCTCCCATCCTTCCACTTCCTCAAGCGCCCCACCCCAAATGCTCCCCTCCGTTCCCCGTCCCCTCCTACCAAAACCCTAGCCCTCTCGCCGCGCTCCCTCGATGCCGCCCCAGCCGCCACCGGCGGCGTCGTCGCCCATTGCCTCGGATCCCGCCATCCCGGCCTGGCTCCGCGGCCTCCCGCGCGCGCCGGAGTACCGTCCGACGGAGTCCGAGTTCGCCGACCCCGTCGCCTTCCTCTCCCGCGTGGAGCGCGAGGCCGCCGCCTACGGCATCTGCAAGGTCATTCCGCCCCACCCACGCCCTTCCCGCCGCTTCGTGTTCGCGCAACTCAACCGCTCCCTCGTCTCCTCCTGCGACGCCCCCGCTCCCACCACCTCCGACTCGTCCGTTACGTCGTCCTCGCCGCCGGCCTCCGCCGCCGTGTTCACGACCCGCCACCAGGAGCTCGGCACCCCGCGGCGTGGCCGCCCGACGCCGCAGGTGTTGAAGCAGGTGTGGCAGAGTGGCGAGCAGTACACGCTCGAACAGTTTGAGGCCAAGTCCCGCGCCTTCTCAAAGACCCACCTCTCTGGCCTCCACGAATCGAATGCACTAGATGTGGAATCCCTCTTCTGGAAGGCGTCAGCAGACCGTCCTATCTATATTGAGTACGCCAATGATGTCCCCGGCTCTGGCTTTGCTGCCCCCTTGCAGTTGCAGCGCAAGAAGAAGCAGAAAAGAGAGAGTGCCCCAATGGACGAATGGGAGACGAGTGCAGGCTGGAGGCTGTCAAATAGCCCATGGAACCTGCAAGCAATTGCGCGTGCTCCTGGTTCGCTCACACGGTTCATGCCTGATGATGTTCCTGGGGTGACTTCTCCAATGGTTTACATTGGTATGCTGTTCAGCTGGTTCGCGTGGCATGTGGAGGATCATGATCTGCATAGTCTCAACTTCCTCCACACTGGTGCACCTAAGACGTGGTATGCAGCTCCTGGTGATCGGGCTGTTGAGCTAGAAGAAGTTATCCGTGTGCATGGCTATGGAGGCAACCCTGATCGGATTGGTATTTGTCTTATATTGTGTTTCTTTATCCAGATGTTGTGCTCATGCAGACTGGATGAGTTTTGATTGTTGGTTTCTGCAGCATCACTGGCAATGCTTGGTGAGAAAACAACATTAATGTCCCCAGAGGTCATTATAGACAGTGGTGTGCCCTGCTGTAGGTACTAGTTCTTAAATGGTCAGCTCTCAATACATCATTTTTAATTAATTTATGTGTTGACATGCATTGTGTTTCAGATTGGTGCAATATCCCGGTGAGTTTGTGGTGACGTTCCCAAGGGCTTACCATGTCGGTTTTAGCCATGGTAGGTTAAATCATACAGATTTTAAACTCACAATACTTGTTATTTGATTCATCATTATGCGCTAGTTGTTGAATTAACTGATCCATATATGCTTTAATTTAATTTCTTTATGGTATATTCAATGAACACAAATCTTTTACAATACACAGTACCTGTGGCAGTATAGATCTATACATGAGGTGTAGTTGTCAATGTGATGGAGCCGTTGGAGAACTGATGTATGCTACTGTTTCTCTTATTGTGAACCATAATTAAAGATAGGTTATTCTGGACAACAGACGATACTAATGGCAAAATTAATACTCTTTGATACTTGTTTCCTGAAACAAGATGATGCTGATCCTTTTACCATTGTCTTAACTAAATAGTTTGGCAAGTTACATTTTTTAAAACTTTGTACTAATTTTTTGAAGAATTCAAGCTGCTTCATATTATAACCCATTAGCATTCATGGCTTTATGTAACACTTGAGGACCCTTGAGGATCTCACTTATATCTGAGAGCCAACCTATCTATGAGGTTCGCTTACTTTGTCGAACGAAAAGAAACAATTTATAGTTATTTTATATGTTGTATAAAACTGAATATTAATGCAGTCACAAGCATGTCATGTTCAGTAGGTGCCTTATTTTATCTTGTTGCTATTCATGCAATTGGAAAACTCTAATGTTCATCCAATATAATATAGGATTCAATTGTGGAGAAGCTGCCAATTTTGCGACTCCCCAGTGGTTGAAGTTTGCTAAAGAGGCTGCAGTTCGAAGGGCTGTGATGAATTATCTTCCAATGCTCTCCCATCAACAGCTATTGTACTTGCTAGCAGTTTCATTTATATCCAGGTGTTTTTTTTTTCTTTTTTGGAGTTTGGTTTTGTGCTGACCATATTGTCTTTTTAGTTTTTACACCTCATCAGTAGGTTGATGCAACAAATATCAAATATTACCTTTGCCTTCCAACAAGCCAAATGTTACAGCTAGTGGGTGGGGGTTAGATGCTTGTTAGGTCTGCCCAACAGAAGGATTATTCATAACCACAAAAGTGAAGTTGTCATGGTGTTCTAGGGAGGCGTGGCAATCCAGGACAACAATGCCTAGGCGCCAGCTAGACTTTAACTAAATCACATCGTATTCCAAGTATGTCCAATGGAAATAGAAACGACAAATGGAAAATGTAGCCCCCAATCAAACCACAACCCCCCTCCCCCTTGCTACCCTGTCGATGAGCCCATTTCTCCACCTCCTCCCTCATCCCCTTCCCTAAGTTGCATTCTCCCTCCTCTCCTTTGGATTCTAGATTTCCCAACTCCATATGGCAAGCTAAGGTTGCTAGAGGCCTTAGGGATTAGGAAATTTGTATTCATGGCTTCCATATGCTATTTTTTGAATGCATAATAGTTCTGAATTCTGATGATAAAATGTATATGTTTTTCACCTTCATATCTATATGTGTGTGTGTGTGTATAATTGGTATTTGCCAGCTTCCACTTTCTATTTTGAATCTGTCAATGGTTTATGCTATTTGTAGCATAGTGCTCTCTGGATTATAGTAGATGGGACAGCATGGTTGAAGCCTTGAAGGCTATTCTCTGAGATAGTTATCCAATGTAATGAGAACTCAGAGAAAGGATTTAGATGTATGTGAACCAGTGTTCGTGAAGGCTCAGGCGCTAGCTGAGAAACAGACAAGTGCCTAGCTCCTAATTGGCCATAAGGTGGACCTAGGAGGATCTAGGTGGCTGCCTAGAGAAGGTGATTCAGAAGACTATGAGCAAATTATGCTGAGTGAAGGCATCGATATATATATTAAAACTGACTATAGACATGGAAATTTGAAGTTTTATAAATAGTTGAAACAACTGAAGAAGCCAAAAGGTCTAAAATATATACTTGATCTGGAAACAAAAGAAATGGCAGGAAGCGCCGATGATGGCATCCCTAGGGACTCTGCCACTATAACAATGACATGTTTTCTTTGGAAGCCATCAATGTTCACTTCCCAAAGAGAAGCTAACTGGCAGTGTTGGCTGATTGCCTCCATACAAATGACTGGTTTTTATAATCCATTGTTCATTTGTTGCTTGCATGATTGCCTTGTGTTTTGGAAATTCATCGATTACCCAAAATTTTTAATATTGAAGCACACATTTGATTGTTTTGTTTTAATCATTACCTCTAATTCTTTCTTTGCCCATATTATATTAACAACCATACCAAATCATTATCATAGCGCACACTTATGAGTCTGCTGGATTCATTTTAACTTCAGGCACCCTAGAGAACTATTGTCTGGAATCCGAACTTCTCGTCTAAGAGATCGTAAAAAGGAGGAAAGAGAACTGCTGGTCAAACAGGAATTCTTGCAGGATATGATCAGTGAAAATAAACTTTTATGTTCATTTCTGGAAAAGAAATCGGTCAATAATGTTGTTCTATGGGAGCCTGACTTGCTGCCATCGCTTACCGCTCTACACCCCTGCTCGTCCTTCTCAAAAGCTCCTGAGAAGAAGGGTGAAGATGGTATCAGAATTGAAGTTGCCCAATTCAACTCAAAATATAACAGCTCATCTGATGGTACTGAATATATGACTGGGACAATATCTAAAGGCTTGTCTATGGATAGCAAGCAAGCTCATGTGGGAGAGAAACTTGATATTGATGATGAAGATGACCTGCCTTTTGATTTGAGCATTGATTCTGGATCATTGACATGTGTTGCTTGTGGGATTCTTGGCTATCCATTTATGGCAATTTTGCAACCTTCCAGAAAAGCACTGGAAGAGATTTCCCTTGTTGATAAGGAAAGATATGAAGTGAGCTATGAAAAAGAGATTGGTTCAAATGTGCTTCCATGCTCTTCTAATGATGGTAGTAGCTCTGGTATGTCTAATATCTCTGAAGCGTTCCTTATATTTATAAATGTAGTAAATAAAGTGAATTTGTATGATGCATGTAGATTTATTTTATCTATAGGACCTAGATATTCTTGAAGCGTCTTGTTTTCTATGGCAAATAAATTAATTGCGTTCCCAGCATGAGTAGTTCACATCGCTGCTGTTCTAATGGCCTTCAGTGAGCTACATGAGGCAGATTGTATTCTTACAAAGAACCTTGGCAAGAGGGAACTGTTGTCATACACTTGAACATATATTTTATTGGAGTATCATGAGTGTTGGCTCCTCTTAGCAACATATAATAACGCACAAAAGGGCATTATGATCATTTGGACTCAGCTGTAATCCTCTCATTTATTTAAGACCTGCAACTAGGTTCAGTACCATGATATTTTATTGTACAGTGTACATCGTTGCCTGGTTAATACACTAGATTAATATACATGACATGTACTGTCTTAATATTTTTTGTTAATAAGTTAGCGATTGCCAAACTTTTGTCTAGATGAGCTCTTGGTATTTGTATTTATTAAAATGAATTGGTTTCCATTCATAATCTGTAGTATACTTTTTTTTGTACTTGAACATCTTCTATGTTTCAACCTTAATGACCTGTTCTATTTTCCTTTCATGTATGAAAACTTGACAATTTTTTCTGCCACACATATCAGGATGCCCACTCATCGACAATAGATCTTCCAGCCCTGTGGAAAATGCTAACTTCAGCCATCAGAATGTGAAGCCAAATAGAAGTGACATTTCTTTGATGGGAAAGGAATTCGATGGAACCCAAGGGAAACATAGTGGAACCCTAGGGAAACATAGTGGTACCTCATGTTCTTGTAGCAGTGAAAATACCATTCATTCGTATGGTGAAAAAGATATCCATGAGAAGGAAATACCAAGCTATAGTCCTGGCTCAGAGTTGAGTAAACAAACAGGCAGGGATGTTAATGTACAAGCTGTAGAAGGTAGTGCTGAAACTATCAGCTGGAATACAGGCTGTACGTTTGCACGGCCTCGAATCTTTTGCTTACAGCATGCCCTTGAGATTGAGGAGTTGCTTGCGACCAAAGGTGGAGTTCATACCCTCATCATATGCCATGCAGGTACAATTGATGCTGACTTCTGTTGTTGCATTCTATGTAACTGCTGGTGGATTGTCTTAATCCTACGCACTGGATGTAGATATTTACTAATAATTTATTTGACATGTTTTGGTCAACTGCATGTTTCTGAAAGATGAAAATGTCTTGCTAAGTCTGTTAAATTGAAAATAAGAGAGGTTAGCTGAGGGCATTATTATATGCTATGGTGCCTTTTCGATTCCTTCCAAATATCTTCCTTGAACTTTTTAAATCATGATTGAAATCAATGCAGTCGTTTTAACTGCAGTTATTTAATTAATGTCTCGTTTTAACTGTGATAATTTGATTAATGTGTCTCATTTTAATTGCGAATGTGCCCCCTGAGATTCACTGATATATAACCTTTTGCTCTCCATTGTCTGCAGATTATGTTGGACTAAAAGCACTTGCAATATCAATAGCTGAGGAAATTGAGTTTCAGTTCAACTATAAAGATATTGCACTAGCAAATGCATCCAAGTCTGATGTACATCTAATTAACATTTCAATTGATGATGAGGGGTATGAGGAAGAGGAAACAGATTGGACATCACGGATGGGTCTAAACCTCAAACATTGTTCCAAGATTAGGAAAGAAACATCAGGAAGTAAAAAACAACCTCCTTTATCATTTTGGGGACTATTTTCCAAGCCATCACCTTTTTCAGTTGTTCCAAACTTGAAATGGCTCTGCAGGAAAGCACGGACTCCATATAAGATCATTGGTTATGCTTCCAGCCCTGATATTGCCGCAGCTCCAGACAAAGTTAAGCCTGCAGTTACAAAAACTCAGATAGATACTTCTGAAAATGCTCATGAGAACATCAAAAGCGAACAAAATTTGCAACAAGGTTGTGTCCTTCAAGAATCCAATGATGAATATCCCAAGGAGAATGATATGAGCAAGTGTCCCAAGGAGAATGATCAAGATGGGCATCGTCTTATTAATATCCCTATTGCTGTTGCTGAATATCCTATGTTTCATCAAGTTTGTGAGGGTCCAGTAAGTGTGAGCGCATTTGATGACCCTATCTGTTCATTTGATTCCCAGGATTCACCCACAACTGATGCAGTGTCAGCTCCTGAACCTACCAGAGAACAATGTGATGTTGAATCAACTGTGTCGAGTAGTTCCACTACTCTTGTTCGACAGTTCCTTGACAATGGACTTATCGCTGAGGGAGGCAGCATGAACTTCATAAGCAATCGTGAGTACTTAGAATCTAACAATGCAACTTCAGTGTGCAAAGATGAACAGCTGCAAATTCAAGAAGGTCAGGAGGCCATGGAACTTTGCAATAATCCCAACACAGAATTGGTCCGCCCATGCCTGATGAAAGGTGTGGCTATTGCAGGAGAATTACATGGTGGAACAGCATCATCAACCCTTGAAAATGAGGATATTTGTTGTAATACATCTTACTATTCTGATACTGGATTAAAAAATGGCAGATCTGATACAGATGATCAACCTGAAACATGTGATCGTAGTGCTGTTCTTGTGACACCAAAATTGGGCGGTGATCAGATGATTTCTAGCAGTGACATAAGTTGCAGTCTGACTGTGGACTGCCCTGTCTCCACTGATGCTGCTGTTTCAAGTGAGAAGCTGTCCATGGCTCATGATTTGATGAGCAGTGAGTTGCAGGCAGTCCATAATTCAAAGGCACCGCTACACTCATTAAATCCAGCACAGGCTGAGGCCAGTTTGACTGATGTTAAGGCTGCTAAGCTTGATTGCATTCATACCACACAGTTACCTCATGAATCTCCAAGGAGTAATTTCATCATTTCAGAAGGCATGCAATCTGCTTCAGCAACTGCAATCTCCGACCAAAATGGAATATCCATGCACACAGAGTCAAATTCATTTGATATTTTACCTGGAGTTCTAGCCGATGAATCTAAGGTTGCTTCTGGAAAAGATGAGGTTGGCAAAGCTTCCTTGACATTGATGACACTGGCTAGCAATGACCACTCTGCAGATAATGCAACACAGGGTGAAGTTTCAGAGATCACTGATAAGTCACATGGCTTCTGTGCTTCAGACATAGTGTCTAGAAGCATTGGAAGTTCAAATAGAACTAATATCATATGTTATGCCAGATGCAAACACAAAAGAAAGAGTGGATCAAAGTTAAATAGTAATAGTTCGCAAAGCTATGGGAGCTTTATCCGCTCTCCATGTGAAAGCTTGAGACCTAGGACTAGACCTGCCATTGTTGAAGACATGGCATATGAAACAAAAACTGTAGAAGCTTCAGCTGCAAAGAAGAGGAAGAGGACAAAGGTGGAAAACTACCAGTGTGACATTGAATTTTGTGACATGACATTTGAGACTAGAGCCGAACTTCGTGCTCACCAGCGCAATATATGCACCGATGAGTCTTGTGGCAAGCGCTTCAGCTCACACAAATACTTGAAGCGTCATCAATGTGTACACAGCGATGAGAGGCCATTCAAATGCCCCTGGGATGGTTGTCCTATGACTTTCAAGTGGTTGTGGGCTCAAACTGAGCATATCAGAGTCCATATAGGAGAGCGACCATATAAGTGCGCTTCTCCTGATTGCGGCCAGAGTTTTAGATATGTCTCAGACTACAGTCGCCATAGAAATAAGTATAATCATTATTGATAGGTTACACTTTTCATGTTACTGATCACAGTTCACAGCTGAGGGCAAAAGCACTAGCTGTTTGCGTTGGGGCGATGCTTGTTGTACCAGACCACGTATTTAACCAGCTGACATCTGATAGGCCTAGTGTTTATTCCTTCGTTAACAATGTGTTTAGTGTAGAAAGTAGAAATAGTTGTGGGGGTTAAGGCTTACCCCCAGATGCATCAACGTAGATTTGCATAAGCTGATCTCTCCCATTGACATGGGATCATTCATTCTTTCTTCAGCCCATAATGTTTATGAATACTGAGAAATCGAATAATTTCAAGATCATCTTGGATAACTCCCAAGTGTGCCATTTGATTATGTTAAAATGATTTCAACATCATCTTGGATAACGTCCAAGTGTGCCATTTGATTATGTTAATGCCACATGGTCTCAGTAAGCAGATTGCTGTTTGATATATCCCTATTGTTCTGTAATTCAGTCTTTTTTAGAGGATTCTTTTATTTAATCTAGGTACGCTGGTATATGAATTGTGTGCTTTTATGCAGATGTCTATTTTGCCCCCGAGGTGAGAATTTCCTTGGAGAATGTGTCGGAAGTACAGATCAGTAATCTTCCTTAACGAAGAATAAGGCTTTCCCACGAAAATTTTACTTAGTTTTGATGCACATTCTAACTTCTACCAAAGTAAAACACCTTGAAGCCTTGGCTAATCTTATTAAACCAAAGTAGGAACACACACGAAGGAGAGGTTTCACACTTCGCCTCAAGTATCAAGAATGCTACTGCTCCACACACGAAATTCAGTTATTGCCCTTAATGACCAATAAACAGAAACACACCTGTCCCTCAAACAAAAAAACAGAAACACACTTGCATTTCCCAGGAAGGAGAAATTTCACTCAGCTATTGTTGCGATATTCTACTATCGGAAACTATACTTTGAAGCCTAACTAATCAACACTAACGAGTCAAACTCAATCATTTAACCAGAACACACTTGACACACTAGCCTCAAAGAATCAAAAATGCTACTTCTCCACTCGTATGTATCTCGGTGGACGGCGTCTTCTTGGAGTCGTCATCCTTGGCGCCTGGGAAGAGGTTGCCGACATTGGGCTTGCCAAACATGGAGATGCCCTGGCGAGTCCGGAGCGTGGCGTACTTGCCGGCGGCGTGGACCTTGTTCTTGAGGCAGACCCAGTGGTCCCCCGCCGGCGCGTCCTTGAACTGCCGGAACAGGTCCTTGGATCTCTCCCTGAACGTCGCCTCATCCGCCACCGTACTCCGGTAGCACGCCATCGCCGCCGCTGCCTCTTTCTCCGGCGCCGCCTCCTGCGTCATGACCTCCTCACCTTTCTCCTCCATCGAACTCTCTCGCCAAAGAACTTTCGATCAATGCAAATACAAAAATTATTGGAAGGACTGTTTTTATTACTATGAAAATAATACTTATTTGCCACTCTAAATAATTTTAAATAAAAAATTAGTTATAGATAATATCATCGGATGCTATTTAAAACGTAGATAGATATGAGATTTTTTTATAAAAATATATATGAAATTTTATAACAAATATTTAGACCTAAATTATATTAAATAAAAATATTATCAATTATAAAGTTATACATCTCTATAATTTTTGATATATAGTTTGGCTTAATTTGACTTTGACGTATTTACAAATTATAAAACTAAGCTATTCCTTACTATCTAGCCGCCACTTCACATTTCGTGAATTCGTGATTTTTAAAAATCACCCTTCTAAGCGGAAGGAGTACAATTATATAAATTTAAAAACAAAAAATACTTTTATATATTTTTTAAAAATAAATATATAAATAAAAAATTCTACATTTTTGTTTCACGCGCGAATGATCAGACGTGCCATTTTCTCCAACCACGTCTGATCTGCTCAGTGCACAATATAAGAGAACAGATTCCGAACAAAGGTGATGACACGGTTTAGTTATTCCAAACCTTAACTCTCCTGATGAGTGCTGAAGTGAGATCGACTAGCGAGTTCTATAGAAACTTGCAATACATGTTGGCATTCCTTCCTTGATTATTTTTTTAGGTAATTTTATTTTTAGCCCTTAAACTTTTATTAAGTTAGGTTTCACTCTAAACTATAAAATCGGTTGTTTTTCACCGTAAACTTTTAAAGCTAGACATAGTTGGCTCCATTGTGGTTTTAGTCATGTTAAGACCCTCATTACTATTTTTTTACTAAATTGATATTATCTCACATATTAGGTGTGACGCCCCAGAAAAAAATAATTAGAGAGGAAGAAAAGAGCAAGCGAGCAGGCAGTGGGCAAGGCTAGCTAGCGATGAATGAATGGTCGCGGGCCTTGGGCCATGCAGCGAGCAGCAGCAGTTTCAGCAGTAGCAGTGCAGCAGCTTGCAGCGATCAGCTGCAGCAGCACAATACCTGAGAATAATCTCACCTCGCCTAGTTAGCTATAGGAAAGGATGATATGCTACGAATATCGTAGCACCAGATAGATTATTTTGTGTGAAGTGAGGATAAAAAATAAAAGTGTATAGGTGAAGTGTTATAGTAATAGGTGTTAGGATAAGAGTTTTATAGTGTAGCATATCATCCTTTTTAGGCTAGACCTACCCCTTGTCATAAAATGAGAAAATGTTTGGCATGGAAAATCATTGCTATATTAGCTCTCTCTCATCACCATGCTGTATGATAAAATGAGAAAAAAATTGCACGGCATGGGAAAAAACTGTATGTCATGGGAAATAATTGCGATCCACGTTGTGTGATTAAATGCCCCTCTATCGTCACCATTTTGTGTGATAAAACACCCTTGTGATAAAATGAGTAAAAAATATATGACATGGAAAATCATTGCTATATTAGCAGCTAGAATAGAATATAACTTAGTGTTATTAGTCTCGTGGTAAAAGTTGTGTTTTAATGGTTTTAAAAGTTTAAGGTAAAAAATACTCTCTCTTTAGATTATAAGTCATTTTAATCTAAAAACATTTTTAGATTAAAGTCAAATTGGTTTGCTTTAAATTTGACAAGTTTATAGAAAAAAGTAATAACATTTTCAACGCAAATACGAATATACTATAAAAATATATTTAATTAAAGATTTAATAAAAACAAATTTAGTATTGTAAATATTAATATATTTATAGGGTTTGACTTTAATTAAAGCTAAAACAACTTATAATTTAAAACAAAGGGAGTATGTTATTAGTCTCGGGGTTATCTGATTTTAAAAGTTTAAGGTAAAAAATAATTGATTTTATAGATGTGTCTTAAAATTAGATTTTAGTGAAAGTTTGAGTGCTAAAATTAGACTTTATCCTAAATTCTCTTGTGCTTGCTCGCCGCGGCGGCGTGGCGGCGCACCGGCCGTACGTGGACATAGCCAGTGCGCCTCTACCCACTCCTACATGTTCGTCGAATCCCCGCCCCAGAAACTAACAGCCATGGCAATGGTAGGTCACGCCGGATTCTGATTGATTTCTCGCGATCACCAATGGTGTTCTTGTCTTTAACTGGAAGCCGGATCGACTCGGACTCGGCTTCGGACACCGACTCCGATTTCCATGCGAGTTCGCGCGCCTCATATATTCAGAAGCTGGCGCTGATGAGAGCTCAAGCAATTCACCAAACGCATTCTCTTCGATCGAATCGATCTGAGGGCATTGCACTTGCTGATCTGATTCTGTGCGCGCCGCCGTAGGCCGTAGCTAGCTTAGCTTCTTCGGTGTTCTGGCGGCGGCGGCGGCCTGCATCACCATGGCGTCCTCCCTGTACGCTCCGCGTCTGACGAGGTGGAGTGTGGCGATCGGGGGTGTCTTGCGCGACTGCGTCGAGTACGAGGGGAAGCCGCTGTTCATGTCGCGCGAGGACACGCACACGCCGCGCGAGTGCCTGGAGATCGGCGGGGAGGTGTTCCCGCTGATGGACGAGACAATTGTGCCGGTGCCCGACGGCGGCAAAGCGGTGCGGTGCGTGGAGTACACCGGGGACGACGGGGCGACGCGGCTGCTGACGGTGACGGAGGAGGGAAGAATAAGGAGGTGGCGGAGGTCGACCCGCGGAACGGCGGCGACGTTCGGGTGGTTGGCTGCGGCGGCTACTACGACGCCGGGAGCGGCACGGTGCAGCATGTGGTGGACGTGCAGGGCGAGCGGGAGGCGTACATGCTGCTCGTGTCGGTGCGCGAGGAGATCGGCCGCGTCGTCCGCATCAAGAGGCTCAACTGATTCTAAATCCATAGGGACAAAAATTACCAGTGTATCAGTATATGTATGGATCATTTTTTTGTATTTTTTGAGTTCTGCTTGGTGTGAAATTTATAGTTAATTTTGTGCATCAAAGCCATCTATTATTCTGGATCCTGAACAACGATAGTGTTCAAATTGGGAATATTGTTTGCTGATCACTTTCACATACATCTTATGCTGCCATCAATTGGATTTTGATGTGTTGCAACCAATCTGACTTCTTGGATGTTGGAACAAGAACAAACAGCTTGCATCCAGGCCTTATGCAATATGCCTCTGATTCAATCATTCAGATAGTACAATTTCGTCAAACAGAGGTTGATGGCTTTTATCCGGACAAGAACAAGAGAATAAATGTATAAGCCAATTGAGCTAGCATGACATAATGTACTAGCACAGTTTGCAGAAAGAGTTCGCATCAGGAACTCAAACTGGAAAGAAATTGCAGTTCCTAGAAGCGATGTAGATTCCAGTTCTTGTAAAAAAGCAATTCAACAAATCTCAGGAATGTTGTTTCATTATCTTCCTACTTCTGTTGTACATATTCTCAGGTTTTAATCAAAATATATGTTTTATGGTCAGATGATATGAAAAATTGTAGACAGTAGCATGTGGCACTTCATTATTGTTCGGCTTTAAACTACATTAGGCAGCTAAAAAATTCATAACCAATTGGAGCTTTTACTCTACATCAGTTTTTCAATGTTTGCTTTCCAGGGTGGACACATCAGGGATTCAGGAGACAAATGAAAATAGCTTAGATAATGAGCAAAGACATAGGAGACAAACTGCACTCGAAGCCTCCGTGTGTTACTGAACTCTGATGAATCCTTGGTTGAGAATGAGAAATATGAGTGCATGATCAGTGTGGTTCAATAAAGAATTTGATGCCTCAAGAGGGAATTTTTCAGTTTCAGACCAAGTTCAAGACATAATCAAGCTAAAACGTCACTCTAATTCACCACAATGAAGAACTGATCCAATGCACTTAATCACTGTCAAGAAATACATCACCACAAGGAGCAGATCAGTGGAGTCAAAATCCACTAACTTTATTACTAATCACTCGAGACTGGACAAGCAAGAATCAACCTTTCCATCCATGACGATCTATTCAGCCGCCTTGCTGCCTTCCTCCTCCTGGTTCCCCTTGTACTTGTCGAGGGCAGCGCCGGTGAGCCGGCAGATGCGCCACTGCGGGAGCACCTCCGCGCCCATCCCCTCATAGAAGTCGATGGCGTTCTTGTTCCAGTTCAGAACGCACCACTCCACGCGCCCCATCCCGAGCTCGGCCGCCTTGCCGGCCACGGCGGACAGCATCATCCGGCCGAGCCCGCGGCGGCGCCACGGCGCGCGCACGAAGATGTCCTCCACGTACAGCCCGGGCTTGGAGAGGAAGGTGGAGTAGTTGGGGAAGCAGATCACGAAGCCCGCGGTGACGCGCCCCCCGCCGCGCGGGGAGGCGAACGCGGCGGCCTCCGGGTCGGCGAGCGGGGACGCGGAGAGGTCGAGGCGGCGGGAGGCGATGGTGGAGTCAGCGGAGGCGGGGAGCGGGGACAGGGAGAGGTCGAGGATGAGGGCGGTGAAGGAGGTGAAGGGGGGGCGCGGCGGCCAGGGGAAAAGCGTGGAGGTGAGGAGCTCGTGGGTGGCGGCGAAGAGGTCGGTGAGAAGCTCGAACTCCGCCATCTGGTGGATGAAGGCGTGGATCTGGGGCACGTCGTTTGCGTCGGCCAGCCGGAGCTCCGCCCACACCTCGCCGGAGAAGGTCGTGGAGTTGGCCGGCGTCGCCATCTCGCTGCGGCAGAGACGATAGGGAGCGACGAGATGTGGCGACTTGCGAATGGAGAAGACATTTTCCCTTCTGCCACTTTTCTTCTTTTTTATTTTGTTTTTTTTTTTGCCATTAGGGCGTGTTGGCTTTTAAACCCCTTCACCCAAGTCGCTCGCGCCGCCATAAACCCTAACCCGAGCGACACACCTCACACCCACGCCAGCGGCGGCCGGGCGCCATGGTGAAGGCCTACCTCCGGTACGAGCCGGCGCTCTCCTTCGGCGTGGTAGTCTCCCCGGAGTCCAACGTCGTGTACGATCCCTCCGGCCGCCTCCTCCTCGCCGCTGCACTTGACCGCTTCGCCGCCTGGGACCTCAAGCGCGGGCTCCCCACCCTCTCCTTCGCCACCTTCTCCCCTTCACCCTCCCTCGCCGTTTCCTGCCTCTCCACCTTCCGCTCTGCGGCATCCGCCTCTGCCTCCTCGGTATCACTGAACTACCCTTCCCCCTTTGCACTTTAATCTCTCCTCTTTTGCTGCTTCTTCCCGCATTTTGAGTTGGTTTCGTCCGTGCGCTGTGTTGGTTTGCTTCAGATTGCGAGTGGCCACGCCGATGGCAGCATCAAGCTGTGGGACGCGGAGACCGGCTCCTGCGAGGCGACCCTCCATGGCCACCGCTCTGCGGCCTCCGCCCTCATCTTTGGCCCCTCTGGTGCCATCCTCGCCTCTGGCAGCAAGGACTGCGACATCATCCTCTGGGACGTCGTTGCACAGGTTGGCCATTTCCGTCTCCGTGGCCACCGTGATCAGGTATGCTACAGTTTGCTTCTCTGTCTCCATTGGGCAGCAAAGTTCAGTAATGCTAATCTGGTGATTACTCGTTGTAGGTCACGGGTTTGGTATTTCTGGATTCAGGGAAGAAGCTAGTGAGCTGCTCCAAGGACAAGCTCATCCGTGTCTGGGACCTTGACACCCAGCACTGCCTTCAGATTGTTGGTGGCCACCGCAGTGAAATATGGTCGATGGATGTAGATCCCAGTGAGAGGTTTTTGGTGTCTGGGTCAGCCGATCAAGAGCTGCGGGTGTTTACAGTCCGGAAATCAGCTGAGGAGGGTGAGGATTGGAGCAAGTGGGATATGCTGAAGCTATTTGGTGAGATTCCAAGGCAAAACAAGGAAAGGGTGGCAACCGTTAAGTTTAATAAGAACGGCAATCTTGTGGCATGCCAGGTGGCTGGGAAGACGATGGATATTTATAGGGTTCTTGATGAAACAGAAGCATTGCGGAAGGCCAAGAGGAGGATGCATAGAAAGAAGGAGAAAGCTTTGGCCAAATCTATGGTCGCTGAAGGGAATGGTACTGTTATAGATCCTTTGTCACCTCAAGACTTGCAGAATCCCACTCCTGTTGTCACTGATGTATTTAAGCTTCTCCATGTTTTGCGGGCTAACAAGAAAATTTGCTCAGTTGCATTTTCTCCAAACAATCCACTAAAAGGCTGCCTTGCCACCTTGTCTCTATCTCTGAACAACAACATGCTTGAGACATACTCAGTGGATAATGAGAATGTGTCAAAGATGTACTCCATTGAGATGCATGGACACCGTTCTGATATTAGGAGTCTTGCCCTTAACTCAGAGGACAACCTCCTGATGTCAACAAGTCACAATGCCGTTAAGATTTGGAATCCCAGTACTGGGGATTGTCTTCGGACAATTGACTCTGATTATGGATTGTGCAGTGCATTTGTTCCTGGTAATCGGTATGCCCTTGTTGGCACAAAGAGTGGTACTTTGGAGATTATAGATATTAATAGTGGAAGCTCTATTGAGGTTATAGAAGCTCATGCTGGTTCCATACGATCAATTGTACTCATTCCAGACGAAGATGGAACTGTTGGTGTACGGGGTTTTGTCACTGGGAGTGCTGATCATGACATCAAGTTTTGGGAATACCAATTGATGAAGAAATCTGATACTGTGGGTCTTCTGTCTAATCCCTTAGCATTATCTGTTCTATGACTCTAACAAGTCTGTTTTCCTGATCACATCTCATTATCTAACTGCCAAGAACAAGAACAATTTGATGTGGCGCATATCTTTATGGCATCCTTTTACTTTTATTTTTTGCCTGCAAGTTAATTAGACCAGTTCTCCACATGAAGGCATGTCTTTGCTAAATTTCTAATTAAACTTGCTAGTATATGGCAACATTGTCCTTTTCCTCTGTTAAGTCAAACAACTGAAGGGCACATCTCTCTTCAAGTAATAGAGAAACATAAACAATAGATTCTAGGTCAAAGAATTTCTTGTGTTTACTGTTGTTGAATAGTCTATTCTTGTTTGTATCAAATTTTAATGTTACTCTGATACACATCGTTAATTTTATTTGCGTAAGTTTTTGAAATATTTGTTCTTTTTTCCTTTTGTTCCAGGACTCTAAACAGCTGAGTGTAACGAATGTGAGAACCTTGAAAATGAATGATGATGTCCTTGCAGTAACCGTCAGTCCAACTGGGAAGCATATTGCTGTTGCTCTGTTGGATTGCACAGTTAAGGTATGCATACTTGTTATGATTGCGGTTTTGAACTTATCTAAAAAAAGAACTTTCTTTTTATTGAGGACCCATACATGAACATGAATCTGGATCTTTTTGTTATGATTTATGTATTCTGTGTATCTAGATGAAGAGGATTGTATGATCAATGCCCACATGATTCTTTACTTGCTTGTCCATAAAATCCTTAGTGTTTAGAGAAAACCTCTGCAATAGCTATAAGAGAAAGGATGTAGGAAAGTAAGTTGACCATGTTAATTATTGTACCTCATCAGTCAAATTGTTTTTGGATTTAGAATGCTGCTTTTCTGTTTCTTGAAGCTAGTTCCTACTCCTAGTGCTATTGCTTCCCAGGAAATGCTTGTACCAGTTCATTTTTGCAGTAATATTGATCTGAACAAAGCTACTATTATTAATATTGTCGTATAAGCTCTTGGCACTCAAATTTTCTTGATATCCATGAGATGCCAGTTGGCATCCTGCAAACGATATTGTAAGCACTCATACTCAACTTTTCTTGATATCCATGGGATACTAGTTGGCACCTTGCAAACTTGGCAATAGAGAAGCAATCTAGAATTAAGTTTCTGGTTTCATTGATTTCCTCTAATATATTGTACTGTGCGTTTGCAGGTCTTCTTTATGGACTCACTGAAGTTTTTTCTTTCCCTCTATGGCCACAAGCTTCCAGTTCTCTGCATGGATATATCATCTGATGGAACTCTAATAGTTACTGGCTCTGCAGACAAAAATCTGAAAATTTGGGGTATGGATTTTGGTGACTGCCATAAGTCTATTTTTGCCCATGCTGACAGGTTATTTCTTGCCCTTCTGTTTTCTTTTGTGATCTGTTGTCACAACCCTTACACCTTTTTCTCGCTGGTTCAATTTGCAGTGTGATGGATGTTAAATTTGTTTATAAAACACACTATATGTTCAGTGTTGGGAAAGACCGCACTGTGAAGTACTGGGATGCTGATAAATTTGAGTTATTGTTAACACTGGAAGGACACCATGCTGAAGTTTGGTGTCTTGCCATCAGCAGCCGTGGTGATTTTGTTGTAACAGGTTCTCATGATCGCTCTATTCGGCGTTGGGATCGTACCGAAGAACAGCTCTTTATTGAGGTATGCAGTGCTTGTATTGTTTTAATGAAGTTCTGTTGTTTAATGTTTGCTCTGTATGGTAGTAGGTTTTCTGTCTTTTCACAGAAGTATTTTTAGCTCTGAAACCCACAAAAATAAATGCAGGAAGAGCAAGAGAAAAGACTGGAGGAAACTTTTGAGGCTGATTTGGATAATGCTGTGGATCATAGATATGGGCAGAAAGATGGTGCTCTTGACGAGGATTCTGTAGGTGTTCCTGGTAGGAAAACAAAAGAGACAGTAACTGCTGCTGATGCAATTATTGATGCACTTGACACTGCCGAGGAAGAAGTAAAACGACTTCATCAGCACAAGGTAGTAAACTAAATGCGTAATGTTAACATACCCCTGTTGCTACTTGATACTGTAGTATTAATGACGACTCACCAATTGGAAATTTGGAATATTTACTTCAGCTGTACACTTATATTTTTTCAGGAAGAACAAAACAATGGGCAAGGAGCAAGATTTCAACCCAATGTTATAATGCAAGGGAAGTCACCATCCGATTATGTTCTGAATGTAGTTTCACATGTCTGTCCAAATGACTTGGATCAGGCTCTCCTTGTAAGTTTTTTCTGTCTTCTCTAATGGACTAAATAATTCCTTTAGTTTGCCTTGTATTTCTCACAGAGTTGCAATCAAGAAAAAGCCCCCGTAAGTCATCCTTTTTTAGTAGCCCAGTTCTTAGCATGACCTTTATGGCTCCAGAAAGCATCTTTCTTATGTGTACTCTTGTTGAAGTTGAAATTTATCCCATATAAGTTGAATTGTCACATTTACAATGCAATCAATCAATCATGGATCATACTTCAATTTGGCCTTGTCAATTGAATACATAACCATAGTCAAGTTTATTCATTGTGTTAATCATCAACTTTTAAAATACTAAACTGATTCATCCATGTGCAATTATTCATCATCTGATTACATATTTGTGTTGTTATCCCTGGAACAGTCATTGCCGTTCTCAGATGCATTGAAGCTCATGTCTTACTTAAAGGAGTGGTCTCTAGTTCCTTTGAAGGTACAACGCTGTACTGTTTTGCTCTCTACACTATATTATGTCATAAAATGCAATTATCTGTTAACTTTCTCAATTTCCAGTTCTATCTTGTCTTCATTGAATATTCCATTCTAGTTTTTTTTTTTTTGGGGGGGGGGGGACAATTTCTCCAGTTCTGTCAGTCAAACTAATTTGTTTGTTAAGGCTAGAATCACACCATTCCATATCAAATGACATTCATACTCAAGTTGTCTCTCTTGAAGTTCAAGTTATGTAGTGAATCCTAGGCATGAAATAATTGGTGCAGTGCGTAATGGCTAAGTTTGCACTGCTTCATGAAGATTGTTTAACCTACTGTTTTCATTCAACAATTATAGAGCTATGATCGATTGCAGTTTATAGTCCTATCTGAACTATACCCTCGTTTCCACAAATCCTGATCTGTTGTATGCTGCAGGTTGAGCTTGTTTGTAGGGTTTGCCTAGTGCTGCTTCAAACACACCACAGCCAACTAACTACTACACCATCTGCAAGATCGATGCTTACTGAACTGAAAGATATTCTTTACAATAGAGTAAAGGTAACTTTTGGTACTTTTGGTATACACACACACACAATATCTTTGCAGCAACCTGATAATGTATTAATCTGCTTTTAATCTTTTAGGAATGCAAGGATGCTATAGGTTTCAATCTTGCTGCAATGGATCATATAAAAGTAAGATTCCACCTTTTTCCATCGGAGATTCACACTGCCGATCTTAAACCTTGATGTTGGTTGACATTTCTGGTATCCCTCTTCTTTTAGGAATTGTTGGCCATGAGATCAGATGCTCCCTTCCGAGATGCAAGAGCGAAGCTGATGGAGATCAGGCAGGAGCAATCAAATCGCTCAAATAGATCGGATGGGACTGAGAAGAGGAAAAAGAAAAAGCGGAAAACATCTGGTGAGAGCTGAGGCTTGGGCAAGGCAAAGTAGGTTTTTCTTGTAGCATACCAACTATATATCATTATATCGACGTGCTCATATTCTGTCTACATGAGGACGACAGAATTTTGACATATTGAGTCCAATATGCAATTCACTCAAATCAAAATGTGCATTGCGCTTTAAGAGTAAAATCAAAATTAAAATGTGCATTTGCTCAAGTCTACGTATGAATTCATCGTGTGTTGTTATTTTTCTGGTTTTTCTCAGTATTGAGCGATGAACTGGGAGAAACGGTGTAGATTTGGTGATACCACGTACTGAAGTTTTGATGATAGGATGACGTCTGTTGACAAGTTTAGTAGCTGCCAGTATTACCAAATTCTTAATTGTATATATGAATCTATTTACAAACAACCTAATTTAAAGGCATGGAGGATATTATACATTTCTGAGTTATGTTGGTTTCCATATTTCTGAGTTATGTCTGCAATTAGGCAAGCTTGACCGTTTGCTACACAAGCAATCCAGCTAAGTCTCCTGGTCAAAACTACTGCAAAAAAAAAAAAAAAACTTAAACGCAATCGATGAATCCAACAACAAACTTCAACGTGTTCCAGCCTTCCAGGAGCAATCGATGAATCCAACAGTTCGAATGCAACACAAATCCATCCATGCTCATCCACAGCACATCCATTGATCCATATACGACACATTGTGATACGGCTTCCAGTAACTAAAAATATTAACTTAAAAATCAGTACACCGTTTGCCCGTATCTTACATATGATAAGTTTAGCAAAGCGAAATAGACATACTTAACGAAAGCAGCACAGAAGTAAATAACACAGCATATAAGGATCTAACTATATAGATCATCATCGTCAGCAGCGGATGCGAAGGGGTCGGCCGCAGCGCCTGCGCCGGACGTTGGCTGATCAGGGAACCTAAACTCGGTGCCAAACCCACGAGACTGCTGGAGAGTCTGGGCGAAGGCCTGGTACTTGCGGATGTCGGCATCGCTCACACTCCGGCGAGCGTACTTCATCGACTCCTCGAAGTGAGCAGCCTTGATCTCAGCAACGTCATCAACCTCGTCCTCCTCCATGGCTTCAGGGTTGTCCTTCCTCCGCCTCTCCCTCTCGATGTCCTGAAATCAAGTCTCCGTTAGCACGCAAGTTTATATAAAGCCAAAAGTGCGTCTGGAATTAAATAATACTGGAGAAATTTATGTTACCTTTTCAATGTTCTCTCTGATGGCATATTTGCATGCACGCTGGCAGATTTCTGTAATATCTGCACCACTGAACCCCTGGGTGTATTTGGCAAGGGCATTCAGGTCAACATCCTTGGCCACAGGTGACTTCCTGAGGCAAGCTTTGAAGATCTGCAGCCTAGATTGCTCATCAGGCAGAGGAATGTAGATCAGCTGATCAAGACGCCCCGGCCTGAGCAAGGCAGGGTCAATGATATCTGGCCTGTTAGTAGCACCAATAATGAACACAGTTTTCTTTGCGTTCATGCCATCCATCTCAGTCAGCAGCTGGTTCAGCACTCTATCAGCAGCACCACCAGCATCACCAACACTGCTTCCTCTCTGAAATATGGTTGAAAGTTGCCAGCAATAAAGATTATCATGAAAAACTATGGTACCCATTAGTTTCATATGCACAATTGCACGCAATCACAAGAGATACTAACCTGGGTAGCAATTGAGTCAAGCTCATCAAAGAAGAGGACACAAGGAGCTGACTGCCTAGCCTTGTCAAAAATCTCACGCACATTGGCCTCGCTCTCACCAAACCACATGGTAAGCAGCTCAGGTCCCTTGACGCTAATGAAGTTAGCCTGGCACTCGTTAGCAATTGCCTTGGCCAACAAAGTCTTACCACAGCCAGGAGGGCCATAGAACAGAACACCTTTGGACGGAGACATACCAAACTTCTCAAATTTCTCTGGATGCTCCACTGGATATTGGACAGTCTGCAAGGTTTTCAAAGTATGCTAAATAAGCTATAACCACAAACAAGAATTCGAAGGTAGAAATGAACAAAAGAGAAACAAAATACCTCCTGCAGCTCCCGTTTAACATTCTCCAGTCCACCAATATCATCCCAAGACACATTTGGAACTTCAACAACCTGAATTTAAAAGGGAAGCTAGACCGTAAGCCTCAGAAACAAATGGGAATATATCCTGGTAATGTGCAAATAGATCATACTACAGATACTAACAGTTTCACGGAGAGCAGACGGATTGCTTGTCCCTAGTGCAGTCTTGAAGTGGTCATTTGTAACAGCCATTGAGTTCAGTATCTCAGCATCTATGGTCTCATCCTCAAGATCTATAATATCCATCTTCTCACGGATGCATTGGAGAGCAGCCTCAGTGCAAAGAGCAGCAAGATCAGCACCCACATACCCATGAGTGTCTTTCGCAATGTGTTCCAGGTCAACCTGCAATAAGCCAATAACAATGACAATAATTAAAAAAATGCAACCAATAAAGGATTCAATGGGAGGATGGTATAGTAAAAAAATATGCCACCTCAAGAATATTAGTAATGGTAACTCACATCCTCAGCAAGCTTCATGTTTTTAGTGTGAATACGAAGAACTTCAAGCCGCCCAACTTCATCAGGAACACCAATGTCAATCTCCCGGTCGAACCTACCAAACCTTCTGAGAGCAGGATCAATACTGTTTGGCCGGTTTGTAGCACCCATGACAATGACATGGGAACGAGCTTTGAGCCCATCCATAAGAGTCAACAGCTGTGAAACAATACGTCTTTCAACTTCTCCATGGGTCTTTTCTCTCTTTGGGGCTATGGAATCTATCTCATCAATGAAAATGATTGATGGTGCATTCTTCTCAGCTTCTTCAAACGCCTTCCTGAGATTGCTCTCACTTTCTCCTGCCAGCTTGGACATAATCTCCGGGCCATTAATCAGAAAGAAGAAAGCACCTGTTTCATTAGCTACAGCTCTAGCAACGAGGGTCTTGCCAGAGCCTGGGGGTCCATACAGCAGTATACCCTTTGGAGGCTTCACACCAATAGACTTGAAAAGTTGGGGATGGCGCAATGGGAGCTCAACAAGTTCTCTGATTTGGGCCATCTGCTTTCTAACTCCACCAACATCATCGTAACCAACTTCATCAAGTCTTTCCTCATCATCCCTCTTAATAGGCTCACCATCACAGAAAATCTCCGTATCAGGTGCAACAATGCAGTACTCTGCAGGGTCAGTCTCTATAACTTTGAATTCAACGCTTCTCATTCCACCCCTAACAAGGAAAAGGTCACCTTTCCTCAAAGGACGATATGCTTCAAGGAAGTACGCTGAAAAGTTCCAAATAAAGACAATATCAGTAGAGGGCAGGATGTAAGAAGACAGACTAGGTTGCAAGAACACGGTTAAAAATATCAAGGTGTCATATTTACCAATTAGCAACAATCCAGGTAATGTACAGCGGAACAAAAGGTACTACAGTTCATGGAAATTAGTAGTATTAACATATGGAATATCAGTGCCCACAAAATCTTTCTTCTACATAGATTAAGTATCAAACAAACAGGTTCATAAGAATGACATGGCTAATACTGTTTTAGAACATGGCAGCAAAGCTCTAAATCTCTATCTAGACGCTTCCATAAGAGAATCAAAATATTTCAGTGGTAAAGAAATCTTACGTTTCAGGAAGGCGTCAAACAAGTTTCCAGTGATGCCCTCAACTGTATCATCAATTGGAAGTATGTGCACGCGCTTGCCGTATTTGACATCTGGGCATTGATGAACAGAAACGACGTCACCAAGTCGCACTCTCAGATTCTTCCTGACAACCTTGTTCATTCTGATCTTCGGCTCCTCACAGGTGTCATCCGCAAGCACAATGCAGATAGTGTCTTTTCTCTTCTTACCCTGTGATGCAGTGAACCAGAATGTCAGCAGCAAAATAATCAAATATGCCTTGATGACAGAATAATTATCTTACAAGGAAAACCATAATCCCAACCTCACGGTTTATAAAACTAAATAAGTATCATTGTGAAGTTAAGGTTAACTGTAATCCATGAAATAATTACAGGTGATAACCTCCAATCGAATTATAGGATCACTGATCACAGCATAATTACAGTAACAACCTAGTAAGGAAGCTAAAGAGTCATGAATACAGATACTCTAGCCGTATGTAATCTAAATAATCTACTCCAAAACGAACCTCAGGAGCAAACAACCAACCTCGCTAGTAATTTATACATATCCCCTACGAAACTGTAAGCACACCTAAACCTAAGCTTAGAAACAAGAAAGTTAACTTTTTTCCTACATATATTCACAATTCAGACTATCAGCTCCTAATTTCCAGGACAAATACCACAGATCAACACCATCAGTATCTAGTCACGCAATTGAAGCTCAAGCAGAAGAATTACTGAGGTAAAAAAATCCCAAACCTTGAGTAGCACAGTGTCACCGCGGAAAAGCTGGAGCTTCTCCATGGTGTCGGGGTGCATCCCGATGACGGAGTTGTCATCGTTGGTGGCCTCGTCGACCACCAGCCTGTTCGGCGACTTCTTCCTCTCCAGGATCGCCGTCGAGTAATCCTTCTTCCCCTTCCTGCTCACAACACCCCAAAAAACCACCAAAAAATCGCAAAGAGAGAAATTCCGTCATCGACCAGATCGAAAAGCCTAGATCGGGGGGAGGGAACTTACGGATCGGAGGAGGACGGCTCGCCCTGGCTCGCCATAGTCGGCAGCCGACGGATTCGCGAGTTGGCGGGTTCGAGTGGTCTCGACCCTCGAGCGCCGGCGCTAGGTTTCGGATGGGCTCCCGGGTTGTTGAGGGCAGCGGCGGTGTCGGGCGGAGATATTCTTCCGGCAGGACTTCGTGTTGCGTTGCGGGCAAGACGAGGGGATTAGTTTACCTACAAATAAATAGCTGCTTTCTTGCCGAAGGGGTTTGGGATTTCGCCATGGGTTCGGGCTCGAAGTCTCTCGAAGCCTATGACATGTGGGTCCCACCAGGCCGTGACCCACTCGAATCGAGTTCGGATGAGCTGGGTCCCGGAAGGCAGACGGAGGGCCAGAGCCGACTAGGAGAGGAGGTTACTGGCTTAGGGCCTGTCAGACCAAGATGACGAATAAAAAATATTTTACGAGTATATACATTTTTAGAGATTTAAAAATAATGTTAAAAAATAAACTACGATAAAAAAATCTTAAATTAACCTATTTTAAAATTTAAATTTTTTTACTTATAAACACAAGTATGAGCAAAATGATAGGGGTGAAACTCTCTGCTGAGAAGTTTGGCATCTTAGCTGCCTTCGATTGTAAGGAAAAGCTGTGTTCGTTTGTGATTGTGGCTGAAGCGTAAAGTGCACAAAGTTCTTTTTGTTTAAGGTTTGGTCATCAGCAATTGTACACGGAGCACTGTTTAGACGAAACCTTTTGTGTGGTGCGTGTACAGTTGTACACAGGCACAGCAATTAGCAACTTTTTAAGTAGGTAAAGATGTTCCATTGTTAGTAACGTCCCCGACCGCGTCCTAAAACAAATATGATACACGATGGAACTACTAAGACAGTATACAATACAACACAGCTGAACACAATGGGATAAACTGTGTACATTACCCTTTGTTTTCCAAACAATGCCCAAGCAGTTTTGACCTGACATGTTACATGCACAGCAACTCAACAAGGCTATCAGCTCCTGTATGTGTCCCACTTCAATAAAAGGCCGACGCTGATTATCAAGACGCCGTTGGCCTGGGCAACCTCTTTGCAATTTCCTGTGCAAGGAACATAATCTTGTTATCAGGATGATGTTCACAAAGTTTTTTTTTCACAGCTATATAATGTCGCAAAAGACTTAAACATAAGAGAATAAAAACATCAATAGGAAAAGAACATTATGGTCACAGTGTTTGTGGACAATGTCGAGGTCTCCAGGACCCTGACTGCTGAAAATGCAATGAAACCCTGTATGCATGGGCCCATTCTAACCAGAGTTTTGGGCTTAGTTACTCCACGTTTTCTGTTAGCACACTTTTTAAACTGTTAAACAGTTTTTTTTTGTGCGAAAATTTTTTATATATAATTTACTTTGAAAAATTAAATAAATTCATTTTAAAGTTTGTTATAATTAGTACTCAATTAATTATACACTAATGACTGCTCTAAGACTCTGTAGAGTTGAACTTTGTTGTGAAAATGCCTACTTTGGGTTGTCCCTATCTATTGAGATCCTTCGGCAAGATCAGAGAAAATCACTGATTCTTGTACTGAGATCGTTTATCCACACATATATGTGCTGGCGAGAGTTTAGTATGAGGTTAGAACTGTTCTTCCCTCCCCCAAACCCCCACTGAACTCTTTTTAATTAATGGAAAAACGGTGACCTGTTATTGGAAAAAAATCATATCATAACGAGTTAATGATTTCTGGCCTAACGCAGTAGCTGTGCATTCAATGCTTACACGAAAGGGGGTGGGTGGGGGCTCAATGAAACAGTTAGGATTTCCAGGAGTGTGAAGCGTTAGTGATTTTTTTTTGTTCAGATTGATTAATTTGAAATAGAACGGCATGCCCTCTTGTTAGCTATCCTGCTTCTTGAACATTATGAAAACAATAGCTTCATATGCTAGGAGGGCGTACCTCAAATACTTGGTTTACATTATCAGCTGTCTTTGCTGATGTCTCAATGAAAGCCATATTATTCTTCTCTGCATACTCTTGTGCTTCCTTCAGAATGTGCACCATATCACCAAAAAAATTTGCAGCATATTGTGATACTAAGTATGTCCACTACAACTTCACATGAGATCTGACCTGAGAAGATACATGTCGATTTTCATGTAGATCAGCTTTATTACCAACCAAAATCATGATAATATCAGGACTACCATGTTTTTGAAGTTCCTGAAATATAAGAAAAAACAATCTGAAAATGCTTCATTTAAACTGAAAAAAGAAAGTGAGAAACATAACATATTTCACAATAGTCAATATGATATCTTTCACTGGATCTATTGATATTGATGAAATAAATTTGTAAGGTGCATTTAAAATTAAATGCAAGTGTTTATATTATATACACTTCTTATGGTAGTCAGAGATAATATTTGAACATAAGCTTCAACACATTTATAATCTTTTGGCATCAATCTCACAGTATGACATAAATCTTACTAGAACAGTTTCAGGCAAAAATACAAATCCCATAGTGAAGGATAGGACAAAAAAATATCAACCAAACAGAGAATATAATTTGATGATAGCGTACCTTCACCCAGTATTGTGCTTTGCTAAATGATTCTGGACTAGTTATGTCGTAGACAACAACTGCAGCAGCAGCTCCTCTGTAGTAAAGAGGTGCCAACGCAGCATACCTAAAATCGGCTGGTACCATGAGTTCTTGATTGAGAAAAACCATGTATGTGTGGCACTTGAGATGGAACAATTGTAAAAATCAGACACGCATACTAATAGAACTTTATAACAAAACCCATGCTTCTAATGCATCAACAGCATGCCATTCACCCAAATTTGGAAGAAGCTAAAGCCGTAGTGCTGTATGTATACCTCTCTTGTCCAGCAGTATCCCATATTTCAAATTTCACTATTGTTGAGTCCTCCAAAGCCAACGTTTGTGATAAAAATGATGCACCGACAGTTACCTAAAATTATTTGAGAAAATGAGTTTAAAACAATGGAACTTCTGAAAGCGAAATTTATGCATCTAAGGTTCAGAATAACATTATCAGCTGCAGCTAAGAGACTAAACAGTAATCACCTTGGAAGTGGGATCAAACTGGCCACGAACAAAGCGAAGAACGATGCAGCTTTTCCCTACACCTGAGTCACCAAGCAATACCAACTACAACATCAAAAGAGTACAAACGTTAAATAAAACCACTGGTTAGATAACAGAGGCATTATGCAGGTAATCATTACTCAAAGGGGAAACTGTGGAGCAAACCTTAGCACGTAAATCCTTTGAATCAGTAGCAGAGTTATCGTTGTTAATATTGTTCAACCCTCCAGTGCTTCGAGCTGGGAGAATAAAAACAGGTGCTATGTGTAAACGAATGGTAGAAAATGGCTAATTTCTTCTGCTTCAACTGCTAACTCCCCCAGCCCCCCAGTGCCCCCACTCACACATCCATAAGCAATCCTTTCATTGGTAGAGATCGCGCAGAAACACTGCTTCAACCTCCGATTAATCCAAAAATTTAGTAAAATTTACTAAATCAAAGTTCAAACCCGTACAGATTGAGCGGATTTTTGTCCTGATCAACGCCGTGACCCAAATTGACCCCCCCAATCAGCTTACAGCATTAAGCTAGTCCCTCCATCCCATTTTCCCAAGCAGCAAGCACGAATCGAATCCCAAATCAAAAAACCCCCACGGAAACAGCTGCTTACCTAACACTCGAGGCAAAAATATCCGCAGCCAAAACATAGCCGACGAGGAAATATAATATAAAAAGGGAGGGGAACGTGAGAAAGAACCTGGCACGGAGGAGGAGCAACCCATGGCCGGCAATGACTGCCGGCGTCGAGGTGAGGCAACGGGACACGGAGGCGGCGGTCGGTGGCCGGCGGGGAAGGGGAGAAGCGGCGGACGGATCGATCTCCGCGTCGCCTTCGCTTCCCTCTCAACTCCAATTCTGTTGATCCGCGCGATTGTTTTGGTTTGGTCGATGAAGTCGAAGCAAGGAGGTTGTCACCGCTGGTCTAGTGGGCCCCACGGATGGGTCATGGTGTCAGTGTCACGCAGCCGAGAGGCAGTCTTATCCGCAGAATTTTAGTGGGCTTGACTGAAATTTGTAATGGGCCCTGTATGATTCAGCCCATGAAGGCCCATCACTATTGTCAAATCCCCTTGGAATTTCCGGACAATTTTGGATTTTCAGACGAGTATCGCGAACTGTCAAGTCAGAGCTTGCTTAGAAGTTTGCAGGGGACAATGGTGTTTTTGTCCGATTTCTGGGAATTCATCAACTGAGATTTCAACCGTAGAAAATGTGAGCTATATAAGTAGTATTTTGTTTCGAGTATATGACAGTATCTATGACACTTGTAAGACACAAGTTCGCTGCTCCTATTTTGGAACTTCAGTGACAAGGAGATGACGGAGCTGCAGACAAAGCCCAATTTGTTATATCTTGAGAGAGAAATGACGTGATACTACTTTGAAATGGGCCGGTTTGATAACATGAGCCAAAAAATATAAATCCTCTTTCATTTCATTTCATTTCATATCTGAATTCTGAATTTGCATGATCCACTGAGAGCTTTACAACTTTGCGGCACTGCAAAGCGTGAGATCTAGCTAGTTAATATGAGAAACTTCAAGTAAACTATGATGAAACTTCGATGCTCCCCTCGACAACTTTTGCCTGAAATTTGGATGGATGCATTTCATCTCCTCACGTTTTGGAACAAAGCGTGAGACATCGCGTGCAAAAACGCATGTGCGTAAAGCTTCAGTGGTGACCTACAAAGTTGGGCGCGCAATGAACCCTCTCCTCCGGCCGTAGTGTGCTTGTGCAAGAATGTTTTTTTTTTTTAATTTCCACTTTCTGCACAAGTCCTCTCCTGCGTGTATACAGCAAGTGATGATATGTCTGAAGAAATGGAGGAGAGGAGAGCAAAAGTAGCTGTAAGGGAGAGTTGGATAGTTAGGATCGTAAAACAAGTTATTAGTATATGATTAATTATGTATTAATTATTTTAAATTTAAAAACAGGTTTATTTGTTATTTAAAATTAACTTTTCTATAGAAAAATTTTATTAAAATATAATTAATTATACGCTAATGATTTATCCCATTTTGTATAAGTAAATTGGTTCAGTCTATTTGGTCTAAAAGAACTAGCCCTAAATTTAGTAGGAGTGATTTCAGGTGTGGTTGTCCATGGTGTAATCCCGGGCTCCATGGTAGCAATCCAGGGCACTTTGTCTTTAGCTTTAGCTTAAAGGACTTCTTTTTTTTATTTGGCTTTCAACCATTTCATCATGGTAGAAAAATGGAAGGTCAAAATTTAGGATTTTTTTTTGCATTTTATTCAATGCTGAATTTGGTGGATTCTGAATCCAAAACTAAGGTCAAGGGCACGTTCTATCTGCTTATGACTGAAGCTTTTCTTACATAAACAAGAAATATTATTATAATATAATTAAGTAAGTATTAACTATTATAAATTTTTTAAAATGAATGTATTTGATTTTTTAAAACAACTTTCATATAATTTTTTTTAACAAAACATAACCTCTAACCGTTTAAAAAATATGCTAGCAAAAAATAAGAAGTTGCTAAGCTTAATTTAAGCTGGTTATGGCCTTAGAAGATAGGAGTATTTTTCATTAGAATACAGGCATAGCGGAGATCTAGAAAAAAAATATTGCTATGGTTTATGTATTGTAGTTAACACTACTGTAAAGTTTCTTCGGATCAAAGAAAGGTAAACAATCTACATCATGATCAGCCGACGTTTGTGGAGAGAGAAAAGAACAGACACTCAACAAACTCTTTCATTTGTTAGTATTGGTACGTGTTTTCTCTCTCTTCTTATCTCTATCGCCCAAATTTGCATGGAAAGTCGAGATCATGCCAAATAATACTGTTTGCACGCTTCGTTGGAGCTTCTTGTTAGTCAAGATCATTGTGTCGAATTGGCCTCATCGTCGTGATATATGGTGCTGAACTCAATGGTATTAGTCAATGCGTTGAATCATCTTCTGTTGTTAATCTTGCGTAGTCAAAGAAATACAGTTCAGACTTCTGGGCCAAGACTTGTAGCCACCAGTTACTGACAATTGTTCAATTCGACTAGAGACTGCATACAACTAGCCCCACAAAAATAGATCAAGAACTGAATGATGACTTGCCTATTTGGTAATTAACCAAGCTAACATTACTAATCGAACCAAGCCAAACGACTGTCATAAGAATGATGACGATCGTGCAGTAGCTAGCAGGAAAAATATAATCTGCTGCACACTGCAGTACTAGGTCAGATCAGTAATCAATTGATTGTTAAGCCTCTGCAGGCCACCCACAGACAGTTGGGTCACTCACTTGAGCCAAAAGTTTGTGATCTGGTCGCTCTCACCAGACATGAATCAGCCAGGATGAGTGAAAGAAAGGAAGAAATGGCCCCAGATCATGGTTGGCAGTCACTCAGCCAGCATGCATGCAGAAATATTGCACACAGCATCAGCTAGCTGCCATAAGGAAAATGGACGTCAGAAAGTGGACAAGTTTGAAGTGCCAAATCAGGGATTAAAGAAGCTCAAGCATGTGATTAAAGGGTGCAATCTGCAATGAGCAAGGTCCACTGTTTTTACCAAAGTCTGAAACTGTGTGTTCTTTCCTTCTTGTCTTGTGATAGATTCCCTAGTGAAAAGTGATCCCCTGTTCTTTTTACTGGTGGATATATAAAAGGAAAACATAAAGAAGAAATTCAAAAGGAAAATTGAGCTAAAGAAGAAAAAAGGTTTAAAAGGCACAGTACAAAGATTTGCTTTCCATTTAGGCGGGAGTTTACATGGATCATATCTAGTTGCAATCCAATTCAGACAGCACCTCAATTCAGTAGCAGTAACATTTCCATGCATGGAAGCGAACTATACTGAACTTCACAGAATTGTGAAAACAGTATTAGATCGTTAAATTTACAAGACAATGCGTTGTGGATTATGACAGTCCGTAACTAACTACTCGTCAAACAAGATCATCGGTCGGTCGGTTGCTGCTTTCAAAATTTTGATTTCCTTGGAAAATTAGCACAGCTGCCAGCTCAACTCAGGTCAATTTGTCCAAGATCCGACTAGGGCGAGCTGACCAAACCAACATCTTGTTTGGGTATTATCGTTTTTCTCATCCAACGAGGATGGAACAGAGAACTCAAAGGCCCAGTGACATGGCGACGTTATCCTATATACATGTATTTAACATTTTATGATATTGCCGGCACTGTTATGATATTGTCCAATAATATTACTATTGGATAACAACTCTAATACTAATTCTTAATTTAATATTAATAATAGTTTAATATATATCTATAAATATGCGTTATATTATACACATAGATATAGACCACCTTAAAAATATTTTCTATATAAAAATCCAGATCCTTTTACCTTATTATTCCTAACAGTGGTCAGGATCTATCGACTGCCGCCGTCGTCTTCGTCTATTGTCGGTTTCTAGTTCGGCGAGATCGAGTTTTGGCAGACAGCGGTGCTTCAAGTCCGAAGCGGAAGCGGAAGCGAAATTAATCCAGATCGCTTCGGAGTCCACCTCAAGATCGAGGAGTAGTCTCGAAGCCCGTCTGCTGCCTGCGCACAGATAAAGCCTAGCAACAGCAGGTTTCCTCCAGAAAACTGCAGCAGCCGGTGCTTTTCTACCGATCCATCAAGTGCACGTGCCCGGAGGAGGGACAAAGGCAGCAGCAGGCGTACACATCTACTGCTACTCCCGCACGGTTCCCGAGGCGAATTTGCTCTTGTCAGGAGGTGAATTTTTTTATTGAAATTGCTACGTGCATCCGTAGGTGTACCAGGAAGCATATTCTTTATTCTTTATCATATATTTTTATCTGAATTTTTCTCCCATATATCTTTCACTAAATTTAACATTAAGATTTTGATATTCACAAAGCATTGATTGCTAAATCAATGGGTATGATGCATGATAAATGAGAGAAATTTTCTGACATACAATTGATGTTTTACACGTCTTTTTTAATGAAATAGAAGGAGTTATAAAGTATTGCAAATTATTCTATTTAGTCTCTTCTTAATTAATTTAATTAGCATATCATTGATCTTGAGAAGATATATATGAAAATTGATAACGATGATAAGCCTGTTTTCTCCTTTTTCTACTACTTTTAAACACTCATGTTGATCATAATTTTCTTAGTTTTGAGGAATTTATATCAAATTTTTTGTCGATTCTCCTTATGAAGTTAAAGCTGAGAAGTTAATTGTTATAAGTAGATCAGTCTGAAGATACGATTTTTCTAGATTAATGACTATATGTAAATCAAGATACAGTAAATTAAGATTATTTTTATCGTTATCAATATTTTCAAATGCTTCAAACTAAAAAAAGTAAAACTCATAAGGAAAAACTGTTTTCACCTTTTATATATGTAGTCTTCTGTACTTATGATTGTATTGGTACTTACTAAAGTTGTTATTGGAGATTTGTTTCCACTTGAAATTATTGAAATTGGCACTGTTTAAATTAAAACACATGATGTTACCGTTAGTACCCTAACAAATGTTTGTTATATTCCTAGAGTAAAATTAAATCTTATTTCTTTCTTTAGACTCTTAAATTATTGGAATATAAATATGTTGACGATAATGGTGTTCTTAATATTTCGAAAGGTAATCTTGTTGTTTAGAATTAGCAGTCTTATTTCTTGCAAGGATAGTACATGTGTTGCGGTTGTTTTCATTATTGTATTAAATCCTCACATCATCAAGCTTTGGCATATGCGCTTAGGTTATATGGGTGAAAAAGGTATATATATTCTTTGTAAGAAATATCATTTAAATAATGTTGACAAACTTGATTTCTGTGAACATTATGTTTTTGGCAAACAAAAGAGGGGCTAGTTTTAGTATCACTACTAATTGACAAATTTAAGTTTCATTCCCTTGGCAGATGTGAGTACTTTATAATAGTTATGAATGATTTTTCTCGTAAAGTTTACGTTTATCTCTTGAAACATAAAGATAAAACTTTTTCAGTGTTTTAGAAGTGGAAAGTTTTGATGGAAAAATAAATTGGTAGAAAAATAAAGAAGCTTATAAATGGATTAGAATTTTACAGTGGTGAGTTTTATAATTTCTATGCTAGTTATGGTATTGCAAGACACTTGACTTTTCCAACAATCCCTCAGCAAAATGATATAGCAAAGTATATGAATCGCACTCTTCGGAAAAGAGCCCATGCTTTGAAATGCAGGACTAAGGAATAAGCATGTGTTGTTGGCAAAAATTGTTTCTACAGCTTGTTATTTAATAAACCGCTCTCTAAATTTAGCCATTAGTTTTTAGATTCTAGGAGAATTTTGGTCGAATAAACTAGTTGATTATTCTAATATGAGAATTTTTGGTTGTCTTGCTTATACTCATATTTGCACTGAAAAATTAGAGCATAGAGCAATAAAATATATATTTATTGGTTATGGTTTTTGGTGTCAAAGAATATCATTTATGGTGTTCTAATTTACACAAATTGATCACTAATTGTGATGTCACTTTTGATTAAGAAGTTTTTTCTCTCCCAAGGTAGTGTTAAATTACCAACAATTGAATATAAAAACTATTGAAGCCGTTGCAAGAGGCACGAAGTTTGAGTTAGTTTTGCTTATGGTTGATTCTAATTCTTTAGTTACTCCTCCTACACGCAAAGTTGCTACTATTACATAACAAGATTTTCGAATCATTGCCTTCTCACAATAATAATTATTATATTGCTGGAGATAGAACTGAAAGGAATATTGCTTGTTAGATATCATCTAACTAATCATATGATATGTTATGTTGTTCTTATATAAGATGTTAATGATACCGTTGAACATTCTTTTATTTTGAAGTTATCTTATATAAATTTATTCTAAGTGATTGATTTTCATTAAGAGCATTTGTAAAAGTCAGACATGGTTTAGGGCACAACTTTCATCAGGTAAAAAACCATCAAAGTGCAAATAAATTTATAAGAAAAAGGAATGTATTTTTAGAGTTGAACTTTATAGAGCATGTTTAGTGGTGAAATGTTTTGACCAAAGAAAAGGATTGACTTTAATAAAAAAAATTCTCCTGTTGTATGCAACTTTTTCATTCGGGTGATTTTGTTGCTTTATTTAACTTGGAGTTAGAGTAACTTGATATTAAAACTGTTTTCTTAAATGTAGATTTAGAAATGGAGTTTTTTTATGACACTACCTAAAGTTTTGCTGTTTGTGGAAAAGGGTATTTAAATTGTCATTTAAAAAAACTCTTTATGATCTAAAATAAACTCAAATGTTTGATTATGATTGTGCATAAATATTCACGTAGTAATTACGATGGTTGTGTTTATTTTAAACAATTTCTTAATTGATCTTTTATCTATTTATTGTTTTATATCAATGATATGCTTGTTGCTTCTTGATCAGTTGAGGGCTCAACTTAATCATAAATTTAAATTTAATTTTAGTAATTATAAACTTTGTAATTTAAATTATCTTTAATTTAACATCTGGATTCTTCCGTTGTTGTTTGTTGTTTATTTTGATTATACTATCTTAATAAAAGAATTATCTTCTCTTTATAATGTAGAAATAATTTAGTATCAATTTTATCTCATGTGATTTTTCCCTCTCCATCTCATAGAGATTTTTTACATAAAAATTCATGTCCCTTTTTCCCTATTTTCCCTAACAACATGTAGATACAGGGGGAAAAAGTTCAATCCACAACGACCGGCCTTACAATCCAGTCAGATGATTTCTAGAATGGTTCTTCCCAGATTCGTAAACCCACGAGCCAAAATATTAAAAACAATTTGTTTAATCAGGGCGGCAAGCACAAAACCATATTTAAAACACCGTCTGAATTATTCAATTAGTTAATGAAGAAAACGATTACCTAATGAAAATTCAGCACACCGACAAGAGATTCGTAGCCAGCAGTTGCTCGTACAGGATTAGGTTATCAACTACTTCCAGAAATTAAATTGCAACCCAACATTGTCCAGGTTTCAGCTTTCAAAAGTCTATGATTAACTGACATGTTCCCTGAGTTAATCAACACCATATTTAATTGCCAATTGGGAGGATATTTTTAGGGTGCGTTCGAGTCAAGAGGAAGAAGATTTTTCTCCTTTTCACGTTCTTATTTTTCGAACGATTATACAGTATTTTTAAAAAATTACAGAAAAATATTTTTAAAATATATTAATGTATTTTTTAAATTTAAAATAATTAATAATTAATTAGTTATACGCGAATGGCTCATCTTATTTTACATATCCTTTTCTTTTTCTCTTTTCTCTTCCACTCAAATACAATAACAGGCTAATAACAAAACAGAACATGGAAAAAGAAGAGTTTTGTTGTGGGTTTGTTTCCTCCATTATGCGACGTTTGAACAGTGAACAACATCCGAGATTAAAAAAACACTGCACTGATTGATTATGAGCAGGCCATTGGAATGGATAGCCTTCAGAGATCAGAACAAAATGATCATTAGGATTCCCATGTGAGATTAGACAGAGGACAAAATTCTACTATTTAGGAACAATTCAGCAAGGAGAAGGCTTCAGTCAGGAACATGACATGTGTCCCCATGGAGAGAGACCACCTCTACTAGACTAATTGTTCAGTCTAAAAATATGCTTAACGCCTTGGTCATATTCCAAAGTTAGTGCAGTCTAATCGATTTCTTTATTCTCTTACGAATTGTCGCATTCTTCAAACATGGGCGTGTTCATGACTTGTGATTTGGATTTCTTCAATGGTAGGTGACCGTGAGGCACGCCAAGCTTGCAAAATGTGGGCGAAAAGGACATCACGTTCAGAGCATCTCATCCGGATAACAAAGACCTTGACGAACATTGTTGACTCCCTATCTGGAATCTGAAATGTTTTGTTCTTTTTTTTTAATTCCCATGAGAAAATGGCGCAGCACATGAGTAGAGATTATTCAGGATTTCACAAGTTGCTGGTAGATCAGAAAATGCAGCAAGGACTTGTCCACCCTTCAGTTACTATTCAGAAATGTATATAATTGTTAAAGGGATATTAAAATCGAATTAATTTTTATCATAATATTTCTTTATCCCTATATATTTTCGTACTATATACTGATCCTCCGAGACTCAATATAATGAATTATCTCACTTCCTGTCCTATTCAACATTCAACATTGTATCAGAAACTGGGCCGCCGCTCACGCTTCTGCCACCGCCGCCCCCAGGAGCGATCTAATCTCCCGGGGACGCCCATCCGTTTTGGTCTGTTTTCGTCATCGATCTTCGTCATGTCATCGTCAACCAGGAGAGATCGATCATCGCGTCAACAGCAAGCAGTAGCGGCAGCCGCGATCGTACCTCACGCCATCTCTGGATCTAAGTCGGCTCCGTCATCAGCGCCCGGTGGATCCGATGTACCCCAGCCTGCTCCCCGACTCCTCCGCTGATTTGGTGTGTTCGGACGGCCGCCGGCTGCAGGTGGCCTTGCCTCAATCTCGCCCACCGGCTGCCTCCCTCCATCGCGCCGATCCAACCAGCGCCGCTGGGCCACCTCCTCCGTCGTCCTCGCTGCCGCCTGCTCCACCTCTGGCGTCCCCTGCTTCCTCCGCGCCAAGCCGCCGTTCCTCCGCGTGGCCCACCGGCCTCTACTCCGGCACCGCAGTCTCGACAGTCTCCTCTCGTGCGCGCACTCCATCGCCGCCGGGGGCACGAGCTACGCCGTCTCCGCCACCGCTGGATAGCGGGCCGCTGGCCGAACTCGCCGAGCTACGGCTCAGCCGACCCGCTCTCCTCCAGCTCCTTCCCCGTCGCCGTCGATCTCTGCCTCTCCAAGGACGACGTCGCCCTCCGTCGGCCCCGCCCCGAGCTCCTCTGCACCGCCTCCTTCTCCCGACTCGAGTCGTCGCCGCCCCAGGACCCGGCCGGACTCCGCCCCCTGCGCCCCATGGGGGCCCTCTCCGCCGATCTGGTGGCCGCGCCGCACCTAGGTCGTCGCTGCGGCAGTCCTTGTCGTCTTCCACCGTCGTGGGTCGAAGCCCTCGATTCGCCGCCGAGGAGCCGGGCTCCTCGTCATGCCACCTGTGGTTGCCCCCGCTCCACTGCTCTCCGCCGGCACCGCCTCCTCTCAGCCGCGACGCCCATGTCTCACGCCTCCTGCCTCCCTCTTCTCACTGTATCTCTCTTTGCTGTGAACTTGTGCACCTGCCAAGGGAGGAGAGAGAGCGTAGATGTGTGCACCAACTGAACTCCCAGAGCTACTGTGCTGCTGCTGCTGTGTTTTTTTTTTCTCCCGATATAAGATTGGGGCCGCGCATCCCTGGCTCCGCCTTCATCTTTGTCGTCCTGTCCGTGCATCATCGCCTTGATCATCCGATGGACCATCCGGCTACAATAACTCTTTGTGATCATCATCTTCGAGCACGCGTCTACTCCATCAATCTTTAGGTTGCCGTTGTTTTGCCCGTCAGGCCGCAATGTCGTTAGATATGGTCTACGTCTACTGGCTGATACGACGTTGAGTGACGCCCTGCTCGGTGGGACATCTTGCCGTTGCATCTAATTGGAGTTGGGTGGATATATACATCATAACCACGAAGGTGGGTTAGGAAGTTTGTTTTTTAATTCTTAATATTCGAGACCGTACCAATTAATTTAATTTATAGTTAATAAGTGAGATATAAAAAAGTTAAACAACGAGAAAATCGGCCACTGTATCGATAGACTTACGCTATCCATTATTTATTCGATATATAGATTTAAAAGAGTGGTAGAGATTAATATTTGAGTTATTAACTTTTTAGCTAACTTTATTAAAATCAATCATAATATATCATACGAGATATTATAAGATTATAGTTAATAATATTAGCTACGACTGATAGTGGATTAAATATGATATATAAGAAGTATATCAGATAATAATTCGATTCGTATAAAAGTGAAAGTATCATATAAAAATAATTTATCAGTTAAACTTCGATAGAAGGCTGAATTACATTGATCCTCTTATCAAAATTTACCTTATTTAAGCTAATCTAATAGATTTGACCTAAAGTAGAAGATTGAATAAACGTAATAAGTCGATAAACTCTATACCAATGTGATAGATGTATCAGATCAAATTAAGATATTAAATCAATACGGTTTTAAATAGAACTGAATACATTAAAAGAAAACATATAAACTTAGCTAAAATATCAAACCGAACCAAAAAAAGATTTTTACCGAGCCGATACATTTACTATATAACGAGATTCAACTCTCACTGAAGATTGAACTTACCAATATAGCTCAATAGATCTCATCAAAAACCATGCAAGAAGTAGAAGCAGAAATGCGCTGAATTTGTTATATTGTTTTTTATTAATATATTATAGGGCTTCTGTAAGGACAAAACTTTTTAAAAAAAAAAGAAAACGTGACTACTTCTACATATTTATAAAAAGATATTTACAAATAAAACCGTCTCACTCATGAGCATATATCAGCATCAAGACTTATATCCTTATTAGACTTAATATATGTTTAAAACAGACATAGAGTTATGTTTTTATTGAACTTGGATTGTACTCAAATCTAACACTTTATGTTACTCGTTAAATCCAATTAACGGTAATAATTAACACGGCTCTTGTTGCCTTCATCAATGTCTTCGTGACGACGCTTCTGTTGTTTGCATTAGTCATCGTTAGCCACTCGAGGTTTTATTCGCCTTCATCAAGAATTGTCGCCATGCTTCTTTAAACTATCGCTGTTGCCACTCTAGGCTGGTGGTCTAGCTACCCCTGTATTGGCTATTGACGTTGACATTTCAAGCCGTTGGTATGGCTAATTCGTCTTCGTCTATCTTGCCCACATGGTATTGGTAACACCGTTGCACGCATTCATCTCAAGTTATCCCCAGGGCTAGTAAATCCAGTGATATCTCATCCTCTACGGTTTGATGGCATCGGTTTTTTGACATCATCTTCCTCAACTATCACCGTGACTACGTCAGCGTCTTCGTCTCATACATCGTCCTCGTGCATCTTTGTTCGTGACACTTCCCACATGCCTACAATCACTCTATGGAACCCTTTTGTGTCTTGCTACTTAGCTATCTCAACATTAGCACCCCTGATTTTAGCTAGATTGATCACGCCTACTCTAGTTGACCTACGCTTAGGCTACTTCGACTACAACATAAATATTTCTTTTATCGTTTTTTCTCCAGTCCAAATGGCCATGTTACTCACGTTAAAAGGAAGATGTTAAATTATATGGTAGTTGAGAGGATATAATGATAATATTTCTTATCTCTGATACTCTATATATATCTATCCTTAGAGGCTTAGTGGTGCGTAGTATTTCTCTCTCCTTATATCCAACAAAATGGTCTATGAGTCAGAGTTAACGTAGTAAAGAGGAAAAGGCTTTTGGATTTGGATTTACGACTCTCTCTCTCTCTCTCTCTCTCTCAAATGTAAAAAGGATGTGAATGATGGTAACGACGGCCTGCACACGCACGGCCAAACTTCACATCGAGAAAGATATGTGTTCAATTATAAAATTATTGATCGCCGCAATAATATGATCTTTGCAGATTAATCTCAGCCGCAACGCAGCCATGTAGCACACGGAAAACATCAAGCAAAATCGTCGAGAAAAATTCTTGCATAGAGAGATGGGAGAATATCCGAATCCGAATCACCGACGTAGCTATCCGTCGTCGACGCACGTCGGACGGAGAAGAACGAGATCAATTTTGCCGCCACGAATCGTTCGGAGAAAATATAAACTACTCCGTGTTTGGGGAAATTTTCTTTGCCTCTCACGAACAGCACGACACCAACGGAGATTTAATCAGATTTTCAATCGCCTGGTTAATCACCACGTCTCCGATAATAAGCAACGCGAAGACGACGGAGCTAGTCCAAGTTTCAACCAGCATCTCTGACTAAGCACGCATTTTGCGACCAAATTCATCGCTACATCAGTCATCAGTCCATTTCATCAGCTAATACTACTCTAGTTAAATCAAATTTAACCAGTGCAAGAATTGATCAGGACACGCTACAACAAAAGGGGTAAGTTTGTACAACAATTGATCGAAAGCATAACACGTTGGTGGATGCCTCTGATCTCAGCGTCCGGAAGGTGAAAAATTCACTCGATTTTCACGAGCATACCTTCCAAACAATAAACTGTGTTTTTCTATTAAAAAAATATAAGTTTACTTTAAAAATTATATTACTTTATTTTTAAAATTAAAAATAATCAGTAATTAATTAATCATACGAATACGTGTGTTCTCTTTCTTTACTCCCACCCGAACTCTGCCCAAAGTCCTCGATTGGTATGTACATGTCGTCAGATTGCCTCTTGAGCTCCAATGGCGGTCACATGACGGAGCAGGCGTTGGGGTTCTCGTCGCTGAACAGCTGCGGCGCCGGCGACATGTCGAGGTGGTACCGGTACGGTGGGTACGGCGGCGGCAGCTGATGGTTGGGGACGTCGTTGGGGTGGGGGTGGTAGTAGGCGCCTCCGCCGGCATTGGGGTTGGCGTAGCCCACGCCGTCGGCATTGCCGCCGCCGCCGTAGTACTGGTAGTAGCTGGGGGAAGGGCCCTGCTGCTGCGGGTAAGCGACGTAGCCGTAGCCGTACGGCGAGGCGTGGTACGTGCTCGCCTCGGCCGGCGCCGGCGCCATGGACGCCGCCGCGGTGGCCGTGGACGGGTCCGCGACCTCGACGCTCTTGCCTTTGTCCCTCTTGCCGTCGCCGCCACCGGCATGCGCGGCGGCGTCTTTCTTCTTGTCACCGTCGCCGGCGTCACCGCCCTTGTCCTTCTTCTTCTCGTCGCCGCCGCCGTCTTTCTTGCTGGGCGCCACGGCCTCCACGGCGCGGTTGAGCTTCTCGGTTAGATAGGTCAGCATGGCCGGCACGTCCATCGTGCCGGACACCTTCACCTCGTCCTTGACATTGCTGTCCATCACCACATCTTTCACCCCTGCAGCGACAGAGCAATCCGAAAAACCGTCAAATTTGGAGCCAAGCAGCAAAACAAACAGCAAAAGAAAGCGACAAAAACAAACAGCAGACAGTACTACCAAAATGGCAGGCAAAAGGACCATCTTTGAGAGAGAGGAAGGATGAAAAATCTCACCTTTGATTTTGTAGATGCGTCGCCTGATGCGGTCAGCGCAGCCGTCGCAGTGGAGGCGGATCCTGAGCAGCACAGTCTCCTGTAGAAAATACAACAAAGCGGAGACATTTTTAGTTTGAGGTCAGACGAGTAATTCAGCAGAGAAGCGTATGGCGTGGGAAGGGTTGGGTTGCCTCTTCTGTACCGACCTCTTTGGGTTTCTTCTCCTCAGGCGGTTGCTTCTTCCCCTTCTCCTCTTTCGGCCGAGCCTCCTTGTCCCCCTTCTTCTCGCCGCCATCGCTGCGACCGTCCTTGACGACGGCCTTGGGCTCGGCGGAGACGATCTCGACGTGCTTCTTGGTCTTCGCCTTGATACTCGCCTTGAGCGCGGCCGCGTCGGCCGTCCCGGCCACGACGACCGTGTTCGTCGCCGCGTCCGCCACAATCGACTCCACCCCTGCTCAAACGCAAACCAAAATTCAGCCACCCGAGACACAAAATCGAACCCCCGAAAAAGCCACAGGAATTCGAAACCCGGACGCGTACCGGCGAAGTGCTTGATGGACTTCTTGACCTTCTGCGCGCAGCCGGCGCAGTGCAACTCCATCCTCAGCACCACCGGCTCGGCGGCGCCGCCCTTGGGAGCCTTCTCATCCCCCATGGATTGGAACTCCCTCTCCTCCTCCTCTTCGCACGCGTTCGCTACCGCGTGGTCGTGTGTGACTCGGATTGATGGGTCACCTCTCCTTCTCTGCTTGGCTCTCTGGATTTGAGTTGACTTTTGACGAAGTGAACGAATAAAATGGCGGCGCGGGGTAGGGACGAAGAGGAGGAAGCGGAGGCGAAGTCGACTAGACGTCGGAGAAGAAAATTTAAAGAGAGAGAGAAACCGTAGTGCGCCGCGGTGGGGCCCACCGTGTCAGGCGCTGATCCGTGTACGCGTCGCGCGCAAGTTTTCTTTCTTCCTCCCGCGGCGTCGCAGTGGGCAGTGCCCGGCCGGTAATTCCCCACCAGCAAAGCCAGCCTTGCCTGCCGCGGTTGGCGGCTGCTGCCGGGTACGCTCACCTGGGATGTCACGTGGCGTCAGCGCGTAGATTTTGCTGGTGGCTTTGCTGCCGTACTTTCGTTAGCAAAGACCCAACGGCAGTTTGGTCCGTACTGTTTGCAATTTTTTCTCACGTCAAATTTGTACAATACCTTGCCCCGCTGTGTTTCAGTTCTATGCGGCTTTGCGGCTACCGCTCATATGTGACAGAGATACAGTACCGCCCTGACTGTCCTAACCTGCAGAGTAAAAATACGGTAAAACACGGCGATCAATCAAATAAGCGTGCTTTATTAGTTGGGATCTCCGGTCGGAGAACGGCAATAGTTACCTGCTTTGGTCCCCTTTTCTTCAGTCCTCGCGTACGACATCTTCTATTTAAGGGAACCACAGTACCGCGCGTACGAGGCGACGATTTGTGCGACGAAATTTTATCGTGTGTCGTGACGATAAGGTGGAACCGTGGAAGGCGACGTGCCGAGATGGTCGTGGGCCCGTCCTGACCTTTTTATTCGCTTTTCTCGACGAAAACTGGGCCCTACGTGTGCGGGGATGTGCACGTGTCGCCGTGGCTGCTTTGAACGTATAGGGCCAAGTAAGGGCCCACATGCGTGTGGGCCACGTCTCGGAGGACGCTGCAGTGACGCGCGATGCTTCAGTTTCTCGAACGTTCTAGAACTACTCGTACTAGCTTGCGATGAGCAGGTGGATTGGATAATGAGTTTGGTGGGCTGCCACGCCCGCGTGCGGCGGTGCGGCCGGTTTATGCTGACGTGCCTAACGCTGTGCCACTTGGCCCAAGAAAACACTGTTCTATTGCAATTCGGTGCGTCTCCCTCCCTGTACTTGTAAAAGACTTAAACGCACGTTGCGTTATCCATGTGCACTGGGCCCATGTTGGGTTCAATTGCCTTACGGGCCTGAATTTCACGTGTATATATAGCGTAGCGGGAATACATACGAATCATATTTTGCGGGCAATGGACGCACACAACGCTTACACCCACGTGATGCATTCTCCTCATAATATTAAATCTGAAAATAAAGCAAGAACATGTGCCAAATCTATAACTTGAACTTAGATGAGTAGATTCCACCATAAGAGCCTAATGTAATATACAAAAAAATGATTTTTCTAATCGTCAATTTGATGAATACCACCGTCTTATTAGCTGAGTTAGTGATACTAAATCGATTGAATAGAGGTCTAACAAGCCTTAACCTGCAATCAAAGTTGGTGGAAGGAGAGAGCTAGAGCATACAAGAACTCATCACTAGTGGCAGCTTCCTTGGCGATGACATGATACTCGTGCTAGAAGGGTACACGTGGCGCCACGCCGCGTGGCTTGTGCGGCGACATGACGTGCTAACAGTAAAAACGGAAAACATAAAAAAAAAGATAAATTATGGTGCCAATAGCAGACAACATGTGCAAAAAATTATGTTCTAAAAAATATTACACTATACAAATTAGAACTGATCCGCGATTTAGTAACTGAAGATTGTTCACCTCTGCCAAGCGCAAAGCAAAGCTAAAGCTGGGAAAATCCTTATTTTTCCATAAATTGGAAGTAGGCTATCTAGTTATCCTTTATAACTCAGCAAATTGGCAGGATTTTCACGGAAGTTAATTCAATTCCTATGGAAATCCTCAATACCTCCTTATTCATCCCTGAATCATACCATGCCTCAGAATCCTGGATTATAACTTGCAAATGCCAACATCACCAGATGGACAGTTCTCACAGAGAATCTCCATTTAGAGTAACACTATTTTGGTTGAAACAAGATGACTCGGTCATTTGTGATTTATATTGAGGGTTCATCTCCAAGTCCAATGAACCAATGTGAACCTAAGAACATTTTGTTATACAGTAAACCAACAATGTCTGCCACTGTCTTTCAGCAGTGCAAGAAACCGCAAGAAACTGACCCCTTGCTTAGTACTCCGTGTTTGGACTGATTTATCTATTTCTATGTAAATAGCTGGGTCATACTTATTGAACTGAGAGATACCTCTGTTACAAGAAAATATCAAAAGGCCCCTGTGGATGTAAGAAGTTAAATGGGTTGGGTGTAATTAAGATCAAACAACATATTCGTTCCCATTATCTTCTCAAATTTTCGAGTGGCAAACATCCTTATTTAGCCACCATATATATGCAATTGCAAAAATCAAACTCATCATAAGAAACTGCAGGCCTCCCCTGAACAAGTAAACCCTGCAAAATCCAAGAGATGCTTTTGCTAGTAACACTCAGCAACCATACAATACATCAACGGTTCTACTCTTATCACGCCCATTGCTCAATAAAGGTATAGAACCTCAGAGAAATAAGATGAACGCATACATATATGACTTGATGTTTAGGATTGTGAGGAACCCAATTTCTGTTATCCAGAAAAAAAAGAGGACGTAGACAATTAAAGGGGCTTGTAGGTATGTTCAGAATGAATTTTCACCATCTGATGGACAATAAGCAGTCTGTTTAACCGAGAATTAGAAATAAGAGAAACCAAATCTGTAAAAGCCTAATAGTCTGTAAACTGCAGCTTGCCAAGTTGACATGAAAGCAGTCAAGCAGAAAATGGAATCGCCTTAAAAAAACTTATTTGGGATACTGTACCTGTGCCTTTTCAACCCTTGAATCCCATAGGACAACTGTTCGATCAAGTGAACCAGAGAGAATGCTCCCGTTCTCAGAGCACAAAGAGACAGAAATAACCCTGATTAAGACAGATATAGCATAAGCATCCTCTGTTGGTATTGGCTAACCGACATATTTTATTGCAAGTTTGGCAAACCTATCTAGAAGGCCTTTCAAATCTCAAAAAACAGTTACTGACCAGTGAGAGTAGACAGATAATCTGCAGAGTTATTTTCAGTATTAGGATACATGACATATATCACTCTAAAGCTATGACAAAACAGTACTTACCATCCCATCGATTTTTTGAAGAATGTAAGACATAATTTGGGTTTTCAGTGAAGCACGCAAGTTCAACCCCATACTTTTTGCTATCAATCGTCTTCAAACACCTGAAAGTAGGTATGTAACTCAAATACATATAACTGAATATTGACCGCCAAAAAAAATCACTGGTTGAGAAAATTATCAAAAGCAGCAGTGGTACCCCTCAAATTATCAACAGCATCCTCCAGCAAGCCTCATCCCCACCTCAGCAACAGTGGCAAGATGAAGGAAAAGGAGTGGTGGCGGTACACAGAGGGAGGAGTGGGAGGGAGAGCGAGGTGCAGAGGCAGCGGGGCGCATAGGACGATGCGCCGGGCTCCCTCGTCAAGGGCGGCGGAAGAAGTGGGGGTGCAGGGATGGCGGCAAGACACACAAGGGGGCCCAACCAGTTCGGAGGACTGAGGTGTGCGGGCCGGCGCCGACGACAACAATAGGGCCACGTCGGCGGTGGTGGTGGCATGTGGGAGGAGCGGCCGGCCTCGTTGCTCGAGTGGAGGGGGCGCAGGTGGCCGGGTGGACGAATGACGATGGCGGCGGCGGCAGGTGGGGGAGGGCGGGTGCGGCGGCGGCGGCGGAGTGGTGGGCAAGCTCGAGGTCGAGCTGGCGACGACGATGGCGGACTGGATCTGATGCAGTGAGGGCTCCAACTGGTTGATGACTCGATGTAGAGACAACCCCCTCATCCACCTTGAACGCCCCACCGCCGTCACTGTCCTCTACCCGTGCTTCCTCTTGCTGCCGCTTCAGTGAGGAGTACCACGGGCGACGCCCTAGCGGCGGCCGGGCGGAGGAAGCTCGTTAGAGCAATCTCCGACTAAGGTTCGGGAGGAGGAGGAGAGGCCGCTGGCGCCGTTGGAGAAAGAGTGGCGGCGGCGGCGGCCGCAATGGCAGGTAGGGGAGGGCGGGCGTAGGGAGGAAAACGGGGGAGAAGGACCCCGTCGGCAAGCTCTTGAGGAGGAGCGGCGGGCGGCGCCGATGCTCGGGAGGAGGGAGGCGCGGATGGAGGAATGGCGGCGCCGGTGGTGGCGGCAGCAGTGGCTGGAGGGGGGAGAGGGCGGGCGTGACCGAGTGGGGAGGAGGGGGGAGGGTTTGGGAGTGAGGGAGGGTGTTATTTTTACAATAAGGATCTCGTACTTTGTAAATTTACATATATATCCCTATAAGCAGAACTTTCTCTTCTTTGCATTGTATTTCTATGAAATATGAAGTCCTTTTTGAGAAAAAACAACTAGGTTTCAGGTGTTCGAGGGCCTATTAGAAATTATGTAGATAGACGAGGAGCTTTCTACAAAATAGCCTAATACGCGTGCGATCTCCGAGGAGCCCAAAAAAATTCAAAAATGAGAAAAACGTAAGTTTTTTTGGCTCTTATTAGACGGCGATTTATGTCACAATTGGTTGCAGTGAAGGGAGGGGGATGCAAGGATAAGAAGTTCGTCAGGGCAACATTTTAAAGAAGGGACATGCTATAGAAAAGCGAGGATGCGGATGCGCCACTTCAACCCCATTCGGATGTATTTATAGTAATAGGGTGGAAGTTATAGGCATAAATATACGGAGCATCTATGATTGAACTTTTTTTAAATAATTGACATCTATGTTTTTTTTCATTATTCTTCTGTTATATATGTTCTCACTTCTCTAAACATGCAATGGGGCCACGGCCACCCGGCAGAGTTAAGATGAGATCAGGTGCAGGCCGCCGGCGCCTCACGGAAACCGCCAAATTTCATACTACAAACAAATTAAAAAAAAAAGTAAACAGACGGAAAGAGAAAAAAGAAGCTCGCCTCCGCGTCTCTGCCCGCGCCCTCTCGACCATTTCTCATCTCTTTGTCTCCCTGCAATTTGCTCCGCTCTGTCGTTTTAGGGTTTCCGCGCCCCAACTCCTCCCCAATTCTGCTTCCCGATTCGCGCGATCTCCTCCCTCCATGGTCTCCGGCGTCGCCCACCGCCCGGACGACGACGGCGGCCGCGCCGCCTCGACCTTCCAGCGCCCGCCGCAGCCGGCCGGCGCCCAGCCGTCCCAGGCCACGCCGCCGCCCTCGGGCGGCGCACACTCCGCTTCTACGAGCGGTGGGAGCACGGGCTCCCCGTCCAGCCGCAGCGAGCAGCATGTCCCCGCAGCTGCAGGCATGGCGGAGGCCCCAGCAGCGGCAGTGGCGGCGGCAGCGGCCTCTACGCCGGCCAGCGAGAACACCTTCCTCCGCCTCAACGACCTCGACATCCACGGCGACGATGCGCCTTCTTCGCAGGCTCCGACGAGGTTAGTGTTTGGTTTGCCAGTTCTCGTCACGTCGTTGCGTTTTTCCCCCAATGGTAGAAGATTTTGGATAATTAGATGGGTTTTTGTTTCTCTGTGTGGCTGTATGTGCTGCTTAAAATGTTCTGGAAATGCACGGGTGGTTAAAATCGTTCGTAGTGTTGTAATTACCTGTTGTTTCGGCCGCGAAATGCTCGTTGAAGTGTATCCTGTAATCATTTTGATGTGTGGTTTAAAGTATGATTTGCTGGGGGATGTTTATAGAATTATGCTCTGTAAGTTTGCCTTGCTGAAAGTGTTAATTCTAAATGTAGTTCTCATTTGTAGTCTGATACATGTGTGCACTGTACTCATGATGATCATAAAACATCAGCAATATGGTTTCTCTTGCCACATAGATTCCAGACCGTAGAATGCTGCAGTTTGGATGCCACTTAATGAATTTCTGCATTATGAGTTTGAAAGTACCTCGGCAGAATTTCTCTACCTCTGAGTCTCCTTTTTGCATCATTCCCTTCATTGCTATCTACTGGTTTTGTGCATTTGTAATAAGGATTTTTGCTATAAATAAAATTGTGCAGCAAGAAGAAAAAGAGAGGAGCACGGGCAGTTGGTTCTGACAAAGGTGGCAGGGGGTTGCGCCAGTTTAGTATGAAGGGTGAGTTGAATCCCATTTGTTCGCTATTATTACACCATCTGTAGTGTATTTATAAACAGCACAAGTATATGTTACTGAGTGCTACAAACTCATCATGTGTTTTTTCTTTTGCAGTTTGTGAGAAAGTTGAAAGTAAAGGGAGAACAACATACAATCAGGTTGGTGCTTTCCTATTTCTACCGAGTTCAAATATCTTGTTCTGAACATCTGATGGCATCATTTACGTGGTCGCATCACATGGATTCTTTCTCAACATAAAGCAGCAAATTGAGATCACAAATGTTGCATGTGTCAGCTACCTGTTTCTTTGCTTAGTTGTCTTCCTGCTCACTCCATCCTTGAAGATTCAATCAGTTATTTCAAGAGGGACTTATGCGGCCATGTTTTCACTTAAAACCTAACAGGATTACATGCACAGAGCAGGACTAGCTATTAACCAATAAGTCAGCATGTTCCTATTGCCCACCTGGTGGTTTTATGATACAATTCAATATTTATAAAACTGGCATGTTTAGTACCGTGATTCGGGGCTATAAAATTGGTAACTCACTCCCATGTCTTATGTAACACCATGAGCGGCTTGCTCAGATCTTATTATGGTGATGCTGGTAATATGTGACACCCATCATATTGATCATTGTAAATTCGCTGTACCTATCGCACTCTTTTACTGATATATTTAAACTATTGGTCTGCCTTTCTATCTATACATGTTCATGTTTGGAGTTCCTCATTATTGCTAAAAACTACTTCCTCTGTCCCAAATAGACTTCATCTTTTCTCTATTTCACATATATTAATACAAAGCTAAAATACTATAATACTCTTTACTTTTTTGAACTCAAATGTGTTTGTCTCCCACTTTCTCAAACTCCAATGCATTTGTCTCTCACCTTTTCAAACTCCAACACATTGATTACTCCAAAAATGAAGTCTTTGTGGGACAAATTCATATAGCAAAAATAAAGTTTTTGTGGGACGGAGGTAGTATCATATTTTGTCTTTGTGGCAAAAGCTATTCTAATTTTGGCTTTATATTGACTGATAATTTTCAATGTTTACCCTTATTGGTCAAGTCCAAGTCTCATGACCCTTCTGACCTATCTTTATCAGGTGGCAGATGAACTAGTCGCAGAATTTGCAGATCCCAATAACAGCATTTTGCCACCTGATCCGGATAATCCCAATGCAGTTGAGAAATATGACTTCCCTGCAACACCAATTATTTGTTTAGTCAGTTGTATGCTCACTTTGTGTTGAATGCAGCAACAATATGATGAGAAAAATATACGGAGAAGGGTTTATGATGCGCTGAATGTTCTGATGGCTATGGAGATTATATCTAAAGATAAAAAGGAAATACAGTGGAAGGGGTTGCCTCGAACCAGTATAAATGATATTGAAGATTTGCAGGTTTTTTGTCCTCTTTTACCACTGTTTATCGACATTTGATATACTTTTGGTAGTCATATTTGTTATTTTCCTTTTACAGACGGAACTTCTAGGACTGAAAAGTAGGATTGAGAAGAAAAATGCATATTTGCAGGAGCTGCAAGACCAAGTAATGATATAGTCCAACCTGCTTTTCTTTGGTTATGTCCAATGCAATATATGAAATGATCTGTTCTACTGTTAGAGCTACATTGTACTGTAGTCTTCAAATTATGTGGCTTTAGTGGTAAACACTGTGATAGACATAATGGACTTGCTTGGTAACATTGTTTTTGGCACGTTAAGTTTGTAGGTATGCAAAAATTGATACAAAGAAATGAACAGCTATATGGTTTGGGAAACACTCCCTCGGGTGGAGTTGCATTGCCATTTATCCTTGTTCAGGTGAATAGTTTTTAATTTCTCTGTCTTCTGTTCTCTTGTTTTATGGTACTGTCTTCTGGACATAACTTAGGCTAAATGACAAGGATGCATTGCTTTTTAATCATGCAGACACGGCCTCATGCAACTGTGGAAGTTGAGATATCAGAAGATATGCAACTAGTGCATTTTGAATTTAATAGGTAAAACAAGAATCCCATTATTCTCTTCCCTTTGGTCACAGCTTTACAATTTGTCTAGCAAGACACATCTTTCTCTTTCTGTTTCCGTTTTTCTATTCTTTCATGATATGATTGTAGAAGTCCCTTCCTCTTATCACATTTAAATTCTGGCAGAGGTCTATTGGGAATAACCCTTAAAATAAAATCTAAATCACTCTAAATAAAAAGAACTACAATCTCAGCTGCTAGATCAAATTTGGACAGTTGAAACTTGGGCTTCTGATATCACCAGTAGGTGATGGGACAGTACAAGTGAAAGTGTAAATAATGGGTCTTTTAAAAAGTGTTTTTAGCTTTTATTGGTTGAGCTAAGTCATCTAGTTTTAGTCCAATAACCGGTCGCAGATCCTTATTATCCTTAGTGACAGTTGCCTTGTCACTAATTCTTGAATAATAGGGACACGTTGGCATCATAAACTGGGCAGATGAGAGCCCAAGTGTGATATTCATTTTACTTTTTCTAGAATAAACTATCAAAGGAATGAAACATATCAAAATATGCAATCTAATTTTGTTAAAAGAAATAATTCAGTATCAGTGCATTCTGCTTAGATTGCCCTTTGATGAACGAAAGTTCTTGATATTTACATTTCTGAAACTGCAGCACTCCATTTGAGTTGCATGATGACTCGTATGTACTGAAAGCAATGAATTCTTGTGGAGAGGAACAAAACGATGGTATTCATGATCTAATTCCAAATGGCGGTGAGAGCTCAAGCATGCCAAATATTTATAGGCAGCAAGTGCAGCATCCTGCAAGAGTAACTAATGGTACAGGTAGATTGCCAAGCTCACCCCCTATTCCAGGAATACTGAAAGGGCGAATGAAGCACGAGCATTAGTGTAGGGTGTTTGTTGTTCATCGTTATCTGGCGTGTTTGGTTTATTATTTTTTATTGTTATGTAACGCTACTGTAAATTATTGGGCATGGAGAAAGTAGATTAATCTGATTTAGCACTGCAGTCTGCACCAAACTGATTGGTAGAACGACGGTTGCATTGACCAGACTTGTATCACTCCCCGAGTAACTATTGACCGGCTTTTAATTTGTTCCTTGTTTGTGGTTGAGAAAAGGCGTCTTAACATCATGTAATTGTTGAAAGCATTGTAAAATAGTTAGCATTTGATTTGGGTGAAATTGCAGCCTTTTGCATGCTTATTGTATTTTGTATTGGGTATTTGACTTAGTTATATGAAATACTTTTTTACTGGTCTTATTTCCTTATTCCGTTATGGCCATGAAAGAATTATGTGAATATTCTAAAGGAAAGGCGAACAGCCATCTTCACGCGCAGGTGTTAGATTATCCTCAACTTCAGGTCACCAAAGAAAACCGAGATGCATCTCGATTGAACCGTCACGCTTCAAACTTTTCAAGTGGAGCCTGTTTAGGCCTTTCGTTCCTAAACTAGGGGATTATCTAAGTATTTTATGTGGAGCTACATAATTTATATAGAGCTAAATTTAATATATAATATTAAAATTTTGTTCATGCAAATACCACTATATGTGCTTAGATTTGAATTTTATATATATTTATTTGTATAAGGTTTAGATTTCATATGCAGCTTATAACTATATTCTATACGTATAGTGTTACAATTTAGATATACTATAATAAGGGTCAACATATTTTTCTTTTTCTTATATTAATGTTATATTTTTTAGACTTTAGAGTAAATGTGGTAGCTTTTTAAAGTTGTCTTTATAATATAATTATAATAGATAGATAGATATACTACACGCTCCTTTTAATATGAATATAGTATTTCTTCAAAAAAAATAAAAGACTATAGCAAGGCTAGGGATTTGGTTCTCGCCTCCGTTTTCTATAAGCTTGTGTTGGGGCCCACTGACAGGGTTATGACCTGTACATACGGTGTGCGAGCATAGTGAGGTACATCCATGCATGCTTATGTCTTTCGTGGGAAGAAAGAAGGAAATTGAGAGCAGCACGACCGTTGCCTAATTGACGAGACCTATCCATCCATCCTCCTGTCGTCTCGTCGCTACACCTGAAAACATCGCCATGCATGCATGCCGAGAAGAGCTCAGCTCAGGGAAGCCACACCCACAGCAGCGTGCCTCCTATTAATACACCTCCGGAGCGCGACAACCATGAACCGTCCACGCACACGCGCGCCTCGACCGCTCGTCTCGGAGCCTCCCGCGCTGACCACCTCTGCATGCGCGCAGTATAAGCACGCCCCGCAACGAAGCCCCGCCATTGCACGTAGGGTACGTACACTCTCGTGATGGACGCCCGCCTCCTCCTCCTCCTCCTCGTCGCCGCCGCCGCCACGGCGGGGCAGCTCGCCTCCGCGCAGCTCGACCCCGAGTTCTACAGCTCCACCTGCCCCGAGGCCGAGAAGGTCGTCTTCAGAGTCATCGAGCGCAGGTTCAAGGAGGACCCTGGCACCTCTGCCGTCCTACTCCGCCTCATCTTCCACGACTGCTTCGCGAATGTACGTGACGTGATATGACGTTATGAGATTGGCCGGCGGCGGCGGCGAGGTGGCGTGTTTGACTTGTATGTAATGTGTGTGGTGCTAGGGCTGCGACGCGTCCATCTTGATCGACCCGCTGTCGAACCAGAGCGCGGAGAAGGAGGCCGGGCCGAACATCTCGGTGAAGGGCTACGACATCATCGACGAGGTCAAGACGGAGCTGGAGAAGGCGTGCCCCGGCGTGGTGTCGTGCGCGGACATCATGACGCTCAGCGCGCGCGACGGCGTGCGCCTCGCCGGCGGCCCCAACTACGTCGTGCCCACCGGCCGCCGCGACTCGCTCGAATCCAACCGCCAGGACGCCGACGGCCTCCCCGGCCCCGACATCGCCGTCCCCAAGCTGATGGCGGAGTTCTCCGACAAGGGGTTCAGCATTGAGGAGATGGTCGTCCTCCTCGCCGGCGGCCACACCATCGGCAAGGCCAAGTGCTTCTTCATCGAGGTCGACGCGGCGCCCATCGACCCGACATACAGGTCCAACATCACCTCGTTCTGCGACGGCAAGGACGGCGAGAAGGGAGCCGTTCCCCTGGATCCGATCACGCCCGACGTCGTCGACCCCAACTACTTCGGCCTCGTGATGGCCAAGAAGATGCCGCTCACCATAGACCGCCTCATGGGGTTGGACTCGAGGACGGCGCCCATCGTGCAGGACATGGAGACCAAGCCCAAGGAATTCGGCCCCTTGTTCGGCAAGGCCATGGAGAAGCTCAGCGTCTTGAAGGTTATCACCGGCAAGGACGGCGAGATCAGGAAGACATGCTCCGAGTTCAACAACCCGGTGACCACCGACGACGGCCCGTCCGTGATCCGGATCAGCTCGGTAAACCCTGAGGAGTTGGTGGGGTCGTTGCCGCCGGCAACCGGAAAGTCCAGCTCGGAGTCCAGGAAGGTAGCAGCAGGAGGCGCGATGGAGGAAAGGATGGCAGCAGGCGGCGCGATGGAGGAAAGGAAGGCGGCCGGCAGGAAGCGGCGTGGTGCCGAGGGTGATATCAAGATCGCGAGCAACGAGGCAACCAACAGCGTGCCAGACATGGCGTTCAATGCAAACCAAGCGGCCGGCAGCGTGGACCCCAACAGCGTCGCCGGTAATGAGGCGGCGGCGGCGGCGGAGACGAAAAAGTCCAAGAAGAAGAAGAAGAAGACCAGCGCCGAGGCGACCGTAGAAGTACCTGGCAGCGAGGCGGCACAGAAGGCGAAAGCGATAGGCGGTCAATCGTTCAGCGTGGCGGGCGCCGGGGACAAAGGTATTGGCGGCGAGGCGTCAAAGAAGGCGAAGGCGATGGGCGGTCAATCGTTCAGCCTGGCGGGCACCGGCGCCGGCGAGGCAACAAAGAAGGCCAAGGCGATGGGAAGTCAGTCGTTCAGCATGGCTGGCGCTGGCGATGCAGCAATGAAGGAGAAGGCGATGAAGAGCCAATCTTTCAGCATGGCGGGCGCCGGCCAGGACGCCAACAAAGGCATCGGCGGCGAGGAGAACAAGAAGAAAGGGAAGAAGAAGAAGAAGGAAACCAACGAGGCGGCAATGGCAGCAGCAGACGGCGCTGAGGCCAGCAATAAGGCTGCAGACAGCGAGGTGCCCGGCGGCGAGGAGGCCAAGAAGAGGCACCAGCCGAAGCTCCGAGGCGGCCAGCAACTGTAGACGGAGAAGAGGAAGAAGATGGCGCGCTACTAATTGAGCCGTTTGCGCGTGCGTTTGACGTGTGCCGCTGCCGGAGCGCGCATCGCCATTGATATCGCTTTGATTTTCTCACTCTCAATCTCCTGTTTGTAGAAGGGACGAGCATCCTGCTACCGCTAATTACTAGGCTTAATTTGCAACTAATGTTGTGTCGAGTTTTTAACAGCGACCAAAAGCTCAATGATCTTTTCTCTTTCATTTCCCTTTTTATTATTTTTGTGACAAATTCTTTGGCAACTCAAAAAGGGCGACAAATAAAGTGTATCAAATTTCATCCTTTATATAGAGAAATATGTACACAATTGTAACTGTTTCTTAGATCAACAGAGATGTACTTAATGCTACCATGTAAGCTTGCCAGTTTTCTTCCACTTCATTCCGCTAGCTTCGTTCATACTCCTAACTGATTTTTTCCCCCTAGATTCAAGTGGGACATTGAATAGTGTGTGAGAAATTTCTGCACGTTACAAACAGGGACTTCATTTGAAACATCTCGCTGTGCAATTCTGATCAAGAGTTCATTGCCTCGCACGGTCCATCCTTTTTTGTCACACTGCCACTGAATTAAACAAATTGACATAAAGTACCTGCATAGTAGGCTAAAACTCATAGATTTTGTCCTCGCAAAAAAAAAAAACTCGAGTAGTTTGTTTTAGATCTTTGAGAGAGAGTATGTTATTTGAGATCATTGATAGTGATACTACTCCTAGAACGGTAATGCACGTTGGCCGAGCAGGTGCAGTGGATGCCAGCTTTAGGGGCAAAACTGAGCACACTGCACGCATCGGTACCTCTAAACAACGGTTCGTCACGTGCATCACGTCTGGCAAACATCCTATAGGCTATATATACACTCTTGTAATTGACAATTATATTAATATCCCGTTATTAATTTAATATAATGCACAGCATGGAGGTTCTGGTACATTCACGTGCTCTACACTATCCCTGCTTCATAAATCCTTCACGGTGTGTCCAGTGGACATGTTTTGAAAACAGCAGAATCAACCCAAAAAAAAAACATATGCATGATTGATTCTCAAATAGAAGCAGATTTGCTACAACTTGGATGATCTCGCTTGGGCGATAAGCTGCCTTCTCAAAATCTTTCCTGCAGCTGATTTGGGCACACTGCCCACAAAGGTGACCCTCTTCAATCTTTTATAGTACGTCACCTGATGGTGCAGTTCACGAGTGAAGTATATTAGCACTTAGGCAGTGTGCAGTCGATGGAAAATATAAAATACTGTTCATTCATGGATAGCAAATTTTGCATGTCAACACCATTGTTTGGACAGCAAACTATTCTTGCTATTTAGATTTTGGAGTTTACCAGGTATATGTATTGTGGAAGTTAGAGCTTTCTTTAAGAAAAACGTGAGTGGAACTCAACGTATAAATTGATTAACATTAGTATCTGGATGTGCAAAATTGTCTCATGCTGGTAAAAGTTACACTAGTCTACAATCCCAATTAAACAAGGTTCCAAATCAACCTTACCTGTTTTTCAATAAATTTTTGGACATCAACTTCAGTCAATGAACTGTCAGGTGACCGTACAACATAGGCGACTGGAACCTCCCCAGCTTCAGCATCAGGAAACCTTGGAAACAAAGTAGAGCTCTGGTAAGAGACAAGACAGAAAGACAAATCCAAAACAAGAAGGATGTTGTGACAAAGCCAACAGTTCGTATCATAAAGAGCTAGAAACACTTAAATTTTAGGCTGTTCAACTTACGGGATAACAACGGCATCTAGAATCTCTGGATGAGATAGAAGTAACCCTTCAAGCTCAGCAGGTGCAATCTATTCAAGTAAAAAAGAACATTAGCTATGTCCTCAAGAGGTCAAAGTATCACACATGCTCAAGCAAGAAAAAAGACCAGCATTAGGATGGATTTCCTGATATAACTGCTAGATTGGATACTAACAAGAAGGATCTCATTCAGACAACTCCTATCCTTAAATAAGTGCTTTCGTAAAACAGTAATAGGGAAATGACGTTTTACTGTATTGTAATCTTAGTAACTGCAATATGTCAGGAGAGTCAACAAAAGATAGGAATTCCATAAAAAGAGAGGTGAAGTTATGGTATGCTCAAGACTAAAAAAAAGTTAAGACACATGATGAATGGAGCCATGGAACAATCCCTTAAACCTTTTCTATTTGGTGTTCTGAGTTGCAATCAGCCCTATTCTATCTATAATGAATGGATGGAGCTCCAGCCAAGCATTTTTTTTTAAAAAAAAAGAAATAATAGTCACGAAATAATTCTAGTACGCCACAACAATTTGAGGTTAGGTATGCTATGTACAGAAATATCCTTGCGAGGAACTCTGAATTGATCCTATCTGTATGCGATCTTTCAGGAATGCTTCAGCATGAAATTTGGTGACACAACGAACAAAATAGTAGCAAGGGCCCTGATGTGACTAACATGAAGGGCCTGACCAGAATCTTCTTTTGGCAATGGCAACAAAAAACTATTTGGGCAAAATTTTGAAAGTATTCATGGAAGAGGTAAATTTCTTTACCTGGAAACCTTTGTACTTAATCAGCTCTTTAAGTCTATCCACAACAAAAAGCTGGCCACCTCCATCGAAGTATCCAAGATCACCAGTGTGCAACCACCCTTGCTTTATTGTAAATTCAGTAGCTTGCACATTGTTGAAATACCCTATAAACAAGCATTCATATAACTGAGTAATTGTTTTTGTTCTATTATTTCAGCTAGACAAAAATATCAGGAGCTATTGTCAGTGAAGAACAGTGAGAACTGGTAGACGAAATATCTTCGAATGTTTTTTTTCTATGCTTAATAATCACTGAGCTTTTTTTTAATTGAAAATTGTTATTGTAAAATTTTAAGTCAAGATAATAATATAAAAAAAATAAGAAAATTACAAAATTAATATAAAAAGATAATAAAAAAATATTTAAAAGATTATGATATATTTAAAGATCTATAATTAAATAGAAATACTTATAAAACAGTTATTGACGTATCTAAATCATGATTTAAGACTTATATTAGGTTTCAACTCTAATCTATCATAATTTGCTTCGAACTGAAAAGTTTTACTGTTGTTATTGTCAATATGCAAAAGCAAAGAAATACAAACAAATAGCGATAGTTCCATTGTAATATGATTATAGCATTAGACTGCTCGTGGTATTAGAAATAGTTATTTTGAGAACCAGTGTTGAATAATTGACCAGGCAATTGACTCCTTATTTCTCTTGAATAAACTCTTGTTTGAGCTGGAAAGGTAGGGAGGAAGAATAAAAACACAATGTACAATTCAAATTTTACCTTGCATTACATTTGGCCCTCGGATACAAATTTCTCCTAGTTGATCTGGTGGTAGATGTTTTAATGTCTCTATGTCGACAATCTTTGCCTCAACTCCTGTGACAAGTGTGCCAGTTGACCCAAATTCACGAACCTGTCCCTTTTTTGGGTACTCGAGCGATATGATCCCACAAGTCTCAGTCATACCATAACCCTGAAAGAGGAGCATAACATGCCATACAACTTGAGATATGAAATTCTTAAGCCTAATTGCTGATTTCACAGGTAAATTGTAGCATCATGGAAGAAAAGAATGCCACCATACTAATCATGTTCCCACAAGGAGTACTGTGCAGCAAACCGCCCAACCACTTAAGATAGTTCTGAGACCTGATTGCAGTGCTTTCATAGATAATAGCCCATGAGGGTGTATGTTTATTAAAGTTTTTTTTTCGATAGTGGGAATAACCTCTACATCAAAGGTGTATCCAGCCAATGTTTATTAAAAGTTATATCAATAAAGAGGTCTTAGCTGTCATATGGTCTTTTGCAGTTTGAAAACAGACTAGAAATGCTTACAGATCTCTAGAACAGTTGGCTACAGACCAGAAATCACACATTTTAGAACAAGTTTTACATCCCTACAAGTTGTCCTGCTGTTGGCCCATGGATACGACCACATGCCTACCACATGAGATTGAAAATAGCACGTAAAATATACCAAATTGATCCAAACAGATCTGATTTAATTACTTTACAAATAACCATGGTACTCAGATACTGGTGGAGCATAATGCAAGTTGGCATTATTAATCTCCAACTTAATTTAGTGCTCCCCTCTTCAACCACACGTGTGCGTGCACTCTTTAAAGATTTAAGTGTAATAAAAAAATATTAGAAAAAAGAATGCCCTTTGCCTCAGTAAAGTTATATTTATAGGGCAAAATAGTCGAATCTCTCACACCTAAATGTCATTTTCCCGTTTCTACCAAATTAAGTTGAAGAGCCATCAGCATATGGACACCACCTGAAAGGACCATATCAACTAAATCACCTTATGAGCGAAACAACAACAAAATCAATATCAAACCCCACAAGGCATAACCAAAGAAAGACTGAATGTTGTAGTTGTTCCAAATCAAACCAGGTCAGTCAATTGTAAAAAGTACGGTCAGAACTAATGTCGTTATGAATTCACCACCCGGTCCTAACTCTGAACCATCAGTTCGTGCTAGGTTTGAGGAATGGAATGGGTTGGCCATCGCTGACTTCGACTCGTCCCATCAAAATCATGAGACGATGCCATGATGGATCAACCTATCCTAGACGGATTGATACCTCAAAGCAAACAACCATAAGCTAACTTCAACAATTCATCAGCATACTATGAAAGCAAACGCTGCAACAATACCAAATGTTGAGTCCAATTACCTGAACAATCTCACTGTCCGGGAATTTCTTGGCCACGACCTCCATCACGTCCTTGCCGAGAGGCGCGGCGCCGGAGCCGATGAACTTGAGAGAGGTGAGATCGTACTTACCGGCCCTCCCGTGCTTGGCGAGCGCGATCATCACCGGCGGCACGCAGAACAGGTGAGTGACGCGGTGCCTCTGCACGGCCTCCATCATGGAGTTGATGTCGAACCGCGACATCACGATGATGGCGTTCCCGCGCTGCAGCTGCGCGTACGTGATGACGAACAGGCCGAAGATGTGGAACATGGGGAGGAAGCAGAGGAACACGTTGGGGCCCTCCCCTCTCTCGTCTTGGTCGGAGGTCACCATCCTCGCCGCGGCGAGGAAGTTGCGGTGCGTCAGGATGACGCCCTTGCTCTCCCCCGTCGTGCCCGACGAGTACAGGAGAGCGGCCGTGTCGCTCTGCTTGATTGGTGGACGGCGATAATCCGTCTCCTTCACGCCGGTGACGAGGTTGGTGTAGAGTGTGACGGTGGCGTCTGGAGGCAAGGAGGATTTGGCGGCCTTCGCGTCGTCGTCGAGAAGGATGACGGGGAGGTGGAGCCCAGCAATCTTGGGCACCAGGGCGGAGACGGTGATGACGAACTTGGCGCGCGCGTCGTAGACCTGCTGGGAGATCTCCCGCGGGGTATAGTCCGGGTTGGCCGTGGTGCCGACGGCGCCGAGGGCGGTGACGGCGAAGAAGCAGACCGGGTAGAGCACGCAGTTGGGCGCGAGGAGGAGCACAGAGTCGCCGGGACGCACGCCCGCGCGGGAGGATAGCGCGACGGCGGCGGTGAGGACGGCCGACCTGAGCTCCGCGAAGGTGAGGGCGCTGCCGCCGGCGGCCGCGTCGGCGAGCGCGAGCGCTGAGGGGCAGGCGTCGGCGCGGCGGAGGAGGAGGTCGGTGAGGACGAGGCCCGGGTCGGACGCGACGGGCGCGGGCGGGCGCAGCGAAAGGTACACGCCGTCCGCGCCGTAGCCGGCGGCCGGCACCGCCGCGCTCGCCATCGCTTCCCCTTGTCTGCGGCGACTGTGGCCTCTTGCGCTTGGCTAGTGCGGGATATTTGGAAGGGCTTTTGTGGTGGTGACTAACTCGTGTGAGTTACGATTTTGGTCAAGTGGTAAGCCATGCGCAGAATAAGTACTCTTTTCATGCACGACTCAACAAGCCATATAATGGCTAAAAATTGGAAGGAAGAATATCAATCACATTTGTGCCATATTCTCAAAGAAGGAAGGATTCCTAGAATTCCTATAAAAATAAAATAAGAGAAAGAAAGAAAGACTAAAATAACTTAAAAATAGTATCGGATGGTGATAGATAAGAGGTATTAAAAAATAAAATTTCTTAATTTGCATATTGATGCTACGTAAAGGTTGATTTATTTTAAAACAAAGTCTAAACTCTATAAATTTGTTTATTTTGAGATGGAGGAAATATGTTGATACAACCTCCAATTGCTAACCTGACTTTCACAATCTAATATTTAATATTTAATACCTTTGTATATGGAATTTTGTCTATGCACAATATATAACCAAAACCTTTTATATTTTAGGACAGGTATTGTATAATATAGTCCGATTAAACCTTTAAAATTTTAACCACAAGTAATTTATTGAATGCTTAATTTGTAGTAGTAGTAGAATAAGAAAATTGTATGAGTAATATTAAAATTTAACATATTTGTAAATTTATTCTCTATATTTACAAATTTATTCTGATAAGTAATTGATAATAAAATTTCAAAATCTTGTTATAATCATTAAATATTTATGATCAGATAGATTGCATATATTTTCTATTAAATTTTGGTATTTTTCTATTTCTATGTTTGTAATAAAAAAAACTCGCTAGCCAAGACAACAGGCTTATCAAAATAGGATAAGAAGACGTCGGGCATGAAACTTAGGGCCGTTCTAAACAGCCATACGGGCTTAGCTACTACTCCAATTCTATTATCACGAGAATAGAAGCAAGCTGTATATTTGTAACTAGCTATCAAGATGAGAATGAAATGGATAAAGATACTATTTTTTTAATATATATGTATAGCTAACTATTAGATTAGCTATAAGTAATGTAAAAAATTTTATGGCTGACAGATGACTATCCCATGAATTGAACTGTATGAGCATAGATAAAATATATATATATATTCTAGATGAATAATCCAAGCTGAGATCAATCGTGGTTTTATTTGTTTCATCTTAGTCTTTGGCTTAGTTTTTTAAGGTGACTTGTTTATATGTTTTATAGACTGGTTGGCTTTTAAGCTTCAGTTCAATGGTGGATTCCTATGTCTACTTTAAATAAGCTAAAAAAACTACTTGATATATTTTTTTCTTAGCAGTATAATATTGTCTTATGGATTTAAAAAAACAAACGAAAAAGACTGATTGTTTGTTTAGACTTTTTTTTAGCTAAACTGGTTAATAATTCTAAATAAAGAGGGACCGTGACATGTAGCAGCAGCTTATAAAATCAATGCAACTACTAGCATATTTAGGCATACCAATATGTTTTGTGTTCCCTAATTTAGGCTTCAGACAAAATGTCAACCATCTTTCTAGGTGTTACAAACACACAACTTCCAAAAAAAAAAAAACAGTTGAGGCGCACGTCAGTACTACTTGTCACTTTCCTATACCCATCTGTCGTTCGCACGTCGGTACTACTTGTCACTGACGTGCCGAATTGCGACCAGCGCAATGCCACGAGGGAGAGCGTGAGTGTCAACCTCAGCCTCACCGAGGGCAGCGCATAAAAAGTCATGCTTTTGCGGAGGACGCCCGAGACTAAGACGGTGGAACCGTTCGTCGTTCGTTAGATAAATCCCGACACGCAACTACTGTTTGGTTTGGGATTTGCATTCTGAGTGCCTGGACTGGGATTGGATCTTGGGAACGATTACGGTCCAGACAAACGGCAAACCTCATCTCGAGGATGAAAGGGATGTATGGTTAACCATCGTACTACGCATTTTCTGCCTTGCAAGACTCAGCAAGGCCGTTAAAAGATCTCGGTCCTGACCACAAAGTCACAGGCCACAACGGACAGCGAAGAGCAGAGAGTTGCAGCAACCCAAACGCCCTCTGAAAGTGTCTTTTTGATTCATCTAAACGCACGCACAACGCCGCCGACGCGACAGCTAGTTACTCCATCTATTTCAAAACAGCACACCTAGAGTATCATCGACTCACCATTATCAAGGCAAGAAGCGATATAAAACATGGACTAATCTTGTCCCAATTCCCGTAGTCAACAGCTCGCAACAATGACATACCATCGTCCCAAAACATAATTCAAACTTTCTTCTAAATAAATTAATTTATACCTTCTTTACCTAAATTATGAAATTTTATTCTTTTAATGTTTCTTACTACCACTAATTAATACTATCTTTTCTCCTTATCTTCCTTCATCTGTTGCAAAAAGAAGGACTCCTAAATCCCAATAAAAAATAAGAGGAAGGAAGAAAGAACAAAATAACTTTTATTAATATAAAAGTAATATAGATTGGTTGGTAGACAAGAGGGTGTTGAAGGAAGAAAAATTCTTAATTTTTAGATCGGTGATAGATGAGAATGCAAAATTTAAATTATTTCAAGACAATTTAAACTCGAAAAATTGACTTATTTTGAGATGGAGGAAGGGATTAGTTTTATCCCAATTCCCGGAGTCAAACTAATACAAATGACCCATTCAACTGGAGGTTGGATGACTGTTTTTCCCCTTTTCATAAGCACACTATTTAAATTGCTAAACAATGTGTTTTTTCATAAATTTTATATGTATAATTTTCTTTAAAAATAAACAAATATATTTTTTAAGTTTATAATAAATAATATTTAATTAATCATAGTACGTATTGTTTCTCACATCATAAAAAAATCTCACCCAACCCCTACTAAACAACACTTGTTTAGTTGCTCCAATATCCCAATATTCAAACGGTGACGACAGTTCGCTGGCAAATATTAAAACGAAGATAGAAAGTAAAGATGAGATATTAACTCAGAGTTTTTTATATGCAGGGGTGCGACCAAGTCTGTACATGTATAGAGATTACAGGTTTTCTTTTTATGCACAATTCACAATTGCTGACACAATGCGAGCAGAAAGAAATTAGACTGAAGGAGCGAGTATTTACACCGTGGAATGGATTGTTTGTTAATGTCTGGACGGCTCTGGGCTTTTCAAAACAAGTCCCATTGCCAATAGATCTTCTCCACAATTCCTCCACCGCTCCGCACAGCGACATGGAGGGTCTCTGATGCTGGAGGAACACCCCACAACAATGGCACTGCAACAGACATGGTCAACTTCTCCTGGAGGCCGTCTTTGCTTGCCTTCTCTGCCGTGACAACCTGCAGATTGGCACCCTTTAAAAACTAAATGGTAATGCGTGCTCAACTCTTATAATTGGCTAGCTAGACAGGAATACATCATATATATTATATATGAGGTAAAGTTTTTTCCGTCTCTTAAGGAGATATCCATTGAGGGATGAAAACCCATCTTCATATATACTTGGGCTACATCAGGCTACATCATATACACACACACACTGCGTAATGCATAAATTTACTCAATTCACTGTTAAATTTAACAATAGCTGACTAATTGTTTCTAACCATGACTTAGCTACATCTGGCATTGCATGCCACGTTTCTTTGGACGCTGTTCTATTTGCCTCATTCCACTTGTGTATAAAACACAACACTGTTGACCTTGTGTGCCATTTTTAGTTCCATTTCTCAAGAAAGAAGGAAATATGTTGGCACCCTTTATGGTTTTATTTCAAAGGTGGAAAGATGATCAAGGCAACCAAATCAGTCGTCAGGTAATCAGATTGGGGATATAAAGCTGTAAAGCAATTTGAACACTTAATTGAGTGGGTACCAAAATATAAATGTTTCTAAGGTTGTAAATGTAAGATTGTTGCACATACCTCACCACCATGCTCCAATACTGTATCTTCCACGACATCGCTTAGCATTTCAATAGAGCGACAAAAGCCAAAGATGCATAGTCTTCTACCCATATCTAGACCCTGAGATAAGAAATGACATCATGAAAAAAAAGCAACAACATGATAAGCAAATAGGCAGAAGGAAGTAATTACATTTGTCGCTGCTATGTTAAATAGTGCTCCGAGGCAAAGACTTTGATTTGGGTCCATGTATGAGCTCTCCTGAAACCGGCGGATATCTTGTATGCCTTTTACTTTACGTTGCCTCTTCTGTTCAAAATTAACACACTAGAAGTGAGTGCAGATAATATGGGGAATAATGGTGAAGACATTATAAACCTTACAGCACTATCTAAAATCAACAATTTAAGTAATTCTCATTTCATATGTCATTCACTCATTCAGTACATTGCTATGATGTAATCAAAACTAGCATATCGAGTACAGATCATATTTAAAACACAGCTTGAGATGCATTGAGTTCTTGAAAGGATTCACATTGTGCTAGATTTAATACTTGATTAATTTTCATAAACTCGGCTGCACATGCATTTGTTGTACGACTGAACTGAATGTGCGCACCAAGATAAAATTCAGCTTTTCAAGGATTTGTTACCCTTCAATTTCTCTCTTACATCTATGGTAAGTTCTACTGCACATATCAAATGTTGCATGGACAGAGGTGTGAAACTACTAAACCTGGAAAGAGCTTATATTTTATAGCAAAACATTTGATACTAGGCGTGATGCTAAAAAGGTTGTAACTTGATGTGTCATTCATTGTTTGATATACTTTTCCAGCCTCCAGTATTTCAAGAAAGTCTAAGTATCTATTCAAGTCTATGATTGAATTATATGAAGAGTATTTAATGCTGTGGGACGCCATCCAGGGGGTGGAGCTGCATCAGGATATGAAGGACAGCGTGAGATGGAAGCTGACAGAGGATTGAATGTTCTTGGTATCTTCAGCTTACAACATCCAGGGTCAAATTTTTCATCTGGTTGGCGACTCGGGGAAGATGTCTTACAACTGCTAACCTCATTAAGCGAGGCTGGCCTAACCAAGAGATGTCGTCTTTGTGACACAGCAGATGAGAACTGCAGCCACCTCTTCATTTCTTGTCCTTACACCAATCGAGTTTGGGAAATGTTGAAAGCATGGACAGGGATCTCTTTCCAACTGCCGGGGGAAATAGGAATGGAACTCAGAGAATGGTGGCTAGTGGCGAGGCGTGCTTTTCAGACGAGCTACAGAAAATTGTTCCACACTTGCTTTATACTAGTCACTTGGCTAGTATGGAAGGAAAGGAACGTAATTGAGGAGAGGTGCTGCATGGCAGGGGGGCTGTTTCAGACGATCAAGGAGGAGATTTCCCTTTGGAAGGAGGCGGGCATGTTTAAGGTTAATGCTGACTAGTTTCTTTTAGAAGGATGGTGTTTAGTTCCTGGGGGGTTTGAAACCTCCCTCGACAGCTTTCTGTCGAACATAAGTAATCTGTAATCTTTATTGGCAATCTTAATGAAATTGGTCGGCCTAATCATTTGGCCAACCCGGCAAAATAAGTTTATATGAAGTCCTGCTGTGATGTACTATGCAAAAGAAATCGATTTAATGTGAAATTATGTCGCCCTGGAACAAAAATTAGTCTGCTAAAAACATCACTGATCATTGAACAAAGTTGTCTGGAATATCTATAACATCTCACCCTGAATTGAAGATGCATCCAAGTTTTACTGGCAAGAATAAAATCTTTCTGCTGGTTAATATGATGCACGAAACTCTGTTTTTCTACTTAAATACAAGGATGCTGAAATAGCTCAAAATTAACAGTCAATGAAACGAGCCCAACTTAAGATTCAGCACCTCTGAGGGAGTAATTCGACGAGGAACCAGGGAACCCCCTATTTGAACGAGCCCATCAGAAGTGAAAAGTGTGACTCTATCTTCTGGCACCCACTGAATATCTGTTAAGATACAGAGATTGAACCCCAAATAAGGCCGCGAGATAAACGTAAGCACAAAGCCTCTCCAAAAATGAAATAATAAAACTAGCAAAATCTGCGTTCATCAACATATCTCCTTGCCATCTCACACAGCACAGAATAGCAGCTGGGGAAATCAATTATCACCCGCCGTAATTCTAGCGCAAGTAAATCAACTCATTGCTCGTCGCCGAAGCATTCGAATACCAACCGGAACGATCAGAGATAGCGGGGGTGAACTTACCAAGCCCAGTGGTGAGATCCAAGGGATGTTCCCATGGGAAAGGCCCATACAGATCCTCGGGATCGTCCTTCCCCGCTCGGGCCCGCAGCCGGTGGAGCGACCGGGACCCGAAGCGGCAGCGGCGGGGCGATCGGGGCCTGCTGCCGCCGCGGAGAGGGGAGGAGGGCAGGGGCCTCCTGGACGCCAGCGAGCGGGGCAGGGAGGAGGATGCGGCGGAATCGGCCATGGCGAACGCGGCGGGGCGAGGCGAGGCTGCGATGAGATGAGCACGGGATCGCGGAAAAATGGGTGGATTTTTATGGGAGAAGATGCGTGCGCGCTCTTTTTTCTTACCTTTTTTCTGTGGTGGTGTGATCTACTGCTCTGTTCGTCGGTTTTGTTCTTGGCCACACGAGGGGGATGTTGGATCCGGACCGTTGGTTGGGTGCTTTAAGCAAGGATGGAGGGGTCAGATTAGCCGTACATGGTTGGGGTGCGTGTAAGGTGATCTTCGGTTACAACAAGAACAACTTCAGTTGTTAAATATGTAAAAAGAAATTCGTAAGATGAAACATGGATTAGTTATAAATGGTTGTATTATTACATGATTAGTTTAAATCTCTAGTCCGGCAAAAAAAAACAAGTGCTATATGTTCTTAAAATATTTTTTTTATAAATTCTTATCGGTAAAGTTGTGTTAACATCATTCAGCCTATAAACAGGATCGGCCGATGAAAAATACTGATCGGCTCATGAGATGAAGCCGATTGATACTATAGATGAGCCAATCAAATAGATGGAAGATGGATTCAATTTATTTAAAAATAAAAAGTTATCTAGATGGAATCGAGTCCAGAGAAGAATAATGAAAATAACGGTAGATCAGATATTTGTATAGAATGTATTACATAGTCTAAGCAAATTTGAGTAGACTTATAATTGCTTAGAGATTAGTTTCCTTTTATATTCTTAGGAAATAACGTTCGGTGGTTGCTGTAACCATGTCGAACTCTGTAATCGTAGGATATAAATATAGGTCCACTGGAAGCTTGTAGGATATCAACAGATTAATCCAATTAACCTTTAGCGCATTGTCATCTTAACTTGCCTAGATTTTTACCGATAGGTCTTAGCTCTCGATGTGAAGCTGCATCGGTTAAGTTCGATATCCAGTAAAAGAATAAGTCCTGCTACTATCCTAGTACGCTATACTTTGTCTAAGACTGTATCAGTTAGGTTCGACCTCTTAGCCCGATCAGGCGTACCACATCACATCCACGCGAGGCTCACCAGCACATCGGGCTCCCTCCGTCGATGGTCTCGTGCTACATCGGTTAAGTTCGACCTACAAGATCGACAACGGTGGTTCGAGTCGGCGCCTTAACGGGTCTTCACGTGACGTCTCATCAGAGTTATCCTCACCGCAGGCCTCGCATCCGTCTCACATATCATCTAACGATCAATCTGTTAGAGATCGATTCAGACATGTCGGACGCTTCGTAATACTGTCTCGGTTCGGTCCGATCTTTCAGGGCTCGCGTCTGACATGGTCGGCGTCGAGATCTAGCGGGTCTTGTTCCCTATTGGCTCGAGCAGTCGATGGGTTTAGGTGTAGGCCTGCATCGGATGTTTAGCAGTTAGGTAGCCGATGACCTTGCCTTCTCCTCCCTCGTCATCATGTTCGGTCTAGACCTTTGTCGTCTCCACGCTGTTAGCCTCCACCCTCATACTGTCTCAGTTCGGTCCATTCTATCAAGGCTGGTTCTAACGACGTCATTACCACGGTCGCTAGCCCATGCTCGAGCGATATCTTCCCTACCAACACCTAGCCGATAGGGTGAGCCAGACAGGTCCACCGGCTGACTGGCTCACTGGTCTCATCCTCTCTCCTTGTCAATTATAGAATCAAATTGACTGATATGCTCTTGAAACTTGAAACTTAAGAACCTGTATTAGAGTTAAGCAGATATCCCAGGCCTTTGCGTAACCGAGCTGCTGTCGATCGGAGGTCCGATCGGACCGAACGGAGGTCCGATCGGACCTTCCCAGCGAGGTTTGGCGGCGAGCACGCTCTTACCATTTGATTTAATTAATTAAAAGTAATAGAAAATCAAGATTCAAATTCAATAATGTTGTTAGATCATCTAATGCTTTTTTAGATCAATTGCCTCCTATCACCTTGCTAGCTTGCAACCAAAATTTAACTTTGAAGCTAGATTTGGGTTTTTTCATCAATTCCATTTGTCACGGTATGGGTTTTTAAATTCTATAATACTACATTCATTTCTAAAACATCACTATTCTATACAAATTTAGACATAATTATGAACTTTTTCGACGGAGTTAATAATAAATATATTTTTTTACCAAAAATAATTTCAATTGCTTTATTATTTTTATGGATTTATCAACAAGTATCACGCATCCTAAGATGATAGTTTTCAAACAAACTTTTTCTTTTATGAAAAAAAAGTCAAGGGGTTGAAGTTTAAATCTTCACGTTTCCCTTTTTTTTAGACAATTGATTGTCTAATCTTGTTTTGAAATCTAACTACTAATCTGATTCTACCTCTTACAAGTTTGTTTATTTAACCCCACTTTGTAAAATTGTAGTTACTGTCTAATCCTATATTCACTACACACCGTTAGGTTTCTTTTAGGAAAAAGAAAAAAAATACAACCCTGAACTAACCAAAGTATCTAAAAGGATCTTTAGGTTGCACAGAGAAGTGAATGCGCACACTTTTAATTCTAAAAATAAACAAGGAATAAAATTTAGACTTTCCTTCCCAGTATCCAGTACTAATATCTGAAGTATTCGGACTAGACTTTCTGTCAGACAGAGAGACTAGTCCGGAGTCTCCGGTTATATAGTCCAAAGGTTTTGAATATCCTTTAAAATATCCAAAGACATTCAAATGAGACGAACCCTGAGGATTGGGAGGAAGCAAGGAAATAAAATCATAGATAATATAATATGTAATGGGATGTTAGGAGATAATTAATTTTTCACCGAATTTTGCATCAACCAATCCTACGTCTTCGTTGAGAAGTTCTAAATAGCTAGATCGCATTCAATCCCTTATCTCACCAAGTTCAATCCTACATAGTAGTTTAGCCTCTAAGTTCTCCCCAAAACATAGACTTATTTTAAGTTAACAACTAAGATCGTCACTAGGACATTGTACTCCTGTTTTATATGGAGTTTGTTCTACCAAGTCAACATATAAAGAAGAACTCGTGAATTTACTAATATACCTATTTCCTTGTAAAGACAAGGAATACCTTCACAAACGTATCAGACGATTCACACGTTGAATACTCACAGGCAACACCTAGTCGTCTAGGAGGTGGTTTTCTAATAGTAACAAGCTTAAGTCTTCAGCGACATTGATCCACAAGTGCTCACCTAAATTCCCAAGATTTACTCTATCGCAAATCAACCAAAAATCATACTTAGAGGGTGGATTAAATTTAAGATCTAAGAGAGTGGACTGAAGAATCTCTAGAAAGCTCTTATGAGTGGTGTAGAAATAAATGAGCAACCCCCTTTTCAAAGGAGGGTTGGTGGGGTTAAATACACATCTCTCTTTAAACTAGTTATTACTCATAGAATTTCAATTTATGAAGTATTCGTTCTAAAAGTTCAAAGATTTCGGACAACACTTAGCTTTAAGAGAGAGGATGTTTAAAGTATTCAGTCTAAATTTTTAGAGACTTCAGACATATCTCTTTGTCAGATAGATAGCTCAGTCTGAAGACTTTAGCTAAAGGGTTCGAATACTCTGAGCTGATTTATTTGTTTGATAGATAAACTTATCCATAAGTTTCTACAAACCCTAAACACAAACATTCAAAAGCACTAGTAGAGAAAAAACAAAACCCAAACTGTACGTTGTGCGAGTATTCGCTCATCTAGACTTAAAAGTTTGATTAGACACTTGTTTTTTTAAACCGGTTAAACTTGAACCCTCTTTTCTAACCTTCATGGTGTATCTTCTTTTAACCAAAACAATATTTAGACGAATTGCTACGAAATTCTTAATTATAATATTTTAGCTCATTAATTTCTTATTATCTATTACTTAAAAACCACTAGGAATCTAGATGTATTTTCATGTCCTAAGTACACACCAATCCAAATTTCTCATCCAGTTCCTATCCATTCATTTCGATGATGCGGTTGCTTATGCTTTCTTGAGGCCAACGCGTCGAGGCCAAGAAGTGGCGACAGACGGAGGCCGAGGAGGAAGGGAGCGATGGCGTTGGCATATAGAGGTGCTACACTAATTTCTATTGGATTTGGCTATATATATGTGTGTGTTTTTTTTCTTTATTTTATGCCTTTTGGAATTGACAAAAATTAGGAAAATATGCTGTCAAAAATTTACAAATTTTTGTTATAATTATGTCAAACTTTTTAAATTTGATTTTGTCAAAATTATATCAAATTAAAGCCAAATTTATCAATTTAAAGTTAAATTTGTAAAAATGAAGCCAAATCTATAAAGCTAGTCTCAAATCTATCAAAGCTATGCCAAATTCATTATAAATATGTTTAAAAAGATTTTCTATAACAAGGTCAAATAAGCACCGATAAAATAATAATTTGTCTTTTAGTTAACACTTTTATTTTATTTTAATAGGATCGGTCTTGATCTTTAATTTTTAAAAACAGGGTCAAATAACTAAACTTATTAAATTGTGTCAGATTGGTAGTTAGGGTTATGCGTCAAACGAGCAATTGCCTTTTTTTTTTCGTTTTTCCAAACGTCAGGGTGTCAACCAGGATCGCCCTGGTCCTCCGGCTCGACGCGGCCATATCCGATAACTCCCTGCTCACACTCTCCACTCTCGAGTCATGGCCCTCGCCACCGCCGCCGTCTCCTTCCAGCCCTTCCACTCCCGTCCCGCCTGCGTGCTCCTCCGCTGCGGCCGCCGCTGCCTCCCTCCTCTCCTCCTCCGCGCCTCCTCCACCTCCAGCGTCCCAGACTTCAACATCACCTTTGCGGAGCCCGCCCCGTCGAAATCCTCATCCCCCGACCCGTCTGCGGAGCCCGTGGTTCCGTGGATCGTGCGGGGGGAGGATGGCAAGCCCTCCATGCGCACCTCGCCGCCGTCGGATGTTCTCCAGGCCATTGCGCTGGCGGAGGCGGAGGCCAAGAAGGCCAAGAGGGCCCCGCGCAATAGCCAGAAGGATGCCCTTGCCAGCTCGGTCTCCAATATCAAGGTGAAGGAGAAGAAGGCCGCCCCCGCGGCTCCACCCAAATTCTCCAAGGCGGCCAGGAGATTCTACAATGAGAATATCAGGGAGCGCGAACCGCAGCGGCTCTCCAAGGTCCTTGCCGCGGCAGGAGGTAGTCTTACTGTCACGCAGGATTTTATTGAAGCGGTAATGTGTGGAGAGATAAGAGATATCGAAATTAACACGGAAAAAGATAATAAAAAGGAACTTGAAAGATTAAAATATAATTAAACGAAACGCTTAAAAAACAGCCATTAATGTGAACTATAATTTGAGATTCATTGTTGTTGTTGTTTAAATCGAACCGAATTGAGATTAATTGAAGTAGTATAGCTTAATAAGTCCGATAGATTAAGTGTGCAAAGTCAAAGCAACACATTAGTTGTCTGAATGCTGGCATAATGGCTCTTTTCAGTGGCCTCACGAAGGAACAGTGAGGAGCTTATCTTTCAAGGGAAGGTGACTGTCAATGGTTCCGTCTGCACTTCTCCCCAGGTATAAATTTTTAGAGCTCTCAGATGATGCAAAGCTACTTCACTAAGTTTGTTGCATGTCTAATTAATATTTCGAATTTATTTGGTGTTGATCTGACAACTATCGTGCTTTTATGGTAAAATATAAACTGGTTTAATTCAGCCTAGATTCTGTTACTATGAATTTTGATCAATGTGCTTCAAACGTATTCATAATCAAAGGTTTTTTTATTACGTATGATTTGTATACATTTTTTCTATGTAGACCAAAGTTGACATCTCAAAGGATTCTATCTATGTTAATGGAAACCGTATTTCCAAGAAGCTTCCTCCAAAGTTGTATTTTGCTGTTAACAAACCAAAAGGGTCAGCTCTTACATTCCATTTCCACTGTCTTGTTCCAACAAAATATTTTTGAAACATAAGGAGGCATCAGTCCATACGAGTGACATCTCTATATGTTATTTCCAAAATGCAGGTATATTTGCTCATGTGGCGAACCAAAGTCTGTTATCTCCTTGTTTGATGACTATTTGAAGGGCTGGGTATCTTCTTCCTTTTATAAAAAATAAGCTGTGTATGTTTTGGAACAGCTTGCATAAACTAGGCATGCCAATGATTGTGACGGAACTTCAGAATATCCGTGAAATGTTGCACCTCTTCTGCTTATTAGTAGGACTTATACTTTTCCAATTAACATTTGCAGAACAAGATTCAGCCAGGAGTACCAAAACCACGCTTTTTTACTGTGGGCCGTCTTGATGTTGCTACAAGTGGTTTGATAATAGTTACAAATGATGGTAATTTTAGCATGTTTGATAGTAAATAGTTAGGAATCAGTATTTCAACCATCCATAAAATTAATTTGTCTCTCTTTCAGGTGAGTTTGCCCAGAAACTCGCACACCCTTCTTCAAATATAACAAAGGAGTAAGCTCAACTTCTTTTGTGTCCTTTGAAGTACAGCAATACAAAATCAACTTGTAATTGAAAATTGAAATACTGTAGGCATTATTCAGATTTTTGTACCAGAAATTTTAGCAGTCCTTAGGTATTGTTCTCATGTACCCATTATCAATATGCACTGGTAATTCCAATAAAAAACTGTGAAACAACATTCATATCAAACTTCAAATGAAAGCAACATTGACTTGGAGTTGTTTAATGTTGCAGATATGTGGTAACTATAGATGGAGCAGTGCACAGGAATCACCTCATAGCTATCAGTGAAGGCACAAAAATTGATGGAGTCAAGTGTGTACCTGATCTAGTGGAATCATTGGATGTACAGACAAATACAAAAAGGGCCCGACTTAGAATAGTGGTACTTGTATTTTCTAGCACACCTCATTTTATTAGATTTCTGATTGATTTTGCTGTCTGTTTCTGAATTCCAGATGCTATATAGGGTAATGTAGAAGTTAGCCAACTTGACTCATCCGTTCAGTGAAAAAAATACCCTAGAAATGAACCCGTCCTATCATCTATTTATGTGATATAGAACATGGCACATGAAAGGTTTCTCTAGCTAGTATCTTGCGGTCAATATTTAGCAATCATGAAAATTCACTTATAAATGTCTTACAAGCGGTCGGTTGCATTGATAATTTGCCTCACCTGCTTACTTTTTCAAATTATTGAAACTGTGCGAGCCATAAGAAGCTGATAATTCTGCAAAGCTGCAAAGCTAAAAGCAATAATTTGTTTCAGATTGTTTGGAACTAGCAAAAGAATATTAACATGTTTTCATCTAAGTTGGAATATTTCTTGCTTACTGGCTCTAAATTTTGTTTGGAACAATAATATTTCAGCTCCACAAGTTGTTACCAGGGTATTAAGAGGAAACACTACTCTGGACAATATCACAGCATTTGTGTTCTACTATTTTCAGTGTCATTACTATGTTATTGACTTATTGCTCAATCCGTGCATGTTTGCTTGACTAGAACAATTCTATAGAGATCCAAAAGCAGTGCATTTGGTCATCTACTCATTTATAAGTGTTTTTTTAATGTCTGGCAGGTTCATGAAGGACGAAACCATGAAGTTCGTGAACTTGTGCAGAACGCAGGCCTAGAGGTTGTTTTGTATGCTTAACATTTCTTTCTCGTTGGTCATAGCTTAACATTTCCTATTGTGCAATACTAAATTGGGTAACTCAGGTTATTTGGTTCTAGACTTAAGAACAAAATGTTGTTTTTAATTTCCTTATCTGAATGGATTGTTGGAAATGAGGGTGTAATGGTCAGTATCACTAGTGACAAACTGCAATATGTTTGAAAAGAGGTTTCAAACACATCTAACATGTGCTAGAGTTTTTTCTCAACAAAAATATTCTTATAATAACCCAATGTATCTACTGCAGAGACTAGCACAGTGATCTGGAGACAATACACCTAACATGTGTGCTTCAGAGTTTTTCTTCTCAAACCTGCTTATGATGATAGACTACATTCTACTATAGTTCTTACTGTAGTAGCTCTGGAGATGTCTAGTATACTTATTAGTTTATATTATCTCAAAGCACTTTGCAAATCTCAATTGCTATGCTTCTACAAGCATTGTCGTGCACAAGATAGATAGCTTGTTTGAAAGATTTTGGTCACTGCAGCTTGGTATCCCTTGCTAGTCTTAGGTTTCCTAAAAAAAGAGCAAATTCTAGGAAGTATGCTTGTCTTGTATTATTGTGGGTGAGGTTGGTGTATATCTATTTCTGGCTATCAATAACTGTGTTTTGCTGGGCATTTTACCCCCCTGGCAAATAACTGATATTTTATCCTTGTTCTTGCTTGATAGGTTTACGCCTTGAAACGTGTTCGGATAGGCAGGTTCAGGCTTCCGTCAGATCTTGGGTAATGCAAATACCACATCAGTATATGTTTGAAATAGACCATTGCACTTTCTTTAGGGCATCTTTCCACCTTTTAGATCTAACTTGACATGGCGTACTTTTTTGGTGTAAAATTATGAACATTATACATTATAAAAAAGAATCATGTCCAACATGGCAAGAAATAGCATGGCATGTTTTCTTGGTGTAAATGATACTGAACATTACATTGTAAAATAATCATTTCTGTCAGATATGGCAAAAGAACATGGTGGTCTATACCTTTAGCAGCTGTCAGCAGATATGCTAAGATCAGTCTAGTAGAGTAGGTTGATTCACATACTACCGGTATACCATCATTTTAGAGGCGTGATTTTGAATTCTGTGCCCAAAATAAAAAGTTAATTTCAGAATCCTGGATATTTTGAAACAGAAAATCCTGAATATTAACCTTTCGTTGTTTACTGGTATATCATCATTTAGTATCCTTATCTCCTGGACCTTTTGTTTCCTTTTTATTTTCACAACCAGGGAGGAAAAATACCACTGAATATTAACGGATTGTTGGATGTTACATGTTCAGAATTGGGAGGTTTGTTGAGCTTAAACAAGCTGACCTCAAGTCACTAGAAGGCAACAAGTAGAGTGCAAACCTGCGTTCCCGAGTGCTTCTTTCGACCAGTAATGTGGATCGGTACAACTTCATTGAAGGACAACATTGTTCCTTCTCAAGTCAAGCTGAAAGCTACTCCGCGCCAATGCCTAGACGGGTGAGGATTGTCAAGATTGACAAACATACTTTTACCTTGAAGAACACACAAGCTGCTTGGAAGAAGGATTTCCATTATCCGACAAGATAGCTGTGTTTGGTGGAGATGGGATACTGTCAGGTTGCAGAGACTAACCAGATTTTTCGTTGCAAATGTAAACGCTCTTATATGAGATATACCGTATAAGAACCATCTTCTGTACCATTCGACACTGATCAACAAGCAATATTTGACCAAACTCTCTTGTAACCTGTATTTTGAGCAGGAAATTATCCGTGTAATAGTGCTGCTACGGCTATGTCCCAATAATTCTTACCAGAAAACTCTTAACTTAGTCCCAGCAGGAATATACACTACAGTATTTTTGCGATTGATTAAAGCGCCCTCTGCACGGATCCTGCTCTTTCCACTCTATTATTGTACATTTTGCCATGATATGTGGGACCCTTTTTTCTGGTTCATGTGGGATGAATTATTTTCTGCTATCTCCATTCTAAAATATAATTATTTTTAAGATTTAAACTTTATACTATAATATAAGCATTCAATGGTTCATAAGCCAATTAAAAGCTTAGAAAGAGAATTTAAGTAATTTAAAATTTAAAATTGATCATTAAAATAACTAGAAATGAATTTTTAACTTAATCTTAGTATTTACTAGGAAGTGAATAGTGGCTTGGAAAATTCGAAATTCTTTTTTTATGATACTCCACGATTGCAAAAGGAAAAAAAGGGAGAGGTAGATGGGCTCGCATGGGCCGTTGCTGGTCCTTGGGTTAGTTGTTGGCAACGAGAAGGATTAGTTTAAGCCGCCCCATCGCCATGGACCATCGTCTCCGGCTCAGATCCGTCCCGCGGAGCGGCGGAGCGCCACACCACGGGCAAGAGCAGGCCGCCGGTCCCTCTCGTGCGCAGGAAGCAGCCGTTCTTCCCCTCCCCCACACAATATCGCTCGCCAACCGGAATCCCCTCCCCCCGTAGCCGCCGCGCGCGCTTTCTCCGCACCGGAGGTTCTCCGAGCCCACTTGCGTTTGATGCTAAAGGAAGCCCCCCCCTGTAAGTGTGATCTAAGCCTTCCTCTTCTTCTTCAGTGGAGTCGTCGGTGGTTGCTAGATTGCTAGGCCTCCGGCGGGAATGTGGTGTGCTGTGCCGCGCAGCTGCTAGATCAGGCGCTAGCATGGCGAATTGCTGCCTCGAATGTCTCCCTGGGTCGCGGATGGTTGTCTGATCTGACGTCCCGTTGTTTTTGTCTCTGCTGAGCTGCTGCTGGATCGATGAATCCTTGTTGCTCGCGTTGATTCTGTTTCTTCTTGCCGAACTGAAGCTCGCGGTGTTGCACCATATGTTGGATTTGATCATTTCATGCTGTAGGGCGGCGTACTGCAAATTTGACAAATCAGTTGTGTATCATCTCCTTTTCACCCTCTTGCTTGCTTGGCAGGAGCTCGACGGCTAGAGATGAATTTCCTCTACCGAACTTCGCAGCCTGTGGTTCCCGAGCTGCCGCAGATTCCAGAGCAAGATCACTACAAGGATGGCCTACACAGGCCAGCTACAACTATGGAGGGCCTTATTGCCGATGATCCATATCAGCCCTCTGCGTCCTTTGAAGATGGAGCTACTAATAATGTAGCTGTAGATATCGGTGGGGGCTCTGCGGATGCAGATTCAAAAAATCCAGTTCCTACAGGAAAACATACCGATGTTTTGGATGATGAAGGATGGATCACAATTCCAAACAGTAGTTTCCCTTTGACTTGCCTGTCTTTATTTTCGTTAAAAGTCATTACTGTTGCAGCGCTCTGGCAAATTTTATCACATCATCAGTAAAGTGATCGCTATGCTGCCTCATTTTATCAGTTATCTGCATATGGTTTGCTGAAACCTTCACTGTCAAACAATCCTTTCTTTACTGCAAAAACTTGGTCAATAAGCAGCCATCTGTTAGGAATTTCTCTACAAGATCCGCTAAATATTTTTAGGAAATCCAATTTTTGTATTTCCTTTTGAAGTGCCACGGAACATATATCATGCTTTTAAAAGTGTCATAAACTTGCAATGATCAATTCTCTTATATGTATGGTCAGTAACATCTTCAATTTACTTCCACAGAGGAGCTTCCTGATGACTGGAATGGCCTTTCAGACATGTTGCAGTTACAGCCTTTGGATCGCCCCTTCCTTTTTCCTGGTAAATGCATTTTTCCCTTGAGGCTATGACATTAGTCAAGGGTATCTGGCACTAGTGCATCATGCTTCTACCTATTTTCTAGAATCTGAACTAGTTTAGTTATCAGGTGAGCAGGTTCATATATTGGCGTGCCTGTCAGCTTCTAAGCAAGATGCACAGATCATATCTCCATTTAGAATTGCTGCTGTGATGTCTAAGAATGGAAATAGATCTAGTCATGTCACTGAAAATGGTAATACTGATGGAAAAAATGGAGAGAATGGTTCTCAGGTTGTTGAGGATGACATGCAGATTGTTGAACTCAACGGCGAAATGTCTCCTTCAAAACAAGATATTTTGGAGACTGAATCTCTCCTTCGTTTGGAAGATCACAAGCAACAAATTGAAAGTATGCTGCAAAGATTCAAAAAGTCCAATTTTTTTGTCCGAATTGCAGAGTCAGATGAACCTCTCTGGTCCAAGAAAAGACTAGCTGTATCAAAGGTGCCAGAAGAACAGTCATATTCAGACAGCCAAGAAATTAATAAGGCTTCAAGGAGTAATGCTTACAATACCATTTCTAATAAAGGAGTTTTTGATGGCAGCACATCTGGAGGAGTTGCTCGTGGTACAGCAAGGTGCCATGCTCTGCAAAATGGAGATATCGTGGTATGAATTATCCTTCTGTTTTAGTTACTTGGTGACACCATACACTAAAATTATGTGTAATGAATACCTTTTTTTTGTGGGGAGTGATGAATGCCTATTGGAGGTTTATTTATGAGCACGGCATAAATAATTGAGTTGGATACTTTAATCATAACTTTGTCCAGGCATAAACATTGTACCCAGAGACTATTCTCAATCTGCTACCTAATTGCGTCAGTCTTTGGAGATTGCCATCACTGGCTAATACAGCATGCCATGCTTTTCAGTACTTCTCTTTATTTTCTGCAATTTTGTATCAATCACTCTAGTGTGCAGTGTCCTGAGAATTTTAGAAGTCATATATCATTACCTTCAGTGAAATCAGTTGATAAGCTTCTTAAACAAGCATGCCTTTTTGTTAGAAAGAAAGGAAGCACACATGTGTATTTGTTGAGTAATTTAGATATTATACATATGCTGATTAATCACTCATGTTCTTTGTTGGAAGGATGCAGGTTGTTTTGCAAGTGAATGTTGGTGTTAGCAAAATGGAAGATCCAGTGCTTGAAGTTCTTCAATTTGAGAAATCTTCATCTAGCAATTACATAACCGAGAATCTGGTCAATGGAGTTTTTAGCGGTGATGAGGATCCATGTCAGGAGCTGCTAAGGTGGCTGCTACCTTTGGATCGGGCACTACCTCCTCCTCGTTCCTTATCACCTCCTACTCTCAATCCTAGTGCATCACACAAGCAATCTTATTCTAGTTCTGGTTCTCAACTTTTTTCATTAAGTAACTTCAGAAGCTATTCCATGCCTTCAGCCTCCTCTACTCAACCACCCAACATAAGACCACCACCAATTTCTGAAACTCAAGAATTTGTGCCTGAAAAGCCTGCAAAAGCACCTGATACTATAAATGATGGACATCTTTCGTTCCGAGGAGTTCCATTGGAGCCTGAACGATATTCTGTACGTTGTGGTTTAGAAGGTGTATATCTACCAGGGAAAAGATGGCGGAGAAAAGTCGAGATCATTCAACCAATTGAGGTTCATTCTTTTGCCGCAAAATGTACCATGGAAAATCTTCTGTGTGTTCTAATCAAGGTACTGCAAATATTTTTAACCATTTATTTCTCCTACTTAGAGAAGCTTTGAAACCTAATGCTTATATCTTCGAATTTCAGAATATTGCTCCACAGCATGTGAAAGATATAGTTGTATTTGTAGATGCGATTACAATTGTCTTTGAGGAGGCATCCAAAGGAGGTGCTCCTTTGTTACTACCAATTGCCAGTATTGAGGTTGGGCATGGCCACAGCTTACCAAATCTTGCACTAAGGTATATGCAATTTCTCATTGATTCTGCTCTCTATCCACCATGTCAGCTTTATGCAAAGAAATTGATTTGGTTCAGTTCCCCCTCTGGATCTACTGCATCCAGGAGCTTGAGTTTGTAGCCTTTCGAGGCAAAAAAAACCATGTTTTTGGCATCAGTTACTCATCTTTCTCAAATTTCCAATTTTGGCTCAAACAAGTTGGTCTTATATGGCCTAGAGCACTGTTTAAGTCAAAGCAGGACTGGATTAAATTTCACATTTCCCTTTTGCTTTGACCAGATTCAAGTAGTGATCTATGCTATAGTAATAAACACGGTTGGATGTTGAGCATTTCTTACTCTAAACATCGAAGCTTCTGTCGAATTCTGGAAGCTTCCATCTTTCTTAAATGTTACTTCTTTCTTTCCAGGAGAGGCGAGGAGCACTCTTTTATTCTCAAGCCAGCAACCATGTTGTCCAAGGACCAAAGGTCCAACAGTGATGCACCTCTGACTTTGTCACTCCCTAAGATGAATGGAACTGCCACAAATGTTTCTCTGCCTAAGGTTGGCGATACCAGCGGCTCTCTTGCAGAACAGTATGCTGTACTTGTATCATATCGCTGCAATTACACAGGTAAAATATTGAACATGAGGAGTAAGTGCTTTGGAACAAGTGTTGAGTTGTTTTTTCTGACTTCCAATCTTTTTATCCTCTTTAGAATCAAAACTTTTCTTCAAGGAGGCCACAAGCTGGCAACCCTGTGTAGCTAGTGACCTTATGATCTCTGTCTCGTCAGAACTGTCTTTACGGAATCCTATTCCTAGTGCTCGAGTTCCTCAACTCCCAGTGCAGGTAATTGCGGCCCCATTTTAGGTATATTATGCAGATTGTCCATGTTTCACTTTGATAATAGTCCATTGTTGCTTTCCAGGTCTTAACACTTGAGGCTACTAATATGACTTCAGAAAACCTTACGGTAACGGTTCTTGCTCCAGAAGCGTCTGGTTCTTCTTCAGTTGTATCCATGAACTCAGCTCCAACCACGCCAAATAGTTCATATGATAATCTTAACGAGTATTCGAGAAGATCTGTCTTGGGTAAACATCGAGCTGGTTTTCGAAGATTAAATTCAGTCCTTGCTGGCTCTCCAAAAGAAAGTGACAATGGAGGAAATAGAATAAGCACTTCTGGAGGCTGTACTCATCTGTGGTTGCAGAGTGCAGTTCCTTTAGGGTATTGATCCTCACCTGCTTTTCTTTCTTTGAGCACCAAATCTCATGTACATGTATTTCATTTATTATCACCATTGCGATAGGTGTATTCCTGCACGTTCAAGCACAACCGTCAAGCTTGAGCTACTTCCATTAACAGAAGGGATCATTACACTGGATACACTTCAAATAACGATAAGGGAGAAAGGTATTTTTTTTCTTTTGAGCATAGCAAAAACACAGAAAGATAAACAAATTAGTGGCATTGAAAGAATGGAAATATCTTTTTACAATCTGTCACAACATGAATATCCTAGACTGTTTGGATGTCAACATATTTTTGTGTAGATTATAGTGGGATTTATTCCATATTTCCTGCTGGTTCATGTTAGATATCTTTCTACTACAGGTCTTACATACATACCGGAGCACTCCTTGGAGATATATGCGTCATCTGCAAATTTAACAGGAAGTTCATAGTCATACGAAAGGAGCAAACGGTGCAATTACTGTCTTGGCAAATTGGGGTCTGGGGCTCAACCTCTGCGGGGAGTGTGAGGCCACTGGGCCAAGTGTGTTGTTGCTCATTTGTATCAGATTTTGGATATAGAAGCCTCCTGCAGTCCTACGGCAGGATCTCAAAGCCAAATAAGGCTGTTTGTACGTGGAAGGATTGCTGCTGCCGCATGTGGAGAAAATTGAAGAGATGAGCACAATGCTTTGTCTATAGACTATAATTGGGTTTTCCAATCCATTCATACACGGGGTTTCTGAGCTACCAGGGTTGTTTATACAGGCCTATCGAAAATCTGTAATGCTGTGTTGCATAGTTCAGATTCCATTTTTGTGGTGTTCATTTTTGTTCAGTGCCCATCTTTTATTTGACATGCAAATGTATCATGTGATATGTATCAGGAAAGGAGAGATTTGCCTATATCTGGACTCCGGCTCGATCTTTTTTCGTGGTTTTATACTGAATTGCTGTATTAGCTCATTTCAGATTTTGTGTGTATTCTTTCATTTCTTTAACATACGAGGACCTCCATATATGCTTAAGTACCGTTTAGTATATCTTGTGTAATTACATAACATTCAACGTAAAGCAGCTAACAAAAAATAATAAAAAAGACAAGATATTATTGCTTGCAAGGTAAGAAAGCATACAGAAAAGTCGAGTAAAAATCACTTCATGGAGATTAATTACGAGGATTAAGAAAAGAGGTGACATTAAATAAGAGATGGTCATGATTAGTGGAGATGAGAAAATAGATATTGAAATTAAACAAAATAGTAATAATTGATTGGGATAAAATAATATGAAAATTTAAATGCTGAAGTTAGGTATACATGTTTTGGGAAGAAACACGGCACTCTCAAAAGGAAGCACCAGGCAGGCAGGCACCAGGCCCACATTTCCCTTCACGGGGAGTGTCAGTCGTGTCGGGCATCCTCCACCGTTGGATCGATCACCTCAACCAAAGATCAACCCTCCAACCACTAACCTCAAACCCAAAGCGGAGCGCACGCTGCAATAAACAATTCAAACCGAGGGGAGAAAAGTCGCAAGCGTTTAGGAAGCGAGCTCCTTCTCCTGCAAGTCCGTTTCCGCCCCCTTCCCCCTCCCGCCCGCCCGCCGCCCGTCGTGCGCGCCTCAACTCAAACGCACAAAAACCCCCACAACCCCAACGCCTCTCTCTCTCTCTCTCTCTCTCTCTCTCCATCTCGCCGCGGCTTCCTCTCGCCTTCCCCGCCGCTCCTCCCGATCCCGCCCGCCGGCGACCGAGGGATCCGCGAGCGCTTGCGTTGGGTTGGGCCGCGATGGCGGCTACTGGGCGGGCGTCGGTGCGGCCCGTGGAGAGGCACGGCGCGCCGCCCCGAGCCGCCGGCGGCGCGCGCTCCAGGTCGGTCGCCCCGCAGCGCAGGCCCTCCCACTCCCTCGCGCGCCCCGCCGCGGACCACGACGGGGGCTCAGGTTCGTCATCCTGTGCTGCTGAACGCCGGTCGGTAGCTGCACCCCCGTGAAATGATCTGAGAGCGTACTTCGTCGGTTCGGCGAGCGCGCGTACTGTTTTTTTTTTTGCTTGTAGTTTTTGTCGGAAGCCAGCCGGTGACTTCACCTCCTTGAATTATCAGAGAGCGCACTAGCCGTGGAAGCCCGTGTTGCGCTATTCGTCGTTTTGGTCGGTTTCTCGAAAAAAAAAAGTCGAAATGGGGATGGGGTACTTGCAACGGTGACGGGAATACCATTTTCATCGGGATGGCCATTTCGGCATTTCAGCATTAGAAGTTTGCAATTGCTCATAGATCGCAATCGCGTGAATATATCAGCTCGCTTCTATGTTTCTATGCGGTTTTCATGTTTTTTTAGATAATGGATGTACTTGTTCATGTGATTCGCAATATATTTATGCTATGTCTCTGGTGCTGCTAACTTTCTGCTAGATAAACTGTAACAAATGCTGTTTTCTCACAATCCGATGTGGTGAAGGTAGCTTAATATGGTTGAAAGTTGTTTATGGAGTTGGTGTCGATATATTTTCAGAATTGGTAAAGGGTGTTTTTCACAGATTCGTGCAGAGTGAGAGTTGCTGTAAGGCTCCGGCCGAAGGACTCTGATGACTTAGCTGATGGCGCAGACTTCAATAGTTGTGTTGAGTTGCAGCCTGAGGTAAGCATCCTATTTTACTCTCTGTAGTCTGCACCTCATTATAAGTAATTAACACCAACACCTTTTTAGCTACTTAATTACTTATTGCGTTGCTTGTTTTAATGTATGCAGTGTAAGAAGCTGAGACTAAAGAAAAACAACTGGAGTTGTGAATCATATAAATTTGATGAGGTTTTCAGTGAAAATGCTTCACAAAAACGTGTCTATGAGGTCGTTGCAAAGCCTGTAGTCGAGGCAAGTCGTATATGTCATCACCATTTCATTTACACATGCAACATACTGCTAATCATGAGCAACACATTTTCATTGCAAATTCTTACGTTTCTCCATTTTCTATTTAGCTACATTAACTTCAGTTGGTAGAACTTGATTACTGTGAGGAAGTGTTTCTCGTTGGTGCCAAATAGTGTACCACTGGCCTTCCACTATGTCTTAGGACTTAGGGGTTAGAAACACCTTTTTTTTATTGCTAGTAGGAACAAACTTTTTGTGTGCATGGAAATTGGAATTTCCCTTTAGCCCTGTTACTAGCTTTTGACCTTTTTGGATATGGTATTTGACTATATTGGCCTGAGAGAATGTAGAAACTATTCTGATAAATCTCGCAGAGTGTGTTAGAAGGATATAATGGGACCGTGATGGCTTACGGTCAAACAGGTACAGGCAAGACATACACAGTTGGTCGGCTTGGAAAAGATGACCCTTCTGAACGTGGAATAATGGTCAGAGCATTGGAAAACATCCTTTCTGTAATGTCTTTGGAGACAGATAATGTGTCGATATCATTTCTCCAGGTTATATTCTTGACACTGAAGTCATTTGTTTTTAACATATATCATTTTTCCTATTGATTGAAATGATTTTTTTTGGCATGGAATGGTGGGATTGTTTTAACTTTCTTATTAGCTATGAGTCTTCAAACATGCTTGATTGATGCAGGAGTAGGCTTACCCCATCCGTCCTAAAATATAGCTGCCTTCAGACTTTTTTAGAGGGATTAAGTAAGGGGGTGAAATTAAATGGAGGATAGTTGTGATTGATTGAAATAAGGAAGTAGGTGGAGGAATTAAATGAGATATGGTTGTGATTGGTTGAGACGAGGGAGTAGGTGGAGAAATAGCTATTTTTGGGACAAATTTTGAGTGCTAAAGGTTGATATATTTTGAGATACAGGGAATATATGATTTTCGCCACATCATCACATACATCGATATTAGTGGTGACTATTACATATTTATATAATCAGCTTGAACAGATTATGGAAGACAACAGTTAGCACCAGCTTTTGTATAGTACTACATTACATTATGTAGGTTTATATATAACAAGATGAGTTTGAATATTGTCAATCATTTGACACCTAGTCCATTCATAGATTTTAATATTTTCACTAACTTTAATCCTAATCCATCCATAATTCTAGGTACTTTACCATGTGATGGTCACTCATGTAGAATGTGCATTACAGAAACATGGAGGACGATGATAAAAGGCAATTTATCATGCTAGATAACTTGCATGAGAAACTGCACAAATGGGATGAAGTGTTATAGTTCATTGTATACTGCAAATTAGACCAAAATGCACCATGATTCATTTAACCAAGTCATCAGTAACTTGTGCATATGCTTCTATCTCCATTTTTTTCTGAATAATAGAAAATTATTTGAATATTAATTAGAGGCCCCCTTATCATTGTAGTATGTGTTTCCATACTAATGTGTATGTCTATTTGATTTATAGCTCTACTTAGAATCTGTGCAAGACTTGCTCGTTCCAGAGAAGACTAATATTCCAATTGTTGAGGATCCAAAAACTGGTGAAGTTTCTTTGCCTGGTGCTGCAATAGTTGAAATCAGAGGTCTTGAACACGTTTTTCAACTTCTCCAAATTGGCGAGATGAATCGTCATGCTGCTAATACTAAGATAAATACAGAATCATCTCGTAGTCATGCTATTCTCATTGTATGTTCCTTCTTCTTTGCTGTGGTTATTCTGTTTTCATTTCCAAAGTAAATTACATGTCCATGCAAATTTGATATTCTTTTCAGATATATATACAAAGAAGTTCAAGAATAAAAGATGAAAGCACTACCTCTCTTCCTAATGGTACAGGCAACCTTTTTCCTGATAATTTACCACTTGTTCTCAAGAGTAAGCTCTTGATTGTTGACCTTGCTGGATCAGAACGTATCGATAAATCTGGTACGTCTTATTGTATACTAACATAAACTTGTCCATATTTTATACTCTATTCCAAAATATAAGACGCAACTACTACTAGTGCAAAGGCTAAGAAAGAATTATAATCACCTCCTCATTTTGATTACCTTGGTGCATGCACGCAATGGGATTAGGGGGATTGATGATGGAGGATTTAAAATAAACCAAATTTAGAGGAGGGAGAGGTTCTAGTAAATGCACGCCTTGTATTTGGGGATAGGAAAAAAAAGTAGTTACGCCTTATATTTTGGGATAGAGGGAGTATGTTGTATTGTTTGTAATGGCAGCCTTTTGTCTCCCAGGAAGTGAAGGCCACATGATTGAAGAAGCCAAGTTCATCAATCTTTCATTAACATCTCTAGGCAAGTGCATCAACGCGATAGCAGAACATAGTCCTCATATACCAACAAGAGATTCAAAACTTACAAGGATACTGCGTGATTCATTTGGAGGTATGATTTCCTTTTGGTTTTTTATTTGAATTGCTCCTGTTTATCCAAACATCAAGGGTACTTTTATTTCTCCATCCCATCATATGTCTAACTTATTTGCTCAAATATTCAATTGCAGGGACTGCGAGGACTTCACTCATAGTGACAATAGGTCCATCTGCAAGGCATTTTTCAGAAACTTCAAGCACGATTATGTTTGGGCAGCGAGTAAGTGTAGATTGGTTAATATTGAATTGCCTTCTATTTCATGGAACTGATTCTTACAACTAATAGTTAGGACGGCATCTAGAAATTCTCCCAATTGATATATGATGGTTAACTAATATATAAATTCTACTCTGTCCCAGACCAACAAGTTTTGCCATGTTCCTTTCTTACTAACGTAATGCACTTAGTTTCACGGAGTTGGAAATGTCATTTCAGCTGCTTCTAACTGTAGAAATCACTACAGTGAACTGAGCAGCATTAATTTGCACGCGTTGCAAACTGTGCATGTTGTTAGTTTTAATTCATGCAATGAACTAATCCACTTGTTATCGGTTCCTCTTCAATTGAATTCAATGGCTCTGGTTGTTTAAAATTGCAAATATGCATTTACTCAAAGAAAGAAATTGATATTGTCAAGTTGTTTCGTTTCTTTTCCTTGTGCCTTTTTCTTATAACCCTACATTAAGTAGTTCATTTTATGATTTCAGGCAATGAAAATAGTGAATGCAATAAGGATAAAGGAGGAAGTTGATTATGAAAGCCTATATAAGAAGGTAGAACTTGAGGTCGATCATCTCACATCAGAGATGGAGAGGCAGCAAAAGCTCAAAAACAGTGAGAAGATGCAGTTGGAGAGAAAATTGAAAGAATCAGAGGCATCGTTGAATGATTTAAAAGCGACCTCTAACGGGCAAATTGAGGTCTATTTCTTTGTATAGTAATTTTCCAAAAATTCATCTTTCAGTACATAAAAAAACAACTTGCTTCAGGGCATTATAGATGTAACAAGTGATTTATTTCCCAGACTATGGAGGTGGAAAAGCATCAATTGGAATCTACAATCAGAAGATTGATGCTGGACCTTGAGAAAGAGAAAGACAAAAACAATCTTTTATCTGAACAAATCATTCACTTAGAAACATCATTGGATGAGAATAAGGTAGATTTTCCTTTGGAATATTATATATTTCTCTCATATGCAATGTTTGTCTTTATTTATACTTTGATGTAGTTCTCCTGACAATGAAATGAATATTTTCTGTTCCAAGGATAATTCTGCAGTTCTAACACAAGATTTGTTGTTAGTAGAAAAAACAGCTTGAGAACATCTCAAACGCAAACATTCTTGCTGATACAACTAAATCTCACGAGAAGAAAATAAGAGAATTGTTGAGGCAACTTGAAAATGAAATATCTCATTCCGCTAGCATGAACGACCATTTAAATGCACTACAACAGCAACTGAGCGATGCTCAGAGTAATGTTCAGGTAAACTTTTAGAATTTACAGCTGCAGCTATGTTGCATTCAGATAGTCCATAATATCTAAGGCCGTGTTTGGAAGTGATGGCTGTGGCTGCAGCGCAGCTGCTTCCGCTTCACTGCTCCAATACTCAACAATGTGTATGCACTGTAGCAGCGGCTGCAGTGCAGCCGCAGCAATCGGTGCCGAACACCCCCTAATATGATGTACCATACCTTGCAATTTTTTATTTGTAGTTGCATCTTGATTGGATATAATATCCTCATCCCTCAACCAGAACTACTTAGGTGTCTCCATACTTGCAATGGAAAAATGAAAACTTTGAATGACCAAGAAGGGTGGACTCCCTTCCCAACTAGATTTAAGACTTGAACCGTGGACTCCTTCCTTTCAAGTCGACTAGCTTGGGAACGCCTTGGGTTCTCTATAGTTTTTCCTTTTTTTTTCTAATGGCCTTTTGTCAGCAACTCAGCATGCCCTTGCAATAATTTAAGGGAGGAACTGATTGCACTCTACAGGAATTTTGAAAAGGCTAACATGAGATATCCCGGTTGCAGGAAAATATGGCCTGTGAATTGGAAAAGCAGCTATCCAGAACCACTGAAGAATTTTCCAGTCAAGTATGCTCACTCGAAGAAAAAATCTCTGAACTCATATCCGAGAAGGTATGGCAAACACAGGACGGTACATCTAAACATATGGGTATGGATGTTTAGGTTTTCTCATATTTGCAACAATTTTCATATACCTTTTCATTTATTCTTTTAGGAGTTGGTGTATGAAGAACTGAAATCTATGCAAGAAAAGATGCAACAGGAAATGAGACACAGACAGGGCCTTGAAGATGAAATTCTAAGGTTGAAACAATCTTTGGCTGATAATTGCTCTGAAGAGGTACCATTCTTGCATTATAACTTGACATGCTAATGCTCATTTTCCAATCATACTCTTATGTCAATCTCTCTCTTTGACAGTCTAAAGCATTATGTGGTATGGTTAGATCAGGATCTGGATTAGGTAGTGTGCCTTTTACGTCTAAATTAGGAAAATCCAGAGAGTTGCTATCGAGCCAGAGAGGTAGCATATCAAAGATATTTGAAGAAGGTACTTTTACTTGTGGTACAATATCAATGCAGTTTTTTTTTTGGGTAGCCATCTTGACATTGTTTTTGGTCCAACTGGCATTCAGTCGGTCTGCCAAATGTCCTGGCTCTATTGAAGTCTGAGGAACTAGAGGTGCAGATCCATGCTGTCAAAGTGGTAGCTAATCTTGCCGCTGAAGGTATGAAACTTCATGTAAAACACTCTTTTCCTATTAGTACATTTGCAAAGAAAATATTTCTGAAATGAAGGTAAAATATTTTAAAATATATATTTCTTTTGGTTATAACATATGAAAAGGTGAAATAGGCAAATTGTCCAAATTGTGTGGACTAATATATTGTTACTATTCCATGTGGAGTGTCATCTGCACTTGGTTGTAATCTTAAAGCCAGTGCTTTGTTTCAGTTATCTGTTGTCTATATTATGTTTTCTCCTTTAGAAGGTAACTGTTATAACCATAGTCAATTGTTTTCACCTGTCCATTTGAGATTGCAGACATTAATCAGGAAAAGATCGTTGAAGAAGGAGGGCTGGATGCTCTTCTGTCACTTCTAGAAACATCAGAAAATACCACAATTCATCGAGTCACTGCTGGTGCTATTGCTAATTTGGCAATGAATGGTAATGTCTATTCCAAACTCTCATAAAATTTATTTTCCACAGTTTGTCAAAAGGGGCTACTTTTTCATTGCATAGTTGGCTCACTGCTGATAATATTGCAAGCATGAAAATGGCTGTTAACCGGCGCACATTATAATCTTTCATCGGATGTCTTTCACACATATGCCTAATGGCCCAGTAATTGCACTGAGAGGGAAAGATTCTCAGTAGTTTTCAGCATGAGATCTTATTTTACATATTTCTTATTTGAGCTATATCTATGTTATTAGTCAAATTTATATTGTGATACTCCCTCCGGTTTTTAATAAATGACGCCTTGACTTTTTGGTATACGTTTGGCCATTTGTCTTATTCAAAAATTTTGTGCAAATATAAAAATTGTAAGTTACGCTTAAAGTGCTTTTAATGATGAATCATGTCATAATAAAATAAATAATAATTACGTAATTTTTTAAAATGAGATGAATGGTCAAACATGACTAAAAATCAACGGCGTCATCTATTTAAAAAACTAGATAGAGTATTTTAGAAAATGAACGGGAGATAACTTAAGTATGAAGTTGATCTTTGTAAGTGCAGGATCAAATCAGGGACTAATAATGAACAAAGGAGGAGCTCGATTATTAGCAAATGTTGCTTCTAAAACTGATGATCCTCAAACTCTGCGAATGGTTGCTGGTGCACTTGCCAACTTATGTGGAAATGGTACAACTTGTTTTTATTGCTATCCATTATGGCGGACAAAATAGTCAGTTTATCTAAAATATTCTTTTTTATGTGGAATTTCAATTTTATTGAATGGCCCATAGTGTGTAGAGTTATGAACCTTCTACTTAGATTAGTGGGTGTCGCTTTACTGTTATGAGCACACTGGTTTCGTTTGACTATGTTGCTAGCACCATACCAAATAATAGTATTCCCTAAATCACCGATCCTGGTTCCACCATACCAGATTTTATTAGATAAAACTTCAAATCCAAAATTTTGAATTTTTTACCAGTAACTGGATGGTAGCTGTGTAGTTATCAGCTGGAAAATATTCCAAATTTAAAATTTGACTATTTTGTTTGAATTCATACCTTCATGCCAGTAACCACTCCTAACCAGTCCCCGGTTCTGGACAGCTTACTGGGAAGCTTTTTGAACCCTGGTTGTTAGTAATTCTAAACTGAAGATACAAAAGATGCCCATGCGGAATGTGAACAAGCTCATGATGTTTTACTGGTCAAACTTGTTAATTGATGCACTGGATACTTGTCAAGCTGATATGCATTTCCTTCATTTATGTTCTTTTTAAGAATCATTTAATTTTAGAGGGTCCAATGTTCCTTTAAAAAGAACTATGGAAACATTGATAATGTAACTTGTACTGTGTTGCAGAAAAGTTGCATGTTAGGTTGAAACAAGATGGTGGAATAAAAGCACTTCTAGGAATGTTCCGAACTGGACATAACGAAGTCATAGCTCAGATAGCACGAGGAATGGCTAACTTTGCAAAATGTGAATCCCGAGTAATAAGTCAAGGTTAGTAGATTATTTGCTCCTCATCTATGATAGATTTATTCATTCATATAACTCTCGATTTGTTTCTTATTTTCTGTGAGCTCCTTATGTTCTCCTATAAATATTAATAAAACTCCTCATGGTCTCATGAATATCAATTGCAGAACACTTTTTAGTTTAATCTGTTTGGATAGTTCTGACAGATCAGGGTGTAGTTGGACAGAGGTAAATGTAGCAGAGCATAGCGAGAACCTGCTGAAATTACGTACATGTACTTTTTAAAATATACAGATCTATGCATATAAAACGTGTTCACAAGAATACAAAGCAAAGACATGACACGACCAGTCAATTAATGATATACTGATGAAGTAACACAATCGTGCATGTTACATATGTTGTACCTTGAACACTATGGAGCACTACTGTGCCCAGCTCTTCTTCCTGAAGACAACTATGAAAACTTGATATGTCGAGTTCATATACTTTGAGGGGAAAAAATCCAACATTTTTGCCATTCTACCCATAACAGGTCATAGGAAAGGGAGATCCCTCCTCATCGAAGAAGGTGTTCTTAATTGGATGGTGGCCAATTCATCAGCGTTTTCTGCTTCAACGCGAAGGCATATCGAGCTTGCATTTTGCCATTTAGCTCAAAATGGTACGTAATAGCTGACTTGACTAGCTTTCGAGCTTGCCTGTGTATAAGCTCACGCATCTGACGCGAACTGATCGCTGATGTTCCTATGACCTACCTTTCCATCTTTGCAGAAGATAACGCCCGTGACATTATTCTAACCGGAGGGATCAAGGAACTCCTTCGCATATCAAGAGAATCATCCAGGGACGATACGCGTAACTTGGCCAAAAAGGCATTAAATTCAAATCCAGCTTTTTTGAAGGAGATTTAGTGATTTATTTTTAATTATTTTACATCTAGCAGAGATTATATCCCGATCGTCCTTAGCCTTATCTAGCAGTGATTTAATAGCTGTTACAGAAATGTTGAGGGAACTGTACTCAAAAGAATTCCTGCAATTCAAACCGACGCTATGCTGGGCGAACCTGTAACACGCACAGGAGTGCTAGGTAAAAGAGAACATGAAAAACAGTTATGAATTCCATTATACCGGGCGTGTAAATTTTCGAGTTCCCCAATCCATGAGCTTTTGCCTTCATTGCACATTCCACTAGGAGGGGATTGATTTCACAATGGAAATAGCAAGGTGCTGAAAATTTCAGCTAAGCAAATAACAACACTAACTAAATCCATCTCGCCGTACACTTTTGAGACTGCTTACAGACAAGTGCCTTCGAAAACAGAAGATGAAAAGGCAAACATTTAATATCTGATGATTGAATGACCCATGCTACTAAGTACAAGAGGCTGCATGGCATAATCTTACAGGAGACCGCTGAAACGCAATTTCTCTGCTATTAGTTAACACAATTATGCTCACATTCTGAGATTTTTGGAAGAGTAGTACACAACAATGGAGCAATAATCTCCAGCTATCAACTCATAGGTGGGAGCTGTCCACTAGCTCGGGAACTTCATTGAGTACTGCTGAGGAGACTGGCACAGCAAAAAAAAAACCAAACAAATTCAGCAGTCAAAAATAAGAAAATGAGAACAGAAAGGCGACCTCAGGTTCATAGCAAAGTTGACATTCCATACCATAAATGTTGCAGTAATCATCTTTCCCGCAAACCACCTCCCATGAAGAGCTTTCTGTGCACTCATGGCAGCTGTTATACTGTCAAATCGCAGGTACACAAAGCCAGCAGTATTTCTGCAAAATAATTGCAATAGTACCAAAGGTTAGGCTATCCTTGTATAAGTGGCAGGCTTTTCATGGTATATCAGGTTTGACTATAGCGAATTATGTGCTATGTTACACATTACAATAATTGCACTACAAGGAGCAAAAGTAAGCTGCACCTTTCTGAAGTTGCGGTAGACAAGGAAAATGAAAGATAAAAACACAGTAAACAGAGCCTTTGGATACACCAACAGTATAGAAAAATATATGAATTATATCCTAATACCCTACAATCACATGCTGATAATTAGTGAGTACTCCATCTCAAAATATAGAGACTATACCCTTTTTGGAGGAATTAAGGTTGAAGTGATGAATGGTTGTGATTGACTAAGATTGAAAAGTAGGTGAATAAATTAAATGAGAAAAGGTTGTGATTGGTTGAGATAAAGTAGGTAGAGAAGTAGTTGTATTTTAAGACAAATTTGAATCATAGAAGTAGCTATATTTTCAGACAGAGGGAGTACTAGATTTACTCAATTGTCTTTGTATTTATGTAGAATAATAAGCAGGGGAGCTGTTACAGATTGTTAATTAAATTAGTGTTGAACCATCTGACTCACTTGTCCACAAAAATGTGTTTTACTTGGCCAAACTTGGAACATTCATCTTGGACATCGTCTTTAATATCCAAATCAAAATCAGGGTCCATCTGCAATAAAATAAGTTTTTATCAATTTTTTATAAGACAAACAGAGTCGCAAGCTCATACAGACCAACAAAGAAAAAAAGTATTGACTATGGGCAAACAAAAAAATAGAATAAAGTAGAAAGAACAAACCTCCACAGCTGGGTCAAACATATTTTTAAGCAATAGGCATTCACTGGGTGGGGCTGTCTCAATGGATTGGGTAGTAATTGGAAGAGATGCCCCAGGAACTGGACCAAGACCAGGAACTGTAGGCTGCAGCACTGGTGCAGCAGCTGGAGGAGCACCAAGAACTGATACAGGTGGTAATCCAACAGAAGTGTTCAAACCAGTACTGCCTATCCCAGTAGTTAAACTGCAGACAGACAAAAAGGAGGTATAATAAAATTAAGAAGGCATTGAGTTGTGATACTAAAAGTATACACGTGCCACACATTTTTTACTTAGAAAAGCAGTGAAAAAATAAAAGGTTATGGCTCAGATTTCTTGTCAAGATAACTTATGATACATAAGAATATTAAGGTATTGTAACATGTTCTCATTTCTCAAGTAATCATGGTTCACCTTCTTGAAATTTGCAATCAATGTGATTGACATTTGATGTTAGAATTTGGAAATGTAGTAAACATAATATTTTCATCAAAACTGCTGTACACCAAAGAATTGGAGGAGGTCCATCGAGAATGACCTTGACAAGCTATATATATATGGAAACAGTGTTGCTGTAGTGGTGGAAGAATCCTGACGATAATATAGTAAATGTCAATAATGAAAGATCTTGATACAAATTGATGGCAACTCTTACAAGCAAGATAATTGAAATTCTGGATACTTTTACATTCCAGTATTCTAAAAATGAACTGAAGGCTCTGCAGTACCATCCACAAATGACGGAAATTATCTGGTTGACTGAACTACATACATTACATAAATGGGTCGATATGAAAGATAGAACAATATGACTGATGTAATTAGATTGATGTAGCCACATCAAGAATACAACGAGGGCATCTAAAAGTCAATTTTAACTTTTTTACATAAAAAAAGTTTATTTTAACTCATGAAGCTCACATATATATACCTAGTGGTAGTGCCGCTACGGTCTAATTTCTGCATCAAAAGAGCTCTTGAGCTAGCATTCAGTGCCTGCAATGCATACATCAGTAGAGACATCACACACATAATACAGATAATGTAATTAGCAGCATGCACAAGTATGTGGCATTTAAAAATAGCATCCAGTAACTACAAATCAACAAATGATAATATAATAATAGGAAGATAGATTGTAATTTGCTACTTGTAGACATGCTAGGTGTACAGAGTGCTAAGTGAATTAATCATTGCATGGTAAAGTTCTTGAATACCAAGATATGAAATCTTCTCTTAAAAAAATTGTTGTGAAGTGCAAGCATTCATATGTCCCAAGTAATTGTATTTAAATCAAATGCGGATATATGTATAAATATGTATGTTATAAATATGAAAAGTGAAAATTTTCAGTTATCAGTGTCTCCAGAAATGACACCCACCAAACCTCCACCTTCGTCGTCATCCAAATCGCCAGTAGTTACTCCACTGACTTGCACTCCTGCTTGGTCCGTCACAGCTGAAACCTGATTACATCAGTTTAGTGTAATGTCAGGCAGAACCTTCATATTTGAGATGTAAATCATCAAAACAACAAGAATTCTAGTAATTCTGGAGAAACTGCTTGCCTTAATTACTCGTCCAGCTATATCAAGTTGCCCAATTAGACTCTGAGCGGCCTTTGCATCTTCAAGGCGTGCAAACTAAATGATGAACAGAAGCAGTCAGAAACAGAGAATTATGCACAGCAAACACATGAATTGCTTAATAAGCAGGATACTTGCCTGAACAAAACCAAAACCTTTACATAACCCAGTAAGTGGATCTAGTGGCAATTGCACAAGCTCCACCTGACCAAACGGTTCGAAGACCTGGTAAGGAAAATTCATTAAATCTCTGTATACACACACCAATTAACAAGGGCACATAAGCAATAGTAATTCTTCTGCCTCATAATAGAAATATGTTTTTCAGTTTTGAATTCCAGGGAAAATTCTCTCTAAAAAGCACAGACAACTCGTATACCTCAAATAATAATAGTGGGCATTACCTGTCTTAATTGATCTTCAGTAATATTTGAGTGAAGATTTCCAACATACAACTTCCTTGCCCCACCTGAAGCTGCGCCACTTGAAGAAGCAGTTGACTGAACTAAATTCTTCTCAGCCTCTGATGGTTTAACCATCACTTGTTGACCAAGAAGCAGCTGGCCAGAAAGAGCTATTGCCATTGGTACGGACATAACATCATAGAATTCGATGTACCTGGCAACGTAAAAACATCATGAATATCCAACTGGCAAGAGAATTGGACCACATGCATTCAATCTTTTAAAAAGAAAATTACATAAAATCTTGCATATCAAACATTTTCAAATAGGGCTAGAATTATCTTTTCCCTATACAAACTAATTGCACACTCCTTTGATCAAAATTATATGAAAATGTGCATAAATGGCATCCAATAGTGTGGAATTGCCATGTTTGATGTTCCACGCTGCTTACTTCCCCCAAAATGATCTTGTATTCCATCTGAGTCATAAGTAGCTGATTATCCCAGTAGATACACCAAATTATAAATATTCCTGCCGAGTATGAAAAATTGGTGAATATATTCCCCCATAACAAATCGTAGATGCTATGTAGCTACAGTTAAAAATGCTTGTATATTCATAACAGCAACCAGGGAAAACATGGACAAATATTGGTCAGTACTCAGTAATATTTGAAATACCATAAATATGCCAGCCATTTTTCTACTTTAGAGGATATGAATAAAAATTCTGAACATACAAAGCAAGTTTAATGTATGAGCCAGCACTATGCAAAATTGACACCATAATCCTACTACTAACCATGAATATCATCCCTTCAGAATACCTGCATAAAGTTTTTCTCTGGCAGAAGTTCTCAAAACTCACTAAGTCCAGGGATAAACAAAAAACATATAGAAAGGCCATCTAGACCAACCCTCCCTTACACTAGTATTTTATTTTCTCTTCCAGAATATCAACTTTTTACTCTGCCTATAAAGGAGAAGGGGGTCCCATCCCTAAAAGGTTGTGTTAGGCTTAGCAAGCCAAAGTAAAAAAATCCAACTACTCAAATGGAGATGAAACCTAAGAAAAAACCAGAATATCAACCTTTGCCCAAACAACCCTATCAAAAGATCACATACTACATTTGATCTCTTTGCAGCATCTTGTTAGTACTCTGGTGTTCAAATCCCTTCTGATTCAGTTCATCTCCTTCGCTTGATGCCAACAAATAATTGACCTAAAAATACTTCTACACTCCTGTGTGAATGTACCCAACATTGAATCCAACAACCGAAATCGCAACATTGCCACATGGCACAAAACTGGAGCAGCTTTATAGGAAAACTAGGACACATTTGCTGATCGATGACGACCAACAAATGGCCTAACAACGGATAGACCAGCATCCCAAAACATTGAGTCCACCTCCCTCAAACTAAACATTGCCGCTTAGGCACAAAACCGGAAGCTTTCTGAGCAAAATACTAACCAGTTCTTTTGGGAAGTATAAAACCTAAACTCAAGTCCCTCCCTCCGACTCTCCCTCAGTCTAAGGCTAAGAATCCATGGGATGCACCAAACCACTGAGGAAACAATCAGCAGAACACCAGAGTCTAACCAGGTCTTTTGGAAAATCTAAAACAGAAGCACAAGAAACCCCCCCCCCCCCTCCCTTCTTCTATCTGTAAACAAGGCATATATTTTGAATATCATGAGACACGATGCTAGATATTCCAAGCCATCTAGAGTATAAGAAAATAAAATCCCTGTTTAGAAACTCAAGAGAAATACAGGTAACAAATAAAACAAGGATTTGATGCGTTGCACAGAATTCACTACAAAAACTCACCCAACTCCTTTAGAACGGCGCGAGTTTCGGTCCATGATGAGGCGGACATCCCGGACCTAGAAAAGGTGATCAATGTCAGCAAAATTATTGATTTGATGCAATACAACAAGGCAATAAAGAACAAGCAATGCACAGCAACCATCAGAAAATCTTTTTTCACTAGAAAGTACAGAGAACATGGATAGTTTGTAGAAATGTTCATCTGTTAATCATAAAATATTATTCTTCTCAACACAAAATGCTACTAAAGAGAATAGAGGAAAATTCAGAATGAGCCTCACTTTCCCAGCCCTCGAAAAGAATTCGTACACGTCTCTTTCATCAGCCTTCAGAGATAACTGTGATTATGCTCACAAATATAAATTAAAGGGCTTCAGCATTTTCTTGGCCATAAAGGGAAATATCAAATATGTTACACAAAAATGCACCTGGTAGGCAAACACAGTTCTTTGATCTCTTTCTGGATCTGCTTCAGGTTCTGCAGCCTCTTCTTTCCTACGTCTGCACAGCCAAGCAAAACTATCGTAAGCATTGATACAGAAATATAGAAAAATAAAATAGAAAATACACGCCAACAAATACATCATTAGCTACAACAGTAATGAAGTTCCTCATACAAAGAATACTACCTCAGTTTCTCAACATCAATCATTATGTGCATGTTAGTCCATCCTTACTAATTGAAATTATCACACCACTCAATCATCTCTCCCTACGTCTCAACTAAATAACAAGATTTGTTGAGATTACAACTATTAAGTACCCAACAAATTATCCAATAATAGTAATTGAAGAAATGAATGGATCAGAACTAGGGGTGCGTTCACAGAGCATAGCTAGGTCATCCTTATAAATCATAACTGACTAATCAACTTAAACATTGGTAGGCCAAGGTGGGAAAAACAGAAAAAACCTAAAGGTCGATGAGTAAAAAAGGCAGACAACTTTTAGAATGACCACCTGATAGAACAGTGTCCAGAAAAGAAAGGAAAGAACACACACTGCACATGAACATTCTATCAAGCCACAAGCCATGTCAGTCAAGATAAGCAAAAAATGTGCGTTAAAAAGCCCTTTGTTGTAAGGCATAGACATGCATCACTATGATTATGGGTGATAAAAAACGGTTTTACCAAACCGTTTGCCCCAGCCTTGCATGAGAGTTGTATTCATGCACATGCATGCATGCAGCTGCTCCCACCTGCATGCAATTTAGAACAGTGAGTGGGTTCTGAAACACCAGCTAACCAGGTTTTGCACACCCCCGAACTATGACTTAACTCAAAGTTAATATCTCCTGAAAAGGATAAAAAGCAATGAGAATGGTTGTTTGTGTGGCGGGCCAAACACTGAGTCCCCTTAACAACAAGACACAATGCTTCAGTGAAGAAGCCCAAAACACCGCTCACCAGCATTTCTGCAACACAAGAAGTACAGTTCAGCTCCATGTACTGGATGCGACAAAACTTTAAGCGTGGATGGCACCATCATTGCTCTCAGACTACCACTCAAAAGCATAAATGGTATCATCCATCTTGAATTTCCAGATCCTAGTAAGCCTAGCATAGAACACTATCTCCTATCTAATAATAATAGTATTAAAAATAAGTCACCTGATATCCTAGGTCAGGCTGAACATCAAGACCACAGGAGATGGCTCTAGCAAATTGAATCTGCAGATACCCATACTAATGTTCAAATTGTAGGGATTTACAAGAAGTCTAGGTCTATAATACAAAAAATCGTTAATAGCAGTAGAACTGTAGAAAGCAATAGATGATACAATGTCCCCCATAATAACATCCTCACCACACTCAAACTAGGTTGCTATTCCCATCCCAAACAATCCTCTACGAATATTATGTTATAAAATATCATGTCCGAGAACAGAAAAATAAATAAGACATTGGAGCATAACTTTTGTTGCAGACGACAATGCCTGAGCCAAGGGGGAAAGCATCAAACATGAAAATGAGATTAAGGATGGCAACCTTTCGGAATCATGAAAATGAGATTAGCTAAGGATGGCAACTTTTTGGAATCAAGTAATCAACAAGTATATGAACCGTTAAGAGTTAACCACTCAGTTCATAATACAGTGGCTCCAATAGAGGTAGAGAAGGTCATGAATTGGCACCTGACATCGCGGTCACGGTAGACTCGATCGCTGTAGCGTTCGCGCTCACGGTCTTCGCCGTCGCGGCGGCGTTCGGACCGGCTCCGGCTCCTCCGCTCCCTCTCCTTCTCCCTTTCCCTCTCCTTCTCCTTCTCCTTCTCCTTCTCGCGGCTTCTCCTCTCCCTGTCCTTGTCCTTCTCCTTCTCCTTCTCCTTCTCGCGGCTTCTCCTCTCCCTGTCCTTGTCCTTCTCCTTCTCCTTCTCCCTATCCTTCTCGTCCCGGTCACGGTCGCGACGCTCTCGGCTGCTGCGGTGCCGTTCCCGGTCCTTGCCGCGGTCGCGGTGCCGGTCCCGGTTCTCCTCCGAGCGGGAGCGCTTGGATCTACGCTCGCCGTCATCGCGCTCTTCGTCGCCGCCGCCTCTCCGGCGGCGAGAGCTACGCTCCTTCTCGGATCTGGGAGCGGCGTCGCCGTCGGACGGCGCCCCGGAGCCCTCCACCGTCTTCTCCAGGTAGTCGTACTCGTCGAAATCCATGGCAACTCGCAGCCGCGGCGACGCTGCGGAGACAGAAACCCTAGATGAGGAAAGAGAAAACGGGGGAGAGTGTGCGCAGCGAAACCCCCAGTGCTCCTCTTTTCTATCGAGGAACGCGCTAGAATGAGCACGGAGACTGACTTGTGGGACCCGGAGCTCCTCGTATTGGGCCGAGAAATCTGCGGGCCGGGTTGGCTAGAAATGGGCCTGTACTGGACTGTTCCGATGAAAAATGAAATGTGGCCCACATGGAAGCGACGAGGCACTGTGGGTCTGTGGCTACAGAATCTACGGTTCATGCTAAAATTTCCTTTTCGGCCACTAGTTTTGTCCCGTTTTATATAGCTTACGGATTACTTAGATTATCCCAGCGTGCTTCCTAAGCCCATAAATATACGATTTTTTTTATTTATTTTTTTTCATTAGCGCTTCTTAGGAAACTTTTCTAAATCAATGAATCAATTTTATAATATTTAATTCATTCGTTTATGTCCTCAAATATTTGTTATAAACTCAATTTTATCTACAATTTATCATTCATCGGCACTCTATAAACACCCTTTTGTCTGCTCTGGCTAATTCAAGTTTTGAGTTTTTGTGTAGATCAAATCTAATATGACTTCTTTTTCATCATATCTTAGGTAACTTTAATATATATTGTAACTAGTTGTTGCCAGGTTAACACACCTAACACATTACCTCCAGTGTATTTCAGCACTTGCCCCATATATTATAGTATTTTTTTTACTCATCCACTCTAAATGGGTATTAGTCCTCTTTCTTTCCCATCTATTGGTGATAGGGTATAGAATACATCTTACATGATGAACAACTTATTCAGTGATATCCTTCCTATTCCCTCTAGATCATCATGTGATCTATGTGGCACTTGGGGCTAGCATTTACCCAAGAGCATTCACATCGTTCTGTGCTGGCATGTAGCCTCAAGGCTCCAATGTGGGTGGTTAAAATTAGCTATTGTGACAAAGAGAGCATAAAAAAGGGAGTGGCTTAAAACATGTCAAAATAGCTTGTAGAAGCTAGACAAGAGTGGCTTAGGAGAAAAAGCAATGGTCCAAAAGAAAATCAATGGTATTGGAAGCGAGGGAGAGGGCAAGACACATGTAGATTGATGAGCTACTGCTCTACTACTGACGCAACCAACCAGGTCGTTCCACCGCCAACGTTGTCGTCTCAAGCTGCTCTACCAATAGTTTGATTTGGCAACTCCACCCCTCAATCCATGTCACTAGGAGCTCATCCAAAGTGGGAGATGGTTGAGCTTGTTGGCACAATGTGCAACCCCTTTCACAGTCGAGCTCATTAACCTGAGTTCCCACTGATATGTGAAGGTGCTTGGGATAAAAGCTAATGACGATATCAATGGTAGCATGTGAAAGGATATGGCGGTGACAATGACACACTTAGGAGACCACTGGGAACGACTACGACACGTATGGCTGCAATAATGCTGGCCTCATGTAGGAAAGAGAAGGTGGTACCATCCTTAGACAGGAAGGAGAGGGTAGGTTTGTACCTTCGACAAGCGTTTGGGCGAATCAGCATCTCCAACCAGCCCAATGGATGGGAGCAACAAAAAAAGATAGAAGACAATTGATTTGGTCAGGTATTTATTTTATATTATTTTGTGGCATCTAAGTCATTGTATATAAATTACTTCTTAGTTTTATATGGTAAGACATTTTAAGGTTTTTCTTTTAAGTTTAACTTATAGAAAAAAACATAACAAAATTTAACGTCAAATAGTATATATATTTTATATTTAAAATGATGCTATATTTTTTATAAACTTAATTAAACTTAAAAAATAATTTAAAATAAAAATAAAATATCTTATAATATGAAACAAAAACAAATCGATAATTGTGTGGACCGTAGTGAAAACTTTGGAAGTGCAGTGGCTTGAGCTTGTTGTTTTATTGGAGGACTCTCTCCCCCGGGCCTACGGCTAGAGTCCATCACTCCCAGACTCCACGCCCCAGACACTTGTGACCAGGCTATAAATGCTGATATGCAACCACGAGGTTCGATAGACTTCTCTGGCTTGTGGGTACAGAAGCTGATTGCATGATCTTGGTTTTTTTTTCCTATAAAACACTGTCCTCTCCCAATTAGCCTGCACCATCCATTAGAATGGCATCAACCATAATGCAACAAAAGGAAGCCGGTGAGGACGTCGTAGTCGTCGTGGGAGCCGGGATCGCCGGTGGCTCTCGGGCTGCACAGGTGGGAGCTAGCGCGCGGCGATGCGTTCGCCGGCAGCGGATTGCTTTCTGTGTCGGCAGCTCTATAGGTTAAACTTGAGCTCATCATCTGCTCGATCTGCATGCTGGAAAGGGGTGAAGTGCTCGGTGCTGGAGTCGTCGCCGGAGCTCCGGGCGTCGGGGTTCGCCATCGCGATGCGGAGGAGTGCGTTGCAAGCGCTTGACGTTCTTGGGATGGGCGACAAGATCAGCAAACTCCATCTTCGGCTTCAGGAGTAAGTATTACACATCTAGCTAAAAGGAGACGCATCTTGCACACAAGTTTCGTGTGTATTTACCATATACATCAACTAACAACTTTCAACTTTCAAATGTTATATTTTTTTAAAAAAATAAGCATATATTTCAATATTACTACACCTCTCAACTTTAGATCATCCTACATACCAAGATTAAAAAAAGATAAAATTCTAACAATTTCAAACTCTTTAAGTTGTCTGATTTTTTTATTAGTTATGGCTAATATATAATGAATTTAATGTATTTTTTAATTTTTTTTAAAATTTATTAGTTAGTGTGCATAATAAGTACAAGTGAAGCTCTTGTGTATAGAATATGCCCCGGCTAAAAAGACATAAGCACCCTAAACATCTTGACCTGAAATGTTCACAGGTTGCATGTCTTCTCTTCCTCAACGGGAGAAATGGCATATGCAATGGATCTCAATGTGCAGGGGAAACGGTGAGATGACATGTTTTGACTGATCTCAATAGGCCATGCTTTCATGTCTATTGGCTTGGATGCAAAGGACCCAACGAAATGTTCTGCGTCAAGCGGGACTGTCTACTGAGAGCACCGGAGGCAGAGCTACCAAAAGGCAGCATACGCTACTCCTCCAAGATCATTGAAATCGAAGAGGACGGCAACGCCAAGATCCTACACCTAGCCGACGGTGCGGTTCTCAGCAGCAAAGGTAGGAAAAAAAACAGAGTGAATCCCAAAGATTGTGAGCTAAGGATGCTTGAATTGTTAATGGCGAGGGTACAGATGCTGATCGGCTGTGACGGTGTCAATTCCGTGGTGGCAAAATGGCTGAGGCTCGCAAAGCCGTCCTACTTGGGGAGTTTGGCGACGAGAGACCTCGCGCGTTACCCTGACGGTCACGGCTTCGACCCCAAGTTCAAGATGTTCGTCGGCCATGGCTTCCGTGCCGGCGTAATCCCCTGCAATGAGACTGACGTCTAATGGTTCTTCATCTGTTCTCGTCACTGTGATCACGCATGGTGAATCGACTCGTGATCAGTAATCGATACGTGTTTGGTTGCTGCTCCAGATAATGATGGTGGCGATAAGAGCGCGGCCAAGAAGAAGCAGTTCGTGCTGACCAGGTTGAGGAGCGCCAAGATCCTAGCCGAGGTGCTGAAGGTTGTCGAGAGGAGCGAGATGAACGAGAACGACGTACTCGACGCGCCACTGCGTTTCCGGCCGCCGCTCTCGCTCCTGCTCGCTCGCATCAACAACGGGAACGTGTGCGTCGCCGGCGACGCGCTGCACCCGATGACGCCGGACCTGGGACAGGGCGGCCGCGCGGCGCTGGAGGACGCCATCATGCTGACAAGATGCCTCGGCAACGTCCTCCTCGGCGAGCCCGCAACCGGCGACGTCGCGGAGAGAGAGAGGATCGAGGAAGGTCTGCTTGAGTACTCCAAGATCCGGCGGTGGAGGTCCGTCGAACTCATGGGACAGCCTAAATGATCGGCTTCGTGCAGGAGAGTGACAACGCGGTCATCAACTTTCTGAGGGACAAAGTGGTTGGCCGGAGTGCTCGCCAGAATGTTTCTGACGATGGCGGACTACCACCGTGGCACGCTCTAAACGGGAGAAATCCGTTTTTTACTCAGCGTTGTAAGATTACGAGATGGATTTAAACCCACGTGTCAGCTGCATGAATAAATGACAGAACTGAATTTTATAATACAAGCTGTCTCAGCGCGTGGGATTTAGTTCTTGCTGTTTGGGTTTGTGGAAAAACGTGCGAAATCTATATATTTCAATCATATAGGAAACAATTCCAATGAGGGGTTTTGGAATAAAGACTGGTCCACAAAAATCTATTATGTTAATGAAATACTAAGTGCATCTATTCGCTCTCAGGAGCTAGAATAACATCAATAAAAACAATATAAGCTATTGATTAAAGTGTAGTTAAAACTATAATGGTCTAGATTAAAACAAAAGATCCAAGTGAAATATAATTTAAAAGATCTAAAATTTGGATTAAAAACATACTCTAGTATAAGTAGAGATACAATTTAAAGTATATGAAACTCAGATTATTTTTCTTAAAAAAAATAGGAGACTTAAGTTTGGTTCGGATTCTTGACCAAAATCAAGCCGGACAAGCTCTCTATGTATATAGCAGTAAAATCGTCGCTTTAAATATAAACATACACGTATTTGTATCTATGGTACACATGTTTCAGCTAGGTACAGTAGTGCAGTTCTCATGCGCAGAAATATGGGATACAGAAAAACGTCTACAGCTCCCGGTGGAGGCTGGAGAGAGAGTAAGGCTGTGTTATTTTCTACACTTTCCTAACTTTTAATTCTTAGTTTTCTAAGCATATGTTTTCTGAACTACTGATTTTTTTAAAAAATTCTATAGAAAAATTAACTTAAAATCATATGAATATATTTTAAAAGCCTACCCACGATCTAAGACAGAGACATGTAATGCTAGGCTAGTGAAATAAGTCACGCCGACGCCTCGGCGTGGCCCAAGGCGAAGGTATGCTATGCCAGGCTGGCCTAAGCACAAATTGTCCATGGGCCGGTAGTGGCTCATCAACATGGCTGACCCAAAAAAAAAGTAAAAAGAGAAATAGATGGAAACGGTAAAAAAAATGGGAGAGGAAAATGAGAAAAATGTGGGAAATGAGAGAAAAATAGGAAAATAGAGGAGAATGAAGAAAAACATAGGGGAAATGGAGGAAATGTAGAAAAATTTTGAAAAATAAGTCATGCCTCAAAGGCTAGGTCAAGTCGTGCCAGATTGCTAGACTAGGCATGGCATAGCTAAACTATAATTTTCATTTTTTTCTTGGCATGTTTTTTTTATGGGGACTGATTTTCGATGGGAATTACACTATATTTATATGTTCATATAGGGGGTCTATAAAAAAAGTGTCACATCTTGTTTTAGCACAACCTATAATAATATTAGAGAGGGTACATTATAGGAGATTGGTATGAACTAATCCCTATAAAATCGAGATACTGATATCAATCTAAAAAAAGTATAGTTACTTGCGGTCAACCAAGATATGTCATTACAACTAAATATTAACTTATATAGATTATATATTTCATAATGTCACACATTCGAAGCAAATTTCAAGAATGCAACCAACAACCAGAGAAACAACAACGAAACCTAGCAACGGCTAGAACACAATCCACAAAGCAACGGCTTAAGACTAAGAAAGAAACTCTAATCTTCGGCTTTATCTTCCTGAGGGAGGGAAAATCAATGTTTGAGTACTTATAAACTTAATAACCCACTAGAAAATGTGAGCTATACAAACTTTAAAGAAAATCTAGGGTTTATTTCAGAAACTTTTCTTTTAAAAAATATTTTCCAAAACTCTTAAGTGTGGGTTGATCAACATGTGCTTGAAAAAGAGGCTTTCGTCTCGATCCTACTTGTGAATTGCTCTGCAACAACTTAAACGGACAAATTAAATTTTAGTTGATTAAAGTTAATAATGAAGTTGACTCATATACCACCTATTATGAGACGGCTTTCAACCCATTCCTTTTTTATTAGCTTCTTTTTATTCTCCATCTTCCACAGGACAACAACCCATCTGACATATCAAATTCTTTGTCTTCTCAAGCCGTCCATGATCTCAACCTCATGCACGCACTGCTTTCACTTGGAAAGACTAATCTATGATATCAATTGATATACCAGCCTACATAAGTTCATTTTAAACCACATAATGGTCCTCCATCAGCCATCCTAGTCAATTTTGGTAACAGTTCACTTCTTACAAATCTTTTTCGTAAAGTACTAGTAAACAAATTTATGCTATATGAACACTTCAGATCCGCCTATGACCATGGGCACGACTATTTAAATGGTTAAAACTCTATATAGGTGTACATTCTACCCATATGACGCAAGCTTACTTCCCTCATTCATCAATAAGAAAGGTTCGTGACAAGGCATATCCAAAGTAATCCCAACATACCTCATGCTTGATGAATGGGCCAAACCAATCTCAATCAAGCATTTAGTTGTGATCATTAATTTTCTCAAATATCTTGACCAAGTACTTGGCAAGCTACACTATCTTTGCTCTACTCATGAACCCGAGATATCCCCAAACACCTTATCCAACGTCCCACATCTACTGGCATACGAGGTAATCCTATTCTAGCTAATTCCTAGGCCAAGAGAGTCCCATACCTCCTGTGTGATTGTACTATATTATGATCTATGGAATTTGTCAAGTAATTGGTCCTTATGTATGAATACAAATAAATCTTAGCCAACGTAATTACTTTGCATTATGAGTTTTCGCAAACGAACTTTATTTTGCAACATGCCAACACTACGTGTCCAGTTTTCAAATCATTCAAAACCCTATTTTCCTATATCGATAAGCAAGGGATTTAAGTAGGGTCATTAGTACCATGCTTGGTGGGCATGAACATCGAGGTACCACAAGGTGGAGTGACAGGTGATAAAGGTTATCAAGATACTACAAATATCGTGTAACTACTAGGTAGGTATGTTGGTGTGTCGTGTGAATCAAGGTTGGTCAAATTAACATGCACACTAACATGTGATTTTGTAAAAAAAAATTGTAAACTAGGTGCAATATGATTAAATAGTGACTTGCCTCTAAGTTTATTTTTAAATCTTTGAAATTCCACGCCCAAAATATTTTCTATCATCATCGACTATACACAAAAGAGATAAAACCCATACTAAATCCTAAAAATAAAATACTATTATTAATAATAACTAATAATATCATTTGATAGATCTTAATTTTTTTTAAATGATGACTTAAACAAGAGGAGATATGAATTTTTAATTTTAAATATTTTTTTGGAAAATGAAAAGGTTTTATTTAAAGCAAAACTAAATATTTTGAAGAATATTCCACATGCTAATAGGTGGATCCGTAGTTAGAGAGAAGGGGAGGATATGTGTTAGTGGTCCACGGTGTACCAGGTCCATCAAGCGTTCAAGAGGGGAGGCAAATGGACTTGGTCTAATGGGCCGGTCCACTGAGCTATAGCCTAAGAAAGGTTGTCCGAGAGGGGTGCAGCTGTCCATAGGCTTCGGCCCAATGAGGATAGCTGGCGGCCATATGAGGTTAAGTATGTAGGATCCATAGAATCATGCTTTGAGATAGGGTAATAAGTGTTCGGGACCACATGTCAGTGTCACCTGGAGGGTTAAAGGTGTAGGACCTAGCAGGCAGATGTGACGTTGATGTGGTTATCATGTTGGACAATGGAGTTAGAGGCTATGGTGGCTCGATCTAAAGGTTGTTGTCGACCGAGAGCACATGAGAAGGCAATATATTTTGGCCAGATTTTTCTTGCGAGCTTGGCTGAACATGGGGACAACATGACGGGAGACTTGGCAGCCATGCTTGCCAAAGGGAAAAAAAGAAATAGGATGGGATGGGACGGCAGAGAGGCAAGGTGGTGAGGACCGACGGGCACTGACGAGACAAGACAACGGGCAACATGTGTGCTCCTTGTGGTCATTTGATTCAACACGTGTAGCTTGTGCGAGGGATGAGAGAGGAAGGGCATGCGTGGAGGAGGCGGAGGCTGACGAACAGGCTAGAGTGAGAGGATTAAGTGATGGGCGGGTAGTAGAGGTGACTTAATGGGTGATCATGCGTAGGAGCCGCCGAGTAGGTTGTTTGGATTGGGCCGACCTGTAGCTTGTGGGGGGAAGAAGAGAAGAGGCCGTGTGACAGGGAATGGGCCACAGCCGGGTAAGGAAGGGAGAAAGGAAAAGATGAAAGGAGGTGGTTGGGTTGGGTCGAGGAAAGAAGAAGAGAGAAACAGCCTAGGTGTATAGTGACTTCTAAGAATTTTCTGGTATTTTGTTGAGGGATATTTATATAATTTAGTTTGGACATTTGAACTCAAAATTTATTCTTGAGGTCACAAAAATTCAAAGATTCCAGTTAACAATATTTTGGCTAGGATTTAAATATATTTGGAATAGGTTTGAATTTTGGAGGGATTTGAAAAAGAATAGGATGAAAAAAGGATGCTTATGAGGTTTCGATTTCAAATTTTGAAATTTGGAACTTAGAAGAGAGGTTTTTATTGAAAATTTTGAAGTTTGAAAGGAGAGGTATTGATGGAATTTGGAGATATTGGGAAGTTCGGAGGAAAATTCGAATTATCAAAAATTCAGATCACATGGTTTGAGTTCAAATAGAAACTTGTGGACTTAGGTATTTAATTTGTACTTAAAGATACATTTTTTTAAAATAAATTTTTGTTAAAATATTTTTAACAACCTAAAAATCGGACGTTGCGAAAGGTCCCTAGGATAATATGGATGGGAAACTGACCCGTGTGGGGGCTGCTTCACTTGTAGCAATATGCGTGGGAATAGCTGTTGTAGTTAGGCATGTCTTCTGTTCGAGCCTATACTAATGGTTTCGCAACATGGTATTGTTTCCTTAATATTGTTGGGAATTAGATTGGTAACAGATGGATTTTATTTGTGTGACTGCAAATTGTATACTGCTGGTACATCTAGATATAGGGTTTATATATACAGATTTTCTCCTCCAGGAAAAAAGGAGACTAGCTTTCGCCAAGTACCCTGCCGGCCACGGCTTCGGCCGGAGATCATGCAGTTCATCGGCCAGGGATTCCGCTCCGGCGTGCTGCCCTGCTCCGATACGTCCGTGTACTGGAACTACACCTGGTACCCCTCCCCTGATGGTGCGCACCATTGCTAGCTACTTGCCTACTTCCCTTGACGCCCAGCAACAATGGCGAATTCGCTGATTAATCTTGTCATGTGCAGACGGGGACACGGAGGAGAGCGTGGCCAAGATGCGGAGCTACGTGCTGGCGAAGCTGAGGGCAGCGAATATCCCGGCGGAGGCGCTGAACGTGATCGGGCGGAGCGAGATGAGCGACGTGGTGTCCTCGCCGCTGAGGTTCCGGTCGCCGCTCGCGCTCGTCCGTGGCAGCATCAGCAGGGGCAACGTCATCGTCGCCGGCGACGCCTTCCACCCGATGACGCCGGAGCTCGGACAGCGCGGCTGCGCGGCGCTCGAGGATGGCGTCGTCCTCGCCCGGTGCCTGAGCGAGGCATTCGTTGCCGGCGCCGGTGCCGCTCCGGGGTACGAGGCCGTCAAGGCGGCCCTGGAGAAGTACGTACGCCGAGGAGAGGCGGTGGCGAGGCATCCGGCTGATCACGGCGGCCTACGTCGTCGGCTTCATCCAACAGAGCAACAACCCGGTGATCACGTTCCTCAGGGAGAAGTTCTTGTCAGGATTGCTGGCCAAAACTCTGATTACCATGGCCGATTACGATTGCGGAAAGCTTTGATTAAGTTCACGACAAATCAAGAAGAAAACAAAGGAAGGAAAAAAATAGCGGTGAGTGAGAACGTCTTAATTAGCACATGGAACAATCTTGTGATGCTGTTAACCAAGCACGAGGAAGTGTGCTTAAAGTCCACCGTACAACGTACTACCACGTACGCTCTCACCATGTAGGATGCTCAAGGCAAACTCTATGTACTTTTCTGTAGTATCAAACTTGAGGTCACCATTTGACTTTGTGGATATGTGTCCGAGACAAGTTTTGTTCTAGAAATGTAGTGGACAAAATAAGTTCTAGGAGTACAAGGTAAACTACACCTTTGGCATGATTTAGACGACACAATGATAATTATGATCAAAAGAAGTTATTAAGAGTGTAAACATTACAAACAGAGTTTTTGTGACCGAAATGTGTGCACACATGTACACGCCTATGAGTATGCCATTTTATCGCACACTTCGATCCAAGAAAACTTAGTAAATTCTGACTGAAAGTATACCCATCTATGTTTAAGTCCACTTCATCCTAAAATACACCAATTCTTATAGATGTTAGATTCATTCTTAGGATTTTTTTGGTGGGGGACGAAGGGTGTATGTATTAGGATTCAAAACCAAGTGCAGAAAGTAAAATGCCTACAAAGTCAGAACCGCAATAATTTGGACACACCAATGTTGGTCAAGGCAGATGAGATAAGACCAGGCCGGCTAGTAAATTTTCAAACTAAAATCGTTCCTGGTTTTCCACCGCCAAAACCCACTGACGGGTGGCGCCTGGCATCCCTGCGTGACCGAAAGAAGTTGAACAGTTTCTGTGTTACAGAAGGTAGGAACATATCAAGCTGCCATAATCGCATGGCGTGGTTAACCACCCGAACATATGCTGCGAATGGCTAAAATATTAACAAACCGGTTTGACCAAGTAGCTTCATTCGCATCCAAGAATCTTATATGGAAACCATGATTAATTAGGAGTAATTTGCAGCTGCCAAGTGTGAGGAATCCCTGTCTAGTTTGTTATAGTGCTTATCATATAGCCGACCATTAGCTAGCGTGCGTGCATGGCTCTGTGGTATCTCAACTACGTGAAAAGGCTGTATAAGCTTGTAGCCCAAAAATTTAATCTTGAAGCATCTGCAGAAACCGGAAGCAAAAGGGCTAGCCTCATCTTTTACTAAACAGACCAGTTTGCCAATCATGCAAGATTATCTGTGTAGTAAGCTGATGTACATGCATCGTATCCTCAGCAAAACTCACTGTAAGTCAAGTCATGTAACCAGGGAAAAACAGGGGAAATGCGAATTTGTCAGACATTTCTGTCACTGCATTTCTCACCATTCAAATCTAGAGGTTTGACCATATAATCTATCACGGCCACCGATAGATAACTGAGGTCTTACAGATCAAATAATGATAAAAAAGTCAGCACATCACTGCATCCACAGCCAGTAGCCCTAATAGTCCGATGGAGGCCTTGCTGACAGTTGACTTACAAGCAAGCAATAGTTTCTTTTCGTAGATTCCCACCAACCAAACAAAAAACAACAAATCTGAGCACCGCTAGAGCTCTACTACTCCACTACCCCCATCACCAGAAACAAAAAAATTAACCACCTATTTGCACTGCTAAATTCCCTAGCCAGTCTCTAGACCTAACTGATACCTACCAGTGGGGACCACTTGCATTCCAAGAATCAACTGTCATGGCATCAACTAGTGGTGGTGATTTGTCTGACTGGGGACGGGGTTGGATTAGCGCGCGTCAACCGCCTAAATCCAGGGGGGGGGTTGCAACATGATTACCGACGCTTCTCGATCCAATGACCCTAGGTAATCACGCGACCTCCCCGGCCATAATCCCATGTGCTCCAGGCAGTGGAGTCTCGTGACCTCACGTGACGCTTCCGCCTCTACCGGAGCTCCATCCCACCAATCATCCACGCATCCGTGCTTAATCCCAAACGATGGTTTAGTGGATTGTATCATAAGACCGGCCACGTCGTGGAGCAGTGTGAGACGGTGTACCGGGCATTTGCCAGATTGCGCAATCGTCGGAAAATTGAAGGATCAGCTTATTCAGCTTCTGGTGGCAGGATGGACAGAAAGATGGATAGAAAAATGGCAGAGTCGGCCGGACTTGCAGATCGGAAGAATCTTTCCCATTCGAAATGTTTAGGGTTTTTGGAAGGAATACAAAAATGGAGCTTAGGAATCGTGGCATTTAAAGCGGCACGGTGGGCAGCGTCTGGGTGCATCATGCATCGGCACGTGAGTCCGCCTCGGGAGGCGCGCGCATCGATCTCGTGGGCGCCGCAGTTCCTACTAGTATTTAACCACCGCCGCGGGTGACACCGTCCCTCCTCCTCAGTACTCACATTGATCGATCGCCTCTCACAGCCAAAGTACCTGAAGCAATTTCGAGGGAGATGGCGCGCAGTGCCTTCTTCCACTTGGTCCTCGCCGTCGCGGCGTGTCTCGCCGCGTCGGCCGCGGCGGATTGGATCAGTGGCACGGCGACGTTCTACGGCGGGAGCGACGCCTCCGGCACAATGGGTAAGTAGCTAGACATTTCTTAAGCCTCAGTATACACACACCAATGCTAGCTAGCTGCACCGGTGCTGACAATGGCGTTGTGTTGCGGACGACAGGCGGCGCGTGCGGGTACGGCAACCTGTACTCGACGGGGTATGGGACGAACACGGCGGCGCTGAGCTCGGCGCTGTTCAACGACGGCGCGTCGTGCGGGCAGTGCTACCAGATCACGTGCGACGAGACCCACTCGAAGTGGTGCAAGCAGGGCACGTCGGTGACCATCACGGCGACCAACCTTTGCCCCCCGGACTACTCGAAGCCGAGCAACGGCGGCGGCTGGTGCAACCCGCCGCGCCAGCACTTCGACATGGCTCAGCCCGCCTGGGAGAAGATCGGCGTCTACCGCGGCGGCATCGTCCCGGTCCAATTCCAGAGGTACGCGTACTACCGCACGAACGCTATATATAGCCAGGCCACCGTCGTCTCGCTTGCCGGCGGCGCACAAACGCTGATGTACTGACGTTGCAATGATGCTACGTATGTGTGTGTGCAGGGTGTCGTGCACGAGGAAAGGAGGGGTGCGGTTCACCATCAACGGCAACAGCTACTTCGAGCTGGTGCTCATCACCAACGTGGGCGGGCCGGGGTCGATCAAGTCGGTGCAGATCAAGGGAACCAAGACGGGGTGGGTAACCATGTCCAGGAACTGGGGCGCCAACTGGCAGGCCAACAACTACCTCAACGGCCAGGCCATCTCCTTCATGGTCACCTCCACCACCGGCACGACGCTTACCTTCAACGAAGTCGCGCCGTCCCACTGGAAGTTCGGCCAGACCTTCACCAGCGGCACACAGTTCTACTAGCTAGTAGCTAGCGCGCGGCGACTCATGCGTCGTAGTCGCCGCCGCGCGCTTGCCACGGCGAGCGGCCGGCCAGCTTGCTGCCATTTCCGTTCATTTTTGCATTTGGAGAACTTGTCAAAAAGACCAGCTTATTTAGCATCATTCTGATTGGGAAAATTGCATTTTAGGTAGGGGGCTTCACTCTGTGGTTCGCATGGCTGAGGCGGGTTCATGGTGTTCGTCTGGCCGACCGGCCTGATCGATTGCCCGCCATGCCTAACCGCTTTTACGATGATTGCTGGGAAGAAAAAAAATAGCGATCCGGTCGTGAACGACCTTGCTTGAACACGAGGCAAGGGTGCACGTACTGATCGATTCGTGTGATGCTGAAATGGCGCTCATTGAAAGGCGCAAACCACACGGGAGTTAACTGTGTTTGATCCGATGATGATCTCAATGAAATGAAATGACTATAGGTTCTGTAAATTAACTGCACGCAGTATCTTCGTGCTTTCACTGTACTGCCTTAATTTTGGTCTGCTGACTGCAGGGTAGTCCAAGTAGCGGAGTAGTACTATGATTGTGACATGACAATGTTCAAGCGTTCCATTCATTCGGGAGGGAGAAGCGTGACGCCGTGATCTCTTAAAAAAAAAAAACAAACGTTTTGCTTTGTAGATGGGTTTAGGCAGGATTTACAGAGTTTGCCTTGCTGACGCGGTATCTCGTTGACAGGGCAGGATTTGTAAGATTTGAATTAGGAATTTCTAACTAAAAAAGCACTATTATAGGTAGTCCGTAAAAAAATCTCTTGAAAACCCCATGTGAGGGCATGCTTTCAGCCACCAATCAACCAAGCACCGCCGCTTGCGCCACCACCTGGCCACCGATCCATACAGAGAAGGTAAATGCCATTGATCTATCGAAACGCGCAGCAATGGCGAGTGGCGTGTCACTTGGTGGAAAGGAAGACGGCTCATCTTGGAGAAAAACCGCATCAGTGCTATTTGGCAGCCGCATAAGGAATTTTTTATTTATATATTTTTTATTAAAATATTTAAAATATATTTTGTTGTTAGAAAAAATTTAAAGCCCTATGTTATCAAAGGTTTTTTTTTTAAAAAGTTTCCTATAAAAAACTTTAAATATAACATGGCGAACGTTTGTTAGCCCATATTAATGGTAGATCGATGAAGGGCTAGGTAATTTGTAGGCGGCACTCTTGCCACCTTATCCAAGAAGTAGCAAAATGACGTGACAAGGCACGCGAGAGAGGAGGCGCTTGATATTTTTATAGGCGACCCTCTTATTATTCTATACTAGGCATTTTTCTATTACAGGGCTGCTTGCAAAATTATAAGCCTACCTATGAAAAGGAAGAATGCATGCCAATTTTATAGGCGGCAATTCTATTTGGGTATTTTTTTTCTCTAACGTACAAACGTATTAAAAGAAAAAAGATTTTAAATAAATATATTTTTATTTAAATATTTAATTGTAAAGATATGGCGCTCCTCTCCTGTTAGTGCTATAGCACAAACTTATAAGAGAAGCGCGTCAATAACGCCCCCCAACTCTACTAGCTATAAAGCATAAGTTAATATAGACTATAGATTAACTTAATTACTTCTGAACATTGCATCAATCATCTTATACATAAGCTACTACGTATATAATAATAGTGGACTAAAAAATAACTAGTTTTTATTATATCATTAAACTAATCCTTATATAAGTTGTCATCATGGACAAACCCAGATGAACAACACAACACAAAAGGCAAAAGGAATAAACAATGACTAAGCGGAAGCTACAGCAGAAAACAACTTAAGCGACAAAGCACTAGACACAACATCTAGACGGCTAATTTATTCCATAGATATGGCTTAAGAACTAGAATCGAAACCTAAAAGTCTTTATGCTCCATTTGTTGCTAGAGAAACTCCTCGGCGAACAGGTAGACGTGGTCTTTTCCACGCTCTATACACACACATATATATACATAAATATACATATACATATATACATATATACATATACATATACATATATACATATATATATTTATGGGGGTGATTACTTTATGTACTCAGTAAGCCAGAGGAAAAGATGATATGTTTGCCTTAATAAGAGAGGTAAATGTTTTAATTTGCGAAACAACCATTTTCTTTGTAAAACACTAGTAAATCAAAATTTTAGCTATTGGAAAGAGGCTCACAACTCAATCCATTTCACAATTTATTTTGCATAACTTGTCACAATGATTATGAGTGAAAGCAATATTTAACATTTCCTCATTTTTCCCTTTATTAGCTTCCTTTTGCTTTCTCAGCAATTAACACATAATTAAATATCATCTCTTAACTATTTCTTATAGTAAACAACCATTCACTGTATAAGTTTTGACTTCTTAGCACTACTGCACTATGGTGCAAATAGATACCCTAAGTCACATAGACATATTCCCAACTACGAATGTTGACTGTCTAGCGCACATGCGGACTCTGAAAACGATTCCCATCCTAACTATCGTGTTTACAATTTTAAAACTATACTATGAAAAACATTTCACATCGATTCATAACCATGGGCATGATTGTTTAAACAGTTTAGTTAATCTCTATAGAGTTTGTACACTTTAACCACATGTCATGAACTTCTATTTTTACACAACAAGTGCCGATCAAATATGTTTGTCAAAGGAGTACTCACTACAAGGCCTCATGAATACCCCATATTATATAGTTGGGCCCATAAATACCCCATGTTACATAGTTAGATCGAATATTTCAAAACCGACCATCAGGCAAGTCTCATACTTTCATCTACTCAGGACACACTGGTGATGTCTTATACACATAACCAATTGTCTAAAATAGGCTAGAATAACACTCATCTTAAGCATTAATGATCCACAATACTATCTTCTTATCCCTATCATTTCACAACTATTGACATATAAGATTTTTATGTGATAGCTAATTAATTAGCCAATGACATACTATAACACTCGTGTGGTCACACTGTAATATACTCAGATGAATTTCCTAAATGAATCGATCAATAATGATAATACGTAGCTAAACCACGAAGACACTGACTTTGCACTATATAGGTAATACAAACCATTTTTATTTTACAAACATATCGACATAACATCGGATTTTCTAGTAAAGTTTGGAAGTCCTAAGTTTTTTCACACGACATCACAATCATAAGCGATCTAATCAACCATCTCGGTAATCACATCCAAAAGATGACGATACTGGCACACAATTGATGGAATTAACAAGGATATGAGTAATCAATATTCTACATAATATAAGTGTGACTATTGGATAGCTCTGTTGGTTTCACGTAAATTGAGGCTAAGCATGATTAAAGTCTAACATAGGCAATACAATTTCACAAACAAAATAACACAAATATAGGTTTAGATTGTTTAAGAATGACTTGCCTTGCTCAGAAGTGGGTCTTTTAACTTAAAGGCGGCGTCCGGATCTTTCGTGAATTAGGTATATCTCTTTTTTAAAAAAAATTAGAGACTTTCAAATGGAGTTACGATGGATTTTCTATGATTTTTAAAAATTGAAGGGACTTCCTAGGATTTTTGGAAAATAAGGAATAGAGAGGGATTTATTTATTTTCTTTTTCTCCTTTGGGTAGGACCCACCTATTGGAAGCAAGAAGAGGAAGAAGGCTTCTTCTTTTTCCTCATTTTGCTGCTCCAAGGGCTCAGGCATGGGCCAAGCGCGACAGGGAAAGCAGGGGCAAGCAGGAAGAAGGCCGGTGTGGGGCGGTGGTCAGTAATGACGAGGGTATCGTGTCCAGTCAATGGGCTTAGCGGTTCAAGGGCTCGCTAGAGCTGCGGCTTGAAAAGGGACCCAAGGGAGAGGGACCTGAAGGAGAGAGGAATAGAGGTGGAGTGAGTTGGGAGAGAGGCTCACTAGTGACTTTTATAGGTGGCCAGGCATGGGCGCGGAGGGGACAAGGCAGAGGTGTACGGGACCGGCACTGCTACAAGATTCCAAGAGAGAACAAGGGGAGGAATGGCAGGATTCGTTGTGGGGAAGGGGCCGAGCTCAATGTGGCGCAACACAACGATGTGATCGTACGCGACCGATAAGATTCATAGTGGTGGGTGCGGTGCACTAGAGTGGTGGGGTCGTGATGCCTAGGCGCGGTAGGGGGCGCGATAGCTAGATTGACATTGCATCGAGTATGTGCCGTGCATGCAAGTGTGGCACTTGCATGAGGATGAGCATGTGGGCATGGGCAGAAAGGGCGTGAGAGGGCGAGGAAAGAAGGGTCATGGGCCAGCTCGGGCACAACCTAGGAGATAAAGAGAGAAGGGAATGAGAGAGAGAGGGAGGGGAGGCCTTGGGCCAAGAGGTGGAGGAGTGATGAGGGGAGAGGGATAGAAGCGGATGAGGCGGTTAGGCTAGCCTAGGAGAGAAGGAGAAGGGAAAAGATAAGAGGGGATTGGATGGAGGGAGAGGTGGCCCAAACGAATAAGAGGTTTTCCAATTTTTTCATAGATTTCTAGAATTGAGTTTTTGAGGAATTTTTTTGTGGATTTGAATTGAGTTTGAATTTCAACATGGGATTTTCTTGAAGAATTTATAGGATGGACTCATGGAGATTTATTTGAGATATAATTTTTGGCACGAATAGCACAAATTCAAATAAGGTTCAAACAAATGTTTTGAAAAATGATTTTTAAACAGAGTAGAATTTAGGATGCTAAAATGTCATATCAGCATACTTGCACTCGTGTACTAGTCTCAGGAATCCAACTTGGTACACATAGGGGTCTGGTAGATCATTGCAATTCTTATTTATTACAAGATAAAAGTAGTACATTACATTAATGGTTGAACGCCATACCACAATAGTACTCAAGCAGCAATGAAAGAAAACTAAGGTGACCCTAATCCACATGCTAGGTTTGGAAACTAGGAGGAAACCCTGTAACTCTTCATAGTTGACTTGCACTTATAGAAACTCCTCAAGTGAAGGATCCTCGATGACTCCTTTGTCTTCAATAGTTTCACCCTAGTCGTCTATAGAGTAGGGGAGCAAGCATGAGTACATCTACTCATCAAGCCACGATAAAAGCGTAACATACATAGGGTTCAAAGATTTGTCTGGTTTTATTTCACAAACCTATTTAAAACATTTTTTTAAGAATCAAGAGTGTGCATTTTGGGTGTGCATTTTCTCGGAATGAGATTGTGCCCTTAATCCTACCATGGAAGAACTTCATTTAGTGTAATTTATTATGAAAAAGAAGTCATTTGTTTCACAGTTTTGTTTTTACAGTAATTCCAACACTTTTTGAGCTTCAAGAGCTATTTACAATATTTTTCCAATTTTTTTAACTTAACTTATTTTACTTTTTCACCACATGAGCCTTAGCTCCTAGAGCCTTCTGCCCGTGGTAGTTTAATCACCATGACTATCAAAATTTCTTTAATTTTTTTACATTTCTCAAATTTATTTTTCTCTCAAGTCGAGGGTTGACATCTTACCATTTCTCTATGTTAGCCATTAGTCACATAGGCTAACTCTAGAAACGATTCACATCCTATAAATTTATTTCACAACTATTTACAAACAAATATATGTGAGAGGAACTACTTGACATCCGCTCATGAGTATGGCCACGGCTATTTAAACACTATAGACTAAATTTCTGCATAAGGTACATGCTTTACTCATAAGACATTTATTCATGTCAGATCACTTAGCATGAATTGATCAGTTACAACGAGTGAAAGGGGACTAATGAAAAGACTTTTTTGAAAGCAAAACTAAAATAACCAGCTACCAGCTAGACGGATTCAAGACTAAGTTCCAGGCAAGTCCTAGACTTCTCGTACTTAGTATCCCACGAGAAGCACTTCTCATGGCTACTTCGGTGATTCCATAACTCCTGATAAACAAGTGATTCTAGCCCGACTAGTTACTTAGCCAGGGGCATTCTATACCACACATGTGATCGTATTGTATTATGCTCAGTGTAGTTTCCTAAGAGATCAATTTTTATGTGTAAATATAAAGACTTATCACACAGGCGATAACATCGTACCACGAGTTTTCTCTAAAAACAGTCACTTTTTATTTCACAAACCATTGACATCAACATGCTGGGTTTTTATCACATTTCACAACCCATTTTACCCATTTTGATCAATTTAACCCATCACACACAATCATGAAATTATTCATACAACTTAATTAATAAATGTATGTAAGGAAGTAAATACCGATAATACTCATACCAGTGGTATGGACCTTGGGAGATAACACGGCTAACAACAATATGATATAATAATTTCAAAGGTAAGGATATAATGCAGTAATTAGGTTAGGCCTGCTGAATCGTCTCACGATTATGGCCTTAATATTTTATGTGCACATGATTATGCAACTTTATAAACAAATATTTTGTAAGTGCTGGGATCAACATGATCAAAGGGTGACTTGCTTTAGTATGCTATGGGTCCTAGTGCAACAAAATCATGTGCGAGAACACCTTCGGTCGTGACTTCTACACACGAGAAATACAAACATTGTATGAAATACTATTTAAAGTAACCTAACATAGAAAATAATAGTACCAATGTGTATAGGAGGATTTTAGAAAAAGAAGGGATAGGAATGAGGTCAATTGGAGTTATGGATAAAAATATATAAATTTTTTAATCTTAAAATTGATTTTCTAGAATTAAAAAAAGATTATGAGAAATTGTTGGGAATATAGGAATATTCCCTCAGAGAGGCTGACGGGTAGGACCCAGACGTTAATGACTCGTCGCTTGTGGACCGAGTACATGGTCGACTAGATGTGCGGGTCCCACTGGTGGGTCCTACCACCTTATTTTCTTTTTTTCTTGTTCTCTCCTCTTCTTCACTTCTTCCTTGCACCGAGCAACGCGAGGCATGACAAGGTGAGGAGTCGACAAAGCTCCAAGGGTGGCCAGAGCAGCAAAGTTGGGGAGGTGTGGCAAGGTGGTCGCTGTGGGGCCAGCAACCAATGGATGAGATGAGGCATGAGCGTGGGCGTGGCTCAGTCGGCTGCAAGCAGCGTTTAGGAACAACAGAGTGGCTTACAGTGCGATATAGAGGGATGATGGGAAGCGGTGTCTCACTAGGGCACTATAGTGGTTGGGGCCTTAACGGAGGCCGATTGACTTTCTAGGGCCACCTTAATGGCATAAGAAGAAAAAACTAGGGTCAGGGTCTCACCGAAAATGGAGAGCTACTAGTGGTAGTGCTCCTCTGTTCAGGCGTGGAAAGAAATAGAACTAGGGGGGCACGGTAGTGTCAATCATGCTTTTTGATGGGCTCTAGAGCAATTGATGAGGGAGAACGGTAGGGAACAAAGGGACCTGGAGGAGCGGGCGCCACTGGGATGATAGCAGATGGTGAGGATGGAGGGGCATCATAGCGATGGCATGACTGCTGCAGCTCGATGGTGGTCACCGGTGGAGTGTAGAAGAATGGGAAAGAGACGATGGGTGGCTGCTACCTTTAGCCACGGTGAAGAGCAGGGATGACAATGGCGATGGCGCCGCTGCTCTGTTCTTGCGACGATGATGGTGGTTTCGACAGATGGATGAGCTCGACATGTTCGAAGAAGTATCATGGGAGGAATTTGGTGGGTTAGAGATAGAGTGAAACTCAGGGAGGACAACAATGAGCCTCAACGCAACGCCACGAATCGCGTGAAGTACTCAATGCACTTCCGCGTGCATCACAATGGGATATGGAGCTGACCTGCATCGTTGTTGGCGTAGCTTGTCCTGATGCTTGATGTCTCAGGTGATGGAGTAAGAGACTTCACGTGGGGAGGGCATAATGGTGAGCTAGTGATATCTAATGATGGTTGGCCATGTATGTATGCAGTGGTGGCTCTACTTAGGTTTGAGACGCAATAAAGAGGTAGAGAGGCTACACGCACATGGCTGCTCCGTTGTTTGTCTTATTCGTGAGCAGAGAATTCGTATGCACGTGTGGACTCTCAGGTGAAAATATTGATGAACGCAATGATGCATTGCTTTGGCTAGAGACAAAACAAAATGATGAAGGGGAACTACACATGAATGGGTTGGTTCAATTTGATCGGAGAAGATAAATACATGTTGCCTAGGAAAAAGAGGAGGGGCCAAAACGTGCTATTTTTATTTGAAGAGATGGAATAGGGAAGGCTGGAAGAAAATCCCGACTTTCGCCGTTTCACGTCCATACATGATTAGATTCAACGATAATACGACGGGCGGTCTGACCCTCAAGTGTATAAGCGAGGGGGAATATGAACTGTAGTCTGAGAGGATATTAAAATAGGAAAGTAAATATTCACCAAGTGGCCAAGTTTCAAAATTTAAAATTTTAGGATAGGAAGTAATTATTTGGCACTATGGTCCGAATTTATGAAATCAAAAATTTGACCTCATAAAGTTTTAAGAGTCAAAATTTGAAGAATGTAATCTAAAATAAATTGTACTATTAAAAAATAAATATCAAATTTAAATTTTAGACGTTACAAAAGAAAATTTAGAAGTATGTAGAAAAAAATAAATGATATGCTTGAATTATCTGTAGAGATTTATTTAGAAAGGAATTATACGAGAACTTAATGTTAATACAAGAAAATTATTACATAATTAATTAGAAGGTTATGCGATTAATAAATTAACATAGGGATATTATTTAGATAATAGTGGTAAAAATATTACACGATTATTAAGAGTTTTACACGTTACTACAAAATATAGATGCAATACAAATGCAGTGGGTAAAATGGTAAGGATGGCTATTTGTAACTTGTGAAGATCATCATATATTCTCTACTTGTAATCATCCATTGCTAGAGGATCCAACTCTTCACTCGTACTCCAAATTAATCTACATATATTATTCAATTGTTTCAAACTACATGATCCTTGTAAGGTTGTATAGTGATTTTTTTATATCTATCCATTATTTGAATTAGGATTTTCTTGGTGGTTTCTGTGGCAAAACATACATACAAAGCTATTATAGTCAAGATGATAATAAAATTGTAGATTAGAGAGATATATAGTGAACTTACAACGAAAGTATCATTTAGAATGTTTAGACAAACATAGTAACTTTTACGAAAATTATTGTCACTTATTGACCTAAACACTTGGCAATGATTACCGCAAGTGCACATAGGACGCTCCCACAATGGAGGTAGTGTAATAGGTTATAGGCTACAATCTGACCATTCGGCTCGCCGATGTCGTTCGTACTCCTCCTTCCTTCTTATATACTGTTTGTTTGAATCTGAGAGGAAAAAACCAATGCCCCTCAGAGAACCAACGGTTATGGTCAAATATTGGATTTTTTTACATCTTTTCATGGATCTAGCAAATAAAATATTAATTTGAAGAAAATGTTGTGATAAGGAATAGCTAAAAAATAGAGACATAATCTATATCTCATGAGAATAGTTTGGACATTAGAAAAATCACCTCTTATAAGTGTTGGGGTCTTGGAATATCATAAGCTAGCATCGATCACCACATATACATGACGGACAGTCACAACAAGGTGGAATTAGATAAACAAAAAGATCTCTTCACCAATCCGGATCCTCAATGAAAGTATATTTAGCAACCATTGTTCTTTGATGCAATAGGAGATAGAGCAAACAGATAGTGTGGGATTTGTAAGGGTATCAATGGGCAGAAAATTTGAGATTATCGTGCATACAAAGATCTTATATAACATATGTTTATTAAGTGTGGAAGATAAGACTAAAAGCGTTAAAAATACCGTGACATTTATGCGCAGGAAGTGCCCTAGCCTTAAAAATTCCTTTAAACACAATATAGCATTAACATGATGAAAGTTGGCTATTAGGTTGTGTTGAAAGTGACATGATGGTCACTCGCTAAAAGTTGGCCAGCATCAGTTAGCGGTTATTGTAACTAAGCAATCATGAGCGCACAAGAAAGAGTAAAGGCGCCAGAAGTTGTTTGTTATATGCTACCGGTAGCCATGCGCACACAATAAAAAGTGAAAGTGATGTGGCATTAACACATAGTAAATGTTGTAGGTACATAAAGCCGAAACAATGAATTTTAAGTAATATAAATAGTAAGTACAGTTAGCACAGTGTACTATTGACTCGTTGCTTGGCCTCTACCCTCTTTGTCATTCTCCCCAGTGCTCGTATGTGACCTTGGGAGTAGGTGAGGTAATCGACTAGGATGCCACGGCTATTGTAGACCTACTACACTAGAGTCGAAGCGGGCAGCTCCTATGTGTGCAATGGTGAAGCTCCTACTAGTTGGAAGAAGCTGAACACATCCTAATTTTTTGTGACGTCATCATGGTCAAAGAAGTCATACGACCATCCAGAGGTGTCTTGCGTAGATCTGCCCACAATTGCGAACATCTATAGCGGTGTAGCCTAAAACCGTATGACAAAAATGGTTAAGCAATGCAAACTAGAATTCCACGAATCGAATGGGAATTTACACCATGCGACAAACCTAAAAACCCTCACGGGGCAATCAGGGGAGCATGAGGTCCTTGTGTTGACGTCATTGCTCCCCATGTCGACGTCCTTACTATAGAGGAAGCAAGATATAGCATAGCGAATGCTGTAAAAAGTATAATTTATTAACAGCACCATCAAACGGTAAGAATAAAATATTGTATTTGAGTGGTAGATAGCCAAAATTACCTGTGGGTTGCGTTGTTGGATGGCGAACTCCTGTTGCAACCATCACTACGTGAGGAACCACATCGGCAGCATGATAGGTGAGAGCACGGAGGACAATGCACATTATCTTGTGCATCTTATCGAAGGTAATTCTCTACTTGTCGTCTGTTAACACAATCTCGACCTCCAACTATCAACACAAAGAGTCAAGCTCACCTTCAACCTAGCGCACAACGTCGACCTGTTTAAAATGACATGTCATACATAAGAGGCAAATCATATTTAAATGAGATATGAAAAATTGATTGACTCACATCATCAAAGCTCTCCTTGTCGTCGTGCCTAGGTGGTATGCATCTCGCACATTGGCTAGGTGTGGCTGCGGAGCATTAGGAGTGAATGCCATGTGTCCCATATTTTTGTTGGATACAAAATATAAAAAACATGAGATTTTAAAGCTATATAAGACCCCGCAATACTGAAACCAACTACCTTGTTATTCTACCTATACAAGATAGTTTACTTTCTAAAATACAACGACATAAAATTAGGGTCTAGTATTCGATATTCAAACCTTAAGATTATAAAATAAAAACATGGCTTGTGGAATAGCCTTGTCTTTTGGCACAAGCACAAGTAGATCTTGTGGTCCTTCAGGACACACTCCTATATAAATTTCTTATGTTAAATTCTACAATTGGTCTTATTAGCACATAAGATTTTGAATTTGTACTACTGTGTATGTGGCCTTTTACGATTTTTTCTAAGTACTTTGTCATCACTATGCCAAAGAAACTATCATTGTATGTCATAGAGTGACTGACTGCTTTGTCCTGATTTCTAAAATACTTGCATATTTCATGCATGATAAACTCAACAGTGCCAACAAACGGTAGCCTTCTTACACCACGCATTACCCAATTATAAACCTCAGCTAAATTATTGGTCATTATAACAAACCTAATACTACCATCATCATACAATAAGAAACATTTCTCCTTTAGATCATTCTCGACTCAGTTCAAAAATTTTCTAAACTAGTATGTCGACCTACTTCTAATACTATGATCATCACCAGAAGTGGTCCTAAAACTTCTAGAGCCTTGTTATCTATATGCGCTAGTCTTCTAGACTGCTCATCTGTTTGTTCGTTGTCAGCTTGTCCAACCTTCTTTAAAGCTCATTGAATTTTTATGTTAATTCTATGCACAAAAACTATTTAAAAGATATATAAGGTATTTATTCTTGAACTGATTGTAGAAATTAGCATCCATATAACGCATCGACCATTTGCTCCAAACATTTGACCACTCTTATGCATATCCCTTCTTCACGTTGCCATCCCTCAAATACTTAATAGCCTAGAGAAGGCCAACACGATGGTCATATATAAGATATACACCTAGACTCATACACACAACTGCATCATTTAACCACTTCAGAAACTAGTACTAGCTTGTAGTGTTCTTGCTCTCAACGAAAATGAAAGCCATGAGTAACATTTGATTATTCTTATCAACTTCAACTGCCACTAATATCTGTCTTTGTACTTTCTAGTCAAGAATGTCCCGTCAATACAGAGAATGAGACGACAATGCACACACTTAACACGAAGAAAGCTCATTGAAGCATACTCTGCTGAGGATGGTCAACTAATAGGAGTGATTTGAAGTTGTAGTAGCTCTCTACATTACTCTGAAGAATGCAAGTTAGAATACGAGAAAAAATATCATATGAAGCTTTAAATGTGCCAAACCTCATCTTCACAATATTTTGTTTCATTCTCCATGGCTTTGCGTAGGTAATTGTGTACTTAAATTTATCATCAATGTGCTTGATAATTGACCTTATTTAGTACTCTAGGTTTTGTACAATATCATAGTATATCTCTATTGCAACAAATACAAATGCTATGTTTCTGTGGTATTTTTAACCTCTTGTAAATGATAATCATACTCGGTGATGATTGACACATTCCAATAATTCTTTCATGTACTCTTGAATGCATGCCCTCTGCATAGACACTTATAATATGAGTTTACGCACTTCACTTTATAGACTGACTTGCTTGATTTCATGACTTAGAACTTCCTCCAAAATAATACCACCTAGTGCTTAACTGCTTCTGCCAATTCCTTTTTTAATACATACTTAGCCTTATGAACGATCATGTTCTCCTTGTAATCCAAGCTTGTGATGTCCCTAAGAAATAACAAATTCATAGAAGTCCTCGTTAGACAATTGTAAATCATTTACATTACCACCCTTCTCGTCCAACAATTTATCATCTTTTGTATACTCGTTATCAGAATCTTTCCTATCCAATACCTTAACAGTGGTATTGTTTCTCTCTTCCTCATCCACCAATCCTCTAGGCTCTCTATCTTCTCCTCTCCTCTCCCTTCTTCATATTCTTGGTATTCTAACTCATTTTCCTCCACTATTTTAGCATTGCCTTTTATTATACTTAGACCCTCTTCGTCTTGTACGATCATTAAAATAGTGTTGTATTTCTTATACACTGACATAAGAATGCTAGGTACCCAACCATATTATAATACATTCTCCAAGTAGCATTGAAATCCATCAGCATCAATTTTTAGAAAAAAACCTTTAGTTGCCTGGCTAAGTATGACATATACGGTTATTGAGCTGACCTAGGGTTAACTCAAAAGCCTTGTATTAACTAGTTGTACACTGCTAAAAAATTTCTCTGAACTAGTATTTTAATGTTTTTAAGGTTTGAGCTGAACTCTAAAAGATCTACACCATATGGACCATATATAGCATTTTCTTGATGGTAATATAACCAAAATATCATTTTATTAGCCATATTTATTCATGAAAAATAGAGTTTAACTAAATAAGAAATTAATCATCATATCTATTACCATGCATTCGATATTTTAACACCGATATGTCTTCAAACATTATAAATGAGACTATATACTGATCAAGGAACGAAACTAACAAATCACGAATCTAGAAATAAAACTATTCACAAATCTAGAACAATACTACACATACTATTCTATTTTATCAAATATAGCAAAAGGGTATAAATATTTTATATCCATAAGCCAAAAGGGCTTAGCCCCTTCCCATCACCTTCCCTCAACCATCTTTTTCCTTGCTTCTTTTTTTTATTAAACTGAATTTTTAGCCAACTGGTAGAGGTCTTATAGCTAGCTGCCCTGAAAAACATGCTAACAGGACCAAAGGGTATGCCTCCCTCTCCTCTTACGTGCAAAACTAGTAATTTACAGGTGACCTCCTAGGACAGAAAAAACGTCCCAACAGAGATCAAGAGGATCGCTTGTAAAAATAGCAGACATCCTCATTCCTTGCACACATTGCTGTGGCATTTTGTTGGTGGTCCCCTACTGTAAAAAAATGTTCTTGGCTAAGGCAACAAGTGATTTGTCTCTAAATTTTCTAGTTCTACTGGCCCATCGATAACGGGGGTTAACGGGCATTTGTAACATCAAATTTAAAGCTATTTAGATAGGCGCCTTTTTTATATAAAAAAACATTTCAAAGGACTTTTGGTATAATATGTAAATTTTTGAAACAAATATATATATATATTGTAAATACTTTAATAAAAATATATAAATAAAAAAAAATGGCCGCACGATCGTGGGACATAGGCGTGGCGGAGATGAAGACGCAGCCTGTTCAATTGGGCCGGGGTGTGATTGCCACTAACCTACAAGACACGTTATTGAGCCGAAAAGGGGCGGAACGTGGATTACGGCGAACGTGTGTCCCGTATTATTTCGGCTGGGCAGAGCCTACGACCCATGTGAGTTGGGCTTCACGCAACAGCCCATTTACCATCTCGGCCTTTCGGTCGTGTCGTTTAAGCCATATCAGGCCCACGAGACTCTGGTCTTCATTCCGATGTGGTGTACCGCCTCTCAAAAAAGAAGAAGATGTGGTGTACCGGTGTAACCACGTGTGAGATCGGAAGGACGGAGATGATTCACAGGGGTCGATGCGAACGCTGCCGGCGACTTTTGCACGTCGGGCGGTGAGTTGGTAATTCACCATCTCCTCGGGAAAGTCCGTGTGACAGAGCACTTGGATTCTTCCTGCGCGCGCCCGGCCGCGCGCCCTCATGCATGTGAACTTAGCTACCAGTTACCATAGCAGCATAGCTGCCGCTTGTTTGCCTGATCTCTCACCACGCCAAATCCTGGATTCTCTCTTGCATGGCGTGCCAACTTTGTCAACCAAACAAATCGAAAAAAAAAACGTAAACAGTTCCAGCTAATCATCCCCCTTGGGTGAGCATGTAGCAGCAGAGTACATGCAGAAGTGGCAGCGTGATCTTCTTACGGATCGAATAGAAGACGCGTAGGTGCAGATCGAGAAATGAGAATCATCTGCTTGTTTGCATGTTGGTAGTGTGCATGCAAGAAGCTACGAAGAAAGAAGGCGATCGCCGATCTGACGCAATTAATTGGAGCTGAATGTGCATTGTACCTGCGCCATTCGCGCTGCAGCGTGGGCCCTGAGGAGCAGCAAAAATTCCATGCCGGTGCTCCCGCCCGGCCGCTGCTATTTAAGATCACCGCATTTGCTCATAGTTACCACTGTCGCTGAGTACATTGCAGCAGCTTGTCTAGCTAGTGCCACCTGCAAAATTCATGGAGATATGCAAGCAATTACCGAGCATTGTGCTGCTCGTCGTCGTCGCCGCGGCGTCGTGCTTCGCGCCGACGACGGCGGGCTGGTCCAAGGGCATGGCCACGTTCTACGGCGGCAGCGACGCCTCCGGGACGATGGGTACGCAATGGCAGCTCCGAACCACCAGTAGGTACAGTTCACTGCAGAGTTCAGAATGGTTACTAACACAGGTATAATCGACCATGCATGCAGGTGGCGCGTGTGGGTACGGGGACCTGTACTGGTCGGGGTACGGGACGAACACGGCGGCGCTGAGCTCGGCGCTGTTCAACGACGGCGCATCGTGCGGGCGGTGCTACCAGATCGCGTGCGACTACCAGTCCGACCCGCGGTGGTGCCTGCAGGGGAGGACGGTGACCGTCACCGGGACCAACCTGTGCCCACCCAACTACGCCCTCTCCAGCAACGACGGCGGCTGGTGTAACCCGCCGCGCACGCACTTCGACATGGCCGAGCCCGCTTGGCTCCAGATCGGCATCTTCAAGGCCGGCATCGTGCCGGTGCTGTACCAAAGGTATAATAACATTGGACGGTTTGATCCTCCATGATAATCAAGTCAACCAATGCTATTAACAATTCGCTAATCATCACAACAATCTCTGATTCTTTGTGCACGTACGCAGGGTGCCGTGCGTGAAGCAGGGAGGGGTGAGGTTCACTATGGGAGGGTTCAACTACTTCGAGCTGGTGCTGATCACGAACGTGGCCGGGAGCGGGTCGATCCAGTCGGTGTGGGTGAAGGGGGCGAACACGAGAAGGATGCCGATGAACAGGAACTGGCGCAAATTGGCAGTCGCTCGCCGGGCTCGTCGGCCAGACGCTCACCTTCGGCGTCACCTCCACTGGCGGCCAGACCGTCGTGTTCCAGGACATCGTGCCGTCGTGGTGGAAGTTCGGCCAGTCATTCACCTCCAACCTCCAGTTCTCCTACTGATCACAGATAGCTTGCAACTGATTAAAGCCAAGGCTAGCTAGGTGCAGATCCAGTGTAACAAGGCCGTTGATTGAAGAAACAAACCTAGTGATTGTCGAATAACGATGGGCAAGAAGCTCCTGGAGAGACTGAAATAGTCATGTGTTGTGTATAGTGGTACACAGGTCCATTGTATTATTGCTCGAAGTTGGTGACCGATCTGTCATTCGTTATGTACGTAGATAATGTTAAAGATTACATTCTTGATGTATATTGTTTCCACTGGAAAATGAAATTGTATGGGAGTTTCATGAGTTATGTGGTTCGACTTGATCTAATTGATCAATCGATTCCCGGCGCACGCATCAAATGCAACTGGTACCGATTATTTTCTGACCAAGTTCTGTTTTGAATGCAGAATTACCCGATTCCTTTGGTGCAAATTGAGATGATTGATGCCTGTAAAAATCTTGTAATTAAAACTCCTATGTTACAAGGAAGAACCAACTATGCACCATACATCTGATACCAAGTGGTGGTTAGCACACCTCTTTGTTTTACATCGACACTGTCATTGTCTAATTAGACGCCAAAATATGGCTTATTCCGTTCACTGCCGGGCCAGTATCCAATGCAAAATGCAGACTTCCTGTGAACTCGTATTTAGTAACTCTCTTTCTGACGATATCGACATAAAGACCAGCAGTCAATTGGATATGAATGAATGATGAATCGTATGAACATGGACACAGCCATGTAACACAAGTACACAACTAGTTCTTGCAGTGGCATCTTAGCATATGGTGCTTCTTTACCCAAAGAAATAAAACATTTTTCGTACACTCTGATAATCTAATTGGAAGGGAGACAAACGAAAGTCAGTTTACTAGCTAGCACTGCACAACTTGATGACAGCATTTTTCCTGCTTAAAAATGTGATCAATTTCAACGCCGTACCTGTGGCTAAATTATCTGCTGACTCTTTTTAGTCAGATTTCCAAATGATTAGGCATCTACGTACGCGCTGAGTTAATAAGCTGATCAGTTTGTTTATCCACTTCCTAGACATCTTCCATGTGCTGACAGTGCTGGCCCCCTCATGGCCTCATGTGGCACAGAATTTCCTTCCTACCAAGTATTTGCTAATTCCACATAGATGCTGATAAGCCATACACAGTTCATTCCAAATTATAGTTTTCTCCATAAATTATCAAACTAATATCTGAGTAGATCCATTTTATGCCGTCAAGTACGGATTACTGAGTGCAGGGTACATGCATGAAATGTATAATTTTTCCAGGTCATGCTTATCAGGAGAAAATGCTAAGCCGTGCTGATGATTGCCCAGCTTGCAACGTATCAATCACCTAACTGAACGCGCAGTTCCACCTCCGGGTTTTGGCTTCCGTTTTGCTTTCATGCATGTGAGCTTAGCTTGCGTAGTCACTGAGATATCGGCGGCATGTTCTCTGCAATTCCCTGCTCTTATATAAGCACTCCACGTTCACTGCAAAACCATCAGATTTCAGAATCTCCCTTTACCTGTTCACCTCCAGTTTACTGTAACCTATTGATTGAGTTGTGTTCTCTGCCCGTCTCAACGGAGATGAATACGATCTTATTCGTCACGTCGTTGTTCATCGCCGTGCTAGCAGCAACCGGATTCTCGACGGCGCAGGCTGCTGGAGCAAAGGGACGGCCACGTTCTACGGCGGCGCCGACGCCTCCGGCACGATGGGTACGTGAAACTCCTGACACAATCAAATATGAATCTGCCATTGCGTTCTCAGTGTTTTTGACGGAGGCTGGCTATCTGTGTGTGATTGTGTGCAGGTGGCGCGCGTGGGTACGGGAACCTGTGCACGGCGAGGTACGGCACGAACACGGCGGCGCTGAGCTCGGTGCTGTTCAACAATGGGTGGTCGTGCGGGCAGTGGTGCAGGGCGGGCGCCGCGGTGACCATCACGGCCACCGACCTGCGCCGCGGTGACCTGTCCCCAACAACGACGCCCTCACTTCGACATGGCCGAGCCCGCATGGCTCCAGATCGGCATCTACAAAGCCGGCATCATCCCTGTCCTCTACCAACAGTAAGTGTAATCTGTAACTAACAGTTCTTACTTATGTTTCAACACGTTAATTTGGACATGATTAACTTAGTAATTGGTGTGCGGGTGTAGGGTGAAGTGCTGGAGGCAGGGAGGGATCAGGTTCGCGATGGGAGGGTTCAGCTTCTTGGAGCTGGTGCTGGTGTCGAACGTGGCGGGGAGCGGGTCGGTGAGGTCGGTGTCGGTGAAGGAACTGGGGCGCCGCTGGCAGTGCAACTCGGGGCTCGTCGGCCAGGCGCTCTCCTTCGCCGTCACCTCCGCCGGCGGCCAGACGCTCTACGTCTACATCGTCGTGCCCGGCTGGTGGACCTTCGGCATGACCTTCACCAGCAACCAGCAGTTCAGCTATTTAGACATAGAATTTTCGTCTGCACTCTATGATCTCAAGTCGGGAAATTTGTTACTTATAATTAATTTTTTGGATTAATAAGAGAGTCAAAAGGTGGACTTTTCCTTTGCGTATGTGTGTGGGCAGGAGAAAAGGCCTGTCACCGCGAGGGAAATGTGGGCTGGGCCATCCACGTCCACGTTCTGCAAGTAGTGCTGCCTGTGCTGGGCTAGCGAATCCAGTGGCATTTACACATGTCCTTCTATTGGGCAAATTGATTACATGTGATTTATGGCCCATGATTAAGACGCAGATTTCCATCCTTAGGCCCAGGCCTTCAGCCCAAATCTACATAGACAAACTCATACTAGGCCTTCAGCTCATCGAGCTAGCTTGGAACTTGAAAGATGCATGCGCCAATTTCTGCGCGACACTCATCAAATAAGCTAGTTTAATTTACGATTTCAGTTCCAAGAAATCTCTTTGGACTTTCTTTCACAACAACTTGCACAATTAACATGTGTGAAGTGTGGGTGTCTTCCAGTGCCTGATTGCAACGTTTTTGCGGATGTACTGTGAGATGTTACCGTGGTCGGTCTCCACTTCCTATCAGTTCACCAAGTCAATTTCAGGCTTCTGTACGAAAACCACCTTGTATGGTTAAACTGGTAAATCCATCTGCTACGCTTTCAATAAATATTTTTTAGATGTACTCTTTTAAGAAGTCAGTGGACCAAAGGTCCAAAGCTACTCTAGCTAAAACTAACTTGCAGAAATTAAAAAAAAAGGGAACAGGAAGTCATGCCAAAGTCGATAATGCTTGAAGTTAATTAACACAAATATGTGCTCAACTTCCATATAAAAAGGAACTTAATAGATGGGGAATTGCTGTTATGCACATCCACCTGAATAAACTTGTACTATAATTAGCTGAGAACATAAACAGTTTGTCGTTGCATGATGTCGTTAGAGTAGCTACTTCAGTTGAAACTCGATAATAAAAGACGTACATTGTTATATACATAATGTATATTGTTCGTGCAGAAAATGATAAATTTGTTTTACATTACTCAACTAATTATGATTGCAATGGCGGGTGCAGATGTGAATCGAATGCCCAGAATGATCGATAAACGATTAGTTATGTGTGTTCAAAGAAGCAAGGTATAAAATCATTGCTAGTGTAGTGTCGATCGACCAACCAGTATTTCTGTGTATGTGCAGAATTTGTGTCACTGCGTATGCTGTTTAATTACTAATTGCACCAGAACTCATCAGAATAAGAAATTCATAAAGAAATGTAGTATTTTACTATTTTGATCATACGGTTCTTGTTGGTTGACCTTAAGCACTGAACAAGATAATTCAAATTATTTGACTATTTCAATGTCTAGCGCGCCAGTGGTTGGAAGAGAAGAAAAGTTGCGGCTGCCAAGGGTTCGAGGGAGTTGAGCCTCTCCCGTCTAGATTGAGAGTACTGAAAGGACAATTAATTAAGAAGTGAAATATTCCCGCTACTTCCTTTCCATTCCAACTACTCGCTTAGGCTGCCTTCGGCTGGGAGCAAAAGAGATTAATGAATGATTAATTAAATATTAGCTATTATAAATTAGAAAAATATATTAATATAATTTTAAAGCAAATTTTAGATATATATTTTTAAAAAACTTATTGTTTAGTAATTCAAGAAATGAGGAGAGTTTTCATTCTATCTATTATAAACGAATATGGAATTAGTCACTTTTATTAACAACTTTGAAATATCCAATACTAAATAAGAATTTTCGTGGAATGAATTTAGGTAGCCAATAAATGAGCAGACGCATATTTTGTGTGTGAAATATTTCCGACTGAGGAATTCATTTTTTATTGGTAAAATTGATATTTTAGATTGAGGAATTCATTTTTTATTGGTAAAATTGATATTTTACAGTTTGGTAGCCAGCAGCGGGGTTTTCAATTTCGGTTCAAAATTTCTGAAATTTCAGAAACCCCCCAGCACAAAACTATTTCACCCATTTTTTTGTGAATTAAGCAAAACTTAATCAAACTCGGCCATAATTTGTTCGTTACAAAATTTCAAAAAAATTGGTCTTCTTTTGTTTTTTGAGAGAAGCAGAGGATATAATTTCTTTTAGCCAAACAGAGTAAACAAGACAGGCATGCATAGTTAGAAAGATTGTATGGCGGCTAAAGTTCAGTTGTGCTATAGATTGCGTGGTGGCTAACAGAAACACTCGCGTGCATCCATGATCAGAGCATTTCTGTTCTTGCTGCGAACAACGACTTCTGTTCAGTTTTAACAATTCGACAGGAAGAATGCTAGAATACGATTTAAAATTTTTGATGGAGGAAACGGTAGAGCTTAGACCAGCAAAGCAATCATCATTACGCGTAAGTCAATCACTGGAGCCATGTGCATGCGATCGTTGGGACACTGATCGCATGTTTCAATAATGCATACGACAATCATTCCCTAGCTTGATATGTAATACATGCCTCTGCAGGCCTCTTAGATCGTATAATATATATGCACCACCATTGCCGCAGAAATTCCTCACCTCAAAATCCATTCATCACAAGTTCACAACAATAGCTAACTGCACAGGATCAAGCTAGCTGAGTCGTAGATAAGAGAAGAGATCATGGGGAACATTGTCCTGCAGCTGCTCGCTGTTCTTGCACTCTGCTTTGCACCGGCGAGATCCGACTGGCTCCCCAGCACCGCCGTAGAGACGGCTCCAGCACGATGGAGGTTGCCATCTCTTTGGAGTTTATCCAGTGAACTCTTTTAAGAAGATTGTAGAGGAGAATGATGTTTGATCGCGAGTGGCTCAGTGAACACCTAGCGATCGAGTATTATATAGATTGCCTCGTTGACGAGAAGATTTAGAGGTTTGATGATTTAAATAGTGATGTTAGGCTCGCTTCAACAAGAATTAAAAAACTAACATATTTTCAAATCTCGAGTGAAAAATCGTTTGTCATTTGCTTCATTTACTTTAAACAAGTTTACATACTAAAAATTATTTATACTAACACCATCCTATACTTTGTAAATTTAGCTTCTTTATGTATTTAGGCTGTGTTCGGCTACCCATTTTTTAAATATTTTATCTGTTTTTCATACGCGTGTTTCTCGAATTTGTATTTTTTAAAATTTTTATAAAAAATATTTTAAAAATTATATTAACATATCTTTTTATATAATCACATGTTAATCACATTCTTCGAGGGAGGAGGATTACCAACCCCTCCTCCAAACACAAGCTTTAGTTGAACAGATTTTAATTTACACTTCTGTATACTATTTATCCCCTCTAATCATTCTTCTTAATCCTACACATACCTGATCTGTGCATACTTTCAAATGCCTCATTGCAATGTTTTCGCGGATGTACTACGACTCTATAGATGCTACCGGCTGGTCTCCAGTCTCCATTTCCTATCAGTTCACTCAGTCAATTTCAAGCTTCTGTACAAAAACTTGTATGGTTAAACTGGTAATTAATTCCAGCTGCTGCACTTATAATAAATTTTCTCTTAGATGTATCAGGTATTCTTATAATAATTCGCAGGGCCTAATTAACAAAGCCAACCTGTCTAAAAAAACTTCACGAATTAAAATAAACCAAGGTACTCATGCCGAAGTCCATAATGCTTTAAGCTAATCATTCTATTCCAAGAATATGTGCTCAACTTCCATAGGAAAAAGGCACTTAAATAGAGGATGAATTGCTGTTATGAACGTCTGTCTGAAAAAGAACTGTACTATGATATGCTAAGAACATAAACGGTTTGCCGTTGCATGATTGTCGTTAGAGTAGTTACTTTAGTTGAAGCGTGCATGGTTATGTACTATTAATTAATTGATTAATATATATTGATGTCGCAAAAAAAAGAGATTAATATTGTTCTGTCGTACTCCACTTATGATTGCAATGGCGGATTCAGATTTCCTGTAAATCGGATGCCCAGAATGAACAAAACGGTTAGTTATGTGTTAAAGAAGCAAGGTATACAATACTTGCTAGCGTCCATCGACGTCCGTTGTGTATGTGCAGAATTTGTGCTCAGAGCGTATGAATTTGTGCACTAGAACTCATCAGCACAAGAAATTCATAAAGAAATTTACTCCATTAGATGGCACCGTTAATTTTTTAACATATGTTTAACCATTTATTTTATTTAAAAATTTTATATAAATATATAAATATAAGTCATGGCTAAAATATCTTTAGTAATAAACTAAATTATAATAAAATAAATAATAATTACGTATTTTTTTAATAAGACAGACGGTAAAAGTAAACGGATTTTACTATTTTGATCATACGATACGGTTCTTGTTAGTTGACCTGAACAATATAATGCAAATTATTTGACTATTTCAATGTCTAGCTCGCCAGTGGTTGGAAGAAAAAAAAAGAAATTACGGCTGCAAAGGGTTCAAGGGAGTTGGGCCTGTAGTTAGACAGTACGGAAAGGCCGATTAATTAAGTAGTGTAATACGGCTACAGAGTACTTCCTTTCCATTCCAACTGATCGCCTGTCCAATTAAGAACTTTGAATTATCTGATGCTAATTAAGAATTCCATGGAACGAATTTAGGTAGCCAAAAAATGAGCAGACGCATATATTTTTTTTGTGTGAAATGCTTATGTTTGAGGAATTCATTTCTGATCGGTAAAATTGATATCTTACAGTTTGGTACGTCAGCCAGAAGAGGTTATAATTTCTTTTGGTTTTTTGAGAGAGAACCAGAGGATATAATTTCGTTAGCTAAACAGAGTAAACAAGACATGTAGTGAGAAAGATTGCTAACATTCAGTTCAGCTATAGCTTGCGTGCTGGTTAGCAGAAAGATTCGCGTGCATCCATGATCAGAGCATTTTCTGTTGATCAGAACATTTCTGTTCTTGCTGCGCCCAACGACGTCTGTTCAGTTTTAAGCTTTTAACTACTCGACTGGAAGAACGCTAATATACGACTTATCATTTCTGATGGAGGAAACAGTAGAGCTTAGACCAGCAAACCAACCATAATTACGCGTAAGTCAATCTCTGGACGTTGCAGAGCCATGTGCATGCGATCGTTGGAACAGTGATCGCATGTTTCAATAATGCATACGACAGTCATTCCCTAGCTTGTTATGTACTAATCCATGCCTCTGCAAGCCTCCTAGATCATGCTATATAAGCACCACCATTGGTGCAGACATCCCTCACCTCCAAATCCAATTCATCATTCCGACAATATCTAGCTGCACAAGATCATATCAGGCTAGCTGAAGATCATGGAGAACATTGTCCTGCAGCTGCTCGCCGTTTTTGCACTCTGCTTTGCACCGGCGAGGTCGGACTGGTTCCCCGGCACCGCCACGTTCTACGGTGGCGCCGACGGCTCCGGCACGATGGGTACGTCGCCGTCGTCGTCTACCCCAGCCTCTGGCATCCCTTTTGTCATTTAACATTGTCAAGTCAACCATTATGCATGACAAATGCTGCATTCATGCATGCGTGTATGCAATACGCAATCTGAATATATTTATATATATCTCGCTGAATGCTTGAGAGCATTTGTGCTTTGCATGGACGACTAACCGGATGCATCGTGTCCGTATGCTTGTGCAGGTGGTGCGTGCGGGTATGGCAACCTGTACGACCAGGGCTACGGCATCAACAACGCGGCGCTGAGCACGGCGCTGTTCAACGGCGGCGCGTCGTGCGGGCAGTGCTACCTCATCATCTGCGACTACTCCAAGGCGCCCGATTGGTGCAAGCTCGGCAAGGCGATCACCGTGACGGCCACCAACTTCTGCCCGCCCAACTGGAACCTCCCCAGCGACAGCGGCGGCTGGTGCAACCCGCCACGCCCTCACTTCGACATGTCCCAACCCGCCTGGGAAAACATCGGCATCTACCAAGCCGGCATCGTTCCCATCCTCTACCAACAGTAAGCACATTGACTAACCAGACATATTAATTTGATCTCTATCTAAGATGAAGCAACAAAATTTAGCCATGAGCTTAATACGAGACCTTCTACGGTGCTTGCAAAATATGTGAGCCGTTGATTACCTTGAATCTAACGGTTTACAACACAAGGTACTTACAGAAAGGTTAAATTGACAATTTGCTATAGATTGTCACATCAAAGAATCAAAAGGCAAATAAGCAAATTCCATTGTTCTTGACGATATCCTGCTCGTATTATGGGACCTTTTTTTTTTTGCCAGTGGTTAGATTGTGAGACGCAGGGCCGGGTAGATTGATCGATTATATATTAACGAAACTAAGTAATATATCTAAATTATAGACCTCAATTATTGCGGACCATGAACAGATGATAACTAAGTAATAAATCAATACCGTGTATTTGATGGTAAAAATAAGTTGTATTGGTGAATTGCAGGGTGAAGTGCTGGAAGAGTGGAGGTGTGAGGTTTACCATCAACGGGTTCAACTACTTCGAGCTGGTGCTAGTGACGAACATGGCCGGGAGTGGGTCAGTCGCAAGAATGTCAGTGAAGGGATCCAGCACGGGGTGGATCCAGATGTCGAGGAACTGGGGCGCCAATTGGCAGTGCCTCGCCGGGTTAGCCGGTCAGGAGCTCAGCTTCACGATCACCTCCACCGGCGGCCAGACCATCGCCTTCGACAGCGTCGTGCCGGCGGGGTGGACGTTCGGCCAAACCTTCAGCACTTACAAGCAATTCGACTACTAAGCTAGGTTCAGACGTCAAGAGCATCTTCTGATCGATCGAGCATTCATTCTTTGTTTCATTTCTTAAAATTAGCTCGACCGCTAGCTCTATGATCGAGCTTTGTTTGGGATCATTCATTCGATTGTTCATTTGTTAATTGATGGATCTAAATTAAATTGTAAATCCATGGCAATCGTTAATTGATGTGAAGTTGTTACTGAAGAGCAGTTCTACCATATCAGTCAATTGATGGATGAAAATTAAATTGCAAATCCAAGGCAATCGTTAAATGATGTGAAGTTGTTACTGAAGAGCAGTTCCACCATCAGTCATTGCATACATCACGAAACGTATATCATATGCCTTTGACAACTGACAAGTCATATTCCTCGATGGAACAGCGTGGCAATTAAAGGCTAATAAGGCGATCGAACGAGAAAAACACGTCTACATTACATACGAAATTATATCGGCATCAAGCCATCAAATAATTCGGGATCCGTACTACACAAAAATTGACAGGAAGGCAGCGGTTGAGCTGATTCTGAAAGAAGCCCTTCGTATGGAGATCTTCAGTGGCGAAAAGATTCGTCAGGCTGCCAAACGAGACGAGCTGCATTCACAGACAGCGTCAGCTGCTGTCAGCAGCGACAGCTCTGGGGGAAAGCAACAAGAACTAATTGCAGCCGCATGCAATCCATCGACAAAAAAATCACGCACTCATCGATCGTGGGACGTGGCTACCTTGGTGATCAATCCAAAGGAGTAGGAGATTACCCAGCTAGGAGGGTGGACCTTATCCATTCAACAAGACATGTTAAGGACAAAGGAATGACAAAAAGATAAAAGGCCCTTGGATCATTAGATCCTCTATATAGTTTCTTAATTTTATTATATATATTCTTACATAGTATCAGAGCAGATCTAGATATCTTTAATGCGCTAGCATTCTCCTACTGGCGAGCCGACACTCTCTTTCCGTCGTCAACTTTCTTTCCGGTATTCCCTCTTTGCTCTCTAGTCTCGGCTCCTTCATCTTTCCGTCTCCTTCGCACACGGCTTTCTCCTTCTCCACCACCCTTTCTCATCCCTTGTTTCTCTATGTGACGAGGCGACGGTCTCCATTCGTCTTCTCGTCTCGGCTCACACTCGTCTTTGTCCTTTTTCTTGCCTCGGTGCATCTTTTCTCCTCCAACGCCGGCGCACCTCTGTGCTCATCGTCTCCATCGGCTAGACCCGTCCGTCCTTCATTGACTGGACTCGTCCGCTCTCCATCGGCTAGAACCCTCTCTTGGTTCCCGCTTTTTTGACATGCTCACCTGCTCCCGGACGCGAACCTTCTCCACTCGCGTCCGAGCCACTCCGACGTGTCCACGTGTCCACGAACATGAATCTCTGCCTCCCGGACGCGAACCTTCTCTCTTCGCGTCCGTCCCCTCTCCGAGTTTTCGCGTCCGCTCCACTCCTTTGCCTCCACGAGTTCAAGGACATGAAACTTCTCTTCACGGACGCGAATCTTCTTACGTCCGTGACCCACCCACTCTCTGACCTACCTACTCTGCCACCTACCTTTCCCTCAACTACTCCACATCGGTCAATCACTCTCCTGATCGGCCGATCTCCTTTCTCATCGATTTCTTCCTATCGGCCACCTACCCCTCATCGGTTCTTAACCTCATCAGCTTCTTGTGCCCGTTACCCTCTTGTCATGGCCACTGAGTCAGCTCTTAGCTCCGGCACCCTCCCAGTCGCCAAATCTATTCCAGCCCTCGGCGCCTCTAACCACATTTTGGGTACTACCTCGCCGATCTTCTCCCCACCCTACGCCGCTGTTAACGTGAAATCTCATGTTCCTATCTCTCTCGACCTCAACACCAACTACTCCAAGTGAGTATTTTTCTTCAAATCCCTCTGTAAAAAGTTTGGCCTTTGGTCACACATTAATGGCTCTGCTCCATCTCGACCCGATGATCCTTAGTGGGACATCGCCGAGTGCTGCGTGCGCAGCTGGTTGCTTGGCTCGTTCGATGACTCTGTCCTCGACCTTGCTATGGAGGACACCGACCCCACCGCCGGGATCTCTAGATGGCTATCGAGCGGCTCTTACTTACCAACAAGCAGCTGCGCGCCATCTTCTTACTCAATGAGTTCCACTCCATGGTATAAGGAGATTCTTCTGTCTCCTCGTACTGCCAATGTCTCAAAGTAAAGGCTGCCGTCCTTTACGATGTCGGTCACCCTATAGCCGACTCACAACTCGTTCTCGCCCTCCTGCGAGGCCTTAATCCACGCTTCTCCAACACTGTCGACGACATCGCCAACTCCACACCCCTTCTGTCGTTTGTCCAGGCTCATGACATGTTAGTTCTCAAAGAACTCCGTCTGGCCAATGACGAGAAGACCATAGTCCACACCGCCCTCCTCGCTGCAACCGATCATGGCTGCCGATCCTCATGTGCTGCCGCCACTTCTCACGGCTTTGGTGGCCATAGCCCTAATCATGGCAACATAGCCTGCACCGGTGGCAACGGCAAAGACAAGAGCAAGGGCAAGAACTGGCACGGTTTGATGCAATCACGACCTGCTCCAGTCCTTGTCCCATCTGCCGGTTCCACGGGTTCGTGGCTATGCTACAACCCCTGGGCACCCCAGCACCAGCCACGCAGTCCTATCGGCTGGCAACCAAGGATTCTCGGCACCCATTCTCAGGCCCACCTAGCATCGACTCCCACCCTACCGCCTCAGCCGATGCTCTCACCACCACCCACCTAGTTGGTTCCCTCATGGAACCAGACTGACCTCGTCGCCGCTCTCAACCAAATGACACTCTAACCCCAGCACCCTTAGGTGCTAGACTCTAGTGTATCCTCTCATATGGCGTCATCGGCTGGTATACTACGCTCTTGCCATCCTTCCTTCTCCCCCTTTGTCACCATCGGCCATGGCCACTCTCTTTCTGTCCAATGTCATGGTGACTCCTTTTTGTCTACATCCACAACTAACCTTCCACTTCGTAATATCCTCATAATCTAGTATCTGTTCACCAATTCACATGAGATAACAATTGCTCAATTAAATTTAATAATTTTGGTTTCTCTATGAAGGATATCCCAACCCGGCATCAGATCCTTCTCTGCAATAGTGGCAGTGACCTCTACACCATCCCTATTGCGCCTTTCACTCCACACACTAGTGTCGCTCTCTCCACTAACCTCTGGCATCTTTGCCTTGGCCATCCCGGGTCCGACGCTGTTGCCAACCTCCATCGTAGCGCCTTCATCCAGTGTACCCACAGCAGCTCCACCATTTGCCACTCGTGTCAACTTGGTAAACACGTGCGACTGCCCTTTTCAAATTATATGTCTTGTACCTCGTGACCTTTTGAGCTAATATATTGTGATATATGGACTTCTCCGATTAAAAGTGTCTCTGGTAATCAGTATTATCTTGCAATATTTGATGATTATACACACTATTGCTGGACTTTTCCACTCACCAGTAAGTCCGAAGTCGCCTCCCACCTAACTAACTTCACAAACTACATCTCTAACCAATTCAACCTCTTCATCAAAGCTCTACAAGCTGATAACGGTACGGAGTTTGTCAACCGTACTGTTCAAACCTTCCTTACCTCCCAGGGCATCCATCTACGCCTCTTCTGCCCCTACACCTCTCCCCAGAATAGTAAGGCCGAACGCCTACTTCGCACACTTAATAACATAAGTCGCACAATGCTACTTCATGCCCACCTAGCTGCAACTTACTGGGCTGAAGCACTAACCACTGCGACTTACCTCCTCAATCTGCGCCCTTGCTCTTCCGTTCGTCACCATGTTCCATACACCCTTCTGTACCGCACGATGCCTGACTACTCCCACCTACGCGTTTTTGGGTGCCTCTGCTACCCTAATCTCATCGCCACTGCTCCTCACAAACTTGCTCCCCGCTCCACCACCTGCATTCTCCTCGGATATCTCTCATCTCACAAGGGATACCGATGTCTCGATCTCTCCACCCACCGGGTCATTGTCTCTCTCCATGTTGTTTTTGATGAGACCTGCTTCTCCTTCGGTCTACTTAATCGCAGATCCTCATCTAGCGATCTCGACTTCCTCCTTACCAACACCATGCCATCCTGGTCTCCTCCACCAATCTCACCCTCGGCCCCTTCATTGGCCGATCCTGAGGACTTACTGTTCAGCTATCCCACTACTCTTCGGTTCAAACCCCATCGACCCCACCATACTTATTGGCTCCAGCTGATCCTGTCTCCTTTTCATCGGACACCTCAACCTCATCGGCTCATAACCACCCATCGGACCTTCTGCCTTTATCGGCTCCCCCCTCCCTATCGGCTGCTCCACCTCCATCGAACCGACCAAACCGATCGGCCCATACACCTCTATCGACTTAGGCCGATCTAGTTCAGCCCTTTTCTCTCACATACAATTATCGATCCCGAGCCGATGACGCCCCTCCCTACCCAGTCCCCAACCTACCTACCACGCTCCCATCGGCTCTCGTCCCCTCCACATCTCACATGGTTACCCGGTCTCAAACCGGGTCCCTCCACCCCACTAAGCGCTACGGCCTCTCCGCAGTCCATTGTACTATCTCGCCCATCCCGATGACTTCTCGTTCCACCCTGGCCGATCCTCAGTGGCACGTGGTCATGCCCGATAAGTACAAGGTTCTCATGGACAACGAGACCTGGCGTCTCGTCCCTTGTACTCCCGGTGCCAATGTTGTGACCGGTAAGTAGATCTTTAAAAACAAGTTCCACGTCGATGGCTCACTTGCCTGTCACAAGGCACGCAGGGTAGTTCAGGGTTTCACCCAACGTCTCGGTGTCAATTACGACGAGACCTTCAGTCCCGTCATCAAACCCGCCACCATCTAGGTCGTTCTCACTCTGGCTGCCTCGCACTCTTGGCCGATCCACCAGCTCGACGTGAAGAACGCCTTTTTCACGGTCATCTGATGGAAACGGTCTACTGCCAGCAGCCTCCAGGCTTCGTCGATCCCTCTCGTTCCGACGATGTCTGCCTACTTCAGCGCTCCCTCTACGGCCTCAAACAAGCTCCTCGGGCCTGGTACCAGCGCTTTGCTGCCTACCTTCGGCACATCGGCTTTGTGGTCTCCGTGTCCGATAGCTCTCTCTTCACCCTTCATATCGACAACGCCACCGCCTATCTCCTCTACATCAATGACATTGTTCTTACAGCGTCCTCGTCGTCCCTTCTACGCCAGATCATGGCTTGACTCCACTCCGAGTTCGCCATGATCGATCTTGGTCCTCTCCATCACTTTCTTGGTATCTCTGTCACCCGCTCTTCTCACGAGCTCTTCTTTTTCCAGTGCCAGTACACCATCGATCTCCTCCAACGTGCGGGCATGGCCGAATATCACCCCACGGCCACTCCGGTCGACATTCGCGCCAAACTCTCCACTGTTGATGACTCACTCGTCGCCGATTCCTCTCAGTACCGGAGTCTTGCTGGTGCTCTCCAATACCTCACCCTAACACGGCCCGACCTCACCTACGCCATCTAGCAAGTGTGCCTCTTCATGCATGCTCCGCGCGAATCTCACCTCACGCTGCTCAAGTGTATCCTTTGCTACGTGAAGGGCACACTCTCCAGTTGGCTGCACCTCGGTTTTAGCCTCATCGACTCTCTCACCGCGTATTCCGACACGGACTGGGCAGGCTGCCTCAACTCTCAACGCTCCATATCCAGCTATTGTGTCTTTCTTAACAACACTCTAGCCTCCTGGTCCTCAAAACGCCAGACTACAGTCTCTCGGTCTAGCATCGAAGTCGAGTATCGCGTCGTTGCCCACTCCGTCGCCGAGTGTTGCTAGCTTCGCCAGCTTCTCCAGGAGATCCGTGTATCTATCTCCTCTGCGACTGTCGTTTACTGTGACAATGTCAGTGTCGTCTACATAACCGCCAACCCGATTCATCTTCGACGCACGAAGCACATAGAGATAGACATTCATTTCGTCCGTGACAAGATCACAGTTCGGGTGCTTCATATACTATCGGCGTACCAGTTCGTTGATATTATGATCAAAGGCCTTTCCACACCTTTGTTCATCAGTTTTCGGTCCAGTCTTTGTGTCCGTTCTCCTTTCGCTACGACTGCAAGGAGTATTAGATCACTGGACCATTAATCTATATATATATAGACCCGATCCCTTCTTATAGAGTTTGGGGTTTACACATTCTTACACCAAATTATCCTGTAACAGCGTGTATTTTGCTATCCTGTTACTTGTATTTCACACTTCTCCATTCAGATCATGTTCGCATGTTTTCGTATTTCTGCTCCTTTTCATCCCTGTTTACAAAAACGATCACTTAATTTGATTTCACCAAAAAATCCTGCCGTCCTGATTATATTTATATGGGCAAAATATGCATAATGCATCTGGAGTAAAACGCAAAGGCATCTCAAAATTCTCGTTAGCATCTTCATACATCATTAGTTGAAAAGGCAGCAGCACAAGAATATGTTCAGATTCACTAGGCTACTTCGTTTTCAAAAACTAAGGAGCTGGACGGTGAGGTTGTCGGAATCCGGTAGGACGGCGAAGGGATGAGGTGGTCGGAATCCGGTAGAGGGGCGGCCGGAAAAAGATGGGCGGTTGCCGGTGCCGGTGCGTCCCAGCCGACTCCGACCACCGGTGGATTTTGCCATTTCCCAACCACGAAAGGTCGCAATCAGTATTTACTTTTCCACGACGTGAATCCTCCGCGAAATCCCTGCCGTCGATCCGGCATCGGACAGTCTTCGCGTGCTATCGGGAAAGGGCCCACCTGACACCTACAAGTCCGCAGCCAGGTGGGGCCCACGTGCCCGCTCGACCGCGCGGCCAGGGGTCTCCGAGCGGACGCCAGCGCGAGCGGCTTTAGAGCGGCGCGGGGCGGGGCCCCCCCGGAGCAGGGATCGTGGCCGTCCGTGTCGATCGGACGGTGGAGGGAGGCGTGAACGGGTGTTCGCTGCGGACTCGTCCCGTTTTGAGCCCCACCGGGAAAGGGAGGGATCCCCTCCTCTGCGTCCATCCGTCCGCCCCGTGGCAAGGGAACGGAAGGGAAGGGGAAGAGAGAGCAGCGAACGACGAAGGCATCCGCCGCCGCCGCCGCCGCCGCGCCACCGCCCGCCCGGCTCCCGTTTATCCCGTCCCCGATCCGATCGTCGCCGGGCTCCCCCCCGCGCGCGCGCGCGGCAATATTTGGAACCCCGAAGCCCTCGCCGCCGATCGCCTCATGCCGTGCTGAGCGTGAGCGCCTACCGATCCCCCACCGCCACCGCCGTCGCCGCCGCAGCAGTTCGTGCCGTATCCTCACCGGTGTTTCCAGCGGGCGGGAGGGCCACCGGTTTATTGGATAGAGGCCTGTGGGTGATGGCTTCCAACGGTGACCAGCATGCGGCGGCCCACGCTGGCGACGCGACGCCGGCTCCGATCGATAGCCCCCCCGCCGGGAAGAAGGCGGCTGCAGCGGCCGCCTGGAAGCGCCCTGGGAACGGGGTGGTGCCGGTCGTGGTGGCGCCTGGGAGCCTCATCATGGACGCCGACTCCTGGCCGGCGCTGCCCGGGTTGGCGTCTCCCCCGCCGCTGACGCCGCCTAAGGCGGCTCCTCCACTGTCCGCTGTGAGTGTTCGATCCAGTTGATAGTAGAGTATGATATTGAAATTTATTGCCGTTTGATGGATTAGGTTTTTCCGTTGGGGAATCCTCTCAGGAGGCGGTGATCCCACCGGTCACTTTGGGCAGTTCCGGCGCTCCGGATGCTCATCCTGATCATGAAACACCGGTGCGCAATCCACCGGCCCGGCGTGCACTGGTGATCCCTGCGGGGGATGGGCTGCACAAGCGTTCTCCTGGCTCAGAGCCATCCCCAGTCTACACCCCTAATGCCAGGAGCAATGGAGGCGTTGATCACCACCAGAATGGTCGTTATGGTTCCCATCCCCATGGCCGAGGTGGTAGCTATGGTGGAGGAAGCAGGAGGGGCAATGGTGGAGGTGGGGGTCGGCGCGGACAGGAGCACCATGGTGGTCTTGATTGGCAACGGCGTGGCGGTGGCCGCAGGGATGGACATGGGCCTGCTCACCAGCAGCGTGGTCACCAGCCATCTTACATAAGGGCTCCTCTGGTTGTTGTGACGGCAGCACCTCCTCCGCCACTACCATTTGTTAACCCTGCTACTCCACAAACACCACCTTATGGAGCTCCCATTGGCTTTTCTGGTATGCTATGCATCTATTTTATGATATCATAGAGTTGTTCTATCGTTATGTCACCTTAATTTGCTTGATCTCAAATAGCAGAGATAGCACCTCATGTCTACTATTTTGCACCCACCTCGGAAGGTGTTCAAGCACTGCCTTTTGTCCCTCACCCAGCAAGCCCTCCAGCTATGTTAATTTCTCAATTTGAACCTCTTCGAGTGGAACTGCTGAGGCAGATAGAGTACTACTTTAGGTAGTTTTATGCCTACACTTACAGGAAATACATTTTTTCCATACATTGCTGAGGTCAATTTAGTAAATCACTTTTTCATTTTTTGCAGTGATGACAATCTGTGCAAAGACATATTCTTGAGGCAGCATATGGATGACCAGGGTTGGGTTCCATTATCCCTGATTGCGGGATTTAATCAGGTCAGTGATCTCACTATTATAGAAGAATTGGTAATGAACTTCACTTCGTTGCTTTTATCGATCAGTTTAATGATAAACTTACCAACTGTCTGCAAGGTTCTGCTCACTTTCTGTAGTTAGTTGCTTGCTGTCACCAAATAAGAGACACAAAGAACTTTTTTTTCTTATTACTTATATTATATCTTCCTCCTTGGTTGCCTGAATGTGTGAGAAGCTGCATGAACATTTATGCAAGAATGGTATCATCACGGAGCTGCCATACTTAGATATTAGTCAAAATTTCTGAGAACTAATATCCTGTGTGTACTATGGGTATGACAACAAACATGCAATTGTTTCTCTTATTTTTAATCTGAAAACATGCAATTGGTCATGCATTTTAGTTGTGTCAACAACGATGATGGAAGAGACCTCAATCTATATATAGTTGTATACCCATAAGTTTTTATGGATTTGGTGATGGGGTTTGTTTTCCCCTCAGGTTACTTTATCCAAATGCCAAGACTGTTTTTTGGGCTGTTCTGCTTTCGATTACACATTTCCTAACTTTATATTCATTTCATTATAATGGTTTTGTGGCCTTTAATGCACCATGCACAAAAGACTTCTAAGTTTTTCTATTATTTTATGCATTTGTCACCTTGGTCTAAATAAGTGGATTGCTAGATTTTTTTGGTATTCTGCAACAATAAGACTGAAACATTGCAAAAATATAATTTCTGCACAATGTGAACAAAAGGCAATTTGCCATCTGCCTCTGCACCATGGTAATTAAAAGCTTAAATTCCAAGAGAATGACAAGGTCTGGAGACTGGAATCTTGTAGTTGATTCCCATGATTTATTACAAGTCTTAATATATTTTTTTCCAAAATAACAACCAGGAGTTATTTTTGCACTCAACTGTCCGATAGGTTGGCTAGTCATAAGCAGGGAAAAGAGAGAAACTATCAATCGGAATGGATAAACAACTGTAGAAAAGAGACAAAAATGGTAGAGGCTGGCCGAAGAGTGAAAAGGTTCTTACAAGCACTAATGTTGTAGTAAGGCAACTACACAATATGAATGTTTTGTGATTCATATGGTTAGGATAATGAAATTAGAATGTTGAATATTTGAAGATGCCCTTAGTTTTTTTTTTGTTTTGCACCGACATAGGACATGACATTATATGGAATTGTAGACAGTGATATTTAACATGACTATGCATGGAGGATTAAAAAAAAGGAGAAAACCTATTTATGGCATATATGCATGTTCCTGCCAAATGATAATATAAATATTCATAAGGCAACTTTATCCAGAAATCAAAATAGATATTTTGCTTCTTTTACAACTGTGACTAATTCTTGCCTATATTGTTTCATTCAGATCAAAAGGCTGACTAATAATGTACAGTTCATCTTGGAAACAGTCCTGCAATCTACTGTGGTGGAAGTACAGGTGATCTTTAATTGTCATAATTTACCATTGAAATAATTTCATGTTTGAGTTTTACACAGACTTTTCTGCCACATAAAATGCTATAATTTATAAATATGTAAGTAATATGCATGTTCTACTATGTCAAAACAATGAAGAGTTTTTGAAGTATTTAAACTTGTCCCAGCGCTTACCATTACAGATTTTCTCTTCACTAGATGTTTCAAATAGACTATGCCTAAATGGCTTGGTATCCCAAAAATCTAGCTTGCATAAAAGGAACATTCTAGGGAAATATTTTTGATTTTTGATCTTTAACATGGTATTTAGTTTCAATTTGTAATGCTATACTTGGTTGATGATATTGAAAAAGACATTACGTAGATTCAAGGCTTTTGTTTCAAAGCTTGTCGGCCTTATATTACAACCAACTTTATAGCTCTTTATGCTATTATCTTCATGGTATCTTAGTTTGCATATCTACCTTTGATTAATGCCAACTAGGCAACTCTTGGCTTATATCTGCAGAGCATCTTAGCTTTTATTCTCTCCTTAACCTACAACCACCTAGGTAGGAATATTGAAGTAGACTGGAGTGCATGCCCAACTTGAGTCGAGTTCCATCATCGTAAAATCTTACTCCAATCTTGTATGTACATTGGATCTGAATCTACATGTTGAAATTTGTGCACCAGAACACTTGCGTTAGCTTGGACATCTACAGTTCTACACTCAGGCAAAGTAAATCCACCATTGATTGATGAATAGTATGTTTAACACCCTAGAGGATCTCTCATGCCAGGAAGCAAGCCTTTTCTATTTCTTCCTCCCATTCCTTAAGGGAGAACTTCAAATGAATTGAGTGCTACTTTACTAAGTTTTACTTGCAAAGTTCCTTTGGTTAAAACCTAACAATGTGTTGCCTACATCTGTACTCTTAGTTAGTTGATTAGCCACTAGGTAAAATGAACATATTGGAAGTTTGAACGTAATACTAGAAACATATTACGAGGAGAATCTTATCTGCTGATAGCAAACAAGTTGATAATAGGTCTATTTAGTAATGATCTTAAGCTAGCCATTAGTATTCCTGTAGGTTGGAATTGTGATAGCTTGACAGCACTGGCTATTTTTCAGTCCACTTATTTGCGTATGCACTTAACTTTTTTTTCTTCTAAATAAGAACCACAAACCCCTCCCTGATCAGAAAGCTCTTGCATAAACTTCTACTACAATGCTACGTTATTGTTGCCAATCCTCTCTCAGATACTATGATTTACTGGGAAATTTGGTTTAGCTTTGCACTCTCCAATTGAGTCCACTGATATCAGATTTATCATGTACCTGTGCTTCCTATTGTAGTTTCTTCGATTGAAATGGGAAATGTCATGAATATGATTTTCATTTTCGATTTTGCTTGTTCCCTGTCACATTTACTTCATACATCTCAATTCTTGCTTTTCCGACGTGCTTTACAGGGTGGCAAACTGCGGAAGCGTGAAAGATGGGAGATCTGGTTGCTTCCAAAACATGGTTATTCTGCTGGAAATTCTTCTGGTTCACTGTCCCCTGTGACATCCAACATTGATTCACTGGCATTTCAGTTTCAATCTGTTGGACTTGAGGGGGCAGGCTACCATGCTAGTATACAAGGAATGCCCGGTGAAGCTCTCCTTACTAGGTCAGCAACTTCAGTTAGTCTAGGTTATCAGGCACCCCCCATGGGAGGGTTATACAGCAACGGGAGTGGACCACTTTTTGGGCAGAAGTCTGCAAGAAGTTTACTCCGGAGCGATACCTTTTGAGGTTTTACACAAGAAAGATTACAACGGCATGCCGAGTTTTCTCTGGTTACGGCACGCGTACCTCATCTACTAGGGTGAGGAGTGAGGACTGAAATCCAGTTGGTTTGGAAGAAAACGACAAAAAAAATAAAACATACAAAAAAAGAGAGATAGTAATACAAAAAAAAAGAATAAAAATCTAAAAAACAAAAAAAATCGAAAAACTCGAAAAGATGGAGAAAAAACATAGTAGGTAGAGTATTATGTGCAGGACTTCTGTATTTTGTGGTTGTGATCTTGCTGTAACGTGACATTACCTGTTAAGAACTCGTTTGGTTGTTGCTCTTTTGTGTACGATTAGTTGTCATGGATGTTGTCAGTCGAGAGCTGTTAAGACTAGACAAAATTATTCCAAAAAACTGATGACAATAATATCAGTTGTGCATCTGCTTCTGCCCCAGTTGATCTACATTATTCCTTTTTTAAGAAAACGGTATTAATGTTATGAATAATTTGGGCTGATTTGGTCTAACATGGACATCGATCTGCCACTGAAACAAATGTTTGCCATTCCCTTCTTTTTTTCTGCTTCTATGCTGGGCTTATGGCATAGACCATTCCACATTTCTTTATCTGGCGCCTTTATAGTATCTACTTGGAAAAATATGTTATTCATCTATATGGTTGTACTTAGTATACTAATAAAGTTGGGGGCAGGCCATTGTATGGTCTGCATTTGGTATGATCTGTGAATAAGTCAATTTTAGTGTTTAAATTTTGTCAACAAATAAATGCACATTTTGAGTGGTATTCTAATACTACAGTTCTCTTCAATTATCCCTCATTTAAATTTTTTTCTCATGTTACCTTAAGTACCTCTGACCTTCAACCATCCATCCCTTATTTAATAATATATTTAATAAGAAACATTTATATTAATATTTTTCTCATAATTTACCTTTTAAATCCTAAAACTAGACTTATTTTTGGACAAAAAAGAGTAATGTCTTAAGGTGACACGAAGAGACATCACTTTCTTCTATCCGTCCTCTAGAAATTTAGAGAGACCTTCATGGAAACAAACAAAGCTAGCCGAGGCTAGCCGATTGACTGAACCGGTGCCTTCGATCTTCGATCTAACACGGGAAGCTACTGACGCTAGTAGCAGCATTACTGAGCCATAGAAACAATGCTCATCGCAGAAGTACTCAACACGTCTAGTACGAAAATTTAGGCAAAATATTTACAGCCACGAGGTGCTCATCGTACAACTACGTACAGTAAAAGCGTATAGACAAACAGACTGCACGTTGGATGAGTGGCACGTCATGTGTGGCTAGCTACGGCTACATGAGGGAGCAGGAGTTGGGATTCTCGTCGCTGAAGGCGGAGGCGAGCTTCTCCTCCTCGTCGGTGGCGAGGGCGAGCGGCGCGGCGTCGGGGTCTTGTCGTAGGCGCCCGGCGCGTAGGGGTGCGGCACCACGTCGTAGGGCGCGTACGGCCATGGCTCCGCCTTCTTCCCCGTCCTCCGCCGCAGCCGCTCCACCACCTCCTCCTGCTCCACGTACCCGGTCACCGTCACCTTGTTCTGCTTCACGTCCACCTCCACGCTGCTCGCCCCCTTCATGTCCTCCACCGCCTTCCGGACCTTCCTCTCGCACCCTTCGCAGTCCATCCGAACCTTCACTTCCACCTTCTGAACCATGTTTTTTGGCCATACAAACACACAATATTTAGTTAACGCTCCACTTCCTCTTTCATGTACAACGTATGGATTTGTACAGTGTTATAGCTATCCAGTTGCATGCTCGTTTAACAAAAATCTTAAGCTGACGAGAAAAGACAAATGATTCGCCATAGTTGAGCAGTAATATATATATATATAGAGAGAGAGAGAGCCTGTACTGTACCTGGAACTGCTTGTGCTTCTTCTTGGGAAGGATTTTGGCCGGCAGTTCGCGCAGCTCGGCGATAATGTCGTCGACGCGAATTCTCTCCGATTGTTGTTGGTATCAGCACTTGGACCAATGACCTATCGAGGATTTCGGCGGCTCTCAGGAGGTTTTAGGCTTTCCAAAGCAGGGCATCTGATGATGCAGGCATTGTGCCTTTCCCAGGTACTTGTACCAATAGAGATGGCCAAGATAAACTTGAGACGCTTCTTGTGCTTCTGGAGAAAAAAAAAAGGGACAAAAGTGTACTGAAAACACAAGGAGATATGCTTTCCCTTACAAGTGGGTCAGAATTGGCTGTTGGCTGCAGTGTGCACCAATAGCCTCCGTGTACAGTAGTAACATGGACGGACGGATCTGGATAGCTCTGAATGCTTCCCAACCCATTCGTCGGGAAGGGAGCTCTGTCTATCCGGCTGCCTATCTTTGGATGCTTCCACGCGTGACAGGCCGCTGGGTGAATCGCAATCTCGCGAACCTTCGACACGGACCCCTTTTTTTTTTGTTTTGGTTGGGCCGTGCAGTCGTGCATCTTTATGGTAAAGATTTCAGCTCCACCGAGCATTGTCTAGAGAGGAAAAAAATATTTTGTGAACATTCCTGCATTCAGGAGGGCATTCAGGACGGGCTTTCAGGAGGCCCAACTGGTAACATGTTTAAGGTGCCTATAATTTTCAGACTCCGATATTGCTTGCAGAAGTACAATCTTGGGCTGCAGCTTGGAATACCTTCAATCAGCAGTTGCACGCGTTCTATTTGTTTCTCCCACTGTTCAAAAGATAACATATATAGCTAGAAATGCTTATGTTTTTGTAAAGGAGGAGGGAGTAGTTTACAAGCATACTCCGTTCATTAGTTGTGACACGCCTGCATGTCATACTTAAACAATAACTTTGAGTTTATTGCCTGCTTTAATCATGATGGATTAAAAACCTCCAGCAGGCAAGCATAACGATGGAAGAGATTGAACTCTGTTACAATGATGAAAGCTCACTACAGCACAAAACCACTTTTCTTTTCCTGGAGGAGAAAATCGGTGTAAACTCTATCTCTAGATGTACCAGTATACAATTTGCATTCATACAAATAAAATTCATCTGTTACCAATCTAATGGACAACAATATTAAGGAAACAATACCGTGTGGATACATTAGTATAGGCTAAAACCGAAGACCTGCCCAACTAGAAGAGCTATTCCCATGCATATTGCTACGAGTGAAGCCGCCCAGGTCAGTTTCTCTGTTATCCTAGGGACCTTTTCTTTTAGAGCCTCACTACAAGAACCTACAAAAGCAGTGTAACTCCCCATAGAAAATACAGTTCCCATCAAAAACATACCAAGAAATGCTGCACCAGCAAAGCGTGAAGGAAGAGCCAATGCAGGCAACACCATCAGCAGAGCATCTGGTTGGAGACCATGAACAACTCCAGTGGCAAATGTTGCAAAACCAACTTTCTTCTTCCTGGGAGCAGCAGGGGTTTGCAAAGGCTCACTGCTGCTCATGTTGCAGTCTACACCTTCCAGGGCTAACGATGATTCATGAACCTCTGTAGCTTCCCGGATGCCCATACCTCCTATGATAAGAAGTGTCAGACCTACCACTCTTGTTCCCCATGTCCGGAGAATCTCAATGTGTAAACGATCCTTGAGTAATAAGAAGACCAGGCCGAAAATAACTTGTCCTGCATCATGACCACAACCCCAAAGAGCACCGACCAGTCCACTTTCCAGTCTTGATCTTCCAATTGACAGCGGTGCTAAAGCAACGAGATGGTCAGGCCCAGACAAGGTATGTAAGCATCCAGCAATGAAACCAGCCCAACCACTACTTAGTATCTCTGATGTAAGCAGTCCACCAGTTTTGGTTACTGATTGCACTGATGCATGGGCAGGATTAGGGATGCTAGAGTGCAGGGTACCGGTAATAAATGTCATCAACAGGAAAAGAGCAGCTGTGGAAGCCTGTGATACAGAAAAGTATTCACTAAATTAGAACAACGATGGGGAAATGCCATTTAAAAAAATTAGGCGTATACGCACAAAACCAAACCAGAAATCAAAGCATAATGCACTGGCTTCTGATGAAAAATCATGTAGTCACGTTCACAACACCCTAGCTATATTTGATTACTTTAGTGAAGCTGTGAGATCTCAAAATAAATACACCTGTAAATGCAATCCCATCTAGCATCAGTAAGTTACAATTGATACTAGACATGGCCCTTTTGTATATGCATGCTTTATACTCTATATGAAGCCAACATCATATAAAAGAAAATGGAGGGAGCACTACATTTTAAGCATGTGTCTAGCAAGCTATCCAAAGTACCAGAAAAACATATGAATTAAAAACATTCCAATAGTAATGCATTCAGCCAATAAATCATGAAGAGAGCATTGGTTCAGGAATGATGGCACCTTCACAGTTCACACACACTTGAACATTTTTACAACCTAAGTTAAATAATATAATAACAATGATGTTGAAAGAGAAAATGATACGGATATGTGATAAACCAGTGCAAATGTATCGTTCAAAAAACCAAAGACCGAAGAGGCATTTCATGATCTCAGAACACGCCTTATTAATTACCCCCCAAACCCTAACTATGATCACGGGCATCTTGGAGTCCTCACAGCATTCTAGGTTAGCTTTGAAAATAAAACCACAAAAGAGCATTTCTCCAAAACTTTTCAATTACCATATCATCGGTTTGTTTTCAAGTGGAATAAACTACACATCAGATGTTTACCTACAACAATGCTCCTTTTTGTACCTTTGCTATACACAGAACTCACAATTCCACAAAGACCACATCAGTTCTTTTTCATACCCTTCTAGTACAGTATACAGAATGGAACACAAGTTAAGAAGGCTTGCGTGTTCCCTCTTATGCTAAAATTAAGATTTTCTTGTGCATCCATGTGAAGTAAAAGGAAGTGCACCCATCGGTTAAAGCGGTACAGCTAACAGAAAAACAATAGTTCATTTGCTACCAAGCAAACTACTCTTTTTATCATTAGTACAACCGTGGCACTGACAATTATTTATGTTCGCATCTAAAAAGAAAGAAAGAAAGCTTGCTTTGAAACCAGCCTAGGCATGTCATGTTATTCGATCTCAAACAGAAGCTTGTCAGGCTTGAGTTATTTAGGGGGGCACAGTTACCACAATTACGCACGGCAAGCACCAGCACAAAACCTACCTTGGCAATTGTACAGTGCGTATCATTTTCGAACCAAACATTGCAATTCTAGATTTGAAGAATCGAAAATTGGGGCAGTCACCTTGGGGAGCAGACTCCATAGCAACTTCCACGGAGGACCAACCGCCGCCGCCGCCGCCGCCGCCGCCGCGACGTCCCTCTCCGCATCCGTCTGCGGCGCGGCCGAGACACCATCGTGGCGCAACGGCGCGGCCGCCGTGATCGGCCCGAGACCCCGCGGCGGCGGCGGCTGCGCCCGTAGCCTCCCCGCCCACGGCTCGACGCCGACACCCGCGACGGCGAGGCGCCGGAAGGGGGATCCGCGCGGCAGAGGGATCCGAGGCCGCGCCGGGGAGGAGGCGGCGACGGACCTGGCGATCAGCCGCTCCATGCGCGCGCCGCCGGGACGGGGAGGAGGAGGAGACGGAGAAGTGGAACTAGAAGAGTCCAAGGGCGCAGGCAGCGAGATCGTGCCAACTTTCGCAGGCAGGGAAGGTGTTGGTGTTGGTCTCCGCGAAGAGAGATGGCGACTTTGGAAGAGAGGAGGAGGAGGAGGAGGAGGAGGGCATCGCACTGGTTGCCTTGCACGGGTTGGTTAGCCACTCGGGCGCGGCACGGGGCGGTTGTGTGCGGTTGTTGGGGGCTGACTCGCGGAGAGGGTGGTGGTGGTGCGGCGTGCACGTCCCTTCCTCCGGGTTTGCGTTTGACGCGCTGTCACGATGCGCTATCATAGACTCATAGATGTTTCTTTGGAGGGATCTGCGCCTTCTCCACGAGACGTGAGGGAAAAGGTATACAATGCCGATCTAAATTAAAAGTTATTAAAATTGAAAGTTCAACGATAACGTACATTCTAATAAATACGACGGAATAAATATAATATTTAAATTTCTCGTGATGAAATTTAAAAGTATTTTATACTTGTGTATATAAATAATAATATGTTTAGTAAAAAGTATAATTTAATCTCAAAAATATAGAAGCAATAATGATGATTATTTAATTAAGACAAAACAAATTAGCTATCAGCGTGTAGACTGAAAATATTAATGTTAGCTAATTATATACCCAATATATACTAAGATAGTTGGATAGTTAGCTACTGTTACTTAATTTTTTTAATCTAACTACTATTCCTAGCTCTATCATTTTATTTATTGCAGTACACCAAGAAGCACATAACCAAGACAGTTACAATAAATTTTTCCTGTACTGCATTCGGCAATAACTTGCGCGCCTCTCGTTCAGTTTCTCTCTCTTCCAACTAAGATTATGGTGACTTGGACTAACCCTATAGCTCGCTGACTATATCTTATCGTGCCTGCTCTAAGCAAGCTAAGTCTAGTTTGTTGAGTTTTTGACACTCCACAAATCAGTAGCTAGTTTGATTCGTTTAAGACGGTATGATTAATCTGATCATTTGCTTCAGCAGCTTGAGCGATTGCAACATACCACGGCGAACGGGCGTGTGTCGGTTGTCTTTTTGGTCAACACCAGAACCCCATCAAACATCCGGAAAAATACACACACTATTCACCCAATCCCGCGATTGCCCGAACCTATAAAAGCTTCGTTCTCTTCTCTGAGGGAGCCCAAACGCCGATGAATATGGGCAGTTCTCGCTGAAATTTTGATGATTCAACCTTTTGAAAAACTTATTTGAAAATAGGCCTTATAAAAAATTAATTTAAAAATAGATATAACGTCTTAAAGTTCGACATCCCTAGTATATGAAAAGTCGTGAGAGCTTTTTCGACATCTTTAGTTTTCATCAAACCCTTAAGCTCTTCATCTTTTTTTACAAACTTTCTCCTCAATTTGCCTTTTCTAGTTTCTTTAGAAAGTTGACATATTTTTAAACTCATTTTTTTATACATGGAAGAAACGAATTTGAGAACCTAAATTATAGTTATTGAGTTAAAGATGTTTATACAATATTTATTTTTTGGAAAATTTAGAGTTATCGAGTTAAATATTTTATTAAGATTAATATTATAATTTAAGTTCCAAATTTTTATTCAAAATTTAATAAATAAAATAAGTTTACAAACGAAAATGTGAGATCTCAAAAGAAAGTTAATGAACAAGGTAATCTTTAAGAGGAAGCAAATGCTTTGCCATTAGGCTAGCTTCAATTGGTACTATTGACATGCACATCTTTTTTATACAAAAATCCCTGGAGTGTACTAAGGTCTGCGCTATATGTTTTTGACTGAGTATTGTTGATGTGGCAAATATTGCACCTTGATTGGAGCTTAGAGTCAATGCTAATGGAGTGATGAGACGTTATATCTCAGCGTTATTAAGATTTATATTTGAAATTAGTTTTCTACATAATTTATTGTTAAGTAAGTTTTTTAGATGTCAAAATTTCGACAGTTCTCGGCTTCTCGCGATGTCGCGCTCCGATCCAATCACGTAACGAGAACGCCGAGTGGATGGGTCCATTCAGATCCGATGGCAACAAACACTCTGGCCATACCCGTGATCGCTAATTTCATGACAGGCTGGGCTGGTGACTAGGCTTTCCGGCCCATATGAGCTTGCGGTGCTGCATGCTGAGGCTCGAGGAGAAGCCCATGAGTCCATGATCAAAGATGCATAGCCGCGCAGCAATTTTGGTTTGGGAACAGGTAAGGCTGGGATGCCGGAGGAGCCACCTACTACGGCTCGTCCGCTCGTGCTGCCCGCGGATCTCCGCGCGCACCGGTCTGCCCCCAGAATGAAAACGGCGTAGCGGCACGGCGGATTTTTTTCTCTCGCCGGTTTCGCCTAACGGACGCAAGTTGCTCCTCGGGTTTGCTGTCGTGAATCTTTTTAAAATGGGAACTCGTTTATCTTTATTGCATGAGTGGGATGATGCCATCTACTATAGAACACAACAACAACCAACCTCATCATGATTCTGCTTTTCTAGTATTATATCATAATCTTTTAATTCTTTTCTTATATAGTCAAACCATCTCAACCGATATTAGATAAGTTTTTTTTAATTGATGCTACCCTAAGTCGATTAATTATATCCTCGTATGATCACAAATTCAACGTAACATACATATTTTTATAATACTCAGTCATTAAATATTACATCTTTTTATTAATAAACATTCTGTCCTATATAGAATAACATGTCTAATCGTCATCATATAAAAATATCTTTTAACTTCTGCGGTACTCCCTTATCACAAAGGATGTTAAATGCTTGGCGTCACCATACATATGTAGTATCAATTCTAGATATCGAAATATATCATTCTTAGGCACTAGTTAGCCATCTACGATAGGATAAAATAAAATTTTTATACCATGTACACCAGGACATTATGTGAAGAAGGGATCATGGATCATTACTATGAGACGTGTAGTGCAACGGAAATAGGGTTGGAGAAACCAATCCAACCACATACGTGTCGAGGTGATAGATAAAGCAGTTGATCGCCGCGATCTTGATGCCAATCAACGTCGTAACGAGTAGCGTATCCACTGGCATCCACATGTCTAGAGCTAGAATGCCGATTGTGAGTGTACTAGCACTCGTAAGTGGATAGAGTTTGGCTCGAGAGGTGGCGGCTATGATTTTTGCTCGAGTTGAATAGAGATATTTATCTCCCGACCTCTTCGCCTTTCTAGGCTTCCCTACTTAGGCTTAGTGAATCATGGTCTAATAGGAGTCTACTCGGATCTTTATTTGAATTGAGCTTTTATATAAATTACATTCGAATAAGCATTCTAATTCGTTAAACATGCGATCTTATAGGTTTATGTATATTTGGTCATGATTCAAAAATATCTTTTCGATCATTTTGTTAATAGCGGTATCTAACAAGATATATTAACCCTAAAGTATACGTAAAGAGCATATCGACTAAACCTATAATATTCTTATGTACGAATTATTTTGCTTTACGATATCAATCGAGCTCAAGGCAAAACTTATGTCATTCTCTTAATATCTCAACTACTATCTCGATTATGTGATGTAATATAAACTTATGATTGACTCTTCAATCACCTTGTTATGGTTATGTACTTCTATAATCCATTACATCGAGTGGCTCAGAGATATTTCTTTTATAGGAGAGGTAAATTCTATCTTAATTACTCACATCCCACCATATATTTTATAGCAAAACTAAAACTATTTTTATAACTATTCTGTTACGGAGTAATTTGGTAATATCAAAATAATCTATTACGTATGTTGGGAACCATAATGTTCTCAAGTCTAAGGACTTCACATCAACACTACTTGAGATTAATTAATAACACATAAAATCTCTGCAGTATCTCATAACGGATCTATTCAATATATGTTCACTAACATATGTTCATATTATCGATTTGGTATTTTCATACCATGATTTATAAGATGTGATCATCAATTAATAAATATACTAATCTTCTCATATGATATATATGATCAAGAATTATTTAGAAATAACAATATCTGACATTACGAGTCTCATACATAAGTTACATACTTATTAATCAATAATAATAATATTTATTTTAAAGAATAAATCAATATATTATAAATATAATACGTGATACTTAAAATATCTTCATATTACATTTAGAGCATATCACTAACACATGATTGGTCAAGGAAATTTAATACGGATGATTTAGCATATCATGCCACTCTCCTAAGAGTCGTGTTCTAATAGGCAACGTGTGACTCGAGGGAAGATGATGTACGGCGACTAGACAAACTGATGGGTGACAGATGGCACGACAATGATGACGGCATAGGCAATGATGCATTTGTGCAAGTTTCCTCGTTAATATCCCTATGATGGGTTAACTAGACTAGGATATTATAAAAGCCGATACTAGTGTGTCAAGCGGTAGATTGGATTCACTTACACAATGTTGGAGACACCTAAACTCTAGGGGCAAGAGCCCTAACACTTATATGCATCGCTTAGTGTAACACTTTAAACCCATCATGGAACCTAGCTAGGGAGAGGCCAGATCTAGCCTTGATGGCGCTAGATCCGGCCTCCCTAGCACCATTGGTCACATTCACTTTTGTTGATGCCTCTTGATTGTAGCTTATCGTCCTTTGGTGTCCAAAACAACTGCCCCTCCATGCTCCTAGCAGGAGTCCTACGGTGCGCTAAATCTTCCACGCCTCCTCCAAAAAAAACGAGATGTAGAGGAGAGGAGAGTAGGGTGGTGATGCACCAGATGCGGAGCCTTAAAGCACAAGATAATTATTATTTGGCTAGAGCACAAAATAATTGTTATTTGGATAGGTTAATCACAAATATCTCATCATGTATAACCAATAATATTACACCTAAATATAGTTTTATCTTTAAATTTATTATATTTTAACCATAAAAAACAGATAGTTTTAAGAGTAAAAATATAATATAATATAATTTTTTTTATCTTTTTATGTATAATAAATTTAAAGATAAGACTTCATAAATATGTGTAATACGATTTTTTAGAATTTTGTATAACAATTATTAGTTGATGTGCAAAAAAAATCCCTATTATTTCGAGTTGCAGCAAGATGCTTCTCCTTTAGACGCTGTTACATGCTGCCCTATGTCTACGAGTCATTCCAGAATTATTTCGAGTTGCGGCAGATCCCCATCCCAGGTCATCAGTCATCTCTGACCTCTCACCCTAGTGCCACTCCCGCAGATGTGGGACTACCTCCCTAAGCACCTGCTAATCATCTTCAACGACGTGCCTGTCGAGCAGGTAAACCCGTCGTTTCCAGCCTTGGCGACGCCTTTATGACGTGACTGATAAAGTCGATTTGCCACCTCACCGCCGCCGCCGCCGCCGCCGAGCTCCTTCAGGCAATTTTCCCATGCTTGTACTAACGCTGTTGTCCTTCTCATCTAGCCAAGAAGCCATCCTTTTCTTTTCCGACCACTGTCAACCTGCGCTCGAGTTTCAGAATTCTTGTGTGAAAATTTACAGATAAATTCCACAAAAAATTGAACCAGTTATTTAAGGACGAGACATGAAAATTGCATACATTAACATGGCATGACTCCAAAAACGGCACAACCGTGCAGCATCAAGCAGGGCGAAAATCCAGAATATATCCCAATTCATTGGAACGTTTGCAATGAATAGCTTCCTGAGATGACCCAGCGGACTGGGTATAGCTATTGGCTCAATCGACACCCGCACGCATGTTAACGCAACGCAATTTCAATTAGAGACAAGATGGCACTACACTATTAGTCTATCAGTTCATTTCACGAATATATGTTATTTTAAGACAGCATAATTAGACGCAGTTACAAGTCATTCCAGAACTATACCTGGCCTATCGCAACAAGTCATTCCAGAATTATTTCGAGTTGCGGCGAGCAGATCCCATCCCAGAGATCATCGAGAACCTCTGACCTCTCAACCTTGTGCCACTCCCGCCTATGTGGGACTACCTCCAAGCCTCCAAGCAACCGCTCGTTATCTTCAACAATCGTGCCCATCGAGCAGGTGCACCCGTCTCATCCTTGGCAACGCCTTCATGACCTGCTTGACAAAGCCGATTTGCCACCTCACTGCATCAAAGCCAACGACGACAATCTCCTTCAGGTAATGGTACTGAAGCTGTTGAGCTTGCACCTCTAGCCAAGAAGCCACCTTTGCCGACCTACTGTCAATCTGTACTTAGGTTTGAGAATTCTTGTGTGAATTCACACATATATATATTGCACAAAAGTTTAAACTGATATTTAAGGAAAGAGACATGTAAACTGCATACATGAACATGGCATGACTCCAAAACCGGCGCATCATCAAGCAGGGCAACAATCCAGAATATATCCCAATTAATTGGCACGTTTGCAACGAATAGCTCCTGGAGATGAAGCAACGGGCTGGGCACAGCTATTGGCTCAATCCACACCTGCACACATGAAAATGCAACGCAATTTTACTTAGAGACAAAAGGCCACTACACTATTACTAGTAGTTCATACACTATTAGTCTATTACTTCATTTCAGGAATATATGATTGCGCACCTAGGCCCTTTGAACTGCAGAACAAGGCTCTCTATTTGCGGAATCCTCTTCAAGAATTTGCTCAGTGGATATGTTCTGTTGCTAACACCTGGATGATAGCCTTTACTGATGCCTTCGGTTTTTAAATAGTCCAAATTTACATGCCTAATCCGAGGCACTTCACAATAGTACATCTTGGTTGGCTGCAGGCTCCGGCACGCAAAAGTTTCAAGACAAGGCAAGGAATCCAGATATATTTTCCCAAATTTGCAGTTGTCCACCAGCAGATTCTTTAACATAGATGTTGGGACATTGATCTGAACACCAGCTCGATACTCTGGACAATATCTGATACTCAAGTCCACCAGATGCACACAGTTTGTCAAAGTACAATTAATCAATCCAGCGTATGAAGTTTTACACAAGGAGAGTTTTGTGATCCTCTGAAATGTCAAGGAATTAAATGAACCCAAGGAACGGCAGTTGAACAGTACGAGCTGCTTTAGCTGCACATTTTCGTTGAACAAATCTGTTTGCTGTCACATACGGTGCCTTCTCTGCCTCATAAGCTGCCTTGGCTTCCATCCACACTCGCTTCAACCTGTGCATGGTAGCGTGGAGGGAGGTCATCAACGGCGAAGTCATAACATGTGTGGGAGCGCCGAGGAAGATTTAGCCATAGCTTCGAAAGGACAGTGGTGGTTATTGTTGTGCGTGCGTCTAGCTTGTCGATGACCAGGGCGAGTATATCATCGGGCAAGCTGCTGATCCTGTCGTCATAAGTGTCGTGCTACTTGCTCAGACGAACCTAGTAAGTTTGATGAGAAAGGAGATGGAATAACCGTCAGCGAACAAAGCCACTATAAGTGATTATTAAGAGTGATAGTGAAAAAAATTCAGGGACTAACACCTTCGATTATAGTGACTATCAAGAGTGATAGTGAAAAAGATTCAGAGACTAACACCTTTGAGACAGTATCCAGCTCAACAGCCTAGCACATTGCGGCATGAACAAGGGTAAGGTTTAAGCGACCAATTTTTTAGACCAAACTAAAACTTCCTAAAGCAAAAGGATCATATTGAGCTGCATGAGTACCAATAACAACAGGTACTATTCCACTAATCATCTTGATGACGCAATTCAGAATAGGGAAAATCATGTTCCTACTGTTAAATTAGTCGACGATTGTTCAACACTAATCCTACAGAGTACAGATCGGTAAAAAAAGGTGTGATTTTTTTTCGAACAATACAACTGCAGGAGCTTTCGATCAAAGGCTATATAACAGTAGGGCGGGGAGGAGGGATACCCGCTTGCAGGATGAGGAAGCGAAGGCGACTGCGACTATGGAGACATCGTTAGCCCTCGTGAGCCGACGGTAGCATCGTGGAGTTGTCTCCTCTGTAGCTATCGGATCTTTGATCTTCGGTGGCTGAATGACCGGGCGGGGCGCGAGAGGCCCAACGGATTGGGGCGGGGCGGGGCGGAGCGCGAACCCCAGCGGCTGCAAGGGATTGGAGGGAGCGGCTGGACGGAGGTGCGAGTGGCGAGCGGCGGCGAGGGATTGTGACGTTTATGCTTGCATCTCAACCAGTTTTTGTGTTCGTACAGGACTTTGCCTCCTTCACCTGTTTAACACGAATCTCGGAGCAACAAACCGTCTCCCTCCCTTGACCATCCCTCTTAGGCCCTCTATGCTTTGAGTGATGCCTACAAAGGAGAGAAGGTTTAGACATCACTCCCCATATATGGCAAATGATGCCAAGTCCATCTAATACCAAAAAATTATTGGAGCGGGGCATAAACATGCATCGGTGCCTAAAAATTAAACAACAATCTATTTACTATATCATACAGAGGCAGTTAAAATTTGAACTCACATTGCCAACCAACCCAACGTCCATGTTCAACTGTTATAAAGTGAACTTTACCATTGGCTCATCTAAAACAAAAGTCCTATACACACAAATGCTATAAACATAAACATACAAATAAATATGTTGCTCTCTTGTTGTAAACATAGGTATCTATGGAACCAAATTTCTCTATGAGAATCTAATAATGACGTAGAAGTCGATCAATTCTTTTGGGACTTTACAAATGATTCAGTTGAAGTAGATTGAAGCACAATAACTAGGTACATTTATTCAATATTGAAGGTTTCATAGAAGGCACATAAAAAGAGATGGTGAAGTTGCTAGGGATCGATTGTTGTCTAATTACTTCTCAAAAAACCCACTATGTGATGATTTCCAATTTTGATAGAGGTATAGGATGAAGCGGCACCTATTTCTCCACATTATGCAGACCCTTAGTTCTTGGTATGCATATTTTTGCCAAAGGAACAATGCATTTGGAAATGTGGGCTTTACACCTTTACACAAATGCACCGTTGCTATGAGGATGTTAGCATATGGAACACCTATTGATTTGTGGGATAAAAATCTATGAATTGCTAAAAACATAGTTATTGAGAACATGAATACCATCTGTAGAGGTGTGATTGAATGTTTTGGTCCTACATACATAAGAAAATCGACTAAAGAAGATATCCAAATGTTACTTCACATAGGCAAAGCTTGTGGTTTTCCAGGCATGCTGAGAAGTGTAGATTGCATGTATTGGCAATGAAGAAACTATCCAGTGGCATGGAAGGGCAGTATAAACGTAGAGATCAGCTGAGACCTACTGTCATGTTAGAGGCTATTGCCACAACCTTTGGATATGGCATGCATTTTTTGGAGTTGCTGGATCAAATAATGATATCAATGTCCTTAATCGATCATCTTTGTTCACTGAAGTAGTACAATAAAGAGCTTCAAAGGTTCATTTTACGGTCAATGGCAATGAGTACAATATAGGCTACTACCTAACAGATGGTATTTATCTGGAGTGGGAAACATTTATGAAAACAATTAATTTGACTCAATCTAACAAAGACAACTTGTTTGCAGAACACTGAGAGGGAGCAAGAAAAGATGTGGAACGTCCTTTTGGTGTTTTCCAAGTTTGCCTTGCCATTCTTCGAAGCCCAACACATATGTGGCAAGTGGGATCACTTGCTGAAATCATTTATGCATGTACTATATTGCATAACATGATTGTGTAGGATGGAAGGGATTTTTTTAGGGTCACTACGATGACAACTATGAGCATGAGTACGACGTGGGTAGCTCATCCACACCATTGTTAGGATATGTACATGAGACAATTCATAGATTTTCTAGGGTTCTAGAGATAGAAGAAGATATTTGGGATCGAGATATGCATCGTCATCTCAAGACAGACTTAGTTGAGCATATATTTCAGCGCTTTGGAGGAGGTCAAGCTTATACTTATTTAGTTTGGCATCAATTATATGTGTTGTAAAGTATGCACTCTATCATTGTCAAGGTGTATTAGTTAAAATGTAACATGTTAGCTTATGTTTCTGATGTAATCACAAGCATGTCATGTTGTGTTCTCTCAAGACTCAAAGTATTCATTTGTACTTTATTTTTATTTTTAGTAAATATTGATATGGCACTTGGTGTTTTGCTATCCAAGTATATATGTACTAGTTCATATACCTCTAGAAACAAAAGTAGTATGTAAAACAACCACTAGAGAATTTATCAAAAATATGACTATTAATGCCAAAATTTGGTAAACTAGAATTGGAAAGACGATCGGTTTAGTAAAGAAGAGTCCGATTACTACAGGGAAGAAACCGATCAAAGGAAGCGAGTAAGGATTCGGTAGACTATCCAAATAAGGTCGAGTATAAGGAGCCGTGAAACTCATAGCAAGATAATTTATCTATGTAAATCGTATCTTATAATAGAAATGTTTAGTTAATTCAGTTAACTTTCTTAAAGATATTTTCCTTCTATATTTTTTAGGAAATAACGTCCGATGCTTGCTGTAACCACGTCGGGCATTATAATGTCAGGTTATAAATATATACCCTCTGGAAGCCTGTAAGATATCAATCAATCGATCAAAACAATTTTAGCGCATCGCCACCCTAGCTTGTCTAGGTTTTTACTGGCAAGGTATGGCTCTTGACGCGGGGCTGCATCGATTAAGTTCAATCTCCGGCGAAAGAGTAAGTATCGCCACTATCCTAGTATATCTTGCTATATCTAAGGCTATATCGGTTAGGTTCGACCTCTTAGTTAGATCGAGTATACTGCATCACGTCCGTACGAGATCAATCAGTTTATCAAGCTCTCTCTGCCATCGTCAGTCCCGTGCTACATCAGTTAGGTTTGACCTATAAGGCTGCCGACAGTAGATTTGAGCCATAGGCCTGTAGATCTCTATCCGGTGTTTCATCGGAGTGGTTAGTCGATGAGTTATCCCTCGAGTAACACGCCAGCGTATTGGCTCCTTAGCCAATACGCAACCGTCTTCAGAGACTTCCATCGGGCGTCACGCCTGGTGCATCGGCCGTCTGGTTGATGCACGCATATCTTCAAAGAGCTCCTCTCATCAGCTCAGCTAGCCAATGGGTTCTCTCCACCCCTCTTTCAGCACGACCGATCTGGTGTCCGCCTTCCCGTTGCTGTTGGTCTCGGTCTCGTACTGTCTCGGTTAGGTCTGATCTTCGAGATCGGTACTGACGGGTCTCGTGCTGTGGGATAATCGAGCACCGCTCCTTGTTCATCGCCCATCATATCTGGAGCGGCATCGGCTTTGCAGCTGGTGTATCTTTTATACGATTCCTTATAGCCCGATCAGGCGTAATGCATCACATCCACGCGAGGTTCACCGACGCGTCGAGCTCCCTTCTCCACCAACGGTCTCGTGCTGCACCGATTAGGTTCGACCTACGAGATCGGCGACAGTGGTTCGAGTCGACGCCCCTATGGATCTTCGTGCGGCGTCTCATCGGAGTGAGTAGCCGATCCTCACTGTAGGCCTTGCGTCCGTTTCGCATATCATTCAACGATTGATCCACTAGAGATCAATCCGGATGCGTCAGACGCCTCCTGATACTATCTCGGTTCGGTCCGATCTTCTAGAGCTCACATCTGACGTGGCTAGCGTCGAGATCTAGTGGGTCTCATTTCCCATCGGCTCGAGCGGCCGATGGGTTTAGGTGTAGGCCTGTGTCGGACGTTCGGCCATTAGGTAGCCGATGGCCTCCTATTTTCCTCCTTCGTCATCACATTCAGTCTAGGCCTCTGTCATCTCCGTGTCGTTAGTCTCTGGCCTCATACTATCTTAGATCGGTTTAATCTATTGAGGCTGGTTCTGACGGTGCCGTTACTACAGTCGCTGGCCCACGTGGCTTCACGGGGGATCGGGCCCCACTCTGTGCTTCGGATACCACGGAGCGTCATCGGCTCTTTGACCGATAGGTCCTCTAGTATATTACACGTGTCTATCTCTCACGCCTTTATCGGTTGTTTAGCCGATGCTCCAGTGCTGCCTTCCCTATCGGCACCCAACCGATAGGGAGAGCCGAACAGGCCCATCGACCGATCGGCTCACGGGTCTCATCTTCTCTCCTTATCAATTACAGGGTCAAATTGACTAGCACGCCCTCAAACCTTGAAGCTTAAGGACCTGCACTAGAGCTAACCAGATCTCCTAGGCCTTCGCGTGACTGAACTACCGTCTCTCCCCGGTCGGACCTCCGTTCGACCCGGTCGGATCCTTCCCTGTGAGGTTTGGCGGCGAGCAATATCTCATATACCTAACTAATCACCTGAGAAGAGGCTAGAACAGCACCCATCTTGAGTAACGATCCATAACACCGTCTCTTCATCCCTATAGTTCCACAACTATTGACATATAAGGTTTTCATGTGATAGCTAATTACTTAGCCAGTGGCATCTCATAATACTCGTGTAGTCGTATTATAATATGCTTAAATGAATTTTCCAAAGGAATCGGTCTTTAATAATAATACATAGCCAAGTCACAAAGGCGCTAACTTTGCACAATCCACGTAATATAACCCATTTTTATTTTACAAACATGCTAACATCGTATCGGATGTTGTCCCACATAACATCACAATCATAAGTGGACTAAGTAACTATTTCGATAATCGCATCTAAGAGATGATGATATCGACACACATTTGGTGGAGTTAACATCCCATTAATTTCCTACGTAATGTAAGTGCGACTACTGGGTAAATCCATCAAGTTCATGTAAACCAAGGCCAAACATGATTAAAGTGTGGTCTAATAATATATCTTTATAATTCGTAACTATATGTTTAAAATGTTCAAGAATGGCTTGCCTTAGTGCACGGTAGTTCCTCGTGAGATGAAATCCAGTGCGAACAATCTTTCGGTCGCGACCTCTACACGTGAGAAACATAAATATTATGTGGGGTTCTAATAAAAGTGACTAAACATAAAAAATAATTATGCCATTGCGTAAAGGGAAATTTTAGGATAATTTTAGGACTAGAATGAAGTCAAACAAAATTACAGATAAAAGGATATGAATTTTTAAAGTTTCAATGGATATTCTAGAAAATAAAGGATTTAGCTAATTTTAAAAAGAATATTCCTAAAAATATTTCTTAGGATAACATGTGGAGCCTAGACGTTAGTGGTAGGCCTATGGAGTTGGCTAAAAAGGGTGGGCCCACGTGGGTCCCATCTCCTTTTTCTTTTTCCTTTTCTTTTTTTTCTTTCTCTTCTTTGCGCTCTTGCTACTAGCTTTCTCTGCCTTACGCGCGAGTGTGCTCAGCGAAGGCAATGGCAACGAGCTAAAGGCAGGGTGTGACGGTCAACGCCAGGAGGCTACCACCAGGAGGCGCGGTGGCGGCGGGGCTTGGTGTGGCCTCTAGCGAAGTGCGGTAGAGAGGGAATAAGAAGAGAGTGGCTGCTACCTTTAGCCATGGTGTGAAAGCAGGGGAGGAAATGGCGATGATAACGCTGCTCTGTTCTTGCAGCGATGATGGCGGTTCCGGCGACTGACCGAGCTCGGTGTGGTCGAAGAAGAGGCAGTGCTAGAGGAATATGGTGGGTCAAAGGAGGAGAGCCAACAATGATAGCATCTCAGTTTTGAAGCTACTCCCACTGCTTCACAATGAACAACACGATGACGAGCTTCTACCCATCACCGCGAATTGCGCAAAGTACTTGATGCTCTTCTGTATTTGTCGCGATGGGACGTGGCACAAACTTGTGTTTGCTGTTGTGTAGGCTTGGCATGTTCTTGTCGTTTCATGTCTCGGACAGAGGAGCTTCACACGTGCGTGTTGAAGACAAATCCTACTTGTTTGTCTTGCTCATGTGTAATGGAGGGAAGTCTTAGGTGGGAGGTTGAAATGATGAATGAAGCATGCATGCATATAGTGGGTGCATTGCTTTGGCTTGGGACAAAATGAAAGAATAGCATGCATGGTTGTTCTACTGTTTGTCTCGTTCGCGAGTAAAGGATGCTTTGCCAGCTAAGATGTGACAATGTGAATCGTTGCTGCTTTCATTGTTGGAGGTGATAGAAGAGTGAGGTTGGGAGGGAATCTCGACTTTTACTAGTTTCATCCGCACGTGATCAAATTCAGCGTGGGTACAACGGGTGGTTGACCTGCAAGTGTATAGGCGAGGGGAAAAATTGAACTATGGTCTGAGGTGATATTAAAATAGCGAAGGAAATATTCATGGGGATGGTCGAGTTTCAAATACAAAATTTACTCTTTTTAGAGGAAGGAATTATTTATCGATACGGTCAAAATTTTTAAAATCAAAAGTTTAACCTCGAAAAATTTCGGAGAGTCAAGGTTTTGAGAATATAAACAGGATTTAATGGCACTACTAACAAAAAAAATTTAAGATTAACATTTATAACAAAAACAAATAAAATAAAATATAATAGGTGTTATAGCTTTCTAAGATCTGACTCATTCTGCATCTGCAAACGATACAATTGTTGTTTGAGATACAACTTACTCATCCGTGATTTGGACATATACTGGATTGTCAATTTGTTTAAAATTTTCTTTGGTAAATCTTCCTCTATGACATGGTACATGCCCAAATCCAATAGACACAGACAAATTGTCACAGCTGCCTGCGCCTTTATCTCCTCTTATTTGTCATCCTCCACCTTCACCGGTTTCGTTTCAGTAAGAGATATGGATATCCCTATTGCATTAATAGAACATTCACCCTCAATTACTAGAGGACAAAATTTTTGGTGTCATCGAACTTCGCTACCTCAAATTTAGAAGCCATCGCCGCCACCATCGATGATATCAACTGAACCTACTGTCACCTTGATTAGATTGATCTGCTTCGATTAATTGAGCACACCGACTAACCTAGCCAAAAATACTATTTTTTCTTTCTCCAAAAAAAACATGATTGGCTTTTTTTCCTTCAACAAAAATGGTCAACACAGTCAAGGGATGCTTCGGCCTTTTTTCTTTTCACCAAGCAAGCCGCCCCCTTCCCTTTTATTCCTCCTGCTCTACCACTAGCCACTGATCCCCACCGCTTTGCCCACCCGGTTCTAACCACCGTGCCTAGAACTAAAGTCCCTCATCGATTGCTGAGCACTGTGCACTGATTACGGACTAAACCGTTGGCCAGTCGATGATCCCTTGTATATGCTAAATCTTTATACAATTACATCTTATTCTTTTAGAGTTGATTCTAACTCTATCCTTATACCTAATATAGCTTTAAATCATAAAGTGTAACCACTATGTATATATATTCAATAGCTGAAGTCAGCAAACAGGTTGCTTCAGAAGTATCTGAAAGTGTTGTCTCCATTGCTTCGTTCCTCGATAATTATACTCTTATATGTCCATTGATTTCTATATCGGGTCTATGGTGGCAATTGTGGACTTGTGGTTCTGTAGGAGATAAATTGATATATGAATGCACAGGCATGTTTATTGAGAACTCATGTGCTGATGCCACAAGTATTCTGACTGCAGCTAGTTTTGTTGGAACTGAAGATATTGCTATCGCTGATGACTTGACGGTTGGTACTTACAACTTTTCTTTGTTACTTGATATATCATCCTGTTCACATGTTATTGCTTTACCGTTGCAGATTAAAGTTTCCTTCCCAACGAGGAAGTTGTCACTGGCTGGTAGGATCACAATGCTGATTCAGAATATGATCTTGCTATAATCAACATCAGGCCCACCTGTGGTTTTCAGACAGTACGTCTCACTTCTAGCAACCGCATGCTGTTTGAGTCCAATCGTAAGGTAGTAGCTGTGGGGCGTTTTCTTAACTCAGGAATGTTAAAGTCCACCGATGGGGTTGTGTGCTGTCCAACCAATGCATTATGCTCTCTACATGTAAGATTGATAAGGTGAGCTGTTGATTTTTATCTTACTTTCTGCATGTTGGAAATGATCAACCCTATGACCATAGGAATGGCTTAACCATCAATTGAGGTATTATTAGTTCCATTTTCCTGAGTAAGTAGCTTAATTTTGTGCTAGGCTTGGATTGGTGGTCCTCTTGTTGATTTTGAGGGGGACTTTGTTGGAATGAACTGCCGATGTGGGGAAAAGACTGAATTCATACCAAGTAATAAATTATTGGACGCTTGGAGAGTTTGAGGTTTGTATTACTTGACTTCTAGTGTTCGCTTGGCATATCTGCACTGATTGGCTTTTCCGTACTTGTCATCTCACTGTCCTATCCTGCACTCCCTCTTGAAATTACCATTACTTGAATGCCAACCAGATTTCGAGGTTAATTTGTTTAACCTAGTGGCCCATGTGATATCTTATGCCATCTGGTAGTTCTAATTTTTCTTGTGTTTCTAGTTGCTTTGCATTTGTGAGCATTTTTCCCTGTAGTCCTTGATTGTCGGAAGCTAAATAGATTTGTTTAACTATTTTTTTAGGGAGGTTGTGCTGACACAACAGATTATAGTTATCTTTCCAGGTTTAGGCACGTTTTCAATACTGTTTCTTCTACATTGTTCCATGCAAATTTACTCAAATTACTACTACTATATTATTATTTATTATAAACCGCTCCATGGCAGATGGCCTGTGCCCTTATGCTACAATAACAGTGTGCCCAGTTTTAAGGTAAACGACTTGAGATTGATGTATCAATACAACTGATTTGAAGCTGAACATCCTCTTCGGTTTAGCTTTTAGAAGAAAAAAATGTTTTTTTCCTATTTGATGTAAATTGTACTGCTATGTACCCCCATGTTTCGGTGATACATGAACTGAGATATTGTGTTATCCCGGGTAATGCTTGGCATTTTCATTTCGTTGTGTTATTATTTGGCATGACACGAGACGCTCAGGCCACATGGAGTCCAACGCCGCGTAGCTGGGGCCCCTAAGATTGGGCAGCCTGCCTGATTCGGCCCACCTTGATCCGATCACCAATTACATCTACTGATGGACCAGGCCCATTACCAAGAGGCTAGGCGAATTTTGTTTTCAGTTTCCTCACATATTAACGTATGATTAATTATATATTAATTATTTTAAATTTTAAAAATGTGTTTATTTGATTTTAATTTTTTAAGAAATGGGAGTTTTTTTCCGTGGGAGGCCGCAGACGTTGGGCCCGTACCGTGCTCAGTGGAAACACAAGCAAGTACGCGACGGTACACGAGGCCGCTCTCTTGACGACACGAGGCTGTTGCCCGCGTTTGCCGAACTGCCGTGCTGATCCGCTGCAGGAGTAGCAGCGCTTCTTTCTTTCGCAGTCCCGTGTCGTGTGCGCGCGCGCGCGTGTGTGACGTTTGCGGCAAGTGCTTGCGGGTTGGAAACCAGATGTGTGTAGCACGCGCATGGGCATAATAGTGTGCCTAACCTGCGCCTCGCCAACTAGGTGTGCCGCTCGCTGTAGTCTCCCCCAGCTTCCGGCACATGAAAACCGACCGGAATAGAACAAGCCCGCGACCGCTCGCCACGCACCCAAGCGACACTTGCGGCGTCGGCGAACGTGCATGCGTGGACTGGCATGGCAATTGGCACCACGCGACGCGAGCGAGGGGAAGCACCGATCTAGCAACCGGGAATTTTCAGCCGGTTAATACGTCGCCATTCCTGCTCCCGCGAGCTAGAATTTTTTCCGTCCACGCCAAATTGCAACGGAAAACAAATGTTCCCATCCCTGCCCTCTACTGGAGAATTAATTCCCGTGGAGTCTTCATCCCCACTTAAACAACATTATATATATCTCAAATCATACATGGAATCTATATTTATATTAATATATCAATATATACCTAATAATTCACATGATAAAAAAACAAAATTGCTATTTATCAAATATCAAAAGAAATATAATCATATAACATGAGAAAAAATATTAAACTTAGACTTCTATATGCATATTAATCGGGCCTCAAACGGAGATGGAGAACAGACCTATGAGACCTGATAGGGACCTATTTTCTTCATTTAATTTTTCGTAGAGAACTCATTTTAATTATTTCATTTCTTTATTGGAGAATTCTCCGTGAGAAACGGGGAACAGGACCATTGCCATCTCTACACCCAACGGAGGAGGCAGAGTGGGCCACGGCAACAGCGCCCACGCACATGCACGTCCACCTCCTCCGCCAGTACACCCCACTGCCGCTTGCAAAAGCGCACTCAATTCTGCTACTACCACCAGAGGTTGGCGCACGTCCAAGTGCGTTCCCGGACAAAATTGCCAGCCAGTCGAATGCAGGCGTGCAGCCACATCAAAACCATTAGTCCCTAGTAGTATTTCCAGCGAATTAAAACAACCCAAAGTGCTCCTGCTACGAGCCTACGACTACCAAACAAATGAACAGTTATTCCTAACCAGCCTCCAAACAAAAATAAAAATATTGCAACCAGTCTCTAAACAAAGGGAGAGAAAAAAAAACTCCGTATACTATCCCAACCGCCGACTCACGGGCTTTGGCCCCTGGCATGGCAGCCTCAACACCCTGTTTAACTCCATCTCCAAAAGTACTACCCACTAGGCTAGCACTAGTACACCCACGCAACGCATAAACCGAGCAACCTGTGAGCAGATGGCCCCATTTGTCACTGGCAAATCATGGAGTAACAATCTGCACAAGCCCCCAGAAATCTCCTCCTTGTTCGGTCCCGCCCACGGCGAGAGGAGAGCGTGCGTGCACCCGACGATCAGCAGCTGGACACAGGCACGGGCAACGAGTCGTCGTAAAACACCAGTGCAGACTCGGAGACATGTGGGGAAGCACCGCGAGACGGAGTGGAGCGCGGGTGAGTCCAAAAGGAGTCGCCTCGTAACACCGAAGCGACCGAGAGCGCATGCGCTGCCGCCGCGCAAGCGCAACGCATCCCCCCCCCCCCCCCTCTCTCTCTCTCGCAGGTCGACGCGCAGCAGCTGGCTGCCTCATCCTCTCCTCCACTCGCCGTCTCTCTCTCTCGCAGCCATTGCCTGCGCTCCACTCCAGTTCGCGCGGCTCGAGAGGCAGGGAGAGGGCTCAGGGCGGGCGCCTCTCGAGTTCCGCCTCGAATTTTGCCCTCTCCGGCGGACGAGCGGAGGCGGAGGGAGCCCACAGGCGGTAAGAGAGGGTGCGAAAGCGGTGGACTTTCTAGAATTTTCAGTGGCATTTTGCTGTTTTCTGTTTGGGAATCTCATCTTGATTTCCTCCTCGCAGGAGAAGAGGGGAATCTCAATCTCATCTGCTGTTTCGGTCCCGCAGATCTGCTCCGTTGCACTGTTGTTTCACGGAATCGCCATGGGTGGTAGAATTGGTTGAGTTTCTCTGACCTTCTCACTGCACGCCAACTAATCGGGGTGCATTTCGCTCGTTCCGCTCATTTATTCTACAAATCGAGCGAATTGTGGGAAGAAGAAACCGAGTAGACGACGGCAATTAATGGCGTCGTGGGAGAACCTCGGGGATGTGGCCACCGTCGTGCAGCTGACCGGCCTCGACGCCGTGCGGCTCATCTCCATGATCGTCAAGGCGGCGTCGACGGCGCGGCTGCACAAGCGCAACTGCCGCCGGTTCGCGCAGCACCTCAAGCTCATCGGCGGCCTGCTGGAGCAGCTGCGGGTGTCGGAGCTCAAGAAGTACCCGGAGACGAGGGAGCCGCTGGAGCAACTCGAGGACGCGCTCCGCCGCGCCTACGTGCTCGTTCACTCGTGCCAGGACCGTTCCTACCTCTACCTCCTCGCCATGGGCTGGAACATCGTCTACCAGTTCCGCAAGGCGCAGAACGAGATCGACAACTACCTCCGCCTCGTCCCGCTCATCACGCTCGTCGACAATGCCCGTGTCAGGGTTCGTAATCATCTCCCTCTCATTTGTTTAATCATGTACTAGTGGAGTGATAGGCCAATAGACTGGACTCGTAGGCTTTTATAAGAAATGTAGATTTTTTATGGTGATACCACACTGGTTGGGATATGCTGATCTAGAGAAAGGGTGGTTGCATCGTTCTTTGATTCTTAAGTATGGCGTATGGAATGTTTGCTTTTGAGATTTGGATGGAAAATGATTGTCTTGGATTCTCGGTGGTTTTCTTGCATGGTCTCATTGGTTTCATCTGTTGGTTGTGTGACCCATAGGATTCTATTGTAGAATCTCTCTTCTGAATATTAGCAATGCAACAACTTTTTGGTGCTCCATCGTTTTCATTGTCTATATACACTTGCGAAGGTATATGTAGCTAGGAATCATTTTTTTAGTTCCAACACAGTGAGCTCAATCACTAATCATGTCACTTGGCTCTATATCATCTTTTGTTGCTCCTATCCTTATCATATTTAGGCTGTCCTTCACCATCCTTCTCTTTTTTGCAGGAGCGAATGGAATATATTGAAAGGGATCAATGTGAATATTCTTTTGATGAGGAAGACAAGGAGGTCCAAGATGCTCTGTTAAACCCTGATCCTAGTGCAAATCCTACAGTAGTGCTCAAGAAGACTCTGTCATGCTCTTATCCAAACTTGCCATTTAACGAAGCGCTTCGAAAGGAAAGTGAGAAGCTCCAAGTGGAACTTCAACGATCACAAAGCAACATGGATATGGGCCAATGTGAGGTTATACAACACCTCCTTGGAGTGACTACAACGGTGGAAAGTTCGATTCCAGAGAAATGTACCACTCCAAAGGTTTCTGAAAAAACTAACTCTAATCTCTCAAAAATTAATGAAGATAGTGCAAAAACATACGATGATGACTCTCCAAAGAAGCAAAAGGATGCCTGTCGTGCACCACGGTGAGTAAGTTCAACTGTTTTCTTTTGGTGTCTGCCTCCTTATGGTGTGGATTTTCAGTGGTAAAAAAGGCACTGTATCAAACCTTTTCTCATTAAGTAATATTAATCTGAACAATTACTATGGCTATTTTTCATGTGAATCATGAAAATGTGTATTCTTATTTTAGAGGTGTAAGTCTTGTATACTCAACTGTATGATCGTACAAAAGAGAACTGTACTATCTTGTGTTTTGGACTTGCAATAGAAATTAGATTATGCACTTATGCCCCTCAAAATGGGTGTGCACATCATAAGACCTTTGGTAGTTCTGATGGTGTACATCTTTTGCAGAAGTTCTTCACCATCTTCATATGGCCATGATGTGGTTTCAAGCAGAGGATCTTACAGTGATGAGTGGCATGCAGATTTGCTTGGTTGCTGTACAGAGCCATCTTTATGTATGTCCATTTACTTTCTCTTTGTACAACGAAATTTAATTGTTTAGTTCTGCTACATATGGCCCTAAACTTGGGATGTTGTGAAATTTACTCCAGCTACTAACTAGCTATTTAACTCAGTCTTTACTGGATTCTAAAAGTTAAATTTATAAACCAAAACCAATGCTTTGTTCTATTGGGTACATGCTACCTTTTTTTAAGGGGAACTGGAATGTGAGAATATCACTTGGTGATTGAGGGAATATTAGTCAGACATACCTTTCTGTTAGCAGTTCAATGCCCATCACATATAAGGTACAATACTTGTGTATCTGATAAATTTTATGGATGAGGGACTGCATACAGGCAATGCATCTTTAAATGAAGAATCAACATGTATAGTACGAGTAGGCCATTGCCTTTTTAATACCCATCTGTGGGGCACATGTCTCAGATTTAAGGAATAAAAATGAGGGACTGGACATGCTTCAGTGCTTCTCAGTTATATGGAAACATTTCTTAAACATTTTGCTTGCCATTTATTTACTTGCTGTGATAACACAGGTTTGAGAACATTCTTTTTCCCCTGCGGAACATTCTCAAGGATCGCTTCAATCGCAAAGAACAGGCCCATCTGTAAGAATATTTTCCTGAAAATAGTCATCATGTTGATCGTGCGAGTTGATAATGTCTATGCTTCCTACCATCTCTCTTCATGACAACCATGTATTATTTGCCTCTTCGTGTTTTACTATGTGCTGCCGATTCTGCGTTTCTCTAGCAAATTCCAATCATGTCCAGCATTTTTGCTATAATTAGGCCAACAGATTGGCCTTCCATGTTCTACACATTTTGAGTTAAAAAATTTGTTGTCAAAAAAGTATTTACCCATCATATTACTTCCAAATAGGATGCTGCCACGGTGCCACATCTTCTATGATTTAATAACTTCTGTAAATCTAAAAGCCTAATTGACACTGTGATGTATTATTTTCAGCTTCTTCAGAAGCATGCAATGATATTATGTCATACTCCCTGATATTATCCTGCTGCTGTTACACTTGCTGTGTGAGGAGAAAGCTTCGACAAAAGCTAAATATTGCGGTAAATGTTTCTGGACTTCTTTTTCTTTTATCAATTGTTTTTGCCCTTCTCAAAAGTAGAAGTGCTCAGTATTCATTCGGGTGCTACAATGTGGAACTGAGCTACCACAGGAATTGTCATGGGTCCATGTTATAAACACTTCACAGGATTATACATGAAACTAGCATAACAAGGTGTCTGTTTGAACAACTCTAATGCAGAGGTTTGTTGAAAGGTCATGTAGAGTTTCACCTGAAAGAATCACCATGCACACTATAGAACACTCCTGTATGTAAAGAGCCTTCTATGTGACTTAAAGCTCTGGTTATGGTATGCTGCGGACAGGGAGGTTGCATTGACGATTTCCTATCGCATTTGATATGTTGTTGCTGCGCGCTTGTTCAAGAATGGCGGGAAGTTGAGATTCGTGGAGCTTATGGTGAGTTTCTACTTCCATGCCCTTTTCAGTTAACCCATTGTGCACATGAATATGGTAGGAACTAATGTGGATGATGGGGCATGACAGCCCAAATTGCCTTCTTGAAAAATAAATGGGAAGGAAGGCTGTATTACAGCCATATGATCACGAAACCTTAACTTGTACAACGCTATGCAAGAATTGAGTTGTACAGAAAGTATTAATATCCGTATACCTCATTTCCTGCAGATGAGAAGACTAAGATAAGCCCACCGTCATTTCAATACATGGAACACTAAAACAGCAATGCTAGGCTTCGACTTTTGTGAAGATATGACCTAAAGCAACCCGTTCTCGTACTGCCATAGCAATGACACAGTTACAACATTGTTGTATTTATGCTTACCCTGCATTGTTCGTGTTGGTACTCTGTTTATGGTAACATCAGTTGGTGTTGGGCGGAGTCTGTTGTATGTAGTACTTTTGTAAAATCATATTACAGGCCCTCTTAGAACCTTGGGTTGCAGCCCCTCTGAGTTGCCCATGCATATTTTAACTTTTAACTTCATTTACAAACACACAAAAACAGTGAACATATTCGAAGTCTCAGATTCAAAGTTCAATGTGGTCTACAAACTCAGTAGGAAAAAAGAACTGTAGAAAGCAGAGATGAACATTGTGGTGCTGGGGCCATCCGAACGGGATGTACACAAATCAAAAGAAGACCTTCAACTGAAAAACAGTAGATTTTAACCCTGTTGAACTTCAGTTTACCACGTCTAACATAAACTTCCAAGGCTGAAGGTACTCTTGGCAATTTGAGTAGCCTTTCACATGCTTCCTTAATGCAGGCTTCCTTAATGCGGGTATCGTTCAATCGTGCAAGATAAAACTGTAAGCAAATTAAGCCATGTCTGGAGTAAATTACTTGGAGTTTTTTTTTTCCGGTCCATATCTAAGAGAAACATAACAGAGAGGCCAAAGCCATGTCTGGAGTAAATTGGACTTCGCCTTAGGAGTCCTATAACACAAATCTAAATATGACCAGTCGCAAAACACTTGACCTTCACCTTCAGACTTAGCTTATCACCATGATGCTACATCATGGCAGATTTTTTACAGGCATAAGCGTGCTCCTAGGATGCTGAACAATTCTTCAGAAGTTTCTTCTGTATTACCGCAGATTTCGCTAGGAAGTCGCCGTCATCGGTGATGAAGCGGAGCTCAGGGAGATGGGACCAGACGGTGCGCCGCCGGCTTGAGAGGACGCTGGTCCGGCCAGCATCGGAGGCGGGGAGGCCACAGAGGATGGTGTGGAGAAAGAGGGCGTCGGGGAGATCGCTGCTCCGGTCGCGGCGGCCACCGCAAAGACAGGAGCAGTTTCGCCTCCAGCGCAAAGACACGGACCGTATGCAAATCCTAGCCCGCAACGCGCTGCTTTGATCGAATCGAACGGTTCAAGTGACCCCAAGGGGGTTCGGAGAAGAAAACTCCAACTCCCGCAGCGCAGGTGATCCTCGTCTTTGTGCCCAACTATCATCGGCTGATCGGCTCGCCGTCACCGCTGCGGCGTCTAACATCTCGCTCTTGCAGGGTGCAGTAGAAGCTCTTGATAATGTATAGCAGAACGCATCGTCACGGACAATTCTGGACTAATGCAGTTATGTTTATGTGTTTGGTTCAGTTCTTGATAATGCATTGGAGTTCGACAAGCTAGAATTCGTGCATTTCGAATGAGCTAATCATTTTTTTTTGATATAAACATTGTTGTCGCACGTACACATAACAGAAACCAACTATCCACTCGCCATCGCCGCCGCCGCCGCCGTTCTGTAGTACCATCTTGCTCTCGCTCGCAGAGCGCAGCAGAAGCTCTTGACAATGCATATAGCAGAAGGGCGGTGTTGTGCTCATGGTTCGTTTCGGTCAAGCGTGTCGTGCTCGCATCGTCGCGCCGTCGTGCGATGTGTTGTTCTCGCATCGTCTCGCGCGATGATGTTTTCCACGGAGCACGCAGCTTCTGGAGGCATCTGCTCTCACCGAGCTGGAAGCCGTCGTTGAAGTAGCCGTCCCACCAGACCAGATCTTCTCAAGCATCGTGGCGCAGATTTCACCTATGCTTGAGAAGCTCTGCGAGGCCGCCGTCATCGCTGCTTCTTATGAAGCGACGTCATCGCCGTCATCTTGGCGAGCCGAAGACGCCGGCCGGAGGCGGCCAGCGTGTCCGTGAGATCGCAACGGGCGAAATCCAACTCCAGCGTCTCCGCCCTACAAAAAACCGTCCGATCGATGGCCTCGCCGCCACGTCTCTGTTTTCCACAGGCCACGCAGCTGAACGGCGAATTCCCGGCCGGAGACGAGGCCACGGCCAGGCGGAGTCACTTGCCGGCGTGGCCGGGGCGGACACAGAAGATACCAGGCTCGATGGGGTCCACGATCGCTAGCTATGCTGCGGAGACGCTGGCCGCCGCCGGCGAAGCAGCCGAGGGCTCGGGCGACGCGCGGACCGAACGCAAATCCTAGCCGCACGCGCTGCTTTGATCGAATCGAACGGTTGAGGTGCCCCTGGGGGGTTCGAAAAATAAAACCCCGACCCCCCGCAGGCAGCAAAATAACCTAAGCAGGTCGGAGAAGAAAACTCCGGCTCCCGGCAGCTCAGGTGATCCACGTTCTTCTCCGACCCCCGGCAGCGCAGGTGATCCACGTCTTTGTGCCCAACTATCATCGGCTCGCCGCCGCCGCGTCTCTTTAGGCTACCATCTCCTGCTCTTGCAGGGTGCAGCAGAAGCACTTGACAATGCATAGCAGAAGGGCATCGTCACGGATAATTCTGGACTATTGCAGTGATGTGTTCATGCGTTTGGTTAGGTTCTTGATAATGCATTGGAGTTTGACCAGCTAGAACTCCTGTGTTTCCAATGAGCCTAGCCATTTTGATGTAAAACAGTACATGGACGTAGACAAATCAGAAACCATGCTGCTAAATTAAGAAGAAAATCTCATATAACAAATTTGTGACTTATATTCGTTATTTGTTGCCAACAATTGACCTATGAGGCAAGGGAGGAACAGATATGCCCCGCTCTGAACAAGTAGCAGAAAGACAGAACAGTAAAAAAAAAGATCCATCTTCTCGTGGCGCAATATATATACGGAGGATTACAAACTTCCCCACACTCAAACAGCTGGTAAGAACGCTGGTAACAACAGAGTGCCATCCTAGCAGAATCCAGGCTCCTGCTAGTGCACTAGACGACTGATTCGCTAGCTGGCTGAAGTCTTCGTTCTTCTCAGAGACATGTATGCTAGAACCCTGTACCCGATGATCATCGCAACCAGAGCTACAACTTCTGTCACGCCGTTATCCAGGGGTATGGCATTGATCAGAATGTCCGGCACAGGATGATATTGCACCTTCAGCAGTAGCCTGTACGTGTGGTAATTGAAGGACAGGTAGCGGAGCCAGGATATGAACGGTGGAACTTTCTGCATATCACAGTGGAGAAGAGGGTAATACATATCACAATGATCCAAACCTCTTGCAAGGTTATGTTTCAGTTTATGTTTATTCAGTAAGTACTTCCATATTGCAGTAGCAAACACAGGTCAGTGCTTGCTCTCACCTTTACAAAGAAGCCTCCTGCTAGCATGAATGTCATGACTGTAACTGAAGCTAGAGTTGTTGCCTTCTTGATATCCAAGAGGGTAGCTCCAATTGCCAATCCTAGTCCCTGCATATTACTTTTTTTTGTTGAGTAACAGATTTCTAATCACCAATAATATAATTTTGCAGTATGTTGTAATATTGACATCCAGAAATATGATAGATCAAGCAAAATTAATGCTCCCTAACTTTATAGATAACACAGATGATGACTAGAACCTCATGGTTGGTATCACGAAAGTTCCTTAGATTCAGTTACCATCTAGCCATCTATTTAGCATAGTTTTGAGGTTCATCATACATTCTTTATGTCTCATAACTGGTGCATATATAGACAGTACAAGTTTAACTAACAGAATAAGCATTTTAGAAAAACCAAGGATACTACCATTCCATTTCTTATCTAGGTTTCCTCCTTTCGAAAAAGTTAAAAATAGGAGAAGGCAATGGAATTATACCACAAAATTAGCCTGGAATTTCGTACCTGAGCAGCAATGATGCTGAGAAAGACGGTCAGCATGCTAAGAAAGAAATGTGCGGCAGTTGCCTTGAGGCCTGCCATGAAGTAGACAATCACCATAAATATGACTGGAAGGAAAAGGTCTAGTGGCAGATCACTTGTGGTTCTGGCCAAGAAGTATGCACTGAGCTTGTACATGTCAACTGCACGCTCCTTGTTCAACATTGCCCTCTCTTGTGGGAATGTGAAGATGGCGGTAAACACAGGAAAGAAACCCCAAAACACAGCTATGAAAAACAGTAAGCCTGCCTGCATACACGAGATAAAATTGTCTTACGATACTAATCTTCCTGCATACCTGAGATGATAAATCATTAATATGCTCTATGAGTATTAGCTTAAGCAATTCAGCCATTTCACATTAATCACATTTTCTTCGGCGTACAATGAATCACATGATTATTACCATCTATATACCTGATCTTGTAGACCTTTTGGTGTGGAGGGATTGGAGTGCCACCAGAGTAGACCTAAGATAACCGATGTTGCTATGACCTGGGTGATTCTCATCCAGCTCAAATAATCATGTTGCCGTTCTTTGATCCCCCTACAGAAGAGGATGGAATATTGCTGCCACCAGCTAGTGCCCCACTCTCACTTCGATGATGTTATAGTTGCCTTCAAATCATCACTTATTGGAAGTGGATCTAGAAGCTTCTTCTTCTCCTTGTATGCCACTCGATTCTCATAGGCGTCTACAAGATACTGGATGAAATCACATATAAATTATTCAGATATCTAAAACCAACCCTGAACTCATAACACCAGCACATTGTTTTCATGTCGTCACCTCATGAACATCTTGTGCTGATGGCTTGCAGTCATTCTTGGTATTATTTTGCAGGTTTTGATTTTCCATGTGCACCTTGTCATCTAACTCAGAAGGAACAGAAACATCAGTAGTGTTTCCGTTGGCGAGATCCAGTAGAAACTCTGCTGGGTTCATTGTGATAAGCGGGGTGCAACCAATGGACTGAAAGTAAGGCATGGCTTCAGATGCCTTCCCAAAATAGAGCAAACTTCCTCTTCCCAGGAGGATAAGTTTGTCAAACTTATGAAATAATCTGCTAGATGGTTGATGGATTGTTGTTATTACTGTCTTCCCATCCTGCAACATGTCAAAAAGGTTAAACATGAATTGAACTAACTACCAACTAATATGTAATAATCTCATATCACCTCAGCTATATCATGTAGAAGTTGAATTATCCTGAGAGCTGTAGTTGAATCTAACCCAGATGTCGGCTCATCGAGAAAAAGTAAAGATGGATTGATTATGATCTCATTTCCAATGCAAACTCTTTTCCTTTCACCCCCTGAAACCCCACGCACAAAAGACCCTCCCATCATCGTGTCCTGGCACCTTCAAACATCATCAGATGATTAATTAAGCTAATCTGTAAGAATAGGTGCATGCAACCATACAGAAAATCAAATGGAAGAGTATGCAAAGTACCTTTCAAGGCCAAGTTCATATATGATGTCCATTGCCCGTTCTTCCTTTTGTTGCCTTGTCATTGCTCTTGGGAGACGAAGCTGTGCTGCATAAGTCAATGTCTCCTTTACAGTAAGATGGGTAAAAAGAACATCTTGAGTCACAAATCCAATCCTGAAACACGAGTATAAAACCAATTATTCACCAAAACGGTTTACTCTTGGACAAACTCTGAACTAGGCTATCCATACAGGGTGAAGCTCAACTTTGGTGCTCTGATGATCCAAACCACTGCTAAAAGCAGATGTTTTGTGTACACCACCTTGTAGAGGATATGTCTAGTCAGATAATACAACATTGCTATCATAAGGAACCTGGATATTCCTTGGTTCAAATTGTTCGCCTAATTAGAAGGGGAAAAGGACAACAGCTTATAGTTTGTGGTGATTCTGCCAAAGCCTTGTTATGTAATTTGGGTGTCTAACTAACTTTAGTAGGTTACACCAAACAATTCAGAGGATTAAGCAGAAGCACAGGTGGAGGCAGAGGCCCAAGCAATCGTGGTGACATACGAGCATTCAAAGGAATGGCGAGACAGAGACCCTGGTGCAGTGGTGTTTAAGACGAAGTGGACCGAGACCTGTAAGCTCAAAGCACGGTAGGTCTCAGGTGATGCTACTGCAAGCGCTCTATTGATTGGTAGGCAAGTAGGCCGTTGCTTTTTCAGGCCATGAAACATGAAACGTGTGGTTACTACATCCAGCATTTCAGTCAGGAAATATGTCGAACACTCTATAGGCAGAAAGAACAGGACCCAGACCTGATATCCGCAGAGAGAGCTACGACATGACGCGGACACGCGAGGAGCGCGGCATGCGAGGCGTACAACTCTCCGACCGTTATCCGGCCGCAGAAGCCGCCGGAGTTTCGGCGAGACGACCATGCGTGGCCGCGCGGTCACGCAGGTGAGAGACGACCAGGCGACAGCCATGGCCATAGCTGTAGCGCGGCCGAGAGCCAGCCAAAGTAGACTTCTAATTTCAGAAGTAGAACGTCCCATACGCGGGGGCGCGCGATTGGGCCACCATATTTCGCACCCAATTCGGCCCTCCGCCCGTGTCGGCTGCTCGGCGAGGCCCACGGCGATGCGGATGGACAGAACGACAGGTGCAGTGAAGTACTACGTGCCAGGAGCGACACGTCATATCCGCAGTTCCCCAACGGCCAAGGCAAGGAAGCCGGAACAAGGACAGTATCGCTGTAGCCGCGATGAACAGGTAGCTAACCGATTAGCGAGATAACCGTGACCCAACCCTAGCTAATCTCTCCTTTATTGGCTACACCCGCACGGCCACACAGGCTATGCATGCATGTATGTGTACTGTTTCTCTGTAGCTGCAAGCAACGGCTACCCAGCCAGTGACACATCGGCCAATGAGATATTTGCAGTTAGGCTTCGCAACTAATTAATTATTCGTTGGCCTAGTCAATTAACAAATGATTTAGTTAATTAATTGATTGATTAATAATCCTGGCCCCAGAGGAATTAATTGATTATGCCCAGTGTACGAATAAGTGCATGCGACGGAGTACTAACTAATTAATTAAGGCGCTGCATGCATCGATTGCACGCGAGTGGTGAGCCTTTTTTGTTTGTGTTACCTGCGCTTGAGGGACTTGCTGTGTGGCTCGTCGTTGTAGGAGATGCAGCCTTCGACGGCGCCGGCGCCTGCGACCCTCCCGCCGAGGATGCTGAGGAGCGTCGTCTTTCCGCTGCCGGACGGGCCCATCAGCGCCAGCACCTCGCCGGGGGCCGCCGATCCGGATATCCCGCTCAGGATCTCCCTCGGTGTCCCCTTCACCGTCACCATGTACTTCACCTCCGCAAACTGCATATGCATGCATGCTCATGTAGCATTAGCTCAGGGAAGCTCGCGTGGCGGCGTCCATGGAGTTTGGGTTGCGTTTGATTTACCTTGAGGTATATCGGTAAGGTCGGCTCGGTCATCGGCTTCTTGCGCCGCGTCCCGGCTTCGATGTCCAACGCTGCATATATATACAGAGAATGAGCATATCGCCATATCTGCAGTTAGGTCGGTATATACGTGTGTGGAGAAGAAGGAGGTGTCCATGCATGGTGCGTACTGTTCTCGTCGTCGCTGAAAGGAGGGAGTTCGGCGGAGGACATGATGTCCTGGGGAGGAGGGGTGAAGCCGGTGAAGGTGAAGGAGAAGCCGAGGCTGGCGCTGGAGGCGCGGCTGAGCGCGGCGCCGCTGCTGACGAGGTCCTCCATGTCGAGCTTGAGCTGCGCGCTCCGGGACTTGCGGATGTGGCTGTTCCCGCCGGCGCCTGCGCCGCCAGACGCCGAGCGCTTCCCGAAGCTTGACTTGCGCGAGAGGATCGTCGCGTCGGCCGTGCTCAGCACCGTATCCGCCGACGCCGTCCGGCTCAGCGACTGCGACGGCGCCAGTTGGTCCGACTTGGTCCGCCCAATCCCTCCTCCCGTGTCCATCATCGGCCTCTCCATTATCGACTCCATCACCTCACGTTCCTAGCTCGCAAACACACACGTATATAACTCACGTAGCGCTACACGGCTTAGAGCAGTGGAGCTGTAGCTTTTACACGAGCTGAGCCGTTATATACATACACTGGGGCGTCTGTGCAAGGCGCGCGGTGAGGTGGATCGTGGCGAGGGGGCGGGGGCGTGAGGGCGACGGGCGCGCCAGCGAAGCGCGGGGTGTGGGACGCGCATTGAAGGAGCGGGAAAGCGCGGGTGTGGCTGCGGGCGCTCCGGCTGCCACCTTTCACACACGCCGGCCTCGCGACGACGTATCGCCGAGGGCACCCGCGCGCCCCCCGCGGCTAGCCCGCGACAGCGACTTTCCCGCCCCCTCTCCCTCGCGCGCGCGCTCGCCTTCATCTCCACCTCTCGCCCTCTCGCTCCCGGCGCGCGGGCGGCAAATGCACGCATCGATTTAGGCGTACATGCGGCGGGGCGGCGCGCGCAGTGCTGCTGCTTCAGTTCAGTTCTCCGCTTGTTCTTGCATTTGTGCCACTGTTCGGTGCGTGGATCTGTCCTACTGTCTGTACTCACTGGGCACGTACCCTAGCTTCAGCGTGTACTTCCTTTAATTTAGCCCTTAGATATTTTGCTATATGTTACTGACGAGGAAATTTTTGTCGTGGAGAGCAGAATGGTCTCTGTTTAACGGGGAGACCGGGAGCACCGACCAACCGGAAAACGGGTCTTGACCTCTTGGCTAATGCACTCTGCTGCTCCATTTATTGCGAAATACTGACGAGGCATACACGTAATGGAACGTGCAGGTAGACAAAAATAACTCCGCCCTTTGCATTCTAGATTGTTCTGGGCTCTGGCCCGGTGGAAGGTAGCGGGGCGGAGAAGGTAGCTGGAGGAAGACGACGGGCTCTCCCCACCAGAACCCCAGATCCCCCGTCCGCAGCTCTTCTACTCGGCGGCGCACGCCTTACCCGCCTCGTCGGCCGGAGCCGGTGAGCCCGTCGCCGCCGCGGCGATGCAGCCGCCGGAGCCCTCCTCCTCCCAGATCCTCCTCAACATCGGTGCGCCCCTCCTCCCTTTCTCAAACTCGCCCCATCCCCACCGCTTGCCTGTACGTACGGGCGTGAATTTAGAGGCTGATGGTGGCTATGGTCTAGGGGGCAAGCAGTACGCGACCACCGTCGAGACGCTCACGCAGCGGGAGCCCCACTCCATGCTCGCCGCCATGTTCAGCGGGAGGCACACGCTCCCCCGGCACCCAGACACGGTACGTTTCATCAGTGCATCAGTGGTGCTCTCTCTCGTGACGTTTCGCGCAGCTACAGCCTCAGCAGATGAATGGTGGGTGCAGGGCATGGTGTTCGCGGACAGGGACGGGAAGCATTTCAGGCATATCCTCAACTGGCTCAGGGACGGCGCCGTCCCAGCCATGTCGGAATCTGAGTACCAGCAGCTCCTGCGAGAAGCGGAGTACGACCAGTTGCTCGTAATAGGAATTCTTGATTGAACCTTTTTCGATTCATCGGGTTCCAGCTCCCGACCAGCCGTTGTGAAAGGGAAGTGCTTTCATCTCGAGGGACATCCTCTCGTTTTTTATGTCACTAAAATAATTATTAAAAAAATAATAAGATGGATTAACATGAGATATATAAAACAACTTTGAATTCAACTCGTACGAGTGATAAAAAAATAATAAATATGCGTATACTAAATTGTTCTTTTTTACAACTTATAGAAGTCAAATTTAAATCAATATATTTGTGGACATATATTTCAAATCGTCAATTTTTTTAAAAAAAATTGATAACTATTCATGTGACATTCAAGAAACGATGGGATGTTCTCTTAAGGGATGAAAATCCATCTCCGTTGTGAAAACATGATGGTTTGTTTTTCAGGGTTTGGCTGATTGCATAAATGAGAAATTGGGTTGGAAAAATGATGAGAATTTGTCGGAGGCCGAATTGACATGCAAAGATGTGATCGAGTGCATCCAAGCTCCGAAAGTCAGATTTCGTGGTGTAAATCTTTCTGGCCTTGATCTATCCAAACTTGTAAGGTCTTATTGTTGTTCTCTATTGGAATTGCTCATATTTAGTTAATTCCATACTGTTCTAGTTTCTCTTAGCAACTCTGGTTACTGTACACTAACGGCTTGTGTTTTTTATTTGAGAAAATTTTGTATATATTCAACAGAAACCAATAAACAATTTTATTGTTTTCTTTAGTTTATTGTTATTTCTTGACTTCAACTATTATTAATGCATTTTTTGTCTACAGGACTTATCAGAGGTGGACTTCAGCTATGCCTGCATAAAGAATGCCAATTTTTGCTCTGCCTATCTTCGTAAAGCAAAGTTCAGGGTATGCCATTCACACCTAAGTTCCTTGTTGTTTACTGTATCTGCTTTTTGATGAAGTAGCAGCCCTTAGGAACTACGCTAGTTATTCTAATATTTTAAGGCATTTTAGTTCTATGCCACCAGCTAAAAAATTATCTGAGACTCTCTTGTGTGACTGTCAAATGTTGTATCAGTAATATCTTACCCTGCATATTCTTGACAGCTGACGGAAGCTACTTGTTCTTCATTCGAAAGCGCAAATTTACACGAGTAAGATGGCCCAACAAGCTTCTTTTAGGCTCATACATAGGCTCTAAGATGGAGATGTTCTCTCCTTTTTACTTTTGTTTTTTTGTGCGTGTGCTGGTGCATAAGCAACCAGCTAACCATCTATTTCTTCCTTTTCTGTGTAGTTTTTATTTCGTTGTGCCATTTGTAATTGCTTGATTTGGAATAACAGGTGTGAGTTTATTGGAGCAAATCTTGAAGGATCTGTTCTAGATAAAGCAAACCTTCAAAGTGCAAACCTACAGGGTATGTGATCCTTTTTTAATCTGTCATCAGTCTTATGTTTTTATGTTCATGGTATTTCTAAATAATAATATTATAATCAAGTATATCCTATTTCTTCATGTTCTTGGCTTTTGGCTTCTTTTTCGCTGGTGGAGATCGTTGGCCATGTAGTATTAGATAATGAAACTATGGCTAGTTTGCTTGCACTCTCTCCCATTTGGGGTGTGCTAGTTAATTTTGCCATATTTTTCTAAAAACTAGGTAGGAAATGATTGCTATATTTTTGCAGATGCATGCTTAAAGCAATGTTCCTTCATTGAAATGGATCTTCGTTCTGCTCATTTACAGGTATGCAAGTTATTGCACATAGTGTATTTCATAGCTATTCCCAGATTCCTGCTCTGCTACTCTGCTAACATATTGCATTGCTGATCAGTAGCCAAGAAAAAGTGACAAATCATGATGAACATTAGCATAAAGCGAGGCATGGTCTTTCTCATTGTTTTGTCTGTTTTAAAAGGTAGTTTTCTGCTGTTAGAGGTGATTGAGTATCTACTTTCCATCTTTGCAATATTTTGAACCATCAAAACTACCGAGTATGGCTGCAGGCCTGCAGCATTCTGACCTTGCCCAAAGTATTAGCTGCAAATGGACACATAGACACCTTTTGTCTGTATAGGGCTGTATCATCTCTTCCTGAATTGTTGAACACAGGCATAGAGGTTCCATACATAATGGTTTTCAGTAACTTAAAATACATTGATTTTGGGTTCTGATTATTCATTCCCTCTGTATCTTATTGTCGATTCTAATGGATTTTCAGGGTGCTAACCTTATGGGTGCCAATTTGAGTGGAGCTAATCTTGAAGAGGCCAATCTCAAGGTAAAGAAAAAACTTGTTCAACCTGCAGTTTCATCCTTCCTGTTATATGTATTATGCCTTAAGGAAAACTACTTGAGGGAATTCACCACAGAGCTCTTACATTTTAGATGGTACATTTATGTTCCTCACAAAGGCAGAAAATTTAATTATAATGTATCCAAGTCTTCCTTTACTTCCAAGCTTGAAAAGCTTGCACTAGGAAATAACTCTTGTCCCTAGTAAGCTATTTAATACTGTAAACCCTTGTATTTTCTTACAACAATGAATCCTGACTATTTGATATGTCATGTAAAACATATGGTTAACTTATTGTGTATTTGTGTGAACTGAAGTGTACATTAATGAAAGGTCATTGTTATTAACACCAATCTGTCTTTCCTGGTGCCTTCCCTGACAGTATATTCAGTTCCTTGTCCTCATTTTGACATTCAAACTTCTTATCCCTACGCTAAGCTAGTCTGATTTGCAGGGAGCTAAGTTGGCTGGTACAAACTTGGAATGTGCAAATCTTCAGCGAGCCTACTTACAAGAAGTTGATTTGCGTGAAACTGTATGTTGTCCTGCTTCCTTGCATTTTTTTTTTCAGTCTACCTGAACAGTGAATATTTTACTTCCACTCTGACAAAATTTGGGGTCTGAACTACTTATCTACATTTCAGTCGTTTGCAAATATGAAGTAGTTGGCTTCCTAGATCTCAGATTCACAATTGAGCATGCATATACTGATCCGATGTGGGAAATTACAGAATATAAGCTTGCTTCTTAAGCTATGTTTTACTTTGATGAACAGCATTTAACTGGTGCTAAGCTTGGAGGTGCAAATCTGCTTGGAGCTATCAGATAATACCAAGAAGCTTATATCCTCCACATGAACTTGCCTGCACATGAACTGTAACCGGTGCCTTAGTACCTCGAACATGAAAGAAACAGTTCTAAATTTTTGAGGGATATCTCCTCGTTGTTTGCATACCATTAAAATGGTTATGAAGAAAAATAAAAAATAATAATATAGATTAATATGTGATAGATTATTTCACAAGTAAGCAATGTTAAATTTAACTTCTATAATTTTTTTAAAAAAATAAATTTAATTGTGAATATACGTTAATTAGCTATAGTTTAATTTGTTCTTTTTTTATAACTCGTAGAAATTGAATTTTAACTTATATGTTTATAGAGTGATATATCATATATTAATTTATATTTCTTAATTTTTTTAAATATTTTTTTATAATTGTTTGGATGATATGCAAACAACGAGAGAATATTGTCTGGAGAGTTTAAAATCCACTCCCCAAACATGATCTTGCCTACACCAATGGTTGTTCAGGGTAAATAGTTTCTTGCTATCCACTGTAGATAGTTACACAGTTTTAGTTGCTTGTTGTATATTACTAGTATATCTTGTTGCATTCCTCTGATTCAAAAATTCGGTGATGAACTGTAGGATGCAACTAGGTTCTAAGTATCATCATGGATAGAAGATGTTCTATACATTCCAAAGTAGAAAATTTTCTGTATATATTTTGGGATATTATTGTGGACAATGATTGTCTGAAAATTTTAGGAGTAAATATATCTTTGTTGATGTGCATGCAATTTTTTGTTTACTCTTCAAGACCCTATATCATGGTCTCATGAAGATGATGAACTTATTCATGAACTTGGTATTTGGAATTTTGGATGCTGTTGAAATTACCCCTTGTAGCTGCAGGGATCATACAATTGATTGCAAGTTTGTTTCGAGTATAATTTGCTTGCACAGAACATTTACATTTCCACTCGTATTCCGAAATTAAAGGGCACGTTGGCAATATGTAGCAATCATCGTATATGTACTGTGTCGGACGTGTAAGCTACGTGCGGCTTCCGAAACTTGCACGTCGTTCAGGCAGCTCACGCATAATCACTTCGGTGTCACAGACGTGCATGGCGATCAGTGGTCGGAGAGGCCGAAGAGATGTACAGCATCCGCCGGCGCCAGCTCAGCCGACGGATCCTTCAGCCTGTACTTGGCGTAGAAGCCAGCGGCGGCCACCAAGGCCAGCACGACGGCGAGGAGCACCGTCCACGGCGTCTTCTTCCGGCCTGTGACGGTCGCTTGCTCCCTCCCGCCATCATCACCGCCGTCGTGGCTCGTGTCCTCATCTTCTTCCTGGCCCTTCTCTTCAGCTTGTACAGCGGTCTGCTGCACCTGCGCGGCGGCGGCGCCACTGCCGGCGGGTGCGGTGGCCCCCTGGTCATTGCTGCCGGCTGCGGCGGGGGCCTTGGGCTCCTGCGCCTCCTCCGGCGACAGCTTGGACATGGTGATGTAGAGGACCTGGTCCCTGGAGTCGAATCTGGCGCGGACGTCGCCGCCGTGGCAGTCCTCCGGGACCTGTAACTCCTTGTAGAAGCGGGTCCACTGGTTGCCGGAGACCTGCCGCTCGCCGCTGATCCGCAGCCTCCCGTGGCTGTTGATCTGCACCCTCAGCTGCACCTTCTTGAACTCTGCATGCGCCAAATGGCACATATCAAAGCATTACGCATTGCATAGTAACATAATCCAACCAAAAGTAGAGCAATGTATGTATCACGCATGCCTTTTCCGGAGAGGTCGATATGGAGGACCTTATTGTCGGCCCCCTCGACCAGCTGGTGCGGCGGCACGAAGTCGACGTAGGTGCGCGGCACGGCGGCGGCGGCCATGTTTTCCGGTGATCACTGGCCAGTCAGGTCAGGTACTGCTCGGGCTATAGTTATAGCTCTCAGGTATCGAGCAGTTGCAGGTAGGTGGTGGTCGAGTTGATTTGAGGGGGAAGCTAGCGTTTGTGCGCATATATACTGTGTGCATTCATGGTTGTTCGGAGGGCAACGCAATAGGAAGGATTGCTTCATGCAACGGCTTTTGCAAAGAAGATTGGGGCCTTCGCGAACGCATAAAATGATACGATACAGATTTTCTCCCGCAAGGAATCCGAACCGTGTTATTACTTGCTCTTGTTCTCAGTTCCAAACACATAATAATATTTGCTGTAATCTTCTCTAGTTTTCACACCCGAGAAACGATTTTTCGGACTTGCTCAGATTGTTGCCAAAATTAACCTTACCAAATTAATTTGGTATATTTTGGTAGAAATAGTGTTGCTAGTGTTTGATTTGTAGCTTTATCAAAAATTTTATACTGTTTATATGAGAAAAAATATTTAGAATTATTAAATTTTAGTAGGATCGAAAGCAGTAGCAAAATGAACGAGCCCTTCTACTTGCAGGATTTGCTGCCACGGTAAAGTGATGTTCCGCCACCTCGTCAAACCGTGTCCCTTGGGCCTGGGGCTCTTTGTCTGGCTCGTGGCCCAGGTGAAAGTTAGTTTTAGTTTTTTATTTATATATTTTTATCAAAATATTTATTATATATATGTTTGGAAAATTTATAGATATATATCTCTAACGTCTTTTGAGAGAGTTTTTTTATAAATTTTTTTAAGAGTGTAAAATTCAACGTAACAAATATCTGTTGTTTCTCGTTAACATCAGATTGATGGGAGCTAGAAAATTTATAGTTAATCCCTTACCGCCTTAGCTGAGACTGTTTTTTTCTATGATAGGAGCTGACTGCAAAATACCATGACATGGCTCAAGAGAAAGGAGGAAAGTCTGTCATTTTTACAGACGGCCTCCTTGCCACCTTCTCTTTGAACGTTTTTCCGTCTTTAGGAGGTTGTCTATAAAATTGTTAGTTTTACCCATAAGTGGGGAGAGAGCCTAGTAATTTTTTAGACCCTTGCCACCCTTTGTTAGGATTTTTTTTGGCAGCCGGCTTAGCTGTCCAAAAGTCCAATCTAAATAAAAAGATAGAAAAAAAGAGAAAAGATGTAGACCCCTCTTAGCTGTCCAAAAGTCCAGTCTAAATAAAAAGATAGAAAAAAAGAGAAAAGATGGTTGAGGAGAGATGAAAGAAAGCAGCAAAGTACTGCTACTTTTGGATTTGTACGGAGATAAAGATTTATATATTTTATAATATTTATTCTTATTAATGAAACGAAGTGGTATATGTAGTATTGTTCTAAATTCATGAATAGCTTCGTTTATAATGTTTAAAAATATATTAGTGTTAAAATATCAAATACATGTTACTATATATGACAATTAATTTCTTACTACTATATTTTTTTGTGAATAGATGTATTGAATTAAGTGATATTTTAGTTATATCATAGTTGAGAGAATATTATGTATGTTTTATATGGTACAAATCTGTCAGAGCTCGGTTTAACCCCTAAGGATATTGAAAGGCAAGTTGATAGAAATTTTCTAGCAGTGTATAACTGGTTAATGTGATGCTTCAGAATAAACTCTCAGTTAATACAATAACTGTGTATGTCGTAGTGAGTCAGGTAACCGAAGATAATACATTATAATAAGGTTGACTATATAGCATTCTTATATTGGTGTACGACGAGAAAGACAGTACTCTTTTAATGGTCATACAAGACATAGAAACTTTAAGTACGATGAGATTATGCTAAAACAGTAGAGTACAAGTGAAGAGTTTGCTTATCTAATAACGGATGATTATAAGTGGTCGATAGATGATGATCTCCACAGGTTTTAAATAGACATTTTTACTGTGTTATCTTTTATATTATTTATATTACGTATATATTTTGTTTTGTTTGTAACATGTAAATTTTTTATTAACCATGAAATGTTGTTTGGTATTATTATCTAAATAATATTCATATGTAACCATATTAATCGTCCGGCCCTCTAGTGGTGTATTGATTTTTTAGTATTCACGTTAAGTTCTCGTATAATACAAATATCTTAATTATCTTTTCTACGTACTGCTAAAATTTATTTACAATTAAATCTTTAAATAAAAATAGATTTATTTAAAATATCTTTTTTTCTTTTGTGCATTTGTACGTTAGGAAAAAAAACGCTCTAATAGGAGGTGGTGGCAAGGGAGTAGTTGGCAAAATTATCATGCATTTTTTCCTCCCATGTATGAGTCTATAATTTTATAATTTTATAGGCAAACTCTAAGAGAAAAAAATCTAAAAATGACTTGTCTTCTCCCTAATGCGTCATGCCATGATCTTTGTTTCAGGCTAATACGTTAAAATTTATGATGTTTTTAAGGATGATTTAAAAAAAACTAGATATGTAAATTTTTAAAGGAAAGCATATATATATTAAATATTTTAGTAAAAATATATAAATAAAAAATTTTCAGTTCCAGCCGGGCCGAGGAAATGCTCTAGAAGAGTGGTCGCGAGAGCAGATGACACGTGTGGATGGGAGCGAGCCGAGGTGGCAAGGTGCATGCGCGCACGAACGCACGCACCAACCAGCGAGTTGTACGGCTCAGTTCGCTGACTCGCCCCGTCCACTCCCACGCCACTGCGCCGCGCAGGGTAGCGCACACACCACCCAACCCCGACGCGACCGGGCCATGGATGCGTCGGATGCGGATGCGACCGCTAGGTGGAGAGCAGCGGCAGCCGGAGGGGAGAGGGGCGAGCCGCCGCCGGGAGTGGGCGGCCGGGAGCCGTCGTTTATATGCGCGGCAGAACTGTTACTGTCAATTCGAAAGAAACTGGTATAAGTCGCTCAAGATATTGGGTGAAACCTCGCTGGAAATCAAGTTGAGTTATGGTTGTCGAAATTATGTCTGGGTATCTCATTTTACCACATAAACTTCCAGTGATTAACCCTCTGCTGCGTCCGTGCTCTACAGTAACTGAACACTGTTAGTGGCAAATCTGTAGCTTTTTTAATTCTGATCCATAAGTCCAAAACAGTTTGAATTATTTATAGCATATCATACTAAATTTTTTTATTATCATGTAGTAAACTTATAATCCAGATTCTTTCATCATTCTGCTTGCTCATGATTGGCCAACGTCATATGTCCCACTCCCACCGTTAGTTAGCTTGCAGAATGAAAAAAAAACTTTTAGCATGCTTTTTTCATAGTTCAAGAAAGATCACATGCATATGGTGCATCTCAAATTAAGCTGCCAATGCAGCCCACTGTCAGCGTGTAGTTTAGCATCTACTGTTTCAATGCATGCTTCTAGGTAAGTATAGCTCCTCTAGACTAGACATGGCAGGGTAACTAATATGCACATGGAATACAGGACTTTGAACAGAAGTGACGATGAATTGGTAGCAGACTTTGACCTGGGCTTGAAGACAGCTGCAGTGGATAACTATTCAAGTAGACTTGTCGAGTTTTGTAGCCTTCAGGCATTGCAAATCATTACATCTGTTGATCTTGGAGACAAGATCCATGATGGATCGTTTAGTCCATTCACATTTGATATGATGCTGGCTTGGGAAACCCCCACTCCTTCAGATCAACAAGTTACCACGGTTTGTAATTTTGTATATTTATGTGAAACGACGTGTTTGTCTTTTGAAATCTGAACTAAACTGACCATTGTAGTGACATTACAAGAGAGCATAGCTAAAGAAAGAGAAGATAGAAAGGAACCGCCTGGAGCAAATGAAGCAGTGATGGGTGACGAGACTTCACTGTTCTATTCGGATATCATGCCTCTTCTTGTATGTCAAACACATAGCTGATTAAATGCCTTGCTGTAATATTTCTGCAAGCTATTTATCGGTTAACAATGTTCTAGGGGAAGGAAGAACCAACGGTTGGAGAAGATACACATGTGTGGTTTGGATCTGTATTTCCTTTGGCATGTGATGTTATCAATGCTCGATTCACCTTTGAAGCCCTGACGGCTACGACAGCTAATAGGCTTCATCGGTCTGCGTTCCTTTTCTCTTCTTTTCAACCTATACTTTCTCGGTTTTTAATACTATGTTTTTTAAATTATTAAACAATATATTTTATAGAAAAAATTATAGAAAATTTGCTTTTACAATCATATTAATATATTTTTTAAGTTTTTCGTTAATAGGTAATTAATTTGTGCTAATTCGCTGCTTCGTTTTAAGTATCGGGATATTTTTTTTCAACGCTTAAAAACAAACACATCTTTATCCTGCTTATGTCAAATTTCTAAAAGAAATGGATAAGTATGTAACCACTTCGCAGTCAGATCTCACGTATTCTTCTTTTCTGCAAACATAAATAGCATTGTGTGCTGCTAGATGTTTTTCTTTTGGTGAACAAACCATCATACCCTGCTGGATGTCCCAACATTGAATTTATTTTCTTTAGGTCTTCAGATTTCATGTGAAAAGTGCCAACTCCAACAGGAATTGAACTTGCTGAAGATGAATTTCATCTTGCACATGGAGGGGACAGCAGGAACACAAAGGGTGGTGCGGCGCATCGGAACCACTAGTTGCCCAGGTCATCAATCTGATCAAGAGTTTATTATTTCTGGTTTCTTCAGGTCCTAGCATTTTACATTGATGCTTTGGTGCATAACATTGACATATGAATGATGGTCGTATACTATACAGGCAGGCTGACTCTGACAAACAAGGCACTGTATTTTGAGGCTTCCGGTAAAATTTCATACAAGCCTGCTTTGAAAGTCGAACTTTCAGGTAGTGAAATTGAACGTCAAGTTAAAACTACTTCAACTGGTCCTTTTGGTGCACCGTTGTTTGATAAAGGCATCGAATTCGAACTGTGAGTTCCATCTTTCATTTCTCCCTTTTATGTTCATAGGGACAACTTACACGGATCATTTTTTTTCGTTATTATAGTTATCACTTTATTCCTCCTGCAAAGAATATGAACAGTAACCATTATCTATGCAGACCAGAACATTTGGTTTTGGAGTTTCCTGAGATAACCAGCTCAACAAGGCGCGACATGTGGCCTACCCTGACAAGGGAAGCTATCTCCCTTCACCGTTTCATATCAATGTACAGCATAGACATATGGGAGGTGCATTCAAGGATCGTTTTGGGGGTGATAAAGCTTCATGCTGCAAGAGAGATGCTACGGATGTTGCCGCCACCACCTTCAGACCTCCTAGTATTCTCGCTTTACGATGAGCTGCCTAAAGGTGATTTTGTGCTTGAACAACTAGCGAATAATCTGAAAGAGACGTCAACTATAACTCCACTCAGTGCATCCCATGTGTTCAAGGGTTTGAGCAAGTGGCATCGAGTACCTAGAATTGCGGAGATAGCAATAGAGCATGACAAGGAGTCAAGTAGCCATGAGGAGCGCATGGCATCCCTCGAGAACACTATCGGTCAAGTAAGAAATGAGGCCAGGGAAGTCACCGTCGCTAATGCTGCCATTGAAGGAATGAAGGCGGAAGGTATCACTGATAGCCTTCTTGTATTGGTGGTATGGGCACTTCTTTCGTGTTTATTTTGGTGTTTTACCTAATCAATCATTTTCATTTCAGCCGTATAATTTTTGTCGAAGTTTTGTTGAATGGTTCCGATTCTATTTGATGCAGGGGTTAGTAAGCCCCATCAGCAAATTGCTTCCGGTGGTCCAAAAGATAACCTCTTGGGAGAGACTGTCAATGTCCTTGCCATGATGGTGTTAACCATATACAAGTGAGTTTTATTCACCTCATTTAAATGGTAAACATGTCCTACATTTTACTCTGGGAAATGAGCAAGGAACATAAGATACAAATTCCTCTTTATTTAGCTGATGCAGAGAGTGGGTCGGTTTTGCGTGAGCGGCATCCCTGATACTGGCAGCGGGCTTGATGGTCTGGGCTAGAAAAAGAAAATTTGGTGCACTATGCTCAGAGGTGCTCATTGATACTTCCTCCGACAAGACAACGATGGAAAGCTTAGTGGAAGCACAGCAAAGCCTGAAAGAAGTAGATGAATACATCAAGACAGCAAATGTTGTCATCCTCAGGCTGTCGTCGATTGCGCTAGCGAGGTCACCAAAGGTATCGTCAGTTCCATCACACAATCTCCGATCACCGATCCTTCAACTTGGTAAACATATGTGCCTGTGTTTTTTTAGTTCTCTCTCCTATATCTCACGTCCATTTAAACTTATACATTGTGATGTATTGACGTCCCCAGTTAAAAGTGTCTCCGGTAATCAGTATTATCTCGCTATACTTGACGATTACACACACTTTTGCTGGACCTTCTCGCTCATCTACAAATCCGAGGTCGCCTCTCACCTAACTCACTTCGTCACGTACGTATCCACTCAGTTCAACCTCCCCATCAAGACTTTACAAGCCGATAACGGTACGGAATTCGTCAACTATACCGTTACAAACCTCCTCACCTCGTAGGGCATCCATCTTCGGTTCTCCTGCCCCTACACCTCTCCTCAGAACGGTAAATCCGAGCGCCTTCTTTGCACCCTCAACAACATCAGTTATACCATGCTACTTCACGCCCATCTACCCGCCACTTATTGGGCTGAAGCTCTGGCTACTACGACGTACATTCTCAATCGGCGCCCATGCTCCTCCGTTCATAACAACGCTCCCTATGCCCTTCTCTACCGCACGGCGCCTGACTACTCCCACCTTCATGTTTTTGGGTGCCTCTGCTACCCAAATCTCACCGTCACAGCTTCCCACAAACTCGCTCCCCGCTCCACCGCCTGTATTCTCCTTGGCTATTTCTCCTCTCACAAGAGATACCGATGTCTCGACCTTTCCACCCGACGGGTCCTCGTCTCTCGTCACGTCATTTTTGACGAGACATGTTTTCCCTTCGGTCTCCTTCATCCAAGATCCTCCTCTAGTGATCTCGACTTCCTCCTTACCAACATCGTGCCAACCGGGTCTCCCCCACTGCCCTCTCCATCGGCCCCCTCATTGGTCGCTGCTGAGAATCTACCCGTCACATATCGGCCGATACCCATCGGACCCCCATCGGACCCTCACCATCGAACCCCCATCGAACCCTCACCATCGGACCCCCACCATCGGACCCCCATCGGACCCACCTCTATCGGCCGATACCGATACCGATCCTATTTATTCTTCAGCCGATACCATTTCCTCTCCATCGGATACCCCACTTCCATCAGCTCCTTACTTTCCATCGGCTCTCCCCACCCTATCGGCTGATCCATCTCTATCGGACCGATCGGCACACTTGGCCCACCCGACCTCATCGGCTCAGGCCGATCTAATTCCCCCGTTTCCTCTTGCTACAGTTGCCGACTCGGAGCCGATGACGCCTCCACCCGACCAGTTCTTCCCATTACTCCCGCACCCCCATCGGCTCTAGTTCCCTCCACCTCTCACATGGTCACCCGCTCCCAGACCGGGTCTCTTCGACCCAATCCGCGCTACGGTCTCTCCGCCGTCCACAGCTCTATCTCGCCCATCCCGGCGACTTCTCGCTCAGCCGTGGCTGACCCTCAGTGGCGCGCGGCCATGGTTGACGAGTACAAGGCCCTAATGGACAACGAGACCTGGCGTCTCGTTCCCCGACCTCCCGGTGCCAATATTGTGACCGGTAAGTGGATTTTCAAACATAAATTCCACGTCGATGGCTCCCTTGCCCGTCACAAGGCTCGCTGGGTAGTTCGGGGTTTCTCCCAATGACCCAGTGTCGACTACGACGAGACCTTCAGTCCCGTTGTCAAACCCGCCACCATCCGAGTCGTCCTCACCTTGGCTACCTCTCGCTCCTGGCCAATCCATCAACTGGACGTGAAGAACGCCTTTCTTCACGGCCACCTGACGGAAACAGTCTACTGCCAGTAGCCCCCAGGCTTCGTCGACCCTTCTCGGCCCGACAACGTCTGTCTCCTTCAACGCTCTCTCTACGGCCTCAAGCAAGCCCCTCGTGCCTGGTAACAGCGCTTTGCTGCCTATCTTTGGCACATCGGCTTCGTGGCCTCTGCGTCCGATAGTTCCCTGTTCACTTTTCATATCGGCTCCGCCACTGCCTATCTACTCCTCTATGTCGATGACATTGTCCTCACAGCGTCTTCGACATCTCTCCTCAATCAGATCATGGCCCGACTACACTCTGAGTTCGCCATGACCGATCTTGGTACTCTCCACCATTTTCTTGGCATCTCCGTAACCCGTTCCACCCACGAGCTCTTCCTTTCCCAACGCCAATACGCCATCGACCTCCTCCAGCGTGCAGGCATGGCCGACTGTCACCCCACGGCCACCCCAGTCGACACTCGAGCCAAACTCTCCACCGCCGATGGCGCTCTCGTTGCCGATCCCTCTCACTATCGGAGTCTTGCCGGGGCTCTCCAATACCTCACACTCACCCGACCCGACCTCACGTACGCTGTCCAGTAAGTGTGCATCTTCATGCACGCTCCGCGCGACCCTCACCTTGCGCTGCTCAAGCGCATCCTACGCTACGTGAAGGGCATCCTCTCCAGCGGGCTGCATCTCAGCTCCAGCCCCATCGACTCCCTCACCGCGTACTCCGACGCGGACTGGGCAGGCTGTCCTGACTCTCGACGTTCTACGTCCGGCTACTGCGTCTACCTCGGTGACACTCTCGTATCCTGGTTCTCAAAACGCCAGACTACAGTGTCCCGCTCCAGCGCTGAAGTCGAGTACCGCGCCGTCGCCCACGCCGTCGCCGAGTGCTGCTGGCTTCGCCAGCTTCTCTAGGAGCTCCGTGCACCACTCTCCACTGCGACCGTCGTCTACTGTGACAATGTTAGTGCCGTCTACATGACCGTCAACCCGGTTCATCACCGACGCACCAAGCACATCGAGATCGATATTCATTTTGTCCGTGACAAGGTTGCATTAGGATAGGTTCGGGTGCTCCATGTACCATCGGCACATCAGTTTGCCGATATAATGACCAAAGACCTGCCACGCCTTTGTTCACCAGTTTTCGGTCCAGTCTCTGTGTCCGTTTCCCTCCCGCTGCGACTGCGGGGGGTGTTAGATAAACCACTAGTCTGGACTGTATACGTTCGGACGGGATTTATAGTCACTGTACACTTCTACAATACTGGCAGTGGAAACAATACTATAATTCATAGTAGATCATAGTTTGGTGTTTGTTCTGAAGTTTCACTCTGAACACTTTCGAACCAAATCACCATCGGAACCCCCAACCGCGCAGATTTTAGCCAGTTGTTCTCTGCAGAACAACACGGGCGTGAATGGGTGATTACGCTTATCAGAGAGATTCAGAGGCAAATTGAAAATTTTAGTCTTTAAACCTGTGGGCCATTATGGTTTTCGAGCACTATAACTCCACCATATTAAGGTCAATTCTAATGGTAATTTTGTAGTAGTTTCATTCTTAATATGATAGCATGGTAATATAATTATAAAGTGAGATACTGAATAATTCATCTAGATAGAATTAGGTATTATAGACTTTATAACTAGTATTGAATGCTAAACTGTTTTATTTTCATACAAAATCACAAAATAAATATGTTTTGTTTTATTCATCAATCAAATCTCTTTAAATATTATGATACTCTTAAAAGCCATGAAATAAAACTCTACCTCTAACAAATCAAACACTAGCATTGCAAAACCACCCGTAGCGATTCACCTGCAAAAGTTTCAAGAGTAATGAGCTCGCAACAGCCACGACGAGTCACCTCGCCGCCCGATCCGGCGGCTGCCGCTGACCACCGGCGCTCTGCCTTCCCGGCCATGACACACAAATTCGCACTCGATCCTCATCGAATCCTAATCTGGAGGGTGTAGACGGTTAATAGGGAACAGTACAAGGGGTTTATGAGAAAAGGTTCCTCCACGCCGTCGGAATCTCGCCGCCGTTCTCCCCCTTCGTCCCCTTCCGAAGCCGAGCGCCGTCTCCTCCGCCACCAAAACCGTCGCCGCTTCCTTATGTGAATCCGCTGAGCTCCTTATAGCCCCTACCCCCAGGGGCCTCTCCATTTGGCCTGCCTTAGCGAGCCTTGGCCGCTCGCTTGAATTGGCCTTCGGGCACGCCGCTGTAGATACCAGCGGGCAGCGGCAGGGAGAGGAAGACACGAGATAAGGAAGCGGTTTTTCTCGTCTCCGTGCTCGCCGCCATGCCGTGGCGGTGCCTTTGCTGCTCAACCGCGGCCATTGTTGCAGGGCGATGTTTCAAGGACACTTGAGAACAGAGCAGAGATCATCAGGCTGCGCCTTGTAATGTACTGTGTCTCTTGGGAGAAGCCTTGCTGTTCTTGACTGCTTTTTTTTTTTTCAGTTAAAAGCCAGTATTTTCCCTGCGGCTGTTTGTCAAAAGGTCTCGCATATTACTCGTCCTTGATTTGATCCTCTATCCGCAAGTGGTTAATCCATTTCATATCAGTTTTGTTCATTCCTGGGACTTGATCCATAATCCATAGCTTGTACAGCCTGACAAACCTTGCACCCTGCATGATGTATGTAGCATCCAACCAGCCATCAGCGTAATATTGAGAATTTTTTTCTCTTGTGTTAGTAGTATGCACGAAATTTTCAGAAGCTAAATGATCCACCTCCCAATCCTACAGGGCTAGCAGATCTTCATGTTTGTCTCCTTCAGACTTCAGACAAAAATAGCGCACGGTTATGCAATCCATTCAACCATACCATGTCCAAACGATCTTACCAAGGAGGACAAGGAAACCTGTAAAAACCGTTTGCTAGTAACTGCCACCAACAACTCAAAGTTTCAGGATGACAGCATATGCAGTCATCACAGCAATATCAACAGTACCGAGTCGTTCAGCTGAACACACTGTGCCAAGTTAGGCAATGCACTGTAGGATATGTAAGCCGAGCTTATTAGTTGCACACGAAACGAGATAGTGTATTAAATATATAATTAATTAAGCATTAACTATTATAAATTAAAAAATAAATTTATTTATTTTTATAAAAAAACTTATATATAATTTTTTTAAAAAAAAACACCCATATCAGCACATTAGAACTCTGTCTTAATCTCTTGATCGCTAGTGCAAACAACAGTGAAAATATTCCAGCTCATTTTACAGATTTTGTATGGTGTCTACTATTATCCACAGAACCAACTTAATGACCATATGATTTTTTTTGGGTTTGGATTCTTGCATGCATGTTCAGATTCAGAAATACGGAGTACCGCACCTTCGAGAAACGTGCCTTCATCAGAGCGAGTAATAGAATTGGGCACACACCGAACTTCTCGGAGATATTTACCGGTCGAGCTGTCCAAATCCAAACGACCTCTCCTATCACGTGAATGGATGGATCGGGGAAAAAGCTCAGTTAAAGTTCAGCGCATAAACAATCGATGAACTCGGTAATGATATAATAGTATCATCATCTTATTTATATTTATTATAAGCGAAACGATTTATTAATTATTAAAAAAATAATTTATAGATTAAACTTTTATATAGCACTATTAACGATATAAAAATAAAAACTAAAAACAAACTACGGTTAAAAAAATTAAAATTAAGTTTTAAGATTTATTTTTTTCTTATAAACAAAAGCATAAACACGATGGGGTGTAGCCTCTACCCATCATCCACTGATCCACCCCCACCCGCAAGGCAAGGCAACGCGAGGAGAGGCGGCAGAGGCGCGTCAATAAAATCAGAGAAGAGGGACGCCGCGCCGCAGTAGAAACCGCCATTTCGATCCTTCTCCCCTCAATTCCCCACCTCGATCTCCCCTTCCCCTTCGCCGTGGGGCGCGCCACCCAAAACCCTAGCCGCACCCCACCCAACCCCGCCGCGCGTCGGCCTCGACCGCGTCCGCCCGCCGCGGTTGTGGGAGGAGAGGAAGGGCGGGGGCCGTCGTCCGTCGGCTCCTCGCCACCGGCGTCGCGCGGGTTCGGCTCTTCTGTAATAAATCTGCCCCCGCCGGTGCGCCGCTCGTCCCGGATGTAGCGGTAGCTCACGGGCCCGCGATCTCGGAGGCGCGCCACCGGCTCGTGGAACTCGACGACGCCCAGCTCGAGCGCCGCGGCGTTCGCTTCTACGACAAATCCCCCCGTGTCCGCATCGACGCCCCCCTCGGCCGCTCCTGACAGCTTTTCCTCGAGGTACCAACGGCTCGTTCCAGGGTGGGAGATCTCGACGACGAACACCTTGGGCGCCTGCACCTCGATGGACGAGTTCAAAGGCTTAGAGGAGATGGAGGAGGAGGCCGGCAACATGGTCGCGCCGGAGGAGGCGGGGGACGGGTTCCAGGTGGTGCGCGGTAAGAAGAAGAAGCGGCCGAACGTCCAGGACGGTGGTTCTGCTTCGGGTGCTGAGTCTGGGACGATGATGGCCAAGGAGAAGGCGGCCGCGGAGCCGTGGACGAAGGCGAAGGTGTCTTTCCACGATCCCAGCATTCCGCGGCCGCAGGATGTGTACGCAATCAGAGTAAACAACTACAACATCCCATTCGAACATATCTGGCTAGAGAAAAGCGAAGATGGCAGCCGACCTATTCACCCTCTGGTTAGTGTTTTTGTTTCGTTCGTTCGTAACTGGTCTTTTTCCTTTTCTGTCGTTTGGTGTGTTCACAATGAGGAAGCTTGGAATCCCTTTATTAAAGTTCAAGACATGATATGACCAAACATGGTTTTATCTTGCTTATAGTGTTCAATTCGTCACTCAATCAAATATTGATGTTTCTTGACCAAAGATTGAGTCTTGCATGGTTAAGAAATAGTGCGACCTTGTTTTGGGGATGGACTACATCTATCTTGGAGTATGATCTTAATACAGAATGCCTGGGTATTCTTGAAAAAAGTATAAGATAGCACTTGTAGAAAGAAGTGGGGGGTGGGTATTCTTGAAAAAGTATAAGATGGCACTTGTAGAAAGAAGTGGGGGAAAAGCGAACATTTCTTGGTTTCTTGTTTTTGCAGGATAATCAACGTATTTTTTATTGTTATTTGTTGAAAACTAGTGACAAGCAAGCATTTACATGCTGACTTTGGCCCTAATTGAACTTGGTTAACAGAATTAGTATTATTCTGTTATTTGAAGGAAAAAAGGTAGAGCAACCTGTAACAAGTAAATTAGTACTATATTTTGCTTTTCTTAATCATATAGAGTTATGCAAGATTTGTTGTTGATTTTCTGTACTTATTAATCAGTAGTGGAAGGATTGACTTTCTTGCATATCCATGAAAAAATATTATGTGATATACTCTCGTCTTGCAGGAAAAATTGCCAGTGGAGCAGTTTATCGATAGAAATGTTCCTGAATGTGAGCCTGTAAAGCCAGCTGATTTGGAGGATACCCCATTTACGTTAGTTGAAGATAAAAACGGTTTAGCAGACTTAGCTAAAAAGTTGAAGAGTGTAGATGAATTTGCTGTAAGCATTTGTAATTAAGTTTTGTTTAACTTCAAATGAATATATGTCATACTTTGTTTCCCGCTTGCATTGTATTAAAGTTCGACTGCTAGAGCATTTTGTCTTATGTAGCATGCATATCCTCTTGAAAAATTTGTAAGCATGCTTCCCTGACATGAGTTTCTAATACTGGATTATAAAACATGCACACAAAAAATCTTGGCAGTAATTATCCATAAAATATTCTCTAAGTGAGGCACAGCTGTAGTTGTTGTTGCACAGTAGCTTTTCTTTACTGGTGGGAAGTATCCTTTATGATCTGGTACATTGATTTTGACTGCCATATTCTGTGGAGTTTATTTTGATTAGAGCAGTAGGACTCTGCTATTTCTAGAACTGTTTGACAAAAAACACATATACTAGTTCCTTAATGTTTTCATTTTACCTATCATCATCAGGTCCAACTAGCGCTGACATTCTGTGAGGATTAAACCATTTTTGGTCCAAATCTGAGAGCTTAAATGTTGTTTATTTTCATTTAGAATTGAAATGGAATGACACACTATTGCTTGTATTGTTTCCTTTCCTTCACCTTCTCTGACAACACCATTCACTTTCTACACAAATGACATTGCATAGCTTTATTCGATTCTTACAAAAGAACCTATTCCATGCTTTCTTTCTTTTGTCTTCTCAGCCTTTTGCATTTCATTATGTTATGGCCATCTTCATGGAGAAAACAACTTCCGAGGCTTTGCAATGTTAGCAACTTAATATTTGTTTCGATTCGTCTGTTGTTTTCAGGTTGACTTGGAGCACAACCAATATAGGTCATTTCAGGGTTTGACCTGCTTGATGCAGATTTCAACAAGAACAGAGGATTTTGTTGTAGACACCCTTAAACTTCGCATATACATTGGCCTCTACTTGAAAGAACATTTTAAAGATCCAACTAAGAGAAAGGTTTTTTTTTGTATTCTCCAATTGTTTGCCATTTTCTTAGGGGGCAAATCGTTTGTCATTGTGAACTCAAATTTCTGGTTGCTTGTTTCTTGTGCAAAAAGGTAATGCATGGGGCTGATCGTGACATAATGTGGCTCCAACGGGATTTCCACATATATGTTTGCAATCTTTTTGACACAGGACAGGTATTGTGATTAATAGGCTGATATAAATACTAAACTGTGATTCTTGATTGTACCTTCTAATTTAACTCTTTCTTCATTCTTCTTGTTCAAAGCCCTCATTTTTATGTCTTACAAAGTGAAGGTTGAATTTTCCTTTCTAACTCCAAACAGGCCTCGAGGGTTTTACAGATGGAGCGAAACAGCCTAGAGCACCTACTGCGTCACCTTTGTGGAGTCACAGCAAATAAAGAGTACTGCTGGTTTACACTACACAATTTTCAAATATCCATGCTAACCTACTTAATTGTCTGCAATGAGTAACCTTATGACCAAAACATACCTTTTTGTAGATATCAAACTGCTGATTGGAGATCAAGACCACTTTCTGATGCAATGATAAAGTATTTATCCTATAGACCCTATTATTCATTTCTTTTGGTTTAGTCTTGCTTTATTTTTGTCTAATATTTTTCACTATTTCCTCAATTTTATCCACTTGCAAAATAACTTCTGTGCAGGTATGCTAGAGAAGATACACACTATCTGTTATATGTGTATGATTTGATGAGACTGAGACTGCAAAAGGAGTCGACACCTGAAAACGATCTTCTTCTAGAGGTAAAACCTTAGTTAACTAGTTTACTCATCTTAGAAGTTCATGTAGAGCTTACAAAATCCTCATCATGCCATCTTGTTCGGTATCAAAATGACATTCTGATCACTAACTTTTGGTTACTTCAGGTTCAAAAGCGCAGTAATGAAATTTGTCTACAGTTATATAAAAAGGAACTGCTGACAGATACATCTTATCTCCATATATACGGGTTTGTATGCTGTTGCTCAGTTAGTTCATTTCGTTCTATGATTGCTGTCCACAGTTGTATGAAAATGTACTTTTGCTTACCTTGAAGTTATTTCCTTGACCCTTATAGTTTGTGTGAACCTAACTAACTCAAGCGTACTATTACAGGTTGCAAGAACATGACCTGGATGCAAAACCGCTAGCCGTTGTTTATGTAAGAGAATATTTTGCTATTTGTTTACTTCATGATCATTCTGTCTCGACTCTCGAGTAGACCTATCATGTGTAACGTGACATTGTTCCTAGAAATGAATGTGTAGTTGCTAGAGACTAAATCTTTCTATTGACTGTAGATAGTGGGTTTTCATTTTGGCTATATTCATAAGTTTGATGACTTGAAGTTTCTGAAAGACCATATGTTATGTCATATTTCCAAACAACAAGTTTTATTTCTTCTGCCAATTCAGAGATTCAATTTATGTGTATATCAAACATCTCAAATATTTTTTCGCAGGCTCTACATCAATGGAGAGATTATATTGCTCGTGAAGTAGATGAGAGCACTGGTTATGTATTGCCAAATAAGGCTTTAATCGAGATAGGTATTTCTGCTTTATTTTTGTTGATATGGCACAGGACTTGATGTATTGGTTTGGTTAACTAACTCTTTTCATTTTGAATTCGAAAGCAAAGAAGATGCCTACTGATACTTTAGAGTTAAAAAGAATGGTGAAATCAAAATATCCATTTGTTGATGAAAATCTGGACCAAATTGTGGAGATCATCTGGAATGCAACTGAATCTTCTTACGCCTTTGAAAGCAGAGCTGAGCAACTAAAGAAGAAACGCCTGGAGCAGGTGTGTTTAGGCTGATCTGTGGATTTCATGTCCTCTTATTTGTTTGCTTTGAAGGATGGTAGGGGAGGATCACAAAAATGCAATTTCTTTTGTGCGGATTATTAGCATTGACATTTAAGCGCCTTTGATTGATTGTATCCAGCTAGGGGACAAGGTTCAGACTATATCATCACGTGAGATGAAAACCTCTCTGACCTTGTCAGGCCTGGTTAGACCAATGGATAAGGAAATATTGAATGATAACAATAACATACATCAGCAGGTGATAAATTATTTTAGTGTCTGTGATTTTTGGTTTTCTCCCCCTGTACTTATGTAGCTGCATTATGCAGGCCGTACATGCCACTTTTCAAGAACTGAAGAGACCTATTGCTTTGGGAGCTCTAGTAGGGAATTCAACATCCGGGCGACAGAGAGATTTCTTTGGAGGGTTTTCAAATAAACAGGTATAAGCAAATGTTTGATCTGAACAGCGAAAACATTTAAGTAATCGTTTATATACATGCGTGCCATTTTCTTTTTGAAATGTTGTTGAGTTATTGATATACATTCTTGGTCTTACTGTGAAATGTTTAAAGAATCCTTTGGTTTACTAGTAGTTCTGAATGTTTGTCTTTACTATAGATTTTTGAAAGGAAGATGTTTACAGGACCTTCTGTTTTTGCCAACCCTTCTAAATTCTTAATATGTTTGCCCACGTCATTATGTTTACTGTTTTTTATGAAGAAAATGTCACCATTTTACTTTTTTCTTGCATGATTTAGCTATGCTTTCCTGAAAATATTTCAGTTTCTCCCAGTTAGCTTCACATAGGAATTGTAGACTTATGTTTGTTATTATGTAATTGCAACTTGTCAAAAAATTAAGCAATTGCAGGCTGAGAAGATGGAGAAGGCTAAATCCTATCCAGCTTTTTACCACCCCTGGCTTCCACAATATTACTCTGAAGTTGGGCACGGTTTTCAATCAATAAACCGAACAGGTGCAGGGACAGCACAGCCTCCTGCTGGGAATACATGGGATTTCCAGAACCCTAGAAGGCGTCGATCTTTCCCACGTTCCGGTAACATAAGTGATACACGCCAGTAATTGCTCTGATGTATGCCTTCAATTTATCCTTCCGTGCAGAAAATATCTGTAGAGAAAGGGAAACTGGGCTGTTTTTATCCGTGCCCCCTCATATGAGAAACTATGCCTCCCTCAGATTTTTGGCTAGACTAACAGAAATATGAGAATAGCCCATACCATTTACATTAGATGCAGAGCATGGGAAATACCATCTGGATTGGCTTTTGTGTGTAACAGCTGACAAACATGTGCTGTGCAATTGTGAATACTGGAGTTGTACAGGTGGTATACTGTAATAGGGGTACACATAGGATCAATATACAAAGACAAAGGGAACACATAGCATTGGTCTCTTTTCTCTGTTTACAGCATGCCTTTATTTGCCGTCATATCTCCCGCTGTTTTCGTCACACTTGCTTGTTTGGAATCGCCGTTTATGGATGAGGTTGTTGTTTCTGTCCATGTTCACTCTGAGAGTGGAACATTGGGCCTCAGCAGCGGTGAAATGTATCTGTGTGTTTGCGCCCACCAGTAGGAGCAATTGAGCATGGGAAGCAATGGAACATGTCAGTTGAAGTCGCAGGTTAAGGTACCGGTCAAATCACGGCACTCGCCAATCAAGGCAGGAGCTGGTGAGGGCTGTTTTCCTTCCGTTGCCAACGCCTGTTCGAACAAGGCGTCCTCCTACACCGCTCAGCGCATGACGCCAACCTGGTTCATCCTGCTGGCGGCAAATGGCTCATGCGCAGGCTTCAGATAACCCGAATCGAACTAACTAGCCAATTTACATCACAGTAACCATGGCAGCCAAACCATCGGACACAGGTTGCCAAGATCGCGCGAGATCTTTGTCTGCAACCACCCAAATCGAGCAAACGGCAGCACGTTTTGGCCGAGACAACCTTGTGCGCAGTATAGAGCCCACCCACAGACGCAGCCACCAACCCCCTCCGATCCCGACGCCTCCTCTGCTATAGATCCCGTCCCCTTCCGCACTAGACTGAAAAGCCCAAAACCCTCCTCACCTCCCCATTCCGCCGCGATGGCCGCCGCCACCCGCAACTCCCTCCTCCTCCACCGCCCCAGCCCCAAGGTGGCCGCGGCGGCCTCGTCGCTCCGTCCCCCCACGCGGGCCGCCAGGATCGCCTGCACGGCCGTGGCCACGCCCGCGCCGTCCTCCCCCGCCGACCGCGGGGTCTACAACTTCGCCGCGGGCCCCGCCACCCTGCCGCTCTCCGTCCTGCAGAAGGCGCAGGCGGAGCTCGTCGACTACCGGGGTTCTGGTATGAGCATCATGGAGATGAGCCACCGCGGGAAGGAGTTTGATGCCGCCATCAAGAAGGCCGAGGCCGATCTCCGCGCGCTCCTCGCCGTGCCTGACACTCACGAGGTGCTCTTCCTCCAGGGCGGGGCTACTACCCAGTTCGCCGCCGTGCCGCTTAACCTCTGCGCGTCCCCCTCCGACCCCACCGACTTCGTTGTCTCGGGGTCGTGGAGCGACAAGGCGTTCAAGGAGGCCAAGAAGTTCTCCGCCGCCTCAGTCGCCTGGTCCGGCAAGGACGGCAAGTACACCTCCCTCCCTCCCTTCGACGCCATCAAGCAGAATCCGGAGGCCAGGTTCCTCCACATCTGCTCCAACGAGACCATCCACGGCATCGAGTTCAAGGACTACCCGGAGCCCAAGAACAAGTCGGGCATCCTCGTCGCCGACATGTCCTCCAACTTCTGCTCCAAGCCGGTGGACGTCACCCGCTTCGGCGTCATCTACGCCGGCGCGCAGAAAAACGTCGGTCCCTCCGGCGTCACCATCGCCATCGTGCGCAAGGACCTCATCGTTAACGCGCAGCCCATCACGCCGGTGATGCTGGACTACAAGACGCACGCAGACAACGCCTCCCTGTACAACACCCCGCCCTGCTTCGCCATCTACATCTGCGGGCTCGTGTTCGAGGACCTGCTCGCGCAGGGCGGCCTCGCCGAGGTGGAGAAGAAGAACGCCCACAAGGCCGGCATCCTCTACGACGCCATTGACACCAGCGGCGGGTACTACATCTGCCCGGTGGAGAAGTCGGTGCGATCACTGATGAATGTGCCCTTCACCCTGGCCAAGGGTGGAGACTTTGAGAAGCAGTTCATCGCCGAGGCGGCCAAGGAGAGCATGGTGCAGCTCAAGGGGCACAGGTCGGTCGGTGGCGTACGCGCCTCCATCTACAATGCCATGCCGCTCGCCGGTGTGGAGAAGCTCGTCGCGTTCATGAAGGATTTCCAAGCCAGAAACCCTTGATTGATTTGACTCATGGTTATGGTATTTTGATACTGTTCTTTGCAAAGAGCTGCTTTGTGCATAAGCGATTTCGATCCATCTGTTGTATTGGTACTGGTAGCTATTTCGCGATGCTGCTGCTTTTCCTGTGTTTATGGGATCTCATTCCCATTTCATGCCATTCAGTTTGAGACATGTTAGTATGGGAATAAAGGTGGATTGTTAGCTATTTAGAGTGTATGATGCTGCCTCATGATTCAGTGCTTATGTAACAATGTACAATTTCGAGCTCGGTTGCAATTCTTCTCTTAAAACAAATCAATTTGGTTGGTTTTGATGTTTGATCGTTTCCTTAGAAAGATTTGTTGAAAACTGTTCATTCGGTTTATGCAATATTCATCCAGCAGAAAATTCTTCCGTTTGGGTGCAATGTCACACTCCTTTGTATATCCATTGTTGTAATTTCAGATAGATTTCTTCCACATTGAGTATTAAGTGTAGACCACACTGTCATCACCTGGTTGTTATTAGTATTCATAATCTGGAAGTTGGTGAGCGCTTTAGGCAGTGAGCCCGTCAGAGTTTGGTGGTGAAGAGTATTTTTGCTTGTTCTTGTGTCAGTTTGGACTAGGCTCGCTGAGATGGTACGTTGAATCCACCAGAAGTGCATGAGTGTGACAGCAGTTTGTTGCAAGCTAATAAACAAAAACAAAATCTCATTTTAACTTTGACATTTCAAAGTGCACGTTTGGTAAAAATTGTGGTAGAGTACTAAACAGTGAGTAATACCAAATCACAAGATAGTGTATTTGACCTTGTTCTGTCAAATATTTGAAGTAGAGTAGCAATAAACCTTTTGAATGCCCTCACATACAAAACCTTTGTAGTTCTCCATTTGATAATGTTTTTTAATTGTGTTTCTACCATAAAGCTGTGAATAGTTTGAGCGTGTTAGGTTATTCTTCAATCCCTTGTTGATCCCTTGATTTGCATCTTTATTTAAAGAGACGTGAAGAATTCCAAGTGCATTGTTTGCTTCTCTTTTTTTTTTCTGAATCTTCGGCGTTTTCAAGTGGGACGATCACTAAACCTGGGGTATACTACTACCACTTGGTGAGCATATGACGTCACCGATGATTAATCCCCGTTTGGACTCTTCGTTTGGTATTGTTAATCTATTCGGCCGAGTGGATATTTCTCTGGCACCTTCTGAATTTCTAACTAAATTTTGGAGCTTTTGTTCATTTTTTTTACTTGCTTTGAGCCAAAATAAAATCAGGAATTTTGTTAGAGTCACCAACTATCCCTGGAGAAGTTGCCCTCGGAAAGCAAATGTTCTGCTTGCTTAGTATCACTGTCAGAAGTACATGGCATTTACATAATAGGATACGATTATTCTGTATGGGACTCCTTTAACTTCCCTATACTCTCACCATCAGATTTTAAATCCTAGATTTAATATAGTGTTCTCGTAATTATTTTTTAATGATAGACGATGTATCCTTCAATAACGAGCTAGTTCATATATACCTGCCAGCTGTTCGTTCTGATTTCTGAATCTTCAGGAATCAATTAATCCAATCGTGACAGAAAATTTAACTTGGCCCAAAGTGAATGGTACATTAAATCGTAGCCTCGTAGGCCCAAACCGCTCTCCTCCCTAGGCCCAAAGTTTCCACCATAATGGGCCGTCTGAGCCGCTCCGGTCAACCAGACGAGAAGCGGGCTGAACCTGACGCGGTGTGCGTACATCGTAAGCAGCGGGCTCCTCCGCTTAAAGGCTAAGCTAAATTACTCCCTATATAAACCCTTTCCAAATTCCAAGTAGTATAAGACGCGAGGTCAGAAAAAAAGAAAAAAAAACTCGAACCGACGGCGAGTAAATAGGCTAAGCATTCGTTTCTCTCCTTATCGGTTGCTCTCGATCTGCTGCGGCGGCGGCGGCGGCGATGGCCGACGGCGGCAAGGCGACGCCGGAGAAGAAATCGTGGGCGGACGTGGAGGAGGAGGAGGAGGCCAAGGCGAAGGCCGAGGCCGAGGCCTCCTCGTCTTCCGCGAGCCAGCCGGCGGTGGACGCGCAGGCCAAGCAGATTGAGGCGCTCTCGCTCTCCGTGCCGGAGGATGGGGCCGGCGGCGGCGGCGGGGGGGATGATCAGGGCCCGCCGCTCCTCGACGACTCTGATGAGTCCCAAATCCAAGCTGTAAGTTCCACGCTGCTCCCGCCGGCGCTAGTGCTTCGGTAGCTTCTAGGGTGGTCGATCGGTCGGTTGATTCGGGGTGGTTCTACTCAGGTGACGTCGGGCGGCACGGTGTATGAGTCAGCGGCGACCTTCGAGGATCTGAAGCTGACTCCGGAGCTGCTCAAGGGGCTGCACGACGAGATGGGCTTCAGCCGGCCGAGTAAGATCCAGGCGGTGACTCTCCCCATGATCCTAACGCCGCCCTACAAGGACCTGATCGCGCAGGCGCACAACGGCTCCGGGAAGACCACCTGCTTCGTCCTCGGCATGCTCAGCCGCGTGGACCCTAACCGAAAGGTCCCGCAGGCCATCTGCATCTGCCCCACCAGGGAGCTCGCCCAGCAGGTTGATTTGATTGAGCACCCACACTTTTATGTACTAGTATTAGTATGTGGATTTTACCTTGTTATGGATGTTCACCCTGTAATGTATTTGATTTGCTTGGTTGCAATTTGCAGAACAAGTCGGTGCTTATGAGAATGGGAAAATTTACTGGCATTACCTGTGCCTGTGCGATCCCACCGGCACAGAAAGATTATGTGCCGATCGCTAAAATGCCAGCAGTTAATGAACAGGTGGTGATCGGCACTTCTGGGACGCTTATCAAGTGGATTACTCATAAGAAGCTGGCGACAAGGGATATCAAGATACTTGTGTTTGATGAGGCAGACCATATGCTTGCCGAGGTATGGATGAGTTCTGTCCCCAGTGTTGTTCTGTGTTAGTTATTAGCATACCCTTGGGTTAGTTATTAGCATACCTTGTTTTTAGTTGTTAGGGACCTAGGGGACCTTTGGGTTAGATCTTAATGTTATGGAAAGATCTAGTTGATTATTTGCCATTTCCAAGCTCTATGGTAACCATAAGCCTGATTTGTTGTAAGAACTGTCTTTTTCCTTAGCAAAATTATGGTGGCACCATGATGATCGATTTTCTTACTCAAATTGGCTTACCCAAGATTAGCCAAGGCATGTATACAGATTGTACACCAAGTGCTGGCCTACTAATCCATCCTGGGAGTGCAAAGCAGTTATACTCTATTTTTGCTGTGGATTTGCTCTGTGCTACACTATGTTCACTATAAGCTACTGAAATAACTGTTGCATTGGTGTTACAAACTGAGCCTGGAATATAATAAGTCTTCATGTTTTTTTTATCACTGTCTTTGCCACTTGTTTGTGCAGTGTTGCATAATGCTCATTATTAAGGCAATGAAAAAATCTTGATCCATTGTTGTTATTAGAATGATTCTGATTGGAATGGAAAAGTGATTTATGTTTTTCAAGTGATTTATGTTTTTCAGTGGATCAAATGAAATTAGCCTTTCCTAAAGTAGAAATATGTTGGTATTTACATATGTATTCTCAAGATTAAAATAGATTCATTTGTATGTTGATGTTTTACATTTGGTAGGACATAGTTCCTTGCATGACTAAGCATTTGTTTTCAAATTGGATGTTGCTTGTATGTTTCAGCTTCCATATCTGGTTATGTGCTGGATAAGTTTCTGTATGGGAGTTATCAGCTTTATGTTCATTCCATCTAACTCTACATTATAAATTTTATAAGGCCAATTTCTTATGATGGTGAATGCATTCTTGCAGGATGGCTTCAGGAGTGATTCTGAAAGGATTATGAGGGATATACAAAGAAGCGCTGGTGGCTGTCAGGTAACACTTTTCTAGTAACTTTTAACTTCCTTTGCTTGAGTAGGATTACATGAAACAGCTTGCATTCTCCTTATAGAAGGTGATCTGGGTACAGTTTTAAATTAGATATGAAGTTATCATGTCCATTCTGTGTTTAAGAAGATTTTTTAGAAGAAGCATTTTCCTACAGTCTGCAAGTATATATTTATGTAATTGCTTATTCAAGAACTCCAACCATTGCTAATGATGTAATTGTAGGACTCCTTGCTTGTTTGCAAGTAGCGGAAAGAGGGTCCAATTTGTTTTTTTTTTTGTTGATGTTATTGATTTAGTTCAATTTTGCAAGATCGTTCAGATGATCCCAACATACTTTTGAGTTTTAAATTAGTCTTGTCCATGTCATGTGATCATGTGTGGAGTTCATCGTCTAATGTGTGGAGTAGATATTTATTATTTGAATTGATGGATGTCAGGTGCTTCTCTTTTCTGCGACGTTCAATGAGAGAGTTAAAGATTTTGTTACAAAGGTCATTAAGGACGGAAATCAAATATTTGTGAAGAAGGAAGAGCTTACTTTGGAAAAAGTCAAGCAATATAAAGTTCAAGTCCCTAACGAAAGGGCAAAAATAGAAGTCATAAAGGACAAGATTTTTGAGTTTGGACAAAAAGTTGGACAGGTTATCATATTTGTTAGAACAAAGCAAAGTACTAGGGATGTCCACAATGCTTTGACATTAGAGGACTATGTCTGCTCCTCAATTCAAGGATCCCTTGACCAATCGGAGAGGGAAAAGATAATACAGGAATTCAAAAATGGGTACACCAAGGTTCTTATATCAACTGATGTTCTTGCTCGAGGTTTTGACCAAGCACAGGTGCTATTTGTGTTCATTGTACTGTACTTGTGCAAGTGCAAAGCTTCTCTTTCTAACATTCCTCCTTTGAAAGGTTAACCTTGTCATCAATTATGACATGCCAATTAAGTTTGGCACAAGAGATGAACCTGATTATGAGGTGTACCTGCACAGAATTGGCAGAGCTGGTCGCTTTGGCCGAAAAGGTAAAATTGTTTCTTTGGTCCTTTTTCCCAAAAAGAAAAATTGTGGTGGTTATAGTTTAATGTTTAGTAAGTCAGATATTCCATTTAATAAGAAATAGTCAGTACCAAAAGCAGCCTTTGTAAGAATGTTGATCAACATTTGGCTGATGATCCTAGTTTTAAGAGAAATCAATCGATTTGAGGATAGTCGTATCTGAGCAAACCTGTTTTATGGCACGGACAAAGCTTGCCTGTCTCTAGTCAAATGCTCAACATAGCGTATGTGTCTTAGCTGAGTGGCTGAGCCTGAACCTTTGAACCCTTGAACAGTTAGTGAAGTTTTTGTGGGAGATTTTGCAGCTGTTTTCTGAGGATAAGATAGAATGACCTATGAATGGTTTGGTCAATTATACCAGATCTTCTTTCTATATGGGTAATGATCTGTCTTCTGGAGCTTATAATCCAATTTCACTGGACTTATTTCGTGGTCTGGAGCTTATAATCTAATTTTGCTGGACTTATTTCGTGGTTTATGTGTTTAACATTGCTAGGGCTTGTATACTAAGACAACCGAACGCCTAATCAAATTTACAGAGCCCTTCTATATGTTACAGTGCATATTTTGTTGCTTATATTCTTAACTTTATCATTGCTGGTGCAGGAGCTGTTTTCAACTTGCTGTGTGGCGAAACAGATTACACTGTGATGAGAAAGATTGAGGATTACTTCCAGCACAGAGTACCTGAGGTGTGTAACTGCAAGACACATTTACTAGTATCGTGTGCTCCTAAGCATTAGCTTATTGTGTTCTATTCATTTATAGGTTCGCAATTGGCAAAGTGAAGAAGATTTTGAAAGAGCTCTTAAGGATGCCGGCTTGGTCAAGTAAAACCATCGGGAATTTGTCATCGGTTGTGCTCTTCCTTGGACGAACTGGCACGTGATTTACCAGCTGCCACAGCAAAGCAATCGAGCTTCTTGAGCTCATCCTTGGTTGTTTTATACCGAAGGTTATATGTCAAGGGTTGTGAATTATGTTAAATGGGGACTCCTTCGAACAATTTGGATGCTGAGCTTATACGAAGCCAAGGTGTTACTTCGCTATCCGGTGGGAGTAGCGCATGTTGCCAGGACTAGGGCTACACTTGCATTATATGTTACATCGTGTACTTATCGGAACATGTTTTGGTTTATTTGTCGTCCAGAAACGTAACGTCCTTATGAAAAAGTGGAAATCCTGCATCAGCTGCTGTAAATGTACGCTTGCGCCATTGTTTAGTTGCATGTACTATGGTTTTTTTTCCTGTTTCCCTGTGCACACAATCTGATTGCTTCTTGTTTGAAAGAACAATTCGTGTATAAATTAGTCGCCTGGGGCAATTACATGAGAGCGAGGCGAGCCAGAGAGGCAGGAACACGTGTGTGAGAATGTACACGATTCCTTTTCACTCTGCCGTTCACCTGAGAAAAGAACAAAAAGGAAGTTACAAGTTGTCGTGCTCGATGACCTGCGCCGCCCTCCACTCCTCGCCGGGGTTGACGACCACCGGCACCAGCATGGACGCCATCCCGGTGCACAAGAAGTAGTCCTTGCCGAACTTCTTGTACATCTCCCCCGGGCTGCACAGGTACATGTCCTCGTACCCCATCCTCACCAGCCTGAACCCCAGCCCGCTATTCTGCAGATCAAATTCAGTTCAGTTTCAAGTTCTCAACCAAGTGTTTGATGAGAAAAAAGTTTTCTGATGATCCATGAACATTTCTTGGTCAAATTCAGTTCAATTTCAAGTTCTCAACCAAGTGTTTGATGAGAAAAGGTTTTTTTGATGGTCCGTGAACATTTCTTGGTAGTTTACCTGATCAATGGTGGTGAACTTGGAGGGGGCGGTGCTGTAGATGCGCTTCTTCCTCTCCTCCGGCGGCGCGGCGTAGACCCTGCTCACCTTCTTCTTGAGGATGGTGTAGAGGTTGTCCTCGACGGTCCACACGCCCAGCCGGGGCTCCTCGTCGCCGCCGCCGCCGCCGAACCAGCCGGCGTCCTCCCGCTTCATGGCCTCCGCCGGGGTGAGGAGAGAGAACCCGGACGCCGGCGGCGGGTGGGAGCAGTAGGGGCAGCCACGGAGGCCCTCCACCGCCGTGCCACGCCGCTTGTCGAACTTGATGTGGCTCAGCATCGCGCTCGTCAGCGACACCGGCTTGGTGCCGTTGTTCTTCACCATCACCGCCGTCGCCATGCTCAGCGGGTACAGCGTCACCACGTACGTCACCTCCAGCGTCCCGCTCCCCTTGATGCGCCCCAGCTCAACCTACAAATCTTGAAAATTCAGTCCAAATTTGAAGTGAATTTGCCTTAAACACAAACAAAATTCACACTTTGCAACATGTGGGTTCACTTTCGATAGGAATTCGGTGAAACCAAACATTTAACATTGGAATCAGGGTGTATGTATGTGATGTGCGTGTGTAATGGTATGTATGTAATGAAAAAATACAACCCATAAACATTTGCAATGCCATCAAGAAACTATAGAATTGGGTTTTTTTTATAACTAGATTTCTTCTCATTTCTCAACTATCAAACAAAAGTGATCTTACATGTTCTTGTTTGGAATTTTTTATAGAGTTCATAAAATTTGAGCAAAAAATATCAAAATTAATCAAATGTAGAATGGGATGTGCACCTGCACTGCATCGTAGGAGTCGGAGTCGGCGTCCTTGACGGACCACTCAGAGCCGACGAGGAGCGACTCGGCGGCGCCGGAGGAGGACACCTCGCTGAGCACGAGCCCGACGCCGCCCTTGACCTTGGCAGGATCACGGCCATCGCCGGCGACGGTGTGGAGCACCTCCCTGCACCCGTCGTCCTTCCAGTACACCTTTGGCCGGTACGAGGTGACCAGCCCGTCGGCGAGCCGGAGCTGCAGCGAGCTGCCGTTGCGGACGCTCAGCTCGGCCGCGGGCGCGCCGGTGGCGGGGTCGGCGGCGAACCGGAGGCCCTTCCGGCCGAACGACTCCTCCAGGGACTGCGGCGTCGGGGCTGCTGCTGCCGCCGCGACGGTGGCGGAGGCCTTGACGGCCGGCCTCGTCGGGAGGTGGAGGGGGAGCAGCGAGGAGGTGGCCATGGGTGAGGAGTGGAGTGGGAGGCGGGAGGGCGCCGAGGCTGGTGGGGGCTTGGGTTTCACGGCAGCCTCATGTCCGACGGCTTCAGGATAGATAGTTCCTCCTTGTCTGTATCTCGCTTTGCTTTGCTCCCGCGCGTTTTCGTGTGCTTTTTCCCGGGAGATAATGCACGAGCGGTAACGCTGGTTGCTGTAATTCGGAAAAACGGCCTGTTAACTGAAATCGAGATATCATGTCGGCAGAAGCTTAAATCGTAGTACGATTACAATTGAAGCATTAATAACATATTTTTTTAAAAATAAATAACAAGAGGTCAGGATGGCCGAGTGGTCTAAGGCGCCAGACTCAAGTTCTGGTCCTCTAACGAGGGCGTGGGTTCAAATCCCACTTCTGACATATTTTTCTCATCCTTTTCTTTGTTTTTCGATATTAATCTCTTTTCCAAACAGCATGACATAGTATCACGTTTTTCGATACTAATCTTTTCCGGACAGCACGACGTATCATGTTCTTAGCTAAGAAAAATACCATGTTCTTCATGTGCAGTAGGAGTACGGCTGCGGTGATTCTGCTGATAGGGAGGAGCAAGCAGTATCCCGAACTACTAAACTCTTAAAACTTTCTATATCAAGATTTTTTAAAAAAAATCAAATAAATTTATTTTTAAAAAAATTATAATAAATTAATACTCACTTAATCATATGCTAATTACTTATCTTATTTTTTGTTCCGTACCGGTGATAAGCCCAGCCCATGAACCTGTGCGTCCTGGGCTCCTGGCGTCCTGCCGATGCTGCAGCCTGGCACTGCACCACTACACCAGCTGACCAGCGCGCCGCCTCGGCTGCAACCGTGCACCATCTCGGAAAACTTGCCACGCGAGTGGCGGTGCCTGATCACGCTCTCGAGCAAGCACCCGCCTGCCGCTTCCACGGCGAAACAGCCTGCAGGGCTGCTTGGGCCATGGGTACAGCGTACCACGTCTCTGGCCCCTACCGATCAACCACGTCCTTTTCCACCCTATCGTACCAGTACTACGACTACCTAGCAACAATCACAGCGGCCACCTACGTATACTAGACATCCATCCCTTCTCCAGCAACAGAACAGGTAGTAAACTAGTAATGTACTGCAGTCTGCAGTTCAAGTGCTGGGTACCACTGCCATTAGCCCTAAAATGATAGTATCACCCAAGTAACCAAATGGAGTGATGCAAGCAAAGCCCCAGCTTTAGACCGGCCGCGAACAGAGCAGAAACGCAGAAGGAGTGCGCTTTGCTTAGTCAGCTTCCCAATAACTGCATAGTGGAGCACTTGGACGAAGCAAGATTCTTTAAGTAAAATAAATAGCACCAATCAAACCCACTTTAAGAATCAGAACCACTCGACAACGGGATTATAGTACTCCACCCCCCACTGAATAAAAGCGCAAAACGCACGCACCACAGCCAGGCATGGTCTTTGCAATTTCTTGTCTTTGCCACTAGGTTTTTCTAGCATTTTCGATGATACTATAAACGGAGTCTTAAAGCGAGCTAAAGCAAACTGAAATGGGAAAGACGGCAAAAGAAAACTAAGCAAAACTAACTAGCCAACTGCTCTCAAGTAGCAGCCAAGCAGCAGGATCTTGGGCCCATGCTGCCAGTTCCACAGATAAGCGTTTTCCAGACCATCAGTTGCTTGGGACCACATGCCTGTTTGAGTTCTTCAGGACCGTTTGTTCCTCCTGGCTAGCTAGGGAACATGGGGCATGTGATCCAGCTAACCAGCTTTGACAGTGGCTTCGTTGGCAAGGACAGGTTTCTCAGTTGCTGCTGTTTGGGCTACCACGCCATTTGGTACAGATGGCTTTGGCTTCCTGTTAGCAGCAGCATCCAGTTGCTTCTCTCCAGTGACAGAATTTGGAGCCCTGCTGTCCCAGACCTAAAATGATCAAACCAACCATTTGAGAAATTAAATAGGAGGGCATAACAGAAGCCATGGTGCACAGATTGATAATTGACAAGGCTCAGGCTTATATATACCTGCTTTTGGATCTGCTGCTGTTTCACCCTTTTTTCCTGCATCAACTTCTGGCGGCTCTCATAGAAGGCAAAGTCATCCAAGATGGAGGTCTTACTGGCATGCTCCTTGAATATCTTAAGCATTTGAATGCCTTGCTCAAGGTTTACCTGAAATTTTAACAAGTGGATGAAATAAGACAACTATATGGTACCATCTTTTGAAAATCAGACAACCGTATGATACCTCTTGTGTGTCACGGCTATTTGTGACTGGCTTGTTCTCATTGTTCTCTAGGATGATGTGCTTGAGAATATTGTTGGGCACATCTTTGACAATGTGCCACTTGAGAGAGAAGGAGCCATTCCACTTGTCTTGTTGCCAGTACTCCAAAGTTTTCTCAAAATCAACAGCACCAGTCATTTCAGCAACACCAACAAACTGCCCACTAGTATTAACCTGAAGTTCATATCAAAGATATAATTAGCAAAATCAAACCATGATTAACATTCATAAATAAATACAAGACACCAAGAATATCTTACCGAGAAAAACAAGAATATTGGGCATTTGGAGATCTTAGCCTGCGCTTCCTGGTAAGCAGCATCAAGCTTCTTGTTTCCATTAGTGGTGCTTGCCCACACATTGTACTTTATGCTCTTGTGGATATCATCCTCACTGTATGATTTAATGATGAAGAACTTTGCATCATCATATTGGACAGGGAATTCATCTCGGTTGAACTGTGTTCTGCCAGGTACATCATTAGCGTTCTTGCCGTCAATTGAAGGAAGGCTCTGTCCTTTCACAGCAATAGTAACAGTATGGCCAAACAACTTCTGGTTCTTGAAACGGCCTGATCTAGGACCTCTATTCAACTCAATTGCTCCATCTTGACTCTCATTGCCAAAACCATAGTATCCATTACCACGGCCTCTTGGCTTGTACCTGTTATCCATACTAAGACCCCACCGACCATATAACCTGGAATCATAACTGTTACTACCATAACCATTACTTCCATAACCATTGGTTCCATATGAAAGGCCAGTTTTGAATGAATTTCCATACTGGCTGTAAGACTGGGTGCTCGGGTACATCCTATTTGGATATGTAGGAGCAGCTGATCCTGTTGTAGTTGCGGGTCGTCTGTTATTCATGCTCTGCATACAGACAAGTAGAGAAGCCAAATAATTCAGTACATGAATAAAATTCTTCACAATCAAGGTAGTAGTGTATCAGGACAACGCATACATATGGGGAAAAACACAAGACTCACCATCTGTTGAGGTGTGGAACCCTTGTTTTGAGTCCTTGCAGAAGAACCATTACTGAATGTTGAAGACGACATGTGATTGGTTGTAGTTGTTCTCTGCTGCCTATTTGTATAAGCAGAACCATCATACCATGCAAAGTGTGTTCCTGTGCTGTCATACCCATATGTAGAGTCCAGGTACCCAGCAGAAGGAACTCCACCTGGCAAGGGTGCCCTATAAGTTCCATCAGGGGTCAGTGATGAATTTTGCTGGCTTGATCCAAGGGGTACAGTTCCACTGTTACTGTGAACAGTACCATTAGGAGCACCATTTGTGGTTGTTTTAGCAGGATCTGCCTTAGCTGTTGGCTTTTCAGGATTGGCACAAGGCTGCCGGTCACCTTGAGTGGTAGAAGGAACTGGTGTAGGAGGCTGGTAATACAAAGTTGGATACTGATAATGCTGGCCAAACATTTGGCCATCAACCGTTGGAACTGGGGAACTGGCAGGAGAGTACGCACCATAAGGAGCATACCCATATCCATAAATGTCTCCATATACTGCCTGTGAAATTCCAAAGGCTGATCAGAATAGTTGGTAGCACACCACGCAAAGATTCTCATGACAGGATATTATTTAGTGGCAGACAAATAACAGTGAACACAAAAGATTCATAGGGAAGCAATAGTGCACAAAGCATAAGCAATAAGAAAAAGAACCACATATAGCAAAACCGTAGTCAAATAGATGAGTGCATAGCATTCCACTTATTACACCCAACAAGAATCGACAAGACAGCTCCCAACAGACAATAATAGCAAATATCTGGACCATTTCTACATTAAGCATATGACAAGGTGCAATTTATGATCAGCAATATCACCTGGAAAGAAAATAGATAAGATTATCTAAGGTTAACTTACTGGGGCAATCTCCACTCCATCTGGATTTACATATCTAGGATAATCATCCCACTCGCTCACAGAACCATCGTAACCTGGTAATTTTGCAAGGCAGAAGAGCTCTGTCAGCATAGGACAAGCCAAACGCACATGAAAAGAAGCTATGTCCTAAAAATAACCACAGGGCTATCGAACTAAGAGGTGGCGTGACCACTAACAAATAGGAAGGAACAAAAAAAAAGCACGCCAGATATTCAAAACAGCAGGCATCAATGGTACATGATAACCACAAGAATTCCTCTGTAGTTCCTCACCTCCATAGTAGTACGCTGGCAGGTAGAACATGTTGGGATCTATAAAATCTTGAAGCACTGGCGTGATGGACCGCTCAGGCGGGATTGACACGCTAAGTGGCTGGCTGGCTGCAGGCCCCTGCTGAATTTAACAAGAAAACATCACCAGAGAGATGTATTAGAATCGCATATCACAGTTAGAAAATCATGGACATATAGGCAACATCAATCAAAGATCCACGATTTCTAGTATTGTTTTATCAATACCTTCTTAGCGCCGGCAGGCTCAGTGGTTGCATCCACTGACTTGGGCTGCGAATCCAACGGCAACTTCTGCAGCAGATCCGTAGCTTCTTTCGACAGCAAAACGATGAATTAAGGAGTCACACGTTGCATTCAGATCCCAAAATCTAATCTTTCAAACAGAACCCTACAAAAAACCGCACAAATCCTACCATAGCAATAATAAATAAGTAATTTTCCGATTTTGCAATCAACAGGAAAGCTAAAAACAGTAAACCCACACCGATCTGGGGAAGTCAACCCCATGGCACGACCAGGCAGAGACCACCGGGCGAAGGAGCCGGCAGACGGCCGCCGTACAGCCTCAAGACGGCGCAGCAAAGCACACCCCAGCCCAAACCAAATCCCCCAACCACAAAAACCTAAAAAAGAAACCATAACTCAGCACCCAAAAGGATACGATCCGCGGCGGGGCCGGGGGCGGCGGCGGCGGTGGCCGAGGCAGGAGCAGCAGCAGAAGCAGCCGGCGCCGGCGCGGCGGCCGGGACCTGAGGCGGCGCGACGGCGGCCATGGCTGGTCACGAGATCCCAAACAGAGACACCCGGAGGCGGCGGCGATGGATCCGACAAGGCGAGCGCCCGCCCGGCCCTTCTCCTCCCTCCTCTCTCTCTCTCTCTCAGGTAAGATGCGTCGGGGTAGAGCGAGAGAGGTGCGGGAGAGGAGGAGGCGGCGGCGAGGGGAGGAAGCGATGGAGCGAGAAGCGAGCCGGAGCAGCAGCGAGGCGGCTAGCAACCGGCAGTATAACGTCAAGGGGAAAAAGAGGAGGGTTTTTGGGTGAGGGTCGGGGGCTCATATACTAGTCAAGGATAGGGAAGGGGAAATGGAGTGGACCACTGGGCCACGGCTCACTGGACGCCACCCGCTTTGGATTCCACTCCTCTCCAGTTTGCCCCTCGTTTTTTTTCCTCTTCCTTCTGGTGCTACCGTATTTTTTTAAAAAAAACTTATATAGTTTTCATTTTTCATTTTTATTTGTTTTCTCAGGAGAATGGATAATGATAACTGGGTTATGGTCTTATGGCCTAATGGGTAGTTTGGTTCAGATCCATTTTCTTCGCTTGTTAGGTTTACATTTGCTTACTGGCAAAGTAATTTTTTTGACATATTGGTTTGTTTAGTTTTGACCTGTCACTTTATAGTATAATAATCCCTTTGTTCACATATATATATATTGAGAATAAAGGTGATAAACTATCTTAATAACTATTATTTGATCTTGTGCGTTTCAAGACACTTACAATAATTTTTTTATTGAAAGTGCGTTTTGAGGTTCCGCTGGAGATGCTCTCGTACACAACACCAGCAGAACCTTCTGGCTGCCCTGGAAGAATACTGAAAGTTTAGGAATGATGGACCGTATCATTAGTCAATGGGTGTTTGTTGGTGTTGGAAATGGTCTGAGAACAGACAGTTTAAGTAGGATAACACATAAATTTGCTCTTTGCCTCTCTCTTTTAGTTATACACGTAGTTGTTTTTGAAAATAGATAAAATTTAAAGGCTCTACAAGAGTTGAATCAATCACCTAAAACTGTTGTAAAAATGCAAATCTAGAAAATCTACTCACACTAGTTTCTTTTTAAAAATAGATAAATAATAAAACATCATTTAAAAATCAACATCATGATATATATTTTTAAAAATAGTATCACAAAAAAAATTACTACTACTTCTCGTACTTTTATTAGATGGGGAAGAAAACAACACATGACTCTGCGGCGAGCTGGTAATCATCATGCCTAACAACAACAGCGTGAGTCGAGTCTAAATCTACCGATCGCCAGCTCGCTTCTCCATTTGCACCCGCTCCAGAAACGCCTAGCACTTTTCAAACCCCAGCAACAAAAGAAAAAGAAAAAGAAAACAATAAAAAACACGCGTGCAAGTTGTGAAGAGGAACAACCGCGCACTGGACGCCTCCAGTGCCCCGCACGCCGCACGCCGCACGCCATGCGACGCCCAAATCCACCACAGCCACAGCCTTTCTTTCTTTCCTTCGCAGCAGTAGCCAGCAGCGAACAACTTTTTTTCCTTTTCCTTTTATTTCCCTCGCATATAAAAACAAGCCTGGATAAGATCTCGCACGTGCCAGCTCCTGTGCAACCCGGAAACGCGATCGTGCGGAGAGAGAGAGAGAGAGAGACGCGAGGAAATCACGTCAAAACCGAAGCAAATCCCGTCCCCGAGATGGATGTGTGCCGCGAGATTATCGTTCTCCCACAGTTCCACGCCCGCTCGCCGCCTCCTCTCGCGGCGGCCGGCGGCGATTCGATTCTCCTCCCTTTCTACCGTGCAGGCCTCCAGATTCCACCTTCATCCAGTCCGTGTGATCCCATCCACCCCAAAATCCACCCTTTTTTTTCTCTTCCGAAGTGCAAAGATGGCGCATTTTTTTGGTGTAAGAGGAGATGCCACGCCTGCACCGCCCTGATCTGGGCGTGCTACGGTTGCGGAGCCCTATATGGGCATGTAGCCTCATCGGCGGCAGAGGAGGGCAGCGGAGCCTGGGGGTCGACTCGTTGTCGTTGTCGTCGGAGAGTGTTAGACAGAACACTAGTTTGGGTTATATATATATAGAGACCCGACCTCTTTTATATACTCGGAGTCTTAGTCACTGTACATATTTTACATGATATCAGAGCGAGTCTAGATATCCCAGCGCACTAGCTTCTTCCTCCGGCGAGCCGACCCTTTCCTCCACGTCGTCGATATCTATTTCCCATCGCCGACCTCTTCCCGGTACTCTCCTCGCTCTCTCACCCCCGTTTCTTCTTCTCCATGTCTCTCCCGTAGTCACCTTCTTTTCTCCATCCCACCTCCACGCGACCAGGCAACGGTCTCGATCCGCCTCCTCGTCTCGCCTCGCACCCGTCTCCGCTCTTCTTCTTACTTCGTGCATCTCTCCTTCTCTGACGCCGGCGCACCTCCGCGCTCGTCGTCTCCATCGGCTAAACTCGTCCGCCCTCCCATCGACTGGACTTGTCCAGCCCTCTATCGGCTGGAACCCTCCCTCGGTTCTCGCCTTTTCCAACACACTCAACGGCTCTCGGACGCGAACCTTCTCCCCTCACGTCCGAGCCAGTCAAACGTGTCCACGTGTCCACAGACACGAATCCCTGCCTCCCAGACGCGAACATATTCTCTTCGCGTCCGGCCACTCCCCGTATTTTTCGTGTCCGCCCCACTCCTTGGCCTCCACGAGTCCACGGACGTGAATCTTCGCACGTTCGTGACCCAACTACTCTTTGACCCACCCACTCTGTCACCACCATTTCCTCACCTACTCCGCTGCCTACTCCCCATCGGCCAACCACTCCTCATCGGCTAGCCAGCCCACTTCCCATCGGCTTCTCACATCCTTGATCGCCCGATCCGTCCTTTCATCGGCTTCTTTCTCCCATCGGCTCTTTGCTCCCGTTCTCCCGTCATGGCCACCGAGTCCGCTCTTAGCTCCGGTACTCTCCCAGTCGCCGAGTCTGCTTTGGCCCTCGGTGCCTCTTATGTCAACTTGGCAAATATACGCATCTGCCCTTTTCTAGTTCTCTCTCCTGTACCTCGCGTCCATTTGAACTTATCCATTGTGATGTCTGAACATCTCCAGTTAAAAGTGTCTCCGGTAATCAGTATTATCTCGCTATACTTGACGATTACACACACTATTGCTTGACCTTCCCGCTCATCCACAAATCCGAGGTCGCTTACCTCACTCACTTCGTCACATACGTGTCCACTCAGTTCAACTTCCCTATTAAGGCTTTACAAGCCGATAACGGTATGGAATTCATCAACCATACCGTTACAAACCTCCTCACCTCGCAGGGCATCCATGTCTGGCTCTCCTACCCCTACACCTCTTCTCAGAACGGCAAAGTTGAGCGCCTCCTTCGCACCCTCAACAACATTAGTCGCACCATGCTACTTCACGCCCACTTACCTGCCACTTATTGGGCCGAAGCTCTGCCTACTGCGACGTACCTTCTCAATCGGCGCCCATGCTCCTCTATTTAAAACAACGTTCCCTATGCCCTTCTCTACCGCACGGCGCCCGACTACTCCCACCTCTGCGTTTTCGGGTGCCTCTGCTACCCAAATCTCACCACCACAGCTTCCCACAAACTCGCTCCCCGCTCTATCGCTTGTATTCTCCTTGGCTATCCCACCTCTCACAAGGGATACCGATGTCTCAGCCTTTCCACCCGATGGGTCATCGTCTCTTGTCACGTTATTTTAGACGAGACATATTTTCACTTCGGTCTACTTCATCCGAGATCCTCCTCTAGTGATCTCGACTTCCTCCTTACCAACACCGTGTCGACCAGGTCTCCTCCACTGTCCTCTCCATCGGTCCCCTCATCGGCCGCTGTTGAGGATTTACCCTTCACAAATCCCACCACTACTCGGTCCGATGTCCCTACCATCGGACCCCTATCGGACCCACCTCCATCGGCCGATACCGATCCTATTTATCCTTTAGCCGATACCATTCCCTCTCAATTGGACACCCCACTTCCATCAACTCCTCAGTTTCCATCGGCTCCTCACACCCTATTGGCTCATCCATCTCTATCGGACCGATCAGAATGCTCAGCCCACCCGACCTCATCGGCTCAGGCCGATCTAATTCCTCTTTTTCCTCTCGTTTACAGTTGTCGACTCGGAGCGGATGACACCCCCACCCGACCAGTTCTTCCCATTACTCCCGCACCCCCATCGGCTCCAGTTCCCTCCACCTCTCACATGGTCACCCGCTCTCAGACCGGGTCTCTCCGCCCCACTCAGCGCTACGGTCTTTCCGCCGTCCACAGGTCTATCTCGCCTATCCCGGCGACTTATCGCTCAGTCCTGGCCGACCCTCAGTGGCGCGCGGCCATGGCCGACGAGTACAAGGCACTAATGGACAACGAGACCTGGCGCCTCGTTCCCCGACCTCCCGGCGCCAACATTGTGACCGGTAAGTGAATTTTTAAACATAAATTCCACACCGATGGCTCCCTTGCCCGTCACAAGGCTCGCTGGGTAGTCCGGGGTTTCTCCTAATGACCCAATGTTAACTACGACGAGACCTTTAGTCCCGTTGTCAAACCCGCCACCATCCGAGTCATCCTCACCTTGGCTGCCTCTCGCTCCTGGCTGATCCATCAACTAGACGTGAAGAACGCCTTTCTTCACAGCCACCTGACGGAAACAGTCTACTGCCAACAGCCCTCAGGCTTCGTGGACCCTTCTCATTCCGACGACGTCTGTCTCCTTCAACGCTCTCTCTACGGCCTCAAACAAGCCATCGTGCTTGATACCAGCGCTTTGCTGCCTATTCTCAGCACATCGGCTTCGTGGCCTCTGCGTCCGATAGTTCCCTGTTCACTTTCCATATCGGCTCCGCCACTGCCTATCTACTCCTCTATGTCGATGACATTGTCCTCACAGCGTCTTCGACATCTCTCCTCGATCAGATCATGGCCCGACTACACTCTGAGTTCGCCATGACCGATCTTGGTCATCTCCACCATTTTCTTGGCATCTCCGTAACCCGTTCCACCCACGAGCTCTTCCTTTCCCAACGCCAATACGCCATCGACCTCCTCCAGCGTGCAGGCATGGCCGATTGTCACCCCACGGCCACCCCGGTCGACACTCGAGCCAAACTCTCCGCTGCCGATGGCGCCCTCGTTGCCGATCCCTCTCACTATTGGAGTCTTGCCGGGGCTCTCCAATACCTCACACTCACCCCGCCCGACCTCATGTACGCTGTCCAGCAAGTGTGCCTCTTCATGCACGCTCCGCGCGAACCTCATCTCGCGCTGTTCAAGCGCATCCTACGCTACGTGAAGGGCACCCTCTCCAGCGGGCTACATCTCAGCTCTAGCCCCATCGACTCTCTCACCGCGTACTCCGACGCAGATTGGACAGGCTGCCCCGACTCTTGACGCTCTACGTCCGGCTACTGCGTTTACCTCGGTGACACTCTCGTATCCTGGTCTTCAAAACGCCAGACTACAGTGTCCCGGTCTAGCGCCGAAGCCGAGTACTGTGCCGTCGCCCACGCCGTCGCCGAGTGCTGCTGGCTTCACCAGCTTCTCTAGGAGCTCCGTGCACCCCTCTCCACCGCGACCATCGTCTATTGCGACAATGTCAGTGTCGTCTATATGACCGCCAACCCAATCAATCACCGACGCACCAAGCACATCGAGATCGATATCCATTTTGTCCGTGACAAGGTCGCATTAGGACAGATTCGGGTGTTTCATGTACCATCGGTACATCAGTTTGCTGATATAATGACCAAAGGCCTGCCCACGTTTTTGTTCACCAGTTTTTGGTCCAGTCTTTGTGTCCGTTCCCCTCTCGCTGTGACTACGGGGGGTGTTAGACAGACCACTGGTCTGAGTTGTATATATATAGATCCGACCCCTCTTGTATACGCTTGGGATCGAGGACGTGGAGGAAGCCTGAGATGGAGCGGATGAAGCTCAATTTTGACGGGTCGTTCAAGGATGAGACTAGGACCGTGAGCATCGTGCACCGCGACCACGAGGGCGCGTTCGTGCTCAGCTACGCGGAGTGGATCAGCGCGGCGGAGCTCGTCGCGCTCAGGTGGGGGCTCGAGCGGGCGGTGAGGTATGGGTGGCGGCGCGTTTGGGCGGAGAGGGACTCCATGGCGGTGATCGACGTGGTGCGCTCTGAGGAGGACCTAGGGCGGTGCTGCGGGGGATCGCTGCGATGCTCCCTCTGCTCGACGATGTGGACGTGTCGCACGTGTGCCGCGACGGGACACAAGGTGGCGCACGGCTTCACCGAACTCGACCACAAGGCGAGGCGCCGGCGGGTGTGGCGCGCCGCGCCGCCCAACGAGGTGCTTCGGTTCCTGCAGCGTGATGCCAGCCAGGGGTAAACCAAATAGTGTCGCGCAAATTGTTGATCGATCTGACCTCCTCGTGCAGGCTACTCCAAGTTCGATTTGTGGGATCGATCGTGTAGAGGCTTTGGTATGCGCCCGACACGACAAAAATGATTGAAAATAATATTATTTTTCTGAAATGTACGATTATAGATCAATCATGATTTTTAATTATTTAGAAGCAATTATAATACTATACTAAAAATAGGAAAACCAAATTTTATATATTACTAGGATAAAAAAGGGTACTATTTTTATGAAAATAATTTTAAGTTGGTTAGGAATTTCCTTCGTCGATCCACCTACGATCAAACGGTGAATGTTTTATCATTATGTTAAAAAATATTTTAATATATTAAATTATGTAAGCACAATTGAATCACATCGAAACATTTAGCTTTTATGGATGAAACATTGATCTTCAATGTTTCACATTGTGTCAAATATATGCTTTAACATATTAAATCGTTGAAGCACAATTAAATCACGATCACGAAACATTTAGCTTTTACATATAAAATATCGTTCCTCAACTGTTAAAACATTAATACATTTGCAAAAAAAATCAAAGACAAAAGTATTGAACAACGCTAAAAAAAACCCAGTGCAATAGCAATGCATTTTTTTAGAGCATCCAACAACTACTCTCTTTTATCACATGACCTAAGAATGTTTGTTATAGCTTCAGCCCATAGGACGAGGATCACGGAGCACAAGTCGTGCCAAACGGGTTTTAAGCAACATCAACATATCATTAGCTGAAGCAACAAAAAAAAACCATAATATTATTATGGTTACGAGAAGAGAGAAGAGTAGAAGAGAGAGGAGGGAGTAGCATATGTATACAGCATCCAGACTGAGTAGAGGAGGGGTTAGTGCATGCGCTAGACAGTTAGACAAGCAGCGGCCGGGTAGCTGGGTGGCCGATCTTTGGGTGTGATCGCAAGCGTGTGAGCTCACAATCGGTCGAGTTGCACGGGACGACGGGCGGAAAAAGAAAAAAGAAGAATGGAAGCACTTACCGAAGTGCACATGTGCGTGCGTACTTAGTTGGATATCATCTGACCTAACCATGGATTATGCAGCAATGTTCCCGTTTTCTAATTACGCACGGCTGAGGCTTGCCGTATGCACGTGTCACACCTAGCGATGGAGGAGTCTGCGTCAGAGGTCATCCTGGACAGTGACCTGGTAATAGATTTATGGATCATGCATGCATGATTGGTTCAGCTGTTTCCATCGTACCGTACGTATACGATTCTTGAAATCGCCCAATCCGCAAAGGCCTACAGAGTTCTTTCATGGGTCAACCAAAGCTGTTGATCAAGTACTACTGGAGTCTGGAGTAGTAGTAGCCGACAACGGCAGTGAAAAATGACGTGCCAAGCATGAGCCAAGGCCAGGACGGGAATTGCAGCTCGCTCACTCGATGCAGTACTGGAGTAGTAGGAACCAGTTGTTTGTCACTTGATGCCGTACTGGACTAACCAGTTACTTGTCTTGGCTTGGCTTGCCGTGCCTTGCTGAAATTCCCCTGCTCGCTTCCCCAAATCGACGCTGCACTGCACAATCTCAATCAATAATGCTCCCACAGATCTAGGTGACTCATCAAATTTTTAATTACTCGCATCATCATACATAAATAATTCGTACATGATTAGCCACCTTACAAATGGCAGCAGTAGCATCGTCCAGAAATTTGTTCATTTATACTAGTCCTTGACCAGTGACACACTGACACCTATTCGTCCGAAGAAATGAACTCCAAGCTCGGGAATGACAAATCCACGCCGAAAAATATCTCAACTTTTGCAGTCTGATGATTGATGACGAGTTGACGACCAGATCAAACCGGGTTTCTGAACAAGCTGAGCTAGGAATCCTGTGGCTCGGTAGCGGTAGGGGTGTCCATGGCGCGCGCGGCGGCTGCGGCGACGCCGTCGTCGGGCATGGTGGTGACCCTGACGACGAGCGGCGTGCGGACACGGTGGTAGCCGTCAGACCAGACGATCTCGCCGAAGTCGTACCGGCCTTGGGACAGCTTCGCCGGCGTGACGGTCACGTAGTAGGAGGCGACGTCGTGGTACAGGGAGAAGGACAGCGCCGGCGGCCACACCGCGGCACGCGCGCCCTGGGGGCTGACGACGGCGGCGTGGTACACGGCGTCCCTCCGGGGGCCCACGTTCGTCACCGTCCGCTTCACGGTCACCGTGGCGTTGAGCTGCGGGAGCACGATGGCCGGGTAGTTGAGGTCATACTCCGGCGCCGCGCCGGCGCAGCTCGTGTCGAGCTCCGACGAGGGGAGCACCATCTGCCGTATCTGCGCCCTGGTGTAGCCGAGGCTGCAGAGGAAGAGCACGTGGTCGCGAGCGCCCACGTCGTAGACCAGCCCCGGGTCCAGCGCACGCAGCGGGTCCACGTGACCGGCGCCGACGTCGAAGGCGTCGGCCGCCTTCAGCGTCCCGCCGGCCAGCATCACGTCGGACGTGTCGTCGTACATGTACGCCGTGGTCATGAGCGCAGACTTGATGGCCGCCGGCGACCAGGTCGGGTGCACGGACCTGACGACGGCGACGATGCCAGAGACGTGCGGGCACGACATGGACGTCCCCGAGTCGAAGTTCCACATGACGGAGCGCTTGTCCAGGGGGATCACCGTCGGCGACGACATGGGCGGCCACGCCGCCAATATGTTCACGCCGGGAGCGGTGAGATCAGGCTGCATGCGAATCAAGAAGCAAAATGCATCAGAAAAGTCCACCATTTTCGGTGAGAAATTCACGCTCGAAAATGAAAATGTGGCATACCTTGAGGATGTATGGGGAGATGGAGCTCGGGCCCCTGGAAGAGAAGTAGGCGACGGCCGGCGCCGGGAACTTGCCGACGAGTGTTCTGCTCTGGGAGATGTGCACGGTCGGCGGCTTGCTGCTGCCGCGGATGTAGTCGAGGATCCGGGTGCCCTGGCGAAGGTCGACGTGGACGGTGAGGAGGAAGTTGTCCTGGGTCGACCTGCGGGAGATGGTGTCGGCGAAGATCACGCCGGCGCCGCCGGCCGCGTACACCGCCAGCACCGCGACGCCGCTGGACACCATGCCCATGGCGGAGAAGCACAGCACGATTTTGCCGGACGCCGCCGTGCGGCTCCCGTTGGTCAGCTGGTCCAACGAGCAAGACCTTGGTGCACAAAGGCACAAAGCAATTGGAACTGTGTGATTCATGGATGCAAATGTGCAGAAACAACATGTACTGTCTACTAGTAGTGTCTTCTTTCGCGATTACTATTCATTAGTGTTTGTAACGGTTTTAACTTGCAGACTTTGTTTCAGAAGATCTATGCATTTGTGTTCGAATTGAGACATTTTCTTGCAAATGTTTAGATGTCTAATATAGTAGTAAGTTCGGTAAGTGGTGATCACTATTATGAACAGCATGGCAGCTACAAACCAGTCATTAACTTGCGGATCATAGTTATCATGTATTCATGTCTCCCAGGTTCCCCTAACAAAGTTCTAATTTTACTCCTCTCCATGCATATCTCCACTAATCTAGTGTACCAAGATACATTACCTTACTTTTATTTATTATTTATAATAAATCTATGTAACCCCAAATTATCGCTGGTTGAATATTTAACACCCATAACTGTATTCTACTCTTAATATTTGTAATACCATTTAATTATTCCCGTGAGGTGGTTTTACATGGTGATTTTGCCACGATAGCATGCTGAGCTAGAACTTCTTGCTGTGTTAGAGCTAGTTGATTTGTGGAACCTGCTTGTAAGTGAGAGGAGCGAACCAGAAGGTCTTTAGAAGACAAATGGATCGTCTTGCCACCTTCGCCTAGCCAATTCTCTCTCTTTGGTTCTGCTCTAATGATCGTGATGAGTTCCGAATGATTGTGTTGATTTACCTCATTTACAAGTCGACCCCACATGTCAGACCGCTCCAAAGTAGCAAGAAGATTCAGCTCAACACGTTATTGTGGTAAAACCACATTGCAAAACTACCTCAGAGGGTTAAGTAAACAGTATTGTAAGGGTTAAGGAGTAGCATAACTAGATTGAGAGTTGGGGGGTTAAATAGTTAATCTCTTGGGTTACATAGAATTATTCCTTATTCTTCTACTATCTAAAAGTATACTTGAGACAATTCATGCTCATAAATGTGAATTACATTGATCATAACTTGGATCTCGACCCTAGAAAAGCCATATTATCTCTCTCGTTGCCCCCACAGGTTACAGTAATAATTCCTTAATCCAACTAAACTGCTGTGTGTCTAAGAGAGAGAGAAAGAGATTACCCATCCGCGAAGACACTACCACTTTCTACTAATCTCATCTTCGTGTCATTCACATTGAAGCTCTCTCCCTGTGGAAAAACCAGGAAGTTCACCCATTATTACTGGATTTCACACAAAGTAAACCACATTCAATACCTGCCCAAGTATGCACCTACACAGACAGAAATCACCCAAAATGGCATTTCAGAAGATTTAATCTAACTTCATAACATCACATATAGGACAAACTTTTATGCAGTTTTAAGATAATGAGATAACTAACATCACATATAACACATGGATGTGTTCAGTGGTATTCTCTTTAAACGTGTATTCGGACGCACCCACACGTGTGCACGCATTCGACTTGTACCCCGCCAAAAAAGATAACAATATCCCGGCTACTACACCCGAAGAAAAGTTACTTTTTCATGCCACCATACAACCATAAAATGTGAAATAGCGCAGATGCGTCAAGCTGCATCGTAAAACCTCTACGAGTCATGCTGTCATGGCGTGCTTCCACTGCATATGGTTAAGGTTAACGCCATTAGGAGCAGAGAGAGCTTACCACGAGCGAGACATTGTTGCCGAGCGTGATCAGCGTCGGGAACCTCCTGTCGATGGTGCTGGCGGCGACGGTGATCCCCCACGGCGATACGTTCTGCACCATCGCGGCGTCCGGCCCGTCGTTCCCGGCCGAGAACACCGCCGGCACGCCAAGCTGCATCGCGTGGAACGACCCGATCTCGGTGCTCGTCATGAACAGCGGCATGAGCGGCGGCGTGGAGCCGAGCGACGCTGAGACCACGTGGACGCCGTCGCGCAGCGCGTCGTCGAACGCGGCCAGGATGTCGGCGTCGCTGCACCGGCCCGTGAGGTCCTTGAACCAGCACACCTTGTACACGGCGAGCCGCGACCACAGCGCGCCCCCGCGCGCCACCCCGTGGCCCAGGCCGCCGACGTAGCTGGCGTTGGGCACCACGGCGCCCACCGCCGTCGACGCCGTGTGCGTGCCGTGTCCGACGCGGTCCCGCGGCGACCGGTACTCGGTGCCTCCGCTGGTGTTCAGCGGCCCGACCTCGCTCTCGAAGCCGGCGAGGTAGAAGCGCGCGCCGATGAGCTTCCGGTTGCACGCCGTGGCCGGGTCGAACTGCTCGCCCTTCACGCACGTGCCGCGCCATGACGACGGGATGTCGCCTAGGTGGGAATCATCCCTGAAGCTCTGGGATTCAGGCCACACTCCTGGGGACACATGAAAAAGAACAGATTCATCAACGAGCATCTAAGTGGAAAACCAAGGACCACTGTGACCACTCGACTGCACCAACTAACATGAATGAGTTATATTAAAAAAACGCTAACTTCAGATCTTCGCATCGCATGCCAGGATGCAAGACATGATTTTATCTTTCATTTCAAGTTTGCTCAAGTCATTTCTCTGCGCAAAGGTCAAGAGGGATCGATCACCATTCAGCTGATCAACTTGAACTTCTCGGGATGCAGTTGGACCATATTGTGATGATAGCCACATGTTTTTCGGGCTAGAACATCATGCAGAAGCTCTACTTTTCATGTTTGGGGAGATAGAACAGCCAATATAGGAGAGTGAAACTGGATTTGCAGGTATATGAAACCGCAAGAGGAAAAGTACCTGTATCAAGGATACCAACAATTATATCGTCTCCAAATTTCCATTGCATTCCGGTTGATTGTTCCATCTGAATATGCAGGCCCATGAAATCCCAGCTTCTTGTTGTATGGAGCTCTAGCATCCTACTTCTGAATATCGATATGACCACTTCTGCTTCTGCTTACAATGATCAATGGAGTCTTGGGTAAGTTCACAGAAACTAGGTATATACAAGAACAAAGTTGACAGGATGAAGGTAAATGTCTACCAGATAATTTAGCAGCTTGCGTTGAATTGAGCACTGCAGCAAATCCAGAGAATCCATAGCTGTAGCTGTACAGAATAGCATCTCTTGCTTCATCCGGGCTACAAAGTTGAGCTCACAAGTGACTCTTCAGCCACATTTTCTTGCCAAATAAGAACAACTATATATATAGATTCTCTGAGCTAAGGGGTTTAAATTTTCTAAATTATTAGCTTTGTTATCTGATAGACACAGTGTTACAAAGCAATAGCTCTGAGATAAAGTTTTTGCACTGCATTTGGCATAGTCAACTTCAAGTATACTTGGTGTGTCTTTTGTTATTGCCATTAATTTGGCTAGAAAAAAAGGATAATCAATTACTTTGTAAAGACTCTTGATAGAAGTTGGAGATGAAGTTTTGCAGTAAGGGAAGCACTGAGGCCATCGATGTGGCCCAAGTACACAATGTGAACCTGCAAGACAACAGACAGGACAGGTATAACATGAACACGTGATTTCACTAAAAGATGAAAAAACACTAGTAATATCTGCAAGAAAAATCTACATATGAATCCGACTCTTGAGTGGACTGAATGGGATAAAATGAGAGAAAGGAAACAGCGAGAAGAAGCAGAAAAACAGCCATTGCCCCTTACACGATGAAGTTACTGCAATGGGAGAGAGCTATATGTAGACAGAGATAGACGAAGAACAGAACATATGATTCTGTGGGGACGTGTTTGTGCCATGCTGTAGGGTGCTTGCAAGACAAGCTTTCCAAAGCTACAATGGCTCTGCCATCCTCCATGGCTGCATCATGCCTCAGCTTTGTCCATCTGGTGATCTAGTCTATAGATGTCTAATGCGATGATTAAGCCTATAGAGTTTAAGTACAGAGTCTAGCTACTGTACAATGTAGAAGATAACAAACCTAAAGCTTGTTTATAGAGACCTAACCTTCTTGAACTCGTGTATTAATCATCTGATCTAGTGCTCTGTTACTTCCTAGACATAACTGACAAAAAGACCCGTCTATCAGCTTTTGAGATTCTGTTAAGGCTAACAGCTAACCTCATGGTTTCAGTTTAAATAACCACTAAAAGGCTAAACTCGGTTTAGAGCTCATTGAAATATACAAGTGTCTTCAACACCTGTGTGCTCAAATCATTAGACCTTGAAGATGTACTTTAATGACATGACAAACTTATGCCTACCATCAGTATCCAGGTTACAGCAAACTACAGAGAGAAGTGTATAATACTTGAATAAAACCTAAAATATCTAGTAATTATTCCCCTAAAATAACGCTGGATCTTTTCTAGTGTTCTGTCAACCATTTATAGCAGAAGTAAGAAAGATAACAAAATTCAACATAGTACCCATACACTATCAATTTTACTGTACATGTTTCTAATGCTAATAATTACATTCTGACTAACCCATTACTTATTCCGTGAACACTCATGGCAGTGCAAATCTAAAAAATACAGAACAATCATACTTTGAAGGAAATATTAGTTCTTAATCTGTATGGACCATGCTTATTTTGGTATGGTTTAATCCTTCACGCCCTACTTTACAGGCATTCAACCACTTGCTCTCAATCAACTAGTAGTATATTGCAGATGCCTGTAACTTGTGAATAGTTGGTTGTGTAGATCTAGCATGCGTAGTAATTAAGTGGTAGGCATGTCATCTAGCGTTGCACACAATTAAAGAGCATGCTCATAGAGCCAACCTTGTTGCATTGTTGCAACTTTTTAATTGATGATGAATAAACTGTTTAGGGGGCCTTAGTATGATGGAAAAAATCCTTGTACATGCTATTATGGACATTCAAGAACATGGAGGCAGATAGAAACCTGATTGATCATGCAATACGATTTTAGTAGAGATATCTTGAATCACATCCAGTAGATACGTGCCCTGCACTTCAGTAATGCAAAGATAATAGTAATAGAAGGAAATATTGAGAATCATTGCAGGTAAAGAAACCTGAAGTATCCAACATACATACAGTATGAAGCTTACCGAACACCCCATGACATGAATTCAATCCATAACATTTCTTCACTTCACAAAAAAACCATGCTTCACCGACCATCAATCTTGCCTTTTCCATGGATTACAATATGTAAATTTGCATCATTGGATGCAACAGAGCAAAGAATGGATCCATATGGATGGATTGGATCTGCATTCATGTTCACTGGCTGCCTACATTCATGTGAATTGATGATGTTCCATCCAATTGGGAGGCTAGTTGGTATTGCCAGGATAATGGTTTTGATCCAGGAGTACGTCTCTAGACTCACCATAGTAGCTTGCTTCGTGGTGTACTGTCAATTAAAGTTCTACATATTTGGTATAATTATGAAACTTCAAATGCCATATCATTTTCTGGCATCGGGTGGGAAGGATGGATTGATGATGGATTGATGGCAACTGTCCGTTCAATACAATTCATGAAAAATGAGTATATATTTTTTGCAGGACTCATATGGTCAGTTGCATGTAGGCTTTCCACACATGAACTCCGTAACCTTCATCAGACATCAGATGGGAGCAGTGGAGTGTGGAGCCTTCATCGAACTGTCCTTCCCAACCTCTCTTACAAAGCATCCAACACAATTCTCATCACTGTCAGCTGGGATATCAAGAGAAGTTTCATCGACAAGATTCTTTGAAGAGAGGGTGAAGTGTCCCAGTATTCCTGAAAAACTGGGCTTAAAAGTCAATACATACTCAAAATGATAATCATCTACAGGAACAAACAGACAGAATATGCAGATTATGGCTACTCCCTCAGATTCCATAATACTTGTTGTTTTGGATAAGAAATGGTCTCTAAAAAACAACTTTAACCACTATATTCTATTACAATATATAATATCAATAAATACATAATTTTATTAAAATACCTTTCAAGATTAATCTATATATATAGTCTCTATGTTTCTAAATATTTTAAGCGTTATTCGTAGTCAAAATTTTAAAAGTTTGACCTCAGCCTTGTCTAAAACGGTAAATATTATGGAATCAGAGGGAGTATTTATTAAGTGCCACATCCAGTAAGATCAAGTTTTGTATAATGAAGCCAGAAACCTATAGAAGTTAAAAAAACTGCAAACAAACATGACATTGGCATTTAATTGTTTTTAACTTCTACAAATTTCTAAAAGTCAATGCTATGATTCAGAAGAGTAGACTTCCATGAATTGGGTAGTTCAGGTACGAGTCCTACAAGCCATTTGCTTGTCAGAAATGTAGTAACTTGGTCGCGCCGAAAATGTCTCGGGCGACCACACCGATGCCTGGGAGGTCTATTTAGCTCCAGTATAGGTCGGTCGGCTTCTCTCTGTGGCTCAAAATACGCGTGCTGAGGCGTGGGAGGTCTGCTTGGCTCCAGCGCAGGCACCTCGGCTCGCTCTCTGTCTCGACGGTGTAGATACGAGCGCGCCAGTCAATTTAACCCTACAATTGATAAAGAGGTGAGGCGAACAGTCAGTCGAACGATGGGCTGATACGAGCTCTTACTATCGACTGGCCGCCGATAGGATCAAAATGGTCATCGGCCGCGTTCAGATGGCTCCTGCTATCGGCTGGTAGCCGATAGTGATTGAGACACTCTTCCATCGGCTAAGGAGCCGATGAAGGCGTGTTCAGATGTCGACGAAGGACGTGATGACTCCGGGTGTAGCGAAAGCGAGATCCTGATCTATCGGCCGTAGAGCCAATAGAGACACCAAAAGGTATTCAAAGAAGCAAAGCATGCGGACGCGGGATCTCTCCTGATTGCCGACGGAAGATGTAGCGCTAGTTCATCGGCTAGAAAGCCGATGAAGGCATATACAATCTGACAAGGAATCGTATAAAAGACATCGGCTGTAAAGCCAATGCCGCTTCGGATGTGGCAGCATGAGACCCGTCGCCTGCCGTGACGATGCCGCTAGCACCGAATCTCGAAGATCGAACCTAACCGAGACAGTACGAGACCGAGACCAACAGCAACGGGACGGTGGACGTCGGATCGGTCGTACTGAAGTAAGGGCGAAGTGAACCCATCGGCTAGCTGAGCCGATGAGAGGATGTCTTTCTGAAGATAGGCGCGCATCGGCTTGGCGTGACGCTCGAGAGAAGTCTCTGAAGACTGGTGCGTATCGGCCGAGGAGCCGATACGCTGAGCGTGGTGCTTGGGGTATAGATAACCCATCGGCTAACACTCTGATGAAACGCTGTACAGAGACCTATAGGCCTACAACTCAATCTACCGTTGGCAACCTTATAGGTCGAACATAACCGATACAGCACGAGACCAACAATGACAGAGAGAGTTTGATAGACCAATAAACCTTACACAAATGTGATGCGATACATCTGATTTGCCTAAAAGGTCGAATCTAACCGATGCAGCCTTAGACAAAGCGAGACATACCGAGATAGTAGTGGGACTTATCCCTTCGCCGGAGATCGAACTTAACCGATGCAGCCCCGCGTCGAGAGCCAGAACCCACCGGTAAAAACCTAGATAAACTAGGGTGACGATGCGCCGAAGTTGTATTGATCAAAGGATATGTTACAGGTTCTTAAGGAGTTTATATTTATACCCTGGCATTATAGAGTTCAACGCGTTTACAACAACCATCGGACGTTATTTCCTAACAAAGATAAAATAAAAATATCTTTAAGGAAGTTAACTAAACTAACTAAATCTTTCTATCTATATAAGATACGATTTACATAGATAGAAATATTCTGTCATGAGTTTCACGGCTCCTCCTCAAACTCGGCCCCATTTGAATAGTCTTCTATAATTGAACCGAATCCTGCCTTGCTTCCTGTAATCGGTTTTTTTCCTATAGCAATCGGACTCTTCTTTACTAAACCGATCGTTCTTCCAATCTATCCACAGGCTTACTAAATTATGGCGTTAACATAACTATAATTGTTTTGTCACCTGTGGCCATTTGTACATAATTTAGTCCACCCCCATAGGCTTCAAGAATCTTCAATCAACTACTTAAATATCAAAATCTAATGTGAACTGTACTCTTTAAAGGAAGGTTGAAAAAAACTCAACTATATTAGGACCTTCATGTGAAGGTAAAAATCATTAATTTGCTGAAACACTGAAACTAAAGCCACATAATAAACTTTTATAATAAAAGAACAAGAAGAATCGTCAACGAATAGAGAATATTTATAATAACAAATGGAAAGCAAAATGAACAAGAGCATGCATCAGACTACTGTAACTAAAGGTTGCAATCTGGACCACAAAAAGCACACAGTGCCCTCATAATAAACACTAGAAACTACGAGCTAAAAATTGGGGTTTTAATTGCCAAACGACAAGATTAACAAGCACTACTTTGAAAGTTGTATTGTTGGAGAATCTAGACTGATATTTTCTGGTGCAACCAACAAATTAGTTTGCCTTTAGGGCTTTCTAGGATCAGACAACTATGGAAACCCAAGTGGACCCAGTTTCTTTAACATGTAAACATGGACATGCAAGTGCGAAAGGAACGAAATTTACAAAAAGACTTACGCTCATAAGAGTTATTGATTTTGTTGCATTAAAGAACTTAGGTTTTGGTGTTTTCTTTATATTAGGGTGTTAAGTTTCTGAGGAGCTTATTCTTCCATGACATATAGATAGTTAATTACCCCAACCAGATGGCTGAGAAAAGTGAAATCTTGCTTTCCCTAGAATCAGCTCTTTACTAGCATGCCCCAGTTTTTTTTTAAAAAAATATTTTGTAGGGGAAGGCTACTCTCATGCGTAATAGATTTTGAGATGTCAATGCTATGAATGCTATCTGTTAAATTAGCATGACAATGATAGAATACTATTTTGATGATATGCCAAGTGTGAGTTGCTGCAAGCAGCATTCTAACCTAAACAAAATATCCCCTAGATGTCAGACCAAAGTATGCTCACTCTGGTCAATTAACTTCTTTCACACCAGTGCAAATAGTCATACAAGATCCAAAGACAATCTGAATTTATACATCCTAGAAGATGGTGTCGACATAATTAAGACTAGCACAAAATGGACAGCAAGCACAAGTGCAACACCAGCTGGAGCTCACACGATCCAATCACTTAGAATTTAGCCCTATTTAAGCCCTAGTGAGATCAAAACTGGGCAACCTCATAGCGCACTACCCACAACATGCAGGGAGCCCAGCACCACCACTCTCACAGGCAATCAATCGAACACTTGGCAGTCGCATAAAGATTACTCCCAAGCAGATAGTCCACACCAATTCAAAGAGAAGTATAATATTCAATTTGTTCACTGATATATTCAATTAAATGAGAAACTGATTCTATGAAATGGAACAAGCAATTCATGTTGCCCTGCTGAGCCCCAAGGGGACATGGACACCTCCCCTAGTCAGAGAACTCCAAAGAATAATAATCTGATAGGATCACAGGATCACCAACCTAGATAATTCAAGATCCCTTATGTAACTATATGATGCACATGTAGGAACAACTTAACTGTAACTGCCTCTAGTGGGTGCAGGCCCCATGTGCTGTATAATTTGTAACTCTGATAAAAGCAAGCACCTTTGCAAGTAATCTGGAGCCTCCTTTCTTGATCTTAAACTAAGGGAAGATTAGCCTAAACTGGGGATGACAGTTGGCTGGACATGAAGAGGATGGGGAGACAGTGAACGCCCCCCCCCCCCCCCCCCCCCCTCAAAACTGGACAAAAGGCAGATGTTTTTGACCAAATGGAATGAGGATGAAAGGAACGAAACTCATCAAATGCTGCTAGTTGGGTGTTGGGCTTGGAAGATTGACACTGGTCCAGGCCTCTCTCCTCCTCTCCTTCCCTCATCCATCCCCACGCCCACCCAAAATAGCGGCCGGCGTAAAAGCTAGTGGCCAAGTCCAAGAAAAATTCCCACTAGAACACACACTCTTGCAGGAGCGATTGCAACATCTCTCCCCCTGGACAAAAGTCATTTTGGGGATTGTAAACCTGGCACTGTGATTCAGACATCCACTTGCCCCCCCCAGCAACAAAGGTTAATCATCACCAGAGAAAGAAAGGAAGAAAGAAAGCGAATGCTACTACCACAAGGAGGGGAAAGGAAAAGGGGGGATTTTTGTTCATGTAGCAACAAAGAAATGGGGGGATTGGGGATTACCTGTGGCTGCAGTTACTGAGGAGTGATTAGTGGGTGGTGATGGGCACCACTAGCACCACAGCCAGTCCACCAAAAAACCCCATCATTCCATCTCCCAGAGAAAGATCAAGCAGATGGAGGCTGGATGAGTGCATTCCTTGCAAGTCCCAACCACAACCAAGAAAGCAGTTTGGAACGGAGTGAGGGCAAAGCAACCAACCAAGGTCAAGGGGTCTCAACGCCAAGACAATGGAATCTAGGAGGATAGGATAGGAGAGGAGAGGAGGAAGAGACAGGGAGAGTTAGCCACCACTACACTCCACATTGTCCCACTCAAACTCAAGTGCAGTGCACTCCCCTTTTTGTTGGTGTTGCACTGGTGTTTGCTTTGCTGCCTTTATCTCCTCTTTTTTCTTCTTCCCTCTCCACAAACCAAAAATCCACCAGAAATACGCAAAGGATGCAGAAAAAGGAGAAATCTTCCATACCCTTCTTTAATGCAGGATCCATGCTATTGGCGTAAAGGATGCATATTATAGAGGAAACATACTACCAGAATTGAACTGTTCAGCCATTCCGTTCTTTTTGCCCTATGCGTTTAGCCTCTAGTTTCTCCTCATTAGACACATGATAAATACAGACAGGGATGTTTCACTTGGGACCTTCATTTGCATCTACGCGTTTTGTTCCTTCTGAGAAAGCTCTCCTCTCACAGGAGCACAGAAGTCCGCATCTTTTCTTCTTCTAGTTCTCTCCTCCTCTTTGGCTGACAACTAGGGGCCTTCTCTTTAGAGAGCCTGTTCTTAGTTCTAGGAGTATTGTTTTTATGTTCTTTGTGTGTCAAATAAGGAGCAATCAAACCATTATCTCATCGCAGACATCTCTGTCTGCCGCCTCCTCTTCTTGGTGTTCTTGGTGAGACAGAAAGTTGAGTTGTTCTTTAGGAATCGTGTACTATGGGTAACTGCTGGTTTAAATGGAACCCATACTTTAACAGGGTTTCTTCCAATGCAACAAAATCAGGTACCACTGTCCTTTCTTGCTGTGGTCTGTTTGATTATGAAGTTGCAGCTCTATGGTGCAATACTTTCTATTATTTGTTTGATCCCTAAATATATAAAGAGGTACATGTTGATATGCACTGTTTATTAATGAATCGAAACTGTTACCAGTTTTAACAAAATGTTTAATCCTATTAATTCAAAGGACATGCCTGCCTCGATGCTTAGTCAAATTATTATTCCATTACTGATTTAGTTTGATCCGTTCAAGTGCTTATACTTACTTTCAGTTTTTTTTTCAAAAAACCAAATCAATTTTTACAAATCCTCATTCTGCCATGTGAAATTTTGTTTATCTTGAGAAACTCATGTTTAGTCTATCTGTATAAAGCATTCTTAATCATTTATAATCTGTGCTTTAGGTGACATACATGCCTTTTTATTGTTATAGAATCACCTAAAATGCAGAGCCCGTCCGAGAGAAAAGAAAAGGAGGACAACCTGCTGCCGTCGAACCCAAAAGAGGTGGAAGAACTGAGAAGGGAGTCAGCTCGAAACCCTCTGATAGCATTCACATTTGAGGAGCTCAAGAGAATAACCAAAAATTTCAGGCAGGATTCATTACTAGGGGGAGGTGGTTTTGGTAGAGTTTACAAAGGATATATCACTAATGATCTTTGTGAAGGATTAACAATAGAGGAACCACTGCGAGTTGCAGTGAAGGTCCATGATGGAGACAATAGCTACCAGGGTCATAGAGAGTGGCTGGTGATTGGCCTTTCTGATTAGTACTATATTGATAAAAATCATGCTTTTTGTTAAGTTATTATCTTGATGTGTTCTTCCATTTTTTGCTTTACTGTTGTCAGATTTGAAGTTATTTTTTCATGTCTGCAGGCTGAGGTCATATTTCTTGGGCAGCTCTCTCACCCAAATTTAGTGAAGTTGATAGGGTATTGTTGCGAAGATGACCACAGGGAACTTGTTTATGAGTTCATGCCCCTGGGAAGTGTGGAATCACACCTGTTTTCAAGTAAGGCTAAACCTAGTGTTGATAAACTGTTGCTTGTTTTGCTGAATTTTGTTTTCATTATGATGTCAATTCTGTTTTACTCACATAATGTTGCATTTTATCTTTATATTTTGATTACATGAGTTTAACATCTAGTGTGAATGTGGAACCGAATTCTGACATGAGAGAAATAAGATGGCATGTCCATTTTATACGATGCATTATGCAATAAATCCTTTCACATGCTGTTGTCGACATGTTCTTAGGTTGTGCAGATCATTTAACACCTATGAATCACAATGCTTAAGTGGCATTGCATATTGTAGTATTTTAGATAACTGCGTGACCGATGTGATCGGTTTTGTATTATTATCTGTTCATTTAAGATCAGCCACAGTATTTGTTGATTTGTTCAAGTACTGATATTTACTAATACAGGGGTAATGGTACCACTCCCATGGTCCACCAGAATGAAAATTGCACTTGGTGCAGCAAAAGGACTTGCTTTTTTGCATGAAGCTGAGAAGCCAGTCATTTATCGGGATTTCAAAACATCGAATATATTACTCGATGAGGTATATAAGGTTTAAAATTTTTATCTTTACCGCCATGTACTCATATCCCATTTACCTAAAATTAAAATTCCTTGAGAGGAGAAGCATCACTTCTTTTAGTTCTGCTGTCTAGATGTTCTTATTCTAGCAAGTCCATGCCAACTGAAATTAATGATAATGGGACATAAATTAGAATAAGAAATTCCCTCTAGTAGAATGTCCTAAAATTCGGCATTAAAATGTTTTTGTATGATTTTTCATGGACCACATGGATTGCATCTTTTTGTTTGATTCCTGGACAATTTTGATGTATTAGGAATACAATGCGAAGCTCTCTGACTTTGGGCTCGCAAAAGATGGACCAGTTGGTGACAAATCACATGTTTCAACTCGAATCATGGGCACTTATGGTTATGCAGCCCCGGAGTACATCATGACAGGTAATGCCATCTTCATCTTCCATCAGCATAACCTAATTATCACCAGTTAAGTTTCTAGCCAATTTAGGCTGATGTCAATGCCTCAATGCCAACTGAAACTTGTCCTGCCAGACATGACATGATCCGTGATACTTAACAAAACAAAGGGCATTGCCGGATTGGTATCTGAATCTTAAACTTGTAGAAGAAAATAGGAAAAGGAGGACACGCCACACATAAAAGGTGGTCCTATGTATATATATATAATCAAAAGATAACCTATTATATCTAATACCCGTTCGCAGTTGTAGCGGGAGAATCACAAACGCAAAGACTGGACCGAAAACCAGTGAACAATGGTTTAGGCAGTCCCTTGGTCATAATGTCTGCGAACTGATGTGTCGAAGACACGTGGAACACTGAACAATTCCCAGAGTAATCTTGTCGCAAACAAAGTGGATGTCGATCTCGATGTGCTTCATACGGCGATGATGAACAGGGTTAGCGGTCATATAGACGGCACTAATATTATCACAGTAGATGACGGTTGTAGAGGTGACGGGTGTATGAAGTTCCTAGAGGAGTTGATAGAGCCAGCAGCACTCGGCGACAGTATGGACAACTGCGCGGTACTCGGCTTCCGCACTAGAGCGGGACACCGTGGTTTGGCACTTGGAGGACCAAGAGACAAGGTTGTCACCGAGAAAAACGCAGTAGTCGGGAATCAGGACAACCTGCCCAGTTCGCGTCGAAGTATGCGGTGAGGGAGGCGACCGGCCCAGAGCTGATGTAGAGGCCAATGGATACGGTGCTCTTCACGTAGCGGAGAATGCGCTTGATCAGCGTGAGGTGATGTTTGTGGGGATCATGCATGAAGAGGCACACTTGCTGGACGACGTAGGCGATGTCAGGGTGTGTGAGTGTCAAGTACCGCAGAGCACCGGTGAGGCTCCTGCACTGAGAGGGGTTAGGGACTGGAGGGCCGTTGGTGGTTGAAAGCTTGGCACGAGTGTTAACCGGCGTGGCTGTAGAGTGACCCTCGGTCATGCCTGCCCGTTGGAGAAGATCCACAGTATACTGGCGCTGAGAGAGGAACAATCCTTCAGGGGAGTGCGTGACGGAGATGCTGAGGAAGTAGTGTAGATCACCAAAGTCTATCATGGCGAACTCCAAATGGAGTCGTGCCATGATGTGCTGCAAGGTGACGGTCGAGGATGTTGTAAGGATGATGTTGTTAACGTATACGAGCAGGTAGGCGGTTGTCCTCGGCGTGAAGTACAAAGAGGGACGTGTCGGAGATAGAGGCCACAAAACTAAGTTGCCGAAGGTAGATGACGAATCGCTGGTACCAAGCCCGGAACGCCTGTTTTAGGCCATATAGGGGGCGCTTGTTTTAGGCCATATAAGGAGCGCTGCAAGAGACAAACGTCGTCAGGACGAGCAGGGTCGACGAAACCAGGAGCCTACTGATAGTACACTGTCTTCGCCAGATGGCCATGAAGAAATCGTTCTTCACATCAAGTTGATGGATTGGTCAGGAGCGCAATGTAGTAAGGGTCAGAACGACTCGAATTATGGTGGACTTGACAACGGGACTGAATGTCTCATCGTAGTCGACGCCAGGGCACTGAGTGAAACCGCGAACCACGCAACGCGCCTTGTGGCAAGCAAGTGAACCATCGGAGTGGAAATTATGCTTGAAGATCCACTTTCCTATCACTACGTTGGCGTTGGGAGGGCGAGAAACAAGGTGCCAGGTCCCGTTGTCAATCAGCGCCTTGTACTCGTCGGCCCTAGCCGCACGCCACTAAGGATCTACCAAGGCGTACCGGTGGTTCACTGGGATCGGTGAGATGACAGAGTGGGTGGTAGAGAAACCATAGCGCTGAGTAGGGCGAAGAGACCCGGTCTGGGACCGAGTGAACATGTGGGAGATAGTCAGGGCGGGGGCTGTCGCGCGATCTGAGGGTACCAGTGGCCGAAGGGTAGATTGCTCAGAGGCTAAGGTAGTAGACACCCGTGACTGCCGGCTGTACGTCTGGTGGATGTTTCGGACTGGGGTAGTCGGGGCAACTACCGATGCTGGTGCGTGGGAAGGTGGAGCAGGAGCCAGTGAAGAGACGTCCTGCACGGTTGGTCCATGCAGAGGAATGGTGAGATCATCCAGCAGGTCCTTTGGTATCACCGGAGTAAGCCATGGGTGCTCAGCGTCGTGCGGGATGAAGGAGTCATGGGGAGGCGTGTTGGTACAGTATCTGTAAGTAGCAAGTCTAGGTCGTTAAGTGAAGACCTAGGGTTGGTTAACCCAAAGGAGAAGCAGGTCTCGTCGAAGACGACATGACGAGAAATGCTGATACGTCGAGTGGATACGTCGAGTGGATAGGTCAAGACAGCGGTATCCTTTGTGGGAGAAGGGATAACCAAGAAAGACACAGGCGGTAGAACGTGGGGCAAGTTTGTGGGAAGCCGTGACTATCAAGTTGGGATAACAAAGACATCCAAAAACACGAAGGTGCGAGTAATCAGTAGCCCTGTTGTAAAGGAGAGTATGGGGAATGGCATTGCAGATGGAGAAGCAAGGACATCGATTTAGCAGGTATGTCGCTATGATGAGTGCTTCAGCCTAGTAGGGTGCTAGTAAGTGAACATGGAGAAGCATGGTGCGGCTAATGTTATTTAGTGTGCGAAGAATACGTTCGGCCTTACCATTTTGGGGGAAGTGTAAAGGCATGAGAGCCAGAGGTGAATACCACGAGAATGGAGGGTTGGATGGTGTTGTTGACGAATTCCATCCCATTATCGGCCTGTATTATTTTGATGACTATGTTAAATTGAGTGGAAACATAATTGCAAAAGTCAGTGATGTGGGCTATAACCTTGAATTTGCGAGCAATAGGAAAAATTCAGTAGTAATGTGTAAAATCATCAAGCAAAATGAGATAATATTGAAAACCTAAGATACTTATAATAGGAGATGTCCACACATCACAGTGAAGAAGTTTAATAGTCCAGGAGGTGGAGCTAGAATTTGAGAAGTGCAGTCGCACATGTTTACCAAGATAACATGAGTGGCAGATAGTGTAGACTAGTCTGTTACATTTAATGGACGCGCTACGACGCAGAGTGTCGACGGCGTCAGGACTGAGATGACCAAGGCGGAGATACCAAAGGTTGGTGGAGGTAGCGAGACTGGTGTGAGGAGTGGATGGCGCAACGAAAATGGCATAAAGGTCGCCACCACTATTGCAATGAAGCATCACGCGCCGGGTCGGGATAATCTTAACAGAAAAACCAAGAGCGTCAAATTCGATAGAGCAATTGTTGTCTCTGGTGAATTAGTGAACAGAAAATAAATTGTGCACTAGAGATGGAACAATTAAAACATTGTGGAGGAGAAAATTTGACACTGGTGTTGGAAGGAGAGAGTCGCCGCGACATGTAATTGATAAGGTTTGCCCATTGTCGACAGTGACAAAGGGGAAGAAGGGATGATGTCGAGAAAGGAGTATAACATCCGAAAAGCTCATGTGAGATGATACGCTAGAGTCCAACACCCAGGGGTGCTAATTCTAGAGTGTCATCTGGTTGAGAGCGGTGATGAGGCTAGCTTGATTCCACATGGGAGCCGACTCAGAGATTGGCAGGGATACGAGAGTCGTGGGGGCTGCACCAGTGTGGACACTAGGTGTGCTAGGAAGGAGCACCGAGGACCCCTGGCCACCAGTTGTTGTGCCCGCGCGGCTGCTGCTGCATTGGGAAACCTTAAGGTGCCCAGGGATTGTAGTAGAGCCAAGGATCTATGGGTACGGCCTGCTATAGGGGAGCAGCAGCGGCATGGCGCAGCTAGGCTAGGTCGCTCTAACTCTTGCCCTTGCCCTTCCCATTTCCCTTTCCACCACTACCAGCTCAGGTCCTATCGCTGTTGCCAAAACCGTGGCCGCTAGAGTGGCTGCTGTGGTCATCGGGAAGGACAACAGCTAGCGTGGAGCGGCAGCCGCTGGGGCTGGTGCAGCCAGGGCCGGCTGCGGCGAGGAGGGCAGTGTGGGCGACGGTCTTCTCGTTGTTGGCCAGGCGGAGTTCCTTGAGGATCAGCATGTCGTGAGCTCTGGCAAACGTAGGAAGAATGGTAGAGTTGGCGATATCGTTGGCGGTGTTGGAGAAACGAGGATTAAGACATTGCAGGAGGGCGAGGACGAGTTGCGAGTCTTCCACAGGATGGCCGACGTCGCGGAGGGCGGTGGCCTTGGCCTTTAGGCGCTGGCAGTACACCGAGACGGAGAAGTCCCCTTGCACTGTAGAGTAAAACTTGTTAAGAAGGAAGATGACGCGGGGTGTTGGTTGGCGTGAAAGATCCTCTCGATGGCCAACCATAGGTCACGAGCGGTTGGGTCGGTGTCGTCCATAGCAAGATCGAGAATGAAGTCGTCGATGGAACCAAAGAGCCAGCTGCGAACGTAGCACTCGGCGACATCCCACTGGGGGTCATCTGGTCGAGGAGGAGCGGAGCCGTCTATGTGGGAGCGGATGTCGAACTTACCATATAGGGATTTGAAGAAGACCCACTTCGAGTAGTTAGCGTTGAGATCTAGCGAAATCAGGACATGAGACTCACGCTGATGGCAGCGTAGGAGGTAGCGAACACCGGATTACCCTCAGCGGTGCCTAGGGCTCTAATGGAAAGGTCACCGATGACAGGCAGAGAGTCAAATCCAGCAGCCAACGGGGTGCCGGAGCCGAGAGCAGGCGCGGTAGCCATTGTGGAACGATCACCAAGAATGGTTCGACGCGGTGTGAAGGAATCACGCGCAGGGGCGGTGGTGATGGGTGGCGGAAAGATTTTGCGTCCAAAGGAAAGAAGGGAGGGCGGAGGGACTCGCGCGCGCGACGTATGGGCGCGGACCCGAGGCGAGAAGAAGAACGGACGCGAGGAGTTGAGTTCGCGTCCGCGAAGAAAAGTTTTGCATGCGAGGACGGAGAGATAGGCGTGCGCGACGTACAGGCGTGGATGCGAGGCGAGAAAAGAGATGGGCGCGAAAGAGGCAAGTTCGTGTCCGCGAAGAGAATGTTCACGTCCGTGGCGCGCAGGAAGTGAGGCAACACGTCCGCGCTTACATGACGTACAGACACGAGGCGAGAAAAAGAAATGGACACAAAAGAATTTAGTTCGCATCCGCGGCATGGGGATAGCGAGGCGGCACATCCGTGCGTGCGTGTCGTATGGGTGCGGGCGTGAGGCGAGAACAGGGAATGGATGTGAAGGGGTTGAGTTTGCGTCGGTGAAGAAACCGATCGCATATGTGGCGCGTAGAGTGCGAGGCAGAAAGACACGGGTGTGCAATGGGCGCGAGGACTTGAGTTCGTAGAGAGAGTTTTCATGTCTGAGTCAAGAGGTACGTTCTCCGGACGCGAAGCGAAAATAAAAGGGAGAGGATAGGGCTCGAGCGCGGAGAGAGGGGGCGAATTTGCATCCACGGTGGAAAAGAGAGAGGGGAGAGAGCGGGTGGGAAAAGGAGCCAACGTAGCTGCGACGTCTATGACGCATAAGGGGTCGCGGCCGTGCGAGGTTAAGGGCGAGGAGTCGAGCGAGATGAGGAGGGGTGTTTGGCTGCGTCCGGAACAGTGCCGGTGCTCGCCTGCTTCTGCCTTCTCCTCCTCCGCACGCGAGTCTCCGAGCCGATCCACCCGCCTCACGGAAGATGAGTGAGGGGAGGCAGCAGCCGTGGCGAAGGGTGGTGACCCTATCAGCGAGTGTGTGAAAGTGGTGGCGTGGCTGCGGCGGATGCACCGGCTCTTGCGGTGTTGGGTGGGGTGTGAGAGGACGCGCGCAAAAAGAAGAAGATGAGAAGCACAGGCAAAAGCGAGGGAGATTCTGGTTGCTCTAATACCATGTAGAAGAGAATAGGAATAGGAAAAAAGGAGAACACGCCACACACAAGAGGGGGTGGTTCTCAATAACATGTTCTATACATAAGTGTATCTAATAAAACTGACTACTAACTTGTACTTCGCCTAACAAATATGTTGTTTTTTCTGCTAATTCAGGGCATCTGACGGCGATGAGCGATGTATACAGCTACGGAGTCGTGCTCCTTGAGCTCCTGACAGGGCGTAAATCGTTGGACAAGTCCAGGCCAGTCAGGGAGCAGACATTGGCAGACTGGGCATTCCCAATGCTGACATATAAGAAGAAGGTTCTTGGCATAGTAGACCCTCGGCTCACCGAGGACTACCCAGTGAAGGCGGTTCAGAAGACGGCAATGCTGGCCTACCATTGCCTCAACCGCAACCCGAAGGCTAGACCACTGATGCGCGACATTGTTGCCACCTTGGAGCCTCTCCAGCTTCTAGAGGGGAACGAGGATCCCAGTTTCAGTTTGGCAAGTGGCACATGAACTCCTGAAGAGTGAGCTGCATCTTGTTCAGACAAACAAAGATGCCATGTGCTTAACTACATATTACCATGTGTTTGATTATAGTAGCTAATTGAGTGCTTGTAGCTAATTGAGTTTTGCTAAGAGGGTGTATGTAATATAACAATTTAGATTGAGGTTTGTTGTGTATCTAGTGTTTGACTGAGAAGTGGTTTTTTCACCCTTCCAGGGGATGTCCTGTTGTGTACCTTCACCTCTTAAATACAATACAAATAGTCATAAAAACTTGATATACCCTCCACAAATATCAAGTCTAAACTTGATATACAAAGCAATAAACAAAACGACAAATATGATGGTGAATAATGCAAGTACTTTTCATAGTATATATATTTATCCTTTTTGTTTCTCGATGTGTGGTTTGAATTTAAAAATTAAATTATATGTTGTATCAATGTTATTATTATTTTTGGAATCTTTCATAATACATGTTATTTAGGAAACGAGGGATGCTCTCTCAACGTGTGAAAACAATTTTCCGTTTGACATGGCATATTTTCAGAATGAACATCTAGTATTTGACAATGCTGCACAGGAAAATGCTTTGTTTTCATACTAATGTCAATAACATGGCATCAAGCTTGCGCAGGCTTTTTACACCTTATTATTATTTGTTAATAAAAAAGAAAAAAAAGAAGGGTCAATTAAGGGGCGAAGCCATGCCGCCAAGACAAACCAATCCACCAATGTCGATAACAACCAATAGGTGTGTAAGACGTACATACCTGCTTCTCAGTTCTCACAGCGATGGCGCCATGGTTATCGCCGGACACGCCGGGATGGGGACAAGTCGAGGAGAAGATAAGAGAAGTCGGCGGCAGCGGCACAGCGTGGCGTTGGCTGTGTCGCGCGGCTTGCCGGCGTCGTGCGCCGGTCGATGCGTGCGTGAGTGCCGAGTGCGTCGCCTCGCCCGCCCTAGCCGAAGCAGAAGCAGATGACGTACGCCACGCCGCCCACGCGAAGAAGACGAGAGGAGGACGCGCGGATCGACGCTAGGTGCCTGGCCCGACGGCTGATCTCTTCTCAGTTTTCATGGGCTCCAGTTGAGCCTCCTCTCGAAAATGGTCGGAATCGGTAGCACTGTATACGGAAAAGAATACGGGTCGTTCGAGAATCAATTATATCTATCAGTTTAATTAAATACGAGTGCAATGCATGTTAAAAAATTGGGAAAAAATAAATTTTATATACGGCTAGAAACGAAAAACAGTGAAAACACTTTATGTAATAAACGATGCTTTGTCGACGGGGAATTCCCGTGACCTTTTTTTTATATATATAAACGACGCTTGTTGATAGGGAATTTCCGTGATCGTGTTTTGATAGGTGGATTCGCAACTTACTGATCCCCTAAAAAATGCGCCTTCGCACCTGGTTGGCGTAAAGTATGAGACATGTATTCCATGCTGACGGAAGTGTCGCCTTTCCACTGGAACAGCTTCGTGGTCTCCGCAGCGAAGCTCCTCCAAATCCGAAATTGAAATCCCAATCTCATTCCCCGAATTCCCCAATCCGTCGCGATCCGATGAAGAACCCTAACCCTCATCCCCCGAAGCCACCCTCCTCCGCGAAGCCGCCGCCCGCCGCCGCCATGGCGCCCCGCAAGTCCCGCTGGGGTCCGCCGCCGCCCGCCGGGGAGAAGGGGGCGGCGTCCACCTCGGCGCGCACCCCGACCCCGACCCCGTCGGCCGACGCCAGGCGCCATCCTGGTCCTCCTGGTGCTGGCCCCGTCGCTCGCAACCCCGCGTCGCCGGCGGCCGCTTTCCGTCCGCCGCAGCCGCAGCGGCGGGTGGAGACTCCTCCCCCGCCGTCGTACGGCTTTCACAACCTGGACCGCCGCACCATGCTGCTCGCCGACGGCAGCGTGCGCACCTACTTCGCCCTGCCGCCCGATTACCCCTTCGAGCCCACCCCTTTGCACCAGCTCCCGCACATCCCGCGCGGGGTCGGCCCCGACGTCTGGCCGCCGCATCACCCGCAGCAGCTGGCGCAGCACGACGCCAAACGCAAGCACCTCGCCGACCCCGACGAGGGCTACCACAACAGGCATCCCAAGCAACCCCGGTTCGAGGCGGCGCCGCATCACCCGCCGCAGCAGCTGCCACCCCATGCCGCAGTGGACCGGCACGCGCTCAGGAGGGCGTTTCTCAAGTACGCCAAGATGCTCAACGAGAGCGTGGCGCAGCGGCGGAGCTACCTTGAAGGTGGACGCGTTCCCTGCCTTGCCTGCGGCAGGTTTGGTGATCCCGCATTGCTTGCCACTTCCTTACTGGCAAGCTTTCTTGTATTGCTTGCAGTCAGGTTCTTGTGCTGGTTTCTTTCCATCGTTGAGCTCACCCTTACTCTTTGACTTGACATGGCTTTGCTGTGTGTTTCTTATTATCGTGAACTGACACTGATACTATCTTCTGCCTGTCTGGATGGAGATATCCACACCACAATATTTCATTTGTGTGGAAAATGCTAGCCGATAAGTCTGTGATTTTCCATTTTTCTTACTTTGAACGAATTATATAGATAGACAATGGATGAATACCCTAGATACCGGTAGTGATACTAGGAATGTTAATGTGAATTGTAGCTTTTAGTATGGCATCATACCCTTATGGTTCCTAAAATTATTTCCCGTTAGTCAAGATTTTTTTTCTGTGGTAAGAGTTGACATTACTGCGTTCGACTGGACCAGTAATTTGTTGCTGCGGCTTATAGAGTTTGTTTCTACTTTCAACTGTGTGTGGAGCTTGCCCCCAGCAGGAGGCAGCTAACACTTGTGGTTTGTTTTGTCTCTTTTCTGGCCACAGAAGATCAGAGTAAAGTATCATTTTACTTTTGTGATTAGAATTATAGATAGAACCAAAATGCTTTCTTTTCTACATTCAGTTAATTAATTTCATGCCACTGTTGTTTGACATTTATTACTGTGAACATTGTGAAGTATGCATACATAGCTACATTTTTCGAGAGCTGCATTCTTGCATTGAGAGTTCTGATTCTGTGTATTGCAAAGAACACTGTTCTGATATTAGATATAATCATATAGGTTTCATATCCTGCTTCACTTCTTACTGCAGAATAGTTATCTGCATTAGCAAGCGGCAAGTACCATAAAGGTTTGCCATTAATATCGTGTAGTTTTGGTTGTGGATAAGTACTCTCAGTGTAGGTTATTTGATCTGTAGCTGAACTTTTATGGATGGTGTGATAAGTTATGGTAATGAGCTTGCTATAGGCAAAGTGATCCTGGTTGAACCAGTAGATTTTGGTGTACAGTTATGGATAAACCAGGTTGACACCATTGTCCTCTCTCCCATGCCACCTAGATTAGAAAAAAGAAGCCATGGGTAATGATTTTGGATCTTCAACCTCCTGCCTCAAATGCCAACAATAGAAAAACTGACCTACTAAACATTTTGTGCTTGTTTGGCTCGTAACCTACTTTGTTAGACTAATATTTAGGCAAGTTTGAGTGTTTGACTGAGTTAAACATCCAGTTGATTCATGGCCACACATGCGTGGATTGCCTTTTCTGTAGACTGGTGGGAATACCTTTTGCTAAGTGTGGCCCTGATTTCGATGATCTAACTTTACATGTGTTTACCGAAATATTATGAAGACCTTAGATATGAACCAAATATGCTCGATAATGAATCTGCAAAGTTTTTTGGATATATTGGATATATTCAATAAAATAAGACACCTTCTTAGATCTGATATCTAATGAGGAGACATGTTATATGAGCTGATAGACGAAATATCTTGAAGGGACAAAACATTATTCACAGATAGATGAAATCACAAAAAATCAGTATGAAGTAGAAATGATCTCATTGCAAGATCCAACCATAGTTGAAAAACATGGACCATTCTGGCGGTTTAATCAGAAAAATTAGAAGCGGATCTCAACTTGGTTTGGTTGCTTGGGAACACCATCTGTGTATTTGGACCAAACTGTTGAAACCAGGCGGTTTTCAGGCGAACTGGGCACTAAACCAAGATCAGTTGGGCTGGGTGGGGGCTGAAGAGTGTTTGTAATGGTGAATGGGGCGCCTAACCAAGGCCCAATTCCTTCCATCAAGGCCCACAACATAATATTTTTTGCAAAAATTGCTGAAAAGGGCCGTGGATGGGGATTTGGCCCTAGGTCTTAACGTTGGGGCAGCCTCATGTTGCCATCCTACCACCAAGTTGGTGCAGTTTAGAAGGAAACATGCATCTTGGATGAATGTTTCTGAACTGTGGTCCACAGTTCAACTGCTCGATTGGCAGGTTTGAATTCCATACTGATGAACCAAGAGCTTAGCTGGTTCACCCTTTGGTCCAACTTGTCTAGTATATGGATTCAACACTTAAGATTGGCTTTGCATCTGTGATCAAGCACGCATTGTTTTCATATTCTTAAGTACTGAGCACTTGATCACCAACATCGCTCTAGAATCTAATAGTGAGGGCGCATAATGCCATAAGGCAATTCAGAAGAAAGGAGCAGAATAGGAACTTTATTCATATTTGAAAGGTCAAATGAATGTTTGTAAAGGGACCACTTACAGCCTGGCTGGCTACTTCTGATTTATTCCTTCTGTAGGAAAATAAAGAAAGAAAATGAATGTGAGAAAATTTAGGTAAAAAATTATTGTGATGAAAAAGGTATATAAGTTGCATTAGTGGTCCCCCTATAGTCACTCATGCCTCTTCTTTTGCGGCCCTATGCCTGTCTCTCTTCTCCATGTATGCACTGATTTCCTTAAGCAACGCTTCCTTTGCCTAGCTGAGTTGAGTCAAATTTCTTACAGAATCTTTTTTTTTCATTTCCATGGTTGGACCGTACTTTCCATGTAGAATATTTTCTTTATCTGTTCCTCATGATTACTACCTCCATCCCAAATATTACTACCTCTTGGTTATGTACCTGGACACTGTCAAATAACATAGGTAATGAAGGCTGCATTAAGTTTGCTAGTATTCAGCTCATGTTCACCAGATCTTAATTTGTTTGTGATCATGTCTGGTCAATGTGCACAATTCCAGGTCTTCTAAGGACTTTGCTGATGTGCATGGACTTGTCATGCATGCTTACAACCCACCAAATGCGGATTCATTCGTTGACCATCTTGGTTTGCACAAGGCACTGTGCATCATTATGGGCTGGGATTATACAAAAGTCCCTGAAAACTCTAAAGCATACCAGTCACTACTCCCTGACCTTGTTCAAGCAAGTAGGGAGGACCTTATCATATGGCCACCAACTGTTATCATTCGCAACACTGCTACAGGGAGGAAGAAAGATGGCCGCTCTGAGGGTTTGGGGAATAAAGAAATGGATAAGAAAATTTCAGGTATACTTATATGTTGCTATCTCAAGCTCCTTATATGGGCAGTGTAATGTTTGCGTTTCTATTTGTTGGATAAATGCATGAAAAAAATTAGGAATTTAATGACAAGGAAGCTCAACAGCTTTGTATACTGACTCTTCGAAGACCCGCTTAACCAAAGCTTTGATTTTAAACTAAGTGATCATTACAAGCCATCTTTTTCTGTTAGGTCTAACAATACTATTAGCGCAGGAATGCCATAGCCTGATAGAAGTTAAATCAGCAGGACCATTGTTATATCTTGCTTGGGCAAATATACCATGTGATAAGGTTGACTAGGCATAATGGCTTGCTAGTGCTAGTAGATGTCTTGATACAAACTTGTATATAAAAAAGAAAAATGTTAGGGGTGGTGGTTTGCTCTTATTCTATTTTTGCTGCAACGCAGAGTTGCGTTGGCTGATTGGACATACTGCTGAGGCAGTACCTTGGGGGAGTTAGTCTTGACACTTTGTGATGGATTCTTTCAAGCTTGATCTCTGCAGGAGCAATGGTTTGTGCGTGGGCATGTCTTTAGGTGCTTTGTTTGACTAGAAATAGTTGTTGCATCCAATTTTAAATATGCATTAAGCTAAAGGCAACTTATTCCCGGAATACTGCATGACCCATAAGGTCTTACACTGTCCATGCAAAACTATGTGCTGCACCTTTCTGTCCATTACATGAACTATATGTCCTGGCCTAAAGGAACTCAATTGCCTTGTCTTTTCAGTCGAGCCCATCATACAGATAAAATACTTCCAGTGGGCTGTGTCGCTTTCTTGACAGATCTGGAAAAAGGGTCTCTGCCCAATACTCATCCTTTCCACCAATTTTGTAATGAAGGACTCCAATGCCAGTTTAGATTCACATTTTTTGCTAAACTAAACATCTAATCTAGCAATGCTGTTGGGTGTACAAATTAGAAGTGCGCCATATTTGGGCATCGAGAGATAAGATCACTTCAGATATAGCATTCCCAGTTATGCAATTCTGGCTCTGCTGAGCTATATGTTCATGGAATAATGCCGTATATATCACAGTAATATTTGCTGCATCAATCTATCTTTGTTTTCAGAACTAGGTTTCACAGGAGGCAAGTCGAAGTCCTTGTATGGAAAGGAAGGGCACTTGGGTTTGACACTTATCAAGTTCGCAAACAGCCCATCTGGCTTGAAGGAGGCTGAGTGCCTTGCTGATTTCCTTGAGAGGCAAGATCATGGACGTATTGGTTGGTTGCGTGCACAAGCTAGCCAATCTGTAGATTCTGATAATAGTCCTTTACTGGTTGAGACAGATAAAAGGACAGGTGAGAAAAAGAGGATACTTTATGGATACCTAGCAATTTCGTCTGATATGGATGAGTTAGACTCCGATTCAAGGAAAAGGGCTTCCCTCAAGAGCAAGAGAGAATTTGACCCATCTGATTAGCCTCTTTACACAAAAGCACATCTCCTTGTCAGTTTATTTAATTTGACCGACGCTTCTGTACCTTCTCTTAAATGCTCGTCTACAATATATGCTGCTGTGCACCAGAAATATTACCTTTGAATATAGTGCCTGCACATAGGATGGTTGTCGTTGTTATTGCTGGATGCTACATATCTCAGCAAGTGTTCTCTGAGAAGCGTCCATTGCTTACTGTGTTTGAATGGGTCCTGAAGTGTCTATTTATTCTTCCAGTTTGATAATTACTAAATATCCGTTGTGTGATCAATTGCCTCTAATTCGATCTGTGATGTTTGTATTGCCCAGATCAAGACATTGGCTCAATGATATCAGTGGGCAGCTGTCCCTATTCCTTACACTGTTTGATCTTGATTGATTATTAGTTCATTATTCAGAGTAAAGATGTGGGTGGGGGGATCGGTACACTTGTTTGGTGCCATTGTCTTGTTTCTAAGGGCTTGCCATGCTCCTAGACAACGCTCTTTTGCATTGAATATCGATCTTTATGTTCTGTACCATCTTGCAATCTGCTGTGTGCAATTATATAATGGTAAGTCAGTTAAACACCATTTGTGTTGTGCTGCATATCTTTTATGTTCGTTTTAGTTGGCGTTTGCAATGTGGGCAGCTGCGGAAGCAGATAAGATTCAGAGTGCATAGTTGAGGTGTATCTATGTTATGACATTTCATCCTTGTAGTACACATTCTAATTTTATGGATAGGGATTAGCTGAAGTGATGTGGTGGTTTGAACTGCCACTGAATTGTTTTGGATATAGATTTGGATTTTTTTTCTCTTTTCAGATACAAATACATTGTCCCAGCCTCTCAGAGTCTGAGGTAGTGAGGTAGCCCATCACCAAGCTCCTGCCCGTGGTTCCAGGGCAAAAAGAAAAGGTGGGGATAATGTGGTACAGTTTCTCTTTGTATGTCGCCAAAAGTATGAGTGTCTGCTAGACTATTGTACTGCTCTTTCATGGATAAAATATACATATCCTGTAGTATGGCGTGCTGAAACTAGTGCATCTCCATCATGGTGCCAAATCTGCTTTTTAGCATTTCTTGTTGCTGGAAGCCTTGCTGTGTGCTTCTGCCTGTCGCAATAACCTCTTCTGCTCCGTGTCATTGCCGGTCAGAAAGGAAGTGTAGTGCTGCTGGCCGGTGGTGAACTTGGCAGACCTTGTTTTCTGATTCCACTGTGCAAGATGGTGCTGTGTTTGTTTGTTGGTTGCTGCTCCAGCGCTGCTCTGTTGCTGCTGCAGAGATCGCAACATGGCTGCACAAATGCCCAATGTCCTTCCTTGTTCACATCTTGATGTCAAACTGCCTTGTTTTCCAGTGATACACACACTAGTCAGTAACTGAACTGGTCCCAAAACTTGATTTTTATTTTTTCTGTAGAGACAGCGAAACTCGTCTGTCCTGATCAGCTTGGTACGGTGAGGGTCTTCATGGGAAAAGGCAGATCTGTGCTGATATTTCTTCTCGGTTGCAATGTCAATGTCTCTCCTCACAGGCTTAATTGCTTTTGAGTTTGTCACCAAAACTTCTTTTCTTCTTCTTTAAGAGGTTTTTGCCATCATGATGCATGAGTCCATGAGCTTTGTGATGAAAGAAGAGATGTTGACGTCATCCAGATGTGATCCGTCCAACTAACACGTACAGAGGTGATTCTGGTGTGTGTGAGTAGCCTGCATTGCCCTGCACTGTTGCCAATTGGTATTCTGTTTTGCACGGCGCCTGCTTTTATTATTGCCAACTGTGGCTGGATCCGAAGACCTCACCCGTCTCAAGGGAGGATACCTCGTTTACAGGGCAGTTTACAGCTTTTTTTGACTGTTAATACTGACAAGGACGGAGAAGATGTGGACTGAATGAAGAGTTCTTCAGAGTTCAGATTTCTCTGAAGATATTCAATGGTAGAGATTGTGAGCAAAGCCAATGAGATTTTCATATACACAACCAGATATTTAGTAGCAATCATAATGGTTAGTACAGCTAGCTTACAGTATCAACCACACAACAGCAAATTTATCCTTAATTTGGAAGTTAAGATAACCAACAGAGAAAGCAAGAAAGAATGAAAGATGAAATGAGCCAAACAGTGAAAAGATGAGTCATATAGATGAGCAAAAAAGCAAACACGAAGCAGCACATTTGGGGAAGCTGATATTATACTGTCTTCACCAACACGCTCACGCCTTAGAAAAAGTGAAAAGCTTTTGCATACGAACTGAACTTTGCTACGAAATTTCCAGGCATATTTACAGCTAGCACATTTTTACAGTAGAAAGCATTTGCTTGCAATTTTGCATGCAATGAGATTTTTCATCCAACGTCGCAAACAATTTTCGTACCAAAAATATGTTCGTACGCAGCAATGCAAAGAGAAAATAGGTGGGGGAAAAGCAAGAGGAGAAATCAAGAAAGCAAAGGGTTCAATGTGACTCGTGCAGGTGGCGTGGCGGCTGTTCGTCGCCGAGGTTGGTGGCGGCGGTGAGGCGGAGGAGGAGGTCGGTGAAGGCGCTGACGACGTACTTGTGGGCGCGCCTGTCGTTGAGCGCGAGGTAGCAGAGCAGCAGCTCGTGGAGCCGCGCCCTGTCGCCGCGGCGGCGCGCGTCCAGCCGCAGCGCAGCCACCATCTCCTCCATCGACCTGAGGAAGTCAGCGTGGGGATCCGGCGAGTACGTCGGCACCGCCACCCCGGCCGCGCCCACGCCCACGGCTGCGCCGTGCGCCGACGAGTCGACGATGGAGTTGGACCTGCCGGGCGAGGAGAAGAAGAACCGGCGCGACGCGATGGCCGACGACAGCCCGGAGTCAGACAGCGCGGAGGGGTTCTTGGCGACGGCCGCGCCGTCGTCGTCGACATCATCTTCACCCGCGTGGTGGTGGTGGTGTAGCTCACCGCCGCCACCCCCGCGACCGCTCATGTTCTTGCACCGGACGGAGGACGACGAGGAGCACGGCGATGTCTCTGCGGTGGAGGCGGCGCCCGCCGAGGTCGACGTCGACGGCTCGTCAGACTGCGCCATGGGCGCTGGCGCCGCCCCCGCCGCCGTCGGCCGCCGCAGCCGGGAGAAGCAGCCCAGCATCGCGCCTAGCTAGCTAGCTTCTTGGCTCTGCTCACTTGGCAGCTTCAGCTAGTAGCTAGCTACTCCTAGCTAGGTAAGCAGTAAGCACGGACACGATGACGCTGTGTGGGCTGTGAACTGTGAGGAGTTTATAGGAGGGAGGCGTCTGCAATTGCAGGTGTAGGTGAAGGGGTGCTCACCTGTTGCTGGACAAAACTGAGTTAAGTACTCCAAGCTGGCTAAGCACGCATGATTGTTTGGAAAAGAATAATTACTCCTAAGTCCTACCTATACTTAACAACACGTGGATTAGTACTATCAAGAGATACTTTTTTCTTCTATAAACAAAAAAAAATGAGCAGCAGAAAATGTCATATCATGCATTCTCTCTAAAACACCGATTAAACCTTATTAAGTCACATGTAACAACCAATTCAACCAAAAAAAACTTAAACTAATGGGGAAGCGAGACTTCGTTAAGCTTCGCTGACCAGCGTAACAAAAAGCTTAAAGGTGGTGGAAAAGCACGAACAATTTACTTATATTCCAACAAAAATTGGAGATTTCAGACCAAATCAATGTTTAGATTCAACTATATATTTAAATTACTATCACCTTGTATTCATCCAAATTGACAACCAAAAAGTTTAAACCGATGAGAGAAGATGAACAAATTCTTTTATATTGAAATATTAGATTTAGATTCTACGACTTAAATTACTATATGTATTCGTCCAAATCCAGGGGAGAATATGTCCAGAGACACCCGATATATACATGAGCATTTTTGTACTTCGTCAGCTACGCATGCTCAGAAACCAACCTGCAAATATTGAGAGTTGTAGTTGTACTGTTCAACTACCGCATTTGCTTCACAGTACATCTGCCAAGCTAGCTACCAGTGACTGGTCCTAACTGCAGTAAGAATTCACCATACTCTTCGTCGCCGTACGTTACTACACGTACGTGTATAATTATACGGAGCACATGAGTATGAGTAATACATGAGCATGCACACTACACCACGGTAGACATACGGAGGCTTGCAAAATCAGCCTCTAAATTGTCAAAATCAACCTCAATAAAGATTTTGAGGCTAATAGCGCTTGCCTCAACTAACTCTGTCACAAAAACACTATCTTGAGGCTAACATGCTGCTCAAAAGCCTTCTGAGGCTAACAAGCTGCCTCAAAAGCTTTGTGAGGCTGAATTGCAAGCCTCAAGGGACCAATCTCTATCGAGGCTAACATTAGCCTCAAAAAATCATTTGGAGGCAACAATGGTTGCCTGAGAAATCAATGTACGAGTTTAACACCCAACTAAATTAACCAATGAGAAATTAATATTATACCCTTAATCATGTGTGCTAACAAAAGCAAAGACATAACACAAGCCTCAACTCAATTGTTTAGACCAATTGAAAATAAGCACAAATGGTAGGTGGTAACATTTATAGCCAAACGGTCAGTCAACTGTCAACTAGATAACTACATTAATAATTAATCTATTGTCTGAATATGACTACTCCAGGCAATACAAAAGAGCATGCTTAATTTAACACAAAATTATAATGCATCTATGTTGATAAATCCTGGGCAACTTGATCATGATCCTCCCATATCCAAACGAACTCGACCACATGCGAGGCAGTATTCTGAAATTTTCAAACATAAGCTTCTGGATGCCAAGCAATTAAAGGGTCATACAAATCCTAGCAGGTTCTGCAGTAGTTCAAGTTTATGATGAAACACAGCTACAAAACTTATGCGCATGCGTTGTTTTACCGCGAGGGCACTGAGTCCAAAATCCAAACGTGACTAGTAATACGTACCCATGTCTGTGCCGTACTGTGCGTGCAATCGTACATGACGCGAGAGAGAGAGAGAGAGAGAGTACGTGTTTACGTACGTGACCTGGTCTGTACGTATGTAGGTGTGGCTAGCTGTGTACATGCATGGGTTCACATGACGTTGCTGCAGGATCGTATTCACGTCGATGCAACGATCGACACATTTAAGTCTGAAGAGTGAGTATACGTATACATACACTGATACACATATACACGTACCAGCTAGCCGTATATAAATGTCATCCAAAATGCATGTGTCCTGACTTAACGAATTGATTAGTGGAGTACACTGTATGAATTGATCAGCGGAGTACACTGTACCGTATACCTGGCCGATGTATACCTGGCCCCCACCGACAGATTTAATACGTACTTTACCCAGCTGCCACCGTCTACATTTCTTCCATTTTTTTTACAGCGTCATCAATCTTAAGCTACCACATTACAACTATGCAGTGATTTCTCAGAAATGAGATCAAATTAAAGGATCGAGCTGACAAATTGGTCGAAGAGAACAAAATGGAGAATATTGTGTAGATCATGAACGTATATTTATGCATATATGAGGCTAGCTAGCTGCCCCTGAGATACGAGGTTTAATTTCTTGTCACAATCAGGGAAGTTATACGTAGCTGTAGCTGTGTACGTACGTATGAGCTACTGAAGTGTCTCCATCTACACTACACGTGATCCCCTACCTTTCGCTCGCCCATCTCAATCTTCATCGTGTCTGTCTCTCAACGCCCGGTTGATCGATCTCCCATTAATTAACGACCTCTCCATATATGATGCAACCATGATCAGTTAGGTACACAACTACTCACGCAGGCATACGTGATAATGGTATATAACTATATATTTCACACATAAGTATATAATACCTTTGCATTGTTCTGTCCGTATACAAAAGCATCTAGGTGTAATTAAGGTGTGTCATAATACTGTATTATGATTAGCAGCATGGTTGCATGGGGCAACTCATGCAGCAATGAATAACAGGCCCGGCAAAGTAAGCAATGCAGGCAACTGAAGTGAAGCATGGCGCAATAAAGTGTCAGCTGATCGGTGGATCTCGCAACAATGAGATCACGCTGGCTTCCAGGCACAGAAGCGCACACACTCCTACTAGCAGGTAGTACTACCAGCCAACTGTCACGCTGCTACTCTTCACTAATGCACTGTGCTTCAGTTTCAGAAGCTCACATCAATGGAGAGGAGAGGTCGGAGTTGTCGCTCATCTCAACAACCTCGAAACGCAGAAGTTTTTTTGTACGACTGGGCAATTAATGGCACACACATGACAGGGCCCTGTTGATCACTCGACCTGGCAGTGGCGCCCACACGCACGCACGCACGCACGACCTGTTGCCAGTCGTCACTGCATCTGCACGCACAAATGCATTCACCGTCTGAGCTCAGATCCATGAAGCAGCAAGTGCGCGTGCATGCGCGGGGACGGCAGAGGCAGAGCCGGCCGTGCCGCTGGGCGCGCGGCCGGACGGAGAAGAGACACGATCCGCGCCGCGTGCTGATGTCCTTCGCGTCCGCCATAAATTCCCTGGGGCGCGCCTGTCCGGCGAGCAGGGGGCGCCGCGCGCGCACGCAGCGGCGGTGGCGAGGACGCGATGCGCCGCGGTTTTGGCGTGTCACCGCGAGGACGGAGAGCTAGATCGATCGGTCGTCCTCTCGGTTCACGAAAATCACAAGTTCAAAAATGTTGTGAGCGGTGAGACACAAGGGAATTGGAGCACATAAACTGTACGCTACAACGTGCATGCACGCATGCATGTTACACGTGTTAATTTTTACATTGCACCCACGACTCGAGGGGTAAAACGTACGGAGCATCACTCCCGGCCTCGCCGTCGCGCCGGGCTTGTTGCGCGTCTCCGCGCCGGCCACCCTCGCCGCGTCGCCGCTCTCCACCTCCTTGTCCGCCACCAGCTTCGCCGTCGTGTTCTGCATGCATAAGGCTTACCAAAGTTAGTAGCTTGAATTAATCAGAGTATATGCAGAACGTGCTGATACGACTACGAGAGCGCGCGCGCACCGAGAGGACGTCGCCGAGCTTGGTCTTGTCCTCGTCGCGCGCCGCCCAGAGGTTGGTCGTGGCGGCCGACTGCGCCTGCGCGGCCAAGCCGCCGGAGATGTTGGCATTCAGGCCGGTGGCTCTTGCTTCGGCCGCCTGGATGGCTGCCGCGTCGCTTCGTTCCACCGGCCTGCGTCCCGCAGCGAACGCCGCCGCCTCGAGCGCCTCACTGACTTCGCTTCGTCTCATCCGCCACCCCTGCCGCGCCGCCGCCTCCTCCACCCCCGGCGGCGCTATCATCCTGCTTGACGTACTGACCCACTGCCTGCAGACACACAGACGAACAGGAACGGTTAAATTGCACATGCGTGCGCCTGTGTGTTGTTCGTGCGGCACGAACAGTGCCACACAGCTAGCACGCGTAACTACCTGGCTGGCGACGAACTCGGTGACGATGCGGCCGCCGGGGACGAGGGTCTCGGAGACGGTGACACCCTTCTCGGCGATGGCGTCGGTGGCCTGCGCCTGGCCAACGACGCCCGTCTGCCCAAGCACGCGGTTCTCGGCCGACTGCATCGTGCCCGCGTCCTGCGGCGCGATGGTCTTCTCCACGAGGGTGCTGCTCACCGGGAAGACGTCGCCGTAGCGAATCCCCTACTCGCCACCGCGCCGGCGGCGGCGGCCGCCTGCTCGGACGGCCCCCTCGCCTGCTCCTGGCTCATCCTCGCGGCTTCGCGAGCACGTCATACTCTCTGATCTCAGTCAACGTACACTGGTACCACACTACGAGCTAGCTCTTCAGATACTGTTTGATTAGGTCAGTTGCTTTGCTCCGAGTGTAATGTGCATACGTAATCCTTGAGGTCATATATGGCGCCGCGGGAGCGGTTCGTAGGGGGACAGGTGTGGGAGCGGCGGGGACGTGGAGGCGAGGAAGGGGAAGCGCGTCACGGCGCTATGGCCAGGTGTTGCGAGCGAAGGGGGCAGAGGATGAAGTCGCCGTCGCCGGAGGAGGGGGAGGGGTCCGCCGTGGTGGCTGAGGACGCGGTCGGCGGGCGGAAGCGGGCGGCGACGGCGACGACACGCAGCAAGAGTGCCCCCGTTGAGAGCGTGGTCTCCTCCTCGACCTCTGGCGGCAGATCTGGACCCTCGCAGAGAGGGGGAGAGAGGCCATTGCCACCGCCCGCGACGACGACGGTCACCGCTGTCGCACTCACCGCCCCCCTCGAGCTCGAAGGGGGCCCTCGTGGTGGCGTCGAAATTGGGCACGAAGACGGCGAGGTACGCTGCGACGGCGATGTGGGCGGCGGAGGCGAAGGAGGACAGCAGTGAGACGGGGCGGCTGGTCGAGAGGAAGGAGGCGGAGAAGCCGGTGGAAGTGAGACCGGCGCGTAGGAGCTGGCGGTCGGTGGCGAGCCGGGGCTAAGGGGCCCGGCGCTGGATCGGATTGGCGGCGTAGGCCGTCGGCCACGAGCTCCATACTGGGGTGCTGGGGAGATGCTGGCTGGAGGAAGAGGCGCAGAAGGAAGATCCTTCACCGACCGGCGAACAACAAGAATTAGCAGCAGCAGGGCGGCGGGAGGTCCTGGAGAGGGCGGCGGCGGAGGCTTTTCCCCAGCTACAGGGCCGATGGAGCCGGTCACCGTAGACTACGATGCCGTCCCCGAGGAGATCTCCTGGGTGGTCTTGGACGTCCGAGTGTGGGATAGAGAGGGAAGAAGAGAGAAGATGACATATGGCCCACTTTATTTTTTAATGTATTTAATGACTGGGCTAACACTTAGAGGCTACGAAAAAAGATCATTTTTATACGGTTTTAATTAATAGTTTAGAAAGTTTTTATATCCGTGGTTGAGCGGTATGAATGATATCCGACACTAGTATAGGGATTAGAATTAGACTTTTTCCCTTTCCGGCCTTTACGCGTGTCTAGCTTGGGCCAGTTTACGTGTGGCCCATATTTGTTGGGCCGGAACCGGTTCCGGTATTGCCGTGCAGTTTAGGCCCATAAATTATGGGCAACGAGTGAGTGGCCCATGCGAGCAGAGAGGACCAAACAACACGGAATCTCTTAATGGGCTTTACTGGGTCTCGTGAGCCAGCGCCTCTTCACCTAAGAAGCAGAAATTACCGCCGCCGATCACCGATGGCGATCGCCGCCGCGCGCCGGCGCCTGTGGCGCGGGCTGACGACTGTGGGTGCTGCTGCCGTAGGGGTGGAGGAGGACACCAGCGCCTTGCTGGCGCGCCTTTTCGCCGAGCCGGAGTACCGCGTGAAGGCGACGATGGAGGAGGCGAGCGGCTCCTCCGCGCCGACCACCCTCTGGGAGCCCCTCGCCGCCGCCCTCCTCCGCGCGTCATCCCCTTCTAAGGCGCACCTCGTGAGTGAGACACTCCTCTTCTCTTCTCCCCGCTCAAGCGTCAGTTGAGTTGCTGTTTCGTTTAGTTAGTATTATGTGTTATGGCGCAGAGAAATTTCCCCCTTTCTCGCATGGGTCGGCATCGGATCTGCGGTGCATTTGGCGGTAGGATGTTTTAGGTTCTAAAGTGATGTAGCGCTATTGCACCGCGATCTTCCGTTGCATGATCATATCATTCAACGAACTGGCTCTTGATAGACTGACATTGACATACAACTACAAGTCGTTAACTACATTGGTGCTGATTCTGCTGCAGTTATTCGTGATGATTTTTGCCGAATTTGATTTGTTTTGCTAGTGAGAGATCTTTATTATCGTGAGATAAAATAGATTCAACATTGAATCAGGTCTTGGAATGGAAACTAGAGAAGCTAATCAAGGAAGGGATCCATGATTGTGAGCCCTACTCAGTGATAATCCGTTTCTGTCGACAGATTAAGAATGCAGCATTTGCGATGAAAGTCTTTGGATGCGTGGAAGAGCTGGGAATTCAGCTGAACACTGGCATTTTCAATGCCCTTATTGATGCTTTCTTGTCGGTAGGAGATCTCCTTGCTGCAACGACCTTATATGAGACTATGAAAGACTCACAGGATTGCAAGCCCAACTCCGCTATATATGATGCATTCATTTCTGCATTTTTACGGTCTGGGAGTGGCCATGCAATGATGAGCTGGTACCTGGCAGCAAAGGATGCAGGATTTACACCTAGTATTAAGGCCTTTGAATCTTTGATTGCAGGTTTTGTCAATTTGAACAGGCTAGATGATGCTGAATTGGTATTTGAAGAAATGATTTGCTTTGGAATTAAGCCAAACTCTGCTATATTGGAGGCCAAGCTTGAGCTGCTTTCAAGAAGGAAAGACCCTAACAGGGTAAAAGTACTTTTGGAACTTCTAAGCGATGGAAAACAAGAGTGGAGTGAAGCTACAGTTGAGAGGTTAACAAGATTATGTCTGTACGAAGACAAAATTGATGAACTGGACCAGTTGCTTTCCCTAGTACAAGGCATGCACTTGGGTTCGTTAACTAAGCTGCACTGTGGAATTATCAGGTTCTATGCTAATGCTGATCGCTTGTCAGATATGGAGCATGCAATTTTCCGGATGTTGGATAATGGCATGATTTTTGCCTGCTCAAAGGATGTTGAGGCTGTCATCTGTTCTTATTTTCGTCACAAGGACTTTGACAAGTTGGATCTGTTCTTAAACCGAATACAAAGTTTGTACAAGCTCACCCGGTCTACTTATGATATATTGATTTCTGGATATCAGAGGTTCAAATTACATGGAAGGCTTGACTCAGCCATGAAACATATGAGAGAAGCTGGGTTTGTGTGAGCTCCTGAAAAGCATTCATTGTTCTGTGACCTCGTACATCTGATATTTCCAGAACCCAAAAGGGTGTCAGGCCATATGAACTTGTGGTCTCCGGGTTAGAGTTTGTTGGAATGGAGCCCATCCAGATTCTTTGCCTAGTATTATCTAGGGAATAGGAGAGATCTCAGACTCTGATATATTACCATGACAGATCATTGATGGCGTGTGCGCACATACGGGACGAAAATGCAGTTACCTGGGCTTCATGCTTGATTTTGCACGCATCTATTCAGTCAAGATGCTGATGAACTTTAGAAGCAATTGGTATTTTTATAGATGCTATCTTGAGACCGTGTGTGTGCATATGGGACGAAAATGCTGTTACCTGGGCAGCATACTTGATTTTGCACGCATCTATTCAACCAAGATGCTAACCAGCTTTAAAAGCAAATTGTATTTCTTTAGATGCTATCTTGAGACCCTGAATTTGCTGGTGTTACATCTGAATAAAGATCAGTGAGCGATGGGTTAAGCTGAAGAAATGCAGTATTTAAAGTATCTATCATGTCATTTAGGTATGTCTGCTTTGAGGTGACAATGTTCCACTGTTTCAGGCCTGATGTTCTTACAGCATATTCTTTCTTATTTGAGATACTGATATTATGTTTGAGACTTGATGATGTTTTTGCCTTTTCGTTGTAAAGTTTCTTAGCTGGTATGGTAAGGACGTAAGGTCATTAAACATGTACATTCTTTGCAACTAGTACATTATATGACATAAGAAAGATGCTTACTAATACATCCCAAGTCCTGGCATCCAGCTGCCCTAGTATATAAAATGTTCCATATTTTTGAAGTGTTGAACCTTTGGTTAGTTGTGATCATATCAGATGAAAGGATACATGATAACATTCCTTCCATTAGCTAATTTTATCTGGCAATTGTTTTAGTGCTTCTCGGACCCAATCTATGGGGATCTCAATATTTCATTCATCTAGAGAAGAAACATCGTCATAAAGCTATGTTTGGTACTAAACAAGGATTCATGCATACATGATGCATACTCCCAATGACACTACTTGTGTGGTCCATCTAATCTTGATGGGGTTCATCTGCTCTTGTCCATGCTGCCGTGGTCTCTTTAACGAATCGGGTTCCCTTTTGTTAGGCACGATTCTTTGAACTTGCATCATTGCTGGTTTTCCTTTCCCTTTTGTTAGGCACGGTTCTTTGAACTTGCATCATTGATGGTTTTCCTTCCCCTTTTGAATTGCTTTGCATCAGCTATTTGGTTTTCTATACATACCAAACTGTTCCCTTTTGTTTGCAACTTGATCTGAAATCTGCTAAGACATGTACAAATATTCTGGACCTATCATAATTTGATACTTCAAATTTCAACTGAGAGTGATAGGAGGATGGACTAGGCTATCACTGACTTTAGTTCAGCTGGTTATAGAAGAAAATGGCAAGTAGAAATAAAATAACATACAATGAAACAAAGGATATGCAGGTAGAGGATTCTTATAAACCATGGATTGCCAACTAGCACAACTTTATGGTACATAAAGCATATTGTAGTGATATTTTTTCAGTTATAGATGGTTCTAAGATTATATTATTGCTTCTGTAGAATTTTCTTCGTACAGTTTTTTTTTTCATTATGCTATTGCATACTTAGGCCTCCTTTGTAGTGTCGGAATTCTGTTGAATTTTTATTGAATTGAATTAGTCAAATCCTTCAATTTCTGCAGAAATCGGGGGAAAAAATCAGTATTTCTGTGGAGGCATTAGCAAAGAACAAATTTATGCCTGTTAATTATTGCAGATAAGAGCTACCAGACACTTCGGTGCAGACCATGGGCCACAGAAATATGACAGATTTGATGAATCCATGTGAACCGCTGCACCAATCAAGTGGACCTATTGCTTAGTGGCAACTGACTTTAAGAAACAGTGATAAAATAACCTGACAAATCTGGCGAAAATTTACATGGTCCACATCTAAATTGAATGAAGAAGCAAGTCGGGATAAGGATGTGTCACATATTCTCCTGTAATTACATTTGATTTCAGGAAGAAACCAAAGAGAAGCTACAACTTACAAAACTTACAGTAGCTTCTTCCTTGCCTCAAAAAAAAAAAAAAACAGAGGCTGTTTGAAGATAGCGTATGAAACAGTTCTTCCTTGAACTATCATGGAAGAGAAACATCAAGAACCCATCTGTACCCAAAAACAAAGATGGCAAAACATTACTAGATAGATTAGATGAACAATTATCGCAGACAAAGGCTACCACTGTACTGATTCTACTGTACAACCACGAGTCTGCCACTAATCTTTCCTCCATTGCAGCACCTCCAGACCTCATCTCCGCCTTCATTGTCACCTTCACCGTTGCCACGGCCCTTGGGCACGGTGACGACAAGCTGCTCGTTGACGTAGCCGGCCACGGCCATCGCCGGACAGCTCCCCTCAGGCAGCCGAGACCTCCACTTGTCAAGCTCCATATCATCGTCATCGACGGCATCTTCTGTGCCTCCGGCCGCCCCAGCCTGCACCACCACCTTAATAACACCAGGGTGGATCCTGATGGTGCGCACACGCACGTCGCCGGTGGCGCCCATGCCAGCGGCGACGAAGTGGAACGCGCCAGGGCCTTCGTACACCGCGACGTCGGTGTCCGCGGGCAGCGGCAGCTCCAGCACCTTGCTGTACACGTGCGGCAGCCGCCGGAGATCCTTCTTGCCGTTGCCGCCGCCGCAGCCGGCGGCGGTTGTGGCTGGTGATGGGTGGATTCTCATGTGTGTATATGATTTCTATGCGTTTCTTTCTCTGCTCTCACTGTATTCTCCCTTTTTTTTGCTGCTGGTTTGGCTGGACAGGCGAACGGTGGTGAGGGCCTGGATTTATAGGATGCCAGAGGATAAAGGGCTAAAGGCCACGCAGGTGTCACAAGGTTGTTTCTTTCTTTCTTTCTTTCCTTGACGTGTGGTGCAGTGCAGGGAGATAAGCCCAAGGGGAGGGATCACCATTCAGACGGAGGCAAAGGAGGAGGAGGCGGCGGTGAGAGGAGTCAGTGACACGATGGAGATTGCAGGATGGAGATGGTGACAGCAGAGGAGTGCTGCTCCGCGCGGCCTGTGCGTGTGGTTGTTCGTGTTGCTGGGCGTGGGGCGCCGGTCGGGGCACGCCACGGCGCGGGGTGGGCTCCGGTGGGGATGAAGATAAGGGCGGTATTGGCCGTTTCCCCAGTAATCCTAGCCGCTGTGCCGCGCCAAACATGGGGCGCTGCTCCAACGGTTTCAGACCAAGGCACTGATCCGGCGATCCCCTAGGGTAGGTATCCGTGTGTTTTCTTTCTGGTCTTGTAATTCAGGGTACAGAATCTCCAGATCACTTTGGTGTTTTTAATATTTACTGGTACAAGTAATAACTGATCAGGTCATGATATGATAGGGTATGGGATGCTGGCTTGGAAAGTGGCCGGAAAGCTTCATGTGATTGAAGAGATTGTGAAGGAAAAGAATGGATCAGACAGCTTGTGGTTCAGGTAAGAGTGGAACTATCCTACATGCAGTAAAGGTATTTTTTTGCTCTGTCAGATACGGCTCGGCGCCTTTCCGGGTTAGGCACGTCACCTGACCCGTACGTATAGGGGTGATTCTCGAATTGCATATACTGTCCTGTTCAAGTATCGGTGAAGTGTGCTGAGCTACTGTCAAATTCTTGAGCTGGTAGGAATCGAAGATAATTTACTTGGCTGACTTGGATTGCTTGTCTCAGCCTTGATTGGATATGCACCAGTGAGCGAGCGCTGATTCCTCAACATTGAGAGCTTATCGTACGGGGTTTGTTTGTTTCGTCAGCTCACACATTTTTATGCGTCATCTAATCTGGATATGCACTACTAGTACGAGCGGTGGTTGCGGCGTTGTAGTCTTCTTTACTGCTCTAAAATTTGACAAGTTGCGGCGTTGTAGTCCATAGTATTACGATTAGAAATAGTAATCTAATCGTATAAAAAATTATTGATAGTAGATGGTTCAAAATATATAGCATATAAATTATAATATTAGATTTAGAATAGAGGAGTCTTGCTATATTTTAGGAGAGATGAGCACTCAGAGTGATTTTTTTTCTGTTGATATGTTATAACTTATAAATGACAAATAAGAAGATTGTTTTTATGCGGCTAGTGCCTTCTGTCTCTCTCCCAAGGTTGCGGCTGGAAGGCAGACGTCCTCATGTATACGTGCTTTCGTTTTTGTTTTGCTTATCTGAAACCTGAAGGTGTGGGGGCAAAACCGAACTGTTTAGGTACCTGAAAGCTTGCTTTTATCTCACATATATGGCCCTGTTCTGTTCTTTCTTTCTAAAAAATTGATCATGTTTTTTTGTTCATAATGTGAGCCACTTGATTATAGCAGGCACTGCTGCTTGAGCACGTAAATGGTTAATAAACTTGGAGATTCTGGCACCGAAAGATCCGAGTGTTTTCTTCTCTCTTTTCCGTGAGATTACAAAGATGGTGCACACAATGGTGGCCAACTTCAAAGACTAGTCTGAGCAGAAGTACAGAAGCCTTCGAATCGGATGAAAAGTATCGTACATATTCTTGTTTCCGGCATGTAGCTGTTCATCATCGAATCCTTGACGTCGGATGCTCTGTAGCACTCACTCCTGTGCCTGATAGTGCGAACAAAAAGCAAGGGAAAAAACACATCAAACAACGCTGCTTTGCTTTGTTGACATACAATGCAAGTACCAATCTCCCGGTCGTTTTCTTCCTTCCCTACCCATGGAGGCTGGAACAGTTGCCGCGTCAAGAAAAAAAAAGATAAAAAATCTGGCTGCCCGTCGACATGGATGCATCGATCATACGGCTGCACAGGTTTTCTCCAGTCAGATTGGTACATCACACGCGTAATCGCCGACCAGAGAGAATCAGAGTGCCAATTTGCCTCTTCTCGACCATGAACATGAAGCTTCTCATGATGATCCCATCGCCCAGCTCGATAGCTTCGCCTGAACTACTACTACCTTCTGTTCATGGCTAATAGGAATCTCCAACCTGACAGGCAAATATGCTTTTTTTCTGAAAAATGAATGAAGATTTCATAACAGAACGGATGAATTTCATATCACCATCAAACTTTAAAATTCAACGTTTTATATTGTACTCCTAATCCGCAACCGAACTAACCGAGAGAACTTGTACACACACTTATCAGTACGGTTCTGTACGATCGACATGAATGAACCCATCAACACATCCAATTACGCACACTGAACACATCCAATTACGCACGCTGAACACATCCAATTACGCACACTGAACGATTGATCGTGATTAGATTAGCAAGAAACGCAAGTGACAAAGTGAGTTGAGTCCACTAACCAAATGGTCCACTCTAGCGAGTGATACTACCATTAGGGCATCATCTGTTGACAAGACGAATTTTAGGTAAAACGATCTGATTAAAAAATAATCTGTAGTAGACATATATATATATATATATTCTTAACAAATACTTAAAAAACTATGTTAAGAAAATTTAAAATTAACTAAAAGATTAAATTCTAAAATTTAAATTTTGACAGTGATAGACAAATTTTAGGACAAAAGATGGACCTTAGATGATCAATAATGGCAAATTTTGCCATTTGACACTTATATTTGTATAATTTGCTGGTAGATATTAAAAAACATGAAATGTTTAGAGGATACCTAAAAACTGTTAATTTAATAGAGAATGTTATAGTCATTATTTTATTATTTTTAGTTCAATTGAAAAGAAATTCTTTAAAAATTGAACATGCTCATTTGGCCACAAGTTTCTAATCTAGAGTGCTAGGATAAAGATGAAATATTAACGTATTTGGAATGATGATAAATTGAAAGTTGCATAATGTGTAATTTATTTATTTATTTTAAAAAAAATGAAAATTTGGAAAAAAATCTAAAAATTTGGGATTTTTTTAAAATTTTGAAAAAGCTAAAAAATATATTCGTGGTTGCTGCTCATTGGAGGAAAGATGGTCTGAATTGGCAAATTTATTATTTCAACACGAATAAAATAATAAAATAATAGTTGATGTATATTGTTGTAAATTATTAGTTTTTTAAATATCGTCTAGACATGTCACGTTTTTTTACAGTGTCCACTTGACTAATTACCCTTTAGTAGTAAAATTTGCAATCGATGATTATGTGTGAAGCCGGTCAGAGACTGGCAGGCCGGCCTCCGGTGCATGCACACATCGTCCGCTGCTGCCGCTTACCTACCCCACAGGGGAGGGAGGGTAGAGGTGGGCCCCACCCACGATCCTCTCACTCGCGCCACGTCCTCACGCCGCGGAGATCATCCAGCTCATCCCGCGTGAGTCCCGCTGCTAAGCTAAACCCGAGTGGCTTCCAACGGTAATTAATCCCCAACTCGATGCCCCATCGCCTCTAACCCCCCGCGTTTTGCAGTCTAACCCCTCGGAAACTTCCTTTCCTCTCCTTCCTTCCCAACGCTTGTTCCCTTTCCCCAACCTCACGCTTCCGCAACTGCTCGTCGCCGCCGATCGATCGCGCGGCGGAGGCGGCGGATTCGGGGGAGTATTATCGAGCCGAGACGTCGTAGAAGAAGGGGGGGTGGGTGGGCGAGATGAAGAATCTGTTCAAGAGTAAGATCAAGTGGCAGCACCGGTCCAACGAGCCGGCCCCACCGCAGGGGCAGGGGCAGGCGCAGCAGACGCCGCCGTCGCCGTCGCCGGCGAGCTCCCCGTCGGGGGGTCCGCCGGCGCTATCCGTGTCGACGGTATCGTCCGCTTCCCCTTCCGCCGTGGCGACGCCGACGGGGGCGGCTGCGGCGGGAGGTGCGGTAGGGGGTGGGGGTGGGGGCGGCGGCGGGGGCGGGGGCGGGGGCGGGGAGGATTACATGTTGTCGGAGGAGGAGTTCCAGATGCAGCTGGCGATGGCGCTGTCGGCGTCCAACAGCGAGTGCGTGGGTGACCTGGACGGGGAGCAGATCTGGAAGGCCAAGCTGATAAGCCTCGGCAGGGGCGACCGCTTCGCTGCTGGCCGGGAAGAGGACCACACCGCGGATGCGCTCTCCCGCCGCTACCGGGTGAGTGTCCATGACCAAGGATTCGATTCGAACTGGATATATATGCTAAACTATGCAACCGTGTCACACTAGTGAGATTTTAGGTTGCATTGCCTTCAAGTACATACAACAGTAGACTTAATATGGAGCAAGAATTGTGTTACATCATTACATGCTATGCTTACCAATTACCGCTACAATTCATGCTACCATTGTTCATATCGCATTCATTCAACCAATGGATTGGATAATAGCTTATGTGGCTATGTCTAGACCTGTAAATGTGAATCTTCACCTTGTTCAGTGGAATGGAAAAACACGCGGACTGTGGAATTCATTCATTCATGTGGATGAAAGGGTTACTATCTAGCAGCTACTTGCATTCATTCATGCGGACTGTGGAATTACCCCTTGGTCTCTTCTAGGTTCCCTGTGATCACTCCATTAAAACAATATAACAATAACAATAACAAAGTTTTTCAGTTCCGAGTAAGTTAGGGTAAGATAGAGTTGAAATCTAATAAGAGTCTCAAATTATGGTTTAGGTACGTCAATAGATACTTTCTAAGAACTTCTATTCAAGTACAGAACTTTAGGTACTTTTTATTGACTTTCTTCATCTTTTCTCATATTATTATATTAACTTAGAATTCTATAATATACTGGTGTCTCTAGGGTCTTCTTTAGATATGGTCAAACCATCTTGGACAATTTTTTTTTCAATTGGTATTACCATTAGTCGATCACGTATATCATCGGTCTGGACTCAATCTATTCTTATATAACCATAAATCTATTAAAACAATATAATTAATAAAATACTTCTACAATATACATTGCCATTTTTTGCTGGTGTATTACGATAAAATCCTACAAATCAGAGTCTTACATTGGATACTGCCAAAAAATAAACAACTATTGTTTCTGTGGGTGGCAAGGGAGTAGATGATATTACAAGGCAACAAGATGTTCCAGAGGTTCTTGTGCAGGCAGTTGTAGCCTTGTAGGCTTGTTGGTTACATCAATCTATGTTTTGTGCGTGTTGGGTTGATGCCATTCAATTACTTAGTGAGTGCTATTTCATATTTGTAGATATATTGCTTGGCCAGTCACTTTTCCCCCTGCATGATGTGTCAATTAAGCTCAAATTTGTGGATGATATATCTAGTTATGAATTTATATCTGCTTGCTGGATTGTCTGACATTTTATCATTGTGCTCCTATTCTGACTTTCAGGACTACAACTTTCTTGATTATCATGAGAAAGTTATTGATGGCTTCTATGACATTTTTGGCCCCTCTATGGAATCATCCAAGCAAGGGAAGATGCCATCACTAGCAGATCTTCAGACAGGCATAGGCGACCTGGGCTTTGAAGTCATCGTAATCAATCGTGCCATTGATACCACCTTACAGGAGATGGAACAAGTTGCACAATGCATCCTGCTTGACTTTCCTGTTGCAAATATTACAGCCTTAGTTCAAAGAATAGCCGAGCTTGTTACAGATCATATGGGTGGACCTGTGAAAGATGCAAATGACATGCTCACTAGATGGCTAGAGAAGAGCACTGAGCTAAGAACCTCACTACACACAAGTTTGTTGCCTATTGGCTGCATCAAGATAGGTCTGTCTCGTCACCGTGCCCTACTTTTCAAGGTCAGCTCTCTCTTTCTCTCTCTCTCTCCACATGCAGTTGTTTGCTGTGCCCAACTATGTAACCAATGCTTGACCATCAACAATAAATTAAGAAAATTCTCAGTATATTGAATGCAGTACTAGATTTCTTTTTTGTCCAACATATATAGATGTGCACTTATGGCTATGTGCATTTTTGTGCAGATTCTTGCTGATAGTGTTGGCATTCCGTGCAAGCTTGTCAAAGGGAGTAATTATACTGGTGATGATGATGATGCTATTAACATAATAAAGATGGACAATGAAAGGTATCAATACGTTTGATCATTGCATATTTGTTCACAACATAGTTATTTCTCTGGGAAAAACAATCCAAATACATTATTTTATTTATTTATTTATTCATCTGCTACCTTTGTTTCAAATATATTTTAAATTAATTTGGTATCGATTCCTTACATTTTCTAAGTGGGTTTATGTGTTGCATTTTCAGGGAGTTTTTGGTTGATCTCATGGCTGCTCCCGGTACTCTTATTCCATCAGACGTCTTAAGTTGGAAGGGCAATTCATTAAATACTAATGGAAGACTCTCCAAGAATCAGCTGGCTGGGTCATCAAATACAATTGATTCTAATCTCAGTGCCAATGCATTACCACTGGAACATAAAGGTGGCCAGCTGCCTTTGGTTAGCAGTGGCGATTGGATATCGGCCACTCAATCTGGGTATGAAAAAGATGCAGCCACCACATCTTCAGAGGCCTCTTCAAGTGGCACATCATCTGTTACTGCTGGAAGTGCTTTTGATAGTTCTTTGACATTAATTTCTCATGGGCAATCAGATGATCCATCAACCTCTGCTGGTATACCATCACAGCAGAAAGTTGTACTTCCAGGTGGAGAACATCCACGGAATGAGAATATAAAACCTGCTTCAGATTTGCAAGGGAATCCAGAGCCCATCAACTTATTTGCTGACCTGAATCCTTTTGGGGGTAAGGAGTCCAAAAGGACTTCAGTGCCATTAAATGGGCCAGATAATAGAAATAATGAGTTGCAAAGACGCAGAGAAAATGTAGTCCCTAGCACAAGAAGACCACAGCAACGATTGGTTATGAAAAATTGTTCTCCTTACAATGACGTTTCCAACAACAAGCAGTACAATTATGTTGAGGATTTATTTGCACGTAGAAATATTGGTGATAATGCTGCATCATCATCTCAGGTGCCACGGCCATCTGCAAAAAATACTAATCTTAATGTTGGGGTGTGCATTGATAGACCATACATGGCAGCTCATAATTATGATAATAGTATGGCTGGTTCCTCTGCAATGAAGATGGCTTCTACAGCTGGGATTGGGAAGGTTCCTGATAAGGTTCTGTATGGTGATTTGGACAAAGGCCTTACTAATTCTAGACTGGGGAATCAACCACTGATAGAAAGACATAAATGGGACAATCCTGTAGAAGGAAGGATTCCAACAAGCAGAGTTCAAAACCAAGCAAAAGAACACAAGGAAAACTACGAGGGAAAGAAAGACAACAAAAAGTTACATCCTGATCCAAGGAAATCTCCACTTGACAGATTCATGGACACATCAATGCCATCAAGGAACCCGGAATTAGTCTCACCATCCTTTGCTAGGTCGCACAAGCTAGACAACATGTTCGACGATGTGTCTGAATGTGAAATTCATTGGGAAGATCTTGTGATTGGTGAAAGGATTGGCTTAGGTATTTTTCTGCAACTAAGATTTGACATGTTCCTTGCTGCCCTTCACACTAACAAGTTAAACTGACAAATCTTTAACAACACGTCAAACTATATTATTGTAGCTCAGCCATGTGTTTTTAATTCATTGCACAATTTGGTGCCAATTTGTTGCACAAATTTACATGTTTGTGTTCTCTGTGAGAAAACAACTACAATGAACTTCCTCCTCCCAACAGGTTCATATGGAGAGGTGTACCGTGCTGATTGGAATGGAACAGTAAGAAACTGTTTCCTTTTACATCTTGAGCCTTCCCGTTCTTCTAAGGGGTTAAATTCTTTATTGTTTTGTTTCTGTCAAAAAACATTTTTGTTTATTTGCAGGAAGTAGCTGTCAAGAAATTCTTGGATCAAGATTTCTATGGTGATGCTTTGGATGAATTCCGGAGTGAAGTAGGTGAAACTATGCTTTACTGGCTGTAGCATGGATTCATTATTTGTCATTTTTAATTCATTATTGATGCAATATTTTAATTTGCAATATATTTTCTTTCTAAAAGGTGCGGATTATGCGTCGATTGCGTCATCCAAATGTTGTTCTCTTCATGGGTGCTGTTACTCGTCCTCCAAACCTATCTATTGTATCTGAGTATCTTCCAAGGTATAACAAATTTCTACTGTTGTTTTTACTGCACAGCTTGTGGAGATCTTTGGTGCTTATGATAAAGTGTCGAGGCGTAGATAACAAAGAAAACATTATAGCTGGAAGGACTAAAAGAAAGCTCTTTTAACAACTTAGCTTTAAAATGAAACATAACACTGGAGGATCAACATGCTTTAGTTGAAATACCTGTCTTCATCAGACACAATAGATATAATGATTTACTTGTGCATGGGAGGCTGCATCTATCTATAATAGTTATATTATAGTGCAGCTCATGCTCATGTTCTTGTCCTGAGCAAGTCTATAGCTCTATAATGAATGGACTGGTCATGTTTGACAATTGGATGGTTCACCCTTGACTACCCTTGTATTCTTGGCAGGGGAAGCTTATATAAGATCCTTCACCGTCCTAATTGCCAAATTGACGAGAAGCGTAGAATTAAAATGGCCCTTGACGTGGTAAGTATTTTGTATATTTTCTTGGCATGTTTGTTTATTTTTGTACCTGCTTGTGAAAATGGTTGTTTTCTATTTAAGGCCAAAGGAATGAATTGCCTCCACATTAGTGTACCGACAATTGTTCACCGGGATCTTAAATCACCAAACTTGTTGGTTGACAATAACTGGAATGTGAAGGTACCATGCTCGTTTTACCTTATAACAACTAAATTTTGACTGCTTAGTCATATTTTTGAGTGTGTTGGTCTATTGGCTCACCAATGATGTGAAATAGGTTTGTGATTTTGGACTTTCACGCTTGAAGCACAGTACATTCTTATCATCCAAATCCACTGCTGGAACTGTAAGTACTAATCTGGACCATAGCAGAATGAGTTCTCTCCTTTGATCATCACTAAACATTTACTATTTCTGTTTTCGATATCTTGCCAGCCTGAGTGGATGGCACCTGAGGTCCTGCGGAATGAACAATCAAATGAAAAGTAAGGTGTTCCTTGATGGCTTTTGTTTCAGTAACTATTAGCTTTTGCGCTAGCTTGTTTCATTTATTTTTTCGTTCCGGGCATTCCATTCAAATTTGTTCAGCATCACAGAGGACAGGATGTTTATCTTCCAGTCTCTTCTTAGAGAAATGGAAACACCATCTCCCTGGCAAACCTCTCAGTTTTTCTTGTTTAATTTGCATGGCAACAATCTCACTCAGCCATCACGTAAAATTTCTGCAGGTGTGATGTTTACAGCTTTGGTGTCATCTTGTGGGAATTAGCAACACTTAGGATGCCATGGAGTGGAATGAATCCAATGCAAGTTGTTGGGGCAGTTGGCTTCCAGGACAAGCGCCTTGATATTCCTAAAGAAATCGATCCTCTAGTTGCAAGGATCATATGGGAATGCTGGCAGAAGTGAGTTTTTTTTTTTTAAAAAAAACACTCGTTATACGTTGCATCACATTAGAGTATTCCAACTCCCAATCGTCATGCTAAATTTGAGCTACTGTTTTCTTTTTAAACCTCAGGGATCCAAATCTGCGGCCCTCATTCGCACAGTTAACCAGTGCTTTGAAGACTGTCCAAAGGCTAGTGACCCCTTCTCACCAGGAAGCCCAAAGCCCCCCTGTGCCTCAAGAAATATGGGTGAACTCTTCCACCCCTTGAGGGGCAATCCACTCAAATTTGTGAGTAATGGATGATTGTTGCTGCTATGTTTGTTCAAGTCTTCAAATGTGAGCGCATTCTGTAGATTTGAGCGCCCCTAATGGTAGACAACCTTCTGCCGCGACAAAAGAATCCAGTGGCAGAATATGAATAGACACAAGAGTCATCGATCAAACGATGGTCCGAAGAAGAAATCCATGTGGCATCTCATTTTTCATGTTCCAGTTTGTAAAGCCTTTTTTGGGTTCGAGCCCTCTGGAAAGCAGTGAGAGCTCGCGGCGTTGAATTAAGCTCGTGGATTGGATAGTTGCCGCAGAATGTTGTGATATACATTTTTTTAATGTATATAAACGTTATGGTAACTAGGTAAGAGTCGCCATCTGTCTGTTGGCTTATCAATTGTAATCAAATATTTTGAAGTTTAATATTAGAATTAATTTTGGAGTTTTCCAATATAATCTATTTTCTAATGTTGGCTTTTAAATCGTGAATATACGGATATAAAGGTTTTACACAAATTAAATTTGTTGCTTCGTACGGTACATATTTCTAGTTTCTACCCTTTCAATGCCATCGAACGGCTAGGATTAATTTGAGGGTTGATCGGACGGGGCAGCGCAGGGACGGGACTACGTAAGTTTAGCAGTTCACGGCCTAGTGGCATTCCCGAAAATGCTCCCTACTCCCGAGCCCACTCTTCCCACTCCCCTCTTGCACCCACCAACTCCGCCACGCGTTCTGCAAGATCACCGTCCGTTCTCGCCGACAACCCTGATCCGACGGCTCACATCCCATCACGCATAGCAAGGCACGTGCGGGGGACCGGACGCGTCCGGCTTTCTATTAAACCTGGCTTTGCGCCGTCCCATTTCAAGTCCGGGCGTCGCGTCGCGTAGCAGTTGATCATTAGGCTAGTTCGTTCCCCTTCCCACACCACTAACCCCAACCCAATCACCGCCCTAAGCACACCCTCTTCCGCCGCGCGAGGCAGATCTCGCCGGGGAGCAGCAGCCAGATCCGCACGATCGCCTCACCGGTTGGCTCGCCTCGTCCCCACGATCCCGTTGGTACTTCCCTCGAGGTTTCCCGCCTCTGGAGCCGTCCGGATCGGTGCGCTTGCTTCGGTGCGGCGGAATCGGTGAGTCTGGGCCTCTGGGGATAGTGATTTGAGGGGGGTTTTGTTTGATCTGTGGTGGTGCATGGTGCGATTCGTGGGTGCAGGGTGTGTTTGCGTGTGTGCGGCATCTGGTTTTGTGACGGCGGAGGAGAGGAGTGTGGAGGTGAATCAGGCGAACGGTCTGATTAGGAGGGTCGCAATTTCTGTGCTCGTTTTGGTTCCGATCTGCTCCTTGGCTGTGGATCTGGAAGGGAACTTTTTGTAGGTCTGCTGCTGCAGCTGACCTCTGCTTTGATGCTCTAACCTTCCGTTTCGGCGATGAAAGGAGCGAAATCTGCTCGTTCGTGTTGTTGTTTTTGCGTTAGAACTGCATTTTCTGTGATATTCTAGTAGTTGCTGGTAGTTCTGTGATCAAAATGGCATGTTTTGATGTGTTCGCGTATTTTTTTTGTTTGGTACTAGGGCTTCGTGGGATCTGCCGGTCGAGCTGCCTGAGTTGTTACGAAAATCGTCGCCTTTCGCTACTCAACTCCACCACCTTCACCTGTGCATTGGGCTATGGCGACTCTTGTCATCTCGCAGCAGCGCAGCCACCAGAAGCACTCATCTGGTCGCCGGGGAAAGCCATCGGCGGCATCGTCGCACCTTGCCTCTCCCCAGTCCATGCGTGGCTTTAATGCTGTCAACTGCCGAGCCTTCCACTCTGGCGTCAGTATTCGCATCCTGCCATCCCCGCCTCCACCCCCAGCGCGCACCAACTCCTCCCCAGAGCTGAAGACGCCCAAGTCGCAGCCACACCCTGGGAAGAAGCGCAGCAGGGCAATATCTATAAGCCCTTCAACGTCTCCTCCCTCCCGACCTGAGCTTTGGGCTGGCCCGGCTTTCTTTAACTCGCCACCTCCCAGCTCACTGCCAATTCCTAAGTTCTCCCTCCACCAGAAGCGCAGTGTTTCACTCGACTTGCCTCCTGCTGACCGATCAGATGATGTGGAGACGCCCTTGCATGCTAAGTCAGCACCTTCGTCGCCAACGGCAGGCTCAGGTGTCAGTTTATTTAGTGACAACGAGACTGCTATTGCGACGGAGAATCTGAGGAGAATCCTCCACCTGAAAATCGCTTATCACTGAATGACAGATGGGCAAGTCCTTGTACATAGGCAATCTGCAACTAACCTTGGTAGTGTATTTAGAGTAATGGAGAATGGCCATCTTTCACCTGGGTGGTGGTTCTGCATAGTGCAGTGCATTAACAGGAGGTACTGCAGGCGGGTCAAGCACATCAAGAATGCATGGCAGTGCCAAACTGCGGTGAATGACTTGGTGGTGAGACTGTTGGTTGGCTGGATGAGAGCACAGTGGTTTCTGAGTAGCCTTTGTATCTTGTGGTTACCTATATGTTCCTAATGTTCTTTCAGCCTTTTAGGTATTTCCTATAGGTTTTAGATTACCATTTGCATCCATTGCCTCACATTATGAACCTTTAGTCGTAGTCTATCCTTGCTCTTGGTAGTTCATGCTCGGCAGGGTATGGTAGTGTCTTAGTACTGTTCAAATGCTAGATATCTGTATCTTACTATCTGGCAGCCATCCATGTGTGGAATATCTGTAGCCTGTAGGATAGCAATATCTTATTTTACATTACATCCACTGACTCATTGTAGTCTTACCTGCTTCTGGTTCTCTGCAAAAAACACTATGATCTCTCCTTGCTGTCTCTTCTGTTTTTTGGAAGGAAGAGGCACAGTGGGATTTCATGAAGCTCCAATCTTTGATTTTCTTGCTCCCATGTCCCATCTGACTACTAATTTTATCCAGGCACCTTCTCTTTAGTTTGTTGCATATCTTCCATGTGAGGCCCTGACCATCTTTATTTCATGCCTTCATCGCTAGAGTTGCATCTAGTAGTGGTATGCCTTTTTTCGGGCACCATCAATAATTCCTAGTCCTTGTTTATGTTCATGAAAAATATTTGATGTTCTACTCTTCTATATGATGGATAAAGAACGGCAGACTTCAGAGACCTCTGAGCATGCAGACCTGAATATGAATATGGTAACTATACTCTTTTGGTTATGTGACTCTTATGCAGCTTGTCACTTTGGTTAATGCTAATGTAATTCCTGTGCTGTGGTGCTGCAGGTTTGCTTATCCCAGCGTGCTTCAGGGTCACCACCATCAATTATAGGTTGTAGTTCTAGCGTGTGCCTAGTGGCTTGAGTGGGCGTGTGTGTTGAGTGTGGTTAGTTTAGGTGTGCTTTCATATACTATAGCTTGTACCTAGAAGAGGCCACTCAAAAAAAGTTTGAATAATCTTCATAGTCAACAGGCAGCGATCATATGCTAGAATAGAATGTCGATTCAGTGTAATGTAGTGCCTGCTTGGCTAGTTGTATCTGGTACTGTTTTTGTTATAACATTTTGTCAGTGTCATAATACTTTTGCTTAGCGTCTGTTCAGCTAGCCGACGTTGCCTTGTTCCTTGTCACCTTGCTTTAGTACATAAAAGCAGACTATGTTCCACTGTCTTGGGAATTTCTATGGTATATTTGGAGGTTAATGTTGTAGTGCGTAACTTCTTATATGTGCAACATGATCTATGTAGTTGTATGGTTGGTTGTGGCTCCGCTTCCCATCTGTTTATGTGATTTTGATCATTTGATGAGTGACAAGGCTATTTTCAGATAGTTTTAGATGACAGCTATTCTATTCTGGAGCAGCTCACCTGGGAACTTATTTGATTTTGAATTTAAAATATCCGTTAGTCCTCTCGGTTTTAGTCTTACTCTATATCTATATAGTATTAGAACAAGTCTAAATATCTTCGACGCGCTAATTCGTTCCCTTTATCTCCGACGTGCTAGTTCGTTCTCTTTACCTCTCATATGGTAACTTGCTTGTAAGTCGGGTCTCTTTGTCTCACGAAGTGTTACGGGTTTTTTGTCGTCTACAGCTCTATCTCATCTATCTTGGTAACTTTTCGTTCCGTCCTAGTTGATCCTTAGTGGCGCGCGGTCATAGCTGACGAGTACAAGGCTTTTATGAACAACGAGACCTGACGTCTCGTCTCTCATCTTCCCGACGTTAATATTGTGATCGGTAAGTGAATTTTTAAACACAAGTTTTACGTCAATGGCTCTCTTGCCCATTACAAGGCATGCTGGGTAGTTCGGGGTTTCTACTAACACCCTGGTGTTGATTACGACGAGATTTTTTAGTCCTATCGTCAAACTCGTCACTATCTAGGTCATCCTTATTTTGGTTGTCTCGTACTCCTGACCGATCCATCAGCTTGACGTGAAGAACGTCTTTCTTCACGATCATCTGACGGAAACGGTCTACTACCAGCAGTTTTTAGGTTTTGTCAACCCCTCTCGTTCTGACGATGTCTGTCTTTTTCAACGCTCTCTCTACGGCCTCAAACAAGCCCCTCGCGCCTGTTACCAGCGTTTTACTACCTACCTTCGTCACATCGGCTTCGTGGCCTCTGTGTTTGATAGCTCTCTATTCACTCTTCTTATTGGCAACGCTACCACCTATCTCCTTCTATACGTCAACGATATTGTACTTACAGCGTCTTCGACATCCTTTCTAGACCAGATCATGGCCCAACTCCACTCCGAGTTCGCCATGACCGATCTTGGTTCTCTTTACCACTTTATTGGCATCTCCGTCACCCGTTCTTCTCATAGACTCTTTCTTTCCCAGCGCTAGTATGCCATCGATCTTCTCCAGCGTGTGGGCATGGCCGATTGTCACCCCACGGCTACCTCGGTTGACACTCGAGCCAAACTCTCTGCTGCCAATAGCGCACTTATTGTTGATCCCTCTCAGTATTGGAGTCTTACTGGGGCTCTTCAATACTTCACACTCACACGGCCCGACCTTACTTACGCCGTCCAATAAGTGTGCCTCTTCATGCACGCTCCGCACGAACCTCACCTCGCGCTGCTCAAGCGCATCCTGCGCTACGTGAAGGGCACGCTTTTTAGCGGGTTGCACCTTAGTTCCAGTCCCATCGACTTACTCACCGCGTACTCCGACGCGGACTGGACATGTTGCCCTGACTCTCGACGCTCTACATCCGGCTACTGCGTCTTTTTCGGTAACACTCTAGTCTCCTGGTCCTCAAAACGTTAAACTACAGTGTCATGGTGCAGCGTTGAAGCCGAGGAACGCGCCGTCGCTCACGCCGTTGCCGAGTATTGCTGGCTTCGCCAACTTCTCCAAGAGCTCCGTGCACCCCTCTTCTACAACCGTCGTCGTCAGTGCTGTCTACATGACCGCCAACCCAATCCATCATCAACGCACCAAGTACATAGAGATTGATATCTATTTTATCCGTGACAAGGTCGTATTAGGATAGGTTCGGGTGCTCTATGTACCATCGGCGTATCAATTCGTCGATATAACGATCAAAGGCCTGTTCACATCTTTATTCATCAGTTTTCGGTTTAGTCTCTACGTCCGTTCTCCTCCTGCTGTAACTACAGGGGTATTAGACTACTAGACCATTAAATTGTATATATAGAGACCCGATCCGAGTTAGGATCTTATTCTCACTATACATATTTCTATAACATCATCACTCCCTGGTACTCGTTCTGTGTTCGTGCTGGGCTGCTCGCAAATGTGGTTTCATGCTTCTGGAATACGGATAAAGAGATGCCTTGGCTTGCTGCACGCAAAGTTGCCAAGATATTCTAGAGAAGCAAACAGGCGTAGACACTCCAAATTTCTATTGCACATTGCTGGAGCATCCCAACTGTTTCATGGCAAATGGCATCCCGTCTATGTATACCAGCTGATGAGACTGAGCATTCTGGATTATCTTTCAGTTGACGCCAAGTCAACTACCTGGAATCTAGCTCTGATTCTCGTGGCTGATCATTTTGTTTTTGGAGCAAAGCATCAACCGCACCAGGATGGCATATTATGAGATGGAGAAACTTATTAAAACCAAACAGTAGTCTCAATTACAGCATTTTCCCTAGTGTGTGATGGAAGCCCTGTTTGACGCGGAAGAATTTTAAACAAAATTTACAATGATCAACAGGAAATTCCGGGTTCGGGAATTCCATAGGAATTTCGTTTACAATAGAAAAAAAATCCCATATTAAATGGGGAAACACCTGCATTACTTCATCTCAATTTGAAGCTACATGCTGACAATATTTCCCATGAAAATTCGTCGAGAACTAAGAGCCAAAAGGGCAGAACTTAACCAGAAGGGCAGAACTTTCTGTGATTTCAGAGAGAAATGGCAAGTTGTGACAGAGAACAATGAGCACTTGATTATCACATTTTCGATCACATCCCCTAAACGAAGGGTTCTACATCAAACCCTACTAATCCTCTGCCGTTCAAGTTCTACGCTCTTCAGTTTCCTCCATTAAAAGCTTAAGCAAAAATAACCTAATAACCTTCCAGAATTCAGATCTAGCTTAGGCAGGACTCCAAGAGTCCAAACACTAATTTAGCTAGATTATTACATTGACATTACATGCTTGAACGCTAACTCAGAGATGCACACGTGTCTTCTTGCTCAATTACCTAAAAAATGTCATCTTGCTCAGAACTCGGATTACAAGATGATGATGCTGGACTAATTGCAGATAAAACATCACGCGTTGATGCAAATGCAGGTGCAATGGCATCATCATCATCACTTTGATCGCCCGCGCAGCAGCATCTGCCGCATGCCGTCGGCGACCCTGAACGCCGGGTTCCTCCTGCACTTGGCGCAGGACATGTGATCCCTCAGAGCTTCCTCCATGCCTCCTCCTCTCTTCGTCCCCAGCTTGGCCGCCTCGTCCCTCACCGCCTCCGGGCAGAGGCCGCACAGCCACCGCCCCCCGAAGTCGGCCTTCACGCCACGGATATACCCCCTCGTGCAGTCCTCCCTCAGCTCGCAGCACTCGCACTTCGCTGACTCCACCTCCATTGCTGGCCTTCTTGGTGTGTTGGTGATTCAGAGGTAGGAGGAGGTCTCTCTCTGAAATCTGAACTACTGAAGGAGAAGAGCATTCTGAGATGAAATTTTGGCATTGCATGTTTGTTTATAGAGGAGGGGCATAGCTTAGCTTAGCTAAGCTCTGGGGATGTGGCTGTACTACTCTGAACCTGTGACTGTGATGCATCATCCAAGTGGAAAGTGCCATTATTTAGTTGTGGTCTACTTGGCTCTGGCTCTAGTCCTGTGCCATTTGCTCATGGAGTGATGTACCTAACTTTCCCTTGATTTGGAATCTGAACACTCTTTCTAATTTTGCTCGGGTTTTTGGAAACTCTTGAAAGGTTACAAAAATTTGCGGATTTACGGTTGGCTCTAAAAAAGTCAAAAAGTTCGCGGGTCACTAAGATCGAGAAATGTGTTTCCATGAGGAGTAATGTGGCTTCAACCCCGTATACTGTGACTATGGCTCTGAGATGCGGTTACTGATGAACAACACATTAATCTTCTGGAAATGCATGTGTTGGCAAAATTGGGAAAAGTGGAATTGTATTATTGGTAAAATGGAATAATTGAAGGATTAGATGACTAGTTTGTGAAACAAAAGTTGCTGAAGTATATTTATCTTCTGAAGAACTCACCTAACCTTGACTTATAAATCACAATGAATAGTTTTCTGACGACAGGGTAGTTTACCAGATCATTTTAATATTTTGTATGTGAAGTAATATAAGTGTTTTTTAGCCGGGTTGGCCGAAGGTAAGGCCAACCAATTTTATTAAGATTTTTTTAGGGAAAAAGTAATATAAGTATGAATTCTTGAAGTATAAGAAACTATTGGAACAGAATTCCAGCACCAAGTGGGTACGGAGACATAATCAACAAAGATTTCTTAGCAATTCTTGCTCTCTACCTGCTTCATAAAGCTTGAGCAGAAACCATACAGAAAAAGTAGTTGCTATCGTTCGTGGACCACCAAGAACAACATGTTTGTGTTGTGACCTTACATCACGAAAAAAAAGATAAAAAGGTTTTTTCTATTTATTTTTATAAAATAAATTTGAATTAGTACGATTAATTAATGTTTACATCAATATAATCTGTTTAGTTTTTATAGTCTATAGAAGTTAAATACCTCCTATAAGATAAGAAATCATTATGATAAAGAATGATAACTTGATTAATTTTTTAGGCCACTATACTAAAAGCACCCACACTTAATTACTAGTCATTAATTACTTAGTCCTTAAGTTATATTTTTTTAGGTAGTGTATCATATACCGAATACTGGACCACTTTCTCTTCAAATTGTAAAGTCAGCATTCTCTTCTTCATATACTCTATAAAACAATTATAAACACTTAGTGGCACGATATGTAACCAACGTATCATATTTTAAATGCATAAGGTAATATAACATTTTTAACATGCCATTCCCTGTTTCATATGCATAATGTATCACATTCCATCTTCTCATATTTTTAGACTGAATAGGGGTAAGGTGTGGAATTCTTCACCAACAAGCCCCTTACATGTGTGGATTTAAACTTGTTCCGATCAAATCCGTGCTTTATCATATATGTAGGATCTCAACATTCCCTGTTCAGATGAAACTTGGTATTTTGTTTGTCTCAGAAAAAAATCACTTGTTATATTCTTAAATATAGTTTTTTTTTAAAAAAGAAATAATGCCTTGCATTTCGTGCTAGGGCATCGTTCTCGCCTCCGCCCCCTTGGGAGAGTCTATATAAGATCATTATTTTGAGAGGTTGTAATAAACTTCTCTTTCACCGTCGCCTCCTAGATTCCTTCGTCTTAGTTTTTGAGCCCGCTTGCTTTCAATTTCTTCGTTCTCAGTTTTTAAGCCCAAAACTTAAACCGTCTTCACATTCTCACTTCGTCGAGTTTTCCAGCCATGGGCAAGAGCTCAAAATACATTGTTAAGAAGGGAAAATCGAGAAGTGTTGCAGTTGATTCTGATTCCGGTAGTTAAGCCCTCAACAAATTCATAATGAATGAAGTACTTCTATTGAAGATGAGTTTCGAGGGGCAGATTTCAAGCCGAGATAACATGAAGATTCTTGAAAGTGAAATCGAGCCCTTAACTACCTATGATGGATACACTGTTGTCTTGTAAGCACACTTTGATGTTGGCCTTTAATTTCTATGTGCATGGCTGATGTTTGAAGCCCTCATTTTGTATCAGATCAAATTGTGTCAACTTGCCTCGAGCGCCTTCGTTCAACTTGGGAGTTTTGAGTGAATAGTAAGGAGTTGCGATGGAGCTCCACATGGGAAGGATTTTACTTATGGTCACAGTATTTGGCATTATACCTAATGGAATCCCTACTCGACATAATGAACTTTATGACCAGATCCAACCGATTAGAATTTTGACATATTCTTGCCATTCGGATTAAGTGGAGAAAGAACTGGCAATCAAAATAGTTTTACAACAAGATTGAAGTTGTAGCTGATTATTCTTAGGAGCTTTAAGACACTTAGTTTCTCTAGCACCATTTCCAATTTTGTGCCAAGCCCCAAGTCAAAATGTCAAGCGCATGTACAGATAGCTATGCTTCAATGTGCGCAATCTCATAGAAGTCTGCTTTGCTTCAATGTGCGATTGATTGGAAGCTGTCGGGTCTTTACTTGATTGATGATTGTGGATTCTAAATTTCACCTTTGAAGATAAAAAAAATACCAAGGTATATTTTTTTCAATCCTAGTCCGATCAGTTATTTTTCTTGTAGCTTGTTATATTGATAAGACAAAAAGATCGTGGTCAAACTTCTCGGCCCGTATACTTCTACCAAGCATGATTCTTATGTGAAGGCAGAATCAAATCCGATGTAATCGTGTTCTGATACAATCACGTCTTATCTGCTCTTGAACAGAATAATTCCACTAGGGTTCTTGTGCACAAATCTTATGTATGTAAGTGCTGAAGAAAATGCTATTGCATGTATTCTAAGCGAGGTCACATCATTAGGTCAGGCTGCAATCTGATACGGGATAAATACACTTACGAAAATAGCAAGAAAGGACGCTATATGTATTGCCCGTAGCTAGCAAGATAATTAGTTTCAGAGTTTCCAACAGGAACACATTTCTTCCTGTGTACTCAAATATCAGGTAGATAATGGCATATAGACAAGACAAGGAAATGCTACAGACTGCAGACAGTAGAATTGGTCAATGGGGGTGAGCTGAAAGCCTTCCAAGGAAAGGCTACAGAGTGCAGGCAGTATACCCTGAATGTTAGTCCTTACAAGGTTGATATCGAATTATTCTATCAGTTGCACCTAGGTAAAATACTTTCTTGCAGAAAAATATAAGGCGGTCACCCGCAAAGCTGATTAATCATCCCAGCCTGTTGCAGGGATGTTTGAAACATCACACCATTCAGGAGGAAAAGAGTACTTCGCTGCATACGCATCTTGGACTAGATTGTCGTTAGCTGGACATTGCTCAGGCTTTACACCATGCTCAACATGTTCCTCAACGTTCTGTTTCGGTATCACCTCAGGAGAGTCTGCTTCAGCAGCGCTACTAAATGGTTGCTGCTCCTCATCTAGAGTCCTCTCAGACCATTCCGCTTCATTTTCAGTGGAAGGCAAACAATTTGCATGTCCGGAGCCAGAGTCATATGGGTCTTGCTTGTAGTTGTAATTGGCAGATTCGTCTTGGTTGTAACCCCATCCAGCAGGTTCATCTTGGCTGTCACGAAATCCAGAGAGACTAGTCTCTTCTGGAGGTGGAAGTGGGCATCCTTGATAAGAACCATTGTCTGCACAATACCTCAGGAGCCTATCCCAATGCCGATCCTACAGCAAGGCTTGTCAGTTTGGTTAAGAGAAAGCAAGGAGTGATTGCATGATGTGAGCAAATATCATGAGCAAACTTAAAAAGCCATAAATATAAATGCACAAACACACCTTAGTTATAATGTGAGGGTTTCCCACGATAATGAGCAAAGATTTGGCACGAGTGATTGCAACATTGAACCTTCTGTGATTGCTTAAGAATCCCAGGTTGAAGAATTTGTCAAACTCATTATGCTTTACAGTTGACCTGACTGTAGAGATGATAATTATTTCCCTCTCTTGACCCTGGAATTGTTCGACACTTCCAACTTTCAAGACAGGCATTTCAAATGTCTCAAGGGCTTTCTTTATCTTGATAACTTGTTGGCGATATGGAGTAATGACTCCTATGTCAACTTCATGAACATCACCACCCCTTGTCAGATTCCTGATGATATTTACTACTTTACTAGCTTCAATCCTATTAAACCACGAAGGATTATTTCCTTCCCTCTCATCGCATCCCTGAATGCCAACAAAAAGAACAGGGAATGACTTGTTAGGAAGATCAATGCGGTCATAAATAACCGACATTTCATCTTCTTTACAGGCAATTAATTCACCCCCATAGAAAAGCTCTGATGGTAATTCCAGGATTGCTGGATGGCACCGATAATTCCTCACTAGCTTCGTCACATAGTTAGGGTCCCCTGTGCTGTACTGCTCATATTCAAAGAGCAACCTTTGCAGATATGATTTCCCCAAACCATCTTTCTCAGCTTGTTTACAAAAAACCACTGGCCCTAATTGCATGGGATCACCTGCTAACACAACCACAGTGTCTCTTCCACACAAACCCGACAAAGGAACCATGGCCTCTGGTTCAGAGGCTTGACCAGCCTCATCCAAAAAAATGTGTGTGAAATGCCCCCGACGAACGCCTTCAGACTGAAGCATTGATGAACTCATGTAGGTTGATATGACTATCTTGTACCGCAATAGCGCTTGCATTGGAGGACACTTGAACACCGTATCTTCAAAGAAGCAAAACCGGATAAAATCAGGATCGACATCCTCATATTGACGGCTGGAAGCATTTAGCCTAAATATATCACTTGGGCGAATCAGATAACTAGCCTGAAGAAGCTTTGCCAATATATGGTCAGCAGCACTATTAGAAGCAGCACATATGAGAACATTTGCCCTCCTCTTGGCTGTATAAAGCTGCAAAATAGCCTCCACAAGGGTCATGGTCTTGCCAGTTCCTGGAGGTCCATATATCACGTATGGTGCAACCCCTCGGCAGCCAAGTATTGTTGCAACTGCATTAGCTTGCTCAGTGTTTATGTGCGGATTTCGAGGTTTAAATGACAACTTCTTCGCACTACCATAGGATGATCGACAGGGGAATAAAATGTCAGGTCCCAAAAGTTCTGCTTCGTGGATAGCCTTGTAGAGCCTTCTCATGTTGAGTCTATTATATGTGAAGCTAACATCATATTGATTCTTGTCACGGTGAGCAAGGTGGAACTGGTTATCAAATTTCAAAAATATCTCATCTGCTTCAACCTTGTGAATGAAGCCCTGGAGAAGAAGCAAACAAATCATTACTAACTGATAGAATTTAAAGTCTTTAAGAATGCCCAACAAATATTTCAATGTCAAGGAAAGAACACAAACTTGATAACGCCGAGCATCACTTCCAGAATGTCTGGCAAATATATAATCTCCATGAACTAGTGAAGGCCTTTTTTCAGCCAAGCCAGGGACCTCGAGTGACAAAAATTCGTTACCCCTCCTCCTCATTAAGACATGCTCCATGTCATATGATCTCATCTCCTCCTGCAAGTGGGGCACTGAAGTTAGCAAAGCAGGACAAAATGCAAAATCTAAGACTACTACAGGCGTTGAAATACCTCCAAATGAATCTCTTCCATGACTAAGAGAGTGCTAAAAAATTTTGCATAGTTTGTCAAGTCCAGCTCTTCAGATAGGACATCAGGTCTCTGTTTACTTTGAATGAGTTCACGAATGTCTGCAGGTATTGCAAATTGAGGGAGCTTATACTTGAATCCTTGACTGTGCTGCTGAGTTGGCCGACAACCTGGCACAAATGAAGTTGACTCAAATTTCTTCTTCTGAGTGTGTCTCCTGGAATAGGGTTTGTCAGAAAATAAAGCCTGGGAAACATTATCATCTGCCAATAGAAAAGCCACACGCTCAATTTTCTCATCACCGATATCAACATGCATGATTGATGTGTGCAAGCCAATATCTTTTGGCGTGCAGGAGAGCCAAATTGTAAGGGCTTGCCCAGGCTGTAGTGTACGATCTTCCACACAAGTCAAGCCAAGGAAATTCTTCCTTGCCTCCTCATCGGCATCATTCAGCGGCGGTCTCATCATAGATAGCACATAACTATCTTCTGGATTTGAAGAGAATATTCTCACACTCCACAGATTTACAAGTTCAGAAGAGATATTTTCTATGCTAATGGTGTCAGCAGATGTTTCTCCAACAAGGACAGATTTTGGTTTGCCATTGATGAAAGGGAAAGGAACTGTGACAACCACAGGGGCATCTTCAAGTGAATAGTCCTGAAGAGAGCCATCATTTTGATAGTCCATGAACTCTACATCTGGCTTCTCGCCAGCCACAGAGTATTCATCATCTGAATAGTTCCTAACATAGGTACCCATCTTGAATCCTGAGATATCAAAAATGTTTACGCACATTAATTCCAGTTCCAATATGAAAAATAATCACTATAGATAACTCTGAAATGAGAAAAGGCCATTTTAGACAATGTGAAGAGGGAATATGCTGTCCACCATCAAACATATGAACTGTTATCACAACCGAACATCAATTTCATTCTAATCATTCTATTTTAAATAGAAGGAAGCATAAACTGATTAAGAAAATCAGGACCTTTTCGTTTCACAACACTATATTATGGGTAAACTGAATACCTTTTACATACAATGGAGTAATAATTGGAACACACGGACGCCCATTTGGACCTGTAACTTAAGAATTGCTGAACAGAGGCCAGGGGCTGACCTAGGGCATGGGGGTTCAGCTGAACCCCCAATTCATTTTGGGAACAAACTGCTATACTAGTAAGATTAAGGCAAAGAGAGAAGGTTTGTGTACAGAGAGGGATGAGAAAGAGGATGTGCTTCGGTGCGGGTGCTCACCGGCGGCGGAAGCAGCAGGACGCCGGCACGGTGCTCGCGGGATGGAGATCGGCGCAGGCGGCGGACGAACTCGCAAGGCTTGGGGGTTCTTTTAGTACAAAAACAAACCCTAACAATCTCCACTCCTAATCCCCTCCCTTCTTCTCATCTTCCATGTCATAAAAGAGTGGTTTTTATGCGATATTCTGAAAAAAAAAAGCAGATTTTAGTTCTTCCGACGAATAACCTGCCTGCCGTAATCGAAACCAAATTCCTATGCATCCCACGATACAATCAACCAATCCACGAACAAAATCGAGTGAAAGAAACAAACAATTCGCAATGCTGCACTAATTATTAACAAGAGAAAGCATCACCAGTCTTGAGCTGTACAAGAACTGCTCGGGGGCGGGTCGATCGGAGATGAAGGATTCTGAAACACGATCAGGGGCCTGGTCGACGAGACTGTGGAAGGAAGGAGAGGTTTATGAGGGGAGGATGAGAGTTGGTGATGGCTTCGATTGCGAGGGGGAGAGAGAGAGTCAGAGGGCACACACAGGAGATATCAAATGGAACTGGCATAATAGTGTGGCATTCATGAGTTGTTCTGCAGAAGCTGCAACTCTGAACTTAGATGTGAATGAATCTGTGCGCCTTTTTTGGAGGTAGGAACCCGGACCACACCTGTTGAACCGGCCAAGAAAAAGGTAAATTTTGTTAATTTGACACTCTATTTATTACCTGTTTGATTATATTAACACTTTCGATAATAACATGTAGAGCTATTGGTAAATTATTAGGATGTAAAATAATTGACGCCTATATTAAATCTTTTAGCAAGCAATAACAAAGCCCTGGTTGGATGCTAATCAAACGGATGTAAAATTTGTTAATTTGACGCTCTATTCACGACCAGTTTGATTATATTGAAACTTATAATAATGATACGCAGAACTATTTATAACACTACGATGTCAAATAATCTACATCTAGTTTAAGAGGTGTCAAAATATTACTCAGTCTTTTAGCAGGCGATAATCAAAAACTCTGGTTCAATGCTAATCAAACGGATGAGATGGAAAGTATTCAGAGACTCACCGACATGATTTAGTAACCTTATCTTTTGGTGGGGTTTCTTCTGTTTGATGGTGGCTTTTTCCTTACAAAATCATGCCAAACTTTGGCCATCATATTGGCAACCGATGCATTTGCGGAATTATTTCTCAGGTAATATTCGTAAGAAAAATGTAGAAAGGCAATTCGCAAACTCAGATTTGAAGATAGGTAGTGAAGAGACCAATAATTACCCTTGCGGTAGGTAAGATACCAACTCTGGTAAGTACATAACGTGTAATTGCAAAGATTTTACAACAAAATGTAAACGATTTATTTTCACCTATCTTCACGGCTGCCACATCATTGATGCTTGGTCCCCTCAAAAACAATTTTATCTGCCACCTTAGACTTACCGGCCGCTAACCCATACATTACGCATAATGTTATAATTAATATAATCGTATTATAATTATAATAGTTTAGATTAGAAAAGAGTCTAATTATAAATTATTAATTATGTATTTTTAATTTTAAAATTAAATTAATAAAATATTGAATGGGAGTGTAAGATGGGTTGAACTACAAATTTATTAATTTTAAAATTTGTTAAATTTTTTATTGGTTATTTCAGAATTATAATACTGAATTAAAGAATAGACTACGTCAATTACTACATGCTAATTATTAATTTAAAATTTTAAAATTATATTAATAAGATACTTCGATTGGGATTCTAACATGAATACAACATCATATTTATTAATTTTGAATTTTTATTAAATTTTGCAGTGGTGTTGGTAGTGGAAGAGATGTCACATTACTAGCCATTGCTAAAAGTGATGTAAGATTAAGTTGTATATGCGATGTAACACCTATGCCACACTTAATGAGTACAGATCACCTTAAAAAAGACATCTAAATTAAACCGAGAAATAAACGATTCAATCATCAAATAATAATATTAGTTCGTGAGGAGGTAGCAGGTCCACTCAAACACTACAGTAAAAAATATGTTGAATCATGCAAAATTTGAGAGCCCTGCCACGCGAATACTATAAAATAACAGGTATTGAAGACTTAGATACAATAAATTTTATTAAATTTGAAAGAAATTGTATTGAGAAGTAATCTCCATGGAGTTTTGCGTCAAAGATCCTCGCGGCCGGCCCACGGCCTAGAGGGACGGCGCCCCGCGCCGAGTCGCCGATCCGTTCGACCGCCCGTGCAGCACTCGGACCGCATGCACGGGCCCAACATTCGCCGCGACGCGTGCTTTGCGATGGCGCCGCTCCGGCGAGGAGGCCATATTCTCGTGCAGACACGCGCGAGACATGCACGGAGGCAAACGTATGCAGCGCCGCGAACTTTTGGCCTTTGGAAGATGCGACTGTTCGATCGTGCTCCTCCCTCCCTTCTCGAATGGTTAACTGTGGCACTATTTTTTTTAATAAAAAGGGTAAAGAGGACTGCCTCTTTCCATCCATAAAAAAAGAGGAGGTTTACAGTATAGTGGTTATTTACAGGCGAGGATGGGTTACAGTGTCCGGGCCTACTCTCACGTTGGCGGATGATGTCTGAGTTTTCTTGTCCCGGCCAAGCATCAGGTCCTAGCCACCTCCTTTATCTTTGCTGCTATCACGACCAGCGATAAAGCAATGTGTTGGAAGACTCTGGCATTTCGCTGTTTCCATTACTTCCCAGCTGACTAGGATGATCAGTGAGTGAAGCGGGCTTTTTAGAACTTCAGTCGTCTGAGCTAGTGTCGTCGCCATCTCATCGCACGATCGACAAAGCAGGCATGTCCTTTGGTTTGGCCATCCTCTCTCTGTTGCAGTCCGTCGACCGTCCAAAGTCTGATTTGGCAGCGGCTCAATTCAAGTTTAAATTTTCATCGTTTGTCTTTTTTGCAAAAAAAATTATATTAAATACATGAAAAATATATTGTATTATTGAAGTACGTGGGTTATAAACATAACCATATTACTTTCCTTCGTTATATTATAATCATTTAGAAATATTTTATAGCCAGAGTAAAACGATAGCGATTGATTAAGATGATTACATGGTATTGTTTTAATCGGTGAGTTGTTCCCTTGTTCTGGAATCTGGAAGCTAGCTGATCAGCTCCTCCTCGATCGTGCTATACGATCTCTTTTATTCTCTCTTTGCGACAGTAGTGTCACAGTGTAGCGTGAAAATTCCCAGCTACTGTAGATGCCTTACAGTTTCAGAAAACTTTTATGAACGAACGGTGACTCGTCGCTCACGCGTACGTACGAACGCAGTACTGCCGTACCTACTCCTACGCGACAGGCTGACACCGACCGATCGACCGACCAGAGCTGCCGCAGTGTAGTGCAGCTCGAGCATTTCATGTGAGATATGGTGGTCATGCATGCGTAAACCGGTACGACACACAGGCGAGTGCCCTAGTGCTCGACCCAAACTCGGGCGACGCGTCGTGCATGCAGCAACTGCAGAAGCCGAACGAACAACGACTAGAAACAGCAAGGTGCATGGCAACTTGTCACGCGGCACGCGTTACAGTTTTTTTACAATGTCAATGTGTGTACTCCTAGGGGCTGTTTGGTTAGAAAGTGTAAACGTAAACAGATTAATGGATTGCAGGCTTTGTTTGGTTCTTCTCCGGTAATGGGATTGGAATCGATAAGAACAGCCGTTGATGTGTCGTTATTTCGAGTTGGGACGCCTCTCCACTCTCGCCTGTGCTACCTACGCTGCTTTCTGGAGGAGACGAACGCCGCTTTCTGTTCCACGGGGGTGGGTTTGTGCATGGCTGTAATCGGTTACAGAGGGAGTTGATTGCGGTAGGTCTAAAACAAACAAGATGTAATGTGATGAGTTAGCTCTGTAATCAGGTTAATTACGTTACAAAAGGCGCAGCCAAACACCACCCTACTGTGCAGTGCATCGCATTCCCTCCTGTGTTGAGTTCAGAACTCATCGTATATGGACTTTCTGACAGCTTCTGCACCACGCAAAAAGATGGCATTTCCAAAGGTAAACGGCAGCATATGTATACACCTCTCGATCGTCTTCTTCGATCGCCTGCTCATTTACAATCCTATCCGAGGTCTTTTCCCCGGCTTTCAAAGCGAAAGCTAGCCAGCCTGATCTGTTGTTTCCTTCCAGCTTCCTTGCTCCAGATGATCCTGTCTCTTTCTATCCACATAGGTTGATTTTTCCGACTCGAGTTTATGTGCACTCATATCTTTGCATTTCATTTAAATTGTCAAAAAAAATTTAACAAGTTAATAGCATAGGTTACAACGTTATATAGCACTCTATAAACATTATAAACCAAATGCAATCTGCACATCCTACACTATTCATAACCAATTTTCTGTTTTTTGTTATGATGAATTTAGTTTTATATGACTGTGGAGTAGTGATATATAACATCTTAATCTATATTACTATTTTTTGGAAAAAAAAGTTTATGACCATTTAGATAATATGCAAAAGATGAACTGAACGTACGTGCACTCGAGTTGTAAACTAACTTTTCCTCTATTCACGTTTAATTTCTGACAGATTAATTAATTTCTTGAAAGATGGTCTAATAGTTCTAGCATATGTGTACTTGGTGGACTTCAGACTTAATTTCAAGTGGATTCCATGTATGAATGTCGGTACTGTTCTTTCCTTTATATATTTTAGATTTTTTATTGGCAGCTTTTTAAGTACATAAATGATGCATTTCATATAAAAAAATTTATATATGAAGTTTCTTTATCTTATATTTATAAAGCAAAATTTTAAATTTATATTAGTTAATTCGGTCATTTATATCATACTATATACAAATAAGATAATTAAAAATACAAGTCAGTGCTATGCTAACAACTTTAAAGCAACGCGATAAAATTGCAATTGAACTAACTAATTTTACTGTATTCTCTTTTCACTTTTTTCTCAATGAATCGATGCTAAGTAACACTGGAACAGACTTGAACTCTTTTTAGTCTCACTGTACACTATATTACTATATAATATTAGAACAGGTCTAGATATCCCGACACGCTAGCATCCTCTCGTCGACGAGCCGACGCTTCCTTCCTATCGCAGACCTTCTTCTCAGTATTTCTTCTCTGCTCTCTTCTCCCTGTCTCTTTCACAGACGCTCTTCTGCTCCTCCACTGCCCTCTCCCCTTCCTTTTCCACCATGTGACAAGATGACGGTCTATATCCGCCTCCTCGTCTTGTTTCATACTCGTCTTCGCTCTTTCCTTGCCTCAGCGCACCTTCCTCCTCCGACGTCGGTGCAACTCTGCGTTCATCGTCTCCATCAGCTGGACTCGTCCGTCCTCCATCGGCTAGAACTCTCTCTTGGTTCCCACTTTTCCGACACGCTCACCTGCTCCTAGACACGAAACTTCTCCATTCGCGTCCGAGCCACTCCGACGTGTCCACGTGTCTACGAACACGAATCTCTGCCTTCGGACGTGAACCTCCTCTCTTCACGTCCGCGCCTTCTCCGAGTTTTCGTGTCAGCTCTACTCCTTTGCATCCATAAGTCCACGGACGTGAAACTTCTCTTCACGGATGCGAATCTTCTCACGTCCATGACCCACCTACTCTCTAACCTACCTACTCTACCATCCACTTCTCCCTCAACTACTCCGTTGTCTACTCCCATCGGCCAACCACTCTCCTCATCGGCCACCTACTCCCATCGGCCAACCACTCTCCTCATTGGCCACTTACTCCTATCAGCCAACCACTATTCTCATCGACTTACTCCCATCGGCCACCTATTTCTCATCGGCCCTTACCCTTATCGGCTTCTTACGCCCGTTACCCTCTCGTCATGACCACCGAGTTGGCTCTTAGCTCTGGTACTTTCCCAGTCACCGAATCTGTTCCGGCCATGGGTGCTTATAATCACACCTCGAGCACAACTTCGCCGATCTTCTCACCACCATACGCCGTCGTCAACATGAAATCTCACGTTCCTATATTTCTGTTAACGCCAAAATTTGGCGGATCCGATAGCGCTAAAGCCGATCGGCTGGGAGATCTAATGGGGCTAAAGCCGATCGGCTAAGAGGTCCGTTGGAGGGTTTAATATAGCCATCGACCGATGGAGATACTGAGACAAAGACGATGGAGAACTGTAGAAGAGCCGATCAGATTAGTAGAAGATTGGATCGGTTTGAAGACAGGGGATTGTCCAATCGGGATCAGGTCCGAGAAGCCCGAGGGAAGGAAGGAGAAGGATCGGCTTGACTAAAAAAGGTCCGATAGCTACAGTGGAGAAGCCGATCAGGTTGCAGCAAAGGAAGACTCGGTTACAAATTAAAAGATTATTCAGATGAAACCAGGTTTGCGGAGGAGCCGTGGACTCCACGGCAGGGTGCTTATTTTTGTAAATTATAACCTTACTCAATTAGGGAGGCCTAGCTGGTTAGTTAACTTCTTTAGGAATATTTTCCTTTGTTCTTCGATGGTCGTAGACGCATCGGACTCTGTCTGTAAATCCAGGGTATAAATATAGACCCCCTGGAAACATGTAAAAGATATCTCTCGATCATATTCAAACTCGGCGCATCGCCACCCTAGTTCATCTAGGTTCTACCGGCGGGTTCTGGCTCTCGATGCGGGGCTGCATCGGTTAAGTCTAATCTCCAGCGAAGGGGTAAGTCCCGCCACCATCCCGATATGTCCTGCTCTGTCTAAGGCTGAATCGGTTAGGTCTGACCTCTTAGGCCGATCAGATATATCGCATCACGTCCGTGCTGGACCTATCGGCCTGTTAAGCTCCCTCTGCAGTCGTCGGTCTCGTGCTACATCGGTTAGGTCCGACCTACGGGGCTGCCGACGGTAGATTGAGCTTCAGGCCTATAGTCTCCTGCACAGCGTATCATCGGAGTGCTAGCTGATGAGTTATCCATGCTCTGTGCTTCACGCCCAGTGCATCGGCCCCTCGGCCGATACGCATCAGCCTTTAGAGGCGTCCCACGACACGTAACGCCAAACATATCGGACCTCCAGCCGATACGCACCCGCCTTCAGAGAGGCGTCCCCTCATCGGCTCAGCTAGCCGATGGGTTCGTTTCTATCCTTGCTACGGCATAGCCAATCCAGCGTCCTCCGTATCATCGCCGCTGGCCCCGGCCTCGTACTGTCTCGGTTAGGTCCGATCTTTGAGGTTCGGTGTTGATGGCGCTGTCACGGCGGGCGACGGGTCTCTTGCTGTCATATCCGGAGCAGCATCGTCTTTGCAGTCCGTGCCTTCTTGCGCTAATCGTCGCCTAGGCCGCATCTGCTTTCATCAGTTTTTCCAGCCGATGGATCACTGTTCGGCTGTCTAGAGGGATCCCGTGCGCCTCAATATCCTCTGAGCGTACCCTGGTTCCTTCATCGGCTCTACGATCGACCGCTCGTCGACACTTGTCCACATCGGCTCCCCAGCCGATCAAACAGCATTTCGAACCTATCGGCAGCCAGCCGATAGCGAGCGTCTGTATCTGACCCGATCGTCTCATCTCCTTATCAATTGCAGGGTCAAATTAACTGGCACGCCCGTGAACATCGAGACCTAAGGACCTGCACTGGAGACAAGCAGACCTCTTAGGCCTTCGCGTGACCGAGCCGCCGTCCCTCCCCGGGCGCAGGATTTTTTGGCGGCGAGCACTTTCTCAACCTCAATGCTAACTACTCCAAGTGGGTATTTTTCTTCAAATTTCTCCGTGGAAAGTTCGGCCTCTGGTTCCACATCGATGACTTTGCTCCACCTCGACCCGATGATCCCCAGTGGGACATCGCCGAGTGTTGCGTGCGCAACTGGTTACTTGGCTCGGTCGATGACTCTGTCCTCGACTATGCCATAGAGACACCGACCCTACCGCCCGGGATCTCTGGGTGGCTATCGAGCGGATCTTCCTTGCCAACAAATAGCTGCGCGCTATCTTTCTACTAAATGAATTCCACTCCATGGTACAAGGAGACTCATCTGTCTCCTCGTATTGCCAGCGTCTCAAGATAAAGACTACCGCCCTCCGCGATGTCGATCACCCTATGATCGACTCACAACTTGTCCTCGCCCTTCTGCGAGGACTCAACCCACGCTTCTCCAACACCGCCGACGACATCGCTAACTCCACACTTCTTCTGTCGTTCGTTCGGACCCACGACATGCTAGTTCTTAAAGAACTACGCCTGGCCAACAACAAGAAGACTATGGCCCACACCGCTCTTTCGTCGCAGCCGACCATGGCTGCCCCAACCCTATCGGCTGCCGACCACCGTGCGTTGCTTCCACCTCTTGTGGCTCTGGTAGCCATGGCCTTAATCATGGCAACAAAGTCCGCGCTGGTGGCAACGGCAAAGGCAAGGGCAAGAACAAGGGCAAGAACTGGAACGGTCCGATGCAACCGCGTCCTGCTCTAGTCCCTGCCCTGTTTGCCAATCCCATGGGTCCGTGGCTATGCTACAACCCCTAGGCACCCCAGCCACAGCTACGTAGTCCCATCGGCTGGCAACCAGGGGTTCTTGGCGCCCATCCTCAGACCTACCTAGAATCGGCTCCCACCCTACCGCCTCAGCCGATCCTCCTACCACCACCCACCCAGTCGGTTCTCTCCTGTAACTAGGTTGGCCTCGTCGCCGTCCTCAATCAAATGACACTCCAACCTCAGCACCCTTGGGTGCTAGACTCTAGTGTGTCATCCTACATGGCTTCATCGGCCGGTATACTACTCTCTCACCATCCCTCCTCCTCCCCCTTCGTCACCATCGATAATGGCCACTCTCTCCCTATCCAATGCTATGGTGACTCCTTTCTGTCTACACCCACAACTAATCTTTCACTTCGCAATGTCCTCATCATTCCCTCCCTCATCCACAATCTAGTATATGTTCGCCAATTCACAAGAGATAGCAATTGCTCAATTCAATTTGATGCTTCTGGTTTCTCTGTGAAGGATATCCCAACCCGACATCAGATACTTCGATGCAACAGTGGCGGCGACCTTTACACCATCTCCACTGCGCCGTCCACCCTGCACTCTAGCATTGCCCTCTCCACCAACCTCTGGCATCTTAGCCTTAGTCATCCTAGCCCCGACGCTGTCGCCAATCTACGTCGTAGCACCTCCATCACGTGTAATCACAACAGGTCCACTGTTTGCCACTCTTGTCAACTTGGCAAACACGTGCGATTGCCTTTTTCAAATTCTATGTCTTGTATCTCGCGACCTTTTGAGCTAATACACTGTGATGTGTGAACTTCTCCGGTTAAGAGTGTTTCTGGTAATCAGTACTATCTTACAATACTTGATGACTATACACATTATTACTGGACCTTTCCACTAACCAGCAAGTTCGAGGTCACATCCCACCTCATTAACTTTACAAACTATATCTTCAACCAGTTCAACCTCTCCATTAAAGCCCTGTAGGCCGATAACGGTACGGAATTTGTCAACCTTACCATCCAAAACTTCCTTAACTCCCATGGCACCCATCTCCGCCTCTCCTATCCCTATACCTCTCCCCAAAATGACAAGGCCGAATGCTTTTTTTGCACACTAAACAACATGAGTCACATTATGCTACTTCATGCCCACCTACCTGCAACCTACTGGGCTGAAGCACTAACCACCGCGACTTACCTTCTCAATCGACACCCTTGCTTCTCTGTTCACCACAATGTCCCCTACACCCTTCTATACTGCAAGACGCCCGACTACTCTCATCTACGCGTCTTTGGGTGTCTCTGCTACCCCAATTTCATCGCCACTGCTCCTCACAAACTTGTACCCCGCTCCACCGCCTGTATTTTCCTCGGATATCTCTCATCCCATAAGGGATACCGATGTCTCGATCTCTCTACCCGCCGGGTCATCGTCTTCCACCATGTCGTCTTTGACGAGTCCTGCTTCCCCTTTGGTCTACTTCATCCCAGATCCTCGCCTAGCGATCTCAACTTTTTCCTCACCAACAATGTACCCTCCCGGTCCCCTCCATCAATCTCACCTCTGGTCTCCTCATCGGTTGCTCCTGAGGACTTGTTGTTCAGCTATCCCACTCCTCTTTGGTCCGATGCTACTCACATCGGACCTCCATCGGTCCCACCACACTCATCAGCTCCGGCTGATACTGTCTCCCTCTCATCAGACACATCAACCCCATCAGCTTCTCAGCCTCCATCAGCTCATCCTCACCTATCGACCCATTCGCCTTTATCGGACCGCCCAAACCAATCGGTCCATACACATCCATCGGCTCATCCACCCTCATCGGCTCAGGCCAACCTCGTTTAGCCCTTTCCTCGAACATACAGTCGTCGATCCCGAGCCGATGCCGCTCTTTTCCAACCAGTCCCTACCCCACCTCTTACTCTTCCATCGGCTCCTGTCCCCTCTACCTCTCATATGATTACCCGATTACAAACCGAATCCCTCCGCCCTACCAAGCGCTACAGACTCTCAGCAGTCCATTGTACTATCTTGCCTATCCCGACGACTCCTTGTTTAGCCCTAGCCGATCCTCCGTGGCGCGTGGCTATGGCCGATGAGTACAAGGTTCTTATAGACAATAAGACCTGGCATCTCGTCCCTCGTCCTCCTAGTGCCAATATTGTGACCGGTAAGTGGATCTTTAAACACAAGTTCCACGCCGATAGATCGCTTGCCCGTCACAAAGCACGCTGGGTAGTTCAAGGTTTCTCCCAATGTCTCAGTGTTGACTACGATGAGACTTTCAGTCCCGTCATCAAACCCGCTACCATCCGAGTCATTCTTACTCTCGCTGCCTTGTACTCTTGGCCGATCCACCAACTCGACGTGAAGAACGCCTTTCTTCATGGTCATCTGACGAAAACGGTCTACTGCCAGCAGCCTCTAGGCTTTGTCGATCCCTCTCGTTCCGACGACGTTTGCCTCCTTCAGCACTCCCTCGACGGCCTCAAACAGGCTCCTCGGGCCTGGTACCAACGCTTTGCTACTTACCTTCGGCACATCGACTTTGTGGCCTCCGTCTCCGATATCTCCCTCTTCGTTCTTCACATCGGCAACACCACCGCCTATCTTCTCCTCTACATCGACGACTTTGTTTTTACAGCGTCCTCGTCGTCCCTCCTTCACCAGATCATGGCCCGACTTCACTCCGAGTTTGCCATGACCGATCTCGGCCCTCTCCATCACTTTCTTAGCATCTCTGTCACCCGTTCTTCTCATGGACTCTTTCTTTCCCAGCGTCAGTATACCATCGATCTCCTCCAACGTGCGGGCATGGCCAAATGTCACCCCACGGCCACTCCCATAGACACTCGCGCCAAGCTCTTCGCTACCGATGGCTCTCTCGTAGCCAATCCCTCTCAGTACCGGAGTCTTGCTGATGCTCTCCAATACCTCACCCTAACACGGCCCGACTTTACCTACGCCGTCCATCAAGTATGTCTCTTCATGTATGCTCCGCGTGAACCTCACCTCGCGCTGCTCAAGCGTATTCTTCGCTACGTGAAGGTTACACTCAACAGCGCTTACATCTTAGCTCTAACCCTATCGACTCTCTCATCGCGTACTCCGACGCGGACTGGGTGGGCTACCCTGACTCTCGACGCTCCACATCCGGCTACTGTGTCTTTCTCGGCGACACTCTAGTCTCCTGGTCCTCAAAGCACCAGACTACAGTGTCTCGGTCTAGTATCGAAGCCGAGTATCGCGCCGTTGCCCACGTCGTCGCCGAGTGTTGCTGGCTTTGCCAGGTTCTCCAGGAGCTCCGTGCACCTATCTTCTCTGCGACTATAATCTACCGCGACAACTCTAGTGCCGTCTACATGATCGCCAACTCGGTCCTCTATCGACGCATGAAGCATATCGAGATAGATATTCATTTAGTACGTGACAAGGTTGCACTAGGATAGGTTTGGGTGCTTTATGTACCATCAGCGTACCAGTTCACCGATATTATGACCAAAGATTTCCTCACGTTTTTGTTCACCAGTTTTCGCTTTAGTCTCTGTGTCCACGCTGCGACTACAGGAGTATTAGACCACTGAACCACTGGACTATATATATATATAGAACCAACTCTTTCTATATAGAGTTGGGTTCTTAATCTCACTGTATATCACATTTCTACCAAGTGAGCTACTCCGCATCAAATTTTATATTCGTCACCTTTTTTTACTGCTCCGTGTGCATGGTAATTTTTAGCATTATCTTCCACAACGACTTTGTATCATTATCGCACGTTGCAGACTTGCAGCACAATTAAACACCAGCCATTGCTTCAATGGCAAGTGTGTTTAGACATGCATGGTCTGATGGTCAGGCCTTCAGCCTCTTAACTAGATGCTATCATCGGTGCATACATCCATTCTTTTGCATGTTATGATAGTACACCTTTAGGCTTTATATACCTGTTTCTTCCATGCACGCAAAGATCATCCAATGAAAAAGTGCAGCATTGTCCATTTGCAGTAACCATTCATTATCCCCTGGCTGCGTGCCATTTTTTCCCCCTCCATCTCGTGCAATTATGCACGTATAAATAAAAGGGCAATCTAGCTATTTATTTTTTCCATCGAGCTTCGGTGATGTCAGTCAAACCAGATAGCAATATCAAGAGGAAACTAATTAAGCCTGGCTTAGTTAGACCCAAACTCCATATTGTCACAAGATTAGAATATATAGTTGTAGAATTTAAAAAATATACTAGAAGTCGGAACCTAAAAATAAGCTCGCTAGCTGACTTCTCATCAGTTGTTTCTCACAATTTTAACAAACACACATGTATGAAAAATGTTCAGTTTTCTCTTAATTTGACTTGATGATTGATAAAGGACTAGTAAACGTGCCGGTTGATCTTGCCTCTGTCCAATCATTAGCAGAGACAGAGACAATCAACCAAGATCAAGTACTGCACGCAAACAAATATAATCCGATCAAGTAGTTTAAAAATAATTAGATGAATCTTGACAGCATGCCCACTTGCTTGCTGCGTCGGTAAGATGATAAGATCGTGTGTCTGGCCCCATGCAAAAACGTGGCACTTTCGTCTTCGCTGTTTCTCCATAAATGCCTTTGAGCTTGGCTGGGGTCTAAAAGAAGCCATGTCGTTCAGCCGTCGTGTCTTCTCACGAATGCTTTTCTTTCTCCCAATCACTTCAGTGTCCAGAGGGATGCCACGCCATGTCCATTTTGCTCCATACGCACTGAGATTCTCGCCGATCACTTCAGTCGAGCGTTGTGTTCGTACGTACGTATTCATGATATATGGAGACCAATTAACTGATTCATTCGCAGGATTAGCTGTTGCTTGATCTGTGAGCGCAATTAATATCATCAAACTACTATGATTTCAGCCAAATATGTTATCTTGTTCTCCCTTTTCAGAACTATAGGAAAAGGGCTTATCATTCATTGCCTTTGACACATATATCCAGGGTTCACAGAAGCGAACCACTCACAAAAACCGAACAAGGGCAGTTTTTTGGTTTTCGTAAAAAAAAACCTTGAAAACCGTGGACTACCTGTGAAATCCAACCAAATTTTGTCCAAGTTCTGAAATCCAGTTTGCACTTTTTGAACTTGACTGGGAAACTGAAAAGTTTTTTTGACCAATTTTCGTCGGTTTTGTAAACCGTGCATATGAGTATGACAATGGCTTGCGTAGTTGTTGGCTTTGAAAGGAAGAAAAAACATGGCAGCATCATTTTTTCTCATGGGAATTGTTACAAGCTTTACAGCTTCCATGCAACAGGCTCCCATATGATACTACCTAGCCCAAGCGCAAATATTCACTGAAGTGCTAGCAAAGTGTGTGTTTGAAGAAAGAGAAGATAGGTAAAATAAGATAAATTATTAACGTATAAATAATAATTAATTAATTATTTTAAATATAAAAATAATTTAATATATTTTTTTGAAACAAATTTTCTATAATTTTTTTTATAAAAATGAATATGAGCCAAATTAACAGAGTACATACATGCAGTGACCACCTTGTTTTATAGGTTTGGTAAAATTTACAGTTCTTTAGCCACCCACAGAAAACAACCTAGCTAGGTGAAAGATGGCTGTCATTTCCTCTAACTCACTCCTTTTGAGGCACATCAATGGTTTGGTTATCTTCTTCTGTTAAACAAGAAACACTGTCAAGTGAAAAGAAGGCCCGTTTCTTCGGCTGAAAATGAGGTTAAAGCAGCCTAGAACTTTGCATTTTCCCTATTGAAACACTGGGTTAAGTCGTTAGGATTCAGAGATTTGATAACTTTTCACCTTTGCTAATTCTTCTGATTCTGTATCATCACCTACCATCTCAAGAAACTATTGGTGTACGTGTACCTTGGCATCTTGTTCAGCCAACCATGCGTGCACTGATGACTGATGCCACTGAATCAGACTCTGCATGGGTCGCTTTAACTGAAACCATTTGTTTCATTTGTATTTTTGCAGGAATGCAGTGCTGCACTCAATCTGGGCATCGTGCAGTGCAAAAGCAGCAGCACCATGGTAGACCTCATCAGCGCGTGCGCATGCACTCACACAAGTCGCAACAAAACACACAAAAACAAAACGATTTACACACTGTCTCTGCAGATCCCAGCAACACATTTCTTGCCTTTTTTATTTCTCAGCTCCTGCCAGGAAGAACAGTGGAAAGGATGAAAAAGGGGTAGAGTAGCAGAACACATTTTGCCCTGTAGAGTGGATGAAGGCTGGTGAAAATGTGACTGGTAGCCTTTTTGTCAGCTCAATTGATCAGACAATGCTCATGAAAACAAGAACATGACAATGATGGCCTATATAACCCTTTTCCATCCATGGAAATGATATGGACAATGCAGGCATTCATAGCTCTTTCTTACGGCTTTCAAATACCCACACAGAGAAGTGCACTGAGCAAAACTGCAATGGATACTTGTTCGTTGTAGTCCAAAAACAGGGAATACAAGGAGAAAAAGAAGAGAACAAAACTGCACTACAATGTACAGATACTAAAAAAATCTGGTGGACGCTTGCCGTTGTTGTCAGTTCTCAGTAGTATCTTTGCTGTTGGTGGCCAAAGTCTGCTGTACTTATTATTGAATGATCGTCCTATCTGCCGTTGTTCCTCTCCTTTGCTGTGTAAGTGGTCATCTCGGTTCCTTATTCTCTTTGGAGTCAGTAAAATAATTTGAGTCACACCATCCCCACTAGTTGCAGCATGTAACTTCGTTCAGAGTTCATAGAAACATGGTCCATAGTACCTGACTGCAAAAAAACGGAGCATGACAAATTGATTGTTAGAGTTCTCCTTCACAAGATATGTCATGTAGATATTGTAGCATGAGATTGAGAACGCATGTACCATGTCCCCAGGGATCAATCTTTTGAACTATGCAAGCGCTTGGTGAACTTCTGAAGATCAAAGTGTTGTTCTGGGATTTTGCTACATTCAATCCGACCTTGTCAGCTTTTAGTCCTTTACTCTCCATCAACAATGCTGCCTGCCATGGAAATTTTTTAGTTTAGTATTTATGGAACACAGACAATTCAGTTTAGAACTAAGATCACTCTCCCAACCATACCTCTTCATGACTTGCTGCAGGACTAAACATTCATAGGATGCTGAAGTTCTCGAATCCTTTCAGTAGAAATTTAGGTCAGTGTATCCATATGGATTGATATCAGTATATCCGTATGAGTAGGGCAGCAATTCTTCAATGTCCAGTTGCGAGCTTGAACAACTCATCTTCTGGATTCTGCTATGATTGATTGATTCTACTTCTGCGCTGAAGACGCCGTAGACCGGCCGATGATCTGAAAAGCGAGATTCACCTCGAACATATGACAGTTGACCAAGGCCCCTTCCATACCATAAAATACGATCACACCTGTGTAAAATGTCACTAAATTTACTCTTACTGTACAAAATCCAGGAAAAATTCTTGAACCATGGTGTATAGTCAAAATACCATGCAGGAGTTCTCTTCTTTTCCTTCTGGTTCATGTCATCCCCAGAATACTTGTCGGAATTATTTAAGTATTTGTATGTTGGTGGGAAATATATTTTCCCCTCGTTCCACCCGACAAACACTCGCCCCCCTCTTTGCTCAATCCTTAGCTGAAAGTGTCAAGTTTTTCTATATTTGAGATCATAAATTATTTCAGAACCATTTTGTAATGAAAACAGTGTGTCCTTCTCTTTTCTTTTATTTTCAAACTCAAAACAACAGCTCCCCAGCTTTTTCCAAGCTATCAGAAATCTAGTAACATGATAAAGTAAAAGAATGACAAGACAGAAAGCACCTGATTGCCTGTGGCACAAGAATTTTACTGCTTTCTAGGGGTTCAACGCTACACACACACTCATTCCGATACTGTACTCAAGAAGGTTTCCAAGTTCTCACCTGATCTTTCTCCAGCAATGCTTTCCAATTGCGCATCTCCACGAGGGCCTTCACCAATCGGTAGGAAAGCGCGATTCTGTAATTTAGGTCTCCAAGCCAGATGATTCGACTGCAGCGAAAGGCACAAGAAGGGGCCCCAAAATTACACCACATGAATATGGAACAAGCTTTGAGAGACTCTGCTAAGGTTCATTGCTTACTCATGCTCTAAAATAGTTTCAGGTGAACGCTCATACTGTCCATAAACCATTGGAAACCTGGTCTTTCTAAGGATTTCCAATACATCTGAATTCCTCCTCAGCTCATCACCATCCTTCTGCCCTGATGTCAGGTGGCTGCAGACGAAGCAGAAGCTTGTTTGGTGCAATGACATGCTAATCGAAATCGAACCCTGGAAAACAAATTCTTTACCGTTGAATCCCTAAGCTAAGAAGATTTCTTGGTTGCACTCAAGTCACATGAAGTAAATAGTAAAAAAATCACACTAGCTATACAACATTGGAACACTATGAATTACCTTATTTCCAAGGTAGCCCATCAATCCTCTCCCAACACAAGAAACCTTTAGATTTCTAATGTCATCTCTTATGTCTTTCCTGGCCCAAATCATCAGAAACAGTCCTACCATTTGCTTGGATGCAACCAGGCAATATCTGAACATCATATTAACACCAAAATGAGCCACTGAATCTCATAAAAGAGGATTAAAAAATTTGAACCTCGAAAATTACCTAGTATGACCAGCCGGTCTACTATGGCTTTCTTCTAGAGATGACGCATTGCCATATCCATACGACATTGGTGAATAAACCGTACTTGGTGATTCGCCAGTGTTGTTCTCATCATCCGATGAGCCGCCCCACCGGCAGGTGGTCTCGTAGTCGCTAGGCCGACGGCCGTAGATAGCTCGGTCACAGACGCTGTACCGCCGTTCAAGCCTAGGCTGGGGTGCAAGAATGTCACCCTCCATCCTCAAGCTCCGGCTAAGTCCGGCCTGGAAAGACCGGCGGTGGAAGAAGGACGCATTGTTCTGCCTCGACGACAACCCCTCAAAGTCATCGTCCATCTCCACGACAGGGTCAGGCGCCGGAGACGGTGTCCGGAAGCTACCATTGCCATTAGTACCAGGCAAGTTGTTGAGAGTCCTTCTGACCAGTGACACCCACTTCCTTGCCGGACCATTGTCCTCTGTCCCAAGAACATTCCCCGCATTCAACGGGACGATTTCTTGAAACCTGAACAGCACGATAGCATCAAAATTATCACCGCAATGGAACTTACAGAGCTGTGATATCCGACACGAGATACAAAAACATGGAGGAGATGAAACAAAAACAAGTACCCGAGAACGTAGATATCAGCAGGAGGTGCAGCATGGAGCCAGTCCTCGAGGCTCATGGTGCTTGGGGGTGATCGGCCACCTACATTCCATGTGGCAACAAAGATCCTACTTCAAGAACATGAGGGATCACGCGCAGGCCAAATGAGAAAAGAATTAGGCGTCACCAACATTGCGAATGCAGAGGCTTTACCTATAGTCTAATGTCACGGTGACCTCAGTGGCGTCCAGGTCGATCTTGCCGCGCCTCGACCACTCGTGGCTCCTCCTCGACGACCTCTCTGAGCAAGCATTTCATGGCAGTGACGAATGTAATGAGAAATGCTACAGTCGAGATTAAAAAAAACACGAAATTGCTCAATCTTTTGTAGTTTGCTCGCCTGTCTTGCTCTTCTTGACTGTGGTTGGTTCCCTCCTGGTGAAGCTGCTTCCCCTGCACTCATCATCACCTCCTCCTGCAATCAAAACAGAGTCGGATCAATGCGAGCAAATAACGATGTGCCAAGAAATTGTAAAAAATATATATTGGAAAACCAGCAAACGTAGTGCTTTCCACAAGTGGCAAAAGAGAGTTGATAGAAACAGGTCATAGAAAGACTGAAAGAGAGACATAGCGGGCTCAATGTTGGAGCAACCAGAGGTTCACAGACACAAACACACACTCGCAACTCAAAACGCATGCACACCTCTTCTCCCAATTGCAGCTACATCATCAGCATGGAAGTCATGGGCCTTGCTCCTGATGTTGAACCACTTCCTCACTAAGCTCTTGGACCATGACAGCTACAGGTAGTGACAACATCAACGAAACATCAAATTTAAGAATCAGGAGCCACAGCGTTTACTATCAGAACCAAGAGCTCAGGGAGAGATCAAGAATGAAAGAGGTACCTTGCTCTTCTTGGTGGTGTTGCTGCCATCTCTCATTGTTTCTCAGGTGAGCACTCATGCATCAGACCAAACAAACTGTTGGTTGCAGCAAACTGGGAGTTGATGGCAGGTAGGGGCCAAGGAGAGGTAGCTAGAGACAACGAGGCTGGCCACTGTTTGTTTCTCTATAAACAAAGATTGTGATTTGATGGAAAGAGGAGAGGAGAAGAGAGAGACACACACGGAGAAAGAAGATGAGAGGGATTGAGGATGAGAACAAAATCTGGATTCTCTTTGGAGGAAAGAGCCTTGTAACACTAATGTTCTAGCTGGCTTCTGAAGCGAAGGGAGAAGAACAAATGTGATACTATTTGCTACGACTAGCCTCCAGCTTCTTGGAGAAAGATGAGTGTATCTGAGGCTCTGAGCTGAACAGCAGCACGAGTGAGAGCTGAGAGGGAGGCCTCCTCTCCTTCAAAAACCTCAGTGTTTGGAGGTGAAATACGTGTGAGGTGGGAGAGAATAAAGTGTAGAGGAATCTTAGGATGGTCAGTCTCTGCTTTTCGTTGCTCTTGCAAAACCAAGGAGGGACAATAGACATAGACCCTTCGGGGGAAGAAGCACTGCGGTATTTATGCATGTGAATTTGTGAAGGGCTACCCAACACATGGTATTCCGTGCAGTGTAGCTCCTACTACAAAATACTGGATTTCTTCAGAAAAAAAACTTGGAAGTTTAAAGAAAATGTGTCTGTATAAATAAAACTCAAAAATTTAAGGATATTGTCATTGTACTTGCATCTGAATTTGTTCTGCTTCATTTATATAAGAGAGTATATTTTGGTGGTACACCTTTGCAACAGTGTACTACTACTACTTCTCCTGCTCTTGTTCCCTTGATCCTTCACTCCCATTGATCACTCAGGAAGCAGATAAAGAAGCTGTGGGGAGGAACCAAAGAAAAAAAAAGAACAAAGTCAGGAAGGAGGAGAGGGCGTTTCACTTGTTCAGAGAGATCTCACTTTTTTACCTTCCAAGACGTTTTTCTTGTGTTTTTGGTATGCGTGTGCTGATATGTTATACGGCCCCTAATTTGTTTGTTTTTCTTTGTCCCTTTCATGCTCTTTTTTCCTTGCCTTTCTTTTGACAAGCTTTGGTACACCAAATCGGAGAGAAGACCAGTGGCTCTAGGAGAGTGTTCTATTCCAATGTGGTGGACTGGTCGTTGCCTCTTCGGCTGCTGCTGCTAGATTTTGTGCTCCTGTACGGAGAGGAGAACGTATGTATCTGAGCTGGAATTGAATTAGTGCTGTTCCTAGCTAGGTTATACAATTAAAGCAGCTGTGCTACTACCACTATATCTTTGATTATACAATTAGTGACCATCTAACAGCTGGGAATAACTGCAGTTGTTAGCTCAATGCAATGCAATTGTAGGGCACGTTTTAGTGCATGGTTCGTCAGATACTTGGAGTGTGGGTACTTGGAGCTTGCAGTTTCAGAGATATTGGGAGGAGGGGACTCTTGTCGTGTGGGTACTTGGGTACGGCCACGCATGGATTTCGAAGGCGATGCTGGAATCTGGATGCAAGAGATTGCAGATTGGTTCCTACCTCGTAGATTTTTCATTGGGTGTCTGCACTGCACCTTCAGTCCAACAAGTAATTCCATCTTTTATTTTCCCCATCTAGTTACTCCTCTTGTTTTCTTGGTTGCTTTTGATGCGTTCAAGAATCAAGAACATAGCTTATTGGTAAAAGAGAAAAAGAAAGAAAAAAAGAATTGTGATTAGCTTCTCTTTGATATTGCCTTCCCTCTTTAAAACCAGGGAAACTGACTGACTGACTGAATCTTGATCAAGATCAAAAGAGAAGAACTAATTAAAATACTACACCCCCTTGATGCAAAATCACCACACCTAATGCTGCAACAGTTTGCTCCCCCTTTCTCTCCTACTGAAGAAATGCTAGTACGATAGGCTATAGTGTTATCTGTCATTATCTGGTGACTTTTATTGTTAGAATTGTTTTTATGCTCGTGGTACGCTCATACCACCTTTCTGGGTAACAAGCCAGCTGCCGCTTATTCCAAAGGCCACGAACGGACTGTGAGATCTCAGTACAGACATGGCTATAATAGCTGATCTCAGCAATAAAACAGACGCAGGTTGCAACTCTGATGACATTTTTGATTGGCCAGGTTCGGTTGTTGCCCTGGAGTCAGGGTTCGTTCTCTTCCGCTACCAACGTAGTCATTTCTTGTCATAAAATTTATATATTCCTTCCGTTTAAAAATTTATCATAAAATATAATAATTTCTACATATATTTTCTTATATTAAACTATCTTCAGTCATTTAATTTCTCTGTTTAACTTCTTATCTTAACCAATTGTATCCACCATCTATTTAATTTATAATAGCTATAACATCTACTAAAAAAATATTATAAATTATTATATTTTAAGACGGAGCAAGTGGTTAAAGCATGATTTGGCAAGATGTAAGTAGATAAATTAACAGATGAACTTACACTTTATTGACAGGGAGCAGTAATAACTGAGCCTGGTGTGGAACTTTGGTGTCCGCAAATTAAGCTTCCTCGGTTCAGGATAATTCCCACATTTTTCGAACCGTTCGTTTCTGTTAGTTCATGTTGGAATCTGTAATTTTCTTCATAGTCATGGTATATTCAGAATTAACAACCCAAAGATTCTTTATGGGTTTTCGCCATGAGCATATTCAACGAATTAAACCATCAGAATCAGAAGGAAAAAAATTCAGAACATGACAAGTGTTAACTTAGGGGGAGAGAATAATAAAACCTGTGTGCCAATCGCGTGAAGTCGATTTCCAATTATCATTTGCTCAAATGGCAGAAGGGCATGTACTAACACCATTCTTGCCAGAACTGGCCAATCCATTTGAACTCTGAAGCCAACCAATAATTAACAATTAGCATCATAATCCCGGAACCAAGAGATCACAACCGGGGTTATCTCCATCAAAAGTCGTGCAAAGCCCCATCCTTTTCTGCTTAGTTTATCACCAAAATTCCCACGGATGCAATGCATGGCAGCTCAGAGAAAGTAAAACTGAATAGGAGCAGATTTGTTATCCATCCCTGTTCCAAGTTCATGCTGATCATGACTTAAATAACATGTTATCAATTCAGATGCTGCACTACTGCCCCAATCATGGCCAATCTACACACTTTGCCTTAAACTATCGTGCACACGCTAGACTCATATGTACAAGTACAATGCAGTATAAAATATACAGTGGAGCAGTATATACCGATGTTACTGTATGATAAGCTGATCCTACTAGGCATTTAGCTCGTGGGACCCCATCTTCATAGAAGAGGTTGCACGAGCGGGTGAGAAAGATGGTTAGCTTCAGAATGATCACTAGTGAATATAAACAGCATGACTACTGGCTAAATCTTTGAGATTAGACTGGTGCCTAGGTTTAGTAGTAAATCAAAAAGGACATCCTTGGCTAGTTGTCGTGCCCATTGCTCCCTCACCCAAGACAAGGCCAATCTTCTTGACTTGAGAGCATACTTGACCAAGAATATGGCATGGGGAAATACTATCCTACAAGCTGTTTTCACTGGTTGGTGGGCTCTCTCAACACAATAAATGTTTGAAAACCTCGTAGAGTCTTGTGTTCAACCTTGAAGCAACACAAAAGAGCACTTGTGTTAGTCTAATTAGAGGATCACAAGGGGAATTAAGCTTGGAATGATTGACTCCATAAAATACATCTGTCAGGCTAATGACAGGTTTCAGGGTCTAGATTAGCTATAAAGGCCATCTTGGACATGCATGCTCTCCCCAAATCTCCAAAAAAGGGCATCCCTGTGTCTCCCTTCTTGATAGTCGAGGCATCTACTTCTTCAGAAAATGGGCACTACTCTGTAAAGATTCGTGCTCTCATCACAGCTACCAGAATTATTTAGAGACAGCTGCATCATATGGAAATTTATCTTTGGAGTGCTTATAGGATTTTCAACATACTTCAGAAATGTTAAACTGAACACCTACTAAGCTAGTATGCACAGACAATAATTGTAGTGCGGGCCATTTGAAGAGAGAATATATCACATGCATGTAAAGTACGAATCTGTGTACAAGAAAGAAATATGAAACCAGCAAAAATTGGAAAAGTACAAATACGACCATGAAATCCTAAGCACATAATTTAAGCTAGAAACTAAGTACCCCTACTAAGTACTTAATCTACACTCTATATCGTAACTAAATGCTGAACCCGAAATGAACAGATGGCAAGGCATCCATGGTCCATACAGACTGCCGTGGCAGTCAAAATAGGATCTATGTTTCATGCTTTAAGCCAAAGTGTCCTTTGACTTTAGCTTTGCAGCCGCCTGCCTTCTCTCTCTACCCTTCCCTCTAACGGTAACAGGGCCAACACCGAAGGTCAAGGTAGAGCAGATAATAAGTGTGTGTGTGATGGGGGTGGGGGGACTCTTCTACAACTAAGTCTTGCTATTTCAGTATATTGCCATATGCCCATATATCTCTGCCTCTCTCTGAGAAATGAAGTGAGAAACATACATGCATGGTGCATATCCCCTCGTGCCATTTGCCTGAAAGCCTCCATTGATAGGGATGTACACGGAGGACAACTCCAAAGCCTCTTTGATGTGAGACTCTAGTTCATGCATGATGCATCTCTCTCTCTCCCCTCTCTGTCCTCTTTACAGTTTACTCTCTCTCTCTCTCTCTCTCAATCTCTCTGCTGCAGCCATTCCACCCTTTTGTCCCACTCCCACGCCTCTCTTTCTCTCTCTCCCCGTCCCTGCAGCCTGCAGCTCTGCATCCACCATTTTTGTTTGCTGTCAAAAGCTCCTCTCCTCCAGATGGACCCCAGCCTTGATAAACGCATCAAGTGACCATCATTTGACAAAACCTTGGAATCTGGCCCAAAGCTCGTGGTGACACGAGCATGCCCATCAAAGCCCAAAGGCTAGCAGTATGTAGTACGTGCGTATGTATCCCCCTTTACAATACTCTCATCACCCCATTCCAACAACAAAAAAGCAATTACAAAACTGTTTTTCTTCGTGCGTCTTCTGTTATATCCAAGGAGCTATCATACCATAAATTCTCCAAATGTGAAAGCAGCTAAATTTATACCCCAGTCAAATTTATTTGACATTTCTCCCAACGTCAAATATTTTTGACTGGATGGAGTAGGTGTTCTTCTAGATATGTTCCAATGATACTCACACAAAAATAATAAAAAGGTGCCAAGCTTATGGTCTCCATAAACTGGTGCTAAATGCTTCACAGCAAGTATATGGGAGTAGCATTTAACCAGAATCCTTGGTAGCCCTACTAGTAGTTAGTATTTGTATTATGTTTAACAACATCGAATACAGGAGAAAACACCCATCAAAAGCAAGAAGAAAGTTAGTATACCGCAGAAAATGCATACACGATCAAACAGATCTCCAAGCAAAGCATCAAGTTGCAGCATTGCAATGTAAGAGAAAAACACAAGTTGCAGAATCAGAGCAGAGTTTTTTTTTTAATTTTGAGACGAGACAGAGCAGAGTTAGTAGCAAGGCGACAGTATTTCCTCACCTACAGTGCCCCTGCGCACGTACAGCCACGCGAGGGTTGGATGCTCCGCCATCCCTGAAGCTTCCAACAAAAACGTCTCAAAGTGGTCCATGCAACTTCTGATACCGCAGCTGCCACGCTCCAGCTTAAAGACGAAAGCCAATCCTGCAGCCACCAATGTATACAAGGACTAGTTACATATGTCGCCCTCACGCATGATACAGACCAAACCCCACATGTATAGTAGAATTGTAACAAACTTCACCAGTTATGGCCTGGGACACTTACCAGAAATCCTGCGTCTGAAATGCAGCAGACAATATGAAGACTTGAAGTGATATGGGAGGCAAGATTTGATCGCCAAATTTGTAGCAAGGGTAGCAGCTATAAAAGGGTTCTGTCCATTTCCATTTCACAGTACTAAAAAATATCATTCCACAGGTCTAGAAATAGAGTACATTATTGATGGTTGTAGGAGATGAATAAATCCAACAGTAGTTCCCAGCAGCCTCGAGAGAATTTCTATCCATACATCATGACTCATGAGGTTCTGCCATTTTCCAGCTTCAAGTTGAGCAGAAATCCAGAAATGAGTAAACGAGGTTACGACAGAAATGCACTGCATACTTGGCAGGACCTGTGCAATAAAGCATGAGCATGAGCATGACCAAGTATTTTAAGATCGAGCTAGTTTGTTTGTACTGGAGGACCATTTCTTTGAAGCTTTTCTATGCACTGAGAAAAGACCATATACTTCTGGTCCATCACAGGATCAACAGTTGTTCTTCACATCAGAATTTCGGACGGCAAAAGTGAGATTGAACTGCCAGTGCATGGTACATAACAAGCTGAGTGTGCTATATGCAGAAAAAATGTGCTTCTAATTTATAGATGAAACAAAAGCAGACAGCATTAATCTATTCTATGACTTGTGAGATACATAAAAGTCAAGAACCAGTGCTGGTAGAAAGCCTCAGCTGTCAGAACTCTATGGATGCAAATGACCATACAAAAAGAAACATCCAAGAGATCAATCAGACAAATGGGCAATAATTGACTTGAGCTTATACAACTCAACTCAACTTAACACAGGCTTTTAATTCCAAACAAGTTAGGATAGACTGGAGTTGAAACCCAATAAAAATCTCCAAACATTTCTATTTAAATATAGATTTTTAATTATATCTCACTGTTTTAAGTTTGGTGATACGGTTAAGGAGGTTTGGTCATGTATAAAGAAATTTTTAAAGACGTCGGTATATTATAAAATTTTAAATTAAGATAATAATGTAAAAAAAAGATAGAGAAGACCAAAATTAATATGGAAAAAAACAGTAAAAAGTTACTTGAAAGAGTGAAATATAACTAAAAATTTATAATTGAATAGAAATACTTGTAAAGCAGTTATTGATGTGACTGAATTATAATTTAAATATTTTTATTGGTTTTCAACCCTAACCTACTCTAAATTGCTTAGGGTTAAAGTTAAAGTGATAAAGAAAGACAAAAACTGGAGAAAAGAACAATTTGGAGAGTACATTCATAGAGTTGAGGAGACAGGATCTGGTAAAACCAAAAAAGAATAAAAAGAAAGAGTACATGGCAATTCAACATTTCAGCTTACCACACCCAAGCATGATGAATGCAATGACATCAAAACTCCCGATAGCACATATTACTCACTTGGTGTGAGGGATAAGGCATTAAGGCCAACATAAATAATAGCTTGCTCAATAAAATGTAGAATCCCCCCTCAAAAAAAAAGAGAAATGGCAGCCGGTGATCCGTTTAACAAATGAAATTCCTGTCTTTAAGGGGGAAGTAAATGGAGCAGGCTGTTAAAGATATTCTAATCAATTACTGGTTGACTGGTGCTGCTTCCTTTGATAAACATATTTGGCATGGCCAAATCTCAAACTAAGGCAATTAACATGTATTTTACAAAATGCAAACCATAAGAGTGGCAATATCATTCAGTGGTTCATTAGCAACCCACTGAGACTAAGACCAAGTATAGCCCACAAAAAGGTCATTCAGGTAGTGCTATTCTTTCATTATAATGTGCACTACAAAGAATTTAGGATTATAAGATCCTACTCACAGAGAGGATACAAAGCTAGGAATAGTTACAACTTGAAGATACTTTGTTATTTATGGTTTTGGCCTTCATATTGCAGTTCATCGCATATGATTCAATCAGTATACAAACTTGATAGCATTACTAAACTTCTCTATGCTGGACAAGGCAATTTTATAGCTTTAGCTAGTGATAATCTGAGCCAACTCTATTCCCTTTTCTCTTCCAAATTTCTCTAGACAAAAGAAACTCATGATGACTCATAAGGTGGCCGAGCCTTCTTACTCAAATGGTGCTTGATCAATTGATAACACATTTTTGGCATAGCATCTGCAAATCTCATTATCAAAACCCTGTACAGAAAAAACATGTAAACTATAGAACAAGAAAGAAGAAGAAAAGTGGCATCAACTATCAAGCATCTCTTGATGCAGAGCATCTGCCCACCGCATTCCAGTAAATCCAGTGTATTCACTATTTAGCACCTACGGAGGAATCTACATCCTACAATAATAAAATGCTAGCTATGGCTTATGGGGAGGGCTCGTCCCTGTGCCACCACACACCTAATTACACGTTGGGCCTTGCAATCCTTGGACCATGGTAAGTATGCAAGACCATAAAAAAACCCTAAAGCACAAATAATTAAATAACTACACATAAAAAACAATGCAAAAATACCTTTTAAAAGCCACCTTAAAGCCAAACAGAAGTACAGTATCAATGTCCATCATATACTCATTCATGATTCATCCTTTTCTGTATTACCAACAAGGCAACAAAAATTTCCAGGACCGTGTGTTTGCCTAACCAATGTCACCACAGATCATGCCATCCCCAATTCGGTAGGGTTCCTGGGTCAGAAACACAACAGAATAACACCACACACTCGATCAAGCCCGTTAAGCTATGTTCTCGAAGCGACTGATAACTGTGTTAGTTAAGCCATGCACTCTAATTAGATAGGACTGCATGTTTCGTTTTCAGTTCTACATGTACACGAGCACTGACCTGTGGCTGACGTGTACATAGGAGGTAGTGGTAGCGAGAATAGCTCACGCACTAACCTGGGTGAGTGGTTCTGAACGAACGCTACAGACGTGAGGATGGACACGTCGTGCGCGTGGTGTGCGGGCAGCCACCATGAGCTCTGCACTTTGTATTACACAATAAATGGAAAAGCTAAGATCAGAAAATACTGCAGTTGTTGAGCAGCACCAAAACACCTGTGTTCACTGTGTTTCCAAGTGTTCACGTGAGTACAGCTTGAGTGTGTGTTCATCTTCCATGGCGAGTTCCAGGTCATGCCGGGCGCCGTTCATCGTCGCCTCGGACCTGACAATTAGTATAGAGCTAGGTTGTGAGGATCTCACCATAGCCATGACGTCTCCGACAAGACCTCGTGGCAGCTCGCCTGCTGTGAGCGACGGGAAGCAGCCCGTGAAGGAGAAACCGAGCGGTTCGGGCAACAATACGCCGCCGCAGCGCACGCCTTCACCAACTCGCTCTCCATCACACCGATCACTCACGTGCGACGCACGTCGCTCGCGCACCCGGGATGCACTTCGTCCGCCGGAGGTGGTGATCGAGCGCATCATTCGAGAGGGCGGCAGCTCTAGCAACTGGCCACAGTTGACGAGGACCAACTATAATGAGTGGTCGCTCCGTATGAAGCTCAAGCTGCAAGCGCATCATCTCTGGGAGGCCATAGAGTTCAACGACGCTGAGTTCAACGACAACCGAAGCGCCTTGGACGTCATCTGTAGTGCCGTCCCGGCAGAGAGGGTCCCGGTGCTCGCCACCAAGGCCACTGCCAAGGAGGCGTGGGAGGCGATCAAGACTCTCCACATCGGCGACAACCGCGTGCGGAAGGTGACGGCGTAGAACGTCCGCGCTGAGTACGAGACGATCAAGCTCGGTGGCAGCGAGGCGATCGAGGACTTCGTGTTACGTCTCACCGGCATCGTCCAGAGGCTGGCAACACTCGGCGATCTCGAGCCAGATGAGAAGGTCGTGGCAAAGTACCTTCGGGTCGTGCGTCTGAGGTATAAGCAACTTGTGATCTCCATTAAAACGCTACTTGATATCTCTGAGCTATCCATCGAAGAAGTCACTAGCCAGCTAAAGGCGGCGGACGACATCGAACCTACGCCACCTCAAGCCACCGGCGACAAACTGCTCCTCATAGAGGAGCAATGGCTGAAGAAATACAAACAGAAAGGGACGAAGTCGGGGTGTGGCGGCTCAAGCTCTGCAGCCCGTGGTAAGCGCCGTGGCAAGCCACGCGGCCGCGGTGGCAACAACAGCAGCGACGCACGAAGCAGATCGAGCGGCGGCGCTGGCTCCGGATCAGGCACGTCCCGTGCTGGGCCAAATGATGTCTGCAAACACTGTGGCAAAATGGGACATTGGACCCAACACTGCCGTGGCAAGCTGAAGACCGAGGATCAGGCCCATACAGTCCAAGATGATGAGCCCACGTTGATGTACACGTACGTGGCTAAGGAGAAGCGTGCGTCATCCACTCCGTCTCTTCCTCCCCAAGCGCCGCCGCCGCCACTCCCCAACATCGCCGCTGCCGCTGCAGATGCCGTACCCCAGCAGGCCGAGCCCGCGTCGCTCGTCCCTAACATTGGCGTCGCTGCTGCTGCTGCTGATGGCGCCCCCACATCACACCAATTCGAAATCGTGGAGGCCAAAGTGTTCACCACCGTCGACGCGGCGGACGGCTAGGACCCGAAGCGCTAGGTTCTAGACACCGGAGCAACCAATCACATGACTGGTGTGCGCAGCGCCTTCTCCGACCTCGACACCGGCATCGTCGGCAAGGTGCGCTTCGGCGACGGCTCCGTTGTCCAGATCAAGGGCCGCGGCCCCATCCTGTTCGCCTGCAAGAACGGGGAGCATCGTACCCTCGCCAATGCGTACTTCATCCCTCGCCTCACCACGAACATCATCAGCGTCGGCCAGCTCAACGAGGTGGGGTTCCAGGTGCTCGTCGAAGGAGGAGTGATGCGGATCCGCGACGAGGAGCGCCGTCTGCTCGCCAAGGTCCACCAGAGCCCAAACCGGCTGTACGTGCTCAACGTTGACATTGCACGACTGGTGTGCTTCGCGGCGCACGCCACGGAGGACACGTGGCTCTGGCATGCCAGATTTGGGCACTTCAACTTCGGCACGCTCAAAAAGATGGGGGCGTGAGGAGCTGGTCCGTGGCATGTCCCTGCTGGATCACGTCGATCAAGTGTGCGACGCATGCCTCATCGGCAAGCACCGACGGATGCTGTTCCCGCAGCACGCGCTCTCGCGCTCAATAGAGGTACTGCAGCTGCTGCACGTGGACCTCTGTGGACCCATCACGCCATCGACGCCAAGCGGAAACCGCTACTTCCTCCTGCTCGTCGACGACTACTCGCGGTACATGTGGATCGTGCTGTTGCCTTCGAAGGACGCCGCAGCCGCAGCGATCAAACGCATTTAGGCAGCAGCGGAGCGCAAGACTGGGAAGCTGGTTCGTGCACTCCGCACAGACCGAGGAGGAGAGTTCCTGGCGCGGGACTTCAAACAGTACTACGCCGAATTGGGCCTGCGTCGCGAACTCACGGTGCCACATTCCCCTCAGCAAAATGGCGTCGTCGAGAGGCGCAATCAGACTATGGTGAGCACCGCCCGGAGTATGCTAAAGGCGAAGGAGTTTCCTGGCGTGTTCTGGGAAGAGGCAGTCACCACGACTGTCTATCTACTCAACCGCTCATCGTCCAAGAGCATCGGTGGCAAGACCCCATACCAACTTTGGACCGGGGCTGCTCCTGGTGTCCAGCACCTGCGGATGTTCGGCTGCGTCGCACACATGGAGCTGACGGCACCGAACCAAAAGAAACTCGACGATCGCAACAGGCGCACCATCTTCATCGGGTACGAGGCAGGTTCCAAGGCCTACCGCCTGTACGACCCGTCGACCGGCGGGTCCACATCAGCCACGACGTCGTCTTCGACGAGGCCGTCGGGTCGACATCAGCCACGACGTGGTCTTCGACGAGGCCGCTCAATGGAGCTGGGCAGGAGAACTTGCAGGCAGTCCAGATGATTTCCTCATCGAGGAAACTGATGCAGGGCTACCCCAGGTGATCACTAAGACTTCATCATCTACGACACCTGCAACAGCCATGACGTCTAGATCAGCATCACTAGCACCAACGTCTTCACCAGCATCCCACGGTGGTATGTTCTAGTCGCCTACCACTCCTGTACAAGATGCAGGTGGAGTGGTGGAATTTGCATCACCACCAGAAGGCTAGGTGGATCTAGATGCTGACCATGATGGTGCACCTCTCCGTTTTCGACGACTAGAGAATGTGCTGGGCTTTGCTTCGACACCTGGTCTAGCACAACGGGAACTTGAAGAGCAACTGTTGCTAGCCAACGACGCCGAGCCATCCAACTTCCTCGAGGCGCAGACGACATGAGTGTTGGCGCAACGCCATGCTCGACGAGATGATCGCCATCGAAGCAAATGGCACTTGGAAGCTTGTCGATCCTCCACCACGTTCCCGACCCATTGGGCTCAAGTGGGTTTACAAGGCGAAGAAGGATGCAGCCGGGATCATCTCCAAGTACAAGGCCCGGCTGGTCGTAAAGGGCTACGTGCAGTGTCAAGGAGTCGACTTTGACGAGGTTTTTGCACCGGTGGCACGCTTGGAGTCAGTGCGCCTTCTGCTTGTGCACGCTACAAACGAGGGATGGACGGTCCACCACATGGACGTCAAATCAGCGTTCCTCAACGGTGAGCTGCAGGAGGAGGTGTATGTCGAGCAGTTGCCGGGCTTCGTCCTCAAGGGACACAAGGGCAAGGTCCTGCACTTCATCAAGGCGCTGTACGAACTCCGCCAAGCTCCGCGCGCCTGGTACTCAAAGTTGGATGGCTCCCTGCTGCGACTCGAGTTTAGGCGCAGCAACTCCGAGCATGCAGTGTACTTGCGCGGCGAGGACGCGCGACGCCTTGTCGTGGGGGTCTACGTCGATGACTTGGTGATCACGGGAGGTTGCAGCCGCGACATCGATGAGTTCAAGGGGCAAATGAAGGCAACTTTTTAGATGAGTGATCTGAACTTGCTCCACTACTACCTCGGTCTGGAGGTGTGCCAAACTCCGGATGGCATCACCTTGGGCCAGAGCACGTACGCGGTGAAGATACTCCGAAATGCCAGGCTGGCTGGGTGCAACCCCAGTTTCATCCCCATGGAGCCACGCCTCAAGCTGAGCAAGGAGAGCACCGCGCCGGCCGTCAACGTCACAGCATACCGGAGCATCGTCGGCTCGTTGCGGTACCTGGTGAACACAAGGCCTGATTTGGCCTTTTCGGTGGGTTATGTGAGCTGCTTCATGGAGAAGCCAACCATCGAGTACCTAGCAGCTGTGAAAAGAGTGCTTCGCTACATCGCCGGCACTCTGGACTATCGTTGCTACTACACAAGGAAGAAGGAGGCACATCTGGTGGGTTTCAGCGACAATGACCATGCTGGGGATATTGATACCCGCAGAAGCACTACCGGGGTTCTCTACTTTCTTGGCAGCAATGTCATCACCTGGCAGAGCCAAAAGCAGAAGGTTGTGGCCCTGTCCTCTTGTGAAGCTGAGTACATCGCGGGGACTGCTGCTGCTTGCCAAGGTGTGTGGCTGTTGCGCCTCTTGTCTAAACTGAAAGGGAAGAAGGAGGGTGCGGCAAAGATCTTCATTGACAGTGAGTCCGTCATTCAGCTAAGTAAGAATCCTATCTTCCATAATCGCAGCAAATATATAGATACAAGATACCATTTCATTCGTGAATACATCGAGGAAGGCAGGGTATGTGTTGCCTCCATTGACACCTCTGATCAGCTGATGGATATTTGGCACTGGCGAGGGAGCGCTTTTGTGAACTGCGCGCCAAGCTCGGCCTTGTGAAGCTCAAACAGAAGTGCAAGCTAAGAGGAGATTTGTTAGTTAAGCCATACACTGTAATTAGATAGGACTGCATGTTTCGTTTTCAGTTCTGCATGTATACGAGCACTGACCTGTGGCTGCCATGTACATAGGAGGTAGTGGCAGCGATAATAGCTCATGCACTAACCTGGGCGGGTGGTTCTGAACGAACGCCACAGACATGGGGATGGACACGTCGTGCGCGTGGTGTGCGGGCAGCCACTATGAGCTCTGCTCTTTGTATTACACAATAAATGAAAAAGCTAAGATCAGAAAATGCTGCAGTTGTTGAGCAGCACCAAAACACATGTGTTCACTGTGTTTCCAAGTGTTCACGTGAGTACAGCTTGAGTGTGTGCGTTCATCTTCCACGGCGAGTTCTAGGTCACGCCAGCGCCGTTCATCGTCACCCCGGGCCTGACAAACTGATCACACAATGCTCCCATCAAGTCATATACATCAGAGGATGATATAGTAGCTACAAAGCAGTGCTAACCTAAACTGCCACCTCGCCAAACTTTGAGCTCAGCTCCCCACATTTCGAATCAACGAAGCACGCATGCACCATTTTCTTTCTACCCGCCCCCCGCGCCCCCTCGCAACAAAAGTTTCAGAAGCAAGGTTAGGGAAAACCTCTGCTGCTCTCGCTCGGGCGGCCCCGCCGATCCGCCGCCGCGCCCTCCGCCCCCAGGAACACCCGCTAACTTTTACCGCCGGCCGCCGCCGTGAAAGGTGAAAAACCCTCCCGACGACGTCGACCGCGGGGAGTTCTCGCGGATCGATCGCTTTTGGGCCGTGGGACACTTGCGCCATGGGCGGGCCCACCTAAGGCCTCTGGTGTATCAGTGTATGGGCCTCGATTCCGGCCCATATACTTGTATAAGCCAGGAAATTGGGCCCATCCACGTACGGCCATGTACTACTGCTAGCCCACGCTGCAAGGTTCATCATGTCCTTGATGAGAAATTGAGAATGGAATTGATGTATGTTGTCTCTCTGAACTCCGACGAGTTCCTGCAAACGCGATGTGGAACTGAGCGTTGGTGTTCTGCTGTTGTTCTTCACTTGCACGGTGAGAGACTTACTGCTGCGAACCTGTAAAAGAAAAGCTGCCATGGTTAGTGGAAGTTCAGATCAGCAGATATAACTGTTCTTCGGGAACACGGCAACGTTTCAGGTTGTGGTTGGACGCAACTGCACAAGGAAGAGGACCGTATCACACATGTTCTGTTTTTTTTCCCGCATTATGAATTTTATATTTTTCATTGGTTTATTTTCTAAGCTTGTAAGTGAAACGTTTGGTGTAAAACATATTTATATAAAAGCTACTCATCTAACTTGTTTAAAGTAAGACCTCTTATGGCACAACACCAAATCCAAGATTTAGCGGAATATTTCTAACCCTATAAGTTCGTGAATCTGAATTTATGATTATGTTGATAATATTTGAATGAATCGTTTTATTTTTTTAAATAAAACATGAATTTTTAAATTACTGTAATTTAACTTCAAATTGTGTATGATAAAGTTATGCCAAATGAGACCTACTTTTTAGTAGTCAATTTAGACATTTATACCTTCAAACTGGACCGTATATCATCACATTTCAATTTGCAATAAACGACAAGGAGAAACAACACATAAGCTGTCTATTTTATTTCGGTTAATTCTTTTCATAGAGGAGATTAAAGGAAATTTAAAAGAAATTTATTGTACAGAAATTATTTTCCTAATTCTCCTTCAATTCCTCCCCTTTTTTTATTAACCGGTTCTTTTACATCCTTCGCTTCGCTGAAAACCGCAGCTGCGCGTGTAGAAGCTTCAGCTCTCTTCATCATTGAGTGCCCCCGGCGGAGAGGAAGAAGCGAGGAGAGAAAGGAAAGAGACAAGGGAGTTAAATACAGAATGATTATAAGAATAGGGACAATGTGAAAAATATCCATCTACTGTTATACTTTCTGTCCCTCGATCGTGACCGCACGACGTTGATCTAACGGCCATAGGCAATCCGATTCCCAGATCCAGTCAACATGATCAGGGACTTTTGCAAATAGGCCACTGTTTTGGACGCTACCATTAATCACGATCCTAAAAATTTTAAATAAAGCCCCACAAATATTGGGAATCTCACATATTAGCCCTCCTCTCGTTTTAGTCAGTGGCTTGGCTTCTTCAGGGTTCAGGCTCCCCAGCAAGGCAGCCGCCGCCGCCGCAATCTAACGCCATCGCGTGCTAGCAATCGGCGATCGTCAGGTGAGCGCCGTAGCCCTGGATTATAGCTGTGTTACCACCGCCGGCGGCCGTCGGCGTCGTGCAGGTGCAGCAGCCACTGCTCCGACGCAACCAAGTGGAGATCCAATGGATGCAACCACGGGGGGCACACGCCACGTGAGCTCTGTCTGTCTCTTCTCCCTCCTCGCACCAAAGAAGGTCGTTCTTGATGGCCACGGAGATCTTGGGCCCCAATGGCGGAATCTTCTCGGCAAGACGGCAATTGATGGCTGTACTTGGTGAACGCATTGCAGCCAGTCAGCATGGCTGCGAAACTGTGACTCGAGTACTACACTACTACTGTCTTCTTGCCCTTGCTGCTGCAATGGCGGTGGTCCTCGTGAGGAGTATTGATGAGCTAACCCTGTAATAATGTCTCTCTGAAGATCTGAAGACTTCTTGCAAAAGTGATGTGGAGTTGGAACTGAATTCATTGTGTTCTTGCTTGCACGGCCAAAGATTTACCGCTGCAAACCTGTAAAAAGGGAAAAAAATGTGGCATGGGCTAGTAAAGTTCAGATCACCAGCTAGAGCATTACTGTTCTTCAGAGACATTTTGGAAACGTTTCAGTTTGTGGTTGGGCACAAGGAAGAGGACCAAGCCGTGCTTATTAAATATTTGCAATGTCTTTTTTTTCCAAGCGACAGTTTTTGCAAGGGCAAGCGTGCCACATGACATGGGGATCGTCACATCATTTTGTTTTTCTCGGTCTCTGGGGTTAATCACATGAGGTCAAGTGTGCCATGTGTCTGAACCACTTGATGAATAGGATTCCGGTGGCATGTTTGATGTTTCTTTGGAAGCCTCAACCCAAGAAAGAACACATAAGTGACACACATGTGACTCAAAGAGCATGGGAGATCGCAGAAGTATTAGCATGGAGAGACGCCTGACAGGAAAAGGATGAGGCACACAGAAACTTCTGCAGATTATAGATCAGGACAGTACAAACTATACATCCTGGTATGAACTAAGTGTGGACTGATCCATTTGAGAATTGAGAAGAGATTAACAGCAAAGGGGGACAGAAAAGAAAACTGAAACAAACATATATACTACTTGGGGCATTAAACCTGACGACTGTTTCTGTCCTGATAAATGTTTTGAAGTTTCTGATCCCAGATTTATTGCCAATAGAACAACAGCCTTACACAGTTAATTTCTCATTAAGCACTAATTTTCGCCATTTTCCATTACTCCTACATATCAGAACAAAACAAGATTCCAAAAATTCAATTAAACCCCATAACTACTGCAAAAATGAAAAAAAGTTGTATTTTCTTCTCTTTTCATTTTCTATTGGAACAGTATGTTTTCTGCTTGTATCGAACTACTACTTCACCTTTGTGCTTTTACAGCCTTTCTCAGCCCGGTACACTCGCTGCTGGCTCCTGTGGCCATACAGAAGGGCAATGGGGGGAGATGCGATCTTGCTTGTTGTCTTGCCACCACTAGCCACTGCCCACTGCCCACTGCCCACTGCCACACCGCCGCTTCTGAGAGCGTCGGCCATGGTATGCTACTGTGCTTAACGCCTCCCCTCCCTCCGCTCCAATATTGGATATTTTTCCTAACCCATTTCACAACCTAGTTGTACTCCTGATCTGTTCCTCGTTTCTTGGATTCAAAGATTCGTTTTTTTTCCGGTGCATTCTGATGTTTGTTGGTTGGCCTCTGCTTTTTGGTTGGTATTCTATTGGTTCAGTGGTTGGTGGGATATAGAAGAAGAACAGTGGGTGGTGAATAATGCGGTTTCTTCTTGCTCTGGTTGGGAGATCCTCACTTGAGCCTGTCAGTTTCGCTTTGCAAAGGAGGCCACTTCCTATGATCTGCAGTAGCATTGCCCTTCTAAGTTCTCGCCGTGTGCGAAAGGTTCCTTCTTTCATCAGCGTTTCGAGTTTCTAATCCGTTTCGTCCTTCAAATCTCGATGGCATTTTGTTTTCTTTGTCCATAAACGATTTTGCTCTGCACCATAGCATTGATACTCTTTTCCCAATATATTTTACTAAAAAAAGGAAAGGGCAAATCTTGTTATCTGTTCCCACAATATAATTTTTCCCTTTTTGCGTCTTAAATTGCTTTTCTCATTCACTTTGTTGACATCTATTTTTGGCTTAATGCAGTGGCATGATTAATCTGTCTTCCTATGCTATGGAACTAGCTCAGGGCTTCGTCTACTGTTTCTTTTTTAGGAATTTCATGAATGGGAGGTAATTGTTTCTACTGCTGAATCAGTTGAACTTAGGTTTCTGTTTCACGGTTCAGTAGACATATTTCCTGCCTTTTCTAACGACATCTGATGCATAGCATTCCTTTTCTTTTTTCACTACTGATCCATCTATGCATCTGTATTGTAACAGGTAAACTGCCCACAAATTGGAGGGTAAATTTCAGGTGCTTTTTGGGTTCCTAGCTCTTCGTTTTGCATGGAAGCATGATATATTCCACAGCTGCTTGAATGCATAGTTGCATACTCTGAAGAAGTGGAAGCATCTCTTGTTGTTACACATGATTTACTGCGCTGTTGCTCAGTTCTAGCACTGAAGACATTGAGACGCATTGTGCCTCCGTGGTGGCTTACTTTGCTCATTTGTGCCGGCTTACTTTGCTCATTTGTGCCAATGGCATCTTTGGTCCGTCATGATTCGAATTCAACCCAGTACTCATGGTGGTGGGTTAGTCACAGCAGCCCAAAAAACTCCAAATGGCTTCAGGAGAATCTTACAGGTATGCTGTCTTTCTTGTGAATCCAATGGCCATAATATGCAGTAGTGCTCAAATGAATACATATAAGTTAAATGATCATAAATTTCTGTTTAGTTTCGCATTAAATCTTTTTTTTATCACTCAAAGGTAGATGTGCTTGGAACCCATTCGTGTGAATGGAGTAACATATTCAGTTCTATGGTCTGGCAGATAGTTCATTACCACAGGGTTTGTGCTGGATATGTATCTACTTAGTTGTGTGCTAAAATATTTGATGATTTCAGTAAACTACAGGATAATATTTTATACACACTGAAAGAAATGCCTGAACTACTATCAAATGTGTACTAATAAGGAAACAAACTTAAGTAATATCTTTATTTAAAAATACTGCATAACATATTTTGCTTTGCGCTATTTTTCCTATTTCTTAATCAATATAAACTAAATTACATATGGCTCATGTCCTGATCATTCAGGGGACATTATCTCAAGACAAGAACTCATAGAATCTACTAGGGCCCTTGTGCATCCCAAAAGACATATCTTGCAGCTGGGAGCCAATCAATTGGAAATATGTATTTTTCTGAACATATGTATCAAAATCAGTATTTTCCCTACAATTTTTATTGAGAAAGGAAGGTGATAAACAAAACAGGTCCAGGGGGCTAACAAATTTTATGCTTAATCTTCATGTAATTTTTATTTGTCACAGTTTGAGCTAACACTTACTGGCAGTTTTGTTACTAATAGTACATTGTTCTGGATTACAAACTGAAGCACATTTGTGTTTTAGTCATCAAACACTCCTTCATATTGAGTGAATCTAGTCTCTAGCAGTAATACATAAACCTATCATCCATTTTCTGTAACTACTATTGCACACAGGGTAATATGGTTTGTGATATTCCGCTTCACGGCAATACCATGATCTTCCTGATCATTTATTTGATAGTCTTTAGTATTAGGAATAACATTTTATGTTATTACTCATTAGAAGAGGGAGCTGTGTGTGTGTGTGGGGGGGGGATACAAATATGTGTGTCTGCGTGCATTTATTTGTAAAAATTTTAATACAAAAATATTGCTTCTTTGCATAAGTATACGTGAGTGGTCAATTGGTCTCATATTGTCATGTATGTAAGTTTTTGATTTAATAATAACTAATTACCAATTGCATTTTATATTTTGGACTTATCACCAAAGTATACATTGTTGCTATGTGTCAATATTTGAACATACATATTGTAGGCTTCTGGCAGGGGTACAGAATGGGTTGTTATACTGTTACATTATTTTTCATCTTTTGCATTTCATTGTACCAAAGCTTATCTTGGATCATTTGTACGTGAGAACCTAGATGTCTTATATTATTCAGTATTTACCTTTTTGATACATCATGTACAAGCTGGTTGCATTTATTGAAACTGACCTGTTAAACATTGAGTGACGCAAAGCTAAATCAGTTCCTTCTGTGAACAGACATGGACGTGATGGTCAAAGAAATGATCAAACTTATCAATGAAGATGCTGATTCTTTTGCAAGGAGAGCTGAAATGTACTATAAGAAACGCCCTGAGCTTATGAATCTCGTGGAGGAGTTTTACAGAGCTTACCGGGCCTTAGCAGAAAGGTATGATCAGGCTACTGGTGCACTCCGGCAGGCCCATTGGACAATGTCAGAAGCATTTCCAAACCAGATGCCATCAATGTCTGAGGACTCTCCCTCTGGCCAGGATGTGGAGCCATGTACACCAGAAATGCCAACACCCTCCCGTATACCATTTGATACGGATGACCTGCACAAGGATGCAGCTGGTGTATCACCACACCTTTTTACTGTCAAGAGGAATGGTACACAGCCAGATGACATTGGTTTTTCGTCTAATTGCAAAGGTCTTAAACATTTCAGTGATTTGTTTGCAAGCAGTGATGGTGCCCACCGTCTCAATTTTCCTGATGGAAAAGTAAGGAAAGGTCTCAATTTTGAAAGTCCGGATTTTAAAGGGAAGAAAGATGAGAGTAATGATATCATGAATTTGCAACATGAAGTTACCAAATTATTAACAGAGAGCCAAAGTCTGAAACAGCAAATCTCATCTGAGTCTCAGCGGGCAAACAAGGCTGAGAGTGAAGTCCATAACCTTAAAGGCACCATTTCATGTTTGGTTTCTGAGAAAGACACAACCTGTTTGCAATACAATGAATCCACCAGAAGATTGTCAGTTTTAGAAGGCGAGCTTTCTAAGGCACATATGGACCTCAAGAAACTCTCTGATCATACGGCTGTTGAAGTGGACAGGCTAAAATGTGCTGAATCACAAAACAGCGCAATGAAGTCTGAGCTTGAGGTTCTGGATCAGAAGATCAGGGCACAGGAGCATGAACTTGAACAAAGTAGAAAGGAGGTAGAAAGCTCCCACTTCAGTCTTCAAGATGAAATGGCCAAGCACAAACAAGTTGAAGATGCTCTATGCTCTTTAGAGAAGCAGTACGCTCAATCTCAGAAAGAAGTAAATAGGTTGGCTCTAGATATGGAGATGGCAAATGATAGATTGAATTACTTCAATCTGGTGAAGCTCAATCTGGAGAACACAGTCTATGAGCTGAAGAAGGAAGTCACAAGCCTAGAACTGAAGTTACAGATACTGGTGCAAGATCTTGAACAGAAGAGTGAAGAGGCTGATGCCATGCATGCTCAGTTGCAAGATGAACGCTCCAATCACATGCAAAAGGAAACAACTCTTCGTGCATTGGAGAGCTTACATTCCCAGTCTCAAGAAGACTTCAATCTGATGAAGCTCAATCTGGAGAACACAGTCTACGAGCTGAAGAAGGAAGTCATGAGCCTAGAACTGAAGATACAAATACTGGTGCAAGAACTTGAACAGAAGAGAGACGAGGCTGATGCCATGCATGCTCAGTTGCAAGATGAACGCTCCAAACACATGCAAAAGGAAGCAGCTCTTTGTGAATTGGAGAACTTGCGTTCCCAGTCTCAAGAAGAGGCTAAAAAGATGGCACAAGACCTTGAGCACTCAAATAAGAAGTTGAGTGATCTGGAAAATAATAACTTGAAATTGCATGACCTGTCGCAAGGACTCAAGAAGACGGTTTCAGAGCTGAATTCTAAGAAAGATTCTGCACTTCTTCAACAGCAGAAGTCCTTGGAGAAGGTATCTTATTTGGAAGCACAAATTTTAGTAGCACGGTCAGAAATGGAGAAAATTGTACAGAAAGCTCAGATGGTGGACCAGCAACTTGAACACAAGAACAAAGAGGCCAGTGAACTCCAAAGTAGTTTGCAAGAGCAAGTTCAGAAGTGCATTCTTGCTGAAACATCTCTCCTCAGATTGGAGGACCTTCATACGAAGTCACAGGAAGAAGCTAAGACACTAGCACATGATCTTGACAGATTGAGCAAGCAGCTTACTGAGGTTGAAAATGATAGGCTGAATCAGCAGAACATTTCACAAGAACTTAACAATACCATTTCAGAGACGAATTCTGAGAAAGACTTACTGCTACTTCAACAGCAGCAGTCCTTGGAGAGAGTGTCTTACTTAGAGTCTCAACTTTTAGATGTGCTGTCAGAACTGGAGAAAAACAAGCAGAAAGTCCAATTGCTGGAAGAAAACCTCACACAAAAGAATGAGGAGTTGAATGGTCTTCAAAATAATTTGAAAGAGGAAGACCATAAACGGATTCATGCTGAAGCAGCCCATAGAATGGTGGAAAATCTGCATTCCAAATCCCAGGAAGAAGTGTGTAAGCTAGCTATGGATCTTGGTAAGTTAGAAAACGAGCTAAGTGAATTGCAGGGCAGAAATTCAAGCATGGAAGAATTATCATGTGAGCTTCGGAACACCATATCCCTTCTGAATTCTGAGAAAGATGCAGCACTTCTTCAACATCAGCTGTCCTCTGAAAGAGCATGCGACCTGATGTCACAACTCTCAAAGATGCAGTTGGAGCTGGAGAAGGCTGAGCAGAAGATGCAGATGATGGAGAAAGAACTTGCAGATAAGAGTGGAATGGTGGATTCTCTGCAGTTGAGTTTGCAAGATGAGGGCAAGAAACGTGTGCAAGCTGAGACAGCTCTCATTTCATCGGGGAACTTGTACTCTCAATCACAGGAACATATGAATATGTTAACCCTGGAGATTGAGAGGTTGAACGAAAAATTGAATGAGCTGGAGAACAAGTCTTCCGAGTATAAGAACACCATCTTGCTTCTGAATTCTGAGAAAGACATGAGTCTTATTCAGTACAAGCAGTCCTTACTAAGAATATCTGAGCTGGAGTCTAAACTCTCAGGGATGCAGGCTGAACTAGATAACGCTGAACAGAAAGTGCAAATGCTGGATAAAGAACTCAGGCAGAAGAGAGAAGTGATGGATAGTATGCAGGCTAGCCTGCAAGATGAAGCCCAGAAGCGAATTAAGGGCGAAACAGCTCTTCTCACGATGACTAATCTGCATTCTCAGTCTCAGGAAGAAGTGAATAGGTTGACCCCAGAGATTGAGAGGCTGAACAGAAAGTTGATAGAAGTGGAAAACGTCTCCTGTGAGCTTAAGAACACCATCTTGCTGCTGAATTATGAGAAAGACGTGACTATTCTTCAGCACAAGCAGGCCTTGGTGAGAGTATCTGATCTGGAATCTGAACTCTCAGATATGCAGGCTCAACTAGTCAATGCTGAGAATAATGTACAAATTCTGGATAAAGAACTTAAACAGAAAAGAAAAGAGGTTGACGGCTTGCAGGCGAGCCTGAAGAATGAAGCCCAGAAGTGCATTGAGGGTGAAGTAGCTCTTCTTGCAGTGGAAAATCTGCATTCTCAGTCTCAGGAAGAAATGAGCAGGTTGGTTTTGAAGATTGAGACACTACATGGCAAGTTGAATGAGATGGAGAACAGTAATGGGGACCTTAAGAACATGATATGCAAGCATTCAGAGGAGATACATATGCTTAGTGAGCAAAATCTTTCTGCTGAGTTAACTATTAGAGGTCTTCATGATCGATTGGAGATGTTTAAGGAAATGATCGTCGGTCTTCAGAATGAAGTGAGGATCCACATTGCTGAGACAGAAGTTCTTCAACAAGACTTGGCCTGTCAGAAAAAAGATAAGGATATTCTGGAGAAGCAGCTCTGCTCTTTGGAACATGATATGAAGGCAGTAAACATAAGGGTGGCAACACAACAGCATTTAATTGAGGAATTGCAGAATAGGAATATCGAATTGAAGGAGGTATGCAACACACGTGATGTTGAAAAGACACTCCTCTTAGAAAAACTTCGCAGCATGGAGGAGCTATCAGAAGAGCATTCAATATTGAAGAATTCATTTTCAAATGTGATTATGCAAACAGAAGACCTGAAGGAAATTGTAAAAGAACTAGAAGATTCAAAAATCTCTCTGGATTTTGATGTTTCCTTGCATGCTGCCGAGAAGGATGCTCTGGCGTTAGAACTAGAGGCCCTTTGTAAAACATACTCTGATATTTTGGACGAAAAGTCCATTTTAGAAACCTCATTCTCTAATGTGAATTATGAGCTTCAAGAATTGAGAGTAAAATACAAAGATTCAGAAGAATCCTCTCGGTCTTATCTTGCAGATAACACCGCTCTTGTTGCTGAAAAGCACAAACTACTCTCCCAGGTATAACTTAACTACTCATTACCTATCAAATTGCATTTTTTTTGTACAAACTAGAGCTTTAGCCCTCACGTTTTAGCGATATGATCTAGCATGGACCATTTAATATTTGACTTTCAGTATATATTAATGGGTGCTAGTTTTAAGGTTATGACATGTTTCTTAATAGCCTGATGGTTGTTGTTCACTTTCATAATTAGGGTCAACCAATTCAGGGTCAGATTTTTTTTTGTGTGCGCGTGTCAGAAAGAACATCAAGCATATTCTTTTCTTCTGATGTAACATCATCTACTGGTTGTTCCCTGTTACAAGTCTTAATTAGGGCACACCAAATCGTGAGTGTTTTTATTTCTTTGTGAGAGTTTCTAGGCTGTGGTTAGTCTTAGTTGGCCAGGTGTTTTTCTTTAGTGAGCATGTTAGACAGTTTCCTTTAGATCTTTGAACCATGCACCATCGTCTATTATCATATACTAGATTGGGTTCTTTATTCATGAGTTGATTGATCGGACTCATACCTATCTGACTCACATCTTCTTGGCTGTTAGCTGGAAAGCACTGCACTGTCTTTGAAATTCCTGGAGGATAAGCATGCTGATCTGGGAGACAATCATGCATCTTTGTTATCAGAGAGGGATATTTTATGCAACCAAGTAAAGAATATGCAAGATCAGTTGGGAATTAAAAATAAACAGCATGAAGCGCTGCTCAAGTTGCACCAAATGCAGGCAAATGATTATGAAGAGATGGTTTCTTCTCTGCAAGAGAAAATTTGTCATATGAATCAGAGACTTGAACATGAGCAGCAAAAATGTACAGATGCTTCTATCAGCACATTGATCTTGAAGAATAGTTTGGCCGATGTGGGAGACAAAAATCTTGCTCTCTTCAATGAATGTCAGAAGTTCATAGAGGCCACTAATTCTGCAGAGGTACTAATTGCACAGCTGAAGGAGGAAGCTAGAAAGGAAGAAGAGGACAAGAAAGCATTGCTGAAGTGCTATGAGAAACTAAGGGATGGGATCTCAGAGCAAATTAAGGTCCTCAATATCTGTAAGGATTTAGGACCTCCTGATGTGGTTCATGATGAAATTATGCTGCAGACTATGTCTCATGAAACTTTCAACCATGTAAGACATAAAGAGGAAACCGAAGAGAGAAATGTCTTCATGGATGCTGAGCTATCTGTTCTTGGAACAATTCTGGCACAAACAGTAATTGGCTTCAGAGCTCTGCACCTGCGGAACTGTGTACTTGTGGAAGAAGTGGAGACAGGAGTAGCAGAGTTGCTTTTTCTGCAAAAGAAAAATCACAAGCTTATTGAATTCAATGAACAATTGGAGCTAAGATTGCAGCAAGGTGTCAAAAGGGAGGAGATGTTGAAGATTGAAATACAGGGTTTGTGCAAGGAGCTATCAGGCTTGAGAGAGTCCTACCAGACTTCTCAAAACGAAATTTGCACCCTAACTGAGAAATATGAGTCCTTGCTGCAGGAGTACAAAGTTTTAGTTGAGAAGCACAATGCTTTGGATGATGAGAATGCTACTGTTCTTGCAGAATGCATAAAGCTTGACCTCCTGTCTTCATTCTTTCGTGATCTTACTGATGAATCTGCATCTGTTTTGGTTTCTCTTAACAATGATATGACTATGCTGGGTTCGGTTAGGCATGAACTTGATCGTGAGGTTACCATGCTGAACAGAAGAGCTAAGATTCTTGAAATGGACTTTAAGCACCTCAAGTGCACACTAGAGCACTTGTTAGAGGCTCTAGGAAGTCGCTTAGTTCTTTCAGAGTTTGATTCGAACACAAGCAAAATCATCTGCCAGGAATTAGCCATCGAGGGTAAGAGTACCATGATTCAGTTGATGCAGAAGGATGATAAACTACGCAAAATTGATGAGAATGTTCAATTCTTACAAGAGACAAACCAGGAATTGTGCAGAGTTCTCAGGGATCTTGAGGTTGCTGTGGGAGATGCAGAAGGAGTAAAAGGAGACCTTGAGAAGAAAATCACAACACTAACTGAACAATGTGCTATCCAGGACAATGAGATTCGTCTTATTTGTGAAGCAAACAACACATTACAGGTAGAGGTCGGCATTCATAAACAGAAGGAAGAGAGTTTGGCATCTGCTCTTGAGACAATGAGAAAAGAGGCCCAACAGCATGAAAGGGAAGTTAACTTGCTGGTGTGTGATACGATAACTTGTTCAGTGAATACCATGGTCTATGAGGAACAAGTACTTGAGCTGCTGATGGAGCGCGAGGCCCTTGAGACAAGATTGTTCACTGAAAGGGACATGCTAATGAAGGAAATTTCCACAAGAGATGCTTATGTTGATGACTTGCAGAGGAGGGTCGCCAGCATGAGAGGAGAAAACACAGGACTGAAGGCAGAGTTGACCACATATCTGCCACTTGTAGCATCTTTGTCTGATCAGATAAGAGTGCTGGAAGAGCTGGAAGATGGCACACTTTTACTGTCAGAACTTAATAAAGGCGGTAAAATTGTAAGTTCCTTCATGTCTTAGGCAACTATTTTCCATTCTTTATGTAAATACAATCTTCCATTCTTACAATATACTGTAAGTTCGTAGGAAAAAATTCTCAATTTACACGCTATTATGTCAATAACTAGTTAGTTCTGCTATAGTTGCCTACACAGCTGACAGATGCATTCTTTGTTATCTTTTACTGGCCTAACCTTTTTCTTATTCAGGAATTTGTGCAAAAGGACAGACATGGTCCAGAATCCCAAGACGATTCATCAGGAGCTCTGAAGTTGCAAAACTTAATTGCACGAGTTGAAGCACTCCAAGTTGTAATACTATATGCCAAAGGCCGCCGAGATAAGGAGTTTACTGAATCTGCTGCTCAACTGGAAGTGGCAAATATAGAAATTCAAGAGCTTAAAACAAGAAAAGGCTCAAACACTAAGGAACAATACACCGAGGATAATAGGCAAAAATATGATGCTGATAACAAACATGTACAGATCATGAAAGACATTGAACTTGATCAGGTATCTACTTGTGCACTATATGGCACTGGTGCCACCATCTACCCTCTTGGTGGTGATGCGAATGTGGAGCTTGATGATGAGATGCTTCAACTGTGGGAGACTGCTGAGAGGGATTGCAAGAACCAAACAGCTAAATCTTCATCGTCTGAGCATGACATACAAGCAGTGGAGGTGAAGAGTGAGTACCCTTCGTTTGAACTAGTAAGGGGAAGAGATCTAGGAATTGACAGGCTTGAGATATCAGCAGCGTCCCTGGAACCTCATCAATTATGGAGCAAAAATGTCCTTGAGAAGCTAGTTTCTGATGCTCAGAGGCTGTCTATCGTCCAAGCAAGCATTGAGGAAATAAAGCAGAAAATAGTGGGTGCTTCTAAGGGAAAATCTACCATAAGCTCTGAATACAGTAGCATCAGAGCTCAGCTGCAGGAGCTTGATGGTTTTGTCTTGGAGCAGATAGATTTCAACAGTAATTTGACTAAGAAGACTGAGAATTACCCTACATTTGAGGTAAATGCTGAACTAGAAGGCTATTCCAGCAGAAGAAAAATCTCAGAACAAGTGCAGAAAGGATCAGAAAAGGTCGCAAAGTTGGAATTGGAGCTTCAGAAGATACAGTATGTCTTGTTGAAGCTTGAAGAGGAGCATGAGTACAAAAGGGTTAAAGCCCCTGAGAAACGTTCACGTGTTCTTTTGAGAGATTATATGCATGCAAAGAAGGACAAAAATGATGATGGACAGAAGAAGAAGAAGAGGATAACCTTCTGTGGTTGTGTGCGTATTAAATCAAGAACTGAGCCTTAACCATTTTGTTCTGTAGGTAGCAGGAGGAAGAAACTCAAGATGTCAGCCCAATAGGCTGACATATTACTACTGCTTTGGACAGAACGTGATGTTCTTAGGATCTCTTCTGAAATGAGTTAACGTTATGATATTATCAAGGAGCTTGTGCACTCAAAAGTTTTCCCTTGTTCCTGAAATGAGGCAATGATGTCTAGTTTAATGTGTTAATGTTAGCAATACTGTTATTAATTGTGCATATGTGTTTCCTCTTGTATTGCCTCCATATGACTGCTATGAAGCTACCAAGACGATGTTTCCGTATGTTTGTCATGAAGCTTCCATTATGTATATAGTGCTTCTTTTGGTAACACAGTTTTTGCTCTCATATAACTGCATACATATCAATTATCTTGTATTTATGGTACTCAGGAATATCTGTTGTTGATTCTCTGCTTATTCCAGATAAGCATAATAGTTGATGGTAGATAGTGCAGTACATTGTACAGATGCAAATGCCTGTATACTGTATAGTATCATATTCTATTACCTGATCAAAAGAAGGAATTTGATTTTTTTTTTTTGTCTTGTTTGGATGTGATGATTAAATTGAGTGTCCCTTATTTATTTTTTTGAATGAACCCAGATTTTTGTAAATACTAGTTTCAATGCCTTATATCATGTTTGCTTAGCCTTCTGCAAATCGATGACTGTATATGAACTCTGACAGCCAATGAGCTGACACCTGATGGTTTTCATTTTTGCCATGCAGGCGCTCATTCTCTTCAGGCAATCAATCATCATGCAATTTCAAGATGGAATTTTGGTAAGGGAATCGTGAGCTAAAATACATCAAAGAAGCAGCTCCAATGCATCTGTACAGGCTTTGAGGCTCATCTTTTTCGCCTTACCCAAAAAAAAGGTGATTTTTTCCTGTGAATTTCCTTGACAACGTAGTACAATACTCGAGATGCTTTATATTTATCTCTGCTTGCTTGTTGAACAGCCTCAGGCAGCTCAACCACACTAGCACACACTACAGTCAGTTCTAATCAGACCATGTTCTCATGGGCTCCTGCACTGTCCATGACCATTCCTGGTTTCTGCGAGTGCATCACGTAATCGCACTCGGCCACCGCCTCACCCAACGTGGGGAAGATCCACTCATGGCCGATCGCCTCCAGCACCTTGGAGCTGTCCAGCTTCTTCATGATCTCGCTCCCTGGGTTCGCCAACACAATCTGAAAAGCAATGGCAGATAACTGAATCAGTCTGGGTTCTTGAAGCAGAACTCTGAACAAAGCTGAAATCAACTAAGCATAGATGCATTTGCAGCAAAGATGGCAATTACCTGAAGGCCTCTTCTGTCCAGGGTCTTCCTGAGTTCATCAAGCATGCTCGTGCCACTGGTGTCGATGCTTCCGACAGCTGAATGAATCACATTCAGACAGATCTTGATCAGATCAAGCCTCATGCTACTACAGTTTCAGGTGCAAATGTGCAATGCCTTTTTCAGATGAATCATGGCTGCCATGCTCGGTGGCAAGAAGAACATACCACCCATGTCGAGGACGACGTACTGCACGCCCATCTCGCCATTCTCCTTGCACCGGTCCTCCTCGTCGTCGATCCACCGCGAGATCCTCTCCCGCAGGTAGCTGGCGTTTGTGAAGTAGATGGGCGAGTCGACACGCAGCACGAGCACGCCGGGCACCCTCTGCGCCGTTGTGTACTGGTCCATCCGCCGGTAGATCATCGAGTTGGGGATGTTGCCGAGCACCGTCGTCCTCGGCCGCGCCACAAACAGCAACACCCGCATGATGGATATCCCGACCTGTGTAACCATTCAGAGCTCAGGTCAGCCATGGCCGCTCCGTCGAGAGCTAGCATTAGCAGGGCAGAAAGACAGAGCCACGTACCGCGACGACGAGCCCGATCTCGACGCTGCCGAAGACGACGCCGAGGTAGGCGCCGAGGCAGACGCAGAAGTCGACCTTGTCGACCTGCCAGAGGTGGATGGCGGCCGGGTAGTCGATCAGGCCGAGCATCGCCGACATGATGATCGCCGACAGCACCACCAACGGCGTGTAGTGGAACAGCGGCGTCAGGAACAGCAGCGTGATCATCACCGCCACCGACATGATCACGTTCGACATCGCCGTCTTGCAACCGGCATTGTAGTTGACGGCCGACCTCGAGAATGGCCCTGATAGCACATACATACAAAGAATCACAAACCAAAGTTCTCGAGTTCGGATCCTAACGCTAACGCGATCGAGATCGAGGCATGAATGTACACACCGGTGGTGAGGTAGCAAGAAGTGAGTGATCCCACGATGTTCATCGTTCCAAATGCGATCATCTCCTTGTTGCCGTCGATGTGGTAGTTCTTGAACATTGCAAAGCTCCTTCCTACGGCAATCCCTTCCTGCATTCATACAACACAGACAACATCAGCATTCTGGTCTGATCGAGTACTGCAGAACTGAAAAGTCTGCGACCATTGTGAAAAGCAGGAAATATCAATTAATGTATCAGACATATTACCGCGAGGGCAATGACGCCGGTGATGATCCCGGTCTTGAGAGCCAGAATCATGTACGGCGACGAGAAGTTCAGGCTTGTGGCAGACGGAGGGTTTAGGCCCTTCTTCAGGTAACCGATCTAGAACATCGAAAGAAAAAAAAACTCGCGTAAATTAGTACTCCATGTTATGCTGCATGTTTATGCTTTCTGTTTCAGTCTGAAGGCTTTTTGATCTGTGGTGCTTACCACTTGAACGCCATGGTTTTCAGCATGTGTGAGGTACACCAGGAGGCTCCCAACAATGACAGACGTCAATGGCGCAGCTGCAGATACCCAGAAAAACCTTGGCCGCCTCTTGCTCTGCAATAAGGAAGATTGAATTGTTACTAAGTTATAGCTTACAATCCAGTGTGGAAATGGTCTGTTCATTTCAGGTATGCCACTTTGATTTGATCATTCTGCAAAATTCAGACACAAAATTGGAATATTGGGTCACAACTACTCGTTCTGTTCATTTCAGGTGCCACTTTGATTGATCATTAGCTTCAAAATTCAGGCATAAAATTGGATCCTTGGATCACAACTAAATCGCACAAGGATTGTATTCATTCTTGCACTTGTCAAACTTGTACTCAAATTAGCGATGATGGCACCAAGAAATAAGGCAGTAAATCTAGGATAATCAGTTGATATGCATAGGTCAAGAACAACTTCTGATTGGACCATGAGGGCCCTGTTTTCTCCAAAGTTGCTCACGGATTTACTACAGAAAAAAGTTAATATTATGATAACACCAGTTGGTGGACCTTGGGCCATTTGCGATTATTGGACTATTCTGTTCTCAGCCCATGACACTGAATTCTGTCACTTTTCATCAGTATATGCAAAGTCAAATGTACTGACAAAAAAAACAGCATGATACAACCCAACCTATCTGATGCAAAATTAAGGAATTGCATCTCAAGCAAGACAAGGTTTTTTCATTTTCAGACGCAAAGTAAAGTCATAGATATAGTATCAAGTTTGGAGTGAGAGAAGTTGCATGCATTCAGGCCAAGGAGAAGATGACAATAGAGACCATACACGGGGACAGGCAGATTAGATCGTCAGATCCTCGTATGCAAGCTATCCTAAGGTGACCAATGGATCGATTCCCTTGTCCGATAGGTGGCCTCACGAGCGTGTGTCCTTAAACACAGACATGTGACTCCAAAACATTACATGACAAATTCTCCTATTTCTAGACTCGTGAGTTGTGACTTTGTTAGTAGTTACAGCTTACAAGCTAAGTAACAACTAGGTAAGAAAGATTACCTTGGTTTTTACTTCAACTACTCTGCTTTTCAATTGTATGTAACTTGTAATCTTTTGTTTGTAAGAAATGCTCAAGCTCTAATCGAGGTGAATTGCCGTCGGTTTTGTTTTCCTAACTCCAAAAGTTTTGACAACCACACATACAAAATGGATTCTTTATCGCCATTAACTATCCCGATTATGGTGTCACCAAAGCTGGAGTAGCTTTTAGTTGTCGCAATCGTGGTACGAGTGTGGTGTGATTTTGCGTCATGAAATGGTCGCTCGATGGATGGATTCTCATTCTCTCGTCGTCGTCATACACACTGCTTTTAGCATAATTGGACCAGGCATTTACCAGTGATTCTTATGGCTCATACTTCTACTTTTCTGCTACCAAGTATATCCCTAGCTCACACTTCAGATGCAAAGTATAACAAAGGGCTAATATGCTATTTAATCTCTAGTTAAAAGTGCATGCACATCTAGAACATTTTTCTCAATTTTTTTAACTATATGACTTCAGTTAATTGCAGTAAAAGTAAAGAAAACGAAAGAAAGTATTAAGTGGTGGTGTGCACTTACGAAGAAGCGGGTGATGAGGAGGAAGGAGAGGAAGCCGCAGCCGAGCACGACGCTCTCCCATCGCCACTGCAACAATATATCAAAACCCAATTCAGCCACGGTAATTAACACAGCACGAGATCAAATCAGGATGTAAAAACTCTCCGATTTATCATGAAAAAGAAAACCGAATCGACCGTGTATCAGCCTAAGCTGCAGCCACATATCCCAGCCGAGTCAGCAAAGAAGGCAGAGAGATGACTGAGCAGAGACGACGCAGGACGAGCTTGCTAGGCTGCAGGTGCAGGGCCATGTCCCTGCCGCAGTTACACTCGTCGTCGTCCTCCTCCTCCTCCCCCTCTGTCACCTCTGTCCATTGCGGACACGCATGCACCAAGCTGCCAGTAGCCGCACGACGCAGCTAGCTAGCAACGCAACCCAACCAGCTACCGCTACCCTAGCCTTCAGGAACATGTCGTGCACATGCACGATGCATGATCCATCGAACCGTATGCATGTACTGCAGGACGGTGCTGTGTACTGTACACTGTGTCTGTGTGTATTATACTTAAAATATGTAGTGTTTGGTATTGTATTGGCAGTACGTATAGTATATGTATGTGACGTATTACCAGGTGGGTCTGGGAGAAGACGGAGCGCATGACGGAGAGGAGGTCGGTGGCGGTGGTGAAGTGCTCGAGGCCGAACATGCCCTTGAGCTGCTGCAGGCACACCACCGTCGCCGCGCCGCCCATGAACCCCACGATCGTCGCGTGCGACAGGAAATCCACGATGAAACCCAACCTGCGACACAATTGCATGCATACTACTAGCTCAGTAATGTCGAACACACCAGCTAACAATTTGACGCCAAGAACAAAAAATTAAGCACTGTTCTTTTCACCAACTACTGCATGCTAGCTGCTGTCTTGGTGGCTTAACCCACAAGAGAAGGCAAGTAATTAAATTAACCTGAAGATGCCGAGCAAGGCTTGGAAGACGCCGGCGAAGAAGGTGGCGGTGAAGGCGAGGTGCAGGTAGAGCGCCAGGTCATCCACAGGCGACACCTCCGCGCTCAGCATCGACCCGATCAGCAGCGACGCCACCGCCACCGTCCCCACCGCCAGGTCCCTCGAGCTCCCCATCATCGCGTACACCAACGGCGGCACGAAGCTCGAATCTACATACATGCATACACGTATAACACAATTAAGCATCAATGGCATCTACTACATATACAGTACACATACGGTGTAAATACTGTAGCTAGGCAAGTGTGTGCATGTACGTACAGAGGCCGAGGACGGGAGGGAGGTTGGCGAGCTTGGCGTAGCTGATGCCCTGGGGGATGGCGAGGCTGGCAATGGTGATGCCGGCGATGAGGTCGGACTTGAGCGTGCCCAGCGTGTACGCCGGCGCCCACTCCATGAACGGGAACACGTACCGGAGCACCGCCAGCGATCGCCGCCCGCACCCGCGCTCCCGCCTCACCACCCGGAACGGGTCGTCCGGCAGGAACGTCTCCTTCATGTTCCCCCCCAGCGTCTCCAGGAACGGCTTTGCCGGCGGCATCGGCACCCTCGCAGCTGCCCCTCCTCCTCCGCCGCCGTTCGCCGCGCTTCCTCCCATGTCGTCGGTGCTAGCTAGCTCCGGCGATCGACCGAGCTCGAAGAGATCGGGAGCTTAGCTCAACTGAGCACGAGCTGGATTTGCTAATGCTAATCTCTAACTGCGCTGTGGCTGTGAGAGGCAGCGTGCTACGGCGAGTTATATATAGAGAGGCCCGCAGCGCGGGAGTTCGAGTGATTACTGTGCCCGTGGGCCCCACCCGCGTGTGGTCCTCCTCCCGGTCACGATCACATGACACTGCGCGGCGGGGCCTACTCGTCCTCTGGGCCCATCAGGCAGTGAGACTGATCAGATTGTACACGGGAGACCAGGCCGGCACGTGCGTTCGCGTACGTATATACGTGGCACGCGGAAACAAGAGAGAAATATAAGTGGGCGGCACGAGTCCGGGACACGTCACCGGTCGCTGTTGGTGCAGGTTGGCGCGGGTGTCGACCGAGCCTGAGCCTGACCGGACCCCAATCGGTCGAGCCCTACGTATGCGGGTTTGGTTCCTGTCGCGTCTCCTGAAATCCACCGGTTTTGCCTGCCCGGTTCATCAATTAATCGGGTAAATAAACGGGTTTAATTAATCTGGGAGAAATAACGCATGTGAAACATAATTTTCAGCCGGTTTTTTTGTTAGGTATATATTCAGATGAGTACGTATTAGCCGCTATATATATATATATCCCGTTCGATACTCGTCAGTGTCTGGCTGAGACGCGTTCATGTTACTGTCACACTGCAGCTGCTGCTGATGAGATATGCTACCTGCATCTGCATGCGTGGATTAATCAGTGCTACCGTCTTTTGTTGGCACGTAGTAGTACGTGATTTCGCTGATTCGCTGGATATCTTCTCACAATTCCATTCACAAATACTAACCGTGTTTAGCTCTTCTACCAACTCTCATATCCTAACACATATACTATTTAGATTCGTAGTACCATGCCACGTGGTTTATGTTGCCGCTTGGAATTGAGCCGGCGCCGTCCACTGTAACTAGTGACAGTTTAAACAAATTAGCGTCAGTGTGATGACGTAATCTCATGCATAAACTGTTCGCTGCATGCTTAAAGAAAACGCGGAATATGTAGCGATCGATCCTGCCTAGATGGAGCCAAAGAAAAGAGCACTAGATTAGATACTCGAATGAAAGGCTACCACACAACAAATTGATGATTAACTAATTAATCTCAATAACTAAAAAGATCATTTAATTAGAGTATCTTCCCAGAAGACGGCACCGGTCGACGTGGCCTACACACCCACTAATCCATCGTCAATTAAGATTTCAAAAGGCATACATAAACACGTGTTAACCTTTGTGAAGATATTCCCCTGGATCGATCAGTGACTGCTACCCCAGTTGGAAACACCTTTTAAATTAGTGGCAAGATCATGTTAACGATGATGATTTGCTCATCCAACAACATGGTGGCAGCCGAAGCTTAAGCTATCGTAGCTTCCTCCGTTTTATATTAACAAACATATTATCAAACATTTTGATTTTTTAAAATTAAACCTCTTTATATCAAATTAAAACTAATTTGATGTTGTATATGCTGCTATATTTTTTTAATAAAATTATTTAAATTTTAAAAAGTTTGACTTTATAAAAAATCAAACAAAACGTCTTAAACGGAGTGAATAGTTTTTGTTTTGTTTTGTTTTTTGTTTCTTTCTTTTGAGAGAAGCTAAGTAGTAGTGGCCACAGTTGCTGCACTCGTTGTGTTGCCTTCTTGACCCCCAAACACCACTAGAAAAAGAACGTCTTCATCGAATCATTGACCACCCTGTTGCATGAGTGCACGTGCATTGGGCCCAAACCCTAATAATTGAGGCCCTATAAGATTTGTTCATCGGCTAACCATTTTATCCGTCGTCGTGTACGTGATTTCCACGTCGTTAATTTAGTAGACAGTGAAACGTCCGTCATTTTAGAAAAAAAATATAGAAGAAATTTTAAGTATCGAGAGCATTTTCGATTTGAATTATTGGTTGAATAATTGGATTGTTTAATTAGCTCAATGACGATCAGTTAGCCCGTTGTGTAAGACAACTCGGTGTGAAGCAGATCGCATCACAGCGCGTGTACACCACCGAGAGAGCTAATTAGATGCGTATCAGCTTATCATCGGGTCAAACCTTCACTAAGGCGTTGACCTTTCAGGGGAAGGAACTGAATAATTGCTCACAACACAATGTTCAGAAAACGTGCCATGTTGGAAATCACAGAAGCTGTCCCTGTTGTGCTGCACACATGCCATCGATATGATCAGAAATTAGGCAGGGTAATTACTAATTGCTGGTGCTTTCTATTTAGAGCTTAAGTGTGTCTTGCTAGGTAGAAACTGGTTAGAATTTCCCTATCCTGAGATGTATTCTGCTGATTAGTGTGTTGTTTTCAGAGAAATAAACAGTGACCGGAGACACCTGAAGTCATGAGGTAGTAAACAATTGTGCTAAGTGAAGATTCTGAAAGATGCCAAAAGATAAGGTAAGAATTATACTAATCAAAAGGTTATTTCTTTGGATGTAGTATCAAGGTAGTTCAAGAGGTTCTTTTCAGACAACTTTATCAGAAATTCAGAACCTAAGCATGGTGCCTACATAAGTTAAGAACTGAGATCATTGACCATGTCACACATGGCCTAATCACATAATCAACTGCATCTATGGAGTTGGTTCCCTTGCCAACCTTAGCTACTTTCTGATACACCTTTTACCTTCCAACATGCTAACTTTAGGTTTATTACTGATAAAACACTACTACAATAAGTTGCCCAGAAGAAGATTTCCTGAACCGCTCATGTAGTGGCCGGTTCCCCCCTCATTCATACTGGTATCTTCTCTGAAGCCCCGTCTTTTTTTAATCTACTTCGCCAAATTATTTACACCACCTATGTAAAAATATATTTTCTAAAAAATATTTTACTGTTTAGATCTTTGGTTATAAGCTATTCTCAAAATATTTAATTTATCTTTATAATCAAGTAAATAATATGTGACAATAATTTATTTTAAATTTTGTAGAGGCCGAAAGAGTTTTTAGTACAATTATAACACCGTTATATAATTGAGTGTAATAAAGTTTCTATTATCTTTTTAAAAATTCTATTTTAAACGTGACCTTAGAATTGTGTTAAACACGGCATCAAATCAAGAGAGGCTTCTGGAACCAAGATCAGGGATGCTAATAAAATCAGTTTGACAGGACATGGATAATTGCTCAAAGTGTCTGGCACACAACAACAGGTGTGCCAGAAGCAACAGGGCACTCACTCACTCACTGCATCTGCTTTGCTGAAGAACCACCTTTTGTAGGGTGGTTGGGATTAGAACGCCACTGCAAACGGCCACACCAACATCTCCATGTCTGGTCCCATGGATTAACTCACAAATCCAAACTCATCTTTGCTTGCAGAAAGAAGTTACCGGTCCAAGCCACTGATGTATTGGCTTATTTGGAATGCAGAAAGTATTGCTGTTTCTGAAGAAAAAACTGAACAATTTGAGCCCCATGAAACTCTGCAAAATTTGTCATTGATAAGGATTAGAGTGAAACCACTGATCTTACTCATCAGGCAAGTGTCCATCTTGACAAGACGTCAAGCGAAGCATCTCTTGTTTGGATACTTGCCGTGGAACTGACTCAAAGCAGGAGTATGGAATATTAACTTTTGGTTTCAGAAAAAATTCAGAGTTGTCCCTTGCAGGACAAAGCATGACGATTTTCCAACCTATCTTTATATCTTTCTATTCCAGATTAAATCTGACAAAATATGGTTTGCCGGTCATTTTCGTATCCAATTTACAAGGCCCACAAAAATATTCGCATCAACTTAAGACAAGAAGTTAGTAGCATTCAGAAAACCCAATCTCGATCATCTCTTGGATGATGAACAGAAATGCATGGCACAAAGCATCTCGGTATTATTCAAGCATATCTGAATCATCCCTGCTGAGTCCTAAAGAAGTGCAGGTTCACGTCTCCACGAGAGGATATGCTGCTGCTTTGTTGCTTGACGTAATTTTGTCAGTGGGAGCATGTGGCAATGTATGGACGAACTAAATCATCGAGATAGCGAAGCAAGCAGGAGCACATTGTGGGATTCTTGCTCGCTTTAGCTGGCTTTTTTTTGGATCGGCGACGAGTGCTCAGCTGCCATTTCATCTCCTCCACTTCTCTCTCGCTGGATTTGATGTGTTCTTCGTGTTGCTCCGGTCAGGTGAACCACGACGCTTCGGATTCTCGATCGCCGCCGTCTGCTTTAGACGACACGGGTGTGGCTGCTAGTTTGTTTGGAGCCAGAAGAAGCAGGTGTCACCTCGCGATGAAGAATCGTCAGAGATGTGCGTAGTGGCTGGATGAATATGCAGATCAGGGGCATTTGGTTGTTGGGTTATTTTTGGTCTCCTGAGACGAAAAGATGGAATACTTTCAGACTTTCAGTTTCAGAGAATTTACCTTTTTTGTGTACCTTGAATTATTCTCTGTCGACATGTTATACGTGCTGATTTCATCACGATTAGAATATACTTTCAAATCGATGAAATGAGAGTAATACCAGATGAGATATCATTTGAACTTAATTGTGTCTTGACTCAATTGGTAATGACATACTGAAGTGATCAGCACTTTGCTGCAATTGTGTCTTAACTCTTAAAAAGGGAACAAAAACTCCTCACCCACCAGATTCAATTAGTAGGATTTTATGACCAGTTTGATGATATTAGAGGACTAGACATTAGAAAATAACTTCTAGTAAAATAAAAAAAGAAGTTACTTGAACATGGTGTTACATCAATATATTTGTTTAAAACGTTAAGTACATAGTTTCTGAAAGTGTAGCTACAACCACTCTAGATTGTGCACAAGTTTTTTTAGAGAATTGTCAAAAATTACATATATGTAGAGCATGTTGAAACATATTCACACACAAAAATGATCTAAAATACAACCACCATATTTGTGCTATACAAAACAAACATTTTTCCTAAATACAATCATATGTTTACCTTTAGACAAAACTTTAGGTAAAAATATAATCTAACATGCTCTACATGCATGTATTTTCCTAAAATAAAAAAAATGAATATACAAGTGAAAAATCTAAAGTGGGTGCAGCAACACTAGAATGTGGCGGTAGAACCTCCCAAGTTACAACCTTCCTCAGAAAAGCTCTGATGCAGCCTTAATATGTTTATCATGTGGATAGGTCACTCCAAAAGATGTATCCATGTCAATTAGCAAAGTAAGTTGAATGGTGCATGCTCTGAAGGTGCACCTTTTGTGTTTAGATGAGGAGAGTCATCAGCAAATGGAGCAGTTCCTCCACCACTTCATGCTCAGTTTCTACATAGGACGGCATTACCTTTTAGATAGGGCGTGGTTCTACGTAGGTTGGCATTACCTTTCAGTTAACAGAAGAAATTCGCCGGCTAGTCTCCGCATCAACAGTACACCAAACTACTTTTACTTCAATTTTTTAATTAAAAGATGTACACACAACTACTCCCTCTAAAATTAAATAATCTATCGGTTCTAAATATATTTAGCGCCATTGGTTTTTCCTTAACGTTTTACTATCCATCTTATTAAAAAAGTTAAGTATCATTTATTTTATTATTAAAAGCACACTTATATTTTTGTTTGCATATTTGTGATAATTTTTGAAATCTGACATCATGTTGGTTACATCAAATATTTATGAAATAAGAGAGTATATGATATTATTTATTTCGTTAAACTTTTAAAACTTTTACCATTAGTATCTCTCAAAATATTTGGTTTGGAATAAAAATCATATGAATAATTTTTTCTTTATAAGTATTTTTACAGCTTAGCAAGCAATTTGGACTAATGACTCCTCAAATGAAACATCAGGATGGATGTGTCCATTAGATGGAAAAGTGAGAAGTTAGAGAAGGCAGAGTGTAGCCTTCCCCGGTTGCACTTGGGGCTTCATATAAGGTCAAAAGTTAGGGGAGAGAGAGAGACCAAACCAAGGACAGAGATGTCACACGGTCACTCAACTGCAAAAAGAACTAGCAAAGAGTGGCTGTTGCAGGGCCTCTTGTTATACCATTTTTCTTTTTTAAAGTAAAGTGCACAGGCTAGATTCAGAACTCACGTACAACTTATTAAAATATATTATTTTGATCCAAAATTAACTGCTACGATCCTCTCTAAGATTTAACACGGCACTGACATGTTTACTGCCTCACCTCTTCTCTATCCCCTATCTATAACACATCGGTTTTAAAAATATTTTAATAAAAATTATAGTTTTAAAATTTTAGTTTCTTTTGATTGTACTAAAGATATCAACTAAATCTCTCCTCATCTATGCTCATAACGCTAGAAAATTATAGTCTAAAATTTTTCTCCTAAGCAAATCTCGAATTCAAATTCTAAGTCTCAAATTTTAAAATTTTTAAGTACCTCTAGAATCTTATCCAAAACCTTTTTGAAACTTACTTTCTCTTTCCTTTTCACAACTTTCTCTTTCTTTTTCACAAAATCAAATTTATTCTCAAAATATACAAGTCTTAATGTTAAACCCCTGTGAGTACAAATATCGATTTAGAACTCAAATATCCCTTTAAATCTTTCAAACACCCTTTTTATACCTTCCATATAAATCACCAAAATTCTATTAAGACCATATACCACGTTTAAATTCAAAAACTTTTCAAATTGTCTCAAAATCCTAATCTAAAATCTATAGAAAAAGAAAAAGAAAAAAACTTTTCTCTAGACCTCCATTTCCCTCAGCCTAATCTCTTTCTCATTTCTCTCCCCTTTCCTTCTCTCCGTCGACCCATCTATTACTACACCAACCTAGCACCTTCTTCCCTCTCCACCTCTTCTTCCTTCCCTTCTTAGGCCGCGCCCAAGTCAACCCACGACTATCTTCCCTCTCTCCACCTCCTCGATGGGCCACGACATGCGAGCCAACTCCCTCTCACACCTGTCCGCGTGCTCGCTAGCTGCGTAACATCCCGTAGGCCCTACTAGAGCCACTCAACTATCTCACAACTATCTGCTCTCTTTATCACATATGGTCAGCCCCTCCTTCCTTGCCTTACATGCACGCATGGCACGTGCTCAATGAAATGCTAAGCCGGCCGCCCACATTCGCATTTGTGCATTGCAGCCCCATCATGCCCGAACAACATGGGCCCATCACCGTGAATCATATCGCTGGGCGCTCCGTGTCACGCCAAGTCCTACCCTACTGTCACGAATTCTATCGTTGACCGCATGAATCCACACCGTACCGCACCTACGCCATCGCTCGGCCCTACACCCCTACGTCCCATCATGTCTGGCCTTGCTCGTTGGCCCCGCTGCGCACTGTCTCACCATATCCTACACGCCACAACCTTACCACCCTCCTCCGTCTTTAAAAGCTCTAGTGACCCTTACTCTCTCGTGCTCTCTCTCCTTCTCTCTTCCTTCCCCCTATCCTCCAACTTAAGCCGCCACCAATAAAGCGCGCAACACCGCCAATATCATCGCCATCCACCATCGCTAGTAGGAATATCACCGGTTGCCACCTTTCTAGCAAACCTGTCATCGACACCCTCCTTGGTTCCCACTCGGCTGAACAGAGTAAGAAGAAGGTGATTCCCCCTCTCAGCAATTGATAGCCTAGGCCCACCTTAGCCAATAAGGTAACGATCACATGGCATCCCCGGCCATTATCTTTTTCTTCCCCAGTGATCCGAGTCCACTTGAGCCATAGGCTCAAGACCTCTTTCTATCACTGATAGTAGGCCCTACCTATTAGTTCATAGAGAATATTCTTAGGTATATTCTTTTTTGTTTTTTATAAATTATTTTTCTTTATCTTGAAATTGATTTTAACTTTAAAAATTTACATCTTCTCAACTGTAAGTCCGATTGACTCCGTTTAACTTTTAGATTTTTTTCAAAATTGATATATATATCCTATGTTACTATTATTTATTAATAATAATATTTTTTTTAGGATTTTATTTGGATTTCTCTTGTTTCATGCGTAGTTCGCGAACAGAAATTTCTCACACACAGAATCTAAAGAGTTTCGTGTTGACCTAGAGCAAGACAAGTCACTCTTTTGATAATCATGTTAATCCCACTTTATAAAATTAAATGTTTACAAAGTGCATAATTAGGTATACGTAAAGGGTGCTGATCGTCGTCGATTTGTTTGGCCAACCTATTTGCTAGATTATATACTTTTATTTGAAATTTATTGTCCTAATCTTTATAAGCCATGTTTTATTACCTAAGACTCATATCACTAGTACTGAGACCTCCGGTAATTACTTTTGGTAATTAAAGAACATGTTATTCTAAAATAATAAGATGTTTGGTTGGGATAAATCGATCGTTTTGGAAAAATTGGTTGTGAACTTTTTGAAAACCTGACAATTTATGTTGGTGGTTTACAAAATAAAAAAGTGGTTGCTTTAAAGGAAACCACAGTGTGAAATGGTCACCTGTGTGATAAGGCTTTGCACTCACACGTAAGGACCGATTCTTTTGAGAATTGCACTGAGTATAGTATAGTGTGACCATATAGGTGGTATGAAACGTCTCTGGCTAAGTAACTAATGGGGATCGCTTGTTTGCCAGGAGTTGTGAAATTGTTGTGGTAGCCATGAGAAGTGGTTCTCGTCTTAAGTATGAAAAGTCTAGGACTTACTCGCGACTTGGTCTAAAACCCTTCTAGTTGGCAACTAGTTATCCTAGTTTTGTTTTAAAAAGACCTTGTACCAAGTCTTTACTATTGATAGGTAGCTAAAAAGCCTTGCAGCACGTGGGTAAAGCATATCAAACTGTTTAAACAACTATGCACATGGTCATAGAGAGATGTAAAGTGGTTCTTTTCGTATAGATTTTTTTTGTAAATGGTTGTGAAGTAAAGTTGTGGTTTAAGAACCATTTACAGGGTTAGCCTTTGTAGCTAAAGGCTAACTTATGTGGTTAGAAATAAACTTGTGTAATATAGGAAGTCAGATGGCTTCATAGTAGAGAGTGAGATGATAACCCTAGATTTAAGAGGAAAAACTAATAATAGTAATGTAAAGAAAATAAATTAAATTTTAATGGTATGGTTAATGGGCTGACTAGAGCATAAAGCTCTAGGAGCCATGATTGATGAGATGGGCTGTGGCCATGTAACTGTTGTTGGATAATGATTTGGACAGAGACATATGGTTTTAAAAAAGTAAAAAGAAACTAATAAATGAATGACAATGTGAAAATTGTCGATATGTTGTAGGCACTAGGAGCCTATTTATGCTGATGTCCTTACAAAATGACTCGTGGATTGTGTTAGTTCCTAATTCTCTTATAAACAATAAAGTACACTAAATGGAGTGGCTATATGGCTACTCTCACTTGAGTTTGAGTCTAGGGACTCAATCAAAATAAATGCACACATAGATGTTTTCAATACATAAAATAACAAATGGAATCGTGAAGTAAATCTAATATTTCTTGTTCATATTTTCGTGGCTTACTGAGTATGTATGTATGAGGACATCTTTTTCCTTCAAAAGTTTCAAGGAAGCGATAATGATGGGTAAGGTTTCACCCTAGTTCAAATTGTTGTTTGTGGCTTGGGTACTAGTTGCACTATGTTTCTGCTGCAGCCTCTGTTGCGTTGGTTGTCTTATTGGATTCCTTCTGAAGACATAACATAGTTAAATTATATGTTTATTATTCATTATTATTATTATCTTTGTTATAATATTTTTCTGTTACAGCAGGTACTAGCATCATATCCTAGGACAGACACTAAGCTCATAGTTTGTGAGAGCTAGTTCGTCCTCCTTTTGTGATGTACTCTCAGGCGTCACTATTAGTGATACTAGGGTGGGACACGACAACTCTACTCTCACCAACCTTGGACATCAAGATGGTAGTGTGCGTGGTGAAGGAGGAGTATGGCCTTAAGTACATCTGCTTTTGGCACGCCATCACTAGCTGCTGAGACGGCGTCTACCCCTATCAAGGGAGAGAGAGGGTGGAGGAAGGTGAAAATAGAAAGTGGAAAGAGAAGAGAATGTAGGATATGACACCATATGGAGGATCCAAAAAGTATGGATTGGAATGGTACACTCTTCTTTTTTATATATAATTTAAACCAATCCAACCCCTACATCACCATGTATCCTACCTTACTGTATCATTTTCTTGGTTTTTTTTTTAATCCTTTGCCTGCTGCAGTATGTCAAACTATGCATAACGAACCTATCCTGTGCATTACCTTTTTGTTTACACGATCATCCTAAAGTAAATTCTGAAGTTATGGCTTCCGAATGATCAAGTGTCAAGTCACTTTTGGATAACTGAAAGAAAGCAACAGAGCCTTGCTGTCTCATTATATATATATATAAATAATATATTTTACTTCCTCGAAATATTTTGTTGGAGTACTTAACATGAAAATATGTACCTCCTCTGATATTTTTCTGAAGATTCTATGTGGAAACAGATTTTTGCAAAGCACCAGAGAATCTTTTGCATAACATGCTTGATGTTTTGAGCTGAAAAAACGTCCATGTAAAACTGTGGGAAGTGCTAATAACTCTAAGTTGAGATATGCTGAAAAGCATATCAGCACTGGAACTGCATTTTAACGTACCATCACCCAGAATTGTGGTTCTTGGTGATCCAGTCTCCTTTCTGTCTTTGTATTATTGTACTGCCTGGGTTCACACACCATTGAAACTGTTTCTACTGCAGAGGACAATCTCCATTGAATGTCTTCCCCAGAAAAAAGATAAACATTCTCCACTGAAGTCCATAGGCTCGTCAGCCCTATAGTTGTGGAACAGAATACGGACACGCATTAGCATGCGTTTCATCTGCTGCAGTTGTGCTTGTCTGCTTCATAATGGAGCAAGAAAAGTTGAGAGGGTTCAATGGCGACTCCTGTGGATTACGTCGACAAACAGCAACAACTCCCTGTTCATCTGAACAACCTACACATCCTCACGCAGAGATTTGCTTCTCCTTTTGCTTCTTTTCTCTATCAACAGAATAGGATCACGATGGCCATCATTGATTCTTCCTCCACGTCTCTATGAAAACGATTTGCGTGCAACCTGTTTACAACCTACTGTTCACGGGTCATTTCAAGAACCAGGCAATTGAGCGATGCAGAGAGCAACGTCTCTTTGAGCAAAACTGCAAAAGTTCTGTACTGACACAGTGACATTTATATTACGTTATTACTGCACCACAATGACATCAATCCTCTTCCTCGATTCTGAAACTGATCGCTCTCATCTCACGAAGACCGTCGCTAGAAATGCTGGTAAAAAAGGTGGCCATTTCAAGCTCGGGATCTGCACCCATTTCTGTCAGAAAGTATAGTAACAGAGAAACAGCAGCCGTTTCTTTGCATAAATTGTTGATGTGGTTGCTGTCAGAGAGGGTCCAAGTGCTCCTCCTCCTCGAGCTCCGGACGCCGGTAGGACCAGACGGCTGCCACCGACGTCCACTCGATCCGCCGACGCGTTCGCGCCCGCGGCACGCAGCTACTCACCGCCGCTGCGTTCTCGGCCACAGCAATGTCATGGCCATGAATCGCACTGCAAAAGAAGGAGCGAAAGAACACGCTCAAGCCAGCCCAGGCCACATAGATCGGTGAAGAGAAGGAGGAAGACGGTGACACATTCTTGGACAGCAAAAAAAAAAACTCCATGGACGCCGGAGAACACACACGATCCAGCTAATATAATCCACCAAGATGAGCATCGTACGCTGCCGGTGTACTGGTAGACAGGAATGCATGGCAAATTAGTAGCCTCATATTTGGTACTAGCTCGTCTGCACCAAGCTGGCAACGAACAAGAATGTTCTGAACTCTCGTGAATGCCATGAGAAACCCGACAAATTATCTGAATCACCTGACCAATCGATCGATCAATCGATCTCTCAGTGTATCAGTAACGATCGAGAGCTTCACCCAACCCAGACACAAATGTGGGCTCTGGGAATCTCCCACACATATGGCGGGCCCTTCCTCGGCGGATCATTGAACCCACTAGGAAGTGAATTATTGGCAGAGAGGCGAGACGACGGCCAGTGACCAAAAGGAGTAGCTTTTTTTTTGGATTCTTTTTCTTCGAAACTGAAGCATCGATGAGGGCTGGGAAACGCGCGGCGTTTTCAGTGCACTGTGGTCCGTGGTGGTGGAGGAAGAAACAGAGGAAGAAAGCTCACGGAGATAATGGCGGTTGAATTGCACTCAGCATTTGATCTGCTAGCGTCAACGGCATCACCACCCATGCTGCAGCACTAGCTAGGATGATCCGCTTCAGGTTTTCAACTATATATGATCTGATCGATGATTATGAGTCGGAATCAAGCCGATGATCTCTCGAAGAATATGGGCTTCTATTACAGCCCAATAACTCGGTGTAGTCCTAATCACTCTACCTCGAGTAGGCGGACGGCGACCGTTGGTAGCGGTCGGCAATATATTTGTTCTTTTTTGAGGCCCATTTCTTGTGCGAGCCAGTAGAGCCCAGTAGCCTTGAACAGGCCCACAAATAAAACTTTCTTGGTTTGTTTGGAAATTGGAACATACACTGGAATTTGGAAGAGATTGCCCCGGATGCTTATTACATTTCGCTTTCACTAAGCAGTATGTTTTGCCAGTATATGTTACAGTCATCGCATCACAAAATCAGCCAGCAAAATGTACAGTTCGTGATCGAAACGTAGGCGTGTATGCACAGTAGTTGTACACTTGTAGCTACTCTTGATCCCGAAGCCATCACACGTCGAGCAAACTTGCGAACATTTCATCGGGAAACGTTTTGAAACTGAAGGGTATGTTCCCTCGTCATGTCATTTTAAACGGTGATGAAAAATTTTAGTAAGATAGATTAATATGTAATTAAAATTCGACTTCTATAAATTTTAAAAAATAAATATAACTATATATATATATATGCAAACTGTTCAGAGTTTAATTTGTTGTTTTTTATAATTTATAGAAGTTAAAATTCAACTGGCATATTTATAAAGTGGTATATCTATGTTATTAAATTTAAAAAAAATTCATAACCATTTTACATGCAAGCAACGGGCGAAGCTCTCCTGGTTCGTCCGGCAATGGCGTTCTTGTAGCTCAATAGATACCCCTGCGCACCTGGAACATGATGAAACAAGAACAGGTGAAGATTTTTTTTTTACACGATTAATAGATACGGATTCTTTGCTTCATGGTGGAGTGATGGATCGTGTCTCACCTCGAGTCCGACAAGCGACCGCGTCCGGCTGTAGACGGTGGCGGCGGTGAGAACGGATCTGGTCGACCCGCACTCGCTGTCCTTGAGCGACGCGCTCGACGCGTCGAGCTTTATCACCGGCCACGCGAACTGCGCGCCACGGTGGGCCGCGGCGGAGTGCGACGACGACGACCGCTGCATCTTGGCACCGCCGCTCTTCCGGCGGCTCGGCTGCCGCTCGAGCGCGTCGGTGCGCTGCCGCGGCGCGCTCTGGGACCGGACCTTGGCGCGGGACGACTCCGTGTTGGCCATGTAGCTCGGGCACAGCAGCTCCGACGACGCCAACGCGTGCTGCGGGCTGCTGTACGCCGTCGCAGCGAACGCCAGGTCCTCGAAGTGGCCGCTGTACGCCCTTGGGCTCATCAGCTCCGTCATCGCGGACGGCGCCGGCGAGCAACGCCCGTGGTGGTACTCAACGCCGCAGAACTGCTGCCCCTCTTTCGCCGCAGCGCCTCGCCAAGCCGGCTCGCCGGTGTCCACCTCCACGATCTTGGCGTTCTCCTCACACGACCTGTCCATCTCCTGCTCCAGACACCAAATTCCAACCATCCGCGTCAGGATGTCACCCGTCCCATCTGCTCGCACAAAATTTTGCCGGTGAACTTACGTAGGATCGGCGATGCCTCGGGTGCTGCGGCGACGGCGGCCGCGGCCTGGGCGGCGTCTTGTGGTGTTCGTGGAGCAGGCGCATCCGCTGCGCCTGCGCGCGCAGCTGCGACTGCGCTGTGAGGAGAGCCTGCATGCAGCGGAGCGTGGCGGTCGCCTGCTTCCTCACCAGCTGGCCTCGCACTAGAGCTTGCAGCTTCACGATACCTCGCAGCGCACACAGAGCAGTTCTTGCCTGCATTTCACACGGACGAACGTGCCATGATCTGAACAACACGAGCATAAGATTTTCGTGTCGGAATCAGAGACGGCATCATTACCAGGTAGCCTCTAAAGGTGGCCTGAATCCTGACAGCCGCGGTGTCCTCGACGGCGCTCGCCGGCAGGTGAGCCGCCTTGCGTGAGGACAGCCGGACCACCGCGGCTGCAGCGTGCGCGGCGGCCGCGGTCGCCACGGCGTGCTTCTTCTGATCGAACTCCGACTCCGACGGTGACAGATCAAACCCGGCTTCACAGACCACGCCGTGCGCCGGTGACTCCGCTGCCTTGTCGCCCTGCACCGGGCGCCTGAAGCTCCACCGCTTCTCCTTCGGAGTCTCACGCGGCAAAGCCGCCATTGCCTCGCTCTGCTTCTTGCCACCCTTCTTGCCGCCGGCCAAGAAGCTCCTCAGCCACCTCCCCGCCTTCCCCATTGCTCCTCCCTCCTAACCGATCTCTGCAAACACATACAAAACACTGAATTCACCGCTCAAACCATATCTCAACGAGCAATCTATCATCCATGGTCAGTTCCTACAAAGATGCAAGGATCGAAGCAGAAGCCAACCACCTCCCAGCCTGCTCCAATGCTTCAGTCAACAGCGGCGAGCTGCGTGAGAACAGCCACGTGAAGCTTTCTTGCTACTACCAACTGCTAAGAACATGGCATAGATCCTTCAGAGCGCTGCCCTTTTGGCTGTCAGAATATTTTTAATATCGATCTTGGAGAAGGAAGGAATTATGGGAACTGCTCGTCTGTACACTGCCGGGTCCATGTCTCCAATGGCAATCAATCATGGACTCGTTGGGGCGATCTGATTAACCGTGTGAACTGTAGTGTGCTGTGTGCATGATCTGTGCCCCAGCATTTTTATACGGGATTAGTTGGTTTCTTTCTCCAGGTCCCTAAATTCAAGGAGTAATTTACCCTAAAAATTTGTTCTTTTCTCTTCTCCGTGTTCCCCGCACCTTCGGAGTCTGACACTCGTAAGACTGTCAAAGACTGAATCAACGAGAACGATGATAAAATAAGGATGCAAACAATGCATGCATCCATGGAAATTATTCCATTGGATTGCAGTGGGGTTGCCGGTCGGCATGCGGCCAAAGAATACGCACATGCGTTGGTTCTGACTGTCTGTCTGATATACTATAGTAGTAGCTCTGAAATCAATGCGTGGAACCAGAGTTGCAGCAGGCCCTGATCATATCTGGATTCTGGAGCTAGCTTTAGCTGCCGTCGGAACTACAGGTGGTATGCAGATGCGGCTATCGTTGGCTGGAACAGAGCCGGCGACTGTGACGTCGTAGCAAGCAGAGCAGGAATGCGATGCAGTGCGGCGTACTCTACTGCTGCTGCTGGCTTAGCTGGAGCTCGGGACACCATGATAATCAGTGAGGGTGAAGGCCCCGGCGTGGCTTGGCCGTTTGCTCGCTCGCCTTCAATAACCGCACGGCAAGCAGCGCCGCAGAAGGTTCCTCCCCAGCAGCAGCCAGCAGCTGGCGGCTAGTCCAGGCGTCTGTGCTCGCTCGCTCGCTCGCACCGAAGTTCACCGTTCGTCTCGCCGGCCTTTACAACGATCGGACCCTTGAAGTAGTTTGATACATTCACAGCACAAAAACTGCCCAACTATTTGGGAATTTTTTTATTCTCTAACCTTTTTTAAAAAAATAAATCACTTTCAAGTCATCTTTTTAAAATTATGCTTTTAGCGTGAACAAATAATATGGTCACGCTATAAATAGCAGACTTCAGCGCCTGCCACGCACTTGTTTATGGCGTAGCAAGTGGCAAAAGTAACATGCCACATGGTAAAATCCTCAACACGCTGTGATTTTTTACTAGGATGGCAAAGCTGTTCCAATGGTGTGGGTTCAATCTGAAAATAAGTCTTTTGATGCTTTACTTTTAAAATTGAAATTTAAAAGGTATAAAAAAAATATCTATTTCACTATTTGGAATCTACTATAACTAAATATGAGTCTTCCATAGGGCTTCATTCATCGAAAAACCCATTTTGAGTCATAAAAAGTCTACTCTCCCAACTAGGTGTCAAATTTGATTTTTGTCACTCAATCGTAAAAATAGATATAAGACCTCCCTAAAGTATTGAAATCAAATCAAATCGACTCTCTCGGTTGTTTTAAGAGTGGTTTTGACTCACAAGACACATATGTGGCACATTGTCCTAGTCATTATTTGACAGTAACCTACGTGTCACTTATGTGTAATTATAGTTAGCAAAAAAATAAAAAAAATACATGGCATCTGAAAGTCTAGGTCCTAATGTGTCTTTTGGATGATTAATAAAAAAAGATTAAGAGACTAATACGTTTGATAAAGTGACGAGTAGGCATTAGGTCCTTTTGAAGTTACAAAGTAGACAAAGACAACCTTCGAAGCAAAAGAGTTAAAGTAAAAATAATTTGAATAAAATTTAGAAGATAGAAGTTTAATTTGCCCTAAGATCACAATTGACCGGACAGTCCTATAGATGATGAGTTAGACAGTCTAGGTAAAGGTGATTATTGAGCAATTTGGTGGTTCGGGTTGTCTGAAAGAGGAAAGACAATGTCAAGCCAAATAGTCCAACATGGTGTCAAATAGTCTAGGTGAAGGAGATCATCGACTCACTTGGTTGTAATAGATAGTTCGATGGAGATCAGACAATCTTTAGCTATAGCCTCCGATGTAGCCAACGTGGTCACCAGCCAAGAACTTTGCCAGATCTAGACACAGGCTCATCGTCGCTGTTGCACCTCCTCGAGCTCTGCTAAGGATGACTACTGCTTCGTCGAGCTTCGTAGATGGTAGACTCAAGTGCCGCTAACTAGGGGTGATGTCTGTAAGGGAAGAGGAGGAGAAGTGGTAGGAGGATGCTAGGGAGGCAGGGGTGTGAGGCTAGCAAGGGGAGCATGAGGAGGAGATGAACCGGGCGGACGAGAAAAGGAATGAAAGGATAGAGAAAGAGGGAGAGCTGGGGAAGGAAATGATGACAACGGAATGTGAGGGTGTAACGCCCTAATTTCTAAGTCATTAAAAACTATTTTAATAAAAACCCTACTTTTAAAATTTTCTCTTTATGTGTGAACTAAGGATCTATGTGCTAAAATCTCAATAAAATCCTTCCCTTGAACCTTAGAAATCTCGATCCATTTAAAAATCTCGTGACTCAAATTTTGAAATTCGAATGTCTCTCTCTCTTTATCTGATTTCTCCTTGAATAATTCAAGTCCTAAATACCCTCCTACCATTCTGATAAAAATATCTCCTAGGATCATTTCCTCTGAATCCATGGTTCAAATTTAAAATCTTAAATCCAAATTTTCCTTAAAAACCCTGTCTTAATCGCCTCCCAAAACCTTTCAAAATTCAAACATATTCCCAAAAATATTCAAAATCCCATCTAAAATCATGTTGATTAACTCCTAAGATTTTTAGCTACTCAAACATTAAATTTGATATCAAAGATCCTTTCGAATTCTCCAAATTTTCGTTCCCATCATTTCCAAGAAAATTCTCAATCAATCTCCTTTTCTCCCCTCGACCTAGCTTGCTTACTCCTTTCATTCTTCTCCGCGTGGCCCACAGTCCGTTCCTCCTCCTCTCAGCCTCTCTTCCTCTCCAAGCCTGAACTCCCTCTCCTTTCTCTCCCCGCATAGGTTGACCTAGTTTGTCTCCCTTCCTCTGCACAACCACTAGACCCATGGCCCAGTGTGGTATCACACTCGACGGGCATGTGCATAGGGCCCACCCAGATGACTGTCGTCTTCCTTCTCTTGTTGTCCCCGCTTATCTCTCTTTTCTTGATTTCTCTCACTCTTTGTTTGGAAAGGATGTAGAAGCCCATACATCCTTGCCCTTGACTGCTTGAGCATGTGCGGCACACTCTGATGAACCCAACGGCCTGTCTAGCCAGCAACTCGACGTGAATTGCGCACGGCTACTTGTCGTTTCCTCCCCGATCAAAAAGCCAACGAGATGAGGATATTTTCCCCACTAGCGAGCTTCAAAGTCCAAAGTGTAGGCACGTAGTTCATCATCTCGTTGCATCATCGTTGTCTTTGTCACCCCTCTCCTTGTTGTCCCCACTACTGATGCCGCCCACAACAACCCTAAAACATAGCGCCTCGTCGAGCCATCCACACCAATACCATCACTATAGCCATCACCCATCTCCCTTGTCTTCTTCTATCACTCCTCGTCTATAAATAGCACCAAAGCTTCTGCATATGAACACCAAAAATCAAAGCCAGCTCAACCTCTAATCTCACCGGAGCCACACCACCACCTTTGACCCACACTGTTTCACCTCCTCCAGCCCTCATTTCACAGAACCAATACCACCAACCAGTTCTCGGAGACACCGTGACCTCATTTACCCCTCTTTGACAACAAATCACCACCAGAATCCCAAAGTCCCTAAATCCTACCATCGTTGTCTACCATTACTGTTGCCACCACCTCTATTCCTCGCCACCAATGAGGTTAGTTGCCACCTCCTCTCTCTCTCTCTTTCTCTTCCCGACAAAGAACCACACTCAAGCACAACCACTCTGAACCAAATCGCCACCCAAATGGTTGCCGCCGGCAACGTAACGATCGTACCCATACCACCTGTAGGAAGTGTCGCTGTGTCCTACCATCCTCGATCATCCACCACTTAATTCAAGCCATCCATCTCATTCACCACCCTCCCCTTTACCCTTTGCTACAAACCGCTCCCCTGACGAGCCGCCGTTCATCAGAATACCACCAGCCACTGTTGACCGTCGATCTAGGTTAGGGTCAACTGCCCTGGTCAACAGCCATGTGGCAAGTGACGCGGTTGCCACATTGGATCAACGGGCCAATCCCCGTGCCACAAGGCACAACTGCCACCGGCCATTGGGCCAGCCTATGCAGCCCACTAGGCCTAATAGACCTTGGTCCACCGGCCTTCCCTCTTTGATATCCATGATTTGAGTCCACCGTGCACCCTCCTTCCACTCAATGACCTTTGAACCCTACTTGTTAGTCCGACGAATATTCTCTCGACATATTCTTTTTTCCAATATTCACTAATCTTAATCATTTTCCATAAAATGGTTTAAACTTTAAAATTTCATATTTCCTTATTCGTAACTCTGATTGAACTCATTAAAGTCTCCAATTTTTTTCTGAAATTGAGATCTATTCGATGGCACTAATAATAATAATAATAATAATAATAATTTTATTTTTAGGTTTAATGTGGTTCTCCCTCTTTTGTGCTTAGCTAAGATTTTGAAGGTTTAAGACAAAGTCATCACCCTTTGATTATATTACTTCTAGTTTTTAAATTGTTTTGTTTGTAAAATTACATTGCTAATATGCACAGTAATTTGATCAGCCTCAGTTTGCACCACAAACCAACTGGCCCACCCTATAGCTGCATTCTACCTATAAGTTGTTGATACCCCTATCTCTTATCGCTCCATCTCGTGGTACCTCGGCACCTATGCTCTCAATCATAGGTAACGATGGTCCCATTCAAATCACCCTTATTTGTCGATATAGGAAAAATAAGTTTCTAAACATTTGAAAACCCGACACGTAGTGTCGGTGAATTTGTGAAATAAAATTTGTTTGTAAATATCCATGAGGCAAAGTAATCGCCTTTGTGGTGGTACTTCATATTCACATATAAAGAACAATTCCTTGGGGAATTCCATTAGATCATCTCACAATTTGACCACACAGATGGTATGAGATGCCCCTGACCAAGTAATTAGTGAATCTAGAGTCATTAGATTGTCAATAATTGAGGAGTCGCTAGAATGACAAGAGGGTGATATACCCATGGAAGGGTGCCCTAAGGTGATATAACTACGATCTTAAGTACATAAAGTACATGGTTAAGAAAACCTTGCTAGGTGGCAATGGACTATCTCGTACTTGTTTTGGAAAGGACTTATCATGGACCTCCCTTCACCAGCCATGCATAGCTAACACATGCTGGGTGATGGGAATAAGCTCACGTTGTGTGGTCAAAGCATGCATCCTTTGTAAAGGGTATGAAGTATTTGAACAACTATATCCATAGTTATGGATGAATGTGAGGTGATTCTCCTAGCATAATCTATTTGCCAATGCTTTGCAAAAACGATTTGTGGTATCGAAACCATTACCATAATTGATCTTGGTAACTGATGGATGATCTGATTGGTCTAAAATAGGCCTATTTGACCTGAGATATTAAGTGGAATCATCGATTAGGTTTCTCGAGTTGAAGCAGTGTGCTTTGAGAAGATAAGTGGCTCTAGAAGCCAGAGTTTGAGATATGAGATTGGTTGATGTCCTGAAAATGACGAAAATGAAAAGAAGCTAATAAAAGAGGTTGAAAGTGAAATCTGCTTGAAGGCAAAAGGCTTTGAGCTGGTATGGACGACTGCCATGGTAGTACATTTCATGGATTCAATTAAATAACTAAAATTTACGTTATCTGCTTGAGTTGTTGCAAAGCAACTCACGAGCTAGATTGAGGCAAGAGCCTCTCTCCAACTATTTTGAGATTAACTCATATTTAGTGTTTTGAAAAATATTTTTAAAAGAAAAGGTTTGTGAAATAAATACATGCCTTCTTGTGAAGCTTACATATTCACATTTCCCAATAACTTACTGAGTACATAAGTACTCATTGTTTTTTCCCTCAAGGGAAGTGAAGTTGAAAATTATGGTTTTATTCATAAACCTAAGCTGTTGATTGTGGATTGAGTTATAGTTGTGTCATTGTTTCGCTATTGTATTTATGTTTGAAGGTTGCTTCTTAGAGTTTTACTGAAGCTGCAACTCGTAAAATTGTAATCTGTGCTAAGGATGACAATGATGTACCTTCATTGACCAAGGTACCAGCATTTTGTCTTGCAACTGATACTGACATTGTGGTTCCACAGGGTTTGATTTACGGCGATCTCATGTGACGCACCCTCTCTAGCGCCACTGTAGGTGGTGTCAGGATGGGGTATGATAAAGGGCATTGTCATCAATTGGTTGCCACATGGTGTCATGGCATCCTGCGATGAGGGTCTCCTCTTCTATGCCTTTGACCCACCTAAAGCGAGCATCATCAACTACTTCGGCAATGAGTTCTCTATCATCTCAACTCTTATAGTCGAGCTCTCCATCAAGGCTACTGCCACTAGCCACCGCTGTCCTTGGCAGTGGCGGCGGCCTTGTTCAATATTTTGATGACTCCTCACTGCGGTGGAGGAGGAGAGAAAGGTAAGGAATGTAAAGAAAAGAGACAAGGAGAGGGTGGAAAAGGATGAGTGATGGTAAAGGGTGGGGGGGCTTGGCGTCTATAGTGGTAAGAGAAGGAGGGGCTTAATCGTCCGGTGTGATCTACTTGCGGCACTAAGCCTTGCATCGCACCAAGCTTCCAAATCTCACCATCTTCCTTGAGCTCTACCTTCCCAAGCGCCAAGACTCGAACATCTTCAAAGAAGCTCATCGCTGTCCAGTCACGTCAGGAATGGGAAGGAAGAAAGATGGGAAAGAGGAATGCTATGACAGTGACAATGGAACTCAAGCTTGAGTGGTGGTGCGAGCGTGTGGCCATAGCTTGAACTCGAGTGGTGATGTAGCCGCTTGCCTTGTTTGGGAAAGAAGACATGAGAGAGAAGGAGAGGAAGTGAGGTGATGCCGCTGACATATAGGTCATACTATGTTTTTTATTGTTTTTTATTGGAATGCTACATAAACGCTACGTAGATATATGCAAAATAAAGCCACCATTAAAACCACTTGGAGAGATAAATTATACAGTATTTCAATACTTAAGAGATGTGTTATACCGAATTTTAAAGGCTGAGGGACCAAATTAAACTCGAGAGGGAAGCAAACTTTATATTTTGAGTCGAAAACTTTTTTCGCCGGGCCATTTTGAGTGAAACTTGACCGTTCATATGGCTGCCAGTATGGACATATTAATGGGCTCAGTGGGCCGGAAGCTCATGAACCAGTCAGAAGCCATCGTTCTCACACAGGACACACGCATCCATCTGGTAGCCTCATACTGGTTTCATGTCCAGCTTGCATCGCTTCCTACAGGTGGCAAGACAACTGAATCCGTTCTGTTGCTTTCGCAAACGAAATCATATGGCTCTGGGGACGCGTTTAGCATAGCCAAATTTGACATCAACTGATGAGGATATGCATGTCCTGAATGGCTGAAATCGACAGGAATTCAGGTAGTTTCTTCAGAATAGCAACACGTCAGGCAGGGATACGACGCACTTCGTTCAGCTACTATCTTATTGCTCGTGATCTATGGTTTACTGACGAAGCAAAAGGAAGCTGGCTTTTTTATGGACACGCGAGTAAAGAAGTTGAAGATGAAGAAAGGTCGGTTTGTGAGATCAAACTTCCAAAGAAATCACATTCAGGATTGAAGGATAACTGATCAGATTTTCGAAAGGACATACATAAAAGGTTTCACAAAAAGAGATCGTTCTAGTACCAGTTTGAGTCCATACATCTGTGAAAGAAAGATGCAATGAATGAAGGAAGAAGGTATCGTATGTATTAAATGCTGATCACAGTTGCCGCGTAACCCCAACTAATCCTTAGCTTCAAAAATCAAACCGAACTTGCGCCTAACAGTAAAAGCATCCACACAGGTATGTAGCCCTGGTTGAAACATATATTTTGCGTGGATTATTGAGACATATTTTTTAATTGATTAACATAATAAATTAATATTTTGAGAAAAAAACTTCGTAAATTGCTTAGAATAAGTGGTGTGAACATATTTTTAGAAGATTGGAGCCAATAATCCACGGAAAAAATCTGGAAAAAAAACTGAAAGAAAAGGGTGGAGTGGTAAAATATAGGAATGAGAAAAAAAATCAGTGTAAAACTCAAAAGTCTGCAAAGTTTAGAATTTATGTCGCTTTCTCTAACAATTTTGAACTACTCAAAAAAAATCAATGAATCCAAATTCCAAAAATCCTCACTTTCCAAACATTGCCGAACTGGGGAGTGCAAATCACGGCGCCATCTCGGACGGATCACACATTTGACTATGCCATATTTCGGCTTCTCTGCCCTGCCCGAGTCAATTTCGGAAGCCCTCCATAAAAACTCTCGTCTCTCTCATCGCCTCGCCTACCAAATAACTGCAGAGAGAGAGAGAGAGAGAGACATCTCTCTCCTCGCTTTAAACTCCAGCGAAACAACCGCTCGCTCGCACGCCGCGTAGCCGAGAAGCCAAGGAACAGGCATCGTCAGCTCTGCAGCTAGTGGCGGTGGTGGCGGCCGTCCAAGAAGGAATCAAGAATCGAGAATCGAGAGATGCTCTCGGCGAGGAGACGACTCGCCGGTGGCGGTGACGCCGCCGCCGCCGCCGCCGCTCGCGTGCTGCTCCTCGTCGTGTCGATGACGACCACCAGGGTCACCGTCGCCGACGATTTCTTCTCCCCTCTCAGCCCCCTCCTCGCCCCTGTAATCGGTAAAAGATTCCTTCCCCTCCCGATTCTTGCAGAAAAGGGATGATTTTTCTTGCTGGTTTTTTCTTCAGCTCTTGCAAAGTTGATGTTTTTTTGTGTGATTGGAGTGACTTTTCTTGGTGATTTGGTTCGATGGGAGCAGGCTCGATGTGCAAGACGGTGGGGTGCGGGAAGGGGAACTGCACGGCGACGTCGGGGTTCCCGGGGTACAGGTGCGACTGCGAGCCAGGGTGGACGCAGATGCACGTCGGCGATGACCTCAGGTTCCTGCCCTGCGTCGTCCCCAACTGTAAGGGTTTCAGAGCTCGCCCTCCGCCTCTGCCCTTTGCTGCTCACATGATCTTGTCACATGCTCGGCTTTGTGCGGTTCTAGTCATCAATGTCCAGCTAAAGTACGGTTGTTCTTGTGTCCGTGCATAACTGCAAACCAACCTAACTTTTTCATGGCGAATTGATTAGCCACTTTGATTAGGATATGACAGGCTTGTTTGTGCAATTTTGGGTTTGATTATTGGGCATGATCATTAGTTTCCTTGATGATAATGCGTTTATGGCAATTGCCCTTGGAGTGTGATGTTCACTGTAATTGGTGGGTAGGAGCAACATGCAGAAAAGTGGTAACTTTTAACCGATAGTTAGATTCAAAGTGAAATGACCATCCAATTGTATTTCAGTAGTTGCACTTGTAAGTTATAAGATGCCAATTTCTGAACATTAGAACAAGTGACAACTGAAGTAAGCTGCTTTGATGCTTTATGCAACTTAAACCGATTGGTCAGGGGTACAGTTATGCAGAGACCCTAGCCGTGTGCTGAATGTGCCTTTTTGCAAATATATATGTAGAAATGTATACAGTGTATAAGACTCTCGACATTATAAAGGGAGGTCAGGTCTAACAACCCCCGCAGTCGTAGCGGGAGGGAAACGGACGCAGAGACTGGACCAAAAACTGATGAACAAAGGTATGGGCTGGCCTTTGGTCATTATATCGGCAAACTGATATGCCGATGATACATGAAGCACCCGAACCTGTCCTAATGCGACCTTGTCACGGACAAAATGGATATCGATCTCGATTTGCTTGGTGCGTCGATGATGGACCGGGTTGGTGGTCATGTAAACGGCACTGACATTGTCGCAGTAGACGACGGTCGCGGTGGAGAGGGGTGCACAAAGCTCCTGGAGAAGCTGGCGAATCCAGTAGCACTCGGCAACGGCGTGGGCGACGACGCGGTACTCGGCTTCGGCGCTAGACTGTGACACTGTAGTCTGGTGTTTTGAGGACCAGGATACGAGAGTGTCACCGAGGTAAATGCAGTAGCCGGACGTAGAGCGTCGAGAGTCGTGGCAGCCTGCCCAGTCCGCGTCGGAGTACGCGGTGAGGGAGTTGATGAGGTTGGAGCTAAGATGCAGCCGCTAGAGAGGGTGCCCTTCACGTAGCATAGGATTCGCTTGAGCAGCGCGAGGTGAGGTTCACGTGGAGCGTGCATGAAGAGGCACACTTACTGGACAGCGTACGTGAGGTCGGGCCGGGTGAGGGTGAGGTATTGGAGAGCCCCGGTAAGACTCCGATAGTGAAAGGGATCGGTAACGAGTGCGCCATCGGCAGCGGAGAGTTTGGCTCGACTGTCGACCGGGGTGGCCATGCGGTGAGAATCGGCCATGCCCGCACGCTGGAGGAAGTCGATGGCGTACTGGCGTTGGGAAAGAAAGAGCCCGTGGGAGGAACGGGTGACGGAGATGCCAAGGAAATGGTGGAGAGGACCAAGATCGGTCATGGCGATCTCAGTGGCGAATCAAGCCATGATCTGGTCGAGGAGAGATGTCGAAGACGCTGTAAGGACAATGTCGTCGACATATAGAAGTAGATAGACAGTAGCGGAGCCGATATAGAAAGTGAACAGGGAACTATCGGACGCAGAGGCCACGAAGCCGATGTGCCGAAAGATAGGCAACAAAGCGCTGGTACCAGGCACGAGCGGCTTGTTTGAGGCCATAGAGAGAACGTTGAAGAAAACATACATCGTCGTGACGAGAAGGGTCAACGAAGCCTGGGGGCTGCTGGCAGTAGACCGTTTTCGTCAGGTGGCCGTAAAGAAAAGCGTTCTTCACGTCTAGCTGATGGATCGGCCAGGAACGCGAGGCAGCCAAAGTGAGGACGGCCCGGATGGTGGCGGGTTTGACGGCGGGACTGAAGGTCTCGTCGTAATCGACACTGGGTCGTTGGGAGAAACCCCGGATTACCCAGCGAGCCTTGTGACGGGCAAGGGAGCCATCGGTGTGAAATTTGTGTTTGAAAATCCACTTACCGATCACAATGTTGGCGCCGGGAGGACGGGGGACGAGGCGCCAGGTCTCGTTGTCCATTAGGGCCTTGTACTCGTCGGCCATGGCCGTGCGCCACTAAGGGTCGGCCAGGGCGGAGCGAGATGTTGTCGGGATGGGCGAGATAGAGCTGTGGACGGCGGAGAGCTCGTAGCGCTTAGTGGGATGGAGAGACCCGGTTGGGAGCGGGTGACCATATAAGAGGTGGAGGGAACTGGAGCCGATGGGGGTGCGGGAGTAATGGGAAGAACTGGTCGGGTGGGGGCGTCATCGGCTCTGGGTTGGCGACTGTAGATGAGAGTAAAAGAGAGAACTAGATCGGCCTGAGTCGATGGAGTCTTGTGGGCCGAGTGGTCTGATCGGTCCGATAGAGATGGATCAGCCGATGGGGTGGGGGGAGCCAATGGAAGCTAAGGAGCCGATGGAAGTGGGGTGTCCGATGAAAATGAGACGGTATCGGCTGAAGGATAAACGGTATCGGTATCGGCCAATGGAGGTGGGGCCGATGGGGGTCCAATGGTTGGGACATCAGACCGAATAGTGGTAGGATATATGAAGGGTAAATCCTCAGCAGTGGCCGATGAGGGGGCCGATGGAAGGAACAGTGGAGGAGACATGGTCGGCACGGTGTTGATGAGGAGGAAGTCGAGATCACTAGAGGAGGATCTTGGATGAAGTAGACCGAAGGAAAAACATGTCTCGTCAAAAATGACGTGACGAGAGACGATGGCCCGTCGGGTGGAAAGGTCGAGACATCGCTATCCCTTATGAGAGGAGGGATAGCCGAGGAGAATACAGGCGGTGGAGCAGGGAGCGAGTTTGTGGGAAGCTATGGCGGTGAGGTTTGGGTAGCAGAGGCACCCGAAAACGCGAAGGTGAGAGTAGTCGAGCGCCGTGCGGTAAAGAAGAGCATAGGGAACGTTGTTTTGAACAGAAGAGCATGGACACCGATTGAGAAGATACGTCGTAGTATCCAGAGCTTCTGCCCAATAAGTGGCAGGTAAAGTGGGTGTGAAGTAGGATGGTGCGACTGATGTTGTTGAGGGTGCGAAGGAGGCGCTCGGCTTTGCCGTTCTGAGAAGAGGTGTAGGGGCAGGAGAGCCGGAGATAAATGCCCTGCGAGGTGAGGAAGGTTGTAACGGTACAGTTAACGAATTCCATACCATTATCGGTTTGTAGAGCCTTGATGGGGAGGTTGAACTGAGTGGACACGTATGTGACGAAGTGAGTGAGGTGAGAGGTGACCTCAGATTTGTTGATGAGCGAAAAATTCCAGCAATAGTGTATATAATCGTCAAGTATAACGAGGTAATACTGATTACTGGAGACACTTTTAACTGGAGACGTCCATACATCACAATGTATAAGTTCAAATAGACGCGAGGTACAGGAGAGAGAACTAGAAAAAGGCAGACGCATATGTTTGCCAAGTTGACACGAGTGACAAACTGTGGAGCTGCTGTGGGTACATTGGATGCAGGCGCTGCGACGGAGGGTGGCAACAGCGTCGGGGCCAGGGTGGCCGAGGCGAAGATGCCAAAGGTTGGTGAAGAGGGCGACGCTGGCGTGTGGAGTGGATGACGCAGCGGGAGTGGTGTAGAGGTCTCCGTCACTATTGCAGTGAAGGATCTGTCGTCGGGTTGGGATATCCTTCACAGAGAAACCAGACGCGTCAAATTCAATGGAGCAGTTGTTGTCTCTTGTGAATTGGCGAACAGATATAAGATTGTGAATAAAAGAAGGTACGATAAGAACATTGCGAAGGGGGAGGTTAGTGGTGGATGTAGACAGACGGGAGTCACCTCGGCATTAGACAGGAAGAGAGTGACCATTGCCGATGGTGACAAAGGGGGAGGAAGAGGGGTGACAGGAGCGAAGTATACCGTCCGATGACGCCATGTGTCAAGATGCCTCAGAGTCCAGCACTCAAGGGTGCTGTGGTTGGAGCGTCATCTGGTTGAGGGCAGCGACGAGGCCAGCCTGGTTCCAGGAGGGAACCAACTGGGTGGGTGGGGTCGGTAGCATCGGCTGAGGCAGCAGAACGGGAGCCGATGCCAGGTGAGCCTAGGGATGGGCGCCGAGAACCCTAGGTTGCCAGCTGATAGGGCTGTGTGGCTGGGGCTGGGGTGCCCAGGGATTGTAGCAGAGCCATGGACCCATGGGACCGGCAGGTTGGGCAGGAACCGAGGCAAGTCGTGATTGCATCGGACCCTGCCAGTTCCTGCCCTTGCTTTTCCCGGTGCGGGCTGTGTTGCCATGGCTGGAGCCATGGCCACCAGAGCCGCGGGAGGAAGAGGCAGTGCAGGATGCTCGGCAGCCATTATCAGCTGCGGCAAGAGAGCAGTATGGGCCACTGTCTTCTCATCGTTGGCCAGATGGAGTTCTTTAAAAACAACATGTCATGGGCCCGGGCGAACGATGGAAGAGGTGTGGCGTTGGCGATGTCATCGGCGGTGTTTGAGAAGCGGGGGTTAAAGTCTCGTAGAAGGGCGAGGACGAGTTGAGAGTCGGCCATAAAGTGGCCGACGTCCCGGAGAGCAGCAGTCTTGACCTTGAGGCGCTGACAGTACGAGGAGACAGAGGAGTCTCCTTGTACCATGGAGTGGAACTCGTTGAGGAGGAAGATGGCGCGAGGCTGCTTGTTGGTCAGGAAGATCCGCTCGATGGCCACCTAGAGATTCCGGACAGTGGGGTCGGTATCATCCATGGCGAGGTCGAGGGCAGAGTCGTCGACCGAGCCGAGCAGCCAGCTGCGCACGCAGCACTCGGCGATGTCCCACTGAGGATCATCAGGGCAAGGTGGAGCGGAGCCATCAATATGGGACTGGAGGCCGAATTTTTCATAGAGCGATTTGAAAAAGAAAACCCACTTGGAATAATTGGCATTAAGGTCAAGAGAGATAGGAACGTGAGATTTCACGTTCACAGCAGCGTAAGGAGGGGAGAAGATCGGCGAGGTGGTGCCCAAGGTGTGGTTTGAGGCACTGAGGGCCGGAGCAGACTCGGCGACTGAGAGAGTGCCGGAGCTGAGGGCGGACTCGGTGGCCATGACGGGAGAACGAGAGCAAATAGCCGATGGGAGGGAGAAGCCGATGAGAGGACGAATCGGCCGATCAAGGATGTGAGAACCCGATGGGGAGTAGGCCGGCCAGCCAATGAGGAGTGGTTGGCCGATGGAGAGTAGGCAGCAGAGTAGGTGAGGAAAAAGGTGGTGGCAGAGTGGGTGGGTCAGAGAGAGTTGGGTTACGGACGTGCGAAGATTCATGTCCGTGGACTCGTGGAGGCCAAGAAGTGAGACGGATGAGAAAAAGGCGGGGAGTGGCTGGACGCGAAGAGAATATGTTCGCGTCTGGGAGGCAGGGATTCGTGGACACGTGGACACGTTTGACTAGCTCGAACGTGAGAGAAGAAAGTTCGCATCCGAGAGCCGTTGAGCGTGTCGGAAAAGGCGAGAACCGAGAGAGGGTTCCAGCCGATGGAGAGCTAGACAAGTCCAGCCGATGGGAGGGCGGACGAGTTCAGTCGATGGAGGCGACGAGCGCAGAGGTGCGCCGGCGTCAGAGAAGGAGAGATGCACGAAGCAAGAAGAAGAATAGAGACGGGTGCGAGGCGAGACGAGGAGGCGGATCGAGACCGTCGCCTAGTCGCGCGGAGGTGAGACGGAGAAAAGAAGGTGACTGCGGGAGAGACGGAGAGAAGAAGAAACGGAGGCAAGAGAGCAAGGAGAGTACCAGGAAGAGGGTCGGCGATAGGAAGAAGACGTCGACGATGAGGAGGAAATGATCGGCTCGTCGGAGGAAGAAGCTGGCGTGCTAGAAATATCTAGACTCGCTCTGATATCATATAGAAATGTGTATAGGGACTAAGACCCCTAAGATTATAAAGGGGTCGGGTCTATATATATATACAGTGGTCAATCTAACAATATATATATATATATATATATATATATTTTTTGTACGTATAGTCACACAAGAACTTTAATGGACTAACCAGATGCAGATGTAATGAATTTCAATTTCTTGAGTCTGTTTGCTGTCCAGGTCGGCAAAAAAAAAGTTTGTTTGCTCTCTCTTTTATTAAGACAACAAGTTATCATAATTTCAACATGCGTCTCCATCAGACTGGAAAAGGCTAGATTTCTTAAGAATGCTAATGCCTTTGTGTCATCTTCAAAGACTATTTTTTTGAATCAGCAGCGTCATCTTAAGAGTTCCTGTTTGTTTCATACATTAGAATGCATTCTAGTGATTATTAAACAATATTCATAACATATCCACGACCTATCGATATCCTTTAAACAGCATGTTTACTAATGTTATATGGCCCATATCAGCTTACATACTGAAATAATTTTATTTCCTTGCAGGTTCCATCGATCGTGCATGTTCAAACGTTACTGCACCAGCACCGGCGCCTTTACCATCGCCCAAAAATTTCTCCCTGTCAACAGACTGTAAGTACTGCAACTTGCTGTTTTTTAAATTTTCCTTTTAAAAATTATTCTGGAGAATTTTTTACAACATACCATTTTCATTTCATCTGTGTTCTGTTCATCAATTTCAACACTGCTTGTATAATTTTATATGCACAGCCTGTCAATTAGCTTATTGCGGTTCGGGTGGCACATGCAAGAATGGGACAGATCTCAGCTACCACTGCGAGTGCAATGAGGGTTTCAGTAACCTTCTGAACATCGTCACATTGCCATGTTTTCAGAATTGTAAGATCAAAGGACACAAACTACTTGTCCATGATCCATTTGTACAGAAAGTCCGTGCAACACATTCCCTGACTAGTATCATCGTTTCAGGTTCAATTGGTGCGGATTGTGCAAGCATCGGGCTCCTTCCATCCAACTCTTCCAATTCTCCTGCGCCACCGGGCTCTGCTGGCATATCTAACAATGGCAATACACTTGCATTTGGTATAAGTTTTTTTTCCAGATGAGATTATTGGGCATGTTCTCCGTTTGCTTCATGAAATTATTCAGAAAATTATTCGTTTATTAACTGTCCGAATTTTGCAGGACCAATTTCACATCAAATTCTACTTCCATTGGTATTGTTGGGCTCGCTGGTCGTGTGTCAGGCTATATAGATAGAGACTGGAGCATAGTACATTAGCACAGATGGTTTCTACCAAGGACAGGATAGAGCAGTTAGCCTGTTAGAGACGTATTCCATTTGGGATGTTTGTCATGCAGTGTGCACATTTTGGTTATTTTTATCTGTGTGAGATTTGATCATTGGTGTGAATCAAATCTGTAGGGTCTTTGGTCTTTTTATCAAATGATCATACAATCCAGTTGTAATGGGCAAGTTATTGTCTTGAGAGGTATCAGCCACTATTGGGCCAAAAGTACTACAAGTACATGGGCCTCCTCCACCGAAAATAAAACCTCAAGTATAATGGGCTGGTCACCTACTCACCTAGTCACCATGAATGGCTTCATTGTTGTCGGCCTATATAGCTTCTTGCTATTTGGGCCATTAAGTTTATCTAGAGTGCATCCGCGTAATGTTCCTTAGCTTTTTTTTGTTTCTGTTCAGCAGAAGTTTCCTACTAGGTCATTACTCCAAGATAGTAGTTGTACTAGTACAGTAGTACATACTACTAGCATGAAAACATTGAATGACTGACCGAAACTTCACTTGGGAGATGAAGACATGTAAACAAGGAACTCAAAACAACAGCATGGAAAAGAAACAACATGGTAGCAGGGGTCCTGAAGATGATGCGATTGCAAGGCAGTAGTATAATAATATTGTGTGTATAGAGAGATCATAAAATGGACCGGACATCAGAGTCCAGAACAACCCTGATGCAGACGACGCAGGTCACGCAACGGCTGCAGGCAATATTCAGCTCCGGGAGCACCAGGTTATGGGTGTTTTCAGAGAAATGTCTCGCTGTCTCGCTCTCTCTGAATTTGTAGCAAGCTTCCGTCTTTTAGAAAACTGGAATAGTAGCTAACACAGGAGTAAACAAGACATAGGGGTAAATAGAAACAGAAACAGTAGTTAACACAGGAGTAAAAAAAAGCATATGTTGCCATGTCGAAATCAAAATACTAATAGTTAGCACAGGATTAAACAGGCTTTCTCTGTTTATAAATAATTGTCAGTTTTAGCTTTCGGCTATACTATTTGTCCAGCAATATTTTCTGAATAATCTTACTATTTTAGCTATAAAATTATATCATTAGATTTGTAATCCAAAATACTTTACTAATTTCTTACTACATTCAAATCTATTCACTTTGACATTGGTTAAGAAATAAAGGTCAGAATTTATCTAGCTCCAGCCAAAACCGATAGGTATCAGTAAACACGGAGGGATCAATAATTAACATTAACACCGTTCTGTCAATGTTATCACCAGTATCCAGTACTCCAGTGTGGTTGCTTGCACCGATCCACTAGGTTAAATCATGTAGGGAGATTTCATTTTTACAGAGTACAGCTGGCAACTGAAACAAAAGAGTTGTTGAGTCGTTCAGCGAATCGCTCGTCCTTTGCCTCCCAGTTACAGAAATTCTCTTGTGCATCCACACCCACACATGTGCAATTTTTCCATCTCTGTGTTCTCTTCTTGATACAGTAGAAGGTAGCATCGCTCCTTTTCCTGTTCTGCATGTTCATCACTTGTTTCTGCAGAGGCAAGTAAAAAAGGGTACCTTGCAACCTCACTCCCAAGAATACTGTTAAAAAAACAAACAGCTGTGAATCTTTCGCAGGGAAGCAGGTGAACTGTGCAAAGACAAACATGCCCTTTTCGTTTTGAGAAAAATCAGGGAGAGAAAGAAACCCTTCTTCTAATATTTTGATCATCTTTCGCTGTTCATCTGAAAATGCATTTTTTTCAAGATTGAAGATGTATCTTTCGATGTTCCAACTAAACAACAAAATTTTCAGTTACGCGACAGATGAGAGGCATTGAATAATTGCCCCCTGATAAATTGGAGCATCCCCACATTACTTCAAAGATGTTGTAAGCTTTCTGGTGTCGTAATCTGTAACCCTTTTTAGGACTATTTGTACCTTCTCTGGCCACCGTCATGGTAGGCTTTAAAAAATGTTCAAGGACATGGCTCGTTGTCAATCACTGACAAGAGCTAGTAATATTCCCAGGAAAAAATTTCACACAACAGCTGACCAGGATATTACTGGAGTAAAAATACAAATATCCAGGTTCATTTCAATTTTGAAGTTGTCCCACGCAAATGTTCAGAGACAAACCTTTCAAGAAAAAAAATAAAAAATATTCAGAGAGAAGAAAGCCACCATTTTTGCAGTTACTACTCCAAAAAGGTGCCTCCTCTCCTCATCTTGCGTGCGAGAATGACACGAAATGCCGCCTTCTTCTGCGAAAGATTATAATGAAACGATGATTGAACTACTCTACCAATACATAGACCTGCAGATAAGCCCAGCTAAAATGCAGAAGAAAATGAGTATTCTGAACATACAAGGACATGAAATGGGGAATGCCAAAATATTCAGGCTTCCCTCTCTAGTGAACTTATGATGATTTGACGTGAGTAAAGCAGCAGCAGCAGCAGCAGTAACATAAATTAGTGCCACCAGCCGAGGTGAACTCTGCTACCATAGATCATTGTTCCTTGACATTTGTATAGAACTCACAGAGGCATGCTTTTTTTTTTCTTTCTTGTTTCTTGTTCCTGAAAGAAAGCTGAGGTGCAATCCTGTTGCTCTACAACCCTCTCGTATCCAAGCTACTGTTCTTTTTCTGATCTTTTGGGGTTAGGTCTAGCTCCTTTCTTGTGGATTTCTGCGCTCTGATATACTCCTACAGTTCATCTCTCCTGCAGAACACATGCTCTATGCCCTGTCTTGTTGTGGCAGTTGTAATTTGTGTGCGCTCAAAAAGTTTAAGTTAGTGCTAATGTGACAAGGATATTGCTGTGAACTCTGCTTGCATGGGTTCACTAGCCACAAGAAGACTGACATGCATCAGAGCTGAAGATAGAAGTAAGATAAGTTTATTGTTCATCAACTGCAAGATGTTTATATAACAAGAACTGAACAGAGCAAAACGATGATGTGTGAAGCTACGAGCAATTAAAAAGTTCATGGCAACGATGGAACAAATTAGCAGAGAAATAGCTCCCCAAAAAACGGAAGGCAAGAACAAACAACAGAAAACAAATAAAAGGAGAGAGGAAGAGAAGAAACAAAATGGCAGCATCAACATCTCTCGCCCTCGTTCGCTCCCTCTTTACGAACAACAAACAAAGCATCTACTTACGAGCATTACGACGCTCGTTTCAATCTCCAAGAACTCAACAATGCTGTTACATACATCAATTAACCCGTCGAAGTCTCTCCATGGTCGATTTCTTCCCCTCAGAATCCTGCCTGTTTGTTGGCTGCGTAAGTTAGCATTGTTCAAGCCTCTCACTGTAGATAGCAGCTAGCTACCCACCTTGTCCATGCAACAATAGCGACGCAGCCGGCAAGAGCTAGCCAGGCAGGCAGCTTCAGCAGCAATGGAGTGGTGAACGACGCATATGTGCATGCGGGATTGAATGGCGCGACGTCAGGGCATGAAGAGCTTGTCGCCGCACTTGCAGCGCCAGGCCTCCGGGTAGTACTCGAGCGGGAAGCTCCGGCCGGGCTGGATGGCCACGTGCACCGGCTGGCAGGGGTGGCAGCCCCCGCAACTGCTCCGGCACGTCGGCGGCGACGAACCCGGCCCCACCAGCCTTCTCCTTCCCCACGCCGCCGATTCCCAGCCGGAGTGGTAGTACGCCTCCTCCGCTCCTGCACCGCCGCCGCTCGCCGAACTGCACGCCCCTGCAAACATGGCAGCGCGTAAGCGAACGCGTGAGAAATAGCCTGTAATTTATAGAAACCCGACAACGAGGGCCGGTCACACCGGCGGTGTGCGTGGCGCGCCTGTACGTGTTACCATACCGAGAGAAGCTGCGAGGAGGAAGAAGAGGAGGAGGAGCGGCAAGAAGGCGGACGAGATGGTCCGTCTGCGGCGGCCGCGACTCGCCCAGCCCATGGACGTACGTGCGCGAGATCTCGAAGGTTGAAGACGATAGAGGAGGCAAAGCTACTACTAGTAGCTAGAGCGAGCGAGCGGCTTGCGGGACTCAGCTCAGCTCAGCTCGCAAGACAAATGGGCCGCGCTGTGCACGCTGGCTGACCTGCCGAGCGCAAGCAGAAAGAAAGAGGACACGACGCAGCTACTAGTATGCACGGCGGGCGGCGGATTGCGAGGGTAGCGTGCGGTTTGCGAGGCGGCCGGCGGGGTGGACGGCTTCGTGGCTACTCCCATTTGGGGGGGGGGGGGGGGGGCGGTTCTACTAGGGTACGGAAACTTCTAACATTACCGATACTGTTTTTATAAAAAATAATAATATAAATATGATATCCTTTTTATCAATTTCGTTTTTAATTTTTTTTTTCTAATTCTTGTCGACGCTACATTAAAGTCACCGCCGCTAAATAGTTAATTGATAAATATAAAAAAGTTCGACCCTTTTCTACTATTTTTATAAAAATAATATAAAAACAATACCATTCCTAAACGTTTTTATCTCTGGTTCCTATGATCGGGGCAATGCTGGAAGCGGGGCGGCACGCAGAAGTCTGCGTGGTGGGGGCCGCCACGACCAGCCTCGTGATTCGTGCGGGGCCGGGGCCTGGCACGGTGCCGCGGGCCGTGCACCGTCTGATCGTCGATCGGGTTCGTACGCGCGGCGTCCCGTGGCCGGCCGGGGCTCCCTCCCTGCAACGACGAAGAGATCGGTCAATGGTGGTGCGGTGCCAGCGAAAGGAAATTCATGGTGCTCGATCGTACTACTCGTCCGTAGCACGTACAGCATCGATCGATCCATCCCCTCTCTGCGGCGGCGGCCCGGAATCCTGGACGACACAGGAGGAGGACGGCGCCTCGGCACGAGCCGCCTCGGCGATCACGGGTGCCGCGCGCGGTCACGCGCCGCCGGCGACGAGCCGGCCGCGGCTACGGGCTTTTGACTGCTTCCGCGACGGTTCACTCCGAATACTCGTTGCACCTTGGGTTGCCATTTGCCGATGCCAATAGCCCAATACAGAGTTGGGTTGCGTCGTTGCGAGTTTGGAACCGTAACGTGACGATCGATCGCCCGCTCGAACAGTTCTGCCGTGCTCTACAAAAGCTCGTCGTCGCCTCACTGCTGCTCGTGCTCCAACAGTTTTGGATCTGCCACTGACATGCATTTTCTAGGCTACCTAGATTCCTCCTACTAGCTGCAAGGGGCGTCACATCAGATACGTCAATCCTTCATGCGCTGCTCCTAGTAGTAGCTCGCTTTCTCCTCGATAATTCCATCAATTAGAGGGCCAAGTACACGCTTGGTACCACATAGCTCTGACAATTTTGTTCTTAAACACCTACTCCTACCGATAACTTTGGTGTTGCTTTTGTAAAGATGAAAAACAGTGCTTATATACACAGAATGTCCTGGATGCAGATGCATTCACGGTCTCCGGACGTTAGACATTTTTCAATTCTCCGGCACATATTGCTTACTCCATCAACTATAATAATATATTACTATATATATATATAAATTTATTCTCCACTTTAACAAATCATCTACTTTTTTAAACTCAAATAAATTAATTGCAAAAAAAATAAAGTCTAATGTAAAAAAATGGTGTTATTTTGGGTGGAGAAAATAGGAGTTCGGATCCGATTTCAAGATTGGTGACCTGGCTGGATGTGATAGCCGGATCTGCCCCGGAATCCAAGCAGATAACGAGACATCACCCGGAGATCGACGCATATGTCAAGGGCAAGTTTCGCAATCCACACGGTAGAAACGTTGCATGGATGGGTGGAAGGTGGTCACGGTGCCATCACGTACGGCATCACCCGACACATGATCACGGGAGCCATCAAATCAACGGCCTTGAAGTGCCTTAACAACTCGTCAGTACTATTTGCACTAGTAGTCCAGTAGTATCAGTACCACATCTAAAGCAACGATCTGTCCTAAGAAAAAAAAAAGGCCAGGCCATATCGATCGAAAAACAACGTAGTCCCATGTGCACGATAGTGACGAAGGAGAGGCAAAAGCTAATAGCAACGAGATCATTGAATCACATGTCGTGTATTCGTGTCGATTAGTTTGTTTCGTCGTTGATGGTGAAAACGGGGCATGGATCCTCCTAGCTGATGAGAGCTCAGTCCAATGCGATTTGCTCCCGGTTTTGAACAAAAGAAGGGTCAGAGACCATGGTGACATATCAGGATCGCTGTCCCCAGTACTCCTAGCTTGGCCTGTTGCTAGCTGAAAACTAGTGATTAACGTGCATTGTGATGCTGAGAGCTTAACTAGTGAAGAATTAACTGGCAATGAAGCTGTCTCTACAAACTAATCCCCTGTTTTGATAATTCCTCTAGAAAATAACACGGTCTTTAAAATTTATCTTTAATTATAAATTTCTATTATAAAATATATAAAATAAATAAATAAATGTTTGTTTTTATTAAAATACCTTTTAGACTAATGGTCTAAGTGTCTTCAAACTAAAATTTTTAAATTTATTAATAGTTAAAGTTTTAAAAGTTTGACTTCAGTATTATTTAAAATGATAGGACTTATGCAACTACAGTTAGTACAAGTAAACAATATATTTTTATATCAATCTAAAAGTTTTGTTTGAGAGCTTTTGATTCAACCAAAAGATATTCACCCCAGTCATAAAATATTTGATGTATAAAATAAGATCCAGTCAAAATATTAATAAGTTCTTGAAAGCTTAGTTTTTAAAAAGTTGGAATGAATAGATTTGCCTGGAAAAATTAATAGCATAACCTCATTAGATTTTGTAGAATTGTTCTACTTTATAAATGAATGAAGGTTTCAAAGATGACTTGAATATTTTTTAAATGTCAAATGCTTATGACCACATGAAAACGCATAGCAAGTTCTCCAAGCAAACTGAAATGACCGAGGGCACCGAATGCTAGCTGTATATACTCACTCCCACTCCATATCTTTGTATAATAGACCCTAGAAATGTGGCTTATTTCTTTGTACAAGTAACCCCTAGGACTAAAGGTTATGTGAGATTTAAACGGTACAAATGAAATCATTTTAGGATATATATTTTTAATCATTTTTAGTTTTAAAAATGAATCATCCAAAAACATTTTTCTACATCATTTTAATTGACATGGTAGAATAAAGATGTTATGACAGTAAAAAAAATAAATGACGTGTGGCATGACGGGAACTATAGCGTAACTGTTCATAGTGTGTCATTGTTGGTCTTAATGTCAATGGCATGACAAAAGATTTTTATATTTTTTAATAAAGATTTTAATGGGCCTATTTTTAAAATAAAAAAAATAAAGAGGCTCAAAATATAAAAAATTCTTTGGGGGTACTGTAGACACAACTGGATGCCGGCAATTGGATCCCATCGGGGCAAGCTGTCACATCGGAATGACCAAAAGCGACCGAGCAGCTGGCCCGTGCATGTGGCGCGCGGCCTAGTAAGAAAAAGAAAAGAAAATGTTCTCGTTCATTCAAGCGACCATGTCAAGCACGCGTGTGCCACCTGACCGCGTCGCACGTACACTACCACGACCACCCGGCTCGGCTCCTCCCGTCCGTCCGGTGCACGAGGCTGGGCGTGGAATGGGCCCATTTGCCCCCGCATGGGAGCCCTATAACCTAGGCTCGATTGATGGAACAGTACCCCTACGAGTCGTAGGCTACGACCCCCCGATTTGACTGCTCCCTGGGCCCCGCGTCACCCGCGAGCATGCGTGCATGCACGCACTGGTGCACCAGCTACCGCCTACGTGCGTGGAACCCCACCATGCACCACACGCACTGTACTGCGAACTACTTCTACCACCCAATGAACGTACATACGGAGTATAGTATAGGGCGTGAAATCGTCACAGCCTGAATCCGAGACAATCACAAAACGTGTTTTTTTGCAATGCAAAGTAAAGGGAGTGTATCTGTCACGTTGTCACTCATTCCACGCTCTTTTTTTTTTTGCATGGGTGCATCGATCTGCACGCCAGCAACGTCTCGTGCAGACACGTTCCACCCCAAAACGCAGTGATTGATAGACCCTGGCTCAGGGCTTCAGGTTGAGGGGGTAGCAGTGGTGTAGCGAGCGGCAGGTTAGTTAGTACGGGTAAGGTGGAATGGATATCCGCGCGCGGGGTAAGGGGAGGAAAGGTGTGTGGGGAGCAAGAGAGGGTGGCTACACATTCCCGTGAAAAAGGAGGACGGACAGCCACACGTGCAAACCCACACGGGAGATCTGTCTCTCGCAGGCCTGACACTCCCTTGACTGGTGGAGTAGCACTCCTACCCATAGTCTCGCCTACTGGTTGATTTCTGATTTACTGTCACATGTATCCACGTCTGTATTAGCACCGTAGGGTTTGGTGACTCCTACCAATACGTCTACCGGCGCATGCAGTAGCTAGCATGGAGTTGCACTGTAGCAGATGGTTTTCCGTGGCGTGCTGTTTGTGTCTGCTTGATCTAAATCCACGCCGCTTTGTACACGCTAATCCCATGCTCCGCAAAGTTGAAAACGGCCCAGCTTTATGAGGTTTTCCTCGTCTTGGAATGGTCATCTGAGACAAGCATGGCAGGCATGGCTCCAATGCAGCCCATCTTACCTTCGCCGATCTGGGGTGGGGAAGAAGGAAGGAAGCAAAGCACGAGCAGGAGCAGCGCCCACCGGCGAGCCATGGACCGGTCGGTCAAACATAAGAATTATTTTCCCTTCTTTTCAAGTGGCCCCACCAAGCGGTGACACGTGGCGACATGCCATTGGTTCAACCGCGTGCGTGGGTCCTGCTCCTCTCGCTGACCCGTTGACCACACCGCCCGTTCGATCTCGACCCGATCGAAGCGTGGCTTTGGCTGGCTCGGGTCGGATTATTGGCCGCGCCCGACCGTTCGGTCGGTGTCCGTATTGACCGGCCCGAGCGTGCGGTCGCGGGGAGGGACCCACCGTCCTGCGTGGGAGGGGGAGAGGGAATCCTATCCCCGACACGTGGGCCCGTCATGTGGTCGTTGCCGTCACCTCGGCATGGGGTGCACGAGGGGGTCCTGCGAAATCACCGTCCCTCTCACCCCACACGCTGACACGCGCACGTACGCAGCCGTCACATGTGGTCCCCGCTCGTCAGGATCCTGGCCTTTTCACTTCACGTACATTTCAGATAGTGATTAGTGCTCCTTCCTCACTCCTTATAATATAAAAATATATACAGGATTAAATATATTCTAATACTATAAATCCCATTTGTTACTCTCTTCGTCCCATAATATAACAGTCTAATACTAAATTATACACATTCAGATACTAAAATTTACTTAATCCAGTACTAGATTTTTATATTGTAGGGGCAGATGTAGTACTCCTTTATTAGTGGTAGTAGTACTCTAGAAATGGTAAAGTTTATTTCACGAGTATAACCATTTGTTTATCATGTGATATGATATTTATGAAAGTGCATCTAGATCTTGATCTTGTAGTGGATTTTATATGATAGATGATAAAAAAAATTAGTTGATTAATGTGTTAAATAAATAAAAAACACGAGTTAGTCCTTAAAAAATTAAATTGATGAAAAAAACTCCTATCATGAAAAAAGACATAAAAAAGACTCGACGTTGTGCTTTAAATATATTTTATTTTTCTTATATAATAGGATTGCCGTATCATCAACAGATGTACAAATATTAACCCGATGTCCAAAACAAGTGCCCAATTAGGTCACTTTGATTTTCTTAAGTAAACACTTGCACTAGATCTATATCTGAATTTTGGTTTTTCTCTATAAAGACCTCTAGATATTTTGCCTAGTCAACACATATTTTTGGATAAGTTTGTCTACTTAACGGTAAAAATGGACCATGAAAGATCAAGTCACCTTGTATTATAGAAATTTTTAAAGATTAATGACAACATATGTTGGGACTAACTATTTCCATAAGTTGGATTGATTATGTTGAGTTCTAACATCAATATAATGATATTAATTGATATATTGGTGAAGAGAAAATATTAAAAATGTGGAGAGCGAAGTGATTTTTTTATAGCAAAATGATGAAGGTCAAGCATTGTTCGGCCACGATGGACCATGCAGTGGTAAAGAGCAAGCGTATGATTTGGCAGTGATGGACCAATACGGTGGTGAAGACGAGTGAAAACTTTGCGTCGATGGACCGTGCAACACCATGAAAATTACGGAAGATCCTCGTCAACCATTTGAAGATCAAGGCAATGGAGTGCTGAACAATGGTATAAGTGATTTGGTACTAATATGTTTAATCAGATGTAGGTAAATAGTTCCAATACTAAAATGGAGTTGACGTTGGCAACCCTCCAGGTAAATCAAGAATATGACATGAAGGTGTTCCATTTGCTTTTGAGTATATGAATGACGTACTATTGAGAGTATCCAACATTGATATATTTATTTATATCTCGGTGTTCAAAGAGAATCTTCTAATTGCTTTATTGAGAGAAATATAAGCCTTAACCTATTCTCTAAGAGGTTTTAGAGTTTTTTATTAATTGGGTTGGGTAGCCCTCTTAATAAGCTTTCTATAGAGTATAAGATTGTTGAAAATGAACATCGGAGTAAAGAGTTATGATCGTTTTTATAGAGTGCTATTAGGGAGTAGCTCATACTCTGGACTTTTAGGTCGAATACTCCAGACTAACCTTGCTGGTCAAACAGAGAAGCTTGTCTAGAGTCTCCAGTGGTTTTGGCCGGATACTTCAGACTTTGAATATGTGAGTGGCGACTAGTTTTAAGGGGCTTGGGTATTTAAACCCCTCTACCCCCTCCATCCTTTGATGATGTTTTTAAGGCTAACTTTTGACAATAGTAGACTTATCCAAAGCCAAATAGCCCCTTTCAAATTTGAAGACTCTTAAGTATTTAAACTCAGCGAAAGAAAACCAAAATATATGGACTTACTATTTAGATACTTCGAACGAAACTCTTTGCCTGACAAAGAGGCTCATCCGAATACTCCGACCATTTTGACCGGATACTATTGAGGAACTTCGTCCGGGTACTTTAGCTATTTTGATCGGATACTCTAGAGAAACTTCGTCCGGATACTCCAGCCATTTTGACTGGGCACTCCGGAGGTCTTCATCCGAATACTATGACCCTTTAGTCTAGATATTCCGGAGGAGAATTTTATTTCGCTGCATGTGTTTTTGAGGAACGCCTATTCACCATCTCTATGCGGCATCAAGGTCCTTTAATTTGGTATCAGAGCCTGAAATACTAATAGGTTTCATCGCTTGGATGGAAGATGTCTGGGGATGGAGAGAAGAACACAATGAGTTCGATGCTCGATAATCAAGGTGAACTATTCCAAGAACTTCTCAAGCTAGGTGTTTGAAATTATTCATCTTGAAGTATTCACATGCTTGATGTGTTTAGAACCATGGGTTCTCAAATAGAGCGAGTTGTAGATATGAGTATTTTTTCTCCAAGTGATAGAATGTTATCATTTGAAGAGGAAGAGAAAAGCATACATCTTAACGCTCAAGCTACTAAAATTTTATTTAGTACTTTGAGTGAAGATGTGTTCGAATCCATTATGTCGCTCAAGGATGTTCATCTTATTTGGACCACACTCAAGAAGAGATATGGCAAATCCAAATATGATGAAGTAGAGCTCATAATAGAAGAACCACTTAAGGAGTACTCAACTTCATCAACAATTTGAATGGTCTCAAGTGACTCTATGAAATCAAGATGGCCATTCCATGTCCACCTCCTTATCGACAAATGATTACATTTAAGATAATAGATTGGAGAGTAAGTTCAATGTGGATATGTGGAACTAATCTTTTGAAGGAATAATAAGTATATGGGCACGAATGGCCAAATGAAAAATCCACTTGTCTAAGATGCTTACTTACTCACTTTGATGAACATGCACGTCTCAAGCCAAAAGCATCATTAAAGAAGAAAAATCAAGAGCTCAAAGCTCAACTTGTGGAACTCACTAGCAAGCATGTGGACCTAAAAAAAATATGATAAGCTTTTGTGCCCTCATAAAAATCTTGTAGATTCTCATGTAATGCTAAAAGTAGCTCATGAGGTTATAATGACAATGGTAAAAATGTATGCGCACCATGTTTAAGTTGATTTTGACTTTGCTAAGCCTTGTTGCTCTCAAATAAATATCTTTCCTAGTAATACATGTGACATGGATCATGTAGGCACAAATGAATTTCTCATGCGAGAGGCTAAAACAAGCAAAAGAGACTTGATTATATTGATGGGCCACACTCAACCTTCTCAGGATAACTGTGCTGCCATGGTGAAGAAGCTTGAGAAGGGAACAACCAAGGCTTGCTCCAAATCTCATCAAGAATATTACAAGTCTAACAACAAGATGAAGAGGAGATCAAAGAGAGCATCCTACAATTGTCGCAAGAATGGGTATTTCATCACCAATTCTAGCGACAAGAACAAGTTCAACAATGTCAATTCCAAGGGTTAAAATCAAAAGATGATCAAGACCCTCATTACTTGCTTCATGTATAAGAAGGAGTGTCATTATGTGAGAAAATGCCCCTTGAAGAAGAAAATGAGATACATGAGCAAGAACCAAGAAAGAAAAAGAATATGGTTCATGTCAAGTGTCTCAATAGCTCAAGTATGGGACACTATGCATCTATGTATTCCAACAAGATTTATGACGAAGTCACACCTATAAATAAGAGATCAAAAAATGACAAGAGGAAGTGTTATGGTTGTAATAAAAAGGGACATAAAATTGGTTCTTATTATCACAAGAAGGACAATCATTACACATCAGCAAGTAAGAGGCAACCCAATAAAAAACAAATCAAGAATCGAGATAACAGCAAGACTCAACTTTGCAACAAATCTTTGGAATTCAAACTTCGGGAAACAAATCTTTTGTCTCCATCTCACACTTGTGTACTTTAATTGCATTATTTATTATTGATTTAGATCATCTCTTTCCTTCATTCCCTTCAAGGATGTCTTTTTTCAAGTATCCTTTTGGATATAGTGAAAAAGGAGTGCAATATCTAGACTTACTATCCAGAGACTTCGGTCAAAACTCTCTGTCTAACAAAGAGGCTCATCAAGATACTCTGACCATTTTAACCGGATACATCGGAGAAACTTCATCCGAATACTTCAGCCATTTTGATCGGACACTCCGGAGGATTTTGTTTGGATACTTCGGCCATTTGGTCTGGATACTCTAAGGGAGAAGTTTATTCTGTTGTGAGTGTTTTTTAGGAATGCCTATTCACCCCCTCTATAGACAACATCAAGATCCTTTCAAACTAGAGTCTTTGGTCTTAAGTTGTGTTTTTGGAAAATTTTCTCTGTAAGATAGTGAAAGTTATTTGAAGTCTTCAGAAGTTTATGCTGGATACTCTAGACTGGCTTTGTTGCTTAAAATTCAAGTGTATTCGGAGTCTTCGGCCCCTAAGGGTGGATACTCTGGAGTTTAAATATGTGAGTAATAACTAATTTTACATGGACTTTATTTTTAACTCCACCAACCCCTAATTTAAGGGTGAGGCTATTCATTCATTTCATTTCTACCCCCATAAGGTTTCACACTTTTTCCCTCTTGTCTTTTACACCAAATCTATCTCTATGTGAGTGATATTTTAGAGCTAGTGAATGAGATGGTTTGGGATTTGATTTTGCATTTGTGGATCGAAGCACAGTTAGGATTTATACTTGTTACTCTTAGAGGTTTTCCTCTTAGACGGATAGACGTCGTCCGTGAGGATTTAAGATTGTGAATCGTCCAAAAAAGTTGTGAAGATCTTTTTTATCTCCGTAAGAAAAGAGGTAACTATAATTGATACCAAGCTTGTTTTTAGAAATTGGTTTTAGTAGAGCAAGTTTCACTTGAGTTTATAGCATCGTGTCCTAGTAGGAACCCTGTTAGTTGTGTTGGACTTTTTGCTAGTCTTAGTGAGAGCTTGTAGACCGAACCTCTCCTATGATTAAGCTTGATGAGGCTATTGACCAAATATGATCTTTTGATTTGAATTTTGATAAAAAAAATCTTGTGTCTTCTTGTGTAGTATTTCATGCATTCATTTACTATATTTAGATCACCTGCCATACCGCATTCTCTCTTAAGATTGCTCTCTCCACGCATCGTGTTTAGAAGTAGTGAAGGAAGAACGTAATATTTGGACTCTAAGATCGGAGTGGCCGGCTGAGTTTCGCTGCTTAGCAATGAACCTCAATTGCAGTCTCCGGTAGTTATGATTGGATATTCTAGAGAAAGTTTTATTTACACTATAAATTTTTTATAGGTTTTTAGTATAGATATTCACCCTATCTATGCAATTCAAGTTCTTCCAATATGGTATGGTGATGAAGTTATGTGTGTATGAGTTCATCCAGAAGGGTTCAAATCTTGATGTCCACAAATATTAGGTACATACAAGTAGACTTTTAACAGAAATTTAACGGGATCAGAAATATGTTAAGAGACCCTTTTCACGGATATATAAGTATGGTATTACGCGTATAATGATGTATGTGACTGTGCATCTTCCGTCTAATCGTGGTCGAGGACGAATCTGTGCTAGCTTGCTGGATCATCACAGTGGGTTTCTCCCTCGGTCGCATGCATCAACTCAGGCAATGTAGGCGCAAGGGACAATTAAGATGCATGAAAAGCTAGCCTTTTATGCCGTTGTCACGCAGAAACGCAGCATCGATCGGACCTAACCGAGAGCAGCGTTGCAGCAGCTGCGACCCCCGCACTACAGATCGGTCATGCATGGATCGATCACGGACTCGACGGCTCGATCGCACGGTGAGACCCAGCTGCATCCATGGATGCATGCTAGCTCTTGTTACACACGATTGTAAATGTGTCGAGAGCAGCTAGCTAGCGATCAAATGTACGAGGATTGAGCTGACACGACGTTTTTGCCGTCCATAGCAAGCTAGTATGCACAGTGCGTGATTGTATACGTACACATGCACGGCACTCCATCGATCTCCACCACGACGAATCGATCTCTCTCGATCAGCAAACGCTGTTGGAGTGTTGGGCTAGCTGGCATCAGCTAGCCTGCCATCTAGCTGAACGGACGCGTACTATATATATTTATAGTTACTTTAGATAAGATATAAATACGTGTCCAGACACTTATTCTTCTGCAGGTCGATCTGCCTGCACCACTGTGCATGCTTGCATCCATGGCTCCTGTTTTGCCATAGCCACACTTGTACACCTGTCTGCATGCGTGCGCCATGCGACGCGCGCTCGAGTGATCATCAATGCTTGTCTCCCTGCTCGATCGACCGATTATTGATTGCTCTGCAATCACCGTACACCGGCCGGTGACCGGCCGGCCGGCCTCTCCTGCCGGCGTCTGCTCCTTTCTCCTTCCTCCTCCTCTTCCTCTTTTCTGCATGTTTAATTTGGTTCAGGTCCACACCGTGATGGTTGGCGGCCAGAGTACGTACTGGCTGACGCACAGGGTGCGCAGGGTCGTAGTTTTAATAATAGCTTGTCCGTGTACGTGAGAACTGATCGGTATGCATGGCTCTCGGCTGGCAATGAACAAACGCCAGTGATGGCTTGCTGTCGAAGAGTTTGATCTGTTGATCTATACATCAGTCAACCAAGACAGCACTGCATGAACAAGCGATAGTAATGACTTGCACTTGTGAACGAATCAATGTGTGTGCTTGATCTGGACAACATTGTAGTAGGACTCGATCAGGATATGTACTTGCAGGTTTCACATGTGAAGAACGGCCTGTCGGCCTCACCAGATCAATACGCTGCACAACGATGTATACACGACGTCGTGCGTGTTCACTTCTGCAAATAAGATGATCAATTTGGTCGTTTTCTGTAGCTTCAGCAAAGGCCTTCCACACTTAAAGTCAGGCCCGGCAATTGAAGGCCTGCATTACATCTGTAGCACAACAATGACTATGTTTCTCTGCTGGGCCTGCATTACATCTGTAGCACAACGTTCTTTTCTTCTTTTTTCTAGATACGGCATGAAAAATACAGAAGTCTCACCTAATCCTCCTAGAGAAGCAGAGCAGGCACGTTTGAATAGGACGTGTAAACTACCTGCTTCCACACAGATCCCCAGTGCATCAGGTTCTTAGATCACCTCTGTTGGTTTGTTGGTTTGTTCAGAGGTTAGCAGGAGAACTTACCTACTACACCCTTTTTTTTCAGACTTTCGGTGTTCATACTTTTCAGACTCTTGGTGGTTTTGCTACATTGCTCGCTGGACTGCTGCTAATTTGCATGCTCTTGGCACCATTAATCAGTCTCCAGTGAGCTACCTAGGTGTTGAGAGTTGAGACTGCACTTACTGTTCTCTATCTCAACATTGGTTTGCTTGAATTCTTGACAGGTAATTCTTTTGGTTGCTGTTCTCTAGATTATTCCAGAATCCTTCTTGAATCTTGATCGATAAGGAAGAAATCCCGACTTCACAAGTGACTGAATTGACGCATGGGCGCATGGCAGAGTCCTCGTCCCCCAGTGAAAAGCTCGCCGGTGCTCCCGCAGTAGCGGCGGCGCCGCCGGTGGCAGGCCCGCAGCCGCTCCCCCGAGCCGTAGGACATTAAGCGCCCCACGGGCTTCCGCTGGCCTTCGTTATCGGGCTCCGCCGCACGACTCCACGAGGCCGCGACCGGGTCTCTAGTCTCCTGCCGGCCGGCCCCGCCGCCGCCGAGGCTGACCTCCGGCCGGCAGGGTGTTTTCTGTAAAGTTGCGCCTGCTGTTTTGCTCCTCGTCGATCTCCACCGCCTATATTAGATCCAACGGTTCAGATTTACCAAAAAAATTGGATCACTACCGATGGTAATCCTTTATCTGAGGGCGTAGACCTTTTATTCCGCACCCGATCTGAGCCGCGAATAACCGATCTGACGGTTCTCGTTGGCACCAGGATTGGGATGCTACCATTGGTAGCGATCCACCTGGGGGTGACTTTGAACGAGTAATAAATAGAAGGGCTTTTGTGAAAATGCCATACAGTGAGAAAAGCTCTGCCTCCTCCGTCAGCTCGGACGCTCCTCCGTGGCGGCCGGCGACCACCGGCGTTGCTCCTTCCCATGGCCTCGCGTGGTGAACCAAGCTAACTACGGGTGGCCTCCGCGGCATCGCTGCTGCAACATCTGCTCCAATGAAAGCGACCTCGCCTCTGTCGTGCCTCGAGCGGCAGCGTGGGGCAGAGGCCGCTCGCTGCCTGTTCGACAAGATGCCGCACCGGGACGCCGCCGCCTACGCCGCCATGGCTAGGCGTCCAATTCGGAGACCGCGCCAGCGCCACGCAATGACTCTTCACGCGTCTGCAGCTAAACTCCACGGTCTCCGCATGATTCGTGACCACGGGAGGCGGCATGGGGCTACAGGCCGGCGCCATCGCACATGTAAGCAGTAGGTACAATTCTCTCCTCTCTTTTGTCATCGTCTGACCAACGATCGATGCAAAGAAATGTTTATCCTGACGATGCTGAAGCGGACAATGCTGCCAGCTCATCGTGATAGATTTTTTTTTTTAGCGGCAACGTGCTAACGTGCTTCATGCAGCGAGCGCAAGGACACCAGATCTCCTAATGTTTTGCGAAACATGCCGGGGCCTGGGGTTGTTTATATAAATAGGAGAATTGTGGGGGGACCGTACCAGATAATTCTCAGATTGCGTTAAACTGAGGCTGTTCGTGTGCCTCTTCTTCAGCTTCCAGGCTTCGAGGAATCGGGAGGGTTCAGGAGCGGCGTGTGAGGTTCCAGATATGGAGAACCAGTTCCAGGTGAGATCTCCACTGCCTAATCCTTTTTCTCGAGCTCTTGTTTGAGCCCTGACTCCTGACCTGATATTCTAGGGTTTGTTGCGCTAAGAAAGTTTTCTCTTTCCGGGGCATGTTTCTTTTCTATATCTTGTTTAGGATTTGTGTAGGAATAGGCGAAATATGCACATGTAAGTTGGGGGACGGTATTATGTGATTGCGAATTTCTTCCCAAAATTTGATTTGGCTGCTTTGTATGATTGGCTTTAGGGTGAAACTATGCTTGTGAAATCTCAGATCAGACTAGACGGTCAATTATTCGATTTGCAGGTCGATTGGTACTGGAGAGCAGGCCAAAGTTGGGAACTTGTATGTAGCGTGGAAGTTGCTAGTCCTCAACATGGTGTTCTCGTCCTGTTTGAGAGTAACCATAAAGATAAAACATTCTGAAAAAAAAAGAAATCTTTAGTAAACCTAAAGGTTAGAGTTAAACAGTATTGGATATCCGAAATTTTCAATGGTATAGCATCGAGTTTAGCAGTCTTTATTTATTGAGGAAAAGTTTCCGCTATCACCATCATGTCTAGATCACCCCCACTTCAATATTGTTGCTCTGTTGATACTAGAACTCTCGAAGTATGAGGCTCCTTAAAGGCTTCAAGCTTGCTGCCACTTGGTTGACCTGATGCAGTCTTATGTAACTAAATGCTTTATTATATATAATGGTTTTATTGATTTTTTGCATCCACTTGCTGTGGAGCATTTGTTGGGTGATTCTTGTCCTAAGGAGGTTTGTGTCCTGTCGACCAGTCTTGGAGCACTACTAGAATTACATGGATTCTGTAACTTCTGTTTGTTTTACCATTCCTTAGTCTTATGAACGAGATGACCTGATACAACGTAAATTATGCTAGATGTTTACATTAGACCTCAGATAGTGGGTTGTACCTGTTTCTACTGGTTCTGAGTATGTTGTCCATTTACTAACTTAGGATGGTAAGGAGGAGGTCATCCAAGCATGGTACATGGATGACAGTGAAGAGGACCAGAGGCTTCCTCATCATCGTGAGCCCAAACAATTCATTCCTCTTAGCAAACTTTCAGGTTTGTGCATTTACTGCTCAAACAATACGTTTAGTTTTGCACATTAACTCTTAGTAGAACTACTGCCAATAAACTTGCCAGATGCTAATGTGGTGCACAGTTATCATACCCAGAGTTAGGAATATTGAGCTGGCGCTTGAATGCTGATGACTGGGAGAATGATGAGAACCTCAAGAAAATCCGTGAGGCCAGGGGATACTCTTACATGGTTTGTTTTTCAGAACCTATCGTTGTGAGTTTCCATTTTTATTTGCAAGGTTAATATTGCTTTTCCTTGTGCAGGACATTTGTGATGTGTGTCCAGAAAAGCTGCCAAACTATGAGGCTAAGCTGAAGAATTTCTTTGAAGAACACTTGCATACTGATGAAGAGATACGCTATTGTATTGAGGGAAGCGGTATGTATCTTTATTATACTAGTTGAGCACTTAAGACAAGAAAACTAGTAATTTGCTTCCAGTAATAATCATGGTGGCTTTTTTTATTGGTTCTTACATTTTCTTTTTCTGATGATCCTCTAGGATACTTCGATGTGAGGGACCAAAATGATCAGTGGATCCGTGTAGCAGTGAAGAAAGGGGGCATGATTGTTTTGCCTGCAGGAATGTATCACCGCTTCACATTGGACAGCGACAACTACATCAAGGTATCTTTTGCTTTGTTCCTTTGTTACCCAAGTAGTTATGTTCTAAGCATCAAATTGTCTTTGACGTGAACTTATGCGTCTTACACTATATTTGTGAACATCAATAGTCATTTTCTTGTCATTTACTTATGTAATCTGTTCATTTCCTAAAGCTATGTTCCATTTCTATGCTCTATCAGAAAGGGAACATCAGTCTAATATGTTTTTTTTCCTAACTATGCTTCTGCAGGCAATGCGACTCTTTGTGGGAGAGCCTGTCTGGACGCCATACAACCGTCCCCATGACCATCTGCCTGCTAGGTATCTATTCTTTCTGTTCTTCATTTTCATTTTTACCTCTGGTAGATTATTTTTTCAGTTATTATTGACTCAGTGGAGGTTTTGCATAATTTCAGAAAGGAGTATGTCGAAAAAATTATGAACAGAGGTGGGACTCAAGCTGTTGAATCTCGTTAAAGGCATTTCAGCATGTGCTTACCAGTTGGGTCTTCTGTTACACACTACAGATACCGAATAAGATGTACTATTAGCTGTTGCACTGGCCTCCTGCCGACATCTTTGCATCATTTGGCAGTAGTATGCACAAACCTGTTTAAAATTTTCCTGAAAATCTGCATGTGACCCTGTCAGTTTTTATATACAATAACGGCATTTCAGTCCACAGTCAGCAAGGGGCTAACAACAAATGGTTGTGCCTGTGGTGTGTCCGTGTGTGATGAAACCACAATGATTCAAACCGACTGTCTGAATCTCTGAATTGCTTTTTTGCACAATGATCATGTACCAATCCCTCTGTTACTCTGTGATGTGGCTCACCTGCTGGCCTTGTTGTGGTATTCCTGTCACGTTCGAATTATCTGACGATGCTGACCAAAATCTTTGAAATGATAGTGCTGATGCTGTTGATTACCGAAAAGTTGGGCACGGTGATGGTGGATAACCTAGTACTGCGGGTTCTTATGGACCATAAGATTGGAAGAAAATTGTATGCTAGTGAAATTGAACACGTTTACGTGTACTTTCGGTTGCCACTTGCTATGTTGCTAGTACGGCCAACGGTGGAAGAACTATTTTCAGGTCATAGCCGAACGCGCTCTGAACCATCAATTCATCATTCCAATTTTTTTCTGAGGCAGTAGAATTGTTGCTTGTGTGGAATGCCAAGCCTCACACTAGTAGTATCAACCAATGAGTACCAAATGAAAATATCTTCAGCGTTTCAAGGTCCAGAAAACCATCAATGCAATGCCAGTGACCGGGGCCAAAACAAACCCATTGAAATACTTCAAATTTAAATTCAAACTTTATAGAATTTTGGATAGGTGCATTTTTTTTCTGGCTTGCCGGCCGGTAACCATTGTTTGAATTCAAATATTTGATTTGAATGTATTTTTAGCAAAATCGTTTGGAGGAATTTTGTGGAAATTGCGTGAGAATTAAACTGATTTGTGAAAAAACCATGTGTTACAAGAAAGCCCTAAGGCTGAGCTAATATATCTATTCCATTTCTTCGAAATTATCGTAGTATTTCGATACAAAAGAACAGGCAACACACGTGAGTCCCACGTGACTTAGAGCGACAAAAAAGAAATCAGAAAAGCTAAGAAAAACTCAGAGAAAAAGAACAGCCTTTTTCTTACCCCCGGGCAAATCTATCCGGGGATCGTCTCTGCGAGGCGCGGACAATCACCGAGCGCGGCAATAAATTCTCTGACCCACAGGCAACAGCGTCGAGGGCGATAAGATTTCAGATCAGAAAAAAATGCGCGCGAGCTGTCGCCGCCCACTTGCGGCCGTGCCGGCCAACTCAGCCGGTGCGGCGCCCACCCGGGGCGGGGGTTCTGCCTCTGGAAGCTTCCGATCCGGCCGCGGTCTAGAACCTTCCATTCCTCTCCTGGCCAGTCGCCCCGCCCGTACAGGGGTGTTCATATTGCTCGCGCCCTGCCACTCTCCAGCGGAGGAGAACCTCGCTGACTTGTCCCTTACCAACCACCACAGCAGCACACCCTGCTTTGCGAGCTTGCGCTCCTCCCACCGCCGCGCTGGATTCTTCCGTTTCCAAGAACGATTCTTCGATCAATTCTTGGATTGGAGCAGAACCCACCTGGGGATTGTTTGTTGGGTGCGGTTTCTACTGTAAAGATTCCATCTTTGGTTGCTGATCCACCTGCGATGGAGTCGATGCTGCCGGGGATAGTGAAGGAAGAGTGGCCGCCGAGCTCGGCGCCGGAGGAGGAAGAGGGGAGGCGCCGCGGCCGATGGAGGGGCTGCACGAGGTCGGGCCGCCCCCGTTCCTGACCAAGACGTTCGACCTGGTGGCTGACCCGGCCACCGACGGCGTTGTCTCGTGGGGGCGCGCCGGCAACAGCTTCGTGGTGTGGGGCCCCCACGTCTTCGCTGCCGTGCTGCTCCCCCGGTTCTTCAAGCACAACAACTTCTCCAGCTTCGTCCGACAGCTCAACACCTTTGTGAGTTCCTTCCCCAATCCCCAATGTCATTTTGACAATTTTTTTTTCCATGAGAGTGTTGTTCAGTTCAGTTGTTTTTCAGTAGCCGAATTACCTGAACAAAAGATCACATTTCTACCATTTGAGTTTTTAGGTTGCCATTGACAGAAACATAAAATGTGTGCTCTCATTTTTGTGGTTACCATTATGTTTCGTCCTAATCATGTGTATTAGTATTGATAAGGATATTGAAAATAGAATTAAATGGATGTAGCATTTTAAAATCCAGTATCTGGGTGGAAATTGATAAAGAAGAACCATATATATTTCTGGAATTTATTGGTTATAGTGATTCTTTGCATTGGTTGGAAGCTGTTATGTATGGAATGTTAAACCTGGTGGTATTGGTTTTAAAAACGGTGACATTGTGTCTTTTTCCCACTCAGCGCAAGAAATTTGTACATGCACAATTGTGTTGCAATGGAGCTAGAAACTGGAGTTTTCTTATTGGTGCTCAGCTGTTGGTTGTAGGAAATTACGATAGCTAGAATTCTTCTATCGATTGTGGAGCGAACTAGTGCAGATGTGGACTTGACATTATTTGCCTAAACTCAGTTATGTCCAATCTTTTTCCAGACACATGCATATAAACCCTTAATTCCTCAAATGTTTTCAATAATTAAAAATCAGGAAAACTCTCCATGAACAAACTTCTCCTTAGTTTCTGACATGCTGTTTCTTCAATTTCTTACTGTGTAGCTAGATGGATCAAGACACCGGATGAAGCTACAAGAATCTGCTTGTTTGTTCTAGAAGACTCCTTTGATCACCATCAAGTGATGTAGTATACTGCTACCTGTTCTCTTAATGCTAATAAGTTTTGTCACAAAACTATGTGAAACCTACCGTTTTACATACTTTGTGAGATCTGCCATCATAATTGACTTTTGTTGTCTGTGGCTTCTGTACTTGAACTAACTACTTTTTGTTTTTCAATTGCAGGGTTTCAGAAAGATTGATCCAGACAGATGGGAATTTGCAAACAACGGTTTCCTTAGAGGCCAGAGGCATCTTCTAAAGATGATAAAGAGGAGGAGACCATTGTCTTATCTCCCTTCATCACAGCAGGGCCTTGGCACCTGCCTTGGGGTCGGTCAGTTTGGATTGGATGAAGATATTGACAGGCTAAAGCGTGACAAGAACATCTTACTCGCAGAGGTTGTAAAACTAAGGCATGGGCAGCAAAGCACAAAAGCTGATATGCGAGCCATGGAAGAGAGGTTGCAACATGCTGAACAGAAGAAGGTCCAGATGATGGGTTTCTTGGCAAGAGCAATGGAGAACCCTGACTTCTTTCACCAGTTGATTCAACAGCAAGATAAAATGAAGGGTCCGGAGGACTCATTCTCGAAGAAGAGGACGAGGTCGATAGACATGGTGCCATCTCTCAGCCCTGGGGAGGTCAATCAGAGTGATCAACTCGAGTCAGCATTCCCGTTTGATCCAAGGCCATTTGCTGAACTGAATGATGAGCCTGGAAAGTCTGAGCTGGAGAATTTAGCACTGAACATTCAGGGTCTTGGGAAAGGCAAGCAGGACGTTAACGGGACATGAAATCAGGCGAGCAACAAAACTGAGTTAACTGACGACTTCTGGGAGGATCTTCTAAATAAAGGAGCGAGAGGTGAAGCTGGGGTTTCAGAGCTGGAGAGAAGGCCTAGATATGCTGATGCATTAGCGCTGAAGCTGGGTTATCTAAGCAATAGTAGCCAGAAGTAGAGTGCCCATACTATTATGCCCATCCGATTCGTCCAACCATTTTTGTGATAGCTCTATTGTATATTGGTGCGATTGTATTATAGCGATAGGTCTATTATATTGAGGATCCGCCGTGGTGTGTAGTACATATATCTGGTGATGTAAAGTTGAGCTATCATTCTTAATGGTATATATTGACAATTTTTTTTGCATTCTTGTGGCCTTTTTCTTATATTCTGCTTATGAACTGATTGGTCATGGATTGTGATGCCTGCTGCTGAAACCTGAACTTGTAGTTGTAGCTGTTGCGGACTGTATGTATGCAGCCACTACGCATAGGACAATGATAGTAGAGAAAAAACTGTTAACAAAAAATCGAGATAAAATCTAAAAGAGAAAACTATTAGCGTGTAATAATTAATTACTTAAAAATAAATTTATTTAATATTTTAAAGTAACTTCCATATTAAAAAGTTTTCATATAAAACATATAATTTAACAGTTTAAAAAACATGCTAACAAAAAATTAAAATAAAATTTATATCTTAATTAGAAAATATCACTCTGGATAATTCTTTAAAAAAAACTGTCACATAGAATCTGGAACTGTTTTTTGAGCAATGAATCTGGAACTTTAGATAGACGATTGAAGCAGATCGTACAGTACAGGATGATACTCTGAATCCAGGATTCTACATGATCTATAGGTGTGACCGATGACCGATGAGAAGTTTGCAGGAACCTTGTACTGTTTGTCCGACTTATTTTATATTGTAGTATCTTATTCGTTTTAAACCTTTTAAGGTGAAAGCTTAGATTCTTCCAACTGGTGTGATTTCTACTCCTTAATTCTTAAAAAACTTGTCTATTACAATCCCGTGAAGGGACTGTTTATAGCCCTAGAATCCGGTAAGGTTTGATAGAATGTAACGTTGCGCTATTTACTCTCTCGATAAGAACAGAAACAGCCTCGCTTTTACCCCTTCACTGGTTTACAGGCTTACTTGGCCCATAGGATCTCTTAGCAAGCCCATGTACTGGGTTGATGGTTCAGATGTTGTATTGGTCACCTCCGGTGGTCCTCATGGTGATCTTCGCTCTCTGGTGGCCTTCGCCGCCTCTAACGTTTTTCTCGCAACAACATTATCTCTAGCGTCGGTGAGAGAGGATCAACTTAACTCCAAACACCTCTAGATTTCACAATATAAACATACGTAGTGGTACGATTTATCGTAGCAACCGTTCTTTATTTATTTTCTTCTCAATTCTAACCTGTATCAAACAACGTAAAAATATTTATATTTTAGGTTTCTGATGATGCCAGGCGTCCTGGCCTCGGTAGCCGGAGAATACAGAAACCCACATCCGCAGATGCTGACATGGATGGGCTCGCGCGGACAGCCCCGATCCTCGTGGCCCGGTTGGCCGGCCCACCACCGCACGGGCCGGGCCGACCGATTGGTGACTAGCCGAGCTCCCGTGGGCGTCATTCAGCTAGCCTTAGGGCGCTCCACCACTGGATCGTCCCCACGCGGCTCGCGCGCGCGTGTCCCTTGCTTGCTGCTTGACTTCGAGTTCGTTTCCAAACAGATTGTCGCTGCTATTCCTACGCTACGCGCGCCCATCACTGGTTCCCTATATGACACCTGCTGCCTGTACTGCGTCTAGTCCATTGGATACTAAACTGATCAGGAACCTATTCTAGTTGTGATCGAATTTGTAGACTGTTAGAAAACAGAGTGATTAGCACATATCGATGGGATGACATTCTTTTATTTTTAATTTCACGGTATTACAGATATTTCGATGGAATTATTATAACACTACATATTTTATTTAAACATGTGTATTATAAAACTATACATCATAAACTTGTAAATTTGGTATCAATTTTATTATAAAATTATAACTTTTGTAAGTAAAAAAATAATTGTGCTATAGATGTAAACTCTAAAAATCTGTAGTATCACAAAATATGTAGTTTTATGATAAATTTATAGTTTTATGATAAAATATTTTTAAATTTGTAGTTTTGTGATAGTTTGGTTAAAATATTTATAGTTTTATAAAATTTACTTTCTTTTGTTAGATCCCATATTTCGTGGCAGTCACCTATTTAATTTTATTTTTTTTCGCTGATTTAGGGATATCAGACGATGGAGGTTATGAGTTGTCACAATTCCTGTAACCAAGATATTCATTATCTTTACAAGTGAATTGTCTTTTTTTTTTCTCATAAACATAAGCTCGTGGGTCAAACTACTCAGTACATGAAATTTGATATATTCGTGCAACATTTCATCATTAAACTAGAATACATTTCACCCCTCGAGTAAAAGGTATAAATAAATTGTCCTCCTTTTTCTTATTGGTTTAAGCTTTGGGTTAAACGGATATATACGTATAACTCAATACATTCATGTAATATTCTTTGTAATTGAACCAGAGTACATTTAGCACCTCAGATTCTTCACCTTCCATATATCCCAGTAATTCTTATACCCTTTGTATAGCCAGAGAAGTGACACGTACCCTAAACGCACGCGAATTCCAGCAATCTTTACAACCTTATGTAGATAGAGGAGCGACATGTACCTAAAACACACGCGAATTCTGTGCCGAAAGAGTTAGCCAGAATCATCTCCAAATTTAAGCGTGGAGATGCATGAAAGGACCATTGGTGCAGCCTTTAGAAAAGCCCCACCATAAGTTAATCACAAAACCTTGGCATGCATCCTGTAGTGGCTGAGCATGTCATATTCTACTTTACTTCAATTCCTTTCTCCATGGGACCACCACTCCTCCTTTGAAGTATATATTATTGCGCATCCACCATCTTTTCTACTACATGACAAGCATTAGCCACGAAAAACGTCTCCATAAAAAGCCCTAATCACCATATCTCCCACGCCACCAACGCAACGCACGCCTTATTCGCCCATGCCCCTAATCTCTCTCCTCGCTATAAGGTTTCTTCTCCCCTCTCTCTCTAGCTTAGCTACTAGGGATCAGATGGCATCAGTTATGGAGGTAGATGATGGAGGTGTGATCACTTTGTTTGTGCGCCACAAGCAGATGAAGCTGCCAGCATGATCTGAAACGTTCTCACATAGGCGACCAGATCATCCGGCAGCTTCATCTTCTCATGGTAGCACACCAGCTGAACTGAATTGATATGAAACCCTAAGAGCAGGCAGGTAGCTTCTCTCCTGGCAAGATCTACAAGAAGGACGATCGATGAGGCCAGAGCAGTTCAGTCCATGTAAGTTCAGCATAGCAGCTTTACTTTGAACCTTTAGCAAATTAAGGAACTAGTTTTTTTTTTTCAGGCGGAGATGATGCCATATATTCATAGATTGAGATCTTTAATTATTTAATCTTGATATAGATCTGTTTTGTTTCTGCAGAGTGCAAATATGTCTTCTAGCTAGGACTACTAATATATGATTTGTGACCACATGTTGTAACGTTGAATGTGCAATTTCATCTGAATTTGGACTATATATGCATCATGCATGGCATTCATCTTATATGTTTCCTCACTTAGCAGAAATTGAAGTCTGAATAAGCCGTAGGATCTGAAGAATGACTTGAAGCTATTATCAGGTGATATATCATTATCATCTCATATAGCCCCAAGTTCCTATTAAACACAATTACGTAATTACATACATGCTTGCGTTAATACGTACACGTACATTTAGACATCCTTAATTATGTTCTCCATTCACAGCTTGGAATATATAATATGACATGGACTTATGAATTAGAGTTCTGCATCGTAATCTTGAATTGAAGTTCTGTATAATCATTTTCTTCTCCCTTGCATCATAGACGTACATATAAAAACATGTTGGTAAAATAATTAGTACTAGTATGCTGTGCTTTCAGTATGGTGCAATTTATTCCTTTCCAAATCTACTTATGCTGTTTTGACATATATTGGCAAATCTATTACTCTTCGATTCTTTATGTTCGATACTGTTGACTTTTAAATTTATACTTGACTATTCATTTTATTAAAAAAATTATGTAATTATTATTTATTTTTATCATGAAAAGAATTTTAAGCATGACTTGTATTTTGTATAAAAAATATTAAATAAGATGAATAGTCTGCCTAAAAGTCAATGGTGTCAAATATAACAAATTGGAGAGGTTTAATTCTTTTGAGGAATATCATAGCTGTTTCTGTTTTATCTCAAGGAATTTGTTAAAGTTTGATGACAAATTCTAAAATTTATATATATTGGAAAGGAAGAAGTATTAGAGTTCGAGAGGAAATAACATAATGTCATGAGTTTTGCTTTGATCCTTTCATGTCCTTGAAATCCTTTTATAGTATTTTGCAGTATGCATGGACCACGACGATGGATCAACGTATCAGTATTCAGTATCCTTGATATTCATTAGCTGCGGTTCCTTGCTTGCTTCAGTACGTATACTTATCTAACAGTACAATATATAGTGATTTCAGATGCTGCGTGATCTGAAGAATTTTCATCGTTGAAGGCATCTTACGCATGCCTGAAGGATAATCTTCCCATCTGATTGCTTGGGTTAGAATCCTCTTAATTTGGAGTGTAATAATCATCTGGTTATATCATGTCACTGTTACCGAGCAAGCTACCTACACATAACCAAAAATCTTATATTTTAAAACGGAGGTACTACTTTCACATCCGTATGTAACTATGTATGCATCTAACTTCCAACTCAAAGCTGATTATATGAACTCCTTTTGTCTCTTTTCGGCGTTACTCTCACCCAAACTTTACTGCGCTGCAGATATATGTGGACACTCATAGTCATCCAAAGCAAGATTAGCTTCTTTAATTTAATTGAGCACTGACGCAATTCAGTTGACCTAATTGCTTACACTTTGTATGCTAAATTGACAATGCCACTGAATAAATCTTTTCAGCTACCAAATCTTTCAGTTGCAAGAAACCCACAGGCCCTGTAAGCATAACCACAAATTGAAGAGGACTTCTGCCTGTAGCATGGCGCCGACGACCACTGAATAGATGCACGCCCGCATCCTGTGGCTGGAAACATATTGCTCGTCAATTCACGCAGACCAAATAGACAGGAAAAGATTCAGCATGCAGCCCTGGCATATATGATCACTGTAATCTACATATACCACTCTAAAAAAAGAAAAAGGAATCGCATATACTACTATTGATTGTTTTGGGTTTCTTTCCAAATTTCTTCATGCTTGTGGCTACAAACTTTATGTGAAATTCCACAAAATTTATGTGGAATTTCTGTGGGCGGAAACCGTTGAGCCACTTATCGGTGCTGTGAGCAACATACATAACGCAGGTACTACATGGTTTTTTTTTCTGCTTAACAGATAAATGGATGAATACGCACAAATCATTTCTTAGAATACTTATTAAATCCATTTTTCAACTTTAGAATAGTTAAATTATTTATTTATACACTCAAATAATTATCACAAGTTATTTAGCTATTGAGCACAAAATAACATGTTGACATATGATTAGCACCACACTCGTTGAACTTTCTTGTCATACTGATCATCACCATCCTACCCATGGATGCATAAAGAGCACACAAGTACTGAAGCAATCCGATCCGACACCTGCATGAAGAAGATATGGATATCTATCAACATCACCAATGATTAATCATGCGAGAGATATACAGTTGCGCCATCTAGTCATAATCCTTTTGTAGCAACTTATAATCCCAAGTCCACTTTTAACTCCCCAAATAATCTGTGGGCTCCACTTCAGAAAATATTTAAGGAGAATATTCCTTCTAATTTTTCAATAATTTCTTCATTTCTAGAAATTCACATGATCTTCTAAAATTTATGTCTTAGAATTTTTTTAAAAATAATACCTATTCAATAGCATTATTATTTATTTAGTATTTTATTGTCTATTAGGATTTCTTTTGTTGCGCGTACAATTCATTGCTAGAAAATTTTTGGACATCGACTCTAAAGAATTCCTCGTCAATCAAGAGGAAGTAAGTCACCCTTGATCATATTTCTTCTAATTTATAAAATATAATTATTTACATATTTACATGCTTAATGTACATAGTTAAATTAATCGGCCTCGATTTGTGCAAAACCGATAGACCAAGCTAGTAGTTTAGATTGTTGTTAAATCTTATCCTTATAACTCTATCATAATGGTGCTTGGAAGTTCTCGTTCTTTAAACGGGAAATATCACTACCTCATCTTACATTATTGTTTGTCGTTATAAAAAAATTGAGTTGTGAAATCTTTTACAAAAAATCTGACTCATGGAGTCGATGGGTTTAAAAAGAGAAAAGATGTGTGAAAACTCACAATGCGAAATCTTGTATGTGTGACTTGGTTTGGTAATTGCATATAAGGACCAACTTCTTGGATAATTACATCTGAGCATTTTACCGTATGACTATATGAGTATTTATACGATGTTCCTGACTAAGTAATTAGTTATTAAATAGAAATCTTGTATGCGATAGTGTTGGAACACTTGGGCTGAAGAGGTGGGATTATAGATCTTTACTATCCAGGATGAATGTTATTCTAGTCTCTTTAAGACGATCGGTTAGGAGTACGAGACATCCCCAATGTATCTTAAATAGATGAAGGCATGAGACATACCTAATACTCGGCTTAAGATATTCATGGGTTAGTTTTGGAAATGACTTATCACAAACTTTCGATTTTATGGGTATCTGTTATTAGTTTTGTGTCGTGTGGTTAAAGCATACAAATTCTACAAAGCTTAATTTATTCAAATAGTCATACCATGGTTAAGGGCGAATGTAAGGTGATTTTCCTATCGTAGTTTTATTTGCTAGTGTTTTACGAAAAATATTTAAGGGAATGAGAATCGTTAATAGAGTTGATCTTAGTGACTAGTGGATAACCTTAGTGGTCGGAAATAGGTCTATATGACTCGGGATGTCATGAAGGCATCATAGAGTAGTCTTCTCAAGAAAGAGTGAGAACTAAAGCTTGGGTGGTTTCAAAAAGGAGCCAATAGAAATAGAGATGTTGGTTTAGCTCCGGATGGAGTGAGATAAATGTTATATGCATAGTTTAAGAATCGAGTCTTGTTGAAGAGATAGCAAATGAAAAGAAACTATTAATAAAACTGTTCTCATATTTGGGTTGTAGCAAAACAACTCGTATCGAATCAAGATGGTAAATCTATTTCTAAATTAATTGTGAAACATACATTTAGAGGTTACAAAATGTTTTCAAACAAAACATTTATGAAATAAACCTAACATTTTTTTGTAGCTTGCATACTCACATTTCTCGTGACTTGCGAGTACGAATGTAATTACCCTCTATATTTTGTTGTTTTTCCTCCTCTCTTCTTAAGTTTAGATAGAAGATGCTAAAGAATTTAGTTGCATCTCTAGACCCAAGCCACTACCTGTAGATTAGCGTGTTAGCTGTGCTAAGTTTTGTTGTTGTAGTTTTTCTTAGAACTTGCTACTAAGGATCTACCCGGCCTGATAATAAGATATAGTGTATTTGCTTAATTTTATAATTATTACTGTTTTATTATCGTGGATGCTAGCTTGGAATTCTTTGATAGGAACCGACATGCGTGGTTCTGCTAAGGATGGTTAGCCCTCCTTAGTGGCACGCCCTATCTAACTAGTTTTCTGGTGATGTCAAGTCGGAGTGTGATAGTGGGGGATTTAATGCTGAGTGGGCCAAAAGGTGAGGAGGGCAGCCCATTAGAATATAAGGGCTTGATATTTTTATAAGAATTGTTTTGGAAGATATTTGAATGGTTTGAGTGGATATTTTGAGTTTAACTTTGATATTTGAACTCACAAGAACCTGAGTATTTCAACCAAAAGTCTTTTGATTGGGATTTTGAACATATTTAGAAATGGGTTTGAATTTTGATATGAATTTGAGAAAAAGAAAGAGATAGAGAAGAGAGGGATTCAAAAGAGATTTGAATTCAAAATTTGAAAATTGGATAAGGATTTAGAAATTTGAAATAGGATTTTTGGTGGACTAGAAATTGTAGGAGAGGATCTAGGATTTGAATTAGATATTTGAACTTAGATTAAATATTTGAGCTTACAAAAATATGAGAACCTCTGGATTGGAACTGGGACAATTTTGACATAGATTTGAATTTTTGAAAGGAAATTCGAAGAGATTTTAGGAAGGGAGTGGAAAGAGATTCTCAAAGATATTTTGAATTAAAGATTTAAAATCTAAGCCAAGGACTTATATGATGGATTTGTAGTTGATCTATTCAAAGGAATTTTAGATAGGATGTGAGAGACATTTGAATTACAAAATTTGAGTCTCGGGATTTTATATGGAGAAATTTGAGTTCAATGCAAGGATTTAAATGAGATATTTGACACTTAGGTTCTTAATATACACTTAAAGAATCAAAATTTTAAAAATAGGGTTTTTATTAAAATAGTTTTTAAGATACAACTGTGGAGGCTTCACCTTAAGATATGCAGATCCAACACTGGAAACAATGTTCATGCGTTGGCTGTGAATGGCACTTATACATGGTTGGCTTTGTCAAAGTGCATTGCATGACAATATCTCTGGGTTCTAGGAATGCATCAGATGCATGCAAAGTTTACTTCTAGAAAAAAATCCCAAATAAAAAAGGATTAGTTTAGTAAATACACTATTTCTCTTTTTTTCTTCACTGTCCTGAAAAGATTGGTGGCGATCATTCCAACTGTAGTAAACTCATAAAAATAGCCCTGTACAATGTAAGGTGTCCCCTTGTACATTCAGCCATTCACTTCCCCTTATATATAGGGGAGAGACTAGAGAAGGCAAATCATAGCAGAGTAGTAGAAGATACATGCTATGCATATAACGCCTAGCTCTAGCTTGTGCTAGCTCCATAGGAGATGTGCCCATTCCATTGCCATGCACGAGTTAGCTGCTAGCTCTTTGTTTCCAAGAGTAGTGTTTGTTTCCAAGAGGCCAGAGAGATCAAGCTGTGCGTCTGTGTGCCATAGCTCATCGATTCTTGGGCCAACGATCGATATCGATCGATCGATCATGCAGGGGCAGCAGGAGCAGCAGAAGGCAGCAGATGATGAGAACCCGAGCTCCTGCATTGTGCTGGATGGGCCCATCATCGTCGGTGCCGGGCCGTCGGGGCTCGCCGTGGCGGCGACGCTCCGGCAGCACTCGGTGCCTTTCACCATCCTGGAGCGCTCCGGCGGCTTGGCCGACCTGTGGACGAACCGCACGTACTTCCGCCTCCGCCTCCATCTCCCCAAGGTGTTCTGCGAGCTCCCCCACGTCGGCTTCCCGCCGGACTTCCCCGTCTACCCGACCAAGCACGACTTCCTCCGCTACCTCCACTCCTACGCCGCCCGCTTCGCCATCGCCCCGCTGCTCGGCCGCACCGTCACCCGCGCCTGGTACGACGCGCCGGAGTCACTGTGGCGCGTGACAACGACAACTACGACGACCACCACCACAAACACGACGGCGTCGGAGCCGGCGATGTCAGTCACCGAGTACGCGTCGCCGTGGCTAGTGGTGGCGACCGGGGAGAACGCGGAGGTGGTGGTGCCCAAGGTGAAGGGGAAGGAGAGGTTTGCTGGCGAGGCGCTGCACTCGAGCGAGTACCGGAGCGGGGAGAGGTTCAGGGGCATGAGGGTGCTGGTCGTCGGCTGTGGCAACTCAGGAATGGAGATGTGCTTGGACCTCTGCGAGCATGGCGCAATGCCTTTCATGTCAGTCCGGAGTGGTGTAAGTACTAACTACTAGGGCTACTCTTCATGCTCACTTTCATCATATATCTCTTCTCCCGCTGCCCTGCTATATTTGGCCCTATGATCCAACTAATGACGTACCCCATCTAATCATAAATAGTTAACGTTTAGTACGATATTTGGTCGAGGTTTTAAAATTTTGATCATAAATAATGCCGCTTAGCATTTCTGCTCTTTTATCGATAATGAAAATCATTCCAGCCTCGCCGTCTAGATGTATCCGGCCACTTAATTAGCATTTTACTCTTCGATGTAACAACGTAAATACTTTACTGCGCATTTTTTCCAGCTCTCTAGTACAAATATTATATTTGTTGACATATTCATATCTGTTGCTGCGACAATGGAACAGGTTCATGTTCTACCGAGGGAGATGTTTGGGGCCTCGACATTCGGCATAGCCATGAAGCTATTGAGATGGCTGCCCATCAAGATGGTTGATAGGTTTCTACTCCTTGTTGCAAGGATGGTTCTGGGAGACACCGAGAAGTATGGTCTCAAGAGGCCCAAGCTGGGCCCGTTGGAGATCAAGAACATCACCGGCAAGAGCCCTGTTCTCGACGTGGGAGCATGGTCCTTGATCAAATCAGGAAACATCAAGGTATATGAATATGTGATAACCTGTGTCTCTCTTATCTCTCTCTCTCCGGAAAGTTGGATGGAAGTAAGCGTCAATGGAGCTAGTAGGCTTCTTTCGCATGCCATGCCAAATCATACTTTTACTTTTGAGGTTTCCACAACATTCTCCCTAGTTCGTTGGCGAGTAGTAAACTGAAGAAAATTACAGTTTTATCTGCCCCTTAGTCCTATGGTTTCTTGGATTTTACCATCTTCCTGAATCCTGACGCAGGAATTGCATTTTCACTTTAGGGAGATACCAGATACGTAGCTTTCATGTAGTTGACGATCTAAACGAGGCATTATTAATTAGGCATGGAAACAAAGTAGCAACTGAACAAAAGAAAAAAAAAGAAGGATTGTCTACGATCATCATCTGCTTTTGTATATAGGAACGATCACAATAATTGGATTCATAGCCTTGTGCACTGAACTCCATAGCAAGTAGCAACAAGTTGAGGAGTAGCAGTAGTTCAGAGTGGTGTACATTCCTTTTGACTTGAGGCCGGCCGTCCTAAGCTCTCATGTCCGTAGATTATATATTCTGCATGTGCACCTCTGATGCCTTGTGCTGTAACAAACGCATGCATGCAGATAGTACCGGAGGTGGAGTCGTTCAGAGGCAACGGGGCGAGGTTCGTGGACGGCAACGAGATGGCGTTCGATGCCGTCATCTTCGCCACCGGCTACAGAAGCAATGTCCCCTCCTGGCTCCAGGTAATGGCATCCATCCATGCATGCATATATATATATATCCGTAGCAGCTAATGGCCGGCAATGGCAATGTTGCTGATCGATGGTACTGTGTATCAGGAGGACGGTGAGTTGTTCACGGAGGACGGAAAGCCGAGGAGGCAGGCACGGTGCCCTAGCGGCGGCGGCACCGATGACTGGAGCTGGAGGGGCCCAAATGGGCTCTACTGCGTGGGATTCTCCGGGCGGGGCCTACTCGGCGCTGGAGCAGACGCGCTGAGAGCTGCCGCCGACATCGCCGAGAGGTGGCAGGAGACGCAGCAGGCTGCAGGCGCCAACATCTCATCGGTGTAGTATAGTCCACACTCCACAGGGGAGAGGACGGTGCAGCTGCTGCTGCTGGCCTCGCATGCATGGTTGGCCATGGCGTTGCATTTGCAATATTGCACCCCTGCCCTGTGAGTTCATGCGTGTGTGTCATGTAGCTCGCTAGCTCTAGTGAGCGATCGATGCAAAGCCAGCAGCAGCAGCCGGGCGGCTGGTCACCAGCTGATCGATGGCCCTGTTCGCTGCTAGCTCTTGCTGCTGCAACAGCAGCGAGCAGATGCACAGATGTGTGCATGCATGGGAGAGGAGGGTGTGTACGTGTATGTGCAGTGCAGGTGGGTTGTGACAAAGTTTTGCATAGGATGTTGCTTGTCTGAATACGCCCCATGCAATGCAGATACGGCTGAAAGAGTTCTGGCGTTTTTTCTTTCTTTTTGGTCCAGGGCTGCATTACGTACCCAATTCCAACACCCCTTTTGATTTGATTTGCCCACCTTTAGCTCGTCGGTCCCTCTTCCTCCTCTCCCTTGCCAGCTCCGGCCAGTGTACTGTCTTTTCCCTGCAGATCGATCGATCGATCGATCGATACACATGCACACAGAGGAAGCAAATCAACCAAGAAATCCCAGTGCAAACACAACCACATTTATCTAGCAGTTTTTCAATTGCGCTTAGTATATACTCCTATGTATGCACGCAGTCTTCCGGTCTGCATCGATCGATCCAGCCAGAAGATTGGCTCTAACTGCATGGATGCGTCATGCGTCGTATAGCACGTACCCCATTTCTTGCATGCCCAGCTGATCGATCGACAACAGACACGTATCGCTCCGTCAGATATACTTATATTTATACACAGACGCAGTGTTCAACTCCCTCACCTGATCTCTGCATGCCTTGTGTACACTTCACTGTAGTAAACACTGCTCTACTTGATCTCGGCAGCCGGCCTTACCGTATATATGTGAATGTTAAGAGGAGTAAAGGAGAACACCGACGCCCTATCTGGATCGTGTGATGTTTGCGTGTTGATTGGATGCAGAATAGCTCCACATGTGACAGTTATATATAGGCGTTATAATTTAAGGCTAAGCCAAAAGATCTTTTCTAAATATAAAACTTTTATACATAGATAATATATTCCTATATATATACAATCTAGATCTTTTAGCTTTAATATAATATGATAAGATAAATATATATGCATCTAACATTTCTATTTAACAATATCTTCTGATACTTACGTATACTAGCAGTACGTATGACAGGCGAAGTACTAGTACCACACACAGGATGGGCTCTACACACTCCTCATACGTCACTTGTCATGCATGTACACATCACCGGCTACTGTATCTCACTCCACTCTCTTCTGAGTCTTCTCCGGTAGTCTTCTCTACTGCTCTCCTATACAACCTACGTACGTACGTGAAAACATTATCCATTGGGCACGCTCACCTGATACAGTTCTATATTGGAGCCCGTCCTGCTTACATCTGAACCATGTACTACTCTTTTTGTTCATAGCATACGCCAAAACCGACGTACATTTGGCCGGCCGTCGTCGTCTTCTAACCTCTTTACACTGAGATCGAGCTAGAGAGAGAACCAGTGAGAGATCTAGAGAGAGAATCGGAGAGAGATTCTTGGCAGCAGGGTGATCTAGCTAGAGAGTAAATCAGAGAGAGAGAGAGAGAGAGATGTGTACGTACAGAGAGAAGCTGGGGCGCCGGGGCCGGGGAAGAAGACAACGCGCCAATTCCGATTGATCGGCGGAGGCGTCGCGTAATGTATAGTAGGACGAATGGGTGATGCGCGCGGTGCGTGGACTGATCGATGCGTGGTCTCGATCTCCTCCTCGCCGAGCTGCGGGTGGCGCGCCGGGGGCTTTGGCGCCATGTGCATGCTTAGCTCCTCGGAGGTTACTTGGCTGCCACCGCCTGACGAGCTCTGAACACCCTCGCCGGCCTAATTTCGTCTCCTTCTCCGGCTGCATTGCCTCCTCCCCTCCTCTCTCTTCTTCTGCCGTACCGGCTGGGACACGCCACCCCAGCTGCTGGTACACTCGCACACACAGCAAATAGTGCCACAGACAGGCCACCAGCTCGATCTGCGTCACAAGAGATCGATCGATCATCGATGCATATGATCTCCATCGAGATTGACCAGCAGCAATAATTCTGTCATGCATATAATTAACCACCGTGTATACATGTGCTATCTACAGTGGTGGTACTACCAGTGGACTGTTCAAGACCTTGATTTGTGACAGTGCTGGAGCATGCAGCTCGCAGCTGTGCTGCTCTGCTCGATGAACAATAACCATTTTTGTTCAGAATGTATGTGCTACTACGTCTATGATAATTTGATCATCAGGTAGCAATAACATTAGCCGAGAGAGATTAATTGTTTGATTAGCTCGCCCTCTCACTTCACTGCCGCAAACGGCGCACTGCTCCCTATGCATGGACTACTACACAATGTGTCCATACACATGCATGAACGATCATTGCGTGCATACTAGTAATAGTAGCTAGTAGCACTGACGACGTACTGCGCGCGCGCAGCGTTGCATCGCCAGCTACGTCCATGTCAGGGGCTATGCATGCATGCGTCACCTAGCTATAAGCATCGATCTCTCCAAGGTGAAGTCCATCACGATGTGTGTGCTAGCTTCAGTTACATCAGCACCAGGCTGCCTGCCTGCCTGCAGCTGCTATGCATGCGTGCACGCAGAACGCAGATGATGCACTTACTCCATATCATTACTCAGTAAAAATATTTGAACTGTGGTGTGATCAGCTAGCACCTCCAATGACTACGTACACTAGCCCTGTTGCAGTTAGTTAATCGCCCAATGGCTATAAGAGCAGAGGTGGTTGTTGGAGGTCAAAATTAAGCATCATAAAAGAAATGCTAAAGATTGTGGCACACTGTGCAGACTGCATGTGTCAGTGTAGCAGGAGAGAAGAGACAAAAAGAGGTCGGCTTAACGACTGCGATAACCGGGGGTCCAGTGAAGTAGGAAAGCACCACAGGATGCTACATGACGCTGCTTTCGCACTACTATTCGTAGTTAATACTGCCCTCTTACGTGCTACATTCCGTAGCTGCCTACAGCAGGGCCCGTCTTTGTTTTCGTCCCAGCTACTAATGTCATTGTTGTTCCCCAGCTACTGATTTCGTCTGTGTCCTTAAAGACGCTGCACTAGAGGGAACAGTCTTTCTAGACTTAAAAAAAGATGCATTTTATCGTTAATCGGTAGATTTTGTCTGTTGTCTAAATTAATAGTTATAAAAATATTTTAAGAAGTGAATTTACGGTACTTAGACGCAACCAAGCATTTTGTAGTGTAGATTTTAGTAACTCAGGCCGTACCTCATACTTAGAACTTAGAGTTTATTGTTTTAAAATTAGAAAATACCATACCCTCTTAAGGATTATAAAAATTTCTCATTGAAAATGTTGATTGCCATGCATCAGGAATATACGTACTTGGTAGCAGGGCCTGAGGCGGAGCCAACATATAAGTACTAGTGTCACATGACACTACTAATCTTCTACTTTGTGACACCGGTGCTTGCCTACGCAATCTTCTACTATTTTTCACTCAGTGACACCAGCAAGCTCTACTTTGTGACACCGGTCTACAAATTACTCTCTCCGTTTTTATTTCTACCTTCTTCGTTTGTTCCACTGAGGACTTTATTATTAGAGTAATTATTATAATAAAGTTTGAAAAAAAAGTAGGAGACAAATGCATTTATATTTGAGAAAGTAGAGGACGAATGCATTAGTGTATGAGAAAGTGTGAGAGGACTTTGAGAAAATAAATAGCATTGATATATAAGAGATAGGTAAAGATGAAGTCTCTTGGGACGAAAGAAAATATTTTGGTCTTTCTCGTTAGCTAAATTAGCCCCCGTGGACATAGATAAACGTACGGTAGCTAGCAGGTTAGCAGCAAAAAAAAACCACAGTTGTTTGCCTCTTTGCCTTCCACAAGACCACGCACAACAATTGACTCAGGTACGGGTGTATTGAATTTTGACGATCGATTAAGTGAAATACAGGCGAGCAGCCGCTATCGCGAGGTCTTTTTGCCCGTATCTATCAAATTCCCAATTCCCCGTCCAAATTGCATCTTATATTCATTCTTGACTACTTGTTTATTGGGCCACCCGAACAAATTCTCTAATCTCCACTGATTGCTTAGGTTAGGGGCTTCGAGGGTTATTCTTCATTGGCGTACAGCAAGCTAGGCGCTGCCTGCCGGTCGTCAAGGAGACCTGGGCGGGGCTTCTAATGTTCTTCCATGATGCCAGGTTCAGTTAAGAAAATTAGTGGTATTGCTATTTACTGATACGTGTGAAATATATAGAATAACTTTAGTTTTCTTCTTTACCATTTAATTTCACCAATTGGAACAAGCGACATGAATATAATTGGAATGATTTTGGAACAGAAATTTTAGTTTTATTTTAAGCTGTGATCTTTGATGAGCGTGTACCGATGATACCATCAATCTAAAATCCTGGATATGCCTCTGAGCAGGGCTATCTTTATTCTTCTTATATCACAAGTGCACAACTTGATTTGAGATCTAACCGAATATACTCCTTTGTTTAGCGCCCCAGTCACCTGTGTTCACTTTGATACCACCATATATACTATTAAAATGCGATTCAAAAAATCCACTCTCTTGTAAAATTATTATCGATCTCACCTTTGCTTCTGGACCGGGAGGAGAGAAGAAACTAAATAAATGAAAGGTTTCTACGGAGTCAGGACCATGGAGCCATCGATCGAGATGCTACGTACGTCGAATCCTGACAATGCAGTATTCTGAGTACGTGAAAATCCGAGTACGTAGCGCAGTACACACACCAGTTTGCATGTGGCTTTCTTTTGTCACAGAGATCGATTTAATTTCCTGCCTTTACACTTGCACATAGTACTAGTACCAAATATACTGAGTACACTAGATACTCGGCGTTGCTTTCAGAAAGGAATTTGAAACCCGGATCAAGTTCGGACGCATCTCTCAGCGCTGATACGATTGCACGAATAACCATGATCCATGCAGCAAGCAGGCAGTCAGTCACTCAGGAACGGAGAGAGAGGCGCAGAGTGAGTTCACGTGATTGATCATACCGGAGGCATGGCAGAGAGAAGAATGCATTGGTGCACGGCATTGACGAGATTTCGAGATGCAGTGTCTATCAATTTGTATGAGGGGAGAGGAAGGAGGGTGACGGCTGATGATCTCAGCGGGGAATGCAACCGTGTCGATCCACGTCGATCTTCCTTGGAATACATGAACAATGCATCCCTTTTGCCTGGCCGGTTCTGGAACGGTGTGGCCTCAGCAATGGAGTTGCAACTCGTACCCATCTCATACTAGTACTACTACTTCTACATGGAGATCGATAGATGGAGATAGAGAGAGAGCGCGCGCAGATGGTTTACTGGTTGGTTCCGGGGCATTGAGGCGTCTGCGTCGTCGTCGGCCCTGCGTCAGCTGCCACAAAGGGCAGTGGAATGCCTACACATCTTTATGTGCATGGCGCCAAAAAACCCCGATTGAATTCGATCGATACAGCTGCAGATCGATGACCACCTAGCCCCGTCGTTTGCATGCATGCATGCATACGTAGTAGTGGTAGCAGCAGCAGCCCGCTAGATGCCACCAAATTGTGCGCCGGTCGTCGGTGTGCACATCACGCATGTCTAGCTGCATATACCGTACTCGCGAGTGGTATCTCTGGATTTCGTAAAAATCACTGATAACCCGATGAAAACCGATAAAATCTAGGTAAATTTTATCAAAAATATAAAATCTAGGTCTATCCGATCCAGCCCAGCCTCGCACCCCCGCGCCAGCGCTAGATCGATCGATCTCTCCCAACCCAACATGTGTACGCATATGCAGGCAGGTCAATATAGGAGTCATCTCCATGCAACGATGCACGCATGCGTGCGTGTACGTGCCGGGCGGCGTGCGTCGCGCCGGGCGGCCGTACTACGTAGCACGTGCAGCAACGTGCGCGCGAGCACAGGAGACGCTCGCTGCTGCTACACACGCATGCACGCATGGACGTCGCACGATCGACCACATCCCCTCGATCTCTCACACACATGTGCACCGGCACATTATGGACGGATCATGTGCATGGGCAGCTGAGCATGTACAGATGCACGCACAGCACCGGTCGATTGATCGAGATATATATCCTGCATCTATCACAGTAGCATACGAGCATCGATCTCTATCAGAGTGTCATCAGTCACGTAGGTAAGGTACGTGTATGGGCTGCTAGATGTATAGTAACGACCTAGCTAGCCCATGCTGGCTCTCGTACTGGCCGCCCTGATGGGTGCTACTTAAGGAACTACTCCGATGAGATGAAACACACATGCATGCAGACGACGACGGACGGGACTAGCAACGACAGGGATATATATACACTACGTACATTTAGTATGTTGCGTCACAAATCAATCGATCGGTCACACTCAGACGGCAGGACCCATGCAGATCGATACATGTGCGATCGACGACGAGACGAGACGGCCCAATACTTGTATACCGCTACTACTGTGTTTTGGCGTTTCTTTCCTCCTTCACATGACGTCACTATTGTATACGTACTAGTATATATACTACGGAACTGGTAGTAATCACTTCCTCCATCTCAAAATAAAACTTCACTTTTATACTTTGTCTGGATATATATATATATATATATAAGTGAATATTTTTTGGGACGGAGATAGTATTAATTTGCTTGCTTGTATTTTGAGATGACCAGTCCCAGATACGCCAAGTTCTTACTGTAGACAGCCCGTCGGCCCAGGAGCGACCCATATAGCTTTTGACCGTATAAGACAGCGAGGCCCATAACGAGTGGGCCGCCGCTTTCGTGCAACATGTACGAGGCCGAAATTTATGCGGCCGACTTGAGTAGGCCTGACGGGCCGCACTATCGATCCATGAAGCAGGCTAAAGCGGGCCGACACTTGCGCATGTATTTTAGGCCGGTTTGGATCAGAAGTTATATGGGCTTAATCTGGATAGTTAACAGTAGTAGCGGTCCAATTTGTTGTGGGCCTAAGCCGGACGTGTCTAGTAACGCCTCCTGGCATCGCTGCCGGCGCAGCCGTTCTCCTCTTGGACCCACCACCGGAACAGCCGCAGCAGGATAAAGGTAGGCAAAATAAATTACAAAGGGATGCACGTTTTCTTAAGAAAAAATATTTTAAAATCCGTCCTCCGTTACATGACCACTGATGAGCCGATAAGGAGAAACGAAGACATGCTACATTTTTAGCTATGGACGGAAGAAGAAGACGAGCATAAAGAACTGTGTGGAGAGGGAGGAAGAAGGATGTTCCGCATGGAGTTGTTATGAATGATGGAGGGGAAGCTAAACTAAATTGTAATCATGCACTTACCTAGCTTCGTTAGTTAGGATTTTTTTTTATGAAACCCATTCACCCTTTTTTTCAAATTGCACGTATGCTCTCGTATTTATGGCAAATAATTATTTCAGTGGCATATGATATACCATAGATACTGAGACATTTGTGTTGACTTTGTCAAATCTTAAAAAATATATGTCTAGCCTCCTCTCTTGAAGTGCTTATGGAGATTGTATGTGTGTACGTTCATAAAGATTAAACGCACTTACGCACCAACAAATAGATATTGAATTTCTTATCGGAAGACGAATTCAATGGCACCACCAATAAAAAGACGAAATGTGCTTTGTAAAACACTACAAACAAATCGGAAAATAAAAGAGTACAGAGAATACTCAAGAAAAAATCATACGTGAAAAATGTAAGCGATTCCAGGTCCACTACATATCATAATAACAAAAGCAGTTAGATGTGGGTAACTTAAAGATCCAGCTACACGAATTTGATATGTATGAGTTAAAACAAATTCACAGCAAGGTAACAACCTGGTTAAGTAAAAGTGTCTACTATCTATTTCCTGCTGCCTACTGAAGAAATTGCTCTGTTTCCACCGGTGATCAGACCTGATACTACATGGGGAACCACTCAAGGTTTGCAAGCTAAAAGTGATCAGACCTGATACCACTACATGGGAAACTACTCACGGTTTGCGAGCTAAACTGACAACCACTGCCTGCATGAGCCATTCATTTTAGGTGTCGATCCTACTTGCACTGGCATTTGGAGAAACTAATGGTGATAGCAGAGAGCCATTATTCTCATATGACTGTCAATAAGGTCCTGAGCCCATTGGAATCCTTATCATCACGTGACTCCGGAGAATATTGTAAGCAAGTCAACAGAGAGAAGCTTTTGCAATCATCAAAAACTAGTCTAAACAATTTCTAGACTGGCTCGAGGGCTCCAAATTGAAACCTGCACATAACATTTTCAGGTGTCTCTAAGAGAGCAGTCAGCAAAACTTGGTCTAAAGAACAGACTCTGGTTCTGCCTATAACAAGTTAGAGACATAAGATGGATCAATGCTGAACAAGTTCAAACCATACTAGAAATTAAAATCAAAGCGTAGTACGAATTGTTGAATCATAATCAAACTACGGTACATTATTGTATTAATAGGTTAAAGGGAAGTAAATTGTACTTGGCATAGTCTTTGGTGTAGTACTAGTTAAGGATGCCCTTCCGTTTCTTGCGAACATGCTTCTGTATATCAATCTAGTAATTATTATCCGATTCACAACTGTCGTCGATTGTCCGTAGTACATCGATGAGGTCCTAAGCAAAATTTGCAAGGGATTCCTCGTTGATTATCTCTATCATACCGAGAACATCATCAACATCTCTTCTTTCTCATACACAATGTATTTGTTGATCTTCGCTTGGGTAAAATGTATCATCTTCATTATCTTATCGTCTTCTTCCCCTTCACCAGCGATCTTTGTCGAAGGGATTCACCCTAGGCAACGGGATTTTCCCTTTGGTTCTACCCAGGGTTTAAAATTTTAGAACTAAATTTTTGAAATTTCGGGTGTATTGGTGGGTCCTATGGCCAAATATTTCGGCAAAAAAATACATTTTTTTTGACGGGAACAACAGGAAAACCCTAGCGTTCGTTTCTCAATCCCGCCAGGCCTCCATGCGCAACGCCGGGAGTCTTTTCCCCACTCCCGCAGTCCCGCGACGATAGCGCCGCCAGTCGCCGCCGCCGTAGCGCTCCTCCTCCCCGACGCCCCACAAGCCGCAACGTTCATCCAGCGCCGCCACCCATCAGTTCCCCACTCCCCCAGGCCCCCACACGCAGCGGCGCAGGAGTGTTCCCACTCCTGCGATGAATCTAGCGCAACCTTCAATGCGAGTGAGGCTGACAAGCGATCGCGCCGCCCGCTGCCGCCGGGCAAGTACGGCAACAATCCACTCGTCTTCCACGACGGCCGCCTCGCCTTAACGCCGACGCCGTCACATTCCTTGTGGGCGCGCTCACCGGCGTGCACCACCACCTCGTCGCCGGCCATGAGCAGGACGCCGCGGCTGCGGCGGCGGGAGTCTCTACGTGTGCAACCACCGCACGGCGAGGCTAACGCGAGACCGGGAGAAGGACCGGCGGAACATGGCAGCGCTGCTGGCGCGCGGCGACCAGGTGGTGTGCCCCGAGGGGGATGAAACGGCGTCTTCGCTCGAGCTCGTTCTGCTCCTACGTGGCTGGGCTCCAAGGTTCCGATATCCAAATCCATCCAGCTAGTGCAAGAACTTCTGTCCTTGTCTTCGTGGATTTAATCATCTCCTTTGATTTAATCATCTGCCATTTTATCAGCCAAATTTTGGTCAAATTCTGGAGATTTCAAGAATTTCGGCCGCAATTTTCAAAATCGAATTCAAATTTTGTTTAAAATTTTCGTCCGAAATTTCGGGATTTCGGTGCCCCCCGAAACAAATGGCCAAACCGATACATTGAACCCTGTTCTACCTAGGTCCGAAGGATCCGTCGCCAGAGCTTTGTCTTCCTCGGAGGGATGCGTTGCCGAAGGATCCCTCGCCGGAGCTTTGTCTTCCACGGAGGAGGGATTCGTCGGCGCTGGAGTCTGCGTCGATATATATAGCCAATACGACCCCGAAGTCGGGTTCGATCTTGGCGTATATCGGGCTCGGAATACGCATCCGCCGCCGCCGTCTTCCGGATGCAAATCGAACCCGTCCTCTACCGTTTGTGGATGGCTCCTATGGGCCGAGAACATGTAGTAGAAAAGGTATGCGGTCCGGCCCAGAGAAAAAAAATCGCAGCTCCAAAAATTTTCCACCGCAGAAACCCCGTGCGAGACGGCGCCGCGCACCAAATTCAAAAATTGAACGCGAAGGCTTCCCCCGCGTATCCGTCTCTTGCTTAAATCACGCGCCCCCCTCGCAACCAACAGTGAGAGAAGGTTGAACAGAAAAACGCGACGACCCTTGCGGTGGCCGGGGCGACCTACTGCTAACCAGATCTAGGGCTTCGCGTTTCGGCGGCGGCGATGGCGGGCAAGGGAGGGAAGGGCCTCCTCGCGGCCAAGACCACGGCGGCCAAGAGCGCCGACAAGGACAAGGACAAGAAGAAGCCCCCCGTCTCCCGCTCCTCCCGCGCCGGCCTCCAGGTACGTCTCCTTTTGCTCATCTTTCCTCTTGGATTTTGGTGTGTTCTCGAATTTGGAAAAATCCTGGTGTTTCTCAGTGCGAATATCAGTTCGGTCACGATCTGTGTTGTCTCTGCAGTTCCCGGTGGGACGCATCCACCGTCAGCTCAAGTCGAGGGCGTCGGCTCACGGCCGCGTCGGCGCCACCGCCGCCGTGTACTCCGCTGCGATTCTCGAGTACCTGACCGCCGAGGTCCTGGAGCTGGCCGGCAACGCGAGCAAGGATCTCAAGGTCAAGCGTATCACCCCGCGCCACCTGCAGCTAGCCATCCGCGGGGACGAGGAGCTCGACACGCTCATCAAGGGCACCATCGCCGGCGGTGGCGTCATCCCGCACATCCACAAGTCGCTCATCAACAAGACCTCCAAGGAGTGAAGCGTAGTATATCGCCGTGAAACTTACTCAAGTTCTTGCTTGAGTGGGAGATTAGTGACTGTTTCATTGTTGGTTTGTTCTGTTGTGTCATTTGGTGTACTTATGCTGCAGTTGCCGTGAGCTGCAGTGTTTAATTCTCTGTGAGAGTGGGTTTCTTTCAGTGTTAAATTAGTGTGACAAAGTTGGTTGCAGCTGAATTCGTGTGAATTCTCTGCTCTGTAAGCTGTTCTCAACCATCCATCTCGATGCTTCAGTTCAGTTTATCTTGTTAATGTTATGTCAAGTTCAATTGATTACCAATTTACCATGTGTTTGTTATGATGTAGCAGTGCTGATAATTGGTTTGTTTACGCTTTTGAAAGGCAAAATTTGAAATGTACATCGGTAGGAATATATCATTTAACGACCCTCTATTTTCACCCGTAGGGCTTTTATGTAGTTCTTGTATAGTAGTAGTACTAGCAGCACATTGCAAGTCTTAACCGTCCTGATTCTGCTGGCTGTGCATACGGTTTGTGGTGCAACTCAATATGACGATGATGGAGCACATTGGAGTTGATCGTATGGTGGCGCGTTTGTAACAGTAGCAGAAGGTGGGTGCGAAGCCGTTTTGCGGGTCAGCCTGAAGATCTTCTCCCTCCTGTTCACCGCGCAAAGCTCACCGTCGGCCGAGTACTCAACCCGGAAGGTCACTAAGCGAAGAAGCATCAGCATCCTCTGCGAGAAGGTTCTGGTTTGAAAGTTTTAGGTTGTGAATTCGGAGTTCCCTTTTGAAATGATGAGTTAAACCCTCTGAATGAATCGAAAGTTTTGTGACAAATCTGTTCGTTTTTTTTTTTCACAGATCAGCTGTTCTTGCTGGATGGGACGAGCGGTGGGCCGGGCAAGCCACGATTCTTCATGGTAATGTGGGTCTGTTTGGTGGCCTGAGTGTTTTTTTTTTTGTTAAGGCTGTCTTCTTTCGTAAAAGCCTCCATCGATTTTTTATAGAAAATAGTTAAAATTCTTTTAAATTTTTTATGAAATTCCTTTAAATTGAATAGTCCTAAGGTTAGGAACTCTTTTTCTAATGCAAAAAACGAACTAATAAACATAAAAAATAGATTGATATTATTTTATTTTCTTATAGAACTTTTTATAAGAAAGTTTGAAAAACATACGCTTGTTGGCAGCACCACGAAGAAATTCTTAGCAAACTCGAGCATTCAGTTGAAATTACCCTTGTTGGGTACTGTGCAGTACAGTATAGCACCTGATTTTCGGTGAGATGTATGCATATTTTTTTCGGTATTCTTGATCGGGCATGTAAATAGCACCTCGAGTTCTGGACACGGATGTATTGTCTGAAGTTGTCATTTTTGTTTGAACATGCTCTTTTACAGTTTAATGCTTTGTGTTTGGAGTATACCTGAATACTAGAGCTAGAGCTTGGATGGAGGCTTTTTTCAAACAAATGCCCTGAATAGCCTTGTTCTATTAAAAGCAGCTGGAAGGGGTGCCGTCTTGTCTTCCTCATTCCTATGGCTATACGATGCTCAATCCTACTTTCTTGCCCATTGTATGGTTTTTTTTTTTTCAAGACGATTGTATGATTTAAGCGTCTACTCCGCTGTGGTGTCCTGTCTGCCCCTTTTTGCCCTCGCAGTCTTGCAATTGCAGTGCTCCGAACAGTAACTGGGGCGCTAATTGCTGTCTGCCCGGAGTTGCCTACAAGGCTGCATGGGCTCGTACATGGCGTTGTTGGATTTAGGCGAAAATCTGAATGTTCTCTCATCCATGCCTTGACTGCTCTCGGCTTGCTGCGTTGAAAGGAGTGGCGGTGGTTACGGCCCATTCTCGCTATTAGTCCTTGCTCCTTCCAAAGGCCTAACATGCAGTGGTCCGAGTTGTATTTGAGGCATTCGTATCGCTTAAAAATATGGGCCGCTCATTTGTGCCTTTCCCGAGTGTCCCATTGGACCCTGGCTGCATCATGTACTTACTACCTGGCATGGCGGCTCTCAACTCTGAAGAGGCATATACAGACGGCATGCCTATCATCAGCTAGCCTATCCTGTGCCATCATCTTCGTGTTGCCATGATGCAGCTAGCACGGTTGGCCCTTTAGCCTGCCCACGATTCTCGCTTCGTCTTCCCATCCTCGACACAAGAAACACTGATCCCGATCAAACCAGTGGGTTAGGAGCAACGAATTCCTGGCCGGTGGTTTCTTCTTCGGCGAGGTCCTTTGTGCTCTTGCGATTTGGAAGCAAGCAGGAAGAATTTCGCAACAATGGCAGCGCCCCCCCCCCCCCCTCCCCCACACCACATCAACTCTGGATGGGCCACTTCACCTTCCCCTATCCAAGCGCCTCACGATACTTCTCAAAAATATCCTCTTTATCTACCTCTCTCTCTCTCTCTCTCTCTCGCTTTTTTTCCCCTTTCACTGAGCTGTATTTTTCAGCCATTTTCTGGCAAATTTAATTTCCCAAGAAAAAGCAGCGGTAGAAAATTGTGCTCAGGAAGTTTCGAAAACCTTCTGGTTGCTAGCTCGGTATAGCTGATCGGAGTAGGATTTCTTGACTGGTTCCATATCAACACTAGCTGAGCATGTATCAGCTTTATTGAAGCTGTCTACAGCTTAGCATTTGTGAAGACACTCGTGGCAAAATAAGAAAACACTAACATCTCGATCGATCAATTAAAAGCCATCGTTTTCACTCCAGGAGCCAGGTGATCATTCATCGCTAATCTATCTGTGCCCTAATAGCGAACGACGAGGGGGAGGTTACACCTAACCACCGCTCATGATCCATGAGCCCCATCAACGGGACCATCGCAGGCACGCGCCTACATGCCGCCCTGCTCCGATCGATCGACGCATGCACCGCAACGATCCGTTCATCTCGCGCTCGCGCGGGGGGGTGCCGACGTATCACCCAGCTCCCGTCATGGACGCATGCAATGCTATTTGCTAATGCCTGCCTCTTTCCTTCGCCTCCTCCGTGGAACGATATGATTCGGCTGTGATCAAGGATGTGAGGTGAAGGTGAGGTCCCCTGCTTCACGCACACCACCAGCTCGATCGTCGTCTCGCCTCACACTGCTACCCTGGCTCGCTGGGTGGATCGGTTTGGGCATCGGCTTCGGGAGGGCATGGGAATCATGGCCAGACGGGAGGGTGTGATACTGAGATCGATCCCTCCCTTGGGTTGAGACTGCTTGAGGAGGCGATGGAGAAAAAGTGGCCAGTTACCTTTTCCCTGCCGGTGCGTACTACGTGAGCCCAGCCACGCCCACGCACACCTTGTGATGAAGCTGCAGATCCCTGCAAAATTGCAAAAGCTCTCTCCTGCCTTTCCCTGTCCCCTGCTTGCTGTTACCATCCGTGGCTAATCGGCCAGAACTCTTCAGATTTCAGGGACGAGATTAAGCCCAACGAGCAGTGGATTAGAGAATCAAGCCGAGAGAGGCAGTACGTACGTGCTCTGTCATATGTCCGTTCCAGTTCGGCAGATGATACATAAATTTAGGTACTGTGTACAAACAAGTTCTTCTGTACTAGTACCTCTCGGGAGAACAACATAACAACAGGGGAAGTACTCAAGATATCATTGAATGCGTGATGTGGCCACATAACCTGATCATAGCTTTCATTGTATTGATTGCTGTATGAAGGTTGGATGTGACCTGTAGTTTTTTTTTTTTTGCCTCAACGAAAAGGAGAGGGCCGGTCCTTTTCCAACAGGATTGGTTTTATATCGCCCCATGTGTAGTTGTATTCAACCGATACGAATGGCACCAAACACACTGACGACTGTAGTATTTTGATGAGAAAATTCGCACAAGGATAACTCAAGAATCGTTCTGAATAATTGAGATGGTTGACATTTTCTCACGCACCTTATTTATGATTGGTAGCAACTAAAATCCTTACTGGTCACAAGAAAACGGCTCAAATGATTGGACGGTTCGCGCCATGGCCTTGTGGAACAGAGCAATATTTAAATTATGTACACCACATCAGCATGGGGAAAAAAATCAAAAACAAATGCGGGTGTTTCTGCATCTGCAGCCTTTGCAATGGGACAATTTCTCTGATCAACAATGGTACATCCTCCTCTCTGAAACATCGCCACACATGTTCTTCGAGTGGCTATCACTCAGCCACGGACTCACAGCTACATAGAGCCTACAAGCCTGGCAATCTGCCACGCCGATCCGGGGACGTATCCATGTCCCAATTCGCAATGGGCAAGAAGGCCACGCCGTGCGTTCATCATCTCTTCACCAATTCGCAATGCCTTTCCAATTTGCTCACCGATTGCTGGGAATTTTCAGAAGTTAGAGACGAGTAACTAGCTAGGCACGGTGGTGCATGTCCGGACCCAGCTGATGCCGACGTTGCAGGGAACGGAAGAACAGATAGACTGTACAGCAGTAGCACGGGAACACGGAAACAGTGTACGAGGGAGCATCGCTCATGATGTTGTCTGAATGGAACCGAAGTAGACCCGGGCACGCCTACAGAAAAGAAAAGAAAAAACAGTGGAATTTTCGTACCAACGCGTCCAGAATCAGGACAAAGCTCCCACGGAAACAAGAAGGACGGCTTCTTACAGATAACCTCGTTTATTGCTTCGGTGCATATGTACGGCCAGATGCACTATTTGACGCAGAGGCTAGGATATTTATTCCATTATCGAAAAAATATAGTTCTAGTACATAGCAGCGAGCATACTGATATATTTTCAGACTGGTGTGGTGTTGTGATGACAGCAAGATTGGGGCTTCGTGATATGATCCGATGGGTGGATCGCTGGTATCGCTGCACGATCCGTGGCAAGCAATGGCAAAACCCTTGGGGGCAAGCTTCCTCCACCGGTTGGGCGCCTGGTGACTGATCTGTGATCAGTTGCTTTGCCCACTTGTGTGGTTGTTGCATGCAACTGCGGCAATCAACAACATGGCGTTGATGCTGTGTATGCATGGCTTGATCGGTTTTCTTGGACGGCCATGGGTGTAAATCAAGGCTTAGACGTCAGGTTACGATCCTGTGATCCAGTGGATGGATTGATGGAATGGATGCTACTATCAGATATTCAGTTTGCCAATGGTGGCATACCATGCTGGATTGAGAAAATTGTTGTGTGAATACAGGCCGTTTCACGAGCACCGCACCGATGGTGAGAACTCCGATCAGAATTCAGACCTGAACTACAGTTACCCCCAAAAAGTTCTCAAGCTAACTAAAACTTTTCTTTAATTGATAAACTTAAATTTATAATTTTATTGTAGTTAAAATCACATATATCTCTTGATATCAACGGTCCGACCGGATTGTTGCCGTTGATATGACCACCTTATTCCATCCTATCCAACCGCTGCACTGTTTACTTAGTCCAACTACCTCTATCTATCCGTTTCGACCACTTGCTATAAAATCAATATCGATAAAAATATTAAAAACTGATAAAACTATTAAAAATATATCAACTTTATTTTATTAAAATATATTTACAGACTACATATAAAACAATTATCTTCCAATTCACGAAATACAATCGAAAATCTCAAAACATATATTAACTTTTCTCTCTAAAAGTTAAGTTATTGTATCTTAACAAGTCAACATAAAAACAATTAATCCAACTAGTGCTACACAGAAACTCTTTCATAAATACATCCAACTCGTCTCTACCAAATATAAACATTAATTTTTCCAAATTTAAACACCTTCCAAATTTAACTCTATTTTTATATGCACACAATCTCTCTTATATGTCATATAAAAAAATTATTTTTATGTGTATTTTTCTCTAGTCTTAATATCTGATGTGATCTTCTTAACCGTTTGGACCTAAAATTCTCCTAAGACTAGTCCTAATACATCACTGACAATAGTCTCGAGGTTTTAAGCAATATCTACACATAAACAATCAAACAAATCATATCTAAATATAAATTCTCACATGACATATATTAGTACACAATATAATATCTCACATGTAGAAACTATAGAAACTATATAGAAGCCATAAACTTTATAAAAAATCAACTAAATTCTGTTGATCCAACTATCAGACTTTCCAATCTAACACTACTCTCGACAATGGTTAGATTGGAAATGTTCATCAGTCGAACCGAGATTATTCACCAGTTTGATTATACTATTAACGTTTTGTTCACAATTAACCTATATTATTTAACAATCATGCAATTTCACATAATATTTTTATTTTAATCTCAATTAAAAACATTATATCTTATATTTATCATTATCATAATTTCGTCCCTCCTCTTCTCAAGCGGTCACGCACGGAAGGACTCTGCAGCCTTCGCTTCTCGTGTCACCTACTGAATACCCAAATTACCCACGGAACTGCAGCAACATTTACTGCTTTGCCACAGGACTCAATGCCCTCACTCGCTAAATGCCAAGCAGGGGCAACCGAGTCATTTCCCTATGGGACCCACGTGTCAGTGCCACGTAGGATAACGTTAAAGGATAGGCACGACCACGCAGCATTCCACGCCCATTTCTTCGCGCCACGTCACCGCTCCGGATCCCTTTAAAACCTGGTTCCCCTCAGGCTTCCGCTCTTCGTCTTCTTCCAAGAGATCGCCAGCGAAAATTCGAAGCAAAAAAGGGAAAAAAAAAGGAACCCTAGCCGCACTGCCGCACCGATCGGAGCCAGTGAGACACGGACGACGGCTATGCGCGAGGCGATCCTCTGTGACCAGGATCGCCGCCGCCTCTAGTGGCGCCTGCACTGTTGTTTCCGTTCGTTCGGTTGTGAGGACATGAGGGCGGCGACACATATCGATCCGTCCCCTGGGGCGCCGGCGAAGTCGCGCTTGAAGAGGCTGTTCGAGAGGCAGCTGCTGCGGGTTTCGCCGGCGGAGCGGCTCCCGACGGTCGCGGGTGGTGGGGAGAAGGATGAGACGGAGCCGAGCTCGGTGTGCCTGGACGGCATGGTGCGGAGCTTCTTGGAGGACGGCGTCGGCGGTGAGCGGCCGGCGGCTGCGCGCTGCTGCAACTGCTTCCACGGCGGAGAGGCGTCTGACGACGATGACGACGGCCCCGCGGCGGCCGAGGCGGCGGCAACCTTCGACGCCGCAGAGACCATCAAGGTAGTGCGGTGTCTCCTGCCACTAGTTATCCTCTTGCGCCGCCGCGTGTCGGCGGCGAGGAAGGCTGCAGGAACGCCGGAGCTGACCATTTCTCGCATTTCTCCCGTGCTCCCGTGCTCCCGTGCAGGACCTCGTCCACTGCCCCAGCCTCCGGGAGCGCAACCTCCTCGCTGACGTCGCCACGCTCGTCGAACGCCACCGCGCGTCAGGCGCGCGCAAACGCGACCTCCTCCGCCTCGTCGCCGCCTCCCTCCGAGAGGCGGGGCACGACGCCGCGGTCTGTTTCTCCCGCTGGGACAAGTCCTCCTCCCACCCAAAAGGCGAGCACGCCTATCTCGACGTCGTCCTCCCTCCCCTCTCCGAGCGCGCCGAGCGCGAGCGCATCCTCGTCGACGTCGACTTCCGGTCGGAGTTCGAGGTCGCGAGGCCTACCAAGGCCTACCGTGCGGTGCTCCAGCGGCTGCCGTCGGTGTTCGTCGGGAAGGACGACCGCCTCCGCCTCCTGGTGGCCGCGGCCGCCGACGCCGCGCGCGCCAGCCTCAAGAAGCGCGGTCTCCACCTCCCCCCGTGGCGCAAGCCCGAGTACATGCGCGCAAAGTGGCTTTCACCCTACGAGCGCGACGTTCCTCCTCCTCCATCGCCAGATGCCTCCGCCGGTGAGCTCGCCGTCGACGGCAAGGGAGGCGGAGGCGGTGGACTCAATGATTGATCAAGGACTCATCTTTTGTTGATTCTTTTTTTTTCTTCTTGCATCTTGTAGCCTGGTCCTTGGACATGCAAATGTTTTTTTTCCTTTTTTTTCTTTTCTCCACCCCCCCCCCCCCCCCCCCCCGCGCCCATTTTTACCCTTTTAACGGGTTTCATTTTGGGCTTTTGGCCATGGAGTAGTAACTAGTGGAGTACTAAGCACGGATAAGAACGGGAACAAAAAAATGCAGTGTTACTTGAATAGAAAAAAAACAGAGAGATAATGGATTACGACCCTACCTACTTATTTCAGTTTCAGTGTTGCTCTGACAACAGAAAATAACTTAATAGCATAAAGTAAAAAAACAGTTCAGAAAAAATCAATACACTGCTCACCGAGTCACCGAATCTGTTTTTTTAACTGGAGCGTATTTGCGTTCACCTTATTATCTCTCGTTGTTTTCCTATCTTATTCCTGTAATTTCACGTGGCGCAGAGTGTAGTTTGTTGGGTCTTTCCAGTTTTGCAGAACAAGATACCGAGAACAGCGGTGACACTGTGACAGTGACTGCTATACCTTGATCTGAACTCTAAAGACTTTGACATGGGGTGCTGCGATATTTTGCAGCTTCAGCGTCTCCGGCAACGTCACGCTGATGGGTTTAGCCTGTGAAGCGAGTGAAGAATTCCATTAAAAAAATCTTAATGGGATTGTTTAAGCTGAGGTTGCTGTCTTGTGCAAGCTAAGCTCAGGTGGGGGGAAAGAAGCAAGCAAGCAAGGCAAAGAAAGAGCAAGTATAAATCTGCATCCGTATTCGCGCTCTTCCGGTTGTTTATTCGTACCAGCTGATGAGAAACGGCGTAATCCGAATCTGGATGATAAGATAATCTGAGCAGGTCATAAAACTCTGTAGACACACTCTCTGGCTCACTGCTGCTTCTCGATCCTCTGCGCCCTCTCTTTGCCTGCTTCCTTCCCGTGTAATGCTCGGTCGATGATTGGTGAGAGAAGGAATCCACAGCTTAATTGTAGAGTAGAACTGCTCCTCGTTGAGTAGGAGCACAGTAACCTCACCCCGAAACACACAGTGATCGATCAATCTGTCCTCCTTGTCCAGCCACACGGAACGAGCATGCTCTGGTGGTGTATGCGTGACCACCCACCTGCGCTGCAACGCCACCGGCTCACTGGTGCCGACCGCATTTACGGCCGGAATGACCTCGAGTCCCTGTAGTTTCCTCTTTCGTTTTTTTTTTCTTTTCGAAACGGCACTGCGGTTGCTGTGTCTTTTTTTTGTTTCTCGGGGGTTTCCGTTGAAAGAGGGTAGCTTTACTGCGTGCTCCGGCTGTGCCCCCGCTGCGCACCACACAATGGTTTCCTCCGCTGCATCTGCCGCATGCAGGAGCAGCTAGGGAAGGAACCGACTCCCCGTGCCTCTCTCTCTCTCTCTCTCTCTCTCTCGCGCGCGCGCGCCTCCCTCTTTTGTTTCTGACCGGGAAACAGAGACAGGCATTTCGCTCTCCCCTCCATGTGTAAACGATCTGTTTGGAGAGGGGGGCCCGGGACCCTCCCTGTATCAGTGCTACGAACACCATCTTGATCCTATCTTTCAACTGGCAAATGGCCGGTCTCGCTTCGCCGAGAAAACCTCGCTAGGTCACTGACGCTCATTTACCACCCTACGGCAGAAAACCTACATGGCACCAAACCATGCATGATCATTGATGGCCACCCTCTTCTCTCTGCCCTCCTTTGCCCAATGGCCCATGCCTACCCTGATTGTATGCATCACCCCGTAATTCATCGATGCTAGTCGGAGGGAGCGGTGGTGGTACATGCATGCTTCGCTGCAGTGACTGCGTGACGACGCTTGCGGCGCTCGCGAGGGGCGCAACGCAGCCGCGGCGCGTAAATGCAAGCTCCCGTCTGCGTCGTCGGCTACGCATAAATACACAGGAGCTACACCGAAGCGGTGAACAACAACCACAGCTCTGGGTAGTACGTACGGCCGCTTGCACGATTTATCAAGGGTCTCCTCGCCATGACACGAAAGGTTTCTACTGCTCCAACTTTACACAAGTACCAGTACGTAATTTGTGAAATCATTTTTTATGATTAATATTTTTATAATAAATAATTGGTTTTATAAATAGTTTATTTAATAAAAATTAGTTTAAAAATATATGTAGATGTTAGTGTGAGTGTCGTTTTTTCTATTTATATACGATAATAATGATTTAGACTATGCTTAGAGATAAGCTGATGTTTACAAGTTTAGACTGAAGTTATGATTTTTAGGTTTAACATTGTTCAACGGTGATTACGCTTAGGGGAGCCGAACGGTTAAGAATGTTGGGAATAAAGTTAAACATAAGGTGACATATGAAAGATAGATATTGTGTGAAAGGATTTCGTAACCAGCTTTATAATTTATTTTTACAAGCATCAAAAAAATTAAAAATAAATTTAGAGCGCCTGGAAAATAAAAGAAGAGAAAAAGAGTATACTATACGGTATGCTATAGTACAAGAATACCATCGTTACTATAGCACATATGCGTAAAGTGGTTGGTGGTATGACAGATACAATAGCGACTGTTGCTCCAAGGTAGGAGTGGTGGTAGTCTGACTTCATGGAGGTTACGGTTTATTAAGAAAGAAATCTAAAATATTTAATTTTGATAAATTGAATTAGATTTGAAAATTAATAGTTGAGTTAGATATATAAATTTTAGAAGATAGAAAAGTTAATAGTTTATAAATATAACTTGATGCAACATTCGTGTTTTATCACATTATATTTAGTTGTTTTCGGATGATCATACCCATGGGTAACCGTCATCAACACTTAGTGCATTAATTTAAAGATATTATATTTTTACTAAAAAAATAATTTATTAGTTGTTCTACCTTTTTTTATAGGCTTGTTTTTTTATGGTTGATTAGACCACTTTACTTGCTTTTTAGTACGTACGTAACGTGCAGTGATGACGTGATTTATGACGCCAAAATACTCGTAGCAACAGCAGTAGTGCAGTAAATAGTTGTATTCTTGTACGAGTACGTAGGTAGCACAGCCAAGTCTCCGCACGTACGTGTAGATGGCGCCTGCGACGGACGGGTACTAGTAGGGGCGAGCTAGAATGGCCGTTTCAAAAGATGAAATGCTCAACGATAATACAGTGATCAAGTTGCCCGTGCTGTTCCTGAGTCGTAACCCCGGCTGTACTGCCTGTGGATGAGCAGGGGCTAGTACACAATAAAACTTGTACAGGTCTTGGACAAAGGCAATGCCTCCAAGACGCGAGCAGGGGAGTGATTGCCATCAATTGTTTCGTACTGGGCTCCCTCTTGCATGCTTTTGCAGGAAAATTTGAAGTATAACTTCAGTAGCTGCCGCCATGAATCCGGTTGCATTAAGATTACTGCAGGTTTTTAGTCCGGTAGTTTCATTTCCCTGTTTATGCAGTGCCCACAGTGATGAACGTCTCAATGCTCATCCAAGCAATTGGAATAAGAAACATCCTGTTTCGTATCAGAAATGCAACTATCTCCTGCAAGTAGCTACTGCTACCCTTCAAACTTCAGGGTTCGGGCATACGTACACCAAGAAGAGAGAATACCTGTAGTAACTGGTGTTGCTGCCATAGAAGATCAGATGCTTCCATTATTCCTGACAGTTGAACAGAAAAAGAAGAGCCTATTCTCTGAACCGGGCATATTAAATTCCATAATTGCTGAAATTTTAAAAATGACTACCCCTACTTTTACTTTGCTCTCGTATAAAATAATGCATGTAAAGTCATTGCTGGATCAATTTTGCAGATTTTTGTATTCTTCACTTCTCCTCCTCTCTCTGGATAGAGACCTTCCAACTTTTGATCAAGTGATGATGCAAGTCAGGATCCTCGTGCATGAAATACCATCATAAACTCTCGACATGATACACAGTACCTGCATTTTTTAAAACTGGCCTGTAGAAGTACCAATGTACTTGCAAAACGAGGGTGATTTGTCTAGTTGCCACATTTCTGAAAACTTGAAACTGGTTGACGAAGTACAGTAATGTTTCTGCAAACCTGCATTGTTTTTTGAAAGTACTAGTAGCTGCAAAGTTGCATTATGGGGCAGTTAAAAAGAAAACGTTTTTGGTTTCAGGAGTAGAATTTTGCTAGGGCTCATTGTGACCACTTGCATATACAAATACATAAAGACAGTGTCTGAATCAGTCCAAGATCAATACTAAATGAGACTGTTGGTGCATACAGGACCACATTTTTGTCTAATGAAGAAGTATACCCCTACAAGTATCCTCCCAACATGGGCAAAGTCAGTGGCAATTTATTGGTGCCCCGAGCTGTGTATCCACTCTGACAGTGCCTTTTCATGTGGGCCCTGTAAACCTTTAGCTGAAAATGCAGTATCACAGTACTCTGATGTCGACATTGTCACACTAACAGCATCTCAGTTATGTGAGATTAGTTAGCAATGATGGAATTAAGCTGTATTTATCAGTATCACAAAGAAACAAGCATCTCAAATTTTCTATAAATGCTGGCATGTTCAGATCTAGACAGTAGTATGTTGGGATGGGAAAATTAACGGGCTTCCGTTTTGTATTGCAGCGTGCCAGTAAATCTACATTGGGCTTTTGTGGCTATTCTAGATTTGGAAGCATATAAACGGGAATGGATTAGGGGATCGGAACAGAGAGTAATTTCTCGGATCCAGAGACTCACATGAACAGTGCAGTGTGGTAATGAACAATGCTTGATTCCTACTTCAGCACTAGTATAAGTATGTATGCATATACAGTTGTAAGCTCCACAAAATAGGTAAAGTAATTAAGAAAACCATGTGTGCCTAGTGGCAGTAAACAAGGCCGAAAATGCTGTGTGCGCTTGGTGTTTAGTAGATAAGCAGGAATCACTCGGTTCGTGAGCTCGTTGTTAGTTTAGGACCAGTGGTGCACTTTAATTGTGTTCCAATCAACCAAGTTGCTGGATTAAAAAGAATCATGGGCTATCAAAACAGAGTGAAACTATTTAGCTTGCGTAGGACATACACACCAGAAAAACGCTCGACGGTCGATTGCCTCGAGACTCGAACTCGTTACATCATCAGCACACATGCATGGATTGGCGAGCACTCTACTCCTAGCCTGTTTAATTTATTAACTAACCTGGTGTCCTCCCATGAGCAACTCCAGTAATTTAACAGCAGTAATTGATCAACACCCACACTGCTTAATCCTAGCTAAACCAGAGGCTCTACTCTAGTGTGGTGCAGCTCTGAGTGTCATTAGAGCAGATGACAGGGCAGAAAGGACAAGTAATCCGGGGGTTAATTAGCAGGCACGCACGCGTGAATGAGTAGTTAATCTAGTATCGATTAGTGTCGGTCTAAATGTGCAATCGAGTCGCGTCGAGCCGAGTGAGGTTAAGCAGACTGACAGTAAGCAGCTGGTAGGGCGAATCTCGTCTCAGGTGGTCCTGCACAGGATGATGTCTGCAGAGGAACAGACAAAAAGTTTTCCTGGATCGCTTTCCCTTAATTCCCGCTTGATTTTGGATCTACTCTTCACTCTCCGTAAATACGTTTGGATCTACATTCACCAGGGTGTCACTCCGTCGATCCATGTGTTCTGTTGCCGTTGCATCACAAACACAACTTGTTCTACGTACCTAAGCCTCTCAATCTACTCCCTCCCTCCGTTCTAAAACAAATACGGCCTTTTAGTTTAAAATCTGAATTTGAATTAGAAGCGTGTATTTGTTTTTTTGGGACGAAGGACGCTGGAAAGTAGTAGTAGGAACGCCAATATTCTAGCTGCAGGCCGTCGTGGCGAGACAGGCAGCGCGTGGCGGATTGGCGCGGTGGCCGTCCCATACGAATCCGCACCGTTCGGCCTCTGCAAAATCCGGCGCGGCTGATTCCTCGGACCCAAGCCGGCAACGCCCCCACGTCGGACTTAGTTACTGATATACGTATATTTTCGAATAGACAGCTTCGAAAATATAGTAAATCAAAGGTGGATACCAGCTAGTATGTTCATTCGTGCATGCCAGCTAGTACCATGGCTGGCCTTGTCACCGTTCGTGTCACAGAAAAAAAAAGCCTTGGCACGTCGCCAGAATCGCCTACTGGACTAGGCCGTCAGGAGGGGGCGCGGTTTTTCCTGGGCTCAAAGGAAATAAAAACTAGCGGCAGCTAGAGAGTTTGGGCCTTCTGGTACTCTGCCGCGGCTGCTGCTGCCGTTCCTCTGCGATTCCCTTCCATCTTTGGACACTGTCATCGCGCGTTTTGTGGTGTTCGTCCCGGCCGAACTGTGCCTGCCACCCTAGCAAAGGACCGCCTTTGTACGGCGGCGGCCGTGTGACTTGATTCAGCGATTACTTGTTGTTTGTGGAAAGAAGAATTATCCGGCGCCGTAGAGTTTGATTGTCCCTTGCATCGTCGAAGCGTACGTACGTAGAGCTAATCTTCGATCGTAGCGCGGATGGCGACTACCGCACGTACGGCCGATGGGGACGAGCACACCGGTGCAACTCGGCTCCTTCGAAAACGCTGGCGACGAGGAGTTAATGCCTGCATAAATGCGCCGAATTGGAAGTGATATCTGTCGAGGAGTCGAGGACCCGCGAGCATGCATGCACTTGAGGATTCCGCTAGCTGCCGATCGATCGATGCGTGTCCCAGGGAAGAATGGACGTCAGCTGCCGCGACGCAACGATCAACGCGTGCGCAGCGAGGGAGTCACCGGCTCGATCGATCTATCGCCGCGGGTAAATCGGTCGGGCAGCCGTCGTCCACCACGAAAACTCGAAAAGCACACGTGATATGCCAACTTGCAATAGCAGAAGGCAAAGACTCTTTGTGCGCAAACCGTTGATCCATTAATCCGTTCATGAAGTGCTACTCCACCATGTCTCGCCGAGTTGCTCGATCGATCGAACGGTGGATCGTCTTGTGAAGAAGAGGCACGCAATATTGTAATGCCTTGGACAACTCGCAATATGTATTCTTCTGAATGAGTACCTTGTTGGAAGGCCTCCTGAACCAATAATATCGGCTAGCTAAAGAACTCGCAACAGTCACTGTACTGCAGCCTATTCAGGGATGTAATGCGATTTCCATTGAACAAAACCAACATATAAATTAAGAAAAGTAATACCCAAATCAGATTTAAGCTAGCAGAATACATCTGCATAATGTTCAACTTACAAAACACAGAACTAGCACTACCACTAGTACTCAAAGTTAAGGTGATTGTCTACACATGAACATCCGTCGTACCATAACAATAGATAATTAAGCTTTGTATTAAAGAGCATACGGCACGGTTTTTCTTGCTTAATACCCCTATAGTAGCGGATGCATATTTTTAGGACAGATATACGATAAATGTTGTTTTTCTAATAAAATAAAATTTAAACAAACTGTAACACAAATGTCCATTAACAAATAGAAGAGTTGAAAATATGTTTTTAATACTATAGTTACTATATTAAAGTTTGAAGAAATATTATATTCAAGAATCAAAAGAGATATTTTTAGTAAATATGACATTGTATAAAAGGTTAGCTAGAATGGAATCACATGTTGGAGCTATCATAAGGAAGAGGAAAAATATATGTTTATTGGAGCCTGTAAGGGAGTGATACATAGTGGAGTCATGGTAAAAAAAGTGGAAATCAAAAAACCTTGGCAGAGGTCAAACCCTGCACCTGCTAAAGAGAATATGAGGACTGTTAGCAGTAGAAATTGGTTTTTACTCAATTTTTCTTGGGGGCCAAGACCCAGCTTGGGCTCTACTAAGCTCCACCACTGATAGGCATATATAGATCGATGCACACAAACAAAAAGAGAAAAATAACTAGATAACATAAACATGTCACGTTGCCTGCGATAAATGACTCTTCTAACTGCAAGGAGAGAGAGAGAGAGAGCAGGCCTCTTAGTTGTGTTGGGAGTCACTCCCTCTCTCCCAGTTACTAATCACTAACACAAACACTTGTGTCTGCTTTGATAGACACAAAGAACAAGCAACACGGGAAGCAGTATTTTGCGATGCGGCCTGTGCCGGCTCACATCATTTTCTTCTTCTTATATAGACTCAAAAGTACATGCAAAAGATTACAACCAGCCAACTCACTTGGCCGAGACTCACGCCATGCTGCAAGGTGCAGATGCCATGCCATATTGCGATGTCCTTTGGACAAAACTAGCTGGTACTATTAGAAAACCAGATCTAGGCTTCCTTCTTTTTCACCTCTTTCCAACCTCAATTATGTTGTTTTTCATAAACACGATTTTCAAACTTTTTAAATGGTATGTTTTTTATTTAAAAAAGTCTATAAAAAGTTATTTTAAAAATCATATTAATCTATTTTTATATTTTTTAATACTTAATTAATCAAGTGTTAATCGATTGTCTTATTTGCTCTAAGGCAATATAGAGGTTACTCTTTATATCACAAAACAAATTAGCAAATTAATACCCAAAAAAGTTAGATAAATAAGAAAAACCCACACCACAAGCATGTAGAAGGAGGAGAGCAATAATCGAAATTTAAATTGCGTTTCAGAAATTTAAATTGTGGAATTTAAATTACATAATTTTTAATTAAAATGACAAATTTGATTCCAAAATAAACATTGTTTCATTTATTGAAATGTATTTATAAAATTCTCTCAAGAATTCAAAAGGAGCTCTCTAAAACTCTCCAAACATCTTCTTATCTTTCTCACACAACTTCCTCAACTCTCTCTTAAATCTCTCTCCAATTCTCTTTAAAGATGCAAAACCTCTCCTCGCCCATACCTATTTTTTTATATATCAAGAGTAGCTAGAAACAAAGTCTTAATTACCGCTAAGGCGAAACCCTAACTAGGTAAAACCATAGCCGTTGGATCTCAAATTGAGGCTCTAGATCAAACCATGTAGGTTGCCACATGGATGGCCACACAAACTAACCATAAATCGCAAAAAATCCACCGCCCCTAGCTAGCCACACCACCCACGCTAACCAGATGCCGCCACGCTTCCCAGGGAGATCCCATGCAACTACGTGCTCGTGTGCTTCCCTCCTTCGTGGCCAGGACCACATTCCAACCGCTGTCGCTGCATGCTCCTACTCGTAGGTCGACACCGCTTACCTCCTCTACCTCATTGGTAATGATAAGGTCCGCTAGACTTTTGCATGTCCCTTTCTTCCTCTACCCTATTGCTCCAACCACACTCTTTCTTCTTCCCCACTGACGAAATTCTCCTATCTTTCTCCTTATCTTCAGCTGCACTTGCCTTCAAATCTAATGTCAATTTCCTCTATCTTCTAACTAGTTGGCATCCTTCACCTGTACTTCCTCCTTCCTCATGTTGTTGCCTCACCATATGTCCATATATGTTACTTACCGTTGGACTGCCATATCCATAGCCGTCGTTTTACTCTCCCTAACCCTTCCCTAACCTCTAGAATGTAACTTGCTTGTGCCGCCACATTTTTCATGCGTCACCAATGAAGAAGAGGTGCTTATTGGAGAAAAAGAGATGCTCGTCGGAAAATAAGAGGAATTTGACCTAAATCTGTAACATTCAAGTAACTAAAAACTAGCATCACCTTCGTATTAATGAGTTGACAGTAATACAAATCACAGTCATAAATAAATATAAGAAAATTTTGTTTTGAATGGTTATATAGAAATAGAATTGTAGCATATATAATAATTTTTAAAATAATCAACTCTTAAACCCCTTAATTAAGCCAAAGACCCCTCGCAATGCAAAGTTCAGAGCCCCCAATATCTCGCCTTTTCCGCCCGCGATACCCATCTCCGATGGCGATACCCATACGTTAGTCTGAATTGACACTACCTTATTCATGTAGAACATCCAAATAATCTTATTGAGGTCTCTACTTATTTATGTAGGGCATCCAAACTGATCATTGATTTGATTAGTTACCGCACCGATGCAGCCAAATTACGTACTCAGCAACAAGACAAACAACAATCTGAACGGCTGGCTATAAATGGCTAAATGCTATTTTCCACTATTATCAGGTCGAGCTATTGAGTAAACTTGGACTGAATCTCTCAAGAAAGGTAAGCCCAAGCACATTGGTGTTGATTTTGTCCTCATCATCTCTATCAATCGACTTCGATAGTCAATGCATGTATGCTATGGTAGCCGGTGGATAAATGCAACACTAGCAAAGTGATCGGTGACATAAAACTCAATACCCTGTTTACAAACTGCACCTACTGTGTCCTCATCTTCCTCCTCCCCTTGTCACTGTTGGAGTCGGCCGCAGAAAACCGTGCAGCGGCAAGGATATGGACGGCAGGCCCTCCTCTCAGCATCCTTCATTTAGCGCTTCAAAAATCTTGATATCCCCGTCTCAGGGACAAATCGGGTGACAGTGTTTTTAACCGACCGCCTCCCTCGTTTTCCCCTTTTCCTCCCTTGTCGACGAGGATGGTGGCAGCAGGGTCTTGCTGGGGTGGGCTGGATCTGGATGCCTGACGTCTTCTGCTTGAGTTAGCTAGATTCCGAGTACGGGCAAGGATGGTGGCGACAAGGTCCTAGCACTCGACCTTGCCTCACTATTACTAATGCAAAATCTTCACATGGGTGCTCGTCGGTTTTGGTTGCGACGGCTAGGAATACACTCGTCCACCAAGTTGCCACTGTCAATGCCTGCGTCGAAATTGATAGGCTCATGGTCATGGGCACGCTCGGCAGCTCCTACGATGGGTTGGCCAAGGGGCTGGTCGACCTGTGGCGGTGAGATGTCTAGATCTATCGCAAATCGGGTTGGTGGAAATAGAGTTTCGGTCATCACGAGACTAGCAATGGTGGCATGGCAAGGCAGCGCTGCTAGCGTGTCACCATCATGATGTTGGTGATCGTTAGGGATGTCTTAGAGTGGATGGCTGATTCCATATTTACATGGTCAGATCTGACCCATTCACTGTATGGCTAGGAGGGGTCTCTCTAACGGCTACTTCTCGTAATGATGTTTTCTTTATTACTAGGTAGGGACGTCCAAAGCTGCCTATAGATCAAAGTCAACTAGCTTCTATGTAGGTATCATCTACATCGACATCTCATCTATTTTTAGGCAGAGACAATAGATTTTAGGCATGTGCCTTTTGGCTTCTTCGTGACATTATTTTGATAGAATATTGTGTCTAAATAAGGTTGTATGTTGTGATGTTTGTGTTCGATTGTGATTGTCTTAAGTATGAAAGGTTTGGCGTAAATGTCTCATATTGAGGAGCAACAATACTAGGGGCTTTGTTTTAGGTGGTGCATATCAATTTCTTGACTCCAAAATAGTTAGGTTTGATATTAGTTGGTTAGACCTGACAATGGTGTTAAGCTTCCTTTTTAAAAGCAATGTCTAGAGTTTATAGAATTTCTTTGTTGATTGTAGCATGACAATAATAACGTGTGTCAGTTCTTTTTTTGGAGATATTGTTTTAGGAGAGTATTTGTAGTAGTTCAAGTGTTGTTTTGGTAGAGTTCAGAAATGAAGATTGCTTATGGTTATAGTCGTTGCAATATGATTTTTTTGTGTGTCACTTTTTTTATTTTCTTTTGTAATAATGTTAGGCTATGTGTGTGTATTTTAGCTATGTAAATAATGAGTGTGATATTGAAGTAATTGTATTATTTTGATGTAATTGTCTGAAATTAATGAAGCTCTCTTTATCAATCAATAAATAAATTGAACTAAATATCGATCAAACTTGATTGAATCTCAAGAAAAAGTTCCAAGCACATCGGTTTCTCTTCACTATTTCTATCTGTCCACTCACTCATGATAGTCATTGCATGTATTATATAGTAGCCTCATACCAATACCTGTTATTTTCTTATTATTGATTATGAATTATCATAGTAATATTTTTTAAGATATTTCGTGCAAGAGTTTTATGTATTAAAATTTCCCTGTCTGACATTTCTAATGTAAAATTTTAACTTTATAGTAAATAATTCAATCGTTTATATCTAAATAGTTATTATAGAATTAGATAATTTAAAAAAATCTCATAAGAAAACAACACGAACTAAATACAACAGTGACAGGCCGATTTGAGAGTGCTGCGCGTCCAACCTGGGACGAGAATGGCAACACCGGGTTGCCCACAACGTCACACGGTCGGCGAGCGCCATGCTGCTCTCCATTGCCACGAAGTCACGGACTTCGATCCATACATGCATATGCTGATGCACTTGAAATCTAAAACGATCAAACTCCTCACGGAGATCAGGCCAGTGATCTCGATCGAGCTAACCTGCATCTGCATGCATGCACGTTGACGTAGTACGAACCCTGAACGTGGAGCTCCAATAAATTTGGCACCAGGACACTGTACGCCTCTAGCTACGGAGTGCTAGGCTACTGTTGAGCTCGGATGAGATCTTTGCGTGGAACCGATCGTTCGATCGACCATGCAACGTGAGAGTATCTCTTGCGGTGGTTCCGACCGCCGGCCGCCGCATTTACGTACCATCGGCGAAGGAGGAGGGAACATCGAGCGAGCTGACCGGCCACCGCCCATGGCAGATTGATGCGCGCGCCCGGCCGGCGGCACGCGAAATCCGGCATGATTTTAGGAGGCGGACGGATGCCTGCCGGTTCGTGCGTGCATTTGCCTCCGGCGCGCGCGCGCGAAGTAGTAAAGTCAATCCGATGATCGAGCATGGCGGGCATGGCGGATCCACAATCTCACATGGAGAGAAGAGTTCGAGACCGGAGCGCGGGGAAGATGCATATATTGGTTGTAGAATTCTGTGTACGTAGGCGCCGGCCGCAAGGGCTCTGAAAAGGATGGCAGTTTCTGTAGGCAGCCAGTTCTATATTTCTATCGATCGTATATGATCGATCAGTTGTCACTTTGTCAGCAGATACGTCGATTAATGTAACAATGTGGTGGTGGTGGAAAAGATTGAAGGATTTTGGGGGTACGGATTGTGAAATGATCTTGGATTTGCATCAAAACATTTCAGACCAAATTGTGTTTTTGTTTTGAAACTCTAATTAAGACGCACAGGAAGGTTGACGTACGACTATCATAAATCCTTGTTGTTCCTAACACAACCGTCGCTGACCAGCTGATTAGAGCATGTGTAAAAGCATCTTGTTCCTGACCATTTTTGCTATTTGCCTGTCGATCTCGGTTTCTAGCAATAAAGCAATAGTAGTATTTTCTTCGGTGAACAGTGGTGCATTCTAAATTCCCCTGAAATATGGAAGTCTGTAATATGTGATGGTCCACAAAATTAAGTTCAGCCTATGGGCATCTATATCTCTATCAGATTTTAAATTCTTAAACTTCTTATCTATTGCATCTAACGTTGTTTGTCGATCTTGCTCAGAAACAAACGATATTATGTATTGAAACAATAATGTCAGTTTCTGTTACGAGGTGCTATACGGACGATTACAATGTAATACACTAGCTATAATATCTATATCCTCTACATCACAAAGAAACTAGCACTAGATACTAATATTCTAATACAAACACTATTAATTCATATTTAAATTTAATGCTACTCTTTTTTATTATGTCTTAAATATTGTGTACAAACCATATCTCATATAAAGACATAATTTTATCATCTTTCTCTATTTATTCACTTGCCATATTATATTTTATCCTATATGACAAATCATTTAATTTTATAAACATTATACTAGTCATTGTATTGTGAATGTTCTACTATCAACTACTCTCTCTATCCTAAAATAATTTTATCTTTTGCTCAACTCCTTGTCCCACATAGACTTTATTTTTAAAACAATTAATACATTAAAGTTTATAACAGTGAGAGACAAATGTATTGAAGTTTATAAAAGTAGTAGACAAATACATTTGAGTTTATTAAAGTGGGGAATATGGACATTGAAATTTGCTAAAGTAGACTATATAAAAAGACTTCAACTTTTTCTTATCTCACACATATCTATATAAAACTAAAAGATTAAAACATCCTTCACTTTTTCAATATCCGATGCATTTGTCTCCCACTTTCTCAAGGCCCAATGCATTTGTCCTATTTTTTAATTCCCAATACATTTGCCTCTAATTTTGGATTACTTCTAAAATAAAATATTTGTGGGACAAATGGAGAATGCAAAATAAAGTATTTGTGAGACGAAGAGAGTGTTAATGGATGATATCAGATTACCATATTTATAATCTTAGGGTCAGCTGATCCTAAGATATACACAAAACAATAATAAAAAAATAACATAGATATATTTTTATATAGGTTCAGTATATTTATACTCTTATTTATATGTATTCGATAAATTAAACCACATAAAATATAAGACAGAAACTATCTACTATATCTAGCGTATTCAACTAGTATACGGTAATCTATACGATAAGATATAATCGGTGGCTAGCCACGAGACAACTATATTAATCTTGGCTCAATGTAGCTTAAGTTTTGCTAAAGATTAGATGCACTTCTCTTCCAGAAGATCACTATATTTATACCGGTAGATGATTTTTTTTCTAATTAAAACTTGGAGAACTAATTATTCAATATAATTGAGTAATTTGGTTTGTTATACACTCTGGGTTTTCTTTCTCGGTCGCATATATTTTTATCTTTAGAAATATATATATAGAGAGAGGGTGTATGTTAGATTGGTAAAAATAAAGTCTTAGCAGAAAGTATGAACATCCATATCGACCGCCAAGAGATTATAATTATTAAGATCATCCTAACATATCTATGTTCAGTCTGGACGTAATTAAGCACACGTCAAAACTGAACACCGACTGGCCTAGTAGCTAATCTCCCAGCTTTAATGCAGACCTGTACCACGTACCCTTTGCATGCAGGGCTAATTAACCAAGTGGCCATGAGGAGGGGCGAGCGAGATCGCGACGACGGCCGGGGCCGTGAACGCGGAACGCGGAGAGATCAGCAGCAAGCGCATTGAAGGCCCGGAGGAGGGATACATGTGACCCTTCACTGGAAAGTCTCAGGATTTGATTCCATTACCGTCCCATCAGCCATTCATCCTGAGCAAGACGATACGGTGTGCGGTCCTGGCTTCCGTTCCGGTGATGCATGGTCACCGGTTTTGGTGACCCCTGCTAGTGTATTGCTCTTGCAAGCAAGCTGACTTTAATGGTGAACATGGTGAACTCGCCGAGCACCACTGCAAGTTTCGCATCTGTTGATCACCTGTTCACCTACGTATGGCAGATTGGCAGGCATGTGCCTACAGTGTACGTTTTTACTTACAGCTGCCATGTTGATTCTTGCCAATAGTGTGTATACACACACACACTCGATCGCACTACGTGTCGCTGTGTGCTATTGAAATTAGCCAACTGCCATCTTCATGCGTTGTTTGCAATGCGACAAAACTATACTGTTTACTGAAAAAAAACTGTTCGTCTGTTCTCAACATTTACCACTAAAATCAAAGGAAAGATGTACAGTTAACGATCAAAACACAAGTATAGACGAAATGTAGGCTCCTTTACCTATGTACATCTTCTATCTAATTTCTAACTATGCATTGTAACAAGTAGTTCTCCTGGTGGGACGGAAGGTGTAAGCAGCTGGATGCTTCCCCTGGGCCGGTCAGTACTCGATCTCCCATGCACGATGGCACTAAACAACGAACGACCAACCGCTGCAACGTGCTACCCGATCTCTAGCGAGTACATACGTGAGCTACGACGTCGTGAACTCACGACCCGTATGTCCATTCACGAGACCCATGCGTCCACGACACGGCTACGCCTACACACGCACATGTACTACCCCGGCCGGCCTATCCGCACACGAGGACGTGACACGGCCGGGATCATGTATCGGCGCCTCGTTTTCTTCCTACTTGGACGCATTTGTACACATGCCACATGGCGCCCCAAGTTAATTAACCGCTACCTCCTCAACCAGCTTCCCGCCATTGCTGCCCCCTCGTATAGATCCTCACCCGCCATGCCGCCAAAGCCACGGCTCGAGCTAGCACACACAGTTGTCTCGCGAACAACATCGATCGATCTCTTGGTGGTGAGAAGGGACAGGGAGTTGTTGAGGACGATGAGGCAGGCGACGCGGAACCACGCGAGGACGCTGTACCACCGCCTCGTCGGCCGCCACCTGCCGCGCCTGCTGGCCGTCACGGTGCTGCTCGCCGTGCCGGCGGGCACGCTGTCGATGGACGCGGTGGTGCGGGAGGCGCGGGAGAACGCGCGGGCGGTGCTGGCCGCGGTCGCGTGCTGCGCGGCGATGGCTCGCGGGCGCGGCCGGTGTACCTGGTGGACCTCGCCGGGTACAAGCCCGCGGCGGCGCACGAGGCGACGAGGGCCGAGTCCATCCGCCACCACTTCGGGCTGGCGGGGAACTTCAGCGAGGAGAGCATGGCGTTCCAGCGGCGGATGATGGAGCTGTCGGGGCTGGGCGAGGCGAGGTGACCCACTTCCCGGCGTCTCTGCTCACGCTGCCCGTCGACATGTGCCTCCGCACGGCGAAGGAGGATTCTGAGACCGTCTTCTTCGGCGTCGTCCACGAGCTGCTCGCCAAGACCGGCGTGCGGTCGGAGGACATCGGCGTTGTCACCGTCAATTCCAGCCTGTTCAGCCCAACGCCGTCCTTCACCTCGCTCGTCGTGAACCGCTACCGCCTCCGAGACGACGTCATCAGCCACAACCTCAGCAGCGTGGGCTGCAGCGCCGGCATCATCGCCATTGACCTCGCCAAGCACCTGTTGCAGGTACAAACATTGATACTGCGTACCACCATGCAGAGCACTTTTACTTCTCTGCAAAATGCAGACATGAATGCAAGAACCAATTAAAACGCGCGATAAGTAACAAATGACATATCGACATTGCTCTTCCAGCAACAAATGATAATAATTAACAAACTAATAAGGCATGCAATTAGACAAGAACATGCGCGCATGCTGATCGACATGCTCTTCCAGGACTTGGCACATCAATAATACACCATCAGCAAGATGGGACAGAATCCTGACAGTGTATATAAGAACGGTCAGCAAGTAGGTAGGAGTAGCTAGGAATGGGATTACATGTCCCGATCTGGGCGCCTTAATTGTGTTAGGATTACTGTGTCTGCAGTAGGACTTGGCCATGCATTTTATTTCCTTATAATAAGTATTTGATTACGATATAAAATTGATGTTATTAGATTATTATTTGAAAATACTTTTAATGTAAAATTAATGTTATTAGATTATTATTTAAAAATATTTTTTACGTTATTAGATTATTATTCGAAAGTAGATGGTATGATTATATATTAATAAAGTAAAAGTTGATAAAAGTCTTATTCTAATAAAATAAAAAATATATTATATTTTAAAATAAAGGGAGTATAGTATTTATGTCCAGTGTACATCACTCAACTGAGCACACAGAAAAGAGCCAACCCTGTTGGCCATATTGAAGGCAATTATATAGCTTTATAAATCTTTATAGATAAATGAATCTACTAATGTGGCTTTCGTAGCAAACCAAATTAGTTGTGTATTTACATTCTAAAAAACATCTAAAAGAGTATAGTTATACTACATATAGATATAACCATACTGATTAACAATATTATAAGTTTTGAGCTCCTAAGGTGGTTGTGTGCGTTAATAGCCTAACCATAGTATGTCAAGTTCATGCCGTCCAATTGGAGATTGCACATATGTCAAGCCTAATCCTATTTTGGATAGTCAAGATCACGTCCAGCATTAAAAACGGTTCGAAAGGACCAAGAAGGCATGTAACCATGGTCCAATTAATCTGAAACAATAGAGCTGATCGAAATAGCTAATGACTAAATTCCATATACCCATGCACGGCTGCTGGGTCTTTTAATTAATTAAAGTGCATCATGAGAATTTAATTTGACCACCAGATACCTTATTTTGTACTACTACTAACACTACAATAAATCTATATAGACGTACCGAACTAAGTAATTATTAACATTACATAGTGGAGCACTACACGATTGAGTCACTGAAGTTACGGTTTGAAGCAACATGTAGGCCAGCTGCCCAGCTTCTGCACCAGTACACACACATTTCCAATATTCTGATCAAAACTGTGTGCTACGAAGAAATTCGAAACAACCTCGATGCATGCATCGATGAGTTCCATAAAACTGCCCGTGTTCATTGTTCAGAACACCCGGCTAGTAGTCCAGAGTAACTGTGGTTGGGTGGCAGTTACTGCCAAGCTTACCTGCTGCAACCAAGCACGAGATCGGTAGCGCTGTACAGCCACGGCCGTTGCAGATATGGCAACCATCAACACCTGCAACTACCATGCAGTTGCTGCAGAACTCCAGTTAGCACATGGATGCGAAAAATGCACAAGAAAGCTTGCATCCGAATTGATTGTGTCGTGTCTGATTTTATGCAGGTGCACGCTGACACGTACGCGTTGGTGGTGAGCACGGAGAACATCACGCTCAACGCGTACCTGGGCAACTACCGCCCCATTCTGGTGATCAACACGCTGTTCCGGATGGGCGCCGCCGCGCCAAGTACCAGCTGATGCACACGGTGCGCACCCACCGTGGCGGCGCGTGCGACCGGAGCTACGCGTGCGTGACGCGGGAGGAGGACGACGCCGGGAACGTCGGCGTGTCGCTGTCCAAGGAGCTCATGTCCGTCTCCGGCGAGGCGCTGCGCACCAACATCACCACCCTCGGCCCGCTCGTGCTCCCGCTGTCGGAGCAGCTCCGGTTCCTCGCCACGGTGGTGCTCCGCCGCGTGTTCCGGGAACGGGTCAAGGCCTACCTGCCGGACTTCACCACGGCGCTCGACCACTTCTGCATCCACGCCGGCGGCCGCGGCGTGCTGGACGAGCTGGAGCGGGGCCTCAAGCTCAGCGGCTGGCACATGGAGCCGTCGCGGATGACGCTCTACCGGTTCGGGAACACGTCGAGCAGCTCGCTGTCGTACGAGCTCGCCTACCGCCAGGCCAAGGGACGGATCAAGTGCGGCGACCGGGTGTGGCAGGTCGCCTTCGGCTCCGGGTTCAAGTGCAACCGCGCCGTCTGGAAGGCCCTCAGGACGGTCGACGGCGGCCCGTGGGCGAAGGACCTCGACACGCTGCCGGTGCAAGCGCCCAAGGTGGTATCCATCGACGACGACGACGACGACGACGACCGACACGACGCGGGCGTCGCACGTACGGCCAGAAAATCTCTGTAGCGTGTAAATCGTCAAGACTCATGGAGTCATGGTGGATGAACCGGAGAATTACTACTGCCGCGTTTTGTTTCATGGAACATCATATCGTGTCAGGGAAGGACTGATAATTAAATCCTTCTCCGACACTTTGTCTAGGTGTATTGATTAATTAACCGTGTGTTTAATTGTGTGAAACGATGAGTATATATAACAAACGAGCTGTGTATTTTCTCTTACATTTTTTTTCTTTTTAATGAAACCTTGACTATTTATCAATACCTGAAATGAGCGCAAAATAAAACTGGGACTGCTTGGCCCATCTTCCCTATTGGACCAGGCCCATAATCCGTGAGCCCATGACACTTGTTCAAATGGGCCTAGTGTCCTCTCAATATGATGGGCCTAAATAGAGTAGTGGCCTTTTTAGTCGGTTCACTGTATTCCACCAGAAAAAAGTCCACTTTTAGTTCTCAACTATAGGTTTGAGTTCGACTTGTATCTCTTAACCATAAAAGCAACCGACACCTTAGTTTTGACGGTAATTTCGTATCTACATGGTATTTTTTGACGGTCTTTTATATGATACGACGTCTACGTACGTGACGTTTTAGTCTAAAAAAAAATAAAAAAACATAAAAATAGAGGGGACTCACAGGTAAGTCTCACAGAAAAAAGGACGCCGGGCCCACATGTCATCTCCCCTCCCCACCCCTCTTCTCTTCTCCTCCCATCTCTGCGCTGGAGGTCGGAGCAGCGTCCAGAACGGCGGCGGCGGCGGCTCTTAGTTGCGGTGGCGGGCGTCGTCGAGCCGAAGGTCGGGGAGGAGAGCCGGATCGGGAGCCGTGGCATGCAGCAAAGCCAGGCTCCATCTCCATCTCAAATGGCCTCGAAAAGATAGGGGACGCTGGGGAGGAAGACCGCGGAGGCTGGCTTCACCGAGCTGAAGGTCGACGACAACCTCCTGGGCTTCTTCCATGCGCCAGCCAGGGCGGAGGAGAGCACGGTCAGCGTCAGCAGAGCCGCCGGCGGCGGCAGCGACCCCTCACCGCTCCGGCATCGAGGTCCTCACTCGCTCCGGCGATGCTCTTCCTTCACGAGCATCAAGGGGCGGCGGGACGGATCCCATGAGGCGACGTCCTCGCTCAGACCAGATCCGGTGGCTGCCCTCCTCCTGGCCTCGCCGCCGCCGACTAGTTCTCCCCTTTCCTCTGCTCGAGCTAGGGAGAGACGATGCCGGAGTAGGTCACCACCACCACCGGAAAGATCTCCTTCCGCTCCCGCAAAATCGTCAAGAGCACACCCGCCAAAGAGAAATCTGTCGCCACTACAACCGTACTATCGCTGCTACCGGTCCCGCCAGTGCTGCCGGCGCTGTTCTACCCGGGGGAGCTCGCGGCGGCGCTGTCCCACGTCCACTCCGCTGATCCGCTCCTCTCCGCGGTCATCGCCTCCACCGATGCCCCGACTCTCATCTCATCCCCTTCCTTCCCCGCCTTTCACTCCCTCGCGCACTCCATCCTCCACCAGCAGCTCGCTCCCTCCGCCGCCGCGGCCATCTACGCTCGCTTCATCGCCCTACTCCCCTCTGCTGCTGATCCCGATGTCGCGGTGGTCAATCCCGCCGCGGTGCTCGCCCTCTCCGCCGCCGACCTCTGCGCCATTGGCGTCTCTGCCCGCAAGGCGGCCTATGTCCACGACCACGCCGAGAGGTTCATGGCCGGAGAGCTCTCCGCGCCGCCGTAGCCGCAACGGACGAGGCGGCGCTCCTCGCGGAGCTCACCAAGGTGAAGTGCGTCGGCGAGTGCGAGCGGTAGCGGCCGTACCGGTCGGTCGGCGCCTGGTACGTTGTGCACATTGCCAGTGGGCCCCGCTGCCTTTTTTTTAATTTTTTTCTCTGAGACTTACATATGGGTCCCCTCGATTTTTAATTAATTAATTAATCTTTTCCAGACTAGGATGCGTCCGGATCAAAATGCCAGATAGACGTTAAAACCACCGTGAAAACCAGCCAAGAAATCGGGTTGCACTCGTATTGATAGGACTTTTTATATGGTTTTATGGCTTAGAGATACAGATCGAACTCATTCGATCCATAGTTGAGGGGTCAAAGTGGACTTTTTACATTCCACCACCCTATCCTCCCTTCCACGCAGCCACTGCCGTTCCAGTGGTTCGTCCGAAACGGCCGGAGGCGGCCGCTGCGGCGACCTTCCTTTCGGCTGCCAACCTCTCAAAAACACGGAACCACGTGTGCTCGAACAGCGGCGGCCTCCTCCTCCGCCCCCGAGCTGTGGCGTTCTCCGGATTGAGCCGGGTAAGCAGCTCCTTCGCCTTTTGCCCCCAAATTTGATGTGCCATCTCTGCCGCGTCCTATCCGTTCGCTCCATGCTTAACTTGGCTTCGATTGGTTCGCTTATCTCCTTCTCCTAATCCAGAGGAGCCGTGAACGGTTGGACTGAGGTGCACTTGCGTTCTTCTGTAAGTGGATAAAGGCTGGGTGTGATGATGAGCCCGTGCGATTGCTTCCTCCATGGCTCCGCACCGCCGCTGAATCCGCCGTCGTTCCAGAGCAGCAATCTCTCGTTCCAGAGCAGCGCAGTCTCTGCGCCGGCGAGGAGCGTTGAGACTTGCCCCAGTTTGATGGTTCCATGCACTGTTCCTAGGCGGGCTGCTGAAAGCAAGAAGAGTGGGAGGTGGGTGAAGTACGGTGGGTCGCTTCCGGCGATTCTGGAGGCGATGGAGCGTATCGAGGACGTCGGGGAGGCGCTCCGGCCGTGGAAGGACATGATGAGCAACCGGGAGAGGACCATCATTCTCAAGGAGCAGAAGGATTGGAGGCGAGCGGTTGAAATATTCAACTGGTTTCGCAGGAGGCGCCATGAGGTCAATGTGATACACTACAATGTTGTTCTCTGTGCTGTTGGGAGGGCTAGGCGATGGGACCTTGTTGCTAGGCTGTGGCATGAGATGCATTCCAGTGGTGTTGTGCCGGATAATTCAACATATGGCACGCTTATTGATGTGCACTGTAAAGGGGGCAGAGAGAGGATGGCATTGCTTTGGCTTGGCGACATGTTCAAGCGGGGGTTGCTGCCTGATGAGATCACTATGAGTATTGTGCTTCAGGTACATAAGAAGGCTGGGGAGTATGAGAAAGCCGAGTTTTTCTTCAAAAGGTGGTCCTTAGAGTCAGATGTAAATATGGAAGGGCATCCTTGCTATAGTTTGTATACTTACAACACCTTGATTGATACTTATGGAAAGGCCGGGCAACTTGAGAAAGTATCTGATACGTTCAATCAAATGTTAAGAGAAGGTGTTTCACCAAATGTTGTTACATTTAACACAATGATTAATGTTTGGGGTAAACACCGCAGAATGGAGCAAGTAGCTTCTCTGATGAGAATGATGGAGGAGTTTCAGTGCCTTCCTGACACTAGGACATATAATATTCTAATCTCAATATACAGAGAAATCAATGATATGGATGTTGCAGAGTACTATTTCAGGAAGATGAAAGCAGAAAATCTGCTGCCAGATGTTGTGAGCTGTCGTACTCTCTTGTATGGATACTCTATCAAGGGCATGGTCACTGAAGCAGAAATTCTTCTTAAAGAAATGTACAAGAGGAACTTGGTGATTGATGAATACACACAATCAGCTGTGATGAGAATGTATGTCAATGCTGGGATGCTTGAACAAGCGTGGCGTTGGTTTGAGAAGTTTAATTATCAGATGAACTCCGACTGTTTTTCCGCAAATATTGATGCATTTGGGGAGAGAGGACATATACACCTTGCAGAGAAGGCGTTTATGTGCTGCATCAAAAGGAAGATGCTAAGCACTTGTGTTTGTAATGTTATGATCAAAGCATATGGTTTAGTAGAGAAGCTTGATGAGGCTTGTGAGATTGCTGATGGCATGGAGAGGTATGACATTTTGCCTGATGATCTGACTTACAGTTCTCTGATTCAACTAATGTCAACTGCTAAACTGCCCGAGAAAGCTCTCTACTATTTGAGAAAGATGCAGGCAGCAAAATTGCTGACTGATTGTGTTCCTTATTCTGTGGTAATCAGTAGCTTTGCTAAGAATGACAATTTACCCATGGTTGATTGCCTGTTTAGAGAAATGATCACTTCAGGGATCCAAGCTGATACTTATGTTTACTCTATCTTAATTGATGCGCATGCTGAAGTTGGAGATGTCCAGAAAGCTGAAGCATATTTTGGTTTGTTGAAAAAGGCTGGTTTATGTGAGAGTGCTACAATATATAATTCTTTGATCAAACTCTACACAAAGGCAGTGTATCTTGCAGAGGCACAGAAAACATACAAGCTTCTCAAATCATTAGATACTTACAACAACCTTTATGCGTCAAACTGCATGATTGACCTCTATAGTGACCATTGTATGGTGAAGGAAGCACGAGAGATTTTTGAGAATTTGAAGGTTACAGGAAGGGCAAATGAATTTTCACACGCAATGATGGTGTGCTTGTACAAGAAAATTGCTCGCTTTGATGAAGCCCACAGAATTTCTAAGGAAATGCAAGCTTCAGGATTTCTAACTCAAGCATTGAGCTACAACTCTGTGATACAAATGTATGTGTCTGGTGGAAGAATGGGAGAGGCTGTTAAAATATTTCGGAAGATGTTGGCATCGAACACATCACCAAATGATGCAACATTCAAGGCACTAAAGATTATTTTAGTAAAAGGAGGAGTTTCAAAAAATGATATTAGAAGGTTAGAATTGCTCAGAAAAGATTGTACTCATGATTGCTTGCGTCAGTGGTACAGGGTGCTATGCTTGGTAGTAACATCAGGTGGTAGTTCTTCTCGACGTATTACTGATAATTCAGCTCTGAGCAAACGTAATTTTGACATCCATGATTCCAGTGATAGCAAAAGAAATACAAGAAAGCATGCACCTTCATAAAAGATTTCAAGTTTCCAATTGATCGAAAATCTTCGATGTTGACATGCTGCGGTGATGATCCATCTACTAAACAATTCATGGATAGCACACATGTTATCGTCAAAACAAAACCTCCTGACCACTGTTTGTCTTGTGCACTGAGAATGTGGTGAAATTTCAGATGGATCAGGCTAAATTACTGCAGGGATGCAGGTCAGTTTTGTTTCTTGTATATTCTCCGATTTGTATGTACTACAATACCTGGGTTCACACTTTTCCAAGATCAAGCTTTCATGTTACTAAATGGAAACCTCTGCCGAATATCTGAATATGCAAATATTCAGTAATTTTGACAATCTCCAACACAGTGTATTTCATTTCTAGCCGTGTCACTACTTGGAAATAGATTTTTTTAATGTAATGGCATGCCTCTTTTAGTTAATTACTCCATGAAGTTGTGTAAATATGATGCTCATAGTAGTTTTTCAAATCTTACTTCATATTCCTTCTAACTGTTATCATGCTATTTTGTTTCTCTAGGTATCTCAACCTAATAGATATCCACAATACAGCACCCATAGCCTTTAGTACCAAACAGGGTATTATTCTAAATTTTGCCATGCTTTAACTGAATGCTGTCAGTATATGTTACATTTACAATCGAAGGAACATGAAAAAAAAAAGATCAATTCAATAGTGATGTGCACCTGCATTCTAGTTTTCGGACAAGCATGTGTTTCAGTTGTTTTATTGGTGAAGACACTCATTCTAATCTATGCCTCTTATTGTGAGCAGAGCTTGAGTTCTCAGGTATGCAATTTTTTGAAGCAAGCTAGCAGGATGGATTTTAACTGTTCATTTCAATCTCCACGTGGCTTTCTCTTACCACACGACATGCAATTTTACCTCCACGTGGCTTTCGTCATAGGTGGTTTCCAGTAATCTTGGATTATTACCTCCAAATATACGTTCCAGCAACATACTGTATGTTGGGCATTGCAAATGCGCCCCTCCGAAAATAGAATCAGTTTCAGCAAACAGAGAAGTCGTTTTGAGGTGTGAATGCAGATGGAATCAGCACATATCACTACATTGAGACGCTGTGCCATTGATGGGGAGTCACATTTTCAGCGTGAACGGATTGAGGGTCCTGCTGCTGCTTATGTGGATATCTGCAGCTTACGATGTGGATGCCTGTTGTCAACTTAGTACTATCAAGACAAGTGAATCTTATTCTTCTTTGAAGAATATAAGAATATAAGAGATTTTGTTTTAGAGAAATTAAGCATAGAGAAAAAAAAGACTATTATCCTTTTTAATGTAGAGAATCAGGATGGTTGGAGATAAAAATGAGAAAAAAATCAAATAAGAGATGATTAATGAGATATAGTAGTGTAGGTTATCTTTTTTTATTAAAAAAATTAAATCTTATGATCCATTGTTTGAAGGACGGAGAAACAGGATACAATGTGTGAATATCTGTACAAGCTCTTTTTTTATCAATCAAAAAAGAAATAAAATAAAATAAAATAAAAGATTAACTTGCTTTTGTTGTTGTCTTTAGAGCAACCAGACAATGTTTTTTAATTGCTAAACAGTGAGCTTTTTAGAAAAATTTATAGAAAAATAGTTTTACAAAATTATAATAGTTTATTTTTAAGTTTTTTTATAAATAGTATTTAATTAATCTTGTGCTAATGTGTAGCTATATTTTGCGGGAACGGATCAAACGAACACAGCCAGGTACTCCTATATTCGACGAACAGTTTCGCAAGAACTGTTCCACAGCAGAGATATCGGACGAGGCCTAGCAGATGCTGACATGCTGTGCTCAAAGATGAGATGAGTCGTGAGTGTGATCAATGGATGATTCAATGTGCTCCCAGAGGTATACGCATCTTTAGTGGTCTCGTGTTCACTATCCCATCAATGCCAATGCAACTCAGTCTGCTCAGCTCAGCTCGGGCCTCGCCTCGCCTGCACCACCTCTGCTAGCTGCTGCTGTTACTACTACCAGTAGCTGGAATACTGATGAAAGCTCTGTACCACCACGTCAAGCTGGTTTGCTTCTCCGCACCGCCACCCACCGCGGCCCACCGTCTCGCCCACCTCAAATCACCCCGTCCCCTCCCGCTGCGGCGCTGCCAAACAAGACCTCCCCTCCCCCCACCTCGGGTCCCGCACTGAGCTCTCCTATCCATGGCGGGCGCGCCGCTGCCGTGTCCTTCCGGCGATGACGCGCCAGACCATCGGAATTTACCCTTCTGTCCCCCCCTTGAATGCTTCACCACGCCGAGGGGCAGATTGGTAAATAAGAGTGGGAGGTCGCCGGCGATCGAGACGATCGGTTGCATTTACTCTCCTACCTCTCGTTCCACGGCGGGCCCACTGGCCAGGGGCGCGGTGGTGAAGGGGCAGGAGGGTAAAACCACCCCGCCGCGTTCGCGCGGGAAATCCGGGAGGGGGGCGCGCCGCAGCCGCCGTACTACTACCCCGCTCGCTCCGTTTTTAATACCGTCGCTGCTTCTGCTGCTGCTCTGCTCCCGTCGCGGGGAGACAGGGGGGTTTCGTGTTCTCCTCGCCTTGCCTTGCCTCGCCTCGCGTATGCGGTGTCGCTGTCCGATCGGATGCAGCCGATGCGCCCCTCGCTCTCGCGGGCGTTTGCTCCCGAGATCTGGAGCTTGCCGTCGCTCCGGCTGGCCGGACGCGATCTTCCCCTAAGGTATGCTGCCCCGCGCTTGCTCTCCCGTGCGATGGTTTGGCCGCCGATTGATTGAGAGGAGATTCTGGGGGGCACTTGTTGTCGTAGTTTGGGGGTTCTGTTGGTGCTGGTTGCCATGGGAAATGCGCAGTGATGTGCTTGTGCAGTTTGGTCTGGTGGCCGCTCTTCATGAGGAAGATTTTATTCTACATTTAAATCTGTTTGTGCAATCCTCTTATGAGTAGGTTGTCTTGTTGGCAACATACTGTAGTGTTTAGGATGGTCCAATTTGTAGGTAATAGGGATTGCTGCTTTGTTAGCTGATAACAATGTTGTTTTGAATGATCTTTTGTAGATGCTATTCGATTTCAGATGATTTGATAGGTGATTGGTGGAAGATACCGCACTTGTAGTGACCATCCACAGATTTCATTTGCTTGACATTCCAATCTCATGGAAGAGATAACTCCCTATATTCGCGAAAAAAGAGATAACTCCCCATATGTCGTTAGGCCGTTAGACATGCCTGGCTGTGGAGTATTAGTTGATTGGTGAACTAAAATGCACTAGGAATCATTCAGGAATAAATGTAGGAAGGCTTATCTGGTAGAAGAAAATGGCAAATGGACTTCCTTGGTCTGATCTTTGCATTGAAAACCGTTATAAAAATTAGTGTCCGCTATTCCTTAATTTGTCATAGAGAGAATGGTTGTACGCAAATTCAAGGTTTTGTAGGATGAGTCAATAGGGATTGAGGTTCTCTGTGAGATGGGCCTAATTAAATAGCCTGAACATAGGTGGGGGGGGGGGTGTAGGAAGGGGCCACATTTGCCTGTAGTGATCTTTCTCTATTTAAGGGTAGGCATTTAAGCTTGTGAAAATCTGAATTCTTGGGATGAAGCAATATTGTAGAGATGATGTTAACATGGTTTCTAATGATGTGACTGTAAACAACAGTACCCAATTGGCATATCATTATGTCAACATCCGTCCAGTGGCAAAGTTAATTTAGGGATGATTTGATGATGCGTATGTAACCATTAACAACTCTGTTGATGGTGGCCAACTGATCATGACAAGTACACATGATAGCACCTACTTCTTTGATTACTGTTAAACCTATGAAGTATCCCCGCAAAAAAAAAAAACTGAAGTATACCATGATCCATTGCAAGTTCAATGAGGGAATTATGAATGTGAATCTTTGCAAGAGTTGCATAACAGCTTTGATGTAGTGTGCTTCCAGCCCGTGTAGTTAGTCCATTTAACTTATTAGTTGTTCTTTTTTGTATTTGTGTTCCTTTTTTTTTTGGGATGAGGAGAGGTTGTTTGTGTTACGTGCAAGAAATCTCCTTATGCCTAAATGCTGTCCTTGCACCAGATGGCCAAACAGTCCATTGGCCCAATACAATATGTTACCTTTGATCATCAGCATAAGATGCCCCCAAAGTCCAAATCTCAGCAGATGTTTCTTTATCCTTGCATGTGAATTATGCTCCCTTATTTATCCACACCAATCATGGAGCTGCGTATTTAACTGTATAAGCTGATGATTGCAGTTATGTCTTCTGCCAATGTTTTTGTACTAAGAACTACTGTATCCTTTTAGTCAATACCCCTTTGAATGTGTTAATACATTGGTAGTTTACCTTGCAGGACGTATCAATGGAGAACGGAACCAAGGCTGCTGATGTTGGGCAAAGGCAATTCAAGATCATGGAAACAATGTCTTGCCACAACGATCCCCAACCTTCTGTACATTCTGCTCTCCTCTCGGGTTTGGTGTTCATAACATGAAGTCCAAGCCCAAGAACAAAGCCCCTTTGTAAGACGGGGGGTTGTCTTCGTCTGCACGTGCCCAACAACAACTCCTGCAACCGTTTCTCCACTCTTGACACCGATGAACTCATCCGGGTGACTGCTTCTTCCAATTAACCTGTGGATGAAGCTCCGTTTTAAAAACCCAAATACTACGTAGCTCGTTACTAATCTTTTCTCACTCGCTTTGTGCTTTCTTCCCGGGTATATCTTGATGTGTTTCCGTCCATGGTTCGTTACTGTGGCAAGTTCATGTACTAGTACTTGGTTATGCTGCCTGTCAGCCTTCTGATCCAATATTTGGTTGTGTCGAATGTTTGATGCTATCATACCACCATCTTGTGTTAGATTTCTTGCAGTTGGGTTTTGTTCTACTTGTCATAGACAAAGTTCCCTTCTCTGCAATACGGGCAAATCTGGCTGTTACTGGGTAATGCAGGCAAGGCACGCACTGACGCACACGTCGTCGTCCTCCTTATCTGCTAGTAATTCTTTTTGCTGGATTCTGTGAAGTGTGAACCTGGAAGACGAATACTTGCACGAAAATAATTAAGGCCAACCCGCGTGATCCACTGTGTGTGCGGTGTTCCACGCCGCCCCATCCCCCACATGCATCTCCGTTCCGTCAGGTCAAAGGGAGCAACGCTTCGCTTCGCTTGACTGCCTCGGCCTCTCCGCCCGCGCGCCACCCGATCGGCCGGGGGATGATGAGATCGCAGCTCGACGCCGCCGTCCGGCGATGTCTCCGCTCCCCGCTGCCTCGGGCCCTCAGGTACGCGCGCACTGTTACAAACGGCTTGTGGGGGCGTTGCATGCGGCCGGCGAGCGAGCGGCGGCCGATGTGGGGTAGGGTTTGACCTTCCGCTGATCTGGATCCGCGTCGTTGATTTGTGCTCCCCGGGAGCGTGTGTTGTAGGTTCCATGCGTTCCCCGAGCAGCTTCGCGCATATCGCGGTGGCAGCATCGGAGTCCTCTCCGCTGGCCATCTCCCAGGCAAGCGAGGTTCGTGGGTGGCAATGCGGCACGCGTTTCCTTTCTGCTATTTGGAGTTGCAACGATTTTTTTTTTGTTAACGTATTGGTCGCTGAGCCGAACAATGTCCTTATTTTATCGATTTTTTTACCAGGACTCGTAAGAGTGTTCGACTCAGCGAAGGGGCTGAATGAGAAGGTGAATAATGATAATGTAGAACAGCCAAGCACTTCGACATCCGAAAATTACCCAGGCTTTCCTGTTCAGGTGGGTTTTTTTTTTCTGTACATTATTCATTGTTTTCAATTTTGATACCTCGACCGTAAATCAATTGACAGGCTTAGTCTACTATTGGACATCATCGTTCTAATGTGATATGATGATAAACAGTAGGGGCTAGCATGTGATTTTTAGGATGGTAATACATAAATTTGATTGGTGGATTAAGGTGGCATGTGTTCTTTAGACTACATTCTTTATAAGCCAATGGTGGTGAAATCATGTTGTTTGACAGAGCATCGAAGTGGTACTGTACTGGCATTGTTATAAGACTGTTTTTATTAGACACATAAGTGGACCCCAATGACCCAATCCCGCCCTTATGATTGACGAATAACAGTTGTGAGCTGCTCCTTTCTGGACCAACCAGGTTTAGATTGATCCTTACTTTGTTGGAATATGGATCGGAGAATGGTAAATGATGTGATCATGTAACTTCTCGTTCGGAGAATAATTGATCATTAGAAAATAATGCAATCCATTTGTGCCTTTTGAAGCAATGGTTCAATTGAAATGTATTCCGTATGTATAAGGTATTCCCTTCAGCTGCAGTTCACAATGGATGATGTATAAAAGCACCTTTTGTCTTGCTTAATTTTTCAGATTATAATTTTTCAGGGAAACTTCAATGCGGTCACTATTGTATGCATCACATTCTGTGTTCTACACAAAATTGTTATTAGCAAGATGCAGTTGATAACAAAATTTCTCCCTTGGATGTCACACAACATTACAAGTTTACCGTTGGCATGCATATCGGATCCTATGAAAAAACCTGTTCCTCTGAAGCTAGATGTGAGTTTTCCACCATTGCCTGATATCAGATGGAGCATTTCACGTTTGTACTACCTATTCAATTCACAACTTGAACGGAACATTGCCTTGTAAGTATAGCTTACCACCTTTAAGCAGTTAGACATATATGTTTGGTATTTTGTCATGATTCTTTTGGCAGATTACTGCATTACTGGGCTTCCAGTTTCTGCACATTCTGAAAAGTTTGTCTATTCCTAATTTACAGATAGTATATTTTTTAGCTCATGGTAAATCAACTTCATACTTCATATTGACTTATCGTCGCAGGTCTATCATTACTTTGATGATTACATGCTTTTCACTAGTTGTTGTTGGGGGATTCTTGTTTCATAAATTCAGGTCTGTCATTTTTATTTAAAGACTGCACATTTTCTAATTTAGTCTTCTCTGTTCTCTAGTATTATTTCTTTTATTTGTATATTTATTACAAAAACCTCTCTCTGTAATAATTGGATGGGCATAAAATGTATGACGAAATATCTTGGTTTCCATTTCAGGAAAAACCAACAATCTTTAGAGGAATGCTTTTGGGAAGCTTGGGCATGTCTAATTTCATCATCTACTCACCTAAGAGTAAGTAGAGACTAGTTATTGTTGCCAGTTGAAGAACAATATGCTCAAGTTAGTTTTGCATAACCTTCTGTTTAGCTAATAGATTTGCATAACCATTTATACAAATGCTTTTCCTTTTATGTAATCTATGTTAATATGATCTTTTGCTCTTTCTTTTAACAGCAAAAGACACGCATTGAGCGTGTGCTTGGGTTCTTTCTTGCTATCTGGGGCATATTGTTCTATTCTCGTTTGTTAAGCGCAACGACAGAACAGTTTAGAGTAAGTTAACTTTTTGAAAATATACAAATTGAGGTGAAAATCTTTAAATTCAGTGCATGCCTCTGGTAAATAACCACCTTTTTGTGTACAGATCCAGATGCATAAGGTAAGGGAAGGAGCACAGCAGCAAGTCATTGAGCATGATCATATCATCATCTGCGGAGTCAATAGTCATCTGCCATCCATATTGAATCAATTGAACAAGTTCCATGAATCATCAATTAGGTTAGGCACTGCTACTGCAAGGTAATTGAAGGATAGCATAATTAGTATTTTGGTTATGTCTATCTATATTCTCTAATGCAGCTGATTGCTTTCTTTTGAACAATGTCAAGGAAGCAGAGAATTCTTCTTCTATCTGATCTTCCCAGAAAGCACATGGAGAAACTTGGAGATAGCATCGCCAAAGATTTAAACCATATTGATGTCTTCACCAAGAGGTAAAGGGTCATGATCGTTTGCTTCCATCCATTTACGTTTGACAACAGACACTTTCTTTGACATATAGAACTCATTGAGACTCCACTTTTTTACATTTCAGCTGTAGCCTTAGCTTGACAAAATCATTTGAGAGAGCAGCAGCAAATAAGGCAAAATCTATAATCATCCTACCTGCAAAGAATGAACGGTATGCATACAGCATAAACTTTTCAATTTGCTCTGGTTAGCACATAGTAAATTAAATTTTCTTTACTGGAAATCATTTCAGAGAAGGGCATTTTCTCTTTTGTAGCAAACCTCTGTGATGTTGCATTGAGATTGTAGAGATAGTTAAAAGCAGCAGGTCATCCAACTCCTTCAAAATAGCATTCCCATGTTAAATTCCATTTGTGATAGTATTGGATGGGATCATGGCCTTATAGGATACTTCAACCTTTTTGCTTGAAGGTTTGGAATGATTACTTGAAATGGGCAGTTACTTTCTCAGAATTGATTACCAAGACAAACTTTCTAAGGGAAAGCAGTGGATGCTCTGAACATTTCACTTGTCTGCCATTTGTTGCATATAAATGCCATATGTAAAGATCTTTTTTTCCCACACAAGCAGATCTTTTGCAAAACAAAGCCTGTTGAAATTTGACTACTTAGAACCACTTTATCGAAAACTCATCTTGTTGAACCTGACCAGATATGAAGTGGATACAGATGCATTTCTTTCTCTGCTGGCTCTGCAATCTCTTCCACAAATTGCATCTGTTCCTACCATTGTTGAGGTATATGCAACCTCCTTAATTCATACAATGAATATAAATATCAAAAGCTGTGCCTTTATGTATTCATTTTATATCATTGTAGGCTTCTAACTCAACCACATGCGATCTTCTGAAATCAATCACAGGCTTAAATGTGCAGCCGGTGGAGATGGCTGCTTCTAAGCTGTTTGTGCAGTGCTCTAGGCAAAAGGGCCTTATTAAAATCTACAGACACTTGCTTAATTATCGCAGTATGTTTCTAATCTTATTGTTCTAATCTTACTGATATATGTTTGTTGATACATTTTATGTAGAAGGCTGCAGATTTTCAGTTATCTTTAAGGACTAGCAGCTGAGAGTTTACATGATCAAATCTTGGAATCCAGAAATAAAATCGTTTGCCTTTCTGGTTTGTTTACAAAAATGGTTGTGCCTAAGCCCTGGTGTGGCATGCCTCCTTTGTTCATAGAACTGTAGTTCTACACTTCAGCACATGATTAGTACAACTGTGGACTGCTTCAGAACCAGTCATATATGTCAACCCATCTTTTGGTAATGAACTAAATAATTGTTTTGATCCTCCTAAGGTACTTTATCATATACGATATCATATTTTCTGGCCAGTTTTTCCTTTTTCTAAAATCACTTTTGTGGCCACCTTGGGTCATATCTAGCCACACATAAAAAAATATTTTCTCTTTCTTCTGAATTCTGGAACTAGCATCGATTTTATAGTTTACCATGGCATAGTATGTGATTCTGCATTTCTGATGTCAATGGTAGTGTAGCACTTACATCTAATCCATCAGAAAAAATGTCTCATATTGAAATGGTTATATGATTTTGTCATTATTGTTTTCTGCTTTTTACATGCTTTCACCTTTTATTGAATTGGTTTATGGGTACCTGAATTATTTTGTGCTCTTAATGATAGGATCCATTATCCTGCTTGGGTTGTGACTTATGTTCTTATCATGCAGAAAACGTCTTCAACCTTTTCAGCTTTCGGGAAGTAGTAGGTATGAAGTATTTGGATGTGAGGCGTAGGATCCCAGATGTAATATTCAAATAAGTGAATGCTTAAACTCTGCAGCATGTACCACTTCATTTTTGTGATTTCTCTGCTTTGTGTTCATGACCAGGCTGTTGTTTGTGGTATCTTTCGATCCGGAATGATGTACTTTCACCCATGTGATGATGAAGTGCTGAAAGAGACAGACAAAGTAAGGTTTTTCTGTTTTTTTCTTCATGTTAAGGGCAACTAGTAGAAAATATTTCTCAACATAGGATTCCAGAAGAACTATCTGTTCACTGAAGTTTTAAAGCTCTTCTAACTGTTGTCCTAAGGCATTTACCAAAGTGAGCTTGCTCCATTGTTTTGTTAAATAGATATTGATTAGGTTCTTTATTTACCCCTTGGAACATGCTTTCTTATCTTATTAATTACTAAAGTTAGCATCAGTATAAGTATCTATTAATTTCTGAAAATTTTACTAGTATCTTTGGAGATTTTTCTTCTAAAAAAGGTTCTAAAAAAGGGTCCACTGGAACTACTCGCATTCCCTACAAGAGATGATGGAAGTTGTAATTTCCAGTTATATCATCAATCATGAGAACATACTACTTGAGAATTTACATCTGGTTTTGTAGTTGATGATGTCATACATTCTTGATTCCTTTATTTCACAGTTACTACTTATTGCTCCTGTTTCCTGGAGGAGAAGAGCACAGTCTACATTCTTAAATTCTCCAAATGGAGCACAAAATTCAAGTCATTACTCAGAGTCAACAGAGGGAAAAAGATCGTCTAGTATGGATCTTGAGGTGAAGGAAACACGGTTAAATAGCATCAGAAAGCGCCCCTTAAAGTCGCTCTCCAAGGTACATGTTGATGTATTGATGGAAATTTATCCCCCTCTCCATCAGATTACTGGATTCATAAGTGGTTGACTGTATGCAGAGCAATGATTACATGCTGGGACCAAGAGAACACATGCTTATTGTTGGTTGGCGGCCAAAAGTTACTGATATGATTCGGGAATACGATAATTACCTTGGACCTGGCAGTGTATTGGTATGTGAAGGGATATTAGGCACGAGAAAAATATCAACTGTAGCAGAAAATGAGGAGTCTATGACTATATTGTCGCATTCAAATGTATTTTCATGTCTAATAAGTTGACTTTGATGTGCAGGAAATATTGTCAGAAACCCCTATTAAAGAACGGAGTAGTATTGTCAACCCGCTCATGCAGAAACAACTGAAAAATATTAAAGTTAACCATCAGGTCTCTTAAACCTGCTATATGAATAGTAACCTCTGATGTCCAATGATAATATGCTTGCACAGGCAGAAAAATAACCCTACTATTTTTATTCGCTAACTTTTATGTGATAGCATTAATACAGGTGGGGTGTCCTATGAACTATGATACTCTAAAGGAAGCGATAATTAACTTTAGGAACTCCAGGAAGTATGACCAAAATGTTCCATTTTCAGTTGTCGTAATATCTGACAGAGACTGGCTAGGTGGAGGTATGAGTTACATGGCAGTGATAGAACAATGCTATTTCCCTGTTATATATAAAATTGAAGTTCATCTGCTTGTGGTTTCTGCAGATACTGCACAGGTTGATAAGCAGTTAGCATATACTCTTCTCCTTGCTGAAAACATTTGCCATAAACATGGTATTAAGGTCAGTTATTCTCAAATTCCTATTATTTATAGTGCTTGAAACACACTAAGTGGATCTCCATTCTCTCATCAGCGTGTAACACATTTCCTTTTGGAATACTGTGATACACTTTGTCTAGAACTCTAGATAGACTGACCCTAAAATCCATAAATCATTACCCTGCTGTTTTGCATTACTAATGGCTCAATAAAATATGAATTGGTTCAATGCTATTGTGTTTTCTTCTTGACTATAATGTGGTTCAACTAGTCATCCCATACAATAGTTTTCTTATAAATAACAAAACATTACTGAATTATGTAATTTTTTTCTGAATGTGTTCCTACAGGTTGAGCATCTTGTATCAGAAATTGTAGACACTGGACTGGGAAAGCAAGTGAGAATTTGCTTGTTGTTTATTACAGAATTCATCAAAATTACTTTAATTTGGAAGCAAATATTTTAGCCTTTCAGTTTTTTGCAGATATCTAGAATAAAACCATCCCTTTCATTTATTGGAGCAGAGGAAGTAATGAGCATTGTAACAGCGCAAGGTTAGTTTTTTTTAATCAATCTTGGCTATTTTATTATCTCTGAAATCTATCTCGTGATAAAAAATGTGATGTAGTTGCCGGAAGTAGTGAGCTGAATGAAGTATGGAAGGATGTTCTGAATGCTGAAGGAGATGAGATCTACATGAAGGTAATGAGCATAATCGGTGTTTCTGACCAATTTCTTGTATTTGTGGTTGTTGAAGGAACTGCTTTGCTGCACATTTTGTAGGAAATAGGATTGTACATGAAAGAAGGAGAGAAGATATCATTTTCAGAGCTCGCTGAAAGGGCGGTTTTGCGTCGTGAAGTTGCAATTGGCTATGTCAAGGACCAGAAGCAGGTTAAGATTCTCGATCTTATTCTGTAACCTTATATGGGTGTGATATTTTCGAAGTACATAGGACCTCGTTAAGATCAGGTCCTTCTTGACTTTGCCGTCTAGCTTTATGGACCTGATTTGTGTTGCCATGAGGCTCTTCTGGCTCTGTGAATACCAGTCCATGATTCAAGTGTTGTTAATAACCACCAGCTAATTTATATTTTGTATTACCATGCAGCATATAAATCCTATGAACAAGTTGGAGCGACTCTCTTTTGAAATGACAGACCAACTCATTGTGATATCTGAGTTTGAAGGTGAACAGCCAGTTGTAAGGGACGGAGAAACTTCCACATAAAATTTCCAGCTTGAAGTTCCACCGAAATTTTGACAGCTTTATCAATTATGAGGAGGTGCCTTGTATCACGTTAAATGTTCATCATTCTTTTCTCTCAGTTCAAAGGAAATCAAAACAGTCTTAAAGGCCATTTACTTAAATATTATACTATATGCCTTAATAGCTGTAGAACATTTCTAGGTATGTCTAGAAACGTCTAATGCTTTCTTAGACCGCAGAATCGTTTTTGTTTATTTGTAAACATAGTTGAATTGACATAGTCAACTTGTATGATGTAGCAATCTTGCATAAAGAAATGGAAAGGAAAGTTGTTTGATGTTGCTTTCTGACTATTGAATAAAACTATATATAACTATTCTTCTTTAAGTTTGATCTGATCAAGTGGGAGGCAACCTTGTCATTGTCTGTAGAGACATTCTTCTCCATCACAACTAAAAGTTTTCTTCAGATTGTTGCTTCGTCCACCATCAACTACAGGAAATCTTTGATTTGGCTTCATGAGATGTCTTCTCCAGAGCAATCAAGAGGTGAATTCATGTTGTCTTCTTTTTCTCGATTTCTCAGTTCTCACCTGTAATTGCTTGCATTTGTAAATTCATGTATTCAGGGCAGAACACAAGGACGAGGAAGATGATGGCGAGTACAAATGGGGAGACCGATGAAACGTCAGGCTTAACAACTCCCCGGAGTCATGAAGTACCGCTGTGTTCTTCATATGAAAATGGTATCACCCGTATCCCTGAAGAAATTGGGTTGCGTGACCCAGAAGCTTACCATCCTAAGGCTGTCTGCATCGGTCCCTACTTCCGTTCAGTGAGAAATTCACCAAGCTTCAGACGAATGGAACAGCACAAGCGCTGGTGCGTCAACAGATTGCTGGAGCGTAGCAGTCACAGCCTTGAACCTTTGGTTCAGGCCTTCCTGCTTAGACTGTCAAAGACCATCAAAACGAAGTCTTTCCAGCAGCTATATACAGAGCCAGTTGGTATGTCGGAGGAGGAAATCGGTATGATGCTGCTGTTCGATGGCTGCTTCATTGTTCACTTCTTGCTGAGGCATGATCCGAAGAAGGGTGCAGAGCACGAATACTGGACAAAGCTGGATGCTGGAGATCTGGATCACGAGTATGAAACGCTCCAGGGGGAGAGGCCCTGGGAGTGGAGCTTGGTTGCCATCGACATGCTCCTACTGGAGAACCAAATACCTTTTGTTGCTGTCAGGATCCTGTTTGACATTCTGAAGACTGACCATGACAAAGCTGTTGACCTGACGGCATGCGCAAGGAACATGTTCAACAAGTACCTGCCTGCTGGAATGCGCACATCGACACGTCCAATCCGGTGCCAGAATGTGCGCTGCCTCCTGCAGCTGCTCTACCGGTCACTCCTTCCAAATCCCAAGGTAAGCAGCATACTGATGGAGCCACCGCCAAAGCCACCCAGAACCGGCATTGATCCTGCCAAGAAGCTGGACACCGATGGGATTGGCATCACCAGGAGGCGGCAGTGGTGGTGGCCGCTGAGCCATTTACAGGAGCCCTTCACCTTCCTGGACATCGTATTCAGCCATGGTAAGGTGCAGATCCCTCAGCTGGAGGTCAGCGACGCGAGCATCCAGCTGCTACAGAACCTGATCGCGTTCGAGAAATGCTACTTCGGCACCACGTCCCATGTGGCCAATTACGCTGCCTTCATGGACTCTCTGAATGCGCATCACCATGACACGGAGTTGCTGCGCAAGCGGCGTGTTCTCGATGTACAGTTCACCCCTGCTCAACCTGAATTGTCTTTGATAAGGCGGTGCAAGCAGGACGTCGATCCGTCGCCGGAGAACTACCTCAGCCGGGTGATGGTGGACGTGGTCTTGTACAAGGAGGCAAGGGTCAGCAGGCGGAAGACGCAAGCGCCGATATCTGACACCATGTTCTTCGCGGTGCTGGCTGTGACGGCGTATGTTTTGCTGGCTTTCTTTTGGTACATCGTTTCTTGATGATACTGTCGAAGTGATGGTTTCTGACTTTTGCTGCTGTTACGTTCTGTTCACTGTTAAGCGGCTGCACAGTTTTGCTGTGTTGTTTGTAACAAAAGTCCTAATGGAATGAGGGAAAAAAAGAGTTTGTTTGAGAAAATTCACTAGGTATAGGCTTGCCAGCACTAGCAGTAAAACCCTATTCAGAGAACTTGTATTATTAGCTGTAGTTTTTAATAGAATCTCTAGCTCTAGCTCTTTTAAATGGTCTATAAAATTTAGTTGAAGATTTGTTAAAATTCATATCATTTAGTCAGATGCATTTTTGAGTTAATGTTCGCCGGCCAATTTATTGATAAATGAGAAATATTGTTTGGGGTTTGATGACAAAAAAGATATGTACATTCCTCTAAAGAAAACTAGTAAAATAACAATATGCTGGATAGTCTCATTATGCATACAAAAGCATTTGTTACCATTTCAACTCCTTCATGCTAAATTATTTTTGTTTAAAATTACTCTATTGAACAAGCAATCTTTATTTTTAGAGACATTTTAAGCTTTCACAAAGTATTATTTGTCTATACATATCCATGGTTAATTAATGCTAAATATATAGAATGAACAGAAAATTAATGCTAAATATACAGAACGAACAGAAAATTGACTATTTTGATAAAGACTATCTAAAAATATTATTTTCCTCATTCAAATGAATATGTATAATTTGAGTAACCAAGTTATACCAATTAACGAGATTATGAGCTACTAAGGCTTTTCGAAAATATTAAATAAAACATTAACTTATAACAGTTACTACTGACATATTTTTTTCGATGGACAATGTTAATGTTATAGAGGGATGGGTATCTAAATCAATAATGTTTGCAATATCCCCATACTCAAGTTTCAAATAAGTGCTGAAACTAGCGTCCCATGACGCCTTCAGCAATACAAAATTTTACGCCTCCACTATTCGAATACGTAAACTAATGCAATACGTCTTCGATCGGAAAAGAACCAAACAAACAGGCTCGTCGTCTCCACGTATCATCATCGTCTCGCCTTGTCGCCTCTAACCTCCCTCCCCACACTCTCGGAAGCAAAGCGGCGGCACCCCACCGCGAGAGCTCGGGGCGAGCGGGAGAGGGAGGCATGGCGACCACCGCGACCCTCCCCTTCTCCTGCTCCTCCACCCACCAAACCCTATCCCGCACCTTCTCCCCGCGCTTTGCCCTTCGCCTCACTCGCCGCCGCTTCCACCACCTCCCCTCCCTCGCCGCCTTCCCGAGGCTCCCCCACCTTCTCCTCCTCGCGCGCCGCCCCATCTCGGCGTCCGCGGCGCCCAACGGCGCGTCCTCCTCTGAGGGGGAGTACGACTACGACCTCTTCACCATCGGCGCCGGGAGCGGCGGGGTCCGGGCCTCGCGCTTCGCCTCCACGCTCTACGGCGCCCGCGCAGCCATCTGCGAGATGCCCTTCGCCACCGTCGCCTCCGACGACCTCGGAGGGGTCGGCGGCACGTAAGTGGACTCTTCTCTAGTTCTCTTGCTACTGTAGACTATAGTTCGCCATTTTTTTTTCTCCCGACTATTATCGCAGCATCGTTAGCTGTTGGCTGTACTTTTGACATGCACCATTCTCACGGTTGCAAATTCTAATTGGATTGCGTCCTTCTGAATGAAAAGCCAGGAGTCCTGTCCAATTTTGTCAGGCGTCGGGTTCGATCGTTAGTGATGTTTTGTTGTGTGATATTTTTGTGATAGGAATGGCTTCGTTAAATCATCATCATTACTACATTACTGAGATTTTTTGTGGTTGGATAGCTTGTTACTTAATATCATACTGCTTGAACGGGGTACTTTTGAGAGAGAACATTCTTCACGGGCTGTTATCTCAGTGGCATTTTTCCCCCTCATCTAGGTGTTAGAGGCACAAACCTGGTGGGGAATGTGTGTTTTCCATGAGACTCAAGTTGGTTTTAGTATTACTTTTAAATAATATACGCCTGCACCATTTGTTGCCTCTATAATTCTTGTCCTGTGGTGGAAATATAATTATACATTGTTCTGACCGCTTTTTGATGCCCTGTGATTTCTTATCCAGTAAATTTGATTGGATGTATACAACACAATGACTCGCCTGCACAATTTGCGTTGCTATACCAGCATAATATGGCCTATTTCAGTATTTCCCTGTGATTTACAGTTTAAACCGTCACAAACACCAGAGCTAAACCCATACATTCGTGACCCTGTGCCATATTAGAAAATGGGAATTGAAATGGGTGCAAAGGAATTAAGTAGTGCAGTTGCAGAGTTTTTCAAATTGCAGGGGATCTCTTTTGCATTTATTATCCATTTTTTGTTGCATAAATCTTGCCATCGATGTCTTGCTGTTTGTCAAGTGTGTTTCCCAAATCCCAATAATCTGCCAGCAGTTTGACACCACACTATACTATTATACTAAGCCTAAAAAATGAGCATGCATTTGCTATTTTTATTGTACATTGAATACCTACCACCTTGCTGTAATACCTGAGCCTGGAAGTGTGCATAAGAACTATTATTTGTTGTTGTCACAGTTGTGTGCTTCGTGGGTGTGTTCCAAAGAAATTATTAGTGTATGGATCCAAATACTCTCATGAGTTTGAAGAGTCTCATGGCTTTGGATGAACGTATGAGAATGATCCAAAGCATGACTGGAGCACTCTGATTGCCAACAAAAACAAAGAGCTGCAACGCCTTGTTGGCATTTAACTAATTGAAGGCCGTGGAAAGGTTGGGTGATGTTTGTAAATCAAGTTAAACTTTGAATATACTGTTTTCCTAAAAAAATACTATAGAAAGGTACAGTTCTTGATGTAAATTTTTTTACTTAGTACAGATAGTTGATCCACATACCATAAATGTAGATGGCAAGCTCTACACTGCTAAGAACATACTTATAGCTGTTGGTGTCCGACCATCAATTCCAAATATCCCAGGAATAGAGCATGTTATAGATTCTGATGCTGCACTGGATCTACCTTCAAAACCCGAGAAAATTGCAATAGTGGGAGGTGGATATATTGCTCTGGAGTTTGCTGGAATTTTTAATGGCTTAAAAAGTGAGGTGCATGTGTTTATTCGGCAGAAGAAAGTTTTAAGAGGGTTTGATGAGGAGGTGAGCAAATATTGAGAACAATGGAATCATATTCACAGTAGATGAAGTGCCTTGCTCACTAAGTTATTTTTGTTGGTTGTGGATTTGCAGGTCAGAGATTTTATTGCTGAACAGATGTCTCTAAGGGGCATTACATTTCATACTGAACAGAGTCCTCAAGCTATTACCAAATCAAATGATGGTTTTCTATCTCTGAAGACAAACAAAGAAACTATTGGTGGGTTCTCACATGTAATGTTTGCAACAGGTCGTAAACCAAACACAAAGGTTTGCACCATATGCGCCATTTGTTTTCACTTTGTTAGATCTTGGATCTTCATTTGTTGATACATCCATCCTTTATTGGTGATGTAGTTCTTGAACTTGTAGAACCTTGGACTAGAGGAGGTTGGGGTGAAAATGGACAAGAACAGAGCAATAGTGGTTGGTTAAGTAATCAAGTGAAACTTGACTTTGAGTTTCTCTGCTTTGTGACTCTCTAACAGTTTGAGCTTTTGCACTGTATTTGTGTTTGCTAGGTTGATGAGTTTTCTCGAACCTCAGTTGATTCAATTTGGGCTGTGGGAGATGTTACTGATAGGGTCAACCTGACACCAGTTGCACTTATGGAAGGTGGTGCATTTGCAAAAACTGTATTTGATGATGAACCTACCAAACCAGATTACAGGTATGTAGGATATCCCTATGAAGAATCTTGAACGTCAGTTACACTGCATGTTTGAGGGAATGTTTGTTGTTGTAGTCCAGTAGAGCTGCATATTTATAATTTACTGTGGAAGGGTATCTCTGTTGCATTTAAGTAGGGGAGAACTTTGTTATTCAGTCCTATCCTGATATATTGTTTGCAGGAGATGGGCTTGATTAGCTTGATTGCAAACACAACTTCAATTTTCTTGTTTAAACATGCTAGTCTTTCTGTGAAGTTGTATACTTGCGGTAACCTATTGTGGAACATCTTGAGGAGTAAATACCCCATTCTGCCATTTCAACATTTGATATGTAATACAAATTAGTTGTGTGATTTCTTGTTTATCTAGGGTTCTCTTGTTATTGGTCATTTGCTGTGGCACTGTTCTTGTTTTTGTGATGTGTCTAGTCCTTTAAGCTCTGGCTTTGTACAGAAATTCTTGGTTCATTTCAGTATTCACTGTTTATCAGTTAAGTTTTATTTTGTACTGGTTATTGTTGTTCAATCGGATGCTCTTTGATTGTGAATTACACAAATTTGACAGAGCTGTACCATCTGCTGTTTTCTCTCAACCACCCATCGGGCAAGTTGGTCTTACTGAAGAGCAGGTATAGTATATGGCGTGCATCTATATATAGTGACACCCAAAAGAAAGTCAATAAAATTTGTATTTGTGCAGGGTGCTGAGGAGTATGGAGATATTGATATCTATACAGCAAACTTCAGACCTCTTAGGGCAACTCTGTCTGGATTACCTGATCGTGTTTTCATGAAGCTCATTGTGTGTGCTACAACAAACAAAGTTGTAGGAATACACATGTGTGTTGAAGACGCACCTGAGATAATTCAGGTCTGCATGATTTTATATTCTTCCTCACCATTTCAGCTTTATTCCTGACACACTGCTGATAAACGTACTACATTTTGACAGGGTGTTGCAATTGCTGTTAAAGCTGGGCTGACAAAGCAAGATTTTGATGCCACTATTGGCATTCACCCAACATCTGCAGAGGAATTTGTTACAATGAGAAATGTTACTAGAAAAGTTCGGAGATGCACAGCAGATGAGGTCCAGGATTATGTCCTTTAAATTCTTCCCTATCATAGCATATGAGAAGACATATTTTCTTAAATTTATCCATTTTCAACTAGAATTGCCTGTTGCTATTCATATGTTTGTAATGTGCTTACATGTTATCCCCTTTTTATTTCAGGTAGAATCTAAAGATAAGGTTGTGACTCAGAACTAGTGCAGATGGGAGGTAAGTACATTCCATTTAGACTGGCACTTGCTCTTGTCTTTGCAATGCACATTTAATCGTGGAGCAATGATAGTATTGTCTATAACCTATTTAATTCACAATAATAGTCTGTTCCCATTGCCGAGTACAGTTCAAATGTAGTGTTGATTTATATTTGTTTCACACGCCAACCAGTCTGCAGATGTAGCAAAATTCAGTCAAGCAACATCATTGACTAATTGAATGATTTCTATCCCCTTTCCCACCTTGTCTTTTTTGCGGGAATTCTATCTACTTGTTTGGATACTGGATATTTTGTTGTTAATGTGGGAGGATTATATTTTGGACCTATATTTATTGTTTTGTTAGACAGAGACACGTAAGTATAAATCTTTATTCAGATATCTTTCATTGTAAGCATCCACGGAATGTGCATTGGTTCAACGTCGTCATAATCTTCATAATCTCTTATTTAGCTTATGTTGCAGTCATTCTCCGAGGGACGACTCTGCTTCCGAGCAACTGATTTACACTGGGCGAAATTTTTTTTTTGGGTAGCGGTATCCACGGAAAGGAAACCCATGACAGGAAGCCAGCAAACTTGTATCATAGCGGTGGCATTCTCTGCTCCCTTTTTTTCCATCTAACAGCTTCAACACGGTACTATTAGCTGCTATTTCCCTTCTGTTTGTTGAAATAAGTGCTGCACATGTGAGTATCACAGCCTGGAAATTTTGGAAGGAAAAAAAACCAGGAATGTTCTAATTTAAAACGGGGGCAGCTGCTATTATTTTGGTAGTACAACTCGGCCTAACTGAATTTTACAACATCCGTGCGAGCATTTCCTAAACTGTTCTAATTAAGCAGCAAAAATGTACTCCATCGTTTTTCAATAAATGACGCCAACGACACTGTTGATTTGTTAAGTAAATAATGCCGTAGATTTTTTTATAACGTTTGATAGTTTGCCTTTTTAAAAAATTTAATGCAAAAATATAAAAATATAATTTATGCCTAAAATTATTCAATGATAAAATAAGTTATAATAAAATAAATAATTTTTATATAATTTTTTTAATAAGAAGTATGGTTGAACGTCATGTAAAAAGTTTACGGTGAAAAACGGAGAAATCATATTTTAATTTTCTCTGTATGATATGCATGTTGGCTGCTGTCTTTTTTTTGATAACTCATGTAGAGTTTAAAAACAACTTAGATGAGTGATGTTCACATCTCAAAAAAAAGAGATTAGGTTGGCCACAGTTGGACAAGCAGGTCGCCCTACAATACGTTGCAAAGGACCCCTCATAGATGAATAAGTTACACATAGGTCTTGAAAATAAGCAAAAGACTATATAAGAAAATAAAAAGTAACCCAGTTTCTACTTAGCTTCTTTTTCTGATCGAAGTGACCGAGACGATAAAACGACGAACTGTGAAATCGAGGTTGACCATAAAATAGCACCAAGCCACAAACTCAATAGGGCTCGCAAAAATAGAGGTTGAAGCGGACCCTATAAATATAAGAAAAATCAATCTAACGTTGAACATGTTTTATCGGAGACAAGAAAGAAAACAAAATTGGCAATTGAAGATGCTGTCGAAGCAAGCTCTTATCGATTCAAAGCTCGATCCGGCCATAGAAGGCCGCAGATAGGATGAAGGAGACGGATGTTGACATCTTTTCTAAAATATACAGAGAAGAGGGAGAGAAAAATTCAGTACGAGATAACCTCGATCTATAATGGAATAAACCCAACACTCCCTAGTCCCTCCTCTCCTTGTTGGCAACCGGTGGCTACCGGAGACGGAGGGGAAAGGAGGTCAGACGGAGGAAAGGGTAAGTCGCTCTTTTTTCTACCCACCGAGAGAGAATAGAGGTGAGAGAGGGGAGCTGCAACCGTGTGTCCCTTGTTCTGGCCTAGGTTCGACAGTATGCAAAGAAAACACCTAGAGAATCATAGCTGTGACACCTTGAATTTGAGGATGAGATTTAAGCTAATGCACAAGGAATCTTTGCTGTAAAAACCGCTACTGCGGAGGACCCGCGTCCCCAACCAAGCACCTCGTCAACGCTATAGCGGTTGGGATTGCATTGCAGGACGAGCACACGCGATAAATCGTCGAAGCGCTTAGCGGAAACGGCGGCGACGGCTTGCCATTGGGCCAGTGAGCATGGAGCAGCGGCATCCAGAATTTGGACTTTATTTATGGAGATTTTATATCTGAAAACTCTCTTTTTAGAAACTTTATACATGGTAAGTTATATATATGTGTGTACAAACACGGTGAATATGATTAACTGAATATTAATTATTTTAAACTGAAAAAAATAAATCAATATAATTTTAAATAAACTTTTCTATAGTTTTTTTTAAAAAAACATACTTCGAAAAGCGTAAGTAGGAAAGCGAGGAGGTTTTCCTCTCTTTTCCTCGGTCTCGAACGCTCCCTTAGCTAACACGCAACACACACGTAGCGGTCGGCATAGAGACGAAATGATAAGGGTGCGCCGCGCGCGAGGCAGCATGCGCACTACGTGACGTTCGTGCGGAAACGCACCGCCCGGACAGGCGCAGAGGCGCGCGGCCGCATGCATTGCCGAATGCCGGCAGTTTTGGCTTTCGCGGTGCTCAGTCGAACGCGTGTACGTACGTACTCCCTCAGTTTCACAGTAACATGTTTTTAAGTAGATATTAAGGTTAAAATAAAAATAACTTATTGCCTCTTAATAAATAAAAAATGAACTTATTGGTGAGATGTTAGGTGAAGGCAAGATAAAAAAACTTAAATACAATTGATAAAACAAGTAATACTATAGATAATTATATAAATTTTAATATTATAAAATGAAATTTAAATCTTATAGAGAGAGTTGCATTAAGTGGCCACAGGTGCGCAAGTCATGGTTTGGCTGCCGCCGGGGCAAATGAGCACGCAGATTGTGCAAACTAGCATGCGGATTGAGCGAGATCTTAGGCTATAACTAGAAAAATAAAAAAAATAAATCAACACACACGGTGGCACCAACACACACCACAGAATTGACACCACACCGACTGTTGCTATGTGTGATCGAATAATGACATATCTATAAGGAAGCCATCATCAATACACCCACCAACACCTATAAGCAACTAACAACACTTATGGCTTTCTGAACATCACCATTGAGAACACCTACGGTCTTCTAGCTATCATCATTGAGAATGGTTATAGAGGAAGAGGGTAAAAAAGAAGAAGATCCATATGTCCCTTGTATAGACCCGTCGCTATCGAGAATTGCCACTCCAACTGCCTAGAGGCTAAAATGGCAAAAAACAGAATCTCCAAAGCGAGGTCTCTAGGAAGGATACAACATCATAAGCTCAGTCGCCGTCCGTCCAAGGATATGACTTGGTTTTCACTCAAAGGATTCTTCCAGGGGGAGAGCATGGCACCTCTACAACTCCCTCAAGCAGTAAAATACACTTGAAAGTATTGCTGTTGTTGACCTAGTGGATGCTAGGGAAAACTTTCACCTACTACCACAGCAGCCATCCTCACCAAACCAACATGCTGCTAGAATGCAAACACCATTGCGCCGATGCCTACCATCGGTAGCCTCCTCTGTTCGGCGACCACCCCGTTGTGTTTATTGTCATTGCCGTAGCTCTCATAAGTCCTCATCGTCGTTCCCCATGCCGTCTCCTACCACTAGCAGCCAAGTAGGAGCGGAGGGGGTGCCACCGACATTGCCACACCCGGCCAGCGTTGTGGTCTCTCCCAATCTTGCAACCCATTATCCCCAACTTGCCATCACCAGTTACTAGAAGGAGAGGAGTAGAAGCTATCGCCACCTAGTTGATGTTGGAGCCGCTCTCATCCCTTCTAGCAGTAGCCATCGTCGATTGCAAGAGAGGAAAACAATTGTCATCACTGCCACACCTGGCCGGTGCCATAGCCAATCCTCTGTGCCTGCCATCGCTGTAGAACACCACGCTAAGCCTATCATTGTCCTTGGGATCCTCCTCTAGGAAACCGATCTCTCGCGCCCGCCATCGCCGATGAGGCTCATGCTCACCGTCGTCGGCGAGGCTTGCGCCCATCATCACTGGAGAGGCATCGGAACCAAGCTAGGGCCTTGGATCTGGCCTTGGGGCCCCTAAATCCGACTGCCCCTATCATGTCTCCTCCCTTACTACATCGCTGATGCCCTCAGCCGCCTCATCACCCACTGCTTTATCGCCGTCCTCCTTAGCCACCTAGGCCTTCGTCGTAGCCTCCCTGGCTCTCCTTACCTCATCGGGGACCTACTGTGGATGCCCATATCTAGGCAGCATCACCTCCGCCCATCAAGGCTGTGCCCTCAAGGGAAAGCCCTTCGCGCTATCCTTGTAGCCACATGGCTTGTCGGTGAGGTGAAGGGAGGAGGAAGGGGATAGCAGTGGCCAACGGTCTAGTCATCGCCCTAGTCGCTCCTAGGGTTAGAGTGGCACATGCATTGTTTAGTTGATTTTCATGTGCAAGTTTAGGATATCAGGATGCCAAGTGGAACGAAAGGAGGAACAAAGAGCACACCACAGTAGCCACACCTTTTATATCATCTTTGACGATTGGGAGTTTGGGTACAGCTTCCGCAAGGTTGATTTGTTATCTAACAACCCACCTGATCGGATGGTACCTAAAGGCATTGCACATGAAGCCCCCATCTTCCTTCCACCTCCCTTCTTTTGCTTAAACGCATGGCGTGGGAAGCCCATGCACTTTGCCACCATTGGCTCCAAGATCTTGGCCATGCCTCTCCCGAGGAAGAAGGCTAGGACAACCTCGACATTGCCGGTGCCTGCTTCGATGTTCGCACAAGGGTGTTATCTTCATCCCTCAGCACACTGATGAGCACAACCCTATCTACTTCCACATTGTCAACAGGCTCTTTGCCCTTGGATGGTCCTCGTTCTAGTTCCTTGACGTGTTGTACCTGTTTGGCCCTAGCCCTAGAATACAGCAATGGTCATGGTGCGATCTCCCGATGCCACCCTTGGACCTCATCTATGCTTTCTCGCATGCGGTTCTCCTCAAAGAACAAATCATCATCGTCACCCTTGGGTTTATCCTCCCCAAAGCCACCTACAACTTTCACATGGCAGACGCACGTAGGTGCCACGCTCGTCTACATGGGACACGAGCGAATTTTTCTTGGTTGAGTGTTTCCATCGACTACTTTTTTGCTACATGTTCCGATTGATGACGTTCTCTCTTAATTATGATGACAATGGAGACCTAAACACTGGTCACAGCCGACGGGTTCGATACTACTATGCCCACAAAAATGGAGTTTCTAGGTTTGTCTGTTGAGTTTCCCATGGCTTTATGGATGTGAATGTTTATTATGTGTTGGGTGTGAACCTTCAGTTTCCTTGTGTGCGTTCGTGTTGGATGTTGACCACTGTGAGTTCCTCGAGTGTGGTCCGTGTGATTCCTATGGCAATAAATATTGATCTTTCTATTTAATATTAATCTGATATTTCCTACTATTAATGTTATAACATTGCTTATTTTTTGTTTTGTTTTGGTGGTTAATTGTGGGGACATGCCCGGATACAAGTTCTGGTGGTTGTACCTACTGTTTCTAAATGTTTGCCACTGCACACTGTGTATGGAGTTGGTTCTGAACCAGTATCTAGATAGATCACATATGAATTGTACCAATGCATTAACTAATTTGAAACACTTTCACAGTCTTAACATTTCATGTTTTTTACATTAATTTTTGAGTTGTTTGAAGCTATGCTTAAGAGCAAGTACTCTATCTTTAAGAGTGTCACATAGAATTGTACGATGAAGTGGAGGAAAGAGAGGAGAGAGGATATGCCACCTCTTATACAATAGTCAACCTCTACATATGCTTAAAGAAAAGTGTAGATTAGTATTTATGTATAAGAGACAATATATTGTATATGTTGTCTCTTAATTGATAATATACCATGGATGGAATTAGATATGATAGCCACCTCTATTATAAAATTTGCTCTAAGTGACTGCTATTTCCAAATAGCATACACCTAGGAAACATATGATGACACGTGTGGGTCTTTTGACACATGGAACCACACATATTTGTTTTGAGTTTTTTTAACCAGTCACATATGGTTCATTGGTGTTTATATCTTTTAATTTTCTAGTGCCATGTAGGTGCCACATAGCTACAAAGTAGATTAAGATTAGGTCAACAGATCATGTAGACGTCATATCAGCTGAAACCACTTTTAAAATAGCAGAGAGAGATCAATTGACTTGATTTTAATAATTAAGAGAGAGCTGCATGAATTAAATTTGGTCCACTAATGGTCCATTATTCTTTTGTCTCGCATTGACCGGAGAGGGAGAGTGAGACAGAAATGCCAAAAACAATCCAACTTTAAAGAAGATGGGGGCGAATAATAGTTTTTATATGGGAACTGCCTACCTATTATTTAAAACAAAACCATTCTAAAATTATATAGATCTTGGGCCACGTTTCCCCTAACCCTAACAGTTCTTCCTCCTTAATTCATCATGCCACATTGCTGACCTCCATCCATCCCATGCCTCCTCTATCATAACTGCCCCACGTGTCCTTGTCTCCAATGCCAATCCACCGCTCTTCTCCATCCTGCTGCTCTAGCACCATAAAAGGAGCTGGCATACATGTAGGCCACAATTACAAGATTCATATGTTTGTAAGTTTATTTACAGAAGAGTAGCACGGACTCAGGCACGCCAGGGTATCAGTCAATCATTCAGGGTTTTTACATCCAGAATGCCACGGATTCTCAAGCATATGACCACTAACTCCTTGAGGAATGTTTCTGTACTTCCGAAACTGGCAGCTTTTGGCAGTCGTCCATTCTTGTCATATGTCAGAGAAAACGTCACCAATCGGATAAACGTGGCCTGTGAGCAGCCATCCAAGCAGCACTCCACGACGCAGAATTTGCTTCCACCAAGCTCATGCTCAGATATAACATCAATTGAGCTCACCGTCTGGCCATTATCCCATTTGTCAGATAATGCATCCATTGAGCAGAGGTGACAATTGGTGGTGCCCGGTTCTCCGCTGAGCCCAACCCAGGCATCCAACGCGTGGAAAAAGTAAGCACGGCCGTAGAACGGTAGCTGCCGCTGGCTAAGTTGCTTCCACATACATCCATCCATCCATCCGTCCCTCACAGACTCCGCCGTGTCAAACCTGAAGGTGGCAGGGGATTCACCACTAGTGCTGACAAAGATCGTTCGCCCAACCCTGTGCATGGCATAGGAGGCGACATGCTCACGTTGAGAGGGAAGGGTGTGCCACTTCCACACAAAGTCTTCCTCCTCGTCGTCAGGCTCATCTGGCGGCGGGTAGAGCAACTGGAACGATCCGGCAGCGAGTGCAAAGAGCCTGCCGCCGCCAACAAGAACGCAGATGGGTCCAACCATCAAGTTTGGCTTGTGAACGTCATAGATAGGGACACCAGCCATTGGATTTAAGCTAAAAAACTGGTAATCCATGGGCTGCATAGCCAAAAAAATGCTGGAGTCAAAATCACCAACAAAGGACTTGGGACCACCAGGTGGTACATGGAGCTTGAAGAAGGCTGGTGGCGTGCTGTATTCCCCATCGCCGCTGTCGCCAACCGACAAATCCATCTTACGAATGCTGTATCCCCATGACCCGTCATCAAATATAACATAAATGTGTCGTCGTTTTTCTGTGGGGAAGTAGTTTCCCTTCCACCCCAACATAATGCCCTGAAATTCAAATTTGAGTCCCTTATAAATAAGATTCAATACCGCCCTAATCCAAGTTAAATTGGAGAAGCATATGATGAACTAACTGTAAAATAAGAAGGATCAATCTACTACAATCCCACTCCTATAACTTACAGTCAAATCCATCCCCAATCCTACTCCTAGTGCAGCCTAACTCGACAAATCCTAATATCCCGTTAAATTGACAAATCCTAAGATGCGTTGAATCCATTGCGAAATATGAATCAATCCACCACCGTACTCCTACAACTTAAATCGACAAATCCACGAATAATCCATCGTAAAATAAAAATCAATCCATCCCCAGTCCTACTCCTACTGCAAATCGTCAAATCGACAAATCATAATATCCTATGAATCCATTGCAAAATAAGAATCAATCCACTACAATCCTATAACTAGGACTTAAATCAACAAACATCAAGATGCCAACAATCCACTATAAAATAACAATATATCCACAACAATCCTAATCCTACATGAACTTAAATCGATAAATCATCATATTAAAAAAAGAACGAAATCCCATGTACACACCTGAGCATCTCAAGCCGACGAACGTTAGAAGAGAGATGAGAGAAATAGGTGGATGCAAGTGAAAGGCAGCGGAGATGAAGGTGGAAATTTTTTATTTATATTTTTATTAAAATTTAAAAAATATATAATTTTGTTTAAAAAATTTATAGATATATAACCCTAACACTCTCTGTGAGTTTTTTTTTATAAAAGCTCTATTAAAGACGTGAAATCTAATGTAGTAAATGGCTATTGGTCTTCGTTAACGGTGGGTCGGCGGGTGATAGAAAATTTGTAGGTAGCCCCTAGCTACCTAGCCAAGCATATTTTTTTTCTGTGCTAGGAGGCCGTCTGCGGCTTGTGAGAGAGCAGAAGATCCTGTCATTTTTAGGCGATCCTCTTGCCACCCACTCCTTAGGTGTTTCCATCTTTGAAGTGGACGCTTATAAAATTGTCAGATCGATCCATAGGAGAGAAAGTTGTCTATTAATTTTACAGACGTCCTCTTGTCGCTCTCATATTTTTTTATCTAATGTACATATAAGAATTTATCCAAAAGAAAAATGATTTTAAATAAATATATTTTTATTTAAATATTTAATTGTAAAGAAAATTTAGAAGTGGTAGAAAAGATAATTGAGATGAATTATTATATGGAGATTTATTTAGAAATGAATTATACGGAAACTCAACATTAATCTTAAAAACTTATTACACCAGAGCATCAGACGATTAGTATATTTTCATGTGGATATTATTTAGATAATAGTAATAAAAATATTATACGGTTACTAAAATATTATTTTATACATTACGTATAAAATATAAACGGAGTACAAATAATGCAATAGGCAATATGGTACAAACACTTATTTAAAATTTATAAAGATCATCATCTATCATCCGCTTATAGTTATCCATTGCTAGAGGAGTCAACTCTTTGCTCATACCTCACTTTAACCTGCATATATTATTCTTTTTCTCAGATTGTATGATCCCTATAGGATTGTATGTTGATTTCTTTATGTGTATTCATTAATTGAAAAAAGTATATATATAGCTATTGTAGACAAGGTGATAACAAAATTGAAGTAAAATAGAGAGATATATAGCGAACCTATAACGAAATCATTGTCAAGAATGTTTGAATAAATAAAGTACCTTCTATCGAAAGTATTGTCTCTTATTTAGCTCACCACCTAGCAATGATAACCGCAAGTATACTTAGCACACTCCCGACATGGAGATAATATAAGAGGTTGAAGTCTCCTGTCTGAACATTCGGCTCGCCGATGTTATTCATACGGGGAAAAACAATGACCCTTAGAGGACCAACAGTTGGTGTCAAATACTAGATTTTCTGTATCAATCCATTAAATAAAGTTACATATCCTTTGTGAATCTGGCAAGGAAAATATTAGTTCAAAAAAATTATTATGATGAGAAATAATTAAAAAAATAGAGGCATATAATTCATACCTTATAAAAATAGTTTGGGCATTAAAAGAATATCTTTCCACGAGTATTGGGTTTCTAAGATATTATGAACTGGCATCGATTACTACATATGTAGAACGAATAGTCACAACAAGATGAAATTAGCCAAGTTAAACAATACCTTCTATTGATTTTTGAAATAAAAATATTTGTGAAAACTTGTAATGTAAAGTGAGAAGCTTTATATTTGCAATAAGGATTGATTCCCTGAGAAATTACATCGATCATAATACAATATGACCGCATGGGTGATATATGACACCTCTAGCTAATTAATTAACTAGAATGTGGTAACTTGTATGCCAATAGATGAGGAATGCTGGGATACAGAGTGAAGTGACATGCCTGAGTTCCTTAGTAGGGTGAGAATAGAGAAGCTCGGCAAACTACTCGGTCAAGGTAGAGAGTAATGGAATTTATAAGCATATGAAATTAAATTCTTGATGTTGTTTGAGAGTGGATAGATCTATCAGGCATGGGGTATCTCTAGAATGGCTTTAAAAAGCCTTGCCACAAACCTTCCTTACTTGACTAGCGAGAGAGTAAGCTCACGTCGTGTGGATAAAAGTGCACATCTATAAATATGAATTGTTTGAATAGTCGTGTTTATAGTCATGGGCATATGTGAAGTAATTTCTTTAGCATATATTTATTTGTCAGTGTTTTGTAAAAGTGGTTTGTGAGACTAAGAACCGTTACTAGAATTAATCATGATAGCTAATGGATGGCCTAAGTGATGTGAAATGATCTTGCGTTGATTGGAATATCGGTTGGTATTATAGATTAAGCTTCCTGGGTGGAAACAGTGTATGTTGAAAAATATGAACGGCCCTAGAAGCCATAGAAATGGGATGATGAGGTGGGCTAATGCCCGATGATTCAAAAATAAAGAAAATAATATATGATAAAAGAGTTAGAAAATAGCTAAGGGCAGAAAGATGTGCGCTAGTGCTATGGTAGCGCAATAGGTAGAATAATTTCATTTAACAAAAAATTTGTTCCATCTGCTTGAGTTGTTAAAAAGCAATTCACGGACAGTATTAAGGACGACAAGAGGCTGCTACAAAATTGCCAACCCTTCTTTTCTCTCACTGGCAGACCTTGCTATGTGTTATTTTATAGACAAGCCCTTAGGGCAAAAAAACTGCCTTAGCTAGGAATGTATTTTTTTTATAATTGTCCAACGGTCATACCATCTCAAGCTGTAGAAATAGTGCGCATATGCTCATTTGACCATGGTGTGCACACTAGGTAAGTTGTTGTATTAAAGTGAGAATTTTACAAGTTGTTGTGCTAGATTGTATCACCTGATAAATTCGTGATATCACGGTGTAATTTACTCAAAAATAAATCAATATGAATTTCCCTTTTCTTTAAAGCATAGGATACTAAAGCCTACTTACATTACATGTGCAAAATATCCGTAGTAGTATGGTAGATGAATTCATGTAGCATGACTCCACCATCACAGCACATGCGCTTCTCTAAACAAGTAAACAGTAATTTTATATTTATAGCAAAGGTGTAAAGGTGGCAAGGACATATTTTCAGAAATCCTAATAAAAAAGAATTTTAGATCCAGTAACAAACAACTTAGCAGCACACATTTAGATTTAGTAACAAAGACCTTAACCCATACGAAAATTATTTTCATCCAATTCAAGCTATAATAAATGGAAACGTTTATAAATAACTCCCTCATATTATTCAGATCAAACAAGCCTAAAATCACAATGAAAATAGATCACTCAAATATTGTCGTTTGCTCATGCGGCACGCACATGACATATTTCGATATGGTAAGAATACTGTATGTCTGTTTTTTATGAAATCCAGTACAGAATGCAGCCCGCTCGTAATAAGCGCACACACTCCTACATTTTATCTTTATAAATACATTTAAAAAATAGGCTGGCTATATTTAAAAATAATAAAATTACTACTGGTTGCAATTAAACATCATGTAGACTTCACATCAACCAAATCAATCAAAAAGAGAAAACATACTACATTTAAACCATCTTCACACACGATGACTTTGAGATATGATTCTATGAAATCTAATCATCAAGAACCGAAACAAGAAAACTAACTCCCATCGATCGGGATTTCAAAAGATGTTTAAAATGGCAAAATTATTAAAAGAACAAAGCTCTCCATGATTGTATTTACAATATCAATTGCATTTAAACATGCAAAATATTATGTTCAAAAGCATACTCCAAAATACGTACACACTAAACCTCAAGATTCAAGTATATATGTAACAAAACTCTACTGTATTTTCTCTAAAAAGGTAAGCCACAGGCAATTGATATTTCCTTTGCATAACTCCAGCACCATGTATACTAAGATTGTTCCGCCATCAGATGCTTCTCGAGGCATTAATTTCAGCAAATCGCTAAACACCATGGGCCAATTTTGGCCAGCCCATAGCTAACTAATCTCACGATGGGTCTTTAGATCACATGGACATGGTTGAACAACCGCGTTTCAACTGGGCCGCATATGGGGGTTATTCTGACACGAATATGATAGGCGTGGAGGGTTTGTTGATTCAGAATCGGATACGAGGGTTTGTTGATTTAGTTGAGTTGTACTTCGTAGGAATATGATTGGGGTCGGGGCTATTCGTATCATGGAATTTGTCGGTTTAAGTTGCACTAGGAGTAGGATCTAGGCGGATTGATTCTTATGTACTCCTACAATTGGACTCAAATAATCCGCGGATCGAGGGGGAAGAAAAAAGGCTACGAGGAATTGAAGGAATAATTTCAAGTATGTCAAAAGCGTGAAAAGAAGCGACACCTTTATCTTGTGTGATGACTGGTCGCAGGGTTACAGCATCCGCAAGATTAGTTTGTGGGATCAAGACATTCGTCCGCCGGTGATACCTGCCGATCCTCGCCGGCAGGAATACCCTTCCACCCGCCTTGTTCCGCTTCGAGGCACGCCGCGGCGAGCCCAAGCCCATTGCCGGCACTTTTGGCAAAAAGATTTTGGCTACTCTGCCCTTGACTTAACGGGAAGAGCCTCGCGAACAGATCAATCTTCATCTTTGACATTCATACGCGGTCGCGGATCTTCATTCTTGGCTCTTGGCCGCCGCCAACTCAGGAGGATGTGTTCATCTCCATTCCCGTTGGTGGCCAACGGTCGTCTACTCTTGGTGGTGGCGGCTCCTTTGCCATGCCCTGCTCGCCGCCGGCATACGATGATACAGCCGACTGGAACAACTTTGCATGGCCGTGCTTCCAGCTCCCCAAGCCAACATTTCAGTGTGACCTTGTCACCTCCTACGCTGTGCACCCTGATGAACAAACCATCTTTGTCCGCAGCGTCGAGGAGTCTGGCGTCCCGGCCGCCTTCAGCTTCGGAGCAGTTGAACACATGATGTGGAGGCGACATGGCTCATGGCAGCTGCCCTTCACCGGACGCGGCTACTTTGACCCAAAGTTGGATGCCTGGGTTGGGCATTCCGGAGATGTCAACACCATTGGCCACATCTGCTCGTGTGATGTGGTGTCCGTGTCTACCAACTCTGTTGCTAATAGCCATAATGATCAGTGCCCACCCCTGAAGCTCAGCAAGGAGAAGCTGTTTAGCATGGTCCCAGCTGAGAGGCACATAGGTGCCACCCTTGTCTACATGGGTGGTGAAACCAATTTGTGCCTCCTGGAGAGTATCTACATCGAAGCTGACTTAGCTGATCAGCCGACTGATTCATCATCTGATGAGACGAGTGAGGGTTCTGTCGTTGATGAGGAGACTGTTGATGAGGTGAACGAGACCGATTCTGAGGAGTCTGTTGATAAGGTGAATGGGGAGCTAGATCGGAAACTTTTCTGCGATTGAGGACCTTTTCACTGAAGTATGACAGGAATGGAGACCTGACGACTGGTAACAGCCGCCGGGTTTGGTACGACAGCATGCCTCTACAAGTTACTGATGCAACACTTAAGTACCCCGTGGCATTATGGATGTTATAATCCAGTAAGAACCATGATATGGATTGTCAAAATAATATTTGCCTCACGTAAACCATTCCCCGTGTGCATGATATGAATCCTGTAATTGTCGCTTCCATGGACAGCAAACCTTGGGGTAATGTTTGGAGACTGTAGAATTTTGAGGTAGTGCTGCTTTTTGGGTGGTTTTTTTTTTAAAAAAACATGTACGATGAAATTTGCTCAGTTTTTTTAATGGAACTAAATCTTTATTTTGGAATGCCATTTGAGAGTATCAGATGGTGCACTTGCGATTGTTCTACTCTAGAGGGTTGCTTTTCTCGAAATGTTCTAGAGGTTTATGAAAACATAAGCAAGGTTAAATAGTTTTTACTTTACATGTCTCAACAAGCCTTTTACTTTTTATGGTTGAATCTCATTCATATCATTTAACCGTACAACTAGATATATAATATACTCAACTATTATAATCAGTGCAAATCAAATTATCTGGACAACTGTTTTATCCTACATAGCATTCATCACGTGACATGTTAATTTGGTTTTCGTTTCATGTAATGTCTACATGCCGTTTACATGTAATTACAGTAAGCAAAAAAAAATAATAAGACCCACTTGTCAATTCCCAACTTCATCTTCTTACCTCTCCCTTTTCTTGCTCCTCTCACCTCCTATCAGTGGTAGAAAGCAAGGCCAAGAGGATGGTGGCAGTGGAGAGGAGAAGCCAGAGGCAGGGAAGTAATCAGTGAGTAGGCCCTACCAGTAAAAGAGCAGCTCTAATTGAGATCCAACGGAAGCAGTAGCTAGGTTCCATGGATTGGGTTAGAGGAAGAGCAGGCGAAGGCAGCGGTGCGACTCAATCTCTAGAGCTCTCCAGCGAAGGCAACAGCGTGGCTTGGTTTAACGTCAACTAGACAACTCCACTTTCAACTCTCTCTGCCTTCTCGCTCGAGCTTCACTGCCACTGCTAAGAAAGAGGAAATAGAGGAAAGAGGTCTCATTAAGTTTTTTTAAATTTTTTTCTCATGCCACATGAGCTCCACGCATATGGTATAAAGACTAGATCAAATCAGGAATGATTTTATTAAAACGAGGTAACTGCTAATACCACTGCTACATAAAACTATGATAGTGAAAGATTTTGATTTTTTATGTGAACAATGGATTGTTAAAAAATAAAAACATACTCTTTTTAACCGTTATATATATATATATTAAAAAATTAACGAGAATATATATTTCCGGTATGCACCACCGCGTCGACGGTGCGGCTCACTGGTGCAAGAGCAACGGGCCGGGCGGTGGCGCGCTTGCACCAAGCGCAGTTTCAACTCCTACAGTAATTTGTGTTTTCTCGAGGAAGGAATTCTGATGTTTAGCACTTTTGCTTCACAATGTGCAACAATTCCGTTGTAGATTTTCTCGATTGATTCTAACTTCTGGTCCAATGAGATAGGTTATCCTGGTTTCAGACGTACGCATGCTCTTATTGGTAGGTTTTGGACAATGTCTGCTTACTTGGCTAGAAAAGGCCAGCTATGCACATAGTTTAGTAAAGTAAACAAATTCAGACGATATTCATACAACCATGATTTGTTAGTTACTAATCATATGGAAAATTTCAAACATTATTTACATTGGTCCGGTTAAAAACGTTACTTCGCGTGAGTCAAACTCAAAAAAAAAAAACGTTTTCATCATTTGCCAGGTTAAAAAAACCATTTCCATTGGCCTCAAGGAGAAAAGTTACTGCTACGCAGAGAAAATACACAGAGAATCACAGCGGAGGCGGCGACATCCACTCGGCGAGAGGAAGCCGGTTGCGATGTACACCGCCGCGCCGCAGCGGAGTACTGTGAGCAGCGGCCTCGACAGCCAAGAATGGCGGAGAGAGGTATTTCCGTATTCGGAGAACGGAAGGGAATAGCGACTGTAAAAATATGTACAGTAAGACTAAAGACCAACAGAGAGGTCATGTCTATATATATATAGTCCAGTGGTCTAATAGTCTAACACCCCCGCAGTCGCAGCGGGAGGGGAACGGACAAAGAGACTGGATCAAAAACTGATGAACAAAGACGTGAGAAGGCCTTTAGTCATAATATGGTACGCCGATGGTACATAGAGCACCCGAATATGTTATAGTGCGACTTTGTCACGGACAAAATGAATGTTTATCTCTATGTGCTTCGTGTGTTGATGATGAACCGGGTTAGCGGTCATATAGATAGCACTGACGTTGTCGCAGTAGACGATGGTTGCAGAGGATAGAGGTGCACGGAGCTCCTGGAGAAGCTGGAGAAGCCAGCAACACTCGACGACTGCGTAGACGACGGTGCGGTACTCGGCTTCGGCGCTGGACCGAGACACTATAATCTAGCGTTCTAAGGACCAGGAGACTAGAGTGTCGTCGAGAAAGACGCAGTAGCAGGATGTGGAGCGTCGAGAGTACGCGGTGAGAGAGTCGATGGGGCTGGAGCTGAGGTGCAGCCCACTGCATGAAGAGACACACTTGCTGAATAGCATAGGTGAGGTCGGGCCGTGTTAGGGTGAGGTATTGGAGAGCACCAACAAGACTCCGGTACTGAGAGGGATCGGCGACGAGTGAGCCATCGGCAGCGAAGAGTTTGGTGCGAGTGTCGACCGGAGTGGCCGTGGGGTGACATTCACCTATGCCTGCACGCTGGAGGAAAGGAAGAGCCCGTGAGAAGAGCGGGTGACAGAGATGCCAAGAAAGTGATAGAGAGGACCGAGATCGATCATGGCGAACTTGGAGTGGAGTCGAGCCATAATCTGGTGTAGGAGGGATGGCGAGGACGTTGTAAGAACAATGTCGTCGACGTATACAAGGAAATAGGCGGTGGCGTTGCCGATGTGAAGAGTAAAGAGAGAGCTATCGGACATGGAGGCCACAAAGCCGATGTGTCGAAGGTAGGCAGCAAAGCGCTGGTACCAAGCCCGAGAAGCTTGTTTAAGGCCGTAGAGGGAGCGCTGAAGGAGGCAGACATCGTCGGGACGAGAGGGATCGATGAAGCCGGGAGGCTGCTGACAGTAGACCGTTTCCATCAGATGACCGTGAAGAAAGGTGTTCTTCACGTCGAGCTGGTGGATCGGCAAAGAGTGCGAGGCAGCTAAGGTGAGAACGACCCGGATGGTGGCGGGTTTGATGACGGGACTGAAGGTCTCATCGTAATCGACACGGGGGAGTTGGGAGAAGCTCCGAACTACCCAGCGTGCCTTGTGACGGGCAAGTGAGCTATCGGTGTGGAACTTATGTTTAAAAATCTACTTACCGGTCACAACATTGGCACCGGGAGGATGAGGGACGAGGCGTTAGGTCTCGTTGTCCATGAGAGCCTTGTACTCGTCGGCCATGGTCGGGCGCCACTGAGGATCGATCAGGGCGGAACGAGAAGTCGCTGGGATAGGCGAGATAGGACAATGGACTGCGGAGAGCCCGTAGCGCTTGGTGGAACGGAGAGACCCGGTTTGTGATGGGGTAACCATGTGAGATGTGGAGGGGACAGGAGCCGATGGGAGCCTAGTAGGTGGGGTGAGGACTAGGTGGAGAGGGGCGTTATCGGTTCGGGATCGGCGACTGTATGTGAGAGGAAAGGGTTGAACTAGATCGGCCTGAGCCGATGGGGGTGGATGGGCCGATCGGTTTGGTTGGTCCGATGGAGGTGGAGCAGCCGATAGGGAGGGGGGAGCCGATGGAGGCTGAGGAGCCGATGGAGGCGGATGGGCCGATGGGTGGTTATGAGCCGATGAGGGCTGAGGAGCCGATGGGGGTGAGGTGTCGATGGAAAGGAGACAGGATCAGCTGAAGCCGATGAGAGTGGTGGGGCCGATGGGGGTCTGATGTGAGTAGCATCGGACCGAAGAGTAGTGGGATAGCTAAGCAGTAAGTCCTCAGGAGCAACTGATGAGGGGGGCGGAGGTGAGATCGGTGGAGGAGACCGGGAGGGCACGGTGTTGGTAAGGAGGAAGTCGAGATCGCTAGATGAGGATCTAGGATTAAGCAGACCGAAGGGGAAGCAGGTCTCGTCAAAAACGACATGGCGAGAGACGATAACCCGACGGGTGGAGAGATCAAGACATCGGTATCTCTTGTGAGATGAGGGATATCCGAGGAGAATGCAGGCGGTGAAGCGGGGAGCAAGTTTGTGAGGAACAGTGACGATGAGATTGGGGTAGCAGAGGCACCCGAAAACGTGTAGGTAAGAGTAGTCGGGCGTCATGCGGTACAGAAGAGTGTATGGAACGTTATGGCAAACGGAGTATGGTCGCCGATTGAGGAGGTAAGTCGCAGTGGTTAATGCTTCAACCTAGTAAGTTACAGGTAGGTGGGCATTAAGTAATATTATACGACTTATGTTGTTAAGTGTGCGAAGTAGGCGTTCGGTCTTGCTGTTCTAGGGAGAGGTGTAGGGGCAGGAGAGGCGTAGATGGATGTCTTGGAAGGTGAGAAATGTTTGAACAATATGGTTAACAAACTTTGTACCGTTATCAGCTTGTAGAGCTTGAATGAAGAGGTTGAACTGGTTAGAGATGTAGTTTATGAAGTTAGTTAGGTGGGAAGCAACCTCGGACTTGGTGAGTAGAAAAGTCTAGCAATAGTGTGTGTAATCATTAAGTATTACAAGATAATACTGATTACCAGAGACACTCTTAACCGGAGAAGTCCATACATCACAGTGTATTAGCTCAAAAGGTCGCGAGGTACAAGATATAGAATTCGAAAAGGGTAGTCGCACGTGTTTGCCAAGTTGACACGAGTGGTAGACGGTGGAGCTGCTGCGATGGAGGTTGGCGATAGCGTCGGGGCCGGGATGGCCAAGGCGAAGATGTCAGAGGTTGGTGGGGAGGGCGATACTAGCGTGTGGAGTGGACGGCGCGGTGGAAATGATGTAGTGGTCGCCGCCACTATTGCAGCGAAGGATCTGACGCCGGGTTGGGATATCCTTCACAGAGGAACCAGAAGCGTCAAATTTAATTGAGCAATTGTTATCTCGTGTGAATTGGCGAATAGATACTAGATTGTGAATAAGGGAGGGAACAATAAGGACATTGCGAAGTGGAAGGTTAGTGGTGGGTGTAGACAGAAAGGAGTCACCACGGTATTGAACAGGAAGAGAGTGACCATTGCCGATGGTGACAAAGGGGGAGGAGGAGGGATAACAAGAGCGGAGTATACCAGCCGATGACGCCATGTGAGAGAACGCACCAGAGTTCAGCACCCAAAGGTGCTGAGGTTGGAGAGTCATCTGGTTGAGGGCGGCGACGAGGCCAGCCTGGTTCCAGGAGGGAACCGACTGGGTGGGTGGTGGCGGGAGCATCGGCTAAGGCAGCAAGGTGGGAGCCGATGCCAGGTGGGCCTGAGGATAGGCACCGAGAACCCCTGGTTGCCAGCCGATGGGACTGCGCGGCTGGGATTGGGGTTCCCAGGGGTTGTAGCAGAGCCACGGACCCGTGGGATCGACAAACTGGATAGGGACCGGAGCAAGTCGCGATTGCATCGGACCGTGTCAGTTCTTGCCCTTGCCTTTACCGATGCCAGTGGTGCGGGCTGTGTTGCCATAATTAGGGCCATGGCCACCAGAGCCACAAGAAGTGGTGGTAGCACATGAGGATCGGCAGTCATGATTGGTTGCGATGAGGAGAGCTGTGTGGGCTACGGTCTTCTCGTCGTTGGCCAGGCGGAGTTCTTTGAGAACTAGCATGTTATGGGCCTGCACAAATGACGAAAGGGGTGTGGAGTTGGCGATGTCATCGGCGGTGTTAGAGAAGTGTAGGTTAAGTCCTCGCAGGAGGGCGAGGATGAGTTATGAGTCAGCCACAGGGTGACTGACATCGTGGAGAGCGGCAGCCTTTATCTTAAGGCGCTGACAATACGAAGAGACAGGAGAGTCTCCTTGTACCATGGAGTGAAACTTGTTGAGTAAAAAGATGGCGCGCGACTACTTATTGGCAAGGAAGAGCCGCTCGATAGCCACCCAGAGATCTCGGACGGTGGGTCGGTGTCCTCCATAGCAAGGTTGAGGACAGAGTCATCGATCGAGCCAAGCAACCAGCTGCGCACGCAGCATTCGGCGATGTCCCACTAGGGGTCATCGGGTCGAGGTGGAGCGGAGCCATCGATGTGTGACCGGAGGCTAAACTTTTCACAGAGGGATTTAAAGAAAAATACCCACTTGGAGTAGTTGGCGTTGAGGTCGAGAGAGATGGGAACGTGAGATTTCACGTTGACAGCGACATAGGGTAGTGAGAAGATCGACGAGGTAGCGCCTGAGGTGTGGTCTGGGACGTTGAGGGCCGGAATAGATTCAGCGACTGAGAGAGTACCGGAGCTAAGGGCTGACTCGGTGGCCATGACAAAAGGGTAACGGGGGCAAGAAGCCAATGAGGATAAGTGACCGATAGGAAGAAGACGATGAGAAAAGAGATCGGCCGATCAGGGAAGTGATTGGCCAATGGGGAGTGAGCCAATGAGAAGGAAAAGTGGGCCAACCAGCTGATGGGGAGTGGTTGGCCGATGAAAAGTAGGCAGCGGAGTAGTTGAGGGAAAGGTGGGTGGCATAGTAGATAGGTCAAAGAGTGGGTGGGTCACGGACGTGAGAAGATTCGCATCCATAAAGAGAAGTTTCACGTCCTTAGACTTGTGGAGGCAAAGGAGTGGAGCGGATGTGAAAACTCGGAGAGGGGGTGGACGCGAAGAGAGGAGGTTCGTATCCGGGAGGCAGAGATTCGTGTCCATGGACACATCGGAGTGTCTCTGACACGAGTTGAGAAGGTTCGCGTCCGGGAGCAGGTGAGTGTGTCAGAAAAGCGGGAACCGAGAGAGGGTTCCAGCCGATGGAGACGACGAGCGTAGAGGTGCGCTGGCGTCGGAGGAGAAAAGGTACACCGAGACAAGAAAAGGGCGAAGACGGGTGTGAGCCGAGACGAGGAGGCGGATGGAGACCGTCACCTCGTCACGTGGAGGAGCAAGGGATGGGAGAGGGTGGTGGAGAAAGAGAAAACCATCTGCGGAGGAGACGGGAAGAAGAAGGAGTCGAGACGAGAGAGCAAAGAGAAAATACCGGGAAGGAAGTCAGCGACGAAAAGGAAGCGTCGGTTCACCGACGGGAGGATGCTAGCGTACTGAGATGTCTAGACCTACTCTGATACCATATAAGAATATGTATAGTAAGATTAAAACTTTAACACTACAGTGATCCAGTGGTCTAACAGCGCGTCAGCTAGTTGGCGACATCTGAGGTTAGTCAAAAACTGCATGTGCTTACCCGAGGCTATTAGTTGCTCCCGCGATTAACGAGTCAAGATCTGCCATGGAGAGAGACTCGGCTAACTGTTGCTATTTTTGCATTAGATCATGCATGGAGAGAGACACACAGCCAATTGCATGATGACTCTCTCTTCTTGCATTCGTTTGTTTTCCTCTGCGCGTTGGTGATAACAAGGAGTTCTTTCTATTGCCCTGAGATATTTTTCATCGTCGTGTGATATTTCCCACCCCACTCTGTTTCTTCTTCTTCTCTATTTGGGTTTGATCTCTCATTTCTTTCCGGCGTCAGACCGTTGTTGAAAACCTGTGAAATTCCAGCGTCACGCGCAGGTAATTTCTAATCCCTTTTATCTTTACTGTATTATAACTAGCTCTAAGGAAGTGCAGTATTTTTTTTACATCTTTGAAACCTAAATAATATAAAGAATCAATTTATGTTAAATTTGGAGATGATACTACATGGTTACTTTCATATGTGGTGTCAATTCAATTGATTAGTGGAGTCCCAGTATGACATTTTCACAATTATACGGTTATTGATCATTGGCGGATAGTGACAATTTTAATTAGCCATGCATAATCACATTGAGTTCAATTTTAGTCTCAACTCTCTTCAGATTCTCTATCCATCTCCCTGTGTATTCTATTTGTAGAATGCTAGATCATGACCTCGCTTCCATGTTTTTGGAGAGTGATAATGTAATTCATTAATTCTCCTGTTGCAACCATTGTCGATGCCAATTAGTTGCAGCTCTGTGGTGGCGATATTTCCAAAATTTTCTGTAGCAATGTCAAGGTGCCAAGCTGCCGACGGCCAAGGAAGGGAGGATGCATGAAGCTAGTGTTAATCCATATCTATTTCTAAAATGTGGACTGTTCTAATCATGTACTCATATTTAGGACTTTGTTCATATCTGACAAGAACATCACCATTTGTAAGATGACCTCCATAAGTGGCTAAAGAAGATATTGTTCTGAGTAATTTCTTTTACAATAGTACAGGCTGAATAGTTTACTGGCTCTTTAGTGCTCTCCATGTTTGTATAATTAAAAATAATGTTGAACTTAATATGGTTGTATGCGTGGTGAGCATGAACAAATCACAAAAACAAATAAGCTCTTCTGTTGTCCTGGCTGTATGCTTTATCCTGTCTGACACTGTGATATAATGTTGCACATTATAATTGACAGTACTTCTCATATGATTGAAATTTCCAATGCTCTCAGAGTTTATTTTGCATGTTTGCGCTGAACTTGTTATATATGTTGCTTTGATTTTACAGGTGAACCATGGCTGCTCAGCCAAAGAAGAGGACTGTAATAGAAAGTGGAGATGGAGGTCTTGGTCTTGGCCTTGCTGCATTTATTGCAAATGGTGAAGATTTGGGTCCTATCATTCGGCATGCATTTGAGTCTAGTAAACCTGAAGCTCTCATGCAAAACCTCAGGAGTATTGTAAAGAAAAAGGAAGTTGAGATTGAAGAGCTATGCAGACTTCATTACGAGGACTTCATCCTGGCTGTCGATGAACTACGTGGTGTGTTGGTTGATGCTGATGAGCTAAAGAGCATGTTAACAGGTGAGAACATACACCTGCAGGAGGTCTCTAGTGCCTCATTGTTGAAGCTTGATGAACTTTTTGAGTTATATTCGGTTAAGAAAAACATAGGAGAGGCCATAACCACGTTGAAGATATGTGTGAAAGTCATCAGCTCATGCATGGCATGCAATGGTTATATTGCAGAAGCTAAGTTTCATCCTGCGCTCAAGACATTGGACTTGATCGAGAAGGGCTACTTGCAAAATATTCCTTTGAAGCTTCTAAAGAAGGTAGTTGCAAAACATATACCATTGATAAAGATGCACATTGAGAAGAAAGTTTGCAGTGAGTTTAATGATTGGCTTGTGCATATCAGAAGGATGGCTAAGCAGATTGGACAGGTCTCAATAAATCAGGCCTCTTTGGCTCGACAAAAGGATGAGGAAATGCGTGTCCGACAGAGGGAGGCTGAAGCACATAGTGATGCTAAACCAGATGAGCATACGTACACCTTGGATGCAGAGAATACAGATGAGGAATCAACACTAAATTTTGATCTCACGCCAGTGTACCGGGCACATCACATGCACATACGCCTTGGTATTGGGGAGAAATTCCGAGATTATTACTACAAGAACAGGCTCATGCAACTCAACTTGGACATGCAAATCTCCACCTCACAACCCTTCCTGGAGTCCCATCAACCCTTACTTGCTCAGGTAGCTGGATTTTTTATTGTTGAACAACGTGTACTTCGAAGTGCAGATGGCTTGTTGTCTGAGAGCCAAGTTGAAACAACATGGGAGACTGCTATTGCTAAGATCACATCTATATTGGAGGATCAATTTTCTCGCATGAGTATAGCCAACCACCTCCTCCTCGTTAAAGACTATGTGACCTTGTTAGGCACAACTGTTAGTAAGTATGGCTATCAAATCACACAATTGATTCAAGTCATTGAGAAAAACAAGGACAAATACCACCAGTTGCTTCTGATCGAGTGTCGAAAGCAGATAGAGGATATCCTTGCTAATGACTCGTATGAGCAGATGATTATAAAGAAGGAATATGAGTATAACATGAATGTAACAGCATTCCATTTTGAACCAGATGATGTGATCCCAGAGTTTCCATACGTGGCGTCATTTTCCTCTGGTGTTCCAGATGTTTGTCGTATCGTCCGGTCCTTCATTGAGGATTCTATCAGTTATTTGTCATACAGTGGTCGCACAAACTATGAAGTTGTGAAAGGTTACCTAGACAGGCTATTGATTGAGGTATTAAATAATAGTCTTCTGAACATGATTTATGCTCGCTCGTTGGCCATATCACAGATGATGCAACTTGCAGGAAATATCTCCGTTCTTGAGCAAGCTTGTGATATGTTCCTCTTGTTTTCTGCACAACTGTGTGGCATTCCGAAACGTATTGCTCAAAGATCTCATTCTGGTTTGACTGCAAAGGCTGTCCTAAAAGCCTCCCAGAATGCAGCATATAATGCTTTGATAAATTTGGCCAATTTCAAGATTGATGAATTTATGGTGCTCTTGGACGATGTCAACTGGATAGTGGAGGAAGCCCCGGATAATCCAAATGACTATATGAATGAGGTGCTTATCTATCTTGAAACGCTAGTGTCCACAGCACAGGAGATTTTGCCACTAGAAGCTCTATACAAGGTGGTTTCTGGTGCAGTCAGCCACATCTCGGACTCTATCATGACAACACTTCTCAATGACGGCGTGAAAAGGTTCACTATCAATGCAGTTATGGGCCTTGACATTGACTTGAAATTATTGGAGGCATTCGTAGATGACAAATTTCATAGCACCGGTTTGGCAGATTTGGGTAAGGAAACAACATTCACCGATTGTTTAGTTGAAATAAGGCAACTTGTAAATCTCCTCCTTAGCAGCCAGCCAGAGAATTTCATGAACCCAGTGATAAGGATGAAGAACTATGGATCATTAGACTACAAGAAGGTTGCCATCGTTTGTGATAAGTACAAGGATTTTGCAGACGGGTTGTTTGGAAGCCTTTCAAACCGCAACAAGCAGGATGCTCGCAAGAGGTCCATGGATGTTCTGAAGAGAAGGCTGAAGGATTTTAGCTAATTAAGGTCAGGAGTGTTTGCCTTTGTAAATAAATTGTCGATGCGCTGCTGAAAATGATGTTTCTTTCCCCTCTTTGGAAAAACTGCTTGTGGCTGACCACCTACTGTCCGTCTCCTCCCATTCCAAACAGATACATGAAAAGGTCAAGTGTTGAATCTTCAGTCTTAAATATGTTTTTAAAAAATCTTCAGTCTTGATTAATTAGAATTGAATTGCTATCTTCCAGTCGTTTTGTTCGTCGGGTCCAAAACTCCTGCAGCACAGACAGGTGTCAAAAACTACTTTTGTTCTACACCACCGTTAATCTCTCTTTGAAACTTGATAGCCTGCCTTGATTTTGTGTGTGTGTCTCAAAAGCATGTCCCCAAATGCCAAAGGTAAGGTGCATCAAGATCATGTTAATATTTTCTTTCTGTTGCTTAACGAAAAGCCTACTACATGCATCAGGAACATGTTATTCCATATACTTCTAATCCCGCTGTAAATCGACCAAAGTGTTGACATCTGCAAAATCTCCTGAATTCCTACTACTGGTCCAACATGCCGTCTGAATGGACCGCAGAAACAACACTACTGCAACAGCTATGCAGACGGCGAAACAACGGTTTGGTCCGTCCGATTAGATTTGACGTACGTTAAACACCCTGATCGCCCGCTACGGGGCTCCGCACAACGTCGTGGTGGGATCATCTGACAAGTCTGCACCAATTTCCAGCCCCTCTTTCCCAACCCTGCGACCTTGATCGTTTCAGGTCCCTTGACCGTTCGTTGCAATGCAATGGTCAGGCAGCATGCAGCCATCTGAGAGTCTGAGACCATGGGTACTACGTACTTGCGATCGGATTCTGCTGGAACGAAGCAGCACTTGAGCACCCGGCCCGTTTGTTCCAAGAAACCAGCCTGAACGTCGCTTGCAACGTTAGCATGCCTGCCGGGACGCCGGTCGTCCCGCCCGCGCTGCAGCTGCTCGATACGATCGCCGCGCGCTCGCCTCGAAATCGATCGGCGTTTGGCTGGCTGTTTACGTGTGCGTTCTTGCAGAGGTTGGTTTCAACTTTTGAAGTCATGTCGTTCGTCTCCCGGCCGGTGTCAAGCTAGCTAGGTGGAGTAGAAGAAACAGCCATGCCCTGGTCGATAGGCCACCGTGATTCAAATTTCAATTCAAGCAGCGGCAGGGACGTGCAGTACGTGCTACCTTCGGCGAGAACACCAAACTTGTATGGACAATGGACTACTCAGACCGTGCTACTGTTTCTACACGGTATGCGTTCTTACATACTCTCCCCTTCAGCCATACATGTTCGTTCGACGAACCAAGCTAATTTTACTATGACTTGACCAAAACACTTAAAAATATTTTTTCTCTAGCTTTTCATATTTTTAACAATATATATAGAGTAAATAAAATATGATATTTTTAAATTCATGGTGTTGTTAACTTTTGGATGTTACTTTTAACCATTTATCTTATTAAAAAATCATTACAAATATAAAAAATATAAGTCGTGTTTAAAATATTTTTTAATAATAAAACAAGTCGTAATAAATGATATTCACATAGTTTTTCATAGAAAAAACTCCATTTTACTTTCTCAAATTATTTCATTGGATCTTTTAACCCATTAAACTATTTAGAATTATTTACTTTACTGCTTAATAGTATTTTTTTTATTTTTCTTTATATAAGTTGTATTTTTAACTAAATTTTTTTGAGCTATACATGATACCGTTATCAAAGTTCATATTTTTTCCATAACTGTTTACTTGAACTTTAAAATATCGATATTTAAATCGATCTTAGCTATGTAGACAGTTATGGTGTAAAATGTTAAGAGATAAGTTATAATCCATCTATCAATCTTACCAAATTATAATACAAAATATAACTTATATATATAGATAAAAAACGGGTGAATTGTTTTTAATAGTTTGAAGTGTAAAATAAACTAAAGGTAGTTTTAAGAGTTGACGAAATAGTTTGAGAAACTAAAATAAAACTTCTTTATAATAAGACAAATGACCAAATATTATATCTAAAAATCAACCACGTCGTATTTTAAAAAATAGAGGTAGCAGTGATTAATGGTCATGCCAGTATTAGACACTGACACTGTATGGTATATGTACCTAAGATGGGACACATTTTTGGAACGGAGCAGTATAATAAAGAAAACCTTAGTGCAGTACAGTGCTACTAGCTAGAGTTGAATCTTGAATATGGTCTGCTCAGGCAACTATAGGCTGCCTGCAGAGGTCAAATTCTACCGAAATGATTCTACGGCATGCCAAGACTCTGCCACCAATCATATACTACTTCAAATTCCAAGCACAAGGGGATACTTGTACCTAGGATTTCTAATGACTTGGATTAGTTCCATCAAATTTTCACCCGACTGCAAGTACTTCTTGATCACGGTCATTTGTTTGACACATCTCAATAATTAGACGGAAACTGAACAAATAGGACTAGCGTATTGGTCATCGTTCATGTCTGGATATAGATTCATCAACGTAAGTATGTACACGTACGTGAATAGACGGTCTAGTTCCAAAGACTGCATCTAATTGAATCTTTCAATTCAAAGTTTATTTTAGTTATTCAAAGCATGTACGTCTGATGTCAAATTCTTTCCTGGTATGCACATTCGGGCTCGGGTGGAGGGTCAAAATTATTATGTCCCAGTTGACCAGCCAAACTAAACAAACCTACGGGCCGGTGAAATAAGCATGTTAACTTTGACAGTACTTGTGACCTGGATAATCTGCTGCGAAAATTAATTCGAGTTCGCCATAATAAACTCTAACATAATTCGAAAATTAATTCAAGGTTGTGTCCTGGATAAACTGAAACAATCCTATGCATTCTGTGGCCACGTACGGCTCGCATATGCTGACCTTTCTGTATTGTTGATCAAGTCCAAAGTCTAGCCGTGATGGCTAGCTGCGGGATATTTGCATGTACAACAGTTAGATGCAGACGGATAAACTAATGGTTTAACTAGTTTTAGTGTTTTAAATGCTTTGAATATTTAACTCTCCCATCATACTAGTGACACATACAAACAGTGATTAATATATTACACTGTATAGCCAATTAACCCAAAAATATAAAAAAATTTGGCGTGAAGAATTACGGCATGGCACTACAGAAACAGAATAGTAGAAAATTTGGTTGTATTGAAATGATTTAAATTCATCCAAACATTCTGGTAAAAAAACAATAAATTTTATAAAACTATAGATTTTAATCAAATTATATATATTTAAGACGGTGCAAAAATGTACAAATTTAATAATAAACTTATCACAAAATTATAGACTTTTATAATAGACTCATAGCATTATTGTTCTGATAGAGTTATAAAAATGTTATATATAGTGTTATGGTAGTTATGTAGTTTCATGATAGTATGTCATAAATCCATATCTTCATGATAAGTTTTGTTAAATATGTTGTGGTCAAAGTATTTATAATTTTATAAAATTTACCCTTAAAATGAAAACAATGAAACATCTCTAGTGTCGTGGTGGAGTTTTGATGTAGGTGCACTAGTCTGTTTTAAATCTTAATATCTACACTCATATATACACAAGTACGCTTTTTATAGAGATTTAGTGATGGGTCACAGATTTATAGTTGTCTCCCATATCGAGCATGTGCGTTAAAAGGAGACACACCATGGATGCGTACGTGTGGATGCTGTGTCTATTTCTTGTAATAAAAAAATGGAGACTGTGTTTAAGTGATAATTAAGGAGTAAACCATGCATCAAAGCGAATTGCGCTGTTGTATTAAGGGGAAACCAAAAGGGAAATAAATCTCTTCTTTCATTGACTGGCTCCATGAAATATACAAGTATTAAGCATTCAACATGATTAATTACAGACTTTCAGGACCTAGCTAGCTAGCATCTAGCAACATGTTATATGTCAGGGGCCGCCTTATTCGTAATCAATGCACCTAAATTGACTAAAACTACTCAATTTCTGTATTGATGAACAGCTTTGCGAGCCTCCATTTTTGCATGGATGAAGCTCTCACAGAAAAAAAGAAAGAATAAAATAAATGAACCAAACGAATAGTTTGATCTCTACGCCCGCATGCATGCACCGTACGCAGCTCCTCATGTACATGTTACCGGCGGCCGGCGCAGCGAGCTAGGCTAGTTAATTAGGGCCAGCAGTGGGGGCCGCCGGCGCCGGGAGCCTGGCTGCAGCCATTGGATCCCCCCGACCCTCCCTTGAGCACCTGCAAGACGAGGTCCCCGGCGACGCCGCCCTGGCCCTGAAGCCAGCTGCCCAAGTCCCCCTCCAGCAGCCTCGCCGCCATGATCGCGTTGCAGCATTGCATCAGCAGCACGGCCACCAGCACCACCTTCACCATCGCCGACGCAGACGCCATGTATAAATTCAGCTGCAATATTACTATACTAGCTAGCTATAGAGCTTAGTTAGGTGACTTTGGCTATATTTTTTTTAGCGATGACAGACACGAGATCAAGCAGCTGGCTGGGTACGTCGAATGATTGGACTGAATGTACGTAGTAGTGGTTGTTGGAAGAGAGACAGGATGGGTTGGTTATATATAGAGTTTGGTGGCGGTACGTAGCTAAGCTGAAGTAAAAGGTGTGCAACAAAAGGGACCGGGTCTATTCTTCGGCGTCATGTAAAAGGTGCTACTTTTAAGCTTTTGATTAATTTGATCGATCGTCTCGCGCGCGGAAAAACGCGGTTTTTTTGAGCTGGTCACGTTTAATTACTCAGTTCCTATGTAAGTTTGACATTGACAAGTGCTCCCACCATTCAAGATCAACCAAACTACTAAATTAGACAGGCTTGTACGTACGCTGTTCGTTAGCTACCCTGCCTAGTTACATAAATTCCCATGTAGGAGTAGTTAAAATATCATGAACTCGTTATTAGTATGACCCTGCTTGTTCGTGCGGTTCGTGCATGCGTACCGGCAAGGTTTAATTTACGTGCATGGATCGGTCACCTACACTTCGTGCAGTAGTGGATGCATGATATCCGTCCATATGTACGTGTCTCGCCCGCGTGGCTGGTGTGGCCATCGATTACATGCGATTTGGTCGGTATCCTTCGTGTTCAACGGTTGATCTCGCGAGCTACCGAGCGAGTCGCCGCGGGTACATGGACTGGTTGAATCCATTTTGCGTGTGGGCAGAGTGTAGCGCGCGTGGGCCTGCGGCACGAGGATCGATGGATATGTCGTTCGTAAAATACCATAATAAAATACAGAACGGGACATGTCTTTTTATATATAGTCGTTCTATTTGCCGCTCTCTACTTTAACTTTTTTTTCATCCTAGATAATGTATATATCACATAGTTGCTAATTTATACAAACAGTTTAAAAACAAATACCTTATAGATCTTAGACTATATGCTCAAAATCAAAAGAAGAAATTCAAGAGCTTTGAAGAAAGCTGAACAAAATGATAACGAAACAAACAGTCCAAAAGACTAATATACCTATAAGTAACGAAGCTCTCAAATCTCTAAGATAACTTCTCACCAACGATTATACTATGAGAAGGAGGCTGGTTAAAAACTTTTTACACAGGATTAAGAATGAGTCGAAGGAAGAATGTGTTTTATTGTATGACGATGATGGTGCTAGATTTTGCATAATAACCACTAATCTAGTTGAAATTTACAAATGAGTGATGTATGGTATAAGAGGACGACCGTTTGTTGTCATTCTTAAGTTTATCATGCTTATCACATGTAAGTATTTGAGAGATCGATACTAAACAACTATATCCTCTATAACAGACAATGATATTTTTTGGGTATAGCGATGATGAAGTATTTAGAAAAAAATATAAAAAGTTCCAAATGATCGAGTTATACTTTAAGATACATAGCAGTATAATTCAAAATTTTATATGCTGACAAGACTAAGCGTGAAATTTTCTATAAGAGGGTTGTGAAGAAATGTGTTATGAAGAATGACAAGACATGCTCGTGCTAGTAAAAAACCAGTATTGTACCACAATCCATGTTCTTATGTTTTTACTGTGAGTTTAGAGTGTGGAATACTAAACCGTCATTTTGTATTGAGGGAGGAAGTATTTTACATATCTAGAGTGTTAAGATATTTGACTTTAGTATCATGGATTCTTTCACAGCTTAACAACCTTAATTTTTTATATTCCACATCTAACAAAAATGAGGGGTAAGTTAGGTCACTGCAAAACTAGATGGATTCGCAATAATATGGATGAGTCCGAAATAGGCGCAAGGTTCAAATGTTATAGTAAGTGCGATCAAAAGGGGCATAGTTATAAGAAATGTTCAAAAGATATAGTGGTTCTAAGTGTAATGGAAGCTACTTCTACATGAGTAGGGCCGATGAAAGCTGTCCCACGGGAGAAGTCATCACTTTAAGGTCAACCCATCCTATTCATTCTCATCCACCTGGTAGTTTAGTCATGTGGTAAAAATGTATATATTATTGTAAGAGTAATGCTTGACTTAAGTTCTCATAATTTAGAAAGTGATGAACGTTTTCTTCTCAGTTGTGTGAACTATATTTATCATAATATTGTTTACTTTAGGTCTTATAGCAATGGTTCTCTGATAAAAATTTATTATTAGTTGTCTGACACGATGTGCACTATCCTCTGTACTCTCACTTATCGTATCACCGATGTGGTTCCTCTCGTAGCGATGGCTGTAGCAGGAATCTACCCTATAAGAATACAACTCATAGGTAACTTCAATTATGCGCAGCTCAAATATTTTGTTTTCTCCTTGACATGCGAAGCTGTTGTTCATAAAGTATGTTTGTATGTAAAACTATTAATTATTCGGTTCTCTAATTAATAGTGTAATGATTTTTAGTGTTTTCGCATAATTCAGACATCTCAAGTATCTTTTTTACGTGCTCTTAAATTTTCTTTAAAATTAAATTTTTAAATGAAAATAGATTTACTTAAAATATCTTTTTTTTGACATCCGTATGATAGCGACAAAAACATTTTAATAGTGGATGACAAGGAGACGCTTCTAAAATTGTTATTTCTCTTCCTTTCTACGGATAGGCGTAGCAATTTTACAGATAACCACCTAGAAGCGAAAAAACGCCTAAGCAGAGGGAGTGAAGAGGCTACCTGCAACAATGATAAGCCCCCTCCTCCCTGACGTGCCCCTACCGTAAAAAAATACCCTTGATTAGAACGATAAGAGTCAAACGTTCGTTTACTATTGGATTTCACACCCTTTAAAAAACGTTTTTAAAAAAAACCTCCAAATGACATTAGAGAGTAATGTTTTAAAATATATTTTTTTATAAATATTTTAATTAAAAATATATAAATAAAAAATTATCGCCCCATTACGTGTTATTAGCTAGGCTGAGACGCAGGTGCGGTGTCATGAGCGTAGGAACACAGTTTAAATGGTTTTTTATTGACCTTTGTCAGTAGCCAGTACTGTTTGCTCTATTAGCTCCGTTCATAAATATAACTATTTCTACTGTTCAAATATTTTACATATTATAAATATTTTTAAAATGCTGTTTACAATACATGGAAATCCAAGGAAATACAAATAAAATAGCTGAAAAGTAGTCTTCCATTAATATTAATTATTGCTAAACAACCTAAAAATGATTATGTGTTGTAACGGAGGGAGTAGTTCCTAAGCTGCAGATCATGAAAGAAAACAAATAATAATGAACAATCTCCACATATACACACAAGCATGTCAACGTCTGTGTATAGACAAACAATACGGCTATTGTAATTGATCGAGTCCAAGGTCAAACCGTTAAGGTAGTATAGTACTAGACCGCCAGCATACTGCGTGCTGTTGGATATTTGCATGCTATATTTGAAAAGTTAATGGAAAGTAAATCTCTCCTTGTATTGATAAGTGTAGTATATGTCTACATGATTACATACTTTCAGGACCTAGCTAGCTATGTCAGGGGCTGCCTTATTGCAAATTAATACGCCTATATTGACTAAACTAACTACAACTATGAACAGCTGGCAACGCTCCATTTTTGCATGGAAGCTTTTACATGAAAAAAAAAGGAACAAAGGAATTGAACCAAATGAGCAGTTGATCTCTACGTGTGCATACGTACAGTAGCTGTTCATGTACATGTTAACCGCCCGCGGCCTGCAGCGAACGAGCAAAACCGGCCGCGATCCGTCTATTCTACTCCCTCCGTCCCGCACTATTTATATTTAAATTTTAACGTATGTTTATCTTTTTTTTACAAAAAACTATTTAAATATTAAAATAAATATTATATTATTAAAGTACTACATACTAAATATAATTATTAAACATTCATTCATCGTAATATAATTAATCATTTAAAATTTATTATTGGTTAAAGTTCTAACCATATATATCAACGGTGATAATTATAAAGTAACATAGGGATTAATTACCTAGCTACTTACTTCTACTGTATTTTTAGATATACATGTACGCTCTTAGTGCATGCATGAATGGTGAGCTATTGAGAAAACCCGACAGTACTCCATGCTGCTCTGATTTGATGCATGGCTGCCTTGCCGGCCAAGCTGCAGCCAAGCTAGCTACTTCTACCGTCCCAAAATAATTACGGCATTGTACTTATTTTGAGACAGACAAAGGCCTTTATTAATTTTGACTAAGTTGATTAATCGATTTATTTCATAGGAGCGTCGTCGTCTACACATTGATGCGTATCACACACCGGCCGTCGTCTCCGACAGGACGTGCAGTGCGTGCGTGCGGGCAGGTTTATTTTACGCGCATGGGTCAGTCACCTGTTGCACACTCCATCACCGACTCACCATCAGACTCTCGATCTATCTCAAAAAACTGAATTAGCTTCGTCACACAAAGAGATGCTAATTAATCTGACGCATGCTATTGTTACTTGTTTAACTACCTAGCTCGATCTCGTTTCACATGCATGTCTTGGCAGTCAAATAATATATGCTTAGTACTGCATCTTACATATATATGTTGACCTTTCTATTACAGTAAATCAAGTCTAACTTTGGTTAAGCATTTTTAGAGAAACTATATATAAATTAAGTCAAATTGTAAAGAGTGCAGCACGTATACTAGTGTACGTACCAACGATATGCATGTTATTGTGTTATTTATATGCCATACAACCTGAACTACATATTTTTTCCAAGGGCCACCGTAATTAATTTGCCGACATTATATCAAAAAGATATGCCTGGCTTGAACTATATATAAGAGGCATGGAAACTTTATTTTTTTTCCTTTGACATTATATATTACATCCATTTGCAAATACTTATCCATTATTTGCAAGTACAATTTATCTATAAACTTTGACCACTTGTATTTTTTGCAAAAGAAAAATTATAAGTACATAAAAATGTATTATATCATCATGCATCCTAAATATAAATATGAAAACTTTTGTTCTTTATAGTCTAACAATTTAATAACTATTAGTGCTCGAAGTTAAAACAATGAAAACCAAACGGTGCCAAGTAAATTAAGGAGGCAATAATAATCAGGACTGATATTATAACAGTTGTTAGGAATATTGATATTTCATTACATTTATAATCAGGATTAACATTACAAGAGGAAGTATTTTCATGCCTAAAGAGATCGATATTCCCTCCTTTTCTCATAACTAGATGAAAAACTTGCGTGTTGCTGCAGTAAGTTGTATTACAATAGTGACAATGATCAGTTGTACGCATGCTTAATTTGCTATGTAGCTGGACGATTTTACTTCGCACATTTAATTTCTGCAATTTGCACTATAGATCAATCATTCAACTTAATACTAAAAATAATTGAGATGGTGCGGCTTATTGAGATAAGAGAGACGGTTTCAATAATCAATAACTAAATAATTGAACTAATCAAAACAAAACTAGATATTTTAACTGGTTAAAACGACTTAGACAACTTAATTATAATTGTCAGACTATTTTTGTCTCATATATACTCGCATGCATTACATGCCCTGATTATTTACTACTATACACTAACAACGAATATCAGCGCTACACATTTAGATTCCTAGTTTCCAACACTCCATTTTTGCATAGAAGCTCCTAACTGCAGATCACTAAAAAAACAAATAATGAATGAAACAATCTACGTACATACTGACAACATAATTCATTAATCAGAAATCAAAACATATATATAGACAATCTCCTTGCTTCTGTATCATACCAACTTATAGAAACAGTATTCGATAAAACAGTAAGGAGATTATCACCATATACGAACTCGTCAAAAATACTAGTATATGAAGATATGCTAATAGTAGTCTAACACTCTCCCGCCCGCAGCCTAAGCGTGGCTAGCCACATGGAAAAACATTCAAACTGGATCTGAATTTAGTAAAGACCGAAGATGTCAATCACTTGCTGAAAATTTCAGCATATTGAGAGGAGATAGGGACGTGCAACACTCAAACTGCGTCGGCTGTGACTCGTTCATGGACAAAATAAAGATCAATCTCGATGTGTGTGGTACGCTAGTGTTGTACTAAATTTGTCGAGAGATACATTGTACTAACATTCTCACAATAAACGATAGTGGCACATTGGAGGGGAATATATAATTCTTGAAGGAGCTAATGTAACTAAGTTGTCTCAACAATGGCATTTGCAACTACACAATACTCGGCCTCAGCACTGGAACGAGATACAGTAGGCTATCACTTTGAGGACCAAGACACGAGGTTATCACCAAAAAAACTGCATACCTAGAGGTCGAGCGACGAGTGTCAGGACAACTGACCCAATCGGCATTAGAGTAAGCGACCAGAGTAGAGATATCCGTGTGTCGAAGCTAAAGACATAATCTAGTGTCCCATGCAAATAGCAAAGAATACGCTTGACCAAAGCATAGTGTGATTCTCGTGGGTCATACATGTGAAGGCACACCTACTGAACAGCATAGAAAATATCCGGTTGAGTGAAAGTGAGATTATACAGAGCTCTAGCCAGACCGCGATAATGAGTTGGGTCAATAATAGGGGCGCCCTTGGTGCCAAAAACCCTAACGCACATGTCAACTGGCGTAGAGCATGGATTGCAATCTGTCATGCCAGCACGCTCAAGAACCTTTAGGATGTACTGACGCTGACTGAGTAGGAAACCGCCATCCTGACGAGTGATATAAAGACCCAAAAAATGATGCAACGGACCAAGATACTTCATAGAAAATTCCCGCTGAAGTACGTCAATGACTCGACGAAGCAATAAAGTAGAGAAGGTCATCAAGACAATATCATCAACATAGAAAAGCAAGTAGACTGTCTCACTACCACGACGATAGATAAACAAAGATGTATCCGACTTGGCACTCACAAAGCCCAACAAGAGAATGTAAGTAGCAAAGTGAATATACCAAGCAAGAGGAGCTTGCTTTAGATCATAAAGAGATTTGTTCAGATGACAGATGAAATTTGGGTGTGCATTATCAATAAATCTAGCAGCCTGCACACAATAAATAGTCTCATCAAGGGTGTCATACAGAAAGGTGTTCTTTACATCCAACTAATGAACAGATCAATCATACGAAAGAGTCATTATCAAACTGTGCAGATAGTGGCCGGCTTAACCACAAAATTGAACGTCTCATCAAAATCAATTCTAGGACATTGTGTGAAGCCATAGAGAACCCAACATACCTTGTACCGATCCAAAGAGCCATCAAGGTGAAACTTGTGTCGATAAACCCATTTGCCTGTCACAATATTAGCACCAGAGAGACGAGGAACTAAATCTCACATATCATTGACAAGAAGAGTAGAGAACTCATCAGTCATGGTGGCCATCCAATTCAGATCAGTTATGGCCCCATGATATGTCTTCAGTATTGGAGACAAGGGAGCCGCATGGAGATCAAAGATTTGCTTCAGTTACCGAAAGCCGCTCTTCCCGCGTGTGACCATAACATGCTTGTGTGTTGATGGAGGAACAAGCATAGCATTAGGGGTAGGGGGTCCGATAGCGCGGCAATAGCGATAGAGTTGGCCGGCCCAGCAAGCTGCACCGGTTGGCATGCCAGCTATGCCAGGCAACCCAGAGACGACATCCTCAGTGACCGCTGCAGACAACTCCCTAGTTGCGTGTGGTGACAATGATGGTCTACCTGCGCTAGGATACATTGTGCCATGCAACGCATCCTGAAGCAATGACCCAGGGGCACCGCTAGCAACGGCCTACGACAGGATGTTAATAAGAGCAGCGGGGCACTGTGAGGCGCATGCGGAGCAAGGTGCAGCAGCAGTCCGAGAAACCTGAGAACATGAAGCACATGGAGGACCAGTAGGAATAACGGGTGCAGTATCAAACTCCGATAAGAAATCAAAGTCAGATAAAGGAGGGGATGAGACCTCAAAGAAAGAAAACGAGGTTTTATCAAATATAACATGACGAAATATGATGATTTTATTATAGGAGAGATCAAGGCAGCGATATCTCTTGTGCTCAGAGGGGTATCCAAGAAAAACGTAGGTGGTGGAACACGAAGCGAGCTTATGGTCGATAGCTGTGGAGAGATTGGGGTAGCAGCAACACCCAAACATGCGAAGATAACTATTGGTGGGCATGGTTCCATGGAGGGCATAGAAATCCATAGCGACGGCCAGGGTCTTAGTGGGATGACGGTTTAGGAGATAGGTTGTTGTGTGAAGTGCCTCAACTCAGTAAGAGGAAGCAATACTAGCCTCGAATAAAAGGGAACGGATGATGTTGTTAGTGGTTCAGATGATGCGCTCGGTCTTGTCATTTTGCGATGAGGTGTAGGGGCAGGACATGCGGAGAATTGTGCCATGAGTAAGGAAGAACATGTGGGAGAAAGAGTTATCAAACTCACGGCCATTGTCGCACTGGATGGATTTAATAGAGGCACCGAACTGGGTAAAAACATAAGTGGAAAAATTAGCGAGAGTAGAAAAGGTGTCAGACTTTGGGTGGAAGGGAAAAGTACAAAGGAAATGCGAGTAATCATCAAGAATAATTAAATAATATTTGTAACTAGAGGCACTAACAATAGAGGATGTCCAAAGTTCACAATGTATTAAATCAAAATTATTCTTGACTCATGAAGTGGACTGACTAAATGAGAGGTGCAAATGACGCCCAAGCTGACAAGCATAACATATATGGTCAAGCTCGCTCTTATTACAAGAAATGGCAGAAGACGACACTAAACAAGACAAGGTGTCATCGCCGAGATGGCCAAGTCACTAATGCCAAAGGATGGAGATGGAGCCGGTGGTGAGCGTGAGGCGATAAAACATTGATGATAGGAGAGGGTAGAGTGGCCTAGAGCTATTGCACCTAACAATCACGCTTAGGGTTTTGAGATCCTTCACAGAAAAGTCGTATGGGTCAAATTCAATAGAACAACTATTGTCTATGGTGAATTGATGAACAGAAATAAGATTCTTAATAAGTTGAGGAGAAATAAGAAATTATTTAATTGGAGAGAACCCTAAGCGGTAGGAAAAGATGAAGAACCATAGGTAGAAATGAGTAAAAGAGAGTCATTACCAACAACAATATGGAATGGTGTAGAAAATGAAGGAAAGATTATCAGAGTTTGATGTCATATAAGTTTCAGGACCAGTATCCGTGTACCATTCTATTGTCGATGGCGACTGTAGAGTCATCGTGTTGAATGTCGAAGCCAGGGCATTTTGGTCCTAGGAAAAACCATCAGGATGGTAAGCCCAACCGGGACGACCAACTCCAGAAGGAGGCAGTGGTAGGAGGGCGAGCGACGGAGGCAGCCCTGGGCGAACTCCTGCAAATGACCTAGGCATCACCAGGTGAGTTGGGAGAGGTGGCTGGTAGGCGCCAGGTGGCCTGGTGGAGGGGAGCTGGTGTCCGTCGGGTGGGATGGCCTAGAAAGCCTGTAATGTTCCTTAGGCTGGTTGCCAATTGGGTGGAGCAGGACCAAGCCATGCGGGCAAAGAGGCCCATGGCACGGCTGGTGCTGGTGCCCAAGACGCGACCGACATGGAGGAGCCACCACGACCGTTTCACTTGCCGCCACGCCTATTGTTCTTCTTACCGCTATTGCCGGTGGTAGGGTTGTACGGCGATGGCGCTATGGGGCAGGAGGCTAAGGCGGTAAGGGCCTGCACTGGGGTGCCAAGCTTTGCCTACATGGTGATCTCGGCGAGTCAAAGGTCGGAGCGCACCTTGATAAAGGTTAGGAACAATTGTTGCAGTTGGATCAACACCACCATATAGGCGAAGCGGTTGTTGAGGCCACGGAGAGCATCGAGGACGAGTGTGCGGTCACAAACTAGTTCACCAAGATCGGCAAGTTGGTCGGCCATAACCTTAAGACAGTGGTTGTAGTCATCAATCTACAAATCGCCTTAGACAAATGTGTGGAACTCAGCATCGAGGAGGAGCGCATAGGTCTCCTTGTTCCCGATGAACTATTGTTCCAGCCCTACCTAGACGATGCAAGCTGTGGGCGGGCCATCCTCATGGTTCATCACCACCTTGAGGAGCTTGGGGTGATAATGTCGTAGAGCCATGAGAGGACAGTGTAATCCATGCGCTTCCACGAGACATTGATAGAGCGGTGATCGTCAGAGAGCACGTGGTCAGCGAACGCATATCGCTCAAGTGTGTCAAGGAAGAGACCACGACAGCGATTGAAGTGGGGCGACGTGAGATCAAGGGTGATCGGCACGAGAGCCCGGATGTTGAGGATGGCCATCGCTTGAGCATGCAGAGCGGCGGTAGCTACGGCGACCTCGCTGTCAATCACCATGGCATGAGCATCGACGGCGTGATGCTCATCTTCCAGGCGGGTTGTCTCGAGGTGCTCAGCCTCAAGGCGTGTGACCTTCAGGCTCGTAGCCTTTTTGGTGAGCTGCCTCTTAGCGTTCTTCTAGGGTGAAAGCGGCGACCCGACGCTCTAGTTCGCGCCGAGTGGTCGTAGCGGTGTCCGGGAGAGCCATCGACAGCTTGGGCACCCGATGGCAATAGCGGCAGAGTGGATAGGTTGAGGAAGCCGGTCACCACAAGGCTGCTACGGTGCACACTACTGCAACCAGCATATGGAACCCGACCGTCGGCGCTAAGAAGAGCTAGTGGAAGACGCGGTGCTCAGTGTGCTAGGGATACAAGGCGCGAGCCGCCGGCCGCCAACGTCGTTAAGAAAAACTAAGCTTTTCAAATGATGAGGTTTAGAATGAAGCAATCTAATACCATAATACCATAATACGAGATGATTCATGGATTGTTTAATTAGAAATTATATTGACAATATCGGCTTATAAAAACAATATCTGGCAAAACAAGAAAGAAATTATCACCGTATACTAACTCGTCTAAAATAGTAGCATATACTAAAAGAGATATTAATAGCAGTCTAACACATACACACACATACATGTTAACATCTATATACAAATAACCTAAAAAAAACATCTACATCCAAATAAACCTAAAGCAACCGGGGCCATATCGCCGCATGCAGATGGCGAGGACGACGACCGTTCGAGGTAGTAACTAATGATAAGCTGCCGGCCGGCGGCTAGCTGCTGTGGCACGGTGCGCCATTGCCGGCGCTCGGGCTCCTTGTGCACCCATTGGTTGGTGGGGTTGGGTCGGTCTTTAGTATCTGAATGACTAACATCTCCCCGCCGGAGCCGGCGGCCTGCATTGTCAGCCGCCCGCCGACGTCCCCCTCCAACGGCCTCACCGCGAGGAGAACGCCGCAGCACTGCATCAACACGGCGGCCACCACCACCGCCCTCAACATCTTCTCCGACGCCGACGTCATTTATACAATGATTCCTTGATGAACTAGTTAGCTAGCTAAATGGTACGCGTAGCTCGCTTGATCGTGCCGACGAGTGAATCTAATATAGCAGAGTGCGTTTGCTACGTCGAATGCCTTGATTAAAGAAATAAGCTAGGAATGGTTTATTTGTTGGAGGAAATCAGACAAGATGGGCTTCCTTTTATAGCTTCATACGTATGCGTTGGCACACACGTTGAACTGCCTGCATGTAGTAAAAATCGTAACAGAGGACCGGGTCTAATCGATCGTAGGCGTTTACGAGTACTAACAAGATAACACTAGCATGCCGGTGTACGCGGTTTTCAGCTTGGTCCATGTCCCATGGTTGAAGGACTAGTTAAGTGCAGACGTGCAGTAGTAGTGTAGTGAGCACTGATATGAAATCCAGTTAATTAACCAGTCATGTATATGCACTCCTATAAAGACCTAGCTCGTATGTTAACTATAACGACCAAGCTAATAACGTAACTGACTGTACATACATGTACGACGTTCTGATCAATCCATGTGTAACTCGACCTTGACTCCGACCGTGCCCTTGAATTGACACATTCTGTTTCGATCAACCTACCGATCAATGAATTTCCTCGACCGTAACGGCTGGGTGTTCGACCAGTTAATTAATTAGCTAGTAATTCCCTCCTAAACAAGCTACCTAATAATTTCAAAAAAACAAGATGCTTTCTCCGTTTTAAAATATAATATAAATTTTATTTTATTAGAATAAAACTTTAACCAACGATTACTCTGTTATAATATATTTTTATATAAAATTTACATTATTATATTTATATTTAAAATATTATACTTTTATTTCATATAAAGAATATATTAATTAAATAATTATTGGTTAAAGTCTCTTAACAAAATAAAATGCTAGTTTGTATATTTTAAAATCACTTACTTTGTAGCTAGCTCGTACGTACGTACTCACGCACGCCATGACGATCGATCGATCCACTGGACCGTCGCGTACTTGTGCAACGAGCTGCAGACGTTCGTGTATTTATGTACACGCGTGTGCCGCGCCCGCGCGTGCTCGTCGATCAATCGCACGCGATTTGGTATTTTGGTCGGTCCTAATGTGTTCGACGCTTCATTAAGTTGATGTAGATCGCTAGCTAGTCCCCCGCGTACACTCCGGCTATACATGGCCAAATGGCCGATCCGACCGGGACCCGGCACGGTAAGCCACAACGTGCCGGTCCACAAGTGACATCTTTAGCGTAGACATAGTTTAATAAGGTGTCGGGTTGTATTGGACCGGCCAAATACGATAGTGGTTTATAGACTGGTTACTGTTTACTTAAATAACCTATAAAATTTAAAATATTTGAAAAAATAAAGAAAATTAAAAAATAAAAATAAAACGAAAAAATTTGGAAAATAGAAAAATATAGGGAATTATCATAAAATAAGGAAAATAGAAAAAATATGGGGAAAAAGAAAATTATAAAAAAAATAGAAAAATTATAGAAAAAAAAAGATGAATCGGTCACATTGTGCTCATGCTTTGGTTATGTCATGCTGCCCTGCTACAGCAGCCAGACCGTGCTATGCCATGCTGATATGGCCCACAAACAGATCGTGCACAGTACATCGGTCGCTCTAGCGTAGACTATTTTGTCTATGTGTCACTCCGCTCATGCTGTTGTTGAGACTGAATTCTGTGTTTTTGCGTGCGCACATCAGCGCGTGGTGGTGCCAGCCTTTGTAGGGTGGGAACGCGGCACGGCGATGCCACTATAGTTGCAGGGCCTGCGTTATAATGGGCTGCGGCACGAGGCTCTGCTCGTCTAGGCTGGTGGTCGGTTGCAAACTTGCGGGTGGTGAGCTAGGCTGAGACACGGTGCCGAGCAATGAGCGAAGAATCTAATTCAGCCCAGCGTTATGTGATGCTTGATATGCCGTTATTTGGACCACTCTCATGTCAATAGGCTGGATGTGAAGATGATAGGTAAAAGTCCATAATAACTTCCTTAACTGCTCAAGTGACTGTCCTCCCTCAACGTAAAACCAGGTAAACACCTCTCTCCCTGAGTGTTTTTATAGCGATTTTTTTCTGATAGGTGACTAGTGGCATACGGTGGCAGTCCGATAAACAATAAGCTCTGCGCAGTATTTTGTAATGATAATTAAAAAATAGTAGCACCCTGATCTTTCTGCCTTTTTCTCTCCTCTTTTCTATCTTCTCTTTCAACCGATACCATTTGCTGCCTCTAACGTTCGTGTTTTTTTTTCATTCAATAGAAAACTATTTAAATAAAAATATATTTATAAATTTTAGATCATTTTGATTTTTTGAAGAGTGTGTCAAAATATAGATCTCAAATCCTCTCTAAACTCATTGTAGAATCCCCACCAAAAAATTATCAAAATTTCCTAAGTTTAAATCCAAATTCAAATATTTAAAACTTTCTTTCCAATATATTCATTAAAATTATGCTACTGTTTATCTAGGACTCTCTCCCTACCTTTCTCCCTCTCTCGGCCCTATGCGGCCTCCTTCGTCTGTGGTATACACAGCCTGATTTTCTCTTTGGATGGTCTAACTCTACTTGGCTTATGGCTCGTTTCCTCGCTCACGCGATATGCTCATTTACTCACCGCTGTTGCGCGCGCCCACGACTTAGCACGATGGCTAACAAATCAAGCCTACCCGATGCCCACACCACGGCTAGCTGTCCGACATGCTATGTCACAGCCTTTACCTAGTTCCAATGCCACCCCACACACGTCGAGCACTCGGTGAAATATGTCAGCCTTCATGACGTGTGGCCCGGCCTTTCTATCGCGTCAGCAATGCCACCAACGTGTCACCCTTACCTGTGCCGCACACGCAAACCATGCACCACTGTCTTCCCGAGAATCGATACACCGTGCTCCCCACCATCAAAGCCTAGTGTGCACTGCATCCGTTCCGTCCTGTCCTATCCCAACCATCATGTCACATGCGTTCTCTTTTTCCCCTTATTCCAGCCAGCACCATCATGGAGCCACGCCAAGCTCTGTCGCATCGCACAATCCCACGTAGCCCATATGTAACACTATGTTACACCACCTATCTCCGTTGTCGTCATACACACCACCATGCCTATAAAAGTATATGCAGCCCTTCGCCTCATCTTACAGTATTCGGACTCTATAAGAGCTTTCACACCGCCACCATCTCCCCATCCTTCTTTCCTCTCTTGTTTTTACGGCTCAGTTAGAAACAGACGTCGTTTTATGTTGTGAAGCAACCAAAGCACATATCCAATAAATATTCGACATGGAATTCATATACCTCATTTATGTGTTATCGTTGTAGCTTGGCCCCCCTTTATCAAAATCCTGGCTTCGCCACTGCCGACGGTGGAACGGCGGCTAGGACGACGACAGGACGTGTCCCGCGAAGTTACGCACTCACAGGAGGAGGCGAAGTGCCAGGGAGACGACAGAAACGACCGGAACGTGGCCGCTAGGGTTCGAACCTCGGAGGAAAGAGGGATTTGGCCAGCGGTCTCCGGTGACGAACACGGAAGGGTTAGCGCGTCAAAACTTGTTCCCGAAGATGTGAAACTCATTTTTGGAAGATTTGGAGGCAGAGGTTGTAGTAGAAATGGCCAGCAGCGGCGGTGTGAATCCGAAGCAAGGGAGCAGCCATGGCGGCAGCTATGGTGGCAGAGGGAAGGGAAAAGGTAAGGGGGGAAGCTTTCCCCACCTTGAGGCTATGCTGCAGGCGCGGTGGTGCGGCCGGAGGAGGCCGGCAGCCTCGGCGACGGCTTTGTGGATTTGGGGATAAGAACGAGCCAGAAGCTTGATTACTTCCAGGGGAGACAAAAGGAGTAAAAGAAGATTGTGATGGAGGCTTTGCAGCTTAGTAGGAGACCGGGAAAAGGAGATCGACGGCGGCGGCGGCGCGCTGCTGGAGCGACTGGCGAGCGAGGCGTGCAGGCAGAGTATCGCCGGTGTCGATGTGGAGTTCTGTGGGCGCACCACTCCTTCAACCAAGTTTTAAATCCTGGTCCTACGTTTATACACGGGCGAGTACGCTTTTCATAAAAAAACTAGTGACCACGCCAAGGATTTATTATTGGCCTCCGTATGTACAACGTTAGAGACATACTTCATGGTTGTTTACGTGTGGAGTGCGCATGTGTCGATGGTGTATCTTTTTCTCGTAATGAAAAAATGAAGAGCGTGTTTAAGAATTAAGGAGTAAACTATGCATAAAAGCGTATTGCGTTATTGTATTAAAGTGAAAAACAAAAGTAAAGCAAATCTCTTCTTTCATTTGACTGGCCCCATGATCAATATCTACAACCATAAGGGTATTCAACATGATTAATTGCAGACTTTCAGGACCAAGCTAGCTAGTTAGCCATATGCCAGGGACCGCCTTATTCCAAAGCAATGCGCCTAAATTTACTAAACTACACTTTTGCATGGATGATCTGAACCGTTTTTCCAGGCTCCATCTTTGCTTGGATGAAGCTCTCACAGGAAAAAAAAAGAATAAAGGAATTAAACCAAATGGGCAGTGATCTCTACGCCCGCATGCGTAGGTAGCTAGCTCTTCGTGTACATTTTAACGGCCCGCGCGCCGGCTGCAGCGAAGCGACCAAAACCGGCCGCGATCCACCCATGAATGCGCATAAGCTGCGCACCGGAGGCCGGCGCGGCGAGCTAGCTAGGCTAGTTAATTACGGCCAGCAGCGTCCGGAGCCGCCGGCGTTGTGAGCCTGGCTGCAGGGATTGGGTCCCGACGGCGGCGCACCCTTATCAAGGACATGCAAGATGAGCTCTCCGGCGGCGCTGCCCTGCAGCCAACTGCCCAAGTCCCCCTCCAGCAGCCTCGCCGCCATGATCGCGTTGCAGCATTGCATCAGCAGCACGGCCACCAGCACCACCTTCACCATCGCCGACGCAGACGCCATGTATAAATTAGAGCTTAGTTAGGTGACTTTGTCTAGATTGTTTCAGCGATGACAGACACGAGATCAAGCAGCTGGCTGCGTACGTCGAATGATTCGACTGAATGTACGTAGTAGTGGTTGTTGGAAGAGAGACAGGATGGGTTGGTTATATATAGAGTTTGGTGGCGGTACGTAGCTAAGCTGAAGTAAAAGGTGTGCAACAAAAGGGACCGGGTCTATTCTTCGGCGTCATGTAAAAGGTGCTACTTTTAAGCTTTTGATTAATTTGATCGATCGTCTCGCGCGCGGAAAAACGCGGTTTTTTTGAGCTGGTCACGTTTAATTACTCAGTTCCTATGTAAGTTTGACATTGACAAGTGCTCCTACCATTCAAGATCAACCAAACTACCAAATTAGACGTGCTTGTACGTACGCTGTTCGTTAGCTACCCTGCCTAGTTACATAAATTCCCATGTAGGAGTAGGTAAAATATCATGAACTCGTTATTAGAATGACCCTCCCTGCTTGTGCCTGCGCTCCCGTTGTTGGACCGACCACCGTCCGACCCAAACCTCCAGACTTCCCGGCAAAGAAGTACACGTGTAACCACATGTTTGGCCGCCCGAGACGATTTCAAATTTTGGATCGATCGATGAGCTAGCCAGTCATACTCAACGAGCTGGTCAGCCGCCAATCGATATGATCGATCAGACTAACTGACTGACGCACTTGTACATATGCATGCATCCATGAATGGTGAGCTACCTAGCCATGCCGTTGCAGTCCATGTTGCTCTGACTTGATGCCGGCCGTTGCAGGCCCGGCTGCTGCACGGCAGGGATAGCCGGCCAACCTGAAGCCTAGCTAGGTCGTTATATAACTTCCTTGAAAATGGCGGCGACTTTGATTGATTGGTTTGTTTGTTTGTTTCTTCGTTTCGTACCATGCGTATCACACCGTATACTACGGCCGGCCGGAAAGGTCTAATTTATGCGCTCGATCGTCGGTACGATGCGCTGATGTTCGTGCCGTGGATGATATCCATGAATCCATCCACGAGATTGGTAGGAGCAATTTGGGGCGTGCTGCTGATAGTTTTTGATTGACCTAAGTCAGCACTATTCCTTCCATTTCTAAATAAAATTATTTTTTTGGTTCATATATTTTACACGATATAAATATTTTTGTAAAAATGATTATAATTTATAGAAATCTAGGTATTTTCAGCCAATCATATGATAATTAGAAAATAATCTTCACTTAATATTAATCTTTGTTAAACAAGCTAAAAATACTTATATTTGGTAGTTACTAAGCTGCAGACGATGAAATGGACAAAACAATCTCCACACAGATACACACCCGTACGAAAGCATGTCAATTTCTGCGTATAGACAAACAAAACGGCTATTGCTGATCGAGTCCAAGGTCAAACCGTTAGGCAGTACAGTACTAAACCGCCAGCATACTGCGTGCTGCTGGATATCTGCATGCTATATTTGAAAAGTTATAGTACGTGTAAGTAGTTTTAATGTTTTATTACTTCTTTTTTGAAATATATATTAACTCTTCGATCCTACTAATAATGCATACAAACAGAGAACTTAATTTTGATATATATATATATATATATATGTGTGTGTGTGTATGTATGTATGTATGTATGTATGTATAAACAACCAGTATATGATATATTTGACGTGAAGAAACCTCTTTATATTTTTTTTCACTCTCCAATTCACTTCCTGAATTTCAACCCCTATAGTCTACTTTCCTATATTTTTTACAACAACAACTCACCTTGCAACACCAAGCAAAATAAAAGAAGAATAAAAATAAGAGATAGGAGGATGGTAGCTATAGAATAGGGCTCTCTAAATTTATATGGTGGATAGGGAGTGAGTTGTGAAGTTTTTTTAATTAAATTTTACAAAACCACATATATTATGGACGACAGAGTTTTATAAAACCATAGAGTTTTTTTACGTGACACAAAAACATAGATATTATTGTCATAGAGTTGTATACAATCACATATTTAACCAATTATTCTTTAATTCACCATAATTATTGGTTATAAAATTACATGTAAAATTATGTTAGATTTATAAGTTCTTTGACACAGCATATACAGCCACATAAGATTATGCATTTTTATTTTACTATACTACCAAACTAAAATGGTTAATATGTGGTTTTATAAAGCTCTTTAGTCATAATACCTGGGTTATATGTTAGGTATAGGGTTATATGTCAGCTGTTAAAACCTGTAACTTGTCATAATACGTGTGGTTTTAAAAAAATTACTCTTTTTTTTAGTTTGCTAAATTTGGCTATAGAAAGTGAGTATTGGGGATGCACTTATTCCGCTTGGTAGTAGAAACATAATGGTATAAATTGATTTTATCAAAATGATTTAATTAAGCTTGTCCAACCAGAATGGTATAAAAAAATGGGAGACATGTGTTTAAGCAAGAATTAAGGGGTAAACCCATGCATATATAAAAGCGAATCGCGCTATTGTATTACAGAAAACCAAAAGGAAAGTAAATCTCTTCTTGTATTGACAAGTATTGAAGTATATATCTACATGATTACATACTTTCAGGACCTAGCTAGCTATGTCAGGGGCTACCTTATTGCAAATCAATACGCCTAAATTGACTAAACTAACTACAACTATGAACAGTTTTCAAGGCTACATTTTTTGCATGGAAGATTTTACAGAAAAAAAATAAAGGAATTGAACCAAATGAGCAGTTGATCTCTTTTTCATGTGCGTGCGTATGCTCTTCAGCCTGCAGTGAACAAGCAAAACCCGCCGCTAGCCATCCATGGATGCGCATAAGCAGCTGCGCACCGGCAGCCGGCGCGGCGAGGCTAGTACTTAATTACGGCCCCAGCAGCGGGGGCCGCCGGCGCCGGGGGCCTGGGTGCAGCCATTGGGTCCCCCAGACCCTCCCTTATCAAGGACCTGCAAGGTGAGGTCGCCGGCGGTGTCACCCTGGCCCTGCAGCCAACCGCCCAAGTCCCCCTCCAGCAGCCTCGCCGCCATGATCACGTTGCAGCATTGCATCAGCAGCACGGCCACCAGCACCACCCTCACCATCGCCGCCGACGACACCATCTATATATAACTGCTGCAGTACTAACACTGTACTAGCTAGCTTTGGCTTTGGGTTTGGCTAGAGATTTTTTTCAGATATGGCAGACAAGAATTCAAGCTGGCCTGCGTACGTGAAAATGGCTGAAGAAAGCTAGTAGTGCAGTTGTTGGAAGAGAGACAGGATGGGCTGATTATATATAGAGTTTGGTGGCGGTACGTCGTTGAAGGTAAAAGGCGCAACAAGAGGACCGAGTCTCTGTTCTTCAGCGCCATGTAAATTAAAGGTGCTGTTTTAAAATCTTTTCATTGTCTCGCGCGCGGGAAAACGCGGTTTTTTTGAGCTAGCGAGCCGCGGTCGCGTTTAATTCGATCAATTTCTTATGTTTGACATTGACAAGTACTACTGCACAATTCAAGGGATTGATACGATCAACCAGAGCCAGAGCCAGGCTCGTACGCACGTATTCATACGTTGTTACTTAGTTTGACCTGCATGAACTCGTTAGTATGACCTGCTGCCTGCGCTAGCCCGCTCCCGTTGTTGGACCGATCCACCGACCGGCGTCCGACCCCTACTCCCGGCTTGCATTTGCATATGACTAAACTAGGTGTAAGGACACGTTCGGCACCCGAGACGTACGTACGATTTCAATCGATCGATAAACTAGCAAGCTAGTCGTATTGAACGAGCTAGTCATCCGCGGATCGATATGACCAGACTGACTGACGTCAAATCTAATATTGTACTTCCTTCATAATCACTATTTATATTCAAACTTTATCTTTTTAGAAAAAAATTATAAATACTCAAATATATGTATTAATAAAGTATACTGCATATTAAACTTCTATTCATTATAATATAATTATTTAAAAATTATTAGTTATTAATATTACAATAGTACAGATCAACGGTAACAATTATAATGGAAAAATGGAGTAATTAACTAGCTACTTACTACTACTGTATTTTTAGATATGCATGCACGCACTTCATGCATGCATGAATGGTGAGCTATTGAGCTAACCCGGCAGTACTCTATGCTGCTCTGATTCGTCGGTCAACTAGCTATTCTCTTTATCTTAAAATAAAAATAAATATGTCAACTTTGAATAATTGATTTGTTTCATGGGATTGTCGTCGACTACACAATGATGCGTATCACACACCGGTCGTCATCCCTGACAGGACGTGCAGTGCGTGCGTACGGGCAGGTTTATTTTACGCGCATGGGTCAGTCGCCTGCTGCACACTCCACCGACTCACCATCAGACTCTCGATCGATATCAAAAAAAAAAAAAAAAAAACTGAATTAGCTTCGTCACACACAGACATGCTAATTAATCTGACGCATGCTATTGTTTCTTGTTTAACTACCTAGCTCGATCTCGTCTCACATGCATGTCCGGGCAGTCAAATAATATATGCTTAGTACTGTATCTTACATATATATGTTGACCTTTCTATTACAGTATTGATCAAGTCTAACTTTGGTTAATCATTTTTTAGAGAAACTATATATCAAATAAGTCAAATTGTGAGAGTGCAGCACGTATGCTAGTATACGTATCAAAGATATGCATGTTGTTTCATTTACATGCCATACAACCTGAACTGCATATTTTTTTCGAAAGGCCACCGTAATTAATTTGCCAACATTATATTAAAAAAGAAGATGCCTAACCTGAACTATATAAAAGAAGCATGAAAATTTTATTCTCCTCCTTGACATTATATATTACCTCCACCTGCAAATACGTATCAATTATATTAGAGTACTATTCATTTATAAACTGAACACTTGTATTTTTTTGCAAAAAAATTTATAAGTACATAAAAAAGATATCATATTACCACAGTACGCTGCATCCTAAATATAAATATGAAAACTTTCGTTCATTGTAGTCTAACAATTTACTAGCTATTATCGCTCAAAGCTAAAACAGTGAAAGTCAAACAGTGCGAAGTAAATGCAAATAGAGGACTGATACTACAACAATTGTTAGGAATATTGATATTCCACTACATTTATAATCAGGATTAATATTACAAGAAGTATTTTCACGCCTAAAGAGATGCTAACTCCCTCCTTTTCTCATAACTAGATGGGAAAATACAAATTTTGCTATAGGACATTTAATGTTTGTGTAATTTGCTAGTGGTCATCAAAAAATATGCCTTAGCTGAAGGATACCATAGCTATTACTTTTTTAATTTTGACCTAATTAGAGAAAGAAATCACATTGAAATAATAAATTTATCTATCAAACCAACACATGTTACTCGGCTTAGTTTTGTTAAACCATACCATCTCTCCCCCGATTCCCTCTAAAACCATAGAACAACAATCACAAGTACATTTCGCAACTTTTTAAAAATTTTCAATTGTTTTCGAATTTTTAATTGTTTTCCAAAATTTCAAATTACACATTATATAATTCTAAATCTACCATCACCATAAACACAAGCACATTGATCCATACAAAATATTCCATTTTTACTCCAGTGTCAATTGAGAAGCTTGTGGACTTAGGAGTATTCTCATCTTTTTGAAATTATCTCTCCAATTAAATTACAAAATAAAATAATAGCTATGACATTCTCCGATAAATATCAGTTTTTAAAGCTGTCCTTCGCCCGCTGATGTCCCCCTCCAATGGCCTTGCCACGAGGACCACGCCACAGCACTGCATCAACACGGCGGCCACCACCACCGCCCTCAACATCTTCTCCGACTCCGACGCCATGTATACGAAAAAGCTAGTTAGCTAGCTAGGTGCACAGCAATGGTGTAGCTCGCTTGAAGTGCCGACGAGTGAATCTAATGTAGGAGAAGCAGACAAGCAGTGCGCGCGTTTGGTACGTCGAATACCTTGAATTAAGAGATAGGGAGTGGCTTGTTTGTTGGAGGAAATCAGACAAGATGGGCTCCCTTTTATAGCTTCATACGTATGCGTTGGCGCACACGTTGAACTGCATGCATGTAGTAAAAATCGTAGACCAGGCCTAATCGTAAGCGTTTACCAGTACTAACAACACATAACACTAACAGGCCAGTGTACGCGGTTTCAGCTTGGTCCATGCCCCACGGTTGAACGAATAGTTAGGTGCAGACGTGCAGCAGCAGTGTAGTGAGTGCTAAACTACAAATATGGAAGCCGGTTGACCAGTCATGTATATGCAATACTCCTATAAAGACCTACCTAGCTAGCTCGTGTGTTAGTTGTAACGACCAATCTAATAACGTAACTGACTGTACATACATGTACGACGTTCTGATCAATCCATGTGTAACTCGACCTTGACTCCGACCGTGCCCTTGAATTGACACATTCCGTTTCAATCAACCGACCGACCGATGAATTTCCTCGATCGATCGTAACGGCTGGGTTCGACCAATTAGTTAATTAATTAGTTCCCTCCTTGGCAAGCTACTTAGCACTTTCCTCCAAAAACAAAACAAGCTACTTAGCAGCTGCTAACTTGATCGTACGTACTCACGCACGCCATGATGATCGATCGATCCACCGGACCGTCGCGTGCTTGTACAAACGAGCTGCAGACGTTACGGCGACGCTGGTGTTTGTGAATGATATCCGCGGCTATCAGTCGCACGCGATTTGGTGTTTTGGTCGCCCCGTACTGTTCAACGGTTCATTAAGTCGACGTAGATCGCTAGCTAGTCGCCGCGCGTGGACTCCGCTTACGCTGTTGTTGCGACTGAATTCTGCGTGGGGTGCGTTCGTGCGCGCGCTTGGTGCCGATTTTTTTTATTTATATATTTCTTGTTAAAATATTTTAAAAATATATATAATTATGGTGATTACAAAATTAAAGCAAATTAGAGAGATAAATATTGAACTTATAATGAAATTATCATTAAGAATGTTTGGATAAACAAAGTATATTCTATCAAAAATATTATTATTTATTGATCTCACAACCTGTTAACAATCACCACAAGCACACTTAAGACGCTCCCGCTATGGAGGTAGTATAAGAGGTTGTAGCCTCTAGTCTAGTCTGACCATTTAGCTTGCCAAGGTCGTTCGTACTCCTCCTTATTCATCATGTACTGCTTATTTGATTTAGAGAGAGAAAAAAATGACACTCGGAGAACCAACGGTTGGGTTTAACTACTAGATTTTTTATATCAATCCACGAAATGAAGCTACACATCTTTCCGTGAATTTGACAAAGTATTAGTTAGAAGAAAATATTGTGGTAAGAAATAATTGAAAAATAGGTGTATACAATCCATACTTGTCCAAATCCATTCGTGATTGTAGAGATTTGTGGCAGTGTATCATGGAACCCTGTGAGAAAAATAGTTGAACAATGCAAACTGAAATATCGTGGACTGAATTAAAATATGTACCATGCGGCAAACCTGAAAACCCTTGTGTGGACATTCCCGCTCCTTGTCTCTATGTCTCAGCTCCTTATGTCGATGTCTTCGCTCCCTGTGTTGATGTCTCCACTACAATGAAAGCAAGGTATGGTGTAGCAAAAACTATAAAAAATATAATTTATTAATAGTAGTGTCGCACACCAAGAATGAAGTAATATATTTAAAAGATGGATAGGCAAAGTTACCTCTAGGCTACGTTTCTATAGGGCGGACTCATGATGTTGCCATCGCTACGAGAGAAATTATATTGATGACATGATAGGTAAGAGCATAGAGGAGCAGGCGCTACTCCTCAATGACTTCTTCGATAATTAGCAATTAGTCGTCGATGTACTTCTAGAGATATGGAACCGATAAAATGTCAGTTACCTATCATCACCAATTATATAAAACAACAGTGTTAGAATAATGACAAAGCATATAATCATACATTCAATTTGTAACAATATTTATCAGTGAACGTCGGCCAGCACAATTGGCATGATTGGTAAAGGTATAACTGACACAGACCAAACTATCACAACATGCACTATGGATAACACCTGATTTCAGTGTTCTTACTCTCAACAAAAGTGAAAACTATAGGTAACACTTGATTGCTCCTATCAACTTCAATTGCTATCAATATCTGCACTCTGTACTTTCTAGTTAGAAATGTACCATCGATGTAGAGTATAGAATGATAATGCACAAATACGTTAATGTACACACTTAATGCGAAGAAAGTCTGTTGAAGCATGCTTTGCGAAGAATGGTTAAGTGATTGAGTAATTTGAGGTCGTAGTAGCTCTCTGGATTTCTCTGAAAAATGCAAGCTAGAAGACAAGGTGATTTATCGAATAAAGTTTTGAATGTATCAAATGTCATCTCCACAATCTTTTGTTTCACCCACTATGACTTTGCATAGCTGATTATGTACATAAATTTGTCCTTAATGTGCCTTATAATTGATCTTGACTCATACCTAAGTTGTGCACAATATCATAGTATATCCCTGCTATAACGAACACAGATGTTATATTTCTGTGGTATTTCTCGACTCCATGTAAGTAACAATTATACTCGGTGATGATTAACATATTCTAGTGATCCTTCCATTTACCCTTAAATACAAGCACCCTCTATGGACACACATAACTTAAGTTCACGTACTTTACTTTATAAACCGACTTGCTTGATTTCGTGACCCAGAACTCTTGCTGAAGTGATACTTCCTATTACTTAACTGCCTCCATCAATTTCTCTTTGTAGGTATATTTAGCCCCTTTAATAACCTCGTTCTTCTTGTACTCTCATGACACGTGATGCTCCTCAAAGATAAATCTAGAAAAGTCCTTGTTAGGCCATTGTGACGGATTTATGTTACCGTCTTAACGATTCATCATTCTCTGTATGCTCGTTATTAGAATTTTTCTTATCCATTATCTCAACGATGGTTTTGTTTCTCTCTCTCGTCTGTCAATTTTTTTGGCTCCCTATCTCCTCCTCCTTCATCTTATTCTTCTTTTTCTTTGTACTCTGACTTATTTCCCTCTACTATTTTAGCATCACATCTAGTCATACCTAAACCCTATTTGTCTTGCACGGGCATCAAAACAGTGATGTCTTTCTTGTATACTAACACAAAAATGTTAGATAGCCAGTCTCGTTCCAATGCATTCTTCACGTACTATCCCCAAGTGGCAGTGGAATCTACCGGCATCAATTCCTAGAAAAAAACCTTCGGTTGCCCGGCTCACTATAACATACATAGTTATTGCGTTGACCTGGGATTGATTTGAAATCCTCGCATTAACCAATTGTACATTGTTAAAAATCTTTTCTAAGCTGGTCTTTTAAAACCCTTAAGGGTTGAGCCAAGCTCTAACAGATCTACACCATATGGATCATACCCAACATTCTCTCGACCATAATATAAACAAAATATTACTTTATTTAACATATCTGTTCATGGAAAAATAGAGTTGAACTAACTAAAAAATTAATCGTCACATATAGTATCATGCAATTAATATTTCAATACTAATATGTGTTCAAATATTATAAACAAAACATCTACGGATTTAGAAACGAAATTATCAAACCACAGATCAAGGAATGAAATTATTTACGGATCTAGAACAATACTATATATATTATTTTATTTTATCACTAAGAATAAATATTGCAAAGTATATAACTTGTTTACTTCTATACAAATCCACAAGACAGTAGGCTTGCCACTTTCCTTAACCTCCTCTCAACTCTCTCTTCTCTTTTTTCTTACTTTTTGGAATAAATAAACTTTTGGACAGATGAGAGAGTCATTATTGCCAAAGGACGTCAGGGGACGACTGCAAAATTGCTAGCCCCCTCCCCTTCCACAAGCAGGCCTAACAATTTTATAGACGATCCCTAAGAGGAAAAAAAAGTCCAACCAAAGGACTATAAGAGGCCGCCTGCAAAAACGACAACCCGCTCCTCCCTCGCATGCCCTATGCTGCATGTTATAGGTGGCCCCCTGCCACATGAAAAAACGTCCTCAGCTAGGACAATAAAAGATCATCTGTAAATTTTTTAGCTCTCGTTGTCCCGCCGTTAACGTGTATAGAATTCACATTCTCTGGTGGGGTGTTTTTTTAATAAAAAAATAATTTCAGAGAACATTGGGAGTATAGATTTATAAATTATTCAAACAAAAATATATTTTTAAATATTTTAATAAAAAATATAAATAAAAAATTCACATGATGCTGTGGTGGCGCTGGCCTTTGCATGGTGGGAGAGCATGGCACAGGGTAGCTGGGCCTGCATCGGAACAAACTGCAGCACGAGGCTCTGGTCGTTAGTTCCAGGTGGTGAGATTGGGCCGCGACGGAGGAAGCGAAGACAATAGATATAACGCACCTCAAGCAAAATGGTGTTGGTTGATAGTTACTGGCATATATTCCTTCCGTCGCATAGTACAAGGGATTATGTCATCTTTTGAAAAGAAATTAAGGATAAAACAAAAGACTAGAATAATTGATACCTATTAAATGAGAGGTGATTAAGGACAAGAGGATAGATGGGGATAACATAAAAAATGAATTAGAATTGATTAGCAGTAAAATCTATTATATTTTGAATAAACTAAAAGGGAGAAAGGAGGGAGTATCATCGATCACGTGTTATCATGAAGTTCAAAAAAAAAGACATGAGATATATAACACACGGAAATTGTGCAAATTCGATCAAACGCCTTTTTTATTTGTTACACACTATGGATAACCGATCAGCCATATCAAATGAAAATAAACTAAATGTCCTTATTTTACCTGCAGCCTAAACGATTTACACGAACTTGCTACCTTACAGCTTACATTTAATTGTCAGACTGTTTTTTCTCATGCTCGCATGCAATACATGCTCCGCTTATTGACTATTACGAACTATGGTCGGCTATACATTCAGCTTCCCGCAATCCATTTGTTGCATGGAAGCTCCTAACTTCATATCACGAAATTAAAAACCAAATAACGAATGAACAATCTCCACACACACACACACACATAGACATACGCACACGCATGTCAACATCTACGTGTTTAAATAAACAAAGAACTGGGCAAAACCAGCTGGTCAGACCGTGTTCGAGAGAAACTGAAGGAGCTTATAGTTAAGCAGAGCTACCGGCGGCCGGGACCGCCGACGCAATGTGCGCCGGGCGGGCTGCTACCCGGACTCATCGTGCACCCATTGGCCGGCGCCGGGGGCGTGGTCACCTTATCTAGGATCTGCGTGAAGACGACCAGCTCGCCGACGTCCCCCTCCAACGGCCTCGCCGCGAGGAGCACGCAGCAGCACTGCATCAACACGGCGGCTACCACCACCGCCCTCACCGTCGCCGCCAACACCGATGCCATATACTAGTTTGATTATATATATGATCGATCTCTATTGAACTATATCTAGCTAGGCAACAGTTAAGCTAATTTGATTGATCAAGCTAGCTTGTGCCGGTGAGTGAATTGAATATACCAGAAATGTGCTGTATGCGTGTGCTTGCTACGTCGAATGCCTTAAGTAAATCAGGAAGGAATTTTATGGTTCGTTGGAGGAGCTTGGACAAGACAGCTTTCCTTTTATAGCCAACTCGTACGTACGTTGGCCACGTTGAACTGCATGCCGTGGAAATCAATACAGATAAATTAAGGACCGAGTCTATTGTCAATTCGTAAGCTTTTACTACACTGCTAGTAATATATTTTTTCCCGGTCCACCATAACTACGCGGTTTTCAGCACGGTCCATGTCCTAAGGTTGAAACTTGAAAGATTGGTTAGGTGCAGTAGTAGTGTTACAGATCGATGGATGAAAGCCACTTAGCGAGTCATGTAAGCTGTGTGATAAGTAGAAACCTCGTACGTTAACCATAAATAACGACCAAGCTAACTGACTGCGTATGATCGATGACCTTCTGATAATATAATGGTCATGCATGTGTGTGTAGATCGCTCTTGACTCCGGCCGACACTTGAACTGACACATTCGTTTCCATCGACCGATACGAGAATCCCTCGATCGTAATGGCCGCTACCAGTTAATTAGCTCCCTCTGGAACGAGCTACGGAGTGCGAGCTAGCTCGTGCCATGGCCGGATGGCCCGTGAGATCAGCTAGGACCGGGCCGCGCGCGCTCGTCGGCAACGATAGCAGCTGGTGTAATTTGCGAATTTGGTCGTGGTCTGCTCGGTCTGGGCGGCTGGTCGTGGATCGCCCGCTCGCAATTTGCTCGGTCTTGTTCAACGGTGAATTGATCTGATCCTATAGCAAGTAGTTGCCGCTAATTAACACAACACAAAACACTGTGTCGACAGTACAAAATACTGTTAAACTGTCTACTATTTTTATCAGTCACTGTAGCAAACCGATCTCGTTTGCTCGTTACGAATCTGATATAGCCTCAAGTTAATCTCCCGGAGTTACGGTACTGTCTACTGCGTGCATCTCTGCCTTTCTTCCTCTTCTGCTACTACTAATGTCAGGGATTCTCACTCAAGAAAAAAAAAAGGGTCAGGGATTCTCAAATCCGTCGCAGGCGTGACTGAATTCTGCGGTTCTGCCTGCATGCGCTGGATTTTGCAGGTGTGAGCAGCGGGGGCCGGGGCCAAACTGTTGGGCCCGGGTTGGAGCAGGCCGTTCCGGTGCGGGTGGTAAGGTGGGCCGAGATGCGGTGCCGGGCCGCGAGAGAACGACCGATTGGTGGGCCGCAGATAGTTTTTGGTGGACCCTGAGTCGGCCCGGCGTTACGCCTAGTTGATTCGCGTTATTCGGCCTAGTTTGAAGTTAATGGGCCAGATGTGTGATCACTGTTTAAGTGATCTGGGCCGTTGGACAGTAACATTTTGGTCTACCAGCGATGACGATTAAGACTGTGTTCCGATGTGTGGGATAGGTTGGAAGGGAAAAAAAGTATGTTGAACCTCTCTTAACTACACTCCGAGTCTGATTTAGCTCAGTCAACTGTAAAAAAATATCACATCTCTCCACTATTTCAATTACATTTCTAAGCGATTTAGGTTTCGTCATATGTGATGCCTCATCTTACGTAACATCATCAAACCTATTAGTCCTAATCTTAAGTAAATTGATATAGACTTAAAAAAAATAAAACTCACGAAACTGGCCATCTCATCTTCTTCCTCCTCTTTTCGCATATCTCGCAACGGCAGAAGACAAGCTGATTAAAGATGAAAACTTGAGTCTTAGTTCTTGAGACTGTTGGTTCAGCAACATCACATTCATGTTCTCCAGAGCTCGGTTGCTCACGGCAAACTGAAGACAAGAACAAAACCCTCGAACAATCCAACCATTGGAACAAATCAACCCAACCCCGATGCTCCGTTCTACACCGGTCCAGTCTTGCCGATGAAGATGAGGAGCGCGAGAGGATTACCTGCTTCGGCCGGAGGTGTGGCTGCTCTCACATGTAAGTCGCCTCCCTCTTTACCCTAGGAGACGGGCAGCAGGGCCTCCTGCCGAGGCCGGCAGCCGATAGAGACGGTCCCCCGGGCGACATCCCTCGGCGCGGAAGGCAGGATGGCGTAGATCTGGAGGCCTGGGAGCACGCCCATGGCCACCACGGCGATGCCCGCGGTGTGGTGGTAGTCCGTGTCGAGCTAGTGGTAGACAGCACCACCCCGCGAGCTGATTCTGACGATGCCGATGCGACGCCGATGTCATCCACCTTGCGCGGCAGCTAGCTCCAGAACCGGACCGCCGCTAGCTCAGCCGCTGATCATGCTAAGACAAATCCGTTACACTCCAATAATGGAGAGAAAAGAAATTCCAATTCAGTTGCAAGACCAACCTACTTCCACATCTCACGTTGAAAGAGCAATATACTCTTCCATCCATCTTTATGATGAGGCACAGCTTCTACTTCACAAATATATGCTACCTTGGATATTTGGCATAATCTTCTGCAGGAATAGCTTGATCATCACTTGTGAACTGCATTGTTAAAAAATAGGAAAAATGATAGTTTACATAAAAAATGCATCATCTTATATAAATATTTAACTGCATATTAGATTTTCGGAAAAGTTTGAAACCATCCATTCCTTTAAGTGCCCATCTATCAAACAACAATGAACTACCATCATCATCCCCAACAAAAGTGTATTGCCATAACTACACCTACAAAAGGAAGGGATGAAAATCTAGATACTCTCCATTGTGCTTAAAATCAGTTATATCAATCTCAGTTATACATCTTCATCCCCGTCTACCAGTGCACTTATCACTGACAAGTGGTTCTTGAAAATACACCAGTTCTTTCAAGGTCATTCTTTACCTACTATTTATGACATACTGCACCACCTTAGAAACCATCTTCAAACAACATACAAGCACGAAACCTAGGCTGACCTTTTCTACTCCAGAATCAATCTTTTCTAAAGCAAAAACATAGGGAAACATCTAGATCTTCCTCCATTCCTACCCTAACACCAATATTTTTCTAAGGGTGATAGGGCGTCCCACCCTTATTATAAACAAAGATCAGGAAAAAAAAAGATTTCGAGGACGAAATCATTTCTAAGGGTGATAGGATGAAACGACCCGCAAATTAATTAAATCTTAATTAACAACCTTCTGACTAATTGATCCCAGGTGGCTGAGTAATTAAGCATGTAAATTTGAAATTTTGTCAACAACTATAAGCTATAATCTTTTGCTCCAAAATGGATATAAATAATTCATAATATCAGTGCCTAGTTTATACAGATTTTTTCAGCACAGTAAAACCTCACCTTCAAAAGAAAAATAGATAACTTTAAGTCAGACTAAACTAATTTTTATGGCCGTTTGGTGGGGCAAGAGGTCAAGAGATTCTTCTAGATAGAGAGAGTAGAATCAACTTTTAAAAAAATTATGTGCCTCTCTCTTTCTTTCTATTTACTTGTTCAAGTTGCTCTGTTTTGTCCTTATTCTTACCTATTTAGCTTTGGCTTTGTACTTAATCTGGTTGGGTATACCTCTTTTAGAGATTCACCCAATTCGCCCTGCTCAAGATAGTTTGTTAGAGTTTCTGATCATCTGAATTGGCTTGATCAAGTTAAATTTCATTGCTGCAACTGAAAGATTTTTAAGGACACATATTCACCGCTACTTCAAGAGTTTTTAGAAACCACCGCATAAAAGTTTTCATATAAAATTAATATATAGCGGAAAAAAGACAAAAAAAGAAATAGTGCTTTATATTTGTAATTTGTTATTTTCATATCTTACAAATAAAGTTGAGTTTGTTCTTGTGACTTTATATGGTTGTCTATTTACATCTTTTCTACATGTGTGAATTTTTTAAGATTTTTTTAAAAGTTATGTACAAAAATTTATAATTTTTCATGTATGCTCTCTTTGTTTGGGCTTATGAGCCGGCTAATAAGAAAAAAAATCTAAGGCTAAATAAACAGTCAGCTTTTTTATTAGGCTTTTTTAAAGCCATAAGCCCACTTTTACGCTATTAAGAAAAAAACTAAGTTCAATTAGCTTTTTTTAATTTTAAGTAGGATACAACGTCAGCCTTTTAAGTCAACCATATAAGCTAAACAGTCAGGTTAAGAGGCTAAGGAGGCCTTAGGACGTGGTTTTCACCGTATATTTTTTCAGCTTAGCGTGGACTGGTTGATCGATCATCGATCCAATTCTGCGTGCCTATGCCTCGCCCGGTGCGGGTGGGCCGGCAGGCCGAGGAAGCGACTGGGCTCGTTCCCTGATGTCTCCTTGTGGATGGGCCGTAGTTTATGCCTTCCCCCTTCCAACTTGGCTACCAGTACCAGACGGTGAGACCGAGGTGATTTGCACCATTGGGTCAGATACTCAGATCATGTCATGTCATCCATCCTATTGAAAAGAATATTTGAACCTGCCATCCACACATTGAGTGCGATTCCTTCTCTCTTTCGGCCGCTGCTTTTAGCAGGAGCACACTTTGACGAGTAGCAAAAAGTTTCACATATTCCAAATCCTGAGCCTGAGGAAGTTTGTCAGCTCCTGAATAATAAAAAGATCCCTTTTTTTTCCTAATTACAACTTAGCACTAGCATGATAAAAAGATCCCTTTCTTTCGCAATCGAATCTACTCGCGCGCACGCTAGTACTAAAATTATTCAACTCCATGGCATCATCACGAATTCACGACGCAACTGGCACCTGTTGATCCATCCATTCGCTCGCGACGCGAAGGGATCAATCAAGCTCAGCTCATCACCGCTCCTCTCTCTCTCTCTCTCGCATGGCGCTCCAAACCCTAAACCCGCACCCGCGACACCACGCGGCGCTGCTCCCGCGCCCGTGGCGGCACCACGCGCCGCAGCCCGTCGTCCACCTCCTCCCTCCCCCGCGCCGGAGGCTCGCGGATAGGTGCGCCCGGCCGCAGGCCGTGGCCGTGGCGGTGTCCGGGGCCGTCAACTTGGCGAGGAGGCGGTGGCCGCCGCAGGAGGGAGCGGGGGAGGGGAAGGAGACGGACCTCGCCACGCTCGGGAACCTCTGCGTCGACGTCGTGCTCAGCGTGCCGCAGCTCCCGCCGGCGCCGCGGGAGGAGCGGAAGGCCTACATGGAGCGCTTCGCCGCGTCGCCGCCCGACCAGGTACGAGTCGACACTGTTTGCCTGTTAGGATGCGGGATGCTCTAGACCTCTAGTGTGCTCTGTTGTGATTGGAAATCTAGGCGCTATCTGTTATTCACCGGTTGAATTTAGCATCATTACACACGGCAAAACCGGATTTGTTTGAGATATTTAGCTCTAAACACTTTGATTTGGTTAAAAATGCTTGTGCTTTGGTTGAACGAATCTAATTACTTTTGATTTAAAAGCAATCTTTATCTTAGTTGTGTGGTAAATTTGGGTGTTGGAGGAAATGTGGAGGCTTTCAATTAGATGTACACATTGTATTAGTGTCTTGCATTTCTTCTGTTTGTAATGAACATGGAAATGGAAATATTTGATGAAATTTAGTCACTCTGCTGCGGTTTATCTGCTTTGGGGAAGATGGAGAACTGGGAGAAACCCAATGATAAATCGAATAGCATTATGATCGGTCATTGGTTATGCTGATTTGATTCTTATCCATTCTGAACACTCTTTTCTTTTATCACTTGAACAGAAATTTTGGGAGGCTGGTGGAAACTGCAACTTGGCCTTTGCTGCAGCTAGGCTTGGTCTTTGCTGTTCTACACTGGGGCATGCAGGAGAGGAGATTTATGGGAAGTTTCTTCTTGATGTGCTTGAGGTGGGGGGTATTCGTGTAGTTGGGATGGTTGATAATTCTGATGCTAGTGCATGCCGACATGCCTGTGGGACACTTCTATGCTGGGTTCTTGTAGACCCATTTCAGAGACATGGATTTTGCAGGTTAGAACTTCATGTTCTTGTGCACACATTTTACAAATATTATGAACTTCAGGTTAAATTTTATGAGCTAATATTCTTGTTGTTGTGCTTTGTGTTGCAACTTTATCTACATCAGCCGTGTGGACTTTAGTGAAGAGCCAGCTTTCAGTTGGATACATAAACTTCCAGCAGAAACAAAGAACTATTCATCACTCCAAAATATTGTTTTGCAATGGCTATGCTTTTGATGAACTTTTCCCTGATGTTATCTCATCTGCTATTGATTGTGCAATTGATGTGGGAACAGCAGTAATTTTTGATCCTGGTCCCCGTGGAAAATCTCTCTTACATGGGACCCTGGATGAACAGAGGGCACTTGAGCATTCTCTGAAGCTCAGTGATGTTCTACTTTTAACATCAGACGAGGTTAGATGCCTTAAAGTTCTATTTTTGCTTGGTGAGCTTCACTTGTAATCAGTAAAAGCCAAGTGAACATGACGTGCTTTTTTTTATGATATTTGAGCTTGCCGATCTTGACTTCACATCTTCAGCTTTTCTTTTTTTTCCAAACGAGTGTATATTTTAACAATGCAACCATTTATGCCAGATGAGATTATAAATTACAGTGAAACACCAATCTGCTTTTGCAAAGATTTCTGTTTGCTGAATTTGGCTTGTTTAGAGAACAGCAAAGCCAATATGGTGTATTTAGTGTCGTGCTTTTGCTTCATTTCTCTCATAATTCTGTTTGTTGGTTTGACAGGCTGAGTACCTGACAAACATAAGAAACCCAATCCAGGCAGGGCAAGAGTTGCTGAAGAGGGGGATTCGCACAAAGTGGGTTGCCATCAAAATGGGCTCCAAGGGATCAATCATGGTTACCAAGAGTGCCGTCTCCTGTGTACCTTCGTTTAAGGTATGTTTATTCTGCTGCTAAAGGGTCTTTGCCTGTGAAGTAATTTGCCTGATTGCCGCATTGCAATATTCACTGTGCTGTACTTTCATTAGATTGACGTTGTGGACACCGTTGGATGTGGAGATAGCTTTACTGCTGCTATAGCTTTTGGATTACTCCACAACTTGCCAGCAGTTAGCACATTGACACTAGCAAATGCAGTGGGTGCTGCCACTGCCACTGCCACTGGCTGTGGGGCAGGCCGGAATGTTGCTCACCTAGATAAAGTATTACAACTCTTGAGAGAATCCAATATCAATGAGGATGATACGACATGGAGCGAGTCGATTGAAGGGAGCTCACCCTGTTGTGAAGTTTCAGTGCTGTCTAAGTCGGCAGTTCATGGATTCAGTGACCGCCTGTGCATGTTCCTATTTGCCATGTGGTTTCCTACCTTCTTTCTATGTTTGAGGCAGTGTCAGAGCGAAGCACTGTCCAGGTTTAACCCCATGCTGAATAGTAGATGGGGCCCTTTTTTGCCATTAAATCATTCATATAGATTCTTCTTTTGCCAGACCGTCACACTAATTTCAGGTGATAGTTGGAGGTTGGCCTAGAGGGAAAGCTATTTTGTTGAAAAAAAAATGTTGGTTTGGAAATTATTAGTAGATGTGCAGCAGTGGTCTCTTCTAGAAACATGTTATTTCCCCCTAACTTCAACTAACCAAGTTATCTTCAACTGATCATCTGTTTGTGCCAATGAGGTTTTGCCCCTTGCTGGTGTCCTCTGAAACGGAACTTCTGGTGTTGTGAGATATCGATGAGCTTATTATGGTCAAGGAAATTTTGCTGATGTGATGTAGCCAAGACTATATTTTGCAAGGTTTACTTGCAATGTACACCTTTGTTCCGTTATTTGTTCCTCCAAAACTGCGCTGATCAATGTCGAGTGTAAAATTTTACTATCAGTACGTATGTCCCAGATTGATTGGACAAATGCAAGAGGACATGAACTCATCTCACATGAACAATAGCTGGTTTACTAAGTGAACTTCCTGACCTCGGCAAGAGCCGGAAACTACAATTACAGCGACGAGCTTGCTCCTAATAACAGCAACAACCGTTTCCGTTTGTACAAGAAAGATCTCATCCAGCAAACTCGATGAGTATATGATCTTGTGCTCCCGTGTGATGTTCAGGGAGATCATCAAATCACAAATGACATTTGTCAAATCTCCGAGTGAGATGCCACCATGGTGCTGTAACAATCAACGGCACCAACTTAAGTTCTGCATAACAATTTGGTTCAGAATATTTTGTTTGCAAAAACGATTTATGCGAATAAAGAATAAATCTTAGCATCTCATATCTAGAGTGGTATATTGCATCGACATCATGGAAACAACTCGAGCTAAAACTATGGTCTATTGTTACCTTCAGAGAGATTAACTACGAGATCATAAAAATGCCGTCTCTCTTTGCTCGGTCATGATTCTTCGCAACTCTCTAAAATGGGCTGTTATCTCTTGAACACACTGTACCCCGTCATTACTACATTTGAGAGAGCTTAATATCTGCTTGAGAAACTTTTGATCTGCTTCAAGTGCCATGAATCTAGTATTTAGAAGTGAAATCTCATGTTCAACATTCATCATGGAAGTTATTTTGCCATCATCAAAATCAATACGTTGATTTTCATGAGTCTGTTGAGAAGAAACCGGTTCACTGTTCAAGTGTTCTAAAGGCAATAGTGATCTGTTCTGTAGATTATTATTTGTGCCACCAAAATTATGCCTATTTGTGGAAGACATGCCCAGCGTTTCCTCCAATCTGCTTAAGGATTCCAAAATATTTGCCTTTTCATCCTCAAAATCAAACATGATATCTCTCATGAAATCTGAGCTATCCAAGACTCCGGATGCCATATCTCCATTAGTAGAATCAAACTTGCAATCGAATGGTTCGTGAAGCATCCGATAATTCTCAAGTTCAGCTTCCAGGTCAAGCATTTCTTTCTCCCTTTCTGTAAGTAAGTCATTCAGCCTTTCAATTGCTTCTTGGTCATGATCAGCTTGCTCTTCCATCATCCTGAGGTACTGAAGTGCCTCCATATGCATTGAAGCCTTTTCTTCCTGCAATCTGTTGATCATAGCCATTGCTTCACTCGCTGCAACTGCTGAAGCACTCCGCTCTGCCTCAAGCTCCTTATAAAGGATACTCATTTTTTTCTTGCCAAGCTCAACCTTCTGCTTCAGGCATCCGAGTGAGCTTTCACCTTCATCATCACTAGTAGCATGGACATCAAATGGTTCCATATTTGAGTAGTTCCTCTCGAGAAATTGTTTGCTCCCAGTAGCATCGTATTGTTTATCGTTAATCTGTGTGATTCTGGGACTATTGGCCACCTCACTCCAAGGACCATCGAAGCCTCGTGCAGAAGACATCTGGGACAGGAATGTCTTCACTTCTTCATGAGTTCTTGAATTGTTATCCTTAGCAGACATTATTTCAGACCATCGAGGAGATTGAAGGTTGCTTCTACCACCAGAAGCACTCTTCATACTGCTGTTGCGGTTGATACGCATTCCTGCATTTGCAGAAGCAGCAAAACCCTTACCAGATTCCTCGTCAGGGCTCCCTGAAACACCCGCTGAATTGCCGACTTCCTCAATACCAACCAGAAAAGCTACAGCACAAATTTGACATACTCAGAAAAGTTCAAATTATATAAGGATTGCAGCATTTTGGATAAAGATACATACTTCTCTCTTTCGGAAGCTCTGCATTAACTTGTTCAGGCACAATCTTTGACTGCATGTCTTGATTGTTGCCAGTTACATTGACCATGCTCCAGTTAATTTCCCCCAAGCCATGCCCACTAGCATGCTCAGAAGATTTTTCTGCACTACCAAGGTTGGTGACAGTGGCCACATGGTCAATTTTTGTTTCAGTATTCACTGGCACTGGAGGAGTGGTATTCATCGGTTCTGCAAGAACAAAATTCTCAGTAGGATGAATAGACAAGCTGTTGGCACTGCTGATCATAGGTTGCAGTTGCAAATCAAGAGATGAGAGTTCTTTGTTTCTCTGTGTAGCTTTCTGAATCATTGTATTGCTATCATCAACATGGTCATCATCGTCATCCAAGATGCGGATCTCAGACTCTGAATCATGACGGACATTCAGCTTTCTGTAGCTTCCATAAGACAAGACCTCGGAACCTTCGTCTGAAGAATGCCCTACACTACTCATGTCTATGCTTCTCTCCTTCACCGTGCTCACATCATCATCTGGAGCCATGCCATTTGCAAGCTCAGATAGCTTGTCTGCATGGCGTGTCTTCTTAAACTGCTCTGAACAACAAGAACATAAATGTGTATGCCTAGACCTCGATCGAGAATTAACCTTGTCCTTATTTCTCATGCTCTTCAGTTTACTGGGTTTACCATCCAAACCAGCACATGAAAGTAGGCACCTTTCACATAGATCTTCAGTGTGTACGAGCTTGTTGTGACTCTGGCAATACGCCAAATGCGAGATTTCCAACCTGTGTGCAGCACAGATCAGATCTTCAGAGAACCAGGTCTTGCCATGCAGGAGCCGATCCAACCTTGAGCACAGAATGCACGGTGACCGGAGGCTCCAGATGCGTGCAAACCTTGTCGCTGTGAATGACCCCACGGCGGTCACAAAGAGCATTACGATCAGGCAGCATTCGCTGAAGGCATGGCACAGCACAGGCCAGAATTGCCGCGCAAAGTCGGGCGACCTTGCACGACCCTTCGCTGCCATGGAAGATCAATGCACCCCTGACTTGCATGTAGATTTCTTGCTTAAAAATCCAATCTTTCCCACGAAACCCCCATCAGTACAGGACGAAGATAATCAAATCAAACCACATTGCTGAGGAGGAAACGTCTGTAAAATCTTGGTCACCCATGCCAACGTGTGGTTCCAGAAGATGAGGCCTTTCACCTAGAAAACTTCACCAATGCTGCGATGCAGCAGTACCTTCAGCTGCTCTAAGCCAAGAACATACCCTTTTTTCTTCACATGCCAATGCTCATACAGATAGATCTCAATAACCTTATCTTTTTACCAATTGGAGAAAGGATCCAATCTTCCCTGCAAATAATTGCACAAGTGAACATTCAGGGCTTCATATGCAAATCAAATTGTTCAGATTAAAAGAGTGTATCTGGAACATACCAATGCAGCACATCTTCAATCAAGAAGCTGAGATTTTCATAATCACCAAATCAGGAGCATATAGGAGGGGCACCGAACAAAACCCGTGTAGTAAAAATCAACCGAAAGGCCCAGAAATAAAAAATCTCCCAAAAAAAGGAAAAAAATGGTTCTTGGCAGCAAAGAGGAGGCAAAACGATTCTTCCCTCTCTGTACGATTGGAGCGGAGAGAGAAGAGGGGAACAGGTGTCCGCCATCTCTTCGCTGAACCCCGCGTTTTTCACTAACCTTTGCATGTGATGTTTTTGAAGGTAATCCATTGCATGTGATGTGAGGCTGAGAGACTTAAGCATAGCCTCACGTCACCGTGAAGAAAACCACCAAAGCCTTTCCAAAAAAAATGAGAGAGAGGAAGAAAACCATCAAAGCTGGAAAGGGGAGTTAGTAGAACTGAAGTACTGCCTTTCAGGACGTGCCCTCACGTCCTTATGTTTCTGGACGGAAGTAGTTGTACTGAAGAATGGCTCATTCATTTTATTTTCGTTCCTGAGAAATCGACGTAACAGTAATAATAAAATACTTATGCACCCCACAAACATTTCCCTGAAAATTTGAGGCGATGGACCGAAGGTACAGCATGATAAACATCTTCAGCAATTCCGAAAATGTAAGAGCTACAGGTGCTATTATTTTAGAAAAGAAGTTTTTAAATCATAAAACAAGTACTAATGGGGGTGTTCGCCTTGCAAACCAATCAGCTTATCCTTCACAGACAGGTGTGCAATTGATCACTACGCCCATACGGAATATAGCACATGTAATATCTTCCACTCGACAATCTTCCAATAGAAATCCTGTGCTACATCAATCAAGAACTGTCCCATGATCCCCTGTCATAAAAAGAGCCAGCCAGAGCCTGGCATTACTATTCCATGATTCACACGACCATCTCTGACTTGCATGATGGGCTAAGAGGAAAAGGATTAGTACGGGTTACACATGCACAATATTAACTATTGGATTCAGTCACTTGGCCCTTTCACAATCTCCCCATCACATCCATAACCCATTTGCTCAAGCTAGATCTCTTTCACATCCCCACAGAAAATATCTCTTTGTTATTGCAGAGCTGCAGGTTGCCGCATGGACAGTTTCTGAAGTGCTAAGCTTGGAATCAAAACAACTTGGCAATGCAACACAGTACGTGCAAAGCAAAAGAAATCCTTTGCTTGCGAATAAAATCATGTACCATGCATGCAATGTCATAGCAATAGCTGGACCTGTGAAAGAAAACTAAAAGTCTTTCAACTTCAGCAGCTTAGCTTATATGGGCATTGCATCCGCTTGGTTAACCATATACTCCTATAGTTTGCTGAATGCTGAGTGACCCTTGCCTGCGATGATCCTGTGAACCTAGCTGACAAATTCAGTGGCTGTCCTTAGCTGCTAGCAAGTGGTCATGAGCTCATGATTTGCTCTGACGTGTTCACGTTGGAATAGATAGCTGTCACGTCGTGCAAGTTTGACTTGGATTAAATGGCATCGTTAGAGTAAGTGCACTAGCTAGTGGTTAATATCAAGTAGTCAGCACGGTTTAGGTTAGAAGAATCGTTGTTCATGCGAGCTGTAATGTGAAAGCAACAAGGTGGCAAAAGAAGCATGTGGACTTGTATTCCGTAAGGCTGCTCAAAGCAGCGTCATTTACCGTGAGCTAACAAGCTGCCCCTGTCCATCTCCATGTATATATATGCGCCTAGCTTATACATAATATCTCTCTATCTCTCTGTCTGTCTCTCGTTCATTTTTATGGCTGTTGAGGGGAATGTTGTCTGGTCCGAGACCTAACACCGGGCGGATTCGCAAGCCAGGTGGGGGGTTTCGGACCAGGCTTCATTCCCCCCAACTCAACTGTTAGTTCGTCGGCTTCGGCGTGGCGCGGCGCAAATCGGCCGGCGTGAAGCTTCTGCAGGTAGTACGACGTTTCGCCGTGCAGGTGCAGCCAGCCGTCCATGATATCCACCATGGATTTCCTTCCGCGAGCCCACTGGTAAGTGCTCTCCACTTCCCATGCAATACGCTATCTTGGACTCGGTTGCATACATGGTTATGGGTCTCATGGCCAAGCGATCAACGCATGTTCGTCTTGGTGACTTACTTGTGGTTAGGTTTTTGGTTGCTTGGAGTTTGAAAAAGGTTGAACTCTCTTAGCTATGGAAGTTGTTCTCCCGTTAAGGAATTAGTGAAGCTTCACTGGACAGTCTATCCCTCATTATATGGTAAGCCTCTACGTACATGGATAGGAGGAGAGGCTGAGAGGAAGAGGGTTAATTAGGGCATAATAAGCAACTTAAAGACCCTTTTGGCACCTGTAATCATAGCAGCTTATAGTAACAAAGTTAAGGCCAGTGCAGCAGCATATATTCTATCAGCTGCTAGGTGGGCGTGAGCAATGAGGGTGAACAAAGGCTAAGCTTGATCGGTTCTTGTCGTCATTGTTAAGAATCTTTCCGATCATGGAAAGATCGCTTCCAAGATTTTCAGTAGACTACTAGCTAGACTCCATGCATGTGTGGTAACTGAAGCATCTCTGCAAAGCCATGCCGTTGCCGACACCGTTAGGTGGAGCCGAAGCACCAAAGCATGGAAAGCCCCTCACGTATGTAATCATTCCTCTTTGTGCTCTCTTCTATCTCATTAGCTAGTTAAAGCAATAGTTTAGTTTTAAGAACAAAGGTTGAAAAAAAAGTAGACTTAGTTGATTATTCAAGGAGTTCAAACTGGTGAGATTGGTCACATCAGAAAGATTCAACACAAAAGAAAAAGAAATGGTAATCAATTACATTGATCTAACCGTTCAACTAGCATCTGAGCGATCTCATCAACCTTTATTCCTGCGAGCGATGCTTGTACGTGTGATCCGAGAAAAAAAGAGGGGGGGGGGGGGTCGTGTTATGACAATGATGTGATCCACAGTAACAAGAGTTGATAAACATAGCATTTAGAGAAAGCAGCCGTCATATATCGAGAAAGTGACCTGACGAAGCAAACAGTGGGTTGATGTTAATAGGGCAAGGAAAAGAGTGACGGCATGATCCATTTTTTCCGCTCAACTTTTGACTAAAAAGTTTTGGTGAGTGATGAAATTTCTCAGTAGCAATGAGGGGTTGGGAACTGTTTGGAAAGACTTTACAAGGATGCGTACGTGCATCGCAGCCCACCGTGGGTGCATTTCGAAGGTACCATCATTTGATCATATCATACAGCTTTTGGTTAGTACTGAGCATTTTTCAACTTCAAGCTTGAGCAAGTGCCTTTCCCACTCGCATCACGATCCCAGCACGTGTTTGCATGTCTAGACACAGATCCTGGTGTTGACATTGCCTTCTGCCATTATGGCGGTGTGCCCTGCGTAGCAGTACCATCAAACATTCTGAATCGGCGGCTGTTTAATACCCTAATTGTTTTTTCAAAGTTGTCCAAAAAATCACTAGCACGTCTAACATAAACTAGTCATCGTGATATAATGCATAAGGGGAATCAATTTACCGTGCCAATGCCGTTTCTCTGCCAATCTGTACAGGCATCTTGGAGCAACTGGGTCAGAACTATCTCCCGCGGTTGGGGCAGGCGTTGTCGAAGTGGGCAGGGTCGCCGCAGACGAAGCAGCTGCCGTGCACGGGCTCCCCCATCGCCGCAACGAACATCATGCCATCAGCATTCCGTCCCCTGCCCCTCCTGCCTCGCGCTTGGCTGCCGCCTCTCCGTCCTGCAGATGCAGATGCTTGCTTGCTGCTACTGCGCCCGCTCCGCCCACGACCACCACGGCCCCTCGGCGCAGAATTCTGCACATCGTCTTCCCATCTGCGTTGCAAACAGGGACATAAGGTAATGCAATAGATAACTAAAACAAACCCCTAGAATTCACAGATCTTTTTGTATCATATTCCATATGTTTTTAGCTATTTAACTTGACAACTATTTGTGCAAAATATCACACCAGGGGGAAAGCTAAGAAAAACATAATGGAGCTAGCTGACATTCTGCATGCTTATACAGCTTTAAGTAGTTTTTAATTGTGATAGATCCATATGTACCTGGCAAATTAAATCAATACAGACTTTCGGTCCTAAATAAATTAGAATAGGCTAAAGTTAAACCCAACAAAAATCTTCAAGTCACGGTTTAAGACATATCAATAGCTATTTTTGAAACATTCTACAGATCTTTAGATATATTCTAGTTTTTTAAATTACTTTTTATTATCTCTCTATATTAATTTTAGTCTTTCACTATCTCTCTTTATATTATTATCTTAACTTAAGATTTTACAATCTCTATAAGTCTTCTTTAGATATAGCCAAACTAGCTCAACAATGTTGAACAACCTTTTCTTTAATTGGTATTAACTCTAGTCGATCACATATATTCTCGTTTGGAACTCGATCTATTTTTGTACGACCACAAATCCAACATAGCATACGTATTTTTACAACACTCAGCTGCTGAACATGACGTTTTTTTATATCAACATTCTGTTCCATATAACATAACAGGTCTAATCATCGTTTTATAAAACTTAACTTTTAGCTTCTGCGGTAACCTCTTATCACAGATGATAATAGATGTTTAGCGTCACCTCAACCAGACTGTTTTGATTATATGGCTAACATCCATATCAACATTAAGTCGTAAGCTTGCATAACAATAAGGAGTAGAGAGAATTAAGTAGTACAGACACCTGATGCATTTCCTATGATTTGGGTTTGGGTTGAATGAAAACCTTGAGGATTCACAATAGGTGTGTGTCCGTTAGTAAATTGCCTGGATGGACGAAAACCAGTATGTAAATCTTGCCTTGAAGTGCTCTGCCTTACACCACTTGGAGTCTGGCTCTGATTTCTTACTATGAAACAAACAATATGATTATAAAATAAGTGTTTTTATAGGAAATGGCAACAATGGCTAATTTGTGTAGTAAGCAAAACATGCGAGATAAAATAAGGGAGCCGATAAAATAAGCCTGTTTTATATTGTATATATTTTGAGGGGCAATAAGATATTATGATCGCCCCTGGTAACCCATATTTTCTACAACTTGGCGTTACAGTTAAAAAGCTGAGCTCAACATTTTGCTCATACCTAGTGTTGCAGTCTGGCTATGACTTCCAAATCTACCTTTTTCTGTAAGCTCTTAGAGTATATCATCACATCTGCCAATACAACCTAAAATAGCAAGAAATACATCTCAATTCACCTTAATATGTAAATAAACAAAAGATGCTACCAGGTACACCTCGAGAGGAAAGAAGGATTTATTGGTCATATAAGTGTTAACTGGATAAATAAAATGAGAATGGAACTTCGATTGAAATTAGAAGAATATACCAAGGTGATCAACATCAAAATTTGGTGGAATATCCCTTCGGCAAAACTTAAATTGAATCTTATAGACTGGACCTGTAAATTGGACAGATTATCAATATTTGAGGGAGAGACAGCAAAGGAAAAGTCTATAAGTGAAAAACATTGATCATACTAGTGGTACAGTACGAATAACTGGGAAGCTAAATAATCACCTGGAGCACAGGTAGGGCAAACTTGACCAGTCACAACAGCTTCTGAAAGAGATCCTGGGAGCCAAACTACATTTCTACACTGAAAGTTTAGGAAGGCTATTAACATCAAAATTATTATCAAAGTTCAAGTATTTTTGCTCCTTCAATATGTCTACATGCTCTTTTCTGGCAAGATTAATGATTTTTTTCTTGTTTCCTGTTTTACTAACAAAATGACTGGTAACTAGGCAAAATACACATGTTACTCACTTGAGGAAAGCCCCAATACCTGACCATGAATTCACCAGTCTGAGGAAAGAAAAGAAAAACAAAGCTCAAGCATGGAAACAGTGATACTTCCATTTCGCCTAAAGAAAGAAAAATGATGCTTGGGAAGATAATTTACCGGCCTTCGCTTCAGAACCATTTCAGATTCATTGCATGTAGCACATGGTCTCACAGTTTCTATGGAGTTTTGTGTCTCATTGATAGGTCTACTTGACCTAGATCAAAAGCCAAAGTGAAGCTAGAAATTGGTAGCAATAAAAGAAGAAAACCAAATGGATCCAATCAAACCTCGAAAAGAATGTTCCCATTGCACCAAAGAGCTTCACCTTGTTTGCCCTTGCCTGCATTATACCAATCATAAGTACTTAACCACGAGATATAAATTCAGAGCAAATCGATAGATGACAAGAGCATTATCTATGCTTCTCTTTCTGCACCATACTTTTACTATTTTTTTTCTATATAACTATATCATGTCTGACATACAGAAAATAGAACTTACATCAAGAAAACAAGCTTTGATTTGTTGCAAACAATTCTCAAGTACTTCTGATTTACTCTTTGTACCAATGCTAACTGATTTCATATCAGATTCCATCATTGATCTTAAATAAGGTTTCCAAAGCTCGTACCTAAAATTACTTAATTTATTTCGAGAAACCAAGATATTACATGGATTCAGAAAGTGAGATTTAAGAATCAACTCATCCCATTTCATCATAACCCATCACCAATGCCTCTCCCTGCATTTAAGTAAAAAAGAAAGAAAAGACACTGATTTGTGAAATTAGCAAGTGGGCTTCATTTTCAATAGTGGAGAAAAAAGTATCTCATGGACGAGTACTATCTGCACTGGAGAAAAAATATCTTAAGGCAAACAGTACTTCCGTGAACTGGAGAAAATCTATTTTACAATTAACTAAACTGTCTTATCAGAACTTGTCCAATAGAAATCCCAGAAGGTAAATGTAATGGAAATAAACAGAATATGTCATTTACAGTAACATAAGAACAATTCATGCTTTCAGCTATTTCCTCCAAAAGTATGGATGTGTTACATAATACTATAAGCATAAAAAATGTAAAAAGAACACAATTTTTGGATACCAAACAACAGAGCCCACATGATAATAAGAGGTTTCTTCACAGAAGCAATGGAGTTATTGTGGTAAAAAACGCATCTGCACAACATGCTACAAAAGCACCAAGTATCATGTTTGAAATGAGAATTCTATTTATTTATCTTCTTAGGACTAAAGGTTTGTATATTAAAAAACTAAAATCTGCACAACGGCTTAATATCATTTGCAGAATGTAGAAAAATACTTTTATTCAGACATATTCTGACCAGGCAATCAAACATATTGTATTATAATAAGATGAGATTATCTAGCTGAAATTCTGTTCAGATACCATGTCATAATAACACTCATGTGAATAATTGCAACCATATCAATGAACACTGTGCTACATGCAATGGTTTAATGGAAACTTAGTTGTCATGAGACATACTAGATTTGTTGGGGAGAAACGTGTATTTTCATCTTTGGTTGCATAACAACGATCAAGTAACTTTTTTATGTGATCATGCATTGTCGCATCAGTGCCAATTCCTGCCTTGAAATAAAAGCAAAAGGAGTCAATCAGTCAAATATTTCAGTGGCACAACTCAATCTGCATGTGATATTGCCACAAGAAAATACTATTATGCAGATCGACAAGAAGTGGTGTACTTTATCCATACAGCTAAGGAGGTCAGCTTCAGCAAGCAGAGGAGGTGGTCGAGTAACTCCAGAATCAAGTGTGAAAGTTGTTGGAACAAACTGTGAAGTCCTCATGGATTATAAGGAATAAAAACGGCCAGAATAATTTTCAAAAAAAAAACCTGAACAGCTGATCCATATATACTGCAGTTACCAAATATTGAGCAACTAATACACCCAAATTGTAATGACTAATACACTGCTATAAAGAATTGCAAAGTTTACCTATAAATCACCAACTGTTACAACGTATTAAAAGGATTAAGTTTTTAACTGGGAATATGAATTTATAGTAGTCCATAAATGGTAGACTTTTAGAAGAACATTCCACTCAGATATTTTTACCCACATAGCATAGAAGACACTATAAAATGAATTAATAGAAGTGTTGGTATGAATGAAACAAACCTGCTGTCCAATGATGTATGTCGGAAGTAATGTACCACCCCAGAGTCAAACCGATAGATTTCCGAATATTTTTTTCTACAAGAGAGTACAAAGCATATTTTTTAGGACATGCAAAAGTAGAATTTTGCCAAAGTAGCCCTCAAACGAAAGACTCCTATTGCACTAGAATTATTGTTAAAAAGGATAGTGTATTTATTAAATTAAATATATTGCATTCTGCACTCCTGGGCACAACATTTCCACCTGCACCAGCAGAAGGCTTGTTTCCTAAATACGCTACCTAAGTACCTGGCAATGTAAGGGAGCAAGCATAATTTGCTAAGTATATTGGCTGTGTAATTCACTTTCTATTTAAAAGTTCCTCCTTTCTTTTCCCTTCCAATAAATATCAAAGCAGTTGAAGTACACCAAAGCTAGCAAAGTTAAGTTTTTCATAAGTTTTCCTAGCATCGTCCTTCTTGTTTACTGATTATGTATTCTATCATCATTTCTTTTCCCCAATAAATATTAATTGTAGTGCACCAAAACTGGCAAAGTTAATTGCTTCATGAGTTTTTGTTAATTGCTTCATGAGTTTTCTCAGAATCATGCTCATATATAAGCAATTACTGTAATAAAGGAGAAATGACAACCCAGGACTCACATTGAAGCTTCAACACAAAGGAGTAGAACATTAGATAAAGTTGCTTCTATTACTGATTAAAATACACTTTCTCATACTCTTGTTTACCAGATTTATTAGTAGAGCAAAGTGTTTAATGAATTAAAGAGTGTACAGAACCAGAGGATTAGGATAAGCTACATATTCATGTTCCTTGTACAGATAGTAGCCTATTACATGTTTGCAAGAACTATGAAACAACAGAAGGTTCCAGAAAGATTTGAGGATACTTACAGGAAGTACAGCTCGCCCTGATGCATTGAACTGTTCACCAGCAATGTCAATTTCCAGTTGTTTCAGCTCCAACTGAAGGTTGGGAACAACAAGCAAGGAAATGGTGAACAATAAGCTTATACAATTTCTGGACAAGAGAAAACAGATACGCAGAGGTTTATTTCAAAAAAAAATTAAAAAAATTATAGTGAGTGATGATAATTATCTGCTATCTAGGAACAGCACATAATTTATGATTGTCAGACCAATTGGATTCCCCAGCTGAAAATTTTGTTGGATGAAAAGGAGGATGTGACTTTTCATCGTGATTACCATTGCTGGGGTTTTTCCAAAGTCTTGCGTCAGGATCCAAAAGACGCTGAGCATATGTTCCCCAAACTGCATGAACCACTTGTTCACGAACAATGGACTGCAACAAAGGGACCCAAACATGTCAAGGAATAAATGGATAGTAGAAAATAAAAAACAAGAAGGGAAAAGTAAAAATGGTATAATCATTGTGGGTATGAATTGGATTGTTGAAAATACTTTTAAAACTTTCCTATGGCATTTCATGAATGGCATATGAAAATAATTGTATGAATAGAATATTTAAATGCAATGAAGATCATCATGAGTTAGCATATCCACATCAAATGAAAAAGGGGTGAACATGATGCAATAATTACCAAAAATAGTAAGATACAAATTAATTGTTTGACTTTCAGAACATGTCCTTTGTTATGTAAAATATGTAAAAGTGTAAATTTATAGCTATAAACATACAAAAACATGTAATCAGAAAAAAAAAACAAGCCAAGAAATAAGAACATGGACAAGAGAAACTATTAAATTTCAAAACATGCATGTAGGTCAGTGTTTGGAGAGAAGTTATCGGTCTATCCTGGGATAACTAATAAATCCAGCTTGATACAGTTCTTCGGCCACCTGATATAGACAGGACAAGAGAGCAGCCAACAAGACAGCCAGTTCATCGAGATATGCCCATAATTGGCTAGCAAAACTGTTTGGGGGAATATAAGGTACCAAAAAGAAACTTTTTTAACACCTTCATCATGTGCTCGGAACTCATTCTGAAGTACCTAGAAGCACGTTTTTGAAGCTCCACGGTACTTAGTGGATGTGGGGGATATTTTAGTTTCTCTTGATTTCTTACATTGTGCACCTGCAGGGTAAAAACATACAACTAATCTGGTACTTTTGTTCTGTTGTCAAAGATACACATCATTATTAATTTCATAAATACTGATGTTGCAAATAAAATATGTCCAGGGCTCACAGTTGTCATTGGTTCTTCAACACACATTTCATAGATCACAACAGCAGATGAGTAATCAAACAAATGACCGCGTCTGCCAAACAAGAAAAAATGTCAGATGACGTTTGTAATAAAAGTATGAGGAGAACATCTAAAGTGTATCTTACATCCAACCAAAAGATGAAGTGCCTTCATCTGAAGTATGGGAACAATTTATTGTCCAAAACTCTTCAGGTTCGTGAGCTTGAATCTCCCAGAGACGCTCAACAATAAATCCTAGGGTTGGAAACTGCAATGCAAAGAACATGTTACACCAAGATGAAAAGTAGGTATGCATTACCTTCTGTTCATACTATATAGTGAAGAACCTGACAAGGACCATAGCTCAGAATCACTTTCCTATCGACCCCAGTATCATCAAGAACAAATACATCTCTCAGCAGCATTGTCTGGGACCTTGTGAAGGAGGCACTGATACGAAGGTCAATCTCCTGTACAAAATTCTTAATATTTATATGAAATCTTCTAGACAGTAAGAAGGCACGAGAAAATGCTTATTTATTTCAGAGGAACAATATAAGCAGGAAAATATATACTGGCATCTCATTCTATTCCTATACCAGTATAAAAGCTATAATGTTATAGTCAAAACATGTGACAGAAGCTCTTCAAGGACCTTAGTTTGCTAGAGTTGCTGTAATACTTTGCAATAGTTGTGACGCAAGAGAATGCAACATCAAGGAAAGTTGGAGTCGTAATTTACCTGTCTTGCATCCACAGCATCAGCAAAGAGCTTGTTGGATCTGTCAAGATGTTGCACAGCTTCATGAATTTCCCTGCAGTTTCATTTCTTTAAGAGACTAACGAGAGATTTGGGATGACCAGATGAGCGTGGGTCAGGTTGATCCAGCCCACTGACCCCTCATAGTTCATGACCATGTAACTAACTCAATAACACAAATCAGGCCTGATGTGAAGTGAAATGGGGTACCCAGTACCCATGCTCATCCCTACAAGAGATGGATATGCCATTTTGGCAATTGAGGAGAGAAAGCCATCAGTAGCAACCAATACCTGTCAATTAAAGCTGAGAAACGAGCTCTCCAAATGTTGAGGCGGCTGTTGGCGCCTTTGCAAATATCAATCACTTCATATGCGATATTCTCACCCTCTCTGTCACAATCGAGCCAAAGCACAAGCCATTGACAGTTACTAGCTTCCTCTTCCAATGTTCTTTTTATGTCTTGCTTTTCCTGCACTTAAAAAAATAATGAATATACCTCAACTGAAAAAAAAAACTGACCAGTAATAATAACATCATGACCAGCAGACCAAATCACATCGATAGGCAAGCTTCGGCACGGTTGCTGCAGTGCAACCGACGAAAGGGGTAACATCTTACTCTCCTGATGCTGGAATGGAAGAAGAGTAAAGGAAACTTGTATAGCTGTTGAACTTTATTTTTTTGTAAGATGAAAACGTTGTAGGATAAACTTTAATTTCCAAACAAAAGACAGACTTACTGAGGCCTGAGCATATTATCCACCAGGGTGTTCATATAATCATGTTATACAACTACTCTGTTGTGCAAGCAATAGCAAGATTAGCCTTTGGTTATGCAGATTGCTGCTGTGCAACCGCGCAAGTGACCAGCAGAACTAGCGACTCCCTATTCAAAAACGAGTTGCAGCCATGCTATGTCCCCAAACAAGCTCCTGACGAACCCTAGAATAGATTTCCTTAAGTGCAGTAACCAGAACAAAAGTAGCAGAACCATCCATTGCCAACACAAAGGCATCCACGAACTGGAATCCAGGTACAGTACACCCCAATACCCACGAACATAAGCTAGTCGATGAAATTTCAGTGCCGACATTTCATCGAGAGCTCAACCCAAACAACTCGATGGACGCGAGACACTACAAAACCAAACCATGCCCCCACCCGATAAAAAAAGACGACGTGAGGGCACAATTTCACAAGCCACGGCGCGGCGCGCACAAACTGTTCGGATAAATGGGTGAGCAGGACAGAGAGAGCCACACCTGGGGGATGGACTTGCGAACGGGAGCGTGGAAAAGATCAGCGGGGTCGCAGGAGTAACAGCTGCGGAACCGTTCTTCGAACTCGAGCTCCATGAGGTGCCCCGTGACGGAGGTGACGAGCGTGTGGCAGGCGCGGCCGGCGGTGGTGTAGTCGAACTCGAACACGCGGTTGTACCGGGAGCGCCCCTCCCGCGACCGCATCCCGCGCCGACGGCCGCGACAAGATCTCCGCGACGGACTTCGCCACCGACGGCTTCTCCGCCACGTTCAGCACGCGGATCGCGCCGCCGCCGCCGTGATGCATCGCGAGAGGAGGAGGAGGGGGGGGGGGGGGGCGCTCCGGAGTTGGGGGAAACGGAGAAGGGGCGGGAGGTTTCGGCCTTTCCAGATGGTTTTCGAATCTTTTGGTTCTGAGAGCGCGCCCTCGAGGCTCGAGTGCGAAGTCGGTTTAGCTTTCATGTAGCGTTGGGCTTTCAAAAGGCCAGTTGTTCAGAGGCCCATCCGTATAATGGATATGGCCTACATTGGGCCCATTTAATTTTCGTCCGCGGCCGCGTTTACGCGGCTTCGAGTCATCCTGAACTTTTTTGGATGAAGCCGTCATCGTCAACCCTGAATTTGACCTTGCTTGTCACGACATACGCAGGCAAACGCTGCATTCGGAGATTTCACATTCCTTCGCTGAGCCTTGGAGAGCACGGAACAGCACTAGCCTGTATACGGCGTAAGCGTTGATTAACATGTAATTAATTAAATATTAGCTAAAAAACTTTTAGAAAAATAATATTAATATGATTTTTAAAATAATTTTTATATAGAATTTTTTATAAAAAATATAGCGTTTAATGTTTAGTAGTTAAAAAAAACGTGCAAATTAGAAAGAGGAAACAAATGCAGTCTGGATATCTTTACATTAAACTATGGAATATTGAAATTGTTGCAGTCTGAATTCTACCTCGAAGAACTCTCTTATGCAAAGGTCATGGTTTCTGTACATTACACCACGTGACGAACTGGTCTTGTAATCGCAAATTGTAGCTGACTGCGACAACGCGTCGAGCACTCGGGTAGGCAGGCACATCGAAACTTGACACACAAGGCACCAAACACGCTGCTGAGCATGATAATTTATACAGCATAAACGTGTTGCCAATCTATATATTTCACTGCAGTCTTTAGGCCTTCCCAACTCGTCATTCACATACCAGGAGGTCACCTACTACTCGACTATGCTGTTCAGAAGACAAGGAGTTCTACCTCTAGCTCTCATTTTCTTGCTGATCTTCAGCGCCACAATCACCATCAGCCATGCATCCAGATTGCTAGGAGCGAGATCGCAGCCACGACAGGGAAGCCCGGTGTTCTTAGCTTCAGCAAAGCCAGGTGCATCTGGATGCACCAATGATCCCAACAAAAGATGCCAAACACCATCACCATGAGAACTTTGAGACATGTACATGTAAATGTACAATATTCTTTTTTTTTCTGTCTTTTCTGTTCTTTTTTTCCTGTTATTCAAGAGCTTATTCTCTACGGGGCCTTTTTTACCCTACACAGCCAATTCATTTCTTCTTTTTGTATAGCCGTTTTGATTGCCCTGCCGATATTGTAATTGTGCCGATTTGTTGTAAACATGACATTCTTGAGAATTATTGTGAATATGTGATACCTTTTCATGAACTCACTAGCCGTTTCCTTCTGACCACAGCAATCACGTTCAGTTAATTGTCACTCCTTAGCAAGCAGTACCAGTCTGTCTGTATCGTTGAGTGCCTAAAAGAAACATCTTTAGATTGAGCCTTTTCAAGCAGAACAAGAGGTATGCTCCACAGTACGTTAAGGTTAGGTAAACAATAGCAAACACAGATAGCGGTAGCACTAGATTTGTGGGAAAAAAAAACTAAAGTTCCTTTCTTACTATCATGCTTTCATTTCTTTGACCCCAATGATCCTATACTCTGGAGGATTTGACCAAAAAACAAACTCGGCCCCAGGGGAAAGGCCTCTCCCAAGGTATTTCAATTAAGAAGTACCCAAAATCGGGACCAAGAAAGGCCACGAAAGCCGCCCTATACACAGGCCATTATGGAATCTGTATAGTGTAGCTATCTCAGACATATGATGTTTTGTGTACTAATATCTCTCAACAAGTAGGATTTTTCAATGATCTTCCAAACTCCGGGTCCCCTGAACAGGAACAATCAACTGAAGTTTAGATAAGTGATTAATACAAGTGAGAATAAACTGTTCAGTCAATGTAGAACAGTTTTGTCAAATTGAATCCTTATAATTATCTTAAAAAGTGGTTCTGATCATTGTGTGACTAGACAGTTTATTACCACAGTGCTAAGAAGGTGTTTCCATTGACAAAACATGGAAGGGAGGAAGCACGGCTTCTTCTTCTTCTTCTTCTTTTTTGAGAGAGAGAGAGAGAGCAAGAAACGTTGGAATAGTACCTGAAAATTTAAAGGTGTACTTGATTTCTCCAGTGCCTGGAAAACAAAATCACAATCCTTAACATCATATTCCTGGGTCTTGGTGAAGAATGCACTCCAAACAAGGGCACTTATGTGGAACATTCTATTTTCCTAGGACTACCTGATGGGAAAACTTCCACAAAATTAACTAGCAGCCTATGGAAATTACAACAGTCAGTGTGATGGTACTGAATCTCAAACGAAATTGTAGAGGGATCCAGGGATAGAGTGCAAAATAGAAAAAATAAGGAAAAAAAGTAAATCAACTAAGCACCATTGTTATCAGGAGAACAAATACGTCAGTAAATGTTTAGCTTCTTGCTGGTCAGAAAACGAATAGCATTACATCTTATCAAATACCAAGTCATACTCAAAACAGTAAAGTAGGCATCATTTATCATGGCTGGTTCCAGTTGCTTAATAAGTAGAAGAGTGGCATGTGAGACTAGAATATGTTATAGTGCCAACTGCAGAATATTAAAATTTCTCACCTTCAAATCCACAGGTATTTGTTTCAGCGGAACTCTGAATATTGACAAACTGCACAGTCCTGCACTTCTCTTTCCAAATTTATCCAATAGCTCTACAGAATCCAATAAAGAAAATGAGGACCCTCAGAATTTATCATCAGGAGCAAATCCTCTTTGAAGCATCTCATCATGAAGCTGAAATGCCTCCTTCGAGTTGCCAGCGGTGACATGACCATTTATCATAGACATGTATGTATATCTATCTGGTTCAATTCCTCTAGCACACATTTTCTCAAAAACCCAACCAGCTTCTTGCACATTACCATGTGCAGAAAACTCATTTATGAGAATATTATATGTGACAACATCTGGTTGAACCTTTTCCTTCTCCATCACATTAAGCAACTTAAAAGCATCATGTATCTTATCTTCTTTAATATAACCATGCATTAGGGTGTTATAGGTAATTAAGTCAGGTGACACCTTGTCATGCATCATCCTTCGCAAGAACTGCTGCCCCTTTAAAGCATTTCCTGACTGGCAATAGCCCTTAATGATGGAATTATATGTCATGATATTTGGAAAAATGCCCTTATTTATCATTTCATCCAAAAAGCCAAATGCATCTTCCACTTGTCCCTTCTCACAGTAACTGTCTATCAGGATACTGTATGTAACATGATTGGGGAAGATTTCACGAGAATGCATATCATCCCATAGATCATTAGCTTTGCCAAGATCACCTTGTCTGCACATCCCATCAATCAAAGTATTATATGTCACTATGTCTGGCCTCAAACGCTGGTGCAACATTGTGTCAAACAGCTGCAATGCCTTTTCGACTTTACCCTCTATGCAATATCCATGAATCAAAGTCGTGAAGGTGCACAAATCCGGTGCAACCCCTCTCTCCTTCATCTCATTCAAAAGCTCCTCTGCATCAAACAACTTACGCTCTTTACATAGTCCATTCAATAAAGTATTGTAAGTTACCACATCTGGCAAACATCCACAGCCAACCATCTCATCCCTAACTCGCAGAGCATTTGACATTAACCCAGCCCTACAAAATCCGCCTATTACCATTGTGTAAATCACACCATCAGGTACCAATCCAAAGCACCTCATCTCCCTCAAGTACGCTGCTGCATGGTCCATCTTCCCCCTCCTTGCAAACAATCCAATTAAGCAACTAAAACTCACCACATCTGGTGTAATCCCACGCTGCCACATCTCCTTGTAAAACTTCACTGCCTCCTCGATCTCCCCAACCCTACAAAATCCTCCAATTAGAATGTTAAAACTCCTAACATCTGGCACAACCCCAAATTCGTCCATTTCCCTGAACACCTCCCGTGCTTTATCCCACATTCCATTCCTACACAACCCCTTCAACACCGAATTATATGTCACAATCCCAGGCTTTAGCCCTTTATTAACCATTGAGTCGACCAACGCCCTTGCTGCCTCCACGTCCCCAGCACGAAATCTAGCATCAACCATCACATTATGTGTAACCACATCTGGAAAGACATATCTCTTCTCCATCTCGGAGATGACAGCATCAACCTTATCAAACTCCAGGGTTTTGCAGTAGTTGTGGACCATTATGTTAAGCGTGTATATGTTTACCTCGGAGTTGGAGGAGAGGACAAGACGGTAGGCGTCCGCAGTGAGATGGGGCCATCCGGCACGGGAGAGGGCGGCGAGAAGGGCGTTGGAAGCGGCGGCGGGGATGGGAACGCGGTGGTCGAGGATGAGGCAGAATGCCTCGAAGGCCTCGCGGGGCTTGCGGGACTGAGCGTAGGTGCGGATTAGGAGGTCAAACACCTGCAGCTGCGGGGTGGGAGAGGAGGCGAGGAGGGAGGAGACGATCTCACGACGGCAGGCGCCGCGGCGGCGCGACATGCGGAGGAGGAGGGACTGACATTCGGAGGCGCGACCGGCGGCCGCGGAGGCCGTCGCCGCAGAGGCTAGGTCGGCCGTTGAGGGCTTCCCGCCGCTCTCACCTAGGCCGACGGCGCGACCTGCGGTCGAGCGTTTGGTGGCTCCGGCGGCGGCTGGAAGGCGAGCGAGACGACTGGGAATCGCCATTGGTGACTCGAAGCGTTCTTCCAAGCACGCCAAGGTGGAAGGGGAACATCATCAAAGCTAATCAAAGCCGCATTCAAACAAGGGATGCGTATTCCAGAGAAACAAAAATAGGGCCAACTAAACGTAATAAAGAATATACGCCTTCCTTCGGAGACAACGTGCTCTCACTGGGCCGCGGCTTCCGCGTGCCAAGCTTTTGGAATCCGAATCCAGTTCGAGCTCGCAACGATGTCGACCTCATCGGAGCAAGATACAATCGGTTTGGACAAACCAGCGGCGGTTTTAAGTTGCCAACACGGCTTCCTCGTTTCGTGATCTAGTACAATTCGTACCTTCCACTTGAAGATTACGGAGGCAACAGTGGCGGCTATCTCTGCTCCCGGTGCCGGTGCTCCGACGGCCAGGAAGCCTCCAACGCCTTCCCCGCAAATGCAGAACGCACCACCGATGACCGGCGTGCATCGTCTGGCGAGCTTTGACGTTGCCGGCGCTGGCGGTACGGCCGCGAGGACTCCATCGCCTTCCCCTCCCATGCAGAACGCGCCACAGATAACCGGCCTGCCGCGGCCGGCGAGCTTTGGCGTTGCCAGCGCTGGTGGTACGGCCGCGAGGACTCCATTGCCTTCCCCGCCCATGCAGAACGCGCCAACGATGACCGGCGTGCCGCGGCCGGTGAGCGCTTTCCGGCGCTGGTGCTACGGCCTCGAGGGCTCCATCGCCTTCCCCGCAAATGCAGAACGCGCCACGGATGACCGGCGTGCCGCTGCCAGCGAGCATTGGCACCGCCTGCGCTGGTAGTACGGCCGCGAAGACTCCATCGCCTTCCCCGCTCATGCAGAACGCGCCACAGATGACCAGCGGGCCGCGGCTGGTCAACGTTGGTGCTTCCGCCGCGAGGGGTCCCTCCCCTTCCCCGCCCGTGCAGAACGCGCCACCGATGGCTGGCGAGCATCGGGGCTCCTAGCGCTGCTGCTTCCACCGCGACGCGTCCTTCGCCTTCCCCGTCCATCCAGAACGCGCCACGGATGACCGGCGTGCTGCGGCCGGCTAGCTTTGGAGCTTCCGGCGCTGCCGCTACGGCCTCGAGGACTCCTTCGCCTTCCCCGCTCGTGCGAAACGCACCATCGATGGCTGGCGTGCAGCGGCAGATGAGCTTCGGCGTTCCCGGTGCTGTCACTACGACCGCGAGGACTCCCTCGCCGGCACCACCAATGCAGGGAGCTTCGACGGCTGGAATGGTGCCGGCTGATCCAAGTAACTCTCACACAGCCGTGACCGGCACCCCGACTGCGAGGCCTCGCGTACCGTTGCTAAACATGCAGATGCAAGGAGCGCGACCAGGAACGGCGTTGGCCATGGTTCCGAGGAGCTCTCATGCAGCAGTGAGCAGAAATGTTCCCGCCATGAGGCCTCACGCACCATTGCCACGCACACAGGGAGCGCCGCCGACGACAAAGAATGCAACCTTTCCGAGGAGCTCTTTCCCAACTGGGGTGTCTATGCAGCCTACGAGACCTCAGGCACCAAACGCTCAGGGAGTTCCGTCAATGGCAATGTCGCCGGGCGTTGCGACGATCCCAACTCCGACCGGGAATCCTCACGCTCCGCAGCTACAGAGAACATCAATGGCAAGGCAACCGGTTCCGACGAGCTTCCGTGCAGTCGGCGTCCCCAACCAACACACGGAGACTCATGCGCCATTGCTGAACACCGGAGGAACAGGAGCACCACCAGCACGCACCATGCCACCGCCACCCTCTCAAGCCTCTACCTCGTCTGCTCCCGCCACCGCCGCCGCAGCGACGCCACTGCAGCCGCAGGCGCAAGCCACACAGCCGACACGGATCAGTTAAATCGGCGTGCAGCAAGACAACAGCACGGGCAAATGGGCTGCCTACGTGCGCGACCCCGTCGACACGAGCAAGATCCGCCGCGTCGGTGCCTTCCCGGACGGGCACGCGGCGGCGCTCGCGCATGATCGTCTTGGCATCGCGTTCCACGGCGACGGCGCCCGCGTCAACTTCAAACCAGCGTTCCACCGCGCGGAGCGGGAGTTCCTTAAGCTGTGCAAGGGCCAGAAAGGCTCGCCGGCGGACGCCCTCTGCAACCTCGTCGCCGCCGACGGCAAGTACGACGAGAAGTACTCCGCTTTCCTGCGCAAGATATACGAGGGGGCGATTTACACCTCCGCCTGCAAAAGGTTCATGAGTGTGATCTTGGAGTTCTTCATCGACCGGGGCGGCGAGATCGGGAAGGATGCCCTTGTAGCCGGCGGCACTGGGCTGCTGGAGAAGTTCGTCGACATGCACAAGAACAAGGCCACGTTGCCGGCGTAGCAGCAGAAGATGGCAGAGGCACTAGCGCAAAAGATGGCCGCGCAACAGCAGCAGCAGCAGGGCATGGCGAACAAACGCAAGGCGGGCGGTCAAGAGGATCGAGAAAACAAGAGACAGGAACTTAGCCCAGAAACCACACAAAATTCAGGCACATGAAATTGAAAATGTATCGAGACTCAAGAGCGTTAAACTGTCCAGTAACTTATGTGCGTGCCATTTGGGATATCAGAAGTTGCTTTCCCATACGATATGAGAAACTTGTGATGTTAGGAGGCCGGATTTTAATATTTTTTTCTTTTAAAAAGGAGAAATTTGTGAATAAACGAGGGGGGAAAAGAGGAAATATCAAATATGCATTGAAGCGGATGTCTTACAACAGTTTTTTTAAGTAAAATTGTGCTAGCAGTAAATAGGTAAATGCAATTTAATGAAACAACTTGAAATACGAGTATACCAGTATACAACATAGCTAGCACTTACGAAAGAAACACCACACAATTTTTTTTATGAAGATGATATTTTTTGAAGGTTGTCTTGCATACCTCATCGCTTGATCTGAACCGTCAGTGTTAGAACCTACACCCTCTATTAAAAAAAAACTCTGATTACGAATCTAGGTATAGAGGACGGAGGGGGTTAGAGGGGAAAGGTAGCGAGCGCCGGCATGGCAGTACGGCACACTTCCGCGGGAGGCATCGGGTGCCGGCAGCGGCCTCCATGGTGAAATCTAGATCGGCGAGACTGCGCTCGAAAGGCATTCATGCGAGTGCGCCGGGCGGTGTCTCCTGCCGACGAGGAGAGGCGGCACGTCCAGCGCGGCGAAGTTGGAAAGCCAGGCAATCCCATCCTCCAATCGCCCAACTGGGGAGACTCTGCAACACCGGAAGCTGAACCGTTGGGATCTTCTCGTCTCTCAGGTCAGACTAATTCACCAATCCACTTTTACTTAGGGATAGCCCATGTTAATTACTCAACGACATTCATGCCCCACCCACGTGGGTCCCAGCTGCACCGCCGAAGAAAGTTCAGTGTACTAGTATGCTGTAGGACTACCACTTTGGAAGTTCAGTGGGTCGGTTTCACAGCAAAGAACACGGCACCTCGTGCATTCTCAGTTCTTCTCACAACAAGTTTTGGTGGATTAATTTCTTCCCCTCATGGTAGCAATTCCCACAAAGGCTCTTCAGATTCCTCCCTCTCTCCGAGGGGTAGAGATATCGCTTGACCCAACAGGAAGCTAGGTGAGTTTCTTCTGCATTTCTCACAGTGCTATTCAGTTTTCTTTTCTTACTCCCTGAGAAGTTTTTTGTTTCTCTCCTCAAGTTTTTCCCTGCCCTTTTCCATTGTTTATGCATGTTTTTTTTAGTGGTCTGGTCAGGCATTTTTGCGATGAGATTAGGAATTTCCTTTCTATACCTCGCTTTGTGCATTTCCTGGTTTTTTTTGCGGTTTCCCCCCAAGGCTTTTGATCCTGGCAAACTAATTGCAAGTTGGGTCCAATTGAACTTTGAAATTGTGAAACAAGCATTGCAGAATCGAGTTCTGATAGTAATTTTTGTCCCTTGAGTCGATTTTTATAGGCTGTGGTATGGGTCACCGCAAGCGTTATCTGGGAGTTGCGAGCAGAAACAATTCGAGCAGGCTCAGATTAGAATAGATGGATTTGATTCAGAACAGGAAGATGGGATTTATTGGTAGTAAATCCATGATCGAAGTATTGCTTTGTTTTTCTTCAATTTTCAGAAAAAAAGAGCATGCTTTGTTTGCATCAATGATAGTTTTGTTCATGATGATGCATCTATCTTTTCTGTCATGGTATTTGCACGTAGATGCAAAGTTGAAAAGCGAATGATATTTTTCGTACGCTCTAGATACTAGTTTAGGACTTCGGAACAACTAAAATTTCTTTGCCCATTACTAGCTCCTAACATTTTGTTATTGCAATCATGCATGAACTATGCGCCTCTTAAAACATTAAAAAGTCATGCTTTGTGTTCCAAAGGATGGCTCCTGATAGCTGCAAAAGGCAGAAGCATGAAAGTGGGCGTGATAGCTCAAGCATCCTCAGTCATAACAGAATTGTGCGTCTTCAGTTTCTTGAGCAATTCAATGACTTGAAGTATGGGAGTGCCACGAAAGATTACAAGGCAATCCGTATGAAGTGGCTTGAACTTATTAGCACCTTAGAAAAACTGCAACAAGTACCTATCCAGTTGCCATATGCCAGTCCACTCAAGTCATCTGATACAAAACACGGCCTTGGGCAAAATGGGAGAAACTTTAGTTGTCATAATATAATCGCCTTGGATTCAGACAATGATGGAGATTATACCTGTGCTACTGTGAACATCATTGGTGTTGACACAACCTTAATTTTAGTTGATTCCGATGATGGGGACAGCGCTACATCCTTTTTACTTGAAAATTCTTCTGGTTCCAAGCAAAGCGCGAATTATATTCAAGAAAGTGTTCTGCCTGAGCAGCCTGTCCAACACATGGAAATCTCCATGCTGGATAATGAAAACATCAGTTCTGAAGCACAAGTAATAGTTAAGAAATGAAAGGATAATATGGACATCAACTATGTTTTTTACAACAAGGTGTGCTCAACTATTCCTGAAATTTTATGTTACTATGTGCATATTACGGGTAGATAGAATCACATGGTGTCATTGATCCAAAATATTTGTCGTCCTGGAAAGTTTGAAACGTTTGAATTAATACTTGTTGCATGAAAATATTATCAATAGATATGTCACTAAAATTACTTTGAAAATGCTATCGTTTATAAATTTTACAAATAGAGAACTATAAAAAGTAATGGTTAAATGTGTCGATTGGAGGCCGTAACAACACCTAAAACAACCTGTATCTTTGATTAGAGGGAGTAACTTATAGGAGAGGTGGTAATTAATCGTTCCTAGTTTCCATGACCAACGGATAGCTTATACTAGCCTTAAAATTACGAAGTTTGTCTAAACTTATTCTAGTATGACAAAAAGTTTTGCTTCAAATTTAAATATACTATTGAATAGCTGAAATTTATGTATTTGATGTCACTCTTCCATTTCAACAGAGTGGTCATGAGGAGATAGGGCAAGAGGAAGGACAAGCACAAAATGTCCAAATAAAAGGAACCTTAAAGAAAGAATTCATCTCCATTGCTTAGTCTGATGAACCACCTTGTGAAGTCATGCAAAGTGAGTCACCAACCAATGGAGATTTTGATCAATATGACAACAGCAGCCCAATTGATGAGCTGGAAGGATTTTGGATGGACTTGTCTCTTGCAACGACATGTTCGAAGGTATACCATTGACTCTTCTTATTCCAATTATCTCGTGATCTCTGCTTTGGTTGTTTGTTAGATCAAAATAGAACATGCAGTTTCTATGATGGTATGATACCTCACTGCATAGATCCCTTAATTGCCTGATGATTATTTCTGGAAGGTTTTATAACAGTTTTCATGTGCACTTGTGTAAGTTGTTCTCACTTTATAAAACCCATACAAGTAATTGTTACTGCACAGGTCTTTATTTGAGTATCATTCTGATGTTTGCTCAATTGTCAACAAAAAGTTCTGATTGCTCTATTTCACTTTCCAATTCCTTGACATCCAGAACACACAAATTTTAATTCTTTAGTCTTTAGTCTTTAGTCTTTACCATCACCCTAGAACAGAGTTTCTTTAAAAAAAAAACAATGCTCCTTCTACATTTGCTTTCTCTATGGTTTAGCACTGGTTGATTCTTGTTTACAACTAAGTTTTTTTTAGCGATGCTCCTCAATGTTAGCTTATTTTACAGTTTGTAATTACTTGCTTCTTGTTGGGATGCTCACTAACATAGTTTACTTCACCAGGCCATTGGAAGCGATCATAGCATTGTCCAATCAGAGAATTCTTGCGAACAAGTGGAGGATGACTGCCATCATGATTTTCTGATGAAAGCTGATTTGGGCATTGTCTGCTGTGTTTGTGGTCTGATCCAGCAACACATCGAAAATATTTTTGAGTACTCAACTCAACACAGTCTTTCAGTTTAAGCAAGATGGGATAGACTAATCAAAAATATTTTTGAGTACCAGAGGAAAAAGGTATAAAGTTTCTGATCCATATTACTTTACTATAATTAATTACTGAAAAAACAATATTATGACACTTCCAAAAATCACTTCATAGTAGCACACAACACCATTTATGATCGCAACATCAACTAGTTATACTTTGCCTGCGGTCCTGTAATCACCTCATTGCTGACTAATGCTGAATGCAACTTTTTCTTCAGCAGCTATTACATTCTTAGTAATCACCTCATTTTTTCATTCTTAAACTAAATAACTCTTTGCCCAGCCCCCTTATCCAAACATGCAATCTAAAAGGAACATCCCATTCCTTCTATATTCTTCTTTTTTGTTTGGAAACATTTCTCATTATCTCTTGCATGCATCAGCAGAGGCAATTATACAGAGCACGGCCCTCAGAACACAGAAATTCTAGTGATGCGGACGCAATTGACAATAATTTAGGCGCTATTCTTGAAGTGGTCCCTGATGCACTATCTATCCACCCTCAACACGCACAACAGATGAAACCTCACCAAGTGAAAGGTTTCAATTTCTTGGTCATGGACTTGGCAGATGAGAACAATCCTGGTGATTGTATTCTAGCACATGCACCAGGTTCTGGGAAGACTTTTCTGATAATTAGTTCTGTCCACAGCTTCCTAGCCAATACCCTGCTGGAAGGCCATTGATTATTCTTCTGAAGGGAATTCTACCAACATGGAGAACCGAATTTCTTCGTTGGAAAGTTGATGATATTCCTTTGTATGACTTCTACTCCTCCAAAGCTGATAAACGGTCTGAACAACTCATAGTTTTGAACTTGTGGGAAGACAGCAGAAGCATCCTGTTGCTGGGCTATCAGCAATTTGCATGCATAGTTTCTGATCACACTTCTAATACAGAAGCCATCATGTGCCAGGAGAGGTTACTGAAGGTCCCAAGCCTTGTCATTCTAGATGAAAGACACACTCCAAGAAATAAGGACACAGACTTGCTCACTTCACTTGAAAATATCCAAACTCCTCGAAAAGTAGTCCTCTCAGGAACCTCGTTCCAGAACCATGTGAGGGAGGTCTTCAACATTTTGAAATTTGTCCGTCCCAAATTCTTGAAGATGGACAAATCTCGTGCGATAGTGAAGTGCATACTTAGCAAGGTGGACTTGTTGGGGAAGAGTGCACAATCAAAGAATATCTCAGACAAGGACTTCTTTGATTTGGTTCAAGAACACCTTCAAAAAGATGGAAATGACAAGATGAGAGTGATGATTATACAAAATCTTTGTGAGCTAACTGCAGATGTGCTTCACTATTACCAAGGCAAGCTTTTGGAGGAGCTGCCTGGACTTGTGGACTTCACAGTTTTTCTCAATTTGAGTAGCAAACAAGAAGAAATCATTAAGGGCTTGGATGGAACAAATAAGTTTGTGAAACGCTCGAAATGCAATGCTGTTTCTCTTCATCCATGCTTGAAGAAAGGCAATAAAGCTGATGGAAATTTCACCAATAGGAAGATTAGTTCCATCATATGTGGAATCGATATCAACAATGGGGTGAAGGCCAAGTTTATACACAATCTGTTGTCTCTTTCAGAAACTGCAGGAGAGAAGGTGCTCGTGTTCAACCAGTATGTATGTTCTCTGCTTTTCTTGCTGGTCACTAGAATGAAAGGATGGAAACCAGAGGTACACACTTTCAAGGTTACTGGTGGCTCAACTCAAGATCAGCGAGAGCAAGCAGTACAGAGATTCAACAACTCGCCAGATGCTAAAGTCTTCTTCGGCTCCATCAAGGCATGTGGCGAGGGCATCTCCCTTGTTGGTGCATCTATTTTAGTAATGTTGGATATCCATGAGAACCCTTCTGTGATGCGTCAGGCAATTGGTCGTGCATTTAGGCCAGGGCAGACAAAAATGGTGTATTGTTACCACCTTGTTGCTTGTCACTACCGATTCGCCTGAGGAGGAGGATCACCACACTGCCTTCAAGAAAGAACTAGTGTCAAAGCAGTGGTTCGAGTGGAATGAACTCTGCAGCAGTGGTGATTTTGAGCTCGCAACGGTGGATGTTTCAGACAGCAACGATAGGTTCCTTGAAAGTCCTGCATTGCAACAAGACATCAAAGCCCTTCAAAAGGTATTTCACAATGATTAGTTTGACTGACAGTCTGCTTAATTAAACTTTTTTATCTTCTAGGTGTTGATACACTGACGAGTTCGTCATCCTTTCATTTGTTTTTAGGTGAATGCAGTCGTTGAATGCTGACCAGTGACCATAGTACAGCTGACTGGTCTAAGTGCCGGAGATTGGTAGCACATGTGACGAAGAACTAGGGGAGGAACTGAACTACCTGAGCAAGTTTTCTGTGATTTTTTGCAGTGTTTGGCAGATGGTATGCGGTATGTTAAGACGAATATAATGCAAAATGGGTAGGCTACAAATGGCTATCAACTGTAAGAATTAGATGCTTTTGATTAACCTTTAGCATTATAAGTTCCTGGACATAATTAGATTCTCTTGTATTCAATTGTTTTGTACCGCCGGTTAATGATGTATGACCATTAAAATTACTATTGCACTCATGCTTTTTTCTAAGGTTCTTCTGAAATTCTCTTAGGGCTCCTAGGATTTTCATGGGAATTTTCAACCTTACCAGCTTTTCTTTTTCTCTCACTTATTAAAGCAGAGCGGACAACCCGAGATCAAGTGAACAAGTGGACGAACATTTGCCCTAGGTTGACTCGACAATCCGAGTTCTATTTCGTTGCGACAAAAACATAATGATATCAATGAACGCTTCGCACGATTCGCGGCACTGCATGGAAATCAGTTGTCTATTGATTTGTTGCGAAACGTCAAAATAGCTACAATACTTAGCAACCAACCCTATCTCATCGCCATGATCACTTCATTTTCCCTCACCTCTCCTTGGTAATCTGAGAAAGAAACCCAACCACCATTGTTTTCTCCTCGAGCTCCCTCTGTTCACCTACTGTTCTCTCTCATCCACTACTCTAGAAGTACATCGAAGATCATAGTTGATACCATCGTGTCCCCATGGTTTCATTTCTTACCGTGGGGAGCTCCGTCGGTTGCCAGAGCCATATAACCTTTTGGTTTTAGTCTAATCGTTAAAAGCTATTTTAATAAAAATTATAGTTTTAAAAATTGGTTCCTTGTACCTAAGTTTTAAGTTCTAGTATCAAAGATATCAATTAAATCTCTCTCTATGACCCTAAAATATTTCAATCCAAAGTAAATCTCAAGATTCAAATTGAGGCTTTGAGTTTTGAAATTCAAATATATCTAGAATCTCATCCAAAGCCCTTTAAAACTTCCATTCTCTTTTCTCTCCTTTCCCCTTCTCCCAAAAGTAGGCCATGGGCCCAAGCTTTCTCCGCATGTGGCCCACGACCCAGCTCGCCACCCACTCTTGCTTGCATCCGTTCTGTCGCCACCACGCGCATGCCCATTGCCTACCACGCCTTGTGGGCCCCGCTCACCAATTACTCCACTATGCCGCGCATGACCACGCCCGCACGCTCATCCCCTTCCCTCATCACACCAGCGCGTGCGCAAAATACTAAACTGCTAGTCAACGCGCCAACACCTATTTTCGTGCTCCTTGACCCTATCTCACGCATGGTGCGCTGCCACCATGGCCCCACTGCTCCAGTGTGCCACATCGTCACTACAAATCTCGCTAGGTGCCCCCCTCCATATGCGGTCACTTCATCTCACCATGCCGTACCGTCCGACTGAAGCACCATGACGCACAGCGCCGCACCACTCTAAGTTTGGCCCTACATCATGAATCTCATTGTCGACCACCCAAATCTGCGTCGTGCCACACCTCTACTGCCACCTGACTTCACACCCTTGCATCCTATCGCGTCATCAGGCCCATGCCCCTATCGCCACGTTCTCTTGTTGTTGCTTAGTCACTAGCCCTATGCTCAATCATCAGTCCCGCCTCACATCCGCAACCTCGCCAGCTCCGTCTTGCTATCATCGCTAGGCAGGCCCTCAAGGCCATGCCACCCAACCTTCTGCGTCGCCTATAAATACCCTACCCTCACCATTTTTAAAACCTCACCATGCCACCGCCATCTTCTTATCCCAAACCAAGGTCGTCATCGCACCTAGCTCGTTAACCCCTGCGCGTGTGCGCTACCGCCTTCTCTGGTCGTCGGACCACTGCCGCCCTCTGGTTCTTCTTTTGTAGCCCCTTCTACCACCCCTCCTTGGCTAGTCGACCCCATCGGTGCTATGCCTCTGTCCTATGCAAGAGAGGGCAGAGCAGAGAGGAAGAAACAACAAGAAAGAAGAAGGGAGGAAGGAGGAATTCCTCCCCGATGGCACTGATATGTGGGTCCTACCTTGACCAATGAGGTGACTCCACGTGCCCTTCCTCTCTTTTCTCCTGACATGTGGACCAGCCCCCATCTCTCTCCCTCCTACTAACATGTGGGGTCCCACTTAATACTAGATTTGGCCACTAGCCAAGGTCCATTCTAGCCCACCAACTTTCTATGGTCCACTTTATCTCCCCAAACATCTTCCTCTCTCAAAACTAACATGTGGGCCCTCTCCTGAAATAATCTTTTCCTAACATGTGGGTCCTACTCTAGGGAATATTCCTAGAGAATTTATAGTGATTTATTCTTTTTCAAAAATTCCAAAAAATTAAATAGTCCTCCAAAATTCATATCTTTTTAACCGTAACTCTAATCGACTCTGTTCAACTTTTGGTATGGCTCTCTTTCATGTTTTCGTAGCAGTGTTCTAGAATTTCATCGGATGCAAAGATCATGAAGATTTAATGGCCATCGTCATTAAGGCAATTCACTCTTGATCATATTGCTCCTAATTTATAGAATATGATTGTTTGCAGAGTTACATGCTTAGCATACACAATTAAATTGATTAGCCTCGGTTTATACATAACCAACAGACCAACCTTGCATTACCTTCCATATGTTGTTATTAAATTCTATCCTTATAACTTTACCATAATGGTGTTTTGAAATCCTCGCTCTTTGAGTGGGAATACTACTACCCCATATTACAATGTAGTTTATCAATATGAAAAAGTTGGGTTGTGAAACCTTTGTAAAAACCCAACTCATGGAGTTTGTGGGTTTGAAAAGAGAAAAAATTTGCGAAAACTCGCGACGCAGAATCTTTCCTGTATGGCTTGGTTTTACAATCGCATATAAAGACCAATTTTTTAGAAAATTATACATACGAGTATTTATATCAATAGTTGTGGAACGTTAGGATAAGGAGACATATCATGAATCTTTACTACACAGGATGGGTGTTATTCTACCCTCCGTAAGCGATTGGTTAGGAGTAGGAGATATCCTCAATGTGTCCTGAGTAGTTGAAGATATGAGACTTGTTTAATACTCAGTTTTGAGAAATTTGACCTAACTATGTGACATAGGATATTCATGGGTTAGTTTTAAAAATCCCTTATGATGAACTTTCAGTGTCGATAGTTATTCAGTATCATTTTCGTGTTGTGTGGATAAAGCGTACAAACTTTATAGAGATTCAACTATTCAAATAGGTGTGCTCATGGTTAAGGGTGAATGTAAGGTGATTCTTTTAGCGTAAATTTGTTTACTATGTTTTATGAAAAATGTTTGTGGGGATGAGAACCATTAATAAAGTCGGTCTTGGCGATTGATGAATGAACTTAATGGTTGGGAACCGATTTGTGTGACCTGAGATATCGTATCATAGAGTAGGTTTCCTAAGAGGGAGTGAAAACTAAAGCTTTGGTGGCTTAGAGAAGGTGCCGCATGTCTCAAGATCTGTCTGCATGTATGCCTGGTCTACCGAGAGCCAAGAAACTACCCAAAGTTCCTACTCCTTTCCACCTACCGTAGGTGCATAGAGTGGGCTAAGCCCACCACGCCAATGTGCCCGTCTCTCCTTACTCTCAGTTCACGGTGGATCAAAGACCCAACACGGTCTCAGTACGACTGACGCCTGTGCCTTATCTATCAACCCTTTTAAAGGAATATTTCTAAGAATATTCTTCTATAATTTTCAATAACCTATTTAATTCTAGAAAAAATAATTTAAACTTAAGAAATTCATATCTTTTTTTACCCATAACTCTAGTTAACTCCATTTTGCTTTTATTCTTTAAAAAAAATGAGATCCAATGGTACTAATATTTATTTAGTGTTTTATTGTCTTTTTAGGGTTTTATTTGGATTTCTTTCGTTTTGCATGTAGTTTGCCGACAGAAAATTTTTGAACGTCGATTCTGAAGAATTTCTTGTTAACTAAGAGCAAGGCAAGTCACTATTTCGATTATATTAATCCTAGTTTATAAAATAAATTATTTACCAAGTGCATAAATAGTCACGTAAAAGCCACTGATTTCAATCGATATGTCTGGTCGACCTATTTGCTACATTATATCCTTTTCTTTAAAAATTGACTGTCTAAACTTTTGTGAGCCATGTTTTATTACTAAAACTTGTAATATTAGTGCTAACACCTTTAGTATTTCTAACATTGATAATTAATAATATGTTTTTCATGAATAATGTGATGTTTGGATGTGATAAATTGATCGTGTTGGAAAAATAGGTTGTAATCTATTTTAAAAACCTTTTATTTTATGTTGATGGTTTGCGAAATAAAAGTGGTTGTTAAAAAAATAGTGGTGCTAAGTGGTCGCATGTATGGCGAGGCTTTGTATTCACATAAGGGCCGATTTATTAGAGAACTATATTAAGCATAGTACAATATAACCACATGGTTGGTATGAGAATTCTCTAGCTAAGTAAATAGCAAGGTTATGATCGCTTGTTTATCAGGAATTGTGGAATCACCGAAATAGCCATGAGAAGTGGTGCTCGCGAGATCCTCAATACACAAAATATGTGACTTGCTTGGTATTTAGTTTGGGACCCTTCTGGGCGGTAAATAGTTATTCTAGTTTTGCTTTGAAAATGCTTTGTAACAAGTCTTCACTATTGACGGATAGCTAAAGTGCATTGCGGTATGTGGATAAAGCGTGTACCTTTTTGCAGATGTTTTGGTCAAATTCTTAAATAGTTGTGCCCACTGTTATGGACAAATATAAAGTGGTTCTTCTCGTATAGATTTATTTATAAATGGTTGTGAAGTAAAGTTATGATATGGGAACCGTTAATAGAGCTAGCTTGCGTGGCTAAGACTGATCTGTGTGGTAAGGAACAAATTGTAGTCTAAAAAATCAAATGGCTTCATAGCGAGTGGATAAAATGATAATCCTACATTTAAGAGGACAACTAATGATGGTAATGTAAATAAAGTAAATTGAATTTTGATATTACAGTTTATGGGTTGCATAATGGCAAACGGCTATGGAGTAATTAATGAGGTGGGTTATAGTCATATGAATGTTGTTGATAATAGTTTGGGTAGAGGCCTATTATTTTGGAAAAGTGAAAAAAAAATAATAAATAGGTAACAGGGTGAAAACTATTGATAGACTGTAAGCTCTAAAAGTCTTACACAGCGACTTGCGGGTTATGTTAGTGCGTGGGTCTGTTATAAATAATAAATTACTCTAAATAGAGTGGCCATATATGGCCACTCTTGCTTTAGATTAAGGCTAAAGTATAAATATACACATAGATGTTTTAAATATATAAAATAATAAATAAAGTTATGAAATAAATCTAGCCAAGCTTATACATATTTATATTTATTATGGTTTGCTGAGTATGTATATACTCAAACTTATTTTTTTTCAAAAGTTTCTGAGAAGCGAGGACGATGCATAGGGTTTTATTGTAGTTTAGGTGCTAGCATTTTACGCTATAGTCTCTGATTGATATGTCAGTTGTCTTCTCGGTATTATTACGAAGATATAGTATATATTTATTATTTATTATTATTATTATTTATAATAATATATTTTTGTTATCGTGAGTTTTTATTAGAGATGGTTCACATTCTTTTTAAAATATCACTATTGGTCGTACCAGCACACGGCACCACACAAAAATACCAATCTTTACAAGCCGCAAGCTACAGCCCCGTCTCATATACAGTTTTACAATTACACCCCTCACCCTACTCCACTTAATTACCCAACACACCAGTGTACGTGTATATGGATGTATAGTCGTATACCCTCGCAGGCGGCCGGCCGGCCCAGGCTTCTGACGCCGTCTGCGTTATTTCCTCTGTGCCGTCGCCACCGCTGCATTGTGTGCCGTGCTTGATCACGCCACAAAATCGTGCCGCAGCTGCGATGGCCCGAACCGCTGCCGGTCGTCGGAGCCGCCGTTCATGTACTCGAAGTCGCCGGCGCTGCCGTAGAGCAGGCCCTGCTGCTCGGCCGGCATGGGGCCTGCGTTGTTGCAGTGCTGAAGGCCCAGCGTCAGGGACACGCTGCCGCTGTCGTAGCCACCGAGGTCGGCCATGTCGCCGTAAGAGACGAACCTCGCGTCGCCGCCGGGGTGGTGGTGCGCCTGCAGCGCGTCATGCAGTAGCAGGCTAGTGCTGTCGCCCCCGGCGCGCGGCTGCACGTGGTGGTTCAGGTTGAGGCTGGTGGCGTACGTGCCCATGGTGCCGTCGAGGCAGCTGGACAGACCAACGCCGATGCTGTCCATGCCGCCCATCGCCTCCGACTTGAACGAGTTGAGCTGGCCCGCGCTGTGCTTTCCCGCGGTGGCGCTCGACGGGCTTTGGAACTCGTCGCGGTCCTCCGACGATATCGCCTCGTCCTTACCCTTGCCGGCGTTCTCCGACGACGAGTTGGAGTCCATCTCCGCGCCGAACTCCTCCTTGTACATCTCCTCGATCATTGGCTTCCACAGGCGAACGCGCGCGTTGATGAACCAGTTCGATACCTACGTAAAAAAACATGGACTGCTCTTCTTGAATCAGCTTGCATGAGAGCGCGCATGGCGTCGAGTTCATGGAGCTCACTCTCACCTGGCCCCTGGACAAGCCGGTCTGCCTCGCAAGCATCAGCTTCTCGGAATCTTTCGGATACCTGCAGCAGCGGGTCGGAGTAGAATGAGATCGACCGACATGGACGACGGTGAGGTGGTGCAGTAGTGCAGGTGGTTCTTACGGGTGGAGGAAGTGCTCGAAGAGCCAGGCGCGGAGGACGGAGACGGCGGACTCCGGCAAGCCGCGCTGCGGGCGCCAGGCGTGCTGCGGCTGCTGCATCATGCCGAACTGCTGCAAGGCGCGCTGATGCCGCAGCTGCTGGTCGATGTAGCGCAGCCGGGAAAGTCCGCCGCCCTGCGCCGACGTGTCCTGCTCGCCGAGGCTCCGCCGCGCCGACTGCACCTGCGACCCGATCGCGTCCCGCAGCGACCGGAAGTGGCGGGAGATCGTCTGAAGCGCCAGCGACGTGTACGGCTTCGCTGCGCTGGCGCCGACAACTGCGTCGAACGACGACATGACGATCTCCATCTGGTGGTGGTAGTGCCTGTACCTCCGATCAACCTGCCGCGCCAAAACGCAACAACCTACATTGACGCCAAGTTCTAGGGTCTCACATGGCCATCAAATTCGGGATAGAGATGCATTACCTGATCGAGCATGGCCATGAGCGCGGTGACCTTGTTCTGGAGATCCTGCCTCTCCGACGGCGAGAGCTCGGGAGCAGAATTGCTCTCCTGCTCCTGCTGCGGGTTCGAGCCGGCCTTGTCGTCGCTCTTGTCGACGGCGTCGGCCTTGCACTCGCCGGAATCCTTGCCCTGGTTCTTGTGTCCCTTCCGCTTGATCGCGTCGCGGACATTGACTACCTCGTCGAGCAGCTCGCGCGCCGCCCTCAGAAACCTCGAATTCTGCACGTAGATGCTGTTCTGCGCGCTCCTGCCCGCCATCGGCGACTGGCCGCTCGGGCTGAGCAGCGAGGCAGCCGCCACGCCCGCCGACCTGTACTGGTAGAGAGACACCGGCACCTGCGTGCCGAGACTAAGCGACAGCCCGCCCTGGTGGCGCTGCGCCGCCGCACCGTTCGCCATGAGCAGCTGTGTCTGAAGGCCGCCCATCTCGCCGCCGTCCGTCGTCGGCGCTTCCCTCGTGCCGATGAATACCGCCGCCTCGTCCCCGCCGCCGTGCGCCATGTGACTCTGCGACACGATGGTTGCCGGGAGCGGGATCAGACCGCCAGCCGATGAGTCCGAGTAAGGGTTAGACGACGAAGGTGGGTAGTGGTGGAACGACATATCGTTGCCGCCGCCGGCGACGGCGGTGAGATCTCTCTGATTGGTGGAAGTGGGGAAGAATGTGGCCATCGTCTTCAGAAGCAGAAGAAGAGACAGACTGATGAATCATCACGAAGATGACGAGACAAAGTGGTTAACTCTGTCATCACACCAGGGTATTATCAAACCCTGATGAAAGATTCAATCTTTGGCTTCAACTGCTAACTGGATGCAAAAGGGGAAAATCTGAATGAGTATTCAAAACTACAGCTTTCAGGCAGTAAATTCAAAGCATTGTAATCTGATTTTAGGTGTCAGACTAACATCATACATAATTGATGCTTTAAACATTCGTGCTCGAGTCAGATGTTTCAGAGAAAACCACATAAGATTTAATAGGGGTAAAACCTCGTGCATGCGGCATGGTGTACTGAATCAGTCAGAAACGTGACGATGAGTTCAGCAGTAAACAGTAACCACAAATTCAGACAGAAAGTACAAACGAAGTTCAGAATTCCTAGTACAGGGGGAGTAAAGCTATCATAAGTTCACAAATGGAGTAATTTCGATTCTTGAAAGATAAAAAAAAACTGAAATATGTCAGGAAGACGATGAAGTGAATCCAACATAGCTCAACTGCTCATCTCAGCTGTCTACCTTGGACAGTAAGCTTCAGATTTGCTGCACTTTCTGCAATACGGTTCCCAAGGCTTTCACAGTACCTGCAATTTGATGAATTCAGCATCTAATGCGAACAAAATAGCAGTCCAAACCAGTACTTACGAAATAATGAAAAGGAAAAAATGATATATTAATTTCTCTGCAAGTTACACGAATAAACACATCCAGAACTAGTTGGTTCCAGAGAAATTCAGCTCAATTTCAACAAAAACTCACCGCTGCTTGAGGAATTCAGAAACGAAACCAAGCAAGAATCAACGCATCAAGAAGCAATCTTTTCAGTTGGTGCACCCACCAACCACAAGGAACTATCAAGAAACGGAAAGCTCAACAAGCAAGAAGGCAGAAGCCAATACCAAGAATTCATATGAACATCAATTAAGCTAAAAAGATATTTCTTTTTGGTTTTCTCAGATCAAACAGAAACCGCTTCTTTCAAAGAACAACGTTAGCTTGATAGGATAAGGCTATATACCTCTGCAGAAATTGAATTTCAGACCAAGCAAGGGCTAGAACAAGACAGTTCATGGAGTATGACAGAAACCACCCGGAACGGAGACAGAGATGATCCCAAGGATTCTAAAAAGAATTTGCAACAAGAGAGAAGATTAGAATAATAAGAACTAACACTGCATCTACTCAATATTTTTTCTTCTCTTTTGGTTTCACTCTCTAGGCTAGAGTGGTTCTAACTCCTCACTCTTTCCTTGAGCAATAATATACGGCTGCCACCAATAAGAGGCTGCCTAACACTATCCCCCTACAAATCCTAAAGAAACCCCACCACCATTTGTCTGTTTCCTTTCGATTATTCTTCTCTATCTCTTTCTCCTCTCTCATTTTCTCACTTCGGTTTCAACTCGTGGATTCACTGTAATTTTCATCAGCTGTAGCAGTCGACCACGCAGCAGGAAATTGAACGGCCGAGATTGAGTCAGTGCAACTGTCATTCAATCTCAGTCATCCGTACTATGATTGATAGGTCGCATGAACTTGCCATTTTGTTTGTAGTTTGTACATGGAACTAGCCGCAATTTCGTATGGATGCTTTCACTTTCAATTTTTTTCACTCAACAATCAAGTAGCAATTTTCCAATTTTATTAACTCATTCATATACTGTTAGTGGCACAAAAGGAGTCAGTCTAAAAGCTCTCAATTTTACTCTTCTTGAGTCGTCCTTACAGTTATTTCATACACTGTCAGTACTTGTTGAGCAGTTCAGTTAGTTCACTCTCTGCACTCAAAAGTAGGTGCATTTCAGTTATTACTTTGCTTGGTATGTTTTTACCTGAATTCCATCCCAGCTTGACATTTTTAGGTGGTTCTTGATTGCTAGGAGGCCGGTTCACTCGGAGTCGGTGATGGCATCTGTTAAGATGTATTAGTCTGCTGACAACCAGTTGGTAGACCTAAACCCTCTTTCCCTTCTGAACCTCCCAATCTCCCAACTGATCATGAGATGCTCCTCAGCAATTGCATAGGGGAAGGATGCAGACATCTCACAGAACGAACTGCAATAACTATGGAAAATGCACTGCATACATTTGCATGCCCAAATGTCCTCCTTTTCATTTCTAGTTAAAAATGCACGGGAGGCCCTCAAGACCACATAACTAATGCTAACTTTATTTCAGTTTGGTGGCACACACTTGCTTTAGAAATTGGGCATGTGGTAGTGATGTGCAAGGACAAGTGTCTTAATGGTCCCCTCCAATAATGAATTTGACCTCCCAACTCCTTTCCTTTGCTTTGTGGATTGTCTCGCTGACATGCGGGCCAACTTCCAAGAGACGGGATTCAGCAAAAAAAAATCTGATAAATAGTCGAGTATAATTGATAAGAAATGCATATATGGCTATCTCTGTTCCTTAGCTAAAACTGTTAAATAATAAAGTGTTTGTCTCAAAATTGTGATTCTTCATAGTTTTCAGTGAGTGCATCCAAGGCATATGGCTGTCAGAAAATCCTAAATAATTTAGGAGTAGGTTCCATTTCATCATTAGGTTTCGTCAGACTATTACAAACCATTGTGAATGTCATTAGCATGTCTTTATTATCAAGAAACACAGGTCACATCTCATTTATTTTTTACACAGTATCTGATTGTGTTACCTAGAAGTCTTGTTACTGTACAAGGAAACTAAATGCTCTTCAATGGACTACAACTCTATTCAATGACATGATAGGCGTCTTCATAGGTTTGGGTGAATTTAACTTGACATTTGGAATTATTTGGTTTTAATCATTTGCATCTACATGCAGGTGTTATGCAAGACAGAGAGTAGTACTCCATTTTAGAGGGACATGCCATAATAATTAGAAATGTGTAGTTCACAATCCTTACTTTTCAAGAAACACAGGTCATATTACCTTTAGTTATAGACATCCCATCAGATTGAATCACCCACATCTAACAGATACTAGCATGTCCATTCCTGCTAAGAAAAAAAGGACTGAAGAAGTTTCAGACTCATTCAGACCGTCCTGTGCCACCCAACGCAATTGCATCAGGCTCCTTATGTACGTTTCTGTGATTACACTCAGTTTGTCCTCTTTGCTTTTCTTAATCAAGATGACCTCAATTCTGTTAGATCGTCACTGGAATTAGATGGTTGGGATTATCTTCACCGTGTCGATACGCGATTCGCCAATCTCTTCTGCTGTACTGCTAGAAACGGTGTGGGGGCCAACAGAAGTTTCTGATGACTTTTCATTTGAGAGATACTGTAGGATAATAGAGAGTAAACGTCTGGTACTTTCGGAGACTGTTCAAGACCAGTCCATAGAAGAGATTTCTGTTCAAGGCAATTGACAAGAGCCTGAATGTGTCCAATCATGGGTTGCATGCACCCGGTCACGGACGCCCTCGAGGATCTGTCGATCTTCAAGCTTGAGGCTTGGACGGCGAATTCCAACTCCATCGGCAAAGAAGCCACTCTCCAGATCGAGGAACGCGAGCCGCAGCCCGAGGATGCGGATGACCCAATCTTTGGGCATCTTCCACTGCTTCTGCGCGAGAAGAAGGTATTGTGCTATCGTGTTCTCATTCACGTCGTGAAGATCGAGGACTGCAACGATGAGTCGTCAGAGGAGGAAGGCTCTTTCCCCTCCAATGATGGCGATATCGGGCATGGTGGCAGGCCGGAGATGCCTCCCTCCAGGGACTCTGGCGGCGTTGGGCCGAAAAGTTATCACTTTGGCTACAGCCACGGCCATCGTGACGGTTCTAGACCGTCAGGGGGCTACACTGCTACAATGGTCGCTCCAGTGAGAACGTGAATGGCACCGTTTTATAAGTTGATAGGCCAGGAGCAAATGCACTGCCTCCGTGCGTGTCACCAGAGCGAAGATCTTGTCATAGTCGACGCCGTGGCGCTGTATAACCCTTAAAGATAGACCACACCTTGTACCACACCACAGCGCCGCACTCGTCCTTCTTAATTTTGTACACCCATTTAAACCCAATGACGCAATAGCTAGGAGGGAGCTCAGTGAGTGTCCAAGTACCATTGACCTCAATCACCTGCAACTCCTCTTGCTTTGTGTCAACATGGGTCTCGCTCCATCTAGGCTAGAGACGAGGGCTCCTCCGTACTCACTGTGAGGAGCTAGCCGTCGCCTAGATCACGCATAGCGTACCATGGCAAGGACGTAGGGCCAATAATGTTGTACACAGTTCTGAACCACAGCGGCACACCATCATCGTGGTTAGTATCCAGTATGCCGTCGATCTCCATCAACGGTCAGGCATACTGTATTGCCGATGTTGAGGTAGGTGACGACATCATAGCACCTGCTGTCGTAGGCGTGGCTGGAGACAATGCAAGGAACACCGCTAGGGAGGCCGTTGGTGAAGGAGAAGCCGAATAAGTGTCCACTAGCCTGCCATTGTTAGGTGTGGCTGTATACTCGATGTGAAGATGTCGTCACCACATCTTGCCTTAATGTCGTGCTCAACTTCGCCAAACTATTCCCATTGATTGACCTCGTCGAAGATCATGTCCCATGTCACATGGTCATGTTTTGTGACCAGATCGTATGCCTGGTACGCCTTGGAGCCCCGCTAGTAGCCAACAAAGATCATCTTACAGTCACGGTCCTCTAGCTTCTTTAAGTATGGGGTTGTATTCTTAACATAGACGAGGCGGCCGACTGTCCATAGATGATGAACCAGTGACTTCTTCTCGTACCATGCCTTAAATGGCATCATGCCCTCCACCCCTTCATCCCTACTCAGTTCAGCAGGTACATAGCAGTGTTCACCACCTTTCCCTACAACCAGCCCGGCAGCCCCTTTGCCTTGAGCAGTCTACGCATGGTGCCGACCACCATGCCATTCTAGTGCTGGATGACACCATTTTGTTGCACGGCGCTGTCGGCTGTCACTAGACACCATCAGCCGCACGGTACTCCATGAACTCCGTCGAGGTGAACTCTCCGTCACTATCCGTGCGAAGTGCCACCAGTGTCCACGTGGACTCCTCCTCCATGCGCGGCTGGAACTCCTTGATGGCCGCAGCTGCACGATCCAGTAACCCACATGTACATGGTCGTAAACTAGTAGTAGGAAGTAGGCGTTCCCGCATGGTGTCATCAATGCCACAGGACCATAGAGATCCCCATGTACCAGCTTGAGCTCGCGCTTAGCTCGCCACTAAGCCTGGTCTAGGAACGGTGTCCTTTTCTGCTTGCCGGCAAGGCACGCCTCGCACAGTTTATCCACCTGCTCGATAGCAGGCAAACCACGAACCACTCCATCAGATGCCATTCTACGAAATGCCGACATGTTGATGTGGCCGATCCTGGAATGCCAGCGCCAGGCACTTTCCTCGCCGTGCTTCACCAAGCAGACCGGCCGTGCATTGTTAATGCTGAGCACATACAGCCGATCTGCCGCACGCGCTACCCTCACTAGAAGTCACCTGTCGGGCTCGCGAATCCGCATCACGCTGGACCTGATGTGGATGTCGTACTTGTCCTCGTCAAGTTGTCCAACGCTCACGATGTTTGTCATGGGTTGGGGAATGTAGTGGACGCCCGCGAATGAGCGCCGCTTGTCGTTCCTACAAGCAAACCATACGGTCCCGTAGCCCTCGATCCACGCGATGGAGTCGTCGCCGAACCGCACGGTGCCGCGGACGTGGGTGCTCAACTCGGTGAACGTGGCGTGAGATCCGTCATGTGGTTCGTCGCCCCCATGTCGAGGATCCATGGCTTGGCGTCGCGATCCTCCTCCGCCGCCCCGAGCTGGACGAAGACCTTCTCCTCCTGGAGTCGTACCAAGACGCGGGGCGGCACCTCCCTGGCGGTGCGCGCACAGACCAGGGCCGGCGCCTTTCCGCCGTCGCACGCGAAGTCTGGGGTCGCGCATGGAACCGCCTCATCCCGAGCGCATGCACACATTGGCTGGGTGGATACGGCCGGGGTGGCCGCTTGCGCGGGTTGAGGCCGGACGGGAGGCGCCTCGATCGCAGGCGGGGAGGGGAGACTCGTGTGCGGCGGTGGTGTGGGGACTCGGGGAATACTCGCCCGGACCACCAACAATGATGCCTCCTCCTGGGGCACATGGGCATGTCTCTCTTCCCCTTCGACCTGCAGTCACGGGCCCAGTGCCCATATTTCCCACAGTTCCGGCACCGGTCCGAAACCTTTGGCCTAGAGGAGGACGACGCCGTGTTTGCCTCTCCCAAGCGCCCATGGCCGCGCCCGCGGCCTCTGCCACAACACGCCGGGTTTCTGCCCATGCTGCCAGTGGCCTAGTTCTCCGCCTCCCGCTTCTTCCTCCGTGCTACATCGTTGGCGGCGGTGGCTCGAACGCATCCTCGGCGTCCTTCAGATGTCCCGCAGATCGGTGATAGTGAGCGTCGAAGTGTCGAGCAGCGTCCGGATAGCCAGCACAATCTTCTTGAAGCGCGACGGCACGCTGCGGAGCATCTTCTCCACCACCTTGGTCTCCTCCACGACTTCGCCGAGCGTTGCGATAGTGGCACCATGCTGTTCGGACGGAGCGTGTAGACCTCCACGGTCTCTCCATCCTTGAACATCACCAAGTCAAATTCCCGCCGCAGCTGTTGGGCGGTGTTCTTCCTCACGCGGCCGTCGCCAACGCGCAAGGTGGCGATGGTGTCCCACGCCTCCTTCGCTGACTCCTTGTCAGTGATCAAGGACACCCATCTCCGGTGGCACGGCGCTGTAGAGAGCATCGAGCGCCATCATGTCCTCCTAGGGGTCGGTGTCGCCCTTGTCGACGGCGGTCCAGAGCGCCCGAGCCTTGAGTTTCACCTTCATGAGGAGAACACAATCAGAGTAGTTGTTCTTGGTGAGGGTGGGGTAGCTAGTCCTGTCACCCATCTCACGCGCCACCCTCTGAATCACAACGCCATCCTTGGTGCCGCTCGTCTCGTCGCCCTTGCCGGCAGCCGTCGCCGGCGGTGGTGATGGACTCGTCATCAACCCGTAGTCGATCGCGCGGTCACGATTCCAACAGCGAAACCTCACCGTGATAGAGCCCCGGCCCGCAACCGGCTTTGATGCCACGTGTTAGAGTTCGCCTGAGAAACGGCGTTGTGCACGTCACCGACGAGCTCCAGTAGTCACACACAAACACTCACGCGATACTCCCTTGAACGTAGAGACACAGTCTTGTTTTGTGCTGTAACCAATAGCCTTTTCCTTTTGGGTTCTATTCCCGTTAAAAACAAAAGATTACATCCACTAAACTAGCCACGACGGGCTGACATTCGCGCCACACCCTCCATGCGATGGGTGTCATCCCAAACGTCGGAGAATGTGGTGCGGACGACGCGCTCCCATGCAGACTAGTGCACGTCGGAGCTCAATATGCGCACAGCCTGAAGACCCAGCCATGCACAACTGAATGCAGAAACAAAAAACTAGAAACAAAACCGTGCTGCCTAGGGGCCCATGTCAGGTATCTGCGCTAGCCTTCCAAAAGCCTGGCTGGAAAGGAAGCCCTCTGCCCTACCCGGTTCTCCTTTCACTCAACCGAACTGTCGCTTCTTGCAACGCAAGCAGAGGGCTCATTTGCACCGCTGCTAACCTATTCAAAAAAAAGAAGGCTGCGGCGGGAAAAATGCCACGTGTCGCGTCCCTGATGGCAGCCCTAAGTTCTTTCCACGGGGGATTGGGCTGACCGCTCTTGGCCTGTCTGGCCTTCTTGCTTTCACCGTTGTCCTGGGATATCCGTGGAATTTTTTATGAAAATATTTATACAAATATAATTTTGTTTGAAAATTTTGCATAACTATACCCAACACCATCTAAGAGGGTTATTTTTTAAAAAACACCTTTCTACATAGTGTAAAATTTAACATGATAAATATCCGTTTGACCCCGATAACGACGAGTTAGGAGGCTATAAACTTTATAGTCACCCCTCTTACCATCCTATACAACAATGTCTTTTTTTATTGCAGGGTCACTTGTAAAATATCATACATGACGAGCGATGGAGGAGAGGGCTTGTTGTTTTTACAGTTGACTCCCTTGCCGATCTCTACTTAGACGTTTTTTTCTTCCAGGAGGCCAACTACAAAATTGTCATGCCTACCTATAGGAGGAGAGGAGCATTGATCACCACATATGCAGAATAAATAATCACATCAAGATAGAATTAGCTAAGATAAAGAATCCCTTCTTCTAGTCTAGATCTTTAATGAAAGCACGTTAGTAGACATCATTCTTTGATACTATAGGTGATAAAGCAAACGGGTGGTGTGGGATTTACAAGGATATCGGCAAACAAAAACTTGAGGTTCATTATATATATGGAGGTCTTATATAGCATGGGTTGTGTTAGGTATGGAAGACGGGACTAAAAACATTAAAAACAATGTGACATTCACACGTGGAAAGTGCGATGCCTATAAAAACACATTGAACGCAATGTGACATTATCAAATCAAAAATTAGCCGTTAGGTTGTGTTGAAAGCAATATGACAGTCATGCGCTAAAAGTTGGCTATTAGGTTGTATTGAAAGGGATATGACGGTCATATGTCAAAAATTGGCTGACATCACTAATTATTGATTGTGACTTGATAGTCATGCGCGTAGTAAGAAATGAAGGTATCAAAAGTTGGTTGTCGTATGCTATCGACAATCATACGTGTACAATAAAGAGTGAAAGCAATATAGTATTAATGCATAGTAAATGGTATAGATATGTAGAGCCAAAACATTAAATACAAAGTAGTATAAACAATAAGTATAAATGGCACAACGTACTGCTGGCCTGGAGCTTTCCCTTTACCCCTCTTTGTCCTCTTGCCCTACGCTTACACGTGACCCTGAGAGTAGGTGAAGCAATCGACTAGGACGCCACGACTAGCGCAGAATTGCTATATAGGAGTCAAAGCATGCGGCTCCTACGTGTGCGGTGGCGAAGCTCCCGAAAGCTGAGAGGAGCCAAGTACGTCCTGATCTGTCGTGAGATCATCGTGCTTGAATAAGTCGTGCACTCATCTAGAGACGGCCTGCTTAGATCCACCTACAACTACGGAGATCTACAGTGGATTATACCAAACCTAGTGCCACTATTTTCTTACAATAAAGCTCATTTCTCCTTTGATTCATTCTCAATTCTGCATACACTTGGCCTCATACGCACAACTATATCCTTCACCCGCTTTAGAAACCAATACTAGCTTTCAGTGTTATCGCTCTTAATGAAAGTGAAAGCCACATGTAACACCTAATTGTTCCCATCAATTTTAATTGCTATTAATATCTACCCTCTGTACTTTTTAGTCAATAATGTCTTATTGATACAGAGTATGGGACGATAATACACAAATGTGTTAATGCACACACTTAATGCGAAGAAAACTAATTGAAGCACGCTCTGCTAAGGATAATAAAGTGATAAGTAATTTGAGACCATATTAGCTCTCCGAATTTCTCTGAAAAATACAAGCTAGAAGACAAAATAAATTATCGTATGAAACTTTAAATGTGCCAAACTTCATCTCCACAATCTTTTGTTTCGTCCTCTATGTCTTTGCATACTTGAATTTGTTCTCCATGTGCCTGATAATTGATCTTGGTTCATACTCTAAGATTGTGTACATCAGAGTACATCTATGTTGTAACAAATGCAAATGTTATATTTATGTGATATTTTTTGACCCCTTATAAGAGATAATTATACTCGGTGATAATTGACACATTCTAGTAATCCTTCTATTTACACTTGACTGCATATACCCTCTATGGACATACATAACTTGAGTTTATTGCACTTCATACACTGACTTACTTGACTTCACAACACAGAACTCCCGCCAAAGTGATACAACTCAGTGCTTAACTGCCTCCAAGAATAAATATTATAAAGGGTATAACTCTTTTACCTCCATACAAATTCTCAAGGCAACAGGCTTTGTCACTTCCGTTCGCTTCTCCTTAACCCTCTCTTCTCTTTTTTCTGTTTTTTATTGAAATAGTTTTTTGGACGGCTAAGAGGGGTTTTAGACAACTGACCAAAAAACATCATAATAAAGGATGGTAAAGGGCCGCCTATAAAATTAATAGACCCTTCTCCCCTTTCATGGGGATTTGACAATTTTATAGGTGACCCTATGAGACAAAACATCCTAGCAAAGGATGGCAAGGGGCCACCTATAAAAACAATAGGCCCCCTTCTTCCTCGAGCGCTATGCGCAACATTTTACAGGTGGCCCCTATCATGAGGAAAAACACCCTTGGATATGGTAGCAAGGGCCACCTATAAATTTATTAGGCTCCCATTGACCCACCATTAACAGAGACCAATGAGCGTTTGTTACGTCGGATGTTACGCCTACTGAGAGGACATTTTTATATAAAAAACCCTCTCAGAGGGCATTAGAGTTATAGATCTATACATTTTTTAAACAATATATATTTTTATAAACATTTTAATAAAAAATATAAATAAAAAATCACTGAGGTGTCCGTTATGGTGGATTCAAACCCACAGCTAGTGCTCGTAACAGAGCGGCCCACCTCTCCGACTATCGCCAGGCCGTTAGCAGGCCTATTCCAACGGGTGATTTAAGAGCTCCCAAGGTTGATTTTCCAAACATCGGTGCAGCCCACACCGCATGGCCAGCCTAAACCACCTCACAAAAGCAAGAGGCTAGCCTCGATTGTGGCAAAATTATCGTTGATAGGATTGAATAGTATGGGCAAAGCACATCAATGCTTGATGATTCATTTGAGCATTGTGTAGTGTGATGAAGAAATCAACACAAGGGTAACAGAGGTGTACACATAGCTAGCTCTTCATGTATCCATTTAATGAATCACACATCGATGCACTGGTAGCAATCCTTCACCTCACAGTGCCAGAGCACCCCGAAGAAGACAAAAGTGGTGCGCAAGTGATGGCTTGATCCCAGCTCTCCCAGTGTGCACGCATTATGTAGCCCAATCTGTATCATGGATTGTTCAATCTTAGTATAAATGTTAGGGGGGTTAGCAATAGAGCCCGTAGGGACGTGGTCTGTGAGATGGTAGTGGGCGTCTCACCAGATGTATTATGTCTCCAAGGGATGAAATTGGATATAGTTAATGATCATCTAGTAATGGGGATGTTGAGTTTGGATTATAGCTAAGTGTTCTTGGTGGCCTAGGAGACTAGAGGAGGTATCCTTGTTGCTTGGAAATCAAATATGATGGCTAGTTCCAACTTTAGCCAAGGTCGCTACTCTGTAACCATCTACCTCTCTTCATTGGCTGATAACTCCAGATGATGTCTAACCACTATCTATGGCCCAACCGATGGCCAAGCAAACTCCATGACAAGAGGGTGCTCCGCCTAGGAACGTGGCCGACATGTGGGGACTTCAACATGATTTACACGGCGGAAGATAAGAACAATGACAACCAAAATAGGAAGCTTATGGGAAAGCTTTAGCGTTTCATAGATGACATCAAGCTAAAAGAATTGCCACTACCACCGTTATACGTGGATTAGCAAGCGTGATATTCCAACTCTAGAATGCTTGGACCATGCGTTCGCGATAATAGAGTGGGAAGAAACACACTTGGATTGCCTTCTTCAAGTGCTATCTTCAATGTCCTCAGATCACGACCCTCTCCTTCTCAACACACAAAATTCCTTCTCCCCATGTCGAAGATTCTACTTTGAGGCCCACTGGACCAAACGTGATGATTTCCTCACCATGGCGCAACAAGCTTGGGGAGGGGCAATGAGTTCCCTAATGATTCAATTCAACGTGTTGCTTCATAGGACGACTAAGGCATTGCAAAGTTGGAGCCAAAAATCCATCAGCGACATAAGGCTTCAACTAATGGTTGTTAAAGAGCTAATCTTTTAGCTCGATAAGACAATGGAAGGTAGGTATCTCACTACGCTGGAGCAATGGCTCCATAGATCCCTTAAAATCCGATGTCTTGCTCTTGCATCGCTAGAGAAGACAATGGCACGCCAACAAGCTCACTTTGCATGGATTAAAGAAGGCAATGCTAACACAAGCTTCTTCCACTTCTATGCAAAACATAAGAGACGTAGAACACATATTTTGCAGCTGCGCCACAACGACAAGTTAGTTGTCATGCAGGAAGACAAGGACGATATAGTGCATGACTTCTATGTCGCTTTGCTAGGCACAAGTGTCGGCCATGAGCATTCTCCTGACCTTGCCTTCCTACAGCTGCCACAAAAGAACTTTGATAGGGCTTGATGACCAATTCATAGAGGAAGAAGTTTGGCAAGCCATTCAATCTCTCCTAGCCAAAAATGTTCCTAGGCCAGATAGGTTCTTTGGCCTGATCTATAAGGTTGCTTAGCTCACTATCAAATTTGATATTCTTGTCACCTTTGTGACATTGTCCAGCATGGACGAAAGAAGCCTCCACCATGTGAACAATGCACTAATCAAGCTAATCCCTAAAAACTACGAGGCCCTTCTCTTAAAAGACTTCTAGCTCATTAGCCTTGTTCATAGTTTCACCAAGCTTTTCTCAAAGGCGCTGGCATTGCGCCTTACTCACCGCCAAAAATCCCACGACCAGGGAGGGACGGCGGCTCAGTCACGCGAAGGCATGGGAGGTCTGCTTATCTCCAGTGCAGATCCTTAAGCATCGACGTTCGCGGGCGTGCCAGTCAATTTAACCCTACAATTGACAAGGAAGTGAGACGAGCGAATCCGATACAGGCGCTCGCTATCGGCTGGCTGCCGATAGGATCAGGATGCTCCTCGATCGGCTGGGGAGCCGATGTGGACAGGTGTCGACGAGGGGTCGACCGCAGAGCCGATGGAGGAACCAGGGTGTGCTCAGAGGATATCGAGGCGCATGGGATCCCTTCGGACAGCCGAATAGTGATTTATCGGTTGAAAAAACCGATGAGTGCGCATACGGCCTAGGCAAGGATTAGCACAAGAAGGCACAGGCTGCAAAGCCGATGCCGCTTCGGATATGACAGCATGAGACCCGTCGCCCGCCGTGGCAGCGCCATCAACACCGAACCTCAAAGATCGGACCTAACCGAGACAGTACGAGGCCGGGGCCAGCGGTGATGATACGGAGGACGCCGGATCGGCTATGCCGTAGCAAGGATAGGAACGAACCCATCGGCTAGCTGAGCCGATGAGGGGACGCCTATCTGAAGGCGGGTGCGTATCGGCTGGGGAACCGATACGTTTGGCGTTATGCATCATGGGACGTCTCTAAAGGCTGATGCATATTGGCCGAGGGGCCGATGCGCTGGGTGTGAAGCTCAGAGTATAGATAACTCATCGGCTAACACTTCGATAATACGCCATGCAGAAGACTATAGACTTGAAGCTCGATCTATCGTCGGTAACCCCGTAGGTCGGACCTAACCGATGCAGCACGAAACTAACGATGGTAGAGAGAACTTAACGGGCCGATAGGTCCAGCACGAACGTGATGCGATACATCCGATCGGCCTAAGAGGTCGGACCTAACCGATGCAGCCTCAGATAGAGCAGGACATATCGAGATGGTGGCAGGACTTACCCCTTCGTCGGAGATCGGACTTAACCGATGCAGCCCCGCGTCGAGAGCCAGAACCCACCGATAAAACCTAGATAAACTAGGGTGGCGATGCACCGAATTTGTATATGATCGAGAGATATCTTACATGTTTCCAGGAGGTCTATATTTATACCCTGGATTTACAAACAGAGTCCGACGCGTCTACGACCATCGGACATTATTTCCTAGTGAGAACAAAGGAATATATTCCTAAAGAAGTTAACTAACCAGCTAAACCTCCCTAATTGAGTAAGGTTACAATTTACAAAAACAAGCACCCTGCCGTGGAGTCCACGGCTCTTTCGCAAACCCGGTTTCATCTGAATAATCTTCCTATTTGTAATCGAGTCTTTCTTTGCTACAACCTGATCGGCTTCTCCACTGTAGCTATCAGGCCTTCTTTTAGTCAAGCCGATCATTTTCCTTCCTTCCCTCGGGCTTCTTGGACCTGATCCCGATTGGACAATCCCCTGTCTTCAAGCCGATCTAATCTTCTACTAATCTGATCAGCTTTTCTACAGTTCTCCATCGGCTTTGTCTCAATATCTCCATCGGCCAATGACTGCATTAAACCCTCCATCGGACCTCTCAGCCGATCAGCTTTGGCACCATCGGATCTCCCAGCCGATCGGCTTTAGCACCATTGGATCGTCCAGATTTTGGCGTTAACACGCCTAAAGAAGGAAATCTCCCACCTGGTTAGCCCTAACTAGAAGGCATTCCTTGTCAATAGAAGCATTAGAGATAATTTTAGGTTGGTATAATTAGCTATTAAGAAGCCATGAACCTCCAAGAAGCAGGCTCTCTTACTCAATATCAACATCGCTCATGCCTTTCATTTGGTGTCTTGGCCACTCCTGTTGGAAGTTTTACGCCATATGGGCTTTGGGAAAAAAAATGGAAAGGCTAGGTATCACTCATGCTTAGGACGATTAACTATAAGCTAATTGTGAATGGGTGTATTAGGCACCACATTGATTATCGATAGGTGTTGAATAGTCCCACATTGGTTGTGGAAGAGCAATGGACCTAATATATAAGTAGAGGAGCCCCTCACCTCATCGGCTATCTTTTGAGGTGGGAAAGGTAATTTACGATCCTATAATTAGTATCAAAGCCTGGCTAGTTCAACATCTTTGCTCCAATGGACACTAGAGTATGAAGGTCAGATGGATTGTGGGTGTATATAGGCCCATATACCAGAGGGACCGTTAGGGTATGGTAAAGGGGCGGTGAATGGCTGAGAGGACACTAATGTGTGAAAGGTAAGATTATTGAATAGTCCCACATTAGTTGTAAAAGAGCAAGAGACCTAATATATAAGTGAATGTCCGAGGGGACATCAATGTGTGAAGGGAGAGATTGTTAAATAGTCTTATATTGGTTCTAGAAGAGCAATAGACTTAATATATAAGTAGAGAGGCTTTTGAGGTGGGAAAGACCCTTTATCATCCTATAACAGGGGCTATGCTAGAACAATCCCTTATTGTTGTTGCTCTTTATTCTGGTTATGGAAGCTCTAATTAGGTTGTTCAACATGGTGGATTGAGAGGGAATACTGGCACTGTTGTAAAGCGCTAGCCTCACTTAATGTATCTTGCTATATGCAGATGACGTGATCAGCTTCATCATCCTCATGGCAACTGATGCCTCCATAATTTCTCGTATCCTCTAGCTCTTTGGCGAGGTAACGGGACTATGCACAAACCTAAAAAAAGCTTGGTGAGCCTCATCGGATGTGCTGCATATCAGGTGGTAGTTGTAGCATCTGAGCTTGGTAGTAGGTAGGAAAATTTCCGGATGAAATAGCTTGGTCTACCATTATCACTCTACAGGCTACCCAAAGCACATCTTCAACCTGTAGTGGACAAGGTGATGGCCGAATTGCCGATGTGGAAAGCTAGGCTTCGGGCCTCGGAGGAAAGATTGACTCTGGTTAAATCAGTCTTGTCGTCAATTCCAATCTATCTCCTTATGGCCATTGAGGTCCCAAAATGGGGTGATCAAGGTAGTAGACAAGCAATACAGTAATGGATATGGTCTAGTGAAATAGTACACGAAGATGGTCCAGCAGGCTGCAAAGCGGCGATGGCTCAGTAACGACGACGTGAGACAAACAGGTAGAACCGACCTATCAGTGGGAACGGGTGCGTGTGCAACAATGTCTAGAGGCTGACAGGTGGAACCGGACGGTCAGCGAGTGCGAGCGCGAGTGTGGCGGAGATTCGGTGACTGACAGGTGGGGCCAGTAGAACAATGTGTCATGCGCGCTGACACAAAAGATCTGAATGTGACATGGCGCATTCTAATTGGAGCAGAGGCATTGGAATAGAATGTGTGTTAGATTCTCTACAAATTCGAGTCGTACCGTGTAGCCTTCTATATGAGGAGTGACGTGGCGCAATCTAAAATATCTATTTTAGATCGAACGACTAAAAATTAAAAATAAATAATGCAATGTTTACGAAATGTCATGAGTATTTAGGTTATTTACTTTTTAAAAAATTAGTATAAATAGAGGGTAAGATGTTAGGAATTGTGATACAGAAAATTGAGAGAATTTTTATATAATTTTTGCAAGCGTGATTTTAAAAATAAAGGTAAAGTTTATGAGAAATTTGTGCAAAAATTATTCTATCTTTTCATGTATAACTATTGTTTGTTTTTGATTAAATTATTCTCTGGGTTTTAATTTGATTTCATGTTTTTTTTATAGTTTTTTGAAAAGTTTAATTGATTAATTATTTTCAGATATTGTATTATTAATTAATTAGTGATTAATTAATTTCGGTCAACTTTGTTTTCAGCAATTTTGTTTTCTTAATATCGTAAGATCCGAAAGTCCGATTGAGTTGATTTTAGTGAGGTTTGTTTTAAAATTTTGTCAATTTGTTATGCTAAATTTCTAGGTTAGAGTTACAGATCTTTGGATATAATCTGTTTAGTTATAAAATAGTGTTATATCCCATTTCTAAAAATATAGTTTTCAGGTTTTATAATTAAAAAAAATTAAATTTAAATTTTGTGTCATTCACCTCCTCCAATTGACTTCTTCAAGTGAATTGATCCTACAAACCATGCTAGTGCAATTCCTACAATTATGAGACTGTTTCGGAGGGCCACATGAACTTGGATAAGGAGTTCTCTTGGAAGTGGATGTCGAACAGGAGCTACACAGCGAAGTTAGCCAGGCATCGTTTCTTGGTTCAACAACCTTTGCTGGACATCGGGTAATTTGGAGCTCCTGGGCTCCACTCAAGTGCAAGACTTCCACTTGGCTTGCACTCATAGGGAGGTGCTTGACTGCTGACAGGTTACAGCGAAGAAACCTTTAGAGCAATGTGACTTGCAGGTTTTGCTTGCGGTGAGATGAAACTGTTGATCACCTGTTCACTTCCTGCGTATGGACATAGCAACTATAGAGCATGGTCCTCCGGCGCCTAGGTGTGCATTGGATCACTAGCACTGGTGAGGGCACTCTGGACCACTGGCTCAACACGGTGCAGAATCTATCCGACGATCGCCTACGAGGAACAAGTACAGTAGCCACTCTAGTCCTTATGGACGATATGGTAAGAGCAGAATGCCAGGGTCATTAACAACGAGGAAACGTCGCTTCACGAGGTGTTCAACAAAGCATTACAAGAAGTCAGACTATGGCGAAACGGCAGATCCTCGAGATTTTCCAATTTATTTGTAAGATGTAAAGTTTTCTTAACTTTCTAGACTCGTCGAGATTTTTCAATTATTTGCAAGATGTAAACTTTTCTTAACTTTCTAGCCATAGGGCAGGGAGAGCTCAGTCTCGTTGTAATCAAACCTTTCTCTCTTAATGGAATGACACGTAAGGCTTTTGCGTGTTCCAAAAAAGAAAATAAAAGAAAAGATAGGATAGGAAGAAGAGGAGATATCTAGCAAACAAGTGGCAGTTTCACAGAAGATGAACAGCTGAGTTCAGACAAAAGTTCAATAATTCTAGCCAAAATAACGTAGGTAATTACGATGCAACTAACCCAGAGTAACATTGTTAAACCCCAGGTTGGAATTAACAAGGAGCATCAATCAATTGAGAATGAGAAAAGAACGAGAACCACAATAGCAACAAGAACTGTACTGTTGATCTCTGAAATTAAAAACCGCACCTTGCAATCTTTAATTGAGCATAGAAAACAAAAAAGAAATGGCGTTCCATTGCGTTCGGAAATGGTTTTCTACCGAACGGGGGATAAAGAAGAATTTCTCATGTCAAGTCACGTGAAACGCGCACGGATAGATGATGCCATTACATTTTTAGTTGCTGATGAGCAAGCTCACTCACTACCTAACCTAACCCTGTCTAGACGGTCATCAGTTCATCACCCCCAGCCTGCAGTTGGAGTTGGGTTGTTTTTCTTGTCGTCTTTTTCTGACTTCTTTTTTCTCGAAGCAGCCTTGTGGAAGATGCTAGCTAGTGGAGCCAGTCAGCCGAGTTCCAGCAATTGTTCGATCTGTGGATCATCGTCGTTCACATCAGCTGGCAATGATTGTTCGTGCGCCACAACTACCTATTCTGGTCGTATGTGTACATTCAGATGGTAGAATTTGCTGATAAGCATTGACCATCTAGCTAGCATATATGTAGCAGAAAGGAGACTGCAAGCCTTCATCCCGAGGTAGCGACTGATCTTGTGCTCACTTGGAACCTAATTTACTTGTTCGATTGATTCAGTTGCTACATGTACAGCTAGTTCATTTGCAGCAATACAAGGTGAACAGTCTACTTGCACAAGTGATGAAATATTCAGACGAATGGTTTTTTTTTTTTGAGAAAATATTCAGACGAATGGTGAGCAGTATGGGCACGGAGAAGATGCAAAAGGTAATGTAAAAATTCAGACGGCGAGATATCCTGCGCTCCAGATCAACAACCACGTTCTTCTGTTCCTACGCCTACAAGACATGGAGGAGAGCACACACTACATTACTACGCTATCTACACTACGTATCTCAGATACCGTCGCAATTGAAATTCGCAAAAGGCAGAGCTAGCTAGGGACTGATGGGGCGTAAAGCTTTTGCTTCTACCGACTGATGAAAGTTGAAAACGTAGATGGACAGGAGGAGGTAGCTATGCTAAGAGCGTGTGAGAGAGAGACAAAAGCAATAGTAGTATCTATCCATCATTCTATCTATCTAATCTAATCCAGGGTGTTGCATCTTTATTCCGGCATCCAGCATCGTCCTCTTCCCCAACTTTTTCTCTGCACTTGCTATCAAGAATTCGTACTTTCCATAAAGCGTCGGCACGCATCGACTGATCGACGCTTTGATCGTCAACCAAGCCAGAACAAAGGAGACCTCCCAGAAAGGGAGATCGATCAATCTCAGATCACTGCATCTTGCTGTGCTACTAACTCTTTCATCACAGGAGGAACTGGTCAGGTCACCAATAATTTTGGTGATGCATGGGCGACGCATCTGCACACATGCCTCGTGCCCTCACCGCCATGAATGAGTGAATGACCCATTGACCCACCCATGAGCAGTCGAGAGGGAGAAGCGGCGGCGAGAGCGGGGGGGGGGGGGGGGGGACAGTCCCATGTGCGAGGATGGAGGTGACGTTAAATGTACCTGGGAGGAGGCAGCCGAGCGGAGCCGGCCGGTCTGCACGTACGGTCGGTGGCCGTGCACCGGCCCCTCCCTCCGTCGGTGCGGACGCGCGTCACCGTGCCGCTCGCGCGGGGCACAGCACGGGCACCGCGCGCGTTGATGCGTTGTCTGCATCCTCGTGAGATTCGGGTGGTTCTGGGCGTCTGCCACGCGCGACGAGGGGTGTTTGCTTGGGCCGACGACGATCGAGCAGGTGCGCCGGGGCACGGTGAAACGGCCCAAACACACGGTGCGCCGCGCCCGCGGGTAGCGAAGGCTTCGCGGAGGTGCCTTTGTTTTCTCAGCATCCTCGCTTCTTTTCGTGGTAACGTGAAGGTAGCTGCGCTAAAGATCGCCAAGGATGTGCACCTAAGATTTCTGCGTTACTTTTGGGTACCATCACTCAAATTCGTGAGCAAATTCGAGACGGTATAAGGCTTCTTATCGACGCATTTGAGGTGCAAGCGCTCCTACTGCAGCTGACATTGGCCATGGAAACGCGCTTGTTCTTTTCCCCGGGCCGGCGAAGAGTCCGGCAGGGTTTACAGAGGTTTTGTTTTTTGGGCAACGGTTTATTGAGATCTTTTTTTGAGATGCACTTGCTGTAGATTTGCAGTGTGCGATCCAATGAACTTGTGTCGTGCTGCGTTTTTTTCTGTCAGATGGAATTCGGATACTTACCGCCTCCCATTCCTTACGAAATCTAGCCATGTTCGATTTAGTAGTGTTAGATATATTGATTTATTTTTTGGATTTATAGAATGTGTATGGGTATGTTATAGGGGCAATTAAAAGTATAAAAGAAATTACTTTTTAGAATTTGGCCTCACAGATTTTTCTCTTTAACTTTCTTTTTATTACAAGCCAAACCAAGAAAAAAAGTTAAAAGAAGAAGAAAAACTCATACCAAAGGAAAAGAATAATACTCAAAATTTAAAATACAATGCAAAAATTTAAATTATAGAATTTAAATGCTAATTTTAAATTGCTAAATTTAAATATAAAATTTAAATTGTGGAATATAAATTAGATTGATAAAATTGTTTTTAAAATAAATATTAAAATACGTTTACAAAACTTTAACAAAACTTATAAAATTTTACCAAAAAATCAAAAGAGCTTTCTAAAATTCTCCTAACCTCTTCTCATCATTCTCACACAACTTTCCTCAACTCTGTCTAATTATTTTTCTAATTCTCTTTAAAGTTACTAAGCCGCCTCTTGCCTATGCATCTTCTTTCTCATTTTTTCTCTTCGATTTTCTTCACGAATTTTTGGCGCTTACACTTCACCATGTGAAGCCCGTTGCAAAGATTTTTCCATACAATGTATGTCCACCGTGTGTCACTTTAAATTCAACCTTGTCACCCTACATGCCTGATCACTTCGAATCTCAACTCCTCTGAGTTTAATCCTGATCCACCGTTGACCAAGATTTATGTATAAGGATCCTGCACACGTATAGTCCAAATAAACTGTAGGGAACAGATGTCGCAACCCGACCTATATTAGTCTATGACCATACTTTTAGCACTTCCAACACTTGCCAATCATCTATCCCAAACATATAAACCAACACATGATTTTACAATCTCCCTCTTGATGGAAACATTGGTAACCCAAATCAAAGTCTTGAAATTTGTTTTTTAGAAATTAAAAGCAGATAGCTTTGCAAGAGTCAACTCGGTCAAAATTAAATGAGAGAAAAAAAATTAAGACCAAGTGACAAGAGAAAATACAAGAGATACAAATACAACCAAATGCAAGATGCTCCCCCTATGTGTTAAACCCTCCCCCTTCATAAAGATCTAAAACAAGTTTTAATTTTCAATTAATACAACTTTACTTTAATTTCCATTTCTCTCCTTCTTTAATAATGGAGACATCAAGAGAAAAAAAACAAAAATATATAAAATAATATATAACTTGCAAATTTTTAGTTCATATGAGCTTTATAAGTTATTTAAAGACATCGATATATAAATATAGATCACTCATATAAAAGCAGATGCTAGAACCTAGCTAAAACATACTCAAAAGAAATATGATTTATAACATATAGAGCATATTTGTATTACAAGCAAGCAAAAAACTTTTAAATTCATTAACAAGTTAAAGTGTAATTTCCATCATTAGAAGTAGCTTGAAAAGAAGCAATCAAGCTCATAAATATGCTTTATCTACTCAATTAAATCAATCAAACCATGCAATTTGTACGAATGTCAAGTTCAAAGAAACATCAATGCATAGTAATTTTAAGCACATTTTAACTTTTATTTCTTCTACAAGTTTTTAACACATATAACACAATAGCAATGCAACTCTTGATCTTATCTTCTGCTGACAATAGTGTTCTCATCATATGTTGTTGTCTAAGTCTCAATCAAGACATATATCTAGAGTTCTCATTATAGGCAGTCTCCGTGTTACCTTCGGAACCACTCATGCGTAAACGTACTCAGTAGCCCGGACAAATGTGAGTGAAGGTATCCATGAAACATATAAGCAAAAGTAGCACAATTGATACAAAGCTTGAACATGAAAGCATTATAATTTAGAATGCATGTACCATAGTTGTTGCAAAGATAGAGTAAACATGGCATGCACATAAGGAATCTACTAAACAAGAGCTAGCTACTAAATTAAGCACTTACACATTAATTAAGTTCAAATTGATTGTGATTTAAACAAGTTTAAACGTGCTTGATAAACATGGCAAGATCATACAATCTACTCAAAAACATATAGGTTAGATATTAGATCAAGCTAAGACAAAAGTAACATATAAATGGCATAAAGATGAACAAAAGATAATAAGCAAAACTCTTAATTTTTTATAGAGCATATTATAATACAAAAAAGATCCATGATGCACTATAGTAAAATGCAAAAAAGAACTCCCTTTCAATGCAATCCACGGGGGTAAATGACCCTTAACTCACTCCTTAGCGTTTGAAAATGAACACGATCAAGAGGTTTTGTGAAAATATCTGCAAGCTGACCATCTGATTCAATGAACTCTAGCACAATATTGCACTTCTCGATATTGTCTTAGAGAAAGTGATATCGAATTGTAATATGCTTAGTTCTTGAATGTTGAACCGAATTCTTTGTAATGTTAATGGAACTAGTATTGTCACAAAACAGAGGAACACCAAAAAAAAAACCATAATCCTTTAAAGTAGAAACCATCCAAAGAACTTGGCAATAAGAGCTTGCTGCAACAACATACTTAGCCTCAGCTGTTGATTGAGTAATAAGAAGACTGTTTGTGAAAAGACCAAGAAACAAGAGAAGTACTAAGAAATAACAAGTGCCAAAAGTACTCTTACGATTAATCTTACACCCAGCAAAATCAACATCGAAAAAGGCATGAATCGAAAGAGTGAAAGAGCAGGAGTAACAAGTATCATATTTAAGGATAGACTTGATGTAGTAGAGAATGTGCTTGACTGCTTGACGATGAGAGCTCCTTAGAGATGCCTAAAACCATGCACATAGGCACACGGAGAAGTGAATATCTGGCCTTGACATAGTCAGTTAGAGGTAGGAGCTTCTAATTTAGCAACTGGAGCAAAAGTTTATTTAAAATCTAAACCTTCAACTTGGATGAAATCTTATGCAACTAGCCTGCCTTTGTTTCTAACTATATATCCATCCCCTATCTGTTTTTGAAAACATACTTGTTTCCAATGACATTGTGACCTAAGGAAATCTCAACTAGGGTCCAAACATTATTTATTTCAAAATTTTCCAAGTCCTCATGCATGGTATTGATTTAGTTCTTATTAGATAATGCATGACAAATATCTTTGGGCTTAGAAGAAACAACAAATGCAAAATAGGCAAGGTCATAGGACCGACTTCTAGTGATCCTTTCACCCAGGTCTCTGATCATCATATGAGACGGATATCGATTCTAGATGTATCGGGGAGTCGTCAGCCCTGAAGTGTCTCCATCAATCTCCTCAGGTATAGTTGATGAAGATAAAATAGCTAGAGCTTCTTCTAAAGATGATGTTGTTATAGTAGGGAATCTACCTTCTAGAAAGGGTGGTGTAGTAGATAGAGGTGGAAAGACGGAATCAACACCGTCCTCTATAAAAATGCTCTTGGTTACATCTAGAGATCATGAAATTTTTGGTCTAGCACCTATACTAGCCTTAACAAAACTAACCTCATAGATCTCCACAATCTTATTAATTTTAAGAACATACACTCAACAGAAATGAGAATAAGAAGCATAACCTAGAAAGATAGCATAAAAAAACGAGACTAAAATTTATCCAAGTTTCCAAGTTTGAGAACAAAACATGTAACCAAAAACCCTAAAGTATGAAACACTTAGTCTTCAACCAAATCTAAGCTCATAGGGTGTTTAGTGCAAGATAGTTATCAAAAACACTAAATTCAAAACAACACAAGCTACAGAAATAGCTTCAGTCCAAAATCTCCTTGAAGTGATATACTCATCAAGCATGGTTCATACAGTTTCCACAAGAGTGTGGTTCCATCTTTCAACTATACAATTCTATTATGGAATATATGGTGAGGAAAATCGATATTCAATTCTAGAAGAAGCATAGTAAGATTCAAAAGCAAATTTTTTAAATTCAAATCCATTATCACTATAAATTGCTCGAAGATATCCTGAAAACTCTAAAACTAGATGACAAGCTAGATCAAAAAATAATCCAAAAGTTTCCTCTTTCATTCAAGAAATTAGACCCAAGAGTAACGAGGGAAATAATCAACAATCACTAGAATATACCATTTGACACCTTAAATGGGACTCTCGCAAAACCAATTATATCTATGTAAAGCAATTGTCATGACCAAGGTGACAGACTTATGAAAAGAAGCCATTATCTTGCCATGGCGATAAGGCGCACAAACCAAATTTATAGCAACTTTTAGATTTGTCAATCCTCGAATCAAATCCATACCACTAATCTAAAAAAATACTCAAAGCCAAAGTGAATAAGACATCAATGACAAAAGAAAAAATCTTTATTTTCAGTAGTAATAAGGCAACGAGAGGTCCAAAAAAGTCATTATAATTTGCAAAGAAAAAATGATCAACCTGAAAGATGTTGAACACAAGAGACTTAGATGCATCAAGAACTTGATATTGATTTATCTTAAAACGTACCTCGAGATCCTCATCACACAACTATGACACTAAAAGCAGGTTGTACTTGACATTGCTAACTAATACCACATCCTTCAGTATAAACTTATCGTTAGCATTGATCATCCCTTTGCCCATCACACGTCCATTACTTGTATCCCCAAAAGTGACAGCCTCATCACCGGATGCATGAGTGAAAGAGATAAACCACTTAGCTTCACCGATCATGAGGCGTGAGCAACCTGAGTCTATCAGCCATGGTTCACTTCTCCTTACTCCAAAGTTCTACATACAAGATACAGTAAATCTCAATGACTTAATACATGGGTTAGTGAGAAAAGACTTAGGTATCCAGTACTGAGTCATACGAGAAGTAAAAGTAATTTTAGAATTACCAACAGAACGATAAGCATGCTGACACTGCCTGTTTTGTCCTAACACTGTCTAGTCATGTTGAGGGTGCACATCTTGACAAGCAAAACGAGATACAATGACAACCACACTTCTAAAACACATGAATCAATTCTACTCTTGAAGAGATTAATCTCAGATAGATACGAAGTAAATGAAAGACAAGTATCCTCCTTAGAGATCATAGAAAGAAGCTTAGCAATTTCTAGCGCCATTCCTTTGTTCTTATATTTTAGTTTTTTAATTTTAAGCATGGAAGACATGTACTTTTTACTAATTGTGATTATTAGATTAGTCATCATTTCTCTACTAATATGACCATCATTTGAACCATCATCAAAACAAGAACCATCACATAGAGATCCATCAAGAAAGAGGACATCATTAGAACATACCTTTGAGTCATCATCATTCTCGAGTGCCATGAGATACATGCCATTGAAGTCATCATTGTTGGTAAGACAACACATACCAAAGATACCATTGTCCTTTTTATCTTAATTGTTCATGTCTTAGTTGGATCTCATCAAGTACCCCTAGTACCTTATGGATTGCCTCCTTCATCAACTCCTTCTACCCCTTACGCCCTTGACCCTCGGATCTCTTGAGAGTCTTGTCGTCCTTCTTCTTTAATTTTAGGCAGTTTACCCAAATGTGGTTAGTCTCTCTGCACTCAAATCAAGTGATTAAGTGGCTAGTCCTACCTCTCCTTCTATCTCTTGCATTCTTATAGACCTTAAAAAACTTTCAAGTAAAAAGAGCAAGATCCTCTTTTGGGACCTCCTCTAGCTGCTCGTCAGATATTATGTGTAGAGTGGCTAATGAAAAACCACTACACACAAGTGTTGAGTAAATAGCAAGGTACTAAAAGAGGTATTAGCTACCAAACCCACCGAGTGCTTGAGGTCTTTTCAATGAAGAATATCATCTCGTCGGCTTTTAGCTTTAAGTAAATCTTGTCCATGGTAAGATAACTCAAAGGCATACTCTGTTGTAACTTTTATTTTTCAAACACCATAATTAAGACAATTCAAGATATGATGGTCTTTCTCATTGTATGTGAGTATATACCAATCGATCTTAAATTGAAAATAATTTTGTCAAAATGCTTGAAGTAATCATCAATGGACTCTCTAATGTGCATCTCAAACTTCTGGTTCTCTTTCTAAAATTGGTTTTAGCAAACCAATTTAATTTTATTAGTACCTTTATAAAAGTTACACAAGGTTATCTAAATCTTATGGGCAGACAATAGGTGTTATACACATTGAGCTCACCATGTCCCAACCGAGCAATCAATGTATTTCTTACACTGAAGTTAGCATTAACTTTCTCAAGATTTACATCAGTAATAGCTACATTATTAGATATAGTACAAGGTGTTCATCTTTTTTCACACTTCATACCCTAACGACTGGAGTTATACTTCCATTTGAGCCTTCCAATAAATAAAGTTTTCTCCATCGAAAATATATGGTTTTGCAGAGTATCTCTCCATAGCGTGGTTCATTGCCACTGCTATGTTACAATGAACTTAACCAAACTCTGATACTAATTGAAAGATTAGAATATGCTATAGAGTTGGGGTGAATATAGATCGATTCACTTTGTCACTAAAATACTTGTAAAATTTTGATATGCTTAACTTATCAAAATATTAGCTAATGAAAAGTTAAATCAAGATAACCGACAATGGTTCACCTAGAAGATATGTTAGAAAGTAGATTTTTAGGTAGACTCCTATGAATAATGACCATCACTCGGTAGAGGGTTTTTAAACCCTATCATGAGTCATAAATACCTATCATAAGAACCAAAGACTCACAAATTCAAGTAAATAACAAATGGTTTAAATTAAGACCCAAAAGAGTTGGAGAAAGAAAAGAAACTCACACCACAAGCATATAGAAGGAAGGGAACAATACCCAAAATTTAAAATATGGTGTAAAAATTTAAATTGTGGAATTTAAATTAGAATGACAAAATTGATTCCAAAATAAATAATATTTCATTGACTGAAATATGTTTACAAAGCTTTCGCAAAACTTACAAAATTCTCTCAAAAATTTTAAAAGAGCCCTCCAAAGTTCTAACCGCCTCTCATATTTCTAACACAACTTCTCTCAACTCTCTCTAAGTCTCCCTCCAATTCTCTTCAAATATGCTAAACCTCTCCTTGCCTATGCATCTTGTTTTATAGGCTAAGGGTGGTTGAAAAACCACTAAGACAGAGCTTAAAATACCCCTAGGATAAAACCCTAGCTTAGGTGTAATTTCGGCCCTTGATCTGATCCTTAGGATGTCCTAGATTATGCCATGTAGGTTGACACACAGATGGTCACATGAAACGACACTCAGCCGTAGAAAATCCGACGATGCAGCCACTCTCATCACCCGCACCAATGAATGTCATGACATGTCTCTCGGATCCTATGCGTGTGTCCTCGCGCGCACCTATATACCTGCTCATTGCAGAGCCAAACCCGCCTATTGGCCACCACGCCGTTGAGGCTACCTCGTGCGCTCATCCACATAGTTGTTGGGCCATCTCTACGCTCGCATGTCCTAGGCCGCCACTGTGTCCACTTGGACTGACACGAACCTCGTGGGCCACACACTGCTGTAGGCCGCCTTAGCACACTAGGCTAAGCCGGTGAGAAGGGAGAAGGAGATCAGTTGGCCCTCTTGCCTTCCTTCTCTCATTCTTCTTCTTTTCTTTTTCTTTCTGATTTTTTTCACGCATTTTCGACGTCGATACATTCGATCTTGTGAAGCCCGTTATAAAGATCTTTTCACATGATATTTATCCATCGTGTACCACCTTATATTTTATCTGACATGCACCGCTGATCAATATTGACCTGTAAGAATCCTACACATATATAGTTGAAAGAAAACAAATATCACAACATGATTAGTATTAGTTTATCATTCTACTTTTATCACTTTTGATTCGTATCAGTTTTTAATTATAAATATATAAATCAATAAATGATTTTACTGTTTCGTAAAAAAGAAAATGTGCTGCCCTTTGTGCAGCAGCAATATCCACCTACGACGTTCAATGGCCTCGTCGAAGAAGGGCGGGCGCAGTGGAGCCGTGGAGACCGTTGATGTGTGAGTTCTGATACGTGGGGTGGGGAGACCGTGGATTCTCCGTGAAACGGCCCAACACACCGCACGCCGCGCGTAGCGAAAGTGAAAGGCCACGTTGGATGGGGGTCGAAGTTTAATTCTCCGAACCCCTGTTTTCTCAGTATCCTCGCTTCTTTTCGTGGCAACACGACGGTATAGCTGCGATTAACATCACCAAGGATGTGCACCTAAGATTTCTGCGTTAGTTTTGGGTACCATCACTCAAATTGGAGACCGTATAATAGTTCTTATCGAAACCATGCAAGATGCAGGCAGCCCTACGGCAGCTGCCACTGGCCATTGAAATGCACTCCAAAGTTGCAGTGTGCAATCCAATGAACCGCTGTCATGCTGCCCAGTACTGAGATGCTCCAAGAAAACTGCCGTGATGACCATGTGCCCGTTGCCTTTTTTTTTCTGTGATACGGAATTCAGATACTCCCTACGTCCTTATTTTTCTGTCACCATTGACCACTAATATTCTAACTTTAACCTTTAAGCGATTAACTTATGGTTAATGAAATTTATATAGTTGTACTTATGCCACAACACACATTGCTAATATGTCATATTTTTTAAAAACTATGAACTTTTTGCAGAAAAGACAACAGGTGAATAGTAAGAGGTGAAAAGTATCTGAAACCAGAGGGCTACTACTCCACCCAGGACGAACATCCTCTGTAGCCGTGTTCCATTCAGTCCAGCTCGGCGCACCAGTTGCAGAGTGCCTGCCTCAGTCAGGGTCAGGGAGGAAATATGCCACCCTTCTGAAGCAACAACCTGCGACGTACGCTCGCTGGCATCGGCGGCGCTTGGGCTCCGCAAAGAAGGGGAAGAGGAGCGGGCGCCGCAGTGGAGTGGAGAACGGGGAGACCGTGGATTCTCCATGAAATGGCCCAACACACCGCAGGCTGCGCGTAGCCAAGGCGAAAGGCTACGCAGGGATTCGCGGAGGTGGGGGGTCGGAGTTGAATTCTCCGAACCCCCTGTTTCCGCAGTATCATCGGTTTCCTTTGGACTTTTTCGTGGCAACGTGAAGGTAGCTGTAGGTAAAAATAAGCACACATGAACACCTAAGAGTTCCGCATTAGTTTTGGGTACCATCGCCCTAATTCGAGCGCAGATTCTTATCGAAACCATCTTATTAGATGCAAGCAGTCCTACTGCAGCTGCCATTGACAATTGAAATGCTGACTTGCGGTGTGCAATCCAATGAACTGATGTTGTGCTGCCAAGGATCGATTCATCAAGATACCTACTCCCTCCCAGGACGAAATTCCTCTCTGATCGTTTTCCGTTCGGTCCAGCTCGGTCGACCAGTAGGGTCCGGTCCGTCTCTGCGGGGAGGAAACGTCCTGCCCTTCTGCAGCAATATCTGCAACGTTCGCTCGCCGGCGTTGTCGAAGACGGCGGCGCATGGGCTCGGCAAAGAAGGGGAAGAGGAGCGGGGGGCTGTGGAGGCCGCTGATCTGGGCCCTAACACGGGACGTAGGATGCCGTGGATTTGCCATGCCATTCGCGCGTGCCAACACACCGCGCGTAGCGAACGCGAAAGGCTGCGCAGGATTCGCGCGTACCGAACGGATCAAACGAGCAGAAAAAGCGCATCATCGCGCCCACGCTTCGAGAGGAAAAAGACGACGCCCGTAATAATAAACCGCGCGCTTGGGCGTGGCGTGTCTCCACTCCATCTCCAGAGTAGTGGGGATTCCGTCAGGAGATCAGACGGCATGGGCGTCGGTAACCGCATCCCGGGCAGGCGACGGCGAGGTGCCGAGCTCGAGGGGAGGGGGGAGGCGGGGAGCACATCGTCAAAAAGGAAGCTCCTTTTATTATTGCATTGCATCTGCGCTCGCTGCAGATTTGCTGCACTGCACACAAAAGGACCCGCGAGCGACATCTGCTTTCTTACTGTCAGGATACGGTTTTCCCAACGCTAGTTTATGGTTCTAGATTTTCAGAGATTAGTTAACCAGATTGCCAGTTAGTTGCTCATTGTTATTGCGCTGGATTTTTTTTTTCTTTGATCGGTTGTTACGCTGGATTTGGTGTTTTGTCTGCGCTTCCGTTTTGGAGTGCTAAATTGCAGGGTTTTTTTTTTGTAGATGCCAGACCAGCATCCAGGGAATTTCAGAGCATGCTGGTTCAAGCGGAATGGATGATTTGCTGCGAGGTGAGGTAAATTAACTCTGCATCTTCTTTTTCTTCTTTTTTTGCCGCGTGAATGTCGGTTTTGGATGTTGCCTATTTCTTTAGCACAATCATTTGTTCGTTTCTGAATGTGCACCGGGGGTGTCCCATATATGAGATGCAAAATTATTACTCACTTGTTTCTTTACTGTTGGAGACACCGCTGCGTTCATGCAATCATGCCCCTACGTTCCTCAAGTGTTAATAATTCATGTGGTCATCAGTTCCGTAAGGGGCAAGATCCAGGGTCATCAGGATAATGTTTTTGTCAGTCATGGAGCCGCATGTAGCATGCCTCTGGCACGCTGACAAGCCAGCTTGAGCTCAATTGGTGACAGGGCATCCTATGCTGTCTGTAATGTATAAATTATCCACATTTCTTTCAGACAGTAAACTTTGGAAATGAAAAAAAAACAATGCTATCTTCCCCGCCATACGATCAGAAGTTCATTGCCTTGCAACGATTAAACCATTTTAGCGTGTCACGTCGCTATGGCATAGATTCTCTGGGTTTCATCACCACAATGTATGGTTTATCATTAGTAATTAAGTTAGCAAACTTTTCTGAACTTCATTATAGGAGCAAGTGATCAATGGCATACCATGCTCACTGCACAATCAACAATTCCTCATATCTGGGATACATGCAAAATTCATCAGCATCTTTATTCCTTTCAAGAAAGATGAAACAACACAACACGCACATGGACACGAGCAATAGAATCGCATCAATCTTTTGCCTTTACTCTCCCTGCACTCCATCCCAGGACCAACCTCAATTAGTAGTTGGTCACTCTGAACAATTCATGGAGATGCAGTAGAGTTAGAATCCTCTAATCTGAAATTCAATTGACTGATGAATGCTAGAATTGATCTCTAATCCCCCAGCCACGGCTATGTGGCGTCGATACTTTACAGTTGAACTCTACTCTGCATTTCTTTCTCTGTGCTTGCTCAAGCACAAGCCCACCTGTTTGTTGCCGTCTTTAAATTAGTCTGGGCGAAGAAGTTGCCCTACGCAGTGGGAGAGCATACCGCCTCCACTGCCACCCTTTTCATCATGTCCGGGCAGGGATCTCCACCAAAGTTCTTGGGAGAGATTGCGACGACACATCTTTGTAATCCAATGCATTTCTATTCAGATGAATGAAAGAAAATTCAGTGATATGCGTCAAAATTCATAGAATTATTGCATGTGCTTTGTGCAAAACAATGTGAAATTCATGTGATTCAAACAGGGTCCAGTGTTAGTGTATGCTGCCAATATTATTTCAAGACAATTTCAGGTAGACCAAAATGACAAAATAGTAATCTCACCTTTTCAAGAACAGAGTGTGAGTTAGCTGAATGACACTCCCCTTGCTGGAATGTTCCACAAGTTCCAAGAGGTGTCCCAAAGCTAGCAAATTTGATGGCAGAAATGGTCTGGCCCGGTGCACATTTTAAATGCACCTTTGCCATGTGGAATTCAGGCTCCCCAGAGCTCTCGATCTGCCAGTTCTTGATATTTGGATGATACTCAGATACATCAGCACAGACACCTGACACTGACCTCTTCACAAGGGCAATCTTTGAAGAATCACCACCAAGTTCCTCAAAAACTACTAGCAGATTTCTAGTTGGTTGCAGCCAGGATCTTGGCACATGGTACCTGAATGTAACAATTTAATCCTTACTGTTAATATAGTTCCCAACATTTCACTGACTAGACAATAGAACCAAAAAGAGACATAATGCAACATTACAGATTACAGGGCAAACAAATATCAAGTAGTACATGATGATTTTGGATACTGCAAAGGAGAAGGCATGAGGTGCCAAAAAAAATCAAATATTGCTGTGAATGTTCTCACCACCGCTGTGTAGGCTGACCACAACCTGCCTGACACTTGGGTGCCCGGAATGTCCCAGTGTAACTGCATTTTTTGCAGTCCCCTTCCGCATATGCTGTCCAGTATCGTCCGATGCTATGTCCATTTATCCATATTTGACCCTTACCCATGCTACCCATATCCAGAGCCAGTGGCTCGTCACCACTGGGAGTATCAAAGTATGCCTATGAAAATAAACTATTGTAAGAATGGGGGGCAAGTAATCATCAAATGATTGTGGCAAGATTAATTATCCATACCCTATACCATGCCAACGGTTGTTGGTTCTGTGCTACCAATGATCCTTGCATCCATTCAACTGAGCCTGAGCCTTCTAAGGAGTTTAGATTCATCTGTTCACCTTTCAGGCCAACCTGGAATGGAAAAAGACATGTTTATTCATTCTTACATTAACTCGCAACAGGCTGTCAGCATGCTGAATATACCTGATAGGACCAAGCATGCCAAGTCAAATCTCTTGATCCTTCATCCAACCCGTGAATCACAACAGGACCAACAACACCAGTGTTCCAAGTCTCATAATGCACTCCAATATTCTATATAGCAGGACGAAAATCCTTAGTCATACGCTTGATCATTCATTGTAAACATTTACAGATTCATACAGCGATGAGAGGACAAACCGGCAATCCACAAGCAACACTCAACAGTGCAACTTTGTTAGTACCAGCACGAAGGTTAGCATTGCCACTATATGAGATTCTCCGATCTTCCCTGGTTCCATAAGCAGAACCTACAAAAAGGGAAGTAAAATGATTTTATACATTACTTCTTTTGAAGGGAATTTTATTCACTACTAGTTTCCAGAACATTGATATTGTATAGACTGGAGAGCATTTTCAAGTAGAAACCTTGGAGTTGCCCATTGATGAAGACATGCAAGGCATGGCCAGCAGACTGTACAATGAGAGACAGAGGCTTCCCACCTTGTAGAAATCTCTCAGATGGGTTTACTTCCACACTGTCAATGGTGATGAAATATAGTATAATGATTGCTTATGTGAAAACTGAAATTTAGAACAAAGGACACCTTTTCAATTGTCATAATCAGAAATAGATACGTGTAACTGAAATTTAGTATAATGATTGCTTATGTGAAAACTGAGATTTAGATACGTGTAACTTATCAACTGGCATTACCTTGTAATGTACCAGAGATAATCGCTGGTGTCTCTTGTGATATTAAGCTGCTCAAGTAAACCAGTGGACGTGAGCAACGGAGCAGCTGCCAATGAATCAACCTCCTCATCATATTTCTCCCACATCATTGAAGAGGCCCCATCTGCCCACATTTGCATTTGATTTGTCTGAACACCCACCTGTGGCGATTTCAACAGGTTTGAATCAGGTCAGCAAAGTCATCATATAGTTGATCCAGGGAAAAATGGTACAAGATTGAAACCATGCTGTAATCGGATAAGCGTATGGAAAACTTACTGTTGCAGTGTTAAAAACGACATTTTTGCAATCAGGAAGGATGCTGATTGACCAAGGTGGAAGGCTGTAAGTTTCATTGTTGAAGATAACTTTTGCATATGATTTAGAATTGTAGTTTGCAAGGAAAGCTGCACAACCAGATGAAGATTGGAAGACATGGGCCTGAAGTATAGATTCAGTATGTAAATGAGACATCAAGCTATATAGCATATGTATACTTCACTGAGATAAAGGGCTATCACAACAGACCTCTTGCATACTTCCCAGGGTAGTCACAGTTGGATCAGCAGAAACCAAAGACTTTTTGCATAACTTAACAGCTCTGTGGAGTTCTTTAAGGTGTCCGAACTTTGGTTCCCGTACAAGTCCTGCATATTAGCCCACCAAGAAAAAGATTGAGTAAGAACGATATTTTGATATAGCCCATTTTTAGGTTTTTTTAATTCAATGTCTGAAAGCTGAAAATATGTTCATAATGTAGGCAAATTACAGCAGCAAAAGATGATAATGCTGATAATATCACTTATAAATCATGTTCTATACAAAAAAGAGTTACTAAGAATGTTCCTTGTAACTCACCGTATTCATCAAGTGGAGCATCATAATCATAGCTTGTGGTGATAAAGGGACCTCCAGCGGTGCGGCCAAAATTTGTTCCTCCATGATACTTTAAAAGTTGAGGAAAATCAATTAACCAACCAGAATGAGTATCACACTTTGGGAAACTTTAAAAAAAACATAAGTGACCCTTTATCTGTCATACCATATAGTAGTTGATAAAAGAACCGCCCTTCTGTACGAAGCGAGCAACACCAAATGCAAGATCTTCAACTGGTCGTTGACGGATGGTTCCACCGAATTCAGTAAACCTGAATTATTTTGCATATTAAAGCAATTGTACTACCACTATGAATAGATAGAATCGAATGGTATAAACATGATGCGCATCAATGGAAGTAGTGGATTGTGGATGCAACATTTTGACAAGAGATTTGTTCTTCAGGAAGAAAAAATACCATCCACTCCAAGATTCGGTCCACATCATTGGCTTGTAGGGCTTGTTAGGAGAAAATGCATCACAGTAGAAACCATTGCATGCATTGATCTGTTTAAGAACAGATGTTAAATTTAATTTCACCAGTTTGTTCTACAAAAGTCATGAGATATTGTATATTCCATGACTGAAATTTCACACGATCAAAATTTAATCTGGTTGCCATTTTTTTTTTTGCGTTCTAATATATGTTCCATATGAGCAGGCAACAAATATGCTCATGTGTTAGAAACCAACAACACCAATCAGAACCTCTTATGGTCATAACCTGCACTGAACTCGCAGAAATATGAATTGGTATGTTTTGTATCGTTGTATAATTGTATGAACATATTCAATAGAATATTCGCAATTGACACCTGATGGTAGTAATAGTTGATAGAGGACACGATCATCATACCACTGGATCAGGTGCGTCATCCTCCTTGCACATCACCCACGGCACACCCGTGTTCAATCCCACAGCCATCTTTGCCGCCCAGTTGATGTATGCCTTGCCAGCAGCCCCAAACTCTTTGCCTTCTGGCCCATACTCATTCTCAATCTGCATCCAAACAATAACACCCACCACACCATGAGCAACACAGGAAAATGTGCAGGCTAAGACAAACTGTCCTAATAAGATGTTATCACTACTCACCCAATGCTACTCTCAGATTTGTACCAGGGACAAAGACAAGCATAACACAGAAGCATGTATACAATGTACTTGCACCCATATACAATACATGACATGGGGAAGCAAAACTTTTATACTTGCCTGAGAGAGGATAATAGGGCCGCCTTGAGAAGCAAATAGTTCTTCACTCTTCATCATGTCCACAATTTTGTTGGCGAACCCCTGCATTGCATTCTGCAAAGCAGAACTCAAGTTAGAAACAGACATGAACAATATTGACACCACTAATAAGAACCAGAAATGCTGAAAGACTTCCACAGACCTTGAAAGGTTCATTGTCCGTCCTGAAACTGATGCCTGGAACATACTTCAACCAAACCGGAAATCCACTGCAAATTTGCATAGCAACAGAAGTCAAGAAACAAAAGTAAAACATACACATACACGGAACAGCAAATGGTGAAAAGTGAAAAAAAACAGTAGCCTGTTTTTACAGTGGTCAAATTAAGGCTTGAGGAATACCCAAAATTCCACTCTCCACAAATGTAGGGACCGATGCGTAGATGAACAAACATCCCAGCCTTCTGGACAGTCTTAATGAACCTGACCAGATCGTACCTCCCTTCAAAATTGTACTGCACGAGGCCAGAAAATAACATTCAAATTCCTGATATCCCATTACACTGTTAACAATGGGGTTAATAATGAAATAGATGGTACATTTCCAGGAGTCGGTTCATGCCCATTCCAAAAGACATAAGTCTGGATCACATCCAAGCCTCCATCTTTAGCCTTCTCAATTAGCCCTTCCCACATCTGATAAAAAGAATGCATGGAGAAAAATCAGCACAGCACCATAATATTCGAGAAGATATGCCAGGCTAGGACCCCAACAAGCTCATCTTTTTACCCCAAAAAATGAAAAAAAATCTAGCTTGGAACATGAAAATATCAACAGAACCGCCCCCCCCCCCCCCCCCCCCGCAAATGGTTGCAGGAGCAGACCAAAAGAGCAGTATTTCAAGAAAATCTCAAGAACCCTCTCATTTCTTTCAGAAAAAGGTTCGCGAATAATCTGACTCTGAAAGGAAAACCTCCAACTAAGCTACAAGCTCCTCGCTTTCCATGGCATTTCCACCAAGAAACCGCCAGCCCACGCCATAAACCACCACAAAAGAAACTCCACCCACGAAATGGGCAAAAAAAAAATCACATCTTTGAAGAATGCAGCGGTTACATACCTCGGGGGTGCTCCTCGGATAATGTATGGATCCGGAGAAGAGAATCCTCCTCTGGCCGTCGATGAGCACCGCCTTCTTGTCGTACGTCACCGCGCAGTGGACGACAGCGACCAGCACGGCCACCGCCACCGCGCCGCCCATCAGGGCAGCCACACACCCCCTCCCCATCACTCCCTCCTCACTCCAACAAGCAAGTGGTAGCAGCAGCAGCAGAAGAAGAAGAAGACCGACAGCGTGTGTGCTGTGCCTCGAGCGAAGAATGTGTGTGGTCTTCACAAACACACACACGCTGGTCTTCTTCCCCACCTTCACCACCACCACCTCCCTCTGCAGCTCTGCTCCTCCTCCCCTGTTTTGTTTTTGCGGCTGCCTTTCTTGGATTCTAGGAATCCTTGGCCCGTTCTTGAGAAGTGCGACAGTGAGCTGCTCACAGTGCAGTGGAGCTTTTTGGCCTATGGCACTACTATTATAATGGCCCTCTCTCTCCTAACCCCATAGCAGTACCCCGTAGTGAGAGAGAGAGAGAGAGAGGAGGGTTTTTTCTCTTTGAAAAGAGGGTGTAGCCATGTGGGGGCGAGGGGAGTAGAAACACTGGAACAGTACAAAGATGGCACCTCATCACTGTGATGGGTGTGAGCTCTCAGTTTCAGCTCGGACGGTGGGCGCATCTCCCGGTCACCACTTGTCCTACCTATACTCTGTAAGAGCTCACACTCTTCTTCAGGATCTCACTTCACCCTCAAAACATGCTTCAGCTTATTTGACTCCTTCCAAGCAAATTTGACCATTCTCACACCCATTTGTACTCCTACTATGTGACTTCCGTCATTGTAGCCACTGGGCTGTAATCTGTTGGGGGTTACGATTTGAGAACCTTGCTAACTTCTTAAGCATGTAATCAGATAGAGGTAGTTGTGTGCTGCCACTAGTACATAACAGATCGAGCAGAGATGTCCTCGCATATAGTGGCTTTAAGCCCTTTTTATGCTCGTACACCTGTCTAATTTTAAGCAGTCGGCGTAGTGATGAGTAGGTGTTTGCAAACCGCATATACAAACATAACCAGGGGCAAACACAGGATATGCACAGCTGCATCATGCCTGCATCTTTAGAAGTTAAGCTTCGCTATAATGCTGGACTAGTGATACGCTGCCTTGGCGATCAAAACAGCTTTTGTTATGAAACAGGCTGATCCAAATCATCACAAACAACATGGGTGTCAATCTCTGTCAGGCTTAATGTTCTGCTAGTTTGATGTCTTAGCCATTGGCCCTTCAGCTAACACTTCACACAGCACATAGCTAGTCTCATCCACAAATGCCCATATTCAGGAATGGCCGCTCTACATCGGGAAGGCTGACAAGTCAGTTACTCCTAGTACACGGTAGGAGTAAAATGAAAATGAAATGAGAGGTATCTTTCAGTACGGTCAGAGGCCACCGGACGAGAGCATGGGAAGGGCGCGATGAGTTGTTGGGGGCGTAACTAACACACAGATTCTTCTTTTGGATGGAAGGGCATCGCAATTCGATGCTGTAACCGTGGCTGGCCTAGATGCAATAGGTTGGTTGGAACCCCATTCAATTCAGTCGGCATGGTTCAGAAATGCGGTTGAGCTTGTTCCCATATGCAAGAACCTTGCTTTTACAATGGACAGAAAATGGCAACTGAGGCCTTACTTTCTCAGTAGAAGTTGCGCACATCATTGCATGATGATAGTATTATATACATGTAGAAATTGAAAGGTGCAGCACCATATCTATTAGACCAATGTCGCAACGATATTGAACCACGAATGTTAACCACCAATTAAATAAAAAGCCAGTGAGCAAGCAGAGCAGCATGGGGTGAACTTTAGTACAAAGCCAGGCGATTTCAAAGGGCGAAAGGAGGGTAAGGCGAGTGATTAGTGGAGGAGGGACCAACCGAGCACTGCACCGCGTCTGCGGTTCAGCATCGCTCCTTCCTTTGCATGATGATGCCACATTTCAGATTTTTCAGCGGCTGAATGCTCCATCCGAAGGGCAGAGCAAAAGCAAATCCCCGCGAACGCGTTGCACAGTGAGCCAGTGGCCGTCTCTCTCACCCTGCATCTGCCGCCGTACGTGTGTACCGGCGTAGTACGCCCTTTGTCCCCGTGCGTGTACGTCGCGTGCATGCAGATTACGGCGCGTGCGCGACGACCTTCCACACATGAGACGGTACCTACTTCGCCACGTCTTATCTCCTGCACGCCGCTGCCAAGCTGGTCCACGCATCATCCACCGACGAACGCACGCACGTCAGGATCATCCGCTCGCTCGTAAGCACACCTGTGTGTTGCTGCACGTCATGTGTGTGTGGATCGAGGCGTGAACCTCTTGGCCACGGTGTCGGTCCACGTGGCAGCCTCGTAAACTCTCAACGCCCGAAAGTCTGAAACTGAAAGGCTGATCTCTCTCTCTCTCTCTCTCTCACGCAAACGCTGCCTCAACTCTATTACCGTGTCTGTTACCGGATGCCCGAAAATCTCACCGTTCCCGACATCTCCCCGTCCGTGAATCGAGCGAGAGGAAATCGCCGAATCGGCAACAGTAAATCGATCCGACAGGTGGACCCGTCCCCCCGGCTCCCCAGCTGGGGACAACGCTACACTTGTCTTGTACCAGCAGCATTCTACTCGTGCTGCTGCGTTGTTTAGCCTTGTACACCAGCTAGCTAGATGTATGTGTATATATGCAGGTAACGCAGCAGGATGCAGCGTTTGGTCAAAACCAGAGTCGCCGGCGTTGCATTGCATGATGGCTCAGTGCCTTTGGGCATCGGAGGGAGGGAGAGCGAAGGGGAGAATCGGAACATGCCCACGTTCACATTCACACCCACGTTCACTTGCGTGGTACATAGCATTCTGGTGGTGTCAGGTCTTGACAGATTTTGGTCGCTAGTAGTAGCTCTCTTTTCTTTTCGCTCTGAATCCTACGTTGCATGGCTGGATCAATCATCACAGGTGCGAGGGGAATGCCACGCATGCAGTACGTACGTACGGTACATGTACAGTTTTTTAAATTTTGTTTTCCGCGTGTGTGATCAAGTACAGGTATGGTAAAAGCGAGCACCAATGGAAACGGAGTTCCCTTCGACCCTACTCCTCTGCTGCATTATCATTCCAGACAAAAAGAGAGCAAAAACTGTAGAAACTAAATGGAAAGGCGGATCCTAAGTTCCTAACAAACTTCTTTAGATAATGGAAGTTTTATTAATCACAAGTTCCTAACCAATTGGATAGCTAGATTTGTTACTTCCTTCATGTCACCCAATTGGGTTGGAAACGAGCGGTAAAGATAAACTTAAATGATACGGCCAAGTACAACGTACAAGTAGCTATCTCAGCACGTACCGAGAATTAAGGCACATCCATTTATCGGGCAGGTAACCCAAGCGAAAGAAATTCACCGACACTGGTCACTGAGCAAATCGATTGGCACGCGCGGCGATCCTGCCGCAAAATCGATTGTATCTGTTGGATGCTCTCCTCGCTCGGTTTCTTCGTCGTTTTTCGCTCGCTCAGCCGTGGTGCCGCTCGATCTCGCACACCTCTACTCCTCGCTGCTGCCGCTAAAATCTTATCAAACCCCACCATTAGTTCGTACTCTCATCACCAACTCCACGTCATCATTGCTGTTGAGAGTGTGCTTAAAACCATGACTCCCATTACACCTATAGAGTAACTTCGCCTATAACATGAGATCATTGAGCTTGAGACCGATGCCGTCCACCAGAGGGCCACCAAGAACCTCAAAATTGCTCTCACTGCATGCACACAGGGCCAAACATGCGGCTGTGCACACACAAGCTTTTATCATCCTCAATATCAAAGTCCTTGTCCCTAATAAACTGAATCACGTCGTCAACATCTACAACCGAACTCTCTTCTTTGTTATCCTAGGTAAGTATGCCTTAACCAACTACATCCTCTTCGATGTCGACAACTTCGATCGTTTGACGAGGGTTTAGATTGATTGTACCGTCCTGATTTAGATCTATAGTATGTTGACCTTCAGTAGACGATAATGCTCTATAAACCAATTGCTCTCATCGTTTTGTCTATTGCGAGTCAGAGTTTTTTGGCCAGTGCGAATCGTGTGCGCTACTTCTCCCATATCGTTAAAGAAGGAAGGAACTCCATTACTGATTTCTGCCGCCATCTCAAGACAATGGCCAGTACTCTGATATCATGTGAAGCAAATAGGGATTAGGCTTAGGTTACCGTGCGAACGCACAGGATGCTAAATACGTATTCATCAGATCGAGCAGGCCGCGCTGCGAATTTTGGAGCCAGTGGGTGGGCTCGCACCGAAACCGCAGGGAGAAGCGAGGCGGCCCTACGCGCGCTCGCCTGCGTACGTAGTTTATTCGGTGTGGAGCACTGCAAATTTGCGTTCCATCTCGCACGGTCGCACGCATGCGCGCGGCGCCGGTTGCGTCGGTGCGCGCGCGGCGAGCGGGGGAATTAAACAGGCCGGTGTTTTTCACTGGATCTCTCGTTCCTGCTTCAAGGAAAGAGGGTTTATTGCAGTTGCATACAGATACAGGAGGAGACATTGATACCTAGCTTCGATCGGTTGCAATGTTTAATGCGAGATAGCGAGGCACACCGTGCGGATCTGGATCTCGAGATTTATCTTTCGTGTTTGCTCGCTAGCTCTGGCTTGTAGTGGTATTAGTTGGTGTTTAATGGGCTCATTACAGTAGTAGTATTAGTAGTCCTGCTCTGCTCACTGCCTATCGGGGCTAGGCACGCATAGATTTTTTTATTTTTTATTTAGTGTTCATGGCGTGTGCAAATGGCGCATAGTTTTATAGGGTTTTTTTTTTGAGGGGGGGGGGTGGATTTGGTATTGGGTTGGCAATTATATAATGGAAGAGTAGTCAGAACGAGATCTAGCAGCTGGTTGACAGTGGCAGTTGCAGCCTATCTGGCACCACCACCACGTTACGGCCAACGCACCAATGAGCACATGCCCTAATGCACGGTAAGTTGTGTTATTCTGCTCAGTTCGAGTGCTTTGGGTTGACTAATAAGTTCCATCAAGCCTATGCAATAAGCCAAATAACCCCAAACGGGCTGGGGAAAAAAACAGTGTCCCAAAATCATAATATAACCACTTCTACAGGTAAAATTGAATAGGGTATGATTGGGATGAGGGAGTAGGTGCCAGGTGAAGTAAATATATTTTGGGAATTGAAATGCTACAAGAAGCAGTATAGATTCCAGGTTTTTTTTTTCATATCGTGGAATCAATGGACTTGGTAAGATCAGGCCGAATCGAACACAGCCCATTTTGGACGCCGCGAAGACCCTTCCAGAGCCCATTTGATCCCACGGAAATTAGGGCCTTCGAGTGCGAGCAAATCCGGTCACGAGGCCATCACGAATTCATAATGCCCCGCCGCGCCGCGCGCCGCCCGCCGCCCGCCGCATTTAGCGCGGCGCCGCGACTGTCCAGCCCTCGGGGTATCGTCGTTTCCGAAACGGAGGAGCTGAGCGATCGCCTGAGTAGGCTGACGACCCGGAGGCGGCCTTGTTCCCTAGTTGGAGCGACGAGCAAAACGCAGGCTTCAGCGACTCATTTTCACCGGCGAGAAAACACCGGCATTTACGCGTTGTCCAGTGTCGAAGTTTGGAGAAGATTTAAGCACATTTTTGTTGCAACCACAGTTACTCACATAGCCATTCTGCTCACATTTTCAACATTCCTCGTCGCCTAACATTCGCAAATGCTGCTACTTAGTACGAACTAGAAGCACACTGCTCTCAAATTTCTAAGGGAAACACACACCACTACTACAAACAGGAAAATATGCGAGCAACAGTAAAAATTGTACGGTAGAAATCGCCAGCGTAAAGAAAGAGAGGGGCGGGGGGGTTCAAGCATCAGGCACTTCAGATAATGAAAGAGAACAGCTACACGTACTAAAAATTTTGTACAATACTCTTACAAACAAAACTCAACCGTCTGATTTAACTACATAGTAGTTCCAAGAAATCTACATTTACCCAAGCAAGCCACATCATCGCTTGCAAGGGTTGTAAAAAAAACACTAGTGTACACAAACTTTTCCATAATAACAATGCATAGGACAACAGCGAAAGCAAATCTAGTCTTTTACATCGCAACATCCGCACAATCTATTGAAAAAAAAAGCATTTTCACGATCTTAATCACTAGGGGAAATAGTGAGCGTATGAGCGTGGGGAATTCGATGAAACGACGACGGCATTACTCGCATGTATTGTTACAAAAACCAGCCAGAGTAACCCCAGTAGCGACAAATTTATGCGTTCATCGCTTTAACACCGTCATACAGAAGCAAAAGAACAGGACAACCATTTTTTTTCTTCTCAACCTTCCAAGGATTCTGGAAATGCTGTAACATTTCAATGTAAGCACCGTGCTCCCAATAATATATTCCTTCCCCAGCATTTTCCAACAAATAAAGCTAGTTTGCATCAAAACTCACCCTTTTCCTCTAATGAACACCACCCCTATAGCCTTCACATGGTAAACACAACAACTCTGTACATCGTCGATGCATTCGTATCAGCTTCCAAAACAAATTCAGCAACACTCGTGAATCTCTGGAATTTTCTCTATTCTCTAGATGGCAAACGATCGAATGGCCACCCTCCCGCTCCTAGGCCAAAATCTTATTGACAGGATCAGGGATCAGAACTATACTGAAGCTCCAAAAAACCTAACCAAAAGGATTACTGGCTTTTCTATATCTAGTATTCTCATGCGACCGTTTATTTATGATGGGGCACGACAAAATTGACTGATCGGTGCAACTGCTGAATTACCACTTTATGCCTTTATTCCCCGCAGCTCAAAACGAATTTGGTATCAATTTCTAATCATCACAACACCACAAGGAAAGCCTATCTGAAGAACAATTACTTTGCAGCTTCAAAGAAGAGCACTTGAGGTTGCAAGTGGCCTTTCTTACACATAATGAGCACATCATCCCAACTACCAACAGCCTGCACAAATGAGGGAGAAAGTAAGAATACAAGCCAGAGCCAGGTTCTTGTAAGCTAGAGTAAGAATCTTGTTACCTTCACAGTCTGGTCATCATACATGACCCACTGCCCATCCTCAAAAGCAAAGCAATGATAGTGCTGCCCGTAGTAACAAACCTGCATGCATAACAATAGTAGATTGTATTAGATGCATTAGTTGGCAGGTGTCTGTACTTTAGAAGACTGGATTTAGACTCAAATCAGGTAATATGGTGAAATATACGATATTGAGCTAATGCTACCACACCCAGGCCACTGCACCTAATTGCAATAGAATAAAAAATGTTAGCAATGCTAGGCATTTTGTACCACAGTATAGCCTAGTGCCAGCAGTAAACTCCAGTAGTACCTACTTCAGCACAGAAATAGTTAATGTTGTTCTAGTGCAAACTGTGTAACTTGAAATAGGCTAATAGCACATGTGCTATTGTTAATACAGTGATATCGGTCAAAAAGTGAGACAAAAAGCAATCCAATTGTACCATTCATTTTGCAAACTGTCAATTTTGCAAGTTCCAACACTAGCTATAACAAACATGAAATGGCCTAGAAAATGGCATGCTTATTTTTCCATTCATAAATGTGAAAGAACAAAAAGAGTCTTCATAGGCATACCACTGACACCAGAGAATGTTTGCTTCCTTGATCTAGACCACGATAGAAAGTACTGATGTCTATCTCAGTTGAAATACCAGCCAAAGTTCCAGATATGTCATCCACACTCTCTTTGTTGTTCTGCCACCCCAAAACTTAAAAAAGAAAAGTATGAAGAGTCATGTCAACAAAGAGTATTATTGCACACAGAACTTACTTGCACTCAAGCATATGCACAAATTTTACAAAAGCAAATGTAGAAGTTATCAGGCGGGAAGCCAATTGAATAGCAGCAGTTTGGTTAAAGATGGTCATGTCAGACTGTCAGTGGAGCAGGCAATCCTATAGCACTACGCTAACAAACACAGAAGAAATTTTTTTTAAGGGAGTGCTGCAAGATTAAATATTTGTTACAGCTCCTTCCTCCTGGACTGAAATGACCGATTGCATGAAGATATCCATACATATTGAAGAGAGAAGTTTACCAACTGTAAAAACATGAGGGGGGCTAGAAAGAATGTGATGAATATGGTTCGGTTTCCCACAACCACCATCATCCGGATCACAAGCCAGATGGTCATTCATTATCACAATCCTCAAAAGATCATCAAATGAATAATCTGGAAACATGTCCTGAAAAAGAAATAGCTATCATGGAACAACTAACAACTAACAAACTGAACACCAACGTACCAAAAATCACAGAAAAAAAGAGGAAACAATAGAATCAATAAATACCATGAGATCCAACCCAAGGAAGACTAACCTTTGCAGTTCGAAGTAAACTAGCATTGATATTGTGGAAAAATGAAGTGTATTTAAGCCGTCTAGATTCCAACCCACAACTCTGGCAGTTCATTTGTTCATAGATGTCCATTCCAAAAAGACCATGTGCTATGCAAGAACTACTTGCACAATCCCAGGAGCCAATATAATTGACCTCATGAGATTTAACTTGCAAGTCAGCACGTGAAGTGTACGACTTATGCAAGCACTCAAAGATCACCCCCAACACCTCAGATGCATCATTCATTTGCCCCTGCCAGCAAGATATATTGAGCAAATTAATTTTGACAGCAAATTAAGCATCTGAATTTACATGTCACAAGCCTAAATGTTTATGTATGTTTGTGGTCAAAGATTCAGAACGTTGACTGCATGCATTCTAGACACCAAGCAAAATGGATAAGGGGTGTATAAGATTCGGTGGGTTGCTATAGACGCATAACAAGCTTTTGGGTTATAAGTGCTGTTAGGAATGTACCTAAAATCCCTAAGTACAAGTTTGTACCTCCTGAAAGAATTTGCTGTTGGGGTAAGATTTGCTCAAAGCGATCCTCAAAGAAGTAGGTGCAACAGCTTCCCCTTGCTCCTCAGATGCTTTGCTCAGGTCAGTGAAGATATCATACAATGCACAGATGGCACAAGGATCTTCAACATGCTTATGCAGCGATGTTTTTTTAAGAAACCCATCTCGAAACCGCTTTAAATGCCATAATGACTGCATAAAAAGGAACAATATGGGTCGGGAGGATAACCACTATTGCTAAGCATCACAAATCTGGACCATTACCTGGATAATCACATTCAAGAAACAATTGTATTCACCAGCAGCATTTTTAAGGCCAGTCCCATAGACTTCTTTTTCATTAGAAGTGCCTGCCATATCAGTAGTAGAAAGATTGTACCCTTAGAATAGGACTTAAATTTTTTGAACTGAGAATAGAAACTGGCATTGAAACTAGAGAGAATCAATATCATCATATTTTCTTTTCTAGTAGAGTTAACATCATAGTAAAAACTAAGCATTCCGTTTATCTATTGATTTCTGATCATAAAGAAACAATTATATAAATCCTCATTCAGTGGCAACTAACAACATATAGTCAAACATCTATGATGACATTGAAGCAAATAGTGAAAGGACAAACAAGCATATTCTCCTGAATCCTGACAACATATACGTCCTTAGTACGACATTTGCATTGCAAATTGCACTTTATATGTATCATTTCACTGGAAATTACAGTCTTTCATCAGCTCAGTAAATGACAATATTAAAGATGCACCCCACAACCTAAATAGAGTAAAATGCATAATGTGTTGGAGGTCATGTTCTGCATTTCCTAAAACCAAATGATTTTTTTTTGGGGTGATACAGTCAAGTTAGTCTTCATTTTAGCAATAAGGCATCACCATGCATATGCTCACAACAAGCTACTTGGCGGTTCATATGAGAAAGCTTGCTGAGTAATCAAAATCACAACTATACATCTCCAGCAAATAACGAATAACATATACAAGAAATGAACTTTATCACAGTGCTAACTAATACTGAAATTTCCACAGCAGTTCAAGATATGAGCATGTTGAGAAGAGGGAAGGACAGCATAGCAAAAAAATAGCATTTAGTGTACCAAGGCTTTGAAGCACAGCTCTCTCCAGGTCTTCTTCGAACCTTTTGTCATCCTCAATGTACAGATTTGTTGATGGGATTGTACTGTCAACTAGATATTAAAGCAACAAGTTAAAAAATGCTCAAATCAAAAGATCAACAACGATCTAACATACTCCCTCCATCCACAAATATAAGGGATTTTAGTGTACTAGTTGCCCCATCAATCACCTCTCATTTAAATTTATTCTCATCTTAACCCACAACACCCTCCCACCCCCAACCACCCCTCATTTAATAGGGACATCCTAGTCTTTTCCCTTCATCCTTAATCTCTTCAAAAGAGCCCCAAATCCCTCGTGTTTGTCGATGGAGGGGAGTACAACATTACTACTATCTACATCAAGCTTCAGAAAATCCCGCAAAAAATAATTCTCCCTCCATCCCATAATATAAGAAATTTTGCCATTCAACTTTTTCCTAATAATATAAGAAATTTTGCCATTCAACTTTTTCCTAAAATATAAGGAATTTTGTGATCCCATGTAACACCCTAGTCTGTTCAAAGCCTAGTAGTGGTGTGGTTTAGGCCCAAACGGCCCATAAGTGGTTGTAGTTGTAGTTTAGTACCACATTAGAAGTTTAGGTAGGTGAAGACCTGCTTATAAGCTTTGGTGCTCCAATCATGATATCTTTGGGTTAACTCTTTTACACGAAACGAGAATAAAAGTGTAAGTAAGATACTATATGAACGTGGATCCATTCACCGTGTAGAGGACTAGTACGGATTTTAAAGGCATGGTCTTACATCCCGAGATAATACTTTCTTCCCTTACCTATTAACTTCTGTACTACTTTATTCTCATAAATACCACTTTTTATAACATGACTTATACTTTTGCTACTTCCTTAATTTTTATAGAGAAAAGGTATAATCCCTTATATTATGAGATGGAGGGTGTAGGTGGTTAGAGAAAATATAGGAAAAAACAGGAACCAACACATGGACATGGCAATTGTGATAAATAAGACAAGAAACACTTCAACATCTATAAGAATAGCCATGCATTTTCTCTGTTTTAGCACTTCACGGACCTTTAGCAGTACTCAAGCATTCAAACATAACTATAGTAACTTTTTTGTTATCATTTTGCAAAATGGATCGCACTTTTCATAAAGCATTTCATATATCAGAGTAACAATAGAGCCAGAAAACATACTGCCAGTTTGTTTGAATTAAATAAAAGTTCGCCAGTAGGGGACTCAGATAAAAAGGCTAGGATAATTCAGGTGCTGGCAACTCAAAGTTTTAACACGTGAGGTTTTGTGCAACATGGAGTCAATGCACTCTTTAATTTATATAAACAGTAGTTAAAGTGAATAAACAAGCACAGGCTATAAATAAAATTGTAAGATAAGAGTGAAGAACAGTTACCTTTCTCACTACCTGTATTCTCTCTTCCAGCATATCGAGCACCATGCACACGTTGTGAATAATCCAAAGACAAAACTGGTAGCTGATTTTGTTTTGTGTCCTGACAACTGTGATTGACAATATCTGCTGCTTTACCAGAACTGCTCCATCTTGGAACTGGTGAACCAGATTGTCGAATAGATGGCCTATTATCATCATCTTCATCATGAGAAGTGCCTGGCACACCTTAAAAAAACATACAGATAAAGAATTGTTTGGATTGAAGTTGCATAAAGGATTAAAACAAATATCTGATTTGGACAAGACAAACCAACAACCTTGGATGTATTTCTTATGCACTTGGCTGGTACTTCTCCTAGACTTTTGGATGATAGGAGTAGCTGGAAGCTTTGTATTTTCTGCATTTTTTCCAACTCCATTCACTTTCAGTGTAGGCTTTGTAGTTTCTACATTTTTCCCAACTCCATCCACTTTCACTGTAGGCTTAATGAGGTCCACATCGCTGCTGGTTATTGGGCGTGTACCAAGATAGTCCAATCCATTATGTACCTTGCTACGATTGTTTTCCATCTTTTGCAGAAGATCAGAATCACATAATCTCAAGCTAGAATGTCCTTCCCGCAAAGGAAATTCAGAAAACCAAAAATCACCAAAATGTATGCCTTCAAGATAAGTATGTGAGGAGTTATTTTGAGCAGAATGATGCTTATCCTGATCCCTGTTCAAATTCACATCAGTCGGAAGGCAAGTCATCCCAATATTGGAACCTGGTGAAGTTCTTCTGTATTGTTGTACAAGATGCTTCTTCTTTGTATCCTCCTCCATCCGTATTTGGTGCTCCAAAATTTCCTCCATCTTTCTTTCATCTGCTTCAAGTCTTAATCGATGCCTGAATTCTTCTTGATCATTTAAGTTACAATCACTTGTTGAAAGTCTGCAGACGAAGTCATCACAATCAACAAGAGTTTGACTGCAAGAATGTACATGGTCAATAAAATTAAATTCATCCAAATGTGAAAGTTCCAAAGCAAAAAAATAATATTGATGTTGACAAAGAATACACTTCTATTGGAGAATGGTTTTTCCATGGACATGCACTATCACCACCATTACATGCACCTAAAGATTGATATAGACTCCCAATTCAAACAAACCAACCAATACTATCTTGAAATGTCATCGCACAAGTCCTGAATCACCAGACGGATATGCATGTGTATTATAGGATAGATTAAAAGGTAGATGCATTTCACAATACTATTACTGCCTTTTTCATTCATACTGCGCATAGTTAAAAAAACAAGGCAACCTTTAACAAAATGTAGAAAACTTCTGCATTATATTCCAATGAAGCCCATAGCAGATAATAAACAATGATTTCAAAGCATTGAATCTCACAAGATCAAAAATGCTTTCAAGTACCTGACCACCTGCTGGAGAATGCTAAAATGCATGTAGAGACTAGAGATGCATGCAAGAATACACCATGATATGGTGGTAGACATCTAAAGATAAATGATAGTCCTTTGCTCCTTTTTAAGGAGTTGGTGGTTGTGATGATGTGCTCTGAGGATTGCTGAATGGTAGTTGATCTGATGTGATGCAAAATATGCAATTACGTAAACTTGAGGATATATATTTTGCATTTTTAAGTTCAGTACTTAACTTATATTTATTTGAGATCAGACACAAAGCGTGGGCACTATGCTATGTTTCTTCTTTCCCAAAGAAAGGGCTGGAGCTCTCATGATTCATTGATGCACTGAATGAAGAACTACTGCAGCAGCTGGCGCAAAAGAGAAAGGAAAAGAAAAACAGTATGACAGTAAAGTAATTGGTACGCTTTGCTAACAAGTGAAACTAGTAGTGAGGGCTCAATAAAGGATTATTCAATCATCAACATTTGATAACCATTAATCAATTAAAATGAGCTGTTATAGTGAAAGGAATGTGCCATGTTGATGGAAGCAATATAAGAGGATATTCAAAACAAACACACAAACATTGGCAACATTTACATGGTTGAGATGGCTTACAAAAAGAAAGGCTGAGATCAAGTAGACTCCAAAATACATGTTCACATGATGTCAGGAAGATTATATGCACAAAAATTATTATCTCTAATATTGTAAGCAGGTTTTCCAGCTTGCTTTCAAAGGCCAACTGTCTGACTAGTTTCTCAATGTCCTTATAACTAGTTGATTTAATTGCTAACCACATCAACAAGAAAACAGCACATGCAACATCATTCAAGTCAGCACAGATCATGTAGTTATGTTATGAGTCCTCAGTCCTTTCTAACCAAATATCCTTATACTGATTGGGATTGAAATTAGCACTTTAGCAGTACTAAGTAACAGAAGATACACAGAGAAAAGAGAACAGAAATAAAAAAGGCATTCCACGCATATTTGAGAAAACATGTACACAACATTGCGTACAGATTCATTTAAGATAGTGTGATTTAATCAGCACATGGAGAGTAGAAGCATTACTTACGATTGCTCTGATGTTTCCTCATCTAAACTATCTGGGCAGACGAGGTACTGATCACTCCAGCTCAAATCCTAGAAAATATTTATAAGTAACATAGAAATAAAAGAAATGCCCTTTTGGGAGTAACAAGAGTACACATATAATTAAATTCAAAAGCACAGATACCTTAAGATCTTTAGTTTTTCGAGAATCCTTCACTTTATTCTTGTCCCTTGACCTATCATGGGATTGTTTTGTGTCACCCAATTTGTTTGCATTCCTCTTAGCATCCAAAGCAAGTTCAGCCAAGAAGGCTTCACTTGCAGCGTCAGATCTCTCCCTAGCATCCTTGTCCACTAGCTCTTCCAAATGGGTCTGAACCATCACACAATAATCATAATTAAGAAATGAACAAAGCACAGAGGCATTAAAGTAATTGAATGTGTAAAGAGGTCAGTACACATACTCGCAAGAACGACTTCAAAATGGGAAGGAGAATTGTTCGGTAATCAAGGAAAGAAGCAGGCCCAAGCTTGAGTTTCAGATGCTCAATCACAGCTGAAATTCGCATAATCCTAGCATCTATCTTGTTAAGCTGTAAGTGAAACAATTAACAGGGAGATTGTTGTTACATGTTAAGCTGTAAGTGAAACAGATACAGATTTTTGCGGGCAAATTGAAACCCAGAAGAACTGACCTCCACAGCAACTTGGTCCTTCAGTCTTGAAACAACCAACTGTACCAACGAGTCATTTGAATGTTCAAAATCATGCAATCCCCATTCATCTTCCTCTGTCCCATCAAAGCCAGGCAGGCATGAGGTCAAGCCAGAAAAGGCTTCATTGTACTCAGAAAAGTGTGCTGTTTTAACTTCCCTTAAGATAGTAGAGATTGCATCTAACTCAGATCTGCAACCGTTAAACAACTCAGAGTTGAGCACCAGCAGCTCCTGTCGCTTCTTTAGGAGCTCCTCATATCCTTGAAATGGATAGAGATCTACATCGTCGCTTCGCCTTTGCTCTTCACATAAAAGGCTATCCACAGCAAGCAAGCCCTCCTCATTGCTCAGCTGGTCATGCTTCTGTTCATACCAGTTCTGCAAGGCTGAGAACTCTTTCTCAAGCTCATGAAGAATCCCCATACACTGATTTGATCTCACCTCAAGCATACGGTTCCAATCCAATAGCTGATCTTCAACTGAAGGTCCAGTATATAGCCATGAAAGGAATGGATCAGCAACAACATTCTCACGGTCAGACCTCACTTCAAACACCTGGCCATCAAGGGTAAGCAATGATGAATCAGAATCAAGTGTCACCTTCTCCAGGTTACTCTGATTTTTTGGAAAACTATCTCTGTCAGCTAGTTCCTCATCCTTATCTGAGCTCCTATTGTTAAGTCTACTAGCATGTGTAAGATCCTGCAAGAATTTGAGCACCTTCCGCAGTGATGATACATCCAAGAAGCAAATGCAGAGTGGCGACTCATCCAATGAGTGGTTAAGTAGCAGTGACCCAAAACCCCTGAGTCGCTCCATAGTAAAACGTATAACTTTGTTCAAATGGCTCAACGAAAGATTCTTGTGTTTCACAAGGATTTTGAACGATGAATGGATCCTCTCTAAAATCTTTGCTCTTTCCTCATCATCAGAAAGTGGCCACTTCCTGTCACCTTCCCTTGTCACCACGCCAAAACTATCACACTCCTCATTGTGTGGCGAGGTTGAGGAATCTGACGTGTCCGATTTATCTTTTATACTCCAAATATCCGATGACATTGAATCTTTGTCCCTATCTGAACCAACACTGTCAGTTAGTTCTTCCTCAAGAATTTTGAGTGCTGCAGTAGCATCCACCGGCCTCCAGCTTGAACCAGTGAGCTTTTCTGCCCAGGCGTCATCAATCTCCTCTGGCACCATATTCTTCAACCGAGGAGAGAGTACACCCACATGTTCGTCCATTGCATGCTGAATGTGTGATTCAGCATCAGCAAAACGCTCGCCACACCGGCCACATACCCAAAACTCCCATTTCCCACTCTTAGTGGCAAACCTTATCGCCTCATCAAGCACATCAGATACCACACTGGCAGCATCTTTCTCCTTATGCATTGCAGCAGCATAGTGTGACTTGAGCTCAGAAATATTAGTGCTTAAGAATGCAAGCCTCCGATCCATGGGCACTGTGCCCCAGAACTCACGCACTTGGTCAATGCGACCAGACACTGATGAAGCTGTTGTCTTTCTGGACCTACCCTTCCTCCGGTCAGCACGATGCCCAGACACCAATGACTGGGACGATGAGGAAGGGGGCTCATCCCCCAGTGACTGTGATTGCGAGGTGGATGAGGAAGCTGTTGTGGCATTGTGTTGCTGCTGCTCCAGCAGCCTCATCGCAGCAAGCCGCACCTCAATCTCCTTGCGCCGCTCTTCAGGGGTCTTATTAGCCTTCTTGATCTCATTCGGCCGGCGCGGCGCAGGCGCCGCCGGTAGGAGGCGGACCTCAGAAGCATGGGCAGCCCCACGGCATAAAGGGTAAACCCGAACTTTATCCTCAGGAAGGCAGCCCATGTTCATGTTCTTAACCCACAGCGAGATGGACGTCATGTTGGACCTCTGCATCAGGTTGCTGAGCTCGCTCCGGACCTGCTCGACGTCCGGAGCGGGCAGCCTGAGGGAGTGGGGCGCAGGGTCGGTTGGGCTCTGGATGTTGATCCCGCGGCCGCACTCGTTGGTGGCCGCCTCGTAGCCGGCGGCGTCGGAGGCGATCTCGTAGAGGAGCATGGCGTGGAAGTGGGCGAGCTCGATGGAGTCCGGCGCGAGCTCGACGGCCCGCCGGGCCGCCTCCAGCGCAGCCCGCTGGTGCCGCGCGCGGGCCACGGGCTCGTCAAGCACCGCGGCGGCGCGGGCGAACACGGTCCCGTGCGCGCGGAGGAGCAGCGGCGATCCCCCCCCGTGCTTCGACACCGCCTCCTTCATCAGCCGCAGAGCCTTGGCATGGTTCCCTCGCTGGAGCGCGGCCAGGGCCTTCTCGCACACGGCCCGCACGGCGGCTCCCTCGGCGCCACCCGCAGCCGTCGCCTCCACGGCAGCCTCCGCCGCGACCGCAGCCCCATCCGGCTGGCCGCCGCCCGCCGGAGCCGGAGGCGAGGAGGAAGGAGTAGGGTTTGGGTTTCGCTTCTTTCGGCCCATGAGAAGGGGACGAGATGAGATTTGGGCGAAACGGGGCGTGTGGGATATAATAGAGTGCAACGGAATCGCCCTTTCGACTTTTGCGTGGGTCCCACCACCAAACACCGTCCTAGGATGATGTGGGGGAGGTTGCCGAGAGAGAGACGGTTGCCGTTTTGGATGGGCCGGGCCGCTTTTGTCTGCTGCCTTGTCTTTCCGCTGCAGAATTGCAGGGAGCAAGCGTAGCTCTGTCTATGGGCCGACCGAAAAATAATACATTTTTGACTATAGAGGTAGTTTTATATGTCTACGTGGATGTACGGTCAGCGGTTTTTGTCTAATCTTGCGTGCTCAACTTGGTCAAACATGTGCTGATAGGGTGTTTACATGGCAATTGTACCAAGAAAAAATAGAAAACAATGAGAGTCAGAAATAAGACACCGTGGGGCCCAAATGTCAGCCCTCTCTCCTCTCTTTCCTTTCTCTTCTATTCGTCGGCGTCGGTGGTGGAGCGGCCCGACCGGCGGGCGGTGCCCAAAGTTGGGAACCGTGTCGCAAGGCGACGCCGGCGAGCTCCTGGATCTATTCCTCTTCTCTCTACCGCCCGATGTGGTGCCTGCCTCGACTTCTTCGTGGTTTACTTGGATGGGAAGCGCTGGTGCTCGATTTCGTCGAAGAGAAGCTCCTGCCGGAGCAGCCGTCGTAGGCTAGGACGGGGCGGCGAGCAGCTTCGACAAACCGCAGGAGGCGGGCACCTAGGAAGCCCTCGGTGACAGGTGGCTGGTATGGCCTTAGGAGCGGCCTGGCGCCGACGACGAGTAAGTGGCGGCCGGGGAAAGACCTGGCGCCGATGAGGACGGGGACGGGGGTGAGGTCAAAGCCGCCGCCGCCACCCGAGTTAGCCTCCACCGTGACCGCCTTGTACGCCGCCGCTGTGGTGGCCACGCCGGAGGAGAAGGCCGGGGCTGGGGCCACGCAGGAGGCTTCTGGGGAAGGCACTTGGCGGAAGCAGCCGCGACGGTGGCGGCGGCCATGAAGGGATTCTGCGGCGACGCGGAAGCCCCCATGTGGATCTGGAAGGCCGGGTTGTGGAAGAGGTCCTAGAAGAGGGAGCCGGCAAGAGAGGGTGCGCGGAGGTGGCCGAGCGGGATTGCCGTGGAGCCGTCCTGCTGCGGCCGGGGCGGGCGAGGCTACGGGGTCGGGGTGGAGGTCGGGTTGAGGTTGTCGCCAGTGGCCATGGCAGCGGCGTCATGCCATGGACAAAGGGTTAACAATATCATAGCTTTGAACTATGTTTTGTGTTGGTGACATGCCATGGTTAAAACATAAAAACCTAGTAACATTGTAAATTTCATGGCAGAGACTAAAAAACCAAAGATAAATTATAAATCTAAAAATGCAAAACCATATTGATCGTAGAGGTTTAAAAATAAGATCCCTTATAAAAAATTCTTCTCTAACCACTACATTTATTTTTTACAGTAGGCTTAATGCACATAATAAATATAATATTATAATACTTTTAAAAGTGTATTAAGACTTTTTAGTGATTTTTAAGTGATATATGACAATAAATTATGGAGTTAATATGTTGTGATTAAAAATTTCATAGTAATTTATCTTGAGTGATTGTTTTGTTTTAAAGAAAACTTCACGATGGATGAAAAAGAAAAAAAATAGGTATTTGAAGCGATGAAAATATAATTTAATTATTCCTTAAATCTTTAGACAAATCAACTATTATGAGGGATTTAAGTTTAACCGATATGAAAAGCAAGTGATTAATAATAACTTTCAATACTATATAAGCAAATAAACTCACACCATGTACACTTTCGTGTTTTGGTTTTTCTCTTTCAGCGTTTCAAATATATGTATGTAGTATTTATGGAAACTTATGGATAAGTTTATGTGCCAAACAGAGAAATCATTTCGGAATCTCTGAATTGAGCTTTCTATTTGATAGAAAGATTTATCCGTAGTCTCTGGAAGTTTAGATCAAATAATTTGAACCTCCTTTTTTAAAAATCTAAGTGTTGTTTGAAGTTTTTAGGTCGTTTGGCTAAAGTCTTCGAACTGAGCTCTCTATCTAGGTCAAAAGCACTGTCCAGAGTTTATGGATATTCTATTCAAATACTCCAAAATTTAAATTATATAACTAACAGCTAGTTTTGAAAGAGATAAGTATTTAAGCCTACCAACCTTTGTTTTAGAAGGTGGCTGCTAATTTATTTTACACCACTCCCAAAAGATTTATAGTGGTTCATCATCCACTCTCTTAGATTTTGAGTTTAATTTACCTTTTAAGTATGATTTTTTAATAATTTATAAGATATTAGATCATGAGATTTGATGGTGAAGGCTTAATCTTGTTACTATTGAAGTTGCAACTTCTAGAAACTAGACATTGTCTATGAGTATTCAACGCGTCAATCACACCAGGATGTTTGTAAAGTTCTTCCATACCTCTGTAAGAAAAGAGATATATTAGTAAATTTACGAGTTCTTTATTAGAAGTTGATTTGGTAGAGCAAGCTTTATAGAAAATAAAAACACAGTATTCTAGTGGAGATCTTGATAGTTATCTTGGTTATCTTAGACAAAATGTTACGTTTTGGTGAGAGGTTAAACGCCAAACTAATTTTTAGGATTAAACTTGGTGATGCAAGAGATAAAAAAATCTAAGTTATTTGAAACTCTTCAATAAAAACATAGGATGAGTTAATCCGAATTTTGGTGAAAAACTGTTTTTCTCCTAGCATACCGTTACGTATTATATTCTCTGTGATTTTGTTTTCTCACTTTCTCTCGTTTTATTTAAGTGTCCCTTAGATATTTTGAAAAAGATTTAAAATCTTCAAACTTTCCAAACTAATCTATCTATTTAATAGAAAGACCAGTATAGATACTTCGAGACTTCGGAGTAAATTCTACTTTCACAGTTGATTTATTTTAGATTTTAAAGTTTACATATTTCACATTTTTACGACTTAATATCCTTTCAACTTAATACCTTCGTAACATAACATACATTACAGTACTTTTAAAACATACATGCAACTTCAAACATTTTTTCTACACTACAAATGCAAAGACCTAAATTTAGCAAATTATTCCACGAGAAATCAGAAAATCAGCCATGAGCCTAAAATTAGCATGTGGCTTCCTCTCCGACCTCAATTCCCCACCACCACCTCTCTCGTCCAACCACTCCCTTCAACCTCGCGTCTCCTCCTCTCCCACATCGCTCCCGCGCATTCCCACCGCCCACCTCCTCTCCCGACGAGGAGTTCCCCGATCGCGCGCGCGTAGCCTAGGCGCCGGCGGCCGGAGGCTATGGGGCCGCAGAAGAGGACGACGCTGGTCTACAGCTTCGTGGCACGCGGCACCGCGGTGCTGGCCGACCACGCCGAGGTCTCCGGCAACTTCGCCTCCGTCGCGGCGCAGTGCCTGCAGAAGCTCCCCTCCTCCAACAACCGCCACAGCTACAACTGCGACGGCCACACCTTCAACTACCACGTCCACGATGGATTCAGTAATGCCCTCCAAATCCACCGTTCCTCGATTCTCTATATCGATCTAGTATAAATTGATGACTATCAATTGGTTAAATCACAGTATGATTAGTGTAGTTTTGAAGGATGTATTCGTTTCCTTTTCCATTTCAGTGCTTACGGATGTGTTAGGATTTCGCATTGACTGGATCGTTGTCTATATCTGTTTAATTGTTCGGATTTCTTCAGCAGTGCATGCATTTGCACCATTCGTCCCTTCAACTCGATTTATTGGGATCAGGCCTATTCTGGGCTCTTCCATGATGGATTTGGGTTAATGCCGCGTTTGCTGCCGTGCAATGTGGTGATGGGAGCTAGGAGTGCAAATGCATAGTTTATTTTGTTTGCTTGATATTAGATTAATCAGTTTAGTGTGGTGTTTCATTGTTATCTGATTAGAAATGCTCGTTGACTTTATATGGTTAATATCTGAACAAGTGAGGTGTACAGTCCCATTTTTTTGTCAAAAGAACTCTTCTTTCTTTTCAAGATAATGCCATCTGTAGAGTATGTATTTCATTTATATGATGGTGTGAATCTTTATATTGTTTGTCATTATGCTCAAAGTTAGTATTTGCCACTTAACATCACCTTCTCAGTTGCACTTGATAATTTGTCGTACTTCATTATGATACTAGTTCTAGCCTATGTTTTCCTAATGTAAACATTACATGTCATGAAGAAATGTTTTTTTTTTGTCCTTGAAAGGTAATCCTATTTTCTTCATTGAGATTTATGGCATATGTCTTTTGTGTAACATTGAACATTAAAGAAAAATGCATCATTTTTTTATTAAGTGCATTTTTATTAATTATTATTACATTGCATGTTTTGTTGTTCAGTAAAGACAACACTAAGTGAGAACGTCATTGCTTTAAGATTGTTTTAATTTTACTAGTTTCCATTTGACAACGTATTTGGCTTTCAGCATACTGTGTTGTTGCTACCGAGTCTGCTGGTCGGCAACTTCCAGTTGGCTTCATTGAGAGAGTAAAGGAAGATTTTTCAAAGAAATATAGTGGAGGAAAAGCAAAAAGTGCTAATGCAAATAGCCTCAAGCGAGAATATGGGTATTTTTCTTGAAAATTTCTTCCATGGCATCAATGCAAAATTTTACAGAGTTATCGGCATTTATATGGCCACATGATGGTGTGAGTGCCCTGAATTACTACAATTTGAAGAAGCTAGTTATAAAGGACTTCCCTTTTTCAGGCCTAAACTAAAAGAACACATGAGGTACTGTGACCAGCACCCTGAGGAGATTGACAAGCTTGCAAAAGTGAAGGCTCAGGTTACAGAGGTCAAAGGAGTCATGATGCAAAACATTGAAAAGGTTAGTGTCCTCTTTACTGTCACCAATTGGGCACTGATCCATGGACCATATAGGTGTGGCTTTGAAGCCTTGGAAATGTTTTCTTCTCATCTGGTGCATCAGGTTCTAGATCGTGGTGAGAAGATTGAATTGCTCGTTGACAAGACAGAGGATCTCCGTTCACAGGTTTCATCATCTGCTCTTACATCGAGTCATTCATTTTATTTCCTCTTAATAGCACAGTTTGTGATATATCTGACATGATGACATCTGTATTATTGTAGGCACAAGACTTCAGGCAGCAGGGAAAAAAGATTAGGCAAAAGATGTGGTGGGAGAATATGAAGATAAAGCTCATCGTTTTTGGCATTGTAGTTGCCTTGATCCTCCTCATCGTCTTGACAATTTGCCGTGACTTCAAGTGCTGGTAACACAACATATACAGCCCACCTCACCAAATATTGCCATAGCCTTCAGTTTCGATAATTCTGAAGAAAAAAGGACTGGCCGGAAAGGGGAGAAAATGCATACTACTACAACATAGAAGTTGTTTGAAAGAAAACTACCACATAGGGAGTGTAAAATCACCATGAATCCATCAGTTTGATGTTGCTAGCTCATCACTTTCTTTTAGTTATTTTTGGACCCCCAAGGCTCACAATATATAATAGAGCCTTCTCCTGTGCATGTACAGGATGTCCATATTCTTTCTACAATGTAATTCTAGTATTGTTGTAATTCAGAAGAGGTTCTTTTGCATGTTTTCTGCAATACATTTCGCACAGAGCTTGTTCAGGTCTCGGCTCCTATGTTTAACGATGTTTTGACTGCCAAAAAGCATACTACTCTTCCCTTTTGATTGTATATAAACATAATTATAATTTAAAAGTTAAATTGAATTTGTTATAAATACAATTGTATTTTCTATACAATAGTGAAAATACAATAGTTTTTAAAATTATGAATATATTTCATACACAACTCTTAGCTTCTATTTGCATCAATGCAATTACATTTTGTGTGCAACAAATCAATCAATTTACACCATTATAATTTATATATGTTATGACGGTTATCTTTCTTTTTTTTTCTTTAATTAATGTGACAGTTTGTAGCCTTTTGAGCGAACGCGATAGCTTTAGATAAATAGGTAGATATATTAACACAATTGCCTTGAGTAAAAAAAACGAAGGTCATTTTAATTGTTTTTTCTCGACGGCAATAAAATGGACCTAAGTTTGTTAGTATGAAAAAAGAGAAGTTTTTTTTTTCTAAAAACAACACACACTATATTTTCATATACTCAGGTAATACATACTCTAGGACATAGTATTGCATTCGGAGGAATACACACATTAATTAATATCCTTCACTAAACCATGTATGCACTTATCCACTGTACATAACAACACAAAACTGGCATTGGTCACACTCACACATTGCTTCTCTATCTCACACGATTAATCCACAAAAAGCTCCTCCATTCTTAGTCTGATGCACCAACTAATTCTCCCTACAAGACAGGTGCATGAATTTCTAGCTATCCAGCATTCAGGATGGAGCTGCTAATTACTGCTTACTATTTTAATCTTCTAGCTAGCTAGCAAGCTGCCATCTGCTCCCTGCAGACAGGAGTGATCTCCTCGAAAACCGGCAGCCTCCTGTTACTCCTCCTGTACGGTGCCGCCCACTGCCTGACCACCTCGTCGAGCAGCTCCACCATCTCGTCCTCGACGTCGTGCTCCTCGCCGGAGCAGCCGCCGCGGCCCTCGACTTCGCCTCTGATCCGGGCCATCAGCTCCTCCACCTTAGCGACGATCTTGTTGCCGTGCTGCTGCGGCGGCTGGTCATCGCGGGCGTGGTTCCTCCCGGCGAGCACGTCGGCGAGGACGGCCTCGGCGTCGGCGAGGCGGCGCTGCTCGATGAGGCAGAGCGCGAGGTTGCACGCCTTGTTGGCGTCCGGGTCGATCATCTGCGCCTTCCGGTACACCACCTCCGCCGCCATGAAGTTGCGCTGCTGCATGTACGCCCACGCGAGGTTCCCCAGCACGCGCGACGTCTCCTGCTTGACGGAGACGTGGATCTTGCGGCCATGCGACCTCGCCCGCTTCGTCGTCTTCCCGTGGAACGCCTCGCCGAGGTAGATCTTCCGCAGCTTCTGCTTCAGCAGCTCCATCTCCTCCTTCGTCCGCCCGCTCGCCTGCATCAAGAAAGGCATTAATGTGATCCGCCGCCGCCGCCATTATCGCCGGCGAGATCGAGGTGCTGTGTGGTTATGTACCTTGTAGAGGTCGAGGAGGATGTTGTCGAGAGACTCCTGTGAAAGCTTGGGGCAGAGGTGTCTGAACGACTTGATGGCGTCGATGGCCTCGGTGAGGTAGCCTCGCTGCTTCATGACGACGGCCATGTCCTTGAGCGCGCTGTCCACCTTGTCGCCGGAGTTGATCGCCTTCCAGAACCAACCGATGGACGCGTCGAGATCCCTCTCCACCAGCTGGTCGATCGAAGTGGAAGAACTTACCATCTTTAACTAGGTGCGTACGTTCTTCAATTCGCGAACGTATACACATGCATGCATAACACGTATACGTGTATTGCTAACATGGTGTTCTAGAAAAATATTTAAGCAAACTTTCAAAAATCTAACCATGTTAATTTTCGAAGTATTTGGTCGAGCACATGAAAGAATATTGCTGGGGTTCTAAAATATATGTGATAGAAAATGATAGCTAGTGTTGCTGTTTGAAGATGGACTGATATATATCCAAACCGCAATTTTTTTTGTGACTAGAAGGAATATATATATATATATATATATATATATATATATATATCCAAACCGCAAATTTTTTTGTGACTAGAAGGAATATATATATATATATATCATGCAAACTGTCCGGTTTTCTAGTACCATCTTATGCGAATCTATTGGTCAACTGTGCATATATAGTCTCATGCAATTTAAATTTTAAGGAGTAATAAGCTACCTATAGAAAGAACCATAAGGCTTTTGTACCGTACAAAAGCTTGCATTCTGAAGTAATTAAGTTACTGTAATGCTATATGAGGAATCAATCGAACTCAGCGTTGACATAAGTCCAGCTAAATAGATCTGAATGCGTCATCTACCATCAATCTCGGTCCTAAATCCTAATTACCAAGTCTAGCATATTTAATTTACATATAGACATGCTCTAGTATATTTAAATGCATATAATATATTATTTGCATGTATAGCATAGCGAACTACAATTTCCGTAACAAAATCCCCATGGACGGCGCCAACCATGAACGCCGGCGACAACGACGACGCATTATGTCACTCACGAAGCGAATCGAGCCAGCTTTGTATATACCTGGTAGTGCTTGGCCCGTGCATACGGTCCGTCGCCGACCGGGATCTTGCACGCGACGTGCGCCACCGCCGCGGCGGTTGCCGGGCTCGACGGCCGTGACACGCCGACGACCAGCTGCTGATCCATGACTACTCCGGCGAGGCAATGATTCCCTGATCTCTAGCAAATAGCGCGACGGCCGGCGAGGGGAGGGGAGAGCTGTCCCTGTAATATACCTACCAGGATAGCGAGCCGGAGAGAGGAGAGAGACGGACGGGAGATCGATCAAACCAGCCTATCATGATGACGCATCTGGCCGGGGGGAGCACCTGGACGGGGAGGCGTCCAGGTTCGGATGTACGGGAGCAGTGGACTCGATGGACGCCTAGGTGGGCATGTTCATCGGATCGTGTCCGGTAGCTGGCCAATAGCTTAGCTTCCCCGTTCGCGTGACGGTGTGGAATGGGCGAGGTGCAACTAGAAGCTGTGTATCAATCATCCGTGAGGCTGCGCGCCCTGGTCCACGCCTGGTTTCGTGTAGCCGGAAGGCCCATGGAATTGCTCAGCTCGGTCCGTCAGCTCCATCTCCTCTCTCCCCTCCATGTGAACACTGTAGCACTCAGACTCCTCCACCCCCAATTTTTTTTTTCTTTCGGGGCAATTACGTTCTTGCCCTCGTTTTACGCTTTAATTGTGATTTTGTCTATATTTTTTTAGTTTTTGTTTTTGTCCCTGCTTTTTATATGAAATCGTGTTTGTCCCTGATTCTGACGATAGTTATGTGGGCCTTGATTTTAAAAGTTAAAAAATGGTAAAGACAAAGAAAAAATGTTTAACTAACTGTTATACACCTAGTGACTCAGCCATAAGCACATCAGCTTCAGTCCTGACCGGGATACGTGTTCCTCATCATGAAAACCCTAGCGAGTAACAAGGGCAATAGTAGCGAAAGGTGGCGAGACAGCGAGATGGCGACAGCGGAGGGTCGGCAAGGCTATATGGTGAATCATCTAGGCCGCGTTGTTAGTTTTAGTAATTAATGATCAGCACTAATTGTAAACTAACTGATTAATTTGAGTGATATATTTTGAGTTAGTTTCACATGATGAATCAGTCAAGGAGTATGATCACCGATTGAAATTGATGGCAAAAAGCAATGAAGCGTAGATGAAAATTTTAGCGTTCATTTGTATTGATCCAGGTGCTAGGCAATCAATTTACTAAATAGGCGTCGTACTATCAAGATTGGTGGTAATCCTAGCAAGGAGATAATTAAAATACCACATTAGAATATATACATGAGGGTGTACTTATGTTTTAAGTAGATTGATCTTGCGCTCTGATGAAGGCCAATCGGACCAAGACCTTCTAAAAGCGTTTGGCTACCGGGCCAGTTGTGCGGTCGAATCGAGATCAAGGGCTGGTTAGGCAAAGGCTTACATAATTGTTTTGGTCACCCAACAAGCACTTCAGTCAAACCGAACCTTAGTGATGGTCAGACCAGATGTTTATAGAACTGCTTTAGTCACTCGACAGGTGCTTTGGTTGGGTCAGGGCTTAGTTCTAGCTAGACCGAATGTTTATAGAACCATTTTTGGCGACAGGGTCAGACCAGAGTTTGATAGAGACGTTTTTTGTCTTGGCATAGAGGGCACCGGTCGGACTAGGCATTTGCCTCCGATCCGACTGGACGGTGCATTTATTTTTAAATCATTAGCAGGATCGTCGATTGAATCAGAAGTGCCAGATTTGGGGGATTTCGCCCCAAACGACTAGTTTTAGGTGGTGGGGGTATAAGTTCCCTCCACCAGCTATAAGGAGCCCCTCTTGGTATTCGATTCCATTCATTTGATCCATTGCATTTACTATCACACCTCTTGAGCTTTTCACTCCTGCTTTGTGGGTGTTTGAGGGTTATTTTAACCAAGCCAAGTGCAAAATGCATCATTGTTGTGTTAGTGCATCATTTGATCTTCTTCAAGTCTTGTTTGTTACTTGTTACAATTAAAGATTGCTGCCTTCTATATGGCTTGGAATAGTTGATTCCCGGTGATCTCTCTATGGATGTTGTGGAGGAGACTCGGTGGTGTTTATGAATGATTCGAAGTTCATCACTTTCGGAGTGAAGGAAGAACTATCTTAGTGATTGAGACCTGGATAGACTACTTTAGGACCGACTACTATCTTGCACATCTCTTGATGAGGGATTCACAGACTTAGTAGTTTGAGCGGTGAAGTCAGGCTCGCCTCAACGGAGAGTAGAAAATCAGCGAGTTTTCAATCCATGGGTTAAAAACTACTTATATCTTATCTTATTTACTTATTATATTTACTTTTATGCAAATTATTTTTATAGAGATTATTTGAACTTATATCAAACTAGGTTTGCAAAATATAACATAGTTGCTTAGTTAGATTTTTCCTTCACTGAGCCTAGCAACTTAGGTTAGTTTTGATTAGTTTCTATGCATTTTTAATACCATTTATTTACCTCGCCACTAGTCGATATCTTAATCCTACAACTAGTGGCGTCCACATAGAGGCGACGCAGCAAGTGGCGACAAACCGTGCAGGAGATTGGCCTAAACTACTGAAGGCGGGGCAATAATGTCGGTGCAAGTTGGCACAAGGAGAAATGCTGGCATAGATGGGGTGGCATAGGTGTGGTAGTGGCAGCGATACTAGTGGCGAGACGATGAAGGGATGGCAGGATGGTGAGCCGGCGCAGAGAAGGCATGCTGACATTGCTTTAGATCCAGTTTTAGGGGAGTTAGGACATCATGGAGGAAATGTTGTGTATGGAGGAGATTTTGATGGAAGAGACTAGCACTTAATTTGGTCTATTCTTGTGATTGTGGTTGTCCTAAGTAATAGTGTTGTTTTAATTTGGTTTTTAGGACAAAATAGCTAATTGTCTTTTGGATGACTTATCTTTTTTTTCTGTGGTTGTAGGCCAATTCATAGCTATTTGAAACTTAAGTGTTCCACACACATCAATGAGAATCATGCATTTGTATTTATTTTCATTTAGCCTGATCTTTTTATCAATGCTTTGTTTCTTATATAAGCAAACTTGTTAATTAACATATGTTCACTTTCATCATATGAAGGATCAGTGCTACTGCTAGACAAGTGACATGAGAGGAGAAAGACTACCAACCGAAAGGGAGGTAGGAAGAGAAAGGGGAGAAGGGAGGCTGGTTGGATGGTTGGTGCTTGAATGTGATGTTTGAATTTCATATGTAATAGCTTTCAACTGGTATACTTCTGTTGGACAAGTATGTTTAGGGGTAAACGAAGGATTTGGTGCTACTACATGAATGTGGTACTTTATTCTAAGCTCTCTACTAGGACAAATAGGTTCTTTTGTTGGCCACGTAATATATGGTGCTACCTTGACTATGTGATGTTTGCTACTTATGTGGTTGGATTATGTTCAAATTATTGTTGAAATTCTACTGAAATTATTGCTACAATTCTACTGAAATTGTTGCTGACATTATGTTGAGAAATATGCAAGTTATGTCAAATTAATGCTGAAATTATATTGAACCTATGTCAAAACTGTTGAACAATTACTTATTTGAAATATGTTCAAATTTAGTTTGAAACACGTGAAATCTATGCCAAATTAGCTGATATCAAAACAAAGGGCAAATACACTAGTGGTATGCACAAGTAGAGGCAAATATGCAAGTAACAAAGGTATATTTGTCATTTACCATACATTTATTTAATATTGTTAGTCGAAAGAGGTAATTAGGTTTCATTTAAAAAACAGGTAAAAACACAACAACACGATCGTTCCTTTTTTTTCTTAAATTATCATTGCTACGAATTATTTGCTTCATGCTTTAAAGAATTTATTTTTAAAAAAAATCTATCGTATTAGTTAGACTACTCTATTATATTTGTTTAGTTTATAATATATAATTTTTAATATACTTTTATTTGTCTTATTCATTTTGGAAGAATTTTAACCTATAGTAAAAAAAAGTAAAAGAATAGAAATTTTTAAGAGGTTTGAGTTGTTTCTCTACAATCCTATGTTTTCTCTAGAAGGAAATTTCTATATTTTATTCCATTCCTACAAACAGAATAACACTTACGATAATTAATCGTCAGGAAGCAAAATCTGCTGTTTTTTCTCCAAACTGAACAAACCTTAAAAAGAAACACATCCTCAATAGTAAATTTCATGTGTACCATATGGCTTCAATTTTTTTATTATTCAGATAGTAGTAGAAATTTATACCGCATGATATCCGTTTTTATATGTTGTCAATCAAACCTGACAGTGACAGAACTGCAAACAACCCCCGTAGAAAACACATCTTGAGAGATGTTTGAAGGACATGCAGATTCCTTTTTCTTTAAGACGAGGGCCTACTGATTTTGACTGAGTATTTCTGCAACAAACTTCATAGATCAACTGAATTTTTGTTCTGCCTTTTACTTGAACAAGACGCAGAATTATTTTTCTTCCAGGTCAACAGTCTGACTGGTGTACCAATATATAGGGCAACAGGGAGCTTCGCATCACACAAGAATTCAGCAGACGGAAGCTGGAGGAAGATAGATAAACTACTCAAAAATGCACTCTTAAATACAGGAAAGATGTCTGGATAATAAGAATCCCACAGCATCTATGTCAAAATCCCACAGAATCGAAGCAATGGCACAGACACCATTGCTGATTATAGCTGAAAGCTGGGAAGACTACTCGATTGTTCACAAAGAAACAGTGCTACGGTTCCGTTGTATGGAGAACGCATCCACAGTTTTGTTCTTCATACAGCACCCAATGACTGGGCTGGCACATCCAACCAAAGACGATCTAATAGTTTTGGTTGCCCCGCCCACGGCCGCCGCCCATTCGTCCACGGCCACGAGCATAGCCTCTGCCACCAGGGCTACCTCCACCTCTGCCACCACGTTCATATGCTGGACCTGAACGCTCATATCCTGGACCCAAAACAACAGCTTGGTTATGATTTCAGTGCTGCAAGATGGCACTACATCTCCCACTCTTTGATACAAATAAGAATAAATGACACTAAAGCGAAGGAAAAGTAGATCCTTTTTAAAAAAATATAAAATGCCCCTGGATGATTAATAAAAGGTTCAACATATTCTACCACTTTCCATGGCCCTCCGTTTTTAAGCACCTTAATGTGTTACATGATAGAACCAGTAGCTATTCTAAGTTTACCATGCTTGTTAAAAATTGCAACGAATATATGTGAGACCTAGAAGGTGGATCTGGACTTAGAGCAAAAAATAATTTATTAAGACTTTATACATAATAATCAATCAATCATCACATTCCAATTAAAATAATATATCTCAATGTGGAACATGAAACAAATAGGCAGGTTCAGAAGAACACTAATATTGTATCCAGAGAACCTCTGACATATGGGAGGTAACAACACACATCACAACTGATGTAGAGGTCATGCATAAATAGTGTCAGTTACTAATAAGATAGTAATGCATACCGCCATATCCCCAGTTCCCTCTTCCTCGGCCACCGCCACCACCACCTCTGTTCTGGTTGTAGTTCCAGCCACCACCATTTTCTGAAAATATAAATAGTTACCGTATATGATTGTAAACAATTTGGCACACCAAATCCCTGATTGAAATAATCTCCATAACAAACACTTCCAACATTTAAATATCAGATAATGGATAACAGAAGGCATTATAATACTTACCATATCCTCCATATCCACCTTGGTTGTAACCATACCCTCCATATCCACCATGGTTGTGGCCGTACCCTCCCTGGTTGCCATACCCACCTTGGTGTCCATATCCACCCTGGTGTCCATATCCACCATAACCTCCTTGGTTGTTATCATATCCACCATAACCTCCCCTACCACCCCAACCCCTTCCTCTTCCTCTACCACGGCCACGACCATATGAATCTCCAATACAAAAGGAAAAGGTTAGCAATCAGGCTTCTAATGGTATGAAAAGACTCTTACTACTGATAAGATATTCACCTGTTTGAACTTGATTTGGCCTAGACTGTTGCTGTTGTTGTTGATATGCATGAGTTTGTTGGTATCTTTGTGGCTTAAGTGGTTCTGCATGCAAGGGAGCTTGATACCTTCAAAGGGAAAATAAATTGTTGATACATTCAGAACTATGCCGGTTTGATAACGCGAAATAAATATTGGCAATATAAGAGCAAATCATTACCCAGCTGAGCTCTTGTTAAGCTCCTTTGGTGACAAGGAAATTGATATCATTGAAACATGACGAGTCATTTCCAATCTGCTATTAGATAACACAAATAAATAAAAATATAGAAAAAGCGTAGTTCAAGAATATATCATCAAATAAAACTGTTCTGAGAGACTTAACGGTACAAGGCCTTCCTCAATGGGTTCCCATACATCAGTAATACTGACTGAACTGATTGATGTATCTTGATGCAACCCAGGGATCCTTTTCTGCAGTTGCCAGTTAAGAGTTGAGTTAATTGATCAACATGCAAATATTGGTAACTGAAGCAAGAGAGATAGGAATAGACTTTTATGATCTCAGCAATAGCCACTGTCTTGCTGATAGCCTGTCCCATAGCCTTCAACACTATCTCTTTCACCCGCTTTTCCTGCTTAAAACAGCTTATAAGATTCGTAGCATGCACACAACTAGAGCACATAAATGGTGACCATTGGTAGTTATCCAAGTAAACACATCACATATAAATGGGTGGGTGATACCGCAATAAAAGTGTTCTCAAAATGGATACTACTTCCAGAAGTTATTACATAACAACTCAGATTTGAACTAGTTATGAATAGAACGGTCATGTGGACTACCTGATGAATATAGACCATGCTCAAAAAAATATGGATTACAAGAATGCATCTTCAGCGGTCATATTTGAAATGAAAATGTTGGGGTTGCAAAACCCCCCAATCTGAAAGGTGAAATAAACAGGACAGATGTTCATTATGGTATACCATCAAGAAACTATCTTATCATGAAGCAGATCCTTGGTGACAGCAATAAAGCTAGCATAAACGTAGTGCATAGGCAGAGAGGGATGAGAAGGGGCAAAAAGCAGTCAGCTTGGAGATTTGGGGTTGAATAGGAGGAACCAATTGGGCGAAAGGCAAATGCAGCAGGTCCTCAAACAAGCATAACAGCAACTACATTGATTTATAGGGGTTGCAAAGGGCCAGCAGCGATCCAGCTTGATGCGCCTGCGGAGAGAAGGGGCAGCGAATTGTTTCCTGATTTGCTCTTTTATTATTCCAAATCATTCCCCGTTGCGGGTGCAGGAGCTGAATTAGGGAATAATTCATTTTGTGATGAAAGCCAAACTTTGGCATTAAATTATGATTGGCAGATAATACAAGTTGCGTGGCAACCCGTTAAATTCAATATCAGAACTAGAAGAACAGCCAGCTCATTAAAGAGGAATTAAAAGTTGCGCTTATTTGCATACTAAACAACGACACTTGCATAATGCGCCCAAATCAAGTCAGGCATGCATAAACAATAGTATCACGAAGCTCTTGTCAGCAACCAACACACATCACAATAATAACAAGAGTAACTTAAATTGTTGATGCGAGTCACAACAAGAGAAATCCTCTGTGCCTACAGCCTTGCAGGAAAATAACTTTGGCGCCCATTGCTATGAGATTACACATTTCTCAACCCCGTTACTCACTGTTACACAACAATTCATTGCATGAAATCAATACAACCCACATATGATGTTCCTTTAGTCATTCACACAGTAAAAAAATATCATCTTTAGTTTATATTATGTTTTTCCGCATCAAAACTAACAGAAGACAGAAATTGCTAAACTTCACACAGCCCTTATCACCAGCGTGCCAATCAGCAACTACGCAGCGCACAATGCACCAAATCCACACCTCCTAGTACCTCACGCGCGTAACTCTGATTCAAACCTTAGCTTCCCCCATATATTCCAAGCCGTAGCGTTTCCCACACAAACGGGCATTCCCCTCACCACCCAACCTCTCACAAATATCGCCGTTTTTCTTACACGTTACAGCGCTCTCCCAAACATCGCCTTTTTCTTACACGTAACAGCGAGATCTAGCCGTAAAACCCGCTGCTAGGCGCGGAGCACAGCCAGAGAAGACATCGTCCAACGGCGCGAGCGGACAGGAGTGGCGGCTGTCGCTATACCTGGAGGAGGGAGGTGGCGTAGGTGACGTAGTTGCGGATGAGGCCCTGGGTGGTGACGCGGATTTCGTTCTCGCTGATGGTGGCGGCCTCGGGCCGCGGCTTCTCCACCCGCTGGTACCGATCCATGGTGGCTCCTCCCTCCGGTGACTCCCCCGGCGAAGCGGCTCCTGCGGCGGCGGCGGCGCTGTTGCTGTCGAAGGGGATGGGTAGGGGGAGGGAGCGGCTGAGCCTCTTTGGGTGTGGCTTAAAACCCTAGAAATAGGGCAGTGGAGGGAGTTAGGGTTTAACGGCATCCGCGGATGGCAGCCGCGACGGATGGAGGGGGATATCTCGTTCGAGCAGCCGCCTCGAGATTCGTGCTCCTATTTTAGTTTTCCCTTTATTTGGCTTTGCAATATTGTTATGCTCCTGTGTTTAGAATAATGATGATTATTGTTAAATCGAGAGTGGCTTTTTTTTGACACGTTCTGCCATCCGGTTGAAGCTTTAAATGAAAGCGCTCGCATGGAATTTCTTTTCCTTTTTTTAAGTCTGGAATTTCTTTTTTTCTAAAAGGCTAACAATGATTATTATAGGTCCGCGCATGTTCGATATTTCTCATACGGAGTAGTTTGGTGTACTGAACATCGTTCGTACCAAAATATTTGTTTATTTTCACGAATCATATGGCAATAGAAAACATTAAACTGATCAGCATGTTAACATTAATACACATGGTGTTTGGATTGATGCAAGCAGCAAAGACAGTGGAAAAAATCACAAACATGAGGAAAGGCATGATGTACCGTGACAGTTGTAAAAACCCTTAGCGCTTTTACCTGGATACTTGAACATTTACTTATTTTTAAAATTCGATAACCAAACATTCTAACATTCTACTAAGTTTTTAACTAAAATGCCTCTCAATCCAAGGACATTAACAACCTATCCGGACAATTTTATAGGAGTACAATGAAAACATAATGACTTTAAGCTACGGTTGATAAGATTTTTAAGGGTAAAAATTTTATGTTTATGTTATTAGTGATTTAAAAGATAATGCTGAAAAATAAATTACAACAAAAAAAACCTAAATCAACACCAAATTACTACAAAAATTAAATTTTGGTTGTTTCTGTAAAGCTAATAAGCAGCGAACATAATTATTGACCAAGAAAAATTGGTTTGTGTGGAAGTGATGTACAGGGTTATGTACTCCCAATTATACTCGTAGGGAGTAAAAAATAGTTTCTTCTGGAGGATTTTTTTTAGTCTCTTGAAGGATGTTTTAAGTTGAAAAAAAATATGACAGGCTATTATCAACTAAAGGTCTAGGCCCATCAATCCTTTTTCTCAAAAGAAAAATTCGAGCCCATCAATTGTTTGGTCCCATGACCCCATAAGGCCACTCGACGAAAAACCAAGGCCCAAACCGGTGTCGTACTGTCGTGTACTGTACTCTTCTTTCCTACCCGGCGCAGCCATTTCGAAACTTCCGGAACACGCGTCGACATTACACTCGACAGGTGGGTCCCCCGTTTCATAGCCCCCACTCACTGACGAAGCGGACCCACGTCTCAGCTCGTCGTCTCCGCCGCTGAAGGGGGAGCCGCGCAGGCGCAGGCGCAGGCCCAGCCGCGATCGTCTCCGCCGCCGCATGGGCATGGCTCCTCCACCGCCTCCCCTCTCCAAGTCGCAGCCCGTCCTACTCCTCATCTTCGCCGCCGGCGATACGTCGGCCACCGATGGTGAGGGAGGCGGGCGGTTCGACGCCTCCCGCGCCGTCAATGTCTCGTGGCGCCCCAAGTAACCAACCCCTCCCGGAGCACCGCCGCGTATTTGGGCTCAGGGGCGGTGGTGACGTGTTGATCCTGTGAGCGTGCGTGCGCAGGGTGTTCCTGTACGAGGGGTTCCTGTCGGAGGCGGAGTGCGACCACCTCGTCGCGCTGGTGAGTTTGCTCAGTCGGATGTCAAGTTTCTCGCCTGGGTAAAATCTGGAAATCTGTCTAGGTTAATATGGGTTTGGTGTGAGTTTCTGTGTGAGTGCGTGAACCGCGAAGGCCAAGCAGGGCACGATGGAGAAGTCGACGGTGGTGGACGGCAAGTCAGGGAAGAGCGTGACGAGCTAGGCGAGGACCAGCTCCGGCATGTTCCTGACCAAGAAGCAGGTGAGTCCATGTCGCTAGTCCAGACATCACAAAAGCATCCAAATAATCTCCAAGTCTATGTAAAGCTAAGTTTTCAGAACTTTTACGTTGTTTGCATTTCAAAAATGATAAAAATTCAGCAGAGGTGCCGAAGCCCCGTTTCCCTGTAAAAATTTAGTTTTATAGGTGTCGAAGCCCCTATTTCTCCGTAAATTTTCTCCGAAATTCCCCTTCTACTAGATGAGGCCGAAGTCCCCAAAATTCCCTACACGTGAATAGGCCGCTATCCGAAAATTTCTTGTACTCCAATTCTCCAAACGGGGGTAACTGGTCAATGTTCTCAGTATAGTGTATGGCTACTGAATTTTTTCTTGCGGTGATTTTCCAGCACCTAGGGCGAAGACCGTGGGTTCTTTAAGATTGCGCCTGAACCCTCTAATGTTTTATTTACTTATCTGAAGGATGAAATTGTTGCAAGAATGAAGGAGAGGATTGCTGCTTGGACCATGCTTTCAATAGGTATGATGCACTAAGGACTGTGAGCTGCTTAATTGGACCTTGCTCCCAGTCCGCTGCAGAGTGCATCATCTTCTATTGTTTTACCCGTTTAGTTCTTCTTGAACGTTCAGAAAATGGCAAATCCATGCAAATACTACGTTACGAACAAAGAGAGAAATACGAGCCACGCTTCGGTTACATTCATGGACAAAAAAGTTAAGCCCGTGGAGGTCATCGGGTTGCACTGTGCTCATGTACCTTTCCAATCTAAAGATGGATGGAGAGACCATCTTCCCCGACTCAGAGGTATTAATTCACACCTTCTATCTTCTATACTGAAAGACTAAAACACGTGTAGAGTAGTGTATAGTATGAATATATAGCAATTTATTTTATCTTTAAAATATCTATAAAAATTTGACTTGGCTAGCTTATCAAAATTTTAACGATTAAAGAAATGGATCATAATAACAACCAATAATATAGCTACAGGAAAACTAGTTTTTTAGATAGAGTCTCCTAAATTATGAGTATAACTTGGTTAGTGTTTCTTAAATCATATATGTCTATTATAATATCCAGATATCTTCCGTAAAATCTAAATAATAAATAGTTTAAAATATCTTGGTCTTTTATGACTTCATTAGCTTAGCGAGATTAACTTTATTTTTTATTACAAATCAAATAAAAACCAAAAGATTTAGAGTAATAAGAGAAACTCACACCACAATCAGAGGATAGCAATACTCATAATCTAAGTTATGGAATTAAATGCTGAATTTAAATTTAAATAATAAAATTGATTTTAAAATAAACATTAATTAAAATATATTTACAGAGCTTCACCTAAAGAAATAAAAAAGTTATCAAAATTCTCCTACTGTTTTCTCATCCTCGCTACAAATATTCTCTCCCTCCCTAAAACACTCTTCTCAGATCTCAAGATACAAAGTATCTTATTGTTTATCTCTTTTTTATAGATCATGGGTTCGGATACAATCAACCCCTTGATTTGATTCTGAGATGGGAAGGAAACCTACAGATGATTGCCACGTCGTGCCGCAGAAGATCGTATCGCCAGTGCAACCGCGTCCGTGCGCGGCCCAATCACCAGCAGCCACGACGTGCGGTCTCTTCCCGTGCGCGCACTTGACTAGGTCGCCGATCCGAGAGAGGTTGCCCTCTCCAATCCCGTGCCGCCACGTCACCGATCGTCAGCCTCGCCTCCTGTGTCAATCCGTGACGCTCGTACGGCTTCTGCTTCCGCATCCACACGCACTTCTCCCATGAGACCGCACGAGCTCGCTGCATCCAGGGAAGGCCAAGCCGCCGTCTTGGGACAAGTGACCAGGCTGCCGTCCAGGCTCACTCGGTCTGGGCCTTCTTTCTAACCGACGAGCCTATCAGGCTCATATGCAGTGCATGGCATTGGGCCATGTGCACACATGCACAGCTCAAGCTGCTGTCGTGCATGCTAGGTTGACTAAGTCAACTACTTAAGTGCAGTACGCATACGCTGTCCAAGTGCGCGTACTGTAGTACTGCACGCTGCTCCCCCGATTTTTTTTCAGGAATCTCAACGCTTACCCAATCTTATATAACTCATTAAGAGTTTCACCCTTTTTCTGGCTTTATCAATCGACATCTTTTTACTCAGTTAATTTCAATCTCACTGTCGTATTCATAACTGCATCTTTGGATACTCAATTTTACATCATCAATAAATCAACCTGACACTTGGTTTCACGTATCCTTGTATAATTTTCTGCAAAGTTTCATTGCAACAGCTACATTCTACATGTTCTTCTCGTTATTACAGACTAAGTTGTCACAACCTGACAGAGACATGGTCCGACTCCGCAGAACGGGGATTCTCAGGTATGGTGGATGCTTGCAAAGGCAGACAAAAGTTATTATGTTCCGATAATGCAATGCATCCATTCTGAACTAGTAGCATAGATCATTTCTTGTAGTCTTAGGTTATGTTTGAAGGGGGTTTTTTTCGTAGCAGTAGTTTTTACTAGAGTAACTCTCACAAACAGTCAGAATTTTCATCTATATTATAATAATTTATATCTATAGAATCCAGAGGACAAAGCTAAAAAATTATAGCTATAGAATTCAGAGGCCAAACTGAAAAATATAGTTTTTCTAATTTCCCTGACTGCCTTTTAAAATCTTCCGCTCCCATAAATATGGCCTTAGCCAGACTTGTTGAACAATTGACATTTCTGCATACGTAGCATAAACAGAACCTTCATTTATACGTAGCATAAACAGAACCCTTCTTTTTTATTGGCAGTGAAACCCGTGAAAGGCAGTGCGGTGCTGTTCTTCAGCCTCCACCCCAACGCAACGTTCGACCACGGAAGCTGCCCTGTCATAGAAGGCGAGAACTGGTTGGCGACGAAATGGATCTACGTGAGATCCTACGACAATCTCCGAGTGTTATACAGATCACTGGCCTGGGCTGTATATATATAGATCCGATCTCCTTATATACGCTCGGCAGATTTATAGTCACTATACGCATTCTATATGGTATCAGAGCAGGTCTAGACATTTCGACGCGCTAGCTTCTCCCTCTGGCGAGCCGACCCTTTTCTCCTCGTCGTCGACGTCTTCTTCCCGTCGCTGACTCTCTTTCTGGTACTTTCCTCGCTCTCTCGTCTCCATTTCTTCTTCTTCCCTTCTCTCCCGCAATCACCTTCTTTTCTCCGTCCCACCTCCGCGCGACCAGGCAACGGTCTCGATCCGCCTCCTCGTCCCGTCTCGCACCCGTCTCCGCTCATCCTCTTGTTTCGTGTATCTCTCCTTCTCTGACGTCGGTGCACCTCCGCGCTCGTCGTCTCCATCGGCTGGAAACCTCCCTCAGTTCTCGCCCTTTCCGACATGCTCAACGGCTCTCAAACGCGAACCTTCTCCCCTCACGTCCGAGCCAGTCCAACGTGTCCACGGACATGAATCTCTGCCTCCCAGACGCGAACATATTCTCTTCGCGTCCGGCCACTCCCTGCCTTTTTCGCGTCCGCCCCACTCCTTGGCCTCTACGAGTCCACGGACGTGAACCTTCTCTTCACGGACGAGAATCCTCGCACGTCCGTGACCCAATCATACTCTGACCCACCCACTCTGTCCTCACCTACTCCGTTGCATACTCCCCATCGGCCAACCACTCCTCATCGGTTTTTCACATCCTTGATCGGCCGATCCGTCCTTTCATCGGCTTCCCCCCTCCCATCGGCTCTTTGCTCCCATTCTCCCGCCATGGCCACCGAGTCCGCTCTCAGCTCCGGCACTCTCCTAGTCGCCGAATCTGCTCCGGCCCTCGGTGCCTCAGACCACACCTTGGGCACCACCTCGCCGATCTTCTCTCCTTCCTACGCTGCTGTGAACGTGAAATCTCATGTTCCTATCTCCCTTGACCTTAACGCCAATTATTCCAAGTGGGTTTTCTTCTTCAAATCTCGCGTCCATTTGAACTTATATATTGTGATGTATGGACGTTCCCAATTAAAAGTGTCTTCGGTAATCAGTATTATCTCACTATACTTAACGATTACACACACTATTGTTGGACCTTTCCGCTCATCCACAAATCCGAGGTCGCCTCTCACCTCAGTCACTTCGTCACGTACGTACCTCCCCATCAAGACTTTACAAGCCGATAACGGTACGGAATTCATCAACCATACCGTTACAAACCTTCTCACCTCGCAGGGCATCCATCTCCGGCTCTCTTGCCCCTACACCTCTCCTCAGAACGGTAAAGTCGAGCGTCTCCTTCGCACCCTCAACAACATCAGTCGTACCATGCTACTTCACGTTCACTTAACCGCCACTTATTGGGCCGAAGCTCTGGCTACTACGACGTACCTTCTCAATCGGCGCCCATGCTCCTCCGCTCATAACAACGTTCCCTATGACCTTCTCTACCGCACGACGCCCGACTACTCCCACATTCGCGTTTTCAGGTGCCTCTGCTACCCAAATCTCACCGCCACAGCTTCCCACAAACTCGCTCCCGCTCCACCGCCTATATTCTCCTCGGCTATTCCACCTCTCACAAGGGCTACCGATGCCTCGACCTTTCCACTCGACGGGTCCACGTCTCTTGTCACGTCATTTTTGACGAGACATGTTTTTCCTTCTGTCTCCTTCATCCGAGATCCTTCTCTAGTGATCTCGACTTCCATCTCACCAACACCGTACCGACCAGGTCTCCTCCACTGCCCTCTCCATCGGACCCCTCATTGACCGCTGCTGAGGATTTACCCGTCACATATCCCACCCTACTCGGTCCGATGTCCCCACCATCGGACCCCCATCGGACCCACCTCCATCGCCCGATACTGATCCTATTTATTCTTCAGCCGATACCGTTCCCTCTCCATCGGACACCCTACTTCCATCGGCTCCTCACTTTCCATCGGCTCTCCCCACCCTATCGGTTGATACATCTCTATCGGACCGATTGGAAAACTTGGCCCACCCGATCTCATCGGCTCAGGCCGATCTAATTCCTCATTTTCTTCTTGTCTACAGTCGCCGACTCGGAGCCGATGACGCCCCCACCCTACCAGTTCTTCCCATTACTCTCGCACCCCCATCGGCTCCAGTTCCCTCCACCTCTCACATGGTCACCCGCTCCCAGATCGGGTCTCTCCGCCCTACTCCGCGCTACAGTCTCTCCGCCGTCCACAGCTCTATCTCGCCCATCCCGGCGACTTCTCGCTCAGCCCTGGCCGACCGTCAATGGGGCGCGGCCATGGCCGACGAGTACAAGGCCCTAATGGACAACGAGACATGGCGCCTCGTTCCCCGACCTCCCGGTGCCAACATTGTGACCGGTAAGTGGATTTTCAAACACAAATTCCACGCCGATGGCTCCCTTGCCCGTCACAAGGCTCGCTGGGTAGTCCGGGGTTTCTCTCAATGACCTGGTGTCGACTATGACGAGACCTTTAGCCCCGTTGTCAAACCCGCCATCATCCGAGTCGTTCTCACCTTGGCTGCCTCTCGCTCCTGGCCGATCCATCAACTAGACGTGAAGAACGCCTTTCTTCACGGCCACCTAACAGAAACAGTCTACTGCCAGCAGCCCCCACGCTTCGTCGACCCTTCTCGGCCCGACAACGTCTGTCTCCTTAAACGCTCTCTCTACGGCCTCAAACAAGCTCCTCATGCCTGGTACCAGCGCTTTGCTGCCTATCTTCGACACATCGGCTTCGTGGCCTCTACGTCCGATAGTTTCCTGTTCACTTTCCATATCGGCTCCGCCACTGCTTATCTACTTCTCTATGTCGATGACATTGTCCTTACAGCGTCTTCGACATCTCTCCTCGACCAGATCATGGCCCGACTCCACTCTGAGTTCGCCATGACCAATCTTAGTCCTCTCCACCATTTTCTTGGCATCTCCGTAACCCGTTCCATCCACGGGCTCTTTCTTTCCCAACGCCAGTACGTCATCGACCTCCTCCAGCGTGCGGGCATGGCCGACTGTCACCCCACGGCCACCCCAGTCGACACTCGAGCCAAACTCTCCCCCGCCGATGGCGCCCTCGTTGCCGATCCCTCTCACTATCGGAGTCTTGCCGGGGCACTCCAATACCTCACATTCACCCGACCCGACCTCACGTACGCTGTCCAGCAAGTGTGCCTCTTCATGCACGCTCTACGTGAACCTCACCTCGCGCTGCTCAAGCGCATTCTATGCTACGTAATGGGCACCCTCTCCAGCGGGCTGCATCTCAGCTCCAGCCTCATCGACTCCCTCACCGTGTACTCCGTCGCGGACTGGGCAGGCTGCCCTGACTCTCGACGCTCTACGTCCGGCTACTGCGTTTAATTCGGTGACACTCTCGTATCCTGGTCTTCAAAACACCAGACTACAGTGTCCCGCTCCAGCGCTGAAGTCGAGTACCGCGCCGTCGTCCACGCTGTCGCCGAGTGCTGCTTGCTTCGCCAGCTTCTCCAGGAGCTCCGTGCACCCCTCTCCACCACGACCGTCGTCTACTGCGACAATGTCAGTACCGTCTACATGATCGCCAATCCGGTTCATCACCGACGTACCAAGCACATCGAGATCGATATCCATTTTGTCCGTGACAAGATTGCATTAGGATAGGTTCGGGTGCTCCATGTACCATCGGCACATCAGTTTGCCGATATAATGACCAAATGCCTGTCTACGCCTTTGTTCACCAGTTTTCGGTCCAGTCTCTGCATCCATTCCTCTCTCGCTGTGACTGCGGGAGGTGTTAGACAGACCACTGGCCTGTACTGTATATATATAGACCCGACCCTCTTGTATACGCTCGGGAGGATTCATAGTCACTATACACATTCTACACCGGGGATCCGCCGCCAAGTGCGAGGATGAACATGCTCTCTGCCCCAACTGGGCTGCTGCAGGGGAGTGTGCCAAGACCCCCGGCTACATGGTCGGCAGCAGCGACTCCCCTGGCTTCTGCCGGAGGAGTTGCAACGTATGTACATCATAGTTTTTCAGACTTTCAGACTCATAATTGGTTAATCGTAATAAATACATTTTGTTCTTACAGCTCCGTTTGATACTTTGATTCCATATTTTTTATATATATTTTTCTTCCTATAAATTTGTGCTGTTCTTACACGAGCAGAGACAAATCACTGACCAATTCAAGACCGGGTCGATCTACCTAGACTTGCCCTTCGCTGTCTTCACGGCGGCGACAATCCCGTCGTTGCCAGCGAGTGCTCGGTACTTGTCCCTCCTAGTGAAGCTGGTGCACTCGTAGGAGAGCGTGGAGGCTATAAGCCTCTGGACATAGTTGGCCACGTTGTGGCTGGACTTGCCCCCGCCGCCGCAGGTGAGCTCGGCCGGCAGCCTGTTGAGGAACGTGACGGTGTAGTCCGGGAACGGGTTCATGAAGAAGTAGAAGGGGTCCATCCCCTTCCAGCCCCTCGCCGTCGTGCCGTGGAACATGTTCATCCGACACTCCGTCGCCACCGGCACGATGTCGTCGGTGAGCTCGGCGAAGAGCGCCGAGAACCTGAGAAGGAAGGGCTCCCGGCACGTAGTACCCTCGCGGCAGATGGTGAGGTCGCCCTCGTCGAGGAGGTTCTTGATCGCGGCGGCGTCCGTGGCGCGGTCGCGGGTGAGGCGGACGGCGCGGATCGGGGAGATGAGCTCGGAGAGGCCACGGGACGGCCGAGTGCGACGGAGATGAAGATGGCGTCGAGGAGGGTGCGGTGGCAGCAGGCGAAGAGCACCCCTCGGCGGCCTCCGGGGCTCGGCGGCGAGGACGGGCGCTGGACGAGGCGACCGTCGTGGAAGATGACCGGCCTCGGCAGCTTGTCCGCGCGCACCGCCTCCACCGGCTCCCGCGGCACGAGGTACGCCTCCTGCAGTTACACACTTCAGCCAGCTTGTTAGCTCACAACTCGTTCGTGACACATTGGTTCAAAACTTGCAAATTCGGGAAACGATTTTAAGCTCTCGAGAAAACATCTTATTGTTTACCTATATGTTATTTAAATGGTTAATTTTTTAAATAAGATAGATTGATGTGTAATATATAAAATTTATGCATGAGACACTGATTCAAAACCTCAAAATTCTAGCAAATTCATAGCATGGAATATAAAGTGAAAAAACACTAAAGTCTTGACAAATATTAGTTCATTATATAACATCCGGTCATTAGCTTGTCTCATACTAACACTTTAGAAAGTTGTGTCCTCTAATTTAGTTGGTGTAAACTAGATGCACCTAAAAGGGTAAACCTGTGAGGAGAAAGGCATGCAAAAAGAGAAGAGTTAACGTAAACGACAGCCGTTGTGGCTCTCAACTTTTGCATGAGTCATGATCCAAAACAAAATGATTTATCTGCTGGTAGTGTACTAGCTACCATTGGCATACGCATTATATTGATATTTTCATGTCAGTACTAATATATTATAAGATTCAACAATTGTGTTTGATGCATGCTAGCATTAAGTTTGTTGACCAACAGGATTTTCTAGCTGGGAAAATAATAAAATATCTAAAATCCTTGTGCATTAACATGTCTGAATAAAATAAGTTCTATAGTGATTTCTATATTTTATATCTATTTTGTAAAAGTTGCATTTTTTTCTCTGGTGATATTCACGTTCCAACTTCCAACGATCCAATCTGTAGCCGACCGGATTTCACTATTCATCGATCGCTAACTTGCCTGTGTTGCCGGTAATGACCCATGTCCAGTTTTCGGGTTGGAAGGCGGTGTGCAGTTTAATGCGTATTCGAGTTTGGAAGGCGGTTTGAGGTGGATTAAGTGACCTTGCATAGGCTCATGAAGGCGTGGTCCGACCTCTCGTCGCCCAGACCAATGTCCAGCATCTCGCCGTCCCGGACCATCTCTCTCACCGCCTCCGCCTTCCTCTCGCCGGCGAGCACGCCCCGGCAAGCGTCCACCATCCCCGTGGCGCGGCCGCTCCACGACGCTAGCTCCGTGCCGGCGACGGCGTCGGCGCGGAGGTAGTCCCGCAGGAACGGCTCCGCCATCACCCGCGGGGTCGCGGTCACCACCAGCCTCCTCCCCCGCTTCACGCCGCCGCCGCACGACGCGAACACGCGCCACGCCGCCGGGTGCAAGTCCGCCGCGTAGAACCTGGGCAGCACCGCCCCCGCCGCGGACTCGACGTCCGACACGCTCGCCCCCGCGGTGGCCGCGAACACCAGCACCCGCACGGCGGCGGACTCCCACGCCGCGCGGCGCGAGGAGCAGAAGGAGGAGGGCCAGGCGGGGCACGCCACCGGTCTCGAAGGCGACGATGGCGTAGTAAGGGAACGCGCTCCGGGAGCGGAGCAGCGTACTGTCGAGGTCGGACACGACGGTGCGTCCTCCCCGGCGAGAGGCGTCGCACTTGTCCACCGCCGGGAACGGCTCGCCGCCTCCGGCCACCGCCATATCACACGCGCGCGCGCAACAAGTGATCAGTCCTTGCGCTCTGTGTTTCGCCTGTGTGGTGCACCGCTCGCAGCTATGTGCATGGAATTTATAGCTGCGTGATCTCTGTCGATCTGTCACTCTCTGCTTGTACTACTAGTACTGTACGTGTTGGAAATGGCCGGGCAGAACAAGTGAATTACGGTTGGATGGTGAGCGGTAAAAGGAGGATGAGTGGTACGAGAATTTTATGCCGAGAATTCACACGGCCAAAAAAATGCAGTGCTTTTTTTTTTGAAATATAAAAATGTGCAGTACTCTGTGTGTTCCATCTTCCATGAAAACAGTTAACTAGAGTAACGTCACTTTCGTATCTCTATTGTGCATGCAGAGGAGGAAATTACTTATTGGTTAACTTGATTACTCCTCCGTTTCATATTGTGAGCAAACTTTTAAATTTTAAAGTCTATAAAAAACACACCAACATCTATAAACAAAATCCAATAACAAATTTATTTTGATATTATCTCCATCATAAAATAACTTTATTTTTTACCCATCCCATATATACCAATACAAAAGAAAAAGACTACTATGTCATTGACTTTATTTAGGTCTAATGCATTTATCTTCTACTTTTACAAACCTCAATGATGGATTAAAAGATGAAGTTATTTTAGGACAAATAAGATGATGAAAGATGAAGTTATTTTTGAACAAATTAAGTAGTACATTTGTTTTATATTAAGAATACTGCTACATTTGTTTATAAAGTTTGATCAAACTTCAATAAATTTAACTAAAAAAATTAAAATACCTATTAATATGAAACCGATTATAACATGAGAGGGAGTAGTATGAGTAATTTGTGGAAGCATCGTAGTTAGGACACATGAATTACATATATTAATATATGTCACAATCACGGAATAATTATTTATTGTTCAATCCACGTGTAGCTAGCTATAGCCAAGCAAAATAAACTGAGGCGTGGAATTGAATAAGGGTGCAAGTTTTGATCAGGTGAGCCTTATCTCGGTGGTTGGTTGGCCCAACTGCGTGTCCTTGTGGTTTGGGAATGTTGGGATAGCATCCAAACGAGGCTGCAGATTGTAGATGCATTTCCCTTGATTGGCTAGATACTCTACTTACTTTGCTAGTAGCCTGTCCTTCACCACCCATAGTTTTGCTGCATTGTAAGATCTCTTACGCCTGTTACAAAGATTGCTTGTTTGCATGTCATATATAGGATTTAGTAGTTTGGTTTGTGCTTTTCACCAACTCTCTGTCGATCGATTGGTCAGACTTGGTCGATTATCCCAACTTCCTAATTAACACGCGCCACAATTTCATGGCCCATATGCATAGTATACTATATGCATCAAAAAATATACAACAGTACCATGACATATCACACACCGTTTCATCACGTGGTTCATTCATCGGTGTTTGAGTAGCTAGTTATTCTGGAAACGGTTGATAGAATAAATCTCCATGAAATTTGAGAGAGTACGCAAGTACACACGCCCTGGTGATAGTAGGAAGGTTCACCTTTCCAAGGGACCATTATATTGGGTCCTTAACCCACTCGGCGCAGCGGTCTTCGCCCAAACTTCGCTCGAATTTGTCATGAAAACCTGCTTTTGTCCCGCGTCAAAACCTCAAATTTTTACGGTTTTCAACCGGCTATTTTTCGTTGGAAACATGAACCGAGTAGCAGTTACCGAAAGGATTGCCATAGGGGTAGACGTGTAGTTTTAGTAGCAGGATCATGCGCAGGACCATGCCGAGGCAGCGTCCCTGCCGGGGGCGAGGTCGCGATAGGCGGGGCCACGAGTCGAGAATCTCTCTCTTCCCCGTACGAGCGTGGAGTGCCACGCCACCTTCCGGAACGGGCGGCGCAACGGTCTGCCTGGGCTTTTCCGTTTGGTAAAAGGCTCTTGGTTGGATCGTGGCCATAGCCCATTTTGGCTGGACCGGGGAGATGAACCATGAACGTTCACGCTTTTTTCTTCCAGGGACATTCAGGGCCTGATCAGGGACCTTGAGATTCTGATAAAACGGCTACCCAGAGTTAGCTGGCGAGAAAAGCTGGTTTTTTCAGCTTATATCTTTTAATTTATTTTCTAAAACCTACAAATTCTTAAAATCTGAATGACAATCTGATTATTTAGAAGAGCTTCTACCAGCAAAACTGTGGCTACCACAGGCTCTTAACCTCTCACTAACAATTACTCTTATATTTTTCTTCGGACTATGTTGTGTGGTTTTCTTATATCTTTAAATAAAATCAAATCGTGCGGAGTTTTAAATACATGAAAACACACGGTTGACTTAAGAATCGACATATATATATTATACAGAAAAAAGCCATATTTCTAAGTTGTAAATGATATAATCTCTTTGATTTTTAACATATGTATGACAATTTATTTTATTTAAAAACTCATGTAATTATCATTTATTTTCTATGACTTAATTTATTATTAAATATACTTTAAGCATAATTTTTTTATATTTATATAAAATTTTTAAATAAGACGAAAAGTCACCAGTCCTGAACTTGACATGTTATTAATCACAAATTCACTTGCCATCTGTAAGGGATTAATCACAAATTCACTTGCCGTTTGTAAGGGATTAATCACAAATTCACTTGCCGTTTGTAAGGGATTAAAAAAAGAATATATGCTAACTGAGGGCCTGTTTCCAAGGTGTGGTTGAATGGAGCTTATCGTTGGCACGGCACGAAAAACGGTGAAGTGGCTATTGCTAAGTGCACATTCGAACGCACCTGAGTGTAGCTCTATACATTGGAGCCACAACAATTAGATAGGTTCCGCAGCCACCGGGTTCTATGTACTAAAAAGATTATAAGGCCCTCAAATATTTTTTGAAGACATATACAGAGAAAAGTATTATTATGCACATTATTAAATAAGGGTACATTAAGAAGAGCAGGATGGTGTTTGGGCTAATATTAGATGGTCAAACATGCTCCGCCAGAATTTCATAAACATAAATATATTGGATAGAGGCTGCTCTATATAAGCACTGTCTATAACTCCATAGTGACTTCTATAGTCCTAGTGCTTGCTTGTGTAAGCCAAACCCAAATAAGAAAATCCGTAAAGAAAGAAAAGGGAAAGAAAGAAAAAAGGAAAGGAAAACAGAAAAAACAAAAGGCAGCAAGCGAGCAAGCGAGAGAAAGAGAGGGAGAGACAGCAGCGCCTTCGAGCCCAAAACCCTAGCCATTTCTGGCTCCCCCTTCGCGCCCCAGGAACCTTCCAGAAGCTTCTAGACCCGTACGGATCCTCCCGCCCGGTAAGCTCACTCCACCGGATCTCCTCGAGCCGCGAGCTCCCCTAGCGAGATTTGACGCGATTTCGGGCGGCGGCTGCCTCAGGCTTCGGGGCTCGAGACTTGGGGGAATCGCAACGCTGGCGGCGGTGTGCAGGTGATGGCGGATCCGCCTCGGGGTGGGGGATCTAGATTTCGGAGCTCGAGAGCGAAGGTGGAGTCGGACGAGAGGGTCGTGCGGTCGAAGCTAGGGTTTTGCAGGGCGAGGAGGGAGGGGAGGAGCGAAGGATGCTGACCGTCCTGCGGGTGCACCTCCCGTCGGAGATCCCTATCGTGGGCTGCGAGATCACGCCGTATGTGCTCCTGCGGCGCCCCGATGGCGGCTTCTCCACCGATGATGTGCCTGAGACCGCCCCTCTGGATGGACACTTTATGCGGTATAAATGGTGAGTAGCTCACATCTGAACCTCCAAACTATTCAAATGTTCTAGTATGGTAAGCATGCTTACTTCATTGAAGTTACAAACGATTATAGATACGCTTTTTGGAAAGGTGATACAAATTTGTAGTGCAGAATGTTAGAAAATGCAGAATTTTTAAGACATTTTGCAGTCTAGCTAAATAATAGATAAATGTGTAAATAGCCTGCCACATGGTAGTATGCATCCTTGGGACAATAGTTGAGAAGTGTTGCCATTTCCACGACAGATAAGTGAAGCTATGCACGGCGTCATTAGTAATTTACAGTGCTTGGAATTGTGCAGAATGTGTAGTTGTACAGTATACAGTGATATTCCCCTTATAACACTAACGTACTAGCTGGTATGAGGTATATAACTAGATGACTAGTAGATGGACAATAGGTAAAAATTAGAGGGAACTGTTTTTTTTGTTGCGCTGTGTCGACATTCTGCCATTCAGGATTAATGGAAACCTTTTGGGTTTCAACTTTCAAATACTGTATTTTTGTTCATGTTTCCATGGTCATGGTTTTACTTGTGTCATTTCTTGTTTTTAGCAATAAACGAGCATTACTTAAGAGCTCAGTCAAAGTTCTGTTGAAAAAATTGTGGTCAGAGTTCATATAGCACAGTCAATGTTGTCGGTTATTAAAAAACAGAGGGAGCATGATGTAATTTCTGTTTGTCAGTGCTCATAATTAAATTCTCTTGTTTTATAGTATATCTTGAATAGTCTATTATAATTGCCTTGTTACTATTAAGGAGCTTTGTTTTTGGTTGTGTCATTTGCTATATTGGTGACTCTTAGGAATGGATTAATTGCCATTATGAATCATTCAATGAGACCTTTTTTTAATTATGGATTCTGCACCGCAAGCCTGCAACATGGAATAGTTTATTTCTTCATGTTGTCTATATCACTATTCCTTCAGCTATCTTTGAGCTTTTTACATAATAACATGTTTCACCACTGATTTTACTTCCTAAAGGTACCGCATACAAAGCGATCGAAGAGTTGCTGTCTGCAATGTGCATCCAACAGAGCAGGCAACAATACAGTGCCTGGGGTGTTTGAAGTCAAAAATACCAGTTGCTAAGAGCTACCATTGTTCTGCCAAGTGCTTCTCTGATGCTTGGCAACACCACAGGGTGTTGCATGAACGTGCTTTGAGCGCTTTAAATGAAAATAGTAACGAAGAGGAGGAGTTATTTGGCCGATTTGGTAGTGGCAATGCAGGGGTTATAAATGCCAGTTTATCTGGCTCAACATCAAGTATTGGACAGAGCTCAAGTGTTAATAATGGACCTACACCTGTGTATCCCACAGGAACTGAAAAGAATTCTGGTGAAACTTGGTTTGAAGTGGGATGTTCACGAACATATACGCCAACTGCTGATGATATTGGGCATGCCCTAAGATTTGAATGTATTGCAGTGGATTCAGAGACAAGAGTGACTGTAGGTGCTCCAACCTCAATCATGACATCCTGTGTAATTCCTGCTCCAACACCCACTCCACGCCATCTGATACCAGTGAATTCAGCTGATGTAATGGGACACTTTGATTTAGACAGTCGGAGTTCTTCTTTTGGGACGTTCACAGTGCTGTCTTACAATATTCTTGCTGATACATATGCAACAAGTGATACATACAGCTATTGCCCGACTTGGGCACTTTCATGGCCTTATAGAAGACAAAATTTGCTGCGTGAAATTATTGGTTACCATGCGGATATCATCTGCCTTCAGGAGGTATGACATTTTAATTGTTATCCCTTTTTTATATAAAATATTTGAAGGATCTGAATGTTGCATATCTACCTCTTCTGACTTACGTTTGTAATGTTACCAAATATGTTTGATATGTTTAACAAACTTGGGTGTCATTTTTAGTTATTTTGCAATAGACCACCCTTATAATTTATTTGTCCTAAACTTCGCTTCTTTGCTCATGGTACTGTCCCCAAGTCCTTGGTGTTATTTCCTGCTTCATTAGTTCCACAATAGGTAGATCACTATTAATGGTTGCTCCCTTGAATTATCCTAGGATAGTAGAATATTCCCCCAACCGAACCCCACCTCTACCATGTGCCTTTTGAAACGACTCCTTATTTTCATTTTTCCCTGCTTGATCATGCTGCATCCTCCTTTGAGCTGTAAACTCGTCAAATGAAAGTGACTGACTGATGTTACCTTTGTCATGCAAATAGTGTTTTATTAAAGGTAGCATTCAGTTATGACATATACCAAATCTAGGATATGTCTATAATGAACTAAACATTAGTGTTTTCAGGTACAAAATAATCACTTTGAAGAATTTTTTGCGCCAGAGCTTGACAAACATGGATATCAGGCACTGTTCAAGAAAAGGACAACTGATGTATGCCTCTTTGTTTTGTGTTTGGATAAACCACTTGGCATACTGTCTTATGTGACTTCATAACTATTGCTTCATGTGTTGCTTGTGCAACAATTATGTAATAGGTGTACACTGGGAATCTTCAATCAATTGATGGATGTGCTACTTTTTTTCGAAGGGATAAATTTTCACATGTCAAAAAATATGAGGTATCTCGACAGAAGGGTTCTTGTTAGTCTTCAATTCTCTTCTTAACCAGCTATATAATATTTTCTAAACTTGTATGCAGGTTGAGTTTAATAAGGCTGCACAGTCTTTAACTGATGCAATTATTCCAGCTGCTCAGAGAAAAGTGGCTCTAACTCGATTGATTAAGGTATGCCCAACTTTAAAAACAAGAAATATGTCTTACGCACTATGCCGTTAATTGTTATATTAACTACTACCATGTGCCAATTCTTCTTTTCTACTGTACAGGATAACATTGCGTTGATCGCAGTTTTAGAAGCTAAGTTTGGTAGCCATGGGACTGATAACCCTAGCAAAAGACAGCTCCTTTGTGTGGTAAGATTTTTCTGAGTCTTATCTTTGCAAACATAACTGTTGCACTGCTTCTGAATCAACCAAACAAAATCCATCATGGTGATCATCTCACTCAATAAACCACGCATCTAGACGAAGGATGTTTCTTCGTGGATTTTCTTTAAGGTGTTAATGAACCTGTAGCATCAGACAATTCTGTAATGAGTCAGGACTCAGGAAAAATAAAATAGAATGCCATACACCAGTTACCAAAGTTTTTTATGCATAGTTGTAGCCTGTAGGATACGTGTGATGAGAGAGAACAAGATGCATGTTTTACATGTCCATTGCATCTATGGTATTCATCAATTTATTGTTGGATCCCTCTTCTTTTTGTCATTTTGATTATTCAATTATTGGGAGTTTTTATGCACATTTTATGATATACCTTGAGCTATTGACCTGCATTAAGTAGACTTTATCAAGTATATTTGCATTGATCTTATCTTCATGCTTTAGTTCTCTTGTAGTAGCATTCTTGGTGCCATGGGGATCTCATTTGTTTCTTGAACTGTTTGTTTTCCAGGCAAATACACATATCAATGTTCACCAAGACCTTAAAGATGTCAAGCTATGGCAGGTCAAATTATAACTCTGTTCTAGAATTTTATAATATTTTAATTTTTCCTGAATTGTGAATTGCAATCTTCTATGAAATTCTTTCAGGTTAACACCCTCCTAAAAGGATTAGAAAAAATAGCTGTCAGTGCGGACATTCCAATGCTGGTCTGTGGAGATTTCAATGCAACCCCTGGAAGGTTTGTTCATTTACTGAAGGACTTGGATTTATTCTCCTTATGTCCTTCAATGTGAATATTCTAAATGGCAATTGTGCCATGTAACGTTGCAGTACTCCACATGGGCTTCTTGCAATGGGGAAAGTTGATCTGTTGCATCCAGATCTAGCAATAGATCCTCTTGGAATTTTGCGACCAGCAAGCAAGTTGACACACCAGCTTCCTCTGGTACAGTTAACCTATCACGGCTCTCACTAATCTGCTTCATATTTTTTAGTTATGGCTCTGAACAAAGGATTTGCTTGTTTACAGGTCAGTGCATACTCTTCATTTGCAAGAATGGTAGGTGCTGGTTATGATTTGGAGCACCAGAGGAGAATGGACCATGCAACAAATGAACCACTTTTCACAAATTGCACGAGGGATTTCACTGGAACCATTGATTACATATTTTACACAGGTTGTGGTCAAATTTTGTTGAAATGCTACCTATACTGTGTTCTGGAATATGCAAGTATTGCTAAATTTACCTTTGCAATATACTTGCCATTTCAGCGGATTCGTTGACAGTGGAGTCGTTGCTGGAACTTCTGGATGAGAATAGCTTGCGAAAAGACACAGCTCTTCCGTCACCTGAATGGTCATCAGATCATATAGCACTCTTAGCAGAATTTCGGTGCAAACCTGGAGTTAGACGATGATACTATAGGTATGAGCAAAGTATTAAAATTACTGATTAGTTATATCATTGATTTGGTTGAAATTACCTGTGTTTTTAGATAAAAGAGCGCCCTGTTAATATTCCTTGAATGGTAACACTGTTCACCAAAATCAACAGATGCTTGTACCACAACTTTAATAAACCAAATGCAGGAACTCGTAGTTTCAAGCGCACATATGTTCCCATGTTTCACTGTGCATGAATTTTTTTGCCTCCTGGAGCTTGAGTTGTTAGTAATTGAAAAATGTACTGTCTGATAGCTGGGGCACTCATGATGACTATTTAGTGCAGAATTCTGCTGTTGCTACTAGTCCTGACATAGCATTTTGTCTGCAGGTACATCCATGTTCACTTGGAGGAGCTCTAGCGGCGTGATTATCAACATACACAGGGGAACATACCCTCAGGGGAAGTAAGATTAATGATCTTAAGGAAGGGAGGATTGTTATTTTCATTACTCTTCTACATTTCTGCCCTGATTTTTTAGTGGCTCTAGCTGGATTGTGACTTTCTACAGAAGAAATATCCACGCAAAGAGAAATATTTAATAGCTTTGTTGTCATTGTTAGGTTTTTTCTGTTTGAGTCTGTCTACATTTTTTCCTTACCATGGAATCCAGTTCTTACTAGCTGGAAATGATCCTTTCCATTGTGTACGTCTCAATTTTCTGCTGACATGTAAATTTGTCACATGGGGTGCAAGTTTTTGGAAACGTTAAATTGTTGTCTAAGAGCTATAGATGCGAACTGAAGAACAGCTATCATGAAGGAAATGAAATACCTGGTTTATTCTGTTGCAAGAATTTTGAGGGCGGTGCTGGTTTCATATACTCTTTTATGCTTTACTGAATGGAGCTCACATTGTCCTTCTGATGCTGTTGTTTGTCAACAATCTGTCTATGTATTGTCACTCATTTTCGCCAGGTAAGATCGTATCCAAAACAGTTGCCAGGAATCTCCTCGAGCTCGAGGGTTGAGGCTCTGCATCGTCGTTTATTGATGTGGCTGATCTGTACATACTTTCTGTGCATTTGGGCCCTGACATTTGTGAAATCAAGAGTGCTTAACTGTTTCTTTTTAGCTGTAAGCGCTGGAATGTTTTTATTTTTCTAAGACCACCACCCTAACTGATATACTTGCATTTATACTTTGGTTGTCAGCGGCTTCATGCCAACCCTACTGTAGCCTGTTTAATATTCTGCCGATAGGCAGATTCGTTGCTCCTGCCATCTCTGGTAGTTTGGTACGCATATGTTAAAGACGACACTATACACCTTACTACTGCTAGTCTACTAGCCACGCTATAGGTTTGGATCTTTCATCCTGAGCTGTTTCGGTACACCGACGGTAATGGACTCACCTGCTGTTGCCACTTTGTTACGTAACCCTACCATCTTCCAGGCTGCCACCATCCTGGTTCTACGCTGCACATCGCTCTTGAGAAATTTCTCTTTGCCTCCATGCTGAAGGCTGAAGAGAAGGAAGGGATGGCACAAGAAAACTGTTTTGGTTGCTGCACTGATGCAATGTCCTGGCACTCCAGATGCCGCTATGCTCTAAACTGGATGCTTTGGGGTGGAATCCGGAACGTTTTTCTTAGCGATATCCAGCAACAAGGGCAAGACGATGCAGTAACCTTCCCTTGCCTTGTTGGTTGTATGACTGCGAGGCTTGAAGGCATTGGCAGAATGGCAGGTAATCCACATGGAGGCAAGGTGATCCCACTGTTCATCAGGCCTGCCGCAGCTGCGTGTGACAGTGCTCTCTGCTACCTCGCATGAATGCCGGAGTAATTGGCTGTTGTTGCTACTGCTGCTGCCCCACCCACCCCAACCACGCAACTCGTCAAAACAATCACAGCGATCGCATCGATGCTCCCCCGTTGAACCGCTGCCTCCTCCTTGAGACGACGGTGAGTACCAGCGTACACAGACATGAGCCGCGTTGCGAATTGGCATCTCCGCCATGAACATTTCCACACTTACGAGTTCTGATTTTTATTTGACACACATCACAAACATAGATACTTCCACACGTACGCACATATACTCTGTCTACATGAACACTTAAACTGAATCGGCGCATCTTAATATTAACAAATTCTGGTGGAACAAAACCTATCACCTCTAGAAGTCCCATATGTCTTTTAGCGTGAAGCATCGTAATCGTTTTGGCCGTTTTCAGTGGCAAAGTCAGGTTTTTATTTAAGGGGCTCCATCTTCTTGTTTATCTCCCTCGTCTTCCTCATCTTCTCCATGAAGTCAAGCAGGGCAGGGCGGGGGAAGGGTCGAGCCTCCCCGCCCCCACGCTGGCTCCGCCCCTGGCCCTTTTGTGCTGAGCAGAATACGGCAGCAGCGTCTTGATGGCCGGCAGTAGCATCGCGACACCGCCACGGAAACCGGGGCCGCCACCACGAGCGGGGCACCGGTGCACCGGTCTCGAGTGCCGAACAGTGCGGCGCTGCACGTAGCAGCCTGTGCGAGCACGACACGGCTGGCGCAGCATGGCACGTCACGCGCCCGCTACCCAAGTACTCATCCACAATTGCACACTTCACTCCTCGCCTCGCCCGTAATAACTCCCCTTCACCAACCACCCCGCTGCTCTCTCACTCTCGCAGACACACTGGCACTAGCACTTCGAGTTGGGCATGGGCATGGTGGCGGCGATGAAGGTGGTGGTGGTGGTGGTCATGGTGGTGGTGGTGGGGGTGAGGGGGGACATGAGCGCGGACAGAACGGAGTGCGCGGACCAGCTGGTGGGGCTGGCGCCGTGCCTGCAGTACGTGCAGGGGCAGGCGAAGGCGCCGGCGCCGGACTGCTGCGGCGGGCTCCGGCAGGTGCTTGGGAAGAGCCCCAAGTGCCTGTGCGTCTTGGTCAAGGACAAGGACGACCCCAACCTCGGCATCAAGATCAACGCCACCCTCGCCCTCGCCCTCCCCTCCGCCTGCGGCGCCACCCACGCCAACGTCTCCCACTGCCCCCGTACGTCTCACACCTCAACCCTCCCTTCCTTCTCACACGCACGCGTCGATCGCCACGCCGTCGCCGTCGCCGTCGCCGCCGCCGCCGGCGAGACGGACAGACGGACGCTCGCTCGCTTTGTTTGTTTTCTTGCGGTCCGTGACCACGCCATCTTTGGCTGTCGGCCTTTTTTTTCTTCCTAGTTTGCCAAGGCCCCTTTCGACACGGCCAACGCATGGGCCGCCCGTTTTTCTTCCTCCTTATCCCCATATTTATATGATTATTTTTGTGTGAATTTCTCCTTTAAAGCTTCAATTCAACTGAAGCTGCAAACAATATAGTCACATGGTTTGAATAATGCGGGAGAATTATTGTTTTTGTGTTGCAGAGCTCCTGCACATTCCTCCGAACTCGAAAGACGCCGCCATGTTCAGCCCCGGCGGCGACAAGGGCTCCCCTGCAGCTCCAGGTGAGTCAAAATTTAATTTACCTCCATTGTTTTCGTCTTATCTGTTGATTTCACTGTAAAATCACTACAAGTTACCACTGATCTGTAGTGCACACTGGAAACTACGGTAGCGAGTAGTATTGTTGTCATGTGAACGTGATGAACATGATCTCGCCGAAAAGCGTGCGAGCGTGAGGCAATGCAAGTATGTGAGTATGTGGGTCACCAAAACAGCATGCTGGTGTTTGCCATCATCACGCATCGAGAGGACCAACGCTACCTTGAAAATTTCGGCCCTGATCCTGTTTTATGATCACCAGAAATGTCCGTCAGTCCAGAAGTAACCTAAACTTTTTTTTTTGCGAGAACAGAATTAACCTAAACTGGGACTGAGTGAGAAGAAACGTTCTGCCCCCAAATTCCTCTTGACATGCTTGCTTCCAACTTTTTTTTTCCCAAAGGAGCACAGTGATCTTAACAGCTCGCTTTTGTAGGAAAAGACTGTAAATTAACTTACGGTATTAATACTACTCCCCGCTAATAGTTTCTTAAATGGTTAGACTCCGATGAACGGAAGATTAATGCTTATGGTGAGGATGTGATATACTCCTACTTGGATAATATGGTATCTTTTTAACCTTTTTTTTTTTGCAAAAAAGACGAGTAGTCAGAAGTTGAAATGCGAATAGTGTCTTGTGACAATGATTCAGGAACGGAGGGAGTATGTTTCAGGTACACAATTATTGGACTTCTCGAAACAGTCAGTTTATCCTTGTTTCAACATTTTTTTCCTATCAGCATTGTGCGCTGCTACCTTACTGTTGCCACTCGTCTCTTATCTGACAATAATCACCAGCTCTCTCACTTTATTGTAGCAGCGAACGACAACTCGACGGCGACGACCGACTCGCGCGCGCAGCAGGCGATCAACGGGGGCGGCCTCTCCTCGACGGCGACTGCCGGCGCTGCACTGTCGGCGTTGCTGGTCGGCTACAGTCTCCTGCACCTGCCGGAACTCTCGTCTCCATCCTTCTAGATCACGTGCTTCTCCGAAGCTACCGATCGAAACCAAGAACACGCGATTATATTGGAAAATGCCTAATGAAACTGAATGAATGATGCATGTTGTAGTATGTTACAGATAGTAATTTGTTGCCGTTTGCAGTGTACTGTAATGTTCTGTTCTGTTCTTTCTGCGATGTTCTGGTTCCTGTACTATGTGTTTTCTAGCAGTACATCAGGTTGCTGATCCTGAATTCCTGGTTGATGTTTCTGGCTTTCTGCTAGCGGGGTGAGGCATTCGATTGATCGCTTCCAACTTATCGTTCTGGTTGTTTTTTGTGCTTCTGAATTGTGATGCTCACTGTTTTCTAGGGCTAGGTCCTGTTATCTGACGAGCGGAATTGTTTCATCGCGAATAACAAACATTTGATCAAAATGATCAGGCCCATAAACTACGAAAATCACACCCAGTAAAAATGATCAGGCCCATATACCAGTAAATTAAAGTTCACACCTAGTGTTAGTTTCACTTCAGAAGTAGTCTGTCAAGTATAAAAAAATAATTTTAGAGTAAATTTTATATAACCTATGTATTATGATCCAGTTGTATAAAAATACAGAGGTTTTGACACGTGACACGTAATTCCAGATATTATGGCTCAGAGTTTTACAAAGACCAATCATTATATGATCTACTACACTTATGAGTTCTAAAATTAAATCTAAAATTTATGAATTCTTCTATCCGTTGTTCAAAAGTTTTATCCATCCAGATTAAACATTTTTTTATTTTATTGTTGTAGCAAGTTAAGTTAGTTAATGGTGTGATTTTATAAAACTATATAATTATAATACCTGGCATTACCGTATGCCAAAAACCCAGTAATTTTGCGTAACTTTGATTATAGTATATGGGATTTTTAAAAATTTACTCTAAATTTGCAATCTTTATTGTGTTACAGTGTTAATTTCAGAAAACAATGGGGGATGAATTTAAACCTTGAAAAATACATATTTTTTTGAGAAAATGAAAAATACATATGTAGTAGTAAAAAAGTTGACGGCCTACTCAGGCCCATTAAGACGGCCCAGTAAAAATCGGCTGCACTCCATCTCCGCAACAGACTTCTCTTCAGCGACCGCAGCTTTGCCCAGATATAAAGAACGCGCAGAGCCCAGCGATTTGTCCTCCAACGCCTCGCCCCCTTCACGCCGCCGCCGCCGCCGCCATCGCTCTGTGCTCGTCGGCCTCCGCCCACGCGAGGGATCGAGGTGCGTCTCTTCATCTGTTCTCTCTCCTGATCTCGATCTATGCACGTTGCGTTGCTTCCCTTGAGGATGAATTAGCGGTGGAATCGCCAGTTCGCCACTACCTTGCCGTCTGTGATTTAGGGTGCCCTAATTAGTGCTCTTGCTCCGTGTGTCTATTATGCGTTTGTTCCGTGACTTTGTGCTAGGCTGGAAATTTGATGATACATGCTCAAAGGGTGGATTTTTTTTATTCGGCGTGATTTGTTCATTTACCGTGTCAATAGCTAGAGGATGATTTAGGGATCGCCTTAGACTTAAATTAAGGTGACCAGTGGTCTTAAATAAAGGATTTTTTTTACCCTGGACCAGTCGAGTCCGTTAATTAGTCGGGCGAATGAATAGTTTTTTCATGTTCCCTGATTTCTTGATTGCTGCTACAATTATAAAGATCAAATTTCTGTATTTAAACATACTGCTGAAGTCAGTCCGAGATTTCTGCACTTAGACATACTGCTGAAATCAGTTTATGGTTCTTACTATCCAATAGAGATGATTATTGGGGATCGGACAACTTTTTTTTTGGTAATACTTAAGAAGTTCAGAGCTGTTTTAAGTGCAGCTAGAAGAACTAGCATGTGATTTCTAACTAGCTTATTTCCATGCCCTGCACATTTTAGTCATGCCCTTCTTATTGCAATGTTCAGGGAACTCAAATCTGTACTGTCATGTAGTAGTAATTCCCATGTGTCCTAGTCTGCATGCTTAGGTGATTGTAATCGAAGCATGGATTTTGTTTGCTCAACCACAATTTCAGCCAACTCGTGGTGTTAGCATCTAATAGAATGTCCACATTCATAACTAGAAATGTTGACATTTTGGAACGGAGGTAGTAGTTCACTTTGATAACCAATTCGCTCTTTGTTCATGCAGCATGGACAACCAGGTGAAGCTGGCTGTTGTTGTGAAGGTGATGGGGCGTACTGGCTCCAGGGGTCAGGTGACTCAGGTGAGAGTCAAGTTCTTGGATGATCAGAACCGTCTCATCATGAGGAACGTTAAGGGCCCCGTTCGCGAGGGTGACATCCTCACCCTGCTTGAGTCCGAGAGAGAGGCCAGGAGGCTTCGCTGAGCCAGCTGCTGCTTCATTGCACGAATTCAGACATGTCTGTCGAACTGTGGATGTCTAATTGCCTTTGAGTTCTAGATTTGATGATAATGTGGCATTTTTGTTTTATGACAGCTGAATTTTACCACTGAGACATGGTTGTGCTTCGTTACGTTAGCTGAATTATGGCATGGATTGGATATTGGCTCCATTGTTATTCTGTCTGAAATTCTGAATACATCCACCACGTATAAGGAATTTTAGGCTGCACCGTGCTGCAGCCGCCACGTGGGAGTCCCGGCAGCGGCCTATAGTGGCGCCGGCGACGGGAGCGGTGCACAGGGGCTCTGCCGGGGCGTCGACCTGAGCCTGGCGCCGCCACACGGGGACAGGCTGACCTGCTCCAGCACCCGGAACTAGAGCTCCGGCGGGGTAGTCGCAGACGCAGCCGATCCGTTGCCCTGCGCCGGTGGTCCACTGGAGCGACAGCTGCTTCCTGAGCTGGTACGAGTTCATGGCCAAGGAGTTGAGCCGGTGGAGGATCTTCTCCCGCGGCACCACCACCTCCTCTTCCCCTTCCTCGCTGCCACAGAACAGGTTTACCTTTCAGAAGTCCAGGTGGTTGCCAAACACGCTGGTGTCCTGCTCCGCCACGCCCTTGGCTATCCGGTTCTTGTTTAAAATCTCTACGTGCATTTATTTTAATTGTGGTTCTATTCTCAATCTTAAGTATAGTAGTAATATAGCATTATTTATAAGAGAAAGTTATAAATACTTTAGCGTTGATAGTCTCTTAGAGCCTATAGACTGTCTGTAGTTTTCAACTTATTACTTATTTATTAAATTTTTTTACTTTTTAAAATCATCCTCTACCCAAAACATTATAAAAAAAGACCATAACCTCCTTATTAATCACAACTCTAGAGCCTTCCGTTTATAGGTAACCCATTAATGGTATCATCAAATTTTAATTTACTTTCTTTGTATTACCGTCTTTAGTTTTCCTGTTAAACTTAGGGTTATTATTTCATCCTCTCACTATAAAGTTATCTCACTTCTCAGACTACATAAGTCTGTTTCTAACTACCTAGATTAACCGTTAGCCACATAGGTTAACTTTAAAAATATTTCTATCCCACAACTTTACTTCACAATCATTTACAAACCAATCTACGTGAGAGAAATCATTTTACATCTACCCATGATTATAAGTATGACTGTTTAAACAACCTGGCTAAAAACTTTTGCAGAAAGTGTACACTTTATCCACATGCTGTAATACTCTTTAGCTACCCATCAATAGTAAAGGTTTGCTAAAGGCATTTTCTAAGCAAAAATAGGATAACTATTTGTCCGCTAGAAGGGTCCTAGACTAAGACCCACGCAAATCCCTGACTTCTTGTATTCAAGATCCCGCGAGTGCCATTTTTCATGGTTACTTCGGCAAATCTATAACTCTCATCAAACAAGCAATCTTAGTCCTATTAGTTACTTAGCAAGAGACGTCTCATAACATCTATGTGGTCCTACTATACTGTGCTCAATGTAGTTTCCTAAAAAATCGATTCTTATATGTGAAAACAAAGCCTTATCATACAAGCGACGATTTCACACCATAGTTTCTTTAAAACAACAACCTTTTATTTTGTAAACCATCGACATAAAATGACAAGTTTTCAAAATAATTCACAACCTTTTTTCCCAACACGATCTATTTATCACAACCAACATCTCATTATTTCATAATAACATGTTCTTTAATTATTAAAAATAATTACTAAGTCTCAGATAATTAAAGTCATGGCAATCAATTTTCAAATGAAAGGATATAATGTAGCAAATAGGTCGGTTAAATAGATCAGCTGTGATCAACAGCCTTTATGTATGTCTAATTATGTATTTTCTAAATATTTAATTTTATAAAGTAGGATTAATATGATTGAAAGAGTGACTTGTGTTGCTTTTGGTCAAAACAAAACTCTTTAGATGCGTTCAAGAAATTTCTGTCGGTGAACTACGTATGAAACGAGAGAAATCTAAATAAAACACTAAAAATAAAAAAATATTATTAATAAATAATAGTGCCATTGGATAAACCTTAATTTTAGAAAAAAAATTAGAAGTTGAACGAAGTCAATCGAACCTACGGTTTAAGAGATATCAAGTTTAAATGAATCTATGTTTAAAATGAAAAGAGTTTCTTTTATGAAAAAGAATATTATGATAAATATTCTCCCATGGGGCCCTCTATGACAGACAAATAAGAGGCTAGCTCAGGGTAGACCGAGTCTAACGAGTTAGTGGTGGGATGGTTGAATGGACTCAATTCGTGATCCACTAATTGACGCGTGGTGCTTGATGGTTAGTGACATGGGCTATATAGACCAAGTGCTTAGGATCGGCCGTAAGAGTAGGTCGACATGGGTCCCACCTTTTATTTTCATTTTCTTATCTTTCTTATTCTTTCTCTCCTTCTCCTTCTTCTTCCTTTTCCTTGTTCTCTCCTCCTCTTCAACTCGTTTCTTCTTCGTCATACCAAGCATTGCTCAGCGTGATGAGGCGAGGATAGTGGTGGCACTCCAAGGGTTGCCGAAGTGGCAAAGGCGGTGGAAGGAGCTCGCTATAGGGCTAGTAGCCAACCGCTGAAAGGGTCCTACGCACATGTGTGGCTCGACCAGACGTGGCAACAACTTTGCACATGTCGAGTTGAGGAAAGGGACGACAGGGCTTCGATGGGTGGTTGAATGGGTAGCGATGTGGTGCTTGTGTGATAGCCAGGTTGGCCAAGGGCGATGGTGGCTTTCCTTTGGGTGGAGCTCAGCGACGGCGTTTTGGTAGGCCTTCGAACAGGATGGGGTGGTGGCAACTCCGCCTTGGTGGGAGAGGGCTATCCTCAAGGCGGGCCATCAGTGGAGCGACTTTGTAGGAACTGCTTCGGGAGGCAGATGAAGAAGGGTAAAGACAGGCGATGGATGTGCTAGAGTGGTGGAATCAGTGGCATGCCGAGGGAGCTAGTGGTGAGAGATGTTGTGGCAAGGTGGTTTCTCAGGAGGGGATGACATGGAGAATAGTAGGCCGATTAGTGAGCCAGTAATGTTCTCCCGAGTGCACACAATGTGCTTGGTGGAATACCGGTTCAGCTTTGTGGTTGCTAGAGACAAGGGAGGGCATGAGGGTGAGGATGAATGTAGGGCTTGGCTACTGTCTTAATTGCTATTTTTAGCAGTTCATGATGAATCGAGATACAATATTATTCTTTGTCCGTTTCTCTCTGCATTCGTTGCAATGGGATAAAACACTTATCATTGGAGCGACACTAGGCTAGGGTTTGCCCGCTCATTCACTTGGCCCTTTTTGCTTGGATAGAGAGGACAAGGCAAAAATTCATGCATGCCACATAGGCTACACTCTCAATTTATTGCATGGAGATGTGAGGCAATGTACTTGCATATATGCATTACATGGGAGAAACGAGAGAGAGAGGACTTTGGATGTGGGGTTTATCTTCATGCATCGGATGGAAATGTGCGCATGTTGACTAGAAAAGGTTGAGCCTCTTGTCTTGACTACATATGTGTGCATGCATGCATGAGACAAAGGAGTGTTGAGGTTGGTTGGGCTAAGGTTGAGCTTCTGGTGTCAATTAGTGAATAAAGAGAGAATATAAATAACAGGTAAGGCATTGTAGTTGAATGAATGGGAGAGGACAAAAAAAGGAGCAAATCCCAATTTTACTGGATTTATCTATGCGTGGATTAATTCGAAGAAAAACGACAGACGGTCTAATCCACACGTGTATAGGTGAGTGAAGAACTATCGTCTGAGAAGATATTAAATAGGAAAAGAAATATTAATCGGATGATTGAAGTTCGAATATAAAATTTAAAATTTTCGAATGGAAAGGACTTATTCGTGATCCGGTCAAAATTTTTGAATTGAAAATTTGATCTTAAAATTTTTTGGAGAGTCAATGGTACCGCTAAATTTTTTTTGAGAAACATTTTTTAAAAAAGGCAGGCGGTACATTGGCCCAATTGGTGGACCCACAGTCAGTATAACGGTCTCATGTCCACGCCACCCTCTTCCAAGATAGGACCCACATGTCAGTATATAACGTCTCTTCTCTTGGTTGGTTCGCTTGGTGGATGAATGGCGGCGCATCCCTGCCTGCGACCTGCTCGAAGTAACGTCTGCGCTGCGTTTGATTCATCTGTTGCGCTGTCTGATCGATCCACAGGAATTTTAAAGATCGCCGATGCCACGAACATTAAGCCAGCCACCACCAGAATTTGTATCAGCAAACATGAAGCCACCAACAGAATTATGCCAGGTGATGTAAGTGACGATATGTCATTGTCAGTCTCATGCGAACATTGAGGTGCACGCATGGATTCAGGAATTTTCAGGGCATTGTCTGTATTTTGCTAAACATCGCCCCAAGTAATTGATTTGGATGAAAAGGACATTTCCTCCGCCAGTTTGTTAGGGTGCACTTCAACTTGTGGAAATCATGATTATCTTAATGCTAGATTATTAGACATAGCACAACAACCACTACACCATCATTTCTGACAATTATATTTGACCTTTAATTCTGGCTGCACTACATTGTATTTAGTTTGCTTGGTATGTACCATACAAGTATCCAACAATATCCTTGTCACCCATCCTTCTAGATTTTCATCAATTGGGCTTGGGCCCATTTAAAGCAGACATCTTGGGATGGGCGGCAGTCCATTATGCTATCGGGAACTTTTTGCAAATAGGACCCTGTATATGATCGCTACCAATGGCAGCGATCTGGCATTTTACATATACAACACTGTAGACTAGGGATTTCACTCTTTCCTCTCTTGCCGGCGCCGACGCCGGCCACCTCGCGTCGGCAAGCTCGGGCCTCGCCGCGCCATTGCTCACCGCCGGATCCACCGTACATGACCACCTTTTATCCGCTGGAATTTGCATGTACAGGGCACAGGGAAGCCATGGTCGCCACGGCGCACGAACTGCAGTAGAGCAGTTGCAAGACGGCGTGGCCAGTCACCAGTACGCCGGCACCTCCCCGGAAGTCTAGCCTTCTGACCTTTTCTCCTGGTACTGATCGATCGATGCAAAGCAATGCGACCACCGGAAAGGTTACTCCGGCGCGGCCGCGCCCACAGAGTTGACCTCTTGATACTTGATGAATCTCTTGGCGGCGCATTTCTGGTCTGCGACCTGGTCGACGAAATGCCTCCGCTGCGTTTCGTTGCTCTGTCAGAGTCACCAAAGCTGCGTTTTTTTCAAGCCGTTGCCACCAACATAAAGCCACTAGAATCGCATCGAGCGAGGTAACGTTCCGATGTGTTTTTCACTTTTTCAGGCTCGTGTGAGCAGGACAACGTCTCAAGCTTTACATTCTTAATTGCAAGCGCATGCATGAACTGTTAGATCTTCACTCAAGTAATCAAGTTGGGATGAAAAGGACATACCGTCCTCTAGACTGTTATAGTGGACTTGATTTGTGGGAATCGTGGTTATGCAAACTTAAACGGTACATCTGGCCAAACACAACAGCCACAGCACCATCAAATTCTGACAGTAACATTGAAACTGAAATTCTGGTTCCACTAGATCGTGCTTTTGCTTGGTACACCATACATACATGTCGCCAGCATATCCTTGTCATCCATCCTGCTAGGGTATGTCTGCAAGTTATTGACTGCACATTTACACCATTTATTCGGATCTAAGCAACATCTAAGGGCCCGTTCTAAACAGTAGCTTTACCTACTCCTCGTTTTTCATTAGCATGTTTTGCAAACTGCTAAATAGTGTGTTATATGCGAAAACTTTTTATATAGAAATTGTTTTTAAAAAATAAATCTATTTTCAAATTTATAATAATTAATACTTAATTAATCATACTCTAATAATTAATTTCGTTTTGTGTACAGCTAAGTGCCAATTCCAACCTCAGTTTAGAACAGGCCCTAGGTGCGCATTCTTCTTTTGTCTAGCTTTAACATTGTTTCAGGATAGATGTCAAGAACAAATGACCGTTCAATGTCACAAGTAATGGGGTATAAATTGAAATCTGATCATTGCTGAGCCAACATCTGAGGCTCTGACGCTCTGTGGTTTCTGAGGATCTGAGCCCAGCAATAAAGCCTGTAACGATTATATGGGGCACTTAGCAATGACTCCGTACGTACCCTGAATCGAGCATACAAGTCACATTGCTGGAATTCAGAATTCATTGGAAATTCTGAGAAGAACAGCGATGAACTTCATTACAACTCGTCAGCAGTAAGCCAGTGAGGTACAGACTCCTTCAAGGTCACTTAAATACTAGTCTTCCGATGTTGGACAAACACGGTTCCGTGTGGCCTTTCAGATTCAATCAAGTATATGCATTACATGTCTCAATCTAACTGATTACATCTTGCAGTATAAGCTGAGAATCTGCCACACTCCGTGTGTCCTGGCACACTGGAACAACGGCTCGACCAAAGAACACCAGATACCATTAAAGAAAATTGATCATCTCCAGCAATCTCAGGATCGATGTCCGGGGAAGTTTGTGCATGCAGCTGCGTGGTCGCCATCGTTTTCCAGTTCCTGCATTTTCAGAGTCGCCATCGTTTTCCAGTTCCTGCATTTTCAGAACAGCGATGCTAACCATCATGGCATAAATGCGGCTGGATCCCTGTCCTGTGTGCTTGCATTTGCTTGCAAGGGTTGCCGAGTCGCCTTCGTCCCTTCTGCCATCACGCATTTCAGGCTTGAAAGCAGCTTGCCGTCCATGGTTATTGCCTAATTGCCTAACGGGATCCGGCCACGGATCCTGCAAGCAACACGCGTGCATTATGATCAAATTATCAGGTTGATCAACAAACATGTCAAGAAAAGCTACCACGTCAACAACAAATTCCCCTGTTCCCGGACAGAAAAACCTCGGCACTCTTAATATACTGAAGCTACCTCTGGAACGTTGGAATTGTACAGAAATTTTATAAAAATCAGTTCAGTTTTCATGAAAATTCTCTGAAATTTCTACGTTACGGAGGCATTACTTGGGATGTAAACTATTGGTTACTTGGCTGGACGGTATGAGTTCAACTTGGCTGCTGAGCAGAGCAGTAAACAGAGTGGATGTGGCTGGTATTGAGCAGAGTTTACTTCAGTGGGAAGCAGAGCTGGGTCTCGTAGCTCAACTGCTACGCATGCGCGCCACCACCAACACGAAGAAGCAAGCAGCAGCAAACGCGAGCGATATTTTGACTCGTCCTCAACCCAACCCAACCCAACCCGTCTCCTCGAACGCTGCCACTCCCTTCACCCGCACTCCACCTACCCCGCACCCCTATCGCTGCCACCTGGGACCCACACGTCCACGGGGCCCACTTGTCATCGTCTTCAACCACTGATTACCCCCGTGCTGCCTGCTCGGTCGCAAGCTCAACTTCGCCGTAAGCTCTTGCTGCTTATAACCAAGAAGCAACAAACTCTCGCCGCAGCCTGACCCACAAGCTAAGCTAAGCTCAGCTCAGCTACGGTAAGCTGCTCAGCTGAATGAGAGGAGAGAGAGTTCTTGGAGGGAACAGGTGATCGATCGAGATGAGATCAAGGGCGGCGCTGGAGCCGTTGGCGGAGGAGCCAGGCGGCGGCGAGGAGGAGGCGGCGCGGCGGAAGCCGGGACTGCAGGCGGCGCTGCACCGGATGGCACGGTTGCTCTCCGGCGCCGGGGACGACGGCCGGCCTGCCGCCGACCTCCGCGTGCTGCTCTCCGTTCTTGCCTGCCCGCTCTGCCCCGTGCCCATCCTGCCTCGCCTCCCGCGCCATGTATGTCCGCCAGCGCGCGTGCTTCTCCGTTTTGATCGTGTTCTTTTCGTCGTCGTCGTCGTCCTCTATGCAAGCTTGGTTTGGTGATGGCTGGTTGCTGCGTGTGTGCAGGTGGCGTCGTCGGCGCAGTACATAATAGAGCAGTTCAGGGCGACGACGGGGTGCGGGAAGATAGAGGGCGCGATGAAGAGCATGTACGGGGCGGGGAGGGTGCGGCTGGAGATGCTGCAGGAGCCCGGCGGCGGGAGAGGGCACGAGGGGAGCTTCGTGGTGTGGCAGTTGGCGCCGAGCATGTGGATCGTCGAGATGGCGGTGGCCGGGCAGCACGTCGCGGCGGGCAGCGACGGCCGCGTCGCGTGGCGCCGCACGCCGTGGGTCGGCGCCCACGCCGCCCGCGGCGGCTCACGCCCCCTCCGCCGTGTTCTCCAGGTTGGCACACCTCAACTTTCCCCCACCTAAAGCTGTATCCATCTCCCATTCGCCATTCCACACTTCACACACACACACACACACACACACACACACACACACACAGCGCATCCTTTTTCCTCCCCCTTTTTCTTGCATCCCCTGCAACTTTTCCCCCCCTCAAAATTCTCAGCCTCTTCGCTGGCCATGGCATGCATCGCGTGCACCGTGTTACTCGCCGAGTAGACAGCTTCTCACCCGCCTATGACAGGTGGGACCCACACGGGGTGCTGCTTGCTTTGCTCTTTTGCTTTGCATCTGTGCGCGCGCGAGAGCTGAGCGTCTGTGGTCATGAGAAAGTAGTAAGAGAGGGGAAAAAAGAGAGGAGAAGATCATTAAACAAGAAGAACAATTGGATGAGAGGAAGAATCTTTGTCAAAAGCAGTTGAATATGGCATCTCATCTCACACACACATGCACACTGAGACTGCACAGTTGTAATCTTGGGATCTCGAGCTGGAGCTGGAGCTGGTTGCTGCTAGGAATGCCATTGTCATTGCCACACTGTTGATGTCATTATTGATGCTGCATGACTCATATGCTTTGTTAATACTAACTGTCCTGTTTGACCCTGGGGAGAGAGGGTATTAGGTCTGAGATTAGCATGCCTTTGCCTTTGCCATTGCCATTGCCTCACATGGGACTAGAACATATGTGCGCGCGCGTTGGCTGGCTCTTTTTATGAAAGCTTGATCACTTGATTAGCATAGACCGGGTGCTTTTGTTTAGGGCTTTATCCTGATCAACTTGGCAAAATGGTACCTTGTTTTGTATAGCTTCTTGCTGAGCAACACAGTACATATGTTAGTACTGGTTGGGAGTTGACTAGCGCAGGTAGATGCTTTTTCTTGTGAAATTTGACCCAAAGAATACGATTGTTTGCATGTGAAAATGGTTAAGGTGTTTTCATGCTTATCGATCGAACAGTGCTCCCAACCTGCTGAAAGAAAATAAATGATAAGTATTTGTGGCTTATTTGATTACACACTCTTTTCTTTAGGTTTTACAGTATTTTTTTAAGCAAAGCTATCATTTTCCTAACCAACCTGGCAGTAGGAAGTTTGGGCACTGATGTCATGATCTGATTCCTGAAATCTCCACACGTACCTAACATTTTAATTAATTGTATAAAGCAGCTCATATCTGATAAGGTATAACTGTTTGAATGTTGGATCAATGTGCCGTTGATTAGTTAATTGGTTAAATACTTCATTTAGGCCAACCATTAGCAATATGACCTAGTTGACTAGTTAGCTGAAGTTTCACCAATCTCACTTCAGGACTCCAAAAGGCTTTACCAAATGTCTGTAGAGAAACTTAAGAAAGTCTCAGGTGGCCTACCTCCAAAATTGTTTCTGTTGATGTCTCATTTTCTCATCCGGGAGCAGCATATATGTAGTGTGTCTCTTAGCTGTTTGTACTATTGTAGATAGTTTTTTCTACAAGGCGTTTTGCTTAAGAGAGTACGGAATCTATATATATCTGCATTGTCCCCTGTCCCATGCCAACAAACTAAGTTGCACGGAATGTTCTTAATTCTGACCTATATACAGATGTTATTTAGCACAATCAAATAGTCCACTGGCAGGTTGCCAGTCATTTTACTCTTTAACCCAATTTCATTTCAGTATAGAATACCTGAAGATTCTGAATTTTCCCCTATTTTTAGTACACGAGATGAAAATCTCTTCAGACATAAATATTTGTACTGTAATGCGGTAACTTGCTTTGGCTTAAATTAATATCTCGTGGTACTGTTGTACTGGACTATTATGAAATTCCCCCACCTTGCTGGTCCAAATGCACCAAACACACGTATGATGTATGCCAACTCTGCTGTGCAGAGCTATCCACTGGCATGCTATTAATTCCAATTAATTCCTACTAATATAATCATAATCTTTATGATATTGCATTAGTGTACACTACCTCTGTCAAATTTCCCTACACCAAGAAGTGTAATGCAGTAATTTGCAATCATGCAAATTCTGACTCATTGAGTACAGTTTACTGTGATCTTAGTAGCGATAGTGTATTAGTGTGTTAAGTACTATTCATATGTGAATTAATGATGGTTAATTTGTACATGAAGGGGCTGGACCCCGTGACGATCGCGTCCATCTTCTCGACGGCGGAGCACGCCGGCGAGAAGCTGGTGGACGGCGAGGACTGCTTCGTGCTGCGACTGGACGTGGGGTCGTCGGTGCTGTCGAGCTGGAGCGACGGCACGGCGGAGGTGATCCGGCACGGTTTGATGGGGTTCTTCAGCCAGCGGAGCGGCCTCCTCGTCCGGCTCGAGGATTCGCAGCTGACCCGGATCCAGTCCCCCGGCGCGGCGGCGATGTACTGGGAAACCACCATCTCCTCCAGCCTCTCCGACTACCGCGCTGTCGACGGCGTGTCCGTCGCGCACGCGGGGCGGTCCACGGCGCACCTCGCCCGGTTCGGCGTCGGCGTGCGCGACGCCCGCGTCGTGACGCGGATGGAGGAGTCGTGGACCATCGACGACGTCGTGTTCAACGTGCCGGGCCTCGGCCCCGACGCCTTCATCCCGCCCGAGGAGGTCAGGAGGACCCGCTTCCACGACGCCATGGCCGCCGGCAAGTGATGTCACACAACTCCGACCAAAAAAAGGGTATAACATGTAGAGAGTACTTAGCTTCGCTTGTGTCAACCATCAGTTTGCTTGTGTGTGGCATCAAATTTCGTGCATGTACATATGTGTACCTGAGTTAATTACCTGAGTAATAAATAGTTACACGATTCTTAAGGTCTTGTTCTTTTCGGAGTTAATTACCTGAGTAATAAATAGTTACACGATTCTTAAGGCCTTGTGCTTTTCGGATTATTTGCTCCACATTAAAAAATATTTTCTTAGAAAACTTAATTCTATTGTATTACTTAGACCTCTTGCTTTAATCTATCTCTTAAGTTTATTTTTTAAAATATTTAATTTATTCATATAATCAAGATAAGCCATTCATTAAACTACTGCAGTGCTTACTACTGTCTCTAGGGAACAAGTGTTTTTGTCAATCTTCCTGTCTTCTTGGAACTATATACTATATACTACATGTGAGCTGCATTTGTCTGAAACTTTGTAGTTACTTCTGAAGAAGCTCTAGATTAGACTGAAATTATGTGCTGCTTTGTAACTTGTATCTATGTGCCTCATGTTTCCCTTGTTCCTTCTGTGTAAAAACCTACCTCGGTATGTGATCTGCATGAGATGCTATGCATGCTAGGACATAAACAGTGTTAGTCATATGCATGAGCTAGCAGAAGTCAGTGGCCACTTTGGAAGTTGTTCACCATGGTTCTTGAATAATGTGTGTCACTTGACAATGTCTGCAAGTGAGCAACATTACCAAGCTGGCCTTTTGCTGCATAAGCTAATTTGAATCTACAGGTGTGCATCAGAAATGTTTACAGAGTTTGCACCAATCTGTGAAGACTGTTAACCACTTGGTTTGTCTCTCCTGTCAATTGTTATTACTTTGCAGTATTGTAACTTGAAGTTCCAACTGTTCATGTAACTAACCATCACATGCTATTGCTAAAAGCATCTCTTCTGAATGGATAGGGTGTTAGGTCGATGCATCTCCATCTTGTTGAATATAGATGAATGGTACCATTTGTTGATGATGTCTGGTGAACTGAACTTTGATAATAAGCAGTAGATTTTCATACGGCGATAAGCCTGATATCCACATGGGTTTCTTCAGAAATCTGCTCTGATCTGTACTCACCATGTTCTCCTCAAGGACCACATTCCCTGAAATATACAAGCATATCAGCAACTCAACCTCACCAAAGGGACCAGATTCTTAACATGCATGCTCACTATAATCAAGTACTGGTCATGAAGGCATCCATGAGCTGATCTACTCATCTAACCTGGCAATGCCCAGCATCAATATTGACTCTAAATCAAGGACAGGTTGCATGCTTGCCTACACATTGTAGTTCATCATCCAGGACTTAGCTAGTAGGCTACATTGCACATGTCTGTCCTTGCATTCAAAAGAAGAGCAATGTACTACAAAGGTGACCATGTTTTACTGTCGTCTCCAACAGTTGAAATAAGTGAGAGCTAGCGAGAGATGGATCATCTGTCGAGATTGACCGGCCCATTTTGATGTGTCCTAGGAGATGTGTCTCATCGTGTCTGCTAGCTACTGTCTGCAACTTCTTGATTCACCATAGCCACATGTCGAAATGGCTAGCGTCCATGAACTGTAATACTAAGTTGCAGTGAAAAAAGATCGTCACCAACTACCGTGTCCTCTTGCGAAGAAAGCATCACCGTTGCATGGAGAAATATTAATTAAGGTTAATACTCTGTTTAAGTGTTTATAATACGCTGGTGTGATCTTCCTATGGTCCCAAGGAATCGAAGTGAGATGCAGTGGCCATATTGGCTATTGCAAGGCAACGCTGGAGAGGGGATTAAACAAAAGGGTACAGTCTGTGTGAGGCCCTGCACTGCAATATGCTACTGTACAATCAAATCACAAGTGATGTCACAGCAATGATATGACTAAGTTGATGATGAGCTAGCTATGGTTCAATTTAGTAGTAGTATCCTACTTTCCAATGGGATCAGTATACTGTTCTGCTTTGTCCCCTGGTTCCATGGATCTCTCCTTTGGAGCCTAGTACAGTGAGCTGCATTTTCTGAAGAATACTGCAAGTGAAAAGGGCTTCTTGTTCTTCTTCTTTTGTTTAATCGAGTTAGCTGAGAAAGGTCGTCTTAAGAAAAAAAGTCCCTTTTTAGAAAAAAAATTAAGGGCATGCATGCATGCTTTGGGAGTTCACTGTAGTTATCATTCTGACATGCTGATGGCTGCATTTTCTTCTGCTAACCGGCAGTCTCCTTAAATTGGTTAGACCTGCATCTTCATGGTTTCATTTCTTTGATTGATTGATTAATTCCTAAAGTGGATAGAGATTAGGACCGGAAGAGGACTTAATCTTTTGGCATTTAGACGCTGATCACCGATGGAAACCCTAAAAGTACAGAAGAATCCATTACCATATTATCTCTAACAGCTGAATATTCAGAAAGCTGGTGCCTTCTATTAGAGTAGAGAGTCCGTTGTCTTGAAAAACATAATATAAGACAACATTCAAGGCTAATTTCAGGCATATCATTTGTATTAGCAGTATCATTAGAACAAGCCAGCCAATGAGCTTGGAGTGTAACGATACCTAAATGGAGGGCGTGACTGAAACGTCTAAACTAAAAACAATAAATTAGTTGGATAAAAGGACTCTAAATAGAGACAAAACATGGTATTTGGTTTCTTGGACCAAGGACAGTAAGCAGAAAACAGGTAGAATGCTGACGAGAGAGCTCAACCAGAAATGGCAATGGTGATATCAACCGAGCTAGCTGCTCGTGATGTTAAACTTGCACCTAATCGTTCAACAATTTTGAATTAGAAGCAACTAACGATGTGCAATACGTCGTGGTCAGATTCAGACCAGGCATAGTACATGATTGATTTCATGGTACGAAATGAAAGAAAAAAAAGCAGAAATTTGCAAGCGTGCCAAAAAAAAAAGGGTTCAGTTCCAGGCAATTTGTCTATCGCTCCTTTTGAGCTGGTCGTATTTTTAATTTGTGGCCATGCTTAGTGCTATTCTTCAGATTTGGGGTTCAGTGATCTATTCTTTAGCTTATCCATAAATTTAGAGTTGATTTTTAGGGTTTTTTTATTGCACTCGGCTTTTTACATTGTATTTATACCTATTATAATATATATATATAAATTTATCCATAAAGTAATTTCGGTAGTTTTCTTTATTTTTCTCACGCTTATTAGCTCAAACGGTCGATTAGGCGTCCATTTCCTGTCTGCTATTGGGCCTACTGTGACATGGTGGGACTAGACTGCGTGGCCTGGGGGGACGGAAAAGTCTACTTTTACTCTCTCAACTATGATTTTGCACTCACTCATAAAACCAGCTCTCTCTTAACTATTCAAATTGGCTCATTTTATCTTCATGAATGGTCTGGAAGGTGATTTGGTCCTATCGAGTCTCTTTCATGGCATCCACATCAACAGTCTATACTCTCACGTGGCACTTAAAAAAATAAAAAAATATGTAGCACATATGACACTGAAAGTAAAAAAAACCAATAGAATCCACGCTTTACTCTCTTCCTTGTCTCTTCCTCCCCCGTCCTCTCTACTCACCATTCTCTCTTCCCTCGATGAAAGCGGCTATCATAGCGAGTCTCTTGATGACTCCTACCCTAGCGTTACGGCAATGACTTCCACAATGACGATGGGAGATGATTGTCTAAGAAAAATGAGATATGCACGAGACAGTGGGGCAACCCCCTTCTGTAGCTCTATTGCTGCCAAAAGGGCTACCTTCCATTGATGTGCCATCGCCTTAGAGCTAGGGGCAACTAGGACGAGGGCCTCCTTGTCGAAGACGACCTTCTCCCGTGGGACGAGAGCTGCCCCCCTCACGATCACCTCCTTCTCCTTCGTGGTGACGATCTTCTCCTGCTAATCGAGCTCCATCTCCCTGGACTTGAGGGTGTCCTCCTATAGCTCGAGATCCATCTCCTCGATGTTGATGTCCTTCTTACTTCGGGAGAGCTTGGCTTCATCGGCCAAAATAGTCCCCTTCCGTGACTCGAGCCCAATCGCAACTACCCAGGTGTCTATTTCCCAGAATGTGAGCTGTTCCTCTTGTTTGGTAAGGGCCATAGCTTGCTTGCACAATTCTTCCTCTACTATGGCTATGCATTCCACGCAAACAGTGAGCGTCGCCTTTCGTAGGGCCAACCCATGCTCTTGCGCAGCTACCTTCACCTCCCAATCGACCACTTTCTTTACACGGGAGGCAACCTCCTCATCGTAGATGGTGGCTAGCTGCATCCTATATATGGCCTCCTACTGCACGGGGATGGCCTCCCTCTGCGTCGTGATGGCCTTATGGCATGCTTCGTCGAGGGCATCGATCTCCCTTGATATTTTGGAGAGAGAGGTCATGGGTGGCCTGGGCTACGCTAATGCGAGACTCAAGTAGCTTGTGGGTGTCCTCTAGTAGCTTCCTTTCCCTAATGAGAGAGGACTTCTCTTTCTTGAGATTCACCCTTTCTGCCATAATTGCACCCTAGAGCCACTTAACCATGGTGCTGGTGGCCTCCAAAGCCATGGGGAACGTCCTTTGAGTCTTATGGGTCCGAGCCTAGGCATTGAGATGTGGCCAGGTCTAGAACCTAACGATGGTGGAGTTTTTAGGCTTTGGAGAGTCCTCTTGTCGCTACCGCTTCAGTGGCCACCATCATTGCCATAGCCTCTGCCTTTGCCCTTGCCATCGCGGCGTCACCGATGTCCTTTCTGGTCTCTGTGTTCGCTTCGACCCTTGTCTCGACGGCGTCCATCGCCACTACCACTATTGTGGCCCCTAGTGTCCTAGCCTATGAGCTTAGGGTAGGGCCATCTTATCAGACGGCTTAGGACCTAGAGAGGAAGAGTGAATTTCAAAAAAAAAGGAGAAAGCAAAAACGAAGTAAAAAGCAAATGGCGAAACATAAGGCAGCCCGACCTCGAGATCCGTTGTTCGGCAACCTAGGGGAAGGTTCCCTTTCCCTCATCTTTGAGGGTGGGCTGTGCTCGCTATCTGGGCTCGAGCGGCGTTCCACCTCAGGGTCAATGGTGCCCCTTGTGGAGGGGCTAGACGAACCCTTTGCCCCTATTGCCATTGCCAAAATCCCTGTCCGCCCTGGTTCATGGTGGTGATAGGCACGGCGGCGAAGGGAAAGATGCCAATGAAGCAGTGGGATTGAGCTGATTCCTCTTTCCCTTCATGTAATGTCCTTTTCCTATTAATCAATAGTTCAACTTGAGTGGAATGTCTTTACCAGCATACTTGTACCACTTCTAGTGTTGATGTGAAAATTGTCCAATATCCACACCGATACGTGACATGCACAAAGGTCTAGGAGGTCATTTTAGCTCTAGCATAGGTCCTTAAATGAGATTAAGGGCATGGCACTCAATTTAATCTATAATTAATAAGGGAGATAGAAACAAATAGATCAATGAGCCAATCGGCCAATAGGTCGATACGAAATCAAGTTATAGTTTGTCTAGCCAATAGAGATTAGTTAAAAAGTTTAGCTAATAATAAATATTATGAATAATAAAGGTAGAAAACTCTACAACAGCATGATCTAATAAGTAGATAAAACTTGCTAGGTCACGTTACTAACTTTATGTGTTTTTACTTTCTTTTTCTCTCTCAATCACATCTTAACTTCATCTCAACCAACTCCAACATCGATGCCATCCGACACATTGGGTCACAAAATCTCGTTTCAGACTACCCAGGTCTTCCATCGGCCATATAAGTTGGTTCTGGTAACGATTCCTAAACTACAGCCAATTTTCCACAAAGCTTTTCAAACACAAAACTACATTAAAGGAATCACTTCATATCCACCCATGACCGTGGATATGTCTGTTCGAACAGATCATAACATTTGTAAAGGGTGTACGTTTTACCCATATGACATGAGCTTACTCTAGACATCTAACATGTATTAATTAGATACAATTGGTGAAAGAAGATTTGTGATAAGGCCTTTCCAAAATATTATTATGGTAGCCGGTTGTCAACTAAACGGGTTATAGACCAAATACTGGGTAAATCTTAGACTTCTCGTACTTAGAATCCCGCAAGTGTATCTCAGATGCCACCTCGGCAACTTCATGTCCATTGACTCCCACACACATCTAGAGTCCACTAATTATTTGACCACTGGCGTTCTACTCTACCTTTCTGGTCTTAATATGATCAGTGAAACTCCTCACGGTCTTTATATGACATTCGGAAGTCAGGCCGCATAGGCGATGACTACAATGACAAAATTTTATAAAACCATTTTATTTCGTAAAGCTTCGAACCATAAGTGTTATCATTTTAAACTATTTTTTAAACCCATTTTATCCAATTGTCAAGTTTTAAGTGATAAAGGTGTCATCGATACTCGTGCTAATGAGCATGGTTACCAAGATGACAATAGGGTGAAAAGGGTGTAGAGTTATCACAAAAAAGAGGGTAAGTACATCAAGTGGTTCATAGTCTATTGGATTGACTTGTGACATGTGGTCGATAAAGTGTACCTAAATATACATGGTTCACAAATAAAATACTTTTTAACTTAATTCAAAAAGTGGGATTAACATGGTCAAGGGATGATTTCCTTGGTCTTGGTCATGCACTTCTTCGACGAACTCCTTAACTAGCTACTCTTCGGTGTCATCTACTACACGTTACAAAACAAAAGTAAACAAAAAGAAATAAAAATTTAGAATATATATATAACTAATAGTGCCATTTGATGAACTTATTTTTAGAAAAAAAATGAGAGTTGAACAGACTCAAATAGAGCTACGGTTAAAAGATATGAATTTTTGAAAATAAAAATATTTTCTAAATAATAGAAAATTATTAAAAGAATTTTTAAAAAATGATTCATTCTGGATTAGAGGCTGAAATGTGGGGTCCAGTATGAGACGTAAAGTGGATTCTTTTTCTGGTGTATGGGTTAAAGGACTTTTGGGCTGAGGAGTGTTGGGTTGAGGAAGGGACTAAGGTCTTTGGGCCATACGACTATGCAGGCTGGTCTAGTGGTCAAGCCTATCCTAAGGCGGTTGTGCCTCATTGGCACGTCTGTCTTGTGGTCATTCGACATGGCTGCCATGTGGTCGTTGATCGAGGAGAGGAGACCGGAGGAGAGATCCATGGCTAGTAAAGCTCAACAGCATCTGGTTGAATGAGGGTGAATCTCGATGAGGATGGAAAGAAAGATGGATGACTCAGATTAGGGCTAAAGAAGCGGGAGGTGGCCGGTGACAAGCAATGGCGGGCTCCGATAGGGATGTGGCATCTGGTCATCGCTGGCGACCAAAATGGGCGACAGAGGTGGCTATGTTTAGGCTCGATTGAAAGTGATGTGAAGAGGGAAAAAGAGATAGAGTAGAAAAGAGGGCTCTACCCTCACCAGTGATGTGGATTTTGCACGGCGGCAATGGTAGCCAGAGAGGAAAGGGAGAGTGAGAGGGAAAAGAGGAGGTGGTGGTGGTTGTGAGCTTGGAGGGAGCTTGGAGAGGTGTAGGTGCGGCAAAGGAGCTCCCTAGCCTATTTATAGGCGAGGGCCGGCGCTAAACGATGACTGAGAGAGACGGTAGCACAAAGATCGATGCTGAGTGGCCTCATTGGCTGAGGCGGCAAAGTCTCATTGTGTGAAGGCGGTGTTGCAATGATGGTGCGGTCGGAGTAGGGAAAGAGGATCTGGGCGACACGGCGGCAGAGATAGAACGAGACTGAGAGAGCTTGTGAGCTCGTCAGGGCTCGGATGGAACGGTGTAACAAAGTTTCAGGATTTGGCGGCGAGGAGGGCGATATGCCATTTCTAGGGCAACAGTGGTGCAATGATGGCTTTCGCAACGCTGGCAAGGACGGTGTGATACTAGGCATTGCTGACGCAACATGAAGGCATGGTAGTGCACGACAGTAGCTAACATGTTCCTTGGGCACATTTAACCGAACATGTGACGAGTGTGGGGCGGTAATGAAGGTAGGGGATAGTTGTGCCTTTGCATGTCGAGCGGCTATCCATGGCACGAATAACGGGTGGGCCTAGCCTGTTGGCCAACATTGTAAGACAAGAGGGTGCATGGTGGCTGTGAGCGAGCGAGCATTGCACGAAAGGAGATGAAGGGGTCATGGACTGTGGTGGACTAGGCCGTGTGCAGAGGAGAAGACAGGTCGCGTAGAGAGGAAAGGGGAGAGGAAGGAGACCATGCGGGCCGGAAGAGGGTAAAAGGAGGAGAAGGGGGCTGTATGAATAGTGCCCTCTTTTAAGTTTGGAGGAAAAGTTTTCAATCAAAAATTTTGAGGGTTTGAATTTAGACTTAAATTTAAACTTAATATTTAAACTCAAAAAATTTTGAGGAATTATTGGAGGGGAGACTAGGGTGGGTTTAGAGGAGATTTGAGATTCACGCTTTGGCACACACTTAAAAAAAATAAAAAAAGATCAAAATTTCGCAAACATATTTTTATTCAAATTAGTTTTTCTTGAGAAAAAACACGGTTGTTACACTTCCGGTCGAGCTTGCTCCACCAGCGGCCCCTTCTCCCAACGCCGCGCCGTTGATGCCCGTGGCATCATCCGTGTCGTCGCACCCATGGAGCTATCATTACAACCGTCTCCATCATCTTAGAAGTGCAAAACTCTAGGGGATCGGCCTACCCCATGCTCCTTGGGCGTCAAACTCGGGAAGCATTGCCTGGAGCATGATTTGCCCGCAATCTTGGCAGAGTGCCAAGTCTTTACAGGGCAAGATGAATGATGCCACATCATCAATGGTGAGAACTGCCTTGAGCCAGGTTGTCAGCTCAGCCTGCCCTAAATTCCTCTCTTCACTCACATATATTCAGCTAATGTTGTGGGGGCCAATGTACAACCAGGCCTCGCAAGTCCGCTATCTTAGCTGAGCTAGCCTCCGACACAGGAAGTCACCAACCACCATCACCGAGGTTAGCACCACTTTCCATGGAATGGTGATGTGATTCAACATAGGCTCCAAGTGAGTGTTGTCCTTAGGGGCTCCTCCCAAATCTCTTTCTTCGTGATGGTCACCAACCTTAGTAGAAGGAGGCGGTTGTGCACCTCCATGCCAATGTAGACTCAACTGTCGTGCCAGTTGTCCCACATGTTAGCGTCTACGGGATGTCGAGGTCATCGGTCTTATTTCGCAGATGGAAACTACAGTAGTCGGTGACCTCGCTCTTGTCAGACCCTTTTTTCTTCATCTCAGATGCCCAGAGCACAAAGAAGTGGCAAAATAATGCCACGAAGGGCATCACCTCGATAAATATCTCACATAGGTGTGCAAAAAGGGCTAGCACCACCACCAAGGTTGGTGCCAGGTGGGTCAGTTGGATCCCGTAAGTATCCAATACCTCTTGGAATAAAGTGGAGAATAGTGATACCAGGCCTGCCATGATAAAGGAGAAATACAAGATGATTTATGTTGGTTCCTGTGGATCATATGGGTACGTCATCGATGGGTATGTTGTCGACCTCACCATCGACGCCCCTTTCTGGCTGACGAGGACCATCATCTTCCTCACCTTCTCTGTCTTGGTTGTGGTTTTGAGCCGAGACGATGGGAGGATCGAATCGCCTCACGCCCACACACCGTGACTCCGAGTGGGTGTTGTCATGGTGACTACTCCCAGAGTGCGAGGAATGAGTAGAGAAGAGCAAACACGCGAAGAAATAAGAGCCGGAAGCAGGAGGTGTTGAGCCCTTAATAATTGACACCACAACAGCAAGGTCAATAGTGTAGTCAACTGCTGGTTACACTCATGGCTGTGTCATTTTGTAGCTAATATTAAAGCCAACTTGTAGAACATATTAGCTATTATGTTAACTGCATCTTAATAATTAAACAATCAATTCTATACACATATATCAAAAGACCCGATAAAAAATAAACACAATCCCTGTGGCCATTGTTGTGCCATACACGTGCGTTCTCTGTCTACGAAGAAAAATACAAGTCACGACATACAGAAACATGCATTTGACGGACTAGCCGATAATTCACAACTACATGTATCTGACGGATTAGATGACAGGCATTCATAGAGGAGAAAAAAGAAACAAGAAGAGATTAGACGATGAGAAGTCAAATTAAGAGGCTGCTTGCTGCTCTCATCAGCGATAAGAACGTTCGTTTGCAGATCCATCAGCGTCGCCGTCAGACTCATGGGTCTTCTTGACGATGGCCTCCCCTCAGCCTGCCGAGCCACCGGGACGCCGTCAGCGTGCGACGCGCCACCGCAGTTGGTGAGTTGGACGACACCGGGACGTATCTTGCCGCGAGTGGCTGGCAGCAGGATGTACACCCTGCTAGCACCAGAACATGGTCGCCCGGCAGCGGCGCAACCTTGCCGAGCACCAGGGCGGAAGACAAATGCGCGGCGGCGGGTGTCGATCTACCGGATTTTGGGGGTGGCAAAATAGGAAGACGGAGAATTTTGGGGCGGATTGCGTCGATCTATGTGGTGGCAGAGCTTTTCGCGGGACTAGATTTTTCAGGGTAGAACTTTTTACCAAAAATTTCAAAGTTGCAGTTTTTCGTTTGTTACGTTTTGGAGCCCTTCCAATCTCGTTCTCTCTTATATTTCCCTTCTGCTCTCCATCATCAATCCAAAACCAATCAAAATTCCTTTCCAAAGTCAATCCAAAAATTCCTAAATTCTTTGTCCTGTTGAAAGTCACCCGATACAATTCTATCCAAAAATTCTAAATTCTGCAGCTCCATTAAAAGACCACAAATCCTTCTATCTGATAATCATTCCATCAAATCCTATTCTAACTATCTCTAATATTCCGGACCGCCACTGATATACATTCATGCGAGTTCTCCTTCCAAACCGCTCTGAAGACATCAAATTCAAAGCCCACAAATCCCCCTCAAGTTCAATTCAGAATTTCATCTATAAGGAATTCATAAATTCCACTATTATCTTTGGGCCAAAATTCTCCCAATCTGGCCCATCTTATCCAGCTATTCTCTCTCGGTAAAAAGTCCACTTGGCCTCCTTCAAGTATGAGTCTAGTCTAAATTACGCCTTTAGCCATAAAACCGGTTATATCACATTTCTTATCTATTAAAAGCGGTTTGGAGGACGGTTTTATCACACGTGGTGCTTACATGACACACGTTGACCTGACTTTCGTTCTACGTGAAGCCTACGTGGCACGGTAAGAAAAATAAGAAATAAAAAACCCCAGTGGCACCCAGTGTCAGTGACCCCGTCGTGGCTTTGTTCTCATCGGAGGTCGTCGGTGGCAGTGGTGCGCTCCACCTCCTCATCGCGGCGGTGCGGGAGGCCACCAGTGAGTAAGAAGGTGATCCGCTCGCCTCCTGGCCCAAGCTCACGACGGAGAAGGCAACGGCGGCGCAAGAAGTTGTCGGCCTTGTTTATGTATGCGCCCAGCGTGTCCCTTCGGTGAGGCCAAGGATGTCCCATGTGGTCCATCAACTACAGCAACTTGAGCTAAAGTTAGCAGCATCAGAACAACTGAGGAGCGGCACAAGAACCACTGCTACGTCTACAATGTTGCCATTGGAGGTCCGGACTCCTCGCTGCTAGAAGAAAACCAGTTCTCTCGTCTTCGCTCAGCTGGCAGCACACATCTATTGAAGTGTCTGCTTAACTAGTAGTAGTAGTTGTTGCAATTGCTTCCTTCCGAGCAAAAGTACTTGAGGCCGGGGAGAAGTAGGAACCCAGAGGCCTAAACCTTTGTAACAAATGTGCTGTTTGTTATTATAATGGCCATTGCTCATGTGTACTTTCAGTTGACCTCTATGTAGATCTCAGTATGTTTTGAGTTTAGTGAGCACAAGTGACGAATGACTGTAATAGTGACCAAAGCTATATATCTATATTTGATAGAAGGTGTGCTAATATCTGTGGTTAGATGTACCTCGGGAATCCTGCCTCTGCACATGGGATAGTAGCATATCTACATTTGAGAGTTAAAAAGGGCAGCAAGCTAGGTTAGGTAGCTGCAGCGGGCTTCCGCTTGAGCCTGTTGAAGGTGGGTCTCAGAGGTTGGCTTGAGCTGGGTTCAAATGGCAGCAATGGCTTCTTGATCTGTGTTCCGGCTCCAAGGATGGACGCTGGTGGAGTTCTGTTGCCGGTGCCTGTGTTGGTGCTGGTGCTGGGCTTGCTCGCCCTCTGCTTCTTTGCCCTGGGAGCTTCCAGCCTCTCCAGAATTCTGCTAGTCTTCTCGTCCAGCGGTTTCACCGGAGATGGCAACTTGGAGCTCTTAGGATTGGCAGCAACAGCCCTAGAAGTAGATGTGACGGCGCTGGTGAAGTCATCGTCGATGATGATAAGCTGCTCCCACTCCTCGGTAATGCTGGGGGACGCCTTCTCCTTTGGACCTCGGGATGATGCTGCCTGTGGCGCACTGAACGAATGGAGATGAGTGGGATCTCCAGCCTCCTCCCTACACGGGCTCAGCAGCTTGTTTTCCTTGGGATCCCGGAATGTCGGTATTTGCGGTTCACTGAACGAATCAAGATGATGAGGATACTTCAGGCCACAAGTTGGAGCAATTGATCTCTAGGATCATGTCAGATTGATCACAATTTCGTCAACCATCTTAGTTGATCATAGTCTTGGCACTTTGGCAGGCAATCATGACAGACGCCAAGAAATGAAAACATACACCAAATAAAGCATTATAAAATTTTGAGTGAAGATGAGGAAATGCTACCCAAATTGAAGGCTATCCTTCACCAGACAATTCAGCCTCGAGTGGAAACCTCTTTCATGTTGTAGAGGGTTGTAATCCTTCAGCACAATCTGAAATATTAATTTGTTAGCTGACATGCAGTACTATATAAGTATATGAAAAACTAAAAGCATCGGTGGCAGTCACAAAACCGATGAAACCTACATATATCATGGAACAATTATATTCCCATTAACAGACCTTAGATAATGATGTTTCAATCAAATTCTTGATTTCCTTGGTAACAGTAGAGTTGCAAGATTGACTCACAACTGGGAGAGGCAATATCTCTTCAGATCCAGCAAGCCTCTACAGTACGATATGTTCTTACTGTTAGAACCAAGCAAAAGCAAACCACATACCCTTCTAATTGCGACAATGGATGTTCATGGACAAAACAAACGGCATAAAAAAGCAGTGCGTTGTGCCTTGAACTATCAATGCAATATAACAGAGGGAACATTGCCTATACCCTCAGAAGCATGGGTCCCCTCTCAGATGGTTGGAGAAGATAATAACACTCAAGGGATCCTATCTTCATAGTTTCAGTATTGCATTTTGACGAGCACACGAGTCCCTGATCAAGCTTGAAAAGTGTCTCACATAGACCATAGAAAACTGCACAGAATAGACACTATCGAAGTTGAAATGTCATGACCATTTAAGAAGCCAAAGACATTACACATATACCGCTAGACATACGTTGGATGTTCTGATCTGAGCACTCATCATTAAGAGTAAGTTCAACATCATTTGAGCTTGGAATCACAATATGAGGCATCCCCATTATGAGTCCTGTTAACAGATTAAATTTTGAACGGAGTAGATATAGTCATATAGATCATCTAAAGACTAAATAATGTGTATCTCAATAGCTAACAGTGCTGGTTACCTTCATTTAGTGATGCTAAATTGGTGCGCTCAATCACATCAAAAGAAATAGAAGACGAGGCTCGTCGCAAGTTTGAACCGCCTTCTGAGTCAGGAAGAAACAGTACTGTATGTTCCCCAATTTTCACAGCAGTATCAGTAACATCAGAAGCTGTAAGCTGTCGGCTAGTTATTGGGCATATCCATTTTGCCTTATTTGTGATAACAAGGTCAATAGGACGCCCATGACACCTGCATATCTGTTGGATGTAGTCTGGATTAACATAGGTAGCATAACCCTTCAAGAAGCTACAGAATTGCTTAAAGGAAGTGTGGATATCGTCCGATGTAAATGAAAAGCTAAAAAAAAGCCATGATGAAATCACCAAATCATATGCTAAAATTCCTTTAACAACTTGCAAGGACAGGATGAAAGTGAACATCAAAAGAAATTAACCACCATAATCAGTAATATGTGTGACATGTATAACTTGTTTCACCTGACATGATGGAAAACCATCAATGATCTGATTTCCTGATGCATATATGCTGCAATATATTTGATTGACAGTGCTAATAATGGGAAATCTGAACACAAATACAGCCTGCAGTGCTTCCTCCTTGTCATCCTTTAGGTCTTCTAACCACCTCTTGACTAAGCCATGCAAAACTTGAGTATCTGCATTTCCAAAAGTTTAAAGTTAAAGGATGACACTATTATAGCTTGCACTGTGATCACGAGGGTTGTTTTATTTATGTATGTAAGGAGATAAACAAATAGCACCAAAAGTGATAGATGGGTACAATCCTATCAGGTTTCCCTACCAGGATTGTATCTTCGTACCACACAGTTTTCAAGATCACAAATTCTGTCTATGAAACCATTGGAATTTTCAGAAACACCATGACATATGAATGCAGCTCTCGTTTCCAGCATTACAAACTCCACTGTAATACACTGTTCTGCTGCGTCCTGATGACAGTGAAAAGAAAAGGAGGATTAAACGGTTACTTGATCATCCCTTTGAAATCAAGTTGCAAAGATATACATTCATACCATGAGAGATCTTCGGAGAGCTTCTGTGTTTTGTGCAGACATACATAGCGCAATCACTTTCTTGGAGGTGTCATCAGTGGCCCAAGAATAGATAGCTCCATTGCTAAAAAGATTTGTTAATGACACATCTGCACAGGAGAAAAGTTCAGTAAGATAATTTTAAATTTTAAGAGCGCACATTGTCCACTTAGATTCACTCCTTTTATGTTGCCTAGCAAGTTTGATCATGGAGGAAATTATCAAACGTTGAACAAGGAGATCATTCCAAGTAAGCATGAATATATTCGCCATTATATTACCTCCCGTAGTATGTAGAGATCCATGTTGGTTAGGACGACAGGCATCGAGAGGCAAATTGTTGACAGCATGGTGGAAGTCTCGAAGGTTAAACTTCTCTCCTGGCCTGTACACCACCTTGAGCTGGTGGAAGTTGACACAACAGTGAGTGGGAAATTCACAAGAGAGAAGGAATGCGTTTGGGTCTTAGATCAGTCAGCACCGTAAATAGAATTGTACTATATGAGCATTCAGTAACATTTTTATATGGTGAGTTGGCATTGGTTAAGTAGTTGTTGAAGACAGCTTAGTAGTAGCAGGTATAATTCAGTGATGGGTGTGAAGGCAGTAATATCTTCCCAGATGTGAATCATGCATGAAAACAGTAATTCCAAATCAGCCGTAGATTTTCTCAATGTAGACTGGCCATTTTTTACAAGCGAAACAGCATAGATTTGCTAGACATGCACAGTGGTTTTTTTAAAAAAAAAACAGAGATGAATCCAGAGTCCAAACATCCAGCATCGCAGTCGGAAACAAGCAGTAGTAGACTTATTACAGATAATAGAGCTTGCACTACGTGTCATGATCATTCGAGAAACTAGTGATGAATTACGGCGATCGGAGCAGTTAATAGCGAGAGATAGATTAAATTCGAAAAACTGAAAGTGCATGCGAGACCAAAAAAACAACAGGGTTGGATCCAATCCAATGGGGGCAGAGAGAGAGAGAGAGAGAGAGAGAGAGAGAGAGAGAGAGAGAGTGACCTGGGGAGGCGAGGAGGCGGAGGCGGCGGGGTGGACGTAGCAGAGGGCGAGGCGGTCGGGGAGGTCGGCGTGGGGTGAGGGTGAGGGGATGGCGGCGTAGAGGTTGGCGAGGTGGAGCAGGCACTGCGTGAGCGTAGATTAGATAAGAGACTTGAGGTTTGCTTGCCATTGCCAGGCAGTAGGAGGAGGAGGAAGGAAGTAACCTGGTTGAGGAGGTGGAGGAGCGGAAGGGGAATGTTGCGCAGGTCCAGCAGGAAGCAGAGCAGCGCCATCTCTCGATCGCCGGCGAGGGCGACGGTGGCTTCCCCTCCCTCCAAATCAAATCAACCAGATCAGTTCGAAATTTGAACGGCTTTCGAATTTCGGAGGGTGGCTCGCACCCCGCCGTCAGGAAATCGCTGTGTTTGGTTGCCTGCACGCGCCTACGAGCCGCCCTGCTGGTGCAAAAGGACCCGCCACGTCAGAGGGCACCCGGATTTAGACGCTCGAGGGGATACGTCGCCGCCGCCGCCGCCGCCGATGGCCATCTTCCTCCACTCAGGGATGTCTTTGGTTTCCTGGATTGGGTCTAGCCAGCATTGTTTGATTTGTTTGGTTACATGCATCTGACTAGCTAGGCTGGATGAGCGGGGGGGAAAAAAAAGTCGGTTTCAGAGACCAGCAACGCAGCAGCTGCCTCCCTCCACGAGCTGCGACGCCCTGTATCCGGCAGCCAGGAACTCCAACGACGACGACGAACGCCGGGCGCCAGCGGACGAGCTACGGCCTCCCCATGAGCGGCGACGGGGACGAGGCTTCGAAGCCATTCTGTTTCAGTTTTTTTCTTTTCTTTTTTTTCTCACCGATTAAGCCAGTGATTAAGTAACGGTGTGTACTCCTAGGTAATTTACTGCTTCCTACAGTTTTAGTTTCCAATTTACTTTTTTTCCCTGAAAATTAATTGTTGCAGCCCTGTTTAGATCCTTAAGAATTAAAAATTTGATATTGTAAATTTTATATTATAATTTAAACAGTATAGACTTAGTCAATATTTCTATACACAAGTGGTAGGAATACCTTATTATACAAATAAAGAGGTAATTCAATTCAAAGTATATGCATCCAACCAAACAAAACCTCTTACATACTAAGTTTTTATATACAACCAATCAAACACATCTTGAACAAATCAGACTCAACTAATACATACAACCAAACAGATCATGTTTCATCTCGACAAACTCGGATGGGACATACGGCCCAGACTGAAGGCATTCGAGTAACCAAACATACGAGCCAGGCCAAACTCAACCTGCATTTTGACGACGAGTATATATAGAGAGAGATGATGACGGACGAAACCAAACACCATATGCAAGCACACCACCCTAATGAAATGAAATGATGCAGGCTGGCTACTAATGCTGCGATTTGTACGAGATAGATGATCGAGACCAATCGCCCAGTATAAATCTTGCAGTAATGCTCTAAATACACAAAAACACACACGCTACTGCAGCAGTTGCTATTACAACAGCAGACGGTACTAGTATCAGTAACTAGCTAGCTAGTTGGTCAGGTCTGTCATGTCAGCAGAGCACTGGATCGATCAGGAGTAGTTGCGAATGGAGAAGGCTGCGCCGTCGTTGAGAGGCAGAAAGCAGTAATAGGAGTCATCTTTGTCGATGCAGCACGCGTGCCACCTTATCTTGTATGAACCTTGACAAAACGCCGACACATCCAGCAGGCAGCTACAGAATTCCATCCCACTATCACTCGCTTCAAAACGCGCAAATGCTGTCAGCAACTCATCGTCCTCCTCAACATGGACCTTCCTCTTCTTCTCCTTGTCGCTGCTCTTTCTCAAACCATCCTCTAGTATGCGTTCAACCATTCCGCCGGTGTTGTGTATCTCAAACTCTTTGCTTCTAGTTCCTGTTGCATCTAAGCAGATTGATGAACTTGCAGATAAAACGCAGTACAGCTTTGAGATATCAATGGAACTACAGCTGTGAGATATCAATGGAACTCCTCTCTAGCACACATTTCCACTGCAAGCAAAGGGTCAGGGAAATCTGGAAACCACTCGGTAACGATATCCCGTCTCTGTTTGCAGTGTTCTGAGTCATATATGTCAAAGCAAGGCCTGCATGAAGAATAAACAAGCTGCTATCTGATATTAAGGATAGATCTCCATATGCAACCAATGCATTACTCAAACACAAATTTGATTCTTCTTAGAAGAAAAAAAAAGAGGTGAGATTTTATAAAATAAAGCTCTGCAATCATATATGCTAATAGAGGCACATGTGGCTAATGAAAAATTAAGTTGCCCATTATGGTGAACTTTTTCATCCACAACAACTAATTCTAAGAGAAGAACTGCATATATTACCTTACTCTGAAAAAGTATCTGGGTACCACGAAGGGAAGTTCCATAACCCTCTGCAAAATGCTGGACAGAAATTGCATCCTTCCATGCAAAGGAGATAAACTGTCTCTCCAATTGTTACTCCTTTGGCGTCCCCACGTCCGCGAAGCAAATATGCCACAGCAAACTTGCAAAGAAGATAATAATCCTTTTCAAGAATACCTGAACAATTTATTCTTGTCATAATTTGTATGGAGTGAACTTCATCACAAGAAATGGGCATGAACTGTTGCAGCTGTGAAACAATTTGGTTATCAGTCCTATCTACTCTTTCATGTAAATCCTGTATAACTGAAGCATGACAAAACCTCTCAGGAAGCCTGCAAGACTCCACACTACTATGCACCTTTGAGAAATCCACAGAAAACGCAATACAGAATGACACAAGTGAGAACATGAAAGCAAGCCTGGCTATGCTAGAAAAACTTTGGTGACCCATGTCCCCATGGGATACAGCAAGGAGATCATAACTCTGTGCCAGTCCACTTAATCCTAAAGAACAATTTGCCAATTAGTATGCTCTCTAGGTACCCTTGAATGGTCTCCAATTGCTTCATGATCAAAATCGTCTTTCTGAGAAGAAAAATGTGCAGTACGGATACCAAGAAAATCAGCTAGGATATCAAGAAATGATGCCCTCAGACTAATAAACCACCTCTGGAAAAAATACCTTGTGACTAGAAGAGTTGTTTGATAAGAGTTGTTTGATAAGAGGGGATCAATTGGTAAGAATGTTCTGCTGCAAATATCAGTTATCTTTGCTTGGGAACCGTGCAACTCTGAAGATCCACCAACAGTAACGTCAACATTTGTTTCAATACAGTAAATATTCTCATGAAGATAGAAATCTGTTTTAAGCTCACCGATCAACTTAACAATTGCTGAAGGGCCAGTAGCTTCATCTCAATTTCTCCAGCTGAAAAAAGCAGTAATAATTTGAACCAAAAACTGAAAGAGCCTGACCCAAAAGCATCTGCAAGTTTTCTAAAGACAAACGATGCCAAAAACCATAGGCCTTCATGACAACAGTACATAGCAGACCTATAGGCATCCCAATACCTCTGCTTTCTGACAAGCATTTTTGTTATCCGAATTGCACACAATTCCTGAGTTATCCAAACAGAAGGAATAAAGAATATACCAGGCTGCTCTTTTGAATCACCTGATTCTTGATTGCCATCTCTAATTTTATAATTATTCCATGAAATACAAGCACACATTATCAGATGGAAAGATTCGTATGTTCTGTAATACTGAGAAGCATTCTGCTGCACACACTCAATCAGCTCCTTAACGCTATCATAAAGATTTCAGCTAGCACCAGATCTTTTACAAAGCATATTATGACAAGCATTTGCAAACTTGAGTGTCAAAAAAAATTATATTATGCACAATAGATACTTCCTTCTTGCCACTAAATTCACTGGAATCCGATTTTAACTTATCAAAATCTGTTTCCATGTGAGTAGACTTCATATTAGCAGCTACTGGCTTCACAATATCATTTGAAGTTTCAAGTACTTCAAAGGCAGAATTTGTTTGAAATGATTCAGCATTGGTAACAGAAACTTCAGAGCAATCACTGTCATCTATTCGAGTCAGTTCTTTTATCAGGCATCTTAGTTTAGCAAGAGCACCAACAGCAGCAGAAGGGTAGCATACAACAAGTTTTAGCATACTGCTTAACATCGATCTGTGCATCTTCAATTCAGAATGCATATAGGTATGTCTCCTTGCCCCTTCCTTGTTTCCAGTGATTATTGCTTGATTGACCATAGATATATTATGATTCACCATTGATGTTACAATCTTATGCACAAATTTGTCCACAACATTTTCTACATGAGTTGATGGCAAGTTGTTGGTAATCCCTTGACACCCACTGTATGTTAATGATGAACCTTCCTGAGTAATCATGTTCTGATGTGAACTTGTTTGCTGAAGTAAACATAAGGTGCCAGAAGCAACTTTAAGAGCAGTACCTTGCATCTCCCAGAAAGAAGAATGCAGAGAACTTTCAGCAGCCAGAATAAGCTTAGATAGCTCAGAAGTATCAACACAATGAACAACTGGAGCTTTACCACAGACTATCTGAAAAGTTCTTATAAATCAATCAGATATAATGAGGAAAAAAAGATGTATATACAGCATAAACAGAGGCTCTTAGTGTTTACCTTTTGAAGAACTGTAAATGCGTATCTCTTACAATCAAGTGGGAAATCATCATCATCAATTAGCTGTAATAATGTCCCAAAAACAGCCCTTCAAACAGGAGAATGGTAGATGCTTCCGTGAAACATAAAACATAAACATTTCAATGACAGTCTTTACACAATGAGAAGATTCATGCTCCAGGAACAATAACAGCAATTCCACCTGAAATAGCATATTTAAATAAAGTTACTTTGAAGTCAATTCATAAAGCGAACAGAGAACATTGATATTAATTACCCCAGCTTCTCAGCAAGAGGATAAACAAATACATAGCTAGTATTTGAAAACAAATTTGCATCAGGACAAAGCTTGGTAGGAAATTTGAATGATAGGGAAGAAGTAACAGGAAGGTGGTTTGGGGTAACATCATAGAATAATGACAATTGTATTTACTGTTGATTGATGACATAAACAGACGCTTTGTGCGGAGGATATAAAAATTTAAGGTCAGAGAGACATTAAAAAGGATGAACGAGGGTAAGACAATGGACGCTGATGTTATTCTAATCGAAGTATGAAAATATCTTAAAGATTTAGGTATAGTATAACTGATCAAATTGTTTAACTATATTTTTTGTCAAACGAGATGACTGAAAAGTATAGAAGAAATATATTAGTACAGATTTACAAGAATAAAAGAGATATTCAAATACTATAAAGCTATATGAGAGAATTATTAAACATCGTTTGAGAGAAATGATACGAATCTTCATAAAACAATTTGGTTTTATGCTTGAAAGGTCAACCATAGAAGAAATTTTCTTAATAATATAAGTTATAAAACGGTACCAAAAGCAGAAGAAGGATCTACACATGATTTTTATTGACTTTGATAAAATTTATGATAAAATATTAAGAAATATTATGTGGTAAGTTTTGAACATCTAACAAAATTTATTATTCTCAATAAGAATATGCATAACAATATTGTGTCTAGGGTTTGAACAAATGATAGAGATATAAATGACTTTCTGATTAAAATAGGATTGTATCAAAAGCCGGCTTTGAGAACTTATCTTTTTGGCATGATCATGAATGAAGTCACAAGAAACATACAAGAATATATTTCATGATATATACTTTTCGCTGACGATGTAGTGCTAATCGATAAAAGTCGAATAGGAATAAATAGGAAGCTAGAATTATAGCGGCAAACTCTAGAATCAAAAGGTTTTAGGTTCAGCAGAACTAAAACTAAATATATAAGATATGAATTCGATAGAAATATTAGTTTAAAGGGTAAAGTAGTGCTTAAGAAGAATACCTTTTGTTATTTGAGATCGACGCTACAGAGAGATAAAGATATTAGTTACAGAATTAAAACAGGGTGAATAAAATGATAAATAGTATCGGATATTCTCTGAAGGTACACAAAAATAAAAATTAAAAGACAAGTTTTATAGAATGATAATTAGACCTATGATGTTGTATGGTATATAATATTTGTCTATAAAAATACGACGTATTCAACAGTTAAATATTACAGAAATACGTATATTACATTGGATTTGTGAACATACAAAAATATAGATCGAATCTAAAATAATGATATACGTGATAGATTAGAGGTAGCACCAATTAAAGAAAAACCTGTCTAAGACCGGTTGAGATGGTTTGGACATATTTAACGAAGACCTCTAAAGATAACCGTGTATAGTAAAATCCTAAGACGTGACAATAATGTAAGGAGAGATAGAAGAGCCAAAATTAATATGGGACAAGACAATAAAAAGAGACTTAAAATGTTAAAATATTTTCAAAATTTTATCCTTGACTAGGAGTGTATGCAAAATAACTATTTTCGTGTCTAAAACTTAATATGTGTCTTTTGTTGAGTTTTATATCTAGTTTACCCTAATTTTCTTGGGACAGGAAAGCTTTAATGATGATGATGATGCATTTAGTATTGATTCATGGCAATCATAATATATCATGTAGCTCGTTAAAAAAGAAAGTCGCTTGCACTGAAGGATTACACTTGGATTAGCTTCATATAAGCACATCCTTGAAAGATCAAACGGACGATAGCTGCTCTTATTTTTAGGACAAACCTCTTATGAGTCAGTGTCTCCTGTACTTAGCTAGGATAATGCTTCTTTGTCGAGGAATGGATTTTTTAGCCTTCCCGTGGATCCTTGATTTTTTTGCACATTATTTGATTAAAAAGCAAATAGTGTTTGAAGGAGAACTATACTCCATTTTGTCAACTTTGACCAAGAAAATCACGCTTACCAAGGTAACCATATTTGGATAAAATGTGACTAAGATGTCCTTCAGTAGCATGTCAATCACAGGTAATGACAGAAGGAAATGGGATGTGATTAATAGTTACTCCAGACGTTTGAGAAAACATGAATCAGGTTTATAAAGTGCCAAGCATTTGAAAACAGAGGGAGTATATTTACTTGTATAAACACAGACAAATGCTTATTTCAAAGTGAACTCAATGATGTAACATAAAACATAATTGCAGAGATGAGTTAGACCAAATTAAGCCAAACACATGTGCTACCAATTTGTTGAACCACTATCTGATCGCCAAACAGAATAACTGACTTGGATGCGAAAATTGAGAGTGACAAGAGCATGTCAGCTTTGAAATTATCTTCCAATGTCCAATGTCCCCAGAACAATCTGCTTTCCAACCTGTGTCATCAAGAATGGAAAACGCATTAAAATGTGGTGCAAACAACTGCAGGAAAAAAATGCAGAGCAGACACCTAAGGTCAATGCAGAATAATCATTAGTCCCTTATGTTCTACTCCATTTCAGAACACTGGCCAGTGGCCAGTTTAATTGGTGATCCCAATTTCACAACATAAAGTCAACAGATAGCATCTAGATTATTGTGACCCTTTTTTCCTATTCATAAATGTCTTTTTCTCCTTGGAAATTTTCAGAGCATTGGTCTTTGCATTAACTCATAATGCATAAAATAACTTACTCTCTTCTAACAACTAATGGCTCAGGTGTTCAAGGGCTAGATAATCAACTCCTATACTATTGTTGTAAATCAGAGCAATGTGTAGTTTTAATTTTCTTTCCTTGACTTCATGATTCCTTGAAGTGTGTGCACAAGATTGGTAGACATATATTGTGAAACCTACAAATGATGCCTCATCTGTAAGAAGTGGACAAGCAACACAAATGTTGGCCAACTTAAGAAGAAAAAAAGTAATAAATTGAATTTAACCAAGAAACACGTATATCCATTAACACCTCATGAACTCTATGGATAACATCCAACGTACAGTCAAGCTTGGGGAAAATCTTGATTGCTGCCATGATAACTTGAGCTTCCAATCTTGGTGACAAAATTAATCCTCGAAGTGCTTCAAGTGTAATGTATGAGAAATCCTCTGATAGCCTACAAAAACAGCCAGCTGCAAACAATGCTGCTTTGACCTGCCAAAGGATCAGCAGATTTACTTGTGTTAAGAAACCCCAAGTTTGTCATCTTGTACAAAATACAACTGAAAGCAAATGAATAAGTTGAGCGTTTTTATCAGACACATTTTTCAGACAGTTTGTGTGCAGAAACCAGAACTTTAGATCGATTTGTAAGGTTGCAATCTTATAAATGTTGTTTGTTAATCAGTAATTAGTGTTGGCATTGCAAAACCGTATGTGTAATCAGTAGCTTAATTACCCACAAAGCGGTATTAGCGATCTGTACCGCTGCATTGCAATGGTAAAGAAAGAAAGTGAGGAACTGACCCGAGTGAGTAAGGAGAGGCGAGGCAGGCACTACTAGTCTAGACTCGAGTGAGTAAGGAGGGATAGGGATGAAGGAAGAGGGGTTACCGGGGTGGCGGGAGCGGAGAGCCCTGTCGAGTGCGTTTTTATTGACAAAGATCGCCGCCGCCGGACGCTTTGGAGGGGTGCGTTTTTATTGACAAAGATCTGGAGCCGACATACCTCTCGCCATCCTCCAGCAGCACGGAGCTCTCCGCCCTCTCGTCTGCCGTGTGTGCCCAGCCCGTCGATGGGAGGCAGCGGCGGTCGAGGAGCACTTTTGGATCTATGCAGCAGTAGAGGTGGGGGTGGGGTGGGGGTGGCGGCGGCGGCGAGCTCGGGCTGGGGAAGCAGGGCTGCTGTGGACGCGTGCGGGCAGTGGGGGAGCGGTGGCGGCGCCGCCGCGCACGGGGACGGGGCATTCGCGGGCGGGCCGTTCAGTGGGGACTAGTGTGGATTCCGGGAAGAGGTCGCAAGTCCGGTTGGGGTGCCGACGTGGGCTTGGCTTGAAATCGATTGCCAAAAATATTTGGGTTAATTGCACCCAGGCCACCGAGGGGCCTACCGGACTGCAATTTTTTATTTTTTAATATCAAGATAACAATATGGTACCAACTTTGTTTTGGCATGCTAAATTTTAGAAATAAGTTCTGAGATGATTTATTTTCAAAATTAAAAAAAAAACTTGGATCACCTACGCCTGCTCACACACCGTTCGAATGGGCCGCCAGCCATTGCTGGAAGAGAGAGGGAAAGGAATGTGATGAAGGGAGAGGATAAAAGGAAATTTAGTCTAAATATTTGATAGAAGGCATCGAATAGGTAAATGATGACATATTTCAAATAACAACTTAAATATTACGAATTGTAATGATATATGTTAAAAATAGAGAATTTATATTGGCATGAATCAATTAACCCAAAAGGGTTTAGGTGTTTGCTCTTGATAGGTGAGTCCAAGATACTGGTCACACACATACCATCGTGTGCAGTTACTGCTCTTATCATTTTAGCTATGGCTAATAGATCTCTATCTCTATCTTTACAAGAATTCGCAATGTTTCTGCTAGGTTTTGTCATCTGTCATCCTCCTTTTCTTTTTATCGCTTGGTTCGTGTCTATCTCTGATCGCTCGTTGTTTCTGATCTGAACACAACGGTGCTAATGTTTTTGTTTTTTCTTATCACGTTTCCTATCGCTTCGCTCCTGACCGTTTCCTACCTGTTGTTCCTTCTAACTCAAGCTCTTCTTTCCTTCCCAATTTAGTTGCTTACTCCCAATATAAACATCTACATCTCTCAATTTATACCCAGGTACCTAAGTATTGGTGTTGGATTGGCTCTAAGTTCCTTTTGTGCTTTGATCGATTCTATAAGTTTGGTGTTGGGGCATAACAATATAGTATCATAGCCATCGATCCATGGGATTTTCAGTGTAGACATATTGTGGAAGAGCACCGGTGACCGAAGAAGTAGGCAACAACTTGGTGGAGGTGCTTCCAGAGATGACATGCATCATCTATTCAGTGAAATGCTGAGCCACCAAGTGCTTCCCTATCACCAAGCCAGTGGTTGAGAACACTTTGGTCACATTAGAACACATGTGCCTAGCCAAGGCAGCAACATCTACACCTTTAACTTCATCGCAACCAAGGAGGCTAAGGCTAATGTGGGCAAATTAGAGGATGATTTGTGTGTAAAGATAAAGGCCATGATCAATCAAATGTTCAAGACCTACTACAATGGTCAGGTGGAACCAATGGTGGACAATTTCACCAGAGTAGCAGCATTGTTGTGCACCGTTACCAATTAAATTTCCGTTGCATGAGAGGCCAATTAAGATGTTGATGATGATGAGCGTGATGGTGACGACTTAGGCACATAAGAGATTATTGTGTGGAGAACACTATAGTGGAGACCAAGTTATATCATGTGTTGTTTATCCCAACGCCCCTGGCTGTGCTGAAATGCCAGATCACAACTGCGTATGACTCGACGCCATGGCACACAACCTCATGAACACAATGATAATAAAAGACTTTCATAGTAGATGCGATAATGCATGCCTTCTACCTAGCCAATCAGGAGGAGGGGATCTTTGATTTGGCAGGATTTGAGGAGCGACGTGGAGGCATGGTTGGATGGATGATGCCAAAAGCCTTTTTTTTCTAGGCCATACTTTCTTTTTTCATTCTCTCTTTTTTTAATAGCTTTCTTTGAAGGGCAAGATATTAGGAATGTAGGGAGTTGCTTTTGCATGGATGAGATTCAAGTGAGTGTGTAACTGACCATGTGGGGATGGTTAAAAGGATCTTGATGTCGTTTAGATGAGAATGAATAGGCATTCTTAAAAACACTTTACAGTGAAATTAAATTCCCCGCTAGAGTATCCAGTCTCAAAAACCTAAGACTCCGGTCAACATGTTTTGCTTGACAGAACTGGTTGACCAGACACTCCAGTTTTACATATAAGATATTCCAATCCCCTAGCTATACCTCCCAAAGAGTGTGTGAGGACAATCTCACATAGAGAGATAATAGATAGAAAGATAATAACATCAAATAAGGTCACCAACAAGCACAATCTAGTACAAGAGTAGATCGAGCAATATGAATCACAATAATGGTAAGACACACAAGAGAGACGAAGACAAACAATTTATTTTTCGAAGTTTGGATCCTAACGATCATACGTTTCTATTGAGGGAATCCAAGGAATTATATTTCTCTTGATCACAACTCTTACCAAGTAAGCATCAAGAACGAATTTTTGACCTCCAAACAATCACCAAGTCAAAACTCTATTCCCAAGTGACATCTAAGGTCCTTGCGCTTAGACAAGGAATTACTACTTCCGGTGAAACTTGTTATACCAAGTAATTTTCAAGATCAAGCTTAGTTCTCGCTCAATTATCTCTTTTATTATGGAGGTGAGGAAAAACCTTCACAAACTTTCAGAAGGCTCGCCACAACCTTGGGAGCCCACCGATGACTCTGAGTTGTTTAGGTAACCTTGATCTCTAAGAGTAACAAACACAATTAAATATTTACTTGCTATGAACTCAAGTACTTAAAGAATAGAGTAAAGTTCTCTTACTCTCAACCTCTTAATCACACAACCCAATTCTTTTCTTTTCTCAAATCACTCTTACAAATAACCACCACAAAAGGTAGCAGATTTATTAGGGGCTATTTGGCTTCAAATAGGTCTCCTCTTGCCCAAACTTAGCAGCAAACCAAGTAGGGGTGGAGGGGTCTAAATACTTAAGCCCTCTAAAACTAGTCGTTACTTATATATTCGAACACTAGAGTATTTGGTAGGAAACACTAAAGACTCTGATCAAATCTCATTGTCAGACAGAAATTGTACCAAAGACTGATCATAAGTACAGATATTCTAGTCCAATTTCTCTGTTAGACCAGCAAGGTCAGGCTAGAGTATGTGATCCTAAAGACTAGAGTGTTCACTACTCCCTTACAGCAGTCCACAGAAATGATTATAACTTCTTATTTTAGAGTCCGTTTTTAAAAAACTTGGGCTCTATAAAAAGTCCACTGAGAGAGCTATCCAATCTGACAAAAAAAAACAAAGATTAAAACTGTTCAAAGGATAGGTTAAGACTTAGATTTCTATCAAGAAAGTACTTGGATATGTTATTTTAAGATCTGAGACATAAACAAACATAACAACTTTACATCCCTCTTAATAGCAATATATTTTTATACTCAAATGCAAATATAGAAGCTACACCAATATAAATACATTCATGCCATTTTTTTCTTTTATCTTGAGGGTTGATTGTATCTCTTCTACTCCTTTCCATTTGATTGATGCAGATCATCTATAACTTCACATGTCCTTGCATGATCTATTGGACCCTTTGCTTGATCTTCATCATTGCATGGCCTATTGCGTTTGAGTATTATTTGCCCTTCATCATCTTACCATATAAATTCATTTCGTGTTCTCGCATCTTCAATATATTCTCTTGGTCGTCAATAATGATTTTCATCTTCTAACTTTTTTCCATCAACTTCATTATCTTAGTGTCAAAACTTAACCTAGTCACTATAAATTATAATATAATTAATTTTAACATATATTATTATTAATTATTAAAAATTTCTATGACACGAGGCTAGGAGATTTGATCTTCAACAATATCCGGTGGCACCCATGTACATGAAAGTTGATTGGGTGCGTACACCTCTGATGCCCCCTATCCGGTGGCACCTCTAATTATCTACTTCTGCAGTATTTGTTAGGGCAAATAAAAAGCACATGTGTTCTATGTATTCTCACATCTCTACCACTACGGGTGGGAAAGAGAGCATATCTGATGATTACTAATAGACTGACAAATGTCGGTTTACAACAGAATCAAGACACGGACTCACGAGGAGATGCAACCTTGGGCTGGAAAAATGGGCTGAGACATTATGAAGCCCAAGCTCCGTGCTGAGTCTGATCGACAGAATGATTAGAGTCAGCGGTGGATCAGTGATGATGGATGTTCCGTTGAAGTTTAGAGTATATCCATTCGGAGGAACCAATGTACTCCTCCATACTCTTTACTACGAATAAAAAAGAATACTCGTACTATATATTTCCTGTGATTTAACTCTCGTGAATAAACGCCCTTATCTATTTTGGTATTATAAAATTATTACACTCGTAATTGTAGTTAGTGTAGGACTAAACTAACTCGAGAAAAGAAAGTGGTAATTATGAAAAGAAAAAAGCTGCGATTTTTTGGAGGGGCATGGGGAACCAATTGGAGACTCCTCGCACTGGTTTGTTGGCGGCCGGACGGATAGACGAGACGAGGTCTCTCCCTCATTATTGATTGATTCCCAGCAGGAAGCTTCGCCGCAGGCAGCGCATCCCCCGCCCGCCGCGGCTCGATCCCGGCCACCCACCGCCAACGACGCCGCTGCCGACTCCGCGGACGCTGCCTCCGCGCGGGCGCCGCACTGCTCCTCGGCCAAGACTCCGACCACTCCACACGGCCTCCCCTTACATGGAAGTCGACGTCTCCATCGCCACGCCTACTCCTCAGGTCCGCCACGATTCCCTCTCCCTCCCTCTAGAGCTTTCTTCCTTCTCGTCAATATCCTGTCAAAGCTCCGCCCTTTCCGCCTAGGTTTTTTTCTCCCTGCTTCCTCCCCCTCACTGCGACTGCGATGCGAAGGCCATATATGCTGCTCTGGTCATCTGGTGATCTGATCCGGCTTTTCGCGCTCAGTATTACGCATACCGCAGCGAGGATTAGACGCGCCTGTGTCTTCGATCTGTTGACTGTTGCTTCCTATCTTAGTGTTAGATTTGCGATGGTGGAGCTGAGTACATCAACAAACAACGACAATGTCACAGGTTTCAGTGTTAAGTAAATTATCTTTAGGTATATGTTCTCTTTTAAGTTTTTTTTATTATCTCTCTTCCTATGTTAATTTTGATTTTTCTTTATATCTCTTCATATTATTATCTTCACTTAGAGTCTTCTTTGTATATGTATATGGTTAAACTATTTTAACCAATGTTGGATAAGTTTTTCTTCAACTGGTGCTACCCTAGATCGATCATGTATATCATCATTTTATACTCGATCTATTCTTTTATAACCATAAATCTAGCGTAGTATATGTATTTTTGTAACACTCAGCTGTTGAATATAACATTTTTTTATATACTAACTTTCTGTAGGTCTAATCGTCGTTCTATAAAATTTAACTTTTATTTTCTATGATGCTCTCTTATCATAGAGGATATCAGATATTTGGCGCTACTTCAACCAGCCCTCAAAGGGAGAGTACATCATTTTCACCAATTATACTCTTGTTGACTTGCTGAGAGAATAATATGTACATGCCCCCTTGAAAAGATGCAACTTTTAGTACTAGTGATACCGATTAGTTGATTAGGACTTAGAAGTGGTATCTTTTTGGACTGCCATGTTCAGGAGAAATATCCTTTGCTGTGTCATAGCCTTTTGTGATTCCAAGATTAGGACCCATATCTTGGGTCTCCTGATATTTGCTTATTTCATCCTAATTCTCTACGAAATACCACTTAGTGGACTTATTATCCAATTGTTTCTTAATACATAATTAGGGAAGATACTCCTCCAGGCTTTATTTTTTTTAGGAAAATCATCATTGCCCATCAACTACCATCTTAACATTATTTCTTTTCCAACCATTAGAGACATTAAGATTTTTTAAAAAAGGTGAATTCTTCATCTTATTATGGAAAACAAGTTAGCATGAAATATTTTTTGTTGTGTGCTTTGTGGCCTTGCTCAGTATGGACTATCTCAGGATCTTTTCTGTGCAAAGGTCCTATGCTTTTGGCTTAATGTTAACTAAGGGGATCTCAACATTGTCGGTTTCTCATTGCAGGAATCTTAACTGATTGGCACTTTGGAGCTGCAGGTCGGACACACTGTCTGTTGCCTTCTCGTGCAGACGTGGGTTTGGAGTTTTTCTGAGTGTTGAGGTTGCTTTCCTTTTTGTCCTTCCATGGTTGTAATTTCTATGAACAACCTGGGCTTTCTCGAAGATCTCTGTTGGTCAACAAGATGAATCGAAGAAGAGGAATGCTATTGCTTATCTGTCTCTGTGCAACATTTTGCCTCGTGGCTCAGTTAGGAGCTGCAAATGTAGTGCTAATGGGGACAAATCTGACTTTATTGTTTGATGATGTTGAGGCAAGCTTTGGTAAGTTCTGGACATCTTATCGTATTAGTTTTGTTATAATAGAGTACGAGCTTCTATGTATCAGAGTCTCACTACCTGTGAAACTTGCCTAAAAGTTTTCATGCCCTGTCAGCCAATTGCCTATGGCCATTTTGGTCTGTATGTTTTGGTTTCAAAACCTTGTAGTTGTGCTACTGTTTTATGGTGGTGTGCAACTCTTGCTGTATTTCCTATTATGTCCTTGTGTCTGTTTCTGTTAGCACTTTGACTAACATTAGCTTGATTTTATCCCATTGATTGGGCCATTCTGCATTTGCTTTAAAGGTTATTTTCATCTACTTCCCACTTTCTGGAGTCTATATTGTCTTGTCAGAACTATTCACTATTTTATTTTTTTAATTGGTTTGCAGCTCCAGGAGTGAAAGGTTCAGGCATTGAAGGCATTGTTTATACTGCTGAACCTTTGGATGCCTGCAGTCCTTTAACAAGTAAAGCAGAAGAGGGTTCATCATCTCCATTCGCACTGATCATAAGAGGCGGGTGCACATTTGATGAAAAAGTGAAAAATGCACAGGATGCTGGATTCAAAGCTGCAATAGTATACAACTATGAAAATAGCGGGGTTCTGATTTCAAGTAATGTACCTTATCACTCCCACTCATTTTTTCTCTGCAGTTTCTTAGTTCCACTGTCAGGGTTGGGCATGATACACTCCATGCATGGCATAATAGTATATGTGGCATGCATTAATAAGAGATGGGGCCATGTGAGAGGCACAAGAGAATGCTTTTTGAATTGTTCTTTGAAAACGGATGAAACAGAAATATTATGTAGGCTGAAATTTCCAAAATAAGTAAAACGCTGAAAAGCAGCTGAAATTGATACTTTTTAAACTCGTACCACTGTGATGTTTTTCACTAGTTCATTTAGCATTGTTTGGACTTTGGGGGCATATATTTCTGCAACATCTAACTTTGAAGTGTACAGTGGCTGGATGCTCAAGCGGCATTCACATTTATGCGGTGTTCATCTCGAAGGCCTCAGGGGAGGTGTTGAAGAAATTTTCAGGCCATACTGATGTAGAGGTGTGGATACTACCCACGTTTGAGAACTCAGCCTGGTCAATCATGGCAATTTCGTTCATATCACTGCTTGCCATGTCTGCTGTTCTAGCTACTTGTTTTTTTGTGAGAAGACATCATATGAGGCGGGACTGGCCTAGAATTCCAGAAGCCCAAGAATTCCATGGAATGAGCAGTCAATTAGTGAAGGCAATGCCAAGCCTTATCTTCACGAAGGTGCAAGAGGACAACTGCACATCATTAATGTGTGCCATTTGCTTGGAAGACTACAATGTCGGAGAAAAGCTAAGAGTGTTGCCTTGCCGTCACAGTATGTTTTTCTATCTTTGTAGCACCACAGCTACCTTTTCTAGTTCAAATCGACTATTTGAGACATTCCCATAGCCTATGGGTTTTAGGAAAGAAAATAGGCATGTTCAACTTCTAACTTAACTCTTCAATCCTTGGATTTGGAACTGAAAACAGTCTATGCAAGTTTTTTTTAGTCTATTATCACAATTTTGTGTAATAGAAGTACCAAGACACTGCATTTTTTAATTATTTTTGAATGTCTAGGCTAAGTATAGTTTTCTGTATTTCACACACAATTTTGTGAACCTTGGATGTTCCATGGTGGCATTCACTATTGCAGAGGTTTTTTATCAATTAAATTAACTGGACAGTTATATATTGATTATTTGAAGAGAAATGCATTGAATAAACTTTGTATACCTTGTATGAAATCTGCTATGTGAATAATGTTATTCCAGTACTCTGATATTTGTGCATATTACCTTGCAGAGTTCCATGCAGCTTGTGTGGACCTTTGGCTCACAACTTGGAGAACATTTTGTCCTGTATGCAAACGAGATGCAAGTATTGGAATATCAGATCCTCCAGCCTCAGAGACTACACCGTTGCTTTCTTCTGCAGTTCGTTTACCTTCTCAGTCATCTTCCTTCCGGTCAAGTGTGGCTGCATCGCCTCCAAGACCAATAAGTCGGCGATCTTCGTCACAATCCATATCTCATATTTACACTGCTTGTACCCCCCATTCTCCTAACCCCATAAGATCTCACACAAACTCACCTGCCTTGAGTATAAGTAGAAGCAATGTGGACCTATCAAATATGTCATCTTCCCGCCCTCGCACCTCACACCTTGCCTCTGCACACTCTTTGGTTGGCAGTCACTTGTCTCCACCAATCAATATAAGGTATGCATCGCCACATATGTCCCACTCTGGCTATGCATCACCTAGTCCACATGTTAGCTCGTCGTATGTCTCCAATTCTGGGTATGGATCAAGTTACTATCTTGGTTCATCCAGCCAGCATCGGTTGTACCTAAGGCGCTGCGGGGAATCTGGGTCTAGCTTATCTACCATGGCCCCTCAGTCACCGCAACAGTCCCAGCTGCGTCATGGTGGTGAATCGGACATAAATCTACCAGGACCATCCTCAAGCCAATCTTTCCGGCAATCCTACCTGAGACACTGTGCTGATTCAGAGATAAATCTAGCAGGAGCTTCCTCAGGCCAGTCTTTCCGGCAATCCTATCTGAGACACTGTGCTGATTCAGATGCAAGCCTATCTGCCATGGCGTCAGCTCAGTCCTTGCCAGGATGTTGATTTCTCTGGGATCAGATCAGCATCTCTCTGTACAAGACTTGGCGTGACCATTGTATACATTTGAGGCGTGTACCATAGACTATTGGTCGAGAGGAAAAATGGTCGGATTTGTTTGTGTTTCTCCTGCCCTTTTGGTTGTAGTGATTGTTAGCTCTATTTGTTTCACCGTAGAGTGTATAATACAAGTGCACAGCAACTTTCTTTTAAACTAGCCATATCAACTGCGTTGCCGCTGATCTGTTGGTGCCTTGAGGAATGCCCAATATATTCATTGTCAATAAATAAATTTTATAGTACTCAATAGGATCTCTTATATTTGTGGAATGTGGAATTGTAGCTAGTATTAACTCAATATTTGACCCTTTCAAAACAAATACAATTATATTTGACTTATAAAATGTATATTGTTGGAGCAATAAAAATCTTCTTCTGAAATGCTGAGTTAATAAATAATTTGATGTGAAATAAAATGGCAACATTTAATTAATGCCAATGATATCAGACTAGATGTGGGGAGATGCGTAAGCATTAAAATTCCGCAATGACAAACTTATTATTATCTAATAATTGAGGAATGATGTGAGCATCTGGGATGCCACTAAACATCACTACTACTGTACTCCACAAGAAGCTTTGGCTAAATAGACTATAGTCGAGCATCAAAGTATAATGCGTAGAAGAACTCCATTTAACAAAACAATCCATGTGTAAGTATATAATCTTATAAGGTTTAGTTAACAAAACGAACCACAAGTAAGTTTATCATCTATAATATTTATTAAACGATAAGTGCAAGCATCCTTTACATGATTTAATCATAATGCATATATCCCTTTTATTATGTGAGATATCATGATGTGCAAAAAGTGTAGTTACACATCTAAGATCATAGTGATAATTTAAATTATATGATAAATAATTGTTATGATGTGTTTTTATTAATATTAATGTGAAAAGATTTTGTTTGAATTGAATTTATAAAATCAGTGAGCAGTATCGGTAAACCGGTGAACAGTTAAACTGATAAATAGTTCTGGTCCAACCGCAGGTGTCAGAGCGGTTAGACTGAAAAGCTCGACGGTCGGATCAGTAAAATCTTGAAAAGAGTCGGCTTCTGATTGATTTTTTGATTTATGATATTTACTTTATGTTTATGATTTCTAAATATTTTCTATATGTGAGATATTCAATATATGAGTTAAGTTAGTTGAGAACTGGTGTTTGGATATGGTTTTTGTTGTTGTTTATGTGTAGATATTGTTTGAGGTCTTGGGAGTATTGCTGATGATAAATTGGGACTAGGTTTAAAAGAAGTTAAAGTCCAAACGGTCAAAGAGATTATATAAAATATTAAAAATAGAGAACAATGCACGTGGAGGTGAAGTTTATATATGACATACAAGAGAAACTGTGTGTGAATGAAAAGCGAAGTTAAATTTAGATAGAGTCCAAATTTAAAAAGATTAGAGTTCGTATTTGATATGGATAAGTTAAATACTTATAAAAAAAGTTTTTTATGTGATTAATAGTACTAGTACTAAGTCTTTATGCAATCACCTATAGTATAAACAGAGAGGTGGTATAGTTATCGAAGTATCATTTTTGAAAGAGAGAAAAATTATGGTTTATATTTAAGTTACGAGATTACTTGAAAGTTAAGAGATAAGTACTTTATATGCAATTTATAGGCACATTTTGATAGAATAATGTTAATGTAATTTCAAGAGTTTCGTTGACTTTTGATATATTCGTCGTTATTTTATTTTCGTCAAACTGGCTAGATATAGATGATCAAACCGATGATACTGCAGTAGTCAGACTGACAGCAAAGCGACGGTTAGATCGAAAGGTGTATTACGATAGATCATTGATAGGAACTTAGTCGGACCGGTGATATAAAGAGAGGTAAAATAAGATTACCTTAATCGGAGATAACTTTTAATTTTACTTAAAAGTTTTTATTAATCCTCTCATTCACCGGCTTGTTCTGTTTGATCGTACACTCCCTTCAAGCATCAATCATCAAGAACATGGAGAGGTACGGAGGGATGAGAATAAATTTCAGCAAGCGAACGCTATTTAAACCTTGTGACATCAAATTTAACCATGACAGTGATAATATTATATAAATGGCAAGTTAACATCTGAATCATGTCTTCATATGACTAAGAATAGGACAAGGCCAAGAGTGTGGGTTATCATCTTTTTAACCAACGTTTTCTATTTACTCGATTTTTTTCTCTCGAGTGCGCGTGCGAGTGAACAGAGAGAGAGAGGATAGACTGCTGCGCTTTTAAGTAATAGAGAAATACCAATAAACCATGTGTATGTTCATGTATAATACCAAAGTGCGTGACTTTCATATATGAAAGTAGGCCATTACATCATCTCCACAAGAGAGAACGTTTGCTTCTCAACAACTTTAGTGATATGATATACTTCAATTGAATTAAATAATCGTAATATGCTCATGCATGTATATTGCCTTTACACCCAACAAGGTGTAAAGCTATATTGCATTGTGGCAATTTACGATGATGCACCAGTGCGGTTGTAACCATAAATTAGTGACATAATTTGGAATGCAAATGCAAATGAATTCATGTGAATAAATGCAAATACCACGATACTTCATTGTCTCATCATCCACATATACCACATAACCCAAACTTTCATGATAAAAAATGGATTAATTTCACTTTAAAACATTTTTATTAACCAAAGTTTCACATTGAACTAAGACTAGGCCATTGTTTCACTTACACCATGTTAGACTAAATATATCTGAGAATATTATCTACCTATATACATACGAATATGTGACTTTAAAGATAAAAGTGTATATAACTAAGAAAAAAAACTAATCCTAGATAAAGCAAGACTATTGAGTCCGGTCTAGGAACGAATTAATCTACTTATCTGTATTAATTAAAGAGTTCTCCGAGTTCACTTAGAAAAGGATCATCTACTACTGGTATAAATACAATGGTCTTCTATGGGGAGGGCATCCAATCTTGAGCCAAACACAAGTCACATTAAGCTAAGATCCGTAGAGTTTTCTTGTTGCTAGCCATCGACTACATTTTACCACATAGGTTGCTACATACTGGTTAGATATGTTAAATATGGTAGATTGTTATGTCTTTCAAACATATATAAACAAGAGTAGAACTATTACTCACATTGAGGGCCTGTACCTATATAAAAATTTATCAGTGTCGCTTTTTATATAGGTACCTTATGCCTATAAATACCATAGTCAATTATCATCCATCGATAGTTGGTATGCCAGGTAGGGGCTTGGTGTTCTGAAGGTTTCCTTTGAAAATGACTTTGAGAAGCAACACTTCCCACAAATGCCTCAGCGAAAGCTTGGGCCCGGGAGATTCAATCTAGCCAACAATTAACTATTTTCAGATCGGAACCATCACCATCCTGACGATAACTAAACCATTGGAGTTGCCGATCTGCATATCAAAGCCGTTTGTAAGGAGAGTCAACCCTCATCCGAGCAAGAAGGTTTCGACAAAATGCTCATGGTGCCCATCAACAAAATGTGTTCTCACTCATTGTTTAAGTGCAAGTTGTTCAAGACGGAGGTTGCCCGATAAGTTGCAACCGATAACAAGCCTGTATCGATAAGTGATATGCTCCACTCTCGTTAGATTCAATCTAATGATATAGAGCAGGATCAGCTAATTACTGATGTCGACTCTAATCGTCTAATAGAGTTTATTGGATTAGATTCAGAGGAGCCCTTCGTGCTTCACAGGCTTGGAGAATATAGATATGAGGACTCTTCCTCAAATTCAATATTTGAATGTGATGTTAAGGTGATCAAGAAGATTACATTAGGATCTAGGAAGTTGACGCAAGGTCTCAAAACAAAGGAGGTATACAGATCGATGTCGCCATCTACATCTACTCCCTTCGAGGAAAAAAACGTTACTCCTATACAATACCTGGTGATAGCATGTTCTTTGTTGGACCAACTTCTAGTAGATCTCTTCATCAACCCACAATTCGTAAAATGGTTCGAGAGGATGAAGTATTCCATCACCAATCTCGACACTACTTTTGCTACAACTGTGGTAGAAGAGCTAGAAAAAACTCTATCAGCCGGTGGAAAATCACCACTTGTGCATGACCAAGAGGATAAAGATAGAACAGTCGACCCCTAGGGTGATAGAAACAATCATCGTACTTGGAAGAATGTGTGGAGTTCCCCTCGACGAAGAGACATTTCTCCACGACATTGTTTTCGCCACAATCATGACTTACGTGATGACTTGAAAAGACACAGAAAGGATCATGAGTGGAGGGACAACCACAAAGATCACCAAGAATATCGCAAAGACCGTGGCCATTCCACCCATCAACACTAAGGAGAGGAGGGTCGATAAAGCGACATGCATAATAGACAAAGTTCTTGATCGCCGCATCGGTGTTAAGGTTGTGATGGTTGACAACAGACTTCTCGAGAATTAGACTACGACAACTTGCCCAATGGCTCATCATCATCCTCATCATCATTTTTGCTGAACCCAGACCCTTAAAGACATCCTTAGTACGATAATCATTGTTCTTCTTTTCAACTAGATGGAAGTTGTGCAACATTGACCCATTCTCTTACAGAAGTGAGGAGGCAGTCTAAGTTCCAATCTGGCCTAGTGGAAGAGTATGATGAAAGCACAGATTCTGATAAATTTCTCTAGGTCTACTCTACGGTCTTGAACGTGTCTAGAGCAGATGTCAAATTATCTATCCATCGCGCTCAAGGGATCCGTAAGGTCATGGTTCATCCACTTGCCCAGGTCTTCAATTGCGTATTAGGATGATCTTTGCAAGCAATTTGTAGTAAACTTTTAAGGCACTTATAAGAGACATGTTGTCAAGGATGATTTACATGCTATGAGATAGAAGGATGGTGTAACTTTGTGAGACTTTATATGATGCTTCAATGAGTGATGTAACATAATCCCACAGATCACCAATGCGTCTGTCATCAAAGTGTTTAAGTTTATCATTGAAGATCAATGAACAATACAAGAATTGGTGACAAGACAAGAAATTATAGCAATGAAGTTATTTAATATCATCGAATAAGGTGATCTCGCCGATGAAGCCCTTTAGTGAAGCAAGGAAAAACACAATGTGGTGAAAAACAAGACCTCTGTGAAGAAAAAGGATGCGAGCACAACCAAAAACCCAGACCAGCCCAAGAAGAACAGAAAGTGTGTCACACCCTAAAAATCATCCAATTAAATAAATCATTTAATAATGTGTTTTTTTATAAATTGTTTAAAATCCTAAAGAAAGCATTAGTTTAAACCTATGCAAAAATATTCAACATAAAAGAGGGCTATATAAAATTTTAATAAATACTTTCCTTAAATTATAAGTCTCATGGATTTTTCTAGGAATTTTTGGAGCAATGAAAGTATTTTTAATAAATGAAAAAATTATTTTCATAATTAAAAAATCTTTTCTTTTTCTCTCTAGGCCAACCGGGTCGAAAGTCGGCCTAGCTACCTATCCTCATCTTCGCCCATGCTTGTGGGCCACCACCTCTGTCCTCTCTTTCATCCGTGTTGGCCCAACTCATCTCGTGAGCTCTCTCCACGCTCCTTCTCAGTGATAGGTAAGACCCACCTTGTCTCCTACTTGAAGTCGGAGTCTAGTCACCGCATGCTGCCATACATATTGCTAAATCCGGTGCTTGCTGGTTTTCTATTTCCCAAATAGTTGAGGAATTTTAATGCCTTATCTTTATTCTCTCTTTTTCTCCAATTTTGGGAGTTTTTTCTCTCCGTTTTGAGTTCGAACACGAGTTTCCTTTTTCTTTGGTGAGGTTTTCCTTTTCCCGCCACCGGCCGGCCATGTTTGTCTTGTATTCGTGTTTCCTTCCAATTTAAAAGCTTCTCCAATCTCTCCTCTTGCATCTAACCCCTCAACCAAAGCTCGCCTCTAATCCACTGTTTTGTCGTAAATCCAAGCAACGCTGCTGTTTGTTGCCTTTGGCCGCTCGCCATTGCCGCCGTTGTCACTGCCGTAGGAAGCTGCTGCCACCCTTGGTATGTCCATGACTAGAGGAAGTCCGACCACCCAACCCCTTTGCCCATTTGTCGCTGGAACGTTGTCATCGTGTCACCCGTGCGCCATCACCGTCAGAGTTCATCGTCAGCCACTGTTCATTTTCGTTTCTCATCACGTTGTAGCTCGGTGACTTTCCCTCCTATCTCTTTCGATGCCCTTCTTGCTCTCTACTTTATTGTCTTTCGTCGGCGACCATCAGTCCATGAGCCTCTCGCCACCGACATGTCCATGTCAGTGCCATGTGGCTGCCACGTCATCCCTCTCATCCGCTGTGGCTGCTAGCTCATGGCCATGTGGCAGCTAATCCAGCCTCTAGATTGGGATTGATCCTGGCCGTTTGATCCCAGTCAACCCTAGTTAATAGATCCCAGCTAGTGGTACCCATAGACTCATGCACCTCTTCCCATGGACCTGGTCTACGGTGGATCTCTCTCTCTTCTCAATGATAGCCTGGGTCCACCTATCAATGCCAAGGGATCTCTCCTCTACGATGATGTAATAATTTTTTCCTATTTAAAATTAATTCTTTAATGCGTCATAATTTCTTTAGTAATTTTTGAAAAGGTTTTAAATCAATTAATTATTCTAAAATTTATAACTAATTCATATAAACTCGGAATAATGTTGTTTAAGTTTCAAAATTCATCTGAAATTGAGATATACCTTTTAGTACCTTTTTGTGTGATGTTAATGTGTTCTTATCTACTAAATTTTCTTGTTTTTGTTATTGCCTATAGCTATTGATGTTTTTGAGAACCTATTTTCTTTAAAGAAGGTTTAGAAGAGTTGACAATCATCAAGGCAAGTAATGCAGATAACCTATATTTAAATTATCTTTCATTTATTTTTGAATGTCATGAGAGAGGTTAAACCTATACCCTTTGTTACAGATCCTTTGAATTGATTCTCTTATTCTTAATAACTTTGGGTAACTTGACTAGCATGGATCTTATATTGATCTAGCTTAATTTACTAGATGATTAGCTATGCATAGAAACACTAGTTTCACCTTGTAGGATAACTAATGATATATTTATATTTAATGATTCAATAATAATGGTAGCTTACGACAGTGGTCATGTTTGGTTAATTTTTATGCCAATTAAAACATGTCTAATGGTGGGTTGTGAGCACATAGATTAATGGTTTTATTGGTCGTGCTCATGATAATTAAGTACCAGTTCATGAGCTATTGTTGTAAAGCAGTTATCATACTAACCACAAGCTAGCATAGGTAATAGGTTGACTTTTGAGTATAGCATGTTCAATGAGAAGTGCCAAGGCATGTTTTGTTTTATGGTAGTCATAAGTCCATTGTTGGTTTTGAGCACTAAGTAGCCTCCCTGCCTAGGTTAATTGGCACCCCTACCGAAGACAGATACCTAGTAGGTGTTCTTTCCTATTGTGCATGTTATACAAAGGATCTTATCATGATTTATTTCTAAGTTACCATGGTGGTATTGAGGTGCATGTTAAATGTTGTGGAATTATGTCTTATGGATAAATTTGTACACCTCTAATTAGAGTAAAACTATTTAAATTGTCATGCCCACGGTTAAAGGTGACTCAAGAAATATTTTTCATGGTTAATACCACACTATCATATAATAACTTGAAGATGGTAAACATGATGATATCTTGATTAATTCCTATTTGTGCAAGAGTTGGGCCTATGCAACTGTGAATGTGCAATGTTGGTTTAATATTGCTTAATTACTATAATGCTTTATTACTTCTAAATATTTGTTACATGTTGTTTTTGCAAAAGAGGCATAATTTGTCTTCCTTTGTCATATCATGTACATCTACATAATTGTTGTATGACTTGAGGAGTATTCCATATACTTATCTTACTATAAACAACATCATTAGAGAAGGAGTTTTTCAGTGAAGACGGTGGTTTGGAAGATTAGTGGCTTATTCCTAGTCAAGTTGCTTGTGGAGTGGAGTCGCCTATGCTACTTAGTTATTTTTCTGCTACAATAGCTTTCTAATTGTGAGGTCCTATCTACCTCTATAATAATTGCACTCATTTGGTTTAATAAATAGACTTGTATTCTATTTATCAATATTACCATTTGTGTATAACAATTGTTTCTAGATGGGGATTTCAATGCACATAAGCGCAAGGTGGAAGAGGAGGTGCTCGTTGCAGAATGAGCACCCTAACAACCGTGGCATTATGAATCCCAGAACGAAAGACCAAGTCAAAGGTGGTGCCCAGATCATAAAACAAGTTCTCACTCTCTAGCCAATTGCTATGTTTTCTAGAAGTTATGGTCCGCTAGATGGTTTTATTGCCTGACTAGAGAGTTCATGTGGTCGAGAAAAAGGATTCCATCATCAAGTCATCTGATGAGGATGATGACTACCTTCTTCCTGATCTCATGGCGGCTTGTATATTTGGTGGTTCAACTTCATATTCTTTTAAAAGGGAGTACAAGAAAGTTAAACATGAAGATTGCTCTGTGTCCCGAGGATAGGCGACAATGATCAGATCAAATCATAATGTTCTCAATAGATAACCACCCAACCAACCACTCCTGGTCGATATCCTATCGTGGTTGAGCCCACTATCGGAAATACAAGGGTTGCCCGTGTCATGACAGATAGGGGAAGATCTATCAATCTACTCTTCGTCAGCGCGCTTGAAGCTATAGGGATCTCTCAAAGTGAGCTTAAGGCTTTAGATCATCCCATCCACAGGATTACACCAGAGTCATCTTCAAAGCCACTAGGAAGATCACATTGTCAGATACGTTTGGCACTTATAACAACTTCAAAACCAAGAAGATTATGCTTAATGATGCCGACTTCGAAATGGTATATAACACAAGCCTTGGACGAACCACATTGGCGAAATTCATGGTAGTGTCTCACTACGTGTATTGCCTTATCAAGGTTCTAGGACCCAAGGAAGTTATTACCATCCTCGAGAATGCTAAAATAGTTATGTAGTAAGACAAAAAGAGTCTCAATATGGTTGATTAGACTCTACGCCCACCCATCATGGAAGAACCTTCTCAAAAGCATAATAAACCAAAGGTCTTTGCAAATCCAGATGGCACTATCAAGGTGGTATCACTCTTTGACTCCAACCTCGAGAAGACAGTCAAGATCAGGACATGACTTAAGAAGAAATAAGAAGTAGAGCTCATCACTTTTCTCTAACCAAACACAGACGTTTTTTCCTGGCAACCATCCGACATACTTGGGGTCCCTTGGGAAGTGATTAAGTACAGGTTGATGGTTTGATCGGATGCAAAACTAGTTAAACAGAAACTATGAAGATTCATGCTAGATCGGAAGGAAACTATTCCGAAGGAGATCGACAAGCTAAAAAGGCAAACTTCATCAAAGAAGTTCTACACCCTGAGTGGCTAGCAAATCCAGTCATGATGTGGAAGGCAAACGCCAAATGATGAATGTGTATGGATTTCACTGACCTTAATAAGGCGTGTCCAAATGATCATTTTTCACTCTCTATGATAGACCAAGTACTCCATTAGATAGCCGGATGCGAGTTGTTGAGATTCCTTGACGTTTACTCTGGCTATCACCATATTAGCATGGCTAGAGAAGACAAGAATGAAACATCTTATGTAACCTCATACGATGTATTCTGCTTCGTCAAAATGCCCTTTGGATTGAAAATGCTGGAGCTACTTATCACCGAGAAGTTCAAAGCACTTTTTAATTTTAACTCGGATGAAACATTAAAGCATATGTAGACAAAGTCGTTGTCAAGACAAAGATCTGAGATCACTTAATTGAAGACCTCAAAAAGAGGTTATGCAATCTTCGGAAACACACGCTGAAGTTAAACATAGAGAAGTACACATTCAAAGTATCATCAGGGAAACTACTTGCTTCCTTGTTTTCGCCAAGTAAATTGAGGTAAATCATAAGAAGATCAAGGCGATAGAAGAAATAAAATCACCGACAAGACTTAGGGATTTGCAGAAGCTGATAGGGTGTATGGCTGCTTTGAGCAAATTCATGGCACGGATAAGGAAAAAAGGACTGCCTTTCTTCAATCTCTTGAAGAAGCATGGCAAATTTAAGTAGACATGAGATGCCGAGAAGACATTTCTCAAACTCAAAAGGTATGTCTCAAACCCTCATGTTTTTGTTTTCCCTTGACCTGTGAAGGAATTATTCTTATACATCACAGCTACACCCTATTCAGTCAACACCGTTCTTATTGTCGAATGAGATACCTACAATGACCAGTCTACTATGTTAGCAAAGTACTTCATGATGCTAACACAGGATGCCCATAGATCCAAAAGTTGCTCTACGCATTCCTAATAACATCGAGAAAGCTACATCACTATTTTCAAGCCCATAAAGTCACGGTCGTCTCTTCCTTCCCACTCGAAGAAGTGATTCAAAGAAAGAAAGTGGTAGGACGCATGACCAAGTGGGTCATGGAGCTCAGCCTATTAGACGTCAATTTTGTTCTTTGGACAGTTATAAAGTCTTAAGTTTTAGCTGATTTTGTCATTGACAAAACCGCTGTGGTGGAAAACATGATTGATAATACGCTAAGCAAAACCTAGACTATAACTTATGATGGAGCGATGAATAGACAAGACATGGGAGCTGGTGTCATATTGACATCAACAACTGGAGAAAAATTCATATACACAAAATAACTTGACTTAAGGCCTCTAATAACACCACCAAGTACAAGGCTCTCCTGGCAGGACTCTGAGCAGCCATTGCACTTAGAAAAAAATGACTAATTATGAGGGGAAACTCACAACTACTCGCCAATCAAGTGCATAAGGAGTATTGATATTTAAACACACAAAATACTTGGGTGAGGTGAGAAAAATGGAATAGTGTTTCAAAAAGATCAAAACTGCATGCTGGATAAAAACTGAATAGTGGTCATTCTCGACCACTGCATGGCCTGAAATTCATAAAAAACTGCATGGCGGTGGGCAAAAACACTAAGAAAGGCTATAGGGTTGGAGTTAAGATGTAGGAGATGAATTCCATAAAAGTCAAGATCATTCGACGAAAATTCAAAAGGAGGAGGGATGAATCCACACTGGTAGAAAGTAGCAAGAGTGAAGATAAAGACAGTGATGGGTTTGGAGCATGTACCTCCTTCCTTCCAAGCCATAGTGCCCTGGCTAGGAATCGATCCCTCCGCCTACAACTTCTTCATCATTGTTGCATCCATGTCTGAATGTGGAAGATCCATGAAAGTGGTGATGGAGCAAGCTGTGAGGAACTTATGGTTTATTAGTTGTGAGGCCTAAACGCTAGGAAGACAAAGGGTTAAAGTTTGGAATGGCAAACGAAACCCAAACAAATTTGACTACTAGAATTTTTAGATGCACAGTAATGGTTCATATTTTAAGAAAAGTGGCGTTATTCTCGGTGGGATTATAGGATGCATTTAGATTTATTAACCACCATCCAAATTCAAATTTCAACAACACCATCTTCATACTCATATGTTAGAACAACGTTCATATATCTTAACTTAGTTGATAACATTTTCTGACTATCATATTGCTGATAATGTGGCTTCTGAAATACGCAGGATAAAAATATTAGAAGAGAATTTGCAAAAGATTAGGGGTTATTGTAATTATCTTAGATATGGTATACCTCCTATACCTAGAATAAACATCTTTAGAAATACCTTATAACTATTCACATATGGATATGTGTCTCTAAAAATAGAAGTGTATACAACTAAGGAAGAAAAATGATCTTAGATAAGGCAAGACTGCAAAGTCTAATTTAAAAATGAATTAACCTACTTAGTTGTATTATATTAGGAGTTCTCCAAGGAGTTATCTACCATATAAATACAATTGCCTCCTAAAAAGAAAGGACATCTAATCTTAAACCAGAGTTGTATCGCTACTAGTTCTTAACTACATCTCACCATATAGTTTGTTACATACTAGTTAAATAGGCTAGATATGATATATTGCTTTAATCTTATACTCTATTTAGTTCAATTCATTGAACACATATAAATAAGGATATGGCTATTACTGAATCTAAACTTGTAAAAAATCCATTTGTGTCATTTTTTTATTATTGTCTAGTGATTATTTTGACATTATTCGAACTCTACATCTATAAATAGTGTTATTGGATATCATCACCCTATTTTGTATTTTGGATGCTTGGAGGGAATAAAAAAAAGAGAGTGTAATGGAGGGAAGCTACTTTCACACTTTTTTACGAAAGAAAAATATTGGAAGGGCCATTCTGTTTGTGTTATGGGCATATGAAATTATACCATGTTAATTAGAGTACCAGAAACACAAGTTTGATCAAGTTGTGCCATAATTGAATATTACATTATCACTTTCAATATTTCTTTCGTTAAGAAGCGTGAAATTACACGTGCTATTATATAAGGAAACTTTATTATAATTAATGCTAGCTACACAATCTATGCCAGCCTTAGTTTTCCATCGTGTTAGTTATATAATAAAAAGGATTTTAGCCAACAAAATGGACAACCGTGAAGATGAATTGGTTAATTACATTTAGTGTTAACAAAACCGAGTTGTCCTTGGTTTTCTAAAGAAAGAATCAACGGAAAGCAAAGCACAAATTTAGATAATGAAAGCATTATAAAACTCGATATACGTTTTCTGTGTAATGAAAAAAGATTATATGCCTAAGATACAGAAAAGAATATTCATTTATCTGAAAATCGCATCTTCCTTTATCTGAAAATCGCCACCTCAAATAACATAATATATAAGCTAAGTTGATGATCAAAGATGATCTTGCTGATCCAATCAAATACAACATCGTATCAGTGTTGTGCTAGTTTTTTTGTTTCCTAAAGAAAGAATCAACACAGAGCAAGCATTTCAAAACTCAGTATTTTAAGCAGGAGATACACAGAAGAATCAATACAGAGCAAGCCTGAACATAAAAGAATAAATTCCAGTGCTTCGTATATCTCTCTTTTTGTTGCCAGATCCACCGGGACGTGGGGAGGATTTCAGAAAGGAGAGGATTCACGTGGTTTCTAATCAAAGGACACAAAAGCAGTTGGAATCTACGGCCATGCCAAATGGATTTATAAGTTGAAATCTGAAGGCCATTAGTTTCTTCGTGTTTGGTGAATCCCCTTCGTTTGTACTCCCTTCGTTTTTTAATAAATCATGTTGTTTGATTTTTAAATATGGTGCTTGTTTATTTGTCTTATTAAAAATTTAGTTTAAATATAGGAATATATGTAAAAGTATTATTAATAATAAAATAAGTAAAAAATTATTACCTCCGTCTTTTTAATAGTCATAGGAGAGAGAGAGGGAGATTGGCAGTGGAAGTACTTTCTTTCCTGCTTCTTGTACAAGTGTTTCTGTATCTTCTTTTTTTTCTTCTGAATTCTGAAGCATGCTCTTTGGATACAGTATGTTGGTATCCATAATGCAAGATGGTTGCTAGCATCAAGCAAGCAACTTGGCTGGAGTTTTGCATGAACTTTGGTTGTAGGCAACTGCTACTACTACTACCTTAGGTTTGTTGCTGCATTTCCAAGAACTGCACGAGCTTTGCATGCCAATGCCCAAAGACTCAGCAAGCGTTATAAATTGCTTCTCTGACTAGCGGCAAAAAGATGGCCTCCTCCTGCTGCATCTGCAAGACTGACGCTAGCTTAGCTTCAGAAAAGACACCAACTTTAAAGCCTCGGCGAATTCAATGTTTCTCTGATCTCTCTCTCTCTTTCTCTCTCTTTCTCTCTCTCTGCTCTGAGCTGCTCTGTTGGATTCAATTTGCTTTGCTTGGCCTAGCTTGTAGGTGACTAACCTGCAGCTAGCTCCATCCAGATTAACTCTCTCAGTTCAGGTGATTGGCAGTTTGACACAGGCAGGAAGGAAGTAGATTTGCTGTAACACACACTTACCTACCCAGCTTCTACACTTGCTGCCAAGCTTTGATCGTTGCTTTGCTTTGTACCAAGAACGTACCTTTCTTCTTCCTCTCGTCAGGCGGCCATGGGGATGAGTTCATTCGTGAACCTATCCCGTGCCGCCGCCGCCGCGAAACGACAGAGTTTTGCTGCTGGCAACGGCAACCGAGGTCATGGCAGAAGCGTGCTTCCAGTTGCAATGCCATCGAGGAGGAAGGGAAGCAGAGGTAGCGTGACATGCTGTATCTCCTCCTCCTCGTCCTCCGTGCACGGCAAGAACTCAGGAGCCGGGTTGGCGGCGGCGGCGTCGGAGGGTCACGCCGACGGCATTGGGATCGCGCAGTTCCTCGGCGGCAAGAACTTCCTCATCACCGGCGGAACTGGGTTCCTGGCAAAAGGTAGCAATATCTCTTCTTGTTTTCTTTGGATCATCCAACGCAGCTTGCGTGTTCTTGCGACCTGTTCTTGATTTTTTTTTCCCTTGCTCATCTTGATCAGTTCTCATCGAGAAAATCTTGCGGACAAACCCCGATGTTGGCAAGATATACGTGCTGATCAAGGCGAAGGACAGCGATGCAGCACTCAAAAGATTGCAAAACGAGGTACTATACTACATGGCAATCATCTTTTCACTTCGGAGAAATATTTGTTAGTACTCTCTATTCATCTGATTGGCAGTACTTTTGTCATTGCGTGATGTGCAGGTTGTGGATACAGAATTGTTCAGATGTTTGCATGAAATCCATGGCAAGGACTACCACAGCTTGGTGGCAAGAAAGCTGGTTCCTGTGGTTGGAGATGTCAGAGAAGCCAACGTTGGCATCGCCCCAGAGCTAGCTGGTGTGATCGCTGAAGAGGTTGACATCATCGTTAACTCAGCGGCAAACACCACTTTCGATGAGAGGTTCGTCATAAGCTCTGTAATCTTTACTACAGTATTGATCCAAAGATGAGTTCTTGGATCACTCCTTGTATAAACATATGAATTATCATTGTTGTAATTGCTTCAATTGCAGGTATGATGTTGCGATGGACATCAACACCATAGGGCCATTCAGGATAATGAGCTTCGCGCAGCGGTTTCGAAGGCTGAAGCTGTTCTTGCAAGTGTCAACAGGTCAGGATGCGAAATGAAAATTTCTTGTGCTGAAAATCTTGCACTGATATTACCACCAAAAAAAGCTTCGATATATCTCTCTCCTGAGGGTTTTGCATTTCATGTTTGCCAATCAGCATATGTGAACGGACAGAGGCAAGGGGTGGTGCTGGAGAAGCCGTTTCGGCTGGGTGACACCATAGCCAAGGAGCTGGGGTCGTCTTCAGATTCTGAAGAACACAAGAACACCATGCTTGACATCGAGGCAGAGATCAAGCTAGCTTTTGACCACAGGAGACACTCTGATGATTCAGCTTCTTTCTCTGAAGAAATGAAAGATTTAGGATTAGAGAGGTACACATAATGCCAGAAATGTTATGATCAGTGCAGATTATGCAATTCCACAGATGAAGTAGCATTAGCTAATTACATAATTTGGATGTGATTTGCAGGGCAAAACTCCATGGGTGGCAAGATACATATGTGTTCACCAAGGCCATGGGAGAGATGGTGATCAACAGCATGAGAGGAGACATACCGGTGGTCACCATCAGGCCTAGCGTCATCGAGAGCACCTGGAGAGACCCCTTCCCTGGTTGGATGGAAGGCAACAGGTACAGATAGTGCTATCACCAAATTCTCCAAAGTTCATGAACTTCAATTAGTAGCTTCGTTTTGTGATAATTAGTTTCATTTTTGTGATGTCTTGACATTAATTTTGCAAATTAAGTAATGGCAAATTAATTGAGCTTGATCAGGATGATGGATCCTGTTGTGCTGTACTACGGCAAAGGCCAGTTGAGTGGGTTCCTCGCTGACCCGGAGGGTGTTCTTGACGTGGTAATAATTAAGCAGATGCTTAATTTAACTAATCGATCTCTGATAAGTACATAGTGCATGTTCGCTGATCGCAATTAGTGGTTAATTAATTGACGATGGCGTTTGCTAATCGTAATGATTAAGGTTCCGGCGGACATGGTGGTGAACGCGACGCTTGCGTCGATGGCGATGCACGGGCGGGCGGCGGCGGAGGGGATGCACGTGTACCACGTGGCGTCGTCGACGGTGAACCCGCTGGTGTTTGGCGACCTGAGCCGGTTCCTCTTCCAGCACTTCACGAGGGCGCCGTACAGCGACGCGGCGGGGAGGCCCATCCACGTGCCGCCGATGAGGTTGTTTGGCAGCATGGAGCAGTTCGCCAGCTACGTCGAGACGGACGCGCTGCTGCGGAGCACCCGGCTGGCCCCCGGCGCCATGGCCGGCGCGGGGGACGAGAGGCTGTCGCAGCGTGTGCGCGAGCTCTGCGCCAAGTCCGTCGAGCAGACCATCCACCTCGGCAGCATCTACCAGCCCTACACCTTCTACAGCGGCAGGTGAGCTCCTTCTCTCGCCGCCTCTCTGGGCGTGCATGCATGAAACCATAGGCAAGGGTGCTCACCTGCTCTATCGCCACCAATGGCGGCGGCTGCAATGCAGGTTCGACAATGGCAACACGGAGGCGCTGGTCGCGGAGATGTCGGAGGAGGAGAAGACGCAGTTCCATTTCGACGTGAGGAGCATCAACTGGACGGACTACATCACCAACGTGCACATCCCGGGGCTCAGGAAGCACGTCATGAAGGGGAGGGGCGTCGCCGCCGCCGCCGCCGCCGCGTCGTCGTCGTCGTCAAATGCCTCGCTGTTCGCCGGCGCCCCCATGTGAATGGCCGGCCCGGCGCCGGAGAGGAAGAGGACGCATGCGCCGCTGCGTGTACACTAGGCTAGATTGTTGTTATGCCATAGCCGATCTTGGTGCAGCTCCATTCCTACATCGTGAATTTATTGGTTCGTAGTAGTATAGTATACTTACGGTTGATGTGGGTGTAACACGCTTGTTCCGCTTCTTAGATATGCTATTTCTATCATAGTCATCGTGTAATTGAGAGCAAAAATTGGAAATCAATTTAACATACTTTACAAAAGATGCACATAATTTAGAAGAGCATAATTTAGCAAACAGAACATTGGTTGGTTAGTTTTTTTTCTTTCATATAGCTGTCTTGATCTTGACAGTAGAGTAGACGAACCAGATGATACATATACGAAGGACATCCAACTGGGAAAAAGGAACCATGTGCACTGTAGCAGATCAGGATAATAACCCCCAAATTCGGAATGCTACTCCACTGAAAGGAAGATTAGGTGTCTTTGACATCGATGATACAAATTACAATCTCTATCGATACAAGCTTACACTACAAAATACAAATAAAAGTTCAGTCTTTTGCCAGTAGATTTCCTCTGTAAAATGCCTAAAAGGGAGGGGTGAGGATGTGTGGGCCTTCTATCACCTGAAAAACCCAGGCATGGCTGCACGAGGCATCGCACTTGTTTTGTTTCAGAATAGCAGCATGTCTTGCATTTGACCAATGAAGGGTCAAATTCTACGAAAGGAATGGTGTTCCCTTATTATTGTTGGTTGGCCCGTGCGCAGTTTTCAGAGTCCAGCAAAGTATCACTGACAAATTGTAGTACCATTAAATCAAAGGAAATAATCAGGTGTCCTCCGTGTCACATCAGGCTCACCTCTCCTAGGAGCTGGCTCAAACTGCAACAATGGGAAACCAACATGAGTAACCAACTACAAGATATGCAATTGAGCTAATTATCAGAATTCAGAATAGTTCTTGTAAATGAATTGAGCAAAGCAAAGAGCCATATCAACACTCCATTTCAAATTTTGAACACCTTACAGTTAAGCCATTAGACCAGCACGTATTACATGAATAACAGGATGAACCCAAAATGAACCAAGGAAGCCAGAAAGTAGTTGCAAAGAAGAAAGGAAATGGTGATCACCTGAATAAATGTATGGCTGTTGCAGTCATCAACTTCCAAAATGGATGCCATATTCCCACATCGGTAACAATAATTTGGTGCACTGAATATAGTAACAACTTTTTGTTCCTGTATGTGCATAGTGAATAATTATGATATATTACTTGCACAGCGCACCTGATAAAGTATCCAAAGGTTCAGGAAGCTTACATGAGCCCAATTATATCCTTCCATAACTAGTTGATGAGCCCGAGCTACAAGTTTGAGATTGTTGGTGTGATTGAATTGCTCGGATATATCCTGGAAAACAAAAGAAAAAATGAATAAACTCTAAGTAAAAGTCTGCAACTAAAAAAGGGCAACACAGTGTAGTACCTGGCCAAAAGTGTAGCCAGCACCACGAGGAGATATGCCCCAACCACAGCGATCATCTGGATCAGACCATAGAAGATCACACATTGGTCCCTCGTGTGGAACCTCTTGGACACGATCTAAGCTACGCACACTATCAAGGTTCTCAATTGATGGAGATAAACCACCATGCAGGCAGAAAATTTCAGATTCCACCTTCAAGAACATAAAGGAAATATCAACATGGTACATGGATGCATAATGCTAAAAATATGTGTCTAATGAGAGGATGGAACGCAGTTATTTTATGGTACAGTTAACAACTTTGCAGTAAAAAAGGAATTATGTACTACATAAATGTTTATCGATGACCACTTTATATGATTCAAATAATGCATCCATACAATTGAAAATCCAAAGATCTATCAGAAAGAACAGCACAGTTAGCAACTTGGTATGATGTCACACAACTCCCAAATGGTCAAGGAATTTCAATTATGGAGCTGTAAATACATAATGTATGATATGTTGCATTATTTCACAATGTAAAGACATTAGTTATGCCTCATTGATAAGTTCCCAGCTATCAGGTCTGCAGGGAGCGATATACAATCAGTAGTTATCATACAAGTGAAAAACAAACTAGGCTTCCATATTGAAACAGTGCACCATGCAATGAATGCAAAAAAGAAAAAGAGATACTTAGAAATGACAGGACAAACCAAAAATTAAATAAAAAAGGAGGTCACAGTTTCAGGGTACATACCAGTGCTGTCAATGGAAAATAATCAAAAAGATCTGTGAATATCTTCCATACATTTGCATTGCCATACCTGGTTTGAAAGAAGAGTAAATGACATAAATAAAAATATATAACTCCATTTCACACATCTAGTAGCAAATCATTGTTGCAAATTTCACTTCCATAAACTAACAAATGACTTCATTATTTTGTTTGAAGCATAGCAACTCCTACGCATAGCATACAGCTAGATTCACAAGGTAAAGAACTCTAATATACAATCAATACAAAGCCTATCTACCACTGCAGAGACAGAAAAAAGCACATGACGCCAAATAGATTCCACATATACCAACACTTTGCATGGCTATCTATTATACTGAGACAAGGGAAATAAGTCCCACATAACTCTAGGATCAAATAAAACAAGCATAGAGTTTCTGCTATGCCAGAAATGATATAGAACATTCTGAACAGGCTACTAGGCTTGATCTGGAATAGGATTAAGATTAATTTTCATGAAGCACCTAAACAAACTCACTTTCGTAAACATTCGTCGTAGAATCCATAAACCTGTGTGATCTGCAATCATCATAAAACAATATTTTCAGTTTAACATAGACATAACTAGTTCACCATTATGACAGACAGACCATAATAAAACAAATAGTGCTAAACAGGAACCAGAAGAATTCAAAATCAGATAATTTGTTCAGATTTTTAATCAACTGAGACAATGCTGGCCAATTTCAGGCATAGGCATTGAGAAAACAATATTAAAATAGCACCTGCCGGCTCTCGTGGTTTCCGCGAAGGATTGTAATCCGATGTGGATGGCGCACCTTCAGAGCTACCAAAAGCTGGATAAGGAATACCATTCAGTAATGCTTACACATAACATGATCTCAAACATAAAACAATTGAAATATTTGAAAGAATTCCAGTGATCAAATTTTGTTGCTGGTCAATAAGAACAAACAAATCTGGTATGTGTAACTTGACAGCTTTTGTAAAACTGTATATAAAAACTCATCAAAGAAAACAAGAAGGTTAGCTCTTACAGTAACAGTCTCGACAGAGTAATAGCCACGATCCACATAATCCCCCATAAATAAATAATTAGTATCTGGGCACTGGAACAACAGAGAACAAATCTATTAACTATCTTTGAGAATGGAACATTGAATGGATGGTTTTAAAGTATGGTAGAAAAACAAAAAAGAAATGAATGCAAATAGTACCTTCCCACCAATCCGAAAAAGTTCTACAAGATCATGGAATTGTCCATGAATATCACCGCAAATTGTTACTGGGCTTTTTACAGGCTGCATAACAAAAAAATGCAAAACCTTAAAACCAGTGCCTGTCAGCCTTTGTACCTTACCATGGAAGAGAGCATGAAAATATTTTGAGAACACCTTAACAGAGTTGTATCAGCACGTACTATGAGCTAGTTCCATTCAATGATGTAAAAGAGGAGGTAAAGATTAAGGTGATGAAATTGAATGGAAGGAGGAAGACCTTGAATTCCTGTCTTTATTTTAGTTATCAGCATTGGCAGACCTATTGTTGGATTGAAAAGTACCGAAATGTATGACTAAAACATATAAAGGTACCAACTATCTGGAGTAACACTGCGAAGTATTGTTTCTCAAGTGCGATGCCAAAACTGTAGTCCATAAAAGTTCAAACAACTGTTAAAGTAAAAATAAGGAAAATCTGCCACGCCTATACTAAAAGGCACCCAGCATAACAGTGAGAAGATAACTTTTTTATTAAAAAAACTACAGCGAGAAGAGAACTGATAGTATGTGATACCTGAACATTGCTTTCCTCCATCAATATCTCCTTGGCCTTCTCGCACAGTGCTTTAACCTGCAATTGCGGGGCCATTAGAACACACATAGATTCCCGGAATATAAGAACATCAGTTGTGTAGACATTTATGCCCATCAAATGTACCTATATTTGTTCAACCTACCATGCATATCGACGCATATGTATATATCCTATCCTACGGGTGATAAACATGTGAACCCAATTTGCGATCAAAACAAAAGGTAGTTGTGACGACATGTGCTTGTAAATTTCCATTATTTTATACCACTTTCCGAGACTATCTCTAGGGATCTATTACCATCAGGTAAATCTGGATCATGACATCGGAATGTTCCAACTTCCACAAGTCGCCCTCGCAATTACTCATATCATCTCTCGAAACCGCCAAATCACCAAGCACAACAAAAGGTGGGCGTCAATCGCTCGCGAATCACCGGATCACACACCAAATCCAAATCCTCACCCAACCCCACCCCCCACCCCCCCACCCCAAAAAAAAACCCTAGATACGTCCCCTCACAACAGATCAAAGCCTCCACCATATTCCCCAGATCAGGCGCCGCCGCGCCGCGGAGCCGGCGCGGGCCAAACAAGAGGCCGAAACGGAAAAACTGGAGCACCATTAGGGGGATCTCACCTCCTGCTCGGCGAGCGGGCGGCACTGCATCAGCTGCTCGATCTGCGTGTCCAGTCCCCCGCCTCCGTCCACGCTCATGGGCTCCATCGCCCCCCCCCCCCCCGCACTCGCGGCCACGCGCTCCTCCGCCTGAGCGCACCACCAGCTCGAGCTCGTCGCCGGCGGCGAGATGGGGGGAGAGCGAGCGCTCGGGCCGAGGCGGATTGGGAGAGAGCGGGGTGGGAGTGTGAGACTGGGAGCGCCGCGAGAGAAACTGGACAAGGGAGGAGGGGAGGGGAGTACTGGACGGGAAGGAAGCCTCCCTGACACGTGAGCCACCACGTCCCCCCGGTGGGGCCCGCACGCTGCCCGCGCGCGCGTGGGAGGCAGCGTGTGGCTGGGGGACGGACTGCGCTGTCCGTCGCTAACAGGTTGGCCGGCGGGTGAGCCCGGCATGTCAGTGGCTTGCGTTTTGGGGGGGACAACGCGTACTGTAGATGAAGCCCACGGATTGTTCCAGCGGTTGAGTTTGCAATTGCTATTTTTATGGTTATTGTATATTTTAAAAAGATAAGGTAAGAAACTTTTATATAGAAACATTTTATAAAAAATATATTATTTAACAATTTAAGAAATATACACGTAAAACTCGAGAAACAATCTATCATCATCAAAACAAAGTCATAACAATCAAAGAACGTACCGTTTGATAAGTTGATGGCTAAATATGAACAAACGGATTGGAGAGAAAGCGAAGACAGCCTACCAAAAGTACGAATGGGCTATGGCATGCTCCATATGAGTGGTGAAGTTTTCGAAGAGAATCACTATTTTTTTAATCAAAAGAGTGCGGTTGAGCCTTTATTTCTAACAATTTCGTAACATGTGTACGCTCATCTCTATAAACATACGAACATTTTATGTTTATGATAGAAAACTATACTAATATATTTTAATATTAATAAAGTCATCATATATACCTATCTATCAACAGTTATGTCTCATGTCACTAAAATAATTAACCATAAATTCAAGCGTATATGTCAAGTTTAGAATTTTGAATATGGTTGGACAAGTTTCACCTTTCAGTATACAACTCTAGACAATTTTTTAAAATTTTAAATGTTTTTTAAACATTATATCTAATATGAGAAGATTTATTTGCAATAATTTATTATCACACCATGTTCATTCTTTTGGCCATGGTAAAGAACACAAAGAATCTTCCTGTCCTTTGTCGCACTATTCATCGCTCCTTATGATTCAATGTAGTAGTCATTGGTATCTTAGAGGTTGTTTGGATGTTTGTCTAAAGATGCCTAAGCTTGCCAAACATTTGTGGCCAAGTTGCCAAATTGTGATCAAGAAAATTAAAGCCACACCTTAGCCTTATTGCCACAAACTATTGTGGCTATGAAATGTGTAACAAGGTTAAAGAAAAGTTTGGCATGACTAATGGCAAGAACCAGATATTACTAACTTGGTCACATCTACTTGTTAGACTTGTGGCAAAAAGAGGCAAACTTTGGCTATCAACCAAACACCCCTTAGTCTTTATAGATTATGACACCTAAGATTTATTTTTTCTTATTTAACTCAACTACATATAACATGTACTTATATCCATTATGTATGCCAATGATAGGCAATATAAAGTTAAAACAGCATTCTCCTAGAGATTTTAGCTAGATTTCAAAAATTATACATAATATAAACTAAAAATACATATTTATCAAGTGCTAATCTTTGGCGGTGAATGACAGGTGATATTGTTTTAGGACTATGTCTCCTCTCTTGTTCAGATTTTGTCATGTTGTAATCTATGTCTTTAATTCAACTTCCTATCTAGATTTATCAACCTTTAATATAGGGTTTCAAAGTAATTAATAATAAATACTATGTTGCAGGAAAGAGGACTACATGTCATTTTGGTTCAATGCTCTACCAAAATGTTAGTAGTGCTAAAAACTAGTAAGGTGGAGTTGTATTGGCCATGTTCGGTTTGATGCCAATTAGGAGCCAAACTCTTAGCAGAATCTGAAAAGATTTAGATTGGTACCAAATTAGACGTTAACAATATTTCACTACAAACTATCATAGGTGTATAGTTTTACCCATCAAGATACATACTAATATTATGCATGTGCTTTCAATAATAATTTAGTGGACCAAATATTTCTCATTGGTCTTTGTCTTTTTTTTATAGTGTGTCACGGGAAGCATTCATGCGTGAGTTTGATGTGTGTTAGTGGTGTATGTGTGCTCATGTGTATCTTCTGTATAATGAAAAAAATGTTGATAGGCAACACTGATTTGTTGTCTAGTCTATAATTTTTTTTAGGCTTCAGTCTACCTTGGCTAGCAAACTAGAGTGGATTGTTCGTATATTTCCAAGAGGCCAAGAGTCCATGAATCTTCATAACCTTTGACAACTTGAGCTGTACTAAACTAAACATGCAAGATTTGAAGCCAAGCACCCAACCTCCATAGGAGAGATGAGCATCTCCACATCTGCGACCTCTCCATTGCAGCTGGTGGTGGTGGTTTGAAACCAAGGTGACCTCCTTGTGTAGTAAGGAGGGAGGGAGACTCTTCCTCCTAACTCCTAGGCCGAATATTGGAGATTCTTATCTACTCAGCTCGATCCAGCAATGGATGCGTCTGTTAGAGGAGTGCCACCATGGCCTGCGTCCACGTGCCACTGGTAAGTTCTAACACCATCCTCTTTGCCCTAAAACGCCACTTGGTTTTTGAGCGGCAAGACACATAAATTTAGCTTGGGTAGTATTCTTGGCCCAAAGAAACACCTTTAGCTACAAAACTCCTAAATCTAAGAGTTTTCTTATTCATACCCAGATATCTTTTTAATGGGTTTTTGCTATGGAGCATGGAAGAGGCCTCGATCTGCATCCTTAGTACTTGGTTCTAGGGCCTTTAGATTTGAATCATATATGAGTGCATGGTAGTTGTTATTGGTGAAGTATCTATCCACTTCACAGAGTCGCACAAAGAAGGTGATGGCTTGGGTACATTCACATATGATGACTAATTACCATTTGTGGACAAAATAGTAAAACATTTAAACATTTTCTACTAGCTCCACCGGCTTATTTGACTTCCCTTTCTTCTCTTTGGGCTTCGGTTTTTCTAGGGATCATGTGTAACTCATGCACATCCAATATCTTTACCTATATGCGTGATTGTATTCACTAATTACAAACTTGCCCTTATCTCCACACCAACACATGGCCCGAAGAACGTGAATCGGGGGTCATTGGCGAGGGTAAAACCTAGCGCATCCATTTTGAACAAACAAACTACGAAGTATTTGGCATGCATAATATCAATGTCAAAACATAAGTACCATGGAAAATTAAAAAAAAACAATCCTTCAACTCAAACCAACAATGTTTTGCCTACTTTAAAATAACCCTAAATTAATAACTCTATGAACACAGTCATTAGCTTAAACCCTAACCCTATACACATGCAAAATCCCTAGCCCTACTATTAACTATATATGAAAACGATTACCACACTAAATTGGCTTTATATTTATGGATATAACATGACAATTGAACTATTTATCTTTATCTACCACTATTTACTTTGATCCACCCCAAATTATTTCAATTTACTTCAAATATATTTACATTTTGAAAAAATACAAGCTCTAAACTATAACAACATGAACAATTCCACCACCAAAATATTATAAATGGTTAGAGATTTACCTAGCAAGATGGCACCTAGTGATTTTCAATCAAAGATGCACCACTATTTTCACTTTGAATGTGTAACTAATGTTTTTTTTTGATATTTTGGATAGCAAAGGAAAAGGCTAATTTCAGGTGTTAGATTTAAATGAAGTTTAAGCTAGGACACAAAACGAAGGGGTATATATAACTAGAGGCGCCAAGTGTGGTGCCATGGAGGATCTTATCTATTCACGTTGACTCGATACGAAGAGCTGTGATAACCCTACCATGACACGTACATTGGTGTGCTAGAACAATTTGGCCATGCCATCATGCATTTTTTAGGCTGGCGTGGGCAAATAGTGCATTTTTTTAAAAAAGTTTTGAGACGGTATGTTTTTAAAACATTTATTAAAAATGATTAAATAATAAAATATATTTAATTGGATGTAAGAAGGGATAAAGGGAAGTATAACTCGAGTTAGAAACAACACCAGGAAGGAAGACAGGACGCACGCACCTGTAAGGCTTTTGGCAATCGATTTGAAATCAAGCGCAGCCCAGTGAGAGGAGTTGCGAGTTGCGAGCTCTTCCGAGAATCCCAGAGTCCCCACGCCCCGCCGTCCCCGTGCGCGTCGGCGCCGCCACCGCTCCCCAACAGCCCGCACGTGTCCACAGCAGCCCTGCTCCCCCAGCCCGCGCTCGCCGCCGCCGCCGCCCCCACCCCCACCTCTATTGCTGCATAGATCCAAAAGTGCTACTCGACCGCTGCTGCCTCCCCTCGACGGGCCGGCCACACTGGAGACAGGACGGCAGACGAGAGGGCGACGTCACCGCGGAGAGCTCCGTGATGCTGGAGGATGGCGAGAGGTATGTCGGCTCCAGATCTTTGTCCTCCCTCACTGGCAGCTCTCCACTTCTTTCTTTTGTTCAATTTGTGACCGACTTCCATTCCAATCTTTTGATCATTTTTCGGAAACTTCAATTTTGCATCTATGCAGTTCCTAGATACCTCGTAGCTGGTCACGTGAAAACACCATATTGGTTTTGAAACCAAGGTGACCTCCTCCTGTAGCGAGGAGGGAGGGAGGCTCTTCCTCTCGGCTCCTGGGGCCGAATCGTGGGGATTCTTGCCTGCTCGGCTCAATCCGGCAATGGACTTGGCTGCCGGAGGAGCCCCGCCGCGGCCTTCGGCCGGAATCCGCGTCCGCGTGCCACTGGTGAGTTCCAATCCCCATCCTCTCTGGCCCTAGAGCGCCACTTGTTGTTTGAACGGCAGGACACGTAAATTTAGCTCAGGGTTAGTGTTCTTGGCCCAAAGGCGTCACCTTTGGCTGCGAACTCCTAAATCTAAGGGTTTTCCGGTTCATACCCAGGTGTCTTCTTAATGGGTTTTTGCTATGGAGTATGGAAGAGGCCTCGATCTGCGTCCTTAGTACCAGTGGCGTATCTAGGATTTGGGGTATGGGTGGTCCGACTTATAAATGTTTTTTTAAACACCGCAAATGCAACAATGACAATATATACAACACAAGTATAGGTAATAGAATTGACTGAAAGTACGTCATGATATATTAGCAAGGTATCTTACAAACGTCTAAAAATCAGCAATTAAGTAAGAAATTTGACTTAAAGAAGCTTATTCGGCTACAAAAGTTTGAAGAAGGTTACTATATACTACTTCTTGTCGGGTCTACACTTTTTAATGTCCATGAAAGTGTCCATTATATCTTCTTAATTCACTTTGAAGAAAATATCCCGCTCAATGAATGTGACTAGACAACCATCCAAAAGGCCATCACCCATCTTATTTCTCAACTTATTCTTGATGAAATTCATAGCAGAAAATGCTCTTTCAACACTTTCTGTCGCCACCAGTAGAATCAATACCAATTTAAGAAGCAAGTAGACCAAATCACGAACATTATGCCTCTTTGCGGTGAGACATCTTCCTTAACATCTTGTTCTTGAGTGTGCTCTTCTGCCACAACTGGCGAATGAGGCAATTGAGAAACAATCTTCTTCGCTGCATGTTTCCAAAAAAGTGATGCAATATTTCCTTCTTTCTTCATGTTCCAACAATCTGCAATATACTAGTACAATCTGAGGATGAGATGGGTGAAAACTGAAAAATAAAAAGAAGACTAGAAGACCAAGACCTAATCAAATCACCTGTCCTTGCCTTGTTTGCGGCCCTTGCTTTGCTTTGCTTGCTGTCTGCAGATCGCAGGGCGCAGTCCACCGTCGCCTTGTGCGTAGCATGCCAAAGCACCTGTGCTGATGCCACCCTTGCCATCTGGTGGAGCCGTAGCCATGGCTGCTGCCATGCGCTGGTGTTGCCCTTGGCCCCTTGCTCTCCGGCAGAACCACCGCCGCATGCTGCCCCTGCTAACTTGTCATCCACCATGGCGTGGCACCAATCAGCTCGTCACCACCACCGTATTCGTGGGAGGACCAGCCTTAGTCGTGACCATGAGGAGCCGATCAGCTGAGGAGCCCTAACCCTCGTCCCTCGATCGCGTGAGGCAGGTAGGCGACAAGGAGCAGAAACTATGACGACGCTTCACTTTCATGGCTTGGGGGATTTTTTCTTCTTTTTTTAACTATACATGGCTACCTGGGCCTTGGGCTGACATAATTTTGGGTGAGCCGCAGACCACCCAGACCACCCTATAGATCTGCTGCTGGTTAGTACTTGGTTCTAGGGTCTTTAGGTTTGAATTATCTATGAGTGCATGGTAGTTCTCGGTGAAGTATCTACCAGGTTGTTTCTTATCGTCACAGTAAGTAATCTTCAAGGTACTGTGTAGAATTGTAGATGCCACTTCATGAGTTTTTTGTTGGTCAAAACGCTGTTACATGGACATATTGTAAGAGTATGGATGGGATCACAATTTGCTCACCCCCTCTTTTGCCCCCATTTCAAAGCTAGCATATAATAAGTATCATCATTTCACACATTTTTAGGTATAAATTATGGAGGAAGTATCACTAGCAAATCATCTTATCTGTAGGTCCATGTGTCACACATGGGCCGCACAAGTGGTTGATCTATTGCTAGACATTTTGTACATTGTATGTAAATTTGTAAGGTTATACTTACTAGTTATAATGACCAGCCAATCATATGAATCACGAGCATGATGGGCACTTTCTTATACTCTAGCATATCTAGTAACTCTAGTATTATGACGATAGTATGAAAGTATCATTTGTAATAGTTGAACCAGGGAATGATCATGTAAACATAATGTCCAGACTAGGTAGGACAGGCTGGCTCTCTTACACTGTTACATGTTTGATAATGCCAGATGTTTGTAATGTTTGATGGGTGGAATATCAATTTTAGGAACCTTTAGACTGATACATTTAATTTGTTTCTCTCTGTCTCTGTCTTACAAACATTTGACAGAGAAGCACAAAGCATACATGCATTAAATGGTAATAATACAAAGGATATTGTCGAACTAATTACTACCAAAGAAGGCTGGTGTGTGCAATAAGAAGTAAAATTCAGTACAATAAAAGCATAGTCCTTTGACCTTTGGTCTAAGAAAAAATCAGTACAAGTGTTTCGCGTATCAGTAAATGAAATGCCTAATTCAAGACTTGCCCCCTTCTTTCCCTTAAAAGAAAACCCCTATGAGACTAAACCATGTGCGTGCTGAACAGGGACACAGGGTTTATCAGATTGTTATAAAATCCTTTTTTCCTTCTGCTTTTATTTGAGGCTTTTTTCTAGAGTTCCTTGGCTTTTTTTTTCGTGTCGAGAGAGAGAGAGAGATTGCTGGTGAGCTCCACTCCTAGATCTAGCCTCAACCCTCAACCACTGTTTTGTTTTCTCGATGTCACATTATTGGGATTAGACTTGGGGGTTATTTCGTTATTGGTCTGAAGTTGGTATTTTTGGTTCAGTGGTGTGTTTCTCCACTGAATCTAGGATTGTTTCTACTAGAAGTTTTTTTTTCTAATTTTCTTGATGATTTGAGTTCGGATCTAGATCTATAGGCCTGTAGGGTTTTAGCTTTTTAAGAACTTAAAATTACTTTCTTTAGTTTTGGTTTAAGTTAAACATGAAGATGATTGGTATCCTAAACTGTCCTTTCTTGTGGAATCATTTGTTGGGCTTTTCATCTCCACTTTGGTCAATCATATAGATGTCGTCTAGGTGTTCTTCCTTGGTTAGAAACAAAGCCTTTTTACAAGAACGATATTACATGCAAATTTCATTTGGGCACGACAAATTTAGAGAATTTTATCTCTCCTCTGCGTGATAAAGTAATATATTTGAAACCATTTAATGCATTTATATATGCGGCCAGAGCAGCTTAGCAAATAGCAATGCATGATGCATCTATAATTTTTAAATTGATATCACAGGCCAAGCCTACCAAGGTGAGTCTACTTCTAGGCCTTAGTCTACAAGTAGCTGCAAGTGCTCCCAAGTTATGTCACACTTAAAAATGGTTTACACAAGGAGTTTAAACCAACGCTTGCACCTAAATCTCTAGTCCTTGTATCCATAAGTTAGCAAATAACATTCTCCAGTTTGTTCAGCTGAGTGATATGTTCCCTCTATTCCTATACAGTATAAAGAAAGTAGTAAATAGTGATGAGGATGAGCCTGCCATCCCACCATCACCTCCAGAGTTGGTGGGATCTTATACTTTGTTTCAAGTTTAGAAACTTTTTATATATTTTTGTGAAATCTATTGCTAACGCATGGGTACTTTGCTGGTCATATGAGAAAGATAAACATCATTCAATGCAATTGTCACAATATTTTGCTAGTAGCTGAACAGGAAGATATGTTTGTGTCTTTGATAATCATTTCCATGTTAAAAGGATAGCTGCTACTTGTGGTTTTGTTTCAAACTTGTGTTGTTCCACATTCAGGTTAATATAAGCATATCCTAACCTCGGTTATCAATGCATTTGCAGGTAGAATCTGTGTCTTGTTACTGCAGGGTAGATGGAGGTCTTAAAACTGTTGTGAGTGCTAGAAAGTTTGTCCCTGGTGCAAAGCTGTGCATGCAACCTGACATCAAACCAAATAAGCGCAAGTCTAGGAGCTCACGCAGAGAGAGGTGCCGAACTCAGGCACCACTTCTACCTGGCCTTCCTGACGACCTAGCTATTAACTGTCTCATGCGGGTTCCTCGAGTTGAACACCCAAATCTTCGTTTAGTCTGTAAACGGTGGAACCGACTTTTATCTGGGAACTATTATTACTCTTTGCGTAAGAAACTTGGCATGGCAGAAGAATGGGTTTTTGTCTTCAAAAGAGACCGCGATCGGAAGATTTCTTGGCATGCATTTGACCCAGTTCATCAGGTGTGGAAGTCACTCCCTCCAGTTCCACCTGAGTATTCGGAGGCTGTGGGCTTTGGTTGTGCTGTTCTCAGTGGCTGCTATCTGTACCTGTTTGGCGGCAAAGATCCAGTCCGAGGGTCTATGAGGCGTGTTGTATTTTTCAATGCTCGGATAAACAAATGGCTCCGAGCCCCAGATATGCTAGAAAAACGTCACTGCTTTGGTTCCTGTGTCATAAACAACCGCCTCTATGTCGCTGGTGGGGAGTGTGAAGGGATACAAAGAACTCTTAGATCTGCTGAATTTTACGACCCAAACAGGAATAGATGGTCAAAAATTAGTGAAATGAGCACGGGAATGGTACCTTTTATTGGAGTTGTATATGATGGCAAATGGTTCCTGAAAGGGCTTGATTCTCATCATCAGGTTGTGAGTGAGGTCTATATGCCAACATCCAACGTGTGGTCAATCACTGCTGATGAAATGGTTGCGGGCTGGCGGAATCCAAGCATTTCATTCAATGGACGTCTTTATTCAGTGGATTGCCTGGATGGATGCAAGCTTAGAGTCTATGATGGAGACACGCGATCGTGGACCAGATTCATTGACAGCAGGCGCCATCTGGGCAGCTCACGAGCTTTTGAAGCTGCAGCTTTGGTCTCACTAAATGGAAAGATCTGCATCATCCGCAACAATACAAGCATCACTCTTGTTGATGTCTCAAACACACCAACAGTTATAGAGATTAACAGTGCCCACATGTGGGATATTTTTGCTCGGAAGGGCCAGCACAGGTCTTTCATAGCAAACTTGTGGTTAACCATTTCAGGTCGTCATTTCAAGACTCACATTATCCATTGCCAAGTGCTCCAAGTTTGAGCATGGCTGCACGTGACGTGGGACTGGGAGCATACTCAAATTTTGATAGGACCCATCAATCAGAAGCTGAAATGGTGGCCAGAACTCCAGCAAAGAGATGGTCTGTTGCCTAAATGAACATCTACTGATCTTGTTCCTACGCATTCTCTCTAGTCCAGAAAAGTCACATGCTGGTTGCTGGATGGAAGAGAGGAAGCGGGAGCTTCGGTTGTCTATGAAATGAAGGTGAAATTTTGGAGGGTGGCAGAAAGGGAAGTATTCCATAGCATCGTGGTTTGTCCAGTGGTATTCATGATTTCAGTGTGCTGATGTTTGCTGATCTGGGTGAGCTGATACTGCTGATGATACGGTAGAAATGGTTGCATTGACGGCTGTGATTGTTATATTCGGATAAGAAGGTGGTCCACCTTCATCCTGATCACCATGTCTAGCTTTCTTTCGGCTTATTTGGCATGCCAAGCTATGTTGTATGATTGTATCAGCCAACTAGAGTAACAAACGAATAAATGTTTTGTTTAGTTCATGTTTTGAAATCCTCTCCTAGTTGTTATTGTAGAAGAGGAAGTTTTGGAATCTGATTGGTGGATTTATGGATGTTGTGTCTGAAAAGGATTACCAAGGCATTTATGAAATATTCCCATTGAACTCTGCTGTGGGCGAATCTCTGCATTTTTTTCTTTTTGGTTCAGACGCATTGTGATACACTGGTGCTGAATCAGTTCAGGTTTCATGTACTGGCTGACAAATGCAGGAAAGCTACAGAGAATTGCTGATAAACATCAGTCCATGAAGGATACACAGAATATTATCACATCCAGCACATGACAAATTATGGAGAAATCGATTGGCCGTTTGAGGATCATTTTCAGGAGTTGATGTCAACGATGATATTTTCATGGTAATGCTGATCCTCTGCTCGGATGCAAATCAAAGCCAGGGAAAAAACGGTAGAAGTCAGTGGCTGCTAACCCAGAATGTAAAACTCTCAAGAACGTACTGTGGGCGGCTAGTAAGGGTCAGCAGGTTAGAACACTGACCCTATCTGGTTAGAGAGACCTTTGGATTCATCTGAGAAAGAAGAAAACTTGGATGCTTGTCATTGCCAACTTGCTCCATGTGTTTGACAACTTAGCATTAGTTTTTTTAACCTACTCGATTTTTTTCTGCCGGAAGAACGTTGATTTTTGGCTGGTGATCTTTGTGATCTCCTGATAAAAATCTCTGCATGATTTCTGCAAAATCACATGCCTGATGCTTAGCATCTGCGTTAGGTGTTTAGGTAGGCTGTTTTTGCAGTAATGAAATAGCTTTAGCTACCTTGTTTCGCCAGGTACTAGCTACTACTCCAGTAGTATTAAGCTCAGGGAATATTATATTACATCACATATAAAAGCTACCGGGAGAGAAGAGCAATGCATACCTCTTAGGCTATGACCTGCTAAACTTTCGCCGGTTTGATTAGCTTTACCAAGACCTGACAAAAGCACGCTTTGCCGAAAAGATTACGATAAATCAATCGGTGCGTTTAGAATTCAAGGTAGGCTGCTTCGTTCCTGCTTTCTGGGATGACCAAACCCTCCATGACTTTGAGAGATTTGCCCAAATTTGACCTTTTGACAAAAGGAGGTTCTTGAATTCACATTATTTCTTTTGACTCACCAACAGTTAGAGCAGCATCTGTGTTGCTTGAAACAACCAGAGGCGCAAGATGATATGAACCGAGCAATAGCATGCGACTTTTGATTAGCTGAGAGCCTGAGATGTAGCTAGGGTTCATAACATTGGTGGTGACACACCTGGCCATTTTCTTTTCATGTTCCAAGTAAGAATGCATGAGTTGGCCTGACAGTTCAAACAGCTTGCTTCATTCGACTCGCAAGGTGTTGCTTGCTTGTAATGCTCACATGCTTATATATATATGAATTAACAATCGTACAAGTGATATATATAACGAACAAAGAAATTTATAAAACCTGTAGTCCTTTTCCCCCAAAACGCGATAGGGTTAGTGTGGTTTATTGCTGAAACCAACCATACAAATGGTATATATGACCAAAGTACTCACCTTTATTAAATTTTTGGCAATGTCTAAATTTTAGTTTGCCAAAACAGTACTCCCTCCCATTTTTGTTGTTTGACGATGGTTCATATATTTGCACATGGAGGGAGTAGTATTTTGGTAAGATTAACGTCGGCTACAACCCAAACAGGCCAATAATAGTCTTCAAGCACCCAACATTGGTCATCCTAGTAAGTTGGCAAGAACACGTGCACGATCTCTTAAAGAAAGCATCTCTAGTATACGGTCTGAATTCTGTAAGCGTGATTAGTGCGATTTGATTCCCGTAAATGAATAGGAAACTAAACTAAAGAAAGGATGGAAAAATTAAAAAAAAATCAATTCCAGTTTTCAATTTGCAGACTTGGCATTGTTCGTCTTGTCCTGTATACTCCTGTGGCGCCGCCCCTACAATGCCCTAGCCCCATCATCACCATCGTCGTCTTCTTGCTCGCAGCAAAGCAAGCGCGAAGGGGTTCGTCCCTATAAATACCTCACCCGCCGGATCCCGTTCGCTTCGTCCTCCCGCGCTCTCCTGTTCCTGGAACAAGAAGCGCACGCGCTCGCTCTCTCGTCGCGGTACGTGCAAATAGCCAAATGTGCGATGCGATTCTGAAATTCTCCGGATTATATGCATGCTTTTGCCCTTCCTTTGCTGTTGGATCTTGGTACGTGGTTTCTTTGTCGCCGCCGGTGCCGTCGAGCGGCCGTGGTTCGTTGCATTGGCGTTTTTTTGGGGGATTTTACGACGGCCTACCGCCGGCGCGGCGCCGGCAAAGTAAGCCCTAGCAGTTAGCGGGCGCGGCGAGGGCGCGAGACGGCGAGTATGAGTGTCAGGCACGAGAGTTGCAGGCCAGACCGCCGGAGGGGAGGGGACGCGGCTGCACGGCGCGGCGTGGCACGAGTCGCTCGCGAGCAGAACTGCGTGACGTGCGCGCGCGCGCGGCGGCGGCTGGCGTGAACACAAGCTTAATTAAGCATCACCATCAAATAAAGGTTGCTTTTTTTTTGTCATGCATTTCACTGTGCGTTGGATTTCTCGTCTCGAGAATATTTTCTCTGAAGCCTGACGATAATGTGTTCAATCCTCTAGACTATTCAGAGATCGTCGCTGAAGACATTGGTATACTGGTGCTGCTCTGTCTGCTCGATCGCCATGGTTGACGCGAAAGACGATGAGGTGTTGGCAGAGGCACAGATGCTTCTGGGACGGTGGCCTATCCCGTCATACGGTGTCGGCCACATGCTAAATGACATCACTTCTGCTTGCTGGCTCACTTACCTGGTGCTCTTCTTGCAAGAAATCGGCTTTGCTCCAAGGTAATCAGTCAAATTATTTCCTTCTAAAAACAATCACATTAGGGGGTTGTATGTTGGTTTACATTTTCTGAAGTAAAGTGATGTTGCTGCAGCTACTGTGTTATGTTTCTTGCAGGGATGCAGCTATTGTGATGCTTTCTGGTCAGGTTGCAGATGGCCTAATGACGATTCTTGCAGGAGAGATGGTACTAAATGAATTAAAAAACTGTTTGCTAATTCTGATTAGCAAAATACAATATTCCTAACTGATATGTGAGCAATGTGCTATGTGATCTGATTGATCGATTAGGCCACTTCAAGCTGTGGCACACCGGAGGATCAATCCTGGTCGGCATCTCCTTCTCCTCTGTCTTCGGTGGATGTCTGCTCTGCACCATTCTGGGAACCGATTCCTACCTTGTGAGGACCATCGGTTACAGCTTCTTTGCTGCCGTCTTCAACATCGGCTGGGCAGCCACTCAAGTTTCACACGTAATTCACCTTCTTGAACTTGGATAGAAGCTTCTATCTAGCTCACAATAGGTTTGGCCTTTGTCTGACATGGTTTCTTTCTCTCAGGTCAATGGTGAACTGCATGACATTGAATTCCACAAGCCGGGTAGCCTTAGCAAGCTGCAGAAATGCATTCACTATGGTGAGTACCAGCATGGAAACTTATCACTATGATATCACTTTTTTTTACTGAAGTACTTCTTCCGTCTTAAAATATTAGAATCTAGTATTAGATTAAACAACAATCTAGTACTACGAATCTATCTTCTACATCTTAAAATATAAGAACCTATGCTGTTTTACTCTCAGTGAACTTTCTCTGAAATAGCTTATTATAATGACCTTTGAGCTTGATATAATGTGTTGTTTCTATACCAAAAAGGGTATCTTTTTTGCTGATATCCTTTTCTAATTGAAGGTGACTTGAACTGCAATTTATTCCTACTACTAGTTTAATCACCTGTGTCTAGTACCATTGCAATCATTGTTCTCATGACGAATATGCTCACTACTAATGAATATACAGGTGGCAAATCTTGGTTTGTATGGGATCGCACTAACTGTGTTTGCTCTAGTGAGCGCAAAGGCATGCTCAGACATTGTTCTTCAGGTGATTGCCTAACCTTTCCAATTGTTAGATTTAAGCTTCTTGGTCAGTAAAAGAAAGTATCATACAGACCAGAGACATCTATATATGTAGTGTCTACTTACAACTTTGCTACAAAATTGTTCATTTCTTACCTGCAGTACCGGTGGATAGCGTACGTGTCAATTTTTGTGGGATGCTGCTTCCTGTGGTGTTCTATGCTGGAACAAAGGAGCCGACGTACGTTTTTTCAGCATAGGATAATGCATTACCCATTCTATTGCCGTATAAGATATTTTCTGAAAGGTGAGTGAAATTGGTTTTGCAGGTTAGAGTCGGGATCTGACTGCAAGAAATCGGCTCGGATTTCCTGGGGCTACTGGTTAAAAAAGACCTTGTACTACCAAGTTGCTCTACTGTATATGCTCGCAAGATTGATCACAAATGTCTCTCAGGTTAACACCTTGCTCCTAAGTTCAATCCCAAAGTTTTCTCAAGTCTGAACATTAGTCTGACAGATTTGTTCATTATACTGTTTTCAGTCGTCATCACCTTCTGTGTCACTGGAGACCTGAGAATGAACGAATACTCGAAAGCAATTGAGTTTTCAATAGGGATGAAAACGGATGAAAACTACTCATCTATTTTTATATTTTTTTGGAATCAAAATCGAAAATAGGAACCCCGGATATGGAAACAAAATCGAATATTACTGAGCGAATATGAATCAAAACGAATACGGTAACGAACATTTATTAGAATATAAAAACCCCTTAAACTGAGCTTGCTGAATCAACGAGGAGATAGAGCTTATTATTTTTCTAAAATAATATATCAACATTTTTAAATTTTAGCAACTAATAATACTATTTTATATCACAATGACAAATCTCCACTTTATATTATAACCGCACCATGTATTTAATTAAGTAGCAGCACAAGTGCTCAGGAGAGCAATATACAAAAACTAGTTACCAATCCAAATTGAGAAGCAATTATAATTTTAAATGCAGGAATTAGTATGGAAGAACATAGCAATGTTGTTGTCATATTGTTTGTGCTCAATACGGTGAACTCATGGTGGATGGATGTGGTGGGCATGCGGCTAGATTACTTGGGCTGGGCCTATACGTGGATATTGACCAAGCCAGACATATAGTAACGTAGTATAGTCCTAGCTTTGGAAAAAAAATCCGAACCGTTTTTCGTTTCCATCCGATACTGGTTTTACTGTATCCGTTTTCATTTTTCAAAAATTATCCATGTTTCTGTTTCTAGTGGTATCCGAAAATTACCTATCCGAGCCTATCCGTTCCAAAAAAGTATCCGAGAGTCAGAAATTATCCGAATCGATTTCATCCTAGAAGACACCAACCATCTAATTCTATGCATTACACCTCTGATCTTTATGCCTATGCAGATACCAGCCATCATATTCTGCTGCAGCGTCTTGGTGTCCGTTGTTCTCCAGGTCTACTCCTGTTTGTTACCCACTGTTCTGTACTTCCACTTTGCAAGTTTAGTTTTTTTTCTCACATGTTGCAAGCATAATGCAGGAGATAAAGTGGAGCAGCCGCCGCTTGAAGTCGCTGCTCACCATCGGAGCCATACTCTGGGTGATTCCCTAGCCGCAGTCTTCGTCCTCCCTAGCCAGATGCACAACCTGATGTACCCTCTCGTCATGGTCATTGGAGCTGCAAACGCCCTCGTCATGTTAAAGAACAACACTGCACTTGTTATTTCTGCATGGAATGAATGAATGATCAACAAGTTCTGCTTAGGCTCATGTGTTCTGAACACTGATCAGGTCACCGCAATTGGGCTGGAGAGCGCGCGAGTAGGAGACGACTTGAACGGCAGCGCCTTCTTCTACGGCTCGCTGAGCTTCTTGGACAAGATGTGTGGAATCGCCTTATACGAAGGTACCAGTCGTAAAAAATAGGATCTTTCAGTTCATTAACCAATTCAGACCATCTGGAATTGAGGATTCTTGGGTTTGCAGATGAAATTAGGTGATAAGCAACTAACTAAATGTTGAAATTATGCTTCTTGTTGCAGAGTCGGTTAGTTGTGGTGAGACGAGGGGCCAGGACACGGTGAGTAGGTACGGGACAGGTCTGATCCCCTCGTGCTTTGTCGTCATCGCCCTGCTGGTCACCTTTACACTGAAGCTCCAGGACACCACCCCAAGGACCGCTGCTTCTGCCGCCGCACTGGAAGCTCCACTCCTCGTCGAAAGCATGCCGCCGCGTGCTCCATTTACATGAATCTCAAACACCCTGGTACATTATGTATCACGGGAAGAAGAATATAAATGATGAAATTCAGTCCTCTTTTCAGTTCGGTCTGATGTGGAGGTAAGCTGTAGCAGTGAAGCTGTATCACTGCTTCTTTTCAATTAGATTTGAAAAGAGGCTTCTCTACAGTCTGTAATGTACCAGTGTAGTAGCAAAGATTCAGTTTTGAGTGAAGTTTAATTTGTTCGTACAGGTTCTCTCTACAGTAGATCACATTATTGTACAACGCAGAATACAGAAACATTATCGTGTGGAGAGCTAGAGCAACACACTGACGAAAACAACACTAGAAACTCTGAAAGTGCTATGCCAGCACGGGCGAATAGGTGGCCTGACGCCGGTGGCTCGCTCAGAGCTAGTCGACCGTCCGGGGTTTGTGCTTGCCGTGGACATGGTGGCGATGCTTCTCCTTGCCGTCGCCGTCGGCGCCGGTGACGCGCTCCTTCACCTCCTCAATCTTCTCCTTGGCCGCGTCGCTGTCTCCTGAGCCTTGTCCTTCACCTTCTCGTACTCCTCGCTCGCCTTCCCCTTGGCCGCCTCGTACCCGTGGCTGGCCTTCCCCTTGGCCGCCTCCGCCGTCTCCCACGCTGTGTCCTTCGCGGCCTCCGCCTTCTCCCACGCTGCGTCCTTCGCCGCGCCCGCCTACTTGCAGGCCTTCCCCTTGGCCGCCTCCTTGGAGTGGTGCGCCTTCTCGCCGGCCGCGTCCGCCTTCTCCCCCGCCGCGTCCTTCGCCGCACCGGCCTTCTCCCATGCAGCGTCCTTCGCCGCCCCGGCCTTCTCCGCGGCGGCGTCAGTGGACTGCCGCAGCGTCTCGTTCGCCTTGCCGGCCTTGTCCCTGGCGGCGTCGGTGGACTGCCGGAGCGTTTCCTGCGCTTTGCCGGCCTTGTCCTTGGCGGCTTCGTACCCCTCGCCGGCCTTCTCCTTGGCCGTCTCCTCGACCTTGGCCTTGCCCTGCTTCAACTGCTCGTGCACCTCGGCACCCCTCTCACCGGCCGCCTCCTTGGTCTTGTGCTTGGTCTGCTCCGCTCTCTTGGACGACTCGCCGGCGGTGCCTTTCACCGCCTCCTTCGTCTTGTCGTTGGCCTGCTCCGCCTTGCTCGACTCGCCCGACACGGTCGCCTCCGCCGCCTCCTTGGCGTCTCCGGTCTTCTTGCTCGTCTGCCTCCCTGCCTCTGCACAGTCACACACGCGCGCGCGCGTTCATGGCGCGTGTTAGCACCGGGAAAAAACGACGAGATGCCGCCGGCGACTGAACGGCGAGTTTGACGTACCGGAGGCGGTGTGCTGGGTGGACTCGCGCGCGGACTTGGCGGCGTGGCCGGCCTTGCGAGCTGCCTCCTCCTCGTCGACGTCGTGGACGTGGTGATTCAGCCCCAGCCCTTCGGTGATCTTGTCCTTGGCCCACTCCGTCCACGACTCATCCTCCGCCACAGCAGCAGCAGCAGCGTCACCACCACAGCAAACAGCAGCAAACGCCGGCCGCTAGACTCCTCGACCGCGACACGATCGCCATTGCCTCCTCCGATCTACGCAAGAACAACAATATTCTAGCTGCCAGTCGTGTCGTGTGGTTTGTGTGGGTGTCAGTTCGAGAAGACGCGAACCAAAACACTCTGGTGATCGCTTGGGGGTTTAGGGGTTTTATGGGCGGGAGGAGTGAGGACGCGTGGAGAGGTTGACGCGGGCAAGGCTGGTGGCCGCGCGACGGGTGTCCGTCTCGGGTCGCACGTCGGCGCAACACGTCATCCTGCCATTGCCGGCACGTAGGCAGCGCGAACGCGAGTAGCTTTGGGTTGGAAACTTGGAATTGGATAATGAGGTTGTAGGGCTTCCTTTCCGCGCTCTTCGAAGATCGTCGAGCCGTTGCGGTCGCGGAGGCGGCAGCCAACGCATGCGGGTGTACTAAAATGGAGAAGGTTGCAATTTAGCGTAACAAGAAATTTTTTATTAAAATAATACTATTATAATAGAAAATTGCATAAATAGAGTTTGGCGGACTGAAATCATAAGTTTAGCAGCAAAAGTTCGATAAGACAAATAAGTGCCTATGAAACTGTGGCTATTCAACAGAGTTGGCCGGGTTAAAAAAATAAGTGCATACATACATACATACTTTTACTTTTAGACAGGTATCTGTTAAGCAACGATTATTTGATATGCCAACTAATTGTATTTGCAGCCGTTTGATATGTACCATATCGAACTTTGGCTATTCGGCTATGTGATAAGCTTACGATTTCAGCTATCCGACCACTATTTTTGTAATTTTTCATTAAGATAGTATTTATTTTAATAAAACATTTGTGTAGCAAAGAGGCGGCCAATCATAACGCCAGGCGAGCATGTGCCAGCCTAGAGTTCGGTGTTGGGCAAAAGCAATACATTCATGCATCGTTTAAGAGCCCATGTCCTGTGAAAATTCTAGCCCAATTTCTCACAGAAAAAGTCCACTTTGATTCTCTCAACTATCTCCCGAGTTTAATTCATACCCTCTCAAACACAAAATCAGGTATAAGAACTTCTCTAAGCATAAAAATTGGTGCAAAATAATTCTCTCGATAGGATGGTGGTTTTCACTGATGTGGTATATTGACCTAGTATTTGTTCTATGTGGCAACTACATGATGCTTATGCGGCATTAGAGTTGACAAATAATAAAAAATATACATAATGGGTCCTACATGTCATCCTTGTACCACCTTCCTCATCTTCTTTCTCACCCCTCCCCTCCCTCCTCTTTCCTCTTTCTCCTCTTTCACCTTCTAACAACTATAGAGAGGCCGCTAGCGACGATGGCAGCAGAGTTGAGCCGGAGCTAGGGAGGGCACCAGCAACTCCATTCGGCATGAAGTTGTCAGCTTTCACCCACCATTCGCATTGACTGGCCTCTGGTTTAGGCGCAGGTTGGTGTAGAGGAGTTCCCGACCTTCCCACCTCCTTCTCCACCCATTGCTTAGAGAGGAAGCCACGGAGACTGATAGGGCATGGATGGAAATTGGTGACTTGGGGAGGACGGCTTAAGGCAAAGACTGAAAGATCTAGTCTCCTAACATTATGTTATTTGAAGTTTGGTAATTAATGATAACAATTGTTAGAACTAACTTTTCTATGAGTTTATGAAGTTAGCTTATGTTCCGACATCAACCAATAAAGTTGATGGCTTATATGTTGAGGATCGATAATAAGATTATACTTTAACGAAGAGATATGATGCCTCACATATTGGGAATCAATGAGATGCTCAGTGAGACTCCATCATGAGTTGATGGACATGCTGAATAATATAAACACCATGGTTGAAGTGGATAAAAATCAAAGATGGTGTGAGAAAATAGAAGATGAAATTCATTGGTTGATGAGAATCAAAGAGAAGAGATCAAAGATGACAGATATGAAGTAGCTACCATAGAAAGACAGTGAAGTGCAAGTGAAGCTCAACAACGATGGATCATGCAGTGGTGAAGGGTAAATAAGGGGCTTGGTGCCAAAGAGCCAAATCTGATGGTGAAGCGTGAGTGAAAATTTTATCATGATAGACAGGGCGAGGCCATTTGAAGCTATAGATTATCCACATTAATCATTTCAAAAAAAATGGAAGATGAAATTCCAAAGATCAAGATGATGTGATTTGTTGGTGATCAAGAAAAACATTGACCAAAATAGATTTGGGACTAATGTGCTTATTAGGTTGTAAGAGAATAGTCTTAATGGTGAAATGACTTCAACATTTTAAACACTCAAAGTAAAGAAAGAAGATGGCTTGAAGGGATTCCTAATAGTATAACTTTTCTATTTGTATTTAAATATAGGAATACTATAATATTAAGAGGGATGCAAAATTGATATAGTTGTTTATGTCTTGACACTCAAAGTGTCTTATCTAAGTGCGAAACCAAAGTTTTAGCCTATCCTATAAATTATTTTAAAGATTGTTCTTGGTTGGGTTGGATAGGTCTTTCATTAAGCTTTCAATCGGGCCCATCATCATCAAAAATGGACTCTAGAGCATAAAGTTATAATATTTTTTCCTCGGATGTTGTCAGGTGGCTAGGAGGCTCTGGTCTAGGATTTCATGAGGCTTCGACAATAACCTCCAAGCAACCGAGAAGGTTTCCTGGAGGCTCTAGTCCTAGGAACAAAGACTTTAGGCATGTACAGATTTAAGCATAACAACTAGTTTTTAGGTGTCCAAGAGGTTCTAAGGCCAAGCCTAGAGACTCCAAGCTTGACACAGGTTGTGTCTAACAGCTAGTTTTTTAAGGGCTCAGATATTTAAACCTCTCTACCCTCTTTATCTTTTGTTTTTGACTTTGGACAAGATTAATTTTATCCAAAACCAAAGAATCACTCCCCAATATCCTATCTTTGTGACAGAACTCTTTGTGAGTGAGATTTAAGAAGGGGATTTGAAAAGAGAAGGGTTTTGGGGGTTGAGGGAAAGTTTGAGAAGAGAAAATGGTTGGATTAAGAGGTTGCAATATTGAGAGTTAGCGAGCTTTACCATATTCTTTGAATACTTAAGTTAATAACAAGGATATTCTCGATTATGTTTGTTACTTTTAAAGATCAAGATCTTGTAGACGGTAAGAAGTTACTAGTGAGCACTCAAGCTTGTGGTATGCCACAAGAAGTTTGTGAAGGCCTGACTTCACCTTTATAAGAAAAGAAGCAAGATAGGAAAGGAAAGAGGTTGAAAGGGACCCGGCTTCCTTAGGAGTTTCCTCAATAGAGTCGTAGGATTCTTGGTAGAGAATCCGAACTTCGGGAAATAAATTATTTGTCTTTACCTCTCTCTTATGCTTTTACTGTTGTTATGCTTAACATTGCCCAATCTACTTATGCACTTGATTGATATAATTGGTGATCATATATATTGTTTATATAACTTTTTTTACCTTTGCGTTCAAGAAGATTTTGTGCTAGTGGCTTGTTCCCTTTTAAGGGTGTTTTTTCTGACAACCCAGAGGTTCTGGTCTCCTAGGTCTAAAGACTCCGACTCTCAGATTTAGAGGCTCTGGTCTCTTAGGACCGGATACTATGGGTACTACTGATCCGCTGTGAAGTGTTCTATAAATTTTTAAGAAATGCATACTCACCTCCTTTAGGCAACATTAAGGTCATTTCAAAGACACGACAATGACGTGCTCTAAGTGTGCAGTGAGGACGAGGCATGGGCAGTAGGGAAGGAGCGGTCTAGCAGCTCAACAAGTTAGAACTCTTCAAAGAAAAGGACAAAGCCGAGGCTTGATAGGTGAATTAGATCTAGCATTGACAGTTGTTCCTCCCGTCCCTGCCCTCCTAGATCCATAAGATGGAGGAAAGGATAGGCGTGGCGATGCAACTTCCACGGTCCTCACCGTTGCGTTCTTCTCCCATACCACCGAGGGTCTTCGACCTCATCGTTTGCACTCGACTCACCATGAGTAGGGTCACGCCATAGTCGATGGATGCAAGCCCGGTAAACAGAGGAGCAAGATAGTGGCACCGTCTTCGGGAGGAAGGCGGATGTAGATCCCTAGAATGAGCCACCCTTCTCGTCTCCCCCATCCTCCGCTGCTCGGCCCTCTTTGCCGTTGTCCTCTCCCGCCTACCCACTATCCCTCTTCTTCCTGGCATGCCTGCCGATGAATTACTGCTATCACCACCAGAGATAGATGGAAAAGGGGTTAGAAGAAGCCTGATATGTGGATTTTACATATTTATTTTATTTTTTTCTTAACCGGTATGTCAGTGACATATGCACCCTTAGACATTTTTAATTCTTTTTATTTTTTGATAGTAATAACATATAAATGTCATATTAGACGAAGACTAAGTCAATACGCTACTAGTACATTAACAAAACCACTGAGAAGCACCGATTTTATTAGTTGGAGTTATATTCGGTTTGCGGTTGAGGGGCATGGACCAGGGCCATAGTTGAGGGAGCACACGTGGACTTTTTCCACTGGTCCAGTATATACCAGCCCAAAACGTAACGCACATGCAAACGCGCTGCCGCTAGCGAGCAAGGATACGGCGCGAGCCCGACAGAAGCGACCGCGAAGCGTGCCGAACCGGGCCACCGCGGTGGAAAGATCTCCACGAGACCGGAGCTGCCGTGTCCACGTTCCACTCTTCTCCCGATTTACTCCAACTTTTTCTCTCGATTTCTCTCACCTTCCTCTGCTGCTGCTCCACGCTTCCAGGGAAGAACGTAAAAATGGCAGCTTCCCTGCCGTCCCTCTCGCCGCCGCCGCCGACGCAGGCGGCGCCGGTGCCAGCGGCGACCACCCTGGCGGGGAACCTCACCTCGTTTCTCCTCTCCCTGCCCCCACCACGGCCCCGCCTCGCCGCCGCACACCGCATGGCGGTCGTGGCCGCGGCCTCGTCCCGGCCCCCGCCACCGCCGTCGCGGGAGGGGGACGGTGTGGGGGGTGATGGTGATGAGGATGAGGTTGAGGTGGAGAGGGCGATGGGGATGGACGGCGGCATCCCCGGGACCTCCGGCGAGTTCCTGCGCCGCGTCTCCTCCCGCGCGTACGGCATGCGGCGGCATCTCATGGAGTCTCTTGACTCCCTCGCCTACGACGGTAAAATTTCTCGAATCCTCTGGCCTGGATCGTATTCGTGCTGGATCGATTTAGGGGTTTTAGTTTTTACTAGGGTTTGGCGCGATCGCATGATGAAACTGCGATGTCCAAACACCAAGTGTCCAAAGATGTCACTTTTTATTTGTATCAGCACCAATAGCGTGAGGCTTGTGCGTGCACGCTTTACCGTGTTCCTTGTCATACATGTAGTTGTGGGCCTAAGTAAGACCATGTGTGTACGTGACGATTAACTGTAGCAATCCCTAGCTGTTTCCTCATTTCTTGGCTTTTCACGATGTATTGAGTGCTGAATGGACATGCATGCTGTAGTGAAGCGTATCCTGCATTCAGTAGTATTAGAAACGCTGATACTAATTAAATAACCTGCATTTTTCTGACAAAAAATAGCTGGATATTTGAAGAATCTGAGTTTTAGTACGCGCAGCAATCGCCTCAGATGATCTGTTAGAAATGGTGTTCTCTTCGTATACTTTGCTAAATGGTTTTACAAGCATGGCAGTCTGAAATTTTATTAACTGGTGTTTTCTTCTGGTTCAGTGTTGGAAACAAACCCATGGAGAGAAGACTCGAAACCAGTCTATGTATTGGCTAGAAGAGACAACCATCTATGGACAATGAAAACCCGTAGGACTCGCAGGTTAGAGGTTTTTTTACTGCTGTTGCACTTACATGAGTAATTGTGTTGTTACTAAACATTCTGAACCAATCGTGTTATCTCCATTTGCTCCAGTGAAGTTGAAAGGGAACTTGGAATGCTTTTCTCAAAGGGAGGGGGGGGTTCAGGAGTTGGGACTAAATCAAATTACTCGGGCTCCAAGTTTAACATGCTTGTTGAAGATATCAGAGAGGGAATCCTGGTGAGTAAGGAAAGGGGTTAATTCTTGTGGTTATTTTCTTTGAAAACGAACTAGCCATCTTGCTTTTCCTCTGGATTTTCTAGTTGTTTACATAATTACTTGGTTGGCATTCTCTTCAATCACGCTCATTGTTTTTCACAGGTATTTGAAGATGAAGATGATGCTGTAAAATACTGTGACCTTCTCCAGGGTGGTGGCCAAGGTTGTGAGGGGATTGCAGAGCTAGAGGCGTCATCGGTAAAACATTCGATGGACGTGGACCTTCATAGTAAACTTTTGTGGTTGGCAACTGATCGTACTCGTTTTTGTTTGCAGGTTTTCAACATCTGCCATAAAATGAAAGCTCTTGCCGTCCTTTTCCGTAGAGGTAGGACCCCTCCATTGCCTCAAAGCCTTGAGCGTGACTTAAGGGCAAGAAGGAGATCATTGGAAGACTAGAGTCTTTGGGATACAATATAGACCTCTTAATTTTCGTCCTCTAGCTGTTGGAGCAAAGGCCCTAGGCCCTGTATACTAAGCGGTACATAGATCCACAATAGCCTCAAACGAAAGAAGTCTGACAGAAAACATGTTCAATAGCTCGAGATTTTAACAAATTCAGTAAATTGATTATTCTTACCATTATGTACATTCTAATGCTTCAGCTTACAATGAATAAAAGAGATCTGTTAAGTTATTCTCTTCAATCTTGCCTTGAGCCTTGATAAACAATACAATTATGTTGCCACTTCGCTGAATTGCTGATGATCAGATGAACTTTAAACAATTTGGTGTAATGCCTGTCACCTCTATTGCTACTGGCAGTGGATGCTTGCAAAACTTGATTTTATATTTGAAATGAATGCTTGAAAAAGTTTCAAGGTGTAGTCTTCTTTTCAGTTAGCTTCTCCCTCCTGTACCTCTTGAAATCGGCTGCTAGGCCATCGTCGAAATCCTGCTTCATCTGCTCTGCTAGCTGCCTCAGCACCTGCACACCATGATCACGAAGCAATCAGATATCCATCAACCATTAACCATGAGAGGCAACTGAGATGTGCTGAGATGCTCACCGTCTCGCCAACGCCTCTGATGACGCCCTCCGGCACCAGCGCGAGCACCGGCGGCAGGTTGAACCCGACGCTCATCTCGACGTGGCCTCTGAGGCTCTTCCTCCCCTCCGGCCGCGGGTACAGCGTGCCGCGGACGGTCAGGGCGAGGTGCGACGGCATGGCGTTGCTGTCCAGCCCGTTCAGCTTGTAGTCCGTCTGGGTTTCAGAGCTTCAGAGTTCTGAACTTTTTTTCTGATGGAAAAATGCACGATGAAATGGACAGCGAGTTGTTACCACTTCCATGAGCAGAAGGCTGGAGGCCTTGACGGGGACGTGCGGCGGGTACTCCTTGCCGCCGGACTTGCTGACGAAGCGCATCACGATCACTGGAGACGCCGACAGGAAGAGGAACTGGATGGGGAGGAGCCGCACGCTCCATTCTTCCTGCAGAGAATACTGTGTTAGCCTCGCAGAAATACTCGAAGCTGCTCGTCTTTGTAGAAACGAAGCCATGATAGCCGCAGAGAAATGACACAGCTGATTTTTGTTGACGACGAGACAAAAGACACAGAAAGTTCCAACATTTTTGGGCACCGGATATGTTTTGCACGAAGTGAAGTTCAGAGAAGGAAATTGGAGAAGAAATGGTGAGGCAACTCACGTCGCTAAGCTTGGTTCTCATGCGCTTATCAGGGAACACGGCTCCCACAATCCTGGGCCAGTTCTGAAGGTACTCATCAATGGATGCCTGCAGCAAGAAATTCTCAGGTAATCAGATCATCTCAAAAATGGTAATTTTGATCATCTCCCAAACCTTAGATACAACGCATCAGGCAACCTACCCCTGGAGTCTCTGTCATGGGGATGTCACTGTTGAACCTGTAGGAGAAAGTGAACAAATCTCTTGGATTGATCTTCTCCTTCGACTTGTTGCCGTATGAAGGAGTCTTGAGAGCGCATGTGGTTAGTGCCCGCGACGGCAAAACATTCAGAACAAGATCCTTTCTTGATCCTGTTCTTGTTCTTGATCTCTCTCCCCCTGATCTGAGTGGTGTCACCCTGCTGCAGATGCACTGCACGCTCCTACCACCTGCACACACTTGCACTGTTGCATTGCTCTCATGGATACAACTGCCACTGTACTTGGTAGTAAAGTAGCATGATAAATTGAGAATATTATTTCGATGAAATGGAGGAGATTTAGGCACCTGGATGATGAATGGCATGATGGGATGAACTGACACTTAGCAATAACATCTCCTCTCCTCTTCCCTGTGATGGTATCCTTTCTCTTCTTTTTTTTCAGAGCTGGAAGGTGTGAGCTTCACTTGTTGGTTCCTGGGCCAATAAGTAAACTCCACGAGGTGTGCAGAATTTGCAGAGTTGAGGATTCTTGCAAGGAAACGCAACGGAGTCTGTAGGCCCTACAGGCCATTTTCTTCCACTGTTTGTTAGGAGTTTCTGAATTTTCTTGGTTTTTATGGCATGCAGGTTTCAACTTTCAACTTCAGGGTTTCATTTCAACTGCGGCCTTCTCTTCTCTGACGAGGATTATCGGTACCAGTACTTCAGGCTTGTAACTCGGAAAACGACCAAAGGGGACCATGCAAAACATGGAACTGAACAAGACCAAAATTTTTTGCCCTTTTATTTTCCCTTTTTTTGAAACAAAGTTACCCTTTATTTTTCTTTCCCTTTTTCTTTTGATCCTTGTAGAGATTCAGAAAAGAAAATGGTTTTCGACCTCTTTCTTGAGGAAAATGAGGCGTGAACAGTTGTAAATTTGTAATTGAAGATTAATCGAAGGCTAAATTGAGTGGAGATATTTGTTTAGAAAAGATGAGCGTTTCGAGATATTTAACGAGTCTTCGGCGTGCACGTAAGCTCCAAAACGACAATCATCCAAAAACACAGTATACATATAATATGCCCGGCCACAAATACATGCCAAAATCATCTCTTGAATTCTTCCTTCAGATCTCCTAAAACTGTAGAGGCAATCTTGGTGCCCATTCCATGCCAGATCATGAACTTCATATCAAATAAACCTCTACTCCTAGCTTCAATCGACCATGCCATTGCCAGACTTCAGACGTCCACGTAATGGCCCAACAGTCGTAGTAGGGTGTAGGTGAAGCGCCATACTTCGACGGAAGATTCCAAAGAAAATTTCTAGACTCCATTCCAATCACGTTTCCGAAGCACAGTTTGCAGACTGTTGATACATGAGCTACAGTATCAAACAATACCCGAGGCAAGAGATGAAAGCGACAACTGGACAGAGCACCCGTAAGTAGAGAGAACAAGAACAGCCTCACCAACATATCCATTGAGATAAGAAGCAAGCAAAAAGTGAAGAAATTTCAGTGGAATGACCAAAGAAAATAAAAATTGACATTACAGTTTACAATCACATAACCGTACGCCACAACTCTGAATTTACTTGCAAAGATAAATCTGCCACTTCGGACTTGGCCGCTGTTGCAGATGTTTTCCTTGCTTTGCATGGAAGGAATTATGTTATGCTAGAAATGGTTCGGATCTTGTATTTTCAGCAATTTGTTCGAGGCTTCGAGCCTTCGAGCTACTCCATTCTCCATTCCTGAAGATTCTTGTGTTGTTCAGAGTCCGATTCTTTCACCAAATCTGCCCAAAATCTTATTTCTGTTGATTATCTACCTGTGGCTGCGCACCCTCCTCGTTGCCCCCATCTTCCCCGTCCCCGGCGCCGCGGCGCTCCGCTCTGCCTACTCCGCCCTCCCGCGGCACCACCCTCTGGTTCGTCCCGCTGCCGCCGACACCCCCGCACTACGATCCGGCCTGCTCTGTGTTTCCGCCGGTCGCTGCGCGGCCGTCGTCCTCCCGGAAGTCGATAGGCCGCTGCAGCAGCTGCTCTGTGAAGGCAATCGGTGGCGACGGCGATTGCGGCAAGACAATCGGCTGCTCCAGCGTTCTCCCGCAAGCCAATCGGCGGCAACAGCTGCTGTTCATGCATCTTCTGAAGTAAACTTCATCTCATCCCTTCCAGTTACTAGGTACAACTACTCCCTCCTGGTAATTGGATTCACAGTTTGGCTGACATGCTTTCTCAATGTTTGCTCATAACAGATATTCAGGTTGTACTTAGGGATGTTCACATAATGCAAACTGATGCACTGCTACATCTTTTTCTCAAATTTTGCACATGACTGTCAGGTTGTAATGAGGGATGTTGATATGCACAAAGTCAAGCATGGATTGTTATTAGTTGCACAGATTAAAAAAAATGTACAATTTTCCTTTTTGTAATTCAGATTTAGTTTGGGAACCATATGATGCCAATTTAACAGTCATTGTACTGAATTGTTTTCTATGTTACTGGTCAAGACTCTGCAGTTTGTAGTTGAAGAAGGAAGCTAACAATTTGGAACCTTGAGCAATTTGATGCCTAGCTCTGATCGATGAGCTCATGAGAATGTTTCACCGTTGAATTGCAGTTCTGGGCACTTGTATTTAGTTTGTTTGAACCGCTGTCGATTTTACTTGATCAAGTTCTGTTTAACATATTTTTTCTAGATTTTTTGCCTCTCATTTTGTTTACAAGCCTCGCTAATCATTTGTTCCAGAATTGTGACTTTATACTCCTGATGTAAGTTTGCATTGTGCACTGTATTTTCTACAGGTTCATGGTCATGTTTCTATTGTGCAATATATTCCATTATGTTGACTTAAACATAGGAACTTCAGTAAAAAGAAAAGAATGGTGATGTTTAGAACTTTATGTCAATCAAGATTCATTAATCCGGTGTGTAGCAACAAAATTTCTCTGTTTATACTCTGACAGTCACACAAGTAGAAGTGTGGTTCTGATACTCAGTACCCAAACAACATCCTACAAGATTAAGAAATCTGGGTTCATTCTTGGTGTTCAGGAAATTATAGGTGCAAATTATTACAAAGCTCTCAAGCAGGCCTTTAGGGAGTAGTTGATTAGATGCGGCATGTGGCTTCTTGTTCAGAGACAGGAGCTTTGATTGGATTAGATGTGGAAGGCATGGCAGTTATGCAGCGCAATCCATATCTGGCGGCGTCTAAGGTGAGAGCCTGCTTTCTTGTTCAAGAGCTGCAAGGCTGTTCCTGTTGGTACATGTACACTAAGTATTCTTTTTTATATGCATGTCAATTTCAGTGTGATTGTCAGGCGAGAACATAAGATTGGATGCCAAGGTTGTGCTAATAGTGTTTCAGAGCTGAACTGCAATGTGAGGAGCTTGCTGAAAGGTGAAATCTGCTACACTGGGGAGAAGAAAAAGAGCATATCTCTTTCCAGTTCAAACGTCACTGTCTCTTCACAGGGCATTGGATTTAGTTTGGACCAAAAAACTGGAGAGAAGTGCTTAGCCAATTCCCATTTGGATGTAAAGCTGTGCACTGGAATTGTAAAGCTAGTTATAGATAAGTGCACTTATATTTTTCAGAGTAAAGATGACACCTTCAATGGGAACTGCAGGTTGCAAGATGTTCTTAAACTTGGTTTCTGGCTCTCACCAGAGACCCTCCGTCCATTTTGGCGTGCTTCAGAACTGAAGCCTGATGATCTCCTTAACATTTTGATTGGCTTTGGGCCAGATGATGCAGAAGTGAAGAAGGCAAGATTTTTGTGGAATTTGTACCAGTGGGCTTTGTGGCAGAGCAAGGCATTCCAACATCTTCCAAGGTCGAATGAAATCATGGTGTCAATACTTGCAGATGCTCAGATGCTTAGCCAAGCAGAATCATTGCTTCTCTTGTTGGATGACAATAGGGCTCTGGCTGATGCAAGTGAACTGTTTAGTCAGGTTATCCAGGCGGATGCAGAAGCTGGCCACATTGGGAAGTCAATGTCACTTTATGATTGTGCACAGTATAAGTGTTTGATTCCTTCAGCCACATGCTACCAGGTACTTCATCATCTGATGGAAAGGATAAAAAATGAGTTACTTTTAAGAGTATATTTGGACATGCTTGGAGTCAGATTAGGTTCTTACACGGAAGGAGATATTCTCGATATTGTTGTCAAGTCTTTAATGAGGAAAGACAATTTTTTGCAAGCTATCGGTATAATTCGGCAGTTGAAGGGTTTGGATATTCAAACAAGCAAGGGATCCTTATCAGTTGTTACAGAAGAATTTTGCAAGAAGAAGAGCATTGGAGACATGGAGAATTTCTTAGAAGAGTGGAGGTATCTACCTGAGTCGCCGAATCATTGCCTCTTTATGTGCAAATATTGGTACTGATGAGGCATGGTTGGTTTTCCAAAGATTGGACGCCTTAGGGTTTGTGCCAGATGCAACTAGTTTTGGAATCTTCATATGTCAGCTGTAGAGAATTGAGGCTGAAAGCTGCATTCCTATATTTATATGAGTGCTTTTCTAGATGCATTAATCCTAAAGCTTGTTCTTATAATGCTACTATAGGTGGTATTTTTAAGGAGGGATTATACAGGCATGCAAAGTATGTCTTTGAAGACATGGCTGAAAGAAAAATAATTCCAGAACCGTTAACATGCAAGATACTTTTGGCAGGATATTGCAGATATAGGCAGTTTGATGATATAGAACAAATCTTGAGGATTATGGAAACCAATGGTGTAAATGATATTCCGTCTGGAAATTGTGTGCCTTCTAAGGCCTTATCATTCTTGGAGCTAGATCACCTAGGGGTGAAAGTCAAGAGAGATAATGCTGCAGGCTATCCAAAGGCTGAGTTTTTTGATTCAGTAGGTAATGGTCTATATTTGGACACCGACTCCAGAAAGTTTGAGGCTTCATTGGTACAGATTATTGATAATGCTCTTTACCCAGAAATTAGCTCGGATATAATCAGTGCATGTCTGCAAGGTGATGTCACAAGTGCTCTTGTACTCAAAGATGAAGCTTTTCAATGGGGACATGACATTTCACCAGCTAGCTATTCAGAACTATTAAAGGCCTTATGCGCGAGCCCTGCTCGTGTAATGGATGCCATTGGCCTTATTGAGAAGATGTCAGATACACCTGATAAATTTGATGTTCAAAATCTAAATCTGGTTGTCCAAACATTGAGTAGGAATGGGAGGTTAGCTGATGCAAGGTTACTTTTGGACAGATTGTTTAGAGGTGGCTTCCCAGTTAGTCAAGATACCTATACTTATTTGATGATAGGGTTCTGCATAGAAAGGAACATAGCAGGATTTTGGGAATGTTGGAATCTGGCAATGAAGCGTGGATGGTCACCTGGTAGCAGGGATGTGATCCCCATCATTGGTCACTTGGGCAAATGGGGAGTAATAGAGGAAACCTTGGAGTTTATCAGCATGTTGCTGGACTGCTACCCTAGTTTGTTTTTCAGTGCATATTGTCAACTTCTTGAAGAGTTATGCATGACAGGTTGCACTAGTATTGGATGTGCAATGCTGGAGGCTCTAATAGAAAAGGGTGTGGTTGTGGATCCTTCTCTAATTTGTAATGTGATGGAGGGGTTTCTAATGGAGAAAAAGACTGCTGAATCCATTGGAATGTATGACATGTTGCTTAACAGAAACAATGTGTCCACTTACTGGTTTGCATTGTATTCAGTAGCAAGAATTGATGCAGAATGAGCCATGGATTTGGTACAATCTATGATGAACATGGAATCTATTGATTTCTCAACATGTGGTTCTATTGTGAAGAAATTAGTACAATCAGGAAAAAATAGGCCAGGCAGTGTCAGTCTTTGAAGAATCAATTTTGAGGAAGAAGTTCAGTGCCACCTTGCTAAATTCCTTCCTGCAGGCATATTGTTGTGTAAACAATTGGAGAAAGGCAGATGCAGTTCTTTGCATGATGTTAAAGATGCACAGTAACCTTTCTATTTCTAGTTACCGCTTTCTTGTCCGCAGAATGTGTGAGCAAAGTCGGATTTCCAGTGCATTAAGACTTAGAGAGCTGATCCAAGATAGGGACAAATCAACAGAACTAATTTTATTCAATATTCTTATTTTTTATCTTTTCCAGAGAAGACAGTTTACAGGTTCATAATTTGCTTAAGGATATGGAAAGCAATGGTTTTTCTCCAGACTCCACCACATATGACTTCCTTGTCAGTGGGTTTCACAAGTCTGGAGACATCAATCATTCAATTAATATGCTTGATGCTTGCATTGCTCAGGGATTAATGCCAAGCAACCGCAGTCTCAGAGTAGTATTGAGTCACCATTGCAAGTTAGGAAACCTTGAGAAATCGCTAGAATTATTTCATCTGATAGAAAGCAACGGATGGAAGCATGGTTTAGTCCTTGAGACAACCCTCATTTCATGTCTTCTCTCGTCAGGGAGGTTTTCTGAAGCAACATCATATCTGAACAGCCTGAACAAAAGAGCATTGATTGGGTTTGACATCCATTTTGATGTCCTGATAAGGAATTCTGCATACTGGGAAACGTGGAAATGTCTGTTAGTCTGCTAAATACAATGTTAAAGAAAGGCAAATTTCCGAGTGAAGTTAGCTACAACTCTGTCATTTACAGGCTATGTATGTTGAAAGAATTTGATCAGGCACTTGATTTTCTTGCTGAGATGCAGTTTGCAAACATAAAACCAATTGACATGTCCTGTGATGCGCTTATACATGGCCTTTGTGCCATGGGAAGAACCTGTGATGCTCTGAAAATTTTGGAAATGCTGACCACCATTGGGTCTTCACCATCCTATCACATGTATAGAGTTGTTTTTGATAACTATTACAGGAGCAACAGTCTACAGAAGGCCGCAACACTTTTGCATGACATGCAACAATCTGGGTTCTCACCCAACTTTCAGATGCGCTGGTCTGTTATTAGCAATTTAAGTAGTAATGCTAAGAGGACTATAGCATATGAGAAGCCTATTTTGTCCAACCTTATTTTGTCAACTCAAGTGAACTCCCCATGAAGGATATAATAGGGTAAAAGGCCAGTTGGTACAAAGATATAAATAATAGTAACGTCTGGTTTTCAGAAAGTGGTGAACTGACAATTGCCAAGTACATTCTAGACACTAGTGGAACCAACTGAACTCCATGAAATCCAGTTAATGCAATTGAATGTTCCATTCACAGCTGAAGGCTTATGATAAGGTAATACTACCGTCTATTCTGAAAGTGGAAACAATGATCCCAGAAGTTGGCTGTATTCTTATTATTTTTCTAAACAGGTACTTTGGATTATCGTTTATGTTGGCAGAGATGACGCTGATAATATATCACTCCATCAAATCAAAGGATTCACCCCTGCGACTTCTCTCCTCAATTAGAGCATGTGTAATCAATTGTTTTTTTGAATAACCCAATGTAAAGTGTGCAGTCAACTTCTCATAAAAATGCTTTCGATCAGTTTTCCTACAGGTTGTACTTGTGCAGGCACTTTTAATTGCCATGAAAGATGCACTTTAGTTGCCATGAAGAACTGAACCCACGCCAGTATGATTTATTATGAAACGAGGAAACAGAATACAAGCTTAAAATGCTTCAATGTTACAAAACTAGAGGCACACCAGCACACTGCCTTATTATTTTAATGAGGGTTTTTATGAGTATCTATGGGCACTAATATTCAAAATATTGCACCCACAATAGACTCTTGTCTTCTATAAACATATATCCATATTATAAAGCACCAAATTGTGAAGTTTGCATCATATAACTGATGCCTAATCATCGTTGGGCACAACAGCATCCTCGCCTCCATCCATGTTATATGAAGCATCAACATCAGAGCTCTAAAGCTCTGATTCCTCCAAGCCCTTTTCTGGTCCAAGATTCTCTAGCCGAACTCCATGCTTTTTCAATGCATCTTTGATCTTATGAATTTGAAATAACAAGATATAGCTTGAAAGAGCTTAAAAATATCTGTTCACAAATGGGCTTAGATTACTGAAACTCACAGTTGAAATGGTACAGCTGAAGCTACAGATTCAGCCTTCTTGACTTCTGTAAAAGCGGAACATTGGCAATACATGAACATTGAGCCTCTGGCACATCTCTTTCTGTTCATTGGAGTTGACCATAAGAAGCTGCAGTTCTGGATGCATGCCAGCCAATTGACATACCTTTTGGGACATTATACAAAAAAGGTGTTATAGCTATAGAAATGAAAGTATGAAATGCATTTTTTTTGTTTGTTAATTTATGTTTGAGAAAATCGTTTAATACCATGCTTGTGTTCTTTTACCTTAGGGTGTAGGGCCTTACAAGCTCCACAACTAGGGGAAAAGAAGTGCACCACGGTGAGCTTATCGCTGGCCAACTGGAGCTGCTTGTCAAAATCTTCTTGTGATTCAATGTTTTTCATGTTGCTAGACTTATGTTCTTCTCCCATCATTTAGTCTTCATTGGGGTGTGAATAGCCTAACACACGACAAAATATCTCATTGATATCTGTTTTGTGCTTGGGCTTGTATTATCAATGCATATTTGAGCTTTGTGGTTTGTAGTGTTGTTTGAATGAGGCCAACAATTTCTTCGTTTTTGATGCAGATTTTTGAAATACTTTTGGCTGCAGAGAATGTCTTAACAATAAAATTCTATAATTTTCAGTATTACTAAACATGGATGGCTAAGAAACCAAATCTCTTAAAATTAAATCCACCTGATAAAACAGTGTCCTTGTTTCAAAATAGTTGGGTTTTACAGCTTAGTTATTATTAGACTGGAAAATGGTACCTGGAGCAATACAGTGTGTCAGTGACTAGTATTATGAAATGCAAGAAAAGGTTACCTTGTATTGCAGATGGACTGTGGTGCCCCTTGATGTTTGAACAACAAAGACAAACAACAATTCTTTTGTTCTCAGGATTAAATAGCACTTGCAAATTTACAATCTAAATTTGTAGAATGTGTACAGTGACTATGAATCCCCAAACGTATACAAAGGGGTCGGGTCTATATATATACAGTCCAGGCCAGTGGTCTGTCTAGCACCCCCACAGTCGCAGCGGGAGGGGAACGGACGCAGAGACTGAACCGAAAACTGGTGAACAAAGGCGTGAGCAGGCCTTTGGTCATTATATCAGCAAACTGATGTGTCGATGGTATATGGAGCACCCGAACCTGTCCTAATGCAACCTTGTCACGGACAAAATGGATATCGATCTCGATGTGCTTGGTGCATCGGTGATGGACCGGGTTAGCGGTCATGTAGACGGCACTGACATTGTCGCAGTAGACGACGGTCGCGGTGGAGAGGGGTGCACGGAGCTCCTGGAGAAGCTGGCGAAGCTAGCAGCACTCGGCGACGGCGCGGTACTCGGCTTCAGCGCTGGACCGGGACACTGTAGTCTGGCGTTTTGAGGACCAGGATACGAGAGTGTCACCGAGGTAAACGCAGTAGCCGGACGTAGAGCGTCGAGAGTCGGGGCAGCCTGCCCAGTCCGCGTCGAAGTATGCGGTGAGGGGAGTCAATGGGGCTGGAGTTGAGATGCAGCCCGTTGGAAAGGGTGCCCTTCACGTAGCGTAGGATGCGCTTGAGCAGCGCGAGGTGAGATTCGCACGGAGCATGCATGAAGAGGCATACTTGCTGGACAGTGTACGTGAGGTCGGGTCGGGTGAGTGTGAGGTATTGGAGAGCCCCGGCAAAACTCCGATAGTGAGAGGGATCGGCAACGAGGGTGCCATCAGCGGCGGAGAGTTTGGCTCAAGTGTCGACTAGGGTGGCCGTGGGGTGACAGTCGGCCATGCCCACACGCTAGAGGAGGTCGATGGCGTACTAGCGTTGGGAAAGAAAGAGCCCGTGGATGGAACGGGTTACGGAGATGCTAAGAAAATGGTGGAGAGGACCAAGATCGGTCATGGCGAACTCAGATTGGAGTCGGGCCATGATCTGGTCGAGGAGAGATGTCGAAGACGCTGTGAGGATAATGTCGTCGACATAGAGAAGTAGATAGGCAGTGGTGGAGCCGATATGAAAAGTGAACAGGGAACTATCGAACGCAGAGGCCACGAAGCCGATGTGCCGAAGATAGGCAGCAAAGCGCTGGTACCAAGCACGAGGGGCTTGTTTGAGGCCGTAGAGAGAGCGTTGAAGGAGACAGATGTCGTCGGGACGAGAAGGGTCGACGAAGCCTAGGGGCTGCTGGCAGTAGACTGTTTCCATCAGGTGGCCGTGAAGAAAGATGTTCTTCACGTCTAGTTAATGGATCGGCCAGGAGCGAGAGGCAGCCAAGGCGAGGACGACTCGGATGGTGGCAGGTTTGACAACGGGACTGAAGGTCTCGTCGTAGTCGATACCAGGTCGTTGGGAGAAATCCCAGACTACCTAGCGAGCCTTGTGACGGGCAAGAGAGTCATCGACGTGGAATTTGTGTTTGAAAATCCACTTACCGGTCACAATGTTGGCGCCGGGAGGTCGGGGAACGAGGCGCCAGGTCTCGTTGTCCATTAGGGCCTTGTACTCGTCTACCATGGCCACGCGCCATTGAGGGTCAGCCAGGGCTGAGCGAGAAGTCACTAGGATGGGCGAGATAGAGCTGTGGATGGCGGAGAGACCGTAGCGCTGAGTGGGGCGGAGAGACCTGGTCTGGGAGCGGGTGACCATGTGAGAGGTGGAGGGAACTGGAGCCGATGGGGGTGCGGGAGTAATAGGAAGAACTGGTCGAGTGGGAGCGTCATCGACTTCGAGTCGGCGACTGTAGACAAGAGGAAAAGGAGGAATTAGATCGGCTTGAGTCGATGAGGTCGGGTGGGCCGAGTATTCCGATCGGTCCGATAGAGATGGATCAGCCGATAGGGTGGGGGGAGCCGATGGAAAGTGAGGAGCCGATGGAAGTGGGGTGTCCGATGGAGAGGGAACGGTATCAGCTAAAGGATAAATAGGATCGGTATCGGGCGATGGAGGTGGGTCCGATGAGGGTCCGATGGTGGGGACATCGGACCGAGTAGTGGTGGGATATGTGATGGGTAAATCCTCAGCAGCGGCCGATGAGGGGGCCGATGGAGAGGGCAGTGGAGGAGACCTGGTCGGCACGGTGTTGGTGAGGAGAAAGTCGAGATCACTAAAGGAGGATCTCGGATGAAGGAGACCGAAGGGAAAACATGTTTCGCCAAAAATGACGTGACGAGAGACGAGGACCCGTCGGGTGGAAAGGTCGAGGCATCGATATCCCTTATGAGAGGTGGGATAGCCGAGGAGAATACAGGCGGTGGAGCAGGGAGTGAGTTTGTGGGAAGTTGTGGCGGTGAGATTTGGGTAGCAGAGGCACCCGAAAACACGAAGGTGGGAGTAGTTGGGCGCCGTGCGGTAGAGAAGGGCATAAGGAACGTTGTTATGAACGGAGGAGTATGGGCGCCGATTGAGAAGGTACGTCGCAATAGCTAGAGCTTCGGCCCAATAAGTGGCGGGTAAGTAGGCGTGAAGTAGCATGGTGCGACTGATGTTGTTGAGGGTGCAAAGGAGGCGCTCGGCTTTGCCGTTCTGAGGAGAGGTGTAGGGGCAGGAGAGTCGGAGATGGATGCACTGTGAGGTGAGGAGGTTTGTAACGGTATGGTTGACGAATTCCGTACTGTTATCGGCTTGTAAAGCCTTGATGGGGAGGTTGAACTGAGTGGATACGTACGTGACGAAGTGAGTGAGGTGAGAGGCGACCTCGGATTTGTGGATGAGCGGGAAGATCTAGCAATAGTGTGTGTAATCGTCAAGTATAGCGAGATAATACTGATTACCGGAGACACTTTTAACTGGGGACGTCCATACATCACAATGTATAAGTTCAAATGGACGCGAGGTACAGGAGAGAGAACTAGAAAAGGACAGACGCACATGTTTGCCAAGTTGACATAAGTGGCAAACTGTGGAGCTGCTGTGAGTACATCGGATGGAGGCGTTGCGACGGAGGGTGGCGACAGCGTCGGGGCCGAGGTGGCCGAGGCGAAGGTGCCAAAGGTTGGTGAAGAGGGCGACGCTAGCGTGTGGAGTGGACGGCGGAGTGGGAATGGTGTAGAGGTCTCCGTCACTATTGCAGCGAAGGATCTATCGCCGGGTTGGGATATCCTTCACAGAGAAACCAGACGCATCAAATTCAATAGAGCAGTTGTTGTTTCGTGTGAATTGGCGAACAGATATAAGATTGTGAATAAGAGAAGGGACGATAAGAACATTGCGTAGGGGGAGGTTAGTGGTGGATGTAGACAGAGAGGAGTCACCCCGGCATTGGACAGAAAGAGAGTGACCATTGCCGATGGTGACAAAAGGGGAGGAAGAGGGGTGATAGGAGCGAAGTATACCGGGCGATGACGCCATGTGTGAAGACGCCCTAGAGTCCAGCACCCAAGGGTGCTGTGGTTGGAGCGTCATCTGGTTGAGGGCAGTGATGAGGCCAGCCTGGTTCCAGGAGGGAACTGACTGGGTGGTTGGGGTCGGTAGCATCGGTTGAGACGGCAGAACGGGAGCCGATGCCAGGTGAGCCTGGGGATGGGCGCCGAGAACTCCGGGTTGCCAGCCGATGGGGCTATGTGGCTGGGGCGCCCAGGGGTTGTAGCAGAGCCACGGACCCGTGGGACCAGCAGGGTGAGTAGGGACCGAGGTGGGTCGTGATGGCGTTGGACCCTACCAGGCCCTGCCTTTGCCTTTGCCCTTGCCTTTCCCAGTGCGGGCTGTGTTGCTGTGGCCGGAGCCATGGCCACCAGGACCGCGGGAGGAAGGGGCAGCGCAAGAAGCTCGGTAGCCATTATCGGCTTCGGCAAGAAGAGCGGTGTGGGCCATTGTCTTCTCATCGTTGGCCAGACGGAGTTCTTTAAGAACTAGCATGTCATGAGCCCGGCGCAAACGATGGAAGAAGTGTGGCATTGGTGATGTCATCGGCGGTGTTGGAGAAGTGGGGATTGAGGCCTCGCAGAAGAGTAAGGACGAGTTGAGAGTCGGCCACAGGGTGGCCGATGTCCCGGAGAGCAGCAGCCTTAACTTTGAGGCGCTGACAATACGAGGAGATAGAGGAGTCGCCTTGTACCATGGAGTGAAACTCGTTGAGGAGGAAGATGGCGCGAGGCTGTTTGTTGGCCAGGAAGATCCGCTCGATGGCCACCCAGAGGTCCTGGGCGATAGGGTCGGTGTCGTCCATGGCGAGGTCGAGGACAGAGTCGTCGATCGAGCCGAGCAGTCAGCTGCGCACGTAGCACTCAGTGATGTCCCACTGAGGATCATCGGGGCGTGGTGGAGCGGAGCCATCAATATGGGACCAGAGGTCGAATTTTCCACAGAGGGATTTGAAGAAGAAAACCTACTTGGAATAATTGACGTTAAGGTCAAGGGAGATAGGAACGTGAGATTTCACGTTCACAGCAGCGTAGGGAGGAGAGAAGATCGGCGAGGTGGTGCTCGAGGTGTGGTCTGAGACACCGAGGGCCGGAGCAGATTCGGCGACTGGAAGAGTGCTGGAGCTGAGAGCGAACTCGGTGGCCATGACGGGAGAACGGGAGCAAAGAGCCGATGGGAGAAAGAAGCCGATGGGAGGGGGAAGCCGATGAGAGCACGGATCGGCCGATCAAGAATGTGAGAAGCCGATGGGAAGTGGGCCGGCCAGCCGATGGGGAGTTGGCAGCGGAGTAGGTGAGGACAGAGTGGGTGGGTCAGAGAGTGGTTGGGTCATGGACGTATGAGGATTCACGTCCGTGAAGAGAAGATTAACGTCCATGGACTCGTGGAGGCCAAGGAGTGTGGCGGACGCGAAAATGACAGGGAGTGGCCGGACGCGAAGAGAATATGTTCGCGTCCGGGAGGCAGGGATTCGTGTCCGTGGACACGTTGGACTGGCTTGGATGTGAGGGGAGAAGGTTCGTGTTCGAGAGCCGTTGAGCGTGTCGGAAAGGGCGAGAACCGAGGGAGGTTTCCAGCTGATGGAGGTGCGCCGGCGTCAGAGAAGGAGAGATGCACGAAACAAGAGGAAGAGCAGAGACGGGTGCGAGGCGAGACGAGGAGGTGGATCGAGACCGTCGCTTGGTCGTGCGGAGGTGGGACGGAGAAAAGAAGGTGACTACGGGAGAGACGGGGAGAAGAAGAAATGGAGGCAAGAGAGCGAGGAGAGTACCGGGAAGAGAGTCGGCGACGGGAAGAAGACATCAACGACGAGTAGGAAAGGGTCGGCACGCCAGAGGGAGAAGCTAACGCGCCGAAATATCTAGACTCGCTCTGATATCATGTAGAATGTATACAGTAACTATGAACCCCTGAGCGTATAAAGAAGGTCGGGTCTATATATATACAGCTCAGGCTCTGTCTAACAAAATTAATTTAGCCTGATGATTTTGAAATCCAAATGTTCCCTTTCTATTTAACATAATGATGATACATTCTAAAATTTAAGATGACCTATTGAAACGCACTGAATATATATTTACAGAGAAAGCATCTTAGGTTGCGCTTGTCATAGCAAGAATGGTAGTTTCTAGAGGTAGTGTTTTTATTTGTAATTTATTTAGTTCCAAACAAGTAATGCGCAACATTTTACACTTTCATAGTGTGTAAAGACTTTCTTTTAGTCTGAGGACAAAGTTTCATATGCATGCTCAATTGCAATGTGGTAAGAACTTACGTTGGTGGAATTTTCTGCTGCAGCTTTGGTGATCTGCCAACCAGTTGAAGCATCCTTTTCTCGGAGCAAGAGGTGCTTTCTGTTGATCACATTGTGGTTCCGAGCTGGAACCATGAAGGAACCATCAGAACTATTATTCTTGGATCCACGCTGAGATGATCCAGAAATAACCCAATGGTTCGTCAGAGCAGAAGCCATTGCTATCCTTCGACTGAGAAAGAAAGGATGAAACAAATCAGCACGTTCTTGAAATGCTGCGGAAAATGGAACATTTTTAAAAGCTTACATGCCACAACGTATCTGCACAAGCTTTTCAAGAGCTGGAAATCTTTGTGATGGTGAAATGGGAATGGTCCATGATATGGTATTTATAGCTGAAGAAATTTTTGTCTCGGAAGCAAAGGATACCTCAGCCTCCCTAAAACAGAGCCCCTATTTTATTTTATTTTTTTCAGTTCATTGTTCATCATTCTAAGAAGCAAAGTGGATTATCCAAATGAAGATATGGACAGAAAGAGTTGTTCCCTGTCATCATATTTGGACTAGCTAGGTGATTTATATCCTCAGTGCTCCAGCAAAAGCTTTGGTGTTTCGTACACACACTGCTGATTTCTATCTAAGGCGGCACGGCTTGTGCCATGGACTGGAGGAAGCCGATGTGTATTTTGGACAAAAATATGGCCTTTTGTGAACATGACTCTTCTGTAATTGTGTGCCAACTCAATCCTAATGCGTTGTGCTTATGTGAGCCATGGGCAAGCGTTTGATCTAAATCTGATTATACTTTACTCGAATGTATATCCATGACATGACTGGATTTCTTGTAGCTGGGTGTGTCTGATATTGCAGCTATGTTGTATGATCTACTTGTTCTTTACGTGATCTATTGCTTACCGGTCATGCTCTTCATCAGCTTGTGTGTATGGTCTATCCATCTAATTGGAATTTCAGAATCTGTCACGCGAGGAGCACGGCCTTGTTTGCAACATTGCAGTCCATTTGCGTGAGAATCTACCTATGATTTTTACATTTTAAATAATGACGGATCAAACGAGCACAATAAAGAGGTAGTAGTAATGGAGCACCTATGATGCTATTCACTGTAGTTTCTACCTAACATACGTAACACCTGTTTTGTATAAAATATTACCTCTAGATTTTAATAATGACAGTTCTTTTGTAGATATTTTTATCATTTATTTTATTAAAAATTACGTAATTATTATTTATTTTGTTATGATTTGGTTTATCATTAAATATATTTTAAGTATAACTTATATTTTTTATATTTACATAAAAAAATTAAATAAGATAAATGGTGAGATATATGTTTAAATGTCAATAACATCATCTATTAAAAAAACTAGAGAGAGTAATATTTAGAGCTCCTTTAGAACATAGGATTTTTATAGGATTTAGTTTAAGTTCTCTAAAAATTCTTTGAAATTCCTCTATTGCCAAGGAGTCTTACAGTAGGCTGCTTGATAACTCATATTCCTTTTGAACTAAGAAGATTCAGATAGGTCTTCATGCTAAAATTGATCATACAAGAACTTGCATTGAACCTATAAAATGGAGAAACTAAATATTTTTCTTCAATAAAAAAACTGAGATCCACTGGATGAAATCGAGGAAAAAGAACATAACGTGAAAATTGCACCATAGCGATGACAATTGGAATTTGGATTTACTCACCAGTATACTTGTTTTCTTCATTTGTAGAATATAAGGATTATTTTTCCATCGACCTTCAACGATTACAAACTGTTGAAGAAACCACAAGGACATACTTTTTAGTTACTCCACCCTTCCACTTAAAGATCTTACCAATGTTAAGTTACCTACCTCTCCAATGGCTCGAAGGGGAGGAAGATAATCTATATATAGTTGTGCAATGTCAATGGCGTCTTTGTGTTAGCCACCATCACGTGATAATTTTCGTGAGCTCGTTGCTTGTTGTGTTGACACGTCATCCACGTTATGGCATTTATGGCATGATGCATATCATTTTAGGCTCTTGCCTTTTTTTTCTAGGTACAAGGATTGTGTTTTCACAATTATAGTATTTAGAATTCTTATATTGAAACTAAATTCCCTTTTGTTGCACTGAAAATATGAGATAATGCAAATGTCTAGCTATGGTATATATTTTAAATAAGCAACACATGCAATTTTCTAAAAATATCTTGATCCCATAGAAGGATTTTGTCAAGAGAAATAACATTTTTTGGGGGAAATTATAGAAAAGGTTTTGTGCTATATATATATATTACAATTAGTAAATCTCACATCATACCGGATATACCAGTACAGTGTACCTCATTTCTATCTACCTTCACATTACGTTAGGATATATTGAAATCGATTTTACTTCGCCCTAGTTTGTGCTTTTTTTTTTGGTGGAGGGTTGGGAAAAAGGTTAAACATTATACAGATTCTCAAACCAGGAATAAACTGTAATATTTGGGTTACGAATATAGGAGTATAATAGAATAGATTAAGGACACATGGCTAATGGTTGCTAAGACAAATTATAAATATATTTAATGCTACGCAATTTGGAAAGAAATAGAAAAAAAATCCAGTACTATGCTTAATTAAAAGGTACAAAGCAACTTGCTACTTGGGGTAGGGTTTTACAATGTTTTCCTGCAGACACGAATTTACAAATTCAACACATACAATTTCAATACTGAACTGTGCAATATCCAATGCTGAGTGACATGACAATCTAACGGTGTTGCAATTCAGATATAAAATATGCTTTATTATTCATGGATTTTCTTTCTTTTGGGGGAGAACTGAAGGATCTTCCTTTTGGCGAAATAATTCTCAGCTTTTATAGCACTTTTAACAACTGAGCATAGCACTTTTAACAAAATTAATAAAGCTTGGAACAGCTAATATTCTGCAGGCATGTTGCGCTGGCCAGTATTGGCTTCAGAATACGCAGAAACTGTAACAAACAAACTGGTTTTGTTCTCACTCAAGAATAGACAACACTATATACTTGTAAAATGCTGGGAATTCTGCTATTTCTCTGCTAAGGTAAACGGGAAAAGTTTGCACAGTTCAGATCCTTTCCCACAATTTGTTTTTGATCTTCGCAGAATTGATCCCTTAGTGTTGAACCGTCAAATCATGGTTGTCCACATCCTAATACAGGTTGGCAGTCGAAGAATATTTTCACTTACACATAAATACAGTGCAATACTCCCACTGTACAAATATGGTGTGTAAGCTGATGTTAGATAGGAGTGTAGCTTTTTCACATGTTCATGTCCATGACACACGATTCATCACCTGGTTTATATAATTGAGTAGGAAAAGGTTGCAGCTACACTCAAAATCTCAAAATGTACCCAGAGGCTAACACGAAGAAGGATCTGTGTAGCCACAAGCTATGGACACACATCTTGTTGTTTAGAAATGTTCACCTCAGAAATGCCAAGCAATAGCCTGCGCAATACCAAATGTAGCACAAGATAAATGTTTAGTTTTGCAGAGTGCACTATTTGGTTTTCCTTGTATATCCATAGAAATAACTTCCCAACGCTGTTTTCCATGCATAAACAATTTCAAGCCTTTTTGTTGGGATATTAGTGATGCTAACAAGCTTTAGAAATATCTCCAAGTCCGACACGCCTAGATGCATTTCAGTAATTTTGCATCATAAGTAGAACTCAGGATAGACTTCTGTTCTTCATCCACATAAATCTGCATTTTCATGTTGTATCCATTTTCATTAAGTGACGTTCAGTTTCTGACCCAGGAACCGGAGGTTCATGGCTGAATCCTCAATCAATAAATCCTTTCCATTCAGATTACAGAATGTGATCTTGACTGTCTAGAAGACTGCATTATATCCTTCACACTGCCATCTACCACTGTTTGACCTGCTTCTTTGTTGACACCACTGTCATCCATTAACTTTCTCATCTTCTCCAACCCAAACCATTCCCCAACTGAAGCATAGATGATCGAGAGGAGCAAATAATCACCGCTTTCATCATTCCTTGCCTTGAGCAGTTGCCTGTTTGCATGCTCAGCCAGTTCAATCTCACCATGAACTCAACAAGCAGCAAGCAGTGTTCTCCAAATGACAGAATTAGGGTCACACTTCATCCTATCAATGAAATCAAATGCTTCTTTTAGTAACCCAGCATGACCCAGCATGTCCACCATACAGCCATAGTGCTTGATATTAGGTTCCATCCTGTACTTTTGCTGCATCAAGGCGAAGTATTCACGCCCCTTGTCAACCATCCCACCATATCTGCATGCGATAAGGACAGCAACGAAGGTGATTTCATCTGGGCTAACTTTCTCCTTCAGCATCTTCTCAAACTCGTCTATGGATTCCAGGACATGCCCATGCAGTGCCAGTCCTCCTACAATTGAGTTCCAAGTTGAGACGTCCTTATTTCGCATTGACCAGAAAACCTGAAGCGCACTTTTCATGCTCCCACATTTTGCAATAATGTCAATCAGCGCATTTTCGAGAACAACTGGTAATCCATTTCTTGAAAACATATCTGAAAAAGAGGAATGCAGCCTGTGGCCAACATCAAGATAACCAGAGTCGGCGCAAGCTGACAGCAAGCTGAGCATTGTGACAATATCTGGCTTTTCGCTCATGCGCTGCATCTGCTTAAAGAGCTCCAGTGCATGCAAGTGCAAGCCACATCTCACATACCCAGAAATCATCGCGTTCCAGGACACGACTTCACGTTCAGGTACTTGGTCGAATAGCTCCTTTGCCAACGCCATATCTCCCCGCTTCGCATATGCAGTGATCATCACGTTCCAGGACACAAGATCCTTCACAGGACACTCGTCGAACAGGTCCCGTGCAGCACCAATGTCCCCTCGCCTTCCGCAACCCGAGATCATTGCCAACCAAGCCACGGCATCCTCACGAGTGCCGCTGCCAAACAGAGCAGCGGCGATGCCCAAATCCCCGCAGCTATCGTGCATGTCAATGAGCGCGTTCTTGACGAACGCGTCGGACTCGCAGCCAACCTTCACGACGTGGGCGTGCACCTGAGCCCCGGTGTCCCCCGCCCCCATGGCGATGCAAGCACGGAGCACGAACGGGAAGGTGAGCTTGTCGGGCCTCAAGACGTCACCGCCCCGCCGCACCATGCGCGCGTACAGGGAGACGGCGTCCCGGGGCGCGGACGTGTGGGCGGCGCCGCGGGTGAGGGTGTTGTACATGAAGCGATCCGGGCTGGGTATTTGGTCGAACACGAGGTAGGCGTGCGCGATGGGTCGGAGAGGAAGCCTCTTCGGCACCGCCGCCACTCCGGCGGCTGCCACCGCTGCGTCCCCGACTTCCGCAACATCTCAGTTCAGGGCACTACTTACCTTTCTCCACGTGACCAATGTTTAAATTCAGTCCCATTTGGAGCGCAGAATTGAACAGTTTTCGATAAAATTTCTCAAACATTTATGTGAAATTTGCACGTTTCAAGCAGGGTTTAGGACTAAATCCTAGATTCAAACATGGTGCATTCAAATTTCAAATTCAAACCAGGTTACAGGTTGATACACGAGCTTATTTACTAGGTAAACGACCGGAGCGGCGGCCGGCGGAGAGGGGGGCTCAGCGGAGGGGCGGCGGGTCAGACGGAGGTGGAAACGCGGACCTTGAGTCCGTGGGCCATGGAGAGGATGGTCATCATCCGGTACTTGACGGGGTGGTTCTCGACGAGGTCGAAGCTGTAGAAGCGGAAGAGGATGGCGAGCGCCATCTTCATCTGGAGGTAGGCGGAGTCCTTGCCGAGGCAGACCCGCGGCCCGGCCTGGAACGCCGTGAACTTGAACGGCGACGCGTTGCGGAACGCGCCGTCGTCGTTGAGCCACCGCTCCGGCCGGAAGCTCGCCGCGTCGGGGCCCCAGTTGTACTCCATCCTCCCCATGGAGTAAGGGACGTACGTTACCATCCCGCCGGCGCGCAACTTCGTCCCGTCGGGGAGCACGTCGTCCTCCAGGATGCCCTTGGGATCCTGCGGCACCGCCGGGTAGAGGCGGAGCGTCTCCGTCACGCACGCGTGCAGGTACACCAGCTTCCCCAGGCCGTCGTAGCTCAGCAGGGACGCGAACTGCGCCACGCGCGCCGAGAATGACGCCTCGCCGTCGCCGTCGTCGCCGACAAGGGTGATCCCCTCCTCGCGCGCGCGCCCCGACTCGAACGCGGTCAGCTCGCTCCGCAGCTTCTCGGCCACGGCCGGGTGCGTCATCGCCGTGTACGTGAACCACGACAGCGTCGTCGCCGTCGTGTCACGCCCGGCGATCACGAAGTTGAGCACCACGTCCCGGAGACTCTTGTCGTCCCCGAAGCTGCTCCCCTCGTCGCCGGCCTCCCCCAGCTCGATGAAACGCGACAGTATGTCATGCTTGATCTGCTTGCCATTACAAATCAACCAATCAAAAACACAAAAACACAAATTTTCCTTTGACGTGCTAAAATTTTCCAATCTGATCAGTTCATCACGATGACTAATTTCTACTGAATTTTTACAGTGAGCAAGAGCGAAACGATCACCTTCTCTTGCTTGCCGCTGGCCCGAGCCTGCACGATCTCAGCCTTGCGGCGGCGAATGACGCTGTAGGTGAAGTCATCCACAAGCTTAATGCTCTGCTCGAGGAGAGCCTCTGATCCGACATGCAAGAACTTCTTCAGGCGCCACAGCGGATCGATGAACCGCAGCGTGACGATGATGTTGGCAGCATCGAATGCCTGAGCAAAGCTGTTCTCCGGGAGATCAGGTGACAGTGTCCCAATCTCAACCCCAAATCCGACCTTACAGATCGAGTCCAGTGTCATCCTCATGAACAATTCCTGGATTATGGTAGTTCTTGCTTTAGAATTCTGATCGATTTGGGTTTAAGAAATGTTCGGATACAGGCAAGGAATTCTGCTGGTTACCTGCATGTCTACAACTCTGCCTGCCTTGCATGCTTGGTTCAAAATGCTTGATAACTTCAGGGAGTATTCCCTGAACACAACCGTGCTGAAGTCTCTCAAGTTCTTGGAAGCAAACTCGAAGCTCGCCGTCTTCCTTTGCTTCCTCCACATCTCTCCATCTGCGTTGAATATGCCATCACCGAGCAACACATCCATGTAAGATCTGTACACTTCACCCTATATATTTTCAGACATTTATATGTCAATGTCAGTACTGAACAAGGCACTTTTTACAGTAAACTGAAGATCCTATGGTTCTCTTACCTTGGGATAATTGGTGAAGTTGGTCTTGAGGACATGCTCGACGTTCACCGGGTCGGCAATGTAGGTGTAGGAGGTGAACGGCATGTCGACGGTGACCGTCCTGTCCTTCGACAAGTACTCGACAAGCCAATCATGCATCCTGTGGTAGTTCTTCAGTTGCTCCACTGTCGCGCCGATGATTGGCCATGATCTTGGCCCTTTCTGGTTCCTCAGGCTCCATTTGTGGACCAAGATCCATGAGAGGACAACAAGGAAGATGGCGATGAGCTTGTGGAACCCTGCTAGAGGGAAGAATGATGTCACCGGCATGGCATGAGCTTCCTCCACGGGGCCTTTCATGAAGAGTTCAGTCTGCAAGAGATGCTATGTAGCATTGGATGGCATAGTTAGGTGATATATTGGGCCTTGATGCTACCAACCTTAAGACAATCTTGGTGTGACCGACAATTAAGATTGCCTCATTCATATGGTGTCCCTAACCTAACACCCTTAGGAGTTGGATCTTAGCTTTAGTTTTCTTTTTGTGATCTATCTACCTAGAAAAGAATTGTTACTTCTATAAACACAAATTGAATGTTATGTGTTTTCTGCTAAGCCAGAAGTGTGCTGTTTTGTTCGGGCAACTGAAGCATTGGTGGCAACAGGGTATGCTACCTTCTACTGTCAGAGTTATATCCATCTGATTCTGTTAAAAATGTCACCAACTGAAACCAGAGTTACGATTTCTGTCGATATTGTCTTATTAAAGTAAAGAGACAAGTCTTATACATGACAACTAAAATGAAGTAGGGCATCTTGAAAGAAAGATAAATTGTGAGCCCAAAGTAGTTGGTTTCTTCTTCATATGAAATCCAGTTAAAACATACTCATTGAAACAAACAAGATAAATACAGTTGCCAAGATATACTCAACACATGGCCTCCCTAAATATTCTGCTTATTGACAACTGATTTCTTTTTCGGTCAATACAAATAAGCCAGGTATCAAAGATTTGAGAAATTCCTGACTCATGAAATTTAATTTAAAGAACATCTGGAAAGAAAAGAAAACATTTTTCCTGTAGAACTTTATCCTTTGTGATGCAACAATGAATACTACAATTGATTAGAGAATGAAAATATTGCTCGTATTGATGATTTTGATTCTTGCCCGCACTCTTATTACAAGCTTCGAGCAAACCGGAGCATTTGCTGAATAAATCTCTCATCTGTTACTGGGCTAATGAATACTAATCAAGAGTATCAAAATCTACCATCTCAAAAGAAAAAAAAAGAATCAAAATCTAGAGGGTTTTGTTGCTGTCAGCATCCAATGTACGTTTGAAGAGAGCTCTCATTGCCTGCCTCTTCACTACCTTGCCATAAGTAGCTCTCCCAATCCTCACCGCCTTGTCTTCCACCTCTAGCCGATTGCCGCAGCCATTGCCATTGTTTGCACCTCTCAGCATTGCCCTCAGCAAGCTCTCATTCCGGCCAATTGCCCCTGCGACGCTCTCAGCCACAGCCGCCTCGCCCGGAATCCGTCTCCCCTACTTTCTCACCAACTTGTTGGAGTCGAACAAGGCAGAGCACGCGCTCCAGAACGATGCGCGCAAGAACGCCTTCCTCCTCTCCTTCACCAAGGACTTCCTCATCTTCTCGAGCCGCACCACCAGTGCTCCCATGTCTCCTCCTCTGCCATTGACCAAATCATTCTCCAACCTTGCGAGTTCTTGCCCAAGAATGGCATCGCCGGCTTTGAACCTGCACCGATCGCACTGGCATTCGAAGCCCCATGCTCTCGCTGCCTCCCTGCGCTTGCCCACCGGCGTGAGCACATCGAAGTAGGCGAATTTGATCTCCTCCCCGGCTTTGATGTCCCTGGACGCGTGAACAATGGCGTGGTCGCCGACGTGGGTGCGCCGGGCGTTTGGGTGGCATGAGTGGTTTATGAACGCCAGTAAGACACACAGTTAACGACTCATAAACCACTCATGCTGCCGGACGCCGCAGTATGACGACGCCATTGCTGCCGAGCAGATTGGCGGACGGCGCTGCGTCCTCGGTCAAGCAATTGACGTCGAGCACTCTCAAGATCTTGTCCACATCAAGAGTCCACCTTTGGCGCTGACGCCGTCGCCATGGCCGTGTCGTCATCGAGCTCCTCTGTTTCTTGCTTGAACTGTGCCGTGCCCGGGACAGGAATCTCGTCTTCTGGCTCCTCGTCCTCGGGCACTTCTCGGCGGCGTCAAGAACCTTGTCGACGAAGTCCTTCCACACCACCATCTTCTCGCAGCAATCGGCGGCGTCCAGAAGTACTCCCCTTCCGATCGTCACCGCCTTGGAGATCACCAGAGTAGCCCCCGCCTCGATGTTCTTCACCGCGAAAACCCCACAGCCGCCGTGCGCGGACCGGCGCACCTCCACCGGCCCGACGTGCTCCGCGAGGTCCGTGCACTTCCCGGAGAACCCGGCGAGCACCCACTCCGTCAAGTCCTCCGCGCCACTCCGCGACTGCACCTCCAGGCGCCTACACTGCTCGATCATCTCCCGCACCTCGCCGGTGCCGCTCACGGCCAGCGCCGCGCGGAAGCCCTCGGCGGCACGCGCGTACCGGCCGAGGCCGCACAGGACCGAGCCCTTGAACAGCAGAGCCTCGTGGTGTGCCGGGTCGGCCGCCAGTGCGGCGTCGCAGTCGGGGAGCGCGCCAGGCGGGCGAGTGCGTCGGCGCGGTGGACGAGCGCGGAGCAGAGGATGCGGCAGTCCTTGCAGTCGGCAGCGACGATGAGGGAGCAGCTGCGGCGCGCGTGAGATTTGGATTGGTTTGGTTGGTTGGTTGGTGTTCGAGATGGGGAGTGGTGGTGGTGCGCCGCGGCGGCGATGTCGGGCTCGAAAGCTCGCGGCTTTGTGTGTAACGGTCGAATCTGTGTAACTAGTGGAGTGAAAGTAGCAACGGCTACGAGGCACGAGCTGTCACAGCGGTTCAGGACTTCAGGTCGTTATTTACGTGAATAAATATGGACGTCATAACGGCAGAAATTTCACAAGACAGCTCATTTTGTACCAAAAAATCGTACAATGCAATTGACTTGAGAAAATAAAAGGAGTAAATGAACGTATACGTTTATACTATGTTTCATATAAAAAATAAACTATTTTGTAGGCTGCTTAAAAGTTACAATAGATAAACTTTACATAAACATCATAGAGTATTATGAATACAAAATAAAATGAAGTAAGTCATACATAAAATCCACTGGAACCGCAGGTTCCAAAACGACAGCTTACAATAGCATGTAAGCGGGAGGAAAGAGAAGAGAAGAATATCAGGTACAGTAAACATAAGTCATCCCTTGGCTTTAATTTCCATTTATCATTTATAAGTAATAAAAATTCATGGAACAGATTGTATTTTGCCAAATCTCTGTTTGAATTTGCACCAAACTAGTCATGCGCAGTTCAGAGTGTTTTTAAGCTTTGTGCGGTTGAATTGGCCATAACTTTGGAGTTAGATACTGAAGTTTCCGTATTGAGAAAACGAATACGTATACGTGCGTTCTCCGCTTTCAGGTTGCAGTCCCGCACCATCCTACCCACCCGATTAAAACTGGACGGTTAGATCAGCAGTTCCCCGCTCTCTAGCGACTAGCCTTTGTTCTACTCCCCCACTAACCCTTCTCACCCGTACCAACCGGAAGGAGATTCATGGCGGCGGCGGCGGCGGGTTGGCTCCGACGAGCGGCGGCGGCGGTGGCTCCTCGCCTGCCTTCCGGAATTCCTATACTACCTTCTCCTCCTCCAGCTCCTCTCAACGAGGCCCAATCGCTAGTGTTTCCGGGCATAGGCACCGCCGTCGCTGGCGGCATGGAGCTCATGGCCGTCCCCAAGAAAAAGGTCTCTTAGCTTCCCCTCCCCTCCCTCTCCCCCTGTATCTCGTGGTTTATTTTGTTACCTGCATAGTCATGGTTTGGTCATGGTGATCTGATCTCTGGCGGTACTGTGGTATGGTGCACCGGACACAGTGCACTCTAGGTGTTCGTCGGATTGCCTGGTGCGTAGAAAGGTGTGGGCTATTGAAATGTTTAACGATGGAACACAGGAAGATAGTACACGCTGGACTGCCTCCTTTTTTTTTTCATAAAAAGATGATCTATTGTTTGGTGGGTTAGTGAAAGACAATGTTTTGTGTTTGAGCTAATTCCAGCTGGAGCATTTAGTCTTTGAGGTGTGGTCTTAGGGGTTAAGCTATCTTTTCAACTGTGGAAAACAATGTAGTTTTCATGAAATTCAGTTCCACCTTTAACTTTGATGATGGTTGTGTGCATCTCACGATGTAAGAGCCAGGAGTTTGTTCTTTCATTGTCTAAAATACTCTTACTGTAGACTGTACGATGTTGCCATACATTTTAACTTTTGGTTGTAATAAGGAATCTGCTAAGTTGTTTGTTATGTGAGTGGATTTGATAGGTAAGTCAATATATGTGTAATTTGTCATGATGATATGCAAATATGATAAATCAGGAAAAGCAGAAACGAAGATAACCGAACAAGTACTCAGAAAGTGTGCTGATTGAAGGCATAAATTATCATTGTCACATTTGATATTTGGACACTTGCAGTTGTGTATATGTAAGTAGCAATGACCTTGGGGTGAGATCAACTAATTCTAACTACCAGTGTAATTACTTTTGAATATATACTTGTTCTGTAGAGGCTTGCGCTTCATCTCATTGCCTTAGTTGCAGTTTTGAGATTTTAGAATTGTTATCTGTTTGTTTCATATTTGTTCCCTCTTATGTGTTGCTTTGCTGGTTATGATGGTTGATGCCCTCATGCCTGTGCATTTCAGGTCTCAAAATACAAGAAGGGTTTGAGGAATGGACCAAAAGCGTTAAAGCCTGTTCCAGTGATTGTCCGTTGCAGGTACATTTGAAACTCAAAAAAGTGTGTTTTTATTTTTGAAACTTGAGAAGCATAGCTTCTCCCTCTTCCATTATAGGAAAAGCATCTGATTACAGAGTTTGACAAAGTGTGCTTGTTAGTTCTTATGATTTGTTCTGCTGTCTAAAGTAGATACTAAGTCATCTTTGTATTAGTAAATATCATATTTTCGTTATGCAACAGCATACTTGATTCTGATTGTTTTACTACTCATGTGGACAATTATTACACTGTTCAGATGTAAAGTTCTATGCTCTTAGGTTAGCGAGGTCTGACCCTTCACAATATACTAGAATGTAGATTCTACCAATAACTACAAACTTAGCTTTTAATGGAGCCCCAAAGCACAGGCATTTCGAAACCCCAGAGCTAGAGAAAACAAGCTATGTGATCTCTGCATTACACATGCCATAAAACAACTTTTTTGGTGTGTACATCAGTTCTAGCTAGATGATTCAGAATCGGGCTGTCCCATTTCAGTTTGTAGATTTGTCATCCTTTGCTTATTGTTGCTGTTTGTTTCATTCAATTTCTTACATCATTGTTCTGAAGCACCTTTCCAGTGTGCTGACACAGAAAACGGTTCATCTTTTGAACACTCGTAAATCCTAATGAACATTTTCCATGGTACTCGAGCTACACACCCCTGTTGTGGTATGTTGCGAAGGTCATAACTGGGGTATCTTTTTTGTGCCTATCAGGTGCTGTGGCCGAGTGAAGCTGCCCCATTTCTACTGCTGCAGCGGAGAAAAAGGGAACCCCAGTGATTCAAGCTCATAAAATTGTTCTGTTTCTCCCCAGTTCAGTATGCACGTCAAGCTATGAACGTTCTCAGATCTCGTTTTGTGTTCGGATGCTATTATATTCGCAAGCTTTTAATCAATGTAGACTTTGTCATTTTGAGCTTCAAAACCCCTTGTCACAACTCAATGCCACGCTTGATATGAATGGATGCATTGTGAGATAAGAAACAAACGTATATGCACATTGTGAGGAGAAACAAATGTGTTGCATTCACCAGCATGGATGGAAGAGGAAAGGAAGAGATGCCAGTGCCGAGGTCCGGATGCTCATTTTCGTGCTGCCGTTTCGGGTGGCACAGGCCAGTTCGTCAGGCAAACCACACGCGCCGGGCCGACATGCCAGCCACCCGCGCCGCGCAGTGCGGGTTGGTAAGACGACGAAACCGCGGGCGTTGTCTCGCCTCAGCCGCCACCGAACCAACCAAAAACTCCTCCCCGAAACGCGACGAAATTCGCCGAGACGCTGCGATTTCTGTGGCTCGGCTGGTGCAACGAGCGTGCAGATAACGGGCGGAGCGGGGCCAGAAGCCGGAGGGTGCGGCCTCTCCTCTCCTCGTACGCGACGCGTAGCCGCCACCGCTTCACCAAATCGCAAGCCGGGGAAAGCTGCTGCGAGAGGGGAAGGGAGTTTGGTGGATAGAGTTTGATTGATAGATCATAGATGGCGTCGCCGTCGTCCTCGCTGTGCTCCTCCTTCGCCTCGCCGCGGGCCGCCTCCCTCGGCCACCGCCTCACCTTCTCCTCGCCCAGGTAGGTGGCCCACACAGCCCTGCCGCCCCTGCGGCCCCCTCTTCCCTTATGTGTGCTTCCGGCGTTGCGGTTGCGGCCGACATGAACGCCGGCCGATCCGATTGAGTCTGTCGTTGCGCTCCCCAAGTCCCCGTTGCACGCCACCACGCCGGTGAAGCTAGAGATCCTTGCTCCGTTGCCACGCGATACCGGTTGGGACTTGCGAGCTCTCGCTTAGCGTAGTACATGCATGTGGTTGGTGTGGTTGGGTTCCGGGTACTCCCGCATTAGGCAAACTCCATTCCTGAACACCAAATATCATGTCAGAGTCAAACCTTTTGCCTCATGACCTTTTGAGCTGCGCCACAGGTTCGAGGGGCTTGTAGTGCTGTTGTTTCTTCGACATGCTCTTAAGCTGCACCAGTTGACTTGGGGAGTTCATTGTCTGGGACGCGAGCCATGACATGTCTAGAACCATGAGCATATGCAAGAGCTTAGGAATTGTTGGTATGCTTAGTTTTACCGTTGCTATGGTGCTATCTGTATTCGGGTTTTTTTTTTTGTAAATGATGAATGATGTATAGTCTATATTGCCTAGTTATGACAAGGATATGACCACAAAAAAGAACAAATGCTGGTTAGGCCTATTTTGAAGAGTTTATCCTGCTTCAGTGCTGTGATCTAAAGGTGAAGGTTCTTCTTTTGATTTCCCTTGATGTTTTACAGGAAGGCATTCCAAGTGAATGCATCATCCAGGGTTGACAAGTTCTCAAAGAATGACATCATTGTGTCCCCTTCCATTCTTTCTGCAAACTTTTCCATGCTTGGTGAGCAGGTCTGTAAAGATTCTAGCCTCCATCAAACCCCATAGCATTGCGACTATCAATGCACTGACCATGACCTGGGCATATATGTAGGAGGATCATTTAGGCCACTGCATATTGGAATAATAGATTGGTATCATGAGACAAAAAATAGTTTGATAATGTATTACTGGATTAATATTACTAGGTAAAAGCTGTGGAGGTGGCAGGATGTGACTGGATTCATGTTGATGTCATGGATGGACGTTTTGTGCCAAATATCACGATTGGACCTTTGGTTGTTGATGCTCTGCGTCCAGTGACTGATCTTCCGTTGGATGTGCATCTGGTACTTCTTGAGAAGCCTTACTGAAATTTTAAGTATTTATGTGCTGTAATTTCACTCCCTTTGGCCCCTGCTAATGTTGCGGTTTGTTATCTTATTTATTGCAGATGATTGTGGAACCTGAACAGCGAGTTCCAGATTTTATCAAGGCAGGTGCTGATATTGTTAGTGTTCACTGTGAGCAGTCATCAACCATCCATCTACACCGAACAGTCAATCAGGTAAAGATTGACATCTTTTACTAGCTAGTTTTTCGGATAACACATTTGAATTTGTGTAACTTCTACTATGTTTGGAATTTGTGTCAATAGGTGGTATCATTTTTCTTCTTTTTGTGTTCGTGTGTCTACTTTGTGCGTTACTAGTATGAGTGATTTCAATCAAATTCACAATTTCACTATGCTTTCAATCATTAATGAATTAGCATACCACTGTGGATTCCTCCCCAAATTGAGTTAGTGTTTTATATGAGATTTACTGATATCTGGCCAGGAGGAAGCTGGACTGTCACTAGTCCCCTATCAAAGGAGCATCCTGTAATATACTTGTATGCTGTAATTTAGGACTACTTGCTATACCAAATTGTTTCTGAGATCTTTTATATACTAGACATAATTGCAATCTTCTGCTCTTCAACTAACCATTAGCAGCAGTTTCCTAGGATAGGTCACATGACATGGTGATTGGAGCTGCAATAAATTCGTCTCTTACCTGTATAATGCTAGCTGAACTTGATATAGATTCAGTTTTGGCAGTAACTGTAGTTTAATGTCATGGACAAAATCTGAAAGTAATGTAGTGATCTCACTTTTTTTTCAGATTAAAAGTCTAGGAGCAAAGGCTGGAGTTGTTTTGAATCCTGCAACCCCTCTCAGCGCGATAGATTATGTACTTGATGGTAAGACTATCCCCAGTCCAATATTTGTAGTGCCTTCACATGTGTATAAGGTTTGAAAAATCTATTGATGTTAGCAGACCAATTTTAAAATATCAATTCTTTCCTGTCCAAACTCTTTTTTTTTCTGAGAACTATTATTTTCAATGCACATTTCAAATATTATTAGACAAGTATGATAGGTGATTAGTTTATGTTGGAAGAAGCACATGACCTATTTAGATTTTGTGTGTGATTTTGTGAATCAGACAAGTCATTACTGTTATTCAGCTACCTATTGTAATTTTATAAGCATAGCCATAAGCATCTTAGTTAATAATCGAACTGCGCTATTGCTGGTGAGAATTTGATGAGTCTTGACTACATGCCAAACTTGAGTTTCTTGACTATCCTGCATGTAGTCACATGGTTTGCCTTGGATAAGCATAATTATTAACAGTACCCACAGCAGAAATTACAAGCTGTATCTTACAATAATGTTTTTTTAGTTAATTGAATGGCCTAACAGGCATATATACTGCGTTCTCATTGATTTTCTTCTGAGATGTCCTGACAACTGATAAGCTACTACATTTGCCTGTGCAGTTGTTGATTTAGTATTGATTATGTCGGTGAATCCTGGGTTTGGTGGGCAGAGCTTTATTGAGAGCCAAGTGAAGAAGATTGCAGAGTTGAGAAGATTATGTGCAGAGAAGGTATATCCTCATTTCCTGCATGTACTATCACTGAGTGTCTAGGTTGATGATCTGAATGTGCATTTCATTTTTTTAATAGGGAGTAAACCCTTGGATTGAGGTTGATGGTGGAGTTGGTCCCAAAAACGCCTACAAGGTATATTGTTCTGCTGCTAAATATCTATACATGTGCAGAACAGTTTTGGACTAGAACGCCAGTTCAGTTGGGTGTTAATTCCATGTTTCATCAAATAACAGGTCATTGAAGCTGGCGCTAACGCCATTGTTGCTGGTTCTGCTGTTTTCGGTGCTCCAGACTATGCAGCAGGCATGGCTTCTTTTCAGTTCATCCACATTCAATCTATAAACTAGTTCTTAAATATGAATATCAGAAAACATAGGTTACTAACAGATGGTAAAGTGCTTATGCTTTTCCTCTTGCAATTTTGCAGCTATCAAAGGAATCAAGACCAGCCAAAAACCTGTGGCTGTAACAGCATAACGAACTGGAGCAAATATACGTGGTTTTTGTTTACTAATATTGCGGTTTGTACAGATATCTGCCAGGCTGTACGTTATATTGGTGGGGAAATTGAAGAAAGAAGAGAACTTGGAGGACGACCATTTTTCTCAGTGTCCGCGTGGATGTATGATATATTCTCAGCTCTGTCATGTGATACTACCGTGCTCACGGAATTGTTCATAATAAATATCGTTTTTTAGCAAATCATATATATGATTTATTTTCCTGATATTCGAAATAATCTGCTTTGTTTCGGAGTACTTTTTTGTCACCCGCTTCTACTCCAAATGCCACATGTAGATGAAGTAGGAGTTCCCTCGCCAAAGAGGAGTAAATTTCACAAAACATAGAAAAGCAGAGGGTTCAGAACAAAGCAAACTGGCAAGCTAAAATGCCAAAAGCCTGTACTTTGTAAAACAGACCATAGCCGCATCACCTATTAGATATGTTTGTTACTACCTCTATATCATATTAAAATATAGCTATTTCTACTATTCAAATGTCTTAAAATATAACTACTTTTTTACCTATCTCTTCATCTTAACTAACCACCTTCCATCATTTAATTTTTTTCACCTAATTTTTCATTTCAACCAATCACAACCATTTCTCTCATCAACCTTAATCTATCCAATGACATAGATTAATCTATTCAAAAAATGACAGATTATAAGATAGAGGGAGTAATTTATTATATCAAATATGGTTATATCCAGGAGCACTTGTAGTTATCATTGACGCTACTTAAGCGTTGATGTAAAAACAAGCACTATATATGAATACAAATAATCTAGATTCTAGATATCTACTAGAATGATATCAATAGCCAAACTTCATGTATTCCAAAACACCACTGTTTTGTGGTTGATAAGTACTCCAAAAAATTGAATATGTGACTGAGACTTCATGTGTCATGTCGTACATTGCCACATTGGTGACCACAATACCTTCATTACATCTTGGTGGAACAAGCACAATAACATATATCGTAATGTGACAATTTATCATACAGTAATACCACAGATGTTGCGAAAAAACAACTGTTTTCAAAGATTTCATAAACTATTTTTTCTATTTCGACAAACAATAAGTGAGTAGGACTGTCGGCACTAACTCTCAAGGGCACAGTTGCCGAGGTAAGGGTGTAGCAATAAGGATAGAGGTCATTGACAACCTATAGATAAAATGTAGCTACTAGTCCATCGATTTTTACGCAAATCGAGGCTGATCAGATTAACATGCACATTAGTAATATAATTTTGTAAACAAAATATTTTAAAAATTAGGAGCAATATGATTAAATTGTGACTTGCCACCTTGTGTCGGTCTTCAAATCTTTAAAAATCCTCGTTCAAAACAATTTTTGTCAATATTGACTACGCATAAAAGGGAGAAAACAACACAAAACTCTAAAAAAAATACTATTATTAATAACTAATAGTGCCATTGGTATATCTCAATTTTTTTTAAAAATGAAAACTTAAGCATGGTTAATCAGAGTTACAAATGAGGAGATATAAATTTTTAAAGTTTAATTGATTTTTTGAATAAGAAAGAATTTATTTAAATCAAAGAAAATAATAATCTCAATAATATTTCTCGCACTGACAAGTAGAGCCCAAAATCAATGAAGGAGGAGAGTGGATGGGAGTGCGGTCTATGATGGACTAAGCCCATGGACCGAAAGGAAATAGAGGTCGGTGGACTTGACCTGCTAGGCCGATACAATGGGCTACCCATGCAAGATGGTGGTCGGCTTGTGAGGAGGAAGAAGGCCTAGAGGAAGAAAGGTGGCCTAGGAGGTAGCCGAATTGAATCTAGGGCGTGGCCTGGCTGTTAAGGGTGGACCCACATGTCGGTGAGATAGGGATTGATTGGTTTTATGCGGGCTGCTTTGTTGACATGGTGTCGACATAGCTGCCACGTTGGATGGGCAAGGGGAGTGAGACACTAGCCATATCTGACGGCCAACGGTGCGTGGTGGTTACCAACGAATGACGATGGCTTGTGGCCGACGCCAAACAACAATGCATCGAGTGGAGGACAGGGAAAAAGTTTGGTGGCTCGAACGGTGGAATAGATGAGCGACGGAGGCTGGTAGCGAGCGACCAAGAGCGACGGCAAGAGATTTCAACCTCGTGACAAATGGTCGCTAGAGGCGAAGGACAATGGCTACGGCTTAGGAAGGAAGGTGACTCAGGGCTCATCGGCGATGGGAATTATGGTGGTGGAAAGATGGAGAGTGGGATGTTGCGTCTACATTGAGACCGTGAGAGGTGTCATAATCATGGTAGGGAAAAGAAGGGGGTGAGGTCAGAGATTTATAGGCGTGGGCAGCCGCTAGCTGGCACTATAGTAAGGTGGCAGATGGTGAGAGTTTTTTTTTTGCAAAAGCGGATATAACACGATGAGCTTGGCATGGCCAATGGACAACGGTGATGGCGCATGTGGTGGATCAAATGACGAGGAAAGGGGAATGGCTAGACACGGGCAAGACGTGGAGTAGGAGAGATATTTTTGGTAGGGAGGAATTTCTTTAGTTCAGCATTTCATCGAGCATGTGATGTGCGTGTGAAAAAGGGACGGAGGAAGGGGATGACCATGCGCGATGCAGGCAAGTGGGCATGCACTGGTGGTTAGGAGGGTAGAAGGGTTGTGCGGGATGCACTCACGTGGACGGTGCTTGGGTGGCCGATGTGGGAACGCTCGAGTGAGTGGCTATGAGTCAACGCCCTTGTGCGTGAGGAGGCCGAGTGAAGGGGTGATGCATTGGGCCGGGAGGAGAGAAGGAGGCCAAGTGGCTAGAGGAGTTAGGCCAAGCAAGGAAAGGAAGAAAGAGGAAGGAAGGGGATGGGATTGGACTGGCTAGGAAGGAAAGAGGGGAGACGACCCAATTTAAACATGACATTTTGATTATTTTCCAGGGAAAAGGTTTGGGAGATATTGAAAAGATTTGAAAGAATATTTGAATTCAAGAATTGAATACTTGGGCTCACAAAAATACGAGAATCTCAAACAACAGACTTTTGATTAGAACTTGGATAATTTTTGAAAAAGGTTGAATTTGAAGAAATTTTGGTGGGGGTTTAGGAAGTAAAACGAGAGGGATTCAAAGGAGGATTTGAATTCCAAAACTTGAAATTTGGTCCTAGTATTTAGAAGAGAGTTTTTGAATGGAATTTTGGATGGAGAGGTGATGATAGACTTGAAATTAGATACAAGGAGATATGAATGATTTTGAAGAGAGAATTCAAACTGCAAAATGTGAATTTTAAGATTTAAATTTGGATAGGGATTGTTGATCTAGGATTTTTGTGGTCACAAAGAGGGATCTAATTAAGATCATGACACTTATGTCCTTAATTCATACACAAGGAACCAAAATTTTAAAATTAAAGGTTTTCATTAAAATAGTTTTTAACGGCTCAAAGCCCAAGCTTTCATTGAGACCTTCGCCGGAAGTGTCATTTCTTGAAGTCATCTTTGATAGAAACCTTCAGAGCACCAAGCCTCTACCTAGCATACCAACTATCAATGAGTGATACCCAACTATATTATTTGTGAGCATGGAGTTCGGTTAATGTCAAGATATCCACGAGATGGTAATAAATAGACAACTTAGAGATATTTTTATATAGATTTGAACCCTTGATATGAGTAACAACGCTACTCCTCTTATATGTATTTGACGAATCAAACCACATAGAGTAAAAGACGGAAGCAATGTATCATATCTAGCATGTCCAACTAGTATAGAGCAACATATGCGATGAGATGTAGTCGATGGCTAACAATAAGATAGTTTCACGGATCTTTGCTCAATGTGATTGTGTTTGACTTGAGATTAGATACCCTTCCATCCTAGGAGACAATTGTATTTATACCATCGATGATCCCTTATTCAAATAGAACTCGGAGAATATGACCAATTAGTTATTCATTTTCAGATCGGAATTTGCAGTCTTACCTTATTTGAGATTGGTTTTCTTTCTCAATCATATACTCTTCCATCTTTAGAGACATATCCGTTTATATAAATATGTAGTATTTTTAGAGATAATCTAGGTATAGAAGATATGTCGTATTTAGGACATTGACACACTTGCCATATCAAATTTTGATGATGAATGGTTTGTGAAGTAAAATCCTTATTACAAAGTAGATGAAGTAGGAAAGAGGCACGTGTAATGCATTTTGCATTGCTTCACATTTAACCACCGAAATCTTCATCCTTTGATTTGTCTTATAATTTACGCTTTAGCAAATATCGTCCAATTAGAGCTTATTGTAGTGGATGAGGGGATTGTGTGAGAGAGAGGACAAGGGTGGGAAGGGTAAGGAGGACAAGGATTTATGAATTAAAAGAATGTGGTTGTGATATATTGAAGAGGAGCCTTGCTAGAGGTGCTGAAGAAAACTATGAGGAGGTAGCGGCAGCTTGTTACTGGGACACCACAATAGCTTGCCTTTCTACGTTATGGTTTAGACACAGGGTGTAAGAGGGTGATCAAATTTAGCTAGCTAGGAGGTGTCATAGCTAGCCCTGTCGAACGAGGTCTAAGGGATTCGCGGAGGTTTTAGAGGAGAGTATAAAACACCTAATTGTTGGGAAAAGATTTTTTCAATAGCTAAAATAGAGTATTATATTAACGCATGACTAATTAGTAAAGTAACTTTCTTATAATAGATTTTTTTAATGAGAAACATGCGCGTGGAAAATAAAATAGTAGATACTAGAGAGGGGAAATGAATGCAGCGCATTTTTTTTAAAATTATATAGTAAAGTTATTTTAAAAATTATATTAATTTTATATTAAGTTTTTAAAGCTAATTGGAATAAATAACTCTAATTTACATGCGTGGAGGAGAAGATTCCAACTTGAACTCATGAACGCAGCCTAAATCTAGATCTCATAGCTCCAAATATAAATGTTAATTTTTCCTTTTTGTTTGACATCCTCCACATATTTGAAATTAGCTAGATTTATTTTAAAATAATACATCATTGGATTTATTAATAAAAAAATTTAATTTTATTAGTAAATTTTGTTATAATATACGAAAATAACGGTCGAAATCACCTAGATTAAATAATGTTTACATCAAAAGAGTGGAATGGAGGTGATAAGTGCATGTATGTGCCTCACTTTGACAATTAAATCACTAGATTGTGCTATTTATAATTTGCAAGGTGTAAATTGTGCAATTTTTTTATTACAGTTTTCTTGGTTATAAATATTTGGTGTTTAGGATAAGATTTGATTAATTTTTCGAAATTCCAACCATAAAAAATATTGAATACTTGGTTTTTTTAAAGAAGTACTTATTGATTCTTATAAATTTATTTTAATATAAAACTTATTGTTAAAATTTTAAAAGTATCTTATTCTAAGCGTTGAATGTTCATAACATGAGTAATTTTTTTTATGGTACACCGTTTTAAATGTTTTCTGTCTGAAAGTTTGGTGCCAACTCCATCAATCGTGGGGAAATTTCAGCAACAGTTCAGCACTTCAACGCCACAGAAAACCAACGCTCTGATCGGCGAACCGATGGAGCGCAGCCAGACTCCGCGATGACGCCGCCATCACCGTCGATCTCGCCAGGTGATCTAGTATCCTTCGCCGGCCAGTGCTCCACGAAGCGCGACCTCCGCCTCCTCCACGGCGTCCTCCTCCGCCGTCGCCACCTCCTCTCGCCAGCCGACGCCGTCGCGGCACTCGCCAAGCTCCTCCGCCGGCAACCTCTCCCCCGCCGGCAACCTCCGTCATGCCGCCTCTATGTTCTCTCTTCATCTCCGATTCATCTCGTCGGCCTCCTCCCACCTCGCCTTCTTCTACAACACCCTCATGCGCGGTCTCGCCGCGTCCTCCTCGCCCGGCGCGGCCATCGAGCTCTTCACCGCGATGCGCCGCGCGGGCGCCGCCCCTGACGCCTTCACCTTCACGTTCGTCCTCAAGTCTTGCTCTCGATGCCTGTCGCAGCGGCGGTTACCTTCCGACCTCCACGCCCAGGCGATCAAACACGGCAGCCTTGGCGCGGGCAGCTCTCACGTGCAAGTCCACAACGCGCTGCTCCATACTTACTCGTCTCGGGCGGCCGTGGGCGACGCACGCAGGGCGTTTGACGAAATGCCTGCTCGGGACGTAATCTCCTTCTCAGGTTTGCTGACTTTGCATCTCAAGGCCAACGTTTTGAATGCTGCGTGACAGGTGTTCGATCAGATGTCTCACCGGGAGGTTGTCTCTTGGACTGCCATGATTTCTGGGTATGCCAAGGCACAGCGTCCGTGGGAGGCCTTGGCATTGTTTGACGCAATGCCGGTGCAGCCAGACGAAGCGACCATGCTGAGCGTTGTGTCAGCATGCACTGCACTTGGGGACCTTGCAACTGGGGAGCGTATGCGTCAGGATGTTGATTCCAATGGCTTTGGGTGGATGGTGTCGCTCCGTAATGCACACATGGACATGTATGCTAAGTGTGGGGGCCTCACTGAGGCACGCTCTTTGTTTGATAGCATGGCTGTGAGGAGCTTGGCACCTTGGAATACACTTTCTCGGCATATGCATCACATGGTGATGTGGAGAGCACAGTTGCTTTGTTTCATCAGATGCTGGCTGATGGCAAAGCTGTGAAGCCTGATGGGGTGACACTGCTTGCAGTTCTCACTGCATATGCCCACAAGGGCTTTGTTGAGGAGGGACGTGCCATGTTCAATGCAATGCTGAATGGCCAACTATGGTAAAGTGGACCTCACCATCGAGCATTATGGATGCATGGTGGATTTGCTTGGTCAGGCAGGACAACTTGAGGAAGCATACAAAATAATGGAGCAAATGTCAATTCCGAGCAATAGTGTTGTCTGGGGTGCTTTACTTGGTGCATGCCAGACACATGGGGATATCGACATGGCAGAGCGGGCAGTCCATAAGCTAAGGATCCTGAACCCGGAAGAGGGTGGGTACTATATTTTGCTCGGTGACATGTACACTGCTTCTGGACGAACAGCAGAGGCCATGAAGATCAGACAGATCATGAATCAGGTCGGGGCCAAAAAAACTACAGGCCAGAGCAGCTGGAGCACACCCTGTCGGCCTCAACTGTAATTTTTCCAAGGCTGCATTTCACCAGATTTTTCCCTTTGGATCACTAGAATAACCAGGTATTGTCTCTAGTGTTAAAGTGTGAATCCTGAATCTGAACTGTACAGGTGGTGTATACTATATTTGCTATCCTACAAAAGTGGGCCAGGAAAGTGCAACAGTTATTGTGGAGGGGAATTATCATTTGAACAAATTGTGGAGGGGAATGGTTTTGTCATACCATATTTTTAAGAATTCAGTTCCCCAGGTATGTCATCCATTTATCCTTGCAAGTTCATGTGGCAAATTCAAGTCAAGTGTTTATGTGCACTTGAGTTATAGGATAGGCCTGGGCATGTAGTAGCAGTCTACATGACAGAAAATAGTTGTTCCCTCCACGATTGCCGATTGCTTGTGTGGCCAGTACATAGTACTTAGCATCTTGGTTTTGTTAACATATTGTGTTTTGGGAAGGGATTTTTTCTGCACTCTAGGCGTTTCATCATACTTTTCATGTTTACTTGATTCTCCTCTGAAATTTTCTTTCCTGAATTTATTGTGGTATATTTTCAGTTTAATTTATCTCAGTATGTCAACTATGTAACCTCTAACCTCTTAGCTTCAAACTTATCAGTCTGTCACCTCTGGTGGTAGCATAGCAGTTCGCTCATTTTACACAGGACTCTAGGACTAACTACAACACCACATGGGGCTGATGCCCTTTCTGTCAATATCCATTACAATGAATTCCATTTAATTACAATTGGCATTATTCGAGTTTTATTAACCTTTTCTGTATAAAATCATCCGGGAAACCTTTACACCTTTTCAGAACATAGAAAACCTTGCACTTGCACAGTGGAATGCAAAGCTTTCAAAAACTGTTACATGTAAGATTTTTTTTCTCTGGGGATTGAACTGACGTTTTGTAGCATTGTGATATCCACTGAAAACCAGTATAATATTTAGCAATGTGCATGGTTACAAATCGTCTTTGAATGGATTTACTTTTACAAGTTCATTCTTTGGAATTAACTGGCCTTACTGTTCAAGTGAGTTTAGTACTCACCATTGTTCTCACTCATGTAGTAAAACATGCTATGCGATTAACAAGGCCTACACTTAGAATGGACAAAGTAAAACCACTGGCTCATATGAGTATATGTAACGGTCCTCTCTGTTCTTTATAAGATTGAGTGTTAATTTGAACTATGAAATCCATACTGCATATTATCAGTTGATGACTATATTGAGTTTATTCTTGTTGGGCTGCTTTTGTGTGTTGAATGTTGGCTCTTCATACGTTGCATGATATTTGTATATTAAGGGAGCTTATCGTGGCATTATTGATAGTATCTCTGGTCCAGGATCCAGCTTGTTGAAGTGGAACCAGACGGCTCAGTGCAGAGAACAGTTATTGATGAAGCTGTGCCCATGGCTCCTTCACAAAACAGGTAGTATTAGAAGTCCCGCTTTGGCACAGTATGCTAACTTACCTCCTGCCTAGACAGTAGTCAGTACTCCTATATGAATAAATATGGACAATTAACGAGAAATAATCAGTTAGTGGTGTGAATAATGTCGAGAGTGGAGAAGTATTGCTTCATGAGCAGATTCTGGCTTGCTATCTTCTGTGAAACATTAATTAACTACATGCTCTCCAAGAAACTGATGCATCACAGTAACACAACAACCACCAACTCACATGTCTCTAGTGTTTTTTTTTTCAATACACAATCCTATCTACGTCGGGGCACCTCTATCTCCTAGTAACTGTTTGTTGCTATCTTGGCAGGAACCCGTACTGTGAGACCGGAACCTCGAACGCCATCATCTTCTCCCCTCGAGCAAACCCGTTGCGGTCGTAGGACGAGATCTCGGTGATGTCCAGCTCCTTGCACGCCCTGATGAGATCCTCCCCGACCCTCCCAGCAGCCTCCTGTCGCAACAAACCAGCTCAAGATGTTGCATATGGGCAGTATCTGTTTAATTACTAGATAAACTTCTTGAAGTAAAGGAGTGGCAGCGTACCACGGCGCCGCACGGAGGATCGCCGCAGATGGCCTTCTGCAGGGTGCTGCCGTAGAAGAGGATCTTCTTGTTGTGGTCGTCGACGAGCATGGCGTAGAGCTGCCTGTTAGAGCAGAACACGGACAGCCTCGGCTTCGTCGCCGTGCCATTGAACTGCAGCGCCGGCGGCAAGAAGAAACCTTGTGAGCAGAAGAGGCGACGGCATGGTGAGCCCTGGTGGAACGAGCCGTACCTTCCTCTGCAGCCGGCGGTTCCTGACCTTGGGGTTCTCCTTGCGCGCACCGTGCCTCGCCGTGGCCTCGATCCTCGGGTACGCGCGCCGGCGCGCAACGCCCCCGCCGCCGCCCATGGAATCCAGCGGGAAGAACGGCACACCCACCGCGGCGCGCGGTGGGAACGCGAAGCCACACCCGGAGCCTGGCGAGCTCGGAGGAGGGCAGCACGCCGGGCGCGCCGTGCACGGCGAGAATGGCAGCCCAGGCGCCGCGCGGAGCGATGCCATGGCACGCAACGGGGAGACCTGGCTGGCTGATTGGGGCGGGCAATTCGTCGAGCAGGTGCCGCGCGGGGTTCCGGTGGGGAGCGCTACAGTACCACGCCGCCAGGATTTAGGATTTAGGAACGAGATTCGTTCCCATTTATCGGGGCCCACATGTCAGAAATTTCTCCAAGTAAACGCCAGGGCAGGTTTAGTCTTCCCGTATCCATCTTGTGCTCTTTATCTCCATCCAAACCTCTCCATTAATTTCAAACCCTGTCAAAAACTACTCCTCACGTAGAAGCCAACCCGCTGCAAGCTTTTGCCCACCATTTCCACGCCTCCAAAACCCCAAAGCCAGAGAAGGCGCCACCAGAGCAATGGGGGAGCTGTGGGGGCGGTGGCTCGCCGCCTCCGCGGCCGCAGCAGCCGACTCGGGGGATCCGATCGCGGCGGCGTGGGCGATGGTGCGGGCGTGGGCGGTGTCGCCTGTGCTGCAGCTCGTGGTGTGGGCGTGCATGGCGATGTCGGTAATGCTGGTGCTGGAGGTGGCCTACATGAGCCTCGTCAACCTCGTCGCCGTCAAGCTGCTGCTGCGGGTGCCGGAGAGGCGGTACAAGTGGGAGCCCATTCCCGTTGGGAACGGCGGCGTCAACGACGACGACGACGAGGCGGCGTTCGCGATGGTGCTCGTGCAGATCCCCATGTACAATGAGAAGGAGGTGAGGTGTTCGCGCTCTCCCCTTTTCCCTTTTACTGCTGAAATTCGTGATCGATCAGTGTACGATCCGCTTCGCAATTGGAAGCGTGCCTCCAAATCTTCCAGAGATGGTTGGACAGGCTTCCTTTAGCGGTCTTCACTTTCACGTGTGACATTTTGCGATGCATTGCTTTAGCTCCCTCTCCTGTTAATCCGCGATGCATTGCTTTGATCAGCTCTGGCTCTTGTTAATCCGCCGTGCATAGCTTCATCTCTCGCTCTTGCTAATCTCTTTTAATTGTGTGACGCATTTCCGTTAATATTGTAGGTTGCCGTTTTAGAATCTGTTCTTCCGAGCCTCTGGAATGAAGGTTTGTGGGACCCTGTCTGTGTGCTCATATTAGTAGGACGTTGTTACATGTGGGGTTTTATCAATAGCGACATAGCGTGTCCGCTAGATGCTACGAAATGAGGGCCCACATTGCGGGCCTTGCAAAGCAAACCAGATTACAGAACTGTTTGTAGGTTAGCAATGTCCAGGAGCTAACTAACTAGTCCAGAAAATCATTGTTAAGTGCAGCCTACAATCGCCATCTAATGGGTTTGGCATTTCTGTCTATTTGGTGGAGATGCTAACTAGAGCGTACGTTGAATGGCAATTGTTTTGTCTGATAAGCATCTAACCAATGTCTCAAAGAATTTGCATATTGTTTTATGGCATGTGAAAGTGTGTTGCATATGTCATTGCTATGCAGGTGTACAAGCTCTCTATTGGAGCTGGATGTGCTCTCACGTGGCGTCCAGACCGTATTATAATCCAAGTCTTGGATGATTCCATTGATCTGGCGATTAAGGTAAGTTAAACTTCTGAATAAATGCTTACTTCTCCTTTACTTGAGCCAAGTATTTCCAGAAGTCATGCATGGTAAATTGGCAACGGAAAAGGCAGATCAAGAGATGGTACATGCAATGTTCATGTCAAACAAGTAGGTCTTCACAGCCCATGTGAAGGCCTTAGTGCTTTGTATTAAATGGTTTACGTTGTTGAGTGGTGGAAAGCTGAAGCAAAGATGCTACAGAGTAGAAATGCATAAGGATGGATAATAGTTTTGTGGATTAACCAAGTACAATCCTCATATTTATGTGAGTTGACCAAAAGCCTAAGGATCTTAGTGTGACCTTTATTTTGCCTATCTTAGATATATAGTATATGCCTAAAATCCTTTTTCCTCAATAATCAATTGCTGGTCTACTCATGATTACTAGACATGTAACACAACATAGAGAGTCTTGTAGACACCTTTATTTAACCATAATATCCTAAACTGATGTTATTGACATGATAGGACTATATCAGCGATCAACATTGAGCTCTTACTTTTTTGCATTAGTAATTGATGAGGTTATGAGAAACATACAAAAGAATATCTCTTGATGTATGTTCTTTATAGATGTAGTGTTAATTGATGGGAGCCGCACAGAAGTAAATAGAAAACTAGAGTTGTGACGGCAAACTCTTGAGTCTAAATGTTTTAGAGTAAGCAGAACTAAGACTAAATACTTAAGGTGTGACTTTAGTAATATCGCACACGAGGAGGGAGATATGAGTTTAGGAGGCCAAGTGGTGTTTAAGAAGAACATTTTTCAATATCTGGGATCAATACTATAGATGGATGGAGATATTGATGCAGACATTAGTTATAGAATTAAAGTGGGTTGGTTGAAGTGACGTCAAGTATCTGGCATCATTTGTAATAAGAAAGTACCTTAGAAGTTAAAAAACAAGTTTTATAGAACGACGATTAGATCTGCTATGCTATATAGAGCAGAATGTTGGTCTAAAAAAGACGTTATGTTCAACAATTGAGTGTTGCAGAAATACGTACGCTACATTGGATTGTGGTCATACAAGAATAGATTGAGTTCGGAACGAGAAAATACGTGATCAACTAGGGGTAGCACCAATTGAAGAAAAGCATGCTCAATATCGATTGAGATGGTTTTATTATGTCCAAAGAAGACACCTAGAGACGTCAGTATATTGTAAAATTCTAAGACAAATAATAAAATAATGAGAAATAGAGTAAGACCAAAACTAACATGAAGAGAGACAATAAAAATGCTTTAAAAAAATAAGATATAACTGAAGATTTATACTTCAATAGAAATGATTAAAAAGTAGCTATTGACATGACTAAACCGTGATTTAGAGTTTCTTGTTGGATTTTAACTCTAGCCTATCCTAACTTGTTTGGAATTAAAAAACTGTGTTGAATTAAGTTGAGTTGATATAATTGACAGGATAACAATAATACCATGCCACTTGCAAATTAACAACAATACAAATGCGTGACCAACTTAAACATGCTAAAATACTAGGATACTAGGGATAAGGTGGTTCATAAAGCTTGTGTTTAATATTATTTATTTGCTATGATATAATTTGGTATGCAACTTGATCATAAAAATTGCAGCTGTGCACTGATCACATTATGTGAAGTAGTGGATAATCTATGTTCAACACTGCACATGTTTATTACTGCCGTTATTTCCTATTAACCAAGAAAGTTCTCTCTCTTCTTATGATGTGAAGTAGTGGATAATCTATGTTCAACATTGCACATGTTAATTACTGCCGTTAACTACCAACCAGGAAAGTTCTCTCTTATAAGAAAAGACTTCATAGTTCAGCTTGCATCCTGGCATCAAGAAGTTTTACTTCATATGCTTGTCTTTACCTTCTAAGATTACTGTTTATAAAGGTAACGTTTACAGTAGGAGCAACACCATAGACCATTGCTGCATTGAATTAATGTAGGGTTGGCTTATTAACTTTCAGGTAGATGCAGCTTGATCAAGTGTACCCATGTACTTTACTGCTTAGAAGTTAGATATCTACAAGCCACCATTATTTTTTATTTAGAGCTTACTATGGGATTCTTGTTTCTTTACTTGAATTTTGGTGAAATGCAGGATCTAGTGGAGCTTGAGTGCAAGGATTGGGCGAGAAAAACATTAACATAAAGTATGAGATCAGAGATAACAGGAAGGGATGGAACATATCTATGCCCAACGGTGTAATTTTGTTGCCATTTTCGATGCAGATTTCCAATCCAAATCTGATTTTCTTTTAAAAACAATACCATTTCTTGTGCATAACCCAAAGATTGGTCTGGTTCAGACATGTTGGTAGTTTGGTAAGCAAGTATTTTCATCGTTTAGTTTCCAACCTTGTGAGGCCAGTCAAATTTCAGCTGTTGTTCTGATAGTATGGTTTATTATTTCTTTTGCGAGGATGATAGTCCAATTTATGTTTCTGTTGGATTGGTCAATCAATTGTCATGATTTCCTGTTTGTTTACTTAACTCTCAGATCATCTTCATCAAGTAGACTGAACTATGAAGAACTTATAACACTAAATGAAAACCAAAGGAAGTCTATCGAAAAAAAAGGCAAATCCAATACATGTTGTACCATTTTAAGTAACCGAAAGTAAATTAGGTTGGGTCCCAAAAAATTCATAATTTGGATAGTCACTGCTAATGCTCTTATCAATTTGTTCAAGTTTTCAATGGGAAATGTGGTGTCATTTGGTTATTTGAAGTGAGAATTTTTGTTCAATCTGATTACAGGCTGTTCCTGCCCTGGCCTTTGCTGGGCAATTTTGCAGTGAACTATGATGTTTGCCTTATGACAAGGATACATAAGATGTCACTGGACTGTCATTTCAAAGTAGAGCAGGAATCAGACTCATCTATGCATGCATTCTTTGGTTTCAATGGTACATTCCAATATCAGAACCACTTATGAGAACTCATCATACCTGGTCGTAACATCACTGATCTGCCTACAGGTACTGCTGGTGTGTGGCAAGTATCAGCTATTAACGAAGCAGGAGGTTGGAAGGATCGCACCACTGTGGAAGACATGGACTTGGCTGTCCGGGCAAGCCTCAAGGGATGGCAATTCCTGTATGTTGGTGATATAAGGGTATGTATTTGTGAGAATTGTGTACCATTGATCCTTTAATAAGTATCTATGAATATTTTACCCTGTTGCAATAACGAATCCTGCACAGGTTAAGAGTGAGCTCCCAATTACCTTCAAAGCCTACAGACATCAGCAGCATAGATGGACTTGTGGTGCTGCCAACCTCTTCAGAAAAATGGCTAAGGAAATTGTCAAAAGCAAGGCAAGCATTCTTTAATATAGCAGAATGGAGCAAGTTACAGGATTGTTATGCAATAAGCTTCTTTACCTGATTATATGTGATTCAGGGTGTATCCATATGGAAAAAACTTCATCTACTGTACAGCTTTATCTTCGTAGGAAGGGTCATCGCTCCCATCTTGACCTTCCTATTCTACCGTGTGGTGATTCCATTGTCCGTCATGGTCCCTGAAGTCAGCATTCCTGTCTGGGGGATGGTCTACATTCCCACTGCCATTACCATCATTAATGCCGTCAGAAATCCTTGGTAAGAATATCTTCTTCCTGCAGAGCACGTCCCTCAATCTGCCCATCAATTTCTCAAGATTACAGATTTTATCTAATATATACCAGGTCTCTCCATCTGATGCCATTGTGGATTCTATTTGAGAACGTCATGGCCATGCATCGGATGCGTGCAGCTCTAACAGACTTGCTTGAAACCATGCATGCCAATGAGTGGGTGGTCACTGAGAAGGTTGGTGATCATGTGAAGGACAAGCTTGAAGTCCCCCTCCTCAAGCCACTGAAGCCAACAGATTGCGTCGAGAGGTAAAAAAAACTTACAAACATACCAGTTTTTTTAGGAAATTACAAACATCTACCTCTGATAGCAATTACAAACATACCAGTAACCTCTAATAGCAGAGCAGTGAAAATCCATATCTCTGAAACCATAAGGATTTACGTTCTGATACCAGTTACCCTCTGTCTGATTTTCACCCTTGCAGGATTTACATTCCCGAGCTCATGGTCGCGTTCTACCTCCTGGTATGCGCCTCTTACGATTTCGTGCACGGGGCCAAGCACTACTACCTGTACATCTACCTCCAGGCCTTTGCTTTCATTGCGCTGGGATTCGGTTTCGCTGGGACATCTACTCCCTGTTCATAGCACAGCATCTTCACTTCAGATGATCCATTCTCCCCCAATTCATTATTTTTGCATCCTGTATCTACAAAGCAATTCTTTTGTAAACAAAAAAGGGGACAGGCTCACCATAAATATCACACCTGTAAACATTCCAGTTTTACCATTGTTCTTTGCATTTTCACAGCCCTGCAGGCTGCAGGTGAGATTGACGTGTGGTAGATCTGAGGTATGGGCCTGTACCAGAGCCCATCAGGCCAAATCGCAGGTCATGTGAAGCTCGTATCTATACATAATGCAAAGACCCATGACCGATCTATGGCTTAGTTTCTTTACAGATCGCAGTCTTCCAACTGAACAGAAGCAAACGAAAGCTGGAAGACCAGGCAAGAACTCCCAAACCTTTTTCTTTCACGCCATAGAAAAAAATCTAGCTCCAGTAGTTGGTCCATATACGCTTGGATTTCTCTACTATTTTTCTTCTTTGCAGTTTCGATTTCTATATTTTGTTTGTTAGATCTCAGCTGTCTAGTTGTTACAATCGCCACCTGTTATTGCGACCCTAGCTTTTCTGCAGAGGATTTGATTTTCCACAGATGCCTGTGACCCTGTTGTTCTTTTCCTTACCTTTCCTTTTCTTTTGTCACCACGAGAGCACAAGAAAATGGGAGAAAAGGCCGACCAATTGAGCCTTGGACGTGACCTTCCTTTGTCACAGCCTGTGAGGCACAGTACCACTGACAAGTGTAGTTCCATCTAAAAGTCATATCATCGATATGAAACACTCATTCATCCTCTGTTTCTTACACGTGTATTGGGGCATTTGGGATTACATGAAAATCTTGCCAGTTAGGATAATCTTTTATATTAAAGGCACCTCCCATCGATCTTGGAAGCTTGGTACTTCCAAAAATCTTGGCTTGGTACCAAAAAGTCTCCTGTCAACGCTTGACACGTAGAAATCAAGATATGTTGCAATGGACAAAGTCCCACTAACTAGCCGGCCAAACTAGTTTTTGATGCCTTAGCTTTGATGTAATTTTTTGTGGGGAGCTTTGATGTAATTTACAAAGAGCATATCAGTAAGATAATATCTACACTCTTAGGCACAAACCACACTATTCACAAAGGTTGATGATTTTATATTTAAGATTCAATAATAAGACAAATAAATAAGTAGCCATTGTAATACTGTGTAACAGAGAGGAAAAATCGTAAAGGAACATATTTTTCATGAAAAATGGGTACTAGGATTGTAGAAAATTTTCATATAAATCAGTGACACAGAATAATGGAATATTTTCAATGGAAACACAGCTTTCAACTTTTGAATTTCCGCTTTCACCTCACAACTTTCAATTAAAACCAAAAAGATAAGCACCTCAAGTTTGCTATAGTTATCCTGAAAATGAAGGAAGACTATGACACACTAACCATTGTGACACGCATGATAAATGTAACTATTGGCATGACTAATGTTAAAGTGTAATAAGGTGCAATGTTAAGTATGAAACCAAACAACAGGGGCACTAATTCCATCATGTAAATATATGCAATCTAATTTCCAATGAAAAAAATCATTGCCGAAATTTTCTAGCCAATGACCAACATGAATTAATGAACTGACCTTTCTTCCAGCCAGCAGCGCTCTCTGAAGTTTCAACACATGAATAGACAACAAAAACTAGCACACATGAATTACCAAAGATAGGTGTGAAAGCATAGCTATTCTCAAAAGGTATTTCAAAATAGGCACAAGAGGAACTATCAAAATGTACTTTACAAGTTACCAAACAAGCATATGCAACAACATACAATGCATAAGCGGTTCAGAATCACACAAGAGCACATACCGCCACAAAGGTAAATCCATAAAGAGAAACTAAACCTAACTCAGCAGAGTTAGATTGTACTACACCGCTCAAGTTGAGTACAATTTGGCTAATTTTGTGTTCTTATCTTTGGTATTACCAAAGAGTTTATTGTATGTTAACCTTGTTGTGATTATTTGTATGATAACCTTGGACAAGTAATGGAGATACATTTTATGATTTTGGTCTTAGCTTTTTCCTTAAAGGATTATAAATCTTAGCCTATTATTTCCAGTAATCTTAACAGAAATCTGAGTTGGAGCAGTCTGGCACTCACTTTGGCATCCATAGGCGATGTTTGGCAGCTTTGGTTGTAAAGCTGAAGTGGCAAATAATGCTATAACTGGAATTTGTTTGGTAGCCACGAAAAGCATACTAAATTGAACAGTTAGCATGAAAAGACATAAAACTTTTCATTAGCTAAAAAGTATTATCCCAGGATTGAGCTACATGCCTACATATATGACATCAGATAACTAGTCTCCATGCATCTGAACATGCTTTTTAAACTTTGAGGCACTTAAGGCCTGGTTATTTTTTGCTTATTCATGATATTGTTGAAATAGATTATATGTTCCACGCTTTGAAAAATATGTTTTTTTAAAATACATTCTTTTACTGTATTTATTAGACCGTTTGTTTTAAATTATTTGTTACATTTATTTCTCAAAATATTTAATTTATCGGATAATCCGTTGATAATCTAAACCAAACAGCCCTTTAATATTGAAATTAACATAAAACATTTATGATGATTAATTGCTCCACTTGCATTTAAACTTATTAAGACAACTAAATAATTACTCCCCATTTATTTTTAGGTTGTTTTAGAGTGATTAAGGAATAGAATGAAAATTATAAAATATCCATCATTAATACAAAGAGGCTTGGTAGGTGTGAGGTGGTTAGTAGAGATATAATGGATACAAATGCACCTAAATATTATATTTTGAGACAAAATTTATGAATTAAAAATAGCTTTGTTTTTATTTTTAGAACGGATGGAGTATAATCTTAAGACTGAGAATGCAATACAACAAATAATAATCAAGTTGCAAATATTGACAACCACATCACGATCAAATTGTCCTTCCCCTGAAGGCACAAGTCAAAACCTGAATACACGAAAAGGAATGGAGAACAAAATCAACTGAGATAATGCCATGGCAAGCTGAAAGCCATAACCAACAGTCCAACACTGTCATTTTCTTGTTCTGCAAGCCTAAGCAGAGAACTACGCCAGCTTCAGAAGCTCAGACCCTCATGATAAAAGATGAACGAATTTCAGCAAATACTAGCATCATCCCATAGTGTTCTTTCAGAGCCCATAACTTTCCCATGCTTCAAGCGGGAAAAAAAAAGAGCTGTAGCCTTTGTGAAAAGAAATAAAAACTCACTCCGACTCTCTTAGCATAATCACTCCAACTCTCTTTAACAAAGAAATAAAGAAAAAAGAAAAGAGAAGAGCAGAGGAGAGGATAGGTGTGCATGTCAACAATGAATGATTTGACTGTCAGATAAGGTGGGTTGAGACTTGAGAGGGATTATAGGCAAAAGGAGGGGAATAAGTCTATTTTACATTCCTCATCTTTCTATCAATCTTAAATAATACCATAAATCTTAACCCTAACCTGTAAAATTGGGTTAAATTAAATCCTCTGGTAGCATAAATGGTTAATTTCATTGACTGGAAAGTTGATCCGATCTACTCATGCTAACTAGGCACTTACATGCCAAAAACGAAAGTAGACTTTACGTATCATCCACACTCTCCCCACTCTTATCTCTCTCTCCCTTTTCTCTCTATCTCTCTCCCTCCTTCCTCTGTTCCTCTGGAGCTCAATGCATCAAGTATGCCAGTAGGGAGCGGTGACCAGAAGATGAGGGTGGCTTGAGGATGGCTAGGAGCAGGGTGGTTTAAGAAGGAGGATGGGTTGGAGGCAACTAGGTTGCATAGTTCTTACGGTATAAGGGGCTCCTCGAGCGTAGCTTCAGAGGGAGCAGTGTAGTGTCAGTGGTGGGGTCGGGAGGGGAGGAGGCGGCAGGGGAGAGCTTGGACTGCTAGATAAGGATGTGAGAGGAGGAGATCAAGGAGCAAAGGAGTAGGAGCAGGTAGTAGAGGAAAAGGAGGTGTGATGTGGTGGTGGCATCAGCCACCGCAACCATGTGACAATGGATAAGAGAGGGGCAGTAGCGAGGTCACACCCTTCTCTCTCCCCTCCATCTTTCTCTAGATCCGCACGCCACTCTACCACTATCAGCGGTGTTAACGAGCGTGAAAAAGTAGTAGATCGGGCGACACCCTAGGGAGCTCATTATGAGCCCTCGACGGCATAAGTCGTCTAAGGATCTAGGCCATTCCTATCTAAACCTATGCCTCCGTTGATCACATCGATGGGGTTGGGGAAATAACGAGTGAGCCTCCGTATAGGTCTTTGTCTACACCATCTCCACTAGTATCTTCGTCTCCACGCGAGAGCATGGGAAGGGCTGAGACCGACGGTAGTTGACCTCCTACTCCTGGCAGTGGTAGGGTTGTTCTAGATTGATGTCGCGATGGAAGACGAAGGAGAAACAATGGTGAACAATATGGCCACAGCCGACAGCGACGATGGGTTGAGACGGCGGAGGAAGGGCAAAGGTAGGGTGGAGCAACGAGGCCATTGGCACTGGAGAACCTTGCTACTCCTGCCCGCCCATCTCATTGTAACCATTAATAGGGATAGCGAGGAGGAGATGAGAGAGGGAGTAGAGTCAAATGTCAATGATATATGAGCTATCACTTAGGTATGATATTATTTAAAAGGATCTCGTTATACCGGTTTAAAAGATAAGGAATATGTTATACCTATTTTACAGTTTGCTAATGTGACGTAAACTTGATTTAGATGGGAGATATAAAGTGATTTTTTTTTTTTTGCAAAGAGAGCGGAGAGAATCAAAAAACCGCACCGCCGAGGCCACAAATCCATCTTGTGGCTCTCCACCCCTCGTTCCCCTACTCCGTGGGCCCTCACCACCCTCCCCTCTCTCCTCTCCTCCCTTAAAACTATACCCATTCCCATCGCCTGTCGAATTGTGCGATGCGTCCCCAAGAAATCTCAACAAATCCAACAAAAATCTCCCCGTATGAACTCGTCGTTGGCAGCATCGCAGAAGCCTTACCTGTCGTCTCTGTGAGTAGTGTAGAACAGGACGAGAGAGGGAAGCGGCCAAGAAATCCAAAACAGAGTCAGCCGTCTTGTAGGGGAGCAGAGTGAGTGATACGGCGGAGGAGATGGATGAGTGCAGGGTTGGAGGCGGCGGCGGAGGAGGAGACTGCTTGATCAAGCTGTTCGGGAAGACCATCCCCGTGCCGGAGGCCGGCGCCTGCGCCGGCGACGTTGATAAGGTTGGTGTTTTGTATGTGATGATCTTGTTCTTATCCTCTGCGTTTCGGAATCGGTTGAGGTGGCCTGCATGCTGTTGTGATCTGTGGTGATGGGGGCGAACATAATCTGCGGTCAATTCGGGAGAATTCGATTGGTTTGTTTAGCTTGGAGAATGGGGGAAGTGAGTGATTAAAAGGCCATTTCTTTGGTTTGAACACGATCATGGTCAATCGGGAGTCATTTCTTGGCCATGAGGTTGTATATTAAATTATTAATTACGGAGTAGTCAGTAACTCAGTATAATCTGAGTGTACATGCCATAGAGCCTTCGAGGTTCCATGCTTTGAGGTGGTGTGCTTCTTTGGATTTCTTTTTCTTTTTTTCTTTTCATTTTTTGGGATAATATCAATGTGAGTAGGCATGTTTAGTTTCCATTATAAGAGAATTCTCCAAAAAAAATATGTTATTTTTACTTCCTCTTTAAGGATAACAGCGTGTTCATGTCTTCTCCTTTAGATAGCAGCTTCTAGTACAGAAAAAAAAATAGATAATGATAGAAATCCGGCCTCTATACACAAGTAATCTAGTACATGAATTTGTTATCTGAAAGATGGGACCTTCTTGAGGTGTTTCTAGACTGCAGACTGTTTTGATTGGGCCTTTTCCTCGGCCTACAAGCTTTTTGCTGAAAGCAGATGTGCCTTTTCTTAGCAAGTTTGGAAGCGCGTGTACTAGATTAATCGATACAAACGGCAGAAATATTTTCATTTCCTAAGCTAGAGATCAGAATATGCGGGCTTATACAATATACACTATCAGTTGCATCATCATTTTCCAGTATTATACTAGATTAACTTGGTCGGTTAACAGATCATAACTGAACCAATTAACAAACTTCTGTCACAGATCTTCCAGATGCAATAACCTGAGGGACCTCCAAAGTACAAAATTTATCATTGAAAATTAAAATTTCACAGATCTTCCAGATTTAATTCCCAAGAACAAAATTGAAAATTTAACATCGAAAAACTAAGCAAGATTTCTCTACATGCTTGCAGGAAATTCAACAAAGCGACAGCAGCACGACTGAACCAAAAATACAAGAGAACGTCGCTCAGGACTCCACAAGTTCACCTCCACAGCCAGAGGTCAACACCGAGGACTCATCTGCCGCCAAGAACTCATCAGAGAATCAACAGCAACAGGGTGACACAGCCAACCAGAAGGAGATGCTGAAGAAGCCTGACAAGATCCTGCCTTGCCCCCGGTGTAGCAGCATGGACACCAAGTTCTGCTACTACAACAACTACAACATCAACCAGCCGCGTCACTTCTGCAAGAACTGCCAGAGGTACTGGACAGCCGGTGGCGCCATGCGCAACATGCCTGTGGGTGCAGGACGACGCAAGAGCAAGAGTGCATCAGCTGCTTCCCATTTCCTCCAGAGGTTCAGGGCTGTTCTGCCCGGTGATCCTCCTCTCTACTCCCCTGTGAAGACTAATGGTACTGTTCTCAGCTTCGGCTCTGACCTGTCCACCTTAGACCTTGCAGAACAAATGAAACAACTAAGGGATAAGTTTATCCCAACAACTGGTATCAAGAATACTGATGAGATGTCAGTCGGTTCGTGTGCTGAAGGATTAACAAAAACAGGAGACTCAAACCAAATGAACCTAAAGGAGAAGGTTTCAGCAGATAAATCTGCAAATGTTGCACAGCACCCGTGCATGAACGGGGGAACCATGTGGCCATTCGGTGTGGCACCCCCACCTGCTTATTACACTTCAAGCATTGCAATTCCATTCTATCCAGCTGCTGCTTCTTACTGGGGCTGCATGGTTCCAGGAGCTTGGAACGCTCCATGGCCACCACAGTCCCAATCCCAATCAGTTTCATCATCTAATGCTGCTTTTCCGATATCCACAATGACCAACTGCTTCAAATTAGGAAAGCACCCTAGAGATGGTGATGAGGAACTGGATAACAAGGGTAATGGCAAGGTGTGGGTACCGAAGACGGTTCGGATCGACGATGCCGACGAGGTGGCCAGGAGCTCTATCTGGTCACTTATTGGGATCAAGGGCGACAAAGTGGGAGCAGATCATGGCAGAGGATGCAAGCTTGCAAAGGCTTTTGAGCCAAAAGACGAGGCAAAAACAGCAACTCACACAGTGATCAGTAGCTTGCCGTTCATGCAGGGGAATCCTGCTGCACTAACGCGCTCAGTGGCCTTCCAAGAGGGATCTTGAGCATCTGCTGGAAAAAAAATTCATGGTGCCTTCTGCTGCTATAAAGACATAGCGTGATACGGATGAAATTTTGTACTTTAGAGGATTGTAAACTAGGTATGGGAAATGGAGTGTCGGAGTGTATAACTTAACATAGCTACAATCAAAGCCCAGTAGCTGTATTAGATAACTTGTGCATAGCTAACTGGGTTTGGGAAAGATAGGGAAAGCAAGTTCCCCTTATTTATGTAGATAAATAATATAAATGATTTGAATATTTAGCTCAAAAGATTTCCTTTTGCAATAGTATCTGAACAATTCGTCAGTGTCTGATTCCAGTGCATAAAACGAGTCCACTGTAGCCTTGGAAATGTGATAGTTTTGTGCATATATTCGTCTTGTTTCCCTTTCTCTATTTATTTCGTTATCAGAATAAGCAGAGACAACACAAACAGTATCCAGATTTTCTTTGTCACCTTTATCTATATCTTTGTTTCTCCGTCTCTTTTCCCGTGTTTCTTTCTACTTTTCAATTGAGACAATTGGATCGTGAAACTGATGCAAAAAGTAGGGGAAGGCACGAAAGAAAGCAAGAAAGCGATAGACAGCTACTGGATGTCCCACTGAACTTAAATGTGAGAGCGGAATATGTTATCTCCTTCACACATACTGCCAGCTGTCCCGCAGAAAAATCTGACCAAGAAGAGAAGACGAACACAAAATTAAAGTTTTAAGTTCGTGCAAATTTCCATGTGATTTTCTGATAGGTGTGCTTCAGCCGTCAGCATTCAACATGCGATCAGAAAGAAAAATTAGGTTCTGACAAAAGAATAATAATTTCTGATTAAGCAAAAAGTTGACATAATTCCATTTTTTACAATTCATTAAACTTCGAATAAACAGCATAAAAAAAGCTGATATGCAGTAATTGGTTCAGCTAGTTATGTGTCGTTGACACTCGACATAGACAAATTCGTTTACATTATTTATTATATTTAGAACTCATCATATGAAGAAACGTATACTGGTAGATACTACTAAAATAAAATCTCCCATGCAATTTAGAAAAACATCTAAGCTTTAAAACGTTTCAATACATGCATTATTACCACCATTCAACCTGCTTTTCACTCATTGACATCTATTAGTGCCACTTCCACTTATACCATTCTTTGAACGGAACTTCCACTTACACCATTTGTCTTGCTAAACATGTTTAACCTTCAATTAAAATTTCCATAATGTCTTTTCTTTTTTTTGTTAAAAATGGTTTATCAATTTTTTTTGTTAGTAGTGACGTCAAATCTCAATTCCATTCTGAGTTCTCAACAGTAGCGATAAATAATTCATTTCCATCTAAAAAATTTAAATTTTGTATTCAAATATTAACAGTCCGATAAATATTTGCTTTCATATTTAATATCTTCTCATATCATACTTCAGTTCTCCCCATCACCTATACACATACATATCAAACCGCTCGTTGAATTAAATCACGTGAGGATGAAAACTTGCATAGCTACGATTTTCAGAGCCCTTCGTCATCTATCCTTTCAACCATAATACCTCTTGCCCTCTTTCATCTTATTATAGGAACTAGCTTTGCTAGCCAATGTTGATATTCTTTTTGTCCCATACATAAATACAGCACAGCATAAAGACATCTCATCCCCTCATTTTCTCCTAGGCAAAGCATGGATACGTACATGCATTAACTTATGTCAAGCCAAAACCTACTCCCAGACAAAATATACTGTACTTCTATATGATTATGGCTTGCACTCCCCCGTATGGCTTGCACTCCCCCGTCATCTCAAGTAGGGGCTAAGGTTTGCCACCTTTCCTCTCATACCTTTTCGCACGAGCAATTAAGTGACAAGCAAAGAAAAGAGCAGAGATCAGATTGCCTCATGCACGCATGCATGCATCCGTGAAGCTCTCCCTACCCTTATTTTCTCAAAACAGGATAGCATTTACATGCCTCATCTATCTTTTCAAATAAAAACTCACATGTAAAGCTTCTCTGCCCAAACCCATGGAACAACAAGAAATAAGTTGGGATAAGATAACAACGAACGCATGGTAGCGTTTTGTCCCATCGCGATGAACGTAGAAAGACATCGATGAAAGCTTCACACAATTCGCGGTGCTAGGAAAAAAATTGTCATCACTCGGTTTGTTGTGAAACATCAAAAGAGGCTACAAAGACCTCGGCCAATGCCCACACTGTCACCATCCTCTCCATACCCCCTCTCCTCTCCTTAGCAACTAGAATCAAAACCCTAGCCGCCATTGTTGCCATCCTCGAGCTCTTACTTTATCTACCTCTATTCCCCACCATCCATTGCACCAAGGGCTAGCTAGAGCTCCCAGTCGTCACCGTCGTATTTCCCTTAGACCGTTCCATACCCTCCACCTGAGCTCGGTCGGCCGCTGGAACCGCCGTCATCACGCCAGAACAGAGGAGCATCACTGCTAGCAGTTCTCCATCTTTGATAAGGCCCTGACCCCCTTTATTCCTCCCTATGCCCTCAAGGTGACCGTAGGAAGCTTGCTAACACCTCCGTTAAGGCCCTTGACCGCCGCAACATCCTAGCAAGTTGTCGCTTCCTATCACTTCTCTGTACCGCACCGCTTGGCCACTCTACTGCCAACCAAAGCCCTAGAGCCCAATCCATCCTGTTGATGCTCCTATTTGTCACATTGCGAACCTCCACACTAAGTTCCAAAGGCCAAGTCCCTTCAGCACGCCAAGCAAAGATGACGAACAACGACCATTGAAGGTCATCTTCAACCTCGTGCCAACGTGTACTCATGTCACTCACTGCTCCTCTGTGAATCCAGACCATAGATTAGGGTCGTTGTAAGTAGGGCCAACCAATCTGGTGCATTCTTACGATGCACCCAGGAGCTATCTCAGAATCTGTCCATGCGTGCACTTAGTCTACCTAGTCTACCGAGAGTCGAGACAGTGCTCATGGGCCTATGCCCTTCGGCCTATCATAGACGCACAGAGTTGGCCAAGCCCACCATGTCGACGCTCCTGCCTTTTGCCACACCCAGTCTACAGTGGACTGCAAAGCTAGCACTGTCCTAGTCCAACCAACAGTAGGCCCAACATATCGGTCTCATTGAGACAATATTCCTGATAACTTTTTTTAATTCTAGAAAATTGTTTTAAACTTTAAAAATTTATATCTTTTTACCCATAACTCTGATTTACTTCGTTTCACTTCTAGAATTTTTTAAAAAATGATATATATCCAATGTCACTATTATTTATTTAGTGTTTTTTTAGGGTTTTGTTTGGATTTCTCATGTTCCGTGCGTAGTTCGCCACCCGAAAATTCTTAGATGTCGATTATAAAGAGTTTCTCGTTGACCAAGAGTAAGACAAGTCACTTCTTTAATAATGTTAATCCCAGTTTGTAAAATTAAGCTATTTGCAAAGTTGCATAACTAGGCGCACGTAAAGACTGTTGATCGCAGACCGATCTATCTCTCCAATTTAATTGTTGTATTATGCTATTTCCTTTAGAAATCGATTACCTAACATTTGTGAGCCATGTTTTATTACCTGAGGCTCATACAACTGATGATAAAACTTTTGGTATTTTTACCATTAATAATTAATAATATATTTTTCATTAATAATGTAATGTTTTGATGAAATAAATTAATCGTGTTAGGAAAATGGGTTGTAAATTATTTTAAAAACCTAACATTTTATTTTGATGGTTTGCAAAATATAAGTACTTGTTTTTTAAAAAGAACATGATGCGAAATGGCTGCCTATGTGGTGAGAAATGGTATTCACACATAAGGATTGATTTCTTGAGAAACTACACTGAGCATAGTACACTGTGACCATATGAGTGATATGGGACGTCTCTGGCTAAATAACTGGTGGGGCTAAGATCGCTTGTTTGCCAGAAATTATGGAATTGCTAGAGTAGTCATGAGAAGTGGTGCTAGCGGGATCTTGAGTATAGAAAGCCTAGGAATTAGTCTGGGATCCTTCTAGCCAGCAAATGTTTATTCTAATTTTGTTTTGGAAAGGTCTTATAGCAAGTTTTCACTATTGACGGGTAACTAAATAGCCTTAAGGTATGTAGGTAAAGTATGCATCTTCTGCAGAAGTTTTAGTCAAGCTGTTTAAACAACCATGACCATAGTTATGGGTAGATATAAAATAGTTTCTCCCACGTAAATGTGTTTGTAAATGGTTATGAAGTAAAATTATAGGACAAGAATCGCTTCTAAAGTTAGCATATGTAGCTAACAGCTGGCATGTGTGGTTAAGAACAAACTTGTGTAGTCTAAAAAATCTTATGACTTCATAGTAAGAGGGTGAGATGATAACCCTAGATATAAAAGAAAAACTAATAATGGTAATTTAAAAAAATAAATTAAATTTTGATGGTATGGTTGATGAATTATCTAAGGACAGAAGTTTCTAAGAATCATGATTGTTGAGGTGGGTTAAAGCCCTATGAATATTATTGGATAATGCTTTAAACAGAGACCCATGGTTTTAGAAAAATGAAAATAAACTAATAAATGAGTAACAATGTAAAAACTCCTGAGAGAGGAGTCTGGTAACGCTAATGTTGCAAAGCAATTCGTAGATTGCGTTAGTACCTAAGTCTCTTATAAATAATAAATTACACTAAATGTAATTACTATATGACTAATCTCACTTAAGATTAAGGCCAAAGGCTTCAATCAAAATAAATACATATAGAGAATGCATAAAATAATAAATTGAGTTGTGAAATAAACTTAGCTTTTCTTTAAGGCATGTGCGCATATTTATATTTTCATGACTTGCTAATTACGTATATACTAAGACTCTTTTTTCCTTTAGAAGTTACAGGAACCAAACATGATGAATAAGGTTTTGTCTTAGCTATAAATTATTGCTTGTAGTTGAAGTGCTAGCTATGCTATATGTTTTGCTACAGTTTCTAATATATAGGTTGTGACTTTTGGCCATCGTGAAGATACAATGTTAATTATTCATTATTGTTACTATAATTTATAATAATGTATTTCTGTTATTGTGGTTACCAACATCATGTCTTATTGTTATCGGTCTCATAGTTTACAAGAGATGTTAATCTTCATCCTCTTAGGTATCATTGTGATGATGTCAGAATGGGACGCGACACTAGTCTATTGGTTGTGATAGCACAGTTATTTTTTATCACTAGCTCACTCAGGGAAAAAAACTTTTTTTCTTTGGGGGTTAATAATTTTTTTCTTTGGGGGTTAATAAAATTGTGAAAGAAAAGAAAAGGAAGATTTAAGCTTTTCTGATTAAGCACACTTATTATGATTAATCTCTGACCTTTATTCCCATTTGAGCAGTCTTCTGGTGGTGTGATGACAAATCAAAAAATATCTCATATATGTTAGAATGTGACAGGAAAATAATTAATCGTATTTTTCAAGTATTGGGTGTGCACCATGTCTACCCTTGTGACTTTCAGCAGAGCCATGAAACAAATGAAATGATCCCTTTTGACATTTGAAGGTCAAACCCATTAAGCAGTTTCCTTTTTGGTATCTACACACCAGTGGCAACAAAAAACTTAAGGACATTAGCTTTAATAAACTTTTGTGAGTGCACTTTCCCATCAAAGGCAAGTAACGCGAAGAGTGCTAAAGTGACACATTGGTCACTAGGAGAAACCTACTTTCTAGTTTAACAAGGAGTAAACCTACCGTACAAACACGCTTAATAATACTTTGTAGTTTAGATTAAATTTTTAAAACTAATCATGCATGCTTTTGAATACATGTATATGTATGTATGAAGTCAAGTTTAATAAATTTTTTTATAAAAAAACAAAAAGGAAAAAAATCTGATAGTGAGATTTCAACCAACCCACAATCGGCAGCATGGTTAGAGCATGGAGCACGCCATCCTCAAACAGGAAACACAGCATGCCAAGCAAACAATAACCCTCTTGAGCGTTGGGCTGCAAATGAACAAACAGAAGACAGTGAATATTTTCCAGATTCATCTATGAATGAACAAAAAACTAAAAAATAAGCTTGTTTGGATCTTTACTATTAGCCTTTATAACCATTTCTAAAATTCTTGTGGATCTGGAGGCATCAGATTGCTTATACAAGTTTCTAGCTAGTTCCAAGTAATTTCCACTAGGTTAGGTTTTTTTATGATAGTCCCCAAAATCACATCAGAAACATTTTCACAAAAAACGAGTAGTTCATGGTTCTCCTCTTTCCAAATAACATATCAAACAATTCTATATTCAGCTGTGACAAGGTGTAACTTACCTATTACTTAGTCACCTTGTCTGGTTTAGAGGTACTTTCCATGTAATACGGAAGCTGAGCAATACTCAAACCGTTACCAGTGGTCTTCCCAGAACCCTATAGCCAACACTAAAGAAATCTGATGTAATAATTCTTTTTATAAGTAAAGTACAATTTGTCACGTGAGATTTACACCTAATTCTAAACATCAAATATTTGTGGCATGTTATTATTGGAAAATAAAAGGAAAAACAGATGGGATGGGTATTAAAAACGGTGACTGCTGATAAAATAATTTAATTTACCAATAATAAATAAACAAATGGAGAAAATATGCAGCGACTTGTTGACTTTCTTAGAGTATGAAGCATTGGTTTTTTCACACACTTAGAAAATGACAACAAAACTGTGCATTTTCTACACTACTCTATTTGAAATGGTAGAAAAGTATAACATTAATTGCAAGAATCTTCATTTAAGATACTATTGACACATTGTATCCAGGTTTGTATTTTTCAAGTTTCAACAACAAAAGTAAAAATGCAAAGATTTCTAAAAATACCAAAGAAGAATAAAATCTCAAGATCTTACCAATCATTTTCGCTTCGGTAAAATCATCATGGCTTAGATCTGAATTGTTAGATCATTAGACTTATATAGACCTAACCCTCTTTACAATAAATGGGATCTCAGTCTCACTGTCTATACACTTCACTTCTATATGGTATCAGAGCAAAGTTTAGACATCTCCACGCGCTGGCAATCTTCTCATCGGCGAGTTGACGCCTCCTCTCCATCATAGGCGTCTCCTTCTCATCCGAGACCCTTCTCCATCACACGTTTCCCTTCCACCTCTTCCTCTGATATTTCTTTTGCTTCTTCGCCTCGGTCTTTTATCCCCATCATCTTCTCCGCAGACAGTTTACTCCTTACAGCGAGCTCACCCCCTCCCCACGGTTTCCTCTACCGCGGGCTTACTCTTGCTCGCCACCTCTATCACGTGATGAGGAGACAGTCTTCATACGCCTCCTGGTCCCATCCACCTCCACCTTCCCTTGCATTCTCACATCATCCTCTCTCCGAAGTTGCGTCGGCGCCCCTCCGCACTCGCGCTCTCCATCGGCTAGAACACCCTTCAGGTTCCTACTATTTCGACACTTTCACCTATCCGCGGACGCGAAACCTGCCTCCCGAACACGAACTTTCTCCCCTCGCGTCCGCGGCCTTCCTCGCTTTCGGGTCCGCGCCACTCCAACGCGTCTACATGTCCACGGATGCAAAACGTTGCCTCCCGGACGCGAACATTTCCCTTTTCGCGCCCGTGGTCTCTCCCTCGTTTTCGAGTCTGCACCAACTCGATGCGCCCACATGTCCGCAGACGCGAAACTCTGCTTCCCAGACGCAAACTTTTCCTTCTCGCACCCGTGACTTCCCTCGTTGCATCCATCGGCTCCACACACGTGTCCATCAGCTTCGCCCTACCCTCATCGGCCTCGCGTCTACCTACACTCATCGGCCTCACGCCCGCCTTTACCAGCTTGCCCATCAATCTGACGCGTACGCGTGTTCACCGACGCAACATCCTATCTCCCAGACGCACATCTTTCTTCTCGCGCTCGCATCACTTTCATCGGCTTCTCACCCCTCTCTTATCGGCTTCTTCCTCTCACCCATTCCCATCGGTTTCTTTCCCATCGGCTTCTCACGCACTCTAGCTCATCCGCACATGATTCTCTCACATTGCGTCCAACCTCACCATGACTACCGAGTCGGCCCTTGGTTTCGGCACTCTCTCTGTTGCCGGGTCCGATTCTCTTTCGACCATCAGCGCTCTCGACACTGCCTCGACTACTCCGATGTTCTCCCCACCTTACGCCACCATCAACATGAAATCCCACATTTCGATTTTACTTGATCTAAACGCCAACTATTCTAAGTGGGTCTTCTTCTTCAAATCCTTATGTGGCAAATTTGGTCTTCGCTCTCACATCGATGGCTTCGCCCCTCTCACTCCGATGATCCCCAGTGGGACATCATCGAGTGCTGCCTCCGCAATTGGCTGCTCGGCTCTGTCGACGACTCCGTTTTTGACCTTACCATGAAAGACACCGATCCTACCGCCCGTGACCTATGGATGGCTATTGAGCGGCTCTTCCAAGCCAATAAGCAACCTCACCACATCTTCCTCCTAAACAAGTTTTATTCTATGGTACAAGGGGACTTCTCTGTCTCTTCATACTGCCAACGCCTCAAGGTCAAGGCCGCCGCCCTCCGTGATGTCGGCCACCCTGTGGCCGACTCTCGACTCATCCTCGTCCTCTTGCGCAGACTCAACCCTCGCTTCTCAAACACCGCCGATGACATCGCCAACTCCACCACTCTTCCTACGTTCGCTCGGGCTCATGACATGCTAGTTCTTAAGGAACTCCGCTTGGCTAATGATGAGAAGACTGTCGCCCACACTGCTCTCATCGCCGTAGCCGGTCCTGGTTGCAACAACCCTAGCGGCTACCGCCCCACGTGCGTTGCTGCCTCCTCTCGCGGCCTCGGTGGCTCCTCCGGCGGCCATGGCTTCGGCCACGGCAACAGGGCCCGAGCCAGCGGCAGTGGCAAAGGCAAAGAGAAGGGCAAGGGCAAGAGCGAGAACGACCTTATGCAGTCGCGCCCCGCTACTGCCCCTACCCCGCCAGCTAGCCCCATGGGTCTGTGGCTCTGTTACAACCCCTGGGCGCTTCAACCCTAGCCACGCAACCACATCGGCTAGACCCCCGGGATTGTCGGTGCTCACCCCCAGGCCCACCTGGCGTCCATCCCGGCACTCCTGCCTCCCGTACCCTCGCAAGCCTCTCGGCCGGCTCCTTTATGGAACCAGGTTGGCCTCATCGCCGCCCTCAACTAGATGACGCTCTAGCTCCAGCACTCCTAGGTGCTAGACTCTGGTGCGTCATCACACATGGCCTGATAGAACGGTATACTTCTTTCCCGCCATCCTTCTTCCTCCCCTTTCGTCACTGTTAGCAATGGGCAATCTCTCCCAATCACATGCCACGATGACTAAATCCTGCCTACACCCACATCCAACTTCCTACTCCATAATGTCTTAATTGTTCTCTCTCGTATACAATCTCCTCTCTATCTGTCAATTCACTAGAGATAACAATTGCTCTATTGAATTTGACGTATCTGATTTCTCCGTGAAGGATATCCCGACCCGGCGCGAGATGCTTCAATGCAATAGTGGTGGCAACCTCTACACCATTCCTACTGTGCCATCCACTCATCACACCAGTCTCACCATCTCCACCAACCTTTGGTATCTCTGCCTCGGCCACCTCAGTCCTTACGCCATCGCCACTCTTCATCGTAGCGCCTCCATCCAGTGCACTAGCAACAGCCCCACTATATGTCACTCCTATCAACTTGACAAACATGTGCGGCTGCCATTCTCTCCATCTACCTCTTGTACCTCTCGACCTTTTGACCTTATTCACTGTGATGTGTGGACTTCTCCAATTAAAAGCGTTTTAGGCTACCAATATTATCTTGTTTTACTTGACGATTACACATATTACTGCTGGACTTTCTCTCTCTCGCAAGTCCAAGGTCACTACTCAATCAACTTTTTCAACTACATTTTGACTCAATTTAGCCTCACTATCAAAGCCATACAAGCTGACAATGAGATGGAGTTTGTCAACCGTACTATCCAAGCCTTCCTTACCTCCCGTGACATCCACATTCGTCTATCTTGTCCTTACACCTCCCTAAAACGACAATGTCGAATGCCTCCTTTATACACTCAACAACATCAGTCGCACCATGCTTCTCCACGCCTACCTACCCACACCCTATTGGGCTGAAGCACTCACTATAGCGACATATCTACTGAATCGGTGCCCTTGCTCCTCCATCCGCCATAACATTCCCTATACTCTTCTGTATCACAAGACTCTCGACTACTCTCACTTACGTGTTTTCGGGTGTCTTTGCTACCCCAATTTAACAGCCACTACCCCTCACAAACTCGCTCCACGCTCCACTGCATGTATTTTTCTTGGCTATTTCTCCTCCCACAAGGGATACCGCTGTCTTGATCTCTCCTCTCGCCGCATCATCATCTCTCGACATGTCGTCTTTGACAAGTCCTGCTTCCCTTTTGGGTTAATCAACCCTGGACCTTTGTCTGGTAACCTCGACTTCCTCCTTATCAACATTGTACCCACCCATCTCTTACCAACCACCACGCCTTCACAGCCCATTTCGATGGTTCCCGAGGATCCACTAAACGGCTCCACCATCCTTCTATGTGTCCCTGCCGTACCCACCCGCCTCTTACCAACCACCACACCTTCACAACCCACTCTAATGGTTCTCGAGGATCCACTGAATGACTCCACCATCCTTATACGTGCCCCTGCCGTGCCGATTGTACCTCCATCGGCTTCCCTACCTTCTTCCACCATCACAGCGCCAGTGGTCGCCCCGGCTAACCTAGTCTAGCCCTTCCTTCGAACCTACAGCCGCCGGCCTCGCCCCGCTATCACCTCTGCTCCTGTCCACTTCGCCACACGGCCAATGTTGCCATCGAATCGCGCGGTCGCCCCCGTCCCAACCACCTCTCACATGATCACCCATTCTCAGACTGGATCCCTTCATCCACCTCAGCGCTACGGGTTCTTCGCAATTTATTATGCCATCTCGCCCATCCTGGCAAATCACTGTTCTACTCTGGCCAACCCTCAGTGGCGCGCAGCCATGGCTGACAAGTAAAAGGCACTCATGGACAACGAGACCTGACGCCTCATGCCTCGTCCTCCCAGCGCCAACATTATGACTGGCAAGTGGATCTTTAAATACAAATTTCACTCCGATGGTTCCCTTGCTCGTCACAAGGCGCGTTAGGTAGTTCGAGGCTTCTTCCAACGTCCCGGCATAGACTACGATAAGACTTTTAGTCCCGTCATCAAGCTCGCCACTATTCGGGTCGTTCTTACACTCGCTGTCTCACGCTCCTGGCCAATCCACCAGCATGACGTGAAGAACGTTTTTCTTCATCGTTATCTAGTGGAGACCGTCTATTGCCAGTAGCCTCCAGGCTTCGTCAACCCAGCTCGTCCCGACGCCGTCTGTCTCCTCCATCGTTCTCTCTATGACCTTAAACAAGCCCCTCGAGCTTGGTACCAGCGTTTTGCCGCCTACCTTCGGTAACTCGGTTTTGTGGTCTCTATTTTTGATACATCTCTTTTTGTACTTCACACCGGGGATGCCACCATCTACCTACTCCTATATGTCGATGACATCATTCTTACAGCATCCTTGCCCATCACCCTACAACAGATCATGGCATGACTCCACTCAGAGTTTGCCATGGCCAATCTTAGTCCCCTACACCACTTCCTTGGTATTTTCGTCACGCGCTCTCTCTACGGATTATTCCTCTCCCAGTGTTAGTATGTCATGGATCTTCTCCAGCGTGAGGGTATGGCCAAGTCACTCTACCATAACTTCGGTCGACACTCGTGATAAGCTCTCCGCCACTAACAGCTCTCTCGTCGCTGACCCCTCCTAGTACCGAAGTCTTGCTAGCGCTCTACAGTACTTGACGCTCATACGACCTGACCTTACTTATGCGGTCCAGCAAATATGTCTCTTCATGCATGCTCTCTGTAAACCTCATCTCATGTTGCTCAAGTGTATCCTTCGCTATGTAAAGGGCACACTGACCACTGGCCTCCACCTTAGCTCCAGCCACATCGACTCTCTCACCGTGTATTCTGACGTGAACTAGGTGGGTTGTCCTGACTCCCGACGCTCCACATTCGGTTACTACGTTTTTCTCGATGACACCTTGGTCTCTTGGTCCTCCAAGCGCCAAACCACGGTGTCCCGGTCGAGTGCAGAAACCGAGTACCGCGTCATTGCTCATGCCGTCGCCAAGTGTTGTTAGATTCATCAGCTTCTCTAGAAACTCCATACACACATCGCCTCCACGACAGTTGTCTACTACGATAATATGAGTACCATCTACATGACCGCCAACCTGGTTCACCATCGTCACACGAAATACATTGAGATCGACATTCACTTCGTCCGTGATAAGATCGCTCTAGGACTCGTTCAGATACTCTATGTACTGTCGACACATCAGTTCGTCGACATCATGACTAAATACCTGTCCATGCTTTTTTGGTCCAGTCTTTACGTCTGTGTCCCTCCTGCTACGACTGCGGGGGATGTTAAACCGTTAGACTGCCTCCGGGACTTTAGTACACTGTAGCAAATTAAGATTGTTTATCGCCATGCCTCCTCATCCACACATGTATGAGTGGATATAAATGTTAGCTCGATCAATTTGCGTGGAAAATTTGCACTATATGCAACCCACTTCTGTATGCAGAAGTGGGAGAGATGGCACGAATGTAATGTCACATTTAAAGCAAATGCATCGACACATGTTTACACTGACCGCACTTGGAACTATGGTATGTAATGCAAAATAAAAGACGCCTTAAATCAGGATTTGTTAAGTATGCTAAGATGACACAACTCATAACATTCCTGATGATCAATCCTTAGAAAGTGGATGACGATTGCACACAAACTTTTCACCAGAAATTCAAAAGATTATGCAAAATTACAAAACGATAAAACTGGACACAAGATTTATCAGCTATCACTTTGCTGGATGTTAAGACTAATAATATTTAAAATCTTGATATGCTTGCCTTTTACTCTCATTAGACATAGTATTCCAGATAAATCATATGATAGTAAAAATTCCATGCTATAGAACTGAAGAAATAGGACTGAACAAAGATGATTTTGGGTTCCAAAATGGCAGAGATTCTATTTCTCAGATAAATCACTTGAAGTGTCAAAATTACAGATGATGAATTATACATATTAGGCACAAACGTCAACTGGGATTTCTCTTATCAGATTTGAGATGATTTTGGGTTCCAAAATGGCAGAGATTCTATTTCTCAGATAAATCACTTGAAGTGTCAAAATTACAGATGATGAATTATACATATTTGGCACAAACGCCAACTGGGATTTCTCTTATCAGATTTGAGGTAGGCAGGCAGCGTTTTGAAACTGATTATCATCACTCCTCATACATACCCATCGTCTTCATTGGATTCTGCAACCACCTGAATCTGGCCCTCGCCTAACATTCCCATAGGCAGAGAGTTCAAGAAGATCCATGTCACGTCCTGCAGATATCAAACAAAGTTACTAGAAAGTTCAGTAACACTGACTAATTTGTTCTGATCAACGATAGCTTCAGCAAAGGTAGCAAACTCGCTTTTAAGGTATATATACTACTTACCTGAGACCCTACAATAGGCACTCTTCTGTATGAGCTCAGATTTGGATATCTCTGTTTTGTTCCCTTTAGATCGGTTTACAATAGCCTGCAAGAAAGAACCAGTCATGTAAAAAGAACAGGAACGCATCACAATTCACAGAGGATCATACTCCTAGCAATATTGTTTTCCAACAAGATAACACATCATAGACAAGGTTTCATCATAAACAAGTTACGATTTACATCAGTACCCAATAGTAACTGGAAAATCATGAGCAACTTCTTTGGTACATCATGACTAAAGAAAGGTGCAAATGTGCAAACAGGTGAGTCATCATCATAACATAGGAAGTTTGTCTCAATTAGCTAGAAGCAGAGGGCACTCCCTATTACCTTACTCCAATAAACTTAGCACAATTATGGGTATAAATTTTTAAGGTGGAGTGATCGAACAGGGTATGGATGACGGTACCTGCAAAACCTGGCAGTTCTCCAATGTGCTCTTCCCGCCCTGTCAATTAAAAAAAGATCATTAATGCAACACATCACAGAAAATCATGTGCTAACTAAGAAAAGTAGAGTTAAGCAAATGCAAGAGACTAGTGTATCTCGTAGCATCACAGCTCTCATAGTCGCCAGGAAGCACTGAAATTTCCCAGGTTTCACGAAATCGTTCAGTGTTGGGGTCGGGGTTTTAGGGTTAGGGTTGGGACCTTGGAGTAGGGGACGATGTGGTCGTAGTCGTGGCAGAGGCAGCCGGGGCAGCCGACGAGCTTGCGGAAGACGACGTTGCCGAGCGCGTCGCGGCGCCACCTCTCCGGGTCCCGACCGGCCACCCGCTCCGCCTTCTCCCAGCACTGCTGCTTCACCACGTAGGGGAAGCTCCGCGGCTCCGACGCCGACGGCGGCGGGGCCGTGAGGAGCAGATCGTCCAGCTCCTCGGAGACCGCGGCCACGGAGGCGGAGGTGGAGGAGCGAGGGGAGTTCGGCCGAGGCGTGGCCCCGAACGACGGCGGCGAGGGCGGCGCGTCGTGCCGACGCCGGCGGAGCGGCTTCCTCCCCACCATTATCTCGTTATCTCGATGATTCGCTGCGTTGGCGAAGGCATTTCCGGTGTTTTTGTTGCCAACAACGCTAGAGAGGGATTTTTTTTGTTAAAAACATGTCAACGATCCAGAGAAGGGGGTTATTTGAAAAACGTATAAACCGTTGGATGCAGATACTGAGGCCAGGATTTATAGAATGGTATTTTCATAATAGACCCTACATCTTTTTATTTTTGTATTAAGCTCTTCTCAATTTGCTCCCGTCTCGACACGGCGGCGGCCGGCGGCGAGCCCATCCCCGTGGCTGCCTAGGAATCCACGTGAAGACCATCCGCGTCACCCGCCAGCGTTCCATGGAGGGAGCCTCTGATTTCTTTTCCTGTTCTCCGCTGCAGTGCAGAAAGCCACAGCCTACAGGCAATCGAAGAAGCACGGTTCTTCAGCATGTGCGTTGATCGGTTGATGGAAATTCGCTTTAGTTTCTTCTCTCTTTTTTTCTGTGCATTCAAGATATTAAATGGAATCTGATGATTTGTTCGGGCCTCTGATTATCAGTTCTTTGCCTGCTTGCTACCCTCATGTGCTAGAGCACACAATAATTCAAGCAGAAATTTCTGTTCGAAGGCTAAAGTTTTTTCATCGGTATGGTATAAATCATGCTTAATCCTATGCTAATTGAAGCATTCAGCAAGCCAGCCAGCCAGCCAGCCAGGTTTGATGTTTCACAACAATAATTGTAGCCATGACTGACATATCAGGTGGTGTTCTTTGGACAGGAGACATCTGTCCTGAAACTCACAGGGAAGATGAAGATGATGTGAGCAAATTATCTTCCTGTATGCGCTGAAGACGATAACAGTACTAATTTTTCGTGCATTTATGACACTTTATAGTGTTACTTAAATGTCATCAACTGCAAATTCGTTGGTAAAAAAAATCTGCCTGCTTGCGCCTGCTTCAGATGACCTGGTATTATCTTCTACTCTCGCTGTCATATTGTCCAAACCAGAGGAAAGGAAATCAACCAAAGAAACACAAAAATGACAGATTTTGCGGTGTTATCTCCAAATGTTAAAAAGAAACATGATGTGTAAACATCATATCATCTTTCCTCCTTGCAAAAAAAATAACATTATATCTTTCCTCATGATAGCAGAAACAAATCCAAATCAACCATGCCTCTGCAACCGTACAAAAACACAAGATGCCATTTATCCTTCAATATATTACAGCTTTGTACCTCAACTCGCAAGCAATCTGTGCCACTCATAAATCGTTTTGTTCTCTGAAAGACCAAAAGATTAAGCATCACGACGAATATATTACACATCTTGCAAGGCTCAACAAAGCCCAAGAAGCCTAATCTAAAAATAAGCTGAGTAGTTTGCACTGTGACGCAACAGAACAGGCAATGGTAGCAGTTCTTCAGGCTTTAATACAGCACTGTAAGTAGCTCAGGAACGTCTTCCTTCCCTACATCAGAAGTTCCAGTCAGAAACTCAGCACTCACTAAAATCAATCAATGTGACATAAAAGAATGAAGACATTTGTAGGATCAGTTAATCACAAAAGTTCATACTTGATGCTAAGTTTTATTTCCAAAAAAAATGATGCTTTGAAAGTACCTGCATTTCAGTGTATGTACCAGAAATTGAATTGCAACTTGAAATTTTCTCATGGGAGGAATGGTGATACTTTATCAATACACTTATTGACAGTTACTTTCTCTAATCCCACAAGCAATAGCATAATGAAGTACATATTTTTCTAAGACACCACCAACTTTTACCAAACTTCACTTAGTTGTTACTGATTAAATCCAAGTGTTTCAATGGGTACTTTGCATCTTTTTTATTACGTGTTAAGAGTTGCTTATCGCGCAACCAATTCAAATAATTATTAGTTCCTTCTAATCGCCTTTCAGCCACTGAAAACTTAACATATTAATTGGGTGTACTCTTGGCTATGCATAATGCATATCAGTACAGCCTTTTAAAGGCAAACAGATATGGGGGTTATCATGCATTTGATTAACAAAATGAGAGGATTTGTCCTTGCCAATCATTTGATCAATGAAGTGAATCACATGCATAAAGCTGTAGTGGCCAGTGATATGACTTCATATATATTCACCAACCTACCTATAGCTGTTGAACCGACTCCATTACTCATGCTGATACATATAGGTCTGGATAGGGCCCATCATAGCACCACTTCTAAATTGCTTAAATATATGCCAGTTAATCTGCTATAGCGGCTTAACCGTGATCAATTCTAATTCGGGTGACATTAAAACGTCAACGTGATGTCTTCTAGCCCCTCCGTCTAAAAAAGAATTAACTTCTAGCTCTAGCTAAGCTGCTATAAATCTAGACAGTAATCTAGATTTATAGCCAGAAGTTGATTCTTTTTAGGATGGAGGGTGTAAACTATATGTCAAATAGCAAAATTTGTATGCCTGCCCATTCTTGCCTTGTCCGCGTTTTACCATAACATGCTAGAGCTGCCTAGGTAAACAACCAGGCAAATGCCGTTGCAGAATGACTGACAGTATGTAAGCAGTAAGCTCGGTTCATCCTGTCCTAGCCTTCTCTGGTACTACAGCAAAAAAATAATATTGGCATGTTAGTTCTGGAGCTCTAGGACACCACTACACCAGTACTACTACTTGCAGATGCAAGTTGCAGTCTCCACATTCAAATGCACTCCGCCGTCCACGGTAAAAACTACAATACTACCATCATCTCTGCCTTGGTATAAGAGTTTGACCAGACAAAACCTCACGCGGCTGCTGTTCTCTAGCTTAGGGATTAAGAAACATGCAGAACTACTAGTAGTATTACAGTAGTAGTATCTTCGAAATCTGTTTCAGTGTTAGGGAATTGAGCTTTTACAGCGGTGCTGCCGACTGAAATCTGTTTCAGTGTTAGGGAATTGAGCTTTTACAGCGGTGCTGCCGACTGAAGTGCTCTGTTTATGCGTTGTTTTTACATGCCACGATGCTACATTCAACAACTGGATTTGCCTATTGCTAATTTTTCTATTTCCTCCTTCCTTTTAACAATTTGACTTGTCGTACTATCAGTTAAAGCCAATCTTGTACTGGTCGTATCAAACAAACCAAAGATCAAATCTTGACACAGTTTAACACTCCATGATTCAGCTAAGACCACAGAAATCGAAAAATGAACATTTTACGATCCAGAATTAACGAGTTCAATGAAATTATGGAAATCCTCCTTGAACGTAAGATGAGAGGGAAGTGGTGACTTAATTGTGAGAGAAAAAAATCAAATCAAAGTCGGCTATCAGGGTGAATGAGCCTTACCGTCGGCGAACCGTCGCGGCCGTGGAGCTGCCGGTGGTGGTCGTTGGCCGACTGGCCGAGATTGACCTGGGCCTTGGCCTGGGCGGGCTTCTGCTGCTGCTTCTGCTGGGCGAGGAGGTCGTCGTCGCCGCCGAGGCTGGTGCGGGAGAGCTCCTTCTTGTTCTGCTTGCGCATCTCACGGATCTTGGAGAAGTCCATGGAGTAGTCCGGCAGCGCGCCGTTCTTCATGTCCCAGTCCCCGAACGCTGGCACCGTCATCCACCCGTTCCCTCCCGCTGCCGCCGCGCCCTGCCCCTGCTCACACACAAACGCTCCAAAGCAGCCAAAGATTCAACCTTTTTGCAGAATGAACCGCCAAACGACTCGTTGGCTAGTATCAGGAAGGATTTCAAGTTTCAGGGAATTGAAACGGAAGCTGTTCTGACCCCCTTGATGTTCTCCATAGATGATCTCTCTGGCTCTCACTCAGGCACACAAATTCGACTGATCTGTAATATCTTTTTGCTCCTGGGTTGCTGTCGGCTGTCCTCTCGTGTGGCTCGCTGCTGGAGCTGTGGTGGCAAGCTGCCAAGCAGAGCAGCAGCAGCCAGAACAGCGCTCAACTTGTCTTGGAGGTAGCAAGAATGTCTGGAAACTGGAGAGAAGAAAGCGATAGAGCTTGTACTTATATGTTGACGAAGAGGGAGAGACAGAAAAAATCCTCCTCAACCAGTTGATCATGAGCTAACAGTACTCAAGCCTACTTAGCTTAAGAGCTAATCACTCAGCTAAGCAATGTATCAGGGCTGCACTGCTCGTCGTACACCACGCGTCCGCCAAGGGATATTTAACTATTTACCATTCTGCACCACACAAGTTCAATCTCTATCACAACACCCTCCATGTGAAGTTGCAAAAAGTTAAATATTCGTCCGCGGAGGCTACAGCTGGTGATACATTGATGAGTGTGAACTATGAAGTGGACTAGGGTGGGCCCACCCGGTCGGTGGGCCATGACCTACCCGCAGGCCACAGCTTCTTCTTCTTCACACGGCTTTGTGATGAGCCGAACTAGCTCTCGGGGAGCCGAACTGTGATGGGGTTCGTTGGTGGTTGGGTCGGCAAGAGAGAGAAGAGAGAAAATCCGCGAATCCGTGTGGCCAGCTCAGTGCAAGGCTGAAGATAAGAAAAACGCTGCGAAAATTCAGTGGATCGCATGGCTACTTCCTTGCTAATTGGGGGTGCCAGTGAATGCGTATTTTCTTGCCCAACTCAAAGATTTGTAGCTTGCAAAGAATGCATCATGTCCACATCGATTTCTTGTGCTTTCAGATTGATGTGCAGGTTTCAGACAGTCTTTTGATTTCTCCTGTCGATTTTAGTACAAGAGAGCACTGCGAGACGAAATCCCAACAGTGCATGTGTTGCTGTTGCTAATCGCCGGTATTGTCATCATCTTGATATCATGTTAACAGCAAGCACGATATGTTTTGGTTGGAAAGATTTCCATCATCTGAAATAGCTGGATACGCATAAGAAATATTTTGTAGCAATCATGCAGCAGAGGTGGGTACCTGTGATTGGGGCATTTCTGGCACTTTTTTCTCACAGATTTTATGCAGGATTATAGGTCAGGAATTCGGTTGTAAAGGCTGTCGGCGCATTGTTGGTTGGGAACTGAAGATGCTCGGAGAACACTATGGTTTTCACAAGTGCATACTTGGGCGTTTTTACTTCCATAATGACACGTATCACTACAAGTTAGTACTACATGAAAAATATTCCAGAAAGATATCCCTTTGGTTGTTAGGAATCTTTTCTGCTCATTATGCTAAGGAGAATGCCTCTTTGCTGCCCTGGAAGGTACATCCGCAACAGACTACTATGGTTGGCATCAACTACAAAGGTATAACTTCTATAGTACTACTGTTTGCTATGTTTTTTTTAGTGATATGTCTTATCAGTATAAAATATTGTATATATATTATATATATAATATATTAATTTATTTTTAAAAGTAAATATTATCATTATTAATCAATAAATATGTTAATTAATATTAAATGTTGTTATTTCTAAATGATTTTTTAATCATATATCATATGAGAAACAAATATAATTATAAAATTAATATATATATTAATTGATGATCATATGTTATGTATCGTAGTATAGAAATAACATATTGATAATATATATATATATTAATAAACATATATTAAATAGAATACTATAAAGATTTTATGTGTCATTGGTTAATTTTGAATAGTGTTTATATAGAATTTATAGATTTAAGATCATAGTTTCTAACATACGTAGTAGTCTATTTTGAGAATATTAAACACTAGTCTATAATAGAACAATTATAAAAGTAATCTTCGAGTTTAGTAGGATATAAGTGATTAAGATATAATTTATCCCTGTTATAGAAAAGATATCTTTGGGTCTCTCGATATAATGGATTATGAAAGTGAGAAAGATGTTTTCGAGCCACGACCAAATATACGTAAATCTTTAGGGTAATATTTATTCGAATATGATTCTAATAAAGGCTTAATTCGAATAGAGATCCAAATAAACTCTTATTGTGCCACAGTTTCTTAGACTCAAGTGAGAAAGACTATATATAGGGATATAGGGAGGTTGAGGATATATACATCTATTCATCTTAAGCAAAACACTAACCGCTTATGAGTGCTAGTACACTTATAAATTGACATTCAAGTCTCGGACGTGTGGATACCGGTGGAGCCGCTACTCATTATGATATTGATTGGCATCACGATCACAACAATCGATTACTTCATCTATTATTTCAACACGCGTGTGATTGGATCAACTTTCTAACCCTATTTTTCACACTGCGAATCTCATGGTAACAATTCATAATCCCTTCTTTCTATAATGTTTTGATATATGCTGTAGAAAATTTTTATTTTATAGTATACATACTCATATGTTTTTTCCAAAAAACTATAGCTTTCACAAAATACAATTTCTCTTTTCTATAATATAGAATCAGCTAAGTTATGATTGGGCCCTAAACTACCACAGGCTGCCAAGGATCAGTTGGGCCGAATTTGGCGACTGCCCGAGGCACCTGGGCAAGTTCTACGACCACAAGTGAAACCATAGCTTTAAAAATACTGATACATTCCAGAGATGGATGATGATTGGCAAATGATAGGATCTTGCAATCACTTGTGACCTTCTGATTCCTTAGCCCTCAGCAGTTGGTAAGCAAACAATATGCAGGACAAAAGAAATGACGAGCAACTGAAGATTAGCAAACAGAATGAAGTAAAACAGGTTTTCTCTGACATATAGCATCTAATTGAATCTTGAAGTTTGATGAAAATAATGTCTGAATTGATGACTAAGTAGTTGAAATGGCAAAAAAATCTGTGTAGGATGTTCTTGCATAGGATTGGACTACGATCCTCTCTCTCACCAGAATTAAACCAGTCGTGCTGGGATGTATGCAGTTTTTTCGTCTGGTAGTTAACAATTAGCTCACCGAGATCATGCCAACGAAATGGTCAGCACGTACTCGAGTTGTTGGACGTCTATGTTCAGAAAACAACTTGTTCTCCATAAAAAAGTTCAGACGGTAGCATATCTTAACAGCGCGTTTGAGAGAACTAGGAAATCGACATGTTCCTGCCGAATTTAGTGAAGACGACCAGAACAATTTTTTATACTGATTGCATAAATTGATTGGTAATTGTATCATGCCAGCTTCCTTCGGCCAGTAACAGCGATGTGAATGCACACACATAGTGAGAAGAGGAGAAACGTGACATCTTGAGAGAACTGGTAAGCTTCTTCAGAAATGGCGTAACCAAGAAACAACCAAAGAACCGGACGGCAATCAAGCGTGAATGTTTTTTAATTCGCTACTTTCATTGCCAATATCATCTTTGTGAGAAGATATAATCACCATTATGCACATGATTAAGGGGTAAAAAAGAAGAGAAACAGAGAAATGATCAAAAATATGACGAAGAAATCATTACGATGCAGGAGAATCAGGCGTCCTGGGAGTAGAAGTCGATGATCTCCTTGAGGTCGAGGTGGAGGAGGGAGACGGAGGAGCGGTCGTGGTGGCAGGCGAGCCAGAGTATGTGCTCGAAGAGGATGGCGTCAACGTCGACGAAGAGGGCCTTGCTCTCCTCCTTCCTCACCACCGTCTCCAGGAGCACCCGAAACGGGTAGGTGTCGAGCACGAGCTGGTCGACGGAGAACACCCGCCGCTCCTTCCCGACGACGACCGTCACCGCCGCCGGCGCCGGCGCCTCGTCGTCGAGGGAGCGGTAGCCGAGGCGGGACGGCGAGGCCGACGGCCAACGGAGGAACAAGCAGCAGCCGGCCATCGCTCGACGACGACGACTCCTCTCGTGTGCTCTGCTTTCTTGAGCTCCTCTTGCAGCCGTGCACGGCTGGAATGGCGTCGTGGGGTGGAACTGGAAGAAGACCGGAAAAGGAGCGAACTTGTTTATAAGAAGAAGAGATTGGACGTTGAACGAGCCGTTGGGGCTACTTTGCAGATCAGTCCTTCATCTCCTCATACTTTATCGTATAACCAAGACTTCAAGGTAGAGAGAAATTCCATAAAGGCATTTCTTGTATTTGATGGAAAATAGAGGATTCCTTCGCAAAGTTTGCACTAGCGTCTCTTCCATTGGATGCTGCCGCGTCGTCTCGGGATAGCCGTTGGACCTGGCCTGGACAAAAGAATACCGATGTGCGTACCTAGGCTTGGACCCGGTCCCACTGTCTGCCACTGCACCCTCTTCTTCTGCTCCTTTTTTCCTTCTCGTCCTTTTACTGCTTCTCTCTGACGAGCCCGTCTGACTCGGCACAGAACTCAGGAGCTCACCACAAGGTCGCCGTACCGTCTCCCGTGTTGCCAGCATCTCAGCAGAGGCAACCCATGAGCAATGCACATTTTCCAAGGCTATTAGTTCTCTTCTAAGTAAATGGCTAAAATGCCCCCGATTAGATTGCTCAACTCAATTAGAAAACGTGCAGCAGCCCAAGCAATGGCTAGGCGCACAATGCTCCAGAGAGCTCTAGGCATCTCGTCCATCACAGGAAAAGGACAAACTTCTGGCTGGGCCCATAAGGGGTAAAACGGGAAAGTAGTTTGTTTATGGACAGTGCGCGGTTAAGTATTTTGGGAAAGAAAAAGTGGTCAATGCTGTCATCTAAATAGGAACGGAGGGAGTATTTTTTACCTTATCCTGTATTTCTGTTCGGAATTTGAACTGGTTACATATAGTGTTAGGATAATCTATCGCATATCTTGTAGTTTCGTATTTTCTTTCTTGGAATAAGATTCAGAAAGGATATCTATCTCTATCTCTAATCCATAAACACTAAACCTATGGAGGCAAATAGAATATTAAAAAAAGATATATCATGAAAAAAATAAATAATATTACATGTGATAAATCATTCTTTTTAGTCAATAAATAAATTTTGTTATATGAGGCATTCGGATGGATATCTCTTTTTTACGTTGGTCCACTCTCGTTGTTTACAAATATAAATCATGTTTAGCAGGTATTAAGGTTGAATAAAAAAAACTATAATGTCCATGTTAAATACGGAGAATGGCCCTGCTCTATTTTTATTCTATGTCATATATCGGGTGAAGACCGTATTAATATGCCATGTACACCTCTCTTAAATTGAGTCGGTTTTGGTAGATGAGGACGACAAAATGAACCTTTCCCTGGTTTAATTGTCTCTGGGAAGGACCTCCACTCCTCCAGTAGTAGGCCGGCCATGTTCCAACCGGCGGAGCGTGGTTGGTTGACACGGGCTCACGAGGCCCAACATTTGCCGCGCATCAGCTCTCTCTCTTAGGGCGCACTAGCCCAAGCTGCTTGGGTCGTGAAGGTGGCCCTGGAAGTGCGCAGCCTCTGATCTCCACCGCTGCATCTGGGCATCCAGTTCTCCATGCGAGGTAGCACAGTACCAGGCCGTATCTCTCCGTGTAGCGTCTAATCTCGAACGCCAATGCTGTTACCATATCCAGGCGCATTAACCCTGGTAAATCCTCTCTTGTATCTTCTTACATGTACATCACTATCTGCCGAATTTCATTTTCAGATTCAGATTCAAACTTAGGGCTTCTTCGAAATGCATAAATTTTCACAGACAGTTTAATTCCTCTAAAATTCCTGCGAAATTTGGACCTGTTATTTTTGGGAAAAAAAAGCATTAGACATATTTCTCATTATTCCATCCAAAGAAAGCGTATACGGACACAGCAAGACGGAGATACAGAGCAGGAGGAAGTAATAGAAGCGCAAAGGCATCGATGCAATGGCAGCAATCTCCTCCTTGGGCTTTGCCACTCTCCTAGCCGGCTCCCGTGCTGCCTCCGTCATCCTGCCACCTACAAGAGCAGGTATCCACCCCCAATTCTTCCCATCCCTCCCTCTCTCTCTCTCTCTCTCTCTCTCTCTCTCTCTCTCTCTCTCTCTCGTTGCACAAGAGATTCTTGCTGTAGATTCCTCAATCTCCAGTTCTTGCTCCATTTTGGATAGACTTAAGTCCTCGCAATAATATCTGCAAACGAAATCGAGATTAAGGCTTTCAGTCTAGTCGAAAGCTCTCAGCTTTTGTTGCTAGGGTATATCTATGTGCGTTTGTCCAGTGTGGGTGCCTAATCCTAACGACCTAACCCAATAATTCAAGTTTGATTTCTCGAGACTTGCCAGATTTGCAATCAGACAAGTGAATATCACCAATCTACTGCTAAGTTCTTGATTGCGACATTGACCTTGTGTTGCTGGTTTTTTTTAATGCAGCTTCTTGCTCCCATTCTATCAAGATGTGCGCTTCTCCAGCCTCGCCGTCAGAGGCAAAGAAGACCGTCTGGGTGTGGACAACAAACCGGCAGGTGATGACAGCAGCCGTGGAGAGGGGCTGGAGCACTTTCCTCTTTGGATCCAAAGATCTTGGCAAGGATTGGTCATGTGAGAGCAATTTTCCTTACAGCGATGTTATGTTATTAACTAGAGAAAGTGATTTTTAAAATTTTTGATAGACCCAGTTTTTAGAAATTTTAGAGGATTGGCCCAGTTCAACTAAATTTGAGAGGTTTTAGAAATTGAAGAAATTAGACATTTCACAGATGATTCGGTACAAGAGGAAAAACATATGTCTAGGCATTGCTCTCCTTTAAACTAATGCAACACACGCATATGTTTTATAGTACGCTTCATGGAGCGTGTATGCAGTTTTCTTATATTATTTCTGAAGTTTTAAGTTTATATTTTCTTTTCGTTGGTATCACAGCAACTGCTCGCATCAATCCTCTTTTTATTGTTGACCTGGAGATATTCGATGATAAAAACCAAAAGATTGCTGTTATTTCTGAAGTTTCTTCCCCAAGAGAGCTGGAACTCATACAGCCAGACAATGTGGAAGTAGAAAACATTGTGATAGACTTCCGAGGTGGATGGCAGGTTAGATAATTTAACATTGGACTATCAGAAAATTACATCCATGACATAAGCATTACTTTCAACTGTCTTAGTGGGATATGTCATCGTACTAGCTTTTTTTTAATGCTATATGTTCTAGGTTGTTTAGTCATCTTGAGTGTCCTTTTGTTTGTCTGTGGAGCTTGTTTGAATTTTATCAACAGTATGAATGAGTGTGCACAAAGCATTATACTTTTTTTTCCTGAGTTCTGAGGGCATTGGCTTGAGATTCTGTGTTGTTTCATATTTGACCAGCAAGTTGCAAACTAAACTTTATCAAAGCCAAGAAGCATTAAGCCATTAACAGGTGCCTCTTTTGTCCTTCCAAATTCCTTAGGTTATACCAGCAGAAAATATAGTTGCTGCATTCCAGGGATGTAAGGGAACTGTATTGGCTGTTTCAACAAACTCAACTGAGGCTCAAGTTTTCCTTGAGGTAACTGTCAAGAGATTTCAACATACAAAAGAAGTTCCTGTATATAATGATGTATTGTGCAATTATCTTGTGTGAAGCTGTTAAATGTTTCTGGGTACTTACTTTACAGGCCTTGGAGCAAGGGCTTGATGGAGTTATACTTAAAGTAGATGACATGGATGATATTATCAAACTCAAGGTATTTTATCACTTTTTTTTCAAATTTCTTTGTTTTTAAACTATTAAAGCCTTTTGAGTACAATGATCTTCTGTACAGATGCACAATGGCACATACCGTATATGTATGTAGATATCAAAATCTAAGTGTGAAAAGACAGCTCCTTATATTGCTACTGATTATCAATTATTTGATTGTATGATTCACTGAATGTTTGTTTGTTCCCTCCTTTAATCACTCAGGATTATTTTGACAGAAGGAACGAGGCAAAGAGCCAGTTACTGTTGACAAAGGCTACTGTGTCAAAGGTTGAAGTTGTTGGTATGGGTGATCGTGTTTGTGTGGATCTTTGCAGTATGATGCGACCTGGTGAAGGCCTTCTGGTTTGTGTATACTTCTCACTTGTTCACTGTAGGTTCCAAACTAAATAAATAAATGAAAATTCAAAATATGTCCTGCTGCACAGAATTGGTTAAAATCATTCCACGTGAATGTGCCATTATGCCACCAATAGAAATGCATAGCATTTTACCTGTTCCAAGCATCTATGTGTACTGCATCACCAGTCTGCCTGTACATGATATTTTATTTTCAGGTTGGCTCCTATGCAAGAGGAATGTTTCTTGTTCACTCTGAATGCTTGGAGACGAATTACATTGCAAGCAGGCCTTTCAGGGTCAATGCGGTGAGATATCAACAATTTATGTTGCAGAGAGCGATTTCAGGTATCACAAAGACTAACACAAATCTATTTGCTCTCCATTCAGGGACCTGTTCATGCATATGTTGCAGTCCCTGGTGGCAGAACTAGCTACCTCTCAGAGCTGCAATCAGGTCGGGAAGTAATCATTGTTGATCAAAATGGTTTGTGGCACACTACAATTGTTGGTCGTGTTAAGATTGAATCAAGACCTCTAATCCTTGTTGAAGCAAAGGTACATAACTAACAATGTTCTTCCTTTGATAACAGTACATTCATTGTCAATTTCATGGCATATACGATTAAAAAAAATCATGGCGTATGGGTTTGCTGCAGGAGAACAGTGGCGGTGATACTTACAGCATTTTCCTGCAAAATGCCGAGACAGTTGCACTTATCACTCCTGAAAAAGGTAAGCCCGTATGGACTTTGTGAAGATAGGACAGTAAACATTGAGTTGTAACTCTAATAAGCCATAAATTTCAGTTGTCTGAATGATGCTAATCACCGTGCAATTGGTACCATAAATCTATTCAGTCAACTTATTCTGGAACCGTATGATTGTCTAATGTAGGATCTAGTGGAAGGACTGCTATACCTGTGACTTCACTGAAAGTTGGTGACGAAGTTTTGGTGAGGAAACAGGGCGGTGCCCGTCACACTGGAATAGAGATTCAGGAGTTCATTGTTGAGAAATGAGAGGCCACATCAGTTAACTGCTAGCAGGCCAGCACTGCTGTTTTTGTTCTCTACAAACAAATCTTGTTGCTAATTCATGGGAGTGAAATTTCACAGCAATTTGTGACGGAGGCCTATCTGAATTCCAGCAATGCACATCTGTATATAACTTTTTAATTCAAGGACAAAATTTCAATCTAGATATGAATTAATCTGATGGGTATCATTCTCTGGTTGGAATCGTTGGATCACATCATTATGCTATGGGTAGTCAGTCCTTTTCAGCTGGTAATGTCTGTCTAAACCCGTAAATTGGCAATCTCTTTCTGGAAAAAAAAAGTTCAGTAAGAATGTGTGCATGTACATAATGTTCAGAGGGGAATCGTTAGATGTGACTAGAAGAGCATGATTCTATCTGATAACTTGCAATCTCAAATCAACTGCCGAGAACCTGGAAAATATCCAATTCACAGTTTGTCACCTTCAGAGTGAAACAGAACACGGTACGCACAGTTCTCTGCATCATGGTCATGTCCGAAAGCAGCATGAAACAAAGTCAAGGAGAAGAACTGCAAGAAGAGTATGGTAGCAGCACCCAGGTACCAGAATTTGGCACTCATTATCTCGGAAAACGATTTACATCATAATGGACGTCAGATTCTCGTCACACAAAGAAACATTACTAGAAATAGAAGCTTCCTCGCAGAAGAAAAAAAAACACTGCTTACATAACAAACTATACAGCCGTACAGATAGAAGACCTCTATGTTGCATTTCTAGTGCACTTTTGCAGTCCTATATGATGGCAATGGGGATGCTGCTCCCAGTGAGCGCCCTGGTGATGGCTGGATTCTCATTGGTGACTTAGGGACGGTGTTTGAGGTCCTCCGGAAGTCAGCCTGTGGTGATGCCATATTATATTTGGAATCCTGCAGCTGCTCCAGCTCTTCCAAGACCTCAGACATCCGAGGACGCATCTTGGCATCATTGCAGATGCAGTGCAAGGCGATGTTCGCAATGGCGTGGGCGCCTTTCTTCGGATACTGGCCTCCCAGCTTTGTATCCATGACACGGTATAGCCTACGCTTGTCACCCAAGTAGGGTTTGGCCCAGTCAACTAGGTTTTGCTCTATGCCAGGTTTCGATTTGTCCAGGGCCCTTCTTCCTGTAAGCAACTCAAGCAACACCACCCCAAAGCTGTAGACATCTGCCTTTGCAGAGAGGCGACCTGCAAAGTTTTAAATAACATGAGAATGGGTCGCTCCAGATATAAACCATACATATCAATTTAATTGCGATGTACGTCACAGCTTTGTCAACACATGTAGAGATGTACAACAATTCCTAAAATCCAGAAATAATATATCAAGCATCACATTGAGTAGGCAGGATGCAGAATTTGAAGATGATAAGATGCTTTACACATCAAGATAATTCCAGTCAGCTTGGGAATGTAAAGCAATGGCACGGATGTTTCAGTAGCAGTATCTTTAGATAATTCAAAGCAATCGCTTGGGCACCTGGCAGTGACGTGTCTGCAATTTCCTAGTTTAAACTGGTGACATAACAGAAAAAAGGTACCACAAGGCTTCATTTCCATAATTTATTCAAAACAAAGAATGATTTTAACCTGTTGCGATGTACTCTGGAGCTGCATATCCATGAGTGCCCATGACCTGTGTGGAAACATGTGTCTTATCCCCAGTAGGACCTGCTTTTGCTAAACCAAAATCTGAGAGCTTTGCGTTAAAGTCCTGCAGTCAACCAAGGGGAAACAAGTTGAATGAACATCTCAACGAGTTCTACACGGTTGATGATAAGAGTCAGCATTGATATTCAAGCATACCAAATCAAGGAGAATGTTTGATGCCTTAAAATCACGATATATAACTTGGTTCTCAGCGTCATGCAAAAATGACAAACCCCTAGCAGCACCTATGGCTACCTTGAGCCTTATTGCCCATGACAACGGATCAGCACCTCCAACAAGAACAGAAAAAAATGTTATTTCAAATGTGAACATTTAATAAGACATGAGAAAACAGGGGATCAGCAAGGCAGAAATATTTTAACAGAGAGCATACTTCTGAACAGATGATTCTCCAAACTCCCCTTAGGCATGAACTCATACACAAGAAGGCGGTTGTCACCATCAGAGCAATACCCAATGAGCTTAACAAGATTGTGGTGGTGGAGTTGGCCAAGGTAGTTAACCTCTGTCTGCAGCATAAATAGAAATAAGAGATCATGAAATATTTCTTAAGAGAACAGCACAGAATAGTGATCGGTAAAATGCTGAGCCTACCAGCCATTCCTTGTGTCCTTGGAAACCTTCTGGGTTAAGCTTCTTGACAGCAACAACCATACCACTTCCTGGTTTTATAGGAGCAAGCGTGTGTTCATCAATCCAACCTTTGTAGACGTGTCCAAATCCTCCTTCGCCAAGAAGACTGTTGGGTCGGAAGTTCTTCGTCGCACTCTTTAGATCATTGAACGAGAAGGCCTTTAAGTTCGAAGATGACAAGATTTCACCTTCCGTCCAAGGAGTAGGAAGCTCACTTCTGTCCTTCATAGACGGCAGATTCAAAGTTGAGCGACTTGAGTTGCTCTTAAGCGTGGAAGGGGCAGATGATAAACTTGTTTTGCTGGTCACTTTTGATGGGTCTGTTATCTCAACAAGAAATGAATGAAATGTGCATAAGAACAACTTGTTATTAATAACGTATCATTTGCGAATGAGAAGTTCAAAAATGTATCCATAAGCATCCTTCTGTTCAAATCCAATCAGAACTCTGCATAGGTATGGTCAGGACTGCCAAGTCAGATTTACCACTCTCCTGCCATTCATTCAAAGAAACTAACTAGATACCTTTTTACAACCATTGAAGCTTATGATATTTCAGCGAACACTATCTCTATGTTCTATATGAGTCTTTCTTTAGCCCTTGGGAGGTATCGAGAAGTATATGTACGGGCCTGATTAACACCAAAAATACCTTTACCTCCCAAGGAACAGAGAAAACCTCATTTTATCCATGCACCACTCCATGCTTTGTACCCTACAGAAGTAAGAAAGAGGAACAAAAACGGAAGTGAAGGTGCACAAAAGCAACAATTACTACTAAACTAGGCCAAAAGGTACAACTATTTACAGAACACATACTCTGATCTTAAAATTTTATCTGCCACATAGGCATACTAATCTCAATTCAACGCACAATAAATCCACAAGTAGGATATGTAACCCAAAACCCCAAGCAACCATATCAACTTTACAACTAAGATAGGAAAGTGACAAATATATACATAACAAATTTGGAATTTTGATGAAGATAGTGCTAACTTACAGGCACCATTGTTCATGCTGTGATCCACCTTCGCCGTGGTGTCCATGCAATTCCCCATCTCCCCTGTCCTCTTCCTTGCTCGTTCACTATCCACTCAACCAAATTACCAGCCACCCATCCACTTTTGTGCCTCCGCCGCAATCCTTTTGGCTACTGAACTGTGGTATGAACCAAGAAACCTCCTAGCCCAAGGATTCCCAAGTCAACTAAAATCTTTCGCTCTTGGGACAACTTTTACGCCAAGGGAGGGCCAATAATGTAAGGAATCAAGAGGAACAGAGCTCCAAATGAGCCCAAAACTCGCCAACGTGATAATAACTGAGCATCCAAGCACCAAAGGTCCAGCCTTTGCAAGGTTTGGATCAAGCTCCACCACCAATTCAGCTAGAAAAATCCGCAGGGCGCAACCGCGCAAGAGACAAACAAATGAAGAACCAACCATAAAAGTCAACTCAAACCTGCACGCACAGCCAACCAGCTCAGGCTAAGCTCCTCCTCCGAGCTGACCAACCGTTCATCCGCGAAAAAGATCCGGCCTTTTGATCGATTCCCGCGCACTGACTCACGGGAGGAAAGAAACAGCCCAATCCACAAGAAGAAGGGCGGCCACGAACGCACCCAAGAAACGAGCCACAGAAACTCTTACTCCTCCCTGGCTACCTTCAGAGTCGTCGCAGCTCAAGTCAACCCGTGGCAAGTTAGCTGTAGCTGCCGTCACACCCTCACCGAGAGCCGCACACGGAGGAGAGGGACGCACGAAGGCGGCGACGCGAGACCGCACGGAGATGGAGGGAAGGGAGCGAGAAGAGACGGAAAAAGGCGGCGGAACCGCGGAAGCGAGCAGACGCAGCCAGCCAGCTACTGTCCACTGGCCGACCTACCTCAGCCTCCCTCTCTCTCTCCTGTTTTCTCGCTTGAACAACTCTTCCTCCTCTTCAGTTCTTACATCCTCATAATGTTTAGATATTTTATATATACCCCTGTTTGGTTAGTGATCCGATGATATAGACGAAACCCCAAACGTTGCTGGGAATATATTGTACACCTGTGATAGGAATGAGGTGCGAGATTGATTTGCTTTGCAGATAGACTAGATAACTTCATCCAATTTTTGTGCCTTTAAACCAGTCATCGAAAAGGGATGAGAGAATTGGGACGATGACTTTATAAAAGAAGGGAGATAATTTGTATTATGAATTGATCATTAAAATGCTAAAAATAATTGGGATGTCATAGCTTTATGAGAAGAGAAATAAGACATTTATACCATGGATTAATCATTAAGGGTTCGTGCTTACCAAATACGCCTACTAGGCGACAAGTATATAGGTTACATCCTCGTAGTATTCAGATATTTTACATGTACCCTGTTGATCAGTGATCCAGTGGATGTACCCCTTGGCTCTCACGACTGAACATTGGATGGTTGCAGAAGCAAGGTGTTCTCTTTTTGAGTAATCAAGCAATCAGCAATGTGTCCTCTTGGCTCTTATTATCTTTCACCATCATTATCATCACATTTTTTATTGGTACTACTATGTTAAATTTTAAACAAAAATGCAGACTTGCACTCTGAATTAATGTACTAGAAGTACTAACACAAGAAACAGATGAGTAATAACCAAACAATCACACATAAAACTATGTTAGTTGCTACTAATAAGAAAGAAGTTGCTTTAGAGAGTTTGATCCTGCACATGCAGCAAGTAGACCCGAACTTCATGATTTCTTATTCCTCCTTGAAAATAAATAAGCAGAAACGCAAATGTATGCGCATATCAATAGCTTTATCTTATTCTTTCCTATACTGTTTTCTATTCAACAACCTTATCGCCTCGCTTTTTAATAGTAGTCATAGTCTCCTATACTAATTAAGAATTAAGAGGTTGAGAATCTGACTGTCACTTTTCTTTTCTTTCCTCAGTTTCCTGTTCCTGTTCTTTGTCTGCCTTGCAAGCAGTCTGCTGTTTCCTGCATCTGTTGCTTGCTTCATGCTCTCTCTCTGTTATATATATTGTAAAATGTTTTAGATCAGTATGACTGAATTTATAAAAAAAATATATAAAATAAGTAAGAATAAAGATTCCACTAGGAGGTGCCGGCCATCATTGTCGCGTTCAATTGTGCTTAACGGAAAGTCCTTTTAGGTGGTCTATATTACTAAAACCTGAAAGCATTGGTGCTACAGTCACATTGGCACTTCTCTAGAGTAGGTTTTAGGGCCGACGATGGCACGTGTGGTTGCTGGTGGAAGGGGCTTCAGCACCTTTGTTCACACTACATACACCTTTTGCCACTGGTCCAGGTGGTAGGTCAACAGCTATTTTGGCCTCTGCTATTGTGGAGCATGACACGCACAATTGCAGGAATCTCGATGGCAAGCATGATTGTAGAAATCTCGACGGTGTCAATAGTCCCAGTGGTCTCTTCACTGGCTATAGAAGTGGTTGGGCGGACCGTTGGATTACTAGAGCTAACAGTGGAAGAGTCAATAGTGGTAGCGGCTGCATTTTCGCTTTTGGCAAGTAGGATAGCAGTGGAGGAGCTTACTGTGGCAGTGATTGCATCTTCAACTCCAGCAAACAGGACATCTAGTGCTGATGTCTTACGGCCGATAGTTCAATCATCTCCCACATCTACCAAACTAACAGAGACCTTTCCATTGCAGTGGGCGGTCAAATGCCAAGTAGATGGATGGCATTGCTACAACAGACGATGACTCTTTGCTCAAGCCTGTGCAACGGGTAGTGGCTCGTAATTTGGATGACTCTTTTGCTACCGAGAAGAGTTTAGCGTTGATGGTTTGATGACACTCGACTACTCTATTGGTATCTTCTACTCGAGGTACTGATCATTCTTCTACTACTTTGTCATCTTTTTGTTTTGATATGCTTGCTTCAAATTTAAATCATCTAAGTGTCTCTTTGGGTATGAATACTAGAGAGGTTCAAGTTTCACCTAAAATGTTAAGACATATTGAATTGGATAGGATGAAAGTAGTTCATAAACCTCTAGATGTTGGTCAGTTGAGTAACTCTTTACCATCGGAACATGATCTTTTGAGACTAGTGATGACGAGGGTGAAAAAACTAACAATGCCCTACTCGCTCACTTAGTCAAGGATATTTCGGAGATTGCTACAAATGATGTGGACCAAAGCACAAAAATTTGTGACTTATTGGTATCCACTAGGAAATCCAAATCATCTACTAAATCCAAATCCTCTAAATGTGTTTTCTCATGAAAGATATTTTTTTGGAATAGCAAATATCTATCAGACTTGGCTAAATACCGGTATGTGGCAGAAATCTTTAAGGAGAATAAGCTTGATTTTGTAGCATTTCTTGAGACTAGGTAGAAAGAAATGTCAAACAAGAGTCTAGATCGCCTCTCTAAGGGTGCAGATTTCGTTTGGCATTGTCTTCCTGCTCTTGGAATGTCTGGGGGAATACTTCTTGGAATTCATTCTTTTATCCTAGATTTATCTTCAATCATTGAAGTGGAGTTTTTTTGTTAAATTCCATCTCACCAATAGGGAGGATTAATTTAAATGGATACTTATGATGGTGTATGGTCCGACACAAGAGGACTCTAAGTCCATATTCTTCATGGAATTAGTTCGTACATGTCAACAAAATACCTTCCCACCTTGTTAGGAGCGATTTTAATATTTTGAGAAGTAGCTTTGAAAAGAACAATAACTGATATAGTGCTCACTAGCCTTTTCTTTTCAATGTTGTCATTGATAGTTTTGTTTTAAGAGAAATTGCCTTAGTGGGTAGACAATTTACTTGGGCTAATTTGCTCTCGAATCCAATTTACAAAAATTTGATAGGGTACTCATGACTATAGAATGGAAATCCAAGTATCCGTTGGTATCGGAACATGCTCTGGATAGAGGAGTTTCAGATCATACACCATTACTTCTTGACATTGGTATATCGGCTTTCACAAAAAAAACATTAAGCAGTTCAAGCTGTAACTTGGTTGGTTTCTATGTGAGGACTTCCGTGATCGTGTTATCAAGATATGGAATAAGCTGGTAAAGGGTCGCACCTCGATCCAACGTTGGAATAAAAAGATGAGTACGTTATGTAGACATCTACGAGGTTGGGCTGCTCATATCAGTGGCACTTATAAACAACATAAAGCTCATATACAACTTACGATTGATGCTCTAGACATTGCCACTGAGTTATTCTTGATCAATCTAGGGACTAGCTAGCAAGCCTCCTTAGGGAGGAAGAGCTGAAATGGTACCAAAGGGCAAAGGTGTTCGATGTCCTTCTTGGTAATAATAATATAAAATATTATCATATGATTACCAATGGAAAACATAATAAGAAGCAAATCTTTTATCTAGAGCAAGATGAAGAGAAAATCAAAGGTGTTGATGCTCTAAGAACCTATATCATGAACTTCTATAAGAAACCTTATGGACCACTAGATGCAAACTCTTTTACGCTAGACAAATCTATAATTGATGATATTTCTAGAGTCACAACAAATGAAAATAAATTAGTTATGGCATCTTTTTTGGAGTAAGAAGTACATGGAGTAGTGTTTGCCATGAAGCATAATAAAGCTCATAGACCAACTGGTTTCTCCGTAGAGTTTTACCAAAAAAATATGGGATGTAATAAAGCATGATTTGATGAATTTGTTCAACAAATGTCATGCTGGTAACCTTCCAGTTTTTTGGCTCAATTTTGGTGTGATTACTCTTCTTCCCAAAGTTAGATAAGCAAATCAGATCCAACAATACGGACCAATCTATCTATTGAATGTCAGCTATAAAATATTCACTAAGGTCGTTATAAATTGAATTAACTTGGTAGCCAGCCATATAGTCAATCTGACACAAACTGCCTTTATGTGTGGATGCAATATCCTTGATGGGGATGTCATCATGCATAAGACAGCTCATAAAATGCATAGGAAAAAGTTGAGTGGGGCCATTTTCAAAATTGACTTTGAAAAATCATATGACAAAGTCAAATGGCCTTTTCTATTACAAGCTCTACATATGAAAGGTTTCTTGTCCAAATGAATTTTTTTTGATTGAGTCTTTTATTTTGGGAGAAAGTGTAGCAATAAAAGTAAATGATGATATTGGACATTATTTTCAGACCCATAAGGGTCTGCGGCAAGACGACCCTCTCTCTCTAATCTTTTTCAATATTATAGCTAACATGCTTGCTACATTGATTAATATAGCCAAAATGTAAGGGCAAATTGATAGAGTATTATCACATCTTATTGATAGAGGCTTATCTATCTTATAATATGTCAATGATACAATGTTTTCTATGGATAGAAGGCCTAAAACATGAAGTTGATACTCAATGCCTTTGAGCAGTTATTGGGCCTTAAGATCAATTTTCATAAAAATAAACTATACTGCTTTAGCGATACACACGACCTCATAGACCAATACACCAAACTCTTTGAGTGTAAGGCTAGTGATTTTCCATTCCATTATATTGGAATACCCAGTCATTATAGGAAATTAAGAAATACGGAGAGGAAAGAGGTTGTGGAGCGTTCTAAAAGATTAAGCGGCTGAAAAGACAAACTTCTTTTGTTGGGAGGACGACTTACACTAATTAACTCAGTTCTTAGTAGCCTCCCAATGTATATGATTTTATTCCTTCGATACCTAGTGGTGTTGTCATGAAACTTGATTACTTATACTCTAGGTTTTACTGTCAAGAAGATGGTCAAAAAAAATACCAGCTTACTAAGTGGGATATTATTTGTCGCCCTAAAGAAGGCGATTAGAAATTCATGAATTGGAGGTCAAGAGCATTGCTTTGCTTAGTAAGTGGTTATATAAGCTTCTGATGGTATATGGCAACAGATGATACGTAATAAGTATCTAAGATCATAACCTTTATCCCAAGCTCTATAAAAACTTAGAGATTCGTATTTTTGGCTAGTCTTATAAAGGTCAAACATAATTTTCTCCGTTTCGTGTCCTTCATGATATAAGGTTTTGAAAAAATAAATGGTTGCTTAATACAGCCTTGTGGATCAATATCCTTGCCTTTATTTATCACAAGTCATAAACAATCGACCATCTCACAAATTTTTTAAACCAATCCACCTAACTTCTCATAGCGAAGGGATTTAATTAGAGTAAAATTAGTGTCGTGGAATAGTCTTTTGCCTAGCATCACGAACATTGTTTTGTGTTATGAGTAAGATGAGTTTCGCTAGAATCTTACCCCAAATGGGAAATTCTCGATTAAATCTCATTATTTAGCTTTGATTGATACTAGAGTCCTAAATCTAAATAAGTGTATTTGAAAACTAAAAGTGTCATCTTACTGTGATACTTACGTCACGGTGTAGTACTTATAATCTAGCTAAGTGCAAATAGAATAGTAGCAAGACATGTTGTTTTTGTCACAAAGAAGAAACATACAAGCATTTTTTTGTGTCGTCTAGCTCGCTCAGTGTGGTGTGTATCTCACATAGCTTCTAGTTTAAATCTACCTCATAGTGTCTCTCACATGTTTAGGAGTTGACTTGTATGAGTTTTCAAAGAGATGAGGAATCTTGTCTTGTTGAGAGTAACGTCTCTCTATTGATCTTTTTGGCTTGGTAGAAATAGTGTTTTTTACAATAAGAATATAAAAATTCTTCTCCTTTAGAGGTTATCTATTTAGCTAATTGGTGGCTTCATTCTTGGACAATCCTTCACAAACAAAAAACACAGGATATTATTGCATTGCCGTGTCAACGGTTAGACCAGGTGGCAATGGAGTTTTTTTTAACCAGAAGCATGGGTGATGAGATCGATAGCCATTAATCTGTATGTTTTGGTGTTTTTTCTCTTTTGCTCTGCGCTACTTTTTTTGCTACGTGTATCTTATATGTAAAGGTAAGAAGTATTGTTAGTTTGATTCTATCGTCTTGATATAATTGAACGAGATTAATAAAAAAAAATATCTAAAAGGATGTGTTCAGACTTTCAGATAATGCACCACTCAGTCATCAGAACTAGTAGTATTTATGTGCAGAGAAAACACCCTGTTTCTGTCGCCGCCTGACACTGACAAGCAGAGTCAATGGAACAATTAGATAAGGCTCACCTCTAAATTACAGATTGTCAAAGCATTTGCACTCGAAACGTGCGGTGTTCTTCGTCATTGATTGTTTATTTTCAGTGTTTGACCTGATTATGGCTAATGCACATTGTTGGACCTCACAATGACTTAGTTGTTGCAGCAGCCTCAGTTTTCACAGATGCATTGCATCTGTACTTGTACTACTTACTACTCGTCTTCTCCACCAATGGAGGAAGAACAATCTGTTACTACATGCACATATATTCATGGTGCCGGAAAATTAGCAGCACGACCAACCAGAACCAGATTTTGCTGTTGATGTTAATGATCTGCTTGCAGACTGCACGAACATCGGACAAACAAGTTGAACTGTTGAAATTGAAGTAGTTCATTCCTATCATCCCGTGGGTTATATAACCCACTGAAAATTGCAGAGCACAAAATAAAGTTGTATAGCTATTAGAGTGCTATATTCTACTAGAAAGGTGCAAGATGATACTAATTCTTTTCAGAGAAAGAACGACAAAATTGATCTTTTGTTTGCATCCACAAACTGATCAGCACTAACAAGAATTCCGGTGAATCAGTCTACTGATCTATTTTCCATTCCCCTTCTCTGCATCCAACCTTTTGTTCTTCTAGGTGATACGCTGTCGCCTTCCCTTTTTCCTTCCACTTCTGTGCACGCGAGGGGATGACAGAAACAAACCCAGATCCTGCTTCTCTGATTCCTCTTTCGTTTCAGTATCGTTTGATTTAGATTTGTCGTTTATTGATTTGATTATATAGATAAATTAGCTATTTTAAGAAATAAACATAATAAATAATTTAAAACAAATAGGCAAAACAATGAAAAAATGTTTTTTTAAGAAAACATTTTTTTTTACACGTGGTATTGGTGCAGTATAGTATTGTGGGCTCATATGACCTCACAGAGCATGAATCAACCAGTCTCATGCAAACCTAAAATCTGTGCCTGACACAGACATGATTTGTCTGTTCTTCAGAAATGTTCTCTATGTTTTTTTAAAAAAAAGAAGTATTCTTCATAAAATTGCACTGAACCTGAAGAATTAAAAAAGATTGTGTTCCATGGATTTAGTTGACAGAACCTTTGGATTGGTTCATGTCGAGTCAGAGGGAGCAACAGGAATCAATTCCAACTACCAGCTGAATACTACTGCTACGGCCTGATCGATTCATGTGCGATACGTCAGCCAACAATTCCAAGTCTGAAATTCTCCATTCCTCATCCACTACTAGACGGAGTCAAAGAAATAAAAAATAATTTCGCATATTCATCACGGGTGAAAGATGAACGATATTTCATCAAGTTCTAGAAGATGGAAGATTTCAGAATTCTTCCTGAAAGAATCTTTCCTAGGTTGTCATCTCTCTCTCACATCTCCAACATAGAACTGCTGCAACAAGTTTACAACAATAGCCGATAAACAGTTGGCTTACTGGTATTTATCTCATCCAATTACAAGCATTGCTCTCACTGTTTCAGCTGGTAGGTTGGATGATGGAGGAGATTGAGTTGAGTTACGCAGTGAAACACTACTCATGTCCATAGTGAGGAGTGTACTGGCTTGCTCTGTTCAGACAAAATGTATGTGAACTACAAGCTCAAAGGTGCTTTGCCTTTGCTTAGTCAAATCCACCAAAAGAAAATACTAAGCAAAGCGCCATATATATGCTAAACAACTCACCATTTATAGCCATTAACAAGTCGGTGTGGAGCTAGCTAGCTCAAAGGAAAGGAAACATTAATCCATAGTTTTTCAACACATTGCAGCATGCAGATCGACTAAATCTGAGATAAGTAATCAGAGGGGATGAATGATTGTAGATGCCAAAAATAAAATTTAACACTCCCACCTAATAAAAAAACTGTGTTTTCGAAAAAACGTTATTTCGTTACTTATAGCAACTCCAATCAATCTAAAAATTTTAAAAAATAAATCAGTGTTTGCACACGCGGAGATTGGTCCACCGAGTTTGCATATGGAAGTATGATACGATCACGCCTAAACACGCGAAGGCATAGGAGATCTACTTAGCTCCAGTGTAGTTTTTTGTCTCATTAGAGTCTTCGGGTTGTTGGAGTTACGGATGTATCAGTAAATTTAACCTCTAATTGATAAGGAAGATAAGTAGAATTAGATCATCGAGTCAATCGACCGATAGGCTGATATGGACAACTGCTATCGGTAAGATGTGCCAATAGAATTAAAATAGCCATCGACTATGAGTCAAATACACTCATACTATCGGCTGGTTGTTGATAGAGGCTGTAGTACTTATACATCGGTTAGAAAGCCGATGAAAACATAAAAAAATAGTGAAGAATAAAATAAAATACACATCGGCTATATAGCCGATGACGTTCTGAATAAAATATGGCACAAGAAATAGAGAGCGAGATCCGATCTCTCGAAGAGACAAGACCTAGCGATCATCAATGACGATATCATTAAAGCCATCCTTAATAGATCGGATCGAATCGAGACAATATAAGGTTGAGACTAACAATGCCGAAATGGCGTGAGCTAGATCGAACATATCGATGAAAGTAATGAGTGAACCTATCGGCTGCTATCAGCTACGGGTTTGATGCAGGCATATAAATAAATTCATCAGCTAGCTGAGTTGATAGGAGAAATAAACTTGCTAGATCTCGATGCTAGCTCTATTAGACACAGCCTTGATAGACCTAACCAATATAGTATAAGGCTGGATTTGATAGAATCAAATTGATCGCTAGCGAATTAATTGTTGGGCAATATATACGTATATCGGCTGAAAAGCCAATATACTAAATGTGATGCTCAATATAAGGATAACTTATCGGCTGACTGCTTCGATAAAACGCCGAGTAAAAACTCACCGAATTAAGTGTCAATTTATTATCAGTAGTCTATTAGATCATACTTAATAGATGTAGCACGAGACTGATGATGGTAAAAGAAGCTCGATAAGTTGATAGATTCTATGTGAATATGATGTGATATATCTGATCGGTACCCATTCGCCGGATTTTAGATTTAACTGATACAACCTCGCATTGAGAGCCACAACCTGCCGATAAAACTTAGATAAACTAAGATGGTGATACGCCGAAGTTTTATATTGATTTGTGAAGATGGTTTACAAGCCTCTAAAAAGTTTATATTTATACCCTGAGGTTACACAAGTCTGATGTGGTTACAAACAACCTTTGAACGTTACTTTCTAAACAGAAAATAAAACCCTCTCTAAGAAGTTAATAAAACTAGCTATTCCTATCTAATTACAATAAATAACTTATAGATACAAAACCATCTTGCTGTGGTTTTCATGACTCCTCAGATACGATCTCATCTAGACAATCTTTCATCTTTATCTAAACCGAATCCATCTCCATCTGTCCGATCGATTCTTTTCCTATATCAATCGGTTGTTTTTCATAAGTCGATTGGCTCTCGAATCATGTTTATGGGGCTTACTAAATTTTGTTGTTAACAACTAGACAAAATTTGTAAACTAACCCAACTCGAATCATTTCAATTGGACTTATAGATTTTTAGATATTAATGAAAAAATTACTAAAAATGATTGAAATTAATTAAACCCTAATTTATTAATAATGTGAGATCTAAAAATAATTAAACACTTAGAATTTTCAAAATACTAGAGAAACTCTAGTTAAATTTTAGATCAAAAGAAATCAATCCAAATTATAGAGAAAATAAATTAATCTAAAAACAATAGCTAGAAATAAAAATTAGATTAATTACCATACTAATCTTCCATATACTTTAACTTTATTACCAAAATTATGTTTACAAAATTCACACAAAAAAAACTATCTCAATTTTCTATATACAAAGAAAAATCCTAAAGAAAAAGACATAAATAACTTTAAGATTTCGTAATCAGTCATCGAATTCGAAATCGACACTCTAAATTATGCCAGATCACTATCACTCGGTCGATCACAAAGTCTGATGTGTTTCTGTAGAGAACCTCGCTTGAATACTATTCTCGCACTTTTGCACTAGTTCGGTTATGCCACATCACCCTTCGAATCTCCTATGCCCACACATGTGTGTGCCACGTTTTCTCGTCTGACCCTACCTGTCATTCCTTACGCCACTGTGTGTCCATGCCCACGCTTACTGACACATCTAGCCCACCTATCAACCTCACGCTTCCACCGCGTGCATGCCCGTACTGCTGGGCCTACTTCTCACTGTTAGGCCACCCTGTCGTCTGCTAACCTCTTTGTCTGTCTAACAAGTCAACCCACTCATCAGTCCATTTTTTTTTTGCATCCTTTAGCCCACACCAGCTTGTTCAAGCGTCATCTTCAAGTTGGGTTGTATCTGTATTGTTTATTCAGTATGCTCGCAATTTTAGCTTGTAGCAAATTCTAAAAATTAATTTCTCAATTTTCATTCAAAATTTCTCTAAACTTTTTATATGATTTTTTATTTATTTCCCACATTGCATACAAATATAAAAAATTGCTCTCCGATATAAATTTTTACAATGTCAATATACACGCACGCTTACCCTTTTTTATAAATAATTTTAATATAAACTAATTAAACAATGCTAATATAAACTAATTTTAACAATTTCAATATACAATATTTTTACAAATTTTAATCTAAACTATATTATCATTATTATTATTATTTAATAGATATGAAAAAAATGCGGCGAAAAGAAAGGAATCGAAGAAAGAGTGAGCTTAACATCTAGCTGAGCTAGCAAGCTAGTCATGGTAGACCGTTCCTCTACCACCGGCCTGGTAGTGAATGACACCCAATCATCTGGAGCATCTTGACACGAATAAAACGCATGGTTGTTAAATACAGAATGACACGAATAAAAGTTCATGCTTATTTAATTTCCATAGGATCTCAAAATAAAATAAGTTTTAGAACTACCATTTGATAGACACACAAGAGAACTCTAAGAATAAGAAAAATGTGGTGGGATCCTATACCTATTTTCCTCTAAAACTACTTTAGGATAGTCTATTTCATATAAATTTTAAAAGAATGGTTAAGAATTAATCCTGTATTTTAAAAGTCTTCATAGAATTATTTTTTATAGGATATAAATGCCTAGAATTCATATGTTTTCCTTCGTGTAAAAGGGGCCTGAATCGCCGCAAACACGCACACATACATTTTTCTAGATTGTGCAAGAAGAATAAGTTTTTAAAGAAAAAGGTAGTGAAAGTTAGTAGATTTTTTATTACAAATCATTGCAGGAATCAAATAGTTGATGTTCTCCTAAAAAATGAAAGAAAGAGAAAAAAGAACTTCTTGGTGCATCCAATGATACGCGGCAAATATTCTGGGTGTGATTTGCAGAAGAAGATAAGCATATGCGATTTGCAGAAGAAGATTAGCATATGACTTAGCCTACAAGATCATGGGCCGCTCGTAAGTCGAAGTCATGTTCTGGCCCATTTAAAATGGCCTGCAATAAGTGACAGTACCATTCCGGCCCAACAACTATGGGCCGCTGACATACTCTACCCAGGCACCAACTAAAGTGAACCAGATAAGGTCCGTCGCAGGAGATTGATATAAACCAAATCTCGTGAAACCACTATGTCGGTACTAGTCTACGAAAATGGTACACACAATCATATCATTATTACAACTAAAGATAATATAGGTAAATTATATCTTTAGAATGTCACACCTTCAAAATAACTTCTAGAGTGTAAACAATAATAGAACTTAGTACAGTTAGAACCTAATCTACAAGCAATGGCTTGAGAGTAAAAAAAAATCCTAATCTTTAGCTTCATCTTCATAGAGTAGGAAAAATAATAGTATTTATGTACTTAGCAAATCAATGGAAAAAATGTGAGCATGCAGACTTCAAAAGGAGGGCTATATCGCAAACCATTTTTTAAAATATTTTTCAAAACACTAAGTATGGATGGTTCACCATGTGTCAAAAAGAGACTCTTACCTCGATCCTATTTGTAAATTACTTTTTAATAATTCAAGCGGATGAAATAAATTTTAGTTAGCTAAAACTATTCTACCGATTGCTCTACCAAAACACCGACACATAATCTACTGTCCTTAAGAAGCTCTCCACTTTTTTTCTCGGCTATTAGTTTCTTTTTATTTTCAAATCATCGGGCATCAGCGTGTCTCATCGTCTCATCTTTTTGCTTTCCAGAGCCATCTATAGTCTCCATCACATATTGCTTCCACTCAAGAAGTCTAATCTAAGATTTCATTTGACATCCTGATATACACAGAATCATTTTAGATCATGTAATGTTCATCCATCAGACATCATGACCGATTCAATTAATGGTTCCTAATCTCACAAACTATTTTCGTAAAGTACAGGCAAATAAATCTATGTAGAGGAATCACCTTACACTCGTCCTTGACCGTGGACATGGCTATTCGAATAGTTTGATAATCTCTATGAAGGGTATACATTTGACGCACATCTTACTTTCCACATATGTCAATGGGAAAGGTTTGTGACAAGACCATTTCCAAAGCATGCACCCTAAACCCTAAACCCGATGTGGCAAATCTTGTAGCGTGCACCCTAAACCCGATGTGACAAACCTTGTCTTGAAAGGCCTTATCGTGAACCTTCCCCATCGACGGGTGTGGAAAGAAAGCTCGCATCGTGTGGATAAAGCATACACACTTCACAAAGGTTACTAAACTATTCGAATAGCCATACCCACGGTCAAGGATGAATGTAAAGTGATTACTTTAACGTAGATTTGTTTGTTTGTGCTTTGTGAAAGCAGTTTATAAGATTGGTAACTGTTATTATAATTGGCCATGATAGCTAATAGGTGACTATTATATGGTCTAAAATGATCATGTACATATTAGGATATCAAATGGCATCATAAATTAGATTTTTCGAGGGGAAGCAATGTGTTATGGCGATTATGGATAGATATGGGAGCCAAAGAGATGGGATGATGAGATAGGTTGATGCCCGATGATTTAAAAGTAAAAATAAACTAATAGATAAGAAAAAAATAGATAGCCACCTAAAGGCAATAGGTTATGCTTCAGTATCTTGGTAGGGCAACTAACATAATAGTTTAATCAACTAAAATTTGTTTCGTCCGTTTCAATTTTTAAAGAGCAATTCGTGGACAGGATCGAGGCGAAAGCCTATTTCTGACACATGGTGAACCACCCAAACTTAGTGTTTTAGAAAATATTTTTAAAAGAAAGTTTGAGATATAAACCCCTAGCTCTCCCTTTGAAGCCTACATGCTCACACCCTTCCTAGTGAATTGTTGAGTACGTAAGTATCCAACCATTGTTTTTCCCTTCTCTAGAAAGATAAAGTTGGAGATTAGGGTTTCTTTTCAAATTCCAAGCCATTATTTGTGGATTGGTTTCTAGTTGTGCTAAGTTTCGGTGGTGCTTCTTTGTTTGTCGGTTATACTTTAGGAGTTGCTTTGAATGTGTGATCTCCTAAAAGTATAATTTAACTATATGATCTTTAGTTACAATGATTATCTCAGTTAACCGTGGGTACTAGTTTTGTGTCTTGGGACTGTTACCGATGTCGCAATTCCATAGAATTCAGTTCACGCCGATCTCCTACCACGCACCTTCTGTAGTTTTAGTTGGTGCCAAGGCAGGGTGTGATAGCCGCAAGTAAGCCGCACCCCCTTTTCGACCCAATAAATATGGACCGCACATAATTGTGAGTCCATTTTCAAGCCAACCTATAAGGGCAGATGTAAGTCGCAGCTCCGTTCCAGCCCAACAATGACGATCAAGTTCATCAAGATAGGCTATATTATTTTCTTATGAGAATTTTCGATTGAATGGACGATATTTATTTGAGGGTAAAAATAACTGAATTAATTATTAAAAAATTAGTAACTATATGAAGATAAGACTAGTAAATTATATATATATATATATATAATCTAAAATCTTTCATAGGAAAATAGCGAAGCTATGGAATTATCGATTATCGGGGTTAGCTCAAGTCACACAAGTGTAACGAGAAAGGATATTTCTTTTGTCCCCAGATCTTTAATAATTAGACTCATTAAGATCAAAAGAAAAAGAAGAAGGTACACATAAGCAACGGCCTCCTTTTCCCAGGAGATCTGGAAGAAAGCAGAAAGGGGGGTGATGACACGTGGATTCTAATGTGTTTTTTTCTTTAAAAACAGATCTTGTCTTTTAATTGTTTTTTATTTTTTTTACTAGAATGTCGTATAATCATCACGTGAGTCCAAATCGCTATCAATATCAAGTTTAGGGATGGGCGTGAATCAGCCAACGAATAATTTATGGCTGACTTTAGTTTAAGTAAATAAATTAAGTTTAATTTTCAGCGGCCGACGCACGCCCATGCCTAATCAAGTTCGTCAAGAGAGAATTATCGAGTTACCCGAGTGCGACGAGAAAGGATATTCGATTTCGCTCCCAGTTCTTCAATAATTAGACTCATCAGGATCAAAAGCAAAAAGAAGCGTGCACATGAGCAAAGCAGTCGCCTCCAACTATGGATAGCTAACCTCACGGGCTGCCGGCGAGGGAGCCCTCGGCGGCGGCCATGGAGCGGCAGTAGTCGGCGACCTCGCGGAACCTGGGTACGCTCCTCAGGTCGACCTTGGTGACGTCCTTGAGTGTGATGACGATGTCGCCCCACTCGCCGATGAACCTCGGCACCACCACCACCGACGTCACCGACGAGTAGGGGAAGTCGGTGCGGTCGGCGCCGGACAGCCCGGAGATGACGGTCACGCGGCGGGAGGTGAACCGGTACCGGAGGATGAAGGCGCGGGACACCGCCGCGAGGGTCAGCGGCAGCCACAGCAGGGTCAGCCCGAGGAGCAGGTTCGCCGCCAGGTCGCCGTAGTGAGCGCCGCCGTCGAAGAATACCGTCTCGGCGCTGCCCCCGTCGGCAGCGCCCACTCCTCCCGACGCCGCGGCCCGCGCCACGACCAGGCGGCCGGAAGCCCGCGCCGAACGCCTGAGGCACTCGGCGGCGTTGGGCAGAGCGGAGGCGCCTGCCGGCGGCGCGCTTGTGGAGTGCCGGAGAAACGCGGCGGTGGACGGCAGCGACGGCGGCATGGTGTTCGTCCGGTGCATTATCTCTCGCTGGTGGTGGAGGGAGGCGTGGGGCTCTCGGTCTTTTGGTGGCTACTTCTACTCGTGCGTGCACGAGACACGTGGCGGAGCTGAGTTGCTACACGTAGGCTTCGTACACTCACGGCCTCGTGAGTCGTAGTGAGTTCTGTGGGCTGTGTTTGCTCATCCGTTCCAATATTCTATACAGTTTTGGGCCTCAATTTCATCCACAAACCTCACAGTTTTGTCCAAAAATAGGGCCCAAAAAAGATTTCCATTGGAAACTGAATATAATTCAAGAAAGCAGAATAAATCTCCCAAGAAAAGATCAAACGAGAGAGATGAACAAAAACGGGAGAAACTACTACCAACGCCAACTCCAACTGATCGCAATTCAGAAAGGAACCTCTCACGAGGAACCGAATCATCGCTTTCAGCTGCTGCAGAACTGCTGCCCCAGTCCCAGATCGATCACAACAATATACAAGAGTAGTGGTTCACAATTGTAGTTTTGTTTGTACCCACATTATATAGGGAGAACAGTATCCCATTCATCACAATACATAGTGGCCTGTCAGTCGATGATGATCATCACCTACACTATTCCAGATATATCACACTATCATCCATCCACCCAGGAAGGTGGATGCATGCAGTGAAGTGAAGCAGTAGCTAGTGTGCCCCTCCTTCAGCTTTCCATCGCCGATCATTCGTAAACTGACAAAAGTTCAGCAACTGTATCATCGGCACCGATCGAGCGTGATCGTCAGACCGATCTGCAGGAAAGGGAAGCTAGCTTTTTCTCTGGACCCTGACGACGACCAAGCTCACACAAAGTGCCCAACCCAACTGCAGCAGCACGCGCATGTGCGTCACACCTGTCGCTGTCGATCTCCCCGGCCGGCCTCCTCCGCGTTAGGTGACAGTGTGATACCACCAACCCAACGCGACGGACGCCAACGCCGGTGAAATCCCCTGGAAACACCGACGGGTTCGCATCCTCCGCCATCGATCGCGACGTACGATGCCAGCAGCAGCAATAGGGCTATGGCTAACCGCTAGTACTAATAACCGACGCGAGGTTTTCAGAGCTGCTGTAAAAAGCAGAGTTACAGAGGAGATACTGTTCCAACTCTTGTTTAACCTGCCATTACCTCGTACCATATAACGGTGAATGGTCGATCATAATATCAGATGATTATTCAGATCATGCGCATATGATATTGATAGTCGATGAAAATTTATGCCAAGATATCTCCCGTTGCGTTGTTGTTTTGCCTGGCCTGTGCGTGCACCGTAATATAAGTTGGAACAGTTGGCGACACATGCTTCTGAATATATTATTCCCTGACGCGATCGACGCCCTAGAAAAATACTCCTCCTCGCGCGACGGAATTGGCGACGCGCCCGCGCAAATGTGCCACTTTTTTTCTAAGGAGATGGTGGTGGGCACCGGGCTGACTTTAGCCGCCGATTCATGTGCGGCTTCAGATCGGCTAACCACCCTTCCTACCTGTTGCCATTCCCTTGATATCCTATGCGATCTCATCAGATTCCGTTCTTAGTTTAAGTAGTGTCCCTGATCTGATTAAACTAGTGTCATCTCTGCATGCTGAATCTATCTCGAGAACACTCATGGCATCATTATTCACATCGCCAATGTACCTGGCATAACTTCTTTGTTCGGTCTGTACAACGGTCCACGTGTAACTCGTCGTCTAATGTTACAGCACTTTTACAAAAGTATCTACCGGTATTACCAGTGAGAGGTGGATCCACCATCCAGCGACTCTAGGTAGCTGCCTAGACTTGTCCGGCAGACACGCAATAGAATTTGAATGTTTTTTATGAATTGGAAATATTTTTTATTACAAACACTTGATGTAACTTTTCTAGATCTACCGCTGCTACCGGTAGAGGGGCTAAGGTTAATCGTAATTCAACCACTGAATTTCAGAATTTGACGAGTGGTTTTCATCACTTAGCTTGTGTTTGTTGACGTGATTTCAGTGGTCTCATCGCACCACTTGGCGAAGGACATTGGCGGACGGTGCACGGTCAGTTGGGCACTGTGCTGCCACATGGAGATGGAGGGAGTAATAAGGTCGCTGGCCAATGGCCATGGATGGCCTCTCTCAAAAGGACTGAACCGATGCAACGGTTTGGACTATATATACCACTAGCCCGGTCCTTTGCTGAGCTCATTTGGGGCATCTCGTCTGCATTTCAATGGAGACACTCGAGACCCACTCTACTCACTACTTCACTAGTCAGTACTCACCATCCTCTCTTTTTTGTTTTTCACTTTTGAGTTGTTGGAAGAAATTGTATAATTTGTTGGTCTTAGAAAGGATTAGCAAAATTCTACATACAACACCTAGGATTGGAGCAGAGTCTCTGAATGTAGAATAGTATTTTTTATATAACTCTTATGTGTATAGCTAAAATTATAATAAGCTTTGGTTTTTCAAAATATATTTATGTTTCTCATACAGTTTTAGTAGTGCTCTCGTATATATTGAATCGATTTAAACCGTTATAATTAATTTGAGTCTATCAAGCAATTTACTATAATTAGCAAGGTCAAGTTCCAAAAAATTACTGACGTTGGGCATGCACAAGCATGGACACGGAATGATCAAATTCAGTGATAATTAATGGATGGAATGTTCCGTGTGCTTTTCTTTAAAGACGAGCATTTAGATGAGTCGATTTCTCTTTCTTTCGGATGGATCATGGAACAGAATTGATAATGATTGTTGCTGGTGCATCTCTATATTCGGCTACATAGTATAAGAGTACCTCACACACCTGGACCAGATCGTTCATGGCAGTACTACACCAAAGCTTAGCCTTATGCTTGCACACTGATCTCTACTGTGCTCAGACTACAGTACTCCCCTACACATTCACTGACCTGTAACTGTAAGTTGTCATGATCCTGTCCTCCAGAAAACAAAAACGAAAACGAAAAATGTGTTCGATGGAACAATTAATGGGAGAGGGGCAAAGATCGATGCGTACACGTAAAGATCGTGGAGATGTACTTGTGAGGTCACTGACGTTCGTAAAAGGCAGTGGTTTTTGCTACCTGCTGCCTGCAACGGTGGACCACAGGGGGGCCGGGGCACGTACGGGGGCCAGACCGGACACGGTCCTTTGGTTTTTCTGCCTGCGTACGAGTGTGCACTGCTGCTCGCTCGACTGCTGATCAACCCACAAGCGATTGTTCTTCCATGAGATAGCTGAGCGTGGACCTGGGGTGACCTGCCCCGCCAATCCAACACACTTGCCCCACACACACGCTCGATCTCTCTCCCACTCTTGAAACTCAGCAAGGAGTATGCCACAATTAAACAAGAGATAAAAAGGCTTGGTGTTAATTTTAGACCCTAATACAGGCATATGTGCAAATTTTGACTTGTTTGCTACATGCGTGGCGTGGTAATCCAACTGTTTCATATGAAATTCCACGTACATTCCTGCAGAATTCCCACATGTACTAATGATGCTTTGATTGGTTAAGCAGCCGCTAAAAAACCATAGACATAAATAAAATAATAAAAAAATATGGGTAAGACTTTTATATTTATAATATCTAAAACAACATATTATCCATGGTTTAAAAGTCAATACAAGAATTGCATTATTAGTGACTAAAACTGAAAAAATACAAAACGGTGAAAAGAAAACCTAGAATCAACTATAATAATACTAAGTTTCAAAATTTAAATTTTGTAGCTGATAAGTCAACACACAAACGATAAAAAAAAGTACCTAACCTCTAATAGACTCCTCATGTTATAAATTTTTGTACTGAATTGATCCACGGTGACAAATTTGAGAGACAGATCTCGCATCGAAATCAAGACGTACCCCAAGGTACGAATGAAACTCCCGGTTTTACAGGCACTGTTTTGGTTTGTTTTGTGCCTTGGCTGTCATCTCACCAATCACTTTCGGACAGGCAAACTAGCTGATAAAGCCCGGTTCAGTCAACTGTAGCTGCCAGTGAGGTGATAAGGCAATGGAGATGGCGATGTATATGCACAGTGCGTACGGCACACAGAACCGAGAGCAAGTTGGTGGGAAAAAATCCTTTTTTTTCAACGTTCCCAACTATAGTTAAGTACTCGCGTTTGATAAAAAAATATTTGATGTTTAGTACTTTTAAATTTTAACTATCAATAGTTGTTTAAAATAATTTGTTTAAAAATAAAAGAAATAGTTACCTTAAATGGTACTATTATAATACAATAAACTTATTTGATTATAAGATATTATTGTTATATATATAATTGATGGTTATAATTTTAAAATTTTGATCTCAAACGCTAAATATTTATGACCGGATTAATTAACTAATTAACTACTGAACTCTATAATGTTTTAACATTTACATTGAGGTAACTTCTGAATATATACTACTAGATCTACATGCACAAGCCAGCTAGCTGCATGTATGTAGTCACGAACCAAATAGTAGGTAGACATGGTCAAAATTAACCTAGTTTGGTTGTGTGACAAACTGTGGCAAAGAAACAAAAAACATTCAAAGATGAAGGGGGCCAACAAGATATGTAGACAGAGCTGCCAAATTTAAATATTGTTGGTGTGTCCATGCTTTTCTGTTCTTTCTAAATTGCCTTGATTGCATTGTAGGGTTGCAAGGATGCACGGGCTATAAGATTAATGCACAGATCAACCACACTGCTTAATCTAGCAGTTGAAAACTTTGGTCCAGAAACATGTACATATGCTCTAACATGACTATGTTTTCTCCTGTGAAGGCTTATGTTTTCTCCTGTGAAGGCTTAACCAAAGCTTAATTATGTGTAAAAAACCTAACCAATTTTGCAAACAGACATGAAAATAATTATAGCGAGTGTACAACTCAATTGTGATTGCCAGAGAGAATTTAATGAACATTTTCTCAACAGAGAGACATGATCCACACAATATTAGAGGAAGAATAATCACCATGCACCTATACAACAACACTGCCTCCAAAGTTCACAAATTTATGTATGTAAAGAAAAGAGAAGGAAAAAAGAACCCAATAATAAATAAATAATAAATAAAAAGTGACAGAATATACTACTACTGATCGAACTCCAAAATCTACCTACTTACGGCTCTCCACCTCACTCGCTTATTCATCTACAAGTTCCTTCGATTCTCCTCTTCAAACCCAAGAGAAAATTTAATACATTCATCACCACCTCAACACTCGTAGCTAGCTACTACTCTCATGATCATACACAGCCTTAGCTTCTCCTTCCCAAGCTTGTTCTATCTCCAAGAATCGAAATTAATGCCTCTAGCTGAATCTTCCACGCGCGCGCGAGCATTGTTGATCAGCGTTCATAGTCTCAAAAGATACGTTTGTGCCGATCGATGTGTCAGTTGGGATCCACGGATCGATCAGTGGAAGTGCTGGTGATCGGGCCATGGCCAGAACGGAGGCTGCTCCTCGACGCCGCAGAGCAGGCTGCCGAAGCTGGCCGTGTCGACGGGGGCCTGCACATTGCCGCCACCGCCACCATGCTCCATCTTGGAGCCGGCACCTGACGAGCTGTGGAGGAGCTGGTCGATGTCGACGCCGCCGGCGGGGCGGGCGACGGAGGGGTAGAAGGGGATCATGCCGCCGCCACCACCGCCGCCGCCATGGTGGTGCGCGGTAGGGGCGCCGTCCAGCGTGCCGCCGTCTGCCGGCGGCGTGCGCGAGATGTCGAGGTTGATCTCGGAGCTGTTCTCGCTGCGGTTGCTGCACGACGCCTCCGTCTCCTTGTTGAGGTTGATCAGCTCCGACGCTGCCTCCCTCCCCTTGAGCGCCACTATCTGCATTATATCGGTGTGATTGGTTAATTGCCACGCCCAATTCAAGAACTCTCATCAGTAACTAAGACAGTAACCTTGATTAAATTACCTGAGCAATAAAATGTGATGCAAAATTGCAAAAGCAACAGGAAGACGGAGTAGAGGAGTGCTAGAACTAGTCCAAGGTATCTAGCTAACCAAGCGACGTTCGCATCGATCGATACCAATCATAGGAGTACTAATTGTGCTTTTCTCCGGTACTACACGCATCATTGCGAATCTGATTGTTGAGAGAAGAAACTGACGAAAAGCAGCAGCAGCACATGCACCCTGCGACCAGGCAGGCACAGGCACAGCCGCTCAGAGAGATGCCCCATTCTGGTGGTAGTACGTGCCAACAGGCCGGCCGTGATGAGGCCATTGACTCCACACAGCACACAGCGCAGCTGCATCGTTCCATCGATCAAATTAAATCGATCTCCTCCTCAAAAGGCGAAAAGGTATAGTAGCACTTCTCAACGTTGGATCGATCAGCTTGATGACGACGACGACGACGAGGAGTACGAGCTAACGCTGCATATTCTGATGGCCTTTTCGAATAAAGCTAGCGACTCGGCCGGCCACTGGCCAGTGACCACTGCCGTCGTCGCAGGCATCAGCTGTGATGCTGCTACGTAAGAAGGGACGTAGTCACGCTGGTGGTGGTGAGAAAGGCACCGATTCCAACAACCTTTCTGCGAACACTGAAACTCACATGGATCCGTTCCTGGCAAGGCGGGCAGGCAGGCAGACATCACCAACCAATCATTGAGCTTGGAAGCCCGGGAAATCATGGCCAGACACGCATCGTCTCGACGCGCGAGGATAACGCAGATCTAGGCAGCTAGACTACTCATGGAGATGGATCAAATGTTCAAATGCACAATTGAACTGAGGTGAATTGTGCCGTGGATGTGTAGTACCTCGGCTTGGAGCTTCTTGTTGTGGGAGAGGAGGGCGTCGTTCTCGGCCTTGACGGCGTCGAGCTGGCGCTTGAGGGCGTCGTAGTCCTTCTCCAGCTGCTTCGTCTTCCACCTCGCGCGGCGGTTCTGGAACCAGATGGCCACCTGCCGCGGCTGCAGCCCCAGCGCGCGTGCCAGCTGCATCTTCCGCTCCGGCTCCAGCTTGTTCCCGAGCTCGAAGTTCTTCTCCAGCGTCCGCACCTGCTCCACGTTCAGCCGCCGCTTCTTCTCCCCGGCCGGCGAACCGTCGTCCGACAGCTCATCCTCTCCGCCTCCACCTCCGCCCTTCACCTCGTCGCCGCCGCATCCCTCACCGTACGACATCGGCCGCTTCCCCAGCATTGGCTCCATGCCTCGGAATTCTTGGAGAGACGGGCATTGGGAAGACGGCAGGAATGGGTTGTGAGGGTGAGGAGCAGGCGGAGGACCCAGGTGGTGATGTTGCTGATCATGGTGGTGGTGGTGGTGGTGTTCTTGCGGGTCGTGCGGCGGCGGCGCTGCAGCTTGCTGCTGCGCCATGTGGAGGAGGAAGTTTGGAGGGAAGAAGGAGGAGGGGGAGGACGACATGCCATTGCTGGCCATTGCCGTCTTAGCTCAAGCTCAGCAAGCGAGGAAGGCGACGCACGTCGAGAGTATTTGAGAGTGAGAGCTTGTGTGAGAGAGGGAGGGAGGAGAAATGGTTAGATGAGGGAATGGAAATTTAACAAGGTGGTGCATAGCTGTTTGTTTTAAAAAAATAAAAAAGAAATTTTAGTTTGCAAAAAAATATCTAAAATAAACTTCTTATTTCAAGAATATCTAGAAAGAAATTGCTAGTAGCAGACTATACTGCTTGAGATATATGACATGCCAGCGAAGAGTACCACAGAGGACCATGCTTCCTAAAAGGTAACCCTCAAGATGAGTAGGATGGTAGCTTCTAGTGTTCCTTTATTTTCCTTTATGCACTAGCTAGCATTGTACATTTGCTTGCTAGTACCTCTTTTCTTAGCTTTCTTAGGTCCCTTTACATTGGAAAAAAGATGAAGATATATAGATGAAATGAACCTAATAAAAAAAACCTAGCTTACATATATCCCTTGGAGCCTCCAAATGCAGCAGCAGGATTGACATGGTTCAGGGAATTGACAAAAGAATCTGAAAGCTGCATTGATGATGATGATTGCCATGATAATTTACAAATCATTCCCCCAACCTGATGATCAAATGAGTAGCGTATCTCACTTCACCATTGCCACACTGCTGCCGGTGCAATTATGGTTTACATGCATGAGCTGATGAGAAGTTTGGAGCAGCAGCAAGTATGTGTAATAGAAAGTCAAGTACAATATATCCCTTGAGAATTATTGACTCCAACTATTCGTGTAGTTGAATTCTTTCCCGGACACATTTATTACAAAACTGGGGGCAGCCATTCATTTACGATTTTGGCTCGTGCAACATGGTTCAAGCTTCAACTCTCTCATCAATTTTAATTAGAATCTATAGTTCGGTTTTACTCAAACAAGCAAGAAAAAAGTATCAAACAAACTCCAGTACTTAACTCTCTTCTGGACGGTTATACCCCCAAAAAAATTATAGGATGGCATTTTGATTTTCCCCATGGTCTCTCCAAAAAAATAAATCGCCTTGATTAATCATGCATTTCTCACTCTAAATGAAATCATGTGTTGAAGGGTTAAAAAACGAACTAACAACATCATGGGAAACTCTACACGCCAAGATGTCGGGGTAGAAAATAGTTATTATGTTTGTTTAAAATTGATTTTACGGTAAGAATTAGGTGGGACCACTTAAAAAATCACTATTGCATGATTTTGGTAACAACATAATAATTTATGTGTTGCATAATGTCAACACAAAACATGTAGGTAATATTGGCATCATACTTAGTATCGGTCTAATACCATAGGTACTAGACTTGTAGCTAGGTTTCATGCTGACATCACGTTATTTTAAGGGAATCTCATTGTATAATATTTCTATAAAAACAAAATTGCTACTCTTCCTTAGATATAGGGATAAAAATTCCACCCACTACACATATATACACACACAAAGCCACAGGTTCACCGCCACCTATTAAAAATTTTGAACACTTGATACGCAAAATGCAGATCGATCAACCCATGATTCCAATCTGGACTGGCATATGGATGATGCTGGCCAGATTGTGGCTTGCGTTAGCAATTCTTTTTTTTAAAAAAAAAACAGAAGGACAAAAAAAAGGACACGGAGAAATGGTTGCCAGACTGCCAGAGAGAGATGTGCAGTACGAGCCCTGCACCGCGTGTTGCATGTGGCTGGTGTCGATGTCGTGCGTACGTGGCCCCCCTCCCGACCGTTTGATCTCCTTGATCTTCTCCCGTGCACCAGCATTTTCACGCCAATTCAGCCTTGCACGCGCGCACACCATGATACAAACGCACGGATTAATCTTGGAGGGTTGATTAACAAACAGTGGAGAAATTTGCATGGCCATAACATATATGCACACATGTGCAATGCAGGGAGCAGCAGCAGCGGGGCCCCACGCACAGCGAGACGTGCAATGTACGTGGCTGGGGTCGTGGGGCCCACCATTTCCCCTGCTCCCTGCTGGTGCTAACCCGGTGGCCCTGGTGACTAGTTGGCCTTTGTTTGGGAGGCCAGGCCAGCACATGGCCTTGTTAGTTACGAGAGATCCCAATGCCCATCCATCTGCTTCCCCTTGGACCCTTCCCTCTCATGCCATGCTCATGTGCCTCCTCCCCATCTCCACTAACACCACTAAACATCTCTCCCACATTGCCTACCCTGAAATCTTTGGTCCGATCTATGTGTCGCGGCGTAAAATCAATTAGATTCACAGCATACAAATGCGTAGCCGTTAGTTTGAGGAAAATGTTTACGCGGGTGGTCGAATTTTAATCGGTACCAAGTATAAAAATACGACTTAATATTATGTTTAGGGGGGTATTTCATACCAAACGTGTGTGAGTGTGTGGCTAGCCAACGGCCTGGTTACTCCTCATTTGTTTGGGGGTTTTTATTTTGCGTGGTAGTGGATGTGTACACCAAGTCGTTCCTTTTCTTCCCCTTTCCCATGATAGCCGGCGCGGTTGTTAGCTGTGTGTGATGTGAAGAACATTGTTGCTGCTACATGTGTGTAGGTGATAGATAGATGGTGGAATGTTTCTGCAGGTGGTAAATAAATAAATAAGTTTATGTCCACGATGCACTATTCATCTATTGTTGTTACGTCACCCAGATGGTTGTCAACACAACAAAACAAGTAAACAATTGGATCTGTGCCAACACACCAGTTGTGTACATTCAGCTTCTTTCGTAAATTGTAACGCGAGAATTTTTCCTGATTCATATGAAAATTTCTTTTTTCCTATGGGAATCTCGACAAGCGTTTAAATAAGGTTTTAATGGGAAATCACCAATAATATAGCAAAGATTTGTGAGTTCATGACTTGATCCAATAAGGTTGAAATCATGGTGTGTGTAAATATCACATATATATATATGGATACGATTTTGATAAGTTTTTAGGGAGATCAATGTACGTGTGCATCTTCCATCTAATATAAAAACGTTTTTGTTTTGATGGAGTCACAGGACTAAGCTACGGTAACTTTCTTTCTCGAACACCATTATCCTGGACTCTGGTACGAGTGTGGTCTTGTGTGGCCTGATGAAAGGCTGAAATTTTTTTTGCTGGGCTAATCCTGGAATTGAATAACATGCTATCAACAGCTACGGACTACAGACCATGGGAAAGTGTCCGGTGTCGCCTTGTTGGGCCAGGCCTAAACCAATCTTGTTTTTCTCTTTGTTTTTTCTGAAATTATTTCCTCAGATTTCCAATGACATGTTAGTACTATTCTCTATCTACATATCTGAAAATGGATGAAATTACTTAAAAATTTTGGGGTTTGACTGAATATGCTACATGTCAGCCTGACGATGGATGAAATTACCACCTTTTGTTTTGACATTTTACCACCTCCCATTTACTCATAATCTCATATTACTGCTTGTGTTGCACTTGACAGTATGTATAATACATATATTGGACATCTTGTCCCTAAAAGTTGCATGCGTATATCTATCCGTGCGCAAGTGCAACCAAAAAGAAAGCTCCAAAGCCAGTGCCCTGCGAACAGGGTCCTCGTATCAAGGGGGACAGGTGAAGCAAACGAAGAAAAGATGCAACAAAAAGGAAGAGTAATATTTGACTAAGAAAACCACAACCAATGCTGAAAAGGAGTAACCTTCAACCACAATAATTTTCACTCGGTTCCTAAGCAACCGAAGTTAAACTTCTTTGCATGATCTCTAACAAGTGAGGCCACTCCTACTCACAAAATGATCTAGGAGTAATATTTGAATTTCCCTCCAAATCACAGGCTCCCAAGTGAGTTTGAATGTTTCAAAACCGTTTATTTCAGAACAAGAATGTTCCAAAACTATTTATTTGCTATTCCTTTGAGGTCAAGTAATAGACAAATTCAATCATACCACCCTCACCTACTAGTTTTATCTCCCCAAAGATACTAAACCCCATAAACCCCAATCCCCATAGATTAATATCCAGCTCATCCACTCCATTACTTAATTAGGACTACACATCAGAATGTTTCTAGATAATTAACCACACTCCTATTGACAGTACAGAGCTAGCTCCCTCACATTGCCATTGCCATGGGGTGCACCACCTCCAGGCAAGCCCGGCACAACCGCCGCCACTGCCCGTCACCGCTCGCGCTGCCGCGGTGCCGGTCGTTCCCCGCCCGGTGCGCCAGTGACGCCGGCGTCCATGTCGTGCGGCTCACGTCGTCGACGCTCGGCTCCCTCGATGTCGACAAGGCCGGGCCACGGCGGCCGGAGGCCCCGGCGCCACGCGCGCCCACGACGAGGATGATGCCGCGCACGCCGACCATGACGCCACCTAACGAGCCCGAGGCCATCGACGCGTGGGCGCTCATGGCCGGCCTCGAGGAGCACTCGCCGCTCCTGTCCCCGTTCGCGCGCCACTCGTTCTCGTTCCCGATCACGGCGGTGTCTCCGGAGCTCGCCGCCGCGTCATGCAAGGTCACGCCTCTGCCGCTGGCGATGCCGCCCCACGCCGCGGCCGCGAGAGGCGAGGAGAAGAAGGCGGCGCTGACGCGGCCGCGCAAGGCCGTGCTCTACTTCACATCGCTGCGCGGCGTGCGCGCCACGCACGAGGACTGCTGCCTCGCGCGCGCCATCCTCAGGGGCTACGGCGTGCGCGTCGACGAGCGCGACGTGTCCATGCACCGCGGCTTCCGCGACGAGCTCCACGGCTTGCTCGGCCTCGGCCGGGGCGACCTCGCCAAGTGCTGGCCGCCGGGCGCGCCCATCCTGCCAAGCCTGTTCGTGGACGACCAGCTCGTAGGCAACGCCGACGAGCTGAAGCGTCTGCACGAGGCCGGGGAGCTCGCGGCGAGGCTGGCCGGGTGCAAGAGAGCGGCGCCCGGCGAGGCCGGCGCGTGCGAGGGCTGCGCGGACGTGCGGTTCGTCCTCTGCGAGGTGTGCTCGGGCAGCTGCAAGGTGTACGTAGACGACGAGGAGGAGGAGGAGGAGGATCAGCGGGAGGACGAAGAGAACCCATTGGACGGCGGCGGCAGCGGCGGCGGGGAGTTCCGGCGATGCACGGAGTGCAACGAGAACGGCATCGTGAGATGCCCCGTCTGCTGCTGCTAAGACGTGTTGGTCTCAGAGACGTGACAGTTCATGCAGGATTTTTTGTGTTCGCGCACCGCGCGCCAGTTGGATGTGGTGTTCTACTCGTGATTTTGTGTACGATGATGATTTGCCGAAATTCTGTTTGTAGCCAACGGCTGTGATGCAACGAGACGCGAATGCTTCCGAATGCTTCACGCTTCACGCGTCGTCCATGTGTTGCTCCTGAGCATAAGAAATTTCTCCGTAAGATAAACCAAAATTCAGACGAGTTGCCTCCCGGAGAACAAAAATTCAGATGAATTTTGGCACCATCTTGCCGTCCACGACGGCAGTGGACTGCTTTCTGTACGCGTTGGTGTGGTTGTTTTCGTCGGCGACATGAACCGGTTGCCTGCGTAGCTGGTTGGAATTGTTGACAATCATACAATAGCACTAGCAGCAGCATACAGTAGCCTCCGTTCAAAGCCGGCGCCGTCACGACCGGCGTTTTTAATGGCAAAGCGAGCCACACGAACAAGACAGTTGGAGCAAAACAAGGCGCTCCAATCAAAATTTCAAACGGAGCACCCATAGCCCCCCTAATATGTAGACCAATCATCAGTCTACTATTACTGCTGCTGCTTTATTGGAGTAACTCATAATCATAAACCTTAGTCCATACACGATCATCTAAACATTATGCAGAATTGAATTGGTGATTTAAACTAAACAGATGAAAGAAAGAAGAAGCCATCTTAGCCGCTGCAATTGCCATCGATGTAGTCGTGCAGGAGACGGTGCAACTGTGCAGGTGGCGAGGGATCTTCGGCCTCCATCCGCACTAACCGCCATTGAAGATCGCCCTTCCTTCCAACACGCGTTAGGATCGTTGTGTAGGGTTTTCAGGAGCGGCGATACGTACGTAGATTGTCACCAACGCACAAGCCGGCCCCTCTCTTTGATTGTTGCGTTAAAGAGATTAGAGGCGAGTCCATTACGAAGAACGATACGCGTGTGAGGTGCACACGAGTCCTAAAGACTCGTGCAACTTCATTAGCGGCCTAGCAGCCGCGTGGACCTGGGTGAGGCATGCCCATCGCATCTGTCCTGGGCTCGGTAGCTAGATCAACCAACACTTCTACCTTAGCATCTCATAATTTGGACAGAGCATTACGCAGTTGGACAGACATGAGCAGCTCATCCATTCATCATCTTCAGCTCTCTACATTCCTTGAGTTTGCTAGAGCACACAAGTACCACACACAAACACAAAGATGACGATGGAAGCTCACCTCACTAGTTCACTGCACTTCTCCTGCCCATTACACACACTAATTACCACACACACGCACAAACAGTTGTACAGTTCCATCCTTTTCTGCGTTCGCTTATTCTTTTTCTACTGAGGTGGCAAAGCGAGGGCCCCAGCTGCAGGGCCACCACACCCTTCCAAGGTTAACAACCTTAGACCCTATGTAACAAAGGGGCCTTTAATCCATTGCAACGAAAACTACAAAGCCCACCAGGAGGCCCAGCACCAGTCCGGCCGCCGGCGGCACGGCGACGGCGAGAGCGGTCAGTGGCCGCCGCCCATGCTGACGGACCGGAACTGGCGCTTGGAGATCTTGGGCAGCATGAAAATCCCGGCGACGCCGCCGATGAGCGCGAAGCCGGAGGCGAGGCCGAACGCCGGGATGTTGCCCTTCCCAAACAGCTCGTCCCACGGCCCGGCGCCCAGCGCGATGACCACCTGAGGATGAACGCCATGCAACCGTGAGCATGCACACAAAAGATCAGGATTTTTCTCAGCCATCTGATTCGATTTGAAGGGAAATTGATTTGAATCTAGAAATTAACCTGAGGGATGACGATGGAGATGTTCAGGACGCCGGTGCAGAGCCCTGCAAATCGCCATGGATTAATTAAACCAGCATCCAAACACATTGAATTCTGTGAAGAAAAACTGCAAGAATGTTTGGATTCATACCTTGGCCACCACCTCTAGTGGCTGCTAATTGCGCCGTCACTGCAAAAGGAACGCTGTACAGAATCTGCAGCGTTCAATTTGCAGGCAGTCGTCAGGAAAAGAAATTTTTGATAAAAAAATTAGCAATGTGTTTGAGGTGGAGTGCCAGTGATGCTTACGGCGAGAGGGACTCCAAGAAACGCAAAGAGGACGAGGCAGACAGCCTTGATGTCCTTGTTTGCAGTGATGGCTCGCTGGACAGATCCATGGAAGTCCTTGAGTGACCAGAAGCTGATCAGGGCAGTTGCAGCCATGGCAAAGCAGACGAGGAAATTACTCATCACCCACACGACCCTCGGGCCGACTTTCCGGCACATCGGCTCAATCAAGAATGAACTGAATCCTAGAACAATCTGCACAATCAAAAGCCCAGGATCATTTGCTGCTAAGGAACATGGCTTGACTGCTTGAGGATTACAGATTTGACAGTAGTTGTGGCAATCAGAAACCAGATCATACCGAATTCAGTAGCAGGCCAAATGCACCTGCCCTGACACCCTGGTTAAAAGCCTCAATCTGAGGATCAGTTCCTTTCGGGTCACCGTGGTAGATCTCACGGCCCATCCAGTCTGTGTCGTACAGGATGAATGGGAACCAAGACAGCTACATGAACAATCGTAGGGTTAAATGACAGACTAAATACTACCATAGAGATGAAAAATCTAGTAGCGATTTTTTCAATTATCTGAAAAGGTTTTCATTTTTTCAATGATAATAGAAGTAGATGTATGTTGCATACCCAGGTCAGGCCAGTTACAATAAGCACAGAAGGCATTCCAGCAGGTAAGTTCCTGAAGCCTTTCAGTATTGCTAGTGGCCCGGTGGCTTCACTCTCAGCTGGCTCATTTGATTTTGTTGGGAGTGCTGCAATTCGTTTGAATGGAACTTCCCTGGCAAATAACAGAGTTACAGCGAGGCACAAGGACAGGAAAACCTGAAAACACAAGGGAAAAGGGCCAGGTTTGAGCATCTTGGGATAGGAATATTGCAATCAACATGATAGGATTGAAAACGAGAAACAGTGTGTAAGTTAACTAACCCTATCTGTTGAAATACCCCTCTAGCATAAATATTTAACGTTTAAAACAAAATTGGGTTAAACTCTTAAAATTCCAACAAACAATGTTATATTAAAATAAATTTATAAAATTCAAAAAGATTATGATATTACTTTTCAAGACAAAATCTATGTATATCATTTCTTTTGTTTTTAAACTAGGCATTTAAGAATTTATTGTTGGTCGGGATTTTTAAAGTTTGACTGAATCTTATCCTAAATATTAAATATTTTTAATCGGAAGGGTATTTTCAGTATAGTACCATCTTATTACAAATGCTAGTATTACACATTCTTAAAATATTATCAACAGGCAGTTTATGAGGTAATAACAAAACTTACCACAGCCACCAGAAATGCACCTTTCAAATTTGCACAAGCTTCACAACAAGCTCTTGTTTTAAGGAATGGAAACCACCTGTGCAATTAAAGGCAGAATGCAACTCAATATTTCTACACAAATTTCACCATATCTACTAATATACTAGGAAATTCACTTGCCATCTTTCAAAAAAGAATGCAACTGAATAAACTTTTGCTGGCAACAGAAAATCTGTATGAAGCTGATACATAAGAGTGACTTACTTGTGCCAATTGTTTGTGGAACCAGAGGAGTATCCTAGGATGTTTCCTAACGCCATCCAAGAACAGAATATTGAGTTGGCTGTACCTGGCCCATGACGTCCTACAGAACGAAAATTAGTATATCAGATCCTAAATCCCATTGATGCAAGAACACAATTGCAGCATTTTTTTTCTGGAATCAACTAGTGTTAGTGACACTCTGAAATTACTAGACCAATAAAAAACTGTTCGGAAACTCTGAAAGACAAGACTATGAAAAATTACCTGATAAATCAGCCATTAGCGCACGAGCTGGACCCTAGAAGTTGCATAGCGAAAGTAAGATTTTTGTTACGATCCTTTGTACAAATTTAATTAACATGACTACTATATAAAGGCACTCACCTGCACAGTGTTGTTTGAAAAATCAAGAAGCCAGAATCCCAGGACATATACAATTGCAGCATGCCACCGAGATCCATGGTACACACTGTATTACACGATGTTTCAGATAACAGTTATCTGCTAATTATGCTATGCAAAATGTTCATTTACCTGCAGTCTTCCTTTGTATCACCCATGGCGTATCCAATATCAGCTGAAAACCCAATAACTATGACCTACATACACAAGTGCAATGTCAATATGAGAGAACTTGGGGGAATTTAACTAAGGAATAAGAATGCAAGGTTCAGTGTTTCTTACAGCGAAGCATATCAGGACACAACCTGTAAGAATATATGGCCTCCGTCTTCCCCATTTTGAGGTGCACCTGTCACTGTATAGACCCACGCATGGTTGAACCTGCAGTATTGGGAAAGGATAATGGATCAAGCATTAAAATTTTTTTATGACTTGTACAGTAATATCTTTATGAAGGCTTATGAGTTTCTACAGTATGATCAAGTATAGCACAATCTTTATTACATATTTCAGAAACTGCAGAAAATGTAGCTTCAAACTCTGATAGATACATGAGCTCAGGATATCCAAGTTTTTTTAGTAGTGAAGGAATTACAGTTACATGTATTTACATAGCAGGAAGTACTGGTTCCATATCATGAACTAATTCGACATTGTTACTTACCACCATGCCAGCAATAGGACCACAGAGCCACATGAATGAAGTAAGAGCATGCGACAGTCCGAGTGTCTGTAAATAGCAGAGGTCAGAAAATCAGTGCTTATTGAGTTTGCAGTGTCAACAACAACTGCATAACTTTGGAAGACATTCAGAAACATCAGCTCACGCGTGTACCACTTGCAAAGAGAAAAACACACACCGATTACCGCACAATAAATTTTCCCTGAAATTTAGCAGATGAAAATACCCCCAGTACTGTTGCTTCCAGGATGCATTGCTTTGCATGATGTAACAGCTATCTGTCCAATAACTTCAGGTCACACTTCTCTTCCCTCCATGGCGTGACTGAACATACAAAGACTGTTCATCGTTCTATATATGTTCAGTCCCTAAATTTATTTTACTCGTCCCATATAAGGAGAAGAATCAAGAATCTTAATCGTTAAAATGGAAAAGCTTGGATGCTAACATAGCACCAACATGCTAAATGTACATATTGATATCCTCATTTGCCTATGCAATTGCTCTGTTGCAACTGTACCACAGTCCACAGAACATATATATCTGGCCTATAATTTCTTTATTTTACCTTTTCATGTGCATGGTTAAAGTAGTAGAAGGGTTGCCTACACGGTTACACACCAACCATCTTTATGGCACTTGGCTCGAGAAGGCTAAGGTAAGGATGAACTTCACCAGAAATACTTCAATCCAACAGTAGCTAGCTACCTAGCTAGACCTGATGTATGGACCAACAGGAGTGATGAATTGCATGTTCTCTCGTTCCAAAATATAAACACTGTACTGATAAAGTTTTTTATAGAGATTAAATAGATAAGTAAAATTAAATGATGGATGATTATAATTGGTTAAGATGAGAAATTAGACTGATAATTTACTATATTTTAGAGCAAATTTTAAACTCTAAAATTTACTATATATTTTAGAATGAAGGCAATACTATTTTTTAAGAAGTACCGAACATTTGGACTTATACAGAGAGGAAGTGTGAAGCTGTTTTTTTCAACTAAATCCTTCGGATAAACTCCTGCATGACTGAGTTTTAACTGCTAAAAATTTCTTGTCTGTTTAGAACTTTTTACGACAGATAGGCCAATAGGCGCCAATACTTATCTAGCAGTAGGAATATCAGTTTCAGCTAGCTTGCGGTTAATATGGAACAGAACTGAGGAACCTGTCGTCTGCCTACTTTTGCGGAGAAACAACAGATTGTTTCCACTCAATTTTGCCCTTGGCTACTTATGTTTTTTACAGTTCTAGCTAATAACCTAATACGTAGTAGTTAGTATATTAAGGTTAAGGCGAGTTGGATTAGATGTATACTTTTTTATGGAACATGCCATATCTGAGGTAAAATGGAATTAAAAAAAGGAGTGCCAAATATGAGGTAAAATGAAAAAAAGGAGTGCCATACCTGAGGTAAAATGGAATCAAATAAGGAGGTCAGATAATACGTGTCAAAGTGTAAAGTGAATCTCAGCACAGTTGAAAAGACTGGTACCGATGCTAATTATCATGCTGGCTAGCCTGATTGTACCAAAGTGCACAAAAGAATTTATAAAAGTTTTTTTTATTTTTAGGTATACAGATTATTCAGAAAAGAGGCAGAAAAACGGCGACCTTTCGTAGATGAAGCAAGAGGAATATGGATCCTCTAGTGACAACACAACAAAAAGAAAAAGAAACGGAATAACTGCGAAATGACAAAACTAAAGGCTTAAGTATATCTGGCTACATGCACATGTACACACAAGAAAAAATGACGAAGGAATGTAAGTTACATTTACCGTTTCCAAAACACCAGTCAAATCTACCGTTCCAAAAAAAAAGAAGAGAAGACATTAAAGAAAGAAATTTCTCCCCAAACGTGAAGAAAAATCCCCCAAACTTTCAGGACTAAATTACCAATCCGTCCAAACATGAAACCGTGAAGATTAGAACAGCGCAAGCAAAAAAATTCTCGTACTCGTAGCGCACAGATGCATGCGTACGTACGTTTGCCGTTGAAGGATTAAGAATATTTCAGATTCATGCATGGCGAGCAAGCTGCATCGTGTGCATTTGTGTGTACATACCTGGACGTATGGGGTGAGGAGGGAGAGCTGGAGCGCCCACCCGTACTGCACGCCGCCGGCGACCATCCCGGCGAGGATGAGCCTCCCGAGGCTGATCGACGCCGTGTTCTCCACGGCCGCCGCCGCGTCACCGTGACCGCCACCCCCTCCGCCCGCGCCACCACCACCACTGCCCCCGCCGCCGACCCCGACAGCGAGCTCCAACCCACCTCCGCCACCGCCACCGCTACCGCCGCCGCCGCGAGCCATGGGGTCGGACGTACAACCAGGCGCGGGCACGTACGTACACACAAGTGCTCAGCCTCTGTCAGACTCCAATGAAGGAAATCTGATGGAGGAAGTGACGAGCGGCGGACACGGAGGAGGTGATGGAAATGGAAAGCTGCGCGAGAGAGGAGGCGCGTGCTGGATGGAGGTGGAAGGTGGGTTTGCGTTTGGAGCGCCGGGGAGAGGGGGCGAGGCATTTAAAGGAGGCCGTGGCCGCGACGTGGAACAGGCTAGCGGCCTAGCCAGGTTGCGGCCGCCCGTCCGCTCGAGCTATCAATCATAGAGAAATATAAATAAATAATATAATACAGAGTGGTGCTACCTGCCAACTGCTATGCTCACCAACACTTGTACACCGAGTGTAGCGCCCTGTATTCAAGATGGCCATAATTACTCAGTTTGAGGGGGGGAATTATTTTTTTTCTTGAATAACTAGAGGTTCTGGACCTACTGGTAGATAGGAATTTTTCTACATAGAGGAGTGTGCTCATCCTTAATGAAGTAGCATGGACTTTTTATTATTCCATGGAGTAAATGATTTTGATGGATTTAATTAATTAATGAAATTTGCTTGAGGCCATATTTCTTAAACACTTCTATCTCTACCATTTAAATATGTTGGCTTTGGGTCAACTGAAGTTTATTATAGCATCTATTGATCATTTCTCTGGTATCTTCAGATTGTCTAGTTTTTTTCCTTTTTAAAACTTAAAAGACTTCACATTAGAAACAACTTAGATGAGAAATATAAAAAAGCCCACATATCGATCTGTCCATTATCATTATATTCTGACACGTCTTGATAAGTATTTGGAAATATTATAGAATAATCTTGTTTGTATGATCTAGTGGAATAAAAAAAAGCTGACAATAACCCATAAAAAAGGAATATATATATACCCGTATAAACTCAACAGCACATCAACCACGGGTACGCCTAGCGAGTTCGGAGGCGAGTGCTCCTGCGGCCGTGGGCTCGCTGTGATCCATGCATGGCTTTGGATACGTCGAGATAGCGTTTAGCGAAATTAAGCAATTAAGCAACTAATTAACTCATCGTTGATTAATATAAGACGTAAGTACTCGTTCGTCGTCGGCCTTTTCTGCAGAGTCCACTACAGTTTTTCACTCTTGCTGAAATGCTGATGTGCTGGAGATAGAGTTACGTGCACAACCGGCCGCCACGTGGATGGTAGCATGGTAGCTAGCCTACGCGCATGCAGTACGTACCGAACACATCTTGTCTTAACTAAAGGCATCAATATATTTGGAATTTCATTTCTGCCCCGGAGGCTGGAGCCCATACACGTGCTTAATTTTCTACTTGCCATTGACCAGTAATACACACATGTCCGTCTCACATTTTACCCTGATCTTAGCAACGGTGGTCAGTCACTAAAAAGTTCAGATAAAAATTATAGTCAAACTGAAACGAGCATTTTCACTTCTAAATAAATCATTTTGTATTTGTCATTGTACAACAGCAATAAGATGTAGACATAGATATGGAGATAAGAAATGGATCAAGATGCTTTAATTAATCTCTAAATGCACAGCATATTTGTGTTAGTTGCTATGAAAGGATACAGAGCAGCAGTGATGTGATCAATGACATGTATATGTCGCATACTCCCATGTTGGAGTCAAATCACTATACTAGAATCCAATTCCAAGCAGTCCCCCCAGCCAAGAACAAACAAATTTCAGTGAGGTCACTGCGGCACCATGGACTGCATGCAGGAGAAGAACATTTTTCCTTCTCTTTATTTGGAGACCCGATTCAATTCGATTGGTCGGTCGCAAATGTCAGCTTAATTAAAGGCTACAACTTTCCATAATTGCATCGGGTTGATGGCTTGATGCACTGTTTATTTCGTCATTTATGTCGATGTATTAATCTAGTACTCAATATATATCTCTTGGCACTTGCAGTAGATTCTGAATATATTTTCCACTGGAAAAATATAGGATCGATTAACTCTAAAATAAGCAATGAGAGAGGGTAAATGATTGTGGAAGATAAAATTAAAATTTAACACTTTCTCTTAATCATGAAACTAAAAAAGTTTTTTAAATCTGGACAAAACACCAACTTCAATTGACCTAAAAATTTTAAAAAATAAGCTAGACAAAATTTACAAACAAATATAACTATAATCATCTCAATCGGACTCTAAATCTCAAGATATTAACGAAACAAAATCACTAAATAAAAGATTGATCAAAATTAATTAAATCATAATTAATTAATAACACGAGTCCTAAAAATAATTAACCGATCAAACTTTTAAATAAACTATAAAAAAATTTTAGCAAAATTTTAGATGAAAGAAATCAATCCAAAACACACAGGAAACAAATTTATCTAAATTCAAACGCTAGGCATAAAAAAAGATTAATTACCGTACGAGCTTTTACCTTTATTCCTTAAAAATTTACACCAAAAACTCTTTCAATTTTTTTTTATAAATCTCTAACAACTTACCCTCTATTAATAGCAAAAATCTTAAAGAAAAAAACTAAATACCCCTAGAATTTTATAACCAATACTATGTTTATTCACAACCAATGGGTCTAAAATGGACATTTCAGATTAGGCTACGTCACCTATTATACAAAAGACTATAGAGTCCGACATGTATCTACAGACAATCCGGTTTGGTTACTATTCTAGCGTCTCCGCACCAATCCAAGCACACCACATCACCTTCTGTTTTTTCACAACCAGTGGGTCTGAAATGGACATTTCAGATTACGCTACGTTACCTGTTATACAAAATACTATAGAGTCTAACATGTATCCACAGAAAATCCGGTTTGGTTACTATTCTAGCGTCTTCGCACCAATCCAAGCACACCACATTGCCTTTAGATCTCCTACGGCCACACGTGTGCACGACACATCTCCTTTTCAGTCCCACCCGTCAGTTACAGTATCTTCCTACGTTCACGCTTGTGCTTACTGACAAGCCTATCCTGTCTGTCAGCCATAGTACCTCTCCGTGCCTACTGACAGACCTGACCCATCTATCAACCACAGCATCTCTCCATACCCGCGCTCACTGAGAGGCCTAACCCACCTGTCAGCCGTAGCCTCGTCGCACACGTGCGGCTGCACTATTGGGTTGTTTTCCTTTGTCAACCCAATCTGTGTATTGGGCTGAATGTATAATGTTTATTCGACCTATCAGTAAATCTAGCCCATTACAGTAGCTAATTCAGAAAATTATTTTTTTTAATTTTCATCTGAAATTTCTCTAAATTTTTTCAGCAATTTTTCATCTATTTCCCAAATTTAATTTCTGCACATAAATAAAAAACATTCTTTGACATATATTTTTTAATCTAGCCAACGTCAATGCACACCTAATCACTGTATATTTTTCATAAATAATTTTAAATATAAATTAATTAAATAATGCCAATTTTAATATAAACTAAAATTTTCAAAGTAAATATAAATTATTTTACTAATTTTGGTTAAACCATTTTTTCATCATTATTATTTAACAATTTACTCCTTAACAAACTCCACAATTATCTATATAAACAAGGTCGCGTATACCAAGCTAAAAGTAATTTCTACGCACATATCAATAATTAATAATTTATTGTAAAACATTATATTTCTTTTCACTATTTTAAAACTTACAATCATGATGCATTCTATTTGTACTTTTTAAAAATAAATTGAGAACTTAATTGATCTTAATCATTATGTAAATTGTAAAGGATTATATGTAGCATAAACCTTACCTTTTAACCGATTCTAGTCTCTATATTTTGATAATTAAAAGTTTAAAAATTAGGTTTCAACCATACATAACTTTTTTTAGTTCATACTAGTAATCAATCTTATTAAAAAGAAGTACGGCAATGTATAGTTTCTTATTTTTTTTTTCTTATACTTTTCATAGCACATATTTTTGATATTTCTCATAGCTTATTAGCACTTTTAAAATAAGATCAAAATAGATTAAAAAAAGTTAAATTATGTCAAGATTTAATTGAAGTTGTCGTTTCATTCAGGTAGTCATATAAAGATCAACAACACACATAAAAACATGAAATCACTTATATCTTATGACATAAACATGACTATAAGTAATACATATAAATCATATGTAATGCTCATTATTTAACAAAAATTTTCTTTTATAATAAAGAACACACATAAAAAATATATTACAAAAGTTGATGCTCCCCTCAAAACAATACCATAGGATGAATAGCCCTAAGTCTTCTCCGAAGATAAGCAATACGGGAAGAATCCAAAGGTTTTGTGAAAATTTTTAAAATTAATGTTCAGTATCTACACGATGAAGTGTCACATTACCTTTTTCAATATAATATTTAAGAAAATAAAATCTAAAATCAATATGTTTTGTCCTAAAGTCTTTAACTGGGTACTTAGGAATACAAATTGCACTTGTGTTATCATATAAAAGTGGAACATTTTATAAAGTAATATTGTAATATGTAAGTGTAGCTACTAACCAAAGAGTTTAAGAACAATGATTAGCAGGAGCCACATATTTAGATTTATCAGTTGATTGTATTATAAAGAATTGTTTTCTAGAAAAACAAGTAATAAGTGAATTACTCAGGAAGAAACAAGCACCAAAAAAAGCTTTTAAACAAATCCATGAAGATGAAGACAGTCGCATGACAAAATATTTAATTCTATGAACATACTTGAGAATCTATTTAATTGCTTAAAGAAATAAAGCATGTGGGAAGCTTAAAATCTTGCATATAAACATATCGCAAATTTTATATTTTCTTGAGTATGCTCTCTTATTTGTGAAGTTGTGATCGGTGCTAAAACCAATTCAATTGATTGTATGGGATGAACCAAATCTTCATCTTCATCAACAAAAATATTCTCCCCCTAAATGTATGCACTTGTACCTTAAACATAACCATAGAAATAAAAACATATGCTTATCTTTTTAACATACTATACTCTTGTAAGATAGGAGAACCAATTTTTATTATCAAACATGTGACATAAACATCCAGAATTCAGTAGCCAAAAGTTCTCCTTTCTATCACAAAGTGTCTACATAGAAGAAGATACAATCGAGTGTTGGGTTAGTAATATAACATTTAATAATCTAGTACTTAGACACACGAAACATACCAAAAGACATAACACTAGTATTTCTATACAAAGTTTTTGATGTATTATTAATCATTTTAGAAGAACTAAAATGACGTGTTTTTCTCAAATTAGACATTACCTTAGGATTTTCTCTTATTTGTTGTTTAGGAAGTTTAAAATAAAATTCTATTTTATTTCCATTTCAACCACAATGAGTACAAGTGTAATTCACTTTATATTTAAAAATAACACTTTTATTTTTTTGCCAGTAAATGATATGACACCATCAAAACTAAAGATTATGTTTTTAGTTTCATTAGCAATCTCAATTATGCCAAAGATTTAATAATAGTTGGAGCATTAGTCATAGAATAATCATAGGTATCATAACTCAAACATATTTTAAACTTTTGAGACCTAGTGTTTTGATTCAAACTTTTTGTTTCCTTCTTTTCAAGTGATCAATACAATTTAAAAGTGTGTTATAATTTTTACAAGAAACATATTAAAATTTATCTTTATTATCACAGTTAGAGCATGAAAGAATCTTATGAGTAACAAGATCATCTTGCAGTTAACTGCAATTTTAATATAAGCATCCTTTAACTTCAACTTAAGGGAATTGCAATTGTCATAATAAACATATTTATTAACTATACAAACATACTTATCATTTTTTTATTTTTTAAGATTAAATTCTTTCAAAATAGAAGCTTGCATATCTCTTAAAGAAGTAAATTCAGTATAAAATAAGTCACATGATTTACAAGAATCATCTGTAAGCGCTAAAGTTTTCAATCTTACAATTTCAGCATTTAATTGTTCAACCAAAGTATCTTGTTTCTTAATCCTTATATCCTTCTTTTCTAATAAAGTATCAATTTTTTTAACATCATAAGCTAAATCATCGTAAGAAAGTTCTACCACATTTGTTGGTGTTACTGTCAATATCACTATTGGTGATGTTTTTACTACTTACCATCATACATAGTCCCATCAAGCTTTTCTTGCCTTTGGGAGTAACGTCATCATCCCTCTCGGGGTACATATTACTTAGATTTACCTATTTAAGAGTAGAAAAAACATAATGTATTATCTTCTTGTTCAAATAACTATTCCTCTTGGTACTCTTAAATGTGCGCTTCTTGTCACTCTCTTATTTGACTTCCTCCTCATCTTTATCCTTAGAACGTCTTGCTAAAAATATTAGACATTTAAGACAAAGATGATTAAGCGAATCGTATTCAAAACATCTTCGAGATTCTCTATCATTGGTTCTCTTTCTGGATTGAATACCAAATCATCTTTCAAAGCGTGTGGAGAGGAATGTCAAATCATCTTCAGTTAGCTGTTCTAGTTATTCATTGGTTAGTAAAGACAAAGTAGATAAAGCAAAGCTAGCTAAAGAATTAACACAAATAGAGTTACTATTTTTTGAAGCTAAATCTATTGATTTATTAGCAATATTTTTTCTATCAAAAATATCTAGCTCATGAGCTTTCAATTTAGAATAAAGTACATCTAAAATAAGTGTATTCATGCTAGTATATTCTTTAATTGATGTTACCTTTATCTCCCATATAGACATATCTAAACATCTTAGTAATTGATAAGAATTTTTAGCCTTAGAATATATAACATTAACAAAATATAAGTTGCTAACAATCTTATTAAAGCGAGCAAATAAATCATCAAGAGATTCATCAGGTTTTATCTTAAAACACATGTATTCCTTTTCATACATATCCTAATACATCTCTTTTACCATATTTGTTCCTTCATGATAATCACAAAATGCTTTCTATATCTCACGTCCTAACTTGAGATGCACGATACGGTCAAAGTCACTTCTTTCAAGCCTTAAATAATCAAATTTCCCGCCTTTCTGTTAGCCTCTACATGTGATAAATTCATTGTTGTCATTGCATCGTTTTTATAAACTTGATATAGCTTATAAATCTTATTCCATATAGCAAAGCCTTGAGCTTGAATATATTACCCCATCTTGACCTTCCAATACTAAAAATTAACACCATCGAAAACACAAGGTTTTGTAGAATACTTATCCATCGACATATTTTCTAATCACCGGTTAAGATCAATTAGAAAAGATAAAATAAACTTGCTCAGATGCCACTTGTAGTATCGACTTATAATAAGATAAACAATCAGAAGGGGGTGAATGATTGCAGAAGATAAAATTAAAATTTAGCACTTTTACTTAATCACAAGACCTAAAAATTGTGTTGTTCGAATCTGGATATAATATTGTTCCGTTATTAAACAAATTATAGCTATAGATCCATAACTCTAATTGACCTATAAATTTTGCAGAAGAAATTAGATAAAATTAGCAAACAAACCCAAATAAAATCATCTCAATCGGACTTCTGAATCTGGAGATATTAATGAAACAAAATTATTGAATAGAAGTTTTACCGAAATTAATTAAACCCTAATTATTTAATAGCACGATATTTGAAAATAATTAACCAATTAAACTATTTAGAAACTAGAAAAATAATTTAGCTAAATTTTAGATTAAAGAAATAAATCCGAGGAAACAAATTAATATAAATTCAAACGCTAGGCATGCACGAAAAGAGATATTAATTATCGCACAAATCTTTGACAAACTTTAACTTTATTTTCAATATTACGCTTACAAAATTTACACAAAAAACTCTCTTAATCAATTTTTTGTGTACAAATCACTAACATTGTACTTTCTATTTATAGCAAAAGTCCTAAAGAAAAAGACCTAAACATCACTAAGATTTCATAAGCACTACTATGTTTATTCTTAGCCATTAGATCTAAAATAGACGCTCCAGATTACGCTACGCTACCTGTTACACCGAGGGCTACAGTGTCTGACACGTATCCATAGAGAATTCTACTCGGTCGCTAATCCAGCACCTCCACACCAATCCAACTGCGCCATGTTGCCTTCAAATCTCCTGTAGCCACACACGTGTGACACTTCTCCTGCTCGGTCCTACCTATCAGTCATAGTATCTTCCTATGCCCGCGCTCACGCTCGCTAGCCTAGCCTACCTATCAGTCACAGTGCCTGTCCATGCATGCGCCTGCCCCTATGCTCGCTAACAGGCCTGGTCTGCCTGTTAGCCACAACCTCGCCTTGCGTGCACATATTCATGTTGCTGGTCTATTTTTCTTCGTCAGACCATACATCTTCTATTGGGCTGAATGTATATGTTTATTTAGCTTGACAGCAAATCCAACTTATTACTATAGCTAGTTTAGAAAATTATTTTATCAAATTTTGTTCGAAATTCCTCTAAATTTTTTTAGCAATTTTTCATCTATTTTCCTAATTTCATTCCTACACACAAATAAACAAAAAAAACTTTCTTTAGCACATATTTTTTTAACATGACCTATGTCAATGTACACACACGCTCACTATATATTTTCATAAATAGTTTTAAATATAAGCCAATGAAATAATATCAATTTTAATATAAACTAATTTTATCAATTTTAATATAAATTATTTTACTAATTTAACTTAAACAATTTTTCATCATTATTATTTAGAAAACAACCATGTCATTGGAGATAAGATGCTGCCGTTTTGACATTGAAGATAACCTAGTAGGCGGTTTTAAAAAATGCGTGATATAATCTTGTTCTTGTTGCACACACCTCCTAGATGGCTTCATGGCTAGATGGCCATTTACATGGATCATTATTCATATCTGACGTAGTAGTAGCTAGATGTAATGGTAAAGTGAACATTGTGCACGGGAGTTAAAGCTAGCTACTCTCTTCATTCTAAAACATAAGCCACAACTACTACTTAAAAAAATCAAGAATGAATTATAATCACCTTCTCCTGATTGAATTGCCTTGGTGTATGCACACAATGGGATTAGGGGGCTTGATGCTGAAGTATTTAAAATAAATCGAATTTAGAGAAGAGATATGTGCTAGTTAATATATATATACAGATCTTTTATTAGGGGACAGAGAAAAAATTAAGAGAAAAATATCCAAGTCCAGACAGATATAAGGCTATATTTCTCGATATCTACATCTACGATTCTGCATAACATAAGTGGACTTTCAATTCCTGATCAAATCATTCAGCTGGAACTCTGTGGGAAGCGCACATTGATTTCCTAAAGCAATATATGCAGCTGCTTCTCCTGTTGTAGAGAACACAATTCAACACATACCGGATAAAAGGTGACTAGCTTGTTGTCTACATTGAACTGCTGCAAAACGACTTAGATGATGCAGCCAAATTGTCCGCATAGTTTAGCCTGGTTCGAATGTCCAGGTTGTCCACTTCTTCTCTTTTATTTATTTTTATTTTTATAGCGTTTTTTAACAGCTAAATAATTTTTTAAAAAAATTATAAGAAATTAACTTTAAAAATTATATTAATCTAATTTTAAATTTTTAAACTAATATTTAATTAATTATACGCTAATTAATCGTTCTGAGAACCGATCGTACTATCCTGCGACAGTGATTATAATTGCTCTGTATCCAGTGCAGTGGTGCAGTGAAAGCGAGAAATGTCTCTTGTTTAAACAATTCACCCAGGTAGCGGCAGCCAGTGATATGATCCCAACGGGACTGGAAGGTAAAGAAAGACGGAAAGTATTTTTTTAGATAAGAGTAGTGGGGTACCGTATGATGAATGGACAACTGGGTCTGGTCAACCACATCATCCATCCATCAATCCGTAACACCAAGGTTTGGCATGCCGAGTCTAACCAGTTTGCAGTACCGAGGAGTTAAAATCGATCGATGGCCCGCCATGCTTCCATGAATGGATAAGGAAGAATCAGACGTTGCCAATTATGTCCTCCTCGATCGCGGGGAGCTACTGCGACTAGCGCGTGGGCGAGCCTTCCTTCCTTTGCTGTTCCTGCATTCGCTGCTGGTTTCAGATAGCAGGAGACCTTAGGCCATGGCCAATGCGTGTTCCCAGGGTCGTGGTTTCGGCCTTCACCTAGGCTCGGCTGCCACGCTGGAGACTCGGTGTTGCCTCTCAGGCGTTAGAGTGGCTCTGCAAGACACAGTTACCTCAGGTGAGAGGTATGGTCTAGCCAAGAAAGGAAGAGGAGTTTGACCACAACGGCTTGCTCAAGGAGACAATGAGCTGATGGTGAGATCAAGATGTCGTCGTCGCTAACAGACAAGTAGATGTTATAGTTATCATCGTTGTTGTCATCGTTGACCAGAAAGATTACGATATTGACCAAATCATCCTAGGAGATAACTAGGATAATTTAATCAGCTCGTGGCTAAATTTGAATGACCCCTTAATTGATGCCTGAAATGCTAGATTGGCACCTATCATTTAAGCCACTCCAATTCACGTTGCCATGAAGCTTATCGATCCGAGTCGCCCTTGATTAGTGTCTCCATAGAGTTTGTCGCCTCAAGCCTCCGTTGATGGAGAATCGATCATAAACAATGGTGGTTAGCTTCATCGGCACTACTGTGAAGCTCGTTAAAGAAGGAGGCTAAGATAATGACACGGTGGAGGCAAGAGCTTGTGACCAATGAAGATGGGTTAAGGGTCTGATAGAACTATTGGTGAAGATGAGACTAGGGTAACTATAGCAAATAGGCTAGAGGAGAATGGGAATTTTTTTAAGTAGAGAAAGTGCTTTTTAGTTGTGTATAATTTATTTCTTATTTTTGATGTGCTAGCTGCATAATTTTGAACAAAAATATAAATAAAATCAACTTAAAGGCTAAATCACAAATAAATATGCTCTATGTCCTTCTCAATGGCTTCAGCTTTTTCTCTGACACATCTCCCTGAAACCACCTCCTATTGTTCATGCCCTTAGGGCATTTATGGTGCGTGTCTGCAGGGTCATGCCCCAATTGCCGGTTAGACTCTGATGCCACTGGGGTGAACTTATGGGTGTCAGAGTGGCCTTTGGAAGCTACATGTAGCCCTGAAGAAAGGAGTGATATAATATAGAGAGAGAGGTGGAGAGAGAGCACGGCTCCTTAGAAAGTCCACATGCGGGCATGCGATGACCGATCAGGAATTGCAATTTCCTTTTGCATGTTTATGCTGCACCAGGATACTTCTGAAATTTCAGAATGGATTTTTTTTTTGAAATTTGAGAAATAATTTGACTAAATTCATAAATATATGGTTTTTTTTGAAATTTTCGGGCAAAATAGTTTCATGCTGAGTGTGGGGTCCAAATTTTCAGAAATTTCAAATTGAAATTGCAAATGCTACGACTAACTAGGTGACGTCGCTGCCGCTGCCAACAGTTCTAGCGAGTACTTGGGAGAGCTGCCTCTGCCGTGGAGAACTTGACTGCACCAGTGAGAATAACTTGGCCACGGCCAAATCGGAAGAGCACTTGGGAGAGTCGCCACTAACGAAGATGTCTTGGCCGTAGCCAAATGCTATGAGGCCGTGTTGGCTAGGATGTAACGTCTGTTTTTTTTAAAAAAAATATTTATCACAAATTTTTTCTTTCTCGTGAATATTTTCTTTCTTATTTAATATCTTCTCTATTACCCCTCACCTTCAAACCCCCTATTATTTTTCTTTGAATTAATCCACATACAGATGAATCTAACAAACCTAGAATTCACTCATTTTTCTCTTTCTCTTCCATCATTCAAGTGCAATGACCCATGTGTTGTTCATATTCTCTCTTCACTCACTAACCGACATCGGAAGCTTAACCTTTATCTAGCCAACCCCTACACTCCTCTATTCTATACATGCATGCATGCACATGTGGGGGTGGTTAGGACAAGCAAGGGCCAAAGCAAATGTTCAAACTTACCATCTTTTCTTTTTCTCTCATGCATTGAAGCATAGCAGACAACTAGAGACTAAGCAAATAAGTCAACGAACTTTTGCATCTCATCGTGACGATCATGGTTCCGTCTCATCGCGATGAAAATAAAAAGATATCAATAAAGACTTCACACGTGATTCGTGACACCACATGGAAGTTCGTCATCTCTCGATTTGTCACAAAATGCCTAAACCAGTACAAAACTCACTAACCAACCCTACCCTACTACCATTATCACTCCATTTCCCCTCACCTCTCCTTGTTGATCCGAGGAAGAAACCCTAGCCACCATTATTGCACCACCGAGCTCTCTCTGCTCTCCCTCTCTTCCTTCTCCTTCCTCTTGCACCACACTAGTGGCCCAATGAAGGCCACGATTTACACCACCGCAATTCTCGAAGCCTGTTCCCCACCTCCCTAAGCCCTACTGTCCACTACCCCTCTGTACAACACCACCCAATTATGCCTCACTGTCACCTCGATAGCTCATCTACCGCCAATACGCCACTTCTTTATCACCAACTCGTCATGAGCCTCTCCTCCTCCACTTCACCCCTTAGGGCTATCGTCGTCCTTTGTCATCCTAAAACATCTCCACCTCCTCCATCTCAATTGGGGCAATGTCAGGCCATCTTGGCCCCACGTGAGCACCGCTGTCACCCGACGCTTGATGCCTTCGACCCAAAGGCTTTCTCATCGCACCAAGCTCCTCCCTCCACAGTTGTAGCCCGCAGTCAGTCAATTTTCCACCATGTGCTTCATCTCAAAAGGAATGGCCATTGTGCCAAGTCGAGCTGCACCGTGCGCCACTCCTCTCTACTGTAGGTCCCCAGCCATATGACGGCCATCTTCCCTAGCCATCGCTACTCTGCTATCCCCCTCCGTCTTCGACCTTTCCTTATTCACCATTGCCGCCACCGTGCTCGGCCATATTGGCTACCACACAGGCCTGGCCTCCGCGGCCACCTGCCCACAGGGCATCTTGGACCTCAGGTACCCCCTCTAAGTTGCCGCCACTATAAGGACAACCTCTCAGGGGTGAGGCTGGCTTCCCACCTCATTCGTCGCTCCAACCACCCTTGGAGCACCACGACCACCCTCGCCTCATCGCACTAGAAGTGAAGAAGATGAGAGAATGACGAGAAAGAAAAAAAGAGAAAAAAGGAAAAGAAAATACGTTAGGACCCATGTAAGCCCTACTCTTCTGGCAGATCCCGCACCTGGTCTATATAGACTCTGTCACTAACTGCCTAGCCCCACATGTAAATCCATGGACCGTGAGTCGAATCCACTCAACCATCCAACCACCAGCTCGGTAGATCTACTTTACCATGAACCAGCCTCTAATGTGTCGATGACAGAGGACCTCATGAAGCGATATTCTTCGAAATATTTTTTTATAAAAGAAACTCTTTTCCCTTTCAATAGAAATTTATTTAAATTTATAAAATTGATATCACTTTGACTCCATTCAACTTCTGATTTTTTTAAAAAATTAAGACACTATTAATTATTAATAATAGTAATTTTCTTTTTAAAGTTTTATTTAGATCTCTTGTTTCACGCGTCATTCATCAACGAAAATTTCTTGAATGTGGAATCTGAATAGTTTTTTTTATATCAACCAAGAGCAATATAAGTCACTCCTTCGATCATGTCAATCTCATTTTATAAAATTGAATTATTTACACCGCTCATTATAGATCAATCTGTGTTCAGCCTAATTGCTGCATTATATCATTTTTCTTTAAAAATCAACTGCCCTGACCTTTTATGAGCTATGTTTTATTACCTGCAACTCGTACCACTAGTACGGAGACCTTCAGTATATTTGACATTGATAATTAATAATTTATTTTTTTATGAATAATATGATATTTGGACGGGATAAATTGAGCGTGTTGGGAAAAATGGGGGTTAAACTGTTTTTAAAATCTGGCATTTTATGTCAATGGTTTGCGAAACAAAAGTGGTTGCTTTTTTAAATAAATAACATGGTACAAAGTGGTTGCCTATGTGGCAAGTCCTTGTATTCACATATAAGGACCGATTTCTTATATAACTGCACTGAGTATAATACAGTATGATCCTATGGGTGGTATAGGACGCCCCTATCAAAGTAAATAGTGGGGGCCAGGATTGTTGGTTTGCTGGAAGTTATGAAATTTCCAAAGTAGCTGAGAGAAGTGATGCTCGCGAGATCCTAAATACAGGAAGTCTAGGACTTGCCTAGGATTTGTTTGGGACTCTTCTAGCTCTGGCTGGCAACTCATTATCCTAGATTTGCTATAGAACTGTCTTATAACAAGACTTCACTATCAACGGATAGCTAAAGGACCTTGTAGCATATGGGTAAATGGCACCTTCTGCAGATGTTTTTGGCCAAACTGTTCGAACAGCCGTGCCCATGGTTATAGGTAGATGTAAAGTGTTTTCTCTGATGGAGATTTGTTTGTAAATGGTTGTGAAGTAAAGTTGTGAGACAAAAACAGTTTCTAGAGTTAGCCTATATGGCTAACGGCTGACTTATGTGGTTAAGAATAGACTTGTGTAGTCTAAAAAGTTAGATGGCTTCATAATGAGAGGGTAATATGATAACCCTAGGTTTGAAAGAAAAACTACTAAGATCAATTTAAAGAATGTAAATTGATTTTTTTATGTTACGGTTTATAGGCTATCTAACAGTAGAAGGCTCTAAGAGTCGTGATTAATGAGGTGGGTTGTAGCTCTATGAATGTTGTTGCATAATGGTTTGAGTAGAGGTCCATGGTTTTATAAAAGTGAAAAGAAACTAAGAAATAGATAACAAGGTGAAAACTGTCGATAGACTGTAGGCTCTGGGAGTCTGCTAATAGTGAAGTCGTTACAAAGCAACTCACGGCTTATGTTAGTACCTGATTCTCTCATAAATAATAAACTGTAATAAATAAAGTGGATACATGGCTACTCTCACTTGAGATTGAGGCTATGATCTCAATCAAGGTAAATGCACACACAGAGGTTTTGAATACATAAAATAATAAATAAAGATGTAAAATAAAACTAGTTTTTCTTTGAAACTTGTGCATGCTCATATTTTCATGGCTTACTATGTACGTATGTACTTAGACTTATTTTTTCTTTAGAAATTTTAGGAAAGTGAAGATGAATGATAGGGTTTCCTCCTAGCCTCAAATTGTTGCTTATGGCTTGGGTGCTAAGCTACGCTGAGTTCTTAGGGTCATCTTAAAGATACAAACTAGTTAAAATATATATTCATTGTTGTTGTTGTTGTTGTTGTTTTTTGGGATGATGCACTTTTGTTACTGCGAGTATCAGCATCATGTCGTAAGATCAATATCGATCTCGTAGTTTCTGAGAGGTGATTCGTCCTTCTCTTACGACATCTTCTTAGTTATCACTATTAGTGATGTCAGGACGAAGCGCGACATAGGACATGAGAGGCAAGCAAAGGGGTGGAGACGTTGTGTCGACATGCTATAGTCAACATATCAAGATCTAGAGAACTAATGTTTGGTGATGGAGATTGAAGGCTTTGATTGCTCAAACTAGCTAAAGAATGTTGGATTTACCAAGGTAAGTTTTTCATATTATAATAATCCTACTCTCTTGATAATATGTGAAATTCACAATGGTCAAACTGCTCAATAGATGCTCGAATTCTTCTGCATGCTTTAAGAGTCTAAGGGTGCGTTGGAAAGAAGGGGTTGGAAATATTTTTCTGACACGTAAAATAAAACAATAGATAGTGTACGATTAATTAAATATTAGCTAAAAAATTTTAAAATATATATTAATATGATTTTAAAACAATATTTCTATATATTTTAAAAAAACAATGAGAAAACGCGTGCGCGTGAAATATAAAATAAGAGAATTTGTGGACGTGGCCTAACTAACACACCCTTAGTCTTATCCAGTGCTCGGTGAAGCCAGCCCCTTCACCTGAGGCCACATCCGGTTTATATACCCCTATCCCACTTATCCATGGGGATAGGTGTTGACAAAACTAGTGTACACAATCATTGTTTCTCTTGCATTGTTTATTGCACTTTCTGTTGATGCCTGACATTCTCTCACCGACCCGTCAGCGCCGGTTCTCACCTCGAGCTTGCTGAAGAAAGGACAACCCTTCCAATCTGACGAAACGAGGCAGGCAGAGAGAGAACTGGTCAGGGCAGGCACAATACGCCGAATTAACCACGTTAAATGCCCTCGAATGGACGTAAGAATGCTGATTTAATGTGGAATGATATGGCGCGCGAACACACGCCTCACCTGCCAGGTACGGGGCCTTCTCGGTCTACCGCGTGAGCGACCCCTGCCACTTGCCAACCTTTCCCCGAGCACGCCGCTGCGTGCGTGATGCCGAGGACGGCTCGCGGGCAGTCGACCATTCTCCCGAGATGCTCCCGCCGTGTGAGGCGCCGAGCAGTCACCCATGACCACCAGCCTCCAAACCCATGCGTCTGCCGCGTGTGCCTCAGGGCTTGGGGATGATCAGGTCGCCGCCCTGCTTACCTGCGCAGGGTAACAGCCAACCCCTCTCCCGTGAGCAATGGGTTGGGGCGACCGGCAGCAATGGGCTCTAGCAGAGTTGGAGAATGGGCAGATGAGTAGGGGAAAGTGCTTCCGGAATTATTTATAATTTCTTTCTTTCCACTATATAATTTTGGATAAAAGTATTTAAAATCAACTTAAGAACCGAAGCACAAATAAACGGGAGTAGAGTTGATATCGAATATATATGCCTATAGTTTAGGGCTTTAAGTTATATTAGGTATTAGGCTAAAGTTATAGTCGAACACTGTAATAGTCTCTCTTTGATAGATAGAAAACCTATGTAATTGTATGACAGCTTAGCATAGATATGGGTACGACTAATCGATGTCTAGCCGATTGACGATTGGGATATCCGAACACACTGTAATATGCAAAATCAAGGGAGAGCGCTTGTAATCGATGCGATGTGGATTAGACTACAGCTAAATTTTATTAACAAATATCGTATCTTGATATTGTCATTAAGTTTGAATCTTCTATCGAGTGTTTTCATTTTTGGCTATCGTTGTTGATTCTAGGGTCAATTTTTTAACAAGTGGTATTAGAGCTAGACAATTGAGGGAGATCCATAGATAAAGACGCGATAGAGGTGCCCCACATCATGCCACTCGCAATTAATGTTCGGGAAAGTAAATGTGCACAAGGTGGAGTATATGGTGATCAATGACTTGGTCTATGGATTTAGACACTTCGTGTGGGCTGCTCAAACCATTCGATGAGCTCTTTTAACGGAGAGATGGTCAGACGTGACGCTTACGGTTGATTGAACATGAAGGCAATTAGCGTTCTCGATCGATGGATTCGAATACTCTAGACAGGGTGGCCCAGGCCTTTTGATGAGCCATGATTTGATAGGGAGACGGCTAGACATAACACTTAGATCATTTGGTAGTTGTGAAGCCAACATGACGATATGTCAGCTTGGGCTCGACTAGATTGATGGGCGGTCAATCGAATGTCAAAGCGATGGATTCAAAGTATGTTTTAGGAGGTGTTGATGAGGTGTTTGTGTGATTAGAAATGCTTTAAAAACAGTGTTTTGGCGGCAAATGGTTTAACTAGGCAGCGGTTGGACTAGCAAAGCGTGGAGAAGCTCGATTTGGCCAGTTCCCTCTAGTACAGATCAAGCAAAATCACATGAGTTATAGATTAATTGTTCTAGTTGGTAGAGTCAGTGGTTGAGCTTGACGGTGGTGCTAGGTTTCGCTAGAGTACATAGAGGCCTATATGATCAGGACTGCAGCAGTGTACACATCTCTGCATCAAAGCCTAGCTAGTAGTGGAGGTCGTAGGCGGCATATGATTTTGCTTGGGAGCCTATATGAGCAAGGATGGTTGTATTAGGGGATCCTGAATATGCTAGTGTTATAGTGCACATTCTTAAAGGTGGTGGGCCTAGCTCATCGGGAGGCTCAGCATGAGCTATGAAAATAAAACCAACTTAAGTCCAGGTACATGAAGGTTCACGCAAGTAACAGATTCTGATTGGCATGACATATTCAATAAGGTATAGTTTGTTATAGTTTGTGTTAAATATGTGTATATAGTCGGTTACAGTTTAGGTTTCAAATTGTATTAGGTTTTAGGGTGGAGTTAGAGCCAGACTATATCATAGACTCTCTTAAATAGAGTGAGACCTAATATAACCGAATGACAGCTTAATATAAGTGTAGATATGATTGGATGATATCTAGCCGGTCGATGATTGGAGTACCGGATACTAGAACGGAAAGAAACAACCATAATAATTGCGATTAGGTTACAACTATACTCATTAATAACTATCATGTGATGTCATTAAATTTAAATATTCTATAATTAGCATTGTCGATTCTACTACCGGTTTTCTTACAGTGGCTTTGGTGGCGGCTTCAGATGCTTTTGATTATACATGCAGCCAGGAGGATGAAGCCATTGATTGAAGCCACGATGCTAGAAATGCTCTTAGGATCAGATGCTGCAACCATACATAAGCTTTATATGTATGTGTGTGTGTGTGTCGTACACATGCACCTGTCAGAATAGGTGTTGTCAACTTCAGACGGGCTATCCTGGGCCAGATCCATCTGCTTTCCTGCCGGGTGATGAGTTACTCCATTCTTCTTTGATGAGATTCGTGTTGTGGACGTATTGCAGAATGGCATTATTCCTGCAAATCATCGTCACGTCGTCGTCGTGCGGTGTGTGGCATGCCTCGCCTCTGGTGTCACAGCAAGAGAAACGCGGGACCTTTCGGCAGGCGCCCACCGCGCGGTGACCACGGAGCGCCGCAGCCGGTCCAAAATCCCCCGCGGCCGGCCCGTCGATTCGGCCGACGCGGGCGCGCGCGGTCGGTGGTCTCCGCGACTCCGCCACCCGCTAGCTCTCGCGTAGCCCAGATTCTCCCGTGGCGGCCCCGTTCACCGCGCGTGGGTAGGCCGTCTCCTCCCCGCGGGCAGAACGCGCGGCCCATCTTGCGATCGGTGTTCTCCCCCTCCGCCTACTCTCCCGCGTGCCGTCTGCTGCTACCCCGCTTGCGCTTGACCACTGCAACGGAACGCATGGAGGCGCAGTCTCTGCATTTTTTCGCTAGGCGTAGGAGTCGCAAATGGCATAGAGATTCTTCAAGCCTCTGCACCAGCTGAAGCTAACTAGCCACTAGCCAGTTCGTCCGTGGATCCTTAAAAAACACCGTAAAATCTTGAAAGAAGAAACAGCGACATGCATTCCTGCTGCAAGCTTTTCTGATAGGATGCTTCTCGCAAGCAGCGAAGCGGGTTGGGTTGTTGCTCAGTAGTGGACTAGCGGCAGCTGCGCACGAGGGTTCTTGATCTTCGCTTGATAGAATACTACTAGGAGCTAGAGCCTAGCTATGCCATTTGACTTGCAACGATAGGGTGCTAGTGCCTACTGTCTGCAAAGTGCAGCGACTATGCCGGGAGCCTGGGAGCACGGAGGATAGCAGAATCTCTAGGGTTTGTTTCTAAAACGATGCTACCGATATATCGAATCATCCTTCAGTTCTTTCTTCCCCCACCTAGAAGCAATTGAAAAGGTTATCGGCTCTGCATCTAATGATATCCTTTAAACGCCCAATGTGAATTTTAAGTTGCACGCCCGGCTAGGCTGGCACACGATTTACTGCCACCAGATATTTCTTCACAGGCTGACCAAAGGAAAGGGTAAGGGGCATGTTTGGTTGCTGCCCTGGTTGCTCAGACAGGTCGATCTGGTCGCAGGCAACCGAAATCGGATGTCTGAGATCGACGCTTGAGTCAGGCGTGATTCTTGGGGCAGTAACCAAACACGCCCTAAATCAAATTGGCATTAAGTGCGTGCTGGTTTGTTATTGATTAACTTGCTTGGATTAAATGATTAATCAGTTGGCCATGAACTAATAATTGCGACGCTTTTGTCCCTCTTGCTCAAATTGCGAGCTACTAACATTTGTAAGATACTTAGGAAATAGAGAGAGAGGAATCTGGCATTAGCAAACCACCCCTGTTGCCAAATTGATAACTCAATCTTCCTGTGCCAAAAGGGGCAGCAGTGTACATTCAGCGAGCGCCGAAAGAGGTAACTCGCTGGCGGCCTGGCGCCTTCCTTTGCGGCAGCAAGCGGCAAAAACACACAAAAAATGGCATGAACTTTGATCAAATTTAATCAAGATGGATTTTGATTAAGTACACGAAAAAGATTGGTCTGGTTTAGAAGATGGTACAACAATAGTACAGTACGTATGAACGTAGACGTAGTAAGACGGTGAATTAGGAAGCCTGCCCCTCCAGTACTGATTAAGATCACTCTCTAAGCTACAAACGTTCAATAGGGTGCTCACTGCCCAGCAAGGCAGCAAAAGGCAATGCGGCGACGACGGCCATCTCCCTCGCGCCAGCACGCGCTTGGTTACATCAGCAGGCTGCGGATCATCGCCGCCTGCGCGCTGCTCATGTCGGACGTTGCCAGCAGCTCCGACAGCCTCTCACTCAGGTCGTCAACCTCCTGGAGCAAGCTCCTAATGTAGTTGCAAGTCTCCTGCAGAACTCTTGATGATGGCATCTGGATTGGAAAAGAGGGGAAGATCTCTCTGTCAGCTCTTGAGATTTGATACCTACAATTGTTGAAGGAAAAGGAATGCAGAGAACGCAATGCTGGGATTGTCCGACATAGTCGATTAGTTCATATGATCTTCAACTTCTGCTTAGGAATTTGTAATAGGGAGCATTCAACTTGCGCTGCTATTTTTTTTGTCAAGTCAGTAGGTGTAACAACCAATCATGTTCTAGGCCATCTTAATGTGGTCAAAGCTAAAGTGGAAGGTGAATGCTAATTATAGCTAGAATAAACTTGCGCTGTTATTTAGACTCAGAATTTTTGGAGCAACCATTTAGCGCATAGAATTACTCTATCATTGCTTCGGAGTTGAGCTTCAGGGAGGAGATCCTGCAACTTGGATACGAGATCACTGATTTGCTCGTCAGTGATCCTCGATGAGCCTGGCTGCCTCGACCGTGACCTCCGGCTTGACATATCGGCCAATGTAGGTGTCAGAAATCTCAGCCAACGTAGGAGATAGGATGGCTGTGCTTGCAAGAGAGAGAGATGGTGAGGGTTTATGGTTGGCGTAAGACAGTCTAAGAAACAGATGTGACTTTGGAGGCTATGAAGAAGAGAAGGAAGACAGCCGCACGGGAGAAACAAATGGGCAGCTACTGGAGTGTTAAATAGGCTAGCTGCAAGTAGAGGAACCTGAGAGCAGGCAAGAGGGAGTGAGCTTTTCGTTCAGTGTATCACCCAGCTCAAGGTCCTGACCAATAGGGACAATACTACAATATGGCCCCAGTGGCAGTGACAGGCCAGAAATATGAATGGGAAAGAGGAAATTTAGAGATGGAAGAGAGAGAAAGACCATACCAAGGGGTGTAGTGTATGTCCTGCTACTCATGTATTGCCCCTGCAAGTGGAAGAAGATCTGAACAACAGAAGATAAAATGCTGGTGAGAAGGAGACTTGGAGGCATGCATTGTCAGAAAGAACGACACAAGCCATGTTACTTGGACTACAAAAAAAATGTGGATTAATTATTTTTGCCCCGCATTTGGTATTTAATATATGCTTACATGAAAAAAGAACAATGAGGCTACATTTATTGATGGATGGTTTTGTATCCATGTCTAGAATTCAGTACACACCCATGCATGAAGCATACATCTCTTGTCTTCCTAAACAGTAGTAGAACTCATGCCCCAGAGAAAAAGCAACGCTGGGTGAAGCAGTCAATGGCATTTGCTTCCTAGACAATGTATACATTCTAATCGGTGTATTTTGCTTATAGTTTAGTTCATGGTTATATAACTAAGATACAAATGGTTCTAAAAACCTATGACAACAAACAAGGGAAAATAGCATCACAGAACTTTGTCCTATAAAAACGTGCTCCTGTGTCATACAGAATTACAGTTTTAGGAGATAACCAGTACTATGCTTACCAATGAAACCATCAGTTGATGTCCTAACATAAGTAGCCAGATCAAATAATTTTAAAGTGCTGATTACCTCATGGTGTATATCAGATTCAGCAGCATCACGATGCTGGCTGGTCTCTTCTCCAATCATCTGGAATCCATAGCCCATGTTTTGCAGCACCTGCTAATCAATAAAGGAATGGGTCACACTTTAGTTGTTATTACTCCTTTTAAACTATCAGGGAGCATGAGGACCAATATCAGGGCAGATGCATCAGATCCCTGCACTGCTTCGACTTTCGGGTATTTGATTGGAGTTAAACAAGGGAACTGTCTGATTGTATGTAAATTCTTACATGTGGAGTGAAAATTATTTAGCAAGTCAGTTACATGTTAAGCAATGGAAACAGAGAATAATTATCAATATTTTATGGCAATGGTATCCATGTATTGAGGCTTTAAAACATAACCTGTAATGGCTTTTGGGAAGTTGCGATTTGCCACAAATTAGCATATCATAATCATGTAATCTCAGCTTCCATGCAACTCTAACAAATGTAAGATGTCTGAATATTTGTGGGCCTTAATTACCAGAAACACTTCAATTCGTCAGCCACAACATTTAGTTCTGTACGCAATGAAGGCTAGATGCAGGGGACTATATGGCACCAGATATGTTTACAAACTGAGTAGTATAAGTATTATGTATAGATCTTGAAGCCAATAAATCATTCCAGGAAGCAGTTGCTACTTCCATGCTCTTTCTTCATTTAGCAACAACTGTGCATAGGAGATGTTATTATAATATCAACATGACAATAAAACTTTCAATGGAAACATGTGCATGCGTGTGTGTTTGCATTTGACACCAAGATCCCTAATGCTCCTAAAGAAAATTCCAGCTGCAAGATCTCTCCACTTTTTTTTCATTACAGTGACTCATTCAAAGTGCAGCACGGCAAAACACCATATCATAGTAATGCAGATGTAGTTCCCAAGCAGCTCAACGCTAAAATCAAAATGATCTGTAGAATGCACACATTGCACTAGCTCGTAAGCAGGTATTCATTTCAATGAAAACATGTTCATTAGCAAACTGCTAAAGAAATGACATTCAAATGATGATTATGCAGCAATATTTAAGAAGTTGAAGGATATCTAGGATACCGGTGGGAAAATTGACGATAATGAAGAGTTTGCATTTTGTATTATACTATTATAAGATAATTTAGAGATGACGAGCCAATGACATAAGATGAGCACAAGAGTTAACCAACAGAAATATTAATCTTGTGAACATCTGATTAGCCAGCCAATCACAGCATATACATGTGCTAAAAATTCTCTTTTGTCTCTCAAATATTTTTTTCACAAGATCCACTGCCATTGATAAAATAATCATGAACTGTTAGGTATTGCCTGTTTATAAAATGGCCCCATGGACCTTTTCACAAAGTTAATTACTCTCATAGCATAAAGTTAATTACCCTAAACCCTAGTTATGTTCCAAGCATAATTACTCTCATAGCTCTTACATGGAATACCAACTGCAGGGTTAAAAACTCTGCAAATGACTATATAACTCTTAATTAAGTACGATGTAAACAGTATTAAATATCAAATCGCCAATCAAAATCAGCTAGTGAGCGATGATCTAAGCGTATCTGGACTGCAGCATGTCTCGTGGGTCACATGTAGCTCAATCCAATTAGTAGAAAACACCCTGTACAGGTTGTCACGTGGAGGCAAATTATTTATGCTGAGCACCTTCACCACCACCCAAGGTCACACCGTTACACACACAAGTGAGATCAGTCTCTTGTTTAAATCCACACTTGATCAAGGAAGAGAATCAAGAGTACCTCCTATCTACTAAACAATAGGTCTAGTAGGCCTGCCTACTATACAGATGCTAGGAATCACATGCATTATCTTAACATATTGCTCAACACTAACAGGGCAGTCACATGCTTTACCTATTTTAATTTGGAACCCTGTTCGTGTGTAAGTGAAAAGCTTTATGTGAATAATGTGTTTTAAGTTTGTTTACAACCAGATCAAATAGGGCAATGATAGAACCTCATGGCTTGATACTGAAAAGGTACCCAGGACTGATCCACTTCAGGAATATTTAGGACATACCAATACTGTGATAAAAACTGGCTGTTTTTAACAGCAACATTCGTGTGGTTTGCTAATCAGTTATCAATATTTTGGCCATTGCGATTCAGACAGCATGGTAGAATGAATCATGTGAAAATACTTAGCATCTATCTCAGTCTCAGCTGATTTATACCATCATAACAACATGTTGCTCTTTCAGAAAAAAAAAAAGGAATTAAGTGAGCTACAGAATAGAATGCCATCTATCATCACAGTACACCTAGGAACGGAACTAGGGCTGTAGACAAGGAAAAACAAAAAGAAAAATTTACCAAGGTTGATATTGTAATGCAAGAAGCTTCCACTCTCCATATAACTACGAGAGGTCTTAATCGGAGCTGGAATTGACAGGTATTACTCTGACACAAGAGGAATCGTCCAATCTGGAGATACTGAAGGTCAGTTGTCTTCAGTTCAACACACTTGAGAAATATACAACCACTTTTGGGAAATCCAAGACTACTTGCTGATGAATATTAAAGCTAAAGTTCTGACAACGTTCTTGGTACCAATAGCCCAAGGAATACAATAAACCTATTTCAATTAACAAGGAAAAGAATCCAGATCTTGCTGCAGAACCCCAACATGGTCATCATTGAAAGCTAGATTATCCTAGGGTGGACGGTTGGTAAACAGTTGTTAAAATAAATTATTTGAGACAAAGCTATTAGTGACCATCTATTATTTTAGGAGGAAGCCATTCAGGACCAAGCATCAATGATGAGGAAAAAAAGGGTAACAAGTGCTTAGAAAGGCACCAAGGTGACTGCTCGTAAAATTCTGTACTCCACAGTAAATAATCATGCCTTAATGTTTGTGGTTGTGGGACAAGAAAACAAATACATACGTTTCCAGCAAAGCTGAATAGGAGTTGAATGTGCTGAGGAGATAACTTCTGGAAGTGAGTTCAAGGAAAGGGAGTGGGGATTAAGAAGGGAGAGCATGGAGGTATACTTGTTCACACTTAAAGCTTCAGACAGCATTTCATGCGTGCTGAGTGCATATCACTTCTGAACTTTGTTGTGTATCTGTTTCATCCAAACACATTGCTTCATCTAGGAAGCGGCAACCCCTAAGTTAGGCAAAGTTGAATCAGCATCGACTAATGAAGTGAATAACTATTTTCATGATAATAAAAGTTACAAGTTACATGACCACATAAAGTGCTATTAACTTCTGTAACGTACTTGCATTAAAACTACCCTGGGAAAAGTTTCTCCAACAATATGGGCATAAACTCAGCTTTTCAACAAATATATGATGAGACACACAAAAGGCCCAACACTTTGTTGCTGCATTAAAATTTTAACAAAGTTGTCATAGAAATTTAAGGTTTTGCACAGGCTTCCGTGCTAGGGAAGGGAAAACAAAAATATTAAAAGCTAGGTACTCAAATAGCCTCATTTTGTTAAGTTGATTCTTATATTACTAGGTAAATATAAATGTACTATTTCATAATTTTTTATCTCGATATGCAATTACTGATTGGGAATTGTAACCATGTAATGGAAACTCAAAATACTGGCAACTCACAAGAATTTTAACAAGAAAATGCTTCTACCATCTCCTGTATCCTCTAACAAAAGTGCAAGTGAAACTAACATGCAAACATTTAAATTCAAGTTTTTAATTATAATTTCTGGTATTGGTCGCTAGGCTATTTTTGTTTGATCAAATGATCGATCAGAAAAATGCTGTCTGTATACCTTCAATATATCCAGTCTACTAAACCATTAGAAACCTTCATTGAGATATTACAGGAAAACTAAGCAGAACAAGCCTATTTTATTTCATTTGTACAAAGGCTGGATAAGATATACTGGACCTTTTTCATCAAGCTGGCTAAGTATTTAGTTTACTGATGCATTCTGAGTTATAGACACTTAGACAGGGATAAGAGCAAAGATGCTGCCAACAGGGTCATAACTCATAAGAATAGTACTCCCTCCATTTCAAAATATAAGGCATATTTTATTTTGTTAGGACATGATTTTAATCAAAGATTAATCTATTAATATATCATTACACAAAATTATAATCATAAGAAAGTACTTTCGAATATGAATCTAATAACATCAATTTTGTCTCATAAAAATCATATTATAATAGAGTAATTGTTGATCAAACCCTTATCCTAACAAAACAAAATATGATCTATATTATAAAACGGTGAGAGTACTGTGTAAAGGGATTATGTAGGCAAGACATTGGTCATCAGTAAAAGGGGAAAAACAATCAGGGAATACAGTTGCAACCTATGAGTAGATAGTAGACTAATGGATGCTAACATCCAAACAAAATCAACTTTACACGGAACCTGGTAAAATCCTGTGACACATTCCAAACATAAATCAGAGAAGCTTCATTCCCAATGATTCGGTAACTAGTGAATGAAGCTTACATTGTTTATGGGAAAGATGTTTCCTGAATCCAAGACTTCTATGTTCAAGAGCATTTGCTGAAGGATGACAAAGGAGTATCTATTCATTTTCAGGTCACTTACAAGTTTGACATCCAATAAAATTGTTGCAGATTCAATATCAATAGATATTTCTCAACTTAGGTCTACCGAAAGCTTCTTGATTAGCATAGAGCTAAGTTGATAGCGCAGCATCTAGAGCATCACAAAGAAATCCTTCCAAGATTAAGACACGTGGCATTTGTCTATGCATAAAGATCAAAAGGTTCAAATGGGCCTCAAAGCTGAACTTTACATCATTTAAAAGAGTCACAAGAAACTCTAGATTTTGAAGTGTACAAATATAGTTAGGACTTGGGAAAAATATTTAAGTTCCATACTTCCATTTGAATAGAAAAGCATACCAGTGTGACCAGTCCCCGTAATAGTTTAACAGATGCTATATTTCCAGTTATATGATGATTTGTTGCAGTATGAGGAGGACAGGGATAACAAGTACTGTGGGATATCGGATACTTGGAACAACCAGCTAGAGACACAAAATTGTTAGTAATGAAAAAGGAAGTTATTACGATTTTGAAGCTTTCCTGTATTTTTCACTTCCTACCCTATTGTTATGTCCGATGTCCGGATAAACGAGTTAGTAAAAGCATAGGACACATCCTTCTATAACTTATAAATAGGTTTCTAGAACAAATGTACACTTTACCTGATGGATCATGTATGGACTTATAAGGATTACCACCCTTATTGTAGACTTAGGATCAAATAATGCACCCTTCCCAGAAACGAGTCGAACAATTAAGATGCAGACCAGAACCACAATTGGCATATGATTGATCCTGATTATACTTCTATTCGCATGCTAACACTTGGAAAGGCACACCATTCAATACACATTGATTTAGACCAACGGCATTTCACAAATCAGCAAGTCCTTCGCATCATCCCCACCGAACTTGAAACCTCGCCTCTCCAACCATCCGAACCAGGAGCGCAATCACCTAGGCCTAACTCTATGTAATGCACGAGCAAACGCAAGTACGCAGCTGCAAAACATATGCACTGACAGCCGCAGGCAACAGCCCGGGCTCCGCTCAAGCATCAACTAACAAGGCAGCTCCTAAACCACCAGTTAAGACCGACGAAACAGGCCACAGCATTACCAAAATCCTGGAGGAGAAAGTACGGCGGTCACAATACTTACAGCGGGAAAACCCTAGCGGGAGGCCGAATCGCGAAACCGAAGCGGAAGCGAACGCGCCACCAGGGAACCCGCATCGGGGACGACACCGGCGCGGCCGGCGCGGTGGCCGGAAAAGACCAGAAATCCAACAAAATTTCGCGGAGGATTTCGCGAAGAGAGAGCCGAAGCCGAGGGAGGCGGAAGCCACGGAACTGAAGCGACCGACTCCCGCCCTCTCCGCCGAGGCGGCCACCGCTACTCCTCTCGGGCTGTGTGTACTGGGCCGGTGACTAGCGGTGGGTGGGTTGGTGTTGGGCCGGAAACATGGCTGTGGTTTGCACAGATGAGCCTCCGATTGGAGTGGACCGTGGCGCGGTGGAGTGTCCGCGTGCGAGACGAGAGAAGGTGACGACGACCAGAGGTTGCGTCCCGGCTTGTTCGCGCCGGCGGAATTTGAGAATTTATATATATTTAAAAAGATTTTTTTGTTTGAAAAATTATAAATCTATACACAACGTCCCTGTCAGCATTTTTTAAAAAAACGTTAGATAAAAAAATCCAACATGACAAATGTCTATTAGCCTTGATTAACAGTAAGTCGTTAGAAAATCTATAGAACTTCCTTTTTACGACCTTTTTACGACAAGTGATTGCCTGTGTGTGTAAAAGAGAACAAAGGCAGGCGACTCTCTTTGCCATCCTGCTATAGCATTTTTTTCTCCCTACGAGGGCTATTATAAAATTGTTTTTCCTACTCGTAGGAAGGAAGAAGACCTGACAAATTTACAGGTGTATTCTTGCAACTCTAAAGTATTTTTCTAACCATACAAATACCTAATAGAAAAAATATATTTTAAATAAAACTATTTTTATTTAAATATTTAATTGTAAAAAAATTAGGTAGTGCGTAAAAAATATAATTAAGATATTTAAATTATGCAACAAACCAATATTAATCTAAAAAATCATTACACCAATTATTAGAGTGTCGGACAATTAATAAGTTTATACTAATAGTGATAAAAATATTATATGGTTACTAAGAGATTTACACATTACGGACAAACTGCTCACCGCCAAAAAATCCCGCGACCGGGGAGGGACGGTGGCTCGGTCACGCGAAGGCCTGAGAGGTCTGCTTATCTCCAATGCAGTTCCTTAAGCATCGAGGTTCGCGGACGTGCCAGTCAATTTGACCCTGCAATTGACAAGGAAGTGAGACAAACGGGTCCGATATAGGCGCTCGCTATCGGTTGGCTGCCGATAGGATCGGGATACTCTTCGATCGGCTGGGGAGCCGATGTGAACAGGTGTTGACGAGGGGTCGACCGCCGAGCCGATGGAGGAACCAGGGTGTGCTCAGAGTATGGCGAAATGCACGGGATCCCTCTGGACAGCCGAACAGTGATTCATCGGCTGGGAAAACCGATGAATGCGTATGCGGCCTAGACAAGAAATTGCATAAAAAGACACGGGCTGCAAAGTCGATGCCGCTCCGGATATGACAGCACGAGACCCGTCGCCCGCTGTGGCAGTGCCATCAACACCAAATCTCGAAGATCGTAACTAATCGAGACAGTACGAGGCCGGAGCCAGCGGCGATGATACGGAGGACGCCGGATCGGCTATGCCATAGCAAGGATAAGAGCGAACCTATCGGCTAGCTGAGCCGATGAGGGGACACCTCTCTGAAGTCGGGTGTGTATCGGCTGGGGGACTGATACGTTTGGCGTTACGCGTTGAGAGACGTCTCTAAAGGCTAATGCGTATCGGCCGAGGGGCCGATGCACTGGGCGTGAAGCTCAGAGCATAGATAACTCATCGGCTAACACTCCGATGATACGCCGTGCAGAAGACTATAGGCTTGAAGCTCGATCTACCGTCGGTAGCCCCATAGGTCGGACCTAACCGATGCATCACGAAACTGACGATGGCAGAGAGAGCTTATCAGGCCGATAAGTCTAGCACGGACATGATGCGATACATCCGATCGGCCTAAGAGGTCGAACCTAACCGATGCAGCCTCAGACAGAGCAGAACATATCGGGATGGTGGCGGGACTTACCCCTTCGTCGGAGATCAGGCTTAACCGATGTTGCCCCGCGTCGAGAGCCAGAACCCACCGGTAAAACCTAGATGAACTAGGGTGGCAATGCGCCGAATTTGTATATGATTAAGAGATATCTTACATGTTTCCAAGGGGTCTATATTTATACCCTGGATTTACAGATAGATTCCGATGCGTCTACGACCATCGGACATTATTTCCTAATAAGAACAAAGGAAAACATTCCTAAAGAAGTTAACTAACCAGCTAAACCTTCCTAATTAAGTAAGGTTACAATTTACAAAAACAAACATCTTCTCGTGGAGTCCACGGCTCTTTCGTAAACCCGGTTTCATCTAAATAATCTTTCAGTTTATAACCGAGTCTTTCTTTGCTACAACCTGATCGGCTTCTCCACTGTAGCTATCGGACCTTCTTTTAGTCAAGCCGATCATTTTCCTTCCTTCCCTCGGGCTTCTCAAACCTGATCCCGATTGGACAATTCCCTGTCTTCAAGCCGATCTAATCTTCTACTAATCTGATCAGCTTTTTTACATTTTTTTATCGGCTTTATCTCAGTATCTTCATCGGCGATGACTGCATTAAACTCTTCATCGGATCTCTCAGCCAATCGGCTTTAGCAATATCGGATCTCTCAGCCGATCGGCTTCAGCAACATAAGATCATCCAGATTTTGACGTTAACATAAACATAAACAAAAAATAAATAATATAATGAGTAATATGTTATGAACAAAATTGTAAATATCATCATCTCTCTTTCACTTATAGTTATTCATTGATAGAGTAACCAAATATTCACTTGTAATCCAGTTTAGTCTCTTTTTATTCTATACGATAATGTATAATGATTTTTTATGTCTATATATTGTTTTAATTCATACCTTTTTTACGGTTCAGTGAGAAAAATTATATATATAGTTATTATAATAAAGGTGATAATAAAATTAAAGTAAATTAGAGATAGATATAACGAGCTTACAACAAAATCGTCATCACGATTGTTTGGACAAACAAAGCACACTTAAAAAAATATTGTGACTTCACCACCTTGCAACAAAGTAAGGTCAATTATTGATCTCATCATCCGGTAACGATCACCGTAAGGACAATTAGTACTTTCTCGCCAAAGAAATAGTACAAGAGAGGTTGCAGTCGGTCTAACCATTTAGCTCATTGACGTCATTCATACTCCTCATTCTTTTTTATATAATGTTTGTTTAATTATGTGGAGAAAGATCAATGACCCTCAAATAACCAACAGTTGGGATTAAATACTAGATTTTCTCTATTAACCCATTGAATAAAATTACACATACTTTACTAGATATGGTAAAGAAAACATTAGTTAAGAGAAAAATTGTGATAAAGAACAATTTTAAAATTAGGGCATATGAAGAATAATTTAAAAACAAGGGAATACAATTCATCCCTCAGAATAGTTTGGTCATTAAAATAATCTTCTTCCACGAGAGTTAGGATTTATGATAAGCTGTCGTTGATCACTACATATAAAGAACCAACAGTCACACCAAAATAAAATTAGCTAAGCCAAATGATATATTCTCCAATCCAAATCCTTAGCAAAAACATATTTAATAGCCATTATTCTTTAATACTATAGGATAGGAGATAGAGCAAACAAGTGATATGAGATTTACAAGAGATCACCAAACGGAAATAACAAACTATAAATTTAGAAATGAAACTATTCACGAATCTATAACAATACTTTATGCATTAATTTGTTTCATCACTAATAATAAAAATTATAAAGGATATAAATATTTTACCTCTATACAAAAACAAGACAGTAGATCTTCGCCGCTTTCCTTCATCATCCCTCAACTTTTTTTCTCTTTTGTTTTTTTATTTGTTTATTAAATAGAATTTTTGGTGAATAGGAGGGTCTTATATATAGAAAAAAACAATAACATAGGACAGCAAGAGATACAACTGCAAACTTACATACCATTTTTCTTCTTACGGATGAACCTCGCAATTTGCAGACGCTCCTTTGGCAAAAAAAAATGCGACGATAAGAGGTCGTCTATAAAAACAGACATTCTATCGTGAGAAAAAATAGAGTCAATCGATCATATCGGATTTTCTGTATTTTAATTAAAAAATAAATAATAAATTCCGGAATTTGACGGGTTCAATGCTGCGGGGGAGAGGGGGCGCACCCGCCACCCCTGACCGGCCTCGATCCGGCCCATCCAGCTCCAGCATGTACAACGAAAGCAACAACGGAACGGACGAACGAAGGCCGACGGAACTCGAGTTTATGCCGATTCATAACTCGTGCCAGTCTCGTCGCGTCGTACTCGTACAGCCGTCGCCGTCAAGCAAGAAAAGATTAAGCGCTACTGGTACCTAGCTTAGCTAGCTACCTGCAACCACCACGCTTACAATAGTGGCCGGTCTGAGACTTAGACGCCAACAAAACGAAGCGATTATTAGGCTAAGTTTGGTAGAGCTCGAGCCCCTCCATTTATCTCGAGTGGAGAGCTAGGGCCTAACTAAATTATCCAGCCATCAAAAACTGGAATAGATCGCACCACAGAGCTCTGAAAAATTGTATAGGCGATGTGGAGCAGCGTTGGGTTCGCTTCACTGTACCAACTCTGACTGTTTTGGTAAAATTATCTGTAAATGCCACCGCTCTATCCCTATCCTCCTCTCATATCGCATCAGCCTGTATCCTCAGACCCCTGTCTCATGAGCTCGATTGAGCGTGGGAAAACGGTTGACGATGACAACATTCCAAGAGAAAAATAGATGGGAAAGCATAGACATCCTCTTCCTGTGTTGCCCTCTCCCATCACTTCTCATCCTAGCAAACAAGGTGGCACATAAATAATAAGGAAGACGACGTTAAACAAGCAAGGTGGCGCACGATACCTAAGGGTAAGCACGGTGGCGCAAGACAACTGACGACTACACACGAAGACCCTAAGTGATGGCCTGGTATTCCTTCTCAAAACCTAAAATATTCGTGCATATTTTCTTTAAATTTTATTAATTTAGGTAGAAATGATTGAATAGGTTGGTTGATTGGTTACTATTATATAATAAATAAATAATTGTTAGATCTTGAGCATTTTCTTTCGCTGGGCAAGTACAATGCCCACCTTCCAGATATGTTCCATAATTTTAGTGTGCATTTGAGAATCATTGAGCAATTTATGTTTAAGCAAAAGTATCATCGAGAACCTTTATCATCTGAATGTATTGTCTGATTAGTGATGTAGCATATCTTTAGAAAAAAATATTTAGTTCTATCTTCTTTCTCTTTTCTATTTCAAGATTTTTGAAGCTAGTTAAGCTAACAAAACACTTTAAAATTATTTATAGTTTCTATAAAAAAACTAGCTCCTATTAAAATTGGATTTGAGAGTTGAATCTCCCTCAACGCGACGAGTCATGGCGATCCCCAGGCTAACGGCAAAGCGGTAGCAGCAGCAGGGGCGGTGTACGCCTTTTATTGTCAGTCAGACCATGCGCTTGTGTTCTCGTTTTCTCTGCGGTTTCAGGACGTGCGTGCGATGCAATGCATGGACCACAATTCGGCTGCTACAGCACTGCTGCTATGCTAGCACATCAAGATTCAGGAACCAACACAACCTTCCCATTAACTCTGCCACCCATTTCTTACCTGTAATTCTTATTACTGCAGTACTACCTGCAGTTCCTCCAGACTGCTAGAGTAGCTAGTAGCTGCAGCCTGAATGTTTCAGGTATGGCCGTATTTTCGATCAACTGAGTGTACTACTGCTCGCTGCTCCTAGTACGACTGTACGACTATACTAATCGGCAGTTGAATTGTAGTAGTAGCCTTGTACGGCACGTATTTGTATGGGGTGGAGCATTGTGAAGACGATTCTACGTTTTGACGTTCTGTACATACATTCATGCATACCGGGTCACTGTAGTACGTACGGTGCTGCGGTGCGGCTGGGCCTGAGATATGAGTGCGTGGTTGGTTGGGTGCGACGTCTCCATCGGAGGTGACCGTACGATTGTCCAGCTCGCTCGGTCGATCGATCCATCCATCCATCCATCCATCGCCTGTGTGAGCCGAGCCCCGTGCAAAGCCGCAGCAGCCAAACCAACCCACGCCACATTCCCACCCAGTGACCCAGAACGCCACCGCCGCTGATCGTCTCGCGCGCGGGCCGCGTCGCCGGTTGTTGGACGGACCGGCTCTTTGACGGGTGGACCCCGCGCCGCCCATACGCGCAGGCGGGCTCGGCAGATCAGAGGTAGCAGCAGCTGCTGCGCGCGCGCGCATCGGTCGGTCGGCCGGTCAGCCGTTCACCGCGCCGCGAGCCGCGGCGACGGCGGCGGCAGATTGGACTGGATTGGACAGGCGCGCACCGGCGCAGATCACGCTCGCGCGGAACGGCGGAAGCGGCCAGCACGGCGCGGCATGCACGCGACCGAAATCGCCAGCTGCTGCTCGGCTGATCCATCCCGTAGCATTACCCTGCATCCATTTTTTGGACCTGTCACGAACCGGAAACCCTGACATCAATAACGGCCGGACTGAAAGGCCAATATATTTTTTAGTATCATTTTTTTGGGTCGATTGGTGCGAGTACTGCTGCTCCCTCCGCCTAAAAAGATCTTATCTTGACAACTGTTTATCCCATAAAGACTTTACATTTTAGCATAATTAGTGTTTTTAGTTCGTTAAATTATGTGCATTGGATCGCGCAAAAGTGTGAAATAAATACATTACAGATTAATACAATATGAGGCAATATTTTGGAGTTGTGTTTTAGTTTTGTATTAGTACGTAGAACATGGTTTAAAAAAAAACTTTTCTGACGAAGGTTGTAGTATTTAACATTGTGTGTATATGCTTCTGACACTACTGTGTAAAATGGTTAGTACTCATGTGCAGAAGAATGGCCAGTTAGGGTACGGATTCTTTTGGATTTTTCCTCGACCTTTTATACATAGATATGGTATTTTAAAAAATATATATATAATAAGTTTCTCATCTTATATTTTTTAAATTATATTTTAAACGTTTATATTATTACATGGTTATTATAATTTTTTATCATTCATCTTTTAATACTTTTAAATTCAATTCATTATTCTAAGGGTCTCGGAGGCTTCAACTTGAAAGGAGGGGTGGTAAGGTGTCAGCAAAGCCTCTCATACTTTCACCGTTCACCAATTCCGCACGGATCGATCAACAAAAAGCAAGCAACCAAGCAATCAGCAGTAGCCTTCCCTTGAAGTGACATTTAATTTGCAACGAGACAGAGCTGGTGGAGGAGCAGCCCATCAGCATGCCGTTTTGTCTCAGCGTGTACGCGGAAACGAATCATTGGACCCCTGCATGCATGGTAGTACTGGCAGCATACACAGCATGCAAATCGTTTCTCTCTCAGCTAGCGTGATTACACGGATGACGGTGGATGGATCGAGTGTGTGTCCGTGTGGGCCTTAAACATGCTTGTGTAGAAAGAAATATCACATCGCAACAGCGCGACGAGCGAGCGAGCATGAGGGAGGTTAGCCATGTGAGCACAAATTGCTTTAAGGCAGAGTGGGGATCAGTGGGCACTGCCGCACCAGCGCATCACGCATGTGGAGGCCCCCGGCTACGCCGAATATCGCTGGTGTGTGGAAAAAAAATGGTCGGATAATGAAAAGGCTTTAATCGCCCAGGCTCGACGTGCCACCGATTTCTGCTTCACGCGTCGTTATACACTTTTCTTTCTAGTACTAAATAGAGGAGAAAATTCTATGGCACCAGGTGCTATAAAAACATACGTAGCACCCATTCTTAGATTAAAACACGTAGTGAAAACGAATCTCAAAGCTGCATCGCCCTTCTACTCCTTCCCACATGTATCAACTCTAATCAAGATCTACGCCCCTCCGTTCAAAAAAGAAAAAAAAGGTCCCTGGTTCATCTTGATCAGATATCTACGATTCTTCGCTGCATCGCCCTAGAACGAAACCAACACGCAAATCTTTCTGATCCTTCATGACGTTCACCAACAAAATACAACCTAGTATATGGTAAGTTGACTAGACCTGATGTCCTAGCCCGGCCCGCCTTCAATCTCACGGCCTTGATTTGTCGTTAATCTCTTCAGAAGCCCTTGATCCGCCATTACCGTACTACCGCTCTTGTTGTTGGCAGAAGTTACTACACTTTAGGTCTCGTCGTGCTGCCCAGCTGCTGTTTAGATTGGGGTGTCGATGTGAGGTGCTTGATCTACAATATTCTATTGATCTACTCTAACCTGGACGGACGGCTGGACGGCCATGGCCGATCGACCATGCTAGCATAGGCGTCAGCGCCGTAATCATATACTCGGTCTAAAGAAGGAGTAGATGATGCTTTGAGATTTGTACTCAACACGTGTCTTCATCTGAGAAGTGTGCTGTAGATGTTTTGTAGCACCTGATGCCATAGATTTTTTTTCTCTCTAAATAGAGTAGAGTATAGAAGAGTTTGTTTGGAACGCGGAAATTTCAAAGAGGATGGCAATGATTCTTACGGAGGCTTATAAAAGACTCTCACATGCATGTTACAAGATTTATTGTTAAAGAATATATGTTGATTGTGCTTGCTCAAGCGGGTAGATAGCTAGCTGTGTAAAAAAGGAACAAGTTGGAATCGTGTGCGGCACAAGCTGAGACGACCGGGGTCAAATAAAACTCTAATCAGAGAGTTGACACGGTTCATATACTGTTGCCATGTTCTTATTCTGTTTAAGCCGCAGTTTTAATTTTTCTTCACATTGACACGAGAGAATCCTTTTCTCTTTTTTTTTCATCTCTCTTTTTCTCCGGTTGGTTGATTGATGCAATATTGCTGTTCTTTTTCTTTTATCCCTAGTAATTCCTTCTTTTTTTTCCTTCCTGATTCCACCTCGAGATAGGACTTAAGCCATGATGTGCTAGCACGACATAGCCTATCGTGCTTAAGGCCAAAATGGATCATGCTAGGCCAGCACGACCTACTCATTGTGTCGTGTTGTGATAGCCCACTTTTATCTGAGATGTAGCCCAAGCACAGCCTAATACCCTGATGGATCAGTTCGTGCTAGGCTGGCAAGCACGACCTATGACATAGAAAGTAGCCCACAGAGCTATGCATCTTTGCCTTGTGTTGCGTACCTAGATTGTTGAATGACTACACATTGACACCGTCACGCACCCACATGGTGCACCTCCCCACACAGCCGCATCTTTGGTCCTCCGCTGACCTCTGGCCAAGGTTGAGCCATCGAGGGATTGAGGGTAGGTTGAGGTATGGTATGATGGGTGATAGGCGTGTCACGTGCAACTGTGGTGGCGCACCGTCGCCCAGAGCCAAGTGCCCTAGTGTCTCTAGCCTCTAGGTGACTAGGTCACAGCCGCACAACACATGTATTGAGCCATTGTGCCATGGCCTATCAGTCCATCGTTGTATCAATAGGCTATTCACATACCGAGCCAACCTAAGCATAGGCCGTTAGTCCAACCATGTGTGTTACCCATCGTGCTAATTTTCTATATTCTTGGTCATATACGAGTTGTGCTAGGTCATGTTTTTATCATACTGGGTCAACATGCCTAGCCCAACAAAAGCACGGCCTAATTCTCACCTCTAATACCACCAAGGCAGCGAGAAATTTAGGCTTTATAATTATTTTCGATTTGTTGGTTAAATTGTCGTCATCCTCTAATTTCTTTAATTTAAGTACTGTTGGGAGGAGAGAGAATTTTTTGGACTAGTCAAAGGAGACAGAGAAAAGGAAAAGAAGAAAAAATAACATAAAAGTGTTGTTGCACTTGGTGTCATAGATGTGAGGGCACTTCTTTTTAGGACAAATCCCTTGATCCCACTCACTAACAAGAATAATCAACACAAAAACCCAGTGGACAGTACTAACAGAAATCATAGCCCTAGTGACCAAGAACAAAGGGATCGAGTATTAGTAGTAGTAGCAGGACTCCTACTTGACATCAGAACTAAAACTGATCACGACTTGATGCTAGTAGCACAAATGCAATCGTTGAGATTCCAACATATGTCACTTGTCCAGATAAATGTATACCAACACATTTTCATCAAGTACTGGATCACTTACAAACCCAAAAAGGTTCCAAGTCTGGTACAGCTGCAAATTTTGCCGCTAAAATAAATTTTACTCAAAACTCCTGAGTCGTCCTGATCACTCAGGATCCTTAGGATCGTGGTACGATATCAAATCTTCAGAAAAATGATTAAGTAGCTAATTGAGCTTAGCTATTTATTGTCTTTTATAAGCTTTTTAAATTTTGTTTCATATAAAATTTTTAATATTTTTAAAATTTGTAATAATTAATGCTTAATTAATTATATAAATAATAGGTGCGACTCACTGACAAATTTCAACCACATTTGGCCCAAAGACCATAACAAGTTTGGGATAAACGTAGTACGTAGTTGTTGATACGGAGCTGATCGAGTCGCCAATTTGCAACATGGCGATGCAAAGCAGTTTGAAAAAGGTTGAAGCTTTCTCCATCAGATGGTTGATCCGCATCAAGTACAGAGGTAGCGGCGGCGGCAGCAGCAGCAGGAGGTTGGCGCGGCGCAGTTGTCTCGGCCGCCGAGCGGCGAGTACTCCTACACCGGGCCTGGCGTCGTGGCGATACCTGACGCGGCCTGAGCTCTCCGTCCGTCCTGCCTGCCTCTGCCTGCGCTTTTTGTAGGAAACTCTGCAGCTAGAGTAGTAGCTCACGTTCTCTCCAGCGCATGAGTGCAGCCAGTGGGGAGTGAACAGGGTAAAAAAATTCACCTGGCAGCTGGAGCGCCGATACCGGTGGTAGTAATCTATACTCTAGTACTCGTTGCGGCGGCAGATGCTTGTGCGGAGATGTCGGTTTCAGAGCCGGTTAATTAGTGGCTTAAACCTGTATTTTTCGTTCAGGCTTGGGGCCCAACCATTAGCCAAGTTTTGTGGTTGGTTGCGTCTGATAAGAGTATTTTCTGTTATTCTTGACAGCCGCAACATGTCACATCATCAGTTGGGACGATAATGATGACGACGGAGAGAGAGAGAGAGAGAGAGGAGGGACTGAAATATGATTGTCAGCTTGGCAAAGAAAATGACACCGTAGCTCGAGTTATCGGTTAGCATCTCGTATATGACTAGACCAATACTGTATAAACCAGCAGTTTATGGCGCTGTTTAATAAGTGTAGGATATTAACATTCGACTGCATTATGTCTTAACAACGGCTGGTGACAGATGAAGGAAAAAATTCTCTAGGAAATGTGCTCCTCTTTTCCATGGATTTTCTGTCTTAGCTCGAGATTTTTTCTTAAAAGTTCATCAATTTTCTAACTTTTGTTTGATATGGAAATTTGTACTACCCTTTTATAAGAGTACAGGTGATAACACATACCTAAATCATATCATACTGTACACGTTTACGTGTACTTACTTTACACACACAATACTATAAATTAAAACTTCGTGTCGCTCGAATGTTCCAACCAATAGTCTTTTGACTTGTTCTCTAAAAATGTGTACTTGACAGATTATTGTTTTCTCTTTTGATTGGTAAAGATGGCACTAAGTCCTTTATGTAAAGGAGCAGCATTGATGGATTGATCATGGTTAAGTATATCAATGGTGAAAGATTAATGCAAGATAGAAAAGTCATGTCGTTTTAGCACACGTACAAGAGATAGATAATAGTGGATAATAGTGGTACGTAACAAGAGATACATGTGATGGTTAGGTTCAGTCATAGTGATTGTTCGCAAGATTTATATATATCTTAAAACATTGGTGCCATAAAAAAGCGGACAACTTTTTTATTACATAACCTATAATAGGTGATTATTTTTTCCCAGCCATTTATTCACATAAATCCCAATATATTCTTAGGCAGGACTCACTATACTAAATTAGTGTTAATCGAATTTGACACAGTAGTATGGTACATTTCATATGAAATTCGTTCAAAGGACATAAACATAGGTTAAAAACCATTTTTTTCATATAAGAAATTCAGTCTGCCAATCAGCAAGGTAGCAGAGGAAAAGAAAGGGAGGGAAGCGACGGATGGAGACGCGAAAGACATACACGGTGTGTCTGCACAGCCAGCGGAGGCTGCACAGACTCCACCTAAGCTTCAAGTGAGCTGGCCGGTGGCCGCTTCTCCCCTTTTCTATATTTGAGGCCTGTCCGGTTTCCAATTTCAACGAACCAAAACAGACAGAGAGAGAAAGAAAAAATGGAGGAATAAAAAGGGAAAGAAATTAAGTGAGGAGAGAATCCCAATTCCCCCAGTACACGAGAGAGAGGGGGAGAGCAGGGCACACTACAAGAGAGAGGAGAGAGAGGGAGAGAGGTGAGGAGAGGGGCAGCAGCAGAGGCTGCAGAGGCAGAAGCATTAGAAGCGGCAGTAGTAACTAAGTGGCAGCAGTAGATAGAGCCATCTATCTGTACAAGTATAAATCCTTCCTCGCTCATCGATAGGAGGGGCGAGGAAGAGAGAGAGAGGAGGAGGAGGGAGGGGGGGTGCAGATTGGGTGTGGGAGTGGGGATTTTCTTGGGTGCGGGGCTATGGGGACGAGCTGATTGGGTTCAAAGGCGCGATCTTTGAGTGGGGATTTGGGGTTCGTGATCCCCCCATGGGATCTATTTAGGTGCGTCCCTGCGTTATCTGTCGTTTCTTTTTCTTCTTCTTCATCCTGTTCCGTCGACTTAGATTCGTGTTGTTTGTGATTTTGCGGGGTGAGAGATTTGGTTTTGGGGAACGGATTTAGGGAGATCGATTGAGGTATCGGTGGAAGATTCGATTTTTATGCCTCGTTTTTGTTCACTCCCTTCTCAGATCTCACTCATCTCAGCTGTTCTTCCGGTTCTTGATCCCTTTGTTCCGGTCGATTTCATCCCCTCTTACTTTTTTTTCCTCTATAAATTCGATTCCTGCAGATCACGGCAAGGAGATTGGAGAGCAAGCCCGGTTTTTTCCTTTTGGATCAATCTCACTAGTGCAGGAGGAAACCAAGGAGCAAGAGGAATAAATTGGGAGCGAGGGAGAAGGCATGATGCTGGAAGGCAACTCCTGCCTCATCTCGCGCTCCCTGCCGAGCTCCTGCGAGCCAGAGTCCGAGTGGGCTTACCTCGCCCACGAAGTCCTCAACGGCAAGCGCCCGGCGCCGGAAGATATGGAAGCCAAGGATATGGACGAGGTTGACTGCGGTGGCGGGAAGCGCAGCAAGCCGCCATCGCCGCAGCCGCAGCCGCACACACCGGACATCTCTGAGGGCCACGGCTCCAGTCGCCATGCCCCCTCCGGCGGCGGAGAGGACCATGGCAACGGGAGCAGCCTCATTGGTGCGATTGGCCGTGACCTGACCATCAATTGCCTCCTCCGGCTGTCCCGGTCGGATTATGGCTCAGTGGCCTCCCTGAACAAGGACTTCCGGTCCCTGGTGCGCAACGGGGAGATCTACCGCCTGCGGCACCAGAATGGGGTGGCAGAGCACTGGGTCTATTTCTCCTGCAACGTCCTAGAGTGGGACGCGTATGACCCATACCGCGGGCGCTGGATCCAAGTGCCCAAGATGCCTCCAGATGAATGCTTCATGTGTTCTGACAAGGAGTCACTCGCTGTGGGCACTGAACTCCTTGTGTTTGCAATGGCACACATCGTGTTCAGGTATAGCATCCTAACCAATTCGTGGACACGGGCTGATCCGATGATCTCACCACGGTGCTTGTTTGGGTCAACAAGTGTTGGGGCAAAGGCATATGTTGCTGGGGGCACTGATTCTTCTGGCAGGATATTGAGCTCTGCAGAAATGTATGACTCAGAGACACATTCTTGGACACCCCTTCCCAGCATGAATAGGGCAAGGAAGATGTGCTCTGGGGTGTTCATGGATGGCAAGTTTTACGTGGTTGGTGGTGTTGCCAGCGACAACAAGGTGTTGACATGTGGGGAGGAATATGACCTGAAAAGGCGATCTTGGAGGGTGATCGAAAACATGTCCGAGGGTCTGAATGGAGTGACTGGTGCTCCTCCACTTATTGCTGTTGTTAACAATGAGCTCTACGCTGCTGATTATAGTGAGAAAGATGTGAAGAAGTATGACAAGCAGAACAATAAGTGGATCACTCTTGGTAAGTTGCCTGAACGGTCTGTGTCAATGAATGGATGGGGCCTTGCTTTCCGAGCATGTGGTGACTGGTTGATTGTCATTGGCGGCCCAAGGACTTCTATTGGTGGTACGATTGAGCTTAATTCATGGACCCCAGATGAGCAGCCACCTGTGTGGAATTTGATCGCCAAGCGGCCATCTGGGAACTTCGTGTATAATTGTGCTGTGATGGGCTGTTGAATCCACTGAATAAAGATTCAATATGGTGGATATTTATGAAGGATGGTATGTGCAAAGGCAGCCTGTTCAATTGCTTCAGTCCTGATGCTTCATAGCGATTTCTGCCTTCTGTCCAGTTTCAGATTCAACTGGACATCTGCTGAGTGGCAGCAGTCATGTAACCCCCTGAGTTCTTCTAATACTTCTGTTTTCCTCGCTAATCCATTTCAACATTTGCATTTGGATCAACTGCTCGTGATTTGAAAGATACAAGACTATGCAAAACAGTGTTATTTTAATAATCTAGGAACAGCTTTCAGAAGGCTTTTCACTATTGATGAACAACCTGTTAAGCAATACTTGATTCATATGTGGCTGCAACAAAGATATTCATCAATTATGAACACCATGCCCTATGTTTTCTGGTATAATTTTCTTTTATCAATTTTACTTGCTTCATGATATGCCGGCCTTTCATGAAGTTTGTTACCAGTGATGACAATATGTTTGACATCCCCGTTGTGAATTTCATTTGTATACTCTAACATGCCCGTGCCGAGTGCTGACCTTGCTTGGCATTGTTCTCGTTTAGTTGGTTCTCATAAATTTGTTGTATCATAGAATGATCCACAGAAACTCTGATGGACTTTTGTCATCGGTTCCTTTTAGTAAATCACTAATTAAATATCAGTCTCTGTTGCTATGCTGGGTGATTACTAAGATTTCATTACAAATTAACTATAGTAAAAGGACAGTAGTGTACAATTATCCCTTATTTATCATAATCTTTTTTAAGGCTTGGGGTCTCTTCTGCGTGACTGCATGCTGGAGTTAAAAGACCATGCAAACTTATTTTGCATGAGTAACTCCTGGCAATTGTGGAACATGCGTCTAACATCACATCAACAATACTAAATTCTGTGATAATTAACTAATCGGTAAAACTTCTTTTTATAAAGCTTCTTTCATTACTTGTCTTGTGACTTGCATAAATATCTGCTAGAACATGTGGTGATCTTCCCATTTGGAGTAATAGCAATGTAGAGTGAAGAATGGTCAAATATCCCGGGATTTGTGCTAGTTCACTAGAAAGCATCCTAGTCACTGATATTAATATATTTCTGTTTTCGTGCTGTTTGGAAGTAAAGACCATTCTTTTAGCCGCCTAAATATTACGTAAAGGGTTAAATGTTACTCAATAGAAACTCTGGTCACATATCTTGTGGGCAACTGTCGGGGATGAACGTGGAGCAGGAATGGACAAACTTGTCTTAAGTTGTAGTTCATGTATATTGGGTGGAAGTACTAGACTCGTGCTTTTATTCAAGAGCACCTTTCTCGTGTTATGTTCAAATTTGCATGGCATCCTTCATTCTGTCATTTACATGAACAATTGTGATCATTTTACTTGGCATATTCTGTGCAAAACCATATACCTGGTTGGCGTTTTTTAACTAGGGATTTGTTTATTTAATTTGCTGTCCTACCGCCATCCTTATCGGTTACATGAAACATAGAAATATGATTGCGGGAACTGGGGAGTTATTTTCAAATTACTAGTGGCATGTTTGCATCGATCCTGTTCATGCTATCCTACTTGTTTTGATTCTGCAAGAGCAGTTAGCAAGCGTATGTGATCTCCTACAAGAAAGCAAGCTAATTTTCAGTGGAGTTACAGTTTAAGAAGAAAAGTTTGCAGATATTTTGAATTGTTCTTTCCTGACCAGAACAAGATGGTTTCCTTGCAAGGCAGAGAACTGCACGCTGAAACCTGTGCTGGCTGTTTCTCAATCTTGACCGGTGTGCTTTACATCTCTGTAGGTTAGCAGGTCAACAAAGCATTTGTTCAGTCTGGTGGAACCAGATGATTGTTCCCTTACAAGTGAGCCAACTTGATAGAACTCTGCCATAATTTCTAGCCGGAAATTGCGGACTTTGCTTCTAGATGAAAGATTCTTACTCGGCTTTCACGTGCTTATTTTTCAAACTGTTTTACATGCACGTTTTTTTAAACTGTTAAGTGATGTGTTTTTTTTTAAAAAAAAGTTTTGTAGATTTTTAACTTTATAGTAATTAATTTTATCGTTTATGCCATTAACTAACTATTGTAAAAATTAGATAAATTTTCACCTTTCATTACTTTCAAACACAACATTATTCCTGGAGCAGAACAAGATGGAAATGACTCTACGTAGGATCTGGAAATGCACGAGGTTGCACGCGTACCCTGAAATTTTGTTCTGGTGTGTTGCGTGAAGCTTTGTTTTGTTGACCTCTCGAGCAGAGCCGTTGCTCCTATCCATTCCACGAGGTGCCCATTCTGGGCGTCCTGCGACCCCTCGTGTGGCGCTTTACAGAGCCGTTACGTAGCAACGCCTCTTTTTCTTCGACCCGCATCGCCGATATTCCACGGAGTGGAGTGCGTTGCGTTCGGAACAGGATCGCAATAATTTGAGAGCAGTCGCTGTTGTACTAGCCTTGGTATCGAGTTCTGTCGTGAGGTTACTGCAACTTATGAGTGCATGCTTCACTTGCCCACAAAAGCCGTCCTTTTTTTGTTCCATTTTACAGTTGTTATGTTTGCTTGGGCATGCTGTTCTTTTCCGTTTTGCAGTCTCAGTCTGATCGTCTCAACCACTGTTCTTCAGTTTCTTGCGCCATTTTCTTCTGATATTTTGTTTCAGAGTTGTAAATATGCCGTCTCTTGGAGTGCTTTCGTGCTTTTGACCTGTTGTTCCATGTCCCTCAGATGTGATTAGGCAGAACAATTCGAATTTGTGAGTGCGCCATTGCCATTCTTGTCACAAGTTTTGACAAGCAAGAAATACATCTAAAGCTAATTTGCTTTTGTTCTTCCAGAACCTTGTCCTGACAGAATAATCTGAGCCGTTTTATACTGTATCAATAGCAGCTGGAGATGAGATGAGAGAACATTTTAGTGGAGAATATGTCTCAGCATATGAGCTATACCCATCTTCTTTATTCTCAAACCTTCGTTATTGCCCAGTTCTACACTTTTTTCATCCTTCTCTTGGAAATTAGTACTCATACTATTCTCAGTCTGCGTTGGACCATGAGAATTTTCTGTACTATTTCATAAGCTGAACACGTTAGTCTTTAATTTTGTGTGTTCCACATAGCCAATGTTATAGGAATGGACGTGGGTCAGGCAGTAATTAATCCATGACCATTAGTTTACCTAAATGAATTAAGTTTACTAAATTTTATTTTTAAGGTAGTTGAATTAGAGTTAGTCTCAGATTCCAAGGACCGACCTGCGTCCATCCCTGCTACCTTAGATATTCACGACTATTCCACCGAAAAACCACCGATAGTTGCCGCTGAAAAGCCCCCTTCTTGTGGCATTTTCCCTCCCCTTTTTGGCGTGGACGGGAGCGCAGCCGTAACGCGAGTCCGGAGACGCCAGAAATCATTGCTCTCCCGGTGCGGTGATGCGCCCCCTCGACTTGCAGGAAGACTGTTCCGTTTCTCTGCCGTCCTCTCGCTTTTTTTTCTCCCGGACTCCGGCCAAACCCCACACCATTTGTCCCGCCGGTCGTCGTCGTCGTCGCCGCCACCGTCGCGGTTGGCTCAGCCGAGCTCGCCGCTGTTCCCTCGGCGACGAACGGACGGTGGCCTCGTGGGTTCAGACGGTCTTGACCGTCCAAGTCCACGTCTGCGGCTGGTGGTACGCTGCAAGATACACGTACATACGTACGAGTGCGCGCCGACTTGGAATTTGCCTCGTTTTTTCCTTTTTTTTTTCAAGTGAGACCTTTTTTTAGAGCATTTTTCAAGTGAGACCTATATGGATTTAGAGTGACCTGGGCTGCCGATGGAGGCGGCGTTGCGTGCAAGCTCTGGTTTAGGCCTGGTTGAAGAAGATTAGCTATAGCTATGGGCTTCTGAATCTTGTAATGAGGCCAGATTGATTAATGACATGGGCTCCGGGTAATACTAGCAGTTGTAGGAGCAGTACTACTCAAATGCAACCGCTGGAGACACTTTTTCACTACATTTTGAGGAGAGCTCCCAAACTGTTGTTTCAAAAGAAAGAAGAAGCAAAACTCTCAAAACTGTAAAAACAAAAGAACCACGGGGCTCCTTTGAAACACGTGGTTGAGAAAATAGAAAAATAGAAAAAAAACATAAGATTTTAGCAGGAATACATGTATAAAACATAAAATTACAAAATACGATAAAAATACGACCGTTTGATTGAATAATAGGAATTTAAGTAGAGATAGAGACCAAAGAACACTATTCATGAGATTGGAACTCACATTAAATTTCCTCCAAAAATTACATGAGATAAGTCATTCTACAAAATTCAATGTGATATTTCAAACAGCCATATAGGGAAAAAATTCTAAAATTCTATAAAATTCCTATATTTTTTATCAAATCAAAAGCCCCCTCAAATAATATTGCAGCTCACATTGGGTTCTTCAGCGACATGTTATACAGTAGTAGTAGTACTACTAGCCACGAGAGACAGGATGCAATCCTGTAAGACCGTAAGGCTCCCACAGTGCCGAACTGAAACCGCTGACTGCCTGTCTCGTAAAAAGGCCAGCACTTTCACCTGCGGTAAAATATATTCTCGCGCCCCGGAGGACGCCGGCAATAACAACCGCGAGGCGTGCGCGCGTGCGTGCCGTCCCTTACCTGCCTCTGCCAGCGTGCTGTCTGCACGGGTCGCCCAGGAACCCTAGCACTGCGTCTCGCGTGACAAAGGGTATTCAGAGAAGCACCTGGTCCTCCTGGACTTGGAGTAGCCCCGGCCCTGCCTGGGGTTCGTGCTGCCTGCAGCCATAGCCAGCGGCTTGTCCGGCTCGGCATTCACCGGTGCAGTGCAGTGGCCGGTATGGCCACCGATCGGGAGGCTTCCCATCCTTGCCGTGCCGACATTTTTCAGGTAGACAAGACTTCACATTGCGTAATCGAAACCTTCTCTCCAATCTCCCCCAATACATATGCACCGGCCTAGCACTCGCTAACACGTAGGAGTAACTAAGTAATCAAACAAAGCAAGATTATATAACTCGAAATCGGTGTATATACATGGAGGATATATACGACGATTTCTCAGGTCCTAGCTAGCATGTGATCGACCGATCACTGCTGTCGCCACAGTGGCTGAGATCACCTCGACGATTCGCGCAGTACGCAGTGTGCGCCAGTGCTCACGCCCCGGTGCTGGTCGGCCGGGAGCCCGTCGCGTACAATCATCAGCAAGCATTCAGCGGCAGCATCATGGTGCAATCATTGATCAATCGATGAGCTCTCAGCACGCTCCCCGAAGAATCACAACGCCAAATCACCCTAGAAATCGCCCCCTCCTTTTTGGCGCTTGTCTCTGCCAATGTCGCTGCATCCACAGGACGCTGCATGTGGCGATGTCAGCTCGTACGGGTGCTGGTCACATGCACGGACTGATGAGATGTTGGCTCTCGATCGATCGCCAACTAAGCAGCATCCTAGTAGCAGTAGTAGTAGTATTATGAATTCTTCAGCCACTGGAGTAACCAATGTGCTTGGCACACCAAAAGAAAAACTTGACTGCCTGCAGGCTGCAGTAACACTCGCGTACAGTACCAGACTTTAAACACTGCCTCCAGGCTCCAGCTGATGTCCCCATTTCGTTCCTGAAGATAGACAAAGTCTGAAACTCTGAAGCCGGCGACGGCGACGCAGCTGGTTGGTTTGGGCCCGACTGCACAGCGATTAAACCACCTCCAAGTTTAGCCCGCGCGTGCCTACGGTCCTACACAACTCGCTGCTTCCACGGACAAAAGAAGGAGCTAACCTAGCTAGCGGTGACTCATTGAGTTCAGGTTCAGTTACACTTGTGAAAACAAAATGGGAGCAAGAACCGCGCATTGCTTCCAATTTCCAGATCAACATGTCGAAACTAAAAGTTGGTTTCATTGTCCTCGTTTGCAAAACGTCTACTTTTTTTCAGACAAAATCATGCATGTCATGAACAAATTTTCTCTAGACACAGAGGGCTTCCTTTAGTTTTGATGCATCCCGGTAGCTAGATTCTCTTCAGATCTGACGATGGCGTGTTAAGGCCCGAAAATAAAGGAAATTGACACGAATCTTCTTCAACCTCCGAGCAAGGAGGTCCACGGATGTCATCTTCCTAGCTAGTTGTAAAGATCACGTAGAAGCTAGCTACTAGGAAAGATCAGGCACCGGGAAAGATCAGGCACCACCACTGCTGCACACCGCCTTAAAATTGGTCGTTTGATCCCGCAAGATCACACGACATCAAAGAATGGTCGATCTCCAGACCCAGCCAGCCAGCCCCCACAGAGGAGGCAGCTCGGCAGCTCAGCTGCTGCCATGCATGATGTGTCGTCCAAGCTTTTTCCTCCTAGCTTGTAGATGCGGTGATCTTGTAGTGGCGGTAGTACTGTACTACTTACTCTTAATTACCACTGCCACTTTCTTGATCCTGGACCTGCCTGCCTGGTGGTCTGGTCCTTACAAATGGTTGTCCAAAGTCAACAATGTTTAGTCATTTGTTGTACCAAAAGGTGTTTCATATCGTCGGTGCTGTATGAAAACGTCCATCAATTTGTTGGAACCACCAGTTGAGAAGATTTCATGTTTCATAGCCTTTGTAGTTTGAGTACTGCCCGTATCTATGGACTAGGAGTATATGAACTCTGTCTTACAAGAGCAAACGTTATTAATTTCCACCAGGCTACTACCGAGCGATTTCCTCTTTCTTTGGATTCTTCCTTCCACCCTCTACCCTAGCCCTTACCCTTATTGGTGTCATTGTCCTTGCCCCCCCTCCCCCTCGGTGCTAGTGGCTTCTACCATCAGATCCACCATCACCTCCCACCGCCTCTCCATTAGCAACACCAACCTACTACTCTCCTTCTCTCCTTCTCTCACCGCCTCTCCATTAGCAACACCAACCTACTACTCTCCTTCTCTCCTTCTCTCTTGTGGTTAAGGTAGCATCACTATTGCCACCTATACCATCTTTTTAGGTCACAGGACACCTACAACTTTCTCACTCTTGTACCCCGTCTCTTCTCACCCAACCTTACAACCTAATCACTCGCTAAGTTTATTGGAGACGAAGATGAATCACGAATCTAAAAGCAAATTGTGAAGTAGGAAACCATGCGATTTTGCCCTAAAAATGTGACGAGAGTGTCTTATCATGGTACCCTTCCATTATGCTTAGGATATTTTTTTCTTAATGATTCTGCTGTGTATCTTTGAGACACGGTAACGAGATTTACCCTGCGTGCTGGTCCATGATGTCTGTCCTAAGGCCATGTGGGTGAACCCGGAGACAAGCCCATGGGCCAGGCCAGGGCATCTCGGGCCCACTTCCAGAAGGTCGGCCCGAACTGAAGGCTCGGTGGGCCCATCTCCCCTCCCCCACTACTAATACACATTCCCTCCACCCATCTCTCTCCAAACAATCACTCCCTGCTTCTACTGAAGGCTACCTTAGCTAGTGCTCTGACTCTCACTGTCTCACACAGACAACGCACACTCAGTTGAGCCAGTTCACTCCCCGAGGTTTAAAGCTTCGAGTTCTTCGAGTCTCTTTCACATTTCGTTTCCTCTCGCTCCGTCTCGCCGTGCTGTCTCCCTGTCCGTCGCCAAGCCTGATCACCACCTTGCTGACGGTGTCGGAGTCACACACGGTAACCGGAGATCGAGGAGAAGACAGGTGGTGCTATTGCCGGAGGGGAGAGGAGCATGTCGAGCCGTCGTGGTGGTGGGAGGATCACCGACGAGGAGATCAACGAGCTCATCTCCAAGCTGCAGGCCCTCCTCCCGGAGTCCTCCCGCAGCCGCGGCACGAGCCGGGTACGTATTACGTACGCTCGCGTTCGCGTGCGAGTGCACGCATCAACTGATATATCCTGCAATATTGGTCCTGCCAGTGTGAGTAGCTAGCTAGTGCTGCACCAACTGTCACTCACTGGCAGTGGCAGGTCAGCTTCATGGTCCAGCTAAGGTAGCAGCAGCCTAGGTACACTTGCATGCTTCGTCAATGCAGTAGGAGTAGCAGCTAGCAGCAGAGTCTGACGAGATACTAGGATTCAGTGCTTGATTGGATTCTGATCTTGACAAGCATGGATGATGCTGTGATGCAGTCGTCGGCGTCGAAGCTGCTCAAGGAGACGTGCAGCTACATCAAGAGCCTTCACCGGGAGGTCGACGACCTCTCCGACCGGCTGTCGGCGCTCATGTCGACGATGGACAACAACAGCCCACAGGCCGAGATCATCCGGAGCCTCCTCCGGTGATCCTACATAGCTCTACGTGTATGTGTAGCTGCAGCGACGACGATTGATCGAAGAGCTAGCTAGCGATGGAGGAGGGAGACGACAAGATTTTTTTCTCTCTTTGTTTCTTTCTTCTATCTCCTGAAAAAGGTGTTTGTTTCTGAGGTAATTAATCATGGAAGGCCCTTCATTGTTTAGGAATGTGTACCAGGGGCTAATAGAGATCGATATATGTGTGTGTGTGTGTGTGTGGATTTCTATTAGCTGCTATATGTCACTAGTAGAGTTAGTAGCTAGATTAGCTACTTAATTAGCTTGTAGACGTACTACTACTGTACTTAAGCTGCTTTGATAAGCTTCAGATGCATCTAGAGATGTTGTTTAATTACTTGTTCTGTGGATTGCTTGCATTGCCTTTTGCCTTTCCAAAGGACAATCTTAACGAGTACGCACAATCGCTGTGGATAAACACCACTTTATTTGATCTATAATTAATTTGATGATATTTCCTCTGTTTTTAGTTTCTCCCACAGTAATATTGTTTAAACCAACAAACTACTACTAATGCCGAAGCAATCTGCAATTTAAAAAATTAAGACCTCTCGTGCGCGCGTAAATGCGCACATAACGTAGTGGAAACAACTCGAGTTCTTCGATGCAGCCAAGAATAGATCGATTTAAACGAGCAATAGTAAAATTGCAACGTGTCTTAAAACTCCGAAAGGGGGCAACACGTTCTATAAAAAGAGAGATTGATTGATTAAGCAGGTTATTAGGATCAAATGTAGGACCTATTACCTAGAGGGTCAAAGTTTTTGGCTCGGCCCCGGGGCTTCACAAATTTAAATTAAACCATGGAAAGTCACAGACATGGGGCCCTGCAAAGTGTCAATTGCTACAAGATCTCTAAGCCGCTGAAAATTGCTAACTGGAGTTCTGGACTATCAGACATTTTGTCAGTTCATTAGTATTTAGGAAGGCAAAAAAAATTTCAGTCCATATGGATTGTGCTAGACTTGATTAGAGGTTTCTGATGGTGCGAAATTAATGGCACTTTAGCTCCTAGCTCATGTTGTTTTTCATTAATTTCATGTCAGGAGAGAATTATTCAACAAACTGGCATGCTACTATATGCACAGTGTCATTCTATTGTCTCTAATATCTCTCGTGCTCTAATCTATTGATTTGCTCATGTGACAGGTAACTGTGCAGTGTGCACATTGCACAGGTTTGCTTCCGGCGCCTGTGCGCTTTCAATCTCAGGAACTGTGCAGGTTTATCTCAAGAAACTGAAACAGGACATGTCCCATCTAGTCAAAATCTCAGGGGCCGTACAGATACATCCAAAATCCACCATCCAACATGGCGATTATCCTAATGCATCAGCAGATTACTATCGCATTTTTCAAGACCTTGGATGATATTTATAAAGGTTAAACCGCACACTTAGGAAATGGCTCACTAACGCAGTCCAAGAACTGTGCTGGAGAACGTGCACAGTTTAAAACACCATTTTAAATCTGAAACAAGTTTTGGGCCTAAGAAGACGTAGATCAAGAAAGCAACTGGCTCTGTTAGCTCGGTCGGTCAGTCTGCAAGATTGCAAATATTTATGAGTTCCAAAACCCTGGAAGGGGCTATGGAAAGAAGAGCTGAAAAAGTTCGTCCCAAATGTGTCTGCTGGAGATGGTTTCGGAGCGATTTGAGGAGGAAACAAACTTTCTGTCTGCGACGTGAAGGGTTTGCAGCAGGTAGCAAGGGCAGGACGGTGCCCACGTTACAAGGAGCTGTGTCCGGGCGCCGAAAATGTGCTTCATCTGTCTCCCATCTCGTCAGGTCAACATCGTGCAGGGATCGACGAGCTACTCCTGCTAGTTACAAGCTGCAGCGAAAACGACCCTCAACTGTAATTTCGCGAACGGCGCAACTGAAATTTCTGTATTTCCCGTTCTAAAATATAGTCACTATTAGTTACTTGCATAATGGGACGGGAGTAGTATGTATTTTGCTTATCTCAGCATTGTATTTCTCAGGCTTGAAGGTAGCGCCGTAGCGGTCGTTTCGATTAATTTTCAGAGGCAAGAGGTGTAGCAAAATCCTCGGAAATATGCCCCTCTTACCAAAATTTTGTATTGCGTGTACCATGGTAGAGAGAGTGGCAAATGAAACGGTGAGAGGATTGCACGGTCGATACCAATCGAGCGTGGCAGGAGAAGAGCTCAGATCTGGTGTTTTGCACTGCTGCCTGAATGCGTTGCACCGTCGCTCTCGCTGCCGCTTGCCGGCAAGGCCCAGCCGCTGTTGGATCCGTCACTCATCCCAGTGGCGGCAAACTACTCGTCGTAGAAGGCGAATCCCAGCTTCTGTAGGGGCAAAACAGGTGATGATAAGATGTTCATCGCCTCAAACACGACAAGCTGCCTGCTTCTGAAGTCTGAACATTACTCGCGCGTACGAGCTCTTTTGACGGCCTGCGTCGTCGGATCCGTTTCCTCTGGCCCGGCCGGCAGCGGCTATACATGGCAAGGACGTCGTACGATTCGACGTGCTGTTCTTGGAACGGGCCGGGCACGACGAGCAAAGTCAGGCAGCCGAGAGAACGAGCGGTACGGTACGGTTGCCTGCCGCGCGGGACCGTGACCGCGACGCGTGCGGTGGAGAGTCGGAGAGACACGCACACTCGCGCGGCGTACGGCGGGCGTGAGCGAGCGACGCATGCGCCCGGCCGGGGCTGGCTGGTTGGATGCATGGTTGCCGGCCGGGGCGAGGTGGCCGGCGGGCATGGCATGCGTACGAGGGGCATCTCATCGCTGTCGGATCTAGTCCCCCCGCACCGGCTCCGATGGTGGCCCGCGGCGAGGAGGGGCGCCTTGCCTGAATGATTGGGTTGATCTACGTACGGGTACGGCGCTGCCGGCTTCCACCGGTCGGCCGGATCTAGTAGCCGCCGGTGTGCCCACACGCACAAACTACAGCGCGTACGGTGGAACAGGCCACGGGTATGTGTAATACCAAAAATAGCTTTTCTTTTTTCAAACAAGGTTGATTACAAATGATTTACAAAACCTGCTGGCGTAAAATTTACCGACACATAACAAAGATGATGCTACACATCTTTGAGTGCGGCTATAATCTTAATCAACTCTAATAGGCACAAAAGTATATGGTACCATCTTTAATCTTTTGATAAATCTATAAGCCAGCGTCACCAAAGAAATCGATGATCCAAACCTAAAGCCATCACTGTCAATTGAATCATCGACAACTGGTAGATAAGTTTTACTAGGTCTTTATTGATAATGGTATGAATATAGGAGACATCGATGGAAAGATAGAAACAAAATCTCTTTATAAACTTAGCTCGGACATATAAAAAGAAATATCATACTCCGTCTAAAAACTCTAAATATTTTATTTAAAAGAAACGCTACGAGTGAGAGACGGCCCCTCCTCTTATCGCCACTATGGCTATCAGAATAGAGGAGGAAGGAGGACCAAATAGGTGCAGGGTTGATGCTGCTCTCTGCGGGTGCGAGTTATGATAAAATCAACTTCTATTTTCATAACCGTAGTGCTGCATGGCATAAGTAGTAATAGGAAATTATATGTTTTTTTGCACTACCAAAAATCTGGAAATCTTTTTATATAATCATGTGGTTGTCCGGCCCTGCTCAAAATATTTATGGTTGAGTTATTACTATAAAGAGGCTCTTAAATTCTTTCCAAAATTCAGTAATGTTAAAACTTACCTATGTTTTGGTATTATCAAATTTTTACAGGACATTTGGTTACAGACTTTGTTTGGCTTGCTGATAAAAAAAGGCAAAAATTTTGGTATTAGGACATATGTACAGCAAGGTTTTTAATTTATGGTTTGAATTTAAATGGCAATCAAATTCTGCTTAACAAAATTTTGGCACGACAAAGTTCTGGTAATAATGCTCTCGAGGTCTACGGTGTGTTAAGACCATACGCATCGTCGAATCTAGAGGGTTTCTATGGGAGAGAGAAAGTGGTAGAGCCGGTACTCTCTGGATTCTTTCTAGTAGATCCCAACGTGGTATCCGACATCAGGCATAGCATCTGGTTATAGAGGAGAAAGAGAATATATGGGCCTACATGTCAGATGTCACCACTCTCAAGAGAAATAGATCTATTCTCCCATCCACATTTTTTAATCAAGCTGGCCTCCACCCATGTCACCTTTTCTGGTCTTAAACATTGCAGGATTTCTCATAAGCTGTTGTCCTTGCCGTGGGGTCCACCACTTCCAGAAATAAACAGGGCCCATGCTCTTATGGCCACGGGACGAACCCGGAGGTGACCTCACTCACTTTTGAGAGAACGAAAATGGCGTGCAGGTGTGTCGCAGGCTTGCCGGGCTAGCCGGACGATCAAATCAAAAAGTGGTCCCCTTTTCAAAATATAGAAATACAACCGAATATTTTCATTTCAAAATATGATTAGACATCATATAATAAGTGTCAAACTAATACTCTCATATCGTGTTTAATCGTAAGTAATAGATTGTTATATTTTAAACTATATTTATTTATAGTCTTAGTTGATGTCTAATCTAAATACATTTTAAAACTAATTTTATTTAAATTTATAGTAATAGATGATGTCTAATATTACCTAGGTTTATATATTTTATTTTAAAATGGAGGAAGAAGTAACAAACTCTACCGTTTGGAGCTGCGAGCAGCACGGCAGCATCGGCAGCCCATAGAACGACCAAGCTAGTGTTACTGTTGCATCTCGTGACAGTGCAACAGTTTAGCCAAGTGAAGTGGCAAGAATATGCGCGTACGGAGTTAAATGGTACTACTACAGAAGTTTGGCACATTGTCGTCGGACATGATGCTTCGTTTAATCCGGCTTGCCGTGCTCAGATTTACCTATCCTGATAGGAAAAATTACTTGTATCTCACTGCTGTTGTATTTGGAGCAAGGCTAATCTATAGATCACTTTTTAACTCCATTGTACTAGAAGTGAACCCCCCCCCCCCCCCCCCCCCCCCCGCCCTGCATTTTCTGGTTGAAGTAGTAGTTTTGACTGAAAATCACTTCGAGAAGTAAGAATGCATCGGAGATCCAAAAAATTGTTTGTGCTTATATGAATCTTTCGTTATGCATCGCCAACAGATATCACCGTATCCATCACACATCTTTCATGGTCTGCTGCAGAGAAACTACAGCTTGCTCCTAAACCAACATAATCTAGAGGAAAATCATCTGAAGAAACCTCTGAAACAGCTGATACACTGAATCCTCTGAACATGGCTGTAAACACAAGGTACTCGTGTTGTTTGCACATGTCAAGGATTGATGGATACCCCAATTTCACATGATGCAGCAGCAGCTTGCGATCAGAATCAACCTTCAACCTGATCTAAACAGATCAAAGGTTACCTCGCTGTAATAAAACCGGATCAAACTCAATCCAACAAAAGCCAACCACTGCATCTCCTCTGGATCATCTCAGCCGTATAATTCCTATCACGCAAACGAATATCATCACATGACACTGAGTCACCGATGACTGATGAGGTCAGTAGCAGAGCAGCTAGCTGGAATCCTCCTCGGAGGCTGCACCGCCTAAGGAAGACGACAAAATTTGCATATACGCAGCATCAGCTAGCCAGCCATCTTTCACGCCACCGCCTACTTGGCATGTGGTAAGTTGGGTAGTAGAAGGCGTAGGACACAGAGGCGGTGACAGTTCGCGCACGACTTTAAGCATCGAACCACTCGGTTAATTACGAAAGCAACAGCATGTACTACTGCACTGTGCTGTAATTTTTGCATATCTGTCAGAAATCGCGTTCTGCACGGATATCTCAAATCATGATCGCTCGAACACATGCCCAAACAAAACTGTCCATTCAGATGATCAGATTCAGATCTCGCATGCGTTGCCACAGGCGAATTCAGACTAGAGAAGGGGAGAGGCAGGGAAAAATATCAAGGATTCAATGGTACCAACAATTTAACAAGAAGAGATTCTCTCGGAACACCACACGTCTGCAGATTCATCCCTTTCAATCATTTTTTTGGAGGCTGCCGATTCATCACACGGGATCCTACCATTCCACTCGCGAGTGCCCCCACGTGTCAGTGACTCGAGCACACATCACTCCACGTCGCAGCCATCCGAAATTCCAAACCCCACCAAGATTTTTTTTCCATATACTTTTTGTTAGTGGCGTCCCTATCCATCGGAATCTGGACGTCCCACGTCATTGCCACTGCGGCTGACACATGCGAGTGCTAACCATATATCGTTCTTTCTCATCTATCTAATCTCACCAACCCGCAATCCGCACGTCCCGATTGCAAGTTGTTGCGTGGGCTCGTGCGTGATCCTGCCATGGCGTCGTCGCTGCTTCGCCGAGGAGCCACCGGCGCCGGGAGAAGGTGGTGTTCGGCGGAAGTGTTGCGGAGGCTGGTGTCGTCGGAGGCGGCGCCGAAGAAGGTTCCGGTGCTGTGGCCGCCCGAAATGCCGCCGTTTGAGCACCGCCCCCGGCCGTACGTCGGGTGGAGCGGCGATGAGATCCTCGAGAAGAGGAAGCAGTTTCTCGGGCCATCTGTGTTCTACTACTATCAGAAGCCGGTACAAACCCTGATTTGATCGTATCCACTGCTATCTCTCTTATTTCAAATCAATAAACTATTGAGTTGAGTTTTTTAGCGTGATGAAATACCCTAAAAAGTCCATTCTAAGAATCCTCGCGTCAGAATGTCTGTCTATAGTGTCTTTTTTAAATTTATTTCACATTTAAGAAGAGTATCCTTTTGCATTTTACAGCTCAACATTGTGGAAGGGAAGATGCAGTACCTGTATGATGAGCATGGGAAGAGATACCTCGATTGCTTCGGAGGCATCGTAACAGTGTCATGTGGCCATTGCCATCCGGATATTGTGAATGCTGTGGTGGAGCAGACTAAGTTGCTCCAGCACACGACCACCATATACTTGAATCAACCCATTGTCGAGTTTGCAGAAGCACTTGCGTCCAAAATGCCGGGCAATCTTAAGGTAAACAATACTTGAAGCAAATCATGATATAAAAAGACTCATTGATGTGCATGAAATAATTATTTCATATTCGAGGATGCTGCAGGTGGTGTATTTTGTGAATTCTGGCACCGAAGCGAATGAACTGGCAATGTTGATGGCTCGACTGTACAGTGGGAATCTCAATATGATTGCATTGAGAAATGCTTATCATGGTGGCAGTGCTGGAACAATAGGATTGACAGGTTTGCAGACATGGAAGTACCCAATCCCTCAGGTTTGTGCTCTGTTATCAGTAGCACAGTACTACAGCTGCCTTCCATTTAATTAATGTACTCTAGCTTAAAGATGGTCTGTAGCTGAAAATGATCTTATCACAGTATAAACAAGTAATACTGAAGCACAAGTGCAATTCCTATTCTTTTTCATCAAATGCGTAGCTTAAAGATGGTATGTACCAGTAACTTTTTAGAAAAGAGTTAACTTTATGCTGTTCACTTTTTTAAGCGGTAAAGTGGCAGAAACTATGCCATTCGTTTAAAAAGAGATTAACAGGAAAAAAAGGTTAGCTAGATGATGTTACATGTTTATAACAAAATAAGAACAGTTTCGTAAACCACCGTTTATATTTGTGCAAGGTGATTCTTACTTTAATCTGTTTATCTATACCTAGCAAACTAGTTTTCATCTATGAAAATGAAGCATAGTCTCATCACAAACATTTGCAGGGAGAAATACATCATGTCATGAACCCTGATCCTTACCGTGGAACTTTCGGGTCAGATGCTGTAGGCTATGCGAAGGAAGTCGAAGAACATATAAATTATGGGACCTCTGGAAGGGTTGCAGGTTTCATTGCAGAAACTTTCCAAGTATGTATGATTTCTATATATGGCACTTTTAACAAGATCAAAAGACTGTAGCTTTCATCCAGCTTTTTATCTGAAAGAACTTACTGATATGGCGATCTTGTTGATACATGAACATGAATGTAGGGTGTAGGAGGTGCAGTTGAACTAGCTCCTGGATACTTGAAGTTAGCTTATGACACTGTCCGGAAGGCTGGTGGTGTTTGTATAGCTGATGAAGTCCAGAGTGGATTTGGTCGTACTGGAAGTCACTATTGGGGATTTCAGACGCAAGATGTTATTCCCGACATTGTAACAATGGCAAAGGTCTTCAGTCGACACACACATACATTCTAATGGACCTTGGGAACATAAGCCTCAAAGGTTTAATTTTGTTGCCATTATCTATTATTGATAGTTTGGTCTTTTTCTTTATAGGGAATTGGAAATGGTCTACCATTGGGGGCAGTTGTAACAACTCCTGAGATTGCAAATGTGCTGGCACAAAAAATCCAATTTAACACATTTGGTGGAAACCCTGTTTGTTCTGTTGGTGGACTTGCGGTGCTTAAGGTTCTTGACAAGGAGAAACGCCAGGCACACTGCGCTGATGTCGGAATTCATTTGGTGAATCGTCTAAAAGAGCTCCAGGAAAAGCATGAAAGTAAAATTTATAGTCTCTGGTTATATTTGTATAACGATAGCACTTCTTTACATTCAGTTTCTCAACATTGTTGCTTTAGTTAAGGATGCCTTTCTTCTGCGTAACCTTTTTGCTTAGCCATTATTGAATGAATCTGCCTAATCCCATTTTTTGGTCTTTCTGTTGTCAGTCATCGGAGATGTTAGAGGCAGGGGATTGATGCTTGGGGTGGAGCTCGTGACCGATAGGAAGGAGAAGACACCTGCCAAGGCTGAGACTGGTGTATTGTTTGAGAAACTCAAAGGTGCCTTCCTTATTCCTTAGCTCTTTTAAATGCTTGCATATTTAGTTTATAAGAAACTCAAGGCTGCCTTCTTTATTCCTTTGCTCTTTTGAATGATTGCATTTTTAGTTTATAAGGCACCCTTAACATTTCGTTCAAAAATAAGCACTCTTAACACTTCCTCTTCATCCTCGCAAACCAGATCTCAACATTTTAGTTGGAAAAGGTGGTCTGCATGGTAACGTCTTCAGGATAAAACCACCAATGTGCTTTACAAGGGATGATGCAGGTTTGTATGAACTGTCTCAACAGAATTTGCCATTACTACAATGCCCTTGCCCATATAGAGAAAAACAAAAAAATGCTCCTTTGGTGCAGATTTCTTGGTGGACGCCATGGACTATGCAATGTCAGGGCTCTGAGAACTGCGTTCTGAACATCAAAGCCGTCTGCTGCAATGTCATGATGCTACATATAGGCACCCAACCCGTTTCATGTACATGTTTCCGGTTGTTGTGCTGTGTAACGGTGACGTTATGTATCATGGTGAAGTAGAAATCCAAGGAATAAAATGAAGGAAAGAACCATGTAGCTGCGGCTTTCCTACTGTAAAAGAGGTGGTTCTGAGTAGGCCATGGAGATTGGAGACATTATTAGGGGCAACATGTGTTTCCAACTTTCCAATAGAAAAATTGACAAATGCATATGCTTTTGATAGTATGGCCACGTAATACGGTATCATATGTGCACCAGGCTGCAGAATCATTGGTAGTCGAAACAGATGACCATTTCTGAACTCTGAGATCTTAACATAGCGGTGGTCGTGGCGGAGAGGAGGCCGCTAGGTGGGCGTGCCCTCGCCGGAGCTTGCCCTGCGCCGCCGAGCTGAGCCGCCAATTGGCCCAATACGGAAGTTTTCAAATCACTCCATTTCTAAGTAGTAGTATTTCCAACACACGATCCAGACCATTTTCACTTTACCCCTTTATGTAATTATAATCGAATGCTGCTATAATTGGCAAAGCCGCAAAGGTCTGGAAAATTTTCAACTTTAGCCCCTGATTAACTGATTATGATTGCTACAACTGGTAGCAATAAAAAAATCACTTTGGCTCCCTTGTTTAGTTATTTAGATCGGAGATTTCACATAAGCCCCTGGTTTGGACCACTGGGGAAAGTACGCGAGAAAAGATGATGAAGTGAGAAATGAACGGCAGATCATGTTCTATTGCTCAATCCAACGGTCACGATAAATCCGCTGGCCTGCAAATCAGGGTTTAGTGTGAGCCCCTCTCCTCGCCGGCCGACGCTCCAGCCGCCTGCTTCCTTCCTCACTTCCGGTCTTCCCCTCGCGGCGGCTGCGGCTGCGGCTCTCCGCCGGCGCGCCTCAGCCCCTCCTTTCGCCGGTGAACCTCCTCACCTCGAAGGTAACCATTCTTCTCCCGTAGCCCTCCTCTGCCCCTCTGCGCCGGCTCAGCGTGGAGATCCACCCGCACTAGGGTTGATTCCCCCTGTGGCCACTGGCCAACCTAATTCAAATATGTCCTCCTCTCGAACCCGTGCAGTTTGTTGGTGATTTGCTTGCTGCGGAGTGTAGCACTAGTCGCAATTGATTTCCAAAGAGGAGAAAAATCTGGAGTGCTCCTGTGGAGCAGGGCTAGCTGCGGATGGGGCTATGAATCCGACAGCGCTAGGGCGTGCTGATGCTGCTGACTCTGTCTCAGTCGTGTCATTGCCTGCCATGCCTTCTGACGCGATGTTTCCCGTGCTCCGCCATGACGATTACTTCACCAGGCCGTCGATCGATGAGCTGGTGGAGAGGGAGGCGGCTGACCCTGGCTACTGCAGCAGGGTCCCAGACTTCGTCGTCGGGAGGGTCGGATATGGGCAGATTAGCTTCCCCGGCAACACCGATGTGAGGGGAATGGACCTGAATGAGATCGTTAAGTTTGGCCAGCAATGTGTGGAGGTTTACAAGGATGAGGCCAGCAAGCCGCCTCTAGGGCAAGGTCTTAATAAGGCAGCAGAAGTGACGTTGGTGCTGAATTTGAGCGAACTTCCAGAGCCTAGCACTCTTGTTGAGGTGCTAAAGTGTCAAACGAGAAAGCAAGGTGCTAGGTTTGTTTCGTTCAACCGCTCGAGTGGCGGGTGGAAGTTTGAGGTTGATCATTTTAGTCGATTTGGTCTTGTGGATGAGGAGGAAGAGGATGTTGTGATGGATGAGGTGGTTGTTCGGCAACCTATTGCTGAATTAAGAGACCCACCTGTGAATGATCATGATCTGGAGCTTTCGCGTTCATTGCCTGCCCATCTTGGGCTTGACCCTGCAAAGATGCAAGAATTGCGGATGACGATGTTCTCTAATGAGGACGGTGATGAAGATATGGAGGATGGATTCCCATCTGATCAGAGATATTATAGCAGTGAAATGATGAATGTGGGTTCACCCAACTCAAGTGCTTCGAGGCTGAGGTCTCTCTCTCCCTTGTATGGTTCTTCTCAGAAAGTCAGCAGGAGATCTGGTATTCTTGGTAGGAAAGAATCACATGCACTTCTGGAATACAGTGTAAATTCTTCAGAACATGGCCCATCTTCTCATGGAATTCTTATGTCCGGGCAAAGCAAGGGATTTCCAGTGAGAATGACCAAGGTGGATGGCTTTAAGTTGCCAGCTGATCAAGCAACTCCTGTTTCTGGGGAAATATATACTAACTGCGTTGTGGATGCTGCTTTATTTATGGGTAGATCATTTCGTGTTGGTTGGGGACCAAATGGCATCCTTGTTCATTCTGGTAGTCTTGTCAACAGACCTGGAACTGGTCTATCTTCTGTGATTCACATAGAGAAAGTTGCAGGTGACAAAGTTGTGCGTGATGAGAAGAACAAAGTTAAGGAGGACCTGACAGATCTGTGCTTCTCAGACCTGATGGATCTCCATAGGAGGCTTGATCGTGAATATCTGGAGACTGAGTCTGACTTATTTAAATTAAAGCTTCAGAAGGTTGCAGCAAGTCGTTTTGTGTTGCCAGATATTTGCAGATCTTATATTGACGTCATTGAAAGGCAGCTTGAGGTCAGTGATTTATCTCTGTCTTCACGTGTGCTGTTAATGCATCAGGTTACAGTTTGGGAGCTGATTCGGGTCTTGTTCTCAGAAAGAGCAACTGGCAACCAGTTAGAGCCTACTGTTGATAAGGATCAGGAAGGTACGATATTAGATAAGAAAGAAGGTTCTGTTGCCATAGACCTTGAAGCACTCCCTTTGGTTAGAAGAGCAGACTTTAGCAATTGGTTACAGGACAGTGTTTGTCATCGGGTTCAAGGAGAGGCAGGCTCCTTAAATGATGCCAGGTATTTGCAACATATTATTCTGCTTTTGACAGGTCGGCAATTAGACGCAGCCACAGAAGTTGCTGCTTCAAGGGGTGATGTTCGACTGGCAATTTTGCTAAGCCAGGCAGGTGGGTCAATGCTAAATCGTTCTGACATTGCTCAGCAACTGGTTCTATGGAAAACAAATGGTCTAGATTTTGATTATATCGAGGAAGACAGGTTAAAGATATATGAGTTGCTTTCTGGTAACGTACAGGGCGCCTTGGTGGATTCATCAATTGACTGGAAACGGTACCTTGGATTAATAATGTGGTACGAACTATCACCTGATACATCACTTGATATTATCATTCACTCTTATCACCAGCTCCTTGGTGAGGGCAAAGTCCCATATCCTGTTCCTGTATACATAGACGAAGGACCTCTTGATGAGTCACTTCAGTGGTCCCCAGGTGACCGCTTTGACATATCATTTTATCTAATGCTTCTTCGTGCAAATCAAGATGAGAAGTTTGGGATACTAAAAACTATGTTCAGCGCATTCTCATCTTCATACGACCCCTTGGACTACCATATGATCTGGCATCAGCGTTCCATTCTGGAAGCTATTGGTGCTTTCAGTTCAAATGATCTTCATGTACTAGATTTGAGTTTCATTTACCAGTTACTGTGCCTGGGGAAATGCCATTGGGCTATCTATGTCATTCTACATATGCCTCATCTTGATGACGCCCCATATATCCACGAGAAATTGATCCGGGAAATTTTGTCACAATATTGTGAATCGTGGAGCAAGGATGAAACTCAGAGACTTTATATTGCAGAACTTGGTATTCCAGCAGAATGGATGCATGAGGCTCTGGTGAGTAGCAACTTCATGTTCCACAAATTTTCTGATTGAAATGCACATGCCCTAAAATGTGAAATGAGCGTCTCAAATTCTTAATAATGCTACTACCAGAGAAATATTACACTTCAACCTTGTGTAACTGATTATCTTTATACAGGCTCTTTACCATGAATACTATGGAGATCAGCAAAGCGCACTGGAGAATTATATTCAGTGTGGCAACTGGAAGAAAGCTCATACAATTTTTATGACATCCATTGCTCATTCTTTGTTTCTATCATGTAAGTTTTTCGTACATTACTCTAAACAAATAGCTTTTCTAATTTCTAAATCTGATTCAGTTTTTCACCTTCTTTGCTCTACATAAATGTACAACTATATCTGATCCCAAAACTTAATTATATGAAGCATCTTACAAATATCTGTGCTATCCCTTTTAAATCATTTTTCTTCGTATGCTTGATGAAGGTGTCTTGTAGATTCTTTGTTTCTTTTGTTCATAAATATTGCATGGTTGAAATTGTGGTATGGGTTTTCAATCAGTTGTTCTATCATACAATTTTCAGCTAATCATCAAGAGATCTGGGATATAACAAGCGCTTTGGAGGATCACAAATCCGAAATTGCTGACTGGGAACTTGGTGCTGGAATATACATAGATTTTTTCATTATAAGGAACTCTATGCAAGAAGAAAGTACCATGGATGCTCCGGTACTTTTTTTTTTTGTTTTTGAACGATTTCAACATTTTCCTGAAGAGTTGACACAACCTTATTTTATCTTTTAGGATCAACTTGAGAAGAAAAATGAATCATGCAGCACTTTCTTTGGCCGGTTAAATGATTCATTGCTAATCTGGGGCAGTAAATTACCTGTTGAGGCGAGGTAAGATGTGATTCTATGTTTTAACAGATCCAGAACTTGAAAAGAAACCAAATATTGATGTATGTATGAAATTGCTGCCACTTATTTTCATGTTTTAGCTGAGGCAACCCCAGTCCGAAGAACATAATATAGTGCCGTTGCAAATTGCAATAAGCTATTTTCACAGCAGCTGGATTATATAATTCAATCAAAAACCAAACTACTTGGCTAGTGCGGAAAGTCATGATCATCACAAGTTCATGCACAGATGATCTGATTATGTTTATTTTGAGTTCATAAACACATACTGGTGCATTTTCTAGGCTTCTTTTGGAATCTATTCTCAGGATTGTTGTCAAATTTGAGTATGCAGGGCATGCTTCTCAAAGATGGCAGGGGAGCTATGCGAGCTACTAATGAACTCCCCTGGCGAGGGCTTGGCGCCAGATCTCTACATGTTCTGCTTTCAATCGATGCTCAACGCTCCTGTGCCAGATGACCACAGGTCATCCTACCTGCAAGAGGCGGTCTCTGTCTTCACGGACATACTTTGCAGGGATCGATGATTGATTGCTTGAAGGTCGATGACATTCTATCTGCCAAATTGTTGGAAGTTTTCCTGATTGATCCGTAGTGTTTTGACCTGTTGGCTGTTCTGATCATTCACGGGATCTGTGGTGCACAAGAGCTCCGGCTGCCAAGTTCCATACCCTGAAGAGCTCCAAAAGTCTACTTGCCCGAGTGTAGTGAAAAAAAGAGAGTAGAATCAGCTATTGATGGTGCATGCAATTGCCATGCTCCTCGAACTCCTGAAGAAATATAACCCGAGCCCTGAAGAAATGTAACCGGATTTCTCTTGCATATGTGAGTTGTACCCATCAACTTTCTTCATCTTTGTACTCGTATTGTAAAACTGTTACTACGGAAAGTAGCAACTCATCGTACGGGGTGTGTGTGTATGTTTTTGGTTAAGAGCTAAAAAGATCGAAGAGTTCTTGTACATTACAATATTCTTTCTTGCTTTTTCACTCATATACGGAAAGTAGCAATTCGTTTGCGGTGCGACGGCGGCGGCGAACTCTTAGTGGTGACCGCGCTCACACTCGACGGCTCGACGCTCGACGGTGGCCGGCTGGGCTAAGGCCTCGAACTCTGGCGGGGTACCCATATTATGAAACGTGTTCGACGAAGACAGCCATATCGTGCACTTAGATCCTACAAAATTCCACTGTCTTTTTCAAGGAAAAGGTGTACTTTTCTTTCTTAACTATTCTCCGAGTGTGATTTTACTCTCTTAACCATAAAACCGCTTATAAACATCCCTTAAATATTAAAACCGACTTATTTTATACTATTTTAAAGGTGATTTTGTTCTATGTGACACTTATGTGGTATCCATATTAATGGTTTTATGTGGTGTGTCACGTTGGCTTGGTCCACCTACGCTACCGTGGTGCTTACGTGACATTTTAAAAAAAACTGAAAATATATATGAGATCCAAATGTTAGTAGGATAATCTTTACCCTATATCTTCTTCAGGAACGAGGAACAATGGTGGCATCATTGCTCGAGCTCGAGTTCCGTCGCAGGTCGATGGCGTTTTCACTCCCCGTGTCCATTCATCAGTGTCACGACACCGATTGACCATAGATATGGGGCTCGACAACCTTGAATCCCTCTATGCTAGTAAGGAGGCCTTATCCCTTCACTTGCCTGCCACATTCATACCAGATCTAGAGGGACGGGCTCCACCCCTCTTTCTCCTTCTCAACACTAGATCAACGATGGCCCATGCTCCTAACACCACCTCCCTTGGTGCCGAACACCCTCCTACCTTGAAGCCTCACGATGGCAGTGGCGGTGTTGGATATGGTCGATGTGGTGCTACGGAGGCACTCACCACGTCATCCCTAGCCTGGCCTTTGTTTCCTCCATTTGTTGGTCGTCTTCAGTGGAATTGCTGCCTGACACATGCGAGGGAGAAGTGCGGCTAGGCTTGGGGATGCGTAGGTGTCGGCTTTGCTGTCCTAGGGAGGAACAACATGGCTGTTAGTGTAACATATATGGGATACCTTATAGACATGTATATACTTCGATAGAGTAGTCCATATTAAGTCCTATACAGAAAGAAAGCCTGTACATATGGATAATGTCATGAGCAGATAAGAAATACTAGATAAAGAAACAAATATAGAGTTCTATTCAACTTCTATCAAGATTATTTGTATATTATTTATATTTGTCTTGTTAGTTTTATTTGGACAAGAGGGCATTCAAGAATATAAATATAAAGCTTCCTAGGAGTGAAGAGATAAGTCAACATAGTTAAGATAATAGAAGATACCTTGATCCTATTGAGTCAACATTAGAGAAGCCTAATAATACTTAGCCATCGATAACTATGTTTAAGCTTTACATTAATATAATTGTAGGATAGATTAATGTTTTTTCTTCCCATATGTTGTATTCATAAGATATTGATATAATAGTAATATTAATATCGACCTCTCGTCAAATATGAGTAGTACTATTATTCTTCTAAAATGCTCGAACTCGTATAAAAATTCATGTATCTCTTTCTCATTATAGATTTATTTGCATATTCATATCAGCTAATCACTATATTCTTTAAATATATCGTATATATACGGATATTACGGTCAAATTATTATTCATTGACAATAGAGGCCCTAGCCAATAGTGATGACTAGTGGGCTTGGTAGAAGTCTTCTAACGCGGTCCTCTATCCTAGCTTCACCGCACGTTCTAGCTCATCTTCGTTGGCCTTGACATCCATGGTGCTTTGAGGAGGGCAAGCGCAAGAGAGGGCTGAGCAACGGTGTCAATAGAGACAATTTGGAGGTGGTGGAGCTCTAAGGTTGGGAGCACTGCTTCCTTGCACAAGGAGAAAAGATGAACCAATTTAAATAGTTAGAGAAACCTTCGTGTCTGATTTAATTGAGAGAGTAAAATGAAATTCGAGCTATCGTAGTGTTTTTCCCTTTTTCAAGGGCAACAAGCTAACAACTTATCTCAAGGTTACTTAAAAAAGACAATGGATGTTTTGAAGTATTTTTAGACTTTTTTAAATTAAGAAAAAAAGGATGTTGATGTCTCTCAGATAGCTAGAGATATGATAGTAAGAAATTTTAAAAAATTAATTAATAGGCAAATAGCATTATATAATTTTTTATATTTGTGCACAAATGTTACATGCTTGTAATGCTCTTATTTGTTGATAGAGATAGTAGCTATCCGTTGATTCTAAATTTGCCCAGAGTTTTAGTAGTTCATTTGTTCTATTTGATAAGTGGTGAAAACACAGATTTAGCGAAGAGGGTGCTGATCGACATACTCTACAAACTTCAGAAAAAATTAATTAACTGGAAACTCTTGTGTGTGTGTTTGTAGAGAGAGAGATTATCGTACAACATTGTCGTGTAATATGAGAGTTGTACACATAGAACTGCTTCAAGTATTCCTTTTCTTTCGAAAGAAGGCTTCAAGTATTCTTCTATTAGGAAAAACATGAAACAACAACTAGTGTACGGTGCGTGTGTGGTAAAGACTGAAGAGTCCAGGTAGAAATATCGTAAGTAGGAGGTTCTCTTCTGCCGTGCACGCGATGAAATGAAAAGTCACATTGTTGGAGTGAGCCAAAACTGCTTTTGCACAACCATGTGAAGCTGTGGTTTGTCCCAGGCATCGGTCCAATACCGTGGACAGCTAACGTGGGTTTCCTGTATTCTTCTCTCTCTTTCTTTTTTCTGTTTACCTTTTATTCCCTTTTATTGAGCGGGATTCATAGGACCCGGATTTCGTTTTTTTATCGTGTTTTTCGTCCCGTAATCATTCAGAAAATGGCGGATAAAGCAACACAGAGCAACGTTTCCCATTCGCAACGTCGCAAGCATCTTGTACCGTCACTCAATTATTCTGCAACCGAAACCATGCCAAATCGTCTGTTTCTGAATGCTACGACTGTCTCCAAACTTCGTCCTTGTTGCCGGCTGGTGGTGTAGTGTGCGCTGCATCAACAAAAGATGTCTTCACGTTAGTTGTATTAGGAAATTTAAGAAAGGGACTGTTCTAATACCTAAATTTTCCGTAATTAGAAAAGTTAAAGAAACATTTATATGACGTCTCTTCTTGTAAGCTACGTTAGAGGCTTTTTTTGGCTATATATATAACATGTAGGTGGTATGAGGTCAAGTATACGCTTTAAGCCTTCTGATTATCTTTTATAGTATTAGAGCCATCAAATAATAATAGATTAGATCCATCTTCCACCATGTCAATCTCCTATACCGCCGCCATCAATCCTTTAGTCGGCAAAGCTGTCTTCGAAAAGTTGATCAAGAACAACCATGTACTGTAGAAGATGTAAGTGCTTGCCATCGTGAGGGACGCACGTCTGGAGGGATTTCTCACAGGTGCCATAAAGATCCCTGCATCTACCATGAAGACGACAACATATAGCAAAGAAGTGAAGGTGCAGAACCCACTCTACGTTGAGTGGGGTGCTACGGATCAACAAGTCTTGGGATTCCTGCTCTCTTCTATCACTCCAAATATTTTGTCTCAGTTAACTGCTTGCAAGACTGCTCCTAAAGTATGGAGTGCCGTCGAGGCCATGTTCACCTTGATGTCACGAGCGCGCACCGTCAACACCAGGATCGTACTCGCCACAACGAAGAAGGACAATCTCTCCATGGCGGAATACGTCGTCAAGATGTGGTCTCTCGCCAATGAGATCGTGTCTGTTGAAAAGGCCAGCGACGACGATGAGCTAGTCTCCTACGTTCTCACCGGCCTCGATTTCGACTACAATCCCATTGTCTCAGCCCTAGTCGCTAGGACTGAGCCGATCAGTATGGGAGAGATGTACTCCTAGCTGCTCTCGTTTGAGCAGCGTATGGATCTTCTCCAGCCTAATAGCCGCTCCTCGATTAATTCCGCCAACTAGGGGCATGGTGCGTTACAAGGCACGTGCGGCAGAGGGTGCTCGCGTAGGGGTGCTCCATCTTGCGACCGTGGTCGAAGCAATAAGCAATGCTAGCAGAATTAAGGCACACAAAATAATCAGCAGCATGGGCCTAACAATAGACTTAGATGTTAGGTTTACAAGATAAAAGGACATACTGCTGACATATGTTGGTACAGATTTGACGAAGACTTCGTACCAGAACAAAAATATGCAGGTGCAACGTCTACGTCCTACGGAGTAGACACCAACTAGTATATGGATTCGGGCGCTACAGATAACATCATCAACAACTTGGGAAAACTGTTGATCCATGACAGGTACAAGGGCCACGATCAGATCCACACAACAAGTGGGGCAGGTATGGAAATCAGTCACATTGGTCATTCTACTGTTACAACCCCTAGTCGTGATCTTCATCTCAATAATGCTCTATATGTTCCTAAGGCCAACAAAAATCTTGTTTCAGTTCATCGTCTCACATCTGATAATTCTACCTTTATAGAATTTCATCTGATTTTTTCTTGATTAAGAATCAGGCAATGAAAAAAACTCTGCTTAGGGGACACTGTGATTGTGGTCTCTATTCTCTTCCTGCTAGGCGCATAATAAAGCAAGCCTATAGAGCTGCAAAAATTTCTTTTGATAGATGGTATTCTCGTTTAGTTCATCCGGCTGCTCCGATTGTTGAAAAAGTTATCAGCCAATTTAATCTTTCTATTTTAGTATATTCAAATAAACATTCGGTGTGTGATACATGTTAAAAAGCCAAGAGTCGTCAGTTACCTTTTTCTCATTCCAGCTCTGTTTTTCAGCATCCTTTAGAAATTATTTATTCTGATTGGTGGGGTCCTACACCCAAATCAGTTGGCGGATACAAATACTATACGAGTTTCATTGATAATTATAATAAGTTCACCTGGATTTACCTTCTTAAATTCAAATATGAGGTATTTACCAAATTTCATGAATTTCAATCTCTTATTGAGCGCTTATTTAATCATAAGATTATAACAATGCAGACCGACTGGGGATGAATATCAAAAACTACATCCCTTTTTCACCCAAGTTGGCATCACACACCATATGTCCTGCCCGCATATATATCAGCAGAACGGGACAGCCGAACGCAAGCATCACCATATCGTTGAAATTGGTCTAGCTCTTCTTACTCACGCCAACATGCCACTAAAATTTTGGCCTGATGCCTTTCTTTCCGGCACACATTTGATAAATAGAACCCCTAGTCGGTTACTATGACACGTCCCTCTTTCGGTTGTTCAACCAACAGTCAGATTATTTCTTTCTTCGTGTCTTCGGATGTGCTTATTTGCCTAATCTACGACCCTACAATACCCATAAACTTCAATTCTGCTCCAAGCAATGCACTTTCTTAGGATACAATCTATTTCATAAATGGTTTAAGTACCTGGATCCTAATTCTAGAAGGGTTTATATTTCTTGAGATGTAACTTTTGATGAGTCTTTATTTCCCTTTCAATTTCTTGGTTCTAATGCTGGTCATAGGTTTCAAGATGAAATTAATCTTTTACCTACCTATTTGTTAAATCTGATTAGTGGGATTTGTACCATAAGTGATCATGTGGCTGATTCTCCAATTAATCCTACTAACAATGATTTCCTAGCACATGAAGTCATGCAGTAATTACCGTCATCGCATATGAGGGTACCCGGAGCTCCTTCTGTCGGAGCCAACCCCCAAGGCGATTCACCTATGCCTCCAACGACTTTTGCAAGTGTATCTGCCTAGGAGTCCGAGCCCGGCGTATCGTCCTATGACACATCGCCTGGGCCAACGACTGCCTCTCCAATGCGTGTGGGCGATTCTGCATCCGGCGCACTCGACACGATCAGGGCGCTGAATCTAGAGCCCCCGGCAGCCGTATCTACTTTGGATCCCATGCTAGGATCTTCTACGGCACCTTCGGTTGGAGGCGAGCTACATCAAAGGCCAAAGACTCGTTTACAAAGTGGTATTCGCAAGAAGAAGCACTACACCGATGATACGGTTAAATATTCTTTCTTAACATTAACCGGTGAGCCACAAAACTTATCAGAAGCATTAAAAGATAATAATTGGAAACAGGCAATGGATACTGAATATGATGCGTTAATGAAAAATAAAACATGACATTTGGTTCCTCCTCAGAAAGGGCGTAATATTATTGACTGCAAGTGGGTATATAAAATCAAACGTAAATAAGATGGCAGCTTAGATAGATACAATGCTCGGTTGGTTGCAAAAGATTTTAAGCAACGGTATGACATTAATTATGAAGATACTTTTTAGTCTTGTTGTTAAAGCTGTTACTATTCGAGTTGTTCTCTCTATTGCTGTGTCTAGAGATTTGACTATTAGACAATTGGATGTTCACAATGCTTTCTTGCATGGGCTTCTTGAAGAAGATGTCTATATGAAGCAGCCTCCTGGGTACAAGGACAATTCTAGAAGAAATTATGTCTATAAGTTAGATGAGACACTATATGAATTAAAGCAGACATCATGGTTCTTAAGGTTAAGTAAGAAACTTTATGCCCTTGGTTTTAAAAGATCTAAAGCTCATACTTCCTTATTCTATTACAGTAAGAGTGTCATTATTATATTTATGTTAATTTATATTGATGACATAATTGTGGTTAGTTCTAAACTAGAGGAAGTGGCTGCATTACTTCAGAATCTCTACAATGATTTTCTATTAAAAGATTTAGGTGACTTACACTATTTTCTCGGTATCAAAGTTGCCAAGACTAAGCATGGAATTATTTAACACAAGAAAAACATGTAAATGATCTATTGAAAAGAGTAAATATGACGGATTACAAGCTGGTAAGCACACCTCTATCCACTAGTAATAAACTCTTAGTTTATGAAGGAGATTCGCTTGGTCCTATAGATGCATCAAGATACAGAAGTATTATAGGAGTCTTACAATATCTTACATTGACAAGACCTAACATTCCTTTCACAGTAAATAAGGTTTGTCAATTTCTTTATGCACCAACAACAGTACATTAGGCGGCTGTCAAAAAAATATTGAGATATCTCAAGTCATGTGCAAAGCTTGGTCTAAAGATAAACAAGTTATTTTACTTCTTGGTAAGTGCATATTTAGATGCTGATTGGGCTGGCTGTCCTGATAACAGAAGATCAACAGGTGACTTTGCAGTATTTTTGAAAAATAATCTTGTATTATGGTATGCAAAGAAACAAGCTATATCAAGATCAAGTACTGAATCTGAGTATAAGATATTGACTAATGTAACTGCTGAAATTATTTAAATTTAGACTTTATTGAAAGAATTAAAGATATCTAGTTCACTTGTTGTATGGTTGTGGTGTAATCACATTGATCAAATATCTTGTATCAAATCATGTGTTCTATGTTAGAATTAAACACATTGAAATTAATTTTTACTTTATCAGAGGAAGGATACCAACAAATTATTTCAGATTAATTTTATTCCTTCTGAAGATCAAGTGGCAAATAGTTTCATCAAAGTCTTGATTTTATGAAAGTTGAAAAATTTTAAGTACCATCTCAACTTAGAAAAGTTATAATTGAGGGGAGCATTAGGAAAGTTAATAATCTTCTATACGACGTCTTTTCTATTTTTATAAGCTATATCAGAGGTTTTTTTTACCTATATATATAACATGTAGATGACATAAGGTAACATGTATGCTTCAAGCCTAACTTGCATATATACACATATAACCACCTGACTCGGAATTTTGTAGTGAGCGAACTGCACATGGAAAAGATGACGCTTCACTCTTTTAAGTCCAGTTGCCTAAGCCAAAAAGAATCAACCTTGGGTGAGGCCTCAAGAAAACTCGCAATCACAAATCTCGTACAAATCACCGGGATGGTGGACGACGGCATGTCCCCCTCGCCTGCACGACGCAAATGCGCACGGGAAGCACAAGCAGCAGTGCATGGTGTGGTGTACTACTGGTGTGCCTCCATCAACGGGGCAACGGAGAAAGAAAAGAAAGATAGATACTCCTGCCACGACATGTAACGTGTGACTGTTCGCGCGGTCACTGTCGTACTAAAAACTAGAGGCGAGATGGTTAACATGCGAACGATAGAAACAAAGTATCTTCCCACGACTACACCCCACAACTCTGTATCGATCGAGTTGTTGAAAGTTTGTTACAAATGTAACATAGAAAATATAACTTATACTTTATTACTTTTTGTATTTTCTCTAGCGATCCATGCTATCTGTACGCACCTCGTCGTACTATACTCAATCCGATCGAAGTATTAAAAAAGAGTGTTTTAGAAAATTTACTTTAATCCTTAATTTTTAAAAACATATTATATTTTAAGACGGAGTTGGTGGAATTACATATATATATATATGCATTAGAGCTCCTGGATTATATTCCTTGCATCATCAATCCTTTTGCTAAAGAACGTTTGGCACGCAGGAATGGATCGTCGCTTCAGACCGCGGCTGCACCGACGACCCACCCACTGACCCACCGGCCGACGGAATTGAAAAGGGAGACCAAACGTACGGCGGCACAAGGGCCGCGTCCGGAGTCGCAAAAACAAACAAAGCGCACCCAGTAAACGAGGAAAAACAAACAGCGACCCATCCATCATCCAACTGATCCATTCCAATTCCAAAGCCGCGACCCAAAAAAAAAAAAAATCAGACACTTATCCGCACCGATCGCCCAGCCTCCGCTCCACGCAGCCGAAACCGAAGCACCCTATAAATTCCTCCCCCCCCCACACAGAATGGCACAAGCCACCCACAGACACAGCAGTACAGTACACTGAGATTGAGTTCTGAGTTTGAGCTTTGTGAGCTGAGCTGATTGTTGAGTTGTGCCCATGGCGGACATCGCGTTGCTGGTGACGGAGGAGTTCGAGAAGAAGCTCAAGAGGGGATCGCCGGGCGAGGAGGCGGCGGAGTCCAGGAGGAACTTCGGTGCCGTGATGAAGGTGTGCAGCTCGTGGGTGGAGTCCGCCGCCGCCGGGGTGAAGGTCAACGTCGCGCTGCTCAACGTCGAGCCCAAGGCGGAGCCCGCCGTGGCGGCCTTGGACGGCGTCTTCTCCGCCTAGCCCCTTCTTCTCCACCCTTTCTCTCTTTTACTGAATTAAAAGGAAGTTAATTAGGAGGAATTATATTATCTCTCTCTCCTCCTATGATACAGCCCAGTCACCATGATGATGTAAATATAGCCCCTGCTCTTTTAATTTTGGAAAAAACTCTTAAGTTCTTCCATGCGTGTGGCAAGGACTCGTTTCGTTTCGGTTTCTGTATTTTCTTGTGTTCGAGCTGCCGGAACGCGTCGGAAATCCAAACTTTTTTTCCAGCCGTGGAAGGCTGGAAGCGGTGGAAAAGCGCACAAATGAGTAGTAGTAATAGCACACAAGCTATCAAGCAAACGAGCCCAGCTATAAATTCAATGGACAGGTATCCCAGTTAGGATGCGTGCTGGCATTCAAGTTGTTCACGGCCCAAAACACAAGCATCCCCGTAAAAATCAGCATGATTTCCAGTTGGTTTATGAAGTAAACAAAAACAAGAGGCTACACTCTCCCTGGATATCAGGCTTCTCCAGTTCTGTAATCACAGGGCCGAGATCTCGGTGACGACCTGAGCCTTGTCGGCCTCGAACTGCTGATCCTCTGCATGAACACGAGAAAGAAAAATCACTCGGTGACTGATTTTGGCTTATCCTACAAAGAAATGGGTAATTAACGTGTGTAATTGATTTACCTTTTTCTATTGTGAAGTCTGCCAAGAACCTGAGGATTTTGTTCTTGTTTGTCACCAGTAAACCGATGATCTCAGGTGGTTTCTTCGGATTGCAAGTAAACAGCTGAATGTGCATGCAAGAAGATGTTCAGTATTCGTTTGGTGAACTGACGCAATTTTGTATGTGAAGATGATTGTACCTTGAAAACACGAAAAGCCTCTACTTGGATAGCCCGGCTTTGTTCCTGGTAATGACAGCACATCAGATCAAAAGAAACTCATATCAGCTACTATGAAGTTTCTAAACAGACGAAAATTCAGGAATCAAGATGCTACAATCGGCTTTCAATTTTCAACAGCACAAGGTTCATTACAATAGTATCTGAGATTTCTTACCCTTAAAAGGTTCATTAGAATTATGAGGTTATCCTTCGAGCTAACATAGCGCACCATTGTTGTTGTGTTTGACTTATCCACAAGAATGTCTCCTAGTAGCTGAAAAACACGAGGACGAATCATCCACACTCGAATTAATAATGAAGTAAAATTTAGGTGAAATATACAGTTCACGCGAGAAACAATGTGTAATGTTGATTAAACGTGATACTTAATGAGCTTAGAAAGAAATCATTAAAAACAAAGAGGAAACAGTAACATACCTGAGTGGCTTGCCCTCGAATGATATAGTTGGAAGATGACAGCAATTTAGAGTTAAATTCTGGAAAGAACTGATACATGCATGAATAGTTAACGGAGGTATTGTCAAAGGTCAAAACGAAGGTTGACGGATATTAACATCTCCGTTAATAGCAATGAGAAATCTTACCCAATCATAATTATTTGAAAAGAACTCAGCGGCACTTGATCTATGCCTTGTGAGGAGTTCCTGTTAAAAGTTAAAATGAGAACAATTGCCATTACCAACATTAAAAGACATTTGCTCAAACAACACAGTATGATGATTGCTCATTTTCTGCTAAAATCGTTTATGGGCCTCAAAACAAAAGCAGAAGGGACGATAACAAACATGATCAGGAAAAGGATGCGCCTTTTCTTTGGAATTGTCGTTTATCAAGGAGAAGATTAAAAGTATAAAATGGACAACATAATCACCTTAAAAGTTTTGAAGGCATCGGATGCTATGTTGAAGTCTGGATATTGTATATAATGAAAAAATTTCTTCATATGCTGAGACTCTAAGACATACCTGAAAATTTAAGAAGGAATGCATTTATATTAATTAAAGATCATGAGAAAGGATGTGGAAGTCATATAAATAATTCACCAAGCAAACAATGATATTGGATAAATAAAGAAGAAACATGATATTAACGTTGTAGATTATGAGAAGATGGCAATGGTTTGGTCCTGTGAAATTTACTTGCTATTAGATTTTTTTACTAAAATGTACATATATTTCTCCTTTTACTCATAAAAGAGCAAATGTAAATCATGGTTTTGCCACCTTGCAGCAACTTGGTGCCGTATGCAGTCCCTTAGAATTGCACTATAATGTATTGAAATGTCCATGTTGTCATACCTGTGCACAGGTTATGCAAATGTCAGGTAGTTAGTTCCAAATAATAAGCAACAGCAAGATTTTCAATGAAGATCACGTAGCCTTCTATGGGTTGCTGAAGCATAAAGTTTAGAAATTTTATGCCCTACGGGAAAAATCATGTCATAAAAATGCATGATTAAGGAAGAACTAACTGACTACTTACCCAGACATTAAAACATCCAAAAGATCATGATTTTCTTCCAAATAATCAGAGGAAACCATCCTATAATCTACTTTTTGCCTTAGCAAATTTGCAGTAACTTGAGTGACATCCTTCTGAGTCTGAGAAAAATGGAAGAAACACCCTCTCAAATTGTAAGAATTTTAAAATTATATTTTTTTAGTAAGGGACAGAGCTTCTTGAGGATAAAGTGTGGGTCATGACCCTATGTCTTCCCCTTATCTAGAAAATTTCTTAAGCAAGTACTTTGATTAAAAAAATGCAGCATCAGTTCTTTTAAAAAATTAAATATGGATCCTTTGACATACTTCCAGGTCCAAATATGGAAGGAAAGTAATTAATAGATGTAGAGTATTGGTGTTCTCCTTGAAGAACTCTTTCGTCAACTGTGAACAAGCTTCATCGACTGGATCTGCATCACCATTTCCATAGAGAATGGATTTCATCTCCCTGATGCTTTTGGTTAGATCTGCCATCTACATGTCAGTTCAAAGTGCGTGTTTAGTCTCAAATAATTTGGCTCAAAATGTCAACAACTAATGGATTATTGTCCTTACAAAGTCCATAACATATTAATTGCAGAGTTAAACCTTTTCAAATTTTGTCAAAACACAACCTCACCTAAATATGTGTTTTATTTTGTTGTTAGGTTATGCTAAAAGTGTCTGTTCATTCAGATGAAAGTTGAGTACTACTTATGCCGTTTTATATTATAAGATGTTTTAATTTTTTAAGTATAATTTTCTTAAGTTTAATCATGCTATAAAAAACATAGAAATTACTATATTTTTTTATAAATTTAATTAAACTTAAAGAAGTTAGGCTGTAAAAAATTTTAAACATGTTATAATATAAAACAAAGAAAATACTTATTATACTTCCACATCATTAAATTTGTCAAAGAAAAAAGAATGATGAAAATGTGAGGGGAAACACGTAAATCACCTTTTGTTCGCGCTTGACGTCACGCTTGCCACCGCACGCCTCTTGATTGGTGGCGAGGAAGCCGAGGAGTTCCCGCGTGTGCCGCACCACTTCCACCGGGCCCCTCGCCTTCGACCGGAACAGGCTGCCCCCTCCGCCGCCGCCGCCGCCGCGACGCCGCTCGCGCACGGCCACAGGCACCCCGCCATGGAACGTGGCTTGGACCTGTGACGTGACCAAACTCGCCGACCGGGGCTACGCGTCGGTGACCCTGATCGCCTTGTGCGCTAACATGGAATCCTGCGATGGGGTTGGCGTGCATGCGCCACGGGCCGCCCGGCTTGACTTCACCCGTGCCCGGCCGTGCGTCCGTGCGTGCCTGCGTTGGTTGGCGAGATCGCGGGGAGGAATCGGGTGGAGACTGGACAGCGGACAGCGTGGGGCTCGGTACGCTCCCGTTAAGTTTTACCGATTCGGCGCTATTTTTGGATCCAAACGGCGATTGTGATTCCACGGGAGGAAGGAGAGCGCGCGATACGGTAATCCTCCCTTGATCTCTCCCCCTCCACCGTCCACACAAAACCGGGAGATTGACAGTCAGTTTGTTTCGCGTGGCTGGGCTGGATCTCGGTATGAGTTCGCCACTTGGGCTCGTCCACGTCGCGTCCTTCTCTGAGTTGGGCTCGATGTTCTCTCGCCTGCCGGCCCACGCTTCCAGAACTATTTTATAGCGGTGGACGCGCGGCTTCTCTCTAGCTTACGTACAGCTACCACACGGTTAATTAGCAGCGTTAACAAATTTTACCTTGAATTAATTAGACCACGTATGGCTAGTCAATCATACTTTCTTCGCCTGCGCCGACTGTAAATGCAAATAATTGTCTAAAAAAATGCAAATGCAAATCCCTTTTTTAATAATTAAACTGGTGTGCGGTTGTTGAATGTTTCAGACAACCGAGCGTGTACCGCGTGAATACAGTCAATATGTCAGTTAAAAACTCCTACTTGTCGGTTCCTAACATGCCTAATGTTTTCCCGAGCTCTGATGGATTCAGGTATAACTTGATTTACTTTCTTAAGATATGATTATGCTTGACTTATTTATAATCCAATGATGCTTAACATATTTCGTTAATAGGGATCCGATTATGCTGATTAAACCTTACGTAAACTGGGAAGAACGTGGTAGGAAATTAAGCTGGTCACGTGTACAACTGAAATCTACAGCGATGCTCATGCCCGTTCGTTCTGAAGTCCACAGCGCCCCCAGCTGGACATGCAGAGATCAGATCTAGACACGGTAGTATAGCATACAAGTTGAAAAAAAAGGAACAGATATGCAAGCATACTAGTTTTTAACTTATATAGGTTAAATTTAAAGTTATGTATTTATTTAGTAATATATCATATATATTGATCTATCATTTTATCTTATCAAATTAATATGTAAATAAATAGTGCACGTATTTAGAGTCATATTTGTGTCTTTTTTTTCAACTTGTAAAAGTTGCATGTTTGTTGGTCAATATATGCCATATTGATCTATCATTTTATATTGTAAAAAATTATGACTATTTAGATGATATTAAGAACACGAGAACATTTTCTTAAAGAATGAAAAAAATATCTGGCGGCATATATACTAAAAATGATATGCATGGCTTGCATGTAACACCTTCCTTCCAAAATGATATTTTTAGAATTTAAATTTTATAATAAAGATAAGTCTACTTTATTTTCATTGACTATTGTCTCAATTTAGATTTTATCCTTCTACTCTAAAATTAAATAAACTACATCATTCAACTATTAAAACCGGACAACTTTGAAGGCAGTTTTGTGACACATGGTTTTCGTCCACTCGTCACTGACATGGCTTTCTTCTCTTCTTCCCTTTCCCTTTCCCTCCGGCCAATTCTATCTGCTTCCCGCACCTGGCACGCTCTCCGGCGGACGGCCATCGTGTCTTGCGACCAGCACCATAGTGCATCACAGCGCCTTGATCTGTATTGAACTCTTGTGATCTGTATTGAGATCATGTGGGGGTCCCAGCGATCGTCGGTGTGTAGCCCAAACAGCAGCGTCGCTGCAGTTGGTTGTTCTTTTGCAAAGCAGTTCCAATATATGCTGATTTCATTTTCTGTTTGCCCAGCACCTCCCGCCGAGCGGTGAGCATCTGCACGTATTAGCAAGCACCAAATCTTATGCTCTTCATATTTCTCACTTGAGCCACGGTGATGCCTGGTTGGCTCCATCCTTCTCATAAACCTGCTCAATTTGATACTCAGAGGGAAAGGGAAGAAGAAAGCCACGTCAGCGATAGGTAGATGAAAACCAGGATGACATGGCTCAAAATTGCCTTCAAATGGAGGGAAGGGGGTAAGTTGTTCGGTTTTAATAATTAGGGTATGTAGTTTGTCTGATTTGAAAATTAAAGGATGAAATCTAGACTAAGTTAATAGTTAAAAGATGTAAAATATACTTATCTCTTTATACAATAATATAAACATTATTGTATTAATTTTTATTATTCTCATCATTTTAATGATTTCAAATATAAGAAGATGTTTGAAAGGTAATTTAAGCAACTCTAAATTCAAAAATTAATCACTAAAGTGATTGAAAGGGAATCTAAGGTCACCTTGTAGGAAAACATAAAAAAATTAGACGATTTTAATCTCATGGGAAAAATTCATATGAATGACTTTGAATTTCTATGGAGTTTTGGGAGAAAATAAGCATGTGGTCCTACCTCATGCTTTCTTCTTTCTATGTCTTTAAATTTCTATATTTTTTCCATGTGCCAATCAAATGATAATATTAAAAGGACAGAACATTCCATTTATATATATTTTTACAATCCTGTATTTCAAGGTCATAAAAAATTTAAAATTAATACTATTTATTAAACAATTTAAATATATATATATTTTAGAATGGAAAGAATGTAGATCTGTACTAACTTTTGACAAAACGGCCAGCTCGCTGAATATGCATGCCAACATTCAGGTTCATATATTAATGTCGTTGTTTGTTTTATACAGGACCAGACTTCCTGAAAATTAATGCGTTGTTTTGGCGTGTGGCCAAAATGCAAGTTTTGTTGCACTGAATTCATTCATAATGTTCTTCTAGGAAAGTGGATCATTGAAATGATATGATGCAATGTGCTTTGTATTTTCCGTTTAAGGTCTCCTTTAAATCAAAAGATTTGTGAAAGAGTTTTATAGTAGGATTCAAATTTTATAAAGATTTTTTTCTATACAATCTTTTGAAACTAATGATTAATGATTAGAGTTTCTCAAATCCGTTTCTAACGATTGGTTATATATATATATATATATATATTAATTAGAGAGAAGTTATCAAGAGCTTTTAAACTCTCGGAAAATTTTATTTATCTTTCTTATTCGATTTCTATCTTTTTCTATGGTTTAGCCGAATGATTGTTTTAGTATTTTCCCCATATTTTAAAATCCTTTATTTTACACTTAAATTCTTATCAAGTATGATTTTTTTATTATTCAGTTTTCTTAATCCTGCATTTTAAAGGCCTTAGAAACTTTGTTATCAGTTACTATTGGCGATTTTCACTTTGTTTTTGCGCTTGTATAATCAACTCTGTAAAACTCTGTTTTCTCACCTCCTAAATTAATTCCGGCAGAACTCCTGCACGCCGTCGTTCGTTTTTTTTTTTTAAAAAAAACCTTGTTTTCGCGCTTAGCGTCACGCTTGGTTCGCGACGATGGAGCCGAGGAGCTACTGCGCGTGCCGCTGCCGCGCCACTTCCACGGTTCCACGGACGCCCTCCGCCGTTGCCGTGCTGCCGGTCACGCACGGCCACGGCGAGCGCCTCGATCGCCATGGAACGCACGTACGTCACGGCGCACGAGCCGCCTGGCGCACCGCTACCGCCTCTGCTCGGCGTTGCGAGATCGCGCGGCGGCGGCGATTCTTTGGCAGTCAGTTTGTTCGCGTCGATGGGCCGTATCTCAGTATCGGTACGTCGGGATCGTCCACGTCGCGTCCTTTCCTGAGTTTCGCTAGCTAGGTGTTTCTCTACCCTGCCGGCCCATCATCCAATACTGTAGTACTACTATTGTTCGAAGCAATATTCAAGTACCTACGAATCGTGCGTCGAGCAATCGCAATTCGCAGAACACGTGGACTATGAATTGAGAAAAGGGGAAAAAAAAAGACAAGACGTCACAATAACATTAACGAATTTGTCAGTACACCTCAATGTTCACGTGCGTGAAGTGCACTATACGTCAATGCTCAACACAATGCAAACGAGACGACGACCCAACCCACGTAATACAACCAGAAAAAAGAAACCACTACAAAAACGAGATTAAACGACGACTATACTACTAAAATAAGTATGAGATAGACAGTGCTCTCTAAATTTAATCATGCTAGTTGATGCAGATAAAGACATGCAGATGCAGGGGTGCATGCATGTAGCACGAGATGACACATCGATCAATTGGCGGGCGTGAAGGACCAGACCTTCCAGTTGGTCGTCCCGAGGATGCCCCACACGAAGGCGTTGTCCCGCGCCGTCGTGGTGCCCGGGCCAGCCACCGTGATCACCATCCGGTAGTTGTAGCCGCCGTTGTACGGCTGCATCTCGCCACTCACGACGTTCACGTACCGCAGGTACGTCTTGTTCGTGCTCAGGCCGTAGATACGCACGGCGGACTGCCCCACCTGATGGATTCTCTTGTCGTTCACGTTCGCCACGGCCGTCCACGCCGCCGCCGCGGTATTGTTGCCGTCGGCGTTGGTGATGGCAACCAAGGTGGCCAGCATGAGAGAGAGGACTACAACGCTAAGGGACGACGCCCTCATGATGTGGCTTTGTATGTGTATATGTAGCTTAGGCTTAATTACGGCTGCTTAGTGCTCACTGGATCGAGTGCACTTGTGAGACAGTGGGTGCAGGACGTGTTGCCGTTGGAGCTAGCTTGTGTCGTGGCCTACTTATAGTGGAGTGCGTCGTCGGAGAGCACACGGTTAGTGTGGAGCAGAGCAGTGACTGAACATACTACCATGCAGCGGGATGGCCAGCACACCATTGCATGCAGTAAAATGGAAGTGCACAGATGACTGGCCAGCGGCGGGGTGCGCACTGTGCGTTAAATGTGTTCAGTTAGTGGTGATTGCTAATACCGATAGGCGTACTTTGGCACAAGAGGACGGAAAGTTTACTGGAGAAGCCTAACCGAACTAGGCCGGCAATGGCGACGTCTACGGACACCACATTTCCCTTTGGATGTTATCTTCTCGTAATGTATTTTTTTTAGTGAAAATCACGTCCTATTCGTTCTCAATGTTGTATTTTCTCCAAAGATGTTATTTAGAAGATACATTTTTTTAGTGTGTTGTGTTTCTGTTTTACTTTTTAGCAGTAGACGTATGATGTGTGTATTTTTTTAGCTATAGTCTTATAGGATTATAGCATTATATTTTTTTAATGCTCTATCAATATGAGATGTCATTATCTTATATGAGTTGTTAAAAAAAGATCGACATTAGACCCCAGTACATACTTATTCATATCGTTAATTAGCCCACTTGAAGTTGCCTGCTCATTTCGTTGTTAATTATACCACACATGCACGTACATATGCAAAACGTTCAAATCAAGTTTCTAACAACCGCATACACCGCGCGCGTACGGTCAATACAGTCAGCTAAAAACTTGCATTTTCTTACACGTCCCAACATCATGCCTGACATGTACATTTAATTACTGGGACCAATTAAGCTAAGGTACGACAGCGATTTATATTTAATTTCTGGCAGAAAGGTAACAAGCTGAATTCCAGAGTTCAGACTTCAGTTCATGCATAGTACTTGATATTTGGCCCATTTTAAGACAATGCCATGCATGCTTGACTTACAATCAAGTGGTAAGACAGAATTAAGCTAGTTAACCCTAACTAGATGTAATTGGGTAGCCCGCGTAGGAAATAAAAAGGGTCATCGCTCGTCACACAAGGAACATCAATATCGAAGCTCATACTAATATGTACTGTACTATTAATCAAATAATACTTAAGTTTTCCATAAATAATGATACTGCTATATTTATGTTCAAAAGTATTTTTTTATACTCTATTTTAAAATATAGGGTGTATCTTATTTCATTAGATATGATTAAACATAATATAATTTTTATGATATAAAATTAATATTATTAGATTTATATTGGAAATTACTTTCTTATTATATTTTTTATCTCATAAGTGATATATTAATAGATTAATTATTGGTCAAAGTCTTGTCTAACGAAAAAAAATCTTGTATTTTGAAATGGTGGAAGTATATAACTATAATTTTATAACTGTAAGTGAAATAGTGTAAGAAAAATTTACGATCAAAATTTGTATTTGGAAATAGGCTTTGTATAGTGTCTGGTAGCGAGCACTCGAGAGAAAATTAAAAAAAAAACTATACCTCCTCAAGAGAAACACAAAATACCAATAGCTAATTATAGTCAACATATCAAACCAGCCCATTCTCAATAGGCCGATAAAATAGATTTATAATATCTCAATATCCATATGCATGGCTTCACATTTCCATTTGTTGAGTTTTGACAAAATAGTTTTGGCATTTGCAATAAACTATTTATTGAGTTTTGACAAAATTAAACCGCTAGCTAGCTGAATATACATATGCCAATATTCCGGTTCATCCACGAACATTAATTGTTTCGGCATGTGGCAAAGTCCCAAAATGTTTTCTTGCACAGTCTAAAAGAAAATGTTTTCTTGCAGGAAACGTGCTGCGCTCTGGCATTGTTTTGAAAAAAAAAACCTTTTTGAGTTTTGATTAGTTATATGACCTGAATTACAATATACACAGAGAATTAATGCATTAATTTATATGTGCACGATTAGTACGTCTAGCTAGATGTCATTGGACATCGGGGGTTGTTCGCAACTTATATAAAAGTACATCGATCGACACGCATGCTTTTGTTAAACTAGACAACGGCAGGGTAATTACATATAGCTAGTCCAGCTAGCTCAGTCTCGGCCAAGTCGTACTTGCATTGTGTTCATCGATCGTCGATTCGAGACAAGAACCGAAACGCTGAGTGTCACTGCATGTCAGGTCGACGATATAATTGGATCAGCGCCCGTTGACACGCACAGTTCGGCATTTGTCCGCACGCGGGTAGGGGCGACTCAAACGCACAAGTTGAGCCCCAAGATAAAATTTGATGCACTACCCGACGTACTGGCATTAATGGTTGCCAATATGAATTGCCATTTTCCCATTGCCAAGTGCCGAACCACGGCGACGACCGGGCAGCAAGTTAAACATGCCCGAGTCAGCAGAGTCAGACAGATCTAACATAGTACTGGCCTACTACTAAGTTCTAGAAAACATCGTTAGTTGTTTTCGTCGAGACATCGTCGGTGTGCCCGTGCAGAACACGGCGCTGTTCGAGCCGTGTGTGACATTAGACGCACAGTACTAAAAAAAAATAGTTGGATGCTCTCTGCGTCTATAAAAATCTATGCGAGTGAAGACTCGTCTTAAAAAAATATAGCGTTTTACAGACACGCAGGTTAAGTCACCTCATATGAAAAATTAATTTTTATAAACATCGTCCGACTAGAATAATATTTTTGGCGAAAAAAATCCCCCAGCCCGTTTCTCATTGCACCATGCATCAACCCACAAATCCATAAAAAAATAATCCATTCACAGTTTCATCCTGAACCCCCACAATCAAGCATTACGAATTCATTTACAATTCCATGCTTAGAAATTAACCATTCACCCACAAATCAAGCAAGAATTCATTCAAATTTCATTAAAAAAGAGAGAGAAGAGGAGGTGGTAAATCCAGCCTCCACAAGTGTTGGTTGAGCCATGGTTCTTGCCCTCTTAGAGCTACCCATGGAAACCATTATCATCAACTCATCTAGATCTAAAAACGACACAGAAATTAGGAACTTAAAAAAGGAGGAAGGGATCTAGACACTCCCTCCTCTCCTCTTCCTCCATCATGCTTCCTCCCCTATTGAAGCCACACGACGTCGTATCTAGTCCTTCGTTGATACCACCGTTCTTTCTGTCGTCTTCAACCTTCTGATGAGAAAGGAAGGGTGAGAGAGTGAGAGAACTAGATCACATGTATACTGGTACTGAATCAAGCTGCTTCTTATTTTAAATATGTCAATTTGATTTTTAATAGCATGCTTTTATTTTTTAGACGAATAAAAATTCAAATATAAGGGTATCTTTTAGGTCTACTTTGTAAATTTTTATAGACGGATAGATCTATATGATCTTGTTATTTTTTTATAGACAGAAATTTTTAGTCCAACTAAAAAAATAAATCCTGGTGGGTTGAAAAATAGTTTTTTTTAGCAATGAATCCAACGGCGTGGATATCACACGACACACCAGACACCGAGCGATCACATCAATCCGATCCAACGGAGCAGCGCAAGCACACGCAGTTCCGCTTCTCCGTCCCAACGCCCAACTAGGCACACGAGGCCTATATTGACTTTGACTAGTCGCCAAGGCCTCATCATGATAGCCGTCAGTCCAGTCCATTAAAGTGCGCAGTCCAGAAAGTTAAACTAAAATCCATACCTATACAACGGGTAAACGGGTAAAACGAACAACTTATGTTTACTGAACGAACGTACTGACTCCACTACATATTCAGCAAAATGAACAAGAAACGTACGCAAAATACAAACACCTGTTATTCTCTCTCTAGTCTAAGTACGTAGCAAACACATTCTTAAGTTGGATCGGTTAACGAGAATTTAATTGCCACACTCAACGTGTGCATTGTCAGTTCTTGGGCGTGAACGACCAGAGCTGCCAGGTGGTGGTCCCGAGGATGCCCCAGACGAACACGCTGTACTGCACCGTCTTTACGCCGGCGGCGACGTTGATCACCAGCTGGTAGTTGTTGCCGCCCTTGTACGGCTGCGTCTGCCCGCTCACCACGTTCACGTACACCAGCTTCGCCCCGGTGTTGAGGCAGTAGGTGTGCACCGCGAACTGGGCCACCTGCTGGATCGTCTTGTCGTTCACGTTCGTCACCGGCGACCACGCCGGCGGTGGCGGGGGGCTTTTAACCGACGGCGGTGGTGGCGACGAAGGTGGAGGCGGAGGGCTGGCCGCCGGCGGTTGTGTAATAGACGGTGGTGGCGGAGGGCTGGCCGCCGGAGGTGGTGGAGAGCTTGTAACCGACGGTGGTGGTGCAAGCGGAGGGCTGGCCTCCGGCGGTGGGGACGGCGGGCTTGCCTCTGCTTCTGGGTTTGGTGCTGGCGCGGCAGCTATGTAGTCGTCTGCATTGGCAACGGCAATGACGAACGAAGCGAGCAGAGCGAGGACAAGAAGCGACGGCTTCATGTCGTACTACGTTAACCGTCAGTAGCTTTGCTGTCTAGCTTGCCGATGTGTGTATGTTGAGAATGGACGTTGAGGATGGCAGTGAGAGTTCTATCGACAAAGGCTATTTATAGTGCAAAATCCTTCAAGTGGTGAGATTAACATGCATAGGCTTCATTTATAAATAAAAGAGATCAACACATGCTAACAGCTAGCAGTGAGCGTATATACGTGATCACGAAGTCATACTTGTTACAGTTTGCCATGCAAAGAAGTATACGTCATGCAAAAGTATATATTTAATTGTTTGACCAAACAGTAGGTAGATAGATACGAGGAGCGTCGCTTTTCATATGTCTGTCTGGCTTTGGCCTACAAGACGAAGTTTCCAGCTTGTTTCTCTATGAGCATGCCAGAATCTGACACCTTAACTTCCTTTCTATGCAGTTCAAAGTTTCTGATAGCTAGTTAGCAAACTTGTAACACCAAATTTGAGCATGTACTCTATTGCTATTAATTTGCTGTTTTACAGTTCTACTTATACTGATCCTGAAGTTTGATTTTTTTTAATGTTGAGTTTGGGTTGTGTACATTACTGGTGACCTTTTGTTGCATTGGTTGTTCTTATAATGAAGATTGCATTGTGTATATGGTTGGTTTAATTTGTTCAATCCATCTGTAGTCTAGAGGTGCCACTGCTGTAAGATGGAGTACCCAAACTTGTTCAAATCACTTCTAAGTTAAAATTGAACTGGCTTGATCATTTCTAAGTTTACTTGGAACTTTCCTTCAAAAGAAATTTACTTACAACTAAATATAACATACCAGAGATGTTTTGCTAGACTATGAAGCTTGGCTGCCTTTTCTCCGTCGACACCCCCAGGTGTACGTGTCCCTAATTTATGATCCAACTTGTGAAATTTTTTAGGTACCCAGTGGCAATTGACTATCGTTGATCTAACTAGGTACGCACTTGACAAAATGTGGCCGGCCACAGATTACATCAAAATGCACAGCTTGCACACATGAAAGTCCACGTCTCGTCAGTCGGGTCGTTTACAGAATGAGGAAACGACTTGCTCCGTCAGGTGTTCATGTCAACAACTGATATTTTCCTAAAGAGATGCACTATACCACATGCCATTATATAACAACCACTTGAGTGCTTAATTGGTCATACGCATCAATGCACAAACCATGCACATTTCTTGTTTATTTTAAAGGCCATCAGTAGCATAGACATTTTCTCTGTTAGAAATTCAGAATATACAGACCGAAGAACTGTGTTTGACGACGATCCGTAGGTGACTACTAGTAGCTAGCTACCTACCTACCTGTTTTTCCTGTATTGTTGAATTTGAAAATTTTGAAGTACTGTATGTACGGCTGGAATTGAAAAAACTTGTTTCAAACGTTTGCAAGGTTACACCAAGAAGTGGAATGGGGTTCAGTAAAAGAAGCCTTAACCTAACTATAGCAGCAACTTACCTGCTGTATACAGAAAAAGGAACATAAAAACGAAATGTGGACATGCAATTGGACGAAATGAAATCTTGAAATGATTAAAAAAAAGTGCCAATTGCCAAGGAGTTGAAACTGCATGACTAGTCGAAAATTTTTAATGCAGAAGATCCGGTCTGTATATAGCTCAGGTCAATGATGACAAAGTATACTGTACACATACTACACTAGCTCGAAGCCATAACTCCAGAGTTTGCAAAGTTAATTACTCGACTGTACGTACCGTATTGGCCAGGTACAGCTAGCATCCTAGGAAGTCGGCACTCGGCAGGACGGCGGTAACAATGTGGTTCATTGTCAACTGTAAATAACTATCACGAATTCACGATGCGAGCATGGCCGGATCACATCCATCTTAGCGCTACTGTCGCTAGAAGTCTAGAATATTCTGACGACGACGAGGCTCACGAACTGAAACCGCTTCGAGTCTCGAGAGCCGAGAGGTCTTGTCCTTTTCTGCTACTGCAAGTCGATGCGAGCGGAGCGCATACTCTCTATTTCACCGTGCCTTTTGGCTTGACAGCTCAGTAACATTGGTCGAAGACAAGTCTGTGACTATCGACTTGTGCACGCCTTCTGATTCGTCCTACTCCATCAAAATTTCCCTTTTTAACCCTCCCTATCAAAGGGTAGGAAGAAGATGAAACCGTGAAAGGTCTGATCGACTGGGTCACCGGGCAGAATCCTACTCAACTCCTTGTAAAAGCTCATCGATCCGGCCGATTCCTTCAACCGTGGGACTATTTTAATGCCCACTCATTTATTTATAAGACGTTAAAATAGTTATAATTTTTTTACAACACACATATAATATACATATATCACGATGAGATATAAGATGACAAAATTCAACCGCTAAAGCCCATATCAAATGTCCACACTAATAAACCAATATATATTATGCACCTCTTAAAAATGATTAATTATGCCAATATATATTATAACTCGATGGTGAAAACGATACAAAATACAAGTAGCCCTTGTCAATGGAGAAGCCTTACTGATCACCACTCTAGTTCGAAGTGGACACGAACATGAATCAATAGAAAGCATGATGCATAGCTACTAGTACAGAGTTTCTTCTGCAACCAGCTTGAAGGAACCGAGATGCGTATGAAGTGGTAGCAGTAGTACTGAGCTTGGCTACTGTATCCTCCTGAACCTGCGGAGCTTCCACGTGTCGAGGCGCGAGCCGGGCACGCCCCACACCAGGCACTCGTGCTGCGCGGCGCTACCGTCGGTCTTGGCGACGGCCACCGCCAGCCAGTAGCTGGTGCCGCCGCCCACCGCCGCCTCCGTCTCGCCGCGGGCCACGTCCAGGTACGACAGGTCCTTGTGGTGCGCGAGGCTGCACGCCCCACATGCTGGATCACCAGGTCGTGCACGTCCGCCACCGGCGCCCACTCGGCCTCCGACGCCACCGGGAACGTCGCCGCGACGGCGACGGAGAGCGCGGCTCCCAGCAGGAACAGCGGCGACGATCTGGTCATTGCTTACGCCTGGTGATCAGTAGCGAGTAGCGATCACTATTATCGTGGCTCAGATAATGTTAGCGCAGTGCTCGACAGCTTGAGCGATGTTTGCAGTAAGCTAGAGGTGTACATAGCGTGGGAGAAGGTTAACGCGATGCGTCCACCTGACGACGGATTTTTGTTTTTTACCTTTTCTTCTGCTAGCGGTGAGCTGAGATGCATGAGTCCATGATGATCGTCACGAAGGTCGTTAGCCAGCTTGACGGGGCGGTGCATGCCACTGGCCGGCGCTCTCGGGGAATGTCGTTTTCTGTGTACGCACGTACGTACGTGTATTGGAAGTTGATGCAAGCCTTGAGTGCAACGCGCGCCGGCCTTCTCGATCGGCTAGCTCTCCTCCTGCGGCCGGCTTGCGTTCTTCGGCTCCGCGGTACACACGCACTCGACGCGATCGATCGAGCTGGGGACTTGGCACGGGTTGCGCTTGCGCGCGGTGCCGCCCACCTGCTCCGCTGCAGGCAGAACCATGGGCTGCGCGCGACCCCTGCCATCCGCTGCCTCCACGCTCCAGGACAGAAGGGTCAACAGCACACAGGAAAATGAGAAAATTACGCTCGAACATATTTGCAGTAACCCAACTTTGATGAGCAGCTGTCTTCCTTTCCCCTTTTCGTCGAGTGAAGCGAATGTCTCTCTGTTCCTTGTAATCGATCGCAAGCTAGCATAGACCCAAACAACCGTCATTTCCACGGCCGACGCGTGTACTACGCACTCATCTATATCCTCGGATCGATGATGTTTCATTCGCCTAGTGCACTGACCTAGAGAAATCATCGGCTCATCCCCATTGAAATGCTTGTTGCTTCACGTAGTGGAAAACTGGAAATAAATGGCATTAGCCTTTGCAATGTTGGGCTCTCTGCCTCTCTCCCTACCATAAAAAATCATCGAAGGACGTAAAGAAAAGAGCTGGGGTAAAAAAAAATCACAAGTTTCCATCTTCAGCACGTGGACCGGCTGCGATAACCTAAGGTCATGGATTGATCAGTTGAATACGGACTACTTTGGTCTTTGAACAGTCTTTTGGGCGTGATTCACAAGCAAAGGCTGAGATGTGGAACTAGAATTACAGGACAAACAAGAAGAGATATGCATCCACGGATCACACCTCTCATATTTATGGATGAGGTCCTTCCAATCTATCGAGTCTTACGACGTCTGAGACAGGCAGAAAATGATACTAATTCATAGCTTATGTATACATTTTGGTAACTAACATTTATAGCTGTGTAACAGATATGATGAATGGTTTCACTTTCCTTCTGCATATTACAACATTAGTTTTGGTTCATTGTTTTACAGTTGAATTGATTGTGCTGTTGCTTTGTTCAGTATGTGAGTCAGAGCCAGTAGCACTTGTTTTTTTCCCTCTTTATGAACATGGAAGGGAAAGTCTGCGTTTGGTCTTTTGGAGCAGACTATTTCACCCTGAAATTGAAATAGCTCAATTTTGGTCTGGCAATAGTCCATGGTGAAAATATGGGAATCGTTGATTGTATTTTCTGTTAATGTATTAGTATATATATAGTATATATAGGTAGTCAAGATGGCTTACACACGTAACCGTACAGCTACACACGTGGGTTAATCTACTATAATTACATTAGACTAACACATAGGCGATGAGCGCTGGTTCAAAAACGACGGCATTGAGGACGTCGGACCTCAATAGTCTCTCGCACAGTAGTGGTGGAGAAAGAGACCAGCGACGACAACAACGGCGACGACGTTTTTGGTTGCGGAAAGATAGTGGATTGAAATTGTTCTGATACTATAAAAATATGAAAATTATTGATTATAGCCTGGAGTGGTTTACACACGTGGGTTAACCTACTAGACTAACACATGGGCTGAATATGGACTTCAGACTAAAAATATAATATTTTTAACAGAGTACTGATATTTTGGTGTGGTAACAAAATGATGTTCCATCTAGCACGGTGTTTGATATAGTGTGTCCATATAATCACATTTTCATTTTTTTTAGACAAAAGGCTCAACGCCCTGCATTTATAGAAAGAACAACAGAGTTTTGGCTGGGGATTCCAGCGTACAATCCAAGCACCAAAATAAAGCCACAGGCAGAACACTACTTCTCGACCACTCTATGCACGTACTGGCGGATCCAGGATTTCACCGAATGGTATTCAATGTTTTAAAAAAATTCACATGGAACTTAATAAAATGGAGTGGCAAAGTTTGAAGTACAAATACTAGCACAAACACACTGTTATAAAGAACGACATAAAAAAATTACAATGATATGTTTTAAAAGTACAAATAGTAGCTATACAATTTAACTTTGTGATTAGTTATGCCTTAGAAATGAGAAATGATGTCATCGTTTATAACTTTAAAAAAATCAAGCTCAAGAAAGGTAACTAAGCAACCATTCACATATTGCTCTCCCATCTTGCTTCAAAGCTTATTATTCACATAATTTAAATTCATAGAAGAGAACGTTTTCTCAACACTAGCGTTTGTCATAGGAAGCTCGTAAACAATTGCATAAGTAATGTGCTTCTTTGTTTCAACAAGCATGATCGAAAGCTCAACCATATTTTCCACTTCTGAAAACCTTATATCTCTACGTACAAAATTGATGAAGTGTCTAAGCTAAAGGGGAGATGTACCAATTCTGATTCTGAGAAATCCTTAGGATACAATTGAGCAATCTTAACCAAAATTTTCTTGTCATAAGCAGCAAATGAATCAACAGGATTGAAGCATGCCATGCAAAGAAGCAACTCAGTGTTTACCTCATCAAACCTATCATTAAGCTCTTAAAGTTTCCTATCAATAACACTTATAAACATGTCAACATGGAAGCTAGGGAAATTCTTGACCTTTTTGAAAAATCTTTTGGATCTTCTAACCGACTTGTAGAAGCCATTCATATCAACAACTTTTGATGCCATACTTCACACAAAACAAAGGGACATCTTTTAGAAAAGATTCTCATTCTTCATCCTCCCGCAATAGTTGCAATTCAATTGCATTAACAATATCTTGATCCCTCTTTTGTAATGCATTGCTTAAATCATCTGTGCACTCAACAAATGTGCCATAAAAATAAACTCAAATGATTGCAACATGGTTTGTGCTTGTATAGCCTCCACACTTTGAGAGTGATCCTTTCCAACCATTATGAGAACATTATGGATTGAAGGATATAAAGAGATAACATGCATAACAGTCTTATAGTGAGATCCCCAATGAGTATCACCCAGCCTACTCAAGCCCATCTCGTGATTTAGAACTATGCCAGTTTCAATGCCACCAAAGTCCAACGCATCCACAATTCTTTGTGCTTGAGCTTCTCAAAGCATTTGTGTCTTTTTACAAGAATTCCCAATAACATTCAACAAGTATCTAAGTTGCTCAAAGAACCAAGCATAATCAAGATTCTTCTTAGCAACTGTCACAAGGGTTAACTGGAACCGATGAGCAAATCAATGTACGTAGTAAGCATAGGGACATTCATCCATAATTAGTTTCTTCAGACCATTAACATGACCCTTCATGTTACTAGTTTCATCATATCCTTGCCCATAAACCCTAGTCAAGCTCAATGACTAATTAAAGAGTAAGGACTCAATTGTAGATTTAAGTATCAAAGAAGAAGTGTTTTCAACTTCAACAATACCAAGAAACCTCTCAACACCCTTCCTTTTTTGTCAACATTCCTCAAGCAAAGAGCTAACTAACTGTTCCTTTTGGTACACGTCACTAGATTCATCGGCAAGTATAGAAAAATAATTATCACCAACTTCTTCCATGATATGACTAGTAGTTGCTTTGGCACAACAATTAATTATGTCCTTTTGAATCATAGAACATGTCATACGACAATTTTTAGGAGCATTGGTTAGAACCACCTTGTTGGCCTCTTCAAAATTTTAGGATAACCAATTTAAAAGCTCAAGAAAATTGCCTCTACTACATGAACCATCACTTTCATCATGTCAACGACAAGCTAGTCCTTAGCACAAGAGAAACCTCAACCACTTAAGTGAATATGTCAAGTGGGATTTGTATTGCTCTTTGTATATTTCAGTGTTTGAAGCAACTAACTCACTAATTGATTGTTTACCAGAAATGAATAAATCATATTTCCCTTGAGCTTGATTGTGACAATTGTTAATACTACCCAAATGTTTATCAAACCTCCATTGTTAATGCTACCCACGTGTTTATCAAACCTCCATTTCATGTTTTGATTTCTAAATTCTCCATTCACAAACACATCTCCACCATGACAAGACATACTAGTTTCATGTTTAAACAAGTAACAAATAAAGCAAAAGGCAGCATCTAATTCCATGCTATACTCTAGCCATTTGTATTTAAGAATCCAATGAGCAATGAAGAGACACCTCTAATTTCTCTCTGTGGGAACTCATGATCTGGTAATTGCAATGGCCCTAATTCAATGAATCTCCTTCTGACCTCATCTTGTTTATTGACATCATAACTTAAGATGGGACTCCTCTTTCCAGGATCACGGGGAAGCAAATCAACATCATATATTCCTTCATCATCTTCTAAAATTGAAGATACTAGAGAAGATTATGTGCTTGGGCTACTTGCCCCTATCTCTGACTACATGCTTCGACTAGATGCCCCTATCTCCGGTGGCAAGTTCATACTTGGGCTTCTATCACTGTCATGAGGTGCTTAAAACAACAACTGAACAAAAGGGGCGTTATCTAAAATATAAACTTCACTCTCAATAGTTACTGGTTTTAGAGTTGAGGTGGAATCTAACGTCTATGACTTAGCTGATCTTTCCCACAAAGTCTTCAAATCGATTGTATTCTTCTTTATTTTTCAAATTTCAAGCTCTACAATTCAATTATTGACTAATTTAGTCTCAAATCAACAACAATATGCAATAAATTGGGGTATTTGAGAAGAAGATGATTCATTTTAGAATGAGAAATCTTACCAACAGACGGGAAGCAGGAAGTAGGAAACAACGAAGAGGTGAACTGGCGACGTAGATGGACTATTTATCTCTTTGGGCTATATACATGGCTATTCAAGGTTTACTAGGTTGATACATCCAAAGCTCACCTTACAAACTATTTTGAGCAGGGACAAGTACAAACAACATCACACAACTTAGGGACAAGTAACGTTTGAAGCATAACTCCTTAGCCAACTCCAACTCTATTCGGATTCATTTTATTCACCATTTTTAGGATCGAAGAAGACATACATTCCAAGCTCGGTGCTTTGTTAGGTCTTAGCAGGATTCTCCATTGTTGCAAAATAAACTCCAAACGATAGATAACTGTTAATGGAGAGGTGACAAGCTTATTTCTAAAAATCATGTCATTTCTAGTTACCCAAAGTTGCCAACTAATAGCAGCTAGGAACATCATCCTAACTCTATTGCAACTATTATTTTCCTTTTCCACCACCAACAGAAAAAAAATTCAAAATTGGATGGTAACAACTGCCATCCTAGAGAATCTCTACATAAGGACTTGGTGCATTTAGCTATAGTGCAAGTGAAAATCACATGCTGAGCATCTTCTAACTCTCTATTAAGTTCACAAAATTCAGACCTCTTCCTGTTCATCTTTATAAGTTATAATGTGGGCTGGATTCTATCTCTTATTGCTAACCATAAGAAATGTTTGTGTTTTAGAGGTTTAGGTGATTTCCATAAGAGGAACATTCTAGTATCAGTTATACCTTTGAAAGTAAGCAGTTCATAAAGAGACTTTGTAGTAAACACATTATTCTTCCCTAGGACCCAGTTAAGAAAATCCATCTCCTCTGAGCAATTCATTCCTTGAATTAGATCTTTGAAACTCTCCTAGGGTATTACCACTGTAGAACCAAAAGATATCCTAAAGGTCAAGCAGTTTAGCCCCTCTCTTATCACCTCAGCAACCCTAATTTGTTGTTGATTACAAATAGTAGAAAGATCCTCAAACAAGATTTTCAATGGGCGTTTGCCAATCCACATGTCTTCCCAAAAAGAGATATGTGTTCTCTTACCCAAAACCCATTCAACCTCTAGAGAAACCCATTTTATTACCTACAAGATGCCTCTCTAGAATTGCGAGGCTCCTATTTAGAGATTTGAAAAATACCTCTCTCACCTAGATAGTTTTTTCCTTAGAACCTCTAGGCACAAGCTCTTAGTATTTGATTCAATTTTGAAAATTAACTTGAAAAGAAGGGTAATGTTCATGGTTCTAGTCTCAATAAAGTCTAAACCCCCAAACTCCTTTGGGAAGGCCATATCTCTCCATTTAACCATGTGGTTTTCTTTTTGACACTTACTCTTGCCCAATAAAAACAAGTCAAGTTTATGATGAACCCCCTCTAGAAGCAAATATAAACACATTGCATAAGTTGGGATAGAAGTGAGGCAAGCATCCAATAGAACTATTCTACCACTATAGTACATAGTCCTGGCTTGCCAAGTGCCCAACCTCTTTTCTAATTTTTGAGGAATGAAACTAAAATCAGCATTAAGAAGCTTCTCAAGGCTTATAGGTAAACCAAGGTATTTCATGGGAAAGGTCCCTAAGGGACAATTTAACATATTAGCCACCCTTTCTCTTTCTAACTCATCTAAACCTTGTGGTAGTTTACTTTCATTACAGAGATCTCTTTAAAATAGTATAAGAGAAATTTAGTAACAACAACCTCATTATCATTGTAAGGCATAAATAAAACAATGTCATCTACATACTGCAAATGAGTGAGTCCACCCTCAACCAAGTGTGAAATGAGACCAGAAAGAAAGCCAGCTCCTTTTGCATTATCTAAAAGTTTAGCTAAAGCATCACTAACCAAATTAAACAACAAAGGGGAAATAGGATCTCCATGTCTAAGTCCTCTATAAGTTCTAAAAAACTCACTTCTATTACCATTAATGTTCACACAAACCCTTCCTCCTTGCACATATGCTTTAACCCAGTTAATCTAGGTGGGAGGAAAATTTTTCTTGTCTAAAACTTCAAACAGGAAGTCTCAGCTAACCCTATCATAGGCCTTTTCAAAATCAATTTTAAAAACAGTCCCTTTTTAGATTATATTTATAAAGCTCATCAAGGGTCTCATGAAGAGTGAACAACCCTTAAGAATAAATCTCCACAGGATAAAAGTAGTTTGGGTATAAGAGATAATGTTATTAGCTACCTCTCCTAGTCTGTTAGTAACTATTTAAAGAAGAATTTGAAACAATCATTCAGAACACAGATGGGCCTATATTGTTTAATGTTAGCTGCTCCTTTATCTTTGCAATCAAAGAGATAATACCATAATTTAACTTTTTTAAATCAAGATCATTGTTTTGCAGCATAATTATCATCTCCATAAAATTATTTTTTACTTCTTCCCCAATGACTTTGTGAAACTATGCTAGGATACCATTAGGGCCTGGTGCAGTGTTAGTTTTAGCTTCTTTAATCACCACCTCCAATTCCTTCATCAAAAAAGGTGTTGTTATCCAAACTCTTTCTTCCTCGATTAGTTTATTTGAGAAATCCCAAACATCAGGAGAGATGAATGAGGGAGGGAGGCCCTACTCTGAAGAGGCCCTTATAGAAATCTATAATATGTTTAGTGAACTCATCTTCTTCAAATATTATCGCCCCCTCATTTTCTAGTGAGAAAATTGTGTGTTTTCTTTTCCTACCATTTTCAATCCCATGAAAAAAGAAAATTTTTTCTCCTCTTAGGAGCCAAGCCTCCCCTCTTCTTTTCTTCCAATAGAGTTCTTCCATCTCATAAATATTTTCTAAGTTATCTTCTAGTTCATACCTCTCTCTTGTTAGACCACTCGACCTGTATATATATAGACCCGATCCCCCTATATAGTGTTGGGGTCTCAGTCTCACTGTATACTAGACTTCTGCATGGTATCAGAGTAGGCCTAGACATCCTCGGCGTACTAGCATTCTCTTGTCGGCAAGCCGACGCTTCCTTCCCATCACAGACCTTCTCCCCCGGTATTCCTCCTCTATCTTCTCATCTCGGCTCTCATCCTCCTCGTCTCCTTCGTAGACGGCCTTCTCTTCCCCGTCTCCTCCGTAAACGGCCTTCTCCTCCTCCACCGTCCTCTCGCCTCCTTTCCACCATGTGACAAGGAGACAGCCTCCATCCGTCTCCTCGTCCCGTTCAGACCCGCCTTAGCTTCTCCCTTGCTTCGACGCATCTTTTCCTCTTTCGACACCAGCGCAACTCTACGCTCACCGTCTCCATCGACTGGACCCATCCGCTCTCCATCGGCTGAAACTCTCTCTTGGTTCCTGCTTTTCCGACACGCTCACCTGCTCCTAGACACGAAATTTCTTCACTCGCGTCCGAGCCACTCCAACGTGTCCACGTGTTCACGGACATGAATTCTACTTCCTGGATGCGAACATCCTTTCTTCGCGTCCACGACTTCTCTGATTTTTTGCGCCCGCCCTACTCTGTTGCGTCCACGGGTCCACGGACGTGAAACCTTCTTTCACAGACGTGAACCTTCTCATGCCCATGATCCACCTACTATCTCACACTCATGACCTACTTACTCTGCCACCCACTCCTCTCTGCTCTGATGCTACTCACATCAGACCTCCATCGGCCCTATTACCCTCATCGGCTCCCCAACCTCCATCGGCTTAGGCTGATACTGTCTCACCCCCATCAACCACACCAACTCCATTGGCTACTCCGCCTCTATCGGTTTGCCAACACCCATCGGCTCATCAACCTACATTGGCTCATCAACCCCTATTGACCCCTCACCCTCTATCGGCTCAGGCTGACCTCGTTCAGTCCTCTCGAACATACAGTCACCGATCCCGAGCCGATACCACCCTCCTCCCTTTCGCCCCTACCCCACAACTCACACTCCCATTGGCTCATGCGAACTCTACTGACTCCTCTTCTCACATGATCACCCAATCACAAACTGGGTCACTCCGCTCTACCAAGCGCTACGGGCTCTCCGTAATCTATTGTACCATCTCACCCATCCCAGCGACTCATCGTTTCGCCTTAGCCGATCCTCAGTGGCACGCAGCTATGACCGATGAGTACAAGACACTTATGGATAACGAGACCTGACGCCTCATCCCTCGTCCTCCTGGTGCCAACGTTGTGTCCGGCAAGTGGATCTTTAAACACAAGTTCCACTTCAATGGATCGCTTGCTCATCACAAGGTACGCTGGGTAGTTCATGGTTTCTACTAACGTCCCAGCGTTGACTATGACGAGACCTTCAGTCCAGTCGTCAAGCCCACTACCATTCGGGTTGTTCTCACTCTCGCTGCCTCGCGCTTTTGGCCGATCCATTAGCTCAACGTGAAGAATATTTTTCTTCACGGTTATCTGACAGAAACGGTTTACTGCCAGCAGTCTCTAGGCTTCATCGACCCATCTCATCCCGACGACGTCTGCCTCCTTCAGCGCTCTCTCTATGGCCTCAAACAGGCCCCTCGGGCTTGGTACCAGTGCTTTGCTGCCTATCTTCGGTACATCGGTTTTGTGGTCTCCGCCTCCGATACGTCCCTCTTTGTCCTTCACACTAGAAACACCACCGTCTACCTTCTACTCTACATCGATGACATCGTTCTTACGACGTTCTCGATGACCATTCTACAGCACATCATGGCCTAACTCCACTCAGAGTTTACCATGACCGATCTAGGTCCTCTCCATCACTTTCTTGGCAACTCTATCACACGCTCTCCTCATGGGTTGTTTCTCTCCCAGCACCAGTATACCATCGATCTTCTCCAGCGTGCCGGCATGGCCGAATGTCACTCCACCGTCACTCCCGTCGACACTCGCGCCAAGCTCTTCGCCACCAATGGCTCTCTCATCACCGACCCCTCCCAGTACCGGAGTCTTGCTGGTGCCCTCCAGCACCTCACACTCACACGGTCCGATCTCACCTATGCCGTCCAGCAAGTGTGCCTCTTTATGCATGCTTTGCGTGAAACTCACCTCGCGCTACTCAAGCGTATACTTTGCTACGTAAAGGGCACACTATCCATTGGCCTACATCTCAGCTCCGGCCCCATTGACTCTCTCACTGCGTATTTTAACGCGGACTGGGCAGGTTGTCTCGACTCCTGACGCTCCACCTCCGGCTATTGCGTCTTTCTTGGTGACACTCTAGTCTCTTGGTCCTCCAAGCGCCAAACTACAGCGTCTCGGTCCAGCGCCGAAGCTGAGTATCACGCTGTTGTCCACGTCGTCGCCGAGTATTGCTAGCTTCGTCAGCTACTCCAGGAGCTTCGTACACCTATCACTTCTGCGACCGTCGTCTACTGCAACAACGTCAGTGCCGTCTACATGACCGCCAACCCGATTTATCATCGACGGCCGAATCATATAGAGATTGGCATTCACTTTATACGTGACAAGGTCGCGCTAAGACAAGTTTGGGTGCTACATGTATTGTCGGCCCACCAGTTCACCGATATTATAACTAAAGGTCTATCCATGTCTTTGTTCATCAGTTTTTGCTCCAATCTCTGCGTCCGTTCCCCTCCCGCTACGACTGCGGGGGGTGTTAGACCATTAGATCTGTATATATATAGACCCGACCTTCTGTATAGTGTTAGAGTCTCAGTCTCACTGTATACTACATTTCTGCATCTCTCCCCTCCTCAGTTGAGAGCTCTTTTTCATCAACTTGGGAATCAATGATTGCTAGTTTGTTTTTAATATTTAATTTGATTGTTTTTTGAGAACTCCCAGTATTTGCTCCCCACCCTTTTATAAATCCCCTAAGGGAAGATAATTTTTATTCCAATAATCCAAAATATAACTCTCATTTCTGGAAAGTAATTTTTAGGACACCAACTCTTTGAAACCTTGAGCCAAAAACCAAGAAGATTCAAAACGAAAAGCTCTCCTTCTAGATAAGGCCTGTTCCCCTCAATCTAGGAGAAGAGGGGCACGGTCTAATCCTACTCTCAAAAGGCTGTTCAACATAACTAAAGGAAAGTGCATCTCCCAAGAAAGGCTAATTAAAACTCTATCAAGTAAAACTTGGGTTGACCTCTCCTGCTTATGAGTCCAATTGAATTTGTTTCCACCTCTATAAATCTCTCTCACCCCCATATGTACAATGAACTCATTAAACATGTCCATATGTCTTAGGTTAATGTTGGCATTAGATTTCTTATGATTAAAATGATAAAGATTAAAGTCATCTCCAATGGTAAAAGGATTTTGATTGTGCTGAAAGTAAAAGAGTAGCTCATCTATAACAGTATGTTTCAGAGTGTCTACCACAGGACCATACTCATTAACCACCTTTCAGATGAAGCCATCAGCCTTGTTCTTAACAGCCCTACTTAAGAAAAAGACACCCGCATGAGTTTCTATGACCTCTAATAGCTCAGTATTTATCCCAATCATTAGTCCTCTAGAAGCTCCAGAGGATGCTTTCCAAGACCAATCAAATACTTTGTCAGTTCTCTATGAAAGAACTTTTTTCATTTGGTTTCCTGCAGACAAACAATATTAATCCTATATTTACTAATGATTTCTTTGAGTTATTTCTTCCTAGCATCATTTCCTAGACCCCTCATATTCCAAAAGGGGACCTTCATTTATTTTTATTCTTTTTGTGAACTTTCAACTCTTTAAGCTCAGAAGCACTTGAATCTATTGGGATATCACCTCTTTAACTACTAATATTGGCCGAACTCTCATGGGTTATTTTATTGGCTTTTGTTTTTTTTTCCAATTTAACTCAACATTTTTTTTGCTTGAACTAACTCTTTCGCTTTTATAGTCTCAATCACATTATCCATCTTTTCCCTACTTTGTCCTAGAGAGATATTCAATGCTGAAGCAATAGAACTCAAATATTCAGGCTAAACCAATTGGAAAATAGCAAAAGGATTAATTATGTTACCTGGCATCTTTTTAAGTTTCTCTTCTAGGTCATTATCTCAGCTTTCATGGGAATAGGGGTCACCTTGTCCTTCTGCCTCAAGTTCCATCTAGAGATAACAACTGGCTCAGCACTGGTTTTCTTAGGTCTATCCGCCTTCTTCTTGGACACATCTTTAAAGACCTCAGTTTTTTTCTGTTCCTCCTCAGCCCTCCATATCTCAATATCAGAATCTGCGTGGATATTACATTTTTCCTCAAAAACTTCAAGCGATGGGTCACCTTCAAATTTCTCTAGATCAGTGTCCATCATAGCAAACAGTTCTGTGTTTAACTATAGAGGGGCACTAAGAGGGAGGTTTTCTTCCTATTGATCGCTATTCATATTAACTTCAGACTCCCTCGGCCAGACAACCAAAGCTTGTGAATGAGCTTCATCCTCTATCATCAACTCCATGTTTCTTTCTAGCTTCTCAATCTTAGTCATTGCTAATTCAATAGAGGGGAATATATATTTCTTCTTTAGGGCTTTAGCATAAGAAGTTTTCCCTTTGCAGGCAGGTGGGGTAGATTTAGAGCCTAATAGAACTTTTAGATCATGTGACAGATTTTTAAATTGTTCATCATGGCTGCACCGAGAATCATGTGGATTTTTCTCATCTTTCTTTATCTTCCTTCCTGTCATCCTTGCCGCCTTTGTCATCTGCATCTAAATAATCATCATCATTGTCATTGTCTTGGGGAGGTTGGATCCTTCTGGGGTAGCCATCTGCCTCCCATCTGATTTTGTATCCCACTTTGTTGATGTACACATGAAGAGTGAAATGGATTTCATATGGATCCTTGTAGGCCACTCTAACCCTCACAGGACCTTCACCCTTAAGGCTCTATTCATCTATCTCCTCAAATTCGCCAACCAATTCTACCATGGCTTTTATAGCTAGCTCATTCCTTGCCTTTACTACCATGAATTTTCACCCATATCATTATAAGCTCATTAATTGCACCCTCTGTCATATTTGATAGAACAACCCTAGTTTTGATAGTCATGTTCCTAAAGTCAAAACTCACAATTTTAGTCAGCTGAGTTCGGTATTCATCAGAGGGAAACACAATCAGAAACTCTTTCTCATTTAATTGTTTGATCTTCCCATCCCAGGACAGATTACTGAACGGAGCATCCATCTCTTTCTCAATGGTATCAACAGATTCCTCACCTCTTACCGCTATCAACTCTTTGTAAAATCCCGATGTCGCAACATGTAGGCTATAGAAACCCTGACCTGGAATGCCGAAGCCACAAAGACAAACACCTCTCTTTCCTAAATTCACAGGTCGCTGAGCAGAAATGTGCCCTGTATTATGACAATTTTATTTATTGTGATGGCATAAGGTTACATTAGCATCGACATGGTTTGCTCGTGGCACACAAATTAATCATAACAATATGCAGTCTGCTTTCTGAAGAGACAGCTAATTTCCAATCCGAGGAAATATATATAGCGGACGCAAACTAAGTTATTACTCGATAACAAAATGGCAACTTATTCATCCATGCTTGTACTCTGAACTGAACCAAGTCGCCGTCTGGGTGAATGGATCGTCTAGATCGCCTTGAAGCTGAGGAGCTTCCAGGTGTTGGCGCGAGAGCCGGGCACACCCCAGATGACGCACTGGAACTGGGCCTTGCTCCCGCCAGGCGTCGTCTGCGCCAAGATCACGAGCCGGTAGTTGGTGCCGCCGCCCACCGCCGCCTCGGTCTCGCCGCTGACGACGGAGACGAACACCAGGCTCTTCCGGTGCGAGAGGTCATAGACCAGCACGGAGAACCGGCCCACCTGCTTGATCACCAGGCTGTTGGTGTTGGCGATCGGCTTGTAGGTCGCCTCCACCGCCGGGACCGTGGCGGCGACGACGACTAGTGCAGCGGCCACGAGCAGGGGAAGCATGCGCAGCGACATTGTCCTCATGGCGCCAAGTTGCCAACCAAGTACGCGGCCGGCTGCTGCTCTGCTGCTGCTGATACTGTCACACACTCACACTGCGCTTGTGGTCTTGCTCTGCTCTGGCCGTACATGGACAGCGACCGGTGGAACTTATAGCTCGCGAAAAGCGCGATGAGCTGCCGCCATCCGAAGCCATCGCCGACGTGGTTGTCATGGTCAGTGTAAGAGGCTATCTTTCTGGCTGCGTGCGAGGTCAAACACATGGTGCGGTCGATTTGTTACATGTGATTTGTGCGGATCAGCGCGTGTTGGTGGGCAACTTGACGCGCGAGAGAGCGCGCGCGCGGGGCGCCGGGGCCGAGAGGGCGGTGAGCCGGTGAGGCGAGACCGCGCGAGCTTGAGGAGGCGCCATCTGGGAAGCAACCGAGCAAGCTGGAAATTGCATGGTTCGAGGCCACCTACACGCCCATATTTTGGCTCTGTTTTCACGCAGTTTCTTGGTTTTGTAGGGTGGACTCGCCAACCGCGGCCATTTCTCCGTGCAAGTAGAATAGTTAATGTGTTAAACCATATTTTTTTGCAGTGATCATGAATAATCAAAGTGCCCAGTCTCATGCGTGGCAGTGGTTGGGGTTTCTTGCATCGTAACCTGCTTTAATTTCATAGCGATCTCGATGCATGTCAAATTGCACCATCCATATGCCGGAGCTAGCTTGGTTTCATGGCGATCTTGACGTGAGATTGTCAATGCACGTATGGGTGGAAGTGATCAGTACATTGGCTACCGTGTCGTCGTATACGACGAGAGAAGACAGCTGTTCGTCCTGGAAAACATGAGACTTCGATCGTGCCTTTGATGACCTCCGTGCAAGTTGCTCGATCTTTTTTACAAGTTGGAATTCAGAAACGGGTCAAGTCAACAGCACTCTACATGTATTTTATCTGTTCATAAACATTCGATATTTCGAAAATATGATAAGATATAATCAAATCTTTTTAAACTTTAACCATTAGTTTATATTAAAATAAAATTATAAAATCTAATAAATTTATAATATTACTTCTCAAGCTAAATCAATGCATACTATTTTTAAACTTAGTGTTTAAGAAGTAATTGATGACGTGTAAGGTTTTAAGGGTTTGATCAAATCTTATCTTAAACATTTAATATTTATGACAGAAGATTATTGTTTTGCTTGTTTGTTTAATTTACAACCTTGGCATGTACGTAAGTGATTGATGAGAGTACATAAGCATGCATATATAGTGCAAATTGCATAAAGATATTAACTTGAGGTCTTCCACTAAGATCATGTGTGATCTTTGAAGCCTCATTCAATACAAAGGTGCTTGTCAGTTCTCATTGGTTATCTAATAAATCTTTTGCTGCACTGTTGCTACCTTCGAGATCTTCAAATGTGTACTTGTGGAGTACTTGTTTGGAGTTTGGACTACCAATGAATTTTCTAAGACCTGTGTGCACGTACTACATATATTATCCTTAATTAGATGACTTAAGTGAGACTAAATGGAACCTTCATACATACATATATGGGTCCTTTTAAAAAAAGTTACCAGAATTTGCTATACAACTGTCAAAGGTTGCATTGGGCAACCTAGTTTGTCAACCTCTCCTCCCTCAATTTTTGCGTGTACATTCTTGACTTATTACACGGTACATTTTTTTAAATCTATAGTAAAGTTACTTTTAAAAATCATATTAATATATTTTTATTTTTTTACTAATACTTAATTAATTATATACTGTATTGTTTTGTAGAGGTTTTTGCCGAACGCAGCCAAAGTTCGTTAATTAGGAAAAAACCAGTAAATTTTGAAGCCTGTATGGATTTTCCTTATAATTTATCCACTCTAGTTATAAATATTTAATGTTTAGAATAATATTAGGTTAAACTTTTAAAACTTTTACTATCAATTAATTATAAATTAAAGTTCAAAAAATCAAATTTGAGTACTTTTTAGGGAAAATATATACATACCATTTCCCATGTTTTTTAATAAACATTTGAGAGTGAAATGGTAGGAATGTAGGAATGTGTGGCTTTGTGTAGAGGTACTTAAGTTTATAAATGACATAAAGTACTTACGCGGTTTCGTCGTCCTTAAACTAAGATGGGCCTCTTACGGTTTTCCTTAACATTACAGAAAGGCTGGAAATGGAGTTGGGCTGCCCAAGGACAGGCAGAAGAAGGCCCATTCTGTGTTGACTCTCTCGTTACTTCTTCATTTTTTATTCTCCTAGCTTTACCTCAGTTCACAAAAAAGCTTTACCTGGTGTGTCCTGTTTTATTGGTGTCACTGTGGCATGTTTCTTGTTCTTGATTCGTTCAAGCACAACCTCCTGGTGTGCCTTTTGCCTTCTTTTGCAGGTAGTACTCAGAACGAACATCATATGTCTCAACCATGGCTGCTCAATTTGTATGCATGCCTCTGTTTTCTCTTATGTGAAGAGTATTTCGAGTCCCTGGTGGTTATCATGTATTCACGGTCTCATAGAGTGACCTTGATGGGTGAGAACGCCAGCTAATTAGTAGTCAGAAGGCCCCTCTTCCCCCGGTGCCAAACAGCCTCGGCGACATGGAGCACAACATTACCTTGGTGAACTCCTTGTCGACAAACATGACGAAGCCCTCGTGCCTGCGCGAGGCGCGCTCTGCAACAGAAGCTACCCAACATGGAAAAAATTCAGGGAAACAAAAGAATGATTGTCCAACTTACCTCGGTCAGAAAATGTCCATCGATTCAGTTAGTCTGGAAGAATAAGCACCATCGCTGCCACAGTTAAAAAAAACGAGCAATAAGCATTCTCTATAAACGAAAATATCCTATATGAATTGTATGTCACTCTTTACTCCCCATATCATAATATTCAACCTTTCTCTAGACATTTAACAAAACATTATAACAACACTGCAAATAGATGTGATGAGAACTAATGGCCAGGGCACCAAACCCAGTTTTCACTGTGGTATGTGTAAACCATTTACAGGCAATACAATCTGATCCAGAAAAAAAAGTCAAAATGAGCTACAAACACTAAGTAGACCTGGCCTATCAAGCTTGGTGTGTCCATTGGAAGTGGTTGTGAAACTTTTGCAACCAAAGGCGTCGTTCTTTCAATTTGTTGATGAAAAAAAGTGATTTTACTCGCTATTAATTAATAAGGCTACAATTTGCTTCCAAGACAACAGTTCAAAAGAGATGACAATGTATCATAAGCTTTGCCATGTTTTACCTACTGAGCTCCAGACGAACTATGAGGTGGCAACTGCTGCTGATGTGGAGGTGGCTGGCACCTAGCTGCGCCTATAGAAAGTTGCTGCACAGGGGGCGCCCTACGCCAAGAACCATAGGCAGAGAGCTGCTGCAATGGAGGTGGCTGGTGCCAAGCTCCGCTCATAGAAAGCTGCTGCTGCATAGGGGGTGGCTGGTGCCAAGCACCATAGGCAAAGGGCTGCCGCAACTGATCAGGTGGCTGTGGCCAAGCCCCGCCAGTAGAAAGCTGCTGCTGCACAGAGGGCAGCTGGCACCAAGCACCATAGGCAAAGGGCTGCTGCAACAAAGGTGGCTGCTGCATTAGGGGCGGCTGGTGCCAAGCACCATAGGCAAAGGGCTGCTGCAACGGAGATGGTTGATGCATCGGGGGCAGCTGACACCAAACACTGTAGGTAGAGGGTTGCTGGCCATAGCCCAGATGTGCGGCATAGGCCTGTAAGTTGGGCGTGAGGGAATATAAGCCACCAGAAGCTGTTATCTGGATCATTCTCAGAGCGTTTTGTTTGTGTCATCTGGCAACAAGCGGTGTCTCGAAGTCCTACAAAAAAACAGTTATATTCATAAACATCACCATGCTCATGTTGCGCATAAGAATTTAACAGGAGACTGGAAAAACTGAATCAGTAGCAAGAATCAAGATCAGATTTAACAGAACAATTCAAGAGTAACAGATTTAGCACAACAACAAAAAACACCAACAACAAGCTATTTTGCTTTTCCAGATTGAAACAAAAGCTTATTCTAATAGGGAGTTTATGCTCAACCCCACTATGACCATTTGGAAATTTTTAAACAAATCATGACATCACCATTTGGAACTTTAAAAATTAAAATTTACCTGCATCGATATTCCACAAAATTGGAGTGCTTGACAGATAACTATTATGCACCAAACTTTGAGCTCCATTATGTGCACGGTTGACCATCTCAAGAGATAGCCTGAGGTAACAAGTTCAAGAAAGCAATGGTCCCCAAAATCAGTAAAACAAAGAAAAAAACGTGGAAAGTGTAAAATCAATCAAACGAACACTATTGGTGCACAAATCATCACGGAAGGAAGTTCTCATAGCGGACTTAAAGAAAAAAAACTCAACTTGGGCGTTTGTTAGTAGTTGAACAGGGATTAGACTCAGCCACATGGATCTATGCACAGAAGGGAGAGAGAGTTAGGTGATCAGCTCTTTTTTTGAAACATTAGGTGGTCAACTCTTTGAAATAGCAACTACTATGAATTACTTACTGGTGTTTTATTTGGACCACTCTCAGAACAGTCTGCTTGTGAGATTTGGCAATAAGCTGTTTCAAGACCTACAGAAACTATTGTGCTCAAAACATTAGCATACTCATAATATTTCATAGGGAATTGGCAAAGCTGAACTAGTAGTAATAAGAGATTTAACACAATTAGTCAAAAGAATTGTCAAAATCCGGTAAGGCAATTGGAAAAGAAGTGCAACCTTTAGCACTCTAGTTGTTTGATATTGATATTTCTCACACTTGAATAAAATGCAAATCATAACAGAGTTAGTTTTCACCTACACATAGGTGTTGGGCTAATTCAGTGGATGCTAGACTATAAATCAGCAAACTACTGCCCCCAAGTAATACATAGCTTTTAATCCCAGGTTCTACAAATTAAAAACTCTAAATAGTATCAAACCGAACTTAATTTTCTCAACACCTAAATAGATAAATGCCTTCACATGCCATGAAATGGATCTAGCTAGAAATATAATATAAGGATATTACTAACAAAGGTCAAAGGCATGAGCACCTACCAGGTGTGACATTCAGATGCTTGGACAATGTCCAGGAGCGAAGCATTTGTATAAAATGCATCTCTTGCATGAGAATACAGTCTCAGTACTCCCAGTGCCTTCTTTGCAAGGTCAATAGAAACCACCCATCTGTTGTTATCTCTAAATCCCACGGTGGTTTTGAGAAAAACAACATCCCCACCATCCATGCTCAAGGTGGGGAAGACTGGATCAAGGTCCCTAAATGTTAACATCTCGAAACCTTTTCCCTTTAGCATAGAGGTCAACAACGTGTGTGCTGAGTTGTCAACCAAAATGTCATCAACATCAACTGCACATCCCTTGAGCCAACAATTAGACAAAATAGTCCTATTCCATATCACAGCTCTCCAACCATCACAGACAAATGAGGGCTTCATCTTCTTCTTCAGTGCATTCTTCATGTATGTGCTTGATAGCAAGTATGAATCATACAAAACATCATAATCACAGGGGTCATTTGGTTTCTCGATCTCTACAGGAATAGACTGAATTTCCTTCTTCACATGACATTCCATCTCGATAAACTTGATTACACCATTACTGCTGCAAGTAACATCTCGAAACATCATCGGGCAACCTTCTAGGCGATTGGACGGATGTAAACTCTTCTTGTTGAGGGGCAATGGCTCAGGCAACGGGATATACCGAAGCTCAGGAGACTCATCATGCATGTTGAACAGCAAAATGCCGTGCAAAAATCAACCCAGCCTAGTAGGTTCTCCAAGCGATATCACTTTCTTGTGTTGAACACCATCAACCCCAGGGAGTGGCTCCAACCATTTCGTGCTCCATTCTTGCGTGGTGGAAGAGTAGATGGAAAGATCATAATGAGTACCACAGTAACGGAGATCAGCCAGACAATAATGGCCATCGTCGCCGCAGGGCACTATGCCCAACGATGAGAGGCGGAAGATAATGGAATTATATCCTTTGGGATCCTAAACCCGTTCGAGCGACGGTGACCCGGAACCGGCCTTGTAGACGAAGAATTCTGGACGGATCGGTGAGCCTAAGTGAACGTGGAGGACAACGAGTGCGCCCTTCACGCCGACGATGGTGGGTTCTATTTAGAACACCACCTTGTTCAGATTGGGGTTCGAGCAGTGGGCTCAAAAGTACGAGATGGTCGGTGCCTCGGCAAAACAGAAGGTGATCTGGACCGTGTGGCCATCTCTCGACGTGGCTGTAGCGGTGGTGGTGTTCCTGCAGTCGGCGATGTACGCGCGGTTGGCCAGGATGACCGAGTCCGGCCAGCGGGAGGCGGCGGCGCCGTCAGGACTAGGAAGCGCCGAGAGGTCGAAGGACTCGCTGTTAGAATAAACCACGACATGTGCATTAGTGTGCTGCGCCGTGGTGGTCATGTTAATTTGGTATGTCCAGGTTCATGCCATACAGGCTAGCTGCGGTGCGAGTTAGTGTCCAGGATCAAGTCATAGTTTGTTAGGGACTAGTTCGTTGCATGATGACATGCAAGAGTGAGTGGTGTGTGTGTTGCCGGTTCGTATGGAGAAGCCGTGATGCCTGGATGAGCGAGTGGCTCTCAGACGTCGCTGAGCAAGTCATGCGGATCATGGCATGATGGCCGGACGTGGAGGTTAGCTCCTTGCCAGTCCGTGGCCTATTTGTAGCCCCTGTGTTTATTTGCCAAGTCCAGTGAATAAGAAAGCCAACATACAGGCCGTCTGTCGGCCAAGGCGTTCGTCGCCGAGCTTCTTGTTCTTTGCGTTCGTGTGAATGTTCCTGGGAAGAGCCAACAATTGGTATCAGAGCCGGTGTATGTACTACGGAGGTTCCATCAGTCCACCACGATAACCACCGAAGAAGAAGCGCGTGATCCCATGCAGACGACCGGCGGCAACGGCGATGGCCGGTGGTGATGAGAAGGGTGAAGCCAGCTCGCCGCGTACGGTCGTGGTGGAGCGCGGTTTTGGTGGCGCCGAGATCCCGAAGCTGACGAAGACGAACTACCGCGAGTGGGCGCTCGAGATGCAAGTCAATCTCGAGGGCATGGAGCTCTGGGATGCCGTGGAGACCGGCAAGGCCGAGCGTGGCAAGGATCGGCGGGCGTTGGCCGTGATCCTGCGCGGTGTGCCGCCGGAGATGAAGTCCGGCCTCGCTGCGAAGGAGACCGCCAAAGAGGCTTGGGCGGCGGTCAAGTCGCTGCAGATGGGCGACACGCGCGTGCAGGAGGCCAAGGCGCAGCACCTCCTCAAGCAGTTTGAGAACGCGGCGTTCAAGGATGGTGAGGACAATACAATCCTAGAAAACACTGCGCCCTTGGCAGCACCAAACTCTCGTGTTCATCGTTTGTTCCTCGTGCTGCTCGCACCCCCTTTCAGTTTCTAACAAGTGGTATCAGAGCCATTCGTGTGGGACCTCCTCGTCGCCATGACGTCTCCGGCTAGAGGCCGGTCCCCAAGGAAGCGGGCAGGCGGTTCCGGCAAGACGCCGCCGCGCTCTCCAGCGCGCACGCCGCCACAGCGCAGGTCGCCGAACCGTTCCCCTACACACCGCTCACGTCCGCATGACGCACGCCGTCCACCTCCCCGCGGGTCACACCCGCCGCGTGAGGTCGTCGTCGAGCGGATCTAGAGGGAATCTGGCAGCTTTGGGAATTGGCCGCAACTCACGCGGACCAACTACCATGAGTGGTCACTCCTCATGAAGCTGAAGATGCAGGCGTGCCACCTCTAGGACGCCATCGAGTACGACGACGTGGAGTTCGATGACGACCGCGCCGTGCTCGACGCCATCTGCAGCGCTGTTCCCGCGGAGATGGTGCCGGCGCTCGCCACCAAGAACACGGCACAGGAGGCCTGGGAGGCGATCAAGACCCTCCGTATCGGCGACGACCGCGTGCGGAAGGCAACCGCCCAGAACCTCCGGGCGGAGTACGAGGGGATCACTCTCCACGCCAACAAGGCCATCAAAGACTTTGCGCTGCGTCTCACCGGGATCGTTCAGCACTTGGCGACATTGGGCGATCCGGAGCCCGACGAGAAGGTGGTGGCTAAGTATCTGCGCGTCGTTCGCTCGCGCTACAAGCAGTTGGTAATCTCGATCGAGACCCTTCTTGACATCTCACAACTATCCATAGAGGAGGTCACAGGGAGACTCAAAGCCGCTGACGACGTTGAACCCGCTCCGGCGCACACCGCGAGCGGCAAACTGCTACTCACTGAGGAGCAGTGGGTAGAAAAGTACAAGAAGAAATCGCCGAAGTCTGGCCATGGCGGTTTTGGCTCCGGCGGTTGTGGAAAGGGCCGTGGCCGAGGCCACGGGCGCAGCTCCGTCGGCAACTCCAGGGGCGGCTCCAGCTCTTCGCGCCCGCCGCCGGACGACCATTGGGCCAGCGATTGCCACAGTAAGAAGAAGGAGGAGCCAGCCCAATAGGCCCATGTGGCCCAAGAAGAAGAGGCAACCCTGATGCTTGCCATTAGTGTGGCCCAGGAGGAGGACAGTTCCCCTCCGCCGCAGCTGCCGCGCCTCATCGAGACACCGCTGCCTCCACCCGCGGCGCTCCCCGAGCTCCACGTCCTGGAGGAGAAGGTCCACCCCGAGCTCGACGATGTGGCGGACCGAGACCCAACGTGCTGGATCCTAGATACCGGCGCGACCAATCACATGTCTGGATCCCGCGCCGCGTTCGCCAACCTCGACACTGGCGTCATCAGCTCCGTTCGATTCGGGGATGGTTCCGTCGCCCACATCAACGGCGCTGGCACGATGCTCTTCCACTGCAAGAATGACGAGCACCGGGCGCTTGCCAACGTCTACTTCCTCCCTCGCCTCACCGCCAACATAATCTCCATCGGGCAGCTTGATGAAGGCAGCTACGAGGTGCTAGTGAAGAATGGCGTGATGCGGGTGCATGATGAGGACCAGCGCCTTCTCGCCAAGATTCCCCGGAGTTCAGGCCAGCTGTACAACCTCGACGTCACCATCGCGCGCCCGGTATGCCTGGCGGCACGCACGGACGATGACGCCTGGCGGTGGCACCAGTGTTTCGGCCACATCCACTTCGCCGCGCTGCGCAAGATGGGGTGCGAGAAGCTGGTTCACAGGCTGCCCGTCGTCGACCAAGTGCAGCAAGTCTACGACGCCTGTCTCGCCGGCAAGCAAAGGAGGACGCCCTTCCCACAGAAGAAGCTCTGGGGTCCACAGAGCCACTGCAGCTTCTTCATGGAGACATTTGCGGTCCTATCACACCGGCGACCCCGAGTGGTAACAAATATTTTCTTCTGCTTGTCGATGACTACTCACGGTTCTTGTGGATATCCCTGCTGCCATCCAAAGACGCTGCGGCCACCGCCATCAAGAACATTCAGGCCGCGGCTGAACGTAAGAGCGGCAAGAAGGTGCTGATGCTGCGTACTGATCGTGGCGGAGAGTTCGCCGCCGCCGACTTCATCAACTACTACGCCCAACTCGGTGTTCGCAGGCAGCTCACGGCGCCGTACACGCCTCAACAGAATGGCGTCGTCGAGCGCCGCAACCAAACCATGGTAGGCACAGCTAGGAGCATGATGAAGGCCAAGTCTCTCCCTAGTGTGTTCTGGGGAGAGGCGGTAACAACGACGGTTTACCTGCTGAACAGGTCCTCCTGCAAGACGATCAACGGGCGCACCCCCTACGAGCTCTGGAACAGGCGCACGCCATTAGTCCAGCACCTGAGGACGTTCGGCTGCATCGCCCACACGAAGGTGAACACGCCGCACCCGAAGAAACTCGACGACCACAGCCGCCACATGGTGTTCGTCGGGTATGAGCCGGGGTCCAAGGCCTACTGGGTCTATGATCCCTCAACGCGACGTGTCCACATCAGCTGCGACGTTGTCTTCGACGAAGTAGCAGCATGGGCATGGTCTGTAGCGGATCCCGTTGAGCTAGATGACTTCACCGTCGAGGAGCCAGAACAGCAGGAGTTCCCTGTGATCACCACCACCAGAACGACTACGGTGGCCATTCCAGCGTCAGGCTCCGTGTCACCGACTCCAGCAGGCGCGCTCGCGTCCCCGGCCTCAGGCATGTCCATGGCTGGCTCACCAGCGGCCTACGGCACTTCATCAGCATCCAGCACCGCGGCTCACCCTCAAGTGGAGTTTGCATCCCCACCAATAGCCGGGCTGGAGGACCACCTCGACGCCGATCATGACGCTCCTCAGCTCCCACGCCCGAGCTCGCCCACCGCAAGCTGGAGGAGCGCCTGCTGCTGGCGAGCGACGCCGAACCAGGCTCCTTCGACGAAGCTATGCGCCATGAGTGCTGGCGCCTCGCCATGCTCGACGAAATGACCTCCATCGAGGCTAGCGGCACCTGGAGACTAGTGGAGCCGATGGCGCACCCCTATTAGCCTCAAGTGGGTGTTCAAGGCAAAGAAGGACGCCGCCGGCATCGTCACCAAGCACAAGGCCCGCCTCGTCGCAAAGGGCTACGTGCAGCGGCAGGGCATCGACTTTGATGAAGTCTTCGCCTCCATCGCTCGCCTGGAGTCTGTTTGGCTTCTGCTCGCACACACCACCTATCAAGGATGGGCCGTCCACCACATGGACGTGAAGTCAACGTTCCTGAACGGGGTGCTGCAGGAGGAGGTGTACGTCGAGCAGCCTCCCGGTTTCGTCCTCCGTGGCCACGAGAACAAGGTCCTACATCTCGTCAAAGCGCTCTACGGGCTGCGTCAAGCTCCACGGGCGTGGTACGCCATACTCGACGAGTCCCTCATCGGGCTCGGGTTTTGGAGGAGCGCCTCAGAACATGCTATCTACTTGCGCGGTGCTAAAGCTCGCCGGCTGGTGGTCGGGGTCTATGTCGATGACCTGATCATCGCCAGCGGCAACCAAGCCGACATTGACACCTTCAAGGACCAGATGAAATCCACATTCAAGATGAGCGACTTGGGGTTATTGCACTACTACCTTGGTCTGGAGGTGTCCCATACTGAGGCCGGCATCACCATCTGCCAGAGCTCCTATGCAGCCAAGATCCTGGAGACAGCAGGACTGACGAGCTGCAACCCCAGTGCAACGCCAATGGAGCCTCGCCTGAAACTCAGCAAGGTGAGCTCAGCCCCAACCATTGATTCTACCATGTATCGCAGTGTGGTGGGCTCCCTGAGGTACCTGGTGAACACAAGACCCGACTTGGCGTACTCAGTGGGCTTCATCAGCCGGTTCATGGAGAACCCAACTTGTGAGCATCTGGCAGCCATGAAACGAGTACTGCGCTATGTCGCTGGCACTCTGCATTTCGGCTGTCACTACAAGAGGAAGAAGGATCCTCAGCTTGCCGGCTACAGCGATAGCGACCTGGCTGGGGATGTTGACACACGCAAGAGCACCTCAGGCATCCTCTTCTTCCTCGGCGACAACACCATCACCTGGCAGTCACAAAAACAGAAGATCGTGGCACTGTCCTCGTGCGAGGCCGAGTACATTGCGGCGACAACAGGAGCATGCCAGGGAATATGGCTGGTGCGGCTGCTTGCTGAACTCAAGGGTGAGGAAGCCAGCACTGTTACTCTGAAGATCGACAACGAGTCTGCCATCGTACTCAGCAGAAACCCCGTCTTCCATGATCGCAGTAAGCATATCGACATTCGTTATCATTTCATTCGTGAATGCGTTGAGGAGGACAGGGTGAGGCTTCAGTCTATCGGGACAACGGAGCAGCTGGCGGACATTCTTACTAAAGCTCTGGGGCGTGAACACTTTTGTGAGATGCGCTCCAGATCATGGCATGATGGCCCGACGTGGAGGTGAGCTCCTTGCCAGTCCGTGGCTTATTTGTAGCCCCTGTACTTCTCTGTGTTCATTTGCCAAGTCCAGTAAATAAGAAAGCCAACATACAGACTGTCCGTCGGCCGGGGCGTTCGTCGCCGAGCTTGTTTTTTGCGTTCGTGTGAGTGTTCCTGGGCAGAGCCAACACTCGCGGTTGACCATGCACCGAACCATCGTGCCCGGCGCACACGCAGAGGATCGGCTAGTTTGGGCTCTCCTCTCATCATAGTTCGGGACGAACGGGCGAAGGGCTTGGTGTATTTGGGGATTTCATATGAATCGACGGCCCAATGCGTACTAGCCTTTTCAGAATCGGATTGGGATTGGATGCCCGAGCCGACCATGGGTTTATCCCCTCCCACCCTTCTCTCCCTGACTCCTATTCCTCGATAGTACGAATCTAGGAGGAAAAAATGATAAGAGAAAACCCTAGAATTAGAGGAGGGGGAGTAGGAGTAGGCAGAAACCTGAGAGAACACCGCCTCCGTTTATCCAAGGTGCGAAGCTCTGAGCTCTGGCATTGATCCGAGGAGGAGAGGCAGGCGGCGCCTTCGGGGAGAGAAGGGCAAGCGAGACGGCGCCGCTCCTGTTCGCGCCGAGAAGACGACCCGAGAGTGGAAGGTGGAACAGAGCCACACCGCCGATGGGGATTTTAGGTTGGGCTGGGAATATCCCCATCCCGGCCGCACCCAAACGGGCACGCGGGCCGCAAAGGGAAAACGATCCCGGCCGGGTTACCATGGGCCGAACTCCCGCCCGAACCCGGCCTAGCCAAACAGAGCCTAACTGGCAGAAGTTCTATTGGGCTGGATGGAGAAAATTATCTTCCGATTCCAATTGCAGGCAGCAAGCTAGCAGCCCAGCACCAGGGAAAGAAAGATGCCATCGTAGCGCAGCCCAAAGGCCTAGCACGTGTGTAGAGTCCTACTAGGATGCTACTAGTCGATGCTACGGTCGCCAACTCGCCAGTCCGTAGAGCGGGGTTCACGTGCGAACCGACGAGATGCTCGCCTGCGGCGGCGGCGCTCGCGGTGATGGATGGGCTGGCGTTGCCGTTTCGCGCGGGTGGGGACCCGGCGGGAGGTCTCGCCTGAGGAGGTGATCCTGCCGTCGTGGGCCTCGTGGCACGGGCTCGACGCGGGCGGCGGCTGCATAGACGTAGACACGATGTGCCGATGTGCATGCTTGGTTGTACTGTAATTCAATTCTCAATTCAGAAAATAACATTGTCACTAGCTACATTCGATATCTAAATAGATGCTCTGCAATCTTAATTGCAAAATTTTGATTATTTTTCATGGTTTGATTGTGAATTTTCATTGCTGATAGCTTCCGTGCATGCTATGTGAAGGTCTGCCCAGCTTGACTGCTACTGCATTTGGTTTAGAAAAAAGACTACTACTGTTATTTTTCTCGTTCATTGTCAGGCAAGGATTCAATAGTTGAAAATTTTCTTGGTGCTAGCATGCACATACTGTGTTACTCTGTTATAGCACAAGCAAGCTATCTATTATGACATTCTATGGATTATTGAAAGGTCATCAAACACTTTATGTCCATTCGCCATTTTCGTCCCATCCCTTTTTTTAAACCGTTCTAACACTCACTTAAGTATTTTGCTAGTAACTAATTAAATATTATTACCACAATATGCTGCACCACCTTCTTTGCCTGCCACACCACCTCTATCCTTATCTTATCTTGTTCCTCCCCACATATCTACTGTAAGGCCACAAGTATAATATTATCATGCTCAACACACACTTGGTGCCTAGGGGCGGGCCCACTATATATTCAAGGGTATTCAGATATATACCTAATATTTTTTGAAAAAAATTATATATACTAGGTAGTATTTTGTTATTTATTAAAAAAAGAAAAGATGCCTCAATTAGCCTAAAAACAGCCAATCTATATCTATCTTCCTGGGCCGTCTTCTCCTCCCCCTCAATTTTGGCCCATGCTTTAGGTCCAATTTCAATACTCTCCCACCAAACCAAGCTGGCTAGGCCCACCCACCAGTAGAAGCAACCAACGGCACTGCGGCGGTGAAACCCTAGGCGTCGCGAGTGGCGCTTGGCACGGGCGGCGGCGGCGCGTGGGGTGCCGGGGTGCGGGGCGTGCGCCGTGCGGTGGTGGAGCGGGCGGGTGGCGGCGGCTGCGGCGGGGGGCAGCTCGAGCGGGCTGCTGCATAGCGGCGCCAGCCAGGCACGCTGCGGCTATGGGTTGCGGACGTGAGGCAAGCTGCTGCGGGTGGCGGCGCAGCGACGGGCGTGCCGCGGGCAGCTAGGCGAGGGACGGCGCGGGCGGGCTGCAGCACAGCAACAGGCATCCTGCCAGCCAAGCACGTGGACGCGGCGAATCCGGGCTTCTGGATGCGGTGGACGGCGGATGCGGCAGGCGGCGGCAGGGGCGGGCTGTGGCCGGCAGGCATGCAACGGCGCCCAGCGGGCAGGCCGACGGGTGGCGGCGCCTAGCGGCCAGGCCGACGGTTCTGCGGCTCTGTTCTGCTGACGGCTGCTTATTTGCTCCATTGACAAAAGCATTGTTGATTTGTTCTAGACTTCGAGTATGTGAATTCTACTGTATTGCATTGTTGACTTGTTCGAGTATTGTTGAGTTGTTCATAGTTCTACATATAGGATTTAGTCATTTAGAGAACTTATGTAAATTGCAATGCCTTATTGTCTTAGGGTATATGTATGAACTGAATTTCTGAGAATAAAATTGTAGTCTTCTATTGAAAATTTGAAATTTTAGGTATGAAACATGAAGAGGAAAAAGGGCTTGCCATTGATTTGAATGATTTTTTGAAAAGAGTTGTCGCAAAGACGACAACTCAATCAAACTAATGGTCAAACTCAGGGTGAGGTCAATCTGAATCCTTATTGCAACGAGAGTCAAATGTAATTGATGATTTATCAAGGTTATCATAAAAATGAGAATGGCAGTGGGACAAGCACATTACCACCTGATCCGAAAATTGGTGATATTCCTATGTTAACTGATGAATCTGACTCCAATGATATAAACAATGATGGTAGCATATATGATATAGAGCATCCTACAATGAGGACACCTATCTCAAAGATATGGTGTCAATGAGCAAGATTTCTCAAAGATATGGTGTCAATGAGCAAGATTTGATTACAAAGGTATATATTTCATTGAGGCCATGATAACCAAAGATGGAGGATTTTCCTCAACATAATATAGGAGGTATGTGATGCTTCCAACAAAAATGGTTTGATTAGTTCAAGTGGCTTGAGTATAGTATGCATAGTGATGTTGCATATTGCTTTGTTTGCTATTTATTCAAAGATAGCAATTATGGAGATGCTTTTGTCAATGGAGGGTTTAGAAATTGAAACATGAAAAGCAAATTTCATAAGCACGTTGTTGCTATTAATAGTACTCATTGTGAAGACGAAGAAAAATATAATTTATTTATGAAACCTAAATCATCAATTCGTGAGTCTTTTGCATCAAATGGCCCACATCTTAAGGCTCAATATGAAGCCTACTTGATACAGCCACTTAAGTGCATAAGATATCTTTTACGGTAGGGGTTGGCTTTCCGTGGTCATGATGAGTCAAAGGATTTAGAAAATAAGGAGAATTTTCGGGACCTATTGCAATGGTTAGCAGTGAACTTCAAAGAAGTTAATAAGTTGGTTCTAGGAAATGATGCTGCCAAGTGTAAGATGATAGACCACAACATTCAAAAACAACTCATTGGTTCATGTGCTCATGAAACAACTAAATTTGTTATAGAGGAACTTGGTGATGAATGTTTTACAATTCTTGTTGATGAGTCTAGTGATGCTTACCAACAAGAACAGTTGGCTCTTTTTTTGTGGTTTGTCACTAAAACAGGAGAGCCAGTTAAGCAATCTCTTGGTCTCGTCCGAGTTAAAGATACCATATCATTAGCTCTTAAAGAAGCAATTAAGTCCTTGCTTATTAAGTACCAATTGCCCTTATCCAAGGTACGTAAATAAGGATATGATGGTAACACAAAGGATTATGTTAATGGTTTGAAGAAACTAATCATGAAAGAGTTAATATGTCTATTTATCCTTCAATTAAGAAAGTTCTCTTTAGGGTTGGGAAAGAGATTAAAGGGGCTGAGGCTATCGCAGCTCAAACAACGCTAGAAGTATTTGAATCATTTGAGTTTGTTTTCCTACTGCACTTGATGAATGAAATATTAAGATACACATATGACTTCTATAGTGCTTTGTAAAAGAGGGAGCAAGATGTTGTGAATGCAATGGATCTTCTTGAGTTCACAAAGTTAGTACTAGATGTTTTGAGAGAAGATACTAGATGAAAAGAATTCTTTGAGAATGTCACTTCTTTTTGTGTGAAGCACAAAGTTAAAGCTGTTGACATGACTAGGAAGTATAGGCCTATACAAAAAGCAAGGGAGTTCTATAAACATGCCATTAATTACCACTGGTTTTATGTTGATATGTTTTTGTGTCATTGATAGACAACTTCAAGAGTTTAATAACCGATTTAATGAGTTAAACATAGAGCTACTTAGAGGTATGGTATCATTCAATCCAGCTAAAGGATTTTCTGCTTTCAATGTTTAGAGGTTAGTTAAGCTTGATGGGTTCTATTCTCATGATTTTGTTTTTGAAGAAATAAACCAACTCACTTTTCAACTGAACTGCTACCTTAGTGATGTAAGTAAAGATGGAAATTTCAAAATTTTGAGAAGTGTAGCAGAGCTATCTATCATGCTTGTCAAAATAAAGAATGTTATTCGGTATGATCTTGCTTATAGACTTATTAAATTAGTGCTAGTTCTCCCTGTTGCAACTGCTGGTGTTGAGAAGGTCTTTTCTTCAATGAACTATATCAAAAACAAGTTGAGAAGTAAAATAGGGGCAACAGTACTTGAATGATTGTTTAGTTACATTCATTAAAAGAGAATTCTTCTTTCAAGTTAAGGATGAGGACATCATAACTCATTTTCAAAACATCAAGCATCACAAATTTATCCTCTAAATTGTAACATTTCTTATCATTTTACCATTTTTCATCCTTTATATGTTTCATATGTTGCCGCGTGATATGTTTAACTATTAGCACTTCTATATGTTAAACAATTCCAAGTTGTGATCAATCACTAGTATTTGATATTATAGAAACCAATTATTAGGCTTTGGGGTGTCAATATTTTTTTACACCTCCACATTTCGAATACACAACTTCTAAATCTTATGCCTACCCTGCTAGTGCCACATTTAGATAATTGAACAATGTACAAGTGCAGAACATTTGTGCAAAAGGCATAAGCCTTCCACGAGAGTACGGTTTCAAGACTTCCACTCTCTTCTTTCTAAGGTCAATTGTAGCCACCCATCCATCTTACCTTTATATTTCATAGTGCACTTGAAGTAAACAAGATTACCATCATCCATGCTTAAGGTGGGAAAGATCGTGTAAAGATCCTTGAATGTTAACATCCCAAGACCTTTGGACCTTAACATAGAAGTCAACAACTCATTTGCTGATCATTTAACCACAATTTCATCCACATCCACCATGCATCCGTTGAACCAACAATTTGATGAAATGGTCATATTTTAGGTCATGGCCCTCCAATCATCATGGATAAGGGAGGTCATGTTCCTTTTAGGCACATTGTCCACCTATGTGCAATAAGTCTAAATCATTCAATACATCTTTGTCCCAAGGGTCATCACTCATCCTTTTTGGTTCTTCTGGAGTAGTCGGTATTCTCCTTAGGTGACATTATCTCAATGAACTTGATCACACCACTGTTGGTGCAGGTAACATCTCGAAACAGGATCAGGCTACCCTCTAAATAGTTGGATGGGTGAAACTTCTTTTTGTTGAGCAGCAACAATGCAGGCAATGGGATATAGTAGGCCTTAGGATGCTCATCATTAGCATTGAACATCAGAATGCCATGCCACAGGTCAAACTAGCCTAGAAGGCCTTCTCCAAGTGAAATCACCTTTTGGTGTTCAATCACATTGACCCTAGGGAGTAGATCCAACTATTTTTTGCTCCATTCTTGCGTGGTGGAGGAATAGAGGTAAAGATCATAGTGGGTGCAACGGTAATGAAGACCAGCCAAGCGATAATGCCCGCCATTACCGAAAGGGATATTTAACTATTTTGCACTCTACCAAGCTGCTACTTTCTAAATACCACTCTTCCAATTATCCTTACATTTTTGCCATCGGAGAGAGAATTTCTCTTATCAATTTGCCACTTTCACCTATGTTGCATGCCAGCCAGAACTGCCAGCATGAACTTATCTCTACCCCATCTCCCTCTCTGGCGTCTCTCGTGGCAGCCTCGCTCTTGATAGGAAAGGCTAAGGCCAGTCGATTTAGAATCCAGCTTCACCCCATGCTAGATTTTAGGAGGCCATGAGCATAGATGAGGAGGAAACATCTGGGAATGCACACCTCAACGAGAGGAGTGGTGGTAATAAAAATGGGAAGCACGTGAGGGAGGCAGTTCATCATTGTTACTGGCCTACTGTTGATCCTAGGGCTCCTACTAGAAGGAGACTCGAGGGACTGGCCAAGGGTGTTATCGTGTTGCTCATGAGGGTGTACCTCCTAGCGTGCCTAACTCCGGCACTCCTGACCGAGCAGCTCCCACCTCCAGCGCTCGATTGGGCCGCAAGCTTGGACCGTGGTCCACAAACTGTTTATCCTACTATCTTGACCTTCTTTACATTGGTGCTCCTCGAGCTTTCTGACAACTTCAGTCTCGAGTTCAACATTGGCCCCAACCTCATCCCCTCTCCATCCCCTTTTCCTTCCTCGACCATGCCTCCATTGCTACCTCGATGTTGCCGCCCGAGCATGGCAAACTAATAGATGCCGACTCCGACGAGGCCAGCCACGTTGTCACTATACAATGACCTATACCTCGACACCATCTTTGACTGCTCCTCCGAGATGCACCAAATCTTGACCCAACCGTCGTGGCAGTGAAAAGAGAGGATATCGCGACAAACTTCAAGTATCACGGAGTGGCATTAGGAAGCAAGCAGTGGTGGTTGCGAATGATGAGGGTTCACCTAGCATCGAGGTTGTGGACACTGAACCAGGAGCAAGGCAACAAGCTCCTCGCTAATCGTGGAAGACGCCGGAGAGGGAGATGGGGTGGGGACAATCCACGGTGGCAGTCTTGCTGGTGTGCTACATAGATAAAATTAGCAAATTGTTAAGAAACTCTCCCTCTCTCCGATGCCAAAAATGTAAGGGCAATCAAAAGAGTAGCATTTGGAGAGTGGCAGTTGGGTAGAGTGGTGAATAGTTAAATATTCCTCACCGAAAGGCACTATCCCAAGAAGCGGGATTCCTATGATAGTGGAATTGTAACATTTGGGGTTCTTAATTCGTTTAAGCAATGACAACTGGGACTGGACTTGTAGATGAAGATCTCTAGGCGGGGCAAATAGGCAAACTAAATGCGAAAAAGAATGAATGCACCCTCTATAATGATATAGGGCTCCATGTAGAAATCCAACTTCAAATTATGGTCAAAGTAGTGAGCACAGAGGTAGGAGATCATTAGCGCCTCGATGAACCAGAAGGAGAACTGAAGAGTGTGGCCATCCCTTGACTCGGTTGCAGCAGTGGCCGCGTTCATGCGATCGACGATTGGCAAGGATGAATAACGTAGCTAGCGGGAGGCGATGATGACATCAGGATTGTGTAAGTTAGGGGATTGAAGGACTCACAGTTGACAATGCATAGAGTCATCATGGCTGGCATGCATGCAGGCATCGGTGGGCGGATTTGGGAATTCTGGCTCTGTTTGGAACGAAGGTATTGGTGCATAGGGAATTTCTAACAAGTGAACATGGAAGTGGAAAACTCATTTCTCTCTTTTTTCTGCGGATCGGTCTAGAACTAGAGACCGAGTTGATTGTGACTTCCTTACAAAATTGTATAGGCCAACTAAAATTGGCAGAAAGCTTATTAGGTTGGACTGAGAAGTACCTTCCAATTTGAATTGCAGGCAATTATGCAGCAACCTAGGTCTAATACAAGGAGTAAAGAAGATAGTAGCTTCCATTTCACATTGCAAGTAGGGGTGGAAAAAACTCAAAGCTTGCGGCTCAAATCAGCTCGTATAAAGCTAGGATCAGATCAGTTCGAACTCATAGTCATAACTAATCAAGCTAAGCTGGGCCTTTAGCTTGTGAGTTGCTCATTTAATTTGTTAGTATAAAATATCATCATTTTTTAAAGTTAAGATCATCATATTTTCATATACTTAGAGCTTCTAAACTACTACTCCCTCGGTCCAAAAAAGATTTTCATCTTTACTAATGTTATTTGTCCCATAAAGAACTTATTTTTAGAGTAATCTATGCATTAGAGTTTGAGAAAGTGGAGAACAAATTCATTGGAATTTGAGAAAGCGGGGGACAAATTTGTTGGAGTTTGAGAAAGTGTATGACAAATGTATTGGGATTTGAAAAGGTAAATGTCATTTTAGTTTTTTAGTTGTATATTGGTATGCATGAGATAGGCTAAAAATAAATTTTTTTTGGAACGTAGGTAGTTGTATTTAGTCTTCTGATTCAAAACTATTAGTTAGTATTTAGTAAATTATTTATCAGGTAGTATCTATTATTACATTAATATGTGATAAAACAATAAGGAGCCAACTTAACGAGTCAAGTTATTGAGAAAACCTTAATCGCAAGGAGAACTAATCCAGTAGCCCAACCCAGTAGCAGCGTAGGTATAGTAGGATGCTGCTCCTACTACGCTCACGAGGTCCATAGACCGGGTTCACGTGCGTAAGATGCTCGAGTGAGGCCAGCTTTGGTTCGTCTCCTCGCTCCCTCTGCCTCTAGGGTTACCTACCATTACTCCTGAAGCTAGTCCCTTCTTCAATGCATGCTTTTTAGTGCGAAAGTAGGAAAAGGAGAGTGGAGGAAACAAACGTGACGTGTAACAAGAGGGCCACGGGCCTACTCCGGCGTATCTGATCCCTTCATGTCCCCACATGTAATCCTCACCACGTGTACCACCCGTGTGGATACCCCTAGGCCGTTGCCATAGGGAAAGAGGAATTCCAACCGTCACGTCTACGAGACCAACCGGTGTGAGAGATGTGTGGCCTCTCGCACAACCTCCTACTCATCTACGTTGCCGTCTTGGGTACACCCTAAGCTTCCTTTGTGTACTAAAAAGCCTAACATACCATGTAACTATAGATAGACCCATAATCCACATGGCTCCACCTACAACTAGAGATGCCGGGTGGTAGTATGTGGGTAAGAATAAAGATAGATTGTTAGAACTCGGTAGACTCAAGACTCTTTTTGTCTTTATATAAATCTTACTGTAGCTTGACGCGTTAGTCAGCAAACTTGATAAAAATAGCAACTGGTTTGTTCGTAATTTAGCAAGTTGATTAGACCCGTTGTTTTTCAGGTGTAGGAGCCCCATCGTCTAATTGAAGCATGACACGTGGCTGGTTACAGTTGTTCTTGAGGTCACTACAGGGTAGTAGAATGAAGGGCCCTCTCCAATTGGCTCAGCATTGCCATGCCACTCATGTGTGTACTGCTGTCCACTCCAGTTTCGACGTCACGCTTGACAGGATTGCCACTTTGATCCTGCTCATCTGGCATCCAAACATCTTGCGTGCAAACCAGTAATACTGCCCCAATTGCCTGAGATATTATCAATAAGCCACATAAAAAATAAACAATATAATTAAAAATAATTTATACGTAAAACCTATATATATATTATTCATGGTTTAGTGTTAAAATAAACTACATAAAAATTAAATCTAAATTAAGCTTTAAAATTGAAATTTTGATTTGTGATTGATAAACCACAATAAGCAGACTGTAAGAGCCATCATCATTAAATGGCTAGTGCTTCTAAGCTAAAATTTGGAATATATTCCAAACACACAGTTCACATTTGCGTGTATACTCTACGTCACAATACATTGCAGAGTAACAAAGATGCGGATGCAATCTGCTATCACTGTTCCTTAATATCTTAGAGAGAGAATGAGATTGTAATTGCTGGGGTGACTGCAAAATGTGATTAAGATCTGGGCAAAAATTCCAAGATTATGTGGTGATATATTGTAGACAAGCATGCCTGGAAGACAGCGAGGGCAGTTGGCCTGTTCAACTGCAGGGCCCCGTTTGTCCCACATCCGCAGTCTTCTCTATCTCTTTCTCTCTATCTATCTCTTCTTGTTCTCACGATACATAGCAGCTATCCCCGCACAAAATCACCGAAGTACCCTTTGGAAATCGCACCCTCAGTGTACTTTAGCCCACATAAAGTCTGTACCTGTGGATTAGTTTTATGGCGTTTTATTACTGTAATAAATTTTATGATTTGCTATGTGAATGTGATGGACAGCCAGTGTCCTAAACTTTTAACCCACTCGTTTTTTTATACGTATATTCCTGCACTTTTAAATAATTTATTTTAAAAATTCTATAGAAAATAATTTAAAAATAATATTAATCTATTTTTTAAAAAATAACTAATACTTAATTGATTTACTCCGTTTTCTGTGTTTCTCGTCACTGAATAGTGTTGCATATGCAATTCCTATACAGATTGGCATGCTGCTCCTATTCAAGCTCAGCTATTTGACTCACTTTCTCTGCCGCAGTTAGTTAAGCGGGTAACATCTTTCACTAGATCATTTTCTTGGGTATAAATAGTGAGTTTATTCAAAAGAGCATTCAAATATCAATGTTGCTTTGGGGTAGAGGTAAAGAAATATCAATGTTGCTTTGGGGTAGAGGTAAAGAGAAATGAAGTGAATTTTGCAAATATTAGTAATGTCATTCCTTATCTATAAACACATCATACGATAAGCCATCTCATCAAATGGTACAGTACTGAATAGATTGAAAGACAGACAGCTCACCTGTATTAATACTACTTCAAATTTACTCAACACTGACAAGTCGATGCTCAATCATGCTTAGCATAACTAAAAGCAAAATCTACCATAATCTCCCCGTACTTATTTCATTATCTAAATATAAATCTACCCGTGCTTAGCGTCAAGCAAACCCACGAGACAGAAGGCACTGGAGTGACACGCTGGCAAGCGAGTGGCGGATCAGTCCAACGAGCCAGGAGGAAGCCGAGGCTGAAATCCAACCCCAGATTCCTTCCTCTCCTCTGCCGCCACGAGATATCGCGGCGAGGCGAGGCGAGAAGGCGCAAGGTGACACTGCGCCTCGGGGCGGGGGTATAAAGCGGGAGGGATAGGGACGAGCCGGGCGGACAAGAGGACGACAGCACGCGAGCCACAGAAGATCTCGTCGTCCTCCCCCCGGCCCAGTCCTTCTCCCCTCGCCCTCTTGTCACCGCCACCGCCACGCCCCCTCCCTCGCGGCCACCGCCAGCCAGCGGCGGGAGGCATTGCCTTCCTTCTCTTTCTCCCGGTCCCACCCCGCGGTGGCCGAGGCTGCTCCGGCTGGGGGCGGGATCGACGACGTCTGATTCGGTGCGCGCTCGCGGTCCCATTTTTGGCTGAGTGGTGTTGGTGCGTGTGGCAGTGTGAGTGCGCGTGCGTGTGTGTGTCCGCGTGGGTGGAGTGGGCTCTAGGGGCGTCGGGGACGAGGTGATCTGCCTCTGCATTGGTTGTTCGATCGATATTTTTGGGGGTGTTTTTTTCGTGCGGCTCTTCTGCTGCGCCATTTGGGGGCGTATGCCTGGGTGTCTCGAGGTAATTTTAGTGAAATGTGGGTGATCTGGTGACGCTTTCGCGATTCCGTAGAGTTCATCTGGGTTTGCTCTTGTGTTACTTGCTGAGACGGTGGCCTAAATTTTGGAGGCCTTTTATTTGGAGTGGAACTGGATTTTTTTTTATTATCCTCGCTTCGCTACGATTCTATACTTAATTCCTTGCTTTGGGCGTCTGAAGTAGAGACTTCAACTCTCAACATTGTTTTCGACTGGATCGCGCTTTGATGCGTGCAACGGGCTGGTAGTTTTGCGATGTGAGGAAATATGCGTCAGTGGCAGTTGAGGCGAAAGGACTGCTTCTGCTAGATCATTTTACGGTAATTTTAATTGTTTGGTTGTTATGATATCAATGCGAATTTCACCTATGCAAATTGTGCTGCCAGAGTAACCGTGCAATAATGACTGATCATGGCATTTTACATTTTTAGTACGTGAAACGAGAAGATCCGTATACTTTAAGTACTGTTCAACATCTTATTGTTCAGTACTTTTTTATTCAATCGAAAGATTAATACGCAAATACAATCTTTTGCAAGAAGGGGTGAATCTATGGACATATCAGTCATTTGATCATGAGCTGACAACTCTAGCCCGGGGTGCTGAAATTTAACAAAAAAAAGCATAATTATGGATTGCCAACATCTGGAGTAACCATTTCTAGTTTCTGAAATTTAATTTTTGTTGTGGCTTGATTTCTTTTAGGTTCATGATCCATCAGAAGGAATGAACGGGAGTCGACAGATGGAGCTGCACTACATAAATACTGGATTTCCATACACCATCACCGAGAGCTTCATGGATTTCTTTGAGGGCCTCACATATGCTCATGCTGATTTTGCTATTGCAGATGCCTTCCATGATCAGGTGCCAAAAACAGAGCTGCCATTGTTCTCAGATAGATCTCATCCAACAACTAGTTGATTCTACCTCATTGTAACCTTTTTTTTTCTAAAGATGTATATTTGCCATGGAATATTAAGTGACTTGTATCCTTGGTAAAAGACCCTCTTTACATATCTCCAGCCGCTTAGTGAATCATGTTTGCTTGTTTCAAAATTTTTTTTAGTGAATTTCATTTTGTATGTTCAAGAGTTGATGTGCTGGATCAATCTAGAGTTTTTTCCCCATAACTTTTCCTGAAACCTCACTCTCCAGTCTCCACACAACTCACAAAAGCAAGCAAGCTTAGAAATTATTCAGAATGAATAAAATGGTTTCAATCATAACATTAACCTCTGATCCACTATCGTTATATGTTTATTTACTCTTATTTGTTGATAATGCGCAGGCTAATCCATACTGGGCAATGATGCATACAAACTCGTATAAGTATGGATATTCTGGTGCAGGAAATTATTACAGTTATGGACATGTTTATGACATGAATGATTACATGCATAGGGCAGAAGGTGGACCCGGAATCTGGGATAATACAACACCTGTAAACAACACTGAGTCTCCCAACGTAGTCTTGCAGGGTGGAGAAACTCCTCCTGCAAGTGCAAGCTCTACTACTGAGGAATGTAAGTGCTAGTTCGCAATCCACGATCACTTCTAATCAATCCTAGTCATAAAAAAGGAACACTGTTAGTGGTAGGTGCATCTTTTTTTAAATATTCGTTACTAAGAGGAATCAGCTACATGACCATCTCTGGTTAAGGTGCTGAGAATCAGTTAAGGCATTTTTAAATGAGCACCATCAACTTCCTGCTATTATGTGTCCTTGCCCTTGGGTCTACAGTGGAAACTATGGGGTCTGAAATAATTCTACATGCTTCTCTTACTTTTTACTAATTTCCAATAAACTCTAGTCTACTCTTGTCAAGCTGATTTCTCTGACTTTACTGGTTTAATTCATTTGGTTATCTTTTAATAATAAAGTTATCCTTCTTTGCAACACAAGATACATTCAGTTAATGCTGCTATTGATGAGTTCCAGTGTTTTACAATATGGTTGGTTACATCTGAATCAAATTACAAAATATCACTCTCATTAGCCTTTATTTACCGAGAGGACCAACAAGCTCATATACATGGTTCTATAATGAAGAAAAGGCGGTCTTTCTGTTGACAGAAGCAAGACTTCATTTCTACCTTTGCTCACCTGTTGTCATATGACAAAAAATATGATCATTTGTGGTCGGTATTATATGACTGAATTCTGGGCTAACACGGTAGCACTTATGAAAACACAGAAGCTAGGTAGATAGATGCTCATGAAAAAGGATGAAAAACGTTTATTGTAATGAGTTTCTTAATGCTTTTGCCATACTGTTTTTGCTCCTCAATTGTTATTTCATTGTACGCTCATGGGTTGTTCTAATAGCTTGGTTATTGTACTGAAAGATTGTTGCTGGCTCCCCTGTTACAATTGAAACCATCCAATAACTTTTTTTTTCAATGTCAAGCACATACATTAAATAAGTTCTAAGAGCTGTCTATGTCACGTGTTAAAGAAACTGTATGCATTTAACTGGCACTTGAATAGTAATTGAACATTTATAAGATTTGAATCTTGTCTTTCAAGTCAAGCACCTGAATTGAACTTTATTTTGGATAACTGATTTTGATTTCACTTGCAGGCATCCAACAACAAGTACACCAAAATTCAAGCAGTCCCCAGGTACATGAGTATTTCAAGCATGATTATATTCTCCTAACTTTTATTTTCCCGGCAAATGCATGTAGTATGTTTTCCCCTTATAATTTCAGGCTGTACGTGCAAATACCTTTTACATGATTCCACCCATCTTTACAATTCAAGGCAAAGTGATTTTTTTAATTCTATAATATATGCTATAAAAATTGATTTGTTACAAAATTTGCATCCACATATTAATATACATCCACATTCTACATGCTATAAAATCGTGTTCTTTGATTTCATGTATAAGGTGCAAAGTTTGAATCTCTCTTTTTTTTACCACAAAATTAATCTCATTCATCTAAAAGGTAACGAGACATGATTGCTGTAATTCTTTTGGCATTTGTTTTGTGATGTCACTTACCTATTGTGTGTTGAGATTTGTTGTGTGCTCATGCCTCCAATCAATTCAATGAAAATCATTACTGTTGTTATACTTGCAGGTCATTTGGCAAGACAGCATTGATCCTGACAGTATGACATATGAGGTCAATGACTTAGCTTGCACCATGTTCTCATTCAGGCTGTTTCATGTAACATCAACACTCCAAACATGCATCTTTTTTTTCGTCATATTTACACGTACAACATGGGCTAGATTTGTAAAAGACTGCAGAGATTATACCATGCATTTTGATTGGTCAATGGGTATGATTTTCATTAGGATGCTTCCAGGACCAACATACTTATTAAAATGGATGCTGTGATAATTGCTAATCTCAATTTGCATTATCAGTTAATCTATTGTCCTTACCTAACTGCAAAACATTAATTACTGTTTCTTTGTGTGGGCTCACTTGTGGCACTTGGCACAAATGTTAATTGTCTCTGAGGCCACTCATTAGCCATTTCTTGAAGTCACCTGATTATACAGCTCAATGTCACAGTTGGTACCCATCTGGACTGATTGATTCTATATTTGGTTTGTGAACATATTTTCCTTTTGAGAATTTTTTCCCTGTTGAATATAGAATTCATGACTAAAAATGAACTCCCCTTGTCTATGTCCATTGTTGCTGATTTCTTCCTTTGTAAAGATAAGAGTTCATAAGCATTGTCACTTTCACAGCTAGATGTGAGGCAAATGTATAACCAAAGCCAAATCAGCCAGAATGCATTCTTCTTGTCTCCTCTAAATCTATAGACTTAGCTGGATAACTTGTTTGATGAAGACATTATTATTAATTGAATGATCATTTGCTGGTTCCTGCTTGTCAGACACTTGTGAACTGTACAACCTGCACTACCTTTTCTTCTTTTCATGAAACTATTAAGGCTCCAATGTTTGGATTACATTTGCCCTGATCATTGTATAGGAAATCATCTCATTTATTTCATCACTAGGGGTGCAAATCTTGTATGTATCTTTTCTCATCTGATTATCCTTGGTTCTTGGTTTACTAAATAGCTTCTGTTGCAGGAATTGTTGGATTTGGGTGAGGCAGTTGGAACCCAAAGCCGTGGTCTCTCCCAAGAATGCATTTCATTACTTCCGGTCACGAAGTACAAATGTGGCTTCTTTTCAAGGAAGAAAACACGTCGTGAAAGGTTAGATATTGATAAAATATTTTTGTACCTCTTCTTTCTTATTTAGTTGTCTTTGCCCCTAGAAGCATGTGGTATTAGTTCTGTCTTCATAAATAATGTCATGGTGCTGCATCTTTGATGTGGAGCTTGGAACTAGTTCAATGAAGTGATACATATGAAGTTAACCTTTTGGACATCCTTTTTTGGTAACAGATGCGTAATTTGCCAAATGGAGTACAGGAGAGGGAATCTGCAGATGACACTACCCTGCAAGCATGTGTACCATGCCAGCTGTGTCACAAGATGGCTTAGCATAAACAAGGTCAGTAGTCTGGGACTGAAACGATGCATCTCCTCATTTCTCCACCTGCTTCTTTCGCTTAATGGAATATAAATTGCTGCTGTAGGTTTGCCCTGTTTGCTTTGCTGAAGTTCCTGGTGATGAGCCCAAGAAGCAATGAGTTATGGCCGCCAAAAAGTTCCTGCACCCAGACACTCAGCCCACGCTGTGCCAGATGAATGATTTCTGCTTGAATGCAGCTTTCCCCGTCCTCTCTAGATTTGTGTATTAGAATCATATTGCAAATATAGGTTATAACCAGATGTAGTTGGATGTTGGAACCTGTGCTGAGAGGTTTGCCGTAGACTGTAGAGTTCGAATGTGAACTGTAACCCTGTGCTAGATGAAAGCATGCTGGATCATGCGCGGCTGCGAGTGTCCAATGCGAAGAGCACGCGCTAGCCTGTGTTATTTGAATTCAATTAAGATTTTGTGGACAGAGAAAATTCATTTGTTACACCCTCTGCTTTAGCCTGTCATTATTCACACTTTCACGGTATGGCCCCTGCTTTTCCCATGATATGTTTACGATTGTAATCCTGAGCTTGCTTCCCTTTTTCTTCACGCTAGTTGAGTACGCTGCTCCTTTTTCAGCTTTGCCTTTGCCTGTGGCCGAGTAGAACTCTTTTATTCTCTTCTACTCAGTTGTGTATATTATCTGGTGTGAGAACTGAGAAACACCTTTTTGTGAGAATCCTTTTTCCTTAGTCGATATGCTTCAGACGCAAGTAGCGAATCTGACAAGAGAGATACAAGTGCGGTGCAGAATTTGATGGGCATGCAGCTGATTGATCCCAGAACTTCGACATTTTTTGGTGGATTAGAACTTCTCGCCCTTTTTTACAAGAAGAATTGCACATTGTTGACTACACTATTTGAACTTTGATCAACAATAATAAATTAAAAATTTCTGTTCAGTTACGAAGAATATCAATTATTTGCAGCCGTTTGGAAACGGAGGTAGAAATAGTTATTCTACTGCATCAATCCTGGTGCGTCCTTAGAAGCACGGATCAAAGTGAACAAAGCACCTCATGTCCTCACATGGTCCCAAAAAAGGCCGAAATTACAGCAAAGTTCGTATTCAGAATATGGGCCCGCTTCACATTTGGGCCCAGAAGCCCCAAAGCCACAGAAAAGAGCAGGAAAAGAAAAGACAGAGGCCAGAAATCTCACTCAACCCCGACCGACCTCCTCTCCGCCGCGCCTCCGCCTCCGACCCAAGCAGCCGCCCGCCGTCGCCAGGAGCGGCCTCTCGATGGCGGCGGCGCCGTACCACCAGCCGAACAGCCTGGAGGAGGTCAGGACGCTCTGGATCGGCGACCTCCAGTACTGGGCCGACGAGAACTACCTCTACAGTTGCTTCGCCCACACCGGCGAGGTAGGTTTGCATGCGCCCCCATGCCGTGCGCCCTCCCCCAGATGAACTAATTCGATGGTTTGATGTTGTTCATTCGTTAGGTTAGGGTACCTAGTTAGACTTTAGATTGTTTTTCTCGGTGGTAAGGGTTGGACGGGCTGAGGGAGTTGGGTTGTGAAGTGGCCCTCACGTTTTGAAATTATGAATTAAGATGGTTACACGCTTCCCTTTACGGGAATCAGCTAGTCTCTTCAAAGTAATGGCGCAGTTGTTCTTGTGAATTGGAAAAATAAAAGTTGTTTGTGGTACAAGTCTGAAAAGCCTCAAGTGAAGTACTGAAATGATTGTTTGCTTCCATGTTTGTTGAAGTTGTCATTGCAACATTAATAATTTACTTCATCTAAAAAAGTAATAATTACTTGTTTTGCTGGCATTCTGGCAACAGTACTGTTCTAGACTTATGTACTTTATACCATTATCTTTTTGTTAGATATTTCTGTCATAAGCAATGGAGGTGTTGTATTTTGTAATAGGCAACAGGAAGTAAGATGGTCTCTGGACTTTCATAGCTCATACTTGCTACCAGATGCCTGAGTAACATGGTACTTCTCAATTCAACGCAGTTTTTCAGTCCAAATAAGTTGGGTTAGGTTAGAATTGAAACCTAACAAGAATTTTCAAATCATGGTTCAGTCATATTAATAGCTGTCTTTTAAGTATTCCTATTTAAATATAAATCTTCAGTTATATACTACTTTTTTAAATCCCTTCTTATTATCTCTTTTTATGTTAGTTTTGATATTTCTGACTTACGATTTCATAATGTACTAGTGTCTTTAAGGATTTTCTTTAGATATGGCTAAAATATCTTAACCGATGTTAGACAAGATTTTCTTCAATTGGTGCTATTCCTAGTCGATCATGTATTTTCTCGTTCTGGACTTAATCCATTCTTGTTTAACTATAAATCCAACGTAACATACATATTTCTATAACACTCAGCTGTTAAACATGACGTCTTTTTATAGACCAACATTCTGCTCCATATTATAAGCAAGTCTAATCGCCGTTCTATAAAACTTATCTTTTAACTTCTGAAGTATCCTTCTATTACAAAGGATGTCAAATGCTTTGCGCTATTTCAACCAGCCCACTTTGATTTTATAGCTAACGTCCGCATCAATATCTTCATCTATCTGTAGCATTGAACAGCCCGCTTTGAGTAACAGGGTGCTTGTTGCAAGATTTTAATTAATCGTTGTGATACAGTAAAGTTTGCCACAAAATTTTATACCTTGTCATTCTGTATGAATTATGCAACAATTGGCCAATGGTTGGATTTATGATCCACGGTCTTCCTTGGCTTCATTTGGCACAGTAGATAATATAATGTATTAGCTTTTATCACCATATTAATATGCTAATTTATTGCAATATAGAACCTTATTATGCTGATTTCAACTTACTATTAAGTATTTCCGGCTGTAATTTTGTCCTGTTGAATATTTAACAGCACCTTTTGCACTTAACAGTACTAAGAACTGTTTATTTGGAAGTGCAGTTACAATCTGTAAAAATAATACGCAACAAGCTAACAAGCCTTCCAGAGGGTTATGGATTCATAGAGTTCATTTCTCATGAAGCAGCTCAGAAAGTTCTACAGACTTATAATGGCACACAAATGCCTGGAACTGAGCATACATTCAGATTGAACTGGGCCTCTTTCAGCTCTGGTGAGAGGCGTCCTGATGCAGGACCTGATCATTCCATTTTTGTGGGGGACTTGGCACCTGATGTCACAGATTACTTGCTACAGGAAACATTCTGTGTGAACTATCCTTCTGTTAAAGGGGCTAAGGTTGTCACAGATCCAAATACAGGGAGGTCCAAAGGATATGGATTTGTAAAGTTTGCAGATGAAAATGAAAGGAATCGCGCAATGACAGAAATGCATGGTGTGTATTGCTCAACAAGACCTATGCGGATAAGCGCTGCAATACCTAAGAAAACCACTGGATCTCAGCTTCAGTATGGAGCTGCTAAAGGTAATTCTTATCTGTAATATACCATTCTGTTAGTTCTGATATAACTCACTGTCTCAGTACTACTTGTTAGTTGCTCTGTTAATATCTAGTGCTTATGAGGCATTTATTACGGATCACATTCCTGTGAGCTCATATTATTTCTCTTAATAGCGGTAATAACATAGAGATTCATTTGTAAGTGGATTTCTGCAGTGATTCATTTATATTGGAAGACAATGCAGCATATATCACGTGTATAATTCATTTCTATAGAAATGTGTTTTTCTTGAATTTGTTTTAATCACCTGTGTTATTTTAATATGTAGCCATGTATCCAGCAGCAGGTTATGCAGTTTCGCAAGTCCAACCAGTTCTACCAGATAGTGATCCTACAAACACAACTGTAAGAGCCCTTATCATTTAGCTTGCTGTTTGCTCTGTTGAGTATGCAATTTAGCCTGAGACACATTTGCAGATATTTATAGGTAACTTGGACCAGAATGTGACAGAAGAAGAACTCAGGCAGATCTGTGTCCAATTTGGAGAGCTTATATATGTAAAAATTCCAGCCAATAAAGCATGTGGATTTGTACAATATGCATCTCGGTGGGTTCTTGTGCTTTAATTTAAAAAAGGACATTCTGTGCCATATATTCTTTCAAGTTTCAGCTGTAGTTTACAGAATCAAGCATTCACGTTCTTACTAGTCAGGAGGCTCAAATTATCAAGGCATCAGAGGTGGCTAGTCACTAAGTTAATAGTGAAGCACACAGAGCAAGTGTATCATTCGTGGTCTACCTTGTATCATTTTCACAAATATGCCCAATAGTGATAGGAACCCAAATCAATACAGTTCAGGAAGAATATATCGAAGGAGAACCTTTGAAAATCGTAGATTCATATGCTGTTTGGTGAACTGAATACTCAAATACTTTTTTTATCTGGGAAAAGATGTGTAAACAATTAGTAACAGAACAAATGTTTTACGCCTGTAGCAGATACTGTATCAATTTGGTTTGTTAGGTATCTGCATTCATTGTAGGCAAAACTAATCATACCTCAGACACTCAGGTGCAAATATTACCTCCGCATTGGTAACTCAATAGAAAGGAACAAAATGTTACCTTTGGTCCAATGTGTTTTTTTTCTTCTCACTTAAATACTGGATGATTAGGTAATGCATTTGTTGGCCTCTTTGCGAGCATTGAAATTTGTTTGAATGATGCAAATATATGTGTAACCGTTTCAGGGCATCAGCTGAAGAGGCAGTACAACGTCTTCATGGCACACCAATTGGCCAACAATTAGTGAGGCTTTCATGGGGCAGGAGTCCTGCGAGCAAGCAGGTAATCTCATTAAATTTCTACTTCACAAACCTGATGTTCAATAAATCTCTTTAAACTCAGAAGTCTTGAAATCCACTAAAGGCATTATAGTTGATATGGCAATTTTACTATATGAGCATGCTGAAGAAGAATTTTCTTAATTCTAACTCTTAAATGTAGAAACGCTTGTATCCTTAGTATATTGTTCTTGTTTAGTCTTGTGTGATAACTGATTAAGGGCATGCTTGTTTGATATTTCTTCTTTGGCATTTTCCCTTCATTTTCTTTGCTGGTTTTGATATCTGTTCTGCTTTGCTTTATCTCTTGGTATCTCATCAAGTTCCATATGCAGGATCAATCAGCTGTCTGGAGTCAACAAGCTGATCCTAATCAATGGGCAAGTGCGTATTATGGCTACGGATATGATGTATATGGATATCCTCAAGACCCATCATATGCATACAGTGCTTATGCAGGTTATACCCAGTACCTCCAGCAGGCAAGGGTTTCAATTCATTTCACATCCATTTCACTCTTCAAATTTTCATTCTTCAAAACCAACACCTTACGATTTCTGTCCTCTCGAAAGTTTTTTTGGGGGGGTTTTGTGGCTTCTCACTATGCACATTCATGTTAACCAGATGCCTGATTTATATTTGTAGTAGAGAATTTCGCCTTCATTAATTATATAGCTAAGCCATTATATTGAATATATTCAGTTAAAGATGTTGGGCTGCAGAAAGTGTATATGCTGAATTATTTGACTTGTTCCTGCTAGCATACTATGGCCATTAGTTTATGTTTCTTTGCCTAGTACGGTTTGTGACTTGCTGTTTTTATTATAGACCTAGCTGCATGCTTACATTAATTCATCTTTTGACCAATGGCTGTTTTATCTGGCTTCTTCTGAAACCAACAAACTTTGTTTGTTTCACCTGCTTGACAACGAGACATAATAAGAATTGGCTAACATAATATTTTGCTGCACTTGGTTTCCTTTTAGGCTTCTGGTTAAATTAGCAATCCTGCAACTTTCCAGGTTGAGGGAGCGACCGATATGGCATCTGCAGCTGGTAGTCATGCCCCTGGAATGGAAAAGGAGGAAGTGTATGATCCAATGAATTTACCTGATGTTGACAAGTACAGTTCCACTTATCCTCGCTTCCTCCATTAATTTATAAATTATACTGATGATATGTTTTAATCCACGCACTTCTGTTTTAATCTAGGTTAAATGCGTCATACATGGCTGTTCATGGTAGAGCCATGCTAGGGCGACCCTTGTGGTTGAGAACATCATTATTGCCTCAGTCAGCTTGAGTGCCTCATCACTATTCAGTCGTTGTTGCGTTCTTACTGAAAGATTGCAGTGCCAATAGAAGCAGATGAATTTCCATGCTGACAGTGTTGAGGCCTATAAGGTGGTAGTTGCAAGAGCAAAGCTGTGACATGCTGACTGACAGTTTCATGTATGTTTATTTGGCATGATGGCATCACGTGTATGATTATGCCAAGTCACTGGTATGGAAATCAACAGAAGATCATTTCTCTGTCTTGATCTCGCGTTCAGATTTCTTTTTCCTGCAACTCCTGGTTCTTGTTGTTATGTTGTATCTTTCCTGCCCTTTTTGCAGAGCGTGGTGTCCTTCAGCGGCCATGTACCATCAATTTGTTGATGTTTTCCTACCATGACAAAATCAAAATGAAATTACTATACACTAATAATAGCTGCATTTTGGAAGGGAGGGAGTGTATCCTATATGACGGCTGAATGAAACTTTCAGCAATCACAATCACACTGTCTTGCATATCCCCAGACTTCACAGTCATCAGGTGAGATCGACGCTTATCATCTCTGCGGATTATGTATACTCACTCGGAACGTTCTATTAAACAGCGCCCCCCCACTCTCCTTGACCCTTCCACGTGCTCGATCCAGCGGGGCCCACCTATCGGTGCGATGCCTGGACTGCCCTTCCCCCAACGGTCGAAAAGATGGCCGCGAGCCAACGGCTGGTCATAGCACGCGTAACGGCTCGCCGCCGGGCTCCACAACTCACGAGAGGAGCCCAGAGGCGCTCGCCGCGGAGAGGAGCCACCACCACGGCAGCTTCTCTCCCTCTTACTGCGCAGTGCGTCTGCACGAGGAGACGAGGCGATGGAGCCCAAGGACATCGACTGGAGCAGGGTGGTGTCGCGGTACGTTCGCGACGAGACCTACGAGGGCATCGAGGCCCCTCGCTGGGCCGACCTAGCCGACCCCGAGGCCGGCCCCGCCGCCATTGACGACGAGGCCTGGTTCTGCCGCCCCGGTGCGTACGCCTCCCTCTCCTTCCTTCCCAGATTGGCTGGCCCATGGTTCCGGTGGGCGGGTTCAAGAATCGGTATTAGGTTCTTGATCCGCGAAGCTGTCTTCCTTGGGGATGGATTTCGCTCTCGTTTTATTTCCGATTCGTTCTCTGTTATTGACACAAAAGAAGAAGCTTTGCTTCTTGATGGCGCGCCCTTGATTTGCTACGACATCGCCTTACATTTGTTCGTTGGTTCCGCTGCAGATTGCCGGCATCCAAATGCGGCCGAGGACTTCCTCAAGCTGAGCCCCAGCCCCAAGGTTTGTGTTGATTTCTCGTCATCTTTCGCCTTCTCTGAACTTTCATTGGTTCAATTTTCTCACTTTCTTACTCGAACAGGGCAAGCTACTGCGATCACTGTCGGCCATGACGTCGTTCGGCGAGAGGGACACCAATCTCAGGTGAACATAGTTCTCCAGTTCAATTCAGCTGCTCGTCACCTCACCTGCTTCTATGCAATCATATTCTGACCCCTATTTGTTTCATTCTTCTTGCTCAGAGACGGAAACAACAATCTGAAGAGGCGGGGAGCCGCCGCCGGGGGCAGTATCGCTACCTTCACGCCGCCCAAGCCGAAGGCTGCGGCCAAGAAGAAGTTCCAGTACGACAGCGAGAACCAGGACCCTGCATTGACCACTCCACCGCCGCCGCCGCCGGTGAGTAGACCGGCGGTCGGCTCGGCACGGTGGACCAAGAATGCGAAGGACGCCATCAAGTCCAGCACGGAGAAGCGGCCGGACAATGCAGAGAAGGAGGCTCTGCTCAGCAAGAACGCAGCGCCGAGGCAGCTCAAGAGCACTCTCTCGGCGAGGAAATTCTTCTCCGGGAAGGACATACTTGGCCAGATATCGGACTTCTACAGTGAGCTCAAGCGGATGGCCGCCGGCAATGGCAGCCGGCCTTCCTCAGAGACCATGGAGGAGCTGTGCCCAAGCCCAATGTAATTCCTCTCTCACGGAAGGAATGCAGAAATATGATCCTCGCATCGTTGCTTTCAGGTCCTTGACATGTTGATCTGTGCAGGAATGGTGGTGATGTGGTGGAGAAAGTTGATTGTGACTGTGGTGATCAGGTTCCCTCTGAAGAAGTCATCAAGGAGGTGGCAAGGAAAGAAATAGCAGAAAAGAGTCCAAGCCCAGTGTAATTTCCTTGGCACTACAATGCAAAGCAGTTTTCAGATTAATGCTGCCATGGCTGCTGGAGGTGCTGATTATTGGTGGTTTGTGCAGGAAGGGAAAGAAGATAGGATTGAAGGTGGAAGCTGGGAAGCCCAGGTCCTCTGTGTTGAAGGAGGTGAAGGCCACACCGCCGACTCCGCAGCGGTTCCCCTCCCCCTCGGCGAACCGTGTCAAGAACGTGAAAGCAGGAGGGGTGTCAGTGGCAGGCTCACCACTGAAGAAGCCACTGAAGGTGACTCCAGGATTCCTATTATGATATATTACTGAGTATCTATGGCTTCAGATGCGTTTTAGTTATGTTGTTTACTGGTGAATTTATCATTATGACCTTCCATGTGGCATTAATTGTAAATTACTCGTCAACATGTGGCATTAATTGCTATCTCGAAACTGTTACAACGGTATAAAAGGCATACATGACCATCTCATGCTTCTGGTCTTTTACTAATGTTGTGGTTCTCATTGCAAGTTTAAGTGTTCAGTATCTAATTACTGTGAGAACGGCCTTTTCTTTAGAAGGGGACACCTAGTAAGGATCTGGAGAACAGCAAAGATGCTAAGAGGCAACCATTTGGTGTTAAGGATATGAGCAGCACCAAGGCTTGTGATGCAGAAGGGAGTTCCAATAGCATGTTTTGGTTCTTGAAGCCCTGCACATTCCTAGTGGAGTAGCAGCAAAATAACCAGAAGCTTTTAAAAGAACTGCTCCTTTATGTAGTTGGAATACATCATTTCATTCTATTTGAAACACTCCCAGTTCTTGTTTGGTTGATTCATTTGTTGGACATTTTTGTCAGGGAAATAAACAACGAGGCAATGTATAGTTACTAGCAAAGTCACACAAGTTTGAGAGATTCCTTCCATATGTAGGATTCGAGATAAAGCAGAATGTTGTTCTTATGATGCTTAATCATTTGATCAAATATGCTGCAATTTTCCTTGAAGTGATTCCATCCCATCGCCTGAGATTATACCCTACTGTGACTGGTGGTTTCTTTCATATACTGCTACTTAGCTGAACTCTATCCATCTCGTGAGAGTAGAATTTATCAGTCCAGATTCCCTACTTTGGATCAAACAGACTTTCGTCTTTATTAATTTGATGATGGCGATGCTTCTACTTTATTTATGTCTAGTTTCAGAAGTTCGACGTGCAAATATGTTGCCCTAGCCTGTAAATATCGGAGAAATGCCTCTGGTTTCTGATGTAGGAGTAAGTACGACATCACAGGCGCCTTTCTGAACTCTGTCTATCACCTTAAAAGAACTTGCAACGTAATCTTCAGCTACTTTTCAGACTAGTCTTTAGCTAGTACTACAGAGCAAAGAGCAACAATTGGACTGTACATTACAAGCAATAGAGAAAATTCTATTATTATAAAAACTGAAAATTGCGTGTAATTGGATGTCACTGATCCCTCTCGTTTAGTACTGTAGTATACTTGTTAAAAACTGTACAAGTGTTCTCATAAAAGATATTTAAACCAGTAGCACGGGTTATTACAACCACACATCAAAAAATTTTCAATAATCTCTACTATTTAAAACACACAGTCATCCATCACTCCTCTCCTTTTTTTCACCACACTTGTGCCTCCCGTCCTCTCGTTGTGCGTAACATATTCGTTTCTTCCCACGCGCGTAAGTATCTAATGTTTTATTACATAACCTATGTGTTAATCTACTCCTATCCTATTTTCAATTTTATTCATTTAACCCATCCTTAATTTTATGTAGATTAATCTACTTCCCTATTATATTTTCAATCTTATGCTCTAATATATTATAATAGACGGTTATATTATTGGCTCAGGTGTAGATACACAAAGTCAAACATGTACTTCTGCAGTATGCCAAGTAAAATGGATTTGTTGTTACACTTTCCAATACTCCCATGTGGTCCAGCGAAAAAACAATACCCCCATTTCCCGCCCAGTATCACTCCAATGGTAGTTTTGTCAAACAGAAGAAGAGGAAGGTGGTATTGAACAATAACGGGTATTGGGCTATCGAATTCCCGGAGCATTCGGTCAACTCCGAACATTCCCGTGTTACAGCATGTCCTACAAATATTGGCCTATTGTCGGATCCGAAATGCCCAAGTGACCACTTCACCTGGATCCACTCCGGCCGCCCGTGCTCGTCCGTGGTTTGGAGATTCTCTCGCTTGCGCGACGCGACGTGACAGATTCCGTCTCCCCATTTCTTCCTCCTCGACCAAATTTCTCTCATTCGTAGCCCAATCTCCCTTTGTGCTGACGGGGCGGCGGCGAATCGAGGGCCGACGGGGCCGGGTGATTGGGGTCGCGGCCGGGCGAAGCCGGTGCGGCACGGCGGCAGGGTGCGAGCGGTGGTGCCAGGGCGGAGGGGGACGCGCGGCGAGCGTGCGGAAAGCGCTGCGGGCAGAACGCCGTCACCAAATCAGGTTGGAAATTTTGAATCGATTTTTCCTGCTATTTGTTGCACTTTTTTTGGCTTGTCTGATGTACATGTGAACTTGTGCAGTTGTGCGTGGTTCTTCTTAGGCGTAGTTCGGCTTGCCCAGGCTCCGGAAATTTGTTGGCTCCGCGACTGTTTGGAGTCAAACTCATGCGTTTTTGATCCAACTTGGTGTCGAGTTCGCTGTGTTTTCGGTTGATATGTCAAGAACTGTGGCTTTTCAGATGATAGTTTGACCGCGCGCACAATGCGTTCGACGAAATGTCCATGGTCATCCCTGGGCGTGGCTGGCGCCCTGGTGATGCTCGTCACCGCGGTCCATGTCTTCATGGTGCCAATCCTCCCTTCCTCGTTGGATTACTTTGGTGCTGGACGCGGCATTGGCCGGCCAAGGAATGTGCTGCCAGGCGAAGGAGTGGTGGACTCACGTCTCAGGGGGCAGTTCCCTTCTGATTCGTATGGTGCAGTGACATACCGTGGCGCACCATGGAAAACTGAGATTGGCAGATGGCTTTCTGGATGTGATGATGGCTTGTCGGTTGTCAATATCCCGGAAGTGCGCACTTATCTTTGTCACTGACTACTGCGCAATGCTTGAGCTTTCTTTGGATTAATTTGGTTGTTCTTCTGGAACAGTATATAGGTGCAAAGCGGTGCGAGCAAGACTGCAATGGACAAGGTGTCTGCAATTATGAGTTGGGAGAATGCAGATGCTTTCATGGCTATGCTGGTCAATCATAATTTCTCAGCTCAATTAATGTGTTGATATTGTTCATACTTGATTAATGAAATTGCAATTTCACAAGGGATTTGTTCGCGCCGGAACCCGGTGCGAGCATGCCGATGCCTAGGAGGTCTGCTTAGTTCTAGTGCAGGCCGGCCGGCTTCTCTCCGTTGCTCGAGGTACGCGCGTCGGGGGTCGGGGGTTTCACGTCGGCTCCGACGCGATGGTGCGGGTATGGGTGTGCCAGTCAATTTGACCTTGCAATTGACAAGGAGATGAGGCAAACAGGTCAGTCGGACGATGGGCCGATACGAGCCCTCGCTATCGGCTGGCTGCCGATAGGACCGAGTTAGTCATCGGCCACGTCCGAATGGCTTCTACTATCAGTTGGTCACCGATAGGAATCAGGACGCGCTTCCATCGGCTGGAGAGCCAATGCAGGCGTAGGCGGATGTCGACGAAGGATACGATGCCTCCGGGTGTAGCGAACACGAGGCCCTGATCCATCGGCTGCAGAGCTGATGGAGGCACAAGATGGAGATGGCAACACGAAACCCGTCGTCCGTCGTGACGACATCGCTGGTACCGAATCTCAAAGATCGGACCTAACCAAGATAGTACGAGAACGAGGCTAACGACAATAGGACGGTGGACGCCGGATCGGACGTGTTGAAGTAAGGGCGAAACGAACCCATCGGCTACCTGAGCCGATGAGTGGACATCTCTTTGAAGACAGGCGCGCATTGGCTAACATTCCGATGAAACGCCGTACTGAGACCTATAGGCCTAAAGCTCATTCTACCGTCGACGGCCTCATAGATTAAACCTAACCGATGCAGCATGAGACCGACAACGGTAGAGAGAGCTTGATAGACCGATAAACCCTGCATGGACGTGATGCGATACATCCAATCGGCCTAAGAAGTCGAACCCAACCGATACAGCCTTAGACAGAAAGACATATCGAGATAGTGGCGGGACTTAACCCTTCGTCGAAGATCGGACCTAACCGATGCAGCCTCGCGTCGAGAGCTAGACCCCGCTGGTAAAAGCCTAGATAAACTAAGGTGGTGATGCGCCGAGGTTGTATTGAATCGAAGATTGATCCTTACATATTTCCAGTGGGTCTATATTTATACCCTGGATTTATAGAGTCCGACGCATTTACAACAACCATCGGACGTTATTTTCTAATAAAAATAAAGGAAAATATCTCTAAGGAGGTTAACTAACTAACTAAATCCTCCTATCCATATAAGATAGGATAGACTACTCTGCCGTGAACCACAGCTCCTTCTCAAACTCGGTCTTATCTAGATAATCTTCTATTCTGAGACCGAGTCTTTCCTTACCTCAATCCGATCGGCTTCTTCCCTATAGCAATCGGACACTTCTGCGCTTCAGCCGATCGTCTTTCCAATCTATTACCATGCTTTCCAAATTTTGTCATTAACAGGATTTCAATCACTAAGTTAATGGTTAGAACATCAACTTGTAGTTTAACAAGTTTGGGTTTTAATCATTTTCCATTTTTAATAAGTTTTGCCTTTTTGTTCGATCATTGCGATGCCTATCTACTTTTGTGAACTGCTATCAGTTATGGCATATTAGTTTCATTTGTACCCGTTTCTGTTCCTTATCTTTTTTTTCTTCCTGAAAAAATGAATCATATGTATTGCATGCTATGCATGGTGGAGGCAATAGGCATATGTACCATTCCCTTGCTCTCTTTTTTTGTTGCTTCTCAAGCTTCTTATTGTAAAATTTTACATAGTATCAATGTGCTGCTAATCTCTACAAAAGGTTATCATATACAGGGAAACGATGCGAGGAGGTTCAGAAGTTGGAATGCAACTTCCCAAGTTCCCAAGAATGGCCTGTGGGACGGTGGATAGTTTCCATATGTCCAGCCCAGTGTGACACAACAAGGGCAATGTGTTTTTGTGGACCAGGAACAAAATACCCAGATCGCCCTATTGCTGAAGCTTGTGGCTTTAAAACGATGTAAGGGGATCATTGATTCTTACATTGATTATTTCTTTTTGCTTTAAAACAACGTAAGAATATATTTTATACTTCAGCAATGAGTATCATTGAACTTCTCTAGTTCATCTTTTTAGCTTACCTGCAAAAACGGATGACCCGAAGCTTACTGACTGGAAAACACCTGATCCGGATGTATTCACAACAAACAAGAGTAAGCCAGGATGGTGCAATGTGGATCCTGAGGATGCTTATTCTTCCAAGGTGAAGTTTAAAGAAGAATGCGATTGCAAATATGATGGACTCTGGGGGCGATTCTGTGAGACACGTGTTGAATGCAGCTGTATTAACCAGTGCTCAGGGCATGGACATTGCCGTGGTGGTTTCTGTCAGGTATCTTTTCAAACAAGTTAATCAGATAAAAGTCATGAAAATGTGTTGACAGACTGACTTATGTTTGCCACCTTCTTAAGCTACTGATTTGTATTTGCCACCTTCTTAAGCTATAATCTAATTGAATAAAAATTTCTTTCAGTGTGACAGTGGATATTTTGGGATTGATTGCAGTATCCCATCAACGTATTCACTTGCATATGGCTTACCCTCATGGCTCCAACGACCAATGAATTTACCAGACTTGAAAAACATAAGCTCTAGCTCTGTCAATGTTAAGGTTATTGCTAAGAAAAAAAGACCACTTATTTATGTCTATGATTTGCCAGCTGAATTTGACAGTCATCTTCTTGAAGTAAGTACATGTAATAAGTTTAATACCTTAAATTCTCAAAGGTTTACTGCTGATTTGAGATCACATTATGCGTTCTATTGTAGGGACGGCATTTCAAGTTTGAGTGTGTGAACAGAATATATGATGACAAGAACAGAACCATATGGACCCAGCAACTGTATGGTGCTCAGGTTGGCTAAACTAATTACTATCAGAGTGGCAGTTATGATAAATGTTTGTTGTTCCACGTTAATAGTAAACATAAATCATGCTCAATAGGGCACAAGCAGATCTGACAAATGTATAACGGAATTATTTTTCCATGTAGGTAGCACTCTATGAGAGCATCCTTGCTAGCCCTCACCGCACATTGAATGGTGATGAAGCTGATTATTTCTATGTGCCAGTTCTTGACTCATGTCTAATAACTAGATCTGATGATGCCCTGCATCTGCAGATGCCGGTAACAATTATCATCCACTTGTTGTGCTCAAAGTTTTTTGTTCTCCTTCAGTAATTTGCGTGTTGATTTTAGAGGGACTTGCGCCTCAGGAGCTACCATACTCTGGAGTACTACAAAATGGCTTATGATCACATAGCTCAGCTGTATCCTTACTGGAACCGCACTTCTGGAAGAGATCATGTCTGGGTGGGTATTGTGTTTGATTCTTGAATCACTCTTGCATAGTCATTAATTGATAGTTTTTCATCATATGAAAGAGCAGTTCTTCTCGTGGGATGAAGGTGCCTGCTATGCTCCTAAAGAAATCTGGAACAGCATGATGCTCGTCCACTGGGGAAACACTAACACAAAACATAAGAATTCAACGACTGCTTATTGGGCAGACAACTGGAATTATATTCCTATTGATAGAAGAGGCAACCATCCCTGTTTTGATCCAAGAAAGGATCTTGTGCTTCCAGCATGGAAGGAACCTAACCCAGCAGCCATCTGGTTAAAACTATGGGCAAGGTATGTGAGTACTTTTGAGTATCTTTGAACTAATATTATTTAGGGCATTAACATAGAATATTTGCAGGCCAAGGAAAAACCGTACAACACTATTCTATTTCAATGGTAATCTAGGACCAGCCTATAAGGATGGCCGCCCTGAAGAAACGTATGCATCTCTTCATGTGTTTGTACAAAAATACATGACCAAATTGTATCTTAATCTTCTTCTACTGCATAATACAGCTATAGCATGGGGATTCGGCAAAAGCTGGCGGCTGAATTTGGTTCTACACCAGATAAGCAGGGGAAGCTTGGAAGGCAGCAAACAGCCAATGTTACAGTTACCTATTTGCGATCTGAGAAGTATTATGAGGAACTAGCAAGTTCTATTTTCTGTGGTGTCTTGCCAGGCGATGGCTGGAGTGGGCGCATGGAGGATAGCATGCTTCAAGGATGCATTCCTGTAATAATTCAGGTGCCACAATATCATTTTCTCCATTCCTTTTATTACAGATCAAGGGAGATTATAATGTGCCTCTCTCAGAATCATGTGACCTACTAATAATTATCTTCTATCTTGGCTTAAATTGTAGGATGGAATTTTCCTTCCCTATGAGAATGTGCTTAATTACTACAGTTTTGCTGTTCGCATACAAGAAGATGACATCCCAAACCTCATTAGAATACTTCGAGTATGTGTTTGCATAAACTTTCCTTCCCGTTCTATTATAACCTTTTACACATACTTACTGTTTCCATGTCACCAGGCGATAAACGAAACACAAATAGAGTCCATGTTGAGAAATGTGCGCCAGATGTGGCAGAGGTTCTTTTACCGTGACTCTATATTGCTAGAGGCTCAGAGGCAGAAAAGGTTGTTCTCTGAAGAGGCACCGTGGTCTGTTGAGGTCTCAAAACTAGACGAGGTTGATGATGTCTTCGCTACTTTCATACAGGTAATTACTGGAAAAACTTGCTAGATTGATCTGTATTTAGGGACTTAACATAGTTCGCATCTGCTATGTGGTAGGGTTGAATGCATATTTGCATTTGCAATAGCAAAGCATTAACAGAATCATAATATACTACAAAGAGTAAATTGCTCATGTCTCGCCTTTTACCTTCACCTTAGAATTGTAGTTATGTTGGCATTTCCTACTTTCTGAGTATGGATGTTTTCGCAGGTATTGCATTACAAATTATACAATGACCCTTGGCGGCAAGGTGTCCTCCAAAGAAAGGAAACCGGATTGCCAGACATCTGCTCGAAAGCTTCCTGAAATGTCCATCAGACACTGCAATTGTAAATATAGACATATATGTAGTCCTAGAGTCGTAGAAAGTGACCTGTAGGTACTGTTACATTCCGGAAGTTACAAATGTTACCTTTGGTAGTTGATTTTTTCCAGAATTTTGTCAGATTGACCACAGGCCATTTTCTGAAAGGATAAAGGCAGTAGCACCTTGCTTGACACGAAATTGATGTATAGGGCACATCCTTTTTTTTCCTTAACTGAGAATCCAATACACATTTTTTTTGTCTTTACTGAGGAAAACCAACAACCGTGAAGTGCTTTGGATTCTGCATTTATTGATTCAATGTAGTGTACTGAAAAAAGGATAGCATCCATGCACACGTAGAAAGAACATATATATATATATATATATATATATATATATATATATATATATATGCATTTAGCAGTGTTAGTTGAGAAGTGAATTCAGCAGTCTTAGAGCGTCTTACTAGATGATCAGAGAAGCACACTTTTTTTCATAGAATTTTGTATCGGTGTCCTAAATTGCAGTTGGTCAAATAGTCAGAGAAACAGGAGACCGATAAGCTCAGATTGCAGGAGGCAGGAGAGCTAAAGAGCCGAGAATCATGCGTGCATGGAAACATGGACACATGCACCCTGTCCGACGTGGACGAGAAGCATGTGAAGGGACGCGCCCGTGAGAGCCAAAAATGCTGTGAGGCGGATCTTTATACCTCGCATTCATACCATGATAATATGGTAGACTGTGTATATGGGAGCATCAACATGCACGCCATGCTATCCGTACGTTCTCGGTGCATGTACGTATGCACAGATCGATCGATTGTGCCCAAAATGATATTCCTACAACTGCAAACATGCAAGGCAAAACGGTTATCAAGTAGGCAAAGTAGGAACTAGGAAAGCAATCTATCAGTAGTACAACTAACTGTTCGATTAAGCGGTTAAGCCACGCCAGTACAGCACACACAATTCATTGTCCAATTTTACAAGGATCTGTCACTCCAAAGATTAACGACAATCTAGTAGCATATTCTAAGATTTAATCCGTTGAGCATTCGCAGGTCATCTTACGTTAACCTTGGTCGTCAAAGCCTCTTAGTTAACTCATTAACCTACACTAACTTAAACCAGAAAAATCGTTTGCAACAATGCACTGCAGACTGCACATACATACATACATACATACATATACATATACATATACATACATACATATATATATATCCTAGAGATGCCCTAACGGTCACATGCCTGCTCACACTCACAGGTCCTCAGAAAGCGCGACACCACCATGCAATGCAAGCCCTTCGGGCCGGCCGGCCGTGACGACATTTAACACCCCACGCCGAGAGCCAACCCCGTCGATCGATCACACCCCGGCGCGCTACTTATCCCCGCGCCCCCGTCTCCTCCTCACACTCCCCTCACTCCCACTTCACTCCACCCCCCTCGCCTGGCTCTCCCACTTCAAAAACCGCGCGCCTAGCAACCCGTTGTTTGATAGCGGCGGGTGCAATTGTTCAAACACCAAAACAAACACCGGCCCAGCGGCGTACGTAGGAGAGTACGTGCGAACCAGGTGAGATAACGTGCATTTCCCTGTGATCCCACAGCGTCTCGCGCGCGCGATCCCCCGCGCGGCGCTTCGGTTTGCCGGTTGCCTCCGAATTCTGATACGTCGCGCGCGTGTTCATGCAGGTGGTGGTGGTGGGGATCGAGTAGTGGGCATGGAGAGCTACGGGAGGAAGCGGGCGTGGAAGAAGGGGCCGACGAGGGGGAAGGGAGGGCCGCAGAACGCGGCGTGCGAGTACCGGGGCGTGCGGCAGCGGACGTGGGGGAAGTGGGTCGCCGAGATCCGCGAGCCCAACAAGCGGACGCGCCTCTGGCTCGGCTCCTTCGCCACCGCCGAGGAGGCGGCGCTCGCCTACGACGAGGCGGCGAGGAGGCTCTATGGCCCCGACGCCTTCCTCAACCTGCCCCACCTCCGCGCCGCCTCCACCGCCGCCGCGCACCAGCGGCTCAGGTGGCTCCCGGCCTCCGCCGCCAGGGGAGGAGCCGCCGTCCCCGCCTACGGCCTCCTCAACCTCAACGCGCAGCACAACGTCCACGTCATACACCAGAGGCTGCAGGAGCTGAAGAACTCCTCGTCGACGTCGCCGACCAAGCCGCCGCGTACTCCCGCGCGCTCCCACCTGCCGCCGCCTCTCCCCACCTCGTCGCCCTGCTCCACCGTCACCAACAGCATCGGCTCCGCGGCTCTGCCTCCGCCCATGTCGTGCTTCCAGGCACTGGAGCAGGCGATGGCCACGGCGGCGATGGAGAGCGCGCCGTGCGACGACGCTGCCGCGGTGAGCTTCGGCGCCGACAAGCCCCAGCTCGACCTCAAGGAGTTCTTGCAGCAGATCGGCGTGCTCAAGGCCGACGACGACGGAGCGACAGGCAAGAACGGCGGCGTCCACGGGGACGACGGCGAGCTGGCGGATGCGTTTGGGTTCGGCGGCAACGGTGAGTTCGACTGGGACGCGCTGGCTGCCGACATGAGCGACATCGCAGGAGGCCACGGCAGCGCGCTGGGCGCCAATGGCGGGTTCCAGATGGACGATCTGCATGAGGTCGAACAGTTTGGCGGGTGCATGCCCATCCCTATATGGGACATTTGAAATCGAAATCGTAGTAGTCCATGCACAAGCTTTGAGCAAATTTCTTGCCTATCTGCACGCAGATGGGGACATTTCAGTGATACAAAAGCTTTAGCTTCCAAGTCCTTGTAGTCTTGGGTTTTTTGTTTTAAAAAAAAAGAGTTGGGTAATGAGCATGCATTTCATGAATCTGCAACAATGGTCTTTGTCTGTTATTCTGGAGCTAAAACAAGTACAAAAAGAAATGCTCAAGCAAGGCAAGTATTACCCAAAAAAAAGATGGTGGATTTAGCTTCTCTCGAACACAAGCTATGTTGCTTTCCAAGAAAATATCAAAATCATGAAATGCAAGGGCCTAAATTAATTCTTCTCCAGACGGAATCAACACAAAATCGTTAGTGAAGGATGCAACGCGATATTTATATTAAGTTTCCAGCAGTAACTTTTTCATGATTGGTGCAGAACATAAAACGTAGGGGACTATTTTTTTCGAACAAGAACAACATAGGGGACTATAACACCAAACAATTTGTGGAGTCAAAAGATAAATGCTATAAAGCAACACAAAATTATTGCATAACATGCTGATATCTTGGAATATTTCTCAGAATTATTGCAGGCAATTGCATCACACATTACCAGTCAGTAGCTTTTCCCATGTATTACAGCTACCTACGAAATAACGGAAACTACTGATGAGCGTTGCTCAAAGCCAAGTTAGGACTGAATTTTTTGGTTCAATTGATGACCAAATGGAGTTGTTTTACTTGTATATTAGCGCATCCCTCCCAGGTCCGACACCAATGTAGTGGACTGGAACACCAACGAGCTCTTCTATCCTCTCCACATAGCATTGGGCAGCTAGGGGAAGTTCACTGTAACTCCGGACAGCCGAAATGTCACTTTGCCACCCAGGCAGCACCTCGTATTTGACCTGAAACATAAGATTTAGCATTACGTGAGATGAAAGATATATAAACCTTGCATAAGCCCTACTAAAGAACTGCAAATACCATAAGTTTTAACAGACAGGACCTGAAGCCAAGACATTCAGGGCAACTATCATATTGCATCTTACAACATGAAACACCCAAAAAGTTCAGCAAGAAAAAGTTACATTATCCAAAGACCGTACTATTCAACAAACACAAAACAAAGGCATGCCAAAAAGCTGACCTGTACTTGCTCCAGGGTATCAAGATCCCCTGGGAAGGATTGTAGCTTCTGCCCATCAGATTTGTTATAAGAAACACCCAGTTTAATTTCTGGTAATCCAGACAGAACATCAAGTTTGGTCAGATTAAGAGATGAAAACCCATTGATCTCACAGCAGTACTTCAGTGCAACAATGTCAAGCCAGCCACAACGCCTTGGGCGGCCTGTTGTCGTCCCAAATTCCATTCCTGAATTCCTAAGGAGATCACCTTCCTCTCCAAACAGTTCAGTTGGAAAAGGCCCAGAGCCAACCCTTGTTGTATAAGATTTTACCTGCATGTGAAATATTGGAATGAATAAGCACTACATGATAGAAAGAAGAGGTCTCAGTTATAGTAGTTTAACTTACCACTCCAATCAGGTCACCAATGCACCTTGGGGCAATCCCAAGGCCTGTGCATATTCCACCAGCTGAAGGGCTAGAAGAAGTCACAAATGGATATGTTCCAAAATCAATATCCAACATAGTTGCTTGACCACCTTCAACCAGAATTTTCTTCTTCTGTTGGATAGATTTATTCAACACATGAACAGTATCAGCAATGAAAGGCTCCAAGCGCTCTGCAAATTTTTGGTACCGCTCAACCTCTTCCTTGAGCATGCTTTTGCTGTACTCAAAGCCTTCAAACCTTGAAGCAGCATCTTTGAATAAGACATCAAGCTTATCCCCAAAAGTGTCCATGTGCCTTAGATCACAGACTCGCAGTCCATTTCGAGTGACCTTGCTGGAATAACATGGTCCAATGCCTCTCTTAGTCGTTCCTATGAAGGAATTAGCAAGCTCAGCTTCCCTAAGTCCATCTACAGTCTGATGCAGGTCAAAGAGTAGATGTGCCCGGTCAGAGACCAAAATTCTTCCATCACAACTGACTCCATTGGATTCAAGACCATCAATTTCATTAAAAAACCCTGGAACATGGATCACTGCTCCATTGCCAACAACACATAGTGTTCCTTCATGGAGAATACCAGATGGAACAAGATGAAGAGCAAATTTCTTTCCTTCAGAATTGTAAATGGTGTGTCCAGCATTTGCTCCACCCTGATAGTAAACAAAGTAGAAACTAAGATAAGGCTATACTTAAGACCAGCAGACAAATGTTACAGACTACATGGCCTTCCAGGGCAACCATAAGCCAATACAGTAGCTTTTGGTTATCAATAAACTGACAGTAATTAGATTGCTACAAGCCTACAAGTAATAAACCACTATTGCTTTGAGATGTTTGGCTGTGTGCATCTATTATGCTGAGGCTGGAGATTACAATATCATCTTCATCGGCTATCTAGAAGAAATAGATCACTAGCCCATATACTGAAAAAGAATAAGTAAATCCAGCAATTAAACTACCCAAGAGGTTTAGATTTTAAATATAGTTGATCTCTTCACTGAAATAAGCAACTCAAATACTTTACCCAACAGAAACTACAACGTTGCACACATGCACATAGTATCACCATACATGCACTTCTTATGCAACAAAATGATTACATGCTTTTCTGCTAGATCCAGAAGCTGTAGCAAGGAAGATTGCTGACGTTAGCTCCATCATATACATGCATGATTACCAGCCGTTACCAGACATTGAAATAATTCAATTCATTTGACAACTATAATTTATTTTATTCCTATTCAAGTACAGATCTTCAATTATATAAGTTTCTTCTTATTTTCTTCAATTGAAAAAGAAAATATTATTCAACATCGATTGAGGTGATATTCCTTTCTTATTTTCTTCAATTGGAAAAAAATATATTATTTAACATCGGTTAAGATATACACTATAAAATATAAAAAGAGGTAGAGAAAAACCAAAATTAACACAGAGAGAAACAATAAGAAGAGATTTGAAAGAGTAATATATAACTAAAAATCTGTACTTAAATAGAAATGCTTAAAAAGCAGTTATTGACATGTTTAAACAGTGATTTGGAAGCTCTTTTAACTCTAACTTATTTCAACTTACTTAGACTGATAGACTATATTTTTGTTGTTATTGTTGTATGAAAGGGAAATTATCACTAATAATTAATCCTGCCGGATCCAAAAGGACTCGTGTTTTAACAGTTAGTTTTTGCTGTCATAATCAAACATCCAGGCCTTTTTTGCTATCACCACCACAAAGCCCCAGCCACCTAGGAAATGTAAAAACTCATCATCTACAAGACTACAGCCCACTCCAACGGATTTCTAGAGATTGCAAATCTATTCTTCTGTACATACTTCAGAGATAAACCCAGATTCTCTGCGGTGATTCCTAAACCATAAACCACAAAAGTAAAATCTGAACAAGCCGAATTTCTACATTCAGATGAGTCTACCATCCGAATTTCTACATACAGATGAGTCTACCATCGGGATTAAACATCAATCCACCAAAACAAACCTCCATTCCAATTATCACTTCTGAAGAACATGCAAGATCAATATTCCACTGATTAGAACGCACAATATAGTGCCAGCAAATAAGCAATCAGTCCTGGATTAGAGCAACAGTCGTCCAAAAAAGGGAGTCAAATTAGTATCTCGTCACCTGGCACCGCGCGACGACGTCGAACCGGGGGGCGAGCACGTCGACGAGCTTCCCCTTCCCCTCATCACCCCACTGCGACCCCAGCACGCCGGAGACCTGGCTCAGCGCCGAGACCCTGTCCGCCGCGGGGTCCGCCTCCACAGCCGCTGCGGACACCGCAGCAAGGGCAGGAGGCCATCTCCTTGGCAGGCGTACCGATGGCGCCGACGGAGCGGCCGGGGAAAAGGATTTCCCTGACCCGGCGGCGGCGGCGGCGTGGTTGACAGTGGAGAGCGACATGGCTCGAGGGTTTTAGGTGCTCAGAGACAGTGGGGCGCTGCTGTTTGTTTAAGTATGCGGATTGCACGTGTAAATGGTGGCGCGTTGGGGAAAAAATCCTCTGTTTTTCTGATAACCTGAAGACGCCAACCACCTTTAAAGACGTATTCATTTACCAACGCCAGTGACCTTTGAACACGTATTTAATAGAGGCAACACTAATTCGTATTTCTGCCTTGGGCCGTCTCCCCTTCCTTCCCAAACGCAAGTCTGAACTCTGATGAAGCGTCAGAGTTGATCCCAACCCAATCCAGAAGAGGGAGAAGCGTCGCGGCGGCGCAGCCCAGAGGTTGCCGGAGACGCCACCGATGCTGCGCGCGGTCTCCACCCTCCCCGCTCTCCGTCCGCTCCTCGTACGGAGCCCCCTCCTTCTGAAGCCTAAACCTCTGCTCCGGTCCCGCCTGCCGCCGCGGCCGTTTCGCGCCATCTCGTCCTCCACTCCTCCCGCGGCCTCCCCGTCGAGCTCCAGCTCCAGCGCCAAGGTATTTGGGGATGTGGATATGGGGGAGGAGCGCCTCCTGTGGTGCGCGGCGGCTGGAAGAGCGCCGCTGCGGGTGGCGGTGCTGGTGAGCGGCGGGGTTGACAGCAGCGTCGCGCTCCGCCTCCTCCACGCCGCCGGCCACTGCTGCACCGCCTTCTACCTCAAAATCTGGTTCCAGGTACATACGCATCCCTCGTTGTGTTCTCTGCCAACGCTGATTTGAGTGACCCATTTCATCGCTGAGTGCTTAATCTGTAGGAAGATTTCAGGAACTTTTGGTCCGAATGCCCGTGGGACGACGATTTGAAGTACGCACAAGCCTTGTGTGACAAGGTACCATCGTTCAAATTTCAGCTGAAGTATGTCGTTTCGTTAATAGCTGATGTGCATCATATATATACTAGTTTTCTCGACATGAACTCAGTGGTCTAATTGTTAGTTTTGTAGATCGATGTACCATTGGAGGCGGTCCATCTATCTGACGAATATTGGAACCATGTGGTAAGCCTCGTTTCAGTATTTTCTTCACCTTGTGCAATGTAGTGCTCATGTTAATCACTCTGAAAAAAGCTGTGAATATTGTCTAGGTGTCTCACATAATTAGAGTATCGCAGCAGCCATACTCCAAACCCTGATGTTCTTTGCAATTCAAGAATAAAGTTTGGTACGAATACTGTACTGTGCTGTGATGGCTCGTACGCTTCTACTATCTAAATCTGACTGTAAATTGAAGTGTTCATTTCTAACTTACATTCTGTCCTTATTCTTTTGTTGCAGGGGCTTTCTTAGAAGCTAATGAAAATATGGGATTTGATTACATAGCTTCTGGACATTATGCACATGTAGTTCATCCCTCAGTTGATGATGTTGAAGGGCTACTAGTGCTCCAACTTTCAAAAGACAAGGTACTTGTACTTCACACTAAATAGCTGGGTTTGGCTTATATATGTGCTTTTTAATTTGGTGCTACTTTTGTGCTGTCCTATGAGGAAATTATGGACGACAAAGAAACAAAACCAGATAGTTCAGTTAACAACATTGTTCATAAGAAATCACCTTATTGACTCTCCTTGTGTTTTCAGGTGAAGGATTGAATGTTTCCTCTCACTTCTATCTCAGACCCAGCTTAGAAGGCTTCTTTTTCCACTGGGATGTATAACAAAGGTTGGATGATTTATCAACAAAGAATATTTAATTCTGGTCAGATGCTGCAAGTGGCTTTTCTAAATTGAACTAATAATTTGGAGGATGAAGCACGCAGGCTGGCTGCTCAGATGGACCTGCCTAGCCAAGATAGAATTCCCAGGGGATATGTTTTCTTGACAAGGTAATGGCTTTACCGTTGTTAATTTAAATTATAGTCAATTATGTTGCCTTGAGTTATCTCACCATAGCTATGAAAACTCTCACTTTCTAGGTCAAATTTAGTGAGTTTGTTGAAAGACTTATAGGAGAGATGGAGGGAGTATTGTTGGAAGCTGAAACTGGAGACTACCTAGGGACACACAGTGGGTTTTGGTTTTATACAATTGGTCAGTGACAAGGATTGCACCTTCCAGGAGGACCCTGGTAAGGATTATCTCTTGGAAATACTAACCTCTGTCATTAACTAAGTTAAATATTTATTTACCACAGTATGCCGTTTTACTCTATATTTGCATTTGAAGGAATTGTTTTCCTCATGTAGCGCACATCTATTTATCTAGCATCCATCAAATTGCATCTTATCTTTTTCATGTATGTGGTTGAGAAAGATGTTCAAAACAATGTGGTTTTCATCTCAAGAAATCACTATTCATTGGATAAGAGAAGGCAGGCATTTCTTGTTGGATCGCTAAACTAGTTTAGCAATTCTGGACCCACAAACGATGAGCAACGTAAATGCAAGGTACCAGATTTACAGACTAGCCTTTCTGACTAACCTTTCTTTCTGGTTATTGTTTGAACTTCTCGGTTCTCAGCACTGGCAGTAGTTGTGTTGCTTTTGGAAGATGGGAATCCGATGTGCAAATTTGAACCCTACCTGCCTTTTAAGCTATCTAATGTATTGCATGCCTTTTCTTTTCTTTTCTTTTTTTGAAACGATTATTGCATGCCTTTTATTGGATTTAGCATCTAGGCTTCAGATAGAGGTGGTGTACTGGTGTAGCCCAGGATTTCATTTTAGTTACAAGCAGTTCCTATGTTATTTTTCATCAAATATGGCCAAATTGTTTCCTAGTTGGATTATTTAGGAAAGTAAGTCCATGCTAGCAACTTTTTCCATGAACTAGTTTTGGTGCTGGGGTAGATGAGTGGCTTATAATTTATAAATCCTGTTGATTTCTCCCTGAGTTTTAGCTAAGTCATTTTGAAACTGATTAACTCTACCCTGATCAGTAATCCTTATTCTTGAACTTGGAAGTGGGAAACCTCTGCAGCTTCGAACCAATGCCACATATTCAGCAAGCTTCTTTTCTAAGATGTGTGTATTTATTTTGCCTTAACATTTTTTATCAGCTGTGGCTTTGCAATGTGTATTCATTGAGACCAGTCATATGCATCTATCAATTATTTGATGCACATGCTAATATGAATTATTCCAATATCAGGTACGTCATTATCCTGAATTTCATGATTGCACCGTGACACAAGAGGAAACATCAGAAAATGGAGTTATTTTGGTGGTGCATCTGTCTGAAGATGATCAGGGTTTAGCAGCTGGTCAGTTTGCGGCCTTCTACCGTGACAATTTATGCCTTGGATCAGGCATAATTCTTGATTCATGGGACGAAATGAGTTTTCCAGTCTGCACAAGGGCTTTAGAAATTGCTAGAATGGAAGATAAGTCCAGACTGGGGAAGCCAGTAAAGATTATGAACTTGGAACATATCGTGAAATCACAACAGGATCCTGTCGAGGTTACATGATACTCATCCAACCGTGATACTGCATAGTCACACACCGACCCTGCAAAATGCAAGAGTCGTGGTGTTCCAGAAACTAGCATTATGTTGTCCCAAGAACTCCAGCTAGTTTTTCGGAGGATGGCATGCGTTGGCGAGCTTAAGTTTTAGACGAGGCTTATCTGGATAAAGAAGATAGATGAGCATCATTGTCGTTGAAAAGGATTTTCAGTGGTACGCTGCCAATCTATCAGGAAATCACACGAAGGGGCAAGGGTCTCTCCTTCCATTGATGAGCCGAAGCGTCTAGAATCTAGATCCTATCATCAGTTAAAGGCCTGAAGCTTTATGCCGTTGATACTAATATGAATCATGGGATATACGCATAACGCTACGACCAATTTCAAGTTGTAAATATCAAGGGTAATGTAGACGGACGATTCAGTGGTAGAATTTCTGCAGTGCTGGTCATATGTTGATCATTTTCTCGTCTTGGTTTTATGCTTAACCGGGTGGTTTATCACTATGTTTGTTGGACCATCAGTACTGTTTTCACCATCCAACGATGGGATGCCGCCATCGATGCCACTTGTGATAGGACATCTGTCGCTACCAAAATGAGAAGAAATAGTTGCTTCTTCAGGAATTAGGTAGAGGTGGCCTCAATCATGCGCCTTCAGGTATTAATTAAGCTCACCAAGAGCTTAACTCTATTTGGATGCACATTTCGTGCGAAAATGGCGATATGAGATTCTAGAGAGTTCCGAGGGAGTGAGCAAGCAGCATCACAACCATTTTGGCTGTCGCCGGCTTTGCTTCGGCCACAAGAGTGCAGAGCCTTAATCACCTGAATTCGAGTACAAGTCAATGGTGCCAATGAGGCCATGGTGTTGAACCATGAAAACACTGCAGCAACAATGTAACTACACAAAGCAACAGCTAGTACACGACGGTATCTGGCGGCTGTTGAGTCCATTTTAAGCTTACAGATATCACTTTCATCCTACTATATTTTAGGTGTATCGAAACCTGGTTGATGTCTCTAGTTCAGTTATTTTACACGTAAAATACCAAGCTAATCGGAGGCTGTCGCCTCATGGTTATCCGGATGCAGTAAAAAATTCCTACAGTCTTCATCCAAAGGCGAAATCAATCTCGGTGACACCATTTTTGCTTATCATTGCCGGTACATTGGCACGCCGGGAGTAGGCAGGACAAGAAACCATTGGGACACGCGCGCTGAAACGTCGAGCGATGCCAAGTGGCTACAGAAATTGCTATTGAATCACCGCGCGCGTCGGCGAATAAGTCACCGTCTCGTTTGCATTCGAGAATACGGGCCTCGCCAACTCGTCAAACCAAATGCCGTGACCAATCCGTCAGGAGGGCCGTTTGGTTCTTGCTTTTCGTTTCCTCTGCCGTTGTTTCCTAGGAGTTGTTAGTTTGGGGAAAAAATTGCAGGAGTTCTTGACATTTCCTCTTCAGATTACACATACAGGATAGAGCAAGTGGATCGAAGCATCAAATCAAAGAGTCAAAGGCTACAATTCATCTCAGTTCTCAGCTACAGCTTCTGATCAAGAACACAAACTTTCCCAATTATACACATCAATTTCTTGGGGACTAGTATCTCACACCCCCGCACACAAACACACTAATTTCTCACAAAATCTCGATCCCCTTTGGACAGATTATTAAGCTTGATTATTCCCCTCTCTACATGCTACATCCAATCCCCAGCCAAAAAAAGGGTAAAGAAACTAGGCAAAAACTACAAGGAGCAAATTAAGCGAGGTAAGATGCAAGAACCACGAAGAAGAGCTTCACGATCGCACAAGCTGTGGGGCGTGCGTGGGTGCGATTGCAGCTGGCATACAGGTGTCGATCCATAGGAAGAAGAGAGGTGTCACCGTGGTTGGTTACTTGGTTGAGTTGACCGGAGACGACGGGCCGTCTAGCGGCGGGCGCGCGCGAGGCCGGAGAAGATGCGGGTGAGGCCGAGGCGGAACCGGAAGATGGCGCCCTGGGAGTAGGGCGCGCAGTCGCGGCAGACCGCCTCGATTGCCTCGACGAAGAGGCTGAGGCTCCGCACCGGCGGCACGTACAGCGTCAGCGGCGCCGCCGAGAAGGCCAGCGCCATCAGCAGCTGCAACATCGCCACTCCGCCTCCCACCTAGCTCCCGGACGAGATCCAGGCGGCCGGAGACCGCGTGCTCGGAGTCAGCCGCGCAGAAGAGAAGAGATACGATCTAGCTAGCCAGATGGACGAATGGACGCCACGGTGCTGTGCCGCTAGCCGTGGTGGACGACTCCTGGGTTGGGTGGTGGGCGCTGGCGCTTCAGCGCTTTCTTTTCTTCTTCTTTTTACCTCGCGCGGTGCTGTGGTGCGTGTGGCGGACTGGTGGGTTTGGCTGGTTTCCGCCTTGCTGATCGGCGCGGAAACCAGGCGGGAACGCGAGTCGATTGGCGAGTGCGAGGTGAGCGGCCGCGCGGCGCGGCGCGTAGCGTATCGTTTTCGGCTAGCCTGTGACTGTGAGCCAGGCTGCGTTGCTTTGCTTGGGCTCGGGAGCTTTATAGCGTCGCAGCGTCCCTCGAGCCTCCGGGAACGGGATAGGCGGCGGCCGCCGACGAGCAGCGTTTTCTGCGATCAGTATAGTACGTGATACGATACGAGCTCAGTGGTTGACGTGAGACAATCGTGCTCGGCACGGCTGGGGAATTACTAATCCGGTGGGCCGGAGCGCGACGGGGATATATGTGTCAGTCGGTGTAGGGGGCCACCTGCGTGACTGCGTCCATCTCTCCAAGGAAAAACAGTGCAAATTACACGACCAAGTCGCTTAGTTACAGCCTAAAGCACGCGTGCGAAACCCGAAAAGATTAGGTGCGTCACCACTTCACCAGCGATCGGTATCTCGCCCAGATTCATCTCAGTTTCTATGGGCAATCCAAGGCGATAGATTTGGTGTGAGTTACTGTGTGTTTTATTGCCTTAAATAAAGGGTGGTCTGGGGTTTTCTAGTGCTCGAGAGCCTCGTGAGAGTGGAGTGGAGGCTCACGCCCATGCCAAAATCAATCATGCGGTTCATGAACCGGCCGGAGCTAGACCACCTTTTTTTTTTGTTCCTACGGAGACACGTAACGACGCGCGGTTGGTTTCGGGCACTTTGCAGAAAGCGTTCCGATTTGGCGCAATCTGAGCATGCATGGAAAAAAGCAGGCAGCCACGGTGTAAATTAGCCACTGCCACGGAGTATTTTATTGTAGAAATATGTATACGATCCAGCTGCGCTACTTAGAACAGTTGAGCTTCTTGTTTCACTGTAGCATTAGGGTATCGATAAACGAGGGTACGATGGTCGTTGGTAGACCCGCACGGGCAAATAATTACCACCAAACCGTATTTCCCTGTAGCTTGTTGCCTTGTTCCTGGGCTACTCGTACGTGTCAACCGACGTCGCACACACGATCGCGCCTGCTCCGAAGCTTTGGTGCACCGCGGAAAACACGAGGGATCCTTCTGCTTCTGGACTACTTCTAGACGTCTCGCGTCGCGCGCTGCCAGCGCCATGTGCGGCCCGCAGAAACGGGAGGAGGGAGGAGGGAGCCACGGTGCGGCCACGCGAGGCGCGCGACGCGACGACTCACGGGTGAGCTGCCTGCCCCCGTCAACCGAACAATCCCGCCACGCGATGGCCGCAGTCGGTGGAGGCCGTTTGGTGGAATCGAGCCGCCTCGCGATTGGCAGTAATCGCAGTGTGGCGCACGTGACGCGACTGCGGCTGATGGGCCGCGTAGCCAGTTTGGCGGTGGGCCTCATTGCGAGCCATCCGCTGCTGAAAAAAAAGTCCACTGCAGGTCTCTCATCTTGTCGTTAAGTTTAACCGTAATACCAGAAATCTTGAGGGCAAGTTAAATTAGGTACTCCGACGGTACTGAATCCGATTTTAGCTGATATGGCTTCTACGTGGCTGGTTGATTCTCATGTGGCATTGATGTAGTACTCGAAGAAAAAAATTTAAATTGATAAAAATAGTGGGACTTATGTTAGCAACCCTATTTCCTCTACTCATCCCTATCTCTTACATCTTCTCTATCCGCTAACAAACCCAACAAGTCGTTCGGGCAGTGTGCTTGTTGTCGATGCTGGCAGCGAGGGCGACAACGGCCTTGGCATCATGCTAGGCCCATTCATCCTTTGCCTTTCTCGGTATGTCTAAATTTAGTCGGAGCTCGACCACCACCCCTTATCCGCAAGCTACCTCCTTGTGACGGTTCCCTTACCGACGCAACCAAACATTCGGAGTGGACCAATGCCATGACACGGTTGTCAAGCCAAGCTCCGCCTCCTTACATCTGGCCCTAGCTCCCTGGCAAATTCCACCTCTCCTCTCGCCCTTAATCAGCTCAACTTCTCCTCTCGGCTGCTTCGACTCTAGCGCATCCATGGGTGGAAAGAGGATGAGTGCGCAGATATGAGGGGCGGATGATGTGCTTGTCTTTCATGGGGCTACTCACTGTCGTCGATCCGTCTCATTCCTCTCATCCTTTTTGCCATCATGGAAGAGAGGGAAGCCATAGTGGCCAGCATAAGGGAGGGAAGAAGCTCATTGCCGTCGTCTCTCTCACCCCCATGGATCCCAAGCAATCAACAGCATGCCAACCAAGGGATGCCGCTACCGATCTCAACCCTACGGCTCGTTCCCATCCTTTCCTCTCACTTTCTAGCATGGACTAGCCGATAAACTCAAGCTTGCTATCCTATTTGCGGTAAGGCAGTGTGTGGCCACCAGTGAGAAAAGGTGGTAGCAACAGGGAGGAGGAAGCCACGGTGCCCAACCTGATTAAGCTCGCTCATCTTCACTACCATAGTCTAAGAGGATGCAGATAGAGCTAAAGCACCGTCACTGCCCAAAGCTTCTGTGTCCTCGATTGCTGCAATCGTGATCCGTCATCGCACATTACACGTCACTGCTCGGCACTATCGGTTTGCGCTGTAGAAAGGGAAGAAAGAGAGGAAGAGTGAAGAGGAAAGAGATGGGTCCCACTAACATGTGAGCCCGCATGTCTGTTTTTTTCTTTTTTTGCGACTAGAATATCACGTGAGCGAAACCAACCATCTATACTACTACAGGATGGATGGGGTGCAAGTTGGAGTGTAAAGATTTAATCCGGTTTTGCAAGCTGGAGTGTAAAAGATTTTCGGTATTATGGTTAGGAATGCAATTTAAACTCGACAAGAAGGGACCAAAATTAGACTTTTTCCTTCGCTGCTCGGCCTTCGGGACATCAAAGCAAAGCGGACCGCCGTCCTGTCTAGCGGACGACACGCGGGCAAGTTGGGCCGTGGAGGGTGTTCGAGCCTGCGAGTGGTGTGGTCACGTGGTAAGTACGTACGGCAGCGGGGAATTGCCGCTCAATCACGCGCGACACAAGCACACGATGACACAAGTACACAACGGCGCCGCGTGCCCAACCGCTCGGTGCGACGGCGAAGGGAGGCGAGTTGCCCTCGAGCGGCAGAGTGAGACCGGCATGTGTAGGAAACGCGCTGGGCATCGGCCACCGGGCAACACCGCCGCAGACCGGCCTGCCTGCCTCCCGCTGTCGGCAAGCAACAGCACCATCATGGGTAATTCAGAAAATTGACAGGGAATGAAACGGTGTGCCAGTCTTGTTCTTGTCACAAGTCTAGCATGATCAGACTACTACCAGTAGCTGCAGCTGCACCATCTCAGAAGTCCAAACTAAGGAGGAAGAGAAACAACAGAAACGGATGTCAATTGTCAAGCACCCTAGTCACAGTTGCACAAAACCCATCCATATCCATCAGTTTACACACAGGTTCAATCAAATTTGCTGGGCACCACACATAAGCCAAGGATGATTTGCCATGAAAGCAAGGGCGAGGATCTGCTGTTGCCTCAAGCGCCCTCTCTCGCATGATGATGGAGATCACTGGACGACAAGCTGTGCTCTTGCTTTGACAATGCAATGCCAGCATGGTCACCGGAAGCTTCAGACTGCTGCTTTGTGTTGAGGAATCTCCCCCCTGTTCCCCGAGCTCTCTTCATTGCATGTCGATGCCGGGATTCATGGAGGTACGGCTGAACACAGATATAAACGTAATGCTACAGTTAGTGCAACCATGAGGGAAAGGGAAAGCAGGAGAATAAATTTTGCACATTCAAAGCAAAAAATGCCAACTGACCAGTCTCAAGATATTCTAATGAAACTACAGTCAGAAAGAGCAACGAAATACCTTGCGATTTTTCACCAGCTTGTTTTCAGCCTCTAACTTCGCACGGAGCTGTCTCCTTCGGAGAATCGCATGGTATTGCTTTGCATTTACATAAATAGGCTCTTCAGTAGCTGGTTCTATTGGTAGTGGGACTCGAGAGGATGACATCATGCCCACAATCTGCGGATGCATCTGTTTGAATTATTGAGATGAGATGAGGATGAGTTTTTGATATTAAATAGAAACATATTGGGCCTAGCATATGCAAGAAAATTAAACTATTCTCATCAGGAGGATGACAATGAGAACAGATCAAAAATAGCATGCTGCCTTTGCACAGTAAAAGAAAAGATTGGAATTTTGCTAGAGTTTAGTCAAAACAGTCAGAGATTATTCCATCAAAACAAAGTTCCATTCTTATAACCCATGAATATACCTAAAGCACATGCGCGCACACAAGAACATTTGGTTGGAAGTTTGGAACCAAAAATGCAAATGAGCAAAATTGTCAAGAACAGCAGACCACTGCCAGAACAAGAAAGTAAATGGAATTAATGGAGGAACTGAGTCTAGCTCAGTTGATCGATGGTGTGGGTGTATACCTAGACCACCCAAGTTTGAATCTTCGCCGAGGCAAATTTGGGTGCTAAACATAAAGCCAACCTAGTTTATCCTAGGTTGATCCCAATGGAATTAGTGAAGGAAACCTTGGATAGCATAAAGGCCACTTACAATAGCATGTGAGCCATAAGTTGCCACATCACCACCATAGAACGAATCAGCGTATGGATATGATATAGCCTGAAAAGGTAAAGGCATCTTGCGTGACTCACGGGCTTGCCTATCAAGAAATTTAAGTTAGAGAGATTTGTGGCACTTAAAGACACTTACAAAGGGCTGGCTACGGTCAGGTTCCAAATGTGCATATACAGTTTCTGATTTGCCCAGAGATAAAGCTGACATCATTTTACCTTCATCACTCTTTGTGTAGCGATCGAGATTACCTAGCATTAGTACAAGAAGAAAAGAAATGTCACATAACTTAAATAGTATAGATGCAAACAAGTTTTGCATCCATCAATAGCCGTTTCTGTTTAGAGATTATATCAACTCTTTTACCCTGGAGGTGCAGTATTTATTTACTGATACAAAAAATGCATGTGGTGTGTGGAGTGCAAACCAGATTGATCATTCTGCTCATTCAGGCTTCCTTCACTCATTCCAGACACTTCCCGAGGAGATCCACTAGTTGATTGGGTAGCTGATGATTCGTACTCAGGCATTTTATGACCAAACTGAATGATTACTGTGCCATTTTCTGCAAGAATAATGCAGTAGGTGTTATAAATCTAGTTGCATGGAAGCTAAAGATACTAGAAAATAAACATCAAGTTAGGAGAGTGTAGTTTGCAATATTGGTCCTATTTAGAATGTAAGAATTTCACAAGTAGTTCAGATCATGCAAAAATGGGAAGTTACCGCATTTCAAATGGCACCTTAGAATTGAACAATATTATGCACGTTTTCTATTTCCCTTATGCCTCATCTCATGGGCTTTCTCATCTCTTGCTTTTCAGTTCTATTATCTGAATTTTTGTAAGCAGATGGTCAGTCAATCGCAAGGACAAATGAAAGTTTAATGCATACTATTATTTTCCATATTTTGTTACTGGAAAAAACTTATCTATCCATCATGTAAATAGATTCTCTCAAACTGATCAATCTAGACATGCTGAATGTTGTCCTGATCCATGTATTTGCCAGAACATGACTTTTTGTTCACAAAGCTGTTACACATAAACTTGTTCATTCCTTCAAAAACTCCAATCGTCCATGTCAGATGTAAAAGCTATCAACCTATGTGGTGAGACAAACTCCTTGAAAAAAAATGCAATTTAGCACTAACCATTCCAAATCGCTGTGACACAAGGCCAGCGGTTCTTCCCACTCCCAATATTCATACTACATATGTGGAAAAGTAAATTTATTTGTAAAAAAGCAAAATTAATTCAGAAGTTCACAGCTGACCTCGAAAATAAATTCACAGCTGACATGGCTGGATCCTAGTACTGCTCCACCAAGCAAATTTATGTGTAAACAAGTAAACAAAAAAGAATTAAACTGATTAAGTTCTACTCGGATCCAATACAGTTCCAGACTTGCAGCCTTGCAAAACTGTCGAATTCCCCTCCCTACTTGCCCCCTTGCCACGGACCTAAACAAACAGAACTAACGCAAGCGAATTCATCTGAACTAAACATCCCACCCAACCTTGGTCAATTAGAAACAAATAGCTGAACTATCAACAGAACAAGCATCATGGCATTTCTTAGGCTCCTAGCACAAAGAACACGCAGTTGCAACCACCTCACCTCCACCCAAGAATGCATATTCAAATCTCAGCACCAAATAAACTAAAAACCAATTCAACAACCAAGAAACCAGACAGATCCACCAAGAAAGCCACCACAAACCAGCCGGTCCAAGGTACGGTCAGCACTGGCAAGAATCAGCTTGGGTTGGAACAGAGTCACAAAGCGGAGGAGAAACAAACCACAGATTACAGTCTACGGAGAAGCAAGTCAGAGGAGGAGAGGAGAGAGGATACCTGTGAGATGAGGAGGGAGCATGTCCCCTCTCCGGCAAACCTCCTCCTGCCTCCTCCGCTCTCACCTTGCTTCTCCCCTCGTCAAAGCCTCTCTCTCTTTGCCTCGGTATTCTGTTGGCTTTATCTATCCCTCACCCTCTCTCCGTCTACTACGCACCAACTACACTAAAGTTCTAAATAAAGCAGATAATTAAATCGCAAGAGTCCAGAAAACAATAATATGAGTGACAAGAAAAGAAAAAAACATTTTAATTGGACAGGTTGCAAAACTATTATTCTCACCGCCTTAAAATATATATTAGCTTAAAATATATATTAGCTACTTCTATCATTTAAATAATGTTCTAAAATATATTAGCTATTTTTTCATCACCCCTCATCTCAATTAATTATAATTATTAATTTAATTTATTCACATATTTTTCGCTCTTACCCGATCATAAACACCTATTATTTAATTTTATCTTTATTCTAAGTATTTATATTTATATTTCAAAACAGAAAGATTATTATTAGTCATATGTCTTTAGCTAAACGGGTTTCAATTTGTACTGCTTGATATCGCATTATTACCAAATTGTGTCGGACGTACTAGCGCGCGAAAGTCCGCGAGACAATCAACAACTTAACGCTACGCTCTACATGGCTCCTTCCGTCAAATATAGCAGCCATGCGCCCATTTATTCCAAAATCACTACAATATTTTATACTAACTTCGATGGAAGATTTAACAATCGAACTGCAGTGACGCCAATTTGACAAAAACAAATGAAGTCGATTCGAAGACTAAAGGCTTTTAAAATACAGCCCCATGAACACAAATGGCACAAGTAGAGCACACTGGGACGCTCACCTTGCCATATTTTACTCCCCCGTAGCAGAGGTTTTTTTTCTCTCGCTACACCATCTTTTCTCGCAGCACCATCCTATCACGTAGACCTGCACTGAAGAACTAGTCATCCTTGTCGTGATCCTCGCTTTAATTATGCTCGTATAGCTTTCAGTTCACAGCCCCGGAACGCCATCCCGGCGTGTCGCTTGTCGCGCAGGGCGGCACTTGTGACGGACCCCGGTGGCTCATCTCAACGCAATGCAGAAAAAAAATCCCTTCTTTTCCGCTTGTTTGCATTGCACCTCTCTTTTCCTTCTTCTACCTTTACTTCCCCATTTATTCATTTTATATTTTTGTTCCTAGTGAAGACGTTAATTCTTCACATGAGAAACTTTGATAAGAGTGTTTCTGAAGCCTCTTTTTCTGTAGTAGTCTTAATCTTTAGGGAGGCTTTGGAATAAATATATATTATTTCTTCAGGGTAGCTTAATGATCTTGCGTCCTGGAGAAAACAAAGCCCCCATTGCCTAACAAAACTTTGAACAAGGTACCCTAAAACACTTTTGCAATAAACTATACTAAAAAAACCTCTCAAGAAGCAGGAGGTTTACCTTCTTGTGCACAATTGAAGGGTTCATACTTAGAGGTTCCTAACGAAAACAAGATATTAAACTGATCTATCCACTTGCAATGTAGCAGTACTATGGCGTACACACGCTTTCAAAATTTCTCGCATCCTAATACCCAGCAACTTGTAAGAAAGAACTGTTGAAAGTTAATTTCTTTTTTTAAAAAATAGTCAAATTGAATTTAACCAGTGTGAAAATGTACGATAAAGGAATGAAAGTTAAAATTGAATAGTTGAATAAATTATTGGTTAGCATTTACTAGTTAAGATAGATTTTAACACTTAAAATTTTTAGTTAGCGCTTAGGTCAATTGTTATTGTCCCATAAGTTGTAAATGACCTGTTGTATTTAGAGAATTAGTTATAGTTGCATTGTTGTTTAGTTACATAGAATTAACTGTTTTTTTATGACGGTTTGTAAGATACTATAAGATATATACCTTTATACGTAAATATGACTTTTGAGATAAAAAGAAAATATAGCTCCTTCGCTATGGCCCGTTCTCTTGCTTTTTGTTGTGTGCCATGAGTAATTTATATCCTAGTATAAGAAAACCAATTATTAGTAAGCCTATGTTTTTAGGTCAGACACAGATAACAAGATGTGAGAGTTTGAGATCTTTATTTGAGTTGGCCATAGTAGGAGTAAGAAGGTGGCAAATGCAAGGAGTACACTTCCAAGGAGAAGAGCACGGTGCTGTGGAGTGGCATCGGGCGTCATGGTGGTGGTGGTGGCGGTAAGGCTGATTGTAACTACTTATGAGAAGCTAAGATGATGCAATGGCGTATGTACTATGCGGAGCGTGTAGCTTCGTGATGGGGTGCAAAACTTTAAGTTATTGAACCATCATCTAGGTATGTGTATGTAGTTGAGTCCACACACAAATAAGCTAGTTGTGTGTTAGTTCTTTGTTAGTTGTGACACCCTGAACTCTATTAGCTATAAAACACGGACTAACATAAGCCATAGGCTCAACTTAATTACTTATATATACTTTACCAATTTTAGGATACATAAGTTGTATACACAGAATAACAGTAAAATAAGAAATAACTAGCTTTTATTATATCACTGGAAATAGTTATTATATAAGTTGATATCATAGACAGACCTTACATAAATAACAATACAATACAGAAAGCAAAATCAATAACAACGACTAACGAAAAGCTAACGGTGAAAAGTAGCTTAAACGGCTATGCATTAGGCACAACACCTAGACAACTAGTTTATTCTACAGGTACGGTTTAGGAACTAAGCCGAAAACCCTAAAAGTCTTCATACTTTGTCTGCTCCTAGAGTAACTCCTCAGCGGATGGGTCAACGTCATCTTCTCTAAACTCTCTCTATATATAAACAAGGGTGAATACTTTACATACTCAGCAAACTATAGATAAAAATGATATATTTTGGCTTAACAAGAGAGGCTAAGATTTTCATTTGCAAAAGTAAACTTTTCTTGAAAAAGTTATTTTACATAACACTAATGAGTCAAAATTTTAATTGTTGGAAAGAGGCTCACACCCTAATCTATTCTGTAAGTTGCTTTGCAACAACTTATCACACTGTTTATAAGTGAAAGCAAAATTCTCAACATTTCTTCATTCTCTTCTTGATTAGTTTCTTTTCACTTTCTCAATACTTAACAATTAATCAAACATCATTTAAAACTATTTTTCATAGCTAACAGGTTTTTATAGCATAAGTTCACCTTATTAGCACTACGGTACTATGGTGCCACAAGACACCTCAGATCATATAGATATGTTTCCGACTACGGAAGTTGGCCGTCTGCCACACATGTAGACTTTAGAAATGATTCCTATCACGATAATCATGTTCGCTAACCTTTTATAAAAACAAAACTACGCTATGAGAAACACCTCACATCTATCCATAACCACGAGTATGACTGTTTAAATAGTTCAGCTAAACTTTGCAGAGGTTACACGCTTTACCAACATGTCATAAACTTCTCTATGTACATAACATGTGCTGATCAAACACAGTTGGTAATAGAGGGTTCACTACAAGGCTTTTCCAAAACTAAACCCATAGATACCTCATGTTATATAGTTGGGTCGAATTTCTCAAATCGAGTATTAGACAAGTCTCATGCTTTTATCTACTCAGGACACAACGGGGATGTCTCCTATACATAACCAGTCCCTTACGAAAAGCTAGAATAACAACCATCTTGAGTAGTAATAATCCACAATAACATATCCTCATCCCTAGTATTTCACAACTATTAACATATAAGATTTTCATATGATAGTCAATTACTTAATCAGAGGCATCTTATAACACATATGTGGTCACACTGTAATATGCCTGTATAAATTTTCCAAAGGAATCGATCTTTAATAATAATATGTAGCCAAGCTATGAAGTCACTAACTCCGTACCATCTAGATAATACAAAATATTTTTATTTTACAAAAAAGGCGACATCACATCGAATTTTTAAGTAAATATTTAAAAGTCCTAAGTTCTCACACGATATTACAATCATAAGCGGGCTAAGCAACTAACTTGGTAATCACATATAAGGGATGATGATACCAGCAATTATTTGGTAGAGTTAACAAGGATAAGGTCATTAATATTCTATATAATAAAAGTGCGATTGCTAAATAGGTATGTCAGTTTCACACAAACCAAGACCAAACATGATTAAAGTGTGATCTAACAATGTATCTATATAAACAAATTAATTTACAAATATATGTTTAAAATGTTCAAGAATAGTTTGTCTTAGTGCGCGTCAGTTCCTGGTGTGACAAAATCTGGTGTGAACAATCCTTTGGTCATGAATAAAAACATAGAAAAATAATAATAATGTTATTGTATAAAGGAGGATTTTAGAAAAAAAAATTTAAGGACTAGAATGAGGTCAAACTAGTAGACCGGGTCTATGGGGTCGACTGGAAAGAATGGGGCTATGTGGATCTCATCTCTTTTTTTTTCTTTTCTCATTATCTCCCCCTTCTTCATGTTTTCTTCCTCATGCCAAGCGAACGAGGGTGGTGATAGCTTGCTGAGGCATAGCGACAATCGGGAGCTCTAAAAGAGGTATTGGCTAACTTACTAGAATTGTCTTGAGGGCATGGAGAGGAAGTGAGATAATTGTGGCCCTACCGTTTGCCGAAATGGTCGGCGATGGAGCTTCTATGTTCTGCTGCGATGGTTCTAGTAATCGATCGAGTTGGGCATGGCAAAAAAAAAAAGAACCTAGAGAACACGGTGGTGATTGATGAGGATCCTGGCTAGCCCCTGGTGTAATGGATAGTAAGGAATAGTGAGAGACAAAGAGGGAGCTCAGGGTGGACAACAATGGTGGTTAGGGTTTTGACTCTGGTCGCCAAAGAGAGAAGAGAGGATATGAAGAGGATGGTGACAATGTGGGCAATAGCCAACGTCTTTGTATCCACCTTCAATGTTTCGCCATAATGTGAGTGACGATGAACTTTCGCGCGGTGCCGCGAATCACGTGAAGCTTTCATTGATGCCTTTCCGCGTTCGTCGTGATAGGATAAAATATTGCCCTGCGTTCGCTATAGTCTTATCTTGACTTTTTTTTTGTCAATTTATGGGTTTGGACAGAGGAACTTCTTATGTGAGTCTTTATTTGAAAAGGTAGATAAGACATGTAAAGGTTGTCCTACCTTAACCTATAACTGACATGAATTAAAAGGATAGAATAGGAGAGATGCGTGGATGTATACATGTGTGCATGAGATAGCCTGCTTTCTGCTCTTTTCTGTACTTGCCACTGCATTGCTCGTGCGAAAAGGTGTAAGAAAAAGCTGATAAAATAGCTATTTCCTGTCTCATCTTAATAATGTGATACGATGTAAGAGAGCAAGAGATGATCTTTTTAAAAGGATGGGTGAAGAAGAGATACGAGAATGCTGGCCATGCAGGTTTTATCCCCACACGATTTAATTTAATGAGAAAACGATAGGCAATATGACCCACATGTGTATAAGTGAAGGAGATAATTGAATTATGGTCTAAGAAAATATTAAAATAGGAAAAAAAATATTCATCGGACGGTTGAGATACGAAAAGAAAATTTAAATCTCTAATGAAAAAAATTATTTGTCAATACGGTCGAAATTTTCTAGAATCAAAAATTTGACCTATGGAGTTTTAGAGATTTATTGTTTTGAAGGTAAAAATAGAATTTAATGGCACCACTAAGTAAAATTTTAAAATTAGAATTTTAGAAAAATAACTTACGTTACATTAGTCTGTACACAAATGAGCAGAATGTTGAGTAGATATATCAACTTTCTGAATTAGATTCGTAGAATTAATGTTATGTAAATGAGTCCTAGATGTTGAGAAGTTAAGTTGTCGTCATAAATTTATGGAAAATGATACTTGAGATGCTGAGAATATGTGGTGCCATCCTGAATCAAGTCCTCGGAATTGTGATAGGTGTATTTTCCATCTTAAATTGAATTTGAGAGTTGCGTCCAACCTAATAAGAAGTAAGTTAGGAAGTCTTATTCGATTCTAAGAGTAAGAGTTAGGTGTAGGATATTGATTAGATATGTTCGTCATCGTGAATCGATTTTAAGAGTTAGACCCAATACATTGTTAGAAGATTTATTGTTTAAGTTGACAAGCCGTATAAATAACCGACTGCTCAATGTAAAGAAAAATAATAGTTCAGCAAGTCGATGTAAGAGACTGACCGAACGAGTATTCATCCTAGGAGCCTTGTACAGAAAAAGGCAAACTGGTTTGAACTTTCAAAGACTGACAAACGAGTATTCTAGAAGGCCGACACCTTTGCCAGCTACAAGTGCTTTTGGGATTCTTATCCATTGTAACAACAAAGCCAAGGAGTATTACATTGTCCTAGAGGATTAGGTATTTTATTGGTACATCTAAAAAATGTTTTTTTTATTGGTAGGACAAAATATAATGTCGCCACCTTCAAACTGGACGTTGGACACCACTGCGGCCACAGATTAATCTTATACAAGTTTTAACCTGACAATCCGCCAATATACTATACTCAAATGTGCCCTGATGTCAAGTGAACAAAATTAGCTGCAAAATAATATCGAAAAGCTAAATGCATAATGTAAGAGGATGAGAATATCTGTGGGAGGCAAGGGCCAAGGATGATCATATCAAGAAGAAATAAAAGTCAAAGAACTGCAACTCCTTGCTTAGATTTAAAGCAGATCAAATAAACTTCAGTACATTGGACATGTGCTGGCTGACTGACACTTAAAAACTCCATTTGCCAATAGGATGTTAGTGATACCATAATGATACAGTTGCATGACTAAAGCCACAAATGCTGAGATGCTTAAAATGCTGGGGAAATTTAGGACAGTCACCTTCTTATTGCAAGAAGAGCCTAGAACATTGGCCTGATTGTGGAACCAAAAACACTATATAGCTTTCTGTTGAATACATTTGTACCAATCAAGAGTAGTTGTATGGTCATCAGTTATACTTTTCAATTTTCATGTGAGGAAAAGCAAAGGTGATGATAGATAGTAGACCAAAATCTCGAAGCAGCAATACTAGCAGCATAGTGATCATGAGTTATGCTTGTAATTTTTTTTTCATGAGATGAAGAACAAGGTGATTGATAGAAGACCAAATGCTCAAAAACAACACCAATATTGATGCTAGATGACAGAACCTGAGGACTGGTATATGGAAGGTCTTTTCATTCTTTTGCTTCTCGTCCTTGTTGCGCAACGGTGTTCACTCTTTAGTGCTCAGAAAAAAATAGTTCTGAGATGGTGTTACCTCTAAGAGTAGTCGTGGTTCAAGCTAGTCGACTTTCTTGCAGTACATGTTTGGCATACCTAAATTTTGAAGTTTGTAAAGCTTTGTACGGTACTTGAGATTAGTTCCAACGAGGTTAATTTCCTCACGTTATGTAGATCCACGGCATCATGCGTCTTCATCTTCAAAACAGATTCAATTACTTTTGCCTAGTCATCACTTTGTAGTCTTCAGGAACACACATCTCTTCCACACTGTCTTATCGGACTCAATTTTCATTTTTTCCTGAATCGTGATTCGTGAGCTATCTTCTGGATAGGGTTAGTCATTCCAACTCCTCCCACACCTACGATTGGCAATGAAACTGAAGTCTCCTTTTAAATCATCCTTTCTACCACCTTGACTATACTGTAAGTATTTTCTGGATGTTCCATCCCAAAAAACTTATTCAGCAGCCGGTGATGTACTGATACTTCTGCGGTTAATTTCCTCGGTCAATAGGGCAATTTAAGTATGTACACTCAGATCAACATAGACTTTTGCCTAGAGCCCTAGAGATAGAGCAGCTTCAAGTTGTTCTATTTAATTCTAATGCCAATCTTGTGTGCAAAATTGTTACTGGATCAAGTAATAAAGGAACAGATAGCGCAAGCAAGAGGAGAGATGGAAGCAACACCGCAACAGCATAGTGTTCTTCTGCTTTAGTCCCAGCCCCACCCATGTTGATTTTGAGGTATGTCATCTAAGATGGTACATGGCATCCCTGGTATTGTTGAATCATTGGTCGGTACTCGGTAGCGCTGTTAATGGATGATCAAGCAATTGGAAGGACAGTTTGGAATGAAAACAGACCACGGCAGGCAACCGTGGAATCTGGGGGATTGAAATACGTCATATCTAGTGAAATTCAGACAGGTCCTTCCCAGAAAGAAAAGGTAAACTTCTGAAAAGTCAGTGAGCGCGTGAACAATTTTATTCCAGCGTTGACTTGAGTGAGCTTTTGTTCTAGGTCTATAAGAAAATCGAATATACACTCCAACCTAGGAGTACAAGGCTATTACTTCGGCCTGAGTTCCATTGGCGTTGGAGGAATGTTGGAGAAGCAGGCACCATTTTGTCATAGGAGAACTAAAGTCATGATGTCAAGAAACTACGCAAATACCAATCAGGAATCAGGAATGGATGCTGGAAAGCACCAATACACCAAGCAAGATCTAAGGATTGGTTGTGGAGAACGACGCGTCATGGAAACATGTTGAGCTAAATTAAGTCGACCTGTTCGTGGATTGATAAATTTCCATTGAACTAGTTGCTCTCGTGTTACTGGTAGATAGAGACGACCTTTCCCCTCCCCACTGGAACCTCTTCCTCTCCCTCCCTGCTTCGCCGCCACCGGAGCGAGCTGCTGGCAAGCCGTGCGGCGAGTTGGGATGGCGGCGGCGGGGCAAAAACGCGGCTATGGCACGACGACGAAGGTGTCGGTCGGCGAGGCATGGCGCATCGAGGCGGCGCGGCCAAATCCGGTTATCCCCCGCTGGATCTGGCGCCTCCTCGCCACGACCCGTTGCCTTCCGGCCGGAGCGGCGCGTTGTAGTAGAGCGGGCGGCCAACGAGGAGGCGGAGTAGAGCTCCCCAACACAGATGGAGGCAGGCAGCAAGGGGCGGGGCTAGAGCTCGCCGCCGCAGGTGGAGGCTTTCGACCAGGGAAGCCAAGTAGCGGCAGCTGGGGCATGGCCGGCGAGGAGGCTGGCTGGAGCTTGCCAGCGCATGCGGAGGCAGCCGCCCACGGAGGTCGCGTAGCGGCAAGGTGGCAGCACCTGGGGCATGGCCGGAGAGGAGGCTGGCTGGAGCTTGCCAGCGCATGCGGAGGCAGCCGCCCACGGAGGTCGCGTAGCGGCAAGGTGGCAGCACCTGGGGCATGGCCGGCGAGGAGGCTAGCTGGAGCTAGTCGTCGCAGGCGAAGGCCGCGTAGCGGCAACTTCGGCGGCAACATCGGCGTGGCTCGATAGCAGTGACGGTGATGACGGGGGTGGCCGGATCTAGCCTAATGGTTAGATACGGTATCCGCTAGTATGCATGACGACTACACCGATAAATGGTATCGACGGGATATCGGAGTTCTAGTAGGCAATACCGACAACGGATGAGACGTTACGCAGGATGTAGGCTAAGTGTCGCTAGATATGAGATGTTAGCGTTCAGATCTATTTTGTAATGGCGAACTAAGTTGGAGGGTTTCTTCTTCTCCATCTCAACTAGATGGTATCGACGAACGAAGGTATTATAGGCCATGCGTTGCCAGATTTAGATCGAGTTAATCTAGCTATCAGAAGAGACTGGATAGTAAAGGAGTCGGTTGGAGATGTATGGAATGTCGATGAGAGGTGCAAGGGTTTAGACTGCTTATCATGATAACTCATGGTTTTTAGTGTGACAGGACTTAACAGCCAATAGAAGGCTGAAGAAGTATTATAGTAATTTTTTTTTTGTTTTTTTCTTTGTTATCGCTCGTATATGAGAAATAACTAATCTTGATGTATATATCCACTCATGAATATAGATGTTGGATTTTTATCCATTATTAAAAAAAAGTCGGCTTGTTTGGACCGAAGTACATCGGTAAGTAACCAAATTCAATTCCCCAGTCCAGTCTAAGTTAATAAGTTTGAGTAGTACATATCAAACATGTAAATATATTGCCAATCTGCACGTTGCTTTCGGCAACAAACGTGGACAAGTCCAGATGAATGCACGAAGATGAAAATGGTTCCATACTAACAACTTTTTCTGGCAACTCATCTTCAAGTTCAAACACTCGTAACAATGGGACTTCAACGACAATTACCGCATAAACAGTTTGATAATCATTTACCTCCGCTGGCGATCGGGGCAGCGTGTGCACTTGCTGCCAGCGGCGGCGCGGCCGCAGCTCACCCGCTAGCCTCTTGGTCTCTCCCCATTCTGCTCGGAAATTTTTTAAATATATTTTTTATTTAAATATTGACAAAACTATAATGTTGTTTTAAAAAATTAGATAGTATACTCCCCAAAAGATTTTTTTAAAAAAACATATTCCCAAAGAACGAGACTTGACGTGTCAAACACCCTGTTGATTTCCGTTGACAGGCTAACAAATTTATTACACGACCCTATGACCAATCTAACGGATGATGATTGAGCAGGCGAATATTTGTCATATCAAATTTCACACTTTCTGGAATATCGTTTTTTAAAAAATCAACCTCTCAAAATACATTGGGAGTATAATTCTGTAATTTTTAAAAACAAAATTTTAGTTTTATAAATATTTAAATAACAATATATAAATAAATAAATTTCTTCCGCTCGGCTGCTCCCCTCCTCTTCACGTGGCCGTCTCTTCTATGGCCCATGGCGTTAGGCATTTAGGCCTTGTCAGTGCTGGATCCTGATTAAAACTCCAACAACTGAACCACCGCAACTACAGTTCCGCTTTTGCTGGGCATTCACCTCTCGTGCTGCTCGGCCTAAAAGGAATAGACAGGCCAGCACAAAGCCCCGTAGGCCCAGCATACGAAGGAAAATCTATCCAGACGCCGAATCGGGGGTTCGCGCTCACCTCTCGGTTGTCGCGAGCCGCGACTGACGAGTGCCGGCTAGTCGGCGATGCGCGCGTGCTGTAAACAATGGGAGCAGCGGGTAGTGCCGCGCCATGCGTGACGAGCAGCAAACGCTCGTCTCCTCGTCGTCAACGGCGTCGCCTACGTATTCCGTGTTCCTCTCCGTACAGAACTAGTGTTTAGCAAAAGTTTGTTATCTCGATCCGTATGTACTATGTCAATTCTATTAGACCGAAATGATACAAAGGATGAAAATAATGTAAATAAGTATGTTCAAGTTCATAAAAAAACCAATTCAATTTATACAGCATATTATATATTTTATATAAAATATATGCTTTCTAAAATATAATTGCATCTTGATCCTACTACGATAGTATCTCAATTTGATGAAACTACTAAGTAAAAAACGAGCTTGTACTGATTACTCTGCTACTGCTCAGTGCTGTGTGTTTGGCCGTTCAGGCTAAAATATACGCGTCACGTGTACGTACGTTTCTGCGGCTCCACGGTTGGAGGAAGGACAAAAAAAAACCCAATCACTTGTATGCGTGTGCACGGGGCGAGGAAGGAGGCAGCCTTTAGACTGGAACAGGTTGTGACTTGTGAGACTCGAGTTAGTCCGGCCCTTGGTCAGGGAGAGAGCTGGATTAAATAGCAGCCTCGCAACTAGGATCGCTTCATCTGTTCATTTGTGTTCGTGCTTTTTTCATGACATCAGCAATGGAGCTTACGCCGTCACTACTGTAGCTATCTCTAAGTAGTAGCCACCAGATTTACTCCGCTGTTTGTACCTATTCGATCTTCTGGTCCGTGGACGATGGTGTTTTGCCGGTAAATCTCATGCGCTCGCTGACGCAAACTAGAGGTCTCTCTCTGTAGTACGTACGTACTAGTAGACTAGTAGTTCAATTTTCTTCAGATTCTGGCTGTCGCCTATACGTCTCTCTGTTTCACTTCTTACCACGCGATCACTTCTTCCAAAGTTCCAATTGGTAGCACCACACCTGTAGGTAGCCAGTTTTGGGAATCTTCGGTAACGGTTCGACGGCTTTTACTTCCCCCTTGTCTTCGTTTTTGATCCATAGCTTTGGTTATGGGTTTACTTGCCAGCATTGCACCTCGTGTTGCAATATTCAAAACTGAAGCAGTTCATGCAAATAAGCCATCTCTAATATACAACCTCCATCTAAAAAAAATTATTTTGGTCATTTCATATATACTAATATAAAAAAAGAATATCCAAGCTTCAATGTACTTGTCTCCACCTTTTTATAACTTTAATATAATTATTTTTTTTACTTTTTTAAATTTTAATATATTAATTATTTTAAAGATAAAATCTTTATAAGATAAATAAATTACTTAAAAATAAAGTTTTTCTAAGGACGAAGGGAGTCGTGAATACAGCTAGCCTATTGGGCATTAGTGATATGTTTCTAGCTTAACATCTGTTGCATATTACTCAGACCGATTGAGACTAGAGATGGGCTTGGGCATCACCACCACTCATCACTCCAATAAATTATTCCGAGTCTGTCCTCAAAATATGCAAGAATATATTTGAGTTGATCCAACGACGTAATCAACAAGGATAGAATAGTACTCACCATCTAGGTGTACTATATCCAGTAAGCTAGCCCACAATTGATAGTGCTGTGCAAAACTGCCATAGATGCATTAGTTAATCTTGATGACAATCAATTCGTCATATGCATTGCACTGGCCAGAGCAATTTTAATAGTAGAGGTACTATCTCTAATTTATTTACTTAATCCACTTATTTAAGAAGAGATGGCATATACAACATAATATTTATATACTAGCTCTAATACATTAATCATCTACTCTTACCTCTCTTTTGTAGAGTTTGGATAAAGATAGAGATGGCTTCTTCTCTCTTTCCTCCATCCCATTGTTTGAACCTACATAAATTCTTTAAATTAGTGTTTATAATACTTGCCCTAGATGGTCATGATAGAACAGAAGCCGAGGATGCCTCCATCTGGGCAACAGAAGTAGTAGCCGATTATACATTCAAAAGTGGAAACCGTACGCGAGCGGAGCCCCCACGCCAGCCTCGCCGCCGACCGCCACAGGTTTCGTCTCGGCCGGCGGCAGCGACGCCTGAAGCGCCGGCCGGCCGTGGCGTGGAGGCCGACGGCCCCTCGAGAATCCAACGGCCATGTTTGTCGCATCCCAGCCACTAGATTTGTGGCCCTAGCGCACCGATCCTCGGGCGCCGCCCAACAACCCACATCACGAATCGTCGCCGCCTCGCTGACCACACGTACGCCGTTTCGCACCCAGATGCAGCCACACGACTGAACAAAACCTGCCGCAAAGGGGGGGGAGGGTCCACTTGTCAGTCGACGTGAGGCGGGGTGCGTGTAGTATCATGATGAATCAGATATGGACCTGTGTGCAAAACCACGCGGGATGGTTAGTTGCATGATTTGGATCATCATCGTTCCCTTCGAATTGACATGAAAGCGCCTTTCTTTCTTACGTCTTACTTTTACTTACCTAAGAAATTCCACTTTACAAGTATGTATTGTACTATAAAAATACTCCATTTTCTGGACAAGTACCGTGAAGATTGAAAATTGATCGTGGTTGATCCCGTTTGGGGTTTTTTGAGTTTTGGATCAGTGGTTTGGTAGAAACATCTTTTAAGATTATAGTAGTACCATATATAAATAAAGTTTTTATATTAGATAAGTGTAGAATGACCGAGATTCACTCTTTTTTTAAAAAGAATATAAAATATGTGTAGTATAAATATATCAATCGGTACTATTAAAAAATCTAATTCACGTTTTGTATGTAACAAATATATTACTTAATAATTATATGTGACAAATATATTACTTAATAATTGCGAGTGACACATTAATATTATAAACTGACTAGTCCAACTTAGCTCGTAGGATTTTTCCTTTTAACTAAAACCATATGTTTCTTAAATTTTTTTAAACTATGAATGTCTTACAAAACATAATAATTATTCATGTTATTTTATTATGGCCGTGCCTCTTACATGATGGAAAAAGAAAGACCCACAGATATATTAAGAAACAACTTCATGAAAACTTATCTATGTTGTTCTATACATGACAACATTCTTAATTATTTCTTCCACACAAACATCAATATACGTGCTTACCTAACATTCCACTCTTTCACTACAAGCATCATCATCTATCATAGATGTTTATAAGGATAGAGCATACTAAATTCCATCAATCCATTATAACATCTGAGAGCGCACACGTAAGGACCACCAAGTTTCAGTTAAGAACTGATGAATCGATTGACTCTTTGACTCTGGGTAAACCCTGAGGAAATCATGATCTGGCCACGTAATGCACATCACACAGAAAAAAACCCATGGGCCCACACGTCAGCGACGTAGCTCGCCATTTATTGCGATTGTTATCTGTGCGCGCGGGCGCAAGGTGTCTCTGTGTGCGCAACACTCCGAGTCCGACTCGCGCCCATTATAAAAAGTGCGCCTCTGAACGGTGGCATGCATTCCCGCGATCCAGCCAATGGGCGATGCCCACCGTCTCAGCGGCGATCCCCGGTCACCCCTCCAAAGAGTAACCGATAAGCCGAGCGCCCCGACAAGCGCCACCACCGTCACGTGGCAGTGGCCGTCCGGACATCTCGCTGCAGTCTCGGGGATAAGGCAGCGCAGCCACGCCACCAACATTTGGTATAAATATTCGCTTACCCCGTCGGGATCCCGAGAAATCGTTCCCTCTTCGCAGCTTCTCTCACTTTCCCCGTTTCTAGAATCCGAAGTGTTCGTCTTTTTTTTTCTCTTGCTATCGTTGGCTCGCCTCGCCGGAGTGGGTGTCGTCGGTGACCGGGAATTTTTTTTGCCGGTGATGGTTCATCTGGTCGTCGTGGTTTGAGTTGTTTGGATCAAGGTTTGATCTGGATTTGGTAGGTGAGTTAGGTGTTAGGAGGAAGGCAAGGCTGGAAGGATGAGCTTTGGTGTTGTGGATATGGATGAGGAGGGTGGCGCGGCGGCGGCGGCGGTAGCGGCCGATGAGATCCGGCGGCTGCCTGCGGAGGTAAACTGGGAGATGCTCGACAAGTCGCGGTTCTTCGTACTCGGAGCGGCGCTCTTCTCGGGTGTCTCCGCGGCGCTGTACCCTGCCGTCGTGGTCAAGACGCACCTGCAGGTGGCGCCGCCGCCACAGGCGGCCACCGCGACCGCGACCGCCATCCTCCGCCGGGACGGCCTCCGGGGGTTTTACCGTGGGTTCGGCGCGTCTCTGGTCGGCACGGTGCCGGCGCGCGCTCTGTACATGGCAGCGCTTGAGGCAACCAAGAGCTCGGTCGGATCCGCCGCTGTCCGGCTCGGCGTCTCGGAGCCCGCGGCATCGGCCGCCGCCTCCGCCGCAGGGGGCATCTCCGCTGCCATCGCCGCGCAGGTTGTGTGGACTCCCGTCGACGTCATCAGCCAGCGGCTCATGGTCCAGACCTCCTCCACTTGCCGCTACCGCGGCGGCGTGGACGCCTTCAAGAAGATCCTCCTCGCCGACGGCGTCCGTGGCCTGTACCGCGGCTTCGGCCTCTCCATCGTGACCTACGCGCCATCCAACGCCGTGTGGTGGGCGTCCTACGCCATGGCGCAGCGCTTCATCTGGCGCATCGTCGGCGCCGAACGCTCGGAGAGCTACCCGTCTCTGATGGCCGTGCAGGGCGCGAGCGCTGCCTTGGCCGGGGGCGCGTCGGCGCTCGTGACCATGCCGCTGGACACCGTCAAGACGCGCATCCAGGTAATGGAGACCGAGGGGGCGTCGGCGGCGCGGCCGACGCTCAAGAGCACGGTGCGCGGCCTGCTCAAGGAAGGCGGGTGGGCGGCGTGCTACCGAGGGCTCGGGCCGAGGTGGGGATCCATGTCGCTCTCGGCGGCCACCATGGTTACCACCTACGAGTTCTTGAAGCGGCTCTCGGCCAAGGAGGGGTCTTTCGATTAGGTCCTTGATTTAGCCTTCATCAAGTGACCCAACCAAATTAGCCTCGAATCGATCGATCCTCGAAGGGTGGTTAATTAGGATTCGTGTATATAGGCCTAAGATCTTTGGTTTAATTTCTTCCTTTTCTTTCTCGTTTGGTTTCTCGATCTGCCGCTATAGAGGAAGGGCATGGAGAAGCACTAGAAGGGTTTGATGCAAAATTTTGCTGGTTTTGCTGTCATGTTAGCGACGATGATGATGAAAAATCTCGGTGGTTTTTTGCTGTGCAGATGAGCTGGCAATGATGATGATGAAAAAATTGGTGAACTGAAGAATTTCCAGTCAAAAACTTCTTGCGTGTGATGTTCTTAGTCCTCATTATCTTGCCTGGTTAATCTTGTGCACCTAACTGACCAGTGTGAAGTGCACTGTGCTTAGCTGCATCACTGTCATGGCTTCGCTTGGAACGGGAGGTTGGGTGCGCATCTGTGGTCGCGTATTGTCACTAGTTTCTTCGATTTGTTCTCTACTGGAAATGGGAACTGGAGCTTGAGACAACGATTGGACAGCACTGCCAATTGATCGAGAACATGTTCCTGATTCCTACAGCTTGGAGACGAGGAAGGAGGAACAGTCGCGTCCAGTTAACCTGTGCTCCAAGATGGTATACTAACTGAATAAGCCGTGAGATTGGAGCTTAGCAACAGTTGCAGGCTTGGAAATTTTGGTTATGACGGATTGACGGCGATAGAATTATAGAATTTAACACCTGTAAAATCATTTGGCAGGTTGTGATGTCTGCTAAGATACATGTATAAGCTGGTAAACTTTAAAAATGGAGTAATATGCTCCCCTAACCCCTACCCTGAAACACCAGATTCTTTTGATTTGTCTGGCTGAAGAATTGTCACGAAACTAGCTGTACCAAACATAAACGGAAGGAAACGAGTAAGCAAGCAGCACATCGATCTGTCGCTGGCGCACCGTTTCTCTAAGCCCTAATAATTCGCATGTCAGATCAGCGCTTGTAGACGATAGGCGAGTCGCATTAATGCCGTGGCCCCGTGGCGCCGTGGGCCAGGGAGGTTGCCCGCTTCTGTCCGCGTTGTGACGTGCAACCATCCGTTCCCGATCGAGTTTGGCGGTGGTGGTGGTGGCAGCGAGCGGTGGCCCAGCCCACGACGACGCTGGATTTTGCTTGCCCGGACTCGCGTCGCCTCTGACCAGATCTCATCCGGCTCCGACACCTGCCGCTGCGTCATACGCTCGGTCACTTGTGGATGAATGGGTGACAGGGTGATTGATTTTCTTTGGTAAATGAATCTTGATTTATCTTATTCAATTACAATTAAACTGATAACAATCTTAACCTCTACATATTTAAGATGTACATCAAAAATAAAAAAACATCAAAACATAACGTCCATTGATTTAAAGGATTAAATACAGACACTAAGTCTATCGGAAGGAGAGAATGATAGGATTATTAAAAGTAATTAAAATTAATCTTTGTAGTATAGACGTTGTCGTTCTGACCGCCTTCTTGTTGTTGGTTCTATCGATGCATACCTTCTAGTCCGACCGGTAACTTGTCATCGGTCTGACCACCGTGATCCACCCGGTCCGACCGTCTGGACCAGGAAAAAATAACATGGATGAAAATATTAAAAGTTGATGAAACTCTTAAAAGTATATCAAATTTATTGTATCAAAATATATCTACAGCATTATTCTCTCAACTTTTGACTAAACTCAATATTAAAAGTAATATCTTAATGTCTAGATCATCTCTCTATTTATACCTATAGGTGGCTACATAAATTCTTCAAATCCTACTAGAACTATCATTTAAAATCCCATAGAAAACTCTTTTATATAGATATTCAACTCATCCATACCAAATACAAACTCTAATCTTTCTAAATTTAAACTCATTTCAAATTTAACTCCATTTTTCATACGCACACAATCTCTCTTATATGCCATATAGAAATTTTATTTTTATGTGCATTGTTCTCTAGCCTTAGTATCCCGTATGATCTTATTGATCGTCCAATCATAAGTTCCCATTTAACATGACTCACATTAGCACACAACAAAATATCTCATATATATAAACTATCTAGAAGCCATAAACATTAAGTAAACATTATAATCCAAGAAATCAACCCAAAATCGACTCTTTTTGATATTTCACTGGTATGACCGTCAGGCTTTTTGTCTGACCACTCTTATGCCTACGGTCGGACTAGGACTATTCACCAATTAGACCGACATTGTTCATAGTTGACTGACACTATTCACCAATTTTGTAAATTCAATTCAAATACAATCTTTTCACTTTAATCTCAATAAAATATATTATGATAATTATTCATCACGCAATCTAAATCATCACCATAATTTCACACGATTCGAAGACTAGATCGTCATCCATGCTCTTGGGTAAAAAAACTTCATTGCCACCTAGTCAAACTGTTGACATTCCACTGTAATAATATTTTGTGTTCCTGGTTTGTGAAGGATAGCCTAAAAATATAGCCATTGGGTAACTAAGGAGATAACCTATAAAGAAGACATCTTTCTAATGTAAAAATTAACACAATTCATGCACATCCAAATAGACCAATAGAGAGTTGTTGCTTCTAACAAGACAAGATTCCTCATCTCTTTGGGAACTCGTACAAGACAATTCCCAACACATGTGAGAGACACTATGAGGTGGACTTAAACCAAAAGTTATGTGAGATATAGACCACACCGATCGAACTAGATGACACTAGAAAAAAGATGTTGGTTCGTTTTTTCTTTGTGACAAAAATATCATGTCTTTCTACCATTCCATTTGTACTTAGCTAGATTATCCTTTGTAAGTAATACACCATGACATAAGTACTACAATAAGATCTTTACTTTTAAAGGCGCTTCTAGTTTCCAAATACACTTATTTAGATTTGGGTCTCCAATATGAATCAAAGGTAAGTAATGAGTTTTAACCAAGAATTTCCCATTTGGGGTGAGATTCCAGTGATACTCATCTTGCTCATGAGTCAAAACAATATTCGCAATGCGAAGCAAAAGATTATTCCATGCCACTAATTTTGCTCCAATTAAATCCCTTCACCACGAGAAGTTAGGTGAATTAGTTTGAAAAATTTGTGAGATGATCGATTGTTTGTGCCTTATGATATAATAAAGGCAAGGATACCAATCCCGTAAGGCTATATTATCCAACTATTTATCTTCCCAAAAACTTATTTGAGAGCCACCCTTAATCATAAGGACCTAAAACAAAAAAAATCCTATTTGACCATAATACGAATCCTGAGGTTTCCAAAGAGCTTGGGATAAAAGTTATGATCTCAAATACATATTACGTATCATCTATTGCCACATACCATCAGTGGTCATAAGCTTATATAACCACTTACTAAGCAAAGTAGTGCTCTTGACCTCTAAGTCATAAATTTCTAATCCCCTTGATCTTTGGGACGACAAATAATGTCCTACTTAGCAGGCCGATATTTCTTCTTATGACCATCTCCTTGCTAGTAAAACTTAGAGCGTAAGTAATCAAGTTTCTTGACAACACCATTAGGTATCGTAAGGAATGACATTATATACATTGGCATACTACTAAGCACTAAGTTATTTAGTGTAAGTTGTCTTCCCAACGAAAGAAGTTTTTCTTTCCAACTACTTAATCTTTTTTTTCAAAACTCTCTAGGACCTCTTTCCACTCCGCATCTTTTAATTTCCTATAATGAATAGGTATTCCAAGATAGTGGAATGGAAAATCACTAGCCTTACACTCGAAGAGTTTGGTATACTGGTCTTTAAAGTCTTGTGCATCGCTAAAGCAATATAGTTTATTTTTATGAAATTTGATCTTAAGGCCCGATAATTGCTCAAAGGCATTGAGTATCAACTTCATGTTATTGGCCTTCTCTAGATCGTGATCCATAAACACACTATAACATTGGTATATTGTAAAATAGATAAGCCCCCATCAATGAGATGTGGTACTACTCTATCAATCTGCCCTTGCATTTTGGCCCTATTAATTAATGTAGCGAGTATATGAGTTATGATATTAAAAAGAATTGGAGAGAGAGGGCCACCTTGCTGCAACCCTTATGAGTTTGAAAATAGGGCCCAACATCATCATTTACTTTTATTGCTACACTTTCTCCCAAAATATAGGACTCAATCCAAGAAATCCATTTGGACGAGAAACCTGTCATGCATAGAGTTTGTAACAGAAAATGTAATTTGACCTTGTCATATGCTTTTTTTAAAGTCAATTTTAAAAATGACCTCATGTATGATGACAACTTTTTCCTATACATTTCATGAACTGCCTATATATGATGACAACTCCATCAAGGATATTGCGTCCACACATAAAGGTAGTGTGTGTCGGATCGAATATATGGTCGGCTACTAAGTTAATTCAATTTGTAGCAACCTTAGTGAATATTTTATAGTTGACATTCAATGGACAGATTGGTTTGTATTGTTAGATCCAATTTGTTCCTAACTTTAGGAAGAAGTGTAATCATACCAAAATTGAGACAAAAAATTGGAAGGTTGCCAGTATGAAATTTGTTGAACAAATTCATCAATTCATTCTTTATTGCATCCCACAATTTTTGGTAAAACTCTGCAGAGAAATCATTTGGTCCAAGAGCTTTATTATGCTCCATGGCAAACACTACTCCTCGTACTTCTTCCTCCAAAAAAGGTGCCTTAAGGAATTCATTTTTGTTTGTTGTAACTCTAAAAGTATCATCAGTTCTAGATTCGCCTAGCATAAAAGAGTTCATATTTGGTGGTCCAAAAAGCTTTTTTTATAGAAATTTGTGATATAGGTTCTCAGAGCATCAACCCCTTCGATTTCCCCTTCATCTTGCTCTAGATAAAAGATCTACTTCTTCCTATGTTTGCTATTGGGAATTATGTGAAAATATTTAGTATTATTGTCACAAAGGAGGACATCGGATACCTTTGCCCTTTAGTACCATTTTGCTCTTCCTCCATAAGGAGGATCACTAGCTGGTCCCTAGACTAATCAAGAATAACTCTTTCTTGTTCAGATAGGACTTGTCCCTTAGCAGCAATGTCTAGAGCATCAATCATATGTTGTATATAAATTTTTTGTTGTTTTATAAGTGCTACTGGTATGAGCAGCCCAACCTCATAGATGTCTACATAATGCACTCATCTTAATGTTCCAATATTGGACCGAGGTGTGACCCTTTATTGGTTTATTACATATATTGATGACATGATCATGGAAGTCCTCACGTAGAAACTAGCCAAGTTTCAGCTTGAACTATTTAAAGTTTCCTATGAAAGCCAACATACAATGTCAAGAAATAACGGTGTTTGATCTAAAACTCCTCTGTATAGAGCATGTACCGATACCAAGGGATACTTGGATTTCCATTCTATAGTCATGAATACTCTATCCAACTTTTAGTAAGTTGGATTCGAGAGCAAATTATCTTTTTCGAGAGCAAATTATCCCAGGTAAATTGTCTACCCGCTAAGACAATTATCTTAAATCAAAACTGTCAATGACAACATTGAAAGGAAAAGTACAGTGAGCACTGTATTGGTTATTGTTCTTTTCGAAGCTAGTTCTCACAATATTAAAATCCCCCTAACAAGGTGGAAAGGGTAATTTGCTAACATGTTCAACTAATTTCGCAAAGAATATGGACTTATAATCCTCTTGTGCTAGACCATACACCACCATAAGTATCCATTTAAATTTATCCTTCTTGTTGGTGAGACAAAATTTAACAAAAAATAACTCCCTTTCAATGATTGAAGATAAATCTAGGACAAAACATTAATTCCAAGAAGAATTCCCCCAAACATTCCATGAGCAGGAAGACAATGCTAAACGAAATCTACACCCTCGAGAGGCGATCTAGACTCTTCTTTGACATTTCATTCTTCCTTGTCTCAAGAATCGCTACAAAATCAAGATTATTCTTCCTAATGGTTTTCACCATATACCGGTATTTAGCCAAGTCAGTGAGGCATTCGTAATTTAAAAAAGACCTATCAATATGAGACACGTTTAGAGGATTTCAATGTATTAATAGGAGACTTTCTCCCTTTCTTTTTAGAGGATGATTTGGATTTCCTAGTGGATACCAGTAAGTCACATTTTTTGTGCTTTGGTTCACATCATCCATATCATTCTTCGAAATATCCTTGACTAAGTGAGCGAGTAGGGCACCGTCAGTTTCGTCACCCTCATCATCACTAGTCTCAAGAGGATCATGTTTCGATGGTAAAGAGTTACTTGACTAACCAACATCCAGAGATTTATGAACTAGTTTCATCCTATCCAATTCAATATGTCTTAGCATTTTAAGTGAAACTTGAACCTCACTATTATTCTTACCCAAAGAGACACCTAGATGATTTAAATTTGAAGCAAGAATATCGAAATGAAAAGGCGGTGAAGTATTAGAAGGATGAGTAGTACCTCGAGTAGAAGATACCAATGGAGTAGCCGAGTGTTATTGAATTGTCGACACCGAACTCTCCTGTGTAGCAAAAGAGTCATCCAAATTACGAGCTACCGCCAAAGAGTCATCGTTCGATGCAACAACGCCATCCATCTTCTCGACATTTGACTACCTACTATAGGTGTCTCTGTCAATTTGGCGAACATGGGCTACAATCTGACTATTGGCCACAAGACATCAACACTAGGTGTCCTATTTGCTAGAGCTGAAGATGAAACTGCTACCACAGCAAGCTCCTCCATTGTCACCCTGCTTGTCGAAAGCGACAATGAAGCCATTGCCACTGCTGACTCTTTGACTACTAGCTCAGGTAGTCCAGCGGTCTGCCCAACCACTTCTGTCGCTAGCAAGGAGACCATTGGGACTGCTGGCACCACCAGGATTTCTACAGCCATGCCTATCGGCTGTTTTGGCGCATGTTCCATAATAGCAGAGGCCAAAATAGTTGCTGACCTGCCTCCTAAACTAGTGGCAAAAGTTCAATGCATCTTGAAGTCCCTTCTACTAGGGGCAACGACGGGGCAACCACAGGTGCCATTGTTGGCCCTAAAATTTGCTCCGACAAAGGTGCCAATGTGACTGTAGCACTAGTGCTTTGTTGTTTTGGTGTTTAGACCACTTGAAAGGACTTGATGTTAAGCACAATTGGATGCGCTAAGAACGATGGTCGAAACCCTCCTAGTGGCATCAAATCTAGCTACATCGCCGAAGGTCCTATGCTTGTTCCTTCATTTGTCAAATTGGAATCTATATTCATACTTCTTCTAGCCATCTGATCACCTGAGTTATCCTTGTAAGCATCTTGATCACCCATAGCATCATCATCCCTCTCCATCATATCACCATTAAAAGGATTTGCTGGCTCAAAGTTCCCGTCCTATAAAATGAAAGTGATTGGATAACCCATCTTACCAAAGACCACATCTGTACTTATCGACAAATCTACAGTACTATGCATACAAACCTTAATCCAAATAATACCTTTTTTGCCAACAAGTAAGCATATCTATCTCTAGGGTTGCTCCACTAACATAGCCAAGTGTCGAGAAGGCAAGATAGTCCACCATGAAGGAGGTACACTCGATACATGAACCCACACCTCATCTAATTGGTAAGCAGAAGTCACAACTGATGCTTACTGCCATTACCACTTCATGGTTCTTTAAATGGAATTTCACATCTCCCATTTGCTTCAACTCATCAACTAAAGGAAAGGCGACAAGGAGAGAGTTCTCATTCTGTGGGATAGATCCCAACTCCAGTCAGCCTGAACCAAACGGGAAAGCTTCGACTAAACCAGATTAGTAGTAAGAACCCCTCTTCCCCATGGATAGAGACCAAAGTTGTAGGTACCATCACTAGAGTATCGAACTTAAAATCAAAGTCATCGATCTAAACAAAACCAAATTTAGTCTTACCAAAGCTGAAAAGTGATCACGCTGGTTTGGGAATTTTAAGAACATGGCATTTGTCTGATAAATGTGAGTCTTTCTTGTTACAAATGATGCAATCAATGTCAGCTTTGCACCCATTTGTCATATGCTCACTTTGTTTGCATCTATGGCCATGAGGGGGTCTTGGTTTCTTCGCTTTGACTGCCGATGCTGGCATGCCTTGCTGTTGTCCTTGTGCTATATCTACTGGCAGAGCCTGTGTATGTGCTTGCATAACCGGTGGCTGACCTTATGGTGAAAGCTCTTGTGCAGTTGCTTACTAGAATGGCAACTGAGCAGGTTTGGCCGGCTGGGCCAGGCGTAGCTGATCTTCTTGTTCATGGCCACGACTGCTTGCTGCACAAGCACCGGTTAAAGCATGTATGCTTATTCTAAAAGCCTCTAGAGAATGTGCCTGCTTGCCTATGTTCAGAACCAAATGAATCAACTCCCTGAGCCACGCTACCCTAGGGTCTCCTATCGCCGAAGCAAGGAAAGTTTGGTAACTTATGAAACTACTGAGGATGGTTGTGAGATTTCCTCTAATGATATGCGTGGTTTGGTTGCTGGCTGAATGACATGGTGTTACGTGCATCCTTGCACAAAGGAGGCTCGTGTGCTGCCATGGTTGCATAGCTAGGTTTGGTTGGAAACAAATTAGGGGTAGGTGAGATTGATAGAGAAGGAAATGTGTCTTTTGTTTTGTCAACCCATCTATTCATCCATAATTTGTTGAAAGATCTATCATACACACGACTCCCAACCAGGACCAATGGCGGTACGAGTAGGTGTCGACCAGGTTTCACCAAACTAACCGATGTCGCTCTTTCTCCGCTTGACATCCGTGGATTTCACCCTAAGATCATTAAGCATGCCTGGCTTGTTTACGGTTTGAAATCATCGAGGATCACTTGCGACGTTTGTCAGGGATGAGGTAAAGGGCCCTTCCAAGACCTCGTCAATCATCCACAGTGTTGACACAGAGAGTCTCGAGTTTTTAACTTACAATGATGGCCCTCAATTGTTGTCCAAGAATCCTTATGCCTTGATGATTAGTACGAGGATGGTTTAGCCTCTAATGGAGACAAGGAATCATGTCACTCCAACCAACGAGTAGGAGTGGTGGAAAACCAACATTGGTCCAAAAACTTTGAGCCATAGATGATTGACTCTCAAAATCTTTGTCATACACTATGCACTTTCCTTCATCCTCTAGACTTGCTAAGAGAGCCGATCGAAGAAGATGAGTAGTGACAGAAGAATTCAAAGATTGCAAGGGAGCTTCACTAGCCATAGTTGATATAATGTCTTGACTACTTTCATGCTCTTTTGCTTCCACCATGCTCTGATCTTCTTCCTTGTTAAATAGATATAGACTAGTAAAGTGAGAGTCACTTACCAAAGTGGTTTCTTGAGGAGCTATCACGAGTCTACGTCAATGAAGTACGTTGTCTTAGGTCTTTATGTACGATGGCCATAAACCCTAATCATCATTGAGTGATGCTCTCCCTCCTTTTCTAACGTACTTGCACTGAGAGAACAAGCCCCAGACGAAAGGGAAGTAAAGGCTAAGGACTGGTTACTGCCATAATCGACAATTGCCATCGAGGAACGGATAAGCTTGGCGAAGTGTTCGACCCCTAATAGTCCATCGCCATGATCATCTTTGTGAGATTGATGCGGTATGTAGGATCCCCTGCCTACATAGGTCAACACCGGCGTGAACGCCAGCAATGCTGAGACCACCATGCATCCACCTGAAGCACTTACAAACCTCACCTAGCCATTGACGTGACATACGACCTACTAGTGATGTGACCGAACCGAATTCAGGCTGTAACAACTCGTCGCTAGTGCCACCGCCGACAGTCCTAAAGCCTTCAATGGATTATCTCATAATCGCCTCTCTAGGAATCACAGAATTCTAAAAGCATATTTCCTAAAAAAACTCCACAGGGTGATTGATTGATTCTTATTGACTCTACCCACTCACCTTACGATTGCATGCTCTGTCCTTTCTTGTTTTCTCATATGCTTGGAATTGGATGGATGCACGTATATACTCTACTTTATAGGAGTAAGGCTACGTTCTAAGTGATTTTTTTTCATATTTTTTTTATTTTTACACGTACGTTTCTTGAGCTGCTAAATTATGTGTTTTTTTAAAATTATATATAAGTCATTCATCTCATTTTAAACTTTATAGTAATTAATTTTATCATTTATACATAGCTATCACACAAAATAAATAATCTTTCATCTTCTAGCACTTTCAAATATAAACTAAATAAGTTTGGCATTTGTTACATGATTCATGTTCATAGACAGCTGAGAATATGTGACATTCTAATCATATAATTTATACAATTGATGACTTGATATTTTCTCTTATAGTAAAGTACACTGGCGGCCTATAAACTTATCGTGTTGTGTCATCTAGGCCACTAAACTTTTAAAAATATATTTAGATAAAAAACTTATTAAAATGTGTCATGCTAGCTCTAAAACTGCAACATCCCCTCTAGGATTCTATGTGGTGTTGATGCGACTGCCACATTCTCTCCTCTCTCTATTTTTCTTCTCTCTACCAGGTAGGCCCTACTTTTCTCTCTTTCTTTTCCTCCTCTCTCTAGAAGAATCAGCTACTACCGAGACAATAATGCGACCTAGACAGTTTTGGGAGGCATGGAGCCGATGACGACTATGGTGGAATAGATCGGGAGGCTAGCCACTTAGGCATGTGGATAGAGAAGAAGCAACAAAGCGGAGAGAGTGATGATGCGCCTGAGAGAAGGGATGACTGTGAGGCTCTCATTGAGCTCCATCTCGTAGTGGTGGTGGTAGCTGACATCACCAAGATGATTGAGCATAGCGTGTCGGGTAAATCAATGGCCTCTAGATCCCTAACGACGATGAAGACGACAAACAAATACAGGTGTGACACCAAAGGCATTACAATGGAGCATAAAAGGAAGGATATAGATCAAGTTGATAGGCTGGTAGCCCTATATCAGCAAACATAGGTGGCGATCTAAGATGTTTAGATGAGTAAAAGAGAAATAGAAGGAAGGTCAAAGAAATTAAATAGGGGAGAAAGAAAAGGAGTGGCATCCATCCAAGAGCTATGCATGATTTTAGAGGGATGGTGGTAATTTTGGATTGAAATAATATATTTTAATAAATTCTATGATTTAAATTTACTACGACAGTTTAGATGGCAGCGATGAACAAGAATTAGTCATGTATTTTACTGTTTTTTCTAACAGTAAGAGCACTCGATACGTGCAGGATTTTACTAATTAAAAAGAGTTCTATGGAGACGGTGAAGTCACGTTATTCAGCGGATCCAATGGTCCACTATCCGTCGCTGCCATCGAACGCTCCCCCGCATTCCGTATCGCTCCGAGCCCCCGCATCCCGCATCCTCCCACCTCCCGCCGCCGCTCCTGCCTCCTCCCGCAGCCGAGCTCGTCTCCTCCCGCCGCCGCACCTGCTACTCCGTCGCAGCCCCGCCGGACCCTCCACCTCCCGCCGCCGCACCTGCCTTCTCCCGCAGCCAAAGGAAAAACGAACTTCTACCGCAAATCCACGCCGCCGCGAGCCGCTCCCCTACCTCCCGGACCTCATCCTCTACGGATCCGCGCAGCCCCGGTGCTTTTCTGACGCAACCCTTCCTGGACTGACCTCCTCCACAGATCCACACCACCGCCAATCCGCCGCGCCGCTTCCCTGACCTCCTCGACCGTCCGCCTCCGCCTCCATCCGCGCTCGCAGCGCCTCCATCGCATCTCGCATCGCGCCTAACCCGACCCCTCCATGCACTGCCTCCGGCCTCCGTCCCCTCCATCCACGCGCTCCCGGCGGCTCCTCCATCGTGGGCTCCACCGCACTGCCGCCGCCTCCACCGGATCCGCGCCCCTCCGCGCGCCGGTCGCAATCCATCGCGCTCCCGGAAGGATTGCTAACGCGTGGGTCGCGGAGATTCCTGCAACCCCGGCAGCTCCTTTTCCTTCGGCTGGCGCACTGCCGCCTCCCCTCCCCTGTGTGGCTGAGATCGGAAAGGGAGGGGTGGGTGGGAAGAACGGCTAGGGATTGGGGCAGAATGGAGGAGATGACGGGGGGAGCAGCAAATGCGGCGGCGATCTCAGGCGGCACCCAGCTCGTTCCCCGTGGAGGTCTCCTCACCGAAGGTGTAGTTCTGTTCCCCTCGTTCACTCTCGTCATCTCCTCCCTCGCCGAGTCACGACCAGGCGGCGCCGCCTCCTCTCCTCCAGATTGACTCCGTGTGGTCTAAGATTTGCGCGGCGGTGTCCAACGCTAACCGTAGCGGCAGTGCTGTGGAGGAGGATGAGGAGGACGGTGAACACAATGGCTCTGGGAATGTGGTTGCTGCTTCTGTTGCACAGTAGGAAGGCAACAGAGATGGCAATGGCGGGGGTAGAATCTTCGGTAAGCTCATGCCCGACCAGCCGGACTCCTTGCCGTCCTCAGGCAAGGACACTTGTTGGGTTTTGTGATTACTCTGCTCTCCGGTAAATCTCCGAAAAAAAATAAGGTCAGCACAAATGTGCATCTTTGTTACGACTTTAACCATAGCTAAATTCGTTTTGGGACGATGGAGACAGAGGAAGTGTTTTGGAACAGTGGAGACAGAGGAAGGGAGAAGGGAAGGAGACGAGCAGGCCGGGGGATCCTGATTCCTGATTGCCGTTGCTTCCAATGGCATTGCCATGTCTGGTGTTAATGGCCATGTGAACCGCGGCTACCAGGACGATGCTAAGACCAGTAATGGGGATCCTGCTGACCATGGTAAGGTTGAAGATAAGGGGATGGGCTGAATGGCGGTGGAATAGTGAAGCAGCTCATATCAAACCTCCCAACAGGTATGGTTAATCATTGTTTGTCTGTTCTTGTACATTTTCTGATAATAAATCGAGTTACAACTTACAATAGTTTTATGTTTCTGTTAATTTTATTATACATGAAATATACATATATCGATCAGCTTTCAATCTAAAAGGTTCTGAGCCATAGATTCCACCAAGTGGTTAGTGTATGAAAGTATTTCAAATACAAATCTAATGATACAACATGCGTGACACAAAAAAAATGTTAGTTTAATATACGGAGGGAGTACTAATCTATTTTTGCTGCAGCAGTATAGTGCCAAATGAAATTGAATAAGTAAGCATATTGTTTGGGAGAAGATCATAGAATGGAATTTCAGATTATCATCAAGGTAAAGAATCAGTTAACTTTCTGACTTACCATTCATATTTAGTTTTTTGCTCAAGTAATAATAGGTTTACAACTTCAGCTTTACAACATTTGGTTTCTTTGATCTGATAAAGGATGAAATAGGGATGGGTGCCTAGCGAAGGACTTCAGATTATTTTCACGGTCTATTATTGAAAAGTAGTTTCTAATCAACATTATCTACTACTTCTTGGTTCTATTTAGGTGTTTCTGTTTGTTCCTGTGGTTAAATAGGTCTGTACATGCATAAGTGATTTCTGTTACAGTCATTTTGGTGCTATGATCTCTATGAAACATCATAATTGGTCGTCGTAGAGGCTCTCGATTTCTATGCTGCTATGATATCTCTGTTGAAAAAGGGGGCATCTAAATGTGTTTTATCTCTTCAAGATTTTGCATTTATCTTTGAATTTCAAGCTCTTTTTTTTGATCAAGTAAGTTGAGGACTACATAGGGTCATCATGGGTTCCCAACTAAGCTCCTCTTTTTTAATTGGATTGCACTACTATTAAAAGTTCAGAATTGAAATCCTGTACTCTAAGACGTTCAATTCATTGTTCGTTGTGATCATTCTATGATTATATTGTGTACAATGTTCAGCTTAATATGCCATATGGTCCATGTGAAATTCAGGGATGCTACTGCAGATCTGCGTAACAAAAACATCATGATTATATGGTCCGAGTAAAAATGAAACCTTAGTACTCTTATAAAAAATCAGTACTGCACTAAGGGGATGGAACTGATATTATCAAGGCTGCTGTAAGATGAAGACTCCTGTGCAGGGGCATAAAGCTTTGATTTGTCTTACTACATTGACTTAGCATGTTATTGGACTGTGTAATGTTCTGATTTTGAACCATTAATTGAGTGAAGGGATGTCATTTTAGTGAATCTATACATGCAACAGTATGATCTAAGGATGGATATATGTTATTATGTAGCATCTATGTTTTTTCACATTTAAATGTCTTGTTTGCCCATATACAAGCTCAACTGTAATTTTGTTAGCATGGAAAAATAGTGAACACATTTTTTTTAAAAAAATCTAGCATTGACTTTTCTCCCTGGAAGCTCTCTTGTATCAAAGTATACTCTAAAAGATGAGAAGTTAGAACAAAACCGATATGCACTCTCCAGAGGTTTTGAATACTCTTATTTACAGGGCAGGTTTGTGCTTGATGTGTTTATCATTGTTGCAGATCCTAAACTAGGAATCAGTACAATGTGGAAACATGAGTGATTGTCTTTATGGCTTAAGTATTATTGGAATTTCATCACTGATCAGTGAGACAATATTATTGCAATGGTGACCTGCAGTTTTTTTTTGTATATGCAGTATTATCAATGTTATTAGATAAGACTGCTACATTTTAGTGGGGAGTGTTTGAATGCTCAATAATAAATGCTGTTTCAGTTCAACCAGAATTATATATCATTTGACTGTTCTGCAAAAATTTCAATTTGTATTCTTGGTTTTTTAGTAGTAATTTACTGAGTGTGTTTCGGCTTAGTTTGCCTGCTTCAGATTGGAAGTTTGATGTCAGAATACTTGTAGTTCAATCTCTGCAGTAGCTCTCTCTCTCTCTCTCTCTCTGTGGTTATGCTAAAAATATTGCCAAGAATTTTCTCAAGTATTTTCATTGGTTTTCCTAACTGTCCTATTGAGTATTAAGTAATTTAACAAGATTTAGAAATTTATGGTTAAGTATATGAAAATTTCCATGTAAGATATGAAATTTATGGTGTAAAACACGTGAAAATTTTGACTTTTAGTAGAAATGTGGCACCACTCTTGCTGATCAAATAATCTAGACCTACATATTGGTTTTTCCTCATCCCCCATCTGTAGGTGAGCAGGTCCATCAGTCCATGTGCTAAGCTTAGCGGGCCGACGAAAGCTAATGCACAAATCTCAAAGCATATATATATTGAACATGCAATAATCTCTATAGCAAAACGAATGTGTGATTTCATGTTCAAACCTAATTAGTATGGTCCATGTTTTAATATTTTAATGTTCTTTTTAAACATACTCCCTCCGGTCAATTGTAGTTTTTTTAACATCTAACAAAAAACCTTGAATTGTAAGCTTGTAATGCATATCTGAACGAAGATTTGACATATACGTCAACCAATATAAAGCTAGGCCTTTTAGCAATCTATTCAATATGTTTTGGTTAAATATCCGAGCACATGGCTAGGTAGGAAAGAAATGTTCAAATGAGTTCCGAGCGTTCGGTAGTTGAGCATGCATGTGGCATCAGGGAACTATCTGATGTCTCGACATGAGTGATCTAAAAAGGTAAAAAAACGAAGCAAATAGCGTGTAGGAGGGCGAAAATGTGACCGAGAGCGAGTCAGCAATCAGCATTGGTAGCCAGCTCGGACATGATGTTGAGCCTAGGAGGAGCCATTACTTCGGTGCCATCATCTTGGAGCCAAGGGCAAGACCAAGACGGGAAGGAAACTGGACATAATATGCACGCATTGACACATACCTTTGTCCCGGCATTTACATGCTCCGTGCTGATCGTGTCAATAGTCTCAACGCTATCATACATTCATATCGCCTTTAAATTCCACGGTGCACTTTTGTGCTATTGTACAGGCCATGACGCCGGCCTGGCCATCAGTGATTAATTACGGGTGTTTTGCTTGACGGATCGGACCATCCAATCCAAATACCGAGTTAATTCTCCTGTGTTAATTGGCTTGCGTCGTGGAACCGAGCACGAGAAGTCTATCACCGACCTGTCCTCCGTGGCCATCCTCACGACCTCACAGAGCTAAGATTCGTGAGACCAAGTCGTTCCAAGGATCAGAGCCCTCAAACCAAACAGGCAAACACGCATAATTGCATGGCTTAACTGCGGGAGATGCTGGGAAACTATATGTCCACACGGAAGTTGACTTGAGGTAGTAATAACAATTTCACACGGAAGTTTACTTGAGGTAATAACTATGGTGCTGGTTTTGGCTGCCTTGAAGGGCATAGTTTGCTTCTTCACCCGTGAAAATTTCTCTGCTTATGATGTGTGAAACGAACTGAAAATTCCGCTGTGACCCTGACGTGAGAGTTAATTCGCCAAATACATTTTCAAAAGCTTGATACATCGATGTCAAAACAAAAGGCAGGCCGCATGTCAGCTCTCCGTCGCACATGAGCCTGAGCATTGTCTGAAACAATAGGGATCAGTGCTTGTTTGGAAGCCTCGCCATACCCGGGAAAATTCCGATTTGGGATCATTATTTAAGGACAACAAAAAATGAATGAACTAACTGTCATAAAGTTTAAAAAGTTGAAAGAGTTGAAAGATATATTAAAATAATTAGTCGTTAACCCATGCGTTTTATAATATTATAATGATATTAAAATTATAGTTGTAGTATAATTATAATGGCTTATAAGTGATAATTATCTATTTTGAGTTTTAGCATTAAATTATTAATTGAGAGTCGGACTCGACTAAAAATTTATTAATTTCGAATTTTGTTAGAATTTATATGGTTATTTCTAGAACTATAGTGACTTGAAATAAAGAGCAGTCCTTATTGATTTCTATTTGCTAATTATTAATCTGTAATTTTATAATTAAAGTAATAAAACACTCCAATTCAGAGTCCAATAATACAACTCTATATTTATTAATTTTGAATTTTATTAAATTTTGTAATAACTAACCAAAATAGTTCAAGATGCATATAACTCCATATTTATTAATTTTAAAATTTATCAGATTTTAAAATAAAGTAACAAAAAATTCATATTTCTCCAATTGCATCTTTTATTTAACATAAACTTTTAATACAATCTACGAAATCATGATAATCCGATCTAACTAATGGGTGCACCGTAAGCCCAAAAATCGTGCATTACAAACCCATCCAAGTTCCAGTCTTCCAGCCCAATTTCCAAGCGGCAAGCACAGGCCTATTCACGAAGGCAACTAGTGTCACGCTGACAGTGGGCCCTACTGAAAAAGGCCAAGATCCCTTCCGTCCCCAGCCATCCTTCCCTTCCGGTCGCCGTCAATCCTCCACGCTTTCATCCACGCCGCCTTCCTCGGCTCCTCCCGATGAGAGCCACAGCCGCAGCCTTCGCACTCCTCACCTGCTCCCGTCTCCGGAGCTCCAGCCCGACCAGGCTCCCCTCCTCCTCCTCGCTCCGCCTCCCGCTCAGCCGCGGCCCGCTCGCAGCGATGGCCACGGTCGCCTCCTTCCGCCCGGAGGCCGCGCGCTCTCCTCCCGCCGTCCAGCCCCCGGCGCCGCCGCTCTCCAAGGTCACACGCGCTTTCCCCCCTGTTCGATTGGACTACCGTGATCCTGAGGCCGGATCGGGGTGTGTTTGATGATCTGAGTTGGGGTTCTTCTGTGGGCGCAGTTCAAGGTGGCGCTGTGCCAGCTGTCGGTCACGGCGGACAAGGCTCGTAACATCGCACGAGCGCGCGAGGCCATCGAAGCTGCCGCGGCGGACGGCGCCAAGCTCGTGCTTCTCCCGGTGAGTGCTCACTTGCTAATAAGGATCTTTCATTTGTCTGCTTTTCTGATTTAGCTTAGCAGTGGAGACGTATCGAGGATTGAGAGTGATGGAGTCATAGTTCTGCAAGGATTCGCGGACAGTATCATTGGGCCACACTATTAGCGTGGTTACATACATTGAACTGTGACTAGCACTAGCAGTGCTATGCACAGTGACTGAAGACACAATTAGGATATGGGGCGATCGGAATATTCCTTACTAGGCTACATCCATGTGCATGTTTGACTCTGAAACACATCTCACTTCACATGCTAGAACTGTGGATGTGTTCTCACATGATTTGGTGACCAGATGGAATAATTTGTGCTGTTACTTGCTCGGATATCTCCTAGCTTGGACAATTTGATCTTGCTCTTATGGGTGGATTGTGTACATTTCCAAGATAAATACACCATAGTGGAACTGAATAAGTAGCAGATTAACATTATAACCAAACACATTGTCAGAATGAGTACAGTGTTAACAACACAGTAAATTGTAGTGTGCGTACATATAGTACAGCACTTTGGGTTCTCTTTTTTTTTTCTGAAAATCTTTGACTTTTGGACATAATATATTTTTACACTAACTGTCCTACATGATTCAACATGTATCCACTTGTTCAAATCTGTCATTTGAGTTGATGATTTAGTCTATCTTTTATGACTTAGCAAGGTCATGTTTAGAAATGTTATTTGCACTTATGCTTCTTGATTGATTTTCATCTGCCGCAGTTCTTGTTTTTATTCTTTTAGGAGATATGGAATGGTCCGTATTCAAATGATAGCTTTCCAGAATATGCCGAAGACATTGAAGCTGGCGGTGAGGTAGCTCCTTCATTTTCAATGATGTCAGAGGTTGCTCGCAGCTTGCAAATCACTCTTGTTGGTGGATCCATATCAGAACGTTCTGGTAACAAGTTGTACAATACATGCTGTGTCTTTGGTTCAGATGGCAAGCTTAAGGGCAAACATAGAAAGGTACATATAGAAATCCATGTATATATATTAATATATTTATATAGAGCACTTGACATAGTTTATCTAGGATGTATAATTATATCTTACTATTGTTATGTCCTGATTTTTGCGAGCTTCATTATCATTTACATATAGTTAAGAACAGATAGAAAGTGTTATTTGAATATTAAAATCAAAACCATTATCATTTCATATGTTTAGGCCAGATTCAAATATGAACTCAGATAGAGAAGATAGTTTTATTTGAATTGTAAGAAAACAAATCCATTTTTTTAAAAAAAATGGATCAATAATGAGACCAACTTGCATCCCTATCCATCAGTATCTCAATCTGACTCCAGGTGTTACTGTTATGCTCTTCAAATCATTATAACTTGGTGGTTTTAAAATATTTGCAGATTGACCGCTTCATCTTATTGTCACATTCTGATTGACTTCATTCTGCTGTATTTGTGGCATCCTGTTTCTCTCACTCTGCATAGTGTGCATACTATAATAGTGAAATTACATGAATGCAGATCCATCTTTTTGACATTGACATTCCTGGAAAAATTACATTCAAGGAATCAAAAACTCTTACTGCTGGGCAGGATCTTACTGTTGTAGACACAGGTTTGTCTTATTAGTCTGGAGTAATGAAGCATGCTAGGATTAAGATGGTTCCTGAACTATAGGTGCCTCCATGCATCTCCAAATTTCGGTTTGGATCATCTTAGTCAATTCGAAGTTGTACCTTAAATGTAGTCTCCAGTGTTGCTTGGTTTTAAGAATCTCTTTTTTGAAGTGTTATTTAAGCTTTTGCTTCTGATTGTTCACCCCATTGCTGTAGCGAAGCATATTTTGTTATACATACTTCTCATGATCTTGTAGTGCTATTATCTATAAGCTTTTATTTGCATGTTTCTTCTAATTAGGCAGTTTATCTTTGTTTTGTTTTATCAGTACACTACTACTATATGCTCTTATGCATTGTTGATTGTTTTCAGATGTAGGCCGGATTGGTATAGGTATTTGTTATGACATTCGTTTCCAGGAACTGGCAATGTTGTATGCTGCAAGAGGTAAAAATTTCCCTTTCCTTTTCTGTACAGATTCAATGAGGGAGTCATTTGTCTGTTATTATTTTGTTTCGTGTTCTCATCTCATACCTGCAAGATGTATAACATTTCACTCTATTATGGCAACTACTGAACTATTGTGTACATGTAATGGGTAAATAGCCAGGTCTGTAAAACTTAGAGTGCTAGTACAATGTAATTGATTCTGTTATGCTTTCTTATATTTTCTGATTCCTAGTTGCTGTTGAACGCATAAAACAAAGAGCTTACTGTTGTCTGTTGTTCTTGTTCATGTGAAAAATGACAAGATACACTAAAGCTCTTGTGTTCATTGCAGGTGCTCATTTGTTATGCTATCCCGGTGCATTTAATATGACTACAGGGCCATTGCACTGGGAGTTGCTGCAAAGAGCAAGGTATTACATCTTTTAAATCATTTGCACCTAAAGATATTATGATGACGTAACAAATAAATATGAACTTAAGGCACAAAATAAGAAACAATGCATTGGACTGGTACTAAACTTCCAAATAAGCTAGGATGTAGTTGATAACTCAAGCTCTTTGCCATATTTACTCTATAACAATTATGGCGATAAACATGGCAAATTTGGAAGTATCTTCCATAGTTGTTTCACCATACTTCTTTAATTTTTTTTCATCTGTACTGATGATATTATCATCTCCTTGACAGGGCTGCAGACAACCAGGTATTTGGCACGCGACTCTGTTGGATTTTATGTTTTACAGAAACTCATTATTCATGTTGCCAGTTTTGTAGTTTTAAATAGTAACGTGCCATTTTGTTATCAGCTGTTTGTGGCAACCTGTGCACCAGCTCGAGACACCAGTGCAGGTTATATTGCTTGGGGACACTCCACTCTTGTTGGACCTGTAAGTTGATTTGGGATTTTAGGATGCAATACCTTCTGTAACATGTAGTTCTGTCTGGTACCTCCATCATGTTCCAGACTTAAAATTCAGCTCTAACACAAGGAATATTTATGTTACTGCTGTAGAAATCCTTGTAACGTGGCCTTTTGCTGCTTGATTTTATATGCCTAGTCTGAAAAAGTTCACACTAGCAAAGGTATGGTCATCTTATATGGAACTTTTGAATTTTATTGCTAGTTTGGGGAGGTGATTGCTACTGCTGAGCATGAGGAAACAACTATAATGGCAGAAATTGAATATTCATTGATTGATCAAAGGAGGTAAGCAGAAATATCTTGCCTTTCCATATCATTGCATTTTCTTCTTGCTCTAACATCTTGACCAAAATTATCTACAGGCAATTTCTTCCTCTGCAACATCAACGCCGTGGAGATCTCTATCAGTTGGTAGATGTCCAAAGATCCAGCTCTGACTAGCCAGCCTGGATCCATTGCGCGACTAGACATAATCCGTGAAGGTATTATTTGTCCGTGAGATGCATGTGCCCACCCTTATCAGCAACAGCAGCAATTTACCCCGGAGCATGGACTTTGTGTGTGAAAGTAGGAAGATGAATAAGAGGCGACCTGTAACTTATACTACCTTCACTGGCTGTGGCTAACAAAGTGATTCAAACATTATTATGGCAGTAATAAAATTTAAAAAATAGAACTTACATTATGATATACGGGCATAGAGCCAACTGTTGCTCTCTTCCATGCTCTTCTGTCAAAATTTTCTACTATGTTCTGTTGCCATGGTTCATATGGAGAGATATTGACAACACGAGGGTCACTGCGTACTGGAGTATTTGTTCTTCTAAAATCTGTTCAGCTTGCACCCAAGACAGGGGGCGAGAACAATACGCAACCAAGAAAAGAACGTATAGTGCCTTTCTTCCTGTTATTTCTGGGGCATGCTATCAGTAGTAGGAATACTCCATAAATGAGTATCCTGGGCAGTGCAACCTGCGAACTGTGAGAACCATAAATGACGGGGCAGGTGCCCTGGTCTGGCCACGACGCTGCAGCGTCCACTGGCACTGCGAACAGGAGGCTCAGTCTTTCTGGAGGCAGCACTGGTCGTGCAGGTGGTAGCAACACCAACAAGCAGAGCTCACGAGCCAAGAGCCAGCCTTTCTTCTGCCCTGAGCTGTTGTGAGCCCATTTACTCGTCCATTGAGGCGGGTTCAAGGTTCAAATCGGTTCTCTTCAATGGCTGCTTGTTTGTACTCCTAGTGGTAGTAGACTAGTGTACTACTACTCCTATTGCTACCACATTAGTAGTAGAGTACTAGTAGTATAGATTGCAGTAAGGGAGAAAAATCTGAAGCACATACACACATGCCTGCTGCCAGTCGTCATAAAGCCTAAGCCTGACGAATTTTCAAGGCGCCGTCTTAGTAAGAGGCACGGCAATGGCGAGGGGCCAATACAAATCCCCTGATCCATGAATAATTCTGCCCTTAAGCTGGCTTGTTAGAATCGCTGGTGTTTAGGCAGCTGGGGCTCCTTCGGCCTTCTTCCATCAATGAATGCGCACGTATTCATTCCTCCCTCGTGAATACTCTCAATCAATAGGACGATCCTACAGAGAGAAGGAAAAGAAAAGCCGAATCCCTCGCAGATCTCACGCAGCACCCGTTGAGTTGCCCACATTACTACCAGCCGGCTCTGCTCCCGGCGATGAGGCAGCGTATCTTTCGCCGAATGCCATGCCAATCTGCCATTTGCTGCCCATTCTCTTACTGTCTTACCCTTGCTGAGCTACGTGAAGGAAGACGTACGTACTCTACGTAGTGTGCATAACAGCACATGTTTCCATCATTGGATGGGCACGTCGAACGTGTCGGCAAGAGCACGGCACCAATTAAAAAAAATGGTGATCCACAGGGCCCCTCTCCGCGTTCAGCGTTGCTGTTACTCCGTGCTCATCTAGCGTGGTGGTACTCCTACTATAGCTGCTGTTCTGACGTCGCCCAAGATTGTCAGAAACTTGGGCTGGCCAGTGGTGTCCACCACCACCAGCAGCAGCAAGTGAAGAACAGAAGCTATCACTTCTACCGAGTACTCGACTCCTACGTGCACATGCGCTGCGGCTGGATTTTTCCGCTGCCCGCGCGCGGTAAAGCGGCCGGGGCCAACGACACCGGGGAGGCCCCACGCGTCAGCCAGCGTGCTCCCCCGGCCTCGCCTCGTCGCACCTTCCAAGAAGAATAAAGCGGAGATGGCCGGTGTGCAGCGACGACGAGGGGGGAATCGAACCGGATCCGATCCGATCGGCCCGATCCCACCACTAGCCAGGGGGGCGCCGCTTTTCATCAAAGCGAAAGTTGCCGCTCGCGCGCGGGGGAGGGAGAGCTTCCGCCTCACGCTGTCACGCCTGGCTGTGTTCACCGCCGACGGTTGATCGGCGTGGCTCGGGATCGGTTCCCGGCCCCGTGCCGTCGGTCCCTTTGATCGTCGTCCATGGCGGGGGACCTGAAACGGCCTGCGGATTGATGGTCTTTTGGCACTGTACCTTTTGACCTCCTGGTTCCGAAGATCTGGTGGTTTGTATGTGCAGTACTCCTATCTCTATCTGCTGCCACAGCATTGCGAGTGGTGTTCACAGTGGAATTTACGTTCTCTCACCGATTGCTCTGACCATTTAAATCGCATTTCCGTTCTCTTCTTTTCAATGTTGCTAGTACTACTTGCTTGGTATAGATGTTTGCAAAGTAGGCACATGCTGATGATATATTTGGTGCTGAGTACGTGTTAATTGAAAATTGTCCATACCCTGCTACCAAATTTGACAAGGACGTGGCGGTGCCGGTGCGTGTATTTATACAGGGGCGGAGCTAGAACAAAGCCCAGGGTGCACCACTTTGATGTATATAAATGGCACATTACTCTAATTAATAATATTTTTTTTGCTGTATATAAGGCCACATTACTCTGACTAATGGTATTTTTACTTTATAAAGCGGCACATTGCTCTAATTAAAGTATTCACGTACAACTTTTAACAAAAAAAAACTAACATAACTGAGAAGCGAGCAAAAATGTATACCAAAATATAGAGTGAAAGGAAGCTATGAAGGAAAACATCAGAAATCATAAAGGACGGTCCCAAAATACATCCTCAAAGATGTTGTTCTCAATGTCCTCGGTAATCAAAGTCTACAATAAAACCATAATAGAAATATCTTAATCTTCAAATAAAATTGTATACAATAAACATGTAAACAGGTAAAAGTAAATACAATATGTTTTTTGTTTGCTAAGGTTTAGATAGTTTTACACATGTGTAGTCAAGTTGAAAAACATAAAAATATATTAATTATGCAATCAATGATATACATATGAAAATAAATGAGCTTACTATTTTACTAATATAGGCTGCAGGAGCAGTTGATGCCGTGGGTTGTAATCTTACTTCAATTATCTAAATCCCAGTTTGAATATGCAATTGTTCAAACCCTAACGTGTAATCTGGGAAAAAACACTATCAATAATCACATAATTCAAACACCATCTTTTAATTCTACAGGTTTGCCTTAGCACAAATCAAATTAAATAGATTAGAAAAGGAGTAGAAAGTAGAAAGATCGATACCTTTCCTAAATTCCTACGGCATGTTGGATCAACACTAGATAATATTACAAGTAGCAGAGAACATAGGGTCCTGTATGGTGTGTGGGCTGAGCTGCATCTAGTCATGAGGAGTATTGATTCGAGCTACTCAGTGTCGACGGCGATGGCCGATCAGAGCCGTTGATAGTGACGCGACGGAAAGACCGGACACTAGCGATTTGATTCAAGCGATAGTCGATACGAAAAAAAAAAAAAAGGAGATAGGGCTATGTGGGCGATGTGGAGTGAATCGGTGGGGGATGGAGGCGTCTCACCGCTGCCCTAACCCCTGAGCAGCCACGCGCTTCAGCCCTTGCATGAGCAACGGTCTGCACGCGAACGCATGCCCCTTAGCTCGCGCATCTGGGCCTTTTTCTCAGCGAGAGGTGCACTAACCTGAGGCAAAGGGGTGCCCACGTGGTGAAAACAGGAGGATAAGTAGTAAAAATAAAAATTGGACTGGGTGTCTGAGCACCCCGCTGTATTCATATTATCAAACGGTACATGTGCCTCGCTTGGGGACATGCATTTCCACGTGACGTGAAAACGCTCACGTAGATACGTGCACCCATGTAAGTTGTACATGCACATGCACCCGGGATTTTCATTTAATTTAATTTTATACGGGTGCGTATATTTGCTTGGAAATTGGTTTTGAAACTGTTTATGCGACAGTTGGATTATGATCTTGTTGACTGCATTTGATTTTTGAGAAAGCATGTGGGGGTGAGTGAGTTGGTGCAGAATGTGTGCCCACAAAAGGATACTCCATGTCTAGGCATGTTTATGTTAATATCAATCTCTTATTTAGGCATCGTAGGTCCGTAGGCTTGTAGCTCTATATTTCCTCTAGATGCTACCTACCTCACACGTACAACCACACTAGCAATTACAAATAAGAAAATATATAAGCTATTGCTCCCGTACCATTTTGTAATTGGGGATTAAGGAAAGGGAAAATACTAAGTCAAGTTTGTCAGCCTTCCGCTTTTGAACAAACAACCCTTTCCCATCAATAGCATGGCTACTGAAAAGTATCGTAGGGCTGATTAATTATGCTTAATCAGTGGCTGAGAACTAACAGTAAGGGTCAACTGCAAGTAAAACCTCTCTTTTAGTTAATTAATTAATGGATCACGCCATAACTTTTAGAGTTTTATATGTTCTCTTAAACACCTATATGTTCTCCATGAAGTGGCTGGATTTTGTTACTACAAACAACTTTGTACACCAAATTTGCCAGAAGACACAAAACATTAAAAAAATGACTTCATATAAGCTTAATGTGCTATTTAAAATGAAGGCACTCCTAGTGTGTATTTGAGTAAAGTAGAAAAGAGAAGAAAAAAAATATACATGTAAGGCATTGACATATTATTAATTAGAAATTAATTATTTTAAATTTTAAATCAATTTTCTTATATAACTTTTTAAAAAATATAATGTTACCGTTTAATAATTTAAAAAGTGTGCGTGTAAAAAACTAATGATTTCTTTTCTGCAAAATATTGCACTACTCAATCAAAGCCTAAACTACTTTTGAGATATAGCCTATGATTAGTAGCACACTATTATCTCAGGTAAGGCTAATATTTCTGCCATTCTTTTCTTTCATGTGCAAAGGGGCCCAAGTCGCTTTTGTCCACAGCCTTGAAGAACTTTCTCTCTATATTCATAGCTTGACAAGCCTCCATATATAGCTAAGGTACGGATGACCATTTTGAGAGACTAGCTAGTGAGTAGAGCCTACAATATGGCGACAGTACAGAATTGTAAGCCAATGTGTACTGGAATTTCTCATCTTTTTGTTGATGCTTATCAGCCTAGCTATTGCTGGTTCAGTGATCCACAGGCCAATCTAGGCCACAGGTTGGTTTAGTTTAGTTCCAATCTATATGCATTGCCAAAGGCCAAAGACCAACTGCTCTGTCTGGGGATCACAACATCAACAACTTTGTATCGTGCCCATGCTCGATTTATGTCGCTTGTGCACTCAATTATCAGATGATTTAGACACATTCATCCCATGTCCAGTGGCATCATCTGAATTGGTCACTAGACTTATATATATATATTACACTTCTATATGGTATCAGAACAGATTTAGATATCTTCGACACGTTAGCAACCCTCTCGTCGGTGAGCCGATGCTTCCTCCCCATCGTAGACCTTCTCCTTTGGTATTCCTCCTCTATCTTTTTCGTCTCAGTTCTTATCCCTATCGTCTCTTTTGTAGACGGTCTTTCTCCTCCTCCACCTTCTACTCGCCTTTTTTTCTAGTTGCTGAACTCTGGTGTGTCATTTCATATGACTTTATCAGACGTTATATTATTCTCTTGCCATCCTTCCTCCTCTCCTTTCGTCACCGTTGGCAATGGCCAATCTCTCCCTATCACATGTTACGGTGACTCCATCCTATCTATACCCATATCCAATTTTTCACTCCAAAATATCCTCATAGTTCCTTCTCTCATCCACAATCTACTTTCTGTCTGTCAATTCATAAGAGATAATAATTGCTCAATTAAATTTAACGCTTCTTGTTTCTCTATGAAAGATATCCCGACTCAGCACGAGATGCTTCGATGCAATGGTAGCGGTGACCTCTACACCATTCCCGCTATACCGTCCACTCCCCACACCAGCCTAGCCATCTCTACCAATTTCTGGCATCTTCGCCTTGGTCACCTCAGCCTCGACGCTGTCGCCACTCTCCGTCGCAGCGCCTCTATACAGTGTAACCACAATAGCTCCACTATCTGCCACTCTTGTCAACTTGGCAAATATGTGCAGCTGTCTTTCTTTTCCTCTATATCTTGTATCTCTAGACCTTTTAAATTAATTCACTATAATGTGTGGACTTCTCCAGTTAAAAGTGTTTCGGGTTATCAGTACTAAGTTGCAATACTTGATGATTATACACACTACTGTTGCACTTTTTCCCTCATAAGCAGGTCCGAGGTTGCCTCTCACCTCATCAATTTCACCAACAATGTTTCCACCCAATTCAACCTATCCATTCAAGCCATCTAGGCCAACAATGGTATGGTGTTTGTAAACCGTATCATCCAAGTCTTTCTCATCTCCCGTAGCACCCATTTTTGCCTCTCTTGTTCCTACACCTCTCCCCAAAACGGCAAGGCAAAACGTCTTCTTCAAACTCTAAACAACATCAGTCGCACTATACTTCTTCACGCTCATCTGCCTGCACCCTACTGGGCTGAAGCACTAACTACTATGACCTACCTACTAAATTAGCGCATTTGCTCTTCCATTCGTCACAATATTTCCTACACCCTTCTGTATCACAAGATACTTGACTAATCTTAGTTACGCGTCTTTGGGTGTCTCTGCTACCCTAACCTAACAACCACCGCCCCACATAAACTCGCATCACGCTCCACCATCTGCATCTTCCTTGGCTATCCCTCTTCCTACAAGGGATATCGCTGTCTTGATCTCTTCACCCGACGGACCATCATCTCCCGCCATGTCATCTTTGACGAGTCTTGCTTCCCCTTTGGTTTACTTCACCATGGACCTTCGTCTGGTGACCTCGACTTACTTCTAACCAACACGATACCATCCCGACATTCTCCACCAACCACACCTCCGCACTCCACATCGGTTGTTCCTAAGGACCCCCTGAATGACTATCCTACTTTTCTTTGCTCCGCTGTCACCCAAATCGGACCTCTATCAGCTCCACAACCCTCACCGGCCCCCACCCTCCATCGGCTTAGGCTGATCTCGTCCATCCCCCATCGACCCCACCAACTCCATCGGCTCATCAACCTCCATCGGCTCACCAACCCTTATCGACCCCCCACCTTCTATCGGCTCAGGCTGACCTCATCTAGCCCTTTCTCCGAACCTACAGTCGCCGATCTCGAGCCGATACCACCCTTCTCCCTTTCGACCATGCCCCACCACTGACGTTACCATCGGACCGTGCGGCCTCTACTGTCTCCACCTTCTCTCATATGATCATCCGATCCCAAACCGGATCCCTCTATCCTACCCAGCGCTACGGGTTCTCTATAGTCCATTATGCCATCTCACTCATCCCGACGACTCACCGTTCTGCCTTGGCCGATCCTCAGTGGTGCGCAGCTATGACCGATGAGTACAAGGCCCTCATGGATAACGAGACCTGACACCTCGTTCCTCGTTCTCCCGGTACCAACATTGTGACCGGCAAGTGGATCTTTAAACACAAGTTCCACTCTGATGGCTCGCTTGCTCGTCACAAGGCGCGCTGGGTGGTCCACGGTTTCTCTCAACGTCCCGATGTTGACTACGACGAGACCTTCAGTCCCGTCATCAAGCCCGCTACCATTTGGGTTATGCTCATTCTCGCTGCCTTGCGTTCTTAGCCGATCCATTAGCTCAACGTGAAGAATGCCTTCTTTCATGGCCATCTAACAGAGACGGTCTACTACCAGTAGCCTCCAGGCTTCGTCGACCTATCTCGTCCCGACGACGTTTGTCTCCTTCAGCACTCTCTCTATGGCCTTAAACAGACCCCTCGAGCTTGGTACCAGCGCTTTGCTGCCTACCTCTGTCTCTGATACATCTCTCTTCGTACTTTACATCGGAGATATCACCGCCTACCTCCTTCTCTATGTCGACAACATCATTCTTACAGCGTCCTCGACGACCACCCTACAGCACATCATGGCCCGACTCTACTCAGAGTTTGCCATAACCGATCTAGATCCTCTTCATCACTTCCTTGGTATCTCTGTTATGCACTCTTCCCACGGGCTATTCCTCTCCCAGCGCCAGTATACCATGGATCTTCTCCAGTGTGCGGGTATGACCGAATGTCACTCCACCGCCACTCCGGTCAACACTCGCGCCAAACTCTCCGCCACCAATGGCTCTCTCATCGCTGACCTCTCCCAGTACCGGAATCTTGCTGGTGCTCTCCAGTACCTCACACTCACATAGCTTGATCTCACCTATGCCGTACAACAAGTGTGCCTCTTTATGTATGCTCTGCGTGAATCTCACCTCGCGCTGCTCAAGCATATCCTTCGCCACTTGAAGGGCACACTACCCATCGGCCTACATGTTAGCTCCAGCCCCATCAACTCTCTCACCACGTATTCTAACGCAGACTGGGCGAGTTGCCCGACTTCCGAAGTTCCATTTTCGGCTACTGCATCTTTCTCGGTGACACTCTAGTCTCTTGGCCCTCCAAGCGCCAAACTACAGTGTCTCGGTCTAGCTCCAAAGCCAAGTATCGCGCCGTTGTCCATGTCATCGCCGAGTACTGCTGGATTCGTCAGCTTCTTTAAGAGCTCCGTATACCCATCATTTTCACGACCGTTATCTATTGCAACAACGTTAGTGTCGTCTACATGATCGTTAACCCGGTTCATTATTGATGCACGAAGCACATTGAGATTAACATTCACTTCGTACGTGACAAGTTCGCTCTAGGACACGTTCGGGTGCTCCATATACCGTCGACGCACCAGTTCACCGACATCATGACTAAGGGACTACTCACACCTTTGTTCACCAGTTTTCGCTCTAGTCTATGCGTTTGTTATCCTCTCGCTATGACTGCGAGGGTGTTAGATCACTGAACTTTTATATATATATATATCTGACCCTAGATAATGAGTTCTCAGCCTCACCGTATACTCTATTTCTGCACATGAACAATTCGGATGCCGTTTTGCTCTCTGGATTTTTAGCAAAGTAGCAATCTAAGAAACAACAGCCAAGACGCATCTTCTTCATCTGAACGTGTATAGTTAGTTTCTCGATGCTGTTGTGTGGTGGCCCTTCAAGTGATTCATTGCATGTGTCTACTCCTGCTACTAACTGATTTTTAAGTGCGTCTTCATCGTATTGACGAGGTACATTTCGTCAGAGAGAGAGAGAGGGGCGAGGGAGGGTCTGATTAGGATTTGTTATCCAAAAATGTATTTCTTTTAACTGGAATTAGTGGTCCAAAAATGTATTTCATTTTATTTATGCATCTGAAATGATTTTGTCCGAGACATATCTGCTACAATTTGGTCATTCTTTGCTTCAGGCAAGGCGGCTCTCTGACAAGTGACAATTTTGCTTTCTGAAAAAAAAGGAGCAAAGTTCTTGAAGATTACTGGTATACACACTCCACAATCCACATGCAGCAATCTACACATCTGATTCGCCCTTCTGCCTCGATGAGAGAAAAGAGACAGAGCATGAAAAGCATAAATAGAGTAATATATGAGCAATGGTGGTACTAGTGTACTGGTATTTTCATTTCCAAGTGTCAAGCCATTCTCCAAAAGTATTGGAATCGATTGATGCGATCGAGACTATAAAAAAAGCGGATTCTAATGAGATTGCTTACGACTGACAACGACGCAAGAGGCTTGAACTCTCCTCTTTTGGACTGATGACAGCTCACTAATAACGCTCTGGAAAAAAGCGAAAGAAATTTGCAGAGAAAGATATTGCAGAAGTGAAGCACACATTTTGCTTTCCACTATCCATATTAGTTCATAAAAAAGCTCAGAATAAAAAGTAAGATTTCGTGCATAATTTTAAAGGATACACCAGATCTATGGCTGCGACATCACACCACGCTTGGTGAGGTACCAATAGATTTTGATTGCCTTTTAAGTTAATGCATGGATCACATCAATCTACTCGAGCAATAATCACATCTTTTTACTCATGTATGCAGTACTTATGTGAAATTAAAATATAAAAAATTATCTATATTAAAATTAATAAAATTAGTTTATATTGAAATTTATCTATATTAAAATTAGTATTACATTTTATATTGAAATTTATCTATATTAAAATTAGTATTACATTATATTAGCATGTGTATACTCACATAAATCATATTATGAGAATATGTTTCTCGAAAATATTTTTATATATATGTGCAGGTATTAAATGCTAAAGATAGATAAAAAATCAATTAAAAAATTGAAGGAATTTTGGAGGAAATTTTATAAATTTAAGGTTTACTACAATAACAAACCAAAACAGCGGATATACTGGTTACATAGTGTAGACATGACCCAAACAAAGGCAACGTGGACTGACGAGACGGGACAAACAAGTTGGCTTGTGAGCTACGATAGTGGGCTTATGGCGGCATTGCTAGCAGGCCAGCGTAACGGGTCGATGGTGTGGAAGCGGCCCACAAGAGCTAGTGCACGTGAGAGTGCGGAGAGTTGCAACTGATAGGTAGACCCAACGTGGCGGTGGCTAGGCGTGGGCATAGACGATACGAAGGGACACCAATCAACTTGTGGTTAGCGTAGATGGCGTGGCTAGTAGGGACAACGGGATTATCCGTAGAAACGTGTCAGACTTTATGGTCCTCCATGTGTCTGATGACGTGGTATAACCTGACATGTTGATTTTGAATAGGATAGTTAAAAATAGAATAAATAGTGACTATAAAATCTTAAGGGTATTAAAGCCTTTTTTCTAATTTTTTTTATTATTTTGAGCTATAAAAAATGAGTAAGAAGTTAGGATTATTCAGAGGGTTTTTAGTAGAATTTTTTAATCATAATATTAATAATAAAGTTAAAGTTATAAAAAATTATTGCACTAATTAATATCTCTCGTTTATCTTTGCGTATGCATAGCGATAGATTTTATATTAATTTATTTCTCTTTGTGATTTGGATTGGTTTCTTTGATCTCCAGGTGTTTCCTATCATTCTAAAAAATGATTGGTTAATTATTTTTACATCTTGTGTTATTACTTAATTATGGTTTAATTACTTTCCATTAATCTCATGTTCAGTAATTTTATTTTGTTAATATTTAGAGATCCAGAAGTTTGATTGTGATTCTAGTTGGGCTTATTTATAAATTTTTGTCTAGTTTATTTTAATAATTTCTAGGTCATTTGGAGTTACGTATCTACAGCTAAAATCTATTTAGCGACAAAACGATATACGTTCAGATTTCTAAAATACGATTTTTCATTTTTTTTATGATTAGAGGTAAATGCTAATTTTTATTTTTGACTTTCGTAATCACTCATTCACTTCATTATCTATCTTAGTATGAGTCGATCCTAGAGGTGATATTAGAGCCCCGATTAGAAAATATGTTGTTGGATATATATTCGAGTAACCTTGTTTTTGATGGTGTCGATTTTCAGTACATGTTATCAAGTTCCCAAAAACAATACAACAACAACGGTGAACATACCACAGGTGGAGGCTAATAGCAAGGTGAGTAATTTGATTATTGAAGGGCTAAGAAGAAGCGCTTTGTTATTATAATAAAAGATTAAACATGGTAAAAGATGTATGTTAGAACATATATAAAAAGGAATACATTCGTTTTGAGATGAAAGCTAGCAAATCTCTTATGATTTTTTTCTCACTTTAATAAGACTATTAGTAACTTGCATTTTGTTAATATTATTTATTCTATGCCTAAAAATTCTCGCCCATTGTTAGGGGTTTTAGATATGTCTATATGGAATATGAATGTAACCTCAATTAAAAAATATACTACTATTAGTATACTTACATCATATGTATTTTATTCTAAATTGAAAACTCATGAGTTAGATATTTTTGCTATAAAAAATATGGCTAAGAAATCAATGGTTGTAGCTTTATAAACTAGCAATTATATTAGTAATAGCTCTTTATCTAGCTATATTTTATCCTCTTTGTCTTTACTAACTGATGAACAACTAGAACAATTTCTTGAAGATGATTTGACACTCTCTTCACTCACTTCACAAGAGATTTGCAAAATGTTCGATCCAAAAAGAGAGCAAATGGTGGAGAATCTCACATATGTTTTGAATATAGCTTGCTTAATTACTTTTGTTTGAAATGTTTAAAATTTATAGCAAGAATTTCTAGAGATGAAGATGAGAAAGATAAGGTAGAGAGTGTCAAGAAGCGAACACTTAAGAGCACCAAGAAGAAGGGGGTATTTGAAAAAGAAGATAGTGCATTGTGTTCTTTCTGCTTTGAATAAAAAAATTTAAGCGATGTCGACATCGAAAGTAATGATGATGCTACTCTCAAAGACAAAAAAAACTTGATTGACTTATGTATGATGGCAAATAGAAAAAGTGTCACCAATAGTGATATCGATAATGACAGCGACAATGAGGTAGAAACTTTAAACTTTTTATGACGATTTAGTTTGTGTTGTTGAAAAACTTAGTAATTTATTAAAGAAAAGAGATAAAAAAATAAGAAACAAAATGTTTTGGTTGAACAATTAAATACTAAAATTATAAAACTTAAAACTTTGACTCATATAGATGATTTTTGCAAATCATGTGACTTAGTTTATGCTAAATTTACTTTTCTTAGAGATATGCATGTTTTTACTTTAAAAGACCTTAAACTTAATAAACATGTTTATGTAGTTGATAAATATACTTCTTGTGATAATTATAATTCTCTTAAGTTAAAATTGAAAGATGGTGATATTAAAATTTCTTAACTAAAAGATGATCTTACTAATTATAAGCTTCTTTCATATTTTAATTGTGATAAAAATGATGCATTTTAGCTTATGTCTCGTAAAAATTATGCTACTCTTTTAAAGTGTATTGATTACTGGTAAGGAAATATGGGAACAAAAAACTTGAATCAAATTTTAAATCAAAACACTACTTTTCAAAAGTTTAAAATGAGTTTGGATTATGATCCTTATAATTATTTTAAAACACATGCTTCAACTGTTTTTAAATTTGGTATAACTAATAAACCTAAAAGAAAATCTTTAGATTTAGTAGTATCATATTACATATGTTGCTTATACTTTTAAAATAAATATAAAGTTAAGTATAATTACATTTATTATGGTAGAGATAGACATAAAGTATAATTTTGTTTTAGACTCTAAGCAATAAATGAGAGAAAAGGCTAAGACATAGTATAATTTGAGAAAGTCACATTCTTTTGTGTCTACTAACATAAGTAATGGCAGATCTAAACCTTTTCGTAAAAATGCTTGTGTTATGGCTGCCGGTGTCGTGTGTCTCGATACTGAATTCCTAAATGTTCTATTATTAACTCTAGTTCTGAGACATCGACATTATTTTCTTCTATTCATGCACTTCACATGAGAAAGTAGAACATTTGTTTAGTGGATTTTATATACTCACGCCACATGTCCGATGACAAGAATTGATTTTTGCTATCTCATAGGAGCATCACATGTTGAAAAGATAACTTTTTGAGAATCTTTATTTGGTTGTGGCTAAATATACAGTATGGATAAGTGATAACCTTATGTTCAAGAATATGGATCTTGTTGAGAACTTGAAATATAACTTGCTTTCCATTTCATAAATGATTTATGAAGATCTTGAAGTGTGCTTTAAGAAAAATAGATGCAGAGTGTTATATGCATCAGGTGATCTTGTTTTTAATATTATACATTTTGGAAGAGTGTATAAAGCTAATTTTGTTGCGTCATCTTCTATTAAGCATAGGTGTCTGGTTGCCAATGATTTTAAAGACTTATTTTTTAGCACCGTAGACTTGACCATAATAGATTTTATGCATGGTCTACCTAAGTTTAAGTGTGATAGTGATATAATATGTACTTCTTGTAGACATGCTAAGATGTATGTAGTTTTACATACTGCTCTTACTTAGTGATGTCAAATGCACTAAGACAACTTCTACACCTTGATATCTGTTGAACTATCATGAGTTCAATCTTTTAGAGTTAAGTGGTACATATTGGTGATAGTTGATGATTACTCTAGATACGTTTGGGTTTATTTTATAGCATTTAAAGATGAGTCTTTTAGTCATTTTAAAAGTCTCTTAGGTTATCTATTGATCATCTAGAAGCTCTTGGAGTAATTAGAAATGATAATGGAACTGAATTTAAAAATTCTTCTTTTAATCATTTTTTTATAGAAAGATGTCTTGATCATTAATTTTCTTCATCTAAACTACCACAATAAAATAGTATAGTTAAAAGGAAAAATAGAACATTGGTTGAGATGACAATTTTGAGATGAAACTATATCTACCGCATGCTATGTTTTCAATTATATATTTTTGAGATCAAAACTTGGTAAAACTTATTATGATCTATGATTTGATCATAGGCTTAGTGTGTCTCAATTTTGTGTTTTTAGATACAAATATTTTGTGTTGAAATATGATAATTTAGATAAATTTAATACTAGATCAGTTAATGGCATGTTTCTTGGTTATTCTACTTATTCACGTGCTTATCGTGTTCTAGTTTTTGAAACTAACAAAATAATAAAAACATATAAAGTTACTTTTGATGAGACTTAACCTAGGTACTAGTACAAATATTACAGGTATAGGTGCATATATTTAGGAGAACATCTTTATTGATAAAAATGATGAGGATGATGAAGATGAAATTTTAGTTCCTCCCACACAATCAATTGAATTGGTTCTAGCACCTATCATAACTTCACAAATAACTAATCACCCTCAAGATTCAACATCTTCTGTACAAATAGAAAATCAAGTTAAACAAGATAAAGTTCATGAAACTACAGCTCCCTTGCACATTCAGAGAAGACATCCACCTCAATAAATCATCGATAATATTCATAAAAGGGTGATACATTATAGGTTTAATGATCCAGACTCTTATGCTCATTCAGCTTGTATAGCTTCTTGTAAATACAAAGATATATCACATATATTTTCTAACGAATCATGAATCAATGTCATGCATAAAGAGTTAGAAAATTTTAAACGTAACAAGGTTTAGAAACTTATACCACCACCTTATAATCATTCTATAATTAGAACTAAATAGGTTTTTAAAAATAAACAAAGTAAAGATGGTGTGGTTGTTACAAAAAAAACTAGGTTAGTATATCAAGGTTTTACACAATTGGAAGGCCTAGATTTTGATGAAAACTTTGCTCCCATTGCTTAGATTTGAAACCATTAGAATTTTATAAGCCTTTACTACATCTAAAGGTTTTAAACTTTATCAAATAGATGTAAAATTTTTTTTTCTAGATTGCTTTATCAATGAGAAAGTTAATATTAAGAAAACATCTTATTTTAAAAATGTTAAATATCCAAATCATATTTTTAAACTACCTAAAGCCCAAGAGCATGGTATGATGGGTTAAAAAACTTTTAACTTAAAAAATGCTTTACTATGAAAAAAATAGACAAAACTCTTTTTTTAAAGCAAGGCAATGGTCAATTATTCGTTCACTGTAACATGGATGACATCACATTTGGTTGTTCTTCTCATGTTTTAGTGTCTCAGTTTTTAGAAACTATGAGCAGTGAATTTGAGATAAGTATGATGGTGAATTGACATATTTTTTAGGATTGCAAATCGAACAAACAAAAAAACATATTTGTGTATCAAAGTAAGAAAAGTAAGTATACGAAGTAACTTCTACGTCGTTTTGAAATAGAGAATTGCAAAACCTTTATCACACCCATAGGAGAAACATCTACACTTGATCCTGATAAAAATGGTAAGTTGGTTGACCAAAAGGAGTATAAGAGTGTGATTGGTTTACTTTTGTATCTTGTTGCTTTAAGACCAGATATATAATTTATGACATGTTTATGTGCACGATTTTAAGATTCCCACGTGTTTCACATTTTTAAGTAATTAAGTGAATTCTCATATATGTTTATGGTATTAAAGATTTTGATATATGACTATCTGCATCCTTATGTATTAGTTTAAGAGTTTTTCTGATACTGATTTTAGAGAGTGTAGACTTAATAGAAAAGTTACTTCTGGTGCTTGTTTCTTCTTAGAAAATTCACTCATTGTTTTGTCATTTAAAAAATAATTTTCTATAACACAATCAATAGTTGAATTTGAGTATGTGTTTGCTGCTAGTTGTTGTTCTCAAATACTTTGAATAGTAGCTACACTTAAGGATTGTATTGATACTGTGAAGAATGTTTCACTTTTCTATGATAATACAAGTATTATTTATATTGCTAAGAACACGGTACAACACACTATCATAAAGTATATTGATATTAAATTTTATTTTCTTAGAGATCATGTTGAAAAAAATGTGGTATTCCATCATATGGATATTGAATATCAATTAGCAGATATTTTGATAAAAACTATAGATTCTTCTTATTTTACTCATCTTCAGAAAGAACTTGGGTTATTCATTCTATGAGGTTGTTTTGAGAGGGAGTATCAACATTTTGTAACATATTTTTATGTCTTTTATTTTAAAAATAAAAATTATATTAAAAAATATTGTAAGGTATGAGTACTTTAATGTTTCTATATGTGTAATTTTGGTATTTACATGACTAGTTAAATGAAATGACAACCTAAACCAAATCTTGACATGATTAAATTTTTTGATCTATTTTGATCTTGTTTTAATTGTGCTAATATGCTATAAAAAGATATAAGAAAGATCAAAATTATGTCCTATAAAAAATAGGAGAAAGATTAAGAAAATATATTTTATCACACTTCTTCTTAATAAGATTACTTCCTATTGTATTTTGGTATAAAAATTGCCCAAACCTAATTCTTTAGCTTGAAATTGTCAAAATATATATTCTTAAATGGAATGAAAAGTAAGGGTGATGGTGCATATAATTCTTTATAGTTTATATCATGAATGAAATCAAAAGTTCTTAATTTTTTTTAAAAAAAGGCACCGATGAAATGCATCATCTTAGTGCTAGCTGAGTAAAAAATATTATGATTTACAATAAATTATTAATTACACTTAATATTTAGATTGCATGTGTATGGAAGAGTGCAAAATAATTTTATCATGACATGTGCAAGCTTGTTTACTTTGATGACTTGTGGTGCTCATGATAAAAAAATAAAATTAGTACAAAACAGAAAAACTTTCTTTTTTGATGTATTTTTAATGAATTCATTATCAAAACAAGAGAGTTTACACAAATTATATTTACATTTTTTAGTGAAGGTAATGCCAATGTTTAATGTTTACATTAAGGGAGATTGTGAAATAAAAAGTGATGAAAAATTAGTCTTTATTAAAATTGAAAAAATGTCTATATTGAAATTGTTCTATATTGAAATTAACTAAGTTATATTTAAATTATTGATAACAAAATGTAGTGAGTGTGTATGTACACGTTGTGAGAACTGTGACTAGAAAATATTTTTGTTTATATGTGTGCATGTATTAAATGCTAAAAATAGATTAAAAATCATTAAAAATTGGTGGAATTTTAGACGAAAAATGATAAATTCAAGGTTTGCTAAAGCCGAAAGTGTGGGTATGTCGATTACATAGTACGGGCACATCTCAGCCAAAAGTGAGGCGACATGGGACAGAGAGACAAGGTGAACATGCCTACTATGTGGGCTATGACAACGGAGTAGGTTGGCAGCGGCATTGCTAGCAGGTCAACATAAGGGGACGATGGCACGGAAGCGACCCACTAGGCACAGGCAAGCGCAATGGTGCTGTCCGGCTGATAGGCGGGTATAGCATGATAGTGGCACACGAGCGCGAGCGTGCAAGAGCATAGAGAGTTGTGGCCAACAGGTAGCCCTAGCGTGGCGGTGGCTAGGCAAGCGAGTGGGTGCGCACACGCGGGCACAGGCGATCGAGAGGGACAACTATCTACTTGTGCTTGGCATAGGTGGCATGGCTGGCGAAGACAATGGGGGAAATCTGTCGGACTTTATGGTCCTCCATGTGTCTCATGAAATGGCGTAATTTGGAGCATTTGATTTTAAATTCGATGGCTAAAAATAGAGTTAATAGTGGCTACGAAATTTTAGAGCATTAAGGTCTTTTTCTTTAGAATTTTTTTATTATTTTGACGGGTAATGTGTTAGGATTATTCAAATGGGATTTAGTAAAATTTTTGTAAGCACAATATTGATAATAAATATAAAATTTATGAAAGATTAGTGTAGTAATTAATCTTTCTTTTTCATCTGTATGCATGCCAAATGATTTATTTTAGATTAATTTGTTTTTATGTATGATTTAAATTATTTTCTTTGATCTAAAATCTAGCTATGGTGTTTTTTAAGTATTTTAAAAATTTTTGATTGGTTACTTATTTTGACATATTGTATTATTAGTTAATTATGTGTTAATTAATTTTTATCTTTTGTTTATTAATTTTGTTTTATTAATACATAAAGATACAAAAGTGTGTGACAAAATTTTAAGTAGATCAGATTTACGAATCTACTACTGCAATTAAACCAAAACAGTTAACTTTCCGAATTTTAAAAATTTTATAATTAGAAAAAATATTAAATTTTATTTTTGACTTTTACACTCCTAATTATCTAAATACAAGTCCATCGTAAACTTATTTTTCCCAGCATTTGCTACGGAATTGAGATCATAGTGGTACTGAAAATCCATGTACCTGCCAAACAATCGTACAAAAATAAATAATGGTACGAATGGTACAAACGTAGGAAGGACAGTGGTGCTAACTGATTGAGTAGAAACACTCCAAAAAACATATATAAGGTGGCATGCATCTATCGAAGGAACACGGATAGGACGAGCCAGGACTGCTAGTAAAGACATGAATGAATAATGGTTCCAGGCAAAAGATTGCACCACACAAAAAAGAACCGGCAGAAATGAACAATCAGAGAAGATCGAAAGGTGCATCTGATCCTCCCCTGTAGCCGAAATAATTGACTATCAAGTTGATTATGATCAACCAGAAGGTGAATTTTGGATCTCTAGATGCCAAAATGTTCTCCATGAATAATTGATGTAAGTTCTATATGTCTGATTGACTACTTCCAAAATGATCTCAACCTGACCTCTGTTATCAGGCAAGTACCACCTCACTGAACAAGTCCAGTAGTTTCTATGCCAAGTCATGGGCTTGCCAAATTAGCACATTTCTGGGGGATTGTCGTAGTACGTTTAACCGGGTTAGAGGCCTTGTTTCCAGGATTAATTCGCATGTGAAACTTACTACCCAAGAGATTGTCACTAGCTAGATATGAACTGATTGATCTGACTCACCAATGGAACAAATGATCAATCCCTAACACCTTGCTGTTAGCACCACTCTGCTGTTGATGCTGACTTCCGATTTGTGCCATTTGCAAGCTGCGGCCTGCGGCAACTGGCAATAGAAATGTGCACAAATGATCCCTGAAAATTATCGCCGTAATGATTAGTGGTTCGCATGTTGCCGCAGCAGACAGAGCGTGTGCATCCCGTCAAATCTCTCACCATGTAGCCCATCCCCCTCCTACCGTCCAATCTGCCTTCGATCTGTTTGCCTATGGATCATATCCATCCTGCAGTTAATTTTATAATTTTTACGGTAATCTCTACTGAAGGTAAAAATGATGTATGATACTAGCACACATGTTTAAGTAGGAGTACTTACGTGATAAACCCTGTCTGTTTTAAACAACGATATTGTAGATATGATCTGCTAGTATATATACTCCATTTGAATAGAGGGAGTACTTATGTAACAGGAAGAGGTTAAACAGTCATTTTATCTATTAGGTTGCACGGTGAGTTTCGTTGTAAGCACACTTCGTGTTGGCAGTGCGTTTGCCATCGATGAGATGGCAACGTCTTCAAATATCCAACTGATCCTTTCAGTATCCAAATCAATTGCTTCCCCGGTCGGTTCGCTTTTTAATACTAAACGAAAAAAGTGATTTCGATAACTATGACTCTGAGTGCAATGGTTCTTCGGGGAAAAAATTACTTTGAACAGCTGCGACGTAACAAAGCCTTAAAATGTTGGAGATTTACAGGAAATTAGTGAAATATCTTATGGAAAAAGGTGAACATACACATGCTTCCATTAGACCTAGATCCATCAAGTTAATCCATGAGTTAAGGATAAACCCAGTAGTATCTTGACAATTTTTGTCATGTCACTGAGCATTTGCTTCATGGCTCCAAAAAAAAAGAGGGAAAAGATGCACAGTATGACAACCTAACCATGTTACTACTGATTTACCACGGTTAAAAACTACATCTAAGATCACATTGAACGCATCACCTCCAAAAACACAGGAAATCTCTAAGAAAACACCAGAGATCAAAAAAGAAAGTGAAGAACACTTATCCCAAACTAATTGCCTTTTACAGTTACCCCACCCGGCCGATTGGTTCCAAGCAAAATAATCAGACAACTCTAGCGCTCCGTCCATGGACATAGCCATGGCCAATGGCGCGATTCAGCGCCACTCTGGTCGTCTCGTACACCGGCAGCTCGTCCCGGTACGCGGCGCCGGCGGGAGTAATGGCGGCGAAGTTCTCGAGCTCGAACAGGTCGGAGCTCGCGTCGCTGCTCTCGTCGTCGTCCTCGTCGCTCTCCATCTCCATCCGCTGGAGCAGCATCTGCTGCACAGCCTCCACGGGCACCCTGTGTCGATTGACCACCGTCGACGACGCCATGGACTCGGTGTCGCTGTCCAAGAACCGCACGGTCCGCTTCGCCTGCCCGCGAGTAGACGGCGTCTTGCTCAGGCAGGAGCGGGAGTAGGACGACGCCGTCGAGCATGCGGACTCGGCCCCTGCAATGGTCGAGGGCGGCGTAGCCGGCGCGCGCTTGCCGGCGAAGATGGAGTTGAGGAAGCCCGCGAGACGCGCGCCGGGGGAATCCGGCTTGCGGAGGTCCCTGAGTTTGGCCCGTATGGAGGCCCCCGGCTTCTTGGCCTTCTTATCCGGCGCGGGCGCCGGCGCACCACCCGGGACAGTCGTGCGGATGGGGCGGAGCCTGCGGTGGTGCGACGACTCCGCCTCCGAGGACGAGAACCCACCATAGCTGGAACACTCGGACGAGCTCGACGTCGTGGCGTGCGGACCCGGCGCGCGCGCCCGGTAGCTCCCGACCAGCGATGGCTTGTAGTAATACCCATAGTGCAGGCCCTCCTGCTGCTTCTTAGCCGCCGCGGCAGAAGCAGCCGCAGCCACAGCCACCGCCTCCACCCCAGTATCACCATGGCCCGGCTCGTCCATCGACTTGTATATCACGTCGAGCAGCGTCGACGAGAAGGACGGCTGGTCGGTGCCGTACCGCCTCGCCGGAGCAGCCGTCCCCTTGGGCGCCGCCCACCTCTCCATTAGCAACACCCAGCAGAGCTCACGAAGAGCAGCTCCCAATGCAAGAAACAGGGCTCTGTGAAATGGCAGGTGCTGTGCTCAGCCGGTGGCCGTGGAGCAGGAGGAGCTTGGTACGCAGTGAATCGGTGGTACGTGTTGGGGAGGAGAAGGGGGGAGAAGGGTGAGGAGTGAAGGGATCGGGCGGAAGATATAGCGGTTGAAGGAAGGTGGGGTTGGAAGCTTGGGGAGTGGTGGTGGAACGTGGAAACGGAGGTGGCGCCCGCCTAATTCGGTTTGGGCGTGCGGGTGATGGTGATGGGCCCTCCTGTCTCTCCTCCTCCTTTGTCATCCCCTCACCACCGGTGAGCCTATTATCTCTTGACATAACTACTAGTACGACCTCCCTCCTAAATGACACCGATTAAATCAATCCATACCTCAGTGAGTTTCAACTTCTTTTTTTTTCAGATAGATGTAAATGTGTCGTCCTGTGCAATACGAGCGTGCCGCGTTTTCTCTATTTACTCGTGTACTCATTCTACCAATACGCGTCTATTTTGCCCAGCTATACTATCTTACCGTAACTCCGTAAGGTTCTCTCTACCGCTGCTGCTCCCTGTGGAGTAGTACTACGTACCAGAATTTAACTCTGACGATCGAGACGCATGTACTGCCTGTTCCTCACTCACCCAAAACGAGCGGATGGCTGGTTAAATACGGAAATATGTCAAATGAGATATTAACAGAAAAATCAATTTATAGTTAATATATATAGCAATTTAAACACCAATGTAAAAAAATCTACGATAAAAAATCTTTAAAATAATTCTAAAATTACGTTACAGATAAGACCACGATAACTTCTTGGGAGTAGTACGTGCAAATTATAGTGCAGTAATCTACTAATTCCGTTTCATTTCGTACGTCTTGTTTTCATTCTGCATGCACAACACGTAATGTGTCGTTTTGCAGCAGTGACGGTGACCAGTTCAACGTCGGCTAGCTACATTTACCGCTCTGATTCTGATCTACAAACACCGACATGCATGCTGCTACGGCACAGAAAAAGGATGGACGTGGCGAACGGTGCAGTGAGCCGATCTTGAGCCACTTATCTCCATTAACAACGCTTGCTAGTTGCTACTACTAGTAACGAGGAGATAAACAAACATAAACAGTGGGAGTACGCAGCCAGCCTGCAGGGGCCGGGTGCCCGTGCCTGCCGGTGCGGCATTTCGCTGCGAAAAGTTGCTTGCTTGCTACTAGTACGGCACTGCATTACATATGTATTTATCTGTACGTGGAACCGCGCTTAATCTAATCGCCCCCAAATGCACAGCACCGTACGTACTCACTCGCTACTAATTAAAGGGGAGTGCATGCAAGCTGCAAAGCATGAGATTCTCCCATCCCTCCTATAATCAATTTTAATTCTTACCACCACGGATTACGAATATCTTTGAGCTGAGCTGAGCTGTGTTATACTGTTAACCTATCTCGCCAGCTTGTCACTATTACTCCTCTCCCATTTAATCACCAGTTCATAGCGTGTGGCCGCCTAGCTAGTACTGCTAGATCAACGAAAGGGATTTCGATTGCACGTGACCGGGAGAATGTTTTCGGTCATATTGTCGCTGTTCGTCTACCTGCTGTTTTCATATTCAGCGATTGATTGCCAGATTTTGTTTGGTGTACTGTTTCTTGTGGGGTTTACGTACGTTTTGAAGGCGATGCATCGCTGTTAATTTGGACGCACGATTCACTTGTCGCGTGATTAGCGTGCAGAGCCGCATCGGCGATAGCAGCCGGCCTTGAAGAAAATTAGCACGTTCAATCACGCGGGGTGTCAAGTGTAATGGGGCAGCGTGCGTGAGCTAGGGGTGGAAGCACGCACGGCAACGCCGCCGCCGTAACGATATTGTAAGACACTGACACACTACTTTAATCCTTGTAAAAAAGTGCTTGGTAGAAAATTTTCTTCCAAACTACACCTGCAAGGTCGTCATCGACTTGGGCTAATCTCACCAGTGCATGCACGCGTACACTTGTGTCCGTATGAGGGCATGGCCACCGGTCGCCAGGGACAGCGACGAGAATACCCGGCTGCCTCCGCGGCACATCCGCCGTCCTTTTCAGGCACAGAGCGCCCGGGCTCCTAACGCGGCGGCAGCACAGCATGTACTGCAATGGCAAGCACACCGAGCGGATGTGTCGCGCGACAAGCTACAGCTAGCGAAAGCTATCCCGTTCCATGCATCGCATGGCAGGATGTTGGTTGAGCTGACAAAATCCGGGCGATTGATCGGGATCCTTCTCACCCTCTGTTTCTCGCCTTCCCTAGCAGGAGTGATGACCAACGGTGGCGAGGCCACCACCACCGGTCGGGTTCGGTTGGCTATCTATCCATCACCTTTGTGAGATGAGTTGATGTGTTCGGGCATGGCACTTTGGCAATGCAAGTGGTGTGCGTCGCCACACGTATGTAGCTGGTGTTGGTATCAGCCGTTCAGATTCAGTGTAGTGGAAAATGCTGGGATTTTTGGTGTGTGCCGGGGTCCGACTCGAGGGAGGGGGCTATGATGTTCTCGTAGGATTTTGGTCCTTTGGACTGTTATGTTGGATGTGATGCATGGCGCTTAATGGGTGCGCGTGTGTCGATTCTTTATTGGTGATCGTCTGGGCTCAGAGCTCACAAAGTGATGCTGTGCTATACACCTGGCTATCTGTTCTTTTGCTCGATTTGCAGTCTTGCGCCATCACACGGCTTTTCATACTGCGACTTCTCTCTTTTTGTTCTTTCATGAACAAATAAATTTAAAAAACACACGTTTTGATCCGAGTATGTTGTTTCTGTTTGTTTCTTGGTGGTCATTACCAAACCAAATGTGATGGCAGCAGCTTGGACAGACGCTAGAGCAGACAGAACAGAACGAAAATTCTAAAGGTCGAGAGGCCTGAACAGTGGGAAAACTGTGAACAACTAACCTATCTACGAGCAACCTTAATAAAGTGGGGCATGCTGATTAAGCGAGGTGTTGGTCTCAAGCTAGTGGCATGCAGGAGTGCAGGGCCGTGGTCCGTCCATCGTCTCTCGGGTCTCGGCCAAAGCAAAAGCGGTTGCTGCTGCGACGTGAGCGTCAGATACCACCTACAACTATAAATCTGGACTGCTATATTATGGGGCGGAGGAAGTAACGGATTAACGAAGGCGTTGGGGATTGGAGGACGCACGCATAGCTGTAGGAGTAGTAGCTCTGGGACTGGGAGAATATGAGCACGTCCCTGTCGCCACATTGATCGATCGGTCCACAGACCACAGCTGATTAATCATACGACCTCAAGGCTTAATTCGTTTTTGCTTCTAGGGCTCTCTTTCGAGGCCTTGTAGGGTGGTCCGCCTATCGGTGCAGTGGCTCCCTTTGGGTCGGTTGTTCGGGCACGTACTAAATATTTTCGGTTGCTTTTTCTCCAAAGTGGATCGAACTTACGTGGTGGTTGCAACTTGGAAATCTTTGATCTGTGAAGATTATTACTCGGTTGCTGTTCAGTTTCAAACAACGATTGGTTATCACAAAGGCAGATGCTTGAAAATAAATAGCACACCTATAAGCAAGCGTGCATTGCGCTTTTCAGTGCCGATTTACCTGAAATCTTGAACGATCGATTTGTCGTGTCTCATGATACGATCAGAGATTCCGACGCATCGGCACGTCAGGCAGATTGGCCAGGTAGTGCAGGGTGCTAGTGGCCGATAGCAACAAGTTCGATCGTGCAATGGGGCGAGCTAGAGAAGATTGCTCGATCCGTTCGTCGATCTCGTCGCGATCGCTTTGCTCCCTAGTGGACACCAAGTTTGGCTATTTTCTTGTCGCTGATCAGATCAGGATGGACAGCATGCAGTACTTACTCCACTCCCTTTTTTTTCCCCTCTTGATTCGATGGATCATGGCAAGGATATATTCGATATATAGTCAGAATGCAACATATATAGTACGTATCTGGGATTATATTGCGGCTGTGATGATTGTTGCCAAGAAAATGCCGTAGTCTAAGATGGTAAAATCTTTCATTTGTTGCCAAGTTGTTATCAGCAAAATTGGTAAAACCATTGTGGTATGTAATATAACCAGTTTCAAGGGGGAAAAAAGTGCCATGGACTACCCTGCGGACTAGTAGTCTTGTACCACCGTAGATGCTGGACCATCCTTGGAATGATTCACCTTCATGCGATTTGTCTACTGCTTACAAACAAGCTAGGGTGAAAAGGCAGGGGCTAATTAATACTCTAGCAAATCCCTTGCTTGTGTGCTAATCTGAACCCTGTTATTTTTGTAGCGACACAGGTGCAAAAAAGGGGCCATGATTAAATCTATGTGATCATCATATGGTCCCTGAAACCATGTACTACCAAACACGATCAAACAGACAGGACAGTTTCAGTTAGCTGTAAAACATGGGCATGAGCTTTATCCTGTGATTCCGGCTTGCATGTGACTTGCGTGTAAATTTTTGCTGCAAAAGGGAATTTTCCGTGAAGTACACCATACGCATCGATGAAAAAGAGAAGGCATAATGCACTCAAGAAAAGGATTATATGCAGTGTGGCATGGCATTATGCGGTTTCTGTCAGCATACAGCAGTCATATTCAACGACGACTGAATATGGCAGAGCACATCGGCGATGCCGAAAAATCACTAGATTTGACACCCCCTGCAATGCAGGGCGATCCGTTTACTGCACGAAATTTCGCAGAAGCAGGCTGTCCTTGACTCGCTCAACGGAACCATCACAGAACTGCAGTGGCTGAGCAAGCTTCAGAAGTTCAGGGTTGAGCCACTCGGGCATGCTGCTTCTGCTGCACGCGTTGGTCCCATGTGACTCGCCATAGGAGCCAGCTAAAGACTGAGGTTAGATGATGATAGATTCCTTCCATTCCATAAACTAGGGGGAGCACGTGTACGGTTTCGAGATCAGAGAAAGTGAAAAGATGAGCAAGCTAAGGAAAGAACGGGGATAGAGAGAGAGGCATGCAAGCAGAGGATGCAGACAGTGGCAGGGACATGGGAGCAGAGCAGGGCAGACAGCAGGTACAGCCGGTCGAGCCGAGGCCTGTGCATGGACGGATCGGATTGGATAGCCACGACGAGGAGTGGTGATCCCGAGGCCTGTGCAGGAGAAGAACATGATCCATCATGAGAAAACACGAGACATGAGCGCGGGCAAAGCGAGCATCCCGCGCGCGGTTGCACGCCGGCCGCGGACGGCCTCTCCTCCTTCCCCCTTTCGCTTCTTTCGATCGATCTCTCTTTTGCTTTTCGGTGGGCAGCCACGCACGCATCATCTGCGTTCTGAGTGACGCTAGTCACGCTCACACCTATACGAAGCAGGAGTGACTGAATGAGAGATGCTCCTTCAGATGTCTGCTCGTCTATGGCTGCTTGCCTCGCCTGACCATCTCAGTGTCTGATCTCTTGATGAACCAACCAAGCACAACCGGCTCCACTGATCATTATTCCGGGGTCTAGACATCACCATGCTAGTGTGTTTATTAGCGTCGAGAACTGATCAAAGGTGACCAAAAGCAAAACATGAAATGAATGTTTAGCTTGAAATTGTGTAGTCGTACTATGTATGGCTTGTTATCGATGACTCTTGAACATTCTAGTGTGAATCTTGCATTCAAAGTCAGACACGCTCATGTTTACAGATCTCTGTCAATGATCGCGGCATGTTCATCGGTTGCCAATGTTGGCCCCTTGGGATGATCGTACGAATCCCAAGAAACGAAAAGAAGCCTAGGAAGCAACAGATCCAAGAAAACCAGAGCAGGGCAGCATCATTCGCATCAAAATACGTGCGATGCGTGGTAGAATTTCATGTAGTATGCACTATTTCCGCTTTCTCTTTTCTTCACTCCTTTTACTGCAGTTGGACCGGGTGGTTTTGTTCAGAACATACCATCTACAGTTTCAGCTCTCTAAAGCATGCTATTCCTCTGTTGATTGATCTATATCATATCAAACACGATTACAACTAGTGTTCGCTCAGTTTTGTTACCGACCGTCTTGTACTTGTTGCACACTGCACATCTGCTTCATATCGGGCAAACTAAAAGGCATTACATCATGTGCCATCGTAATAGTTTCAGATGTTTAGCTGTAACAAGCAGAGGCCATCATGCGTTTTGTTGCAGTGTTGGCCCGAGCGTTTCGTCTGACGCTGTCGCCCACACGTCCACGTGCAGCATCGCCTCCTTTTCCTTTTCCTATTGTTCTCGTCTCCTCGTTATCTTCTTATGCATTTCAGTTCTACAACCTTACACATACTTCCTAGATACCGACTATGTTTTGGCAGGTATTCTCCTTGATTATTCATGAACTAATCTTTGATCTACTTTTATTGTCGGGCGCAGGTCCACTGATGCTCATATGTGTTCTCTATTATTTTTTTTGAAAAAAGAAACTGCGTTGACTCAATTCTACGTTGACATATAATTCAACAACATTATCAAGAGTTAGAAAATTGGTATGCGTTCAACTTATGACCAGGTTTTTATATCCTAGAGAAGAAAAAAACGGTGCAAACTTTGACAACACTGGCCCAGCGATCATGTCTATTAGCGTTTTTGCTAAAACTCTTATGTGTGATTTTTTTCTCTCTCGTTTTTTTGCCATCCGATATGCGCCATGCTAGCCATTGAATAAGCACTGGAATTCATGCTAGGTAGGGAAAAAACAAAAATAGTGTCCTTCTTGTATCTCACGCACAAACCTTTCCACACTAAGTTTTTTTATTTACGTATGACTTATATATCATGTAATATTAATTACATGTTAGCTATATTATAATTATACTATATTTATACTATAATTATATTCATGTGATTTTAGGGATCCCATTAGAAATTTCGTCACACTTATTTTCCATCCAATAATAGAGAAGGCCCAAACACACAGCCATTAAGGCCCAATAGCCCATGAAACACCCCAGCCTTGCGTGGTCTCACCGACCTAGCAACGCGCTCCAATCCTACACCGACTTGGGTTCCCTCGCCGAAGGCCGAACCGACTCGGATTGCTTCCCCTAGTCACGCAGCCTATATATCTTGGACCCGGACGAGAGAACAGACCACAAATTTTGGCGAGGGCCAATCGTGCGTACGTTTGTTTCGCTCTCACCCCTCGCCGACCAAACCCTAGGTTCCCGAGAGGATCGCCGCCGGAGGAGAGGCCCCACCCTCCGCTCAGGCTCCGCCGTCGCAGATCCAGTAGGGCCTCTTGAGACCCTTGTCTCCGTTCTCCGTTGACTGATTTGACCTGAATTGGTTGATTTCTTCAATGGAAAATCATCTGCGATTGGTTAAGGTGAAAAATTGGCGGGTTTCGGTTTAATCTTATATGTTCGAATCACTGCTGGCCCAGTGATAGCGCAGATTTGTAGTTATGGAGGTGGGTTAGGGATGATGCACATACCAACTAGTTAAAAAAACCCTAACTCACTTGTGAAGGTAAATTCGGAGATCAAATGCCAACCTTTGAATTGTTAGCTGCTGGATGCCTGAATCTGAAACCCAAAATTTTGTGGGATATCTGTTGAACCTGAGATTCTTTTGGCTTTGATGCTTTGTATAGGATGATGTATCATCCGTCATCAGTTGTTGATCTTTTGATTGGCTCCTTGTAGAACAGAAATTTCTCTACTTGCTATGTGACTCTGAGTCTGAGAGGGTACATAACTGCTGAATTGGCATACTCTGTCACTGAGTTGCGGAAGCAATATTTGTTGGCAGTCACACATTTCATAAGGACATACTGTCGGATTTCTTATAATGGGTATTAGGAAACTGTCAGAATAATGATTTTAGCACCGACTGAATCTTATTTTTGCAAGTCAATTGGATTTGGATATAGATTAGAAACATATGTTAAGTGTGATATAATTCCATCTGCTGCTTTCGCTAAGTGTCAGTATATGCAGTGCTTGTAATCTTGCTTTTATTCAGATAATATAGATACTTTTATTTTCTATTTCGTGCAATTCTATATGTTTGGTTGCAATGTTCTTAACCAAATTGTCTAACTTCTTCTCAGATGGCTCTCAATGCGCACCTGAACGAATTTAGCGTGCAGCAGGAGAGGTGCCAGACAACTCTATCCAGCATTGCTGCAAACCAAGCTTCAACTCGAAGATCAAATATCGCTCCATGGGTTCAACCAATAAATGGTCCATCCACTCCAGCAAAACCTCTACAGCGTAAATTCTCAGATGATACTGAGAGGCTGCAGCGCATCAATTCAGTTAGAAAGTCTCCTGCTGCAGCACAGATCAAATTAGTAATTGAACTGCTTTACAAGTTAATTTGCCAAAAAAAGGCTTTTTTCCATGATTCAGATCTCTCTATCCATAAATGAGAGTTGAACTTGTAGCCTTGTAGGGCATTTTGCCTGAACTGATATCCCTGTTTCTCTTAAATTTGCAGACAAGACAAGCTTTTACAGCATAGCAGATAAATGAAGCAACTTATGTTCATATTCATGGCAACAAGGAAGTCTTTGACAGGTTGAGTAATAATCTGAAGGTGCACTTTGATGGGAACCGTTTTCGTTGAGAGAGTTTCCGGTGGGTATTGCCGTCACGGAGCTCAAGGATGCTTATCTATCTGTATTGGAAGATCTTAAGGTGAGTAATCTGTTCTTATTTATTATTTTTGAAACATGATATGTTCAATGCAGTTTCTACTGTTTTAGTTCAACCATTTTTGCATGCTCTGATGATGCCTGAACTCAAAGGAGTAGACAAGTAGTAGTTGGAAATCAAGTAGTAGATTTGTACCAAAGACATGAGGTTTTCAAATAAGTCACCAATGAAACCTTCCTTTTCTTATCTGTGCGTTCAAAGCGTTGTTAGCTTGTTCCATATTACTCCTTGTTTGTAATCCTTCCTCCGGATATATTAATTTTAATGATTTATTATTATATGGTTAGAACTTTTTTTCTTACTGTATGCATGTGATCATCTGTAGTGAATGTTGTGTTTATTTTCAACTTTGATCATGAATTTGTAACTTCTATTTTTATTGGACCATGCCATATGAAGATGATAGCATCCAAGAAGCGCAAGTTCAAACAGTCCGGTTTATCGATGTACCCGTATCATATTAACTCGGTTTCTGTTCTTTTTCAGGCTCTCAAAGTCTCAGGCGATGTCTACTTGGTGCCCTCCAGAAAAGCCCAGGAAGGCGATCCTAGATCGACAATCGAGCTCGACGATGACGTGAAGGAGCTGGCCCGTTCGATAGAGCTGCCACGGGACATGCTGGATATTGAGAAGGAGCTCCAGAAGAGTGGCCAACCGACAAAGACTAACGCGGCCAGGAGGAGTAAGCTCACCAGCAGGAGTAAGCTCACGAACGCACATCTGCCGGAGCTGTTCATGGACCATAAATCTTGAAGTTAGGAGGTCCGTTGAACCCTCGGACAGCATCAGCAATGGTGTGAATCAAGAGTTTGGAGCGATTCTAATCGAGCCTGCAAAAATCCTATGTGTAAATACAAGCTTCTTTTGATGTCTAATCATAGATAATAACCATTTTAATTATAGCTACTTCGTAGAATCTCATGTAAACTCAATCTCCAGCCATAACTCAATAGAAAAAAATAGATCGGCTAAACCAAACAGGGATTGTAATCTTATACGAGTACTCATGTTTTGCAACTGTCGCACCGTATCCTAACATCAACTGATCAAATAGTCACCCGTTGCACCCAAAAAAAAACTGAAACATTTCAAATGCAGATACAAGTCTTATTGGCGAGAATTCAGTGGTTCGCGTGCAAGAGAGATGCGTTGGAAAAGGCTAGAGATACTCTCATTGGTGCACTGATCCAATCAGAGGGCCAGGAGAGAATCTTGTCCTGGAGATTTCTTGTCCGCAACGGACACGATTGAAAGCCGACGCTGCAGCAATCGTGGGACTTTTGATCTGCACCGTCCCCTCTCGATTTTTTTTTTTTGACAACCGTCCACTCTCGATTGGATTTCCCCCGTTCAATTCCTTGCAGACAAAAGAAGGGAGAGGAAACAAAAACGATCGCCTTTCTTTTTGGCATCTTTCAGGTGCAAAGGCCCAAGTCTCCTGCAGGGCAGGAAGCAGCATCGCCTGCAGCGACGACACCGCAGTGCAGAGCCCGGCCCGGGGCGGCCGGACCGGCCGCAGTGTATGCAGCGGCGCCCTGTGCGCGACACAGTAACTTATTTTTGTAGATTGGCCGAGGTGCTTCGTGCTGCCACTTTTGGCACGCACATTTTAGGTGCCGTTCTCAACTTTTTATCAGTTTTTACGCATAGTTTCTTGAAACGGATGTGTTTTTAAAAAAGTTTCTGTGTAACATTATTTTTAAAAACCAAATAATTTTATTTTTTAAATTTAAAATAACTCATACCTAATTAATCAATGGTTTAACTATCATCCAGAGCTAAACCACTGCATTTCTTTTTTTCTTCTCAGAATTACCAAAAATTTAGTTTTCACTTCCTCTCAAAAATTATGATGCTGTTACAGTATCCCGAGTCACAAATACCCATTTCCGACCACTAGGATCATTGCTAGTTACCAATAGACTCTGTTAACATTTCCCATCTCTACAAACAATTTTCATAAAATACTAACAAACAAATCTACGTTATTATAATCATCTTACATTCATCCTTACTATGACCATGACTATTTATTTAAATAGTTAGAACTCTATAAAGTTTGTATGTCTTACCCAAATGACATGAAACTTACACCGATACTCGTCGATATCGAAAGTTCGTGACAATACAATTACAAATTTATCTCATGTCATATAGTTGGATTGAATATTTCAAAATCAATTATTAGGCAAGTCTCATGATTTCATCTACTCGGGATACACTCGGAATATCTTCTACTTCGAATAACACCCATTCCATACAGTAAATATTCACGATCCGTCTTCTTATCCTCAGTGTTTCATAATTATTAACATAGAAGATTTTAATATGCTGACTGATTAATCAGTTAGGAGCATCCTATAAATAATCATGTGGTGATATTGTAACATACTTGAATGTGATTTTGTTCTTACATACGATTACAAAACAAGCCACATAGACAACGTTTCGCATCGCGGGCTTTCACAAACCCTTGTTTTTTCTTTTCAAACCCATTGACTACAGGAGTCAAGTTTTTGTAAAAGATTTTATACTCCAATTTTTTCATAATGACAAACAACAGTGTAAGATGGATAGTGGTATTTTTGCTCAAACAGTGAAGATTTCAAGGTATGGTAAAGTTAACAACTTATAGAAAGTAATACAACTACTAGTTTAGTTTGTCGATTGCACACAAACTAAGAATGATCAATTTAATTGTGTACGCTAAACATTTAACTTTGTAAATAATTATATTTTATTAATTAGTAGCAGTATGATTAAGGGTAACTTGTCTTATTCTTGGTCGATAAGAAACTCTTTTGAATCAGCGTCCGAGAATTTTGCAACAGTAAACTACACGCGAAATAAGTGAAATCCAAATAAAAGCCTAAAAAGGCAATAAAACACTAAATAAATAATAGTGACTGGATAGATCTCCTTTGTAGAAAAATTGTAGAAGTTGAACGTCGTCAAACAGACTTACGGTTTATGATATATGAATTTTGAAAAATTTAAACTATTTTCTTATATTCGGTGAAGAATATTCTAAAGGAATATTCCCTATATCTAACATGTCGGCTCCATCATTAGTGAGACAGAGACACTCATATAACTATATCTACAGTCGATCAAGTCTATCGAGAATTCCGAGGGGCACTCGGGTAGATTCGATGTACTAGTCCATGGGTAGACACGTGGGACCCAACGGTAAGCAACACTACATGGGTGGACCGGGTGCATGGCATTAGCCACATGCGGGTTCCACTGGTTGGTCCCATCCCTTTTTTCCTATCTTTTTTCTAATTTTCTTTCTTTTTATTACATTTCTCATCTCTTCTTTCTCTCTTCGCCTCTTCTTGTTTCTTTCTCTACCTCTCTCTTTCTCCCACTATAGCAAGGGTAGGTGACAAGGTCAAGGAGGCGTAGGACGGTGGCAGCCAGTGGCCTAGGGAGGCAGTAAAGGTGGCACGGTGGCGACAGCAGGAAAGGACAGGTAGTAGAGAAGGCATAGATGACAAGACTAGGGAGGTGCAGGGCTACTGGGAAGGAGGAGCCGGCAGCCCAACGACGTGGGTCACAATGGCATCCCGAGGTGGTTGAAAACGCGGAAGACTGAGCTCATTGCAAGGAAACGAAACGACGACATGATTAGTTGCTAGCCATAACAGAGGGAAGCGACTCGGAGGCAGGGAAGAAAGAGAGTCCGGTGCTTTGTAGTTGTTGTCATTTCGTGACAAGTCAAGAGACGACAAACTTCCACATAGTGCTACGAATTACGTGAAGCCTCTATCAACTTTTAACTAGTTTGTCACAATGGGACGTGTATGTCTGAGTTTGTTTGTGAGCTTCTCTTCTCCCTGTCTCCTCTCTATTCTCTTTACTGATTGCCTATTACTATTCTATTAGATCAACTCATGATAGAAGAGAAGGAAACAAATGCCCATGTACACATGTAGTTGTAGGAGAGGATTGGTCGACAAGACTCTACGAAGTAAGGCTAAAAGATGGTTGTTATAGGCGTGGGCCTGAGATGGCGAGGTCAACCCATAGAACCATGGCTAGTAGAGTGGCTACTGGCCAAGGAGGAAAAGAGATAGAGGAGAAAAGAAGGAAAAGAAAACAAAGGGAGTAAAACGAAAAAGGTAATAAATTATTTAAGGGTTTATATTTTCATTGAGAATATAATCCACTCTAATTTTACTTTAATTAAGTATTTAAAGAATGAAAAAGTTTTAAAATTTTACGTATTTAAATTTTCTAAATGTTATATGAAGACTCATCATTCAATATGGGATTGTTTTCACGACTCATCCTGCGACCAAGTGAGAGAAGGAGGAAGTGTGGTGGGAGGCGACAGGAGGATGGCTGCAAGTCGGTTTTACCAACTGATGAGAGCTGGCGATCTTCTGGTACAGCTGCAGTCAGGTACGACGGCGGCAGGAGGTCCTGCTAACCGCGTCCGCATGATGGAAAAAGTAAGCGCGAGGGGGCTGGATAGCGATCGCGCCAGTAGGTGGGCTGCGATCGCGTCGTGAGGTCGCGCGCGGTAGGACGTCATTGGCAATATTCTATTGGTAGTTTTCACCATGGCCCACATGTAGTTATTGGGAGTTTAGATTTAGTGAATCTCCTATAGATGAGTATTTTTCCATTCCTAATAATTATATTAGAGAATCCAAAAAATAGATTTATGTGATTAAATTTTAGAGGTCTACTGGACATGCTATAAGGTTGTGTTTAAAACCCGATTCCCGCAGACTGTGCGAGTCCCTCGCTTTACCTGCTGCTCCGGCTGCGTTGGGTTCTTCAGGGTCTCGCCCTCCGGGTACGGTACGAGCACGTAAGACACGTCGCGCCAACAGAGAATTTACTCAGTTGGGCATCATCATTCATCAAATACTGTAAATCCAGAGATTTCGTAAGCTTCCGCTGGAGCTATAGCACGCTTGCGTGCAAAGTTTAACCATTACTAAATGCAGCAAAATTGTCGCCACCTTCGGAGGAAGATGACAACCGTGGGGCATGCATGCATCACACTCTGCAGCTTTGGGCTCACAATATGCGTTGCGTACTACGCGCCACGGGTCCGGTCGTCACATGTGTAGCAGTTTCACCGCTAGTGCAAAAGCACTCGTACCATGCAATGGCAGTATGGCGCTAACTTCGTACATACGAGCGACGACGCGCGCGCGCGCGTGCGGCACAGTAGCAAATACTAGCTAGATCGCTAAAAATCAGTCGTTCCACAGCGCGAACACCGGGAGCTGGTGCACCGTCGTCGGGATGCCGGCGACCGGGCGCGCCGCGGCTGCGGCGGCCATCCAGTTGGTGGTGGTGCTGCTGCCTCCGCCGCCGCCGCTGCTCTCGCCGGCCTCGAATTTCATGGCGTGCGCGTACTGCAGGCCGTGCAGCAGGTGCGCGCCGCGGTGGCTGTCGGACGCGCCGCCGCCCTGGTCGCCCGGCGCGACGTCCACGCTGGCCGCCGCCACCGGCGCGTCCGGTGGCATGCGCGTCGGGGAGCGCCGGCACGCGAGGTCGCCGCCAATGAGGTGCGTGCTGGAGCAGATGCGCTTCACGTCGTACTTGCTGATGTCGAAGTTGGTAACGGCGTTCAGGCCGCGGAACTTGATCGCCGCTATGTCGTACGCCTCCGCCGCTTCCTCCTGCGTGCCTGCATCACCCGCGATTCTAATCATCAAAACACGACATGCAAAATGTCCAAGTAATTTAGTCTAGCTGACACAATAAATTCACTTTCAAGTTTTAAACATTAACAGTACAAATATAACAATAGCATAACAACAAGAACAAGAATGACATGATCACATGATAACAGTTAGATTAGCAACAGTGACGTAATGCATGTGAACAAAAGTAGCACTCGATCGTAGTACTACTACTCAAACATGAAACAAAACTTACTGAAGGTGCCAAGATACAGGTCCTTGTTCCCTGCCACCCTCCCAATCCTTGCCTGCCATCTCCCGTGCTGGTGGTGCCTGCATGCATGGGGAAAGCAAGCGCAACAGGAGAGATTACCCACAAGATTACAGCACACTACTAAAAAAACCATTTCCCGTGCTGATGGTCCCTTCAAACTCACTCCCGTCTCCCCATGCCCCCATCCCACTCCCCGACGGCCGCTGCCTCTCCTCCCCAACCGGCGGCCGGTGCTCCCTTCCTAGCGAGCGGATCTAGTCGCTCCGGGCCAAACGGCATGCTCTTACTCCCAACGTGCTGATCCCGTCACCAACAACATCCACAGGATCTAGCAGCTCAGGACATCCGATCTAGTCGCGACAAGCTGAGGGCCACCGGATCCATTCGTGGATATTGCAACCTCTCTAATCTGTCTCCTAGGAACGACGGATCTGAAGCTCGTGAAGTTCAAGCATGATTTGTTTGTGGTTGTTAATTTGGAAAGGGTATTAGGAGGCATGATTTTTATAGCAAAGAACTTGATGCTTTAACTGTAACCGATCTTTGGATAAACTCGTGTTGATGCTTGAACTCATGTGGCCTTTCCGTTGATTATGTGGATTGGGATTTCAATTGGATTTGCTGGAGAAAACATAATGATATATACCCAAATCTATCATTTGTTTTTTTTCGCTGAAAATTATCTTCCCAGTCGGTTGGCTTAATTTACCTTCTTGTAAAAATCGATTTTTTACAGTCGGATAACTTTAGCTCTGCAAAAACGATTATCGTAGACAAACCCTTTAAAATCTTCGTATATGGTTATCGAACCATATGAGAAAAGAGGTATTTTTATATATCCCTTTCCTAAGGCGCGTCAGACACCGGCTACGAAAATCCGTTCTAACTGTATGTAATCTGTAGTAGTGCAATGCAAGTAGATCGATCGATGCGACGATGCGTGTGTGCTCGTGTGTTTATGAGATCAGTCAGAGCTTCAGAACTCCCAGAGGAGGTGTTTCAGAAGTTCTGGGTTGATGAAAAAGGCTGCAGAAGGGGAGTAAATATGGGGGAGCAGCACGGCACCTCGTCACACCTCTGTACATGGATGCTCCCCTCGAGAACCCACTGCTGTTCCTGGGAGAATAAATTTGGCAGAGAAAAGTTGTAAGTTAACGCAGCGTTGGCAAGAGTGCACGGATGCTTGTAAATTTTGGATGCATTTGTGAGTGAAATCATGATGATAGATTACGTAAATTCAAATTTTGTTTCTACTGTACTAAAGTTGGGGACGGAGGGGGAAGTACAGTTATGTTCAGGCGCAGATTGCTTCACACAAAAAAGATCAAGTTCAGTCTTCTGAAATGAATTGAGAGTAACAAATCGTGGATTTTTATAGGGCATTTAAATATTTTCTCGAGCTTGTTGCAGTTGCATTTCTCAGTGATCCAGCAGTGCTAGCAATACGAAGAGAGGAGGGGAAAGATCTATGCCGTACCTTCTTAAGTGGGCAATGAATTCCTGCCTTGCCATGTGTTTCATCTCCTCCAGCTCCTTCTCATATGTGCTTAACTGAATGCCACATCCCAGTGTTTCAGAGAACAGAGAAAGCATGCAACATCTACTGGACACCTGTACTAACCTTTCACCAGAATCAAATTAAAGAATGCAGGAACGAACGAACCGGCCCCTACTGGATCCTTTATTTCCCTTGTAATTAAAAAAGAAGAATGGAATGAATGCAATGGTTTCTCCAACTGTACTTACTGGAAAATTTATGTGAGTTGTTGGACCCCAGTACTTTAGTGCTGCCAAATCATAAGCCCTTGCAGCCTTCTCCTCCTTGTCATAGCCACCTTGAAACAGCCATGGCACAACAATGTAAGCATGCAACGACACTCTTCACAATTCTACTAGCGGAAAACTGCTAATGAGAGTGGTGATAGCTTACCTAAGTAAACTGCTTGTTGGTGGGTTGCACAAACAAGAGCATGCATGCATGCAAAAGTTGATGTCAGTAACATAACATGTCCATGTAGAAGTTGCAATCATTCAGTTTATCATTATGGATAGTAGTAGTAAAGGTGACAGTTTTGCGCATCAGGATATGGCTATAGTTAGCTGACCTTGCCTTCCTTTCCTGGTCTGGCCTTCCTTCTTGCAAGTGTTGTCCCACAAGTGAGCCTCGTATCTTCCAGTCCATCTATGTCTGAAAAAAGACAAGCACGTAGACATGAATCAGTGGCCGGCCGGTGACACGCCGGAAGCAATGCCGCAGAAGCTGTGCACGTGTCATCACCAACCTAGTGACGCCACGGAACTGGGACGTCCGCTGTCCGAACGTCTGCGCGGGCTTGCGCACCACCGGCATTGCCGGCGCCGGCAGTGGCGGCTCGGTCGGCGGCGCGGCCGGCATTGAGAGCGACAGCTCCGACGACGAACGGTCCGGCACGTACAATGCCTGCCGGAGCCATGACTTGATGCCGGAGATCGACATGGAGCCGTCGACGACGACGCCGGCGGCTGCGGGGTTGTACATCGTCGGCGCCGGCATTGGGTTCGGTTGGCCCAGGAAGTAGTGGCCGTGGGGAGGCAAGAAGTGACGGTCTTGCGGCGGAGGTACGGCTGGCTGGTCGGGCAGGCCGGTGCATGCCGGTGTTGCATTCATGTTGATGTCGATGCCACCAACGTTGCTGCCGCCATGGCCGTGGAAGTACGGGCTCGAGAAGGCTTGGACGTCATGGACATGATGGTATTTGAGCTGGTCGGCGTGGCTGCTGCTGTACAGGTCGCTGCTTTTGTTGTTGCTGTAGCTGACGCTCATGAAGTCCTCAAGCTTGGGGTCTTTGGCCTCTGCATGCCCCCAATCTGCACGGTGCCGGTACAAGCAAGAGACAAAAAGAAACGGAAATAATTCTGCATGCAAGCTGCCCTTTCTTTAGCAAATACTGTAGAGATCAAAGGGGTAGTGATTTTAAGACATAAAATGCGATGGACCAGCAATCTTGCAGACCTACATTCCATACCACTTTCTGGACCAGTTGTCTTGATGAAAAGTACAGTGCAAATAAAGTGAATGAAATGAAGGGCTTTTGGAAGAGCTAGTGGTTCTAGTAGGTACAGGACAACTGAAGATTCTGAACTTCTCATTAGAGCTCATTAGTATCTCTCCAAAGTCCAGATGGCACAGATGAACTATATACCAGAAATATCATTTGCAGTGTTTCATCTACTAGTAGAAGTTAAGAATGATATATAACCATCACAGTAACAGCGAGTCAGCAAGCTGGAGAGCAAGATGAACATGCAAAACTTTCTTTCTAGAGTCACAAATTCACAATATGACATAGTACTTGCAAAAAGGGGAGCATAGTATCTAAAGAAAATTAAGGAGCATTCAGAACACAAACTCATCTACTGAAAACATGACTGAAAAAAAAAGACCCTAGGTTTTCCTCGAGGTAAAATCATCAGGACAAAACACAAAATTTTACTCAAAGTGTCGTACCAGGATCATCATACTGCACAGATCCATCGGAGTGCAACGGCATAGCCATGAGTGGTGAAGCTGCAGCAGGCGATGAGCACGAGCCATATCCATCACCAGCAGCTACATTCCCCTCACCGCCGCCCTCTCCGTAACCCCTCGCCGAGGAAGAAGACAAGGAGAAGCCAAGCCAACCATTGTTCATGTCCATCGCTCTCTCTCCCCAAGACACCGGAAGCAAAATGAAGCTCAAAGCCACAAGAAGGAAAGGTTTTTTATCTCTCCCGGAGTCTTTAGATGGCTAGCAAGCAACCTAAAGCCCCGTTTGTTTAGTAGCTAGCAACTTTCTTATTTTTTATTAACATATTTTTTTAAAAAAATAAAAATTATAGGAGAGTTAATTGAAAAAAATTAAATAAACTATTTTTAAAATTAAAATAATTAATACTTGGTTTATCTCGTTGCTCGAACTACGAAAAGAGCCTCCTTTTTTACGTTCGTATACGTGAGCTATATATAGCTATGCGTGTGTTGTCGTTGCAATGACATGAATGCAAGGAGAGAGCTACTACGAGTAGTAGTATAGCGGTAGTGTAGCTGATGAGAGAGAGAGAGAGGCCATACAAAACAAAGTTTTTGTGTGCGACTATGCAATGCATTTGCATGTACGCATATGCGAGTGTTTGTGGTCCAGCGTTTTCTTTGTGTTGGAGTCTGTGCCATCATAGATACGTCTTGCAGTGTGGCAGCTGGGGCCTGCCATGGCAAGGAGCTGAGATGCCTGGCATCTACTATCTGAACATCTTTTGGCCTCGGCATCAGCGGAGTATAGCTTTTGGGGTTTTTTTTGGGTCCTTGTGTTTTGTGAGTCTCTCTCTCACGTGCCAAACTCAGGGATCTGGGATCACATGCAAGCAAAGAAAATGCGTCGAATCTTCTCTGGTGATTTGGTGATCCAAAGGCCAAGAGCGTTTTCTTCGAGTGTTTTAGGTAGTTGTTGGTCACATATCCGTGGGGTTATCGCGTCGCCCATGCGTGTTCCATTGGAAATAGATGTTTGGCGGATCAATCAGTTTTTTGTATACTCCTACCAGTTCTGATTTCGTCTTCCGAGAGAGAAAAAAGACTGCTTTAAAAATGTCATGTGCCTTGAGTTTTTGAGTTGACATCGTCTTCAAGCCAAATAACGACGGATTGTTTTCACTTGAATCGAGCCAGAAAGTGCGTGATTTTCCGTGGTACGTATGCACACGCCCACGTGAAGAACACGCGTAGAGACACGATGGGATCAATTGCTTCTCTCTCAACCCAAAGTCGCAATGCAAATAGCCGGCAACTAGTAGAACGGGACAAGCCATAACCTAATACTCGTACGAGTGATACTGAAACCAGCAGCTAGAGCGGCGGTGAAGGAGACTCAGAATCGCTACTTGAAGATATGCAATTCTAACGACCCGTCAACAAGATCTCCCACGTGAATATTTGATTGGAGGACAGACACCGAACCGACTTTTACCTGATTACGCCCGAGTAGATATGAGTAGGGGTCGGCATAACCGAGAAATCAGGTTCGATCTTTTGAAAATTTTGTTCATTTAAAAGTAACGTCAAAACTTATATTACCGAGCTATTCAATTTCGGTCATTTTGGTTCGATCCAAACACGTGCAACTCATAGCCAAGAGGAGCTTTCATGATCTTGGGGCAAATAACCTTTCTTCACTCTTTCATTCTTTCCAAACCATCCATTGGATTTTCATGTTCACGAGGGATATGTGTCATTTTCCACCTTTTGGGTGGACCAACCTGATTGTACGGCTTGATTTCAATCATTCCGCTCTTATAAAAAAAAAAGGAAGCCTTCTTTCTCATGCATTTCTCCGCCACCTTAGTAGTGTCTAGCTAAAAAAACCATATAAATCATGGTGCGTTCATCCATGTGTGGCAATCAGACACCTTGTTGGAGGTGCCGAGGCTAGCCGTCTTTTCAAGGCTCGTTGAATTTGGCAGCTTGCCTCCTGTTGCCAGTGCCCTCTCTAGGTAGGCCTCCACCATCGTCTGTGACTGTTGAAGGAGATGCCTCTGCCATGGTTCGTTCATCGCTATCCGGGTGGAGAAGGTGCGGATGCGGTAAACGTTGGCGGCTCTGTGGCATTAGGAGGAATGGGGGATATGAGAAGAAGGGCAGTAAACTAAAAGACCTAGCGTTAAGGTTACTTGTAATAGTTTTTTTTATATTAATGATATGCTTCATCAGTATGAGAATATAAGAATATAGGATATGGGCGTAAGTATGAATTTAAATAAGATAAGCACTTTATATTTTGGCTGAAAATAGTTTAAAAAATAATGCGCTTTACATTTTGTTATTGGGAACATGTTCCTGTCCTATCTATCGCCACCTCTTTTATATTTTAAATCTAAACATTTTCTCTATGTATTCATGTATCCATATTTATAAAAATACAATGTCTTGTGTATCTGTATTTGTATAATATAGGTTACACCTGGTTGGTGGGCTATATATAGGTTGTTATCTATTTCAAATTCTTCAATCAGTTATTAAATTTGGTTAGCTGCAAGTGATAACGGAGTTTTTTTAATTTCCGTCAATCTTGTCTACCACTAAATATTAATTTTGAAGTATTCCTACCTCTAGATATGAGACCGTTTTTGACATGTTGTAGGCGTACGGTTTTTAGCCCTAGAAAGAGTACTGTTACATCCTGACTAGTCCGTACATCTCAATACAGCCAACGCGCGTGCATTGGGGCGGCGGATACAGCCGCGACCCGCTCGTTCTCTTGCGCGAAGCTTTCGCGACATGGCCGCAGCTGAACTCGGAAACGAGACAGGGGCATCGATGGCTGTGAATCCGTGATAGGCCGGGACGAGGTGGCATGAGAGAGGCCGGGGTTGGGTTGCGCCTCTGTACGAGGAGAGGGCGGGCGGCGACCCCCCCCCCCCTCCGGACACGCACCGCACGGCACGGCAGCCGACGCGGTACCTGCGCTGGTGGCCGCATGGAATTTCGCTCCTTTCCGTACTGTGCGCAACGAGCGCACGCACAGTGACGCGCACCTGGATTTCCGACCTTTCGCGGCTCCCGACGACGACGCGCGCGCAAAGAGGCACATGGGCACGGGTTTTCGCACGCCGCGCCGCGCGGGAACCCACGGAACCGAGAGATGAATTGCGGTGCGTGCCGAGCGGTCGGGGAGTGCAAAGCAGTGTGAACGGCCTCGGATACTACGTAGCATCGTTTTTATCACAGTAATATCAGATCGTAGGATCATATCAGGATACTATAAGATTTTTTTAAAAAAATAATTTAATATTTGTATTAATTATATATAGCCATTTTTAAAGCAGAGTAATAATAATACATTTTATATAAAAATAGAGAGATATTTATTAAGAGAAAATTGCACACAAAAGCTAATAATTTTATTTAACATAGGTTCTGGCTTATGAAGATACATGAACATAAACGCATTCTCATAGTTCTGATTTCCGAATTCAAATATTGACTAGCTTGAAACATTTAATTAGAGTCACACTGCCGCAATGGACAGCTAAAATAATTGACTATTACATTACCATAAATTATCAGGGTCTATATTTGCTTCTAGAATTATTTCAGCAGCATTAGATGTAGCAGTATTGCTAATATTTTTTTTCACCATTTGACATTTTCCCTTTATCCCCAATTTCCTAAACGAACACGAACGCGATCTCAAAAGACATCCCTAAAGTACAGGCTTCGACTAGAGGACAAAGGCAGTGCATGACTAACAGTCTAATACTCAGCTTGCAAGCGGCGATCGCTGCCGGTGGCCCGGCACCAGGAGCCCCTTCATGAACACGCTTCTGTTGCTTTGTAGATCGAGCAATTAGCCTACCACGAACAGGAAGAATGAGATATCCAAATACAACAGAAGGGGAAGGAACAAAACGAGAGACCAGACATCCAAACCGGAGATAAAACGAAGCCTCGGCAGCGCCGCGCCAAGCCGCCAACCACCACCACGAGAATAGCGCCGCCAGCCACGAGGGAATAGAGAGAATATCCAAGGCTCATGTCTCTCTCTCGTAAGGTTTCTACCAGTCTTATGGGCCGTCCGATCTAATCCATTAGCTAATTTTTAGAGTCGCATAAGATCATTTGTGTCGCGATTCTATCGATTCTACGCCATGTATCCCGATCCTACTGCGATTACTGATAAGGCTGGGTTGTAGTAGTAGTACTAGCATCGTAGTGTTACCACTTGTAGTAGTCGTGAGAGGAGTAAGTAACACAGCTAGAGGGAGGGAAGAAAATTCATGGCTCGAGTCGAGTCGAGTCCTCACTGTACTCCATCGCCAGCCTCTATATTCTACGCTTGTACAAGTACTACCCATAGGGCATGCATTGATATCATAAGCTTAGAGGATTAGAGTAAGTTTAACAGTAGAGTTAATGGTTTATATTAGAGTTGACAGATATAATTAATTAGCTATATGTTTTGGTTCTACTAATTTTCTTCTCTTTCTCTTATTTAATATTTTATATATTTATTTTAGAGCACTAATATTTTTTTATTTTTTATTTTCTCTTTTCTCTATGTGTTTTAGCGGACTTATGGTCGACTCTTTTGCGCTGACGGGATGAGAGAAGGAGGGCGGTTTATCTCCCTCGGGAGACGTGCCACGTCGCTCTGTCGACCACCCGGCGACGGCTGTACGTAGTACTTCACCTCATTTATCCTGTTGCATAGCGATATCTTTGGAGCCACCTCGCCTGCGTGCGGCCTCTCCTTTCTTTACTTGGTGGCTGGCTGGCTGGCTGCGCATCTGCGGATTCCAAAGTAGGCCGGCCGCGGCGTGGTTGCGCATGCAGCAGCAACAGCTAAAATCTAGGGTCACTCCTTAGTTTTTACGCTTAGGTTGCGCCGTGACAAACGGGGCGAAAAGGGTGCGGGCGCGGCCGATTGTTTTTGGAGATGGGTTCACGATCGACTGCTCGCCTTGATGGATTTGATTGATGGATAGATCGATGAGGGATGGATAGAGTAGATATCTCTTCAACTTGGGGTTTAGGTTCCCGAGGCTGCAGCTTGCCACTACTAGTAGCTACAGCGATCATGGCGCTTCGTTCGTTCATGGACTTGTTTGCCTTTGCTGCTTTGCGTCTGATTGACTCCGTTTCCTCAAGGCAATTGACGCCTTCGACGCTAGCTCGGTTCCGTTGATCAAGGCAGTGCTTGCCATTGATCAAGATGCAGCGTACACGAGTCCTAGCTAGGCGTGCATGCACGGTGAACAAGTGAGTAGGAGTAATCACGAAAGAGCCCTGGTGTTTTGCGTTTGACCAGTTGGGCTGGTAGTATTATACTTCTCGAGGAGAGGCTGACGTAGTGACGTGAACTCGTAGCGGTAGGAGTAGCTATATGGCTATGCAAGAGTAGCTGGTCGATGGGCGTAGCTGATTTTATAGCTGAGCACACCTGATCTACAGCATTCATGTGAGCGAGCAAATGTGGCTGGTGTTGCAAGACCACACCGCAATACTGTATTGACTGATCTCTTGCATACGTCACTTGATCTCTTGTGGAGAGTAGTAGTATATCTTGCACTTCTTGAAAGCTCATCATCTTGTACTGTAATTCCATAGAAGTACCCCTATACATTATACAGAGAACAAATTAATTCCGGCAAGACGGAAATAATGTCATGTTCTTGCGGTCTAGCCAGTATATGGCCTTTTTTAACAGGAAAAAGTCTATTTTACCCTTAATTATTGACCAAGTCCAATTTCTATCATTCCTCCGTAAAACTATCTTCAAAATAATTATTTTATATATTTTAATGGTGTTTTCGACTGAACATCCACGAGATAAACTAATTATAAAAAATTAAAAAAAAGATATGAGGGTCACGTGTAAATGACTACCTCTCGTATTATTCCTCTACCTCTCTACGTTTCTTGCTGTTTACTGCTTCGATATATATAAACAATTGATCAAATGGATCTACACATAGACGGACGAGCTGACCCGGGAGGATACCACACTCTATACCAGTATACAATGATAGTCTGAGACACACACGGATGATACGTACCTATACCAGTATACTACACTCTCAATTGGAACTACCTACTCAAGCTCCGTGTAAACTGGATAGGTCGCTGATGGCCAAGCGGCCATCCTTACACGGCGGCGCTGCCACGGCCTTCACGGCGCGCTGGGCACGGAATGCGACGCGATCTGCTCTAGCGATTGGTAGGGCAGAACGAACCGACGGTGGGGTGAGGAACGGCACAGTGAGTTGGTCCGGTGAGCTATATGACGCGGGCGCCGTCACCAGTTTCGCATAGCGGTACGTCCGGCGGGATCTTGCTCACTAGCTCCGGCTGCGCCCACTCGTACTCGGCCCGGACAAGAGGAGAAGACGGCCTCTGCCTAGGCTCGGCTTCGTGAGCTCCCCGTGCACTGGTCAACGGAAAAGTGACGGCGGCGTCGGTCCTCGTTGACTGGAAGAGAGAGAACGAGAGTGACAGAGGAAGAAGATGAGAGTTAGTCACATGTGGTTCATGTTTATTTTTAATTTTTTTTCTATAATTAGACTGTCACGTGGACTCTAAGTTAGTTAAAACCACTCTTAAAACAATTAAAGGAGTTATTTAATACCAATTTTAATATTTAAGGGTATGATATATCCGATTTTATGTTTAGAAAATAAGAATTGGAATTCACCTTTTCCTTTTCAACACGCCTGTTGTTTGTATACGAGTTCGTGGGCCGGTAGTCTTTAAGGCACAGCAAGCAAAGCAGGACTATGTAGAAGAGTTAGTATAGGGGCCTAATGCAGAGCCCAACGCAATGTCGAGACCAGAAACCTGACGCGCGCTATTGGGACACCTTGCTCTCTCCGTCTCACAGACATCCCCACCCGCTGCCGGAGCTGTACACATGCGCGGTCGGCGGCCGGCGCCGCCTCCACCTCCCAGCCTCCGATGCTACGAACTTTCTATCTAGGCAGACTAGTTTTATGAGCTGTAACTACAAGCAATAAAAAGTGTCGCGCATTCGAGCTTTTTTCTGCGTTTTAAATGCGTAAGAAACAAACTTCTATATTTCACTCCACATATAGTCGCATTGACAACTTTCAGTATGTGTTCACAAATTCAGCATATCAAAGAATATCCTGCAATTGTTTCAATCTTGGATCCAACTCTGTTGAATTGTCCATTTCAAAATCATCTGCAGGAGTCCGGTACGCATCGGCAATGGCTTTCCCTTTGTCCAGCACTGCTGATGGCACGGTTTGAAGGAGACTGAAAAGAAAAAAGCAATGCAAATTTGCAGTTATGATTCCGTTCGATTTGAAGGCAGAGAAAGGTTGCCACTTTATCTTACTTGTCTAAAGCCGCAAGGGCAACACTGATTTTGCTCCTCATGACATCGACAGACGCTGATGGGTTGTTCCGTGATGCTTGTAGTAGCAGTGAGTCTAGATCTTCCAATGCTCTAGGACATAGGATGCATTTGTTGTTACTACTTATCACTACTTACAAGTCATCAATTTCATTCAACAATCGAGTAAATTTTGAAACAAGTCAATAACGTTGTTTACCGTAAGCATTCATCAACAGCATCAGAGGCAGCTTTGCCTTGACCGCTGCTGGAAGCATACTGTGCCACCTGCATTTTGTTATCTTTTTCAGGTAAAATTCAATGTGCATATAGCGAGTTCAGTTTATTTCGAGTACAGATAATTTGAAATCATCAAATCAGCTATTCGCATTCTCTTGATGTTTGAACCAGTTATGGCAACGGGCATAATTTGAACAAAAAAGGATCTTCATGCTTAAGGAAAAAAAGAGCCATAGAAACAGAATTGATACTTGCCAACTAAACTGAACTCCTGAATGCTTCAAAAGATAATGTCTACAGGAATATTAATAGCATTTTAACGTGAGAATCGGAATAACATTCACCATATGATCAGTATCTTACTGCTCGAATATTGATACGCAGAGAAGATGCTGGACCAGAACGAAGTAATGATCTGCTCTCATCAAACCTCGGCTTCTCAAATTCTAATGACTTCTCTGCAATGAAACACACACACACACACATGAATCTCCAAGGTACACGCTGTATCACATATAGTAGCATTGCATCATAGCTGTAGAACATTTAATTGGAAATCTGACCAAGGTTTGACTAAACATATTTAGTCAAGATATATTGGTGCCTCATTGCCTATATAAAATTAAGAAAGATGCATTAAGGCGCTTTTCTATCAGCAAATAGGAACATCTTGCTTATTTCAACACATAATTTGCACTATTATAAGGAGACCATGAAATTGGAGGGGAAGACTGCAGAAGTATACTAAGGATGGTACACTTCTCGCAATCTGAAATAAGGTTGAAAAGAAGACATATTATGTCTGAGGTTTTGTAAACAATGAACTAATTGGGGTTTATATTTGTATACTGGTGTAGCATTGATGAATCTTGCTTGTTTTCTTTCAAGCTCTGGAGCATGCCATATACTAACAATCAAGGTTACCAAAGTATCGATTAAAAAGCAGGACGATATTTTAGGTGACAGGCTAATGGATTACTCTTACCTAGATCCCTGAACTGGTCCTGAGTCAAAAGTACTGCCGGAACGTAGGTCTCCAAAGGCTCCAGCTTCTTCCTAACATTAGAAATTCAAGAAGCAACAAGTCATTAGTGGAAAACAAAAGCTGATACCTGCGTCAATGCAATGCAAATTTATGCAGAGAGAGCAAGATACGGATTAGTACTTTTTGACGTATTTGTCAAACGGGCTCGCGTCTGCCCCTGCAACAGTTGGGAAGCAATCAGAGATGAATTACTCGCACACCAAACTGCTGGCAGCTCACGCCCAGCGCGAACACGAGAGCGAGAGACGAACAGCGTGCATGCAGCTGGACTTACGGCCGGCAGTAGTGGCGAGCCAGGAGGCGACGCCGACGAGGGAGACGGCGCGGCGGCCGATTCCGCCCGACGGCGAACGGACGGACGCCGCGGCGGAGACCTGGCAGCGTCCGAGGCGGCGAGGCGGAGGCGGGGAGGGGCAGAGGTGTGCCCCGCCGGAGGTGTTAGGGAAAAGCGAGGTGGGCATTCTCGGAGTCAGGCTGGAGCTTGCCGGTCTCGCTGCCTCCGGCTATCGTTAGTTCAGCCCTTTTGCACGATAGCCACTTGTGTCCCAGTTGTTTTTTCTCGCGACGTGGCCTGGGAACGGAAGCTAGTTCGTGCGCTCGGTGCATACGCACGCTACGTGGGCTCAGGGTTACCAGAAACACTACACTAGTGCGTACTGTACAGGTGAAACACAAACACTACAGAGACACAGGTCAGTGGCAGAGGATAGCAACGTAGGAGTACATAGGTACCTTTGGTTGCCTGCATCGCATCCCACATGCAGCGACCACCTTGTTTGAAAAATACATGTCTAAACAGATCGACGATCATACACTACACCAAAAGAACAGAGTCCGAGCTAGTCTTGTTTATTTGTTCGGTCCGAGGGTAATCTAACGTACAATAAATTTAACAAAGTGAATAGATTGGACCACTACAAAGTGTAATATCCTACTTTTATATTCTCTATTGCTCTTAGTGTGTTATGGTGGTTCTTTTTTTCCTATCTCTCCTTAGTCACCAATTTCTCCTTATATATTCTCTAGGGCACTACATATACCAAAAGAGAAAGGGGTTGCATAAAAATAGGACCCGTGAGCCCTAATGAACATAGGTTAGATATAGTAAGTCTAATCGCTATAGAAACTCTAATGTTTGTCACCTATAACAGATTGTTCTCCTGCTATTACTGACCATAGTTGGCCTACCAGTTAGCCTATCTATGTAGATAAGTAAAAATTATGGCTATAGTAAGTAGGTTAACTATAGCCTAATAATCTAGATGATCATGAGAAGTGATATACGTCTTGTCCTCCCATGTCATTCATTGATAGAATAAATAATCATCTTGTCGTCTTGATCAGCATAGGCGCATGGGCGCCATATCGAGCAAAATACCCCAACCTACTGCATTGGATGCGATAGTTAGGATAGTTATGGTAGGAGAATGTACGAGTTTGAGGTCATCATACTAGGAGCATCTTCTTAAGATGGTTAGTTGTCCCAAGATTTGTCGTCCATGGCTGGCTAGCTTGACCTACCAGGTTAAGTAGGCCAGCTTGGGCTATCCAGCATGAGCTAGTTGTCTTGCAGTGGGTAGCCTAGGGCATTAGCTTGGGGATGCCAGCTCAAGGCAGTCGGCATCGCACCATAGACAACTACACACTTATGATTTTCTAGGGTGTTACTATTCTTTAGGTGCCACCTGTCTATCTCCTGGCTATTTGGGTATAACCCCTGGTTCCCATTTTACTGACACGCGTGATTGGAGCTTTGCTCCTCAGCCTAGCCCCGATTCGTGCAGGCGCAGGTGCAATAGTGTGGTAGTGGGCTCAAGCAAGGGTGTGAGGGTTCGAGTCAACTCACCTTTCCCTCTCCTATTAACTTCACAGATCTCTAGGGAACTCAACCTCGGTGACATGGGGCAATGCGAGGTTGAGCTCGATGGGTGCTGCTCTACTTGTGCTGACTGCTACTTTATCTCCTCTACTAGTCATCGCAAAGCTCCTCTCCTCGTCTTCTTGGGGGGATTCGGTGACCATGAGAGGAGGGTGTAGGAGCTTGATCCAATGATGAACTCGATAAGGATGTGGTTTCGGATGCTCTGGGGGCACCAAGCTCAAGGGGACGTCATCTACCTCCAACCATTGGACCTCGGCCAAACTAGGCAAGGCCAGTCGAGCCTCGTTAGGGCTGCTTGTACCAGATTGGGCTAGCTAAATCATGGCCATAGTAGAAAATGCCTAACCAAAGAGTGAAACAATCAATCCATTGGTTTCTGATTCGACAGTTTAACTATGGTCTAAATGATGAACTGCTTGAAAATAATATATTTCAATACATTTTACAATAATTTTAAGGCTATATCTAAGAATATATAGTTCAAATACATATTGCCTCACTACAAACTTCAAAACAAGAAGTCAATGGCAGCCTGGTGGCTACCAAAGCTTATTGTCGGCATGGGAGGGCAGAAAAGGTACTAAGATTGATCCTATAGATTCACACTATTCATAAAAAATATTATAAAAATCTATTAGCCAATTAGTATTTACTATTAGCCCTTTTTTGCCCCATCGGTCTTTTTTATAAAACCAGACCACTCATGACATCTGGTTTTTTCAATCTCAACACCGTGGGATCAAATATGTCGTAGAAGGAAGTGAATATCAATCCGACCAAATTGAAGCCATTAAAACTTAAACTATCCTATGTGCCTAGGTTATGTGAACCCCAGTTTTGCAACCTACATTATTTCCTAGCAATTCTACTATTTCTATGAAAATAAACAAGCAACAACTGAAAAGTAAATTATGAGGAAAGTAATGTAAAGGAAGAAGACACGATCAGCTTTTTCCCAAGGTATTAGAGATCAAAATTCTCCACTAATCCTCATTGAAGCAATCTATATAAAAGTGTTGCTTCCTTCTCTGGTTATGAAGTACAAAGATGCTCTTATATGGATGATTCTTTTCCACTTTAGAATGTGAATCCCAAGTCTTTCACAAGCACCTTCGGGTCTCTCACAAACTTTTGAGAGATTAGTGGAAGAGCTTTCGAAGCTAACTAGGTATGCCGAGATGTCAAAAATAATAAGATATGCTCCTCACTTGAAGCTTTAAGCACATGACTCTTGATGAGTACACACTTGGCTAATAGAGACTCAAGAACATACACTAAGCTTGGAAAATGATGAAGCAAATTAAGCACAATTGGGCTCTTGAACTTGCATAAAGTTTAATTGGTTAGAAGGGGTTCCAAAAGATACTAGGGGGCGTCCAAGATCTTGGGTATTTATAACTCTAAGCAAGCCAACAATCCATTGTGATCGTTATGCAAAACTGTTTGAAACTGTATAGGCCTGGACAATCTGATACCACATCAGACTATTCGGCTCTTTGCAACTTTACAATAGTCACTAAACGGTTAGCCCTTGGGCCATAAAGAGCCGAATAATCTGAATCATATCAGATTGTCTATTGCACATTTTTTGACCTTAGTGTCAGACAAAACAACCATCATACTTTGTCCAATCAAAGCATAAGCTAGATTGTCTAACACTGCTTTAGACTATCTGGCTCAAGCTGATCACGAGGAGATCGGATTATCCAAGATCGAGATAGGATTGTTCGACTAGTTGAAAACCATTATCTAGTCAACACATGACCATTTCATATATTTAAACTAGGAGAACAATTTGACATCTCTAGATTGTTTGGCCTATCCTCAATTATTGTTTGATCAACACATGATCAATTGATCTATAATAAGACAAATTGTGTGATGTCGATCTCAGATCATTCGGTCTAGCTATTTTAGCTAGCCAGATTAGTGCTAGGCTGGATTGTTCGGCACCACTCAGATCGTCTGACCCTTAGAGAAAGCAAAGAAGATTTTGAAACAAGGTTTTTGCTCAAAACACTTTAGGGGTTTAGCACTTATTTTAGAGACTATAGACCTAGTGTGAACCACACTTAGACTCTTACACTTATAACCTCAAGTTACTAAACCAACTCTTCTCTTTATAGTATGGTCTTTTTGAACACAAAAGAACATAACAAAAATACATATAGGCCCCCTTGTAGGTTTTGGTTGATAAATGACAAGATATTTAGGGGATTAATACTTCAAATGAGTTTAAGTGTAGGATTTAGTTCCTATGAGCTTGTATGAATGAAAGGAACCCCCCTCACAAAAGAGCGTGTTGGTGAGAGGACTTGAAATTTTTTTAATTACTATATATTTGTCTTGAGTGCCTTACTATTAAGAGTGGTTTGAATTCAAGGCCGTTCTTATGTCCAAGTGCTTAATTGTTTTTCCCTTGATCTCTATACAATGCACCAATTGCACTTGGGTTCATGGGGTTAGTGTAAGAAATGCCTCAATATGTTTTGTCAAATCTATCGGATTTTTCCGAGTTAGTTTGCTCTGTCTAAAAAAAAGACGAGAAACTTTGGCCTCAAGGACCAGGGTCTTTGAAGAGTTTTCTCTATCCAACAGAGAAAATTGACTAAGGATTTTGTGACCTAGCCGGTTGATCTACTGGCCCGCCATTTGTACACTATCGTTGTAGCCATCTATCATGCAACATCTCATCGACACCTTCTAAAATAGCCTCTAGAATCCACTCGCTATAGAACGCCCATCAATTTAGTCGTGAGCCGAAGCCGACAAATCACCATGCATTATGTCTAGCCATTTCCCTATCGAATGCAGCAACTCACCGAAGGCCCATGCCACCCTACCCAGAGTGTTTGACTTCATCAATTAAGAACACCGATTGCCTTTATCTTTAATCAACTATGTGCATTACGTTTGACCATCTCTCCATTGAAATAACTCATTGACAAGTTTGGGCCATCCTCCTGAAGTGTCCAAATCCACCAATCAATTTGTTGATCACCATCATGCTCTACCTTGCACCAATGCTCCTCTCTAGACATTACATGCAGGATGCATAGTGTTGGGCATATTCATTGTGCCTCTATCTATAGATCTCCCTTTATCGCCAAGCTCTGATATCACTTGTTAGAAAATTGACTCTAAAATTGATATCGGTAGTCAAACATGAAAACACTCAATAGAAGATTCAAACTTGATAATGACATCGAGATATGATATTTGTTTATGAGGTTCAACCATAGCCTAATTCTTAGGACACTAATTACAGACGTTTCTTCCTAATCTAGTATAATTACAACACATTAGGATATCTAATACCATCAATCGTACACTGCCAATTAGTTGTCTCTCACATATTCTAAGTCGCCATGTGGTTATATTAGGTCTGCCTTTCTATTTAAGAGAGAAATTACGATAGAGTTTGACTATAACTCCACCATAACACCTCTTATAACTCTAAGTTTTAAATAGACTATATACATATATTTAATATAAACTCTAACGAATATGATTAACCAATATCATGATCAAGAACAAACAAACAACCTGAGACAACCGAACTGGCTACAAAATGTATGATTGCCACAGATAGGGCAATACCAATAGAGGGGCAAGGTGGGCTCAAGCCTCCCAACGGCTAGCCAAACCAGTGTACTTCAAGCCTCCCAATGGCTAGCCAAACCAGTATACATCCTTTCATTCTATACATATGTTATCGCCCGCTAGATATTCCTTTTATTCCAAATTAAAATGCATTTTAATTTTTTTATAGTCAATTTTTCTTATTTTGACTAAGTTTATAAGAAAATATAACAACATTTATAATACTAAATAAGTTTAATTAAATTTAACATTAAATATAATTTGATATTTTTTTTTGAAAATTTACTACATTACTCTATAATTTTGGTCAAACATAGTGAAGTTTGACTTTGAAAAACTTCAAAAATGTATTATAGTATGGAATGGAGGGAGTAGAATAAAGGGCTAAATGATCAAAGGATGGATAGTTTTTCAAGGTTTTAATAGGCATTATTTACAATATTTTTATGTATGTTTTCTAGATTTGTTTTAGTTCAATTATATTAGTTTTTTTTATCTCAATGCCATTCCTAAATTTAGTCATGTGCTCGCCACTACGAACGTCATGACACGGCTCACTGGGCATCTGACCACAATGCACTATAAACACTTCTTACCACTTGTAGCAGAGACGTTGCCCACTCGCCATTGGAGTCTTGCCTAGGGTGGGTATTTGGTCTAGACCAAAAGTTTAGTTCGATTAATTCGGTTTCTAAAAATTTCGACCGGACTTGTAAGGTGAAGAGCACTGACGGACAAATCGGTTAACCAAAAATTCAGTTCGGTATTCGGTCTAAACAGAGCTGACTGAAGTTGCATAGGCTCATCATCTCTTGTTGCTAAAGACACTCTAGTTGCAGAAGACGATAGGTTGGTAGTGTACCAGAAGGCGCGAAGGGTGCATGCTGCAGCACCAGGCGATGCGGCGCAGTGGCTGCAGGTAGTTGTGCGGAGCAGCAGGTGGCGGGAGATGACGAGCGCCTAGAGAAAGGTGGTGAGAGCGAGGGTTGTATGTCGCCGCTATCGACAATGACGCTGTGCGCCGCGCGCTGACCCGTCAGAGATGGGAGGCCACGGGGCCTGAACAGGATCTCTGAGCCGGCGTCCACCGACGAGGTGCATAATTGCACGGAGACGAGTTGAGGTCTTGGGGATAAGGATTGGATTCTTCTTTCTTGCGGGGGGATCGAAGTACTCGTTAACTCATGGTTGGCTCATACTTGGGAGACGGTTGGTGGGCTCCTAAGCAGTGGACGCAAACGGGCTGGAGCTTGGAGGCTTGAAGCAGGTGAAGTAGGGCTAATTTCAGTTAGTTCGGTCACATCGGTTATTAGGCCATGACGACCAAATTCACCGAGCTCAGTTTGGTCTCTTCGATTGTGCGACCAAACAGACAACCGAAGACCGACGCTTCGGTTTTTTGGGGTTCGGTCTTTGTTTTTTCGGTTTCGGTATTTGGTTACCGGTTTTTATGCACACCCTTAGTCTCTTGCCTGCCAATGCTCACCACCCACGCGTGGTATGCCGGATACTGTGAGTGGATTGTCCACGAAGAAGTGTCATATTACTAGTTGATTGAAGAATACGAAGGAGTGCAACACGCATCTGGAATGCACGCGGAAAACTGGCTTTGTACATTTGTAGACAGAACTAGCGGTGTAAAAAAGGTCCAGAGAGGGTAGGTCTGGAAAGTCTGGGGCGCATAAGGATTTTTCTCTCGGTACAAAGGTGGTCCAACATGCAGTTCACTTAACATCATCTTCGCTACTTCTTGCTTTCATGCTTTGTTTGAAAGCCTGTGGAAAAATTAGCGGCGAAGTTGTCCATAGTGTGGCAATAATAGACAGGCAGAAAGGTTTGCTGAAGCAAGAATGTGTAAACAAGTCTTCAGAAGGGCAGAACCGCGGAAGGCAACATACAGAATGGCAACGGTAGCACAAATCATAAAGAGCTCAGTTGTGCAGGTTACCGGAAGAGTTTCAACTGGGCCTAGAGCTGTACTAAAAAAATTACAGGCATAGCGTTTTAACAGGTGACAGACAGCCCAGACTGCCAGTATATCTTAAGGTAAACTAGTGAGACAACAGCTGCTTCCACATGTGTGATCCTCACTTCCCCAACACATAGAGCTAGCTAAGCTCTAGCTCTAGAAAGACGCCTTACACTTGAGCACGAAGCCGAGCAGCAGCAGCGTGGCCATGAGCCCGCAGGAGGAGCCCCCGACGCGGTGTATCCAGTAGGGATCGAACCTGATCACACTCCGGTCCATGAAGCACGTCACGTTGATGGCCAGGATCAGCACGATCAGCAGCGCCGGCAGCCACAGCGCCGACGACACGCCGCCGTCCTCGTCCTCGTCTCTCTCCGCCACCGGCCGCCCGTCGATGTACAGCGGAGAGAGCATGGCGAGGACGGCCAGGACGACGAACACGAGCCTCTCCGTGGACGACGGCCTTCCCATGGCGACAAGCCCCGGCTAGCTCTCCTCTCTACGCTCTGAAAGTCTGAAGGCGTAACTAAGCAAAAATTCTGTCTTGGCTGCTCAGAATTTAACTTCTTTATGCTATCCGAACCAATCTTCAGAAACTAGGAGAGAACCTGACGACATCTTTTTATTGCCAAGCCTTTTGACTATTGATTGATTCCAATCATGCAGAGGAACATATTCCGACTGTCCGTTACTATCCACGGACTGTTGGCGAGAATAGCATTGCGATCTAAAGGCGAGATTCTTCCTAGCTAGTGAGCTCGGTATCAGATTCCGGGACAAGCGGCACAAGATTTGGGGTATCCTAGAACAGCGTGGCTATGGACGTAGGATCAAATTCGACAGCCCTGATCGTTTTGCTGGGGGGAAGAGTAAAGCTGAGCTCTTCCCGTGACCATACCGAACTTGTTCTTGAAGCAGCACCTATGTGAGTCGCCTGATATCATTGCCTGTTCTGTACTAGTACGAATGATTTTGGAATCGGTACGGCACGATTACTCTGCCTGATGTCATTACCTGTTCTTGGAACGAGAAAAGAGCACGACTCCTGCACTTTATTTGCCTGTGTGTTGGACGTGAAAATTTTGGATTAAATTGTAATGTTGGAGACAGAGCATCTTTTTATCTGTTTATTATTAGCTGTTAGGCAAGTAAACGAAAGTGTGAGCATCAAGGTTGGTATAGTCTGATTGAAGCAGTTTGGTCTGAAACGGTAGGCCAAAGCAGATGGGGAAAAGGGAGATGAATGCTTCCAAACATGGTCCTACGACTCCAAGCTGGAGTTTCAGACTTCCAAGGAGAAAAGGCTAAGGTAGCATTTCGTAGATGATGCCATTGGAAGGTCATGATGAAAACAAAGTAACTTGACGGAATGTTGCTGGTGGATTTCCCCAAACAGATCTAGATAACTCATAATAAATATATCTGAACAATTTATTTGAGAAGAAGTCAAAGTTATTTCGAAACAAGTCAATTATAAAATCAAAATGCATACACCTCGGCCTACTTAATTTGTAAACTATAACCAGGCTTGCAATGATGCTCGCAGAAGCGAATCTTGCTCAGCCTCTCGTAACCTCCACGATACCATTAGTAGCCGCCATTATAATGGTCCTGTCATATGATCTATAGCACATCCACCATTTCCTTTTTTCTGAAACAGGTCTACCGTCTGTCCATTGTTTTGAGTTTTCGGCTTAAGAATTCAAACCAATGTGCCATCATGTTCTGTTTGGATGGATTACAATTCAACAGATAAATTTAGCATGACAAGCGACCATTGTGTTAGTTTATTGTAATTATAGAAAGTATAATTATATTAGGTTAACCGTAACATAACTGTATGGTTATCATGTGAGCTGCCCTAGTCGTCTATATATACTGATACATTGACAGAGAATAGAATTAATCATTTCCACACTTTTATGGTCAGAGCGGTTTCAATCCGCTATCTTTCTGCAACCAAAAACGCTGCTGCAGTTGCTGCTGTTGTCCGACCTCCTCCTCTTCTGTCATTACTGTGCTGCGAGAGACTGCCAAGGTCCGACGCCCTGCCTCCACAACACCGTCGTTCCCGCACCAGCGCCCGTTGCCGATCCGATCGCCACCGCCGTTGCTGACTGCACATCACCGGTTGTGTTGCTGGTCTCATCGCCCGCGCTACCGATCTGATCGCCCGCCCCGTAGCTGCCTTTGTCACTGGGTGTGGTAGCAATTCCGATCCAGCCTTTGCTCCCAAACCAGCGCCCGTCGCTGATCCGATCACCACCACCGTTGCTTACTACATGTCGTCGGAAAGTGTCGCTGGTCTCATCGTCCGCGCTGCCGATCCGATCGATCTGACCCACCGATCTGATCTGATCGGATCTACTATTGATCTGATCTGTCTGTCGACTCGATCGCCCGTCGATCGGTCCGATCGGATCCTATCTACTGCCGATCCGATCGCCCTCCGATCCGATCGGCTCTAACTGACAATCCAATCGTCCGCCGATTCGATCGGCTTCTACCGATCCGATCTCAGTTGCTGATTCGATCCCTCCGATCTGATCGGCTCCCAATTCTGATCTCTCCAATCTGATCGGCTCCCGATTCCTCCGATCGGCTGTCGATCCGATTCTAATCGATCAGCTACCGACCCTATTCCAATCAATCGGCTGTCGACTCTAGATCCGATTTCGATCGGCTGCCGACCCTTCCGATCTGATCGGTTGCCGATCCGATTCTGATCGATCGGCTGCCAACCCTTCTGATCTGATTGGCTCCCGATCCGATTCTGATCGGCTGCCGACCCCTCGGATCCGATCGGACAATCAACTGTCGACTCCTGATCCGATTTCGATCGGCTACCGACCCCTAGGATTCGATCAGACGATCGGCTGTCGATCTGATTCCAATCTGCCGATTTGATTCTGATCGGCTACCGATCGCTAGTCCTACCCCTCATGGCTGACGAAGATGATGGCGCCACTGCTTCCGACGAGCGCCATCTTGCAGCCGATGCTACTCGTGCTGACAAAGCACGTCGGGCTAAGAAAGCTCGCCTTCGCAACAACGCCCTGGACGCGTATGAGAGCGATCACACGGCTCTCTAGACGCAAGTCATCGCCGTCGTCAACGTCAAGGCACTTATCCCCATTGTCATCGACAAGGCCACAGACTCCTACACCAAATGGCGCGGCATGTTCCTCACCGTCCTCGGTAAATATACCCTCACCCGTCATGTCCTTAAGGATGAAGCGTTCCCCGCGCGCCTGGCGTGGCTCCAGACGGACTGCTGCATCCTCACATGGGTCTACGACACCGTTTCCAGCGATCTGCAGCAGTCGCTGATGATGCGGCAAGGTAGCGCCCGCAATGCGTGGTGCTACCTCGAGGACGAATTCCTCGGCCAGAAGGAGTCTCGTGCCCTTCTCCTGGGGACGTAGTTTCACACATTCCGCGAGGAGTCTCTGAGCGCTACTGACTACTGCCGCCGCCTTAAATCCATGGCCGCCTCCCTCGCCGAATTCGGTGACCCTATTGACGACCGATAGATGGTACTCACGCTTCTCCGTGGCCTCAGTGGCAAGTTTCGCCACATAGTGTCCATCCTTAAGATGCACAAGCCGTTTCCAATATTTACTGAAGCACACACACACCTTCTGTTGGAGGAGATGGAGATCGACGCTCGTCCTCCGTCCCCACCGGTCGCCCTCGTTGCTGCGACGCCACGTCCAGCGGCTCCAGGTGCCACCGCTGCTCCCCGTTTAGGGGCGCCTCCTCTCCATGCCCCGCTGCACCAACCAGAGGACAGCGCAACGACCACCACCGTGGCCACGGTGGACGCGGCGGTTCTACTAGTGGTAGCTCTCCAGCACCCTCTGCTGGAGCGGCCCCAGGTGGACAAGGCGGTGCCCTTCTGGTAAGGCTGTGTACCCATCCTTCGCCCACCCTTGGGTTGGAACCGTGAGCATGTGGTCGTATGATCAGTCCGGCCGACCTCCACCACCACAGCCTGTGTTCCACGCAACCCCGTACTATGGCAGTTTCGGTGCTTTTTCCGACACCTATGGAGGCGCATACGGTGCCTCCCCGTCCCCGTTTGGCACGTAATACGGGGAAGGTGCACCGCCGGGCTTCCAGGCACCCTCACCAGTGTACTAGGCGGCGTCTTGGACGCCCACTCACAGAGGGTCTTGGCACCAGGATTCTCTGGCGCACTCCTTTAACATCATGACACTAAACCAACTGGCCTCTAAGTGGTATGCTGATATGGGTGTTGGTTCACACATGACCTCGGATACTGGTATACTCTCCACCATTTTTCCATCCTCTTCATCTACTCCTTCATCTATTGTTGTAGGAAATGGTGTTTTACTTCCTATCATAACCACTGGATCCCATCGTTTTTCCTTATCGCATCGTCATCTTACTCTTAATAATGTTCTGGTATCACTTCACATTATTAAGAATTTAATTTTCATTCGTCGGTTTACCACCGACAATAATTGTTCTATTGAGTTTGATACATTTGGTGTGAAGGATCTGCAAACCAGGAACGTGATCGCTAGGTGCAATAATTTCGATGACCTCTACCCATTTTTTGCACCATCTACCAGCACATCTGCGTTCATCGCCACACTCACCTCCCTTTGGCATCATCGTCTCGGTCATCTTGGGCACGAAGTTCTGTCCAAACTTATTAGGTCCAATGTCATTTTCTGCAATAAAAATGATATCGATCATATATGTCATGCATGCCAACTCGGTCGTCATGTACGTCTACCTTTTGGTTCATCTACCTCTCGTGCTACTCGTATTTTTGATTTAATTCATTGTGATCTATGGACCTCTCCACTTGTTAGTGTGTCAGGGTACAAATATTATCTTGTTATTTTTGATGACTGCTCTCACTACATTTGGACGTTTTCCCTTCGTCTCAAATCCGAGACATTTTTCACTATTTCTACTTTTTTTTTGCTTATGTTCGCACATAGTTTGGCACCACCATAAAGAGCATCCAATGCGACAATGGCCGTGAATTCGATAATTCCCAGGCCCGCACTTTTTTCTCTCCCACGGTGTTGTCCTCCGTATATCGTGCCCATACACTTTCCAACAAAATAGTAAAGCAGAGCGTTCTATTCGTACCATTAATAACGCTATGCGTTCACTTTTGTTTCAGACGAGTCTCCCTCCAGCTTACTGGGTTGAGGCCCTTCACACCGTCACATATCTTATGAACCGCCTCTCCACCACAACTCTCGCCTCCTCCACACCATACTATGCTCTCTTCTCTGTCCAGCCCTCCTATGATCATCTCAAAGTTTTTGGGTGCGGCTGTTACCCTAATATGTCCTCTACAGCGCCCCACAAACTTGCCTCTCGTTCTTTTCTATGCGTGTTCCTTGGCTACTCCTCAGAGCATGAAGGCTATCGATGCCTCGAGCTTTAGTCGAACCGCATTCTCATTTCTAGACATGTCATTTTTGATGAATCTTTTTTCCCTTTCTCCGACATGTCTAGCACACCCATGGCACCCTCCGCCCTGGACTTCCTTATCGATGATCATGATCTCACCGCTTCAATTCCTGGAGCTCGTTTTATGCGTGTAGATACAATAGCTTCCTTAGCGGTACACCTCGTGCCCGAGGCCCCACTTGCGCTGTCGAGCCCTGGTGTAGGGCCGTGGTCGCCCGAGTCCGCGTCATCCTGTGCCGTTGCCTCTGTGCACCCCACACAAGTCGCTGCCAGCGGCGCCACACCGACCACAAGTGTTGCCGGTCCTGCTGCCCCTGCTGTTCGCGCGTAGGTTGTTGCCAGCGGTACCGGCTGCACCGCTGCCACTCGACCAATCGTCAACCCTCCGGTCACCAATGCGCACTTTAGGCGCACGCGTGGCAAAGCTGGCATTGCACAGCCCATGGATCGCCTCAACCTCCACGTTGTGCCCATGTCACCTCTTCACTCTGTTCGTGATGCACTATTAAACCCCGATTGGCGCTTTATTATGCAGGCTGAGTATGACGCTCTGATTGCCAACGACACCTGGAGTCTTGTGCCTCGTCTTCCTAGGGTCAATGTTGTGACTGACAAGTGGATTTATCGACACAAATTGCTCATCAATGGGTCTCTTGATCGCTACAAGGCTCGCTGGACACTGTGGGGTTTCACACAACGGCCCGGTATTGGTTATGATGAAATTTTTAGTCCCGTGGTCAAGCCTGCGATAGTTCAAGTTGTTCTCTCCCTGGAATTATCTTAGAACAGACCCATTTATCAACTAGATGTGAAGAATGCATTTCTCTATGACACTCTCACTGAGACAGTGTACTGCGTGCGATTTGTGGATTCTTCTCGCTCAGATTTTGTCTGTCGGCTAAATAAGTCCTTATATGGTTTAAAGTAGTCTCCTTGTGCTTGGCATCACAGGCTCGCCTCTCACCTCGTGTCGCTTGGATTTGTTGAAACAAAGTCAGATACTTCGCTTTTCATATATCATCGTGGTCTAGGCACCGCCTCCTCTGCTGGATTACTCAAGCACATTATTGAGGCTCTTCGGTGTGAGTTTGCTATGACGGATATGTGTCAACTGCATTATTTTCTAGGCATTTCTATGACACGCTTTGCAGATGGTCTGTTTCTTTCTCAGCGGTAGTACAGTCAGGATATTTTGGAGCGTGCCAAGATGAGTGCATGCAAGCCGTGCAGCACGCCTGTTGATATACACTCCAAATTATCTGCTGATGGACCGCCTGTCGCTGACGCTATACAGTACCGCAGCCTAGCCGGTGCTCTGTAGTATTTGACTTTCACCCAACCAGACATTACCTTTGCAGTTCAGCAAATATGCCTCTATATGCATGATCCTCGCGAGCCGCACCTCGCTGCTCTCAAGCGGATCCTACGCTACTTGCAGGGCACCCTATCTCTTGGGCTGACCATGCGCCGATCTTCACCAGCAAATCTTGTTGTTTACACAGATGTCAACTAGGCTGGCTATCCTGACACTCGCCGGTCAACCTCTGGCTACACATTATTTCTTAGGGATAACTTGGTGTCCTGGTCTTCTAAGCGTCAGTATACAGTCTTCTGCCGAAGCTAAATATCGTGCTGTGGTGAATGGTGTTGTTGAAGCTATCTGGCTGCGACAGCTGCTATTTGAGCTTTGCCACCCCCTCGCCGTGCTACCTTGGTCTATTATAACAATATCAGTGCTGTATATCTCTTTAGCAATCCAATGCAGCATCAGCGGACGAAGCATGTTGAGATTGATCTCTATTTTGTTCGAGAGAATGTCGCTCTCGGTCACGTTTGGGTTCTACATGTTCCTACGATATCACATTACGTCAACGTCTTTACCAAGGGCTTTCTACCTCATTATTTTAGAAGTTTCGTTACAGCCTAAATGTTAGCGATGCTCTCGATTAGACTGCGGAGAGTATTAGTCTATTATAATTATAAAAAATATAATTATAGTAGGTTAAACGTGGCATGGCTGGTTGTCTTGTGAGCCGTCTCGACCGTCTATATATACTGATATAGATAAATTGATAGAGAATAAAATTAATAATTCTGTCTTTTTTTACTCGTTGATACTGGCGAAGAGATATCTTTTTGGTTGGAAGACTCTCCTTTTCTGTTCCTCCAAATCTCCCATGCCACTAGGAGGATTAGCATGCGCACGCTTTATCTTGAGTGTTCCTTGGCGATTACATAGCTCCCATTCAACTATGTTCAGGTAGTGTTGTTGTATCCTCACCGCCACCAAGTTCTAAAATCTCCTAGCGTATCTATAGTTGACCGGTAGATGCAACACAGTTTTATGCGTACGATGGCTTAATGGGCAGTAGACGTTATTTGGCCATCCCCTAATTAGATGGTCTGAGGTTCAAATTATGTTTTGTATCACCCGCCACACGAAGAACTTGCATTTTTTTTCCCGAGGCTTCCGGATCAAGTGCCTATAGTTTGATAGGGTGGAGCCAAAAACAGATACCAGTCACGGATTGACAGCTATCCATACACAATTCCACATACAGGAACTCCACAATACCTTTGGAGCTTTCCCTAAAACCATCTGGATAACACCACGAACATGAATGCAACGCTTCTTCTGTCACGTAGGCCCGTCCCTCATACGGCCGAGGCCGATCGCGTCGTCAAATGGTCAAAGCCGTGTGGCCCGTGGAAGAAGCCGACGGATCACCGTGATTTGACATGGCTGTAAAGTGGGCCATCCACCCCCGCCTCCGGGCCCACCGGTCAGGCCCGCAGAACAAGCGAAACGGATAGCGGAAAAGAGAAGGGAGAGATTAATAGAAAAGAAAAGGTGAAAATACCAGAGAGGGGGAAGCGGCCGCGAGACAGACCACGCCGGCCGGACGCGGCACGCCCACGAGGAGGAGCTCATCATCGGCCGATTGCGCTGCCGTGCCGTCTCGCCTCGCGGGCTAAGGGGGTTAGAGCCAGGGTCGCCCTTGGGGGTGTGGGGAGGTGGGGGGTGGGGCATGGCGACGGGCTCCGTCGTGCCGCCGCCGCCGTCGTTGACCGGTGCGCGGGGAGGGCTCCGTGGCCGGCGTGTCCTCCACCGGCGTCTCGCGGCCTCGCCTATGTGAGCGCTCTGGTTCGATTTTTTTGCTTTGTTTGCGTTGGGTCCGTCCGGTGCTTGGCCTCTGGCCCCGGGTCTAGTTTTTTTTAATACAGGAATTGCGTTCTTCTGTTGCTGATTGCGAACTAGGGGAAACCGGGAAAGGGTGGAAGTTTCTTTACTCGTGAAGAAAGAAATTAAGGAGACTTAGGGGTATATTTGAGTGGTGACTTGTTAGATTGCTCTTTGCAAGTTATATTCACGATAAGAAAGACTGGCCAATCAGTTCAATGTAGGATCACGCTCTTGTTATGTCGGTTCTTTGTGGGGGTATTTATCCGATTACTTATTGTATTTCAGTTTTACACCACAAACTCCTCCTTTTGTACTGTATATCTGTGATGATTGCAACTTTGTCTTTTGTGATGGTTATGATTTGCCGTGAGGAAAATTGGAAGGTTTGATCCAAGTAGACGGCTTCATTGATGCACAATTTGGACCATTTTGGTTTGCTAATCAAGCGTAGAGATAGCATTAGGCAATCAGAAACATGCGGAGTAACTCTGACATAGCATTTATGCACCGTCAATGCATCTTCCTCATTATTTTTATACAAAATCAGCAATTTTTCCCAGGAAAGATGAACCAGTGGCTTCGACAAATGGTGGTAAAGATGAAACGGTCTCCGATAGCCTCAGTGTTTCTAGAAGAGCCTCTCACCCTGGGCTTTCATCAAGCTTATCCAATCCAATGCTGGTGGTCCCCACACCTTTCCATGCTGGTGATCTTCGTTTCAATCGTCTTCGACCCTCAGTTGAGGAAAGTGATTGCAAATACAAAAGATTTTTTGGCTGCTATGTTGCTCGGGAGGCTATAATTGATGAGGAATACTGGGTATCATTCTTTTCACTTGTAGAAAATATAAGCTCATCGGCTCTAGGAAATACCATATAGTTCTCCAGTTTTCACTGACATGGCTTGTACATGTATTTTGTGGTACACTGATGGGTGCTATTATATGTTATTGTATGTTAATATCGTAGACATGCTCTTTTTTTTGCATACTAATATTGCTACTAAGATGAGAACCCTAGCTAACATTTATGTTCCAAGTGAATTCTTTGCATTGCATACGGTGTTGGCTCCTAAGTCTTAACACGAGATTCCTAGCTGTCATTTTTGTTCCAAGTTTTCTAACCTCGCCTTTTAGTTTGTATTATGAAATTGTAATGTTCACTTTAATATCAATGTGTAACTTTCTTTTGTACCATCGTCTTGATAGATTGCTGCATGGTTGAGAGCAGAACAACGCTATGAAGATCAGTCAAGCGAACAGTTAATGTTTAATTTTTAAGCATAATTTATGTAGGCTCATCTGTTCTTTGTACTGCTGTTCACGTATGGTTAGTGCTATCCTTGTTAACATTTCTTTACCGTCATTTTTACTGCAGCTATGTTGAAAGCTTCAAAAGGAAGTTTGCATCACAGGTACACGTTTAATCGGTTGGTCTCTAGTTTATGTCTACTTGAAGGCAATTGGGATGGATCCTGCTCAAATAACTCAGCTTAAATTAGCAATATCTCAAAACATCCCATTATTTTGCCACCTATTGTGGTTTGTGTATCATTGTTGGTCAATCTTTTTGCAGGAATTTCATGCATTAAAGAAGCGATGTAGCAAGCTGCAAGGAGAGAAGTATATCTGTTTTGTTGCTGTATGAGACACTGTGTATTTTGTTTATCAAATTCATTATGAGGTCTTGGATCCAGCATGTTAGTACATAGGAAATACTTGCAGGGGATCAATGCATGCCAAAATGGCTACCACAACTGACAAGTGAAAAATTAATATTTTTGTCCAATACATTGCATGCTAAATATTCTGGTTTCTATAGTAGCACTGACTTACAGCTGCTTTACCAACATTTTGCTTGTATTTCACAGTTGAAAATCACACTAGCTGGTGTAACATGGCAGGTAAAAAATGACGATCTCAAGCGAACTGTTCTGAATAGTGTTGTTGGCACCCTCGATGTCTGTATAAGGCATCGTCTGCACGGGGAGAAATTTCCTGCGGTATGGAAAAAATGGCAGTATAGCGCCCATGTTTTTTATATAACTTTGGTTTGTTTATTGTGGAAAGTTACATTTCAAAGTTATGCACAGGAGCCTGGAAGGTCATCATTTCACTGTAGAATATATCAACCAGATCAGCCGAAGTTTGGTTACTTGACAAATGTCTGTGTTGCTAAATACGCACGGCGTCAAGGGATCGCCAGCAATATGTTGTTACTGGCCATAGATGCTGCAAGATTGAATGGTAAAGCAACAATTTGTCTTCCATTAAATAAAATGAATTAATATCATTTTGTAATAGCATATCTGAGATAATACTGGTTCATCCACTGATAGCTTCGACCCTGCTTTAGGTGCTGAAGATATTTATATTCATGTGCATAAGGATAATTTACCAGCTCGGAGGATCTATGATCAGATAGGATTCAGGGTATATATACCATCTTGTTTGTTATAATTCTAAAAGAAATGCATATGGTTATATACTTATAGGCCCAAATATAATCACACTTATGCTGTGTCCTTGTAGATGGTTGACTTCGATGGTGCTCGCCAGTCATCAGATCTATGCTTACTCTCCTTCAGTTTGTAGGAAATGGATTTTTAATACGATGGAGTTTTGATCCCATCTCCCTGTGCAGATGAAATGCCACTAGTCCTTGTGATTTGGAAAGCAGGACGGTGTCAGGAATACGTTTACCATCTTGTACATCATGATAGTGTGAAATGTTTGTAACTTTGTAACTGATGATGGGTTTTCCTATCCCGTTCTGATGCCCTAGAATGCTGTGGCATCTGAATGCTTACCAGGTTTCTGTTACTGTACAGTTTGTGAAGACCGCTAAAATTTGTTGGTCTATTCTGTCGTTCTCTAAGGAAATAAATATATATACTGCATCTTGGTTCCGACTACAAAACACCACCAAAGCTTGTGTTGCATTGTAGTGAAGTTTTACCACAGCCAAACTCACGCTGTCACACACAAAAATTGGATAAATATTTTTCATAGTTCACTGTCACCAAGGACCTGTTCTTTTATTATTCTTATTATCAATTATAAATTATCTTAAGTTTCTAAACGATAGCTTCATGTAGAAATGTTTATATTAAAAATTTCTTATTTGATATTTCATTATTATAGATTATAGATTATCGTGTGAACTTCCTAAGTTTTGTGTTTTATAAAAAAACCGATGTAAAGATTTGTTATCTCATATTTTTAAAGCAAAATTTTAAATTTAGTAGTTAGTTTGGTCGTTTATATTTTTAAATAGTTATTACAAAAGCACATAATTAAAAAATAAAAATCTCATAAGAAAAGAACAGAAAAAATTGAAAATCTCATAAGAAAAGAAAATTATGAAAATCTAATAAGAAAAGAACAGGACTAAAACAATACAACCAAGCGAACAACGGAAGTTCTCTCTGCTTGGACCCTCCTCCGAGCATGACGCTTGTAGAGTGAGTTTTTTAGAAGAGTCCAATCAGAGTGCTGATCTTTTTTAAAAAATCAGAGACCTGATCTAATAATAAGGTTATTAACCATGAATAATAATAAGGTTATTCTGCGTAAGATGATCGGACGGCTGGGAGTAACGCAACCAATCTCGAAGGTTCATTTAGGCTCCACGGGGGTGGACAATCGGTGAATATACCCAGGTTTCGTCTACGGCTCGGACCCAAATCACCACCGCACACAGCAACCAGAGGCGAAGTCGGCGACTCACAGCCGGCGGGCGGAGTGGGCGACACAACACCATGTCGGCGCGTGACAGAGAGACGGCCGTGGCGCTGGCCCGCCTCGCCGCCGCTCTGGATGGGGCGGTGCTCGGCCTCGGCACGGCCGCAATCGCCGTCGCCTCGTGGATGAAGTACCTCGCCGCATCCGGGCAGCTGCGGCGCATCGTCGCCGCACCGGCGGTCGCCATACCCGATCTCCGCTCTTTCCTCGCTGAGTACGGCGGAGGAGGCGACGAACCGGTCCTCGCGGCGGTGAAGGGCCACGTCCGCGCCGCCCCCCGGGGCAATTTCCTCGTCCCCCCAGGCTCCGGCGAGCACTGCGTCATCGCCAAGCACACCCAGATGGTGAGTCGCCCGCTGAAAATTTATCTTTATCCTGCGCTCAGAACTAGGGTTTACACTAGGTGGTATGGATACTTAGCTAGGTTGTAGTTTTCAATCTTAAAACTCTCAAGGGTTGTGTGCTTACTGACCGTTTTCATGATTATGAGATGATAAACGAATGTTGAAGGTACCAATTAAACTGTAGAGATAGGCATGTTCGGGCATTGGAATTCGAAGTAATCGTGGAGCATTTGTTTGCTCTCATGTGCTGTCTTGCTAATTAGATAGAGGTCTCAAATTGTAGAAATCTAGGATAATTTCAGTGCATAAAGTTGTGCTATTTGCTCTACCTGTAGCTTCTAGTAGCAGCCCAGTAGGAAGGTAAGTGGTATGAGTATTGTTTGTCCCTTCTGCAGAATTGGATAGCTTGGAGAAGGGTAGATGCTGGCAGTTTCCTTGTCAGGCTATTCTTGTGTTCAATTATGAGGTTTGACGATTGTTTCGAAAACTATGGCAATCTCAACTCAACTTAACTCAATATAGATTTTTAGTCCCAAATAAGTTGAGTTAGGCTAGAGTTAAAATCTAATAAAATAATCTAAATCATGATTCAGGCACAATAGCTGTTTTTCAACTAGTCTTATTTAATTATAGATATTTAGATATATCCCAATCTTTCAATTCTTTTCTTATTATCTTTCTCCATATTAATTTTAGTTTTTCTCTATATCTTTTTACATTATTATCTTAACTTATGATTTTTTAATATATTGGCGTCTCTGGAGGTTTTCTTAGGACATGATCAAACCATCGATGTTGGATAAGTTTTTCTTCATTTCGAAAACTTTGGCAATATTGATTATTAATATACACAAGTGTTCGGCTTATGTACATTGGAAATTAGATGGTTTGTACCGTATATGAGTTATCTGGTTGCAAGATGCCTACTGGCTGCAAAATCAATCTCCTGTAACCCTGTTATGCTTCCATGGATTCAGATCTTAGGACAGTGTTGCTGTTCAAGCTCATAAGTAATGGTAAAATGCAACAGTTTTGACTTTTGATGATATCAGTTGATTATAGTTCAAGTATGGTGCTGTAATCATAGTAGATGGTTTTAGAATGAAATGAGGATTAGGAAAAAATTGAAGAAAACAAGGCCTGTGTGTAAAGATGTTTATGATTTTGTTATTTGTTGTTACAGTTGCATAAAAAAACTGGGTTATGTTCTGGATTGCCTCTGGGTTTCTGTAGAAACTGTCCTGAAGTGAGGTGCCAGTTACTGATTGAGTTGCAAACTTCAGAAAAACCAATGGGTTATATACGCAGTAGCATTGTGCAAACTGCAAAGATACCTCTCAACATATTATACAAATGAATGTCTTGAGGGGTTATTGAAAATTGATAGTTAAGGATCCTCATGGATTAAAAGATATATTGACATGGAATTACCAGTTCCTTTCTTTTGTTACCACAGTAGTACCTATGAATACAAATATACTATGACATTTACATCCCCAAACGTTGCCTTTATTTTTAACTTTGTGCCTTTACAGTAGTGTAACTATTCTTATATCCCTGTATGGATTTCTCTAACTAGTGTTATGTGTTGATGCACTTATCCAGTGCTTGTTCAGTGAATGGAGAGGCATCTTTGGATGGACCTTTGATCTGCATGCTCTCCTTTTCAAATCATTGAAGGAACAGATTACAACATCATTTAGATGGGTATACTATCTATACTTCATAAGCTGGTTTTTGTTAGAATTATTTTCACCACAAACGTTAAACATACCTTTCCTTTTGCAAGGTTCCATTTGTTCTTGTAGATCCTGAAAACATGACTGGAATGGTCCATGTGAAGTTAGACAGGGCAATGCAACCATTACCTCTTGCAACTGTGTATCATAAACTTATTCCAGTCGAGTCAACTCCTTACACATTGTTTCAGACTATTATCGGCAATGGCTACCCAGTAAGTTCTTGGCTGCTATTTGGACATAATTTTCTAGTTTGCAATATCAGCACAGGCGTATCTATCTTGAGCTATGCAATTGTTTATTGTATAGGTTGCACTGTTGGATGAGGAAAAGATACTTCCTATTGGAAAGGAGATTACAGCAATAGGATTTTGTCGACCACATAAAGCAAGTGTTGAGATCAGCTCGTGTCCAGATATACCTTTTTTCTTGTAAGGGTACTATTGCTTGACATATGATTTCATATTTTTTCTTTCTTTTACTGATGCCAGACACCAGGATTCCCAGAACATTTGTAGTTTATAATTTATATGGCTCAGATATCCCTTGTAGTTACCCGAAGTAGGACATGCATATCAAATATTCTTTCAGTGGGGTTTTATTGCCATTTTTAACATTTTACCTCCAGGTCTGAGCTTACCAAGGATGAGATGGAAGCTGAGTTGTCTTCTTGTGCTAGAGCACTCTTTTGGGCTAGTGTTGTTCTTGGAACAATGTCAGTTTGCTTACTGGGATTTGTGACTTACAGGTATCAAACTGTGACATTTTTGCAATAGCTAAAGACTTTATTGGTTAGTACTCAATTAGTGTTTTATTTCTGAGGATAATGTACAATTTGATACGTCATGTTATCTTACTCTTTATTATCTATTTCGGAGTGTATTCTTGTGAGTTCCAAACGACTTTGATGTTGTAATGATGCAGGAGCTGGAAGAAGATCAAACGGCGGAGGGAGGCAAGGCAGGCCCAAGAGGTATTTCGACAAACTACTGATGATGTTACAGACAGTCAGTCTAGTGATGAAGAGGCTGGTGAAATAGGAGATGGGCAACTATGTGTTATATGCTTAAGGAAAAGAAGGAGAGCAGCTTTTATTCCTTGTGGTCACCTTGTCTGCTGTTGCAATTGCGCACTGATTGTGGAACGTCAGTCTGAACGATTGTGCCCTATGTGTCGTCAGGACATCAGATACATGATAAGGATTTACGACAATTGATGTACATGGAAAGTTTTCTTTTAAACTTTTGAAAGGATTACTCATGATGTTTAACTCACCATTTCCTAATTATAAATTGCAACATATTATTTGGATTTAGACTCTAAGGAAAATCTATAATTATATCCCTTTTGGCTGTTTTGTCTGCAAGAAGATGAAATTGTTGCCAAGCTAAGAATTTTTTTTTTGACAGGCAACTCCTGGGTTGAGCTTTACCTAAACAGTAGTAGATGAACAGGATATAAATACATTTAAGTGAATTTAGGTTCATGCAATGGGCATAAATTGTTAGAAACTCTTCTATGGAGGAACATTAACAGTTAGCAGCACGTAGCCTCAAACATATATGTCCATTCATTTTAAATAAATTTACGAAAAATCTTTCGCATCTGAAATTGTGGAATTTGGAGATGACTTATTTGATCTTGTTGCAGGCTTATTGATGTTTTGCTGATAACCCCTCGGCACTGTAGGCTCACCCCGACTGTCTGCGAGCCTGAAGACCTCAACTGATCGTCCTTCGTGCAATTTCTTTTCCCTAGTCTAAGCTACTTAGTTAACTAAAACTATGTTACCCAGAATTTTGTGTATATATGATGTGTTTAACCTACCAGGAGAACTCACAAGGACATGGGTAGAGATCACCGGATATTTTTCATAGTCGCATGGAATCCTGAAGATATAGCCCGAGTGAGCTGACACCAATAGTTGCAATTGCTACCTAGTTTTTGTTGGCTCTCCGCTTTCATGTCTGTGCATTCTGTAAAGATGGTTTTGACTCCAACAAAAGTTTATGATGGTTCGGATTTTATTTTGTTCTCCTGATCGATGAATTTGTTCTCTGGTACGAGCTTCAGGTTGTCGTGGCTGTGTATTTGTTTCATTCAAGATTAGGAGATTACAGTAACAGAATTGCCCCTACGTAATAGAGAAAGATAACTGGACATGTATAAAATGATGGAATTGCAAATATCATTATACCGATAAAATATGTGTTGTATGTTTTATCTGCTACGACCGATCGAAACATTTGGAGTTCGTTTTTACAGGTATGCATTAGCAGGATTACATCCAAATATAGTAATCCAACCGGTAAAGTGCACCAGTATACCAATTATCGTATTAGCACTAAGGTAGATCTAGACACTATAGTTGGAAGAATATAGTTGGAAGAATAAGTTGTGCTTATTAGAAAAAAATAATTTATAAATAAAACTTTTATATACGTGTTTTTAATGATTTAAAAATAAATATAGTAAAACAAACCATTCTAAAATTAAATTTTAAAATTTAGATTTTAGCTTATAAACAATAGGGGAAGGATGGGAAATTAATACTGCGAGCCTGCGAGAAGACAAGAATACTACAGTACTACTATTTGCGGCCTGCGAAACCTCCAGAGACTAAGCGTAACGCAAACGTTTGAACAGGCTGACCGCAAGATCAAAATCGAACGGTCGACACAGCCTCACAACAACAACCATCAGACAAAGATCGGACGGCCAAAAAGGAACCCTAGCTCCCGTGGCTGCCTATATAAGACGCAATCTCTCGGCCTGACCACTCCACTCTGCCATCTCACCCCTGCCGCCGCTGCCGTCTTCTCTCGACTGCTCCCGTCCTCTCCTTCGAGGTCAGCTTCTTCAGATCTTGTCTCTTATCCTTGTTTGCGCTTGTTCATGGTCGTTCGTAGCTGCAGATCTGGTTTGTTACTGCGAGGTTTAGGTGATTTGGAGCTGGCGCGTGCTGTTTTTGTCCATTTTTTGGAACTTTTGTGTGTATTCGCCTCACTGCTCCGATATTTGTCCGCTGTTTGTTGACGCAACGATAAGCTTGATTTGTTGATGAATCATCTACATAAGTTGAAAATTAACGGTAGAATCGGACGATAAGCTTGTTTTGTTGCAGAATCATCTACACAAGTTGAAAATCATCGGTAGAATTGGTAGAAGGATTTGCACCTACAATCCGTTCGCATAGATCTCTTTCTTTATTTCTGTAATTTTTTATTTGTACTACTGCTGAGTAGATGCTGTTGTCGTCTGTAGCAGTTCGGTTGGTTTGATTACTGCGCGTCTCTGTAAATCATCTACTGGTGTAGCTATTGTGCTAGCACTTCGATAGATGACTAGGTTATCTGATCTCTGAGCTTACCTGTAATATTATTTGGAATTTGGAATAGAAAGGATGCACATATGTTTCTAATATTCGTTTCGTTCCGTGCTGCAGTTGTTAGCTACCTCCTTATTCTGCCATGGGTAAGGAGAAGACGCATATCAACATTGTGGTCATTGGCCACGTCGACTCTGGCAAGTCGACCACCACTGGCCACCTGATCTACAAGCTCGGAGGTATTGACAAGCGTGTGATCGAGAGGTTCGAGAAGGAGGCCGCTGAGATGAACAAGAGGTCCTTCAAGTACGCGTGGGTGCTTGACAAGCTCAAGGCCGAGCGTGAGAGAGGTATCACCATCGATATTGCCCTGTGGAAGTTCGAGACCACCAAGTATTACTGCACCGTCATCGATGCCCCTGGACACCGTGACTTCATCAAGAACATGATCACTGGTACCTCCCAGGCTGACTGCGCCGTGCTCATCATTGACTCCACCACTGGTGGTTTTGAGGCGGGTATATCCAAGGATGGCCAGACACGTGAGCATGCTCTTCTTGCTTTCACTCTTGGAGTGAAGCAGATGATCTGCTGCTGCAACAAGGTATATCTTTAGGGTTTGTCCTTTGTTATGATTGTTGAGCACAGCATTTGTACACATAATCATGATGCTAGTCCAGATTCTTTTAATCACATCCATGTAGTGCCATGGCAAGATAGATGTATCCCTTTTATTGGGATTTTATGTTTATTTGTCTTCACTGTGCATCTAATACTGCAATAGTTGCTTTCCTGCTTTAAGCATTATGATTTGACTTTTTTAGGTTAGTTCTTTTGACTATCTAGTTTGCTACTTTGTACTAAACTCGCATTTCTATTTTATTTGGTTTGCGTTACTTGTTTTGAATACCTAGTTGCTTTTTAACCATATCATTTTAATTCTGCTGGAAGTTGCATACCTACCTTGTTTCATTATATCTTAAATCTGACCACTCTTATGTGATAATCTGCGATTCATATAATTGCTTGTCTTTGTATGGCTGCCTACATGTTGAGAATGGCAAATTGATTCCTTCTCTTTTTTCTGTTACAGATGGATGCCACCACTCCCAAGTACTCCAAGGCCCGTTACGACGAAATCGTGAAGGAAGTCTCTTCCTACCTCAAGAAGGTTGGCTACAACCCTGACAAGATTCCCTTCGTTCCCATCTCTGGGTTCGAGGGTGACAACATGATTGAGAGGTCCACCAACCTTGACTGGTACAAGGGCCCAACCTTGCTTGAGGCTCTTGACCAGATCAATGAGCCCAAGAGGCCATCAGACAAGCCCCTGCGTCTTCCCCTTCAGGACGTGTACAAGATCGGTGGTATTGGTACCGTGCCTGTGGGTCGTGTTGAGACCGGTGTCCTCAAGCCTGGCATGGTGGTGACCTTTGGTCCCAGCGGCCTGACCACTGAGGTCAAGTCAGTTGAGATGCACCACGAGGCCCTCCAGGAGGCTCTTCCTGGTGACAACGTCGGGTTCAACGTCAAGAACGTTGCCGTGAAGGATCTGAAGCGTGGGTACGTGGCCTCCAACTCCAAGGATGACCCTGCCAAGGAGGCTGCCAGCTTCACCTCCCAGGTCATTATCATGAACCACCCTGGGCAGATTGGCAATGGCTACGCCCCAGTGCTGGACTGCCACACCTCCCACATTGCTGTCAAGTTTGCTGAGCTGGTGACCAAGATTGACAGACGATCTGGCAAGGAGCTCGAGAAGGAGCCCAAGTTCCTGAAGAACGGTGATGCTGGTATGGTTAAGATGATTCCCACCAAGCCCATGGTTGTGGAGACCTTCTCTGAGTACCCTCCCCTTGGTCGTTTTGCTGTGCGTGACATGAGGCAAACGGTGGCCGTCGGTGTCATCAAGAACGTGGAGAAGAAGGACCCAACCGGTGCCAAGGTGACCAAGGCTGCCGCCAAGAAGAAATGAGCCTCGTTGAAGTGGTGGTCCCCATATCTGCATTTGAGATATCTAGCTGTTTTAGTATTCGTCAAGTTTTGTCCACGGCCGTGGCACTTGTTGCCTGGACCATTAATATCTGCTCCCTGTGTGCACAATGTCAGTCGTTTAAAACTCTTCGTTTATTTCTGTTCGGTTAAAACTTGTTCTGGGTCTGATTATTATCCTTTCTTCGGCCTTTGTGGAATGCGAGTATTTAAATTGTAATTCCCCCGCCTTTATTTTCATTTGCTGCTATTCTCTGCTTTGAGAACTGTGAACTGGAAGGGTCTCATTTGAGGATATCATATTGCTAATCCCCCTGCCTTTATTTTCGTTTGGTGCTGTTCTCTGTTCTTACCTGTTTCGAGGTAGATCCAATGATCCACGAGACCAAGTGGTTGTTTTAACTACTTCATGCTTAGGGGTGGAAAAAAAAAGCTCGATAGCCTTTTTATCAAGGTTTTTTCAAATTTAAATTTTTATGATTTATTATATTTTTCTTTATTACTTGAGATTATTCTGTTAACAAGCCAAGTTAAGTGAAAATAAATTTTGATCAAAATTAAATAATTAAATATTTTTTGTTTTTTAAAAAAATTAGATGAATTAGGATAATTTCGAACGGAGCCACTGAGCCAGTTAAACGAGTTGTTTTTTTCACCCCTCATTCTAATAGTTTTAGTTTTAGTGTTTGATATGTTCAGGGTAGTCCAAGTTTAAGGGTCATTGCCGAACTAGTTCATTCCCCGGTGCTACGAGTTTACGTCGTTATAAACTTACAATAGCATTATTGATTGCCCCTCATTTTGGTGAACGATGAGCTTTCTTCAGATACAGGATGACGCATCGCGTATTAGAGAGCACACCATCTCATTTTTCCGTTTTCAGATGACGTTTGCTTGAGTGCTAATGTTTGACATACGTTTTCATATCTTTTCTTTCTTTTACTGATGCCAGAGACCAGGGGAACATTCGTAGTTTATAATTTATATGGTTAAGATATCCTTGTGGTTAACCAAAGTAGGACATGCATATCACGATATTCTTTTGGCTGAGTTCTATTGCTTTTTTTTAACGCTTTACCTTCAGGTCTGAGCTAGAACACTCTTTTGGCTAAGGATGAGATTGAAGCTGAGTTGTCTTCTCGTACTAAAACACTCTTTTGGCTAGAACAACGTCAGTTTGCTTACTGGGCTTTGCGACTTACAGGTATCAAACTGTAACATTTTTGCCATTGCTAAAGATTTTATTGGTTAGAGCTCAAATAGTGATTTTGCTCTGAGGATAATCTACAATTTGATACTTCATGTTACCTTACCCTCGTTTTTAGCTATTTCGTACTAGTCTCGCGAGTTCCAGACGGTAGGGAGGCCTGGCAAGCCCAAGAGGTATTTCAACAAACTACTGATGAGATAATGTTACAGACGGTCAATCTAGTGACGAAGAGGCTGGTGAAATAGGAGACCGGCAACTATGTGTTATTTGCCTAAGGAAAATTAGTACAGCTTTTATTCCTTGTGGTCACCTTATCTGCTGTTGCAATTGCCGACTGATTGTGGAACGTCAGTTTGAACCGTTTAAATAACCTTTGCCTGATTATAAATTGCAACATATTATTTGGAACTATACACTAAGGAAAATATATAAATATATCATTTTGGCTGTTTTGTCTACTAGGAAATGAAATTGTTGCCAAGCTGAGAATTATTTTTTTCACAGGCAACTTCCAGTTTGCATCAGTTGAGGTTGTCGATCAAGTAGTAACTAAAGATTCCACCCAAGCTACCGAAAGACGAATAGGTGATATCCGAAACACAGTAGCATCCTAGAAAGTCATGGCACGCAAACATCTATGCTATGGCACCGACTACCTCAAGCTAGCATCTCTAAGATGATGCCCTAGATTGCCTACAGCGAGACATCAAGCTTGTGCTTGGCTGCTCGTGTTCACCTATCCAACCTAGTACCCAAGCTGACCAAGTCACATACTGATAACCCTATGCTGTCTCATCCGGGCTTACAAACCCCAAGACAACTAATGGTCCTAGGAAGATGGTTTCGATACAGTGACCCTAAGCTCCTATGTTCCCTAGGAACAAGGTAGTGCGAGAGCTTGGGGGCTGTGTGCATCCAACTAGCCCAACCATCACATTCAATGCGGTAGGTCGAAACGTTTGACCGAATGCGACACCTATGCTGGTTAGAGCGATAAGACGATTATCTATTTTATCAATGGATGACGCGCGACAAGACATATAGCATTCTGATGATCACCTAGGTTATCATGGCTACAATCAATATAACCATTGTGGCCCAGCTTTTTACTTATTCAAACAAAGAGGCTAGCAGGTGGGCCTGCTATGGTCAACAATAGCAGGAAGATGGTGTGGTATGGGTGGCAAGCATTAGGGCTCCTGTAGCGTTTGTACTAACCATACTTAACCTTTATTTGCTAGGGCCCATGGGTCTTATCTTTGTACACTTCTTTTCTTTTTCGGTATGTGCGGTACCTTAAAAAATATATAAGGAGAGTATTATAACTGAGGAGAAGAGAAGGGGAAGAAGTTATAAAAAGCACAATTGTAGCACACCAAGAAGAAGAAAGAACACAAGAGTAAGTATTATACTTCTGAGTAGCCCAAACCTATCTAAAATCCTAGCGTCTACTTCGTTGAATCCCTTGTGCACTAGATCACCCCTAGGCCGAACACAAAAGGGGCTTTCTCAGGCCCCTCACTCTCAGCATATGTCTGATAGCTAGTGCGTTAGGTAGGAGGGTTTTCCTTTTGCGCGTGTATGAGTTCCTGGCCTTTTGGCCGAAAATCATATAGTGATGACTGGCGGACATCGTCACCGTCGCTCGAACTCTGAGGAGTTAGATGCCGCCAAGCATCATCGCACGCCGCCACAATGATGACACCACATGGCACATCATGGACGCTCCCACCTCGCTCTGGCATGCTTCACACCTCTCGAGCAAAGGAGGAGCAGCGTTGGCCCAAGTGGAACAGTGGCGGCTGCCACCATGCAACTAGAATATCCACAGTAGTCGAGGAACCTTACCATAGTTGTGCCTTTTGGTATGTCATGCCCCCTGGCCAAGTGTCACCTGGTCCTAGAGGCTGTCAGTCTAGGGAGTGTGTTGCTTGCAACACACTCACTCCTTGAGCACATGCACCTATATGTGGTTGGCAAGACACCTGAAGGTCGCTAACATCATAGGCACCACTCACCAACAGATTGTCACCAACAATGCATGTAGTGCATTGAGGGTGATGTCCTTATATGTGATGCCCATACGGTAAGCCCCTCACAGTGCAGGGATGCCTCCTGATCCTATGGGCGCCGTAAGATAGCTGCATCTCTCTATTCAGCCATTGGGGCGCATGACCTCCACCATCATCTTGAGGAACATATGGCCAACGAGGACGCTCGGGGCATGCTCGAGCGTGCATGGGAGCGGCGCCGTAATAATGTGGTCTTCGAGTACCAATTATCTTTTGGCCAACCTTAGGGAAACTGTCGTTCCCCTAATTAGGAGCCTTCGCTCTCTGCTTTGCACACCGATGACATGCCATACGACACCAGTTGTCATGCGTTCATAGAGGAGCTTTGATAGGTGCGTTGGCTTACCAAGTTTCGGCTGGCTCTCCCAGAGAAGTATGATGGCACCATCGAGTTCCTCTAGATCTACACCATAGTGATGCAGGCAACGGGAGGCTCTAAGTCCACCATGGCCAACTACTTTGATGTGACCTTAGAGAACTTGGCTCGCTCCTAGCTCATGGACCTTATAGGCTTCGTCAGCTCATGGGATGAGTTGTGCCACCATATTGTGCCTAACTTTTAGGACACATACAAGCATCTCGGTACGACGTCTGACCTTTATGCCATCTAACAGCGGGACAATAGACGCTGAGGTACTTCATCCAGCATTTCAGCTAGGTCCCCAACACCATCTCGCATATCCTTGCCCATGTGGTGATTGTGGCCTTCTAGTGTGGCGTCTATGACAAGTGGACACAAGAGAAGCTTGTCACGCATAAGCTCGCGACCACTTCAGAGCTTTTTGTGTTGGTGCACAAGTGTGCCAAGATGGCGAAATCCTAGGTGTGGCATCTCCCTCATTCCGAGTAGCCTTCCAATGATAGTGCAAGTCTCTTCCACTCTATCGACGGTAGGAGGAGGAGGAGGAGGAGGAGAAGAAGAAGAAGAAGGAGGAGGAGGAGAGCCACTCTAAGGACTTTGTCCTCACTGCTGACAACAAGGTATAGAAACTGTCGTACACTAACAATGGCAAGAAGCTCGCATCCCTCTCCAATTCGAAGACCAACAAGTGGCGCGATATCCACTAGACCAAGTGGCAAGGCCTCACAGAGTGCCGTATGGTCAAGGCACTCGCTGAGGATCGCAAGAAGGATCGAGAGGAGTGCCATGCCGAGGCCAGCAATGCTAAAGGAGCACCTGATGTCAATCTCGGGTTCTAGGAGCCCGACCACACCATCATCACACTCTTCGGTGGCACTTTTTCTTACCCTACTTTCCACAGCTTGAAGGCCTTTAGGCGTGAGCTGTTCATAGCCACCCTAAGCTTAGAGTCCACCCAACGTCTGAAGTGGTCAGAGACCCCGATCATCTTCGATCGGATCAACCACCTCAAGAACTCCTGGTGGTTGGTCATCTCACATTGGTGGTCTTCCCTACTATCAACAATGTTAAGGTGACCCGCGTCCTCATTGATGGGGGCATGTGCCTAAATCTCATGTCTCTGTCGGCGTTTGAGCAAATCTAGATCGTCTTGAGCCCCCTCAAGTTATCAATGACATACCATGGCATCGTCTTAGGCCATGCCTTTCCTCTTGGCCACATTGAGTTCTTCGTCATGCTCAAATCTTGTGACAACTTCTAAATGGAGAGCATTGAGGGTGAGTGTGGTAGCCATGCATCATTTCGCACGATGGTTAGGAAAGCCTTTTGACATGGCTTTTACTGGCCGAAAGCCTTCTAGTATGCCACTGAGCTAGTACATTGCTATAGACCGTGCTAGTTCCACACCAAAGATATCCATCAGCCTTTTTAGGCTTTATAGACGATTCCCCTTTCATGGTCGTTCATGGTTTAGGGGTTGGACATACTCAGGCCTTTCTCCCAAGTTGTCAAGGGGTATGAATACTTGTACGTTGTCATCAACAAAATCACCAAGTGGCCTAAAGCGTTCCTAGCAGTCAAGGTCGATTAGCATTCGACCTTCAAGTTCATACACGACATCACTTGTCTTTTTGGTGTCCTCAATATGATCATCACTGATAATGGGGTGCAATTCACTAGCGCCCTATTTGGTAATTACTATCAAGACTTTAAGGTTAAGTTGTACTTCGCTTCGGTCGCTCACCCAAGCAATAATGACCAAGTGTAGAGGGCTAACACAAAGATTCTAAAGGGCTTAAAGAAGCATATGTACAACGAGCTTAAGAAACATGACAATGGCTAGACTGATGAATTGCCAGCCTTGTAATGGGCAAATAGGACCACGCTAAGTCAGGCGACTAGGGAGACATATTTTTTCCTTGTCTATGTTGTTGAGGTTGTCCTTCCTTCTAAGATCACTGTTGGCTCTCCGCAGGTCAAGATGTATGCATAGGACGACTAGGAGCAAATGAGGCATGATGACATTGACTACTTGGAGGAATGATGCCGTCGTGTGATGCTCTGAGCTACCAGATACTAGTAAAGCCTAAGACACTTTCAACAGTGCAGTGTTTGGCCCTAGTATCTTGAGGTTCAAGATCTTGTACTCCACCGCATCCTAATGCGAGATGGAAAGAACAAACTTTTTCCTAGGTCAGAATGCCCTTCCTAGTAATCAGTCTCCCTTGGATAGATTGTGCTCAGTTGGCCATGGAGGATGGGACCTTGCTCCCTAATCCTTAAATTTTTGAACACTTTATAAGTTTTACCCCTAACCATATAAGTTTGTGGCTGTGCTTGGGCCAACCTAGACAGGTTACCCATCTCCGAGTTGGCTAGGAGCTCCCACCATGCACATACTTCTCAATATATACAAAATTTCTCTACTTTTCTTTTGCTCTTTCTCTACGACTACTCATTTGCGAAAAGATGATTTTCAAGAGAAACAACATCACACATTCTCCTTGTTGCAAATGGAGGTGGGTTAACATGTTGTCCAAAAGGCCATGGTAACTTAGCCCTTGTATGCTCTACGTTGGTGCCTGAACTAGTAGGCTGTGCTCTAGGCATTGCCAAGCTTCGAGGTCCTCGGGCAACCCTACCAACTCAGTGAGAATGGTTAGGGTAGCTTAGGCGTCGGTGGCGGGCTGGGGTGTCTAGCCTAACCATTCTTGCCCCAAGTACCACTAGAGCTCGAGAACCACGAGTTGTAGATCTCCTATGCTTATTGCTAGCTCATGTTCCTAGAGCATGATGGATGGAGTTATGGCTGTGTGCTCCTCACAACTGCTTGTAAGTAGAAAATTTTGTGTGTTTGTTGCACCAGGTACGTGATGATCACTACCAAGCCCCCGATTTCTATGTGGATTTCTTCATGAGGGAAAACAAGAGGGAGACCAGGGTCATGCAAAAAGACTATGGGCCCTGATCCTGAATGCATGTTGGCTCAAGGGCTCGGGCTTATGATCTCGGAGCCTAGGACAACATTTGCGCCAAGGTCCTTGCATGGAGGTACGACTACATCAACCTATGAAAAACTCAAGGAGTACGACCTAGTGGCACCCGTCGAAGTCTTGAGGGTCCTTAGGGGCGCATAGCCTAGACAAAGATACCGAAGGTCTACACCCACGACCTTAGGGGATATTCCCCCAAGGACCAAGTAACGAGCAACAAATTCATAAGAAAAACAAGCATATGGTTAAACTGAAAAGAAGCATTTACAAGCAAAAAGCGGATCGAAAAGCATTTACAAGCAGCGTGGCATCTGCAACACGCCGTATCACTCCTCTCTCCCACTCTAGGGTACGCACCATCTTCAGAGCCCTCGTTGGTGTTGACATCGTCAATGGTGTCATCCTAGTCAGCGACATCATCCTCGTTAGAGGCTTCAAGCTCTCGCTTGAAGTACCTGATGATCTCTGCGGCAACATTGTGGATGGTAGCTTGGGCTTCCTCGGCACCCTTCATAGACAACCCCTAACACAATGGGTCTAGGCTGAAGGCTAGGTCCTAGGCATAGAAAGCGGTGAGGATGTACTTCACTATACCCTATGCCAGCTAGTGGCCCTCGTAGGCCACCATACCTTGGATGACAACCAAACCGCGCCCAACCTTGTCCACCGCGTCCCACGCATGCTCGAAGGAACTCTTCAATAGCTTAGTGAGTGTCGTCCCCTCATTGTAGCAGGCGACGAATAAGGTCGTGTCCTGCCCGAGGTTAGGAGCCACTTGGCTAGTCCGGTCAAGGAAGACGCTACCTAGGTTCGCGCAGTGAGCATCGGCTACGCACATTATAGAATCTTTGGATATATTCTGAGACTGATTCATCCATCCTTTGACGCATCAATGTAAGATCTATCAACCGTATTTCATGAATTTTAGCAAAGAAGTATTTATGAAATTATTTTTCAGATCGATCTATCCTCTGATTAAATTTGGCAATAAAGACAAAAACCATGTAAAGGCTGATCTAGATAATGACAGTAAAAAAAATTTAACTCTCAAAGGTTCCTCCGCCGATGCCTCTCCATATTAAGCTAAGAATCAATCGATGTGTTTCACCGTAAATATATTATCTTACCCTAAGACTTTCAAAAAATTTGACACCTTGTATTAGTGAGGCAACATAACTCTATCAAATCAATTAGAGTTCGAAGAGTGATACACGAAGGTTCGTTCCTTCAGTTCTAAGCTGAACTGTTTCCTCATTACTTTCAGCTATCCTTGTTGTCTATTCATCATCTTGCGCATTGTCCATCGGATACTACTGTAAAGGCAATGGTATTGGCCCCTGTGGCTGGTGATATCTTCGTGCTTAACTACCATCAAGGATCCTGCCATGCTGATTCTTGTGTCCTCCGTAATAGACAGTTTGATGGTATCTAGGAGGAGTTTCAATATGTTGCCTCCCTAAACTACATTTGTCTAGGAGGAAACAAACTAGGAACCATATATCTCTCTAGTCCATAAGTTGCTTAAGGAACCTCTGATGCTATCGACACTTATGCACTAGTGACAACGTGCGCCGATGTCCTTTGTGGAAGATAAACAATGCCTTGATAAGATTCATGAGCAATCGATCCATCCGCTATCTTTTTAATTAGATTCTAGAGTGTGCTCACCAATACCCCAGATTGATTTATAAATATATGGTGCACAACTTTATTGACCGATTTATGGAATGATTTCTACAGACTAATAGGTGCTTGTTGACTTCAATCTCTAGGCAAGGCTGGTTTTGGGAATTACGTCTTTTAGATTGGTCCTTATCACATCATGCTAAATGATTCTAAGCACAACTTTTAAAACTCCTTCACGGATTGCTCTACATGTTACCTTTGTGCTTTTGTTAGGTTCTCCAAGGTCACCAAAATTATGTTGTCAATTTTGACTTTCATCCCAAACATGTTGTTTCGAAAAAGATTTGAGTCCTACCAGGCATGCCAAAGGAGCCGAAGGAGTGTATTATGTCCTACTAGACGTGCCAAAGGAGTATGTTGGCATGGAAATCGTCTAATATCCACACCGATACACACATATAAGGGCCTAGAAAATCTACTTAGTTATAGTGCATGTCCTTAAATTCTTAGTATTCGGGACGTGCCAGTCAAGTTGACATGTAATTAACAAGGAAGATAAAAAACATTAGATTAATAAGCCAATCGTCTAATAATCCGATATGGACTCAAGTTATTGGCTATATAGCTGATAGAGATTAGTTAGAAGCCAATTGACTAATAGGCCAATACAGACTCAAGCTATCGATGGTCTAGCCAATAGATATTAGCTACTAGGTTAAGTTACTAACTTTATTAAAGATAATCTTGATAGATCAGACTAAATTAAGATAGTATAATATTATAGCTAATAAGCTTAGATATAATTAATAGCAGATTAAATATGATATAAAAAGTATATTGGATAATGATTCAATACGTATGAAAGTGAAAGCACCGTATAAAGATAATTAATCCACTAGAGCACTGACAGAACGTTATATAAAACCTATCGACTTATTAAGATTTATCTTATCAAAAACAATCCAATATATCAAAGCTAACTGAGATAGTATAAGATTAAAAATAATAAGATAAACCTAATAAACAAATAAGTTACATCAGATTGGACTAAGAGATTGAATTAATGTAGGTTTAGATAGAACTAAATGTATTAAGATAACCATCAAAACGTATAAATTAGCTAAGATATAGGACCGAACCGAAAAAATCTTTACCAAGCTAATACATTTACTATATGTATTACTTCTACTCTTAGAGGTGATGATGCGCCAAATTTGTTGTATTGATCTGATTGATATGTTACAAGACCACTGGATGTATTTACAAATAATTAACTATATCTCAACAACTCATTGAAATTTTCTCAAATTTAACTTTTATTAGATAAGTTCTAATTAGTTGATTCCTCCAACGGTCTTTTCTTTAACCGAATCCATCAATAGTCAGTATAATTTTCTGGCATTAACACTGTCCCGTGCTTGGCAAGACCATGCCGCCCATTGGCCAACCGTATCTCATGACACCACCTCCTGTAGTGCTATCTTTTTAGTGACGACGCTCGACCCATGTGGTGCCATGCTGTATCATCCTAGATGTGGATTCTCTTAGGAGCTTGGGCCCTCTCCCGTCCTTGATGCCCTACACATCAAATATCTGGAGCTAGGCTTGGATTGCTGCACACTCCACGTTGTGGTAGAGCGACAAATCGTCCCAAGGGAGCATTATGTCCACATCGACGTTGAGGACAACCAACACCTTCACCCATGCCATCATTGTGTCTTACTCGAGGTTGCCCAAGCTCCCAACGTAGATCCTGATGATGTTCGTTAGGCTGGTGTACATCCACGTTGCCTGAGCTTACTCCCACAGTAGAGATATCCGGTGTTTCAAGAAATCGGTGAACACCATCATCGAGGTCAGCCTTGTCATGCTTAGGTTGGCAATACATGCCAACATAGGGTTCATGCGAACATCAAGCTTAGGGATGCCCTCCCAAATGTCCTGACGTTGGGAGAATGAGGCAGTCATTTGGTGTGACACCAACGTAGACCTAGTCTTTGCACCATTCCTCTCAGTGATTGCAAGATACAGAGGTCTCTGGTGCTCTCCATGGTCAGAAGTCGTAGCCCCTAGAGACCTTCAAATAGTCGTTGTCTGGTTTCATCTGTGAGTGAAGATGGCTAGCATCACCTTCAAGTTTAGGGTAATTGTTTTGCCACCAGCAAAAGTATAATGGTTTATATTTTATTTTTGTTCTGCTGATCCACAGCAAAAGTAACGATTGTTTGGATTTTATTTTTGTTCCGCTGATCCACGAATTTCTGTGAACTTTTGGTTGTCTTAGCCGCCTATTTGTTTTAGACAATTCCTTATGCCCATGAGTTTTCTCTCAATCCATTCTACACCTCTAAAATTTTCTTGTTCCTATGTTTTCATTTTGATCCCTGTAAAACTATTTCATGAATTGACTAGATTATTCTAAAATAATTATATTGCCTCTCTCTCATGCAACCTACTTCGAAAATACAATGTGAAAAAATTACTTTATAATAAAATCAAACTGCACAAAATTGTTTGATGCCAAACTTGAAAAACAAAATTTAAATTTTCAACCAACTTTTTTTAAAAATGATTAAATCCATACAAGATTTTCCCGAGAAATTGAGAACCAAAATTATTTTTATTTGGGTTAAATATGGGTGAAAATGCTATCCAAAATTCATCAAATTTGGTTTAATTTTTTAATTGAAGTTCCCAAATTCACGATCAAATAATTCAATCCCCTTTGTGTTTTTACAAATAAATATATTATTCACGTTGAGAATCATATTTTTCTTTTTAGCAAGCTAGCAAACAATTGGAGAGGAGTAATAAGGTCATTTGGAAAATAATAACAGTATAAGGGATCGAAATAAAATCTATTTGTTTAATTAAGGAGAATGCAGGAGATTACCGAGTGTGTAGTATGCTGTATCTGCTACCACCGATGGAAATAGATGCCGTTCGTTTTAACAGGTGTATAAACAAATATACAATCCACAGTATTGATGGTGTGTTCTGAATGGCATCGATGATTTGTGATTACCGTTCATTTATCCAGGATAAAAAATGAATTAATTATTATAAAATTAAAAAAATAAATTTAAAATAATATCCTAAGAAATTCATATATACTCCACGTAGTTGGAAAGTGTATGCATTCTTCTATTCATACTTAAACATTAAGCAGAAAAGAACATGGCTAGGTAATTCATACCTTATTGTTAAGAAAAAAAAAGTAGCGTGAAAGAGCTTGTCAGTAATAAAAGGGCCAAGTCCACTTAACCACTTATAAAAACCTAAAAAACTGATCTGTTACTTCTCGGGTTGACAACATAAAAAAACTCAGTTTTTTTTCAAGTTCAAACATTTCAAACTAAATTTTAAATTTTGTCAAGCACATTTTTGGCTCGGGAATTGTTTGATAAACCCGGCGTAAACTATAGAGCTAATAAGCTAAAGAGAAAATAAATAAATTATGGATGAGTCGAAAATACCGGGGTTTTTTTACTGGTGAAGAGAAAACACTAGCTTGTAAATAACCTTTCTCTCTACTCTGTAGAAAAAAATTAGTGTACTTATTACTTGCTCCCTTCGAAACCTCCAGAGACTAGGCGTAACGCAAACGTTTGGACACGCTGACCAAAGGATCAAAATCGAACGGTCGACACAGCCTCACAACAACAACCATCAGACAGATCGGACGGCCAAAAAGGAACCCTAGCTCCCGTGGCTGCCTATATAAGACGCAATCTCTCGGCCTGACCACTCCACTCTGCCATCTCACCCCTGCCGCCGCTGCCGTCTTCTCTCGACTGCTCCCGTCCTCTCCTTCGAGGTCAGCTTCTTCAGATCTTGTCTCTTATCCTTGTTTGCGCTTGTTCATGGTCGTTCGTAGCTGCAGATCTGGTTTGTTACTGCGAGGTTTAGGTGATTTGGAGCTGGCGCGTGCTGTTTTTGTCCATTTTTTGGAACTTTTGTGTGTATTCGCCTCACTGCTCCGATATTTGTCCGCTGTTTGTTGACGCAACGATAAGCTTGATTTGTTGATGAATCATCTACATAAGTTGAAAATTAACGGTAGAATCGGACGATAAGCTTGTTTTGTTGCAGAATCATCTACACAAGTTGAAAATCATCGGTAGAATTGGTAGAAGGATTTGCACCTACAATCCGTTCGCATAGATCTCTTTCTTTATTTCTGTAATTTTTTATTTGTACTACTGCTGAGTAGATGCTGTTGTCGTCTGTAGCAGTTCGGTTGGTTTGATTACTGCGCGTCTCTGTAAATCATCTACTGGTGTAGCTATTGTGCTAGCACTTCGATAGATGACTAGGTTATCTGATCTCTGAGCTTACCTGTAATATTATTTGGAATTTGGAATAGAAAGGATGCACATATGTTTCTAATATTCGTTTCGTTCCGTGCTGCAGTTGTTAGCTACCTCCTTATTCTGCCATGGGTAAGGAGAAGACGCATATCAACATTGTGGTCATTGGCCACGTCGACTCTGGCAAGTCGACCACCACTGGCCACCTGATCTACAAGCTCGGAGGTATTGACAAGCGTGTGATCGAGAGGTTCGAGAAGGAGGCCGCTGAGATGAACAAGAGGTCCTTCAAGTACGCGTGGGTGCTTGACAAGCTCAAGGCCGAGCGTGAGAGAGGTATCACCATCGATATTGCCCTGTGGAAGTTCGAGACCACCAAGTATTACTGCACCGTCATCGATGCCCCTGGACACCGTGACTTCATCAAGAACATGATCACTGGTACCTCCCAGGCTGACTGCGCCGTGCTCATCATTGACTCCACCACTGGTGGTTTTGAGGCGGGTATATCCAAGGATGGCCAGACACGTGAGCATGCTCTTCTTGCTTTCACTCTTGGAGTGAAGCAGATGATCTGCTGCTGCAACAAGGTATATCTTTAGGGTTTGTCCTTTGTTATGATTGTTGAGCACAGCATTTGTACACATAATCATGATGCTAGTCCAGATTCTTTTAATCACATCCATGTAGTGCCATGGCAAGATAGATGTATCCCTTTTATTGGGATTTTATGTTTATTTGTCTTCACTGTGCATCTAATACTGCAATAGTTGCTTTCCTGCTTTAAGCATTATGATTTGACTTTTTTAGGTTAGTTCTTTTGACTATCTAGTTTGCTACTTTGTACTAAACTCGCATTTCTATTTTATTTGGTTTGCGTTACTTGTTTTGAATACCTAGTTGCTTTTTAACCATATCATTTTAATTCTGCTGGAAGTTGCATACCTACCTTGTTTCATTATATCTTAAATCTGACCACTCTTATGTGATAATCTGCGATTCATATAATTGCTTGTCTTTGTATGGCTGCCTACATGTTGAGAATGGCAAATTGATTCCTTCTCTTTTTTCTGTTACAGATGGATGCCACCACTCCCAAGTACTCCAAGGCCCGTTACGACGAAATCGTGAAGGAAGTCTCTTCCTACCTCAAGAAGGTTGGCTACAACCCTGACAAGATTCCCTTCGTTCCCATCTCTGGGTTCGAGGGTGACAACATGATTGAGAGGTCCACCAACCTTGACTGGTACAAGGGCCCAACCTTGCTTGAGGCTCTTGACCAGATCAATGAGCCCAAGAGGCCATCAGACAAGCCCCTGCGTCTTCCCCTTCAGGACGTGTACAAGATCGGTGGTATTGGTACCGTGCCTGTGGGTCGTGTTGAGACCGGTGTCCTCAAGCCTGGCATGGTGGTGACCTTTGGTCCCAGCGGCCTGACCACTGAGGTCAAGTCAGTTGAGATGCACCACGAGGCCCTCCAGGAGGCTCTTCCTGGTGACAACGTCGGGTTCAACGTCAAGAACGTTGCCGTGAAGGATCTGAAGCGTGGGTACGTGGCCTCCAACTCCAAGGATGACCCTGCCAAGGAGGCTGCCAGCTTCACCTCCCAGGTCATTATCATGAACCACCCTGGGCAGATTGGCAATGGCTACGCCCCAGTGCTGGACTGCCACACCTCCCACATTGCTGTCAAGTTTGCTGAGCTGGTGACCAAGATTGACAGACGATCTGGCAAGGAGCTCGAGAAGGAGCCCAAGTTCCTGAAGAACGGTGATGCTGGTATGGTTAAGATGATTCCCACCAAGCCCATGGTTGTGGAGACCTTCTCTGAGTACCCTCCCCTTGGTCGTTTTGCTGTGCGTGACATGAGGCAAACGGTGGCCGTCGGTGTCATCAAGAACGTGGAGAAGAAGGACCCAACCGGTGCCAAGGTGACCAAGGCTGCCGCCAAGAAGAAATGAGCCTCGTTGAAGTGGTGGTCCCCATATCTGCATTTGAGATATCTAGCTGTTTTAGTATTCGTCAAGTTTTGTCCACGGCCGTGGCACTTGTTGCCTGGACCATTAATATCTGCTCCCTGTGTGCACAATGTCAGTCGTTTAAAACTCTTCGTTTATTTCTGTTCGGTTAAAACTTGTTCTGGGTCTGATTATTACCCTTTCTTCGGTTTTTGGGGAATGCGAATATTTGCATTGCTAATTCTGCTGTGTTATATGCTCATTTGATTTTCCTCCTTTGTTGGTAGCATACCCTTTTTGTTCTGCTGAGAACTGTGAGCTAATATGATTTGTTCGTACTGTTGAGATTGTTTTTCATGTTCCATGTCGGTAGTCCATTTTACATGTTTTCCCTCAAGTTAGATCCATGATTTCTCCCTCAGGTTGATCCATGGTTCCTTTATAGAATATAGATGTTTTAGTTCTCCCTCATGTCGATCCATGATTATGGATTATAGATTTTTTATTGTTGACCCATGATTCATCTTTATAGATTTTTAAGTGTTGTTTTGGTGGCGCTAGTTCATTGTTTAGTTACAACTGCGTTTCCGATTGCCTGCTTCTATTGGCAGTTTGTTCAGTCTCTCCTATATTGGTGAATGCTTATAGGGTGACTGACTCAATCTCCCCTATTTTGGTGAATGCTTACAAGATGACGAGTTGACGACTCAATCTCGCGTATCGGATAACACCGTCTCCTTTCCATTAACAACCAAACTCTCAAATCTTATTGACCTCATTGGTATTGCACATATACCGCACCGTCTACTTATACGTTAGTCTTTCCATTAACAACCAAACTCTTATAACTTTTTGCCCATTGGTATTACAATAACACCTTTGCACTAATACAGCTGTATGCCTATATGAACTATACAACAAATATCAGTAAACACAGAATGCTAACTTGCTTAAACCTGGGTATACGCTTTAGCTGGAGCTGATAGGCACTCTATGATCCTGTACATACGTATTGTCTCGAGCAATTCCCTTATCCTGCGGATGGGTCGAGCTGAACCAAATTTAACTTAGTCTGAATTTCAAATCACCCCGTTGTTTTTCCGTATTCTGAAACGATCCATGTAGCTGTAGAAGTAAAGAATTGCTGACAACAAAAATGGAGCTCAGGGCCATCAATCCCCCTACACGATAACACCACCAACAAAGTCAGTATTAAAAGTTATAATGATAATGAAATAATAACTCTTGGCTCTACATCGTGAGATGCACCCAAACCAAAGGGATACAATGATATAATAGAGAAGCGTACAATAGCGGTAGATAAACAGTACCTGAAAGAGATGGTGTCATGGCAAAATCAAATTGAGGCAGTAACACTCCAGCGGCAATGGGAATGGCTAATATGTTATATGCGACAGTCCAGCCCAAATTTTGGTGAACTTTGGCCATAGTTGCTTTCGAAAGTGATAGAGCATCCATTACCTGCCCCGTAGGATGGTTCTCATTTATTAGCATGAATCTCACTTGAATAGAATACCATACAGATCAGAATCCTACCTGAGAAAGTCTGTTGCCTAATAGAACTGAAGCCGCGTCAGAAGCAGCGCTCTCCTTTGAGTGAGTGCGCATAGCTATTCCCACATCAGCGGCTGCTAAAGATGGTGCATCATTTATTCCATCACCAACCTATGCAACAGCAAATTCCATTAAGAAAATGATACAAAGTAGTTTCATACTATCTAAAACTTTCATTCTTTAATTTTTACTATGCTCAACACTTAACCAATTTCCTGAAGCCAGTGACATGGAATAATTTTATCACAAGCAATTTCAGTAGGCCATAGACTAGCAACAACTGTATTGTGTTATCAATAAAAAAAACAGAACACCACAAAAAAAATTACCATCGCAACCCGACGTCCCTCCCCTTGCAAAGCAGTTATAATGATTGCCTTTTCATGAGTTAAGGATGGTTTTATGTTTTCAGTTCTGATCCCTACAGTTATCCCAATGCTTTCAACTGTTTCTTTCCTGTCTCCTGATAGTAGAAATGTTGTGAATTCTTCCTGCCGGAGCCTGTTAATTAATCAAAAGTCAAAAATGCAGTACTTAAATTACATGGATACAACAGGAATTAGTAATACATGCAACATTTGCATAAAACTAGAAAAAGAGCATTTGCAACATGTGAGATCCTAGATGCAGCATTTCATATAAATTGTTCATAAGGAAAAACTATGAATTCTGAATATGTCCTTTTAGGGGAGATATGACTGAATAATGCTAAAGCAGGAGAAACTCAATAAATATACAGATGGTATCTCCGGTAAATACCTGTCCACGGTTGTTTTTGCATCATCACGCAGAATGTCTGATATAGCAATAGCACCTATTATTCCTTATCCTTTACGGCCAACATAAGCAATTGATTTGGAGTGATTAGATAATGCCTCACTGGAAGACAAACTCCAGATGGTTTCTGAGATCTCTCAGTTCAGTTGATGATGCCTTGGTCTCAAAACAATTGTGGACCCAGTCCAATGTGCCTACTGCAACCAGACACCCATCTACTTCTGGCAAACAGCCAAAACCAGGCTCTGTAAGCTGTCCACTTGTGGCTGGGATATCCAGTTTGACAAGTTTGGCCTCATCCATTATAGCATTTGCAATAGGATGCAATGCAGTTTTCTCCACTGCAGCAGCAAGACAAAGAATCTCTGCCTCTTCATACGCTAAAGAAGCTATAGAAGTAACTACTGGTCTTCCTTTTGTTAGCGTCGCTGTCTAAAAATCACAATGCAAATACCAATTGTAACACAAATGCTTAACTTTCAGGAGACTAGTTTATCATGAAAATAAAATTGATAAATGATGTAAATATGTAGCGTGTACCTTATCAAGTACAATGGCATCTATTCCAGCTAAATGCTCTAAAACAGCACCCCCTCTAATAAGTAGTCCCCGTTTAGCACCTAGTTTAAGATAAATGGTAATTTGGGGGGTGAGGTGGGGGCGGTTAGCAACTCATAAAAAATAAGATCAAAGGTTGCAACCAAGAAGCAAGTGAAGAGTAGAATGCTGAATCGACTTAATGCAAGGGGCTCTTGATTGTTTTTATGATGTATGAACATCTTCGACCCCATTGTGTCAATCAATATCAAGAACAAATGGAACCAAACATTATGACATAGAAAGTTACCCAGTGAAGTTCCTATCAAGATAGCTGTAGGGGTAGCTAATCCTAGTGCACACAAGGACAGGAAACAACCTGCAGGGTGAACAATCGTGAAATCAGCCCAAATGACCACAAATGCAAGCTGATGTAAAAAGCACCCTACAAAGCCCACAGCTTTTCAGCCACCACTGAACAGGTACCGTATTGAGAATTCAAGATGTTTGGCACATGCATCTATCATGATGGGTTTTAGTAATGATTAGTTAGTTGGTGCACTGTAATCTGATTATGTAAAATTAGTCTATTTGATAATGATTTTAACAATAATTTTCAGACCATTAGAGTGAAACGTTGAGCTTTCAGAAAACAATAGCAGGATTACTTACAAGTACATCCACAGCAAGCTTGAAGCTCAATAGCGGTGAATCCACATCTGAGCCAGAAATATCATTGAAAAGTGTTAGCAAGTTATGTTTGTCTCTTAAACTCTTGTGCAGCAAATTATATTTGTTTTTTAGACTCTGCTTGCGTTTTGTCTTATAGACTCTTGTACAGCAAATTATATTTATCTTCTAGACTCTTATGCCTGCGTCTTGGGCTCTGGCTGCAATCATACGTCGGCCTAACCACTTGTGTTGTTTAGTGTGTGTTAATTAGACCTGAGACTTTATAGTTTAGTGTTCACACCTTGAACTCTCGAACTCCCATGCCTCTATATATATGTAACATCCTGTAATCTATAATTATCCAATATACAATAGAGTTTGTCTTTCTCATTTACATGGTATCAGGGCCCGGGTTCCACCCGATTCTTCTTCTTCTTTCGCATCTCTGGTGTGTTGCTTCTAGCGCCACCCCCTCTGGCCTGCTGCCCCTGCGCCGCCCCTCTCTTCCCTCTATGGCCGGCTCTCTCCACCCCTATGCTGCTGGTGACGACGCCGAGCGTAAGCGGCTGGAGGACGCCTGTGCCACCGCAGCCGAGGCCCACCGTGCCACCCTCGCCTGCGCAGAGGAGGCCAATGCTAAGGCCGCCGCCGCGGCCATCGAGCACGACTCTGCTGCCGCACGCGTCCACGCCGCCCTAGAGCACGCTGCCTAGGAGCGCGCCGCCGCCGCACCTCCCCCTTAAGACCCGTCAGAAGATGCTAACGAGGTCGTGTCTTCCCTCTCCGATGGCCCTCATCCCTCAGTTCACACCGCCATGGTTCTTCAGGAGGCCGCCGCGATTCTGAACCTCCATGCCTAAGCTGTGGCCGTTCAGAACATCCACAGCCTTGTCCACGTCGTTCTCAACGTCAACTCCGACAGCTTTGCTCGGTGGCGAGAGCAATTCCTGCTCACCCTGGGCAAGTATTCTCTTTAAGGCCATGTCATTCACGACGATCGTCTCCTGAACTCGCCTGACTGGGAATGCATGGATTGCGTCATCCGTTCTTGGCTCTACGGCACCCTCTACGACAACCTCCTTGACATTGTCAGGAGCCGCAGCGACCAAGGCGCCACTGCCCATACAACCTGGCTTGCTATCGAGAGCTAGTTTTTCGGCAACCGAGAGGCGCCGGCCCTCATCCTCGAAGCCAAACTCCGTACGCTCGTCTAGGGGGACCTCTCTGTCACCGACTACTGCAAGCTCCTCAAGACCACCGCCAACAACTTCACCGATCTTGGTAAACCAGTCAGCGACCACTCCCTCGTCCTCAACCTCATCCGAGGCTTGAACGAGCGGTTTGCCTCCATTGGCCGCCATCTCCGACATGGTCGTCCCTTCCCTTCCTTCTTGGAGGCCTGTGATGATCTCATCCTCGAGGAGCTTACCATGGGGGCCCCGATCCCGTCTCCCTCTACAGCTCTCGTCACCGGCACAGGTAGCAGCTTCTCGTCCTCCCGCCCTGCCTCCTAGCAACTCTCTGGGCATCCCACCACCGGCCTAGGGGGCGGTCTTGGCGGCAAAGGCAACGGTCGTGGCGCTCGCGACAGAGACGGCAAAGGCGGCGGCTCGGGCACGCCTGCTCCACCCAACCAGGGGGCGAGTGGGCCTTGGCCCACGTCTTACAACCCGTGGCTCATCATCCCTGGGCCGCGCCCCCCGCCTTGCGCTTCGCCTGCCCAACTACCACACCAGCAGGCGCTACTGGCCCAATCCTTCCCGGCCTTGCAGCAACTCCCATCGGTGCCGTTTCAACAGTACCTGCAGCAGGACACTCCTGCTGCCTACTACGGTCAGCAGGGTGCCCCTTTGCCTTCTCTCGGCGCCTCGGCTCCTCCTGGCTTCTACAACCCGTAGACCGGTCTTCCGATGGCCTGGGATCAGCACTCCCTCGCCTCAACTTTCAGCACCATGGCCCTTCAGCAGCCGCCAAACAACGAATGGTACTTCGACTCAAGTGCCACCTCTCACATGACCTCTGATTCTCACTCTTTCACACTCTACCTCTTCGTGGTATCCTTCTCCTTCCTCTATCGTTGTCAGCGATGGCTCCTTGCTCCCTGTCACCGCCACTGGCATCACCACTCTCGCCAACTCTCTATTCCTTAATAATGTTCTTGTTTCCTCACGACTTATTAAGAATATCATTTCTGTACGTCAGTTCACTACCAACAACAATTGTGCTGTTGAATTTGACCTTGCTAGCTGTTCTCAGAAGGTGATCATCAGGTGCAATAGCTCCAGGCCCCTCTACCCATTGCACCTTCCTAGCGCCACCGTTCTCGCCGCTGATTCTTCGCCTTCACTCTGGCATCGTCAACTCGGCCACCCTGGTTGTGATGCCTTGTCCAAAGTCAACTTTGTTATCCTTAGTTATACTAAAAAAATGATTCTTTTTGTCATGCGTGTCAGTTAGGGCGCCATACTCACCTTCATTTTCAGTCATCTTCATCTCGGGCATCTAGTTTATTTGAGCTAATTCACTATGATTTGTGTACCTCTCCAGTCGCCAGTGTTTCTGGCTTCAAATACTAGTTAATTATACTTAATGATTACTCACACTATGTTTGGGTGTTCCCTCTTCGTCTGAAATCTGACACATTTGCCACTCTGACTCATTTATTTGCCTATGTTCGCACTCAGTATAGCGTCGCTGTAAAAGCCATCCAGTGCGACAATGGTTAGGAGTTTGATAACTCTACCTCCCGCTCCTTCTTCCTTACCCATGGCATACACCTCCGCATGTCCTGCCCATATACCTCATCTCAGAATGGGCGGGCTGAGCACATGATCCGTACCATCAACAATGCGGTTCACTCTCTTGTCTTTCAAGCCTGCATGCCCCCTTCGTACTGGGTTGAGGCCTTACACATCATCACACATGTTCTCAACATCCTACCCACCAAAACTCTTCAATCCTCTACACCCCACTGTCCTGTTTGGTGTCCAACCCAAATACGACCATCTTTGTGTTTTTGGCTGCGCCTGTTATCCTAACCTCTCTGCCACAGCCATTCACAAACTTGCACCACAATCCTCCTTATGCATTTTTCTTGGCTACTCCTCCCATCATAAAGGATACCACTGCCTTGACCTCCAGACCAATCGTGTTCTCATCTATCGACACGTCGTGTTTGATGAACACTCTTTTCCTTTCTCACAACAGTCATCTTCTACCGACCCGACAGCCCTTGACTTTTTAACTGATGATGCAAATCCCATATCTAGTTCTATCAGTGCACCTCTACCTTTATTTCCTACAGGTGCTTCCGTTGGTGTTCCTGCACAGCCACGTGCGGCCCCCGACTGTTGGCACGCCACCTAGCACCCAGCGCGGGCGCGGCCGTCGAGACAGAGCCTGCCACTCTAGTGCCTGGCACAACCCCTACACCGATCTCTCCAATCCAACCAGGCGCCTAGCAAAATACTCCCTCTGCGCCTGCTGCTGCTGTAGCTCCAGGCACTTCGCCTGCCACGGCTGCTGCTGCTGTCCCCGACGCCCCGGCTTCCCCTACTGCTACAACAGCCCTGGGCAGGCCCCGACCGTTGCTGGTCTAATCGCGGCGCCAGGCAACAGCTTCTTAGCAACCGGCTGCCCCCAGCACGCCGGCTCTGCCTAAGGGCACCGTGTTCGTGCAGCCCATCACCAACAACCACGGCATGACGATGCGCACTAAAGCTGGTCATCGGTTTTCCAGTGTCTACAACAGCACAACATTGTCACCGGTGTCCTGCACCTTCCATGGCGCCCTTGCCGATCCCAATTGGCAGGCCGCCATGGAAGAAGAGTTCTCTGCCCTCCTTCAGAACAACACATGGGAGCTTGTCCCTCGACCACCTCAAGTCAACATTGTCACCGGCAAATGGATTTTTAAGCACAAGTTCAGGGCTGACGGGTCTCTCAAGCGATACAAGGCTCGATGAGTCCTTCGTGGTTTCACTCAGTGTCCTAGCATCGACTTTGACGAGACATTCAATCCTGTTGTTAAGCCCGCCACAGTTCGGACAGTGCTCTCACTCGCCCTTTCTCGCGGATGGCCAGTTCACCAGCTCAACATGAAGAATGTCTTTCTTCACGGGACTCTGTTTGAGAATGTCTGTCGCCTCAACAAGTCTCTCTATGGCCTCAAACAGACTCCTCAGGCATGGTACAGTCGCTTCACCACCTTTATTCTCTCACTTGGCTTTGTGAATGCGAAGGCAAACACCTTCCTATTTGTCTACCATCATGGCGTCAACACAACATACTTACTACTCTATGTGGACGACATCGTGCTCACCGCCTCATCCACAGCTGTCCTTCGTCGCATCATCTTTACTCTACAACATGAGTTCAACATGAAGGACCTCGGCCAGTTACACCATTTTCTTGGAATGCAAGTTCAGCACCGTGATGGATACCTCTTCTTGTCTCAGCAACAATACATGATGGAGATTCTTGATTGGGCTGATATGGCTGACTGCAAACCCTGCTCTACTTCAGTCGACACTAATCTGAAGCTCTCTGCAGTCACTGGGTGACCCAATTCAGGATCCCTCTGATTTTCGTAGGCTGGCTGGTGCCCTTCAGTATCTCATTTTCACTTGTCCGGATATTGCTTACGCCGTTCAGCAAGTTTGTCTCCATATGCATGGCCCACAGGAACCTCACTTGGCTGCCCTCAAGCGGATCCTTTGATATGCTTGCGGTACTCTTCATTTGGGTCTGGTGCTCCGTCCCACAGCGTAGCATGAACTGGTCGCCTACTCTGATGTCGACTGGGCCGGTTGCCTGGACACTCGCAAATCCACTTTTGGCTATACGGTCTTCCTTAGTGACAACCTCATCTCCTGGTCCTCCAAGCCAGTACACTGTGTCCCGATCCAGTGCCGAAGCTGAATATCGAGCCGTTGCCAACGCTGTTGCTGAGGTTTCCTAGCTGCGTCAACTTCTCGGTGAGTTATAGTCCCCCTTGCAGCGCGCTATATTGGTCTACTGCGACAATATCAGCGCCGTCTACATGTCCGCCAACCCGGTCCAGCATCAACGCCCAAACACATCGAGATTGACCTCCACTTTATCCGGGAGCATGTTGCTCTTGGTGCTGTTCGCGTTCTCTATGTTCCAACAACCTTTTAGTATGCTGACATCTTTACTAAAAGGACTACCATCTTCGCTCTTCACTGAGTTTAGAACCAGTCTGAACGTCCGCTGCACCAATGCTCAGACTGCGAGAGGGAGAGTGTTAGCAAGTTATGTTTGTCTCCTAAACTTTTGTGCAGTAGGTTATGTTTGTCTTCTAGACTCTTGTACATACGATTTGTCTCTTAGACTCTTATGCAGTAAATTATGTTTGTGTTCTAAACTCTTGTGCTTACATCTTAGGCTCTAGTTACAGCCATGCACCGGGCTAGATACTTGTGATGCTTAGTGTGTGTTAATTATGCCTGGGACTTTCTAGTTTAGTATTCACACCTTAAACCCTTAAACTCCTCTGTCTATATATATTTATAACCTCCTGTAATATATGATTATCCAATATACAATACAGAGTCTTTCTCACTTATATAGAAGAACCTCTAAAATGACGTGCGTGCCAATGTAATACCTTGGAATAGAGAGAAGGTTGCAGAAGCAACATTAACGTAGCCCCAGTAAATTTCATATGTACTCTTTTTGGAAGGAAAAAACAAAGAAAAGGAGAATGGGAGCATACCAGAAAGAAAATGTTGCTGCAGACAATGTCATAACAGTATGAACAAATGGCCCTGCAATAGAATCTGCAAGCCTTTGAACCTCCACGTGCTTGTGCATCCTCAACCTGTTCAAGGACAATACAAATATTACCAAAAACTTCTTTTAGTTTCTTATTATCAAGAGCAAAGGGGGGTGTATAGTGTATACCTAAAATTCGAACAATCTTAGCAATTGTTGATGATGGTCCGGTTGTTGTAGCTTTGATCTTTAAAGGACCATCCTTTACCAAGTCAAATATTTGATCGTTAATCCATTGAACAGAGAATTCTCAAATTAGCCTACCTACTTTATGTGAGAGAGGGGGGGGGGGGTTAAAATTAAACAAATGTAAAAAGGACAATCTAATAATTTCACTGAAGCATGTTTACTTAAAAATAGCTTTGAAAATCAATCGAAACATGGAAAGGAGTGTGAATAGCATATTATGTTTTCAGTCAACTCACAATAGCTTCTGCATTGGCAACATGACCATGGCTGAGGAATGTACATAAGACAAAGAGGTCAGCATATTAATTAAGAATACAGTTTTTGAAAAGAAAATCAAAATTAAGAGCTGACAGAAGCTAATGGGATTATAGAATGTAGAGTAAGAATTCCTGGCAGAAAAGTATGCACGTACCCAGTTTACAGTTCCAGCGAATACAGGAAACCCTTTTTCCTTGGGAATTGGCAAGGATTCCCCAGTAAGCATTGATTCATCAACAAAACTTGACCCTCCAAGGACATTTCCCTGCAACAGAAGATATGTCAAATAATTTTGTGCAAGCACAAACTGATGTACTAAGAAAATGCAACAGAAGAAAGACAAGTGCTTCTACATCAATAACCATTAGTGAACTAGAGCGGCCTTCTAGCATGTTCACCTCTAGAAATAAATCATGATGTGGATCTTAAAGGTATGCTGCTATAAAAAAACATGTACAAAACCATGAGTGGACATACAGATTTTACAAATAATAGGGGGTATCCAAGTTTGTGAGAGAGTAAGCAATCCATGGTGCATTCACTGAAGACAGCAAAGTATTGCTGACAATTTGTCTAAAAAGAACTAATAAGGAAGAAGGGAAAGGAGATATCTTCAAATGACTTGTAGCACATGCAATTCATTTTGCAAGATTGCTTCACCATAGGAAATTAATAATCAACAAGGGTTAGTTAAGCTTAGGATTTATGCATATTCAAACAAATGGCAGCAACACGACACCATAATATTAGGAAGATAGTATATAAATAAAACCACAGTCTGGCTCCTTACATCTACAGGGATTGTTTCTCCTGGAAGAACCAATATCAAGTCTCCAACACGAACATCATCAACAGGAACCTCAACGGTGATTGCATCTGAGTTCAAAACACCATCTGAGGAAGGATCATCACTTGAGGAAGTAACAACTAACCTTGACTGGGGTGATAAGAGTGACTGCAACAGAATAAAGCAAAAGTAGTTGCCAATAAATTCAGTCTTATTAATGAAGGATATGCAGAAATGGAGAAAAAATACTTCATTACCATCAACTATCACTACAGATATTCTCCAATAGTGTTTGCCGGAATACATATTTACTTATTTCCATTCTACAAATGAAAAATAGAAGTGTTACTCTGTAAAGGAGTAAGGTGTATACTTACAATGAGCTCATTCATATCACTAGAAGCCTTAAGCCTGGCACTTTCTTCAAGAGATCGTCCAAGAAGAACAAATCCAAGAAGCATGACCTGCATACAAGAAAAGTTTCTTCAACAAAACATTATTATGCGAAATGTATTCAGCTGTTATTTCATCAATCACCAAATTGATTCAAGTAATGTGTTAGGAAGTGATGACGTTTCTATTTGAACAATTCAACATACAAGATACCTTGTTAACAATACACCACACCACAACAAAGCAAAGCAACAGTGATAAACGACCGGAGTGTCAGCAAGAAGATGAAATTGAAACTTTACTACAACATGTTCTCGATTTTTTTTCTTTTGTGTGTGCATGGAAGATCGCTCACTGGTTCATCAAAAAAGGTTGAATTCCACTCCAGTTCAGGGTTCAGCAATGACACCTGCATAAAGAAAAGCTGCATTAGTATTCTTGTATGACTGACAGATGATTTGGGCACTGCAAATGCACTTACTGCACTGATAGCAAATGCAGCTGCAGATCCAAACCCTACAAGAGAGTTCATGTTGGGGGATCGTTGCTTGAATGCTCGATGACCATCTAAAAGTATATCTGGAGTTACATTGAACACATTGTGAGAAAAGGATAAAAAAACCAAAGACACATTGCACGGTCATGCTGAAATTTTTTCAGTTTCACCATATTTCAGTACTTGATATCCAGTATTTTTACAACACACGTAGTTCTTCATACCATATGTCATTCCGTTGTTTCTTAGAAGGTTTTAAGCACATGTCTCCTTTACTACCCACCCACCAACTCAAACAAAAGCCTGTGAATCAAAGTACAGAAGTATTTTTCAGGGAAAACAGTAGGGAGAACCCAGTTTTGTTTATATATTGGAAATAAATAACAAAACAAAGGAGTATTTGCTAGAGAAAGAAATGCGCCTCCTCCCACATCAGGTAACGCTACCAGAAATTATCTAGCCATGACTGGCATGTCAGAGAATTCAAAGATCGTACTAAGGATTACTACATGTAGTGCAAATAGTTTTCAGCATCTCGTGTCAGACAACCTAGTGACCTGCTTGGTGATATTTGCTCTTGGGTTCTCTACCATCCACTTTTTTAGAGAATACAGTTGATCGTTCTTAGGAACTACTTAACTTGATAATGGAATTAGTCAGTATCTGGTTTGATATCCCCAACAAATTGTGTGGAAGCATATACTAAACAACTGTACATTACTATAATATACCTCTACCAGGTCCAAACAATGCTGCTATTGCAATGCCACATTTCACATACGAATTATGCAACAGATCCAAAAATGTCCATGCATCATACATAAACCGATCAGATAGTGATTCACGTAAAAAAAATTCAAAATAGCATGTGCATAGGTAGCCAATTTATACTTCACTAAAAAAAGTATAGCTGATTTAACCTTTCGTATGTCCATCCATCCATTGCACGATAGTGTGATCACGCCCTCATGAGTCATGATTTCAACTCACCATGGCCGACATGGATGCCGAGCGAGTGGAGGAAATGGGTTGCGTGCGAGCCGCAGCAGAGCGCAACGAGCGTCCAGGCGAAGGCGACACGTCCTCGGCTCCGCGTGAGGAGCTCCGCCTTCCTGGCCGCCATCTCCTTCCACTTCCGCGCACTCTCGCCAGCCCCTGAGGCCGTGCCCCCTTGCCGCGCCACCGAGGGGAATCCGCACTCCGTCAACCTAACCGCCAGCTCCTGCGCCGCACCCGGCTCCGGCGACCTCAGCCGTACGGCTGCCGACTCGGCGAGGAGGTTCACCGCCGTGGTCTCTACCCGCTCGTCCGCGGCCAGGATGGTCCGCACCCGCGACGCGCAGCCGCCGCACATCATACCGCTCACGTCGAGCAGCACGGTGGCACTGGCCCCCTCTCCCGCCGCCGCGGCCGCGTCGGCCGCGCTCGAGGCGGAGGGCTCGGCCGTGGCGCGGATGGTGGCCACCGCTGGGCCGCGGGGGAGGAGGAGACGGAATCGCTGCGCAGTCGAGGCCTTAGAACCGCCACGACCCAACCGGAGACGCCGGAGCAACAGGGGGTTAGCGCCGCGAACCGGAGCGGTGACATGGAGGACGAAACGCCCACCGGTGGCGGCCATGGAGGCGATCGCCCGAGAGCGCGAGTGCAGGGGAAAGTGCAGCGGAGAAGACTAAGCTTAGCCGCGGAGGAGAAGGGAGGAGTTGGCCATGGAACGCGCCGAGACGAAGAGACGAAGAGTGGTTGATGGACTTGCGGTGGTGGGAAATGCAGGGGAGGAGAGCCGTGGTGGTGATGAAGTGTGAGCCGGGATTTTAACCTATCGGCGACGTGTGAGAGAGAAGCGAGGAGAGGAGTAATCCTTGTGAGTTGGATCGATTTTGATTTTTGGATAACAAATCTTGGAGCCGTTTGGAAGGTTTCGCGGTGGAAAACGTGGTGGACGTTGATTCTGAGAGGAACTGGATATGCGCCGTGCGTGAGAATCGTGTCGTGCGTGTCATGTTCCTCCTCAGCCGCGACAAGCAAGGAAAGCCACGTACATTCGCGGCGTCGGCGTAGGCTTAAGGCTAGACAATACTGTAGTTATAAAGTTGAGGATTTTGGAGTAAATTGCATTTTAGCCGGATTTGATCCATACTTCTACTTTGCAAAGTAGCCGGCAAGGTTTTAGCTCGAACTAGATGCACGAGATATCATCCACACTATCTCTGTTCATCCATTAGTACAGCGGTTACGATGCCACGATTGAATTGCACGGGAGATGCTCATGATCTTCTGTAGTGCGCTCACAAGAAGACTGCATAATTTATCGGGGCATCATAACGCCTCTGTTATCGTGATGGAACAACGCACGAGCCAGTGTGAACAAATAGAGACAAAGTGTGTGACGTCTAGCGCATCTGATTCGAACCAAAATATAAAAGGCGATGTTACACGAACGTTAGCTTGTCATTTTCCCGGTGCAAAGTGCAAGTATGAACGAAAACAAAAACAATGTTAATATATTCGATACAAAATGCAGTTTACTTATTTTACTGTGACACTTTTACCGTAGTGGTTGATATGAGCTATTCATCACATATCCAATGGTTAAGGGTACTCCTAGTGTTCACCTTTTCTAATATTGCTGCGATAGAGGAGCTTCTGATCTCTCGTTGGATCATATTCCTAGCCTTTAGCGAATGCAATTACCTCCTTTCCATAGAACTGGTGGCAAAGCAGTTTCAAAATTGGTCTAAAATTAGAAAGTTTTTCAACAAAAGTATTAGTTCAAAAATATCAAAATGTACAAGGTGTAAACTTCAAAACCTCCATCCGATCTCCTCCGTCCCGAACGTTATCTCTAACCCCTCGTTTCCCACCCACCACCTCTCTCCGGCGTACGCGCTTTCCAGCAGACGCCAATGGCCTCCCCAAACGCCGACCCCTCGACGCCACCTCTCCTCCTGGCCATGCGCCACCTCCCCTTCCCCGGCGCCCACCGGCCACGCGCGCTTCCGGGCCCCGACCTCACGCCCCTCGCCCGCCGCCTCGAAGACCTCGCTGCCGCGGCGGCCGCGCACCCGCTCCTGAAGCCGCTCTTCGCCTTCCACTCCCACCTCTCCGCCTTCTCCCAGGTAGTTCAACGCCGGCAGCCCCCTTGAGCTCGATCGCACGAACAGACGTATCACATATGTGCGTGCTTGCTTACTATGCGCTTGCCGGTGAAATGAGCAGAGCAGGAGGCGGGCGATGGCGACGATGCGCCGGCCAGCCAACTGCCCGCTGTCCGGGGAGCACTGCTTCGCGGCGGTGCTGGGTGACTCAGTCGCCGGTGTGGTGGTGTCCAACGGCATCAACAACTTCCTAAGCTTGTACAACACCGTGCTCGTCGTCAGGCTCGTGCTCACATGGTTCCCCAACACGCCGCCCGCCATCGTCGCGCCCCTCAGGTACGTACATGTACACATTTCAACGTAATACCATCGCACATGCTATCACTTGTTAACATTTCAATGGCCGTATTTATGAGGCCAGCAATTAGATATAGGTTTCAACATAGTTCTAATTCAGAAAAGATGTCAAAAACATCTGATTTATAAGTAAAAAGGTGCAAAAACATAGTTCTATTCAACGATAAAGGTACACAATTATGTTTCTACTGTTTAGGAAAAAAAAAGGCGCTACCGTAATCGATTTGTGAAATGTGATTTCGTGTCGTGCAGCACAATATGTGATCCGTACCTGAACATTTTCCGGGGAATCATCCCGCCGCTCGGGGGAACGCTCGACCTATCGCCGATCCTCGCGTTCCTGGTCCTCAACGCCTTGTCCAGCACCGCCGCCGCGCTCCCGGCCGAGCTCCCGGACCCAGCAGCAGCGCCAGCCTCTCGCAGCGCCTCATCGTCGGTCTCCGTGCTCACCGCGAACCGGAGGAAATGGGCGCGGAGAATCCGCCCGGGAAAATCTCAGGGAGAAGAGGGGGATATGTGATGCTCCGCTCGCTAGCTAGACTTCCTTGCACCGATTTGCATAAGATGGAAATGGAATCCCTGCACTCCTGCAGTCATTGACATGGGTGTGCATCGGACGCAGGCAAAGTCAGGCCATCAGACGCGAACAATGATCATCAATTGGTCAGGCGGAATTGTTTTTGGCTGCGTTGCTCTAGATGAATTTTGCTTCTATCCTGTAGAACCCGTCCCGTTGAAGCCTGTGTGTTTCTGGATGTATGCAGAGGAACAACTTGCTTGACTGTAATGTTCTGTTCCGGTCTTTGAGATGAGTTCGTCAATTTGTTGATGGCGCGCATGCGCATTCACTGTTTATACATCAGAGCAACCTCCAAATATTTCTGTTCTGTATGCATCCAGTGAATTTGATTTTGGTTGTTTGTGTCACAGTATCATGAAAATTTAGGATTGTTTTTGGATTAGTTGGCATGCAAGTGTAGAGTCATCCTTTAGAGTGGCAAGTATGCAGTGTTCTCTCATTACGAGTTGCTACTGTAGTCAAGTGGCAGCAAATTTCAGTATGATCCAGACTTGTTATTAGGCTATTAGCGTCGTACATCACACTTCAAGTGTTTCCCTTTTTTTGTGAGGGAATTTTTCATACTGTATCTATCGTGGGTTTTCTGTAAAGCTGAACCAAACCATTCGACCATATGTAATGTAACTAATCATCATGCTAGATTGAAGGGGAACCTTGAGATCCAACCAAGAAGTCCAACACAATCTTGTTGAACCGATCCGGATCCGCCATCTGAGGCACATGTCCCGTCTTGTTGATGATCTCCAATTTAACATTCTCTCCCATGCAGCTGCAACCATCGTAAGCACTAGGAAAAATGTTAATCTGAAGTTTACAATTTTGCATCGCTAGTACTGCTGTGAATTACCTCTTGACAGCAAATGCCTTATCCAAGGGGAATATCTGATCATGCTCTCCCCAGATTAGCAATACATCCTGAGCCAAGGGTGTAAGCTGGAATGCATCCGTGCCTACAGTTGTAGCATTCATAAGATTGATCTTCTCTTCCCTCTTCACGTAAAGTTTCTGAAAATTTCTGAATGCAGCATTAGTTTCTGAAATTTTCTGCATGCGACATGAAACACGAGAATTTTGCTGGAACTTGGATTGCTTTATGGATCCGGAACCTGCATGGTGTCTCGGATCACGAAGTTCGGTAGCATGGCGGTGTGCCCACCCGCCGCCGGCGCGTTCGAGGAACGCCCTGTCGTCCTCCGCCGTCTTGAGCAGGTCGGAGTTGGATATCACCACGGGATCTACCCTCTCGGGCCCCGCGGCGTGCGTCGTAGCGTAGGCGACGAACCCGCCGTAGCTGGTGCCGGCCACCGCGACGCGCCCCGCGTCGCCGCCGTCGTTCCCACGAGACCCGGGAGAGCGTCGAGCAGCGCGGCGCCCTGCGCCGACTCGGAGGGAGGCGGGGAGGAGGAGGGGCAGGAGGAGGCGCCGAAGCAGAGGAGGTCCGGGACGATGACGTGGAAGCGGCGGGAGAACGGGCCCACCTGGCCGCGCCACTGCCACGTCGCCATGGGGCCGAAGCCGTGGATGAGGAGGAGCGGCGGGAGGCGCGGCTCCCCCGGAGCGCCCAGTAGTGGATGGTCCGGGCCTCACCGTTACCGTTGTCGGAGGTGGAGGGGAGCGTGACGGTGCTGGGGCGGAGCCTGGCGGCGAGGAATGCGCGGCGGGGGATGTACTCCATCAGCGGGAGGACGCCGAAGCCCATGGTAGCGTACGTGCAAGTGAGACGGGGTAGCTTGGAGTTGGCGAACGGTTAGATGATGCAGAGAGAGCGGTTCGGCGGTCAAAATTTGTCAGCGCTCATATATGACGTATGCCACCCTAACCAGCTTCTAGTTGGCGAATGGTAGACGCCTGGTTGATTGGTGTACACCAAAATTTTGGTAACGTAATACATACGAAGGGCAGTTTCACTTTGTTATAACCTTTTGCTTTACCAAATTTTCATAGGACAACAAACCAAACACATTTTTATTATTATCATTCTACAAAATTTTGATAATTCTAAAAGTTTTCACTCTTAAAACTCTACAAAAATTTGGTAAGTCTTTACACCAAACGCATCTAACACTACTAAATTTTGATAGGATTAAAAATGAGAACAAAATAAACATGCTCTAAAAACTTGACGGTGCCACATTGATTTGCCCTTTGCTCTAGTTGGCTTCAAACCAAACATAATCCTTTCGCTCTTCCAAATTTTTTATCTCAATTTCACATCAAACAAGAAGCCCCAACTTTACGAAAACTTTGTTAATTCGCAGAATTAGCTTACAGATATTTTGGTATGTTTGATCAAACATTTGTCCTATGTGTCCATTGATTACATTCAAAGCTTCAGATGGGAAAAAAACAACAATACAACTTTTTCCTTATTTTTTTCAGTGTTCAAATAATCTGCGGTACAAATTTTAGCTATGAATGGACTGAGTTGGTTAGCCATCTTATTTCAGTCAATCAAATACTCGAGTGGCCATCCATCTTATTGCGATGTGCCATTGGACGAAGGATCAGCCTTGTGAGTAGCCAGCAAGAAGTCTAGCATGATCTTGTTGAACCGGGTTGGATCTTCCAGCTGTGGAGCATGGCCTGTTTTGCTTATGACCTCCACTCTAGCTTTCCCATCCAAAGACCTGATGAACAAAATAAATTTTGTGCAGGAAAGCTCAATTAATCAGTGTTTATTACTGAAACAGGAGCTTGTTTGTTGCTATGCCATTACCTCTGAACTGCATAGGCTTTCTCAAGTGGGAATAACTGATCTTGCTCTCCCCAGACAATGAGCACCTCCTACAATGGAAAATGGAACATGAAAGGTTTAGTTGAGGCAAGAGAGTGTCAGTGAGTTCACTGGTTGAAATACTGTAATATTGTCTGTGAAATACCTGAGATATTGGAGTTACTGGGAACTTGTCTGTGCCAACCGTGATCCCTTTGAAGAGTTGAATTAGTTGCTCTCTGTTTTCCGTGAAAAGCTTCTGAAAGAAAACAAAACCATCTCTTTCAGAGGACAGTGATGCTTGGCTACTTCAGTAAGTCCTTTCTGAAACATTGAATGATATTATTGCAGCCTCACAAACATGAGCGGTTCCACCATCCAACAGAGTCGAGCTAAAGTAGTTCGGTATTATTGCAGTGTGCATGGCTTTGCCTCTCGCAAATGGATGCTAGATTCATTACTTAGCTGTGAGTTGTCGTCATTTGTTTAGACGCCAGTGCAAGTCCAAAACCAAGGTCCTTTTTTTGGGGGCGAAGCTGCTTTACTACTGAAAAAAATGTCAACCAACTGCGTATTTCGATCAACAATTGCATATTCAATCCATGCATCTAAACCATCAGATGGGATCAGGATAATAAAATGGCAGGGAATCCCGGTATAAATACATAATCTTCTATTCTTTCTTGGTAGGAGTAATTTGCATAGTTGCTCTTCACTCTTCAGTCTATAAGAATGCGAGCAGCAGTTCCACGGATCGGATAAGAATGATGCCCTTCAGCCCTTGTTATACTATAATTTCTTTCAAATCCTCTTTTGTTATACTACTTTATACTTTGACATATTTTTATAATGAAATTAATTAATGAGTGAATATTAATTAATTAATAACACGTCGAGACGACCTAGTATTTGAATTGGCGGCGAGAGAGAGAGAGAGAGAGAGTAAAAAATGGATTCCGTTTGACCTGGATGAAGTCGCGGAGGATAAAGTCCGGCATCAGCACCGGCGGCGGCGGCCGGTACGAGGCCAGCTCCAGCAGCTTCCGCATCGCCGCCGGCTCGGCTGGCAGGAGCACCTCCTCGACGCCGCTCCACCCCTCGCCGGCCCTCTTCAGGAACCCCTTGTCGTCCGCCGCCGTCTTGAGCAGATCGGAGCTCGCGATCACCACGGGGCCAACCCTCTCGGGCCCCGCCGTGAGCGCCAGCCAGTACGCCACGAACCCGCCATAGCTGGTCCCCGCCACGGCCACCCGCCTCCCCTTCATCCCCGGCAGCGCGTCCAGTAGCTCCGCCAGAACCGCGGCCTGCGTGGCCTCTGTCGGCGGCGAGGCGGAGGAATCGCCGCACGCGCTGCTGCCGAAGCCGATGAGGTCGGGCACGACGAGGTGGAAGTGCCGGGACAGTGGCCCCACCTGGCAGCGCCACTGCCAGGTGGCCCGAGGACCGAACCCATGGACGAGCAGCAGCGGCGGGAGCCGCGGCTCACCCGTCGAGGCCCAGTAGTGAACGGTGCAGGTCGACTCGCCACCGCCGCCATCGGGGTACGGCAGCGTGACGGCACCGGGGCTGAGGCCGGCGGCGGCGAACTCGCGGCGCGCGAAGTAGTCGAGCAGCGGCACGAGGCTCAGGCTGGCTCCCATGCTAGATTGCTAGCTGGTTGGCGCAACCGAGCTATCACGCAGCACAGAGCAACCAGCGCCTCGTGTGATATAGCGTTTGGTCGAGGAAGAAACGTACGGCTCACACTTGACGTAATTTGGGGGAACGGTAGTTGTTGAGTGTACCAGACATAATCGCGAGTTGAAGGGAAAGGTGTGTGAACTTTTCAGTGGGTGGTGGTGTTGGTGACGGAGTTAAGGAGAGCCGTTCGTTGGTGAGGCTGGGCCTCCACGATGCCTACACGTGTACATCGGTACTGTGCGGTGCATAATAGTGCAGATGAGAGGGTAGCGGCCAAGGGAAGAATCCAGCAGTGGCCTTTTCTTTTCCTACGTGAGACTGAGAAAGCGAGACAAACGGGGAGAAATACTAAAGAAGATAGCTAAGGAACCGATAGAGGGTGTTTTAAAAAACTCAAATATTTTTTTAATTTTATAATAATTAAAATTTAATTAATTATACCCTAATGTCCTCTTCTCCTACGCTCTACCCTTAAGGAAGGTTTGAGAATACAAGTGGGCATCAGTCGCAAGCACTAACAAATTACTTCATCGACCTGGCAAGAACATAAAGCATCTGATCTGAGAATGATCACAATAATAAATAAGTCAAGAGGAAAAAAAAGACAGTCTGTGAGCATGGAAACCTATTATTTGTCCAGCTAGAACAGATTTTATTGGAATTCGTGTCAATTAATCAAGAGTGTAGTAATTTTTTACATCCTAACCAGGGTCATTACCCTATCGGACTATCCCCATCTGAGGTTACAAGGCAAATCCACAGGTCGGATTTGCTTAGCCTTTTGAAAGCTCCTACCTAGTAGGGCTCTAGTGTTGGGCCACTCCAACCTCCGGCCCATTTGATCCATCCAGTAGGAACGAACTGATGAAGCGGTTCACTAGCTCTCTCCAACTGCAACGCGTGACCTGCGTCCTTGATGATCTCTAGCATTGACCCGTCTCCCAGATGCCTGCAACCAGCCATGCAAACGCATAATGATCACTGCTTTTTGCAGTCATGCATCTATTAAATATGCACTAATTTGACATATCGAAGTGGTGAAATTAGGCAGTTGATGTCCATTTTACCTTTGCAGTCTGTGTCTGAGATCCAACGGGAACACCTTGTCCTTGTCACCCCACAAAGTAACGTTTTATGCAGTGCAAACCAAACTTTGTTGCTTGCAAACAAGAAGAGAAAGGGTACAAGGGAAGATAACGATCGAACAACAGTATAGAAGAAGAGAGAAAGTTCTTGTAAACACATAGGTCAGAATGAACAGCATTACTGCAACAGTACGGGATAACGACGCTTTCTGTGTGGACTGAGTTTGAAATTGACTACCCAACCGGTTACGTGATATCGATCGATCATATCATTTTGCATTTTATTTTCTTTTTTGTTGCAGTGGTTTTGATTCAGGAAAGCATGGGGTACAGCGTGTCTAGCTCTGACTCTATGTACATGGCCCATATTGGCATACCTGAGTGAGAACTGGAAGGGGATCGATGCCATCTCCGTTCTTGAGCAGCTCATGCAGCAGCTCTGCTCTCTCCATCCTCTGATCCACGCACATCAGCTGCCCAAGAAAAAACAAAGTAAACTTAGAAAATCGGTGTACTACTGTAGTTATTTCCCGGTGGCTGCAAATTAAATTTTCTCTGGTCAAATACTACTAAAATGGAATGACTTTGGAAATGAGAGAAAATATATAACCCATCCAAGTTAGTTAATGGGACAGCGGCTTGTGAGACAGCGTCGTCGCGGCCCACCCTGACAGTTAATGTGCTGTGCAGTTTGCTTGAAATTTCTCCGTTCTAGAAATTAGAATGAAGTAGAATTCGAACTGCATGTCCTAATTAATCTCTGGTGCCATACTTTCATAGTACGAAGGTGGCTGTCGCCACACTTTGGACGTTTTTTTAAGAGGAAGCACACGTGGGGTCCCTGGGGTGAGTCACCCATACTTTCATATGCTGATTGCCCTCAACTTGGAAGGCACAACACGATAGAGGTGCACACATGCAATTCATTGCTCGATCCAAGCGGCGTATCCCATATTCCCATCGCAGAGATCCCTTCATATCGAGGCCATCTCATCATCCATGTTGATGATATGTCCCCTGCTTGGTGCTTGCTCTGCTCTTCGAATTACGTGTTTGGATCACTCACCGAGCTGCACTGCACACTGCCACTACTCCTATACATCGCCGTATATGTGCAGTTGACGAGCTGGCGTATGCTCGCCGCATTGCGGCGTTCGGTCGAGCTGGTCGTGTCCGTTTCTCCCGACGTTACGCACGGCGGCGCCCGGGGCAAGATAGGCTGGTCTTCATCTACTCTCCCCTTCTTTTTTTTTTGAAACCTCATCTACTCTTCCCTTGACTTGGTAGGATCCACGTCAATCGTGTCCACATATGCTAACGTTTTGCTTGTCTTGCTCTCAAGTTAGAACCAAAAAAACTGCTATCTTGTGCTACGAGATTGCGAGTTTCAGTGTAGTGCTGATTCGTGCAGTCGTGTTGCAATAAAAAAAGGTTACGCTTTCACCGTTATAGACCAGCTCGATCCCACGATAGCCTACTTTAATTGGAGTGCTTGATCGGTGCTACACCCACAAAATACGTGTCAGTGGCAGCTAGTGGAGCAGCAAAATATTTTGGACCTGGCACCGTCTAATTCTCTGTTCCGTGAAGATGACACGTGGGCCACGTAAGGCTCAGCGGCCATGTCAGAATCCACGAGATTGACGGCATCACTGCCACGTCAGTTCAGATCTACCGGAGCACTCACCTTTACGTGCTCGTGCCACTCTCCCCCAGCGCTACACGTGTGCTGAACTGCTAATCTGTTCACAGTATTTTGCAGGTTGCTAAATAAATTATAATCGACGGTACAAAACCAAATCAATCTCTGGTGGTGCCGTAGGATCTGGATTATGGAATTGCTCACGTGCATGGTTAGCGTGTTCTACTCTGGCTTAATTAATTTGGACGTGCACACCTGACTGTGCGTTGCACTCTTAACAATTGTTTTCTCGCTTAATTCCTGCTACCGTGTTTGGCCTAACTTTAGATTCAAACTCATGGAATCCTTAGTTATGCTTATACAGTTATACTTAAAGTCAAACGCATGTATATGCGATCTAACCTAGGACTCCATCTAGCTGGGGTTTCGTATAAACCACTACTAACCTCGCCCGATTAGCTTGCTCAAAACCGATCAATGTGCATGCTTTGCGTGGAATCTGAAAAAAAATATTGGGGCTCTGCACCACCATCTACCACGTAGAATACGCGCATATATTAATCGTGTTAGTTAGTGAAACGGCGGGATGCACACTAGTACCTTGCCCTAGTTCATTGGATCAGCGAGAGTGTTAGTAGGCGCTGGAATGTGCTAGCCGAAGCAACGTACGTGCATACTGAGCTAGCGCGTAGCGGCATCTGCTCGATGCCTCGATACATGTGGGTAGAAACAAAACTGCGCCTAAAAAACCAAGCAACAACACGACACGGGCCATCTATCGGACAGCTCGCGGCACCGACCTTGATGAAATCGTCGAGCACGAGGCGGCGGGCGGGCGGTGCATGGACCGGCGCACGAGGCGGCGCAGCCCGTCGGTGGTCTCCTCGACGGCCCTCTCCTCCAGCGCTGCCATCTCCCCCGGCGTCACCGCCACGCCGCTGGTCATCACCACAACCCTCGGCACGCCAGCCGGTACGCCACGAACCCGCCGTAGCTGATCCCGACGACGTCGTAGCGGTCGACGCCGAGGAGCCGCAACGCGACGGTGCGGAGCTACGATGTGGAGCGGGAGTGTGCCCCGAAGAAGAGGAGGTCGGGGGCGTAGACGTGGAAGTGGCGGGACAGGGCGGGGACGTTGCGCGCCCACGTCCACTTGGAATCCCCGCCGAACCCGTGGAGGAGGAGCAGCGGCGGCTTGGAGGACGGCGCGGCGGGGCACTAGACGCGGAGAGTGGTGGCGTGCTGAACCGGGAGGCGGAGGTGGACGGGGAGGATGCGGAGGCGGGCGAGGAGGTGGAGGGACAGCGCGGCGTCTCGGAAGGCCGCAAGACGGAGCCGCACGAGGAGGGCCAGGAGCCGGAACAGCAGCAGCGACAGGGGGAGCAGCGTGAAGAGCGCTGAGGTGGTGGTGGCGGCGGCCTGCTGCTGCTTCATGGCGCGGACGCGCGTTCACACAACGAGCAGAGGATGTGCCGGTGTGGCGGCAACGGGGATGGTGGGCTGCCGTTACTATTAATAGCGGGCTGCTTCAAAAATGCTTACGGAGTCGATGGATCAATTAGACCCTGGCCGCGCCATGTATCGTGTTTATATAGGACTTGCAGTTGTACGATTAAAGAACCGGCCTTGACAATGCAGTTGGAACTTGGACAGTTGGAGACTTGGAGTGCCGGCATAAGTTCAAACTCTCCTTTCAGAAAATAAAACTTGCTATTGCAGACTTGCCGTAGTTCCATCTATTAGGCAGATGGCTCCAAATGATCTATGTGATGCCTTCTTGCAGCTAATTACCTTTTGCTTGGTGATTGACTACAAGGTTTATTAACTCATCGTAGCTAGTTTGGCCATTGCCACATGCTTTGTGCATGCCTCGAGCTGCTACGTCAATTCCTTCGTTTTCTCTTCAATCTGTGTACTATGCACTGGCATCAGTGTAAGGGACCATGCAGATACAATGACGTAAGACACAGACTCAAGGAACGCTGAGGAGTACTAGATGCAGGCATGCAGCATGTCTATTGACAGGAGCAGGCAGGACCTAGCTATATCCTTCGATTTTGATCCGACAATTGGTAGGCAATTGGTACTACTAATCCTAAGATGACAACGCCCTTCACTCTCAAACAGTGATGCCAAATTGGTCGATTTTGATGTGTTTACCCCGCTTGTCTTGTGAGCAGTTCATCCAATGCTATCGCCTTCGTCAGACAAAGACAACATCAAATGGTATGGCCGTCTGTGCGTACGCCAAACAGAATCACTTAATTTTTTTTATGGATATATGGTTTAGTGTTTGGTTCTCGTAGGTGCACCTGAAACGATTCAAGATTCAAGGTATTAACAAAATAAGATATCAGCGAAGCAAATCAAGGCATCCATTCAACGAAGTAACGAACCATTGGTGTAAAAATGATATTAAGATACATTCAACAGAAAAAAAAGAAAACATTGTTGTAAAAATGACATTGAGATATTGTAAATGTTTAGGTTAGATCTATAGCCTGCGGTTGTGGTACAGTAGAAATATAGCCAAGAGCCGAGTAACCAAGATCAACACAGGCCATGACGCATGAAGAGATATGTTGCTATTGGGACGTGTGTCAGCATATGCAACGGTTTGCAATATGACGTGCAAGAATCCTATATGGGTTTTTACCCGTACAAATCCTAATGCCTTGTTGTAAATAAAATAATACATACCATATAGCAATCATCTTATTTTAATAATAGATATCAATCCGGTCTTCATATCCCACATGGTTGTAAGTCTTCTAACTCCATGAAATTTCATCCTAAACCCTTCTATTCGATGAGAATTGATCATAAGATGATCTTTGGAATTCAAGTTTTCTGTTCTAACAACAAAACATGAACCATAAAAGTTACATAAATGATGAAATCACTGTGCAATTGACACACAAGCGAAGGCAAGGTCTAAACAATGAGACAACCTAAGCAACACTCCTTCCTTTAAAAGCTCGATGATTACCCCGACTTATCTTTGTTGTGACTAAGAGTCACGAACTAAATAGGGGTTGGCGAGGAAATGTTTTTTCCTGTCTATCCTTAACAAGAAGCAGATTCAAAAGTTAGATAGCACCGTACTCTTGGTAAATTTTTTTTCTTAGTCATCCCCTTTGCAATTGATCTAGCCCAAGGTGCTTCTAGTCTTTGAGCCCACGATCTCACTTGATCTTTGAATTCTTCTCATGTTTAATGAGATCTCTTGCCTCTTCAAATACCATGGGGCTTATTCAAATACCTTCACTAGGGCCTTGTCCCCAATTTGAAAGCTTAGGGTTGTTGTTGTGATATCTTTTCAATGCTGGTTCTTCTTCCAAATCTGATCTTTGCCTATTCGAACAACACCTAACATCATTTGAATACTAGCAACCAGTTTAGACAAATTGGAGGAAAGCGCTCAGTCCTACTACAACAAGCTTTAAATAATTTAGTAGCACACAAGGAGTGAATAGATGGTAGATTCCTTTTTAGGACCGTATAGTGCGAGCGCTTTCAATGTCTACTTTTGAAGGTTAAGAGTCATCAACACTGATTTTTTGTGGTCCAATCTGACACTGGACTTCATGTGAACCACATTATCACCGGTAATACTTAAGGTGGGGAAAGCGATACTCAAATTCATCAATACCAAGTTTCCAACACTACCGTATCCTAATTCACTTAACTTCACATAGTGACTTGGGTCAGGAACCATGATTTCATCATAAGATGCCATGCATGCCTTATACCAAAAATTCCCATCATATCCCATATCACCACCCTTGAACCAACAAAGCTACAAAGCTAGATTTCAGGATTAGGAGCACCATCTCTTGTAGCATGGTTCTAAGTCCGAGTCATAGAGTTTGTTTCCTTCTTTCCTAGGGCACTATCTTCTACCTTGAGTAGGCTCAATAGTAAAAGTGCACCATCTTAATAAACTCGATCACTCCATACATACATGAAACATCATGAATGTGCCATGGAGAAGCATGGGGAACATTACCTGGCATGAGGTTTGGTAGCCAAATGAAACGTACCATAGGGTGGTCAGCAAGCACATTGTAGATCAAAATACCCTTCCAAAGATCGACCCATCCTAGCAGTCTTCCTCCAAGTTGGATTGTCTTGTGAGGTATACCCGATAGGTAGCCATGACAATTTTCATCCTTATCGAGCTTGCATGAAGCCTCTAATGGCACCAATCTTTTCCTCCACTCATTCGACATCGAGGAGTAGAGATGGAGTGTAAACTTGTGGACATCTTATGTGAAAAGGAGAGCAGCAAGGAAGAATTCTCCATTGTTGCTGCAGCAGAGGATGCCAACATCCTTAGGTCGGTTGCAATGTGGATGATGATTCAAAATTCAGTGAAGCAATGGCTCCTCGAAGCCAGATCCGACCTTGTACATGAAGTTCTACCAAACTGATCGAAGCCGGATCGGCATGAGTAAGATGAGAGCATCCTCTTCCGAGTATATGATGGCAGAGATGGCCCTAAAATTGCATGCCATTAGGCTAGGGCAGTGCATGCACACGTAGGAGACGACCCATAGGTTATTGACGTAGAAGAAGACTTCGACGATATTGCCTTGGCTCGTCGTGGCTGTTGCCATAGTGACATTTTTGAACTACATGATGTATACTTAAGCCTCAAGGAGCATCTAGCTAGGATGGCCAGTGGCGGCGTTAAGTGCCAGTCGGGTGGGGGCATTCTTCAAGGCGGTTTTTCCCATTGCAGATAATTTGGGAACTAGGGTTTTACAATTGGAGAAGATATATAGAAGCAACGATTCAATATTAACTAGGAGATGACAACTGAGTCGCCAACCTTGATTAGGAACATGAAGCAGAGTTGTATTGATGTACTAATTTTTTAAATATTTTTATTAAAAATTATAAATAAATAAATATATTTAAAATATAGAGCTATACCTCCAATGCTTTTTGAGAGTTTTTTTTTTAAAATACTCTCCTAGAGGACGTTAAATCCGATGTGGCAAACTTCCGTTAGTTCTTGTTAATAGCAGGCTGGTAAGAGGCTACAAAATTTTTAGGCTTCCCCTTGCCACCCTAGCTAAGGGTGTTATATCCCATGGTAGGGGCCTCTTCCATATTATTGTGTGGCAAGGTGAGTGAGAGAGGAAGGGGCATGCCATTTTTGAAGATGCCCCCCTTGTCACCCTTTGCTAGGACCCTTTTACGCCTTTAGGGGGTCTTCTGTAAAATTTTCATGCCTGTGGGAGAGGAGGGGGCCTAAAAATTTTGCAGACATTTTCATTATCGCCCTCTGTTTAGACATTTTTTGGTGGCATACTATAAAACCCCTCATAGACACCTAAAAATCTAGTTGAATAAAAAATCAAAAAAAGAGAAAAGATAGTTGAGAGGAGGCGAAGGGAAGCGGCAAAGCCCTACTGACCTATGGATTCACACGAAGGTAAAAAAATTATACTCTCTGTAAAATTTATTCTCAGTGATAAAATAAAATAGTATGTATAGTATTATTGTAGGTTTGTGAATAGTTTCATTCTTATATCTGTGGTTTGTTAGTTTTGTTTTTAAATTCATAGATAGTTTTATTCATAATGTTTGAAGACATATCGGTGTAGAAATATTAATTACAAGGTATTAGATGTGACGATTAATTTCTTACATAGTTAAACTCTATATTTTTTGTGAATAAATATGTCAAATAAAGTGGCATTTTGATTATATCATGATCGAGAGAATGTTAGGTATGGTACATATGGTGTAGATCTGTCAGAGCTCGGCTCAACCTTTTAGGGCATTGAAATTCCAGCTGAGAGAAGTTTTTTAGCAGTGTATAACTTGCTAATGTGAGGCTTCCAAATTGACTCCTAGGTCAACGAAAAACCATGTATGTTGTAGTGAGTTGGGCAACCGAAGATTTTTTTTCTAAGAATTGATGCTGGTGGATTCCATTATTACTTGGAGATGGTAAGTGAATAATAAATTACAACGAGGTTGGCTACGTGGCATTATGTGTCAGTGTATGAGAAAGACAATACTATTTCAATGGTTGTGCAAGACGAAGAGAGTCCGAATCTAACATAAGGTGATGCTAAAACAATAGAGGGAAATAAGTCAAAGCACAAAGCAGGAGGAGGAAGAGGAGCAAACAGGGAGCCTAGAGGATTGATAGATGAGAGAGAGAGAAACAATATCATTGTTGAGGTAATGTATAGTAAGATTCCGATAACGAGCATGCAGATGATGATAAATCATGAAACGAGGAGGACGGTAATATAAATCCATTGCAATGATGGTCTAACGAGGAATTCTCTAGACTTGTTATCTTTTAGAGGCGTCATGTGCCATGGGAGTATAAGAAAATCGAGATAATTCAAAGGGCTAAGTATGCATACAAAGAGTAATTAACGGAGACAATTAAGCACTAGACGATATCAATTTAGAGAGTGTTCTAGGCCATGAAGTCAAGTAATTAGATATATAAAGTGAAGTGCGTGAACTCAAGTTACAGGTGTACTTAAAGGGTGCACATAATTAAGGATAAAAAGAAGGATTACTAGAAGGTGCCAATAGTTTCTGAGCATAATTATCACTTATAAGAGATCGAGAAATACCAAATAAATATAACATCTATATTTGTTATAAAAAAAGTGTACTCTGATATTGTGCACAACCAGGGTACAAACCAAGGTCAATTATCAGGTATATTTAGAACAAATTTAAGTACATAATTACCTATGTGAAGACATTAATGATGAAATAGAAGATTATGAAGATAAGATTTGGCACATTCGAAACTTCATACGATAATTTGCCTTATTTTTTAGCTTACATTCTTTAGAGAAATATGAGGAGTTACTATTATTTCAAATCACTCTCATCACTATCCTCAGCAAAATGTTCTTTAATAGGCTTTCTTTGTATTAAGTGCATGCATTCACACATTTGTGCATTGTCGTATTATACTCTACATCGATGGGACATTCCTAACTGAAAATTACAGAGAACAAATATTGATAACAATTAGAGTTGATAGAAATAATCAGATGTTACCTATGGCTTTCGCTGTCGTTGAGAGCGAGAATGCTGAAAGTTGATACTGGTTTCTAAAGTAAGTAAATGATGTAATTGTGTGTATGAGACTAGGTGTATGCCTTATACATGACCATCATGCTGATCTTCTACGGGCTATTGATTATTTGAGGGATAGTAATGTGAAAAAGGATCATACATAAGAGTGACTAGATGTTCGTAGCAGATGGTACATACATCATATGAGTGATAATTTATATAAGTAGTTCAAGAATAAATATCTTCTAGATATTTTTAAGATGCTCTGTGTTCAAAATTAGAAGAAAAAAATTTAATGAGCTTTGAAGTAAGTTGGATGAGTTAACAACAAAATAAATAGAAAAGCAGTCGAATAACACCTATAAGTAATAAGGATTCCAAAACTATAGGAACACTCTCTAGTGATAATCATAGTGTGAGAATGATGTATGCATCCTAGATTAGAAAATTTTCATACTGTATTGAGAATAAACTAAATGAGAAATATACTTTATAGTATAACAATGGTGGTGCTAGGTTTGTTATAATGACTACCAATTTAGCAGAAGTTTACAACTAGATAATATATGATGTAAGAGGGCTACCGCTTGTTGCCATTATTGAATTTGTCATGCATGTTACATGAGAGTATTTTAGAGATCGGTGCAAAGCAGCTAGACCCTTTATGACGAATAATGGTATTTTTTTGACACAGTGATGATGGATTATTTGGAAAAGAATATAAAATGACGTAAAAGCATCGAGTTATATCTCAAGTTATACAACAACGTAGATTCGAAATCCTATGTGCTGATAAGGCCAAACGTGAAAACTATTGTAAGAGAGTTATGCGGTAGTGTATATTGAAGAACCATGGGACCTGCTCGTGCTCATGCCAAAAACCAAGGTTGTACCACAATCCATGTTCTCATGTTATTGCCACGAGCTCGAAGTGTGGAATACTCGACTATCATTTTATATCATCTTATTTTAGAAATGAAGCTATCTTGCATACTTAAAGTGATAAGGTATTTGACTTCGGTATTACAAGGTCTTTCATAGCTCAACAGCCTTTGTTTTTTAACAATCCAGACCCAAAAAAAATGAGGGACAAGGTAGGTCACCGCAAGACTAGATGTCTTTGCAATGACATGGATGAGTCCGAAGGAGGTGGAAGTTTTAAACATTGTAGCAAATGCAATAAGAATGGGTATACTTATAAGAAGTGTCTAAAATATACGAAGGTTCTGAGTAGAGTGGAAACTCCTCCATCAAGAGCAAGGGCTGATAGAAGACGCTCCATGAAGAAAGGCAATACTTCAAGGCCAACCCGGTCTAGATGTTCTTGTGCACCTGGTAGTTGAGTCGTGTGATGCAAGTATATGTATTATTTTAAAAATAAATATATAACTTAAGTTGTCGTAGTTAAGAGAGTTGCAAACCTTTTCTTCTATATTGTATTAAATATATATATCATAATGTTGTACACTATCGGCCTTGTATTAATAGTAACTATTATTCATTTTGTTAGCCATTTTTTTGAACTATATATTATATTTTTTATTTTTGATAATTATGCTAACTTTCTTTTTTAATGCAGGTATGGCATACTAGACACTAGAGCTGCTAGACTATGGTCTCGATCGGTCACATTGCTCCTACCACGATGACCTCATGGTAGATCAAGACATGCTTGGATCCTCCCAGCTTGCCAGAGCTTCGCCACTGCACACGTATGAGCCATTGCTTCGACTCCTATGTAGCAGGTCCACACTAGTCGTAGTGTACTCGTTGATCGTCTCACCTACTCATATGATCACGTGTGAGCACAGGGGAGGAGGATGAAGTGGGGTAAAGGGCAGGCCTCGGGCTAGTAGTACATTGTGTTATTTTTACTTATTGTTTATACTACTTTGTATTCACTGTTTTAACTCTATGTACGTACATCATTTACTATGTGTTAATCCCACGTCTCTTTCACACATTCTTATGAGTGTTTGATTGCCTGTATTATACGACAACCAATTTTTAATACCTTCACTCCTAGTGTGCACTGTCGAGTCACTATCCACGCTGAGTGATTCTAGCCAACTTTTGGTGTGTGACCATCACATCACTTTCAACCCAACCCGATAGCCTACTTTTAACGTGTTAATGTCATATTTGCGTTGAAATGATTTTTGCAGACATGACACTTTCTATGTGTGAATGTCGCATCGTCTTCCATATCTAACACAACCCACGATATGTAAGACCATCGTCTACATAGTGAACCTCAAGATTTTTGCCCACTGATACTTTTGTAAATCTCACACCATCAGTTTGCTCTATCTCCTATAGCATCAAAGAATAATGGTTGCTAAGTGCACTTTCAGTGAGGATCTAGATTGGAGAAGAGATCGTTTGGCATATCTAATTTCACCTTGGTGTGATCGTCTATTCTATATATGTGGTGATCAATACTAGCTTATGATATCTTAGAACCTCAATACTCGTAGGAGGAGATTCTTCCAATGCTCAAACTATGGTCATGAGATATAGATTGTATGTCCTTTTTTTAATTGTTCCTTATCATAATATATTTTTGAACTAATACTTTTTTTTGTCAAATTCATTAGGTTCATTCAATGAGTTGATATAGAAAATATAATATTTGACCTCAACTTTTGTTCTCAGAGGACCGTTGGTTTTCCTCATTAGAATCAAATGGTCAGACTGAAAGTTGTAATATCTTGTACTATATCCATGGTGGGAGCATTCTAAGTGCGTTTGTGGTGATCATTGCTATGTAATGAGGTCAATAAGTGATGATACTTTTGGTAAAAGATACTTTATTTGTCTAAATATTATTGATGATGATTTTATTATAAGTTTACTATGCATCTCTCTAATTTGCTTTAATTTTATTATCATGTTGACTATAATTGCTATATATGCACTTTTTTCCACATGAATCATTAAGAAGGTGCAAATTCGAATAATGAATAACCACAAAAAAATCACCATACAACTCAGCATGAATCATATAGACTAAAATAATTAAACAATACATATATGCTAAAGTGGAGTACGAGCGAAGAGTCGATTCCTCTAGAAATAGGAGACTACAAGTGGACGATAGATGATAATCTACGTAAGTTTCAAAATGTTGTCCGTACCATGTTTCCTGTTATATTATTAATATTGCATCTATGTTCTATTTATAATGTGAAAATCTCTTAGTAATTATATAATATTTTTGTCACTATTATCTAAATAATATCCGCGTGTGAACCAATCATCTAAATAATATTCATATGTGAAATTATTAATCATCGCTTCTAATGATTAATAATTTTTTATATTAACACTAAGTTAAGTACTTTTAAATTTTATTTACAATTAAATATCTAAATAAATAAATATTTTTTAATATATATATATTTCTTTTGGTCATTTGTACGGTAGAAATTACTAAAGTACATGACAATTTTATTCTTAAGAAAAAAATGTCTAAACAAAAAACCAGTTATAAAAATAACATGTCCTCCTACCTATTACCACCTGAGTGGCAAGGAGGATGTTATTTCTAGCCTCATGTCAATCCAAATAGAAGCCAACTGTGTTTGGCATATTAGATTTAATGTCTTTTGGGTGAGTATTTCTTTTAAAAAAACTTTCTGAAGGCGTTATATATATATAATTTTCAGACGAAAATATATATTATAGATATTTTAATAAAAATATATAAATAAAAAATCTTGATGTACTATTGGCCGAAATGAGGCCGAGAGGCGTGCGGCTCAGGCCCAACATCCAGCAGCCCAGCAGCCGTCACGGTAACCAGGCGGCGAATCACCGTCACCAATTCGCCATTCGACAGCAGAAGTCTCTAAACCCTTCTCCCCAACTCACCCCTGCCCGCCGCCGCTCGCAGGGGACTATCGCCATGTTGCCGGCTGCCGCCTCCTCACAGGACGATCGCATCCTAAGCTATGAGGATTTCGCGAGGGTGCACGCATACCTGCTGGCCGCCTCCGGCATCCCGCCGTCACTGCACCAGCGGCTTTACCGCAAGCTCGCCGACGAGGTGTTTGACGGCGGGGAAGCCTTCTCCGTAGAGCCCTGCGAGGGTAGGAGGCAGCGGAGGCTCGTTATCGCGGCCGAGGGGACTCTCGGGAGGGAGTCCGACGTCTTCCTCATCGACCACGCCTGGTCCTTCCGCCTCTCCAATGCGCTTAAGCAGGTACTCTCGACCGTCATCATTTCTCTGGAATGAGTTGCGCTAGTATGGTCAGAAGCTATTAGTTTTATTTTGGATGATTTTGTGCTACCTAGCTGTTTCATAATCCATTACGTAGTATATTACCGAGCGTAATTTGCTCTTACTGGACTCGTTGATTTAATTTGGCTAACATTGTGACTTCAAGCGGGGTTTATGTTGTACTATTATGCCATTTCGTTCTATGTTGTCTAGTTGGAGCGATTTTAGCATGGTCTGATCGTTAATGTGTTATACTGTGAATTATTGTGTAGTGAAGTGATCGAGAGCTACAATTTGAGCTTCCTTAAGAGTATTCTAGTTTTTTTTTATATCTTGTATTCATTAGCTTTCTTATGCTGGTTAATTAGTGTTTGAAACTGCAAAATCAGGGCCTGTTGTATTTTTTCCTGCTTTCATCTAATAGCTATTTCTACTGACCAACAAATACGAATCTTAGGAGTGTCCTTTTACAGAGCTTTGTACTCCTATTGGTCTTATTCTTGTATTTTGGTGATATGTAGTTGAGGGAAGTACCTGGACTGGCTGAAAGAATGGCAGCATTGATGTGTGTGGATCTGGATAGGAGAACTGAACTTGAAGAAGCTGATGAACAGGACAATGGGACTGGAGGGAGTTTGGAGAATGCCTTGGATGTAGTTGAGAAAGAAAGGACTAGAATCCAGGAGAAGGGAAGTGATTTTGCAGCATGGCTGGAAATTGAGGAGCTTGGAATTGATGATGGCATGCTAATAGCTTTGGATCTATCGTCAAAATTTCCGGTTGGTTTCCTTTATATATTATTTACAAATGTTTTTACTTTTTAGTTGCTGTTGTCTGCAGCATACACCAAAAAGGTTTTTATCTGCTTGATCTGATAAAAAATATATCCTGCTGTGCTTATCTTTGTAGACGATCTAATGGTTATGGTTTGATTTATTCTTCATGAAAAGAAACTCAGCTTTTCCAGTGCTAAAGATCATTTCAGTAAAGTTTTTTTTGTAAATAATTTAGTGCTGGTCTAGCGACTAGTGCTCCAAAATCATTAGATGGCTTTGAGATGTGTCTTTTTGCCACAATTTCATGTTTCTTTGAATTCTGTGTATGTCGGTGCTGAAGTTTTCCTGAAGCCTTTAATCTCCTTTGTATGCCATTAGAATATGGTAGCTCTCAACCTATGGGGAAACAAGCTTCAAGATTCAGAGAAAATTTTGAAAGGAATCGGAGAATGTAGAAGGCTAAAGGCACTTTGGTTGAATGAGAACCCAGCTCTGAAGGAAGGGTCAGAATCAAACTTTATTTGTTTTTGTTAAATTTTCAATTTTGTGAATTGTGTTGTGCTTATTTTTCATGTTTTTAAGTTTTCACTGTTATAGCCTGATAAGTCCAAGTAGGAAAATTGCGGGTCCTGATGGAAGTTGGCCAGCAGATAGTTATTGTGGAACCATTGCACCGTTGCAGATTCTAGGCCAGGAATGTTGTATTTTTATAGCTAAATAAATGAGTGAGATTTACGTTATAAATATGGATAGAAGATAGCTAAGATTGGAGTATCGACTATTTGAAAGGAAGAAGTAAACTGGCCTACTAGCTCTTTATTGTTCATTTATTTGCTGCTTGTATTTATGCACTTCTCGGTTCTTGCAATAGAAAACAGGGCGGTGGTTTTTTCTGAAAATAGTACAGAAATGCAGGCATGTGATAATTTGGGGGGAATTGAAATTGAGTTTATTTCAAAAACATATGATCTATGGCTTATAGTTGGTTATGTTACTGTTTCCTAGTTATTTCAACATGATGATGGGAGAAAATTGTAAATTCTGTGTTTGAACAGAAAGCAAGTGAGCAACACTTTCAGATAATTGAGATATCCTTTAGCTCAATTCTATTTAATGGCCTCTTTAGTTTGAGGAATAAAACCATCCTAGGATGAGTTGGTCCATCATGAGATGTCCCATGGTTCTGGTGGATGGCTTCCTTTCTCATCGTGCCACTAAACATGTACTTTTGAATGATAAGGTGATAAATGGATCCTCAAACCAAACAAGTGACCAGGTTTGGTCGGGCTATTCACCATCTATTCTTTTGTCATGCAGCATTCTGATGTCTTTTTTTTTTAATGTTGATAGTGTTGACAAAGTTATTCTTGATGGTCTCCCTGAATTGGAAATATACAATTCACATTTTACAAGGAAAGCTGGAGAATGGGCTTTAGGTTTCTGTGGGGATATGATTGGAGCAGATAGTCCCTGTTCTTTCGCAGAAAGCATACCATTGGAGAATATTGTGACTCTTGATCTTTCAGATAGGTGTATCCACAAACTACCAGAGGTAATTGCTATAACTGGTCTCTTTTATTGACATTATTCACTAATTCATTTTTTGACTGAAATTATTCACTAATTCATTTGGCACATTTTAAGTTTAACTGTACAAACATGAAATGTGGGGCCCTTTCCTGATAAATGCCCTCTCTGCATATGCAATTCAACAGGTGTTCTCTCCTAATAAACTTTCCTCCCTGTCAAACTTGAACATCCGTGGTAATCCTTTGGATCAAATGTCCTGTGACGATCTCTTGAAGTTAGTTAGTGGATTTACCCAGCTACAAGAATTGGAGGTATTATCAGCCTAACTGCACATCTGTCTCATAAATAAGATCACCTTCTTTTTAGATTAATAAGATTATTGAAATCAAGGTTTTCATGGCAATTTCTTTTCCACAGATTGACATTCCTGGCCCTCTTGGAAACAGTGCTGTTACCATTCTCGAGTGTCTTCCTAATCTATCTTTGCTAAATGGTATTAATGTGTCAAGTATAATAGAGAGTGGTAAGCATATAGTTGATTCTGCACTTAAACCACATCTGCCTGAATGGTCACCAGAAGAATCCCTTGCTGAAAGAGTTATTGGTGCAATGTGGTTATATCTTATGACATACCGGCTTGCTGATGAAGAAAAGATCGATGAAACACCTGTTTGGTATGATTATTTGCAACTTTTTTCATCCCTTTATGGAGTATTTGGTATACTTTTAATAACTTAGAGGTGAAGTTCTGCTAAAAGTTTGAGCATAAATCATTATGATTAAATTATGTAAACTAGCCCCTAGCCATAGGTAAGGGGTTTACCTAGTGTAGATATATGCACTCTTAGACCATCTAGAAAATTGCTTGTTTTTACTTTTTGGCAGTGATACATATTGAATCGAATACCATGAAAATAAACTTTTGTGTTTGTTTAACACTGTGGCTACCATTCTGTGGGCTTATGTCTGGTTATTCATGTAGGTATGTCATGGATGAGCTGGGCTCAGCTATGCGCCACAGTGACGATGCAAACTTCAGAATAGCACCTTTCTTGTTCATGCCTGATGGTAAACTAGCTTCTGCCATAAGGTATTGAACTTCGAACTGCAGAAATATGTTAATAATATGTAGTTCACTAATACCCAACATTTTCAGTTACACAATTTTGTGGCCTATTCAAAATGTCCATACTGGAGAAGAGTGCACTCGTGATTTCTTGTTTGGTATTGGCGAGGACAAACAACGCTCAGCTAGGCTTACAGCCTGGTTCCATACACCAGAGAATTATTTTATTCAGGCACTTCTAAATCCCATATCCCCCTCCCTACCTCCTTATTTTGCAAGGAACTTACTATGTAAACTTGTGCTGCCGAGGATAAATAATCTTATGTTTTAGCCAAATGTTTATTCTTCCTCTCTTTTTCAACCTATTAGGAATTCAGAAAGTACAAGGAACAACTTCAATCAAGCAGTATCCGTCCTTCAAGAAAAGCAACACCGGTGACCAAAAGTATCCGTCCAAGTGATGGCCGTGCACTTCGAGTATTTACTGACATACCCCAAGTAGAGGAGTTTCTAACACGTCCAGAGTTTGTTCTCAGTAAGCAAAATTCTACCCAACTCGTCCTTTTTTGTTAAGGTCAACTGTCTTTAGATAGAAATGAACTCTTAAGTCTTAACTACCGTTTGTGTAAAACATTAACTTCATGCTTGTAATCAACTTCCCTCCTCTTTTCTTTTAACTTGTCCTCCTTTAACATTCAATTTGTACAGCATTCAATTTGATTGCTTCCTTTAACATGCTTGTATACTCATGGTGGTCCACAGAGTTTACCTGGACACATGGTGTCTACTATTATCTGCAAATATATGATTCAAAGGCAACTAGTTCCTCATTCATAGTTATTTTGTATGTCTGCAGCATCTGATCCAAAGGAAGCTGACATCATCTGGGTAAGCATGCAAGTTGATTCGGAATTAAAGAATGCACTAGGACTTACAGATCAACAATATACAAATCAATTTCCTTTCGAAGCTTGTCTGGTCATGAAGCATCACTTGGCAGAGACTATCCACAAGGTGAGCTACTGAGCTGTTTAGCTTAGATATGTTTTTTAGGGAATGCAGCTTATGTTAAAAAAGCCATACAATAAACAGAGTCTTCTTTCAATGGCATCTGAAATTAACATCAACTCCTGCAGGCATGGGGTTCACCTGAATGGCTTCAACCTACGTATAACCTGGAGACACATTTATCTCAACTCATTGGAGATTACTGTGTGAGAAAGAGAGATGGTATGGATAACTTATGGATTATGAAACCCTGGAATATGGCAAGAACAATTGATACTACTGTTACTGGAGATTTATCTGCTATCATTAGACTCATTGAGACAGGTCCCAAAATATGCCAAAAATATATCGAATCCCCTGCACTTTTCCAAGGAAGGAAGTTCGATCTGCGATACTTTGTTTTTGTCCGCAGTATATGCCCTTTAGAGATATTTCTTTCTGATGTGTTTTTGGTATGATCTAAAATTTTAATGATACTTTGTTCATTGTGATACTAACTAATTATTTTGTGACTCTGGTGCATATAACTTTTTATTTGCAGGTGAGGTTAGCAAACAATCAGTACACTCTGGAGAAAACAAGCTTTTTTGAATATGAAACCCATTTCACTGTGATGGTATGTTCAAATTTGATTGTAACTATACGCATCATTTATGGGTTCATGAATGTTAGTTGCTGTTCAGGAGTGTATAGATAGTGTTTGTTCTTGCCTAACCTGTAAGTGATTTAATGTTCTGGCTTTATGCGTATGTTGAGATCAGATATCATGTAAAAGTCTAGATTCTAGAAATATGATATAGTTTTTTCTAAGAATGAAAATGTGATTTAGATGCCTAACTATATTTCCTTTCCAGAATTATATTGGAAGGATGAACCATATGAACACACCAGAGTTTGTCAAGGAGTTTGAGAAGGAGCACCAAGGTCAGTTTGCATTTTATCTCTTTGTATCTCTTTGTATCATGCGTGTCTGGTTACTGACTCCTGACTGAAATTTTAGTTAAATGGCTGGAGATCCATGAATGCATACGGGATGTTATACGACGTGTCTTTGAGTCAACCACTGCTGTTCATCCTGAGATGCATAACCCATTCTCTAGGGCTATCTATGGGGTTGATCTCATGCTTGATAATAAGTTCAGTCCGAAGATTTTGGAGGTATGCCTTGCCTACTTTCCTATCCTGTAACCTCTGAAACTTTGTTGCCTCCCCATATTGTTGACATAACATGCTCAAACCTGTATGTCTACACATCAATTGTAGTGCTGCAGCACATGGTTATACCGTAGTACATGCTGCACTGAACGTGTGAAAGCCATTGCCCACATGTTTCACTGAACTAATGAGAGCCCTCGCGCATTCTCATTTTATGCCCAGCTCAGAATTAATTTAAGAAGATATGCCAGTATGTTGATTCAGATATTCTTTCTGTAGCATGCACTCATGTACATAGTATTATGTCAGGCAAGATGTGGTTTAGAAATCAGGAAGGAGCACTCATTTAATCTCTGCTTGCCACCTAAACATAAGCTTCCAATTGAACTTTGACTATTACATTTGGAATTTTAGATGTCCAATTATGTTTCCTGTACTATTTTAGCATTAAAACCTGCTCCCTAGTAATTTACTTTTGCATGTGCCGAAAATTCATAAAATGAAATGCAGGTGACATATTGTCCAGACTGCACGAGGGCTTGCAAATATGACACTCAAGCTCTCGTAGGAAGCCAGGATGTCATCAGGGGCAGTGATTTTTTTAACACCGTCTTTGGCTGCCTCTTTCTGGACGAGCTTAAAGATGTATCACCGTTGTAATCAGCACACCAAAGGTTGCTGAAACACCAAAGTTCAACACACTACAAGTGTAGACTTGTAGTTTTATGTGTAATCGATGGCACTGTGATCAGATTTTCTCAGTACAACGGGGATGTGATGCTGCTTGAATCATGTGTCAGATGGAATGCGCGTAACTACTGCTACTACTATCTCTGATCAAACTGCTTATGGAAAGAAGGGCCACTTCAAAGAACGCACCTCATGCTAAGGCAAGCCAGACCTTACCTTTTCTAGTAGTGCCTAAAACATGCAAGCCAGACAAATTATGACAGTTAGCAAGAAAATTTTGATCTGATCCTCTAAGGCCTCTTTAGTACCTTGATAAAATTTGAGGGGAAATGCTCAAAAGTTTAACTACAGGTATAAGCAATACTTGATCTGAAATAGACACGGTTGAATGAAGAGTAAGCAAAATTATAGGAAGGGCTATGTCGACTGTCAGTACTTGGATGGAGCAATCAGATAAACATGTTACATGAACAAACAGATTAATACACAATCTGAAGGGAGCACAAAAAAAAATGCTGAGACTGGAATAATATATTAAAAAAATCAATCTGCATGGTATATATACCTATGTAGTTTGGATCCGATGACAATAAAATGCACAAAGTAGCAATTCCAGCATAGCAGACGAATTGAAGTCACCTACTCGAAAATAAACCTGCAATTTGGAGGGAAAAAAGAGTGAGCTTGGCACGACAGTAGTTTAGTGCACGAAGTACGAACAGGATCGAAGCGAAGAAAAGAGAATTGCCTGCAAGCCGGCGTGCAATGGAGAAGGGATAGGTCAAGCACGGACGGCAACGAAGGAAATGGAGCTGGACGGCCGCCGCCGCCGCCGAAGCGGCCGCTGCAATACCTAAGTGGCAGCGAAATCTCACTAGAGAGCATGAATCGGTGAGACTGACTGGCAACATCGGCGAAGGAAGAGCACTAGAACCAAACGAACACACAAATAAGTGACAGGCGTGCAACCCGGCGTGGTAGGCAGCAAAATCAGCGAAGGCGAAGGAAAAAACAGAGGAGTGCTAGGTGGAGGGAAGGTGGGAGGTGGATGTGGCCATGCGGATGCATCGAGGTAGTCACGAGTACATGGGGATCTGTGGAAAGGGCGGATAGAATGCATCTGGAAAATCTGACGCCTATCGCACATACAAAGTACTGCTGGCTTGTAGCTTCGAGGTAGGCCGAGAGAGGACCGTGACAAAAGCAAGAGTTCTTATATGATGTGTCTTGCTTTAAAATTGTGGCTTCTCTATGGATGCAAACAGAGATTATGTTCAAGTGTTCCATCATGATTTTTATGCATCTTGCCTGACATACTAGTTGCATGAGTGTGCAGCAAGAATATCACAATCAACATACTCCGCGCACGTATTTTAAGTTTAACCAATTTAGTCTAATGTAAATTAAATTTTATTTCATAAAAATAGTAACATTGGATTGACATTTGAATGATTTTGTTGCTACAAACACCTAAGTTAGTTACAACTTGTTAACTATTAAATTAATAAATCACTAAATTGAGAGTCCAACATACGATATCATTACAAATCTTTCTGTACTTATACTATCATTGAGGAGGTTGGGAGGTACCAAAATCCTCTTCAGTAAAAACGATGAGACCAAAAGGGCCCATTAATTTCCCGGCCTTGCTTTCATTTCTTGGGCCTAGTACGTAAGGTCCACAGAATATGGAAACATTTTATTCAACTACTCAACACCTAGCCATGTCACGCTGATGTACTTAAACGGCGAGATTTTCTTCAGTTCTCCGGACGTCGGCGCACAGGCGCAATCTTCCGCCTGTTTTGCGTACGCACGGCGGTGTTGGAAAAACCGGGCATATGCGGTGTCCAGCAAGTGGCCGGCACCAGCGAAGAACGGACCAATACTTCTATGTCGCAGTAGAAACTGGAAATGTAGTAGGCTTTTGTTTGCTTTGTTCAATCAAGAGGGTGATTTCTTATTTCAAAAAAAAAGGAAGAGAGTGATTTCTCCTACCTCCTTTCTACTCTTCTTTTAGGAGACATCGCCACCTCTAGAAAGCTAAAAGAACAGGTGGATAATCTATGGTAAACCGACGGGAGTAAGCGATGGACGAACTACGTACAATGAGCACATTTTCTCACCTGTGTTCTTGACTCTTCCATTGACAAGCCAGCCAAATTTCTTCCTCTTTTCCGGCTATCATTTAACCACGACGACGAGTTTGAGATGTACATGTACAGTGTACGTCGTATAAGTCTACTTGTGACGTGAATCGGTGGCAGTTGGTACTTGATAGGGTAGAAATTCCTTCGCCCATCTCGATCTTGATTAGATCAGAGAGCAAAGCGTCTCTTCTTTTTCTACACCGGTTGCTGGCTACCTTTCCGATTTCAACTTTTGGGACGCATCCACGAATCTGAGTCCGTCACCTCCTTTTAATTTCTGTACACATGCATATGAATTCATATGAGATCGTTTATTGTGGCTACCATTAGGTCTTTTGCCCGAGCGATCGAGCAGGGTTCGTGTAGATGTGGCTGTCAGTCTGTATGAACCGTCAAGGAAGGCAATCGAGACGACGTCTGCTAATCCATACCAGCCATCAATCAAGTCTGAAGGGTGTGGTTTATTCTGAAATGGATGTTTCTTTCAGCTTTCCAAACATGCGTGAGCTCATGAAATTGATGTTTCCTAACATTTGTCATACGTTTTCTCTTCCCGAGCCCAATCAGTGTTAAATCAGATAATCCAACAAAGACAATCCTGAAACATTGCAAGATTTGAGCCAAAAGAGATCCAATTAGTAGCTTAATCAGTATGACTGGCAAAGGCACAGACATGGTCATTAAATGTACAGCATGCATGATATTTTACAAGAAATGTGAGATGGCTGAAACTGTTTGTATAATCTGATTTCTGAAGTCGTACTATACATGTTCAGAGATCACCTGGCGCAAGTTTAATACAACTGGAACCAAAAGGAGATAAGGCTAGAACCCTTTTATTCGTCAACAATTTGCAGACTCAAGTTAAATAATTCTGACAAGACAGACATCATTTTTCCAAAACTTCTGAGCGAAAGATAACAAGATAAGTACTCAGCTAGCTCAATGCGGCATCTGCCACACAATTTAACCTCTAATGCACGTCAGTTCAAGCAGCTGTCGTTTTCACTTGTTATAGGTAAGGACCAATTCCCCCAAGGCTTACCTCCCTGTAACTCCCAAATCTGTCTTTATCTCGAGTCCTACAGATTTGAAATGATTTTTTGAGGATTGATGTTCAGAGATATGATGACTCCTCCCAATGCTATTCAGAAAACATAATGCAATTGGTTAATATGAAAGTGTTCAATTCTGTACCTAATCCCTGAAATGGACGTTGCTTAAATTGATAGGTCTTCTGATAGAGATAGAAGGAAGGCAAATAATCGAATAAGTTGCTACCTCTGAAGCCAAAATTTCCCAGAGAAATTTGGAAAGTTCATAGACTACACCACAATTCTATGAGCGATTCTAATCGTAGTGTGCTTTAGACTGCTTCTTCCGTTGACACGCCTCACTTCCTTTAATTAAAGCCGCTTCAACTAAAATCATTATCTGGGGACCTCGGAAAGATACCTATTTTTCCTTTATCGATTGTTGACAAATACACGAAATCCTTGTGTTTCTATTAGGTTAGACTCTACAACATTCATATTGGAAGAAATTTCATCTCAAAAGGCAAGAATTTTAAAAGGCGGCATCATTCAATTTGAAATATGCAATGAAAAACAACGTGCGAACTTGGAGAAAATGGATCTAAAGCTCGAGATATTTTTCTGTAATATTTTAAATCTTGAAGGACTATTCATAGGTCGGCATATGTGAGTTGTGCTTATCGAGTTGGTCATAAAGTCGTGTCGGAAGAAAAAGTAAATCTGAAGTATATGCTGTTGTTGCATCCTACTTTGAGTGAACTGGTAAACTGCTCACAGCCACTCTTCTGTATGGTGGTCTTGTCCATCTTGATCAAGCTGTTCTTGTCTCTTTCTACAAATTTCGTAAATTTCTTCTCGCTCTTCAACATAATTAATGCGTGAAAAATGATCTGATGCTTCTAAATGGTCGGATATGATCCATATTCTAGAAGCCTGTGTGTTGATATTCTTGCAATTTTTGACACCGTTCGATGATTATTCTGTCTGCGGAATCTAGGAGATAAAGGATTTGATGGCACGTTGAAGCTGAAGGCAGCCGCAATTGGTTGAATTAGGGTGATAACCACCTGAATCCAAGTTCTGGTGTTGCCATCATTAAAGTGTTGAAGGATTTGATCAGGACGCGCGTCCTTGTCTCTTGCATGCATTACTGTTGAAATGCAATAGTATCTGCCTGCCTGCACCTTTGCCGTAAGGTCAAACGCTCAAGAGAAACCAAAAGAAAATGCCTTGGGCATGGCATGAGTAATCTGATATCATCACAAAACTGTTGTTTTGATGCCCGGACACTGTACGAGCTATCATGAAATGACCATGGAGATTAATGTAACTTTGATTATTAATACTGCTGAGATGGTAGAATCCCATAGGTAACCAGTGCAGTTATGTATAGCCGATTAATTTTTACGGTGTTCTCTAGTTATGTGAGAGAGCTGTTTAATGCCGAGTAGCTGAATTGCCAGCTGAACTCTCTGGGAAAGACGAGAGCCCAGTTGATTAGCTGTTGTTAGGTGAAACAAGAGATAAAATGATGGCGGAAACGACGTGCGCCGTCCAAATGCATGGAATTAACGGACGGGCGAGTCGGCAGGTCAACCAACATTTTCACGTCAACTATGGAACGCACACCTATTGATCGGGTTGCAGAGGGCGATGTGTAGTTAGCTATAGCCAGCTCCCACCCAACCGCGCGCGCGGTCGCAGCCGTCGTACAGTACTACTCCTGCCTGACCCGACGAATCCTGCGGCAACGCACGCGGTTTTTTCTCGTCCGCTTGCCCGTGCGTGCCCGAGCCAGCGCGCGGCATGCGTTGCACGTAGCTAGGCGAGCGCGCCGATGCGGGAGAGGGCGCGACGCCGACAAAGGCGAGGGAAAAGTCCGCGTGGATTGGTCCGGCCGTGCGAGCGAAGGCCCCAGTCCTGGCTCTGGCTGGGCTACCGCCCACCGGTCCAAGCCGCGCGCGGAGCCGAGCCGAGCAGATCGATCCAGCGGTTGACGCGCACGAACGAGCTGGCGAGTGGCGACCCCGTCGATCCAGCCGGAAACCGCGCGTTCTCCCGTTCTTCTTCGCGGCGATCCGATCGATCGACGTTCCATCGAGCCGCTTCGATCGCCTGATCCAACAGGGCTTGGCCACGCGGCTTCCGCTTGCACTGTTGCACATACGTAAACGTTGCGTACGGATCGAATGGTAGCAGGTGGTGGTGACACGCACGCGACGCGAGCCCCACGTACGGTGCGGCCGGCTCGCGTCGTTACACTTTCACCGAGTCAAAACTGCATAGCGTCATGGGCTTATACTTCACACGTATTCACCGCGGGCGGTAAGGCGAGGGCACGAATCTGAATATCTGATCATCTCCTCACCTGCCTGCCTTTCCATACATTTTCCTTCGGTCTCGGCACACAGTGTACAGAGAAATGGTGAGAGATCACTACGCGCCATTTGTATTGTACGTGCGGCGCTCATGGTTTCGATCGTCTATCCTAGCTACGTCAACCATATTGACCGTACGTCGTACAACTGCAGCTGTAGGTAAGGTCAGCCTGGTCAGGTACCTACGTACGTTCCAGTTAAAGCTTAGCCACATCCACCCAACAATAGGATTAAATCCATTACTACTACTTTTTTTAATTTGTTTCTAGTGCTCGATCACCATTAACTTCCATATCTCATGCTCGTTTATTAATTTTTATTTGGCGTCACACCGAACCCTCGTCCCTTAAAATCTCACCTGTACCTGTCTATCTGAGGATCTCCTTTCCTAGCCAGGCTCGATCGTCTCCCATCAGTTTGTGTTGATCAGTGACATATATACATGGACGGCCGGCCTGAAGAAGGTTCTGAAATTTGGTGCTGTGTCCATTTCTGAGCGCGACAACGATCACTTGACAATTATTCTAGTACCTCTAGCTACATAATAAGGTTTCTTAATTTCTTCTAGCTAGATAATGCCATGTTGCGGAATAGTTAAACAAGTACGACATGTGTGTATATCTTGTTGAACAAGGGTTGAAAAGGGCATAAAGCTCCAAACCGGTGAATTAAATAGGACAGGATCATTTTCAGAAACTGAAGATAATTTAATGTGTCTAGAGACGCTAATGCTTCCAAGTGACAGAAGAAGTTGAGGTAAAACAAAAGGGAACACCTTTATGATCTGGTTGGGCCTACTGTTCCTTTTCTTAAGGAAGGAGCTTGTATGGTGTGTTCTCTATTCACGAACAAGAGAGTGGGGATAGGTGGCTGAATGGATTTTTACTCATCTATTTTTATTGAGTGAATTCAAGAAAATACTAAAGGTTTATCATTGTAACATTCATTTGATTTAATCTAAGTCTTATAATATGTTTTACCCGACTTTTATAACCTTAAGAATACACAGGAAAGTTACATTATTACTCTCCAACAAACGGGAGATAATGAGGGTAACATGATAAATGTCTCCTCCTAGACCACAATCATGTGCTAACAAATGTACTTAATGGCTAGTCCTGGCATCTTGGAATGTATGTTTTTTTAGTGTGGCATAATAGATACAACTCTACCTTGGGCCATATATCAAATAACCCATTTATGCAACCACTCGAGAGGCCACCATTTAGACATGCCTTATGGCCGGGAAGTCATTTCTTCCTACACTCAATAGAAGCAATCATGAATATGGTAATATACTGTCTTTCTTATGTGCATGATGCAGCATGTCATCTTCTAGTTCACATAGTGTAATATGTTATGTTCCTATGTGTGTATTGCAACATGCATTCTTCACATGCATTTTAGACCAGATAAGGGGTAAGGTGGGGGATCCTGCACCAACAAGCCCATTACGAGTGAGCGTGTAAACTTGTTTTAGCCGAATCCATGCCTTCTCGTATACATAAGATCTCAACGCCCCCCTTTTCTGCCGAAATTCATGATCTTGTCTTATTTAGTTTATGTATTTTATTTATTTTTTGGTTATATATCAATATTTTTAAATGATGCCTCACCTTTTGTGACCAAGACTTCATTTCACCTTACTCTCTTCCCCTAGGGATGGGCCTATATAAGGTGCTATATGTGGGAGGACACAGTAACTCCCGTGCCTTCTAACTGTGGTGCAGTATTTTGAGCTATAGATTTCAATTGTCCTTTCTATGTTTCTTTGTTTCCTCTGTTTTTGGAACCATGGGCAAAAACTTGAAAACTATTTCAAAGAAGAGCAAATCGAAAACCATGGAGATTGGCATTGATCCTAATAACCGTGCTCTAGGAAAGTTCACTGTGACTGAATCCTTTATCAACGACATGATCTCTATAGGGCAAATTTCAAGCCGTAACGATGTCATCCTACCAGAGGGAGAAAGCCAACCATTAACCACCCATTCCGGGTATTCGATTGTGTTACATGCATACTTTGAAGCTGGGCTCATATTTCCCTACTCTAAACTTGTCTTCGAGGTTTTGGACTTATATAAAATTGAATTATCTCAACTTGCCCCAAGCGCAATCGTTCGTCTTGGAGTTTTCGAGTAGATGGTTCAGATCTGCGGTGGGGTTTCTCACGGACAAGATTTTGCCTACTGCAATAGCATCCACCACTATACCCAGCGAAATCCCCACTTTGGTGGGATAAACTTTGTGACAAGGTACAATCGTGGAGGGTGTTGGCCAATCCCAGCTATTCAAGCTAAGTGGGGGAAAAATTGGCAATCCCGATGGTTTTATTATAAGATCTAGACTCAAACGGATTTAGATGAGTATAAAGCTCTGAGCTTCTCAGGTTGTGTCACCAATTTCATTCTAGAACCAAGGATCAAAATGTCACATGAGTATCTGCAACTACAACCCTGAATTGTTGAGCTAGTATCATCCTATAGCGTTCAGGATCTTATAGAAGAATTTGCTATGCTCGGGATCTAGACCTTAGATACTAGTTGGAACATAGCCATTATTGATCCATCCTCCAACTTTGAGTTTCACGTTCCTTCTCTGCAAATGGAAGAAAAAGATGCTGGTACAGCATTTCAGTTTTTGGTTTTTGAGTTTTCTTTATACGTGTTATCTTATTGTCACTTTTCTCATCAATTTGTGCTTTCATTGCATGCAGTTGTTTCTCTTGTTGAGGCTGAGAAAAGTATCATAAAAATTGTTTGGCCTTACACCTCCATTGAGAATGATTCCTATGTTAAGCTACAGAATGGAATTCGATGCAACCACGTCCTAACTGCATTTAGGTGAGATATGCCAGCCATATTTTTCATGCAAAGCCACCATAGTGGCACTCAAAAATGTACCGTGTCCTCGTTTGACAACAGCGAGGCAACTGAGTCAGTTGGTGAGACAAGTAATTCGAGTAGCATTGCTGGGGAGACTCATCCTGTGCAAACTTTCCCAAGTGCCACCAACTCCGATGCTCTTTGAGTCGCCAAAGGAAAAATAGTTGATCTTGGTTCTATCGCTCCTCGTGCTGCTTAGCAGGTATGAATTACTCGACCCAACGACTACCATGAAACCACTTCAACTTCACTCTTCCACCCACAAAGATTGCCACTAGCCCACATATCTTTACTCTAGATGAAGAATTTGTTGCGAACATTCTAACTCTATTTGCTAGAATATGCCATAGAAAGGTTCATCTAGAATGGGCATTCTGACTTTCCATGAGCCCATTAGTTCTGAAAATTGAGATATGCACCTTACTCTTGGTGATTTGAAATTTCAGTCTCCCTTACGTGATCTTCCCAGAACTATTGACCCTTTGCTCACCACTCCTGAATTGCAGCAGGAGTTCGTTGAGCAAAATAACATGTTCTCTACTTGGTCAGCTCTTGAGGCTGATCCTACTAAGGTGTTTCGGTTTACTTGTTCACTTTTTCATTTTGCCCTTTTTAGTTTATTGTGCTAATTACTTTTTATTCTGGTTTTTAGATATTTAGCCTTGTGCATCTTCAAAAAGCGATTGTTCAAAAAGTGTTGACATATATGCAACCGCTCTAAGAAGAACTGTGATCGAGTTGTCAAGCTTGAAGGTGATAGAATTGCATTGTGATGTCAGATTGATGAGCTTAATGAACAGAAAGCAAAGTACAATAGGTCGAGAATGTTTATGATAAAAGAAAGAGACAGCAATCTAGAAACTTGCCCATAGGAATAGTGCAATCAAGCATGTCCTAGCCGAAAACACTAAGCTATGTTAGCACAATAGCTCGCTTGAAATTGAAATGAGTTTTCTTTAGCGAAAATGCACTAATCAAGAATCTTGTATTAAACAACAAGATATGGTGCTCAAAAACTATCATGCATGGGTACTTGTTAGCTGCCATGAAGTGTAAGTCATGCTTGACTTGGAGCCAAATCGACTCTACGTACCAATTATGTTGGTTTATCCGAGCTAGCCGAATGGCTTGGGAAGGCAAGTGCTGGACTTGGCATTGGCGTCCCAAGGCAAGTGCTAGACTTGGCATTGGCGTCGCACACAACTCGCACCAAGGAGCATGAAAACTTTTGTTGAAGCTCTAAGGGCATCCTTGTACTCTAGTGCCTACAAACATCTTGGCTCATTAAAGGACACTATTCTAGCATTGCTAGCATACCTAAGCCTATTTTGAACCCGTAAAGAGATTGTGCACCTTGTTGTTCCTACCTTTCAAGATTTATATTGGTCTTGGCAGGGGTACAATGACTTGTTAACGTCTCTATGGGCTTTCCTTGCCTAGGATGCCATGACGGAAAATGTCAGGATCAGTCAAGATGAGCAAACCGAAAACCATCCTTCCCTAGATCGTTAGGTGTGAGCTTAATTCATGGGTTGTCTTGCTTAGAACAATGTTCAAAACTTCTCCTTTTAGGGTCAAAAATTGCATGTTTCGTGCGTAGTTTGTAATACTTAAGTTATTTTACCTGTCATGACTCAAATTACTTATGTTTATGCACTCTTTTGTGTACTTGCTATTTTTAGGGATGTAGGTTGATTTTTGCCAGAAAATGACTGCTGGCCAGTCAAAAAACATGTTCGATTATATGTTGAAGCATGTTATTTATTGATCTTTATAGAAGCTTTTTACCTCTAAGGCGTATTTGTCAGATAAGGAGATTGGCAATGTGCATCACAATGATGCACACATGTTCACTTACCGATTTCTACATTGGCAGCAAGAACATGCTCATGGTAGTTTTTGAGATTCTATTCTTGAATTAAGTCGCCATCGTGAAGCTCATTCCTCAAGTAGCTCGAATTTTTATAATAACTTTAGACTTTCCCTTAGGCAACAAGCTATTTTCAATAGGCGATATTCCCTTACCACCAAAGAAGAATTTTTTCCACCTAACGTTGTTTTTGATTTGTTAGAATAAACTTCATTTCCTATACATATAAATTTTACTTGAATAAAATGTAACTTGTAGCTATTGCTATGTTTGTCTATTTGAATAAACCATGGTCCATGTTAGTCAATATTCGTTTACTTGTCTTTTCTCAACTGATTTTGAAATGGCACATTCATTTAAGCCACTATACTCGTTCATTTCATGCATAGGTGCCTAGACATCATGCGCTAAAGTTCACCGTCCTCCTTACCTTGAAAAGCAGCTTTAGAAGAACATGAGAGTATTTTCAGTTTTTAGACACAAAATCATTTTGATATGGTGTCCAAACTTGGTATTTTTTAGGCGTAGTTGCCAACATACGTCATAGCTTGTTGTCTCCTTACCTCAAAAGCAGAACATGAGAATATTTCGAGTTTTTGACATAAAATCATTCTAATATGATGCCCAATAAGATCAGGCGCCATGCGCTGGAGCTCACCGTCTCCCTTACCTCGTGTAATGCCCGCTATTTTTTTTATAAAAATCCTAATTTCAAAATTTCTGTTAAATTTCCAGTGGTCAAATTTTTGACTTCGGAAATTTTGACCATGCCAAATAAATTCATTTCCATCCGAGAAATTTAAATTTCCCTTTTAGGACCTTGACCTCACGGTAAATATTTTCCTTCTTATTTTAATGTCTTTACAAACCACCCGAGATATCCGCATTGAATTTAATCACATGTGATTGAAAATGGCAAAAGCCAGGGTTCTCTCCTAGCCTTCCCTCTTCCATCTCTTCAAATAACAACAATATGTTTTGCCTCGTTATCTTTTTTGTTCAAATTGAACTGGCCACTCGTGTACAACTCTTCTCCATCATTTTATTTTGTGACAAGCCAACATAGTGTATCATTGCATGCATTCATTTTTTTTCACCTGAGAGCCCACATGTGCACCACTCACCTTCTACTCAAGAACCAACCAAGTAGCAGGTATCCTTGTATGCATGTCTTAACCATCATCAGCCACCATCACCCATGCATATGTCCACCATCAATTCCACTCACGTGAAGCCCCTACTCAAGCTAGAAGACATCAAAAACCTAGCCAAGCAAGACAAGCATGTTGCATGCGTGCTTCATTGGTCATGTCTAAGCACATGCTTAATACTTCTCCAATTTCAAACCACAAGTGATAAGAGATTAGCTAAGCGGAGATGACAGCAAAGCAGCACCGTGTCTCATCGCGATGACTATAGAAGACTAATCAAGTGCTTCTCACGATTCACGGCGCCGCACAGATGCTCATCATCATTGGATTGTCACGATGTAGCAAAAATAGCTACAAATAAAACCCAATCGATTGCCATCGTTGGCTTCATCCTTCATTGAGCCACTACTTCACCTTCAGAATGCTTCCTCTACTTCGTCGAGCTCGACCGGCCGCACGAATAGAGTAGCACCGTCGGCACCATTGTTGCCACTATCACTCACCATGACAGAAGGTAGCTACTACCTTCCTCTCCCCCCCGAACCCCTTCTCTCCGGGCCTCACAAGCCCCAACCATGCTCGCCTCCTGGCGTCGCTACCACCCATCTCCTAGCGCCGTCGCCCAGCAGAGTTCACCATGTCTAACTGCCTCCAACCTCATGACCCTTGTCTCATCGTACTAGGAATTGTCACGCACCAAGACAATCCATCCTTTGAACACCTTGATCCTATATCTTACAAATTAATTTATTTGTGAAATTACATTACTTAGATTACAATACAATTTTATTTATTCTCAGTTGGCGTAAAACCGATGGGCCTACCCAGTAGTCACACTTATATTATGTAGGATATTTATAGCTCCTATTCTTATTAACTCCACTAATATGCACTAGTATCATCATCCCTTAGATTCTTAGACCATTTACGATTGTGATGTCGTGTGGGAAAACTTGGGACCTCTAAATATTTACTTAAAAATCTGATGTGATGTCAGCTTGTTTGTAAAATAAAATGGTTTGTATTACCTGGATGGTGAGGAGTTAGTGCCTTTATGGCTTGGCTACGTATTATCATTTAAGGACCGATTCCTTTGAAAAACTCATCCAAATATATTATAGTGCGACAACATGAGTATTATGAGATGTTCTTGGCTAAGTAATTAGCTATCACATGAAAATATTGTTTGTTAATAGTTGTGAAACACTAGGATGAGGAGATGAGATTGTGGATAATTACTACTCGAGATGAGTGTTACCCTAGCTTTGCATAAGACGACTGGTTAGTTATACGAGACATCCTCGAGGTGTCCTATGTAGATGAGGGTATGAGACTTGTCTAATACTCAGTTTGAGATATTCAATTGGATTATGTAACATGAGGTATCCATGGGTTAGTTTTAGAAAAGACTTGTAGTGAGCCCTTTCTTGCCAACCATGTTTGATTGACATGTGCTATATAAAGAGAGAAGTTTATGATGTATGGATAAAGCATGTAACCTCTGCAAAGTTTATGACATGCTTTGTTTAAATCTATGAAGTCAAGGTACATTCTCCACTTTTTATTTACCTTCTTAACTAGAACTGGATTAGCCAATCACTCAGGATACTTTACCTCCCTTATAGCTTTTGCCTAGAGCAGCTTTTTCAATTCTACCTTTGCCATGGCTTGTCTGTCCACTGATATCTTTCTTCGTTTTTTCTTTCTTGGCTTGTGATCACTTTTCATTGCTAATTCATGTTGGATAAGATTTCTATCGACTCTTGTGAGCTCTTCTGGCGACCATGCAAAAACATCCATATTTACCTTAATCACTTTTAGTATTTCTTCTTCATCTTCCTTTGCCAGATCTTTTCCCAACATCACATACATTTCTTGACTTGTTGGATCTATTGGCATTTTTTTAGTTTTCCTTTTAGGTACTAGTTTCTACACTTTGCTATATCCACCTTTGAGGTTTTTGCTCTATTGTATATATTCCATTCTAATTATGTGTTCCTATCAACTCGTACTTTATTGTTACCAATTGACTTCCTCTGACAGTTATGGCACCGTCGATCCAGGTAGCTTCATGCAAATATAGTTGTGGTGGATGACTGCCTCGAACACATTTATGACCGATCTGCCTAGTATTATATTGTACTGATATGTCACTTCTACCACATCGAAGATTACTACTTCAACTCTCGAATTTCATCCTTCTCTGATTACAACTTCCAAACTGATTATGCCAATTGCATCGATTTTTAACCCCTAAAACCTTGTAATGGTACTTTCACTTTGGTGAACCCGTCCATAGGCATTTGTATTTTCTTAAAGACATCTAGGAACAAGACATCTACCGAGCTTCCTGCATCTACCAAAATCCGATGAACTTCACATTGTGCTATGTCTACGGAGATCACTAAAAAATCTTAATGCAGAAATAGAATTCCCTCAGCATCTTCAAATCTAAAAGATATTGTGTCATTTGAATATATTAGTTTGCTAGTTTGATAGCTGGTTTTCACATAATTCATTTGTCGAACATAAGTTTTTCTTTGCCTCTTGGACTCTACTCCTAATGTTGAGCCACTAGTGCTGCTTCTATGAGATTTCAAGTATTTTGCTCTTGCCTTCTGCCTTGTTGCTTGTTTTTATATTTCTAAGCTTGTTTGGCCAATATGTATAGTATTGTTTTACATTCTTCTATAATATGATTCCCTAGTCCATGCAATCTACAATATTTGATGGACTTAAATTAGTTTTTCCCTCTGTTTTGTCTTCTATCTTGATTTCTCCATGTGTTATATGGTGTCCAATTGCTACGAAAAGGCCTACTTTCCTCTTTCACAAAGTTCACTTGCTTCTTGTTCTCATGTCTATACTTTTTCCATGGTTTGTGATTCTGTTCTTCATAACTTTCCTAATGTGCCATATTATGCTGCTTAATTTTTGAGCTCGTCTTGCCAAGTAGTGCAGTTTCTTCAGTTTCCATCCTTAAGTTATCTTCCTCTCCCCTAGAAAAGTTTTTCATTGTCTTAAACAACTCATTGGTTGTGCTTGGCCGATCTTTAGAGATATTGAACCTAAGGGGTCCTTTCAACAATCTTCTTTTGGCTACCGCTATGATTATAGCATCATCAGCCTTCTTGATTTAACACTGAACTCTCGAAAACTTCAACATTAATTCTTTTATCATTTTTCCTAGTAATTGTCTCACTGCATACAAGTCATTTGTCTCTTTTAGCTCATCATAAACTTCAATGAACCCTACCTGAAAAGTGTCCCTCATATGTTCCTAGGAATATATGGATATGCCTATTATTATTGTATATGATGACAATTCTACCCCGTCCAACATGATGGGAAGTGTCTTTGTCTTAGTTATGCCATCTACTCCAATTGCTTCAATTGTCATTTCATACACTTTTAAATACTCATTTGGATCAATATCTCATTTATACTTTGTGATGTTAGGCAACTTGAAGTTTGGTAACCATGGTTCCATTTGCAAACTTAGGCTTATTGGACTCTTGTCATTGACAACTTGAGCCACTTGTGCTTGTTACAGCTAATACAAATTGGTAGCTTGGGTGGGTATTTGGAATTGTGTTGTGGAACTTGGTATGTTTGATATGCGGCTTATGGGATGGTGAAGTTTGGTATTGGCTGTTGTGATGAATATTGCATATTGGCTTGCTCTGCCAAGAATTATTTCAAATTTCTCATTTGATGTGTTGTTGGTTATGTTAGATAGTATTGGCTTGCTTACATGGGATTTTGGCTATTTGAGGTTGCTGAAAACTAGGGTGATATATGATAGCTGACTTGGGCATATCAGTGTTGCATATTCAAACTAGAGCATGTAAGAATGTTCAAAATATAGGTTTATTGTGTGGCCCATTGCTGGCTTGTTACAAATTGTGAGGTATTTGACTGATTTGAGGTAGGAGGTGGGTTTGAGGTATTTGGTTGTCCCTAATAGGTATTTGGGTTTGAGGTATTCTAGTATATCACTAATAGGTCAATTGTGCCCCGAAGCTTGTGTCATTTGGCTTTATAAATCTCTTAACCTTTATAATTTCCTTTGTATTCCCTTGTATTGTTCTTGATTGACTATGAGAGCCCCTTGTGCTTATACCATTTCAGTCAAGCCCACTTCATTTATTGGTATGAGACTTCCTGCTACTCATGAAGCTATCTCTACTTCTACATCTTTATTGTCCACATTTGTAGTGTTTCTGGCTTCACCACCAGCTCCATTTCCTTGTTCCTCCATGTCTATCCTTCCACTAGAATTACTAGATGGTCTCGGTTGTTGAAATATATCACTATATCTTACCAAGACTATTCTTGCCTTTTGCGACCTAAGGTGTATTTACCCTCCAAATTTACCTTCTAGAGACTTATGTCCCTATGGATGGTGTCACTATTGTGACCTCAGGTCATGAACAAGAGATTAGGGATAAGTGACGGAATGAGTTTTTTTCCATACTTATCATTGTTAAGTGAATTCGAATAAATACAAAATGTTCACCACTATAATATTCACTTTAATATAATCTAAGTCTTATATTATGTTTTACCTAGCTTTTATAACCTTGAAAATACACAGAGAAATTACATGATTGCTCTCTAAAAAGCGGGAGATAACAAGAGTAATATGATAAATAGTCTAGCCTCTTAGACCATAATTGTGAGCTATCACATGTATATTCTCTTAGTGTGGCATAATAGATATGACACTATCGCTATGTACTGAATATCACCTTTATGCGAAGGCCACCATTTAGGCATGCCTTGTGTTCAGAAAGTTATTTCTTACTACTTGATAAAAGCATCATAAATATAATAATGTCACATTTTTTATACACATGATGCAATATGTTATTTTTTAGTTTATATAGTGTAATATGTTATGTTTGTATGTATGTATTTTAATATATCTTCTTCTCATGCATTTTATTTTATGCTGAATAGAGGTAAGGTGAGGGATCTTATATCAACGCATGGGTCTATTCATTCAATCGTGAACAAACTATACAATATGTACTCTGCACTTAAAAGCAACTGCAACTCTGTTTCACGGTCGGCACGAAACAGAGATCAGATTACTTAATTTTGTCATGTAGATTAACTACATGTTTAATTTGATCGTACAACGTTTGTTGCTACTTAATTAGTATGCCTGGATTGTGCAACCGTAGCTAGGATCAGCCACGGCAGCCGGTGGCTTGTTTTGCAGATTGTACGAGCACAACCTTACCTGCCCTCAAGCTAGCATCTCTGTTTTTTTTTTCTTTTTCTTTTTGCATGGGGTATCAATTTTTCCCAGCAGGGAGCATTGCTAGCCAAACAGAAGCAACGTTCCTTGAAAGTTTGATCGATATGCAGTACATCTTCTGGAAAGGGAGATTTGATAATAGTACAGTTGTACATTAAGTACAAAAGGATGGGCCAATAGTCGACAAGAGGACGGACGATGTCATTCCAGATAGAGCCATCTAGCTACTCATGTGTGTTGATCAGCCGATGATGCTAACTAATTACTGTAACTCCAAGCAATTAAGTTATCCTACATATATGTTTCTTCGAAATTAAGAGAGAATCTAGCAAGTTAATTAATTTCCACGGCGAAAACACAGGAAACCTAGTTTGCAGGCTTCTTGTGATAGGCAAGCACTCAAGCGCATCGTGGATATAAATCTGATATCTCATATTTATAATTAATTATACTTTTATTGATAATCGATCTACTCATTAAAAATAATGTCTCTATTAAAACACAGTGATTGTTTATATGGATAAGTATATATGCATTATAAGTGGTTATGATTATACTGTGCTTAGTAAATTAAAAAAGCGCTAGTTTAACCATGTGTGAAACTAAAACACTCAAGATTACGCGATCCATTTGTTCCTCTTGTCGGTCCAGTTTGAAATGGACGCAAGCTATGTACTGCTGATAAAGGGAAGCTTTTAGCATATCACACGATCATCCAGCCATGCTTTGCCTGCTTTTCCATCCGATCCGTCGAGTCCTCATCCGACGCACGATCCACCCGCCGTTCCAACTGACGGCGCGGCCGCGCGTTGAAACCCCGTTTCCACCGCGGGATTTGCCGTGATACGCCAGGTCAAAAGCCAAGTCCCTCCACACGACGCCATCCATCCACTACCAAACCAAACCCCGCGCCGTTATCTCGCGCTAGTAATTAATCAGCGCAACCACTCCGTTTAGCGACAGATTAAGTGAGAGATTAACCGGGTGCACAAGAAAGAAGCCGTCGTCGTTAACAACCGGCAATCACTGCACCAACCGTATATATTCTTCCATCCGGCCAAAGCGGCGGGTAACCCAGCCACACACGCCCGCGCGCGCGCATGGCGAAGCAGGCGTGGAGCTCGCTGTTCGCGTGCTTCATCTCGCAGTACTACGACGGCGGCGGCTGCGGCGGCGGGGGCAAGAGGAAGAAAGGCAGCGGTGGGAAGAAGAAGAAGAAGGTAGCGGCGGCGAAGCAGCAGCAGCAGCAGCGGAAGCTGCAGAGCCGGCTGTCGTTCTCGGACCTGTCGTTCGGCGGGATGGTGTCGCCGGAGGACCTGTCGCTGTCTCTCGCCGGCTCGAACCTGCACGTCTTCACCATCGCCGAGCTCCGCGCCGTCACCAGGGACTTCTCCATGACCAACTTCATCGGCGAGGGCGGCTTCGGCCCCGTCTACAAGGGCTACGTCGACGACAAGTTCAAGCCCGGCCTGCGCGCGCAGCCCGTCGCCGTCAAGCTGCTCGACCTCGAGGGCACGCAGGGACACAACGAGTGGCTGGTAAGTACGGAGCTACTAATTAATTACTGCTACTACTACCTCATAGTTACTTAATTACTCCTTGCTAAAACTAATTAACCTACCACTGCTCTATCGGCTCAGTTCATTGCTTGCACGGTTGCACCTGTACGTGACTTCACATTACTAGCTAACATGCCTTGACACTCCAATTAGGCAGTTATTGTTGGTAATTAAAGTAATACAGAACACCACTTTACATAAAGTACGATATATACTGAATGATCAGTTTGATGAATAGTGTGTTTGTATACCTGGTGATGGTACGCGTAATTAGGATTTCTAATAGAGCGCTAGTACTTTAGTTGATGAGACTTGCTTACTTGTTCAAAGTTAGTTGAGCTGTTCTATTAATCAGGTTTGAATTAGCTGGGAATTTTACCATGATAGGCCTTTAGATAAAATCGAGAAACCTCTTTTGCGGGGAAAATAAAATTAAGAAACCTATATGTACATACTACATAAGTATATATCCAACGTAATTACCATTATTAACTTGGTCTTGCTACGGTGTGTACAAAGTATAGATATTCTGAAATGTCGTCAGGGGAAAGAATTCAGAAAATTAATACAAATGTTCTTTTTTAAAAAAAAAACTTGCCTTTCAGTGAGCTGAAATTTATTTGCAGTATAGATCGCTTCTTCTTTGTTTAAAATGATTAACCAATATTGTAAAACTGTAATAGTTTATGAATACGTATCTGCTCGATTCTTTTTACTATTCTTTCTTAATATTCCAAACCACTAGTCTTTTCTTAGAAGTAGAAGTTTCCTTGGTTGACGTGTTACGCATACTAAACTCCATTCGAAAAAGTTTCAGAAGTTTGCTAGATACCATGGGACAATTCAATAGAACAGTGGCTCCTTGCTTAGCTCAAATGCTTCCTTAGTTTATTTTTCTCCCTGTTAAAAGCAAACGAATGAAAAAAAAACTGCCTGAACTTGACTGACAAGCCTGCGAATGAATACATGCCACGATGACCACGCAGACTGAAGTCATCTTCCTGGGGCAACTGAGGCATCCTCACCTCGTCAAACTGATCGGCTACTGCTACGAGGATGAACACCGGCTTCTCGTTTACGAGTTCATGACGAGGGGCAGCTTGGAGAAGCATCTCTTCAAAAGTAAGCATGACAAAATTGCTATTTTTTAAACATAATTACTGTTTCCTATAGCATGCTAGCTTTCTGCATATACTTGACGTTTGGTGCATGCAGTTATATAATTTTAATTTCCAAGAAAATTAATTAGCAGAAGAAATTAAGAATAAAAGCATAATTAAGATTATAATATTGAGATTAGAGAGGACGATCTGTATATGTATCGACAATATAAGTAGTATTAGCCGAGTGACAATCTTTCAGGCAACAAGAAACAGATATTCGTAAATCATCGCTATCGACCTGCTTTTCCTCGCTGCATCATTAAGCTAAAAAGGATTCGACCGAATCTCTAGGTTGCACATCAGTTGAAATGGACGGCGCGATTTTACCAACTTGCTGGCATAAACTTTTCGGCAAATTGGTGGTGCTCCTTAGCTTGATTGATCGATCGATCGATCGAGTAGCTTTCCTTGCTCTACACCCTTCAATGTGTTTATATATATACTTCTCTCCCGTTTTTCCTGATGGTTCAAACTGCCTTTTTAGACCTTGTTGTGACGTCCATTTTAGAGTTACATCATCATCTCTCTCTCTCTCTCTCTCTCTCTCTCTCTGTCTCTCTCTCTCTGTGGGCATGTACACATGGAGTCGTTTTCTCTTAACCACTTTGATATATTTCACGCCTGCATCATCTTGCTTTTGCTCTCTGTCTGTCTCTTATACAGTCCTACTGTCATGTCTTCGGCATCTATATATGTCTATTTGCCTCTGCATAGTGAAGAGGAAAAAAATGCAGATTTGATGCATAATCATGAGGGGTAGGGGGAGGACACCTGCACTATTCCTTGTCCACGATTTTTTTTTCGCTTTAGTACTTACGTCAAAGTAGTAGGAAATGACACCTATAATATGTTATTTGGAATTTTGGATCAACCCTTAGCTAGTTGCTCATAAGTCAAAAGTCGTGAACTTGTGTTTTTAGTAACCACGATTCATCTCGATCTGTCAATTATAGGTTAAGGGGCATAACATGTACAACATGCTTCATGTTTTATTAATCAAGCAAGGTAGCCCTGAAAACTGAAGAAATACGTGGGTGAAGTACAGTGATTAAACTGTTGCAAATTAATTCAGAGCTGGCAACGTTTCACCCAACTATTTTTTAGGTAAATCCAATGGCTAGTTCCAAGTAGTCAATCTGCTTCCATGGACATGCATGTTGAGTTGTTGACCTCGACACCGTTCTTCAAGCTTCAGATTATAATCATCTTATCTGATTAAAAATCGTACACACTATATGTCCAAATGTGCAGAGTACGCAGCTTCGTTGCCATGGTCAACACGGTTGAAGATCGCCATTGGTGCCGCCAAAGGGTTGACCTTTCTCCATGAAGCCGAGAAGCCGGTCATCTACCGAGACTTCAAGACCTCCAACATCTTGCTAGACTCGGTACGTAACTTAAATTACGTTGTCACCATGGCACCATATATGTTCTTCACCTACTTCCCCACGAAAGATAGACTTGGTGAAAGGAATTTCTCTGATCAAGTCATATAGATGCATGCATGGGTTGGTTGCTTATTCTTAATTTCTAGGAAGTAAACAGTTGAAATTGTCGTGATGCCAAATGCCAACCACCACTCTTTTTTATCTCACGCATACCAATATACAACGAAGAGATTAAAATATTTTTTATTTTTTTAAATACTAATGCATTTGTCCCTACTTTCTCAAACTCTAATAAATTTATTCCCTATTTTTATGAATTTTGATTAAATAATTATTTAAAAAATAAAGTCTTTATAAACAAATAAAAAAGATAAATATGAAGTTTTTTTTAAGACAGAGGGAGTTCTGAACAACAAATCTTGACTGCTACATGGCCTCTTAACTGAAGAACTAGGACTGGTCAAATTTCAGACTTTCAGTTTCAACTATTGCCGCGCTTTCATTTTGTCAATATATAGGTAGCAAAGAAAGAGCAGGGTGACGACTTTTTCCCCGTGAAGAAAAAAGAACAAGAATATAATAAAACGTGGAGGGATTTGTCGGTTTTAACTAATTTATTGCCCTCGTGATCAACAGAGCTGTTGGAGTGCAGTAGTTAGAGTTGAGTGAATCTAGTTTTGTGTGGTGATATTTCCCTCTGAACAATCCCTATCGGCTAAGCGCTACTGCTAGTCCATTTGCTTTGGTTTTGTTATTCTTTCTCTGTCAACTGAATCCTGTAATTTGCAGCAGAAATATTTTCTTATTACACAGTTCTGTAGCAATCTTAGCTATTTGTTCATCCCTGAATTGCTCACAGGACTTCAAAGCCAAGCTATCAGATTTCGGGCTAGCCAAGGACGGGCCAGAGGATGACGAGACGCACGTCTCGACACGGGTCATGGGCACACAGGGCTACGCGGCACCAGAATACATCATGACCGGTATACACGATGATTGCAGTCTGATCGATCACCGATCAGCAGATGAAACGAAAAATCATTATGCTTTTCCTTGAATTTTTTAGGGCATCTAACGGCGAAAAGCGATGTGTACGGCTTCGGCGTTGTGCTGCTGGAGCTGCTGACGGGGCGGAAGTCGGTGGACAAGAACCGGCCGGCGCGAGAGCAGAACCTGGTGGAGTGGGCGCGGCCGTACCTGACCGACGCGCGGCGGCTGGACCGCGTCATGGACCGCAGCCTCGCCGGCCAGTACTCCGCCAAGGCGGCGCAGAAGGCGGCCGCGCTGGCGCACCGGTGCGTCAGCCTCAACCCCAAGTCCCGCCCGCACATGTCCGCCGTCGTCGAGGCGCTCGAGCCGCTCCTAGCCCTCGACGACGACTGCCTCGTCGGGACCTTCGTGTACGTCGCGCCGCCCGACGTCGACGGCGACAGCAGCAGTGGCAGAGGCAGCAGGAGGCGAGCGGGACGGAGGAAGTCGGAAGGCGCGGCGGATCAGTCGGCGGCGGCAACCGGCGTTGTGCAGCGGGAGTGATATGGTTTTTGTTCGGCGTTTGCATTGCTTCTGTACTGACCGGGCTACGTGCTGATCAAGCGATGCCGGTAAATTATTCCGGATCAGTGAGTTGTCTGGTCGGTACAATGATTGTGGAATGAATTGATGGAGATTATTGCGTTAGGCTTGAATAGGATTAGAGCGTGTAAATACGAGTATATTAGACGTACATGAGCAATTGAGCATGAAAACAGTTTGACAAAATATGGATGGTTCATCACTTTCATGTGTGGAGGTACTTCTAGTATCTTCCCTGCACTGTGAAGTGTGAAATATCAAATATCTGTCTAGAAAAATACTGTATGCTGTATGCGAGTGTATGGTTTGTAGGAGTATATTTTACCGTTTGGTATAGGTTTTCCTGTGTGTACTGTTTTAAAATTTTGAGAAGCTATATTCTAATGGTAATGTTTTTTTTACATTGGGTCGAATATGGGTTATTCCCATTAAAGTATCATTTCTCATATTTTCCATAGAAATTAAAACTGGTACGGGTATTACCAGATAGCATAACATATATTTTTCTTATAGAATTAGATTTAGAAATAGATATCTATTTGTATATTCAATCCATATATATTAAACACATGGATGTAATTAATTTGTTAAAAAATCATTCAACTATATATCAAGAAAAACTACGCAATATTATTTGTGAGCTTAGTGTTTAACTAATCTTTTAGACTTATAACGAATTTTGTTATATGTTTGATAATCCGCGACATGCAAACAAATATAACTCTTCTCATATTCCAACCCATATTTTCTATGGAATTCAGATTTAAAATTGGGTTATACTGGATATAATTTTTCTTTCCATATCCTTTCCACGACCGCTGGGTCGGACGGACAGATAGGAAATATCCGTCCTATTTTTACCTAATAATGATAATGTTAGTGGTGTGCTGTGTGGGGCGACTTGTCCAATGGTGTGCTGGCCGCCCGGCCCAACGTCAGGATTTCCGATGTGAGGCATCTTGCATATTATGGGCCAAATAATGTTGGGCCAATCGAGGAAATCAGAAGAGGCACATCAGCAGTTCAGCACACGTGAGCTAAGCCCAAATCCGAAAGACGTATTTCTGCTGCCCTTCTGGGCGCCGGCGCAGGCAATTGGACCAACCGCCCCACAGGGCACGCGCCGACCACGTTGCGGTGTGCCGGTGTGACAGTGTACCGTGTTACGTAACACGGGCTGGCCTGATGGATCAGCGAGCAGAAAGCCACCCACGACCACGAGCCACGACATCTCGACGCCCGGTGAGGCCGCCGGTAGTGCTCGTCAAGGTTGCACGCTGCTGCACCATCAGCGATGGACTGGTGGTTGCTTTCACGCGGACGTCGCCAACATCGCAGGACCTGCAGCTACAGCTCGAAGTATTGGAGATCGCAGGGGCGCTGGTTGAAGATCGCAATACGTTCTCGTATATTTTTTTTTCGCTACAACTCAAAAGTGTGCCCATATCCTGGAGCGACACGTTACGGACTCGGAGCGCAAGCCGCATCCGCACGCGCGATTTATACGCGCGCGAGCGGCGAGGAGCGGGCCCGGCCACGCCTCGAATCGTTTGGGAGAAACTAAACACACGGCGAGCAGATGCTAAGAAACAAAGACGACATCCAAGTCGGCTGCACGGTGGCGGCGGCGAAGGCGTCGTCACCGGAGCCGGTTGCAGTGGTGGGATGAGGCGATCTGGCTCGGCCAGTAGGAGCTCAGCAAGGAGGAGAGACGAAAGCTCCGTACCACGGTGACCGTCATGGAGTGCCTATCCGTGGCAATGGGGCTCTGCGCGGCGGCGACGGTGGGGAGGCGTTCGGCGACGGAGAACGCGTTGTTCAGCGCCGGCGTCGGGGTCTTCTTCTTCCTGGTGCCATTCTCATCGTACATGCGCCTGATGCTGCTGCCGTGCCTTCTCGAGGACATGCCTGGTGGGCTTGGCCGTGCTCCTGCACGCCGCCGCGGTAGCATTTTTTCAGCTGATGGGACGCGATCAGGTGGCGTTCGCCGGGTGGACCGTATGGCTGGTGGACGTGGCCGCCGCGGTGGCTCTCGGCTGGTGTTTCTGCAAAGACAGGCAAGTCCCGGCGATCAATGCTGTAACGACGCGCGTCCGCGGCGGACGTTCGTGGAGATCGTCCGCGGGCGCGTCGCGAGGCGCAGGTCGGCGATCCGCTTCTCCATGGCCGTCTCCGCGGCATGCGCGGTCGTCGGCGGGGCGACGGTGGCCTACCAGCCCGGTGCGCCCGCGGGAGAGGCGTTCGGGCTCGGCTTCGCCGGGCTCCTCTTCCTAATGCCGTTCACCATGCTCTACGTCCCCATGCTGCGGCCGCCAGTGGACGCGTCCAGGCCCTTCGCGTGCTGCGTGATCACCACCGTGATCGTGCTCGCCGCGCTCTACCTCGCGGTGCTGCTTCTTGCCGGGACAGACAAGATGCTCGCCGTCACCGGCTTCTTGTGGGCGGGCGACGTCGCCGCCGCGGCGAGTCTTGGTTGGTTTGTGTCGACCACGAAAGATACTTCTCGGTACTATATTACGCCTGAGGAAAGACTGGAGGTGGTCAGAATTAGTTGTGCAACCGATGTATTGTCTTGGGTTTTTTTTCACGTCATTGGTGACATTGGTGCTCGTTAAGCAACGCAAGTTTGCCTTTCGTGAAAATTGTTTGATGAAGTATGTTAACTACTCCCTTATTATAAGTTTGCCTTTCGCGACCAGCCCGTCTCCCTCCATTGCAGCCAGCCGCGCTGGCCTTCGCTGCGTTCGCCTCATCCCTGAGCCGCCGCGGTCGCCGGGCCTTGACTCAGGCACCAGTTTTGGCGGCGGCCGACGGCGACCTTCTGAGATATGAAACCTAAACTACTACTCTGACTTCAGACCATCAACGTCGGCGAGAAGATGCGCTCTCACGGGAAGGAACGAGCGACCGCGCGGGCGACTCTCAGGCCGGCCGCGACATCTCCAATTCAAGCAGTCATTCGGCCGCCCGGCGACGCTAACCTCTCCGACAAGGGCCTGCTACCTACTCCTCTGGCTTCCTGCCAGATTGCCGCCCCGCTGGAACAGCGTCTGCTTCCGCCGCCAAGCGAGCCGGCGGAGTTCCGATCCCTAGGTGAGCGCCTCAGGAACCAAATCCTCTCTCTTTTCCACTCCTCCGTCACCCCCTCTGGATCTTTCCACCCTTCCCCGCGCCCTCCCTCGGTGTCCCTTTGGATCTTAGTCTATGATCTATCAACAAAATTCAACCGCTTCTTCGTCCAAAATCTTCTAAATTTCTGGTTCGCCTCTCCTCCCGACCGCTTCTTGGTTTCCGTCCTCGGCCCGGGTCTCTTCTGCACTCAGGTTGCAAGCCAGGATGTGGCAAATTATATTATTTTGGTTGGAGCAGATTTCTTGCATGACAGTCAGATAAAGTTCCACAGTTCGTTATATCAAGCTATTTTCGCAGCAAGAACAGCGTATGAAAAGCATATTTCAGCTCTGTCAGTTAAAGCGCAGACAGCCAAGAGCAACAGGGCCTTCTCTCAGGATTTAGTGCGGCAGAGACTGCAACCTCTTCACAGCCTTCTGCTTCTCCCGCCTGCCGAGCCAGCACATTTATCAGCAAGCTGCCCAACGGCTCAATCTAAGGGAAACAGGACCTACTGTGAGGTTTTACTACCCTCACCAAAGAGAAAGCCTTTGCAAATGCTCCGTCGCTGCTTCCGGTGCCTCTCCACCGACCACAAGGTCAAGAACTGCAGAGACCCCCTTGTGTGTGCCGCCTGCCGCCGATCCGGCCACCGGCAAGACCACTGCCCTTCTTCATCTGCCTCCAACTCTACACCCAGAGTCTCTGCGCCGCCCCAAATAACCCCACCGCCTTTCCACCTCCACCGCCACGACCGCCTCTTCGCCACACAGTGGAGCCCATCTCTCTTTCCCCCAGGCAGGTGGCTGCTACCGCCCAGGGAGCAGTTTCTGGCAAGGCAAAGGTCCCAGCTGTGCGTCTTCAAGCTCCAGGAAGGGGGGCCATCTCCCCAGTCAGCAAAGGGACCAGCCGTCCGTCTCCTGGGATGTGTTCGTCTATCAAGGTGTCTCTGCTGCTCTGCGTCCCTCTTCACCGGACATTCCTTTGGCCTCTTCCTCCCCTCCTCTGCCAGTTGGTGGACCTAGGAGCCCACCTGAGATGGTCAGGAGCACAGCTGAGATTGTGATCAGGAGGAGCCCCCTACTCCGACATGCTCCTTGGCCGCCACTATGCTTACGCCTTCCTTGTGCCGTCGACCCCAAGCCCGGCTGGCGTCATCCGCAGAGCTATAAGAGAATATCTGCCAGGCCTGCATATGCCTCCTGCCGAGGAGCGGCCCGAGGATAGCGAAGCTAGGTTTGTTCACCTGAAAACGGTTCTAGGTTTAACTCAAGTTGGATCACACCTACGCTTTAAATATCTTACGTTTTTTTTTTCTCTTACGTTTTTTCCTCGTTCACGCAACAAAAAAGGTTAACCCGGAGTTAAATGTCACCAGACATCTCCCCTTATAAGTCAGTATTATTCCCGCCAGCTACAGTATAGCGCAGTACTAGGCTGCTTTTTGCTGCTGCTGGGCTGCTGCTCTTGCATGGGCTGGGCCAACGGCCCAATTCTGCTGCTGCTTTGCTCTCCTTTTCTCTTTTCTCCTTCCTCGTTTTTCTCAATTATTTGTGAGGCGTCACCCTCAATCGCCTGTATGAGCTCGATGTTGTGGATTGATGCCACACTCTGATCTAATACCAATAGGGGTGTTAGATAGGATGTATCGTTGATCTAATACCAATAGGGGTGTTAGATAGGATGTATAGTTGAGAATAACAAACTATTTCTAACAGAACTATACGTATCGCTACAGTCATAGAATTATAAACTGTACGATGATAAAATAGTAATTATTGTAAAAACTAAACAAATATATTATAATTTTTTATCATGTCAGGTAGATGCTTAGCAGCAACTGTAAGAACAAAATTTAACACGGTTAGCATATTAATTTACAGGTTTAAGGATGAAACCAAACTCATTAGCATCTTCAACATAAATTTAAAGAGAGAGAAAGAAAAACAATAAAATAGAGAGGATAACTACTTTCATACTTACAAGTCACGAAAATCATAAGTATACAAGCTATTAAGTAAGACTAAGTTTATTTCATAATGTTTTGTAGTCTCTAATTGTGAATTTGACAATTCATTTGAAAAGATATTTACCATCTTAGATCCGATGCGAGTTGCTTTACAACAAACCAAACATAATAACAAACTTTTTATTTCATTAACAACTTCTTTTCATTTTTCAAACATCATTTCTTATGCCATGCATTTAACCTTTATATAACTTCATCCAAAGCAAATTTAACATCTTCCTTTTCATCGACTCCTTATCAGAATCACCTAAGGTTTAGTTTCCGCTTCCTCTTAGATCACACAGATCCGTTTCTGATCATCAAGGTCATCCGTTAGACATTAAAACTAACTCTGGTAACATTTTCCATTCCCACAAATTGAAAGGACCATGATTTGCACAGAGAGAGTGAATGTGCAACCTTTTAAATCTAAAATATATTGACAGTGCAAATTAGTCTTCCCACTAGTCTCTGGTCCTAAAGATCTGAGTATTCAAAACAGCCTTTCTATCAGACAGATAAGCTAGTCTAAAGAATCTAGTATTATGGTACGGAGATTTTGGATCTTCTTCAAAATGTCCCAGAGACACTTAAAAGGAGGTGAACCCTATGGATTAGGAAGGAAGCAAGGTAACAAAATCATAATAAATATAAAAAGTGAAAGTAAAATAGGAGATAATGCAATTTTTTACTGAAGTTGAGGGGCTCTAAATAGCTAGGCCTCTTTCAATTCCTTGCCTCACCAAATTCAACTCTAAAAATCAGTTTAGCCTTTAAACTCTCACCAAAGTATAGCACTTAGTCTAAGTCGACCACTAAGGTCTCTACTACAACATGTGTTCCTACTTAATATGAAGCTTGCTCTACTAAATCAATCTCTAAGGTGGAACTCGGGGAATCACTAGAATACATCTTTTCTTACGAAGATGAGAGAAACCATCACAAACTTCTCGAACAATTCACACGTTAAATCCTCATGGACAACGTCTAGTCATCTAGGAGATAATTCTCTAAGAGTAACAAGTTTGAGTATTCATCGGTGTTAATTCACAAGTGCTCATACAAATTACAATATTTAACTTCTCCTAAATTAACCAAAAAGCACTCTTAATATGTGGATTAAGCTCAAAATCCAAGAGAGTGGAGTGGAGAATCTCTAGGAAGCTTTTGATAGAGAGGTAGCTATGAATGAGCAGCCAATCTCGTAAAATTAGGGTTGGTGGGATTAAATACCCGCATCTCCCAAAGCTAGCTGTTACTCACAAAATTCAAACTTCGGAGTATCCGGACAGAATGTCTGAAGATTGCGAATAGATCTTCCGGCATGAACAGAGACTTTGGCCAAACAATCCAGAGACTCCGAACAGGCTTTTCGGCCTGGATAGAGATCTCAGTCTGTATACTTTGGCTAGGGATCTGGAGAATCCGAAAAACACTTAGCCTCAAGAAGAGAAACGGATTCGGAGTATCCAGTCTAAAATTTTGGATGCTCCAGATAGATTTCTCTGCCAGACAGATAACTTAGTCCGAAAATTTCGGCCAAACGGTTCAGAGACTCTGGACAGATTTCTCTGTTTGATAGAGAAACTTGTCCATAGGTTTTCACAAAGCCTAGATATAAACATCCAAAACACTCGAAGAGAAAAACTAAAATACTAAGATATATATGGTTTGGGTGTTCACTTATCTAGAGTTGGACGTTTTATTGAGTACTTGCTTCTCAACCCGGTTAATCTTGAGCTCCTCTTAATAGTACGAATTGTCCTAAGGACTTAAGGAAAAATAAATATATATTTCTTTATTGTAAATCTTCTTTTCTTTTTCTATTCTTTTCTTTTCTTTATGGGTCTTCTTTTTAAACAAAACACTCCCCCTTGGTGAATTGGTGCGAGATTTTTAATCATAATGCATTAGCTCCCTAATTTCTTATCATCTATCTCTTAAAACCCACTAGGGGTCTAGATGCGCTTTCACAAATATTTTCTATAAAAAGCTAGCAAACAAATTATCACAATCTGCCCCTGCACCAGTGTACCAATGGCGCCGAGAGGGCGTGTCGTAGGAAAATGGTAAACTGTTCTCCTACGGAACCATGAAACAAATACCAGTTCCAAGATCACTATGCTAGTGCCAGTGTTAACATAATGACTTCCTACATTATAAATATAATATACATTTATATTACAATTTTGAGTAACTCCTAAGTTATAGACTTTAATCATAGACGGTAGCAACGGAACTCAGCGAAACTAGGGCACCACTCCACAAGCAGTAATTTAGATATAGAGATGAAACTCTAAACTTCATTTTCTATTTAAACTTAAGCCAAGAAAAGAAAAAACAAGGGGGTGAGTACTTTCGTACTCCGTATGCCATGGAAAATGTGTAAATGTAAACTACAGATGAAGTCTCGTGTTTATTTGGTAAATTAGTTATTTAAAATATTTTCTAAAACTCTAAGTAGGGGTTTCAAAAATTCCTTTAGAGGGAGGCATCTCACCTCGATTTGTCCACAAGTAACTTTCTAATAACTCAAGTGAAAAAACCAAATTTTAGTAATTAAACATCTTTTCCTTCACCAATTTCTTTTCTCCTTTAAAAATATAAACCAATATTTTTTTTAAACTAACCATTAACCAAGTCTCATGGTAACTAGCCCTTTTGGCTCTAGGTCTGGTCTTTTCGACCTACCAACCTAAACTCAGTCTTCTTGACCTCACAACCAGGCTTTTCGGTCTCACAATCGGCCTTCTCGACCCACATACTGACTTGGCCATCTCAGTCTTACAGTGCCATCCGACACTTTAGGTCACATAGACTTATTTTCAACTAAGAAGGCTAGCCGTCCATAAAAAAAGGATTGATAATGACTCCCATCCAAGAAATCAATTTATCAAACATGTTTTTAAAATAAATTTATGTTTTGAGAAAACCTCACATCCACCCATGATCGTGAGCATAGTTGTTTCAACAAATTAACTAAACTCTGCAAATGTTGCACACTTTACCCACACGTCGTACATATCCCCCTTTATCTAGCACATATGGACTAATATATGGACGACAAAGGAGAGTTCACTATAATACTTTGACATAACCAACCTATAGACATCTATATCATATAGTTGAGCCACTCTCTAAAACCAAGTATCAGACCAATCTTAAACCATCGTCTACTCAAGACACGCCATATAGCACCAACAATATCTTATAGTTAAGATAAACCCTCATCTCAGAAGAATACATTTGTCTCTTTATCCTAACGTTTCTCAATTGTTAACATACAAGATACACATGTTTTAGCTACTTACTTTATCAGTAGTATCCTATGTTGTACATACGATTGTATTGCCTTATGTTTGAATAAACTCTCCAAAAAAATCGATCTTTATATGTAACTATAAAACCAAACTACATAGAAGATGATTCACAACATTAGTTTTCTCATAAAACCTTTTATTTTTTAAAAGAGTCGGGTTTTATAAATCTCTCACGACCCATATTTTTCATAACGATAATCCAGCACATATATTTATAAAATAAAATAAGATATAATGTGAATATACCTATACGTCGAAACGATAAGGATTTGGTCGGAGTCATTGCAAAAATAGAAACAGTGCACACCGTGCACCGCATTGCAGTGCGCGGGTGGTATCATCTGCCGTGCACAGGACCAAGACATTCAAGCTCTGAAAGGCCTCCTTTATCAGTTTTCTGAGGCAACAGGTCTACAAATATTTCAGCAAGAGCAGTTTGGTGGCAATGCACATCTCCGACGAGCAAAAACTCCGGCTAGCAAACACTTTACAGTGCAAGCTCGATAACTTCCCCCTCCAATACCTAGGTCTGCTGCTATCGGCCCTCTCCAACACAGTGCGGGCTGGCAGTCAAGCTTGTTAACATATGCAGAAAGGGTAGTTCTCATCAATGTCGTCTTAGACAGCCTCCCGGTCTATGCCATGACTGCTATTAAGCTTCCTAAGGGAGTGATTGACAAGTTGGATAAGAAACGAAGAGCATCCCTGTGGACGGGAGACGAAAGCTGCCATGGCTCCAAGTGTTTGGTGGCCTGGGACGATCTCTGCCTTCCACGAGCTCTGGGCGGCCAGGGGATTAAGGACATCCAACGACAAAACGAAGCACTGCTAGTCAAGAGGCTCCATCACCTACACTCCGTCGACTCGGCGTGGGCTAGATGGCTGTGGGCGGAGTACGGCGACGTCCCTCTCAATAGAGACATTCAAATAGGGGCTCACTGAGAGCCTCTCTCCAACCTCACGCCGACACTTCAAAGGCTAACAAAGAGCTACCTGGGGGATGGTCGAAGAACATCGTTCTGGCATGACGTGTGGATGGAAGACACTCTCGCTAGCAAGCTGCTACCCGGCACCCTACTCGCACTCAATGAACAAGGAAATCTCAGTGCGCAGGGCAATGATAGACGGGGTCAGCACAACCTTCGCTCCACGTCTCTCAACAGCCGCAGATGTTTGCCACTTAGCCTCCATTACTCCGCTGTCGAGTATCCCGGTAAAACACCACCAAGTTTTCTCCCCTCTCTATTTTTGGGGCTTGTGGAACCACCGGCATGATGTCGTGTTCAGAAACCGCCCGCCGTCTGTGGCGAGGCTGTTGAGACGATGTGTTGAAGACGCCACCCTCTGGGCCGAAAGATTGAAAAGAGAGGATCGATATGTAGTAGATAGGTGGAAAACCTTGCTATCCTCCCCCTCCGATCTGGATCGAATGTAACTAAACTATGCCTGCTCTTGTGATCAATGAAATTCAGGTGGGGAAGCGCCCCCTCCCTCCGATGACTAGTAAAAAAAATTATGAAACGTTTTGATTTTTTTAAAGACAAAATTTTTAAGTTTAATCAAGCTTATAAAAAATGTAGCAATATTTTTATCTAAAATAAATATATTATTAAAATATATTTAATATTAGATTTAATGAATATTATTGTATTTTTTCTATAAATTTAATCAAATAAGTTTAACTTTTAAAAAAAATTAAAATGTCTTATAACTAAAGGCACTATCTTATAGGCCGAATTACCTTTCGCGACTACATTGAATTACCCTTTCTGACTACATTGAAATATACACCATTACATATTACACGTGTATACACCGACCAGTGAGTGTATCGCTTTAATAGTGGGCAGCAGCAATAATTATGGGTCTTAATAAGTGCCTGAACCTATAAACATTGTGCCAGACGCATTGGACCTGGAAGCTTGTTGGAACAAATGAATTCTGCAAACTAGGAATGGTCTATTCCTAGCAGAGTTTGGAAAACTTTTTGTGTTTCCAGATGAGGCCTACACATCCTTTTTTTTTATATAAAAACAGTCAAATCTTGAAGGAAAAAAAACAAATGTGCAGTACTTCTTTGACAAATAGAAGTGCTCATCTAACAGGAAGGTCTGCAAATTAAGTTACATACATATTGTTTGTGTTCAATAAAGTAAACTTCGCACCAATAACCAATCTACAATCTTTGCAACATATTATCTGCTGCTAGTGTATCAACAAAAAGGGAAAAAATGACATCTAACAGTTCGACTAATAATGAACCAACGCAGTTGAAACAAATTATTACTACAACCTTATCGAGTGATTGCTATTAACACCTTGTGGATTCTCCATGAATATTATCAAGAATGGCAATTACACCAACCACAAATGCCTGATCATAACCTGGCTGCACCACCACATGGTAGAAGTCCTTCCCAGCTATCATCCCTTTCACTCCAATCTAGAGGATATCAAACATTTGGAACATGATGTAATTAACATTCCTAATCAAGTTCATTTCAATCAACTCCGTTATCATGTCTGCATAATTTTACCTGTGCTACGACATGGCCTTCTCGGCTTCTGACGGCACAAGATCTGTGAGAAAATGACCCAGTCACCTCATAATCCCAGTGCCTCTTTCTTCCCTTTGGTTCAATAGTGACCCTGACATCACCGTTCGTGCAGAGCACCGGCTTAGGATCTTGCAAGCTGAAAACTAGACTGCTGGATTCACCATAATCCATGAGATATCCCTTCCACCAATTGTTAATGCTCAATGCTTGAACAACACCTCCCTAAAAATAAAAGTTTTATCAAACGTTCAGGAAAGAAAACAGTTTAAAAGATGTCGCATATCTTATATGCAACTATTATGAACTATATAGTTGAATCATGCAGTATTCTGAACATATCACGGGATAAACTCGATTGAAATGTTTCAGGTGATCGAAGTCTTGAGTGGTTTTACCTTCTTGTGGATGAAGAGGATGGCAGTGCCATCACCGTCCCTGACAATCAGCTGCCCGCTAGCGCCGATGATCCCGCAGCCATCCACGCTGAAGACGACCCTCTGATCGCGGTCGGTGACGACGAACCCACCGCCGTTCACCGTGGGAGGACGACGGCGCACCATCAGAACGGCGTGAGAGTTGCTGCAGAAGATCTTGCTAACAATCGGCGTCAGAGCTGTGTACGCACCCATATGATAGCTCTTTCAACTCTTGGAACTATGAATATTAATTGTGACGATCAACGATGACTTCCTTTCCAATGTAGCTGCTGCTAATGCTAGGACAAGCATTAAGATGGCAATGGAGGCAAGGAATAAATAGGGTCATTTAAGTGTACGTGTGTCGCATGACTCATCTATGTACACGGATAACCAGGGACTACTATGAGTTTGCGAGCCAGGAGATTTGGATGAAGTTGCAGAGCTGAAGCAACGTATGGCAAAGCCTGGTGGTTTGCTTATGGAAAAGTGTGACAAATGTACAGAAGCTCATAAAGAATCTTTGAATTCACTTGCTTTGGGCCATCGAATTGCTTTTATCATGACCTGTTACGAGTTTACATTCAGTTCGTGAAGGTTTATGCCTAATCACGGGCCTAATTATGCTCCAGTCAGGTTGCTTTAATTTGATGAACGCCATACGGCAACGCTAAGTAGGCAACTGCGCAGGTTCAGGAGATAATCAGATAAAACCGAGCTTATCCTGGTCACAAGTGGTAGTTAATCATGTACTGATCAGAATATCCAGTTTTAATCCTGGTTTCCATTTTCCAACTCGAAACAAGGACATAAATCACCTACACTAAGCAAACTAACACGTCAGAGTCAGCCAAGCAAACTCTCAGTCTCTTTCATACTCTAATGTCACAAGTTCTAAAGCCTATGGGCCATTGCTCCCAACTCCCAAGGCCTGAGCTGACTAGTTGCGTGAACTTACGCGGCTCCTGTCTACTGGGCTGCTAGGCCTGTCAGGTTACCCGCTCGCGTTAGGCTGGGAAACAGTCAGAGTCAGAGTCAGAGTCAAAACAGATTACTTCCTACGTCCAAAATAGAAAAACCTACTGCCGGTTGTAATTCTTATATTATAAGAGGGAGGGAGTATTTATCGGTTTATTACATGAATTATTTGCTCCATAACTTTTTAAAAAAAACTTTCTTCTACTGTACTCCTTCTACTTATTCAAATTTATAATATATAATATTGAATTGATTCATATAGATAAATAGATCATCCATCAGCTTATAATACATAATATTTAATTTATTCATATAAATAAATATATCATCCATCATCCTTCATTAGTCAAATAATCTAAGAACAACACTATCTAAGTGCATCACACACGCCACCACACCAGCTACTGCTTTCTGTTTTCTCCTACTACTAGCAATTTCTTTTGTGGTGCCGAGGGACAAAGGGGCATGGATTGGATTTGATGCCTGTCCGAGATGGCACCGACTGACTGACACCCGCCACTAACAATCTGTCCCCCCCCCCCCCCCCCCCCTCACTTTCTCCCTTCTTTCATCAACTCCATGATCGATACGTCCATTTTGCCCACGTTCTGCGACGGTGCGACCACGTCATCTCATTCTCATCTGGTTGATCATATCAGCACATGCAGGAATGGCTCACCTCCTTTTGCTGCTGGCTGAATGGATGATTTGAGGTCACTGATAAATCGCACATGATGTGTCTGGCAGATTAACTAAATGGTCCATCACGATGGACTGTCTGAAAAGTCTTAAACCCAGCCACACGAACGGTACGACGAGTTGAGTTTGGATTGTAATTGCTGCAGCCATATGGTTACGCTTGAGAAAAGAGGCCAGGCATCATGGGGCTCTCGAAGGCGATAGGAGCAGCTTACCGAAATGAAGAATCCTCGAGAACTTAAAACACTTCGAAAGTCTCACCTCGTGAACAATATGCAACAAGCGGCAATATTTCTTACATTGGTGTATGGCCGGTGAATCGCATCGATTGCTTTTTGACAACACGAAGTTTTTTTTTTAAAAAAAAGAAGAAGAGTGGTTGTACTGTTATACACGGAACAGTGATGAGCACTGCACTTCTGACAAATATACCCTTTTTCAAGCTTAACATGAAACGATGAAAGCAAAAGGGAGCTTGCCGGAATATAAGTTCACCAACCCTTTTGCTCCACACCACAATTCGCCTTTTTTTTCTGACATGATTTCACACCAACAAATCACAAATGATATAACTACCCCAAGACTAGATCTAAGAAAATACAATATCCTAAGACTCGAAACATCGGCTGAAGAGAAAGAAAACCGTGGGCAGATTGAACTATCATGGTCACAAGCACGTGCCATATGTATATTTCCCCGTACACAATATTCCTGTCGACTGCCAGCGCATAACCATCCACGTAGAAGTCGTCTCTCGTAGTTTCGTGCCTGCACAAAAACGACCAAAAATTTCAGAAACCCAAAAAATGTTCCAGTCATCCATCCAGTCAACGAAAGAAATCATGCAATTTCCTTGCAAAATGCGCATGGCTTCCACCCCGTTCACGAGCTGACTGCAAATATAAAATCCGGCAACACTGAAACAGCCACAAGACGCGATCACGCTGCCACGCTAGGCTACCATTGCTGCGGCTGCTGGAGTGCTGGCTGCTGCGCCCAACACGACGACGCCAACCACCTCGCCTCACTAGATCCCACCTAAACACAGCCCAAACCGGTGGGAGATCGGAAGCGCAGGCGCCGAGCCAAGAACTCTTCAGTAGTATCCTCGTGCAGCCGTGCATGGAGTTGAGCGGCCTGACGACACGGGCGACGGCCACCGTGCCGGCGGCGCCGCGGCGGGGGTGGAACGAGCTCCGCTCCGCACCGCCGCCTCAGCAGAAGCAAGGGAGGAGGAAGGGCGTGAGGAAGGTGGTGGCGGCCATCAGCGAGGAGGTGCCGCGGCTGGCGTCGTCTGGGGTCAAGGGCGGCGGCAGCAACGCGGGGGAGAGGCGGCCGGCGCCGGACAAGGTGGCGCTGCGGGCGGCGCTGACGGTGCGGCGGAAGCAGAAGGAGGGCATCAAGGAGGCGGTGGCCGGGCACCTCGACGCGCTCTGGGACATGGTCGGCCGGAACGTCGTGCTCGAGCTCATCAGCACCAAGATCCACCCAAGTAAGAAGAATCCATCGAGCATCCTCCTCCTCTCCTCAGCACAGTTCTCCTCCATTTTCTTTTCTTCACCGAGTTGACTTCAAGTCTCACCTTTATTCGAGCTGTTTATTTTAATTTTTTGGCTAAAGTTTAAGCTTTGTTTTGATCATTTTCGAGTTACTGGGAGTTGGATATGTAAAGTTCCTGCCTTCTTTGGCTGCTGCTCCGTTTGCTCCTCACGGTCCTTGGTAGGTAACAGACGGCGGTCAGGGGATTCTGATTAGATGAAATTATCATCAGATCTCCATAAATGGAGTTATTTTAAGAGTGCGTGTGCGTTTCGTTGCATTAGGATATTCGCACTGCATTTTTCCAATGACCTTTTCATACTTAGAAAAGAGTAAGCAAACAATACTGCATCTTTCAGAAAACTACAAAAATGGAGAAAGGAGATAAATAAATGGAACAGATTTTTTTAACAGAGCTTTCTACCTTTAAATCCAAATCACCACCGGAATCTTCAGAGTACTTCAATGCAGAGCCTCCCTTTTAGCCCTGATCATAATCATATCAGAATTTTTTTTTCATTAGAAAAACATCAGAATATTTCGTGACTGAATGGATCACTGTGGCCGCGAAAGCTTCTCGCGAAGTCACCGTCCCTTTCTGACAATTCCATGTCTCCAAATTTGACTTGTCTTGCCGACTTTCCCAGCTCGTGCAACGGCGAAGCGTGGTTTCTGACTGAGTTGATGATGATCCATCCGTCCAGGAACCAAGAAGCCGGTGCAGAGTGGCCGTGTATCCATCAAGGACTGGTGCCAGAAGAGGGGCTCCAAGGGCGACCACGTCGTGTACACGGCCGAGTTCACGGTGGACACCGACTTCGGCGAGCCGGGCGCCATCGCCGTGTCCAACCGGCACAACAGGGAGTTCTTCCTGGAGAGCATCGTCGTCGAGGGCGGCCTGCCGTGCGGGCCGGTGCACTTCGCCTGCAACTCGTGGGTGCAGTCCACCAGGGAGCTGCCGACAAAAAGGGTGTTCTTCAGCAACAAGGTACAGTGAGCATTTTCTTTTCTGTAATGAAGAAAAGAAAAACGTGGTGTTAGGCTGTGCGGTGACCTGGAATGTTTAGTACTAGCACTGTGCTATTATCATGGCTAGGTGATCCTTACAATAGTCATGTTCCTGTTAATTGTGATATTTGTCGCTAAGCTGGTTGTGCATCCTTGTCTATGATGTTGATGGAGGAAAGAAGCCCATTAACTACAAAATGAGGAGGCAGGCCAGCCAGCCTAAAGAGATGGTTTTTATTACTAGTATGTCATTGTCAAAAACCTTTTTTCTAGGCATGATTTTATTGAGTTATGTCTCTGTCAAAAGGCTGTTTAATTGCTGAACTTTTGGATAAGTTATAGGCCTCCCAGTAGAACGTATCTGTGGCCTGTCCGAGAACAATCTTTTGGCACTAGGTTAGATAAACTAAGTGGGGCATTTATGCCTTATGCATCTTCATGCGTATAATGTGTAGCATGATTTTTCCAGCATTGTCAAACAGGATTGTCGATGCTTTACGTGTTGCTCCAGAGGAAGTCTAAGTACAACTATAAAGGCATTATGACTAGATTTAGGTTAGGTTGTGATCTATATTTAGTGTCTTTAGTCCTGAAATGGTTGCTTGATTTCTTTGACGAGAAAGTGATAACAATCCTAAGAAAATATTAATTCATTTGAAATTCCTAATTCAGATTTCTGATAATATATGAATGGTCTCATGCAGCCATATTTACCATCTGAAACACCTCCCGGGCTTAGAGAACTAAGGGAGAAGGAGCTGAAAGACCTAAGAGGAGATGGCACAGGGGTTCGGAAATTATCTGACAGAATATATGATTATGCCACATACAATGATTTGGGAAATCCAGATAGGGGGAAGGAATTCATCAGGCCGATCCTTGGAGGCGAGAAGATACCTTACCCTAGGCGTTGCCGGACTGGTCGCCCGCCAACGGATACCAGTAAGTTCTGTTTGCACACAATCCTTAGCGGATAATAGAAAACGGAATTAGGTAAAAGGCAGAAAGGTGCATGTTATTTTCCAACTATAGCAAGCACAAAGTTTGTGCAAGTCCAATTCCACTTTGATCAAAGACCAGGTCGTCTTCAGATGTGATAGCTTGGCCCTTCAAGAAACAATCCTTTGCCACATGGTTTGATTCCTTGATGGTGTCTGAATTTGACAAAAGAAGATGTAACTTTTAACTTGTGAATAACTCTCGACTTTTTGCAAGACCTAGAAGTCATATCTATCCATAAGCTGGCAAAAATCTATGCCATACACTCCATGGGAAAAAAACCCCAAGAATTGCCTAATTAATTGAAACAGAAAAGGGCAGCCCAACAAGATCAGATCAGGATCGTGGCGATTTCTTCTGGGTGAAGAGTCTTGACAGGTACTGAACATTGCCAACAGTTAGGTTGGAATTATATGACCATATATACCCATATATGCCCATTAACAACCCGGACCAATAGAACTATAGACCTTATGAATTGCCTTATTTATGTTGTTTAGGCTGGAAATGTTCTTGGACTCTGGCCACTGTATCAAATGCAACTGGCCGTGCAAATGCTAGTGAGAGAGTAAAGTAATTAGTCCAGTTTGGCATTATCCGTATAAATTATTAGACCCTCACTGTAATTAAACTTCCTGTAGGATTTGTTGCTATAATGCGATTCTGAATTCTTCGGAATTGGTGCTAAGCTGTAAATTATAATAACTTCTATTTCTAACACCAGCAACCATGCACTTTACTATCGGATAAAGTAGTCCACTGGATGCTCTTAACTTTCCAGATAATATTTTGGAATTTCACCATAAACAATTGCAGTGTTGAGTTAGTACTTTGCTTTTACCTGTGGTGTAGACATGCTAGCAGAGAGCAGAGTAGAGAAGCCGCATCCGATATATGTTCCCCGGGATGAAGCATTTGAGGAGCTGAAGCAGGGTGCCTTCTCATCAGGGAGGCTCCGAGCAGTACTTCACACTCTGATCCCATCGCTAATTGCATCCATCTCGGCTGAGAACCACAACTTCCAAGGGTTCCACCACATTGACAACCTCTATAAGGAGGGTCTCAGGCTGAAATTGGGCCTGCATGAACACCTGTTCCAGAAGATACCACTTGTTCAGAAGATTCAGGAGTCAAGCGAAGGGATGCTTCGCTATGACACACCTAGCATTCTTTCTAGTAAGCAAAGTTCATTAATTCTCTTGTTTTATACCTCAGGCTGATTTGCCAGCAGAAAATGTTTGTTTGAATTCAAGAGCCCCTTAAGAGTTACTACTTAAACAAACATTGTCTCCCTCATTCTGCAGAGGACAAGTTTGCATGGCTCCGTGACGATGAGTTTGCTAGGCAGGCTGTTGCAGGAATAAACCCAGTTAATATTGAGAGGCTCCAGGTAATAAGATGAAGCCATGATCCTCAGCTATCAGCCACAGTAAATCTGTAATTAATATTGAGCAGCATCGGTAGTCCATAGCCTGATTTTTCATAAGAACATAACTGAAATAATTGCCCGGAATTAGGTTTTCCCACCAGTGAGCAAGCTGGATCCTGCAATATATGGACCACCAGAATCATCAATCACTGAAGCACACATAGCTGGACATCTGAACGGACTCACAGTACAACAGGTACCATCATTTTGATGAGGTCTTAAATTATGTTCAGTTGTGTCCCCATGGTTGTTCTTTCTGATCACATGTCACAATTGAAGGCGATGGACGAGGCAAAGTTGTTTATGGTGGACTACCATGATGTGTACCTGCCATTCTTGGACCGGATCAATGCAATAGAGGGCCGGAAAGCATATGCGACCCGAACAATCTTCTTCCTGACAGAAGCTGGCACACTGAAACCAATTGCTATCGAGCTTAGTCTTCCTCCAACCCAGCCAGGGGAGCCTGGGCCAAGCAAGGTCCTGACTCCTCCCTGTGATGCTACTTCGAATTGGCTGTGGATGCTTGCCAAGGCCCATGTCAGCTCCAATGATGCTGGTGTCCATCAGCTGGTCAATCACTGGTAAAAATTAATCTCCCTTCGTCTCCAAATCAAGAGCAAAAAACTGAACAAACATTCCATAAATGTCACTGCTGCCTCAATATGAACACCAGAGCATCTGGCAATATCTGAACATTGTTAATTACCGGGTCCTCTCGATGAACTCTTTCAGGCTGAGGACACATGCAACAATGGAGCCATTCATACTGGCGGCGCACCGGCATATGAGCGCAATGCACCCGATCTTCAAGCTCCTGCACCCGCACATGCGATACACGCTCGAGATCAACGCGCTTGCACGGCAGAGCCTCATCAACGCCGACGGAGTGATCGAGTCCTGCTTTACACCCGGATCTGTCTCCGGCGAGATCAGCGCTGCTTACTACCACAACCACTGGCGCTTTGACCTGGAGGGCCTCCCTTCCGACCTCATCCGCAGGCATGCCCGCTCCATCACCAACCATTGTCTGATTCTGAAAACGACGAAGCTTTGCACTTTCATGGTCACTGACATTGCCTGATTCGTCTGCAATTCTCAGGGGAGTTGCTGTGGAGGACGCGACGCAGCCCCATGGCGTCAGGCTTCTCATCGAGGACTACCCTTACGCGAATGACGGGCTTCTGCTTTGGTCGGCCATTCGCAACTGGGTGGAGTCCTACGTGCAGCTCTACTACCCGGACGCAGGGACGGTGCAGTGTGATCTTGAGCTCCAGGGGTGGTACCACGAGTCGATCCATGTCGGGCACGGCGACCTCCGGCACGCGCCCTGGTGGCCGCCGCTCTCGACGCCGGCGGACCTGGCGTCGATCCTGACGACGCTGATCTGGCTCGCGTCGGCGCAGCACGCGGCGCTCAACTTCGGGCAGTACCCTCTGGGCGGGTACGTCCCGAACCGGCCGCCGCTGATGCGGCTGCTGCTGCCGGACCTGGAGTGCGACGCGGCGGAGTACACGGCGTTCCTGGCCGACCCGCACCGGTTCTTCCTGAACGCGATGCCAGGGGTGCTGGAGGCGACCAAGTTCATGGCGGTGGTGGATACGCTGTCGACGCACTCGCCCGACGAGGAGTACCTCGGCGAGGGGCGGGACGAGGGCGGCGTGCCGTGGACGGCGGACGAGGCGGCCGTGGTGGCGCACGGCATGTTCGCGGCCGACGTGCACCGCGCCGAGGAAGCCATCGAGAGGCGCAACGAGGACCATGGCCGGAAGAACCGGTGCGGCGCGGGGGTGCTGCCGTACGAGCTGCTGGCGCCCAGCTCGCCGCCGGGGGTCACCTGCCGCGGCGTGCCCAACAGCATCTCCATTTGATCCGGCGACATTGCCGACCCATTTGTTCCACCTTGCTCTGGATCTGTAATTTTTAGTAAGATGAATATGGTATAGGAGAGTGTTAATTAGGGCAGCGTCGCAATCTGAATTCTGAATGTAGCATCAGTATCCAAACCTCCGCGCGCGCTCTCCACTGCTCCACAGTGCCGCAACACTCGCCGGATTTCGGCGCCTGGGGCCTCTTCCGGGACCGGGACCTCCCGCACGGCGACGTCCTCCGCTGCCTCGTCCATGCCTCCGCGCGCTCTCCGTGGCCATCTCATCCTTGTCGACCACCCACGAGCGGCATTTTTTTTCTCTCATCGGCGACGAGTACCAGGGAGCCAGGGACTTCAATAGAAAATAACAGAAAATCAGTGTTTTTTCTAGAAAATAACAGATCGCTACCCTTGCACTCGCCCACTCGCAAGGTTGAGCTAAGTAGCATCATTTTTATCCGAGTAGTATTAGATCGCAGGATCGGAATACTATGGGATTTTTCTTTTTATATTACTTTAATATTTTTGTCAATTATATATAGCTATTTTGTACGAAAATAAGGTAATAATAATATGATATATAAACATACAGATATTTGTCAAGAAAAAACTATGCACTAAAGCTAAAAGTTTTTATTTAATGTAGGTTTCTAAAAATAAACTGTATATCGATACAACAACGATACTACATAAAAATAATATACGTATCAACGATACAATACTGATAAGTTTGACCACTGGCAACTAACGATCCAAACCAAGATATTTTCTAGAAATTAACAGGATCATTAGTTACTCATTGTTGAGGGGATTCGGATCCTCTGACTTTGTATAGCAAAGGCGAAGGAGCCCAGTACGGTGATTTTAGGGTGTTTTCAGGCGTTTGATTTGGAGCGAGCGAAAATGATCTGTTACAGTAATCTAAAGTATATGTTGAACAGCACGACGGCACAATAAATTCCCTGTGTTTCTACTGTTTATGCATAAAAAACTGTAAATCACTGTGGCTCAAGACCAAAAAAAAAAAAAAAAAACTGTACGCCTCTACCTTTAACCCCTCTAAGGCAGAGGATCGTTGAGGTGAAGGCAATGACGAAGTAGCTGATGTTGCAGGAATGCTCTGCACCACTGAACTTTGCTTGCTCAAGTGATCATAGTTGATGAACGTAGGCCACATGGGTAAGACTTCAGGTAACGGCCCCTGAAGATCAACACTTCCGAAGTTCCGATCTCCAAATCCCTCACAAGTAGGAGGAATAGATGCCAAGCCAGAATAAACTCGCCAGATGATACCTGCTAGTACCATCAGACTCTGCCTGCCTCGAAGGCTTGAATTCTTGGAGCAGTGTCCACTAAACAATGACCAGGTCGCTAGTTTTCTCCCACTGAACTATCAAACTAAAAGCACAAAAGCACCATGCCTATAGCATGAACAAACCAAAAGCTTATTACTGCACAGAACATAGCTACCTGGACAAGGATTATTCATACGCTTGGAAGGTAGGCGCTGTGCGCTCAAAGAAAAGGTAGACGCTGGAAAACACCCAACAACAAAACAGAAAACGTGTAATTCCATTTCCCTTGTATAAATGACAGGCATGGACATGCATTTTTATACCGATCAGCATCTCATTTTTACAACAGAAGCAAGCAACTAACTTAAGCCAGGCAGTGGCAATATCCCCATGGCATTGCTCACCCTAATAAAAAGGAAAACTGAGTACAGAGCAATGAGGCCAACTCCGAGTATCTTGTTAGGCTGCATGCCACCTCGTGGCAGCATAACAAGAGCCCAGATCAATCCACCAATGAGGAAGCTCATCGTGTAAATGAGAGAGCGGTCTTGCGGGAGAACATAAGAGTTGGGTGCTGTTGACCAAGCTCCAAGCAGCATTGATATTCCCAATCCAGCAAGTGTATTGAACATAGGTCCTGCATAACATCCGGACATCGCGATCTGCACACCATCTCCTCCATTCATTGCCAAGGCAACATTTGACATTAAGTCACCCATCGAATTACCCCATGCTAACACAGTTAACCCAAGAATTGAAGGATTGATCCCCAATATCACACCAAAAGCAACCAAAAGTGCAACCAGTTCATTGGCAACAATGTAGAACCAGATAATGCTCATCACAAACCCTCCCAACACCCATGGGAATAAAAATCTCCGTGGAGGTCGTTCATGGCTAGTGAACATGAAAGCGAGAGAAGCAAGTGCAATCCCCAAAATACCAGCTATAACATATGCTGCTATGAGAGCCTTGGTGGATACCCCATCCTGACTGCTCCAAAGAAACACCAGAAGAACAGGCGCCAAGCCAGAACTAGCAACAGCATAATCTTTTGACCACCGGTCTTCCTCAACTATTGGAATTGTCAACCTTCTTGGTATCGTCAAGGGGAGCTCCAAAAACAGAAACAGCATGGAGAAGCTAACCGTGGAATTATCCACTTCTCCTTCATCACTCCAACCCCATAGAGGCCTGGAACTGTCAGGTGAACCACCTCTGATCCCATGATTTGAGTAAATAGCCACATGAGAAGCCCACATCCACTGAGGTAAGGATGTGTTTATTCGAGCCACCTCACCATCTGATTCCTCCTCAAGAAGTGAACTGTACACAGACCCATCATCTTCTGCTCCTTGTGCAAAGATACTACCTCTCACAGGCAGCAATGGTGTGACCACATCAAACTTAAGCCTCCGTGCATGCTTCCTCAAAACCTCATTTGCAGCCACCACAAACGCATAAACCACATAAATCGACACAAACATCATTGCTCCCCAAACTGTCACCTTTCCAACAATCAAAATAATTGACAGCACTACTAGAGTCATCAGAAAGAACCCAACATCCCTCACAAAGCATCTTCTATCAATCTGCACATTCTTCTCCGCCACGCACAATGACACAGCTCCAACCACAACACACGTCACAAAGACCGCTCCACCCAACACACTGTTCAGCCCAACATCCCCAGCGCCGGTCCCCATAAACGCAGCAATACTCGCAAACACATCAGGTGCACCATTTCCAAAGGGGAGCAATGTCACTCCGGCCACAGTCGGTGGTAGCCTTAGCAGAGCGGACATCTTCTCAAGGCTGCAGCAGAAGTAGTCCGCAGCCGTGTTCCCAAGCACATAGAACAGAGCCGCCAGACACACGCCAAGCACCGCATAGCCAAGCACCCTGAACCTCTCGCACCGGCAGTAGAAAAAGCCCAAGTAGTCCACGAACCCGCCGGAGCTACACTGCGGGTGCGCCCGGAGGAACTCGCACTGGGACCCGAACCCCTCGTGCCGCGCTATCCCGGCGCACAGCACGGAGGGATCCTCCGGCGGGTCGCCGTTATGCTTCGCGATATATGAAAGGTTCGCACCTCTGGACTCGGGGCTGATAGGATCAGCATCGGAGAGGAATCTACGGTGCGCCGGGCGCAAATTGAAGCTCCGTAGCCGAGGCGACTGCGGCAAGCTCCCATGGGAGTGGCTGTACAGGAGGAATAGGAACAGTACCAAGGAGGCAGCGGCGAGGGGCCGAATCCGACGAGGATGCAGTCCCGCCGACGGGATCATCTCCGGCGAGGTCAGTGGCTAGGGTTTCCGGGTACGGCCATGCTGAATTTGGGGACGGGAACGAGTAATTTGGCGGATGGCGAGGGGTTTCGGGGGTGATCCGGGTCGCCGGGGTTAGGGTTTGCGCGGAGGATAAGTTGAGGTTTGGGAATTGCGAAATGGAGTTGACGTCCCGTGGAACGAGGAGGCGGCGACGCGGCTTTGCTTCGCCGGGTTGGACACCGCGAAGGGGCGGTAGTTACTCAAACGGGCCGTACGTGTTAGGCCCAAATCAAATTGGGCTGAACATGCTCGGTGGTAATGGACTTAACTACTGTATGCCGCTTGGTTCTTTCAGCTTTGAAAATGAGGCCTAGGCCCTTTTTAGAGCTTCTTCTGGCAGACGAAGCTTTTTTCCAAAATCTCCAGTTTCCATCCGGTCTAGATCCTGGTACATTAGAATCAGTAACCACAGAGTCCGAAAAAAAAACTAATAGTCAAAAGCTGTTTTTTTAGATTCTTAGGCTACTCATCAGCTGTTTCTCAAAATTTTCAACTCACTAGTCATGCTATACTCCGCCATCTAGGACCTTCTAGAAGGTTCTGCGGTTCTGCCCATGGTGCCAAGGAAAGAAATTTCTTTGGAGTGTCCTACTTAAACTCCAAGTGGCTGTCCAAGTTCACATAAATCAAATACGGCAAGCTGCAAGAGGCTGAATCAATGCAGCTCAACCTGATGATGCACAAACATCAACGCTTGCTGCTTTCTTTGCCTGGCAAGAAAAGAACACTTGTGATCACTAAACAGTACTGGCTTCTCCTTCCTGCACATAATTAATCCTGGAATGTTTTTGGAACATACCTCTCCAAAAAATAAGTTTAACACCATGTCAGATGTCACAAGTTCACAGCACATCCATGACCAATCCAATTAGCAGCAGATAATTTGCCAAAGTGTCCCACGCGGCCGACGCGTTAGCTCACGCTCTGACGAATAATTAAGGTTACAAAGCCATCAAAGGTGAGGAGATCCATCATGAGAAGCACAAAAGCGAATATGCCAGGAACACTATGCTTGAGCAGGGAAGAATCTGGGCATGATAAGTTCGATCGATAACTACAGTAAATTTGGTTTTTAATCCGAAGTGATCCAGCTTCCTGATGGATCTGGCGCTTTTAAATTTGTTGGTGTCTAAACCTATCACTTGCACACACGCGCGCGATCTCCTGGACACAGCGAAAAATCAAAAACGAACTCTTAGCACGAGAGCTGTTTACGGTCAGGAAAACAGAACGTGAGACAGTATTTTCGCTGCACAACTTGCCACAGCTTTTCCGGTTTAGCAGAAGTAAACATGCAGACTCTACATACACGGGCACGATTGATCACACCTCCAACGTGCCGCAAAGGCGCCCGTGAGACTAGACTCCCTCTCGACGTGGACTGACCACGTCTCAGATTATACAATGCAGAAACGGAAGACTCGCACAGGGTTAACAAACTATAAGATAATATACACATACATACACTCCACAACAGAATATGTTAACATGTTAAACCATTAAACCACTAGACGACTCGATCTTTTAAAACCTTAGTTTCACTGTATATCATATTTCTATATGGTATCAGAGCAGATCTAGATATTTTTGGCGCGCTAACATTCTCCCACCAGTGAGCCAACGCTTTCTTCCCATCGCAGATCTTCTTCCCGGTATTTATTCTCTGTTTTCTCATCTCGGCTCTCTTCTACCCGTCTCCGCTACAGATGGCTTTCTCCTTCTCCATCACCCTCTCTCTCCATTTTCCACCACGTGACAAGGCGACGGTCTTCATCCACCTCCTCATCTCGTCTCACACCCGCCTTCGCTCTTTCCTTGCCTCGGTGCACCGACGTAATTCTGTGTTCGTCGTCTCTATCGGTTAGACCCGTCCGCCCTCTATTGGCTGGACTTGTCCACCCTCCATCGACTTGAACTCTCTCTCGGTTCCTGCTTTTCCGACACGCTCACCTACTCTCGGATGCGAAACTTCTACACTCACGTCTGAGCCACTCCGACGTGTCCACGTGTCCACAGACACGAATCCCTGCCTCCCAGACGCGAACCTCCTCTCTTTGCGTACGCGCCTTCTCTAAGTTTTCGCGTCCGCTCCACTCTTTTGCGTCCACGAGTCCACGGCCGTGAAACTTCTCTTCACAGACGCGAACCTTCTTATGTCCGTGACCCACCTACTCTCTGACCTACCTACTCTACCACCTACTTCTCCCTCAACTACTCTGCTGCCTACTCCTATCGGCCAACCACTCTCCTTATCGGCCACCTACTCCTATCGGTCAACCACTTTTCTCATCGGCTTACTCCCATCGGCTACCTATTCCTCATCGGCCCTTATCCTCATTGGCTTCTTACGCCCGTTACCCTCGGCCCTTAACTTTGGTACTCTCCTATTCGTCGAATCTGTTCTGACCATCGGCACTCCTGACCACACCTCGGGTACTACTTCACCGATCTTCTCACCACCGAACGCCGCCGTCAACGTGAAATCTCACGTTCCCATCTCTCTCGATCTCAACGCTAACTACTCTAAGTGGGTATTTTTCTTCAAATCCCTATGTGGAAAGTTCGGCCTCCGGTCTCACATCGATGGTTCTGCTCCACCTCGACCCGATGATCCCTAGTGAGACATTGCCGAGTGCTGCATGCGCAGCTGGTTGCTTGGCTCGATTGATGACTCTATCCTCAACCTTGCCATAAAGGACACCGACCCTACCGCCCGAGATTTCTGGGTGGCTATCGAGCGGATATTCCTTGCCAATCTCATCGCCACTGCTCCTCACAAACTTGCACCCCGCTCCATCGCCTGTATTTTCCTCGGATATCTCTCATCCCACAAGTAATACCGATGTCTCGATCTTTCCACCCGCCGGGTCATCGTCTCCCACCATGTTGTCTTTGACGAGACCTGCTTCCCCTTCGGTCTACTTCATCCCGACTCCTCATCTAGCGATCTCGACTTCCTCCCCACCAACACCGTACCCTCCTGATCCCCTCCATCAATCTCACCTCCGCCCCCTCATCGACCGCTCCTGAGAACTTGTTGCTCAGCAATCCCACTTCTCTTCGGTCCAATGCTACTCACATTGCACCTCCATAGACCCCACCACCCTAATCGGCTCCGGCTGACACTATCTCCCTCTCATAGGACACATCAACCCCATCGGCCCATCAGCCTTCATCGGCTCGTCCTCACCTATCGGCCCATCCGCCTCTATCGGATCGTCCAAACCAATCGACCCATACACATCTATCGGCTCACCCACACCCATCGGCTCAGGCCAACCTTGTTCAGTCCTTTCTTCAAACATACAGTTGCCGATCCCGAGGCAATGTCGCCCTTCCCAACCAGTCCCCACCCTACCTCCCATGTTCCCATCGGCTCCTGTCCCCTCCACCTCTCATATGATTACCTGATCACAAACCGAATCCCTCCACCTTACCAAGTGTTACGGGCTCTCAGCAGTCCATTGTACTATCTCGTCCATCCCGGTGACTCCTCGTTTAGCCCTGGCCGATCCTTAGTGGCGCGCGGCCATGCCTAACAAGTAAAATGCTCTTATGGACAATGAGATCTGGCGCATCATCCCTTGTCCTCCCGGTGCCATGTTGTGATCAATAAGTGGATCTTTAAACACAAGTTCCACGCCGATAGGTCGCTTGCCCATCACAAGGCACGCTGGGTAGTTCGGGGTTTCTCACAACATCTCGATGTCGATTACGACGTGACCTTCAGTCTCGTCGTCAAACCCACCACCATCCGGGTCGTTCTCACTTTGGCTACCTCGCACTCTTGTTCGATCCACCAACTCAACGTGAAGAACGCCTTTTTTCACGGTTATCTGATGGAAACGGTCTACTACCAGTAGCCTCTAGGCTTTATCGATCCCTCTCGTCGCGACGACGTCTGCCTTGTTTAGCGCTCCCTCTACGGCCTTAAACAGGCTCCTCAGGCCTGGTACCAGCGCTTTGCTGCCTACCTTCGACACATCGGCTTTGTGGCCTCCGTATCTGATACCTCTCTCTTTGTTCTTCACATCGGCAACACCACCACCTATCTTCTCCTCTACGTTGATGACATTGTACTCGTCCTCGCCGTCCCTCCTGCACCAGATCATGGCCCGACTCCACTTCAAGTTCTCCATGACCAATCTCGGCCCTTTTCATCACTTCCTTGACATCTCTATCACCCTCTCTTCTCACGCGCTCTTCCTTTCCCAGCGTCAGTACGCCATCGATCTCCTTCAACGTGCGGGCATGGCCGAATGTCACCCCACGGTCACTCCCATCGACACTCACGCCAAGCTCTCCCAGTACCGAAGTCTTATTGGTGCTCTCCAATACCTCACCCTAACATAGCCCGACCTCATATACGCCGTTCAGCAAGTGTGCCTCTTCATACATGCTCCGCGTAAACCTCACCTCACGCTACTCAAGAGTATCCTTCGCTACGTGAAGGACACAATCTCTAGCGGCTTACATCTTAGCTCCAACCCTATCGACTCTCTCACCGCGTACTCCGATGGGGAATAGGTGGGCTATCCTGACTCTTGACGCTCCACATCCAGCTACTGCGTCTTCCTCAGCGACACTCTAGTCTCCTGGTTCTCAAAACGCCAGACTACAGTGTCTCGGTCTAGCGCCAAAGCCGAGTATCGCGCCGTTGCTCATGCCGTCACCGAGTGTTGCTAGCTTCGCTAACTTCTCCAGGAGCTCCGTGCACCTATCTCCTCTGCGACCGTCGTTTACTACGATAACATTAGTGCTATCTATATGACCACTAATCCAGTCCATTATCGACGCACGAAACATATAGAGATATATATTCATTTTATACGTGACAAGGTCGTACTATGATAGATTCGAATGCTTCATGTACTATCGGCGCATCAGTTCACCAATATTATGATCAAAGGCCTTCCCGTACCTTTGGTCACCAGTTTTTGTTCCAATCTCTGTGTTCGTTCCCCTCCCGCTACGACTACGTAGGATGTTAGATCACTATACTACTGAACTACCTGACCCCTGTATAGAGTTGGGGTTCTCACTATGCATCACATTTCTACAAAGGCCAAAGATAAAAACATGTACGGTAAAGGGCGTTGTAAATTTAGAGCTGGGTTAAAAAGGTGGAGGAAAATAATTAGTGGGTAATGGTGGCTGATCATGAACTCCACCAAGTACGTTTGTGTAGTGCTAGACAAATAAGCTATGATTACGTAGTGAGGAGAAGTTGAAATGATTTTAAACTCTCAATAGAATATCCCCTCGTTGCTTACATGTTATTTAAATGGTTATAGTATTTTTTTTAAAAAATAAGATAGATTGATATTTACCTCGAGAGTTTAAAATCCATTTCCAAGAAGATGAGGAGAAGATTCGATCTGACAGTATTGAGACTAGTCTCGTGCAGTAATTCCTTATATTTTGTGCAAATTAATTGAGCTGAAAGGGTGAAACCTGGCTAATATACATAGTAGATCCTAACTGTTTTCAGATATTTATGAGTCGAAAGTTGTAGAGCTACATGAAGAATAAACAGGGACTGCATCGTATTATTCATATCCGACAGTTTATCAACACTCACTCAATTGCATGCATGTGCGTGTGATAGTGACTCGTTTGATTATGAGACCAAACCAAACTCTCAAAACACTCACTAAAATCACAGAAGATGAGAAATCGTGGAGCGTTGATTAGGGATTGTTTTGAGGTTCATTTTGGAGCATGTGAAGATCAGCATCACGACAGGGGATGATTATCACTCCATCCACCCCCACCAAACCTTGGAAGATCTGCCATCTGTTCCAGCCAATCAGCGACCCTGGAACCAACATCAGGCGCCCTTAAAATTTTCCAAGTTGCAATCATTGAACGGTGTTTCCAATCCATTGCAAGCTTGATCCTTATGTTTTTTATAATAAAAAGGTTCATTCTAGAGTTCATTTTCATTTCGAGCAAAAGTTGACTTTGCTAATTTTACATCTTTCTGAATTCCGGCTGAAGAAATCATGAGGAACATGACTGGTTTGCTCTGCAAGCCAACAGATAAGAACAAATCTTGCTTGAAATTGAATCACTAGTGTTGGATATATTTTTGTATTCTGAAACCTACCCTCGGTTTTCCGGTTGGTTTGACATTGGCTATTGCTTTGCTTCACTGCTCAAATACCTGCAAGTTGAATTGCTGCACTATGATATTTCTGTATGAAATGAAACTTTTAATGTATACAACCATGCACATATGTGTATCATTAGGAAAAGGTTCTACTCGTGCGATGTGATGTGAAAAATGTGCAACATACAGCGTAAAAGCTCATAAAAGATGGGAATATATAGGTAGTGTTAAGATGCTCCAGCTAGAGCAGCATGCTTCGGAGTCACGTTATGCTGAATTTGACAGCGTCCCAACAAATTATATCTCAAAGTTCAAACTAAACCAAGAAATTATACAATGTGATCAGGTCTTTTATGCTTCCTATCTTAGCCGAATTGAATAGAATCTTTCATCTCCTAAAGTTATTGTCATGGAAGGCATAACACAAAGATGCAAAAATTATCAAAATTGGATGGAATGAGCAGCATGAACAGAGAAAATGGAATTCTTCCACCTAGCTCTCAATCTCTCATTATCCTTCAGAATGTTGTTTTCCATTCCTTCACAGTTACACAAAGCTGGAGAACTTGCAGGATTTGCGTACAAATTGAGCACGTACTTATTGCAAGTTAAATATAATTAAGCTAGGAAAATAAGCAGTAATTAAGGTATAGAAATGAAAGAGAAGAGGCTAGGCCTAGCTAGCTAGCGCCTTGGAAGAGCAAATCTTCGATCTGTCCGTCTCAGGCGTCATGGAACTCCAGCACCACCATGGCCTTCTCCTTCTTCCCACCGCCCTCGCCGGCGGCGCGGAGCAGCCTCCGCACCGCTGCGATGAGCCGCTCCGCCGCGGCGGGGGACCTGCAGCCGAGAGCCCGGCAGAAGGCCGCATGCCTCGCGATCGCCTCCTCCACCAGCACCGACCCGGCCCCCGCGACGGAGAGCTCCTCCCCCACCGCCTCGCCGCACAGACCGCACAGCCACCGCCCGCCGTACTGCGCCCGCACCCCTGCCGCGTACGTCGGCGTGCACTCCTCCCTTAGCCCGCAGCACGCGCACTCCGCCCATTCCACCTCCACCGCCGCCGCCGCAACCGCTATGGCCGTATTAACCTCCTGCCCAGCCGCCGCCGCCGACATGTCGAAAAAATTTTCGATCTCGAGGACTTCACCCCAAAGAACCAAAAGAAAGCTACGGTCTTCAGAGAATCAGATACTGCCACCCGGTGGATTAGAGGTGTAGCGGGTGCTATTCGCCGGCGGCGAAGAGGAGAGGTGGGTCGTCCATGGAGGAGGAGGAGGACGTGTGTTGGGGGGGAGGCCCGGTTGGTGCAGCGGCTGGTAGTGTAAGGCGCGCGTCTTTTGTATGCGTAGACGAGGAGCAAGACGTGCAAGTGTGGCCAATAATGGCGGGAGCGGGAGAGAGGAGGGTGGTGGAGTGAGGCCCGCGAGCATATCATTGAGGTAGGATTTTGCATTTGCGTTGGGTGTGTTCCTTGTTTGATGTGGTAAGTTTGACACTTTGGCTTTGCTGAGCTGGCAGTGACTCAGTGAGATGCAAGTGACATCGACGCAGTCGTACGATCCTAGTAGTGATTGTGTTAGCTAAGCAAATCAGCTTATGATCTTTAGTCCTGGTCTCATCATGTAAAACGGTTTAGCAAGCTACTAGTATTGGCAAGCTGGGAAAGGTTTCAATATTGTGGGTTGTAATGATGCTTCGAGCAGCAGTATTACTGTTAGGCTACGCCGTACTTTCTCTGTTCGAAAAAAATATAAGTATTTCTCATTATGTAAATAGCTAAAAATATTTATTAATTCACACGATTTACAATTGTTTCATAAAAATGAATCATTATCATACTTCTGAAATTTATTGTGGTGGTGCCTTGTCATGTCAGGAGATACAAGCTGGCAACTGATGCCAGCACGGCAAGCAGTATACTACAGTACAGAGTCATGCAGAGCTTGGACAGCTCGCTTAATCTTGACCTCATTCTCGTGATACTTCTAGCTTTTAGGGTGGCTGCTACGCTAAAAGTGCAGATTACGGCGCATCCAATCGGTTTTTGCCAGGTAATGTGAACTGCTCTACGAGCTATGGCCGCTTTTTGTGTGTTTGTCAGGTGTCCAAAGTACGAGCTGCAAAGTCAGTTTAACTGCTTCTGTACTAGCGGCAATTTGCTAGTTTTATTAAAGGTGTGTTTGCCAAAAATTGGTTGCTAACAATTTCTGGTGGCTGTACCGTTCAGGAACAATCTTCTGGTGGTAACTCTGAAGTTTCTAAACCATCCCTTTTCGGACAGTGACACTTTCTGTTCAGGAAAGCTCTGTCTCTTTTTTTCTGGCTTAAGGGCATGTACAGCAACGAACAACTTGCCCCAAGATATCAAATGTTACAGAGTTTCATATCCCCTCCTTCATTGATTCAATTGCAATGAAAAAACAGGTGCACCCGTGCACCAGAAACATCCCTATGCAGCCATGCCTCTCATCCTTTAAGAGCGGGAACAGGAGGCCAGCCAATAGAAATCTGAGTTGCCAGTTGCCACACAAACACTGGCAGGCTCATACAGGGGGATCTGAGCCTCTGACTGTCAACCAAACTCAGGTGGTTCAGAGCTTCAGAAATGATGAAGTTTCAGACTTTCAGAATTCAGATGGACCTCAACAAAACAACTAAACTGTACATATATACATGTCGCCAAATCCGCAAATTTACGTGCTGCTTAACTATGATGCTGCAGGAAATCTACAAATGCAAGTGTAAGAACGGTGGTAGGTTGTTCTGTATACTTCGCTGATTAGAAATCTCATCGGAAAAGAAAAAAAAGAACAGCATGGTTGTTTGTACTCACCTACAGAGACGCACCGAGGACCACAAAATCCCATGCAACCAAAGAATCATTCGCCACAAAGGTAGTATTCGCTCCCCCCCTCCACCTCGCACCTCGAACAGCGAACCCAACAAAAACCCACGAAGTACAACACCGCCGTGCGCGTTCCACATACCAATGACACGCGGGCCCTACAGCACGTGAACCCCACTGACCAGTGTCGCACGAATGCCGTACAGCCCCCACCCAGCGGTTCCCAGGGCCCACCAATCGACAGGTGGGGCCCACGGCTTTCCTCGCGGGACAAACAAACACGCCACAGAAGTCGGCATTCCCACGTGCGGGCCCACATATCATAGGAATACGGTTCGGTGGCTCCAAAGGTGGGCGACCGACGGCCCGATGCGCGCGCCGGTGCGAATCGGGCGGTCAGGAGGCTCCCGTGGGATCCTATCGCGTCCACGAATAATTTGAGGCTACGAGTCAACACAGCGAACAGGAGTGATAGAGAGGGCGAGCTAAAAAAATCGCGCAGAAAAGAAAAAAGAGCTTGGCGAGAGGAGAGGAGGGGAAGGGAAAGGCTCTGGGAGTGGGAGGGGGAAGAAGAAGTCGCAGGTGAGATCTCCGATCCTTCTAGAAACTTCTGGAATCGTGCGTTCCGGATAGAATTATACAGCTTTGTGAGGCGCGGCGGGGAGTGGAATCTTCTAGAAGGCGCGTCGTGCGTGCGTGTGGGTTGGGAGTCCTTCGTTCATCGGTTTGTCGATCTCGCGTGAGGTGAGGGCGGTGGTGATTCTAGATCGTTCTAGATGATTGCCTATGCATTGAATTGGGCTTCCTGTGCTCGGTCTGCGCGTGGGTTTTTGCGGATTAATTGATAAAGCTGCTGAATTTAGCTAGTTTTGCGGTCGATTTCGTTGGTTCCAAGGTGCCAAATGCTGCTCACGCATAGCTCTAGGTGTTTTTCCGTTGGATCAAACTGGGTATTGTGGTGGTTTAGATTCGGCTCGTGTGCGCGCTCTCCGCTTGTCTAGTTGTGGATCAATAAGGTCTCCTCAATTCAGTAATTTATGTTCTTACTGCTTAGTGTTACGTTCGAGTGACTTCATTATGGAAGCACTGTAGAAGCTCGGTCGATATCGTTGGACTGTGGCTTTTGTGTGAAAACTAATGCCTTATTAAGCCCCCTTTTATGTAAGTTCTAGCTGCTGCTGGATGCACTGGTGGAGATGATAGTTTTCATGTGGTCATCTCTGCGTTGGATTATAGAGCAATTAAGAGTGCTGGTTTTAGTTATATATCTGTTTTAGCTTAGGGCGCAAAACAGTTCTGTTGATCAGGATAGTTTTAAGCTATTTTGCTTTAGTCATTGTCTGTTGGCTGCTGCACGGTGATGATGTTAATGTTGTTCTCTCTTACAACGATGAGTAAATTCATGGGCACTCTTTTTTCTTTTCTCAAGGTCAACTTTCATCATAAAAGAAAGTATATGTTTTTAGCTATGTTATGCTTAAAGTCACCAGTATATTTCCATTTATTGGATACCCCATGCAACAATGGTACAATTAGAAGTTTTTCTCATAATTGGATCTCTTATAAGACAATGCTTTTTTTTTTCTCTGGAACTTTCTGTATCCAAAAGTATCAAATGTGCAGGCTTTGAGTTTATGTTTGTCTTGAGTGCATCTGGAGCGATGAGGGATGATTAGAGATGGCTAGCTTGGCAACTGTAGTTTTCTCTCTGTAGGCAATGGATCTGTTTTTGCTTCTTCTCAAGTGCAATCCTGGTGTGTCAACTTATTTGTAAAGTGATGTGAACTTCTAAGATTAATTTGCTGGTTTCCGTATCATTTTTAGCTGTCAGAAAAATGGGAAAGAGTCTATTCATGTGTGCCTTGGGGCTTACTTTTACATGTCCAATTATCTTTCTTGCATTCCTTTTGCTATGTCGGATTTGCAGCTTATTGGATAGCTATTTTCTTTAATTTGTGATAGACTGGTGGTATGATTCTGCTAATCTTGTGCAGTCTCCATGGCCATATATAAAATGTTCAAAACCTTTTCGTCTTCAGTCACGCTAGAAATGATAGGGATCTCTATCTTGATTTTTCATGTCATATGAGATTTTCCAGTTTGTCTGATCTATTCACCATTCATCAACTTGAACTATGTAATAAGAACCTTAGAGTTTATATTTTGCAGTGGATGCAATCCACCATTCATCTAGTTGGATATATTAAACATGTCCTGTGCAAAATCAGACGTAAAATGTTGTGGTCCTGGTTTTTCTTTAATGTCATTTGGGGATAAGTTTAGTTCCACATAAATATAGCTGTTAGGTTTCTTTGTTTCTAGCAAAACCATCAATGTTTTTTAGTTACTTTCTAGGAATCTAAGAATACCCTTCACAATTCTATATGATAGGAATACGAAGAATCTCTCCAGTAAGAGTTTCATCTGCTCATCGTCAATATGTCTATCGAAGAGAGAACATTAAGTTTGATAAACAAGACCACTGCATTAAATCCAAATGCACAAGAATTTGTACCTTCATCCCTCAGATCTGTCAATGATGTTTCAAATAGATCAGATACATCCAAGATTTCTTTATCAGGGTCCTCCAAAGACACTAGCTCAGACCAACAAGAGCCTGTTATAACAAGTAACCCTGATGACGAAGCACATCGGTACTGGCAAGAACAGCTTCCAGATGATATTACCCCTGATTTCAAAGTTCTGGGACAAGATGAGACGTCTGTACCTGATAATCTTTCACTCGCAGGCTTGTCAATAAATGATAGCGTTGGTGCTTCACTATTTTCTCCAAACCAGACATCGAATTCGCAGCATCGTGCTTCTCCTTTTATTAGGGATACACTGAGCACACGTGCAAAGATCGAGTTTCCTAACCCAACTTATGTAGAAGAACAGTCACGAGCTACTATTATGAGTCCAACTGCAAGCACTATTAGTCCAACTGCTGCTCCATGGGTAAAGACAGTAAGAAATGGTGGACAATACAATGCAAACAGAAGGGATGCCAGCCATTACAATGGAGATTCTAGCATCGGTATAGTGTTGATTTCATTTGTGTAATTCTATTGTCTGAAGGTAGTAGTATGAACTCAAATCTTTACCCTTAATATTTCAGGAGCTCCAGTGCAAAACCTTACTGATGCATATTACGGAAGCAGACGTAGCTTTAGCTCGACTATGGATATTATGAGTCAGCTGGAGGTATGTTTTTCTTCTGACTATTCATCTCAATTTTAAATCTTCCAAAAGTTGTTTTTTACTCCCAGCCGTGTCTTGGGGCTTGGGCAGTTGAGCTACTCCCTTCGTCCTTAAATATAAGGGATTCTAGGTTTTTTGGAGAAATTAAGGATAAAGAAAAATGATTATAGTACATTTGCATTAATGTAGAGAATGGAGGGTGATTGGGGGTAAAATCAAAAGAAATTTGAATGAGAGGTAATTGATGTGATATGTAGCAGGTAGGATACCTTACATTGTTGAATAAATTTTAAATTTTAGAATCTCTTACATACAAGGATGGAGGGAGTACATATGAATCATGACTAACATGTTTCTCACATTTCACAGAGAATTTTATAAAACGCAAAATGCTTCATACCTTTTTTTAAAAAAAAGTCATCAAACGACTTTCACTATATGGTTTTACATCAACTCCAGACAAGTTGTAACCTGAGCAAAGATGTCTGTCAAAATGATACCTTGAACATTTGGCAATAGTCCTTGTTTGAATGAATGCTAGAATACTGAGTGAATCTTGCTTCCTGCCACCCAATCACGCTTTGTAATTGCCAGATTATTAGCAGTGCTAGTATTTTACTGATCTCTAAATAAATATCCCCTGTTTAATGATCCATTGATACATTTTTCTTCAATTAACTCAAGTTTGCACATGTCAATACTGAATATTCCATATCGTTTTTGGCCTTTGGTCTAATTGGGGTTCTTTTACTCTTTGATCAGGATTACATGTTCAGTTTGATTTTAAACTGGTGGCACGCAATAGTGACCTCGTGTGTATGTCAGAGACTTACTAAACGAATTAGATATTTGAGGTTATGTAACCTCAAACTAAAGTTATTTGAGTAAGTTAGATGTTAATATAAGTAAAAGCTTGGTGGACTCCTAATGGCTGCAAACCATTTGAACCCACTGATTCTCCTAATCTATGACCTATTAAATAGTTCTCTCTTCTCATAAAAGTCACTAAAGGCAACTGATGAGAAAATTATATTGCTGTTAGACAGCTTAACTGTCCATGCTAAATATGATTCAGCTGTGCAACTGAGATATGACTCTCCCAAGTGACATTATGTTCTCAAAGTATCACTTGCATTTTGGTTCAACTTTGAATGATGGCTACAGTCTAGAAACTAGGAGAGCTTCTACCTGTAGATGAGTATGATGAGCCAGTCTGATTATTTCTTGAGCCCATCCATTATAGAAACTGTTATAATGGCAATCGCGCTGTTGGTTCTCTGTTTTAGGTACCACATAGAAGTGGTTGAAATCATCGACATAGTGTATACCCTAGGAAGTACTTTTCATTCATTCTGGATCAGATTAATCTCTTAGAGAAACTCCACTACTCTCTTACTTTTAAGTTTAAGAATTCTTTGCTTGGAAATGCCATGTTGTGGCCACGTCTGTTGACTATTTTCTTCCTTTTGGGCATGCTTGATGGGAATGACTAAGATATGATTACATGCATGATGTTTGCTTCAGGCATTTATTTAATATTATCATATGTGCATTAGCAGAATAAAGTTGATGGACGACTCAATCAGAATCTGAGGTCACTGTCATTCAGACATTCAAGTCCACCATCACCAGCATCATATGGTCAAAACAGTCTTGCGAACTATAACAAAGAAGCTTTTGGTCTGGCAAACAATACATATAGATCCCATTCAGCTGTGCTCGCAGATGATATACTTTCGCCTTCAGCTGGTCGGGAACATATTTCTCTGGATGCTCCTAGGGGGAGATACAATACAACTAATTTGCCTGTTTGTGGTCTTGGTTCAAGCAGAGGCTCTCGGTTGATGGCTGCCTCATTCAATGGCAATCATGACATGGTCTCAAATAACACACTGCAAAATATAGCTGGAGTTCAAACAGGACCTGCTTGGATTGAAACTGATACTGCGGGTAGTGTTGTTGAATTATAATGCATGTTTTTTGATGGACCTAACACAGCATACATGCCATTTTGCCTTATGGTTGAACTTGTTTGTGATGACAGCAAATATGTTTTTGGAATCAAAGGATGAAGTTCGCGATGTTGCAAGCCTACAGCATGCTCTTCTGGAACAGGTTGATATGCTCTACTCTTCAAACTGAGGCTTTGTTCTTTTCTCATGAGATTTTCTGATTGAGTTGATTACATGATTTTAATATAGCTATTTAAGGATATAAATGACTGAATTAACTACTATAAAGTTGAAAACTTGCTCTATGAAGATCCGATGAGAAACTTTTATATAATTTTTTTTCCACGAAGTGCACAGTTTAGGTGCTTGGAAAGCATGCCCACAAAAATCCAAAACTTTCATAGGAAACCAACGGGACCTAACTTATTGGTACATGCTTTTTAAGCCAATTTTTTGTGCATTGCCTTCAATAAATGTTGACAACATGATTAGTCTATGTTAATGGGAGCAGGCATCATAAAGTATTAACAATATTAGTAATCATCAAGCAAAAATTTCAACGTTTATCACTATTTCTCATTTCAAGATAAGTGCTAAAAAGATGTAGTTGTTCATGGTTGGTAAAATAAGAACATTAGCAATAAAACTATTTCAGATCTTGTCAATGTGACAAAAGTGCTCTGGATCAAATATTTCACAGCATGAGAGTTCTTTTGATGACGTGGTAGAAGCTATGTTATATCACTAGTTTTGTATCCAATTTGGTACGAGGTCTTTTTTTGGGTGATGGTGGCACAAGATTACTTATTGGATTTTACTGACAACACATGAATATTAGATATTATGGTTTTGGCATTGTTGTTTATAGCACTCAAATATTATACCTCAGGAAAATATGTTGAATTACAGAAATAACTTTTTTTCGAATTTTTATTATATTCACTCACAAGTCTGCTGTTGTCCACTCAAAATTTTAACAGGATAGGCAGGTTTTTCTAACCGGTGGCAATCCTTTAGCGAAGGAACTAAACATCAAGGAACTGTACAATTTGCAAAGCAGACTAGCTCAGGAGAAGGCTAGAGAAACAATATATCGCCAAAGGTTAGACGCTAATCCCATTGACATTATCACCTATTTATCAATAGAGTTATTGTTTATTTACATTCTTATGATGATATCATGTATATCATGAACACACCTGCACAAACAAAACGATTCTGATTGCAGTTGTGAAATCCTTTCCAATGAGAGAATTCAAAATAATGAATAGACTTGCTTGTTGGTGAGCACACCTTTTCCATGCATTTTTCCCTTGTCCAAAACTTGTATTATTATTTGGACTTTTGAATAACATTAGGGCATGAATATTACCTAGATAATGTCATTAGTCATTACAGGTCATCAAGGTAGCGTGAATTCAAGTTACTAAGTTCTGAATTCAACAATAACTTTGCACTACTAGTGCAATATACCTATTTCCTTTTGAACCGAGTAAATTAATTGATAAATTATGTCTGGAGATTACATACTGGTCAGGTTTGCAAGTGTGGATAATGTGTCTGAATATGGTGTTCCTACAACATGATCTATCTGTTTAAGATGTTATCACTTTGTTTATTACCATATGAAACTTAATCCATTCCATGGCTTTACCAGATTTCAAATGCCAGAATTTCAAGGCCTGGTTCAAGAGCAAAATACCCCAATTGACCTGTGCGGTCTTCATGTAAGCGAGGCAATACACGTCCTTAACTATGAGCTCAACAACCAGCGGAAGATTGCTCGATCCACAGGCCGTCGTCTCCAAGTGATCATAATATCAAGCACCCGTACTCCGGCGAGGCTGACCGCCGCCGTCGAGCAGTACCTCCTGGAGCACGGCCTTCAGTATACGCAGGCACAGCCGGGCCTCTTCCGTGTCCTGTTACAGTGAAATAACAGGATGGTAGGCTCAGCATATTTCTTTACACTTCAGGTGAAAGAAGGAGGAACCCCCTGTACTGTATATGGCAGAGATGAGTAGCAGCAGAATAGAAATTTACAATAGCTATTGTAATATTCGTATAGCAGGCTTTTTTTGTCGGCAAAAACGTTGTAAAATTTGCGGAATTAAGCGATATGTTCTTTCAATGTGACGTGTCCAGTTCCCCTGCTTCCCTAAGCTGCTCGTGGGAGTTTAAGGCCGTGTTTGGGGAGCTTTGCACCTACTCCTAAAATCTCTACCCACCCCCTTCAAAAAAAAAAATCTAGACTACGTGAGTATTTACTCCTTTTGTTTTATATTACAGTACCTTTTTATATGGTCTAAGTCAAATTTTTACAACACTAAATTTAGTTTTATTAAATTTATCATTAAATATATTTTTTAGTATATTTGTTGAGTTGAAAATACTATTATTATATTTTTTCTATAGACTTTAAAAAGTTAAACTTAAGATAAAAATAAAACGTCTTATAATATAAATATAATATGAAACTAGGGTGTAAGTTTGCGTACGCTCTCTCGTGGTTTTTTTTCCATCGATTTGAATCGTGGTTTTCTATCACTTCCAACTATTTAAATTAAATCAAATGCAGAACTTTGTTTGCAAGAATTTTATAAAAGTACATATAGTGCTGCTGCTCACCAATTTTATGTATTTTAAGCTACTCACAATGGCGAGAATGCTTACGGCCTCAGGCACCCACCTCAGCCACTCTCATCTCTCTTTTCTTCTCACTCATGTCTCCCTCTCCCTCTCCTCTCTCTCCCATAGAGTATTTGGTGTGGCGAAGATAGCTCGTCCTATCGTGCGGTCGACGTTAGAAGTGTATCTAGATATTTTTTAGTGATATATTAAAAAAACTAATGCGTTGTGATTAAAAATTTCGCAATAATTCGTTGAAAAAAGAGTGTTTTATTTAAAAGAAAAGAATAGAAAAAGGGGAAAATATATTTTATTTTTTCTTATGTCCTTAAAATAATTTCTATTAAGAAAGCTTAAGTTTAATCGGGTCAATAAAATGTTCACGTCGAACACTTGTAGCACATACATTTGGGATTTTGGTTTTTCTCTCTCAGCGTCTTCGTCTTAAATGTTTGTGTTTAAACTTTATAAAAACTTATGGACAAATTTTTTTTATCAAAAAGATAAATCTTTCTTCGGACCGTTTGGCCGAAATTTATAGACTAAGTGATTTGTTTGGGTAGAGAGATATGTTTAAACTCTTCGAAAGTTTAGACCAGATACTATCTTATCAAGGTTAAGTATGGTATGGAATCTTTATACCGTTGGCTGAAGTCTCTAGACAGATCTCTATCTAAACTAAAAGATCTATTGGAGTGTGTGGATTGTTTGATCGGAATCTTTGAGTTTCTGTTCAAATCAAAAGGACTATCCAAATACTCTAAAGTTTAAATTATATGAGTAACAACTAATTTCGAGAGAGATGAATATTTAATCCTATAAACCCCTTTTGAGAGAGTGGCTGATTATTCATTGCTACCTCTATCCCAAAAACTTTATAAAGATTCTCTACTCCACTCTCTTAAATTTTGAGCTTAATTCATATTTTTAATAGTGTCTTTTTAATTGATTTGGGAGAAGTTATATCTTGTAATTTGTACGAATCAACGCCGATAAAGACTCAATCTTATTATTCTTATAGAATTGCCTTCTAGATAAATAGGCGTTGCCTGCGAGAATTCAACATGTGAAGGTCTCCCTTACCTTCGTAAGAAAAAGGTATTTTTAGTGATTCACCAAGTTCTATCTTAGAGATTAATTTATTAGACTAAGATCCAAGTAAGTGGGAGCACGTATCCTCGTAGAGACCTTAGTGGTCGTCTTAAGTACTATATTTTGGGAGCTTGAAGGTTAAACTGATTTTTAGAGTTAAATTTGGTGAGATAGAATCAAAAGAGATTTATCTCTTTAGAGCTTATCAACAAAAATGTAGAGCTTATCAACAAAAATGTAGGATCAGTTGATCTGAATTTATGTAAAAAAATATATTTTCTCCTAGCCTTCTTTTATATTTGATATTTACTATAATTTTGTTACCTTAGCTTTCTCTTTTAAGTCATAGGGTTCGCCTCCTTTTAATGTCTCTCGGATATTTTGAAGAAGATTTAAAATCTTTGAATCATACTATCGGAGGCTCGAACTAGTCTGACAGAAAGCCTAGATTAGATAATTCAAATTTTATTACCTAATACTTTAGGGAAAGACTAATTTTCGTTTTCAATGTATTTCAGATTTAAAAGTTTACGTATTCATGACATGGAGGACAAATGCAACCCTATCGTGACGAAGCAGTGAGGTTGCCGTTATTATCGCACTAACGAGGAGCACGAGTTAGTCAATAAGGAGCACTAGGTCATTATGTTATTATCACCCTAACGAGGAGCACGAGGTCGTCAATAGGAAGGAGCACTAGATCATTGTGTTGCAGCTCACAAGAACGTTAACCATCAGAGAAGGAAAAAAACCAGATGTCAACATTTTTAATTTTTAATGTTCCAACCAGTTAAAATGATACATCGGGAATTTGATGATGTTTTTTTTTTATCTTCACTTCTTGTAGATTTATTGATGTTTCTACAATTTGAGCTCGATGTTTTGTGTATTAAAGCAAAATGTTTTAACTGAAAGCACCGTGTTTTGCTATTTAATAGTTCAAAATATTTTTATCTTAACATCAAATATTTTTTTATAAGCGATGAAAAATCAGATCCCGATCTATCGAATCGGTCATAACCACTGCCTACATTAGTCTTGCCCGCACAATGGTGAAGAGTTCAAGATCGAAACAAGTGCGTGCCTCATGCCAGCAACATACAAGTAAATCGTAGTAAATTCAACCACAACGAAAGAGGGTCCAAAACGGCAAGCTGACGACTTTTTTGGTGTTACATGAAATGGTTCACTGGATGTTTCTTGGCTGAACATGAAATAAAATGACAATGCCGAAGGACTACTATGCAGTGTGAAGCAGTCGCATGTCCAACTTCATTGTAGCTCAGTCGCGCTCACTAATGGCTGTTAGGTGCTGATCGATCTCCTCTGTCGTGAGTGCTCTGAAAACACGATCTTCTTTCCTCACAACGCCAACCTGCCAAACAGTTTGTAGTATAAGCACAACTTGCAGAGAGCATTCAAAAACTTCAGGAAAAGACTAGTATATAAACGACAGTATACCTCAATCTCGGTGGCCTTGAAATCTTCCTGAAGAACTGATTGCAATGCAGAAATTGCAATCTGAAATCATAAGACAAAAATTATCAAAGAATCCCAAACTCAACTTCTAGAGGGCAGTAAGGACATGACTGGAAAAAGACTTCGCAATGTTTTACCTGGACAGTTTCCTCGTAGGAAAACTGTGGGTCATCCTTCATTTTCTTCTCAAGAAAATTTATTGCTTCCTGCTCCTTAAGACCGGCGCTAGTTGCCTGAGAATAAAATACCAGGTGTTAAAAAGAAACAAATTTATAATTGTCCAACAGAAGACAGAAGGCTCAACATTCAGCTAACATGTAGTGAACTAAATGAAGGGAAAACAAAACGAAATATAGTACTGCATATACCTTATGTCCAAAGAAGTGACCTGCTGGGTCACATTTGAAAAGTTGAGCATTTTTCTCTTCGTCATAGCCCAAGACCATAGCAACTGTGGAATGTAACCCAAGAAAATGAATATGGAGGGGAGATAAGATTTGAGCTGATTGGTTTTAGCACTAACATCAAATAGAGCAGGAGCTAATGGAATAATAGGTCATGTAATATGATGATACAAACCTACTCCAAGGGGCCTCATGTAGGCATGCTGCGTGTAAACTTGTGCTTTGTCTGCTATCCTGAAACATAAACCAATAAACCACATAAGGAACATTATAGCCATCGCTTTGTTATTTGAAATACAAAAATAATATATTCAACCACAATCCTATTTTTACAAATTGAGAACTTAAATAAGGATGAGGCATTATACCATTTTGCTAATACATCTACAGGCACCTCGTAGCCCCATTTGAAACGAAATTCAGCTGCTTCATTCCTTGCTTGGTAAACTAAGGACCTTGCATCAGCTGAAAAACAGAAAAGGAAGAAAACATATTTATGATCAATGAAGAATGAAGCTATTCAGGAAAAACAAAATAAGAAAAATATTAAATTATCACTATCGAGAAATCACGTGTGGTTCTTAATGCTACAACATACAAACTACTCAAAAGTAAGCGCCTTCATAAGGAAACTGATAGCAAATATGCTATAACTTAATTAAGATGGCATGCTTGCATATGGTCCAGAATTTGTGGTGTTTTGCTGCCCCTAAAAGAAAAAGGGCAGTGCTTTCTACCATTCCCCTAAAGAGTAAAACAAACAGAGTTAAACATACTGATAGGTCATCCAGCATCTCATGTACAACCCAAAACAACCAGCAGAGTTGTGCCCACTATCTAACGCCAGTCAACTTTCAATGGCATATAAGGAATTTTCTCCAAGAGTAGCCGGGGAGACTACCAGTCATTACTGTGGGTAGTCTATTTCCACTGCTTCTATCTCAAAATTGATATCTGGAATAACTTAATCTGTTAACCTAACACACAGAAAAGCAACCTTTTCTCCAAAAAAACATAATTCCACCATCTAAAGCTAATTCCATGCACCTCGACATATCACTAACTATATGGTAAAGCAAAATCAAAGCACATGAAACAAACCTGTGAGGCCAGTGGCAAGCAGACCGATGTACTTGGTGATCGGGAACAAGTGCGTGACGCTCGTCTTGTCCAGCAATTTATCCTACAACAAGAACCGCATCACAAGTAAAACAAATCAGTATCCTGGTTTCTACCGCCGTATGAACAGCTAATCGGGCCCCAAAACTGCATAAAGTCGCAATCTTTAGGGAACCGACGCCGCCGCAGCAAACAAGAGAAAAACACCGGCCCGGATCGAAGAACTCACCGGCACTTTCTTCTGGGTGACGACGCAGACGGAGTCCTTGCCGCGGACGCCGATCGACGTCACCCCCGCCGACTTGACCGCCTTGAACGCGTACTCTGCACAAGCACACCGGATCAACCACCACCGCCCGCCCGCCCCCCCCCCCCCCCAACAGAAGCAGATCTAACCGAGGAAGCCAAAGAGGCCTAGGGTTTATGGAAGGGACTGCACGCACCGACTTGGTAGAGTCGGCCCTCGGGGGAGAATATGGTGATGTGGCGGTCGTACCCCGCGCCCGTGCCGCGGCTCATCGTCGCCGGATTTCTCGCCGCCGGGAGGGTGTGGTACGATGCGTATGCGTTCGTTTGCTTCCGAGCGAATACGGCGAGGTTGTGTTGTGTATTCGATGGAGGGGCAAATCGACTACACGGCGCGGCTTCTTCTTATTCCGCAAGAAGAAGAGTATAGGGAGGACTTCGGGTCCGGTTCGGACTCGTGGTGGGTCGAGCCGGGTTCGAGGGTCCGACTCGGGGTCGAGCCGGGTTCGAGGGTCCGACTCGGGCTCTGGCAGTGGCAACTAGCCAGTACACGCTAATATTTGACCTTTTTTTCTGGCATTTAGCCCGTAAGATTCAACAGCGGCGGAACCAGAAATCTGAAATTTTATTTACTAGTATATATAAGGAGAACTCGGTAGTAATAATTTTGTTTAAAATTCACTCGAATACATAGTAGTTGTCATTGAAAATCTAAAATCATGGGGGAGGCCTCCGCTGACCTGCGATGATTAAATCCTCGAAAATTCACCAAAAAACTGCATAAGCCCAGTTCGGTCGGGATTTTGCACATCCTCAAGGAGTTATTCCAGGAATGGGCAGTGATTTGGCCATCCCAGACAAGGTCTAGGCATCCTTTTGGATTTGAACAATCCTGGAGGATTCCTGCGAAAATGCTGCAAAATTATTCCAAAGGAAGCCTCTAAGGTGTATTCAGAGATACTCAAACAAATTCTGTAGTTTTCTATGCCATAAGTCTTTCACAAAAGTAAGATTTTATACTTTGGAATAATCGAGGAAATAGAGGATCAATATAAGGCCATGTTTAATCGTTGAGACATCATTGTACGTAATTATCTTCCATATCATCTAGAGACAATATATGACTCATATGATCCACAGCAAGTTATTTGTTACGTTGTCTGTATACTAGTATGTCCTAAGAAATCTCCTAAGAAGTTGGATCAGCTGGCCTCCTAGGAAATGCATGGATGCCAGACTGCTTGGTTACAACGGGAAAATCGTTGTCCATAACGCCTCCGGTCCTCTCTTGCCGGTCGACAGCAAATTAACAGATCGTTATTTTCTCTCTCTTTGATCTCTCTCTTCCATGTTAGTGAAAATCCAATGTGAACAAAGTTTGCTTACGGCTAACATACCGCCCTAAGCAATTGTTTGATTGTAATTTTGCATTATTCTCTTTTAGATATCTTGGTATTTCTACTCAAAATGTTGATCGGAAAGGAGTGGAAAATATGTTAGAGAAAAAGCTAAGCGCATAAAAGGCAAAAACATTTCATGTTGTCCTTTGAGATTCCACAAGGATGTGCTCCAAAGGTTGGATTACTATAAGTCAAGCTTTTTTCTCCAGTGTGACAACAAGAAAAGAAAGTATTGGTCGACCAAATGAGAAAAACATATGTCGAGCTGGACCAGATGTTCAAGATCTTTGATGTAAATAATAAATGTTTATTAATAATAAATGGAGAAAGGCTTTGGCAGGATCTCCTGAGAAATAAGTACTTAAAATACACCTCTCTCTTCATGTCTCAAACAAAAACATCTCAATTTTGGATTAGCTTAATGATAGTAAAGCATCAAAGATTAGATTATGGAAAGATATGTGGTTAGGACCACCTCTCAAATATCAATATCATTCTAAAATGACAGAGGTAATGAGTACAACATCACTTAATATTTTATTTAGGCGAGCTATTACCCCAAATTGATTTAGTGGAATAATTTAATCTATCAATTGGTCCGGGTAGAAAAGAATTACTATGGTCGTTATATAGAAATAGACTTTTTTTCATACAATATATGTATATAGCGATAATAAACTCTAATGTGAGGATTTGTGGGAGGAGGAGTTCTTATGAGAGTTAAGTCTTACTAAAAATTAAAGTTTTAATGTGGTTTTTGCATAGAAAAGTAATCCTAACAACATCCCTCCTCTGTTACTATGTTGGACAATTTGGGGTGATAAGCATTGTTGCGTTTGTAATGTGCAAGAGATAATTCAATATTTTTTTAATCCCACACTATTATTTTCCTTCTCGAAATGCCAAAAAATGCTTTTGGTAACTAACCGAGAGGAATGCCTTGGCTCATAAAAAAATAACTTTCGATTGGAACTAGTAATATGTTGGACAATTTGGCATTGTCGAAATGGTACACTTTTTAATAATTGAAAGTTGTCTAACCCCATATTCCATATTGTTCCGGTTAGCTCCACTACTAATTCATAATGTCATTACAAGGAAGAAAGATATTATATATAACTGTACTATACTCTAGCCAAAAAAATTTATTAAATTATGGTTGGTGTATTATATATAGTCTTCTTTCTTTGGTTAACTTAGAGATTTATCCCATCACCTATCTCTTTTCTATCTAACAAAAAAAAGCCTATTAGCTGTGTGCCGTAAGGCAAATGCTGGGAGCTTAACCATTTCCATTAAAAAAGTTTTTTGAAGATTTTTTAATACCATAATAACAAATAATTCAGTAGAATATGTCAAGAGTCACAAGGTATAGTGATCCCGGCAAATTGTCCAAATTGAATGGCCCATGTACTTCTTACTCTCCTAATTGCTGAAAAAAAGTACAAAAGAACCACCACTATCCTGCTTACTTGCTTAGCCGTCAAGTTCAGAACAAAGCAAACACATGATATGACAACTAATACTTCAAAATTATGTGGCTAAGTTTGTCACACGGCAATGCTTCTTGGAAACTCCGAGCTGCAATCTTTCTTAGTGTTCTTTTCTAGACTCTCGGTGCAATTATATATATATATATATATATATATATATATATATATATATATATATATATATATACTCCCGACTCTCTTATATAGTAAATAGAGTCATAGTCTATTCTCTATCTGTACACTTCATTCTTACATAGTATCAGAGCATTTAGACACCCTCACACGTCGGCACCTTTCTCGCCAACGGGCCGACGCCTCTTCTTCGTTATAGTCGTCTCCTCCGTGGCCTCCTCCACCACATGCTCCTCTTCTACTCCTTCCTCTGCTACGCTGTTTCCTCCCGCCGACCTCTGAGCTCCTCCACCGTGGGTTTCATCTCTGTGTTCTTCTTCACCACGGGCTTATCCTTGTTCGTTGTTTCCTTCATCACATGATAAGGAGACAGAGCCGCACATCGGCGAGTGCCGGCTCCCCCTCCTGGTTCCATCCACATCCTCACTCGTGCTCTCACATCGTCCTTCTCTCCGCAGTTGCGTCGGCGCTTCTCCGCACCCACGCTCTCCATCCCTACTCATGGCTGGAGCACGCACCGCAGACGCAACTCTCTCCTTTTTTCGCAGATGCGAACCTTTCTCCCCTCGCGCCTGCGGCCTCTCTCGCCTCACGTCCGCGCCAATCTAGCACGCCCACGTGTTCGTAGACGTGAAACCCTGCCTCCCGGACGCAAACTTTTCTTCTCTCGCGCCCGCGGCCTCTCCCATTTCGCGTCCGCGCCAATCCGACGTGTACACATATCCGCAGACGCGACATTTTGCCTCCCGGACGCGAACTTTTCCTCTCTCGCGCCCGTGGCTTCTCCCACTTCGTGTCCTCGCCGATCCGATGCGTACGCGTGTCCGCGGACATGACACTCTACCTCCCGGATGCGAACTTTCCTTCTCACTCCCATGACTCCTTGCATCGCGTCCATCAACTTCGCACACCAATCCGACACGTACGCGTGTCCGTGGATGCGACACTCTGCCTCTCAGACGCGAACTTTCCCTCTCACGCCTATGACTCCTCGCGTCCTGTCCATCAGCTTCACGCACACGTCCATCGGCTTCACGCTCGCGTCCATCAGCTTCGCACACGCGTTCCGTCACCAGCGCATTCGCGCGTGATCCCCTCACGTCGCGCCCACCTTCACAATGGCTACAGAGTCGGCCCTTGGTTTCGACACCCTTTCCGTTGCTGGCTCTGACTCTCTGCCTACCATTGGCGCTCTCTCCATCGACGCTCTCGACGCTGCCCCAGCTAACCCGATGTTCTCCCTACCTTACGTCGCCATCAATGTGAAACCTCATGTTTCGATTTCACTCGATATCAATGCCAACTACTTTAAATGGGTTTTTTTCTTTAAATCCCTGTGTGACAAGTTCAGCCTCCACTCCCACATCGATGGTTCCGCTCCCTCTCGTCCTAATGATCCCCAGTGGGACATCGCTAAGTGTTGTGTCCGTAGTTGGCTGCTTAGCTCTATCGATGACTCTGTTCTTAACCTCGCCACGGACAATACCCTACCGCCCATGACCTATGGGTGGCCATTGAGCAGATCTTCCAAGCCAACAAGCAACCCCACGCCACCTTCCTCCTCAATGAATTCCACTCCATGCTACAAGGAGACTCCTCTGTCTCTACGTACTGTCAATGCCTGAAGATCAAGAACACCGCCCTCCATGATGTCGGCCACCCTGTGGTCGACTCACAACTCGTCCTCGCCCTCTTGTGCAGCCTCAATCCTCACTTCTCCAACACCGCTGACGATATCCACAACTCCGCCACTCTTCCCACGTTCGCCCACGCTCACGATACGTTAGTCCTCAAGGAACTCCGCCTAGCCAACGATGAGAAGACCTCTGCCCACACCTCTCATCGCTGCAACCGATCCTGGCTTTAACAGGCCTGGCGGATACCGCTCCACGTGTGCTGTTGTCTCCTCTCGAGGCCACGGCAACCCCTCCAGCGGCCACGGGTTGGGTCATAGCAACAAGGCCCAAGCCGATGGCAACTAAAAAGGTAAAGGGAAGGGCAAGGGCAAGAGCTGGAGCAGCCCTACATAGCCATGCCCGCCTACTGCCTCTCCTCTGTAGGCCGGCCCTATGGGTCCTTGGCTCTACTACAATCCCTGGGCACCTCAACCGCAGCCACGCAGTCACACAGGCTGGCAGCCAGGAGTCCTCGGCGCCCCCCCAAGCACACCTGGCGTCCGTACTGGTGCAACCGTCCATGACTCCCACACCCTCGCAAGCTTCCCAATCGGCTCCTATGTGAAACCAGGCTAGTCTCATCGCCGCTCTCAACCAGATGACGCTCCAGTCCCAACACCCCTGGGTGCTGGACTCTGGTGCGTCATCTCACAAATGGTATACTTCTTTCCCGTCATCCTTCCTCCTCTTCTTTTGTCACTGTCGGCAATAGGCACTCTCTCCCAATTACATGCCACGGTGATTCTATTCTTCCAACACTCACATCAAACTTTCATCTCCACAATGTTTTAATTGGTCCCTCCCTTGTACACAATTTACTATCTATTCATCAATTCACCAAAGACAACAATTGCTCCATCGAATTTGACGCACTTGGTTTCTCTGTTAAGGATATTCTGACCCGGCGCGTGATACTTCGTAGTAATAGTGGTGGCGACCTCTATACCATTCCCGCTGCACCATCCACTCCTCACACCAGTCTCGCCATCTCCACCAACCTCTAGCATCTCCGTCTCGGCCACCTCAGTTCTGTCGCTGTCGCCACTCTCTGTCAAAGCGCATCCATTCAATGTACCAGCCACAGCCCCACTGTATGCCACTCATGTCAGCTTGGCAAACATGTGTGGCTCTCCTTCTCCACCTCTAACTCTTATACCTCCCGACCTTTTGAACTACTTCACTATGATTTGTGGACTTCTCCCATTATCAGTGTTTCGAGCTATCAATATTATCTCACTTTACTTGATGATTATACACATTACTATTGGACTTTCCCTCTTTCTCACAAGTCCAAAGTCATAGCCCATCTCATCAATTTTTACAATTATACTTTAACTCAATTTAACCTAACCATCAAAGCCATACAGGCCGACAATGGGACGAAGTTCGTCAACAGAACCATCCGAACCTTGCATTCATCTTCAACTCTCCTATCCCTACACTTCCCCTCAAAACAGCAAGGCCGAACGTCTCCTTCGCACACTCAACAACATCAATCGTATCATGCTTCTCCAAGCCCATCTACCAGCATCATACTGGACTGAAGCACTCATCACAGCGACTTATCTACTGAATCGGTACCCTTGCTTCTCCATCCGAAACGAAATTCCTTATACTCTCTTTTACCACAAGGTCCCTGATTATTCCCACCTACGTATTTTCGGGTGTCTTTGCTACCTCAACTTGACAGCCACTACTCCTCACAAACTCGCCCCACGCTCCATCACCTTTGTCTTTCTTGGCTATCCCTCCTCCCACAATGGATACCGCTACCTTGACCTCTCTACTCGACGCATCATCATCTTCCGTCATGTCATTTTTGACGAGTCCTGCTTCCCCTTCAGGTTAATCAATCTCAGACCTTTATCTGGTGACCTAGACTTCCTACTTACCAACACTGTACCCACACGCCTCTTACCGACCACCTCACCCCGTGACACCACTACACATTCGCAGTCCACTCTGGTGATACCCAAGGATCCACTGAACGACTCCACCATTCTTCTGCATGGTCCAGCTATGCAGACCTTCTCTCCATCGGCTCCACTTCCCCCTTCCACTACCACTGCACCAGCGATCGCCTCGGCTGACCCAGTCTAGCCCTTCCCTCAGACCTACAGCCGTCGGCCTCATACCGCTATCACCTCTGCTCCTGCACACTCCACCCCACGACCAATGATGCCATCGGATCGCACGGTAGCCCCTGCTCCGACCGTCCCTCACATGATCACCCGGTCTCAGACTAGGTCCCTTTGCCCAACTCAATGTTATGTTTTCTCCGTCATCCACTGTGGCATCTCGCTCGTCCCGATGAATCACCGATCCGCCTTGGCTGATCCTCAGTGGCGCATGGCCATGGTTGACGAGTACAAAGCGTTAATTGACAACGAGACCTGGCGCTTCGTGCCTCGTCCTCCCGGCGCTAACATTGTGACTGGCAAGTAGATCTTTAAGCACAAATTTCACTCCGATGGGTCCCTTGCTCGTCACAAGGCGCGTTGGGTAGTTCGAGGCTTCTCACAATGCCCTAGCATCAACTACGATGAGGCTAAACTCGTCGTCAAGCCTGCCACGATTCGGGTCGTTCTTACACTTGCCGCCTCGTGCTCCTGTCTGATCCACCAGCTTGACGTGAAGAACACATTTCTTCATGGTCATCTAGCAGAGACCGTATACTACCAGCAGCCTCTAGGCTTCATCAACTCCGCTTGTCCTGACGACGTCTGTCTCCTCCAACGCTCACTATATGGCCTCAAACAGGCACCCGGGTTTAGTACCAGTATTTTGTCGCCTACCTTTGACACCTTGGCTTTGTTGCCTCCATCTCCGACATGTCCCTTTTTGTACTTCATACCGGAGATGCCACCGCTTATCTCCTCCTGTACGTCGACGACATCATCCTCACGGCATCCTTGACTGCTATCCTACAGCACATCATGGCACGACTCCACTCGAAGTTCGCTATGATAGACCTTGGTCCTCTGCACCACTTCCTTGATATCTCTGTCACATGTTCCCTCAATGGATTATTTCTCTCTCAGCACCAGTATGCCATGGACCTTCTCTAGCGTGCGGGCATAGCCGAGTGTCACTCTACCACAACTCCAATCGACACTCGTGCCAAGCTCTCAGCCACCGATGGCCCCCTTATCGCTGACCCCTTGTTAACGCCAAAATTTGGACAGCCCGATGATGGATTTGAAAAAGCTGATCGGCTGAAGAGGTGTCCGATCGCTACAGGGAAGAAGCCGATCGGATTAAAGCAATAGAAGACTCGGTCTTGAAATAGAATACTATTTAGGTAAGACCGAGTTTGCGGAGGAGCCGTGAAACCCACGGTAGGGTATTTTATCTTGTGTAAATCTTAGCTTATCTAATTATGAAGGTTTAGTTAGTTTAGGTAACTACCTTAGAGATATTTTCTTTTATCTATGTAAATAAATAACGTCCGATAGTTGCTGCAACCGCGTCAGACTCTGTAAACCCGAGATATAAATATAGACCGCTAGAGACATATAAATCAATCTTTTCGATCAATATAATCTCGGCACATCACCACCTTAGTTCATCTAGATTTCTACTGGTGGAGTCTGACTCTCGACACAGGGCTGCATCGGTTAGGTCCGATCTCCGGCGAAGGGGTAAGTTCCGCCACTATCTTGATATGTCTCACTTTGTCTAAGACTGCATCGGTTAGGTTCAACCTCTTAGGCTAATCGGATGTATCGCATCACGTCCGTGCAGGGTCTATCGGTCCATCAAGCTCTCCCCATCGTCGTCGGTCTCGTGCTGTATCGGTTAGGTTCGACCTACGAGACTGCCGACGGTGGAATGAGCTTTAGGCCTATAGGTCTCTATACGACGTTTCATCGAAGTGTCAGCCGATGAGTTATCCATACGTTGAGCGTCACGTACAGCGTATCGGCTCTTCGACCAATACGTACTAGTCTTCAGAGACTTCCCCTGAGCACCACGCTAAGCACATCGGCCTTCCAGCCGATGCGCGCCTGTCTTCAGAAAGACGTCTACTCATCGGCTCAGCTAGCCGATGGGTTCGCTGCGTCCTTACTTTAGCACATCCGATCCGGCGTCCACCATTCCGTTGTCGTTAGCCTCGGTCTCGTACTGTCTCGGTTAGGTCTGATCTTCGAGATTCAGCGTTAGCGGCGTCGTCACGGCAGGTGATAGGTCTCGTGCTGCCATATTTAGAGCGGCATTGGTTTTGCAGCATGTGCCTTTTATACGATTTCTTGCCAATTTGCATATGCCTTCATCGGCTTTCTAGCCGATGAATGACTACGGCAGGTTCCATCGACTGCCAGGAGGGATCCCGCGCGACTTGCTATTCTCTGAGTACACTCCTATGCCTCCATCGGCTCTAGGGTCTCGCATTCGCTATACCCGAAGCCGTCATATACTTTGTCAACATCCGTTTACGCTTTTATCGGCTCCCCAGCTGATGAAAGAGCGTCCTGATTCCTATCAGCTATCAGCCGATAGCAAGAGCCATCCGGACGCGGCCGATGACCAACCCGATCCTATCGGCAGCCAGTCGATAGCGAGCACTCATATCGGCTCGTCATCCGACTGACCCGTTTACCTCACCTTCTTATCAATTGTAGGGTCAAATTGACTAGCACGCCCGTACCCGTACCGTCGCGCCGAACCTGAACAAACCCCACGGCCCCCGACGTGCGTACCTCAAGCCACGGAGAGAAGCCGACCGGCCTACATTAGAGCTAAGCAAACCTCCCAAACGTCAGCATGCTCGCGCTAGGATACGACGTGAACACCCCTCCCAATACCGGAGGCTTGCCGGTGCCCTACAGTACTTAACGCTCACACGGCCTAACCTCATCTATGCGGTCCAGCAAGTGTGTCTCTTTATGCATGCTCACCGTAAATCTCATCTCACGTTGCTCAAGCGTATTCTTCGCTACGTGAAGGACACCCTGACCACTGGCCTCCACCTTAGCTCCGGTCCAGTCAACTCCCTCACCGCATATTCCGACGCGGATTGGACGGGTTGTCCCGATTCCCGACGCTCCACATCTGGTTATTGCGTCTTCCTAGGTGACACCATAGTCTCTTGGTATTCTAAGCGCCAAATCAATGTGTCCCGGTCCAGTGCGAGAGCCGAGTACCACGCAGTTACCCATGCCGTCGTCAAGTATTGTTGGATTCGCCAACTCCTCCAGGAACTCTATACACCCATCGCCTCCGTAACCATCGTTTACTATGACAATATGAGTGTGGTCTATATGACCACTAACCCGGTCCACCATCGCCACACAAAGTACATCGAGATCGATATACGCTTTGTCCGTGATAAGATCGCTCTAGGACTCATTCAGATGCTTTATATACCTTTAATGTATCAGTTCGTCGATATCATGACCAAAAAACTGTCTGCACCTTTGTTCACGAGTTTTTGGTCTAGTCTTTGCGTCCGTGACTCTCCCGCTATGACCGTGGAGATGTTAAGACTGGTAGACATCTTAACGCCCTGTACAGTAAATAAGGTTGTAGTCTACTCTCTGTCTCTGTCTATACACTTCGTTCCCTAGTACTAACTTCCCCTTTTCATCTTTGCTGTAACCAAGAATTTTGTTCATCCATACTGGGTCCTGCTTCCAATTTAGCTGAACTGGGAACTTGTGCAGCTGAAGATATAAAATTGAATCCCAATTTGCTGGACATGGCAGTGGCCGTGAGCCTCTCCTGAGAAGGCTGAGTACTAACCAAATCTCCTGAGTATTTTGGTCACATGGAAGATCTGTTCATCTCTCCTCAAGAAGATCAGAGCTCTAATTGGAATGTTAAGGAGCACCAAGTTGCTATTCATCGTTGAGTCTTGGACTGCTGGTGAGAAACTTATATCAGCACTAGTGACCTTAATACTGTAGTTGTCAGAAAGAAATTCCTCAGCCTCCAATCCTGTATGCGCATGCTCCTGCAAAGTTGCAACAAGATCAGAGTTACTCATATATATAGTTCACTTGCATCAGCTGTTTTCTTCCCTCTAATTCCATCCATCCACAATTTTCTCTGAGCTTCTCAAATAAGAGGGCACAAGAAATCAAGAACTGCTCATGAGGGTACACTCGCATTCTCTGGTTCTACTGAACTTCAGAACTTGTTACGTCGAATGGCAGATCCTAATCCAGCAATCGTTGCTGCCGATGCTCTGCTGCGGTTTCAGGTTCTGAACTGGATGCAGACAGGCTTTACGGGACGATGAAACCAGAGGCCACTGCAGTATCGTCTCGACGTAAGTGGCAATGCTTTTCACCTTTCAAGAATTCTCACTCTATCAGTCTCTGTACGCCTCGCATGCTGAAACGCCATTGTTGTTGAATCTTCATCTCTCGCAGGTGCTCATACGTCCGGTGATCCTCACCTGAACGACGATCTCGACGGCTGGGCGGTGGCGATGCTGTCCATAGGGACGTTCGGCGCGAGGGAAGACGGTGGGACGAAGGGCCGTCATGGTCCTGACGGACCGTGGACGACGGCGGGCGCTGACGAGCTGGACAGGCTGCAGGAGGAGCTCAGATTGCAGGTCGAGCTCAACGAATGGAAGAGAGGTGGCCAAGCTGAAGCAGAGATCGTTCAGGAACATCATGGCAGTTGCTTTCAGTGGCCTCCTGTCCCGACCAACCTGCGGGGAGACGATGCCTAAAGCGAGTGTTGGTGAGGTACTTCAATGTACAGAGAATTTTCGTTCATTCGGTTCAGAAATCTGCATTGGCTCGAGTGTTGCATTTCTCATGATCTTTACTTGATGGCAGATTATATGGTCATTGCTGCACAAGAACACACATCCTGAGAAACCAGCGTTGCCGGTGCCTGTGATCAACGGTGATCCAACTGTCAGAAACGCACGGCAGAAGGAGAGGAACAAGAGGGCAGCAAGTGGATCAAGACAGATTCAGAGTGTAAGTTCAAGTTCATAAGACAGAGTGTTAGATTGTACAGGTGCTTGCAGGCTAACATAGAATCTAATGTTTCCCATCCTTGAATTCCCCAGACGTTGTGTTGGAGATCTGAAGTGTGAATGGTCAGCTCTAGTTGCCATACATCCTGAAACTTGGACATGTGCCCAACAAAGGCTGCGATCAAATAATATTAAGTGATGCATGGCGATTAGTTAGAGGTCCAGAGGACATTTTGATGGTAGCTTCTGCTAAGACTAACAATTGCAATGGTTTGGTAGAAACTTGTCCTGGCAACAGCTGGTGTAAGCAAACAAATATATAATATGCTCTCTTGGTCTCTCCCCGACCTTCAAATGTACATATGGTCACTCAAGTGCACAGCGGACCTATAATCTCTGGAATAAGCTTCAAGCAAGCTGTAATAAATCAATGATTTGCCTATCCGTTGAATGTTGTCGTGCATTTCAACCTATGATCTGCAAATTGAGAAAAGGAAGGTAAGGCTTATAAACTCTGGAATGTTGTCATGAATTTCAACCTATGACCTGAAAATTTCATTACAAAAAAATGGTAAGGCATATTCTGGTGACTATAATGTCCATCTTTAGTCATCAAGGTTCAAGATCAGACCTGGTTCACCAAGGGGAGTGCATAACGTTCCCACTCTGTCGACCATTTGGAAGATGACCCAGTATTCAAGGCACCGACCTTGAGGGATTTCAAGTCATTGCATTCTTCTGGAAACCCCTTAAACAGCATCTGCATGGATTTGCGATTACAACAATTAAAATCTCTTATAGTGATATAATTATGTCACAGCACTTTCAATAGGTATTTCAAACTTATGATATGAAAATAAAATATGGAAAATAAATTATTAAAAGTGATCATCACCATAAGTTCATCAGCAAGCTCAGAAGATGTTGAGAAAAGAAGTCCATTATTATTTGCTTTTACAAGCTCGTCAATGCTGCACAGACACCCAAAAAAAAGACAGTGAGCAAATGATTCAAACGACATAAAGATCAAAGCCCAACAAATCAAAAATATGGGAAACATGGGTTACCAGGAGAATGAAGCAGCACAAACAGGTAATCCACATCCGAACATATCAACCACCTAAGAACAATCATCCAAGTTAGAAGCAACAGACAAAAAAATGCCTATTTTTTTAACAGAGCAGATGCCTATGAGTAGTAACCTTCATAGGTAGGTCCAGCCCTGAAGAGGATGTATGTAATCATACACCTAGATCAGCCGATCCTGTAATTATTCAAAGAATCAGTATTTATGCTACAATGTGGAACTCTTTTGGCAATCGACTGGTTTACCAAGTAAAAGAGAGTAGTCTTCTGATGCAAGAAACATAGTCCGGAAGGCAACACGCCACAGTTTCAACCTTTTTATTTGCTCTTCGTACTTCTTCCTATCAGGTCCTTTAACTTCAAAAATGAGATATATGGATATCATGACAATACTCAAAAACTGATTACTGGAGCTAATTAGCAAAATGCACAAACCAGTGATAATGAATAGTAATCTTGGGTAGATAAATTGCTTCCCGTTCTTGATATCAGTCCAAAGTTTCCCCTCATCCATTGAATCATCTTCTCCTAAAGTTGCAGCAACACGTCTATCATACATAAGTGCTGCTTCCAGAAGTATGCTGAAATCTTCATCTGGTGTCCTGGAATATATGCGGCCAAGGAAAAGACTCTCAATTGACAACCAGATGTGCTGAGTATAAAAATATATATAACTAGGATCACCCAGATCAAGAGAACAAACCAGCTTGTGCTGCTGACAACAAGAACTGGTCTATTAGGCTTCAAAAAAACTTCACCATCGATCTGGCTCGTAAAGACAGTAATGTTCCTGTCTTCCACTTCTTTCTCTGAGTTGTAAGAGCAAACAGTAGAACCTATATCAAATTCAAATTTGCTTACAGCAATGAAATATTTAGAATGGTTGTAAACATACCAACAGAGATGCAATCATCATTGCCCATAGCACTACAAATGGAATTCCCCAACCTGCTAAACAGCTATTTCATGTCTAATGGTCAAATAGACAGAACTGCAAAGATGAGGAATGAAATGGAAACAGATGCTCACCTCATGTTTCTCTGTCAATGAAGCAGGATGGAAAATTCAGGAGATTGATCATAAAGAACTGTTGCACTGAAATCCGACCAGTTAAGTTAGTACAAACTGTAGCTAGTGACCTCAAAAAAAAGAAGTGTGCTAACAAAAATCTTTAACATGAAAAGTAGCTGGAAGTTTGATCTTACTTGATTCCCCATTTTTGATCAAGCTCATGTTTCATTGCTTTTGTAAAACAGAAGGCACCATCAGCCATCCGTCCGAAATGTTTCTCAAACCTAGAATGCAAAGAACACAACACTATATTGACACATACGATCAGTATGCTATATCTAGCAGAAAAACAAACTATCTGCAGTCTATCTGCTTGGCTTCCAAGCATGCAGCTGTGTGTGGACCATAATCTTGGGATGTCCGTTTCCGGCAAGGTGAATGTTCGGTGGAATCTTCTGGGGTAGGAGGGCTGGATGAAGGCGGTCTCTTGTGTTGTGCCAGTGCATCTCGCGTCTTGTGGTGGCCAGAAGTAGATTTTTTAACTATTATATAACTTCTGCCATGAGACAACACAAGCAATGTATATCCAAAATTATGCCAATCCACAATAAACTTAGCACCTCTTAGCCAGTTAGCCAGTTTTACTGCAGCCAATGTTGGAACAAAGGGTGGATTCTGTTGGACAGAAGATCAAATAAAAGAAATTAATTCTGTTGTTATTGTACAACACGATAAGTCAAACATGAGGTTTTCTAATTACCAAATAAATTATAAGTATCAAGCAGAAGGATCTCTAGGTTATAAAAATGTCAGTTAGTAAGGCCAGAAGATAATATACAAATTTATGAGACTTCAACTAAGTACAGGCTGAACTTATCATAGCAGAATTGAAAATGGTGTCATGAATAGGTGCTGTATACGTTGCACAACATGACTTGCTAATTAAGCTGTGTAAAACTGTGCTAACACCATGGATTTACTAGCATGCTTAATGGATGATGAATTAAAAAAGAATTCCACATTACTTAACTGTAGAAAACTACACATTGCCCTTGTAATTCCGAACCATGCGTGTGAGTAAAGAAGCTGAATGCAATTTTGAGACAGCTGACCTGAACAATGAAAACATCAGGGCGAGGAATATTGAAAGAAAGGTACCAAATCAATACGTTAAAATAGACGGCAGCTTTAAGTATAAGCGTCAGGGCACCAGTTATCTTTGATATTCCTGTTAACTGCACTGATTTCTAGAAGGTACAATTTGGAAGTTAGTAGGCAAAATTAGAGAACAGCAATATAACATAATGGTTTCCAACAATCAGTACCGTTTCGTGGATGTTAATTGATGGATTTTCTCTCAATAATAGATGCGGGTCACTTCCTGCTCATTTGCCCAAATCAGAACATAGGTCAAATTTCAACAAGAGATGCAACAGAAGGTCAAAAGCTGTTGGAAATTCAACCTGTATGATGTGCCCTAAGCCCCTAAGTGGTATAGTAAGGTATGAATAACTTCCAGTTATAATTCTGGAGTAAAATCCAAAGGTACAATGAAACTGAGAAAAGAATAATACCTCCATTTGCAACAATGTCCACGTCCATACCAGCCTGTCAGTAAGAAAAAAGAATGACAAATAAACTAAAACATAGAGACATATGCTGGCACATTAGATTGGTTGTCCACAACATAGAGCATGTCTCAATTCCCCAAAGTTTTTGCAACTTGAAGAAAAAAATACTTAGTAAATGCAATGCAATTTTCTTCTCTTCACTTCAAAGCCTATCTTAGCTACTAGGACTAATAAATTTGCACATGTGTAATCACACTTTCAGAGAGGAAAAAACACAGAGAACAGAAAATCAAGGGCATTAATCAAAGCAAAGCTATGTCCGTATCTGTGCACTGGCATAACTGAGAGCACCACATATCCTTCCTTTCCTTGTCATTACCATGCTATATTATATAACCCCAGGACCACAGGCCACTCTAGAACAGTGATGAAATAAATAGAAAATTCATGAAGGAATAGTAACCATCACAGCGCAAGAAATTCACCTGCAGCTAGCCAGAGGGACTAAGCTTTCCCAGTCAAATCCAAACAAACCTAATATGAGATGATGGATTTGGGACGAGGATCAATACCTGGTTGGCAAGGGAGAGGGAGTGGTACTGCATGCGCGGGTTGCGCTCAATGCCTCCCAGAACTACCGCCGCCGCGCGCCTCCTCCTCCCTGCCTCCACTGCTGCGGCCATTGCCACTGGCCTTCAGAGTGTGGAAATTTCGGATACAACGACCCCCAAGAAGTGCAGATGAGACGAAGGGCCTACTTGGTAGTGCTCCAAATCCTGGATCTAGATCCACCAAGGATCTGTAGGTGCCTGAAAAAGTGAAAAAAAAAACATTTAGCTAGATATTTGCTCCAAAAATCCTGGAAGGGAGTGGAGGAAAGTGGACAATGGTACTCTTGGTTCTTTTTCTGTTTACCGCATTAATGCTCAATTAGAGAATACATTGTACTGTTTGTTTGGAGATTTCGCACCAATACAACAATGTTCTTTTTCTAAATATTGTCAACAGCACAAGAATGTACGGATGAAATATATGTTAGCAAATTTATACTCATGAATCAATTTGTAATTTTGCATACTTTTTCAACGCAGCTAGAGATTCATTTGTTTGTACCAACCAACACTCTGGTAGCATCAGTAATTTGGTATTGTGTATTCTACAGCTTAACGAGTACCAAGGGGACCTAACCAAAACTGTCCTATAGTGAACAGTCACGAAGTCTCTTCCGTCGGTAGCCTTCTTTGCCAACCAGATGTTCAGCAAGCACCATGAGGTGTCCGGCTGACCACTATGCACTTACGCAGTAGCAAAATTCCCTGGTGGGTACGTATATCTGTAGCGATGTTCGAGGTAAATTATGCTTGAGCGCAATCACCAGTCGCCACACTAACGTAACATAGTCAAGCCAGGCTGTTCTGGCATTGATCTGGGAGAGCAAAATCGAGTGGAGGAGGGGGCGAATTTTTAGGGTTTGCACTTCGCGTGCGTGGGGGTGCGCCGCCACCTTCTTCCCCACCGTGCGCTGGATCCGGTCGCCTGCGTGCGTGGGGAGGACGGGAGAGGAGGAAGCGCGGGGGAGGCCGAAGGGGTGCCCGGCGCCGGCTGGTTCAGGCGACGGTGTACGGGGTACGCCGGACACGCGCCTCCCTTCGTCAGACGATTCCTCGGTCGGTCGCTTGCTGGGCTGCCTCCGACGGGCGACGGCTCGGTCTCCTGGCTCCTCCCCACGTCCGGTGAAGAGTCCAACCAGAGAGTCGCTGACGATTGCTTTCCACCGCGACTGTGATCCTTGTTTGGCAGGCCGGAATTTCCGATTCATCGTGAGTGGGCTGAGATTTTAAACACAAATCCCGGCCTATGGCCAGGATTTAGGCCTATTCGCACAAGGCCTGACTGTATTTTCATTCAACGTGCGTATTCCAGTTTCTCTGGGGGCATCGTCAGAATTTTGTCACATCTTTTTCCTCGTAAACACTGTACATTATTTATCTTTGCGCTGTAAGCATAAAAGTTTCAACGCCCTCACTGATGAGCACGCCTTCCATCCGTGGGAACAGATCACGAACGCTTTGCCGTCTGACCTCTGGGTATGTGACATGAGGCCCAATAGCCGAGCACGTATATATGTTCCTTAGACCATCCGTGAGCTGCACATTAGTGCGCGGAATCTCATGTTTTTTTTAGAAAATGGTGGGAAGTCTCATGTAATCGGGTTAATTGCGTTCCCGATTCCATATATGACGGGTGTGATGGGCATCGCCAGAGACTTGATCACACATACCGGCCGGCCACCCAACGCTTCAGGCCAAGACGGTGACCGCCTCAGTGGCGGGGGCAATCGGAGATGGCAGGAAATACGAGAAGACGCATCTCGTGCCCGCGTCACGGCGCCGAGCGGATGCCGGAACGCGTGTTCGCCAGCTGTCTCTCCCAAGCCCACGGGAACCACGGGGATACAGTCACGAGTTCAGACTCGATCATATCCGACCGAGAGTAGATGCAGCAAAGCTGTCCTAAAAAACGGGAGCACATGAACGTCGACGTCTCCTTCTCGGGCTTCACGAATTACACGGCATCCGTTGGGCTCAGGTTTTGTTATTATCGGACAACGTTCGGTGAGACAGCTAGGCCGCGTCACACGCACCACGGCGCCTAGTAACGTACGTACAATGAATCACAGGATGTTTGCCTCGTAACGTACTACTGTTCTTTTTCAGAGGCACGGTGCTACCTTCAGAAAAAAGAAAAGGAAACTGTCTTCTTTTGGTTGGAACGTGCTCGTTTCTACGGTCATACAGTACAACTTGCGGTGAGAACACAAGACTCAGAGTAGCTATCTCGTGCTTTTCCTCGAAAAGAGGGGAAAGAATGCCTATTGCTATGCTCTACCGAAGCGATTCCTATTATACCCGCGCAAGTTGCAGCTGATGATGACACTGAACACGTACTCAACGCACCATCGGCAGATCGAGCAACACATTTTTTGTTCCTCCTCCTCCTCCTAGTGCTAATCTACTACTACCCAGCAGCTCACACGAACCTCGCGTTGCAACTAACTCCGGCATTCGAGGGGACACGCTTTCTTCCCCGAGGAGGCAGACGCACGTACGTCCGCGTTCCAATTGGCTTGGTTCCTCCCACCCCGTGCTCGTGCCGTACGTACGTGCCCCGCTCCTCCCGCACGGTTGAGACCACACGTACGTAACCTATAGGCAAGCCCACCGCGGGCGCGCGCGGTGGGTTGGTGGGTCGGTCTCTCACGGGGAACGCGCCGCGCGAGCTAAATTATGCTCCTGCCGCGTGACGAGCGAGATCGACGGGATGGATCGCGTCGCGTTGCGCACGCGCGGCGGCCATGCGTGCGATCGCCTCGCGCTCGTCCGGTTGTTTGGCACGGCACAGACGAAGGATGGGGTTGGCTTGGCCGCGTCGCGGACGCGGGCGCGGTAGCGGGAGGAAGGAGACGCCGAACAATTCGGCGCGCGTGACAGGGCGGGTTGCCTCGGGAGGTTGCCATGCAAATCCTGAAACGCAGCTATGCTGCGCGATGCACGATGCGTCTGCTTTGTCGCAGGGAAACAAAAGCTAGCTCCGACGGGGAACGAAATGTGCCGGCCGGCCGCGCGCACATGTAACATGTTGCCCATGATTTCGCGAGTTGATTAAGTTAATTATGTCTTGCCCAAGTTGATGGATTGGTCCCGTCAGGTTGGGCACAGAAAATTAACGAGCAGCGCACACTGTGTCTCGCGCAAGTGGTACTCCACAGGGCTAGTGCTAACCGCTCGCGATCAACAGTGTTGGAGTAGTATTGTTTGTTATTGGGACCTTATTATTCGAGAAGAGTCATTCTATATTTTATAGTGTCAACTTTTGTATATCACCTCAGGTGCCAGGAGGTACTAATGTAAATTCTCTCTTTCAAGAAACATCTGGTGCCACAATGTTCTCCATCCCCTTGAAGGCAAAGTTTGAAAACCTTCACTATGCTGTTTATTATTGTGCTGTTCTTCTGAAAAAAAACCCGTAAAAAGCTCATTCATATGATAATTGATCATACCTAGAAGCACAAGAATTATAGTGCTCTGTAAATCATGGAACAAATCACCATATCACATGAATTTCACAAGAAATCAACGAGTGCTCTATAAACACGGAACATATAACCATATCTCAGGAATTTCACAAGAATGTAAGGAGCGCTCTATAAACATGGAACACCTCACGAGAGAGAGAGAGAGAGAAGATCACCATTTGAACACAGGAATTTAACAAGAATTGAAGGATTTTTATATTAGTCACTTCAGTCCCTCTAGCTATCGGAAAAAATTCCAAACGAGAAACAGCATACTTGTAAGATCCATACACCTCTTACCTCTACCAACTCAAGGCCAATGACCTGCAGAGACCGTGTGCTTATATGCCGCAATAACTAGGGTAATTACTACTAATAATTACGTAGTCTTAATACTACGCCATGATAATTAACTCAAGGTTAGGCGCCCCGGCGAAATCAACTCAAGGTTAATGCAACGAGAGCCAACTGCCAAGTCGATCGGCCATCAGCTACAAAGATGACGACATGGCGATCAAGCTCTCAAATCGCAGATGTCATGTCGAGGCGATGATCAGCGCGAGTGCATGTCTCCCAGGCTTCCCAGCGCGAGCCAATCGTCGCGCCTCTCCACCGCCTTCACCTTCTTCGCCGGCGGCTGCTCCTCCGCCGCCGCACGGCCGTACGGCGACCGCGCGGAGGAGGTGGTGGACCTGTCCTTGCGCTTCGCCAGGAACCTCTGCAGCGACGCCTTCCTCGCGATCGGCATGTCCACCAGAGCCGGTGTCTCCGGCGCGCTGCTCTGCGCCGCCGATGCGTACCGGATCAGCTCGGCCGCCCTGGCTGGCGTGCACCGGTCGATCACCACCACCCTCCCGGCGTAGAAGATCGTGAACTGCTGCTCCCCGTCCACCGGCTGGCATAAGGGTTCTTGGACGGCGGCAGCGTCCATAGGCACCGCGGCTGCCATGAGGCCAGTCTCTCCTGAAGCCGCCATCGCCGGCGCCGACTGCGGGGAGTTGGCCTTGACGTACTGGCTGAGCACGCCGCACGCGACGGCGAAGCGGCGGGTGATGGGGTCCGTCGACGCCATTGCCATTGCTAGCACGGATTACTGAGCAGAAAGAGATCGATCGAGACGTGGCCCAGGCACCGCGGCTAGCTAGCTTGTGAATCTGTCGCTGATCACGGTGGTTTGCGGAGTTGGCTCAACCGCTCTATATAGAGGACATACGGGGAGAAACGTGTGGTTGATTAGTGGAGTGGAGGGAGAGGTTCAAGGAGGGAAAAGGCTTTCTCGCGCGCGCGAGATGAGGAGAGGAGAGGACGTGAGGAAAACGTGGCCGCGTGCATGACGCGAAACGCGCGCGCAGGGATGCCAACCTGCAACCCTAACTCTCGTCTGTTTGAAAAGGTCTTTTCCCCGTTTCGCGACGACGGGCAACGGCCTCCTGGCCCTCCTCGTTCCGGAGAGAAACATGTTACCTCGCGCATGTCACATCCATCGATCGATATCCGGTAACCGTTAGATTTATGTCAACTCAACCAAAAAGTTCGGATCATATCTGTTAACTCCATTGATCTGCAATTCTGCATGCTACAGATTAATCAGTGAAACGATTCACATACTCCACATGCGCAAAGGAATTTTCGCAGTTAGCACAGTGCCAATTCTATTCGAGGGACTCGAGAGGCCTAAAACCAAGCCGAACACGGCCTAACCTGCACAATCCAAGCGCTCCCAGCCTAACTCGACGAGGCTGCTAGCGAAGCTGATGCTCGCGGCCCATCCATCGATCAGAGCCTAAAAAAACTCTTGCCAGAAGCAGCGATGCACGTTGTTCCCGGTTGGTTCGCGTCGCGCCTGCTGTTCGGTCGACCGGGAGGATGGACAAATCTTGCCGGAAGCAAGCAGTCATGCGCATTGTTCAATTCCCGTTTGGTTCGTCGTCGCGCCTGCCGTTCGGTCGATCGAGTTGGGCAAAAACGCCGCTCCGGCAAAGCAAAACACAGCTGAGCGATGGCGACACGCAACGGCGGCTAGCTTAGCTGCCCGCTGGCCTCGCTCACGCGACGTCCAAAGCCGGCTGCTTTTCTGTTGCAGAGGATGGGTGGGTTAACGCGGCAAGAGCAGTAGTAGAACCCCAACCAATCGCTAGTCGGTCAGAGCGATGCGTACGACGTCCCTCGCTTGATCTAACTGATCCCTGCGCTGGCCGAGCGATAGCTTAACATACTAATGGAGCCAAACCGGATCGCTAGTAAACTATGCTTAGCGTGTGAGCTTGCACCGAGTTGTTAGCTGTTGCAATATGCTACAGGTGCGCGACGTGCACGCGCTCGCTAGGACGCTAGCTATTAGGTCTCTTTAGTTTTTTCTTCTTTCTGTGTTTTTCTAGTCGCCGAAAGCGAGAGCTGGGGGATGCACACGCCAACGCGCACGAAACGTCGTCTCACCCAAGGAGCTTTCATGCCCGGTTCGGATGTCGCCGTCTCGTGAGTTGTGACTGATCGATCGATCCATATATTTGCTGTGGGGCGCCATAGCCCCACATGTAAGTGACCGACGGTGGATATAGCCACCGTGTGGGCCCGCGTACCGTACGCTGCTACTGCTCGAAAAATGATTGGATTTGTGACACGTGCCCTTTGGAGCTCGATCGCACCATGCCAGTATGCATGTCGTCTTCGTGTCGAGTTTTCTTCTTCAGAGTACAGTTGAGTGCTGGTTAATTAGCCTGGCGTGCAGTTGCGCCACCGCCTTTAAGTTGCACGTCTTGTGCATGGCATTGGCTTCATGCCGTTCTCCTTTTCAATTTCGTATGGTCATCCGCTTTTTCAGGGAACTTTCTTTACCTCAGCATTCTGAAATTTCAGTTGTTAGTTGTACCACTAATTTATTACTACTATAAGGGTTGCACTTTGCAAGTACACAAATCATCCAAAAAACGGCTGGTCGTGCACTCATGCATTTCCTAGAAGCCAGTTTTACATCGGCCAGTTCTCGTCGAATATTGTCCTTTGCATGCTTAGACTCTCCGAGGAATTGTAACGGTTTGCCCATTCTCGTCAAACCTTGATAAACAAAATTTTAATGGAGTACAACTCAAACAGAAACTTCGTGTGGTTATTTTTCTTCTGCCCCAAAGCTTAAGTACTTTGTTTTGGTATCGACTTCCTAATCCATGTTGGATCTGGTGATGTCACCATTTTTGTTGGTGTATCCTTCTTGAAGACATCAGTTTAGCAGTTTCTTCCTCATCTTGGTCTGTTAGCTTGGGAAACTCGGTGGTAAGTACGGGAGCAGCGATGACACCTCTTAGTGAGGTCGGGGCTTATGTGTGGATGCATTTGGTTGAGTGGAGTTTTAAGGGAGATTGGAAGTTTATTTGGACGATGATAATGACTCCTTTTTTGTTTTAAAGACATGGATTTTACGTGGGATGGGGAAAAGGAATTGAGAAAGGAAATCTCCCCTTTTTAATACCTGGGGCTGAGGTGGGGTTGGTAGTTGGTAGTGACTTTTCTATTTACGGTGTATACATAAATCTCGACCGTCTATTTTTATTTAAAATATAGTCTCTATCTCAACTCTCTAGCAATTCTCTTTACTTTCCACCACTTATAACAATGGAAAGAGACTAAAAATCAAATTTCCATGCTAATCTCTCCATTAATTCCCCATATAAACTCCCGTTTCCCTTCTCCTTAAGAGTTTTGTCAGTTTTTTATTTAATTAATTGTATAGTTCTAATTTTTTAGTCTGATTTTTCTTATAAACTAGATCAACTATATTATTCTACAGTGAATTAAAAAACTCCCAGCATTTTTGAAATGCACTCTGAAGAAAACGTATTCTGTTTTGGTATAAAGAAAAGACAGGCCTCGACTATATATGACAATATTAGTTCTAGTCTTTCTGAACTCTAGGGATTGGCACAGTTAATCTCCTGAACTCTATATCTTTTTTTAATTATGGAAAATAGTTTGAATAACCTTCAAATATGCTTTTCAAGTATGGTTTTGTATGCATGAGATAAAAAAGAAAAAGGTAGTTGGCTCTGAAATTTCAGGTAATCCATCAACATTATGTTGGGTTAAATGCAAAAAAAACACAATCGATTAGAATGCCATCTTCAACCATTCTGCATGTTTTAGTCATTGTCAATATTGTTTAGACGAAAAGGTGGGTTTTCTGTAGAAATTCTTAACACCCAATAGTCAAAGAAAATATTTTTCATCCCCACCTAATTTTAGATCTCGCACAGCCTCAACGTGCACGCGGGCGCACCAGCCTGGCACGTTTCCTACAGGCCCAAACCTAACCACCATGTGCATGCGTACAACTTACTTGCCGCCGTAGCCAGCTTAGAGTAAACAAAAAGTTAACCGAGAACCCAAACCCAGACAGCGTGTCACCGCCAGATCGCTGGTGCACGCACGTGATAACCACGCTGGGCAGTGCAGGGCAGCCACGCAGGCCCCGGCACGGCAGGCAGAGCGGCCGAAACAACCCGACCCGACCGGAACGAAAATAGCGAGAGAAGTGCGGCGCGTGCCCGCAATTCCTCGTCTTTTCCGCGCCGCGCCGCGCCCGTCTTGTCCGGCCGCAGCGGAGAGCGCACCACTCTGGGTCTCGGCCCCGGCTCCCCCTCGCGTTTCACGTGCCGCTTTCCTTTCCTGCCCAAGAAACAAAGATTAGGCCCGTCTCTCCCGTCCAGCTGTACACCTATATAACACCGGCGACCTCCCTCCCCCCCGGGCAAGGCAGGCAGACAGGCTACCGATCGATTTACTGCAACGTTTCGTTTCTTTCGGCTGCAGGAAGCGAGAGTGTCTTTGGGAGCTTGATGTGAGCTGGTTTTTCTTTCTCTACGCACAACATGGCCGGTAGCGAGCAGCAGGTTGCCAAGGCGGCGGTGGCCGGGAACGCGAACGGCAGCAGGTTCGCGGTCACGTGTGGCCTGCTGAGGCAGTACATGAAGGAGCACAGTGGAAGCAACGGCGGCGGCCGCTTCTTGCCGGCGGTGACGGCCATGAGCCTCATGCCCGGCGCTGATGCCTTTGTTGGTGGTGGAGCGGTGAAGGAGGAGGCGCCGGAGGAGAGGAGGACCATGGAGCTCTTCCCTCAGCAGGCCGGGTCGCTGAAGGACTCGCAGGAAAGGTACGCGCAAACAGGAATTGCACGCACTCGATCGAGAGTTCATCGACGAAACTAGCTAGTTTTGATGCTAAAGCTGCGAGCTTTTTTCTGTTCTTTTGTTAGGAAGAAGACCGAGAAGGCGCAGCTGACCATCTTCTACGGCGGGAGCGTGGTGGTGTTCGACGACTTCCCCGCCGAGAAGGCCGACGAGCTGGTAAAGCTCGCGGGCTCCTGCGAAACGGCTGCCATCTCAGTCGACGCCGGCGCCGCATTGGCTTGCCAGCTTTCGCCGGGGCAGCCTTGCCTACCAGGTAGGATCGAGTCCAAACACATACGTACACACACGTACATGCACTGGCCGAAAGTTCAAGGACCCGATCCACACAGATCACCCAACCAACTGACAACATGAGCCGTGTGTCTATGTTTCTGCAGACATGCCCATCGCGAGGAAGGTGTCGCTGCAGAGGTTCCTGGAGAAGAGGAAGAACAGACTCGCCGCGACGGAGCCATTATTCCCGGCGGCTTCGCCAGCGGAGTCGGAGAAGGAGGAGTCGAGCAAGCGCGTCAAGAAAGACGATGGCGCGCCGTCGTGGCTCGAGGTCAACCCTACTCTCAGCCTGTGAGCTGAAGAAACTTAAGATAGAAGGAGATCAAGAAGGAAATTAAATTACTACTATTGATTACTATCTTCCACGTGTCTGTGGAAGTGTGGAACTGTGTGTATTGATCATTTTTCCCCATTTCTACTATTTTGCAACAGTTGCTGGTTGCTTCCGGGGAATTACTAGCTATAGGTAGTTATGATCGGTTAAATTAATCTGTCAGCCTATATGTTTGTTTGAGAATTCTTTGATTATTTGAAGAATTCTTTCATGCTGATCATACATGTGATGATCCATGCGCACGGATTGATGCTTGTAGGATCTATGGCCTGTAAATCCGAATAAAATGCTTAACAAAGGTTATTAGCCTCTTCTAACTGTTTAAGCTTCTGCAGTGGTTTGTTTGTATATCATAGCACAATATATATGTTCCAGATGAGATATTGAGATAATGAGATCTTGGGACCATATTTGGTATTTGAATTGTGGTGCAGGTACGTACGTAGGGAAAACAAGATCAATTTTTTAAATGAATAAAGTGCAATATATACAGTCTTGTGACGAAAAAAACTGTTAATAATCAATCACGGCAATGCCGGGGTAAGTAGGTTCATACGTGTAAAGTTTCATGTTCCGGGGTAGGAAGTAGGAACGAGTAAGAAAAAAGAGACGTGCATGCATGTGCATTATTTGTAGTCGTTACACGTCGCCATCCCAAGACTTTGCGTCTACACGTTTACCATTTCAAAGCTCCGACTAAGCTAAGAAGAAATATGTGCCGTGTTTAATTATTGCACCGAACGAACGCCGGTCAGTGTAGCGTGCATTCATGTAGTCAACAGTTGGGGGGAGTAAACTATAGGAAACTAGAGTTGATCACAATGCATGGAGAACTAGCCAGCAAGTTCAACCAGCCTTCCCTTGCCACGATATTCCATTCCGCGTCTGCAGAGATTCTGGTGAGGCTGAATATTCCAAAGTTTCAGAGGAAAAACATGTGCAATAAGAATCTTTCCTTCCTCCCTGATGTGCCTCTTACCGTATCTAAAGACCACCGAATACGTCAAATAGCGTTAGGTATTACCACTCCAATAGTTTGTATTTTGGAATTAAAAAGTGATTTTATGTTCCTTTGGGAGGTATATGGAGTATCACATTTTAAAGCGTAAAAGTTAATATATTTTGGTATTTAAAGTATTGAGAGATAAGAGTTGGTATCTGAGAGATGAGAAGTACCAAATTTTACACGGTTCATATGCTCCCTCTCCATACAACTTTAAATGCTCTAAAATTTCTCTTTGAAAAAAAGGTTGATAAGTCTTGAAACTTATTTCCAACTTCAGTGAAGTCTTCCAGGCTTCCAGCTTCCCCAACGGCAGCCACCTTATTCATCCACCTGCCATGTATCGGCTTCCCCCTGTTTCCTCTTCTCCAACCGTCGTCATGACCAATGTTTTGAATATCGGTTTCGCAAAAAGTACCGCTATCTTTTGCGAGTGTTCAAATTCATTTCCTTAATTAAAAAAGGATTATTTGTGGTAAACAACGGTAACCGGCGAGATAGTTACCAAGGCAGAATTTTTTTGCAAATACTAAAATGCAATTTCCATCTAACATACCTAATATAGTAATATACTAGTAATAGACTACATCACAATATAATCATAAAAAAACATGTATAACAAAATACTATATTCGTTTTAAATTACTTATCATGCGTGCTTGAGACTATGGAGTAAGATGTATATAAAGATAACAATATAATTTATTATATATCTTAGAACGAAGTAAAATGAAAATTGGATGTGTCTTTTTTTTTAATTCCCCTGATTCAAAAAGAACCATCGGTGGATAAAGCAAATTGAAAATTGGATGTGTCTTCTTTTTTCTTTCCCTGATTCAAAAAGAAGCATCGGTGGATATGTAATATTCCTGTCCGCGTATTAGAAACATGAGTGCTGCTGACTTGTACATGTCACTGAAAAACGAGCGACCTATAAGACTCAACAAATATGACCACCGGCTTAGGAGAAAAAAGAGGAAAAAATACGTCTGACTAATTCAATAATGATCTATCAGCTGACTGATTCCTAGCTAGATCCGGTCCTGGAATCATGGAGGCTCTTGTGGTGATCGATCACTGCAATTAACATGCGTGGTTGACTCCAATTATTCCCATTTACTTCTACTATTTTTCTGTCACAGCAATAATACACGCTTCCAATTTAGTAGTATCAGCAAAATCGTCAACACAAAAGTACGTCTAAGTCATGTAGCAGACGCCTGCGCACAACGATCAAAACCAAAACTAAAAAGATAAAACAAAAACACCAAATAAATTACCCTCCTACCACGCCTCCACGAGCCGAAAGGATCAATCAAACTTCATGTGCGGTAGCCGGTGCGAGAAAGCGAAACTTGCTCACTCTGTCTGCCTCCTTTTCTTTTTCATTTCCCGTGCTGCAACAAATTGCTTAATTGCTACTACTATTTAAATATCATTATATCGACCGCCTCATCATATATCTTTTCCTTTTTTTAATTTATTCCACGCACGTTGCTAACCACGTGACTAATTTAATCCGGCAGCATGTCGCCGACCTCACGCGGCAAACTTAATTAATTTCTCCTCCCAATATTTTTCTTCTCTTCTCTGCAAGTGGGCTGCGATCGAGCTCGCTGTCCTGCTCCCCGTTTCGATGAAATTAACCAAGTGCGCGAACACATGACGCAAGTAGTAGTATAATCGTGCTCCAAACTTAAATTAAATACGCTAAGCGAACTTAAATTAACCAACATATTTACCGTTAATTTTATATGACGAATGTTGTTGGTGAAACGTTTATAGTTAGAATATGACGATTAATAAGTGTGTAAGACGGCTCAACTTGCAAATTAATTAAGCCAGATTACTGCAATTTTAATTAATCTACTCCCATTTCGCTATCAAATTAAGCGTTCACCTGTGCAGTTCAGCTCCCCTCGTGATTCAGAAGCGGAGAGGCCGTGGAGTACGTGTAAAGTGTACAAGAGGGTAGCGACAATAAAGGGATTGAAATTAACTTTGATGGTGCTGAGATTTATCCCGTGATTCATGAGCATACGGCAACGGCAAAAAATTAAGCCGTACACATGCACACAACTTGGAGAGAAAAATGTGAAGGGTTTGTACCGTTGTCACCTGCTTTTCGTTTGAGGTATTGACTAAAGCATAATGCGCTACGTACGTTCACGTTAATTACGGAATGCGACGCATTGTGTGCTAGGAGTAATTGCTAAGACCTACATAACGCATGCAATGATGTGCAAACATAAGAAAATAGAGAGAAAGGAAGAAACAGAGAAAATAGATGGACCACAATGTGGGCCAGCGGGCAGCAGAAAGCCAACCCGCGACCAAACTCGTGATAAAAAAAAACATACTCAAGTGAAACAAAATCATGTAGATGATCCATTAGGTTCAATTTTTAATTCGTGCATGTTTTCTTTTTTTTTGGTAATTACCCATCAAAAGATTTTGCACGTGAGATTTCTTAAGCAACCGCACGGCATGATATGAATGTTTAGGGTGTGTTTGAGACAACATAATGAGAAAAAATAATAGCTTGGTTAAACGATTCTTTTTTAAAAAAATTCTAAAGTTAATTTAAAAATTAATATTAATCTACTTTAAAATTTTAAAGTAATTAATAATCAATTAATTATATATTAATGACCCATCATCTTCTCCGTCTTCTCTAACAAACATCTATACATTTTCTATGTAATCAAAAAAATATATAGATGTATCAGATAATTTTTTTCACCATTTATGTACATCATGTTCTAATATGTAGAAAATTTTATAGGTATTATTGACGTTTTTTTTCTCAAATCTTAGACGACTTCTATCTCTGTTCATTCTGTCCATATAGCCTCGTTTATTGAGGGAGAACACAGTTGTTTACTTTTTTTTCAGCTTTATATCTCCGTAACTATTAAGTGATTGTGTTGGTAGGTTAAAACTGTTTGGCACTGAAGTGGATTGTGATAATGTGTACAACTTCTTCTGATTTTGGCTTATGCCAAATAGATTTTCTTTTTATATCAAAGATACAAATGGCAAGATTATCACATTTCAAAATATGATAGAAGATAGCATAAGAGAAATTATATATATGTGATGAGGGCGTAGCTGGCATATATACGCTCAAATCTATGTTGTGCACAGTTGAACCAAAGTTGAAAAGCATTTTATCTAATGTTTACTTTTTATATATTTAAACAAACATTTATACATTTTCTATGTAATCGAAAATATATATATATGTATCAGAATTTTTTTCACCATTTATATACATCATGTTCTGATATGTAGAAAATTTTATAGGTGTTATTGACGTTTTTTTTTCTCAAATCCTAGACGACTTCTATCTCTGTTCATTCTGTCCATATAGCCTCGTTTATTGAGGGAGAACACAGTTGTTTACTTTTTTTTCAGCTTTATATCTCCGTAACTATTAAGTGATTGTGTTGGTAGGTTAAAACTGTTTGGCACTGAAGTGGATTGTGATAATGTGTACAACTTCTTCTGATTTTGGCTTATGCCAAATAGATTTTCTTTTTATATCAAAGATACAAATGACGAGATTATCACATTTCAAAATATGATAGAAGGATAGCATAAGAGAAATTCTGTATATGTGATGAGGGCATCACTGACACATATACGCTCATGTTGTGCACAGTTGAACCAAAGTTGAAAGCATTTTATATAATGTTTACTTTTTATATATTTAAATAAAAGGTGCAATTCATGTGCTAGTCCTCATCAATATGTTTCGCCTCCAAGTAATGGGTTATACAAATTCCACTAGCTCTCTCTCCCGTGTTTGATTTAACTCATACTCATAAAAAAACCCTTTTGAAATATTATTATATGTGATACATTTTATTTTATTTTGAGAAAGTCTTTACAAATTGCAAATAAAAAATATATATTCTTAATATATGTATATACTTAACATTTTTACGAAATCACTTTAGAATATGACTATATGGAGTAAATATGCCTATAATTTGATTAATTGTTAATCAATATCTATTAAAGTTAATTTTTAAAAATATATATATATTATGCCCTGCTTTTCTATAGGGGAAGTACAACTCAACACAACTGTAAGCTCATTCTAAGCATAACCCATTCCATAGTTTATTCATCCAAAAATAGATATCTCAGGCTGGATCGATAGCATCGTTCTAAAAGCCCAAGTGACATGCCAATCGCATTTCACATTCTTATTCCGTGCGGCACGGTTGACGCTCCATAATAAACGGCACGAGTTCCCCTTTTAGCATTTCTCTTTTTTCCTTTGTTCACTCCAATACCACCTAAAAAAATTGTTCTCAACAATGCGTTGCAGAGACACAAAGGCCCGTTAAACGGTAGTACCGCGTCTTAAAAATTTAAGAGAAGGCGTAAAGCGTTTTACATGCGCTACTTTATGCGTCCCCATGTTGACAAGTGGATGGAGGGAAGGGAGACGAGACCAACCCGGCCGCGCGCGGTCGACATGCGGAGAGGAAAGCGGGCCGCACCGCACCACCCGATCGACGCCCAAAAAACATCGCGCATTCACGCACGCACCGACCGTTCTTCCGTTCCACCCGTCGCTGTCGCCTCGCCACCGCATACCGCCCACCCAAACCAACCCCAACCCCCTCAAAAATCACGTGTTCTTCGTGCCAACTGCACCGCACGACGTCACCACTCACTCCCCGCTAAAAAAAAGGAGAAGAGATAATAACTAAACAAAAGCGGCGAATTCGATTGCATTCCTTCCATCCTCTCCTTCCCCCTCCCTTCCCTTGCGTTCCAGGCCCCTATAAAACAGAGCTCCTCCTCTCCTCCCCGTCAAATCCCACGACTCAATACCAGCAAACGCAAACCACCGAGCACCAAGAGGAAGAAGAAGAGAAACCGCGTCTTGTAAGTGTGGATATGGCCATGGAGGGCAAGAGCAGGAGGTTCGCGGTGGCGTGCGGGGTGCTCAGCCAGTATGTCAGGGCGGAGCAGAAGATGGCGCCGGCGGCGCCAACCTTGAGGGCGGCGACGACGCTGAGCCTGATGCCCGGCGCGGAGGTCGTCGTGGAGGAGGAGCGGAGGGAGACCGAGGAGGCCGGGCCCGCGACAGCGCCGCTGACCATCTTCTACGGAGGGAGGGTGGTCGTCTTCGAGGGCTTCCCGGCGGACAAGGCGGCCGAGGTGATGCGCATGGCCTCCTCCGGAAGCGCCGCCGCCAAGCGGGCTGCGGCCACCCCGGCGACTCCGCGGGAGTGCGGCGCCGTGCTCGCCGACATGCCCATCATGAGGAAGGCGTCTCTGCAGCGGTTCTTCGCCAAGCGCAAGGACCGACTCGGTGCGCACGCCCCCTACGCCCGCCTGTCGCCGGCGGACACCACCAAGGCGTCCGACGAGAAGCCCTCCTCCTGGCTGGGCCTCGGCGCCTCCGACGACGCCGCCGCCCGCCTCGACAGTCTCGCCATCGCGCTGTGAGCTGCGACCTCGCCGCATCTCGTGGTGGGACGCACGCGCGCAGCGCAAGAGGATGATTCACTTGCTCATACTACGGCGATGTAGAGATTGACCGCTGCTATACTCTTGTAAAATTCGATAGGGAGATTGATGGAAAAGTTTGTGCCTTTGTTGTCCACCTGTATTTATATTCTTTCCTGTGCAAATCATGACCGATTCATGGATTTAACTTGGAATCAAGCCGACTTGTTAGTTGTTACCACAACAATTCCTCTCAGTCTCGGTTAAATTTTTTTATCTGCCAATACTACCAGCTGCAAGGAACACAAAAAATCGATACGAATTACTGAATTACTATACATCTCTAACCACAGCTTCAGATCAAGAAACACACACAAAAGAGATTTAGACTTGGTCTGAAAGTAAAGAAGCCCAACGCGTGATGGAAACGGGGCATGTGGCGGGAGGCTTGCGGACGCGTCGAAACACGCGACGCTGTGTCCTTGTGTGGATTGGAATCGGGGGAGAAGCTAGCTAGTAATCCCTTCTCCTCGTCCACATTAGCACAGGCCTATGGCCACCAGCGCGCGCGTGCTGAAATCACGTGGCCGGATAGCGAGTCGTCTCGGCGACCCGGGGCTCGGGTTGAGACCACTTTTCGTTTCTTTCTCCTCGAGATAGACGGATCAGCTAACTGATTTGAACGCCTTTCTTTTTTTGTATTCGCAGATGTTTTCTTGATTTGCTTTGCCGACACTAGCTAGGTACGTGCCCACACGCCTTGGATCATGTTTGGGTTCTTTTTATTGGAAAAGAGGAAAATAATTTCGCCGGGACGGCGGAAGAGACGCCGTCCGATTATCATTATGAGAATGGGAACGGCCACGTTACAAATTTTACAACAAACAAGGTTGTTGCGACATCGACTCCAAAAGCTATCTAGCAGACAGCCAGGCTTCAACGACACGAACTCCCCAAAGTGTCTAGCTCAGCTACAACTCATTGCGCTAGGAGGCCTGCCATTTTCCAGATAGTCCAGCACGCTAGGATCACCGCTGTATCAAGCGTAGCCCAGAAAACGCTGCGTGTAGGGGGCAGCACACGAACAGATGGGAGCATGTTTCGTGCCCGGCCAGACAAAGAGGGCACGAGGCATGGTACGGCCACCCTCGCAGACTCAGATTATCGGCGGTAAGGCAGCGCTCGTTGATTGCTAGTCACATGAAGAAACGGCACCGCCCAGGCACCCTTGCCTTCCACACCGTCTTACCACAACTCGATCTCGCACGACCAAGGAAGAACGAATTGTAAGCCACCGAAGCAGAGTATTCTCCCTTCTCGGCGGTGACCCAAACGATCGCGTCGTCGCGATCATCCAAACAATGAATTGGTGTGATCGAGCTTTTCGCTAGGTTGGTCAGCAGGCCGGTGGCGTTGCCAAATATTGAAAGGATAGCCCTCACTGCCGCAGCATCATTCGGAGTTGGTCTGATGAACACGGCCGCATCATCGGCTTCGAGAGAAACTCGAAAAGCCGCCCTATTGAAGGGAAGCGGCGCCAGCGCCCCCATCCTCGCCGCCGAGGAGAACAAGGCGCCCAGCGCGTCCATGACGATGATGAACAGCAGTGGCGATAGCGGGTCGCTTGGCGGAGACCCCTGGCAAGATGGATTTTCGGCGTCTCTCTTCCATTGATGAGCGCTGAGGTAGTGGCCGTCGACAGCATAGCAGCGAGCAGACCCCGCCAGTGTTGACTGAAACCAAGATGGGCAAGCAGTTTTAGGAGAAACTCCCACAACACCATTTCCAAAGCTTTGGCTATGTCCAACTTCATCAATATCATCGTCGTCTTCTTCTTATGGAGCTCTTTGACCATCCCTTGCACAGCCACAAAGTTGTCGTGAATACTTCTTGTACGCACGAACGCCGATTGGGCCGGTGAGACAATGTCGCAAAGCATGGCCGACAGGCGGTTGGCCATGATCTTGGCAAAGCTGTGCACCAAGCTTATCGCCCGGTAATCCGTTAGAAGCAGGGAGTCTTCCTTCTTTGGCAGCAGTACAATCAAGGAGCCATTCAACAGGCCAAGGTGTTGGGACTTGCAGGCAAAAGGCCGAAGGAAGGCAGCCACCACATCCTGATTGATCGTGTCCCAGCTGCGCTTATAAAACACCCCCGTGAAGCTGTCGGGTCCTGGAGCTTTCTCCCCCGGCATGTCCATGACAATCTTTCGCACTTCGTCTTCCAAGAGGGGAGCGCCGAGAACCGACATGCCGTGGCGCAAATCTCAATTACATCAAAGTTCAGGTTGGTTGAACAGGGAACACAGGACCCCATGATCGAAGAGAAGAAATTGTGTGCCATGTCCAGTTTGTCGTCTTCACTCGCCGCCAAGGAACCATCATGCATTAGCGAAGGAATGAACTTTTTATGCCTTCTGCATTCACCTTGAGATGGAAAAACTTGGAGTGGACTTGGTGTCCCCTTCCTTGATATACTGCAGACGGGCAGGCTGGTGGATGCGGATTCTGTCTAGCGAAGCAAGGGCAAGTGCTCTCCCTTTCAGAGCTGACCGAAGCCATCTTTCTGCTGGAGTAAGCAAGCGATCGTCCTGAGCAGCATCGAGGCGCAGGACAATCTCCTGGGTGATGAGCAACTGCTTACTGATCTCGCTGATTATGCGCTGGCCCAACTGATGCCGCGCTTTGGCTGTCGTGGACAACTTGATGTGAAGAGCCAGCATGGGATCGGCTATGGGCGCTGCCTGACCCCAAGCTTGCGCCACCACCTCATCGAAACCATCCAGCTTCATCCAAAACGATTCGAAGCGGAAGCGCCTTGTCCTGTGCGCCGGTGAATCACAGGTGAGGAGCAACGGGGAGTGGTCGACGCCAAGGCCTAAAGATGGCAATCGACAAACAGGTCTTCCCACTCCACATTGGTCAGAACTTTGTCTAGCTTCACCAAAGTTGGATCGTCCTGTTCACTGCTCCACGTGTAGCGACGGCCAGACAGGTACATTTCTTTGATTTCCAAGGCATTCATGGTCGTGCGAAAGGTACTTTTCAGCCTCCAGTTGATGTTAGGCCTGTTCTTGTCTGCTGGACAGGAGATGAGGTTGAAGTCTCCCACAATCACCCAATCCCCGTCCACCATGGCCCTGATCTGTCGCAGTTCATCCAAGAAGAGGAGTTCATTTGGGTCAGGTTGCGGCCCGTAGACCACAGTGAGCGCCCATTGCTTGTCCCTGTCGATGCATCTGAGTGTCACGGAAGACGACCAATTCCCCTGGTGAAGACGATCGCATGCACGGGCTCCTTTAATGATGAGCAAATCTCTCGGCAAATCTTCAGAGATCGAGACATAATAAAAACACAGGTGGTGCATGTTTCGTCCACAACAAAGCACTGTATCCGTATGTAATTAAGTGGAGTTTTTCTTCGTGGAACACAGACCAAAGTCAAACCGATAAAGTCCTTAATTAAACTACTAAGCCTACAAGCAGCCGATGGAGATTGGAGAGCTAGGCAAAGCCAAGGCGACGACTGCAGAGTCAAAACGCTTCTGAAGAACATGTGCAGGCTTAAGGCTATGCTCGCTTCCTACCAAGTTCAGATCAGCTTCCTGCAGGAAAAATATACTCCATAATCCGTGCCCATTTGGACATGGTCAGACGCATGCACAGCAGAAGGTGATAGAAACTTAATTTGCTCGTGCTTCCTGAAAGGAATCAAAGATGCTTTCTTCCTTGCTTGAAAGATCGAGAAATGAAAATTCAATGACTACGAGAGATTAAGAGGCAAAAAAACGACGACTTCAGCCAGGTGCTGTGTGTTTGTTTAGTCTGGGCGATGACCAGATGAATTTTTGTCTCTGAGAACAGTACGTTGTACTGCTCCATATACTCGACAAAAAAGGACACTGTAATCCAGAAGTACTGCAAGAATATCTAGCAGGCTAGCAGCTGAAACGTCTGTAGTTTTTGTATCAACCTGACTATGGCCACTGTAGTAGTAGTTGGGTTGCAATCAACTTTTGGTGGCGCTAGCAGTGTGTGTGTGAGAGAGAGACCAATTCAGCATGTGCATCGGCACACAGCATTCTCCGTGTTCCTGGGTGCTTTGCTTTGCTTTCCCTCTCTTCCAAGAGATATTATCAGCCGCAGTTTAGCTGCAGTTTTGTCGAGAGACCGAAGTAACCGGCCAGTATCTCTCTTTCCCTCTCTCTACCTTTCGGCTGGAAAACGGGGGATGGCACGGTGGAGCCAGACGAGTACGCGCTACAACGCCGGCCGCCGCGCGCTGGCACAGCATGTCGTCGTTGCTGTTTCGCACCACTCGTTGGATAAATTGGGTTCTATGCCTTTCTGGTCCAAGCGAACAGCGTTCGCACGCCCGGAGATGACGGGAAACGGCATGGTTTCTTGGACGATTGGTTGCACTACAGTATGGGCACGCAGCAACGTAGCATACTAGCAAGCACAGCGAAAGGGGAGAGATAAGCTTGTGAAAGCTCAAAGCGGCGTTCCCGTTTGACGTCACAGTTGCATTGCACGCACATGTTCCAATTCAGCGCTGCCGAGTTGAGTCCCCTGCACATCTCAGTCATTTGGCATCTCCTACTAGTACTGGTTAAATATCTGCGTTTTGCTATGGACTAAAATAAATTATATGTGTGCTAATATTGCTTAGAACAAATTAAATGTGTGGTTTGGGAGATAATTTCGTTCCTGTAGATCTTTTCATAGTAAACTTATATTTTAGAGGAGAAACAAGCTTACGTAAAAGGACTATTTTCAACATTAAAACAGATTAGTTGGTTAAAAAAAATCTATATGATGATCACTGTCACGGCCATTACAGTACACAGTGAACGACAGCGTTGCTGTCCAAGTGTCCATGGCTCAGGGGCGCTTGTGATATGTCCCCCGGGGTGAAAGGGAACCCTGTATATGGAATGGAGATATTTGGTTTTACGATGCTTCAGCGGAGATTAGGGTATGTTTGCTTTGTGCTAAAATACATGTTACCAAATTTTAGAGTGATAGTAAGTGTGAGTTTGAGTTTTTTTGGAGTTACGGTTGGAACACATAAATGAAAATTTACACATAGATACGTAAAAAATTAGATTTTATAGGCAATTCTTATCTATATTTTATTCCTATAAACATAATTATAATTTCTATATGAACTGAAAATATAATTAGATTTTATATAAAATTCTTTAAATAAAAAATAGTATTAGATTTTATATACACTTCTTACTTTTTTTAATGCATATGTATTATTATAAGCTAATTTTTTATTAAACATCTTATACACAAACATTTCTAATCCATCATATGACGTTATTATAAATTAGAAAAAATACTAAAAATTGTAAGGAAAAAATCTGGTCGTTCCCTTCCATTTAATCTGTAGAGATTTGTCATTAAAACAAACAAACCACGATCCTCTGACGCACCTACGTGCGGGAGCACGCACTGCTAGCCCTCTCCCCTTCTCTTTCACGCCATTCCTGATCTTTCCTCGACATTATTCTCTATGGTACTTAGTCAAGATGTAAATCGTTGGATTATTTCCCTTGCGCATGGACTTTAGAGGAGGCTGACGGTTTATGTACAAATTATAATCATGAGTGGCTGATCATAAATGATTGCGCATGGATTATTTCCTCCTCATAAATGACTTCATGAGTGGCTGCATGAATTCATCGAGACATGGTTTATAAGTGGCTGCATATATATACTGTGAGAAAAAAAAACTATCCAACTTCGGATTTCATTTAAATCGATGTACCTCATAATTTTAGCCATTAGATACAAACAAAATTTCCTCTCAGCACATAACGCACCCAGCTCCTCCCATCATTCTCCATCTACAAATTCAATTTATGATAGCTCGTACAATTGTATTTTTTAATTAAATCAAGATTCATATTAGCCATATTTTCACTACTATGAAAATGGGCATATGTGACGGGTCTTATATTTAACAGGTAAGATATGTCAATTGGGAATGAGCCGTCACATGTGAGATCTTCTATGGGTTATGATCCATTACATATGATCTACGATGGCTTACAACCATTACCCGTCATAAGTAGTCATAAGTATATGTTTTTCTCACTCCCTTCGTATTTTATAGCTAACAATTTAATATATAAACAATAAATTATTAAATAGCTAAATGATTATAAATTTTAATATATTTTTAATTTGATCTATATTGAATATGTTTTGATATATAAGAATACATCATTTGGACATAAACCCCTATCATTATATAAAAATTGATAGAATATACATGTCATTTGTTAAACATCCTCTAGACCTATTATATGATAAATGTACATTAGAAATACTCTATGACGCTTCTAAGCCATCAATAAGTTAAAAAAAACCCTAAATTTTTTAGAAAAAAGAAAAACATATAATCATCGGTTTATTTAAATCAATGATCCACTCTTTGCCTTCTCTCCCCTTTCTAGCTCAAGATCTACCCTCCTCTTCCCCACCATCTTTTTTATTATCAAACTAAACGAGAAAACCATTAATAATTTTATATATCTGATTTCTAATATATTTGAAATGTTACTCTATATATAATTAAATAGACAGTATAAGATCCATAATGCCTATATCATCATGACAATAATCACAAAAAAGTCACATTCCAAGAATAATGATCCCTTCACACTTAGATTTACCTATCTCATCATGTTCTTGCATGGCTACATTGAGCCTTGCACACTCTGCACGAAATGTTTTCTAGATGGATTATCCCCCAGGCTGCAAAATTGAATTGGACTTTACAAGACCATACATTTAGCTTAACCTCACGTTACACCCAATCTTTTCATTAATAAACAATGATAACATATATTAGTCTTATATTAGTCTCAGTTGCTTATACAAAAGGTGATTGGATTTTTTTTTTTAAAAAAAAGGGTTGACAGACAAGGTGGAATGCCCCGTCACTATTTATCATCTCACAAAGTTTGGACTTAATATAAGACTTGTATAAAATAAAACAAAAAATTGAAAAAATATCCATAGGGAGTAAAGTGGACCAATTAGAGAAAATCAAGTGCTTATGCTAATGGTCTTCCCTTTATCCTCCTCTACCCTATGCAGTTGGGTGATAAGTTTCTCCGTATCTTTCATATATAAAGCCAATAAGGTAATAATACATATATAATTGGTCTAAAAGTTGTATTTCTTACCATTAAATTTTAATTTTATAATTGACTAGGTTTTGTCCTAAAAACACTAAAAATCCCATATCATAGTAAGAAGGGTGTTGGATATGTATATGTACTCCGTCTTAATTGGTTCACATGCAAGTATGTAACAATTTGATCATTATAACCAATTAGAGGGAGGGATAGCTGGTATAAATAAAACATATTTATTAGTAATAATAGTTTTCTCGAGGTTTATCAAAAAAACACAGCATCCCTAAACATCTGATTAAAAAGGGAAAAATACATTACTTTTCATTTATACTTAGTTTGTTATTTTTTTAGACAAACTAAGTGTATGATTTTTACATGATGAAATGGATTATAAATAATTGCTCATAGGGATAAATTAAATATTATATAGTATAGAGTTAACAAATAGCTAGGAAAAATCATCTAAGCAATGGCGATGGACATAATTTTATTAAATCGTACTTTTGAAACATAGTATGAATAATCCAGATGATATCCTATATTTATAAAGTTTTTCAAACGTGGCCACGCATTTACACCGGGCTACCTTCATAGTGTTTGTAATTTGTATACAACATATTTTTTTATATATACAGTTGTATTTTGTATAAAATCCGTTTCTTTTTCTTCTATTAATATAATAATTTTGAGCTTAGAGCAAATATGGTGGCTCCTGTTCGAGCTATCTTTATAATATAATATATTTCATATATATAATAGAAAAATAAAAATATAGGAAACATATATAATGGTTAGATTGGAACACGGGAATTGAGTAATTACTGGAATCTTGCAAAACACTGTTAATCATAATGCCCTTGCCCAATTTGAGGATGTGGCCTTTATGGCTGCTTGGGTTGAAGGATTTTTTTAAGGCAAAAGTGAAGGAACTCTATCCAAATGAATAATTACTATGTGTGCCATTTGGTTTAAAGAAATGCTTCAAAGAACATTCATAGTATAAAGAAAATTTCCTTCACAATTTGGAGGGATTCTAGTATGAGGTCTAACTTCATATTTTCCAATTCATTTGAGACGTCCCACACACATTCTCTCTTTCTATATATTCTCTATCTAACAAACCAACACATGTAATCTTAAATTTTCTGTATTTTCTTATGATGCATCCAAACGCATGTCTTAATCATTTCACGTGGTTTCACTCCCTACAGGAATCAACCAGCAGTAACATCACAATTCTATGTTTTTTGGCATATTCCTACTTATATTTTGATAATCATGCGTAAAAAGGAGCACTTAGAATTTCCATAAACCAAACCAGCCCTTAAATATTGGAATGGTCGAAGTGCTTGAAACATAAACAGTATGATAACATTGCTTTTTTACGAAACGCAATATAAACACATATGCTAATAATATGTGCACACTCATCCCCATAAACATACATGTATACCCTATACCTATGAGTATCTCTAAAATTTAAACTAACATATCTTGATATTGATATTGGTAAAGTCAAGAACATCTCGCTGTGAACGGATACGGTGTTTACTATTGAAAGAAATTAGCTGTAAGTACAGGTACATATGTTAAGTTTATAACTTAGTATAGTGTTTTACCATAAAAAATCTGATCAGATAAGCTACGGTATCAAAATTTGATAAGAGATAGACAATGAATCAAACAACCCACTTCCCTCTTTCCGACGGAGCATAGGCTTTCGTAGAACAGTGCAAAGGGACAATGCTGAATTATTAGGTCATGGCTTCCTTTTTCTTTTGACAATATACTTTTAGGCCATTCTTGCTTTCTTTTTGCATGGAAATGGAGGCCCAAAGAAAGACGGCTAGATTTGTAGTAAGCCCATAAAGCCCAATTCATTAATGGGTTAGTTTTTAAGAAGCAATAATGGTTTGAGCTTGAAATGCTTATTGGATTATTCCAAGCCTAATAAGCCCAATAAGGCTGTGGGCTATAGAGTCCAATCCAGACAGATGGGCTAGCTTTTAGCATCGCCATTGCGTCCTTGCAGATTCGTGCGCCTCTTGTTTCCCTCGTCCTCTTTTCGACCATCCCGTGCCGTCCCGCCGGCCGCCGCCTCCTCCTCTCGCCGCCGGCTAGAAGCGCTGATAGCTTCGAACCTGCTCCTCCTTCGCATCTGGTTGTCTTCGTAGTAGCGTTGCTCTGTGGAGGTCTGCTCCGGTCACTCGGGACGCCATGCGCGCCACGTGTTTGCGGGATTGCCTGACCGAACTGCTCCGCGGCGGTGGCCAGGGCCAGGGCCGATTCTGCTGCCCCACGCAGTTATCTCTCGCGCGGAGCATGACGCGTAGCCGCAGCGTCAGGCAACGGAGCAAGAAGAAGCGGGTGCACGCGCTCGAGGTGGCCACGGAGCGGTGGAAGGTGGTCTCCAAGGTTCTCACCGTCGTCGACGCGCTCAAGAAGGAGGAGGAGCACATCACCCCGTTGAAGCGCCTCGAGATACTGCGCCCGCAGCTCGGGCTCACCAAACCCCACAAGGTGGCTCACTTCGTGCGCCGCTCTCCGCGGCTCTTCGAGGTCTGCCGCGACAACCGCGGCGTCATGTGGGCCGGCCTCTCGCCGCAGGCCGAGGCGCTCGTTGAGGAGGAGGAGCGCCTCCTGGAGGAGCACTCGCACACGTCCGCCGAGTACGTCACGAGACTGCTCATGATGTCGGTGGACCGTCGCCTGGCGATCAATAAGATTGCACATTTCAGGCGTGACATGGGGCTTCCCCATAATTTCCGGACACGATGGGTGCACATGTTCCCCGAGCAGTTCAGGGTGGTCAGGTTGGAGGACGGCGATTACCTGGAGCTTGTCTCTTGGAACCCAAATTGGGCAGTCACCGAGCTCGAGAAAAAGGCGGCAGCATTGACTGGTGATGCCAATGCTAACGGCAATGCCAGTCCACCAGGAGAGCTCTCACTACCATTCCCCATGAAGTTCCCACCAGATTTTAGAAGTTACTACAAATTCCGAGGAAAAGTTCATCATTATGTAAAAACAGGCAATACTGAACAGTTTCAGAAGACAGTATACCTATCTCCTTATGCAGAGGCAAGAGGATTGATTCCTGGCTCACGAGAGTTTGACAAGAGGGCAGTTGCGGTGATGCACGAAATACTGAACTTCACATTGGAAAAGAGGCTGGTGACCGATCACCTCACACATTTCCGTCGTGAGTTTGTTATGCCACAGAAGTTGATGAGGCTGCTTCTGAAGCATTATGGCATCTTTTATGTGTCTGAGAGGGGGAAGCGGTTTAGTGTATTCTTGACGGAGTCTTATGATGGGACAGAATTGATAGAGAAGTGCCCATTGGTGAGGTGGAAGGAAAAAGTCCTTCAACTTACCAGCTATAGAGGGAGGATTAAGAATCTTGGTAAATTTGCTGAGTCATCTGATTCAGAGGACTATTTGTTTGGTAATGATGATAGCAGTGGTGATACTGATTCTATATTGGATGTCAAAAGTGAAGATTCAGAAGATATCATGGATGATGACACTCTTGCAGATGATACTGAGATGGATTTAGGGTATCTAAGTGATTGTTGCATAGAGCGAATAAGTGACATCCATTAATTTAAAGAGCAGTTTTTGATATTTTTTCCCCAACAATCAGGCTCCAAAAGTAAATTCTTGTGATCCTAGGGCAATGGTTATATTCTGTTACTCCCTTGCTCACGGCATATTTGGAGTCTTTATTAACCCATGGCATACTGTGGCTGATTGGATATGCCATGTTTGCTTACTGCTAAAAGCCTAAACCATGCTTACTTTTTGTTTATGTAGATCAATTGGTTCTTCCTTTTTATTTACAGAAGATGATATCTGCAAACAGTTGTGCCAAAGCATTGTATATTGAAGTTATAAAAATGTCCTAGCAAGATTTGTTTAAAGAGTCATCGCTTTGTCTGATTTCAGTCTTCCAACCTTCCAGTTGATGGTGGATTCAATATTCAGATAAGTACATAACTAATATTTGTCATTGGAAACTTTCAAAGCTTTATTGACACATATACAACTGTGTGCTGCAAACACAGAATATTTTTGTTTATGGTGTCAGATTAGACTTTCAAAAGGGTGCTGAAGGCTGAAGTAGCTGAACAGCCGGCCAATGTGGAAGAATGAAACTTGAACTCTAGTGCTCAGTAAGCAACTCTGGTTGGATCATTTCTAGTGACTCAAAAGAAAACATAGTGCACAATTTCATTTACAGTGAGCATTTTCAGGTGTTGTTCCTGGAAAAAATGCTTTTAGTTACTTTAGTTACACTAGTTTTTTGCTCTTGGTGTTATAATTTTCATATGTGCTTTATTAAGTGTTCATTGTGGCTTCTGGATTTTTTTAACATCCTGATGTCTATGTTTGTCTTGTTTTTTTATAAGGTGTCATGGTTTATAACGAGGGAAAAAAAGGACACAAATATTTTAAATGGTATTATATAATACGCAATGAATTTATGTTTGCACTACTTGCGTGTACCTTCAGCAGTTGACTAAAATAATGATATATGGAGCCTAGATTTAGTGATAATACCTGATGTGTTCTGTTTTATCTTCCTACTAACATAATCCATTCTTACATTGGCCAGCAATTTTACTGAAGACTTTAAAAATAATGTCAGAATTTAGAAGTTATAACATACTGTACTGCTCATTTCTTGCCAAGCTTGAAAATCTAGCAACATGTGTATATGATGAAACCAGGTCCTGGTTACATTCATTTATGTATTATTTGGTGCGGCTGCTGCATGATGCAGTAGAAAGGAAATCTACCTGGTCGTCTTTAGGTAACAATTTTAAGCAAGACAGATAATATTCCTCACCACATGCACTCCAGTTTTTAATGCGTTACTCCTTTCATGTTTTAATATATGACGCATTGACGTTAACCAAACATATATCATTGAGGGAGTGTTTTAGAAGATTTTACTAGAGGTAATATTGTTCATTTATTTGACACTCTCTTTTATTAGGCAATATATTACACTATCTTGGAGATGACAAATTGTTGTAGAATGCACTCTGCTTATTTCCACTGATGATTTACAGCTTTAACATTGAAAAATTCCTTCCCTGTTCACAAACAGTTATATTTCACTTGAGCATTCACTGACCAAGTGGCCAGTCTATTGGGAGATCCACCACCTCTGCTACAAACATGCTCACATGTTGATCAGATTAAAGGCTTAATGCTACCACATGGGGGCATGGTGTCTCATTTATTTCCTGGATGGTTGCAACCATAAATGTTCTTACTGCACTATGACATTATAGATCTCCCATACAGCCAATCGGCCGTACGAGATTCTCTCTGTTTTTTTGGTTGAAAAAATATGAGATGCTCATTTGGACGGAGCCTTGTTCCTTATTTAAGGCTTAACACGGCCATGCATTATGACTAACCTAACCACCGATATACATACTATTGCAGGTTTATCAGATTGGCCAGTGGGACATCATCGGCACAATTCATATTCTCTCGTTCAAATTTCAACACTTCATGCTATGGTGGCCACCACTCGTAGGAATGACCATCTTTGAATTGCAATTTTATTAAGATAATGAAAAATTATTTTACATCTCTAGTTTCTTCACCTTGGTGCATACAGCCAAAAGGTCTAATATTCATTTTTCCTTTAAAAAACATCACAGTTTTAGGATTCTTTTCTCAAGCCATTTTCTTATCTTAACATTTTGGCCTTTTCAAAGCGGGCTGGAAGTAGTTGCATGCCACTACCAGAAATTGCTTATCAAACCATTAATTTGTCTATATCATTCATGTTGCATAAGCAGGTCGCAGTAGTGTTATATATGCATCTGACCAGCGAAAGGCCCATTGGCTGACTCTCGTCGGTACCATCATATGATCGTTATCCTGTTGATCGTGACCAACGTTTCTTGAAGAGTGGCATGTACCTGCAACGAAGCACAGATAATCCAGTTTCAAATGGGTGATGGTTAAGTTCGAACTCCCAACTGCACATACGCACCATAAATAAATGCGCTACTCCAGTAGATTAATCCATGTTGCTATTGCTTTGAATATATGAGCTGAAGGTTTTGATCGTGTATTCGTGTTAGATGCTTAGATCATTGTGTTTCTGGAATTTTTCTTTTTTGAAGACCTCATTGACGATTTGGCGGTTTTCTTCTTCAAGCAAGGAAGTGGTTTGTCAGCGTTGCTTTTTCACGCTCAGGGGTCTCTATCAAAAGTTCCTTCAAGGTGCCGTTGGTAACCAAGAATTTTATTACTACAATTCCACTAAAATTCACCAGTTTTGAGGAAATTCATGTGTAAACCTGCGTCCTGCGTTCTATACAAGGCCCGAGTTTTTGTAAAGTAGTACTCTGAAAGTCTGAAGAAACAAAGTGCACCGGTGGTGAAATGAATTGTGTCAGCAGGCAATGACATCGCATGGTGAACTGTGCATTCAATCAGTCAATTGCTAACATCTAGTAGTATCGGCGTAGCTGGTGGTTAATGGTTAGCGGTTGAAGTGATGGGTGATTTTGACGGATTCTGGTTTGTACAGTCGTACAACTCTGTAGTCATGCTAAACTGAACAGTCAGGCCTGGAGATTTTTTTGGATCCTTTTCTTTGCTTCATGGAAAACTGGCTGCTTGCTATAGCACCCTCACCGAATGGTTAATTAACTCTTACAGTTGCAGAACTGGGCACCAAAGAAATCATCAGGGAATGGTGATGGTCATCGATGAACTGACTTAAGGTGTTTTTTTTTGGCAGGGAACGGCCTGAAAGCGGAACAGTTTTTTGCTGCTACCTAATAAAGGGGCCCTCCATGAAATGTCGTCCGCCTCTTCCTTCCACCACTGCGCGGTCAATCAATAAGGGCCAGTTAGCTGATCAAGAATGCCAGATCAGTATCCAAGAAGCAGTGCAGCACACACTGCCATATACGTCCTGGTTTTTCTCCGAGGGAGGTACATGTACGTCCTCCTCCCATCAATTAATTTTACAGCGCAGGGTTGATTCCATATGTAGGTTTAGTACATGTTATGTCCACAATAAACATGTTTAGTGTCACAATAAGCATATGAAGCTGAACCGCTAAAGTGTGACACACAGTCGGCAAGAAAATACATACTACTACATGAAGAGTACTACAGCATATCGTGCACATTTTTTTGATACACAGCACTGGTGTTGCACTTGTTCTGTAGTTACTACCGCTACAAAGCCAGTGATCAGTTAAACCAATGCTAGCCATGAATTGCTACCAGTATGATTCCAGTACTTGCAGTACAGCATGGCAGCCCTCACAGCAAATATGCATGTATATGCAAGAACACCATGCATGAGGCAGACCTTTCGTGGCTTGCTCTCTAATGGCATTAACTGCCATCAACCACCCACCCACCACATCTCCTCCCCCAAACCAGTACTGCACTGCACCCTCTCCCTATATCTGAAGACTTTGAGATCATATCACTTCCTCTCATCTCATCACTGCCTTCTCATTTGCTGCAGCAGCTAGCTAGCTTAGCCAGAGGCAGAGGAGGCCGGCGGCCATGGCGCGGGAGCAGGCGCTGCTCTCGACAGAGATCGTGAACGGCGGCGTGGAGCCGTCGGGGCCAGACGCGGGGTCGCCGACGTTCTCGGTGCGCGTGCGGCGGCGGCTGCCGGACTTCCTGCAGTCGGTGAACCTCAAGTACGTGCGGCTGGGGTACCACTACCTCATCAGCCACGGCGTGTACCTGGCCACCATCCCCGTCATCGTGCTCGTGTGCGGCGCCGAGGTCGGCAGCCTCAGCCGCGACGAGCTGTGGCGCAAGGTCTGGGGCGAGGCCACCTATGACCTCGCCACCGTGCTGGCCTTCCTCGCCGTCCTCGCCTTCACCATCTCCGTCTACATCATGTCCAGGCCAAGGCCCGTCTACCTCATCGACTTCGCCTGCTACAAACCGGCCGACGAACTCAAGGTAATGCCACTTGCATGCTTAATCACGTGCACATATACTAGTACATAGTAGTATATCGGAGTAGATTAGTATTGTACGTAGTAGTATATGTTTAAATGAAAGCACATGCCAATGTGTGAATCTCCTAGGATCTCTTTATGCTTCGTTACTGCGCAAGAAACTTGTTTGTTCCAACTTTTCAGATCTCACGTAAATAAAGTCAGGCAACTTTTTTTTCTAAAACAATAAACATATTTCTTGTGCAAAAGGATAGTTCGTACAAGTGTTTTAGATGAGTGCTCACTGAGTATTGACTTAATACTAAGTACTTAAAAGAGTTACTGAAGATCTCATATGGAGCATAGGATCGAATTACGTGAGGAAATAGATCAAATCCATAGGGATCTTCAGTGATCTAGCTAGCTACGTTTCAAACAACGCAAATTAAAATATGCAAAAACCCCTGGAATACTACTTTTGGATTTACCAGACTTAGTAGCTGAAATCTCAAACAGTGCAAGCTGTAATCGAGCTGAAGCGTGATGATAAAACTCTTAGAATATTTTAACAATAGTATTAACTGCTGGATGAACTTAACAACAAAACGGAAATAGGCTCATCGTCAGTTGGGGTTTTAGCTGGGGATACTACTTTTCCTGTACACCCATAAGTACTGGTATAGTGATATATACAGTGCTCCGCCTGGTCCTTCAATACGGTCGCAGTCCTGGCCATTTACTACCAACTCAAATGCTTTTAAGATAGCACAAATTGCATACGGATATATCACATATGTATATATATCCATTATTTGAACAGACAAATCTGCCCGATACTGACTAAAATATCTGACCGCGCTTATACGATTACCACCTCCGATTTACTTGACAGCCCTAGAATCTGTCATCTTTTTTTGAAGAAATTTGACCACTGACATTTTTTAATCATTTAGATTTATTATGTACAAGTTATATCATTAAATCTCCCCAAAAAATACTTTCATAGTAGTATAATTTGAAATCATATAGAATTATTTTGTATAATTTATATCATTAGATCTATCATAAAAACACTTTCGTAATAGTTTAAGTTTATTATCCTAATGCAATGTTATAGAGTGCAATGGTCAAAGCGGTATCTTAAAAATCACAAAATATTCAAAATGTCAATTGAAGAAGGGACATAATGTTATTTTGTATGAATCAGATTCATTCATCATATATTGATTCTACAACTAATCATTTTACACTAGATAGATGCTTTTCCTTGTGCCCGAGTGCCTCTATCTTTTACATGTCACTTTTAGTATATATACTGTCACAACTCTCCAATAGTCTCTGACCACTGCTTTTTTTCCTGATTACTCTATGTTAGCAAAAGAAATGGTAAAAATATTAACTGAATATGAAGTGTTTACATGATATACAGATCCAAAAGATCTAGCTATATCTTTGCAGGTTTATAGCCAAACTTTTTTAAAAAAGGTCGACTTCATCCCCAAATTTATGTGCTTCCCAGCACTGAATTTTGCTCCCACCCCCACCCAAAAAAAAGTTTGTTGGCTACCATTATTTTGTTGGAGTCCTGGATGCAAATTAGGCACCTTTGGTTGGGCCCCGGTCCTTGGAAGTGAATGGGCAGTGCATGGTAGAAGTTATGACGAGCTGGTAGGATGCTTTCAGTTAAGGCCAGGCCCGCCGCTGACTCGATCGGTCGGTCGCTCTCGCTCGCTCGTGTCATCAAATTCAGTTGGGCGATTGGCCTCGCACATTCAATGAGCCTAACCATATTGATAGGTAAACCATAAAAGGTTTGCATGAGCACACACCAATTTGCACCGCCGGCCTGCGTCTGCTTGCCTTACCTTCTGCTATACTGCACATTGATCATCATAAGTGCATAAGCATATATGTGCAACTGAATACAGTACTATAGCTTCTTTGCATATGGAGTACAGTAATATCATCTATGTGTATCCTTGCATTGTACTGTGGCGCATCACTCTCACATGAGCGTCGATGTGAGCTGGGTTGATGAGGTTTAACCAATTGGCGTGGCGCCTCTGTTATGCATGATGTGATGGCATGCTGTACCGATGGATAGATCTATCCATCCAAAATGGTTTTGGGTCAAAATGATTTGAGTTCTTGATTTGTAGTAGTAAAATTTTGTATTCAATGTGCTGCATTATGGTAGCTAATGATAATTATTCGTAAGTAAGGATGTGATTTTGCATGGACATTGCAGGTGTCGAAGGCGGAGTTCATCGACCTGGCGAGGAAGTCGGGTAAGTTCGACGAGGATAGCCTGGCGTTCCAGTCGCGGCTGCTGGCCAAGTCGGGCATCGGCGATGAGTCCTACATGCCGCGCTGCGTCTTTGAACCGGGCACCAACTGCGCCACCATGAAGGAGGGCCGTGCCGAGGCGTCCGCCGCCATGTTCGCCGCGCTGGACGAGCTGTTCGACAAGTGCCGCGTCCGCCCCAAGGATGTCGGCGTGCTCGTCGTCAACTGCAGCCTCTTCAACCCGACCCCGTCGCTGTCCGCCATGATCGTCAACCACTACAAGATGCGCGGCAACATCCTCAGCTACAACCTCGGCGGCATGGGATGCAGCGCCGGCGTCATCGCAGTCGACCTCGCCCGCGACATGCTCCAGGCCAGCGGCGCTGGGCTCGCCGTCGTCGTCAGCACGGAGGCCGTCTCGTTCACCTGGTACGCCGGGAAGCGCCGCTCCATGCTCATCCCCAATGCTTTCTTCCGTGCTGGCTGCGCTGCTGTGCTGCTCTCCAACCGCCGCAGGGACTTTCACCGCGCCAAGTACCAGCTCGAGCACATCGTGCGCACGCACAAGGGCGCCGACGTCCGGAGCTTCCGGTCGGTGTACCAGGAGGAGGACGAGCAGCGGATCAAGGGCCTGTCCATCAGCCGAGACCTCGTGGAGGTCGGCGGCCACGCGCTCAAGACCAACATCACTACCCTGGGCCCGCTCGTGCTCCCCTTCTCGGAGCAGCTCCTCTTCTTCGCCGGCGTGCTCTTCCGCCACCTGTTTCCGTCCAAGACCTCCACCCCGCCGCCGCCGTCCGCCAACGGCGACGTCTCGACCGCCGCGCCCTACATCCCTGACTTCAAGCGCGCGTTCGAGCACTTCTGCATGCACGCGGCGAGCTGCAACGTGCTGGAGCACCTGCAGAGCAACCTGGGGCTCCGCGACGGCGACCTCGAGGCGTCCCGCGCCGCGCTGCACCGCTTCGGCAACACGTCGAGCAGCAGCATCTGGTACGAGCTGGCGTACCTGGAGGCCAAGGGGCGCGTCCACCGGGGCGACCGCGTCTGGCAGCTCGCTTTCGGCTCCGGGTTCAAGTGCAACAGCGCCGTGTGGCGCTCCGTCCGCCGCGTGCGCCGCCCGGCGCGCAGCCCGTGGCTCGACTGCGTCGAACAGTACCCGGCATGCATGGACGCTTAAGCGAGTCGTTCTCGTCGTTGCCGGTGGAAGCTGCACAGGTAAGTATGCAGGCTAATTAATGAAAAATTTACTACAACGTCAAAAGACGCGATGGGCATATGTAACTGTGTCTGCAACTGTGCATGCATGGAGTCATGCCGGATAAGGTTCAAGCTTGGTTAATTTGTGTTGGTGTATTAGCAGTCAGTTAATGAGTCATATACGACTACCATAAAGTTGTGTGAGACATGTACCGAGCCAGTGTGTGCATGTCCGGTGTTATCTGAACTTTTGTACGTTTGATTCTACTATTTATACTGTCATGATTGTTGAATTAATTAATCTGGTGGCTGACGATTAAGCTTGCAGTTTATGGACTTATAGGTGTATAGGTATATGCTGCATTTTGTTCTTGGACTAGCAAGAAAGAGTTGTATAGCAAACAGTTCTCTTTTTTTTCCTAGTACTTTTCTATTACACTAGCATATTCCCATATGTTACAATAATTTTTTTTTAAAAAACATTGCTATCAACTTTTTTCATCACTTTCTATATATTTCTTCATTTATATATATACTTTTTAACCTGACAAGTGAACCCTTAAGCCTCATATTTTTCTTTTTCTTAACAAAAAGTATGGATTACTAAAAAATAAAGAGTTGATGACAGATTTACTACTCATCCTTACCATTTTCTAAAGTGGTATAGATAAAAGACACGTATACAATCTACATACATTTAGGAGGTGAATCCCAACATACTTAGATGTACAAACTCAACAGACGGACAAATCTATAAATCCTCCTAAATTTCTATAAAAAGTAGACCTAAAAAAATCTATACATCTTCCTAAATTTCTATGAAAACTAGACCTAAAAATGCTAAAATGTGAACGAGATGACTCACACATATGTCCCTAGTCTATTTTAGCTCCAGCACCAAAACCTTTTTAAAACTAAAGATCTACTAGTTTTTGGCTATTTTACATGCAATCTGCATTGGCGCACAGCCGCACGCCCGCACGCAATCGTCGAGTCAGGGTTCATGAGTATTCTATTGAATATCCGAATTTTTCACCAAACAAATCCGTATATAGTAGTAATTATACCCTCCGTCCCAAAAAAAAAAAAAAGAAGCGGTATTTGAGACGGAGGGAGTAGCTGTAGCCTACTACAGCATAAACGCATGTGTATACACATAAAGAGAATTTTTTATTAAAATATTTAAGACATATTTTATAAAAGAAATTTACACATTTATATCTCCAATGCTGTCTGAGAAGTTTTTTTAAAAAATAGCCTAAAATGATAAATATTGTTGACACACATTAAAGGCGGAACGACGGGAGACAATCGTCTTGGCACTCTAGTCAAGACCTTTTTTTCGAGAGCCACCTATAGAATACGTAGAGTGTAGGAAAGAGGGAAGGCTTACATTTTTATAGGGTCACTTATAAAATTATCAACCCTGCTCATATAAAAAAAATAAAAAAAATAAAAAAAAGGAGGCTTGATAATTTTACAACAATCTCCTTAATAACATTTATATGATGGAAACAAAAACACATATAGCATCAAGGGGCATGCCCTCTTCTCTTTCACGGGCCTGACACACCTACATAAAACAACACAACAGCCCTCTTGTACGTCTGTTGTATTTAATAGATAACAGGACGAAAAGATGACTACCAATTTAATAGCTTTTCTCATAGTTAATGTGTATCATACATATTTCTCACGTTATATTATATTTTTATAAAAAAACCTTTTTAGAGAATATTGAGATAGATATATAATTTTTTCAAACAAATATATATGTTTAAAATATTTTAATAAAAATATATAAAAATAAAAAAATTCCACACAAAGAGGTCTTGTTTGGATAGGCCGAAACCCAGGTCAATCCACGTATATGGCCCAGGATTTTTAATGGGCCGGAAACTTTTCCCGGAAACAGGTCCAGCTCCCCCACACCATTTACTCATCTGGCCAATCGGCCTTCAAGGAGGCTCTTGGACGGACAGGCAGCTTCGTCTTTGTGGCCCATTTGCCAATTGGGCCTAAGCAGCCCTACCAAACTGCTTCGCCCAACGAGGCGGCGGCTCACGTGGCAGGCGGAGAGCAGTTCGTCACAGCTCCTTCGGTGTCCCATCTCCCTCACCAAATCCCAGTTCGGATCCCCCACCCACCCCCGCAAAACCCTAGCTTTAAACCCCGATTCCGACCAATCCCGCGCCGATTCCCGCCATTTCGCGCTCCTTACTCCGAGGATCTGCTCTCGGCCGACTCTCTCTCCGGCGAGAGCCTGGCAGATTTCGACATTTGCGGTGGAACCTGTCGATTTTGATGGGGGCGAAGCTTATGGCGCTCTCTCTTCGTAAGAACCACCGAAGGAATCTCTGGACAACAATCTGATCCTTCGAGGTTCTGTGTTGGGTGGGTTTAGGCTTCGATGAGGCTTGAGTTGAGCTCATCGCGGGGAGGGGATTTGGAAAAGTCTTCGCTCTTTCTAGCGTGATTGTTTGCTTCGCGTTTGCATCGTTACAAGTTTTACCCGCAGAGTTGCAAGAGCTGCGCTTGGTGTATCTAACCCTGGCAGAGTTCTGAAGAAAGCTTGGTATTTCCTGGTTCGCGGTTTGTAAGCAATGCAGTTCGAGGACGGGGGAGATGGTGGTGTGGGTACCGGTGAGGGTGAAGATGGTGACACGGCCAGAATGGATGAGCTTACCAGGTGAAGAAAAAATATTGTAATTTATATTCAGCAGTTTAGCATCAATATTATCATCCTTGCAATGTTTAGGTGAAAAGCTATTGCCTGCTTCGATTGGTATGGGCTAACGTGCTAAGCTAAGTATAGCTGTAGCTAGGAGATGTTACTAGAGGCCGTGGATGTTTGTATTGAGTCTTCTGTAGTTATGGTAATGCGTCTGGTTAGAAGAGTAATTGCTGAATAGCTGATCATTACAATGTCTTTTCTCTGATCGGGTTATGCGAGCAATAAAATTATCCAAGGTTGTCTGTTGGTCCATGCATACGGTGGCATGTTATTTGTGCTGAACTGCTAACATTTTGGCCACTGTACTACCTCATACTGCACATTAGCAATTGGTAGGATGTTGGTGAGACTACTAGTATCATCAGCATTCAACAGCTGCCCGAAATTAATACAGATCATTTTTCTTCAATCAAGGACTCAATTCTGCATGGCAGTGAGACAGTTTCTAACTTTTATGTTATAGTTTTTCAGATGCCTATGCTGTGGCATCAGTGCAAATGTGACGCCTCATATGTGACGTGGACTAGAGGGACGAAGGACTTTATGCAATGCTTGTGGGATAGCTTGGGCAAAGGTATTCTAGTTTTTCTCTACCACTTATTGTTTATACCCCCCTCCGATTCCAAATGTAAGTCGTTTTGGTTTTCTACATGCAGGGAAAAGTGTGAAAAGTTATTGATTCTGATACCCCCATAGATAATGCCACATTTGCACAAATGATTCCAGAACTTGGCATGGAATTTGATGATGAAGATAAAGCGTATGAGTTCTACAATAAGTATGCTGGACATGTGGGCTTCAGTGTTTGTAAAAGTTCATCGGACAGATCAGCTGAAAACATCACAAGATCAAGAACCTTTGCATGCTCAAGAGAAGGTTTTCGTAAGGACAAGAAAGGAGCTAAAGAAGTCAAAAGGCCATGGCCAGCTACAAGAATAGGGTGTCCTGCACAGATGTCAATTAAGATTACATCAGATGGTACATGTCGTTTATCTGAATTTGTACCAGATCATAACCATCAGCCAGACCATGCATATGCTGAGATCTCAGAGGGTACTTACTGAGCTGCAAACAACTGAAGCAGACTCCTCAGAAGATTTAGCATCATCATCAAGTTTTCTAGTTGCTCTTTGGTGAAGCAAGCAGTAATTAGAAATACCAATCTTCTCCCTGCTGGCTACAGGTGCTCTCTTTGTTCAAAGCGCAAGAAAAATATGCAACCTGGTGATGCAGGAGCAGCTTAAAGTACCTGCAAAGCATGCAGCTGAACAACCCTTCTTTCTTTTATGCTGACCAGCTTGATGAGAATGACAAACTGACTAACATTTTCTGGGCTGATTCCAAATCTCGAACTGACTTCAGCTACTACGGTGACATGATTTGTTTGGACAACCTACAAGATAAATGAACATGGGAGACCATTAACACTATTCCTTGGAGTGAACCACCACAGGAAAATTTCCATATTTGGTGCTGCCTTTCTTTGTGATGAACCAGAAGAGTCATTCAAGAGGCTATTTGATACATTCAGGATTGACACAAATGGAAAGCAGCCAAAAAAAATCTTGACAGATTGGTTTATGGCAGCAACTATTGCTGCTGTGACAACAGCAGCATTGCCAGGAACAGTTCATCGCCTTTGTCCATCGCAAGTGTACCAAAATTCTGTCAAACACCTTAATTACATCTTCCAAGGCTCCAAAACATTTGCCAAGGATTTCAGAAAATGTGTTTATGACTATGAGGATGAAGAGAGCTTCTTGCTTGGATGGAAAACTATGATAGAGAAGTATGATCTAAGAAACAATGAGTGGATTAAAAATAAATTGATGATCGTGATAAGTGGTCTCTAGTATACAATCTTCATGTATTCACTGCAGATCTAAGAAGTTCGTTGCAATCAGAAAGTGTTAGCAATGTCTTGAAAAAGTCCTTGAGTCCACAGTTCAACCTATTGTCTTTCTTTAAGCATTATGAAAGAGTGATTTATGAGCATCGTTATGCAGAGTTACAAGCTGATTTTTGTGCAAGACAAAGCTTCCCTAGAATTCCTCCATCCAAAATGCCGAGACAGGCTGCTAACATGTACACACAAGTGGTCTTTGAAATTTTTCACAGGGAGTTTGAGATGTTTGTTGATTCTGTGATTTATAGTTGCGGCGAGGTTGGAAATGCATTCTAGTATAGAGTAGCTGTAACAGATAGGCCCGGGGTAGGTTTGACTCTGGCGACTTATCTGCTGTATGCAGTTGTAAAAAGTTTGAAACAATGGGTATTCAGTGTTGCCATGTGTTGAAAGTTCTTGATTTCAGAAATATAAAGGAGTTACCACAAAAATATTTCTTGAGAAGATGGAAGAAGGATGTCAAGTCTGCAAGTACAGGCAATCAAGAATTTCCAAATGCTGGAGTTTCACAAAGTCCCAGCTCTTCTTTGAATGTCTCTGTGGCATTTATAGATCCACAACATATGCAATCAAATAACCAGCTTAGCCATGTGAGTTGATCGAATACAACTATTCATTAAGTTTATTATTTTTTCTTAGTAAAAGTTGAGGTCAATATGCATGATCAATTATAGGACGCTTCTGTTTCAAACTTCCACCAGCAAGAAGCCTTTCATGGAGGTGCACAGGGAAGCCAGGTATGACCCTTTGGTAGAACTGAACTCATTTGTGCAATACTTAACTTCTAAAAGCAATATTGGTGCGTTTGCTCTTCTTGTAGTGTTTTGTTATGGCATATTCAGTGCTATGCCACCTTCTCATGTAAGCAATCCATTAAGTTTGTACGTAGTGAAATTTATTGGAAAAAAAGATTTTCAAATCACTGCATTCCATGATTGCAAACAATTTGAGACCACCGGTGACAAAAGAATATGCTCACATTTTTTTGTGCACTTCTGACTTTTAGTTATACAGAAGATTAGTCTCTATTAATTGGAACTCATGATGTTACTGTAAATTAGACTCAGGATTATATGGAAGATTTCTCATTTGCCCTTCTGACTTTTGGTTGTTTTACAGGGTTATGCTCCCTTAGCAGGGATGCAGCAGCAGCAGTTTATTGGAAGTTTTGGCCTGAACCATGAAACAGGTTTTTTTAATGAAAAAACAAACTGGCGGTTTCGCCCTGTTCTTGTCTTTAAAAAGAACTTTTGCTCTGCTATTCCAAAGACAATGACACAAGACATTGAAACAGTCTCTACCTTTACAACTCCCTTGTAAATTCTAATTCATATTGCATAGAATCAGAAACATGCCCAATAGTTTTCAGGAAACTACGTTCAGAGTTCAGATGCTGTTAGTTGGATCTTGAAGGAAGTATCCACTGTCATATGTTTTATTGTTGGCCTAAAATGAGGTTGTATCATTAGCATCTGTGATGTGGACTGACTACCGTCATACTTCTGGTGATTTTACAGAACCTTTCAATTACTTTCGCTGCCAAATGGCCACTTGAAACCATGCAGTCTTTTAATCTAGTTTTCTCATTGTTTACAATCTGCAGTGTTGGCATGGTGGATTATCTGAATTACCTTATTAGGCTCTTTTAGTTACCCTCATACTTACTAATGCTTCTTTTTTTTTCAAGAAAAAAGGTACTTCCAGAATGCTACATGTTTTGGATAGCCATTTTCCATGACCTGACTGACCTCTGTGGTTACTGATTACCTAACCAGATAATCAAATCCCTGTGCCCTCATTACTCAAAGGAAGACATTTCCCACTGCTGATGAACCATGTTGTTTCCTTGCCATTTGGAAGAAGTTCAGTACGAAAGACAAGCTGACTATTGTGCAGTCAGTTTTCAGCGTTGACGAGCGTACCATTGTCTGAATTACATCACGTCTGCAAAAACATATGAAAAAGAGAAGCACAACCACCTGACGAAGCAAAACTGAATTTTGAAGTACAGGTAGCAATTAGTTCTGCTTCTGCTGTCCAAATCATCGTATTACGCACTATCACACACACGATCTACAGTAGGTGGTAGAGAACAAGAAATGAGATGGCATCAAAATGGGGAAAAAAATAGGCATAATATAAGAAAATGATCGGTGAAGTTCTGAAGGACATTCTTGGATTGCTCTCGTGGCCTATTATATGGACGTTTCTAATTGTAGAAATATGTACAGTGAGACTCAAACCACTAAATATATAACACCTCCCGTAGTTATAGTGGGAGGGGAACGAACGCAGAGATTAGATCGAAAATTGGTGAACAAAGACGTGGGCTGGCCTTTAGTCATTATATCGGTGAGGTGGTGCTCGAGGTGTGGTCCGAGACACCGAGAGCCAGAGCAGATTTAGCGACTGGAAGAGTGCCGGAGCTGAGGGCGGACTTGGTGGCCATGACAAGAGAAAAACAGGGATAAGTAACCGATAGGAGGAAGAAGCCGATGAGAGAAAAGATCGGCCGATTAGAGAGGTGAGAAGTCGATAGAGAGTGGGCCAACCAGCCGATGGGGAGTAGTTGGCCGATGTGGAGTAGGCAGCGAAGTGGGTGAGAAAAATGTGGTGGCAGAATGGGAGCTGATGCCAGGTGAGACTAAGGATGGACGTCGAGAACCCCTGGTTACCATTCGATGGGGCTGCGTGACTGGGGCTAGAGTGCCCAGGGGTTGTAGCAGAGCCACGGATCTGTGGGACCAGCAGGTTAGGCAGGGACTGAAGCAGGTCGCGATTGCATCGGACCCTGCCAGTTCTTGTCCTTGCCTTTGCCATTGTCTTTTCTAGTGCGGGCTGTGTTGCTATGGTTAGAGCCATGGCCGCTAGAGCCGTAGGAGGGAGCGGCAATGCAGGATGCTCGGCAGTCATTATCGATTGCGACGAGGAGAGCGGTGTGGACCATTGTTTTCTCGTCGTTGGCCAGACGGAATTATTTAAGAACTAAAATGTTATGGGCCTGGGCAAACGACGGGAGGGATATGGATTGGCGATGTCGTCGGCGGTGTTTGAAAAGCGAGGGTTGAGGCCTTGCAGAAGGGCGAGAACGAGTTGAGAGTCGACCACAAGGTGGCCGACGTCCCGAAGAGCAGCAGCCTTGACCTTAAGGCACTGGCAGTACGAGGAGACAGAGGAGTTTCCTTATACCTTATACCATGGAATGAAACTCGTTGAGGAGGAAGATGACGCGGGGTTGCTTGTTTGCGAGGAAGATCCACTCGATAGCCACCTAGAGATCCCGGATGGTGAGGTCGGTATCTTCTATGGCGAGGTCAAAAACGGAGTTATCGACCGAGCCGAGCAGCCAGTTGCGCACATAGCACTCGGCGATATCCCACTAGGGGTCATCGGGATGAGTGGAGCGGAACCATCGATATGTTACCGTAGGCTGAATTTTCTGCAGAAGACCCACTTAGAATAGTTGGCGTTAAGGTTAAGTGATATATGAACGTAAGATTTCACATTCACAGCAGCGTAGGGGGTGAGAAGATCGGTAACGAGTGCGCCATCGGTAACGGAAAGTTCACGGACATGAATCCCTGTCTCTCGGACGCGAACATCTTCTCTTCGTGTCCGGCCCCTCTCCGTCTTTTTCACGTTCGCTCCACTCTTTGGCCTCCACGAGTCTACGGACGTGACTCTTCCCTTCACGGACGTAAATACTCGCACGTCCGTTACCCAACTATTCTCTAAACCACCTGCTCTGATAATATGTAGAAATATATACAGTAGGACTCAGATCTCGAGTGGATCGGTTCTATATATATATATATATAATCCAGTAGTCATGGTCTAACAGAACTGGATGATAGCTGCTCCTCAGCCATCAAATATATTGCATATTGCAGCCGATGGAAAAGAGGGCCCGTTTATCTATGTGTACTTAGTTTAGACTTGTATGCATTGTCGCAAAAATTACGAAGGGTTTACTCTATGAAGTGATGAGTTACACAGAGTCAGCGACTCGTAGAGAGCGCAAAATCAACAGTTCAAAAAATGAATTGGACAATGACTGAGCCTCTAAATGACTGGTGGACAATAGAAAGTTTCGCACTTTAAAATCACAGAAAAAGTGGGCTAAGATCAGTGATCATCTTAATTTTTTGGGAGATCTGGAAAGAAAGAAATAACAGGATCTTCATACAAAGAGAATCAACGGCACAAGAGGTAATCAGCAAGATCATGGAAGAAATGAGGATCTAGAAAATGGCTGGCGCAAAAGGGATAGAGTAGCAGTACCCATTTTTACTTTCTGCTTGCACTCGGCTCTGCCTGGGAAAGTGCGAGTTTTCTCCCTTTTTCCTTTCTATGACAAGCTTGGTCTCTGTACAGTTCTTTTTCAAGCCTCCTTATAATATAAATTCTAGCAAAGCTGGCTCGGTTTTATAAAAAAATGAATTGAAGGTGATCAAATCAAGTATGGTGTATCACTTTTTCTGAAGATACTCATTTTGAATATATGATATTATTAACTTTTGAATATCATGTTTGATCATTGTGTTATTAAAGAATTTAGTGCAAATATGTGAAAATATAAATTATTCTTAAAGTACAAAATTAATTATATTTACATAGTTTTTAATAAAAATAAATAATAAAAATGTTACATTAAAAAGCCAACAACATCATATAGCCCTATTTAAAAACATAGATAATATATCAAACTGATCACCTCAAAAACACAAAACAAATTGTCACGTAATACTAGGAGTCAATCATAAAATCTTTTCTTCAGAAAGTTCAGAAACGTGCGGTCTTGTTGCTCAGGCAGCTGCGCCTGTGCCAATCTGCCGCCTTACGGTTGGGGTTGTCTCGCGCGCAACGCTCCATCGAAACAGCGCGGGGGCGTCGTATCCGAGAGCCGACGCGCGCCGGTGCCTCGCGCGCTCGCGCTCACGTCCAAGCCGCGCGTATCAGAAGCTACACCAAAGGAGACGCCCTTCTTTTATCGAACACCACGCCCACCGCCTGGTGCGACAGTGCGTGCGGGCGTGTGAGCATGGAGGACTTCTCCTTCTCCCGCTCCGGCCCGCAAGGCCGCCGTCGGCGAGGCGGGCGCAGCCCGTACCCTACACCAGACAGCTCCACCTCCTTCGCCGGCGGGGTCGGCGGCCCGCGGCGCCGGAATGTCGATGACATGTCGTGGCAGAGCTCCGTGTCCTGGCAGCCGGACACGTCGTGGGCGCAGCCCCACGGCCTCGGCGCGGTCGTCGGGCCCTGGGCGCCGGCCGGGCTGGGGAGCGCCGGGTGGCGTGGCCGCACTGTTCCGGTGGACGGCGAGGGACTACTACATGTCGAGGCGGTCCACCCGGCCGTACCGCGACCTCTCCTCGTCGGTGAGCAGACACGTCGCCGGCGGCGGCAGGCGGCTGGAGCTACAGAGCGTCGTGACTGACGCGAGACGGGCCATCTTCGCGGTGCCGAACACTTCCTTCGCCAGCAACGACGACAGCTTCGTCGAGTCCGCCGTCTACTCCGCGCGCGGTCACGACGCAGGTGGCGGAGCCGGAGCCATGGTGAGGTACAGCGAGACGAAGGCCCCCGCCTTCCGCGAGGTCTCCTTCTCGCGCGACAACCACGACCAGCTCTACGTCTCAGCGGCGGCGCGGCCTGACCCGCCCAGCTTCGGCTACGACATCAGCATCGCGTCGTTCAGCGGCCAGAGCAGGTACCACGGCGACGAGGACGCCGGCGACTACGACTTTGACGACAACGACGAGATCGACGTGAGGGTCAGGAAGCCCGCCAGCGTCGCCGGGCTTTTCAAGTACTCGACGTTTCTGGACATCGTTCTCCTCGTGCTCGGCTGCGTCGGAGCCATGATCAACGGCGGCTCGCTGCCGTGGTACTCGTACCTGTTCGGGAATTTCGTCAACAAGATCGTCAACGTCGACAAGACGCAGATGATGAAGGACGTCAAGCAGTTGCGCCATGATCATCACCAAAGCCACACAATCTGCCCAACTCGCTAAAAATCCGAGCTTTTTTCGTTCCATGTGACTGATGCAGATCAGCGTGTACATGGCGTTCCTCGCTGCAGTTGTTGTCATAGGAGTCTATCATGGTTAGCATTTTTTATTACCGATGACAAGTTCATTTCTTAGCTCGAATATAATTCTGAGTCTGAGAAGGCAGAGATCACCTGCTAGAGGATCGTCGTCGAGAGGTCGGCGCTGCGGATGCGGCGGGAGTATCTGAAGGCGGTACTGAGGCAGGAGATTGGGTTCTTCGACACGGAGGTGAGCACCGGCGAGGTGATGCACAGCATCTCCGGCGATGTCGCCCAAATCCAGGAAGTCATGGGAGAGAAGGTAGCTAGCAGCAGAGCACACACAAATTTTGCCGAAACAAGTGCACTACACTGACACGTCTTCGATGTGTTTGTGTACATCTGTAAAGATGCCAGGCTTCGTGCGCCACGTCTTCACTTTCGTCTTCGGCTACGTGGTCGGCTTCGCCAAATCTTGGAGGATCGCTCTCGCCGTCTTTACCGTCACGCCGCTCATGATGGCGTGCGGCATCACCTACAAGGGCATCTATGGCGGCCTCACCGCCAAGGAAGAGGTTTCACCGGCTACTCATCCTCTCTTACTGATCAGTGCGTTGTACATGGATTGATGAATCCAAATTACAAAACTTTGCGAATTGTGATGAATTTGCTAGGCGTCGTACCAGCGTGCCGGCGACGTGGCGCAGCGGGCGATCAGCTCGATCAGGACGGTGCTGTCGCTCGTCATGGAGGACCGGCTCGCCGGCAAGTACGCGGTGTGGCTGGACAAGGCGGCGCCGATCGGCGTGAAGATGGGATTCGCCAAGGGCGCCGGCATGGGGGTGATCTACCTGGTGGCCTACTCCCAGTGGGCACTTGTGCTGTGGTACGGCTCCAAACTCGTCGCCAAGGGCGAGATCAAGGGCGGCGACGCCATCGCCTGCTTCTTCGGCGTCATGGTCGGAGGAAGGAATGCACGCGCGCACATCAACCTTTTGCACCGTTTCTTGTCGCCGGAGAAGCCGGCCGGCGGCGTTGGTGTTGGTGATCTCTGATCTCGGAATGGTGTGCAGGGGCTTGGCGCTGACGCTGTCCTACATGGCGCAATTCGTGCAGGGGACGGTGGCGGCGGGGTGGGTGTTCGAGGTCATCGACCTGGTGCCGGAGATCGACGCGTACGGCGCCGGCGGGCGGTCGCTGCCGGCGGTGAAGGTGCGGATGGAGTTCAAGGATGTGGAGTTCGCGTGCCCGTTGAGGCCGGAGTCCATGGTCCTCTACAATCTCAACCTGACCATCCCCGCAGCCAAGACGCTGGCGCTCGTCGGCGTCAGCGGCGGCGGCAAGTCCACCTTGTTCGCGCTCATCGAGCGCTTCTACGATCCAACGCGAGGTGAGGCGAATGGCGCGCAAAACAAGCATATACTTGCAGCTGCACGATGACATTAGTGACGGAGCTTGCGCGGTGGGTGTGCAGGGTCGATCACGTTGGACGGCCACGACCTCGCGTCGCTGAACCTCGGTGGCTCCGGTCGCAGATCGGCCTCGTCGGGCAGGAGCCCATCCTCTTCTCCACCTCCATCATCGAGAACGTCATGATGGGAAAAGAGAACGCGATGCGCCACGAGGCCATCTCGGCGTGCGCCATGGCCAACGCCCACACCTTCGTCCTCGGCCTCCCCGACGGCTACGACACGCAGGTGAACTAATCTTCCATTAACGGGCTTTAACCACACAGATAATCTGTCAGTTAATGGGTTTGTAATGTAATTAGGTTGGGGACCGTGGGGCCAAGCTGTCGGGGGGACAGAAGCAGCGGATCGCGCTGGCGCGCGCCATCATCCGCGACCCGCGCATCCTGCTGCTGGACGAGCCCTCCAGTGCGCTGGACGCCGAGTCGGAGGCCGTGGTGCAGCAATCCATCGACCGCCTCGCCGCCGGCCGCACCGTCGTCGTCATCGCGCACCGCCTCGCCACCGTCGCAACGCCGACACCATCGCCGTCCTCGACCGCGGGGCCGTCGTCGAGTCCGGACGCCATGTCGAGCTCATGACCCGTGGCGGCCCCTACTCCGCGCTGGTCAACCTCGCCTCCGACAGCGGCAGGCCCGACCTCGCCAGCGAGCCCAGCATGCCCGGCGCTGCTGCGGCGTACGGCAGCTTCACCGACGAGTCGAGGCACGACGTCTCGGTATCCAAGTCGAGGCACGGCTTCCAGACGATTCAAGAAGAGGCGGCGAAGAAGAAGAAGGATGCGCAGGACGGGAAGGACGCCAAGGTGAGGGTATCCGAGATATGGAGGCTGCAGCGGCGGGAAGGTCCATTGCTGATCTTGGGGTTCCTGATGGGCATACACGCCGGTGCGGTGTTCCCGCTGCTGCTGGGCCAGGCGGTGGAGGTGTACTTCGACACCGACACGGCGAAGATGAAGCGGCAAGTGGGGTACCTGGCCATGGCCGTCGTCGGCCTCGGCGTGGCCTGCATCCTGACCATGACGTGGCAGCAGGGGCTGTGCGGCTGGGCGGGTGCCCGGCTCACCATGCGCGTCCGCGACAGCCTCTTCCGCGCCATCATGCGTCAGGAGTTCGCGTGGTTCGACGAGGAGGACAACGCGATGGGCGTCCTCGTGACGAGGGACGCCTTCGCGTTCCGCTCCATGTTCGGCGACCGCTACGCCGTGCTGCTCATGGCAGTCGGCTCGGCGGGCGTCGGCCTCGGCATATGCTTCGGGCTGGACTGGCTGCTCACGCTCGTGGCCATGGGGTGCACGCCGTTGACGCTCGGTGCGAGCTACATCAACCTGATCGGCAATGTGGGCGCCAGGTCCGACGACGGCGCGTACGCCCGCGCCATCAGCATCGCCGCCGGCGCCGTGTCGAACGTGCGCACCGTCGCGGCACTCTGCGCCCAGGGCAGCATCGTCGGTACGTTCAACCGTGCGCTGGACGGGCCAACAGCCAAGGCGCGGCGGAGATCGCAGCTCATGGGCGTCATCCTTGGGCTCTCCCAGGGCGCCATGTACGGCGCCTACACGACGACGCTCTGGGCCGGCGCCTACTTCATCAAGAAAGGCGAGTCCACCTTCGGCGACGTGTACAAGATCTTCCTCATCCTCGTCCTCAGCTCCTTCTCCGTCGGCCAGCTCGCCGGCCTCGCCCCGGACACCTCCGGCTCTCCGGCAGCCATCGCCGGCATACTATCCATCCTCAAGCGCCGGCCGGCAATCACCGAAGACTCCACCAAGCGGCGAACGATCAAGGACGGAAGACCCATGGACGTGGAGCTTCGCAAGTTGACGTTCGCGTACCCGTCGCGCCCGGACGTGACGGTGCTGAGCGACTTCACGCTGCGGGTGAAGGCCAGCACCACGGTGGCGGTGGTCGGCGCGAGCGGGAGCGGCAAGTCGACGGTGGTGTGGCTGGTGCAGCGGTTCTACGATCCGGTCGACGGCAAGGTGGTGGTCGGCGGCGTGGACGCGCGGGAGCTCGACCTCAAGTGGCTCCGCGGCGAGTGCGCCATGGTGGGCCAGGAGCCGGCCCTGTTCAGTGGGTCCATCCGAGAGAACATCGGGTTCGGCAACCCAAAGGCCTCCTGGGCCGAAATCGAGGACGCCGCCAAGGAGGCCAACATCCACAACTTAATCTCCGGCCTCCCCCAAGGCTACGATGCCCAGGTTAGTATTCTACTGAAAATTTCGAAGCATTCAAATACGTTCATAAATTTACATGTTTGAAATGATTTTCAGTTGAATTGTTGAGCTGAAAGTGCATGTTTTGATCAGGTTGGGGAGAGTGGGGTGCAGTTGTCTGGTGGGCAGAAGCAGAGGATCGCGATCGCGCGGGCAATCGTCAAGCAGTCGAGGATACTGCTGCTGGACGGGGTGAGCAGCGCGCTGGACGTCGAGTCGGAGCGGCACGTGCAGGAGGCCCTGAGGAGGGTCGCGCAGCGCGACATGACGATCACCGTAGCGCACCGCCTCTCCACGGTGCGCGACGCCGACCGCATCGCCGTCGTGAGCTGCAGCAAGGTAGTCGAGTTCGGCGGCCACGACGCCCTCCTCGCCACCCACGGCGACGGCCTGTACGCCGCCATGGTGAAGGCGGAGGCCGAGGCACAGGCGTTCAAGTAGAGGACACACACTGCCATGTCCAGAAGCAATCTGAACATTATGACGTTTTTTTTTGGAGAAAGTTTTTTAATTAGGGATCTGTATGCTGATTAAGCGATGATTGTTCCACTATATTTGTGTCAATATATAATTTTTTCGGTGTTTTAATTAGGGATCTGTATGCTGATTAAGCGATGATTGTTCCACTATATTTGTGTCAATATATATTTTTTTCGGTGTTTTAATTAGGGATCTGTATGCTGATTAAGCGATGATTGTTCCACTATATTTGTGTCAATATATATTTTTTTCGGTGATGTTGCCAAGAACACGGCATTAATAAAAATATGCAGAAGTATACGAAATTAGATGGAATGTCCATGTTGACCATATATGAATTCTTGCTACCTGACAACGATGCAGCAAAATGGGAAGAAAATATTGTGAGGGAGAACGATAGCAGCAGCAAAGTAAGACGAGAGATCTCGTCTGATAAGACCTGCGAACTGCTATTTTGATGGCATTAATTATGCAGATTGATTTGGCCATGCCATCACCTTGAGATGGATTTGTTGAGCAACCTGGGTGGATGGTGGAGCTGTTCCAATAATTGGGTGGTTTGCTGTGCTCACGGTATTTCTTTTTTCATGGTAGTGCTCAGCATTATAAGGAACCAAAAGCAGATATTGCATAAGCCAATTCAACAAACGTCTTGCACGAATCCTGAAAATTCATTTTGAAGTGGGGTTCAAGCTAGTTGTAGTTCCTGTTGAGGTCCAGGGGGAGATTAGTCATTAGTGGATTAATAATTAATGGTATGAAACAATCCATTTCAGCTAGAAGTATATGGAGTATCAACTGTCTTTAATACCATATATACAATAAACGTGATGTCCTCAAGCTGACTTATGTGAAGTTCGTTTGGACGAGTTCTTAACTTCTATTTTCTCGTTTCTACGTTTTCTAAACTACTAAACACTATGATTTTTTTCTAAACTACTAAACATTACGATTTTCTTTATATGCTTAAAAAATTATATTAATCTATTTTTTAAATTTTTTAGGTAATACTATACGCGTTGTAACAAAACGGGTAACACTTATATAAGCAACCTGTTCGTATTCAGAAAAGGAGAGTAGGGAATAAAGTGTCATTTTCTCTGGAGGTTGACATTTCGTCACAGCACGATTGCTGATTCAGGCTTTTGGGCCTCTCGATTTTGTGAGGTCAGAGGTTCTGATCCCCGTCTATCCGTGAAAATAATTGCCACGTCCCTCTTATTGCAGTGCCCAGTTTCTTCATATTTAGTGTGAATAAGTACTAAGCTCATTGTTCTTGGTGAAGCCGCTCATGGAGTGATCTCTTTAATCACTTACCTAAAACCGCTACGGCATGCTGGACAAACATACAGCACCATTCTCCATTGATTATTATCGATCAAATAGCCCCTACGCTTAACCCAACAATCGGTGGTTACTAACAGTATTTCAGTAGTACGGCTACAGTACCACCGGTATAGTACCCATGTTGCGAGAGTGTAGCAGCTTGCACGCTTCCACAGAAAAAAAAAATAGAGAAAACTTCGCACACCACGTCGATCGCCATGAGATGATCGAAAATCCCCGTGCAATCCGCTAACACACAGCGCAAAGACGATCGGCTGGCACGCCCGCGGACATGCGCGGATGAACTCCCGTCGCAGACCGGCAACCATGCCGAGCCGAGTCCACCCGCGCGCGCGCGCAAGCGGATGCGGAGACGACGGCGGTGGAGGCGTGCGGGGGCGGTTTGGCCTAACCGGCGGCTGCTTGTGCGCCCGTTGCGCGGCGGTCGGCGAACGCAAGGGCCGTGGCGTGGGGATGGCATCGGCACGGCGCGCGGTGGCTCGACCGCCCATCGGTCGCGACGCCGACGCGGCACCGGTTCGCGTTGGTCCGTTCCGAGCTCGCCCAGGGATCGGGACCTCCCACCCGTTGTGGCTGCTCGTCCGCAACGTTGCTACCACTAGTAGTTGCCACCGCCAAGTGCGACACAAAGTGGGTACCCCGTTGTTGCGGGCCCGCACGTCAGTGACAGCGGCAACGTGCGGCCGCCACGGGGGGAGAGGGACACGTGGGGGCGGGGGATCTGACAATCTGACCCGGGGTGTCAGAGACGGTTGCGGGCAGTTGGTCGCCTCGTGTCGTCTACCTCGGTCTCCCTTTTTATTCCGCCTTGGAGAGGCCAACCGTCGCTTGGCGACTTCCTTCCCCTCCTCTCCTCTTCTCTACTCTGCTCTCCTCCGCCTCCGCCTCCGCCTCCGCGCGCCGAAAGGTACTGGTCCTCTCCTCCTACTCCCCGCCTTCCTTTCCCACCACCTGTTCGATGGAATGCCGCAGCCAGAACACCTGCTTCCCTGTTTCGATTCACGCTGCGCCGCTGTTGCTAATTTGATGCCGGGCTTGTCTCGTCCTGTGGCCGAGAAGGAAGTGTTCTTGTTCAATTGGTATGTACATATCTTTGTTGTTCGAGGGATTAGGCTGTTTCTTGTTGGTGGTTCTGTAGGTGCCATGGTTGTTCTTCTTGGACCAAGGGAAGAAAATCATGCGGATTAGGTAACTGTAACACTTTTTTAAGACGCTGTGGATGGATTTTTAGTGCTCTTGCGCCTTGCTTTCCCATTTTTTTAAAAAAATTCCGGGCTAATCCTTCGGTCAAGTAATTCTTTCCTCGATAAGTTGGTGTAACTTAGGTCCTTTGCTCTCTTTCGTTTCGTGTTTCTCGTACTAGGATTGCGTACCTTCTTGGTAACCTCAAGGTACTATATCAATCAGCCCCTTTCACTTGGTTTGGAGACCAAGACCCCTAAGTAAAGTTTTGCTCGAGAGATTTTTCTCATGGAAATTTTGTGCAAGTGACTGTAAGAGGCATTAATATCGTTTCTGTGCCAAAAGCCTAACAGAAGTTGGTTTAAGAGCCGCTCTACAAATGTTTGGTGTTGTAAATTTAGGAGTTGTATTGTTTTTTTAGGAGTTGCATTCTGACCAAAATGCTCATTCCTACCAAGAATTGCCGTTTCTTGGCTTGTTAGGTCTCTCCTTTCCTGGCCTTTAAGTCAAGAAACCCATATAGGATGTGTCTTCTTCCAAGAATTAGGCAGTATTTCATTTCTTACAGCCATCCTGCTAGGGAATTAAGGCATGGGAATTGGGAAAGTTGGTAGCTTTTGGCATTGTAGGTGTCCACGTACCTGGCCATGAAGTGCTTCATAAGAATTACTAGATGGAACCCCGCGCGTTGCCGCGGGACTTAACGCGTGCACTTGGAAAGAATGGAAATACTAAATGTAAGAAGGAGAAAACTGATATGATGGTGATATTGAAAATTTAGTAGGACGAATCCAGGACTAAACGACATTACATGAACTGACTTGCAAGTAGCAACAAAACATACTCACCAGATTACATTCTTAAGTACAATGTTGCACAGTTACCTGGTTCAGTATCATCTAAACTCCATAAAGTCTAATTCAGGTACCATACATATGTAGTAACTAATCAAGGTATCATACATATATTGTAACCACTTGATTAGTGAAGTAGCATTGCAGGCTGAAGGAAAAACATATAGAGAGGAAGCTAGTTAGTAAAATGGATTGAAATATATGAACTGCAAACCTAAAATGTAGAGGCAATGAATATTGTGTAATTGACACATTGTATTTAATTAAGGCTGTAATTAAGAACATATACCATTCAATTTTCAACATATATAAGAAGAAATTTCCTGAAATCATTGAAATATCTCCTTTTGCTTATGTTTGCACACCTTTTCATTGGGTGAACATGTAGCTGGATGTTACTCATCAGAACTTGTACTACATTAATATACCAACCAAAGAATATATCATATTTGATGACAGTTCAGGAGAAAGGACAAAAAATCACCCCATAGGAAAACAAAAGTACTTACAAGAACAAGAAAATATTCTCAAAAGTTAGAAGTGTGCTGATGGCTAGCTAATAAAAGGTCAGCAAAGCGGTACATGATCTGATTGTCACTGCCAAAGAATGGATGGCATTATGGTATATCATAAGGATTAAATATGGAAGACCATAGCACAACCTTGAAAGTTTCAGAAATTACCTTTGCATTAGAGCTTGTTAAAAAAAACCCTTTGCATTAGAGAAAGAAAACCTCATCGGAGAAAGTATAACTGAATTGAATGTAAAAATTAGGAAAACACCATGAAATTAGTACACGATCTGATTGTCAGTGCCAAGAATTGATGGTTTTGTGGTATATCATAACTCATAAGGATTAAATACGGAAAACCACAGTACAACGTTGGAAGTTTCAGAAATTACCTTTGCATTAGAGAAAGAAAACCTCATCGGAGAAATTATAACTAAATACAAAGTTAAAATTGGGAGAAACGCCATGAAATCCACCAGTATGTAGAACACTGCTAATTAGATTAGTATGAAGAAAGAAGAGACGGTTTGACGGAGGTTGATGTATGCACCATGTAGTAAATTGCCTATGCAAACGGTACAACTCATTTCTTCAGGGAAAATTGAACTGATGGAATGAACCAATACTGATGACCATCTGCTGAGGGCAAAAATCAGCATGAGCACTGAGAAAATACTGAGAGGGTCACGGAGTCTGAAAGGAGCACAAATACTCGCACATTTCGCTCGCCGTTCGTTGTGCGGTTGATGAAGGCGAGGCAGGCAGGCAGCGTCGATGGACAATTGGAGAGGATGGCAACTGTCGGAGTAGATCGAAGCTCCAGATGGCTGCCGTATTGATCCAAATAAAGCACCGTGTTTTTAGGCGAGGCTATTTTGTCGCTGGACGGCCAAAAGGTGGAAACTAAACGATGGCCTCTGGGCTGCTGGGCGGTCAGTGGAGGAGATATTATGTTGCCACAAAAAAAATATCATGATGTGGATCATGATGAGGCTTCTGGCGAGTCGACGCGCGCGACGACTGATCGAATGCCGCCTCGATCTGCGCGGCGAAGTTGCCATGAAGTCTGGTCTTTGATGGGCGTCGGCCGTTCTCCTTTTTTCATGACACCCCCGAGGAGGCGAACAGCCGCACCGCACCGATGGGGCGTTGGCGCGGTGGCCGTGCTCTCTGCCGCCGTCAAGCAGAAGGACGTGACGACAGTGCTCCCTGGCGGCGTCGCAGTCGCAGCGAAGAGAGTGGGAGCAGAAGCGGCACAGGTCGCGGGAACGGTGGGCGGCGGTGCATCGAACTGTCGCGGGGACGACGATGGCATGGGTTGGTGTTGAATTGGGCTGCCTCTGGCGGGGCAACAGACAAGGCGTTCTCCAGGGAAAACAGGGGCAGTACATCAACCATCCAACGGCTCTCCTTCTTTGAGGTGACGTGGCTTAACCACAATGCAGGAAATTGCTATGAACTGTATTAAGTGGGGATGAATTGTATAGGTTTATAGGATTAGGTTGCGTTCTTAGTTGATGGGCTCTACAACGCTTTGCTGGAAAGCTAAGAAACATTCATAAGGTCAATTTCTTTTCTCTTAATGCTTTCATTTGTTCAGTTATGTGCATTGGAAGGTATGTGATTAGACTTTTCTAGTTGGATATGCTGCTGTTGCAGGTGACCGTTTGAAATGACATATGTTTGGCTTTTGAGTGATGATGTGGTGGGATTTCTAATTAAATACATTTTGCTTCATCGGAAAAAAAAACAGTTTGCTTGAGGCCTTCTCTACTTGAGGTTTTGGTTCTATGTGACGTTTTTGTTTTCCTTGCCTTTTTGGTGTTTTTGTCCCGTTGTGTTCATCTTCAGACATGTGCCAAAATCTAGACTGCAAATGTTCTTGGCTTGGGAGTCCAGAATTTCGTTCTAACTGCATCTCCATATTATTTCCTTTCATGGTTCTCATGCTTTGTCCATGTTTGTTTGCTCCTTTTCTTTTTTTCTTTAGAGTGGTCAAACTGTGTTGTTAAGTAGTGGATTACATGTCTTTCGGCCTTTGTTGATATATGTGAATATGTTATTAATCATTTGATGCCGTTTTCAGAAAAAAAAAATAAAGAGAATACGCTGGCTTGAAGATATGGCATCTCTTACACCAGGGGTACTGTTAAAAGTACTCAAAAATATAAATTCTGATGTGAAAGTCTGTGGAGAATACCGGTCCATTCTTCTCCAAGTGATTAGCATAGTTCCTGCAATTACTGGTTCAGAACTTTGGCCAGACCATGGTTTCTTTATAAAAGTTTCAGACTCATCTCATTCAACATATGTTTCTTTATCAAAGGAGGATAATGAACTTATCTTATCAAACAAACTTCAACTTGGACAATTTATATATGTTGAAAAAGTTCAATCTAGTATCACTGTCCCAGTTCTTGTTGGGGTTCGACCTGTTCCAGGAAGGAACCCATGCATTGGAAATCCAAAGGATTTGATGCAGATGTCAACTCCCTCTGGGGTTTCGGAAGCATTGGATCAACAATGGAAGGCTGCGAAGTCAGCTGAATTGTCTGAGAGTGAAAAGGAAAACTCTCAGAGGAAGGTAGTCATCAAAGAGCAGAGGGCATTTGTAGCTTCACGCTACATGCTTGGGATATCAAGCAACAATAGCAAAATTACCAATCTAAACTCCAGCATTGATAGTGAAAAAAGTAATGGAGCAAGTAGCATATGTGTTGCAAACCAGAAGTCAGCTCCTACAAAATTCAAACAAGAGCCAAAACCTCAGGTATGTTTAAGCGCATAGGTTTATTTGAATATTTGAACTAAGATGCTACTATCAGCTAAAACACTAACCTTTACTATATCTTGTCTTTGACAATCCCCATGCATTTCCATAGTGATGAATCACATCAGATAATATTTAATATTTGAGTTATATAAATTCTAAATAAAACAAAGACAGGAAGCACAGAAGCACCTGTGGGATGGTTACTTATTACATTTGCTGCTAGTATTGCAGGAACGACCAAAAACTCCATCTCCTAGTCATGCTAAGATAGTTTCTACAAAGCAAGAAATTAACAAGGACACACGCAAGAATAGCGCTTCTTCACCTAGTCATAATGGCTCTGCTGTAGTGAAAAAGCAAATGACAAAGGACAGCAAAAAGGAGTATGCATCTGAAAAAGGCTCACCACCAAAGCTTTATAGTACTTCAACACCAATACCAACAACACCACTGCCCGCGACGACTTCACCGCCAAAGCTCAATTTGCCAGCAAAACCTAATGGCACCTCCAGTACAATTACTTCTATGCCGACTGTTAAACGAAGAGTTACTGAAACTGTCTCCTGGGACTCCCTTCCAACAAGTCTAATCAAGTCAGGAAAGGTATACTTTGCCATGGTATTTTTTAGGACATCATTTTTTTTTAAAAAAAACGTCGAGCATAAATTTTGAGGCCCTCATGACTCGATTATGTTCTGTGGGTATAATAGGGGGGCATGCATGACCTGCAAATCATTACTTGAACCATTCGCTTTATATACGAAAAGACCCTATTTATTTGTAATGCTTTGCTAAGTTCTAATACATGCTGAATATTCATTTCTTTTGTGTGAATAGGCTGTTGTCAGGAGGAAGAATATTGCTCTTGTAATAGCAGCTGAGGCTCAAAGGGAGGCTAGTGCAGCCGCATCTCTTGTTAAAGGCCTTGGGTAAGTAGATCTATTCTGATTTTCTGTTAGCTCGGGTATTTCTTTGACAGTTCCACTGTACTGTCTATTAACAGTAAATAAGTTGTGTAATTTGTTGGTGGCCCCCTACTTCCTTTTTAAGCAAAACCTTTCCAAATTGCAAACACCTTTTATTTGATTATGAAAAACTTCTAATGTATGCCTATTTTTCCAGAATATTTGGTGAGATCAGGAAGTCTGCTGAGGAGGATCCACATGCTACAATTACCAAGTTTTTTCAGCTAAACCGGCTTATCATTCAGCAAAGTGTTGTTTGGAAAGATTACTCATCAGAGTCTGTCAAAGAATCTCGGCCAGAGAAGGAAAAGCCATCAAGGAAAGCCTCTGCATCTCAGAATAAAGCTGTTGCAAGTAGTACAACAAAGAATGCCGACGTTGCTTACACTAGTGAAAAGATCGACTGGGCCAGAGAGGATGGTTTCAAGGAGATCTGCATATCATGGATTATTCTAAAAAAAGAATCACAGTCATGGTTCCTCAATTTCTTGGAACATGCTCTTGAAGCTGGATTCAAGTTCGAGGGCCAAAACAAGAACACCAGAGAACGAATAAGAGGGAACTCCAAGGGTGGAGACGGCCAAATCGCTGTCCGGTTGTCGCAGCTGAAGGAGACGAGTAACTGGCTTGACCAGCTGCATGGTGAGGTTGATAAATCTCAAGGTGCTTTGGTTGCAACCATTGAGCAACTGAAGCAGAAAGTGTACACCTGCTTACTCGGTACTGTCGAAACTGCGGCATCAGCACTTGAAGGCAGATAGACGTTGTTCTGGAGGGGCTCAGGGCTGGTTGTGTTTATTTTTTGGCTTGGAACCAGCTGAAGTTGCTCTGTTGTAACAGCACTGCAACACGTATGATCGATCCTGATGCCAAGGAGAGTGAAGTATCGATCATCTAAGTTATTCCACTTTTACTGTTGTTGTACAAGATGACATAGGGGAGTGAGGAATGAGGTGTAAATAGTCGGGGTGTGTGTGTCCATTTAAATTATACATTAATTTATTATTATTTTTTGGCAGTGGTCATGTTGCGTGTTGGCAATCCCTTCTGTTGTTCATATTTGCTCAATACAAATCTAAAGCTCTGCACCTTGCATCAGAATGGATGAACTCATGTGTGGGTGCCATGTCCTGCGATGCAGAACATACCAGCTTCCTGTGTGCATGCGATATGATAGTTACCATCGTTTTGCTGAAGTTTCGAGCTGTTAGTGCAGATCTGTATTGCGATGATGATGTATGCAAGGTTCTGACTTCTGAGAATCAGGGATAAGCAGTCTCAGTTTCTTGCAGACAGCAAGAGCGCACGAAACTTGATGCAGGTTAGGCTAGGATTAAGCGCAAGATACTGTTCCGTCTTCTGCACAGCGTCACGACTTCCATCCACACCTTTTTGTCGACCAAAGCCTTCCGTTAGGCGGGCCACGGCATGAGCGCCCGGATTCGATGCGGTGACACACGAAAAAAAAAATCTGGATCATATCGATCGGCGCCGGCCGGCACACCACACCAGGGCTCGGGTCAGCTGCTGCGTGCGTCCTGCCGTGTCGATCGATGGTCTCACGGGCGACCAAAGCTAGTGCGTATACGTGACGGTTCGAGGAGATTACTGGTAGCGATGAGACGCACGCACGCCCACTGCACCGACCATTCCATCTCCCAGGAAGTTTCACCGCTTATCAAGGAAACGTCAAAGCTTTCCTTCTTTTTTTTTTCACTACTACCTTAATTTGGCCGCGCGCTGCTCATCATGCATGCATGGTGGCCTTAAACTATACGATGTGTACATAACATACGGTATATTCTCTATAATTTTTTATATTTAACACAATTGGCTTTTAAATACTATTTATATTATTAAAAAATATGTAATTATTATTTCTTTTGTTATAATTTATTTTATTATAAAAAATAACTTATATTTTTCATATTTAAATAAAAATTTTGAATAAGTTAAATAGTAAAACGTATATTTAAAAATAAATGGCGTTAAATATAAAAAACCGGAGAAAGTAATATATATATATATATATATATATATATATATATATATATATATATACTATACATTCATAAGTTAATTAAATCAATAATTTTATGCACGCCTAAATATAGGGGGGCCACACCTTCTAGTAGCCGCGGCGTTCATTTCTCTATTTTTATCTCTCTGACCTCTCACTGGTCAGGGCATGGCATGCGTATTTTAATAATGAGCGAAAGTCTCCAAATGCATGAGCTTTAAATATTTTTTCACTAAACTATTTATTTGCAATCAACTACATTATTATATTTACTATAATTAAATCTTTATGACAAAATCTCCTATGATTATATTTTGATAAAAAGAAGGTATACTATTAAAATTAGATGTTGTTTCACAACATTTAACTTGATATTTCATTGATTTTTTGCTGGAACATTTTGTTTGCTCTACTTTTTCTAGGGATTGGACACTCGATCACTAGTCTTGTCCTAATTAATTATTAAATACGTTATTGCAACTCCATTTTCTCTGAATCCCCGGTCCTATTCGTATTTTTTAGTGTTGAAGGTATATCGTCGATCTATCTCTCACCGTGTATGACTAAATTGATTATAGACATGCATTGATACGTACGTATCATGCATCATACTCGTCGATCTGAGTCGTCTGATCTCGTATAGATATTGACATGGTCTGGTCTGGTTACGTCTATTGGTCTGCTGGTTTAGTTAGTCCCAGATTAAGTCGATCCTACATTTCATACCGGCCGGTCCACAGGTCAAGCACATGGCTAACCGCGAATACATACCATTCCATCATGTATGCAACAATCATGGAGTATAATAATTCATCCAAAATATGCAAGTATATGATAATTAGACCCAAAAACAATGATTAATTTACAATTAATTAGTTTTGCAAGACCTAGCTAGATAACTAGCCACAAGACCACAAGGCAATGAATGTACACTGGACTTAGAACCCAAATTAAATAATACCGTCATATTGGTCAAGCCTTCCTAATTAACGCTGATACAGCTTGACCGCCTCAAAGCTAATTAGGCTCAAAACCTTGTGCGCTTGTAAGAGCAAGCTAGCTAACTAGCTGTTTCAGTGTTAGTTTCTTGATGGGGAACGCCTCATTAATTATTTTATCACTTCCATGAAAGGTCTTGTAAGCTAGCTAGCTCCCGATCCCTCTCTGAAGTATCTAATTGAATAATTGGCGTAGTATATATGATTGATCTGCTTGTATATATAGTTAGTACGTTAAATCATTGGATGGAAATTAATTAATTACGATATTAATTAGAGTACTATATGTATAGTATACATGCATGGTCTTCAGACAAATTAAGCAGAGAGATGCTACGAAAAGGACTGGAAAAATATGAACAAGTCTATTAGTCAGCTGAAAGTACTTTTACTTGATCTGTCTCTCGCGTTCCCTTTAGTTATATGGTCAAGTAGTTTGGTCTCCAACAATTCAAAGTTATCTACTACATTCGTATTATGTATTAATATTCAAATGTCCCAAAGTTGAAAAATATCATGCATGTGCCAGCTAGCTATCTCGCTTGAATATTGACGAGTGATGACTGAAGAGTATATATGCACATACTGAGCATAATATATATTATTTTTTCTTTCATTGTTGTATCTCATAACACGTACAAGAAATGTAAGCGAAATTTTGCACAAACTTAGTGGTAATTTCTACAGCATTAACTAGTGCGTGCATCTATCCTTTGCTCAAATATAATACTTCACTTAAAATAGTTAATTAATTTGTTGGAGCAAGTATTTATCAGAGTCAAGTGGTGGTGGATATCAGCTATATAGATCGATCATCCATGGGTATCAGCACACGCACGCGCGCGCGCGCGCACACACACATATATATGCTTGGTTTTCTATATAGTATTTAAATTTTTTGTTGAAAATTTGTGGTTAAAATGAGTTATAATCAGGTTGCCAGTTATTGCTAATTTGTCTAAAACTCCTTTAAATAAACGCACTTAATATTGTTTGTTCTTTTCTAATTAGCAAGCTCTATTGCACGTACCTTTGTTAATTTGTCTTTAGGAATAAAAGCGTGCGTGCTTGTTTCTTTCACATTCCAAATGGACCAGCAATAACTAAACAGTACGTGTGTGCTTATATCTTTCACATACTAATATATCATGTCAAAAGTCAAAAGAATTACTAGTACAGTAGAGTAGTAAACTAAACCAGCTGACCATATTTCCCTGACATTTCTGAGTGCATTGTTTTCATTCTACATTTGCAACACCACGTGCTGATATATAGTGCCATATACGCATCCATTCTACTCAACTTAGTTACTTTGCAGTTTCTTGATTTCCCCCTTTTTAAAGTCTCCCTGCATATGTCGAAACTATTCAAATTTACCATTTTCCCTGGCACACATAAATATATTTCTCCACATTTTATATTTACATTTAATATACAACTCATCCATATGAGAAAGTACCACGAAAATTAGATCAAACTTCGTGGTAAATGTAAGGAATAATCAAGCGCTAGCTACCTTGCGTATGTAGGGTGGCTAGCTAGCTAAATGTGTGGTATTTGTACAAGCATCAGCACCAAATGCACTCAATTAATTAATTAGTATATTGCCTAATATAATTGAGCAACTATACCAATGGAATCAGATCCATGTGGAGGATGTTGGTTAATCTGCGCCATGTGGTGCAGAATAATCGATCATATATGCATTGTAAATGCATCGATCTAATTAAGAGATCTACAATGTATACGGTCCACGCAGAGGTCAAAGCTAATCTCCATTATAATCAGGGTCTTCAGAGGAAGTTCAGATGAAAAATACACTTGCTATGTTTGTTGATGCTGATCAACCTAATTATTCTTGGTTTTGGCTTGCCGAGTGCACGTTCAAGGTCAGCCTGCCAAGCAGCTACCTGGTCTGGGTTTCTTGAGTTCATAGTGCACACACATACATATTGTGTACGAGTTCGATACAATCACTACAAGAAGCCATGCCGAGGATAATATCAAAACCGCTAATATAATAAGTTTTGTCGGCCAACCGACCAGAAATACCTGTCAAGTTTAGAGAGCAAGGGAAGGAAAAGTTTATTTTATTAGTGGCAACTATGAGGAAACTTTTTTTTAAGATCTGCCCAACAGATATTTCTAACTTTCCAAAGCGCCAACAAATTAAAACCTGTCACGCAGGACCAACAACAATATACATAACCTTACGTGCTAAAAAACCGCCAAAGTAAATACATTATTCTTAGCCGTTGCAACCGCAAGAAAAATCTTTTTGTTGTTAGTCACGGCCACCAAGATTTAACTTTGGGGTGTAAAGCTGAACTATTTCCTTAGCAGCTGCCTGCCAAGGTAGCCAACATGCGAGCTCTTTCCTAGTGCCTTCCTCAACTCTGACAAGATATATACATGTGTAAATGAACAGAACATGAAAAATGTTGGTGTCAGTCATATAAATACACATCACAATGTACAGTCCAAATATGGCCAGTTATGACCATCAAGATAACGAGTAATATTAACAATTTTATTTTTACCGTCAAGAAAATTAATTGGCTGCCAAGAAAATTCTGGATTCTGTAGTGATGTAGTGAGTAGTCTAATTAATTAGTAACAATTTAATCAGGTACTATTTATACTATCATATTTATAATCATTGGAATCTTTTTTGTTCCGTAAACAATGCAACTCAATACATTGGTGTTGCATGCAGAAGATATTGCTTTCATGGTCTGAAAAGTGTGAATTGCTGGAAATACATTTTTTTCTCAGAGAGAAATACAAAATGTTCGAAACAACTGTGATATAAGAGTATCTAGCAATCCTTTTAATTCTGTAAGAATTGAAGATAACGTATAGCACTACATCATCCATTATCTATGAAAACATATTGTGGTATTTATTGAATGCATAAAGTGGCAGTCCTGCATACAACACTGTCACTATTTGCATGCATGACATATTAGGATTTTAGGACTGTCCCTTGCTAGTTTTCTCACTACTTTTTGTTTCAAGGTTTGCATCCTAGCTAGAAAACATGTACCACGCCAAGTTGACAAACTTACCAACTAAAATTTGGCGTAACGATAGCCTCGATCATATTCTTTTTGAGTTATCTATCAGACTATCGAAACGGACTATTTACGTATGCTTCTATTTTTTAAAAAAAATTCTTTAGGACACTTGTTTTAAACTATTTATCAAGTTTCTTTCTCAAAATATTAAACTTATCTCTAAGTAGATATTCCGCGGTAATATAATCCGCTTAATATTCTAAATGCAGACATGCAATGGGAAAATGCAGAAACAAAAGCAGTAGAGAAGGACAAATACATGTCTGTTTCAAAACCCAATCTTGCAGGCTGCCGCTGATTAGTTTGTTGCTTCCATACTGCGGTGACAGGGAAAAAATAGTCCGCATTAGGCTTAGCTACTAGTATAGCTAGAGCGAGCAGTCAGTGCCACGCGAGTAGGCGACATTGCCATGGCAGCCAAAACGGACAAGGACATAAGGACATGTCTGTTCCACTTGAGGAGGGTGACAGAAAGAGATATAGCCATAGGCATGTAACCAAAATTGGGTCCCTTCAGTTTTCTCCGGTCCAAAGCTAGATCTTTGCTCTTGGACGATCGACGAGACGTTCAAGAATTCTTTCGATCGAGATGATCAAACAAGATCGAATAATCGATCGATCGGGTACTCCCCTTGAACGAGACAAGGTCGTCGTTCCCGTGTCGCGCCAATCTGTATATCCCCAGAAGAAAACTAGTAAAACTCTATGACTGAGCCCAGAGATCGACCGACAGACCGAATGAATAACGAGAACGACACGACTAATTTACTGTGTCGTATCGTACGACCTTCTGATCTTGTCAGAATTTGTTGAAACAAGCCTGGTTAACATTTTTAGTTTTTTTTTACTGTTTTTGGAGGAACATATATAAGGGTCTTCCGGTATTAATTAATAGTAATTTCTTAGTATTCCTAGTATTCATACAGTATTCGAGCAGGGAGTTCTAATTAAGAGCTATATAGCTAGCACAACGTAATTTTACGCTAAACATGAACAATAGTTTAGACAACTACTGTCTATATAGTAAATTTTCACATCATATATATCTTCATAATAATAAATATGCAACTCACATGTCATATGTTTAGCTATCTCGAGCACATGCATACAATTAATCACTTATATCACTATAAAAAACTTTTTTCACGTACACCTTTTAGACTACACGGATGGTTCACAACACCACTACCACCATATGGTAATACTCTAGGGGTGGTTGCGCCAACTATAGCCTATAGAAAGTTTTTTTTTTTGAGACGGTCGCCTCTAAAAATAGAAACATTTTATTTGTCTTAAGCAACATCCTACATTTTATTTGTAGAAGCAGTCGTTTAGATGTTTTCTTATGCGGTGCTATTAATTATATGCCTATGTTTTATCTTTTCGTATTTCTCATACTATTCAGTGATCATGCCAGTGCTTTGAAAGTCGAGCTGCCAAACACCATTCACATACTCACTACCACTCTGTCTCCTCATTTCTTGAATAATTAATTTTATTCTTTTGATTTAGCCATCTATAAAAATCATTTTTATAGTAGTGTGTACAATAATATAAATGGCAATAAGTTATCTATTAAGACCATCTGGAGATAGCTCTCTATATCATCCAAAATCCTACACGGCATTTTCTCCTAGAGTCATTGGCATCACACTATTGTTCATGCCCTAAGCTGCTATAAAACTGATGTAATAATTAGCAAGGAAAATAGTTTTAAGAGAGTGAGATACATACTACTTCTGATTTGATTTCATAGTACTTATCATTTTGAAAAAAAATAATTGAATTACTATTTTCTATTACAATATATATATATGTTAATATCAATAAATATATGATTTTATTAAAGTATATTTCAAAATTAATTTATATATGTAGTATCAATGCTACTGATTAAAGTAAACATTTTAAAAAATATTTATAATTAAAATTTTAAAAATTTAATCTTAACCTTTTTAAAATGATAAGTATGGTGGAATCGAGCGAGCGTGCAGCAAGCAGCCAAGAATGTATTGCAAAAAGTCAAATGTCGACAGTGGTATACACACGATCTCTCCCGCGTAATATCTTGGCGTGCATGCATGCCCTCTTTTCTTTCTATGGATTTTTTTTTCTCTCGTAATATTTCCCAACATTTTCTGTGACACGTAGTGGAAGGTGCTCACATGCTTAAACCCTCTTGTTGCTCCTATAAATACTCTGCCTCGCTCCCTCCCATCGCCCACACTAAACTACTCCTCTAGCTCTCTGTGAGATAGCCTAGCTCCTCGCACAGACCGGCAGGCCATCACTAGCAGCGAGCTCACATCTCACGCAAGCACAGCTAGCTCAAAATCCGTACGTAAATACCTCGACGTACGACGACCTTGCGAGAGAGAGAGAGAGAGAGAGAGAGAGAGATCATGGCGACACAGCAGCAACAGCAGCAGGAACGGTGCACGAGGGAGAAGGTGCCGGCGGTGTCGAAGGTGGCGATCATCGGCGGTGGCATCAGCGGTCTGGCGGCGGCGAAGCAGATGGCGGCGCACGACCCGGTGGTGTTCGAGGCGACGCCGTCCATCGGCGGGGTGTGGAAGCATTGCGTGTACCGGTCGACGCGGCTGCAGACGCCGCGGCCGGACTACGAGTTCTCCGACATGGCGTGGCGCAACCGCGACGACCCGACGTTCCCGACGCACAAGGAGATCATCGACTACCTCGAGGACTACGCCGACAAGTTCGGCCTGTGGCGCTACATCATGTTCGGCTCCAAGGTCGTCGGCGTCAAGTTCCTCGGTGGCCCCGCCGCCGGCTTCACCGAGCTCTGGAGCGGCACCGGCGAGCCCCTCCAGGGCAAGCCCATGTGGGAGGTCGGCGTCTCCACCGGCGACGACTCCGACGACGTCCAGGTACGCTTCAAACACGTACGGTCAAGCTAGCTAGTTTTGCATGCCATGTGTGCGTTGTCCTCACGTAGCTTTCATGGCGATCGATCGATCGATCGATTGATGCAGTGGTACAAGTTCGAGTTCGTGGTGATGTGCACGGGGAAGTACGGCGACGTGCCTAGGATGCCGGTGTTCCCGCCGGGGAAGGGGCCGGAGGTTTTCAAGGGGCAGGTGATGCACTCGTTGGACTACTGCAAGCTCAACGAGCAGGAGACCGTCGAGCTGATGAGAGGCAAGAAGGTCGTGGTAGTTGGGTACAAGAAGAGTGCTATTGATCTAGCACTTGAATGCGCCCAAGCCAACCAAGGTAAAAAAGAAGAAAAAAAACTTATCATCGATCGTTGAATATTCGTGGGTAAAAAGATCAACATGTATGCATTTACCATGCATATACCATTGAAGATTGGGTGAAATTATCTCATATGCATATATAACTTTAAAGAAAAAAAACTATATATGGTGTGCTACATCAACAATTCCACAAAAAATGTTCTTAATGTATATTATCTAGGAAACATGCATGTAACTAGCCTCAGTCTAATGAGCTATCATGCATGAACGCGGAGATTAACAAGTAAAACATAGAAAAAGAAGATGCAACCCAAGTTCACGCATAACTAACTCAGAAGAGGATTTATATATCTATTGTGGAAGTGTACGTCCAATCATTTGATGAACTTGGGATGGAATATTATATACTTGCGTATTAATTAATTTAATTTGCATACCCCCATTTGGTGACATGTACGCTGTGACAACAACCTGTCTTAACGAATTAGGGAGACCTAATCTTAGTTAGCTCTGATACCCTGCTCCAGAAAAGGTCACTCTTGTCTTGATCCGTCGTACACTCCATCTAGAATTTATTCTTTTATACCACGTGTAGCCAAGCAAAGCCCCCTCTTGCGCGGCAAGTTCGAAGTACGCTAAACACAATACGTACGCATATGCACTCTGACTTTTCAAGCTGAAGTGTTTTATATGCTAGCTCTCTACACGTTCGTCCACTTGTTCCTTTTTCTACTCTTGAACTGCTCGGATCACTCCACCATGTTGACTGTGTACTTGACCATATCAAAGTACATATTATTCCTTTCGCTTGGCTAGCTAGTTCTTAATTAATTACTAGTGGCAACAACAGACGTACGTTGCAACAAGAAATATCTGTCATTAATTCTGAAGATAAGTTAATCTTTTTCATGCTTCAGTTAATTACTAGCTCTATCTTCTGATGGATTAATTGATCGATTGATTGATGTGCCATCTATCGTTGTTGCAGGTGAGGGAGGGCAGCCATGCACGATGCTGGTGAGGACCCTGCATTGGGTGGTGCCGTCTTACTCAATCTGGGGCTTGCCTTTCTTCCTCTTCTACTCAACTCGCTTCTCCCAGCTGTTCTACGAGAGGCCCAACCAGGGCATCCTCAGATCACTCCTCTGCCGCCTCATGACCCCACTGGTATGTATGCATATGCATGGACTTCACTCTACTCGTCAGTACTACTCATTGCATGTGAACATCATATCAGAATTAAGTTGAGACTGCTCAAGACCTAACCAGCTCATTAATTTGGTCATGACAATGTGTTTATAGCTAGCTAGCTTGTCACCATCACGAACGACTTTTAGAAATTTAATTGTTGTCGTTGTTGTTTTTTTTTCTGGGAGAGCAGAAGGCTGGGGTGTCCAAGTTCATCGAGTCGTACCTGTCATGGAAGCTTCCGCTGAGCAAGTACGGGCTGAGGCCGGAGCACCCGTTCGTGGAGGACTACGCGAGCTGCCAGATGGCGATCCTGCCCGACGGCTTCTTCGAGATGGCCGACCGCGACCTGATCTGCTTCAGGCGGTCCGCCCGCGGGTGGTGCTTCTCCGAGAACGGCGTCGTCCTCGACGACGGCACCGAGGTGGAGGCTGACCTTGTCTTCCTCGCCACCGGCTTCGAGGGAAAAGACAAGCTCCGCGCCGTCCTCCCCGAGCCCTTCCGCGGCCTCGTCGTCAACAAGTCCAGCATAATGCCCCTCTACCGGTAAACATACATATAATCATGCACGCACACCATACTCACACAACAACGACAGCGATGCCGCCATGATCGAATCCGATGGAGCTAATGGATGCATGATTGCGTGGATGCAGGGGGACGATTCATCCGCTGATACCGAACATGGCGTTCGTGGGGTACGTGGAGAGCGTGTCGAACCTGCACACGTCGGAGCTGAGGTGCCGGTGGCTGGCGGGGCTTCTGGGAGGGAGGTTCGAGCTGCCGGGAGTGGAGGAGATGGTGCGGCACGTCGACGGCGAGACGGAGGCGATGCGGCGCACCACGCGCTTCTACCGCCGCCACTGCATCTCCACCTACAGCATCCACGACAGCGACGCCATGTGCGCCGACCTCGGTTCCCGCGTCCACCGCAAGCCCAACTGGCTCGCCGAGCTCTTCGCGCCATACAACAATCAGGACTACAAGGAAGACTAGGAAATTGATCCTGGCCGTCCATCCTTGCCTGCAACTATAGCTCGGTGTGCCAAATTAAGATGCCTTTAATTACTTCAGTATATAGTATCAATTAATTGCTACGCCTACACGTCATAATAATAATATAATAAGATTCGTTATTTGTTTATAGTAAGTTAAGGGCTGATTAATTAGTTAATTACTTTAATAATCGAGGACTAGGTCATGTGTTCATGTGAATCGGGGAATTGGTTTGGTAAGGACTCGAGACTCTGAGGTCGATCAGGTCTTGGCCACGACCGCGAGATCTAGGTGTAAAAGAGAGGAATCAAATCATATGATTCGTATCCAAGAACGGGACCATATGTAAGTTATGTCCGTATGTACGATATGTACGATCGTTGTGCATGATCAAGGTGGTTTTCCAACCTCTTAATTTGTAATCATTCTTTTTGTCTGATGTATTCAATAAATTCATTTGTTATTGTCTGAAATTGTATATCTCTCTCTGTTCGCTTCTGTGTGAATGTGATGGATATATCGTACGTACTCTGTTCTTTGTATTTCTTGCATTGGTTAAATTTAAGGATGAAGTTATAGTGTTGTTTAATATATTTATTATATGAACCGGGAATATGATTAGTTCTTAATTAAATGCAAATTGCAACCAATAGCCACAAGAAAATAATTCATGGTATTTTGAATATTTCTACAGGTCAACTCAATAGCTTCTATGATCACATGATGCCTAAAATATAACCAAACCAAGTCAAAACGGTCAAATAGTCGATACTTAGTACATCAACTAAGTAGCAGTTAATTAAGAGTTGACCGTAATAATGCTGGCTAGCTTCAATTAGTCGGTACTTGGTAGTTATATGGTTTTCTTATCATTGTATGACAAATATATTGTTTAGCTAGCTGCTAGTGGTGCTAGGTCTCCGATCCCTAGCTTTCTCGTTGTTGCACCATGCAGATTAGTCAGCTGTTAAGTAAGTAATTGACTAGACCATATGTATTTCCAGTCAGGTTTCATGAATATGAATGGCGCAAATTTTGTTTTGCAAGTTGCTCGTGCATGTTGGGGAGTCAACCGGTCAAAACCGTGGGTTCAGCATCATGGTTTTGACCTTCAAGCTTCATAGAGCTACCGACAGTGTTTTTTTTTAAAAAAAAACAGTTTAGTTTCGGCCTCTGGAAAGGCAAGCACACATGCTTCATGCTTCATGCAGATGCACGATTCATAATTGGTAGTGCTGAAAATATCTTGGGCGACTACACCGATACATGGAAGATCTGCTTAACTCCAGTACATATCAGTTGGCTTCTCTCCGTGGCTCGAGGTACACGCGTCGAGGGTCATGAGGTTCGCTCGACTTCGACGCGACAGTGCGGGTGCGAACGTGCCAATCAATATGACCCTGTAATTGACAAGGAGCTGAGACGAACGAATCAGTTATACGATAGGCCGATATGAGCTCTCGTTATCGGCTAGCCACCAATAGGATCGAGATGGTCATTGGTCGCGTCTAGATGACTACTGTTATTGGCTGGTCACCGATAGGTATTAGGACGCTATTCTATCAGCTGGAGAGCTGATGAAGACATGAATAGATGTCGACGAAGGACATGATAACTCCGGATGTAGTGAAATCGAGATCCTGATTTATCGGCCGCAGAGCCGATGGAGACACTAAAGGGTATTCAGAGAACAACAAAGCACGAGGGATTTCTCCTGGTTGTCGACAGAAGTTGTACCACTCGTTTATCAGCTCCAGCCGATAAATACATATGCAAACTGACAAGGAATCGTATAAAAGACACCGGCTGCAAAGCCGATGCCACTCCGGATATGGCAGCACGAGACCCGTCGCCCGCCGTGACGACGCCGCTAGCACCAAATCTCGAAGCTCGGACCTAACCGAGATGGTACAAGACCAAAGTCAACGGCAACAGGACGGTGGACACCGGATCGGTTGTGCTAAAGTAAGGACGAAGCGAACCCATCCGCTAGCTGAGCTGATAAGAGAACGTCTTTCTGAAGATAAGCGCGCATTAGCCAGCCGATGCACTTAGCGTGGCGCTCAAGGGAAGTCTCTGAAGACTGGTGCGTATCAGCTCGGCAGATACGCTGGGCGTGGTGCTTAGGGTATAGATAACTCATCGGCTAACACTCCGATGAAACGCCGTACAGAGACCTATAGGCCTACAGCTCAATCTACCATCGGCAACCTCGTAGGTCAAACCCAACCAATATAGTACGAGACTGACGACGACAGAGAGAGTTTGATAGACTGATAAACCTTGCACGGACGTGATGTGGTATATCCGATCTGCCTAAGAGATCGAACCCAACCGATGCAGTCTTAGACAAAGCAAGACATGCCGGAATAGTGGCGGGGCTTACCCCTTTACCGGAGATTGAACTTAACCGATGTAGCCCCATGTCGAGAGCCAGAACCCATCGGTAAAAACGTAGATAAATTAGGGTGGCGATGCGTCAAAATTATATTGATCAAATGATATGTTACAAGCTCCTAGGGGTCTATATTTATACCCTGGTATTACAGAGTCCGACGCATTTATAATAACCATCGAACGTTATTTTCTAACAAAGATAAAATAAAAATATCTCTAAGTTAACTAAACTACTAAACCTTCCTATCTATATAAGATATGATTTATATAGATAGAATACACTTCCATAATTTCTACGGCTCCTTAAACTTAGTCTTCTGACCGAAGCCTTCCTTATTTTATAAAATTATTAATAATCGGACTTTCTTTTAATAAACCGATCACCCTTCCAATCTTTTCCTAATCTTATCAAATTTTAACGTTAACAATAATTAATTAATTTAATTACACACCTAAGACCAACATATCATCTTGCTCACCCACTACTTAAGGAGTACATGTGTATTAGGCATAGGAAGCAGCTACTTTCGATACAATGGATATTTCGCTTTTTACTGGATATTACTATATTTTGCAGCTATATATTCAGGGGAATCCGCATGAATGGAAGTTACTCCAGTGAATTAAATATTTCGTGAGTTCAGCATTAGTAAGTTGTAACGTAAATCGGCAATGCATGCAATTGGCATTCGTAATTCCAGTGAATTCACAGGTAACTAATTAAGATTACCAAGTAACCGAGGCCCCGTCAAGACATGCATGCGCATTTGTACTATTTGTAATAGACATATTAACATATAGAGAATAACCCTAGAAATAGGCGAGTTGCGTCGAAAGATGCAACATACATCTTGGATGACCGATCTAATAATGAAATACGCACGTACATGTGTGTACATATATAGGGTAGATGGTTAAGCTAATATATCTCGTTATTAGTTGTGTAATATTCTGAGAAAACAAATGTACGTAAAGGAGGCAAGGAGCTTATCGATGTACTTTCGAAGAAATTTGCGACCCACCACCATGATGAATTAATTGAAACGATCTAGCTAGCTATACCTGTTAATTACACACTCAAATTAATTAAAAATGCAACCTCTTCAACGCTTGGAATTCAAAATTGCAGACGTCAAGGATTCAACACTTGAAGGAAAAGAACGATTCCATTTTCAAAGCTTGAACGAACGAAATGAGCCATGCACGCATATGAGCGCTGAAGCCGGCCCTGAAGAGCTAGTGCGGCATCGATCCGGCCTTTGATCGATCAACCCAAAGACCAAGACAATTAGTACCAATGACGCACGAGAACAACACACTGATCCATCCAATTGTATGTACAATCCGTCGTCGTCGTCGTCGTCTCCGTTGGGTTTGATTTCGTCCGACCGAGCGAGCCGGCCGGCCACTCCCACGGTGGTCCGGCCGGTCAGTCAGTCAGTCGTCCGGTCCAGGTTCAGTTTTCACTCCTGGTCTGGTCCGTACACGTACGTGCATGTACGCGTTTGGTATATAGTATGTCGCTTTCGAATACTAGTACGCACATGCCGCACGTGCCTGATCCTGATCCTGATCGATCGATCGACCACATTAATGAAACCGATGGCACGCACCATGCGTACGTACGCGTGTTCGTGTGTGTTTGATCTCTCCGCCAATCGCGTCGGCTTCCCACGGTTCCCACAGCGTGCAGACGTTGCTCGTGCAGTGCCCTGCCATCGACGTGGCTGCATGGTCCCTTGATGCGTGCCACCACTTTGGCTAGCTCGCAGCAGCGACCAAAGTTCACATCCCACACCGGAGTCGCCGACCGATTTGTCGCTACTTCGCCACGAATCCACGGCTCGCACACGACCACCTCCGTTTCCCTGCAACTCTGCCGCTTCGCTCGGCGCGGGCCGTTTCCCCCATGTTTTTCTCGTCTCTCCGGGGCGCGCTCAGTCTAATTAGGTTCCTCCAGATTCAAAATCGTTCTTAAACCCCAAAACTAGATATAACCCGCATCCATAATCTTCCAATATCAGATTAACTTAGGCCCAAGGCAATACTGCGTGGTTTTTACTGACATGACGTAACACTTCAATTAAAAAAAATAGTAAATCTCACGTACCAGTAAAACATTTATTATTTTTTCTTCTATAATCCCACTCTCCAGCGGCAACTAGCCAACAAGCTAGAGCTTGCTAGCTAATCGGCGAAAAGGCGGCAACGGCAATAAGGAGCTTCTCACCTAGACACTACCACGGTCTCCTCGACCGTTGCTGTGGCATGGGTAGAGAAGGAAGCAGTAATGACGAAGCATCAGCAACACAAGCTTCAGGTAGAACTCGAGGTGTTACCGGTCAATGTCAACTCTCTCCCATACGATACGGGCGACGGTGGTGTCACTGAGCTCGAGCGACGGCCACCACATATCCTCTCTCTAGTCTCGAGTGGAATAGGCAATGGTGAATCAAAAGCTTGATAATGGGAAGGTAAGCACGGAGGCTGCAATGGCATAGGAGTTGATAAGATCGGCGGTGGTGGAGCTCGAGGCTACGATGGCATGGGACTCAAGCTCAATGACGCGGTGGTGGCTGTGGGAAGAGAGGTGGTGGCGGCGCAGCAACAACATCAGCAAAATCTCAGCAGAGAGTGGGGTTGGAGTTTCTATCATCATCGCTGTAGAGGAGTTCATCAAGTCATTGAGCGAGGTTGTTGCTTCTGCTTTCTATCATTGGGGCAAGTCCATGGGTGCACATGAAGGAAGGCGGCCTCGTCGTTAGGAAGCCATAGAGAGTTGCCATCGCTCCGTCCCTATCCCTTCTGCTCTGTTGCGTCCATCGCGGTTGAGATCCCTTATTTCCATCCCCTCCGCTACGTCGCCATTGCATGAAGGGGATGTGGTCACCGGCGTCGCAGGAAGCCATGGAGATTCACCTGCGTCTCATCCCCATCCCATCCTCTCCGCTGCCTCCGCCCGATCGAGCTCCTCCGTTTCCATCCATGTGACATCCCAAACTATGCTAGCTATAAAACACGGGCTAACATAGGTTAGGAGTCAACTTAATTAACTGTGAATATTATACCAGTTTTAAGATACATAAGTTAATACATATAGAATAATAGTGGACTAATTTTTATTACATTACCGAGAGTAGTAATTATATAAGTTGTCATTAGAGACAGATTCTAGATAGGCAGTACAACACGGGAGGCAAAAACAACACCGACTAAGTGGAAACTAATACTAGAAAGCATATTAAGCGACTAAATACTAGGCACAGTATCTAGACAACTATTTTATTCTACAGGCATGGCTTGTAAATTAGACTTGAAACTCTAAAAATCTTAATGCTCTACTTGTTCCTAGAGGAACTTCTCGATGGACAGGTCGATATTGTCTTCTTTATACTCTACACACACATATATATATATATAAGTTAGGATGAGTAATTTATATATTCGGCAAGCTAGAGGGAAAGATGATATGTAATCAAGGATGCAAAGGTTTTAATATGCAAAAATAATTTTTCCTTAAAAAGAGTTATTTTGTAAAACATTAGTGAGTTAAAATTTTAGTTGTTGAAAAAAGAATCACACCTCAATACATTCTACAAGTTGTTTTGCAATAACTTGTCACATTGATTAAAAGTGATAGTCATTTTCAATATTTTCTCATCTTTTTATTTATTATCTCTTTTTTACTTTGTTAGCAATTCACATATAATCAAATATCATTTCTCATAGTTAACAAGTTTTTACAATAAAGTTTCACCTTCTTGTTAATACAACACTATGGTGCTAACAGACACCTCAGGTCATACAAATCTATTTTTAACCACGAAGATGGATTTTCTGCCATACAGGCGAACTCTAGAAACGATTCATATTCCAACAACCATGTTTATAAACTTTTGATAAAAACAAAATTACATTATGAAAAACATATCACATCCACTCATAATCGTAGGCATTATGAACTTCTTTTTTACGCAACACATGTCGAACAAACATAGCCGTTAAAAGAGGACTCACTATAAATTTTTTTTCAAAACTAAACCATAAATATCTCATGTTACAGTGTGGTCAAATATCTTAAAATCGAGTATTAAATAAGTCTCATATTCTTATTTACCAAGATGCATTAGAGATATTTACTACATCTATCTAATCACTTTAAAGAGGCTAGAGCAACATCGAAGTACGATCCATAACTATCTTCTTGAAGTTTCACAACTATTAACATATAATATTTTTATATAATAGCTAATTAGTTAGCTAGAGTATCTTATAATATCTATGCAGGTTGCACTATAATATGTTTAAATAAAATTCTTAAAATAATCAATCATTAATAATAATGCATAGCCAAGCTACAAACACACTGACCATCGAAATAATACAAAATATTTATATTTTATAAACTAACATCACATCGAATAATTTTTAAGTAAATATTAAAAAATTTTAAGTTCTAATCGTAATATGGTTAAGTACTAAAATTAGGGATATCGTTATATCTGACTCTGTGGTTGAAGGATATTTTTTATACTCGACAGCAAGGTGAGGGATCTAAAGTGGACTTTTTTCCAAACTAAAAGCTCTCGCGGATTCGGCCGATGCGGCTTGTGACGTGTGGGCCGCGCGGTAGAGTTGGGCTTTTTATTTGCGGGGCCGTGTGATGTGGGTGACTTGAACGGCGGCAGCCTCTGGGACTTATGTTTTCGCTTATGTCTTTGCGTATAAATTAAAATTTGAATTTTAAATATTAATTTGGAGTTAATTTTATGATTTTTATCATATTTTATTTTATAGTATTTTCTTTTGAGTCGTTATAGACATATATATGTATATATATGTATATATAAGTTTATCTATAATTTATTTTAATTGCTAATAAGTTATTTCGCTTATTCTTTCGGTAAGCAAAACCTTGGCACGAATATAAAAATTATTTTCGGAGCCTCGGACTCTCGGAGTGGATAAACCATGCCACGTTCACCGTTATCGCCTCCTGGGAAGTGGATAGCGTTTCTTTCTCCCTTCCAGTAACGAAACCCGCCAGTAACGAACCGACGACGTCCTGACAGGTTGCAGCTTCAGAACCAGAGCGTGTGGCTATACGGGAGAGTTTAATGGGCGCTACCCTACACTGACAGCAAAATTTCTCACTCTTATCCAGCAAGGTCATCAAAGCGGCTCGGCTCTTCTCATCCATATCTCAAGTCATGGTCTGTTTGTAATTCCTCCTGCAGCCTGCTACCATCATAATCACGATGAGTTCGCTTGAGATAAAACAATTGGCACGGGTTACAGGGCAGCACGGTGCTTTCAGCAACTGTCGCACTGTATATTGACTGCAAACCTCATGCTAATTAACTTAACAAATTCAGCAGTATGGTAAACCTGACTGATCTCACAGGCTGACTTTTGGTACGCATACAATCTTGCATGCTTCTGTTCCAGGCTGGTAGGTAGCTATAATTCTTAACGGTTTATAATAATCCAGGAGCATCTTAATGAAAGCAAAACTTATGCGTATAATCTATCACGCGCAACACACTAGTGGGCACCAACTCATCAAGCAAAGTCAGAGCTGGCTCTTCTAGCGCCAATTTAGATTGATTCAGCTAATCGATCCATGCCAAGTCAGCAATTACCTCACCTAGATAACGGGTGTTTCACTCGTAAACAAGCTAGCTAGCTTGCTTAGCTCGATCGGTTAATAACGTAACTAACTAATCCTGTCGGAACTAGTCTAATCACAAGCCAAACTCGCTAATCACCGGGGCTAATTAAGAGAATGGCACGCCACCCGCGATTCCGTCCAAAAGAAGGCCAAATCGGCAACTGACGATGTTGCTGATGATCTCTGAATAATTATTAGAAAAAAAAAACCATGCGTTAAGCAAGCGAAGGAAACGGCATCACGTAATAACATTCATCCATCGACAGACAGATCGGTGTCGTGCCAGACTGACCTATCGCAGCTGGTTTGTGCATTTCTCACATGATGTGCACGTAAATCTCATGTGATTGACTATTAATTGCGTGTGCTTACCGGTTAAGTTTGACTGCTGGGGTGAATGCAAACACAGCATGAACAGATTAAAAAATAATGTTCAGTTCCTACGTATGTACGGCATGGATGTTGGCGTTCTAACCATAGTTATTTCATTATAAAAACCTTGGGATTAGATCACATGATGAGATAGCGATGGTTGGGTTTGCTTGCTGTGCAGATAATGATGGTGCTTGCTCGCCGCGCTAAACTGTAACACCGATCAGAAGTCCATTTAAGCGGTAATGATGTAATGTATGTAATTGCCTTCACTCTGAACTATATATTTAAATATGTATATTATAAAACTATTTAAGATACTGTATTAAAAAATACTGATTTAGTGATGAAGTTGTTAAAAAACTACACATTTTAGAGTTTGTCATATCACTATTTTTTTTCTTCAGTTATAAAAAATATAATTTTGTGATAAAATTGATGCTAAATATATAGTTTTGTGGAACAAGGTTGCCTAAACTACTGGTTACCATATAATTATCATGGTTATCATCGGGTATGATAATGATAATATAGTGATAACCCAATAGATTCAAACAAATTTAATAGATATTTTAAATTTTTGAAAAATTTTGTACGGTTTCTCACGAGCTGCTGTCGTTAATGCTGAGAGGCGGCAATCTGTTATGTATCTATAGTTTTATAATAGTTTAATCGAAATTTGTGCCGTAAAATTTGCTCATAAAAATGCTTAGTACCATCAATCCGTCTACAGAATACTAGTGAGAACACTAATAGTAGGTTGTCGCAGGGAGACACTAGCCTGGTCCACATGGATGTATCGATGAAAAACACCTCATTAATTAGTAAAATTCAGGTAAGCCAACCTGTATTGACTTAAGCAAGAGCGATCCGAAAGGGACGCAAGCATTGCGTGCATGGATTTTTTTTAGCACAAGGGACACTGACGCAGATGGATACCTCTCTATAAAAATACAGAGAGGCTGCTGACAGGTGGACGCATGCATGTGTCATGTCCTGGTTGTTGGGCTACAATCGTTCACTGGCATTTGTGGGAGATTTTCCTCGGTTAAATTACGAGACTTGACTAGGATCATTGGACCAATAGTACTGGTTTAACTGGCGCTCAAGCTAACTATAAATGAACGGCAATGCATATTTTTATCGACTGATCTGGGTCTAAACAATTTTTAAACTGGCCAAGTTGTGCGTGTTTCCATACCAAAATTACGGTTACTAGTTGATGACTAGTTATCTAGAGCATGGGGATAACTTCAGTTTTATAATTAATTTACTCGTCAGTTAGGTGAGTAACACATTATTTGCATTTTGCAGTCAAGTCTTCAGTCTTAACTAGTAAACTAGTAGGCTATACTCTGCATGCCCTGACATAACTTAACTATTGTAAAGTTGAAAAATATATTTAAAATAGTATTATAAGAAATTAATATATATATATATATATTTTAATAGCTTGGGATTGAGAAACATGTCGCCATTCCATTCTACAGTGCAAATCTGAACATGAGAGCATTAGCCTCGACTGAATCAGCGTCTTCCTCGCCAAAAACATAACACCTCGTGGAACTCATCTATGTGTGATCAAATCAAACCACTAAGGTTAGGACTTTTTGATGTGCCACCAGGTCAACATTCCAGGCGGAAATAATCGCTCCAGTTAAATGCCAACAACGCCATGACTCCGTGATTAATCGACCAAACTATTCACAAGTACAAGCTGCACATAGCTCGCTTTTGACTTCTCTGCTTTATGAGACAATGTGTCGCACGACGAGCAACGGCTTTACGCGTTAATTACCAGCAGTAGAATGATCTGATTGCTGACCAACCTGTAATAATCCGAGAATTAAGCTGGTGAATGTGTCAGGTCTCAGGTGTTCAGTCTAGTATATACAATACTATGCAGTCGTAGTATATCGCAGCTACGACTGTAGTATACGTCAAAGCTATCTGGGCCGCTAAAACTCTGTAGGATAGACACAAGGGAGTATCCTAACTGCTAAACCTACCTAGGTTTTGATTGATAAAAAAATTATTTCGTCAAACTGAAGCTCAAGATGAACATATGTATGGAAAGTTATTTCTAGTTATATTATTTAGTATAGATTGAAGTTAAGAAAAAAAACTTTAATACACCTCTCATCAAATAAAGATGGTTGGGAGGGATGAGGGTATGTGAAGATAAAATAGAAATTTGAATAAGATAAGGTTGATGAGATAATTAATATTGTAAATAATGCTAGAAATGTTTATATTATAAAATAAAATTTAGATCATATAAAACTTATATTTTATAACAGAGTGAATGATTTACCATGTAAGTGCACACGTAGCTGTTATCCCTGTTTGAGATGTATACATATGACACAAAATTCAATATTTTACTCCTCTTTTCATTATGACATGAATCTCAATAAAGCATTCAATGACTCAGTATAGAAATCCTATTCCACAATTGTATAGAAAGCAGTAGAAAGATCATGTCAGCTTTTCAAGGACACTACAATTGCCTATTCCCAAAGACAAAAAATGATCGCAATTTTGTGAAAGAAAATGTAGTACTAACACTACTGTAATAACTGTGGACTTATTCCTACCAGAGCCACCTACCCAAAAGGGACATAAAGGATGATGGCTTTGTATTTGGCATTGTGGTCACTGTTGCTGCTAGTGACCCAATCTGCTACATGGCCATGTTCATGGCCACATATTTCACTTAAAATACATGTGGAAAAGGGTTAATCACACACCTAAGCCCACAAAGTCACACTCCGCAGTGCCTTCAAAGATTCAACAACAATCTACACAAAAAGAGGTCAAAAGATAGGAAGAAAATAGAGGCGTCAAAAAGGTTTTGACAAACGCATGTACGAGATTAACCATCTCGTGTGCTGAGATGATGCAAAACTTGTCCAGAATCCAGCAGGCAGCTAGGTTAAAAAGTAACCACGTAAAAACAAAAGCTGGGTTAGGATCATGCTGCACAGTGATGTTGGTGTCAATGAGATGATGTGCTAATTTGAGATAAGTACTGTGGTTAACTGAATTGTTTGATGATCTAATGGACTTGCTGCTTATCATGAGTTCTCGATTGAACGGATAAGATCTTTGTCCAAATCAAAAGTTTTTGCTGTTAAAAAAGAGAGAGGGAAAAACACTGGCTCATTAATCTGGTAGACTATTCTGGATGCTCGTTTTCTTGAACACATCCGGTTCAATTTCTGTGATGAAAAGGATTAGTGGTCCTAGAGAATAGAAAGGTGATGGTGTTCACTTCACACATGTATAAGGGTACTAAAACTTCGTTTTTGATTTAAGTAGTTTCCTGATAGACTGTAAATTGTGTCAATGACAGATTCGGTAAGAACAGATTCTTCTACTGGAATATTCATTCGGGGTTCTTGGAGTAAATGCTGTTTTGCAACAAGTGCATATTGAACAAGGGATTATCTTAATCTAATAGTTGGATGAATGCGTAGCTTTTCATAAGGAAAATGAGTTGAAGTACCTTTGTGCTCTTGTCAGTTTTGCATAAAGAATGCCATATGGATGCTCGTCTACTAGTACCTGAAACTGAAAGTCGTTAGTTGTAATCCAGACTAAGGTGTGTTGGACATCCTTTTTCCTATTACTACTATCTCATTTTTTATATATGTGCTTTCTGAATTATTACTTAATTTAAAAAATAATATTAATTTTTTACAATTTTAACTAATACTTCATTAATCATACGCTAATTCATCGTTTCGTTTTAAGTAATAGATGGGTTCCGAATCCATAGGTTCTAATGCAGCTTAAATCAGTTGCGGATACTAAGTTACCAACTTCTCTCCGTGTTCGAAAGTGTAGGTTCCAAACCTATTCCAGCATATGATTAATTAATTTTTAGAAAAAAAATAAAAATAGATTAATATGATTTTTAAAATAACTTTTCTATAGATTTTTTTAAAAAACACCATTTAATAATTTAAAAAATTTACGAGTGAAAAACAAAAGAAGTTAAAAATCTGTCCAAAAGAAGGCAGCCTAAGGTGTGTGTTCTAATTTTTCATATACATGTTTTCCGAATATGTTTTTTTCAAAAAAAAATTATAGAAAATTTACTTTAAAAACTATATTAATTATTTTTTAAAATTTTAAACTAATACTTAATTAATTATATTATGTGCTAAACTCATTCCATTTTAGGTTTACAGCTAAGCACAACCTAAGGATATTCTATTCAGTACTCTGCCTTAGCTTTGCAGCTCTTTTATTGCTACTCGTATTTCATAAAGGGAAATAAAATATATATTGGTTTCAGATTCAGAGATGTAAGTAGTACTCTCTGAATATCACAGCATTACTTTAGTTAATTACACTTTTAAATATGTTATATCCTGAGGCAAGCGCTAATAGAATCTTATTTTTTATCGATAATAAAAATATAACTTCTGTCCTACGTACCGACTAACCTGGCTAGGTTAATGGGTAGAGTTGTTCTCAATTTTCATTTATATAGTAAACAATTAACTAGTAGTACATTATGGAGAGATGCCAAATTTTCCATTGATTACAAACAGCACATTCTTCACTGAAAAGAAAAACGAAAAAATGCATTCTGAATTTCTGATAATGTTCACTGTTACCTCGTCATGCTCCTATACACAACAAAAAGAAGGCATTTACCAGTTTCCTGTTGGACAAAACAAAACAATCCAGCTCAAGGAGATGCCGTTGCAGCAATGATTGATTTGCATCTGCCCCCTGCCACTCTCGCCCTCTTCCTCCCCTTGCGTTGCGTGGTGTTTTTGTGGACGACGGCGTCGTCCGCCAGCAGCTGCTTGTGGCCATCGTCTCTTCCCCTCTCCCCCTTCCTCGCATCCTCCCAGAAAAATTCATTCTTTTGCACAGGGAATTTAGTCGCATCCTCCCAGAAAAAATCATTCTTTTGCACAGGGAATTTAATCTAGTCCTATTTGCGATCCTTTTTCTCCCCCACGGTGCGGCCAAATCACTCGCTTTTTTGCGTGAAAATCGTCCCGGTTCGCTTCACCCTGGAGCCTCGTTTTCTTGCTGCCGAACAGCTGGTTTTGCTTTGATTTAATCTCGTTTACGGGTGTTGCATCTTGTGAAGATCCAAAGGTGCGACCTTCCTGGAGATTTTCTGAGAGCTGGCGTGTGCAATTGGATCGGTTTCGATCTATCTGTTGGCTCTTTGGGCGCTGTTGGTCCGTTCTTGATCCGAGAGGTGAGAGATTTGGTTGGATTTCTCCCTGGAGCATTGGGTGTGCTCGAGGAAGATGCTCTACTTGAAGCAGCCGACGAGGAGCTGAACCTCACGGAGTTTGAGTTTTTACCCCCTGAATTTCTTGATTGGATTCGAGGTGGTCGTGGTTGCTTGCTGATCTGATCCGATGGAGGCTATGGCGGGCGACAAATTCCTTCAGAAGTTCCGGCTCTACGAGACCAGATCGGTAGGGATCTCTTGCAAAATTTTGTTTTCTTAGTTGCTCAGTTTGATTTGGTTTGAATTTGATTGTGGGTTCCGTATATACGGAGATCTTTCTGTCAGTAAAGCTCATGTGCCTGACTTTGTTGCAATAGCTGTGGTTTTGTTCGTTTATGGTTGATTAGATTCTTGAGTGATTTAATGCCCTCAGTGTGTGAGGAATCTCCTTTATGATTGGTTCGCTTCGTTTTTGTTATAGGTTAAAAGGCTGCAAAAAGGTATCAGAGATCCCTCGTTTTGTTTTCTTTTTCAGGGGAGAGAAGAAAGTTAAAAAATTTTGAAGGTGGATTTTTTTTCTTAAAGGGGATATCGTTTTTCAGTCAAATTAAGCATTTGCTTATGATCTTGTTTAATCATTATTATCTAAAAAGATCTTGTTTAACGATGGATGACGAACTGCAGTGTTGTTTGGTTTAGCCACGAATGTGTAACTGAATCCTGCTATGCTAGCGCCAAAATACATGTTTGAGCTGATCTTGTGCTTACTGCATATCCATTGGGATTTTCAAAGGTGGTTAGTTAACTTTCAGGTTCATGATGCAGAAAACAAAGTTTCGCTATTTGTACAACACACAATTTATAGGAACCATTTTTGTTCCTCAATTACTGTTTCATTGAAGCAAGGAAGTTGATGTCTAAAGCTCTTGTGTAAATTATCCGTTGTTTAACTTTCGTTGCTGTTAACACGAGTCTTATCTTTTGCTGTAGAAATTTTATCTTATCGGAAGGGACAAGACCAGGACTCTCTGGAGGGTGCTGAAGATTGACAGGATGGAGTCTACTGAACTGGAAATTGAGGAAGATCCTACAAGTTACACAGAAAATGAATGCCAAGAACTGCTGTGGCGAATTCATGAGGGGAATAGATTGACTGGTGGACTGAAATCTGTCACCAAATGCTATGCAATAGTTGGTAATGAAACAAGAACTGAGATACCTTATTGTATTGATCAAACTTTCTGGTGGTTCAAATTATAACATTTGCTTCATCTTTGCTTTATCCAGGTTTTATAAAGTTTCTTGGCCCTTATTACATGGTTCTAATTACCAGAAGAAGGAAAGTTGGTACAATCTGCGGTCATGAAATATATTCTATCAGCAAGAGTGAAATGATCGCAATTCCAAGCCCTATAGTCTGGCCCAACGTGGCTTATTCTAGGGATGAGAACAGGTCTTTCGTTTTTTCTACGTGTAAATATTGTGCTTTGCCTGTTGTAAATCCATCGCTGGTTCCTAGCAATATAAAAAATGCCAGCTTGATTTGTTTTGTATCTGGACATATCATAGTTCTTGTATTCATTTTTCTTTTTGTAGCACTTTCTTTTCATAATATTTCAGTTCATTTATTTGCTACATTGTGTGAGAGAATGTGCACTATCGGCGCCAACTTGTAACCTTCTTCCTTGATTGCACTTTTTTTCTTTTTTATGAAATTTTCGTGTGTTTGCCTGCATATTTTTCAGATAAGCTTTTGTTCATATATTCACGCTTTCATGCTTGTAGTGAACATGGGCAATTCCATTTGTTCTTTGTATGCACCTAATATCATTTTGCCCTTAAGTATACAATCTGTTTGTTGATAACAATATGCACCCTACTCATATGGTTGGTGCATATGGCAATTCTTGCAGTTGTGAGCATTATGTGTGGTGTTCATAAGGTCAGAGGTATATAGAATTGTTTTGATTTTCTTTGATCAACTAATATTCTTCTTAGTAAGATTCTAAATATACTATATATTTTTGCTATAGTTTCTCATCTGTATTATCTGCAGATATTTATATTTTTACCTTTCACTTGTTGTAGATATAAACGGCTCCTTTGCTCGGTCGATCTCTCGAAAGACTTCTTCTTCAGCTACTCTTACAACATCATGCGCAGCCTTCAAAAGAACATAACTGACAAGAATACTGGGCCAGTTGTTTACGAAACAATGTTTGTGTGGAATGAGTTTTTGACACGAGCTATCCGGAATCATCTCAAGAATACAACTTGGACTGTTGCCTTAATCCATGGATTTTTTAAACAGGTACTCTGCTGCAACATTCTATGTCTTTGATACTGCATTTTATCTGATCCATTATCTTCATGTCTAATTGATGAGCTTATGCATATCCAGCACTGTCTATTCATCAATGAAGACCACAAGTAGGGATACTGCTAACTCAATGCCATCCCACTAACCTTTGTGTTTTACTCCACGATGTGTGACCTGACATGTAGTGAAAGCTCGAATAAAGGGTTTGCAAAGGCATGGCTTTGTATAACCTTCTGACATTTATCAGTTTGAGCTGCTGAGGCTTTCCTGAGTCGAAAAAATTGCTCGTAAGTCTCAGCAGACTATTAATTCTTTTCCTAAGTTGTCTTTTTACCCTCCGTACAGACTTACCATAACAATGCGTGGATGTGACATTACAGTGCTATTTATACTCATCTATAATGTTCATTAGATAGAAAGCATTGAGCCGTTGGTATGGTCCTTTGATCCTGGTGCAAGACCTTTGAATTAGGGCATGTATAGTTGGCTGTTTTAAATGTTTCTGAGAAACAAGAACTTCTTATTGCTACTCCGTTTGCATTTTCTTTGTGCAAGTACTGTGTTTCATACTTTGATCTGAAACATTTTGTTGCATTCAGTCAAAGCTCTCAGTATCGGGGAAGGAATTCTGGTTGACACTTATAGCTAGGCGCTCACGTCATTTTGCTGGAACCAGGTTTGCATTACAAGCCTTTGGGTTTAGCACCTTAATTTGGATTAAAAAGAATGAAGCTTAAATAACTTAACCTATGTTGCCTGATCTTACAACATTGATTTCGTATATTGTTTGGAAATACAGATTCTTGAAAAGAGGTGTTAATGAAAAGGGTAGGGTTGCCAATGATGTTGAGACTGAACAAATTGTTTTTGAAGACACACCAAATGAAATCCCACATCAGATATCTTCTATTGTACAACATAGAGGATCCATACCTCTTGTCTGGTTTCAGGAAACTTCAAGACTGAATATTAGGCCAGATATCATATGTAAGTTCTAGACTGTTAATCTGCCATGCATTTGTCATCTGTATATTGTCTTCTCTAATGCTCCAATCACCTTGCTGCCTGCAGTGAAACCAGATGTAGACTACAAGGCAACTCGCCTCCATTTTGAGAACCTTGCACTTAGATATGGGAACCCAATAGTTATCTTAAACTTGATCAAGGTGAGAGTAAGTGTGCAATACAAATTTGGTTTATTCTCGTAAATGGGTTTTTCTTTGTAATTTCCATGTGAAAAACTACTGACTTATATATATCTAATCAATTTAATTGCAATATTATTTTGAAGGGGAAATTTAATTGCCATGTTGACAACATTTTGTTTTTTGTTATCAACTGGAGTTCTAATATCCCTTTTGGATCCTTTGTATTTTTCTCAGACTCGTGAGAAGAAACCTCGTGAATCTTTGCTCCAAGCAGAATTTGCAAAGGCTATACATTATATTAATAAGGGGCTACCAGATGACAAACGTCTAAAGTTTTTACACATGGATCTGAGTAAGCTTTCTAGAAGGTAATCTATCGTATTCCAAGGAAATCTTATATTTAAGCCATTACTATTCAAGCTTGTAGTTACTTGTAAATTGCCTGCAATCTTAAGTATAAGTGCTATTTACAGGAAAGGCACCAATGTGCTTGCACTGTTGAACAAGGTAGCATCAGATGTGTTGGATCTAACTGACTTTTTCCACTGTGAGATAACTACATCAAATTCTGAGGATGCCTCAAGGTAACATTTGGCCTACTTAAGTTATGTTAAACTTTTGCCTGGACACTGGACACTACCAGATGTTATTTGTCACAAATGTTCCTTCATGATGTATGATTCTGTAACATATTCATTCTTTGGATTAGTCAAAGTTGTGCCTTGGAGAACAGTAGAGCACACAAATAAGACAACTTTTTGAACAAGTGGTAGTAGCTGTCTTGATTTTTATTTGGTCTTATCTATCAGCTCACTTATCAGTATTAATGCACGTTTTTTTATTTTATATGTATCAGTGTACAAGGAGCTGTTGCCAACTCAGGTGACATTGAAAACACCAAGGATCAGAATTTCTGTGCGACTAAATTGGTAACTCTTTTACTGCAAAAGGGTGTCCTCAGGACTAACTGCATAGACTGCTTGGACCGCACAAATGTTGCACAATTTGCGTACGGCTTAGCTGCTTTAGGGCGCCAACTTCATGTGCTGCGGCTCAATGAAACCCCTAAAATTGAATTGCATGCTCCTTTGGCTGATGATCTGATGGATTTCTATGAACGGATGGGTGACACGCTAGCAATTCAATATGGCGGTTCTGCTGCTCACAACAAGGTAATTGGAGCATAATCTGTGATTCCTCTACTGTGTAATACAACTCTCAAAATGGTGCCTTTCTGGTTTGAAACAAATGCATCATTCATTTAACTCTTTACCCTTCTTCATGTTCGCATTTAATTATCCTGTTTTTGTTTCTTCCAAAACAATTTTTCTTCTTGATAGGTAGTGAAGTCGATAATCATAATATTATTTTCTTCTAAAGAATTTTTTTAATTAACATCCCAAATGTCCAAACTGCTTTTGTGAATTATTTGTCTTAGTTCTCCATATTATTGATATGTGCTACAGATCTTCTGTGAGAAAAGAGGCCAATGGAAGGCGGCAACACAATCTCAGGAGTTCCTCCGAACCCTTCAGCGCTATTACAGTAATGCCTACACTGATCCTGAGAAGCAGGATGCTATAAATGTGTAAGCTTCTCACGTCTGTATTACTCTATACATGTAGAATAGACAGAATTATTGGAGAAAATTTATATGACAACCATGGGAGATGTTGGTATTGCACTGTTGTATTACCACAAAAAGGTTTGTCTGACTTTAAAATTGCAGGTTCTTGGGCCATTTCCAACCACAACAAGGCAAACCTGCGCTGTGGAAATTGGACTCAGATCAGCATTACAACATTGGCAGGCAAGGAACTTTAACTGAAGGAACTGGGAGGTACTGAAGTCAATTTCCATCAAGAAGTATTGTTGAGAAAGCTGGAATATCCAGTACAACCTTAGCTTTTATTTAGACAGTTTACTAGACAAGCTGACACTGTTCACTTCTTAATCCATGTTATAAATGCAAAGTGTCACCATTTTATACTGCTTTAGCTGTCTATTTGCTCATTTCAATTGAAAAATACTAAAACTTGTCTTGGAACTGCAAACCAATAGGGTTGTGAGAGCCTTTCATTCACTGCAGATAACTTATATTTTTATGTGCCAACCTGTAATTTATGTCAATTGATCTTTTTATAGTAATATGTTGATTAGCTCAAGGTAGAACCTATCTTGGTGTTAACTGGTGACATAATGATGGATTACCCAAGCTATCTAGAATCTATAGTCAATTGGTGGTTCTGCTAATTGTACCTTGTTAGTTTGGTTTATTGAATTTTTGAATTTCCATGCCTTGTTTAGTAACTTCCACATTTCATATCAGCAGATCATTCATAAAGAGGTCATTGTCAGATGGGAATATTTTGTGTGAAAACACCGTACCTGTATCTGACTGTAATGTTGGAAACAACGGTGCAAACTCAGAATTGCTCCCAAAGCAACAACTGGATGATATTAGAGAGCCTTCTGATTCTGCACCAGAGATCTCTATGTGTGAACCTAACCCGTGCTCCAGGTGGGCTTATCCGTCTATGGAAATGAATAGGTTGTTGGAGAACTTCAGATTGTCCATATATGTAGAATGAACTAACTGCATTTTTCTTATGTTCAGTACAAACTATAGCACGTTGACCGGAAGACACTCAATTTCCGAAGAGCGGCAGAATTATTTGAAAAGACTAGGCTATCCTGAATTGCACTCTTCAAACTTTCTTGATCTTGATCTGTTGTCATCTTCAGGAAATTCTTGTGAGGAGGAAATTTTTGAGAGGTAACATATACTGTTATTTATTTGCATATCCTACTGCACAAATTCTCAACCTCCTTGACCTGCCAACTCAAAGAGTGAATTCCAGGTTGAGACGTTATATTATTCGCAACTATTGTAATGGCTAACGATAATAAGATGTTTCAAACTCATTTACAGGTCATCGCTCATCAATTCACCCATGGATGTTGACAGTATTGAATCAACTACGTCGTACAGTGAACAGGGACACAACGATGAGGTCAGTCCCCCCCCCCCCCCCCCTCCTCTCTTTTTAATTATATACGCCACTCAAGCTTGTTGTAACATTAGTTTTGCTCCGTTCCAGCTTTATATATTTTTCAAATTTAATCTATAGTCACAATCTTTCTTAATTGATATTGGAACTTTTCCTTCTTTGCAGGGAAGAGATGACACCGATCTGTCACGCTCGAGCAGCCAAATGTCAGACATTCGCGACTACTCTGACTGCTTTGCACATTGGGTGGATAACGGAGGCATGCTTTGCTACTAGAGCTATAAAATTTTGTTTTGGTGACATCTCGGCAAAAGGATTCAACAGCAGAAAAGTTGCAGCTAACGGAAAGGACATGCTCGAATTCAAGCTGCATCTGCTGCAAACTGTAAAGATCTCGTGATCGAAGAGTCAGACCACCACAACAAATGGAAGAAACATCGACTCGGTTGCCCAGAAAGTGCTCAAAGATGACAACTCAATGGGAAAATTAAACCATTCTGACTCGGTTCGGTACATGATTGATTTGCTATGGTGAAGAAGAATTGACCATACTGAAGACAATAAATAGGCGAAACACATCAGATTCTTTCCAAGGATTATCTTAGAATCTTTAGGAAAAGGATAAACAGAAAAAAAACTCTTAAACAAAAAGGAAAAAAATGCTAATCCCTGATGTAAATATGCTATAGAATTATACATATTTACCGATTTTTACTTTGCTCTCTGTACGGCACTAGTGTTCTTGCTTTTTCACGGTCTTCGCTGTGCAAAATACACTGATCGTTGGCGCACAGTACAAAGAGGAAATGAGCTTTGGAGTTGCTTGAGTCACAGACTGATTGCGTTTTTTCCCCCTTCAGGTGTATGAAATTGCACCTAATGCACCATGAACTATTTCTTCTGGGATCCTAATGATACTATAATTACTCCAATTCAAAGTATTACAGCACGACTAGGAAATTGGTCTGCATGAACATGCATCTTTAGCTTGCTCGATGCACGAACGTGTCTCTTTAGCCTGTTCAAGTTCGTGCACGAACACGTTAGATGTCCCCTCTCTCTCTCTCTCTCTCTCTCTTTGTTTGAGCACTAAAGGTCGGAGAAGGACAATCACTCATTCTTAAAACCAGCATTTTAAGTTTCAGATAATTCTCTGTTGAGTGGTAAGGGTTAGAGAAGGGTAATCACTTGTTCTTAAAACCAGTAGTCGTTAGTTTAAGATGACACTTGGGTGGCAAGGGTTGGAGAAGGCCAATCACTCTTTCTTAAAACCTTCGTTCTTAAGTTCAAGACAATTCGTATAAGATGGTAATTTCCCATGATAAGTCTATTGCAACAAGGTCTCTATTCTTCAGAGTTCTTTTAAGACAATACTATAGGTGAGAGGGAGGTGCAGTCATATCAGATCAGAAAGAAGTATAGGTGAGACAGCACGTTTGTTTAGGTGGGATTAGAGGGATGAGGTGCGTAGTGCATTCAGTTTGGAAATTTGTTTTGTTTTACCCATAATCTGCACAGCATTTCTCAAACTGTACAGGCAGCAACACATTCGTATCAGATTTGAATACCAAACCGCGTTCATAAAACCATGCCATTGCACCGAAAGATTGATATAAACGATGCAGAACAAACGAAGGGCAAAAGTAGAAAGCTTAACATATACCACACATCCTGCCGAGCTCACTCTCAACAGCATTGTTGTTCAAAATAGGGATGGACAAACAACAGGTTCAGGTAGAAATTCCTAAAACAGCAGAATTCATGGTGTAGCTATAGATGATCACATCTGATTTTGGATGTTCATTCATGCCTCAAGAAATATTTAACTTAAGCTGTGGAATGGATCTCAAAATGACTGCCTAAGAGTCCCAGCCTTGAGCAGTTGGTTGCGCTGCTGTGTCCCAGCCAGTAGAGGCAACCGGTGGAACGACAGCACCTTCTGCTGCTACAGGTGCTCCTGCTTGATCCCATCCATCGACAGCAGCAATGGGAGCTGCCAAAGACGAGAAAGAAAAAATCAGTTCAAGTTACCATAACTAAATCAAAGGGATTTAATAACTAAGGCATGCAAATGTTGCCTATACAAGAAAGCGCAGAGGCAATTGCAAACAGTATGAGCAACAATCAGCTAGGAGCTTTTCCTCGAATATTTCCAATGGTATAAAGACTTGTAGCATCCAGATACAAAATTCAACGGTCCGCCGCAGTTATAAAACAGGGTGTAAATTTTCATTAGAAAGGGATAAGCAACAAACCTGGAGCTGTGCCCCACTCAGCACCACCAGCAGCTGGGGGAGCAGCCACATCAGAGGTCCACTGGTCAGCAGGCCATTGTTCAGGTGCTGCGTAATCAGTGATGGCGGCAAAGTCTTGTGCTGCAGGAGCTTCCTCCTCCTGCTCCTTGGCTTCCTCAGGGTCTCTATAGAAAAACAGATCAACCTGCAAGAGACATATTCACCATATAAGCATGCAAAGGACATGAAATTGTCTTCTTGTAATGCACTTCCAGTATGTTACGAGAGGTGTAACAACACTGCATACCATGACGTCCCACTTGTGCCCAGGGAGGATAGTACCCCTCATCTGCAGAACCATCCTGGCCAAGAGCCAGAACAGGCAGCCAATGCTGTTCCTCCCCTTGTTGTTGGCTGGGATGCCAATATCGACATACCGCATGGGGGAATCAGTGTCACAGAAGGCAATGGTTGGGATATTGCCCAGAGCAGACTCCTTGATGGGCTGCAGATAAGTCAGGACAATGCGATCAGCAACAACATCATACCCAAATTCACCAATGTACTAGTTTGACGTGTCAATTATTTTCACCTGGTGGTCGGTCCTTGGGTCGGTGAGGATGAGCAGACGAGGCTCGCTGAAGGAGGTCTGGAGCTGATTGGTAAATGTACCAGGGGTGTGCCTTCCAGCGATGGCATGCGCACCAGTGTACTGAGCAAACTTGAGGACGGCACGCTGGCCATAGGGGCGGGCAGACTGGACAATGATATCCTGGGGGTTCTCAATGGCAACAATCACCCTCGCCGCGAGCTGCAGCTTCTCCCACGTCTTGCCAAGGTTGATGATGTAGATGCCTATGAAATTGCACCAACGATGTTCACGTATCATATTCAAGCTTCCCTCTCAAAGAACTGCAGCATCACTTGCAACTTGTTGCAAGGCAACTACGCCGATAAACAACACACTAAAGATCAGATCACCGCTAGCTAGTAGAACAAAGCTGCGACATTGAGCACCATAACGTAATAATTCTAGCTCTCAACAGCAATATGTATACTTGGCAAATCTAGGCTACTATGGGAAGCACTATGATACAAGCAAATAACCAATCCTACGTAGGATATCTCATGGCAAGAACATTGTAATGGCTAGTTGTGAGCATCGACGCGCAAGCAGAGGGGGTGAGAGGTGGGAGATGTCTGCACGTAGGTGCTTACCATCGGAGCGGCGCTTGTACACGTAGCGCTCCATCTGGAAGTCGCAGTTCTTGGTGCCGAGGTGGACATCGGCGGCGAGCATCATATGTATGTCCTGCTCCCGCTGCGACAGCGCCCGCGCGGCGCCTCCGCCTCCTGCCGCTGCCGCCATGGTGGATGGGGTTGCGAGTGGGGTGGCCCGCGAAGGGGAAGGGAAGGAGGGGCAGACGAGGGCTCAGAGCAGGGAGGGAGTGGCGGCGCGAAGGGGAGGGGAGGAGGAAGGAGGGGTGCTCTTATGCCTTTATCTGCGGCGGCCGAAAACCCTAATCGGCGTTTGCGGTGAGGCAGCGATTCTTCTTGGGCCAGGGTGCAGGATGGGCCGGCCCAAATCTGGGTCTTTTGCAGAAAGGCCTCTGTTCGGCCGTTCTGACCAATTTGCTTCTTTCCTCTAAAAAAAGGTGAAATTGCTCCTTTTTTTCTCAGATGAATTTTAAGTGAATTTGATTCTTCTTTTCCTCAGATGTATTTTAATTTGCTTCTTTTTTTCCTCAGATGAAGTTGGGCGACTTCTTTAGTCAGCAAATCAGTTCAGTAGCCAAGCCTTCTGAGAAAAAAATGCATGTCAATGGTACAACACATGAACACCTACGCGATCGCAAAAACCTGGCAACGAGGAATGTTTCGTGGCAAATGGAAGATCGAGTTGTGCCCAAAGCAGAATACAATGTTGCTAAATTTAGCTCTGACCTGATAAAATATCCTGCGAACAATGATGGCAGAACGCTTACAGAATATAACTACGCAAATATGACGCTCGGATCGACCCTGGTTGGTGTTACTCGTTTAGCTAAAACAGGCATATCAAAATGCAGTACATCACACAAGAGAAAATAGAGGCGGCCGCCCAGAGTATCTTCACTCGCTCAGAAGTTCTGTAATGTGAAACTCTGTTGGTCTGGTTGATGGATCAGCTAAGGACAGGGAATATGCGAGTTACGTGTTCAAACGGAACAGTTTCAGCTGTGTTCTTCTTGAGCTCAGGGTGATTGAACTCATTGCGTGGAAGGACAATCAGTTGAGATCGTGCACCCTTCTCGATCACCCAACCTGAGTTTGCAACATGGTGCTCCAGGAACTTGTCCAATGCAAGACCCTCAATGTTGATGGCCTGAAAAGAAATGCGATGAGTTGTAAAATCAACAAGAAACAATCCGTGTAAAAGGCAACCAATTACGTCTAATTTAGATAATGATGCTGACACTTTAATTTTGCATAAAGAATATTTGCAGCTCCATCTAATATGACAGTAAATATTATCATAATTCCTTGATCCTCTAAAGTTTACAGCCAAAGAATTTGTAGGAAAGCCTTCAAGACTCGAATAATAAATTTAGGACATGATTTACCTCAGCGAGAACAGGCCTAGGAACCTTTTGGTATGTCAAGGAGAGCACATGTATCGCATAGGATTGGATTGCCTGCTCAAAACCTGTAGAAGGATCAGTAGTGCGTAAACGTTCACTGTTAGGTCAAAAGGAAGGAATTCAAATCAATTGCCATAAGATAGCATAAGTTTGTAAAAAAAAAGGCCTAGGAACATATATTTGTAAAAAAAATCCATAGGTAGTTCCTGTTAGGTTAAAAAGAAATGAAGTGTATGCCAGCACCCAGCAGGCATCCTTTCTCAATGGGAATAAATGAAAATACAATACAAAAGTTAGCATAAGACACCTGCTTGATATGGTAATACAGTACTAATATCCGGGCATCTATTAATACTAACAGGAGAACACAGACCCATTTAGTTGGCATGAACATGCCACCTAAATGCATGGTAAACGCTGATACTGAAAGGCACAAAGTTACTATCTAAATATGAGTTATGCGAGAAAATGCTGAAATGCAGTAACCAGAAAAGCTGCAGTTTATCACTCACAACCGAATAAATCAGGAAGAAGGTAAAAAAGCCATAATAATTATCTTGCTAGCAACAAGTACACTTCATAATAGGTGACCAAAATATGGCTCCAGTTCCACAAGGAATATATATACCTGGAATAGCATCCAGTATGTTGCGATTCTTCGCTGCCTCATCCCAAAACTGACGGAACCTAGCAGTCTGCAAGGAAGTTGAGGTCAACAATGGGTATCTCACTAGTTGCTCAAAATCTATACAGTAGTCAAGCCAGACACATACCTCCAGGTAGTGAGACAGAACTATCAATGTCTTGAACTGCTCCTCCATTTGCTGAAATAAAAAGAGTATAGCAGACAGAAGTCAACTCACATGATAATAGAACATTTTCAGGGCCAACAAAAAACTGAGCAATAGATGCTCAACTATAGTCAACAGAATAGATCAAGTATTCAGGTCTGATATCTCTACATCTCCAAGACTAAATGGGTAATGCATGTTCCTTTGCATTCAATATTTAAGTTTCAAATATATGGTGAATATAGCTATTCCATCAACTACAAGTTATTATATATGTTGCACATCTCTAGATATACTATCTGATAATGATATTTCAGGGTCAATTTCATGATCAGCATCCATAACAAATAGATCACTGAGTATTGATACACAGTTCATAACTTCTTAATTATATACTCTTTAAGATGCATCCCCAATAGCATTTCATTGGTTTTAAAGTTACTTTTGATGGGATATAAAAAACAAAGCAGGATTTTTTTTCCATACCACATGCTCCGGAATTAAGAATAAGCATAGGCTGAAGTCAGGGCCGGGCATTGCCATGAGAGCCTGTAAACAGACAACATAAAGAGAGCAACACAATTGGAAGTGAACCATGAAAAGCATTATTATTTATTAACAATAATGTTAGTTTCTCTCTGACCTTAATCAATATGTGCGCTACAATCTGCACGCTCAACCTTTCTGGCTCAAACTGCAAAGGGAAACACGTCATTAATCAAACATATAACTGGAGTCATAATCTGGGCAAGGCAATTCGTACAGAGATGAATTGTCACCTGGTACAGACGAAGAAGGCTGAGATTTGCGTCCAAGTTATATTTTTGGTTGGAAACCTAAATAGAAAGAAAAGGTTGGTAAAGTTGAAAGGATTGGAACATTAAAAAAAACTAATACTAAAATAAAACTGATGAGCATTGAAAGATGCATGAACGTGCTAGCAATAGCTAGAGCCTAAAACCAGTCTGTGGAGTTTGTTTCCTCATAAATCATAAGCCAAACAGAATATCAAATATCATTATGAGTATGTATCATATGAACAAAATCTTCATCTTGTCACTTTCATGACCAACAACCACAGACCTTACCAATTGAAAATCCATCACTTAGCCTGCCCATTAATTCACATGAGTGACAAACAGATGATTGATATATCCAACAGCAAGTAATTCTCCTTACACATGATTGTATTTGACATCTGGAACAGAGATGGAATACTTAATCTGCCTGATTTCATAGCATCCAAAGTTCCGAACAGTTTATTTTGCACTCACCATATTACCACAGGATTGTATTTGACATCTGGAACAGAGATGGAATGCTTAATCTGCCTGACTTCATAGCATCCAAAGTTCCAAGCAGTTTATTTTGCACTCACCATGTTACCCCAGGTTAGTAGTGCTAAAAGGTCCAAATATACTCTGGAAACTGAAACTCCCACTGGCCACTAATTATAGTGCTGCGACTTAATTCACAACTCCCCCGGAACTATGTGCTTCACTACTGCCTGCCCGAAAAGACACAAATAATGCTATATCTGGTATCTCCGTATTGCTCAGGAATAAGGATTTTCATCTGAGAATTTAACACTGTAAAAATGAGACGCGCTAGATTTTTTTTAGCACAACCACGGAACAATCCTTCCCAGATTCCAACAATCACATGAGCGAATCAAACAGGGGCACAAAGTATCCCATAGCTAGGGTTTACCTGGTCATTGACGAAAGCCTCGAGGTCGTTGAGGATGTCGGGGTTGTAGGGGTTCACGGCCACGAGCTCCTCCACCGTGTAGCTCTCCGCAGCTTGCTCGTTCGCCATCGCCGCCCGGTCTCGGGAATCCTAACGCTGGAACGGTAGACTAGATCACCCTGGGAGCCGCGAGAGGGGAGAGGGGAGGAGAGGTGGCGGCGCGGCGTAGGGGAGGGGGAACGCGATGGCGATGGGAAGGGTTTTCGGGTTCCTGCGAATTTGTCGCTTTAGTCCCTCTATTTTCCTTGTACTTCGTGTGGCGCCGCGCGAGGGGGCTGGATGAAAAATACGCTGGTTGATATGCGCATGTGTCCTCCTAAGGTTTGGTTATCTCATGGACCCGCTGCTAATGACAGCACTGCAATGTGGAAATCAACCGCTTATCCCAAGAAAAAAAATGCAAATCCCCAGTTGTCACGTTTTAACAAAAATTAAACTTTCTTTCCATTTTTACCGTCTATCAAAAATACCGTAATATTGATTATCTATATTTATCAAGAAAAATACCTCATGAAATCAGTATACGTACTTAGAACACATGTGCATTTACCACTATGATGTTGATCACGATATCAAAATCTAATATGTACAGTTCTCTGTTTCAAGTAACCAAGCTAGAGAGTGCAGCCATATTATTTGGTTTGAAATTCAAAAGCCTTTTTTAAGAGTGGCATGAATTATGTTTTGTCATATTTAGATGATTTCATGTGAGTGTAAATTGCATATAATTGTTCATTTCGTATCATAGTTGACAACAACATATTCCTTTACTGATGTTTGAAAAATTGTTACTATCATCACAGAAAAACATTTTGATGAATTAATGTGTTTGAAGATGGGTGAAAAATATAAAGATCATGCAAAACGAGAAAAATTATTAGTGAATAATTAATTAAGTATTAATTATTATAAAACTTAAAATATATTAATATAAAAATTTTAAGTAAATTTTAGATAGAAAAATTTTATAAATAAAAACATGCTCACAAAAAACGTAGAGCTAAACTCCTATCCACTCTGCGGTACGAAGCCTTAGAGCTGAAAACTAAAATTTAGTTGCTATTTGTTTGTATTATTACACACCAAGCAAATATAAGTACTGCTATTCCTCACAAATTTATAGCTCGCAAAAGTTACGAGAATACAAGATCCACAAACACAAGCACAAACTTCACACTGGCACTTGATCCTGCTCTGCCGAAGCGTAGAGTGTGTTGCAGCTGATCGGAGACTTGAAAGCTTTTTCTCATATGGTCAATCCTCTGATGTTGTTGCTTCAGCATGTCACTCACATCTGGCCCACACGTCAGCCTCACAATTGAGTAGCATTATCTGCAGATACACCGTGGCACAGTGTAGGGTTCAGACAAGCTCAAACGTTCAAAGTTCAGCAAGATTATCAGTCGAGCAGAAGAGAAGCCTCAGTGACAAACCGGCGTCTCTTCTCCTATACCCGCCTCCCGCGCCTCTCGAGGTCCCTGTCCATGGCAGCGATCGCCTCCAGCTCACGGTCGCCTTCAGAGACCAGCGCCGTGTACTGCAGCCGCAGCACCATGGCTGTGCTGCTGCTCGCGTCCTCCATGCGCTCAGATATGGCGCTCATCATGTGCGGATCGTGCTTGATCAGCTTCTTGATCTTGCTCTTCACCGGCTCACTCCCTCTCCCTGCGACGGCAACAACGCCTATACGTTAATCAGTCTGCTTAATTCTTCCAAATTTGTTGCTTTGGTTGATTCGAGTACGCGCATTTTATCAACCTTGATCACCGGCAAGAATTTGGATTCTTTCTTTCTTTCTTTCGCATCCTGTTTTGTTTTGCAAAATCGAAGTGGTAATGCTGCATGCTACGAGGTGATACCTGCATGACCAGCATTGCCTGCGACGACGGAGTCGACGGCCATCGAGCCGTCGTCATCGGAGACGACCGCGGGGAGGTTCAGGTCGATGCTCCAGCAGGGCCGGTTTCTCCGGCGAGGAGAGCATCCACCTTCGCACGGGCGCGGGAAGTTTAGCCTCGTGCCCTTGCCGCGGATGCTTCGGGCCTCGCGGTCGTAGGCCATTGCGGCCTCCTCGGCGTTGCCGTACGTGCCGAGCCACACGCGCCGCCCCTTCTTGGGCTCCCTTATCTCCGCCGCAAATCTGCCCGACGGCCGGTGCCGGACGCCCCTGTACTTCTTCTTGCTCATATTTCGACCGGGCGCCACTCGGGGCCGCGTCCTGGAGCTCGAAGAAACGTCCGAAACTGCCGACGATCGAGGAACAGCAGGAGAGATCGTGTAGGTCAGGTTGCCGGGCGGCAGGTGAAAATTCTTCAGAAAGAAGCAAATTTTGCTCCGAAAAACTGCTTTTTTTTTGGGGGGGGGGGGGGGGGGCGGTGGGATCGTACAGGCAAAGCAAAGGGCCTTCGACTTGGACAACACACATGACACAGCAGCTAAAGTCTCTTCGTCGGAAAACTCGAACTCCGCCTCGTCGTCGTCGTCGTCATCGTCGTCGTCCTCGAAAAGCTCGAACTCTGCCTCGAAGTCGTGATAAGAGGTAGAAGCGGCAGCCTTCCTCTTCCGGGTGGTTCTCCTCTCGGCAGAGAAGGAAGCCTCCGGCCAGAGTTCGGCGGCCGTCAGCCTCCGGAGCACCTTCGCCGGGATGAACTCGGAGAGGATCGCACCGCCGCACATGCCGTGCGCGCTTCTTTCTTCGAGATGTAGTTGGGAACGCGGGAGAGTGGGTAAATAGAGAGGAAGAGTCGTCGTCGTCGGCCGATGTGGCCTCTGGGCTTGTAGTCTCGGTGGGCTGCTCTCAGCCTTTGCTTCGGGTTTCCTCCCAATCTTGTGGGCGCCTAAAGTCTGTGGGCCGCCTTATGGTCAATTCGTTTTCTTAAAAAAAGATGAGGAAATTTTCTGAGATCTATTCAGGGCGCATTTGATCATACTCCATCCAGTTTTTAATAAATAATGTAGTTGATTTTTAATATAATGTTCGACATTCATTTTATCCAAAATTTTAAAGTAACGTGTTAATTTGTTTTACAATTAAAGAAACTTTAAGCATGATGTATTTTTTTCATGTTTACAGTAATTTTTTAAATAAGATGAATTGTTAAATATCACACCAAAAGTCAACGGTGTCTATTAAAAAAGAGAGAGAGTGCTAGTATACAACATTTGTGAATGCTCTTAGCACTTAGAAGAGGGTGTGTTCTCAATAAATTACAGATTATGGATGTGGATGAAACTAAGTTTAGAGAGTACAAAGGAATGAATTGAATACTACAAAATTGGTAACTTGACTTAAAACAGTTTTATAAGAAATGTTGATTAAATAAATTCAAAAAATGTATCATTTAGAAGCTCGTGATAATCCGTTGACTATAATCTACGGAGAACGTTTCCTGTTCTCTTTTCATTTCTTTCTTGCATTGGGATATCTCACTGGCATGTAGAGCCCAAACTCTGTCCAAATGACAAAAACACAATGATGTTTTAATCTATCCCTCTGACATGTGAGTATGTAACAAAGCCCCAGATCCTATCCACGTGCACATAAAAGTTTCCTGAATATACCCTCCAATAATACTATCAGATTTTTTTTGAGAGGAATACTATCAGAATTTGGTTAGATTGAAGCCTGTGTGAACCCATATAGATGCATTCATGAAGAGTATACAGTAGTATAGAACAAAACAGTAGGAAAGAATACCATGGGCTCTCTTTTTCAGCCCACAGCCTGTCTTTGGGGTTTACCCTTGGGTTTGCTATATTCTCCCACAGACTTGCATCAACTCCAGAATTTTGAAGCATCAACCATGAGGAGTAACACTAGTATAAGACCAACCATTTGTCCTCATTTGCGGAAAGGGTTCGAAACCCTTAGATGTCATGCTGCCATCACGCATATACAGTGTAACACCATGTAGTTTCGTTGCTAATTATAGCATCCCAAGTTGATCCATTTCTTGTTTTCTCTTTTTTCAGATGCATAGTCTGTTCAATGTGGTGTCTGAACTGAAATCTGAAGGTTGTTGCTTCCGGCATTGTTTCATCAGCAACCGGTGATTGCTCTGTTTCACATGTGAGTAAATTTTCTTTTTTGAAAGGAATCAGATGTGAGTGATCATCTATACTCCACAATTTCTCTCCCATAAATGTTGTTTTCGCAAAGCTTTGTTAACAGAGTAACAAATAATTGCACACAGTTCATGTGTTGTGGATATACGGTTGGTCACGTTCTAGTTTCTACCGGACTTTTTCAGTGGAAATGAAGACCAATTGGAGGTTATTGTTGATGAAATTCAGAACCAAATCTAAATTCTACCAAAATTCCTAGCTAAAGGCAGATTAGAGCTATTTTCAATTCCACAACCAGAAGCTTGGCCTTCTCCAAGTAAAAGAAGTTGGGAGCTGGGTATGGTGGTACTGATTTTTCAGTTTCTTGACCTTCTTCTATTGATCCAGCAAGTTTTATGCCAGAAGAAAAGCTAGTGCCGATCTCCATGCCAGAAAACAATTATCATCAAGAGAACTGAAGATTCTATTCTCTTTTTTTTTCTCTCTTAGGACGTGCAGGGAAAATTATTCAGACAGTGGAACAGGTTCAATTAGTCATTTGAAACTCAACACTGCTTTTTGTCAATAACAAATGAACAATATATGGCAGATCCAATCTTCAATGGAGAATCAATCATGGACGACAGAATTGGGCTATCTTCCTGGGCTAGCTATAATGCATTGTAGAATAGATGCAATCATGCAAGTGTGATGCAACTAGTACTTTTCTGAAGGTGAGATTAGGTAGTAGCGTGTAATGGTCCTGATACATAATGGCACTCAACTTGCATGTAAGCTATGCTAAGCCCTGCAGATCTTGCCAAGTTCTCTCCTCATTCTCGTTAGGTATTTGCCTTCGCTTGTGTGCATGAACATCCTGAATTTTTATATTCTCTTGAGAATCCTGCAGCCAAACTTAGTTTGGAATTAAGTTGAGCGCAGTCGCTGTCATGGCCTCATCGAGGAAAGAAAGATAAGATCAATTTGTGCAAATTGCTGCCTGAAATATCATTCAGCAACTCACAAAAACCACCGGTTCCGTAAGGTGCCCACCGAATCGCACGGCGGTTTTCGTATCCCTGGTAGTAGTACTGTTCCTGAATAAAAATTCTTGCCAAAAAGACAGAAATTTTTTTGCGAGCTGCAAAATAAGACATGAGATCAAGTGTTATCGCAAGCAGGATTGCCAGCAGATAGGAAAACCGTACAAGTTTTCAGAAAAAAGAATACTGTACAATGGTTTTCTGGACATCTACAGGATTGCTATTTGGCAAATGAGCAATTCAGATGACAAAAAATCTTGTCTTTCTTTCTCTCCCTCTTTTTTTTTTCTTTTGCAGCAGTTGTAATCCAAGCAAAGCAAATTTACAGTTGTGCAAACCAAATAAATTACCACTGGACTGAATCCAACAAATTATGATATTCTTACACGATCCATCTCAACATGACAGGGTCACATGACGGATCGATCAGCGATACATAAACACCGAGAGGACCAGGGTTCATAAACTTATTTTGACATCATTAACCACGACCACGATAATTGACGATTTTGCCGACATGATCGATTTCATAGGACTATTGACCGACAGCACGAAGACCCCGTAAAGGTAGCCCAAATTAAGAGCACATAACATAATATATAGTTTGATCATAAGATCGGCAGTAGTACAGATTTATAATCTAATTGACAAACACAAACACTGCAATATAATTTGGTAATCAAGCAAGCCATCATCAGCTGCACCCATCCTCCGGTTAAACATTCATCAAACGACGTAATCCTGATTCAAAGCCAAGAAATGGTTTCTGAGCAAGATGATCCTGGCGAACAGATGGATTTAACTGTAGCCAAAATGGTAGTGATTTAGTAGATTGAGATGCTTACAACCGAGTGAACAACTGCATGACATGTAGTAGTACATCAGAAAACTGGGAACTCGTCGAAGCTCCACAGGTAGACGCTGCTCATGTCATTGTTCGCGCTGTTGGCGCCCTGGACGGCGTCGCCGCCGGCGAAGAGGCTGTCGATGGACTCGTACCCGTCGGAGTAGGGGAGCTGGAACAGCATGAACGGGTCGAACTCCAGCTCGTCACTGAACCCCAGCGTGTCGCCGCCGCCGATGCTCCCCTCGGACGATTCGTCGGACCTTGGCTTCTTGGTGGGGCTCCCGGTGGAGTCCGACGTGGCGCTGTCGGTGAAGGAGCTCGCCACAGCCGGTGGCGGCGCTACGGGGACGGCCGTCGTCGTCAGGTCGACGAGGCCGGCCGTGAAGAAAGGTCCCGCCGTCTCAAGCGGCGATAGTTGCCGCTTCAGTCCGCGTGGTGGAGCGGCGGGTCCTGTCGCCGGTGGTGGCGGGCATTGCTGCTTCGCCGGGGCGGCTTTCGGGTTGTTGTTGGCGCCGCCGCCGTGGCGTGGGCGCGCGGTGGTGGGCGCGGTGGGGAAGTTGACCTTGGCCTTGCTGCCACGGAGGCGGCGGGCCTCGACGTCGTAGGCCCGGGCGGCCTCCTCCGGGGTGTTGAACGTGCCGAGCCAGACGCGGGTGCCCTTGTGCGGGTCGCGGATCTCCGCCGCCCACTTCCCCCATGGCCGCTGCCTGATGCCGCGGAAGTGGCGCCCGCGCTTCTTCTTGCTCGCCGCCGCCCTCGCCGCGCGCCCGTCGTACGCTGCGCCAAGAACCAATCTTCCCGGTGAGATCAAACCAAGAATCATCACCACGACGTGTACACAACGATCGAATACGAGAACACACATGAACATCCTACGATTATTACGTTCTCAGATGATGCGATGCGATGTGAATTACCTGGAGATTTGGACGTGAACACGAAGGATCGAGACCCGAAGCCCTTCTGTTCCTCCTCTGCGTCGTCGAACTGCTCGAAGGCGGCCTCGAAGTCGTCGACCTCGGCAAAGCTCTGCTTCTTGTTCTTGCCGCTGCCGCCGTTCTTGGAGCCCGCCGTCCACTTGTGGCCGGCGGTCACCCGCTTCGACGCTGCCGCCCGCGCCGTCGGCGGGATGAACTCGGCGAGGATGGCGCCTCCACACATTGTTCGCAGTTTGGGTCTCCCACTTCTCTTCGACCTTTTTGTAACGTGTTCGTCGTGTTTTTGTTTAGTGCGTGTTTGCGATTTGTGAGCGGCGATTGCTTTGTTCTTGCCACCGCGGGAGGGAAAACATATACATTTGTAAACATAAGTTTGGATGGGTTAGCGGATGACTTGGAAATGGTACATTGGATGATTGGCATTCCACATGGCATACATAGATGGCCCCAAGCTGACGTGGCACGTCTACTTGGCATGTCATATATTGCCTCTATGTAACTGTATTACTCTATTAATTGCTATAAAAGATCTCTCGCCTTTGGCCATGTCATCATGCTGACGTGCCAACCATTGGATCAAAGTTTCTTGATATATCATCCGTTAGATTGATATTTTTAGTGAAGGGGTTCTAAAGTCGGAGGCTCTCATTCATGCCCTACTAAGTGTATATTTATGCCTCCATCGACACTTGGCAATCTAAACTAACAGTAATAGCATATTTTACATACAATCTGCAAAGTCGTCGTATAAAGTGAAAGAGACAGATTCGATGCCATAAACTTGATAGCGTATAAAATATCCTCTCTAATTTTACGTTAGTGGCATTAATTAGGTCACATCTGTTTTTCTCTATGATTAACTCCCATCCACTCTTCGAGACGAGCTTGTACTAAACAAAATATGAATCCCCCAATCCCACCCCAACACACACACCAAACACACCTAAGCGTTCCACTCACAGTGTCACCCTTTCTCCATATAGGCACACAAAACAATTCCTTATGTACAAAGATAAACGAGCGAATTTTATGCAATTTTGTGTAGAATTAGATATCATAGCAATTTTTATATCTTCATAGCGAATGTGGGGTTCTCTCTCTCCTTAAAAAAATACTAATAGCATGCAAAGTAACACGTGTCTAGGAATATTTTTCTTGATCTCCTTCACTGTTTAAAATGCAATGTCATTTTCTTCTCCACTAGAGTTGCAGTGAAGTGAACTCATAGTAGCACATCTCTCTCACACCAAGCACTTGAATGGATAATCATGGAAGCACTCTCATCCTTCAAACCTACTCTAGCTCACCTCACATTGACTCAAAAAGCTGATTTATCCACTGGGGCAATCCGGTTGGTTCTTTGCGCCGAGTTTTGGCGTAGCAGCGATATTTCGATTCATCCTCTTCTTCCAAGGATTTCATAATTGGACGTTGAACCCATTTCATATGATGGGAGTTGCCGAAGTATTAGGCGCATCCCACGCTACAGGTACACACAAGAGAACGTTAGGCTTACTTTATTGATACTTGTAACAAAGGATTGAGAAAAATATACGAATAATAAAAAAACACATAATTTTAATTGAAACACAAATGTAAAACGGGGTATTGTAAAACACATGAAAAATCTAAGAATAATCCTTTGGATACATCTCATGAAAAACACCGAATAAGATTGATCAGAGATAAAAACAAATAATTTTTTCATGATGTAATATTTCTCTAAAATCTTCTTGTTTTGATGTATTTCATAATAATTTATAGGATTCTTTGATTCAAAATCCTTTGTTTCAAATGATCAAATAGGAAAAAAAATCCTCTAAACACCGGTTGTTCCAAAGTGGGTCAATGAATTTATCGCTGGGTCTTTGGATTAGAGAAAGCAGTCATACAGATGTGTGCATGTCATGTACGCGTGTGATGTACGTGTACAGTAAGTGACTGAGAAAAAACCTTCAGCTATAAGCCTTATAAAACGAACGAAGAAAAAAAATCTGAACCTTTTATACCTATATTACTAACGGTTTAAAAACCAACATTAAACATTAGACTGTAATAAAAAAATCCTAAATTTTAAAATTAAGTTTTAAAATTTAAATTTTAGTTGTGATCGATATTAAAAAAAAACTAACAAAGTTGAACAGCATGTGTGTTAGAGGACAAGACTGGGCAAGTGTCCCTCATTCGACCGGTGCACCGAATTTCGTATCGCTGCGTCTCTCTTCTGATTCTCCCTCTCCCTGGCTTGTGTGTGGCGGACGCATCCAGGCATGCGATTTGCTTTCTGTTTTAGGTCCTAATTAATCATCTCCTTGCATTCGAATCCCGACGAAGTTATTCACCACAACTTCTGCGTAATCATGGCACTGTAGGTTCAGCACTCTGAGCTTTAGTTTACCAAGTGAAAAATAAGTTTTATTGATCTAATACGGCTTTAGTTTACGAAGGGAAAAATAAGTTCTATTAATCTTATATGGAAGGCATAGGTTTTAAAGGGTCCGTTGGGAAGTACAGTTTCAAGCTGGAATTGTCTTGGTCCTGTAAACACATTTTCCGAAATATATATATAATTTGATTTAAAATCATGTTAATTTATTTTTCAATAACTAATAGTTAATTAATCAATCAACAATAAGCCTTCACGTGAGCATCTTCATTGTCTTCTTCACCTATTTTTAAACACTCTTAGATTGGAGGGATGGGGTAAGTTGGGTCTTGGCAAACTGATCTTTTAGGTTTAGTTTGGAGATAGATGGGATAGATTGATTCAACAGAGAAATATTTCTCTCACATCTATGTCCAAAAGGCTAAAGATTCATCTAGAATGAGTGTACGGCGTGAGGCTCCATGAGCACATTCATCTTTCTTTGAGCCCTCCACTTGTCACTAGTCAGTCACCTCTTTTTTCCGTAGCCATCTCTATTATCTCTTTCACTCGTAGCCGTTGTGGTCGAACTTATTCGTCCACTTACCATCGCCATGGACTCCTCCATTCGTAGTCATCGTTATCACCTCTTTTGTCTGTAGCGGTTTGCCATCGCGTCTTCTATTTGCAAGAGGTCACCGTCGATTTCCCTCACTTGTCGATCTCCATTAGTGGCTGTTAATATCATCCATTCTATCCTCTCTCCCGTCCCTTTTAAAAAACAAAGGATTTATTTTATCTCTCCAAACAAACCCATACCATAAAAAACCAAACCAGATGGTCTAATCCATCTATCTCATCCCAAACCAAAGAGACGCTTACTTACTAAGGCCATCTCCAACGCAGTGTCCGGATGCGCGCTTCGCTGAAAAAATCACTTTCTTTTTCAAAAGAATCGAACCGACGGACACTAAATACATGGCATCACTGCTCCAATTGGCGTCAATGCCAGCCAGCGCTTTAATCAGTGACAAGTTAACTTTTGTGAAGGCTGAGGAAAGATCCAACCATTTTAAGAACCTGTCTCATCGTGTTGCGTTGTAACATTAGGCTATTAACTAAGGGGCTTAACTTTATTTTTTTTCTATGCACCTATATAAGCACTTAGGATTGAAGATGTTACAGATACTACCAAAAGAACAGATATTAATAACTAAGTGGGTAACATGTATAGACTACTTTGCTCTTAGGGTTTGTATTCAAGCTCTTATTTAATTAGTTAAATTGGCACAATACCATATCGGTTTTTCATAGATAATATCATTAAAACTTATGTTTGACTATTCATCTTATTAAAAGATGTGTAATTATCATTTATTTTTTATGGTTTGGTTTATTATTAAATATATTTTAAGCATGATTTATTTTTTAATGTATTTATACAAAAATTTTAAATAAGATAAATAGTTAAAAAAAGTTAACGGCTTCGTCAATTAAAAACGGAGTGAGTAGTATAGTGTGTAGCGCATACCACATCAGATTGGCCTACAAATTTCTCTCCACAGAGGATCCTAAAATGCTGCACTAAGTGAAGCTGATTACTCAGCAATGATGTCACAACACCACGCAAACAGCAATTACTTTCTCCAATAACAACAAAAACTTAGTTTAAGGTCGCTGCAGAACAGATGAAAAACAAAGCTAAAGGGATTCGAGCGGACGAATAGGCTAATTAGCATTGTTATTATCGACCCACCACTTTCTTTAAGCATGTCTCCTCCCTTCCCAATGCTTTTCTGTACTTACGGCTATTTTTTAGGAATCGATCGATCCTCGAATGGCAAGTTCAATGCACTGCTCATCTTAAAATATGTGGCTCGTGACCACCACGCTCCACTTACTTGGCAAATCAGCAAATACAATTAAGAAAATGAGCTGCCTCTGAGGAAATTAAAAAAAGTACTAGAAGAAGATTCCATTAAAACACTGTGATAATAGTATAGCTAGCTGAGCCAGCATGATTGTGATCGGCTCTTCAGGGAAACAATTTAGGGGCCAATATGACGTCCTGAAGCGTACTGTTTATGAATAAGTTTTCAACATGGATAGAGTCTCCAGAAAGTAGACATTTAAATTCTATTAATTGTGATATTTTATTTACTATATCAAATATTAAAACTTACTATCAAGTATCAACTACAATTTTCCTCCACATCACCCCATGTACTGGAATGCATATGGATTCAGAGTATTTTTATGAAACTAGTAAAATCATAATATTGAAAGTACATTTTTGGGCAATTGTACTGAAATAATTTTCAGATACATAATGATAAACAACGTTACAGACATAAAAAATGCCACTTCATTTTGGTTGCAGTAAAAAACTTAAGCAGACAATTTGATCAAAAGTTCCTCGTACAACATCAACTTAGATTGTCGGAAAACTGACTAAGTCTAGGAAGCTTAAGAGGCTCACTTCTTTTAATAAGATCATTGGGTAGTTCTTTTATTTTACTATATTACTACATCTAAAACTACATTATGGTCAGCTAACGGTGTCAGCTATTCTATATTTGGCTCACTTGACCAAAATAAGTAACGTGAGTAGAGATATATCTATGGATACAACTATGTGCATGACTCCCAAAAACTACCAACACAAACTTCAAATGACGGTATGTTTATCATTAGAAAAATAGCCAATAAGTTAATAATATTATGATTGTTTTAATGATGGTTAAAAGTAACGTGTCATTACAGGATTATTCTTGCTTTATAGGAAATATAATATTTTAATATGTTTACATAATGGCATAAACGTGTTATTACCGTAAAATCATAAATATAATATTTTGATATATTTATGTAATAACATAAACGCAACTAACATAAAGCCATGACAATGACCACTAAAACCACACTTCATAGAAGATCACATGATAGGCTACCTAGTCTAGTTTCCTTGGACTCCTCAACTTCTCACATTTCAACGCACTAACAATCTCTGTCCTTTTTTCCTCTTAGATAAACACAATTCAACCGTTCTGATTTCGCTAGTCATCCATGTGCCATAGGCCAATCACCATAGGCCATTCTTTTTCTTAAAGATGCAGATTTTTTGATAGCACGGTTTGAGTTACTTTGAAATATCAAATGAATTTATTTTTTAAATTTATAATAATTAAAACTCAACAAATTATATACTAAATATTTTTTTCGTTTTACGTGCACAAACACAACCAAAATGGAATCACCTCGTCTCCCTCCTCCTAGGAATCGTCAAGGTCGAATCGCTGAAACGCCGCCTTCGAAGTCATCACACGCAAAGCCACCGCCTCCTCCTCCCACCTTCCGCCGCTTCTCACCCTCGCCGGGCCAGACATGCCCTGCCGTGACACGCCGCGCCGGCGTGTTCGGAATGATCTTAGCAAGAATCGTGCCGCCACATATGTCGTTCGACTTCTCTCTCTCCCGTTTTCCTTCTACCTTGCCTCCGACGATCTCAGCTCACTACCTCCGCCGCAGCTCAGTTCGCAGTACTTGCCGGAGTTGGCCGTGGTGGCGGCGTGCGGCCGCGCGCGCGCGCGCACACACACACACATATCTGTGGTTGGAGCCGCTTCGAGGGCACGAGGGGTCACCCGCGAGCGCGGGAAAGAGGAAATAAAGAAAAGGTCACGCGGGCCACTAGCTCAGTAGCTCACGACCGAGCAACGCAACGCAACGACCCCCCAAAATTCATGGGCGACGAGCGGAGCCGATCGAGCCGACGACGGTGCGACGCGCTCAAGAGTCCAGAGAGGCTGAGGCAGCACAGTGCGCCGCATCGCGCCGAGTACAGTTCTGACTCTTCTGTCGTTTCCTCCACCGCTTGGCCCCAAAAAGTTCAAAAGCTGTACCTGGTCAAAATCGAAGGAATCGAATCGTTTCTCTATGAAAATCATGTAAATTTTCTGCTTTCTTGAAAGACCCTTATGAGTGATGCTCGTAAGAAATTCATAAAAGAAATCTTTTGAGTAAAATTTATAAAACTACAAACACTTCGGCAAAACTATTGTATAACTACATTTTAAGCATTTGTATCATAAGGCTACATATTTAATGTTGAACTTATATAAAAACGAATCATATTGTATAACTATAGCATATAGTTTGTTACAAACCAACTATTGTAAAAGTTCCATCAAGATAAAATAGAACACTTGCAATATGTAGTTTTGCAATAAATTATGTGTTAAATATATAGTTTTACGATATAATGGTTTAGATATATAAATTTATGATAAATTTAATGTTAAATGTGTACTTGTGTGATGCAGTAGCTTAAAGCCCCTATCATTTTGTTTATAAGCTAAAATTTAAATTGTAAAATTTAATTTTAGAGTTAATTTTGATGTTTTTCATTGTAGTTTATTTTATAACATTTATTTATTATTTAGTCGCTAAGAATATGTATATAATTTTTTTATCTATAAATTATTTTTAGTTACTGATAAGATATATGAATAAGTATTAGCATAAACGAAATAATGATGCTGTAATTTGTAATTTTATTATAGTTTTGTCAAAACTAGAGTATTGCCTAGTTTTACATGGAGTTAGATAATTTACATAAAGTTAGACTTAATATATAATTTTAAGTTTTTATTTCTATAATTTTCACTATAAAAGTATAATTGGATTTTATATATAACTCATAATTTCCGTTTCTATAATTTCATATTAGATTTTATTTCTATAGGTTTGGATTTTATATACAATTCTTATTAATTTAATATATAGATATCTTTAGTTTCATATCTTTAGTTTTATGAAGTTTTCACTCATACTTTTTTTAAGATCATGCTGAAGTTTTGTACAAATTAACTATCCAATTACTGTTGGAATTCAAATATTATTATAAATAAGAGTAAATTTTAGAAAACCATATGTTTTATAGTCAAATTTATAGAAAATCACATATATTATGACTTGTGACATATAACCCAAGATATTATAGTTGAAATACTTCACAAAACCCCACTCTTATGTATTAATCTTATGTATTAAGTATGTATTTCCTTAAAGTTTTAATCTTATAAAGTGTACATTTTTAGTTTGTGATTTTGAATATAGGTGGTTGGTTTAATTTGCCCTATTTTAAATAATATTGCTTCAGATATACTAAATTTACTTAAGATTTAAATAAGAATACCCTATTTTAAATAATATTGCTTTAGATATACTAAATTTACTTAAGATTTAAATAAGAGGGATTATATAAAACCTTTATAACATTTACGTGGTTATGTGTTACACATCATAATATCTATAGTTTTCTATAATTTTAATCATAAAATATAGGGTTTTGTGAAATTTCGACCATAAAACTAACCTTCAGTCCGTCGTCATCTGGGATGCACCTCCCGGGACTTTTGAGCTTTGACAAGGGTTAGTTGCTGCAGAATATAGATAAGTTCAGTAATTAACCAATGATGGTTATACATGACACAAAGGCAACGATCTCACGATACCGAAATCGTTTCCGGAGTACGGCCTGCTAGTTTTGCCAATAGGCTGTATCAACAATAGCTAAAAGTACTTAAAAGTTAGCTCCATACTATTGAAAGGTCCATGTTAATTAGTGGTAGTAGTAGTATTTAACAAGCCAATGCATTGGAGTTGGTCCTCGCCCTGATCCAACAAAAATTGTAAAGTTAATCTGACACTAATTAAGGGTCATACTATCATAAACTGTGATGCTAATACCTATATCTTTTGTCGTTTCTATTGACTGGAGGAGATAAGTACTACTACCTAGGACTAACTTTTGAGCTTTATGACACTTGCGCTAATTAACCAGCTTTGCATTTGTCATCACTTAGATGAGCAAACCTCTTTCTGATGATCCATACCTTGCAAACACTGAATAGCGGTATGACACACACAACTTGTAAGCCCATGTGGACAGTAACAGAAAACCAACTGAACATGATCAGGTTCAGATTTGTATTTCACTCCCAAGCTTTTGCTTCCTAGAAGAAACTCAAGCAGCTTCTGTGCATTATATGTTTATAACTCTGAACTTGTCTGTCTTTATGATTTCATTTGACACTTTTTTTTTCTAAATTCAAAACATAATTAACATATAGTCCCTGGGCAGTGAGCAAACAAAACAAATTTAGAATCACGATTTGGTTACAGGAGAAAATGGTAGCGCTATCGGTGGAGTATTTTACTCGGTGATGAATTCTGAACATAAGACAAGAGGTGGTACGCAAGAAGCAAGCATGGTCTGGTGCCCAGCTGGGCCTGTGCAGGCAGGCAGCCCATATGAGATGGCGATGCCATGCGTGTTCCGTGATGCAACTTGCAGTAACATACCTTTTCGTTTTCGGGTTGGCTCTCGCTGCGATCGGTTTCCTTTGTCGCAAGCAGGAATGGCGGGTTGAGCAACTCAACCCCATTGAAGTGAGAAACTGAGAAAGCATCTATGAGCAGGTTCACTGTCTCTCCCTCAGAGACGCGTGGACTTCTTCTGGACGCAACAATATTTATTCATCTCCCTTATCTCTAACATACTGAGATATTACTACTTTTTTCCTAGCTTTTGGAGGCTCTGCATGTGGTCTTACAGCCAAGCTGCTTCTTACAAATGCATATAGTATTATCTCTTGTTTTTGTTTATTACTCATGGCACAACAACCATATATCTCTGCTGCTATCTGTAATGAATTGACTTTGATGAGGTCGTCCAAAACACAAAACAGAATAGAAGAAATATCTAGTAAAATTTTTAGCATATTTATTACCTAACAAAGTAATAAAAAAAAGAAACACTAAGTTCAATTTCATGGCTTCGAAATTCCTACATTAATCAGAAAAAAGTCAAAGTAGAAGTATAATTTAAAATATATGAAATTCGGAATTAAAAATAAAGAAAATTAAATGAAGAGTACATGAACGAACTACAATTTATAAAAATATAAAATTCGTATTAAAAATAAAAAAATAATTAGCGTGGAGATAAGAGTCCACAAGAAATACAGTATAGAGAAATTCTAAAATTCAGATTAAAATTATAAAAAACAATTAGTAGTGAGAGAAGAGTCAATAAAAAATACAATTTAGAAACATCTAAAATTCGGATTAAAAATACATAATATTAAAAGAAAGATTCCACACAGAAATACAATTTATAAATATATAAAATTTGGATTAAAAATAAATATTATGGGAAAAGAGTTCAGGAATACATTTCAAAAATATTATAAATTTAGATTAAAGATAAATAATATTAATATAAAAAGTCTAGGTAGAAATATAATTTAGAATATCTTAACTTTAGGTTAGAAATTAATATTATTAAGAGAAGAGTCATGTAAAAGTACATTTTAGGAACAAAAAATTAGGGTCAAAATAGAAATACAATTTAAAATATCAAATTTGGAATAAAAAATAAAGAAATTTAAAATAAGAGACCACGTAGAAAAATACAATTTAGAAAATTTTTAAATTCGTATTAAAAATTTTAAAAATAATTGATATTAAGATAGGAGTCCATATAGAAATACAATTTAAAGAAATTCTAAATTTTTGATTAAAAATTAAAAAATAATTAATATTGATATAGTGAAAAGATGCTGCTATTAATAATAGTCTAGGTTTAGTCAACTTATGTCAAATTTAAATATTGTATTTTTTAAATATGTTTTCATAATGAAATATGAAAGTATATATATTATGTAAGAAAATTTTATAACAATACTAACTGTGTAATTTATGAGGGACACAACATTGGTTATAATTCATATGGCCAGAGGAGATGAACAATTACAGTCCTCTTTCGTCTTTGTGAAAGAGAGAGATCGTTTTGTGTCGTCGCGAGCTAAGCGACTTCGCCGCATCTGTTCATCAGCCCTGTGCCTGCCATCGGCTACACGGATTCGGCTTTGGCTTTGTCTTCAGCTGAAGGGAATCGGTGACAGGAACAAGCAGCAGACAGACACGGTCACAGCGATGCAGCATCACACGACAAGGAAATCACAAATCAGACCGTGTGAATGTGAGGTTTCTTTTATTTTTTATTTTTAATTAACAGAGAGATGGGATTAATGGAGCGGTGGGTGTAGTAATATAGACTGTAGAGATAAGCATCTCCCAGTAGTGATACCAAATGGCCAGGTCTTGGCGTGTCTGACTTGGACAGTAGTAGTAAGCATGACTCATGACTCAGCCACGATCTATTTCGACGTGGTGTAACTGGGTCTAGGGCATGACACGTCGGGCCGGCATGGCCTGATCAGCCCATCGGGTTTGGTACGGCATGATAGGCAGGGCACGGTATGGTTCGGGTTAATTATATCGTTCTAAAATGTCTGTTTTTTTTAAAAAAAGTAGTTGTTTGAGCTTAAAAAATCTAAAAAATATGAAAAAATTTAGAAAAATATCAACTTTTTTCTATAAATATAAAGATATATGGGCCGGCATGGCACGACAAACAATCCGTGCTTAATGGCCGTACCTAGCTGACTGTGGGCCGTATATTTGTCATCACTATCTCCCAGAGATTAGCAGCATCTGTTCTTGCTGTTCCTGATTGCCGCTTGGAGTTTTGGACGCCATGCTGCTGCCGACAGCAAGTTCGTTTAAGTGACCTGATGATATTAACTCGCGACCTAGACGAGTCGACAGCCTGGTGGATCATTGCCCGTTGGAGAAGGACCCTCTAGTGTTGAGTTGATGGCCGTTGAGCCTTCAATCTAATCCAGCCATGAATCATTGAATCAATCGCAACATCTCTGAGAATTTGCCTTGCACTTGGCAGTAGAAAGTAAGCTGGTTGATCAATTAATGGTCTTGTCTTCGTTCAAGAAGCACAGCGGTTGTTAGTGCGTTTGGCCTAACCAAAGACTCCATTTTCTCTTCTGCGAGGAAAAAGACTTCCTTTTTCCTCCTATCCTGTTCGCCTACACCGGTTACCTATGTTGAAGCGTATGATTTATGACCCGTGAATGATAGCCCAACGAAATCACAAATTCAGAGCAGTGTTATTAGCTGTAGATGTTAATCCTCTCTTGAACAGCAAGAACGCATAAAAGATGATTGATTGAAGTGAGATTTCGAAAATCTTTGACGAGAACGAGAACCTCAGATATTTTTGTTCAGAGGGCACAAGAAGGACGCACACAACACATACCATACTCGCACACAACACATAGCATACTAAGCCAACACTGGCAACAAAACTAAAGACTTGAGAGACTTGAGGGTAAGAGCGCTCGGTGTGCGAAAAACACACTGTTCCACACGCTTGTGTACCCCAACTGGGACTAGCCGGAGCTGATCCCAGAAAAGGGGTAAAAGACCCCGGTGAGGTTCGCCGGCGTCGATTTCAGGAATCGAACACGCGACGGCCGGCCGCACAACCGCGTGCCTGGCCACCTGCGCCTAGCACAGACCTCAAGAACCTCAGATATTTCATACTACCAAAACGGGGAACCAGACGAACATACTTGGCCAAGCCACTCTTCTATTTACACCACATGGAACAGAGTTACAGGGTCGCCGGAGCTAGCCTAGAAGGACAAGCCGCCCTCGACGTCCACGAGGCAGCCGTCGTCGAAGCTCCAGAGCCCCATCCCTTGGTCCGCGGCGGCGGTGCTCTGCACGGCGTCCGCGCTGAACAGGCTGTCCAGGGACTCGTAGGCGCCGCCGTTGAAGTAGACATAGTGGTCGGCGAAGAGCAGCGCGTCGAACAGCGCGTCAGTGTCGTCGCCGGAGCCGGAGGGGGCAGCCTGGGCCGTCGACTCGGTGGTGGTGTCCTCAGTCTCGGTTCTCTGACGCTTCTTGGGGCCTTCGCCGAGGTCGCCGCTGTCGACGTCGAGGACGGGGTGCGCCGTGAACTCGTTGGAGGCCGACATGCCCTGCCAGGAGAAGTCCGGGAGGGCGCTCGACTCGGAGCTCTCGCTGGTCTCGTGTTCGTACTTGATGGACGCCATGGCGGCGCCGACCTCCTCTTCAACGAGGTCGATGACCGGTGTCGCTGTCGCCTTGACGGCCGGCGCGGCGGTGGCGCGGCCGCGCTTGCGGGTGTCCGGTGCGGCGGAGGGGAAGTTGAGCTTGGCCCTGGGCCCGCGGATGACGCGGGCGGCGTCGTCGTAGGCGAGAGCGGCGGCCTCGGCGGTGAGGAAGGTGCCGAGCCAGACGCGGACGCCCTTGACGGGGTCGCGGATCTCCGCCGCCCACTTGCCCCACGGCCGGCGACGCACGCCCCTGTACTGCGCCGGCTTCCTGCGGCGGCTCGACGGCGCCGCCTGCTTCCTCCCGCCAGACGACTTCTTGGAGGATGAAGCCCGGAACACGAACGGCTTGTACTCGGACGTCGCCTCCTCTTCCTCCTCCATCATCTCGTACTCTTCCTCCTCCTCGTCGGAGTCCTCGTCGAACTCCCGGAACGCGGCCTCGAAGTCGTCGGCGCGCGCGCCGCTCTTCTTCTTGCCCTTCCCAGGCCACAAATGGCCCGCCGTGACGCGCATCCCCGCCGCCGGCGCGCTCGGGATGAGCTCCGCAAGGATCGCTCCGCCGCACATCCTTGCTCAAGTCGTCTTCCTCTTCTTGCTCGGTGATGAGATCTCGGTTTCGAAGGCTGACACGCTTCTTTTGGGTGTGGGTTAGTTGTGAGCTCCAGATGAGCACGGGGCGCTCTTAAATAGGGAGGAGGCCACCATCCATTCGGGCTCCAAAATCGCGGGAAAAAATTCCTAAAGAAATCGCGGCGGGAGAGGAGGACGAGGTCACGAAGGGATAAGGGCGAGGCGTACTACTCGGTGGGATTGGGAGGGGACAGCTCAGGTGGGGGCCACGCGGGGTTGTGGGGAGGGGGAGAAGGAGAAGGTGCAATGCATCTGCTGCTTTGCGCGGCTTTTTTCCCCACTTGCGGTACGCGACAGCGGCCATGGCGGGGCAACTGGGTTGGTCTGCTGTCCGTGCCCTCCGCGGCGACGGCGACGGCGACGGCGACGACGACGCGGGAGGGCCCGATTCGTTGCCCCGGCAGGAGGTGGAGATGGCTCGTGGATAGCACGAACTCCTCGCTTGCTGCTGCTCTTCGACCGTTAGCCCACCGGACCAGGTGGAGTAAAAACCCGAGCCAAAACGCCATGAAGTTTAAAAGGAAGATCAGTACAAGGAAATATTCAACAGCTTGAAATATTCATACTATTTACCGTTCATTCTTTCATTTTATGTTCTATATAGGTTGTTATACAGCATGCTAAGCTTAACGTAATTCAGTATTATTAGCAGCGGGTGCAGCAACAGGTTAGCCAAGTACTACAATGAAACACATTGTTCAATGAGAATAGAATAAGATATAATTATATTATATCTATAAGTAATTGTTACGGATCTCAAAGTTGGTTCATATATTAAAAGAAAATCGTTGACAGAGAATTAGTAAAACCGTTGTTAAATTGTTTAAACAATAAATAAAAATGACACTATATATCGAGTGAGAACTGTGTAATCTAACAATGGCGAACTTTTTTTCTCGATCCCCCCTCTTATTACTGGTATAGCTCAAACAACGAACCCGAATCCACTTGTGTTTATTTGGCTTGTGTTTTCTTTTCAAACTCCAAAGATACTAGAACGGGTTTAGCCATGGGCAAGTAGAATCACAGCGAACCCGAATGCACTAAACCAGCTGACACCCGCTAACCCAACAAGCCAAACAACACAGCAAAAATGGCTTCCCCGGTTTTGAGCTTCTCCGATCCATCCTGCCACTCCCGCCCTGCAACCCTTTCACCTCCCCCATTAGCCATCACTCACCGAAACGTGTGCGACCAATGGAATCACGGCCACACGAGGAGTCCACAGAGATCGGGCTGCATCCCCCGCGCATACCGAAACCCTTCTCCCCGCACCCCAGTTTCTTGGAAGTCTGGTTTTGTCAAGTGGCCAACTTGGCCTGCTCTCTCTCGTCCATTGTATCAAACACAGCATCATCTGTTGGTAACACCCAAGGGTTGCAGGATGCATCTACAGTCAAAGCTACACTGCTAGCAAATGGGTGTTTTTTTCCCCTTTTTTAGGGGGGCCCACGCTGTCAGTGTTATACTGGGGCAAGTTGTGTGCGGTACAGTTGGTGCTACAAGACGACATGAACTTATGAACACTTCAAACGATTTTTTTTGTGTGTGAATGAATTAACGAATGGCGTTCTCTGTTTGTACAAGATCCTTGGGTCACGCCCGGTCATTCAACTTGAGTGCACAGCTTTTTTAAAAAAAAGTGCAAATGGCTGCGGCCTGCAACCTGCGGGCGTGCCTAAGTTCCTCGGTATTGCATAATTGCATTAGCGGATGTCTACTCGTCCCAGCAGCAGCAAGGCACCAGCAACAACTTCAGAGGATTAGCACTTTTAGCCCACAAAGTAATTTTTTTAGCAGAGTTGCTTACACAAAGGTCCTGTTTGGTAAATAGGTTACGAAAAGGTGAGATTGAGAAATGAAAATAAGTGGATGACTAGGATTAAATGAGGTGAAAAGAATGGACCGCTAGAATTCAATATTACCTTTGATGGTGGGATATTTTTTCGCAATCCCATTTACCAAACAAACCCAAAGATTTTAGCTCACGTTCCAGCGAGTGAAGGTTTATAGTCCATACTATTATCATATGGTCATACCAGATTTTGTTGGCAACTCCAGAAGGGAAAAAAAAACACATCTTGCTCATGGCAGAAACAACGAAGTGTACCTTCTTAGCGAGAGGAAACAGGGACAGAGAGATTAATTGTTTTGTCTGTTCAATGGCAATTTGGCGATGCAATTTACTGGTCGCCTTTTGACGTTTGGTTTAATCATGCGAGATGTCGGGAGGCAACGCAAGGTACGCAACATGTGGATTAACTGTACTACTGTGCAATTTGAGGCAGCGTATCGTTGGAACGTGGAATTTATCCATCCTGAACAGCTTCAGTGTCTTGCATTACAAAGTCAAGAATTGAAGAAATATATGTACCATCTTTACCACTAGGATGCAGTAACACGGTAAGACAAACCTATTGGGGTATGAACCACTAAACTGCGCCTACCTTGAACGGCACAATCGACTCTATCCAATTCCAGTATCCAATTGCCGTGACCCTCGTAGCAACAAGCCAGTAAGGCATGTTTTGTAGAGCTCCGAATAGAAATATTGTTTATAGTATATATTTTTGAAGCGATCCGGTAGCTTCACTTCCTTTTATCTAGGATCTGAAAATTATTTGCTGTAGTCCCAGCTCCACAGAACAAGGATATCCTAAGACAGCTGCATCTCCTATACCAGAACGGCACAATTTGAGCTGAAACTTACCGGTGCTCAAGACTGTTTGCCATATAGGAGTATTAGCATGAACTTCAGCAGTTAACGTAAGTTGAGTAGTCAACTCCCAACGTGACATGAGATGTTTTAAGTTCAGTAAACTTCACAATTGGGGCCTCCTAATTGTTGTCCGCCTAATGGAAGGCCCATCCATAAACTGGATCCTTAAAGCCCATAGAGGCTATAGGGCCAGCAACCTCACGCGCTGGATTCAATCCACGGCCCACTTTCGCGGTCCTGGTACAGTGGGCCGTGAGCCCACGAGAAGGGCCGCGAGACGACGGCCCATCGGTTAGTCCCCCACAATATTATTATAAGCAGTTTTCGATGGTCCTCTCCTTCCTCCGACAACCTTGGTTCCACCGACGGCGCGGCGGAGCTCCGGCGAGGCGGAGACATCCATCACACCAGCAGGATCAGATTCTCCGGTGCGCGGCCGTCATGCCTCGGATCTTTTGCGCTCTCGATCCGCCGAATCGCTCAACCGCGCACGGCGTTCATGCTCCGTGCAAAGGAACTGCCCCATCGCCCAATGCCCGTGCTTCCGGCGCATCGTTGCCAGCCGCTCATCTTCGTGGCGCTCGTTTGGGATGCTATGAATCGACCGGAGATTGGCATGGCAACAACTGTTCTGTCTTGCCACCTGCGAAGGAATTGATGCCGAGTGCAAAAATGAAGCTGCTTTTCTCTTTATCTGAACCGTGTGCTCATATCACACATATGTTCAGATAGTTTTTAGATAATAATAGTTCACATGGTTGATTTACTAGTAACAAATTCCCTTATACTAGTTGATTTCCATCCCAAGAGAATACTGCATGCCACCATTTGGACCTGTTCCTCAACAGTGTATAGAAAGTTTCTAAACACTACTACCTTCATAGATTGTCAGCGCAGCTGAGTCATTCCGTTTTCAGTTTCTATTAGAAACTAGTACCTTGTTGGAACTTTCAGTGTTTTTTTCAAGATAACACAGCCTGCAGCTGTTCATAGATTGTCAGAGTGCAAATCTTTTGTTATGTCACTACCTGACCAAGTGACCGGCCTTTGCTGGGTGAGCAACCAGGTGTAAGATCATGCTGCACCAACAAGGTCAGGAATTTATGTTTGGAAAAAGAAACTGAAGGAACATTTCGTGAGTGGTTATTTTCAGGACTATATTTTTCAGGTCTCAGCTCAATCATTCCATCAGTTAAGCCCAAGCAAGTGATTCGGTACCTCTTCGAGTTATTGGTACAAACGCTGTAAATCAGTTTCAACTAATATACTTCAAATTTGCAGCATCTACACCCAGCAACCACACAATCGCTGGTTATAGACGAAAAGTCGATTTTTTTTTGGAAAAAAAACTTATATATGTATTATGTATACGAGGACAACAAAATCTTGGACAGAGACAGATCGAATAGCTGCCTTCCTCCTCGCTAGTTTCTGCTGAACATTGTTCAGAAACTATCGGAGCTACTGGTCTAGGCTGTATATATATAGACCCGATCTTCTCGTATACACTGGGAGGATTCATAGTCACTGTATATTTTTTACATGGTATCAGAACGAGTCTAGACATCCTGGCGCGCTAGTTTCTCCCTCCGGCGAGCCGACTCTTTCCTCCTCGTCGTCGACGTCTTCTTCCCGTCGCCGACTCTCTTCCCGGTACTCCCCTCGCTCTCTCGTCTTCATTTCTTCTTCTCCCCGTCTCTCCCTCAGTCACCTTTTCTCCACCCCATCTCCGCGTGACCAGATGACGGTTTCGATCTGCCTCCTCGTCCCTCCTCGCACCCGTCTCCGCTCTTCCTCTTGTTTCGTGCATCTCTCCTTCTCTGACGCTGGTGCACCTCCGCGCTCGTCGTCTCCATCGGCTGGAAACCTCCCTTGGTTCTTGCCCTCTCCGACACGCTCAACGGCTCTCGGACGCGAACCTTCTCCTCTCACGTCCGAGCCAGTCCAACGTGTCTACGTGTCCACGAACACGAATCCCTGCCTTCCGGACGTGAACATTTTTTCTTCGCATCCGACCACTCCCTGCCTTTTTCGCGTCCGCCCCACTCCTTGGCCTACACGAGTCCACGGACGTGAATCTTCTCTTCACGGCGTGAATCCTCGCACGTCCGTGACCCAACCACTCTCTGACCCACCCACTCTGTCCTCACCTACTCTGCTGCCTACTCCCCATCGACCAACCATTCCTCATCGGCTGGCCACTCCTCACCTACTCCGCTGCCTACTCCTCATCGGCTGGCCACTACTCACCTACTCCGCTGCCTACTCCCCATCGGCCAACCACTCCTCATCGGCTGGCCACTCCTCACCTACTCCGCTACCCACTTCCCATCGGCTTCTCACGTCCTTGATCGGCCGATCTGTCCTCTCATCGACTTCTCCCTCCTATTGGCTTCTCTCTCCCATCGGCTCTTTGCTCCCGTTCTCCCGTCATGGCCTCCGAGTCCGCCCTCAGCTCCGGCCCTTGGTGCCACAGACCACACCTCGGGCACCACCTCGCCGATCTTCTCTCCTTCCTACGCTGCTATAAACGTGAAATCTCACGTTCCTATCTCCCTTAGCCTTAACGTCAATTATTCCAAGTGGGTTTTCTTCTTCAAATCCCTCTGTGGAAAATTCGGCCTCCGGTCCCATATTGATGGCTCCGCTCCACCTCACCCCAATGATCCTCAGTGGGACATCGCCGAGTGCTGCGTGCGCAGCTGGCTGCTCGGCTCGGTCGACGACTCTGTCCTCGATCTCGCCAAGGATGATACCGACCCCACCGCCCGGGACCTCTGGGTGGCCATCGAGCGGATCTTCCTAGCCAACAAGCAGCCTCGTGCCATCTTCCTCCTCAACGAGTTCCACTCCATGGTACAAGGCAACTCCTCTGTCTCCTCGTACTGTCAGCACCTCAAAGTCAAGGCTGCTGCTCTCCGAGACGTCGGCCACCCTGTGGCCGACTCTCAACTAGTCCTCGCCCTTCTGCGAGGCCTCAATCCCTTTTTCTCCAACACCGCCGATGACATCGCCAACGCCATATCTCTTCCATCGTTCGCCCGGGCTCATAACATGCTAGTTCTTAAAAGAACTCCGTCTGGCAAATGATGAGAAGACAGTGGCTCACACTGCTTTTCTTGCCGCAGTCGATAATGGTTGCCGAGCTTCTTACGTTACTCCTTCCTCCTGCGGTCCTGGTGGCCATGGCTCCGGCCACAGCAACACAGCCCGCACCGGGAAAGACAAGGGCAAAGGCAAAGGTAGGACCTGACAGGGTCCGACGCCACCACGACCTACCTCGGTCCCTACCCACCCTGTCGGTCCCACGGGTCCGTGGCTCTGCTACAACCCCTGGGCGCCCCAGCCCCAGCCACGCAGCCCCATTGGCTGGCAACCCGGAGTTCTCGGCGCCCATCCCCAGGCTCACCTGGCATCGGCTCCCGTTCTACCGCCTCAGCCGATGCTACCGACCCCAACCACCCAGTCGGTTCCCTCCTAGAACCAGGCTGGCCTCGTCGCTGCCCTCAACCAGATGACGCTCCAACCACAGCACCCTTCGGTGCTAGACTCCGGGGTGTCTTCACACATGGCATCATCGGCCAGTATACTTCGCTCCTGTCACCCCTCTTCCTCCCCTTTTGTCACTATCAGCAATGGTCACTCTCTTCCTGTTCAATGCCGTAGTGACTCCTCTCTGTCTACATCCACCACTAACCTCCCCCTACGCAATGTTCTTATTGTCTCTTCTCTCATTCATAATCTTATATCTGTCCGTCAATTCACACGAGAGAACCACTGCTCCATTGAATTTGACGCGTCTGGTTTCTCTGTGAAGGATATCCCAACCCGGCGACAGATCCTTCACTGCAATAGTGGCGGCGACCTCTACACCATTCCCGATCGGAATACTCGGTCCACCCGACCTCATCGGCTCAGGCCGATCTAATCCCTCCTTTTCCTCTTGTCTACAGTCGCCGACTCGGAGCCGATGACGCCACCACCCGACCAGTTCTTCCCATTACTCCCGCACCCCTATCGGCTCCAGTTCCCTCCACTCACCCGCTCTCAGACCGGGTCTCTCCGACCCAATCCGCGCTACGGTCTCTCCACCGTCCATAGCTCTATCTCACCCATCCCAGCGACTTCTCGCTCAGCCTTGACGGACCCTCAGTGGCGCGCGGCCATGGCCGACGAGTACAAGGCCCTAATGGACAACGAGACCTGGCGTCTCGTTCCCCGACCTCCCGGCACCAACATTGTGACCGGTAAGTGGATTTTCAAACATAAATTCACGCCGATGGCTCCCTTGCCCATCACAAGGCTCGCTGGGTAGTCCGGGGTTTCTCCCAACGATCCGGTGTCGACTACGACGAGACCTTCAGTACCGTTGTCAAATCCGCCACCATCCGAGTCGTCCTCACCTTGGCTGCCTCTCGCTCCTGGCCGATCCATCAACTAAACGTGAAGAACGCCTTTTTTCACAGCCACCTGACGGAAACAGTCTACTGCCAGCAGTCCCCAGGCTTCGTCGACCCTTCTCGGCCCGACGATGTCTGTCTCCTTCAACGCTCTCTCTACGGCCTCAAACAACCCCCTCGTACCTCGTACCAGCGCTTTGCTGCCTATCTTCGGCACATCGGCTTCGTGGCCTCTACGTCCGATAGTTCCCTATTCACTTTCCATATCGGCTCCGCCACTGCCTATCTACTTCTCTATATCGATGACATTGTCCTCATAGCGTCTTCGACATCTCTCCTCGACCAGATCATGGCCCGACTCTACTCTAAGTTCGCCATGACCGATCTTGGTCCTCTCCACCATTTCCTTGGCATCTCCGTAACCCGTTCTATCCACGGGCTCTTCCTTTCTCAATGCCAGTACGCCATCGACCTCCTCCAGCGTGCGGGCATGGCCGACTGTCACCCCACGGCCACCCCAGTCGACACTCGAGCCAAACTCTCCGCCGCCGATGGCGCCCTCGTTGCCGATCCCTCTCACTATCGGAGTCTTGCTGGGGCTCTCCAATACCTCACACTCACCTGACCCGACCTCACGTACGCTGTCTAGCAAGTGCGCCTCTTCATGCACGCTCCGCGGGAACCTCACCTCGCGCTGCTCAAGTGCATCCTACGCTACGTGAAGGGCACCCTCTCTAGCAGGCTGCATCTCAGCTCCAGCCCCATCGACTCCCTCACCGCGTACTCCGACGCGGACTGGGCAGGCTGCCCCGACTCTCGACGCTCTACGTCCGGCTACTGCGTCTACCTCGGTGACACTCTCGTATCCTGGTCCTCAAAACGTCAGACTACAGTGTCCCGCTCCAGCGCTGAAGCCGAGTACCGCGCCGTCGCCCACACCGTCGTCGAGTGCTACTGGCTTCGCCAGCTTCTCCAGGAACTCCGTGCACCCCTCTCCACCGCGACCGTCGTCTACTGTGACAATGTCAGTGCCGTCTACATGACCGCCAACCCGGTCCATCACCGATGCACCAAGCACATCGAGATCGATATTTATTTTGTTCGTGGCAAGGTTGCATTAGGACAGGTTCGAGTGCTCCATATACCATCGGCACATTAGTTTGCCGACATAATGACCAAAGGTCTGCCCACGCCTTTGTTTACTAGTTTTCGGTCCAGTCTCTGCGTCCGTTCCCCTCCCGCTGCGATTATGGAGGTGTTAGACAGACCACTGGCCTAGGCTGTATATATATAGACCCGACCCCCTTGTATATATTGGAGGGATTCATAGTCACTGTACATTTTCATGATAAACCTCAATCTGTCTGTCATGTGTATATCACGAGGCGGCGATGTGCAGTCTCGCGTGACGATCTCCGATCTTGGCCGGTGCAGCTCGCCGGCTGTGGAAGGCGTCGCGGCGTCTCCTCACCAGCATCTCGATCTCTCGCCTCTCCTCCCACGCCATCTGCTGGCACCGGCATTCGGCGCTGCAGAACGCTTGCTCCCCTCTGCAAAAAACCACAGATTAGTTGTCCGATTGACTGGATGTCAAGAACAAGTGCGTCTTCAACTCGATCAAGGTCAGCTAAGCATGATCATGTTTATATCAGAAGGGTTAATTAGCGCAAGGTTTTTGGTTAGCTGCGTAAATGTCTTACTTGTACACGAACACGTCCATGTCTTCGTCAAGCTTCTTGTGGCAGCAGTAGCAGCAGTTCAAGAACCCCAACCCCATGAACCCCCGGCCAGGAGCACTACCCTCATCCTGACAACGGCACCCGGACCCGCTCGTCGCCGCCGACCTCCTGAGCACGGGCAGCCGCGGACGCTGCCTCGGCGACGGCTGTATGATCAGCCGGAGCCCGACGAGCTCGCCGGAAGCGCCCGACATTGACGTCGTCGTCGTCGACGCGACGCCCGCAGCTCCCTCTTCGATGTGGAATAGACTCGGAGCTCTCGGAATCATGGTGTTAGCCTATTAGTGTAACTGCTTTTTTGAGCTCGAAATCGAGATGCTTGTAGAGACAAAATGATCGGAAAAAGCTCAGAAATTCGGAATGGATTGCAAGAGGAGAGGAATTGTTGTAAGAGGTGTGGGACAGTGATTATATAGTGGCCAGAGCCAGTGATTGATGCTTGTGGGGCCCAGTGCTCAGCTGAAAGCTATAGCTCTATTCGTCAAAACCTCGACAAGATAGATTTGTTTTATTGATAAAAATATTCGCACATGCTACACATGGCGAATGAACCAGAAAAGACATAGCGCGTGCATGTGCTCAATTGGGTTGGACTGGCATGGGTTTTACACTACTGGCTATATGGGCACCACATAGTTGGGATAATAATTAATTCCTCACCTGACATGTGGATTCATTATCTTTGTAGCGGTGAACCGGTGAAAGGGAAGTAGAGAAAGAGACGTATTTTTGCATGCGAATTTGAGATCTGCTTTGGTCATCATGGGGAGAGAAATTCAACGGTTAGAAGACTTTGCTGTAGTAAATTAAACATCTGCATTTTGGCAATGGCGTAGGGCTGCAGTTCTTTTGACTTGTTATATAAAAATAGAGAGCAAGTAAAATTGCACCGATAGGGGAGGAGAGGATGGCAGAAGAGATTAAATCTGAATATTGGTATATCCAATCCCTATCGTCGTGACTCGCTAGGCGTATTATCTTGCGCATGTGGGTGTATTCCATCTCTTATTCTGAAGCAAGGAATGTACTCAGTATAACCATATATTCGATCTTTTATTCTGAAGCAAAGCAAGGAATGTACTCAGGGTATCCTCCGTTCTTGATCAGAGGACCACACGTTCGTTCTTGGAGCCAACTGACCCAAACACTGCAGAATTATTCATCGGAGTGTACCGGAAAAACCTCTTACAACATGGTATTATAACTTTTTTAACTTTATATTAATATATATGTGAGAAGGAAAATATGAATCCTTTTTTTAACAGGGTGATGATATCGGAATACTTGTATTTGGCAAAGAAACAGCAGCCTAGAGCCCAGCAGGAGCTACTTGTAGTGAAAGTGGCGAATCCAAAAATTCCAAGCAGGCCATCATGTGGGTGGCGTTGGCAGCCGCTTTACACAGGAGAGAGTAATCGATTTCAGGCGAGCGGTTTGCCTTCGCCACCCCGGGACGCGACGCGAGGGGGAGGAAGTAGGCAGCGCCCAGCCCGAGCGCGCGTGTGGGCGCCGCAACGCTCCTGCGTGGCTGTACAGATCAAACTGGGACGCGTGCCGGGCCCGGCGCGCGCGTGGTGTGGCACGTACGCGACTGTGACAACGTGCCCCGTGCGGCACGCTTGCCGAGGGCGCGACGCCGTTTGTCGTGTGGCGAGGCGACCCACCCCACCTGCGCTGCGTGCGTTGCCACCCAACACAGGGCCAGGGTCTTCCATGGTGCACCTAGCATGCGTGCTTTGGGTTCATATGATAGCAATTCATTGGGCTCATTTTTAAGGACGTTTGGTTTGAGAGAAGGTTGCAATGGATCAATCTTAATCCATCGCAGCGAAACGGGCCGCGTGGGAGGTGCCCCTCTCGTGAATCCCCCCGGAACGGGATCGCGAGATGCGTACGGCTCGATAGGTCTTGATTTATTTTTTTTGTTTTGCGGGGTTGGATCGAAGAGAGAGCGGTGGAAACTCGCGGGCCCTCGTGAGTTGAAGTAGAGCAAGGCCCGTTTTGTTCTCTTGTACGAACAGCGAGACACGCTGGTGTCTGAAGATACATCGTTGTGATGGTTTCGCTATATAAGAGAACCTCGTGAGTTGACTATACCAATTTACTAGGAGTATCTGTTGTGTGAGAAAAATCTTGTGGTGTTCTCCAGAATTCAAATCTCTGCTGTTCTGTGTCACTCTTTGTGCAATCTTTATTGAATATATAGGATTTACTCTTAGACACATTTTATTCCGTATGTACTTTTAAGCATGACAGTTACAACTTACATTTACCTGACTATACTCCTGCATTATGATTTTCACTCTGCTCCGGCAAACGCTTCTACAACAGCCCGTGAATTCTTTCCACCCTAAATAGATTGCCATTACATTCTCCGTTAATATATCGCAGATTGACGGCTGCTTGCTTTATTTTTCGTCTCCTGCATGGGGAGTCTAGGCGTTGCAGCGCATCAGTCGCGATACTGTGCCATGAACTCCTCATGGAATTCCCTGAAGCGGGAGATCATGAAAGGGATCTTCTCCTCCTGCGGTAGGATCGTGCATCTCACGTGCCATGTCCCTGCAACCTTTTACAAGAACCAAACTAAACTAGTCAGAAATTCAGAACAGCAGGTGAACAGATAGCATCGGGTAGAAGAAACAGAGCAACAGAGTTGCTAGCTGTTATTGTAGAATGAGACTGCTGAATGAAGTGCCATGTGCAAACAACTCTTCAGGAGTACAAACAAGGGCAAAAGGTTCTATAGATTGTGCTAGTTGAGTTTCAGGTGTTCCAAAAAGCAATTCAATTCCCCTCATTCTGTGGGCTTCGGATAACATATATCACTATAGATCAAAGAGTGGAAAGCAACTCACCTGTCCAAAGCCAGATCCAGGAGTCACAACGATGCCAGTGGTAGCAAGAAGACGCAGAGCGTAGAATGCATCAGGTGCTTTGTTGACAACCCTGGCTGCCTCAATTGCCTTCTGTGGTAGATAAATCTGAGGGAACAGATACATTGCCCCTTCCGTCTTGTTGCATGTAATTCCATCAATACTGTTAAATGCAGACTCCATTGCCTGTGATCCAGATTTCAGACAAAATAATGCCTTAGTTCAAGTGTCTGCATAGATAGAGTGAAGTGAATCTGTTAAAGTAAACTCCACACACCTTTGCACGATGAGCCAAAGATTTTAGGATGCTGTCTTTCTCTTCCTTGTAGAGGTCATAAGATCCATCCCCAGCCTGCACAATGTGCATGGTCTCTCTATGTTATGAATCTAGTGTATATTGGTAATTACATTTTGTGTAAGGACAGATATGTTATTGCACCTTTGGTGGATTCATTATGAGGCTTGAAAGGATCTGGCCGGTGATATTTGAACACAAATTAACTGATGCAATTTTGTAGAGTTGTTCTCTAACTGGAGTGCTGAAGCCAGTGACCTCCATGTAACCGCCTCTTTTGCCACACTCTCCATAATATCCTGATAGCAGGCAAAAAAATATCTATGTGGTAAGGAACTACAATGTACTTGGAGAAAGAAAGGTGGACGATGGCATTTTTTCACCTTTAGAAACAGAATGGAACGATACTAATTGTAAATCCTCCCCGTTGTATCCCATGGATCTTGCTATCTTCTTGAAAGAGTTGATCTTCTTGCTGGTAACATAAATGTTCTCTTGGTATACCTATCAACGCCCCAAAGAAACCGATAATACGTTCTCTTATTATGTCACTCAATACACTGACATCTTTGATCTTTGAACATGACTAGCCATACCTCATCTGCCAGAAGAACAAGTTCCTTGTCCCTGCAGAACTTGACTAGCTCATATTGTTTTTGCTCATCAAGAACCTTAACAACAATGTAAAAACATTTCAATAATGATTTTTAAATGTTTGTATCAGTTGAACCTAAATACTTCATCAGAACAATGCTTACTAACATGAAAACATCACAAAATGACAGTGCCGCTTTGTCCTAATAATCAAGAATACTCGTATCATTGAATATAAAATGTTTTAGATCACACACGATAGGAGAAGTGATGAGAGCAAACCTGTCCAGTAGGATTTCCAGGATTGATCACCACCAACGCCCTAACAGTTATGCCTTTTGACCTGGCATCTTCAAGTTGATCCTTAAGCTCAGAAATCTCCAAACCCCATCCTGAGGATTCATCAAGATAATATGGCACCTGAAATGAAATGCCTTCAGGATATTGCGCTGCATCATGTAACTAGCTTGAAGCTATAATGTTACACAAATAAACTACATACAAGAGCTCCACCATGAAGTGCAACGGCTGCTGAGTACAATGAGTATTGAGGAATTGGACACATAAGGCCATCTCTGTTGTTCCTTATCAGCAACTGCATCATCATGTGTACCTAGAAAAGGGAAAGCACATAATCAGACTGGAATATCTTATTTTTCTGTTTCTTCAGAAATTACCAAGGTAGGACATACACCAGGACTTGCTCCATTTGTTAGGAATATATCATCTGCATTTGCAGGGAAACCATCACGGGAAGCGATCCCAGCAGCAATCTCATCACGCAGTCCCTTGATACCCTAGGATAAAGAAAAAGAGTAAATTCTACAAAAAACTGCAACTGTTTGATTTAAATTGATCACTTCGCTGCAGTTTTAGTTGAATATTTCACGCAACTGCAACAATAGCAAACGATGTTATCAAAAACCTGCAGCCTTATCCCCTGTGTCTGACATGTAGGCCCAAACTTGCAACAACATGAGTATTGTATGTGTGTGTGACAAATGGATCCAGACCGATCAAATGAATAGGGTTGCAGTTTTCTGATAAGATCATCAACTATTGTTGCACTTTTCTTAAATGCCTAGTTAAATTTGCAGAAATTGCTAGTTTCAACAAAATAGTTATAGCTTTATGAAATTTACTATAAAGAAAATTATGAGCTGAAGATGTTCCTAGTTAAGTGAATTGGCAGATGGTTACCTGGCTGTGACTATATGCTCCTGTGGCTCTTCCAGGAATCAGGGCAAGAATTTTCTTTGCCCGGGCAATAGCATCAGCACTACATGGAGATGAAGCAACATATATATCATAGATAAATGAAACCCTAATGTGCTTATATAGCTTCCCATTAGAAATGTAGAAAGTGTAGAACAATAATATGTACGTACAGTCATAGCTTGCCAATGAATTATGGTATACGATTGATGTTTACCTGAACAATGATTTAATTTCCTCTCTCTCCAGCAGCTTTGGATGATCACAAAGTGCAAGAACCTGTAACATAACTCATATATACTGAAAGAACCCAAAAAGAAAGATAATTTTTTTTTGTGTCTAATATTTACAGACCTCCCTGAAGAATGTGATTGGTTTTTGACCCAATGACTGAGGGTTCCCAATGTTGCAATATAGGATCTGCAGAAAATAGTCAACAATGAAAGATTATGAATCATCAACCGATTATTCATGTAAGCTGCAAAATATAGTTGTCAACGACCTCATCAAATGGAAGAGAACCGGGTTGCATCTGTAGCTGTTGTTGTAGGTGCTGGAAGAAGAAGGTGAGATATCCATTAACTTCTCTGATAGCATTTGCTAAAAAAGAACAAATTGAAATTGACTTCCAGAACATGGATGGACTGAACCCACAAAACCTGAGCATGGATGGCAATCTCTCCACGGACTGCATACTCACATCGTAAAACCTGCAATAAAGAATATGAATCAACAAGCCACAAAAGAACAGGACTTAGCAACTACACAATTACTGATCGATGAGGGCCATCGTATAACCTTGGGGTTTAAGTTCTCAACAGAAACACTTAAGGCCATGGCCAACCAAAGGATCTATTATTCTTGCTTCCTTAGAGCTTCTGGGGACAGGTAAGTGTTAACTTTTCTCAAGTATATAAGGAAGCTTCACACACTAACAACTTGACATTGGAGGTCTGAACCCAAGCTTCAGATATGTGATATTTATAAGGCCTAAAATGAAGAATCAGAAGGCAAGATAGCCCGCAGGAGAGCAATAGAAATGACCAGCCAATGGGGAGAAACGATCCTCACAGCAGATCTTCTTAAATTAGAACAGAACCGTGACTTTGCCTCCTTCGGTCCTTCTCCCCTTATTTGTTGAATCGCATAAGAATTACACACGGCCTTTTCTACGTACAGTTTCTTATTATCTGATAGTCCCTGTTTTGCACAAGAAACACATAATTTAGCAGCAATACTTCGTCCTCACAGTTTGTTATTGGGAGGAATTGTGACTTTTTTCGCCAGCCCTAGTATTTTATCAGGAGGCATTTTCTGTGGTCACGCAGCTTTGAAGCCAACCTTGTATCTGATGATCGCATTTCCTTGTGCTGATTTACAGTAGTACTTTATTATTCCTGTTCTGTCAGAAGAGGCTGTGCATTTGTTTTTACCCGCTCTATTGAACTCAGAAATGTGTGTTGCTATTGCTACTCGGATGCCCAGATTATACCCAGATTAGGCCAGGAAGGGACACAAAAACTGTAACAGAGGGGCAACAGAAAAATACTCACCTCTATCTACCTTTGCCCTGGAAATGGCCGTCAAATGCCAACCTGCAGCCATGATCGAGTCGAGTTGCATATGCAGCAGCTTCCCTTCATCTCGGTAGACTCCCCTCCACTCGACCACGCTCCCCTTCAACCTGCGCTTGCCCATGCCGAAGCCTCCGTGTCTCCACTCTCTCCCCATTCCGCGTCAAGGCCTCCTGCTTCCACTGCTGAGGCCTGATGGATCGATCCCTCACCAGTCACAAATCCGGGCGGCGGAGAAGGAGAGGTGCGCCGCGCGCGTCGTTCAACGCCGTCGTGCCGCAATTCCTGCCGGCGGGAGGACCAGCTCCCCGTCGATTCCTCTTCCTCACAAGTCACCAACACTAATCGAGCTTCGGCAGGAACCGCATCAGGGAGTCAGTCGTTGGACCAGACGATCGCACAGCATCTAGCAGGACACGGCCACCGCCGACCGCAGACTCCCCGCTGTCCTCGAACCGTCCCCTAAATCGTGGCCGCTTAAATCGAACGCTTCCTACTTTGCCTTCGTGAAAAAAATGCCTCCGTCCTCGTCGAGGTCCGTCTCCTGCAGGCCCCGACGCTGCGTTCGCCTTCCTTCACTGCCGCGACACCGGAGGATCTGCTCCGCCGCATCACCCCGGAGAAGAGGAGATCACCGTCGTTGAGTACAAAAGGCAAAATACTGACCTCACGAGTCACGACGCGTGCCGCCATGGCGGGCGCTGCATCGCGGCCCCACGGACACGTGGTGAAAGCACTCTCCTCAACCCCACCCGTTGCAGATACGGCCTCCCCCGCCGCCCGCCCTAGGAGCCGGTGCCGCCGTGCCGGCCCGGCAACGACGACGTGGGCACGTGGCCGGGGTCGAAGGCGACGGCGGCTGATGTCCTCGACAAGGTACTTCAAGGCCCATCTCAACATTAATGGGCCTATCCACAAGCCCACTAAGAAACTCTACATCTGCGAGTGAGTGCGACGTTGCCTCCTGGGCCACTATAGTTAAAATGGAAAATGCTGAAAGTAAAAAGTCCATTTTGTACCCTCAACTATGGTTGACATGCGGATGGACGTGTCAACTCTAATTTTACTAAATAAAATGGATGACGCGGATTGGCCTATGCTAATTTAGGATAAGTCATCCCACGTAAGTTGAGTCTATTTTGACTCCTCCAACCGCAAAGCCAAATATATAACTGCTTCATCTATCAAAACCAAAACCAGTATAAATTCACTCCTCCGATGATTTAAATGACAGTTTCATCCATATAACATCTACGTGTTATATTCACTCGTTCTTTAAGTAATAACATGGTGTCATATTATGGAAGTCAAAAGAAAATAAAAAATATTACAGGACCCACGTGGGCCCACATGTCAGGGGTGACCACCGTTTTCTTCCTCTACCCTCGCCTCTGTTCCCATCTCTCCCCTCTCTCTCTCCCGAAGGTCTCCACGGCGGCCGGTTGACCAGGGGAAGCGGTTGGCGGAAGAGGAGCCAGAGATGGAGACCGAGGCGGCGGCGACCTCATCAGCGGGAGAGGCAGCGGCCAGGCGCGGTGGGAAGCGACCAGGCGGAGCGCCGTCGTCGCCGATCGCCGCGTTCCTCCTCCGCGAGCTCGAGCTCGTGATTCGCCGCCTTGTCGAGCACCCGTTCCCGATCTGCTCCGCCGTCGCGACGGTGCGACGAGGAGCATACGCCGGCGGGCGAGACGAGGAGAGCTCTGCGCTGTGGACTACAGATCTGTTCCGGCCGTGGCTTGAAGAGGCCAGCAGCAGTAGCGCACGGGTACCTGCTCTGCGCGGGCCGGGAGCCCAATCGCGAGGCTCTAATCGACGCCAAGGACGATGGTGTCGGTGCCGCGTACGCCGACGGCGGCGTTGCCCTTGCGGATGGCTCTGCGCGGGACGGGGATGGAAGGCAGGGGAAGGGGGGTTGGCGGCGAGGAGGCGGGAGAGGAAGAGGAGGTCCGCCGGCTTCCCATCTCGTGTCGCCATCAAGCTCGCCCGCTTCCGCTCTCCGCCCGGCGTCGCCCATGCCCCGCTGCTCGGGCCTCGCTACGACCAGCCACCCATCTCCTCTCTTCCTCTGCAGCTTCGCCGCCGTGGACGACGCCGACCTGCCTTCTCCCACGAGGAACCTCGCCGACGCGGTCGAGGAGAACTTCTGCCGCATCGTTGGGGAGGAAGGAGCAGGATGGGCCATCGCTTGTGCGGAGGGAGGAGAAAGAGCAGGTTTCACTTACATGTGGGGCCTACTAGTTTTTATTTTTTTCCCTGCTGACTGTGTTGTCACACAGTTATAAACGTAGAATGAAACCACCATCTCCGGATGGTAAATTCATTCAATCTGGTTTTACAGTTCAGCGAGAAAAATCAGACTCCGTCCATAGTTGAGCAAACCAGTATCTAAACTGCATCGGTAGGTAAATTCATCAGATACTCGGTTTAATGGTTTAGCGAGAAAAAAACCTTCGCCAATAGTTGAGGGTTGCAGTATGGACTTTTTCCATGCGGAAATGAACCACATGAAAGTAGAGTATCTGAAACATTAGGAAAGTCAATTCCATGCAGTTGTATACTGGTCCTACTAATGCGAGGATAAGAAGAAAAAAAAGAAACTAACACCTATAGTGATTAGCATGGTCCCAAGGTCGTCATGGGAGGCCATGGCGCCATGCTCTTCCCGGTACAGCAGCGCGTGCCTGACTGCTTCATCCCTAAAGGACCACTGGAAACCGTGAAAACGGCCGACTCCCACATGCGCTTTGTCTAGTCTAGCTCCCAATATGAACCAACTCTGGACGTGACAAACATCACGTAAATACATTCCTCCAATTCTTTATGACACTACTCCAGTAGTTCTTTCCAGTTCTCACCAACTGTAAATGAGAGTGTTACATACAGTGAGATCGATGCTGCTTCTTCTTCAGTACGCATATGCTTGCAGAAGCCACATGGTTGGCTTGCATTTGCATGCATGAACGCTTCAGAAGTCACTGCAATCACAGCAACACAAAAGCTAGCATACGAGCTTCAAATCAAGTACACTAGCACATGAACTGAAGGACTGAAGGAGCTAGCAACCCAGAAGCTTGGAAGATAAATCATACTCCTTCCTTGTAGCCAAAAAATGCTTGTATCTTGGAACGGAATGAGCACTACACAAGATGTAGTTAGTTGAACGCAAATTTTCTGAACACTCGTGCGCTGGCATTATCATACATACTGGCCGCCGTTACACGCCACAGATCATGAGTGTTAACTGTTAAAAATGCTTCAGAAGCAAGGCAAAATCATGGGACATGCTGCTGCTGCCGCTGCTCTCTCTCTTCTCACTAGTCACCTGTTGATCTGCTCAGCCAACTACTGGTACTGCCAACATTAAATGCGAGAGCGGCAGCTAGCATCCCCATTGAATGCCTCGTCTACTATTTGCTCCGGGACGGCTTTGATGAGTTGACCGATCCTCTCTTCTTGCCTGCTCGCCTGCCATTGCTTCGAGGGTAATGCTGCCAAATTCCTTGTGTTGCTTCATTCATGGCTGGCTCGGCCCCTTCTTGGTTCTTTTAAGTGGCATTATGTCTTGGATTTCTTGCATGGATGATCATCAACCATTGACTTGTTTTTCTCTTGCTTATTTCTGCATGCAGCTGGATTAACTGTGGTACCTTAAACTGGCTCTGAGAAGGATGAGCAAGAGATGTGGTGGCCATAGGGTCACTTACGATCACCATCTTGACCATTGCAAGGTGATCTCGGTTTGATTGTAAGAATTCTATAGGATTGCATTGTTTTTGTATTTCATTCTTGTTCTTCTTTGTTGAGACATTGGCATTGCAAATTGCTGAAAGCATGCACAATAATTGGATCAACTGAAATGTTACCGTAGTAGGACTAGGTAGCTATTTTTCAAGCTAGGTAAAATCCCGAAGTAGGTACATGGTTGTTCATTTTCATGCGAGAAAGAAAGTAAGGAGTACTATCAATGATATGATTACTAAAAATCAATAACTTTTAATAAAATTAAAAATTACCTCTGACGAGTTTAATCTTACTATAAATATAATATTAGATTTGTTTTTTTATATCAGACCGTTCTCCTATTGTTAATCCAACCGACACAACTTGGTTCGTGTTGGTTTGGTCACTGATTTGTTATTGGTCCGATTGTTGTATTCCACTTTGACCACCACTAATATGCTAGTCCGATCAACTATAACCAGATAAAAACAATCTCAATAGAAAAATTAAAAGTTGACGAAATTATTAAAAATATATCAGTTTTATTATATCAAATGTGTCTGTAAAGTATATACAAAATATTTATTTCTCAACTTTTGATTAAACTTATAAATTAAGTTTAAACCCTAATTTTTCTCTTTTTCAAAAAGAATACTTTAAGGTCTAGACCGCCTCTTTATTTATATCAAATGTCGAATTATACTAGAAATAGTATTCCTAATCCTATAAAAAACTTTTTTATAGTTATCCAATTCATCTATCCTAAATATGAATTCCAATCTTATTAATTTTAGACTTTTTTAAATTTAACTTTACTTTCCATGCACACACAATTCCTCTTATATGTCATATAAAAACTTCACATACACGTATATTGTTATCTATCTTTAGTATCCTGTGTGATCTTCTTAACCGTATGAACTTTAACTTCTCTTAAGTCTAGTCTCGATCCATCACTAGTAATACTCCTAAAGACCTTAAGCAACACATGCACATGCACATGCACATGAACAACAAAAAGATCATATATTAGCTAACTTTCACATCAATTTATAACAGCATGAAGTAAGTATCGTAAATCAATAAATTAACTCAAAATCAATTTTTTTAAAAAAAATTCCACTGGTATAACCGTCAGGTTTCTCAGTCTGACCGATCTTATGCATATGATCAGACTGATAACTGTTAACCAGTCGGACTGATATACTATTCATCGATTTTACAAATTTAATTTAAAGATAAAATTTTTACTTTAGTTTTAATAAAACACATTATACAATCTAAATTATCTCCGTGATTTCACAAGGAGCTGTAGTAATGCACACAATTGTAAGCTTCCATCGTTTCATTTCACGGAAACAACAGGAACACTGGAAGAATGTTGCACTCTAGGTACTCAAGTTGCATACAAGAGATCTTCGAGGAAGCTTGAGAACATGTTGTCCTCCCAAGTTTTGCCTGATAATGTAAGTTCTGAATTTGTTTCTGGAGGGGAAAAAAATCCTGAACTTACATCATTTCTAAAAGAAGCAAGCAATCATCTAATGTTTTCTTGTCAATTATTCTACCTCAGTTCACGGATGAAGCAAAAAAAGATCAATATGTCAGCAATTCAGGCTTACAAGCTGCACCAGCAAAATCAAACAAAATGAACTTCACATTCTTGACAAAGTTTCAGAACGGAATAACCACCTTGGCATCCCAAGCCTCATGCAGAAACTGATTCCACAAACCGCTTCTCTCCAGGGAGATACTAGTTAGAGAATACGTTACATTGGTTTGCATCGTCAGACGAACAGCTGCTGCCTGCTTCTCGCCGTCGCCAGGTGCAGATGAGAACTATAACTATAGCTGCCTCATATGCAGCTTGACAAAGTGACCCATGCACTGAGCAGAGAGACATTTGGCCCTCTTTACTTGGTCACATAATCCATTTCAGTTCCTGATACAGATCATGCATGGTGCATGAACTTTTTGTCTGTTAAACCATTGCATCATGTCACTCAAATGTCGCAAGAACATTGGTGTCATGCATGTTGCCGTAACCTATTGTTGAACATCTAACTGTAATACTGTGAACAGAATAGCAGATACCAATGCATGTTTTACGAGTTGCTCTCTCTGTCCCAGTCCGAGTCTATCGAGTATTCAAATTTTGTTACGGAATCATATTAATTAATTATAGGCATCTTTTATTTAATTTCTTCATCTACACATCTTTTACCCCTATCCTTAATCCCTATAGAAAAATAAAGTTCCTGGTACAAATCTTTTTTCTACATCGAATTCCCTATTTATGAATTAGTGAATACATGCATGACATCACATTGCTGAAATGAAGTTAGCTGCCATGTCTCCATTGAGCAGCAACCGATCAACACTAAAGGAAAATGACAGAAACAAAAGGGTCAAAAGTTCAGAATAATTCTAAATTATAGCAACATAAAAGACGTTAGCAACCACTAACTGGGCTATTGAGTGAGAGCCAACGGACGTGAAAAGTGATGAAACCATAAGATCCAAAGGAACAAGCACTACACAAGACAGTGTCACCTACCTCGCGAGCCACCAAACTTAACCCTTGCTCCGTACGTGCCATGGAAACCTAATTTGTTGGTACCAACCCAACATTGACGACAATCAGAACAGCATCTGTCAATCAAGGAGGGGCTCACTTATGTAGCTATGTGGAACCATGTTCTGCTATTTTGCAGGCTACGCTTGCAGCATCTTGGACTCATAGTCATATCTCAGAGCACCATCTTGGACTCGGAACGTAGCGGAATATTGTCCCATATTATTTCTCTAAAAAATATTCTATTGTATTGATCATTAATTTTAAACTATTTGTTAAGTTTATTTTTTAAAATATTTAATTTATCTATATAATTAAGTAGATAATTTATGATAATAATCCACTCAATATTCTAAATTAGATCATGTTTAATACTAAAAATGATAGATGATGGATGAATGATAATTATTCGATGGCACAAAGAAATAAATTAAATATAGAAAAGTTGGTTAACCAAGGTTTCTAAAAAAATACCAATAAATAAAATTTTTAAATAAACTATTGTGTTTAAGATAGTTGGAAGATGGAATATTAGCTGTTTTTTACAAATAGTATAAATGATAGAATTAAATACTATAAAATTAAACATCTATTTTAGAAATATGGGGTAATTAACTTTTATATAGATTTTTTTAAAAAAAAGGGTGTATGAAACGTGCTCACGAAAGAAAAAAAATCTGAAAAAAAAAGGGTTGCAAACGTAACCTTGTAGCTTGTGAAGCATACTAGCGATAACCCGTAAGCCGAAATCAGCGGGACACTCAACATTTCTCATTTGACACCACTCGCCCTTTCTTCCCTATTCTCCATTGCAGCACTACAATACCAATACTAACTTACACAACGACGAGGACGATGTAGTACACAGTAGTACAATCTTTATGCTGTTAGTTGCAGAGTTACTCTCTGAAGTCTGAACTGAAGCAGAAAAGTCCTATGAACCGTTCAGAATTCAGAAGGTTCACTGCATCCTTAACTTGCAGCAAAATCCTTAAAACACACATCTCGCCGCTTGCTTTGACAACTTTTTCGGACAGCATCACGGGTTGCTTGCACGGCGTTCTTGAAAGATCATCTCAATCAGAAATTCAGAATGCAAGGATACCCATCAGAATGCCTCCAGTGCTCACCAAGTCTGAAGCAGTATTCCACGACACTTGTGCACGAATCTGATTAGGACCTTTCAGAAGAAGAAAAAAACACAATTCTGATTAGGAGATGCTAACATTTTCGCTTGACGCATGCGAGCGTAGAGCTGTTGGTGAAGCAGGCCACATCTCTCAACAGAAGTAGACTATTTAGGATCAGATTGGCATGTCTCGCTCTGCTGTTCGGTCACATGTTGCTGTCCATGGCATTAGGCTTCCAAGCTAGCTAAGCTACTGGATTTCTGTACTGGAACACAGAATTTTTTAAGTGACTGGTTGGGTGTTAACGTGGCCATAATCATCATTAGCTTGGAAAGCCTGAGTGCAAATGTCGATTTTGCTCCTTTCCTCCTAGCTTCTGCAATGTTTTCTGGTCTGTAGTTCAGTATTTGAACATGAAGATTTCGCCCCTTAAAAAGAAGTAAAATTTTGTCAGATTTTCTATGGGCCATCGGTTCTCAAATTCCCACTAAACAAAAACAAAGGGAAAAATGGTAATTAATTGCCACGACATGGAGACCATGCCATCACGATACGCGTAAGGAGTTCCGATCCACTACCAGCTGATCATGTTCTTGTGAATTTCGCTGTTAGACATGCAATCCTGGTAGAGGCATACAGTGCACAATGTTTGACCTCCAAGATTTATATTCTTTCTTCTCCTTTTCTTTTTCAAATAAACAAACTCCATTATTGGTAGCATCCAGCTCGTTGCCATGACACGCGGTGCCCTGTCGCTGACACATGCAGATCACTGCAACATCACACCGTGTCCCTCCTAACCCATGTTGCGATGACGACGACGGGGACGACATCCATCCTGCATAATTGCTGTCTTTCTTCTTATTTTTTTTCAAGAAAAAGAAGCATTAGACATTTGGACGAATGCATTAGACAATAGTACTCCTTTGCATTCATCCGACGTAAACCGTACGGACTCTCAGAAGATTAATGTGTAGATCGTACTTTGTCCAAAATTGTACAGCAGCTGTAACCCTGACGCAAGAATTTCTTTTGCCTGAGACACTGCAGACTCTGCAGTATCAGCAGCTGATGGTGGAGGTTAGCAGTACTTAGTACCAGATGCAAAGCTGCGTCATGAATTCCAACTCAAACTGTGCGGTTCAGAGTTCAGGCCACCGCCCATCGGGCCGCAGCTGACACAAAGAATCTGTGCGCGGTTTAGTTAATTTCGTAGTACATTTTTGTATTCTAACCTCCGAAGGATGATAGGAATACAAATAAGAATAGCTGGCTGGGGAACAATCAGCAAATGCCAAATTCATTTGACCAAAATACGACTATATTTGTTTCTAGAATTGTTTTCTTCTTCATGAAATTGCAGATGCATCCTAATTAATCTTGCTAATCTAGCCTGAAGCCAGGGTTAACAATGTTGAATGTGTCATCTTTTTCTAAACAAAAAATCCGTGCTTTCCTTTTAACTTTTCTTCTTGAAGAAAAGAATTCGTCTCCGAATCTGATGATCTACTTTTGATTATTGAATGAGCCCTTCGCGGCTGCTGAATTCACAAGAAAGCCCTTGATGAAAGCGACGCCTGCAATTGACCTCATCGTTCTTGTCCCGTTCCTGGTGCCAGCTCCTGCTCCCCTACCTTCCACTGCAGCACAATTCAAGAACACGGAGGAAGGTTGAAACTTGAAAGCAGCAGCAGCATAATAGACAGAGAGAGGAGATAAATCAGTGGGGAGCCTATAGAAGGGATCGCTTATGCCAGGAAAGCACCTTTCTCTGCGTTTTTAGGGGGGAGATTGAGCGTGACGGGGAGAGCATTGGCGTGGGAGAAAGATGGGAAGAAGGGGGGGAGGTTGCGGAATGGTGGATGCGCCATGGCTGCTGCTTCTGCTCCTGGGCTTCTGCTGCTGCAGCAACATTTGGCCCCAGAAGCAAATCTTGGTTGCTGCAGACACCGACCCTAATGATGGTGAGCTAGAACCTTCTCTTCTTTTTGCGCAATTGTCCTTTTTGATTCAGAGCTGCTGGATTAATCTGTAGGGTTCTCTGCTCGATGGTTGTGAGATTCTTTGTTGCGAATTTGAGTATTTTCGTTTTCTCTGTTGCTGTTCGTCCGGCTGGTTCGCTGTTGGTACCGAGCTGTTTGTAGATTCAATTTTGGAACGGCGAAATGGTTGGAGAAGCTTCGGATTAACCGAATCTTAGTTCATTTTTGACTAATTAGGTTGTGAAGTCTGGTCTTTGCGCTAGAATGCTCTGGACGTACATCTTTTCGACATAGTGAACAAGATGGTGTGTGAATTTCGGTGGTTTATTCGCTCAAAAGCTTACCTTTCTCATTTGGTTGATAGAAATGGGGTCTTTCTGCTCCTGATGTAGTTAATTGGCGCTAATCTGAGTAAGGAAATGCACTGGATTTGGTGGGAAATCTTGCCTGTCCATTGTTTCTCTGCTGTTGCTACTAACCAAATTTGGACTTCGCCATCTCAGTTATGGTTACACTTCTACTTGTTGAATCTCAGTTAAGGAGGAATTTCGTGCAAAAATTTTTCTGGATTGTGAACGGCATTTTTGAAGAAGAACAATTTTTAGTTTAGCAGTGTCAAGAAGAAAATGCAGTCGCTTTCCTTTCACGTACCATATAGATTTGACCATCTTTGCTCTTTCGTTTTTTGCCTTATTGTTCGGTGGAACACGGAAAAAATTGGCCCAGATTTGCCTTATTCGTTTTCGATTTTCTCCTTAAGCTGTGTTATGCTATTTTCTCCTGTAAATCTGAATCCATGCACTGGCATATATGGGCACTTGAACTTTCAAGTTTGCTAGCGGTTCGTTTAGTGACGAGCATTATCTAGTCTAGTGTTAGAATTAGGCCCGGTGAAAAAAGTGTTGTAATTATTTGCTCTCTATCTCTTCCTTGCAGTTACTGTCCTCAATACGCTCTTCACTAGCCTGAATTCTCCGGGGCAGCTCAAAGGTTGGCAGGCAAGTGGTGGAGACCCTTGTGGGCAACCATGGCAGGGTATCACGTGCTCAGGATCATCAGTTACTGCAATGTGAGCCTCATCATGAAGCAAAGTAGTTACTAACTACTCGACCACCTACTTTCTTACTTCCTCTTAGTATATTTTCTTGTGTTTGATTCTGTAGCAAATTACCAAGCTTGGGACTCTCTGGGAATTTGGCGTACAATATGAATACCATGGGCTCATTGATTGAAATGTGAGTATCTGAAGTTATCTCCTACCTGATCCTGTCTAGTGCCAGTTCAGTTGATAACAGTCTTAATTGATTCTTCGATGCAGTGATATGAGCCAAAACAACCTTGGTGGTGGCCAACAGATACAGTACAATCTTCCCACTACTAAGCTTGAGAGGCTGTAAGTTCCTTGAGTGAAGCTGTGCTTTAGAAAGTACCTCAACTTTTCAGGTGCCATGTGTGCTAAGAGATTATTGTTTGCAGCAATCTTGCAGGAAACCAGTTCACTGGAAATTTACCCTACTCAATTTTCTCGATGAATAATCTTAAATATCTGTGAGTATATTTGTAAACCTCAAGTTGATTTTGCCTATGAATTTGTATAATTTGGTAGAGCTAAATGTTTTCTCCTTGTATGCGCAGAAATCTTAATCATAACCAATTACAAGGAAATATCACTGATGTATTTTCCAACCTTTATAGCTTGACAACAATGTGAGTACTTCTGTGTGTGGATTGTTAGAAGGGTCTTAACTTGTATTGTAAAGGCCTTCTTTGTTGTTTGTGTCCCTAATGTTTATATTCACCTTCCATTTCCCTATGTGGTGTGATTCAGGGATCTTTCTTTTAATTCTCTTACTGGTGACCTACCACAAGGTTTCACTTCATTGTCAAGCCTGAAAAAATTGTAAGAAAATGATTTTTTTTATCTCATAGATATGTCTATTGTGAGTGACATGCCTCTAATCATGTACTCGTTCTTCTCAGATATTTGCAGAACAATCAATTTACTGGTTATATCAATGTCCTTGCTAATCTCCCACTTGATGATCTGTAAGAAATCAACCTATAAGTAATTAATGCTTTATTTGCTCGTGCAATACCGCATCTCATATCTTTGCCTTCCTATAGGAATGTTGCAAACAATCGTTTCACTGGCTGGATTCCTAGTCAGCTTAAGAAGATAAATAGTCTACAGTGAGTTCTCTTGGTTTATGAACATGTAAATGTATGAGAGATGTATCCTGAACTAATATGATCCTTGTGTACAGAACTGACGGAAATTCTTGGAGTACTGGACCAGCACCACCACCACCACCATATTCAGCTCCGCCTCCACCAAACCGTCCGAGCCCAGGTCAAAACACTGGTGGTTCATCAAGTTCTGGTGGAAGCTCTGGAATAGGTGGTGGAGGGGTAGCAGGCATTATCATATCATTGCTGGTAGTTGGAGCAGTCGTTGCATTTTTTGTGATAAGAAGGAGAAAACGCAAAGCAGCCATGGAAGAACATTTTGAACAGCACCAGCCATTCACTTCATTCCCTTCAAACGAAGTTAAAGGTGTTTTCCTGATGCCTTGCTGATCATCATACTTTATTTTTTTTCTCTATTTTATGCAATTATCTGAAAAATTGCTTCTGCAGGTGTTGCAGACATGAAGCCTATTGAAGAATCTACCACAATAGATGTAGAGTCTTTGCCTTCCCCTGCTTCAATTAGTCTGAAGCCACCCCCCAAGATTGAACGCCACAAGTCATTTGATGATGATGATTTACCAAACAAGTCTGCCGTGAAGAAAAACAATGTGCCACTTATAAAGGCAGCTGTTTATTCAGTTGCAGATCTACAGATGGCAACAGATAGCTTTAGCATGGATAATCTTGTTGGAGAGGGTACTTTTGGACGTGTTTACAGGGCACAGTTCACAGATGGAAAGGTATGCTACAATTTAATCTTTCGCGATTCCTGTATATTTCTCAAAGTAAATGAAAGTTCCCTTTAGTGGTGTTTATAAGGTTCTTGCAAAATGGGCTATACTTGTGGTGCTGGATTCTGGTAGTTATGTGCAACACATCTGCAAACCGCGATAGGCCCTTGCTGTGACATTCCATGTATTCATTATCACATTAGCAAAAAGGTGGAAGTTATATGCCTTAAACTCTGTCGTGACCTTATGTAAAAATGAATGAGCATATGAGTATTCCTCATATATTGGATGCCTTTTAGTTCTTAATGTTGGCTTCAGTCTCTCTGTTACATATTTCCCCTTTGTTTTTGAAGTTATTTAGGTAGTGACGAAGTTGAGACATTTAGATATATGAGCTTACTTTTCTTGTTTACTCTATTCAGGTTCTGGCCGTGAAGAAACTAGATAGCACTGTAATGCCATTCCATTCATCTGACGATTTTGCTGAACTGGTCTCTGACATTTCAAAACTGCATCACTCGAATCTCGATGAGCTTGTGGGCTATTGCATGGAACATGGGCAACACTTGCTTGTTTATGATTTCCACAGGAATGGATCGCTCCATGATCTACTCCATCTTTCAGACGAATATAGCAATCCACTTAGCTGGAACTCTCGTGTCAAGATCGCACTAGGCTCTGCCCGTGCACTGGAGTAAGTGAAAAACGAAGTCTCTATATTATGTTGATCTGCTGTTCTGGCATTACACATGATATTGTGTGTCCAGGACAAGAAGGGCCTTGTTTATTTTCATTCATTATCCCTAATAGTAAAAAATCAAATGATTTATTGCTAGCTTTGCAAATTTAATTAGAAATCTTGTTGTTAATGACAATCAGAGTATGAAACTGCCGTTAATGATAATCAGAGTATGAATACTGCTGTCAACAATATCATACTATCTCAATCTTGCTAAACTAGAAATATCCTTTGCATATTGTGTTTATGTGTAGAATTACCATTGGGTGTTTCTTCTACATGCTGTATTTGAACATGGGATGTCAGTTATAAATTATGAAATAGTATTGCCACTTTATGTATAGTAGCATTCTATGCTTCTTTTGAAATATAATTTGTAGACACCTTATTGTTTCCTCTGAAAATATAATTTGTAGATATCTTCACGAAATATGTTCTCCATCCATCATCCATAAGAATTTCAAGTCATTCAACATTCTGCTGGATTCAGAATTCAATCCACACCTTTCAGATGCTGGTCTTGCAAGCTTTATTTCTGATGCAGAATTCCAGGTATAGCTCTGGCCACCCAATATATCTAAGCACCCATTTTAAGAGGACAATTTCTTGCACAGTAGTGTTTACAGAAATTTCTGGAAAAATGATGTAGAGACTGGATTAATTTCCATTATATATAAAAAAATATTTTTTCTTTCAATGATGCGTCATGGAAAAAAAAAACCTATGCAGGCAGCACAACAGAGTGCTGGGTGCACTGCCCCAGAGGTGGACATGACTGGTCAGTATACACTCAAGAGTGATGTCTACAGCTTTGGAGTAGTCATGCTAGAGCTTTTGACAGGACGCAGACCTTTTGACAGGTATCCTCTCATCAGCCATAACCAATTCTCAGTTTGTGCATAACTGTAAATTTCTAGTTATTGATGATCCTTGGTGTGATTCCGTGACCGTTTGGATTACAGCACTAGATCGAGGGCAGAGCAGTCACTCGTGCGGTGGGCGACTCCCCAGCTGCATGACATTGATGCATTGGACAGGATGGTCGATCCTGCACTGAAGGGCCTGTACCCTGCCAAGTCTCTGTCCCGGTTTGCCGACGTGCTCGCGCTGTGTGTCCAGGTAGGACTTCACTCTCCTATGCAGATTAGCTATACAGTACTAACCACCATGTGAAAAATAATCTGAAACAAATTCATATTACAGCCTGAGCCAGAATTCAGGCCACCAATGTCAGAGGTGGTGCAAGCATTGGTTCGGCTTGTCCAGAGGGCCAACATGACGAAGAGAATGCTCGATGGAGATTCTTCGCGCCGAGCAGATGACCAAGACCAAGATTTCATATGACAGAACAACACCCTAGCTTTCCTGTTACATCTCAAATTGTATTTATTTTGTTCTCCTAGCACCTAATGGAGAGAAGAATGGAAGAAAAAATAGAAACAGAATCGGTTTCATCAGTACATATTCACAGTTCACAGGTGTTGCTGGATTGTATCATCAGTGGTGTGATTGTATCATCATTCTACAGAATAGTATTCTGATTGTTCATTAATGTCATCTTGTTAGATTATTTAGTTGTCTGCATAAGCTCCAAATAAACATAGTGCTGATAAGTATAGCATCAAGTTCAATGATTAATAAAATAAAAATAGTGTTACGTAGGAGTAGCATACAAATGTTCTCTCTTTCTGTATGTGGTCACTGACTGATCAGTACACGATGTAGAAGGATCTTACAAGAATTTGATGTTGGAGAACAGGAGAAGGTTACAAGAAATTACAAAAGCGTGCGTTTTTTTTACGTTGTTCATGTGTGCACAGGTAGGGGTGGCCACGAATTTACCGAAAGCCGACCACCGAACCGAGTTGAACCGAACCAAAGTATCTGTTTCTCGGTTTTTGTTTTTCTGTTCCTCGGTGTTCGGTCTTCCTCTCGGTTTGTAGCGACGGGAAACCGCGCAGACCGTAAAAACCGACCTGGGCCATACGTTCCCATCCCAAAGACCATAACATGAGAGCCTGGAGGCAAACAGCCGCAAAGGTCCATGGCTCATAGGCGCTACTTCTCTTCCTCTCCACGACGGCAGCGGAGCAGAACGCCTACCCTATGCACAGGCACAAACGATTAACACACTGAATTTATCCAAAGCAATCAGAGGAGTCGATAAATACAGCCTCATATACACCACGACACTCTGAAAGACGCAATTTTTTTTTTCATCAAGAACTTAAATCAGCTAAGGGAAAACGTTCTGAATTCGGAAGAACCACACGAACCAGATCAAGCACCCCTCGGTTGCTCAGGCGAGATGCATGCACCACCAATGGTTCCAGCCTCCGCGTTCCACTCCTACTGGGTCCGAAAACTTCCTTGTGGAGCTCGGAAGCTGACTCTTCCACAGCGGCGGCGGCGGCGGCCAGCGGTGCCTCCATATCCTGGACCCCTCACTGCCAGGTAGCAGTATTTGCCGCCGGGAGAGTTGTTCCTCTCGTCGTCCGCCGAGTAGGGACTAGGGAGGACAGTTGAGCTGGTCCACGTTTGGATCACTAGTTCGCTACCATTGGTTGCTATCTAAACTGGGATGGGGCTTAAATACACGTTAAAATATGTTAACGGAGGGATTGTCTCCTAAAAACTTCCCATTGTGTGTTCCAACCATCGAATCAAGCTCTATTAGAACTGTGGGACTCTTGATCCGACGGCCAGATTACATAAATATCTACGTTTTTATTAACATTTGTTACGAATTAGATGGTTATAACACATTATAAATATAGTCCAAGTGATTTTCACTATCTATATTTGTTCATATCTTTTGCCAAATACTCATAGTTTAAAACTAGGGATAAATTATGGGTAGTTATTTTGTACTTTATATATAGAAAAAAAACCAAACAAGCGCTATGGGGACACCGGTTTAAGCTTAGGTGTCCTAAATCTCTACTTGTGATGGTCCTAGATTTCAATTAAGCACGAATTGATATATATAGAACATGTCTCAATTATTTTAAGTAAGTTTTACATAAAGCTAACAACTACAACTTTTTAAGCTTCAAAGATCCAAATTAACACAATCTTATTTAAAATACAATAAAGATTCAAAACCGCTAAACGCTTGAGTATAGACTAAGTTTAGAAAAACTCATCACCATTGAATTAAAGATCTCATTACTATCTAGGGCTTCTTCATAAAATTGATCTTCTATATGTTAAATTATACAAAAGTGAATACTTATGTACTCAGCAAAACACATAATACATGTGCATGTAAAAAGATATGAATGGAGAAAAACCTTAAGGATGCAAAAAAAAATATTATATCATGACTATCATGTAAAACATTGAAATAAAAAAGTAAATAAAACGACAATTTACATTATTCTTGCTAATATTTCATGTTTAAAACTAATTATATCAACATAGTAGAAATCACCCCATGATATAATTATAAAACCAATAGTACGTCACATTCGAATGATTTAAATTACACCTCTGTAAAGACCATCTAGTTTTATTCACATAATGTTAATAGTTTGCAAGGCTGAAAACAATAGAGCCGTTTGAAAGTACCACTTACTACCAGTTACGATTCGATGGCCCAACTATTCCATCCTAGCAAATGGTGTACTTGTGGAGCTAAAAATAGGTTTAGATCCACTGCTTACATGGGCCCATTATTGCATAACATGGTAACAGTAGTGGTACAATGCTAGATACCCTTTCTTGGCCTAAAATGACCATAGGCCAAATGGATTAGGGCAACAATACAATCATAAGGACTTGCACCAGTATCCACTCTTATGAGCCTTCACAGAGTGGGACAATGTACTAAACTAAGTTCAAATACACAATCGTGTGGGTGGGCGTAAATATCATTTTTCATGGTATAAGAGGGGTTATTTATATCCAGTTAAACCACCAAAACCATAACAAAATCATAAATACCCAAAAATCATATATTCACCATGTCCAATTCACAAAACCCAATTTTACTTGTATTCCTAAATTTGTAAAGATATTTTTCAAAAGTATAGTACACATAAAATGATATTTCATGCATCTTTCTATGTTCTCATGTGATGATGATTAAAAGCAATAATTATTTATTTAAACCACTACAATGTTATTCTAAAGTATGAAATCTAAATATGAAATACTAAAGGGATGAATAACATAATGGTATATAAATTACTAAAAAGAAGCACAATATGATCAATTTATGCTTAAAATAAAATGTAAGCTTTCTATTATTTTATGTAATCAAAGTTTTAGTTGTGTTATGCGCATGAAATACTAAGTAATATATAACAATAAAAAGAAGAACACGATGCTTAATTTATGCATCAAGTTAAATATGAAGGTTTTTACTAATTATTCTATATGGTAAATATTTTAATTGTGTATTGCCTTATGTCTCAAGACCTTCTATAGCTTTAGCATAGCTGGCAGGGTCCACGTCAGTTCCTGTGGTCTCGACAAAAACTTCTATATTGTATGCACACGAAAAAGATAACAAATAAAACTCATAAGAAAAATTCTACAAATAAATAATAAAAATAAGAAATAGAATTGGAGCAAAAAGGAAGGAACAAGCAATAAGTTAAAATGGATTTGAATTTGAAATGAAAATGGTAATAGTTTCAAAGGTTTAAATTTTGAATAAAACAAGGAAAAATAAATTGGTTGTGTAGTCCCTATTCCTTGGGTTTATTTTCAATTTGATGCTAGAGTTGGGTAACACAATGGCTAGATATTTACTCTAGTCATTGCTACAATTGAGCAGCACAACGACTAGATAATTATGAAGTTGTACGGTTTAATGGGTGAAATAGTTTACTCTACAACTGTGAGTGGTAGCAAAGTGGCTAGGATTGCACAAAGCCCGAAAGCTAGTGTGTGGCATATTGTGGAGGCCAAGGGAAATAGTGAATCTTTGACCATTCACACCAACACTTCGGCCTTGGGATTATGTTATGCCAAGCTTTACAACCAATAGTTCGACGTTGAGTCCCTTGGACCTTGCAAATGTCCCCATAGAAGGTGTAAAGTTTCCACAGTGGTTGTATAGTGGCTAAAGGGTAAATGATAATATTTAAAAAATTAAATTCAAAAGGTATTTAAATAAATCAAGAAATTCAAATAAAATTTTAAAATATAAAATTTGGTACTAAAATGAAGGGTTTGAATTTATAATAATTTAGAAACTAATTTCAATGAAATCTTATTTCAAATGAGGGAGAAATGGACTCTTAAAGATTTGATTTTGGATTAAATCAAATAAAAGGAAAAAAAATTACTGTATGGTTGGTTCGGAGTAAAGTGGTCGAGTCGGACCAACTGGGAACAGTACTTTCTTCTTCCTCCGGCCGAGCAGAGGAAGGGAGAGACAAGGGAAGAGGGGCGCATCTCCGGCGGCTGTCGGCCTCGGCGACGGCCGGGGATGGCCTTAGAGGCGGAGGCTGGAGGTGGCGCTACGGAACGGAGTGGCGGCCGGAGGAAGTGGACTCAAAGGGAGGCCAGCGGCCTGACAGCAGTGTGGGGAAAAATTGAAGAGAGAGAAAGGGGAGCTCGAGAGCTCGATGATGGAGGGAGGAGGAACTCGCCGGCCTTTATATGCGACGAGAGGCGGTGGAGGATGGAGGAGATGAGGATGAAGGAAGTGGCGCAGGATGGAGATAAATCGATGGCGGCGCCGGGGGTCGGTTTTTGATTTGCCGGTAAGGTCGGTTTGGAATGCGGCGGTGATGGAAGGGCGACACGCGGCTAGGTAGGTGGCGCGGCACCACAGCGGCGATGGCGGGAGCTATGGGCGGCGGTGGAAACTATGGGGGATGGCAGCTAACCGGCGACGGCGACGCCGCAAGGGCGCCACGATGCGCCCGCGGCATCGGCGTCCGCGGCGTGGCAGTGGCAGGGGCAAGGGGGTGGCAGCAGCAGAAGGCGAGGGCGACACGGCAGCGGCGGCGGAAGTAGTGGGCGGCGGCGGCGCCCATGGCGTTGCGGCGGCGACGGGGCGCCCAGGGAAAGCAGGATGAGGCGGCCTTACGGGCCGGCTAGGCTGGGCCTCATTTTTGTTGGGCCGGACGCTTGGCTGGGCAGCGCGCAGGTGGGCCGTCGCGGTCGGGAAGGGAGGGTGGAGCGAAGCCTCGGCCTGGCTTGATGCTGGGCCAAGCGCATGAGTGGGCCAAAATGGCCCAAGATGGAAAGGAGAGTGGTGGGGAGGAGTAAAATCAATGGTCCGGCTAAGGAATTTTGGCCCGATATGAATAGTAGAATTTGTGAGTTTTGGAAAAATCTACTTAGTGGAATTTAGAGGAGATAATTTGAGTAGGATTCAAAAGAAATTGGTCGGTGGGCATATTTGGATTTTGAGGATGTTTTTAAATAAGGTTTCATGGACTCTAGAGATGATTGGATTTTTGAAATAGGGATTCAAAAGAATTTAACTTTGTGGTAAACATTGAAGGGCTAGGAAAAATAGGATTTTTACTCAAAACTAATTGGAGGGATTTTTAAAATAAAATTTTAAATAAATTTAAATGGGATGATTTGAATTAGAAATAAAACTCAATGAAATTTAGGCTAGAGATAATAAAAAGGAAGGTTAAAAGAAAACGAAATTGCTCCAATTTAAATGAAAATCAAAAAGAGAAAAAAATAAAACCTTTTGCAAACAATTTTCCCTGAAAATTTGAGTATATTACAAGCACCCTATACCCTATTCCAACAAGTAATAACATCATACTAGTCAACTTGTTTTATAAATGATATTGTTGTCGGGTTTCATTCATTCCACTAAAACAGGTGATGGTGTTAATGCAGAGAATGAATGGAACTCTGCCATGATGTTATTTCTAACATAAGGTAGCTAGTACGATAATATTTTCTAAAAGTTGTGTATGTCAATGACATTTCTTGGAATAATATTTTTGTCAATACTATTATTTTCTCCTATATATAATATATGATTACGTATAAAGTTAATATATGATTATATATAAAGTTAACAATATAAATGTCACAATTTATTTATATACGTATTAGTATAAACAATCATAAATCATAAAGGTTGTTAATATATGTCAATTTAAACAAAACTACAATATCCATAATTAAAAATAATTTTAAAATAAAATTTACTTTTATTTCAAAGAAATAACACAAATGTATTGGCGGCATTCCTTTATAAAATAAAGGTGCTCACCGAAAGTGTACAATCGTTAAAGGGATGAGAGTTGTATTGCCGTTGTTTTTATTTGTCACCGGCAACCGTTGAAGAGAAGAGCGCTGCATTGCCGTCGCACGCGTCGACTGCTAGTCGCACCACCGCATCAGCCATCACTGCGCCGTTGTCTCTTTGCGATTTTTTTTCTCGCCTTCTAGTCACGCGACCGTAATAGATTATTGATGCTGAAATAAAAATATTAATATTAATAAAAATAACCATTCTATCTTATTAAATAAGTTTATCAACCTTTCTCCGTCTCAAAACATTAAAAAACAGAATGGCTGCTTTTCCTTGTAGTATATTAGGTAGCCGTATTCATAACAATGATGTTTGAAGCATAAAAAAATGTATTAAAAAGATGTTCAATATCATGTTGTTGTAACAAACACCAGGTTAATACTAAGAGACAAAAAATAATTACAAATTACTGCATTAATTAAAAATTCTAGAAATTCTCATATTAAGTAGATATTATATCCATACAATCGAAATATCATATAATATTAATGGTGTAGATTTGCTTTGTTGTTGAAATAAGACATAGATTGTAGTATGAAGTGGAGTTTACCTAAGTCAATAGTCTTTTAGAAATTCCCTATTATAATCCCCTTATGATATATTTATAGGCCTACACTTTAGAGTTAGATAGGATTACATGTATTTTTTTTATAGAATTTGCTTCTTAATAGGAACATATATGAGGCTACAAACGGAAAATGTACATAATTTAGCCCTTAATAGGTCAATTCTAGCACTTAGCTCCTAAATGAGCTTTTCTTCTTCATCTCGCCCATAGGCCTCTGCGGACTAGGATTGTGGTAATCTCCTAACTCAATCTTTCTAGGCCGAAGGCCTTAAGCCAAGAACCCTACGATGAAGTCTATAGGTGGAATTATGATCAGGCCATAGGTGATGGGGCCGAAAAATTCCCTAGATGACTATCCTTTAACAAGCCCCTCACGGGTAAGGGTGCGTACGAGTTTGGCCGAAACCATATTCTCTTAGCCACCCAGTCTTAGATTTTCACCCTTCTTTGGCCTGGTCCTGAGGGCTCACTATTCCTCTTTTGATCTACTCTTAGGACTCGTGCATTTAGTCCTTCAACCTTTATCTTCCTTTGGCTTGGGTTGCTTCCTTCGTCCCCTTCGGCCAATCTTGCGCTACGAAGAAAATAAAAAAAATGCTGCACTTCACTTCTCCTTATTCTTTTCTTCCTTTTTTTTACCATTTGCAATGGTCGCGACATTTCCACTTCCGATGCCCATAGCGTTTTCGCTTCCCAAGTTTATAGCATCCTAGTTACTATTGGGACACGTGTCATGTTCTTATTAGCTGCTGCTTGGGTTTTACCCGCTATAAAACCCCGTAGGGGGTCACTCTTTTCACCCTGGTGTCATTTGCTCTCCAGCTCTCAAAACCTAGGGTTTGCTCTTGGTTTCTCCAATACTCAAAACACTTTTAACCTTTCACCCTTGCACTCAGCCCTTCGCATATCAATGACCCTCGCAAACCCTCTGCAACGAAGACCACCGGAGTGGACCTTGGCCATGTAGCCGAATGCTTCATCTCCTTTCTCGGCAAATCTCTAATCTAAGAAGTGGAGATCTAGAGGATGGTAGAAAAAGGCCTTTTGGTGGAAAGGGAGGCAAGGCCTAAGGATGATGACGAGGTCCCTAGGCTACACATCGAAGAGACTATAGTCTTCACCGCTTACTTTGACGCAAGTCTTCACTTCCCTTACTCGGAGTTTCTTCCCCACGCCAATGGTTCCATTGCCCAAGTCAGCCCAGTGCTATTGTCCAGCTATCCATCTTTGAGTGGATGTGTTGGACATTAGTGTTCGAGCCTTTGGCCAAGCTCTTTGCCCTGATTCACAGTGCTAGCAACTACTCCAAGACCGTCAACACCCTAACTAGAGCAAGGAAAACTATCTTTGGCATGGTGAAATTTGTTACTTGTCTAGAGTGCACTAATCTCTGGTCAATGCATGTGACAATGTCAAAGTAGGAGCGGAACTAGATGAAAAATTAGTTCTGCCATAATATTCCCTTCATTGCTAACACAGAGGAGCTCAAGGCTATTTGGTCCATTCGATATCTCCTTGCCCATGATGCCAAGCCTAAGGTTGTGGCGGATGACCAACTTGAGGTGCGAATGATCGCGCTTCGCAAGCTCTGTGGACACTTTAGCATGCGCAACTTGATCAAAGAATTCTTGATGATGGGGGTGCAATCGTTGACCGCCTCCTAAGACGTATCGCTAGACCCCTAGGAGAAATTCTTTGATCTTCCCTCTCTTGTTGTTTCAGCTAAAAGGCCTAAGAGTAAGTTTATATATATATATATATATATATATATATTTGCGTGTGCACGTGCCCTCTTGCCCTTTTCCTAATACAGTCTAACCTGCTTCTCTTCCCTTTCCTAGCCCTGAACCTTCATGATGTTGAGAAGCAGGTGAAGAAAATGGTTGGCAAGTTCACTTCTAAAGAATTTTGTGAGATGCTTCAGTTCCAAAAGGGTGAATGGATGAACCACGTATGCTTCAAGCTACGCAAAGATATCCCTACGAGGGAAAGCCCAAGCAAGGGTAGGGATGGCAAAGAGCAAGATGTTGCCCTTCAGAAGAGAAAACGACCAGCCAACTCGGCTGGTCCCTCATGGGCAAAGGTTGTGAAATTGCTGTGCGCTATTGTGCCTACGATTGAAGTTGAGATCAATGACAACGCCGACTGCAAAGATGATGGCATCGATGTTGAGATCAGTATCGACGAGTCCGAAGATGCCATAGTCATGGTGTAACAGGATGAGTCGAGGGGTTATACCTCGAGTCAAACGAGCGCTCGGTCCGTGAAGGGCACACAGTGACTGGTGCTTCGCTTATGCAAGACATAACGCCATCGACTAGGGCTGCCACATCCTTAGCCCTCTACCACCTTGACAATTGCACTCCAATCGTTTGGATCAATAGTGTGTGGAGTGATAATGAGTCATCCTCGCCATTGTCACATCACTCTCCTTTGCCCACGGATATGGGGGGTAAAGACACAACCTCAAGGGTGTCAGAGCCCATGGTTACCGAAGCCATTGAGGACGAAGACCTTACCAAGGCTGATGATGAGTCGGTTGTCGAGCTCCCCGCTCTTGCCTCCAACAACGGGAACTTGGGTCTTTTGCTGGCCACCGCTAGGGTTTTGGGTATCGCAGCTTCAACGTCGGACAACATCCTGTCTGCGGCCAAGTTCTTAGCTAAAGATTTTTTCACTCGGGACGAGCTCAAGCCTTTCATTAGAGGGCTGACTGGGTTTGTTTCCTACCCTAAGATCCATCGGATTGTCGAAGACAGCTTCAACATATACAGCGCAGGGTTGTCCATGCGGGGTCTACTGTATATTTATCTTTCGGCATCATATGCTTGGATAGACTCTAAGCCACTTTTCATAGGCGCTCACCTTTTTTGATGGATTCGACCACATGGCTCACGCTCAGCTCGAAAGTATTAAAGCCCACGGACGTGAAGTAGTTGACATCGCCAAAAAGCTATTCGACAAGCAGGTTATAGTCAAGGACGCCTTGCGATCTTCAAGGACCACTGTGGAAAAATTATTAGAAGAGGCTATTAAGATGTAGCAGAAGAATAAGGTGCTTCGTGCCTAACTCCAAAAATCCAAAAGCGAGATCGAGCGGCTGAAGGCAGAAACCATTGAGGTTTGAAATGCTAGCCTTTGTGCTCGTGAGTTGGTTTTGGTCGGTATAGGGGTGAAACCCGCCTCTCTCCCGTCTGAGGATTCTGCCATTGAGGAATTCTTGATTGGGTGATCGAGGCCGATGGTGTGGTGGGGAACACCAGGAAAACTTTTGGCAACTGTTGTGTGTAGATGGTCAGGTTCAAATTGTTGTCCACCCTCAAGAAAAGCGGGTGCAACCATCTTCCGTTATTGCCCTTTGCTCTCGCCGATGATTTGCTAACTGTCACTAGCGAAGTTCAGCCACACATTCGCACCTTTGACTGGGGGTGGTGGTTGAAAGATGGCCAGAAGCTTGTGGTTGAGAACCTACTAGAGTCGATGGCTCGATAAGAAGCCACCGAGGCTGTGAAAGCCACAGCCACCGGCAATGTTGATGCCCTGAAGCCGAAGCTAGAACCAAGGTGTGAAGCCTCTTTTAGTTGTTTAGATTTTAAAATTTGTAGGCTTTCACTCGCTTGGTGTTATCTGCCTTTGTAAAAAAATTGTAAGCCTCAAAAAATTGTAGGCTTTTGAGGAATGAAAAATGAATTTCATCTATCTTTTGTTATTAGGCTATTATGAGGCTATGCCGATTAAATTTTGCCCACCAAGGCTCGACTACCTTCAAGCCCCTTCAAGCTTCAAGAGCTTAGCCTATCGTCCTTTGGCAAGATGTTTCATCTAGACTCAGTGAGACATCCTTCAAGGATTTGGGTTAACGGGCATTCGTATCTTCGTCGCTCTGTTGCTAAGTGGCTTCGCAAAAATCCCAACTACGATTTGAAAGATTTTGACAGGGATTATCGTAGTCATCAAGAGGAGATGTGTGCATTTTGGCAAAACTTTCAAGGCTCTTCATGGCAAATTGAATTGGCAAACAAGCGATAAGTTTTAGCTCGCGTTGTGGAGTCGGCTATCCTGGTTTGCTGTTCTTCGATATCAACAGTTATATTGAAGAGGGCGAAGACGAAGAAGTTTTTGACTATAGTTTTAGCACTCCCAATAATTCTAGCAGTTATATTAATGTTTCCGACCGATGATTCGGATTCTAGGGATGCCGAAGGCCATAGTGGTGAAGGAGGGGATTAGCCTCCTAGAGGTTATACATCTATGAGAACATGTTACATTTATTGTTTGTAATGTTTAATGTACTTCATACTTTGTATTGTCGATTTGATCGACATTGTACTTGTACTTCGCCCTATAAGGCTTCGCATGATAATAATAAAGTTACGCTAGGTTTCTAAGGACTTGCCCTTCTCTTTAAGAATTGTAGCTTTACCAGTTCACCATTTGTGGGCGGTCGGTTCTACTTTGGTCTTTTACTCTTTCACACGTTCTATAGTATTAGAGTTTTTAAGTCATAGCAACATATATGCATCGTAAATAATATGCGTATGGATCAAGAGTTAGCAATGTCAAAACACAATTTTGATGTCCGATCAAACAATGCTTTGACCGGTTTGCTTCTCCCTTTACAGATTGCTGATCAGGCATTGTCTTATGGTTTGTTTGCAGAATGAACACCACTGGGACAAAGATTTTTATACTGGTTTGGGCATCCGATGCGGATAATAGCCGCATTCTAGTTTTTTTTTTCAAATTGGTGCCAAAGGCTTACAACGTACATATTTTACAACTCATACTTTGCTGGTTTAAATGTAAAAATGCTTGAGAGAGGTTGTATTCTATAAGTGATATAGCTTTTCACCATTCAAGGTTGCCAGCCTATACGACCCTTGGTAGGTCCTATACATCACCAAGTATGATCCTTCACACTTTGACTCTAGCTTTTCGACTGCGAGCGGGTTGGCTTTGTTTTTCAGGACTAAGCGTCCTGTCAAGATTTCCTTTGGCCTCACCTTTTTGTTATATGTTACTACAGTGTAGTTGGCGTACTTTGCCATCGATTCTAGTGCTTCGACCCTTAGGCTTTCAAGCAACTCTATATTTATCTTTCAACCACTTTCTTCATCACTTGACAGCACCATCTTTTGGGAGTTTGCTCCTAACTCGTTTGGAATCATAGCCTCTTTGCCTTAGATTAACATGAACGGGTTGAACTTTATTGGTCTTGTTGGTGTGGTCTGAAGTGCCCGTAATACTGACAACATTTTATTTGGTCACTTGCCCTTCAGCACATTTCCCTGTACTCAGCATGGTGACTACCTCTCCCTAGAACTTAGTGGGCATTCCCCTCTACTCGAGCAAGGCGCGTGCCATGGATACCATCGTTTGATTTTGTCATTCGACCATGCCATTCTGTTGTAGGGCATAGGGCGTGGTGAAGTAACAATGGTTCGGCGTAGTAGGCAGCGAACTCTAGCAATGTGAACTCATCGTCGTTGTCCGTGCAAAACACACGTAGCTTGCACCCGCAGTGAGCTTTAGTCGACGACTAAATTTTCTTAATGGCATTTGATGCGTTGCTTTTGGCTGCTAGAAGTGCCACCCACATGTATCGTGTGGTGTTGTTAACCAGCAGAAAGAAGTGGCACTAGTTGCCTGGAATTGCTAGTGTGATTGGGCCATAGTCATCGCCTTGGACAAGGTCGAGTGGCTTCTAAGTGTGATACTTGGCTGCCTGCTTGTCCTCGACATCCATTATAGTGAGATTCACGTGTGCATGCGGCTCGACGAGAGAAACAGAAGAAGGCCTAGAGATGGGATCGTCGTTTAGCTCACATACCTAGACCATAAGCAGTGCGATGTCATTGTCTTCACACCTGCTGGCACATGAGAGCAGCATCACATTGTTGTTGTCATCTCCTTAGGCTAGATGAGCCAGCCATCTCCTTCTTGGGCTATTGGCAATCCTTGCTTGTTGGCCAAGGCAGCCATAGTTGTAGCACTTATTAGGTGCCATGTCCTGCTTGTCATCTCCCTTCTTGCCATTTTCGCCACTGACAACTTCTTCCTTTTGGTGATTTAGGTAGGGTCACCAGTGAGCCTTGTCGCCTTGTGACTACTTGGAGGATCATTCCCTCTTCTGTTGCTCCTCCTGTCACATGAGCCATTACTCTTCTATGAGAAGAAGTTGGACCTCCAGTTGCAACAGTCGACAAAGCCAGATCTGGCCATCGTTCCTCTACCACCTTGAGGTGCCCTGTGACATCATCGATAGTGAGTGTCTGAGAGATCTAACAAGGTCTCAGTTGACACCGTGATTTAGGAAAATCGCTCTAGGATGACACATAGGTACTTCTCGATCATGTTCTGCTCCTCGATCTTCTCTCCCAATGTCCCAAGCTGAGATACCAGGCTTATGAGTCATAGGGTGAAGTCATCGATCGATTCTCCATCGCGGAATAAGATTGACTCATATTCCCAACATAGCTGCTACGCCTTCGCCTTCCTCACACGGTCCACGTCGATGCGCATCACCTTTATGGCATCCCAAGCGTCCTTTGCAGGGTCCTTATTGGCGAGCAATAGGATTATCTCGCTAGGGATGGCATGTAGAATGGCCTCCATTGCCATCTTGTCCTCCTGCTCATCACAATCACCATACTCCATCACGTTCTAAAGCTTATGGGTTTGCAACATCACCTTCATTAGTAGTGACTACTCAGTGTAGTTAGTTCACATGAGAGTGGTATATGGCGTGGAGTCTCCGATCTCCCTCACGGTCCTTTGCACAACAAACTCCCAAGGCCCAACGACTCGACCTTGGCCTCACCATGGATCAGGCGATGCAGAGGGCGATGGCCATGTCGCTATGGCAACCTAGAAGCATCGAGCTCAGCTAGAGGTAACATTTATTTCTCTCACACTCTCTCTAATATTGCTCTAATACCAATTGTTGGTAGGATCACTCAACTACACCCTAGTCTAGCTAAAAATATTTAGCACATAGTAGTTTTATTTCTACCAAGCCATTTACATAACATGATGTGCATCTCCTTTTATATAGTACTATTTGAGTATGTTGCTATAGTAATCAATCGACATGCTACAGTGCCCAAAATAGCTAAGCATAAGCTAGTAGCCAATTTCTAGTCCTCTTGTACAACCTCAACTTTATAACTAAGCAATAATCACAAAGTACTAGAAACTTCAAGATTAGTGCTTTACTTTGACACAAGGGTTATTTGCTAACAAATGCGGCCTGAAGAGTGAACAGATTCATCCATGGCCGACACAGATCTGAACTGAAGCCACAGACCCAGACGAGCTCTGGATGAGGAAAGAATCCAATAATTGATGCTGCTACGTACGCACCTTTCTGTCGAACAGCAGGTTCCAAACTTCGCCACTAAGTGTGTAGCGGATGGCGATCTTGATCAGATCTAGGGGAGCGTAGAACACCAGGCTGTACAGCCATATCACGCCTGCCCATCCCCATCCGATCGCGCTGATCAATGCAAAGCTGATCGTTGCATAGACAGCAATCAGTGTAGCCACCTGCAGATCAAGAATTTCATCATCCCTTACTGAGAATTCAGAAAGCTTCTACACAAGGTGAATGGCAAGTGAAAGAAGAAATCTTGATGTTTCAGACTTCAGAGATTTACCATTTGTGCTAGAAGAAAAGCACATATCAGCAGAGTTCCAGGCCTCTCGAGGAAGGACAAGCCCTGACTGCGTGTGACGAATATCAGGGCCTGGCTGATGATGCTGACTTGCAGATACATCGCCGACGAGATCTCGCCGACGTTTTGCTTCAGAGATCTCACCTTGAAGTGAGACTGCAATTCATACACGTAATTCTTCAGCTGTTGGTTTACTTCATCAAGGAGATGTTCAGATTCAGATTCTGCAGAAGTTGCAAATAATCGATGTTACCTCAAAAAATGTTGTTCTTGTGACTGTCCAGTAGAACAGCACCGTGACCAATGCAAGGTAGGTTCCTATGACAACTCCAGCTGCAAATATCTCATTCAGCTTCCAGCTGTCTGGGCTTGGTGATGGCTTCACGCGATCCTTTGATATTGCCATGATAGTCCCTGATCAAAGTAGATGTCGAATCATCAATAACTCAAGAAATCGAGCGTCTCAGTTCTGTTTTGGATGTAGCAAAATTCAGAGTAACGAGCATTACCATCATTCAGTATGGCTATGATCAAAACCATAAATGGAGGGAAGTCATACTCCCATATCGATGCCAGAAGAACAAACCCAAGCTGCATCCAAACAAGACAGATCAATTTGATGCTTTATATGAAGGTTTAAGATTTTTGTAATGAGGAAATCTGATGTTGCTTACCACTATCCTTATAGTGATGGACACCGCATAAATCTGCAGTGAAGAAGAACACGGTGAATAATCACGCAAAAGAGGTGAATTTTACAGCGAGGTGAGAGCCCAAGAACTCACTGTGTAGTTCTTCATCCGCTGGAAAATGGCGCGGCTGGTCAAGACGGCGCTGACGATGACGCTCAGGCCGGGCTCCGTGAGCACGATGTCGGCGGCGCCCCTCGCGGCGTCGGTCGCGTCGGAGACCGCGATGCCGATGTCGGCCTTCTTCAGCGCCGGCGCGTCGTTCACGCCGTCGCCCGTCATCCCGCAGACGTGGCCGCCCTCACATTGCAGGATCCTCACGATCTCGTACTTGTGCTCCGGGAACACGCCGGCGAACCCGTCAGCCTTCTCGACGATCTCGTCCACCGGAATGCCCGCGTCGCCGCCGCCGCCGCCGTCGTGCGGGCCGAACAGCGACGCCGACGGGTACATGTTAGTCCCCATCCCCAGACGGCGGCCGGTCTCCTTTGCGATGGCCAGGTGATCACCTGCGGAGAAGGAGACGAAGATGAAGATAGTTGCTGCAGTGACGAGCCATTTCAGCATTGCATGGTACCGGTGATCATCTTCACGCAGACGCCAAGATCCAGCGCTCGGCGGATGGTGTCGGTGCTGTCGTGCCGCGGCGGATCGAACAGCGGCAGGAGGCCGCAGAACATCCATGGTCCGCCATGGCCATGCCTCGATTTCTGTGGTACCTCCTGTGACTCAAGCCATCAGATGAACTCAACCATCAGATGCTTCGTTAGCAACAAGTGAATTGAACTGAGTTTGATGCTACCACCTGGTAAGCGACTGCTAGTGAACGGAGGCCTCTCTCAGCAAATCTGTCGATGACTAACTGCACCTTTTCAGCAAGATCGTCCTTATTGTAGCACAGGCTGAGGATCTGAAGATGAGAAACATCAGATGTTCACTATCTGACCATGGTAACAGCAGTGAGATACAATGATGAATTTCAGCATGAATACTTACCTGCTCAGGAGCACCTTTGCTGACTCTGAACCAGTTATCATCAGAATCAATGTAGGTTATGGCCGTCCTCTTATCGACAGGGTTGAATGGAAGGAAGTGGACTTCAGTGACGCTAGAGCGTGCCTGACAACACAAAGATGATTTACATGTACCGTTCTGAATGTCTAGGATAGTGAAATTAAAGAAAAAAGGATCCAGAACCTCTTTGGGGTCAGCTAGCATGTTTATTATGGCCATATCGATTGCATCTTGATTGTCCACTCTTGATGCTCTTGCAGCCAGCAGGATAATCATTTCCCTGTCCATTTCTCTGCTGAAAACCTGAAATTACCCAATGGATGGATCATAAGTCGCATAGCTGGTTAATAACTAAGAATTTAATACGCTAAATTTATTTTGTGTCAAGATTTTCTACCTCAATTAGGCTTTTGTCAACAGTGAGATGGTTTAGAGTAAGAGTTCCAGTTTTGTCACAGCAGAGTACATCCATTCCTGCCATTTCCTCGATGGCTGTCATCCTTTTAGTGATAGCACCCTGCCAGAAAATTAATTTTTTTAGTAATGGTATGTGATATACTGGCTGTTAATTGAAGAAAGATGACAACAATATCTTGGCACACCTGTTGAGACAGGTGATGAGAACCTATTGCAAGTGTGACTGACAGAACAGTAGGCATTGCAATCGGTATCCCTCCGATCAGAAGAACAAGCACATTGTTGATCCCATCCCGGTACGACCGGTGCTGGATTGGGAACATGATTATAACCTCAACAATCACACCAATGGCGATTGAGCAGATACAGAAGTTCCCTATGGAGGTAAGAACCTGAAAATTCAGTAGTAAAGTCACTTAAAGAACAGACACTTATGTTGCTCTTTTAATACAGTCTGAAGATTGATCAGTCACCTTCTGAAAATGCCCAACAACCTCTGTGGAGTCCACTAGATGAGCTGCCTTGCCAAAGAATGAGTTGATCCCAGTCGTAATGACCACAGCTTCAATTTCACCATGCTTGCATGTTGAACCAGTGAACACTAGCTCGCCGGTTCTTTTGGTGACAGGAAGGGATTCACCAGTGAGAGCTGACTACAAGATGGATGAGAAACAAAAAGGTAATCAAATTATTTGGAGAGATCAACTAGTCTGACATTCTAGTGGCTGATATCTTTCGCATGAACGGTGCGCGGCAATTCAGTTACCTGATCAATTTTCAAAGGATCTCCCTCAAGAAGACGTGCATCTGCAGGGACAATGTCACCAAGCCTAATGCTGATGATATCTCCTGGTACCAATGTAGAAGCATCCAGCTCTTGCCATTTCCCATCTCTAAGAACCTGGAATCAAATCCATGAATACATGAACACAACAAGATCAGAATAGCACAATGGATTCACTTGCATTTTTTCTCTGTTCAGAAGAACCTTTGTTTTTAGCGCCAACCGGGCCATGAGTGCAGCAGCAGCATTGCCTGCATTGTTTTCCTCAATGAAGCTGATTGTTGAATTGGTAATCAGGAGGCAGACAATTCCCAGAAAATCCTCCCAGTCAGTACCTTGGCCCTGAACAAAGACAGTAAATGAATGAACACCAAAGAAATCCATTATGGGTCGCTTCTGCTGAAATTAGTCCTCTGTAACAACCATGGCTGTAAATATTCAGAGAATGTAGATCAGGTCACTTACACCACCATTTGCTAAGATCAATGCCATCACTGCTGCGGCCTCCATCACCCAGGACAAAGGATTCCACATAAAACTGAGGAACTTGATGATCTTGTTCTCCTAACACAAAATGAAGTAAAAAATATCAGGAATTCAGAACAAAAATGTGTTTCAGGTAAACGATGATCAGGAAAAAAAAAGAGTCAACTTACACGCTTCTCCTCCAATCTGTTTGCACCAAACAACTTCAACCGTTCTGCAGCATCTGCTGACGAAAGTCCCCTTTTAGACGTATTCAGCTGCTGAAGAACGTCTTCCAGAGGTAGATTCTCCTGTCATGTATCCACACAAAGCACGACATTTTCAGAGAATTTTTTTCAGATAAACTCCGCGACATCGTAAACAATGCACTTACCAAATCAATGTCTTCGGTGAAGAAATTATCCTCAAGCCCAAGCAAAGGCTCACCCGGTTCATCCATGGTTTCAGCTAACATCTATCAACCGGAACAGAAATTTCATTTCATTTCATTTCAATGTTGCAGTGAAAGATCTCACCATACATTAGAGAATCTGATGGATGACAGATTCAAGTGGCATTGGCCAAGTGGGTTTCGGTGGTTCTTCTTGAAGTGCTAAAAGAGGGAGAGGACATGGCAGTTGGACTGATACAGTGAGGATACCCCAATTCTACCCGCGAGTTTGGGCGGATCCAACCACCGTTCAAACCTCCCCGGCACTGAGCCGACGGTCACTGCATATGCTCTCGCGTGCAGATCAGACGCGCACAGTGTTTGTCTCGGTCGTGGCAAACGTGAGCACTTGGAGCTTACGCGCAGACTGCCGATTTGATAAGCCGATACAGTGACACTGTTCATCAGTCATTACTTCACTTTGATCTAGCAGCATCTCTTAAATTTTCAATATTCAAGATCTTTCTGGTGACTGTTTACGCCAGATCTTTGCACATCACCATGCCCCCATGCACTTGAGTTCTGCTTGTAAAAGCCTTCTCCGGTTCTCACTTCCTGATATCAACTTCTTCATGCCTTCAAATTATGTTCAGCAACGCATATGCTTGATTACTATTTACAGCCGTCTGCAACCCTATCTGAATCTCCACCAAACATCCTAAAAGTTGCAGTCACCCTAATGCAGATTACACAGCATACTAGTACCAGGAATGGCCCAAGCAAAGCGAGGTGTTACTGACATGAAATTCCTATGTACTATCTCTGTTCAAAATATAAGCATTCGGATTTATATTTAGAAATGCCTATATTTTAAATATCTAGATTTATACATAGAAATGCTTACATCTTGAACGCTATATCAGAATTTTAGTTAGGCGATTGGAGGAGGGAGACGTAATGGTGGTATATACCACGTAACCGTAGAGCGCACCAGGCGCCAAAAGGCATCTCCACCACCACACCTTCCTCACCCCCGACCTGTCCCTTTCCCACCGCACCACCCCTCCTCCCACTCTCTCCCGAGCACTTGGACTCCTCCGCGGCTTCCGCCTCGACGCGCCGCTCCCCTCGCGTCGCCGCCTCCGGTGAGCCCCCTCTCCTCATTTCCCGCCCCCTCCGTACCAGCAACAGTAGCGGGCGGGTGGTTGTCGGGAAGTCCATGGGGATTGGTCGCGCGCGCGGCGAGGGTGTGGCTGTAGAACTGGGGAATTCATTTGCGGGTGCGGGTTGCAACTGCAGTGATGGGAGGCAGCAATTCCGTGGTGGAGATTTGATGAATAGTAGAGATGCTGACAACTATGATGGATTTGAGCATTCGGTTCACTGACAGCAAAGGATTGATGGTATATGGTTTAGTGCTTAGTTTGGGGCTTATCTCTAGAGATTAGCGGTGTATGATGTGAGTTCAGTTTGCGCTAACAACCACTTTTGCGTGTAAGACGCAAGGAGGTCCCCTCCTGCCGTAGTGTGATCTCTTGAGCCTTCATGCTTGTTATGCCTGCTTGATCTGTTCTAATTCATTTACTTCACTCAACAAAGTACGCAGTCATATGCAATTTTCCTTTCATGTTACTGCCTCGATAATACAAGTTTAATGGACCGCAGCCACATAGAGACACTTGGAAGATTAGGGAGTGAACGTAGTTGCAGGTATGGTATGCCATGCTTATCTATGAGAGAGTATACAGTTGGTCAGCTGCCGTGCTTCATTTCCTTTTGGCATCGATTTGTTCATGTCCTGCTATGTTTCCATTGGATGACTGGACTGGATCAGAATCTGTTTCTTTGTCTCGTTGCTATATATTGTTTTTCAGCAAATAGCAACGTTTTGACCCAAAGCGATAGCAGATTAGGTCAATTTAGCTATTGATACTTGGCTGGTAATCATAACAAAGGATCCTATGAATCGTGTGTTTAATGGTTCCTATTGATTATGCAGACGCTCTTCCGTGCTTACTTGTCAAATCAGAGCTGAACATAATTTTAGGAGTTGCTTCAGTATGGAAACTGGTTGCCTGTCATCTATGAACATAACAGGAACCAGCCAAGCAAGATCTTTTGTGGGACAACTTCCAACTCATAGGTGCTTCACAAGTAGCAGTATCCAAGCACTGAAAAGTAGTCATAATGTGAGATTTGGCTTGAAATCTCTTGTCTTAAGGAATAAAGGAAAAGGATTTCGTTGGGGACTGGGTGCTCTACAGGTTCAGCTTTTGTACTTTATTGTTGCCTTGCTTTTCATTGTCTGTGAAGATATATCTGATTGGCTTTTCTGCAGGTTGTTTGCCAGGATTTTCCAAGACCTCCACTAGAAAACACAATAAACTTTTTGGAAGCTGGACAGCTATCTTCATTTTTCAGAAACAAGGAAAAACCCAGTAAACCATTACAGGTCGTGATTGCTGGAGCAGGTATGATGTAATTATAGGATTTGGCAGATGAATAATTTACATATATTAGATAACTTTGAGAGCAGTTGCACCGTGCTCTTAGCATCATAAGTTTTTTGTTTGATTTTTTTGCAGGATTGGCTGGTTTATCAACGGCAAAATATCTGGCAGATGCTGGCCATAAACCCATATTGCTTGAGGCAAGAGATGTTTTGGGTGGAAAGGTTTTACTCTATGCTTTCCTGTCACATCTAAAAAATATTTTGGTTATTTATTCTTAATTTTTATTTAGTGTCTTTATTCTTAATAGCATGTGTTTATTGTTATCAGCCTTATTGTTTTCTTTTTTGGTATATGCCTTGAACAGGTAGCTGCTTGGAAGGATGAAGACGGAGATTGGTACGAAACTGGGCTTCATATCTTTTGTAAGTTATAGCTCTGGATTTTTTAGGTCCTCGTCGTGCTATATTCTATTTAGGTTATTATCGCGAGCACTGATAGATCTCTGTAAAAATACATATATAAATAAGATAGACATGCAGGATAAGTCTAATTTTCGTCCCTAAACTTTTGCGTTGCTCTACTTTTTGTCCCTCAACTCTAAAACTGGACAAAATGTGTCCCCCAACTATCAAACGAGTTAAGTATGAACTGATGTCTGAGGATGCATACACATGGTAATTCTATTTTGAAAGAAACCTTTAGATTGATTTTATTGCACAGTACTAAAAGGTAACCTTTTACTACCATATATTCTTGATAGATTTTAATGTCGCATAAACATTATGACCTACTTTGATATATATTCACTTGTTCATAGATACTCTTCTTTCAACCTACTGTTCCCTTCCAAAACAGTATATACATATTCTTTTTATCAAGATAGGGTGACCCCCTCCCCCATTTCCATTATCAGAAATGAGCAAAGTCTTTAAACTGATGTTTGACAGTATATACTCCTATTATGCTTGCACTGTTTTCTGTTCCAAAACAGTACATATATGACACTGTTCATTTTGTGCCTGTATGTAACCATGTACCTTTTTGGTTTAAGTTGGAGCTTATCCCAACATACAGAACTTATTTGGCGAGCTTGGTATCAATGACCGTTTGCAATGGAAGGAACACTCCATGATATTTGCCATGCCTGAAAAACCAGGAGAATTCAGCCGGTTTGATTTTCCTGAAACTTTGCCAGCGCCTTTAAATGGTAAAGATCATATACATCCTGGAGTTGTTTAATAAAACCAAGATTCCCAGAAGAGCATTCTAGTGATAGTTACTTTTGTTTCACTAACACATGAATGCAATTAGGGGGTATATTACTTGCAGTGATAACAATAGATCATGCCATGGAGCTTTATGTTGTCAATTGATGCCTATTTATCATTGAGTATGCATGCATTACAGGAATATGGGCCATACTGAGAAACAACGAAATGCTAACTTGGCCAGAGAAGGTGAAGTTTGCTCTTGGTCTTTTGCCAGCAATGGTTGGTGGCCAAGCTTATGTTGAAGCTCAAGATGGCTTAACTGTTTCTGAGTGGATGAAAAGGCAGGTATGGATTCACTATATCATTTTGACAAGTCTCTGTGTACAAGACACATTTCTACCCCATCAATTTAGACTGGATATAGGATGAGGTGTTGTAAGCTAGAAACTTTTTGTTTGGTAATAAATGAACCGACGCCCTTTGTTGTCGCATTTGCTTTGGGAAGAAGCATTGGCAGTTCTGCAGATGAAATGCTTAATGTGCTCAAGTTTATGCCTTTTATTTTGCCCCAGGCCATTTTGTGCAGGTAAGCTTGTGCTATGCTTTTAGTTTTAGATAACTGTTTCTGTTAAAGGTCAACAACCTTCCATGATTTTTTCCTCCCTCTCGAAAAGCCATTGCACAGGTTGACAGATTGCACAATGTTGAGTATATTCTTTGTTAGTTAATATACAAAACCGTTTTTTACAGAACACACGATACTTTCTTTTTTTGGATAATGGGTTGATGTGGTACCTGATACAGTTGTTTGATCAGCACAGGGTGTTCCTGATCGAGTGAACGATGAGGTTTTCATTGCAATGTCAAAAGCACTAAATTTCATAAATCCTGATGAGTTATCCATGCAGTGCATTCTGATTGCTTTAAACAGATTTCTTCAGGTATTTCTTTTGTTGCTCTATTGTCATGTGTGTTGCATACGAGCAATTCTTCTATTCTTTCCAGAGTAATACCTTACATATTAAATACTTGGTATTTCTTGTCGCTGTTGTTCCCTACCTTGAGAAAACTCAAATGAATTCTTGCTTAGAGGCCTTTAAAATAATACAATGTACAGGAGAAACATGGCTCCAAGATGGCATTCTTGGATGGTAACCCTCCTGAAAGGCTATGCATGCCTATTGTTGATCATGTTCAATCTTTGGGTGGTGAAGTTCGCCTGAATTCTCGTATTCAAAGAATAGAACTGAATCCTGATGGAACAGTAAAACACTTTGCGCTTACTGATGGAACTCAAATAACTGGAGATGCTTATGTTTTTGCAACACCAGGTGATTTATTTTCAAGAATCTTTGTTTCCTCTGCAGTTCAGATTTTTTACATATGCAGTTACTCATTTTAACGGACTAGCCTTTATTTAGTTGATATCTTGAAGCTTCTTGTACCTCAAGAGTGGAAAGAAATCTCTTATTTCAAGAAGCTGGAGAAGTTGGTGGGAGTTCCTGTTATAAATGTTCATATATGGTTAGTTCGTTGAAGTACTTGGCTCCAAGTCAAAAATTACTGATCTTTGAGTTTGTTGTTCTCGTTATCATTATGCCTTATATTAGTATTTCTGTTGTTTTGAACATTTCAGGTTTGATAGAAAACTGAAGAACACATATGACCACCTTCTTTTTAGCAGGTGTCTTCTGAGTTCTAATCATTTTTGCCTTCCTTTCAATGCCTCATGCATTAGTCCCTGTAGTATGACTATTTATTAACTAAAAAGATTTGTCTTGTCCAAATTGAGCACATTCTATTCTGAATGTTTGCATATGTTCTTGATTAATACCAAATACCGTATGCCCCATGTATTTGATCTTGTTCCCTTTTCTTTCAGGAGTTCACTTTTAAGTGTCTATGCAGACATGTCAGTAACTTGCAAGGTACTTACTTAGGGACATTATATGTTGCAAAACAGTAACTATCAGTCATGCAATATTGTTCTTGTATTTATTCTTGGGCTTCACCATCGTCAAGCATCATATGATATTTATTTTACTATCTGTAACAAATGGCCCAAAAGTGCATGTGTTACAGAAGGAATTCATTATTAGACTCTGCAAAGTAGATATCTATTTTTTTTTTTCAAATTCATTTATCTTGATTGAATTCTAGTTTTTTTCCTTGGTAACATGTCAGTTGGCTCTAGATTTTATGGGTCATAATAGCTCAAGAAATTAAGGACATGGATGTCTACTGAACAGTTTTCTTTCCTTTGTTTCGAACTCTTTCAGGAATACTATGATCCAAATCGTTCAATGCTGGAGTTGGTCTTTGCTCCTGCAGAGGAATGGGTTGGACGGAGCGACACTGAGATCATCGAAGCAACTATGCAAGAGCTAGCCAAGTTATTTCCTGATGAAATTGCTGCTGATCAGAGTAAAGCAAAGATTCTGAAATATCATGTTGTGAAGACACCAAGGTGAGGGCATTTTGCAAAGGTCCTTATCTGATACTACATCATATGTAGGCCTAATAGTTGGGTGCACATTGCTCTCACGTTCCTTTCTTTTCTGACTCACTGTTACAGATCTGTTTACAAGACTATCCCGGATTGTGAACCTTGCCGACCCCTGCAAATATCACCGATTGAAGGGTTTTATCTGGCTGGTGACTACACAAAGCAGAAATACTTGGCTTCCATGGAGGGTGCAGTTCTATCTGGGAAGCTTTGTGCTCAGTCTATAGTGCAGGTTGGTGCTCTCCGTGGTTCTTATTGTATATAGATGCATCAGACTTGTATTATTATCTTGTTGCAGTTCACAATAATTCAGTTTTGTAGGCTAATGTGTCATCATTTGTTGCTTTCAGGATTGTAAAATGCTATCTCGTAGGAGCGAGAAAATCCTGCAGTCCGAAGTTCCTGTTCCCTCCTAGTTGTAGTTAGGACTATTATTCCCAAATCCCAATGGTGCGTGTCATCCCCTGGTCATTTTTTCTATTTAGTGGGTGCCCAACCCCGACCAATTCACACCTAATGGAACTTGAAAGGGGCCTATTTTGGGCTTTTCACATTTCTGTAAAGCTGAATTGTGACTGAAGCTGATGCCAATATGCCATGCTGGAGAAAAAAAACATTTTGTAAAACGACCTGCATAGTAATTCTTAGACTTTTGCAAAAGGCAGAAGGGATAAAGCAACCTTTTTTTCTTCCTTTGTAACCTCAGATGTTATCTTCCTTGCACTTTAGCTGGTTGCTTCTGCGACACATGGGAGATGTGCCCACTTTGTTTCTGTTAAACTGAATCATCAATCCACCACTTGTCTGCATAACTTGCTAGCACAAGAATTCACTGAAGGTTTGTGTCAGAAAGGGACAAGAAACGAAAACATGGGCAGCCCCAAAAACAAACTCCATGCCCCTTTGTCAACATGGGTCACACTGTATTATATTCAGTTCACAAGTTGCAATTAGGAAACAGAGGGCACTTGCTGGATTATGCCTCGGATATTTCTCTCTGCCCTGAGATATTTCCTAGCTGGGTGACTCAATAACTGTACTTTTGAGACTAGTAGTATAGCATACATGTCACAGCTCACAAGTCATGTCTCCTGGATATATATATATATCTTGTATACACATATATCCTGAACAGATGCCTGTAAAAGCGCAAATCACTTGTACCTGAAGACTCTTTGCATAACTGAAAAATCTGAAGCTGAGAGAGGTAAGCATCAGGAGAAAAGAAAAATCTTGAGTGGATTTGTTCCCTGCGGAATCACCTGGAAACACTTTGCTTATCCTAACCGAATAAACAAAAAGGCAAAAAAAAAGAAAAGAAAGGGAGTCGCCGTGGATAAGTACGAGAGGAGCAGCCCATGCCTCTGCCGGCGCCGGCCCGTCGTTTCGCAGTCGCCGGTGGTGGTGGTGGTGGTGGTGGTCGCCTTCTACGCTTCGTGTTGGCGGCGCGCACAACAGGCACTGGCAGGTGGGGCCCGGTCGCGCAGATCTTCTCGGCAGCGCCGGAGCGGCAGCCATGAAATGCACGGGGCGAGATATTTTTCGTACCGGTGCCACGTGTCGCGTCGCCTCGCGGAAAAGCGCTGGCACGTAGGCGGTAAAGCGGTAAAGGAGACCGGGAGCGGCTAAAGCATTTACTTGCCTCCTGAAACTGGGCTTCCTTCCCTTGCTTCTTCGGTTGCAATTCCATTCCATTCTCCTCCTCCTGCTGCTGCCGCTTCCGTTCTCTCCTCCTCTTCCGCTCTGCAGTACCTTGTCCTCTCTCTAGAGGCGGCCAAATTTCAGATGCTTTCTGTTGTTCTTGGTGTTAGGGAGGGAGGGTTGCTTGATCTGTAGGCGAAGCTGAATCCTGCGAGAGTTTGGTTCTTTCTTGGCCTAAGGTGTGATTTTGGTTCTCTTGTTCTTGTTCTTGGTGGGTGGGTCTTGGCTCTTGGAGTTCAATTCTTCGTTCGATTTTGAGTTTTTCTTCGTAATCATCCGCGGGAAAGGGATTTTCCTTGGTTTCTTCCCCGATTTTCTTTCAGATCCCTAGAGCCCTGCCTTTCTGTAGCCGTACATATTTCAAGAGAGAGATTTTGTGCTGGTTTCTGATATAGTTCAAGAAAATATTGGCAATTCCTTGGGACTTTCCTCCCCTTTCTGGCTACTTCCTTCGTTGAGAAAAATCAAATGGGTGATGTGTCACTCAATCGACCGATCAAGGCAGAGCCAGCTGCCAGCGGCATTGGCCAGGTACTAGAACAGAAAAAAAAATTTACCATCCTTGTTCTTCTTAATTTCAGATAGAAATTGTTGAGCTGTAGTATGTGTAGATTCGTGATTTTCTGTTACAATAACTGGAGAACGCATACTTGCTTGAATTGTTGCCATAACTATTTTTTATAGTAAAAATGTTTAGTCTGGAACATTGATTGTTTATCTGGATTGTTATGCAATCATTCAAGAAATGTCATTTCGAAATAGTATTGTTCCTGCTTGTCATGCAGTGCAGGCATATAATTTTAATTCATGCAAATAATACGAATATTTATCTTTGAACATGAACTTCAGAGTTCAGACCCTTTTTTATCCGATGTTGTTAGGAAATACCTGAACCCTGAAGAATAAAACGGTATTGTCTCTTTTCTTTGACAGGGCAATCGAATCCTAGACATGATGTCATCAGGGTGGACAGATGAGCGGCACATGCATTATATAAGCTCCATGGAAGCTTCTTTCGTTGAGCATCTCTATAATCATGAACAAGATGGGAATCAGAACGATTATGGCAATGGGTTCAAGGTTCTCCGTGGCGGAGTGTGGGAGAAACTCAAATTTGATAGGACCAATGCTTGCTCAAGAATAGGGAGAAAATACTGTCTGCCCGCAAGCCCCTGGATTCTGCATTTCAGGCCGCGTGATTGCAGTAGCAATGCATGCAGTGATGCGGTGGAGGCTTTAGTGGGTGATCATGAATCTGGTATTCAGACTATCCAAGGGAGGACTCCGTTGTCACATGGAAGGGAGTGGGAGGCTTACAAGGAAGAAAAACCTCTTGGTGAAAGTACAGGTGGTTAACTTAATTACCTCATTAGTTCATATTGAATAATGAAGTCTCAATTCCTTGTTTCGTTAACTTTTCTGACTATTAATGAAATGAAATGTGTAAACCTTTTGTCAAGATTATGTAAATCAATGGAGGCATCGAACTATTTAATTTGTTTACTAACTCATGAAACATCATAGTTTTCTAGTCTAGGGATGTAACAATCAGTACTAATGTTCACATTCATGAATGTTGCAAAAGCATGGAGTGCTTAAACAAAATTTTAATCATGCAAGTAAATTGGTATTAGTTCACAGAGTCTTATTCGAGAAAAAAAGTTCACATTGAGTAATGCTTGGAAGTATGAATTCGTTGTTTCATCATCTTCTCTGACTATTAATGGTCACATATAAGGTCTTCTGAACAACCATGCACTTCATAGGCTATGATTTAATGCAGGTTATTCTATCTTTACATGGATTTTCCTGGGATTAATCATTGGTGCATCATAATCCACAAAAATGTTTTTTCAACACTACAGATTTTATGCAAGAGGCATGAACTGTACCAAATCAATTGTGCTTAAGCCCAGGAAATTGCATGCTTTTTTGGGATATCTCTATGGAAGCAATAAGAACAGAAAAGTTAATTTCTACCTTCTACTAATGATTCTCCAAAACAGTAATCATAATGGGATGAACCTAGTTTCTAATGCCCTTCTTACTATTTCTTTTTATACAGAGTTCTCTGATCAGAATTTTGCTGACGATGAGGCAGACGTTGATGCAGAATCAAGCAAAGCATGCAAGAGAAGGAAGTTAAGAAGTGCTCTTACATGGAATTACCAAGTAAGTTCTCAGGATTTTAATCATCTTAATCTGTTGCAAGTATTGAGATGAAGACAGCACACTAAAAAAAACCATAGTATCAATAGCACTGACATAGTTTGTTCTATTTGTGCAGGTTGTTCCATCTGACAAACTGTTTGTGGCCACAAAAGTTGTTGGAAGGAAAGATGCTCGGGAGTAAGGCATGGAAGAGTACTGGTTGAATATGCAGTAAATGAGAACTGGATGAGTTAGTCTTGGCGATTTAGTAGTATAGTTCACTTTGTAGCGTCTGTCTTGTTAGAAGAATAATAGGCTCACTCGCAACTTGATAGATGTATTATTTGATCATATTGATGTAATGGTTTTTTTGTGCTGCTGTGTTATGGCAACTGTTTGTTTGCAATGTGAGTAATATGGTTATGTTTGCCACAAGATGCGAATGATAAAAAATCCATCATTCCTTTTTGCCACAGTTCCATTGTACAAAGATATTGAAAGAGTGAAAGGCCACCGATTTTGCAGAATGATCTCCATTTAACAACTGTAAAATGGCCATCTGTAACTGTGATCAACTGATCATGGAATCTTTTAAACTAGTTTCGGTTTATAAAGTGAAAATTCTGAGAACTAGCACCGAGTTACCGATCATGTTCTTTGTTTCTTGTACAAATCAACTTTCAGTGCTGTGTTCTGGCAACTGTTTGTTTGCACTGTGGCTAATACGTTTAGTGCTGTGTTCTGGCAACTGTTTGTTTGCAATGTGGCTAATACGTTTATGTTTGCCACAAGAAGAGAATGGTTCAAAATCCATCATTCGTTTTGCCACAGCTCCATTTTACACAGAAGTAGCATGATACTGAACGAATGAAGCAGGCGCTCCCGCAGGGGAGCGGACCGAAGCAGGAGGATCCCCAACCGCGGTGGTCGCCACGACAGGGCAGGGGAGGCCGACGCGGACGCCGCCCCCCTTCGTATCTTGCCTTGGCCCCTGCGGCGCTGACACCGGTCGGCGGTCGGGGGTAGAAGAAGACAGATGAAGAGCTCGCCTGCGGCGGCGGCGGCGGCGGCGGCCATGGCCGGTGGATGCTATGTGCTGGAGGAGAATGCTATCCGCCGGGGGCGCAGGATTTGGTTGGTTAAGTTGGTTGCTACGCTGGGTGCAGCAGATATACGACGAACAGCTTGCCTGCGGTGGCCGGAGACGGGACGTGACGAGACAAGACGAGCTCGCTCCTCTCCACCCAACATTCTCAAGTCTGTCCGCTCGATCAATGGCCGCAGATTTCTTGACCTATTACGCTAATCCGCTGCTGGCCCAATGCCGAAAACAACCGGCAAGCGCACCAACATCAAATCAGCGCCGCCGTCGCCGTCGACAAGAACCGTATGCATGCATTTGCCGTTTTCCCTTCAGGTTCAGCTTTTAGTTACTGTCGTCTTTCCGTGCGTTTACACGGAATGCTATAATAATTGGTATTAAAACTATAGGCGCATTATAATTATAATGGTTTAATTAGAAAAGAGTCCAAGTAATAATTATCTATTTTAATTTTTTGAATTAAATTAATAAGATAATAATTGATAGTACTCGATTAAAAATTTATTAATTTTAAATTTTGTTACATTTTACATTGGTTATTTGTAGAATTATAGTGTCTCGGAAGAACGGTACATATCAATCGCTACTCCCTCTGTTGCATATTACAATACGTTTTTATTTTTTTCTTGTAAAACATCTTTAACTATAAATATAAAAAAATTTAACAACATCTTCATTATCAAATTAGTAAATCTAATAATGAATATATTTTGATTATATGTTTGTTTTTTTAAAAAAAATTGCTACGTTATATATATAAAGTTAGTTAAACTTTAAAAAATTTCAATTAGAAAAAAATCAAATCATTTTGTAATATGAAGCGAAGAGAGTAGTGGCTAATTATTAACCATGAATTTCAGTGTTAGAGTAATAAGGTACTCCAATTCAGAGTCTATAACTCTATATTTATTAATTTTGAATTATCAAATTTTAAAATAGCTAACAAAGAGCTCAAGATGGATACAACTTCATATTTATTAATTTTAAATTTTATTAGATTTTAAAATAAAATAACCAAAGAGTCCATATTTATTCAATTGCACATTTTATTTAACACAAATTTGTAATATAATCTATGATCGTAATAATTCGGTCTACCTAATTAACAGTTATATTTTTCTAATTAACATGCAAGACACATTATGCATTTCTCTTTCACATTGCACACCATAATGAGGACACAGGAAGATGATCCCATTTAGCAATCACACAGCTGCAGTAGGTAAATAGTCTAAATTTCGTACATGATTTGGTTTGACTCGAACCAAATTGTACAGCCATTCTTGATCTTGTGTGAAATACACCTAAACGTGTCTTCTTAGAGAAAGATAAGTATCAGCATTAAATCCTTCCAATACTAAATTAAATAAATTAAGATATATTAGAAATAAAATGTTATATAACTCTATCTATCTTATCTCAATATCAATATAGCAGATTTAAGTTGTGATAAAGAAAAAAAGAAGTCTCGTCTCTAAAAGTTTATATTTGGTCAACATAAAAATCTAGCCGATAAAACTTAAACGTGACGAGTACGAGGCAAAAAAATCACAACCAGATTTCCATCGCCAAAGAAAGCCTTTAGAGCCATCCAAGTATCCAGGTCAAATCATCCCCCAATCATTACATTTTCTTTATGCTCTCCTTGGAGGATATCGGAAAAACCAGAACTTATCATCCCAAACTTTCTTAACTGAAAGACAAAGAAATCCACCAGGATTTGGTGAGAAAAAAAATCGAGACAACTGATGCTCAAGTGATCATCCATCCATGGAACAAGAAGAATAACAATTCCGGGGTAGGTCAGGTTTGGGCGTGGAGTTGCCTTCAAGGCTATCTAACCAGTAATCCTACAACTCTCCTCTGAATCTCATCTTCATCTCACTCTCACCTTTTTATCGAACTTTCGCTGTTAAATCTTGTGTGCTCTAGAGGGACCTAGACTATGCAACCAACCATGTTTTATCACCTCATCGTACGCGCCAGCCAAAAAAACTTTGTGACTATAGCCTAATAATACCAAACGCATGTAACCTTGCATTCAAACACACATGATTAAAGAATGGAACATTACCTTTTGCCTTTCTTCAGCTGCTACTGCCAATAATTAGTAAAGGTACATGTGTAATTGACCTGTTAGATTTGATCAAGCACTGCCCTGAAAAATTCATCCAGTAGATAGGTTTCTTTTCTTTTAAACTTTTTGAAAGAAATTGTGTCGGCCATTAATTAAGATTGATTGCAAGGAACAGTACATCAAGACCAAAAGAGAGGAGTGGGGATCCAGCAGGGGCTAGCAGCAGCAGCAGCAGTAGTAACAGAACAATAAAGTGCAAGTAAAGGAGAACACATTTTCACCTAACAGTACCAGCAGTAGTATTTCTTTGGTTAAAAGATTAGAATTAATTGGTGTAAGCAATTTTTACATGACTTAGCTGGCACTTAGGAGTGCTTTTCTTATGCTCCAAATCACTAGTTAAACTTAAACAATCATTTTAGGTGAGATGTAACATCACTAATCCCCCAAACGGCTCTCCAACGTTACAGAGATTTGTCTGAAAAATTATTCCTCTAACATTAAAGTGGAGTAAAGTTACTGAAAGTGTCACTGATACCGAAAGGAGAAAAACAAAAAAAAAGGAAGGGGGAAGAACACAGCTAAGCGAAAAGAAGAAACCAAAGGTAGACTGCCTCGAAGCATTGGTTCCAACTAATTGACTGTTTTTTCTCACCGCTAAATGTGGATTACTTCCAACTTTGTGCGTCGTCGACGTATGAAAACCACGCCGTGTTAGCTCGAGCACGACGTGCATGTACGACCAGAACCAATTCGTCTCTGCCCTGTAACTTGGATGGAAGCATCTGATCAAATGCCAATAGAAACAAAAGGGAACACATGGCATATAGTGCATCAGGAAGCACTTTTAAACTCAAGCTTTTGTGTTCATCACACCTGATCTCCATTCGAAAGTAATATATTGATTGTTTCTCATTCATTGCATCAGGAAAGCTCACTAGGAAACAAGAACTGAAGAAAAGGAAGAAGAACAAGAAGATTTTGATCAGGTCATCAGGATGGTTAGTACTTCTTTATCTTTTGCTGCACCAAGAACTGAAGAGCACAAGAGATCAATTTCTGACACCATCAGGTAGCACTTCAGAAGATCGAATAAGCAACAGTGTGCCCTATGCTTCTAGCTTATCCATCCATCTGCTATTAGGATCCTTGAAGGCGAATGGATAAAAGCAAAGCCTGTCAGGTTGGTACGCGAGATGAAACGTTCAATACTGATCATAGCTGGATCGATGGAGATGCATATAAGCATTAATTGGGATGTGGCACTTCAGAACCGGTGATATTTTTTTCTCCTTAATTATGATGGTTACGAATGGCTGCTCACTAGATTCAACACTTAATTTTGCACTCTAAATCAGCTGTACTTAGCTAAGGTACTCCAGTAAATGAGTAATACTAATTTCCATGTATTTGGCATTATACCAATTAATCAGGCTAGCTTTGTTAAGTTGGAACAGGCAAATTCCTTCCAAGTTCTTGTCAATGATATATTGTTACTACTAAATTCCAATGAAATGATATACTGTTTTTAACGGAAATTGACCATTTTTAGGTCAGTTTTAATAACTATTTTTCCTCTCTTAATTCTAAAATCTTACATGCCACGAAGCTCTCAAGGGAGCCTTACGATCAATTCTCCTAGGAGTGGCGTCATTGTACTTGTACATGCGTGTTCACCACCTCTTGGCGCCAAAAATATTTCCTCTGGTTTTGTCGGTCATCCAACATTCGTCTGATCTGGTGCGTTGGATCACAAACAGACGGCCAGGATCGCCACAGATTCATAGCGTTCCACTGGAGGGAGGAAGCTGTTGTTGTTCCTGTCTACCTGTCGTTGAATGGTCTCCTGATTGACCCAATGCAACCAAAACGTACCTTGCTGTACAAGGGCTCACTTACAACGACATCACATCAGCAATCACATATTCCAAAATCTGACAAGTTACTGTCACGAATACCAGTACTAACACCGAAGAAAAACTGTACCGATCAAATCATTAAACCACACGCATAAATCGTTGGATGAGAAAATTAAATTTGATCAAATCGCAATCAGGCTCGCCATAGCTTCAGGAGGGATTGATGCACCAACCTCAACAAACGGGTCATACATACATACACACACACACAAATCTGGGTTAATTTGTTGTGCTTATTTAATGGCAGTGTCTACTTATGTTTGAAGCTTACTGCAGAAATTTTAAAAGAGAAGAGTATCCACCAGAAGGTAGGAAAGGTGGTATATCATACTTGAAGCTAATATATGTGCATTTTGATTGATTTTGAATTGATTAATTCAACCAAAGCAAATTAACATGCAGAGCTAATAAAGTAAGCAACCAGAGCTAATTAACTGCAGTATCAACAGCTCAACTAAATTCACTATATATGGAACTGTTTTTGAACAGCTGTAATATGATTGAACTAGTATATGTACATGCATTGCTTTTTTTGTCGTCCATATACACACACATGTATATGTATCCTCTGCTACCACTGACATGTGGGCCCAGAGAGAGGTGGAGCCCACATGTCAGTGGCAGTAACTGAAGAGGATGTGTGTCCCGATCGGTATGGTTCAGAGTGATAGACAACCAGAGCTAGTACGTGTTTAAAATAAAGTTAAAATATGTGCTCTAGCTAGGCCTAAAGCCTAATTACCACATAGACAAAGTTGATTGTTAGGTCCGGTCAACTAAATGGTGTAATGCTTGCAGGAACCTAGCTATTGTATATTTCACTCCTGTTATTATGCGTAGCGATGCGTGCCTTTTACCATGGAAAAGTTCTGCTTTTATTTAGGTCGAGTACATGGATCAAGGAGAGATTTACAGTTTCGGTTCGGAATTTTCAAAACTTCAGATTAATACGCTGTTCTTCTGGCAAAAAAAAACTGGCTTTATTTGAATTTAGCAGAAATTTGCTCAAATTCAACAAAAATCGGTTTAAATCCCAGTTTTTATCATGCTTGATTTGCTTGTATATATTCTGAGATTGTGAACCATGATCAGGGGGGCAGCGATCAAGGAAATGTGATTGCCATGGTACAAAACACAAATGGCACGTGGTTAATTAATTACAAGTTTACAAGATGATGCAAGTACACGCAACTAGAGCTTGATCCTCAAGAGGGGCTGATGTGTTGATGAGTCCTCGAGATTCGAGAAGGAAATGGAGATGGATGGAGCTTGTTGCCACGTGGCCCCTTAGTTCGTTGTACCCATCCTTTCCCCTCACCGTGCCCAACCATTTGCTCGCAGCCGCCTCGCAATCTTGCCTCTCACGTACACTACTGTTACGTACACACACACACACACCACAGTGACACGCCTCGAACACGATGTCCTTCGCCGTGTGCCACATCGATCTATATAACCCCGCGGCATGCAACGCCGCCTCGGCTTAGGCTGCCGCGCACACCTAGCTCGCGACCACACCAACCTCACCGCCGCGCGCGCACCGCCCACCGCCGACGAGCTGGTCGAGCTGAGCTGCGTGGGCCGTGCCATTGTCGTTACGTGCCATGGGGGTGACCACCGGCGCCGGAGAGGCGCTCAAGTCGTCGTCGCCGGTGGCCGGGCTACGGGCTGCGGCGATCGTCAAGCTCAACGCGGCCTTCCTCGCCTTGTTCTTCCTCGCGTACTTGGCGCTCCTCCTCCACCCCAATTACTCGTACCTGCTCGACCGTGGCGCCTCCTCCCTCGTCCGATGCACCGCCTTCCGCGACGCCTGCCCGATGTCGACGACGACTAAGACGACGACCCAGCTCTCTCGGAAGGTAAGGTGAGTCCACCACCAGTCGTCGTCGTCGTCAGTACGTGAGAGATATCTAGCTTGCTTGATCTCACTGTGTCTGAGTCGTCGTCGTTTCAGCTGGGAGGCATGGCGGCGAACAAGGCGGTGGCGGCGGAGAGGATCGTGAACGCGGGGCGCGCGTCGACCATGTTCGACGAGCTCCGTGGGCGGCTGCGGATGGGCCTGGTGAACATCGGCCGCGACGAGCTGCTGGCGCTCGGCGTGGAGGGCGACGCCGTGGGCGTCGACTTCGAGCGCGTCTCCGACGTGTTCCAGTGGTCGGACCTCTTCCCGGAGTGGATCGACGAGGAGGAGGACGATGAGGGCCCGTCCTGCCCGGAGCTCCCCATGCCGGACTTCTCCCGCTACGACGACGTCGACGTGGTGGTGGCGTCCCTGCCGTGCAACCGCACAGACAGTGCGTGGAACCGCGACGTGTTCAGGCTGCAGGTGCACCTCGTGGCGGCGCACATGGCGGCGCGCAAGGGGAGGCGGCAGCACGGCGGCGGCGGCCGGGTGCGCGTCGTGCTGCGCAGCGAGTGCGAGCCCATGATGGACCTGTTCCGGTGCGACGAGGCGGTGGGCAGGGACGGCGAGTGGTGGATGTACATGATCGACGTCGAGCGGCTGGAGGAGAAGCTCCGGCTTCCCGTCGGTTCATGCAACCTCGCACTGCCGCTCTGGGGCCCTGGAGGTAAGCTAAGCACAAATGCACGGTACTTATCGTTGTCAAATATTTTGAGAATTTTTCATAACTATTTATCTGGTATTCGGATAAACGAGGGGACACCATTTTCGATCGAGGGATCAAAATAGTTTCCCGATAATTTGTTTTTCGTTCTTCGTGTTACACGCGCTCGCGTACGCATGCATGTAAGTCAAACATGAAACAAAGTAGGAAAAATATGGTTATATACGGTGTGACAGGTGATCAACAAAAGAAAAATAGAAAAAAAAGCAGGTGGCATACATATGTGGTTCAGCTTCTAGAAACTAAAAGAGAATATAATGACACTGAGACAGGATACAAGTGTGAAAAATTCTAAAGAAGTTCAGAGAATAGCTAAACGAGTTTCAGTGCTCAGTAGGTTTATTTTCAGCTTCCTTTAGCATCTGTGGATAACTGTATGTTCATGACTCCATCCGTGGTTTATATCTGAATTGTATAAACAAGTTAAACACATAGGCTAAGGGAACCTCTTCCATTACATTTTTTACAAAAAAAAACTTTTTGTGTCTGAAAAAAAAAACTTCAATACGCTAAGGCCATGCATGCACATAAGAAAAAAATGGGAGGCAGGAAAATAGAACATTAACATCAGACTAAGACATGTTCTCAATTCGTAGCAGTGCCTGCAACTGGTTAGACGCATAACATGTCACCTAATGAAAACCGATCAGCATCAATACAGCACACATAAGTAGTCAAGCGAATAAACAAAGTATAATTAATCAACCTGCTTTTGCCCCTTAATTATTTGTAATCTATTCGCGTGGAATATGAATATATGTGAGATCAGTGTAGGCCTAGCTAGCTAGTGTGTGAGGTCGATTTAACGAGGGTGTGTGTGGGACAAGCCACCCAGAGAGCATAGGAATCTGGTCGGGAAATGTTGCCAAAGGTCACGAGCTGATAATGGACAGGTTCTAATCATCACCATCCCTCGACTTTCTCTTTAGCAAAAACATGGATACACTGCATGCGAGTAGTCCCCATTAGCACCAAACCTGAAGAATCTGATCCCTGCTAGCTCCAAATCGATCGAGGTGACGATCCATTGATCGATTCAGGTTCATGGCTAGCAAAGAAAGCTTAAACTAAAGTTATCTAATACTGATTAAAATAGTTATATACATATGTATAATAATGAGGCTTAAAATGTTGAAAGTTTAAAATTAACATGAAAAACTAATTAAAAAACTTAATAGAAGTACATAGAAAATATCTATTTTCGTATTTTTGTGCCTGTTAGTTTTATTTTTAACATATCTTTTTATTTGGACTAAAATGCTTGTTACTGATATTGATGTTTTTAGTCCCTGTTCGTCGCTTCTATTCATACGAGTACTGATGATTAATTCAGTTGGTGTAACAGTAAATCTGTTTCATTTTCGTAACTGCATTTGCAACCGTTGTTCTTCAGATGATCGATGATACAGTTTCATCAGGTTGATTAATTAATTAGTCTAGTTAGAGTGTACTATCAGAAAACAAGCTAGCTAGCCTATTTTTGATCAGCACAGTGGCATCCCACCTGAATGGAAACTTCTATTGGTAATCAAGGAATCTATCAGTGCCAGTGTTATCCACAAGATAGCGAGCTAAACACATGTCCTCGCAAGAAGCAGATAGATCTAGACCTGCTACCTGCAACCAATCGATCAACACACAGTCACAGTTGCAAGTTAAAATAAACTAAGCATTACTTAAGCGATTGAGCTAATAAGAAGATACCTAATACATGTACATGTACTACTCAATTACTCATAGGATTGCCATCTAAAAAAATTACTCGTAGGATACCACAACACTATACGATTCATACATGACAATCAGAATGCACCTGCATGGAGATGAGCATTGACAAAGAAGATTAATTAGAAGACGATGACCACTCATATATGAATTAGAAGCAGAGATGATGGCGAGAGGCTGGGGCCTCTTCCCACCTAACGTGTGTGTGATTGCTGGTTGGAAGTCTTTCACCTCCAAACCGTCCGATCACAGTCGAACGACGCCATGATGGCATCGATCGACAATGGCTGATTAAACTAGTTTCGTTTGGTGGCCAGCCGGCTGGCCGGACAGCTGCGTGTAGCTAAGATGGACAGCTAGCTTGTGCATGAACCAATTAATACTTGCATGCTACTACATTCTTCTTCACGGTGGATGACCAGCTAGCAACTAGTCTGCAAAAGATTTATCTTATTATCTATACCAACCGTACGCAATATCGTCGCAAAGTTTATTGCTAGGTAGCTCCTTGCTTAGTGCAATTCGATTCCTTTGGTGGTTTTGAATTGACTGATACTTGTAGTTTATTTTAAGCTAAGATTATGTTGTTCAGTTGGAATAGCTTCCGATTGGATCCACTCCGAATCTGCGAAAGGTAAGGATGTGGTAAGTAGTTGTTAAAATCTAACAGATGTGAATTAGAATATACTATTTATCTGATTTTTATTATAATTATTTGATGAATTGCTATTTGAATAATTCGATTTTGTAGACCATATAACCACACTATATGACTAAACCATACACATATTTATAGTCAATTTAAGCGACTTATCTACTTTTCTAACTTTAAGCTTTCACGAGTTTATGGTCTCATTATTTGATGCCGTTTATTGCCTTTATTTGATTATTTATATATGTATACCTGAGTTCGCTCTAACTTCATATTATTGCTGAATCCGCTAAAAAAATAGTGTAAGATATAATAAGAGCAATATCTTTTCAAATCCAATCCGTTTTCACTCCTATTAAATAGGCAGCTCATGTATGATGCACGTGCTACTATTAATCAAGTACATTGTATTAGTCATATGTATGTACAGTAGATCAACTAGAAATTAAAAAAGAGTATTTAGTTGGTAATAATCTGAAGAAGTTGGGTTTGTCAGCTTGTTGATAATACGTCCATCCGTTTTATATTATAAGTTGTTTTGATTTTTTTAAAACTTAAATATATTCTAGTTTGATAAAGTTTATAGAAAAATATAGTAATTTTTTTAAAAAGCATATTATGAAAATATATTTAATGTTAGATTTAAGGATGTGTTGTAGATGTTGCTAATTTTTTCTATAAGCTTAGTCAAAGTTAGATAAATTTAATTAGAAAAAAATTAAATTATCTTATAATATAAAAATGTATAGAGTAATAAAAGAAATATGGAGTATTAGAATTTAAAGTGGGAATCTGGACTGTTTATGGTACGCAAAGAAGTTCTACCAAGAGGTCATCAAACAGGGCCAAAGTTAAGAAATGTATATCAATCTGCTAATTAAATTAAAAGAAAGTTTAATTTCTTCATCGTACGAATTCGAGTTGACCTAAAAAATGGAGTGATTTTCATGGATATATAGGTAGATTGTCAGATTGACACTTGACAACATGGCAGGCACGGGTTCCGGAGAATCTAACACGTGTTCTTCTTTGACGTAAGTTGCAATTGACTAATAATTAACGCAACACTTATGCAGGGATCCAGGAGGTGTTCAACGTGTCGGAGCTGACGGAGACGGCGGCGTCGGGGAGCGGCCGGCCGCGGCGGGAGGCGTACGCGACGGTGCTGCATTCGTCTGACACATACCTGTGCGGCGCGATCGTGCTGGCGCAGAGCATCCGGCGCGCCGGGTCGACGCGCGACCTCGTCCTCCTCCACGACCACACCGTCTCCAAGCCGGCGCTGCGGGCGCTGGCGGCGGCGGGATGGATCCCGCGCAAGATCAAGCGCATCCGCAACCCGCGCGCGGAGCGCGGCACCTACAACGAGTACAACTACAGCAAGTTCCGTCTATGGCAGCTCACCGACTACGACCGCGTGGTGTTCATCGACGCCGACATCCTCGTCCTCCGCGACCTGGACGCGCTGTTCCGGTTCCCGCAGCTGACGGCGGTGGGCAACGACGGGTCCCTCTTCAACTCCGGCATCATGGTGATCGAGCCGTCGCAGTGCACGTTCGAGTCGCTGATCCGGCAGCGGCGCACCATCCGCTCCTACAACGGCGGCGACCAGGGGTTCCTGAACGAGGTGTTCGTCTGGTGGCACCGGCTGCCCCGGCGGGTGAACTACCTCAAGAACTTCTGGGCTAACACGACGGCGGAGCGCGCCCTCAAGGAGCGGCTGTTCCGCGCCGACCCGGCGGAGGTGTGGTCGATCCACTACCTGGGGCTCAAGCCCTGGACGTGCTACCGCGACTACGACTGCAACTGGAACATCGGCGACCAGCGCGTGTACGCCAGCGACGCCGCCCACGCGCGGTGGTGGCAGGTGTACGACGACATGGAGGAGGTGATGCGCTCGCCCTGCCGCCTGAAGGAGCGGAGGAAGATCGAGATCGCCTGGGACCGCCACCTCGCCGAGGAGGCCGGCTTCTCCGACCAGCACTGGAAGATCAACATCACCGACCCCCGCAAGTGGGAGTAGTGAGCTAGCCTAGCCTCACGGCCGTCCCGTCCCGTACACGTGGCAGGCATTTAGAATTTTGGGCCTCATATAATTTGTTTTTCTTCTGTTCATATATATACGTACAGGGACTATAGATCATTAAGCCCGTGGTGAATAATTAATCACAAGTAAATAATTTGATCCAACGATCTCTCAAATGGGCCTTCCCTGAGGCCCATTACGTATGCCTAAGATTGACCGTTTCAACGTTTGCTAAATTTAAGCGCGAACCAACGATAGCAGTTTCTCTCCATCCGTTTGCGCGCGCGACCGATCCATAAACCTTCTTCTCCACCCTTCGTGAGCCCCCTTTCTTCGCCTCTTCCCCTTCGCGGAGCCTCCCCTCCGCGGGCGCGCTCCATTGCTCTCCTAATCCTATTATGACATCACGATGCCAATCCCCATTTCCTTCCTCTTCCTCCTCGTCGTCGTTGCCGCCGCCACCGTCTTTCCCTCCTCCCGTGCCGCCGCCGCCGTTCCACAACCTCGAGGTAGTGATTCATGGCCACAGCATTTCTTTTCCTGATTCTTGCATGCATGCATGCGAGGTGTAATGGTGTGTGATCGATTATAGGGTTCTACATAAACTGTGGGTCGGACAAGGAGGAGCAGATAGGGAGCATCAGGTGGATACAGGATGAGGGATTCATCGCCGTCGGCAACGTGTCGGCCGTCGACAAGCCCAACATCCTGCCGCTGCTCGCCACCGTGCGGTACTTCCCCGACAAGACGGCGCGGAAGTACTGCTACCAGCTGCCCGTCGTCAAAGGGTCGCGATACCTCGTGCGGACCACCTACTTCTACGGCGGGTTCGACGGCGGCGCCGAGCCACCGGTGTTCGACCAGATCGTCGACGGTACCCGATGGAGCGCCGTGAACACCACCGACAACTTCCGCCGCGGCATGTCCACCTACTTCGAGATGGTGTCGGAGGCGCGCGGGAAGACGATGAGCGTGTGCCTGGCGCGGCGCGCCGACACCGCGTCGAGCCCGTTCATCTCGGCGCTGGAGCTCGTCAGCCTCGAGGACTCCATGTACAACTCCACCGACTTTGAAAAGTACGTCATGAGCACGTTGGCGCGCAGCCGGTTCGGCGCCGAGGGCGAGATCGTGAGGTACGCACGTTCCGCCGCCCGCCGCAACCGTGACGCAGCTCGCGCGCGCGCTCGCCGCCGGCGCATTTATCCTAACCTCACGTGGTTGGTATTCTAGCTATCCAGATGACCAGTACAACCGGTACTGGGCGCCGTTCACGGACGCCAACCCGACGGTGGAGAGCCACTCGCCGATCAGGCCGGAGGATTTCTGGAACATGCCGCCGGCCAAGGCGCTCAGGGCCGGCGTCACGACGAGCCGGGGGAAGAAGCTGGCCGTGCAGTGGCCACCAATGGAGCTGCCGGCAGCGAGCTACTACGTGGCGCTCTACTTCCAGGACCCGCGCACGGCGAGCCCCTACAGCTGGCGCGTCTTCGACGTGGCCGTAAACGGCAAGGAGTTCTTCCGGGACCTCAACGCCTCGGCGGCCGGCGTCATGGTGTACTCGAGCATGATGCAGCTGTCCGGCAAGACGGATATCACGCTCACGCCCAAAGAGACATCACCGGTCGGGCCGCTGATCAACGCCGGTGAGATCTACCAAATTGTGCCGCTCGGTAGCCGGACGGCCACCAGAGATGGTATGCACCTTCAAAGTTCAAACTCTCCAAATGTCAAACCATTTTCCTGCAGAATTTCAGCAAGCAAAAGTTCACATTTGAGCTGGTTCAATTCGGTTTGCGAGATTGATTAATTTTAGGGTGATGAAAAAGTTCAGGATCTTCACTTGTGCAGTGGTTGCAATGGAGGAACTTGCCAGGAGCTTCAAGAACCCGCCACCGGACTGGGGCGGCGACCCTTGCCTGCCGCGGCAAAACTCATGGACCGGGGTTGTCTGCTCCGAGGGCTCACCCGTGCGCGTCACATCACTGTAAGTGTTTCAGATTGCCACAATTTAGCACCTATAAACTCATATGGTGCTCAGTAAATAAGCTACCGAAATGCTGGTTATTGTTGCTGTGATAATATGATCCATTTTCTGTATACTACAGGGTTCTAAAAAATCATGGTCTTTCAGGATCGCTCCCTGACAGTTTTGGAAATTTGACAGGGATGCAAACTATGTAAGATCGACATAATCACATAGACTAAATCATGCGAACCGAAATGATCAAATAGGATAAGTACTTTTGGTCTAATTCTTCCTGTGAAATCTTGTCTGCAGCTATCTCAGTGGCAACAAACTCACAGGCTCCATACCTGATTTGATCAGCATGCGCATCTTGACAGCATTGTAAGCTCAATGGATGCTTAACTAGGAGATTATGTATCACTCATCCCAGCTAGGAGACTCTTTTCCATCATACTAACTTATCTGAATTTGAAAAGGCATATTGATGGCAATCAGTTAAGTGGAGCAATCAGCCCATCACTGGGAAAACTCGCCAATCTCAAGGAGCTGTAAGTATCCTAATCATCTTTTTGTTGAGTATTCGTCAATTAATTCCTATCACTTGGCTCATGAATTTGCTCCGGCGAAAGACAGATACCTGAACAACAACAATCTCACCGGCCAGATACCAGAGAGCCTGAAAAACAAACCTGGACTTGACATGAGGTATGATGGAGAACAAAGTCTTCACATTTTGGATCCATTTAATATCCTGACGGTATCGTTTTTGCATGAAAAAAATTACAGGACTGAGGGGAACAAACTTGATTGAGGCTGGAAAGGAAGGAATATCTGAGATGATCGTTTTCAATCTAATGTTACATATATGTACAGAAGATACAGTTTGATGATGAAGGGAGAAGAGCGAAGGCTTCAGAAACTGTAGGATGATATTCATGTATGATGATGTACGTGAGTTGAAGATTGATGTGATATTTAGCATCATCCTTTTGATCCATTTTGTGTTCTTAGTATTTGTTGTACATGGCATTAGATGGCATTAGTTTAAGATAATTGCTAGGTCAAAGAAGCAGGTCATAATCTAATCAATCTAAACGCCAAAAGGTGTACCATATTCCATTAAAACTTTCTTAGGACAGTAACATGCAGTAGCCAAACACATACATAGTAGGTACTCCAAATTTGTCAGTTAAGAAACTCTGGGTGTTCCAGAGGCAGTACAGTGGACACACAATTACAAACAACATAGGCGTGGGAACATACATCTGGAGTACATAATAGATGTTCTGCATACAAACAGAGTAGCAAATGAAGCGTAAAGATACCCACAATGCCTAGTGGTAATAGTAACAGATGAAGCCTAAACATACCCAAAATGCAACTTCCCGTCTCCCAATATGTTAGTAGCGCTATTTGTGTCAATGTCACTTGGTTGCCTCATGTTCATCACCAACAGTAGCTCGCATAATATGTACCTGGACAGAAATTGATAATTTTCAAAGGATTAATCACATTATTCAGAGATGAAGCATGCTTATGTTACAGGTACAAATTATTCAGACATAGTTTTCAGCAAAATTAACACCTTGAAGGCTGTAGGCTTGATCAATTCAAAAACTGTAGCCATTTCCATCCAACAATCCATGATCCAACGCAAAACCAGCCCAGCCACCACTTAGACCATTCTTGTAGGCAAGGTAATTGCTATCAAATTATTCGTCTTTCTCATCCACCAAAGTGACAATGACATCATGTTTGGCAGGTAAGTCTCACAGAAATATGCCTGGGTAAACACTTTTGATCATGCCACCAACAAACATTAGTACCGCCATGGCATCAGTTCCCTCAAGAAGAGTTGCAGGAATGGAAATGTGATAGTGCAGTACTCACCAACCAAAATCCTCGCACCACATGTGAATGTAGCATTGGCTTCAGGAAGGATGGAAATTCAGTGTCAAGTTGTGATTCCAGTTCCTCTGCTTTTCTTGCTGCCTCAAGCCTAGCTTCCATGGAAATTGATCCACGGGTTGCTAGGTAGATGCTGTCAATTGGTTTTCTTGGAGACCTGCAGAAGAAATTGCAAAATTGGAAAGCAGGATATAGTTTGCTACTTAGTGCGAGCAATACAGGCTTCACGCTGCTCTAGTAATTTTGGCGCATAAAGACATACCTTTTCATCCTCTCTGCGCCATCTGGTGCTCCCTGTTGACGAATGCTAAATGTCGGTAATGAACACAAATTTCTTCTTATGGTTACATATATGGATGCTAGGAACAATGGCACACTTTGTAATGCCATTTACGCTAGATTATTTTAAAGGAAGATCGTTAAGTTCTGCTAAGCACATTTTGTTGCAGAGACTTATTTAATGCTCAGTAGTTCCTGACAAAAATTTCACATTTTTGGTACAATTCAACAAGTCAGAAAATGTGAAGTACAGCTTCTTCGCTGTGCAATGTGCCATTGTTACAGTTCGCACTAGCTGGATTGACAGCCTCGAGCTACAAGTATAAATAACATGCTCAATAATTTGCAACCTAGAACCAGATGCATCAGAACAAAAAGCAGGTACATCTGATCCTCTTTTTTTTTTCTCCTCAACATTACCTAACCTTTTTTCCTGAACATTACAGGGTAAATGAAACAGCAGAGCAGGACTAAAGCAGTTACCTCTGCATACTTGACCTCGGGGAGGTTAGCGAGGCGCCGGGACCTCCTCGGAGGTGAGGGAGCACCGACCGCCGCCTCGATGATCCTACGACTCTTCTGCTTCTGCTGCTGCTCCAGAAGGAGGAGAAGAAACGGTAAATGCGTAGAACGATTAGTGAGCGGATTAAACAAGCGAGCACCGATTGGTTGACCTAAACGAGTTAGGTAAAAATTTGATCAAACTTTTAAAAATTTTCTATTAATTAAAAAATGGTTTCCTTGAAAAATATTATCAGAATAAATTTATTATTATATTTTTAGATTTTATAATGTTACTAGTTAATATAAAATTGGTGGCTAAACTTTTAAAAGTTTGACCGAATATGAACTTAAACGTGAAATAGTTGTGTGGAAGGAGTATGTAAAGGGAGACAATGCAAAGACTAACCAGGAGCCATACAAATAAAAGGAACGTAAATCTACAGCACTTCCATGACATGATACGTCGAAAATAGAAAAAAAAAAGAAAAACATGTAAAATATATGATTGTTTCATAGTTACAATAAATGTTGGCGTAGCGTACAGTAACAATGGAAAGGAAATGTTTCTTTCTGTCTAGAAAGATCATAACGTCAACGATTTGTGATTGATTACGAAAATAAATGCTATCTAAGATTGATTTTGGTCAGTCAGCAGTGCAAGAAATGGGCATAATGCCTGTTCTTTTTATGTTATGATTAACAGGTCAATGTGGGAGGACTTGAGAATGTTTTGAAGGCTTCCAGGCGAACACCAACAGTTAAAAAGATGGTATATACGTCATCATTCATTGCTATTGGGCCAACCGATGGTTATGTTGCAGATGAGACACAGGTACCATAATTATGAATAAATGTAAATGCTGTGCAAAAATATGTATACTTACAATTCTTCTTGTCAAATAAAAAATACTCAAATTGAGATGCATCAAGGAAAAACATTTTGCACAGAGTATGAGAAATCGAAAGTTCTTGCAGACCAGATCGCATTGCAGGCAGCAGCAGTGGGGATGCCAATCACCATCGTCTACCCAGGGTTCATGTATGGGCCTGGAAAACTTACAGGAGGAAATCTTGTTTCCCGCATTGTAAGACCACTTTATCTTCTATTGGTGTTGGCCCCACTGGAAGCAAAAATGTCCTCCTCGGCTCCGCCCCCGTGTGCTTGCCGACATTGGGAATCGCTACATGTAACGTGCACAGGGAGCAACTGAGCGAGCTCACGTAACCGGCGCCTTGGCGGAGCAAGCCGGCCAGCGGACGAGCTCGAGCTCTGGCTGAACGAGAGCACACACGGTCGGTGGAGCAAGCACATTGCATCCAGCAGAGCTAGCCTGGAAGGGGTGGTAGAGCGAAGCGCCATCCTATACAAAACCATATTTTCACCGTATCTCTCAGCATATTTTTTGAATGTCCTATAATAAATTTTGTCTTACAAACAAAGATCAATTCAGCTATAGTATTAGTTGCCTATTACAGTGGTTTTACACCCGGAATGGAACCGTTATATCTACAATGGCTATGAAGATATGGTTCCCTGCGGTTCTATTCAATATATTCAGCTCATCTAGCCTCCAAGCACTGAGCTCGTTGAACGTAGGCAAGCCTCTGCATCAAACGCATAGTGAAGCCTCTGCATCAGCAGTACTATATATAAGAGATTGATCTTACAGTGTAGAAGAAATTCGGCCAATTCTCAGCCTACTTACAATATGGCAAATTATTCAAGCCATATACAATATAACAATACATAAAGGACGTAGGTTGCAAATCCAGTATACCAAAATATTTGGCTTCAACGTAAGAACCTTGCCAGATATTTGGCTTTCTCTGCCTCCTCCCATGCTGCTGCACAGATTTGAGTTATATTCTGTGTATATTTTTCTTCTTGCTTATTGTTTGCCAAATGCTGCAATGTTGGTTTTACCTAGCTGGGTGCCAAGCAGAATTATCTCTCTCCTGGTTTTCATTTGCAACTTATGTTCACTTAAGTCTGCATTGCTACAATCACCGTGGCTGATAATGGCACCAATTGCAGTGGGACCTACTGTCCTTCATGGAGTAGCTGGCTTAGAACAATCTGGGCTTGTTGCTCTCACTGGTGTTCTTCGGGATGGTTCTTGGCTTGCAATAGGAGTCATTTCAGTATCCATATCCCTCATTGACATCGAACAAACTGTTGGTGGTGGAGGTATGCATGTTGTGGCACTCTGAAGCGTGGTAGACGAATCATGACGACTAAAAGCAACTGCGCACATTGAAAATTTTATTAGCATGCAATTTTATTGCCCATTGTGCAAATAGAAAGATTGTGTTGTTCTCTCTTTAAAATGAAGGGTAGACGATAAAATCACAGTAACCAAAGCTATGTTGGGCATTCATAACCCATTTTGTGCAGTTACAAAACAGAAGGTAGGTTCTTGGTCATAATCTCTGTCATCTTTATAGGAAGAAATGCCAGTTTGAACAAAAGGTACGTTATTGTGAAGGACAAAAACAATGGAGGCCACAGAGGTTGTGCATCTTTTGTAGCTATACAATTGCTCGAAGGAAGGTGCAACAAGAAACCAAGCTTACAGAAAAGGGTTGGTCCTATTTATGCCTAGCAGTCTAGCAGCCAAGGTATTTACTTTCTGTCGCTGTATGACACATGAATGTAGAAAATAGAAAACAGAATTAGGCATAATTACTGGAATAGGGAATAAAAACATTTAAACATAATAAGGGGAAAGGTCTATACACCCATGGTGGCAAAACCGCTTCAGGGAGGTAATTAGAAGTTCTCGCACGGTACAGGGGTAGTATTAGGTGGATTTGTAGTTAAATTGGTATAGTAGGCAACCCGGTTATTCAGGGGTGAAACATATTCTTTTTTCCTTTAACAAAGTCTAAACTGACTCCCTGTATAGATTGCTCATGGTGTAAAGTAATAATTATTTCTCTGCTAACAAGCATGCCCGAATTGGTGATGGGTTAGAAATGAGTAATATTGCACTGCCCAGCATAAAAATAAACATGCCAGCATTGATGATAATTTAGAATGCAGGCAAATAGCCAAAATATATACTCCATCCATCCCAAAATATAACTACTTTTAGATCTTGACATGGTCTTTAACATGTTAATTTGATCAATAATATTTATAAAAATAAGTTATTTTAAATAAAAAAGTTATATATTATGATAGTTTGTTTAATGATAAAGCTAGTTTTTTTTTATTTTTTTGTTATTAATAATCAAAGTTTAAAATGTTTGACTTAACACTATTATAAAGTAGTTATATTTTATGACGGAGGTAGTACCTTCTTACATAGCTTGAACATGACTTCGCCCAGAAGGCTTCACTAACTCCCCCCTGTTAATCATCATCCTAACTCTCTTTGCATCCTCAACCATTCCAGCCTTTGCGTATATATTTGACATAGTCACAAAATTTCCAGGGTTCTCTGGCTCCAGTTGAACCAGTTGTTCAAAAGCGATCTGTGCATACTCCACATCATGGTGCATCCTACTGGCAGATAATAAAGCACCCCATACAATTGCATCTGGCCTGATTGGCATCTGACCAATTAATTCAACAGCCCCTCTGAACCTCCCAGCACGTGCAAGCAAATCCACAATACAAGAACACTGCTCAATAGTAGGGATGAGGGCATAATTTTCCACAAAACGCTCAAAAAGTGCAAGACCTTCATCAACCAAGCCACAGTGGCAGCACGCCATGAGCACAGTTGTGAATGTCACAGAATCTGGTTGCATCCCACAACCTAACATTGCATCCACAAGTTCAAGTGCCCTCTCTCCATGCCCATTCTTTGCAAAAGCACCTATCATCACATTCCATGACACGACATCCTTCCGTTCAATCTCAAAGAACACATGTTCTGCGTCGCCGACACAGCCAACACGTGAATACATGTTCATCAACGCATTCCACAGAATGGCGTTAAAACCACCACCATGGTTCCTCACCATGTATCCATGGACCTGTCTTCCAGACTCCAAATCACAAGCCCCCAGCACAGCCACAGCAGTGCGGGCATTCCCTCGAACACCTCTTGTGTGCATCTCCCGGAAGCAATCCCATGCCTCACCGTTAATCCCAGCACCAGCGAACCCCCCAATCATCGCGTTCCAGGACACCACGTCCTCGGCATCCATACGATCAAAGATCCTCTTGGCCGTGGCCACCTTCCCACACATCGCATACAGCGCGACAAGCGCCGGACCTGCCGAGGCGTAGAAGGCCAGCACGGGCGCCGTCTTTATGCCGTAGGCGTGCGCGGCGCGAGCGGGGAGGAAGGCGGATGCGCGGCGGCAGCAGGAGACGACGCAGGAGAGGAGCTCAGCGTCGGGGCAGACGGCGGAGCTGGAGAAGAGGGAGAGGGCCTCCTGGGGGCGGCCGTGGCGGGAGAGCGCGGAGAGGATGGTGGTGTAGGATCCGGTGGAGGGGTAGGGGATGAGGGAGAAGGCGCGGAGGGCGCAGGGGAGGAGGCCGGAGAGGGAGTAGGCGGAGATGAGGGCATTGGAGGCCGGGAGCGAGGAGGGGAGGACGCCCAGCTTGAGGGCGGCGGCGTGTAGGGAAGAAACGGCCGGGGCGCCGGCGCCGGGGGAGGTGGATGCGGCGGAGACGAGGAGGCGAGGGAGGGAGAGAGGATCGAAGTGGAGAGTGCGCCGCTCGCCGGCGGCGGGGGCCGAGGTCGAGCACCTGGCGTGTTCGAGCATTGGGTGCGCGCTCTGGATGGATGCAGAATATATTTGTTTCCACGGCTTTCCACGTTAATCGAACGGCTTTTTTGAGATTTTTTTTAGATTCGTTAATCGAACGGCTTACAATCACTACGTACAAGCAGGAGTAAGATTCATTTGCATCTAGAGAAAGATTCATTTGAGGGTTCGATGATTTTTTCTTGTTTTCACAAACAATGAGCATGAATGCACGGTCCACACAAGAAAATTATATAGCTAGAAAATTACACATCGGAACTCTGTGCGACAATTATCAATGTTAATGATAATCTTAACATTTTCAATCCTAACTAATACTGATTAATACTGATAGTAAAAGAGTAGCATTTTTCGAGAACAAGTTTATAAGATTCATTTGAGCGGTACGCTCTCAAAAGCAAAGTGGTGTTAAAAAGACTTACATCCAAATTCTCCAGTTGATTTAAAAAATCTAAATAATTATATCAAACAACAATGATAATTACGTAGATTTTTAACCATTGATGTGTTTTATTTTTCTTTAGGTTAGTGTCCCAAATAGTTTTTGAGCTGTGTCAAACTATAAACTTTATAATAATTTATAATAATGGAAGGTTATGATAATTTCTATTATGTAGGAAAACTAGAATCGCCCCTAAATAATAGAAATCCAAACGTCTGCCATCAAACTATCCCAGCTTGACCAAGGGTCAAACACTCAACCGCAATGTATCAATCAACCGATAATTTTTGCGGTAGTTAAAACATTTTGTGTAGGGTACACCGTATCGAAAAGAGAGAAGCATGCTATGTGGCTACGTTGGAGTCCTCTCTCACGATGTTGATTTTGCACGTAGAACTAGTCAATTGACACTGAATTTGCACGCTAGGTTTGTACCCGTGTTCGTTAGCGTGCGAAGCCCAGTGGGACACGGTCGAAACGACGTGCCAACTACACGTGCACTATGCCCACACGGAACACGGATTGTAGTTGTATGTTTCCGAAGCGTGTAGACAGAGACGACCCAGAGCCCATCAAGGAACCAACCGGAGACAGGAAGAAGACCGTCGCGACTCGCCGGTTCGCCGCAGCCACCTCCCCGGCGAATATTCCCGCGAGGCCCCCTCCCCACGGCAAAGCCGGCAAACCGCCCGCGCCGCCCAACAGCTTCGACGCTCGCGGAGTCCGGAGAGCGGTTATCCTCGCCGCCTCGACTCGGCGCTCCTCCGGCCCGGCGATGCGGCGGCGCGGCCTCCTCGTCGTCAATCGCCTCCGCAATGTTCATCGCCGGAGTCTCCTCCGGCATCACCCGCTCTGCTTGAGCCCCGCCCCGTACGCCTCGTCGGCGTCCTCCTCCTCCTCGTCGTCGTCGCTCCCCGTGGCCGCTCCTCCCCCGCCCCACCACCTCGCGCCCCACCGCCGCCTGACGCCCCTCCTCGCCCTATCCACGCTCTCCCTCGTCACGGCCGCGGGCACGATCTACCTCTCCGCGGGCGACCTCGAGGGGACGCTGGAGAGGTCCAGGGCGTCCGCGGCTCGCGTCGTGGAGCGGATGCAGCAGACCTGCGCGGCCGGGAAGGTGCTGTGCAGGTCGCTCATGTCCGTCCTGTCGTCCGCCAACCACGAGGTGCGGTCCGGGTTCGAGCTCCGGGTCGCCGCGCTGCTCGCTGACATCGCGGCCGCCAGCGCAGTGCGCCGGGCGGCAATCGTGTCAGCGGGCGGCGGCGCCGTCATCGACTGGCTGCTCGAGAGCGTCGTGCGGAGGACCACGCAGGTAGAGGCCGCGCGGGCGCTCGCGCACCTGCTGTCCGATCCTTGGGTCGCGCCTGCTGTGCTTGGTCGACCGCGAGCGGTTCCCTGCCTCCTCCAATTCATCTTCTCCTACCAGCCCAAACGCGGCAAGAAGGTGATTTCAGGTGTTAGTTTTGCATTGTTTGCTTTGCCTGGTTGCCGTAATGTAGCTTAACAGAATGAATCTTGTGACTAGTGTAATTATGCGAGGTTGTGTGAGTATGCCAATGTAGCTGGCTCTAATCTGGGTAATTAGTTGTCTGTTGTAACCACTCTATGCAAGATAAAGTCGACAAGAATCTGAATTTTCATATGCACCTTGACCACACGTTCATATTGAATTGTTAGCCTTTTTTTTGTGTAGTTGAGAACTATTGATTTGGTGTAGTTTGATTAGTTCTTGTACTGGGAATTTCAGTATTCATATGCTATGTCATAGGATTCAGATGTTGAGATGTGGCATCAATATAGCTTGATTATAGGTGGAAAATAAAATTGCATCCTTATGTGCTCTGAGATTTCTGGCATTCATATATTCATTCTATGTCTCTGTGAGCATGGAACCTCTGGTGCAGCAAGTTTTCAGATTGCAAAATCTTTGATATACTCCTTCCTTTCTTTTTATTATGACATTTGTTAGTTCAATTTTGAACTGACAAGAAATGGAGGGAGTATGTAAATAATGATATGCATGGGGGAATGAGTTCTGTACTGATGTATCTGCATGCTAGTTATGCAAATTTGCCGTTTTTAATGGATTATCAATGCCTAGGAGTTGATGGTAAATATAATTTATTTTCCTTGATTGCTTGGTGATCTCCACTCTCCTATATGCAAATTCTTTTTTTTGCTTGCTGGCAGTGCTTTTTCTTCAGCTCATTTCTTTTTTTTCTCTCTCTATATATTATGTTTCACGCGCATCTTATTGTAGCAACATAAGTTTACTAAACCATTAGCTTTTCCAGTTTTCTTGGACTTTAACGTTATGAATTGTTTGTACCTAATATATTGCCCTCTTGTTAAGACAGAACTCGGGATACTCTTCATTCAATATCTCAGACCATTCTAAAGGAAGGAGCATGCTTGTTGCTGCACTTATGGACATCATCACTTCCAATTGCGACAATGCTGATTATTCGTCATTTCATCCTTTATTGAATTCAGATGCTGATACAAGAGATATTGCAGCAGCCATAGAAGTCATTGAGCAAGGAGGGATGCATTTTGATGACCATGATGATAATAACAGTGATGATGGTGACAGTGGATTAAAAGGAATAGGGATTAAGGCGCTCGGTGGGACTACTATCTTGGGATTCTCTAGAGAAATAGACTCATTGGAGGTGGGCAACTTGGATGGTGATATTGTGGGAGCTTTGAATAGTAGAATATTGATGCAACAGACTGCTACTGATTCTCCACTAGTGGAGAAGTTAAGTTCTGCTGCTGTTCCAGGCCTCTGGGATGATTTGCAGAGGGAGCATGTAGCTGTACCTTTTGCTACTTGGGCTCTTGCTAACTGGGCTATTGCATCTGATTTAAATCGTTCTCGTATTCAAGAACTTGACAGTGACGGACATGCTGTCACAACTGCACTGAAAGCACCTGAAAGAACTGTCAAGTGGCATGGAGCCATGGTGGCTCGAGCTCTTTTGGAAGACCAGAACTTGACTTTGGCTCCTTCTGTCACTGACTGGTGCTCAAGTCTTCTTTTGACAGCTTCTCAGGCTGCTGAGAATGGTGACATGTCATTGGCCCAAATGTCACTATCAACTTTTCTATTATCCATGATAAGGTGCAACGAGTCAAAATTTGTCATCAGACAGAAGGGTCTTCATCTTCTTCGTAGTATTGCAAAAAAGATAGAAAATGAGAATGCTCAGAGCAGGATGAAAGAATCATTAGCAATCACACTGAGTTTGCTCTATGCTGGTGAAGTTCCATTGTCACTTGAAGAAACTCAAAGATGGTCTGGCATTCTTCTTCGTTGGCTCTTTGATAAATCTGTTTCAGAAACTACAAATCTCACTGCTGTTAAAATCCTTTCATGCATTCTTGAAGACTATGGACCAGCTTCCGTGCCAATTTCTCAGGGATGGTTGTCTCTCGTGCTTTCTGAGATTCTTGGAGATAACAAGACACAGAATTTGAAAGGAACCACTCAACCTCAGCCAGACAGAGTGAAGGTAAGAATCTGTTTATTGTTTGTTATAAATATATATCGGAACATGTGTGCTGCCAACTGTTCTTAATAGTTAGGTTGATTGATAAATGCATTGTAGATAAATAAACATGATGATAGTCAGACTGAAAATACTAGAACGTCAAGAACTTAAGATCGCCTGTATACTATAGTATGTCATATGTTCAGATTTATGGCAAGCATTAACCGTGGAGTAACAATGTTCTGAACATTCTATATATGAATTTTTCTTTGCTATTTGGTGACTCTATAAAGTCCTTCATGCTGGAAGCTGTTTAGGGTAGTTTTTCAGAGTTATCCTGGTGTTTTTTAAAACATTTCTATGAAATAGGCATTTTTTGATATTTTTCTTTTGATTGTGTTGTATTGTTTGGAACAAAATTTGAATATTTGCTTGCTGCTACTTTTCTTGTTCAGAGTTTCAGGTTTTCTATCATCTGCCATTTTCTGTTTATCTAGCGCTTCTCTTTTTGGATGCTACAGTATAACTTATATTTATGTTATGAAGCTTTAGCATAATTTCTGATAGTACTAATTTCCTGATGACTTTCTTTCACAATATTGTTCTTCCTTCTATTGTCCTGAATTCTGATACTAACTTTTACTATGGACAGAATCAAGTTGATCACCATAATGCTTCCTCTGCGACTCAGATCTTGAATCAATTAGCTACTGCTGTTGTGAAATTGGCAGCACTTCAATCAGACTATGATCCCGCTTCTGGTGACAAATTACCCCTTTCTGATTTTCTCTCTCTTGAACCATTTGCCACAGTTCTGAAGAACTTGAATAAAAAGAGCCCACTTAAGTTTGACGCTGCTGACTCAGCGTCCGCTACACTGAAGGGAATAAAAGCATTAGCAGAACTTTGTTCTGAGGATGGCGCATGCCAAAAAAGAATTGCTGATTTGGGAGTTCTTTCCCTGTTGAGGCGCATCCTCCTGGGTGATGATTATGAGAAACTCGCTGCGATTGAAGCATATGATGCATCACGAATTCGAGAAGTGCAAGACAAGAATGTGTCTGCTTCTAAGGACTCCTCTAATGATGCTACTATTGATCCCTCCAGCGTACGAGTTCCTCCAGCAGCTCATATTCGAAGGCATGCTGGCCGGCTGATTACCATTCTCTCTCTTCTACCCAATTCAAAGAAGGCGATTATTTCTGATGATGTATGGTGCAAGTGGCTTGAGGAATGTGCAAGTGGACGAGTTCCTTGCAATGATTTAAAATTAAAAAGTTACTGCAGGTTAACTTTGTTAAATGTATTCTGCTCTGAGAATCCAAATACGGGAAGCACTTCTGGTGGATACCATGATTCAGAAAGCGAGTATAAAAGAAAATGTCCTCACTTTGGAGATGCTCTGTTCTTGCTAAATCCAGAGTTGCCTCTTGAGGTCCATTTGGACAATAGTGGTCATGAAATTTCAAGAGAGAAATGTAAGAATGACTGTTGCATTGAAGAAGGCGGTGATTCTGATACTGGAGATGCTCCAAGCTATGCATCCAAACATGCACCCCCTTTAATGGATGTTGTGTTCGTCCATGGTCTTCGTGGTGGCCCATTCAACTCATGGAGGATAGCTGATGACAAGTCATCAACCACCAAAGCAGGTCTGGTGGAAAGTATAGATGAAGATGCTGGCAAAGAGGGCACATGTTGGCCAAGAGAATGGCTTGCAGCAGATTTTCCTCAAGCTCGTTTTTTAACAGTCAAATACAAGGTTTGTTGTTTAATGCTCTGATGTTCTTACTTCCACCGGGGGGGGGGGGGGGGGTAATACTGGTCTCTTTTAAAATTTTGTTATTCTGGTAACATCTGAGGTTTCCTGCTGATGGAATTCTTGTTGCTTTTATATGCTCGGAGGTCTTACTGGTTTCAAATGATTTATGCAGACCAATCTGACACAATGGACCGGAGCCAGCTTGCCGCTTCAGGTTAGTTTTTATTTTCTATACCATTGCTGATCTGGCCAAAACATTTCATAATTCTAGGGTGTGATGCTCTGATCTGATATGATCATCTGTAGTTGCTCAAACTTTTACTCGAGGCTTAATTTTTTTTACTGAAATTTATTCAATCTAGATAATATTTGTATATAGGAGGTGAGCTCTATGCTGCTAAGGAAGTTGATTGCTGCTGGCATTGGCAGTCGTCCTGTTGTTTTTGTGACTCATAGGTAATGATGGTTGCTTGGTTCATGATGCTGTGTTCACAATTGTTGAAAGTCTGTGACAGGTGAAAAGGCTTACTTATTCCCATTTATGTACATGCAGCATGGGAGGACTGGTGGTTAAGCAGATGCTGTATCAAGCAAAACTGAACAATTATGACACATTCCTGAACAACACGAATGGGCTAGTATGTATTTGTTTGTTAATTCTTTCAAACATCTATGAGATCTAACTATGTTCGTATTCAGGTTTTCTATAGTTGCCCACATTTTGGCAGTAAGCTTGCAGACATGCCATGGCGTATGGGTTTGGTGTTTCGTCCAGCTCCCTCGGTTTGCTCTTAACAACAAATTTTTAGCTGATCGTTTCTGTTCATCCTAGTATATATTTATGATATTTGATTCCTTAGATTGGCGAGTTAAGAAGCGGATCCCCAAGACTTGTTGAGTTAAATGATTTTGTGCGCCAACGTCATAGTAAAGGATTGCTCAATGTTCTTAGTTTTAGTGAGGTAAAGGGGGATAGTCATTCAATCATATACATCAACTTCATTACCCTTTTTTTCTTACTAATATACCTATGCCAATTGGCTTCACAACATAACAGACCCAAGTCACACCGATCGTTGAAGGTTATGGTGGTTGGGCACTTCGGATGGAGATAGTACCTATTGAATCTGCATACCCAGGATTCGGGGAACTTGTTGTAAGTACTCTCGCAATTCACCACATTATAATGTTCATACCATTGTGTAGTTAATTGTGAGACTGCTTGTAGCCTTGCACTATGGTGGTGCTGATAGATCATGTATCCACATTTAGTACCCTGCACAGCTTTAACATGCTTAATGATGTTAACAATATATGATTATACATGTCAAACACCCAAAACCCAAGCTAGTTTCAGTTTTTCTAGCAGTGCTAAACAGTTTGGAAAAATAAATTTTATTATATGGTAACTTTGTAGGTATCCCTCTGTATTTTTTGAGACATTAGAGTCATATCAACCCTAATATCGTGTACCCCATCATTTCTTCCGTAATATATTTATATAGAGTTCATTTCTATATACTCCCTCCATCCTTTAATTAATGGCGTTGGTTAGTTCATTGAACAAACCAACGTCATTTAAACGAAAACGGAGCGAGTATCTTCTTGTGTGCTTCCCAAATTCCGTCCATCTTGTAAGTGCGGTAAGGTAGTAGCAGTTAATGCAACTTGCAACTGGCGGCTAACTTCTTTTTTTTTTTTTGCAGGTCCTGCCGTCCACGGATCATATAAATTCGTGTAAGCCAGTCAATAAGAATGATCCATCGTACGCAGACACCTTGGCATTTTTGGAGAAAATCTTGAAATCGCGTCTCAAAGAAGCAGAATCCTAGTTTTTTTTTCACTTTATATATGAGCGCCCTATGGTACATCACTTTCGGGTGGAAACGCTGGATAGGATTTCCTTCGGCGGTATGGCGGTACGGGGGAGATTCTGTTTCTTCTCCATCAGAGATTCTTGTCTGTTTATTTCAACTTAAAAGAGGCAGTTCGTTAGTTGATGAGATCTGGCAATTTGGGCGGGCTGTGTTTTATGAAGCCTGTGCCCAATCATACACGAATTACACTGTACGAATAGAGGATAGTTAGCTGTAAATAGTTGCCCCTCTGTAAGGCAAAGGAATATATGTATGCTCTCTAAACATTATGCATTTTCCTATTGAAATTCAAAACCTCATTTGTCGTTCCATTGGTTGAATATGAATTATGTGATAACAAAGATTAACATTTTTTTCTTGAATATTTGGTTTGAAATCCAATATTTTGAAATGGGCTCGTGTTGCTACCGGCTGTTGAGTTCCAGGGTCTACAGCTTATTGGCGGTGCCAACTTTCAGCCCATGTGAGGCCCAGCTTCGACATCATCTCCTAACGGCCGAACTGGAGTGGAAGAAGAGGAAGCGGCACCATTCTCTTCGTCTTCCTCACCTAAAACCCTCGAATTCCTCTGCTCCCCCGCCTCACGCCGACGAGCAACGGAGCAAGCAGGCAGCTCACCCCCAAGGTGCCTCTCCGATTCTCCCCTAACCTTCTTCAGAATTTTGCCCTTTTGATACTCGCGTTTCGATTTCCAAGATCCCCGTGGCTCGCGAGGGATTTGTGCAAATCTGATCCTCGATTTGTCTATATCCCCAGGCGGCGGCGTGCGTCGGCGAGGCTTTGGGACGCCTCAGGATGGTGGACGCGTGGTGGCCGCTGCTTGCCGCGGCGATCCCGGCGGTGGTGGCCGGGCAGGCCTTCCGCGTGAAGCGGCGGCGCGACGAGGAGCAGCGCCTCAAGGCGGCGCGCGGGCGCGAGAAGAGCTCCGACGATGTCTTCGTCTGCGAGCGCGTCTGCACCTCCAAGCGGATGCTCAAGAAAGTGGGGGCCTTCTCCAAGGACCCCATCCCGGAGACCTGCGTCACGGTCTGCGGCGTCTCCGAGCTCGACGCCTGCGCCGACGCCTGCGCCCGGACCGTCTGCGTCAACCAGCCCCAGGTGCCCAACTGGAACGACGTCTGCCTCAAGAGGTGCCAGAGCGAGTGCCTCAAGCTCTCATCCACCCTCATGTAGCCATGGTTCCCCATGTAAGCCATCGTCTAACTGTTTTGGTACCAAACATCAAGCTCTTGTTCCTAATGCAATGCTTCCTGCCTAGGGGCTTCAGACATAAACCATGGGGAATGAAATAGGTCAATGACTGATCATGATTGTTTTGTGCTGCACATTTGATCTTCTACAAATGTGTTCTCTGCAGTTTAGACCAATTGAGATTGCTAGGTACCATCTCTTTTGTGAGGACGTATCCGAGGTTGAGTTTAATAGCTTGGCCGACTCTGACCGAATTTGCCAAGTATCGTAGGTTGAGTTATCCCTTTTGGATGAAATACAACAACTACTTATCGTTTAATTTATTACGTGCTTGCTTGAGGGTGTTGATTCTGATATGAAATCTCTTATGGTGCTTGTCTGGGTAGGAAATATAGGATGGCTGTTACTACCTATTTACCTCCAGAAATTGTAGTTTGGTGTATTAGTATCAGGAATTTCAGAACTTGCTGAGTGATGTATGTTGTTAACAGGTATTGGTCTTCAGTGTTTAGAGTTAAATTTAATGAGCATTGCTTGCTGGAGTTTCTACCTAGTGCTAGCATGCAAATTAGTGAAAGATTTGCAGTTTCTTGCTTAAGTTACTCTTATTATGACTCTATATGCAATGTTCCTACTTTAGTTAAGTTAGTTTGCTGTTTACAAGACTCAGAAGCTCGTTTTCTGCTCCAGTTATAGTTTGTTGTTTGAATGTTTAGTAGATCTCTAGGAATGAGGCAATGGATGACTTATCCTGGTTGTCATTGTTTTGTCCATTCCATTGTGGTTATCTATGTACTACTATAACATTGAACATGCGGACATCAAAACAGAAGAACAGTGCAGGCATACACAAATAATCCTAAAGGTTAAAAGAGAAGGCATTCCTGGATTCAGGTGGACAGTTGCTATCAGCTCCCTCGGTGTGAAGCTTCAATCAGCATTGCAATGGTCTGAATCATAGAGATCTCATCGATCAGGCGTCAGCCAAGCATCAGGTAGACGTCAAATTCTCTTCTTGGATTAGATATTTAGATTAACCGAGATGGTAGGATCAAATCTTCACTGTTGATCGGTGATCACACACCCAGGCCACTATTGAAACTGGCACCTAACGCACTGATAATAAACTAGAGGGTTTCTAGCTTTGTGCTGACACATGATTTTTGGGATTTAGGTCATGGAGATGATCTTGAACAGAAAAGACAGGCAACTACTCCTGTTCTAGCTTATGCATGCATATCGTTCTGTTTCGTAGAGCATGGAGTAACTGGTTCAGGAAAAAAAACTAATTAGAAATCCCACTGAAAATGCTCCAAATGTTCAAAACTTCAAAACATCTCTATACTTGGGCCGGTTTGGATTGCTACCCTACCAAATTTTGCCTTATCAAGGTTAGCAAACCAAACAACTCCACCAAAACATTACCTTACCAAAATTTTGGCTTTGCCCACAGACTTGTTTCTTATAGACATATTTTGGCTACAAATCAAATAAACATTTCTACCTCTACCCTACCAAAGTTTAGGCATTAGTTTTGGTAGTGCCAAAACTTATGAAAGTTTTGGCACTGAGCATCAAACCTAATTGGTCCTTAGTTCTTCAGATAATGCGCTAGCCATAAGCAATCCAGCACACAGTACAAAATATTTGTTTTATATATGTAGCTCAGATATTCGTTTATGGTACATTTATTGTAGATAAATTTGCTTCTCTCCAATTCTCCATCAAGCCATCAATCTTATGTATTTCATAGAACAAACTTGCACATTGGCTTGAAGCTAATCACGCTTAACTAACACAAGCCCCCCTCCCCTATATCTCTGCCTGCATATACATGCACGAGAGAACACTCTAGCATCATGGGAAGACAATTGGTAGGATAATCACTTACGTAATGCATCATCGTCTAAAGGTGACACGGCCCGACATGATGTCCATGTCCTTCCTCCAACGAGTGGCAGATCTGCTCGAAAGCCTGCACATGATGCTCGGCCACGGCCATGAACAGGTCGACGCCGCCCTTCGTGCGCGACGGCACGAACACCATCAACCCCTCCACGGGCAGGTCCAGCGGCAGGAACGCCGCCGGCGGGCCGGTGCCGAGGTCCATCTGGTGGAACCTAAATCCCAGCCAGCTGTCCACTTCCAGGTCTGGGCGCAGCATCGTGCCCGCCGCCGCCGTCGCCACGAGCTCCTCGCCCCCGCGCGCGTCCGCCGCCCTGCCTAAGTCGACGAACGACTGGATGTACTCGCCGTCGACGCGTGCCACGGCGTCGCGGATGGCGCCGACGACGGCGCCGTAGCTGGCGTGGTGGACCTCACGCACCTGGAGCCTCGGGAACGCCCACGATACCATGTTGCCGAAGAAGTCCATGGGCACCGGCGGGCCGGCTCTGCCCCGGCAGTTCACGGGCACCCTCGCCTGAGTGAACTCCTCCGGGATCAGGTCCCTCGCCGCCGTGATTTTCTTCCACACGTGCGCGAGCAGGCACTGGAACGTGCTGCACCTGCCGCCGACGCGGGCCTTGAGCTCGGCGACGAACTCGGGCGTGAAGTGCACGGTGAGGTCCTTGATCCTGTCCATGGTCACGACGGCGTAGGACCTGCCGCCGCCGGCGGCTTCTCCTCCCTCAAACTCGATGTACCGGTGGTCGAACGCCGGCGCCGGCGGGCTGCGGGGCACGGCCGTGGCCGCGCGGTCGAGGAAAGGGACCGGCACGGTGAAGCCCTTTCCCTCGCGCACCGCGCTCTCCTACGTGGTGAAGAAGGTGCTCATGGTGTGGCCGTCGGCGGTGTGGTGGTGACAGATGCTACCAACGACGAGGCCGCCGCACCTGTAGCGGCTGAGCTCTATCTGCAGCAGCGCCGCACCGACGTTGTCCTGCCATGACGCAGTTCACCACAACGTCAGCACAGTTGCATGCAGTATGTGACGTGTTAGAAGCGAAGGAAAAAAAGTTTGCGTGCGTGCCTCGGGCAATGCAGGCTAGAGGTCGGCGACGTGGGTGTCCATGGCGCGGCCGCTGTTGGCGAGCACGTCGGCCAGGTCAGCGTCGACGGTGGCCTCGACGACGAGCACGCCCTGGTTGTTGACGTAGAGGAAGAGGCGGCCGTGGCGGTCGACGGCGAGGCGGCCGGCTAGGTGAGGGTACGCCGCGACGGCCCTGAGGAGGCCCTCCTTGATCGCCTCGTTGGACGGCGCCGGCGCCGGGTACGCGAGCACTCTGGGCACGTACAGGTCGAAAGCCGCCCGGTCGAACACGGTGAGCTGGACCTCCGCGCCGGCGAGCGGGTGCGGCGTGCGGTACACCGGCCTTAGCATCGCCGTGCTCGTAATCTCCATCTTAATTACACCTCGTCTTACTTGGAAGTGACATGCACCCTTGGTGCCAACGCTCATATAGAGCTTAGTGTGTGATCAATCACCCCGGTACATTTATTTTTGGGCTATTTACAACCACTCCGCTTATAGATTGATCAAATTCACGTGAAATTTGAAACAAAAGAAAAAAAGTCTATTTTTGCTTCCACCAACCTTTTACAACCACAAAATCAGATATATTGACTTTTTTATCAATTAAAATTAGCTCACAAAACCAAATATATCAATTTTTTCATCTATTAAAATCAGTTTATTTTATCTCTCTTAACGGTTAAAAAAAGAGTTTTTATTTTACGTGTTATATTAATGGCTACTCTATGATATTATAGTCAAGAAAATACAGTTGGACAAGTGTTAGTATATTTTGCTTCCTATATTAATGGCTACTATATTTTGCTTCCTTCCCTACTCTTCCTTATCTCGTCTTCTAGGCTCGGTGAGGGACGAGGCAAGGTGGCATCGGCGACAGAAAAAGCGCGCGGCGGCGCTCCCCCTCCCAGCGGCCTGGAGAGCAACGGCGCTCGGCGGCGAGGTCGGCGCCCAAGGAGGCGAGGTCCGGCGCGGTGACGGACTGGGCCACCGCAACCACTGCCCCTACCAAAACCCCGTCCTGGGTGCCGCCACCGCTTCCTCAGCTGGGCCATTGACCTCCTCACCGTCGTCCCGACCTCCACCATTGAGGTACGCAACACCATCGGCCACGGTACCTCCTCGGCGTCTGCAGCAATCGGCAAGGCCAACACGGAGCTCGCGAGCGCGCAGCAGGTGCCCATGGGGTCGACAGCGAGGCGAAAGGAGACGGCTGGCGAAGCAGTGCTCGAAGCAGGGCGTGCAGATCCGCTGACGTGGCGGTGGTGGTGGCGAGAGGAGGAGCACTCCCGGCTGCGGCCTTGGTGCTTGGCGGTATTTGCCTCGGCGCCGGATCAGGCGTCCCCCAGCTCAGCTGCTGCCAGATCAGGCGACCCTGAGCTTGTGGAGGTCGCCGGCGGCGCTGTGACTCGAGGAGGGTGCGGGAGCTCGACGAGGGCGCCGTCGATGCGGTGGCTCGTGGAGGCCGGCCGCAGCGTGGGAGCTCGACGAGGGCCGGCGGGGCGTGGGCGCCTATTGAGCTCGGCTGGGGTAGGGATGGCAATGGCCCAGTTGTCCGATTTTTCACGGGGATTTCACCCATTAGGTATTAGGGATGGTTACTAAATGGGAGAAAAATCATCCCTATCGGGTCTAGCGGGGGGAGAGCGATGATTCTCCATCCTGTCCCCGCCGCTCGCGGAGCCTCACCTCATATACACACATGGTGGTTATAGCGATACGGAGGTCTAGACGGACCATATAAACAGACCTAATAGCCATATTATATAAGGGTTTAACCCTTTGACCCACCACTGGCCTGTGAGAGCAGTGAACAGTCCATCCATTTTAGATCAGGATTTGGAATTTCAGATCGACAGCCACAACCTTTGCCCGTCTATCGTCTCTCGCCAGGCAGCCATCCGTCAAGGCCGCCGCCCGTCCGCCAGAGGCTATCGCCCGTCGCTAGGCCGTCGTTCGCCGCCCATCGCCATCCCACGGCCCGGCACCAGCCCACCGTCCGCTGCCACCTCGCTATCGCCGGAGGATAGAGCTCCAGATCAGAGGCAACATCCTCAACAGACACCAGCCCGCCACCACCACCAAGGCGTCGCCCTACCTGCCTCTAAGATCGGACGACGGCGAAGAAAGGTGAGGACACTAAGCTCTTTACCTATCTATTCTATAGACACATACGGCATACCTCTAGTCCTCTTCCTTGGAGTTGTTGGTTGTCTGGTACTCTGATAATGTGAAAGTATGAGTTTGACTGTGAACTGTGAAAGTTTGAAACTATTTCTCTAATTCTTATTAGCTCTATGTAAATGCTTTATCCGGTCCTTGTGAACTTTTAATGAATGCTTTTTTTATTGTCAAGTGGATTAGTGGATTTATGTTGATATATTTGGAAGTGCAAAACTGTGGATGGTATATGTAATGTGTTGCTTTGATTTTGAGATGCATTATTATATCGAGTGAGGACGGGGCTCTGCGAGGATTATTTCCCCACGCAGGGGCAGGGATGGTGAAAAAACTATCCCCCATCACGGTTGGCAGGGGCGAGGACAATGAATTTTCATCACTATGAAGAGGGAAATGCGGTGGTAACCTTTGACGGGGAATTCCCCGTTTCCATCACTAGCTGGGGTTGCCATGCCAGGGGAGAGGGAAGGTGAGAGGAGAGAGGAAAAGTGGCAGAAGATGGTGGTCAATATTTTTTTTTCTAATTACAATACCATATAAGCACTATATATACGTTAGGATCAGATAAACTATGTCAACGTGTCACGTAGACATTACATAGGATAAAATCACCATTTAAACTGCTAAGAGAGATAAATTGTATTGGTGTTAATAGTGGAGAGGGAGGCATTTTAGCTTTGTGGTTGAGGGAGCTAATCAGAGAGAGAGAGGTAAATTGCACTTTCTCTAAAAAAAACAAAACATGCTCCAAATGGGTTTAGGTGGAGCCCAATTCAAGTCCTGCCCAATCTACGAGGATTCCCAAATCCGACAAGCCTAATGGGCCATTAGGAGCCCATCGTGCAAACTGGGCCGTCCGATCAGCTCCCGTCGGCCCAGATCTAAGGGGAGGGGAACGTGCGGGACCCACAGGCCGAGCCAGCGTCTTCTCTACCAGCTCAGCTCGGCCTCGTCGTTCGCCTCGCCTCGCCTCCGCGTCGCCATGGCCACGTCCTCTTCGCTCCTCCCCTTCTCCCCGCCTTCCGCGACCTTCCCCCGAGCCCGCCCCGCCGGAGGGAGGGGCCGAGCCGGTGCCACCGGGAGGAGGTTCATGGCGTGCTCCTCTCCCGCTCCCGACGTCGTGGTCACGCGCGAGAGGGGGAAGAACGCCAAGCTCATCGCCGCGTTGGTTGGTTCCCGAATCGAGACTCCTGCACTGTTCGCTTGTACCTTGCGCGTTGGGTCTTTGGGGGGAGCGTAGGGGATTGGTAATAGGGATTGGAGGATGTCGTAAGAAGGACATCTTCGATATTTGTTTTGTGATACCCTGTGAAATTGTCGTGAATTTTAGTGTTGGGATTTAGGTGGCCGACTGTATAGATTCAAATTTGCGGGTTAATTATACCGTTTAGGACCTGGGATGCTAACTATTTGATTCTAGATTTCAGTAAATGTACTGATTTCCATCGAGGAAAAGGTTGACGTGTGCTAAATATGAGATATTTGGGGCTAAATCTGTTGAACATGGTGCCACGTGCTAATGGTACTCACCGCTGGTAGGAGCTTGGAGATTAGAGTTAGTTGTTTTGCAATGCAGTTCAATTTTGTCTGATTATAAATCCAATGCTATGTTATGTAAACGATTTGTTGTTTTGTCATTAGCAATCTTAATGTAAGAATATAGCCCTTCTTTCATCCATTTCATATGATACGAGTAGGCATATCAGCCATTTCTGATTTTGTTTCATTAGCTTGGAAAATTTCCGTGGATGGTATGACTTCCATTGTTTTTTATGATCATTGCCCTCCTTGAAACTTTAATCTGTGAGTTTTTCTTGGATCAAAGTTTATGAGGCCTTTACTTTTATTCTTTGGTTTTGCATGGTGTTTCACAGTACATCATTAATATTGGGTGTGAAGTCAGAATTCATCTAATCATCCCTAGCCATATTCTAACTGCTATATGTGTTCAACTGGACCATAGATGTTGGTTATTCTAACAGCAGAAAACTTCAGAATGGTCCTACATTTTGATACTTGTAAAAGCGTCCAATTGACATTAGAGTAATGCAATTGTTCCTGCAACGTGCCTTGTCGGACTGTGTGCTAGGTTACTAGCAGACTTGGAGTTGATCTTGGAAAGGCCCATGGAGGGAGGGAGGTCAATGAATTCACTCAATATTCTGATAAAATTGGATGCTTTGCCTGTTGACTGTGTGATGGAGATCATCCATATTAAAATGTTGTAAACAAGGAGAGAACATGCTGAAGTTATTCTGAATGGACTGCTGCAGTCGCCTATTGTTTTCTTAGAAGATCTTTGTATCCACACAGTTTTCCAAGTTCAGAAAAGTTTCCTTTTCTATTATCCAGCTCATTGCTATCTAGCATTCACATCAACTTTCTAACTGAAATTTGCAGGAAAAACATAATATAAAAACTCTGGAGCTTCCTCTTATTAAACATGTTGAAGGGCCTGATACAGATAGGCTTTCTGCTGTCTTGCATGGTAAGTTATTCAGTTCCCATTTCTCCAGCAACATAACTTTGCGTGTTTCTATCTTGCTTTGCACATCCATTTGCTCCAACATATATTATATTCTCATATTACATTTGCCTTCCAAAATCGTAACAGAAGTTGTCCATAGTTTAGTCATTTAAGTATTTTCTATTTACAGATGAAAAGTTTGACTGGATCACTATTACATCTCGTGAGGCAGCTGCTGTATTCCTTGAGGGATGGAAGTAAGATTCAAACATATTGCAATTATTGTGCGCGATGTTGCTAGAAATTATGCATCATTTCACACTTCCTTCATCCTAAGTTATGGGCTTTGTGGCGGAGGTTTGTGCACTCTCATTTGCTTGTTGTCTGACCCACTATATGATGTGTTTCGTGTCTCTCCTTCAGTCAATCCATTATTCTGTGATGATAAGAACAACCCAAACGTGATCGAAAACTACCACATTTAACAAGTTACATAACAACCCAACAATATCAGGGCTGCAGGAAGTCCTAAGGTACGAACAGCAGTTGTTGGAGCAGGTACCGCAAGAGTTTTTGACGAAGCAATGCAATCTGATGATGGATCCCTTGAGGTTGCGTTTTCTCCTTCCAAAGGTATCTTGCCCCATATGATGCAATTGCATTGGACTTCAAAGAATTCATGTCGTTTCTCATATATTGAAGACTTGGAACTTTTTTCAGTCAGTAAGGTACTTTTTTTTTATTTTGTATTTCATCAGCTATGAGTAAGGTCTTGGCCTCAGAGCTTCCAAGGACCACTGAAACTACCTGTAAAGTATTATATCCTGCATCTGCAAAGGCTGGCCATGATATTCGTGAGTCAAATTTGGTTCTACATTATTAGCATTTAGATTAACTAATCCTTCTGGTTATATCCTGCATCAGCAAAAGATTCAGTATTAATATTTTTGCCTTGTCTTTGTGGTTATTATTTTCCACAACAACTGCAGCAGCATGATATCTTGAGGCCGTATGTTAACTAGTTCTGCTGTGGAATGCAGAGAATGGGCTATCAGATCGAGGGTTTGAGGTGACCAGACTGAACACATACACAACTGTAATGTTTTCTTTTATATTAAAAATGATTATATTTTTTAAAACATTCTTATTCACTTACTTTATATCAGTAGTGTGGAGTTTTGCCCCCTTGTCTTATGCACTCCGAACCTTATTATATTTATCTACAATTCAGCCTGATTCCCTTACCTGATAGAATCATATTTAGCTTGATAAGCTTGACTGTGACATATGTTAACTTTGTAGATATTTTGTGTTTCAAGAACCAGAAGAATTCTCATGGATTACATATTACCTAATCAAAGTTTATATGCACGTGAATCTTTGGTTTTTTTAACCTATGAAATGGCTGTGCATATGCAGGTACCTGTACAAGATGTCAATCCACTAATTTTAAAGCCTGCTCTTTCAGCTCCAGTTGTTGCAGTAGCTTCTCCTTCTGCTCTCCGGTAACTATATATTTTGCATTTGGCTGCCTCTGAGCAAATTTAAAATTGTGTCCCTATAATAATAACTGTATACTAGTACTCCATAATTTGATGGTTCAGGTGAAGTACGTGTGTGAGAGAGATCACAAATTCTGCATTAATACATGATATTCTATATGGAGGTGTTTACTTATGTTTTATAACAGGGGTATATTGATTCAAACGCACACAACAGCTTTATTCACATATCATGCAAAACTAGAAATACGTTATTTGCAAATTGTCTCCCTGGGTTGACTTTGTCAGTTACAATTTGCCATCACAATACCATTTTCACCGTGTTTACTTTATTCAGTTTTGGGGTTATCATGATGATGCAGAGCTTGGCTAAATCTCGTTTCACAAGTTGACAATTGGGGCAACAGTGTTGCCTGCATAGGCGAGACGACCGCCTCAGCAGCTAAGACATTTGGCCTGAAGAGCATATATTATCCTACCACCCCAGGACTTGACGGGTATGCACACATCATGATGCCTTTTTGACTACCATTATACAATTGTCATGGACGCGTCTGAATGTTGGACAATCAGAACTGGTATCATACAGCGTCACATCATATATTTTGAAGCAAACTTCACTACTGTATCATCCATATGCATAATTTCCACATTGTTTTTTCCAGGTGGGTTGAAAGCATCCTTGAAGCCCTCAGAGCCCATGGGCAATTGAAAGAGGTCCTCTCTTGTCCTTGTTGATACTTTCCTTGAATTTCTTATGTTCTTTCGTCATGCCCTTCTCTGTTTCTTCTGTAGGCCCCAGGGTGTTGAAAGACGGGCATGTACTTGTACCAGATGCTATAAGTTGGTGACGTTTGTGGCGGCCGCAGATTAAACCCTGTGCATCCTTGACTAATCGATCTCTTTTTTTTTGTGTGTGTTTTTAATGTAATCGAGAGCAGAAAGCAAGCCGGCTACTACTGTAGAACTACTTGTAAATTGTAAGCTGTTTACTGTAGCTTATGGACAAGCTGAACAAGTTCTGTATACCAGTGTTTTCCTCAGATTGTTCACCTAAAATTTTCTTTGATGTTACACGAAGTGTTGTTGATTTTTAGTTTTCCACCAAAAATGAGCCCTCTCTGCAATCTTCTACATACGTAAATTTCCTCCATCCAAATATCAAAAAAAAGGGGAGAGAAATACAAGGAAAAAGACAGAGCAATACAAGAGCACTCAGCGTATGGCTCCTGTACTGGGCTTACTAGGTGTTTCTCACGTCAAAGGCCCAAAGCTGCAATAGGTCATTAGTACTTCTCAGTTACTGTTTATCATAAACTTGCCTGGATTTGTCGCTCGAACTCACGTAACTGCACTGTACCTTGTCCTCGCTCGAAGGGGAGCATGCAAATGCAATGCATAGCAGCCACATCATAAATAGTGGGCATTGACACGGTCAGTGCCGTCTAGGGTGGAATCTCCAGGATAAGTTGCCGCCATGATCTGAACTGAATTGAATACTGCTCCCACTTCGCAATGCCACGGAATCTCTGTCCTCTTCAGCTCCACCAAACAAAAAAGATTCCAGCGTTTGAGCCTACCACGCAAGAATCATCCTCTCACAAACATACATGATTGACTGCCCACGGAGAACTGCACTAATGATCACTTAATAATACCCCTTCGCTTTCGTTAATATCTCGCTAATCGCCGTGGCTGTCAGCATCCTAATCACTGCAAAAAAAACAGTTCATTTTCTGACTCGGTTAGCACTCACGGCTAGTCCGGGCGCCGCTCCTGGACGGGAACACGTCCACATCCAACTCACGTCGTCGACGTCGACGTCTCTGTTGCAGGTCTAACCCTCCTCCTTTAGTAATTAACTAAGCTCTCTGACGAAAGCGGCGAGCTTCCCCGGCCGCCGCCGGCGGCAACGAGCCAGAGAGAGATTAGGCTGTGTTGGATAGACTGTGTTAGAAACCTTTTTTAAAATTTTTTAACTAATAGTTAATTAATTATACGTTAATTTATCGTTTCATTTTTATGACGGGAAAGAAGGTTCGAACCCCTCTCCAACGCACCCTTAGCTTCTCCCTGAAAAGAGCTACATGCATGCTCGCGAATATGCTCCTCGAAATCTATGGAGAATTTGGCTTGTCTCACTAACCAGTGGACAGATTCGAGGCCGACTTCACCACACAAGAGAAGGAATTAATCAACTAGACAAGAATTAATTATTAAATATGGAGTTGTTTAACTAGCAGCACTGTCAGTACAATTAAGTACTAATCACCTGTACTAATTGTTACTACTGATTATTACTACATGGCACATACTGTCACTGAGATGCTGGGAGCCTGACAAAAACAGAGCAATCGCCTAAAAAAAGAGCAATCTCCAGTGCATTGTTTTTGTTCGTAATTTTTTTTTTAAAATCTCTTTTTGTCTCTAATATCCTACTAGTTACTTATTATCAATAGTGATGAGTGAGTGGATTCTCCTCATCGCCTTGTAGCTCACGGTGGTTGGAACGTTCAGATCGACGTCAACTGTCTGCCTGTCTGAAATTTTTGGAGTAAACTGGAGATATTATCCCCTTAATGTGGTCGTTGCCAATGAAAGGATTAGCATTAGATGAGTTGTTGGTGAGGATGACTGCAATGGAATCAAAGGCAATGTACATCAGTCGTCCCTTCCAGTTCTTCGCAATACCTGCCAAACCCTGCACTGAAGGACAGAAAAAAAAGGCATAGTTACATACAGTTTTTTTTTAAAGATCAGTTCCACGCAGTAGTTAATTAAGTTCGTAGCATATTTGGTTTTATTGAGTGGGATTGATTTGATTTGTCAATCTTTAAAATCAGGCCAATATCCTATATATGAAAGTAACCTCAATTCGGCTAATTATCTCACTTGGAACGCATAAATTTCGTAGGGCTTATCATCACTTCAAAATTCATATGATTGAGATATTTTTTTTATGAAATTCATGTGGTCTAAATTGCTAGTGGTCTAAATTCCTTAGGAAGACACAACAGTATCTAAAAGTAAAAGTTGAATAAAGAGAGTGTAATTTCACTGTCGATTTTTGAAACGGATAAGCATTGAAAACTCTAGATAAATGAAAGAACATTTTCTTGGCCGACAAGCACCGGACACTGAAAAAGGGATGGAGTACGCTGGACATGGATATCTGAGAACCGGAAAGACCATTTATAATCGCATTGTCAAATTTGTCATACACAGTAGGTTGGCCGTGCCATTGAAATAATTGATTCGGCCATGATTTCGCAATCAATCGTAAACAGTAGCATCCAGAAGCTACTGAGCTAATAAACCGTGAGCCACTGCACGTCATAGCACTGTAGCTTAAAGCTAAGCTAATCAAAATGGCACATATTTATTCAAGCAGTGGGCAGGCAAAGGGATCCATCGGAGGACCACACGGCAAACATGGAACTGTTTCAAACGACAGGGAAGATTGCTAGGGCTAGCAGATGAAGGAGAGAAGGGAAAATGTTTGGCAGAGGGTATGTTCCATGTCTATCATTTCACTGCGCAATAAAGGGTGGTGTTGTTTGAAACGTTTAATTGACGCACAGGGTGTTATTTAATGGCTTATCTTAAAAACATTGTCCCTTCAAAATTTCTATAATTAAGATATTTCAGTCTATACTGTAGAAAATTTACCAGTTTAAAATTATAAATTGGCAGTAGTTGTATGAATAATATGTGACAATTATATATAGAGAGAGAGGAGAGGAAAGGTGGCATATGTGGGTACAATCCAACGATGTGATTGCAAAAAACTAAATTGCAATTGATATAGAATAAACTTTTTTTTAATAATGAATTGCTTTCTCTTAGACAAACTCTTAGCATGTGCTTATAACTAACCTATAATCTGTATCTACTTCTGGGAGTTCCTATCATCTAAATATAGATTTATAAGCAAGCACTTTTTGTTGACAGATGCCCTAATAGATCTTTTCCATCTTTTCTGAACAAAAACTGGTTGGGAAAAGTATACAATCTATGCACTTTCGCCGTGTATTGACTCTAATCTTGACTTCTTGGCTCTGAACTCTGAACTTCTCCCAAGAGTTAGAGACGACGGTCGTCACATACTAGAAACTGCTGCTTTCCCAACAACTGCCGTTCCAAACTGGAAAAGATAGATCATGCTACATTGTCTGTGGTCTTAAAAGAAACAATCAAAGTTGTAGTAGATAATTATTTGGACTTGTGACGGCATTTTCTAAACTATGAATGCACGGTCTAGTCGATCGTCCTCCTATGTCGGCAAAGCAGGGCTTTATTTTGCCATTTTCTTGTGGCATGACAGCAGATTATCAGTTCTGACCACTCCCGTTTCGCTTGGAAAATGGAAACTACAGCGTACAGTTAGTATACCCTAGAGGCCTAGAACAAAGAAAGTTGATACTAATTGCGAATCAGGTTTTCGTGCCAATTGTTTACTTGTTGGCTTCTAAGCCTCGGCCAAAATTTAAAATTTTAAACTTAATTTTTAATTATTTTAGTTGGTTTTTTTCATCGTTGTCTTTACTTAGCTTTTAAACCATTAATTAAGAATAGAAATATAAAAAACTTATCCTAAAATTAATCTCCGTTGCCTCGTTATCTTCTATGCCTTATCAGCCGAACCCAACCAATGTAACACTTTTTTCACCTTTTACAACAAAGTATAATATTCGTTTTGCTTTAAAATAGATGTCATCCTATGAAGTTCCTACGTGCATGCAGGTGGTGTTAATCGTCCATGGTCGGTAGCTAACACCTCGGTTAGTCAAAAAGTTTGCACGGACAATCCGTGCACTGTAGCTAACACTTAGCGCTTTGTTTGCACTGATGGCATACAAAATCACCAAACCATTTTTTTAAAAAAAAACACACACGCGCGCGCGTACAGTAACAGTAACACTTGCAGTACCGATCAGCATGTGACCGTGCAACTGTGCAAGAGCAAATTTATTTTCTCTCATAAATGTAATGGCAGATTCGTAATTTAAGAGTATTTCCAGGGGCGAAAGAGTAAATGCTCCGGGCGTCTCCTACCCAGGCGGAAAGCGAGGGCGACCCCACCGTCAGCTTCCGCGGGGCCCGCATCTCGATGTCCACGTGTCGTAGCGCGGCGTGGGCTATGGTCACCGAAATCTCCAGCCACCCAGGTGGGACACACGGTGCAGGCCAATGGAGTGGCGCCACGTACGGTGGGTACGGAGAGGAGTCGGTGAGGAATCCGCGGGAACAAAGATTCCACCGCGCGACGAGCTCGGAAATTTGATGGGCTGTTTGGGTAGTGTCTAGCTTGACACGATGTAAGTAATTTGTAAGTGTTAAGTGTGTGATACTCTTTGATTAGGCAATAAGTCTAATGACGCATGGATTAGTAGAGTATAATAAAATTTGGGCTCCACTCAGTTCTAACGCAACCAAACACTTCGGCTAGCAAATTGAGAAAGTATAAAAATTAAGACCATAAGATAAGTTTAATACGGCGAATTAAGAGAAGTACTATAAGACCCTATATGATGTCTCTAAAAATAATATGTAAGGATTAGATAATAAGGTATACTAGAGAGAGCATGAAACTGCAAGAGGCAACTTTTATATAAGCTCCAAAAAAGTGTAAATATTAATGGGAGAGATATAATAAAATAGCATTGTAATTTGTGTATTAGAAGTAATATACTGTATAGTGTTTCTTAATTGATAAGGAGATAACATAGATAACATTAGAGGCAGTAGCCATCGCTACTACAAAATTTGCTCTAATAGGCAATCCATCTTTTGTTGTAAACTTCTCTAGCTCAATACCTCTTATGTAGGGTTCACCAAAACAATAACGTCAGTTCAGAATAAGCTATAGCTTAGATCCACCGCGTCAATTCAAAACGGATGCAACTCAATGCTGACACTCCTTATATGCGAGGTTCACCAAATATATGGCGTTGGTTTAAAACAGCTACAACTTAGCACCCCTCCTCAGATATTACGTGGAATGTTGCACAAAACCTACCGTATTGGTTCGAAACAGCTACAACTCAATGCCACTTATGTGTAGGATCCACCAAATATACGGCATGGTTAAAAAATAATTATATATATGTTAATGTCCAAACTCATGCAAATGACCAAAGTATGTCATATTGAGTTTCATATACTTTTTACGAGGAGAGTTTTGTGTATATCTTTTTTACATATATTCTTAATTAAGATGTAAAGGAAATAAGGACAGAACAATTTATTGATGTGGTAATACTTTGAAGAAATAACACACACTTGAAATATACTTTCATCCATACCAAACAGCAATTGCAAAATATTTTTCTTATTTTGGACAAACCACATGCATGATTGGTCATGTCTCATATGAGCAGTTTCTTAAAGCGATCTGCATGACAGAAAACAGCTTGAAGTATCATCCATGGCACAAAACCCTAATATTATTTTGTTTGAGCCAATGTCGTTTGACATAAACCGGCTTCCCATGAAAGTTGACGTGAAAATTAAATTAATAGAACAGCCAGAAGAAGCATGATTTTGCTTGGCTAATGCTGATCAGGGCATCTCCCCCGACCAATGGCAATTCTTGGAATTCTTTATATGGAAGTATTCTAACCCCAAGGCCAGACCAATGATGTTTAAACAAATTAGAGAGCACATTAAACTTTAAAGCAAGCTGCGATTAGTGACGAGCACGATGGCCATTGGTATACGGATTTTTTTATAATTTATCAATTATGTAATTCCTGTTCTCACTAACACGTGAAATCATCTAAGTTAGTGAATATAAATTAGGATGTTAAATAATACACCACTCATATGTTAAAAATTTTATATTATCAAATGCCCCTCGGTATACAGTGCATATCGCGCAATAGCTCAATAATACTACTGTACGCCGGATCGTGATGCAAATGCTTCTTGGGCCAAAAAAAAGGGGGGGGGGGGGATAAATTAATGGTGGTTCGTTTGACGAATGATTTAGTTCTAACCTGAAGGCATTAATCATTATTGGTCTTCCACCTGATGACCGTGAACATACATGACGATTTCTTCGCCGCTGAAAAAGGCCTTAAGCATATATTGACGATTTCAATATATCAAGAAAAATATATTTAATATACATGTGCATGGCCAATTATTCTTGTATATTTTCTGTTCGAACAATTTTTAATTAGAAAACTCTCTAGTTGTTACAAAGTACTGCTTCTGTTTCACAGCATTTATCTATTGTCTCAGACATTGACTAATTCATTTTTTTATGTGATTTGACAGGCCGAAACACCAATGGATTTTGCAGCAATAATTGGCCATATACGTACATGGAGAAGACGATCGAGAAAGCAGTAGAGTACGTGTACATCTGACTACGTATGTGGTTCTGGGTCCTGCCAAAATGGATGTGTTGGTCCCTGGCTATCTCTCTAGCAAGAAGGCAACCAATTCTCTCAATTTGGATGGTGTGCATGCATGGAGCTAGCTACATAGCTAGCAGGCAAACCTGATATGATATTCTGCTTCGAGGAGAGTGCATGCAAATGCAAAGCTAGCATGCTACTGTAATTCTTTCTTTCTTTCTTTGGAACGCATGCTACTGTTTGTTTGTTTTTTTGGGCTTTTTGCATCTTTGATGTAACGGCCGGGTTATCTATTATCTAAAAAGAATCAAACCGTGAAGGAGGATTAGTAAATATTGGGCTTGCAGCTAGAATTTAGATGGTTAGGAAAATGAAGAATGATCATAGCTCATGAAATGGGTCTAGGTTGAGAAATTTGGACTTTTTTATCTAACTAAAATTATCAAGTAGGGATAAAATTAATGCTCAATCTAACATAATTTTTGGGCACCACATTCAGATTCCATAAAGGAAAAAAATATTTGTATCCAAAAAGGAAAACGGGTTTTGTGTTGATTTATTTGATTTTGTGCTAAAAGTGTTCTACGATGCAAATATTTGTCTCCAAAACCGACAGGCACACTTATGATTTATGGAAAGTATCTTTCTAGAAAATATGTCTGACACATTTGGTCTTAATGGCTAAAAAGGTGTGGCTACTACAACCGCTGTAATGAGCCAAACACTAATAATGAATGGTCAAACTGGTGTAACATATTAAGTGCGAAAAAATATACATGGTAGCAAATGAAACATGCCCCCAAATCCACACTACACCTCTAGAATGTGATGGTTTGTACTTCTTGATATGCACACGCAGTTCGATAGATAATTTTATTCAATGGAAAATTGACAAGTGGCAGAACAATTATTTTTTAACTATATATAGGGCCCTCAAAATGATTTCCCACACCAAAACCAACCAACATGTAACACATTTTTCTTTTTTTTTAAAAAATATTGTTTACTTTATTTTAATTCCGTCCACATTTTCTAATATGGTAACCAAGTCATTAGGGTTGTTGGTTCCCATTTTTTTCGGTTAGACCACTGCAATTGTTCTAGTCTAGGTTTTATGATAGAATCCTTATTTGTCCCTAAAAATTTACTATTACTCTTATTTGTCCCTTATTGTCTCAATAACATGTGGTTCTAGCCATGTGTTAGACATATAAGGGCAAATAAGGAATTACATGAATTGACTTAGTCGAACTAATAAATCATCTTTTATTTTTCAGTTATGGTTTTAACTCTTTATCATGTTATCTATATGATTAGGCATATAATTTGACATTGAAATTGAAGTTTTTATTTGCTACTTCTATTTGCTTTATCGTGTAGTATTATTGTTTTTACTTTTGCTAGGTTGTGCTCTATTTTCGTGATTACTCTAATATCTTGATGTGCATGTCAGTTAAAATGTAAGTTCATGAGTTGCTTGTACAATAAAATTACACGATTTTGGTTCTTGTTTTTCCACTGTTGCAACCCTATCCTCTCCATCAGATTTGTGTAAACACAACATTTGCTTTACTGATTAACAATGCCATGGAGGTGGCGCTAGCGAGGTATGAAGGGCGGAAGCACATGGTGGTAGAGGGAGGCATGTTGTAGAGGTTAGGGGGGGCTGAGACGTATTTATCCTCATAAGAAATTCTTGTCATTTGCATTCAGGCCTCTAAAAATGCTATTTTTCCTATGAAAAAGAAAATATGATTCCCAACCTACAACACCAAGGTATTTTTAAATTATACATACAATCTTCTAGAATTTATTTTCTGCAACAAGACCAACAAAACCCATCACATTTTCCTTATTTTTTAAAACCATTATGGTTTACTTATTTTTTAGAAAAAAATATTTTCTTGCCTTTTTCAATCCCATTTTGTATAAAAATTTGAAGCAATCTAATTACTTTTTTTTCTAGACTGTACAATGCTGTTGTAATCTTACTTTTGTTGTATTGTGCTCTACTTCGTGTTATTCTTATATTTGCTCTATCATCATGGCGTACATGTTATTATTTCTATTTTTGTGTGTACCGCATCCACATCAGATTTATCTTAAGATATACTGCCACCATTATTTAAACAATTTTGATAGTGGAGAGATATTAGTAGACCAATATAGTGAGAGAAGAAAACAATCTACGAGGAGGCGCGGAGTACCCACACGCCTATACAAAGAGGGGAGGAAGGGTGTGGTATATGATGTGAAGCTAAGGGAATTGGATTTAGTTTCATATAGAAAGGGAGAAAAACTTAGATCTTTATAATCAAATCATAAAATTATTTTTAAAAAAAATTCAGATATCCAATATACACAAATATATAATTATCTCCACTTCTACTAAAGTTCACACTATATTCTGATTTGTGGGCTCACTTAAGAATGTGATATCCAGTGGAAATTCTCAACAGTAGCAGCAGCACATGGGCAGAATAGTCATTTTCGAAACAACAATGTCCGAGAATTTCTTTTCCACACCAAAACCAACCAATACCCAATCCATTTTCATTACCTTTTCTTTCTCTTCCGCCTCTCTTATTTTTCATTCCACCCTGCTGCCTCTGTCCCTCCCCTCCCCCCTCCACTCCTCTCCTCTTTACGTTTTTTTTTTTCATGTTCTCCGTGGATTCCCATGGCCACCACAGTGAAGTCTTGACCGCCGCCGCATGTCCTCCTCCCCGCCATGACCACCACCCGCCGCCGCCGCTCTTCTTCGCCGGCGGAGGCTTCGGTGTTCTTTAGGCCGTTGTGCTCCGTCTTGGCCCCTCCTCGGTGAGTCTCCCTCTCCAACTCCCTCCTTATTACCCTCTTCCAGTTTGTTTCTTGCTTCCGGGCTTCCGGCCATCACCGGAGAAAATAAAGAAACCGTTATTTCCCTCTTGTTTGGTGTTGTTCTCCACTTCCAGCGTGATCCATGCTGAGAGCGCTTGGAGATGAGAAAGGTTTGATTTTTTTTGGTTCTTGTGGTTGGTTTTCTTGAGGTTTATTGGGTGCTTTGGCGATCAACCGCGAGCTGTTGCTGTTGTTGATTCTTTTCTTTTCTTTTTCCTTTTTGGATTTCTTGTAGGGAGTTGCTGCTTGTGCTGTGCAGCCTCTTGGTTGTTGCCTTGCCCGTCTCGGCGGCAGCGGCGGAGGATGGTGCAGAAGGGAGTGACGGCGACTTCAGTTGCCTCGGCTTCCGGGATGGCTGTGCAGACCGGAGCGCCTTGTGCTTCTCTTCATCGGCGGTTGAGGGCCTGCTTGCAAGCGAGGAGGATGGAATCAAGGAGCCGGAATTGGTGGTGTCGAGGGACTGGGGACCATCACCACAGCCGTTGGGCTTCCGGATGCCCGGCCGCGGTGGCGTGGTAACCTGCTCGTCGGCGGACGCTCTGATCACCTCGCGGAATGGGCTGGGACGGGAGGGCAAGGACGGTGAGAGGTATAATGTGGTGTCGTGCCAGGCGCCCCTTGTGCCTGACAACTGGATGCGAGCAATGGCCGGTGCGCCGCCGGAGTTGGATGGCGCGGCCACGGATACCAACCCAAATGGCCTTTACGGTTCCTCGTCGATGAATGTTGAGATAAGTCCACCGCTGTTGGATTGGGGAAAGAGTAGCTTGTATGCAGCTTCTATGGCCACCTTGACCGTGGTGAATTTGAACAATGACAGTGACTTGCGTGTGTATGAGCCGTTCAGTACCGACCCGCAGTTCTATGTGTATGGCTATGATGATCTAGTGCTGCAGCCTGGAGAGAATGCATCAATCACCTTCATATTCTTGCCAAAGTTGTTGGGCTCTTCATCAGCGCATTTGGTTTTGCAGACAAATTTTGGTGGGTTCATTATACAAGCTAAGGGCATGGCTGTCGGGTCACCTTATCAGTTAGAACCACTAACTGGGATGGATGTCATTGTAGGTGGGCACCTGGAGAGGAATTTGTCGATATTCAACCCTTTTGATGATTCTCTCCATGTCGACGAAGTAGCTATATGGATGTCCTCATTTCAAGGCACAAAACAATCTTCTCATATAGTTTGTCAGTTAGGCCCTTTTGATGAGTCATTGGAGTTTACTTCTTTGAGTAGCAACTGGTATACAGCAAGTAGTACTGAATTTGGATTGCCGATGATCCATATCAGGCCTAGTGAGCAATGGGAGGTGCTTCCTACAAAAAGTAGCACTATTGTAGAGTTAAAATTGCAACCTCTTTCGGAAGGAATGGTGTTTGGTGCTATCTGCATGAAGTTACGCAATTGCACATCTGATAGAGTGGACACTGTTGTTATACCTATCGAGTTAGAGGTGCGCGCGCGGACCTACTATGAGCCCACTAACTTAGTTTCAGTCACATTGGAGCGTGTATCATCTTGTGCTGGACTTGGGTCAATTATTTCCCTTTCTTTAAGGAATGAGGGAACAAAGTTACTGAGGATTGTAAGAGTAAGAGTTTCTGAGGATAATATGGATGGATCAACGAATTTTGAGGTTAAGTACCTAAATGGACTGATACTCTTTCCTGATACTGTAACAGATATAGTTCTGATAAAATATACTTCTTCAGTTCCAATGGATAGCTCATTTGACAATTGCAATATAGTGGTAGAAACGAACAGTTCTGTTGGTAGTTCAATCCTGATACCCTGCCAAGATGTGATATCTGCAGCTCTTTCTTATACGGCTAGCGCAGTTACTGAATCTGATGGGCCATTTTCTGAAGATGACTTATCTGCTAACTCAAGGATAGGATCTTTAGGCAGCATTGTAGAAGTAGAAGGCCTGCACTTCATGAAGGTATTCCCTTGTGCATTGTTGAATTTGCCAGTAAGTAGTCTATGTTGTCTAAGTCGATATTTCATATTGTTCTGTCAGCATTGGACATTGAGTTTCGTTTTCCCTTGCTTCAAGTAACTTCTCCAAATTATGTACTTGGTGCATACTAATATGATATATGAACCTGGAAATGGGAGCACCTTTGTCATGATTCATGCTGTTTTGTTATATTTTCAGTACCTTAAAGTTCATCCTTTGTAGACTATATGTTCCTATGATATCTTAATTTGCAGGAAGCTGCATCTGTTAGAATCGCCAGGTCATTATTTTTTAGAAAAGAATCTACTGGTCATTAATGGGAATAAGCTTACTGCTTTCTATTGTGTGCTGGTTACATCATTAAGAAAATGATTTTTGATGCCTTGATTCTAGTTACCAATGTGGTCCTGAATATTTATAAATTGATATGATCTTGACATAGATGCTTATAGCAGGATAATATCTCGTGATGTCTTAGATGCACTTATACAATGAATTTATCATATAACTATGTTGTGCATATTCAAATGGAACACAAATGAAGTATTTAGCAGCTCTTGGAATTGAATGCTATTCTTAAATTTCACTACTCCACTTTTAATTTTTGTCATGCTTATATAATTGAAAAAATAATTGATTGCTTATCTCAAGCACCTTTTCACTTACGTAATTTTGCTTGTTAATCTGCTCACGTTTTTTTTAAATGCAGCCAACAATTACAAGAGCATACAAAGCTGATGATACAGTACTTAGAAGATGGAGATCTCATGGTACAAGGACTGGGGTTTCTGTTCTCACAGATCAAGAACTGTTGTTTCCTATTGTCCAAGTTGGATCGCAGTTTTCTGAATGGATAACTGTCCATAACCCAAGCCTAGAGCATGCATCCATGCAACTGGTTCTAAATTCTGAGGAAATTATTGATCAGTGCAAAACTATAAATGATGCATGTGAACATACGTTCTCGAGCAGGTCCCCAGAAGTTGACTCAACAGCTACTAGATTTGGCTTCTCATTAAGTGACGCAGCAATTACTGAGGCCAGTGTTGGTCCTTTGGAGAGTGCTTCACTTGGTCCTATCATCTTCCGTCCGTCAAATCAGTGCATGTGGTCAACCATGGTGTTGATCAGAAACAATATTTCAGGCATGGAGTGGCTGCCTCTTAAAGCACATGGTGGACGGCAATCTATTGTCCTTCTGGAGGAATCTGAACCTGTTTGGAAGCTAGAGTTTAACCTCGTTTCCAATGTTCAGAATAAATCAACACTGTCTAAATCAGAGTTCACCAGCCCTTTGTGCGCTCAACATTTGTCCAAAGAAATACATGTCAAAAATAGTGGTGATCTGCCTCTTGAAGTGACAAAGGTTAAAATTTCTGGAGCTGATTGCAGTGTAGATGGATTTATGGTAGATAACTGCAAGGGATTTAGATTAGCACCAAGTGAATCAATAAGGATGCTTGTTTCTTTTAAAGCTGACTTTTCTTCAGCTATGGTTCAGAGAGATCTTGAGTTAGCTATGACTACCGGTATCTTCATAATCCCTATGACTGCAAACATTCCTGTTTGTATGCTTAACCAGTGCAAAAAGACTTACCTCAGATCCATCCATTGGAAAACATTGATACTCTTTTTCGGGACTGTGTCCATGTTTGTTCTAGTGTTTGCCCGAGGTGTTCCAACTTCTTTGTCAGGGGGCTCTCAAGATTACTACGTCAAGATTCATGATGGGAAAAGTGCCATTGACATGCCTGTTAATCCCTCTTTCCTTCATCGTAGCAGCAAAACCTCCAGGTAAAATTTAGACCAATGCTGATCATTCTCATATTTGTTTGAATTTTACATGATTTCTAATTTGATCTGGTTATGCCTTGTAAACAGGTCAACAAGGGAGCACAAAAGAGACAAAGAAACTCATAAATACCCTGCTCATATTCATAATAGCCCCAAGAGGACAGAAGACAAAAACAATGCAGATGAACAACTGAATACAACTTCAACTATATCTCCTCCCCCAAGTAATACTGTGGAAGACAAGGTATCAATTGAAGCTCCAGAAACTAGTGGAAATCTAACCATCAGAGTTGCTCGAGACAAAGGTAAGAGAAGAAAGCGAAAAGTTGGTGGTACAGGACTGGCAGCAAAGTTTGAGGTTTCTAGCAGCCACAGTGGGAATTCAACTCCGTCTTCGCCATTGTCACCTAGTTCAACCCCAAAACAAGGCTGGTCTTTTTCTGGCACACCATCTAAACACAGCAGTAAACTTGAGAGTGGAGCTGATATTGAGGCAAGGGCACCATCTACTAAGAACCATGAGAAGACTTCTTGGCTGCAAACTGCTAAAGAGCAACCTTCTCCACCACCTTCAGTAACATCAGGAAATCCATCGCGTTCACCTTCATCTTCACATTCAGCTGCTGCACCGATGAACGCATGGCACTTGCCATTGTTGTCCTCACCCTCCCCAATTGTGCGGCATTCTCGGGCTCCTGGCTCCAACCTGACAAAAGATATGGCTGTGAAGAGAACTGAGTGTGCCACCGCGACGAAGAAGAAAGATTTCACATATGACATCTGGGGGAACCATTTCTCCGGGCATCTGCTGGGGAAAGCAAGGGAGGTGACGCCATGCTACAAGATGTTTGCTGCTTCTGAAGGCGCCTTCAATAGCTTCTTCGCAAGGGAGCCCCAGGCCCTGGTGACGAAGCCATCATCTTCACCGCCGGCGGCGTCCCGTGGCCGCGGGTCGCTGCCGTCTGATGTAGCATCTGGTTATGGAATAAATTAAGCAATTAAAACACATTTCGGTCCTAGCTTTCCTCTGCATCTTGCATTCCTCTGCTCTGCCATTCTGCTAACCTTGCATACCCCTAACTTCAGAATCTTAAAACTTGAAAAGGCTCAAGAAAATGGAATCAGACTAAAGCTAACTTTTTTTACTCACTACTGATAACTGTTTAATCGGACAGTCAGAATTAACAAAACTGAAACTTTTTCTGATTTTCCGGTCTAGAACACGATAAAGGCTTGTGCACCATTGCACTAAAAGTACTTTAGAGATTTACTTTTAACACTGCGATAATATCGCAATCTGAATATATGTGTGTGTGTGTGTGTGGGCGCGCGCGCGCGAGAGAGAGAGGGATCTGGACGCATTTCATCTTCTTCCCAGTGGACGAGATGAAATTGCTCCAACCATTTTCCACATTCACCTGTCACATAATGCGTTTCCAGCTCAAGATTCTAAAGCTGACATCTCACTTTAGTCCAATCCATAGGACGGGAGGGAACATATCTGCCCGCACAAAGCATGAGACAGTGCTTGATTCAGGCCTCTATTTTAATGGAGTATGCATGTCGCACTCATTAATTCCCTCAAAAAAGTTCTTTCTGCAACACATGCAAATTTGCCTGAAAGTTTAAAGGTTGCTTCATTTGTGGATCCCTCCCTTGGTGACATCTATATTAGAAAGCTATGATTTATTTTGTATTATTATTTTTGTTTTTGTCCCTGTAATTTTGGTTGCTCTCAGCTGGAATTGCTGGCACTTGGCATGTTTCTGAGTTATAAATCTCTGATGGATTACACAGGGTATCAGGAGAAAAGCCATTGACAACATGTATGGGAGTAGTAATCAGGTAACATCCAAGAACTTGTTCGTTCTCTTGTTATTATGTGTACAACAATAGCCAGTGACTCTCAGCACAGACACATCATCTGGCAATTAATCTAAAACTATCTTATTTGTTGCAGTGCATGAACCGATCATTTCGCGATGCAGACATGATATCCAGCCGCTCCCGGTTTCAGGTTCAATTTCCAGCCATCACTTTGAGCTGAAGAATGGCAGCCTGCCACATGCAAAATATATCAGTAATTACACTCGTCTCAATGTTCATCAATCGAACTAACCTATGTTTTTTTTTTCTGTGAGATGGATAAATTCAGATAGGAGTTGGAACTGAAAGTATGGTGCCTCCAGCAAGAACTCACCCGAGCCTGAGCGATGTATCAGAGCTATCGTCGTTGTCGAGTGGAGCTCGCGGGTAAGCATTGGTGACAGATTCAGACGACTGCCCTTCCTCGTATACGACTTCTGAATCAGCCCCGGGCTGCATCTGATCCTCCATTCTTGACATTATGGACACCTGCAGCTTCAGTTCGTCGTTTAATCGAAGGAAGGAGAAATGCAAGAACAGAGAGAGAATCAATGCAGAGTACTTACTTGCTCCTTTAGCCTTGAATTCTCCTGTATCAGTTGCATTCTCTGTTTGATGATCACACAGATGAAGCAATTATGTGATTATAAAAGAGAAATTAATCAAGATCCAACAGAAAATAGCTTCAGCTTATATTTCGTGGTTTCATTCTGTAGCTGTACTGAAGCTGGAGATTTGGCCAAACAGGGCGAGATCTTACCTTTCGTTCCAGCCCATCGATCTCGTCAAGAATTTTTTGGCTCTGAAGAAGAACATGATCAAAGGTCACGGTGTGCAACATTGCAACAACGTCCAAATGGACAGTCTCATGTTGCTGCACGTACGTACCTTGGTCTTCAGAACAGAGCCTAGTCCGGACTCGAGGCTCTTCTCTAGCACCTGCAGCTGTTCAACATTCAGTCTGTCCAGCTCCTCCCCTCTCATCTGCCTGCAAGAAACAGAAGGAAATTAATGGCAACATATGGAGGAGTATATGACTGAACCAATACCGTGGATCCACCGAGTTAGCTGTGTTTAAAATGAGACGAGACTTTAGTACATAATTATTTTTTTTAAAATAATTTATTTGGTTTTTTTAAAGAAATTTTTACATAATTTTTTTTAAAAAATATCGTTTAACAGAAGCGTACACACAAACCACGAAAAAGCACATAAAAAATCCTCCGTCCTCCGGCACTACCGAACGGCAGCTTAGGCATACAGCTCTACAGCTCTAGAAATAGTGTAAGCTTAATTATGTAGGGCATTTCTGTCTGAAAAGTAGCACTCACAGTCATAGCTGTGTATGTATAGGGTTATATGTACCTCAGCCTAAGGCTAGTTTCTGCAAGCTCCTCCTTTAGTCTGCCACAAGTACTGCTGTCCGTCTACCAAAATGACAGGAATAGAAGCCGTTAGGGATGCATGTACTGCAAGCTGTTTCTTGTTTACATGTACTCCGTCCGAAAGGTGACATTTTTTCGTTCAAAATCTATTATAGAATATAGAAGCTTCTCTTCTTATTTTTTTTCTCAAACAATTACAAATATTTCTTTTTTAATTTCTATACCTACTTTTTCATATGAACAAATAACAACCATTATCTATTTAATTTCAACTTTTTTAATCCCCATGAAAAACTCTAGAAAAACTTATACTATAGAAAAGAGGGGGTAAATAATATGCAATGTTCAGAGAAGTACCATTAATAATAGTAGTTGCTTAAGAACAAGCTAAGGTTCACACTAATTATTTTTAGAAGTTGAGCGATGTGAGCATATCTCATCTGCATCATACCTAGTTGTTGCAACTATTTAAAACATAGAGATGCAATTAAACTGTAATTAATTTTAGCTTACATTTAATTCCAGTTGAGAAGGATCTTCTGATATCTGAAGTGTCTTGGGATGCGAGTGGTACCGGCCAATAATCTGTTTCATGCTTCAGCAAATGTATAGGAAACAAAGTTAGTCGTAGGATCTGTGTAGAGGTTGATAATGTTGAATCCAAACGTGTCATCAAGATGCTAGTAGTACCAAAATTGAAAAATACTCCTAATGTTGGTAATCTCTGGACTCTTCAAATCTGGCAGGGAATATGATTAGCCTGTTCTATCGCCATCAATATTTCACGCATGGACCATGACATGTGACAGGCAATGTGACAGGTACAGATAAGCAGCAGATACTTTAACTAAAATGAACTTACACTGGTCTTAAGGCACTACTACGAAAAGCGACTTCACATGCGGTCAAAAATATTTTTCGGCCCGTCTTAAACAAAAGTCATGTGAAAATCATATATTTTTCAGACATATATATACACACATCTATGGAACACATTTGCCTTGTCTGAAATAAAATATTTTCATCTGTATAGGATACGAGGAAAAGTTGACATCAACATATCTAGTATATTCATGTAAAATGAGCTGGTTATAGCAGCTAGGAATGCCAAATAACTAAGATATGTTAACAAGATTTAAAATTGCAACACACATTATTTCTCTACTATAATGCATTGGTCGGCCACCAGGCCATAATCGTCTACCGGAACTTGTGTTTTACCACTCCCTGCTCAGCAGTTGCAATCAACATTTAAATTTTAAGGATTTTTATTATCGTACTTTATTTTTTAATATCGAGATATATATATGTTTTACTTTTTTTTACTTCATGTCTACGTGGCTTATCCATGCATGTAACTAATTATGATGCGAAAAAGATTCATGGGAAAACTTCCATATATACCACATACGTGTGTAGTATGCTTTGATGTTCATATATGTGGACTAGTATTGAGTACAGCTGGGACGAACTCCGATGAACAATAATGCTCCCTCTTCTGACCATAGTGGTACGTAATCTTAGGATCCATTTGATTGGATTGGTCAATCTTTTTCTATATCTTTTTTCTTTGTTAAAAGTTCTGATGATATCCTAGCTATACCAATTGGTATGCACACTTTGTCTATATCCGTTTATGCTGATAGATCATGTCATCACATGCAAATCCAGCGTGCGTGCCATGAAAAGAATAGACTAATTTTCTGTGCGTCGTTTTGTGTGAAAAAAACGAATGCAAGTGTTTCACTGGGATGCATATATGTGTGCTACTATTAGTGTCGTTTTCGTTTGACAGCTCTAGCTTAGTTACACCGAATACAAAGATTAGACTGCTAGATTGAATAATGATGTTAATTAATTGTTACTTCTATTGTGTACAATACTTAACAAGTTTAGTCTGGTTGCATTTTTGCTTGATTTTGTCATTTGTTATTAACACTGTAAACATTCTGATATATGGGATATCTGCAGTTAGCATTTTGGACGTTAGATTATGCACTTCTTTGCTTGGGATCTGTTCATAACACAAAACGGTCAACACACAGTCCTCATGTTACACATAATTAGTACTAAATTTGTTTACATGCATACACAATTGTTAGAATCATTAACCCAAGTATTTACAAATTAATCAGAGCGTATAGCATATACTCCCTCTGTTTAAAAATAACTGTTAGTTTTGGCTTTGAGTTGCTTAGTTTGACCAACAATATCTTTTAAATAATATAATTAGTTAGCATCAAAGTTATACCATTAGATATGTAATCAATAATACTTTATAAATGTCTTATGCTTAAACCTATTTGCTCTGAAGTTGGTTAAAGCTCAGTCAAAACCAACAAATATATATGACAAACTCACCAAGATTAAATATATTACTCGTGCATAAAGAATGTATTATCATGATCAATCTGTTGCTGATCTGTAAGCTATAATAATTTCAGTATATATATTCCTGTACAAACTACATGCCTTCTTATTCCTGCTTACGGAGAAAATAATATTAATGAGCTTAATTAAAAGCAGATGGTTTTTGTTGGTTGAAATTTCAACCAAAAAGTTCGAACAATGGTCAAGTTGCCTGATAAGTTAGTGTTCTTTTCGGTTTATTCATCGGACTATTGTCTCGGACTAATTGCTCCATACTTCTAAAATTATTATTTTTCAAAAAAACTTTCTTCTCATCTATTTGTTAGGTTTATAATAGATAATATTTGATTTATCCTTATAAACAAAGCAAGCAATAATTCGTATTTCATCACTTTGGAATAGCTATATATGGAATGTTCCAGTATACCTATAGTGATGTTAAAAGCAAGGTAACAAACGTGGAAAGACAGAAGTTGTAAAGAAATTAGCAGAGAAGATACTTGGAAATCCACGGATCTTGTAGAAAAGTTTGAGAAATTAAGATGCAGTTGTATGAGAAGATCCAACCAGAAGCAATAATATAGATATATATGGTTATCTATGTATAACACATCAAATCATGCAAAAACACATGCATGCATGTCCTGGAGTAGTTTTTTTTTTCCCAAGAGAATCTGCTGTTCATCTCTGGTCACCGGTCCTAAAGAGAGAAAAATCCTCCCCTCTGTCTAGTCTCATCCACAGATCTTAACCAAAGAATAGTACTGACATTAAAGAAAAAAACAAATCTATATAATTGTTATTAGATATTCCAGGCTGATTGAATGAAAGATGTTTATATAGGAGTATTATACTGCGTAGAAGCTGGAACATGATCTAAACTTAGTACTGCACAGTAACAAATCAGCGAGCTACTAATAACATCTATGTGCACACTGTAATACTGTAAAGATTTACAGATAGCTCTATTATATTTAAGAAGCTGGCATATATATTTTCTTTCTGGGATTTAAAGAGCGCAAAACATATCACAGTACTCATAGAACACAATGAGTCAAAGCACCAAACAATCAAAGAAATTGTAGAATCAAAGAAAGTAAAGCATGGATTAGCAAGAATTCAACACGGCACACACATTCTATGCAACCAAAGACAATTGTTGTAAGATTGAAAGAGCTAAGAACAAGAACCTTCAACAGTATAATATGTAAACATATATCATTACTGCGTATATATATCCAAGAAAATAAATAAATTGGAAAGCCAGAATCTCAATCTCAAGTTTTCCACTTGTTAACAAGAACAATGTAACTCGGTACAATGAACTAGAAATTCATTTATGTATGTTTATTATGGGAAATTTTACTAGTTAAACACGCGAAATTCAAGAAAGAAGTGGCAAATCAATTAGGGCAATTTCAGAAAAAAAAGAAAGAAGAAGGGAATGATCGATCGATAACCCTATACTTGGAAGAGCCCTAAAAATTAATAATATGATCCAAGAACTGGCGGAGAGCAGATTTAATTGCAAGCAATTAAACAAAAGGAGTGCGAGCCAGCGAGACGCCGACGAGAGGCAGGTATATACAAGCGGTGTGTACCTTGTGCTGGCGAACTGGAAGAGCTTGCCGGTGGCGGAGAAGACGACGAGGCCGACCTCGGCGTCGCAGAGGATGGAGAGCTCCCCCGCCTTCTTGAAGAGCCCCCTCCTCCGCTTCGAGAAAGTCACCTGCCGCGCCGCCAGGTTGTCGATCCTCCGTATCGCTATCCTCTCCCTCTTCCCCGGCCCCGGCGCCCTCCCCTCCCCCTCCTTCCGCCCTCCTTCCCCGCCGCCAGCCATCGGATAAATAGCGCCGGCAAGATTTTTTTAAAAAAAAAGGGAGACAGGGAGCAGGCGAAACGAAAACCCTAATCACAGCCAACCAAGACCAATATCGCTAAGCGACGCCGCAGATCTACGCGCCGTCTCGGCCGCCCGCTCGCTTTCCCTCTTTGCGCGGAGGAGGGGTTTAGGGGTAGGCAGGGCCGGCCGTGCTGCTGCGCCCGGCCACTACTACTTATGGAAGAAAAGCCGCGGACCAATGGAACCGCACCTAGAGAGAAAGAGAGAGGTGCAACAACAGCAGCAGCGTAGCTAGCACTGCAGCAAGCAGTAGGGTAGCGCAGGGGGGCTACTTTTTGTGGCAGAGAGAGAGAGAGAGAGAGAGAGAGAGTGGTGGACCACAAGGACGGAGCCAGGTGTCCGCCACGCCCACGAGGTGCTCAGGTCAGGTCTCACGCGACTGTACTACGCGCCGACGCCATGGGCCCTGCAAATTTTTCCATTTTGAAAGCTTTTTTTTAAAAAAAAAACTCATGGATTTTATTTATAGTAGACAGTCAAAATACATAGAATGAGTGCAACTTTGTAGCTACAGAGCTACGACAAGGCCGTTGAAGAGCACAGCATGATTTGCAGAGCGACCCCTCAGAAATATATAAAATACAAGTAGGTCCAACAAATAAGCAAACAAGGACTCCAAAAGAAAATAAGAAAGCAATCTGGTCCTTGAGCTTGCTTCTTCTTCCAAACCGGTGTCCAACTTGATGCCGCCGGCAATGGCAACAGTGAAAGCGAGGCTGTCTGCAGGGGGTGACGCCAAGCCGCGAACCCAACAGGGGCCTCCCAAAGCTGGAGGTTAAAGCAGGCAAGACAAGCAGAAGAAAGCTCGGCCGAACCTTTGAGATCCGTCGCCGGAGACATGAATGAGCCCCGGAGGAATAGTAGGAACCTCGCCGGAGAATTAGTGATTGACCGGCACCACCTCTTCGAACCCTGCCTTTGGAGCAGATCAGCTGCTCTCCCTTCAGTAGCTGTAGACGTCGGAGCTTAACCCTGCAACCATTGGCTAGACGACAGAAGCCAGTGCAAGCAACAACTATTCCGGCGACGAGCTGCGGCCGTCAGGACGAAGGGGACGGACGCCCACATCTCCTTCGAACTACACAAGGAACAATAACAGGATGAACCCGACTTCAGGATAGACCCGAGCAGGGGTCACGCGAGAAAAAGGTTGGTCGTCTTCGGAGTCACCTCTCAAGTCTCTCAGAGCTTCAAGACGGTTCCCCCATTTTTGAAAGGTCACACAAGCACACACAGGCAGAGAGATAGGGAAGCATCAATCGATCTATCCAGCCATTTCTTTCCATGGCGGCAGCCTCCTGCTACAGCTGCACTGAGAAATTGATGAGCTTTTGTAGGGGCAGTAGGATTATCCTGTTTTGAGCCTCGCCGGAGGAACTGCTTTGAGGTGTTTTTCTCGGGGACGGACCAGGAAGGAATTGAGGAGCAGGGGAGGGGGGACGAGGACGACGTACTGACCGATGGATTGATGCATGGACGAGGAAATGATGCAGTAGATACTAGCAGCAGCAGCTAGGGCGTGAGGTGTTGCCGTGTTGGAGGCCGACCGGGCGCGGGTTGGTGGGGTGTACTCTCACAAATTTGGAGCAGCAGCTGGTTTGTACGAGATGCCTCCCATGCTCATTGCTGGTTAGTACCGGCTAGTTGCACCCAGGTTTGCAACGAACTTTACTATTTGCCACTCTTTAGAAATACATCTCTTTAAATGCCATCCTCTCCTCTCCCCTTTTTCTATCTTCATCAGCATCGACAAGATTCTTCATCGGCTTTCCAACGCTGAAGCTCTCCACACCGCCCCCCTAATCACCTCACTGGTAAGGTCAAGGATGAAGTAGAGAGAGCCAGCATTCTGCACCGATATGATGAAGGTCGGGAAGAGGCACAACAATCGGATCTGGCGTCTCTTAACCACATAGCTGCCAAATTCAACACCTCCATAACTGCTGGTTGGGTGGGATGAAAGACGTCTATCATCTCTAGCACCAACAGTAGCACGACAACGACGTCATGCTCAAGTTCTATCTCTAGACGTGCTCCCTCCATCGTAGTAACACCAACACTCATTGGCGTCCCAAGACCTTGGTGCTAGTGAGTGGATGTGGAAGCATGAGAGGTCATGGAGTGCAAGATGGCTGACGAGGAGGAGGTGTCGTGTGGCATAGGTCTAAGGAGGAATCATCGGTGGCGTGGGCCCAAAAAGACGATGCCAGTGGGGGACTCATGCTTGAACTTATCGACGGTCACCGAGATGTTGCTCGGGCGGCGAGCTAGCATGGCCACAGTGGATGTGGTGGAGAGGGGAGGTGTGGCGATGGGTGCTCATCTACTTAGCAGCAGTAAAGGCAAGAAAAGAGAAAAAGAGAAGAGAAGAGATGGAAAAGGCTAATATGTGAGAACAACATTGGTAAAATGGATATTTCATATACTCTTTAGGTTGGTAGGGTGAAAAAAATATCTTCTCTCACTAGTGATAAAAAAATATAGTAATTTTAAAGATGTCATTTAAAGATGTGATATTTTTAAAAGTGATAAATAATTAAATTCCCTAGGTTTTATCTCACGATTGTTATTATAGCTCCGTATAGTAACCGTTTCAATTTTTAAAACTCTCGTTTTTTCGCAGTAATCATAATATAGCACCGGATAGCAGTAGCCTCTAACAAAACGATAAGGGAAACCTGGTTGCATCTCCCTAATGATATCATTATCAGGAGTACTAGGTGTAGCTGGTTAGCAGGATGGAGTGAGATCATCAGTTTCTGATTCACCAACGTTCATACAAATGTGTTCGAAGCCGTCCAACCCAGCCTACTGGAATGAATGATTGTTTTCAGTCCTAGTGAAAATTGTGCGTTTCAAACAAGGTTGCAAAGGCTCTTTAGTCCGAAGGTTACTTTTTCCTGAAAGTTTTTCATGATAACAATTACAATTAGGAGAAGGAGAAATGTAACTTAACCGTTAAAAAAACTATATTAATAAAAATCATATTTTAAAAAATTTTATTTCTTGTGTAACTAAGTTCTACCGTTAAAGATCTCAATTAATTTTTTCTTTATGAACTTAGAAATTTTAAATTCAATTTTTTCCCCGGGCAAATCTCAAGACTCAAATCTTGAGACTAAAAACTACCCTCTCTAATCGCTACTAAATTTCCCTCGCATCTCTAGTTTGAAATCCAATTTATTCCCTATCAGAACCTCTTACTTTATTTTTAAATATTTTTGTCTTATAATATTTTCCTTGAAACCAAAAGTTGATGAATTCAAATATAAATTTTGGATTCAAACGCCCCTTAAATATCTCATCTTGAAATCCCAAAAATTGTAATGACACCATACACCAAATTTAAATCCAAAACCCTTACAAATCCTCTCTAAATCTTAATTCAAAAATCAACAGAAAAAGAAAAGGGATAACTTAGGCCGCTTTCTCTCCATTTCTCCCTCATACCCTAATCACCTCCTCTTCTCCCTACTCCTTCCTAGGCCGACCCAGCCATGCCCTCACTCACTGCTGGCCCACACGGTCACCCCTTTCTCTCCTTTTTCCTCCTCCCTAAAGCAGGCCATCTGCCCAATGCCTTTCACCCCACCTTCATCTCCTTGCGGTCCATGGCCCACAGATCGACCCCTCTTACAAGCACCCATGTGCTTGCTCACGGCTTTGCTAACTCTCACGGGCCTGCATGTCAGCCCTAGGGCAAACTCTGTCTTCCTGAAGTACCACAAGAGCACCACCTTGCCCACCCCTAAACGGAGCAGTCGTCACACCAGGTTAGCTCAACTTGCGCTAGTGCCACCCCCGTATCCATCGTGGTCGTCGTCTATTACTATTCCTACCACCGTCGATGCCCTAGCCTCAAACCACCTCCTCCGCCACACTCGGTCGCCGCCTTGCGCATGCGTGCCCCCATTGCCGCCCGCGGTGAAGAGGACAGAGAAAGGAGGAAAGAAAACAAGAAAGAAAAGAAGGAGAGAATGAGGACCACATGTGAGTCCAACTAGGTCCTACTTGCCCTTCTAATTCTCCATTTTTTTCTCTTTGATAGTGGGCTATATCCATTTAGATTTCTTTTAATTCGTCTTTAAACTATGTTTCACTTATATGTAGGAACCATCCCTACTAGCTTACTATAACAAGGTATATTTACTCGTGGGATGCTCTCTAATAGGTCACCTCTCTCGGGCCACCATCTCCTTTCCTCTCACTTATAGGCCAGCCATCAATCCCACACCACCTTCATCGGCCCACATGTACCCGTGTGGCCTTGCCATCTAGGTCCACTTCGGATTGGGCCAAGCCCATTTACCCCTTCCTCCTCTCCTATTTTCGTTAGACTTAGTCTGCTCTAACCCTATGGCCCAATACTCATCGACGATGGGCCCATCTGTTAGCCTAGCGAATATCCCTATGGAATATTCTTTTCCTAGGTTTAATAAATTCTGTTCCATTCAACCATAAATTTATTTAAAATTGTAAAATTCATATCTCTCACACCTTAACTCCGATTGACTCTATTCACTTTTATAATTCTTTTAAAATTGAGATATACCCGATGGCACTACTAAAATATAAATATCTCTATATTAGTTGTAGGTTTTTGGTGTGGCTCTCTTTTGTATTTTTGTAGTGATGTTCCGGAATTTCGTCGGACACAAAGATCGCTAAGATTTGAAGATCGCCTTCGTTAAGGCAAGTCAACCTTGATCATATTGCTCATAATATATAAAATGTGATTTTTGTAAAGTTACATGCTTAGCATACATAATTAAATTGATCGTTCTCGGTTTTTGCACAACCAACAGACTATACTAGCAGTTACATTACTTTTTATAGTTTATTAAATCGTATCCTTGTAACTTCATCATAATGGTTTTTGAAAATTCTCGCTCCTTGGGCGGGAATACCACCGTTCCATCTTCTACTTTTGTTTATCGTTATGGAAAAATTGAGTTATGAAACATTTTACAAAAACCGAACTCATGGAGTCGATGGGTTTAAAAAGATAAAATGTTTGCGAAAACCCACTATGTAGAACCTTACCTATGTGGCTTGTTTTGTAATCACATGTAAGAATCAATTCCTTAGGGAATTACATTCAAGCATCTTACAGTATGATCATACGAGTATTTATGAGAATCTTGTAGCTGAGCAATTAGTTAGCATATAAAAATTTTGTATGTCAATAGTTGTAGAACATTAGGGTTGAGAAGATGGGATTGTAGATCTTTACTACTTGAGATATGTATTATTCTTGCCCATTTTAAGGTGATTGGTTTGATATAGAAGACATCCCAGTGTGTACTGAGTAGATAAAGATATAAAACTTACATAATACTCGATTTTAAAAGATTTGACCTAACTATGTAACTTGGGCTATTCATATGTTAGCTTTGGAAAAGCCTTGTCACGAACTTTCGGTTCTGATGAGTATCTGGTGTCAGTTTCATGTCGTGTGGGTAAGCGTACAAATTCTACAGAACATAAACTATTTGAATAAACTTGCGCGCGTTTAAGGGTGAATATAAAATGATTCTTCGAGTATAAATTTGTTTGCTAGTGTTTTATAAAAAAATATTTGTAGGAATAGAAAATATTACCAAAGTTATCCCATAATGATATCATAGAGTAAGCTTTTCAAGAGAAAGTGAAAACTAAAGCTTAGATACTTTTGAGAAGGAGACGATAAAAAGAAATATATTGGTTTTGCTTTGGATGGAGCAACATAAATGTTAGATGCCTGAATTAAGTAATGATGTTTAGGGAAGAAATGGAAAATGAGAAGAAACTATTAATAAAAAAACTTTGGGTTGTTGTAAAGCAACTCGAATAAAATCTAGACGGTAATTTTTTTCTAATGAATTGTAAAAATCACACTTAGAGATTATTAAATATTTTCAAACAAAAGATTTACAAAATAAATCTAACCTTACTTTGCATCTTGTATACTCATGTTTCTTGTAAATTGCGAGTACAAAAGTATCTACCCTAAGTTTTTTTTTGTTATTTTTCTACCTCCTTAAGTTTATATTGAAGATGTCAAAAAGTTTGGTTTCATCTTTAAGCTCAAGCTACTGCCTGTGAATTGATATGCTAGCTATGTTAATTTCCGTTATTATAGTTTTTTTGGTAGTTGTTATTAAGGGTCTACTTGACATAGCAAGAAGATGTAATTTATTCGTTTATTTTTTACAATGATTATTGTTTTATTACTATATGTTGTAGCTAAGAATTTTAGGTCCGTAACCGATATACGTGATTCCACTAGGTTCGCTTCTTCGTTGGCACGTCCTATCTAACACTAGCTTCCTGCTGGTGTCAGATGTGACAAGAAAGGACCTATTTGATTTAAATTATTAAGCAAATTATTATCACATATTATCTATTTAACTATAGAAATAAATTAAATATTTTAAGAAATATACTTAATAAAAACAAGTGATAAAAAATACAGCAAAAAAATTATTTAAGAAACCGTATTTTTTAAAACATAAAACAAATAAACCGTTTTAATAATACGATGAACAAGCTAAAAACAATATGACATTTGGTTGGTGTGACATGAGGGTATTTAATTACATAGCTTACCTAGGTTCAACTGGGCATTTAACTATTTGCCACTCATCAACAGATTTGTTCAATCTCTCTCGTAACATTATCACTCACACTCCCAGTGTGGCAAATAGTTAAATATTCTGGGTTCAACCCAGTGGAGATTTATGTGAGATCATCCCTCCTTAGACTCTGTTTGAGATAGGGTTGGAAGATTAGTTGTTATAGCTATTTAAGAGTATAAACGATTAAATTTAAAAAGTAAAAATCTTATTTTAAGTCATGAGTAATTTTTATATAGATTTTTTTACGATACGAACTGTTTACAAACTTGAGAAGTGTGTAAAAAATCCAAAATCCATAATTGCATTCGAACGGGGCCTTCAAAGATATATAGCTCGACTTCTGGTTATTTCCGTTGTTTAATTGGGTGAAATTTTGGATGTTCAGATTACTATCTCAAAGACCGAAATAGGTGCAACCTCCAGGCATTCATGTAACAAAATATGCACCATGGTTGTAAAATAAATTGGGTTTGACATATGGGTTCTGATTACTTGACGAGTTATATATACCCGATGTTTGGAACAGCTATGGCCTGCAGTTTCGAACACACTCACTGGGGCTGTTCATTTCTGGTTGCTGCCATAGCTGCAGCTACGGCAGTTGAAAACAGCTGCAGCCGGTTGCGCGCACACGTCTATCAAGTTGATCAAAGTCGTATGCACATCTACAGTGTGACCATGAGAACCAATAATCGTAAACAACAGTAGTAGTAGCTCGCTTATCAAACTTTGGATGGTATCCCATTAACGACCAAGTTAGTCTGATTTATTTAGACTTTGCCTGGGCATTTTAATTAGGCACAAAACGAACGTCCCTAGACGCCATTCCCTTGCGTCGAAAGTCCAGCTCTAACAATTAAATGATCTACAAGCCTGGGCCTACATGTCTTGGCGTGGCACGACACAAAATACTGCACATACAGGGATCAACACCAAGAAATTTAGCTATATATAGCGCACCAATTTCAAGGTTATAGCTGGATCAACACCAGGATTATTGGATTAGTATAGTTGTATGATTGCAAATCTTAGCGTGGGTGTGGTGAATGATACTCCGTATATATCATAGAATCATACTGCTGAGTGCTGGTGTAAAGGCTCTAGGTAGGTCAATTAATCCCGCGCGTTTGATCGCCCTCAATCTGATTGTCTCCGGAAGAATTAATTCTCCGATGATTGTGTTCTTATCAGGATCAGGGTAGATCATATCGATCGGCCGGGGTTCGTGGTGTTTAATCGATGCCGTACCTAGCTACCTCCTCCTACCTAGCTACTCTATGCTGTCTCCTTCACCGGTCACTTTGATCGATATTCGATAATGCCGGCCAACATCGAGAGCACCTTGATTGGTCGAACAGACAGCTAGCGATGAGATATGAAAATTGCCCATCTGAGAAATGAACATGGCCGTACATCGTATTTAGAGGAAGAAATCAGACGGACTTCTAACTTTTCGATCAGCTTCATGATTTGTGTTCCGCATCCTCCTTGGATCAGAAAAAAAAGATAGGGAGTGTGGAAGGTGCTCCTCAGTTTAAAGAAATGGTCGAGGCGACAATAGCGCAACAGTGGGTCATTGACCGTGGTGGTGGTGCCCCGCAGCTGCGGAAGAGGAAGAGGATGGCTGACCAGTGTTAGCGAAAGAGAAAGCCCATTATCGAAATGGTTAGGAGGTGGTAGGATGTGACGCCACATTTAAAGGCAGGAGTCATCGGAGACGGAGAAGAGAATAACGGCGCAGGCCACCAGAGCCGGAGAAGACGTAAAGAACAGCATCGGGAGAAAAGAAGATCCGATGGGTCTTGCCGGCGTCGCGGAGGGGCAGGGAGAGAATCGCATGGCGGCGACAGGTGAAATGCACCGAGTAACGCGTAGACACTTCCTTCGAGAGAGCACTCCATATGCATATTCTCCGACCCGGCCCAATCGATACAAAGCCCAAGTAGTAGAGAGGGCACGGCCCAAGAGAAAGCCCACCTAGCCTCTTCTCCTCTCATCTCCCCCAACTGCTTCTTCTACAGACCGACCGGCCACCGTCGTCGAAGGCGTCAATCGCTCGCTCCCACGCGAAGCAACGCGGCGCGCTGTCTCACGCGAGCGCTAGGTCATCCTCGACCGCGATCCGGCCTCGCCGGCGCCCCCCGTCCTCCGCGACCCCGCCCGCCCGTCCCTCATCGCCGCCCACGCCGGCGGCCCTCAGTTTCGAGCCTGACCTCGGCAGGTTCGTGTCCTTGATCCAAAATCTGTGCAGCGATTGTTTACGATCCGGTTGAGTTAGATTCGATTACGAATCCGTTCCTCGATTTTGGTTCAACTACCGGAATTAGTTTCCGCAAAACAAGTTTTTTTTAATAGTAATTTTGAGAGCGCGGTTTTTTTTAATTCTGTTCTGATGACTTCGAACGTCACGCCGAGTTAGTTACCAGCGACGCACAATTTCTTCAATGATGGGTTCGCCTCTCTACGGAACATCTAGGCAGTTTGAGAGTAGTACCAGATAAATGCTTGACATTTTGATTGATTGGCTTATCATCTTGCTGTATAGCATATGCAGGCAGTAATTTCAGAGTAGAAAACGCGTCCTACTAAACATATGGCTTATTACAGTATCTCCTTCTTTTTTTTTACAACAGACCTATTTAGTGATGGGTTTGAATATAATTGGGTCTAGATCTGATCGATTTTTTTTCCTGATGCAACCAAAAGTGTTTCTGGCATTTTGTTCGTGATTACCGCCTGTTAGTTGTTTTCTGTTAGAATTTGTATGCATGTTCAGTTTATTGATTACCACCAACTGCTGGAACACATGTAACCTGCTATTTTTTTTGAGGCAGATTTCTCTAGTACAATGAGCTGGAGATTTCCACTTTTCGGGTATGTTATTGTCACTGGAAGCAGCAATTTTTTTTCATTTGTTCTTCTGATTTCTGACTCATAACCTAGTCTCTTGGAGCATCTGTATTCTATTAACTGAGGCACTTCTTTTATTCAATACAACATATCGTCTTTGTCTATCAGCGCCAGCCAACAGGCCTGATGTCATTCACAATCCTTATTTTCTTTATAAAAAGCCTTCACATTTAATGCTTCAAAATTTGCTTTCTTTTGTCCCAAAAGTTATCTTTTCATCCAAACAGAGTCCACATATCTACTACTTTGTGATTCCTTATGGTTGGGGTCAGTTACGCTGAACTGTAATGCTATCAACTTATCATAAGTAAATTAACATGGCTAGTTTATAGATTCTCTGATTGCCTTAAGCTTGCTTGAAAAATGTGCTCCTCTTGCTTACTGTCTTTTGATCTGCTGAATGCTTGCCAGCAGCCACTTGCAGCAGCAGCAACCTGATCCAAATTTCCAAGACAACCCTACGCAACCTTGGTACCCTCCCTCTATGGTTGGTTCATCTTCACATCCACCCACGCCCAGCTCTTCCGGTGTTAGTCCACATCAAAGAGCTTCTGATAATCCCCAGTCTTCATCACGTGGTCAACCATCTCCAGCTGAGGCTGCAGGGATAATTGTTCGTCTAAAGGACAAAAGGTAAGCAGCTAACCTTCTTTTCTGATGAGTTGCTTGTATCTTCCTGTATACATAGATGTCTTTGTATTTATACCTTACCCTGTGGCTTATGGATTACAAATTGCATCTGCTTTGTTAACTTTGTACCATGGTATTGTACATATTTTAATGTTTATATTAACAAATGAGAGGCATTAGAATCTAACTAATAATGTTAGTGTAATCACTAATGAACTTTTAAGATAATTTAGTTCATACTGCAATAATGATATCAAGGCTGATATTTTATATCCTATCAATTGGTAATGAAGAACTCAAGCTTTTCAGAAGGCATGACAATTTGTGTAAGTCAGAGATGATGTACATAAATGCTAAAAAGTGCCTATGCATGGTTGTGTTGCTTTTTGTAACTTCCAAATCTTCACTGTATGTGTATTTGCACAATATTCCTTATGGTCATACTTGCTTGGAATGCATTATACAATACCGACTTTTTTTTGCAGTGTTGATGAGTTGCAGAGGCTGTTGAAAGACAAAGAGGCATACAATGCTTTCTTCAATTCACTTGATCAAGTTAAAACCCAGAACAATGTAAGATGTGTTGCTGAGTCTACTCTTGTTTTATATTTGTGTTGCTACACATGGTCTTTAATTAGTCAAACTAATTATGAATAAAATTTCTAGGTTTCCCCATTAGTATTTTTTTTGAACGGGTTTCCCCAGTAGTTGAAGATATCACAATGGAAACAAGATGTCTTCAACTACATCACTCCAATCCAGTATATGATCCAATTATTTTCCTTTTACGTGACTATCATCTTCAGGTTTTTTGGATTGTGATATGACTTGGGAATCGATGTGGGTTATTAATATTATTCTACAAGTGTTTATATTTGATGCTGACTGCTTTTAACCTTAAACAGTTGACTTGTCTGAATGCTAGATCTTTGCAATATATTTCATCCTACATAGATAATTCCTAAGAGACCTCTTGTCAATTTTGTCACTTGTTCTTCGTTCATGTTCAGTTACGCGATGAGCTTAGAAAGGAGACAATGCAACTTGCAAGTGAGTTATTCGTATTTCTGTAAATCCGCATCCATTGTTTTATTGGATTGGCTGAACTATGAAGATATAAACAACTTATTAGTTATTATTGTTTCTTAATCAAATATGGTTGGATATTGCCAACTTTACAGGGGAAAATTTGGAAAAGGAGCAACGGATCTTGGAGCTCAGGAATCAGGTTTACTACTATAGTTTCCATCTCAGAAATAGAAACTGCAGTAGCCATACTATTCATCATCATTTGAACAGATCTCTATAAAGAACTTTAAATACAATTAAGGCCATAATAATGGATTTTGTCTGGGTGTCATAATTTATTCCCTGACATTCAGATCGCATTTATTATTGTGCAGTGCACTATTATAAGAACTACAGAACTAGCTGCTGCTCAAGATAGGTTGGCTGATTTGGAAGGGCAGAAGGATGAGATTATGAGGTCCTACTCATCTGCTGCACTGCTCAACAAGCTCCAAAGTAAGTGCTCTGAACAGCTGCATATTTCAATCACATTCTGTGATTTTGTTCACGCCGGATCTCGTGCGCACAGCGCGACCATGCCGAAACCTAGGAGGTCTGTTTAGCTCCAGTGCAGTTCTATCGACTTCTCTCTATGGCTCGAGATATGTATATCGAGGCTTAGGAGGTCCGCTTAGCTTCGACGTGGGTACCTCGGCTCGCTCTCTTATGTGACGGTGTAGGTGCGGGTGTGTCAGTCAATTTGACCATATAATTGACAAGGAGATGAGGCGAACGGGTCAGTCGAACGATGGGCCGATACGAGCTCTCGTTATCGGCTAGCCGCCGATAGGATCGAATTGGTCATCGGCCGCGTCCAGATGTTTTCTGCTATTGGTTGGTCGCCGATAGGGATTGAGACGCTCTTCCATCGGCTAGGGAGCCGATGAAGACGTGGACAGATGTCGATGAAGGACGTGATGGCTCCGGATGTAGCGAAAGTGAGATCTTAATCCATCGACCACACAGCTGATGGAGGCATCAAAGGGTATTCAAAGAACAACAAAGCACTCGAGATTTCTCCTGGTTGTCGACAGAAGCTGTAGTGCTTGTTCATCGGCTGGAAAGCCGATGAAGGCATATGTAAACTGGTAAGGAATCGTATAAAAGACACCGACTGTAAAGCCAATGCCGCACCGGATATGGTAGGCGATGAACAAGGAGCGGGGCCTGCTCCTTCCACAGCATGAGATCCATCGCCCACCATGACGACGCCACTAGCACTGATTTCAAAGATCGGACCTAACCGAGACAGTAAGAGACCGAGGCCAACGACAACGGGACGGCGAACGCCAGATCGGTCGTGCGGAAGGAAGGGCGGAGCAAACCCATCGGCTAGCTGAGCCGATGAGAGGATATCTCTGAAGATATGCGTGCATCGATCGGAAAGGCAGATGCACTAGGCGTAATGTTCGATAGAAGTCTTCTGAAGACGGTTGCGTATCGGCTGAGGAGCCGATACGCTGGCCATGTTGCCCAAGGTATGGATAACTCATCGGCTAAACACTCCGATGAAACGCCAGGTAGAGACCTACAAGCTTACGGCTCAATCTACTATTGGCAACCTCGTAGGTCGAACCTAACTGATACAGCACAGGACGGACGACGGCAAAGAGAGCTTGGTAAACCGATAGGCCTTGCATGAACGTGATGCGATACACTCGATCTGACTAAAAGGTTGAAGCTAACCGATACAGCATTAGACAGAGCAAAATATACCGAGATAGTGGTGGGACTTATCCTTTCGTCGGAAATCGAACTTAACCGATGCAGTCTCGCATCGAGAGCCAGAACCCACCAGTAAAAACCTAGATAAACTAAGGTAGCGATACGCCGAAATTGTCTTGATCGAGAGATAATTTACAGACTTCTAGGGGGTCTATATTTATACCCTGGCATTATAGAGTCCGATGTGGTTATAACAACTATCGGACGTTACTTTCTAAAAAATATAATAGTAAAATATCTATAAAAAAGTTAATTGAAGTAACTAAACAATCCTATTATAAGCTAGAATTTACATAGATAAGTCACCCTATCGTGAGTTTTATGGCTCCTCCTCAGACTCGATATTATTTGGATCGTTTTCTATAATTGGATCGAATTCTTTCTCGTTTCCTTCAATCGGCTTCTTTCCTATAGCAATCGAACTCTCTTTTACTAAACCGATCGTCTTTCCAATCTTTTACTAGCTTATCAAATTTTGGCGTTAACAGATTTATTATTTGTAATTGAATATTAGCACCAGACTCATGTGCACGTTTTGTATGGTATCTTAGTGTTTGCTATGCATGCACTACACTCATGTAACTGGTCACTGGGCAATGATCATAGTGGTGTATATTTTCTTAGACCGAAGATTGATCAAGGATCAATCCAGCTTTACAACAAAGCCAAAAGAAACAGAGTGCATCATAGTGGTGTATATATTAGTTCCTTTTTATGAACCTTGATTAGTTGTTTCTGACATTGTTTGAACTCCATCCATACAATGTTATATTGTTATTTCTCAAAACAATTTCGCTGGTGCTTGCTCAGAGTCGATGGTGAAGTTGGATGAGGAGTCTGAGGAGCTGCACCAGAAGTTCCTGGAGAAGGATATTGACCTCCCCACCTTTGTGCAGAAGTACAAGAAGCTCCGCACTGCCTACCACAAGCAGGCCTTGCTCCATCTCGCCGGCAAGACCTCGCTTCGCTGAGATTCATCAGCCGTCGTGTAGGACGAACACCCTTTTTTATCCCATTTCCTTTGTTATATTCTATTGTGGTGTCTGTCCACTTGGCTGTTCATGAGTGCGGCCTAATATTGTAGGCCTTGTGTAAAACATCAGAGTTGTATTGCATATGTAGATATACGACTGTATGATGCATCATTTGAATTTTACCTATGATCAATTGGCTGACGCCGTTGAAGCATTTTACCAGTCATGAAGACACGAAAACAGATATGAACTCTTCTGTTATTTCGATATAAGCTCAAGCTAAGGATCTTCTGTTCTTAAAATCTAAGCTCAAACTAGGATTGTGCCTTGTGCTAATCTTGCACATGCTTTGTCTTCACCCATTTCGCAATTTCAGAGCACAACTGAACTGCACAAGCTTTTCCAACCCGTTTGCTTTTCCGCAGTATCAAAGCATCAAAACCTATGGGTTCTGTGATTCCACTGGATTGCACATTTGCACTGGAGATTATTCCCAAGAAATTCAGATGAGCTGTACTACATCTGGATAAAAGCATCCTGCCACAACAATCCACGAGCTCTTTGCACGGGATTGGATCTGATCCCTGCAACAGCATGGATGCATGCAAGCGAGGCAGGCACGCAGAACAAAACTGCATTATTAGGCGTGGAATTAGAACGATCCAAAGCTAAGCTTTGTCCCACTAGCGGGCAAGATCGAAATATGGCGAGCTCTGTCTGCAACTCCGCATCGCCAATTCACCGCAAGGAACAAGCTACCCGTGACCCTGCTCCCTTTGGAGGCATAGGGAAGGAAGCTAGCTTAGCGAGCTAGGCGTCCAGAAGATTAGCAAGAGATGTGTTAGATTAATATGTATGCATTGTTTTGTGCTGTTTGTGTTAGGAGGAAACAGGGGGAGGGTTTTTAGCTTAATCTCACCGACAATTCGATCACGAGATGGATGCATTAATATAGGTTGGAAGATCTGCACATATATGTTCCTTTAAGTGCTTCCCCTGCTAATCAGTTTGCTGATAAGTGGGTAAAGCTTGTCCATAGCCATGGCTGGGAACGATGCTTTCCACGGATGGACGATGATCTTCCTGCTGGATTTCAGTAGCGTCCTTCACCGTTGACTGCTCATTTGTTCGTTTGGCTGGCTTGTTGATAGTGCCTGCTCGTAAGGTATTTTTATGGCTGCGACTTAGGCCCGTTGTTTTCGATGGATAGGATTAGCTAATCATCGGTAGACAAAACGAGAAAAAATTGATTAATATATGATTAATTGAGGATTAATTATTAAAAACTTAAAAACAAATTATTATTTGATTTTTTTAAAAAACAATTTCTATATTAAAAAAGTTTTTAAAAAATTCGTACGGAACATATTATTTAATATTTTAAAAAGCCTGCTCGCAGAAACGAGAAGCAGCTGGAGCGAGCTATTATAAACCGAAGATACAACTGGCTTGTCCTTTTAAGATTGTCTCATGTGATGAAGACAGTCAGAAATAGTATGGAAAACCGTTCTGATAGTTAAGAATTTTCATATCTACCAATTTAACTATCTAAGTAATTATTGTAATATAATGTCAAAAGAAATCAGAAAAAAAAACACAATAAATTTTGCACATGGCTAGCAGTAACAGAAACAATCATATGTTGTTAGAGAAACAGTACCAATTTAACTATCTAGTAACGATTTTGTTGTTATAGAAAAGACACTAGACCGGCCAGAAATTTCGCCCCCGTTTTCCTGCGCTCTGCTCAAGGAAAGAAATTCACGCTCGCGCGTAGGAGTAGCGATGCACGGGCCATCCGCTCGCGGGCGTGTAGCGGTGCACTTTTTACGTTCGTGGGCGTATGCTTGCCGAGCTGGAGGTCGATGTGACGACGAAGCCGGCTGCCCGTGAAGCGGAGCAGTAGAATCCAGGCATCCCACCCCAGGAAAGGGGCCGTGGAATCACGCGTAGAGGAATGGGGTTTCGTCCATACTTGGACCGTTAGGCGTCACAGGGCACCAGGAAACGGCCGAAAAATATGTGCGTCGATGTACCGCATATCTATCCGCCCATGTGACCGACCCACAGTCGCCAATAGGATGCATCTACACCTATATATACCTATACATAAACGCATACGCATACGCATTGCTGGCTTCCCCACAGAAAAAGTTTATAGCCCACATTATGTGCACTTTTATTCTTTTTACTCTACGGTTGATAGCCAATAGAAAAATAAACAAAACAAGCAAGATAATTGGTCGATTTGTGTTCTTACCAATTTAAATGGAAAATAAATCATAATTAAAAAACCTCAAAATCAACTCTAGAATTAAAACAATTGGGTTTATTATCAACTCTAGAATTAAAACAGTTGGGTTTATTAGTTTTTGGTTTCTATCTTTTTTTTAAAAAAAAAAGAAATTTAGATTCAGATATGTTTGGAGAGAGCTCGTGGCAGCTACAGCTTCTCTCTTAGAATCTCTAGCTGTCAAAAACTCCAATAAACAATTTAAATTGTCATTTAGATTATAAGAATCTGTTGTTTTAGAATGTAAAAAATAAAATACAAGTTATAAGCTAAGAAACACAGCTTGTCAGAATCTCAAACTCTCCAAATATAAACTTAGAATTAGAATGATTGGTAGAGTTTTGCCACTATAACTTTCTCAAGAATCTTCAACTTCCCAACAAGGCCTTAAATCTCTTTCTAAGCATTTGAAAAGGACAAAAATTATTTGTAAGACTCCGTCTAAAAGAGTTTATCTTTATTTTTTTTCTTGTCCCACAAAAGCTTTATTCTTGAAACAGTCATTGCATTGGAGTTGCATTGGAGTTTAAGAGAGTGAATGACAAATGTATTGAAATTTAAGAAAGTGGAGGATAAATATATTGAAGTTTAAGAAAGTGAAATGTACTTTAATCTTTTGGTTGTATATTGCTAATCTTTGTTGACTAATTTTATAGAAAAAATAATAATATTTTCAATTCAATGTTAGATTTAATAAAACTAATTTGATGTTGTAACTAGTGTTGCCATATTATTTTATAAAATTTATCAAACATAAAAAAGTTTAAATTTGAAAAAAAATCAAACGTCTTTAAAGAGAAAGCACGAGATAGTCGAAAGATAAGCCATGGAGGTAGTTATCTTGGGCAGTGTGCTTATCAACGCACTTAACTGCAGGCGTAGCACAGCGGTGCATACAGAATACATACCAATGGATCTGCATACATGCCAATGGATCGTAGCCCTTGAGCATCATCCGGATCACGTGTTGCTGCATATAATACCAGGAAGCGAGCACTTACATTAATGTTGTTGTACACATCCGGGTTAATAAACAAAAGTTAATCTGATCACCAGGCAAGAATGCAGGTTAACCTTAGTTAACACACTCTATGGTTGTTGATTGGTTGACAACTACAGCTAGACACACCTGATAGATAGTGATTCGGCAGGATGTGATGATCCTTGTCCTTGTTGACCCGTGAAGAAGCTGTCTCAGGACGTGTCAGGAATCAGGGATTTCGTCAGGTTCACCGGCAATGCCCGGACGAAACTTGACAGGATGTGGTGCAGTATTCTTGCCCCATCTTTGTGACTTTTGCTCGCAGTACTTGGCGAGTTTAACTTCCTTAATCTGACTTCCTCACTGTCTCAACTTAACTAAGAGTAAGGGTCAATTTGGTCGCGTGTGCCTCACTCTAGCTACCACGATTTTGCATGTGACGAGCCATATAGTTTGCTGTTCCAATATTAATCATTACGCTCGTGACAAATTAGTGAGAGATTGTTACGCCAAATAATCTTTACCCTCTAAGGGGAAGCAGAACATTGTTCAACACCTCATAGCACTTTAGTATATCCTGAGGAAATTGAGGCAAAAGAGGAAACTCTGGTAATGTGATGTTAGAGCCTTGGATAACTCTATCAAGGGTGGGAGTTTCAATCCTGACGGTTGCAAATATCGTATATGGGTACTTTGATGACTTCACTCTCTTTAAAAAGCACACTCATAAATATGTACATGTGTATAATGGTATGTGCGGAAAAAAATTTGAGCCAAAAGAAAGAGTCCATGTAATTTTGGATTTACATTTGACCATTTTTCTATTTAAAAAAATTATATAATTATTTTTTATTTTGTTGTGATTTATTTTATCATTAAAAATACTTTAGTATGACTTAGATTATTGCATATTGATGTAAAAAATTTAAATAAGATAAATAGCTAAACATGTATCTAAAGTCAATAACATTAAGCATAAAAGCGCCAGAGAAAGTACTTATTAACACAAAAAAAAAGTGGTCTTAAAAGCCAAATAATTGCATACATAGACTATACGGGATCAGCAGCCAGAAACCCTATATAAACCCACCTCACTCGCACAGTCTACACTTCCCTCTCTGACACTCTCCTAGCAAACTATAGCCAGCTTCTATCTCGCCATGGCGGACACCACCATCCGTCTCCTCCTCCTTCTGGCCGCCACCGTCGCCGCCTCGGCCGACCTCTCCGTGTACCACAACGTGCATCCCCCGTCCCCATCCCCGCTGGAGTCCATCATCGTGCTCGCCCGCGACGACGACGCCCGACTCCTCTTCCTCTCCTCCAAGGCCGCCTCCACCGGCGTCTCCTCGGCCCCCGTCGCCTCCGGCCAGACTCCCCCGTCCTACGTCGTCCGCGCCGGGATCGGCTCGCCGTCGCAGCAGCTGCTGCTGGCGCTCGACACCAGCGCCGACGCCACTTGGGTGCACTGCTCCCCGTGCAACACCTGCCCCACCAACAGCCTCTTCGTCCCGGGCAACTCCTCCTCCTACGCCTCCCTACCCTGCTCCTCGTCGTGGTGCCCGCTCTTCCAGGGCCAGGCGTGCCCGGCGCAGAGCGACCCGTCGCAGAGCACCGCGCCGCTGCCGACGTGCGCCTTCTCCAAGCCCTTCGCCGACGCATCCTTCCAGGCGGCGCTGGCCAGCGACTCGCTGAAGCTGGGCAAGGACGCCATCCCCAACTACACGTTCGGGTGCGTCAACTCGGTGACCGGGCCGACGACGAACCTGCCGAAGCAGGGGTTGCTCGGCCTCGGCCGGGGTCCCATGGCGCTGCTCTCCCAGGCCGGGAGCATGTACAATGGCGTCTTCTCCTACTGCCTGCCCAGCTACAAGTCGTACTACTTCTCCGGCTCGCTCCGGCTGGGCGCCTCCGGCCAGCCGAGGAGCGTCCGGTACACGCCGATGCTGAGGAACCCGCACCGGTCGTCGCTCTACTACGTGAACGTGACGGGGCTCAGCGTAGGGCGCGTGTGGGTGAAGGTGCCCGCCGGGTCGTTCGCGTTCGACCCCAACACCGGCGCCGGCACGGTGGTCGACTCCGGCACGGTGATCACGCGGTGGACGGCGCCAGTGTACGCGGCGCTGCGCGACGAGTTCCGGCGCCAGGTGGCCGCGCCGAGCGGGTACACGTCGCTGGGCGCGTTCGACACGTGCTTCAACACCGACGAGGTGGCGGCGGGCGGCGCGCCGTCCGTGACCATCCACATGGACGGCGGCGTGGACCTGACGCTGCCGATGGAGAACACACTCATCCACAGCAGCGCCACGCCGCTGGCCTGCCTCGCCATGGCCGAGGCGCCGCAGAACGTCAACTCCGTCGTCAACGTCGTCGCCAACCTGCAGCAGCAGAACATCCGGGTAGTCTTCGACGTCACCAACTCACGCGTCGGCTTCGCAAAGGAGTCCTGCAACTAAGATCTACTCCTAGCTCATCGATCTAGCCTACCTAGAGCCAGCTGGTAGCCATGCACGAGAACGGCTTGTGCATGCAGCCTCAGCTCTCTGTATTATTCTTCCTTTTTTTTCCTTTCTGAAATTATGGTGTCCTGTTGTTCATTTGTACTAGCTTTCCGATCTGTGCAATAAGGTACGTGACATCACAAGATTATCACGGGTGCCTGTCTCATTTGTATGTGCCGATAGGCTATAGAATTAATCAGATTTTACCAGTGTGAATTTTGTTTGCATCCTAAGCTCTTCACAGAAATGCATGTGCTGCGCTGTGACCTGAGTCTCAGACGCATTGCCAGAAAACTCCGTATGAATCAAGGGCAGCAATTTACAAGTATGAATAAGATAAGGTTTTCATGTGCATGGGCCAATCTGTTTCATAAATGAAATTTTTGGTGTGCATAATCATAGACCCAACATCCAAGCTATTCATCAGAATTCAGGAGAAGATACCAATCTAAAAAAACGAATTCAGGAGAAGATGGCAACCACAAATATATTCCAACAGAGAAAATATCCGATACAGTCATTTTGAAGTTCAGCACGCATATATAGAAGGTTGTAAATCATCTCAGTTTTCCTTAGTGCTGTTCTTGATCCATTCCAGATACTCGGTATTACCACCAGTTATGGGAAGAGCAATAACTTCAGGAACACTGCATGAACAAATAACCAGTAAATATGACAGAACATGACCAGTACTGCTTAAACTATAGTAAACAGACAGATACAGCAAGAATGAAACTTACCCATATTCATGGTTAGCTTTGACATGGTCAGTCAAGGCATCTAGAAGAGATTCTCTAGTCTTGATTATGAGTAACTCTTCAGCATCAGTTTGCACCTGCAAGCGGGCAGATTATTGATCACTAAGTCCTAAGTTTGCTAAGGAGCAGGAAATATATCATCTAAAGGAATTTGACAAACCGCTGAGTTACAAAGATAACAGCTATTAATCTATTCAGCCTGGAGGTAAATTTCCACAGCGCACCTTTCCCTCCCACCAATAAACAGATTCAATGCCTGAAAATGTACATATCAAGAACATGATTATAATTCAGTATAAAGGGTAACATGAAACAAGCTACTTCTTGCAGATATGGCACAACACCTGTTTTTTAACAGTATAAGGAAGGGCAGCACACCAATCATGGGACAACCAAAACACCATTACGTCTTGTGATTCAACAGAGTACTTGTTTCAGTCCAAAATAGGATAATCAACACTTTACTAGGGTTTGTTCCCACATGGCCACATCTGATGATGTGAGATTTTCTCAATCTAATTCGTTTACAGTGCAATCTCTACTAAACTTGTTTAGTGTTGTCATTAATTTTTTCAAAGGCAATAAAATTATTTTCAAAGGGCGTCGTATCTTTAGTGGTGCGTCACATCGGTACCTAGATATGGTAAAAAATAAGTAATAGTCTTTACACCTGACTCGGCGATAAGAAGGATAAGTAAGTCGAGCCAACTAGGATTCATTTAGTTAGCTGAAATGTAAGGTTCTTTACGTGTAAGTTAAGAGAGTTAGTCGAGACAGCGGTTAGGAGGCGTGTAAATATCTTATATGTTCAAGAAACTAAATGAAAATGTTAAAAGGCGAAAGAGGTGGACGATACCGGGTTCAAACTCTAGTACACAGGGACAATTTCAAATAGAAAAGAAGTATAAATTCTAATTGATAAGAGGCTCAAGATGGTGTGGTAGAGGTGAGAAGACAAGGGTATAGAATCATCTTAGTTAAACTTGTCATTAGTGATATAATCTTAAACATAATTAGTATATATGCTCTTAAGTAGGTTAGGATGAGAGTGCTAAAGGACATTTTTAGAAAGACTTAGATAGCTTAGTTAGAGTTCTAGTTAGTAGTGAGAAACTTTTTATATTAGATTTTAATAGTTATGTAGGTGCAACAAGTATATGTTTCAAGATGACACATGGAGGTTTTGGGTATGGTGGTAAGAATAAGGAGGGAGAGGAAATCTTGGATTTTGCGATAGCTTTTTATCTAATGATAGCCAACACTTATTTTAGAAAGAGACAATCTAATTTAATGACTTTTAGTAGTGGCTACTATTCTAGCCAGATTGATTTTGTCTTTATGAGAATAGAGGATAAACGAGCTTGTGTGGATTGTAAGTTGATATCTGGAGAATGTGTGGTTTCTCAACATAAGCTAGTGGTGGCCGACTTTCACTTTTTAGTATATGTTCGTAGAGATAAATAAGCTAAAATTGTAATAACCAAATGGTAAAAGTTAGAAATGGATACATAAAATATCTTTAAGAAAAGAGTTATCGAAGAGGTCTTTTAGAAGGAAGAAAACGATTCAAATAACATGTGGAAGAAAATAGCAACATGCATAGGGAAGATTGCTTCAAAGGTGTTTGGAGTAACCAAAGAGAATAAATGCGAAACTAAAAACCCTTGGTGGTGGAACGAAGACATGCAAAAGCACTATTAAGGAGAAGAAAAAATACTATAAACGCTTATATCATGATAAGAGTGAAAACAACATGAAAAAGTATAAGGTAGCAAAAAATACCGTAAAACGAGTTATTAGTGAGGCAAAGAGGCGGGCTTTTAAGGATCTGTATACGCCTAAGTACGAAAGAAGTAGAAAATGATACCTATAGAATAATTAGGGCTCGTGATAGGAAGATGAGTGACTTCAACTAAGTTAAATATATTAAGTATGAGAGAGAGCAGCTCCTAATAAAGGAGGATAAAATTAAACATAGATAGTAAGAATATTTTAACAATTTATTCAATGGTGAAAAAGATGACACCACCGTTTAGTTGGACGGCTCTTCGGATGACACTAATAGAAGTTTTGTACGGATGATCGAAGAATCTGATATTAGAGAATTTTTGAAAAGGATGAAAGGGGATAAGACGATGGGTCCTAATGGTAGTCCAATCAAGATGTGAAGAGTCTCGAGGATATAGCTATAGCATAGCTAACCAAGTTGTTCAATAATATTTTTCAATCAAACACAATGACTGAGTAGTGGAGGAGAAGTATATTGATACCAATATATAAGAATAAATGAGATATCCAAAGTTGTACTAATTACCGAGGAATTAAGTTGATAAGCCATACTACGAAGTTATGTGAGAGAGTTATCGAACACTGTTTGAGAGAAACGACATGAATATTTATGAACAAATTTAGTTTTATGCCTAGAAGATTAATCATAGAAACAATTTTTTAATAAGACAAGTTATAGACCGGTTTAAAGAGTAGAAGAAAGAACTACATATGATTTTTATTGACTTGAAAAATACTTATAACAAGATAGCAAGAAATGTTATCTAGTGTGATTTGGATAAACATAAAATTTTAATAAAGTATATCTCTCTCATCAAGGATATGTATAATGATGCTATAACTAGCGTTCGAAAAAATGATGCTAACACATGTTATTTCTCGATTAAAATAGAAATATATCAGGGATCAGCCTTGAACCCATATATCTTTACATTGGTAGTGGATGAGCTTATAAGAAATATATAAGGAGATATCGCTTAGTATATATTCTTTACAGATAATATAATATTAATTAATGAGAGTCACGCAGGAGTAAATATGAAACTAGAGTTGTGGCGGCAGACTCTTAAGTCTTAAGGTTTTAGAGTAAGCAGAACTAAGGCTGAATACTTGAGATGTGACTTTAGCACTATCGTACATAAGGAGGGAGATGTGAGTTTAGAAGACCAAGTAGTGTCTAAGAAGAACACTTTTCGATATCTAGAATTGATGCTACAGATGGTTGAGGATATTGATGCGGACGTTAGGTATAAAATTAAAGCGGGCTAATTGAAATTAGGTCAAGTATCTGATATCCTTTGTGATAATAAGATATCACAGAAGTTAAAAGTCAAGTTTTATAGAACGACGATTAGACCTACTATACTATATAGAACAAAATGTTAATCTAAAATAAAGTCATGTTAAACAGCCGAGTGTTATAAAAATACATATGCTATATTCGATCTATGCTTATATAAGAATGGATCGAGTTCGGAATGAGAATATACGTGATCGACTAGAGATAACACTAATTAAAAAAAAGATTATCTAACATCGGTTAAGATAGTTTGGTCATATTTAAAGTAGACTATCGGAGATGCCAATTCATTATGGAATATGTGAAGAGTGGTAGAACAGAGGGCCAATACCAATGGCATATGATTTTGGTTCATAGTGATATATTATCATCCATAAGTAAAGAAATGGAATTGTGGAGTAAAGGTGACAAACCAGGCACTATATTGACACAAGCAGCTAGTTTCTCACTGATGATGCTCTGCGATAGCTTCTTCCCTGCAGTAGATGTGAATCACGATACTGTTTAAGATTGCTTAAACAAAAACCAGAAATAAACGCAACAATAATAATTAACAAAAAATAAAACACTAAACAACAAAATTGAGGTGAGAAACATGACGCTCACAGGACAAATAGTGCAAGATCAATCTCAAATCTAGCTGTTTCTTCGTGGAGAAAATGAAATATATTGCCTAGCAAGTTCCATGAACGAAATGCATAAACATTATAACAAGCAGAAAAACGGCGTGGATCCGTGAAGTACCTGCTTCCCTGTTCGGAACAGTCACATACACAACAATGGACGGCACGGTGGTGGAAGAGGATTCCATCCGAGCGGAACTGAGACCTCTTACCCTGAGAAATTTTCATCCAGATGTCACTACACGAACAGGGGACTGAAACTAGATAACACCATAGTACTGTTTAACCTCAAAAGTTCACGCCTCTATGTCATTACAGGATAAAAGCTTCAAATAAGCTACAATCTTGAGGCCACAGTTCAGGAATTCAAATTTTGGCAGCACATATTCGGGCGTGCCTTCAGAAAAAGGACCAAAAAAAAATCCTAAATCCCCCTCAATTTTGTGGATTCCTCAGAAATCTGCACAGGTACTAACTTGACGATTCTACAAGGCGCAGAACAATGCCAATTCAAAAGACTGAGGCAGCGCGGCGGAACCCATCCGAATGCGAGCGCCACCCTCGCATCAAACAAGCAGGAAGCAGCATAAGGTACGAGGTTATCCTTACCCGAGGAAGGGGAAACGGCGGTGGGAGAAGGTGCACCCAGTCCTGCAGGCGACGGCGGCGCTGACGGCCCCGATACTGAGGAACAGGAGCGCCCCGGAGAGCGACGAGCGGCTACCGCGGAGCAGACCCGGGCCCTCTCCCTCTCTGGCGGTGTCGCGGCGTGGGCTTGCGTCGGCGGCGGGCGCGAGAGCTCGGAACGGCGCGGGGACGACTAGTGGCATTTTCCCGAGCGGTTTATGTACACGTCAGATTTCTTCCTCCTCCCTCCCCCACGCGAACCCGATTCCTCCCCGACGCTTTGCTCTTGGGCCGGGCCTTCCTCTGGTGGGCCCACCTGGGCTCTCATCAAGTTTGCTTTTTTTCTCTCGTGATACTTAACCCCCTCTCTACCCTCACCTTGGAACCTCCAAAACCCTAGCGCGAATCAAAGCCTCCGCATCTTCCGCGGCTACTTAGAGCTCGGCCTCGCCTCCCACGCGCGCTTCGGAGCCCCGGCCATGGCTGAACCTGAAGTGGCGGCGGTTGCAGGGGCCGCGGCGGTGGAGGCCGAGGAACCTGAGGTGGCGGTGGCGAATCCTGGTCTGAAGAGGGAGCGGGAGGAGGGGGACGATTCCACCGCCGACGCTGCTGGAGAGGCGGCGGAGGAGACGGCGACTAAGAAGCAGAAGGTGGAGGGGGAAGGGGAGGGGGAGGGGGAGGGGGAGGCGAACGGAGCGAAGGATGAGGCGCAGGGGGAGGAAGAGAGCGCGAAGGAAGAGGAGGGGAAGCCGGTGAAGCTGGGGCCCAAGGAGTTCGCCACGGGCGTCGAGATGTTCGACTACTTCTTCGCCCTGCTCCACTCGTGGGCGCCGCAGCTCGAGATCAATAAGGTGAGGGTTACGATTCAGTCGTCACTGGTGTGGTGGCCTCTCGCTGGTGTGATTATATCTGATCCAGTATTGTTCTAGATAAACTTTAGTCTGAGAAAAGTCGTAACCTTGTTTCTGTAGTGACAAGCTGGTAGGTTGGTTTGATTCGCTTTAGCGATGTGATGGTGCCTGGATTAGGTAGATCTTTGCCTTTTAACACTGATTTGCTCCAATTGGCTAACTAATTCGACATGATAATCGACTGTTCACCTTGCAATTTGCCAAGTTTGCATGAAAATCCATATTGCCCCCAGGTTCATTAAGTTGGTCTTTTACGTCACAAATGTTATTCAGCTTGAAAGGGTTGCTTGAGGCATTCCGTATGTATGTTAGGTACTTCTAAACTAATATTGTGCTTCTAAACCAATGAATTTTGTGAGTTAAGTAGTACCAGTGATTTAATGCTTAAACAATATCACACTTTTACTTAGCTGTTCTTTTAGGTTCTTACGGTAAGTTTCATTTACAGAATAACATGCTGTTGAATACTCTTTCAGCTGCATTGTCTTCATATGCTGGGACTCCATATGAGTTCTTCTATGTGGTGTTTGACGGTGACGCATCATTTATGGGGTGTGTGTGTGTTCTGCATCAGCTATATGCAGATCATTTGAAGGCTGCCTTCATATGTGTTAACGCCAAAATCTGGACGACCCGATGGCGCTAAAGCCGATCGGCTGAGAGGTGTCCGATGACTACAGTGAAGAAGCCAAATCGGGTTGTAGCGAAGTAAGATTCAGTTCCAAATTGGAAGACTATTTAGATAAAACCAAGTTTGCGGAAGAGCCGTGGACTCTATGGCAGGATGTTTTATCTTTGTAAATTATAGCCTTATTTAATTAGGAAGGTTTAGTTAGTTAACTTTTTTAGAGATATTTTCCTTTGTTCTTGTTAGGAAATAACGTCCGATGGTTGTAAACGCGTTGGACTCTGTCTATAAGCCCAGGGTATAAATATAGACCTCCTAGAAACATGTAATATATCTCTCGATCAATACAATCTCGGCGCATCGCCACCTTAGTTCATCTAGGTTTCTATCGGCGGGTTCTGGCTCTTGACGTGGGGTTGCATCGGTTAAGTCCGATCTCCGGCGAAGGGGTAAGTCCCGCCACTATCTCGATATGTTATGCTCTGTCTAAGGCTGCATCGGTTAGGTTCGACCTCTTAGGCCGATCAGACGTATCGCATCACGTCCTTGTAGGGCCTATCGGCCTGTTAAGCTCCTTCTGCCGTCGTCAATTTCGTGCTACATTAGTTAGGTTCGACCTAAGGGGCTACCGATGGTTCAGGCTGTAAAGTAAAGGTGTCAGAATAAAGGCGAAATCAACGGAGAAGAATTGATGCTGACACATACTATTGGAGATGTAGAAGTCAGGATTGCCGCGGGAGAAGGACTTCGCGAAGCTGATGTAATAATGGTGACATTGGCGTCGGATTTTTGTTTCTTAGAAACCGTCCGAGTAGCCGGTTTCTTGCGCTTCAGTCCTGGTGTTCGCGACACTCGGAGGAGAGCCGATGGAGGTGGAGCACCCTGTCCAAGGAGGGATCTGGCCGATGGAGATTGATAAATAATCGGCTGACCACTTGCGCTGGTCGTAGGTGCATCTTTGTCGCCAGCCCATGAAATCATGGGAATCAGGACAATTGAAATTCAATATGATAAAGAAAAGATAGTGCAAGGAGAAAGGTTACCTCTTTATCGGATTCCACATAGTCGGGGTTGAGGCGCAGGAAGTAATTTTCAGCCGATAGACTGAACAAGTGACTTCCCTATTCTGACCACCATCGAGCAAAGACTTTGGTGTTGGATATACAGGGCTCGAAGGTGGAGATAGTCCCTAAGGACAAGGATGATGCCATCAACCTAAGCCGATCGTACTCCAAGCCACTTTTTACTTCTCCTCGGGCTTGGAGCTTGCCGATGAAGAACAAGCCGATGGGGAGTTAGCCGAAGTCCAACTGACGAGCACCAACCGAAGGATGGTAGAACTCGTATGATGGGTGTTGGGATCGGCCCAGTGAAAATCCAGTCGGCAGAAGATTAGGAGTTATGGATGATAAGAAGATTGTCTTCGATTCTTCATCGGCTAAGGCGTTCATCGGGTGAAACCTGGAAGGCATTTCGAAAGACGAGTCGTCCTCGTACGCGAACCAAATGGTGACTTCTTTAGTGAAGCCGTAGTAGAAACATTTGAACCACTGGCTGAGTCCGAGGGGGGTCATTTTGCTTTCAGGAAGAGCCGATGCAGCTTCACCCAAGGATGTACATCGGCGTCGGCTGGCCTCATTTTCTTCTGAGTAGTTAGTCAGATATGTCATGGAAGGGAAAGGGGACCTGATGACAACTCTGGAGGTGTAGACGTTCAACCAGAGTTGTATAAACCATCAGGGACCACCAATATAACCGACTGGTTGGTCTGTCGATAGCTTATTCGCCACTTGATGGAGCAGTTGATAAGTAGCTCCAAGAAGATATTGCCCCAGTGGGATATGGCGCTGATCGGCTAGGAGCTCTGTCAGGCACTGCATGTTGGTTGTTGGATCAAGAGTTGAACCATCAAAAACAAACCGCTCCAACCAGAGATTCAAGAACGCTACGTGTTCACGCTCATTGACTTGACCGGAGGACTTTTTGTGCAGAGAAATATATTTAGTCCAACCTCCGACGTTCTTGGTGTTCAATCGATGAGTGGGTTTGAATCTAAGGATGAACGGGTTTATGTAGTGGGTGGTGTTGAGGCAAGTCAACATGGTAACGTCCATCAGAGTGGGGGTCATCGGTCCATGCCCAAACATGAAGGCATTCAGTATATCCGACCAAAAGTAAGAAGCCGATGCAAGTAAAGGTTCATTCTTTTCCATATTGGCTAAGGAGAGGTTGATACAATGGTCTATCTCCAAATCCTCCTAGAAAGACTTTTTAGAGGCGGAAACCCTAAGATACCAGTTTCTCCATCCCGGGAATTTGCTAGGCTAAGATCTAAAGCTGTTAGCCCAATTAGTGATGGTCATAGATGAGTTTTTGAACGGGATCTTTTCTGTTTCAGAGTTTATGAAATCAGTCGGATCTTCGCTACCCATAGGGCCAAGATAGAAGTGACCGGGGCGGTCAAAAACCGGGATGACAATCTGACTCTTGAGATCCTATAGTAAACAAAAACCCGACTACTGCTGAGAAGACGGGATGGGGAAGATTTGTGTGAAATGGAAGAGTAGATGATAGTTACCTTAAGGATTACGTGTGTAGAAGCCATCGCATGGAGGAAGAAGGAGTAGCGACTGATGAAGTAATTTGCGGAAGTTCGTCTTCAGTCGTCGGGGTTTAGGGATTCTGATGGGAAGAAGTGTGTGGAAGAAGGCTGAGGCAAAGAGTTATTTTATAGAGGCGGAGTGACCTAGGCAGAAATCTGAGCCGATTAATCTACGGGTTTTAATGGGTCATCCTGGTTTGCGGAGACTTCCAACGGCTCGAAATTTCGTAATCTATTGGCAAACTTCGAAATTGGGGGGCATGTGTTAACACCAAAATCTGGACGACCCCAATGGCGCTAAAGCCGATTGGCTGAGAGGTGTCCGATGACTACAGTGAAGAAGCCGATCGGGTTGTAGCCAAGTAAGACTCGGTTCCAAATTGAAGGATTATTCAGATAAAACCGAGTTTGCGGAAGAGCCGTGAACTCCACGGCAGTATGTTTTATCTTTGTAAATTGTAGCCTTATTTAATTAGGAAGGTTTAGTTAGTTAGTTAACTTCTTTAGAGATATTTTTCTTTGTTCTTGTTAGGAAATAACGCCCGATGGTTGTAAACGCGTCGGACTCTACCTGTAAGCCCAGGGTATAAATATAGACTCCCTGGAAACATGTAATATATCTCTCGATCAATACAATCTTGGCGCATCGCCATCCTAGTTTATCTAGGTTTCTACCGGCTGGTTTTGGCTCTCGACGCGGGGCTGCATCGGTTAGATCCGATCTCCGGCGAAGGGGTAAGTTCGCCACTATCTTGATATGTTCTGCTCTGTCTAAGGCTGCATCGGTTAGGTTCGACCTCTTAGGCCAATCAGACGTATCGCATCACGTCCGTGTAGGGCCTATCGGCCTGTTAAGCTCCCTCTACCATCGTCAATTTCGTGCTGCATCGGTTAAGTTCGACCTAAGGGGCTGCCGACGGTAGATCGAGCTTCAGGCTTATAGTTTTCTACACGGCGTATCATCGGGGTGCTAGCCGATGAGTTATCCATGCTCTGAGCTTCACGCCCAGCACATCAGCCCCTCGGCCGATACACATCAGCCTCTAAAGGTGTCCCTTACATGTAACGCTAAGCGGATCGGTCTTCCAGTCGATACGCACCCGCCTTCAGAGAGTCGTCCCCTTATCTGCTCAGCTAGCCGATGGGTTTGTTCCTGTCTTTCCTTCAGCATAGCTGATCCGGCGTCCTCTGTATCATCTCTGTTGGCCTCGGTCTCGTACTGTCTCGGTTAGGTCCGATCTTCGAGGTTCGGTGTTAATGACGCCGTCACGGTGGGCGACGGGTCTCGTGCTGTCATATCCGAAGCGACATCGGCTTTGTAGCCCGTGCCTTTTAATACTATTCCTTGCCAGTACGCATGTGACTTCATCGGTTTTTGCAGCCGATGAACGACTATTACGACTTCCGTCGGCTATCCGGAGGAATCCTGTGCGCTTTGCTATCCTCTGAGTACACCCCGGTTCCTCCATCGGCTTTATGGCCAATCCCTCATCGACACCTGTCCACATCAGCTCTCCAGCCAATCGAAGAGCATCCTGATCCTATCGGCAGCCAGTCGATAGTGAGCGCTTGTATCGGCCCACCGTCCGATGGACCTGCTCGTCTCACCTCCTTGTCAATTGCAGGGTCAAATTGACTGGCACGCTCGCACCCGTACCGACGCGCCGGAGCCGATCGAACCCTACGCCCCCTGGCGCGCATACCTCGAGTCACGGAGAGGAGCCGATCGGTCTGCACTTGAGCTAAGCAGTCCTCTCAAGCGTTGGCGTGTTCGCGCCGGGGCGTGCAAGAGATCTCGGCGCGAACAATATGCGATTAAGGATTTAAGGTTGTACCACAAGGATAACAAACTCTATCTTCAGGCCTGTTTGTTCAGCTTGAAGCGTTATGTTATGATTTGCAATTTGAATCTGGTTAGCTTGCGAGTTCCAAATGCTCCTATGGTGTTTGGCAACATTTTCTGTTAAAATAGAATTCTTGATCATAACTAAACATTTTTATCTGATAAGAAAATTGTTGGTATATTCCTACCTGTTTTTAGCAAGTATACAGCGATAGAGAGGTCAAGAGATCACTAACAAGGTCTCTATGGGGTTTACTAATTACTCTTGTAATTATACTACTAATTTGTATTGGAGCCTTGTTTTTAGTTCCACTTCTGCGTTCAGAACTTGTTTTGTTAGATTTTATGACGCGGAAGGGGCTTTCATTGTTTGTATGTAGAGAGCTTAGTCCAAAATTCATTAAGGCTGCAATTATGATTTGTTGCACAAAAATTGTGTCTGACGCATATGAGTTACAAAGATATACTATGATTTTTCATCTATATTTAATCAAAATCATCCCATTTTTTTAGATAATGGTCAAAATCATCCCATACTTGACCCTTAGGTCTTTTACTTCATCATTGTTTGGAAGATAAAACTATTTGTCAGTGGGATGTTTTTGTTACAACGATAAGCTTGTTGCTAGTTTCCCTCGGAAAAAATAAGCTCACCCCTAGACCTGATCTTGAGTTTCACAGTAATTGATTGTGGTTCATAGTTTCCAGGTTCTTATGTGCTTGTGTTCTGTACTTTTTCTGATTCGAACTATCCAGATGTCACCTTGTTGTTTGCGTTGTCATTGCTATTGTCACACTTGGGTTTGCTGAATCTCTTCTCAACTTTTGCAGTATGAGCATATGGTGTTGGAGGACTTGCTGAAGAAAGGCCATGCTGACTCTGATAGGAAAATTGGGCCAGGGATTGAAGCATTTGAGATCCGCAACCACCCAGTGTGGCAAAGCCGTTGTTTCTTCGTCCGACGAGTTGATGGATCTTCTGATGACTTTAGCTTCCGCAAGTGTGTTGACAGTATACTCCCTCTACCAGAGGACATGAAGATTGGTGGCAAGTTTTCCAATGGTAAGAAGGCCGGTGCCCACTTCAAGGGCGGTGGAGGTAGGGGAGGAGGCCGAGGTGGTGGCCGAGGAGGCAGGCGTGGTTTCCGTGGCCGGGGCAGGAAAGGCAACTAAGAACTCAATAAATACCCAAAATTTTGCATGCCTAATGCCAATCCTTGAGCTTGAGGCATTTATGGCAACATGTGCCTGTTTGTCTGCCTTGTCCTAGAGACGCATTTATGTACTGTGCAAGTGCAAGTGTGCAACCTTTTTGTGCTGTTGTCTTCAGGGCAAGCAACCTGTTTCGTTTGATTTTGCTATCTTCATTGTCTGTGCCATCGTGCCGTCATACTCAGTTACTCACCATCTAGTTTGCTTAGGGTGTGTTTTGTTTAGGGATAAAGTGGGATGGGCTTGATTAATCTCTGTTTTTTTGTAGGATGGTCCCATTTATCCATTTGGCATGAGAGTTGAAATTGTCCTCTCTTTTTTTTTGAGGGATAGAAAGGTATGGTCTATATGTTAGTGAGAAATCAGAAGTGGGTTAGATTTGTCTGTTAGTTTTTTAGATAAAACCAACTTGAATCTTGAGGGAATATTCTCCCTCGGGAACTCCCTGCCCTATCTGTTTCTAAATTAAATACCCTGAAAAATAGATTCATCTCATCTAAAACTCATCCTACCCCTCTAACCAAACACACGCTTAGAGGAGGCCGGTCAAATGAAAGATCAGCTATTCTATTCAGTTGTGGTCTGAACCATGGAAACTGCATGCCCAGGCGACCGGTTTAGAAACGTAATGGTCAACGTGTAAGTGGCAAGATATCACACCAATGTTGTTTTGGCTGAAACATGAGGGCCACGGCGGGTTGGTTGTGTGAATTCATGCGATCTGGCACGCTCCAATACGGCCAGGAAGTACATGATACTACTTTGCAAGCGTAAGTGCAGTTCAGGCAGTTCTCTCTGGTTGCTGAACTGCACGGCAGGAAGCATATTCCCCCATCATCTCTGGTTGCTGACGGCCTTTTTATGTCGATGATTACTATATAACAATAAATCCAGTTCTCGTTGGGTGAGCATCAATGGCGACTTAGTAGTGAGGGGTCAGGGACCACTTTTCTCTCCCTGGGAGCTGAAAGAAAGAAAACAGAAAGATCAGATGCCTCTTGTCACTCGTAGTACATATCCGGTCCATGCACTAGCAGCAGCCAGCAGCACCACTGCTGTCTGGTTGTTGCTTGCTTGCTCGTCAGCTACTACTAGCTTGACCAATATAGTTTAGCTAATGCCATGCTACTACTAGCAATTGCTGGATTCTGGGTAACTTTACTTGACGGCATCAGCATCCAGCGATGGCCCCTTTTTTTTTCTGATCATCGGAGACATGGGGTGAGCGAGGTGCGTAGCGAGAGGAGCTTTCTATCCTGGAGGCCGGAGCTGCTCTTGGGAGAGGGGATGGGGGATCCATCGAGGTAAGGCAGATGCGTCTCCCGAATCGGGCGTGGCAGCGACGCGCGCGCCGGTGGGTGTGTGGATAAGGGGGTGTTTGGTCGCGTCTTGTGCCGGCCGAGAGCAGCAGATGCCGGCTGCTATCGCCGATTCGCTGTGGGAGCGGCCTGCTGCTCTGGGGCGCATGGTGCTGTGGCTCTACTACTGTAGTGCTGCTGTCTTCGGCTGTCCAACAATATCCACAGAAAATGGATAGGGAACATGCATGGTGCATGTGTTGTCATATAACTTGCGTTAAGGGGTGAAGAGTTTTGTAAAATCTCACGTCTAGACTACCGAACATATAGAACAAATAACATAGTGACCGTAATTAGAAGAGAAATATTGTGAGGCACATGCCTTCTTTTAAAGTTAAACATCATCGTCTCTTTTGTATCAATTTTGCATTGTACATAAGGCACACCATATCTTTTCATCCAAATGGAATGGTGACATATGATTTTTAAAAAACTTTCTATATATTTTTTCTTACAAAATTATTTAAGTATATTTTTTCAACTTTATCAATAGTTAATTCATTTATTTACAAAATTATTTTAAATATATTTTTAACTTTATAATAGTTAATTTATTTATTTTGTACCATCGAATGATTATCATTAATCATTAAATTATTTAGCCATTTAACTATTTAGCACAAAAGAATATTTTAATTTTGATGTCTAAAACATTATTACTATAGACACATATGGGTGCGCTTTCCGACTCTCTGATGTGAGGTTATGTTAAAACACACGTTTAAGAGGGTTATATAGTGGTGTACGTGTGTGTTCTATGGTGACACTCATTTTAGATGGTCGTGAGCGTGCACAGCTAGATTATCCAGCAGGAAAATTCCTGTGCAATCAATAAGAATTAGGTTTCACAAAACCATAGTTTTTTCTTATGTGGCATATCACCATATGTATGTATTATGTTCATAACGTCTCATAAAACCACACTTCCAATCAATTATTAATTATGAGTTATAAAATTACATGTAAAATGATGTCAAATTTATATTTTTGACACATCATATATAATTTGTAGCCATATTAGATCAAGTATTTTTATTTTTATATTTTAACAAGTTAAATTAGTTAATGGTGTAGTTTTGTAAAAATCTTGTATCATAATACTGAGTTATATGTCACATGCTAACAATGCTACTATTTTATATAATTTGAAATATAATACATCTGATTTTATAAAAATTACTTAAAAATATAATAAAACCCAAATGGGACATGAGCACATGTAATTGTAAATGAGTGTTCGTTTTGTCTTTAGATTTATCACGATGAGCCAGTGTAGACTATAGACAATATTTTCTTAGAGGAAAAATATATTTTTGGTAAGAAAATGATTAAGTTGTTCTCTCATATGAGCTGAACGTTTCACGAACAATCTTCAAATAGTTAAGTCTATATCTACGTTCACATCTTCATTGCATATTTTTTTCTATATTAATTAGACTTCTTGGTAGTCATTTCACTAGTCAAAGTGTGCACTTGGTAACAGTTGGTATTGTGTTTGAACTTACAAACGGAAAAAGAGAACCCACCCAAACACCCAAATACAAAAGAAAAATAAAATCCAAACTAAAAAGGGAAATAGAAAAAAGGAAAACTTATACGATTTCTTCGCCCTACCCTTCGGCGTCTTCGCTACTCTCCGCCTGCCAGTCCCCCAAAGGACCCACCCCCTTCCCGCCGGCGGCGCCGCTTGCCGCGGGGGCGATGTATAGGCTCGGCGGCCGTGTCGGCGGCGGAGCCGCGAAGCGCCCGCTGGCCCCCCACGGCCGCGGCCGTGGGGCCGGGTCCTCTATCAGCGGCGGTATGTCCGCGCCTCCCCGAGGTCGCGCCGCCGCCGCCGCAGCGGCCGTGGCGGCGGGGCGCGAAGAGTCGTTCAGCCTCGAGTCCAGCGGTCCGCCGGCCTTTGCGGCAATCATAAGGCTGACCCCTGACCTCGTCGACGAGATCCGGCGGGCTGAGGAGTCGGGGAGCGGCGCTCGCATCAAGTTCAACCCTAATATGTACAACTCGTCGGAGAACGTGAGCTTCCCCCTTCCTCTCACTCCGTCATTTAGTTCTGTTCGCATGGCTTCCTTTTAAGTTAAAAGTAAAACCTAACCAATTTCGAAAATTTGCCTGTTATGGCATATCATAAGTTCATAACTCGAGATTAATTCTGTCAAAAATGCCAGTTTTGGTTTTCCTGTAATATATTTCCTGAGTTTAGGTTAGTTCACTGTGTAATTTGCATTTATATTGCTCAAATTTACTGCCTGGTGCTCGACATACTCTGAATTGTTTTGGCACGATGATGTTTTAGCCCCAAATGTTGTTAGGATCGTTAAATTTCACTTCATGTCATGCGATGTTCTATTGTACTCTCTTGATTGTGAGCTCTTACGTTGCTTGTTCTGGTCCTGCTGATATTCCATTCAATTTACCTGCAAGTTTGTATGGGATTGTTCAAATCCAGCTCCTGCCTGCTTATTATTCAGTGATTATTCCTTGGCAATTCATGTTGTAGTTTGGTTTTACTTGGGCATAGGCCTCCTTAGCTGGGTGACTTGGTTATCATATGGTTTCTTTTGGTATATGCACCAACAGCAAGGAATCTCATTGTGTATTTTGCCTTTTGTTTTTTTCAGAGTACTGTGAGCTATTAAATCATCATTTGAGGCTTCGATTGTTTGACTAGGATGAATTTGGATTCTTATGCTGTTTATGGTTGCTCAAAGTTTTTCTCAAATGACGATCCATGCTAAAGTATTATTTTTGTTGAACACTAATTTTGTAACCGTTAGCCATTAGGGATGGCATAGAATGCTCACGTACTTCCCATGTACATCTTTTATCCATGATATTTGATTTTTTTCTTTTGTATAGCAAATTAATGATTTTTTTGTATAATTTCTAACGAGCAGTCAAGCAGTTATATATATTTTTTCTTTACTGGGTTTGTACTAAAGAAATATAGATCACCCAAATGATGGGTATTTGGCCCCAGTTAGGTTTCACTCATCTCAAATAGGAAATTCAAAATTTCAAAACCTTTCTCCTGCCAAGATCCTTTATACAGTTTTATGTCTCATCTCTGACATTTATGAATCCTAGCTCAACTGTTTTGCTTTGTTTTCTAAAGAAAACCTAGTATGCTGCTTAGACACAGCGATAATTTCTTTTGTTATGTACACCCTCCGTCCCCCAAAAAACCAACTTCTGGCTATGAATCTGGACACTCATGTCTTGATTCATAGCTAGAAGATGATTCTTTTTGGGACAGCGGGAATACTTTGCTATTTGGCTCGTTTTGACAATATGATCTTATGGTTGTACATTTGTTAACTATTTTTATTCAGTCATTATAACGTTTTAACCTTTGAAAGTTAGGTGGGAAGATCAATTGATTCACTAGGTCAGCATTAGCACAATGAGATTCATGTTTCATAAATGGATGCATGTTTCTTTTGTGCTTATGAAGGGAGCAGTAAGGCAGTTCCTAGTGGGTTTTGCAACCTGCTTGGTATGCTTTTAACAATACTAAATTAGTGCCACTAAATTTATATGTTGAGTAAAATAGGTTCAATATGACAAATACTTGCGTATTTTATTTGTTGAATTTAGTACTGACAGGCTCTTGTCCTCCAGATTATAGATGTTGGTGGCAAAGAATTCAAATTTACATGGGCATCTGAACGCGGTGAATTATGTGATATTTATGAAGAACGTCAGAGTGGAGAGGATGGAAATGGTTTGCTTCTGGAATGTGGCTCTGCTTGGCGCAAGGTGAATGTGCAGCGTATTTTGGATGAATCAGCAAAGAACCTTGTGAAAATGCGCTCAGAGGAGGCTGAACGTCTCTCAAAATCTCGAAAGTCTGTCTGCTTTCCCTGTTCCATAACTCTCTTGGTCTACTGATTAATGATCACCCTGATGAATGGTTATTTCCTCAAAGTTTCTGTTTTATGATTTTATGTCTATTTTACATATTGTAATTTTGCCTGTTATAGATCAATTGTGCTGGACCCTGCAAATCCATCTGTTAAGAGTCAGGCCAAGTCAATGGCTGCTGCAGCTGTTGAAGGTTAATGCTTCGAACTATGATTCCTTGTTTTCTTTTTCACCATGGATTATGATTTCATTTTCAACCTCAGTTTTACATCCGTATTTGACATATGTGATGTAGTATAACTATTCTGTACACACCAGTATAGGACTGAACTCAGTTACTTGCATTGAATCAGTAGTGTGTAATTATCCTTCATATCTTTATCTGCAATAGCTATGATGGTTCTGAACTTACTTTCTGGTCTTTGCCTAATTTCATAGAGATTGTAATGGCTAAACTTTTGTTAGATCTCAGATTATTTAATCTAATGTTGTTATCTCTTCCAGGTAATATGCGGAGGTTGAACTGGAAGCAGAAGAAAGAATTTTTCAAGAAGAATCAAGGTTTCAATCTTGTTTGACCTTCTCTTTTGTATTGTTTTATTTCTTTTTACATTTATGCATGTTCTTTCACTAGGAGAACCATGCATCACCTCATAATTAACTGCATATGTTTTCCATTGGCCTACTCCAGCTGCTGTTATTTTTCCAACCAAATCAGTTTCCAAAGCGAAGCTTTCTAACAGTATACCAAAAGGAAATTTCTCCACTTCACCAGCACTTTCTCCTGAGCAACCTGGACCGAGCATTCCTTCACTTCCTGTTGGATCAGATGCAAATAATGAAGTCATAACACCTTTCAATTTGAATAAATATGAATATAGTAAAATCGAGAAGTCAACCCCAAATTGGATGTCTCAAGGAATAAATCGTCAAGCATGTACTGTTTCTGCAAGTATTGATGATAATACAAATGAGCTGCGAAGCCACTTGATATCTGTACTTTCAGATAATCCAAAAGGAATTAATTTAAAGGTACTATCTGTCTCTCTCTCTCTCTCTTGCACGTGCACTCACATAAGCGCATGTGCGCATAGTAAGTTGTTATGCATGCACCATATATTTGATAGACCAATATATCTTAATAGGTGTCTGTAGTGCTATGTACAGTTTTGGCTCTGTAGTGGCTTGCTACAGCTCGCCATGACCTTCTATTACCGTTGTAACACATGAATATGGTTGTAGCAAGTAGCGACAATGTGGTGAATAACTCATGTTTCCATATTGTCCATTTGTTGGATAGTCTTGCCATTTTGCATTTTGAATTATTATTCCAAGTCTCCCATCACACAGATTTGAATGGTGGTGGCATGCTTTGAAGAGGTAATTTTGGTGGTTGTCCTTGGGTAAGGTGGCACTATTGCTGGTGACCCCATCACTCAGCACCATGGTGATTCCCCTTGGTCTATGAGGGTATTCTTTAGGATATTTTTCAACTGGTGTTGAGAATTGGAAGGGTGAATGCTAAACGGTTTTATAGTTTGAGGTTGAAAATTTGGAGCCAAGCCATAGTTAAAGGTAGTAAATTAATTTTTTTCCAGACTTATATGGGTGTCACTAGTTAAATAAAGCAGCATCCTTCCCCCTATTATTGATAGCTTCAGTACATTGAAGCATTAAGTGGCATTTTAATTCATTGATTGATCCTTTAAAATTTTTTAGTTTCTTGGTTTCATTTCTGTACATGATATGCTGTAATATCCATAGTTGGATAGATGGCTTTTGTTTTGTAAACCTGTTTATTTAATTCAGAAAGGTTTTCTCTATGAGCAATTATTGTTTACAACATGTGTTAAAATATATGCAGGGCCTGGAGAAAGCTGTGTCCAATGTATTTCCGAATGCTTCAAAGAAAATAGAGAGTATCATCAAGAATGTGGGTGGCGAACATTACTCACCACCATGTCTTCTCCATTGAGGAAACAGTAGCTCTATATTATGTTGCATACTTAATACATTATTTATCCTTACAGATTGCAAATTTCCAAGCACCAGGGAAGTATTTGCTCAAACCTGGATTAGAGGCAAAAAGCTCTAAAAGGCATGCATGTGGCAGTGGAATGTACAATTTTGCTCCTACAAATTCAATTCTTTGTTTTATTGAGACAAACGGGCATTGTTTTAGTGAATATTTCTCCGCATGTTTGTTCAATTATGTTTCCCGCATTTTTGCAATTCTATCTCACAAGCACCTGAACAGTCATCTGGTGATGTATCTAACAGATCTATTGATGACAACACTGAGGAAGCTGCTCCAAGCTTAAAAATGGATGATCCTGATATATTCGAGAGGATTGACATTGGGGGCTCCCCAGTATCTTCTGCACAAGACAGAAAAGTCAATAATGACAGTGATGATAAAGCAGGCTCGTCTAGTGAGACTGGAAGTGGTAGTGATAGTGATAGTGAAAGCAGTGACAGTGGAAGTGACAGTAGGAGTCAAAGCAGAAGTGCTGCAACTGGCAGTGGGAGCACTAGTGACAGTGATAGTGATGCTTCATCAAGCAGCAAGGAAGGATCAGATGCATTTGTGGATATTACAAGTGATGATGATAAAGAAGGAACACACAGAAAAGCAGCAGATGAACTTAAATTATCTTCCTCACCAAGAGATTTGACTGCACTAGATGGCGATGATGAGCTGATTGACATTGGAACAAATCTGGAGTATAAGAGTGCATCCCCACACTATGATTTGAACAATTTTAATAACAACAATGATGAGTCAGCATATTCAGCTGTGCCAACTGATAGCTTCGATGCAAGCCACTTAGAGAAGCCACCGGAAATTCCAGGAAGCAAGAACATGGTAAATACCAGCATAGATCCTAGTAGAACTGATAGCAAGTATGCTGCAAATGAAATGTCTTATGAGGAAGTTTTGGTTGACTCTTTAGCACCAAGTAGTGAAAACCTACCCAAGGAAGAAACCAGCCAATCTACAAAACATCATGGTAGTAGGAAAAAATCAGTATCAAAGGATGGATCAAATCATTGTCAGGGTAGGACCATTGAGAAAGGTCCCAAACCCAAGTTGAAAAGATTCTCTGTCAACGAGAACTCGAGCACAATGCCTGGAATTGCCAAAAGGGCCAAGGCTGATATATATCCAGGAACTACTAGTTCATTATCAGAGCACAGACAAACTTTACCCCCTGACAAACATGTGAATGAGAGTCTGATCAAGGAGACAGGGAATGTTAACTGGGATGCACATAACGATCTTCATGCACATTATAGCAGTCCTGCTGTGAAAGGAAGACCTTTGGCTTCTGAAAATTTACAAAAGATAAATCAAAACCCAAATGTACTTAACCAAGCAATGCACTATGAGAGAACACAAGAGAAGGTTGAGAAGTCAATTTCTAAGAAGAAGGCAGATAAGGTGCAGAAGCCTTGGAACGGTTTGGATGGTAACCTGGGAAGAGATTTGCATGCTGAAGACCAATATGTCAATTTTGACGACTCTGATGATTCTGCCACAAGAAAAAGAGCTAGATATGGGGGACCCCAAGTTGAGGATAAAATGCTCAAACATTCAATAGGTGCTAACATTGACATGAATTCCATGATTTCAGCGAAAAGTGCCAAAGGAAATGTTGGATATGATGGTGTCATGCCCTTTCCTGGTTCCAACGAAAGTAATGGTCAGCCATCAAATTTGCAAAGAAATAATGCTGATAGTTCACCTCATGGAAAAAGGGTGCTTCAGAGAGAACATTCAGATCTTGAGTTGGGTGAATTTCGTGATGCTTCTCTGGAAAATGAGACTGGGAAGAAAAAGAAGCAATTTGAAAGAAATAGTTCTTCAAAGTCACTTGATGGTAAATTAGCTAATGTGGATAATTCCATTCCCAGTACGGCAAACAGAAAGGGTTCTCTATCCTCTTCTCAAGATCAGAGGAAACCATCACCTCGAGAATTTGGTATTGAAGGTAATATAAACCAGGAAGGATTCCCCAAGAAGACACCTGGATATGATTTTGATAATAATAGGTCTAAACAAAGAGGAAATGTTCCACAGAGCCAGCAATTGCCAAAACCCGATAATCCAACTTCTGAGATTGTATTACATCCAGATCAGTCAGGAGAAAAAACAGGAAAAAGGGAAGCAAAGATGGTACAAGTCGGAATGCTAGAGCATGTAGGCCCAAAGAAGAAAAAAACTACCCCCAAGCTTCCTCAGAATGGTATTAGGAATGACATAGGCTCTAGAACACACAAATCAATTTCCCTGGCAGAAAACGAGGAAAGAAGTAAGAACAACTCTTTGATTGAGAATGAAACCAGTAGAAAGAGAAGGGACAGTTCTTCAGATGAAGATAATTTATTCTTTTCAAAGTATGATAAAGATGAGCCAGAACTGAAAGGTCCAATAAAAGATTTCTCACAGTAAGTTACAATGTCCTTCCCTCTGCTATTTTATGATAATTATTTCTCCAGTTTCATTACTTGATTTTCGTTTAACCATCAGAAATGGATTGATATGGTTCCTCAGCCCAGGACACTAGAACGTGGAACCATGAAATTTTTTATCATAGTCAAAATGATGGATTACCCGGTAGCCCACTTCCATTACATTTCCTTCTTTGAACTGTACTGGTGTTTACAGTTGGATATTTGAGGTCCATTGTGAATATTCTACTCACTGTTTCAGACTGTTTACACTTGCACCAGTGACCGACCATGTCTGTTGTCTGTAATTGTATAGGTTTATAATTGGTACGATTAATGTCACATTTGAGCAGTGTTATTCTGCTGTATATGCATTCCAGTGATACTGCATGCCAATAAATAATGAATAATTTTGTCCTAAATCACATTTTGCAAACCGTTGTAGATACTTCTGGCATGTGTCATATTTGAAGTTTTGTTTCTTTTGTTTGTGAAGGAAAAAAACTAATATATTGTCTTATTTTTCAGATACAAAGATTATGTGCAGGAGTACAGTGAGAAATACGTGGTTTACTCCTACTTAAATAGTCAGATTGAGAAAACTCGGTATGCATTAAGTTTCTTATTTTAAGCTTCCTTAATACTATTTTCTTATTTTAAGTTCCCTTAGCACTCCATTGTCGTCTGTTCAATAGTTCATGTTACAATCTTCTTCTACTCACATATTTTCTGTACAGATCTGAATTCCTAAAGATTCAGGAGGATCTTAATGCTGCTAAAGAAAGAGATAAGGATCTGTATTATAGCATTTTGGAAAGAATCAGAGACATGTATCATGAATCAGGCACAGTACGTCTTCTGCCTGCTTTTCCCTGTATAATCATTATAGCTCAATTATTAGTACATGCCTATCTTCAACTTTTTTTTTCTCCAACTTGAAAGGGGTCAGGTCTTCCACTTTCCATATCGATGTTCAAACTCTTCTAGTTAGATAAGGGAGGCAATTAATCAAGAACGTAGAATCTTCTGAAATTTTATTTGATTCTTGATTATAAATATAAAATGATTCTGGTTCTGATTGTGCACGTATATATCCTGCAGCAGCATAAATTGATGAAGAAGGTCTTTGGATTGCTTCATGAAGAGTTGCAGGTGTGTATCCCTTAAAGAGTTAACTCTGTACTGATCCCAACAAATTTCTCTATTAGTCAAGTTTGCCTTTATGTCGATTTGTTTTACTTGGTTTTTTGACATATCCATGCTGATTTTGTTTTATTATTCCGTCTTCTTCTCCCAGACTATCAAGAGAAGAATTAAAGACTTTGCAGAGGACTATTCAAAAGAGTAGCTGTTGTACCGTCATAACTTGTGAGTTGGGTTCTAACTTCTAATTAGTCTTTTTCGCTGAAGTGCATTGGAACACAGACAATCAACAACCTGCCTTAGACTCCAGTGTTGATTGTGATGATCACGCAGGGCATTTGCAGCTGCTTTTCAGAGGCTGTCACTCAGTATCAACTCTGAAAAAATTGAAACCTTGGCGTTAAGCTTCCCTTTGTAGAAGCACATGCATAACTCGAAATATTCATTTGAAGGCATTTACTACTGGATGGAAAGTTGAGGAAATTGATGGTTCGGTAGATCCCTGTGCTGAATTTCAGAGTAATCACGATGGTAGAACGCGATCAAGATATCAAGAACATCTCCACACCACCTGACATTCCGACAGCCTGAGCAGGCGAAATAGAACAGAGGTAGCATTCGAGGCGGCATTACAACACAATTTTGCAGGTAGATTGGCACTGTGGCCAGGCGTTTCCCCATGTAGATGCTTTGCTTCTCCCGCTGTAAAAAGGGCGAGATATCTCCCCTCATCTCGATGGTTCATCGTGTACATCATCTTTGTATTAACTTATCAGTGTCAAAACTGAACTACTGAAAGCCCATTGACCTGTACATATCTGCAGAACAAGAATCAAATAAAGAAGTTCTGAAGGTGAGATTAAATCAAGTGCGGGTAGCGTTCCCCATGCAGCTATACTTGATTCTCTTTCGGTCTCACATGCGGTCATGCGTTTGTGGTGCAGCCGCTGTAATTTGTTTGACGTTGGAGGAATGAGTCGGTGACCATGGTTTCTTTCGCCATGGTTCTTTCTGCCATTTTCTGTGGTCTTCCTGTTGGATGTCGCTACATCTGGAAGGACAAGAAGGAAACGATAGATCTGTGGCCTTCTAGTTCTATCACGTACTGTTCTCTGTAACATCGTAGGTTGACAGGCTATCACGTCAGCCGTTTTAGAAGAGCTTTCAAGGAGACCGGAGCTGACGACGTTTTGTACCGTTAATAAATTGGAATCGTACTACGGAGTGCATACATTTCTATCGCTCTGAATTAATCTCGAGTAAAGTGATGGCCGGTCCTTAATTCTATGACTTAGGTTCATACTTCTAAAATATAGAATTAGCACCATAATTTTGATTTTATGTCCATCACTGATCTAAACGGGCACTGACCTACTACTCCGCGCCAACACAGTCACTTAGATCTGACTTAGAGTTTATTCGGTAAATTTGCACATACCTTTGAAAGAGATAAGGTTAAAATAAGACCCTAAAAATTGAATCCTCCTCCCAAAATCCATAGCTGTCGTCATCTCCCTAATTTATCAAGCGATTGCTCCTCAGCACCGTCAAATCACTAACACTCGAGATGCCCTGAATTCACCTTGACGTTGTAATCTCAACACAATCGTCCACCTTCCACTGTCAGTTACTTCCACACCCTTTCTACCCCTCATAGCCTTGACTTACTCTGGTTTTGTACCGGTTGACGGTGATCACCATCTCATTTACCTCGCCTCTTCCACATCAATGAAAACCAGGAGTTTGGGATGTGAGTTACGAGGAGCAGCCAAAAATAGTGGCCCTTTTGCATAGTTTGGTAGATGGCTAATTTTACCAAATCTCCCCTAAGGCAAAGTGTAGCTAAAAAAATAATAGTCACACTTTAGACAAACTTAGCTAGAAAAGAAAATTGTGTCACTAGCATGGGTGGGATCATGTGGCTTGAAAAGTATAGCCAACCATAAATATAGCATCAACCAAACAACTAACGAAAAAAATGTGCCACATCGGCAACTTGAGACATGCAATCAAACACCCCCTTATAACCCCCAACTAGTTCAACTCTTCCATAATGGTTCCAAATTAGTGCACATAGCATGTTAACGCCCATTTGAATCAGTGACAGATACTAAAAAAAATTAAAATGCTAAATCTGTATTTTGAGAGTATATAACCTAAGTGAACACTATGAATAAGGCCTTGTTTGGATCTTACTATGTATTTTGGATTTTTATGGACACGCTTCCCATGCTCATAAACCATATGATTTCTATAAAAAAATTATATAAAAGCTACCCATTTAATCTTTTTAAATTAAAATTTTAAATTTGTAGTAGTTAAATTGTTTCTTATATCCTTAATCCTTTAAATTTCTAATCTCAAATATCTTAAACGGAACTAAGTTTTTGTTGTTTAGACGGGTTCCAAATTTCTCAATCGTTTTTCGTGTGTATGTTTTTCAAACTATGTTTTTATTTAAAAAATTTTATAGAAAATTTGCTTAAAAATTATATTAATCTATTTTAAGTTTTTTAAAGTTAATAATTAATTAATCTTACGCTAACTAGTACACCGTTTTACGGTACGAAGGAGAAGGGTTCCAGGCCAAACCCTCCCTCCCCTAAACCGAACACAGCCTAAATTTAATGGCTAACTACTCTTTACTCAAGAATCTCGCATAAGAGAATAAAGAGTGTAGCTCTCGTGTGATAGTATGGCCCCCACCTGACAGGCCACGTCTCATCCGCCCTCTCGCTCCACGCGTCAGTGGGCCCCAGTCGCCCACGCCAGCCGAGCAAAAGCACCCTCTCCACCCTCCTCGGTCTGGAACCCTGACCCCCCGCACGGCGCCACCCTTTCTGACCCCTGGAGGCTGAAACGCGCAAAGCTTCCAGAAGCGTGCCCCCAAAACCGCCCGCGGCGATGGGGGCGCGCGCAGCCGGCGGCGGCGAAGCGGGAGGGGAGCTGCTAGGTCTGGCCCTCTCCCCCTACTAGATCGCCGGCGGCGGGGATGGAGATGGACGCGGTGGAGAAGGTGCGGTGGCGCTTCACGGACGGCAGCGTCACCGACCTCCTGGAAGCCCGAAGTCTGCATGGCACCACCGTAAGCCCCCTCGAGATGGTTCGGGACGTATGTACCCTTCGCGTTTCTAGGGCTCGTGGCATTTGTGGATAGCTCTTGGGGCGATTCGTCGGGGGCTCTGTTGTGCGGTGGAGGGGTTCGCGGGGGGACGACGAATCGCTCGAGCAGGAGCGGGTGGCGAGGCGGTTTCTGGTGGGCTCGCGAGGACTGGAGCTGGGTTTCGCATTTTTGGAGCTATGTTCCTCGACCCGTTTTTGAGAGCTTCAAGGGTTTATGGATTATGGGGTGATATCCGTGGCTGTTTGAGCCGTCTGTATCTGGTAGCGTCAGGGGAAGGTTTTGGTCTATCAATTGCTCGAGTGTTGTAGTCTGCTATGGGTGCAGTCGATTGCTTTTACAGTTGGTTGAAGATTTAGTGCACACAAGAAGTTCTAAGGTGAATTATCTACCTGTGCGCAACAACACTTGTCGATGGTTCGAGGTGTAGAGGAAACAGAGTTGAAAAGAAGGAGACAACCTTAATAATCAATTCTCAATGGTGGACATAATTTGAGGACTTCAATCCAGCTTTTATCACTGTGGCTCTCTTACGTTAATGATGTTTCTTCTTTGGTCTTGCATTTGTGATGCGTTATGCCATATGTTGATTATGGTATCACTTTATGTGCTGTAGGCGTGTAGCATAAATGTTTAGATGCAAGTAACAATTTCTTGTTTTCCAGGACATTAATAAGAGAGTGCAATTTCATTCTTCTCTAGTACAAAGGCTCGCTTTGGAAAAGGAAATGGAGGTATGTGAGTATCTTTTTCTTGTCGTTCTACTGATTTTCTCACAAAGACATCGAAATATCTTTCTTCCTGTATTGGAAATTGTATAGCTAAAGCTAATTCTGAAGCTTTCTTGCTTTTTTACATTGACCACCTTTTTTTGGTTTTCTCCGTGCTATATAACAGGGTCACCTAGGTTGTGTCAATGCTATTGCATGGAATTCGAATGGCTCACTTCTCTTATCAGGATCAGATGACACTAGAGTAAGTTTCTGAACTAAGTATGGATGGGGCTGACTTTACTAGTTTCTTTATTCTTCTGTCATGTTCTCTTCAGTAGTTAGCACTTGAACTCTAATTCTCCCCATCACTATATAGAAGTAAACATTGTTTTGAGATGTTTGCACACCTTTTCTTTTTTGGCTTCTGAATGCCCTGTTTTCCTACTTTTATATGGCTAAATTACTATGTTAATAATCTAGTAGGCTTTTTGGCTCAAAGAATATGGTAGCACATGAGCCCTTTAGTTGTCTGTCAAACACAGGAGGTTCGCAATTATTTTTTGTCTTCCTTTATTTCGATCAAATTAAACTATTTGTTAAGTTGTAACTATAGGGAAGAATTATATGAATGGAATTACGCAATTTTGTTGCAAAATGGATGTTGCTCAGCAGGTGACGTAAGTTGTAGTTAGTTCTCTCTGTGACTGGCACTCTTCTCTTTGGTATATCCTTGGAATAGTAAAATCAAACATTTTGATTCTTGATTCAGTTTAGTTGTATGAACATCTATCTGCAGATTGGCATCTGGAGTTATGCTAATCGAGAGTTGTCACATGACATTGAAACGGGCCATTCAGCGAACATATTTTGCATAACATTTGTCCCTGAAACATCTGATGAAGTAATAGTCTCAGAAGCAGGAGATGCAGAGGTATAACCTTTCTAGAAGTTCTTATTTTTCTGCCATTCTGGTCCCAGTTATTCTGAGGATCTTTTTTTTTTGTGAGAGTTGCTGATTCTTTTGCAGGTTCATGTTTTTAATTTGTCTCGTTTAACTGGAAGAAGACCTGTAGAAATTTCTACGGAATTAGCAGCAGTTTACCAATGCCACCCAAGGAGGATCAAGAAACTAGCTGTAAGACTGCATGTTGATATGACCTTTGGAATTTGAATCTCTAGGGCATGAAGGAAGTGTGTTTTTTTTTCTTTTGCATTGCATTGTCTTGACATAGGTCTTTGGTATTTTGTGAATAGTGTAGAACGAGAAAAAAATGATGCTCTGCACTTAAGTCTTTACACAATTATAGATGTGCTCTAGTTTCTGGTGGACTGAGATTCCTCCCCCATTAATATAAGCCTCTGCTTGGTCTTCAACTATTCAATTCTTTTATTGTTTGCTATATGTAGGTTGAAGTTGGTAACCCTAATGTAGTCTGGAGTGCAAGTGAGGATGGAACACTGAGACAGCATGATTTTTGGGTGTGCAGTTCCTGTCCTCGTGCAATATCCGCTAATCAGGAATGCCGTAATGTGCCTGTGAGTTATCCACCCTTTGACAAAATTTGGTTTGACTCGTAACTTCATACATTGCAACTTTGTCTAGGTTGATAAATTGTTTGGTTCTTAATAATCCATGATAAATTTTACCTCTGGGAGTATTTTTGTTGTTTGGTTTAAATGCTCTGTTTGGATTTATTGGTCACCACTAAGAATTAGGATCTAATAAGAGCAGCTCGGTAGTCTTGTATCAGTCTTGCAGTCCATCTGTAATCTTTAGCACTATAAGTCTATAACGAATGATCTGGAGGTCCTTAACGACTATAAGCAAATGTTTCCCAAAATTTATAAATATCTCTTTATTATTTCGTAACTCTTGAACTGACATGTAATTGAGATTTAGTATCTTTTTAGGGTTGATCTGTACACCACTTCCTATAACCATGTGGTTAAACCTGTAATGCTGCATTTTGTTGGACTATGATTGTATAAACATTTCAGCCGTATGATGATCATATTGTGGCTCTCATTTTACCTTCTAGGCTCGGTAACTGCACTGTACTTATTTTGTGTGAATCTTGGAATACAAGGTTAAGGCAAACACTGGGTATAAAATTGGCTGGTCTAGTTGCAAGGTTGGTTGAGTTTATTTTCTGTGTGGCAGTTAGATCTACGATGGGAAGCAAAGATGTCTTTAGCTGATATTCCCAGACAGCCATTAGCACTGAAGTCTTGTGATATTAGCTGTGTTTGTCCTCATCAGCTCCTTGTTGGTGGGAGTTGACCTAACTTATTCTTATACATTAGTCCATTCTAAGAAGCTTTTTAAACCTGAATAACATTGCTTTACAACTTGATGTTTATGCAGTGATCCATTTGCACGATTGTGTGATAGGAGAATGCTTCCACCATTGAGCTCATGTCAAACAAAAAAGGAATCACTGCCATGTATTAAAATGTTCTGTCCAGTACACCTCGCTGATACTGTAAGTTTGCTGTTCTTGAGAGTATTGTTATTGTTCCAATTGTGTATGGTAAAGATGGTTGTTATTGTTGCTGGGTACATTACTCCCTCAAGTCATGAATTAGTGTTTTGGACATCAATCCAGTACACAAAACACATATTCGACCGCTGGCTTATGTTATATAAATTCGTGAAAAATGGTAAAATTTAAGACAAACCAAGGACATCAATTTCATATGTCCAATCCAGAAAGAGAAGTCAATAGCTAAATTTGTAAAGTTTGACCACATGTCCCCAAAATGTCTCTTTTTTTACTGGATGGAATACCATATATATGTGATTTGAAGTGCTGGATATATACATTTTGTATGCTGACTCGAAGTTGACCAAATTAATTGTAAATCTTGGATTTAAAGTTTTAAACTTTCTTATTTCAATTCGGAGTTGGAGATTGATACAACACATGAAGCTTTTTTGGCTGCTTTTCTTTAGCATGGATTTTCCACATAATAGTCAGGCCAGTGTCTATAATTATGTTATTCCGAGCAGTTTTATGATTTGTTACATGTGTTTTATGGATGACCTTGTATTGCACGGTCATGGATGAATTTTAAATGTGTTGTTTTCTACTTTAACTTCTGGAATATTTATGTTTTTCTGAAAAAAATATCCTAGAGCTTAAAGCATCCAAGCTACAGTAGGCAATTTTGTTGAGTTTAATTTTGTTATTTCTGAAGCAATCAAAGTACCTTTTCCTCTATATCCATTAACATTTGGCCTATGCATTGCAACCAGAGGAAGTCAAATTTGCATCTAACTCATGTTGCGTTCAGCCCAAACGCTAAGGAGGTTTTGTTGAGCTACAGTGGTGAACATGTATATCTATTTGATGTTGACCTAGGTATGATTATTCAGCTCCCTTTTTGTTTATCATACCTTCACTATGTTTTAGTCTGTCTATCTGTCTGTATTGTCATATTTTTATATTATAATGATTAGGTATTTGTTTATTGGTTCAGAAAATACGAGTTCTCTGAGATATACAGCAGATGATGTACGGGAGCAATTATGCTTACCCCCTTTTAACAAAGAGACAGCAAAGCTAATTCCAAAACAACAGAAATTTCCTGTAAACAGAGCTTCAAGAAATTTGTGTAGGGTTAGCAATGCTCTCTCTGTGAGTGCGCAGGCGCATGCACAATTCATACCACACTGTTTGCTTGGTCTGCTAGACATTTTGAACCACTCTGCCTTTAATGGCACCTGTTTCATGTAGATACGTTCAAGAAACTTATGCAAGTTGCGACAAAATCTCTTGAGAGGGACAATAACTTGATGCATGGGGTTGAAGCGAGCTCTACAGTGCTTCAGACACTGGACCCTTATATTGATGATAGCATGAAACATGATTGCTTGTGTACTCGAGCAGGATTGTATCTAAAGGTTTGCCTGCTTTTGTTTATCTGTTGTTGAAAGTCTGTTCTGCGTAAAAAGTACGGATCATTAAATAGTGATCTACAGAGGAGGTGGAAAAATGATGTTTACATGGCTATACGGGATTGCAACAGTGCAAGATGTACAGAATCCAGATTATTTCAAGCGCATTTGTACATGGCTAAAGCGCTATTACAGGTAAGCTGAGTAATTCATATAAGCATGGATTGACTAATTCCCTTTGAAATGAAGTGCTGAAATCAGTTAATTGTCATCTTTCTCTTATGAACCTGTGTTGGGAATTTGTAGTTAGGAAGGCTGAAAGAGGCATCTGAATATGTGGATGCATTAAATATTATTATTCCACCTTATTCTGAGTCAGTGAAGCAAGTGGAAAATATAAAGGAGCGGCTTTTTTCAGGTTAGTACATAATACATTGTACACAGACAATTATTTTGCCACACACAACTTAAAGCATGTGAATTGAATTTATGGAGACTGTTAACAACATAATATTGCTAAATGGTTACGAAATAGGCTCCCCATATTTGCACTGAGCTAAGCTACCTTCTACTAATCTACTGTGTTAGGTAGTTGTTATCATAAAGGTAGCAAACTCACAAGAAACATATATATCAAGTGTTAATTTGCCTTATGTTGTAGTTTTTTGGTGATGCCTGTTCATATTGATACGCTATATTACTTTCTAGTTTTGGGCGAATTCAAGGTTTATTTATATCAAGAATTTAAGATGTCTGAAGATTTAAGGCTTGGCGGTTGTGTTGATGCACCAGATGGATTATATTGACTTACTGATTGTTAAACTTCCAACATGTGTAATGGGTTTATTTTGTTTGAACAGCTGAACTTGAGAAGAATAAAAAGGATCAAGTAGGAAATACTAACACTGATGCATGACATGGCCGGTTACGCTCATTAAGTGATCTACTGTTTAGATCAGATGCTAGTGGCTCATCATCACAGGAGGGCCGAGATGATTCAGATTATGATGATGAAATGGAGTTGGACTTTGAGACATCAGCGTCAGGTGATGAAAGCCGTGATAGTGATCTAGGTTTTGTCCGGGGTAGTTTAAGTTTAAGATTCCACAGAAGAGATAGTCAAACTGATGAACATTCTGGTGAAAACGGATCAGCTGAGTCCACTCATAACGGTGATTCTGCCCACCAGGTTCCTTCTTTTCTACCACCGTTTTGTCTGAAGTACCTAATATGAGATATTTTGCTGTCCATATCTGTATTCCATTGATATTGCATGGATTTAACATCATTTTTCCATTGTGCAATGCAGCCAGAAATTGTCATTGACATGAAGCAAAGATATGTTGCACACTGCAATGTGGGGACAGATATAAAGCAAGCTAGTTTTCTTGGTGAACAAGGTTAGGCTGTTTGTTCTTGCATTCCTGCTTGAACTGCTAATCCTTCCATGAGCCACTTGCATTTTTAATGTCAATTTTTCTAGTAACAGAAGTGCACTGACCTTTCATTAATGACAAATTTTAGGTTTTGTGTAAAACTTACACTGTTACGCCACAACCACTTGGGTTAATTCAAGTGTTTAAAATCCATGGAATCGAATAGTTCATTTTAATCACTTGGCTACATCTATGCTGCGTTTCTATTACAACAGGGGAGTTTATTGCTAGCGGAAGTGATGATGGTAGATGGTTCATATGGGAGAAAAAAACAGGAAGGCTGATTAAAATGCTTTCAGGGGATGGAGCTGGTAAATGTACTTTTGTTTCTAACTGCTGCTGTACCTTGAATACTGCTTCTCATGCATCATATTTTTCTTCTGTTGTGAACTGTATACAATCTCATCCTTATGACTGCTGTTGCAACAAGTGGTATTGATAACACAATAAAGGTAAGTAATCTGTTTTTTTAGAAATATTTTAATGCTTTTACTGAAGTACTTCAATGTAATTTGATTTAATTTTTTTCTTTATTAGTTATGGACACCGGATGCGAATGCTACATCTATGGTTGCTGGACCCGAAATCGATGTATCAAGTGTCATAGAGAACAATCAGAGGAAGCTATCCCACAACCGTAAAATTATGCTGTAAGCCATCGCAAACATCACCACGTGCTTGACATCAAACCATGCCTTGCTGTACTACAATCAAGTTATCACTAAAAGTGCATGGCATCATGCTATTAAAAAATATGGTTATCAGATTATTCGTCAAATGAGGCTATTTGCGTTTCCATAGTATGTTGTTGATTTGTCATATGCAGTTAATAAATTGCTTCTGGTTTACTCAAGTATATTAGTTGCTTCCAGTTTACTCAAGCTTAGTAAATTTGAAACTGTTCCACTTTATTTTATTAGGAAGAGGTAGTCCAAATTGAGAGTAACCAGTCTGCTTATTCCACTATTCTTATTCTCTACCATGAGTTAAGTCTAACATGCATGATATTAGCTTCAATTCTCCAACACTGGTGTTATTATTATCTTTTCCCTTATCATTCATAAATGGTTGGGTATTACGTGTACAGACCCTTCGAATTTTTGGAATGATTTTGGATGCATGAGTTTGGTGAAGGAAGTTTACATCCTTTGGAGTGTGCACAGAGCTGAATTACTATTGCTTGAGTTTGCTGAGGTACTGGTGTTCACCGGATATTTTAGGGCATCCTAAATAATTTACAGTACAAGAACTCAAACACAGATTCAAATATATATGTTTGGGTACAGTTAGGCAATGATATTAAACCTTGCCTTTTGTCTTGCTACATACCCTTGCTTCTATTAGTGGTTATCTGATTTTGGGATTTGGTTTGCTCCTGCCCCCAGCTACTAGGAAAAAGAAGGAAATACATGAAAGACGATTTCATCCTAGAGACAAGCAGTTCATGTTTTGATAGGAGTGAAATTGCAAGGCCTTGTTGCACTTGTAGGCTTGGATTAGTAGATTATGTTGGCGCACGTCCTTATGACATGTCTAAGCAGGCGTGCTGGTGTTGAAGTTGTTGCTTGAGATGAGAATAAACAGCTAAACGCCATTGGCTGCTGGTTGGGTATAATGAATGATCTCTATTACGCAATGTGTATCTATTTCCTTGTACATATTGTAGAGGGCAAACAAGCGAAGAGCCATAAGAGAGGGTTGAGCCATAATGTTCTTCTCTTTGGTCCGGAGCCTATACTACTTTCACTACGGAGTATTTTGTACAGTGTAAATATTGTGTGGCCGTGACTGGTTATGTTCTATTGCCCTTGCATGCGTGCGCTCCCAACTGGTTCAGAAATTGACAAGTAAAACTGGACTTGCCCCTAGGTGAATCTTCATCTTGCTCTTCTTTGACTCTATGTTGGTGTGTGCTTATTTGTATGTATTCCGCAATAAAAAAAAAGACGCATGCAACGCGGGTAATTGAGTCGCCACTTGGTCATTAATAACACTGGTTCATTCCAGAAGCGACTGGGTCAAATAAACATGTTGCAAGTTTTCCGCTTCTCTTAGAGGACGGGGCCAAAGAAGTGTCTTAGTCGCGTGTGTGTGGGAAGCATGTGCTCGTTCCAGTTTCCAAAGGTTGTACACGAGTGGGAGAGCGACGGTTATCACCATCTTCCATGCGCTGCCTATGTCAGCTGCACACGCCTTCTTCCCGGAAGGTTAGTAGTAGTAGTGCTTCAGCGATGAGCTCTCGTTGCACACGACGTCGCTACCGGCCCTCCGCTAGTCTGCTGGCAGCGGGCATGTCCTGTCGGCTTAAGCCCGCCTGCCTTGCCGACCTGATAGCGCCAGTTATGTCTATCAACATGTAATACATTTCTCAGGCTGCAACGGCACGCACGGCAAGGTCTCTCCATTATTTCCTCGTCTAAAAATATAAAAATAATATTATATTAGATATAATTTAATACTATAAATCCAAACAAGTCTCAGTTTATCATGATAATTTTATTAACCCCACTAAAATCTTATTAAAAACTCTTACATTTGAAAAATCAAGGCCTAGACGCTTTTTTATAATGAAGTATTAGTTCTAGTCTATGTACTAACTTAAAAATAAACAAGCATACACATTTATACACATTGATATTTAGAGTAATATATCATTGGTGCTTTCTCGTATGGTTGATTAAGTGTTTGTCTAGATTAAGTATGAGGTGAAATAGATTAGATCTATTTTTTTATGAGATGGTCCATGAGGGGTGGAATGGATTTATTTGTTAGGATAGGATAGTGTGGTACACATATGAAGAAGTAAAATGGATTGGTCATGTGTAGCTTTAGGAAAAAAGCTACCTGAATCTTATGAAACTTATTTCTATTTAGGATGATTATGTTTCACATATCCTAGACTCCTCGTCCCATCTATTATTATTCTATCTCACAATCAAATAAATGTTATATTTATGACTTTATTATCAAATTTTTATTATTTATGTTGGATGCAAGAACGCTTATAAAATTATATGATAACTGTTGTAATTTAAGGCGCTAACTGTTATGCTCAAACTTTTAAAAGCTAAAAGGCGTGGTTTTGACCAGCTACCTAAGATAAAACCTGTCACCACCACCTCCACATCACTTGGTCGATGCCTAATCCAACCCTTCAAAATTCCAATAAACCCATGCACGCAGCATGACCCATCCCCTATCACGCTAAATAAAAGAAGAAAATTAACCACACGCATTTCATTGCCGCGCAAAATCACACGAGATTTCCGTTGCCTTGTCGGCTCGACTCGATCGGCCTCCCCTGCCCACATGCCCGAAAACGCGCCAAAGAATCTACCCGCCACGGCGGACCCTCCACGTGGGCCCCAACGCATCGCTGCCGGTCTCCCATTGGCCAGCGCGGCACGCAGAGTCAAACGCCGGCCAGGCCCTTGCCGCCTATTCACCCCTGGAATTTCAATAAATTTACACCAGATGCCATTGGAGGATCTGGTGGGCTCTCCTACGGATCTCGTGACTGATCGGTGGGCCTGATGCCACGTGGGTCCCGAACGTCAGTGGGTGGATGGTAGGTCGAGGGTGCGTCTGTGCAGGCCCACGCTCGCCCGGCCGTCCAACGAAGTCCATCCACCCATGTTGCTATTATTCCTCACAGGGAAGGGATTAGCCCCTTGATGTCTCCCAATCTACAGTTTTGCCATGAAATGGACCTGTTCGTACCTCGCGAATTATTTTTCACTCGAGTTTGTTTTTCGTTATGAACCCTGTCAGATGTGATATTTCGGTGTAGCGTTTAGCCGACAGGTGACATGCCCATGGTTTTGCACACTTGTTTCTTTCTTTTCATTGCATAGACACATAGGTAAACACCATCACGTTTATGTATTTAACACATTTTCATCAAAAATATGTCTTTAACATATGTCCAACAAAAGGCTAGGGATAATTCTGATAACTTCATGACATTTATATAAAAAGAGCATACACATATGTTGCGACTATCAAGATTAGACATTCATCCTTATCTTCTCATGTTAATTGCAAAATATAAGGAAAAACATTGTTAAGATAAAAAAACTTATGTCAAATTCAAACTTGAGGCAGGTGGACTCAAAAATTATCTATTACCTATCAGTCATAGGCTAACATATCATCAAACACAAAATAACAGACTCCATCATAGATTAACAAGGCGACGTATCTATTAATAATAAAGCACTCGTGATGATTTTGTCAATCACAAATTATGTTGACCTAGTATAGAGATACTTATAGAGATAAAAGATATACGTGTGTGTATTTATAGGATGAGTATACACGTGTTACAAGCATTCCTGTATTTCAAAAAATATCATCAAACACTAAACACTAGTAAAATAAACACATCATGGTGTTTTGGCTCACCAAAGACTACGGTTGTCTCTAAGTCTGCCCGGACTTAAGACATTTGACAAGCTATGTAGAATAAACTACACATGTATATTTTATATTGAATGGCCAAATAAATAAATAATTTAGAATAATTAGTCTATGGTACAAATGAATTAACTATTATAAACGTTAAAAAATGAACTTAAAAAATATAATAAGAAATTCATATATAAAAAGTGTTTAAAAAAATACTATATTTAGGAGTTTGGGAAGCCTACGCATTCATCCATCCATCCGTTAAGCAGAAAAGTATCAAAGTACGAGTCAGATATTTTTTTAGGACCATCAAAAGAACTTGTAAGATAAAGCTACAAACTTTAGGGTCCAAAACGCAAAAGCCAACTCAGAATTTTTTTTTTAAAAAAAAGACTGCAGCAAATCTTTACAGCCATGGCAGCAGCAGGAGGATGACAAAATTAAAGGAGGGCAGCTTCCTTCTACAAGATCTTGAGATGTGTGAAGACGGCAGGCACCGCATTACCACCTCCTCCAATTCCTGCTCTTCCCAAACCAGCCTCAAGTTCGGCAAGAGCAGGAGGAGCAGCAACCAATCCTCTCCCTTTTGATTAGATCCCATCCCGTCGATCGATCTATCTCATGCGGCAACTTTACCAATCCATGCACCTGAGGTCGCCAGCCGATTCAACGATCGATCTATCCGGACATCGATCCATGAGGAGCGACAAGTCAGTCGGCTCCGCGGCCACCGGTTCGGAGCGGTCGCCGGTTGCCGCCGCCGCGGCCGTCTGCTGCATGTGCGGCGACCGCGGCCTCCTGCCGGAGCTGTTCCGCTGCGCCGCCTGCGCCGTCCGCTCCCAACACACGTACGTATATTGCTCTCTCTCTCTCTCTCTCTCTCTCTCTCTCTCTCTCTCTCCAAAATCCCTACTGTTTGATTGTGTTCATGTGCACAGCAGATTTGGGGTTTTTAACGAAATTATTTTTTGATGTCGATTGTCCCGATTTAGGACAGAAAGATTCATCTGGATTTCTGGGCAAATATACATGATTGTACTAATCAGATTATAAATTGATTATATGATTTGCATGAACTGATGCTCTTAACTAGATGGTTTCATATATAGGTTATCCATTTCGTAGATTTATCTGATAAACTTTTCTGACCAATGGCACACGATGCAACACGCGAAACAGGCCAATGGCTTGATTGTTTCCCTAGCTGATACACATGCATGTGCACCACACAGCGCGAGCGATATATCCGATCCGATATATCGACCAGTTCGAGCATGTACCACTTCAATAGTTTCAATTAATTCTCTAAACCAGAAATTGATCTACGCTGTTACACATGTGCATTCCCCTCAACTAATCCATCCATCTATCGATTGGTCCCTAGTGATCGAAGCTGTGATTAGAAGACTATTATTGACTGGCATGTAGCCGATCGATGACAGGTTCGTGCGCGCGTCTCCTCCGGTATTTTTAGCGTGCCTTCCATCTAATTTAGTCTGACTTTTCTCTCGATCGACGCGAAATTGTCAAACACATTGATTCAGAGTATTGGACGTACGTGGCTGAAATATATAGTACATAATACGGTCATTATCTGCAAATAGTTTGATCCTTGTTAATTCTGCTTTTCTTTTCTTTTTCCCTCTTCCTCTAGCTTGACAGTGGCTTCGCATGTCAGCTGGGCCACGACGCATATTGTTTGAAACATCTGTGTTTATAACAGACATGCATGAATGTGATTTAAGCATTGATGTGTGCTTGATCGATAGCTCTAATTGGTTTCTGGGAGTACGACGTATGGATAAATGCACGTGTTATCAACTAAATGACGCATGCATCGATATTATTTTGAAAATAAAGACAATTTTTTTTCTGAAAAAGACCATAAGTATTATTTTTTCTCTTCGTGAATGCATGTACAGATACGTGACACTCTTTTTTTCCTGAAAAAGACGCATCAATATCGATCAAACCATAAGTACAATTTTTTTTTCTCTCCGTGCATGCATGTACATATAAGTGTGTTGCGTGCCAATGTCTACCTCAAAACTTGCATGTGATAACGTAGATCGCACGATCATTTTCCACGCACAGCTAAACTGATGATACGTATATATATACACGTGTATGTACATTGTCAGATACTGCACGGAGCGATACCCCAAGGCGGAGTCATACGGCACGTGCAACTGGTGCCTAAGGGCGGACCAAGGAAGCAACGGCAGCGGCGGCGGCGGCGCCACCTCGAGCTCCGCGACACCGTCCACAGCCAGAGCGGCCGGCGGCGATCCTGCCAGCAGCAGCAGTGCCGGCGGCGGCAGATCGATGCCGGCCAAGGTCGTCGCCTCCCGCGGGCACTTCGCTGCAGACCTTAGCAAGCCCATCAAGAAGCCGCTGCCGCAGCAGCGGCGTATCCTTCTGCGGCGGTCGGCGTCGGATGTGGGCACCCGTGTTCGCGGCGCCGGCCACCACAACGCGCGGCCGTCGCCCGGCGTCGCGAGGGGCAGGCCGAGGGTTCGTAGGTACAAGCTCTTGGAAGAGGTGATCACTACTAGCTAGCTGTATAGAGGGAGCCTTTACATATGCAGCCATGAATCTATATATTATGTGTAGACAGCATACAGCATGAGTTACCTGCACTGTTGATCTGTTAATATGTCCCTTAATTACTGTACAGGAGAAGTGTTGCTAACTGATCATGTGAACATCTTCACTTCACTTGATCATAGGTTAATAAAAGTAAGAGTTCACAGATGAGTATTGACGATGATATAGTATAAATGTGTGTGCGCATCTCTTTAATTTCAGTATGCGGGTATGCTACTGTGCATGAGAATAAAGTGTTTTTTCTTAAATAATGAACACTTGTTGTCTCGAGCTTATTAGCCAAATTAAAGTAATCAAAGAGAATTATCGTTATTTCATGTGTAGACGATTCTCTACTCTTTTTTTCCCTCAAAGTGAATTTCTGTGTAACAAAAACTATATATGGTCAATAGCATGGTCACACACCTTAATCATATAACAGTTTGGGCAAATAATAAGCCTATGAAAATTGGATGCAAGGCTAATAAGCATATGACATATCAAAGCTGTGGCCAATATTACCAATATATGCATGTAAACATTTAACAAAACAAAGTTAAATTTGCCAAATTTGAGTTCAGCGCGCATATATGCACTATACATGTATGAAAATGAACACACACGTCATGCCTGCTCATAGTTCCTCATTAGTCTTTAAAAATAACAAAAAAAAAATTCAACGTTCTTCCTGGGGCATGCTGAACCGGACGGTTCGTGATAAGTCTGTACTTTGGCTCGTCCGGGCTCTAGCTTATCTGCATATAATGGAACTATCAACTATATATATGTATGCATCATACTCCTTTTGTTTTAAACAACAGCATTTCTTTCACACGACCCTAATCAATGGTGTCAGGAAATTCCTGGCCTTGTCAAAGAAGCAGGGTAGCTAATAATATATATAAGACAGTAAGACGTACGGCTGCAACAACTAATTAAGCTTACGTTTCATGTGATTAGGCCTAATTACGTCTGCATGCTGCTTGATTAGACGTCACAAGCGATGCATATGTCTTCATACTATTATATTGTAATGTATGTGTCGAGGACAATATATATTCATGCCTGAATTCTGTCCATCAGCCGATATTTCGGTTGTGGAGGAAATTGTTGTATTCCTCTTAACACATATTCTGCATTTGTGCTTGTTTCAAATCAGCAAAAAGATCAGTTGTGAGCTACATATATTATAAAACTAACCCTGAAATAGATATCGGTAGCCAAATATGAAAGTACTTGATAGAATATTCAAACTTGACGACGACACTGAGATACGATATTATTAACAAGTTTTAACCGCAACCTAATCCTTAGGATATTGATTATTGACATTCCTCTCCGATCCAACATAATTACAATGTATTAAGGTATTCATGACCCTCGACCGGCTAGAACACCGGCCAGTCAATTTCTCGCTTATGCTAAGTTATCATGTGGTTACATTAGGTTTGCCTTTCTATATAAGAGAGAGCCTATGACAGAGTTTGACTCTAACTCCACCCTAACACGTAATACAATTTCAAGTTATAAACTGTATCCGACTATATACACATACTCGACGTAAACTCTAACAAACCCCATCTTGGCGAAAATACCATGCAATCTGAATATGTTACTTGCATGTGAAATGACATTGAATCGTACAGAGGGGGTGAATGTGTATAACTAAAACCTATAAGAACCTCACAGCCAAAATTAAACTCCATTTGGAGTATCCAGTCCTAATTATCGGAGACTCCGATCGAGACTCACTGCTAAGCAGCGAAGCTCGGCTAGACACTCCAATTTAGGGTCTGGATATTCTGGCCCCTCTTCTTCACTGCTTCCAAAAAGGATGTATGGATAGTGCAATCTCAAGAGAGAATATGGTATGGTAGGTGATCAAATATAGTAAATAAATGTAAGAAACAATATATAAGGAGATACAAGATTTTTTTATCGAAATTTAGATCAAAAGATCTTACATCTCTGTTGAGAGACTATAAGGAGTCGGATCGTGCTAAATATCTAGCGTCACCAAGCCTAATCCTAAAAGGAGATCCAGTCTCCAAGCTCTCACCAAGCTTAGCATAAAGTCCAAAGCAACCACTAAAATCTCCATTAGAACACGATGCTATAATCTTCGGTGAGGCTTGCTCTACTAAGATTAATCCGTGAAACAATTTCAGTATCCACTATAGTTACCTCTTTCCTTGCAGAGGTGAAAAAAACATTCACAAACTTTCTCGAGCGATTCACAACCTTGAATCCTCGCGGGCGATACCTAAGCATCTAGAAGAAGAACCTCTAAGAGTAACAAGTGCAAATCCTCACCGGACGTTGGCCTATAAGTGCTCAATCAAATTCCTAAACCTCTCACTGACTAGCTCTAAAAGATAACTCATAAAGAGATGAATTTAATATAGAAATTAAGAGAGAGATTTGAAACCCTAGGAAGACTATGGAGAGTAGAAATGAAATGAATGAACAACCCTTTTTCTTAAAGTCAGTGTTGGTGGAGTTAGAAACAAAATCCCTACGAAACTAGCTGTTACTCATAGATTCAGATTCCAGAGTATCTGTACATAGGGGCCAGAGACTCCGAACATACTTGAATCTAAAGCAACAAATCTAGTCTGAAGTATTTGATCTAAACATCCAAAAACTCCGAATAATCTTCACTGTCTGACAGAAAATTCTCTGGAGACTCTGCCACATAAGGCTAGAAACTCTAGTCTATTTTCACTGTTAGATAGAAAAACTTATCTAAAAATCTCCGTTAACTTAGACAAAATATCTGAAGGCCTCTCTAAAGAAAAACCAAAACTAGAGGTGCATATGGTGCAAGTGTACACTCAAGAAAAACAATATATATATATATATATATTTAAAGCACAATGTTGATGCCTTCTTTTGTGGTAGGGGTATATTTTTATTAATTTAATTTTTTTACTAACTCTTATAATTTTTTTCACTTAGCACATTAGTGTCCTAATTTTATTATCATTTATCATCTAAAACCTACTTAGGAGAATTAGATGCACTTTCAGCGCAAACCTCTGTGTACCCAGATTTGAGTTAGTTACAACTTTGCAGCTCATGCCAAGCCACGCAACAAGTCAGGCTCGCTGTCTTTAGGAACATGCATTGCAACACCAGTATACCCGGCTTCTATGACCTCACCTGCAATAACACTCTATTGTAACTTGTACAAATATAAGTCTATTCTCTCATCGGTCATAACAATATTTTTGTTCTTTATGGTATTTATGGTCTTCCTATCAAGATCGTTCTGATATATATAAGCTCGCAAGCGAAATTAGACTCCTTCATAGCCCTGATACGTGTTTCATATCTTGAAGTAATATCTCATTACCATTATACATCTTGAATTTGGCATCCCCACTCTAACAACATAGTAACCTATGTCGTGATCCAAGTGAACAACACCAAAATCAGTAGATTTATATAAAGAGTATGACTCCTGCTTTGATGGCATATGATAGTAACTATCTAATTCTAACATCTATGCTTCAATAGACTTCTATTAAACACTATGTGTAGCTCATAACTATTTGTTATAAAACTGACCCTAAAATCAATATCGGTAGTCAAATGTAGAAGTGCTCGATAGAATATTCAAACTTGAGAACAACAACAAGATACAATATTTATTAACGAGGTTTAACCGTAACTTAATCTCCGAAACACTGGTTATAGGTGCACCTTCCCGATCTATCATAATTACAGCGTATTAGTGTATCCACGACCCTCAACCGGCCAGTCCCCTCACCTATGCTAAATTATATGTGGTTACACTATATTTGTCTCTCTCTATATAAAAGAGTTTTAGATCAAATACAATTGTAAACTCAAAATTATAATTATGTCCACATATTTAACACGAACTCTAACAATATATCTACCTTAAACTGGCACGTACTAATCAACCTCTCCCTCAGTTAACTGCATCAGCTATAGTGTACTAATTATAAGTTTATAAGCATGTTATAATTGAGGAATATGTTCAGAAGCTTCAAGAGGAAAAACCTGGAAGAAAAAGAAAAGATGACTTTCCGTTGTCGCTGTCGAGGAAGTCAGCTGGCTTCTTCCAATGCTTGCAGTGGCAGGTGCTGCACAGATCAAACCAGCAACAAACCAGCAGTTTCAGTTTGCTCACTTTTCTGTTGCGATGTAGACTTAATTATAGTCTAGTTCTACTAGTGCAGGCTTCCTAATTCCTATCCTGATGCTTGTTGGTCGACATGATCACTTTTTCACCACTATGCTTCTCATCCATTGGAGCTAGCCTCTGATTGTTAATTACTGTCAAGCTATAGTTTTGTTTTGCAAATCCTACGTTGACTTGGAGAGATTTTACCTTTATTAGTGGCAGATGGCAGTAGCTCAAATGCTATGCAATTGCTACTGTCCTTTTGAGAGGACATGAGAGCATATATGCAATTATAAAGTGTGTGGAAGTCTCTGCAACCAAGCTACTAAATAATAACAATTTTTAATGTGGTTGAAGAGTAGAAGCTACATTCTCCTAGGACCTTTCTGCACTGTCATTCTGCACTAACCAGCTTTGATCTCATGGCATCTTTAAGAATATTAGTTAATATGTCTTTTAAGCATGCATTGAAGTATTATCAAGTGCAGTCAGGCGTTGACACATTGAAAGTTTGCCTCCATGATCATTCATCACTCTTCTGCTTGACAACTGAATTAATATTCTGCCATCTTACTACGTAAGTCGTAAGCTCAGTGCATGGTATGAACCCTGCCTTCGCATGGATTCTGCATCAAAGCTTTGGAATCAGTCAATTTCTGCATCACTTTGTTGTGAGATTGCCAAGTGGATAGTATTAATTGAACCAGCATTGCAGAACCTTATCTTTGCCTATATGACAGCTAGCTCGCCTTATTTCTGGTCTCCTGGTGGATACACAGCATGTCAGAATGTCACCAAGACATTGCTGGAAAATTTGGATAGATATATATCTGCTAGTCTGATTCCTGTGTCGCCGTGGAAACAACAGCGCACGCCCTACCTGTAGGACAAGCTTCATTGAGCGTATTGCATATAAGATGATGATGAACGAAGCGTGGTGATTCTCTGTCCCTTGCTTGTTTGTGTGAGTAACTTGCTATGCAACTGGGGAGACCTAGATGTGTGAGCACCAGGGTTCACAGAGCCATTACCGGATCCGAAACCGCTCCTTAGCGGATTTCTCAGTTTTTGCTGGAAACCATTTATAAACTGTTGAAAACCGGTGAAAATCAGACAACTTTTATTTAAAAAATGTTGAAATTCAGTTTGGTTTTTCTTAATTTGACGAGTTTACCGAGTGGTTTGTCAACTTGAGTCGGGTTAAAACCTCAAAATTTCGTGAAAACTGAGTGGTTTTGTGAACCTGGTGAGCACGCATTTTTCTCATCCTTTAAACGTGTGCTTGTGCTGTGGTACCATGTGCTTCAGCTTCTCAGCTGGAGAGAAGCATATGGCACTATGGCAGCGGTTTCTGTGGTTAGCACTAAGAAGAAAAAAATGCACCATCTGAAACCAAACCTTTTCTTCCTTCTTGATCCTATAGAGAGGATCCTCCATTCCTCCTCTCCTATAATCAATGCAAGGCAGAGGCATATGAACATCTCTGCTGCAATATTACTCACTCCATCCCAAAATCCAATACTGATACTATATACGTCTATATCTGAGCTAGTTGTATGTAAGAACAGTTAACATGCAGGCACTTGCTTTCAGTATATTGGGGGAAACTTTGACCATGGTAACATGATACGTGATCAAAAAGTTAATCCATGTTAATGACCCAAACTATTTCAGAATAAATTCGGCCGGTGGTAAAAGATGAAACTGAAGGGCAGATAGGAGGAAAGGACATATCTGCTCTGTCATTGCTATCATCTTTTACCATGGCACCACACAGAGCATCGCAATGATGGAAGGGAGGACGCCCAGATAGCAAATGCGCACATCCATCCACCAATCCATGCCCCCATCACAGGTGCGGTGTGCAACAGGAGAGCTACTAGCTCCCATTCTTTTGAGGCAAAAATGAAGCGTGCCTCCTCGTCACAACGACACAATCTACCAAGGCAGGCAAGCCCCCCTTTCATGCTCTGTTCGCCACTGTGCAGCATCGCTAGCCCTTCCTCCTCCCCTGCCGCCTTTTTTTTTTTTTTGTTGTGAACACTCGAGCCTTTCCAAGACGACAGAAGCGAAATGGGTCCATCACCTTGAGCCTGTGCAACCAAGTGTGTGGTGCATCAGTGCATGCATTGGCCCCAGCACACAATGAACTAATAATTGGGTAAGGGCAGCACAGTGGCACACTGCCATGCCTTTGCAATGAAGAGACCCCACAGATGGGGTTTGAATGAGGGGAGGATTTTGACCACCCTACAGTGCCACAAACCGGCCATGATGCCGATTATCCTTTGCGGTACTGCCCGTGCATTGACATATGGGTCCGGGTCGATTTGTCTGTGACTTCCGCTGCATGGGCAGAGTGGCCGTGAATCCGGCTCCGCCACAACCACACTACTCACTTACCACAAACCACCTCAGAAGCTAAGTGTGGTTAGCTCTCTTCAGAATGCCGCTGTTGTCACCCACGGCTTAGTGTTAGACTACACCCGTTCTTTATTATATTATATAAGATGTTTTAATTTTTTTAACTTAAACTTTTCTTTATTTAACCAAGAGTAACATTTACAATATTGTTAACGCCAAAATTTAAAAAACCGAGCGATAGATTGAAAAGACGATCGGCTGAAGCGCAGAAATGTCCGATTACTACAGGGAAGAAACCGATCAAATTGAAACAAAGAAAGACTCGGTCCCAGAATAAAAAATTATCCGGATGAGATCGAGTTTAAGAAGAAGTCGATAAAGATATTATAGTTCCAGTTATCATGGAGGATCTGAATAAAGACCAGAGGCAGTGTATAGAGCAGAATATGGACAACTTTGAAAAGCTCTGTTTTGAATTCTTCAGTATGACTAAATAATGGTTGATTCAAAAAGGTCAGTTATCAAAATGTGTTTTGATGAAGGAATCAGGCCATTCATCACCTGTGAATTCTTCCGAACCGTTATAAGAGATGTTCAACGAAGCATTTTATCAAGCATTCAGTAATCCATTAGGAGTATGGATGGATACATTACAAGATCTGATCAAGAAAACGATACAAGAATCATCAGCTCAAGAACCTGATCAAGATCATGTACCTTTGCCGATAGAGACGAAGCTATTTTAGGAAACTTGGCAAAATAAGAGGGCCCTATCGGTAAACATGTATCTACCAACACAAGATCGATTTAGGAGGCAACGGCAATGGCAGGAGGTATCTTCAAAATTCTTTCAGAGTAATTATTATGGAGAGTATCGTAGGCAGAATCGGGTACCATATCCACCTCCACATGATCAGGGAGATATTCTAAGAGAGAAGGATTGGTTAACCAGAATTGTAGACACGGTGAAAGAACAATTTGGTATTAAGCCCAAAGATCCAACAGTTATGTATCAGCACCCGTATCTAGAATGGTTTGATAGAGTTTCATTGCCTCACCGATATATGATACCATATTTCTTTAAGTCTTAGGGCAAGACAATATATCTAAAATGAAGTACATCAGCCGATTCTTAGCATAGTGTGGAGAAGCATCGGCTGAGAAAGCTCTTAGAATCCGTTTCTTTCCATTATCTCTCTCTAGATCGGCCTTTCTATGGTTTTCTTCGTTACAACCGAACTCGATTAAAGGATGGATCAATCTAGAGCAGCAATTCCATAAATATTTATTTGCTGGGATTCAAGAAATGAGACTGTTAGATTTGACATCGGTTAAACAGAGGCCTAATGAGTTAGTTCTAGAATACATCTAATGTTTCCAGGGCATCAGAGGTCGATGTTATAGTCTTATTCTGAACGAGGAACAGTTAGCTAATTTGGCCTTCCAAGGGCTATCGAGTTGTATCTAGTAGAAATTTTATTTCCAAGAGTTCAACAGTTTAGCACATCTGATATATGTGGTATCGGCTTACGAGAGCCGATTATCATGAAAAGAGGAGATGTCGAAGCATTGGAGGCCTGAGGAAGAGAATTTCGAAGCATGAGCCTTCATACTTTGAAATTGGGGGGCATGTATTAACGCCAAAATTTAGAAATGCCAGCGATAGATTGGAAAGACGATTGGCTGAAGTATCCGATTGCTACAGGGAAGAGTCCGATCGGATTGAAGCAATGAAAGACTCGATCCCAGAATAGAAGATTATCCGGATAAGACCGAGTTTAAGGAAGAGCCATGGTTCATGGCAGGGTAGTCTATCATATCTTATATGGATAGAAATATTTAGTTAGTTAACTTTCTTAGAGATATTTTCCTTTATCTTTATTAGGAAATAACGTTTGATGGTTGTTATAAACGCGTTGGACTCTGTAAACCAAGGGTATCAATATAGACCCCCTAGAAATATGTAAGGAGGAATCCTTCGATAAATACAACCTCGGCGTATCGTCACCCTAGTTCATCTAGGTTTTTATCGGCGGGGTCTGGCTCTTGACGCGGAGCTGCGTCGGTTAGGTCCGATCTCCAGCGAAGGGGTAAGTCCCGCCACTATCTCGATATGTCTCATTTTGTTTAAAACTGTATTGGTTAGATTTGATCTCTTAGGCCAATAGGATGTATCGCATCATGTCCGTGCAGTATCTATCGGTCTATCAAGCTCTTTTCGCCATCGTCGGTCTCGTGCTGTATCGGTTAGGTTCGACCTATGAGGCAGCCGACAGTAGAATGAGCTTTAGGCCTATAGGTCTCTGTACGGCGTTTTATCAGAGTGTTAGCCGATGAGTTATCTGTACGTTGAGCGTCACGTCTAGCATATCGGCTCCTCGGCCGATACGCACCAGGTTTTCAGAGACTTTCCTTCGAGCGTCACGCCAAGCGCGTCGGCCTTCCAGCCGATATGCACTTGTCTCTAGAGAGACGTCCACTCATCGGCTCAGCTAACCGATGGGTTCGCTTCGCCCTTGCTTCAGCACGTCCAATCCAATGTCCACTGTCCCGTTACCTTTGGCCTTGTTCTCATACTGTCTCGGTTAAGTCCGATCTTCGAGATTCGGTACCAGCGGCGTCATCACGGCGGGCGACGGGTCTCATGCTGCCATCTTCTTTGCAGCCAGCCCCTTTTATACGAATCATTACCACTTCGCGCCTTGCTACTCTTTGAGTACGATCCTATGCCTCCATCGGCTCTACGGCCGATGGATCATGGCCTCGCGTCCGCTACACCCAGAGACATCCTATCCTTCGTCGACATCCGCCTATACCTGCATCGGCTCCCTAGCCGATGGAAGTGCGTCATGATTCCTATCGGCGACCAGCCGATAGCAGGAGCCATTCGGATGCGGCCGATGACTAACTCAATCCTATTGACAACCGGCCGATAGTGAGGGTTCGTATCGGCTTATCGTTCGACTGACCCGTTCGTCTTACCTCCTTGTTAATTGCAGGGTCAAATTGACTGGCACGTTCGCACCTGCACCGTCATGTCGGAGCTGACGTAAAACCCACGGGCCCTGGTGCGCGTATCTCGAGCCACGAAAAGAAGCCGAACGACCTGCACTTGAGCTAAGCAGACCTTCCAAGCGTCGGCGCGCTCGCGTCGGGATCTGACGCGAACAAATATTAAATTAGTTTTAGTAAATCTAACATTGAATATATTTTGATTTTGTATTGAAAATGATGCTATATTTTTTATAAAGTTAGTTAAATAAAAAAATTAATTTTAAAAAAATCAAAATATTTTATAATATGGAAAAAGGGATTACTAAAGATCATATATGTAAAAGATAGTGTAGTAGTGGCCTTAGCTTTCTCAGTTTCTCGAATATAAGGTATTTTAATATTTAAATTTTATCTAAATATAAAATATTCTACACTACTATATATTCTATCAATCGCCTATATTTAAATGTATCTTAATTTTACTTCTAATCATCCTCAACGCTATAGTCTTTTTTTATCTATCATTAGTTTGTTTAAAACAAACTAGGGTATCTGGCTGTGTGTGTCACTGTCTCATTTCACAAATATCTCTGTGATAAATGGCTGTCACAATTTCATGTGGATATCTCTTCTACCAAGAAGTGCATTGTTCTTGGGTACTGAAATGATGAAGAAGATTCCCTACAAATCTTTCAGAGAGAGGAGAGAAAAAGAGCGTGAGAGAGAGAAAAGGCTCATGCATTGCTTCAACCTTGGGATCAGGTAAAATAGACTACTCCCCACAAGATCTGCTTGTGCAAAGATAATACAAACAATCAAGAGGCCTGAGCATTTGAAGTGAAATAAAAAGATGAGCAAGGAGGAGGCAAGAAATGATTCAATCTTGTCCTGTTGTGCTACCATCTGAACTAGACTCCTTTGTTTGCTTCCCCTCATTACCTTTTGTGTGTTTGTGTAGTGGCTGTCACCTGTGTGCATGCATGCATGTATAGTATGCATTGCATTGCAAAAGAGGGGTGCATGCAGTGCAGTGCAGCCCCCTCCTGCTGTAGACATGTGCAAAACATTGATGCCATTTACATACCAATCATGTGCTTGTCCTAGCATGCAAAACTGGCCGGCTTCTGAAACAATCACATTGTGTTTCTGCAGGTTTTGCAACGCATTAAAAGGCATTGACCCATTTGTTTAACACAAAACCTAACCTGCCACTTTGCTAAATTGGTAGGGAAACCAACGATGTTCTTCTTCCCCCATGTGTTCATCATCCAAGTGCACCTCGTGAGCTAAGCTCTGGCTGGTCACTAGAGCATCAACTTGTGGATTGTCTTGTCCCGGCAACAACAATGCCAATGCACAGATCACACACAACCCACTGCAAACACCACATGAGAGAGAGAGGACAGAGAGGAGAGAGAGAGTGGGAGATGAACAGGAGTCCATTGGCGCACTGCAAAGTGTTCGGTTGAGATTATGGCCCATAATTTTTGTGCAATGCTGAGTACTCCTTTTTTTTGTTTGCTATAATCAGATCTTTGCTTTAAGACCGCATGGTGACACATAAGAATGCATGGTGTCTGCAACTCTGCATTCAGCAGTTCACTGCACATTTTCTTTGTGTCATGCGTTTGGCATATGTTGGCTAATGAGAATATTTAGCAAAGTTTCAGTCAGGTATGAGTTCTCATCAAACTGACAGAAATGTCAAAGTTAAGCTCTTGGTTAAGAGTAGATCTTGCCAACATAGTACGTGCTATATTGCTATTCATGCCATGGAAATGTACTGCTAGACCTTGAAGATGAATAATCAATCTTTTGCAGGTCCAACTGAAAATCCCTTTCTTGACTCAACAGGACACTTTGATGTTTATTATGTATGATTACCCATAAACTGTCGCACAAGCATTGTCGGTGATTGTCTTTTGATTTAACACATCTCAATCTTTGACAATAAACGAGCACGACGCCGCTAGTGCAAACCTCACCAATCATAACTAACAGCTAGATTGGATGCAATCAGCAAAAATATATGGACAAGTCAATAATTTCATCTATAACCATTTGGTGATGTACAACTTCCTTTGTTCTCAAATAATTAACATTGATAAGTTTAAACTTTATCAAAGTATGTAGCATCACAAATATAATCGTATAACTTTGATTCATTATAATATAACTATTTAAAAGCAATTTGTAGTCAATGTGAGTGGAGGGAGTAGAAATTTATTCTATTATCTAAAAAAATGGTAATGTACGATAAATCATTGGCTAATATATACCACTAGTGTAATTCCGGTATTTTCCAAAAGTACAAGTCATGGTTCAGATTACAGAATATGTTCTCTCAATCCATCTTTCACAAATACAAAGCCACTTTGCTTTTCCTTTTTTCTATAAAGCAAAATACTTTGCTGATGTTTTGACAAAAGATGCGCTTCCAGCGTTCCATCAAGAACTTTGACATTTGCAGTAGATGATTCCCAGTACAAAACATCAGATAGAGAAGGGCAATGACGGTGAAATAGCTTTCTGGGGTTTAGTGGAGCACTTCACTTTCCTGGGCCTTCATAGTTTCATACAACACATGGACACTCTGTTCATGTAATCTTGGATATTTAGAAACATGACACTACTACTTCAATCAGCAAAGGGTCAGAAAAGTTGATGTGACAAAAATAAATAAAACTAAGGTGTTGAGTGTTGACACATCATAAAGTAAGCCTACAAATCCAATCTGATCACTGTTCACAATCTTGTATGATTGCAAAGCCCTACATGACATAGGCCCACATTAGAGGAAGTAGTTAGCAGTTAAACTTGTGTTTGATCGTTCTATAATCATCAGGAGAAAAAGGTTCCTGACCAAACTAGTAGTGATTAAAAAGCTTCCCAAGTCCAGCGGCCATACGCAGTTGTACCATGACTGACAAGATCTGATTAAAAACTGCTCTAATGTTTCTGCACATACGGAAACGCACGCCTAACTTTCAGAAGAAATTTTACCTGATGGACACAGCAAATGATCTCTGTTCCCATGCATGCAGTCTTGATGCCTATAGAAAAGGAGTCTCTTTTACCTATTGCTAAAACTGAACTGGTAGAAAATAGGGGGGAGTCAGGAGTAAAAAAACTCAACTTTATGCCATCATTTCTCTCCTTTACCAAGCATGATGCGTCTGAAAAATCTATAATTTACGTCGTGTTTGACAAGAGCTAAAACAGAACCATCATTGACACACCCTGAAGGAACACTGCAAGAGAAGTGTGGACCAAGGATACAGATCCCAAATATGGTCCTGAAAAAAGAAAATTTCACAAATGCAGATTTTGGTAAACATAATGCCACCAAAAGCAACCGAAATGAATTCAGAGAAGAGTTGTAATCAGAAGAAGACCCCCTATTTTTTTCAGTAAGCACAGTGTTACAGCAGCCGGTGTCGATGCACTGTATGCTCTAGGCGCATCAAACGTAGTACTACATCCAAAAGAGACATCCATGTTACAAGTGATTTTGACATGAATTATCTCCTGGTTACTACTCTCACCAGCTTGTCTGAATTCTGGAACCTGAATTATTCATACACCAAAGCTGGACAAGCAGCAACCCTCCAAGTTACCACCCAGTGGTAAACTGGTAATAGCGCTGTTCATATAAACAGTAGAGGCAGTAATAAAGCCTACACATATGGCATATAGCACTTGCAGCTTTCTGCTGGGTGAATCAATCACAGTCCCCTCATTACTGCTGCATTTGAAACAGCCAAGATTTGCGCTTTCTTCCACATCAGTCTCATTCAATCTCATGGCTTGTTGTGGTATGAGAGATACACATCCTCTAGATCTGAGGAACCTAATGTGTTCTTTCGTTTTCTTAAGCCGAAGTAGCAATAGTAGCCAATTATTTGACAAGGTGTTTCAGAGATGGGAAGGGCAAGAAGATCCCAGCCTCTAGACCTCAAATGTACCATCATCCAAAAAGCTCAGTTCGGCCTCGGATGATCAGAAAGAAAAATCAGTAGAGATCTCTCCTGATTTTAGGCACCAAATTTTCGGACATTTGCTTTGGCAATGAGTGGCTGCATCACTCACTTTCAGAAACCTATCACCCTTTCCTTTAGCCTATGGCGAAGATCAGCAAAAACACTGCATCACATCTTAAATCCTCACACAGGGAAGATGGTCAAGGGAGCCAATGAGTTTGGTGAGGAAGCCTTTTCACTAGCTGCAGATTTTACTGTCCATGGATCCCCACATGGCTTGGCATCTACTGCTGCTACCTCTCACTCGACTGCTCGTCGCAGCTGGGACTGGGAGGACAGTCAGTGACTCGTGGGGATCAGTCAAACGATCGATCGATCCCCGTCAGGATCGACCGGTCATCACTCCCTCATCATTTGCCACCCCTTCACTATCATCTTTTTGGGCTGCTGCTCAGCTCAGCTCAGGCTTGGATGCACCCAGGCTTCCTTGTAGGATTGGTCACTATCCAAGTATCCATCCAAACTTTTCTTTTCTTTCTCAGCTGAAGCTGTGACCAGCAGAGGAGGATCCATCAGGGAAACAACAGCAGCATCCACAAGAAAACAAAGAAACAAAGTGAAAAGAAAAGGGGAGACGAGAAAAAGAAAAGGATGTGGAGACTATTTGCAAGAACAGTATCGGCATGAGATATGTTTCGCTCTGAAAAAAACTTGATCAGGCAATGGTGAGGTGAGGTGATGCCTCGTGTGGTTTTCTGACCTGCAGAAATGGTGGCAGTGGATCGGAGGAGGGCTCAAGCTGTGCTTCCGGCCGTCGTTTTCGCCGGCGTGGAAGGCGAACACGTTGGCTGGAAACTGGGGCTGTCAAGCAATAATCAGTTGATGGACCAGGGCCTAACTTTTGCTGACCTCCCAATAAGGAACCCATGGATAGAGCTTTCAGGTTATGAGGCGTAGGACCTCCAGGTAATGATATCAACAAACAAAGTGAAGGATTCAGAGAAGATAACGAAGTGACATAAGTTACAAAGACTTTTCAAGCCTTCACTAGAGATCACCAAACTCCGAGACCATGGAGCACATAGGAATTTAACATAGCTCAATTCAGCAGGGGTTTTGTTTGAGTTCCAAGTTCCAAATTACGAAGGCAAAAACTGAAGGAATTATAAAACAAGAAACAGGAATGTGTTAATGAATTTAATCTGATGACAAGCTTCACTTGGGGAAAAAAAAATCAGAAACCATGGTGATTGTGCCGGCATAGATAGATTGCCCTCAAACAGAAGGCTATCAGAGCAGCAAACAAAACTGAGGGGATGAAGCCCCCTCAAAGAAGCCTGCTCTGATGAACATATGATCTTGCGGTAGAAAATTTTGCATATAACGATGCCCCTACTAGTAGGACAACAATCTAACCATTTGCAGATCCAACAGATGGCTTAGAACTCCTCCAAATTTCAAGCATACAAAAAATGATCACATGCCTGACTCCAGCTGTCTTACCTTCCCTTATTGCTTAGGCTGCAATTGATCTGCACTCAGCATCTCAAGTGCCTCTCTGCAGAAATAGCTCATAGGATCTTCACAAATGGTGGTACATCTTCTCTTGGCCCCTCAAGCGACCGATACATGTATAAGATGTCCACACCGTTGGTCTTTTCGTTCTCAGGCTGGCTATTTATCAGCTCCACCACCATCCTTGGTAGCCCCCGTGCTACCTCCTTGCAACCTTGCAGCATAAGGTTGCAACCTGACATCCAAAGGAACCGCATGTTATAGAAATGGTGCATCCCGGAGAGGAGGCCGGCGTCCCCAAATGGGCAGTCCCTTATCTCAAGCTTCTCCAGCTTCGAGCACCCCTGGAGGATGTGTTGCAGCGCCAGATCACTGTCTCCAGCAAATGCTACAGAGAGTGTCCGAAGCGACTTGGCATACTTGCCAATGTACTCAAAAGCTCGATCAGTCAGGCGTCCGGATGTGGAGAGCCTAGTAAGCTTGCTGCAGTTCCGAACAATGGCACCAAACCCTTCATCCATGGGCTCTCCAGTCACATGGTCGGGCTGGTGACGTCCCATTATGCATAACCGGAATACCTTAAGCTCCTTGCAATTTTGAGAAATGGCAATCACCGCAGCATTGGTCATACTCTGGCAGAAGAACAGTGTTGAACGGAGCCTGCGGCAGCCCTCCGCAATAGCAGTAAGCCCAACCGCTGACACCAGCTCATCGGCATCCTCATGTGCGTTCAATGGAAGCACATGGAAAACCTGGAGCTTCTTGCAGGTCCTCGCCGTGGCCTGGAGCCCCTCGTCACACACCGAGTCAAGCACCTGGCAGACAAATCATCATCAAATGAGCTGAACCTCGCAGTGCAGGTAAAACCAAGATGACGAAGCAATCGGTCATTACATATAGCCTCTCAAGGTTGTGACATTGCCCGATGAAGGGCAGGAATTGATCGGGAGTGACCGGGCAATAGCTGAAGTCGAGGTTCGATAAGTTGACGGACACGGCGGCAATGGTAGGCAGATACTCCGGCTCGAACTCACGGAAGCCAGACAGAGAAACCAGCGTGTTCGTCCGCCCGGCGGACGCGAACGCGGATGCCATCTGCTCCACGTCGAGCCCCACATCCTCGGGACCGTCACCCGACCGGAACGCCCCTGTGCCGAGATGAGTCAGGCGAGGCGTGTTCGCCATGAGCCGGCGCAGCTGGCCGAGTGACACGTGCTCGTTGACGCCCAGGCGACTGAGGCGCGGCGAGCGCGCCACAAGCGCCTCCAGCGCGGCGAAGGACACCGGCCGGACGTAGCACTCGAAGGAGAGCGATTCCAGGTCGGTCGGCCCCGGCGGGAACGCCGCCACCCAGTCCACCACCTCGTCTTCGTCGTCGTTCATCTCGCAGTCAACCACATCGAGCACTCGCAGCTCCCTGTAAGAAACAGTGAGAGCAACCGCATCGAACACGCCATTACCACGGACGACTAGACGAGTAATCTGGAGGTTGGAACGGAATGGCATACAGGAGATGAGAGGAGATGAGGCGGAGTGGGGAGATGCATTACCTGCAATGGGAGGCGATGGATGCGAGCCCCGCGGAGGAGAAGCCGTCGCAGAGGAGGAGCGAGAGGTCCCGGAAGGAGGCGGGGAGGGAGCGCGAGACGAGGTCGAGGTCGTCGTCGGTGACGGTGATGCGCTTGAGGAAGAGGGAGCCGAGGGCGGTGAAGGCGGTGGAGGCGACGGCGGCGGCCCAGGGGCGGAAGGCGGCGCCGGCCCAGCCAGGGGGCAGGAGGTTGAAGTCGGCGAAGCGGGGTCGGCCCTTGAGGAGGATGTGGCGCGCGTTGGGGAAGCGACGCGCGACGCGGGCCGGGGAGGCGGCGAGGAGGTTGCGGACGGCGACGGAGGCGCGGGTGGCGGACTCGGCCCGGTGCCAGGAGCGGCAGACGAGGGAGGCAGCGCAGCGATCGCGCGCGGCGTCGAGGAACTGGAGCACCGTCTCGAGGACGTTGTCGAGGACCTGGTCGGGCGGCGGCGACGCGCGCGGCCGCTTCGGCCCCGGCGACTGGTCGTCGTCCTCCTCGGACATGGGGGACCCCGTTGTTCGGTGACCGCAAGGAGCCCCGAGGAGAGGAGCAGTGGGAGGGAGGCGCTGCCGCCGCGGCACGGCAGGGGAGGCAGAGGCTGGGGCACGGCAGGGGAGGCAGAGGCTGGGGCGGTGGCGGTGGGGAGGCAGCGCGGTGCGGGTGGGTGTGTGCGAGCCTGGAGCTGGAGGTGTACCTGTGTTTGTGTTCCTTCGGTTGGGCCGGGAGCCAGCCGCACGCAATACTCTACATACCGACACAACACGGCCCTGGATGGACTCGCTCTCGCTGGATATAAGCCAGAGGGAAGCCACGGAATAGATGTGCGTCTCATTATCTTTGCATTTTGAGATGAAGCGTAAAAGACATTTTAATCTGTCATTGGATGTTCACACTTTGATCGAGAAGATGGCGACTTCAGTTATAATTCGTCCGAACCATCTTAGTCGTTATATCTAATGGTACGTAGCATATTTAAAATAATATATAGGACCAAAAATTACGACGGTTTGCTACGATTTAGAAAAAGATAATGAGCTTAGAGATAAAAGGTAAATGTAACCAAGAAATTAATAAAGACGGAAAAGAAATACGCTGAAAATTAGATTTATACTATGTTGTACGTCTAAGACACCTTTTGAAGAGTTTTTTGGCTACCATATTTTTTATGGATTAAAACATCCATATATCATTAAATTATTAGATTATAGGAACAGGCTAAACTCCAACTGTCGGTTCGGAGGATCTACTAATCCAATGGTGACAAGGTCAGGGATGGAGACCTAGCATCAGCGACGTGCAACCCTGTGGTAGTAACGAGTCTAGTGTGGCACAAGAAGATTCAATGCTAATAATGAGCTTAGCCCATCGTCACCGATGGGAGGGTAGGGCCAAATATGCAAGCGAGGCACAGTGAGGACGACGAAGGGGATAAGTGGCAAATGCTAGTTGGTGACCATCTTGGGTAGTGGTCGTGGACAACAACCACTTCACTCTGGTTCCTCCACCACATTTTTTCCCATTTCTTTTATTTGTAAATTTTATACTGGATTTAACCATTTTTAGAATTAAAATGTTGATTAGATTTGAAATAAAGCATGCCCGTATGGATTTGAAGCATTCAAAATTGCAGTGGAAGGATGATTTTGTAGATGTTTTAGTAGATAATGCTCAACTTGTAAGAGGCAATGGCATTTAGGTCTATATGAAAATACAGTGGCCAAAAAATTTATTTAAAACGTGTCTTAGGCGTGCAACATGGCATGGTCCAATTTTCAGCATCTTACGGTGATATGGATCCAATGGATCCAATTGCATGAATTATAATGGTATATTTCAAAACCACAAAAGTTAGGATGGCATAAATCTAATTAACCCTTCAATGAAAGGAATTAATCATGATGGAATGTTTGTTCCACAACGTTGATGTCTAAGATGAGATGAAATAAATAGTAGGGTAGCGATAGTGACTATAGTGAGAAAGAATACGAGATGAGGCTTGGCAGTGGTGGCTATATGGATAGTGAGATAGTGAGGGAAACAAAAGAGCGTGGAAGTACATAAATTAGGATTTGAGTAAATCTATAGATAAAAAGCATGGTTCTAACTTAAGTAGAAGAAATAGTAAGTAAGACATTTATGTACTAGTATAATTATTTCGGTATTCTTATACTAAACAGCTTGTTGTGGCATTTATTTAAAAACCGTCCTAGATAATTGAAAATAGCTTATAACTAATTCAAGATTAAATGATTATAGCTATGAATGTGTTTTTCTATATTATGAACATATGACGAAGAAAAAAAAGCCCTTCCAGCTTAAAAAAAACATGGTAGTCTAGTCTCGATTTACTACTTCCATGTACACCGGGAGAGACATTGAAAGGTTCTTAATTTCTATCAATTTAATTTAAACATTGTTTGTTCTTTTAGGTGGTGATGTGGGGTAAGAGCATGGCGGTCATTACTAACCTTTGATCTTGTCATATGCTTACAGATGATGATGAGCACCCTTGCCCATCCGGAAAGCCATTTGAAATCTCCAAAAACACAAATCCTTCGCTCTTGCCCCAGTCCACATGCACCAGGACTTTGTTTAGAAGCGCAACAATAAAGAGGCGAGAGATCGGCCAAGGAAAGGTTCTTTGTTTTTGTTTCCTTCCACATCTTTTATTGTGCTTGGTCGGCCTTTCAGGCAGGGATTGCTGTCAGTCAAGGCATTGGGATTCTTAGTGCAGCCAGTTGTTTAAGTACCCCCTAGTTCTTTAATTCTAGTTTTTTTACTCGAAAGAAACATTTCTTTAGTTTTAGAAAACAAGAAACACAGCTCATACTGTCCTAAATTTAAAATCCTCCAAATTTGATCGATCTGTGCAGCACCTCGAATTAGAAAATGGACGGTTGGTTTATATGATAATACCTGAGGAAAGAACCCTAAGCAGCAAGCACCCAAGCACAGGACATGAGGACAACACTGGAACTAACCATGCATACCATTGTCATAGTGTGTGAAGCTGGTTGGCTGTGTTACTGTGCCTGATCAGTTAACAACTTTCTAAGATCCAAATCAAGCTTCTCTTTTTCTCCTTTTTGAACATCATGCAGAGAAGATAACACACTTTGATGCTCCAGAAACTTGAGAGAAGTGTACAGAATGAGCATTCGGTGCTTGCAGTCATCTCAGATTCTCTCATCGAAGGCCTTCCTTTCTGTCAGTCTATCGAGTTGCTGCTGCTCTTGAGGACTTCAGATGCCATGCAAATTCAGGCACAAGCTGTTCACATATGTCCTGAAGCCTGAGCATTCTTTCAGAGAGGAAGTAACAGGCAACAGCCATACAAACAAAACATAATCTTTTTACAATGCTAAACTGATTGGTATTTGGTGACACCTTTGCAATTAGCATGACGTGGTAGTAGGAAATATTCAGATAACAGTTATCACATCGTGCTTTAATTTGACGCATCACGCTTGGCCTGTGGGTGTTGGGTTAGTTTACTTTTGATACAATTTTATAACGATTACTGCAGTTTTACTTTACGCGCTGTTTATCTCTCCTTGATTAATTAATTAAGCATGAGATTTCAAAATGGCCCGGTCGTTGATTGTGTTGTTACGACTTCAGAGTTGTCTTTTTGCTGATTTGCAGATGATCTGTCCATCTCCTAACACCAAAAGCCATGCACTATTATTTGACCTGCAATAGCATATTGCATTTACCTGCACGGAGAAATTAAAAACTAGAGGAAAAAGTGGCCAACTTTCTCAGTGGACTTCCTGCACATCTCGATTCTCCTTTTTCTTCGGTTGAACTGATCATTTACGACTCAAAAACCTTCAAACGAAAGGACTTGTGGACCTTACATAGAACTGTGCATCTACATAACTAGATTGTTCATCAGTTCTCATCCTTTGTATTGATATCTCAGTGTATACATGCTAAATCATAGTAAGCACTAATTCTCACCGTGTTTCAAGGGCTGTATGCATGCATGCACTCGAAGTATTCTGCTTTTCTGGATCTTTTGACGAGTCCTACATGATGCAATATTCGTTTTTGATATCGATCTATCTGTACAAGCAGGAAAGTCAATTTCTTTCATGAAAGATGGTACTAAAGCTTGTTTCAAAGAGAGAGAGAGAGAGAAAGGGATGAAAATGATAAAGACACAACCCAGATTGTCCACTCAAGCACTTACTGCACCTTGGCCTCACGATATTGCCAGTGATTTATCTTCTTTTACAAAAAAAAAATACAGTTGTCCAGTCCTGATTTTGTCCAATAAATTCTCTGCTTCGTGTGATAGTTGCTGCAAATAATTCTTTTCAGAGAAAAAAAACTGGCTTGCACTGTGCCATGTGACTCCATATCAACTTCTGTTCAGCAAGGCATATTATTTTCTGAGTACTTCCTGATGATAAACTATTTTATTTCATGGTGGAATACATTTTGATCTGTCCCATGTTAATTGTTATTTATGCAGTGCTGACCAAACACTGTACTTTTCTATTATTTGTTTACAAGTGCTGGAATCAAGCCATCTACTACTGTGTCCAGAGATCCTTCGTGCTAACTAACTAGGCATAATGATACTACTCTTTCACCCAGAATTACAAGCTTCATCTTGTAGTAATTTTTACTGTTGTATGCATGTCAGCCACGTGTGTTTAAAGTTATTTATTTCACATATTTACAGCCACTATATCCCCATAAGTATACAAAAAACTAAGGAGATGGAGATAAGGGAGAAGCAAAAAAAGGTAAGGTCTTATCTATATGGTTCAGCTTCTTCCCATTCAGGCCTCTGTCTATTATTCGACAAACAGGGGAGAGGAGCTACAATGACAATTGATTTGATATCCGGGGCCAAGCACAAAACCTAAGAATAGTCTTCTTTAAGTTATCTGCTTCTTTTTAAGATTGTAAAGAGACTACTCCATATCCTGGTCCATCACTAATTGTTGTTGTTGTTCAGACCAAAATCAGAAGTGATTTTATCTGGTTTTGGGTTGAGCTAGAATTTTCATCGGTAAATTGTAGATACTACATTCATGGGATCATTGATCAGTCAAGCTAACAAGAATTGTAAAATTAACTGAAATTCAATGACAATGGATTTTCCATTTGTTAAGAACAAATGGAAATGATTTCAATTGCTACGAAGAAAAAATCATAAAGAGGAAGGACGTTTGCCTGTATTTCTCTCACAAAGAGAAATCACGCTGCCTTCTGCAACCGAACAAGAGACCATGAAGATATATAGCAATGGTCATAAAAAGATCCACGGCTAGGCTAATAAAGCAGCGCTAGTCGTTCATGAGAGGCGTGGTGTGGGAGCCCAAAAAACCCAATTTTTGGGCAATGCCCCCTCGCGCATCTCCAAAGGTGGCCCTGGTCTTTCATGGCAGTGGCAGGTCGCGAGTTCAACGGTAACTCTCTCTTAGCTTTCAGGTGCAATGGTAGGTATCCGGTATCCCCGTAACTCCATTTCTCTTCCCTAGATCCCAGCGGAATCCTAAGCAAAATGGCTACTTCCTCTCTGATTCTATAATTTTTTTTACATTTTAAAAAGAGTAAAATTAAGCTTTTAAAAATTTAGCTATTAATAACTTTTAAAAATATTTAGTTTAATAGCATTAGAAAATAAATAAGTAAATAAATGTTATAATAAATAATTATAGTTAAAGATATATTAACTTATAAAAATATTTATTTATTATATATATACATTATAATAAAAAAAATATAGTTACAAATATATTTTAGAGATGGTGTTATTAAACTTGAGATATATTCGGCTATGCGATTAGGCAGGAGGAAGAGCCGTGCCGCTGTATGCTTGCGCTACGCAAGGTGGGAGAGAGGATCGTACGAGGCGGCAGCGTACGTTACGTGCGTGCCTCTCGCGGACGGGCGGCCCACCGTCGCGGCGTTTTTGCACGGGGACCCTCGTGATCCGCCCAGGTTTTTTCGCGCGGCGGCGCCGCAGCAGAATCAGATGAAGCGTGCAACGCGCCGAGCCAGCCAGAGAGCGCGCGGCGGCGACCACCTGTGTGCGTAGGCCGCGCGGCTTCAGGTGCGCGACCGCGTAGCCGAAGGGCTCACGTGACGTGGCCCTTGCGAGTTTCAGCTCCATGGATAGGGTAGGCCGTAGGCAGGCGGAGTCAGGGAGGGTCCGAATGGCAGAAGTGAACGTTGCTGCTGTACTGCTGTACCCGAACCATCGGAATTAACGGGTTGGAAGGAGGAGCAGCACTTGGATCCGATCTCACCTACAGGACAGGCATGTGGGCCTTCTAGTATTAAGAGGGGTATTTAAGGGTGGTTCTTTTTTTCAGGAGGGGAAATTTCGATTATATTATATAGCACATCAGCTTCGGAGACAGCCGCGAAATCCTCGAGAAGAAAAAGGGAAGGAAAAAAAAAACGCAACCACCTGAAGCGTCCGGTTGGGTCCAGGGATTTGTACCGTCTGACGAATAGGCCCCACCTCCCCGCCGGAGGCATGAACCCGCCGCCGGCCGCAACCGTCTCCGCCGGAGGAGACCAAGCCGTGGCGCACGCGCCCACCGCCGCCGTAGGCTCAGACCACGCGCCCTACCCCAGGCTATCGCCGGAGGACGTGGCCCCGCCTCCCCCTCCGCCTTACCACGCCGCCGCCGCTGCCTCCTCCGCGTCGCCCTACACAGGCAACCCTTATGTCTCCTTCCCCGCCAGAGGCGTCACGCCCGCCTCGAAGAGTGAGTTCCTACAGCCAAATCTGCCCTCCGTTGCTACTGATTCCAGGATGAGTTTGCATTTTTTTTTTACGGTTTTGTATTTATTTTTTCCCCTTCTGCAGATACAATGGATACGGTGAAGGATGTGCTGGGGAAGATGGGGAAGAGGTTTGGCGAGGCCGCCCGCAAGACAGAGACCCTCACCGGCAACTTCTGGCAACACTGTAAGCTTCAATCTTCAAGTTCTTCGTATGTGTTCTGTATCGATTTATCAATGCTTGGTGTTTCCGCATGTTATCTTCGGTATGGTAGCATGATATTAAATTGAGTGGGGAACTGGGGATTGTATCCGTAGTTAACCTTGATGGATTTGGATGATATTTTTCGTGTTGATAGGTTTGATAAAGAAGAGGCGGTCCAGTGAGATTTGTGAATTACAGTAGTGCTTGATTGCTGATTTGTGCTATCCAGTGAGATCTGTGAATTATGTTAGTGCTGAATGAAGGGGTTCACTGTCTGTTAGGTTCTTGGATGTTTAGCCCTTTTTGGATTTTTGAAACTTTTAATTGGTCTGGCGGTTATGGTTTATGGGTGGTGCTCCTATTAGCCTATGTTGGATTGATGTGGAGTTGGTGTTGTTGATGACAATGGAGAAATGTTGGGTATATTCTCTTAGTCATAATATTTTATTTGATGTGGAATTGCTCATGCATGATTGCTGATTGGTTAGTTGCTTTTTTTTCTACGAAATTTTACAATATAGAGAAGATAAAAAGATAATCCCTTACAGTGTTTTAAATTCTTGCAGTGTTTTGTAATGCTGATCCGTTCAGATAGATGTCTTATTGTGAACATGTTACCTCTCCCTTATTTTCTGGATGCATTGATTTGGTCTTGTATCCATGTATTGAGCTTTCTTTGTTCCCATGCTAATTGTGCTGTTGGTCCCTTGATATGAGATAAAACCAGTTTTGTAAATTGAGTTCGAGCAGTTTAAGATGATAGTCATGATCTTAATTTGCCTTGAAACAGTGAAAACTGGACCAAGCATTACAGATGCAGCAATGGGCAGGATCTCCCAGATCACCAAAGTCATAGCAGAAGGTGGATATGATAAAATCTTCCATCAAACTTTTGATGTTCTCCCTGACGAAAAACTGAAGAATCCGTATGCATGTTATCTGTCAACCTCTGCTGGTCCTGTCATGGGTGTGCTATACCTGTCCAATAAAAAGCTGGCATTCTGTAGCGATAATCCACTTGCTTACAAGGTTGGAGATAAAGATGAGTGGAGCTACTACAAGGTACTGATTAGCTCTAAATGTTTTTCAGCGTATACTGAGAATATGTTGTAGTATATGAATTTTGAAGTCTGTTTCACAATACAACCGCTGGCGATAATCAGTCTAACAAATTTCTCCTGAAACTAGATATCTAACCATAATATGCGTGTAGAAAGCAAAGTAGTGAATTGGGTTATCTGGTTCTCCTTTGATTTCTCTTTCATGGAATAAGTTACTGTTTGTATTTCTTTTCACTTTTGGTACGAGCACTGTTATTTCGCCAATTGCACGATTCATTTTTATAAAACTGTAAAACTTACCATTGTTCTCTGTCTGAACGGGTTGTCATTCCCCACACCCAACTGAGGTCAGTTAATCCTTCGACGAGCAGAACAAATGCATCTGAGAAATACATCCAGGTGGTTTCTGTTGACAATCATGAGTTCTGGTTCATAGGCTTGGTGTACTATGACAGCGCCGTAAAGAATCTGCAGGAAGCACTTCAAGAGGTTCAGAATCTACGAGCTTAGTGATGTTCATAGGTTGGGAATAGCATGCCCAATACATTACAGTTGTGATATGCTCTTGTCTTTCATCAAATTGGCAGTTGTCTGTATTTGGTCCGAATAGGTGTTGGCATTTGTTGTAATTTGTACCGACTTGAAACGGTTTTTGATCTGTGACATTATGATCTCTCGATAGTTACCTCTCTGTTGTCTATGACTGGATTTCATTTGGCTTCCTGCAATAGCAATCGAGTGTCTGTTCTGACGTTCAATGTCAGACTGACTCAAAGAAATTCGCATGAAGAACCAATTTTGAAATGTTGAATAGAAAGTGACGCCTATGAAGAAATCGTCTTCTTCGTGGCCCCTCGATAGAAATCATATATGATAGCTGAAAATTTTAAATTGATGGATTGTATAAAAGAATGAATTGATTTTTATTAAGTTAAAAGCTCTGAAATACAACAACAATAACATAACTTTTTCAATTCTTGAGATAGAATAAATTTAAAATGTACCTAGAGATTTTAAATCATGATTTAGACCTGCTTTTTAAACATTATTATTTAAATATTATATCATACTCTTTAACTTCCTTCTTATTATTTTTTTTTCATATTAATTTTAGTATTTCTTTATTTTCTATATTATTAGATGTCTTTTCTGATATAATTAAATCATCTTAACCGATGTTAAAAACTCTAAAATATATTCCAAAAATATTTTATACAATTTTTTATATAAAATACATCGTTTAACATCTTAAAAAACATATATGTTATATGGAATAAGAAAAGAACGTTACCATAGTTTTTATCTGATCATCCTTTTACAGTCACTTATCATGTCGAGGCAGTAAGCCAATAACAATGTAGCGCGCTGATGGAAAACTACGTTCATTAAAAAGCAACGTCTTCTTTTTTGTACACAACTGCACAACTGATGAGCTATCACTGACAGACGTTAAAATATGAATGAAGCAATAAAAATAATTTATAGATAAAATTTATATATTATTATTAATGGTTTTAAAATTAATATAAAAATAGAATGCGATTAAAAAAATCTTAAACTTAAGTTTTAAAAATTTAATTTTAGCTACAAGCAGATGATTAACCTATCTGGTTGGCAAAAACTGAAGTATGATTAACCTGATTACAATGCGAACGCTTCTGCAGCACGCTGGCACTGGCCGCTGCTTCAGCAACGCGTTTAGGCTCTGTTGGTGAGTTCAGTGCTCCCAATCTTTCCATTATCTTTTTTCATGGGTATATTTTTTACAATATTAAATGATATATTTTTTAAAAAAATTTAACGATATATTTTTTTAAAAAAGTCTATAGAAAAATTATTTTAAAAATAATATTAATATTTTTTTAAAAAAATAAGTTAATATTTAATTAATTATATGCTAATATATCACCCTATTTTCTGTGCCGAGGAAAACCGAACAGACCCGATCTGCATGTGTAAAGAAAACTAGAAAAGAAAATTAAAATAATCCAAACCCTCGCAAATGGCATATAATCAAGATGGCTAATATAGTAAGTGATATTTTATCATATACATCCTAATATCCTCAGTTTTCTCCTCCTCGTCCTCCCCGTTCTAAGCCGCCGCCGGGAAGTTGCCTTGGAGCGACGCCCCGCATCCGGAGAAAGCCGCCGCATCGATCGCTTCTTGATCTCCATCTATTCGGTCTCAATCTTTCGTGGCCACCTCTTCTGATTTCGCTATGGCGAGCGGCGCCTACGGTTCAAGGTTCCCCCCACCCCCTCTCCCCCTTGGTTTCCCCGTCCTAATCGTCGACTCGGTTGTGCCGTAGATGCTCTACCACGAGATCATCCAAGCGGACAGTTATTAGCTACTTTGTTTCTTTTGCGGGCTTGGATTATCCAGGTGCTTATTGGATGCGTCGTTCTTGTGATTGATGAGCATCTTGGTTGTTTCCCCGATTTGTGTTGTTATATGCTGCTTTCCCTGTGATACCAAGTCAAATTTCGTTTTGCTCAATTGAGTGTTGATTTTGCTTCTCTATATGTCCCTTTCATTCTGAATTTCTGATTAATCAATGAATCGTGTGTGCTTTTTTTTTTGCCCTTTTTTGGGGTCAAGCTTTTTTTATTGTGAAGATTATTCATCTGTTAGCCGAAATTCTAATGTTCATTTCTGCAGGGAAGGTCTGACAGCCAGGCCGGCTGCATCATCAAGCTCCAGCGAGATATCGTTGCAGATCGACCCAATTACTGCTGATTTGGACGATCATATTCTCGGACTTCGAGGACAAGTCCGGAAGCTAAGAGGAGTAAGTACTTGTATGAATATCTGTATGAACAAACTCTGTTGTCGAAGGTTGTCAGATTCTGGTCTTTAAATGAAGCCAGTGTGGCAAGATAGAGTTTTTCTGAAATGGCGCGAAGCTACATGTGACTTATTGAACCACGATCGACTGATGTTTGTAAGGTTTTCCATCTTCTTTGAATTGAGTCTAACAAGTCATTGATTTGGTACTGCAGGTTGCCCAAGAGATCCAAACAGAGGCCAAGTACCAAAATGATTTCATCTCTCAGCTGGTAAGTAACTAGCCTGGCAAACAGTTTGGGCCAAATCCTGGATAAAGCTCGAAAGGCTGGTTGATGAGCCCTTTTAGCATTTAAATTGAGTTGTTGGCATTTATGTTGATATGGCATGCCTATCTTACCTCTCATCGACATTTTTTAGCAGATAGATTATATCACTGGTCAGAAGGTTACTAATGTAATGTTTCTTCAAACACATTCAGCTGATCGCCTAATCCTCAATCTCTTGTCACTTAACCGGTCATGTTTAGTGATTCCTTGCACTGTCGTTGCTTCATTATGCACTAATGCATATGCCATGTCTAAAAGCGACCATGAATTCATTTGGGCCTTGTATGTTAGTATCCTGGACCCTGGTTATAACTTGCATTATGCGCCTTGTGTTAGTGGCATCATGTTAAAATTTAATAAAATAGTAGTTTCTGGAAACAAAGTGCTCGTGTGAGCATAGTACATTTCATCTGAATTGATCATTTGGAATTTAATGTCAGCTCGTTTTAAAATCTGAAAGCTTTGTACGAGAACTCTAAATTTACACTATTAACGTCATTCAGGCTTAGCAGGATGTTCGTGCTTAAATGGAAACACATTTTAATCTTCTCTCCATTGTCATCTTGTTTGGTTGATAATAATGTTCGGGAAAAAGGGAACTAGGCCACATATACATGAAATGCTCCCATGTTATCACTTGTAATAAGCCAATAATTTGATGGGCTGGGATTAAGGTTCATCCAAACGAGGCCCTACTGTTTTGTCAAGAACATGAACTATAGACAGAATCTGCAATAAGATGCTGCACTAGTTTTTTTTGGTGATTGTGGTGAAAAATTGAAATATGCTCGTGTCTGCTCTCCTAATGTGCATATTGCGCTTGTCTGCAGCAAATGACTCTGACAAAGGCCCAGGCAGGGGTCAAGAACAACATGAGAAGAATAAACAAGAAAATCATACAGAAGGGTTCGAATCATCTTTTTCATGTAATCCTCTTCGCTCTTGCCTGCTTCTTTCTAGTGTACCTCGTGTCGAAGTTCTCAAGGAGATGAAGTACCGATAACTAATGGTGTCCAGAAAAAAAGAGAACAAAAGGAAATCTAATGGTAGTTGGTACCTGGGGCAATGGCTGTTGGAAGAAACTGTGTTTTTTTTTGGGTTCGTGTTACAGTACTACGGTAGAATATGTTGATAGTGATGAAAAAAAGGGGCTGTTCCCATCGTGTACAAGAATTCCATGTTCCATGACAATGTGAATATACTCCTATTAAATACCGGTGCTGTCCTAATCTTGGTTGACCCAATTTCTGAATATTATGATGTTTGGGCCCATATTGGTTAGTATTTTGTGTTCATTTTTGTCATCTATTCTCATAAGGCCTTGCCTCGAAATACTTGGTCAGATAGCTTCAACTTGGTCAGATTGTTGGTGGCTTGAGTCAGTGTAGGCAACATCCCAGGGCGACCGAGGATCGTGCACTGGATTCGGATCAACTTGGTGGTGCATGCGAGTATGCGACATCCGTCGAACATGAACACAGCACTACTGAGGCTCCTCCGACTGTCCGACAGCGATCACCTTGTTGGTCCATCCAGTTATCCACCGCCGGAGCACCGTGGCGGTCTTGCGGCCCCACGCCCATTTGGTATTGGAAATCCTTAAGGTTGCGCCGTTGGACCGGATGGCGGCCTGTCGGCCACCACGACGGCGGCGGCGGCGCCAATCGCCACAGGCCAAGATGGATGCGTGCCCCGCATGCTTGCAGACATGGAGTTGGAGAGGCTGGTTTTGTAGTTTTATACTACTACTAGCTGTGGAGACTATTTTGCCCCTGTCGTTTCTTGCACGCCTGTGCTTTTGTGGGAACAATTTTAAACTCTTATGAATATATTCCCTTGTTAATTATATGTTATTTAAATAATTATAAAAAAATTAAAAAATTCAACAAGATAGACTATATGTAATATATCAATATGTAAGTTTAAATTTAATTTCTATAAATTATAAAAAAACAAATATAACTATAAATGTATATATTTAATTTTAATTTATTATTTTTATTACAACTTATATAATTTAAATTTAAATTTGTATGTTTGTGAAGTAATATATAATACATTAATCTAACTTGTTAAAATTTTTTATAATTATTTGACATGCAAATGGGAATATTTCGTCGAGAGTTTAAAATCTATTCTCCCACCTCTTTCCAGCTCTAGAAAAAAACCACCCAAAAAACTCTCATAAAAACTGAACCCATAAAATTATTGGCACGTCTTCTTTCTGATTCCGTTATATCATATGACTATGTTCTATTACATATATAGACTTAGTTATTAAAATCTTTGTAGTCATTTTAGTCTTCTAGTTATTTTTTACTATCTAAAAGTAGCTAGAGATGTGCCCTATCACTCTTTAATTTTTTCTTTCATTAAAAACTTATTGGCTGTGTGCCTTATGGCAAAGGCCGGGGATGTAAAATAGTTTTATTATAAAAAATAAATAGTAGTGGGGAAAGTCTTTTTATCTCTAGAGGATGTACACTTGTTTTGTGTATGTCAAAAAGAATTATAAAAAGATATAAAAAATAGTAAGATAGATTAACATATAATATATCACTACACAACATATAAATTTAAATTTAAGAAATAAAAATAACAGATATAACTAACAAAATTGTGTACTATTCCAAGTTCGTATTTGTTATTTTTATTTTTATTTTTAAGTCGAATTTAAACTTGTATATTTATATAGCGTTATATTACGTATTCAACTTACTCTTTTTTAAAAGATTTTAAGTGTCATGTATGAAACGAGTGTTTATCTTTTTTAAAGTGGCAAAAAAAATCACTTCCGTAGTAGCGCAAAGATTTATACTACCAGCCTGGCCAAGAAGTCATGAAGTGAAGAACTTGTGTATGTATATACTAGTCTCTTTGTTGATACAATTGTAGCACTTACTTTTTCTGTGCTACCATAAAATGAAACAATGTCATACAAAATTCAAAACAACCTCGTACTAAATTTATGTATGTCACTGTAACACTGTACCCTCTTAGTTAAAAAAGAAAAAAAACATGTTTACTACACCTGTGAAAATGTATATCCACCCAAGTACACGTAATCCATCAACCATCACTTCAATCAAGGCGCCGCCGACTCCACACCTGCGTTTTTCTCTGAGAGCGCTACCTCCTGCTCACTCATCTTCTCCAGCTTCTTCTGCGCCTTCTCGCCGTAGAGGTAGGAGGCGAATCCCCAGAGTGAGAGCACGAGCGCGATGCCCTTGGTCCCGTCGAACTTCTCGTGGAGGAAGATGACGGCGAGGATCTGCGAGAGCGGCAGCAGCACGGCGATCATGATGCCGGCGAGGAGCGACGACGCGCAGGTGATGAGCCCCATGATCCCCAGGTTGAGCAGCTGCCACGAGACGGCGTCCCAGACGAGGACGAGGTAGTAGTTGGTCGTGCCGATCCCGAACGACGCCGCCTCTTTGGGCATCGCCTGGAAGTCGCCCTTGATGGCCATGCCGAGCAGGCACACCGCCGTGCCGGCCACGCCCATCACCGCCTGCATCTGCATCACGGTGGCGTAGGGTGGGGGCACCCGCGCGGCGGGGCCGGTGCGGCGCCCGTACTTCGCCATGGCGACCTCGACTAGGGGAAGAACCAGCCCGGCGAGAGCAGCCGCGGCGATGGCCTCGCAGAACCCTGTCCAGTATGCCTTCGAGGACTGACCGGCGGGCTTACCGGAGGACGGCCCGACGCCTAGCACCGCCGGGCCGATGGTGAGCAGCACGACGGCGTTTGCCGAGAACGGAGTGAACCGGAGCCCCACGAACAGGAACGCGAACACGGCGGTGAAGGCGAGCTGCGTCGCCAGCAGCAGGGACGACGTGGACAGCGGCAGCGCCTGCGAACCCAGGCCGTAGACGAAGCACGACACGGCGTAGAACCCGCCGAGCACGGCGGCGGCGCCGACGAGACGACGCGGGAGGAGGAGGTTGAGGATCCCGTGCCTCCGGCTACGGTAGAGCGACACGCAGAGCGGCGGCAGCAGGAGTGGCCAGCCAGAGAGCTGGAGCGTGGCGGACAGCCAGAGGCGGCTCCCGCCGTGCACGAAGTAAACCCGGAGGAGGAGCGGCCCGCCGGCGCCGAGGAGAACGAGGCAGGCGCTGAATACGACCAGCAACGACGGCCGGTACCTCGCCGGCGACGCATTAACATTGGCCGGCGAGTCGCTAGGCATCGCCTTGGTTTCTTGCATGGCTGAAGGACTGGCAAGCAGTGCTTACTTCGTGCTACTTACTGCAAGCTTGTAACTTTGGGTTAGGGTGTATGGATGCTACTCTGGATGGTAGTTAATTAGCTTAATCTGCTTGGGTGCTGCATGACATGGACTGTAGGGTTTATATAGATCGATGCGTGGAGGATGTGAAGGTCTATAGGAGAAGATGTTGGAGAGATGGAGAGATTAACAGAGTAGGTGAGTCAACAAAAAGGAAGGAGACGAGAAGTACACACGTATTACAGTTAAGTAATCAGCAGACATGTTTGTTCTGAACGTGAGAGAAATCGTCCTGGAGCTAGTGCTAGCTACAATAAAAATGGACTATTCCACTTGGTACATGCAACGACTAGGGGATTAAGGATCGACTCCATTTGATTCATTACTAGTTTTTGGACAAAATATCTAGGGGATGTTTGGTAGATCTCTGAAACTGGAATGTATCTGGAGTAATGGAGTAGAAAAACATAAAACCCTTCTTATACATTTTTTTGAAGCAAATTCACTTGCTTCGCTCTTATAAAAAAATAAAAATCTAATAGCATTTGGTTTGCCTCCAACTCTACGATAGGAATCTAGGAGCCAAATTTTTACCAAACAAACCCTTGGTTATGGAAGTGGCATATATACAAAATATAATTCCATGCTTCTCATAAAATTAAAGTTCAAACTAGTTCGACTAGAAATGAAATTGTTCTTTTTCTGGAGTGTGCTATATATATTATTTCACCTTCGTAGGAATATGTGAGTGTGTGAAATATAATAAATGAATTTTTTTCAAAATACTTAGGCATATCTATTGTTGGTCTTTAAACTCGTATCATCTATCTATTATATTATAAATATAGCTAAAAAAACCTATGTCGCTTAGAAACTAAAAATTCTCATCTTAATCGAAGAAGAAAAAGAAAAAGATTTGTGACATTGGATCGTAATAGATCCAAATTATAATAGTGTAGTTTAATCAATAGTTTATAAAAAATACAAGAAGTTAAGATTTGTATATTAAATCTAATTTTACTTTTAAATACTATATATAATTTACAATCGTATGTATTGAAATAGAAAAGAAAGTAAGAGTTATATATAAAATCCAACTCTATTTTTATTTTTATTTTAAGAGTTGCATATAAAATCTAATTATGTTTTTAGTTTTATATAGAAACTGTATGTGTTATATGTTTATAGAAATATGATATATATAAGAGTTGTATATTAAATTTAATTCTATTTTTATTTAGTTTTGCATAAAATTGTACGGAGAATCCTAGTTTCTTAATATAAAATTCAGTCACGCCAGCCCGGTGAACAATAGAATTGAGAAATAATATATGGTATTTAGAGGGCAATTTTATTTATGGGACAACTGAGCTACGTGGGAGAAAACAGAAGAAAAAAAAGGAGTAAAAAAGGCAGGTGAAAAAATGGATACGAGACAGATTGTTATAGTACAAATAAATGAGATCAAACGTACTAAATTCAGTATTTCCCCTTTTTATTTTTAAAAGTTTCTACAGTAATGTTTTCTATAGTGGAAATTATAGCTGCATTATCATTACTCTCTTCGTTTCATTCATATTGTAAATCATTTTAATTTTTTTAAAAATTAAATTTCTTTAAGCTTGATCAAATTTAAAAAAAAATATAACAACTTTTACGATATTAAATTATTTTTATTAGATTTAATGTTGAATAGATTTTAATAGTATGTTTATTTTATGTTAAAAATAATACTATTCTATAAACTTAATTAAATTTTAAAAAATATTTATAATATAAAACGGAGGAACAAGTTTTTTTTATATGTTTATGACCGAGTAATGGCTACTCGTACGTTGACCACATGTACATTATAGCAACTTTGCAACGCGTTCCACGTTCCGTGTGCTTGGACTTTCTGCGTTTGACGATCATCCGTGTGTGTAATCATTCGCGTCCATAACCAACCACCAGCTCCATCTAACCATTTATAGGATTATCTGATCTGACGTGCCATGGGTCTAGTCCACGTCGACAAGTAAAATACTGAGCTAGCATTGGGCTTAGCTACAACAAACACTATTTAATTTCCAAATAATCCACACATGCTTCTACAGTCTACAGGCTATTTGATCATTGTTTAGCGAGACAAAACAAACAGAAGTGCCTCCGGGGAAAGTGCCTGCGTGTTGCATATTGGTTCGAGTGGCTGCCAAGACCGAGTATAATCGACACATGTGCTTTCTCTCCATCTATAACGATGATTTGGATTCTTTTACCCAATACAATTTGCTTCTTTTCCCTGTTCGAACCTAAGAAATTAGTAGTTATTTGGTACTTTGATTAATTCTGCTCTGCTGTTTCAGTCATGCTGTAGCATAATTTTGTTCGGGCCTGGAGTTAATTAAAGACTGGTTGGACTCTGCATGTGTTAAACGGTACTACATCTACATTAGTTGAGATAATGATCAACACACGGTGGTAATGTGTGCTACGTATACATACTGCCAGTTCCAGTATTTTATCTGCTGCATATACAGCCAACAGACATATATGCAACTAGTAGAAACCCTGCGCGTTGCCGCGGGAGCATGGAGACAAAATATACTCTATGGACCACCAAAGTTGCAACCAAAATATACAGTGAATTTGTATGTAAGACTGATGCGTATAGATTGTACACATATGCATATCCATATTTTACATGTCCCCATTCTGACTGTTAAGTTCCCTTGAACTCACAACATATGCAAATTGTGAGTCTATTTTAACAGACCCAACAAAGATATTAAGCACGCCAGCATATGTATTGCTTTATCTAAATAGAATTTTAATTGGCCAACGACTGTATTTCATCGCACGAAGTACTGTGCGAAATCAATTTGACATGCTGTTCTTCTGCCTTGAACCAATACTCCTGCATAAAGCCAGTTAGCCATGAATAATTTCATTTTGTAGATAATCTAAAACGTATCGGGAAGGAGGTTGATGTAAATCAATCGCTCAAATATGTATAAAAATTATTGAATGGACATAGAACATGAAGATCAATGTTGCTTTGGTCTTACTGCATGCTGAAGCAACCATGTTAAATACCTATATCATTCGCAGTTTAGTATCTGTATTGAAATCAATCCACATTTCCAGTTTGGCTTAGAGAAACTCAAATGCCATGCCCCTTAAAACTCAAATTCAATTATTCGTGACTTTAAACAGCAAGAAGGTACATTCCCAGAACTATAGTGGCCATCACATATCTCTATTGACTTCAATTTCCGTTTTCATTTAACAAATTTAAAGCTAACATGTGAATTGATTGAAGCATCTGGAAATTCATATTCCATTGCCTCATGACTTAATGAACTGGGAAAAGGAACACCTATTAACACAGAATTTGAGGTTTCAGAGCAATGATTGAACCTAGTGCAATTGAACTTTCAAACAATGCTCAATGCTCCATAGAATTGGTAAAAATGGAGCACATGAGCTCACTGCATTGTGCAGAAGAAAGCTGAAAGCAAAACAAAAGAGAAGTCATATGGCACGAACCATGTAATTTACTCACTGATGATGTAATATATGCTTGTGAAAGCATTGTGCTATGTAGTTGCTGCAGCTCTAATAAAGAAGTGGAATGGTGACATTTGAGCTAATCCTATAATTATAAAGCATGCAACCAAGGGGATAAATAGAACAGAAGTTCATTTAATAGAGGAGGCAAGTCAGGTGCAACAGGAATACGACATGCAAAATAAGAGTTTCACAGTCGACGATGACTGCATAGGCAAGAGTACTAATGGCGAAGAACAAAAGTAACAGTGGAGATTGGAATTAGAAAGTGGGTACGTTGCTGCGGTCTTACCAATGGGCTGAACAGACATATGCCGCCGGACAGAGCATGAAGATGACAAATGGAAGCATGTAGGAAAGCAATCATCGCAGGTCTGCACCGTATGCACTTGTGGCTGAAGGAGAGCGAGAGTCAGAAAGGGTTGAAACAACTCTAATTTGAAAGGAAGAAAATAGTCAAGTCTCTGATATAATATATACATGTCAGATGGAAAAGGAGAGCATGCATGTAAATGAAATTAAACCATGAAGCAAAAGTTATTGTGAGGTAATGCGTCTCACAATTTTTTCTATCGAATGGTACAGTAATTCTAAATGGAGTATACCGGCAGGTTGGACGGATGGACGGCGCCAAACAGAACACGCAGGAACTGAATGAAAGCTTATAGGGAAGTTGCTATCGTCACATGGCGGTGTGCCCTTTGATGATACACAGGCGTCACTGATGCATCCAACATATTTAAACAGTAAAGTAAGTCTGGATATTCTGCATGAGGTTAATAATAATCCACAAGATTGGAACGCACAAAGAATTATTTTACAACATTAATCATGTAAGCTAGAAAACTGGGCATACCTTGATTGCGTTTATGACTTGAATGAAACAGGAATGAGTCAGAAGATCTAGACACTGTTGCATCCCTGTGAAAAGCATGGTAAACTCCAGAGGCAGAAACAAAACATGCCTTGAAACATAGAAGGATCAACGGATAGCTAATCTAAGCATAGATGTAACATTGGTGAATCCCCTTGGGCAGGAAATAAAAGAAACCATATTCAGCGGCCGAGCGGCCATTCTTATTCCTAACAAAGACGAAGGCAACAAAGCATAATCGAGATATGAATGAAATAGGCTGACGAGTATTTTAGAATGATGTGAAGCCAACAGGTGTGAATCGCCAAGGCGCATCAACCAGGGACTATGGCACACCCTAACCAAGTAACTGTAGCATCTGAATCAATGGAACCTCACAACCAGGCGAGCAGATGCCTACCAAGCTGCACTCATAGCACACTCTCTGTCGAGGTCGCCGATGGTGCAGGCAGCTAGGATTTGAGATTAATTTGTTGGGGGTAGGCACGCGTGCTAATTATATATGGAGGACGAAGGGAAGTAGATTAGTAGAAGAGAGAGGTGGTAAGTAATTAACAGCGACCATCTCGTATGAATGTCGTTAGCTCATCGAAGACAGAGAGTGAGTCAGTAGTCGTGGAATGAATTGGGAGATCTCCAATCCATGTGTGTGTGTATGCATGCAATGGAACCGTCATTTACATTTACATCCATCCATATATCTATCCTGCGACGGGACTAGGTGACACATGTCGTTACACAGACTACATTGAGGCGACCGATCGACGTGGATCACGACTCGTTTTTGCCGTGACCATCGCGGCACAACTCACAACAGCCATGCATCTGCAGGGTGAGGTCTCCCGACTCTGTGCATGCTGACGCCGCTACTATAGCCAAAGAGGTGTAACAGCTGTTCGATCAGCTGCATCGACCTTAATTTCCTTTGTCGGCTCGTCATCCGCCATGAACTCGATCGATCGCTGATCAGACGCATGCAACCACGGGCCCACATATAGGATCGAGCATTCGAGCTGAATGGTACAACGGCATGCATGTATCATCTCAAAAAATAAAAAAAAACATGGCACGCATAGACATGCAGTTAGTCCATGTGAAATTAAGGCGAATAATATTTTGTTTAGCAAAAGAAGATAATAAAAATGAACAATATTTTATTCTTACATGGACGGTCCAATTTGTATGGCAATAAACTACTGTCTAAGTTGTAGCCGCCAACTGTATCCGATCCAGATCGGAATGGGCTTGTATAGGTGCAATTTAATTAGTCTTCTTTCTATGTTCCAGGAGACGTAATCACATTGGCTACTCTGATTATAGTTTAAGTTTATGGACCAATTGATTGATGCATAATTGCATAGCACTAGCAACGAGATTGCGCCTACGTTTAGGGGCCAGTTGGTTGATGCATAATTATATAGCACTAGCAACGAGGTTGCGCCTACGTGTACGGATATAGACCGAAACGTACTTATTATAAACGAAATGACTTATCAGTGATTAAAAAATAATTTATAAGTAAAACTTTTATGTATATGTTCTCAGTGATATAAAAACGAATGCTGAAAAATATAATGCAATAAAATATTATAAAATCAAAGTTAAAATTAAAATTAAAATTTTTACTTACGTTGAACGCAAAACGATGACCACAGGAATACTGCACAGGTGCAGAGGCCGGTTTTGGGAGCCCGGACAGATAACGATCGAGATGCGTACGACACGCATGACGGACTCGAGCGTTGGTCGGTTCGCCGACAGGGCGAGTACTGTACACGGCACCGCTTCTCCTTCCCCATCTGCACCATCAAAGATCAACCTAAGAATCTTGTGATGACACAGCGCAAATAGATCTTGTGAGTCGTGCACCCCAGCTTTAATTCACACGCCGTCAGAAGCGCAAGTTGGTTCATGCGGCAATTTGGACTTGGGACTCGATTGATCGATCGTTCCGGAAAGGCAGGAGAGAAGACGGGAAGGATCCCGTCCCCACGGCGCGCCGCCGCCGTACGTAGCGCCACCAAACGCAGGCAGACCGTGTGCGCTTCCGTCGTCCTCTCGCTCGCGCCTAGCTGCCTAGCTTGGGCTCGCCAACACCACCAGGCAACTCCTCCACGCCTCTCCCTATTAAAAGGCGTACCACCTGCCTCGCTCGCTCGGTCGCTCGTTCGATTGGGTTTGACACCTCATTGACAGAGGAAAAATAGAAGAAGAAGAGAAGAAGCGGGAGTTTGGATTGTTCGGCGGGCGGCCATGGGCGACCTGCGAGGAGACGAGGAGGAGCGCAGGGTGGGGCTGCTGAATGGCGGCGCGACGAAGGAGGACTGGCAGGTGGCGGCGGCCGACGGCGGAGACGGCGACGGCAAGCTCGGGAGGAGGGTGTGGGAGGAGTCCAAGAAGCTGTGGGTCATCGTGGCGCCGGCCATCTTCAGCCGCGTCGTCTCCTACAGCATGAATGTCATCACGCAGGCGTTCGCCGGCCACCTCGGCGACCTCGAGCTCGCCGCCATCTCCATCGCCAACACCGTAATTGTGGGCTTCAGCTTCGGCCTCATGGTTCGTTGTTCTCCATCGCGTCCATTAATGGCTTTGATTCCTTATTCTTTACTAGCTGCCGATTAAACACGTCTTTCTCACTGGTTCGTTGCGCTTGTGCTATCTGTGCGTGCTGTCCCCCAATATGGTTAGGAATAGGATTCGTTTCAATCAGAAAGATCGAGCAGAAACATTAGGCAGTAATTAAATAGGAGTATTTCCCAGAAAATGCGCTGTGAATTGGACTGTATGAACAGCTATCGATCGCCATGCAAGCTGGCGTTCGATTACTGCCAGCTGCCATGAGCGTGAGTCCTTTCCGAACAGCTAAATATCTTTTCGAAGTTTCTATATACTAATGTTTTTTAAATTATATTTTTAATTTTATAGTAGTTAATTTTATCGTTTGTACTTACTAAAAAATTAGATAATTTTTTTAGTTCTATCAATAATCACTTTTAAACATAACTTAATTAGCAAATAAAATGTGGCCAATTTATACAATACAGAAGGCCAAAATCCTCGTGCAATTCAGTACACATCGCACACAGTTCACCCGGAAGAGTCCAAGTAGGAATATGTGGTTGACAAACCGAGGCGTGAGTACTCAAGTAGATGTCTACTTCTTCGACTGCGATGTGGCTGGTTTTCCTCTCGCCCGCGTTAAGAGTGGAATTTCTCTTCCATTTTCGTCAAATCATGATAACTTGAAAGGCGGGTTGCCATGGAATTTTTTGTCCACAAGTAAATGGTAAAAATGGTACGGTACAGTAGTAATTTAAGTGGCTTGAAGCATGACTGAGCAATCATGTCTGCATGTCCCTGTATGGCTGTATTGGATTATAATCGCATCACTTGACTAAACTCCTGACATTTGGGTCCCGATAGGTCTTACAGCTTGCGTCATTTGGGTGGATATATTGCAAAACAGTAATAATAAATAAAAAAGCACTATATTAACGAATTTAGACATTACCAAAATTTAGGAGCGTTACTTAATTAAGATATTGATATGAATCCTCTTATCAAATCTGATAAGATCTTGCAGAGTTTGAAAAGTTGAAAGTTCAGAAAATATCAAATTACGGTAGAATAATAATTAGGAATAAGCGTGGGTCGGTCCACCGATTCTAGTTTAACTCAATAAACTAAGTGATATTAAAAATAAAATTTAGTTCGCTTAAGTTGAATTAGAGCCGACGCTAAATTATTTGTGAGCCAACACATACCCATCCATCATTAGTAACAATACATATGGTCTGATTGTTAAAAGTTTAATAGGGTTAAAAGCGACAACAAAACCGTCTGTGTCCAAGTATTCGTGGGTTCCATCCGACGTCCAGGTCTTCTATTCATCGGAGTTTACTGAGAAGGCAGCGGAAGGAGCTGGCCTTCTGGAGAGGATTCTTCCTCTCTTTTGTTCCTGAATAAATGCCTCCTTGCACGGTTCCACCTATCGATCTTTCTTATCAACCGCCCACGTACACATACACGTGGGCATGTGACATCTGTTCATCTCCAGTATTGCCGCTGAATTTGCATATAACATAATACAATTGAGTAGAATAAAACCGATTTGTCTTACTGAACTGTATGATGGACGCAGCTTGGAATGGCGAGCGCGCTTGAGACGCTGTGCGGGCAGGCGTTCGGCGCGAAGAAGTACCACATGATGGGGGTGTACATGCAGCGGTCGTGGATCGTGCTGCTGGGGTGCGCGCTGCTGCTGCTGCCCATGTACATCTACGCCGAGGACGTGCTGCTGCTGACGGGGCAGTCGCCGGAGCTGTCGGCGATGGCCGGCCGGGTCTCCGTCTGGTTCATCCCGCTCCACCTCTCCTTCGCCTTCCTCTTCCCGCTGCAGCGGTTCCTGCAGTGCCAGATGAAGAACTCCGCCAACGCCGCCGCCTCGGGCGTCGCGCTCTGCATCCACATCCTCGTCAGCTGGCTCCTCGTCTCCAGGTTCCAGTTCGGCCTCGTCGGCATCGCGCTCACGCTCAACTTCTCGTGGTGGGCCACCGCCGCCATGCTCTTCGCCTACGTCGCCTGCGGTGGATGCCCGGAGACGTGGCATGGCCTCTCCCTCGAGGCGTTAGCCGGATTGTGGGAGTTCGTAAAGCTGTCCGCCGCCTCAGGTGTCATGCTCTGGTACGTACGTACGTGTGCACACTATGTCAACTGTGTGCCATGTGATTTCGATCTGCCTGATTTCACTGATATCCACATTTCGTTTTGCACTTGATGACAAAATTTGTGCGCTTTGCAGCTTGGAGAATTGGTATTACAGAATCCTCATCTTGCTGACGGGTAACCTCAAGAACGCGGCTATTGCGGTGGACGCGCTCTCCATCTGGTCAGTCACATGTTCCTGAATTAATCTGACAATGCGTCCAATAGTGACTAACCTAAACGATAAATCTATCTATCTATTAAAAGCTCATATACTAAAAAAAATCTAAGATTCGTGTATTATATTAAAAATTTATATTAAATAGAACATAAAATTAAAGATACTATAGACTTTTTGTCTAGTACTTTGAAATTTAATAAAATTCGTAATTAATAAATAAGGTGATGTACCCATCTTCAAATCTTAATTGGATTTTTTGTTAGTTTACTTTAAAATTTAACAAAATTTAAAATGAATAAATTTATAGTTCAACCCATCTTAAACACCCATCTAATATATTACTAATTTAATTCTAAAATTTAAAATACACATTATCAATTTGTAATTGGTATAATTTATAATTATGATATGATTATAGTTTTCAATTTGTATCAAATTTATAATTAATAAATATGGAGCTGTATCATCTTAAACTTTCGATTAGAGTATTTCATTAATCTAATTTAAAATTAATAATTAGCAATTAGTAATTGATATCGACTGTTATTTAATTTAGGCATACCAACATAAAACTTAATAAGATTTGAAAGTAAATAATTTGTAGTTTAGCTCTCATATAATATCTTACTAATTTAATTTCAAAATTTAAAATACATAATTATAAATTTATAATTGGACTCTTTTCTAATCTAGGCCATTATAATTTATAATTATGATACAATTATAGTTTTTAATTTGTAATTGGACTCTTTTTTAATCTAGACTATTGTAATTTATAATTATAAATCGATTATAGTTTTAGCATTCTGTGTGATGGCTAGCCCAATCAATGATGGGCGTGTGTGTTCTCGTGGACAGCATGACGATCAATGGATGGGAGATGATGATTCCCCTGGCGTTCTTCGCTGGCACCGGGTACGCACTTCTGTGTCTCTCGATTTTGCTTCTGAAACTCGAATCCGGAACTAAGCAGTGCTGCTGTTGCCAGGGTGCGGGTGGCGAACGAGCTGGGGGCCGGCAACGGGAAGGGCGCGAGGTTCGCGACGATCGTGTCGTCGGTGACGTCGCTGGTGATCGGGCTCTTCTTCTGGGTGCTCATCGTGGGGCTCCACGACAAGTTCGCGCTCATCTTCACCACCAGCGGCGTCGTGCTGGACGCCGTCGACAACCTCTCCGTCCTCCTCGCCTTCACCATCCTCCTCAACAGCATCCAGCCCGTGCTCTCAGGTACGTTATCTGGGCCTTCCAACCATTCTTTTCCTTCTAGATGGGACTTCGATTCACCTGCCGAACTGGCTATAAATGGGCCGGCCATGTACGTTCAGGTGTGGCTGTTGGGTCTGGCTGGCAATCCATGGTGGCCTACGTCAACATCGGCACCTACTACCTCATCGGCATCCCCATGGGCATCCTACTCGGATGGCTCTTCAAACTTGGCGTCCTGGTACCTATACTGCTAGCGCACGCACGCATCCCAGCTCACTTGATTTTGAGTGCTTCAAGTTAAAGCTGTGACAAAACGCTACTACCAGTAGTGGACATTTCCGGCCTGACCTTCTCTTTTGTGGAACTTTTTTGCAGGGAATCTGGGCGGGCATGATCGGCGGAACCGCGGTGCAGACGCTGATTCTGGCCGTCATAACCATCCGTTGCGACTGGGACAGAGAGGTGAGCGAAACGATTGTTCTCTTCACATAACGAACGATTCATTTCTTTCACGCAGTAGCGACTCTAGCTTTGATGGTTTGGCGGTGTCATTTGCAGGCCATGATCGCAAGCACGCGCATGGACAAGTTGTCGCGAGTCCGGTGATCGAAGTGACTGGGCATGTACCTGAGCTTCTGCTCATCACCAGGTTCTGCCATACGGAAGGACAAGATGATCGAGACGAGTGAACAGTGACAGGACGATTCTTCTTCACCCGGCACCTGCCGGTTTCTACTGGTTTCGTTGCGCCCAATTTGTGATCTAGGTCTTCTGGTTCCCAAAACATTAATTACCCATCGGCTGACCGTGTCCAAGTTGCATATGTATGGCAAAGGGTGAAATGTGATTATGTAAAGGCTGATCAATCTTATCTAGTAAAATGATTTCACCAACCGTGCTCCTCCTTCAATCTAATTTTTTTACCCTTCATGATTGCTGTTTCGGTGGATGTAACAGCAGTGAAGAAAAATTCAACTACCGTTAGTGTTCAGAACGAGATGCTATGTAGGTCGCCATCATCCTATCTCTAAGGATAATGTCAGCATCGAGTTGACATTGATGAAAGAGATAGGATGATCATGCGACAATCGCGTGCCTACGTATAGCCTTTGACGGGATACATTCCCTGCCATTGACCATGCACCGAGTTCTTCGGCCGGTGTATCATATCACTTCATTTATTCCATGTCTGCAACTGGCATGCAAGCCTAGCACACAGGAGCAGAGTATTTTCTGCCCAAGTGACCGGCATAATTAATCTGCGCTAATTATGCCCATTAATCTGAGAGATAGTGTTAAGGATATCCCTAAAATATGCATGATCCAGAGCAATACTGTTTTCTACTAAAAATATTGTGTTACTGGTTTGCTAATAGAAAAATGTGCATGCATGGCAGTTGGTAGTTAACTTAAATTACTACACCGCTGCACAATTAGGACGAAGCATAAGAAAGAAAAAGAAAAAAAATCAAACCCGGTTTAACACGTCAGAATCGGAGTTCTCTTTGCCCCCATCGCAGCCGGACCCGCTGGGTCTCTCGTCCGGAGCTCCGGCGGCCGGATGAACCACCCTCTTGCTGCCACCGTGTTCCTCTCCAGCTTCCCAATCCACCCGGCTCTGCCTCTGCCACGACACCGAACGCCAGAGCGACGTCAGCCATCTCGGTGTCCTCTCCACGCTGTCCGGGTACCCAGCAAGGCTCGCGGCGCGCCGGTGCCTGCGGTCGGCGGCGAGCTCCTTCATTACGTGCTCCGGTAGCCTCAGCGTGTGCCGGTCCGGCGCGTCCATGGCTGATTGTGTCCTACGGTAGTGGGGGCATCGTTCTCCCTGAAATTCATGATCATGCGTTGCACCGAAGTCGATGACGGATTCCGGGGTGAAGGAAGCCATCAGGGACGACTCGTCGAGCTCTTCCGGCTCTTCCAGCACCGCCTCCTCCGGCGCCGTCAGGTCAGAGCTCTCGGTGGCGGCGAGCACCGGGGGTGCCGTGAGATTGGAGCGGCAGAGCGGGCACGTGACGGCGGCGGCGAGCCACGGGTCGATGCAGTCCGGGTGGAAGACGTGACAGCACGCGGGGAGCACCCGGAGCTCGTCGCTGTCAGCGAATTCGGCGAGGCACACGGCGCACTCGAGCGGCCCCTTCTTCGCCGCCATCCGCGCCTTCACGTCGCCGTACACGGCCGTGGGGAAGGCCTCCACGACCTCCTTGTCGAGGCCACGCGGGCGAGCGGCGGCGCCGTCGTCGACGGGCTGAGAGGCCGTGCGGAACACGCGGCGCGGGGGCGCTCGCCGCTGGGCGCAGCGGTTGAGGTAGATGGAGAACACGGTGAGGAGGACGAAGGCGGTGATGAGGGTGACGAGCACGACGACGGTGGTCGGCGTGAACCCGCCGGCCGTGGCGCCGGAGTGGTGGTGGCGCGTGCCGTTGCTCTGTTGCGCCAGACAAGGGCGAGACACAGACAAAAGCAGCATCACAAGTGCTCCAAGGAGAGCGATTCGGCGGGGAGCCATTGCCGTCTCCGGGCAATCGGGTGGACGAGCCGCCGGCGGCCGGAGAGGTGGGGAGAGTTGTGGAAGGGGGGTTTCGTCCATGGAAGGAACGGAGTAATGGAGGAGTTAATCACGACGAGGGGGGTGTAACGCACGAACGTCAGGGATGTACGTCTGGTGGATGTGCGGGTCGCGTGGCGGGGGCGGGCCCACCGGTCAGTGACCCGGGGAGTACTGGTCGCGGTAGTGGAGCTGTGGAAGTGTGCCGAGGAGGACGAGCGGGCGGTGCCGGTGAGTGCTGACTCACCCGTTTGTTTGACCGGTGCGTAGTATGCGAACTCGCGATGTCTCATCAGTGGAAAAATGGATGTGTTTTGTCACCGTTTCCATGCTTGCCTGCACTGCATTTGGTCAGAGTTTTCTCTGAACAAATTACATCTCCTGGTTACAGAATCAACTCGTCATTGATGTACTAATCCATATGCCTGTTTTTCTCGGCAGTCTAATGACTTAGATAAGTAGTACTAGATAACTAAGACAACTCTGTACCATGTTCTCGTTTGGATATCGTGGATACGTACGGCGATCATGCATGACGGGAACGAGCGATTGGACGGCGCCTGGAGTGGCCGGCTATTTCGATCTTGGGCCCGATCACTTTCCGACCATATCGAGCGTGCAACATGCACTGGCGTTTGCAATGCACTAATATATATGATAGGGATTGCGTAATATGAGTATGTGACTAATTCAATTTACCGGTCAATCTGAAGGGATTGGGTATAGCATGTATACAAGCTTTGAAACAGTATATTTTGTGAGTTGCGATGACACATCTGGACTAGGTCACACTCACGCGCTCTGTGTATATGACTGTTTATGTGTATGAACTCAAATCTCATTCCGGTTTTTCCAACCACCACTGAGGTCATTGTCGAAAGTTTTCTTTTTTATTTTAAAGCTTGACGTGGTCATATGAAATTTGTACCAGTCAGCTTTTCACCGAGCAATAATGAGCAGTTGTTTACTACTACATGAATCATCAATCATGTGGGCATGTGGTGGTTGCATGCCTTGGATTAATCCTTTGTGTATATATATGTCACTTAAGTGATGTACGCTAGATTAGAATAACCTCCTCGCGTTGTTTCATAGCTGCTGCTGCACAATTACCAAAATAACAAATGAGCGTGCCTGTCAACCTGTTGCTAGTCATTGACATTGTGAATCCTCGAGTAGTCTATCGGATATGGTGGCAACGATCATTTATCACTTTTGATCCTTAGTAACGAATTTACTTTTTTACTAACTCTATGTTTTAAAATATAAGTATTTTTAGTTACTTAGAAAGTTAGGTGAAATGGTCAATTTTTTAATTTTAAATTGTTTAGATTTATTTTTCTAAAGAATTATTAAAATGATAGAAATTACAAGAATCGGTGTAAATGATTATATTACGGTATATAATTTAAAATTTTAAAATAGTTATATTTTAAAACGGATGGTGTACAACCAATTGCAACACTAAAACAACTAACGTGGATGTCTGACATAAAACCGAAAACAAAGAAAGCAGACATCAGTTGGAGCAGTACTGCACTGAATTAGCTACTGTTTTATGGAATAGAGCTGATGCTGTTTCAGTTGGGCTGGGAAATATCGAGTGTCCCGCGTGCTTAAATATTATACCAGTAGTAAAAATTATACTTTACCTCTCCCAACTCTAACTATTGTTGGAGTCTTAATTTTGCTCTCAACACCAAAATCAAATACAAATATTCCTTAACTATTAAAGATCATTTTGTCTCTCAATGGTTTAGAGGGTGCATTTGTCCTATATGACGCTTACGTGAAACATTGACTTGGTTTTTTATTCCACATGATGTTGATGAGTGCCTACGTGTCATTACACTAAGAAACAAAATTAGTGAGCCCTACTTATAAGTCTCTCAACAAAGAATAGATGTCATCCTCTCTATCCTCCCCTTTTCTCCCCCTCTCCCTCCTCTCTTCCCCTTATCTCTCTCGAGGTTGACCTCTGCCAGGGCAAAGCCTGATTTGCACAGAGGGAGAGTAGGGAGAGATTGAATTAGGACTAGGCCAGTAGAAATGTGCATGGAGGACCACCTCGTCAGCTTGAGCAAGTGATAGAGTGTCCTACATTTACGATGGTTCCATCACTGTGTGAAGAGAGAGCTTAGCGACAAAGTTCATGATGATGGAGCCAACCCTAACACCATCCCTGAGCCAACTCCTCCGTCTTGCCCTTCATTGTAGCAATGCCACCTTGCTCCCTTGATCCATGGCTTTGCCAAGTGGCTTTACGCCCCTACTGCTTCCGATGCTTGACCAGATTTGGCCTCAGCTTCCTTTGCTGAAGTCCCTCTTTGCGATCACCCTCCTCCGTTGCCTCCAGGATATGCCCTTGGTCCACATCTAGGAGCTCCATCACTAACCAGCCAACCCATCATCGCCACCCCTTTTGGCTTTGTCGTCTTCACCTTAAGCCTCTACTCTCACATGTCCTTACAGGGATGCCATTGTTCTCCCCAAGCTGTTGGCCGCTATCCTGTCCCTCCACACCGACCCCTCTAGATCTATTGACGCCTAGGATATGCGCCTTTTGTCTAAGGTGCCTCTACTACCTCGCAGATGTACCTCCTCCGTCGCCTCGACACGCGTCCTCGATGCATGGCCGCTGTCGCCATATGGAACCCCTTTGCGAGCAAGCTTGAGGCAGCTTTGGACAAGCTCAAAGTGGTGCAAGGTCATCATGAGCTTATTGGCTTGGCTTATCGGGAGATTGGAAGGGGAATGATGAAGATGTAGATGGGTCACCAACATGTCGAACCATTGCCTTTTTTTAACTTCTTTTACAGACTGGATACCAAATAAGCTCAACATAAAGATGAAACTATCGTCAAAACAAGTTAGGAAGGTAAATTAATCCAGTTTTAATAATAATCCAGTTTTAATAATTGGGGAACCTCTTTACCCGGTTTTGTAGTCGACGGAGCAAAATGAGATAGCTCAATTGGTGAGGGACGTGCAAAGGACTTTTTCGTACTAGTTACAGAAGTACAGCGGTAATGGGCTTCCCTATGGACTGGCCCAAACATTAAGATGATGTAAATGCCCAAGCATTCTAAGTTTAAATGGCATTATGACAACTCCGTACGGCCCACGCATAGTAACTGTTAACAAAAGAACACTAGGAGTACTGCCGCTGCTTGGCATCGGATAAAACTGATAGTTACTGTGCAGAATTCACCGGACAGAAGGGACTAATGCTTGTACCGCCACGTACTCCTTAAATGCCTAGCATTTTCTAACCGGTGAACAAGCCAATGCCTTCCAAATTGTGTCGAGTGATGAAGTTCGTTTCTGAACTTACATTGATAGATCCTGATCGGTTTCGTGCCAGATTAACCTTACTGCGAGAAACCAAGCCTAGCAGTGTACATGCACGTGTCACGAGTCTACTGCACATTGGCCGCACAAATGCAAGCGTCACCGCTGTGTATGAGAGCAACATTCCTGCACGAATCATGTATGTGCAACACCGCAACCTAGTTGCATTTGCGTGCATAGACCATGATGGGATCGACCACGCAAAGCTCAGCCATGGCGAGAACAATCATCGAACGAAGAGGCTCCGTCGAAGGAGCAGCAAGTGGTGTGATATCAGATAGGCCCATGTTTTGATGTTTGAAGCGACTGGCACGACGACCTGCGTACGTAGGAGACGAATCACGCGAACTTGGAAACGGACCCAACGTTGGTGCGTTCCTTGTGTCGTTTGTCCGGGATGGACTGGGACGTACGCGTACGTGTTCAGTGAACCCTCCGTGCATCCATCGCATGATGGACGACGACGACCACGACATCGCTTGCATTTGCATGACGGGACGTCCCGGCCTGCGTCCCCTCACCGGCTCAGGTGGTAGGCGCTACGCTAGGCTGCCAGACATGATCGCGTTGATTATTCCGTAGCCCTCATGATACGGTTGGCTCCAATAATCTGACCACGGATCCACTGGTTAGCCAAATATAGAAAATATACTGAACGGTATGTTAGCAGAAAAAAAATCAATATAGAAAAATAGGCTGCATTACGGTCGAGGCCGGAGAGCGGTTCGTGGCTCGCGAGCCGCGAGTGCGCCACACTGCTCCGTGTACTGTTCGTCACGTTGGCTAGATTCTGGCAGAGATCGAGGCAGAGTCCTTTTTTTTTTCCTCTGCCCTTGTGACCGTGTGTCCGAACGCTGCACGACATTAGGCATCAGGAAGAGGTGGATGCCCTGTTTCCCTGCGCATCTGTGACTCTGTGATGACTCTCACGACTACGTACGTGCTCCGTACACGAACCGTGCTTAAATCACAGCCGTCGAGATTTGCACAACTCGTGCAAAACGTAAGCTCGCTGGTACAAAAAATACCACTGCTGCCCGGTCAATTGGCGCCATGCTGACATTGCGAGACTGACCAATGCATTGCCAGCCACACATTGGAGTATACAGGGGACAAACGTGCGCACAGACATGCACGATCGACGGCTACTGGTTCCACCAGTACTTCCTTCAGTCCCATACTTTTTTATCGTTGTTTAAACTTTAAAAACTTAAACTATAGATAGGTTTTAAAATATTTAGATTGAACGTACATAGGAAAACAAAACAATTATTTATTGTTTTTTTATATATTATAATAGAAAATTATAATTAAGAGACCGATTTATTATTTAAAACGGTAGGAATTATCGAACTGTGCTGTACTGATCGGTGTAGTACTTTACAAGGTTCGAAGTGCTAAGCGCTTGACTAGAGTAAGACAGATTCCCTGACGTACCAACTCAATCCTCCATTGCCAAGACAAATTCTCTAGCTTTTGGGGTTTATGCATGCTTGCTGCCCGAGCTATAGATTATGACATGATTCCCGTGCCGACATCGGTTGCAGTTAACAAACCAATCTTGTGTAGTTAGATGGCCTTAGTTTGCTGCTACTGCTATATCTAGTTAATTATCATTTAGTGAACTAACTTAATTAGCTTGTCTGTTGCATGACTTCCTTAGATGATTCAGATTTGTTTGCTTAGCTGTTGCTGGCCTATGATGGCAGCATTCTCAGCCTATAGCGCTGTCTGATTCAAGCGAGAAGAGGCGTATTAACAAGTTACACGGCCTCTTATCACCGTAAATAACACCATGCATGCAGACCCACAGTCTGATTAATTTATCTTATTGATTTTAAATAAGGTGAGGGATTGCAAATGAAGGAATGGCTGAGGATTGTTCACTTGTACCACCAACCACTTTGTGACACTCTCTTGGTCAGAAGTGGTAGTAGCATATTTGTACTTTGTAACTGGACATACCTTTTCAACAATCCGTTGTCGATCTTGGAATTTGGCACACCACAATGCCCGGGGTCCTCCGGGCGAAAGCTATGGGAAGAATCTTTGAAATGTGCAAGTACATCGAAAACATTTACCTGGCCAGTTGCAAGTAAACTTAGTATCTGAACGAAAAGGTTGCAATTAACAAACTTGCTAGGGACTTCCCAAAGGCAGAGATAGGACCCCCGGAGTAAGTAGGACTTTGACCCGAGACGGCAGCGGTTAGCAATGCTTCCAAACTTCGCAGTTCACACTTGCAAAAAAAAAAAAAACATCACCAAATCAAATCCTCGGTCACCCACCTGTCTGTCCAAATTAATCCCCCACACGAGATCTCTTCAAGATTTGCACTGATTAACAATATTGTTCGAGCATGTCGTCGTGCTGCGTCTGCTAATGCGGCGCGTACTGCAGCAGGTATATGGTTTTCCTGGCATTGAAATGCATGCTATGTCAAGAGCTCACACAGCTGTTTTGTTTTGGGAGAACGGTATGGTTTGGTACATAATAGGGCGTGGGCAGAATGGAACAAGATAGCCGAGGATTACGTTAAGGATATAGTATTAATTAGCGCCTACCTACAACGTAGGAGCTGCACGGTCGAATTGACATTTTGTACATGCTAAACAACAAGGTGTCGCACGATTTCGGGAACATTGCAGGAATAATTAGAAACAAAACAAAGATTTGGGTGTAGTTTTGAGAATATCCAGAGTCGATCGTGTAAAGACAAATATTCGCAAACCCACATATCTCAAAGAGATTTTATACATGTTTGGACATTCATTAGGATAATGGCCTTAAGTTATGTCGGTATGTATATATCTGATTGTATATGAAGTATGATGTATGTATGAAAAACCTTAACATAAACTTAGTCGGCCAATTTAGTGTATCCTCAAGCAATGGCTTTTTGACAAGTTTGGTTGTGGTTGTTGATTGGGATCCTAAGTTTCGCAATGGCTTTGAACTTGAAAAACTTGGTATCCATGGGACTTATATATTTATACCTAGATCTTTTATAATAGTATCGGACTTGGGGGAGTAATCTTGATACATTTGGAGATAAATCTGGTATATTGTAACCATATTTACTTACTTCAGAGTTTTGATTTGTTATGCTTCGTTAGATGGCCACGGTTCATTGTTGTGTGTAAAAAAAAGATTCTTCGTCTCGTAAAACGGAATAGTGAAATATGATTAATTATGTATTAGTTTAAAAATATATAAAATAAATTAATATATTTTTAAAACAACTTTTAATAATTTTTTATAAAAATATACTGTTTAACACTTTAAAAAATATACGTGCAAAAAAAAGTTAGTAGGAGTTGAAAAGAGAGGAAAATATCAAAGCCTTGTTCTTCTAAGGTTTTGTTTTGGGAGCTTCTATGCTGCAATTTTTCATAGAATCTTCAGCTCTCCAAACAATTTATATTCTCGTCAGGTTATGATAATCAATAGTTAAAGGGTCAAAAAATGAAAAGTTAAAATCCGAAGAAACCAGTTTTTCCAGTTCTCTTCAATTGACTATCCAAAGAGGCTCTAAGACTCTTCTAGTAGATTGTATCACTTCCATATACTTCCCATCATACAGGTTGTAGTATATATTGGAAATTTTATATACAAATCTATTTCCATATTAGGGGTATCGTATATTTGCTACACTGACAATATAAATTATTGTTTTTCTCTTACAGTGAAGCAACGAGAATATACATACGGATGCATAACAATTTTGCTATTTACCATTGGCGAAACTTTTCCAGATACCTATGTATCTATCTATAGCACTACACCAGCAGCAAAAGATAAGCAGATATTGTATCTCAAGTCGAATAATACGATCGTGGTTTGTTTAATTTGAGCATTATTTATTTGATGTGTTGTCATCGTATTTGGTATAGTAGTAACACGGTCAGTCAGAAATGGCTTCATTCTAGACGACTGTAGGAAATATAATTTTGTACTATAACCACTTGGATGCTCTGATTTGTTGATACCGATTCGTATCATTTCACCAATCATAATTTCTAGTTTTATACGTAAAAGGAGATCATTGATGTTACATCTAGAACCAACTATGACCAGGTAAATTCCGCGTAGGGAAGTCTTGTCACCAGCTATACGTAGCATCAGATTTTTTTCGAGAAATGTTAAGCTCTGAATAATGGTGTTTCTTCTCTGAACAATGGTTTTTGGGTCTTTGGGTCTTACTCTGAAAGTCATAGGAGAGTGCTTTCCAGTTATTGGTAGCTAGCCAGCTTTATCAGCATTGGGAGGAATAAAGTTCTTGCAAAAAGATTCAAGCTGTGGTGTCATAGTGTCATCAAGGAAAACTGAAGCAAAAGAAAATGTCTGGTTGCCGTACGGTTGTCATTGTAAGCAATTTCAGTCTCGATCTGAGCAGATTCTCCCGGGAAGAGCATCCAAGCAAAGCTTTCAGCAGCTCCAGAGCACACCACGTATCTGAGAGAGAATAGAGTAGTTTTAACATTAATTCGCCACATCTGCATCCAGAAACTGATGTGAATTCAACATATTGTTTTATGTACTTATATTTAATTAAAAAAGGCCTCATTACATTCCAAGCGTGTCAGCAGAAATAATAATGCTTCTGTGCAATATCCTGAAGAACAAAACAAATGCTCCAGGCCAATCCGGTGTTCTGCCCCTGGTATTTACTAGCTTCTGGAAATATATTTCGAGAGCGGTTTCAGTTCTCCCTCCATGGCGTGTTTGGACGATGGCATGCTTGATTAAGATTTTGGGGATGAGGTCGCCGTTGAGCTAGCTGGTACTCCCTTTATGTCGTGGAAGACCATGGTAGTGATGGATTTACGGTGGGTGGTGGGGTCGAGGGCATGTAAGGCAGCGATGGGAGGAGAAACATGCGAACGTATGTCTTTAGCAATATGTTATCATTTGGTAGAACACTCTTTTGACAATATTTTTTATTACTAGGAAAATGTTAATAATATTAGGCTGAACTTCGATCAAAATCCTCTCATCATTTGATCAATGCCAAGACTCGCTTCTACATCCCTCTATAGCGTGTTTGGGCGACGACAGGCTAGATTAATATTATGGGATGAGGTCACCGTTGAGCTACCTAATACCCTTATGTAGAGAAAGACCAAGATGGCTCTAAGGTGAGTGGTGAGAACGAGGACACTTAAGGCGGCAATGAGAGGAGAAATTTGCCAACATATGTATTTATCATTACTGGTAGTCAACCACTACGTTACATGGTCTGTTATAATTAATATTAAAATTATACACGTATTGTAATTATAATGTCCAAATTAGAAGAGTATAATTTTGAATTTTAAAATTAATAAGATACAACTTCAAATTAATTAATGTTGATTTTTTTAATTTTATATCGGTTATTTCTTGAATTATATTATCTTATATTAAACAATCAATTACTAATTATCAATTATTAGTTTTGAATTCTAATTAGATCAATAAGATAGAGAGTCAAGATGGATACAACACCGTATTTGTTAAATTTGAATTTATTAAATTATAAAGTAAATACCGAGTTCTGCTAGGCATAAAATACAGACTAACATAGGCCAGAGATCTACTTAATTATCTATAAACACTTATAAACCGGTATACATGAATAATAGTAGATTTAGAAATAATTGTTTTTATTACATCGCTTGGAGTAATCCTTACATAATTTTAATATCATTGATAGATCTAGATGGCTGATATAATATATGAAGCAAAAGCAACAATAACGACTTAAGTGAAAGTTAACAGTGGAAAAAACTTAAGCGGCTAAGTACTAATCAGAGTATCTCGGCAACCATTTTATTCCATAGGCACGATTTGGGAACTAGATCCGAAAACTTAGAAGTCTTCATGAAACGCCTGCTCCTAAGAGGAACTCCTCACCAAATAGATCGACGTCGTCTTTTCTAAACTTTATACATATATATATAAACAAGGGTAGTACTTAACGTACTCAGCAAGTGAGATGAAAAGGTAGTACTTGTCCATAATAATTTCTCATAGGTAAGAAGTTTTCATAGCATAAGCACTATGGCACTATGACGCCATTAGACACCCTAGATCACATAAAACTATTTACGAGTATGAAAGTCTACTATATGCCATATAGGCGGATTCTAAGAATGATTCCCATTCAATAATCATGATCATAAACCTTTAGTAAAAATAAAACTACACTATGAGAAATATCTTACTTCTAGCCATAACCACAGGCACGTCTATTTAAATAGTTTAGCTAATCTCTAAAGATGTTGCACTCTGTACTCATACATCATGAACTTCTCTCTATACATAACACGTACCGATCAAACACGTTTAGTAAAAGAGTGCACACTATAAGATTTATCTAAAATTAACACATTAATAACTCATATTACATAGTTAGATTAAATCTCTTAAAATTAATTATTAAGCAAGTCTTATGTCCTTATCTACTCAAGACATACTGAAGATGTCTCCTACACCTATCCAATTACCTTAAAAGATGCTAGAGCAGGACCCATCTCGAGCAGTACAATCCACAACACCATCTCCTTATTCCCAGCGTTTCACAATTATTGATATATAAGATTTTTATATGATAGCTAATTACTTAGCCAAGCACATCTCATAACACTCGCGTGGTCACATTGTAATATGTTTGAATAAAATTTCCAAATTAGTTGGTTCTTAATGGTAATATGTAGCCAAGCTATGAAGGCATTGACCCCTTACAATCCAACTAAAACAAAACATTTTTATGTTACAAACATGCTGACATCAAATAAGTCTTTGAACCAAATTTTAGAAGTCCTAAGTTTTTCTACATGATATCGCAATCGTAAGAGGGCTAAGCAACTATCTCATTAGTTACATCCAAAAGATGACGATACCAGCGCACATTTGGTGGAGTTAATAAGAATGTGAGTCATAAATATCCTAAATAATATAAGCACGACTACTAGATAGGTCTATCGGTTTTACGTGAACCGAGACCAAACATCATTAAAGTGTAATATAAGTAATGCATTTTTATAAATAAAGTAATTCATAAATATATGTTTAAAATATTTAAAAATGGCTTGACTTGGTGTGCGACAATCCCTGGTGCGACAAAATCTAGCGCAAACTCTCCTTCGGGCATAACCTCTATGCGTCACAAGTATAAACATTATAAGGAATACCATTAAAAAGTAACAAAACATAGAAAATAATAGTGTCATTGCATAGAAAAGGATTTTAGAAAAAAAATTAGAACTAGAATGAGGTAGAATTCTAAAGAGAATATTTTAAAGAATATTTCTTAGACTGACATGTGGTGTCCGAACATCACTAGGAGGCACAGGTTGATTTACAGTAAATCAGATTTATGGGATCGGTTGGAAAGGATGGGCCCACGTGGGTCCCATCTCCTTTTCTTTCTTTTTCTCTCTCTTTTTTCTCTTCCTTCTCTTTTCGTTCTCTCTGCCTCTTCTTTCTTTCTTTCCCTGCCACTATTCTTCGCTACGTAGGGAAGGCCAGGTGGAGGGTGGCGACCTGGCATAGGGGCGACATCAGCGGCGATGTTGGTGACGAAGGAGGCGACACCTAGTGATAGGGTAGAGGTAGGTAGTATCATCAAGAAGCTCGGTCGATCGCCAACAGGTAAGCATGGTGGCTACAGCCAACGCGAGGTGGCTTGGGCGACGGTGGACTTTAGTGGTACCATGAGCTTACGGATGCGACGGCATGAAGAGAGGAAGATAGATGAGAGAGTGAGGGAGGTGAGGCACATGTTAGGAGGAGGGGCTCACCGATGCCTTTTATAGGCGTCCGGGCCTAGCGCGAAGAGAACAAGGGAGAGGTGTATGGGACTGGCGAATGGGATGAGGGAGCATATGGTGGGCGGCAGCAGAGGTGCAATGTGACATGAAATGCTTAGTAATAGGATTCTCAGCGGTGTGGATGGTCTTGGCGCAGTAGGGCACGACGCAAAACACATTGTGACAAGATTTAAGGACCCGTCACAACATGGTGCAACAAGACACTTAGTGCAGTGGGGCCACGATGCACGGACGTGCTAGCTAGGGTGGTACGGTGGGATTCACGCACAATAACTATAGGGCGGCGTGGCGTGTTGCGGCACAACAAATTTGAGCGTGGGAGAGGAACTGCTATATATGAGGACGACGCTAGTGTGCTGGCTTGGCAATTCACCGAGAGATGTGCCATGCGTGCACGTGGGGCAATAGAAGAGTGACGATCGCACAAGCATGGTGGAGCAGGCGCATGTGAGATGGAGGTTGTGCCTAACAAGCGGGCCTGGACAGAGATAGTGAGAAGCGAGCAAGTGTGGGGGCACAGCTATGCGAGCAACTGCTTGTAGAAGAGATGGGTTGGCGGGCGCAACCCAAGGAAAAAAGGAGAGGAGGTGTGGCCTTAGATCGGCCTCGGGTGCGGACCAAGAGGAGGGAGAAGAAAGAGAGGTGAGAGAGGTAGATGTACTGTTTTTTTATTTTTTTCTAGGTATTTCTAGAATGGTATTTTTGAGAAAATTTTGAAATAAGTTTGAATTTGAACAGAATTTGTGAGAGGGACTTAAGATGATTTATTTAAGGGGATTTTAAAGTGGACTTGATATCCGGAATTTAGATTCAAATTCTATTGTCAAAAATTTAGGAGGAATTTTTAGAAGATACGTTGATTTAAAAGTTGAGCCTCAGACAGAGATCTTTGGAAAATAACGTACATAAAAAATCAAAAATTTTGAAACTATAATTTTTATTAAAATAGATTTTAACGGCTAAGATAAGCAAAAACCCAAAGAGTTCATAGTATCTCTAATTTTACGTTTTATTAAACTCAAATTTTTGATATGATAATCTGATCTAAGTTGATAACGGTGAGATCTTTTAATTAACGTAGAATGTTTTTGAAAGTGTAAGATAGATAAATAAATTCCCTTCATTTTTTTAGGGTGTTTCATACGTCGTTCTCAGGATGATCCCATCTGACAGATTTTATGCGCTACTTGTAGCTGTAAAATAATCGCACTACACAAATACTACTCCTATGTAAATTCCGCTAGAGAAGTGACGTATCATAGGGCAAACTCAGTGAAGCTTCTTTCGAAGGAAAGCGACAGGGTGATACTGACTGGTAGACATACTTGTACAAGAGGGTAACCGTAAAATTGGTGCCGATTGAAACATACAAGACAGTAGATCAAGCTAGATCACCTTTGAAGCGGGATGAAAGCCACATGCATGCATGCACGCAAACGCTGTTGCGAAAGATGAGAAGAAACACGCCTCCCCACCCCGTTTGATCGGACAGGAGGCCAGGGAGCATAGCGTACGAGATATAGGTGAACGGTAAAAAAAATAAACACACGAGATGGCGAAGCCGGAAAGGCTTAGCACACCGTGCAGCAGAATCTGTCGATCTGTGCAAGAGTCAGCCCTGACGTCTCGTTCGGGTGCGCCGCGCGTTGTTGGACAAGCTGCCGCCCCTCTTGCACGCACAGACATCACAGTGGCGCGCCGCGTTACAGCTACAACGCAAGCAGATCGCGCCCGCGCGTCATCTTGCTTGCTCCGCTCTCCGTGCAAATCATTGTGTTTTAATTTCCCGTCCCGCTAGCGCAAAACGCCGCCTCGCGCGTGGCCCCCTCCCCGCGCAAACACGCACCGGACCACCTTGCCTTGGAGCGCGCGGCCCCTTTATAAAACGCCGGCGCCCCTCGCGTCCCTGGGCAACTCACGCTTTAATTTGCCTCCCCCTGAATCGATCGTGCCCGCGTGCGTGCGTGACTGACCGTCGTGGCACTGGATTAATCAGCCGTCGTCGGTTCGCGCGAAACAAAAGGGGGCCGTTCGTTTTGCCGGGTGCGTGTTGATGGCGTTGGAGGCCGTGGTGTTCCCGCAGGGCCATTTCGGCCACGGGTGCGGCAGGGACTCGCCGGCATACAGGATGCCGTGGTGCGACGTCCTCGGCGGCGCATATGGTGAGTTGTACGGTGTCGACGAGTGGGATCGCCAGCTGCAGGTCGCCTCCGTGGATGAGTGGGACGTGGCATCCAAGGATCACTCGGATGCTTCCACGGAAGCCAAGGCGCCGCCGGCGGTGGCCGCCGGGAGGAGGAAACGGAGGCGGACGAAGGCCGTCAAGAACAAGGAGGAGATCGAGTGCCAGCGGATGACCCACATTGCCGTCGAGCGCAACCGCCGCCGCCAGATGAACGAGTACCTCGCCGTGCTCCGCTCCCTCATGCCGCCATCCTACGCTCAGAGGGTACTACACTACTATTGCTATGCTTCAATAAATCACTCCAAGTGTGTATGATTGTTCGTTAATGATTAATTAACCCCTTCGTTAGGGTGATCAAGCATCGATCGTCGGAGGAGCAATCAACTACGTGAAGGAGCTCGAGCAGCTCCTGCAGTCGCTGGAAGTCCAAAAGAGCCTCAAGAACCGCACCGGCGGCATGGACGACGGCGACGACTCCCCTTTCTCCGGCTTCTTCAGCTTCCCTCAGTACTCCACCTCGTCTCGCAGTGGCTGCAGCTCCGCCAGCGCCGGTAGCTCCAGCAATGCAAGCAGCGTCGTCATGGACGACACGGCGGGCTCCGCGGAGAGCGGCCGGCCGTCGGCCATCGCCGACATCGAGGTGACCATGGTGGAAGGGCACGCGAGCCTCAAGGTGCTCGCGCGGCGGCGGCCGAAGCAGCTGCTGAGGCTGGTCGTCGGCCTGCAGCAGCTGCGCATCCCGCTGCTGCATCTCAACGTGACCACCGTCGACGCTATGGTCCTCTACTCCTTCAGCCTCAAGGTAAAATTAATCGGCAATTTGCAGCTATTTTACTACGGCGAGCTTAGTTAGTTTAAGCTAACAGAGACAAATTACGCGATTGGAACGTCGCGGCCGAGCGAAGATTCGTTTCCATTTTTCTACAACGACGCCGATGATAATGTCATCGCTTTTCGTTTGGATGGTAGGTGGAGGATGATTCCAAGCTGGGCTCTGTGGAAGACATTGCCACCGCTGTGCACGAGATCCTGGGCAGCATTCAGCAGCAGGAGGCCGTCCTCCCCATCAGCTGACGACGCGATGGAGACGACACCGGAGACCGCCATGGGAAGCCCTGCTGGTGCCCTGCCCGTCCTGGAAACGGAAGCATGGCTCCTCGATCGATAGCCTGTTAGCTTGTAACGTGTGAATGTGATTGTACCCCAGCCAACAGAGTGTTGCATGCACGTAACATCTCCGGCGACCTTTAATGAGAAATCTATACCCACATTTTGGGCGCTTGTAAACGTACGATGATCAATTGTTATTTTAGGGAGGTCTTGTACACTACTACCTTACGTTAAATACTTGCAATTTGCATGGAAGAAGTGCAGACTTTAAAACCTTAGGCCTCTTTTGGAATTGAGGAATTTCACAAGAATATTATGGGAATTGAACTAATTTCCACGAAGACCTGTAAAAAAAATATTCCAGATGAGCCCTTAGTTCTCACAGGTTATACACTCCTCCAATATCATAAAATAGTTTTGAGAAGTTCAGAAGGAAAAATTGGCAACATTAGTGCAACTAGGATGGTAGCCTGCGCACATGCATGGGCATCATCTATAAGGTTCTATAATCTTTGTACATATTGTGTTTTTTTTCTTCTGTCCTAGCTAGTATATATATTGTTGGATTATTTGTGTCATTATTGTATTACTCAGCCACTATTCTATTTTTTTTAGTTGGACGCATCTCTTACAGTTGTTCTCCAATGACTGCCTCGACATACCATCATGTTTGGCTTGCTTTATTGCCTTGAAGTATTAATTACAAAGACACTTGATCCAATCTAGTGGTGTTCATGTTTTTGAAGTCAATTATTCATATATGGATTCTAAAGCTAGTCCTTCAAGCTTACACACGATGAACAGGTTCGGTGGCCTGTTCACGTTTATATATAATAGTAATTACACATATGCAATCATTATTTTTCTGACACTGTAGATTAATTTGGTTACACATATTTGGAAAGTGATATATGATAAAATAATCTATATTGTCATTATCTCTAATAATGTTCTGTACCTGTTTCAATGACATGCAAAAAGTCAGAAGAAAACCTAAAATAATATATTGTTTTCGAGTTAAAACACATGTAATGTGATTCTCAAATTGTGATTTTAATCATAGATAACACAATGGTGCATGCAGAGAAAAAAAATAGATGTATAATTTAAACATTGTTTAAAATTTATTATCACAAATAACATCAAAGGGGAGGAATAGAGAGTGAGAAGTGGGTGGACGACATTGTTTAATTATGCATGTTTGTGAGATATATGAATCAAAATAATATAGCCATCCATTTAAGTGGAAATAAGGGTTGGATGGTTTTTCTATAGAATTTTTATGATTGTCTCTAATTTATTAGAGGCATTGAGGGACATTCTAGCACCATTATAGAGATTATTTAATGTGACCATAAATTGCACATTTGATTTTATTTAACGCATACTTATGTCTCATAGCTGTTTGGATGCCACATAAAGGTAGGAGCCTATGTACATATCACATATATCTTGAATTATTGATTTAATTATAAATAAAACAACAGTTTAGATAGATGAGAAATTGAATATATGGTTTAAGAATTATGATAATTTAAATATCCAATATCCAATATCCAATCATTGATCATTGCTATCTTGAATTATTGGCTAAAAATTAGGAAGGAGAGGGCACGGGTGGAAGGAGCTCGGTTTTGCATGCGTGGATGGGCATGCGGCATGCCGCCCTTGAAGCCTACTGCCGATATTTAAGAATTGCTAACAAATCATGGTTTTTATCTTAACAACCATGTAAAAGAGGGGACAAGGAGGGGGAGGTGGCGGTGCGCCTTGCGTACAAAGGGCCGGGGCATGCGCGTGTACGCGTGGGAGGGCAGGAGACTTCGTTTTTATCGATCTAATGGATAAAAATAGTAGGTGCACCTGTTTGAGTGAAATTCGTTGGTCAGATATTTTGTTTTTTTTCTAAAATTTATTTGATTTTTTCAAAATTCTAAGACATGATACATGATGGCTTTAAAGCGTTTTAGAGAATGTTTAATGAAATATAGATATACAAGAAATATCAAATTTCAAGTACAATCTTAATCTATGCATTGACAAAAAGAAATAAAATTGGCATATGCTATTCGCAGCTAATTTTTTTCCTTCAACGTATAGATTGAGTTTGGATTTGAAATTTTTGTGATACATTACAGTACATTTGTTTGCAAAGTTTCTTGCTACAAATCTACTATTTGGTTGCATAATTTTTTGGCAAAAAATTATGGTGGGACACGGACATCGCAAGAATGTGGTTTTACCGACATACACCATAAAATGTGGTTTTTTTTTCAGATGGACATCCTACGTATTATTTTATTATTACGGTCTATTTTAGAGAGAATTTTGGTTAAATGACCACTTTGTCCATGGGCGCAAACACCTTTGCTAGCTACTAGATCCGATGCATCCATGGCAACGACAAAGACTGCCACGGGCGTAGGACACTTCTGGTATTTTTCTCGGCAGTGCTCACTCACAGAAAATCATCGCTAAGGTGATAATTAATTAATACATTGTGGAAGATTAAGGTAGGTTTAGACCGGTTGATCCCTCCACTAGCTATGGAGTAGCCAACCCTCATGTCTTGGGGTCCAGCTGTTCAGGAGGAGCGCATCCAATGTCCAATTCACAAAAACATTCTCACCAAAATAGCCAAAAATACTAAAATAACGTGTGTGGTATCTACCAGAAGAAAACCAGATTTTTATGGTGTCCAGTCAAAGCCAAATTCTTACTATGTCCAACAAAGATCATAGTTTTTTTAGTATACAATAATAAATTTTGTCTTTTTTAAGTCCTCAGGATGTATGGGGAGATACCACTTTTTTTTATGAGAGAGGTACCACATTTTCTAATGTGGAGATACTATACAATAATATTAAAAATGGTTATGCCTCTTGACGCCTTGTGAAGAACTCTAGTTTTTCTTTCTCTATTTGTTTCACAAAGATTTTAATTTTAGAGTAATCAGCATATTATAATTTAATAAAGTAGAAAGGAGTATGTAAAAGTAAAAAAAATAAATGTATTGAGATTTAATAAAACAATGAGTATTATAGTTACCCTAAAAATAATGCTTTTTTCGGAGAGAGTAGTAGTTTAGGCATACGGCTCTGTGGCCTCAGTGTCCTAAAAAACCTGGCCCATTTGCGTGCAGCCATCTCTGTTTCAGTTCACAAGAACTTTGCTTCTCTGCTTACAGTGCATCTGTCAGCTGGAGCTGTGTTTGGACGAGCAGTGAGGCATCCATGCTGGCCGAATGATTACCCGATGATGTGATGAGTTCCTTCTTTTCTCATGACAGACAGTAAATGATCCTCATGTGTGTTTGGTTCTGTAGTTTGGTCATAGGAGTACATAATGCCCTTCTGACAATTATGCTCTCGGGTGCACTAACCTACAGAGACACCATGAGTGATCTGCGGCAGAGACTAGAGATTCCTTGCCTCGGAGGAAATACTACTACCTTCATATAAAAAACTTTATTTTTATCATTTTAATTTGTCTAATAAAGAACTTATTTTTAAAGGAATTAATGCGTTGAAGTTTAAAAAGCGGCAAACGTATTAACGTATTAGGTTTACAAAATTGAAAGATAAAATAATCTTTTATTTTTATTGATATGTCTAAGATAAGAAAAAGATAATTTTTTATGGGGATAGTACCGTTGTCAGTTTGTTACAATGTGGGTCTCTCCTGAATTCTTGATGTCCAAGATGTCCAATGGACGTTGATCGGAGTTGTTACTGACTGACTGTTCCCCAGTACGTGGATTTCAGAAAAAAGAATCGATATGTTCTCTTCCTCTCATAGTGGTAAGTTGCAGTGAGCCTCCCACGAGGCACCCAACATCTCTGTTCACGGTTTGAGTAAGTTTTTTTTTCTTTTTAAAATATAAATCGTGTTAGACTACATGGAATATATATACGTAGTCAATTAGTTATAATAGTTATTAGTGTTAGAGTCGTAAGTTAGGATAAAATTGAAGTTGAACTAGAACATATCTTTTATCTTCTCTCTTAAATATAAAAATAGAAATATTATGATCATATGACAGTTTATTATGTATGGAGGTATGATTGTCTGACGGCTAGCTGGTCGATTATCATGATACTTAGGTTGGGAGAGGAACGTCGGTAATCAATATAGATTATGTTTTGAATAAATCTTATTAATAAATATTGTATTTTTGTCATGATAAGTTTAATCTTTTACTTAATATTTTTGTGTTAGCTATTGATGATGTCCAGACCCATTTTCTAACAAGTCTGACGGGTTGGAGTAAGTTCTAGTAAGTTTTTAGTGACAAACCCATCAGGGTTAAAGTAAGTTTTAGTAGTTTTTTAGTGACAAACCCATCAGTGTATCGCAAGTCAGTGTCTCTTCGAGTATTAAATTTATATTAACCTTCTACTGTTGATGTGCATATACTGAATGACACTGTAGATTAACACTAAAAGGTGTGGTGTCTGGTTCACCACTTCACCTCAACACCTCCAATTATGGTGAAATACTCTGATACAGTGTTAGTTTTGGAATGGTTCTGCCTTCTGGACTCAAAACCTCAAACGTCAGTCAGGCACTTGAGAAGGTTGAGGATTAAGCAGTTGTATGTAAACTGTACTGCTAGTCGCTAGCTGTGGCCACGTCAGTGTCGTGTGTAAGCTTGAGAACGATGAGGATTAAGCCGTGCGATGCCCCATTGTAACTAGCAGGTCGTTGCCGGAACCTGGGGCCTAACTGCTGATGCGAGCACTCAGACAAGTGGCCCGGCAGCTTTCCGATCGTTGGCTTTGTAGTTTGTATAGATCAGTTCTTGCACACCTGTACAATCATGTTTTGATTCAGCCAAGTAGCGGCAAATGGCATCATGCTGTTCATGCACAGATGCACTGCATCACACGGCCAAGTTGTTTGCGCGTCAGTACGCAGCTCCCTTTCATCGTGGAGAATGAGGCCGTCAACAGTTCATTCACCAGAGAAACTTTCCAGGTATTTCCACATCACAGTGTACCGGGCTAGCTTTATATGCACAACTTGTAAGAACTTTCGTGCTGAGCTGATGCATCGATGCCTTGAAAGTTAACCGTGTTTTGTATCTATCGATCATTCTGAAGAGGAGGTTTCTTGTGAACATTGTCTGCTCCCTCTCAAGCAAACTGCTGTGCAGGAGAGGAAGAAGTGACCGGCAAAGTTCCAAAATTTACACTGTGCTTGGATCACGGCATGTGAACATCTGGAGTAGCCTAGTTGAATTGATTGATTGTGTGGGTTAGTGTTGTTAAAAAAAGAAAAACGAACTATGCTTTTGCTTGCTAAGGCTGTGTTACATGGAGCGACATATTTTTTCACGCGTATTTTTTTGAATGGTACGTTTTTTTGAAAAAAAAATTATAGCAAAGCTGGTTTAAAAAGTCGTATTAATTTATTTTTTAAATTTAAAATAGATAATACTAAATCAATCGTTAATGATTATACATATTCCAATCATTTTATGTCCTCTCCTCTTAAATAAACACTGAGTGGAGCAAATTTTTGCGTATACTAGTGTTGGAAGTATACGTTTTGACTGCATGTATTCTAACATGATGGTTACTTGAGAACGAAGGGTGTCTGTTCAGGTAGATAATATTCCATGCATCAGCAATCGTTTGCTGATCTTGACATGTTGCAAGTTACTCCGTATGCGGTATGTCCGTACAATAACGAAAGGGAAAAAAAAAAGTGAAAAAAAAAGTTTACTTATGGACCTTGATTGACATGAATTGAGCCTGGGCCGTCCAAAGTTAGTTTGGTTCCTCGAAAAAAAGTCTATTTAATTCCCTCAACTATTTCCAGAGTTTGCTTTGGCTCCCTCAACAGCAACACCAAACCTAAAGACGGATTCAACTATCGAAACCGAATCATTTTATCTCCTCGAATGGTTTTGTGACATTATAATCAGTAATTTTTTCTAATGTGTTACACTAACTTGATCTATATGTAATGACATGGTACTTATATGTATATTCTACTGGAAATATAAAAAACATAAGTCCATGTGTCCATTACAAGAAAAATTTTTTAAAAAAATCTACTAAAATATATATAAAAACATGAGCCCATGTGTCAAAAAAATTAAGAAATTATAGTTCCCACATATCAACCCTCCCTCTTCTCTTCCGTAATTCCTCTCTCTCCCTTTAAGTGGAAGGTGACGATGGCTGGAACTAGTTACGGTGATAGCAAGTCACAGTCATTGCAGCCGCTAGCTTCTCTCCTGTTCACGACAAGATGGCACAGTTGCAACGTATGAGCGTCGACCATCTCCTCATGGCGTTGGCTTCTCCCTACTCTCTTCATTCTTCCTCTTCACTTCTCCTTGCTCTCTTCGCAACAAATCCCTTCCCGACCTCTCCCTCGATGCTCCTTCGTTTCTAGATCAAACACAACAGCGTTGAACTTAACTGGACGGGCCTCAAAACTACTAGTCCTGTCAAGGAAAGAGACCCTAGATTTGTGTGACCCTATCCCGTCGCCTCCTTATTGAGCTCAAGATACGTGCTTGCCGGTGTCGCCTTAGAACTATCGGCCCCAATCACTGAGCTCGAAGACTGGAGAGTGTCGATGTCCTGATGGGCAAGCGATGGTAGCAGGTGGCAGACGCGAGCTTTAGCCCAGCTGATGGACTATGGATGTGGATGGATTGCCTGATATCCGTGGGTGTTGGAGTGAAGCGGAGATGGAGAAGCTCACCGAGATGGGCAGCGTGAGCTCAGCGAAGTAAGCGGCGTTGGATCCAACCATCTAGAGGCTACCATAGACCCATTCAATCATCGCCTAAGGATTTGGTCGTCCCGTGGATGGATCCTCACGGAATCATTGTAGGATCAAGATATCGACTAGAGGGGGGTGTTAACGCCAAAATCTGAACTATCCGATGGTGCTAAAACCGATCGGCTGAGAGATGTCCGATGGAGAATTTGATTCAGCCTATAAACAGGATCGGCCGATGAAGATACTGGTCGGCTCGTGAGACAAAGCCAATCGGAACTGTAGAGAAGCCGATCAAATTAGTAAAAGATTAGATCGGTTTGAAGACAGAGAATTATCTAATCGGGGTCAGGTCCGAGAAGCCCAAGGAGAGGTAGTCAAAGGATCGGCTTGAGTAAAAATAGGTCCGATTGCTACAGTGAAGAAGCCGATCGGGTTATAGCGAAGGAAAACTCGGTTCCAAATTAGAAGATTATTGAGATAAAACCGAGTTTGCGGAAGAGTTGTGGACTCTATGACAGGATGTTTATCTTTGTAAATTGTAACCTTATTTAATTAGGAAGGTTTAGCTAGTTAGTTAACTTCTTTAGAGATATTTTTCTTTGTTTTTGTTAGGAAATAATGTCCGATGATTGTAAACGCGTCGAACTCTGTCTATAAATCCAGGGTATAAATATAGACCCCCTAGAGTCATGTAAGATATCTCTCGATCAATATATAATCTCGGTGCATTGACACCCTAGTTTATCTAGGTTTTACCGGTGGGTTCTGGCTCTCGACGCGGGGCTGCATCGGTTAAGTCCGATCTCCGGCGAAGGGGTAAGTCCTGCCACCATCTCGATATGTTCTATTCTGTCTAAGGCTGCATCGGTTAGGTTCGACCTCTTAGGCCGATCAGATGTATCGCATCACGTTCGTGCAGGGCCTATCGGCCTGCTAAGCTCTCTTTTCCATCATCAATTTCGTGCTGCATTGGTTAGGTTCGACCTACGAGGCTGCTGACGGTAGATCAAGCTTCAGGCTTATAGTTTTCTGCACGGCGTCTCATCGGAGTGCTAGACGATGAGTTATCCATACTCTGAGCTTCACGCCCAGCGCATCGTCCCCTCGGCCAATACGCATCGGCCTTTAGAGGTGTCCCTTGACGCGTAACACCGAGCGTATCGGTCTCCCAACCGATACGCACCCGTCTTCAGAGAGACGTTCTCTCATCGGCTCAGTTAGCCGATGGGTTCGTTCCTATCTTTGCTTCAGCATAGCTGATCCGGCGTCCTCCGTATCATCGCTGTTGGCCTCGGCCTCGTACTGTCTCGGTTAGGTCCGATCTTCGAGGTTCGGTGTTAATGGCGCTGTCACGGCGGGCGACGGGTCTCGTGCTATCATATCCGGAGCGGCATCGGCTTTGCAGCCCGTGCCTTTTTAATACTATTCCTTGCTTAGTCCGCATGTACTTTCATCGATTTTTCTAGCCAATGAACTACTGTTTGGCTATCTGGAAGGATCCTGTGCACCTTGCTATCCTCTGAGTACATTCTGTTTCCTCTATCGGCTCTACGGTCGAACCCTTATCGACACTTGTCCACATCGGCTCCTCAGCCGATCGAAGAGCTTCCCGATTCCTATCGGCAGCCAGCCGATAGCGAACGGCCTTCAGGGCGCGGTCGCTGGCCATCCCGATCCTATTGGCAGCCAGCCGATAGCGAGCGCCTGTATTGGCCCACCGTTCAACGGACCTGCTCGTCTCACTTTCTTGTCAATTGCAGGGTCAAATTGACTGGCACGCCTGCACCCGTACCGATGCGCCGGAGCCGATCGAACCCTACGGCCCCTGGTGTGCATACCTCAGGCCACAGAGAGAAGTCGATCAGCCTACACTGGAGCTAAGCAGACCTTCCAGGCAAAAGGCGTGTTCGCGCCAGGGCGCGCGAGGGACCTCGGCGTGAACAGGGGGTGAATCAATGATATAAAATTATATAACACCTAATCAAACTACTCTAAGTTGCTAGGCTTAGTTTAGGAGCACACACTAACAATTTAAATTATGTTTTACAAGCTTCAGGTGATAAGGGCTAGTATTATCTAAAGGTAAATTTCAAAAGTATATTACAATAAATAATGGGACTAGAAACAATTAAATTTTTCACCCGATGTTTGGAAGCTTGCCAGCTTTCTACTTATCATTGAGGCAAGTCTAACTTGACAACTCAAACCACCAAGCATCCGAATCACTTCTTTTAAGGGATAGGCAAGATAGGAGCCGATCCCGAAGTAGTTTATCTAAGCCTCAATCACTATGGGTAGTTCTTTCTTCGTTTCAGAGGTGGAGACTTACAAACCATTCATAAATCATCATCAGGTCTTCTCCACAACCTCTTTGAAGAGGCCATCGGGAACCAACTCCTCTAAGCCATATAGGAGACGGCAACCTCCAAGAGTAATAAGTAGTATGCAAGGCTTGGAGACGATCAAGTGCCACACTAGCTCAAATGATGATGCCATGCACTTGGCTTAACTCAAACAACACTCAAACACCCATAAATGGAGAGAATATGCTCAAGAGGTGTGAGAGTGAATACGAGGGCTTAAGAGAATTGAATAAAGTACCAAAAGAGTCTTCTTGCAACTAGTGAGAGGTATTATACCTCTACCCAACAAAACTAACCATTAGGGGCGAAATCCCCCAGTTGTGAGCAATGATAATCTGACTGTCATAGAGTGGCTAGTCTGAGTTGCAGCCCTAGCAACGGCCTCTGGAACAACCCGATTTGACCGATGTGCGCCTTCGCCGCCTTTGGGCGGTTTAACATTGTGGTCCAACCAGTGCATGCAGATGCCTCTGTAAATCCTTGGTCCGACCAGGCAGGAAGGCCTGTTTGACTAGCACACACACCACTCGAGACCAGATGCCTCTAAAAGATGCAGGTCTCACCAGCCTGGGACCTCAGTCCCACCGGCCTTTACTAGAGAGTAAAAGCAATCTCCCAACATAAGTGCACACTCATGCATATGCTCTAATGTGGCATTTAGATCAACTCTTTGCCAAGATTTACCACCTCCTTGATAGTACGACAAAGCTAAAAATAAACCTAGCAAATCGATTGTCCAACACCTTGATCGTTATAAGTAAAATGTTAGATTTTTCACATTCACTTCATTGCTTTATGCCATCAATTTTAATCGGAGGTCATACTCCTTCGCTTACTCATCATGTGGACCAAACTTAATTTATAACACTTGAATAAAGTGTGCTTGTTATTAATTATAGAAAATTACAGCGGGGCCTAGATGCTTGAATCGATGTGCCGTGCTGCGTCTAGCCACACCATCTTGACAAATGCAACTTGCCGGCACCACCACTTGGCTCCAGGCCGTTGCCTATCGGGTAGTCGATGCCCGCCCCTCAAGGAGAGAGTGAGGGGAAGAGAGTATCAAGAAAAGAGGGATAAGAGGATAGAAGGTTGACGTGGTTTTTTTATTCATTTCCTTGTGATAGATATGTAGACCCTACTTTTCTGGTAAATTTTTCCTAGAAGCTCCATGTCAGCAAATATGGACCAAGTCTATGTGCCACATAATGCCACATAGGATAAAACCACTTGGGGAGGCAAAAATGAACCGGTTTCGATAGTTGACGGAGTCTCCATATCTGGTTTTTTGGTTGAGGGAGCAAAATCAAACTTGGAAAAACTAGTTCCATATGTTCAATCCTCTTCCTTTAATGACCCAAAAATACTTAGTTGGGCTCTTCTCGTCTAGTGCTTGACTTGCTCTGTCTCCTTGCCATCCTTTCAGAATTTCACTATAAAGACTTAGGGCAAGTTCGATAGTGCGAATCTAGCTAGAATTAATTGATGCTTATCCATTTTGTTGGCTAGAACATGCGGCACTAGCGACTTTATGGTCGAGGAGGTTTGTAGGTAGTAGCTAACGCGTGTGATAGCCATTAGGTAGGTTTCTATTCACAACGATGGAAAGCACCTCCCATTTGAACTTCTTTCGTTGTGCGACCTTCTTTACCTGTGCCTGCTCGAGGTCGTCATCTCCTACCTTGGCACACCCCATTGCCCAACACTCTCTTGCTCGAGTAGTCATACATGAGCAACAAGATTCACACCGCCGGGTCTTTGAGGAGGCTCTATTGGGGAAGGGAAGCCAAGCTCGCCGATATTTTAATCCTTCACCCCCTTATCGCCCCCATGGTCGATAGAGTCAAGAAGTGGAAGCGAGGTGTAAAGGGCATCATTACCAAACTAGGGTCATCCTCTCTTGCATCTAGGTCTTGTAGCTCAGCAATCCGATGTCTGGTGATGCTAGATCTTGAATCAGATCAGGGCTCCTATGACTCGCTGTTGTCCAACACCTCCTCTAGGCGTACGGTCGAGGACGACGTCAACATTGCCTCCCAAGTACTCAGCCACGTCGTTGCCAAATCACTAAAAGTCGTCCATGTGTTTGTTCGGCAAGTGACTCTGGTGAAATTTCTCTAATCCCTCGATTAGGACTTTATCCTGTCCGGTGAGGCAAGAAAGGTATTGCATTTGTAGTTTCCCCCATTTCCTTATACCCTCCTTGTTGCTTGACTTGGGTTGGTAGATGGTGGATGGTCGCACCTATTGGTCTGAGGAAGAGCTTTGTGTGTTCCTCCAGGCTTGTTTGGAGGAGATTGAAACATGCAACATCACCTCCAACACCCTATAAGTACAAGCATATGCTAAGTTACAATGGAAGATGTTACAAAGTGACAATAAAGGAAGTCATCAAGAAGCAACTGAAGAGCCGCTGGGAAACCTCTCACAGCAAATTCAACCAATATAGCTAGATGGAATTGAAGGCCAGCAAACTTGGGCATCATCCTGTCACACAAGTCATCCTTGCATCCAACGAGTGGTGAGAAAATTGGGAGGTGATATGTCCTTCTATCTTTGCATTATGAGATTCTAATTGACTTGCCCTCAACCTAAGAATGCATTAAATGAAGTATTGATGAAAGAGGAATCCGTAAATTAGATGATTTGTATAAACCTAGGAATATCATTACACAAAGTACTGATTAGGTGAAATATATGAACCTAGGATGTGTAATTTGATCGAACCTAGCAATAAAGTTTTTATTAGATGAACATGTAGTGCTTGGGTTTATGTGAATATGCATATTTTACTAGATCAACTAATTGAGTTTGTGTGGATATATGTATTATATAGATGTTCCTCTGTAACGTAGTCCATATGAACATAAAAATAACCAATCATGTTATAGGATAGAAAGTTTTTGGAACGTTATGTAGTATGTTGTCCTATAGTTATTCTACAATTACTAGCATGAACAATAAATGGCTCTCAAATGATCTATAGTTTTGTAGCTAGTTATTCCTTTTACTAGTTTACAAAACTACTTGTTATTATACTGTACATCTATAGTTCTTTATCATGAAATATTTTGTAATAATTTTTTTAGTACAATAGTATAGAGTAATTGAATTGTGCTTATTTCTTGTATAGTACTATTTCATACTTACAATAATTTAAGCTATTTGTTCTATTGAAAATATTGTATACCTATTATACTACTTCTAAGTCTTTTGCTATGTCAGTTTGTGTACCACTTATACCAATTATATGTTTGTAAAAATATAAATATTAAAGTACAATATTGAATTAGCGGTTCTTTTGAATGTAGTACTTATAAAATACTACTTCTAAATGTACTGCTGATGTTGTAGTATTTATACTATTTACCTATGTTCTTTGTTAGAGTTTAAAAAATAAAGAATTTCTACTTGGGTACTACAATATTGCTTCCTATAGGATATTGCTCTATTTATGTGCATTGTTGTACATTGATTTGTTTACAAAAGGTGTGCTACATGTTTACATAGTTGCTACTTTATATTGTCCATTGTGTAGGAAAGGAAAGGAGTGAAGGTTTTCAAGCATGCTCCTTCCATGCGTATTGACTTTCACCATGTTATTCTTCGAAGACGCACTATTGTCATGAACCACTCCAATGTCCTTGGAGCACAACCAGTGGTTGACCAGTAACTAGCGAGGCAACCAAGGATCAGTGTGAAGTCACCATAGGCTACAGCAAAACCACCACCCCCACCCCCACTCACAGCTGCAACAAGGGCTAAATTCAAGAGGCTTGCCACTGAAGACCTTCAGGAGGCTCTTCCAAGTGGACTTCTAGTGACTCCATAGGCGAGGCTCTCCACAGGCTTGCTGATTTGAGTCTATGGACAGCCGTGGCAAGAAGGAGGAACAAAACAAGGCCAAAGGCACGGTGGCCTATTTGCATATGGTGGAAGCCGATGAATACCTAGCTTGCATTGACATGTGGTTTTCTGCACATAATATGTTCAAGGATGGTTACTACTAGCCTTTCTTCCTAGAAAACTACCCAACTATAGATGATTTTCTCCGGTTCATACATGGGGCTAGCCACCGCCATTGCTAGCAGTAGCACATCCACCGGAAGATTAGGCCCTAATAGACCCGTCTTCTACATGTTCAAGAGTTGCTTCAAGTTTTAGTGGTGATCCATTTGGTATAGGAGGCTTCGGTCCTAGTGGTGACGGTGGTATAGATAGTGGTGCCTTGTTTTGAGATTGGTCCATACTATTTCATTTAACTTTGAGCTAGCTATTTTTATTATTTCTACATGTTTGCTCTATTGTTGTGCGAGTAGATTGAATGTAAAATTCATTCGTACTTTAACATTGGGCAACATTTGTGATATGGACATCATCATACATATATATTGATTTGTTGAGAGAATTAACATGACATTATTTTTTTTCCAATCAAGGTATCAGGCTATGAGCACTGATTCGCACACTTTAGACGGCATGGAAGATGGGTATGACACTGAGGACTCCATTCTCGTAGACCTGAGCGTGAACCTACAAATGGCAGACATAAGAGCTTCACAATGAGTTCTGGTGCAGACTAGGATCGCCTGGATGATAGAAACGATGGGAAATACATTACACTGCCATAACTTCTTTCGTCTCAATGCTGGTCAGATCAACTTATTGCACACACTCCTCATTGCTCATTACCACCTCCAATGTTCTTTCGAGGTATGCACAATAGAAGCAATTGGAATATTATTGTTTACCATGGCAGAAAGGTATCCAAATAGGTTAACGAATAACAGATTAGTCTGGTCGCCCTCCAATGTCTCCATCAATTTCCATATCATTTTGAATGCTATTGCTATTATGGTAGCAGACATTATCAAACCTATCGACCCAAACTTTGTAGGTGTGCATCCGTGTCTTTACACTAACGCATGGTATGGGCCGTTCTATGATTCGATAGGTGCAGTTGATGGTACACATGTTCCTGTCACAGTTTCAGTTAATAGATCAATCGAACACAAGAAACGTCACCACGTCACGACGAGAAATGTACTCATTGTCATTGGATGGGACGGCATAATCTAATGTAGGATGGTCTAGTTTAGTGCATGACTTGAGAAATGCAATAAATACGTATCGAGACAATTTTCCCAAGAATCCATAGAGTAAATACATTTTTGAACACATTTATTGTCTAGTTCAATTGTATTAATATGTTTATAATTTCCTATTATTTCTAAAAATATTTTCTGGTGGACTCAGGATATCTGAGTAGGCTGGCTTCCTTGCCCCCTTCCCGGTATTACAAAGATCAATTTAACAGTGACTACACCGCTGCCTTAGGGAAGGAAAGAAACATTCAACTATATACATGCCAAGTTATGAAATATAATTGAAAGGAGATTTAGGATAGTGAAAAGACAGTGACAGATTATTAACCCATATTACCCTGGCGTGCGTGTGTGCTCAGATTATCATACATGAAACATTTAACTTGCATAATTTCAAGTTAGATAGCATAAAGAATAACTGGCTGTACAACAGTCATCCTATTATACCAATTATGTCCTTCTTCCATAATATGTATAAAACATCAGATTTTATACACGATGTGACTCTATTATAGACGCGATGTGGTATGCATAGCTGTATTAGATGTACTTTTTAATATGCACAATATTATAAAATTGTTGTCAAATAAATAATTTGGTCGGTCATATGAATTTGTATCACTTTAGCATATAATTTTAAAATAATGTATAATTATTACACCTTTCAATGAAAATCATGGTGACTTCAATTTTGCCACCGGACGTGCACGGTTTCCCATTCATTCCTTCTAACGCCATCCGTTTACCGTACGCCAGCAGGCCTTCATCCTCTCTCCATCTGCTGTTTATTTCTTGCCTACAGTGACCGACCTGTTTTTGCACATTCGTACTCGCCCTTAGGTAAGTTCGAATATAAGGGAATGGTGAAAACTACTCCCTCGTTTTTTAGCATGCTTAATACGTTGTTTCAAGAAAAAATATCTAAAAATTGTTTTAAAAATTATATTAATTTATTTTTAAGTTTATAGTAAGTTATATTTATTTAATCATTTATTAAAGGGATATCTTGTTTTGATCATTATTTTCAAATTAAGCCTTAGCGAGTCATCCAAATTTGGTTAAGCTAATTAGTCTTTGAAGGAATTTCCTCACTCTTCCGGCAGATTTATCCAACTTTACACGTAAGAAAAAGCACGCTTAGACTTTACAGACGGATATTTACGGCGTACGCAACAAACCGCGTCACATGTATCCTGAACAAGCGAAAGCCGTGTCACATCACATCGCACGGCATCAGTAGACAAAGAAAAAAAATCTCTTGTTCCATGTGACCCCCACTCTGCTGCATGCATTGGCAGTTTGGCACTCAGGTTGGCCACGATCGTCAAGAACAGTTTACGCTAGAGCAAAGCAGAGCATACAAGAAAATGAAAATTGCACACATGAGATCCTCCATATATGGTAATAAATGAAAGAATATATTCCATCAATAATCGTCTCAAACATGACATGTGTAACATCTGAATATCAATGTGTCGCTATCTGTAGAACGGAATGACAAAAAGAATCTCGTCGTATAAACAACGCGTCGAACAGAACGGGGATCGAGATCGGCAATATCGATTGATCCATCCATCTAGAAAACGATGGCGGCGGCGACCGCGCCGGCTGCGACCGCGAAGTTGACGGTGGTGGTGTACGCAGATGAGCCTGCTGGGGTGCCGGTGGGAGAGCCGGACGGGGCGGAGACGGTGGGGGTAACAGCGGACGGGGTGTGGGCGGAGGGAGCATTGGCGGCGGGGGCATCAGTGGGCGGGGCCGGTGGGGACGCCATGGGGGACGGCGCCGAGGCGGTGGGCGGGGTGGCGACCGGCGCGGGGGCGGTGGCTGGGGACCTCGCCGGGGGAGCGGGCAGCGGGGCCATCTTGGGCGCCGGGATGGGGGCCGCACCCGGGGCCTGCGCGGCAGCCGTGACGGCGAGGAGGGCGATGATGGCGGCGACGACGGCGAAGCGAGCCATCAGGGTTCCGGGTTGGCAACGCGAGTTTTCAAGCGTGTGAAAACTGGAAACCGGTGAGAGTGTGAGAAGATGCCGACGAAACTGCAAACTGTGGGGGGGAAACAATGGGAGAGTCCAGGTATTTATAGCGTGAAATGCCAATACCATGTCGGTGAAGCAACAGCTGTGCCCTCCACGCCTCTCGAGTCGAGACGAAGTCGCAACGGCACCGTTCGCCGACAGGTAGGGGCCACGTCGCGTGGGACCAACACGTCAGTGTGTTTGCGTTGGCTGCCACTGACCACTCTGCGCCGGCTGTCCCTTCGCGCAGCGGCACCGCGTCGCCGGGAGGGGGAAGCCGTGGTTGCCAGGCAATCCAACGACTAGTTCCACGGGACAGGTGGCTGGCCACATCGCCGTACGATTGTTTCTGAACGTCTGAGATGGACCATGATTAACGCGCCCCTCGGGTGACGTGCCGGGTCTTCCGGCTGTACTGGCCGTTGCAGAGGTCGGTTCGAGTTGTTTAACGGGCGAGAGATGCTGTCCTGACAGATGGCCCGCGTTGGGAGCCGTGACGGCCGGCCATGTGATCGATCCTTCAAACCCGCGTAGAAATCTGCAGGCTCGTTCAATTCAATGCCGGGGAAGCATAAATGCGTGTTTTGTTGAAATTTTGATTCTATCGCCGTACTATTGCAGTACTGTTTCGCACAAGAAACTGGAAAGACGGACCGCGAAGAAAAAGAAAAAGGTATGGTCGGAGTTGTCCGAGAATTTTTTTTTCATACTGTACATATGGACAGGGAAAGCAAGCTTTGCCTTTGGCCTGGTTGGCTACCAGCTTTGCATGGAAAGCAGGACATGTGACGTTGTGAGCTTGACATGAGTTGTGCGATTGCGGAGTGTGGACACTTGGATCCGGCTGGTGCCAGTACACAAAGAAGAAGGGACCTGGCACGCGTATCAATAAAAGAGAAAAGAAGGGAAGCTGTCTCCAGGCAACCGCGCTCCATCAGCTCGTCTGTTTTGTTTAATCCGTTTGCTATGCGCGTAGATGGATGCCATTACCAGTTCCCCGGAATTGCGAATGCTATGGAGTAGCTGGCTGGCACGACATGACAATACGACTTCAGTGCGGTAATAGTAAAAATGAAATGTAGAGATAGATCAACGAGTACAAGCCGAGGCAAACGCCCAAATCCGGGGCCAAAGCCAAGCAAATTCGAGGGAGGAGAAGCCAGAAAGGACAAGCGGGGGATGCATCGTTCCACGGAGGACACGAACACGATAAGCTCTATTCGGCGCACAGCCCAGCGCCCCCACCGAAGGTCGACCAAAGAAATTGCAAAATTGAGCCCAGGAACTCCAAACTACAGCCTCCTAGTAGGCCCATATGAAGGCCCCCATATGAAGGCCCGTCTATCTCATGAACAAGACCCATCCGGAAACGGGCCATTGGGGCCGAGGCCATCTGGTAAAACAGGCCCACTGCCGGAATGCGTTCTTACTATAGTCCACTTAACCGACTCGTCTAGATCGGCATGACGCAACCAAAACAAAACTTCAGTTGCGAGTTCACAATGCCAACAAAAACGTGAAGATAGCAAAGTAGAGAAAATCTACTGAGACACCGAATTCGGCACTGATCTTGTTCAACCGTCTGTACTCATATGTTGTAAAAAAAATTATCTTGACTCCTATATAAATCTGATAGGATGCCATCCGAAGGGGGGAAAAAATAGGATGCTCTCATAAAAGAATACTTCTCCCAGCAGAAAAAATAAAACAATTTGATTGTCACCTTTAAAAAGAACATTTTGACTGTATTACTATCGGGGCACTGCATCATGAGTGAGGACCACACTCGACGAACACGACACAGCCCTAGCACCCACAGCCTACGCTAGCCTACAAGGGTTGCCATCGATTTGAAAAGTCTCGCACTTATAGCGTACTCCTTCACGTCCTATAATATAATATAAATATCTCTAAGTTATTTTTAAAAAATTAAGTTTAGAAATAAAATACACTTAATAAATAAGAAATAAATTAGCATAAAATTTTAAGTGGGGTAGGATAAAAAATTAAATAATATGTAATTGATGAGACAAGTTATACCATAAATATTGATAGAAAATTTTATATTGTAAGATAAAATTAAATCACAAAAGTTCTTATATCATATAGCAATGGAATAGGCACGTGGTAGTGGTCGATGCATGAGGGGTGGTTAAGCTTTTAGACTTAGCACCCGACGTTATTGCCAGCTACAGGAAGTTTGAACTCGTACTCTCACTTAAAAGCAGAGAGAAACACATGGAGGAGCAGTTGTTCGGTGGAACCGAAACCCAATCATACGTTGGGGTCGCGGCGATAGCGACGACATATGGTGGTGGTGTTTGTATCAGGCCGTGTCGTTTGGCTCCAACGAAACCTCGCTTATCAGCAAGGACAATACGTGGCCGTGGCCCGTAGGTGCGTTCGCTCTTGTCGATCGGACAGCGTGAGCTGTGAGCTGCAGTATGTGTGGTTCGCCGATGCCGGCAGGCGGTAGCACAAGCTGTTCAGTCATTTTCGGCACGTGAAAATTACGACTAGAATCATTTTACTACCGAGCGATCGAACGGCACTGGCACGAGTGCACGACATGGGCTTGATTGCCTGAATGCTTGATGACGCGGAGAACCTTGCCTTGCGTGCCATCGGGCCGGGCCCATCAGACCTGAAACACCGCAAGGCAGCTACAGTACGTGATGCGGGGAGGAGTAGGGGTTGTACTGAAATCGAAGTAGGGTGTAGTAGTATCTGTACTGCAATATTAGACTATTAAGCTTTTGCTGTGTTGCATGAAGCTGTCGCGAGCGGCTGGATCACCTATGAAGTGTAGTCATCCTGTCGACAGCGCGGACGTCTTCTTCCGTGTCCGATGCGGCCTAAACCTCTGCCGGCCAACCGGACTCTCCAAAAGCCGACCACTGTAAAGAGGACCCCGATTCCGCGTGCCGTGCGTGGTTCCGTGTGCATATTGCACTGCGGCTCTGCTGCTCCGCCTCCTCTAGTCCGCTCGCCTCGCCCCGTCTCGTCTTCCACTCCCCGTCCGCGTCGTTGGCGTACGCCTTCCGGCTCAGGCGCTCAGCGTCAGTGCCCAGCGCTCGCGGCGGCCGTGGCGCCGTCGCTGACTCGCGTTACCCGAAGTCGCGCACACGGCACACGGCAACCGCCGCTAAATACAGTCGCTTTACCCGAAGTGTTGTTGCCACGACCACGTACGGTGGTGAAGAGCGGTTGGAAAGCTACGGGAGTGCTACCACTCCTGCTAGTATAGTGAAAGTGTTTTTGCAAGCCGGAACATATCGATGTTTGGTTACACTGACGAACCAGAACACCGCTAGTACCGTACTGCTCGAACTGCGGCCAAACAAAGCTCGTGTCGTTGAGGTTGTTTCTATCGTATGTCGACTCGAACAGTCGACGCTTTGTTGTGGCATGAGCTGTCCTTGCCCGTTTTGATCGCTGGATAAAGGTGGAGTCGGGACCACATTTGACGCTAGCAGTAGTGCAGCACAGTACACCGCGGGCCAACCATCGCAGCACCTACCGCTAGCCTCCAACATTTAGGGTGTGTTTGCTAGTCTGCATCACCTTAGCCTGGCTGTATAAGCCATCTAGGCTGACCTGACATAGTTAAGTGAGTGCAGGATGCATTGTTGGTTGATTGTATGAGTTAGACCTGGATGAAACGCGATGTTGCTTTGTTGATGTATACGGATGTTAAGCATACTTGAGATTCCGTTTGACTGTATGCATCAGATGTGAGTTTGATTACATCCTATTTTGTAGGGTGAGATTGCCCCTTTGTAATTTATGGATGAGAAAACCATGCCTAATATTCAGCCGTTTAAATTATAGTAATGAAATTTGCTGCATAGATAACCGTCCATATGTAGAAAAGAAAAAAATCAGTAAATTAATCACATTATCCTTCATAGACTACGCACGGCCCATTACTGATTTATATACACCGTTAACGAAGTCAGCGTAGAAGAACAAACAAAAAAGAGAAAAAAATCCCGTGTATCTCGTCGCTGACTACCTACTCCGCCGCACAGCTCGCTTGCCGCCCGCTTTGCTGATCCCCTCCACCGCGCCCGCTCGCTACATCCGTCCCCAGCCACGCCGGTCCCCGCTTTCCTCCAGCGCCGCACTGCTCGCTGCCCTTCTCCATTGTTGGCGGTCAGACCTGGATTGGGCGACTGAATTAGGGAGGGAAGGGCGCGAGGAAGACGGCGAGGAGAGGAGGAAGATGAGGCCGGCGACGACGACGACGCTCCTCGAGTGTCCGGATCCTGCAACGTCTTCGATTCATCCTGCTTGCCCTCGGACAGCAGGACCTTGCGACTACCGGATCTGGCGGCGGCGAGCTTAAGGCCAACTCGCCCTTAATCGTCAATCGGATAAAATACATGTGATAAGACTTGAGTTCGTGTAAGGTACGTGTTTTTCATGTAAGAAAAATTATTTGAATAAAAATTTAATGACAAAATTTGAAATTTTTTATTTCTTAAAAAGCATACCGCCATATGGATATCAAAACCTCTCCAAATCAGATCTATAATTCCCTCTAAAAATTCCTTCAAATTTCATGAGTGCAAATAACAAATTTGAATTCAAATTCAAAATTTCAAATTTTTTATTTTTAAAAAAATTCTGAAAATTTGGAAAGACTAATATTTATTTGGGCTACCGTTCACTCCGCATAGGCTAGTTGCACACGTCCTATAGCCCGTTTCATCTCTCTCGTGTACAACCGCTTACTCACCGTTGTCACGCGCGCATGTGACTTAAGCACATTGGTCGACAGGTTAGGCCTACCCGTCGATCACGCCGCGGACAGCCGATCGACACGTCGAGGCGCAACTGTCCCTCAGCTCCGACGCCGCTCCTATGCTCGCCATGCGCTCGATCAAATGTGTCGTGGGATACGCCGGCTGCTGTCTCGCATGACCATTCCTCCATGCCGCACCAGCATCGCCCATCTCATGCCGCCCTCGTCCACGCACTAGGTCTGATAGGCATGGCTATCGCCCCGTAATGCGGTCGCCTCCCTCGTCGAGCAGCGCACTCCGTCGACTACATTTCATTGCCCTCACGCTGCCCAGCGCCCGTTGCCATCGTGTTCATCACATCGTGTCACTAGTAGTCGCATACATCTCTCTTCCTCTTCTTTGGCCAGCACCATCATGGTGTCATGCCATGCAATGCCGTCTTGTGCTACGTTGCAATAGCATTCGCTCTGTTTCGACCTCGGAAAGCTCGTGAGCTCTCTCCGTCTCCTTCCGTCTCTGTCATTGTGTCACCCATGTTCACTACTCCTGCTTCGGCCAGTAAGATCATCGTGGCGTGACGGCGCGCCACGAGACCTATGCTGCCATCTGGAGAGCTCAGACTGCGCATCACCGCCTCTCTAAAACATCACTTAACACTAGCCCTCACCCATAAATAAGCCGAGGATCCCCTTCAATCCACCATACTTCCTAAGCTCGCTCTAGCCAGGATCACCCTCGTCTCTCTTTCTTCTCTCTCTCCGCCAAAAGCCATAGCCGTCACCCATTCTTCTCGTTCTCTAAGGTAGCTCTCCCCAATTCCTTCACCTACTCTCTTTCAGTCTTCACATTGCCTCCAACCGAATCTAAACCCAGCCACTCTATCAGCTCTTTGGTCGCTGGCAATGACCAAATTATGTGCCCTTCCCGGAGTCCACCATCGCTTGTTGCCAACCACCTGCCATTCCCCTAGACCAAATTTGAGCCATCCACATTCTTCCCCATACTCCACTCAATACTCAGGTGACCACATCTCGATGGGGAACGCTGTAATTAGGCCAAACGTCATTGAGCATCGTTGGCAGTTGATTTCCCCTCCTCAGTCAGCAACCATGCAACATCCACGTCAGACGATCATGGATCCACCATGCCCATGTGGCATGCCTACCTTGGCCAGGCTAGGCCTTGGGTCGGTTTGCGTAGCCAAAAGGTCACAACTTGCTTCCTTAGCCCAACAATTCTCGGTCCAAAAGCCTATTAACCATACGCTGAAAAAAAGATGTGTGATTTACTTCCCTCACCCCTAGCCTCACTTGTGAGCCTCTCTTACAATTTTTTTATTTTTAGAAAGTATTTAATTCTTTTTTCTATAATCTAGAAAATAAGTTTATCTTTCAAAGTTTATATCTTTTTAAGCATAGCTCTCTTTGAGCTGTTCAACTATCAAAATTTGTCTAGGTATTATTATTATTATTATTATTATTATTATTATTATTATTATTATTATTATTATTATTATTATTATTATTATTATTATTATTATTCATATAATGGTTTTCGATTTTATTTCTTTTGGTGGTGTGTTATTGTTTAGTACGCGTAGTAGACGACCCTGAGAAGCAATCAGTTGAGGAATTTGTCAAAGAAGGGCAGGACCAGAACCAAGGCAAGTCATCTCTTGATCATGTTCATCCCATATTTTAAATTAAGAAAATTATTTTGTTTATAAACTATGCATGTTTAGGTACACGATACCGACATTGGTTCACTAGTTAATTTGATAGGCCATGAACCTATTTTTCATACTTACCCTTCTTACCTTATATCCTTATCGCCATATTGTCGTCCTGGTACTCGTGCTCATCGAGCTCAAGTATCAATAACACCCATTTCACTTAAAACCTATCAATTGGATAAAATGGGTTTAAAAATGATTTGAAATACCAACCCTTATGGTCAAAAACATTGTGAAATAAAATGGCTTTATAAAACGCGGTCATGGGTAGTTACTGCCTATGTGGCCTCACTTCCGCATGGCGTATAAGATATGATTCCTTGAGGAGTTTTACAAATCATACTAAAGTATGAACACATGGGTGTAATATGACACCCCTAACCAAGTAATTAGTAGACCATAGATGTTTGTAGAAGTTAATGGACGTGAAGTCATCAAGGTGACATCTAGGATACATTTGCGGGACCCTGAGTACGAGAAGTCTAGGACTTACTTGGTGTTTGGTCTAAGACTTGTTCAGTTGACAACTGGCTATCGTGAGAATGCTTTAGAAATATCTTGCCGCGAACCTCCCTTCACCATGTGTATCCGATCAATAGGTATTGGGTGTTTGGAGTAAGCTCACATCGTGTGTGTAAAGTGTACACCCTTTATAAAGGTTATAATCTATTTGAACAATTTTGCACGCGGTCGTGGGTAGATGAGAAATGATTCCTCTAACGTAGTATTGTATTTGAAAAAGTTCTATAGAAATTTTATTGTGGCTTGAGAATCGTTCTAGAACGAGTCTATATGGCCAGGGGAAGACCTGAGTAATCTAAAATGGAGATGTGTAACCCTAGGGTGTTGCATGCCACTAAACTTAGAGTTGAATAAGATAAAGTTGAGATGTTATTGAGAAAGAAAAGAAAGTGAAATCATAGAAATAGAGGTATTGTCTATGACCGTACACTCTAAATCGAAATTGAGAGAAGTCGTTGCAAAGCAACTTATGAAATCTTTTCGTGATAATTATGGTGAGTTGTTGTAAGGCAACTCACGAAATGGATTGAAGTGTGAGCTTTTTTTCGATAACTTAAAGAACATACTTAGAATTTATAAAGACGATTTAAGACACAATTGATTGCAAAACAAAACCAAACTCCTCTTGATAGCCCTTGCATATCACAATTATTCTTGTGACTTGCTAAGTAGCTCGTGTACTCATTCTTACTATTATTATTTTCTATCAAGAAGTGTATGAAGATAAAGATCTAACTATGAAAGAGTTCTTTCAGAAGCAAGCTGTGTATGAAGACTTTTAGAGTTTTGATTTAGGATCCAAGTTATGCTGGTAGGTTTAGGTCTATCTTTACTTCTACTGCAATCTTTTGCATGGTGTAACATTGCATGTCTAGGGTCTATTTGTAATTGCAACCTATATAATAGACTTTATGAAGTAAATAAAAGCATGTTTAACAATGATTCATATCCTGTTGGCATTAGCTGGATTTCTAAGACTGTTACTAATATATAAATAAAAGCATTCTACTTTAGATAACATATATATTAGTTAATAGAAGAGAAAGCCACGGTTTGTCCTAAGCACTCGTTAGTTGGTTTCGAGTATACTTTAGACCACCTTGAGGCAGGAGCAATGCAAAGTGTTCTTAAGCTGTGGTTTTAAGAGAGAGAATATGCCATGTAGATGAAACCACTGCTAAGGATATTTCACTCTCAATGCACAGTATTTAAATGGGCCCACAAAGATATTTACATTTCAGCCCATACTTTTTTCTTTTAGTCTATAGAATAATTTCATATGTAATTTTATGGCACAAATATGCATTTTAAACCCTCATGTCATAGAAGAATTTACAACTATGCCCCTAACCTACATATCAAGGAAACAAATACCTTCCCTAATTCCCCACTGATTTCTATCGTCCCTTTCTCTTCCCCCTATCTTCTTCTTCGGTCTTCATCCTAATGGTGATGGTGAGGCACCGTCCTTTTCTCCGCCTCCACCTCCCTTCATTCGCCACTACTACCGGCCTTCTCGAACACCCTCTCGCTCCATCCCTTCCTCCCTACTGCTCTCCAATCCCTCCTTCCTACTGCTCTTCATCCCCTCTTCTTGTTTTCTCCCCTCCTAACGACGATGGCGAGGTGCTACCCTCCGCGCTGCCTCTGCCACGTTAGGAGGTCGGTCTGGCCAGGAGAGGTCACCATCAAGTAGAGAGACGCCGACCTTTGACCAACACCTGGATCTAGCCTCTATCTGGTCCAAGCCATTATCACCGATTGCAAGATCACTTGATTTGGTCTTGATCTAGTCCAAGCTATTATCATCGAAGTCTAGGCCTATTCCTCGACGTCCATGGCACTCAACCTCGTCGATAGGCACACGCTTGGGTTCAGTGCATTGATTTAGGCTCAGTGACAAGATGCAATTTCTTTGCCCCTCCCCTTTATCATGAATCACTGCCTTTCTTCAACAAGCTTGTTCACGTCGAATCGGTCCTCTGCGTTCATTGAGAGAGGTCCGATGCGATCGCGCGAACACGACGAGGCCTGTGAGATCTACTTGACTCTAGCGTAGGTCCGTCGGCTTCAAGATCCCTTCGTCAGGTTTGATGGAGTCACGAGCGTGCTAGTCAATTTGACCCTACAATTAACAATAAGATGAACAGATGGATCAGTTGGATGATGGGCTGATACGAACTCTTACTATTGACTGACTGCCGATAGGTTTGAGATAGTCATCAACTGCATCTGACGCGCTCCTGCTATCGACTAGTTGTCGATAGGGACTGGAACACTTTTTCATTAGCCGAGAAGCCGATGAAGGTGTAAGCAGATAGCGACGAAGGGAATGAAAGATACATCGACTGTAAAGCCAATAAAACTTTAAATATAACAAAGGCGTGACACTGGTCCATCGGCTGCAAAGCTGACACAGGCATAAAAGAATATTTAAAGATACGATAATGATTCCATCGGTTGAAAAGCCGATGGTACTCTAGAATAGGGTATTCAAAGAATAACATGTGTGATCCTCCTATTGATTGGTTGTTGATGGAGGCTATAGTGTTCGTTCATCGGTTAGAAAGTCGATCAAGGCATATGTAGAATGGCAAGAAATAATATAATAGATCCATCCGCTGTAAAACCGATGGTGCTTTGAATATAATGTGTGATAAATAAGGAGTGAGACCCGATCCTCCAAAAATACGAGACCCAGTGACCATCATTATGGTACCATTAGAGTTAGTCTCGATATATCGGACCGAACCGAGATAGTATGAGACTGAGCTTAACGACACAGAGATAGCGGAGATTAGATTGAACGCGCGGATGAAAAGAATGGACGAACCTATCGGCTGAAATTCTTTTAAGATATATGTATATCAACTGAGATCAATATACTGGGCTTGAGGCTCAAAGGAAATCACTTAAGACATATGTATATCAACTAAGAAGCTAATACGCTAGGCGTGATGCTCGTTGTGTGAATAACTCATTGACTAGCTATTTCGATGAAATGCCAAATGAAAATCTATTGGCTTATGGCTCAATCTAGTATTAACAATCTAGTAGGTCGAACCTAACCGATGCAGCACAATACTGATGACAGTAAAAGGAGCTTGATAAGTCAATAGATCCCACGCGAATATGATGTGGTATATTCGTTTAGACTAAGATGTTAGACCTAACCGATACAGCTTTAGACATAGTGAATATATGATCGAGAGATGAATTATAAGCTTCTAAGTGGTCTATATTTACAACCTAGTATTATAAGAGTCCGACATATTTACAATAATAATCGGATATTATTTTTAAAAAATATAAAAGAAAAATATCTCTACGTAAGCTAACAAAACTAAAACATGCATATTTTTATAAGATATTTTTTATATCGATAAAGTATACCGCCGTGATTTTTACGACTTCTCCGATTCTATTCTATCTAAATAATCTTTTATTTTTAATTAAATTGAATATACATTCGATTGCCTTTTTTTTATATCAATCAAGAAGGCTGATCGGCTCTTCAATTTATCTATGAGGATTATTAAATTTTGATAAAAATAAATCTAATCTTTTGCAAACCACATTAATAGGATTTGAATCCATGCCTTTTTCCCCTTCTCCACGGTAGCTCGTTACCGTCGTGGATGGATGAAACCACAGTCCACCCTGAAGCGTCGGGCATGGCGAGTTCTCCCTGCAGTTCCAACTTGTACGCTCGACAAAAGCATAACGTACTGTACGAAGTTCATCGGCAATTAGTAGCTGGGCATACTGCATTAATACTCGTATACTGTTATCCGAGGGGATCCATCGGCGTAACCCAGTCGACGATTGAGTAGCATTGATATTACTACAACAAAGAACCATTGATATTACTACAACAAAGAACAAAACTGTTCGTTATTTCGTTAAGTCATCGTTCACGCCATTTTCTTCCGGCCTCGTTTTCTTTGTGGGAACAGAAGGTGTGAGTAGCTTTGTATAGTATCTGGTGCACGAGATCAACAACATCCCGTCCATTTCCAGGCGCATCGCTTTCTGTCACTCGCTCCCGTCGCCTCGCCTCAGCTTTCCCGGCCACTGCATGCACGCACGCACGCCTCGCTTTCCGCTCCTTCTCCTACTGGTGGGCGGACTCGGGATCGGATTTGGATGGGACCGGCAAGATCTCAATGGCGCGTCGCACTGGCGGTGCGCGGGCGCCGTGTGATGGGACGGCAACGCCAAGCCAAACGGGCAGGTCGGTCGGTGTGTCAAAGATGTGGAAAAAACACGCGCGGGCCGCGGACGTCGGCGTCGTCCTCCCGCAACACGTACGAATGGTCTCTGCGCTAGTGCGTGCGTGTGGGCGGGACGGGGCGCTTTATTAGCTGGGTTTGACCGTTGATGCGGCCATCAATTAATCAATCAATCGGCTGTGCGACCCGCGACCTTCTGGGCAAAGGGAGGTTGTTGCTTATCCACGCTGCTTTTCAGAGCTCAATTGAATAGATTCCCGCGGCCGGAAAAAGGAAATGAGGTTAGGTTGCGCCTGACTTTGCTAGGGCGATTTGTGGAGGTGGCGTATACGTGTATGGTGATTTGGTTCGATTTGTACTACTTCCTGCCATAGCTGCGTAGTATAGGCCCTATAGCAAATGCAAATACACTATCATTTTGTCTTGTGCTCGTCGTGTTTTGGCGTTTATCCATCCATGGCTGATAGCATGGTCGGATATTTCATAGTACTATGTGGATAGGCTCCGCGTAACTCGAGCAAACTAGCAGATGTACGATGCCCATTATCTACCGTCGTCTAATCTGGAGCGTATTTAACACTCATCGAGCGATGGGGCAATGCAATCCTGCATTGTTGTCTTCTAGAGCAGCAAACGGTATGTTTGCGCTTGTCCGAGTGAACAATATCCTAGACTACGTACATAGGCAAACCCCTTAACACGGCACTCATAATAGCCTGGCATATACCCATATGCGCGTGAGGACAGAGGCTACAAGATGCAAAGCAGAGCTCCGTTGGTGCACGCCAAAAGGGATCCTTTTTGTGACGCATGTGTTGTGCGTGCGTGCATGGTCGTCTCGCCCTATTTACACGGGCTACGGACATGATCTCTAAATCCGTAAGATGACTCCGTCATCAGCTTCCTAACTTGATCGATCTTTCGCATAGAAGTCACGTACGTAGTACATGAACGCAAGCAGCGTCGCGTATGATACTGATTTATCTGACTGCTAATTTCAGCACATGTGCCGTGATGTTGATCTCGCGGGCAGAACAGAGATCGTTCTCTACTTCTGTTCTGCACAGGCAAAGCATGCCCACGACCGACCGGAGAAGATATTGGCGAAAGGTTATCAGATTAAAAGATGGCTTGTCACTGTTCACCCTCTTTCGTGATATATCTTTGGCTCTATTGCAGCAAACATCACAACGCGTCGGGGGAAGGGGATACTGCACTATCTAGATCGTTTTGGAGCGGGTGACACATGCCGTTGCACGAATCTGGATACTTAATCAGACTTTTCAAGGTGGGGTGCTAGCCTTTTGGCGAGCTACGGCGTCTTTAGCAACAATTTAGTAGTAGGTTTTGTGTGTTGCAATATTAGTTGTCATAGAAATTTAGTAGTAGGTTGGAATTTTTTTTGACTCATATGGGAGCTTAAACAATTTCATGTTACTATATTGTGAATTCAGTCTCATTGTCGTTGCCATAAATAAATAAGAAGAGTAACATCAGGTGGACAATTAAAGCCTTAATTCACATATTTAAGTCTACATTTCTTGTATTAAGTCCCTGTTGGCACGATTGACAAGCTTTTGTGCGACATTACTTGCTTGAAAGGATAACGAGACAGCTGGTATTAAAAGATATGAATATTGTGCACAAGAGAGCAAGTCTTCTTTTCACAACTCCAGTTTCTCGAATTGAAATTGCTAGTTGAAGTGATACAATATTTTCTTTGTTTTCCTCTGTTCAATGGCATGTTAACTTGAAATTAAATTAGGTCATCCTCACCATGGTTAAGACTGATTTACAATGCCTGATACTTTGTGGTTGCCTGTGCTGCATGCAGCCGTGTGCTTAAACAGCACATGAAATATTTCGTTGGCACACACAAACGCACTATAATTTCTACAGCGAAGGCAACTGAAGATTACAGATATACTAAATGATCACGATTTCTACTGGTAATCGAACCACTTTACATTAGTAGCTCGTTTACTGGCAGTATAAATAAGGGGGTGTATATGCAAGTTTTGACCAATAAATAATCATATCACGATTTTATATTTAGTGTATCGAACTATATCAATACATTGGGGACAGTTATGTTTTTCCCTCTATTTTCAACCCCAATGCAGATTTTACCCCCTGATTTTTTGAACTTTTCGATTTTGCTCTTTTTTAATTGAAGCTTGTTTTTTGGCCCCATTTCATTAAGAGGACTTAGTGGTGTAAAAAGTTATGTCAAACAAGGGTAAAATCCATATCAAGCTTATGCTTGCACCTTTTTTTTTTTTTGAAACTGAACATGTGAAATTTCATGTCAAACCAGTGACAAAATTCATGTCAAAACAGAGGCAAAATTACAGAGTCCTCAGAAAAATATAGGCAAATCTGCAAGGGCATATATGTCATTGTCACCATTAAATCATATTAACATAATCAGGTATTTAACATAAAACTTCAGTTAAACAAAAATGAGGACAAAATCAAAACGTTGGTAAAATACGGATACAAGTCACTATTGGGAGTTGAAAACAATACATACATACCCATCACACCCATATCAAGATTTGACAGCTTCTGAAAGTTTCTTATGTTAAAAAAGTTTACCAAGTTTTATTGGGGTTCGCAAAACCGATAATAACCGCTCGGTTATGATGATTATTAACCTAATTGGTTGTGTATGAATGATAAAATTCAATATGATTTGATAGAATTTGATAGACTTCAACAAAATTCACGCGATAACCAGATAGTTATTGGCAATTTCACGTGGGTTGAATACCAATTAATACGCCTGTAAGTTGTCCTTAGATCTAAGTAAGAGCTAGAACCAAATTTATGTCCTCATGCATCTTAATTATTAAATTTTGATAATATCAAATTCCACTTTACAAAAAATTGATAAGTTTATTTCAACAAACCAAACAGACCCTAACTTTTACTGGTGTTTGAAGACAAATGAATCAACGGATATTTCTGCCACAGGACATCTTGGCAACCGTCCAAAACCGGAGTTCCGGCCCAGCTAGCTTCCTGCTTCCTTTTATTAATACGCGATCCATGCCTTCCTGCATCAGCTTTCAGCTATTTGCCCCGTCCAGTGAACTCTCTCCCCCTCTCCGCCTCTCACCTCCGTCCTCCAAAGGACGGACGAATAGGCACTCTCTCCAGTTCACCTCCACGATCACTGCTCGTTTCTCGAAGCAGGGGAGGCCATTGCCACCGACCAACAAAAGTGAAAAGGAGCACACATTTGCATGCAATTCCTGCCCGCTTTCTTTCAAGTTTCGACACTCCTTACAACCCCCCACATCATAACTAGGATCATCTCCATTTTCAGTTCTTCAATTTTGTAAATGAGAAGACCCACAAGCAGCCGAAAATACAAAAAACCAGGTACGTTTGCTGCGAGAACTTTTGCGTTTGTGTTCTTGTGGAGTGCGTCACGGGTGTAACTGAGCAGCAAATCGGTTTGAAACTTGAATACGAGTGAAGTGTGAATTATTTTTTCATACACTATACAACGCTTCTGTATCCTAGAACTTTATCTGCATTTGCAGTAGTAATTTGTTTCGATCTTACATAATTGTAGCAAGAATAATACAAGTCCAACGTTAACAGTAGAGGCATGAACGCAAATTTTGCAGGAGAGAAGCTGGCGTTCGCTCAGGAGGACAACTTGCTTGCGGAGACCATGGAGCATCAAGACGAAGCCGAGCTGGAGGAGGTGGACAACGACGACGACGAAGACATGGCGGGCGGGCACGCGGCGCAGTCATCCTCGTCGTGCGGGCTGGGCGAGAAGAAGCGGCGGTTGGCGCTGGAGCAGGTGCGCGCGCTGGAACGGAGCTTCGAGACGGACAACAAGCTGGACCCTGACCGCAAGGCCCGCATCGCGAGCGACCTCGGCCTGCAACCGCGCCAGGTAGCCGTCTGGTTCCAGAACCGCCGTGCCCGGTGGAAGACCAAGCAGCTCGAGCGCGACTTCTCCGCACTCCGAGCTCGCCACGACGCCCTCCGCACCGACTGTGACGCCCTACGCCGCGACAAGGACGCCCTCGCCGCAGAGGTACGTGCCTAGTCGTGTCCACCGCCGTCACACACGACGCGTCGACGCGAAAGTTTGTCACTCATGCGTGTGCCTTCGTGGTCGATCAGATTCGGGAGCTGAGGGAGAAGCTGTCCAAACCTGCAGACACCACCGCGGCATCAGTGAAGGCCGAGGCCGGCAATGACGCGGCGGAGGAGCACCACGCGGCCGTCGGCGCCGCGGCCACCACGATGTACAAGGACGGCTCATCGGACGACAGCGACTCAAGCGTGGTGTTCAACGACGAGGCGTCACCGTACTCCGGCGCGGCCTTCGAGCAGCAGCAGCAGCAACCAAGCTTCATTGGATTCGGCGCACCGTTATTCGACTCGTCCGCGCTCACCTTGGGCTGCTCGTCGCTCCCCGCGGTCGAGTCCAAATGGCACGGTTCGTACCCCTACGACTCGTACAAAGGTGGCGGCTATGGCTTCACGGAGGAATGGCTCGCCACCTCCGGCGAGGTGGGCAACGACGCCGCCAGCTTCTTCTCCAACGAGCACGCCTCCAACCCCAACTTCGGTTGGTGCGCGAGTGGCATCGAGGGTTGGGAGTGAGGTTTTGATCTCGGTGGGTAGTGTAAAAAAGCAAGGGGTAGTAGCGCTGTGAATAACCGCATTGCATGCTTGGATGGAGCACGTCGTTTTAGTTTTTTTTTATTGTACTGCCGTTCGCTAGCTAGCGTGCGGACTAGCAAAGCAGTGGAAGGAGTCAAAGAAGACGAAATTGAGGGAGGATAATTAACGAAGGATCAAGGATGTAGATTTTAAGGCCGCCGTTCGTCGCTTTTGGCTTGTATCAGCATGACAAGGTCACGCAACAAGTAGCCAAGGGATCGAAGGAGAGCGCAGAAATGCAGAGCATAGCTGTCTGCGATTTACTACCTGTGGTATAAACTGGCTATTGTAAAGCATTTCGTAATAGAAAAAAATAACAATATGCTACATGATGTCTATGCCAACGTAACTGATTTTGGAAATTTGTTACTCCGTACCATGAATGCTAAATCTTAAAGCAGAACTAGTGAAAAACAGAGGTGCACAGCGGCCCCAAGCTGCAACAGCTCACTCTGCATGTGTCCACTCTCGAGTCTTAACTCCCTCAAGCGTGTGGCAACTCGCAAGTGACAGGCTAAGGAAAAAAAGGTGCAAGGACATGTTTGGATTGTAAGAGCGCGCTGTAACTACTCTTAAAATCTTACAATCTTATAGTTTTTCAAACAATCTAGATTTTTAATCATATTCTAAGACTCGGTAACTAAAATAATTTAGAAAATAAACTAGTAAATAAGAATCTTCCACTCTAAGAATTGTTTCTCATGATCCCAAACTTCACACTTTGCTCCAATCCCTCTTAACCGTGACTCTTGCTTAAAGATGCTCCCAGCGTGATCCCCGATGTGATTCAGGGAGTCCTTCCTAAACGCCTACAGGATTCAATAAGTCCTCCCTAAACTATTGCTCTTGTCCAATATATTTTGATTTTACGTGACACGCACGTAACAACAATTTAACAAGATTGTCAAATAAATTTAAAAATTAGGCTGAATACCCCCACACGTTCCCTAGTCATCTTCTTCGCCCTCTCTTCATCACTACTAAGCACCGATAGACCTTCTGTGCCACTGCCGTGCGCCATTTTGAACTAAAAGCATCTAGATTGTGCTTAGGGAATAGTTAGTGATCCGGTTTGAAAATAGGTGTAAATTGGACTAGGAAGTTTTACGGGGTTAATCAGACTTTTTCCAATAAAAACACCCCCGTCTAGCGTTTTGACGGAAAGCTAAGGAGGATGCATAGCATGCACTTCGCGAGGCACTGTTAAATTTTGAAGAAAAAATTGTTCAAACCACCGTAAATTTCATCTTGAGTTGAAGATTCCTACTTATGAGGTTTTATTGTAAATATATCCCTTCTAATTCAACCTGATTTGAGGTTCTTCTCTATTGTCGTTGTTCGTGCGTTCTCCTAGTCCTTTTTACACGTGCTATGTGACTTAATGCATCTCGTTAATAATATGGTTTCAAAACCTAATACATCAACCGAGTCCAATCTGGTAGCAGTACGAGACACTTTATTAAGTTGCGCCTCTCTCCCTACGTCAATGGACCCAAACATATCTTTTTCCTCAGTGATACAGTGTCACATTGAACTCATTTTTTCCATTTTAAATCTGCTGAAAAAAAGAAGTTACCGTTAAATCTGATAAAACTTATATAGTAGCCTATTTTCCATTGACCTTGATTGAGCTGAGTCCGACCTGGTAGAAGAACAAGACACTTTATTAAGTTGCGCCTCTCTCCTTACGTCAATGGACCAAACATATCTTTTTCCTCAGTGACACAGTGTCACATTGAACTCATTTTTTCCATTTTAAATCTATTGAGAAAAAGAAGTTACCGTTAAATCCGATAAAACTTATATAGTAGCCTATTTTCCATTGACCTCGATTGGGCTTATCTAGTATGAACTGTGACCATGCCTCCTCCTGTCCTATTTATATTCCTAGAAACGTGTGTGGGGATTCGTGGCCACAAGAACACACAAGTATCGTAATAGAGGTATCTCAAGTTAAATTAGGAAAATAGTATTTGTAACAAATTATCTTATATATGAAAATCTTAAAATTAGGTGATATTTAGGGTGGTTTTTGTAATTTATCCAATTTTAAAAGATAATGTAAAGGCAGGTAAAGCACCTAACACTACTGGCTGTCCAATGATGGCTTGTACCCCTGTCACCAAACAAATGAAGGGACAAAGACTTAGAGGACAACCTCGTAAAAAAAGAAAAAAAATAGGATACAACATAGAATTAGATAGAAATGAATGGTAGTAGTATTAAAAACTTTTTGTAAAATTAAAAGTTATCTTTGATCAATGAAGTAAATCTTATTATAATTGAAATCCTACGGGATGTTGTTAGTCCAATCGTTGTTCTATTGCCAGAATGACCGACGTACACTTACTGATCTGATCATCGACTTGAACTGACCACCTTGCTTCATCCGGTCCGACAACTGCTTAGATGCTGGTTTGATTGCTTGTAACAAAAAAAATGATTCCAACAAAAAAAATCAAAAGCTAATGAAACTTTTGAAATTATATTAATTTTATTTTATCAAGATACATTTACAAAATGCATATAAAGCACTCATATCTTAACTTTCGACTAAACTCGCAACTCAACTTTAAACACTAACATTTTCTCTCTTCCGAAAGTGATACATTGAGGCTTAGAATGCCTATCTATTTATATCCATATGTGGCTTAAAAAAACCACGAATACTAAAAGAAAAGACACTCATAATCCATTAGAAAACTCTCTCCTACAATTATGTAAACTATCTTTTTACAAATTCGAACTCCATCTTTTTAAACTTTAACTCTTCTTAAATTTGATTTTAATTTCCATATGTACACAATTTCTCTTAAATTCTATATGTAATCTTCACCTCCACGTCTCTAGCCTTTAGCATACTACATGATCTCACGATTGTCTAGACATTAACTTCTTCCAAGTCGGCTTTTAATTCATCACTGGTAATACTCTCAAGGCCTTAAGATTCTCTTACATATAAAAAACAAAAAAAACATATTCGAATATAACTTCTCCTTAACTTAACTCTTATTAACATACAAATAGTATATCATACATATACGAAAGTAGATCTTATCCATCAAGTATTCATCGATAACTATAAAAATAACCTGAAATCGACTCTTTGCTAGAGTTTGCTGATCGGATCGTCGAGCTGACTGGTACAACTGGTACGACTGCATCTATACTTGTGGTCCAACTAGCAGACCACATTCATACAGAATCATTCTGGACTCGTACGCATACCTACGGTTTGACTAGACTCCATAACCGGTTTTACCGTATATAGAAAAAACACTTTATTTAAAATTAATTTAATTAAATTTTATACCAATTATTCATCATAATTTTTTTAATCAAGAAAATAATTTTACAACAAAACAATATAATGGGTGTATTAAAGGTGATCAAAGGTAGAAACTCTCCTTCAGAACTAGTAGCATATCACCAAAGAAGTATCCCTGTATCATGCAACCATGTTGGGCCTTCGTCTAACCCTTGTGTGTAAGCCAAGATACAGATACACAGAGTGACTTTTCTAACCCTTGTGTGTAACCCTTGCAGTCGGGATTGCAGATGTGATCAGATACCTTTTTGGGATAACATGAGAAGAAATCCTCTTATCTATTGGCAGGTTCCGTCTGCAAGAAAGAAAGCCTGCAGTCTCAATTAAACAAAGTGTTATAGTGGTTTTCAATCGTGTCAACACGTCTCCAAGATGGCCATGATTTTTATTCCAATGTTTGGTAAGCGTCCTTTTCGCTTGTAGGGCACAAGCATCGCAAGTAATTAAAGAATCATATTAAGTACCAGTGGTGATATGTCACACAAGGTGAGACGTCATGAAATAAAGAAGAAAGGGACAGATAATACACCCGAGGTCATGTGGCCAATTTTATATGGACTAATCTTTCTTTATCTTAATAAAACCTGGTACAGTATGATCGGAAAGAAAAAAAAGTTAGCATCTTTGCAATGCTTTAGATGTAGTGCAGATCTTTTTATCTTATTATGGTCTGCAGGGCTGAAAGTTTGCTGAAATTTGCAGGACGTGGAGGCAGTAAAAGATGTGCACGGCTACACAAATCTGTGGATTTTGCCATGCATGCACAACCACGACAAAATTGTACGTGTAGCTATCGCTTTGCATGTACGTCTCGATTGAATGAATGATGTATCGATGTGTCGTGTTGATAGCCCTGCAGTCTGCAGATAGCTACACGACTGCACGTGACATCTCCTTGTCCCGGGCTCATATCTCTGGCCGCAAGCGTATTCCAGCGGACACGTTCGTCCGGCCGCGGCTGACGTCTCCGGCGACGACGACCGTGTCGGCCGCTGGATCGGGGCCTTTGTTACTGCTGGTCGTCGACGACGAGGAGCCCATTAATTGCAAGACGTAACTGCGAATGATCGAGTGACATGCTTCGGCCTTTCGGTTGTGTTGGGCAGTTGGCCCGTCACCGAACTGAAAATCCAATTCAAGCCTTTGCGGCTTGCCTAAACTTTTGACAGGCCTTTCAAGATCTCGGCCCATGTATACTACTAGCCACGTCTGGCGCGCCTTGCGTGACCATCATGACCTCTGTTTGGGAAGCATATATATGCCATTAATCAAAATTGTTATATTCATATGTTAAATCAAACTCACAAAATTTGTTGTGTGCATGTCGCATGATTTACTTGTTTGCGCGCCATTCTTTATAGTGAATATTCCCATACTCATTGTTATTGATACAATATAATTTTATTATATAATTTTCTTGAGAGGAATAGAATTTTATTATATGTTCAATTTGTAAGGTACTCAGTCTGGTATAGTGGAGTCATAGCCCATTCCATCCGGTGTTCCACATATACGACACGGACATATATTGTTCCTAGCCTCATTAGGTTCTCATTAGCGTCACCACTTACGTTCGTATACAGTGTTTATCTTAAGCCCTTGAGTTTATTTTGAGTCGCTCCTTAGTTCCTCTACTTAGCACTGACCAGCCATGTCACTCCACCTTCTCTTTGCTTGTGGCTCCATTCCATTTCCCTCTCCCTTTTCTCCCCCTAGTACCAGTTGCCAGTGATTCTTTTCTTAGGTCTCTAGTCATCGCTACGAAATTAACCCTTCCCTTCCCTTTTTCTACGAATCTAAGTTAGGTATGATATAGTGTGGATGGAGCAGAGGCTTGGTGATAAGAGCACGGTGGCATTGATCTAACGTAGGAGGTGTCAATGGTGGTGATGCTCTAGGCTGGTTGATCCATCGGTGATAGTGCCTTAGGGCCGATCGTTTGATGGTGAGAACAATATTTGAGACATGATTCTCCTTCATTTCTCGTGATCTCTCATCTCTCCCATATTAGTCACGTTGAAGGAAGTGGTGATGCTAGAATAGAAAATGAAAGTGACTTGACACTTTGACAGCAACCTAGATGAGGAGGCAAGGTGGACACTTTCTAGTTTTCATACTGTGCACCACGCGTGAGATGATTTTTTTTTTCCTGACGGTAGTTTGGCATCGTGTATGATTCCCGACCTTTTTTCTTGTAGAGAGTCACTAGAAGATTCATAACCTCTATTGTTGTAATTTTCACTGTCTTTGATTGTTCATCCGACAGTCCTTATTTTGCTAATGACGTGGCTCAAATATGACAGCTCCTGATTGTTCTCTTTATTTTGTCTTTTTTCCAATCCAACGGTCCAAATTTTCTTGTTTACATGACACATTCAGATTTCGAGAAAGATTAATCCTTTCACTACTCTAGACATCTCGGGTAATGAAGTACTTCCCCATTCAGGTCAGAATCTGCCGTACCGATCCGATGTTCTAGTCTCTAGATGGTGAATGTTTTGTCGGACGTATCGATGCCAAACGTACGAGAGGAGCTAGGAGGAGAGGATGGAGGACAGCAGGAAACCACTGCTTCCCTCCATCGTCGGCAAGGTCTGCATCTCGTTGGGCGAGGCTCGGATCAGCTAGTGGGAGGATGGCGAATGTTGCCGCGCGCTGCACCCAGCCAGCTGAGCTTCATCCTCACTGACGCCCGACGCGACGGAAGAGATCATCCGCGGCAGAAGAGAGGCCGAGATCGCAGCGAGCCGACGATCGAGCGCGTCGCACACCAACGGCTTCCCGACGGCGCGGAGTCTGAACCCATGCGGTGCACGAGGACGACCGGCTCGCGCACGTCCGTCGCGTTAGGCCCGCGGCCCTGAAAACGTACGACGCACGGTTGCGCGCGCGCACCAACGTGGACACCGCGGCGTAATGCGGGCACACGTACGTCGTTGACTGGTCCGCAGAGTGGCACCGCCCGTTCACTCTTTCGTCATCGTCTACCAGCATATCCTGTCCACTACGCGTGGGGCCCTCGTCGTCGTCGCTTTCGTGGGGCGGGCCACAGCCACTGTCTCCCACAAGAGGCCGAGGCATTAATCCTTTCACCTTTTATTTCACTAACTTTTTTTTACTTCTTTTTCTATGCGGGAGAGATAATCTAGTTACACTTGCATGTACAAGTCTGAAGGCAATCAAGACCAAATCCTAACTCTAGGTGGAGATAAAGAAATCAGGCTTCTGTTAACCACATTGGATCAGTCAATGCATTGGCAGCTCTAATCGATCTATCCTTATGTCGAGAATTTATTTTTTTCCTTATTAGGAGTATAGCCTTTTACCCTATTTCAATGCCTAACTAATACTGACTCTATTTTTTAAAATTTACACATTTGACCTAATTTTTTTAAAAAAAATTTGAAGGCCAAAACTGATCTTATTTGGTAAAGGTAGGATAACATTGTCAAGTCAGAGACAAATTATTATTATTTTCCTTATCCATTTGACCATATTATATTTAAACTTTTTTTGAGAATTTGTTTATTTGAACATTTTTTTACATATTTGTGACAAATTAGACATAGTTTTGTGCTGATTAGAGACAAGTTTGACATATTTTGTTTCAATTTAATAAATTTGACTTAAATTTGATAATTTAAACTTTGATTTGATAGATTTTTGGTAAAAACAAATTAATAAAAGTTGACATAATTATGGCTGATTTTTAACAAAATTTTGGTAGCATATTCTATTATTTTATCCATCCCAAAGATATATCCTAATCGAACAGATTAATATCCAACGTTATGTCTAAAAGCATGTGACAATAGTAAATTCATATCTAACAACGTGTCCAATAGCATATGACAACACAAATTCAGTTCCAACAAATCGAATAGAAGCACACCATTAGATCAAACATCATACATATAAGTCTAACAAAAAATAATAAATAGTATATACCTTTCTTGTACATGATCAACCAAATATCACAATCAATTACCAAACCATGCACTTAGTCTTCCTTCAGTTCTTCAGCTTTTCCTTCTTGTATCCCTACCCCTATCACTTTTACCTTGCACTATAAAAGTAAGTGTAAAATTTAATTATGAACTAAAGTAAGAAAAAATCCCTTACATATAAGTGTAACATGATGATCACTACAACCCTGTCCAACTCTTTTCCTTCCTCTTCCTATACCCCTACCTCTACCCTTACCACTTCCGATTACATCACATATGAAAATAAAAGTTAGTACAAAAAGTTAATTATGAACTAAAGTAAGGAAAAAAATCACTTATTTACATATGTGTGTGCAACATTAGGATCACTGCTATCATCTCTAGATGTTTTTTTCCCTACAAGACTTTCTTGGCAAAACTTAACAGTATGGTCAAATTCATAGCATTATGAGCATTTTGTTTTTTTTCTTTTTTCCCAACCTCATTAGAGGCCTTTTTCTTAAAGACTTTAGATCTTCTAGGTTTCTTGATTTTATAGCCTATACCATAAATGTTTGGAGGTCATAGGGTTAAAAGATCCCTGTATATGCTTTCTTGAACCTCTCAACAGAGAAGCATTCATCCATGGAGTCACCCATATACACTTCTCTACTAAGCTTTGCAATAAAAGCTAAAGCATGGGAACATGGTTTTTCACTTATTTGTCAAGACCTACAACTACAAGTTCTCTCTTTTAAGTTAACCACATGTGTAATGGTGGATACAGTTAGCTCAACAGTGGCATCTTCACATCTGAGAACTTCATGGTCCTTGATAGCCTTGCTTTGAGCATCTAGAGCTTTGGTAATGATTGGGATTATTCTACCCTCTATATTTATAGCAATGTTGTCTCTCAACTCAAACTTGTTTATAAACATTTATCTTATAAACACAATCTACAAGTCTTTGGTTTTTCCACCTAACTATTGAATGATTCAGAAAGATTGTTATTGATGTAATCTATATTGCAAAGATTAGAAAATTTGCTCCTACTCCATACATATGGATGATTCTCTTCCAATCAACCAATTGGATTTGGACACTTCTCCTTTATCTTGGCCATATAGTAATCAAACTTCTAAACTGTGAAGCTCTTGATCTTGGCCATATAGTAATCAAACTTCTAAACTGTGAAGCTCTTGACAGATCCTTACATGTTTTAAGAAAACAATGCATCATGATACTTTTTCATATTCTTCCATAAGTGTCTTATGCATTTTTGATGTTTCACTCTGTTAATGCCAAAATTTGGAAAGTTCAGCGATAGATTAGAAAGACGATCGGCTGAAGCGCATAAATGTCCGATTGCTACAGGGAAGAAGCCGATCGGATTGAGACAAGAAAAGACTCGGTCCCAGAATAGAAGATTATCTGGCTAAGACCGAGTTTGAGGAGGAGCCGTAGTTCACGGCAGGGTATTATATCCTATCTTATATGGATAGGAAGATTTAGTTAGTTAGTTAACTTACTTAGACATATTTTTCTTTATCTTTGTTAGGAAATAATGTATGATGATTGTTGTAAACATGTCGGACTATGTAAACCCAGGGTATAAATATAAACCCCTTAGAAATATGTAAGGCATCATCAATCCTTCGATCAATACAACTTCGGCGCATCATCACCCTAGTTCATCTAGTTTTTTACCGGCGGGGTCTGGCTCTTGACGCAGGGCTATATCGGTTAAGTTCAATCTTCGGCGAAGTTGTAAGTCCCGTTACTATCTCGATATGTCTCGTTCTATCTAATGCTGCATCGGTTAGGTTCGATCTTTTAGGCCAATAGGATGTATCACATCACGTCCACGCAGTATCTATCGGTCTATCAAGCTCTCTCCGCCATCGTCGGTCTCATGCTGTATTGGCTAGGTTCAACCTACGAGGCCGCCGACAGTAGAATGAGCTTTAGGCCTATAGGTCTCGGTACGGCATTTCATCAGAGTGTTAGCCGATAAGTTATCTATACATTGAGCGTCACGCCCAGCGTATTGACTTCTCAGCCGATACGCACCAGGTCTATAAAGACTTTCCTTTGAGCTCAACGCCAAGCGTATTGGCTTTTCAGCCAATGTGCGCCTGTCTTTAGAGAGACGTCCTCTCATCGGCTCAGCTAGCCGATAGATTCGTTTCACCCTTGCTTCAGCACAACCGATCTAGTATCCAACGTCTCGTTGCCTTTGGCCTCGTTCTCGTACTGTCTCGGTTAGGTCCAATCTTCGAGATTTGTTGCTAGCGACGTCGTCACGGCGGCCAATGTTTTTCATGCCACTTCGCGCCTTGCTACTCTCTAAGTACGATCCTGTGCCTCCATCGGCTCTGCAGCCGATGGATCAAGGCCTCACGTTCGCTACACCCGAAGGCATTCTATCCTTCATCGACATCCGCCTATGCCTACATCGGCTCCTCAATTGATAGAAGGGTGTCCTGATTCCTATCGGCGACCAATCGATAGCAGAAGCCATTCGGACGTGGCCGATGACTGACTCGATCCTATCGGCAGCCAGCCGATAGCGAGAGCTCATATCGGCCCATCGCCCGACTAACCCGTTCGTCTCACCTCCTTGTTAATTGTAGGGTCAAATTGACTGGCATGTCCGCACCCGCACCGTCGCACTAGAGCCAACATGAAACCCATGGCCCCCAGCGTGCGCACCTTGAGCTATGGAGAGAAGCCGACTAGCCTGCACTGGAGCTAAGCAAACCTCCTAGGCGTCGGCGTGCTCGCGCCGGGTTATGGCGCGAACAAACTCCTAGGTAGACATCATTTACGACACCCTTTGTCCTTTTGCATGTTAAAACAAAAAGATATGGCATGACATCATTTATATCTAAGATTTATGAAAAAAATATGCAAAGAAACAACACTTACTAACTTACCAGCATCGGTGCTAATGACTAATTCTGTTGGAGTTCATATAACTTGCTTTAAGTTATGAATAAACTATGTCCAACTCTCCTTCAACTTAGTCTCAATCACTTCATATGCTGCTAGAAACAACTAATTATGGTCATTAATTGCAACATCAGCTCCTAATTGACCTCTTGACCTTTCTGTCAAGTGGGTTGGGTCTATTACAACGTAGAGTGCAAGGAATCATCAATGCATGATTTAAGAGCAACAAAGAATCTTTTGAAACAAACAACTTGATTATATTCTTTACTATCTAACTTAACAATTCTATCATTAATTGTCTTGAGAATCTCCTCTTTATAAGTAGGCAGTAGGTCATAGCCGTCATCCCACTTTCTATATACCATCTTAAGGCCCTTCTCATTACCCATGGAAACCTATGATATGGAACATCCATCTTATACATTTGTATTGACCTATTTTTGCAACTCTTTTGGTTCCAATGCGGGTTTGTTCTTTAACCAGTCCACCACTCTGTCAGCTAACTCTTTGTATCCATTGTGTCACCACACATATTAACTGAAATACAAGTGTTGGCAAGCCTATTTAGCTTAACCTGCAACAATATAGCAACAATATACCTCGGTATCCACATGAAAAAAAAGATCACTTCATGCAACAATATAACTTGCAGCCAATGTATCTAGACTTACTGATGAATGCAAAAAAAACTTCCACTTGCAACCCTTTGCTTCTCGCTTACACTTTGTCATAAACCTGGTCTTGCATTTCTTAATTGTTTTGTATACATAATCATGTAAGATGGCATGATGGGTTACTCTAATTTGCACCGATCCACATCTAGGAACACCACATCTACTTCAATACATGGATCAACATTATATGAAACGTCACGAAAATCATCACAATTATCGTCATCAAAAATTTCATCGTCAGTTTCATAGCTTTTATTGGAGTTTGAGTAATCAGAATCATAGCAATTAGCATCAGAATCAAATGATATGACCAAATCATTGTCATAGCTACTATTAACGAGTACCACCAATAATTCAGTGTTCAAAATATAAGCCCTCCACATCAACTCCTCTTGCCTTATTATTATCACCCGCTCATTTCATTTTGATTTTTTGGTATCCTTAGCCTTTGCTATCTGTGGCTCTAACACATCTTTCATGGGTTGGGTTAGATCAATAGGAGGACACATAGATATAAGTGGAGTACTTAGAGCAGCTGGACACTATTTCTGATAGTAGGATGAATCCTTCTTTTTGTGGGTAAGCATTGCAATGTACTTAAAAAATAATCAATGTGGGCTTCGATGTGCACTACTCCATGAATTATGTTGAGGGCTAACCATTTTTGCAATTGTTCATCGCTTCCTATCTCAGCAAATACATCATCAATAGCATGCCATATAGAAACGTATTACTTAGAATTCCAAACAATTTTAGAGTCTATAAAATTAACTAATTGCAGCAAGGTGAAGCTATGCTTGCCAATTGTTGTTGCTAGGTGTTTACTTCTGTAATAGATCTTCGGCCCCCTATCTGGCAAGCTGAAATACATTTTTACTCTATCATTCGACAGTCAAATTACTTTGACTAGACCTACAAATGTAGCATATCTCTAATAAGCACATTTATTCATCAAATCAGTCAAGGTTGTAATCCGCCATTAGATTGGCTAAAGTAGAGAGTAAATTTACCTTTCCATGGTAATAGTAGTGCAAGAAGATGGGTGGAGAACACAAGGTCACCGATTCTTCCTCCATTCGCCGCAACCAACCTAGCGGTGTGACGTAGTAGGTGGCATGACTCATGCGTTGTACCTCCCCGCTCGCTGTTGCTCCATGCCACTTCCATCATGTGCCGCTGCTTCCTTCATCTGCTGCTGCTCCCACCACCCACTCTCCATGCCCTGTCACTCCCCACCACACGTGCAGCTTCCTCCACTTGCCCCATATGCCACGGCTACCTACTGCACGTGCAGCTTCCTTTGCAAGCTACCACTCTCTCTATGCTGGCCAACGAAATCCTAGCAGTCGTGTACAATTGGGTTGGGTTGGGGACTAGTTGGAGATAGGATTAGATGTGTAATAAAATTATATTGGTCAGTTAAGCCACATAAATAATATTGGTCAGTTAAGCCACATAAATACATTTTTTAAAGAAAACCTTAACGGTGTAGTAAAAACAATACCAGATGACAACTTCAGTTTGAAATACAGGGTGTCAAATGAGCAAAGTTAAAAAAAAATATGGTCAGTTTGGTAGTTAAACTTCAAAATAGTGTTAAAGGAGTAATTATGTCTTTCTTTGTCACGATGATTGTAGGTTGGAACTAGAATCTGTGTTTCATAGACGCGTGCGGTGAGTGACGAAGAGAAATAAAGAATGGGCACCTTGAAACTAGTAGTACGAAATACTATCTCCGTGGCTGAGAGACAGAATACATGACCATGACACTATGATAGAGTTCACTGTTGGTGTTTATTTTCAGCATTTACGTCAGAAATGCTAGTGTACTAATTCGATATTACTTGTTAGGCTTTTTAAATGTATCCAACTTCCAAGGTTCAAACTAAATGATCAGCATATATTGATATGCACTGATCATTGGGTCACAAAGTAACCAAGGAAACGACTATCCTCAGACAAATTTATGTAGTGCAAAAACATGAGAAATCAGTAAATTAATCACATCATATTGTGCACACGCACACAAAGTCACCAAAATGGCACAAAATGCATCAAGAGTTCAAGACGAATTTCTTTAGGGTGTAGGTTGAACAGATCAAAGATTAAAAAAAAGAATTAAGCACCAGTATCTCAAACAAATAGATTATACTAGCGTAATAGAACCCCGGGGTCAGGACTCTTTTCACAACGAGCCAAACTTCCGTCTCCCTCGCTCCTCTTATCTCCCCCTACCCCTTGCTCCCTAGCTGCCGCCAACACCGCAATCACCACCGCCACGCCTGTCTCCAAACACAGACACGTAAACCCTAGAAAGCCAACACGGAGGCAGCGCATGAACGGGAAGAGGAGGCGCGATCGATCGAGCAGCGGAGAAAGCTTCGGCTGGCCATGCGGCGATCTGAATGGGAAGACCAGTGCAAGCGGCACCCGGAGCACCGGCTGTCCAAGGGCGTGTGCCCCTACTGCCTCCGCGACCGCCTCGCCCACCTCTCGGCCTCCTCCTCGGCCACCACCACCACGCGGGCCTCCTCCTCCGCCACCACCTCCCCTGGCTACTCCTCCGGCGCCGGCTCGCCCCCGCCCCACCACGCCGCGCTCTCGGCCGATGTCAGCTCCGTCCACGTCGTCGGCGCCGGCTCCTCCTTCGTCAACGTCGCGGCCTTCTCGCAGCCGCTGATGCCGAGCTCGGTTAACAGGAAACCAACCGCAGGGAGGCAAGAAGAGCCTGGCAGAGAGGCATCTGGCAAGGGTAAGCAGCAGGAGGTGAAGAGGAAGAAGAGCGGCAAGAAGAAGAAGATTGGGAGGTTTCTCTCAAGGCTCGTCGGAGCGGAGAGGCGGCGGCAATCAGGAGACGGCGATGGAGGCGAGCTCTTCCATTCCAAGACCATGAAGGAGAAGACGGCGCACAAGTGGGTATTTTTCTGATCAAAACGTTGCTGCCACGCATGCAAACTGTGGGTCATCCATGCTTCGGTGTTGTTCTTGCCTACTCTTTTTTTTCTTATTTTTAGGGAGGCTTCACTCTAAACTATTTTCAAGTATTTTTGTGTTTGATTTTGAATTTTTTTTTCAAAAGAAGAATTTTGGGATCCTGCATGTATACGAGCTGAAGTTTATTAACCTGCCAATGATTTGTACCTGATCACAAGGGGGGATTGCAAATCGTTACTCCGTAAAGCTAGAAAATATAAGGAGACAATGTATACGGGTGTAAAGTTAGGCATCTGTACAGTATATTGTATAGTTTCAGTAATAAGTTTCGTTTCTCAAATTCGTGCATGATCTTGTAGTTTTGATCGTTTAATTCGCTCATTTGTATTTAGAAATTAGAATTTTCTCGTTGTACTGCTCATTACTTTGAGGTACCAATTAACTGCCACTAGAGATATTACGCTTTTGGATTTGCAAATCTACACCGAGCAAATTCTCAAGTGCTCCTCTTTTTGGTGGCCAATAATCAAATTGTACTTTATGGAATAATGCACATAGTGTAGTACGTACAGTGCATGACAGCATGAGGACAACACCAGAAGTAGGATAACCAAGTGAAAAAAAATAGAAATGGTCCTAAGCTCATAATACCAGAACCATTTTCTTAATTGTCCAGTGCTTCTAGGTACTCAAGTTTTTACGTTCTTTGATCGTTTGTTACTTTTTATTAGTTATCTACACCTGAAATTATTTTATCTCTTCTCGTGTCCTCTAGTTTTGGCATGAAGTTAGCTGTCTTGATTCTGATATTTCTGCCATTTTCGCCTACTCCATCGGCCTATCCTACTCAGTTGGGCAGGGCAGTTCAACAAAGTACCACCATTTGATTTGATATCACCTACTGTCCTACTTGTGTGCCCCACTGATCAACAATAGTCCTCTTTGTAGGACACGGTTAATTCAGTGATCGGACCAATACCAAACTCTTATTCTGTTGTTCAGGTGTGCTATGCAAATGGAGGATGAAATTATGCAAATACCAAAAGAGGGTTGCAAGTTGCAACCATGAAAGATACTAGCGTCTATTACTTACAATTCACAAATCACAACGCGCATTCACGGATGAACAAGTACCAAACGCTTATTGTGTTGTTCAGGTGTGCTATGCAAATGGAGGATGAAATTATGCAACTACTAAAGGAGAGTTGCAAGTTGCAGCCATGAAAGATACTAGCGTCTATTACTTACAATTCACAAATCACAACGCGCATTCACGGATGAACAAGTACAGATGCCTGTCCAGCTATGATATATCATAGCTTTATGATTAAAAAGCAGAGGAGCTCAATTAAATGATAGTATAGGAATTGAGTCCAGCTGACCGGCTGGGAGGTGTAGGTGGAACAAATGATTTCTATTTCTTTTCTATTAATTTGATATCAAGTTCTTTCTTTTCGTATTCTTTTATCTCTTCTTTAATAGAGAATGAATAAATGATGGAGTGGTTCTTGAAATCTGTAGGTAGCCTTGGTCAAAACATACGCAGACCTGCGTCCACGGCTATACAAACGTGTGACTGAAACAAAACCGCCAGTAGGTCAAACAAACAGGCTATAATACTATATCTTACGTTTTGGAGAGGGAAACGCAACCCGTCGTGTATAGCCGTGGACGGGTATAGCCTGCCGTTGGAAGCTGTAGCGAAGAAGTGTTCCACGGGCAGGGCAGAGCTACTGAGCTAGGCGTGAGAAGCGGGGGATGCTGACCTGGCAGCGACCCCGGCGATTCCTTCCGTTGACGTGGAGGCGGAGCTCAGCCGCCCATCCCCTCGAAAGCGCACGGCATTTTTGGGCGCAAGTGCGGCACAGCACAGGTGTACCGCGCCACGCGCGAACGGGGCAACCGACCGACCGTGCGAGTGCGAATCTGCCACCGCGCGCACGGCGAGAAGTTGGGGCCGGGCAAGCAGCGCGAGAAGCCTCGGTCGGCTCCGTCGCCGCGCGGCGCGGACGAGGAGCATAAACGGCCCAACCTGGTGGATTTCAAATTGGGCTTCGATTCGGGGTCGTCGGCCTAGTGCCAACCCGAGCCGAAAGTGGCAACATGGGCAGATGGGACGACCGAAATAAGGCCTTTGTCAGGACGAGTTTAATCCTAGTAGCGTACATCGGCCCACTGGACAAGCAGCTAGCATTTCCCCAGTCATGATCAGGCAAAGACGAATGTATTTGATGCCATGCCCACGGAAAAACACTTACACGAAAAAACACCGATCGATCAAAACTGCCATGCCCACGCAGACAGTGAGACGACAGGCACCGTGCCACTCCCCGAATCGCAGCAGCGACTATTTGATGCTGAAGCTCTTCCACCGGAACAGGCTGCCAACCTTGCGCATCATCACCCGCCGCCGGGCAGGCAACAACCTCGGCATCGTCGAGACCACGCTTAGCTCGCCCTTCTGGTCTTTCATCAACCCGAAGATGTCGTACACCGAGCCTTCGAAATTATCCGACCTCCGCCGTGGTAGGGTGAGCCCGGCCGGCGGCTTCACCAGCCCGTGCAGCGGTGTCGATCCGTTCGGCGATCAGGCATCCTCCTTCAGGTCCAGTTTTATTCCGGATGCGGTGGGGCACGACGACGACGTGGCTAGCTTTATTCCGGCTGCTGTTGGACTCGATGACGTGGCCACCAGCAGGCTCTGCAGCTCCTTGACGCTGTCGCGCGCCGCCGCCTCCGTCACACGGAGGCACTCGAGCTCCTGCTTGGTGTTGGCCCAGCTCACACTCTCTCTGCGCAAGCACAACACTCACTCGAGCTCGCCGAAGAAGATGAATTACAGCAGGACACTAGAGGATTTTTGCGCACCACCACACACTTCACTTGTATTCACCCACTTAATCACACACTGATTACATGGTTAAATAGCACACACGCACAATCCCTGCCACGTTTGGCCGCACGACCCGGCCAACCACATCGTGACTTAACCACTAATTAATCACCTCTCTATATGTAGGGCACATCTCCTTGCATGTAGAGCATCACTAGGTAACCAACACACATGCATGGAGTTAGCTGATCCACTCTTCACGCCAAGACTACAACTTCACTTGACTCGGCCACAATCCAAACCGACGTCCACCTGTAGCTTCTTACATGCAAGCACCTACATGCAGATCATGGACTCTCTTGATCGAACTAACTCATGCATGCATCTACTGACACGACTAACTAGAACTCACACTACAAAACACATGTACTAAACAAGATTAAACCCAACACTTGGTGCACTCGACGGCGGTGTCCTTATTCCCGAGCATCTCCTTGAGCAGCGCGTTCTCGCCCCCCTCGCCTCCTCCAGCGCCTCCTTGACGACCTTGGTGTCCTTGACGGCCTGCTTCAGGATGTGACGCAGCTTGGCGATCTCGTCCCGCCCGGACCGCTGCGACTCCATGAGGCGCGCGTTCTCGTGCCTCGTGTCGGCGAGCTCGGCCTCGGTGGACTTCATGCACGACGTGAACCCGGCCTCCTTTCCCCGCCACGCGGCGAACGACTCCTCGGCGTCGGCGCGGAGCCTGGCCACCTCCTCGGACAGGGCGCGGAGCTTGTCGTCCTTGCGCTTGAGCGAGACGTGCAGCCGGTCCGCCTCGTGCTGCAACCGCGCCAGCAGCTGCCGCGTCGAGTGCAGCTCCCCGTACACCTCCTTGAGGGGCAGCACGAGCTCCTCCATAGCCTTCTTGTTCTTGTCCTCAGCCACCAGCGCCATCCGCAGCTCGCCGTGAACTCTCTGGTAGTCGCGGACGTACCGTCTTCTCGGCGTCGTCGCGATGGGGACGACGCTGGCCTCCAGCCTCTGGACGGTCTCATGCAGCGACGCGATCTCGATCCTGGCCTCTTCGAGCTCGATCTTCGTCACCTCGAGCTGCTTCGTCTGCATTGCCAGCGATTCGAGCATCTGCTTCTCGGACTCCCTGCACGCGTCGAGCTCGGCCTCGAGCGTCTCTATGGTGGTGCGGTCGTTGGCCGATGCCAGCGCCTTCCACTCGCTCACCTCGAGGCCGCGGTGCGCGTGGTCCCGCTCCTCCCGCGCCTTGCGCAACTCGCCGCGGAGCTCGGCGACCTGCTGGTCCACGTCCTGTCGGCTCTGTTGCATCTTGTTCGTTCGGATTGAACAGTTCTTCAGATGTTGCACGGCGATCTGAGCAAGAATTCTTGGACCGTGATGGTGCTGCGATCGGAAATGAGGTAAACTTTGAGGCATCTGGAGGAAGAAGAGGAAAAAAAATGGATGATCCAGGCTTACGTTCTCATGTTTTGCTAAATATGTGGTGGCAGGACGAGAATCTAAAATTTGGGGTAAAGACAAGCTAAGGCCAGGGTTCATCTGAATTCTGAATTAGGTTATTACCTATATTTGGAGTATTGAGTGTTGCTACATGTAACTTGTGATCTTGCTCTGTTTTTATAAACACTATCTTTCCCTGAATTATTGCATGATCATGAAACCTGAATTTTTTTAGCAATGAAGCCTGAATGCACATGTTTTGGCACACGATATTAACATTCAGTGTACACAAGTCTTCTTGGAGCAGCGTCAAACCAGTTATTTGTTACCTACTGAAGTGAGCAGCAAACTTCAGTAAGCAGCTGGTTTTCTCAGTTGCAAATTCAGATATGATGTGATGAAAAATTAGTAAAGAAAATTTGATCATATGGTGGTACGTTACAAATTTGCTTTGAAAAATTTGCAGTTGTCCACGTGAGTATAAGTGAGTTAGATTACGATATTTATATAAAAATAATTATTTGATTTATTTATGTGTAGGTGATAAATATTAATCTTAGCCAATAAGGAATAAGGAGGATCATAACTAAATACTATTTAGGGAAGTAAACGGGTGAGATATCATACGACAAAGATTAAAATCAAAATTATTAAAGATTAATTTTGATGAACAGCTGATTAGAGAAGAAGTTAAAGATCCGAAAAATCAAAAGGACAGATAATAAAATTAGATATAAGGTAAGTACATGTACGAACAACATATAAAAGATTTTGTAACGTGATTCACGAAGTCGTGTGTGCGACTGCGTACGTAAAGAAAAATGGATCTTTACATGTGCTGCATGTGTGGATGCATGAACGTGTGCGTGCTGGACTCGGTTCGCAGGGAGGCCGAGCCGACATGGCCCTGGGACGTGGCCAAGAAAAATGATGGGCTAGCTATCCGATGGATCGGTGGTGCAGGCCGCCTAGCTAGTTGGCTCATGGACTCATGGCCCAAGAAATGAAGACGGGCAGGCCCAGGCAGCGGCCTGGTTCAGTGTGTGCGTGCGCTCGTGGCGAGGCAAAGAGCGCGGGAGTCGTGTGTCGCGTGGCGGCTTCCCATTGGCACGGTTTCCCTCGGCGAGGCGCTGCGCGCGCGCGCTTAGTGGTGCGCACGCGCGTGGGAGGCTGCGCCGCTGGCAAGCGGACCCGGCAGCGAGCGCGTGGGCGCAGCCGCACGGGATCCTCGAGGCGACGTGGTGGTGTCCGGTTCGCGCGGGTGGAGTGAGCGGCCGGGGCAGCGTGGTCCTCTGCGGCAGAGGCTGGACTGTGTGGCCAACCGTGTGTCGGACGACGTGGCAGAGTACTGGCAAAGATTTTATTTGAGCAAGGATATTTTGAATTTTATCTTATTAATTTTTCATCTATTCTGGACCTATAAAAAAAGAGACTCAAACAATAAAGGGGTCAGATCTTTAAGCATATTTGAAAAGAGTTTTAGAGAGATATTTTGAGAGAGATAAGAGGGAATTCATGAGGGAATTTTGTAAACTTTATGAAAGGTTTGTAAATATATTTTAATTAATAAAATAATATTTATTTTAAATCAATTTTATGGATCCAATTTAAATTTAGTAATTTAATTTCTGCTTCATAATTTAAATTCTAGGTATTGCTCTTTTTCTTCTAAATGTTCATGGTATGAATTTTTCTTCTTTCTCTAACTTCTTAAAGTTATTTTGTGATAAAAAAGAGTCAGCATCTATATTGTCTTAAAGAAAAAAAGTAATATCTTTTATAATATTTATATCTTATAAGAGATATTTAAATCTTATGATATACATCTATAATTAAATAATATTCATAATTCAAGTAGGTTTTTGTCGACCAAGTATTTTGATAAAGTATTTTAAATAGCTAAAATTTTTATAATTTAATTATACCAAGATTTTACAGATAATTTAGAAATAAAGTAAATCATTATATATTTATTCCTTTCTATAAGATGATCTGGTCTAGCCACATCACTTGTCCATCCATATGGTGCACCTCAGACTCTTCCCCCGCAGCAGCAGGTCAAATGCTGTGTTGATGTCCTTCAGGGCAACCTCGTGAGTTATGAACTTGTCCAACTCCAGCTCCTGCATTGTTAGGATAGTGAATCACATGGAAGCGTTCGAATCAACACAGATCCCATACAACAACTCTATTGAATGTTGTGACACTATGATCAGTTATTCAATTTGAGGGTGTCTGAATGGTAACCTTGTTCAGGTACTTCTCAGCCAGGATGGGAATGTCCTGCTTGGGCTTCACACCTCCAAAGAGTGAACCCATGACGCATTTGCCTTGGAGTATCTCCAACGAAGGAATGGCCAAAGGGGCACCGTGCATTTCGACGCCAAGAATGATCGTCTTGCCCCATCCCTGCATAAGTAAACAGTTTTTAGTATCTTCAGACACAGACGGATCAGCTCTTCAAATGACGTTGTACAACTGTACTGTGCATACTTCTCGAGAGCTCCGAAATGCATCGTTCATCAGTGAAGCCAGCCCAATGCACTCGAAGCAGTAGTCCGCGCCTCCGTCAGTCATCTCGATGATCGCCTGGCTGACAGGTTTCTCCCCAAGTTCCTGTGGATTGATGAAATGCGTCACACCGAACTTCTTTCCTGAAAATCAACAAAGGTGTTAACTGCTAGGGCATCTCTCTGCCTCCGTGGTCTGAATTGTAATCAACATTCAAAACAGTTCCTGAGAGTGATGAGCAAAAGGGCTTGCCAAGTTCATGCTTTTCAGGGTTCAAATCCACGCCGATGATCGTTGATGCCCGGCAAATCCTGGCCCCTTCAGCTACCTGACAGTAAAAAATTTTCACTGTTAACTAGTAGCGTCTAACACACACTGCAATATTGTACACCGGATAATCGAAAATTACCGCCAATCCTACGGCGCCGAGGCCAAAGATGGCAACCGAAGACCCCGGCTCGACTTTAGCCAACTTCCATGCGGCTCCGACCCCTGCCATGCATGCATTCGAGCGACCGTGAAAAACGGCAGGTGTGTGTGCAGCGGTGCGTGTGAGCAGTAGCAGTATGACGAACCGGTGGTGGCGCCGCAGCTGAGGAGGGAGGCCGTGGCGGGCGGCATGGCGGGGTCGACGCGGACGACCTGGTTGACGTCCACGACGGTGTACTCGCTGAAGCTGGAGACGCCGAGGAAGTGGTGGAGCGGCGCGCCGTGAAGGTCGCGGAAGCGGCTGGTGTCGTCGCGCGGCAACCCGGGCCGCACCGCGAAACGGTACCTGGAACACATGTTGCTCCGCTCCGAGGCGCAGTCCACGCACTCGTTGGCGCTGCACTGGCCCAGGAAGGTGGGCACCACCGCGTCCCCGGCGGCGAAGCCCTCCACATGCTCACCTACGCTCTCCACCACCCTGCCAACAGTTCACCACTCCGGGATCGATAACCTTGCAATTTTCATACCTCTAAAATGCTCATATATTTTGGCAAATCGAAACCATATGGTTGAAAATGACATCGGTTTGGTTTTGATTTTTTTTCCTGGTTACATATTATAGCCTTCTTCTTGTTCGTTTTTAAGTTATAAAATCGAGTGAGGATTTAGGTAGAAAATACTTTATGGGTCTCTAGTGATATTATGTTACTACCACGACTATCACCAATACAAGTGATTTATAAGTTTTATTATCCCTAGAAAAAATTATCCTACTATTAATATTAATATTATATTTAAAGTGGTAGTATAACGGTCTACATCGATTTACCATTATAAAACACCTTATGTTGCCCTGGATACATTCAGACATAAGCTTAACTCGTACTTCTCTACGTATTCTATCTTTTTGTTGCTGCAGTGTGCTGGCAACGGATTCTTGGGTCTTTGTAAATTAGTTAAGGTTTGATCAATGGCCTAATCTCATCTTAATAAGTACATTAGTGGCCTAATCGCGTCAATCTTATTCTACCCAGCCGATAATATACCACGGCAAATCAGCGGCGCGAAGAGTAGTTTTAATTAACTTACTGGAACGTCAGACTCTTAAGATTTTAGCAGGTGTGCTAACTGATAACCAATCGATGCTTGTACCATAAAACATCAAACATATTTAATTATTAACTGAAAGGACAGGTTGAACAAATTATATCGGTAGGTCGGTATTACACTAGTCGTAACTCAATATAGTACATTGGGAGCATTGACGTTGCATTTATCTAAACATGATAAGGTAGGTTAGACTTTAGTAGATGTTATGGCGCGCATATTTTGATTCGACGAATATAAAATGTTGAGTGAACATCTCAATAAAATCATGGGTTGATTTTTTAAAAAATAATAAAAACTTTATTTTGAGATAAAATATTGTTCTTATGCATAGTCGTTTTCTGTTATTTTCGATGAAATAATTATCAATAGTTTGGTGATGCTGAAGAATATTTGAGGTGTCTTTTCTATTCTTTTCGATGTAGAGCCGTCCCTCACATTACCCACTTTTAAAGGGGGATTTAGTTTTTTTTACGTGCATATATACCACCATATACACCTATGAGTACGTCATTTTTTAACACATACTCGAGAAACATAGGACGGTAATAAAAGTCATTGCTAAAACCTAGCGGTCTATTGATAGCAACGTTTTTTACGGCAATTCAATTACACAACCCCGAATGTCATTTTCTGATTTCTTAGTTTATTATGGCCTTTTTGACAACCAGGTAAGCATCCTTTTCTACCAGTCATTTTAGAAGCTTAGAATCGATTCAGAAAATGCAGCTTTCTTACGTCTTTCTTATCAGAACGTATCCATTTTTTTAGGATTAATTGGGCACTCAAAGCGACCATCATGAGTGGAATATGCATATCCCAAGTTGTCAACGTTTCAACGTCAAACATCTGCATATTTCATGTCCTTACTGTATGTTTTGACTCGTAAAAATAGCCGGCCGACAGCCGTGTTATTCCACGCCGATTGTGCCGATTTTTCAGTGTGTATATACAATGTATCAGAAACAAAACACAATAAAAAGACAGTGGAAATGGAGCACTCACCCGAAGGCTTCGTGGCCAAAAATCCTCGGGAAAACGCCGGGGAAATCCTGCAACGTCGTAGCAAGTTTCTCATGTGTCACACGTTTCAGAATAACGGTTATAAATTTCCACAAATACTGTGTACTAAACAGGAGGGTCCACACATGGGACGATCTGGGCCGTCCGATCGATCGAGGACAGATCGACGGCGGACACACGCAGAGAGAGAGAGAGAAAGAGGGTGCACGGACGAGACTGACCTGCATACGCCAGAACGTGACGTCGCTGTGGCAGAGTGATGTGCAGACGATCTTGATCCGGACCTCGTGCGCCTTGGGCGGGTCCACGATGATCTCCTCGATGGACAGCGGCTCACCGGCAGTCCTGCACACGGCCGCTGCTCGTCGTTCCGGCGAGGCGGCGGCAACAACAAAGCCCCGGTCAGGTCAGCCTCATGAAGCTCGCGCGAGCGCACGGCGGTAACGTAATGAAATCAGATCGGCAGCAAGAGATGAGCGAAAAAAAAAACAGGCTCTGTCTGTGCGGATAAGCTGGAGAATTTCAGCCCGATACATACCTTTGCAATGGATGGGCTGGGAGCTCTGACCCGCCATGGACGAGACTCGAGAGAGAGAGGACGATACCCAAGAGGTTTCTGTTGGTACTCTACTTGGAAAGGACGATGGAGCTTAGTAGCGAATGAAATCTGAAATATATAATGGGAGGAAGTGAGGTGAAGGCATAGTGCAGGCAGAGAACTTCTTCTAATCAATGTACTCTTATTTGTTTTATGTACTTTCACTTTCTTCTCCCGTTGACCTGTAGGCGTAGGCGTGTAGTATAACTCCCACACGAAAGTATGAGTATCTGTTTCTTCTTCCGTATTAAATACAGTAGGTACTGGCTAATGGTGTGAGTAATTTTGTCCTGTCTGGACAATCGGGTTCTGCAGGGAGCCGACCCCGGCCATGAGCAGGAAGAGGAATTTTTCTAGTAGGAATTTTAACCCACCTAGGATTGAGGAAGAGATTTAAGTTTATACGAGAGAGAAATCAATATGATTACGTTTATTCTTGTATCTGTGTTTTATAATCTTGTTTTTAATTGTTTGTGGGCCAGATTGGACAATTAAAAATCAATATGATTACGTTTCTTTTTTATCGGTGCATCATGTGTTTTTAATCTTGAGAAATCAATATGAATAACCGTTGGGCTTCCCTGTTGGCCTAGAGACCCTAGCAGGCTTAGGATTTAGGTTTACAAGTCGGATTTCAAAAACGTCACTATTCGATACAACAGTTATTCATGTTAGACAAGTTTGTTTTTCAACAAGACCAGTGAAACAAACAACAAATTTATTTTGACCTATCCATCAACAACTAAATCCAGAACCATAATAGTAAAATCCAAGGTCCCAAATGTTCAGCCCTCACTTGTCGATCTGTAGGATGCGGTATTTTCGCCGTAAGTCTACTTCATACGTTATCAGCCTCACAAGTCTCAAGTTAAGCTTCAATGGCAATATTTATTTGGGAATATTAATTTGAATTCATATGTGTTTCTGCTACAGAAAGTAGAAGAAAATATGGAAGCCAATGTGGTTGTATTTGGTGTCATGCCCTGTCGAGTAGAAATTGGTGTGAATCAAATCCATGATGCTATTACCAGCCCTTAGATAAATTACTGGTAACTATAATCAACCGAGATACATCATCGTAAAGTCATATCTTCGTAGCAACTCCAAGAATACAACAGAAAATTAGAGAAGTAGCGACAAAGTCTAGTGTAAATAGAACCCAATCCACGAGCAACAGTTTAGAACTAGAAAAGAAACTCTATTCTTTAACTTCATCTTCTTAGAATAGAGAAAAATAATAATTGAGTAATTATCTACTCGGCAAGCCACTGAAAAATATGAGTTATGCAGGCTTAAAGGGAGCCTGGGTTTATTTCGCAAACTTATCTTTTAAAAACATTTATCCAAAATCCTAAGTGTGGGTTGTTCATCATGTGCTTGAAAAGAGGCCTTCGTTTTGATTTTGTCCACAAATTGCTTTGCAACAATTTAAGTAGACAAAATAAGTTTTAGTTGATTAAAGCTAATAGTGAAGTTTTTTTCTATACCGATTGTCGGACCACAATACTAGCTTAGAGCCACCTGCCATCAGGCAGCTTTCAACTCATTTTTCTTTTATTATCTTCTTTTCATTTTCCACTAGATAACAACTCATCTCATATCTCAACTCTTTGACTCTTCGAGCCATCCATAATCTCAATTTTTCTCACACACTACTTTTACTCGAAAAGTCTAGTTTATGATGCTATTCGACATCTCAGTCCATACGGGTCCTTTTTAGACCATGTAATGGTCATCCATAAGCCATCCTAGTCAATTCTAGTAATGGTTTTCATCTTACAAATTATTTTTGCAAAGCACTAACAAACAAATTTATGTTAGAGGATCACTTTACATCCACCCATGACTATGGACACTGTTGTTCGAATGGTTAAAAATTTATAGAGGTGTACACTTTACCCACATAACAGGAGCTTACTTCTCGCACTCGTCAGCAAGAAATGTTCACAATAAGACCTGTTAAAAGTCAATCAAGGATACCTCATGTCATGTAGAAGGGTTCTATCAGAACTAAGCATCAAGCCAATCCTTGGCCATCATCTACTTAGGAATCCGAGTTGCCTCCAATCATAACACCCAAACATGACAAGAATTTTAAAATCACAAACTCACTCCTATCCTTATCTCAGCATTTCCTAACTATTGGCATACAAGACATCCCTGACCGACTAATTATTTAGTATCCTATACCACCCGCGTGGTCACAATGTATTATAATTAGTGTAATGCCTTAAGGAATCGGTCAAGATATGTGAATACAAAGCAATCGTAGCCAAGGCAATTACTTTGCATCGCAAGTTTTTGCAAATGAGCTTTATTTTGCAAACACGCCGTCACTATGTGTCAGGTTTTCAAAACATTCAAAACCTTATTTTCCCATATCGACATGCAAGTCATTTAAGCAGGACCATTGGTACCATGCTTGGTGGGCATGGACACCAAGGTACCACAAGGAGTGACAAGGGATAAATGTTATCAATATACTACAGGTATTGTGTAACTACTTGGTAGGTCCATTGGTTCGTCGCGTGAACCAAGGTTAGTCAAATTTGTTGTGTGCACTAATATATAGCTGTTCACACACGGGGCTATTGGATCAGGTGGAGAAAACACACCGAGAGGGAGCGAGCATTAGCCGATAAAGGTCCGATGCGATTGCACCTAAACACACAAATGCCTAAAAGATCTGCTTAACTCCAGTACAGGTCATTCGACTCTTTAGGGTATTTTGGTTGTTATAGTTACTAGTGAGATAGTCAATTTAACATCTAATTGAGTTAGATCATTAAGCCAATTGACTGATAGACTGATACGGACTCCTGCTATTGGCTGGATGTGCTGATAGGGTTAGGATAGCTATCAGCTGTAAGTCCGATGCACTTCTGCTGACTGGTTACCGATAAGAGCTGTAGTGCTCATACATCAGCTATAAAGCCGATGACGGTATAGACAAATAATGAGAAATAAAATAAAAGACTTATCGGCTGTAGACCCAATAATAGTCTGAATAGAATATCTGATAAACGGTATAGAGTGAAGCCCGATCTCCTGAAGGGACGAGACTTAGCGACCACCGATGACGGTACTGTTAGAGCCAGTCTTGATAGATCGGATCGAACCAATACAGTATAAGGCTGAGCCTAATGGCATCAAAATGGCGACGGCTAAATCAGATATACCAACGAAAGAAATGGGTGAACCCATCGGTTGCGGGTCCAATGCAAGCAAATAAATAAGCTCATTGGCTACCTAAGCCGATGGGAGAAATAAAACCCGCTAGATCTCAATACCAGCCTTATTAGATACAATCTTGATATATCGGATTTAACCGAGACAGTATAAGACCGTATCTAACAAAACTAGATTGATCGCTAGCTGATTAATCGTTGGACAAGATATATGCGTATCGGCAGAAGCTCCGTGTAGAGATAACTCATCGACTGGCTACTCTGATGAAGCATTGAGAAAAAACCTATTGGATTAAAGCTCAATCTACTACCAGTAGTCTAGTAGGTTGGACCTAACTGATATAGTATGAGACCAATGATGGTAGAAGGAGCTCGATAAGCCGATAGATCCAACGCAAACTTGATGTGATATATCCGATCAAAATAAGAGGTCGAACCTAACTGATGCAGCCTTAGACAAAGCAGATACACCAGAATAATGGTGGGACTTACCCCTTCACCGAATATTGGATCTAACCGATGCAACCCTGTGTTGAGAGCCATAATCCATCGATAAAAATCTAGATAACCTAGTGTAGCGATGCACCGAGATTGCATTAATCTGTCTGGATAATTTATAAGCCTCTAAGGGGTCTATATTTATACCCTAGGGTTACACGAGTCCGATATAGTTACAAACAACCTCCGGACATTACTTCCTAAATAGAAAAGAAAACTCTCTCTAAGAAATTAACAAAACTAACTAAACATGTCTAACTTATAATATATTTTTTACAAAGATACAACTACCACATCATGGTTTCCATGACTCCTCCTCGGTTCCAGTCTCATCTGAATAAATTTTCATTGACTGAACCGAATCCATCTTCATACGTTCGATTAGCTCTTTCCCTATATCGATCGACCTCTTTCCATAAGCCGGTCAGCTCTCTAATCATGTTTACGGGGCTTAGCAAATTTTGGTGTTAATAACGGCTTCACCAAATTATTTTATAAACTAGAAGCAATATGATCAAAGTGTGACTTACCAATGACTTTGTCTTCAAACCTTCAAAATCTTAGGTCCTAAATAATTTTTAGCATCATCAACTATGCATAAAAGAGAGAAATCACACAAAATCCTAAAAGATAAAATATTGTTAATAATAACTAATAGTACCACTGGTTAGATCTTAATTTTAGAAAAAAAACATTAAAGACTTAAATGGAGTCAAATTGGGAGATGTATTTTTTCAAAGGTTAAACAATTTTTGAAACAATGATTTATTTAAAACAGAATGGAAATATTACCGAGAATAGAGGAATGGAGAGGAGGGCTACAAGGGCGGTCCATCGTATACTAGGTCCATAGAGGAATGGTGGACTCGGTCTACTGGGATGGCTTGATGGCTTTTGGCCCAAGGAGGAGGAGGATGAAGATGAAGCTATCCAGGCTAGTGGGCTTCGCCCATGAAGTATGGCTAGTGGCCTAATTTGGTCTATAGATGTGGGGTCCACATGTCGTAGAGATATTATTTTAAAATGGGTGATTAGATGTACAGGACCACATGTTGGTGAAAGAGGGGAGGGATGAGGTGGCAACCACATGGTGTGCCATGTGGCCTAGGACCGAGAGTGGGGTTGGCTCTGGCATGGATCAACAGCTAGGGTCGGCTGACATCGAGTCAGTGAATAGTGGTAGCTCTTGGTCGACATAGACCACTGGCAGGATGAGGAGGGCACAAGGAATAGGATGGACGGCTTGGATGAGGGAGAGAAGGTATGATGGTGGCTAGCGACAAGGAACCGTGAGCGATGGCGGTGGCTTGCATCATTTGGTCATCGATGACGAGGTAGGACGATGATTAGGGGAGATAATTGTGGAGAGGTTCATGGTGTTCGTGCTATAAAAGATGGAAGAGGACGAGGGATAGGGTAGAATGCTTACCAAGAGGGGTAAGGTGCGCCAGCGGCCATGGTCCTTGGGCTAGAGCTTGATTGGAGCACAGACATGGAGAGAAACATGGAGAGGGGCTCGGCTATTTGCTGGAGAGGGGCAATGCTATATGACAAAGAAAGGCAGTGGTGGCGGAATATTTTTGTGCATATGCAGCCATGTCGGCTGGAGGGGAGGTAGAAGGGGATAGGGCGGCTTGGAAATGGGACAGGATTGTGGGGGTGGTTGAGTTTGTTGTCGAATGTGGGGATGATGCAAAGGCGAGATATTTTGGAGTGACTGCGAGATTTTTCCTTAGCATCATTTCATTGAGCACGTGATGCTCGTTAGGAGAGAGACGGAGGGGAAAGACGAGTGCATGGAGAGGAAAGGAGCAGGCGGATGCTGGCAAAGTAGAGGCAAACAAGTGGGTTAGGGAGAGGGAGAAACAGGCAGGCGCTTGCGCATGCATCATTCGAGTAGATGCAGCACATGGGTGTGTGTTTGTGGGCCATGGGCCATCGTGGCTACGCACGGAGGAGGAGCGCCTCAGGCTGATCGGCTGCACGTGAGTAAGGACGAGTAGGCTAGGCCATGTCGTTAGTATGCTAGGGAAAACAAAAGAGACAAGCTAAGCGGACCAGGGAAAAGGAGGGGGCAGCCCAAAGTATATAGTGACTCTTCGGATGAGTTTGTTTAAAGGGTTTTGGAATATTTAAAATGGATTTTTGAACTAAAACTTGATGTTTAGGTTCACAAACATCATGACTCAAATCAAAGGCTTCATGATTAGGTTTAGATAAATTTTGAAATGAATTTGAATTTCGAAAGAAATATGGTGATGATAGGAAGGGAAAGGACAAGGGATACAAAGGATATTTTTAATTTAAAATTTGAAATTCGGACCAAGGACTTCAAATAGATGTATTGGTTAGAATTTTAAAGGGGAGGAGTCGATAGAATCTTGGAATTTGGAGTTATTGGGAAGATTGTAGAAGAATTCAAATTTTAAAATTTGAATCCTGACGTTTGAGTTCAAATACAAATTTTTGGGCTCACAAGGAGAAATTATTGAAATTTTTGACACTTAGGTCCTTATTTCATACTAAAGAATCATAATTTTAAAAGTAAGATTTTTATTAAAATAATTTTTTAACGACCCAAAAGCTGGGACATTACATTTGGTTCGTATTCAATTTGTTATGACCTCTCTTGAGGTTTTGATCGCCCAATGAATCATGTATCCAAAATTTTGGGAGGACGAGATAGCCAAAGAAGACCTTTAAAAAAATCTGAAACCCTACCATCCTACTATCCTGGACGTAGATGGCCAACTCGTCAAGAAAAAAATATATCTAGGAGCACCTCCTTGTTTCGACTAATCCTTATTCCGATTAGTCGAGATAGATGACGTAAACATTGTCTTAGCAACTATGCCAGATGCACATGCCAGTTATTTTTGCAAAGTATTATTTGATAGTATGGCAATGACATAAGGTGTCATCACCATTTGAGATATTTGATTTAATCATCATGGTAGATGGCATAAGCAAAGCCTTGGGCCCTCTGTTTATGAGCGAAGTGTCTCCACTATCAATATCCTAATTACTTGAGATAGACAACGTGGATAAAATCTCACCAAAATATATTAGACAGTATCGATTATTTTCTATGAGAAATCATTCTAGTATAACAACTTCTTCACAATTATCCCAGGTGATACCAACGACTGATGCGAAATATGTTGCTATTGTCCTGAAAAGTAATTTCTAGAAAAATATATAACAGAAAATATCAAGAATGTACTCATAAATCTGCATAGATCTTCTAGTCATGTCAAGATATATGGAGCATATTCAGATCATATATTTGTTACCATATTTAACATAATTGAGCAAAATTTATACATACATTAAAAAGTGTAAGCCTCCAAGCATGAGATCGTAGTCGATTTAAAATGACATGAGCTCATAAAATAGGTAGTGTATAAAAAATACTCTAGGTAAACATGGTAATTTTTTATCTAAAAAATGTATGATAAATTAAATAATATATTGCGTACCTGGTAGATACATATCTGATATATCTCCAGAATTAATAGATTAATTTTTAAAAAATCAATCTACTAAATATCTTATTATGTACTCGACAAGAATGGTAATCATCATGTCTCCAAGTACATTCTATATGTATATCATAATGCACATGTATACATCTAAATTGGTTGGTCTACTATCCCAGTATGGATGCACGCAACACATTATTGGTTGGTTCCTAAATCCTGATTGGTCATCTTTGGTTTATACGTATATAGTCGATACTTTCTATGCTAGGCGCAAAGCTACAAGGTGTCTTAGCCTGAGGTTAGCTCAATTAGCATCTTGTTCTTCTAAATGGATTTAAGTTGTAGGAGGGCATGGTGTCTCAATATTCTCATAGCTCATGAAAAACAAAAAAGGAGAAATAGAAACATTATATATGAACAATATATGAATTGATCAAATAATTAACAGATTAGGACAACAAACCCGATATCTTGTTGAAGATCAAAGTTTCTATCATTGCACAACCTCATTGTCAACCGATTGGTAGATATTAGTTCAGGAGTTATTGGGCCAGATTCTCGATTGAGGCTCCATAGTGACGATGTCTTGAAGCCTTGATGATCCTAGTAGATTAAATTGTCAAGAATTGATATGATGAAGGTTCAATCTAGAGACGAACATACTTTGGTCAAAATGTATCTTTCGATCTAAAGTAGTTGTAGCATCCCTCATTGGAAACTTCACTCCTCGATGTCACGTCCTTATGTACATAGCATCGAGTTATCAGATCAATGAATGTAGTCATCTTTCTGATAGCCACACATGTGCATATGAAAATCCTTCTCGGATGCACTTCCTTGGTTACGAGACCGATTTGTCTATGTGGTCACGTATGGATATGTGCAAGGAGCTCCTTTGATCTGTTACATACAATTTTGTTGACCATGGGTGTCGATTAGAGACCGCCAACTCACATTGTTATTTTTGAACTAGCATATCTGAGTAGAAGTTAGGCCAATAGATAACTAGTCAGAGGTAATGCCAAATGACACTCAAACTCGAACAAGTAATATGCATGTAAAATAGAAAAAAGCCACAACCCACTATGTGATTAGTAGTAAAGGTTAAAATCAATATAAAAATAAGAGATTAGAATGATAAACTTGATATTGATGAAGTTATTTATAAAGGAGTTGGTGTGAACCCAAATGGTTGTGATTATGATCAAGAGACAAACTTACTTTATCTATATTGTATCTCACTATTTAAAGTCGTCGTGACATCTCTCGTCAAAAAATCTTCCTTTGGACACCATATCTTCGCGAATCCTCTAAATATCAGCTCCTCCCATCTAGCATGACAATTGTGGATGAATAGTAATTTAACCATATGTATCTATATATATACGGTGTATTTAAAGGACATAAGGGTTGCTCATATATGGATGCAAACAAATATATAGCGAGAAAGAAAGATAATAACCCTACTTTTATTTGACCGAAGATTAATATTATTATTATATTAATCTTTCATGAGTAGAACATGTGAGGAGAAAAAACTACTCTAGTCTACAACTATATGGACGTATAAGTTGGACATGGTTGTCAACAGTTTGAAATTGTTAGGCTTATTTAATATTGATTCAATGGATTTTATAGTGTTTGTTGGTTACTTACCTTCTAAATTTGTATTTATACTCTTAAATACTCTCTTGTCTGTCTTATCTAAGTAGAATTAGACTACTAGAAGATGAGTAACTCTTTATATTTGTTTTTTTATCTAAAACTTATTTTATACAAATGTATAGTCTTTTTTCATATATAGTATTTGATATGCAGTGAAGATAAATATTCCTGGGATATTCAGGGTTTTGCTCTTGTCCGAGTCGCCCACGCGGGGAACGAAGTGGCGTTTTACTTAAGTTTTTTTTACTAAGACTTTAAAAACCGGAGACTTGGAGTGTCACCTCACCCTTCAGTTTCATAAACAGCAGACTAATCCTGTACTTTCATAGAAATCTGAACATACTTATTAAAAGTGATCATTTCGATTCTTTTTCTGCATGTAAATAAACAGATATAGACAAGGCAATAATTTATATTTAAATAATGGATTAAAACCCGACCTCTATATCACACAAGGAAAAAAAAGTAGTTATTAATGATGATTGATGGACATATTATTCGTTGTTTCAGCAACACCAGTGAAACAAACCAAATTCGGAACCAGAATAGTAAAAGAATCCCTACTCCAAATTTTCCGGTCATCACTTGTCCATCCATATGATGGATCTCAGGCTCTTCCCCTGCATGAGAAGGTCGAAAGCTGTGTTTGTCTCCTGCAGGCCTACTTCATGAGTGATCAGCTTCTCCAGTTCCAGCTCCTGCATTCGCGCAACACACGAAGCACCGACAGCACGGTTAGGAACAGGGTAGCTTCATCGGGAACTTTTCTAGATAATAGTTTGATCTGAAACTGAAACCCCAAATCGAATTTACCTTGTCCATGAATTTCTTGGCGAGGATTGGGATGTCAGTCTTGGGTTTGATCCCACCGACGAGAGATCCCATGACGCGCTTGCCGAACAGAAACTCGAAGGACGGCAGGCACAGCGGCTGGCCGTCCTTCTCGAGCCCCAGAATGATCGTCTTGCCCCGTCCCTGCAGCGGACACGCGATTATTCTCGCTGTAAATATTTTCCTCTGAATTGACCAAATTATAGTGTATGCATGAATCACTGAATCAGTATGGTGAGATCGGAACCGGTTTAGTGCTTCTGACTGCCTTGGTCATCACCGACGAGATACCGATGCACTCGAAGCTGTAATCTGCGCCGCCGTCTGTCATCGCATTGATCACCTAGGATAGAACAGAGTTAGCAACACTAACTGACGAGTTAAGATCCATTGGCAGATGATTTCGTAGGGTGGTGTCAATGGCATGTTTTACTCACCTCACTGACGGACTTTTCGCCGAGCTGCGATGGATTGACGAGTCAGTCACACAGAACGACTTTCCTGCAAAAGGAGAAGATTTCTTCAGTTTTTATACCGACCGGAAGGATTTTTCTTCATCGTGGGCTATGCATTGGAAAAGAAATTGGACTTACCAACTTCCTCTTTATCAGTATTCAGATCAACACCGATGATCTTTGATGGTCCACACATTTTTGCCCCTTGTACCACCTGGAAGAAATATGCTCACCGCAAACTAATTGGATATCCATGATACTGTGATTTTATTATTTCAATCAGTTGTCGTATGTATCAGGGGAAGCCATTACCGCCAGTCCGACGGATCCCAGTCCGAAGGCAGCCACTGATGAACCAGGTTGCACCTTGACCAACCTCCATGCTGCTCCTACCCCTGACCAACATTCAGTGATGCACATCTTCAGTGCAACGTTTTTTTTTCGTGAATACACTTCAGTGCAACGTTCGGAGTTCAGAGTTCAGACTAATGTCATTTCAGACCCCCAATTCGTTTGGGACGTGTACGTCAATCGATCTGTCCTGTACGTAGAAGTAATCTTAGGCGCACCGGTGCCGCCGCCGCAGCCGAGGAGGCTGGCGAGTTTGGGCGGCACGGTGGTGTCCACCTTGACGACCTGGTTGACGTCGACGACGGTGTACTGGCTGAAGCTGGACACGGCGACCGTGTCTTGCAGCGGCGCCCCCTGGCTGTCCCAGAACCGGGTGGTGCCGTCGCGCCGCATGCCGGGGCCCATGGTGAACGGCACGGCGGTGCACTGGTTTGTCCAGTCCGACGCGCAGCTGGAGCAGGAGTCGCACTGCCCCAGAAATGTTGGCACCACGGCGTCGCCCGCGGCGAAGCCCTGCACGTTCTTCCCCCACGCTCTCCACCAACCTGCAAAACCAAAAAAAAAAAAAAAAGCAGAGAGAGAGTAGAGTATATTCAACAATATTATTCTTGTTATTTATTCATCGTGGTCGTCGTATCGCCGAAGAAGAAGAAAAGCATCATGGAACATGCCTCGTGACCCAGGAATCAGGATCCTTGGAAAAGATGAAGGCGTGGCACGGCCTTCATATGGAATGAGAAGCAAAATGTACTAGATTAGGAGGTATGCACGCAGGTAGAAGAGAGCAGCGGCTACTTGATTCTTTCCTATGGCTCTCTGGCCGCTCTACAAACCGCCGCTGCATGCTCGTCGATCATCGCCGACGGTGTCAGTATATACACAGTGCTTAATATATAAAGCTCATGCGTGAAGAATCGACGAGTTTAGTAAGTAGTAGTACCAAGGAATTATGCAGTACTACGATATGCATGGTATGTGTAAGTGAATATCGTGCCATTGCAACGGATGGGCTTCAGGCTCTGATCCTCCGTGGTGGCTGGATGGCAAGCAGCACTGCAGCAGTGGCACTTGGTATTCTCCAGGGCAATATTCGGGGACTCTGTCTTGAGTATCAATAGATCCCTAACCTACCACAATTATTATGCGACGAATAGTCCCTTATGGTTGGTTTTATGCGCTATCCTTAGTACATTCGATACAAAACAAAAGTCTACACACAAATCATCACTCTTTAGCAACATTTTCACTCATACCATGTTCTCAATATTTGATATGAAATTAGGGGTTTTTTTTTCAAGAGATGGGAATTGTGCATATATCAGCCCGTTAGATTCTTGTGGCGGAGACCATTCACACATACGTTCAAGTCCTCTATTTGACACGTGTTCGTATTTTTCTATTTTATCCTATCAAGATTCAATCTCCATCTCTACCCTGCTCCTATCCCTCCTACCAAGATTCAATCTCCATCTCTATCATGCTCCTATCCTACCAAATTTGGTAGTCCATACACGTATCTCTATATTCAACCTCCATTATTATGTTGTGATCTTGCCCCTATCATGTCAAATTTGGTAGTATATGCCTACATGCACATGAGGTGTACCCTATTAAATCATAGTAGGGTGGAAAACCAAACTACCCCTTATTTTGACATGCCTACTGTCTGCTGCTTGATCTAATTCTAAATGCAAGTTATTTTAGCTTCTCCGTTCTTTTATAAACATAATTCAATCTCTACGAGTTGCAGCCATTTTCCTCTCTTCTTTCTTTCTAGGCGTGTTTTGGCAGGGGTTTAGCATGAGATTCATGTAGCTTTTACCTAGTGTAATCCAAATAAGATCAATCTTACAATAATTAAGAAGGTATATTTCAATGTTAATGTGTAGGGTATTTGGTAACTTGAAGGCATGTTTAAAACAAACTATTCACTGAATTATTGCTGTAAATTTTCTACTTAATTATTGTTAATTATTGTCAACGTACTAGTAAATATAGCCTACCCCACATACATAGAATTAACTCATTAGGATTATCACGTAACTAATATTATAAAGAACCGTTCCTAAGCATTGTAGCATAAGATTGTTTTTTTAGAGAACGCATTTTAGAGACATGTAGCAAATAATCTATATCAATAATTCGATGAAATGGTGAAAAAGGACCGGGCCTAACATTAATTAGATGTCAAGGATCATAATAAATTCTCAAGATAATATTCCTCATGGTTGTGCAAAAGTAGCATCCGCTGAATGAGCCAGTTAATAAAGTCCTGATTGAACATAGTTCTGGAATAAGCTTATAAGCAAAAGTTATGGACTGTAATAGTACTGCTACCAGCGAATAAAAGCTCCAACATATTTTTAGACAAAATTGTTGTCACTCTCCGATGAATAAAGAACTCGTTTTTCTAGCAAAACAGTGTAAACTAAACAGTAAGACAGTTATTTGACGCACTTCTTAATCTACAACTCTAAAACGTGGCTAGATCAAGGTCCTATTTAGGAGGCTTATAGCAGTTATATTTTTTTATAGAATCTCTAACTCTTCTACATAAATACAACTTATATGTAGTTATAGAATTTAAAAAATAAATTAAAAGGTTTGTTTTCAGCTTTTCCAAATTTTTACGGGCTAACTGCACATCAAATACTACTTAAAACCTTAAGATCCCAAATGGACCTAAGGCAGAGCAAGAGTGCAGCTTCAACCAATTCCGAAGCAGTGACATCTTCGTTTTCTCTTAAGCGAAGATCAAGTACATAAGTTTAGCCGGTGTTATCTCATTTCTAGACCGAGTAACTAAAACAATCTCCACAGCGGATAAAGCCCTTCAGGTTTACCAGTATTCTCTTAGTCCGGAAGTGCATTGTATTTTTGAGCTTCGAGGGAGCAATAATCGTCGCGTTACATCAGAGAATTAAGACAAACTGTTTGATTTTATAATATTCAGCCGTGCAGAAGGTTTGTTCAGTTTTCAGGTCTTTATTATCTACTCCTACTCATCTACTCGCATCCGTGTCTACTGAGTACTAACATCAACATCTGTATCCATTGTCATACCTGTACAACGATAAAGATGGGGGGAGACCCTGCCTGTACGTACCCTTCAAAGAATAGGAGTGGCAGGGCATGCGTGAGTGTGAGCGTCTGTCCCACTGTCGTGTAAAGCGTGTCGATACGCCCTAGCAGATTCTGCCACTGTGGTCTGATCCCGACGCATCACGTACTGGTACGTGTTGGCATGGCCGCATGGCCCTTTGCTTTCCCCAGCGACCCTGCTGAGAAGGAGTGAGCAGCTGAGGATACCACGGTTTGGCAGTTCGATTGGTTGGGTAACGCCCATCATCTCGGCATGGATGGGCAGCGTCGGCGTTGGCTTGGCCCACTAACGGCGGTGGGCTACCGATTCACAGAGCCGGCTGCCCAGTAGCCCGATCCATACGCACTCACCGTCGCCAGATTTGGATGCAACGCTGGCCCATCACCCCATCGACCTCTTCTCTTGCGCCACGTCCATCGATGTATCAAGTCCCGACGCTTCAAACCCATCATCTTTTCGTCTCGAGCTTACCCTAATCGCGCACACAGTCACCCAGTTGTGTTGTGGGTTGTGACCATCTCATGTGATACGGATTAGACAAGACGAAATGTCACATCGTATGTACGTTACTCGGTTATTACCGACGAAGAGTCCTCTCTGAAGTTCCGAAACTGATGCATGTTTTCGTTATTAAAAATCCTCCATGATACAGTACTAAACGTCTACACCCACGAGACCAGAAACACACGCTAATCAATCCAACATTGTCTCAACGATTAAGCTCCACTCTTTGTCACCGAGCAGAATAATCAGGATTCAGTAGATCACGCACACACGCAGCACACTCAACTTTGAGTTGTGAACTGACAGTCCTGCCCTTGTCCGGTCAAAGACGAACTTTCCAGTCAAAACAGTTTCCCGTGCGTGCTCTCCATATTAAAAAAGCTAGAAAGCGGCCACAGTCTAAACAAAGTGCAGCCGATTACGGCTTCACATGGCCACTAAACCCCACCTCGTAATCTCTCGGGACTTGTCTTTACGCCTCCGTCGTCGCGTCGTCCCCTTTGGGAACACAGCTTTTTATTTCCATGGAGCTAGTACTAGGACAGCTTGCCGGTTCCATCCGAAGATTGCTTGCTTGCTTGCTTGCTGTGCCCTTCTCCTCCTGCTGCTTTTCACTTCACTCCTGCGAGCTTCGGTCCGTGGTCCAGCCAGCCAGTGCGTGTGTGATTCTGTGGTCGTACGGTTCCTTGTTGCTGCTGTGATTGCCTCTGGGGCCATGAACCTTCTGAGGTTTGTTTTTGTAGTACTAAAAAAGTTCATTACGGAGTGATTACCACATGTGAGCGTGTGGCTAAACTGTAAAACCATAGGCCAACGTAGAACATGTGAATTCAAACACTTTTGATCAATCACAAAAATCAATCCACGTGGGCAACACAGATTCTTGGCCATCCATCGTCACAAACAGACCGACCCATGGCGCGCAAGTGCAAAACGCTCAGCCGAAATATCAACGCCAAGCGGCAGTGGCTCAGTGAGTGCCAGCCTCCAACCATCAGGTATCTAGCTAGCTGCAAAGCCATCGCCGATGGTTAAGTCAAGAAATTCCCTACCTACCGATGATCGTTTTTAATTGACATCACCTGGATATACTGAAAACAGAAATTACAATTTAAATTACTGTAATTTAACTAACTATCAACTGCTTCCTCAATTTAAATTGTGGCTTTCCAGGAGCTATTTTGTTTTCAAAATTATTTCTGTCCTCCTTCTATGTAGAAACTACATATATTAGAAAAGTTAAAAGTCATTAGTTAATGTAAGAAGACGTATTATAAGATAATTTATAACTCTAGATAAAATTGATTGATAAAACTAGAGAATTTTCATTAAATTAATTTAGACGGATATAGATCAAACTAAAATTCAAAATTAAAATAGGCATAGCTTTTGAAAGTGTCGCCTTGGAATCACACGTGTGTGCATTGACCTCTACTGTGCGGACCATATTCGCGGCTGTGTGGGGGATAAATCCATGGTATGAGTGAAAACTCATGATGCAATTAGAGAGAAGGGACGAGAGAAGGAGAAAATACATAATGTAACGAAAACTAGCGATGATGACAACTGTCATCCTATGTCCTGTTATTTCAATCCCTTTTTCTCAAATGCATCCATGTCTTTTTCTCCTCTATGATAACAACACCATTCTCAAAATACTCATTCTCCTTCTTGCTACTTGTGTAAGACGTCATATTAAATCACGTTTTGGTATTTAGGTAACTCGATTTGCTTCATCTTATCATCTTGAGAATATTGGTAAGTACAGATATGACATGATATTTCTCTTGTAAGAATTGTTGTTTTTTTATTAATGTCAGTATGTTTCTTCAAATATTATGACAAATTTAATATTTTATCCACAAGAATTATTGTTTTATATTAATATTAATATTGATATATCTTTATTTCGATAGATATATCTTTTATGGATATACATGATATCATTCTGTTTTTTGATAGAATAAGATTTAGCAACCGGTTAAGGTGGTTTCTGTATCGATTTCGACCATTCTAGCCGCTACGCAGCTGACTAAACCCCTGGTCCCAACTGGTCAGTGCACTTTGTTTTCTGTGTTGCTTGCCCGCAAGAACCTATCGCCTTCTCCTCGTTCGCCCCTCAAATCCCAATCCCCCACTACCACCTCACTCCATCTCTCTCTCTCTCTGGCCACTTCTCCCCCGCCATGGTCATGGACAAGTCCAACCTCCCGCCGCCGCCGCCTCCACCGGCTCCGGCCACCTCCGCCTCCTCCCTCAAATCCCTCAACAAGTCATCCTACAAGATCTCGAAGCAGGCCTCCTCCACGTCCTCGTCTTCGGCTTCGATGAGAGCATCACCGCCCCCGCCGGCTCCTCGTCCCCGCCCTTCTCCTCCGCCCCCGCCGGCGGCTCCTCCTTCATCCACCCCCGCTGCGGTTGACCACCCGCCGCCACAGCCGCCTGTCTACAACATCGACAAGTCCGACTTCCGCGACGTCGTCCAGAAGCTCACCGGCTCCCCCTGCCACCTCCTCCCGCCTCAGCACCCGGCACCCACCGCCGCCGTTTCCATGCCCCCTCCCCCGCCTCCAACTACCACCATAGCCCCCCCGCCTCCACCCCCGCCGTTGGCCATTCCGTCCCGCCTCCACCGCATCCGGCCGCCGCCGCTGGCTGCGCCACGCCCGCCGCCCATCCTGCCGCCGGCGCTCTCGCCGCTTCCGCCTCTGCCGGCGGTCTGCATGACGGCGGAGTCCCCCATCTCGGCCTATATGCGTCGGCTCCGAGGGATGCCATCGCCGATCCATGTGCCCACCTCGCCGCTCGGGTTTGGGTGCCTGCCCTCTCCACGGACGCCGCCATCGCCCGGGGTGCCCATGCCGGCCACGAGCCCCTGCGTCCGCGACCCATGACCAAGAACCAACCATGGGTGCTCCTGCTGCTGTTGCCGCTGCTTCCAATATGTAGATATGGCCGGTGTAGGAGAGATCTGGCGAGGCAGCGGCGAGGAAAGGAGGAAGGAGCAATACAATTACAATGTGTTAGCTTCACCTTAAAATCTTAGCTCAATTTTTTTAGCCTGTTCTACCTACCGTAATATTTTGTTGGTGTATATGGGAACATACGGTGGTCGGCAAGAGATGAATTGATCGTGTTTGGATAATTTTGTAACAAGCTTATGCAAATGTAGCAGCAAAACTCAAATCTTTATATGCAAAATTTATTTAGAAGAACTTTATGGAGGATGATTGTTTATGATCTGATCTGTTAAGGTGTTCAAGAATCATGATCCTACATGCATGGTCCTGGAAACGTTTTTAACTAGCTTAATTTGTTTATGTCTGTGAAGTACATGCTAACTGTAGAAGGTGATCAAATCTAAGCTTGGTGCACATGCCACCTGAAGTTTGGACTTAGTCTTTGATGAGTGATTGGTATTTGAATCATTGTTCATGATAGATTTTCTTCTGTTTGCGATTGCAATTATGGTTTGATTTCTGGTGTGATATCGACGTTCTTTTGTTTTCTGGTGCGCTATGTGGCCATCTAATTATGGCTACATGTGGTGTAAAGCATATGTTTGGTGATACATCGCCGTTCAGTTTTGCCTTTTCTTTTGTTAATGATGGGTTTCATTTGTTTATCGTGAGTATTATAGCGTTTGCAGGTTGCATGCTGAAGAAATTGTATGGTTCATTCTATCAGCAGCGTCAAGTTCTCATACTGTTTCATGTTTCCCACCGCCATTGAGGTAAATGATACACAGCTTATACTTCTTATGTTGATTTTTACTTGAGCACGTTGGCATCTCCTTGTAATCTGGAAGTGTGAGAGAAAATGTCAATACTCTAGCTGATGCTTCAATAAGCACTTAAGCCGTGGATGACTGACAAGTATTAAGAGTGCAAAACATCACATTTTTTATTCTCAAATTTTCACTTTCAGAAGCTTTTGACTTCAGTGAATTAGTGCTGAAGTCTCAAGTTGTCGACATTGCAAAAGTGGTCATGGACTCATCGGTGAACGAGGGAACATATTCGAGTTGCTTGGGGTCCTGGGGCTACAAATATATGGCCTGAGCACACTTGCTTATCTTGAGCTCAAATGGTGGTGAGCATGTGAGATATTCGACTTAAGGGAATTTTACTGTGTGTCAAGTTGGTTGAAAAGCAAGAGCTGAAAATCACAGGTGTCGATTTCTGCCATCACATGAAGCCCATTTTAAAGAGATGAAAAGATGCAAGTGCCTGGCTCTCCGATGCAACATCTGTTTTTGTTTTTTGTTCCTTCTGAATTTTCGTTTTTCTCAACTTGCCTATGCTTTCGCTGTCACAGTGTACTTCTTGTTGATGTTTCATTGTCTTTGTGCATTTATTAGCTTGAGGCCATCCTTCCGCTGTTTTACCATCCAAGTTAGTAGATCGTTTTTGCAAAATCACGTTATGCGAGCCTTGCCTGAACAATGCGTAAGGTTTGAACAGCAAGCAGAACACTTGCAGTTGTATAGAATTGTTTAGTTCAAAGAGTAGTCATTTCTCTCTAGACGATTGCACTTGTATGCTTGTCAGCTTGTGCCAATGACTACAGGTTTGCATCCAAATCCTCATGTCAGATTTGAAGGCGGTGTTTATAGTAAAGGAATTTCATGAGTAACAAAACATTTCCTTTTGAAACAGAGAGATTCCTGAAGCAAAACTCATCTCTCTCTTAAAAAAAGAACTCCAAGAATCTGGAAAAATAATAACGCTAACCAGGAAACCAGAAGTGTCAAAGGCACATGTGAAACTGCCAGATGAGTGGTGTACTAAATAGCAGTTGGTGCCTGGGAGGAAGAAGTAAATGGTAGAACATGACATGTCTTATCTGTCCTGGCATGAAAATCAATTCACACTGGGAGCCCCCCTGTGCAACGGCAATGTAACAGCGATGAGAATGCACAGCTGGGCATGGCATTTTCTCTTGGAGATAAATGACTAGGATTCTGTAGCCAACAACTCATGTACTACTGAATCTCTCTCCATTCATTCCGGTTTCAGGCAAACCGGTGCTTCGCTGATTGGCTCTGCCTGCACAATCTAACAGCCGCATGACTGCACAACCACACTGCCATTGCATTCGTGTTCATCAAGCTGTTCTAGCGTGGAATCAAACCTACAGGAGGCTGTGCATAAGTGCATTTGCTCAGTCTGAAACTGCAAGACGGCGCTCTGCTCTGGATCTTCTCAAGAACGTCAAAGTTGGTCATCTGTCAGACTAGTCTGCCATTTCTAGCCAAGACTAAGCCAGAAGCCAGTGCCATCCCAAACAGAGCATGCAACCGTACGCAGTAATACTTTGCCATAAAAATCTTATTGTTGTCCTGAAAATGTAATGTCAACCTTGTAGTCAAATACCAACGGGATCATTTTTTTTACAATAAGTTGTAAAGTGGGAAGAGAGACTTACTTCATGATTTTTCAGCACATAGTCCACAACCAATTTGCCCATAGGGAGTGTCAAGGCACAAAGGACCTGAAATATAATGGTTGTAACGGTTGAGCTTAGGAAGTAAGAACTGTGGTACGGGATTGGTATCTCGACATGAAGCAGTAAGGATCGTTGGCTCACAGTGCAAGCTGATGGAAGAGATTTGCTCATGCCAAAAACAGCCAAAAGAACATATAGCGTGACAACTCCAAGAGTCACTAATCTTGATCCTGTTTTGGTGCCAATTCTTACCTGTTTGTAGATGAAAACACATGACAGGTAAATTTTTCCCCCCAAAGCTACAGAAGTGAAATGCTGAAGTCAACTAAGACGTTGGTATTAAATAGAGCAAAATACCAGGGGAGACATTTTTCCAACAGCACGATCTCCATCGATCTACAGATTATCAGACTCATCACTGATAACGATTGTATGCATAATTGCATAGATATCTCAGCACATTTATGACAAGGGAGTTATACCTGATGAAAATGGCTGCAGAAGAGTATCAGGGTAGTTGTCAGCCCAACTAGAACGGATGAAGCTATGACTGTTTTATTGAGAGGGAGAAGAGTTGTTCTGCTGACAGTGAAGTATTTCAAGACAAATTATTTAGTTATAACTGTCCCATACATTCTCTTGGGAAATGAAAGCGATAGTCTTTAGAGGATACCTTGAAATGTTTCTGCAGCTGTTTGAGAAGTAGAAAGCTGTGGTTGCCAATGGACCAAATGCAGCAAAACATAATGGTTCACCTAGTCCCCGGTAACTTAGTCGGAATGGTGGGCACTGCACAAAGAGAAAAACGTAAATACAAAGGAAGAAATATCTGAAATATTGAAGAGATCGAGCTGAAACATGGCGAACTACTAGTCTGATCCAAGTTTTTAGCTGTTTCAAATAAAGTAGACAATAGCATCTTGCAAAAAAAGGGTACATACATTTCAATATGCTATAACTCATGATGATTCCTCAGAAAAAGGCTAGAAAACTTTACCTGATAAACATAACCACAGAGGATTGCACATATCACCAACAAAATGAACCTTGCATCCCCGGCTTTGGAAAAGGCCCAAAATAGCCCCACAAATCCGAACAGGAGAGAAATATTTGCAGCATTTTGTGTCACCGTTCTACTGCAGAGTGCAGTGAATTACGATGTAACATGTTTTCACTTCTAAAACAAACCTTGCATATTAGTTATAATGTTGCTTGGTATTAGCAGTACCTGCCAATAATGTTAACAGCAGATTCTTTCTTCTTCTTATCAGCCCCAGTATCTGAATCGTAAACATCATTGCTGCAACGAAATCAGACTCTCAAGAACGTGTGAACATGATAAATCAATGGATGAATACTGATTCCCATGTCAGCTTGTCTTTATTCATGTTAGTGTTACCTTAGATTGAGCCAAGTGATCACAAGGACTGCTGCAGCCAAGAGAACAAAGTACCGTTTGCTGAAGAATGTGCCGGCATGATGGTAAGCACAAGCGCTTCCTACCTGAAGGCAACCGAAATATGCAGAGTTTAAGACATTCAGAACTGCTCAACTGCATACTACAACATGTCATGAAATGAAAAAGGTCCTTTTCATTGTACATTCTGCATTTTGATGAACCAATTGTTTTTTTTCCCTCAAGGTATGGAATTATGGAGCATGGATTGAACGAATCCTTTGTAGCAGAAATATGCCACTGCACCTACAAGCTACAACAATAAAGTGTGCCTCACCGTAAGTGGCACAAGAGCCACGGAGTAGATTGGTAGCTTCGCCGCCCTCCAGAGAAGCGTCCCGCGGGAGAGCTCGCCGTCTTCCGCCCCTTCACCGGACGCGGCTGTAGCGGTGACCAAGCACCGCGCTCGACGACGAAGCGCGCGCGGCCTTCTCGCGGCGGCCGCAGCAACGCTGCTGCGAGCGCGATGATGGGGACGCGCGAGGTGGGAGACGAGGAGAGGCGCGAGGGCAATGCCGGCGAGAGGCATCGGCTCCGGGCGCTGGCCGGGGAAGCTCAAGCGCGGCGTTTCATGGAGACGGCCGCGGCCACGCGCGGGCGCTTCGGTTGGGTCTGCACGGATAAGGCTTGGTTGGGTGAAGTCGAGCACAGCGCGCGCGAAGTGATTGATGCCACGTCGTTCCGTTCGGTCGGTGCAGACTCGCAGATTTCGCAGGGCACGCGGATGTGGTCGTATGGACCGCTTTGCACTTTCCGAAGGACGTCCTCACGAGTGACGTCACGGGAAGGAAATTGTGATGGACGGATAACCTAATTAATGAAGCTCGTTGCGAATGCGCCGTGAAACTTTTCGTGTCATCAACTATTCAAAGTCGTATTTTTATAACTAACATTCAATAGTACTACTAGTATATTTGAAGGTTGAAGCTTCGAAATTTGTAGGATCTGCTACCAAACCGAAGGACCAGGGCCTGTTTGTAGATGCAAACACATGACAGGTAAATATCAGACTCCATGATATTAATTATGTCCTCATGCACCTGTATAATTGAATTTTTTAGTGGTGCCATCAAAATTTTGATATCACTAAACAAAAATCTGAGAAAAAAAAGATATATTCTCGAGTATGTATGGAGAGCACAGAAGGTCTAAAGTCTGTGTTGGTACACACCTTGTCCCCATACGATTAACCCACTCCTATCGAAACACAGTGCAAAACTGCACATACCTCTTAACACGCCATTCTCACCCATACGCTTATGTAACAAGAAAATTGAATATATACCATTCTAAAGTAATGGATTTGCACATACCTTTTAACATCCCATTCTCACCCATACTCTTGTGTAGCTAGAAAATTGGATATATACCATTCTAAAAGAATATATTTGCTAGAATATCACCGTTTAAATGGTTTAATTAAAACTCTACTCTCAACACGCCATTCTCACAGAAAGAAAATTGAATATATACCATTCTAAAGTAATGGATTTGGACATACCTTTTAACATGCCATTCTCACCCATAATCTTGTGTAGCTACAAAATTGGATATATACCATTCTAAAAGAATATATTTGTTAGAATATCATCATAAAACACTACACTCAATCAATTCAGACCCATATATTAGAATGTTATTTTCATTCTTTCTGAAAAGATTTTAGCCTCTTGTCCTTTTCTTTTTATGGAATTGCCCTAGAAACATAGTTCTTTTTTAAGTCAATCTAATCCAGCAGCATTGTCTCTTGTATTTCTTCCTCTCAACGCTTGCTACAACGCCCCACTACACCGTCGCTAGCAAGCCATCAGCCCATCCTCCCTGTAGCACTCCTCTTTTGCCACCATACGCCCTCCCATAACCATGCCATTACTCTTCTCCTAAGCAAGCCACTGTCTCACCCTTTTCCTCATCCAAACCATGAGTCAACGAGAAAGGGGCGGATGGTTGAACGCACCTCTCTAAAATAACCGGCAATATAGCTAACCAGTGGAAAGACCTGACGAGGTTCACCAAGTTTGCAATATCGTGGGTGGAGTCGTCGATATGAAGGTCACATAGGGGCAGCAGCGTGACTTGGGAAGGCGAGACGTCGTTGTTGGAGGGAGGCACGATGGCTAGATGGTGGAGAGGCGTTGAGGTTGGAGTTGCCAGGTCTATGGCACTATTGGTGGGGAGCCACTAGGGCTAACGACGGTGCGGCTAGTAAGGATATGTCACGGTTGGAATCAACGTGGCTAAGAAAACATAGTCTGGTTCAACCATTCGACCCATGGACAATTCCATTCAAAAATAACTATAAAGATAATACAACAAACTTAAAATACAAGAAAAGTACAGAAATAGTATTGTAGCGAACACTTACATTTAAATGAACCCATTTAAATGATGGTATTCTAACAAATCTATTCTTCTGAAAAGTTTATATCCAATTTTCTCTCGTGTAGCTACGTACGTACTCTGCTACACGCCTGCTACGCTGGCTAGGTAGGCACCCTCACGTACCGAACAGCAACACGTCACACCGAGCCGAGACACCGCTGTGAGTAGATCTCCCGTCACGTACATGCGCTCTGTGCCAACATGGGCTTTCGTCGACGACTATAGTTTCCCATGTGGCCCGTTTCAGTTAGCCAAACATTGGGCCTTCTGTTCATGTCCAGTGAATTTGGATCGTTGCCCCTAGTTCTGCTTCTGCTTGAGATTTTACTCAGCCCTATTAATGAATTGTGTCTGAGTTTCTAGTGGCTTATGTGTTCTTTAGTCAGATTAGATGTCCTCACATCGGTCGGTGACAAAAAAAATACCAATTGAATTTTTATACATTATATGAATATTTATGTATAAAACTAAATGCAACACGGGATAAAATAAGTAACCTATGGTATGACTTAACAGATCTATAAAGAAGTGTCAAATTCCAAGAGAAACTCACTGCCAGAGTCCCAAATACATGGACAGAAACTCAGAAACGGCAGCAAGCGCAAGCATTATTCCTCTGCTTTGTTGTACCACCTCGCCTGCGTGAGGCTTCATAGAGCAGCGATTACTACTGCCCGCTTCGAACGGGGTAGAAGGATAAGAAGCAGCTTGCACGATGGGCCCCGCTTCTGGCCTAGAGTCCCCCTAGAAGGAAACAATTATTTACTTTTTTTCTTTTACCATTTTACTTTTGCATGACTGGACTTTTTTTACTTTTACTATTTTACTTTTGCATGGCTGAACAGTAGAAGCAAGTGAAGGAAATAATATTCCTTTTTTTCTTTTACCATTTTACTTTTGCGTTCTTTTTACCATTTTACTTTTGCATGACTGAACAGTAGAAGCAAGTGAAGAAAATAATATTCCAAAAGTAGACTCATTTTACTTTTGTATGACTGAACCGCAAGTGAAGAAAAATAATATTCCTTTATTTACCTTTTTTTGCATGACTGAACAGTATAAACAAGTGTTTTTTTCATGACTGAACCTTTTCTTTTACCATTTTACCATCTTACTTTTGCGTTCTTTTACCATTTTACTTTTGCATGACTGAACAATAGAAGCAAGTGAAGGAAGTAATATTCTTTTTTTCTTTTAACATTTTACTTTTGCGTACTTTTACCATTTTACTTTTGCATGACTGAACAATAGAAGCAAGTGAAGGAAGTAATATTCTTTTTTTTCTTTTAACATTTTACTTTTGCGTACTTTTACCATTTTACTTTTGCATGACTGAACAATAGAAGCAAGTGAAGAAAATAATATTCCTTTATTTACCCTTTTTTGCATGACTGAACAGTAGAAGCAAGTGAAGAAAATAATATTCCAAAAATAAACTCATTTTATTTTTGCATGACTGAACAATAGAAGTAAGTGAAGAAAATAATATTCCTTTATTTACCCTTTTTTACATGACTGAACAGTATAGGCAAGTGAAGAAAATAATATTCTAAAAGTAATTTGAGCCGTTAGAAGCAACTGAAGAAAATATTCCTTTATATACCGCTTCTGGCCTACAGTCCCACTATGACAGACCACTATTTTTTTCTTTTACCATTTTGCTTTTACATGACTGAACAATAGAAGAAAGTTAAGGAAATAATATTCCTTTATTTACCCTTTTTTGCATGACTGAACAGTAGAAGCAAGTGAAGAAAATAATATCCCTTTATTTACCCTTTTTTGCAGGACTGTACAGTACAAGCAAGTGAAGAAAATAATATTCCAAAAGTAGATTGAGTCGTTAGAATAAAGTGAAGAAAATATTCCTTTATCCACCGTTTTTCGCATGGCTGAACAGTAGAAGCAAGTGAAGAAAATAATATCTCAAAAGTAAATTGAGTCGTTAGATTACTTTAGTCAATTAAATTTCTATAAGAGGTTGTGCACCTCCCGACCTTAGCTCAGTTGGTAGAGCGGAGGACTGTAGTCTTTGCAGGTAATCCTTAGGTCGCTGGTTCGAATCCGGCAGGTCGGAATCCTTTTTGTTATTTTTTTAATCTTTCAAACGTGTCTGTGGTGTGATCGGCATTAGAAGAAGAGGTGCATGCATGTTTTTTTTTTCAGACGTGAAGCATGATGCGTCGATGTCAACATTTTAGTTGCAAAATTCTAATGATTTTTTAGAGGATAAGAACAACTAGACGCTGAATTGTTCCCAGATGAGGTTATTACGTGGTGATCACCAAATTCATGTATCTCCTACTTGTGCCTCTCTTATTTCATTTCAGACACCACAGTTTCAGGACACGCTTGGAGTGCGCGCCAAATAAACGAGGACATTATTTGATCATACAGCATGGCACAAGGCGGTACAAAGATTAAGCACATCACATTTCCCTCCAATTCACTAGAGCATCATATGCCATTGCGCCGACATGACGCCGCTAATTGCCTAGTCTAGTAATTTTCTTCACTTCCTCCATGCGAGGTTGGAGCCTTGATGAGGCCTGCTCTTGGACCTGCTCCTGCTGCCGCTCCAATCCCTCCCCCGGTTCTTCGCCGACGAGCCGGGGCTCTGGCTCAGCCGCCGCGACGACGGCGGTCGCCTGCGCGAGCTCCAGCCGCTGTTCCCGAGCGCCGCCTTGACGACGCGGTCCTTGGCCGCCTCCCTCGCGCGCTGCGGCCTCACGGGCTGCTTGTTCAGGTACTCGAGCCGCGAGAGGAGGCCCGACACCGCCTTGCGGAGCGCGTCGTCGCCGATGTTGATCTGCACCGGGTTCCCGACGAGGTTGAGAGCCCTCAGGGAGCTGTAGTTGGCCACCAGCTGGCCGAGTGCCTTCGTCGTGGTGATCTTGTTGAAGCTGAGGTCCACCACCGCCAGCTTCAGCAGCCGGTGCAGTCCCTCGACGTCGCTGATCTTGTTCCCGGCGAGGTACAGCTCCCTGATCGCCCCACAGTTCGACAACCCTAAATGAATTAATCAAGATTAAATCAAATCCACAAAATATTCGGTTCTTTTGAATCAATTCACACATCGATTAACTGCAGAACACTGTCAAGGACTGAATTACGGATTTGGTGAAAGACTGGCAGGATCATCTTTAATCTGCAGTGGTAGCTAGCATGGTGCATGGCAACAAGCTAGCAAGGACGGCGCTCATGAAGGAGCAATAGGGTGGACTACACATCGGTTTCTACTTTTCTAGGGATGAGCAAACCTGCGATACATCCACTCGGTTCCCAAGGTCTGAATAAGCTGGCCGAATGGAGTATGGTACACGGTCACGAGTATCATCAGAGAGTACGAATTGTACGACTCAAAAAGGTAAGAATGTGATATGACTAGATTGGATATCTGATGCATGTCAGCATGAGGTGCCCTATGTATGTCCTCGGTAACAAGGTGAAGCACATGAACCTTGTATCGACCCTCAGTGTCACAGTGTGTGCCGGCATTAGTTTCAAAGTATGACATGACTCATCGTTAATGTGCACTACTACCAGAAGTGCATACGAGCATTGCGCAATGAACAAGATCCACGCAAACCTGGTTCACCAGATAACCTCCTGAAAGAACAGGTGTGGTAATTGACAAAATGCTTACCGTGACCGATCCGTGAAATCTTGTTGTAGCTGAGGTTGAGCACGCGCAGCCTCGTCAGTTCACGCAGCCCCTCGATGGTAGCAATCTTGTTCCTCGACAGATCGATCGAGTGCAACTCCTTGGGCAATGATCCAGAGGTGATATGAACTGCAGAATGAATGAATTATTCAGTCAAGAACTATATATAGGAAGTTGTGAATCCATACTTGTGCTGTTGCTATCAAACATGAAAAGAATTTAGTAATATACCGATGAGGTTGCCGGACAGAATGACTGCCCGGAGGCTGGAGAACGGCGAGATCACCGGGATGACCGTGAGGCCCATCCCGGATATGTGCGCCACGGATGAGGACGTGGTGAGCGTCTGTATGATGCTGCTCGCCTTGATGGCCTCGCCGGCCACGCGCCGCCGCGCTTGGGCGGGGCCCTTGCCGCCGAACGACGACGGTTCCCCGGTCTCCAGGCAATGCGGGCGAGCCTCGTCGTCGTCGTCGTGATTCACGATGTATTCCTCGTCGGCTTTGAACGAGCCGTCCCTGAGGCTGTTCACCCACGCGCTGACCCGGTCCATCAACGTGGCCTCCGACGAGAACGCCATCCACTGGTTCGGGATTGGCTTGTGCTCGACGGCGATCCCCTTGTTCTTGGAGTCTGCTGTAGCGGCGCCCGCGTCGAGCGTGTCGGACGTGTACCCGTCTTTCTGCTGCTCCGCCGACGGCAGCGCTGGTATGGTCGCGGCCGGCCGGTGCAGGTTCCGGTGGCTCCGCAGGAACGGCCTCCACCACAGCTTCCGGCTCTGGGACGGGAGCACCTGGCCCGACGAACTCTTCTTCAGCATGACGTGGTCGGCGCTGCACGTCGTCTTCACGGACGCGGTTGGGCTGGCGTCCGGCGCGCCGATGGGGGTGATTGAGCTTCCGAAAGGCAAGGCCTCGAGGTCGCCGTAGGAGAGCGACTTCGTCGGCAGGTCGAACGCTTTCGAACCACACCTCGCCGTCTCGATGTTGGAGCACGAGCGCTCCAGCCTCGGCGCCATGGCCGGCACCATGAGACCAACGCCGGACTCGTTCGCGTCCGGTGAGGCGCTGCCACCATCCTTGTCGACGCCGTCGCCGTTGTAGCTGGAAGAATCTGCGCCGGCGGCGGCGAGATCGACGTCAGATGGGCCCCTCATCACCGAGACCTTGTCATCGTCCTCATCGCGGCCTTCACAAGCCAGCTCGGTGGCGTTGAAAGCGACAACCTTTGTGTCACATGCAGAGACAATGTCACCACCACCTTTCCCGATGTCGACGGTGTCCGTCCCCTCCACGAACTCCACCGGTTTCACCTTCTGGAACTCATTGCCACCAGCCTTCTTGCCGTAACCAATTTTGCTCGAAACCTGCCATTGATGACCATGTTCGGAGCTCATAAAAAAACAGAACTTACCAAAATCCATCAAAGAAATAGGTCCTCTGCATCCACCAACCTTTGATATCTTCCTCTTGCCGGCGAGCAGAGCAGAGAAGCAGCTGATCTTGGTCATCTCCTCCAGTCACAGCACTAAAAATTCTCTTCACGCCTCAAAAATCTCACCCTTTTTCTTCTAAAAACCAACAGGAATCCTACTCTCGAAACCTTGCGAGGAACAGGTAGGAGAAGCAGCTTCCAGACGTCAGCGCCTCGTCGCGCGCAAGGTTACTTAGCCGTTGTCTATGGGAGAGCCCTTCTTCCAGAGGAGAAAAGCGGCGAAAGGAACGGCGCCTGCATCCTCCTGCGGCCGCACGACGGTCAGGGCGCCGCGCGGCGGTGCGGTGGAGAAGACCAGATCGAGCGGTATAGACTGGTAGCGTAGAACAGAAGAGGGAGAGCGCAAACGCGCGGGCGTCGCGTGATGGGTAGCAGCGCAAGGGAAGGCCGTGCGGAGGCAGAAATAGCGGACGCGTCGAACACCGGATGGAAAACCACAGACAGCAGCCCTCGGAAGGTCGTCTCACTTGGCTTTTTATACACATCAAAGGCCTACAAGAGTCCGAAAAAGGAATAGATCAACTTCAGCTATCGCACGGAAGGCCGCGGCAGCTTCCGACGTCACGCGCGGGCGAGACGGCGAAACCAGCCTCGCGCCGCTGGAGAAGTTGCTCGGTTTTTTTTTTTTTTTTGGGGGGGGGGGGGGGGGCGCTTTCGAGTTGTGATCTCGGGTCGGCCGGTCTCGGCGTACGTAGCGTGATACAGGCGCGTTGTTTTGGGGGGGTTTGACCTTGCCCAGGGGAACGGAGACGGAATTCTTTTTGGCCTTTGCGTGTCTGTGTGTTAATTTATCTTCTACCTTTGGCCGCGCTCCTGTCACGGAGCTGACGTTTTCCTTGGGTTGTCTGGTTCAGGTTACACGCTGTTCCGCAAGGTAGCCTACGTAATCAATCCCCTCTCCAAATTCACCCCTCGCCCTGAACCTGATTAATTATCTCTCCAGCTGCCATAAGGATACACTGCACCACATGGTTATGACAAAAAGAAGAGTCAATCATGCCTACGTCGATTTCATCTGGGACGTGGTAGATACGAACCTCACAAAAGCGAATGGTTCACCGTTCCGTCCGTCTCGATCCCGAGCGCGCAGGCCGGCGTGTTCCGCCACTTGCGGCCACCTCCCCCAGCTGGTGTGTTCTAGCATCCGTCGTCCCTAGCAGCTAATCAGGCCAGAATGCGCCCAGAATAAGCTGCATTTGGGTGTATTTTGCGTTGATTCGTCAGCTTAATCCGTGCGCTGCCGTATTAACAAGTGTTGTTAATCTTTTACTGGCCGTCCTACGTACCCTGCAACTCCTGTCTCTTTCCTTCGCTCATCTCACTGGATTTTTTTTTTTTAGTTTTGAGGTCGCGAGCGAACTGACGGGCGCATAGTATATTTTTCTCATTTTCATTGGATATGTAGAGATTTTAGAGATGCTCCCTGGTCCCTGCGCCGGTGTTGATGATGACTTCAGTGGATATATCTACGCATTCGAAGAGTGATGCACCGTGCACGCCTGCACAGCCATTTTGCATTGTGTTCCTGGATGCCGGTTTTCATCGCATCTCGCGGTGGAGATAAAAAAAAAGGCAGCACGTATAGTGCCTGTTTCTTCTACATCTGAACAATCATTTGGACGTCTAAAGGTGAAGCCTGTAGTGAGGAATAAGCAGCAAATACGTACTTTCCTGTCATTCCCCAATGAGGAGAGATATATCGACTGCTACTTTACATCTCGTGCCGCTGCCACCACCGTTGAACTCTTGAATGCAAAATGGGATGCAAGACGACCACAAGCAGGAGTCGCCATCGATCATGGCCCGCATTGATTGAATGATGATTTCTACGTCTACGAACTAGCCTACTGGCTCTTTCAAGCACTGGAAAGAGCCACAAACCCAGGGAATGATCTTTTTCAGGGAGTCGTGTTATTATCGAACGCTCTGGTCTGCAGATTGTGCAGCGCCTAAAAAGTCTTCGTGTACGATTTCAAGGTTTTAATTTCTCGCTATCTGGTTCAGTCGTTTGTGATGCGCACGATGTGTAGTTTGCTTTCGACGAATTGATGAACAAGTGCACGGGCGCAAGCGGATGGATTGATTTCAACCTCGTCCGGTCAAATTGGGGCATTCCATTATGATTTGAATTGCCTTTGATCGGTCGCATGCACTGTCGTCACATGCTTCAATTTCATCTTTTGGTAGGAGTACGCCTATTTGTTTTTGGATGTATCGGCCCATCCAATGTAGATCAGGACATGCATCAGGTGCCTGTCTTACTGGTCAAACAAAATTCAACTTGCCGTTCGAGCAACTGAAGTTTCAACCACGTGCAGAACTCACAGCCAACTCTCACGACCACATCGAACGGAGGCAAAAGAAGCAATACTTCCTCGGCTATTCCGCTGATGGTCAATTAAAAGTAATACTATTAGGCAGGCAAAGACAAAACGGAGATGCGATATATGAGCGTGTAACACTGTACTTAGCTAATAATCTTCGCTAGCTTGGCTCCATCTGCAGCATTCCTTCGTTTTTGCTTGGAAACGGGCAGCCTGGCGCGCCCGCCGGCGTCGTGGTCTGCAGGTCAAACTCGCCCGCGTGCAACTTTTTTTTTTCCTTCAGAATGTCGCGGCGGGCAATGGGGCAAGTGCGGCCGGCATCGCGCGGGAATGTTTGACCGCGAGACGGCGCCATGACTTCCCGGCCGGGTTAGCTACAGCCGAGAGGAACAAGCACTAAGCGCTTTCATCAGCTGGAGGACCCATCACCCATGGGCCATGTAGTTCTGAATATTCTGGCTGCTACGCTAGGCATCAGGAAATCGAACGACTGTTGAAGAGACGATGAAGATCACAGCACCGAGGGTGGCTTTCATGGGGACTGGAGGTGGAAGACGACGACCGGCAGCTGCTAAATGGACGGAGGAAAGGCAGCGCCGTGTCTGTTCCGGTGGCTCGGTGGGGAACCGTGGGCGAGGTCGGTGGAAAATATGTTATGTTTAGCCTACTGGCCTGTGCGTTCCACAGGCCTATTAGCCCATAAAACGCAACCCAACTCACTTTGGACCCAGTTACAGACGTTACTTCCAACATATGTCAAGTTCATGAAAAATGAGGCTTCGACTCTCCAAAATGATACTGTCGTTTTCGAACTGAGACCTCAAAAATCTTGAAACTTCAAAAATCCTGTGGTGAGGACCAAGTACAGATAAAGGAAGTAAAACCGTACAGAGGCAGTCAGAAAAGAAAGATTATTGAGAATACTGCATATCATCAATAGCTTTATGTTTCTAAACACAAATTTACAGACCCACGGCTTCCAATACAAGCATACTTTTATACATGATAAACTTTACGCAGAAACCAAAGAACAGAAAAAATAAATAGAAAACAAGAAACCCGTGGATTTATTCAGCTATAGCACCTTCCACAAAACTCGTCACTTTTTTTTATTGCCTACCGCAGATTCCACCATATATATATATAATATCTAAAGTTGAATGGCCTTTCATTCAACTCATTATAATTACTGAATCCTTTATATTATTAGGAGCAGGCACTGTGGTAATAAAATCATAACTGTATAACCATCGCAAAATACGAGAAAGGCATCAACTTTTTTCACCAAGGCTTTCATAGAAGAGTATGTAGCCGTTGTCAGTGTTACCACTGAACTCTTGTGCTGAACCAAAGAATGTCTGTACCATGGACTCGTCAGTCATCTCAACATTCTCATCATCAAAGAACAACCAGTGGTTGTGGCTCTTCACTAAGCTGATATAGTGGCCATGATTTGGCCCACTTCCGACATGAACCAGCACGGCAAAAAGGGAATATTCCAAGTCTGAGTTGTCAACAGTATTGAAAAGTTTAAGCTCCAGAGGGAAAACAACTCGATATGATAACTTTTTGTAGCGACCAAGCTGTTCAATGTACTTGAAGCGCTTGAGATGAATTACAAGAATGTTTGGTGGTTTCTTTATCTTCATTCTTTTCTGTGCTTCTTGCAAACTGAAATTACGAACAATTTCCATCACGATCCAAATAAATATTAGATACAAAATACAAATACATGAAAAATACACAAGTGATCCAACAAATTTTTTATATGAATAGCAGAGCAAAATATGGCAAACAATAGGAAAATGCATGTCACTACATTTCCTAACCCAGAGGCTTCATGTGCTATTAATTGGCTTATAGTTTGTGAACACATATAAAATCAAGCAAAACAGGAAGAGGTAATAACTGATGTGACTAGAAGCTCAGATTCAACAGAATTGAATCAAGTAGATGACATAGATATGAGAAAGCAACACACAATCAAAGGAAAGGGACTAACATACCTGCAGCATTTGTCACAGAAGAACTTATCCTCAGCATTCAAAGTCTCAGTTGAGCTGAAATTTTTAAGACAGCTGGTGATTGAACTATTCTGTTCAATATCCAGACTCAGATCAAAAAACGTCTCATCTCTATCAGTCACAGTTTCACATCTTAGACATCTCGTTTCATTAGTCAATATGCCCTACCAAAAAAGAAAAGAACAAGACATCTCAATACTGTAGAGCAGATATTGGAGTGCACTTGCATGTGCACAAAAACATATTGGCAGAAATGGATAGAAACCCACCTGGAAGCATTTGTGGACCAATGTAGGAACTGGTTCTTTTTTAGTACCATTGAGTTGACCATTTACAGGGCCGTTTGAATTCTTTTTCAAAGAGGAATTTTCACAAGGTTCTGTAACAACTTTAGATTCTTTCTCTAGAATGTCAACTAGCTCATTCAGCAAAAAATTCAGAAATTCATGTGCATCCTGTAAAATACAGATAGTATTTCATTCCACGGTCAGCTCCCAGGTATATCTTCAACAGAAGCAGATCAAAAAGATAATATCCACAAAAATAGTAAAGTACCATAGAAATGGCATAAATACACATAAATTATAGGTATTCTACAATGGTAAAGTTTGCCATACTCATATCTCATTTCAAGCAACTCAGGATTCTATTGACAAGTGAGAACTAGTCAAAACAGAGATGGACTCTGAATAAAAGAAGGACTAGGACCAAACCTATTCTACACCATTAACAGGTTGCCATTTATAGTATCTCATCCTCATGTAAATGCATCCTAAGTGCAATCTTGCAAAATCACATGTGGGCTATGAGAGACATCAAGATGTGCAGATTTAGATAGACTCTTCTCTGGGGAACACCAGATTTAGAAAGATTCAAGGTGATGGTTGTATCCCTTACACATGACTTCTCAGTATGTGACCCAAAGTGCATGAAAAATCTACTCCATCCAGATCACATGCAACATTCATATTCTCAGTTTGTAGAAGCACCTAGAGATAGGCTTGCAGTAGTTATCCCTCCTACTTATTTTTAAGTTCTGTCAATCCAGAGTAAGCTGCTTTTCTTATTGGAAGTAATTAATATAGATATGGTGGATTCAATGCTACACATCTACCTAGAAAACACTAGAAGAAATGCACAGGCCACAGGGCAAAGTTCACAACAACGAATAATGCAGAAAATCCATCTGGGGCTAACTGGCTTAATCCTAAGGGCAAGAGGACAACACTCATAAGGATGAGCAAGACAACATAGTGTGATGACATTTTTGCTTAAAAACTATTTAATAAATATTGACAAATGCACCATCCAGAAAATGTTACCTGGTGCATATAGCTGCGAAAAATTTCATTTTGTTTCTTCAGTCGTTGTATAAAACGCTTAGGAGCAATAACACCTGTTTTCTTCTTCTGGTTGCTGATCTGCATGAGCAAAGGCCATGGATAATTATTTTTGTTACAATGCACCATCCATACAGCTCTTACCGATGCAAGTCATTTCTTTTTTTCTGGAATACAATGTAGCCACTTCTATAAAACCGTAAAATTCTAAAGAAGCAATAGTTCTCTAGATAAAAGGGACTGGTCATATATCCTCACTTCAGAGTTGAACAATTATATCCATGACTAAAGGGCTCTGGTGAGGCAACAACAGGTCCAGTTCAACAGTGCTTCTCGTTTAACATGTATCTTCTAGTGATCTTGCTTGGTTTGAAGAATCACAGAGATTTTTGGGCATTGCTCCAAAGTCCAATTGAACTTTGGCAAAAGGTCCACTCTAAGAGGTGTTTATCTTTTTTTGAATTGTTAAAGCATTCTCGAGGTTGCTTTTAAGGCCACATACTGCTATGGTGCTACAAGGTGCATGACTCTGCTATCTAGAACATCATTATAAATAGATGGTAATTAGTTTAAGAAGATACAGTGTACTAACAATCTTATGGAAAACATGCATCGTGGATGCAATCTCATGCTATTCAAGATACATGTGATAAAATAAGTGTTCAGAGACATGATTTTTGTATGTAAAAACTTACGTATTGTAGCATATTGAGAAAAGTGAGGACGGAATAACAGTTATAACAATCAATAGCTGCAGTGGTACCTGAGAGAACAGGTCAGCTAAACATGTTAACATATTGTCTTCGACATCTCCGGTGCTTTTATTATTTGCATAGTACTCCAGTAATTGCTCACGGAAAGGAACACAAAAGTAAAGTGCCTGCAACAGAACGAAACAATAAGTAGGCCCATGACCTCAGGAATACATATAAATAAAATCAGGATAATATATATTATTAGCTTCCCTGTCGCAATGTTTGTGATACAAAAAACCCTCTAGATTCCAAATAAACCTCCTACATACGAACCGAAGATCTGGTCGTTATGTACAACATGATTTCACTCAATTCCCCATTGCCAAACCGAAAGCGCAACTAGTCGGGTGTTACAATGGTAATACAACAACAGAAACATGAACAACATCAGCATTATCAGATTAACACAAAAAAATTCTCCGCACACAATTGTAACCATGACCTCACAAAACATCCCCAATCCCGGCACCATCACGCGCACAAATCCGACACAAGGCCGCGCCCTCTGATGCATCCATCACAGGATCACATTTTCCGCGCCACGATCCCACGAAAATCGTATCGCTACCAACCGCAGACACTCATCACGCAGCAAATCCCACATACCGACGGACGGGGACACGACACATCCGCCTCTGGAGAGGGATCGGACGATTCCGGCGACCCCGGCGTTACCTGCAGGACGCTGTTGCAGTAGCAGGTGTTGCCGAAGTTCTCGAGGCCGAAGTAGCGCTCGCCCTCGGGGAACTGCTCGCCCAGCGCCTTCTCCAGCCTCGAGCTCGCCGCGCCCATCACCGCCGCCGCCGCCGCCCACGCCAAACAGCTCCCATTTGCACGCCGGCCTCCGTCGACGGCACGGCGCGATCGATCGACCGACCGATCGCTCGCTGCCCGCCCGCGCGCCGCGTCGCGAGGCAGGTGTCAGGATCGGCTTTCTCGTTGGGATCGGAGGTTGGAGGTTGGAACTGATCGGAGGAACGGATGGATGGTCGGGGAGGAAGCGGAGGGAGAAAAGGACCAGTAAAAGGCGTATTTTCTACTTGCCGTGTCCGGAATTCTGATATCTGTGACCGTGTGTACATATCTGAAACCGACCTACTCCGTCATGTTTATCTTAATTCGACGGTAATGATTGAATGCTTGTTTTTTAGAGGGTTGAGATTGAATGTCGCGAATGGCTCTTGAAGCTGATAGAAATTGCAGCCAAAATCTTTCGTTAGAGTATTACTCCCTCCGTTCGTAAATAGTTATCTGTTTTGATTGGAGGCACATAAGTTTTGGCAGTTACTCCGTATTTTCTAATCGTATCAAAATGAATAGATTTGAATGTAAGATATTAGTAAACTATTTTCGATTACAAACCTAGTGATACCACTTTTATATACTAGATTATTTGAATATTATTGTTGGTCATAGTACGATAACTGAAAGTCCAAACCGATAGTTACTGTATTTCTGAAAGGAGGAAGTACCTTTTCCCCTCTTTTTTCTGTGTATACCCGAGAACATTATCACGCTGAAAATAATTTGAAAATATGGAGGCTTATACATGTTCAAACTTCAAACTGGCTCATAGAGAAAGCTGAAGGGGTGCATATAGCCTCAAGAAGTGGCGCGTATGGCCTCAAGAAGAACGCAACCTGGTAGTGCAGCTCAACTGAATCGATTAGGGACTCCAAGTCTCCAACTCAGGCAAATTATTAAAGGTAAGTACTACTAATTACAAATGTACAATAAATCATCAAGAATGCAAAATCAATGAGTTACAACACATAAACATTAAATATGGTCAAGTCATATGGCCAGGGCTCAGGGCCGCAGTGTTCCGATAAATCAATTCAATAAATCTATACTTTGCTGTACCCGCTAAACTCCGCATGTTGGGACAAGCCTCCTGTTCAATGCTCATCCTTCTAATGTGCCTATCTTTGACTAAGATCACAATTTCACATGAACAATGAAAAATTTAGAGAACTCTCTACAGGCCGCCATACTACTCATCAAATTTTCTTGGTTACATCATTGGATGGAAAATCTTTATTGCCTTCATCAGATGGAGGTGGCACGCCAAATACCCAGTCAAGGACATTCAGGTACTTGGACCGAAAAACTTCTCTTTCTTGAGCATAACAGTGCATGATGATCGAGGTAGCCATACTGAATACCACTACATCCGCTCGCTTTATCTGCAGTATTGGAGAACAGTGTCCTGCGTCGGTCATGCATGTGAAAAAGCTCTCAATAGCTCTCGCGAGGCAGTACAGAGCTATCTCGATTTGCCTGCTCTTCTTCTCAATTAGCAGTGCCAGACCTGTGGGGAACTGTTGCAAGAGAACAGTTCAGTACTTCAGTATTCCAAAGTTGATCAGTTACATACTGAATTCATGCATCTGGCTTTGCTTACCGTGCCAAGTACAACGAGTGGAGTATTGCAGCTCTGGAAGATTCTAAAAAGCAGGCATGTCCATGCCCTGAAACAGTGAAGGAAACACCAAGAACTCTCATACAAGAGAAATGGGCTATCCATCTAGATGTCTACTCCAAGATACGGTATAATATTTGAAACAATCAATAAATCACAAACTCACCATGCAGAGGCACAGTACACTGAGAGGAACAAGCTCGATCTCGCTGTTCCTAGAAGACTCTTCCCTAGTATTGTGTAGGGACTGCATGTTATGAGGGGATATATCACATTTAGAGAAATTTTGGCCTGTTGCAAAAACTGGACTAGGCAGCATGACAGCTTGCACAGAAAGATTTTATGATGTCAGGGGAACTCTTTTTTCAACCTAATAGGTCATACATATCTAACACTATTATTCTTACATGCACCACAATTACATTTGAGACATCAAGCTCAATTGTACTTGTAATACCAAATACCTTTTCAAGAGATCCTGTCGATGAACTACAAGTGCAGGGACTAAATAGACCGGAACATAGACAGGTACTGCTCTTCCATATGCTTGAAACAAGAATGTAATAAAATGCCCTGCACATGATTGATTTCCATGCACAATCTGGATTAAAGAGAAAATACATTAGATCATGGAAATTTTCAGGTTAATGGACGGAATGGATGTCAACACACACATAATAAAAGGAAAAGAATTTGTCTAGGAATAGTTATCTCGTGGCAGAATGCTATGCAAAAAATTGACCGTATGGATCACATGCTTGAATGTTGATACTTGTAAATATGATATGAGCACGATTCAACCATAAGGAATGCTATGATACCAGCACATTTGATTATTTGTTGTACTTACCGAGCAAGGGACTTCCATATTTGGATCTAACTTTAGGTCAACACCAACAGATTTGTAGTACCTCTCAATACCAGCTAGGTTAGAGAAAGCAGTGTGATTGACTACTTCTTTCACACCTTGCAGAATAGCAAGATCCTTCCCGCCATGCTTATTTAAAAATGCTTTATACGTTGATGGCAAACTTTCTTGCCTTAAAATATAGGCAGATCTGCAGAACAAAAATTATTAGGCAAAAGTTAATTTCTCACACACTACCAAACATTCACCACAAAATGGTGAAAAACGCATATACATGCTACTGATTGAAATCCATGTGTGACGCATGTTATATTTGATGACGTAACAGATCAATTAGTATATTGTCAGAACAAGATAATAAGGAAATACTACTGCATATCAAAGAAGTCCTTACAAATTCTTTCATTATATAACAGTCTTAAATAATGCATTCTTTATATCCATGTCAAAAACATTCAGACTAAAGGATTTCAGACCATCTAAAAAAATAAACTGCAGTCTGTTATCACATTTTGTACAGATGCTATACTAATTTCAAGCCTTGTATGTGTAATAATATGACTACCACGTCCAAGCAACTCCATCCAATGCATATCTTTGAGTACATTGAAAAGGTGCTGAGCAAAATCCAAACACATACACAACTAGTACAGTCTACATCCTAAAAACTCATAGCAATTCTGAGAGAACTTACAAAATTTGTGCAGATGAAAGGCACATAAGGAAGATGTCACCATGTGACCAAGTCAAAGGCTTGCAAATATTTCCAAATCTTTTGCTCTTCATTCCACAACGAGATGCAAGTACAGCTGCACGCATGAGAATGTATATTGCCAAGCTAGTATGTTGCGTGCTTGGCCCTGTCAAGAGCATTGAAGGACCAGCAATTAACCCAGCCAATAATGATCTCCACCTTGCTGTTCTGAAGTAGCAAGAGTATTCAGTTATACATTTTCAATAAAATAAAGAATAGAAAAACAGGGACAATATAATGAAACAGCACACATTCTGAGATAATGAGATGTCATGTTGAATTAAGAAGAATAGAGAATGGCAAAACAGGGATGACAGAACGCCAAGCAACACTGGAACATTTAACCAAGACATGCAACTATCTGCTCAAATTAGCACAAAATTTGTAACCCATCATCTGATCAAGATGTAACCATGCAAATTTAGCGGCAGCCAGCAGTACGGTTCACCACCGTCCATCATCAAAGCTCTCAAGTTTCCTAGGGAATAAACAAGGAGAGGCAGAGGAACAATAATTTGAACTGCAGGGTTTCAGCCAACTGACCTCTTACGGCCCCAGATGGCCGCGATGCACTCGTCGACAGAGACGTAGCTTCCGGCGAAGGTCCCCAGGAACAAGCCGTACCTCACTGTCTCCTTCAACGCCAGCACCGTCGCCTCCTCGTTGGTCATGGCGCCCACCTTCCTGCACACGCACCACGCCACACGGGAACCTTCAAGTTGCAACACCAAGCAGCCAACTGGGGGGGGGGGGGGGGGGGTTGGGGGTGCGGTCACAAGCGAAAGCCGACCTCGATCTGGGGGAGCGGCGGCTGCGGACTCGGACGAGCACGGAGAAGAGCGCGAGGCCGCCCTTCAGGCCGGCGCCGATGGCGAAGCCCTTCGCCGCCGCCTCCACGCACCGCCGGAGCCATCGGAGCTCGCCCTCCACCGCCGCCGGCAAAGCAGCAGGGAGACAGTGTCCAGCGGAGGGGAGATCCCCCGGCGAGGCCGCGGCGCATTGGAGCTCCTCCGGCGAGGCGGGGGCCATGAGCTCGCCGGAGATGGGATCCCACGCGGAGTAAAGAGGAAGATGCCTGCAATGCTACGGGGCCCCTGGGCGCAAGCGCAACGTGAGTTAAAAAGGGAAATAATTATAGCATCTTTTCAAATATCACCGTTTATAAAACTATGGTAGTAGAGCAAACTATAACAATTTATAACTTACCAAATTATACTACCAACGTGGATGGGGCATGTGAAATGTACATTTTACTTTTCATCTTTCTATCTTTTTCCTTTGACGTTGGCTACAGTTGTTGCTTTATGAGAATGTCAGCGTTGCGGCTGAAGCTAGGGCATAGGATGGTAACATGGCAGAGCTAGTCCTTCCCTCAGGCTCAACAACACCTCATCATTCGCGTCGATCCAAGGTCTAAGGAGCTCGCCCTTGAGATTATCGCATACGCCTCTAGCCTACAATTCTCATCCTGAATAAGGCGGCCTTCGGCTCCAATAGCTACTCCTACATGGTGGCGATGCCACTGTGCCACTTGAGCTCATGCATGTTTACTTTCTTTCAATGTGTCGTGAATCACATTCTCCAAAAATTCCCCTGTTAGGAAGAAAATAATTATAGCTAAAATTTGTTCCAAAAATTTAGGAAATATTTGATGGATCAAAAACAATCACTTACATTTGACAAAAGAATCCGAAAGTCATCATCTAGTGTAGGCAGTACATGAGACCTATGTGAAATCATTATATTGATTTAAAAAAAATTATGATGAATAATTAGCTTAAAATTTAATTAAATTAATTTTAAATGAAGTGCGTTTGTCTATACATAGTCACCACTAGGCCTGGAGGCCAGTCGGACCATGAGTACATGCACGAGTCCGAGATAGTTCTGTATAAATACGGTCGATCCGGGCCATGAATAATAGTTGGACTGTAGGTATGGGTGTGGTCTAACAGACTAGTTCGATGATCCGACCGATAGACTCTAGCGAGGAGTTAGTTTTGAATTATTTTTATGTTTCTTAGTGAGTACTTAATGGATAAGGCTTCTATGATTTCTTTGTTTTTTATATGTGTAGGTGAGTCTTGATGACTTGAAAGTGTTACTGATGATGGATCGGAAGTCAACTTGAGAGAAGTTGATATCTAGACGATCGAGAGATCATGCGGGATACCAAAGGCTAAAAATCAATGCAATAGAGATGAAGATACTATATGGTATACAAGAATGATTGTGTGAATATATAAATTAGAGTCAAATTTGGAGAGAGTTAAAGTTTGAAAAAAATGGAGTTTGAATTTGTAAAGAGATATGTTGTATACCTATACAAGAGGATTTCCTAAGGGGTTAGGAGTGTTTTTTTTCTTTTAGATTCGTGTCTTTTGTGTAGCCACCTATGGGTATAAATAAAGATGCGATCCAGGCCTCAATGTATCATTTTTGAAAGAGAGAAAAAAAGTTAGGATTTAGACTTAAGTTGCAAGTTTAGTTAAAAGTTAAAAGATGGGTAATTTGTATGCAATTTGTAGATACATCTTGTTGATATACTTTCAAGACTTTGGTCAAATTTTGAAATTTTCGTCGAGATAGTTTTTCTCTAGTTACAAGCGATTAAACCGGCATATAAGCGGTTGTTAGCCCAGGTGGAGTAAGGTGGTAGGACTGATGGCAAGGCAATAATTGGACCAAAAGGTGAGTGATGATCGGACCGTCAACAAGAGGGTGATCAGATCAGCGACATCTAGAAAGGTCTAGGATTTCGACTACAGTAATATTAACTTCATCGATCACTTTAATTCCACAAAAAGTTTTTGTTAATCCTATCATTCACCCCATTTGATAGGCTTGCTTCTTGTGTTCGATCCCATAAGTGGCATTAGAGGCTTATTTTTTCTATTTGATCTTTACCAATCTTGATATTTAGCCATGGTTGACTGATTTTTGATCGCCGTATGTTTTTGATGGAGTTGATTTTCAGTACTAGTGTAAAAAGGTGAAAGCTTATATTATGTCTCAAGGTTATGATATTTGGCAAAAGGTTTTAAAACCTTATACTATTTCTTTTGCTATTGTTGACGCAAACAAAGTTGAATTTTAAAATAATTGTAAAGCTTTCAACATGATTTTAAGTGGTGTTTCTCGCTCATATTTTGATCGGATTTCTTATCTTAAAACTACGAATGAGATATGGAAGACAATACATGAGTTTCACGAAGGATCTTCTAACATCAAGAAAATTCATAGGAATGTTTTTAAAAAGAATTATATGAAATTTGAGATGAAACTTGGAGAAGTTCTTGATAATTACTTCGGTCGTTTTAATAAAGTTTTAAGCAATCTTAGATCTACTGATGATTCTTTTGATGCTAAATGTTCTAAATCTGAAATTGCAAGACATTTATTGATTGGTTTAAATATGAAGGTTTGGTAGATGAAAGTTAATTTAATACAAGAATCTATTAATATAACAGCTTAACCTTAGAATCTTTATATACAAAGCTGAAAACTCATGAGTTAAATGTTCTCTCTCACAAGTTTGATTCGAAAACCACTACTTTAGTTTCTTCATATGACATTTGCCAATTTCTTAGGAGATCTCTTGTCTCTTGGTCATCCAAGAAACAAAACTACATAGTTCTATCCACAGCCGAAGTCGAATACATAGCTGCTGGAAGTTGATGTGCCCAACTTCTTTCATCATGAAGCTAATTAAGGCTATATCAGAACTACGCTTCATCAAGGAGGTGAGGCATTTTCCGTGTTGTCCTCATGTTTCTCCTACTGTTCCATCAAGGCCTGGTGCCTCTTCCTCCCATCGTCAACCTCCTCCAGCTGTCAAACCTGAGTCGACTTTAAAGCCCTCTTCTCAATCTACTCCACCACTATCGACAATGTTCATCGCATAGAACAATGCAAAAAGTCTTATCTTTGATCTCAGGGTGTTTATGTCTCTCCTGATTGTGAGCCACCTGTCTACATCAACTCTTTTAGAGAAGAGGATGAAGTCTTTGTAGTCGCATTAGGTGCCCTGGTGCAGCCTTTTACTAAGACATCCAATATCAGTCATGCTAGCCATCACTCCAGTTCACCTTTTGGGACAACTGCTTTTAAAGATGAGGACGATGATGATGATGGTGACGCCAACGATGATGAGGAAGAAAAGACATCTAGTTGATTATCCTCATAGTTCCTCCTTTTTTGTGCTTCGAAGACAGAGGGAATAGTACATGCCCCTGTTTAGTTTTTTAGTTAATACTGTTATTCAAAGTTTGTATACTCCATTACTCGATTTAGACAAAAATAACTAAAATATTTGTGTGTTGTAATGAACGTTAGTTTATATTTATTTCACTTTAAATGTCTTGCAATGTGTTGAGATGCTTATTTGAATAGTGCTGGTATTATTTTTCTTGTTTGTACTATACCATCTCACATGCATCTTAATTTGCAATGCCTTTTACATGTAAATATTGCACCCTACGATTGTAAGGAAATAGGGAAAGCTCCCATAATTTTCTTAAAATATGCATAGGGTTAAACTTTAGTTATGTGTATGCACATATTTAGGGGGAGCTTCTTCTATTTTCTCTCAATCAAAATATCTTCTTTTAAATCTCTCTTATAAGACCTATGAATATTGTCATCAATTACTAAAAAAGAGGAGACTGAAAGTGCATCTAGACCCCTTAGTGAGTTTTGAGTGATATATAACAAGAAATTAGATAGCTAATATATTATGATTGAGAATCTCATAGTAATTTGCTTAGTGAGAGATTGTTTTGCTTAAAACAAGACCTCATGAAGGTTAGAAAAGAGAACAAAAAATTACGTGATGAAAATGTAATTTTATTATTTATTGTGTCTTAAGGACAAGCCAAACTATTAAGAGGGGCTTAAGTTTAATCGGTTCAAAAATTAAGTACTCAATAAAACTTTCAAGTCTAGATGAACGAACACTCGCACCATATACATCTTGATGTTTTAGTTTTTTTCTCCTAGTGTTTCGGATGTTTGTGTCTAGGCTTTGTGGAAACTTGTGGATAAGTTTCTCTATTAAACAAAGAAATTAGATTGGAGTCTCCAAATATTTATGTCAGAGTCTCCGGACCAAGCTCTCTGTCTAGCAAAGAGATATGTCTAGAGTCTTCGGATATTTATGCTAGAATCTTTAGACTAAGTTCTCTGTCTGGCAGAGAGATCTGTCCAAAGTCTTCAAAAGTTTAAATTGGATACTTCGAACCTCCTCTATTTCTCAAAGATAAGTACTGTCTAGAGTCTTTAAACTATTTGGCTAGAGTCTCTGAACTGAGCTCTCTGTCTAGGACGAAAGGACTGTCCGAAGTCTCTGGATATTCTATCTAGATACTTTAGAATTTAAATTCTGTGAATAACAACTAGCTTCGAGATGGATGGATATTTAACCTCACAAACCACTTTTGAGGATGTGGGTGCTCATTCATTTCTACACCACTACCAAGAGTTTTGTAGAGATTTCACACTTCACTCTCTTGGATCTTAAGTTTAATCCACCATTTAAGTGTGCTTTTTGGATGATTTATGGAAGATTGGATCTTGAGATTTGAGTAAGCACTTGTGAATCAATGTCGGTGAAGATTCAAGCTTGTTACTCTTTAAGGACAACCTTTTAGATGACTAGGAGTTGCCCACGAGAATTCAACATGTGAATCGCTTGTGACGCTTGTAAATGTTTTTCTCACCTTCATAAGAAAAGAGGTATATTAGTGAATTTCTGAGTTCTTCTTTAGAGGTTGGTTTGGTAGAGCAAACACTATAGAAAGTGAGAGCACGGTGTCCTAGTAGAGACATTGATGGTTACCTTAGATTAAGTGCTACGCTTCTGTGAGAGCTTAAGTCTCTCTATCTAACAAAAAAACCGGTCTAGATACTCCTGACGTTAAGACTGAAGACTCTAGAGGAAAGTCTAATTTCTACTGCTAGTTTATTTTAGAATTAAAAGTTTGTACATTTACCCCCTGTGTATGACTCAAGGTACTTTTAGAGGGTAAGATGAGAATAAATTTGATTAGAGTTTGTATCGAATATGTGTATGTTATCGGTTACAAATTAGGACTTAGAGTCGTGATATGTATAGGGTAGAGTTAGAGTCAAACTCTATTCTAAGCTCTCTCTTAAATAGAGATGGATCTGTTGTAACCGCATGATAACTTAGCATTGATGAGAGAATGACTAGCCGGTGTTGTACCGGTCAAGGGTCGTTGATACTCTGATACATTGTAATTATACTAGATCGAAAAAGAGCACCCATAATTGGTGCCTCAAAGATTAGGCTATGGTTGAACCTCATTAACAAATATCATGCTTCGATATCGTCATGAAGTTTGGATCTTCTATTTTGTCTTTCCGCGTTGGGCTACCGATGGTGATTTTAAGGCTAGTTTTCTAACAAGTAGAATTAGAGCTTGGTGATGGAGAAAGATCCATGGATAGAGATACAATGGAGGTGCCCCATAACACGCAACTGCATGGGATGTATGGGGAAGGACATGGACATGAGGTGGAGCATGGCGGCTATTAACAGATCTTGATCGGTGGTGTCGAACACTTCGGGTGGGCATTCCAAAATGTTCAATGAGCTACTTTCAACAGGGGAGATGGTTGGACGTGACGCTTAGGTTGATTGAAGATGGATGCGGTTAGTGTTCTCTATCGGTGGAGTCGAACACTCTAGGGGAAGTGGCTCTAGGCTTTCGGTGAGTTGCATTTAATAGGACGATGGCTAGACGTAGCACTCAGTTCATTTGGTAGTTAGGAAGACGACATGACGATTTGTTGGCTATGGCTCGTGGCTAGATTAGCGAGAGGTCAATTGGAAGTCAAAGCATGTTGTGGGCTCAAGGTGGAGTAGCAAAGATGGCGACAAACTCCAGTCAACAGGAACATGGTCTTGGTGCGATTGCATGAAGGTATTGTCAGGCTCGACGCGGGTCAACTATGATGATAGGAGGCGATGAGTACCGGCGGGAAGGCAGCAAAGACTGTCCTTGCAAGTGGCAGTAGTGGTTCATTCGTTAGAGGTTGGCGACTACCCGGTCTAGGGCAGCAACAACGTCTTCCCCACTATCAAAGCTGGTGCAAGCGGTGGTGGCTTCGTGGGAAAGGCGAAGGGGCACGACGAGCCTCTGATGAGAAGAGGCAGTGGCAAAGCTTCGGAGGAAAGGATCTCTCGAACGACGATGCTAGAAGACTAGGCACTAGTCGGTGAATTTCTCTAATGGTGTCAATGATGTTGTTTGATAGTATGGGATATATCCAAGATATGCAAGTCGATATGATGAGAATATATAAAAACTACGCCACTGAAGAGGAAGATGTACTATGGAGGTTATTTCTTTGAGTGATTCAATGCAATGATATCATGGAATAGTTCAAGGATGTAGAAGCGTGGGTATTGAATTTGTTAGCTTAGTTCATAAGACACCAAGGAAGGAAGGGTTATACTCATATAGTCGATAAGTTTGATTTGTCTATTTGATGATGACACATGTTATCTGGTTATGGATTAGATCAAATCAAACTTAGGATAGAAGATAGAGTTGAACATGTTCTTCGAAGCATTAGATGCGTGCTAGCTATGGAGGAATTTAATTTTGTTTGACAAGATGACTGTAATGATAGAAGAGAAGGTAGAGCACTATTGATAGCACTAAGCCTGGTGTAGGCTCGTCGGGCGGCTTGGCGTGAGTTAAAAAAGGAACCAACTCAATCCCGAGTAGACGGAGTTTTGTGTAAGGAACAAATTCATGTTGGCGTGGACATATTTGCTAAGGTGGATTTTGTTAGAATTTGTGTCGAACATGTGTACGTAATCGGTTACAAATTAGAACTTAGATTTATAATAGACATAGGATAAAGTCATAGTCAAACTTTATCCTAGAGACTCTCTTAAATAGAAAAGCGGATATATTGTAACCTTAGAATATGCAAGGGAATGACCGACTGGTGGTGTACCAATTGATGGTCGTTAATATTCTGATATATTGTTATTATGCTGAATTAGGGATGAGTGCCTATTAATCTACGGATTAGGCTATATCTGAACTTTGTTAACAAATATTGTTTCTTAATGTCATCAAGTTTGGAATTTCTGTTTTCGTGTTTGGTTGCCGATGGTAATATTAGGGTCGGTTTTTTAACAATTAAAATAAAAATTAATTGATCAACTAGTAGTATTTAAATAGTGCTAAATATATATATTATTTAACAAAGTTTGTATCCTAAAAATATAAAATATTTATATTTTAGAATGAAAGGAGTAAAATTTTTATTTAAAAAATATTTTGAGTACGCTCTTATATAAGTCGTACCACTTATTAGTGATAAAAATAATTTATAGATAAAAATTATATATTTATATATTCAAAAATAAATTACAATGGAAAAACATTAAAATCAACCCGCAAATCTTAGGAGGTAATGTCACCGATTCAAAGCACAGCGTAATTTTACTACTACACCACATATAAATTTGTTGTCGGGTACTATTCATATCCCAATGTTAATCACACATATTTTAGCAGCATCTTATAAATATTAAAAATATATTTATATTATGTAAGTGGGTTGAGTGTTAAAGTACAACCATACAATTTTATTTGAAAAAAACCTATTAATTTGAGAATTATTGATAACTAGAGCTAGTGGACTGTTAAGAGAGTCAATGCCCAAGATGATTGATGAGCTAAAAATATAATCCATTTTTAGTTGAAACAATTGTGTATTTATAGCCACACAGCCATGTGCCCATGCTATCATCACCGAAAGATTGGTACTCGCGACAAGCAGGTGATACCTACTCCGCTACCTACTCCATATCGGCTAACCACTCCCTATCGGTCGGCCGGCCCACTCTCTATCGGTTTCTCATCTCTCTGATCAGCCGATTCGTCCTCCCATCGACTTCTTCCTCCCATCGGCCCTGCTATTCTCTCGTCATGGCCACCGAGTCCGCCCTCAGCTCTGTCACTCTTTCAGTCATCGAGTCTGTTCCGGCTCTCGATGTCCCAGACCACACTTTGGGCACCACCTCGCCGATCTTCTCCCTTCCCTACGCTGCTGTGAACGTGAAATCTCACATTCCTATCTCTCTTGATCTTAACGCCAACTATTCTAAGTGGATTTTCTTCTTCAAATCCCTCTATGGAAGTTTGGCCTATGATCACATATCATATGGTCACTCGCTCACAGACCGGGTCTCTCCACCCCACCAAGCGCTACGGGCTCTCCACTGTCCACAGCTTTATCTCACCTATCCCGGCGACATCTCGCTCTGCCTTGGCTGATCCTCAGTGGCGCGCGGCCATGGCCGACGAGTACAAGGCCCTAATGAACAACGAGACCTGACGCCTCATCCCCGTTCTCCCGGCGCCAACATTGTGACCGGCAAGTGGATTTTTAAACATAAGTTCCATATCGATGGCTCCCTTGCCCATCACAAGACTCGCTGAGTAGTCCGGGATTTCTCCCAACGTCCTGGTGTCGATTACGATGAGACCTTCAGTCCCGTCGTCAAATCCGCCACCATCCGGGTTGTCCTCACTTTGGTTGCCCCGCACTCCTGGCCGATCCATCAGCTTGACGTGAAGAACGCCTTTCTTCACGGTCATCTGACGGAAACGGTCTACTGCCAGCAGCCCCTAGGCTTTGTCGACCCTTCTCGTCCCGACGATGTTTGCCTTCTTCAACGTTCCCTCTACGGCCTCAAACAAGCCTCTCGTGCCTGGTACCGGCGTTTTGCTGCCTATCTTCGGCACATTGGCTTCGTGGCCTCTGCGTCCGATAGCTCCCTGTTCACTCTTCATATCGGCTCTGCTACTGCCTATCTCCTTCTATATGTCGACGACATTGTTCTTACAGTGTCTTCGACATCTCTCCTCGATCAGATCATGGCTCGACTCCACTCTGAGTTCGCCATGACCGATTTTGGTCCTCTCCACCACTTTCTTGGCATCTCCGTCACCCGAACCTCACCGTAACTGCTTCCCACAAACTCGCTCCCCGCTCCACCGCCTGCATTCTCCTCGGCTATCACTCCTCTCACAAGGGATACCAATGTCTCGACCTTTCCACCCGATGGGTCATCGTCTCTCATCATATCATTTTTGACGAGACATGCTTTTCCTTCGGTCTGTTTCATCTGAGATCCTTCTCCAGCATGCGGGCATGGCCGATTGTCACTCCACGGCCACCCCAGTCGACACTCGAGCCAAACTCTCCGCTGCCGATGGCGCACTCGTTGCCGATCCCTCTCAGTATTGGAGTCTTGCTAGGGCTTTCCAATACGTCACCCTCACACGGCCCGACCTCACGTACGCCGTTCAGTAAGTGTGCCTCTTCATGCACGCTCCGCACGAACCTCACCTTGCGCTGCTCAAGAGCATCCTACACTACGTGAAGGGCACGCTTTCCAGCGGGCTGCATCTCAGCTCCAATCCCATCGACTCCCTCACCACGTACTCCAACGCGGACTGGGCAGGCTGCCCCAACTTTCGACGCTCTATGTCTGGCTACTGCGTCTTCCTCGGTGACACTCTAATCTCCTGGTCCTCAAAACGTCAGACTACAGTGTCCCGATCTAGCGCTGAAACCGAGTACTGCGCCGTTGCCCACGCCGTCGTCGAGTGCTGCTGGCTTCGCCAGCTTCTCCAGGAGCTCCGTTCACCCCTCTTCTCTGCGACCGTCGTCTACTGCGACAATGTCAGTGTCGTCTACATGACCACCAACCTGGTTCATCATCGACACACCAAGCACATCGAAATCGATATCCATTTTATCCGTAACAAGATCGTACTAGGATAGGTTGGGGTGTTCCATGTACTATCGACGTATCAGTTCGCCAATATAATGACCAAAGGCCTGTCCACGCCTTTGTTCACCAGTTTTTGGTCCAATCTCTACGTCCGTTTCTCTTCCGCTGTGACTGTGGATGGTGTTACACCACTGACCTAAGTTGTATATATATATAGACACAACTTTCTTATATATACTCGAGATAGTTACTTATACATATTTCTACAGTTACATCCTTATCGAATACATTAAAAGGTGGCAGCTATAACAATAAGTTGATGGACGCGTGCCGATTCTTTCCCTGTGATGATCTGGGAAGGAAAACTGACAACCACGGAGAATTCGGGCCATTCGTTTGGCAGAGACGTGGAAATCAGCGATCGCTTTCATGCAGAGACGTGAAAAGCTATTCAAAGTACAGTGCTCTGATGTTTCACTGTGCCCATTTAGACAATTTGTTAGCTCAAGTGTTTGTCTACCACCAAAGTTTGTAATCTGTTTTTAATGCTTTATAGAATACTCCATGTCCAATACATTAAAATATGGCAAATAGCCCAAAAACACACTTGTCAAAGTTTCACCAAAGATTGGTTGCTTTGTACTGTATGTTTTGGCTCAGGCACAACAAAACACTGACAAAGCGACAAAACATGTTTCGCTTATTAGATGCCCTATTATTAAATGATTGGTATATTGACCACTATCGGCGACAGTTCGTTACGGATGCTGTCAGCCTGGCACAACCGTTTGATCCAAGGTTTCGCCTCAAGGCGACACCGTAGTCAAAACATAGCAAGGATTATACATTTTTCCATACACAAACTATGTGCAGGTTCTAGCCTTAGCTTATCCAACAAATTGAATCTTTCCACGAACAACACCATTTAAATACATTTTACAGAAGAATTACTGTACAAAACGCTATAGCTAAATAGCAAAAAGGACTAACCAAACTAAAAACATACAAGTAGGAAATTTAGCAATGCAACTAAAGGTTATGGATTTGGTAATGCTATATATGTACAAAGACGTGAAGGTAATTTACAAGCGCATACAACAGGTGTTAGAACCTAAATATCCAGGCGTTGGCATGTCGTCATCCCATAGTTCTTTGAACTCGCCCATCAAAAGACCTTCATCCATCTCTGTCGACTCCTCAAGCATCTTTTCTTGCATAGCCTGTCAAATTAGCAGTAAAGATATGAGCAATTTTTCCATGAACTGCCTGTCTAATTTTAGTTCAGTAGTCAATCTAATATTTCAACAAGTTGGTGTGGAAGAACTCCAAAACTGAAAGCATGATAGTACCTGGGATTCCTGCATTTTAGTAACCACCGTCAAAATTCGCTGGTACTGATCCCTAGCCTCTGGGTATTGAACCATGGATTTCACTCTGGCAAGAGCTTTCTGCAGCCTTTCTTCAGTCTGCTTCCGTCCTTCTTGTAAGAAATCAGTCATTTTTGGCAGGTCTATTTTGGGTTACATCGCCGCCGATGCTGCTAGTACTCTCTGTTACTGCATTTTCTGTAGGTCGAAACCCACGTAGCCCAGCACCTCGTCGCCTCCAGCGCAATATAACCTTCTCCACTATCCCAACAGACCAAATTATTTTGCGATAGTGCTTTCTCACTTGGTGACCTCGCACATGAGCCTAGCAAGCAGACAATAATGATAAAGAAGTCACAAATAATACTTATAGCACCATGGACAAGACATACTACACTTGCAAAGCATGCCAGTGCGTGTTAAACAAAATTATGTGATTCATATCCTATACTATAAAAGGAGGCTTCTCAATAAGAAAAAAGATCTTCCGCTTAATAACTAGTACATATATTTTTCAATGATCCATCAAAACTAAAATATTTTAGCACTGCACTATTTGGAAATCCAGTAGCAGAAGATCTTTAAAAATTAAAACGTTGGCAGTCTTGTCAAATACTATCTGGAGCATTCAGAATACTAAAAACATCCATACCTGGATCTTGACAATTCGTTGTCTAATAAGCAGAAATTCTTTTCTTCCCTTCCATCCACGGAACTTATTTTGTATTCGAGTCGCAGCAGCATGCAGAGGATCAAGCTGTGCAGGTTTAGATGGTTTAGCAGACAAGAGTGACATGGCACGTTCATCCGATATTGCCCTATTGTCATTTTCATACTGAACTGCTTGTTTTCTCTGGAAGGATTGCATCCTGAAAACTTGGTATATCCTGGCAGCAGCTTGGGCAGCATTACGAATGGCACCTAGTGAATCTCCCATAGATCCAATCTGAAGGCCTTCACCTGCCAATGCTGAGGTGCTTCTATCGGCAACATTTACAATACCAGGTAGACCAGATATTTCTCCTGCACTGCTACGCATGGCTTCTTTTAGATTGAGAGTCTGCAGATGACTTGTTAAGGAAGACTCTGCTAGGAAACCAGAGATCCCCTTGTGTCCGTTGGTTGATGCAAGATCAGCTGGTGTGCTTCCTGAAGGGAAACTGGGAGTTGGGTCTGTTACAGCTCCAGGAGCTGCACCTAATGCTAGAAGTGCAACAACTGTCCGCTCTCTGCACAACAGGCCAAACAAGTTTAATACATGTAAAAAACTTATACATAAAGATAAAACTCTGAGCACTTACCTGCCACAAAATGCGGCCCAATGGAGTGCAGTCCATCCGTGAGCATCTCTGAAGTTTATATTCAAACCAGCAGTTATTGTTGGTCTTATTGCCCAATCATACCCTAGGGCAGCTGCCAAATGAAGCACACCCTGTCCTTCCTCATCTAACACACTGGGACCTTTGCCTCCATCCCCTACTTTATGGAGAAGCCAAATATGCAATTTTTCCTTAATGCAGTTTTGAAGGAACTGATCCTGCTTATCATCAGTGGCAGGCTCATTATCATCAGCCAACTTTAGCAACTCAGACCAATCATCATTGTTCATCATCAATGAACTTATCTTCTTGCTCAAATCAATAATCTCCTTCGTGAAGTTAGACAGAGTTGCCTGGATCACACCTTGTTCCAAAGACAATAGTTTATCAAGGCGCATCTGGAGATATGCCTTGTTTGTAGAACCATGCGGACTTGGAGCATCCATGTACTGAGGCCGGAATTCAAACTCCCGTATTTCGCTGCAAGCCAACCTATTGGAGCAAGTCACATAGAAAGGGACCCTGCCAGGCTTGTGTGAGGGAGAATAACACACGAGAGTATCGTCTTCTATAATCTCAGCTGGGACTTCGTCTTCTCCAAACATACATGACCACTTGAGCCTCTCAAATTCATCAGAATTTAAGAATTTACCTTTAATTAGTACCTACAGCATACAAGAAATTTGTAAGCAACAGTTATTCACTCTGAGTACCAGGAGAATCCTACGACACTACCAAGATTTTCAATCTCAAAGGCATCAATGGTGAGTTTTCAGAAGACATACCCTAGTCTTTGAACCTGCATATGTCCAGGTTGGAGAAAAATCAACTATACTAAACAGCTGATCTTGTGCAAGCACTGGGCCCAGAGTAAACTGATCGCTGCTTGATGCTTCAATGATACTGTCAGCTTCTTCACTGTTCCAGTACACCCCAGAACTAGATGTAATTTGGGAATCATCTACTTCAGCAAGCTCTTTGTTCATCCATCTAGTGAAACTGTCATTTTTCTTAAAACTGTCCTTTAGGATATCAGAAAGACTAGATGATTGAGTTTTCAAGAGAGGGTAATTAATGGCTTCCTCCAAAATTTTATCATTTTGCTGAAAGCTGTCCACTGTAGAAAATGTGCCACTTGCAATTGGAATCTGAAATTTAGTAGCTTCTCAGTTATGTACCAAAACCAAATAGAATCCTGACAATATATTATATATATAGTACAATACTAGTAAGATGAAACTCATGCAGATGCAAATAAGTACAGTAAGCAAAACAATCAATAATATAAACTTGCCAAGATCTCAAGTGCCATCAAGACAACAAAGAGAAGTAGTTTTATCCATAAAAACCAAAACCAGGCACTCGTCTCTAAAAATATATACATATATATACCACTTAGAAGACCCTAAGATCCTTAGCTATGACCTGTATAAACTGGATAATACCATAAGTCCAGTTCAGACTTTAAACCCAAAGAAAGAAATGTCATGGACCTGGGCTACAGCTCTACGATTTGTTAGCTGTGCAATATCTCTTTAGCATCATAATTTTGCAATTTTTCCCTATACTTTCATCTAATTTTACCTTGTGGATACACCACCTTTGTCTTAAAACCATTCAAGGTTCAATATGGAAATTTCGAGGAACAATAGTAGTTAATCACAATGGTAAAAACAATGTGTAAGATTCTGACATTATTAAACTTCAATAGTGTCCATCGAGTACAGAATTATAGGTTATTCAATTGTGTTCACTTCTCAAGTACATTAATTGTTTGGATCCATCCAGGCAACCATAAATTCTATTTCACAAATTTCTGGACCAAAAAAGGTTCTCAAAACACAACTTGGCTTGACCAAATAAACATATTTCAATGCACTCCAGCCAGGCATATTTTTAACAAGAAAATCATTATAAAACTTCACACACTTCCTTTTTTTTCTTAATGGATATGGGAGTTTATCTACCAAAATGACAACAAATTTAAAAGGTTTCTCATTTTTTCCCTCTTACTGCATGGCAGCTGCCTACCATTGTCAATACTTGTATTTGTAAATAACATCTACCAATATGCCTTTTTACCATGAGAGAGCTTTTTTATTTGCCATACAGAAATGCATGTACAATACCTGCCATGGAGTTTCTCCATCAGTATCATCACCTACATCCTTGATACTCAATCCACTGTTATATACTTCATCAAATGTGAAAGATTCAATTCCTGAACCATCTGTGAAAGGAGACTGTTTGGAGGGAACAAGAGGTTGGTAGAGAGGCATTTGATGGGGCCCTTTGTCAGGTTTCATCGCTTCAGTCCACAATGATAGATCAAATTGATTATTAGGGCCATTAAATGCAGTCCCAAGGTCTGATTCGTTAAGAACCACAGGTAAGTTATCATGACCATGAGAATAGAAGCCTGTATTAGGTGCTGTAGCATGTAATCCTTGATAACTGCCTGAAGAATTTTTTTGAAAAAAAATATAAAAGGTTACAAATCCATTCAACTTAGGTTCATAACAAGAAGATTATTCTTAATGCCACTTGCCTGCAGATGACGCAGGAACATAAAAGCTGAATATAGAATCATCAATCACAGATCCACCTCCATTTTCATGCTGCCACATCCGAGAGAAAGAGTGGTATCTGGCTCCTCCCGAATAAATATCTGCTGCACCGAATTTTGCTTTAGATATGCTGTGCATAGTTGGAATATGTATCAGTGAAACTATTTTAATGGACTTTATGCAGAACAGAAGGAGATGGCTAAACAGCTCACCTGATTCTATTTCATCATATTCAGAGGCTTGTCCGCTAACTGAGCTTTCTCCTTCGGTAGTCTGTGAAGGCAATTGACTTAAAGGGCTATCCACACGAGATGCTTGCAGTATGTCATCATGTCCCGTACTACGAGAGCTTAATTTTCCAGCCTGATGGTCATACCCACATATGTGCAGGAAATGAAACTTTAGCTTGTAGATGGAAGAAAATAAACGTGAAGACAACAAAGAAATTAGGTAACCAAGGTAGAAAAGGGCAGCATGAGCACCAAATTTACCACTAAATCCAACACAAACAGAAGGTTTCCATAATAGGTCTCCAAATGTAAATAAAACAATTTTAATGTAGAATATTTAATATGTTTATCATAAGATATATTATACATATGATGCCCTCCTGAGACTAGTTAAAAATATACAACTGGACAATGTTCTTTAAAAATTGATGACTCCATTTCTAACATTATTAGTTAATTTTACTAAAATAGTTGCTGTTATTTAAAAAAACACATGTTTTCAATATTCACCACACTATTAATAATATCAGAAGTGATAATCAAGGGCTAGTAACTTAACATATCATGGTGCTAAAGCAGTTCTGTAACTGCCATATATGTTGCTTAATTACTGGTTTAGCATAAAAAATCATCAAACACATGGATCAAGTGAAATGTGGATCACTAACAATTTTGTATAGCATCAAAAGTCAGTTATCCACAAACCCAAAACTAATAACCATGATATCAAAAGAGGTAGTTTTATGAGAAAATCAATAATGTCATTAAACAATTTTGCTTTATATGAAGCTTCCCACTCCTATAAGAGATGCATATAGAATAGTTGAAACCCAAATTCAAATATAAGATAAACAAGTAGCTAAATACATTGCAATCATAGCAGGATTAGGTGCAACCTTGACTTCCAGATAATGTACAAGTACGATGTGCATGTGATCCCTGTAAAACAAGAAAACCTATGTTTATATATTGACTAACTGTATTTTTATGTCATCATGCATGCACATAGGCTGTGTACGAACACATGCTATGAGTTACTAGTACCAAATGCACAAAGTAGTACAAAAGCAAAATAATTGATCAACAATATTTCACTTACTCCTCCAACATCCAATAACTCCTCCTTTGGAAATTTATATTCTCCTCCCCATGAGCGTAGTAGCAGTGAAGCACATCAATGCTTCCAAACTAAATTTATAAATAAAAAACTCATTATCTTAATATACAAAGAGTACTGGACTACCAGTATAGAAACCCATTAAAACAAATGCTGCGAGGTATTATCGCAGAAGAAATTTGTAGTACTAATTTTCAATTACCTTTAACCTTTCATGGGCTTCTTTGACTGTCTTTCCATCCCTTTTCTTCCTCCAATTATGACCGTCCTTCCTGAAATATCTCAAGACCTTCCGATCAAACAAGAAAAGTGAACCACCTAAAGCCAAGGATACAAAATATTAGTAAGATACAAAAACAAAAGACAAAACCTTGAACTGATTACTTAGAGACACTTTTTCAAATCCTGTGCATATTTAATTCAGGCAATCACAGGTGCTGAGAGTGGAGACAGTAGTAAATCAAATGTGCAAACCACAAAATCATAACTGATCAAGAGGGGATTAATTAAAGGACAAGAGCATAGTGTAAATGAAAGATTAAAGGATGGTAATTTGATAACAGACGAGACCACAAAACACAATTACAAAACGAGAAGGTGTATAGGCTTTTGATCAAGTGGCAATTGTTTTATGTTTGGCCAGGGTGCACAATAAAAGAAAATCACAAACCCACGTTTTATGTTCTAAAACAGCATAATACAAGTTAATAAATAAATGCCAAGTGCCGCCTAAAACAGCATAGTTAGGTCAGGCGTATATGTCATCTCCAAAGCTAAATCAACTGCTAAAAAATAATAAACATGTGACTTTTGTAACAAATAATCGGAAGACAACAGTGTTCAATATAAAGCGGGAATTATACTTGGAGGCCTATTTGGAGGTTCAGGAGCAATACGGAAATTCCTGTAATTCTTAAGTATTTCACAAATCTCAGTAGGACGTAACCATCGGTGTTGAGCCTCCTTCAGTATCTGCTCAATATCTGTTTAGAAGCCAATGAAATGCGGAGTTAGCAATCCAATATATTTGTAAATGAGAAAGAGGATTAAGAATTGCGCCCCCTTTATTTCCAAATTACTATGCATCTAAGCCAACTTTTAGGTAAGCCCATCTCCGGAACTAAAATACTACTACCAATCCTTAAAGCAGTTGCAACAGTTTCCAATGACTCTAGTGTCCAGAACGCTCAGGTTCTCAGAGACCGGACCGGAATCTTCGCTTTGCTTCATCACCTCCACTCCCGCGGCCACCACCACTAGAACACCGTACAATTCCGACAGAAGAACACGAAAAATTCTGACGAACTCCCAGGTTTCCACCAACCAACGCAGTCCGTAGACTCCAGAATTCCAAATCCCGCGCGAAACGAACAAAGGCTTACAGCTACCAGCAACAGAGCCACCACTCCCAGTTCCACCAGCTTCCTCGCCACAAACTCTTCCACCACCCGAAACGCAACGGAGTAGGAAACAAACCAAAACAAAGACCGGGGCGTTGACCAAAGCCAGCCACCCGAACTTGGTAAATCCCAAACCAAACCGCAGCCCCCACGCCGACGAGCACGAGCCGGGCCAAAAAAAAAATCAGAGCCCACAGAGAACGGCGCCTCGGGCTCACCTAGCTGCGGCGCGATCGCGTAGCGCAGCCCCTCTGCCATCGCGACGAACCCGCAGCCGCCGTGGCTACCAGTACCCCGCGCGCCGGCCCGGCAGATTCCCCGCTCTTCCTGGATCGCGAGCGTGCTCTGATCAACCAGCTCCCTCCCCCCGGCGATCCGGGCGAGATTTCGCGGGGGCTTTGGGGCGGGACACGAGAGACGGTAGGTGGCGGTGTTGCTTTTGCCGAGGGAATTGGAGAGGCGAGGGAGAGGGAAACTAGTGGACTCCGCACCGCACGCATCATCGGCGCGAGGCAAAGCGGCTGCTAGAGAGAGCGTGAGGAGGGTGAAATGGCCGTTTCGCCCCCCCGCGCAATATGGGACGATCTCGGCCGTCCGTTTTGGTTGGTGGGTGTGCGGCCGCGGAACGTGGACGGTTGGTGAAGGCGCCAACGGCGAGCTCCTGTCCGCGGCTCATCCACCAATCCCTGCGCTGGGCTTCTTTTCATGTGGGTCCAGGAAAACAGCAGCTGTGTCTATGCACTAGTTGAGTGACCTATAGCCATTTCATTGCTTTCACATGATACAAGTATACTACCACCGGTATAAACAAGGCTCTGTTTGCAAATCTTGTGAAATTTTCCTTGGAATAAAAGTACTAATTCTCATGAAATTGAACTGTGTTTCAAACAATGCCAAACTGTGTACATAACATAAAAATTGCTTTCAAAGCGCCGGGGGAGAAAACCGGACTGCTGGCTTCTTCAAATTTAGATTGAGACTACATGCTCATTCAATGCAAAACAGACTATCAAATCGTTAAAAAGAAGATTTGCAGGGTCCAAGAAGGCATAATTCTCCCGAATCTAGATGGTCCAGGTCGCACAACGGGAGCGCTTCGTGCAGGAGCACATATACATATCCATCCTATATATTCCTCGGTCCTTACGCCGTCGCTGTCCGTCGCGCTCGCGCCCATTCGCCTCACCTCGCCTTCACCCCGTGGGTGCTCGCCGCACGCGGGCCTCACCGTCTTGCTTACGCTTCGTGCCGTCCACGGCCTCGTCGCTAATCTGAATATCTGACTACCTGATCACCCTGCTTCCAACTTTTACTTTCGTAGCCGCACCTGTGATTAGTCACCACCACCCATCGAGGCATCATGTTAGGGGCGGGATAATTTTCTATTCTCACCCGCTAGCTAACCAATCCACCATCTCCTTGTCACTTACTACTAGTATTTTTCTCCTTTTTTGGAGTTTCTTTCAGACCGTGAAAGTTGGAGAGGAGAAAGCAGTTGCTTGCGGATGGACTTCACTTAACTGGATGGGGGATGTGATCATCTTATCCCGGGGGCAGTAATTTACAGATCGTGGTTTCGGCACATACATGATTGCAATTTGCAGCCACTAAGCAGCATCCAGCAGTCCAGCTTACTCGGCGTCTTAAAGAGATTAGAGGGGAAGGGACAGATGTTGCAAGGTAAGCATCATGCGGCAGTAGCCTCCGTGCAGAGCTTTGCGACGGCTTACAGAGTAGCAGGGGGACTCTGCGCTTGATATCCTCGGCTTGCTCCATCTTTTTCATGCCTCTGCTAAATGCAAATGCCTAATGGCTAGCTTACCTCGGCAGTGCTCACAAGTCACAGTCTCGCATATGTACTGCCTTACCGTGTCACCATGGAACCGAGAGGCGAGAGCATGTCACCATGTAACCGAGAGGCGAGAGCTGGGTGAAGTTGCTGCTACAGACCGGCCCGTCATGCTGCTATCTGAAGCCGATATACGATGGCCACCTCGGCAGTCAGAAGCAGCTTTTCCGAGTGCTCGCCGACAGAGGCTAGGCAAAATCATAAACATGGATTGGCGGTTTCCGGCCTTCATTGGATAGAAGCGACCATAAACATGCCGACGCTGCCCAACCGTCTGATTTGTGACGGCCTGTCCATTCACGAAACTGCAGATTATACCCTACGTGCATCAATGTACTTGTGCATGGTTACAATCATATCCCTGTTTATAGTTGAACACCGGATGTGACTTCAGGAAGTCTGCGTCCAAGGATGGGACACAGGAAGAAGGACAAACTCCCAAAACTGCCTACCTCAGTAATCACGTCTAACTCCGTGTACTACAGTACTACCAGTGGGCAGAGCATCAGGGATTCAAGGCACAACAAATTTGGATGGCAGAGCGATAAATTGACGGTAGCAAAACAAAGGCAGTGAACTGCTGCAACAACAATATCACATTGAGGATATGATTGACCAAAGCAATTACCGAAATAGATGCATATCAACCATTCCGGACATCAAATTCAAGCCAACCTATGTGCCGTGCTTGCAGAAGGGAATGCACATGCCACTTTTAGGTTGTAGCAAGTAGTAAACCCACTTTCCTTTCCAGTCGATGCATCAATACATCAAAAATGAAAAGTTAAAAATTTGTTAATTGAATTTTGAAGGGCAAGAAGCCCAGATGTTTTTGCTACGATCGATCAATCTGCTACAAATAAGTGATTGAATCAGATGTCGAACAAGGCCTCATCGTGTATAACGTAATCTTGTGGTGAAAAGCTTCAAGCGAACAATGCCTTGGCAAGATAAAGCTACTCCCATGGCCTCTGAAGCTTCCGTGAAGAAATGCTACAAGAAAAACAGATCTAAATGCGCCGTTTACTTGCATTTTGTCAAGGTGATGTGAACTGGGCCTCTTGAACTTGATGTGCATGCTCAAGAATTAATTCACATTCATTCCACTTTCAGGACTATCTTCATTAACTCATATATGAAATAACTGATAGATGCTGATGGCAGAACCTGTAGAGGAGAAAGAAGACCCCAGTTACATCAGATAATCTGAAAATGCGTTCAAAATTTCATGTGTCAATTGACATATACACATAGCTACAAGTTACCAAAAAAACCAGGCAAGCAAACCAAAATAGGGCAAAGTTATACCGCAAAGAAGGAAGATTGAATGGATTGGTTCTTGCACTAGTCTCACTGCGTCCTTAACAGAAACCATAACCATTTTAGGCTTTAGAAATATCGTGTAAATATTATCAATATTCAACTAAGTAATTTCCCGATTCCCTGCTTTAGAAATATCGTGTAAATATTATCAATATTCAACTAAGTAATTTCCTGATTCCCTGAGAGAAGTCCTTGTTTTAAATGAACAACCTTGAGATAAAGCACATATCCATCTGTTGTATGTGCACGTCAACCAAAGGATGAATTCATAGATCTTGCTCTTAAACATATATGCAGGCAGACTATCTGACATGTGAGGAATGTACCTGTAGCAAGCTGGGGATCAGGCCAGCATAGAGTGCCGGTACTCCACCTTGATCAACAATTTTAAGGCATGTTGCAAAAGCATTCATCCTTGTTGCTTTCACTTGCATCTGTAGCTGTCTCCTAACTACTTCAAATGGGTATGTGGCTGCTTCAGCACAGCAACCAGCAATAGCACCATAGAGTAAGGTCCTAACCGTGCCCAACTCAAGCTGATCTAATGCATTTGCCTTTTGACCTTGTTGTTTCATCGTTGATACCCTCCTATTCCCTTCAGGGGAATGCAAGTAGGCCATCTTCAATATGTCATATACTCCATAGAATACAGCGCCAGAGGGCGCCATGCTGATAAGTGAAGGTACCAATCCCTTGTACAGAGAGAAGAACCCTTCAGTCTGGATCATGTGGAGGGCAACACCAATAACTCCTCCTAAGGCTTCACCACCAGGAGCTACCATCTTTGTCCTAATCTGAAATCATCAGCTAAATGACTTAATGGAGAAAAATGACACCAAGACAAATGAGGTCATTCAGAATCCAAAGGGTAATTTAAAAATAAACATACCGTATCCATTGGTATACACAATATCGTTGCCGTAACACCAGCGGCAGCACCAGCGATAAACCTTTCAAAGTTTGTTGTTTCATCATTGCCAGACCATTTGAGCAACTGCTTTCTGTAAGTGTCATACGCATAGAAGTTGATTGCCTTGAATGGGGCAGTACGGAGAATGTTGACAAAGTTTCCTTTCCAAAAGCCTTTCAATCCCTGTGTTGTTGCGATGACTTGGATAAGCTCAAATAGATTTCTCTGCTCAGCACGAACTATGTACTCCAACTTTAGTCTCTCAAGGGGAGCAACAACTGTTCTGCAAGATAAAGAAAAAAAAAGGAAATTAATGCCTAAATAGCAGTAATGGCAACATTCATCCACTACACATATTACTTATTGCAATTTCAGCTCCTGGTGACAGATTGATTTCAGTAAAAGGTCTAGAAACTGGTCATGTTCTGGAAAATTAAGCCCTGTGTACAGTGTGCACACCTAAATTGACGACGGAACTATTACACAGCCACGATAAGTTGGGTACATTTTCAGCAAACGTCAGCTCCATTTAACTGCAGGAGTGTTACTGTACTTAATTTTTCTATACTTCTCTACCCATCCAAGCAATGCAATTCCAAATACAGGTATGCAATGAAGTTTCATCAGTACCAGCTGAATACAAAGTAGCAATACCTGGATACCATAGCAGCGACGGCTCCAGACCATAAATGCTTCGTCATGTTCATGGCGCCCGCACCAGCACGAGCCTCCTTCACCTCCTCGACCACCTTCCTCTCCGACGCCTCCGACGCCACCTCCTCCTCCGTTACCCGCCTCCCCGCGACCAGCCCCTCCGCCTCCTCCGCCCGGGCGCCCTTCTCCTCCCCGCTCGTGAGCAGCTCCACCGGGCCACTCACGAACCCCCTGCCCCCCTTCACCGACATCGTCAGCGACACGAACCCCGGTCGCCGCCGCACGCCGAACGACGCGGAGCAGCCGGGCATCGCCGCGAGGAGCGCGCCGTGGGCCGCCTCGCCGTCGAGGAACAGCCCCGCCGCCACCCCCTCTCCTCCTCCTCCTCCTCCGCCGCCGCCCCAGCCAGCGGGAGGCAGCCACATCTCCAGCCACGGCATGGCAGGCGACCCTCCGACGCCGCCGCCGCCGCCACTTCCCGCCCTCCCTCCCGGACCACAGCCACCACTACAGGCCGCAGCCGCTCCCGGCGCTAGGGTTCGCGGGGCGATGCATCGGTTTTATCGACAGCGCACGAAACTGAATCGAAACAGAACACAACAGCGGAATGGAATAAAACAATTTGCCCACGATTCGATTCACAGAAACGCACCGCGGCTACTTGGATGGGGAATGGGCGGGCAAGCAGATGCAGATTTGCGACCGTATTATCCGCCTCGTTCTTGCGATTCGCGGTGATTTTTGTTGGCGCCGCCCGAAGGGCAGGAAATGCCAGCCAACGAGGCTGCACGAGGTGGGATTATTTTTGTAAAAAGAACTTTTTGTTTTTTTTTCCTCTCTACATGTTCTCTCCCCTCTCTCGTTCACTCGTTTGTTTATTCAGTCAAGTGGAGGCTAGCGTTTCAGGGAAAATTGTAGGCTGGTAGTTTCGTAATCATGATGGGGGTATTCGTGTACGTATCAAATGGAGAGAAACTTGTCAAATTGGAACAGATAAAAGATGCGAAATCGCTATGCACTCTCACCAGGAGTGAAACTAAAAATGTGATTAGTTCAGTACGCTTGGAATATGTAGTAATTTCCTGAAGCGTGCACCGGGATGCGAATGATGTGAATTGGCCATGGGAGAGCGGAATATTTGTGGCGGACGCACGGCGACGCGCCAGGAGTTGTCGCCCGTCAGTTGCCAAGCAACGGGAATTTGGCGAGAATCCCCTCGTCGCGATGCCCGTATTTCAAGTGTTGGATTAGAGAACCTGATGCGGTTTAATCGAACAAAACCGGTCCTTTCGATCCTTCAGGCTTCAGCATCTGCTGCACTTCAAATTGTTGGAACAATTAACATTCTGTCATTCCACGAAAAGAGAACGCCTTGATCGAGCTACTGCCATAGTGTCATTCTATATATCGAGCTACTGTCACAGTGTCATAGTGTCATTACTACTGGCACAAACTGCAGATATTTCTTCAGGCCGACAACGGATGAAAGCATGAGGCTGAAACAGAGGCGATTGCAGATTTGCAGTGTTGCAGATGCATGCGCCGCGATCGCCAACAGCGCCGGAGCGTTGCCCGCGCGGGAGGGCGGCGGACAATTTAATTCCGGCGTTACTCCGCTAAAATTAATTAAGCAATAATTCCAGTCACACTGCTAGCTAGCTGCTTCCAAGTTAAGTTCACAATAAATATTTTTATCTACCTCGCCTAGACTTGGAGTATATAGTGCATCTGCTTGGACCCCCACCCTCATTAATTTGTTCGCTCTCATGGAATTAAGGCCCTAACTAAACCTTCCTCGTTCATAATTCCAGTCACACTATATTTTTACAATAAATATAGTGCATCTGTCTGGACCCCCACCCTCATTAATTTGTTCGCTCTCATGGAATTAAGGCCCTAACTAAACCTTCCTCATTCATAATTGCTACTCTGATCATCTGATCGTCTCTGATCCACATTCCCCAAAGGTGAAACACGAGCAACCTGAATAAGTCATGCTCAATCATTCGAGAGCGTCGTAAAAGTTTCCTTAAGATGATGACGACATGTATGGTTATTATGGCCTGAAGCCCGGTCTAATTGAAACTAGATTGAAGATCTAGAGTAGTGCAGAAGCCATTTCAATATCCAGGACTAGACCAGCAATGCATCGCAGATACTCCGTACTAGCTATCCGCAAGATCAGACCCACTTGATGCTGAATAAATTTGGGACAAGATTCAATCAAATTTTAACCTGTTTGTATTATAAAACAAAAGAATCCTCTGTGTAGATTAATTTGCTTTTAAAATTACTATCATAATAAACTCATTATATTTTATAAATTTATTTTAATATAAAATTAATGATTAAAATTTTAAAATTACTACCCATCTTATTCTGAAAGTATGATTAAATGGAGTATTTGACAATATGTGGAGTATATGAAACTGCCCTGGCTTACGGAATGGATGTTAATCTCTCTCGAGTGGATGTCCCCTTACTTCATGTCATCTAAATAATTATAAAAATAAGATTGGTCAATATATGATATATTGTAAGTTTAAATTTAATGTCTATAAGTTATAAAAAGAATAAATTATACATATATTCAGTCATATTTTTTATAATCTGTATAGTCAAATTTAAACTTATATATTTATAAAGCGATATATTACACATCAATCTATTTTGTCATTTTTTTTAATTTTTTTCATAACTGTTAGGTTACGTATAAAAAAATGAGAGGTTATCCTTCAAGGAATTAAAACACTTTCCCCTTAGCTAAAAAAAAATACTAAGGACTGATAATTCCAAAAGAGATCATGTATTCAAATTTAGTTTGCCTACTCACGTCGATTCTCATCCCATGTCTGTATTGCATGTAACCTGAATTTGTATTCCAATTAGGTTGTATTTGTATTCACCCCCAAATCCAGAGGGGGATGTAAGATTAATGTTTCATTGTTAATATCCAACTGTACCCAGCATTTTTACACCCCATGCATGCAAAGAACGAGGAAAGGAATTGATTGATGTTACACGTTTGTCTTAAATTATTTTGCAAGGAAATGGACCTTTCTTATATGCAGGTACAGATTATATTTAATTGGCTAGTGCAAAAAAAAAAAGGTAGTCGTGGGATATCACATAAGAAGATAATAAATCGATTAATCAATAAGAAATAAACATCTAAACAAATTTGAGTTGAAAACCAGAGGAATTTCTGACTAGGATGATTGGGGTGTAAAACCACCACACCGTTCCATACCATGCAGTAATTATTAATCTTCCATGTCCTTGTTCTGAAGTAGTGCTGCCTATGTTTGTTAGGAGAGGAAACGATTTCTTAATGTATGATTAATTATTATCTAAAAACTTAGAAAATATATTAATATAATTTTTTAACTAACATTCATATGAAAATTTTTTATAAAAAAACATAACAGTTTAGCGGTTTGGGACACATCATGACTTATGAGAAACTTATGCGGAACACATGCATACTAAGTTTACTAGAAAAGGGGTAAACCCTAACCAGGAGAAAACCAGTTGGTGAGGCTACACAAATATTCAATCCTAGGTATCGAACCTGAGCTGGCTGATTCTCACCACCGAGGGCCAAGACATGAAATTATTTTTGGATAATAGACTTGCACCTAGCTTTAGTAGAAAGCATAAAGGGCACAAAGATCTCGCTGGTGATTCCAGCTTACAATAAACAGACCCAGAATCCCACAAAAAAACGTTAAGCACTTTGCACTACTGACATCTAGCTAATGGCAAAAACCAGAACAAAAGACCTCACATCCCACAACTAACTCAAGCATAACAAAGAACGCCTAACATAGGACTAAGGGTAGTGAACTGAGCATAGGCGCATAGCTCACCTAGTTAGGTTTTTTATGATAAAGCTTGTTCACTTAAGCTTAAATTCTCATATTTATAACTAATTATTTCTTCACTAAGGTTAGCAACCTTCTCCACTGTTAAAGAAACAACATCTTGTAAAGTAAATGCATGATATCAGCAAACACAAAATTCTCAAAGACAAAGTGGTTTCTCATCAGCCACATGGTCTAGGATGCTAAGACAAAAATATTAGGGGATTGCTATTGTACGGTATCTCATTTGAATGATATGATATCTAGTAGGTCTCAAATCTAAGACCGATCTGATACAAGGTATCAAGTGATAGATGTGGATATTAGGTGGTACATAGTTATCAAAACTGACACCACACATATACAAGGCTAAAAATGGTAGAACTCAACACATGTGTCAGGCAAGAGGTGCTTCATCCGCATCAGGTTGCCGCTAGTGCTGTGTCACTGGGAGCATGCTGTTGTGCTCCACCAGGTCCTACCGCAATACATGGCACAACCATCTCGCCCATGATGTCTACCACCACCCCTTCACTACCCATGATGATGATGAGCTCCTACATCTCTACTACCATTGGAAGGAGATCAGTTGTGCCATCTACGGCCACACCTCGCATGTCATGAGGCACCACTAGATGGAGCTCCATCGTATCAACCTCCTCGTCGCCATAGCAAGGAGCGGGGCTTTTGTTGCTTGTCATTGGACGGATACATAGAAGACATGGAAGGTGAGAAGATGGAGTCACATGAGGGGTCCCTCATGTATGGTGCAGGGTCGAGTGAGGAGAGGGAGGGAGAGGATCTCGTGCTGATCCCTAGTGATGATATACTGGTCCATAAGTTAGTAGTATTTCCTAATAGAATATATTGAAGATACTTTAATTCTAAATACATTTATGTTAGTAAGAATAATAAAAGAAATGTTCAAAGTTAAAACCCTTAGAATTATCGTTAGATAATAATTAATTTATTATTAAAACAGATGCATCTCAAAAAGATTGGAGTGCCGTATTAAAACAAAGACTCACTAAATAAATATTCATACAAAACAGAGAACAAAAATATGTATATATGACTTTGAAAGTTATAAATTAAAAATAATAAATAATACAGATCGAGAGATACTTATAATAATTAATACGAACAATGCTTTTAGTTTTACCTAGGTTTCAAAAAAATTACGCTTAGAACAAATTATAAAACAATATGTAGATATTATAATAAAAAAGTTCTACTAGAAAATAAATCTTATTCGAAGATATTAATATTGGAAATAAATACAAGAAGGGACAATCATTTACTTGACCTACTGTTTCATTTACCTATCTAGAAATCAATAAGTTACAATGGAGTTAAATTCTTCAATTTTGGAGATGACAACAAGCTCACAATATTCCCACCAAACTCCTATAAATTTAAGCTAATATAACATATAATTGTAAATGAAGTATAAGAATACATTTTAGACAATTTCTATTATCAATATAACAACATGAGAGAAGAAAAGGCCTATATGTTATCAATATTAAATAGACTTGCTTAATATTTTTATTTAATAAATGAATTAATGCTAACTAGAGAAGGCCATAAAATAATACAGTAGAAGCCAATATATATAAGTAAGAGCACCTTCAGCTAGAGTTTATAACCATCCTCTAGCTCCTTGCTATTATATTAAAGCAGGGTTGTGAGCAAATCTTGTTTGTATTTTCTTTTAGGTTACCAAAAATGAAAACTATATGTAAGATTATTTATTTATTATGAATTATTTTTTAAATCCATGTTTGTTTATGCTAAGGATCTATAGGAGAAACATGTTCGGTTGTTCTTGTTCATAGCTATAGTCATTAAAAGATTATGCATCCTTCAATAAGTGTTTCTATTAGATGGAACTACCTGTGGAGAAGATAAACTCTTAATTAGAATAATCTATATAACTAGCGATAATTAAAGAATTTTGTTTCTAAAAACAAATAAATGAAAAATATAATGATTATCGAATATGACATTAAATCTTCTTAAGCAAATACATGTTGTCTTATAGGTTTCCTAAGATCCTAACTATTAAAAAAGAAAAAAATCGAGTAAACAGTACCCTAACAACAGTAGTGAATATTGGTGAACAGTAACAAACACTAGTGGATTCACTAATCATTGCGCTAATTTATTAAGGAAGGAGTTAATCAATAATATCATCAAGCTAACCATATATCTATTAATCTTTTCTAATAATATTTTAATAAACAAAACAGTGTGTGTATGTGTGTGTGTATATATGATAACGTATAGCCAGCTTGTTTAACCTGTGACGCCGCTCGGATAGATGCAATTAATTAGATTCATTGTCGTGACAATGGAGAGATGGCAACAACATATTGCGTTTCAATATATGACCGGACAGTTCGTTGCATCCGCCATCTAGCTAGTAAATGAGGCGCATTAAAACTCGTAGAACCCCAATTTGATCCTTTGCCAGATTAGCTCATAACTTTATCTACACATATCTTGACGTGCATCCACCTTTTAGCTTGATATTAGCAAGTACACGTACAGCTATATATGTGATTCACTACCTTCGAAAAAAACGGTTTCTTGACAGGAAAACACCTAAAAATCCATGGCCAGACTCCCAGAGAGTAATACAACTGAAACTGGATCTTATGTCGAACTGAAGCTGCGTGATCGATCGGTCGCATGGACGTCGTGGTCGGAGTATTTTTGCATGTCTATTAATTATTCAACCGTTTTCTTAATGTGACATTACATTTTTTTTGGGGGGGGGGGGGGGCGCGCTAATGGCAGATGTCCTACAGGAATCTAACATTATCTTGGGGGGAGTTCATCAATGCGACGCCAATACTACTCGATCAGCGCCATCACAGAAACAGCATGATGCACTACTACACATACATAAGCACGTATGCAACAATAAATTTCTGCTCACCAACGGCCAACCTACTTTCCACAATGCATTCACATACATAGTGGTAGAACAAGCACACGATCGCAATTCGCATACATGCACGGACAAGTTAGCCTGATGAGCTAGTGACGCATACCCACAAAGTTCCAGACTACATTTATATTTGCACTTATATCTACATCATCATATATTGATACCTCACCATCGCCCATCGGTCACCAGCTAGCTACTGATCACTACTGGCTCCTTTGCGAAATTAATTTCCTTGTTTAATTAAGCCGCCTAATAATAATCATCTAATTACGTACGTACACTAACAGTGGCCTTAATTACCACTGTTTGGTCATTGCACTTGTACGACGTAGTTACATAGTGACAATATTGTGTCTAGATAGCAACGCGTACATTCGCTCTATAACGACAGCCGTTGCACGGGTCGATGAGCTGAGAGATGACAACGAGCGATCGATCGATCAAGTGTTGGGACATTGGAATTCAGGCGGTTGATGGCTAGTCCCTGCAGCAGAGCAGCTGGAGGCCGAGCTTGAGCGGCGCCGGCTTCGGCGGCGGCGGTGGCGACCTGTGGTTCGTTGTGGGGTGCACGAACTTGCAGTTGGGGCAGGCTGGCCACTCGCGGCACATCATCACCAGCATGTAGCACCGCGTGCACACGGCGGCGACCATCTCCCTGGACGCGCCACCGGCCAGCAGCTCGAGCGCTACCTTCTCCTCCAGCAGTGCTGTTGGCTTCGTCGTCTCCGCTGCCGGCCTGTGCTTCTTGGTCTCCTGGACGGGCACCCGGCGCGGCTCAAACGTGAGGTTGAGATCCAGATCCAGCCCCGGTGGTGGCGCGCAATAATTCGCGGCCTCCTCCTCCTCCGCGGGCGCGGCGCGGTGGTTGTGCAACTCCAGCGCCGGCGCCGGCGCCTCAGCCCTCGGGTCCCTGGACGTCCTCTTGTGCGTCCTCGTGTTGTAGTAGTGGATCTGCCCAGACTGCACGACACGCCAAAACAGAGAAGTTAAGCATGGCACGAGCACGATCGACGACGATCGGCTAGCTTAGCTAGATTAGATACCTTGATGTCGAGGCAGCGTTGCCACTCGAGAGGCAGCGGCGCGGCGTCGAAGCCGAGCTCGATCCCGACCTCGCCGCCGTCACCATCCTCATCACCGCCGCCCCGCTTCCGCTTCTTGCTGGTGGCGGTGGAGACGACGGCGACGGCATCAACGAGCGAGAGGCACGGCGCCCGCGGCCGCCTCGCCTCCGGCAGCAGCGCCGACTGCAACGACACCATCCGCTCCCACACCCTGACCGGTGATGAGGTGGTAGTACAAGCTAAAGTACTTGGCTTCGGTCGGGGCCGTGCGCGAGGTAGTGCAGTGGGGTAGTGTATTCGTTCGAGCTGATCCGGGGAGCGGGGGGTTTATATAGTGGCGGACACTCCGGACGGGGGAGGTGGTAGGCTCGTCGGAAATTTAAGAGCACGGAAGTGGTACCCAGGATCTTAAGGTGGACACTGCGACCGGGCCCACGAGATGTTCACACACTTTACTACTGGTCAGTCCGCATCTAGCGGCGGCGGCGGTCTCTCATTGCATCGCATTCCATCGCATCGATCGGCCGGCTCCGGTCGCGTTTGCGTTCGCGACGACGCGCACGTTATCCACCGGCTTTAATATAACCGGTCACGGTGCAGTAGTAGTAATTAATAGTACTAGTAGCTAGCAACGCCGGCCGCGGCTGGCCATTACTCCGGCCAGTCACGACGAGCGCATACATGATCCATGGACCGGTGAACGAACGAACGAACGATCGATCGATACGATCGGTCGCTCTCGCGACTCACATGCAAAGCTTAACGCGCGCTGGGAGAGAGCACTGCATGCGGGGACTAGCCTTTTGCAGTTACCCATCGTTTTTAACCTTCGCCATCACCGCCATTAATCCTGCCATAACATTGAATTGAATCCCCGTCGATCGCCTGCATCGATCACTTCAGCTAGCTAAGCTAGCTAGCCCATCGAGCAGGCGTGTGTTAATCGTGATGCTACAGCCGAAAGCTGGTATTGATTACGGGAAGAGCGCCAATAGAAAACCCTTCATTTTATAAAACTACATGTTACGCTGGTTATATATTTATGATTAAAAATGAATAGGGTTAAAAGTACAGTCCGTACAATCAACTTTGTCAACGATAGATCGGAACAAAGAGAGAAGTTGAGTTAAGGTCTAAAATAATTAAAGATGTTAGATCATAAAATTAAATATAAGATGACATACAGTAGATCTATACCGTATGGAGAGGTCTTCACAACGAGCTTCATAAGATCAAATATGCAACTACTGAAAATTTACGTAGAAAATTAAAGAGAAAAAGAAAAGGAGAAGAATGAGAGAAGGTATCCCAAAGCAAGAGGTCTAGCCGACTAAGTTATTTGTTGAAGAAAATGGTGTTAAGCTAAGATATGCTAAATATAATTATTATAAGAATACTTTGACAACTAGGGCTTCTAATGGTATTGACCACTTGATTCGACACGTTGTCACCTGTAAATGGAAAGCTGAAGTGGCCATGACATAGACGGTCTTAGGCTTCAACCCCGATGGATATGTCCAATAATGTAAGTATAACAATAATAATACTCAAAAATAGCTTTGTCGCTTAATAGCAAGAGAGGATGTATCCATAAATTTCGATGAGTCTCCTGTATTTAAAGAATATATTAAGAATGTTCATAATCATAAATATATTAGTGGTTTTAGAAAAAAACTAGAGATTTTGTTAAATACTATGATAAATTTTATTGTAAACTTAAGAATGTTTCACAATCCTGTAGTTTTTATGTGGCTTTGACTAGTGATATATAGTTAGGTAATGCTAAGTAAGATTATATTAGTGTTGTTGCTCATTTTACTAATGATAATTAAGGATTAAAAAAGAGAATAATTAGTTTTAGGTTAATAGACATGGTACACACTAGTGAGAATATTACAGAATGAGTTTCCCAAGTAGTAGAAAATTTTGATCTAACTAATAAAATCTTTACAATTACTTTGGATAATGCTTCTGCAAACTCTATAGCCAAGTATATTCTTATTTGTCTTTTTAATAGATATGTTGAACCTATTTTTTTATATCACCATTGTACTTGTTATGTTATTAATATTGGTTTGAAAGAGTTACTTAATTATCTTGAAGATTTTCACGCTGTAATTTCTTTTTGTGAATTCTTCTAACCAACGCATTGTAACATATAAGAACTATTGTGTTACTATGGGGATTCTTCCTCGTAAGTTTGGTTTTGATATAGATATAAGATGGAACTCTACTTACCGAATGCTCAAGAATCTTATTCCATGCAAGAATACTTTCTCTATAATAACATTTCCTGTTTTCACTATCTCTTCTAAGTCTACCTTCAGAATTTTCAAAAATTGCAAGCCGTCATAAGTCCGCACACAACATTCCGTAGAAAGCAAAGAACTTTAGCTATCAATTTAAATTTTATGTCTTAATCAAAATGATAGTAACAATGTGTAATTTCTGAGCATGGTCACACTCTTTTTTCATTTCTAGGATTTTCTCACATAGTTGAAATGAGGTTTTACCTAGAAAGATTTTCAATGAGACAACCATAACATCAATAAATCTCATTCTATTTTTTTATAATTTTTTCTCATTTATTCCATATTTTTTCCTATGTTATTTTACTATTTTCCTTAATTTTCTATGTATTTTTCCCATTTTCTACACTTTTTTCCTTTTTTCTTATTTTTCAAGTGTTTTCTATTTTCACAGGTTAAACGGACCAATGGGCTGGCAACCCGTTTAACTCCTTCACGGGTTGTGCCTGGGCTGCTACCATGACCCCCGTTTGGGCATCTCTGGCGATGTCATCAACTCAGTAGTGACATGGGTTAGCGAGGTGAGGCGGCCCAACAGCAACGATGCTCGCAAGCAAAGCCCAGTCTGCAGCACTAAGATGACCTACGCTCGATAAGAGCACACGCGCGAGGCACGAGCATGCGCTAGAGCACGCGGTGACAATAGCTGACATGCGAGTCTAGTTGTGTTGGCGCGTGATAGGCGCAATGGTAGCCGATGTGCAGGGCCCGTAACACATAGTCAAGAGATAGCGTGGTCAAGCGCGCTGCACGGGATCCTCTAAGGGATACATGACAAAACCTGGTTGGTGTGGGTGGAGTGGACGACTCGGGATGTCAGATTTTCTATGGCTGGAGGTCCATCTCTTTGATCTCTTGTGTGGCTCACTACGTGGCTTGATCTAAGGAGTTCAGATTTGATATGAGGGCTATGGTTACACCTGAGCTAGCATTTCACCCTATAGATATTTTGAGATTTGTCTTAGTGGTTTTTGAGCCACCCGTAGCCTATAAAAGAAGAGGCACATACAAGGAGACACTTTGCATCTTTAAATTGGATTGGATAGAAACTTAGAGAGAGTTAAGAGAAGTTGTGTGAGAAAAATGAGAGAAGAATAGGAGAGTTTTCGTGAGCTCTTTTAGACTTATTAAGAGAATTTTGTAAGGTTTGTAAAAGCTTTATAAACATATTTCAATCAATAAAATAGTGTTTATTTTATAAACAAATTTATCAATTTAATTTAAATTCTACATTTAAATTTTTACATCATAATTTAAATTCTAGATATTGTTTTCTTCCTTCTAGATACTTGTGGTGTGTGTTTCTCTTCTTACTACAACTATTTTAGGTCTTGATTTGCCTTGTAATGAAAAGGGATCGACCTCTATATTGCATTAGAGCAAAAATCCAAGAGGTTGTAGTCCAATTTTGCACCATTTATTATTTAGTTGAATCTTATGAGAGACTTTGATTCTTATAATAAGCATCCATGACTTGTGATAGTGCTAAAAAAACCATCAACCAAGTGATGCTCATTATTCATAGGAATTTACCTAAAAATCTTTATAGCTATATCTTCTAAGTCTACCATCGATGGATATCTTGATCTAGCTTTTTAATAGGTAAGATTTTGATAACTTAACCAGGTCAAATTTTTGTAGGTATTTTAGAGGCAAGGTGAATCGCTCTATATTCAACCCCTCTATAGCATGTTCTGGTCTTTCAATGAGTATTAGAGCCCAGTTATATTCATTGTAAACTAACCGTGGCAACAAACCACACTATAGAGAGATACTATGTAAAACCGCCTATTTTTGATAGAGGAGCCTTTGTTTATTGGAAAACTAGAATGAAGGCATACCGTTAGTCGTTAGGGTATAAAATAAGAAAAAATGTGACAATGCCTAACACTATTCCCAATGATGTGGCTATCATTGATGCAAATCTTGAGAAGTTTAATGCTAACTTTAGTGCACAAAATGCATTGATTTCTAGGTTGGGACAAGGTGAGTTCAATTGTGTATAACACCTAATGTCATCTCGTGAGATTTGGATAATCTTGTGTAACTTCTATGAAGATACTAATGAAATCAAATTGGTTCACCAAAACCAATTTCAAAATGAGTATCATAAGTTTGAGATGCATATTGGAGAGTCCATTGATAATTACTTCAAGCGTTTTGACAAGATTATTTTTTATTTGAGACCAATTGGCAAGATACAGACAAGGAGAAAGCATGCCATCTTTTGAATTGCCTTATTTGTGGTGTTTGAGAAATAAAAACTAAATTTATTACGGAGAGTGCACCTTTGAATAAACTTACCATGGATAGGCTTTACTCAAAGTTGAAAATCCATGAGATGGATATTCTTCATCGAAAAGGCCTCCAGCACTCGGTGGGTTTGATAGCTGATCCATCTTCTAGTAGTTTTGCTACTCACTCAGCACTTGTGTGTGGTGTTTTTTTTCACTAGCCGCTCTACACACAGTATTTAAGGAGCAACTAGAGAAGATACCTCAAGATGATCTTACTCTTTTTACTTGAAAGTTTTCCAATGCCTAAAAGAATGTGAGATATAGGAAGATAGGTATACTAACCACTCAATTACTTGTTTTTGAGTGTGGCGAGCCTAATCACATTCCGGCAAATTGCTCAAAGCTAAAGAAGAACAGTGATAGGACTCTCAAGCGGTCCAAGGATCAAGGGCGTAAGGGACATAAGGAGTTGATGAAGAAAGCAATCAACAAGGTACTGGTGGTACTTGATGAGATCTAGTTGAGCAACGTCGATACCAATGACAATAATCAAGAGAAAAAGCACAATAACTTCTTCGACATATGATGTCTCGCCAACAATGACAACTTCATTGACATGTGTCTTATGGCACTTGAGAATAAGGATGACTCAAAGATATATTCTAATGATATCCTCTTCCACAATGGATCTCTATATGATGATTCTTGTACTGATGATGATTCAAATGTGGAGATCTCAGTAAAGAAATGATAGATAATCTAATTATCATAATTAGCAAAAAGTATAGTTCTTCTATACTTATAATTGAGAAATTAAAATATGATAAAGAAGAAATGGTGCTAGAAATTGCTATGCTTTGTTCCATGATCCCTAAGGAGGATACTTGTCTTTCATGTGCTTTAGGAGCTGCGAAACCTATTAGTTCTAATGCTGCTTGCACTGCTTGCTATGAAAAAAAACATAACCTTGCTTTACATGAAATGGAACTAAAAAATAGAAAGAAAAGTTTGATCACATCAATAGGCTTTACGTACATGATAGGATACAATCCTGTGAAAATTATCCTAGGCTTACAAATAAACTTGATAAGGTGAAGCAACAACTTGGTAAACTTAAAATCAAGAACAATTTGCTTAAAATTTATTCTTCTAAAACTCTTGTTCAATCCATTTGTTGTAGCTGTGCCTCCTTAGAATCTAAATACTAAAGTTACTTCTACTAAAAGTGTTAATTCATATGCTTCTTGCTTTATGAACATGATATGATACAATCCTGTGAAAATTATCCTAGGCTTAAAAATAAATTTGATAAGGTAAAACAATAACTTGGTAAGCTTAAAATCATAAACAACTTGCTTAAATTTATGCTTCTAAAGATTATGTTTAATCCATTTGTTCTAACTATGGATCCTTCAAGATACTAAAGTTGGTTCTGCTAAAAGTGTTAATTCATGTGCTTTTTGTATGTCTCTTAGATTAGATCTTACTACTATAAAAGGGAGTATGCCTTGAGTGAGAAATCTTGAGCTACCCTAACCCAAGAGAACAAATATCTTCAGTAGGACTCAAGAAAAAAATCTTAACATAATCCTTGATCAATCCAAATTGTGCAAAAATAACCGAGGCATACACTATAACTTTCTTGAGTCCTTGATGATAGATACCATAAGATAATAGATGTCATAGATGGTATCATAGAGCTAGCTCAAAATGCTATAATCCTTAAGTCAGCCAATTTCATAGGAGATATTAGCTCTAGTTTATCTAAAATGGTAGAACCTATCTTGATACCTATGTTTAGCAAGTCTAAGCCTAAAAAGGCTATAAAAAACCTAAGGCTTTAAAACAACTGAGCCTATAGAGAAATCCAAACCTATTGAAACAATCAAGCCTAAAGAGAAACCCAAACATGTTAACACAACCAAGCCTATAGAGAAACCCAAACCAATTGACATAATCAAGCATATAGAGAAACCAAAAATTATTGAGAGAACTAAGTTTGAATGCACATTTTATGGAAAGGTTGGCCACTTGATAGTATTATATTTTAGAAAAGCTAGGAAGGAACATCAAGAATGCCTTAAATCCTTACGAGCCATTCGTAGTACACCTATAAGAGTTTCTGAGAGGTTCGATTATGCTTGTCATTGTCATTAAGTAGTGTATCCTACATTCCTTTCCAAGATGTGCACTGTCAATATGACTTAGCAGGGTTAGGACAAAACATGCAGAGTTAGCATACTCATCGTTCTGTTAGTAACTCTAAAACTATTTACTCCTTGCATGAATCAATACTAGATAGTTAAGTTTTTTTCTTACTAACCCCAATACTAAGTCATCGAGATTTGTTGCATCCTTTATGTAAGACTTTCAAGTGGGTAGAAGTGAACCATGACTAGTGACTTAGGTTGCTCGTGCCACATGGCCGGTGAAGCCAAGTGGTTTACCTCTCTCACACATGCATCCAATGATAAAACTATCACTTTTGAGGATGCAAGCAGTGGACGTGCAATGGATAAAGGAACGATTAAGGTCAACGATAAGTTCATGCTGAAGTAAGTGGCATTAGTGAGCATACTCAAGTATAACATACTCTCAGTGTCATAGTTGTGTAATGAGAATCTCGAGATACGTTTCAAGCAAAATCAATATCAAGTTATTGATGTTTTTGAGTCACTTGTATTCAACATCTCTTGAGTTAGTCATGCTTTATTTGTAAATTGTAATGACTTTTCTGAACCCTCTTGTTGCCTTAAAGCTTCTAAAAATCGAGATTTGTTCTTTTGCCATCGACATCTTGGTCACATTAGCTTTGAACATTTATCTCAGATCAGTGGTTCAGATTTGATTCAGAGATTACCAAAGTTAAAAGTTGCTAAAGATTTGGTTTATGCTCCTTGTCGTCGTGGCAAGATAATGACTTCTTCTCATAAGCATTTCACATTAGTCATAACGGATAGCCTAGGATAATTGCTTCACATGGATACAGTTGGTCTTACAAGAGTCCAATCAGTTGGTGGCAAATGGTACGTTCTAGTGATTATTGATAATTTCTCTCATTACTCTTAAGTCTACTTTCTTGAGTCAACTGAGGAAACTTTTGGATTCTTTCGTGATCTAGCTCGTCGTCTAGCTTTAAAGTTTCTAGGATCTCTTAAAGCAATTCATAGTGATAATAGGACTGAAATCAAAAACTTTGCTTTTGAATTTTACGGTGCTTCTTCTGGAATCGAACATCATTTTTCCTCACCATATGTTCTACAACAGAATGGGGTGGTTGAGAGAAGAAACCACACTCTCGAGGAGATGTCGCAAACAATGCTTGATTAGTATACCACTCCAAGGAGATTTTGGACTGAAGCTATTTATATTGCTTGTTTTTTCTTGAATTGAGTGTTTTTGAGAACTAACTTGTACAAGACATCCTATGAGCTCAGATTTGGTTGGCAAATAAGTGTTTCGCTCTTCAGGGTTTTTGGTTGAAAGTGTTTTATTCTCAAACCTAAAACTTGGATAAAATTGAGTCTAATTCTTCCAATACTATTTTTCTAGGCTATGCTTCTTATTTTCATGCCTACTAAGTGTATGCTCTTAAAACTAACAAGATTGTAAAGACCTATGAGGTCACTTTTAATGAGGCTAGCCTAGGTGCTAGACTAGAAATTTCAGAATCTCCAGATGTGACCGAGAGCATTTTTTGTGAAGGAGGACTCTAATGAGGGCAATGTTGATTCCATCCTTCTACCTCTAGCTGTTGCACCACCCTTGCTAGAAGGTGGATCCCCTACTACAACAACATCACCTTCAAAAGAAACTCTAGCTACTTTATCTTCGTCAGCTGTGCATGAGGAGATTGATGGAGGTTCTTTAGGATTGGCGGCTCCCTGACACATATAGAATCGACATTTGTCTTATACAATGATCGAAGGCCTGGATGAAAGGGATCTTGTCCATTCTATATTGGTTGCTTCTTTTAAGCCCAAAGATGTTTGTCATACATTATCTGATAAGAATTGGATCAATGTCATGCATAAGGAGTTAGAAAATTTTAAAATAAATAAAGTTTAAACCCTAGTTGAGCCTTTCTTAGGTCACAATGTGAGAGGAATCAAGTAGGTTTTCAAAAACAAATAGGGGGGAATGGATATATAGTTAGAAACAAAGCTAGGCTTATTGCACAAGGTTTCATCCAAATTGAAGCCTTATATTTTAAAGAAACTTTTGCTTCAATTGATAGATTAGAAGCTATCCGGATACTTATGTCTTTTGCTGATTTTAGAAGTTTTAAACTCTTTTAAATAGATGTAAAAAGTACATTTCTAAATAGTTTTATAGAAGAAGAGGTTTATGTCAAACCGCCTCCTGATTTTAAAAATTCTATGTGCCTAAATCATGTTTTCAAACGTGAAAAGTCTTTGCATGGTTAAAAACCTAATTCAAAGTGATTTTGAAACAAAAAAGGTGGACAAAACTCTTTTCGTTCTTAGATATGTCATTTATTTTTCTTCTAGTTCAAATTTATATTGATGACATTATTTTTAGAGGCTCCTCTTATAATATTATGGCCAAACAATTAGTAGAAAATTTAAGATGAGCATAATGGGAGAATTGACCTTTTTCCTTTGGCTTCAAATCAAGCAAGCCAAGGAAGACATCTTCATCCATCAGGCAAAGTACTCTAAAGATCTTTTGACCAAGTTCGAGATAAACGTCAGTAAGCTGATCATCACTTTCATGGCCACTTTCTCAACACTGAACCCTGATGAGGTTGGCGAGGTTGTTGACCAACGTGAGTATTGAAGCATGATCGGCTCTCTCCTCTAGTGACTACATTAAGTCCGTTCACCCATTTCTCCGTGTGCCTATACGCAAGGTTTTAGGCATCTCCGATGAGCTCTCATCGTCAAGTAATCAAACAAATTCTCCACTACATCAAGCTCTTACATACGGTATTTAGTACTCCTACTGTTCCACTCTTTCAATTTGTACCTTTTGCTTGGTGTAAGATTGATCGTAAGAGTACTTCTGGCACTTGTCATTTCTTAGGTACTTTTTATGTTTATTGGTATTCTCACAAACAATCCTCTATTGCTCAATCAACAATTAATGCTGAATATGTTGCTACAGTAAACTCTTGTAGCCAAGTTCTTTGGATTTGTACTACTTTGAAAGAGTATAACTTGTCTTTTTTTGTTGTTCCTCTGCTTTGAGACAACTAGTGACATTAACATTGCAAAGAATTAGGTTCAATATTCTAGAACCAAGCACATTGAAATTCAATATTACTTTCTCTAAAACAACATTGAGAAGAACAATATTGTGTTAGAATTTGTTGAATCAAATGGTCAGCTTATAGACATTTTCACAAAATCTCTTGATCGTATTCATTTTGAAATGATAAGTAGTAAGTTAGGGGTCATTCACCCCTATGGCTTGTGTTGAGGAGGAGTTATCTTTTTGCATTTATACCCTAGTGTATCATGGATCTTTTCTACATTGTAATATATTGTACAATAATTTAAGGGATTTGCTTGTTATCTCTTGTTCATATTTATATCAGTCATGTCTTAATTTTGTCTTATATTAATCTACAATCTAGTTTAGATGCTTTTGAGTAGGTTGTATGGTGTTACCATATTTATCAAACATGTTGAAACTTACATAAATCATAATCAATTTGAATTTAATCATTGTACAAGTGCTTGGTCTAGTAGCTAGCTTTTTTTAGTATCTTTTTCATGTGTATGCTATGTTTACTCTTTCTTTGCAACAACCGTGCTATAAACATTCGAAATACTCATGCTTTTATATCTAAGCTTTGTATTAATCGTGTTACTTTTGCTTATATATTTCATGGATACTTTCATTCATATTTGTCTAGTCTATTGAGTACGTTTATTCATGAGTAGTTCCAAAGGTAGCACGAAGGCTATCTATAATGGGAACTCAAAATGCATGTCTTAATTGAGGCTCACATGGCAACATATGATGAGGACATCGTCATCGACTGAAGATAAGATCAAAAATAGCATCTCTATTATGCTATATGTGTTAAAAACTTAAAAAAGAAATGAAAAGTGAAAATAAGCTTAAAATCACTATGTTTTGATACTTTTTTGAACTTGACATTATGATTTACATGGATTGATTATTTTGAGTGAGTAGGCAAAGCATATTTATGAGCTTGATAGCTTCTTTTTGAGCTACTTCTAGTGATAACAATTACACTTTAACTTGCTAATAAAGTTAAAAGTTTATTACTTATGATATAAACTTACTCTACATGTCATAAATCGTATTTCTTTTGAGCATGTTTTAGCTAGATTTTAGCACCAGCTTTTATAAGAGTGATCTATATTTATATATCGATGCCATTAGATAACTACCAAAGCTCTTATAAACTAAAAATATGTAAGTTACATTTTATTTTGTGAATTTTTTCTTCTTTTTGATCTTGATGTCTCAATTGTCAAAAGGTGAGAGAAATGAAAATTAAAGTAAAGTTGATTTCATTGAAAATCAAAGCATGGTTTAGATCATAGTGAAAGGAGGAATTTGGCATATATGGAAGCATCTTGCATTTGATTCATTTGTATCCCCATTTTCTCTATTGTTCTTTTGTTACTTGGTTTTGGTTTTTCCTTCGTCTTCTTTAAGATTGACCAAGCTGACTCTTCCAAACTTCTTTGTTTTAAATTTTCAAAAATCAAATTTTAAGACTTTGATATGGGTTACCAATGTTTCCATCAATGAAGAGATTATAAAACCATGTATTGGTTTATATATTTATAATGAAAAATTGGTAAGTATTGAAAGTGCTAAAAGTGCGATCATGGACTAACACACATCAGGTTACGATATTTGTTCCCTACGATTTGTTTAGTCCATATGTACATAGGTCCTTGGAGATTAACCTTGGTGATAGTGGATCGAGACTAGACTTAAGGAAGATTTGAGGTCCAGAGTAATCAAGGTTATCGAATGTCAATATTGACTACAAGGTGGCACATGGTGGGACAAATACCGTGTGGAGTGATCTTCGTAACGGGCTTCGCAAGGTCAAGTATACAAACACCAAAAATTCGTAAAGAAAATCAAAAAGAAAAAGAAAAGAAAAATAGTGAGAGAAGGCAGCCTAAGGCAGGAGGCCTAACCAACCTCTTCTCCCTCCTCACCGGCTTAGCCCAGCTCGTCAAGGCAGCCCATAGCAGTAGCAACAACGTGCAAGAAGCATGGCAGCCCAAGAGGATATGACGTCAGCCTAGGACACATGGGCACAGATACTACCTAACGATGACGTTGTCCCAGTAGCAACGTGGGCCAACAAGAAGAGGCAGCCCAACGGTAGCGGCGCTCAGAGGCTATAGCCTAGTCTACAGCGATAAGATGGGCCATGCCCGGCATGCGTGCGCATGGAGGCCTAGGCACACACAAAAGCATGCGGCAACGGTAGTTGACATGGGGTCTAGTGATGTTGTGACATGTGAATAGTAGGAGAGTTTTGAAGAGCTCTTTTAAAATTATTGAGGGAATTTTGTAAGTTTTATAAAAACTTTGTAAACATATTTTAATCAATAAAATATTATTTAGTTTAGAAACAATTTTGTTATTTCAATTTAAATTATGTATTTAAATTTTACAATTTAAATATCTGTACCGTAATATATAATTTTGGATAGTGTTCTCCTCCTTCCTCCTCCTTCTATATGCTTGCTTGTGGTATAATTTATTCTTTTTCTCTAACTCTTTTACATCTTAATTTAATTTATGATACAAAGAGATTTAAACTTTATATTGCATTGGACAAAAACCAAACAGGTGCTCTAAGAGAGAAATGTCTTTTACATCATTTGTTTTTACTTATAGTAGGCTTTAGTTTTTTTATAATCTTAACCGAGTTATTATCATTATTTATAGGAGTTTATTTAAAGATCTAAATATATAGCTCTATTTTTATCTAATTTTTAATAGCTATAATTTTGATAACTTAAATCAAATATATATAATTTTTAGAGAAAATGTAAATCACTTTATATACACCGCTCTTTATGTAGCTTGCTCGGGTCTTTTACGGCTAAAGATGGCGACTCAACCTTTCCGTTGAGGCTGTGAATACGACACGACGACCTCATTCATTGCCCGGGAAATGGGTAGAACCATATGGCAGCCGAGCGAGCGATCCGTCGCCCATCGATCGAGCAGTGCAGCGTCTCACCCGGGAAGATACCAGGATCATCCAGATAGGCGATCTATCGCTTGCTAGCTACCACCTGAGCGATCGATTAATTGACTTCGGCTGCCCGTTTGTCAGTGATATTTTTCATTTGTTTTCCCTGTTTTTATGCATACTGCTATATAACACGGTTTTTTAATGTTTAGTTTGTTGTCTCATCTTTTTAAAAATAAATTTTTAACTTATTAATTTTATCATTTATATTATTAAACAACTATCATCAAAAATTAAATAATCTTATATTTTTCATCTTCTAATACTAACAAACACCAACATTTGTCTTCGTGCGCGCAGGGGTGTGTCGATCGCCTGGTAGTAGCTAGCTCTCTTCTGCATGCGCCAGCCTCCGTCGATATCACATCTTGCTTTTCAATTAATCTTTTGATCTTTTCCCTCCTTTGAAGCAATCTAAGGTGGTTGAGTAATTAGTAGCCTCAGGATGATCAGTAGGAGTAGGAGAAGCAAGCTAGATATACATGTATCATCAGCTTCGTCGTCAATGATAATATCTACGAAGGTGCAGTAGAAATACTTCAATTAATACTAGACGCCGGGCAGTGAGGGATACATATACTGTAGTGATAGCCAGCAGGTATGATGGAGGCGTAATTCGATCGAAATTAAGTTACTGGCGCCTACTGCACAGATTGACCTAGTACAAGCCAGTTGGGCCGCTTTAAAAGCTGTATCTAATTCTGCTCCTGAGAGAGCAGCAGTAAATGTGCAAACCAGTAGTTGTGTTCATCATAGCAGGAGAGTGCCACTCGATCGATGAGCAGTACGTCCTGCAGCAACAGAATTCAATTGTTCTCCTGACAGACCATCCCCACCTCTCCGAATACTGGATCCATCCTTCCGTCCCGGCACTGCGTGAATGCGCACCATTACCCAATCATCATATCGATCTATTACGGCCAGATTACAGGTAATCGCTATTTAATCCCTGACCGTTACAGGACGACACGTGTCACATAGGCAAGGTAGCTTGAGCAAAGACACGAGGAAAGGAAAGAGATAATCCTACGAGACCACATCTCTGTTTAAATCATTCCATCAAAACATTACATGTAGCATTACTATCATCGAAAAATATATAATTTTGTAAAAATTCTTTAGAGAAAGGTCTAAACAGAGTCCTAGTCTTAGGAGAGTCAGCGGGAGGCACGCCGGGCGGGTGGCCGGAGCCGGAGCTGAAGACGGAGGCGGGCGTACACGCAGATACACGGTTGAGTCCGGATTGAATGCGGGAGCTGCTTCTCATAACTCCGACTTCCAAATTTGGGTCGCCAAGAGAGGCTCCAATTTAAAGCGGCCCAACACCCGCTTTTAACCCCCAAATTTAAAACAAGGATACACAATATATAGCGTGGAATAAATTTCGGCCAACCCCCCTCCTTCCGGCTCTTTAAACCCGGGTGCAAATTACCGCCCTGACCCTTCTCTCTTGCTCATCCCATCCGTGCATCTATCTATCTGCCCTGCCTCGCCCATGAAACCAGCTGCGTGGCCTTTATGGCCCTTGTTGGATTGCTATGATGACTGACCGGCCGGTGCAAATGCAATTGCTCCTCTCTCTCTCTCTCTCTCTCTCTCGCCTGGTTTCTAGCCATAGCTTCGTCGATCGATCAAACTGCGTGCTGTGACATGCCACCCTACTAGCTACTGTAGGAGTAGTACTACTACTACTACTACTAATAAAACTCTGAACAATCAATTGCAATCGGTACTACTCCCTAGTGTAACACGTAATTATGCCATTAATTAGTTGTAATGATGGGATGTAATTAGCCGTACCGATATTTTGCTTTTAACAGTACGTGGAATTTGGTCCAACGGCTCTCTCGTCATTGTAAATCTGAACATTGATGACTCATTGACCAGCAAGTGTGAGGGAAGCAATATACTTTCACTTAGATTCAGTCTTGCTAAGATAGGCCTCGCAGATGTTCCTTCCACTCTGGTCACTGTCATCCATCAACGCGGGATATCATCAATGTTTACATGGATCTGTATGAAGGGTGATGAATTCCGTCAGTTGCAAAGTTTGAATTGTTGTGTGAGGAAGTGAATACTGGTGCAATGATATGATCAACTGGTGTTGCCCTTTTGACGATCCCCAGGATGCTAGAACGAGTAGTAGTGTCGAGTGTGCCTCACTTCTGGACCTGCTACCCAGTTTGAGGTAAATTTGGGAGCTGGACATGTGTCAGAGCCTCTAAGAGGTGTTGTAATTGCTGGCAGATGGAGACGATCAGAAATAAACAAAATTTGGTTGGGCGGAAATGAGAAAAGGACTGGTTTCTAGTATTACGGAGGTTGCCATGATCAGAAGCTGCCGTTTATACACCCCCCTACTGCCAAATTAAAGGGGCAGTACATTGGCAAGAGGGACTTTTTTTTCACCATAGAGGTACGTTCGCATTAACTATAGTTCGTTTTATTGGTAAAATTCATTTAATTTGCTTGTCAGGACAAAACATCCACTTGATTATACTAACATCAGTACACGTAATTATACACCATGGTCTCCACCACAATTAATCTTTGACTGTTGTGTTCTATTACATATACTATCCATGCATCACAATGTATGTTTAATTTCTATGTAATCATGATTGTATTTCATTTCACAATGTTCGTTAAAAAAATTAGATCATGTGAGATTGTAACTCTATGTACTTTAAAGAAAGAAAGTGGAGTATGCAAGGGCGAGAGGAAGAAATTATCTTTAGTGCGTAGTAGGTGGGAGGCCAAGTAATGATGATATTTATAGAAAAAACATAATAAAATTATCGAGATGACAGTAAATAATAAAATAATATGATAAGGAAAGATGAAAGGTGCATATATACATCGGGACGATAAAATTATCGAGATAACAACAAATAATAAATAATATAAAATTGGTTGATAAGGAAAGGTGCATATATACACCGGTGACCAGCATGATAAAATTATCGAGATAAGGAAAGTAAAAATGCATATATACGGACCGTATATATGCATACTAGAATAGGAGGGGGGATTTTTGAACCTTGCATCCGCTGGGTGAAAGAAAGTGTTTTAGTCCTAGAAATGGAAGAGGGGGTAAAATTAAGAAGTCGACCCCTTTCTCCCGCAACATTTAGATGCTGGGATAGTCCACCGGCTCCCAATAACTCCCCTTGAATTCTCGCTTCAATGCGCGTCCGCGCACGCAACGTCGGCGCCCCATTCAGCCTGCCACGCATGCATGGCGACGAGACGGTCGACGTTTGATCGATCCCCACCAGAGGCAGAACAGAAACCACACTCTCCCTGACCGTCCGATGCTGCGCGGCCGTCTCAGATCGTCGTCGTCGCGGAGCGAGCCCATGCATGCATGTCCGCGCACGATCGCACGTGCGGCCGCGCTAGATAGATAGATTTGCTTGCTGTGCATGCTGCTACTCCGACCGATCTCTCTCCCGATGACTCCTGTTCACGCATGTGTCGAACTGGATAGAGAGCGTTGATTGCACCCTCAGCTTCCTGTTTCTTTATTCATTAAAAAAACCTATTTTAATCCATTGTTGCAAGCAGAAGATATATATATATATATATAATATTTAAACGATATCAATGCCAGCACGATCGAGGCCGTAGATATACTTTTACTGCATTAGGTTTTGGATGTGAGCGACGCGCGTGTCTACGGATGTTGATCTGAAACATTCAATATTAACTGCTGCACGACCTAGCGACAAAAACAAACCCCTGTTTTTTTTATGTGCACACAATAGAAATTACACCATCAGAAATTTCTGCGTACAGAAATATGTCGCAAACGCAAGTACGTACTACATCTGCTAGTACTACTCTCGATCTATGATAGTAGTAGCTAGCTAGCCACTGTGTTTCCGTGTGTACTCTGGCATGCGTGCACCCTCCAATGATTTTCTGTTAGCCAGTCGATCCATCTAGCTAGCATTTCTCCTGCAGCTAGCATGCATGCATGTACGCGAGATCGTGAACCTGCCGAACTTAACCGTCCATTAATTAGGTTTGGACTGTCGATCAATGAACTGCCGACGCATGCAGCAGATGAGTAGATGTCCTGAAACTGAACCCGACGACTGAATATCCAATTCTGAATACTGCATGCACATATACAGGAGAAGTGAGATCGACTTCTCCGATCAGTTCCTCTCCAAATACAATAATTTCCCACGTACAATACTATGTACTCGATCAATTACTACTGCTGATAAGTTGATAGTACGTACGTACTACGACGACTGGTGTGTGCTGTGCAGGAGTAGGAGAGCTCAATTGTACTCGAGACAATAAATTATGGGGAGTGGCTAGTTACTAGTCGCCGTTGCTGCGCACTGCACAGCGCTAGCTAGCTAGACTAGAGAGCGGCCGGATGGACGCCTGCTCGCGACCGGTGCCAAGAGGCTACGTTGGGTGCCGTATTTAAGGCGGCGATAACTATGGCTCCCCGTACGCTGCACCGGCCGGTCGGCCTCATCGACGACGGCGTACTGACCCCGCCGCCCGCCGTAACTCCTCGCGTACGTACATAGGCGCGAGCGGCGCGCCCTCGTCGGCCAACGGACCACGCGGCGCGCGCGCGGGCACGCACTGCGCGCTGTCTGCCAGCCTGCGCGGCTGCGCGCGGTTGATGCGTGGCGTGCGCGCGGGCACAGGGCACCAGCCACCAGGCGCGCGCACTGTTGATACGGACGCGACTTGTCACTGTGAATCGATCGAGTGTATGCAGCTAGCGGTGGATGCATGGAATGCACGCATCGATCATCGATGGCCCTCACCCCACTCTAGTTCTCGCCTATATCGTACGTCGTGCGTGGGCGTGTAACGTGGCCGAGTGCCTCACAGCCTTACAACTCATCCGTTCTAAAATATAATTATTATAATTATTTTTAAGATTTAAATTTTATATTAATTTCACCGTTTTCATTATTTTAATAATACACCAACTAATCAGCATAGAAAATCGACCACTAAAATAACTTTAAAAAGAATTTTTTATTTAGCCTAGTGATATTTGTTAAATAAAATAATTATATTTTAGAACGGATACAATAATATACAGTACTCTGACCGTAGAGTACTACAACTGACTAGACTACGACTATACTGCTCTATTATGTACTATTACGGCACACCCACTCACTTCGAATTACCTCTTGCTGTGAATGCTGACTGCTGACGATATATATGCCATTATGCCCCCCATATTACACTAACGCACAGTTTGGTCACTGTTATGGGGCCCGGCCAGTTAAAGGAGATACATGCAACGTAGGGGTATGTGCGCATCTACTTTGGCGTGCTAATTAATCTCCCCTTGTCCGTTTTTATGCCGCACAGTTTATTTACTGTCAAGTGTCAAATGTTGTGCTAGCTTAATACAGTTTCGCTACAAAAATCAGCTAGGCACCTACAACGTCAGAAAAAAAAATAGATATAGACTATATCCAGATTTAATTTTGGTTTTTTAGACGGAGCGATACTCACAGGCTGTACCCGATGATTCGCTGACCATCTCGTACTTCAGCTCGGCCTGTTAGACATTCATGGGCATTCTACATGGGCCCACCCCCAGCCCAGCTAGGGACGGGCAATGCATCCTATACGGCTTCACCGGTAGTTAGACGGGCCCGGCTTGGGGTTTGGGTCCGTTTCTCTTTCACGAATTGGTCCGTATCGGCACGAAGTTATTAGTGCCGTAGTGCGTTTTTTTCATGGTCACTTGATGATGATTTATGACTGAAAAATATGCTCTTGGTCTGGGGCCAGCCATCGGAAGAGGAGATCAACTTGGTCGAGTAGGCAACTGCGATTGTCGTACACACAACTTGGATCTGAGAAACGAAGAAACTGTCGTCGTGAATTAATTTATGCCGGTTTCAGATAACCGCATATTGTTTTTGAACGAAATTACTGCGAATTAAAACATGAAAAATAACGCTTCGAGTAGTTCATGGATAGGGTCAACGCCCGGACTCCCCAAGGTTGAACGTATTCTCACACTTACCTACTCCGTTGTTTTTTTCTTCGAAACGCAAAATCGCCTCTCTCTCTCTCTCTCTCCTCCGTCCAAAGCAACCCCCCTCCTGCTTTTCACCTTCCTTTTTTCCATCAGCGGCACGCGTCCATCCGAACTTCAAAACGAGAAAGCTGTCAACCCGATTCAAAGCCCGAATTCCACGCGCGTGCGCGCAGGAATCGACCAGGGCGGGATAGGCTGTAGCTTCGATAGGATCGGCGTGCTGTGATCGATGGCGGTGGTGTCGGCGCTGGCCAAGTACAAGCTGGTGCTCCTCGGCGACCAGGCGGTGGGAAAGACGGCCATCGTCACCCGCTTCATGTACGACAAGTTCGACGCCACATACCAAGTTGGTGATGTCGCGCCCCCGATCGTTCTTACGCGCGGGAGAAATCTGGTTTTGTGTTTTTGGGCGAAAGGTTTATTCGGTGAAATTTGATGGTGTTCATGTTGCGGCGGCGGCGTGCGCAGGCGACGATTGGGATCCATTTCCTCTCCAAGACGATGTACCTCGAGGACCGCACCGTCCGGCTGCAGCTTTGGTATCTGAAAACTTTCATATTACCTATCATAATAGTAGTACTCTGCTTGTCAAGCTTGCCTAACTTACGAGAATGGGTGCAGCAAGCTGTTGCTACTAATCTGATCACAGTTTTTACTCTGCATAATCTGCTTTATTACCCTATAACCCTAGTGTCTAGTTTCAAAGCCTTGATTTTTTGCCTCCGTTCTACCCACAATTGCGTTGATTTTGTTTGCTGATGGGGGTAATATTGGTCCTCAATGGAAAGGAGATCTAATTGCTGTTTTTTTTATCCTTTTCTGATGAACTGAAATCACCTGCACAACACAATTCAGTTAGTAAAAACTGGGAGGTTTTGACATGGAGAGTTTTATGATGGTGACAATTTGGGCAAGGATACGGCTGGGCAGGAGAGGTTCCGGAGCTTGATCCCAAGCTACATCAGGGATTCTTCTGTGGCAGTGATCGTTTACGATATGACTGGCAAGTTAACTTACTCTACAAATCTCCACCAGTAAAACAGTACTATGCAGCTTTTTTTTTTCTGCAGTAGTAACTGGAAAGAATGTGTGATTCTTTGTCTTCCAATTTCCAATGTTCTTTTATCTCAAAATAAAAAGTTCCAATGTACTTGTAAACTAGTGCTTTTGCTCAATCGGTTTGCACCTATTCTGAACTTGTCATTGAATCAACCACACCGATATTTTACATAAGCGTGCTGATTGTTTTCTTTCAGACGAGTGTTTTTGTTATAATGTGACCCTTAGCAACACAACTTTATCAGATTAACAACAATAACAATATCAAAGACTTTCAGTCCCAAATAATTTAAATTAGTTTGGAAATAAAATCCAACAAAAACCACGTATCAGACAAAAAATAACTGTTTTTTATACAATTCTATTTAAGAATAAAACTTTGAAAATATTGTAACACAACTTTTGATATAATACACTGAGCTATATTTGTTTTGTAATCTCATATCATCCTTGTTTTCAGACAGGCAGTCCTTTTTGAATACATCAAAGTGGATTGAAGAGGTAAATATGCAACGAGGTGGCGATGTGCTCATCGTCCTTGTTGGAAATAAAACAGAACTTGTTGACAAGAGGTTAGTAGTTAGTATCCGTGAGCCAAAAAGTTCTGAAATCGTCAGTTTATTAAGGCTACATAATAGTAGAAATTACTCCCGAAGTTAAATTAACCCTCTGTTCCGATCAGTAGTATTCACTGATCAAATGAAATTGCAAGGAAATAACTCTGTCCTGAATTTGACAATTTTAATTCAATCTTCTGGTATTAATCATGTCAGATTGTAAGTGGTTAAGGTTCTCGTGCATAGAAAGCTAAGTGTATAATATAAATCGGGTAATCTGCAATTCTCATTTGGTAATACTTGTTTTAAGACAAATCATCAACTAACCTACTCTTTTTGCTCATTGGTATGTCACCAGGCAATTATCCACTGACGAAGGAGAGGCCAAGGCGCAACAGCACGGAGCAATGTTCTTGGAAACCAGCGCAAAAGCTGGATACAACATCAAGGTCCAGCCTTTACATTGGAGTATTTTGTTTTACACTTTGACAAGCAAATTGATCATCTTCTTGTTCATCACCACTCAAACACCTGATGATTACTAATGAAAACTTGAATCCACAGCCGCTGTTCCGCAAGATAGCAGCATCGCTGCATGGAATGGACGGGCTCTCATCGGCAAAGCAGGAAGACATGGTGGATATAAATCTACGACCTGCTGCCTCCGGGCCAATACCTTCAGGGGCAGAAGCACAGAGAAGAAAGCAGGCGGTTGTTCCTGCTGAGAGTTTTGTATTCAAGCGAAATCGAGGCTGCTCCTCAGACATCAGAGTAGTACATTCGATGAATTTTCAGGTAGTTTGGATTGTCAGTGCCGATTCTCGTATGTAGATAATACTTTTTTTGTAAACAGTGGAGTCTAGTTTTGAAACAGACAAAAAATTTCTGAAGTTTTTACACAGCATAAATTGTGGCCAAAGCACCCAAAAGGTAAAAAAAAAAAGAAAAACCCGCTGTTGCCGGGGATCGAACCCGGGTCGCCCGCGTGACAGGCGGGAATACTCATCACTATACTACAACAACTTTGTCTGTGATAAAGAAAAATATTCTTCAATAATCTCTTCTTTGCGGGAAAATGCCATTGTCATAACGTGCTTATTATAAAAACTTATCTTGGATGAAGTTTTTATTATTCTGTAACGTCCTCTAATCGTATCACAAATTATACGGCTAACTCTGAACTATCTTAAATCCATCAGCAGTTGTGTGCTAGTGGCTCCATGGCCCCATGGATAAGGCGTTGCTCTACGCAACTAGAGATTCTGGTTCGATCCCCGTGGAGTCAGTTTTTTTTTCCGGTTTGCCGCCATTTTTTTCACCACTTTTTCCCCTACCACTTTTGTCCCCGTTGTCACCACTTTTTCCCCTGTTGTTGTCACCACCTGTTTGCATGGTACATTTTCTTTTCTGTTTTCACACATTTTTCCCCTGTTCTTATCACCACCTGTTGGGTGGTACATTGCCAGTTTTTTTTCCCTGTTGTTGTCGCATGGTACACTGCCAGTTTGCCGACCCCCACGGCCCCACGTTGCTCCGCAATCACAACGGCTGCCTCGCGCACCCGCTACCCGCTCAGTTTGCAACCACGTCGCCGGCCGCCACGGCGTAGGAACGACGCTCCGCGTCGTGGCCGCAGCGAGCGAAATATAGCCAAGCGTGAGCGGCCGCCTACTACATTCGTGCGGCCGTGCCATACAACCCCATCGTAAGCCCAATTCCATTTCCCATCTCTGTGCATCAACTCACTAAATGCCCAAGTAAAGGGATACCAGAGTGAAACAGTCACGAGCATCACGATTCAGGGCAACTTTGCAAAGTAAGAGATAAAACAAGGCACCAGATACCTTCGCCGAGAGTGAAGCATGTCAGTTTCTTCAACATGGACGACAGTTTCAACGATGACCGGTATATGTAAGCTATCCAAAATATATATCCATCGGTTGGACCCGTCCATTCTTCATCAGCTGGACTCGTTCGCCCTCTATCGACTGGAACTCTCTCGTTTTCCTTTTTTCCAACACACTCACCTGCTCCCAGACACGAAACATCTTCACTCGCGTCCGAGTCACTCCGACGTGTCCATATGTCTACGGACATGAATCTTTGCTTTCCGGACATGAACCTCCTTTCTTCGCGTCCACTCCACTCCGTTGCATCCACGAGTCCATGGACGTGAAACCTCTCTTTACGGACGCAAGTCTTCTCACTCTCGTGACCCACCTACTCTCTCTCACTCGTGACCTACCTACTCTGCCACCCACTCCTTACTCAACTACTCCGCTACCTACTCCCATCGGCCAACCACTCTCCTCATCGGCCTACTCCCATCGACCACCTACTCTCTCATCAGCCACCCATTCCTCATCGGCCCCTACCCTCATCGGCTTATCACGCTCCGTTACTCTCTCGTCATGACCACCGAGTTGGCTCTTAGTTCTAGCACTCTTCTAGTCACCGGATCTCTTCCGACCATCGGCGCTCCTGACCATACCTCGGACACCACTTCACCAATTTTCTCACCACCTTACGCCATCGTCAACGTGAAATCTCAAGTTTCCATCTCCCTTGATCTCAATGCCAACTATTCCAAGTAGATATTTTTCTTTAAATCCATATGTGGAAAGTTTAGCCTTCGTTCTCACATCGATGGCTCCGCTCCACCTCGACCTGATGATCCCCAGTGGGACATCGTCGAGTGCTGCGTACACAGCTGGCTGCTTGGCTCGGTTGATAACTCCGTCCTCGACCTTGCAATAGACGACACCGACCCCACCGCTCGGGATCTCTGGGTGGCCATCGAGCGGATCTTCCTCGCCAACAAACAGTCGCGCGCCATTTTCCTCCTAAATGAATTCCACTACATGGTACAATAAGACTCATATGTCTCCTCGTACTATCAATGCCTAAAGGTCAAGGTTGTCGTCCTTCATGATGTCGGTCACCCTGTAGCCGACTCATAACTCGTCCTTGCCCTTCTGTGAGGACTTAACCCCCGCTTCTCAAACACCGTCGATGACATCGCCAACTCCACACCTCTTCCCACATTCGTCTGGGCCCATGACATGCTAGTTCTCAAAGAATTACGCCTGGCTAACGACGAGAAGACTGTGGCCCACACCGCTCTCCTCGCCGTAGCAAATCATGGCTGCTCCAACCCCATCAGCTGCTGACCACGGTACGCTACTACCACCTCTCGTGGCTCTGGTAGCCATGGCTTTAGCCCTAGCAACAAAGCCCACACCGGTGGTAATGGCAAAGACAAGGTCAAGAACTAGAGCGACTCGATGCAACCGCGCCCTGCTCCAGTCCCTACCCTGTCTGCCAGTCCTATGGGTTCATGGCTTTGCTACAACCCCTGGGCACCCCAGCCCTAACTACACAGTCCCATCGGCTGGCAACCAAGGGTTCTCGGCGCCCATCCCTAGGCCCACCTGACATCGGCTCCCATTCTACCGCCTCAGCCGATCCTACCATCATCACCCACCCAGTCGATTCCCTCATGAAACCAGGCTGGCCTCATCGCCGCCCTCAATCAGATGACGCTCCAACCCCAGCACCCTTAGGTGCTGGACTTTGGTGCGTCATCCCATATGGCGTCATTGGCCAGTATACTACTCTCTCGTCATCCCTCCTCCTCTTCTTTTATCACCATTAGCAATGGCCACTCTCTTCCAATCCAATACTGTGGTGACTCCCTCCTGTCTACACCCACAACTAATTTTCCACTTCACAATGTCATCATCGTCTCCTTCATCATCCATAATCTAGTATCTGTCCGCCAATTCAAGAGATGACAATTGCTCAATTGAATTTGATGCTTCTGGTTTCTCTATGAAGGATATCTCGACCCTGCGCGAGATGCTTTGATGCAATAGTGGCAGCGATCTTTACACCATCTCCATTGTGCCGTCCACTTCGTACGCCAGCATCGCCATCTCCACCAACCTATGGCATCTTCGTCTTGGTCATCCTAGCCCTAACGCTGTCGCCAATCTACGTCGCAGCGTCTCCATCACGCGTAACCACAACAACTCCACTGTTTGTCATTCTTATCAACTTGGCAAACACGTGCGGTTGCCTTTCTCAAACTCTGTCTTGTACCTCGTGACCTTTTGAGTTAGTACAATATAATGTGTGGACTTCTCCAGTTATGAGTGTTTATAGTAATTAGTACTATCTGATAATACTCGATGACTATACACACTATTACTGGACTTTTCTACTAACCAGTAGGTCCAAGGTCGCATCCCACCTCATTAACTTTACCAACTATGTCTCCAACCAATTCAACCTCTCTATTCAAGCCATGCAGGCTGATAACGGTATGGAGTTTATCAACCGTACCGTCCAAACCATACTTACCTCCCGTGGCACCCATCTCCGCCTCTCCTGTTTCTACACCTCTTTCCAAAACGGCAAGTCCGAACGTCTTCTTCGCACACTAAACAATATAAGTCGCACTATGCTACTTCATGCCCACCTACCCGCAATCTACTGGACTAAAGCACTAACCACCATGACTTACTTTCTCAATCGATGCTCTTGCTCCTCCGTTCGTCATAATGTCCCCTACACCCTTTTGTACCACAAGACGCCCGACTACTCTCACCTACACGTCTTTGGTGTCTCTGCTATCCCAATCTCATCGCCACTACTCCTCACAAACTCGCACTAGGATAGGTTCAGGTGCTTCATATACCGTCAGCGCACCAGTTCACTAACATTATGACCAAAGGCCTACCCGCGCCTTTGTTCACCAGTTTTCACTCTAGTCTCTGCGTCCGTTCCTCTTCCACTGTGACTGTGGAGGGTGTTAGACCACTAAACTTGTATATATATAAACCTAACATTTCTTGTATATAGTTGGAGTCTTAGTCTTACTGTACACCACATTCCTACGGTTATAACCAAAACCTCCTCTTGAACTCCGAAGCTTGTATGGCTGATACAATTAACAGCTAGTGCACATAAATAACAATACAGCATACTGGGTACCATAGATTGTACACATCTCATCTCCTGGAGAGGGTACTACGCATTCTCTTCCAACCTTCTTGGTACCACCGATTATATACATTCCATCTCGTTCTTACCTCCTAGAGAGGACTTTAGAGATTCTTTTACAACAGAGATTGGTCCGAATAGCTTCCTCGTGAGGGAGGGTTGCGTTAACAAGAGCATTGTGGAGATGGCCCTGTCAAGAACAGTAAGATAAGATAAGAAGTCGAACATAATGCACAATCAAATTCATAAAATGGTAATACTTATCCTGGTCTGCACGAGCCGTATGAATGACATAGTTTGCGAAAGGATCTTGCAGTAGTTGCTCAAAATGAGAGGCTAACATTAATTCCAATATTATGTTAGCTTTGTCATCATATGGGAAAACCTTCAAGCATTTCTCTACCACATTACTGCCCACCTTTTGTTTCGCGAGATAAACATAACTTCCTTTAAACTGAGATGCCAACCGTGCATTTGCAAAAGGAATTTTCAGATCAGGACATATTGGATCACATAATTCCTAGAATAAGGGGAAACAAGCAAGATTTTTAGTTTTTTGGATTTGTATAAACATAAATGAAATCCTTTATGTAGTCATTGACGACTACATGATAGATTTGGTTGGAGATATTTGAACAACCAAGTCAACAAAGAGCATATGCCAAAACATACAGAAAATTCTTGTAGTCGAGTTAGGGTTCATATCTATTAGACCACTGGACATAGACCCGACCTCCTATATATAGAGTTGAGGTCTTAGTCTCACTGTACATATTCTTACATGGTATCACATCAACTCTAGACATCCCGACACGCTAGCATTCTTTCATCAGCGAGCTGACCTTTTCTCCCCGTCATTGACGTTTCTTCCCGTCGCCGACCTTCTTCCTGGTACTCCCTCCTTGCTCTCTCATCTCCGTTCCTTTCTTCTTCCCGTCTTCTCCGTAGACGCTTTTCCTTTCTCCTTTCCACCACCCTCTTCCATCCCTTACTCCTCCACGCGATAAGACGACGATCTCCATCCGCCTCCTCGTCTCACCTCACACCCGTTTTTGCTCCTCTTCTTGCTCCGTGCATCCTTTCTCCTCCGACGCCGGTGCACCTCTGCGCTCGTTGTCTCCATCGGCTGGACCTGTCCACCCTCCATCGGCTGGAACAATCTCTCGGTTCCCGCTTTTCCGACACGCTCAACGGCTCTTGGACGCGAACTTTCTTCCCTCACGTCCGAGCCACTCTGACATGTCCATGTGTCCACGGACACGAATCTCTGCCTCCCAGACGCGAACCCCTTCTCTTCGCGTCCGGCCCCTCTCTGTATTTTTCGTGTCCGCTCTACTCCTTGGCCTCCACGAGTCTACGGACGTGCATCTTCTCTTCACGGACGTGAATCTTCACACGTCCGTGACCCAACCACTCTCTAACCTACCTACCCTGCCACCACCTTTTCCCTCAACTACTCCGCTGCCTACTCCACATCGGCCAACCACTCCCTATCGGCTTCTCACTTCTCTGATCGACCGATCTCTGCTCCCATCGGCCTCTTACTCACATTGGCTTCTTGTCCCGGTTCTCCTCTCGTCATAGCCACCGAGTCCGCCCTCAGCTTCGGTACTCTCCTAGTCGCCAAATCTGCTCCGGCTCTCGGTGCCCTAGACCATACCTCGAGCACCACCTCGCCAATCTTCTCACCTCCCTACGCTGCTGTGAACGTGAAATCTCACGTTCCTATCTCTCTTGACCTTAACGCTAACTACTTCAAGTGGGTTTTCTTCTTTAAATCCCTATGTGGAAAGTTCGGCCTACGGTCACATATCAATGGCTCTACTCCACCTAGTGGGACATCGTCGAGTGCTGCGTGCGCAGCTAACTGCTCGCCTCGGTCGATGACTTTGTCCTCGACCTCGCCATGGAAGATACCGACTGTACCGCCCGGAATCTCTGGGTGGCCATCGAGCAAATCTTCCTCGCAAACAAGAAGCCCCGCGCTATCTTCCTCCTCAACGAGTTTCATTCCATGGTATAAAGAGACTTCTCTGTCTCCTCGTACTACCAACGCCTTAAGGTAAAGGTTGCTGCTCTCCGGGATGTCAGCCACCCTGTGGCCAACTCTCAACTCATTCTCGTCCTCCTACGAAGCCTCAACCCCCACTTCTCAAACCCCGCTGACGACATCGCCAACGTCACACCCCTTCCATCGTTTGCCTGGGCCCATGACATGCTAGTTCTTAAAGAACTCCGTCTAGCCAATGATGAGAAGATCGTGACCCATACCGCTCTCCTCACCGCAGCTGATAATGGCTACCGAGCATCCTGCGCTGCTGCTTCCTCCCGTGACTCTGGCGGCAATAGCTCTAAACATGGCAACACAGCCCACACCGGCAAAGGCAAGGGCAAGAACTGTCACGGTCCGATGCAATCGTGACCTGCTTTAGTCCCTGCCTAGCCTGCCGGTCCCACAGGACCGTGGCTCTGCTACAACCCCTGGGCATCCTAGCCCCATCGGATGGCAACCAGGGGTCCTCAGCGCCCATCCTCAGGCCTACCTAGCATCAGCTCCCATCCTGCCGTCTCAGCCGATGCTACTGACACCACCCACCCAGTCGGTTCCCTCCTAGAATCAGGCTGGCCTCGTCGCCGCCCTCAACCAGATGACGCTCTAACCACAGCACCCTTGGGTGCTGGACTTTAGAGCGTCCTCCCACATAGCGTCATCGGTTGGTATATTCCGTTCTTGTCATCCCTCCTCCTCCCCCTTTGTCACCATCGGCAATGGCCACTCTCTTCCTGTCCAATGTCGTGGTGACTCCTCTCTGTCTACACCCACCACTAACCTCCCCCTTCGCAATGTCCTTATTGTACCCTTCCTTATTCATAATCTCGTATCTGTTCGCCAATTCACACGAGATAACAATTGCTCAATTGAATTTGACACTTCTAGTTTCTCTGTGAAGGATATCCCAACCAGGCGACAGATCCTTCGCTGCAATAGTGGCGGTGTCCTCTACACCATTCCCACTGCGCCATCCACTCCACACGCCAGCGTCACCCTCTCCACCAACCTCTAGCATCTTTGGCTCGGCCACCCTAGCCCCGACACTATCGTCAACCTCCGTCGCAACGCCTCCATCCAATGTACCCACAGCAGCTCCACAGTTTGTCACTCGTGTTAACTTGGCAAACATATGCGTCTGTCTTTTTTTAGTTCTCTCTCTTGTACCTCGCGACCGTTTGAGCTTATATATTGTGATGTATGGACTTCTCCGGTTAAAAGTGTCTCTGGTAATCAGTATTATTTTACCATACTTGACGATTACACACACTATTGCTGGACTTTTCCGCTCATCAGCAAATCCGAGGTCGCCTCCCACCTAACTAACTTCACCACCTACGTTTCTACCCAGTTCAACCTCCCCATCAAGGCTCTACAAGCCGATAACGGTACCGAGTTCGTTAACCATACTGTTCAAACCTTCCTCACCTCACAGGGCATCCATCTATGCCTCTCCTGCCTCTACACCTCTCCCTAGAACGGCAAGGCCAAACACCTCCTTCGCACCCTCAACAACATAAGTCGCACTATGCTGCTTCATGCCCACTTATCTGTAACTTACTAGGCAGAAGCATTTACCATTGCGACTTACCTCCTCAATCGGCGCCCGTGCTCCTCCGTTTGCCACAACGTTCCATACAGCCTTCTTTACCGCACGGCGCCCGACTACTCCCACCTTCATGTATTCGGGTGCCTCTACTATCCAAACCTCACTGTCACTGCTCCCCACAAACTCGCTCCCCGCTCCACCGCCTGCATTCTCCTCAGCTATCCCTCATCTCACAAGGGATACCGATGTCTCGACCTTTCCACCTGTCGGGTCATCGCCTCTCGTCATGTCATCTTTGACGAGACATGCTTTCCCATCAGCCTGCTTACTCCAAGATCCTCATCTAGCAATCTCGACTTCCTCCTCACCAACACCGTGCCGTCCCAGTCTCCTCCACCGTTCTTCCCATCCCCCTCATCGGCCGTTGCTGAGGACTTACCCTTCAGCTATCCCACTACTATTCGGTCCGATGTCCCTCCCATCGGACCCCAATCGGCCTCACCACTGTCATCGGCTTCGGTCGATCCTGTCCCCTTTCCATTGAACACCTTACCCCTATCGGCTCCTTAGTCCTCATCGGCTTCTTCGCCTCCATCAGCTCCTCAGCCTCTATCGGCTCCCCCCTCCCCATTGGCCGCTCCATCTCCATCGGACCGACCGAACCGATTGGCCCATCGAACTCCATCGGTTCAGGCCGATCTAATTCCCCCCTTTCCTCTCACATACATCCGACGATCTCGAGCCGATGATGCCCCTTCCCAACCATTTCTCCCCACACCTACCACACTCTCATCGGCACCCGTCCCCTCCACCTCTCACATGGTTACCCGCTCACAGACCGAGTCTCTCCGCCCCACCAAGCGCTACGAGCTCTCCGCCGTCCACTGCTCTATCTCGCCCATCCTGGTGACTTCTCGTTCCATCCTGGCCGACCCTCAGTGGCGCGCGACCATGGCCGACGAGTACAAATCCCTCATGGACAAGGAGACCTGGAGCCTCGTCCCCCGTACTCTCGGCGCCAACATTGTGACCGGCAAGTGGATCTTTAAGCATAAGTTCCATGTCGATGGCTCCCTTGCCCGTCACAAGGCACGCTGGGTAGTTCGGGGTTTCTCCCAACGCCCCGATGTCGATTACGACAAGACTTTCAGTCCCATAGTCAAACCCGCCACCATCCAAGTCGTTCTCACCTTGGTTGCCTCGCACTCCTGGCCGATCCATCAGCTTAACGTGAAGAACGATTTTCTTCACGATCATCTGACGGAAACGGTCTATTGTTAGCAGCCTCCAGGCTTCGTCGACCCCTCTCATCTCAACAATGTTTGCCTCCTTTAACGCTCTCTCTACAGCCTCAAACAAGCCCCTCGGGCCTGGTACCAGCGTTTTGCTGCCTATCTTCGGCACATCAGCTTTGTGGCCTCTGCGTCCGATGGCTCTCTCTTCACTCTTCACATCGGCAACGCTACCGCCAATCTCCTATACGTTGATGACATTGTTCTTACAGTGTCTTCGACGTCCCTCCTACATTAGATTATGGCCCGACTCCATTCCGAGTTCACCATGACCGATCTTGGTCCACTCCACCATTTCCTTGGCATCTCCGTCACCCGTTCTTTTCACGGGCTATTCCTTTCCCAGCGCCAGTACACCATCAATCTTCTCCAGTGTGCGGGCATGGCTGATTGTCACCCCACGGCCACCCCGGTCGACACTCAATCCAAACTCTCCGCTGCCGATGGCTCACTCGTCGCCGATCCCTCTCAATATAGGAGTCTTGTCGGTGCCCTCCAATACCTCACCCTTACACGGCCCGACCTCACGTACGTTGTCCAACAAGTGTGCCTCTTCATGCACGCTCCACGCGAACCTCACCTCGCGCTGCTCAAGCGCATCCTGCGTTATGTGAATGGTACACTCTCCAGCAGGCTGCACCTCAGCTCCAGTCCTATCGACTCCCTCACCGCGTACTCCGACGCGGACTAGGCAGGCTGTCCCGACTTTCGATGCTCCACGTTCGGCTACTGCGTCTTCCTCGGCGACACTCTAGTCTCCTGGTCCTTAAAACGCCAGACTACAGTGTCACGGTCCAGCGCCAAAGCCGAGTACCGCACTGTCGCCCACGCCGTCGCCAAGTGTTGCTGGCTTCGCCAGCTTCTCTAGGAGCTCCGTGCACCCCTCTCCTCTACGACCGTCGTCTACTACGACAACGTCAGTGCTTTCTACATGACTGCCAACCCGGTTCATCATCGACGCACCAAGCACATAGAGTCCGTGACAGGATCGCACTAGGACAAGTTCGGATGCTCCATGTACCATCGGCGTACCAGTTCGCCGATATTATGACCAAAGGCCTACTCATGGCTTTGTTCATCAGTTTTCGGTTCAGTCTTTGCGTCCATTCTTCTCCCGCTGCGACTACGGGGGTTGTTAGACCACTGGACCACTCTCTGTATATATATAGACCCGATCCTCTTATGGAGTTAGGGTCTTAGTCTTACTGTATATATTCTTACCATATCACTATCATTAATGATTTTTTTAGATGCAACAGATTACGTCAAGCACTGAGAATTTAACATACATATATACGTTGCTATGACTTAATATTTCATCTACATGTGTGAATGGCTAAGCTGCTATCACATAAGAGTGGTTTGGAAATTTCAGAAGTTTGAATTGTTATTATACATCTTTGTCAACAGAAACAACGAAAATGTGAGCCTTTTAATGTGAGGAATGAGCTGCGTCAAAAAGAAATAAAGCACTGACATGACATGGTATAAGCTACAGCGTGGTATAAGGACATTCTCCATTTTGAAAGATCTAATGCATATACAGGCGTTGAGGAAGTAGGAGCATTTCAAGAAGCTACAGACATACTGTAGAACTCAATGTACAGATTTTTTAAAAAAATGTTTAGTACACAGGTGTTGAGGAAGTAAGAACATTTCAAAAACTTACCAGGCAGACCAGTACTGTTTAGAAACAAGCATACAGCAGTAATGTTCAATTATTTGCAATAGCACACTATAAGATGCCTAACAACGAGAAAAGGTTTACCCAAATTGATCCGCAGCGAGATGGAAGCCATGAGTACATATTTGCATAATTAGCTTGACATGATATTCACCATATGCATTCGATATGCAACTTTGTAGCACACAGCAGCCATGGCCGATTTATTGCCATTTCAAGACAATGGATTACAGCAGCCTCAAATATGAACTGTTAAAAGAGAGTAAAGATCTTCGCATATAATTTCTTGCGGAAGAATTTCAGAATAGTGACTTCTCTGAATTTTCAACAAGTGGCAACATGAACTTATAAAGAATATATGTTTTCTAACACAAGATTCGACAGAGAACTTAATATACTCCCTATAGTCATAACTTTTGACGTTTAGGATTTGATCAAATTTTTAAAATTCCGACCATCAATAATTTCTTAAATGCTTACTTTAAAAAATAAAATAAATGATATATATAGATTGCCTTAAAGTTACTACTATAATATTATAAACTTATTAGATTTTATAAAACTCTAATATAAAATTGATGGTCGGAATTTTAAATGTTTGACCAAATTTTACCATAAACACAAATATTTGACTGGAGGTAATAGCAAATCATAACCATATTTGGTCTCTTGTTCAAAATGGGAACTAGCATCCAGTGTTGGATCATTTTGGAACCCCAGATATGCAAAAGAATTACAGGTTGGTAAAGGACCTCCAGATCACACGTCATTTATACACAGGATTATGACCTTGTTGAAGGTACTTACATACTTAGGAATCTGCAGTGATGCATATGAAACTATTTCAAACAGAGCATCATGCTGATGCACAGGTTTGCCAGCAATTTCTTATATGCATATCGATGCAAGTTGTCAGACCATGAAATGCTTGGGTGCTCATACACAGGTATAGCTACAGTTTCATAAATGTTCTGCACCAGATTGAAAATTTTCTATGGGATGGGGACACAGCCAATATATTCGCTGTGTCCAGAATTGTTGCTCTAACTCATGGAGTGAAAATGTAAACAATAAAACAGATAATTCTCAAATTAATGGCATAACAAATAGTAGACAAGAGTCCGCACAATGAAGCAAAAATCATTTTTCAAACTAGATATTGCAAGTACCTTGTTCTCCTCTGCCCCAAAGTTTTTCAAGCATTTCTGTATAACATGATTACCATTAGGATCATTGACAAGATGAATAAAGCCTGGTTGTAGAGCCGAAATAATGAGCACAATCTGCTTCCTGGTTTTAACAATATCAATCAATTTCTGTACTGCCCTTGTCCTGAAACAAATGAAAAGAACCAAAACATTAGCATTCATTGCGTGCATTAGCCATGAAAATGGTTTTCAAATTACTTTTGTCCTGCCTAAAGTTACAACATTCTCCTACCGACAATCAGCACATTCTTTTAGTAGATAATTGCTAATAATGTCAGGATCATAGTGCAATGCATAATCAGTTTTTTTGAATAAATTAAGATCATTACCCATGCGAGTTTAGAGAGGCTCTCATCAGCTTCACAGGGTCCTCAGTCAGTATGGCACTGATTCTCAGCCTCTGCTCCTCATCACACACATCCAGAAGTTTCTGTACAAGATAGTTTGCAAACTAGTTGGTCATAAGTTCAGGAATGTGGTCGATGATACCTTCAAATATCACATCAACATGATCTTTCCTTTCCTCAAACTTTTGTTGCAAGAACCGGCACCCATTCTGGCCCTTGACCATGAAGTAGATATAGCCCTTGACTCCAACCATGTTCTTATACGACAGCATCCTAGGACTCTCCAGCACAACTGACCTATTGCTGACATACTGCTGAAATCTCCTCTCCTTTCCACGGTTCAGAAAAGGCGCATTCTTCTTCCCATCGAAAATCAGACTGTCATCACGACGAAATGGCTCAATTTGATTGAAACCACCTTTCTTGTACCCAATGTCTCTCCCTGCAACACTGAATTCATAGGGCGATTTTGGCACATTTCTGCCACGGGAGTCGAGGGAAATCTGACCCGTACTAGCGTACCCCCAGTTGTAGTTGTGTTTTGCACCAGACTGTCCAGAAAGCAAGAACGGCCGAGCATGATCAGGGTGCATCAACCCTTGTCCCCAACCAATGCCGGAGCCATTCCTAGTCCTAGTGTACATGAAGCTGCCAACACTGGTGCCCAAGCTTGTAGGGAAGCCGCCGTAGCCATCCAAGCCAACGTCCACTGGAAAGCACTGCGACGGGGCGACATAGCCGGACGCCATGGCCTGATCAGCTAATACGCCGGGTGCATGGTGCACTGAGAAATCCGGCACCCCATAGTTGTAGCCATTGTACGCGCCGTACACCGCGGACACATCTGACAGGGGCACGCTCTTCACGGCGGAAGCTGGCGAGCCCTGCAGCATGAGCGCGGCGAGCGCGTCCGCGGCGGGCGCGTCCCCGACGAGCAGACCGTCGAGCTGGTTCGCCATCCTCTCCGTGTCGTCAATCGCCTGCACCATCGACGACGGCGAGCTACCAACGAACGGGCCGACCCCGACGACGGCGCACTACCAGCGGACGTGCTCGACGCCGGCGACGGCAAGAAGCCCCCAGAGAGCGGCACGTGGAGGGCGCGGCCGCCGCACTGCTGGCCACCGTCATCGCGACTGTTCACGACCAAGGGGAAGTACGGATCCTCGCCGTAGCGCAGCGCCACCCCTGCCGTACGCATGATAACGCGCAGGCCCATGCAAGCCGTAGCACTGGGCGTAAGCCTGCGCGGCACCGCCGCCGCCACCACCTCTACCACCGCTCTGCCCATGCGGCGCCGTGGCCTGAGGGATCTCGCTAAGCAGCAACTCCATCTCCCTCTCCTCCGCCGCCGCCACCGTCGAACACATCATCTCCAGATCAAACAACCCCAAAACCAAACACAAACACTCCCCGCAAAACAACCGAAAGATCAACCAAAACCCCCCCCACAAAATCCGGTCAGATCACAACTCCATGGACTGAATCAAGAGCGGGGAGGCGACCAATCTGCAGATCGGGGAGACTCGGGGGAAGGGGGAATCGGGAGCAGGAGGGGGTAGCAGCTAGCGCATTGGCATTCGAGGCGGAGGAGCGGGAGGTGGAGAGGCCAGGGGGGCATGCAAAAGGGGAGAGGCGCCGTGCCGCACTAGCGGCGGGGGGTTTATATAGCCCCAGATACCTGGGCTTGCTCACCCTCCCTCCTCCCGCGGCGGATATACGCGTATTAATACAATCCGTTATACGGCCTTGCATTCTTGTACGTATACAGTTGAGATGAGGAAAATATCTGCGCTTGCTTGTGGATTTGCGATGCGTTTCTACCGGATTTTCCGAGTGTTCGGTGCCTCTTTTCTGCTTCAGTTTTGGTTATGGTTTTACATGCTTCGGTCAACACGCTGCCCTTGAGTAAAATGCGCTCACGAGTTCTTTTTTTTTTCTGAGCGAATAAATGTGCTCGCATACAGGAGAGTCTTGGTGACACGATGCCACAATGTAAATACCAACGTGCTCAGTTTGTGCTAAAAAAAACTTTAGCGAGGAAATATCTCGTAAACAAACATTACGCTTAGAAGAAATTACTACATGCTTCCTCCATCTCATAATATATACAACTTCTAAATTTAAATCCTATCTCACAATATAATAATTCTATAACTATTTTATCTCATCAATCGCTTTCTATTTATTTTTTTATATTATATTATATGCTCATTTATTTCTCATTTATTAATAAAGTAATAAGTTTTTTTACTAAACCTTAATCTTAATGTGTTTGAATGGAGAGATAAAGAGAAGAAGGAGAAGATATGTAAAATGAGATGAGAAATTATCATATGATTAATTGAGTAATTATTATTTAAAATAGATTAATATTATTTTTAAAGTATGTTTTCTATATAGCAGTTCAAGGCACGTACACGTAAAAAATAAGTGATTTCTTTTTTTTTGTCTTGCGGTCGAATGCAACATAAACAACCCAAAATATTTATATTATGAAACAGATTTTTTTTAAACACAGTATAAAAGAATACACTCATAGCGTGTGCATACTCGCACCTAAAACACATGCACACACTATATCCCTATAAATTTATTTAAAGACTAAGTACGAAGCTACTATAAATTTCTCGCTATCGACAACTATATTAGTAATAGAATTATATTTGACATCATAAAATATATGTTTATATAGTTTTTGGCGGGATAGCTACTATAGCTCAACAGATAAGGTAGGTAAGCAGACAGGCATGCAAACCTCTTTCTGAACACATGGCACATGGGTCCTTGCCATTTCTTCTAAACAGGAGGCCTATCCCTTTTCTTTTATCTTGGACAATAGCTAATTGCGCTAAAATATTCTCTAAAATGAGCAAATTCATAGACTATCAACTTAGTTAAAATTAATGGTGATTACTAAAATTATATGAGAATTTAGGATAAAAATGTGTTTGTTAGTTAACATGCATATAGGTAGTTGGGATATACCGCGTGGGTTCAATTAAACCCCAAAGAGTTGGAGTTAGGGTGGAGATTTAAGATTATCTTCTCAAAGGCTCATATGACATGAGTTCTTAAACCTTACCAAGTTTTTAGGGAAGGATTTTTCATCTAATACATTACCCAAGGACAATGTAGCACTTCTTAAAATTAGCAGATTATCATGGCGCATAATTTTTCGCCTAAGAGCCTTGTTTTCATGCAATTGAACACAACCTTTTTGGTATCGCCTTCTAGGTAACTTCTTTAGATAATGGAAAAAAGCCTCTGCATACACAACCATAAAAGCCTTTTACTATAGTCCTTAAGAAGCTAGTTGAAAGATTGACTAGGAATATCTAAAAATACTCATGTTCCAAATGAAAATCATATTGGTGTAGAGGCCCCTTCTAGGTAACTTTATCAAATCTGGGCAAGAAATAGCCGGAACCATATTCAGATTCAACGTGACAACATCTACCCTACACTACAAATAGCTACACTAAAATTGTTCAGCCAACAAATCACACGTACCACCCTGGTGATTAAAAAAAAGCCCACACATATCCACAAATACCCCTACTTTACCAACTTCATGGTATAACAAAACCTTTGCAAATTTTGACACTACCAAATAAATTCTGGAAAGATTTAATTTGGCACCAAACCAAACATACGTGATGCAAAAATGATTCCTTATTAAAGCCTAACATTACACTCAAAAAAACTGATAAGCAGCATGGCTCGGCCCAACTTTTATGACATCGCACGAAGTTGGGCTCATACCAAGATTTCCAGACCACAAGCTTGGCTCCTCCAGGCATGAGAGAGATAGAAGCTCATGATTTTGGGCTGTTTATGTTTTCTTGGCTGGGCCAGGCCGACATACAATAGGTTTAGCCACCAAACTCCAAGTTCCGTACCCACCACGTACGACGGCCGGGCGCCGCGTCCGGCGACATGCAATGCAACCGCCCGGCAGGCAGAGAACCGGCGCGACCGCCATGGCTGGAGGCCTTGACCGGGTTGTGCCACCTTCCAACAATAGGAGCAGGTCGCTAAAACCGTGTGTCGTTGGCGCGCACGGGCGCCTAGCTCCTCTCCTCTTTTCCCTCCAAATCGCCCGCGCAGCACCCGACCCGCCTGATGCGACGCCCTCCGCCAGTTCGTTCGCCTCTCCCTGCGCCTCCTCCCCTCCTCGCCTCGTCGTCTCTCCCATGGCGGAGAGGGCCCTCATGCCGGTGCCCCCCGCCTCGCCCGAGCTAACCGCCTCCTCCGGCGCCGTCTCCACCGCCTTCGGCTCCCCTCTCGACCCCGTCGCCGCCGTCGTGCCCGCCGCCACCGCCGCGCGCCTGCAACCGCGCGACACGTACGTCGTCCAGGTCCAGAAGGACCAGATATACCGCTTCCCGCCCCCCGAGAACGCTTACCTCGCCGAGCGCTACCGGGCGGAGCGAGGAGGTGGTAGCGGCGGCAAGGGCTCCCTGTGCTCGTCGTGCGCCGTGCGCACGCTCGGCGCGGTCCTCGCCGCCCTGCTGCTGCTGGGCACGGCTGCCACGCTCTCCTCCGTCGTGCTGCGGCCGGACGCGCCGAGTTTCGTCGTCGACAAGCTCTCCGTCCACAACGCGTCGCGGGAGCAGCACATGGACTACGACTTCTTCCTCACGGCGATCAACCCAAACAAGGTGACCGCGCTGTGGTACAACAACGGCGGCACGGCGAAGCTGCTGCACAAGGGCACGACGCTGGCGAAGGGCGACGTCGGGGAGCCCGAGGACGGCGGGGAGGACGCCACGGACTTCAACGTGTTGCTCCACGAGCCGCAGCACGACGGCCGCGCGCCCAAGGCGGTGGAGAAGGGGCTCCAGGGCTCCAAGGGCACCGTCGCTCTAGAGCTGTCCGTCCAGATGGCCGTGCAGGTGCACGTCGGCGCGCTCGGCTTCGCGCGGAAGACGCTGGCCGTGTCGTGCCAGATCACCTCAGCCGGGCTGAGGAAAGACGTGCACATCTCGTCGCAAACGTGCAAGGGCCGCTTTGGAAACTGACAACATGTACAGCAAGCTTGGATAGCGTCATACGAATTCGTGTACAATTTGTCAGACTCTTGATGAGATTTGTGTGTAAATTGTTTACGAACCAATTTCTGGGACTTGGACTCCGCGTGAATTTTGGACAAATGCTTGTGTGTATAGCCCGTGGCACATCTTCCTGAAGCAAGAGGCCAGAACATCGATTCAATTACCTGCTGGGCTAGGCTGGACTCCATTTTGGGCTTCTCAAAAAAAAATTTACTTTTGGGCTGGAATTCTTCGTAGATTCCGTGTAGGAAAAAGTCTGTTTAACCTTCCTAGACTATAGCCCGAGTCTAAATTTCACACTTTAATCGCAAAACTAGTTATTAACGTCACTGTCAACTATTAAAATCGGTTTATTTTACCTCCTTGGACAGTTTTGACATTGGTTTTGTGTGAGATGACGTCTACGTGGCATTGAGATGGTGGTCCAGTCAACCAAATAAAATTTAAAAAACATAGGTCCTGATCTCTCTTCCTCTTTCCTCTAACTCGTTCTCCACCAAATAAAAAAACCTCTCACTCTCTACTCAATGGCATCATCCCCTCCCACAACAATGGCCATAGAGGACACCACGACGATGATGTGCATGACGGTGAGGACGAGCGAGCCAAGCCCGAACCTTGCGCGAGCAATGCCACAACTGGTCACACCCACCAAATTGAGATAGGGAGATTAGTGGATCCGACAACCCTATCGACATTGGAGAGGAAACAACATCTTAAGGCAGAGAAGACATTGACGACGAGCCCTAGAGAAACCAATGCCCTTCCAACCCCCTCCTTGCTACTAAGGATGATCATTCCTAGAGCTATATAACTCTCCTTTTCTACTCCTTGTTCTTGCCCTCGTGGTGGTGGTAGTGGCATGAAGAAAGAGGCCTCATAGCCCTTCGCCTAGATAGGCGCCATGCAAGGTCATCATGGTCCCACTTGCTAGACGTCAGTACATTGTGTTGCTTTTTCTTAGTCTTGCCTCCTCTGTTGCTTCATTGTTGCCTCGTCATCTAAGCTTGCAACTTTACTCCTCCATGTCAAGCTCTACCTCACAGCCACCAATGAACCTCTCTTCTTTTCGAGCAACGCTGCCATCGATATACTTCTCAAGCAACATCATCATTGGACTCCTCTTGATATGGCACGGCGAAGAGGCGTAGGCAAGGAGGAAGCATGCCCACTTGTTAGTGACACGGTGTAGGAATGTCTTTATCGGCATATCCCTCTACTTCCTTCTGTCGTAGGTCCTCGATGGAGTCCTTCCCCCTTTATTTGTCGTCACCGTCTTGTTTAAGCTCAAGCTCTGATGTGCTATGTTGCTACCATCACATGCAAGGGCGTTGGTGCCTGTAATGACTAAAAGAGGTTAGGACTAAGGAAGAGATGGGGAGAGGAATGGGAAGATGAGGAAGGAGAAGAGAGAGCAGTTGACGAGAATTTTATCTTTATTTTGTATGTAATAGCACGTAGATGACACATTCGCCCATAGTTGAGGGAATCGTATGGACTTTTTTCCTTCCGTGTACTTCGGTTCAGCCAGTTTGCGAGGTCCTGAACACTTACTGGGCCTGAAATGCCAAGTGTTACTCCTATTGTTCTATTACTCAGAGCCCCATACGAAGCTACAAGAATCGCATGCAATAGATCGATAATCGATCGCCTTGTCAGGAACCATGCGAGGTCGCGTTGCTCGGCGGGCATGCTGACTGACAGAGACAATAGATTTATGCTCTGCCGACATGGATGGCTCTGGGTTGACGTTGATATGCGTGTAAGCTCCACCCGAGTAATGCATTCATCCAGGACCATGATGATTTGTTAAGATCAGCAGCATGGCACGCACATGATGGCAGGTTCGCTGTTCCAATCTGCAGGTGCAGAGTGTATCATAGCTGGGGTTCATGCATCATCATGGGCACTGATTCACTTTCAGGTTCCATGCCATTTCATCAGACACCTGTCTCACTCAGAATCTTGAAGCAAATTCGACTACTGAATTTTACCTTTTCCCTTCCATATGTAGTAGAAGTAGAGACGGTCAGGACAACTCTGAAACCCTGTATAAACTCTCTCTCTCTCTCTCTCTCTCTGACTTTTAGAGTTCGGCGAGTGGCAACCAAAGCTAGTCGATCAGATCAACATTCTTCAGCCGGTGCTCCTCGCAGTTTCAGCCACAAGCCTGAGATCAAAATCCGCGGTTTGCTGCGCCAATCTCTCGCTGGTGACCTGGTCAACCAGGCAAATCAAATCCAAAACAGCTTATGGAATCCTAGCTTAACATTATGATTAAAAAAACTGAAAAGAACGGACATATCCTTTTCCTTCTCTTATTTGAGGAGAAAGCATGGAGAGCTCGCTAGAGTCAACGGCTACTGAGCTCAGGTACACTGTTGCAGCGTTATGTCATGATCAGATAATATAAAATTAGATACATCATCCCTAAGATTAGCCTTTTTCCTTTGTCAGGTGCATCTTGTTGTCATGGCCAACTCATGGTCTGATGGATCATGGTTGGGTTATCCCTCCATAGCAGCTACCTTTTCAAGAGATCATTTATTTAAGCGTTGAACTAATCCTTGCATTAGCTCATAACCTTTCTTTTTCTGATTCTGCCCTTTGAAATCACCCAACAAGTCAACCCAAAGCTGTGCAATGGACCATCAGAGGATTGGCATGGCAGGTGGCAACATAGTGGACTTCTCTGTCCAATCTCCTTGAGTGCCTCTGCAGCTCTGCTAATAATAGCAGCGTGTTAACTTTGGGCCAATGGAGATTATGGGGGTTGACCTGACAATGGCTGAGCATTAATGCTTTTCTGCAATCTCTGGCTAGCGCCGTGAGAGGATATGCATAGAAAAAACATGAAAGGTTCATACCATGATGGACTAAAGCATGAAAATGACCACCAAAAGAAGGCTTGAGATAGACCGTACTGATCTGTAAAGTGACATAGACCAGCCGGAAATGTAAGTTGAGCATTATGACTAGTTTACAATTAAGAAAATATATCATCACTCGTCAGGCCTTGATGTTGATGTGACACCTTCTCAGTAGGGATAGGATTTATGGCTGTAAAATAACTCTTTGTTGTAGCTAAGATTGTGATGATTGAAAGGAAACACCAGATTGTTATGTAATTGTGTTTATTCTTGAGTAAAGTATTGTTTTTTTGGAATAAATTAAAACTATCCTTTTGATTCTAAAGATAAGACAAAGCTGCTGATCAAACTCATGTGAAGTCCTCAAATGCATCAAAGAAAGAGTTAGCTGCCATCTTCACTAATGCGTTTATCAAGGTTCATGCATCGTCCAAAAGCAAGCAATTGTTTTGCAGGAACTATGTCTGTTGTGGTTATTGGCTTCTCTCTCCTGTTGGGGAATTGGATTAGCCTTATATTAAGCCAAAGCAAAGTACTGACAACGTGGAGTTCTGACTTCCCCACATGACTCGTTAGTCCTAAACAATCATAACCAAAACAGAGATCAAGATGCTTGCACTCCTCTGCAGCTACAAATAAATACTTGGCACTGTTCATCATAAGGTAAGTGCATTTGTTGCAATGACCAACACGCCAGCATTTGGATTAGTTTCAAGTTTTGAATAGAAATTTTATAGCTAGGGATTTCTTTCTTTTTCCTCTAACAAATGTAAAGAAAACGCAACACTGAAACTAGTCTAGTTAGAAACTTAGAGTTCCAGTGGACATAGATTCAGATAGCACCATAGGACTTAAGCATGCCATTGTTTTGGCACCATGCACTGGTGCCAACCGTAAAGAGTAAAGAGGTAAAGATAATTACCAAGTGATGTCTAAGAAAAATGGAGGTCAACCAGCGATCAACCGACGGGCGATGACAAAAGGAAAATAAAAATGCTTGTGCAATAGTATCTCGTAGAACCGTTTACTTGTTGAAGAAAAAACGTAGAATTTCTCATATTTTAGAGAAGGAACCACAATACCGCATCATCTCTTGAGATAAAAGCAAGCAACTTTTCTTACGGAAAAGTTCAGTTGACATCTTCGCAGTTAAGTACTAGGACTTAACTTTATCATAATGAGAAATAATCTGAATTTGGTTTGTTCATAGCTTCAAATAGGGCGAAGCGGCATTATGTTTTCTCCCTTGTTTTTCAAATAAGAAGCGGCAGACTGTATTCTACTGCATATTCTTGTAAAAATACTTCATCATGCCGATACTACCGGGTAAATACTGCAAGTTGAATAGATGGAGGGCTACTCAAATTTGTTTGTCTTTGTTTTTCTTATGGGAGTAAAACTGCACAATATTTTGTACTAAATCATTTCATATAAACTCGTATATAGCGTTTGATTTTTCCATCTCATTGTTTGAAAAGTAACATATATGCATAATATGATCCATGAGCCATCTGAATGTGCCAAAATAATTCTTTGTTATTATTAAATATGTGATCAGAATTCTTGCTAGCCATTAATTTTTTGATAGAACTTCTATTATTTATCTATTAGTAGCATTTATATGTTTTCCTTTATATAGTTTTATAAGCCACACAAGAAGGTTACGACATTCTGATCAACGTCAGTGTTTTTTTCCAACTAGAGTTTTTTATGTAAAAATTCATATCTCCGTTATATATCTATTTTCATAATAAATAATATTAGAATATTAGAGATTTTATCTATACCCGACTAAATGTGTTCCTCTTTTATCACGAAATCAATTCCTACTATAAGTTTGCAGATTGTCCCCGCCTCGTCGGTTCAATCTACGATGCACCTATACAGCGAGGAAGCAGCAGGGCAGGAGTAGCAGGCAGTCTTGTGTATACATTAGGCAGGTCAGCTGCATCTACTACTCCTACCAGTAGGGCACGGCTACCAGGGTCAAAAAAAAATCACTTGTTCATACGGTGTGAATTTTTTGGTCGAAATTACTATGGAAAACTACAGATCATTGCTTGGTGCACCTAGAAAGTGCACCAAGATTCGTGATTCTACTAGGTTTATATGTTTCGGGATTAATTCCGTTTGAAGTATGATCTACTTACTCGTTCAGATACAAGATTATCATTATGACAAGTGAAGTTGTGCGCCAGATGATTTTAATAAGGGAAATGATTGATCAGACGATGATAAGAAAAAAAGATAAGGCTATGCCACATATTCATCTTTATCTGAGGTGCAAAAGGAGAAAACAGCTATAGCATTGTGGTTGAAGTTGGAACAGATTTACATGATAAAAGATCTGACCAGATGCACATGAAGAAAAAGTTATCCCTACATAAATTGTAAGATGATAAGTTTATGATAAATCGTCTCTACACTTTCAAGTAAATTGTTGTCAACCTTGAGTCACTTGAGGTAAATTATAATAAAGAGTATTTAGGTTTTATTCTATTGTGTTTGTTGCCTAGCTCATATACAAATTTTAGAGATACCATAACTTTATAGTGGTGATACTCTAATTTTGCAAGAAGTTTATGATACTTTGCATGTCAAAAAAAAGATAAAAAAGATGTTACTTTCTGAAGATTCGGCTTTACAAGTAGAAGACTTAAATTGTTCAGGGTAGCCAAAAGGAGAATGACACAAAACAATTAAAAGAGAGAAGTTCTGACAGCCACCATGGGAGATCAAAGTCTAGAGGTAGCTATAAATCATGTAAATACTACAAGAAAGGTGGATATGACATCTCTAAGTATTAGAAGCTGCAGAACAAAGAGAAGCACAATGGTAATTATAGGTCGAAAGATAAGAAAGAAGAGGAAGATAAAGCTACCGTTGCTACTGATGATAGTTTTTATGGATATTTACTAGTTGCTTGTACTAGTTGTACACAAACTAGTGATCAGTAGATTCTTGATACAACTAGAAATTGGCTTGCCACTTATGAACCCATTGAAAGTGGCATTGTTCTAATGGGTGATAACATGGCATGCAAAGCTGCCAGCATTGCACTATTTAGATTAAGATGCTTGATAGTTGTGTCAGAACACTGTGAGATGTGCGGCATATTCTTAATTTAAAGAGAAATCTCATCTCTTTATGTACTGTTGATCTTAAAGGGTACAAATACTATAGAGGCGATGGAGTTTTAAAGGTAACTAAAGGCTTTCTTGTTGTGATGAAAACTTATATTAAAGCTAATAACTTATATTATTGACAGGGCAATACAATATTAGATAATATTACTATAATTTCTAATTCATTGCCTAATCCCGATACTACTAATCTTTAGCATATGTGCTTTAGACATATGAATTAATATAGTTTGGCAGAGTTGAGCAAGAGAGTATTATTATATAGACACAATATCGGGAAACTATAATTTTGTGAGCATTGCATCTTTGGTAAGCACAAGAGGGTGAAGTTCAATATATCTACACATACTACAGAAATGTATTCTTGATTATGTGCATTTCGATTTATGGGGTCTTACTCGTAAAACAATTTTAGGATGTTCTCATTATATGATGACTATCATTGATGATTATTTAAGAAAAGTTTAGACTTGTTTCTTGAATCACAAATATCAAGCTTTTTCTGTGTTTAAAGAGTGGAAGACTATGATTGAAAGATAAAAAAGATAAAGATATTTCATACTGATAATGAAATATAGTTCTATTCTAAGCCATTTAAATCATATTATAAGTCTAAAGGCATTGTAAGTCACTGTACGGTTTCTTATACACCTCAATAAAACGGTGTTGCTGAACATATGAACATGACAATTATATCAAATGCTAGTTTGTCTAAACAGTTTTGCACAGAAACCATTTTCATAGCTTGTTATTTTATTAATTAATTACCAAGTATTGCTATTGATAAAAAGACTCTAATTGAGTACGGTCAGTTCCCCAGCAAATTATTCAAACTAAATAGTGAAGTATTTGGTTACAGTATTTATGCTCATGTTAATAATAGTAAATTGGAGACTATAACTATTAAGTGTATTTTTCCTAGTTATCTATCTGGTGTAAAAGATTGTAAATTATATTTCCTTGAAACTAGAAAGACTGTGATTAGTAGAAATGTTGTATTTTATGAATTAGTTATGATGCACGACAATTCTTTTACTAATATTTTTGTTGAGAATAAATAGAAAGTAAGTGTGAAAGTAGAGCAATTACGTAGTTCAGGGTGTAAAAGAAAAACATTGCTATTAACTAATATTCACATGTTATTGAAGACTCGGATTCTTCTACTATTGAGAAGCCACCATATACCTCTATTGCACATGATAGAGGAACGATAATTATTAAACATCCTTAAAGATATATTGAAGAAGCGAATATGGTTGCTTATGCTTTGAGTGTAGTATAAGAAATTAAAGGTAATACAGAATCTTTTATATATTCTAAAGATATTGCTTCTAATGATTACAATAATTAAATATTTGTTATGCATGATGAGATGAAGTCACTTTAAAGAAGAAGAAACTTATCCATTGCAAGTGGATTTTCAAAAGAAATAAATATATGTCTCCAAGTGATGAGGCAAGATACAAATCAAGGTTAGTTGCTAAAGGTTATAACTAGATTCTAGATATTTATTTCAATGATGTTTTTCCTCTGTTGTGAAGCATATTATAATTCACATTTTACTCAATATTATTACAATGCATGATTATGAACTAGAGCACTTAGATGTTAAAACCGCATTCTTACATAGGGAGTTAGAAGATGATATTTATATGGAGCAACTTGAAAATTTTGTTATTCCTACAAAAGAAAATCTTATCTATAGATTGGAAAAATCTCTTTATTGGTTAAATCAATCACCTAGACAATGGTATAAAAGATTTGACTCTTTCATGCTTTCACAAAATCTTAAAATATTAAATTTGAATAGCCATGTTTATATAAACAGCTATATATTTAGCTCTTTATGTAAATGATATGTTGATTATTGCAAAGGATAAATAAAAGATAACAAAGTTGAAAGCACATTTGAGTAGTGAGTTTGAGATAAATGATTTGGATGCAACAAAAAAATTCTTGACATAAAAATTATATCTAACAAGTTATATCTTAGAAAATTTAAATTAAAAAAGTTCTTCATTGCTTTAATATGCACGATGTAAAACCAATGAGTACTCCTTTAACTGTACATTTTGACTATTTTTATATCAATGCCCACAATTACATTATGACATTGAATACATGTTTAGAAATTCATATTCAAGTTCAAGTGGTTCACTTAAGTATACCATGATATGTTCTCATCATGACTTATTATATATATTAAGTGTTATCAATAGATACATAACTAATCATGGCAAAAAATATTAGAGAGCAGTTTAGTGGATTTTCATATATTTACGTGGTACTTCTGATACTTGTTTGCATTTTAAGTTTGCAATTTAAGAGTTCTAGAGATAGACTTGTTAGTTATGTGATATTGAGATTTAGATAAAAGAAGATCACTCAGATTATATTTTTCCTATTGTAAGTTAAGTTGTTAGTTGGAAGTTAAGTTTGCAAGTATATGTTGTCTTATCTACTACTAAAGCACAGTATATGGCTGTTTTAAAAGTTTATAAAGAAGGTATTTGGCTTAAAGATTTATACACTAAGTTTTATATAGATATATCTTACATTAATATCTGTTATAATAGTTAAAGTGTAATATACCTTACAAAGGATCATATGTTTCATTGATATATGATATCATTTTATTTGAGGTGTTATTAGTGATACTGATGATGTTAATGTATACAAGATAAGTATTTATGATAACACAGTTATGAAAAAGTCAGTTGCTGCTAGATTTAGTTTTGCTCAAGCTTAATTGATGTTGATTATTTGGTACGTGATAATTTTATTTATTTTATGATTGATAATTTTTATATTACAAGAAAAAATTTGTCTCAAAATATCCATTAAATATATGATCTAAATTCATGCTAACAATATATTAGTTTTTTTAATATAACTTTAATTCTTTAACTAGAATTCTTTCTTTTTTTATTTATATATTTTTATAAGCCACATGAAAAATGTAAGACATTTTCATTGTTCATGCATTTATAACTAACTCTTTAACAGTGATTATTGTCGGTTGACATCCATCGTTTTTCCCGCAAGAGTTTTTTACGTAAAAATTTGTGTTTCCATTGTACATTTATTTTCTAAACATATGAGCTACAGTGTAGAGTACAGATATTTGGCATATACATGAGGAGTTTACATGCAGAGACGCAGGCTAACAACTTGCAGAAACCAAAGCACTGAGACCTCCTTCCTGACAATGCCATTGAAAAAATCATGCAGACCAGGGGCTGATACTACATAATCGACGTCATGATCAAACCCAAAACCTAAACCAACAAGTAGCTAAGTTGAGCATCACTCCGAGCTCTGAAAATGTTCAGGACACCAAGAGCTGGATCAAGAACAGGGAGAGAAAATTCAGCCAGTGCATCAGGAAAGGATCGCGTCCCAGTCGATCTCCAGTGATGGGTATTTGCGCAGAAGGAAGCTCTCGGACTCGTCCCATGGCGCCTCCGAGAAGTCGAGGAGCTGCATCTCCGGGACGACGTCGGAGGAGCCCGTCGAGGACACGTCGCCGTCGGCCGAGGAAGAGCTCTCGGAGCCGGAGCAGACAGGCTCACTCTTGACGTTGGGGCTATCCGAGGAGAAGATGGAACTTGTGGTCGTCGCCGACGTCGGCGTCGTCTCATTGCTCTGGCTTTGGGGCAGGTCCATCCCGTGGCAGATGGCGTGGAGCTTGGCTTCGACTGCGTCGTGGAGCGGCGGGCCGAGGTGCGCCCCGCCGCGCCGATGCTCGGGGAAGTTGAGCCTCGCGGACTCGCCTCGGAGGCGAAAGGCGGCGCTGTCGTATGCCAGCGCGGCCTCCTCGGCGGTGTTGAAGGTGCCGAGCCAGAGGCGGATGCGGTTGCGCGGCAGGCGGATCTCGGCCACCCACTTGCCCCAATGCCGCTGCCGGACGCCGCGGTACAGCTTTGCCGGCGGCCGCACCGGGATGGCCGCCGCCTCCACCGCGCCATGACGCTTCATCGGCTGCGGCGCCGCAGCGAGGCAGCCCGCCGCGGCCGGCCGACGCAGGCGTTGCGGCTGCGACTGGACGTGAAGGACCTGCGCGGGAGTCAGGTAATTGGCGCCAACAAGAAGCGAGCTCGAGCTCTGCTCCACGTTGTCGGAACAGGGGTAGGAGAAGGACACCATGGACGGAGCAAGCGCTCCCATTAGCTCCTTGCTATCCACCATGCCATACAGCGCAGCAGGAAGATTGCTCCCGCGGCCACACCAATCCACTGTCGTCGTCGTCGCCATGGATGGATCAAGAAACCAAGAAACACAACACCGTCGATGATTTGGAACGAGAGATTGACGTGCTGCAATCCAAGTAGTAGTTGTTGAAGAGGGGAATGCTATCTCGTTGTGATGAGTAAGGGCAGCCATGGCCGGGCTCTTTTATAAGCACGCGGGAAGTAAGGGTCAGCCAATGGTATCACGCCAGTTGTCCACGCTGAGTTGTTACCGCCACCTGCCGATCCCTCTGCACACTAGGACAGTGCTCTCCAGGCAGGTGCCGGTAAAACAGCGGGAACCTGGCGGACGCTGATTGGCGGAGAAGTGGCTTTGACCTAAAAATCACCCTGATCTAGCTGTCAAAGCAAGTTTAATAGTAAAACAACTATTAGTTATAAATTTATATTAGAGCTAATATTAAGTTTTACTATTTTTTATCTCTCTTTCTTTCATTTATGTATTTAATACATCTATTTTTAAGTACATATAGAGCTACTCTTGTAAGAGAGTCAATACTTTTTATTTATTTTGTTAATTTTTTTCTTCCTTATGTATGTTTATGATTGACTTATTGGCAGCTGTTATAACTGGTCTCACATCGCTGTCTAGTGGGCGTGAACTACGCGGCTGCGTGCGTGCCACGGTGAGCTCGTCGAGGAGTAGTAGATCTCGTCGCCGTAATCGAGATAAACTATTTCTCCAGCCAATCAATGATTCAGATCCTAGGATTTGCAAGGCAAGCAAAGGAGAGATACCGATGACAGATTCATGTGTCTGTCGTGGATGGCAATATACAAAAGTAGTAGCAGTACTAGTACCAATGAATAGTACGTACTCTACTCTCTACTGGCTAGATACGATGGCGATGTTAAAGCCAGTTTGATTTGATCCAACAAGGTCATTATTTATGAGTGATGGCACCACACAGCTGATTGAACGTCTTGTTTACCATTCATTCATGGCAAATTTTCCTTACAAGTGGAGGAAAAAAATTGCAGGCAAACGATTCTCCTCTCTTCCAGAAACAGAACTGTACATTTGCCAACAGTTGGATAGTAACGGCCTGGCAATTAGCATGGAGCTAATTTGTGACCAAGCAAACAAAGCGATCAAGAACAGTTGCTCACTGTTTGCAGTCTCTTCTGTTTGGGCAAGCAAACAGTTCAGTGCAATCTAATCCAACCAAAAAAATTATTAAAGCAAACATCAGTGCAGTTGCGTCGCTGCAGAAAGTGGCTTTGCAAATGGTCATGGAGCTCCAGTTTGGGGCGAGATGACAGCACGCCTGTTCTGGCCGCTGCGAGAATGGTCCATCGGCGACGAAGGGGAAAAGACGAGGTAGGGATCGGAGAAGAAAGGGACTAGAGCAATCAGGAGCCACAGAATCACAGATTTGTTGAAGGAGAATATCCACGTGTCAGGGCTTCCATCGGCAGGATTAGGGCCTGAAAGAACGAGTCGTCGGTGCCCCTATCAGATCCACGATCCCGGAAATTGCCTAACCATGAGGTATGTCCGTCTTGGAGTATTGTCATCATCTTTAGCTTAAAATATTTGTTTTTCTGTAAGGCTGGAGAGAACGATACCCCGAATTCCTGATGCCTTTCTAAGAAATGATATTCCCTAGTCCAATCCTCAAGAATTCTGGAAAAAATGTATTATTAAAATTCAAAATATGTTAAGAAATTACTAAATTCAAGCAAAGAGATAATGAACCTCTTTAGGATATCTTTTTTTCTGATCGTCTCATGAGGAAGCTTGATAACCAGACCCGTCATAGAGCAAAATTGCTCACAGCCAATAGCCATCATCTCAAACGTTGACGTTTAAGGGAAAAAACGAGAAACAAAAGGAGGTAGTCAGGCCGACAATACTTATCAGTCTAGCGCAGTTGGTCCATCAGCAAGTGATGATAATGTTCTAAACTGGAAACCGAAAAGTATTACACGCAGATGATAATGTTTTAATATAACTGGTGGCTGGTGTTACACAACGTGAATAAAGAAGTGGACAAGAATTAGTGGTCATTACGCTGCCCTAGGGGGGAAAATTAAGCCGTAATGACGCAACATATTACCAAATTGAGAGCAGGCTAATCATTTAGTGCCGCACATCGTAGGTCTTAATGCCCCAATAGGAAACACGTGACAAATTTGGTGACGGCATGCGGCTCAGCAACAGTTCAACAAGATAACAGCAAGCGATTAAAACAAACAAGTCAATGGCAGAATTGACGAATCGAATTACCGCCACAGTACTACAGAATGTTCATGTTCACAGCCTGCCCAGAAGCTGAGGCGAAAACGCATGGTTAAGATTGGTGCCGGTATTCGTCTGGAGACGAGATTATATGAGGTAATGTTCAAGATATGGTATTTTTGCAAAGTTAAGAACTTCTGCAACCTAATTAGATGTATACATTTACGGACACTGCAAAAAAAAAAAGAAACAAAGAAAGAAAGAGCGAAGTTAACAGGACACAGGAGCCCTTGCTAATATAAACGAAATGCTCACATCTATATGTTGGACCATGACAATGACAGGAAGAAGCCAAGATCACGTTGTCCTCATTCATGATGTCTAAAATACGTATGGAAGCAAAAAAAAAAGTTGAATCCAGTTCAAGATTATTTTTTCCCGACTATATAAAAGTAGCAAGCATTACATCATCTCACAGAAAACAACACCAAATTCAAAATTAAATATAATAAACATAGTCCTTCAGTCAGTCATGCTCAAATCAGTCCTCATTCATGCTCATATCAGTCAAGATATGAACTTCACATTTCTCAAGAATAAAATATTAGCTTCACATTTCTCAAGAAGCAAAGGAACTGGAGATTACATCAACCATACAAATTCTGATCAATGGACAGGCATCAGGTTGAAATGGATATCCATTAATTAGCCTTGTGTTATAATGGTCATAAGTTGGATGTTATGAACAGGTTTGCTCCAGTGGACAGGGTATGAACCTCACTCTCAACTAGCAAGGTGGAACTACCCTACTAGCTCAATTCATCTCCTTAGGCTGGGCCTCACAAATGACAAACTTACAAGATAAACAAACATGACAGTCCTGATTAGAACTGAAAAGGAGACTTACACAGCACAGTAGATGTGTGCTTCGTTGAGACAACCATGAACAAATGATTATTCTCCATCAAAGAACCAGTATCACACACACATGCTCTAATTATGTGTGCAGCTTTTGGCTATTGTGCGGTTAAATTACCACAAAGGAATATTCATTCTTGATTGAAAGCCAATGGCTTATCAATTCAATATCATCTCTACTTTCAGCAACATCATCATTAACAGATAAAATATGTATTAGGTCTATAGGCTGTTAAAACATATCAAAACATAAACATTGAGTTGCAAAACATATTCTGAATAGGGAACAAGTATTGTTCAAGATGGTCATGCATTTGAGGCTATCTTTTACCTACACAGTGGGCAAGTTTCAGTCTTACCTCCTCAAGTTCAACTTCTTCCATGTCATCATTGCTTAACCAAGAAGATAGGCACAGATTAACAATATCCATACTGGCATCCGTTGATGAAAAACCATCAAAATTAATGATTTCTCCAAACTTAACTATCTTTCCCAGATTAGCCGCAGAAGGTTCCTCTGCAAACTTCAGTAGAATGTCTTTCATAGCACTACACCAGATAGGCCGAGCCATCTCCAAGAAGGAACACAAAGTAGTAATAGCAAGCTTAACTGTTCCAATATCAGATTCATCCTTCCCACCTCTTCCATGGAAATCTGAACCTCCGATCTTCAAAAGGCCATACTTCTCAGCTAATTCACTAAATCCTGCAGAATTAAGTTCATACATGTTGACAAAGATCCTGTAATTAGATATGAACTAACAGATAACAAACATATGCTGATTACACAATAAGATTTCAAATCATTCATGCATGGTACAACTGTACAAAAGACATACCATCAACTTTTCCATCACTTCTGTAGACCTCCATGGCATTAAGACCAGCACCTTTTAATGCCCTGATGACTGCATCTGGGTTCTTCAATGCCCATGGATGAGCTAATGCAGATATTCCCCCCGTATGATTAATCAACTGCACCACAGTCTCAGCAAATGGTTCACTTCCTCTGCACAAAATATGGGCCCCATTATTTAGCAAAGACTTTCCTCAGCATCAAGTGCTCACAGGAATGAATTTTTAGTATGTTACCAATAGCACTTACGTGGCATATGCAGGGCCATCATCACCAATGTACTTGTTGAATGCTTGCCTAACATTCTCTACATGACCAACTTCAACCATAGCCCTCGCTATATGCAATCTGCCAGGTGCCACTCCCTCACCAGCAATTTTAGTTACATGTTCCCATTTTATTGGCATCTTTAGTCTATTCAGCTTTGCCAGCATATTCTTTGCACGCAAATACCGCCCATCTCTAATGTTTGATAGCATCCTTTCCAGATCATCAAACCTTGAAGGTCCGCACATACCATAGTATGCAAGAATATGAACAGGCTCACCAGCACCAGCAATTTCCCTTTAGGACAACGAAGATCAGGGAAAGCTATATGACCAGACAAGGATAAAATGCAATGTATGCGATGCTAGGTTAAAGTGACCACTGATAACATATCAGGATATTTGGTTTGTAGTTAACAGTCATTTCTATAGGGTGAATAGATGAGAGGAAATAGTATTCCTAAGAACATTTTTATAAGGTGGTCAAATTTGGTCTTCAAACTTGAGTTTATTTTTGCTCTGCTAAACTGACATGTAAACACTAACAGGGCTCTCTTGGTCTTTAGAATCAAGACAGCTAAATGCTATGTCAAAACAATACAAGACCAGCTACCACAACAATCTTACAGAAAAGATGCGACAATGAAGTCTTGTTCACTACCATTTTCAGTAGTGTTACAGGAATGAAACAACATCAATTGTATTGTGATTACTTAACTGTTGTTTACAACATATTAGCATTACAGAATATTACAAGATGGAACGGCATATAGGGTTATGACAGTTCTGAGTTATGAGGACATGTATCAGCTACGATGATTATTTGTTAAGGTCCCATTCAATTACTAATTTTCATTCAAAATATCATGGGAAACACCTTTTGAGCAAAAACAAGAAAGATCTTACCTTGGAGAATATAATGCACTGATTTCAACTCCAGGGATTATTCTCATGCCAAATCTGTGAGCCACTGACACAGCTTCAGGTATACCAGCCATAGTATCATGATCTGTCAGGGCAAGAACTTTCACCTGTATTACCAACATGGCGACATATACGATTTAGTCATTCTTTTTTTATCGTTCAAAATTGTGGCATGCACATGGTAAGATATAACATCAAAACAAGCACTCCATACATAATACAGACTTCACGAGAAAAAAGGATGCTGCACTGTCAACCAAAGCACAGTCTGAACTACCCAACGCAATCAGCCGATGGACACTTCCCAGGACCCTGATCATTGAAGGGTACTGATTCAAGGGCATAAGTTCCCTCCAAGAGTCCGAATGATCCTGTACATCATTTAACTAGTTGACAGATTAAGGAAACACAGAGGCTATGAGGCTGCCATCCAATATAAACCCAGTAGGCACATTGCCTACTGCTCCACATGGCACAGGGCAACAGATTAGAAGGTGTCAAGGTGATGATTGGATTTGTAAGCCTTAAGGACTAAGCAGTAAGCGCACAACGAAGTAATTCTGAGAAGCCCATTCATCGGAGAACAAAACCTTTAACACGAGTTACAGACCTCGCAGGCATTTCCTCAAACACCTACCGGTTACCAGGCAAACGGAGGAGAGTCCAGAGCTTACTTACCCCGTTGCGGTGGGCGCGCTCGACGAGCGCGGAGGGGGAGAGGAACCCGTCGCTGTGGTTGGAGTGGGAGTGGAGCTCAAACAGCACGCTGCCTCCGCATCCAGAGGCCATGCGCGAGGGCTGGTGCGGCAGGAAGTCGTCCCCGGCGGCATCGGCAGCCGAGGGTTCCGGTGGCGGCGCGGAGGCAGCCGGGTGCGCCCAGGCGCGGACGTAGTCGAGGGCCAAGGCTTGGTCGGCGCTGGTCTTGGGCTTCTTCTTGCTCCTCCCCGGCTTCGCCTTCTTCCGGCTCCCCATGGCGGGTTTTGAGAGAGAGATCGACGCCTTGCCGCCTTCGCTGACCTCGCCGGCTCGCCGCTCTATGGCTTCTCCAGTTCGGGACCAGCTGTATATCACTCAGCATTTTAGTTTTCACTAAAATCATTAGTTATAATGTAATTTCCCAAGTAAATACATAAAAATGTCCATAGCTAATTGTGAAAAGACTTCAGCCAGTTTTTTGTTTTTCCCTCAATTAGCACAAATCTCGGTGGTGGCTAGCATAAATCTTGATGCAGATGGGATGAAAAAAAAACATCAAATCTGTGAGAAAAAAATTAGATGAGAGATTTTTAATAAAACCGCTGGAGTTCTGGTTGTCTGGCGAACGTGGGCTGGGCTTGATCTCATCGTACATGGGCTTTCAGTTTTTCTTTCAGATATCCCAAATCAGCATATGTTTATCCACACTATTTTTTAAACTTTTGAACTAAACATTAAAATTTTAATTTGGAGTAATGAGCTAGTAAACTTTAACGGGCTATAAAGTGCTTGAAATAGTCAATCTGCTCATCAGGAAAAAAATCTATTATTGGCAAGGACATCCTTAATTTTGGGAGGGTCTTGAAACAGAATGATCAAAGACGAACGTACCATCCGGCTCAACTGAGGAACCAGAAAACAGGCGCAAACTTTGTTTCTTGCTATAAATCCACGGTTTGCCAATAATCTGCGCTTTCCGTAAAAAGATTTGGTATTTCTCTGTTCTCCAATGGCGATGATGAACTACAGGGCGTTGTGGTTCTCCGTGGCGATCGTCTTCTCCGTACAATCATGGCACGCTCTCGCCGCCGGCGAAGGCTCCAAGGAGGCGGACAAGATCTCCGCGCTGCCGGGACAGCCGCCGGACATGAAGCTACAGCAATATTCCGGCTACATCAACGTCAATCAGACGAGCGGGAAGTCACTCTTCTACTACTTTGTGGAGGCCTGCACTGGTGCTGCCCAAAAACCACTTGTTCTGTGGCTCAATGGAGGTAATCTCAACATGTTTACAGTTTTGTAGGACTGGTAGGAGAGGAGATTGTTGTACCGTACAATCAGATCAATGCATTGTCACGATTAAATCAGTTAATCTTCTAAGATCAGTTTGATCGGAACAGATCGATACAACCCATGGTTTTCTGGTCTATACATGTTGAATTCTTGATCAGAGCAGCGTACACATATATCAGACTACCAAATGTACCGCTGTTTCTGTAGGGCCTGGCTGCTCCTCAGTGGGCATCGGAGCGTTCCAGGAGATCGGCCCCTTCCGCGTGGACACGGACGGCAAGACGCTCTGCCGGAACACGCACGCCTGGAACACCGGTCAGGAAACGTTTTTTTCTCGGTCACATTGCATCGGTTAAAAACTTGTGGGCGACTGACGACGACGTGTTGAAAAAACAAAAACGGCGGGGCGATGTGCAGAGGCAAACGTGCTGTTCCTGGAGAGCCCAGCCGGCGTGGGCTTCTCGTACGCGGTGAAGGGCGACGAGGTGTACAGCACCATGGGGGACAACATGACGGCGCACGACTCGTACGCGTTCCTGGTCCGGTGGCTCGACCGCTTCCCCGAGTACAAGGCCCGCGACCTCTACATCTTCGGAGAGAGCTACGCCGGGCACTACGTCCCTGAGCTCGCCGTCACCATCCTCGCCAGCAACAACCTCCCCGACGCCACCCCCATCAAGCTCAAAGGAATTGCCGTGAGTAATCGATACAGGATTCGCCATGGCCATATTCAGATAGCCGTGGGCCGTAATGTTTCTGGATTTTGGTCATATTCAGATCGGGAACGGCATACTGGAGCTTGCGGCTGAGCGCACCCAGCTGTACGAGTACCTGTGGCAGCACGCCTTCATATCGGACTCGGCACACGCGCTCATCGCCCAGAGCTGCAAAAACTCCGACGACCCGTCGCCGGTCTGCGAGTCAGCCAGGGGCGCGGCCTACGGCCAGGTCGGCACCATCGACGTCTACAACATATACTCGTCCCCCTGCCACGACAAGAAAGTCAAACCCTCCGGGTCCAAGTGCACGGTACGTGTACATGTGTAGATGCTCTTACTGCACCGTTCAGAGCGCACACTTTGTAGGATAAAATAGTTGCACCTTAAATTAACAAATGCGTAGACAGCTAAACACTCCATGATCCGCGTTCAGGATTTGGCCGATCCGTGTGCCCAATACTTCGTGGAGGCCTACTTGAACCAACCCCAGGCACAGAAGGCGATCCATGCGAACACTGAGTTGAAATATCCCTGGACTAGATGCAGGTATATATGGGGTCACGGTCACGCATGCTTACTACTAGCGCACACTTCTACTGCCTGGTGATAATAACACACTCACCTTCCCATCTCTCTGACGTTGGATGGAAATGTAACAGGACTTACAACCTGAAGCGCTTCGGCGACTCGCCTAAGACAATGCTGCCACACATCAAGGCCCTGATAAGCAGCGGCATCCGCATCTGGATATTCAGGTCGGTTAAGTGATGTGTGTTCGCTGTTTCGTTCATCCCAGCATCGCCATGCTCTTGGTGACCTCGATGTATCTGTGCGTGGAACAACGCAACGTGCAGCGGCGACCTGGACGCGATGGTGCCGGTGACGGCGACGAGGCAGTCCATGGAGAGGCTCCAGCTGCGCGTGGGGGAGGACTGGCGGCCGTGGTCGGCGAACGGCAAGGACGTGGCCGGGTCCGTGATAGCGTACGAGGGGCTGGTGTTCGCGACGGTGCGCGGGTCTGGGCACATGGTCCCGATCGACCAGCCGGAGCGCGCGCTGGTGCTCTTCTCCTCCTTCCTCCGCGGCCAGCCGCTCCCGCCGCTGCAACGTCACTCCGACGACTAGTGAGGCGCCACTGCACAATTTGTTTTATATAGCTAGGGATGGGCATGGAAGAGGCCGGTGAAGCGGCGTGTCTTGAGCTCGCGTGCAGGTGCTGAACGTGACGTGCGTCGTCCGAACTCAGAAGTGAATTCTTGACTGCTTTTCGCGACTTGTCTGTCACTTGTTGTGTGCGCCGTGACAGTGCGACGCATATCCGCGCCCGTCTCGACTCTTGCCCTGCGCCTCCTCTCGTCCTATCTCCAGGGCAGTTGGGCAAAACAACCCATAGCACGAGCACGCAGCGACAGAAGTGGCGGAGGCCATGGCCAGAGAGCAGTCAGAAGAGGCCACGGAGACGGATGGAGCAACGAATTTATGGAGCGGATAAGATGCATCGCGACCTACAGTGCCTGCCTTTACGCAGTGGACCCATGAACGACTGAACGCCACACCGTCCCATATTCCCATCTGTTACCAAGCACACATATGGCATCAGCATGCTGACTGCGTTCATATTTTCGTCGAGAAAGGAAACCGAACATGCAGAATGATTATTGACTACTCTACTCTTTGACGGAGTCGATGACTTCAACATTCCAGATCTACGGAAAAAAAAATTGGTGGCGACGAATGTAGCACAGTAGCCTCCTTTAATTCCTCTTAGAAAAGTAGTACAAAATAGCTAGATTAATTAATTAACGATTAGAGTGCGCCTAGCTTTCTACTGCTAGTACTTCTGCTTCTTCCTGCCCGGGATGCATCTCCCTGTTATCATCCCTTCCTCCCCTTGCATCTGTTCACCCGTCGATGATCTCTCCTCGCCGACGCCAAGCCTTGAGCTCCTGCAGTTAAAAACCAAAAGTTGCAGGCAAAAGCATACGATGTGTAAAATTGTCGTAACACAGATATTCGATTCTGTCCGTACGTGTGCAGTACTATGTACACCAGTGTAGTCCGTTGACACAGTAGAACCTAGTACAGAATCCACTCGAGTGATTGAGCTTGACGAGCCATTTATGCACGCACGGTCTACAGTATGATGCGGCACAATGCAGTCAAATACTTGTACGTCGACGAGGAACAAAAGAACCTACGCCTTCATGTCAAAATGAAGAGGGATACAACCAAACAAGATACTACTACCACTCGTTTGATCGATAGTACTCCTATTACTTCCTAATTCCTAACAGAACGCTAAGCTAGCAGCTGCCTGGTTAACTACAATGTTTTCTCTTTTTTTTCCCCGACATTTAAAAGGATCTGCTCCTTCTTTGACCTTTATGTTGTGTCATGGCTAAACTCCAAGCATTCCGTTTAGTCTAGACAAGCATTGCATGCTACGTGTACATGACCTAGGTCCTAAGAGACATCTTCGTAGACAATTAGACACGACGAATCGAGTGATGAGATATCAAGAAAAGCCATACGCATTCGATAATCGCAATGTCAGTCACTCATATGCAAGCTAGGGCAGGTTAGGCGAAGACTCTTGCAAGATCTTACTACTTCCGGTAATGGTAAGGTTACCTCTCCTCGTTGTAGGAGTTGGAACGTTTGGGCGAGCCGGATGGCAGTGGCGTGCTCCTGCCTCCGCTCTCCACGATGCTGCCGCTGAAGTACTCCTTCTCCTCCACCGCCAGGTGGCCGAACCGCCGGCTCAGCTCGCCGCCGCCGGCCTCCTCCTCGTCGTCTTCAGTGCCGGCGCGGGAGGCCGCCAGCCGGCTAACCAGGCCGCAGCTCCGCCTCGGCTCGGTCTGGCACTTGCCCGAGCCGCCGCCCGCCGCCGACCCGCAGGCGATGAGCTGCAGGAGCATCGAGCCGGCTCTGTTCGACTCGGTCTCGTCGCCGTGGCCAGGCTGCAGCTGCTGGGCGAACGGAGGCTTGTCGGAGGAGGTCGACGACGGCGGCGAGGTCTCCTCCACGGGCAGCTCCACGGGGCGGCTCCGGTTGGTGCGCGCCGAGACGGGCTTGGCGGCGAGGCGAGCCGCGGCGTGAGGGCCGGCTCGCCGGTGGTACGCGTACGCCAGCTCGTCGTCCTCGGGATCCTCTGCGGCGTGTTCTCGGTAGGTGTCGACGTACTGCTTGTGGCTGGGCGGCAGCGCCAGCCGCTTCGCCGGCGACCTATCGGTTACACGAAGGTGTGGGAACCGATCTGCATGCAGGTTTCCGAAAAAATAAACAAATAAATGCATGTCATCAAGTGAACAGAGTTACAGAGCTTGGCTTGGCAGAGACAGGTGGCCGTTAATTCAGATGATGAATGCTACAGTACGAGAGGCTCATTCTAGAGCCATGCAATAACTTCAGAAAAAAAGTGATGGAATTCCAGCAGTAGTAGGGTCGTAAAGTCTTCACACGATTTACGACGTGGGTGCAGCAAGGAAACGTGCAAGGTGTAAGAAAGCTGTACTTGTGTTTTTGCTATCAGCACCCACCGTGGCCCATTTTCACATTTGAAAACGAGTTGACAATGTGAAGCGAGATGGGAGAAAAAGGAGCCCTTTTCCATTGACAAGATGGCCTCTTTCTTGCGAGTACGAAAAAGATGAAGAAATTATTTCTGTACATGCACCATGCTGTCCATGCAAAGTCATGGCAATTGCAGCAATAGTAGTACACTAGGTACAATCATACGGGGAGTTCGCCGATAATTTCGCAATGAAGAAGATAGTGATGACAGGTAGGCCGAGTGCGTACTGCGTAGAGTGATGATGGCCTGATGAGTAGTACATACCGGAAGAGCAACCAGGGAAGATTTCGGAGCCCTTGAGTACGTACTCCACGCCGTCCGACGGGTAGATCACATCGTTCTCCGACAAGTCGTTCCACACATAACCGTTCTTGTAGTTCCTTCATGTAATGCGCAGCAATGCGTTAAGCTGACTCTAGTGTGTGGCAAAAGAGATCGAGAAACAAACATCCATGTATGTACTGCAGTTTTGATGTAGGTACCTCTTGCACGACCATGAGAAGAGAGCTGGCATGCCTTTTCCCCTCAGCAGCGTGAGCCTATCCATCACATCTTTAGACACAAACCACAGAGAAAAAGATTCAGAATCAATGATCACCGGAGAAGAGTTAACCAAGCACCATGCATGCAGATACAAGATGAAGCAGATGCAGTAGTCACACCTTTGAGGCGAAGTGGCTGGTGAGGTTGCTGAGCCAGCTCCATGAAGTGTGGGTGCTCGAGCTGCCCGTTCCTGCAGAGGTAGTAGATGATCTGCACCTTCCTCATCGGCCTCGCCGGCGCCGACCTCACCGGCGGCGCGTACGCCGGCCGGCCCCTCTCCGGGCTCGCCTCCGCCCTGCCCACCACCTTCCTCCCTTCCATCCCCCCTCCTGTCGGCTCCATTTCCCTCTAGCTACCTCTTTCACCCTTCGCACCACTAACCACCAGAACCGCAGCGAGCAGCGCAGCGGCTTATGTCACTCCTGACCGGTAGCGGCGGTGGCTAGCTGGCCCCCACAGGTTTTAGTACTACTACTCGAGTCGAGCAGTAGTAGAGGAGATACCGTTGGAATTGGAATGGGAATGGAAACATGCAGAGTGCCGAGCGCCCATCCCTCTCTCTCTCCGGAGGGAATATTTACAGCACGCGCACTCCTTCTCTGCACATTTATTTATCACCCCCCCCGTGCCCCGTGTACTTGTGATTCTCCCTCCGGATGTGCTCATGTGCAGTGCTCCTACTAGCACGCCAGCACATGGTTCGATTGATCGAGGGCAGAGGGAGGGAGAGAGGAGCGTGCCGGGGAGAAGGCAAAAACCCCGTAGAAAAACGGGTGCATGCAGACAGCAGAGGGTATAGCCTGCGACCGCGACTGCAAGAGCCGCACGCACTGTTGCGCAGTAGGTCCTCCCGGCGTCATCCGGGCGCGGACTTTGGGCCAACGGGGCGCGGCCCGTTGGTTGGGCTGGGTCGTGGTCTCGTGGAACGTCCAACGCGGCATGCGCGCGCGTGGGAGCGGTCGCGGTGCCCCGTGTCGTGGTGCGTAGCGTACGGTGGTGCGGGGGTGTGTGGATTGTGGGGGCTTGCGACGGGGACTGCAGCTTTTGGAAACTAGCCGGCCGAGGCGGGGTCCTTGGATCTGCTTTGATGGGATGGGAAACGGCAGGCTTGGACATACGCTTTTGTTCGATCCCACGCAATAATCTTGGCCGATCCAATCATCCACCTGTCACCAGTGCCACACACGCACGCACGTACACATGCCTTGGCAATAATCAGGCTATCAAGTGGTATTAGAAGCAGCAGAAGGTTTGGTCAGACTTAGAATGTCATGAATCATGCTTTCATGATTGCCTTCCATGTTGTTAGTATTACTCCCTCCGTGCTGTTATAAAAATATTTTTAGATTGTTTTTAAAAAATTAAGGATTAAGAAAAAAACTATAACACATCTCATTATGTTCGGAGTTCGGAGTAAACAATGGCTAGAGATAAAAAGTAACATAAAATCCTTGTATTCACACGCACACACGGGACAGAGGGATTATTAATCATTTTGACCTCCTTAGTTCAGTTTGTAGTGACATTGCCAACAGTATTTTATTACCAGCGGTGCTCCTGTACCAGTGGGTTGAGTTTTGGCTTTGAGTAATCCCAGGTTAATTTCACATAAAGAGCTAAAAATAATCATAGATTAGGGGAATTGGTTTCTTGCATTCGTTCGCGGCATATTGACATCCGTGTGTCCAGATGTCCACCACTGGAAGGCACTGATCAGAAGAAGCTCAGACAGCGAGCATCCGCTGCATCAATGGGCCGCCAAGACCAAACAGTGGCCCTCCATGCATGCACCACTGCAAACACAGCCACAAACGTATATAGCACCAGCTCAGAAATGTACCACACCACAGTAAGGATATTGAAATCTACATTGGTAGGAGTAGCAGCTAGGAAACATGTAGGAGTATATATCGATAACTCACTCATCTTTTCTAGGGATAGAGGCATCGATTTATTTCGTTGCTGTTCAGGCATCAGCATGGAGAAAATGACAACAGTTTCCTTCCTCTATGAATGATGACTAAAACCTTTTTGCTAATTAACCAAGCATTATAAGGCTTGGCATAGCTGCTCTTCTTATTAAATATAGGGATTGTTCCCTTTAGTACCAATTTTTAACCTTTCTAAATATTGAGAAGAAGGATAGTGTGTATAAAGATAGGATACGTAGTTCTTAGTAAACAGGAGTTAGATATGGTTAATTCAATCGCTATAAAAGGCATAGCGCTTGTCTCCCACACCTCACCATCCTTGTATCATTCCCGACCATAGCTGACCCACATGCTAGTCTCTTTATGTGTGGGTAGGTAAAAAATAGATCATAATGGGTAAGCTAACTGTAGACATGATCACATAAGTGGTTATGAGGAACTATATATGTCATATCACGCATCATCTTTAGATAGAGTATACATCCGTCTCATCCCTTTGACCAACACGAGTGTATAGGCACTATATCGAGTTAAGCGCTCCAACTTATCGTATTAAATATGTTGGTTAGGGTGGTTAGATATAGACGGCACCTGAACTCTCGTGTTACCGTGCTCCTTGAAAACGTACGAGCTTAAGGTCACTGCATCCTAGGGTTTGTGTACCTGGGCGAGATAGCCAAGAGCCATCACCATGTAGCCTAGCTAGCTTGCACCATTAATCAGGTAGTTGCACGCACCATGTGTCTCGTTATGGGTAGCTTGAGAACACTAGCTCGAAGCAATTGACATGCAACATAGATGCTTAAAAACTCTGACTTCGTCAGGGTGCTACTGTTCCTCAGGGTGTCACTGTCTGCCTCTCGGCTATTTGGGTGGGATACTTGTTTCCCACTTCACCAACATCGTGATATTTTGAAAAAAAAAGTTTTCCTTTACATAGTGTCGTGCATGATAGCTATAGTGTCGTGCATGATAGTTGTACCATATGTTTACACTGCATACTATTTCCTATGTTCTAAAATATAAAAAAACTAAAATAAATATATCACAGTACTACAAAACTAAACAAACGTTCTATCCGAATTCATAGTAGTTCTTATATTTTGGATGGGGAAATAAATGTTAATTATATCTTTTCTTCACTAGAATAATTGAAAATTCTACTTAGATAAGCAGTAGACAGCCTAGCTACTTGTACAGTTGTACTGTCCTGCATGCTAAATGCTAATGCTATCCTCATTCGCTCTGGGTGGATGAGCATGATTACTGCGCTCTTCTAGTGAATGCTACAATGAAACGAGGCAATTCTGACATCCATTACTGTGCTCTTCTAGTGAATACTAAAATGAAACGAGGCAATTCTGACATCCATTACTGTGCTCTTCTAGTGAATACTAAAATGAAACGAGACAATTCTGACATCCCTTCTGTTCTTGATATTAATTCATAAAAGACGATGTAGGCTGAAGAGCAAGATATGCCCATTCTATGTATTGTGCTTCACAATGAATGCTCCGAAGATTCTGCCCCTCTGCAACATTAAGGTCGTTGATCAATGTGGGCCGTTTCCTGGAGACTTGGCAGTAGAAAATGTGGCGCTTATGTACTTGGTTTATTAGCGTAAGGCAACGAATGGTCAGATGAAGTGCATCGCTACTTCTTTGTATGTTCAGTCCCTATTGCGCACTGCGCTTGATGTAGCGTTAGAACTTGCACGGGATTATGCCACATTGCCATGATCCAGCATTTAAGAAAAAAGACGGACGAAGTAATTGGATTGCAGAAGTAAATTATCTAGTACTACTGCAGCAGCGTAGGCCAGGGCTGAACATGGACTCTACTGTCTGAACCGTGCACCAGTGTGACGATGGGTGCATGTCTATCGTGGTAAACTGTCCATGAAGAAGGCACAGCTAGCTAGAGCGAGTACCAGCATATTGCCTTTGCCACTGTTCTACGATGCAGAGCATTTCCACTGAGTAAACAGTGGTACATGTACATCGGCATCAATTTACATGGCCGCACAGCCAACTAATGTGATGCCTGTACTAGGTGCTTTAGCGGTCTGATTGCGACCAGGCCTGACCCACATGTCGTTCTGAACTCAGCAGATCAATTACTGTATCATCCTCCTGGTATTACTCAGTCCGGGATGTAGTACATGTACTACTATCAACATGAGCTTAATCATTCTATTGCTCTAAATACACCTAGAAAACCGAAATCCAACCTGTGAGTGCACTGCGTTGTTAGATTTGCGCACCACATTCTACCCATCATTCGCACAATCACATCCATGATCCATCATGACCAGCAGGCGCAGGTCTGCTTGTCCGGCGATCTAGTACGTGTGGAGATCTTGGGTGGCCACGTCTTGAGATTCTAGGAAGAAGAGAAGTTGGCAAGGACTAAATGGTACGTAAAAAAGCTGAAGCATGAAACGTCATGGACTGTCGTTGGTTCGTAGCACTGCCTCTCGGCCTCTTGGACGCATGCTTTTGGACTTTGCCGCCAGCTCCTAAGTTAAAAGTGTTAGTACTAACAATTCGGTAAACCACCAAATGGAACAACTACACATAAGAAGCAGAAGACCCGACAAAAAAAGAGAAGAAACAAGCTGCCACAGTAGCTTTAATCTGCTCAATGAGCTCAGTGACGTCTTTTCTGCTGCAGCCATTTCTCATGCCGCACCTACACAGTACTGTACTCTTTTTTTTTTTAAAGCATAAACTGAGGCAACAGCCTCAGCAGTAGATATATTGGATAGCAACTGGGAGTACAGTTTATTTTGCAAAGAAGCCCCTGGAAGTTGGGCAAATTACACCAACTTGACTGTGGAAACGTTTCAGAAGAGATCGGTAGGAGCAGCCACACGGGCCAGAGGAAGAAACCAGGGCCAGGATCGATGCATGGCAGAGGCACACGATAAGCCAAGACGTCTCGTCAGATTAATAAATGTGCCGCAGAATTAACTGTACTTTTATCACTCCCTTTCCTTGAAATTGCCATCCATGGACATGAGCCTCGTCCACCCTCTACCCTGTGGCCTGAGCTCCAATTCCACCGGCATTCCAGCTGCACACTGTCTTTCGATCCTGTGCTACTGCCTGTTACTTTTATACTGGCATGCAGTAAATGTTGGGTAGGGGATCGGCTCGATATCCTCGCACGCTTAGCACAGGTCACGGAGCCAACACAAGCTGCATGCATCTAGCCATGCAAAGATCAGAATCGGGATAGCCTTGTTGAGCGCTGTCCAGCGGCGAGTCGACGCCTCCCTCCTCAACGGTGCGCGCCAGGAGCTGAGCCTGGGGCGCCTAGGGTGCAGAGGAAGCAGCACCAAGGATAGCCTGCGCTCCGCGGACGAGAGAGTCGACGCCTCGACGGCGAGCTCGATGAACTTGGCCGGCGCTCCGACCGGGCGGATCGGAGGTGATCTGCCTGTGTTTCTTCTTCGTTTTCCGCACTGCTTCCAATTCTACCACGGCAGGCGCCCAGCCCATCAAGGGCCGACTGATAAAGCCCAGGCTGGTCCAGTTGGGTGTTGTGAGGCCGTATAATTGGACTTTCTCAAAGCAGTCTCCATATTCCAGACCGGGCCGTATTCCCATTTTTTTCAATTACATACTAGTAGGTTTGCCCAAATCCGTCGCCACCAGCGGCCGCCGCGTTGTCGTCGCCGTTTGCTTGTTCATCTATGTTCAGTACGCACGCAGTGGCACTGCGTTGGCTTGGGTATGTTTGTAACTTTGGTGCAATGCGCTCTGCTCACGGGCCAGATTCTGACTTCGCGAGCCTGTCGTTCTCGCTCGGTGATAAAACCCATCCGATCCAAGAGAATATGTTCTCCTGTGTTTTTGTCAGAAAAAGGCTGCATACATTCGAATGTTTACACTGAGGTAGGCACTGACCAAGAAGTGCTTAGCACACCGTACAAAGATGACACAGAGAAGGGAAACATCAAGACAAAACAGACGTACCGACAAATGGACTGGTTCCATCCACACAAGAGCATAGTTCATGTAGAAACAAATGTCTGTTTGACATGCCCAATTATTAGCCAGCCACACAGCAAATGCTTTAAGAGTGAGTTCCTCGTAGTAAACTTTTTGGGGGTATCCTGGTTCAAAAGCCTTATTCATGCACAAAAGACATGATGGCATCTTTGATAGGCTGCAGCAGCCCCTTGGGTCTTCTCAATCCTCACGACGCAGCTCGCCAGTGGCAGGAGGCATCCATTTGCCGGAATTATAAACACTTTCACCAACCTTCCATCCAGGGACATCTTTCATAACTATTGCCTCCCTCTCAAGAGACTTCTTCCACTCTTTGACAAATCTAAGGAAGTATCATGGATATGCATCGGATGAAATTGAGGATGTTGTGGGAAATAAATACAGTATGGCATTAATTGTTGAGCTGTACCTTTCATCTTCTTCAGCTTGGAGCATGGGCACTAAAGCGGTGCGGGCAGCAATTTTCTCTTCTTTGAGAGCACTACCAAAAAAAAACACAATCGATGAGACAATTGAAAAATATAACATGCAACAGAAAATTTCATGAAATGCATCAGAAGACAAACATGATCAAGTGAGGGATGTAAACAGCATGGTTTGGCAAGATGCTCATCAGAGCTATGAGCATAAGTTGAGGTATCAGGCCTACTGGCTACAAACAACATCACAGGAGAGTGTAGCAGGAAGCAAGACATTTTTTTAATGTTTATGTTTATTAATGAAAAACTTAATATTTAGATAAAAGGAGTATGATATCATGAGTTGCTGCACCTTGATTAAGGATTCCTTTCACAATTAATCTGCAGTCCAAAGTCATACCATGATATAGCTGATAAATGTCTCAGGATCACTAAATTGAATAAATAAAACAAGGAAACTCAGATGATACCATTGCCATTGCAATCAAATCTGCATATAATTAGGTCAGCGACCACAAAAAGTTATGGTTTTCATCCACACTCACATTTATCAAAATTTCTCCTGGAACTGAATACTGGAGAGTGGAATGCGGATCACAAAATCATAGAATCCATTCCAAAACTACTGAGATGGTTTCATAAAGTACAATGGTTGGCAAATTCACTTTTGCTTCTGGAATTGTAATACATACATGAATAGTAACATCCAACTGTCCAAGACAGTCTATATACAAGACTATACCTATACTAATTGGGCACTTTGAGGGAACTCCCACATTAACTAGACAAATATGACCGTTGGTTAGTTGGATCGAATTATCACGACCGTGGATTGTATTAAGAATTCAGTTAAATGAAACATTCTATAAAAATATTACGGATTCTTTAGTTTGTACAACAATGGACTCTTTAGTCTTGGATATCCTAGGTTTTAATAATTCTTAAATTCGAAATTAACAAATATGAAGTTATATCCATTTTGGACTCCCATTTTAGTAGTTTATCAATCATTATTATCATCAAATTCTTTCAATCCTAAGTAAGTTGGGATAGACTAGAAATAAAACTTAACAAAGCTACATATCAAGGTTATGTACAAAAATAATTGTTTTTATGCACTCCTATTTAAGAATAAAACTTTAGAAATATTCCAATATTTCAAGTCTATTTTTATTGACTCCTCCCATGTTAATTTTGGCATTCCTATAATCACATTATTGTCGCGCTTTAGAATTTTATTATGCACGAGTGTCTCTGGAGATTTTCATTGGATATATTCAAACCATCTCAACCGGTGTTAGACAATTTTTTCTTCAATTGGTACTATCTCTAACCTATCACATATATCATTGTTTTGAACCTGGTCTATACTAGCATGTTCACAAATCCAACGCAACATATGCATCTAAACCCGAAATTCCAAACCAATAATTAGTAAGTAATTGACGCGGATACTTCTTTTAATCCAAGCCACCATAATTCAAACAAAATAAACAATACTATTAAAATCGTTATATATATAATTAGTAACAATAGCACGGACTGGCGACTAGTGATAAATAATTCAACATAGATAAATCTGTATGGGAAGCTTTGAAACAAGTTTCTCAGTTTCTATATGTTGCATTGTCATACATTTGGAACCCCTTCCAAACAAACTGCTGTGCACAGTTCACTAGATTACCAATTTTGCAATATCTTTGCACATAGGACTCCAATCGATCTTAGGTTGGCTAGTTGATTCTGAACTTAATGCAGACATTCAAGTATAAAAGGGTGGCAAGAATCAAGTTTCCTTCAAATTAAATAATCAGATAAGGTGCTGAATATGAAGAAATGCAACAACATCATCCATTCGGAGTGTGATACACCTACGGCAACTCTTGTTCTTGCTAAATGCTTTGTATGTGGCACTTCCACTTCCGTTTAATGTACTTCGTGTAAAATGTTTTTCTCAGACCAAGCTGCAACAGTTTATTCTTAATAATGGAGAAACTAGCCAATGCCTAGCAGCAAATAGAATATATATGGAAGGCTTGATTTTTGGCTGGCGTCCCATGCCAACGGAATTTCGACTGAGTAGACACAGTAAACCAATGCAGTTGAACAGAGACATGATGTGCAAGGCGTACTTACCGGCGGACCTTGTTGCCCTGGCCAACCTGGTACATGCCCCAGGCGAAGGCGCCGAAGGCGGTGAGGAAGATGGCGACGGCGCTGGGTCCCTTGGTGGGGATCCGGCGCGCGTAGCGCACGGGCGCGAAGCCGCCCGGCGGTGGCCCGTCCTGCAGGACCGGCATATCCTTGACGCTCGCCATGCCCGGCTTGTTCCGCACCCACGCCTCCGTCATCTTCACTCCGATCCGGAAACCTCACCACCACCGGCGACGCGGTCGACCGCCCGCAGATCTGGAGCTCCGGCGAGAGATCGGGCGTTTGGGGAGCGCAGCTGTCGCTAGGGTTAATAGACGGATGGGAGACGAGACGGCGATGCGAAGAATTGGGGGTGGGGGAATCGCCTCGTCACCAGTCAGAGAGTGGGTTACCATTTCGTTCCTCTCCACTTCTCCAGGGTGCATTTCGTAAAAGTTCACACGGGCCCATTTTACAGAACGGCCCGTAAGGATCGCTCGTTAATGGGCATTCATAAATTATCGGCCCAACCATGGTCACCCAGATTGCTAAAATTTCGACTTTGGAACCTACTACTATCAAGTTTGCGACAGCATTTCATTTCGTCCATCGAAAAATCTGGTCTCACCGTCGCGTCTCGCGTTCGCGTTGGCACGTTGCTTTGCTTGCGCCTGTGCGTGACTCCATCGCTTCCACGTCGCAGCTCTGAGGTCACAAGTTTCGTTGGCTAACCGACTGGCCAGGCCACATCTCAGCTAGCTCAGGTCGACCACGACGCCGCGCTTGTATGATTTTCACAGGAAACCGGACGCAGACAGGAGAGGAGACGCCATTGTTGTTCGCGCCGGATGCTGATACGAGCAGGATAACGCTTACTTAGCTCGGTTGGTCGATTTCTCTCTATGACTCGAGGTACGTGTGACAGAGAGTATAAGTTCACGTCGGCTCCGGTGCGACAGTACGGGTGTGGACGTACCAATCAATTTAACCCTGTAATTGATAAGAATGTGAGGCAAACGGGTTAGTTGGACGACGGACCGATACGAGCGCTCGCTATCGGCTGATTGCCGATAGGATTGGGTTGGTCATCGGCCACGTCCAGATAGCTCCCGTAATCAGCTGATAGCCGACAGGTATCAAGACGCCCTTTCATCGGCTAGGGTAAGGGTATGGAAAGGTGTCGACAAGGGATACGACGGCTCTGAGAGTAGCAAAAGTAAAGCCCTGATCTATCAGCCGCAGAGCCGATGGAGACATAGGATCAGCAGCACGAGACCAATCGCCTGCCGTGACGATGTCGCTGGCACCGAATCTCGAAGATTGGACCTAACTGAGATAGTACGAGAACGAAGCCAAAGGCGAAGGGACGGTGGACGCTGGATCGGACGTGCTGAAGCAAGGGCGAAACGAACCCATCGGCTAGTTGAGCCGATTAGTGAACGTCTCTCTGAAGACAGGCGTGCATCAGTTGAAAGGTCGACGTGTTTGGCGTGGCGCTCAAGAGAAAGTCTCTGAAAACCTGGTGTGTATCGGCTCCCGCGTGACGGTCAACATATGGATAACTCATCGGCTAACATTCCGATGAAACGCCGTACAGAGACCTATAGGCCTAAAGCTCATTCTACCGTCGGCTGTCTCGTAGGTCGAATCTAATCGATACAGCACGAGACCGATGACGGCGAAGAGAGCTTGATAGACCGATAGACTTTGCATGGATGTGATGCGATACATCCTATCAACCTAAGAGGTCGAACCTGACCGATACAGTATTAGACAGAACGAGACATATTGAGATAGTGGCGGGACTTATCCCTTCACCGAAGATCGGACCTAAACTATGCAGTCTCGCGTCGAGAGCTAGACCCTGTCGGTAGAAACCTAGATAAACTAAGGTGACGATGTATCGAGATTGTATTGATCGAAGGATTGATGATTATTATATATTTTTAAGAGGTCTATATTTATACCCTAAATTTACAGAGTCCAACGTGTTTTTAGCTATCGGACGTTATCTCTTTACATATATAAAAGAAAACATCTCTAAGTTAGTTATCTAAATTAACTAAAATTTTCTAATTAGATAAGATATAATTTACAAAAGATAAAATATTCTCTCGTAGGTTCCACGGTTTTTTCGTAAACTCGTAGTCTTTCATTTCGAGACCGAGTCTTCCCTTACTTTAATTCAATCGGTTTATTTTCTATAGTGATCACACATCTCCGGTTTTTTTTCAATTTATCACTAAATTTTAGCGTTATTAGCTAGCAGTTAGGTTGTCACCGGTCACGTGACTCCTCGATGCGCTTCGGTTAACCGCGACGCGACGCTGCTGTCGGTGTGCAAACGCCGCGAGTTGCCTGCGGATTTACACGCGATCTCTGCTTTTGCCGCGCGTGTCCCTGCACCGGCACCGGCGCCGCGGCAGCTTCAGCGAACATCAGTGGTGGTGTACTTGCAACGGAAGGCAACATGAGAATCGCAGAGGACTCGATTCAGATGCGGAGGAATGGATGCTTCTGCTCCTAGATCTGCACATATATTGGGCACGAGGCATCTAAACCCGAGAGAGAGACGCCGACAGCATGTGCCACGGCCACGCACACTGACATGGTTTGTTGATTCCGGTCTCGTGCCATGCATGGCTACCTTCGATAGGAGTACCCTGCTAGGCCATCGATTAATTAGATACTTGCACTCTTACTGCCGCTCTTGGGTGGTTAGGAAAAGAGAAGGGAAAGCCGTGACTCATTCTCAAGCATTGAAGTAAGGAATCAGATGCAAGAAAACAAACACTGTCATGATTATTTTAGGACAAGCCAACTTGGATCTTATGCCTTCGGTCTCAAGCCAGTAACAGTTCAGTGTTAGTATTATCCTGCTTCACTGGGGTGGCCGGTGGCATCGTAAGAGACAGGATGTCGGAATTCATCATCTCGTGCCGCCCACCGACATGTCAATAAACCATCCAAAGTCATGGTTAAGCTGTTACTGGTTTATCTCTGCACGTCAATTTTTAGTGTTTTGTGACCTTTCCTTTCTTTGCCTTTGGTCAAGGGAAGCACACTTAATTCAGAAACTTCTTGCGTATGCTTCACCCAGGTGGTCAGATTCAAATTCGTAGAAAAGACAGCACCGAACTAATTAATATTTGATACTGCATCTTCAGAGAGAAGTTTTGTCTAATAACGTTTTCAACTTTGCATTTTGCTCTTCCTTCCAAACCGATCAACAAAAACTCTACTCCATTCTCTAGTAAACTGTATTTTATCAGATGTACAGGCCAACAAACTTTGCGATCAAATCAAATATTCCTGCAACATGCAATTGCAACCAGGATAAAAGCAGCGGCCGTTGCAGGTTCTTGTTCCTGCCACCAGAATTTTCACAGAACAAAGGCATCTTTCCCACGCCAAAGCAACGGGCGCGCCGCGCGCGCGCGTAGATGTCAAGCCCAGATCCGAGTTAGTCAAGAAAGAAACATATAAATTTCAGCTACGTAAGGTCACCATTAAAGAAAAACTTTCAGCTCCAGGACGATGTATACCAATCACATGGACATGTGATACAGTACGTGAATCTTCCGAGAGACGAGTATTCTTTGCAGGTTTGCAACAAATTAAACAGCGATCCCATTGGACACCAGTGGGCAGGGAATCCGTGAGTGGAGCAATACAGGTTTTGTCACCTTTCAGAGGGAGGAACAATCGCCAATGGAATGATCGATCGCTAGTGGGAGGCAGTGGCGAGCATGGTTTGCGCACCTGGAGCCGCATGCTGCAGAATCAAGCCACTTAAAGACAGAATTTAAGTCGGCAACATCATGCAACAGTGAAAGCAGGTTCGGCCATCGTATCCCTCATCTGCAGCCTGTACCACACAACTTGCAGCAGAATCTTTTACGTTATCCGTCCAGTGCCACTCTCGATCATCGATCGGCCATGATCGCAGCTGATTGATGCAACGACGGCAACCTAATATCTATCTGCATTGATCACATCTCATACATGGTCTGACGTTTAGCACCGCAAGTTCCGTGGTTTGCACCTTGTTCAGGCAGAAACCGCAAATCATCTTGTTTGCATTGCGCGAAGCTGATTCTGAATTTTCTGACGATCGGTGAGAACGGTATGGCCAAGAAATGGAACTGATCACGCTGTTCCAGAAGCTGAGATAGCACATGCAACTTGCTTGCAGGGAAGAAAACTTTCAGTTCGCCGCGTGCGAGAGCCGACGCGAAAATGGAAAATTCTTTGTGTGGCTGTGATCCTCTTCTTGATTTTGACAGGAAGATGAGGTTCGCGATGAGGCATGTCTCATGCCTCCCGGAAACAAAATTTAGGACTAAATTCTCTTTCAGAGACAAGCATTTCCTACTCTAGTCCGCTAGCTAGTCTTTCTCAGCTTGCCCCAGCGAAATCTATATCCGACCTAACTTAGAGTACAATATCCAGTCCTGTGTTCACCACTTCATCCAAAATCTGTGTTTGCTTAATCACTGTACTTGCCTTCCTTGAACAGTACCATCGATCGAACAAGACATGCTATGATATTCAACATCTACCAAGAGAGTGTGGGCATGTTGAACTGTTCATTTTCAACATCTACCAAAAGAGCGATTAATTAGATGAATAGAACAGTAGGTGAGCATAGCCCAACAAGAAGGTAATTTAGCTGTGCTGAAAGAATTGGGAATTCATCATCGTCGAAATGGAAAGGAACCAAAGCTCATCAATGATTGCCTTGAACGTATCAATCAAGCAGAGAAGACTACAGATCAATCTCTCCCGGTATTTAATACCGCAGCAGATGATATGGTATCCCACCATACTACACACGAACCAATAAAATTAAAAACGCACTCATGGTTTCGCATTAATCAATCCATGGACTCGGAATTATGTTAATTTCCAATAATTAGTGGGCCTTATCCGGAGGAGAAACAGATAAGATTCCCTGTCAGCCGCGGCGATCGGATCTACTCGCGGATTGGGAAAACCCACTTGCAACTCGGTGGGTAGCTCACGGGGTGCCCTCGGCGAGTTTACGCGACTCCGGCCGTGGACTGGCAGGTGGGCCCGGCGCATCCTCCCCTTAGCTGGGGATGGCAGTGACACGTACGGGACGACGGGGGATAACACGTGGATGGCCTGGATTGATTGATCGGCTACGGAAGCTAGTAGTAGTACGCGCGAACCCATGTGGCGACCCTACCGGAGATTGCCGGCTTTGAAATCCACAGACCGAAACAGGAGACGAGTCATCAACGGCTCTTTATTTTTCTTTTGCAGTTTGGTCCGAGGGGAGTTTGTGTATTAGACTAGGCGCCTGTCCTTGGTAACTACGGTGTGGCGTCTTGTTTAAATCTGATTTCTGGTTTTGGTTGTGTTTAAAAATTGGAACCTCAAAATGAATAGAATCAGCGGAGAGCACAGTTTGACATGTTAGACTTTGCAACTACAACTAGGTATCCAACATAAGTCTCTTTTTGTTTGTTACAGATGTTTTCAAAAAATGGAATAACAAATAGTGCCCTTTTTTTAAAGAATGGCTCAACCAAGATTACCAAATACTCCCAAAGTTCCACCACTACTTTTATTTGTCATTTATTTTTTCTCACCAAAACCGTAGACATAGAGAGCTAATGGGGGTTCAGAAGAAAATGACTATGATTCCAATCACATATAATCTTGTCTAATGTTGAATCCAAAATAACACTGATTCAAATTACTTACGCTTGCCTTCAAAAATAATTCATATTTACAAAATTTGTGATCTATAGTGCAAAAATTTTTTTGCCTCACGATAGTTACAAACCGATTCAGGAATTAAATTTCAAAATATAATTTTATCATGTTTTTTAGAAATATATTGTTTCCTATAAAAAAACAATAAAAAACCCGTATTACCAGTGGCAGTGGTTACACATATTTTAATTTTGTTAGAGAACTATAAAATCAAGAGAAAAAGTATATTTTGGGAAAAAAATGGCAATTCATAACAAACGATACATACAAAATTCATTCATCACATGTTTTTTATCATTCACAAGATTTACCATTCAAATAAATAACTTGATATATAAAACTAACCATCACCTTACTTACAATTTATTTTGGATCATTATTTCTGATACTGTTTATATTTTTTATTATTTTAGACAAAGCTAAGATTGAAATTTTAAAACTTTGGCTATAAATAGATTTTAAATTATTTAGTTTAAATGTGCTAGGAAAACATATATATATGTTACTTTAATAAAATTAAATATTTATTTTATATATATCTATTATAATATAAAATTATAGTTAAAATAGATTTTAAAAGTTTTCCAAAATAACATTAATTATCAAACATGAGGAGTAGAAGAATAGAACTCAAGTTCAAAACAAAACAAACCAAAAAACAACCGGGAAGCCACCTACGGCCAGTCCAGTTTACACGTGGGACACACAAGAAACTGGTCCCTACCCGCCAAATACAAACTTCCGGGAGGCCCTTTGTCCTAAAGCGACAAAGAGCATGCGGCACTCACGAAAAAAATTCCCCAAGAAAAAAAAGGACTGCGCGGAAAACCCCACCCCACCCCACCCCATCCCACGCCACCGCATCGCACCGCCAAGACGAGGGAAGACGAGACGAGCGCCCTAGAAAACGACGCCGTCCGGCTGCCGATCGAGCAGCGGAAGCCGCGGCGCAGCCAACACCTCAAAACCTCCGACGCAAGACTCGTCCCCTCCCCATTAAGCTTTCCGCCCTCTCCACCGTCCGCTCTCACCTCCATTCCCCCACCCCCACCCCGCCGCAGAGATTCCTAGCTCCCTCGTTCGCTCGCTCGCTCGCTCGGTGCTGAACTGCTGATTCCACGGTTCAAGCCTCCGATCTCCCGACTCGAGTGGACGAACGGGCTTCAACTTCTAGCTAGTCCGTTTCCCAGGCGCAGCTAGCCATGGATGAGGAGGCGCGCGTCGCCGCCGGCTGCTCCCGGCCCGCGGAGGTCGCCCGCGCGCCCGCTGCTTCCTGCGGCGCTGACCAGCTCTGCTCCCCTACAGGTAAGGCCTCCTTTGATCGGCGGATGCATACGGCCGCGCCGGATTACTTAGTGATGGTTTGTTCTCCTTCGTTTTTGTTTCTCGATTTGATCTGGTCTTGTCTGGTTTGGATGCAGAGGGAACCGAGGACGTGCCTGGAAGTCCGTGTTTTGAGGACACCGGCGCTGTCACGGTGGTGGCAGCAGGGACAAATTCGTCTATCTCTGAGGACCACGTGGTCTGTGGCGAGGCGCCTCCGGAAGAACTTGGTGGCGTTGATGCGGATGCCGCCGCGGTTTTGTGCTCTGAGGATGGCGCCGAGCTCGAATTGGCTGATAAGGCTGCTCTGGATGTGAGATTAGGGGCTCCGGCAGTCAGAATCCATGAGCAGCAGTTGCATCATGGTACTTCAGGTTCCGATGAAGCTGGAGCAATAAATGAGATTTCACCAGTTGAGGTGTCACCGTCAGTGGCCAGTTCAAATTTGGATACTGCTGGTGCTGGGGATATTGGTGGTTCCTCTCTCATGGAGCGGCCCCTGCCAGAGACCAGTGATACCCGAGTATGTGAGCAAGAGGGTATGTCCGGTGCTGCGGAGGCGTCTAATAGGAATGTAAGTTCTGAGGTCGGTGTTGAGATGGAACGTGGTTTGGATGGTCGAAATGACCTTGCCAAAGGGGAATTGGTGTCGAGTGTTGATGGAGGTGGCGCTATGAAGAGCTCAAATATGACTGGTGTCTTGTCTGAAGAGAGTTTGGACAGGATGGAAACAACTCTGGAGCCGTGTGTGGCGTCTGTTGGATCCATCATGCAGGTTGAGGAAGGTGTAGACAGGATGGAGATGAGTTTGGAAGACTCTGAGGCTTCAGATGGCTCAACCACGCAGGATTCTGATACTGACTTGGAGACACAGTCAAGCGGTTCAAGTATAGAAGAACAATACGAAGGATATGGAGTGCACATCTCACACACGGTATTTCTTTTCTGCAAAGCCATGACCTAGATAGTTGTGAGCACGGCTATGCTTAATATCAGTAAGAATGTTCATAACTCCACCTTGCAGTTTATATAAACCAATTTAGTTTTAGTACAGAAATGCAGTGTCTGAAAATTAGATACCTCAGCTTAGGGAGGCATTTCTTCTTGCACTCATATGCTTTTATTCAGTGCTCCGCTCTGCTTTTTTTACACTCCATATCAGTTTCTTGTTGGTTATTTGGTTATCCTTTCTTGATAAGGTCATATATCTAAGTAAAGGCTCTGCTTTTTCTGTAAGACACTTCATTCGACTAACTCAAGGGACTCAGATCTTGTGTGATATCAATCCATAATTTGGAAGTGACCCTGTTTGTAGAAGTTTATAGCTGGAGTAATTTCATGGCAATTTGGCATTAGCTTTCGAAAAAAAACTGTAATTTGTCTATATACTAGCTTTTGTTGTCATACAAATATACCATGATAATGTTAATTTTCTTCTGCTCAGATGTTTGTTCTTCCCCTTTGTAGGAACAAGCGATCTGTGAAGTGGCCAGGGGAAACAAGAGTTTAGAGGTGAAGAACTCTGACAGGTATTACTTAGCTCTATTGCTTTTAGCATATTACAGTTTAAGGTATTGACGCATAGTTTGATCCTTTTACATGTATATAAGGGTATGGATGTAAGGTATTTCGATGTTCCACATGTATTTTCCTTTTGAACTTGCAGAGCTTCAAAAGATAGTATATTCATATTTCATGCTTAATTCATATGTAGGATGTCTTCAATAGCCCTACCAACACTTGTATTGACTTCAGGTGCAGCAATGTTACCTCATCCTTCAAAGGTAACGTTTTTTTCTCTGACCCTTGTCTGTAAAATATATTCACTGTGTCCTTTAAATACAGAATGCACTTCAGAGTGATGCCACAACTATCTTGATAGTTCACTTGAATATGTCTTTTTTAATATATAGAGAGGAAATAAGCTTACATCATGCTGATAAAGTTCATTGCACTCCGCACTATTTCCAAATGTTTACAAGAATAATACAGATGAAATTTCTGGCTTTTTATTTCCTTTTTTCTCCAGTCTATATGTGATCTATAGTTATCATATTCCTTAAAACTTAGAACTAAAGATAGAAACATCAACATAAGCTTTTGGTGAACTATATGCACCATTATACCCTTCTGTCTACTGCTTGTCCAGTTCCCTTTACGTGAAAGTACAAAGGTATTGCCCCTATCCAAACAGGCATTGAAATTAATATGTTCATTAGCATTTAGCCCAAATATCCCATGTACTTTGACTGGTTGAACCCGTTGTACAACATTTCGGTATCTGGTTTTATACCAGAAGTAGTTACCGTCCATGTGTATTTGATTTGTTAAACATGGTAAGTTGCACTACCATTTAGATAACATCGCATTTTTCTTCAATTGTTTTGACAATGTCATCTGCATAATCTTCCAGGTGCTGACAGGTGGTGAAGATGCTTATTTTATAGCTTGTGATGGTTGGTTTGGTGTAGCAGATGGAGTAGGCCAATGGTCATTTGAAGGTAAACCAATCCTCCTTTTCTCAACTACTGTTTGTTGTGTAACCTTGTTGTTGCGGATGCGTTGAACTCCTGAGTTTTGTTTGGCGACCAATACTAATGGCATAGTTAATCTCCATGGGATGCCGAATATTTATACAAGAAATAAACTTAAAAATTTGGGAAATTTTGTGATTAGGTTCATATTGTCAGAACTATAAAGGATGTGCCTATTTTTTATTACTACGGTAAGGCTCCAAAAGTCATAAATAAGTTATAAGAATTCCCAGTAAAGTGGGGATGCGAGGTCACATTTAATAGAGAACGAAAGTGACTATCACCTAAACAATGATGGCTGCATTCCTTGTGCTTTTTCTTTTCTGATGTTTAAGGCAATGATAAATGAACAGCGGAACTACTATAATTTTCAATATCACACTCAATATCATTTTTACTCATCATTTTATTATGTTATTTTCTTAATTGTGATTTTTAAATCATCATTCTACCTGTTGGTAGAATGTAAATGAACAACATCTTAACATGTAAAACAGAACAAAATTGCAGGAGAATAGGTAATAGACATGGAAATAGCACTCAATCATGTTACAAAATATGCCATAGTCCAGTTATTAGTTTCAAATGTCACAAAACTTGCTATCCAGCCGAAAAGGAGAGAAGAAAATTATGTAGGGGAGACTGAGAAACTAAGGAATCTAAGTGAGTCACTAAACTGAATTTCAGGGGGGCACTACTAAGGTATCACTGTGTACAGCAAAACATTATTTACTGCTATGTTACAACTTGCAAGAGCATTTTACTGGAATCTGGTCATCTAGACTATCCCCTATATGGCTATATCACATATTGTCAATTAAAGGCACTCCAGTCTGTCAACCAGTTTTTTATGTGCTATTGGAGGATTTGAAGAGAATTGTGGATAATATATTTCTATCTTCACTTAATTTCACATTGGATTTCATTTCTCACCATTATTGCTATCCTTTGGAATATGACCACTTATATTTGCGACTTCTCTGGCACTCCACTTATATTTGCTGATTTGACTTCTGTCCTCAGGAATCAATGCAGGGCTGTATGCCAGAGAATTAATGGATGGTTGTAAGAAAGTTGTTACGGAGAGTCAAGGAGCTCCAGGGGTGAGACCTGAGGAAGTTCTTGCTAAGGCTGCAGATGAAACACGATCCCCTGGTTCTTCTACTGTTTTGGTTGCTCACTTTGATGGCCAAGTATGTTCGTAAGATGTCTTGGTGTGCCTATTTCTTTTTTTTTTGCCTTGTTGGTGAATATGGATTAATTGTGAACTCATTGGTATGACAGGTCCTTCATGCATGTAATATAGGGGATTCTGGATTCTTGGTGATAAGAAGTGGAGAAATATATAAAAAATCAAAGCCAATGACCTATGGCTTCAATTTTCCCTTGCAAATTGAGAAGGGCGATGATCCTTTAAAACTTGTACAGGTGCCATAGAATCTGCCCAATCATCCTTGCTCTGCTGTTATTGATTTCCTCGTATAAGATTCATATAAACTTAACTTTTTGTCCCTCCTCTTTGCTGGCAGAAATACTCAATTGATCTACAAGGAGGAGATGCCATTGTGACAGCAACAGATGGCCTTCTTGACAATGTCTATGAGGAAGAAATAGCAGCCGTCATCTCCAAATCATTGGAAGCCGGCCTCAAGCCAACGGTAAGATCCCAATAAACTTCTTCTGAAAATAATAGAGAATACTATTACTCACCCAACTCAAATAGAACTGTTGGCAAGCAGTGTCCTGACTTGATCATTTTGCATTACATAACAGGAGATTGCGGAGTTCCTCGCTGCTAGAGCAAAGGAAGTGGGCAGATCGGCAACCTGTAGAAGCCCGTTCTCTGACGCGGCACTTGCAGTTGGCTATCTGGGTTACACAGGGGGCAAGCTGGATGATGTAACAGTTGTTGTATCCGTTGTTCGGAAATCTGAAATTTAAACTATAAGCCTCTCTTCGCTAAGTGCATGCAGCTCCTATATTTTGCCAGAGCTGTGTTTTCTGGTCAATGTCCATGAGCACTTCATGCTTCAAGAGCTCGCAAGTCGCATGGCTCTGAGGCTGAGCTACCCTCAGTCCCTCACCCTGACGTGCGCATACCATAAGTTTTATATTCCACATGGCCATGGCCGGAGTAGCTATTAAGTTGTGGTCTGCCATGCCCCCAGCCGTGTTTGTGTGACTACTTGGTAGTTTTGGTTTGTTATCTTACGGGGAGAGTAGGAGATGACACGGCTTGGGTAAGCTCCAGTTAAGCCTGGGCCTCCTAAAGAAAGCGAATAGGGCCAGCCCACCGTGCCCTCACTCTCCTTTTCCCCTTCTCGACTTCACCGTCCCCACATAGGCCAAGATCGAGCGCGGATGACGGCCTCCCTCCGACGATGATAACGGCGACGCCTCCCTCCGCTTCCGTCCAGCGAACTCCCTCCACCCTCCCTTCAACGAACTCCATATCTAGGTTAGCTTCACGTAGGGATGTAAAAAAGATTTAATTGACTCGGTGGCTCAGCTCAAATCTAGTTTTTCTTTTAAAAAAATTAAGAGAAAATTATTTAAAAATAAATGTAAAGAAAGCTTGATAAAAATGTTATTAAACTTTTTTTTCATCCCTAGCGTCTATACACCCCTCCCTAGCTGTCACTCTTTCCATCAACTCCGAAGCAAGCGACGCTACGACTGCTTCACCACGTCCTCTTTTCTACACGTTGTCCTTAACCCTCATCCAACCTATCTCCTTTTCTCTCCTCCTTTTATCTCTGGTGTTATTCTAATACCCCATCGCTTACTCATAGTTCACGTTGTTGGATTCACCGTCTCTGTTTTTGTCTTTTAACCACTTTAACGACAAGCTTCTTTTGCCACTAACACTGGTTCATCACCCTTTATCGACTCCACAGCATCATCACTATTTTACCGTCAGCCCTTGTTCACCACCACCCCTTCCACCCAACCTAAACCCTAACTCAACGGCCAGCGACTTGTGTGACACGGCTGGAAAAAGCGAGCGCGCACGTTCGGTAATTAGGAATTTAGATCGACACGGGCCAAACGCCCAAACTGTCAATGAGCTCAGTCGATTTGAGAGAACAAAAGTAAGTCAGCCCAAACTAGTGCCGTAAGCCAGCATCAATTCGGTTTGATCCTTCTACGCATCACATCATAAAAACTGAGAATTCTATGAATTCCAGTCAAACTTTGTCATTAACGTAAACAATGATTGTTTTAAGTGTGTAATATGGAAGGGACAGCTCTCACAAGATACATCTCGGTACATGCAATGCAACAACAGGTCAACGACTGCAACGACACGCGTGGTGACGGACTTGTTGGACGGACGCGTCACGCGTGCAGGACCAACTACCCACGGTGCGCGAGCAGAGTCGCAGCGGCGATTACAGCGGCAGAGAACAAGGCGGCTGTTGACCCCTTGGAGACGACAGCAGCTGACGACGATGGGGCCGGAGCTCGCACGGCGGCGCCGGAGTCGCTTCCTGTCCCGGCAGGTGATGCCGAGGGCGTTGACAACGGCGACGAACCACTGAAGAACGGAGCCCCGGAAAACGGAGTGGGAGCTGGAATAGAAAGACGCCCAGTTTAACCGATCCATCTTCTATATGTGTTTTTAGAAGTTTTTTTTTTGAACGGGTCGTTTTAAAGAATATTTCGTGATGTTACTTTTCAGAATAATTTACTCTTGATGAGCATATATACTGAATTGATTATTTCTCAATTATTATTTTTTCCAACACATGCAAAAATCATTCCCAATTTTATTCAGAAATCTAAACTCTCTTTCAACATACGTCAGCGGGACATATTTACAGACGTGTGTAGTGTGGTAGTGATGTGTTTTCATGTGTGTTGTCTTCTCTGTGATCGAAAAAAACATATTATAGTTGAGCAATCACTAACTTACCTGGAGCACCACCAGGCACACCCGGAATAGAAACTGAAACAGCGCGCGAACGACATCATCAGAAAACAACTCAACGACCTCGCACACATTTGCAGAAGAAAGAGAGCACCGATTTTTTTTCTCAAATTGTGAGCAGAAACTTACGGTGGCACTTGCTGAAGGGTGGCGTCTTGACCTTGCACGCGGCGGGCAGCTGTAGGGCCTTGGTCATGTTGAGCGTGACGCCGAAGTTCTGGCTGCCCTGGAACGCCTGGCAGAGGCAGGTCACCTCCTTCTTCACCACGTCCTTGAGCCCCGAGCAGCACGACGCGTCGGGCTTCGCCACCGTGCTCCCCTCCTGCACGTAGCTCAGGCACCCCGCCAGTCTCAACAACGCGTCCGTGCAGTCCGCCGCCGGCGCCGGCGCTCCGGCGCTGCCGCCACCGGTCGTTGCGCCATCTACGGCGACCATCGAGAGAAGCAGCAGCGATGATGACCATGCCGCCATGGCCATGCTCCTAGTCCTACCAGCTCCTGCCATTCTTGATGCTGCCGTAGTAGCAGCCGGTCAAGCGCGAACTATAGCTGCGCTTGCTATTGGTGTACGTCGTAGTGGTAAGGGGGTTGGATTGGAAGGGTTTATGTGGCGGTCGACTGAGCACCACTGCACTAACTAGTGGGAATTTGGTTGGAGTTACACCGCGGCCACACTGACAAAGCCAGACACCCTGCAAAGTCTAAGAAAATGGCGCCATGGCACGATGCGTAGCTGCTAGTGGAGGATCTCGCACGCGCGCGGCATGGGGACAATTGATTGAAAAATCCTGGCACTTCTCGTAGCCGGAGTATTACTAGTGCAGGCGAACCTTGCATGCACTGGCGATGAGCCGGCAACTAGCGAGAGAAGTGGCGCTGTGCGGTACGTACGTGGCAGCCGCGGTGCGCCTGGAATGATGAGGCCGGCGCTAGCTTTGTGGCTGTGGGGGTGACCCTACCGAGCGGATCGACAAGGTCACTAATTGATTCCCCTTCTCCTCTCTTTCACTGTTCCAAACGAGACGTCGTTGAGGCTAAGAACCGGAGAAAAGAAGCAGCGCATGATGGCACGAGCAGCGGAATCCAGAGACCTTTCCGACTTCCGAGTCATGCTCGGGACCCAAAGGCGGTGCGCGCCAAAATGTGACTCTGGAGTCTGGAGTGGAGTGGCTGCTTACGCTGCCTCGTCGAGTCGCTTACGTCACATTCAGACATTCGCCAACAAATCACTCAATAAGCTTTGCGAGATGCACTTCTATGTTGGTGCTGAGACTATTATACATGAGAAACAAATGTGCCCGTGAACAACGCATCCACGCCTTTTCCCCCTATTGAGCAAATGATGAATCCACTAGAGTAAAGCGCGGTCATATATAACTAACGAGACAGTCTAATTTTTTGTCACTAAAATATACCTGTAGATTTTAGTAACATTTTGAACACCCGAGATTGCTCCAAGATTCGTACAAGCATTTATAACCTAACCCTCTCTCTTTCTCCTTCTCCTTCTCCTTCTCCTCCTCCATCTAGAGAGACATCCCACCACCAACATCGCCCTATGTAATCAGGTTCATCTTCCTTATGCCACAATTCTCCAACTCGTCGACATCAACGAGGACAGCCAACCACACCGTGTCCTCTCCAGTCTCTTTTTTGCTCTTGCTCTCCTTTATCCATTGTCTCCTTCCTCCTCCTATTCCCTTGGATCTATTGCTACCACCATCATCTTTATCGTCATCTGCCCTAAATCCAATGTCATTTCCTCATCCTGCCTCATCTAACCAGTTGGACAACCTTGCTGTCGCCGCCAAAAAATCCCACGTCCGGGGAGAGACGGCGGCTCGGTCACGCGAAGATCTGGGAGGTCTGCTTATCTTCAGTGCAGGTCCTTAAGCATCGAGGTTCGCGAGCGTGCCAATCAATTTAACCCTGTAATTGACAAGAAAGTGGGACAAGCGGGTCCGATACAGACGCTCGCTATCGGCTGGTTGCCGATAGGTTCGGGATTCTTTTCGATTGGCTGAGGAGCCGATGTGGACATGTATCGACAAGAGGTCGACCGTAGAGCCGATGGAGGAACTAGGATGTGCTCAGAGGATATCGAGGCGCACGGGATCCCTCCGGATAGCTGAATAGTGATTCATCGGCTGGAAAAACCAATGAAGGCGCATGCGGCCTAGGCAAGGGGTAGTGTAAGAAGGCACGGGCTGTAAAGCCGATGCCGCTCCGGATATGATAGCACGAGACCCGTCGCCCGCCGTGGCAACGCCATCAACACCGAATCTCGAATATCGGACTTAACCGAGACAGTACGAGACCGGGACCAGTGGCGATGATACGGAGGACACCGGATCGGCTATGCTGTAGCAAGGATAGGAATGAACCCATCGGCTAGCTGAGCCGATGAGGGGATGCCTCTCTAAAGGCGGGTACGTATCGGCTGGGGGACCGATACGTTCGTCGTTACGCGTCGAGGGACGCCTCTAAAGGCTGATGCGTATCGGCCAAGGGGCCGATACGTTGGGCGTGAAGCTCAGAGTATGGATAACTCATTGGCTAACACTCCGATGATACGTCGTGTAGAAGACTATAGGCCTGAAGCTCGATCTATCGTTGGCAGCCCCGTAGGTCGGATCTAACCGACGCAGCACGAAACTAACGACGGCAGAGGGAGCTTAACGGACCGATAGGTACAGCACGGACGTGATGCGATACGTCTGATCGACCTAAGAGGTCAGACCTAACCGATGCAACCTCAGATAGAGCAGGACATATTGGGATGGTGGCGGGACTTACCCCTTCGTCGAAGATTGGACTTAACCGATACAGCCTCGTGTCGAGAGCCAGAACCCGCTGGTAAAATCTAGATAAACTAGGGTGGCGATGCGCCGAATTTGTATATGATCGAGAGATATCTTACATGTTTTCAGGAGGTCTATATTTATACCCTGGATTTACAGACAGAATCTGACGTGTCTACGACCATCGGACATTATTTTCTTATCTAACCAGCTAAACCTTCCTAATTAAGTAAGGTTATAAATTATAAAAACAAACATCCTGCCGTGGAGTCCACAGCTCTTCTGTAAACCCGGTTTCATCTGAATAATCTTCTAATTTGTAACTGAATCTTCCTTTGCGGCAACCTGATCGGCTTCTCCACTGTAACTATCGAACATTCTTTTAGTTAAGCCGATCCTTTTCCTTCCTTCCCTCGGGCTTCTCGGACCTGATCCCAATTGGACAATCCTCTGTTTTCAAGCCGATCCAATTTTCTACTAATCTGATCAACTTTTCTACAGTTCTCTATCGGCTTTATCTCCGTATCTCCATCGGCCGATGATTGCATTAAACCCTTCATCGGACCTCTCAGTCGATCGACTTTAACACCATCGGATCATCCAGATTTTAGCGTTAACACTTGCCTCACCCTATCTCTTCACCACGTCTTCTAATCAATTGGGTCATCATGCCCCTCACCGTAGGTCTTGCCCACCGTCTTCCTTCAACCCTATGGCTCTCATGACGAAGCCACCGACTCACACGCCCATTTTTGTCCACCTCTCATCGTCGGTTCAGTTGTTGCCACCGCCAACAACCATACTTCTAAACCTAGAAAACCCTCTCTTCACCCTCTTACAACTCTCCTTTCACTCCAACCCCAAAACCTAAACCCAAGGTTTGTTTGTTATAATTTTACCGTTGTTGCCACCGCTGGAAAGTTACCGTTGTTGCCACCGCTGGAAAGTTACCGTTGCTGCCACCACTAAATTGTCTTCCTCACCTCCAGCTCTCTCCGACTGGAGCTTGAATACTTAAGGATGATTCCTGGCCGTTGGATTTCAATGGATTTCAATCCAATCCAACAGGGAGCATGTGAATGAAAATTCTCATAACAAAAAACTATTAAACCGGGTCCGCTAACTGAAAGAGAATAGCAAGGTCTAAAATAGAGCAACGGCGAGCGCTCCGCTAATCGCCGCAGGCTCCAACGGGAGCAGCTAGGTTGGCGGCACCGGCACTGGAGACAGTCGTGCTATCTGGCGCTGACGCAGGCGACGGCGACGGAGATCCCAGGGCGGACGCCGGTGTGGCTGGCGCAGGACTTGGCGGTAACGGGAGCACTGGAGCTGCACAACATTGACTTGGGCAAAATATGTTACGAGCCAGCCAAATGCTATCTCTGCAAATCACGTTTTCTTCCAGTAAAGTCGAAAGAAGCAATGCGCGTCAACTGTACCAGCAGGACAAGCAAATGCAGAATTCACTAATTTAGCATCAGACTTCACTACGCTGAGGAGAAAAAACAACGCAGAGGGAAACCTAAGCAGGCCGAGCTGGGCCAAGGCCTGCGGCGCACGACGGCCCAATTGTCCGCAACGGACGCAAGGCCATCCGTCCAAACCGATCGGACGCCGCGGCGCGCGCGGACTCTGCGAGAAAGGTTACGCGTAGATGTCAACACATCACGTACCGGGTGCAGGCGGCCGCGGGGCCGGGGCCGGAAGGCGTGCATCATCACGGGATCGCGGGCGTGGGCGGGTTCGACGGGGAAGCAGCCGCCTCCTCGCGCGACACCGAGATGCTACGACATATCCCGCGCAGCGTCACCGGTTTATCTGCACCAACGTGCGTGAGGGAGAGGGGAAAACACGGAGGATAACGCGGGCTACGTTACACCAATACATTGATCAAATACGAGGTGTGAGGGGAACGGCCGAACAGCGTGATCACGGAATCGACTACGTCCTTCGTTGTTGCAGGTGCTTACAGGACTCAGTGACGGTGGTGGCGCAGAGCAGCAACGCCAGGACGGCTACAAGTTTCACCTTGGCGGCGATGGATGGCGTAAGAGTTCTCGATCTTAAATGGGTTTGTTTATGTAGCAGACAGACTAATAGTTGGGAATGTGGACATATGGGCTCTATATATAAACAGGGGAAACTATGCAACCATAACCCTGAAGGTTGAAGTTTGCTGTTATTCGTCCTACTGTCTGTTTGGAAAAAAAAACTAATTTTGTTACGATACATATGGTGGAAAATCTAATTTGTTACGATAAAGACATTGCGAGGCGGCTGGCGGCTGCACTTTCACCATAAATTCCGTCATTATGCTCAGGGTTTTCAGTTTTTATCGCGCCATTCTCTACTCTTCGTTGTATAAAGCATTCTGCGGTTCTGCACAAAACACATCTTTTGTTACAACATCTTCATACTGGCCAATGGAATCTTGTTGGGACAGGATAGATTACGTAGGTAACGTCAGCACAAAACCTAGGTACCAAGGTACCAGACCTATGGTACTAACGTTATACTGATATCAGCATATAAACTATTTCGTTGGCTAATGGAATCCGTTGTATAGTATTTCTGGCAAAAAATAAACACTCAGCACAAAGTCACCGATAAATCGAAATCGCCGATTCTAGGTTATAAATAGAGGGGAACTAGCTAATATTCTCCATAATACCATCCGATACCATAGAAAGGCTGCTAATTGCAAGCCCGATAGAGTCTCACACAAGCACAAAAGGTTAAGAATGGGAAAGAACGACAAAACACAAGAGAAGATAACACAATTAGCAATTAGGTAGAGCTAGTCACGTCTTTCTTGCGCCATTTCATTTGCCCCTGGCCACTTGCTACGGCTGCTCAGCCTCGGCAACCTTCCTCACTTGTACTCCAGGATCATGTTGTTCTCAGGGGCCAGCCCAACGCAGGCCCTCATGATGTTCTCGAGCATAGCCCTCTGCTTCGCCAGGGCGTTCACCACTGGTGTGCCAGGAGGAACCTGTTCAAGGAGACGAATTTTGAGTTTACAATTATGTAATCAGTTGATAGATCATGAGATAACAGTTACTAGGCAGTGCCAGATGCATGCACTCACAAGGGGCGCCTTGGTGAGGTAGCTCAGGATGGTAGCCACTGGATGGAAGGAATGGAATTTCTCCTGCGCAGGATAAGAAGCGAAACAGCGACATCTTTAGTTTTGCTGGCCAAAAGGGTGGCAACTGAAGTAGTCTGATTTGATTTCAATCTATGGAAACTCTTACCTCTCCCTCGCCTTTCAGCTGAATCCTAGTGCTGAGCTCGGCCAGGAGCACCAGGTCAAGAATGATTGGTGCAGCAAGGAGCGAGTCCTCGCAGGTGTTGTGCAGCACGATGGTGTTCTTACCCCCCATGAAGATCTCTGAGGTGTACTCATCCATGGCCCTCTTGCTGTCTCCGACGTACGGCACATACTGCAGAAGAATCCATGGCCAAGTTTTAACGCAAAACAAAAATTTTCACAATGGCATATATTATGGGAGAAACCATGGACAAGTTGCAGACCTTAATCACGACAACATGATCAGGATGCTCGCCAGGCTCGTAGAGGATAGCATTGCTTGAGACCATGTCATCGACCACGCTGCTTTTGGAGATCTCCTTGGATCGGAATGTTTGCGGCGCAGAAAGGTTCGTGCCATCATTATTCCCCAAGTGGTTGTAACTGACAATTGAGGTGGGCTACGAAAACAAAAACCAGAGTTTTTGTCAGGTTGTCAATTTTTTTTTTCAACTAGTGCCGATATTCTAACGCAAAAGGCTAGCCAAAGGATTTGAATTATAGCTGGTACCTTTATTCCAGCACCAATGAGGAAATCAACCAAGACAGACTTCATCTTTGTCTGCCCACTCTTGAAATCATCACCACCAATCAGGCAGTTCTTCTTAATGGCAAGATCGATCAGTCCTGTACACAGTAAACTAATAAGCCATGAACATGAGAAAACACACCGCATACTACTCTGCACAGAAAATTACATACCAGGCACAAAGGTGTTCTGAGGGCTCCCGTTAATGAACGGTACACCCTCCATGACGCAGGCAATGGCATACAATGTCGATGGCGATATCTCCGCCTCGTTCCTGTCCACAGACGCCAGGAGGTTTTCCATTGTGTCATTGAGCCCAACACAGACATTGCTGTACCTTTCAGTGTTTGCAGTCCACAACACCACCGCCTTGTCCACTTTGTTATTTTCCTTGAACTCCCTGTTTCATTAATCAAAATTTGTATCATCTCTAATGTTTATATCATTGATAGTTCACACAAGTTTGTCATGTTGTTCCAATCATCTTAATGCAAACTCGAACTAATCTTACGAAACAAATCCTCACTTCTCAGTAGTATAACTCTTCGAGGAGTCCTTTTGATGAAAGGTGCCATTATATATTTAGTGCTTTGACACCATCATCTTACTATTTTCTGTTATAAGCTGATACCTGAAGGGACTCGGCCCCTAGTGTTCATGTCTCCTATGTAGTCATAACAAGCTCAGAATACTATTTCTTTTGCTATAAAGTAAAATGGTTCAATTCCACGCATGTCAGTATACCTGATGTCCTTGATGATCTGCCCCATCTGCTCCTTCTTGGTTCCCTTGATGACATTGTTCGCGCGGGATCCCTGGTTAGCGGCGATGAAGTCGGGATCATAGATGCCAGGGAGAGGCACCATGGACTCCATGTAAGGCCTAAGCTGCTTCTGCAGATCAATGTCCAGCACCTTGGCCCTGGTCATAGCATCAGCCAGGTTCATGTTGCTAATGTCCCAGCCCCCGAACACAAGGTCATCAGGGTTCACCTGAATTTTTTTTCAGAACCATCAGAAAAACGAAAGTCAGGTTCTGCGAAGTGCAAACTAACTATGGATGTATTTAACAGATCAATCATTGTCCAAAGATGCTGGAATCTCGCGTTTGTCCGGATGTCCCACAACCTCTTGATTTGCATCATCACAACATAACACAGGTGACACATAATGGTCACTTTTTGACAGGAATTATCTTTTTTACACCCTTTTATGACAGGACTTATCTTTTTTACACCCTTTTATGACAGGACTTATCTTTTTCGTTATTTAGGAAAGGGAGTCACAGGTCAAAGTTTCGTCTTTAACAGGTCAAGGCCATGTATGAATCTCGCATAAGCAGTGTATTTAATACAAAGCATATAAATTTTTTGGTGATCAGCATGCTAAATAAAGCAGGACCAGATTACCATGGGCAGGAGGCTCTTGAAAGGCGCGTAGATCTCCTCCCCGTTGTAGCTTCCTACCCTGATGGTGGACGCCTGGGTGAGTGAGCCATAGTAGTTGGCTTGCTGCACCTTGTCCTTGGTCGCCCATGAGATTCCCCTGAATAAACACACAGTACCATCAGTTAAATTCAGAAAAAGAAAAACCGATGAAAATAGCTAGTAGTAGGAAAATATGGAGAAAACACGGTCACTTACTCCCTGCTGGCGATGACCCCAGCCGTCAGCGTTGAGCCGTTGTTGCCGCCCCACCCCACGAGCATGACCCTGCACCACGACCAGGAAACAGAGTAAGAAAAACGACCGGCAGGCGGTTGGCACGACAATTGCACGAAGCCAACATGCAAAGAAAAAAAACAAACAAATTGGGGAACTGATAAAAGAAAGAAATAAACAGTTATAATTTGGGAGTTCTTGCCAGTGGATCCTGCAGATGCAAAAATTTAATGAAAACCTCACATGCAGCGCAGGCGCTGCAGTGGGATAAAGCCATAAAACTAGAGGGAAAAAACGCTCAAGAAATGTCGTATTGAGCAGACGGAGTCGGGATGCAGAATTTCAGAGACAGGGTTCCACGGTGACCGAGCAGCAAGGCAACAAAGGCGTCGAGGTCCCTCTTGGCCTTTTGCCATCCCATCTCGCAGGCCGCTGGCTTCTGGATCGGCACTAGGAAAACACGGAGACCAAAACGAAAACGGAAGCCGAAAAACGATACAGTATATCGATCGACCGATCTAGCCGGCGGCGGGCCGGAAGCGCGGAAGAGATCGGCAAGGGGAATGGGCTTGAGCGGTGCGTACCCGAGCTTGGGGACGGTGGTGCTGGTCCTGAAGTGGTACTGGACGGACTTGGGGCGGACGACCCAGCGCGAGGCGCCGTCGTGGCTCTCGTGCACCAGCTCCGTAGTGTCGTACCGGTACTCCGACTCGATCTCCGCCGCGCCGTACCGCACGTGCGGGCTCTCCACGCGGAAGCTCTCGATAAACATATCGCCCGCTTCGTCGATAGCCTGCGCTACAGAGGAGGAGAAGGAGGAGGCGGCGGCGCTTGTGGTGTAGCTAGCTTTGTGTGTGCGAAGCGAGCGAGATTGCTGTGGAATCGGAAGGCTGCAGGGGGCAGGGGGATTTATAGCCGGGTCTCGGCGGCCACGTGGCCGGACAGGTGGTCCCACCGCAAGAGGGCGGTCCCCACCCCGGAGGGCTCGGAGACGGAGAGCCGGACGGCCTGCGATTCCGGCCACCGGTGGGAGCAGCAATGGGAAGGCAGCGGACGGTGGGACAGGCTGGGGCCACGAGCACAGATGCAGAATGGGAAGGCGGCGGACGTGCTTTCTCCGTTAGCCTGGCTGGCTGCGAGAGCGTGGGGGAATCGGTAAAAAAAAATTCTCAGGGGGAAAAATCGCAAAGCTGGCGTTATAGTAGTGGAGTACGTGGGTAAACAGTATCGTGTTTGCAGTTTCCTCCTCCCCGTATGAGCTTTTTACAAACTGCTTCTCCGTTTTACACCAGAAAACACGGTGAAATTCATTGTCGTTCCTGCTTTCTTTTCGAGGGTTATTTGCATTTGTTTGCTGGAAGCTACTACTAGTACAAGATCAGTTACAAAATTACAGAGCTTGTTTGATACTAGTGATATGTCCATCGGAAAGTTTCAGAGGGAAGAAACCAATCTTCTTCAACGACGAGCTACCTTGTGTTCAAAATTTTCACTGAAATTCAGGAAAGCAGTGGTGAAACAGAGTACGGGGTCAAATAACTGCTGAGAAACATACAACAGGGTGACCGTATTTTTGCCGACACAAACAATTGTAGAGAGAATACCACCACTAAAAATAATTAATGATCCATTTATTACATATGAAAGCGCCAGCCAAATAGATAAATATGAACTTTTGGATAATGGTAACTGAAATGGAAACGATAATGGATTGGAATAACTGATAAGTGAGAAGTGAATTAGCTGCCTATCAAGTTTAATAGCAAAACCAACTACTAACTAACTATATAAGCCTGTATTAGAACTTAACTAATATAATAGATTAGCTATAGCTCCACTATTTTTCTTCTCTCTTTCTCATCATGTATTTAATGTATCTATTTTAAAACGCGTGTAAAGTTAGCTTTTACATGAGAGCCAACACTCATCATTTTTAATTTTTATAGATGTCTTATATACTATTATTATATTTACTAAGTGACATAGGTACAATAAATATAAATATATATTACACCATTAATACACAAACCATCTCTTATACATATACATTTTCTTAAAACTCATGCTGCAGCTAGCTATAATTATGTAACCTATTTTTCTTCTCCTTCACTTGAACACAAGTATGATGTGATAATTTTTAAAACATACTTATACTCATTCTTAGATATCACACCATAAGTTTTTGGGTTGAAAGGTAAACTCTGGTTCAATAGCTATAGAGGGAGCACTACCAATAAGTAGTAATGGTTCAATTAATACATATAAGATCCACAGCTAGACAGGTAAATATGAATGTGTTTGGATGACGGTAGCAGAAATGGATTAGGACAAGCAGTCGGTTAATTCATGGTCTACCCTTCTAGCTTATAAATGGAACCTCCAAGGTGAAGAACATTCGAACAAAAATGTAAATTAGCTGTACTATTTTGCATTAGAGGCACTATTTGTTACCATTCCTTTTTGGGTGAAAGGTGAGCTCCTGATATTAGCTACTACTCCATCTATTTTAAAATATAGTAACTAAATATTAGATTAGTCATAGTACTGCAAATCTAAATACTATATTGCTATATTTTAGTATGGAGAAATTAGATGGGACAATCTCAGCTCTACAACAAAACAAGGTGTTGATAGGGAAAATATTTTAAGCTCTTGAGGATATGGCTCAAACAATAATGAAAAAATACATAGACAGTGTTACATATTACTACATCAACATGTAAGGTTAAATTCAATCCACATTTAAAGAATAAACTACAAAAAAACACGATCACATTGGCATTGGATCTGTTATTTTTCTTTGTATGTATATTGAATTTAATCTTACGTGTTTGTTGAACAAATAGGTGATACTCTAGTAATGAATGTTGATATGTTTTTTAAACTACGCAAGAAACGAGTGTATAAACCATTGTTGTGAGTCATAAACCTACACTAAGTCACTATTTTAAATGGCTACAATGGCACATTAAATGAACATTACATACACAGTGTTATTGAATTTTCCAAATGCCACACAATGAGTACAGTTGGAAATGCCACACAATTTGTACAAATGATGAAATGTTACTGCATGGATTCGACATGCCTATATACGAGTGCAATGTTTCTTCGCTGGCTATGGACATGTATATATAATATGGACATGCATATATACTAGAGGATAAGCTTGCACTGTACTCGTACGTGCGGATGTAGCACCACATGGTAAAGGCAACTTCGACGTGTCATATACTCCCTCCCTATCAAGGCCATGTGAGCTTATAACCCCGTTCATTTCACTACAATATTTTAGATTTTTTGTTGGCACGTTTTTCATGCTTGTAAACTATCATAAATACAGTAATTATTTTAAAAAATAGATAATCCAAAAATCCAAAATAAAATAACAGAGCCAACGTCTCTTCCTGATACTTCCTCGAAGAAAGAGCATATTACTCCGTATTTGTCCAAAGCAAAAAAAATCATCCAAAAGTAGGAGGGGCAAAATGCAAAACAGCCACCCGTCGTGGGCTGTGTGCGGCTGAGAATCGCCAAGTGGCGCTTTTGGTCGCGTGGATCCCGCGGGCGCCGTCACGTGGACGCGCCGGGCCCACCGCTTCTCGACCGTGGCAGAACCTCCTGGAACCAAAACGGCTCACGTCGTACTCCGTCGTACTCCCTCCCTGCACTCGGTCCACGCAGCGCTCTTTGCCGGGGCAGGGTGGTTGGTGCACTGCTGCGAGCCACAACCCACGGGCGGTGGCTGCTGGCCCATAGGCAATGCGCACCATGTGACGCGGTTCAGTAGTGGTCACCGTGTTCGTGATCCCGGGGGGAGCCGCGTGGCGGGGGATGGGCCCCACGGGAAAACAAATGTGTTGTCCTTACATGTAAAATAGCCATGTCGTTGGCACCATGTATGTAAAAAAGACATGTCCTTGCATGTAATAGCCTTTGTCCTTGCATGTAAAGCTTTTCGAAGCGCTACAGCACGCTCACCACGTTACGTACCCCGCGTGGCGTTCGGCTGTTCAGGCATATGTATCGCCACATGCTGTACCATACCAAGTCGAGAATTTGAGCACGAACTAGCCAGTTTTACAACGTGAAAGGCCAGCGGAAGATATTTTTACCAACGGCAGCTCATTCTGTCAACGTTGAAAAAATATGAAGTAACTATGGTTGTCTCACCTTGTCTCACCATAGATTGCATATTTATATATAGAACAAGAATTACAGATATAGATAGTTTTAAACTAGGACTCCTAACTTAAATTCTATTCTATCTATAGCAAATTACAGGAGTCCATCTATCCTTGAGACATGCTCGGTTACAATCCTAGTATAACACGTTTACAATCTCTAACACCCCCGCTCAATCTAAACTTTCCTAATCACCTTAAAGTTTGAGATTGCGAATAAATGTATTCATCTTTGCAACCGGTAAGACTTTTGTAAATCCATCCGCCAACTGATCTCCAGAAGCGATGAACCGAACGTGTAGCTGTTTTCTCATAACTCTTTCACGCACAAAGTGAAAATCAATTTCAATATGCTTTGCTTTAGCATGAAACACGGGATTAGCTGATAAGTATGTTGCACCAAGATTATCACACCAAAGAACTGAGGTGCGATGCACTTTAACCCCAAGTTCGGTCAACAGTTGCTCAAGCCATATTATTTCTACAGTAGCATTAGCCATCGCTTTATATTCTGCTTCTGTACTAGATCTTAAAACAGTTGGCTGTTTTCTAGCACTCCATGATATAAGATTACTTCCATAAAATATTACGAAGCCTCCAGTAGAACGTCTATCATCTGTATCACCTGCCCAATCTGTATCAGAGAAGGCACTGATGAATGACGACAATACCTTTTGAATATGCATCCTGAGTCCAATGGTGTGTTGTACATATCTAAGTATTCTTTTAACTGCAGTCCAATGAACTGAGTTCGGTGCATGAAGAAATTGGCAAACTCTGTTGACAGCAAAGGATAAATCTGGTCGTGTATTTGTTAAATACTGAAGAGCACCAACTATGCTTCTGTAGCGAGTACCATCTTCTGGACTGAGAGGAACACCATCATAGCTCGACAGCTTCTCAGATACAGATAAAGGAGTCGTGCAGGGTTTGCAGCCGAGCATTCCAACACGCTTCAACAAGTCTTGTGCATACTTAGCTTGAGATAGAGTTATGCCATCTAACTCTTCTTTAACTTCTATACCCAAGAAGTAATGTAACTTGCCAAGATTCTTTAGTGCAAAGTCTTCTTTTAAATCAGCAAAAAGAGTTATCACCGATTCAGGTGATGAGCTTGTAACGATAATATCATCAACATAGATAAGCATATAAATAGTTGTACCACCCCTATAATATATAAAAAGAGACATGTCTGATTTTGACGGCACAAAACCTAGAGTGATTAATTTGGAACTTAACCTGGAGTACCACGCCCTGGGCGCCTGCTTCAGCCCATAGATAGCCTTGTCCAACTTACATATATATCCCGGTGTTTTAGTGTCCTCAAAACCCGGAGGCTGCTTCATATAAACTTCCTCTTCCAGAACACCATGCAAGAACACATTCTGCACATCAAGTTGTCTGAGGCACCATCCCCTTGACACTGCAATAGAGAGTACCAATCTAATTATAGCTATCTTGACAATTAGGCTGAAAGTGTCTTCATAGTCGATGCCATAGCGTTGCTTGAATCCCTTGGCAACTAATCGAGCTTTGTATCTATCAATACTCCCATCGGCTTTTCGTTTGATTTTGAAAACCCATTTGCAATCAATAATATTCTGTCCAGTTTTTCTTGGAACGAGATGCCAAGTTTTATTCTTAGCTAGAGCTTGAAATTCCACTTCCATTGCATCACGCCACTTTGGATCTGAAATAGCTTCATCAACGGAATTAGGTTCATCAGTAGCACTAAACATGCCATATCGAATCATACCATCATATAGCTTCTTTGGTTTGATAATACCGCTTTGTAACCGTGTTTGGTGACGCGGGGGATCAGGTGTGGCTGCTGGAGAACCAGATGTTGTAGAAGATCCAGATGTTGTAGAAGATCCGGGTGGCACAAATTCATGTGCACCTGATGCTGTAGCATGCAGCGGTGGTGGAGACTTCTCAGACGCATGCAACATCCCAGGTGGAGACTCAGGCACCATCGTATTACCCCCACCTGTCGCCGCACTGTTGTCCTCTGGCACAGCAACAGCGGTCGGCAGCGGTACTGATGTTCCCCCAGGCGGTGTAGCAGGCAAAACAGCACCGTTCGACGAGCTGAAAGAAGACAGCGTTTCCACCTGGGAGCTGCAGCCTGGACTATGTGCGCAACGTTGTGCCGGTAGCGCTGAGAGCATAGGCATGAGACCTGCAATTTTCTCAGATGATTCACTAGAAACAGCAGGTACGTCAGTAGTATTAGTAATATCAGATGCAGTACAGTCGTCATCCCCTGGATTTCGAAGGGAAGAAGGCAGTAGGACAATTTCTTTTCTAAGAGAGGCACCGGCGTTAGGATGGAGCTTTAAAAAGGGAAACACGGCTTCATCAAAAACGACATCACGGGAGATGTAAATGCGCCCGGTGGAGATGTCAAGGCACTTGAAACCTTTGTGCATGGAACTATAGCCAAGGAAAGCACAACCAAAAACACGAAGATAACTTCCTGGAATTATATGGCCTCAGATTGGGCCAACAAGCACAACCAAAAACACGAAGATTGCTATAATCAGGTGCATCATGAAAAAGGCGAGTACTAGGAATTTCAAAATCAATAACCTTGCTGGAAAGAATATTAATGAGATAGGTAGCTGTAAGGAAAGCTTGATCCCAAAATTTTAAAGGCATGGAAGCATGAGCAAGAAGAGCTAAACCAACTTCAACAATATGTCTATGTTTGCGTTCAGCAGCACCATTTTGTTGATGAGCATGAGGACAGGACACACGGTGTGTGATCCCAATTTGCTTGAAGAAAGAATTTAATTTTTCATACTCGCCTCCCCAATCCGATTAAACACAAAGGATCTTCTTAGAGAACTGTCTTTCTACTAAGTTTTGAAAATCTTGGAAAACTCGAAAGACATCAGATTTATGCTTCAAGAAATATATCCAGGTGTATTTGCTATAGTCGTCAATGAAGCTAACATAATAGCTATAACTCCCAACAGAGATGGGTGTAGGCCCCCACACATCAGAATAAATCAGATCAAGAGGAGCACTAGAGATTTTATTAGAAACAGAATAAGGCAGTTGATGGCTCTTGGCCCTTTGACACGAATCACAAATTGACTCAACATTCTTGGAACTAGCACACGGTAACTTATTTGAGCTAAGGATCTTCTGAACTATGGGAGTAGCAGGATGACCTAGACGACTATGCCATAACGATGTAGAAGGGACATGGACTCCAAAAACTTCATGCTTTGACTCTATTTTCTCTTCCGATGGAATGAGAGGATACAGGCCACCTTTGCATCTACCGTGATGTAAAATCCTCTTTGTTTCCTGATCCTTAACGAGAAAGGAATCAGGGTGAAATTCAAGGAAAGCATTGTTATCTTTGGCAAGTTTATGAACTGAAACAAGGCTTTTGGCAGAAGAGGGCACATGAAGAATATTGTTCAAATGAAGTTTACTAAAATGGGTATGAAAAATTGTATGCCCAATATTACTAATACTCATACCTTTACCGCTGGCGTTATGAACTTGTTTATTGCCACTATATTTATCACGGACGGTCATCTTGTCAAGTTCGCTGGTGATATGGTTAGTGGCCCCGCTGTCCGCATACCAATTTGTATCAACACCATAAGCTCCTGCTGGTCGCCCACGGTACTGATTGTCTTCCTCATAGCGAAAATAGCATTGATTGGCTTCATAATTTGTCTTCTTGCAGATTTGACAGGGCGCCTTTTTTGTGACTTGCGAGCTATTGCCTTGATTATTGTTGGTGTAACTCTGATTGTTGTTGCTGTTCTGTCCATTGCGCGATGAATTGAACCGGCCTCCACCACGTCGACCACCAGAACGACCACGGTTTCCACGACCGCGAGATGCCATGTTAGCTGAAGACTGGAACTGATCGGTCCCTTGATACATCTCGAGCCGAAGATCGTACTCCATAAGTAGAGAATATAATTCAGAGAGTAAAAGATATCCTGATCGGCCCATCATAGAAGAAACAAAGGGGTGATAATCAAAGTCTAAACCATTAAGTAGATGAGCAACCACCTCATCATCCCCGACGGTGACGCCGGCTGACGCGAGCTCATCCTTAATGTTCTGCATCTTGTTGAAATAGGCTGTCGTAGTGAGGCTGCCCTTCTTGGTGGTGGCCAATTGCATGCGCAGATTTGTAACCCGCGCTCTTGATTGTGCTGCAAACTTAGCCCTAGCGCCTTCCATGCCTGCGCAGAGGTTGTTGCAGTCGTGATCCCGGCGAGGACCTCCTTGGAGACCGAATTCACCAGTTAGCTGAGTAGCTGCTGATCTTTTTTTACCCATGAGTCATGATCTGGGTTGGAAATCTCCTTCTTTTTGCCGTCGACTTCAGCTTCAAGGACTTGTCGCGGCTCGGGGATGGTTCCATCCAGAAAACCAAGCGCCTTGGCGCCACGGACAGCGGGCAGGAACTGCGTCTTCCATAGGACGAAGTTATCCCGTGTCAGCTTGTCAGACACCGGATGTCTAAAAGGAGAGGACGGGTATCCTTCGCCATGAGCGGAGGACGAAGACATCTTGTCGCGGGAGGAGCGTCACGAGCAGGGGTCGCGGCCCTCTTGTCGCGGGATGTTCAGATCGCGGGGAGAAGCGTCACGAGCAGGTCGCAGCCCCCTTGTCGCGAGAATTTGACGAGATTTTTATAGATCTATTCTAGGAAGAGGCGGCTCTGATACCATAAAAAAATATGGAGTAATTATGGTTACCTTACCTTGGCTCACCATAGGTTGCATGTTTATATATAGAACAAGAATTACAGATATAGATAGTTTTAAACTAGGACTCATAACTTAAGTTCTATTCTATCTATAGTAAATTACAGGAGTCCATCTATCCTTGAGATATGCTCGGTTACAATCCTAATGTAACACGTTTATAATCTCTAACAAACGTGACACAGAAACGTACCCAGTCTTTCGTATTTTGAATGGTGGTTGCTTTTTAGGAGAACCTTTTTTTTCTTTCTGTGATCGAGCAATCATTCCTCACCCAGCCAGGCGCAAACTAGAACTGTATTATTGTAGTAAGGAGCTAGCTGTAGAAGAGATTTACTGACATCGACCTGAAAAATTCCTGCACATTCACGGCGATCGCGACACTGCCCGATCGAACTCCTTTCTGGTGCTCCAGTAAACCTCAGCCGCTAGCTGGCCGGTCTCTCAAGCTCGTCAATTTTGACGGTTTAACACAAATGACTATGTACTCGAGTACTTACCCTAGCTAGCTAGTGCCCTGCTTTCGCGTTCACGTGTGTTATCGATTCCCTGAAGTCACGGTCAGGCTAGAGAAGTAGGATGTACTAGCTCAAAAACTCACGGACTAAATTATCTTTAGGATTAAACGCCTATAATGATTTTTTAGGTGGCTCATAGCCCACCTACAAAAAATACATTTTTACTGTATAGGGCTACATTTACAAAAATATTTTTTAATTACTGTTGTAACCGACGAGCCTACGTCTACAGCTACTCTTATCCTTATCAATCTCAAATAGCGGGAGAACCAATTTATTAGAAACTAAATGCTCTCAACCTACATAAACATGTCACCACCATTGGATAGAGAGTTCCTCTAGCCCAATACACGCCATAAATAAAAATTTCTAAAAATGTCATCATGAGAACAAATCTTGACATGAAAATTTTGGTAGAGTGTTGTATCTAGCATTACCTATTGATAGAAGCGTTGCATCTGGTTGCCCACCAACGCCTTGCTAGTCTTGCCGTGGATCTCACAAACTTTATGTCTCTGATGATAATTCTTGGTGTTGTTCAGATCCACCCATCAGTCATTCACCTGCCACATTGGGTAACTTACGCTTGAGTTTCCACCACCTCCATTGCCTCTACTAGCACTTTTAGTCAATCCAGATTAGACCCTCTTGCTCGTCCTAACAACTGGCTCTCGTGCTGATGCCGACAATGCAGGTGGAGAAGGCAAAGAAGACATGTTAGTCGCTAAGCTGACATCTATCAGTGTGGCTGCATCCTCCATATTGGGCCACAAGTTTTTGCGCTTCTTCACCACCATGGCATGAGGAGGCAGTGGCTGGATCTGGTTGAGGGTCATCAGAGGGGCCGTTGCCATCGCTCGTTGATGGCCAAAAACCCAATTCACCCCTTTTCGGATCTGCACACCCCACTACCACACCACCCAACCAAATTAATCACCACCACCGCATCATCAAAACACCAGAAAAACTTAACAACAATCAACTAGAAGCAACTCAATTACCTTTTCATGAAAAAGCTTTCTTCTCACATCACCTCATTAGCCTTTACAAAAACACTTAGTCTTGCCGCCTCTCATGGCCTCATAAATGGGAGAATTGTCAACGAGAAGAGGATAGAATGCCTGTGAGGTTGACGTAAGTAAGGGAAGAGAAGCGAAGGGGGAGGGGGCGCAACTACGAAGCGAGGTAAGGGGTGAGACGAAGATCGAGGTGAAGTGAAGGGCGGAAGAGTATCATTGAGTTGAGACATCATGAGAGGAGACAATTGCATGCACCTTACTGCACGCACACACGCACACCCATAAGGTGGGCTGCATGTAAAGATACATCTTTATAGACTACAGATAGTATTGACTGCTTGTAAAAAAATAACAACTTATGCTATGGCCCATCTGTAAAAATGTATTTTTATTGGCGGTCCATATTTTTTAGTGTCTTTGCAGACGGCGACTAGAAAATATTTTATTCTTGTCTATAAAAAAAATTGAGTGGTGATGGTGTCAATACTTCCTTCAGTCTGAAGCTATAATGCACATTCTGGCTGAGTTCTTGGATGTAGCTAGCTTGTTCTGCGAGCTCTGTCATTTGGTAGAGTGGTTGAAATTATGGTTTTATTGCCATTAATTGTCCGTCCTAGTGTCCTTTTTCCAAAACGTGAATTCACATCTGGCAACCTGATTGAGGCTGCGTTGGTTTAAGTTACCAACTTATAGTTATTTTCAAACATACATTAAAAAATTATATTAATATATTTTTATGTTTTTAATACTTAATTAATACGTACTAATAAGTCGCTACTTTTAGTTTGGTATAAGTGCAAGCCACCCTATTCGACTACTCTCAAGTGACAGGTAGACTGAGATAACCCATCTAAAATCTTCTGTCAGCTTGAAAGGGTAGCCTCAAGTTTTCATGTCAACACAAATTCTATTTAGTCCTTGTATTTTATCAATTTATATAGAAATCTAAACACCCACATTCAAAAATTAATATAAAATCTCTTCAAAAGTTGAACGAGTAATAGATTTATACATAGACAATAGACATTAGATAATAGTAACAAAAATATTACTGACAGTTTTATATGTTATAGAGAAAATATAGACATAATATAAATAATACAACGAGTAACATGGTACGGATAACTATTTAAAACTTATAGAGATGATCATCTATCATCTACTTGTAGTATGAACTGACTTTTTGCTTATACTATACTTTAGCCTATATGTATTTTTAGTTTATATGAGGTTGTACGATGATTTTTTTATATTTATCTATTGTTTGAATTCGTAGCTTCTTGACGATTTATATGAGAAAAAAAATATATATAGATATTGTAGTTAAGATTATAACAAAATTAAAGTAAAGTAAAGAAATATATAGTGAATTTATAACAAAATTATTGTTAAAAATGCTTGGGTAAACAAAATAAATTTTACCAAAAGTATTATTTTTTATTCATCTTACGACTTGGCAACCATCATCACAAGCGTACTTAGCATGCTTCCATCATAAAGGTAATACAAGAGGTCATGCCTTCCAATATGACCATTCGACTTGCTCTAGCAGAGGAGGCCTAGTAAATTTATCGACAACCTCTTAGGGGAAACATTCTAGCATAGGACGCTAAAGAGGTCCACCTATAAAAACGATAAGTCCCTCTTCTCCTTTATAAGCCTTGTCGAGCCATTTTGTAGGTGACCTCTTATTGCAGAAAAAGACGTTCTTGACTAGGTAGTAAGAGAATCGGCTGTAAATTTTCTAGCTCACCGTTATTTTGTCGTTAACGGGAGCAGCGATCCATTAGATTTTATATTTTTTGATAGTGCGTTTTTCTAATAAACTTCGTAGAGAGTTTTAAGTATACATCCATAAATTTTCTAAAAAAATATATTTTGTTAATATTTTTAATTAAAAAATATATAAATAAAAAATTCGTTCTCACCCGGCTCGGAGCTTGCATTTCGGCTCCCTAGGCCTCTGACACTGTTCCACCACTCTTGCGAATTGTGTATGGTGGGCTGGCTAAAGCAGAGCTTGTGGACAACTTCGGCAGTTCGGTCCAACCAAAACGAAACTCTGTGAAAGCAAATTCGATGGGCCAGACTACCTACACTTCTTCCAATCACAAACGTAGGCCCATTTGCGATTGATGCAACTCCGTTTCACATTACACGAATCAGATCCAGCTGTTATCCAAATTTTCGTATATCGAGCTTTGATTCCAGAAGACAACAAAAAAAAATCTTCTGTATTCACACGGCGATTAGAGAAGAGATAGGGCCGGCCTTTCGCCACGTAAGGCCACGACTCGACCCAAAACATCATCCACTATTTATTCCTTAGGAGAAAATAAAGAAAAAGAAAATAAAATATCGTTTTGATTTTTAAATCAATTTTTAAAATTTTTTAAGTTTAGCTAAATTTATAGTAAGATATAGAAACATTTTTAGTGATAAATTTGTTTTATTAAATTTAATATTAAATAATAATATATTTATTTTATATTAAAAATATTACTATGTTTTTTATAAAGTTAAATCTAAATAAGTTTGAGTTAAAGAAATGTTATAATGTGAAACTGAGGGAGATTAACTACCCTTCAATACCTATCCATTCCAAACTTCCAAACCCATCTCGCCGTTTCGTTTAAACTTTTTGTGCGAGTTGGATCGAGTTTGGGCTCCAGACTTCGGTGAACCCGTCGCACCGCACCGCAGGCTGCAGGAGAGGCAGAGGCAAGAGGAGATCGTCTTTTCCTCCCCGCCTTGGCCTCGCTCCCTCCGGCCCCGACCGACGGCGACCCCCGCGCCCGTCGCTTCCCCTCTCATCCTCCTCGCGCCCGCCGCCGATCTGCTCGGGTTGCTCCACGCGAGCCCTTTTCCCCCTCCACCACTAGGGATCCATCCAGGAGTACTGAGCGTATGTTTCGGTGAGCTCCGTCAATCCCTAGCCCCCTCTGCGGTTTCAGCAAACAAATCAGTACGACCGCGAGATTCCGTGCAGTTCCTGCGTGTTACTGAGTATCGGAATAGGTGTTAGATTTCGTTGCTGCGTGCCGATGTGCTAATGCTGTTGCCTCGCTCATCTCCGTCTACAGGGAAGGCGAGCGGCGGCGGTTTTGGTGAGTATTTGATGGTACAATGAGCAGGCCAAATACACGAAATAAGAACAAGAGGCCGCGGGCTGATGACTGCGAGAGCCCGTCCTCTGCTGTTTTCAAGTATGTCTCTCACCTTGTTTCTTTGGCGAAAGCTATGGAGATTTGATAGGCAGGTGTTGAGGTGCCGCTGCTTTTGTTGCTAATGATTTTTTTGGGTTGTCGCTGTCTGTTATGCAGGAAGATACATTCCACTGGAGCAATCACAAAAGGTGATATCAAACAGCTTTATATGGTGTGGAAGCCTGTTTGTCATGGTTGCCATGGGAACACCAAGGACTCACCCAATTGTTTTTGCGGGTTGATCCCTGCTGCCAATGGGGTGAGAAAATCTGGCCTTTGGCAGAGAACAAACGAGATCGTTCGTGCCCTTGGTCCTAATCCATCTACTGATCTTCGTGATTCCACTGAGACGCCTGCTGGATTGACTAACCTGGGTGCTACCTGTTATGCAAACAGCATACTGCAGTGCCTTTACATGAACACCTCCTTCCACTCAGGCATTTTCACTCTAGAGCCCGACATCTTGAAGATGCACCCTGTCCTGGATCAGCTTGCTCGGTTATTCGCTCAGCTACACTCCAGCAAAATGGCTTTCATTGATTCAGCCCCTTTTATAAAAACCTTGGAATTAGACAATGGTGTCCAGCAGGACAGTCATGAATTCCTCACATTGTTTTTGTCTTTGCTTGAGGGTTCACTAAGTCATTCCAAGGTTCCAGGGGCTAGAACCATTGTGCAACATTTGTTCCGTGGAAGTGTGTCCCATGTTACTCGGTAGGCTAAATGCCATATGCATTTCATGTGAGCTTTGAGTCTTATTTCTAGAATGGTGTCAATGTTAAGCTTTGGAAAAAGGAAGGGAGCTGAGCTTTCTAATTCATAGAAGTTCCTTTTTTTCAATGTTATCATGGCTGTTGGTTTGTACTATCATTTCTTCAAACATGTTTTTTTTAGTTTTTTTTGTATTATAGAAATTCTTCAAAATTCTTAGTGCATGAATCTAGGCACTCCAGATAGTTATATTGTTTTACTACGTACAAACATGCAGTATTTTGAACTGGGGCCCTGTTTTGCTGTAGTTGATGCTTGAGAAGCTGTTTAATCAGGCTGGATTTTATGGTCTTATATTGATTGATGAGACCGATGTTTTGTCATGAAAAGATAAAGTAGATTTGTGCTTTCTGGTAGCAAGATCTTTGCTTTCATGCACTTTGTTGTTCACATTCACATAGCCTGCACATGTTGAAGGGAATGATAAATTTAGTTCACAGTACATTTAATTTTGTGGAGAGCTGAAGTTTATTCATCTTATGCTTTAGGTGCTCATCATGCGGAAGGGATTCCGAAGCATCTTCAAAAATGGAAGACTCCTATGAACTGGAGCTTAACATTAAGGGTTTAAATAATCTAGAACAAAGTTTGGATGACTACTTGACTACAGAGAATCTGAATGGAGATAATCAATATTTCTGTGAGTCATGTCAGAAAAGGGTAGATGCCACTCGTTGCATAAAACTTCGCTCGCTTCCTCCTGTTGTTAATTTTCAGCTGAAACGCTATGTATTCCTCCCAAAGGTGATATACCTTGACCTTAGTGTCATCTGTAGTTTGCTATACATTCTTTCTGTTTATTCTTTTGTTTGTGTATTTGATCAAAAAATTTATCTAACTTGTTTCATCTGCAGACAACAATGAAGAAAAAGATTTCTTCAGCATTCAGTTTCCCAGGACAGCTAGACATGGGTAAGCGGCTGTCCAATCCTTCATCTAGTTATACGTATGGCCTGTCCGCTATTTTGATCCACAAGGGTAGTGCTGCCAATAGTGGGCACTATGTAGCACATATAAAGGATGAAAGCAATGGTCAGTGGTGGGAGTTTGATGATGAGCATGTATCCACGCTTGGTCCTCATCCATTTGGTGAAAAACCAGGCAAATCATCTAATAAAGCTGATCAGAAATCCCAGGGTAGTTCTTCAGCAGGTTCTGTTACGAATGATGACAACAGTAGCTGCCGTGAGGCTGCATTGGCTTCTACTGTGGAAGTAATGTTTTCTTCTACAGATGCTTATATGCTGATGTACAAACGCATTACTGATCATGAGAATGGTACCGAAAGCAATAATATAGTGGAAACCAGTAATAATTCACTCCCACAACATTTTGTGGGTGAAATTGATGAACTCAATACATCATATGTAAAGGAATGTGAAGAATATGAAAGCAAGAAAGACAGCCATTTGGCATATATAACAGAGAGGCGCCAAGAAGTAAAATCTGTCCTGACAGAAGCGCCTGCCACTCCGGAGGAGGATTCTTATTTTTGGATTTCAACAGATTGGCTTCGCCAATGGGCAGACAATGTTAATCCTCCCTCGTAAGTTTATTTGAGAGCATGCCTTTTTTTTCATTATTTTCTGTACTCTCTAGTCTCTACAGTGAAATGACAACCTTTGTAAATTGTGCTTGCCTCATTACCACATTATGTTGTAGCTTCACACTGCTCTGACCATTTTGAATAGTTGCACTGTCAAATGTGACTATCAGGATCAGCACATTTTGAATTGTTGTACACTGCACTGCCATTAGTTTTCATGCCTTGCGGTATCAAGTGCTATATGTCACAGTTCTTCAGGCACCTGTTTTTGTATGGCATCACCTTGGCATCTCTTTTTGTATGGCATCACCTTATGTTTCCAAATCCAAATTTAGACCTATTATAACTGGAGTTTGTGCCCCCAGCTCCATTGAGAACAGTCCAATTCAATGTGAACATGGAAAAGTTCCAGCGTCAAAGGTTACATCCATGAAACGGCTATCAGCTGGAGCTTGGCATAAGCTATTTTCTAAAGTAAGAAACTTCTGCATTTCTTAGTTTTCATTTCTTAAGAATAATATTCCTTAGATTAATTGTAATGTTTCCTGCTGATTATTGAGAAAACTTTTTTTGAGCTCAATTCTAATGCTTCTGGAATATTCCTGATGGGTTTTTTGTATTGTGGTCGCAAAATAATACTAGTATGGAGGGGGGCCAACATTGAGCAGTGATGATTTTTGCATGGAGTGCCTTAAGGATGGAGCAAAAAATTCAGTATCTGCCGATGTCTACCGTGATCGGAAAGCATCATTAAAAAATATTGCAGAAGCAGCACTTGCTGGAAATAGTCCAGATGGTCCATCATACTTTGTTTCCAAACCATGGTATGTGAATAGATGTGTTTGGCTATTACTGCAATTATATTTGTCAGAAAATATATTAAAAAATGCAATGATATCAAAGTACCTTTGTATGAGGGATCGCATTAGAACCATTTTCACATGAAAATTCTGAATGGCTTTTATATCATTGATCAAGCTCCTAAAACGTTGATTGCATTCATTCTTGTATGGCAAGTTAAAAAAAATGGAGGACTGCATTTTAGAGGTTGTTCCATTACTTTGGCACTATCGCGCACGAGGAGAGAGATGTGGTTTAGGAGGCTAAGTAGTGTCTAAGAAGAACACTTTTTAATATTTGATATCGATACTACAGATGAATAGAGATATTAATGCGAACGTTAGCCATAGAATCAAAACGGACTGATTAAAATGACGCCAAACATCTGACATCCTCTATAATAAGAGAATACCGTATAAGCTAAAAGGTAAGTTTTATAAAATGACAATTAGATCTGCTATGTTATATGAAGCAGAATGCTGGTCTATAAAAAGACGTCATGTTCAACAGTTGAGTATTGTAGAAATACGTATGTTACGTTGGATTTGTGGTCATATAAGAATAGATCAAGTTTGAAACGAGAATATACGTGATTGACTAAGGGTAGCACCAATTGAAGAAAAGCTTGTTCAACATCGGTTGAGATGGTTTGGTCATGTCTAAGGAGACCTTTAGAAGCGTCAGTATATTGTGAAATTTTAAGTTAAAGATAATAATATGAAGAAAGATAGAGAAAGATCAAAATTAACATGAAGAGAAATAATAAAGTAACTACGATATAACTGAAGATTTAGAAAGCAGATATTGATGTGGCTGAACCGTGATTTAGAGATTTTTGTTGTGTTTCAACTCTATTCTATCCCAACTTGCTTGGGATTAAAATGCTGTGTTGAGTTAAGTTCCTTTACATAAATTGTGGTTTTAATTTTTGTGAAATACTATATTTATTATTATACCTATTACATTATGCTATGCCCTTACATTATGCTATGCCCTAAGGTTATGCTGTCTTCTGGATGGGCAATATATTGATTACCATATGGTCAATCATGTCTTTTTCCATCATGTCTTTTTCCATGAGCTATCACCTTAAATATTTGTTACAGTTAATCCATTTGTTCTACTTTGCACTATTCCATGCATGTAACACTGGAACACTTCTTTCTATGCAGACTCATGTGAAATTTTTATTTAGCCCTTTGGCTGTCCTGGCAGACCATCTTACCAATTGCAGCTCAATTGTCTTGTTTTTTTTGTTTGCTCCTAGGTTGACCCAATGGTTGCGCAGAAAAAATGTGGATATCCCTTCAGATGCTGACAGTGGACCAACAACTGCTCTAAGATGCACCCACGGAAATCTTCTTCCGGAACACGCTTCAGGCGCAAAGCGGGTCTCTGTGCTCAAGGATCTCTGGTTATTTCTCTATGAAACCAATGGAATGAAGACTGATGATATTGTGACTTTTCCATCAAATAGTCAACCATGCGGAATCTGTAGCCAGCAATTATCAGTTGTTGCTTCTGTTGAGGATAATCTTAGGTTAGATAACAATGCCAGACAATGAATGCTGGAAGTGGACTGTTTACTTAAAGTTCTGGGCTAATACTAACTTTCTTCTACATGTTTTGCTACTCAGAGCGGTGAAACTCAAGCAACGACAGAGCCATGAAAAGTTAATTTCTGGGAAAAGTTTTGCACTTCATCCTGGGCAAAAATACTATTTAATTCCTTCCTCATGGTTGTCAGAGTTGAGAGCTTACATTACAGCGACTGGAAAAAATGTTTCTTCGTTACCAGAACCTCAATCTCTTGAAGCTACTATCAATTCACTTATCTGTGAGAAGGTAAAACTAACTTGATCTTGGTTCAAAGCCAAATGCATGGTATGCATTGTAGCTACTATGGCCTACATGCTTAATTGATGCAAGAATTCGCAGCAAGCTGTTATTTTGTTTACTTCATCCAGGGTTCAATGGAATTTTGTGAAGATTTTGTTTGTCTGTTGAATGTCTGTTAATTTGATTTCACTTTTAAATGATTGCTAATGCCTATTCTGTGGGATAAAAGATGCAAAGCTTACATGCTTACTGACTTGGCGAATCTATTTATTTTTAATTTTATAATTTGCTTGTTAAATTTAATGATTGGTCATTTTTCAGCATTCAAGATTGTTGCAAAGGCCCTTGGATCTAGTTTGCAAGCGTGGGGCAATCACTCAGAAAGCATCAAACGTAAGTTCATTCTCTTTAGAATTATTTATTCCTATTCTCTTTTGTTTTACACCATAAGTCTATGACCTGTGGCATGTGACCGTACCGTATGTGTTGTTACTCCTCTATTATGAATATTATACCTTTTATTTTTGAGTTAGCTGTTTTGAAAGTTGGTAACCTCTTTTGGAAATGTTTCTCCTTATTTGCTATCTGTCTTGAGCATGTCCATAGTGGTTTTTCTCGTCATGCCAACTATGCTTGCAGGGGTAAAATTGTCGTAGAAAGATATAATCATTATTCCCCCATTTTGAAAAGCTTGAGCTCCAACTTTACTTCTTTAGTTCACAACCATGAGTGGATGATTGCAATCATGCTTTGTGCCTCATTTAAATGTTTCTTCTCAGTAATCCAACTGGCAATTACTAGTTTCATAATTTAACTGTGAGCATGGAACAACAGTACCAGTGAAGGACCTTTCGTTGTATCTCAGTTGCATTGTTTTGTTGTTTGGCTTATGTAATGATCTGTTTCATTTGAGCTTTTATTTGCTGATATATGTATGCTGAAAGATGAGAAAATTGATACTATGGGTTAATTGTCTGTCTTTGTTTTCAGACTGATGGGTTAACAATGATCTCAGAATCAGACTGGATTTTATTCTCTGAAGAGTGGAATGTAGCACATGGAAAAGGTATATGTGCTGAAATTGTTTTTAGCAAGAGCTCTCCAGATAACCTGCAGTCATCTGAAACAATACCAATTTTGGTTGGAGATATGGACCAGTCTCTTAATGATGTAAGCAATGACTTGGGGGCCAGAGAACCCTATGTCAAAACTTCTCCTGAGGTAAACGACGAGTCAATGGACTGTGCTCAGACCTATATCTAATTGGATAATAGTTTTACAATTATTGGTTTCCATGGTTGAAATATATAAAGTTCTTATGTTGGGAAGATTAATAGGGACTGATCACCTCTCTGGGATGTTATACTGGCATGCTACTAGCATTTTGTAAAAACTTCCAGATGAAACAATGTCATGGCGTTTAATTGTTAGAACTGTTTATAACATATAACCACCAATTAGGGCCTTGTATGAAGAACGATGAAACCTTACCGTGGATTTTGAATGACTGCATATCACTTTAGTCTCAGCTGCAAAAAACAGATATATTCTACATATTTATCTTCTCACCTCCCACTGGGCAAGGCTAAACCACCCGGCAAGCAAACTTGTACCATTGTTTGCTTATAGCTGAGGTTACTGATTGGGTTAAGTTCATCATATAAAATTTTATACTTTAGTGGAGCACTGCCTTCGGAAGTTAAATATGCCTGTGGTTGTTTCTTCAAACCCAGACTTAATGAAAATAAAATACTTTCAATCACTATAAATACCTGGCACCTATCTGATGCGCGCATGAGTTTCTTCTAGTTTTGTCCTTTTTTCAGTTCTGCCTGTGAGTGTGTAAATCTGTATCTAGGTTTGTGAAGAATGTATTGGAGAAAAAGAGAGCTGTTTATTGGTGGAGAAGCTCAATTATCAGAATGAAGATATCCAGGTTTATCTTGTCCGTGGTAAAGAAGCACCAAAGTCAATTAGAGAGGCATCGGCAGCTGTTCATGTACCAGATTGTAGGACCTCAAAGCGTTCCCGGAGAAGAACCTCAGGAAATTCGATCAGTTTGAAAGTCTCTGGTTCTACAACCATCTATCAGTTGAAACTCATGATATGGGAGTCTTTAGGGGTATGAAATAGAGTGAAATCATAATTTTTCTGCAAGAACCGTTATTGTTTACTTGTTGCAGCTCAGATAATAAAGAGACCATAAAAGAAACTATGCAGATAAGTTCTGTTAATTGCCACTTCTACAATTTTATTTTGTTTGAGCTTAAACAAGTTTGCTAGACCTGTCAGTTCTAACTAATGAATAAGAATCACCAGCTGTGAGACCTGTGGTTGGTAGTACATATAGTTGAACATTTAGAAGAAGTTAACTTCGTCTGCAACTTGAACATATAGTTGTAGTTGTTAATTTGAAATCCTTTATAATTTTTGGACTTGCATGGTTAGTTGATCACACTTTTTGGACTTTACTGCGCTTCTATTTTCAGGTATTATTATTATTGTTGCTGTTATTTCAGGTAGCGGCAAGTGTCTGCCAGCTACACTTAAGGGCTTACCTGTCTAGTATTCTTTCGGGTTGCAATTGAAATTTTCATATATTATTGTCAAAAGTAATTGTATGTAGTTTGATGTATACAACTGCCCCCTTCTCCATTATTAATTGAGCCTTGCTCCTTGTTTGATTTACATTTATGCTTGCCTGCTTCAGACTACATTCAAATTATTACTGTTGTCATATACAGATTGTTAAGGAGAACCAGAAGCTTCACAAATGCTCTGTTGAGATTGAAGATGATTTTGCTACTCTTGCTGACAAGTGTATTTTTCCTGGAGATGTTCTATGGGTTAAAGACTCTGAAATATATGAGAACCGTGACATAGCAGGTGAAGTAGCAAATGTAATGTGCCAAACATTTCTGAATAATGAGATTGCTGATGGTTTAACTTTTCTTTGCGCTTGATATTTCAGATGAAATTTCGGAGCAGAAGGTTGATGTACTACAGATTGAGGAAGGCTTTCGTGGGACTCTGTTGACATCTAGTGTTTCAGCTCAGCTTTACCAGGATATATCATTTAGCGACTGAGTTCTCTAATGTTGGATACATTGCTGCCTTCATACGTTTACTTCAACTAGTTAAGCTTGCTTGGAGGTCATATTAACTTTCTTAATCTCTTCTAGTTTGATTTTATTTCATCGTTTTTCTCAGTTGAAAAATCAGACCGCAGTTTCACTTGGTTCCAAACAAAGGTTATTGCATGTAGGCAATGTTGTTAATCCTTTCTTTTTTGTTACACTTTGAGACGTTCCCAGCTTACATTTAACTTTCATAATCAGAGATGCACTAACTTGCTCTCGTGTGATGCAGGAGTATGCCAAGGACTGAGTCGCAACAAGTTGTTCTAAATACGGTGGTTCTACTTGCTGTCGCCGAGGGCGAAAATTTTTGTCTGCCCCTTCTCTGTTATCTTCATGCTCTTGTTTCCACCTAGGTGTGCGTCTTGCTGTTGTATCCGCATGCCAAAGTGAGAGGGAAAGAAGAGGGTATGTAATTACGTCGGTAGTTAAGCCTTGTACCTGGTGAGTGGCTATGCAGAGGTTTTACTGAGAGCCGGAAACTATATGTAGAGCAGTTAGCTACTATTGGTGTGTTCTTACGTTGTGGGATTTGCAATGCTTCAGATCCCTTCTATGCAGCTTTTATCCCGTTTATTATTTGTTTGGGGGCTTATCCCCTTCCGGGTGCATTCATAATCAATTCGTATATGGTAAGGTCTAAGATATCAAGTCTACACCCAACAAGTTATCCTTTACCATTTAAATTTTAGATGAGAAAGAAAACAGCCCTGCCGTTGTACTGAAAAACCTTGATTTGTGTTAGCAAATGATACAATTTTCTGAATCTTCCCTCTTAAACTATTTGTCATAGTTATGCCTGTAATTCTTTATTCTCATTGGTGATGAGCATTATGGAAACAATTCTTGTACTATGAAATATATAAAACATTTGCCTACCTTGACTTTCAGCCCATTCCTATCAAAGTAGTGGGTACAAAAATACGATGGAATTGTCGTTGAACAAAGATGATTTTTTGCAAAGACAAATCATGCATTACTCTGGTGGCTTCACGCAAGGGACTGCGCATAAAATAGCGGCGTATTAGGCGCGACCAAATTAGAAAAGGCACGGGCTGATATGGAGTCCTAAAAGAAAAGGTGGAGTGGAATCTTAGTCTTTCTTGTGGCAGTCACGAACGGCCTGACACGAGCCGTGGCCCATCGGGACAAGCGGTTTTTTGTTGCTCACATCCTCGTTGAATCGAGCCAGTTTGGCTTAGCCGGTTCCGTCAAGATGATGTTTGGGTAGAGGAGAAAAAAGAAAGGAGAAGACAGTTAAAACGAGTTAAGTTATTAATATCTAATTAATTATTTATTTTAAATTTTTAAAAATAAATTAATAAATTTCTTAAAGTAACAATATTATTATTATTTAAAAAATATATCGTTTAATAATTTAAAAAGTGTGTAGGGGAAAACGAAATAAATGTTGTCGGCTCAGCAGTGCTCCAGAACAGATGCGGCCCCTCGCTTCTGGAGATCCGGCTTACGCACGCGTGCAGTCATCTCTAGTCAGCGCCTTGCTCCGTTCGTTCTTAAATACCGAGGTTGAAATTTGACAGGAAAGGAAATATTTGATTGGGTTTCATACGAAACATAAGTGCAAAATCCTGGTAGTTGCTACCACCATGTACAAATGCTAGTGTTATTTAGGAAACGTTTAACGTTACGTATTGGTTCCATATTTGTTTGCACAAACTTAAAGCAAGATTTACTTTTTCACGACTTTTGTAGTAGGAATTTAACTGTTTCCTTCCAAGTTTTGGCCAAATTCTTCCTTTACACAGTACGCATCATGGCTTATACTATACTACCTTTCTCTACACAGATAGCTGAAGCTGCAGTGATGTTGCCTTTGAACAGAGGGGGAGACACTGACCATTTTCAGTGCTAGTATAATCGGGACCTTTGACCTGTATCGGACGAAAACGACCTACATCAGCGGGGGAGTCACAAGAGACATAAATGCTGTAACGCACAGAATCCCATCCATCCCCATGGCGACAAAAGTATCGTTCCAAGGCTCGGCGACTGGACAACGTGCCATGCTCTATCTGTGCCAGGTCTAGGATTGTGACACGTGTGTGGGACACCTTCGTTTTATTCTCACCCAAGTTAGCTACTCCTACTAGATTCATGTGATGATCACCTGATGAGAGTCACACGGTGACAAAGGTAAGTCCAACAGTTTATACTTGTGGGCTTTAGTTTCTGCTGGTTCCTTTTTAAACCCAAACAGAAAAAACGAACACCAATTAGGATATAATTAATTAAATATTAACATAAAAACTTAAAACATAAATTAATACAAATTTAAAATAACTTTTCTATATAAAATTCTTATAAAAAACGTATCATTTTAAAAAATATACACGTCAAAAATAAATGGGAGAAGTTATAGTGCTTGCCTGTGGACCAGGCTTTAACAGTGTTACAAGAGGCTATTAGCAGCTTCTTGGAAAGCTCTAGGTGCACAAGTACCAGCATTAAGTGTGAAGAATCTCACTCTATCTCTGAACAGTAGGCCAACAGAACATTACACAGAATATAAGGCGTTTGGTAAGAGGGCACTTGCAAACTGCACTTGTCATCTCTCTGTAATAAGAATTTAAGAAAGATTACTAAGCACACATCGGCCAAGTTAATTGTTGGTACAATGGTATTACCGTCGGTCTCAAATGGACTTTATTATCTTACACAAAAACAGCTATATGTCCTGATTAATGTAAAAAGAAATACTCTTTTTGACAGGTATACCCAACAAACCAACTGTCAAAATGCAAAAAATACTTTCTTCATCTTAAAATATAAAAAAATCAGTATCAAATTAATTAGACGCAACCTAGGTAGAGTTACATTAAGATTTATAATGATAAATTAGGTTGAATTTAGTAATTATATTTTAAAATGAAGAGAGCAAGAACACTGCATGGTACTACAATGCAATGCAATAGGACTTTTGGCCCACAACAAACACATCAATCCTTATAGTTACCACAGCCGTCTGATGGAGGGTAGCGATTAGTGAACAGACTTGTGATCCCCCTCTTAAAAGAGCATGTAGGGCTTGGGTATAGAAAATGCAGCAACAGTTGTTACCTGTACTACTAATAATATTGTAGCATGACATGAGGGAGAAACGAGTAAATTAAACGGGTTTAATTGCAACCACCAGGTGCGTTAGCTGGCCATCATTATTCTCTCGTTTGCCGGGTTAACTTAATGTTTATGCTTAATGCTGCTTCCATTTTTTTATTAGGGAATTGATGAAGACTTGACTCGTTCGCTTGCAGTTGCAGCACACCACCCTCCACATCCACCTGTCCGTGATTATACAGAAATCCTAGTGCCCTTCTCCTCTCTCAATCCCGCCGATCTCTCCTCCCACCTCGCGCCTCTGCTTGTTCCTCATCGAAGTAAGGGTACTTGTTGGTAGTCCATTCCTCTTGGTAGGGGATTAGGGGTAGTGTGCTGCTCTGTTTCTCTCTTCTTCAAGGTACAGCCTCTCTCTCTCTCTCTCTGAGTTGAACCGTAGGAGCAGTAGTTGTAGGTTTGCTTGTGTTGTTGCGTCCTGTTTGTTTGCAAAGAGAGGGTATCGCAATGGCGGAATCAATCTGAGCCTAGATAGTTGCGTCGGTGCCCTCGTGGTTGTATATACTCGTTGTTCACCGTGGGAGATGTGGCCTCTCCTGCCGCCGCCGCCGGTCTTTGCGTGTGCGCAACTACCTTCGCCGACGTTTGCCGAGAGTCCTCAAGTGGACCAAGTGCAATCGCCATGCCCTCCACCAGCCCTTCCTGCTTCCTCTCGACTCTCCCATGACGGTGGCCTACCTGGGGCGGTGCGCCGGAAGGCTGGTATTCGTGGCCGAATCGAGGTCTGGCTGTCTGAGCTCCTCGCCGAGTTGCATGCCGGGTCCTCTTCCACCTCCGGCCGGAGCGGCGGCGGCGAGCAGCCGGGGGAGGTGATTGCGAAAATTTTTATTTTGTATTTTTTTTGCGATTTTATTTTTTATTTTAAAGGTTACCAATCCAGATATTTCAATCAAAAAATTTTTCAATCGAAAACTCCACAATTGAAAGTATTCCCCCCTCACCCCCCCCCCCCCCCCCCCAAAACGGAAGGCTTTAATCGGGGATCGAACGTTTCTACCCCTGGTTTGGAAGTTTTTTTTAATTATGGTTGAAATGGAAGTGTTTAATCGGAATCGAAAGTTTGTAGCCCCATTTTAGAAGTTTTTAATCATGAATTGAATTGGAAGTCTTTAACCTGGAATCAAAAGATTTTAGCCCCAGCTTGGATCTTTTTAATTATATCAATCGGAAATTCTGCTGTTGTTGGGGAAGCGGGTAGATGGAGGAAGAGCCAAAGGGGAGCGCCGGAGGTGTGAAAGGAGGAGGCAACGTGTTGTGCAATAGATTCGATTTGGTTTCTTCTTCTCTGATGAATGCCTTCAAAGTGAAAAATTGCTCCTCTCGGCAATGTCTCTCCACTTCTTGTTTTCAGAAATACGCCCACCCACCGTACTTGATTCTTTTTGTACAGCTTAAACATTTTGTTGCCAGAATAAATACTATTGAGTGAATTTTGGAACAGGTTAAAGTTGATCCATCTCATCTATGGAAAGAGGAATGCTATCTACATCTCTGTTTTGATTCCTTGTTTGGTGAATTTGTAATTTTGATAATATGCCCCAGTGTGTCTGTATCACATTTCATCCTACAACCATGATTGAGGAGTGAAGCAGTAGCATGGGAGTATGGGACTCGACTGTCTTTCAATGTTTCAGATCAAATTTAATCCTTTTGGATATTATGGGCACCAACTGAATGATTCTTATCAAGAACACCAGATCTCTCTTGTCTTCCTTCCAGCATTCTTTTGGTTTTGCTCCAAACTGGCACGTGGAATCCTAATCATATAACTCCACCCAAGAAGTTTCTGAGTGAATCTGAGTGTCAGCCATCCAAATTCCAAGGGGAGTTGGACCATAGTAACATAAACTTTGATGGCTTGCAGATGTACTAATTATGCAAATATTGTGAATCTATGCTAACACGCTTGTAGTGCAGTGGTAAAGTCCCCAGTTGGGGGTGGCTGACCCACGCTCAAACCTGAGTTTTGCACAAAAAATAAAAAAACCCCTCACCCATGTGAGGTCGAGCGTGCATGGTCGCATGCCGCGTTTAGGGGGATTTTTCTTGACTTAATTAAATGCCATGGGCCGTCTTAATCCTCTGTTTGAGTTTTTTAATATTCTGAATCTGTTGTCAAATTAATGGTTGTTAACTTAAATGAATCGAGCTTAATGCTCTGTTTTAATCACTTGAAATCCTGTGATATTATTTTCTTTGCTCATCAAACATGTCCATATTGATTTCTTCCCTTTCTATTTTAACTGTAATTAAATCAGGTTGCCTCCAAAACTCTTTCTATATCCAGCGCTTGCAGTACAGGACTTCCAAATGCCCCTAAAGCTCTGTTTCTTTATCCAGTTCTTGCATCACAGAATTGGGCTGTGAGGTATTTTTGTAGATACTAGGATACTGAAAAGGCACAACACACAGCATTCATACACAGTAGCATAGGCAAGAAGATAATCATTTCCTTATTTTGGAAAATTTTCTATTTGGCCACTAAGAATATTTCTTATTTTTTTACTGCTAAGCCAGAAATCCATCTCACTTTTGGCACTCATTTGTGCTAGCCTCAGTGGCAAAAACAAGATACACATGACAAAAGTGAGATTTCATCATTCCTTAGTGGCAGAGACAAATTTAGCCCTTTCTTTAGAATTGCTGACACAGTGGCATAACCATATAATGTATGAGTAAAACCATAAAAATGTTCCATACACATTTTTTTTGCTAACTATCCTTGGCATTAATTTATCGCATGCTAACCTTTTTTTTTGGGGGGGGGGGTGCTACACTTTGTTATAAATAATTTTGTAATGATCAATTTCAAACGGCATAAACCACATTTCAGTTCAGTACCTAATGCATGTGGGACAAAAGCAATGTGCTTGTGTTAACAATGCTACTACAGAATTATTCGTGATATACTTCTGTGCATCACAGTGGTGAAGCATTATTTTAAAACATAGTATTTTTTACACTTGATAGTTAAAAGCATGCTAACATGTTCGGATTGAGAGTTACATTTGATAATGGCTTTGATAACATGTAAGCAAACATGGTCTGTCCAGCCCTGTTTCTGACATGGCCATGACGCTTAGTTGGATTGTGGATGCATCGTAGATTAAATTTCTATATATGGCAACATTACGTTCCTTTATGTGCCATTTGAACTACAGTTTTCTGAGCTTGAATTCCTGCTGTTTATTCCTTTTACTTTGCTAATTTGGACCTCAAAGATTTTGCCATGCCCAAATGTATAAAAGATATTATGCAGCTTATGTGTTTTGTTGGGCCAATTCCTTGTAAATATGTGATTAATTAGCTAAAATTCTTAGGGGTCCTTTGACCCCACACCTCGCTATTTCCATCTGCCATTGTTTGATCTAACACTATTTTTTTTGTGAGCTTATTACTCATACCACAGCACTAAATTTATTCTGTATTGCGTGCTATCAACAAAATTGGCTATGTGTAGGTCTTATATTTGTGTGAAAACTTTGTGACCTTTGATTCTAATGTATGCTAACTCATATTCTCTATTTTTTAAAATTTTTGTCTAACTTGGTGATTATTTGCTGAAATTTCACTCTTTCTTATTGTCAGGACCAGAATATGTCTTCAGCTGCTAAAGGAGAGCCTACCATTAAAGATTTGTGATTAATCCCATTTTGATGTAAGTGTTTTTTAGTTGAAAGATTTCCTCAGACTCCCCTTGTCGTAGTTGATTTCTTTCCTTATGTGTTAATGAAAGTCCCAGGAGTCAGACAAGAGATGTAAATCCCAGATGAAGAACAATACACTGATCGATGATTCTGTCAAGTTGAAGTTGGATTAATTTATTGGTGAAAAATAGTCCCTTAAACATTTTATTTTGTGAAACAAACTGTCAAGTCCTTCTAATTGTTCCACTGTACATTACCTTCAAACAACTCAAATAAGATTATTTCTTTGGGCTAGTGCACTTACATTCCTAGTTTTGATGTTAAACCGCTTAGATTAATGTTAGTTCCATTATTCATTATCAATCATTTATTCTTTTATAACTTCCATTTTTATTCTCTTTGTCATAACCAGCTATTACCATCATCGCACTGAATATTCAATGATAATGATGGCAAGATCAACTCCCTGTTAATTGTTGGAAAGTGCATCATCCTTCAGCATCTCCAGCATAAAAATCAAATCCAGAAGGTTGCACCAGAAAATATGTCAATGCAGGCTTCTAACTGGTCTTACAGATATCCAGACAATTCTCAAATACCATACTACAGCCAGAGTTCGATGCATGTGGGGGGAAATGGTACTTACTATGTACAACAAAATCATAAGGATCTTTACGGGTCCTCTGATGATGGTTCACAGAACAGCAATTCTAAGGCTCAGGTGTTGCAAACACAATACTGCACTCTAGATTCATCCTCAGGCAATTTTGTGTATCCAACACATAGCTCTACATCCTCTCAGAACATAAGTAGGAGCCCCATTTCTCAGCAAGATAGCCACTCAGAGCACACATCTGGTTCCCCTATAAGTGCTTCATGTGTTACTGAGGTTCCAGGTTCGAGGTTTACAACTATTGAGGAGATAGAGAATGCAATGTTTGGACCTGAACCTGACGTGGTTAGCTCGAACTGCTCCTTACTAACTGATTCTGCTTTTTACCAAGATAACTGTAGAGAGCATCTGGGAATCAATACAGGGGACTTGAAGCAGGTAATTGTAGCATGTGGTAAGGCTGTTGATGAGAATGGATGGTATAGGGACTTACTGATATCTGAGTTAAGGAACATGGTTTCCATTTCTGGCGAACCTATGCAACGTCTGGGAGCCTATATGTTGGAAGGCCTTGTTGCCAGGCTTTCTTCAACTGGGCATGCCCTATATAAATCCCTGAAGTGTAAAGAACCTACTAGTTTAGAGCTCATGTCTTATATGCATCTCCTCTATGAGATATGCCCATTTTTCAAGTTTGGTTACATGTCTGCCAACGGAGCAATTGCAGAGGCTGTTAAGGGTGAGAACTTTGTTCACATCATCGACTTCCAAATTGCTCAGGGGAGTCAGTGGGCAACTATGATACAGGCCCTTGCTGCAAGACCTGGAGGACCACTGTACCTCAGGATTACGGGTATAGATGACTCAAATTCTGCTCATGCCCGAGGTGGTGGACTGGATATAGTTGGACGGCGGTTATTCAATATTGCCCAGTCATGTGGTCTTCCCTTTGAGTTCAATGCTGTCCCAGCAGCTAGTCATGAGGTTATGCTTGAACATCTTGATATAAGACCTGGGGAGGTTATTGTTGTTAATTTTGCCTACCAGCTGCATCACACTCCTGATGAGAGTGTGGGCATAGAAAATCACCGGGACAGGATATTGAGAATGGTCAAGGGCCTCTCTCCAAGGGTGGTAACTCTTGTAGAGCAGGAGGCAAACACAAACACCGCTCCTTTCTTCAATAGATACTTGGAAACTCTTGATTATTACACAGCTATGTTTGAAGCTATAGATGTTTCTTGCCCTAGGAATGACAAGAAGCGGATTAGCACTGAGCAACACTGTGTTGCAAGAGATATTGTCAATTTGATTGCATGTGAAGGTGCAGAAAGGGTGGAAAGGCACGAACCTTTTGGAAAATGGAGGGCAAGGCTTTCAATGGCTGGCTTTAGGCCATACCCGCTAAGTGCATTGGTGAACAGCACTATCAAAAAGCTGTTGGATAGTTATCACAGTTACTACAAGCTAGAGGAGAGAGACGGTGTCCTTTATCTTGGATGGAAGAACAGAAGGCTGGTTGTATCTTCTGCATGGCGGTGACATCTCCGAGTTAATTTGAAAGAAGCTTCTTTAGGTATGTTGCTGGCATCTCGTAAAATTAACTATTGATAGTTTGTAGTTCCAAATTAGAAAAATGGAAATGCATCAAGTGTTCATGTGACATTATAGTCCTCTATATAGGCAATGAAAAATAAGCAATGCACCATTTATTACAGGTTCTGAACTTGACATTGCACCATTGACTGGATGTGGTTAGTTAATTGTATGGCATGAGATCTCATGCACCATTACAACATTATACTAGTCTCTAAAGAGGCAAGGAACTGAATCATCAATGATTTATGTCTTACTTTATTACAAAGATACGATCAAGAAGAGTATCCTACTGTGAATGTTTGTTATCCAGTGGTAAACGCTACTGGGCATCATTAATGCGTGCAACCTCATTACATTTAAAACATTACTAGAACACATCCATTCCAAAATAGATGTCATTTTACAAAATTATTTTTGGTTAATTTTCTTGTCGTTTTGGTTTCCTAGGAAGCGTTATTGACCAAATGAACCTGTTAATTACTTTTAAGTTTTCGTAATAATGCTGAGATGGATATACAATTAATATGGTTTAACATATGTCAAAACATAAGGCACTAATTCTTTGCCTAGTCTATTCTTGGACCTGAAACAGTTTCTATGTTTGATCCGAAGTAGTATGTTATGTCATATATTGTTGGTTAATGCTTTGATGTGTTGTGTTTCCTAATGATTAAGCACGTATGGTTGTGCCATGAACTAGAAATTAGGTGCTCAATCTGTTCCAATTTTGTTGCCTGCAGGTTCTTCGTGGCTTCGTGTAGGGCACATGAATCCAAGGTGGAACCTAATCGTCATAGAGAAAGAGAACTCCGTAGTCCAGGACAATGTGGTCTCTTGCTTGTTGGCACCCAACTCTAAACCCTTGTATGCTTACCATCCGTCAGATCTAATGGCCATTGGCGGAATACTCTTATTGACTTCCCATAGTCTCCAGTCGCAATATAGATGCAAACTGTACTGTTTAGTGTTTACCTTGTCATGGTAGAATACTAGAATGCCTTTTAAGTCAGTCAAGCGGAGCCTGGTTACCAGAATCCATTTATTGGTTGCTCGTTGTACAATGCCTTAACATGATGTTTGGATCTTGTGCTACTATAATGTTTGGTGATGCCGTGATGGTATCCGGCACAATGTGTGCCCGGTAGATCCTGTATGCACTATCTGCTGCTCTGTTAGTCTAGCTGTTCGGCTGGATATTATTTCGCAGCCGTCAGTATCTGATTAAGCCAAAGATGGCAGCAACCATCTGCATCTTGGTAAGATCAAGCTGGAGCGACAACGTCTCAATACGAAGTCTGGATCTTATGCTTGCAATGCTAGGTGATGGTATCCGGAACCACGTGCCTTGATAGATATAGATCCTGTATGCAATTTGGGTGTTTTACTTACGCATTCGCAGCCAAGCCAGGGTGCAGCAATCGATCTGCTGCCTTGGCGATCAGCTAAACGCCCAACGCACCCGATGCGTTCGCATCGCTGCGAATGCGTGACGGCTTGCGAATCGCGGCAAAGCGGAAAGAGGTGGTGGATTTCTCCTGCCGAACCCAATCGCTCCTACAAATACGCCGGAGCGCGTGACGCGGCCGCCCCACCCCACGCAGCATCCGCTCGTCTACTCCGCTTTTCTCGTTCCTTTCCCCTCCCGTCTCGCCTCCCTGCACCAGCCCCACCCGCCGCCGTTTCTTCGAGGGAAGGGATAGCAAAGGTTGCTCACTCTTCTTTTCTTGGCCGCCGCGCCTTCCCCTTCTCGTCTTCGTTTTCTTCCCCTACACCCATCCGTTTTGGTCTGGGGGATGGTGTTGTGCTGTTGGTTGCGATGGGGCTGCCGTTCGTGCAGCGGTTGGACGGGGACGGGGTGTTCAAGTGCCCGGCGATGCCGCGTCGACGCCGCCTCCAAGGGCGCCATCATCCCCAGGGACTTCTACGGCCGATCCGGCCGCGCCTACCTCTTCGATCACGTGTGCGTCCCCTCCTCTGCCCTCTCTTCTCCTTCCCTTTCCCTGGCATTTGTTCGCACTATGCCAACTTGGTGAATCAAAAACGATCTGCAAAGGTTGTGGTTGGTGGCTGAGCCAGCTTCGGAATTCCTTGTGAATTAGGAGGCTCTGTCCAGGTTCAGTTTCCATCAGTCGAATGCTGTGAGCATTTTTGCAAGAGACGGGCCGACATTTCGCAATGCTGCTATGACGCAGTCTACGAATTTTTGGTTTTGCTTGCAAGGGCCAGCGTTCGTTTATGATTCACATGCTTTCGAACGAGTTGACGAATTGATGGAGAGTGTCAACTACCTACAAAAAGATCCATAAGACTGAACATGACAACCCCATTGCTTCCCCAATGGGCATTCGTCTTTCCTCTCGTGGTGGTGCGAGAGTAGGAAGCGCATGCCCAAGGCGTGGCGACGAGGCTTCGACACAGTGGTAACTCTCGCCGCTAGGACAGTATGAAAAGAAAGGTGTTCAATAACGAGCAGCGGTCGTGGTGCGAAGTGGCGCAAGCGGCTGAAGAAGAGGCAGCGCTCTGGCGTGCGGCGGACCTGTTGCCGTAGCCGTTTGTTCTAGTTCACAATAGATAACAGCAAGATTTAGCTTTCCTAACTTTGTTTCCCCCCTTTTGTTGGCCCCAGTATAAAACTGCGTCTAATATAATGATACACAACTCTTTTGCATATTCCTGAAAAAAAAAAGATGGAGTGTTAACGAAGCAGTTTTCATTGTCATATTAGATATGGCAACTGCTATGAAAAACATTCATATCTGTGATAAGGCATACTAAACACTTGTGGTTCCAATCTTATATGTAGTAGTTTGTTTGATATGATAGTTTTCTTCTGTCATGTTCAGTCTTATGGATCTTTTTGTAGGTGGTTAATTAGTCATACAAAATGATGTATCTTGTAAAATTGTTTTTTCAGTCGTTTTGCTGATCATGTCAATATTTTTTTTGGCGGGGATCATGTCAATATTTGCTCATCATAGGATTTCATGATCAATTCACATTGTACAACTTTTTTTTTACTTGGATAACATGTGTCAGCAATAACAGCCAAAAGCATGTCTTCAGGCTATATGCTTTTGATTCATACATATTTATTCTCATATGCCTATTGTTTTGTTTACTCGTGACATTTCAGAGTGAACATATGCTTAGGCCCTAACGAGGACCATTATCTTATAACTGGACTGCACACGGTTAATGACATCTACCGCAGCTGCTGCCAACAAATTCTTGGCTGGAGATATGTAAGTAAAAAGAAATTGTTTATCATGAACTGGCATTTTCATATTGTCATGAGCATAATTAATGGTAGATAAAATAACATTCTCAGATATTGGCTGGAGATATGTAAGTAAAAAAGAAATAGTTTATCATGAATGGGTATTTTCATATTCTCATGAGCATAATTGACAGTAGATAAAATAGCATTATCAGATAAAACGGCATTATCATTCCTTGGGAAGGAAACATGGTTAAGAAACTCACATACTGTTTTGCTAAGTGAACTTTCTTTCACCGTGCAAGCTCAATCAACGGATTAAAAAGTGATTTGATGCCTATGTCTTTCTATTTCTCATGCTATTGAAACATAGTTTATCTCAGCTAGGTACATGGGTTAACTGACATTTATGGTTGGAAATGTGAACAACACTGTAGTCGATATAGCAAATCGACTTTTGTTTCGCTGTGCTTGCAAATTGTGTTTCGATTTTTAAAATTTATTTTTTAAAACATATATATTTTTAAATTTATTTATTGGCATATTTGTAACATCAGATCTTGCCAATGTATCAGTGTATATTAAAATCACATAATGTAATCCAAATGTATCTGTTTTGCTATCAGAACTAAAACTTGTTTTTCTGCTATTTGGTTATTTACCTTCATTCAAAGAAAGCAAGTTATCGTTACTGATTTTTTTTTGTTGAAGCAAATAGTTATTGTTACTGATGGTCCTTCAACTCAACTTCATGCCTTCATTCTTCCTTACAGACTACACGAATTCACCTATCCAACTGAATAGTAACTGTAGCAAAATAATATTTACCATTTTGGCATGCTATTGTTCTATTCTTGGATATTGGTCCCTTTTGATCGTAAAAACATATCATTTTGAACATGTCGTAAGTTAAGTTTTCAACTTTGCACATCGATATATTTTTAAAAATTAAGATTAAATGCATGAAGTTCATATGTGTATATTCATCCTGAAAAATACATTCATATTATTACATGTTTATCATATTTTACAAGTAAATTGAAATAAAATCAGTGGTCAAAGTTGCATTTTTCAAGACTCTTTTAATATATGCAAAATGACATTTTTATGACCATTGGGAGCAATATTCAATTTTTCAGTTTTGCACGGCTCACATATACATTTTATTCAATGCATTAATGCACCTTATTTTGCCGTAACCATTAATATGCCATTTTATTTGAATTAATGCATCCTAATTCTAGTGTGTTGTACCACAGGAGAAAGCCTATGATGCAAGCCAGAAATACAAGGGAAGTTCATTCTTGAAAGAGCTAGAATGTGGAAGGACAGCTAATGATGGAGGGATGTTTGTCAACAGCCAAACATGGAACTTGTAAAAATTTTTATCTAGTAACAAATATCAGTAGTCTAGACAAATTTGAAATCAATCTATGATTGATGAACCCTAAACTGAAAAGAAACACAATCAAGTTAGTTTGTACCGAATATTATTTGACTCAGAACGACACTGGCTGGGTTTTCGGTTACCAACCCCTTTGTCTCATCTGTTTCAATTTTACTCTGTAGATAAAGAAAAAAAATTCTTTTGCTGTTTCTTTGTACAACTGATTCTACAGATATAATCATATAAACACATCTTTTCTGCGGGGACATATAAACCCATCTTATCACCTGAAGTTGTGTTTTTATTCATGGTTGGTTGAATAGGTGATTCTTGTAGATTTATCTCGTAATCGAAGTCGGTTTGGTGAAAATTTATTCAAACCAATATATTTGGAAAGAGAAAAACACGGGTCTCTCGGAGTCGTATCTCTTTTCAATGGCTGGAACGGAGGGACCGGCAGCTCGCCGATTCTTCCATTCAGGCTCGTGCATGCGGCCGCAGCCCCCTATATAAGCGCCGCTGCACGCGTCCCCGATTCGATCCCCACCGCCACCCACCAATCCAGGAAAAAATCCACCGCGATTCGACCTCCGCGACGCCATGGATCGGGGTAAGAAGAGAGCCGACAGCCCGCCGCCGCAGCCGCCACCGCCACCGCCACCGCCGCGCTCCGCGTACTCCGGTGACCTCGAGGCCTACCTCAACTTCAACGCGCTCAGCCTCGGCGGCGCTTCGTCGTCGTCGCGGCAGGAGCCGCAGACGCCGCGGCGGATGCAGCTGCAGCAGAGGTACGCGACGCCGGCCTCGCCGCTGATGCTGCCCCACCCGCCGCCTTCGCAGGGTGGTGGTTTTGGGCAGGGCGGCGGCGTGCACCCGCTGATGCAGCAGCTCCAGGTGGCGCAGCAGGTCCAGATGGCGCAGATGCGCGGGACGCAGCAGCTCCAGATGGCGCAGATCCGAGCGACGCAACAAGCGTCGACCTACTCCGTGGGCGAGGGCTCGTCGAGCGGCGGGTACTTCTGGCAGGCGGGCAACGGCGTCGTCTCGACGGCGGCGGCCGCCCACGGCCCTACCAGTGACTACGCGATGCTGCTAGCCGCCAACCGCGCCATGCCATTAGCCGCCGACCGCGTCATGCCATTAGCCGCCGATGGCAGTAGCAGCGATTACGTCTCGGGGTTCGGCAACGGCTACGCCAATCCGTTCGTCGCCGCCGCCGCCGCCCCCGCCCCCGTCCCCGTCCCCGCGGCACTCCGCCCGCCAGTGGCGCCGAGGCCGTGCACACTGAGAGCCAGCGCCAGCCAGTACCAGCCTATCGGTGCCGCGTCCCGCTCCGCGGTGGCGAGCTCCAGCACCAGACGGTACCACCCTTCGGCCTGCAGCAGCAACCATCCCCGCTTCACCTTCTCCGTGCAGGAGTACCAAGAGAACCGCAACGTTGTGGACGCGCTGCGTGCTAACCATGGGGATCCTTCATGGAGGTGCGGGCCGCGGATGAACCAGGGCCGATCGCCGGAGGACATCCGGTCGGAGATGCTCCGTGGCCCGATGCCGCTGGCGCTTGTGTTCTTCCAGTCGTCGGCGGAACACGTGATCCGCCTTCTCGAGGAGGGCATGGAGCAGGGCGTCGACCAGTACCGCCTGAGCGCGCTCGCCACGATCAAGGGTGAGGTGCACAGGGTCATGGACGACAAGGAGGGGTGCCAGGTGTTCATCGCGCTGATGCAAGCCTGTGCAGAGCGGAAGGACGATATCCATGCCATCGTCACCGCCGCAACCGCGTCGCCCGTCGACCGCAACGGCAACGACCAGCCCAAAACCACGCAGCTCTTGCGTGTCACAAGGCAGGATTACGGGTACCTTCTACCCCCAATCAATCGATGACTAATCCCATGGTATCAATTTCTCAGAAAAAGATTCAGATTAGTTCTGGTGGTGTTTGATGTTAATTTCACGGTGCAGGGAGGCTTCTCTGAGGGCGCTCATCTTCGCCGCGGCGCCGTTCCCCGACATGTGCAAGCTGCTCACCGACTGTCTCGTGTGCGAGAGCGTCATGGATCACTCCAAAGGGGATCGACTTCTAAAGTGCTGCTTCACGGCGATGAACTACGAGGATTCCAGGGTAGCAAAACGCACAGATCAAACCATATGAGATACTGAGTTGCTGCTTGCCGGCATGTATGTATATATGCTGACAGAGTCGGTAACCTTCTTTCTGCAGATTCTGATCCAGTTCGCGTGCTACCACGCCAGCAAGATGCTCCAGTCGGCGTCCGGGTCGAGGTGCCTGGCGGAATGCTTCGTGAACGCGAGGGGCGAAGAGCTCGAGCACCTGGAGCACCTCGTTCTGGAGAACGCCACCATGATCGCCAGGGGCCACTACAGCAACTACTTCATGCAGCGGGTGCTGGTGTCCGGCAGCGAGGCGCTCAAGCGGAAGGTGGTGGCGACCCTCATGGCGGACGTGGTGAGCCTCTCCCACCATCAGTTCGGTAGCTACGTCGTCGAGGCCTGCTTCCTCCACACCAAGTCGCTGGAGCTGCGGCACCTCGTGCTCTCCACCTTCATGAATCTGCCCGACGAGCAGCTCGCCGACGTCGTGCTGTGCGGCTACGGCAACTACGTCGTCCAGAAGCTGGTCGACGCCAGCAAGGACGTAAGTCATGTCAGCTCTCATCTCGCATCGCCTTCCTCTTCCACAGAAGATGCGTTCGTTTCTCTGACTGTTGTGTGACGCTCGCGGTGCAGGCCTTCCCGAAGGAGACGATACTGCTGGCGCGGCGGATCGAGAGGCTACCGGAGAAGGTGCTGGACCGGATGAGCGCGAAGCAGGTGATGAAGGTCGTCAAGAAGCTGTTCCCCCGGCAGCGCTTCTACTAGGCGCTTGTTCTGTCTTGTACGTCTCACGATTGTTAGCGACATATATACTTTCTGGTGTCTGTCAACTACTGTCAATGTAGCTAGCCAAGGCAAAGGGAACCAGCCAGGGCAAGGGATTAGGGATAGTCGAATAAGATTTTGTGTCAGTGCTTGTGTGTTCGTTTGTTACTTACCCTTAGCCTGTGTGTGATCGTTAGGCCGTAGGTGTTTCGTAGGGGATCTTGGGGTTTGTTGCCTGATTGTATGCGTCATGTTATGTTTTTGTGTACTGTGCTACGATTATTGTCGTGTTGGTACTATCATGTTTGGCTAAAAATACTATACATGCCGTGCTCTGATGCTGTGTGCGATGCTGCACAGTAATCACATAATGGTGCCGTGTTGATAATGTAATACGTGTACTATGGTTTGCATGGATGGTGGGAAGGATGTCATTCTGAGGCGCATAACAAAAATTACAATTGGCCACGTTATTTTTTTTCCATTCAAGTATGATGGAATCGTTATATATACAGATGTATTGTGCAGTAACATTCATTGTTGCCACATTTTGTTGGTGTAAAATAGACCTCTATAAACCTACTCTTGTTCAACATATTTTGGTGTAAAATAGACCTTTTCTACAAATTACTCCATCCGTCCCAAACAGCAACTGGATTGGACACATGCCTAGTAGTACACGATCTGTTCAAAACAAGGAAAAAAATCTGACACTGTTGCAACTTAAAAACGGTAAATGGATTTTTTTTAAAAAAATCTATAGAGAACAGCAATCCAAAAAAAATCTGATAACTGTTGCAACTAGAAAACAGCAACTGGAATTTTTTTTAAAAAAAATCTATAGAGAACACCAATCCAAGTAGCACAAGAATTTACAGTCCATGGATGAGGTCAGCCAAGCAATTTTATATATAAATATTTGGAATTTACACTGATAGACAGGATCAGCAGCTTGGCCTCAAACCAAGATTTACATGTTAGTCCACCACGAGAGGGATAAGAGGTTAAGAACCATATCGAGTTCATCTATGGATTATATGTCGACACACTTGACAATGAATACTTGTAAGATGAACCCTTCTTATCTGATGGTCGGGAAACAGCAGCCAGGGGATCGCTTTGATCTGGAGGATGTCTGTGCACTTGGAACACTTGGTCCAGGAGCAAGAGAGTCGGACCTAGGTCTGCCGGAAGACAGTCCATGGTATTCAGCCAAGCCACCATACCGACTCTGAACAGATGGTGCATTCAGGGTTTGATTACAGATGGTGCATTCAGGGTCTGATTCTTGATGCCGACGGGGATGCTTGCTTCCAGTGACTAGGCTCGAACTAATGGCGGGAAGTATATTCTGACTAGAAGCAGCTTGGTGCAAATTTGATACTCCAGATATACCCATGCGTGGACTTGACATGAGCGGTTGACTGAAGGAATCAACTGAGTAGATGTTTTGGCTTAAGAAATTTTGTTCTGCTTTCCCTGGAACCAGTGATTGCATAGCCGACTGTACCTGCTGCTGTAGCTTCTCTGGCTTCTGAATCTTCTTACTTCATGAGCTGCTGCAGTAGCAGCACAAGCTGCTCTCTTGTTTCTTCTCCAACTGTGCCAACCGCTTTTCAACTACTTCCAAAATAGGCAGTTCTTCTAGCTTCTGGTCTCTGATGAACTTCTGGAATACTCCAAGCAGCATGCGCTCTTTTCAATCAGCTTCGTTCTGCAGTGCCATTTTAAGATTTAGCTAGCCTATATGGTTTTTTACGCCTAAAGTTCCTAATGGGAAATAATGCAGCATAAATGTACCTGACAGGAAGAATCATCCCCCCTGATAAGGATCATGTTTCCAGCTTTTGCAGCATCACTGATGTATGACCTCAGAACAGACAATAAAGGATATTTGTCTGCTAATTTAAGAGCTTGAATGAATTTAACTGCCTCTAGCTGTTTGCCTTTGTTTATCATTGTATGAATGAAAACTGGTGGAAAAGGAAAGTAACCATGTTAATGTTCCCAGGTACCTTGGAAGAACTAAAAAAACATTAAATGTAGAGCAGAAAACATCATGCCATGGACTAATAAAACACAAAGGTAGCCATGGAATATGACACAATAGGGTAGGGATCAACAAATCCACAGATACACAAGCCAAAAATTTAAAAGTACCAAAATATTCTTAGTTGACATTGCTAAAAGGTAGAAAGCACTCGTGAACATCATGTAATGTTAACAAGAGCTGTCTAAGAAATTCATTGTCTCCTGAAAAAGAATTCAAGATCCGGATAAACTAAAATGTACTAACATAAGCTATAATACAGGACAAAAATGATAACGGAAATAAGAAAGAATCAATTAAGAAAGTTGAAATGCCAACTAAGAATGCAGAATTAGATGCTGAACAAATGAGGAATTACATAATAAAACATGGTCGGAAAGGTCGCTAAAAACCTAAATAGAAAGTATTTGGCAGCAGCTGGCAAGTTCTGACTTATGAGAAGAGAGATAAACTGTAGGTCATGACCTCAGAAATTGTAGTCGCAGCAAGGCTAGTTGCCAATTAGGCCCCAAAGATGGTACTTTTATGAAGGTATCATCACAGGTCACATAGTGCAGTGTTAAACATAAAGTAGCCAATGATTCATTGAATTGACGTGCATCAAGAAGACTAAAAAACCAGCAGAGCAATTAGACAACACTATTTAACAAAGCAAAAAAGAGTAGACTTAGTCAAATTACTATTCAATGGAGACATATAACATGGAGTCATGGACATGGAGATTGCAGAATGGCAGCATTGCAGATAAATGTCAGTTAGTGCCAAAAGATGGTGTTTTTTTTGGAACAATTTATCATAATAGTAAATTGAGTTCATAAAATCCATGTACTATAAAACTGCCTGATAACGCAGCATACTCATCATGGTCCACTTTAAATTCACAAAAAAACATGTACTATAAAACTAGATGATGAAAACAACATGCTTCAGACATTGTAAACAACAAACTCGCTTTTATAGGACACCATTATTCAAGTGCAATGGTTGGACAATCCAACATCACATGAAACTCTTAACTACAAAATGTCAATAAGGCATTAACCCAATCAGTCTAGGGAAATGGTCTCACTGCCACTGGAACATAGACGGATATAGAAGCACATAAATTTACATCGAGTGTCCCTAACAAATTATGCAGTAGCAACCCAAGAGTGGCATGCTAATTTTAAGAGAATAGTTCCAGTTAGCATCATTTGGACGAAATCACACAAAGCAAAGCAAAAACCATTAGAAAGCTGGATCTGGATGCCTGTCCAGGGATTGCAATGGCGAAACAAGAGTTTTGACCAGAACATTAATAAAAGTGAAAGCAGCATCTTTTCATCTTGCGCATCAAGAACAAAAGCATCTCCAAAATTTAAGAATGAAGACACAGATACAAAGGAAAGAATAAAGACAGATTGTCCATAGCAAAATTGCAACACCATGACCACTAGAACCAACTGGATGGGACCTTGTACTTAGTGCTCGTATGACCACATCCAATTCACAAACATCTGACCTGGGATCTCCGAAATGAAAGACAGCAGTGATGAAACCCAAGATCTAAGGACATTGTGAGGATTCTACTGATCAAACTTATAAATAGCATGGAGTCATGTACGTATTTCTATCAACTTCGATAGAGCAAATGCTGCACAAATAAAACTTCTTTGGGGGTAAAGTAGCATTAATAAGGGCACTGAGACACCGTGACACATACCACTGCAGACTAACGATCATCCTAAACCTATAGACAAGGTGAGTAAATACTCACCCAGACTGAACGTTTCTTCACATAACGATGCTTTCAGTTCTATGACCATAGTAAAATCAACAAAATTTGTTAAACCGAGTGAGCCATAACTGGAATACACTTCTCGAGGTCGAGCCCGAGGCAGATGAAAGCATCAACGGCGCGATCCCGGCCAGACACCGACACGACCAGATCGAGCGCCTCGCTCGCGCCGCCGACATCATCGACCAATCCAAACATCCCCACGAGGAGCAGGAAAGCAATCGTCTCCTTCTTAAGCACAGCCTGCGGTCAGATCCGCTTCCAGTCCGCCGCGATAGCACTGGCCTCCTCGCGCGCCTCCGGCGAGGGCTTCACGCCGAGCGCGCGCAGCCAGTCGAGTAGGTCAACGAGCAGGCGGCACGCCACCTTGGCCTCACCTTTCGTCTCCCCATCTGCAGGCGGCGCGCGGCAGAACCCCGCGGCCGCCGAGAGCACCTGGCGCCCCGGGTCGGGGGCCACCAGGAGGGCGGCGTCGAGGGCCCGGGAGGGATCATGGAGCGCGTCTCTGTGCTCGGTGAGGTACGCGCGGAGACCAGTCCCGCCCATCGCGGAGCACAGCAGCTCGAGCTCGGAGAAGCCCTCGAGGGGGGAGGCGAGGGTGGAGTCGAGGCCGGTGGCGTTGGAGTAGAAAGCGCGCCACGCGGAGGTGAAGGCGGAGAGCGCGGATGAGTAGGTATGGAGTGAGGCTACCGCGGCGAGGACAGGGACGGGGGCGGCGGCGGCGGCGGAGGGCGCCTCGCCCTCAGCCATGGCTGCTGCGGCGGAAAGAGATCACTTGTCAATTGGGAGCAATTAGGGAGGTGGAAGATGACAGGAAGATGTGGGCCTGAGGTCCGACCCAAGAAATAGTCCCACTCGGTTAGAAACCTACCACTGTCCCAAGACATGGAGGCCCTAATACATATATCTCAAAGCCCCAATTTTGCACTGCAGGCTTCTTTTTCTCTTATAAAAAGTCCGAATTATTACCCTCAGCTATGGCAGCAGTCCAAATTAGCCCCTTAAACTACAAAACCGCAAATTTGTCACTACCAACTTTTTAATCCGTACGAAATACCCAAACCCAATTTAAAGTGGTTTTACACACGTGAAGTACACATGACAGTTCAGTAAAAAAAATAGGGTCTACATATAAAAAATAATAGTCCACATGTCCATTATGTCTTCTTCCCTCTTCCTCTTTCACATTCTATCTCCTCTCTCTCCTTCACTCAACTCCACGCAATGGCGACACACGTGGCCATGGCATCCCTTTCCCTTACCTCAAGCACGGTGCGTCCCTCTCTCCCTTCTCTAGCATAGCGGCACCCTCTCTCTCTTACCTCAAGCATGGTGTCACCCTTCTTCGTTCCCTCCAGCACAAGGCTCCCCTCTCCCTTCCATTCAACATGGTGGCACTAGGGGAGGGACGAGGTCCCCACGTGAAGGATACGGTAGGTGGGACCTTGGAGCAAGATAGACAGGCAATCACCTAGTATGATCAAGACGAGAGAGGAAGGTGGTGGCGTCCTCCATTTACTACCATAGGAAGGTACCTCTTCACTATGACGGAGATAAAGCCTATGTCGAGGTCATTGTGGCTGGATCTAGCATCCTGAGGTCATGTTGGCCTCGAGCACAAGCTCTGCCTCTAGCTGCCGCTTCCATTGATCCCCTAAGGAAAGCTCAATATCTGCAGGCAGTTGACACCTCATCGTTGGATCTTTTTTCCCTCCTTCCCTACCTCCACCGTTTATCTCCCTCCTCTTCGACCTTTGTTGTCACTGTGCATCTCCTCCTTGACCTTGGAGGTGAGGAGGCTATAGGGTTTGAAGTGGCAGAGGTAGAGCTCAAGCTTAATGGACCGACTGCCGCCACACGTCTCCTCTCAACCTCCAACGTGAGGAGGCGTTAGAGCTTGAGGAGGCAAAGTTAGAGCTTGAGCTCGATGAGGGTGTTACTAGCGTGTGCATCCTCCTCTCAACCACTGATGATAAGAAGAGAGAAAAGGAGCTTGGGAGAGGAGAAGAGAGGTAAGGAAGAGAGTGCAAGATGATAGGTGGGCACCACCCTTTTTTAATTTTTGGCTGACTATACAGTCACGTTTGCACCATGTAGGTATAAAACAACTCTCAATTGAATTAAGGGGTAATTCATCCGGATTAAAAAGTTAGGGTGTTAAATACTTAGTTTTGTAGTTTGAGGGAGAGGGTAATTCAATAATAATTGAGGGGGTAATTTATACGTTTTCTTTTTCTATTTTCTATTTGAGGGATATCTCCGCGATGTGAGTACACGACATGACTAGGAGTCCAACGCCTGGTATAGGAAAAAACAATCAAACAGTCAACATCATAGTTTTATGTCGTGAGAAAAAACCTAGTCATTAAAACATTAAATATGTATATGAGAAACTAGTACACAATGAAGCAACATTAGATACATGGTTGAAACATCTAAAAAAGTGAAATGCAATATTAGGAAATAAATAAAAGAAAGAGTGCATTTCAGTTATGTACAACTAATTTATCAAAATTACCAGTATGCTGCAACTTGAACTATGCATTTTAGAAAACTGCAATAATAACTTACATTTCTGAGAAGTTTGGGCTCACTGATTTTTTCACATTTTAGCCATTTTACAAAACATTTTTTATAATTAGAACCCCAACAAAACTTATTGCAAATATGGACCTATCTCGGTGAGGGTGTTAGTGTTCTAGATGAGACATACATTGTATATCTAGACTAAGATATATTTAGGAATATCACATACCTAAATACATACGGATATATGTCTTTACAGATAGAAACACGTATAGCTAAGAAAGAAAACTATACCCGATTAAAGCAAGACTATGAAGTTCGATCTGGGTATGAATCAACATTTTCGATTGAATTACCTAAAGGGTTTTATAAGTTCTACTTAGAGAATGAGATATTTATTGATATAAATATAATGGCCTCTTAGGAGGGGAAGACATTAAATTAGAAGATAAACACATGCTATATTAAGCTAAGATCTAAGGAGTTACCTCACTGCTAGCCGTCAACTACACCACGCCACTAAGGATTGTTGCATATTAGTTGAATAGCCTAGACGAGTAGATTACACCAGCATTATACTCTGTGTGGTTCTCACTGAATACATATAAACATGAGTAGAGCTATTATCCATACTTAAGATACCTAAATCTATATAAAAATCCTCGTGTCTCTCTCTTTACTATTATCTCACAAATATCTTAACACCGGCTAAACTCTACACCTATGAACACCATAGTCGCATATCACCTGTCGACACAGAGATATTGGCATCGAGCTTGAATGTGTCGATGCCAACTTCCCTGGTATTGAAGGTTTGCTTTTAGTGCTAATCCATTTGGCCCTGACCTCTCTTACTGTATACTCTGAATGTCACATTTTATAAAAACTAACAAATCAATACATACTAATTTATTTTTACAAGTTTATTTTTATTTATAAAAACTTAATCTTGGAGGAGGATGTGGGTCCTCACCCCTTCCCATACCTAATTTCTACTGGTTTATAATCAAATTTTAGGGGAAAAAATACAAATAATCATGTCATGATTCAATTCCCCTTTATTTAACAAAAATTTGATAGCAAATCAATAGAATTTAGGAATGGGGAGGAGGGGCCCACATCCTTATCCTAAATTGAGCTTTTATAAATAGGATAAACTTGTGGAAATGAATTAGTATACATTGATTTTTTTAGTTTTTCTAAAATTTGACAGCGAACCAATAGGATTTGAAGAAAAAAATTGTCTTCGGTGCCAAAAATACCGGCGCCAAGTTGAGACATCCCACCTCCACAACAACATCTCTAGCACTGAAATAGGGGTCTATACTGCAATAAGTTTAGGATCTATTTACAAAATATGTTTTTAAAAGGGCTAAGATATCAAAAGTATAGTTTGATCTCACTTGTCAAACACACGAATACTTATGTTGTTGCAAATTAGGCCCACATGTTATACACATGTAGGGGATATAATTATAGTTTTATGATAAAATTGTGTGCTATTGTTACATTTTTTTTAAATATCTAATTAAAGTTATAGCGAAGTGTTAGTTTTGACCAAATAGTTGAAGTTTTGTGAAACTTACTCTAAAAGAAATGAAACACTGTTAAATCCAAGTTAAAAAATTTGGTTCTGTGTAGGAAACATTGAATTTCAACAATTAAAACATTGAAAAAATTAATAAAATCAGAAACTTAAAAATGTGCAACACAGTGACATTGGAATATTTTGCTTCTTGAAACATTAATTTCAATTGTTAAAACATTAAACAAAATTGCAAATTGCACTAATCAGGCCTTCTTCCTTCCCTATATCAGTGTGGTGACATGACGTGTTGAGAGCGAGCAAGTGGCGGAGCATGAATCAAAGGTTGTCCTAACCGCAGAACCCCATCTTCACCACCATCTTCACCATGCTCCCTTGAAACTCGCATACGCTGGTCCAATGACTCATCACTGATGTCAACCTCCTCTCATGGATCTGACACCACCACCATCTTCTCGTACATCTTCTTCATGCTTGGCTTTCTCTCATCACCACCTCCATCAATGCTACCCATTGTCACTGGTACCTATCTCATTGACACCGCCTCTAGATGCTGTTATTGTTTGTAGCTAGCAGTGTTGGAGATGGGGTAGCGCCGACCAAGGGCAATGAGGGGCATTGTGCATGGATGTGGGGAGAATGAGTGGGAGAGAGAAAACAGAGAAGGGAGAGAGTAGAAGGAGTGGAGGTCCCCAATATTTGGCCTGATATTGGACGCCTGCCACGAACATTATTTTATATGTGATGTTAAGGGTGTGTTTTTTTATTAATGGATTAATACACATAATTTTTAAACTTCTAAATGACGTGCAACTTTCTAGATATGATTTTTTTTATAAAAAAACTGTTTTAAATTTATTTTAAAATTTATAGTAGTTAATTCATTTGCTTCGCTTGTACCTTAAATATTTATCACAAAATCATTTAGCTATTTAGCTAGTTAGCATAAAAGACCACACCCATAGAATCTTAGGGCCAAATCTTTTGCCCTAAAATGTATCTGTAGCTACTAAAATTAGAACTTTTTAAATATTGCTTAGAACTTTTTAAATATAGTTTTTTAAGTATTGGTTTTTAAGTCACTAAAAATACATATAAAAATTTTACTTATAAATTATTTTTAATAGCTAATATGTTGTTTGGCGTAAAATCCATCTTAGCCAACCGATAAGCTCCTTAGAAGTGAATGTAACGCTTCCTAAATAAGTCCCATTCAAATTATTTAAAAAGGGATTTCATGGATTTAACTAGAGAGCCTTGTCGAGCCCCTCGAGACTTATATTTATAAGTGGTCACATGATACATGACGCTGACATTAGAGACCTAGGGGTCGTCTTTATTACACAGTGAAATCTTCTGGAGATCACGGCTTTTATGTACGGAGCCGGGTGGAGATAACCTCTTCTTGTATAAGAACCATAACTTTTTTATGGGAAGCATCACCAACCAATGATTAATATGATTTCTAATTCTAAAATTCTAGACTTTTAACAAAAAAGTTGGCTCTAACAATTATTCTAAATGGTTGTTGTTTTTGTCGGTCTCCACTTCTAGGGAGAGAGCATTGATTCATAATCCACGATCAGACAAGAAGCCGCCATTACGATGCGTGAGAAGAAAATGGGAGCAACGCTCCGTTAGTAGTTTGAGCTACACCTATTTTTTTATTATTGGAAGTAAATTCTCAGCCAACTGTTGAAAAGAATAATCAATTAACATATTAAAATCTGATTAGGAATCCAAAACAAGAATTTTCAGAAAATATTTTTTGGTTTCTATTGGTGATGCCCATATCGTGAAGCCTAAATAGTTGGGTAAATTAAGCTTTAAGGTGCCTTTTTGGCACATGTATTTTAATTTCTTTGGCTTGCCTCGATTTGACTATAGTTTCATGGTGATCCATCTGCGGGAATTCTATAGCAACCCTATAATGCATGAAAAATATAAAAACAAATAACCATATAATGAAATACACGATACTCAAGTATTTTTCAATATAATAATAGAAAAAATATTGAGTTTATTAACATATCGAGTTTACATCTAGCTTGTTACACGATACTCAAGGACAACCATACAGCTTTTATTTATATTATTGCATAAAAATACTCGATATTTACATTAGCTGTCTGTTGGAGAAGGAGAACCGAAGCATTTTTTATTGAAAGTATCGGCAAAATCACACGTATCTTTTTTATATTTATGGACATTGTCATGCATGTTGAACTACCAAGGCTTTAATTATTGACAAAAAATATTCTCTTATGTTAACTTTGATGGTGATATGAGATAATATTATGTGATTAATAATTCGTCTAGAGATTATTTTGTTTTAAAAAATGATTAGAAAATAAAAGAAAATAAGTTTATTAATTACTTAGGATAAGTAGGACTTAAGTTTAACCAATTCCAAAAATAAGTGATTAATAAAAATTAAAGTCTAAATGAGCGAACACTCACACTACGGGTATCTTGGGGTTTGGTTTTTCTCTCCTAATATTTTAAATGTTTGTGTCGAAGTTTTGTGAAAACTTATGGACATATTTCTCTATAAAATAGAGAAATCAATTTAGAGTTTACAGACATTTATGTCGTAGTCTTCGGAATGAGCTTTCTATCTTGCAAAGAGGCATATCCGAAGTTTTTAAAAGTTTAGACTAGACACTCCAAGTTTCCTCTCTTTCTCAAAGCTAAGTGTTATCCGGAGTCTTCAAACTAAGTTCTCTGTCTAAACCGAAATGCCTATCCGATCTCTTCATACATTATGTACGGATACTTTAAAATTTAAATTTTATAAGTAATGGTTAGTTTTAAGAGGAGTGGGTATTTAACCCTATTAACCCCTTTTAAAGAGGTAAGCGTTCATTTATTTTTACACTACTCCTAAAAGCTTTTCAAAGGTTGCTAATCCACTCTTTTGGATCTTGAATTTAATCCACCTTTTAAGAGTGGTTTTAGATGATTTGTGAAAGATTGTATCTTGATATTTGAGTGAGCAATTGTGAATCAATATCGATGAAAACTCAAACTTATTACTCTTAGTAGATCACCTCTTAGATAACTAGTCATTTTTCATGAGGATTCGATGTGTCAATCATTCAGGACATTTGTAAAGGCATTTCTCACCTCTGTAAGCAAAGAAGTATATTAATAAATTCCTGAGTTCTTCCTTAGCGGTTAGTTTGGTAGAGCAAGGTTCATATAAAGCGAGAGCACGGTGTCCTAATAGAGTTGCTTGTGGTTGCCTTAGGGGTTAAACTTGATAAGGCAAGGGATCGTAAGAGATCTAGCTCTTTGTATCTTCTCAACGGAGATGTATGATCGGTTAATCTGAACTTCGATAAAAAATTGCCTATCTACTAGAATCTCATTACCTATTATATTTTCTATGATTTTACTTCTTTACTTTCTCCTCAACTCTTAGGGTTCGCTTATTTTAAGTATATCTTAGACATTTTGAATCAGATCTGCAATCTCTAAACTATACAACCAAAGATTCTAGACTAATCTCTCTGTCTAACAAAAAGACTGATTCAGATACTTCGGATGTTAGGACCGAAGACTCCAGAGAAAAGTCTAATTTCCGCTACTAGTATAAAAATTCCAAAAAATCAAATGATATTCTAAAATTTATATTTTTTTAACCGTAACTCTGATTGACTCTGTTCAACTTCTAGAATTTTTCAAAAAATTAGATCTATCTGATGGCACTATTTTTTTTATTTATTATTTTATTGTCTTTTTAGGGTTTATTAGGATCTCTCTCATTTTACGCGTAGTTCACCGCTGAAAAATTCTTAGATGCTGATTCTGAAGAATATCTCATTGACTAAGAACAAGGCAAGTTACCCTTTATTATATTGCTACTAGTTTATAAATTATGATTATTTATAAAGTTACATACTTAGCATACGTAGTTAAATTTATCGGCCTCGATTTGTGCATAATCGATGGACCAACCTAGTGGTTACATTACTTTCCTTATGTTGTTGTTAAATACTATTCTTTTAGCTCCACCATAACGGTACCTAGAAGTTCTTACTCCTTGAGCTAGAATAACTCTACCCTATTTTATAATGTTGTTTGTCATTATGAAAAAATTGGGTTGTAAAATCTTTTACAAAAAGCTAACTCGTAGAGTCGGTAGGTTTGAAAATAAAAAAAAGTTTATGAAAACCCACGATGCAGAAACTTGCTTGTGTGTCTTGGTTTTGTAATTGCATATTAGGATTGATTTCTTAGAAAATTGCATTCGAGTATCTTACAGTATAAACACATGAGTATTTATACGATATTCTTAGTTGGGATGAGGAGACGGATCACGAATCTTTACTGTCCAGAATGTGTGTTATTCTAACCTCCTATAAGGCGATTGAATAGAAGTAAGAGACATCTTTAGTGTATCCTGAATAGATAAAAGAATGAGACTTACCAAATACTTAATTTTGAGAGACCCGACTTAACTATGTGACATCGGATATTTATGAGTGAGTTTTGGAGAGACCTTGTCACGAACTTCCGATACCGACGGGTATTTAGTGTCAGTTTCATGTCATATGGGTAAAGTGTACACACTCTGTGAAGTTTAAACTATTCGAATAGACATGCTCACGGTTAAGTGCGAATATAATGTGATTCTCCTAACATATTTTTATTTGTTAGTGTTTTATAAAAAAATATTTGAAAAAATAATAACCGTTACCATGGTCGATCTTGATGACTAACAAATGATCTTAGTGGTCGGAAACAGTTGTGAAGATAAAAGTTATATACATAGCATAAGAAATGAGCTTTGTTGATGATATAGAAAATAAAAAGAAACTATTAATGATATTAAAACTTTACTCTCATGTTTAGGTTGTTGCACAGCAACTCGTATTGGATCGAAACGGTAAGTCTCTTTCTAAATAAATTGTGAAACTCACATTTAGATGCTGTGAAATATTGTCGAACAAAAGATTTACGAAATAAACATAGTCTTCCTTTACAGCTTATATACTCACGTTTCCCGTAACTTATGAGTACGAAAATACTAACCCTCTTTATTTTGTTATTTTTCCTCCTCTCTCAAGTTTAGGTGAAAGATGCTAAAGAATTTAGTTTCGTCCCTAGACCCAAGCCACTACCTGTGGATTGGCGTGTTAGTGGTACTAAGCTATGTTGTTGCTGTTTTTCTGAAAGTTACTACCAAGGGTCTAGCCAACATGATAACAAAATATAATATATTCGTTTAGTTTTTATAATGTTTATTGTTTGTTACCGTGGATGCTAGCTTAAAATCCTAGAACTAGTACCAACACGCACGATTCCATTAGGGATGGTTTGCCATCCTCGGTGGCACGCCCTATCTGCCACTAGCTTTTTGGTGGTGTCATATTAAGGTATGAGAGATCTTTGGCACATAATGCATATAAAGAACCAAAGTTTTTAAAACTATGATTTTTATTATAATAGTTTTTAATAGCTAAACTAAAACTGAGGTATTACATCTATCACGGGGACACGTGCAGGTATGGTAACGGCCTAGCTGCGCGGCGCACGCGTGGGTTAGGCATGATAGTGACTGCTGGACAGGGCCACACGGGTTCCATACCTAGTGACTCGTGGCAAAACCTAGAGGCACGAGCAACAATGGCTACTGCGGCAGTGGATTTTTTGCGACCATCGATCATTCTCTATGGCCTCTCGTGTGTTTGGCTACATGGCATCATCTTCAGCATTTCCTTCGCTGAGATTTAGACTTAAGGTTTCGTCCTAGGAGTATTTTGGGCTTTATCTTAGCCCTTTTTCAGCCACATTTAGCCTATAAAAGAAGAGTCATAGTCAAGAAGAGGCTTTTCACCTTGGTAGAAAATTGGAGAGAGACCTAGAGAGAGTAGGTCAGAAAAATGAGAGGATGTTAAAAGAATTTTGGAGAGCTTGTTTAGAATTCTTAAGAGAATTTTGTAACTTTTGTGAGTTTATATTTTTGCACCATAATTTAAATTTTGAACATTACTACCTCCTATATATTTATGGTGCGAGTTTCTCGTTTTCCTCTAACTCTTTAAGTCTTTGATTTACCTTGTGATGAAAAGATACTCAACCTCTATAGCATCTTAGAGTACAAACCCGAAAGATTAAATTACCTAAAAGAGCAAGATTTTTTTCACCATTTGTTACATACTTAAATCCTTGTGAGACACTTTGGTTCTTATAATATGTATTTATAACTCGTGATAGTATTAAAAAACCCTCATGTTCATTATTTATATAAATACATGATCTAGATTTTTATAGCTATTTTTTTATCTTGATATAGCTTTTCTGATAGTTTGGATTTTAATAATTTAACTAGATAAACTTTTTATAAATAATTTAGGGACAAAATAAATTGCTCTATATTTAGGCCTCAGCATAGCATGTACTAGTCTTTCACTTCCTTAGTACAAAGATACGCAGATGTGTTTGGTTGATCCCAATCAGTTGTGCGTAGGCCGTTTTGTTTTAACAAATCTGCAATGGCTGTCTTGAATTGTATACAATCTGCGGTGTATCATTGTCCAGCATTAGATCACCACTATAAAACTTCAATACAACATTCTGCTATCCTAGAGTATGTCATGGTGAATGGGGATGCACAAGAAGAGATCGGAAATAAGATACTTCCGAGTACAGAAATAAATTTGCATACTGCACTGCATGGAAGCAGAGTTTTCCCTACCACCGAAGGTGGGGTTACCGCACCCCAGTGATAACCACGGTTATCCTATGATAACCGCTACAAACCTTAAGAAACTGTGCAAAATTTACCCAAAAATTAAATTATTTTTTAAATTTGTTTAAATGCAGTGCAGTTACCGTGGTAACCGTGCGGTAACTGATGACTTGGGAGACCCTGCCTAAATGTCCCCTCAGATTCAGTTTTGAGTTACTAGTTCTTCAATCCGTGCAATTGCATGGGCTAGATAATTTAAAATGTGTATGGTTCCTTCCAATTACAAATACTTATCATTTTATTTCTTTCTATTCATTAGGGTGCAACTTTAACCATAGTTATTTTATTAGAATAATTTATAAGTTTATGAGATTATGAAAATATTTTTAAGGCAAATCTATGCATGCCATTTATGTTTTCAAACTTTAAAATTTATTGATGGTTCGACTTTAGAATTTATTGATGGCCAGAATTAAAAATTTTGATCTAGAAAAAGTAAAATGGCCTATTTGTGATTGGAAAGAGTATCTGATTTTTCAACCATTGTTATGTATAAAATTCCATTTTAACAACCTTAGAATTGATATCTTAATGTTGTTTTCTTTAATATCCAAAAAAATATCATATTATGTAATTTCACCCTCACTGATTAATTATGCATTCTTTTAAATATGATGGTTTTCCAATTTACTACAGTTGGAACAAATGTACCAACCAACATGACAAGGACCTATCTATTCTAAAAGGAGTCCTAGCTAGCATGTAGTAGAGAGGAGAGGATAACAGTGGGTATGGAAAGAATGGTTGGGACCCTTATTTGGCCCTTGAGGCCACTCTACGATAGAATATTACATGCTCTTGGGGTATTTTAGTTATATTAGTTAACTCAACACCCTAGAAGTGGGCTTTATCCCCCAACATGCAGCATGTTCTATTGTCAGATTAAATATAAGAAATTTTCTATATTTCCTTATTGTAGATAATGATTTTATATTTTCTTACATGATAGCTTATTTTTTAAAGCGGGAAAATTGCGTGAATAACTATCCTCCTCTATGGATATATAGTATAGTTAAGCACATTTAGATTATAGAGAAATTAATTGGAACATGTTGCTTTAGACATTGAAACAGTCTATAAAATGCACAATTTTGAACACCAAAATTCCTATTGAAATTCAAATATAATACTTAATAAATCATTGGATGTTTATTTTTTTATTTATAAATATGAAAATGTCTAGTTTTGGAGATATAACTTATGAAACTTGTTTGTTTTTTAAAATGCAATGCATATGTGTAGCATGGAGAGCCCACCTATAATACAGTTTAGTTCAAGACATACAGAGTTTGTTGTAAGCCTGTAACTTACACGTTCTATGCTATGCAATTTTTTTAAGTGAGTTGTAAACCAAGGATGAATGGTCCTGTGCATGCATGTCGTTTTCCCCTCTGGACTACTGTAATGCTTGTTTGATCTTTATTGCATGTTGATTATCTATCTTCCATAGCAACATATTAAATTAAATATTGTACGTCGGCATGCCGCCGATCAGCTATATTCCACAATCCTAATCATGATTCAAGTTGTTTATTTCTGCACATGCTGTTTGCAATCAATCCTAGACGTACACTATGTATAAAAAAGAAACACACGACTAAGATATTCTCTTTTTTTATTAATATAGGAATTTCTCTGTTTTTTTCATCTAATTTATGTGGGATTTTTTTAGCGTTCTAATAGTCCTAGGATTGGTATGAGGAAAGATTAATTAAAACATGATACTGCATACAAATATGACACGGAAACTGATTAGGACTTTGATACTTGTCTGTCAACTGTAAATATACACCTTTGATTACTTTTGATACATTAATTGGGAGATGAAGATTTTATTTTTCTCATAATAACGTAGGATTTTCTAGTTTTTTTAATTAATATAAAAATTTATAGCTTTTTAAAGCCTCTAGATTAATGTAGGGGCATATATATATGGCTCTTAGTCCGCAACCGAGCATTCGAACAGGACAAGCCACGCCAATTACAGTAGTATACAACATGAGGCCGAGCCGCCACGCGCGATCCGACTTAGATGCGGACAGAAACGAAAAACTGAACCGGACTACGAGTCCGAGCACAACTGAGTCTGTTTCCCACGCTCCTTAAATCCAGAGAACTCATCGACCCACGCTTGTCGTTTATCGCATTGCCGATTCGTTCTGCGTCTCCCGGTGTTGTGGTCAATCGCCGTCGTGTCGCTTGTGTGCACACGCGGGCGCGGCTCGATCTCCCCGGCCGGAAGCGAGGGGGAAGTCGAGCACTATAGCGACAATGTGTAGCGTCGACGGCAACGAGCAGTCTTACTGCACGGACTGCCGCGGCACGACGGCGGTGGTGTTAGACCACGCCACCGGCGACACCGTATGCACCGTGTGCGGGCTCGTCCTCGAGGAGCGGTACGTCGACGAGACGTCCGAGTGGCGCACGTTCTCCGACGCCGGCTGTAAGGAGGACCGCGACCCCAACCGCGTGGGCGGCCCCTCCGACCCCTTCCTCGCCCACGCGCAGCTCGGCACCGTCGTCGTCCCGGCCAAGCGGCAAGTGAAGGCCGCCGCCGCCGCCGCTGACATCTCCCTGCCGCATGTGCGCAGAGACTTCAAGTCGGGCCAAGACAGTGCGCTGGCCGTCGCGTTCCGCGCCATCTCTGACATGGCGGAACGCCTCCAGCTCGTGGCTACCATCAGAGACCGGGCCAAGGAGCTGTTCATGAAGCTGGAGGAGACCAATAAGCTGTGCCCTAGGTGGCGGAACCGCGACGCCACGTACACCGCCTGCCTCCACATCGCGTGCCGCAACGAGGGCAAACCGCGGACGCTCAAGGAGCTGGCCTCGGCGATGCGCAACTGCCAGGATAAGAAGGAAATCGGGAGAATGTCCAAGATCATCAGGGAGCACCTCGGGGAGGAGACCGGGCAGGCGATGGACGTCGGCGTGGTGCGCGCGGCCGACTACATGAGCCGCTTCGGCTCGAAGCTCGGGATGCCCAAGCCGGAGGTGCGCGCGGCGCAGAGGGCAGCGCAGGTGCTGGAGGAAAGGCTCGACGTGCGGCGCAACCCGGAGTCCATCGCCGCCGCCATCATCTACATGGCGACGCAGCGCGCCGGCGCCAAGACGTCCGCGCGCGACGTGTCGAGGGTCACCGGCGTCGCCGAGGCAACCATCAAGGAGGCGAGCAAGGAGCTGAGCCAGCATGCAGAGCTGCTCTTCTCGTGATGAGTAGATGAGATAACATAGTTCTAGAATGCGTTTCTTGGGTTTTAGCATGTGTCCGGCCGCGGGGTGTAACTTTTTTTTGGCTTGTAGACGGTAGATCTATTCCATAACCTGATGAACTATGTACCAAACTATTTTTTTAGAAGAATCAGATGAACTATTGAAAGGTCAATGAACACGAAGCAATGTTCGAGTTGATTTATCTATGAGAATTCGTGTGTGTTTCTTCTCGAAACCCACGAGCTGCAAGGTTCTTTTTCCTCCAAGTCCCTATGCGAAAGTAATGATCCGAAGTTCTTAACTCCCCTCTGCACATGGACATGGACATGCCAACAAGGGATCGATCGTCGGCTCAGCAAGGTGCGTACAATATGTGACGAATTTATCATCTGAATTCTGAAGAACTCGAAAATCCTAACCATCCCAAAACTACTCCATCACCATTGTTTGAGCCTGCTCTGAATAATCCCCTTTGCCGGATTAGTTACCAATCACAAGAGGTTCATTCAGGATCTGTTATGAATGTGAGCGAGATAGCTCATGGTTTGTAACGACATATTATCTGGTTTTGCCGGAGTACGTCGTGGTCTCAGTAAGCTTGGAGTCCATTGTCCATACAGTTCAAGCACAACTACTTGTCAGTTATACTGTTATAAGATTCATTCATGACATCATCTTCACTGAACTAGTACACAAGGTGAACCTACAGGTTACAGATCGGGTGAAATATTCTAAAATTTTTATATTTTAGCTAAGCATGGCACTGTATATAAGCAGTACAAGTGTAGAGTGAGTCCTAGAAACTTATTGTAGCAACAGAAAGTTAGGAAGCATATAACTATTAAACACATGACGGCAATTCTGACAAACACGAACGACGTATACTAATAGACGATCCTACTTAGTACCACCAACTTAGAAGAAGGCTCTGCTTCCATAAAAGACCCTAGAACCCTTAGATGGGGATGGCTTCTCAGTTGTAGTCGAGTCAGTGTTGTTTTCAGTTGAGGGGCTACCGTTCTCCACATCCAATGGTAGCTTCATTTTTGCAAGGGATTCAGTAAACTGCTGCATGCTCTTCATGTACATGTTAACTATGTCCTCCTTAACAACAGAGTCCCCAGGCTGGAGGTTAATGCTGATCACAGGCTTGACGACTTCACCCTTGAGTGGTACCTCAGAAGAATCAGCCTCGCCATCGGTAACATCTTGGCTTTTCTCCCTCTGGCTTCCAGTCGGAGATGCCGCGACGGTGGTATCAGATGGTTCAGAAAGTGACTGTGGGGTGACAGTGGTGCCTATGGAGTAATCTGTGGTTGAGACACAACTTTGAGGGCTTCCCTCCCAATATTCATCGAGATTCTTGTTAAATGTTTCAGTACCAGGCACAGCTCCATCAGATTGCAGTAACTTTGCATTGTGAACCTTGACTGTACTCTCATAGCTTAAGGTCTCCATCTCGAAATATTTGGAGACCATAATTTGATTCTCCTTCACCACATTCAAGTCCGGGAATTCAATCTTTTCAAGCTCACAAGGGACAGAGCTATCATTACCAGAACCGTTCACTACTGAAGCTGATTTGTCGGGTGCTGAAATGGGGATGACATCTGGAGAATAGCCAACATAAGACAAGGACAGCTGAACAAATCCAGCAGGTGTGTGGAGCAGGTCAGTGGATGTCATGGAAAACTCCTGGACCGCCTTTCCATCAGCCATTACAATTTCTGCCAGAGGAACAAGGGCAAAGCCAAGAAGCTGGTCTTCCAGGTAATTCCTCACCCTACTCAACATCCATATTTCACACCTGAGTGAAGCCTCCAAAGTGTGCACATCAAGCCTTAGACTGTCGTCAAACACTGGGTTGCGCCCACCACCATTGATCACCTTGGTCGAGCATGACACATCTGGGTCACTCGTGAGGCACAACTTTGCATAAACATCTTGCTTGTGGTAGATACATATGTTGTGAATATCGCGTGCCTGGTGCACAAAAACATCAAGGTAGCCTATGGGTTTTTCTTTGGTTGCAGTCTCAGTGGTGAAGCCAGTGACTTCTTGAGTGATAATTTCAGTGTTCAGCATCGGCGGCTCAGACACGGGGCCAGTTTGGTAAGCTGCCATTGCAAGTGCCCCAAGACTGCACTTTGAAACAGTGAAATATGTTATTTAATGTTAGCATAGCATAAAATTGTCTAAAAAGTGCAGATAAATTCCAGCAGAACATGCACAAAAGTGCTGCTAATACTTTCTACAACAATTGGACCCTGAATTTGGAGGAATCTTTAGCTGACAGTTGCAGAACAGATGGTTTGACTGCATAGCAAAGCATTTAACTTTCTAATCAGGAGGGAAACTGAGGAGAAATAAATTGGACTTACGATCTGAAGGACTTTAACTCAAAGATCACCAATTCCCGCAAGATCCGAGCTTTCAATTATATGGAGTTGCCCTGAAACAGGAGAGCACATTGGTCAGAAACTTGGGAACAAAAATTGAAACAAAATTCGGTCGGCAAGTGCCCTAACGATATGAAAATCCGCATCCTCTTTAGCACATACAAGATTAATCTTAATAGAAAGTTAGAAGCCAGAAGGTAAATTGGTGGGGGGGGGGGGCGCGAATTCGGCACCGCAGTAGAACCCCCAAGGCGCAGCTCAAATTTTCCGAATCAAACGCAAAATTACAACATGAACACATATCAGTAGCTGGATGCAAGCTAACCAACACATGGTGTACTACAGACAGTATGAATTATGAAAAACTTACAAAGGAAAACGGCAGGAAGAAGTGAAGAACAGCAGCGGAGCACAAATTATGCATTACATACTACAAAAACTGAAATTTAGGGACATGAAGTAATGTTGAACTCAATTCCGTGAAGAAACAACTGAAATGTTTAGCCAAATTGAAAGCCCTAACAGCAGCAACAACCATGGCCCTTCCAAATTCCTCCTGTTGTCCAACCAAGGGCAAGAAAATCCAAGACAAAACCCCCCAAATCAACAACCAACCGAGCTAACACAGGCATGGGAATTCGAGTGAGCTCGGAACAGAAACCGCTGTGTGATAGAGCATGAGCTAATGGGGAAAACGAAATTAACCGTTTTACACAGGGATTATGGAAGAACGTAGGTTGTCTTTTTTTCACCGGAGATTAACGGTGGTGGGTTTGGGCAAGTCGCGCTCGAGGTGCTGCCCAACGGGGAGGATCTTGGAGGCTTTGGTCGCTCGAACAGTACTAAATAACTGGCGAGGGGTGGGATCATGCAACTAAGGGAATGGTGAATTATAAAAAGGAGCTCTACTTTTTTGCAGAAAACACATACTGTTCTCAGCAAATTACATGGGTTAGGCATTTGTTGGTGTTGTTAGGTAAAGCACGTGCATTAGCACTGTACATATACTTGACCGAGACCATCTGCACATGCCACAACCAATCTGCACATGTGTACATATTGTGTTCACTATGCATAGTGCATAAGGGTAGCTAGTAAATCTTAAACATATCTTGAAGAAAAAAATACAAAACTATATTATCGATCAAATTAGTTTATTTAAGTATAAAGTAAGGCAATAGCAATAGATATGTAGGATAACAACTGAGGTTATATAACTGTTTTTGCAAAGAAACGATATATTATACTTTGAGCATAGAAAATGCAAAGGACTTGAAAAGAAAATAAAAAAGCAATTAATCAAGTCATTGTCTCCATAGATTCCACAGTGATGACAGTCAAATCGATGCTGACACTAGAGAGAACGAAATAACCACGATGAGACCGAGAAGATGATATCTGACTCTAACCCATACATGGCCTCCAAAAGTGGGAGGTTGAAGAAGCCTTAGCAAGCAAAGATAATATCATTTGTATCTTTAAGGATTCTTCACTAGAGGGCTCATCGGAGAACTAAGTGGTGAGCAAAATCTTCTCTTCGTTGAGCTAGAGGACAAGTCTCTAAACCTAACAAAATTCCCATCTAGCAACCACATCCAAGGAGAGAGACTGGCAAGAAGAGTCGAACATCTTCAACCTTTTTGAGCTACACAATGGATGGGATTAACCCGACTTTGAAAGAGACCTGACTAAGCAAAAGCTATACCATATAGAGGAGGATAGAAGCCAACCCCTTCCCTCTTGACAAGGACTAAAAAGTTGACGGAGTTGGAAGGGAAGGGGTTAAGAGATTGAGGATTTTCTTTTTTTTCTCTGAGACGCTTGAGCTTTCGAGAAGAGAGAGAGCAACCCACTCTTATCTCTTATAGCTACCTCTAATTAAAAAAATTAGTCATTAATGAATTGAATGCTCTTTTGGATCACAAGTTGACAACATCTAATATACAATATTTTTTGAGGGGTTCGTTAATTGACACAGGATAAATTGCAATCTATGTCGATCAACTTTTAAAAAAAGTCAAACTCAAAACTAGATATGTGGGGTGAAAATGCAGCAAGCGCAAATTAACTAACATGCCATTTATTGCTGTACGGTGAAAATGGAATTGCTAAAGGACTAGCGTGTGATTATAAAAGATCCTAGGGTGCTGCACGCAAATTTCTAGAATTGGTATTTGGTAGAACCACTCCAGTGGAAATGGGTGGCGTAGTATACTGCCCCGGGTCGAGATGCATTAGTCGGACTGTCGGAGACGTGGGATCTTATGTTGCTTAAGGTCTCCGAGACTTCGAGCATTCTTTGCTTCGTGTTCGTGACAATATACCTGAAAACATCATGGTTTCCTGCTGCAGAACTCGAAATATATATGGAGCGTAACGATCATGTCTGAAGTGTTCATGACAGCGTATCTTGTGTCTACTTTTATTCTTGGAAGTTGTGGAAGTTGCTTACTGTACGTCTGTACGTAGAATCCTTAGTTCTAGAGAAGTTCATACTAGATAATGTCAATAGTAGTAGTACCTATCAAGCCAAGTCAAATAGTCAGCGTCGTCAAGAACTAGATAATGTCAATGGACTTTTAGCTAAGACCTCTAGAAGCCGCATCAGTGGAATTCTCGCTAGAAATCGTCAGTGGAGACGAAGTGGCTACATGCAGAGGGGGTCCCTCGCCTGTCTTTGATTTGCTTTATCGTTCATGAAATCAAGTTTTAGTCAGAGTCAGATTTCAACAAAGTAACACAAAGTAACGACCGAGTAGCAGAATTTGAAGGTTCTGCTCGTGCAGAATTAAGTTAAGAATGGGCTGAATTCATGAACAAGTAAAGGGTATCGCTCACAATCCACACTCCACTGACCACTTCGCAACGCAAAAAGACCATGGAAAAAGGTTAGCATTTGGTAAAAGTGTGCCATTACACTTATCCCAACTAGCCATGTGAACATGACAAGTGATTTAGTCCAAAGTGCTGAGTGCTGATAGCTGACTGATAGACGATGTGTTCTTCCAAATATCCAAAGTTGGTGGAGCTTTTTTAATTTTGAGATAGAAAGTGCCCAAAGCTGGAATAATCGCTCGAGTAAGCACGTACATCAGCATTCAGCAGGGCGCGTATGTGACAAAGTAATCGCCTTCGTCTAGACGAATTTGGTACCTCCGTACCTGCAAATTGAAACACTGCAATCATATATCCAATCGGAAGAACATCATGAAGAATTCTAGCTCCGTCTTTGTTACCTATTGGCTTATATATGTGCCTCTCTAATTTTTCAGCGTCCCCGCAGTCAAAAACTGAATCCATGCAGCAGGGATATGTTAATATTCTTTGATTACAACTGAATTAATGGCCACTGCAACCGACCAGCATACGTAGCATGTTTTCGCTCCTTGCACTTCGCTTGAAATGAGAATTTGCTCGCACGCACCGCTCCAAGTTGAAGGCACACAGGCCGCAGGGACACACCTGATGCGCAGGCCCGGTCCTGAGAGTTTTGGTGGCCCGGTGCAAAATTAAAAATAGGAGCCCTTAATATAATATCTAAATAATAGACACTTGCATATATCTAAATTAATATGTATACGAAAAACTTCATGCATATTGCTAAAAAAATTCATCGGACATTTAGTCATTGGCAATAGCATTAATATCAATTAAAAAGTCTCAAATAAATTATAAAGCCGCAAAGCTAGGTATCTAAATGCAAATCTTACTAACTAGTTAATGCCGGGCATGCACGGGCACAACAAATGAGTCAGCGACACGGGCTGGTGCAGGCGCACAGCTTCATGCAAAGCTCCAAGCTCAACCTCTAAGCTCCAAGAGATAAGAGATAGAAACCTAACAAAACCAATGGTGTTCTCGTTTGTCACTATGCACTAAGCCACTAACAACATATGGCAAATTGGCAATTTAATTAATCAATTGGCAACGACGGGAACGTGCTGCAGCTGCTCACCTCGTATTTCACATGCAGATCAGCAGATGAGCGTATGATCATCAGTGTCAAAGTTTCTTGCAGACTTGCAGTTGATCCAGCCGACGGCGAGGCGCGGATCGGCTGATGCGGCCGTTGGGATGGAGGGGTTGGCTGCCTGGGTACTGACGAGAGACAGATGGTGGCCGGTGCTAGTGTCGAGCCGTCCGATGGCAGATGAGATCGCTAGTTCGGTATTGTCACGGCGGCAATCTCGAGTGTAGACGTATTACTAGGATTGGAAACGACGGCATCGCAAACCGACAGGTCAAACGTTGCGATCGGGGTAGGTGGGGCCCTGCGATTCGGGGGCTCGAAGCAGCCCTGCAGATGCGTCTCCACGACGTCGGCGCCTGCGGAAACGTGCAAACTGAAGCCCGCAAAGAACTCGAGCGGTGATCGATAGCTAGGCCGGCGGCCCACGCGCACGGGGCGTCGGGAGCGCGCGTTACGTACAAAACGGCAAAAAACCACCCGCAAAGCCAGATCGCACCGTGCAAAACTGCAAACGGCAAAACCACCCGCAACCCTCCCCCCGCGAGCGGCGGCGCGTGTGATCCTCGTGCCGTGCACGTCGTGCTTTCACGCGAGCCTCCCGCTTCCACCTTCCATTCCACGACAAGGTGACCCCGCGCCGCCGCCCGCCGCCAGCGGCCGCATGCCCGTATCCACTCCACCACCAGCTCCACCAGATCGACGCAACGACGTCCGGTTGGGCGACGCATCGCCTCGCTGGGTCGTTACCGTGGCTGAATTATCGTGACACTCTTCTTCCTTATTTCCATAAAATTTTCTTCAGAAAGGCATGAGTAGTTTTGATCAACTTCATGGATTAAAGCAACTTGCACATGGATTTCTCCTATTTGCGTGTACTTATACAGAAATAACGAAGACACGAAAAGAACATTTCCTGTAGCAATAGCACAAGCATACACTAGTACTACCGAACTGGTGCACGCTCACCATCCGACAAAAAAAAGCACTCCTTCAACCTCATTTGCCTTACTACTATTACCTTGCCAGTGACCGTGCCCTTCGATTAATTGGCGTCAGTGTGTGCTGCATCTTAAACACATGGATCGCTGTCATGCATGTCACCCCCGGCCCCGTACGTCAGCAGTCAAACCACAAGCCGTATGCATGGGCTTGAAACACCGAAAAGCATCTGCAGCAGCAGCACGAGACAAAAGCACGGCCTGGCTAGAAGGCAGCTGCCCTGTCCTTGACGACGACGTCCTCGACCTCCCTCCGCATGAGCTTCTCCTCCTGCTGCCTCCTGCAGAAGACGATCCAGGCGTTCACCTCCAGCGCCACGCAGCCGCCGCCGAGCGTGGCCAGAGCCATGCAGTAGCCCAGCTTCCAGTAGGACGCGCCGAGCCCCATCACCTCGAACCCCTGGAACACGTTCACCACCCCGACCACCACGCACCCGTACCCGACCAGGTGGTGGTACGACTTCCAGTACTTGCGGTATCGGTTCGTCGTCTTCGGCCGGAACAGCATCGCCATCGTCTGCAGGCTCCCCGCCGTCGCCGCCGCGATGCCCAGCCCACGGTGCAGCTTGTACGTCACCCCCGGCGACGCCGAACCCATCACCAGCCCCAGCGCGAACCCGGCCGCGCCAAGGGTGTACCCCGTCGCCTGTATCGCGGCGTGCGCGTAGAACCACGCCGGCCCGGTCGACGCGCACGGCCGCAGGTACCGCGCCACCGACGCGCCGACCGGGAGGAGGAAGCCCCACGACAGGGCGTTCAGGGAGCCGTGCGTCCACTGCAGCGTGGCGGACGCCGTCGGCGACGCCTCTGTGGCCGTCGTCAGGATGTCGACGGTGGCGTGTGACGCGAGGTCGGAGGCGTCGGTGGGGTGGATGGTCGGCGAGTAGCCCTGCACATAGAGCCCGCGGTTCCACACGAAGTGGAGCTTGGTGCGGTTCGGGGAGAGGCGGATGGTGGCGGCGATGGTCACGGTGGAGCCGTCGCGGACGGTGCGTGCGGGGCCGACTAGGGAGGCGGATGAGGCGAGCAGCGGGATGTCCAGCGGGCGGGACACGAGCGGCGATGCCTGCAGCTTGACGTCGGGGGAGAGGAGGAACGGGAGCGCGAGGAGCGCGCCGGTGGAGGGGTCGGAGAACGCGGCGAGCACGCGCGCGCCGGTCATGGCCGGCGCGTCCTTGTTGACGCCCCAGGCCACCCAGCCCGACGGCGAGATGAAGGAGCCCGTGAACGCCGCGTCCAGCGTCGCGTTGCGCGCATCGTACGTCCACGCCAGCGTCGCGCCCTGCGTCGGCAGCGCTATGCACTTGGCGTACGTCTTCAACGGCGTCGACGTCGTGCACCTCCCCACCGTCCCACCGGCCGCTGCTGCCGGAACGACAAGGACGGCAACGAGCTGCAGCAGCGAAGCGAGCAGCGTGGCGCCTGCCACATGGCATTGGCAGTGTCGCTGCCGCATTGTAGCGACCTGCGACGTAGCACGACGAGTGGTGGTGAGAGGCTGCAGCTACGAGATCGCTAGCGTGTGTGTGTCACCACGAGGCGCGCAACGTTTTAGCGTGAGTGTTAATTCGGATTTGTTTGTGCGCTTAAGTGGGGTTTTAGTGGGGCGTTTTCGCGGGTGAGCGCGATGATGGCTGTGGAGTGTGCGTTTGTTGGTTAGTGCCTTTATTTTCGATGGCTTCTTAGCTTTGAAGGCAAGAGAAACGGCTCCAAAAAGAAGGTTGCATATGGCTCTTCTCTGTGAGGTGCCAACTCCTGGTCCATTCTTGCACTGAGCTCTGTAAGTGTAAAAAGCAGCCATTGAACAGCTACGAAATCCCAGCTATGCATACAGATACACAATATCATGCTTATTGCATACTCTGTGAACTGATTAACTGAATTAGTCTGAAAGGAGTGTATCAAAGGGAGCCTGACGGGGCCTGTGCTATAGCATAGATGCAGCATGCGTATCTTTCCAGCCACATGCTCGGTGTTAGTCAATCAGTGTACTGATGTGCTTTGAGCAGCTTAACTTATCATGACATTTTGCTATGGGTAGGTGGCCTGATCCTAAGAGTGGTCTAACCGATAATGTTGATTGCAGAATGGAAGATTTGGTGGCCGCACTCGTGAGGGCCTCTCGCTCGCATGACGTGGTGATGCGATGTGAACGATTCAGCCGGAGAAAGTTTATTATTGGGAGCTTTTAGTGAGTGCCGATGTTATTGTTGTGATGATTACGATTTATGATGGTCCTGGTTATTGGCTTCCAAGGCACGGCTACGAGGATTGCGAGCTTCTGCTTATAAAATTGCAAGAATTTGTGCGTGAGGGAAAAAAACCTATACTTTTGACGCATTAGGCATATCTAACTTATGAGAGCATATTTTTAGAAAAACAAAGATGATGCAATATACAGTATTGCTTGTGAATGATAAGTGTTTAGTGTCATATGTGTTATGATGGTGGGCCAGCCTAGCGAGGAATTTTCTCTATAGGATTAATTATCATTACCTCATAATTTAGTGGAGTTATTTATATAAATTTTAATGGATTTACATAGAAATTTTTAAGGCTCTAAAAGGTGCTGTGAAAAACCTATGAGGTCAGCTGACCCCACAGGTTGTACGTGGCTTCGCCACTGTCGACCTTACATGCACAATGAAATTACCGCATAAGCTTTGTCAACAATGGTGTGAAATTTCTATTTGGTGAATGCGCGCGTGGAGGTGTGAGAACGTCCGATTAAAGTTCGGATAAAAACTTTCCGTAAAAAAATACTTTTATGCACTTGAATTTTTTTATATAAACTTTATGCACATAAACTTTTTTGACGTATAAACTTCATATATACAAACTTTTTTATTTGAGTGTAAAGTTTATCATAAGCATTTTTTACTTGAGTAGAAAGTTTGAGTGTATTTTTTATTTTGGTAAAAGTTTCTGGGTAGAAATATTTTATTCATGTACAATATTGTTGGAGTAGGTTTTTTAAGTTATGTCTAAAGTTTTTGGCATATACTTTGTATTCATGTAGAATATTTTAGAGAAGATATTTTTAATCCCTAGTCAGTTTCTTAATAGAAAAATTGACAAATTCAGTGAATACTTATTCAAGAAAAAAATCATAAACAAAAGGTTTTTTTTCAATTAAAATTTATACAATATAGATATTGTATTTTTTTTGAGAAATTAGAAGGGATGGAATGGATGAATAGGCTAGGTCATGGCACAATCGATGCGACCGACTCTATTTTTAAAAAACTAACGGACGTTAATTACCCCCTAATGATAGGGCTAAGCGTGACATAACAAAATAAGATTACGAAGGCCCTGTCGAAGAACGCCTAACCTTATATTGCCCGTGCTTTGATCGAGCACATGTTTAAACAATTGAATGCATCCATGCGTGATGTTTGAATGTAAGTACTACTTACCTTTGGATTAAATCACTTGAAAACAAATAGCATATGTACAAAGTCTATGATTTTTGTTGCAAATTTTTGTGTTGTTTGTGTATTGAGAGTATTTTTTTCCTTGCACATGTAGAAATAAAATTTAAAACATTTGCTACATTTTCCGATCAGTTCTCTCTGTCTACCTATTTATACACGTGTTTAAAGTAAATCTGCCGTTCCTTCATCTCAATTTCACCTTTTCCATGCAAAATAGATATTGTGTTATTTTGCAGTAATATGAACATACGGTTCCTATGCACACAACTGAAAGATGGCATCAAACTGCATGAAATTATTTTTTTACCTCCCACGAACAATTAAGGGTGGGTGTAGTCGGGTTGACCTGATTTAGACTATATAACCCATATAAGTGATATAGTCTGTTAGGTTAACCGTCAAGTATGTGACATATATTAATTGAGAGTATCCAAAACTGAAATGGCGAGTAGCCACCAAATAGAGGAGGGAGAAATTAAGAAGTTCAGAGAAAATAGTGAGAGCAAGAAACTCAGAAATTAATAAAACAATATATATTGGGTAGTCAAGAGAAGCAAGTTTGAAGCCAACCCACTTATTGGAGCCAAGTTTATGGGACAGGCCACGAGTCCGGTGGGTCGGCCCGGACCACGCCCACCCCAACGAACAATCGCTGCTAGCTTATGCGTATACGTGTACTAAATCCGAATACGTAAAACTAATACCCGCTTTTACAGCAAAATTGCGTACAGGTTGAATATGCCTTTGTAGGAGGACTTTTCGTCACACCGCAGGCCGCAGCCAACTGTTCCGTGACCGTGAGTGGACCGTGGACAGGGGTCCAATTCGAAACCCTGCGATGGAGGTGGCGGTGACCGTCGACGGAGAGGACGGGGGCGGCAGCAGCAAGCGCAGCTGGTACGCGGTGGGGGAGCGGGCGGTGCTGGTGCCGTACCTGCGGGAGCACGTGCCGCGCTACCACGAGTGGATGCAGGATCCGGCGCTGCTGGAGGCCACCGCGTCGGAGCCCCTCTCCCTCGACCAGGAGTTCGACGTCCATCGCTCCTGGACCCTGGACCCCCTCAGTATGGCTCGTCACCCTCGCTGTTCCATCTCCCACTTCTAAGAATACTCGATGTGGTGTGGCGAGATGTTGTAATTGATTTCGGTGTGGTTTGTTTGGGTTCTGTTTTGTTCGCAGAGCATACATTCATAGTGCTGGACAAGGAGTTGATCGATGGGGAGTTCGTGGTCGGCAACCCGCACACTGAAGGTTCGCTACTCTCTTGTGCACATAGCTTGTTTGGCTTCAGTCTGTGGACTGTGGTCACGAATTGGGAAAACAGGTAGTATTACATTGAATTAGTTCAAATCTGAGACCGAATAGCAGATGGGTATTGTTAGAATACTGTTAAGACAGATAATTTGAATCCGAGACCCAATACCCCTGTCATGTAAAATCCGTTAGTCAGACATATGGGATAGAACTTATGATATCAATGTTGTGGTATATGAGACGATGAGTATGTATACATGATCATTAATCAGTTGATTTATCATATTTCCCTTTTTGTTCCCTTCCGATGAACACATTGTTGTACTACTAAAAACATATTTGATTTTATGACTGTGATTTATTATCTTAACCTAGCCATTTCAATTTGTAGTTATGTTATTACTTTTAGTTTGATTTTCAACAGCTTTCCAGTTCTTTCTAGTTTTAATGCTCTGTGATATCCATTGCAGCAATGGTTGGTGATGTGAACATCTATATGAACGATCCTGATGATTTGCTGCTTGCAGAGATAGAGATTATGATAGCTGAACACAAGAGGTGATATGCCCACTATTATATAGATAAATAAATGTTCTCCATTTCGTCCTTTTTGATTCATGGGAATTATGCAGGTACCTCTTTTAGTTGTAAGTTACTGTCCAAGTGGTGGTTTCTCATTTAGTTCCATATGCCTGAATATCTTTGTAGAAAGTGTACAGTGACTATAAATGCCCCGAGCGTATACGAGGGGGTCGGGTCTATATATATACAGCCCAGGCCAGTGGTCTGTCTAACACCCCCCACAGTCGTAGCGGGAGGGGAACGGACGCAGAGACTAGACCGAAAACTGGTGAACAAAGGCGTGGGCAGGCCTTTGGTTATTATATCGGCAAACTGATGTGCCGATGGTACATGGAGCACCCAAACATGTCCTAATACAATCTTGTCACGGACAAATTGAATATCGATCTTGATGTGCTTGGTGCGTCGGTGATGGACCGGGTTGGCGGTCATGTAGACGGCATTGACATTGTCACAGTAGACGACGGTCGCGGTGGAGAGGGGTGCACGAAGCTTCTGGAGAAGCTGGCGAATCCAGTAGCACTCGGCGACAGCGTGGGCGACAGCGCGGTACTCGGCTTCAGCGCTGGAGCGGGACATTGTAGTCTGGCGTTTTGAGGACCAGGATACGAGAGTGTCACCGAGGTAGACGCAGTAGCCGGACGTAGAGCGTCAAGAGTCGGGGCAGCCTGCCCAGTCCGCGTCGGAGTACGCGGTGAGGGAGTCAATGGGGCTGGAGCTAAGATGCAGCCCGCTGGAGAGGGTGCCCTTCACGTAGCGTAGGATGCGCTTGAGTAGCGCGAGGTGAGGTTCGCGCGGAGCGTGCATGAAGAGGCACACTTACTGGACAACGTATGTGAGGTCGGGTCGGGTGAGTGTGAGGTATTGGAGAGCCCCGGCAAGACTCTGACAGTGAGAGGGATCGGCAACGAGGGCGCCATCGGCGGCGGAGAGTTTGGCTTGAGTGTCGACTGGGGTGGCCGTGGGGTGACAGTTGGCCATGCCCGCACGTTGGAGGAGGTCGATAGCGTACTGGCGTTGGGAAAGGAAGAGCCCGTGGATGGAACGGGTTACGGAGATGCCAAGGAAATGGTGGAGAGGACCAAGATCAGTCATGGCGAACTCAGAGTGGAGTCGGGCCATGATCTGGTCGAGGAGAGATGTCGAAGACGTTGTGAGGACAATGTCATCGACATAGAGAAGTAGATAGGCAGTGACGGAGCCGATATGGAAAGTGAACAGGGAACTATGGGACGCAGAGGCCACAAAGCCGATGTGCCGAAGATAGGTAGCAAAGCGCTGGTACCAGGCACGAGGGGCTTGTTTGAGGCCGTAGAGAGAGCGTTGAAGGAGACAGACGTCGTCGGGCCGAGAAGGGTCGACGAAGCCTGGGGGTTGCTGGCAGTATTCTATTTCCGTCAGGTGGCCGTGAAGAAAGGCGTTCTTCACGTCTAGTTGATGGATCGGCCAGGAGCGAGAGGCAGCCAAGGTGAGGACGACTCGGATGGTGGCGAGTTTGACAACGGGACTGAAGGTCTCGTCGTAGTCGACACTGGGTCGTTGGGAGAAACTCCGGACTACCCAGCGAGCCTTGTGACGGGCAAGAGAGCCATCGGCGTGGAATTTATGTTTGAAAATCCACTTACCGGTCACAATGTTGGCGCCGGGAGGTCGGGAAACGAGGCACCAGGTCTCGTTGTCCATTAGGGCCTTGTACTCGTTGGCCATAGCCGCGTGCCACTGAGGGTCGGCCAAGGCTGTGGACGACGGAAAGACCGTAGCGCGGATTGGGTCGGAGAGACCCGGTCTGGGAGCGGGTGACAATGTGAGAGGTGGAGGGAACTGGAGCCGATGGGGGTGCGGGAGTAATGGGAAGAACTGGTCGGGTGGGGGCGTCATTGGCTCCGAGTCGGCGACTGTAGACAAGAGGAAAAGGAGGAATTAGATCGGCCTGAGCCGATAAGGTCAGGTGGGCCGAGTATTCCGATCGGTCCGATAGAGATGGATCAGCCGATAGGGTGGGGGAGCCGATAGAAAGTGAGGAGCGGATGGAAGTGGGGTGTCCGATGGAGAGGGAACGGTATCGGCTGAAGGATAAATAGGATCGGTATCGACCGATAAAGGTGGGTCCGATGGGGGTCCGATGGTGGGGACATCGGACCGAGTAGTGGTGGGAGATGTGACAGGTAAATCCTCAGCAGCGGCCGATGAGGGGGCCGATGGAGAGGGCAGTGGAGAAGACCTGGTCGTCACGGTGTTGGTGAGGAGGAAGTTGAGATCACTAGAGGAGGATCTCGGATGAAGGAGACCGAAGGGAAAACATGTCTCGTAAAAAATGACGTGACGAGAGACGAGGACCCGTCGGGTAGAAAGGTCGAGGCATCGGTATCCCTTGTGAGAGGTGGAATAGCCGAGGAGAATACAGGCGGTGGAGCGGGGAGCGAGTTTGTGGGAAGCTGTGGCGGTGAGATTTGGGTAGCAGATGCACCCGAAAACGCGAAGGTGGGAGTAGTCGGGCGCCGTGCAGTAGAGAAGGGCATAGGGAACGTTGTTATGAACGTTGACTTTGAGGCGCTGACAGTACGAGGAGACAGAGGAGTCGTCTTGTACTATAGAGTGGAACTCGTTGAGGAGGAAGATGGCACGAGGCTGCTTGTTGGCCAGGAAGATCCGCTCGATGGCCACCCAGAGGTCCCGGGTGGTGGGGTCGGTATCGTCCATGGTGAGGTCGAGGACAGAGTCGTCGACCGAGCCGAGCAGCCAGCTGCGCACGCAGCACTCGGCGATGTCCCACTGAGGATCATCGAGGCGAGGTGGAGCGGAGCCATCAATATGGGACCGGAGGCCGAATTTTCCACAGAGGGATTTAAAGAAGAAAACCCACTTAGAATAATTGGCGTTAATGTCAAGGGAGATAGGAACGTGAGATTTCACGTTCACAGCAGCGTATGGAGGGGAGAAGATCGGCGAGGTGGTGCCCGAGGTGTGGTCTGTGGCACCGAGGGCCGGAGCAGATTCGACGACTGGGAGAGTGCCGGAGCTGAGGGCGGACTCAGTGGCTATGACGGGAGAACGGGAGCAAAAAGCCGATTGGAGAGAGAAGCCGATGAGAGGACGGATTGGCCGATCAAGGACGTGAGAAGCCGATGGAAAGTGGGCAACGGAGTAGGTGAGGAATGGCCAGCCGATGAGGAGTGGTTGGCCAATGGGGAGTAGGCAACGGACTAGATGAGGAGTGGCCAGCCGATGAGGAGTAGGCAGCGGAGTAGGTGAGGAGTGGCCAGCCGATGAGGAGTGGTTGGCCGATGGGGAGTAGGCAGCGGAGTAGGTGAGGACAGAGTGGGTGGGTCACGGACGTGCGAGGATTCACGTCCGTGAAGAGAAGATTCACGTCCGTGGACTCGTGGAGGCCAAGGAGTGGGGCGGACGCGAAAAAGGCAAGGAGTGGCCGGACGCGAAGAGAAAATGTTCGCGTCCGGGAGGCAGGGATTCGTGTCCGTGGACACGTGGACACGTTGGACTGGCTCGGACGTGAGGGGAGAAGGTTCGCGTCCGAGAGCCGTTGAGCGTATTGGAAACGGCAAGAACCGAGGGAGGTTTCCAGCTGATGGAGACGACGAGCGCGGAGGTGCGCCGGCGTCAGAGAAGGAGAGATGCACGAAACAAGAGGAAGAGCGGAGATGGGTGCGAGGAGGGACGAGAAGGCGGATCGAGACCGTCGCCTGGTCGCGCGGAGGTGGGGCGGAGAAAAGGTGATTGCGGGAGAGACGGGGAGAAGAAGAAATGGAGATGAGAGAGCGAGGGGAGTACCAGAAAGAGAGTTGGCGACGGAAAGAAGACGTTGACGACGGGGAGGAAAGGGTCGGCTCGCCGGAGGGAGAAGCTAGCGCGCCGGGATGTCTAGACTCGCTCTGATACCATATAGAAAGTGTACAGTGACTATGAATCCCCCGAGCGTATACGAGGGGGTCGGGTCTATATATATACAGCCCAGGCCAGTGGTCTGTCTAACAATCTTTACTGAGGGTTTAAACTGCTAATAATTGCAAGGGTGATAATATCAAGTTAGCAAGTTTTGTTTTCAGGCGATTATCAAGTGAATCTGTCATCTAACCTTTTCAATGGAATAATCAGATGCCACATGAAAGTAGTTGTATAACCACTTATATGTTTATGCTATACTTCAGACAGAGGAAACAAAATGTCGTTTGCAGTTAGAAAGTGATGGACTGATGGTGTTTGGTCATTTTACTCATGCTTCCAGTACTTTTTGTTACAGCCGCGGAAAGGGGCTTGGTCAAGAAGCAATATTAACCATGATGGCATTTGCAGTAGAGAAATACGGAATTCACACTTTTAGAGCAAAAATTAGAGAATCAAATACAGCATCCTTAAAACTGTTCAGAAAATTGGTGAGCAATTGATCTGATGAACATGCCTGTGTTATCCTCTTTTCTTTGTATGTGTGCTTTATTGCCAGATCATAAGAATTATGTTTGTCTGGTTTGAACATAGGGTTTCAAGGATGCTTCCTACAGTGCAGTGTTTAAGGAGGTACAGATATTTGTCTCGTTCACTTTGGCAAAAACATATCTGAGCATTCGATGTATTGTGTCTGCTATTATTACAATTCCTCCATGACTTATTTGGTAAACAACTAAACAATGTACAGCCAGTTAACCAGTAGTTTGAATCTATTAACACGAGCAGCTTATAGTCTTCTCTTGTTTTTGTAGAGAAACTCTGGTTGCCTTAGAACTTCATTGAGAACCACTCTTAACCTGCAAGTTGCAACAATTTGCAAATGTAGCAGCATAGGAGTAACGTAGTGACACTATTCAATACTATTAATTCATCTAAAGACAGAACTGAGAACTCATTATGTTTCTCTCAGGTGACACTGGAGGCACCCGCATCTGCACTCCCGTTGATTTCTCCTCTGACCATAGGAAGTTGGTGACATCTGATCTGAACATAGGCTATCTTCTGATATGCGTAGGACTAGTTATTGGTGTTCCTCAACTGGGAAGTTTACTGCGTGCTATCCCCATGCTAAACTGACTAATATGTTGTCTGCCCATCATTGCTTGGGATTAGAATAAATTCGTCCTGTGTACACCGAATGCTGAACAGTTCGAAACTTGAGTGTTTGATGGTGTAAAATCTCTCGATGATGTTTTCCAGGAGAAATTTTCAACCACAAAGCATGGCACAAGTTGCAGTAATCTGTAGAAAGTTCATATGAAGGTGATGCATTTCTCACACTGTATACATCATCATCGTGCATGACCAACATTTTCAGTTAGCCAGAAATTTACACGCATTCGACTCGATTTGTAACTTGTAAGCCAGAAATGCCTACAGATAGCAACAAAACTGCTGCTTGGTTGGGCTCGTAAATCCTGCGGCCCAACTGATGGTAATGACAGGTGGGACCCACTTGGCAGTGTCAGCCATCCTGTCCTGTACTGTAGCTTGCGTATAAACCCGGGACTAGCCTATCTGGGCAAACAAGGCAACACGATAACGAGGCGAGAAGAAAGAGGGGGTAGGAGTGGGCAGAGATGGCGGCGAAGCGCGAGAACGAGTCGGACGGCGACAAGCTCGGCGGCGGCGCCGAGGGAACGAGCCCCAACGACGGGGGCGCGTCTCCGCCGCCCCTTACCGCTACGCCCGCCGTGTGTCTCATCCGTTCCGCCGGAGACTTCGCTGGTGGCGCCTTCATCGGATCTATCGTCGGATATGGTATTATCCAAATTTCTCCGTGTTCCCCTTATGTGTTTCTACGTCTCCGTTGCTTCTCTTGTTGTCTATGTTGTGGTAATCACGATTTTTTTTCTAGTTTCGGATTTTTGGGTTCTTAGGGCACATAGAGATAAGAACTTTACAGTTTTCTACCCTTCTTCCTATCTCGTACAAAGGAAGTTCACTCCAAAACCCATCCTTAGTGTATGGCTTGTAAGAATTTGTAATACATCTAGAATGTGTTGGATTATAGCACACCTTGTGCGCGAATTTTTGGTACTTTGTCTGAATTTAGATATTTATATTAATGGAGATGCTATCAGTCTTGTTGTTTGGTACCATCAATATGAATTAGTTAAGGTCATCTGTTGCACCTAGGTATTTTCCCCATGTAAAATCTTATGGTTTTTACTGGGTTCTTTATTCAGGACAAGGTTTGTTCACTAAGAAGGGATTTAAGGGTTCATTCAGCACTGCAGGATCCTCTGCCAAGGTTAGCTTTTGATAATGTTAATGCAGTGCTTTTTTATGGAAATCTTCCAGACACCTTTCTGATAACAGAAATTTGTTGAATTAGACTTTTGCAGTCCTCTCTGGCGTCCAGAGTCTGGTCGTGTGCCTGTTGAGAAGGCTGCGTGGCAAAGATGACAGTATGTGCATTGTTTTAGTTCACTGTTTTTTGTTAACATCTTGGTAGTTTTTAGATGAAACATCTTGGTTGTTGTATATAGAGCATTAATTATTATGCTCCATTGGCAGTTGTTAATGCTGGAATAGCGGGTTGTTGCACTGGCCTTGCTTTGAGCTTTCCAGGTACGTTTGCCTTGAATACACATGGTTTATTTTTGGTATACTGTTCTATGGGAGAATATAGTCCTGCATGATACATTGATACTGGATGCCATTCTCAATTTTACGATATTTTGTTTACTGGATGCATAAAAAGGGTCATTTCAGCAGTGAACTGCAATGCATGGATTCTACATTAAAGTGAATTTTCATTACCATTGTGTTTAGTACAGCTGTTTGCAGTCAGGAAATTGTGTGTCTCTTCTGTTGATCGCTATATTTATTTCTAGTGTACTTCTGGTGTTGGAATGATTTTGGCATGAAGTTTGTCTAGAAATACAAGACTGCAGCTAATTGCTGTAGAATTCCTTCGAAGACTCCCTAATATATGAATATAAATTTTTAAAATTATGATTGACCTTGTCCATTGTATGATAAGAGACACATCATTCATGGGTTTGACAGCGAAGAGCACATGCTGCTTAATTCCATTGTTATGGAGTAATGCAGACAATCCAATTGATCAATTGTTCTTTACTGCACAGCTTTTGCAGTCCAGTTAAACTCAACAGTTCATGCGCAGTTTATGTGGGAAGGTCCACCCTGCTTTTAGTGTCTTTCTGTTTAAGCAACCAATACCATGCAATTGCTCGGTTTTTTGTTGTGCTTATGTATCATGCATGATAGGCAGTTAGGCACCACCTAGAAGGATCGTAAATGTTAATGGCTAACCTGGTGATATGGTAAACACATTAATATGCATATTGCATCGAAGGTTGTGCAAACTGTACCGCTCTGTTCATTTACTGGCGCATCTGTTATGTCATGGCATTCATGCTCATGTTACATTGTAGTGTAGTGTTGAAGAGTACAAGGAACTGTAGCTAGCACATATGTTGGGCTGGCCTTTGAAGAAGATTAGGTGGAACATAGATGTTAGCGGTTAAATGATACTTGAGAATGGACCTTGCTGAATTTCATATTTTGAATCAATTGTTGATACCAACCACTATTATCTGGTCATTGTCGGACTACTCTTTTTGTTTTTAAACAAGGATTGTTGGACTACTCTCAAATTACTAACATACATCTTTCTACATATTAAACCAGGAGCACCACAAGCCTTGCTCCAAAGCTGTGCGACCTTTGCAGCATTCTCATGCATCATGGAGGGGCTCAACAAACAGCAGGCTGCAATGGCACACACACTTGGTGGGAGTGCTTTGACCGTCGCACACAAGAATGGTGGCGTTCTCCCACCATTCACTCTGCCACCACTTCTTGATTCATCAGATGCTTTAGCTTTGTGCTGCCAGTCCTTAGTACTAAAGCCTAAGCACTAGACTCCAGCATAGGGAGGAGATGATGCTCAAGAAAGCTATAGCTTTAGTAAATTTTGTTTTGGGACATGTCTCAAATCTAGATTTGCTTTATGTATGTTGCCAGGTTTTTCTTGCTGCAATGTGTGGCAAGCGCTGGCTTAACTATATCATTGTCGAATAGATTTCATTGGCTTGGCAGATAAAATTTAAGAAAATTCGTCTCCATGGCACATGTTCTTCAATCTTTCCATCTTGCTATCCATATCTGGGATGCTGTCTGTATCAGTTATCACTGAAAGCAATGGGATTCTTCATATCTGTAACATGTGAAGGTTAGTATGTCCTGGTTGCTCCTTAGTTCACTCCTAACAGGTGTCAGGTGTCACCTCTTCTATCTTAACTTCGCCAACTATGGCATTTGCGGCTCATCAAGCTTGCCTCGTCCGGCAACGGCAAACAGGCGCAAAGCTCGTTTCACGTCAGGCTGAGCTCTGGCTCGCGTGTGGGAGCACGCCCTGTGTCTTTGACTGTGTGTGAAAAAACAAGTCTAAAAAACCGAAGGCGATGGCCTGTGACGGCGGCCTTGGCATCACGGCAAAACCGTGACACCCGCGGTTGAAAAACATGTGGTTGCTTTTGGGAAAAAAAAATCAGGTGGCGAAAAATCTGTTCGCCTGCGAAAAAAGAGGAGGAACGCAACGCGACAGACCGCAGTGCGACGGGCGGCATGCTACGGCGTGTACGGACGAGCCAGGCACCCGTCAGGTTGCCGATCGCTCCAAGATTTTCGCGGGCCGTCCGAACGAGCACTCACGCCTTCTTCAGAGTAGTTGGCGCAGACCGCAACCATGCCCCGCCTGCCATGAAATCGATGCACGTAGAAATCGGGTGAGAGATCATGGACGACATGGATAGATGGCAGCAGAAAAACATCACCGGGCAGGGCGGAATGTCAAATGCTGAGAAATACTACAGAGTTAGGGTGAAGTCATCGTTTCCTTAGGCTGCAAGTGTTCCAGTTCTGATCTCTGCTAAGCTCGTCTTCGAAATGTAAAAGGTGTGACCCGTTCGGCTGTGCAAAATTTCCAGTGTCCAGAAGGTTCTGAATTTCTTCGCAAAATTCAACTCTGAAGCCTGAAAGCTTCCACCCACACGCGCGGGTTTCCACTTCCAAACGCTACAGCGCAGCTTCACCTCGCCGTTTTACATATAGTCCGGCGCGCCCTCTCGCCAGCTTCACGCCTCCACCTCCCTACCGCGAGCACTTGCACAGCGAATCCATAGGTGCGCTAGCTACTACCATGGCGCGGGTAGGCCATTCGGCGTGGCTCCTCGCGGCGGCCGTGCTATTGTCCGCGGCGATGGCGGCGACGGCCCAGCTGGACTGCAAGAACGCGATGTTCCAGGCTGGCCGTTCGTACCATCGGTGCTCCGCCCTGCCGGTGCTCGGTGCCAGCCTGCACTGGACGTACCATCCGGGGAACGGCACCGCGGACGTCGCGTTCCGCGCCCCGCAGAGCAGCGGCGGTTGGGTCGCTTGGGGGATCAACACCCAGGGCGTCGGCATGGTCGGCAGCAGCGTGTTCATCGCCTCGCAGATCAACGGCACTGGCGGCGGCGGCGCGGTGTCCGTCGTCACGACGGTGCTGGAGAGCTTCAGCCCCAGCCTGAGAAACGGGACCCTGAGGTTCGACGTGCCGGCGCCACCCGCCGCCGAGTACTCGGCCGGCGCGTACACCATCTACGCGACGGTGGTGCTGCCGGGGAACTCAACGACGCAGAACATGGTGTGGCAGTCCGGGCCGGTCAGGGGAGGGGCCCTAGCGATGCACCCGACGTCGGGGCCAAACTTGATGAGCACCAAGAGGCAGGACTTTCTCTCCGGTTAGAGCACCGTGCTGATCTCCAGCTCTCCAGCACCAGCCTTCACGTTGCACCTGTCATGCGTAGGTTTAGGCATAGGTATTATACCATTGCCATGTAGTACAGCATACGGAGTATTTCTGATCTCGTTGCTGCCAGTTTTACCAAATAAAGTGCCATGTGAGTATGTGTTGGCTGTTGAGTATGCACGATTCTGTTTGAACCGATTAATAATAGATGGCATTTTCCTTTACATCTTGTTATGCGAGTTGAGACGACGGTTTCATTTAAACCTTTAGTTTGAGACTGTTCCAGCCAAAAAAGAAAGAAATTAAAACTGTTCCGCGCATCTGTATGGTACAATGCATACAAACCGGACAAGTTTCCAACTCTGTGCGGTCTGCATCCTCCTGTTTGAACCTGAACCGGCCAAATTTATATGTCCTTTTCCCCCGATTTGAACAGGAAACCAAGACTGCCTTTTCAAAGGAAATCCGAGACTACCTCGACCAAATATTTAGTCCCAAGTTCTTGGGACATAACGTATAACCTGAACCAAATTGTCAGCAAAAATTAATTTACTATATGGCAACTTCTGCGACCAACGAGTTTGCAGCAGAATTCGTGACCAAAACGTGGATCGTCCAGTTCGATGCGACACCAGATCTGACGCGAAATTTCCGGTGCCCGTTCGACGAAGTTCATCCGCCAGCGAGATCCCAGCAGCAGAGGGGAAGTGATGCCTCGGTTGCAGAAAGTTTTTTTTTTACACCCAGGCGCATAGTAACTAGGTGTATGTATATGAACTAGTTATAAAACAATTCATAAAATTTGATAAGTTAAGTCACTATACAGACATATAAATCTAAATTTAATCTATACATCAAGAAATAATAAATTTTATTTATGCTGCGTAGGTATTATTTACTATTTAATTTTATTATTTTTTGTCTTTAAGGTTGTAGATCGATTTTAGCTTGTGTATAGACTTAAATCATTTTAATCAATGCTACTATTTTTTTAAAAAAAATCTATAACTATTTAAGTCACATTTATATAATAGGTGAAGGCGTAAAAAATCCGTCCGCCTCGGTTGGTATAGGGACTGGCTAATGATGCTCCATGAGGCAACCAAGGAGTACGACGAGGTCCTCACGATGGATGCCCTCGGTGGCGCCGTCGTCGCCGGGCGCGACGGAGAGATATATGCGACGACACTAGGAAGCTTGGTCTTCGAGGTTGACGCGACATCGACACCCCTACGCATCGAGAAGAAGTACGTGTGGGAGAGGGTGGAGAGCATCGATGCCGCGCGATCCTCGTAGTCCAGAATAGTTCGTCCGTTGTGTCGTGCCCGCCGACGCAGGGCTGGAGCCCAACTGCATCTACGTCTTGGCCTCGCCGCATAGTGATGGCATTCCGCTGTACACAATCTCTTTGGATGATATGAGCGTCAGGTGCAACTTACTTCGGTGCTTCGCCGGCGAGGGAGGAGAAGAGGCATTTTGGGCTCTCCCTGCCTGGTAATTACTCCAACATTAACATTTTTCTCTGATCCACTAAGTCTAATTGATTAGAATGCGTATCTGATAAGCTGATCATGTAATGTTCAGCTTCGAGCAGGCGTTGGTGAAAGACGTCACCGGCAATGTCCTCTCGTGCCAGGCCAGTGACAAACTAGACGAACACGGAGAAGACCAAGAGGACAGCATTGTCTCATCACCGTCGTCATGGTCATGGTCCTCCTGCCTCCCTGCAGACTTGCTGGATCTGATCGCCGACAAGGTGTCATTGGTTGACTTGTTACGCCTTCGATCGAGCAGTATGCAAGGACTGGAGTGGCTTGATCCCAAGGTCCATCCAGTGTGCAAAGTCGCCATTGCTCCTCACAGCTCATGCATGAACAGACGACCTACTCGGCACCTTCAACCCCATGACCGGAAAAAAGTATGAGTTGGGATACTGCATCAGCTCCGATGAGCCGGAGCCACGGGCGCACCGCTGCTAGACGCACGGGTGGGTTCTCGAACGGAGGGCGATGATGAGGTCTTCATGCTTTAAATCACTAGACTTGTATATTGTTTGTACCGAGATCCCTCGCGTGCCCTGGCGCGAACACGCTGACGCTTGGGAGGTCTGCTTAGCTCCAGTGCAGACCGATCGACTTCTCTCCGTGGTTCGAGGTACGTGCGCCAGAGGCCGTAGGGTTCGATCGGCTCTAGCGCGACGGTACGGGTGCGGGCGTGCCAGTTAATTTGACCTGATAAGGATGTGAGACGAGCAGATCCGTCGAACAATGGGCCGATATAGGCGCTCGCTATCGGTTGGTTGCCGATAGGGTTAGGATGGCCATCGGCCGAGCCCGAAAGGCCCTTCGCTATCGGCTATTTGCCGATAGGAATCGGGAAGCCCTTCGATCGGCTGGGGAGCTGATGTGGATATGGACAGGTGTCGACGAGAGATCGGCCACAGAGTCGATGGAGGAACCAGGGTGTACTCAGATGATAGCAAAGCGCACATGATCCCTTCGGATAGCCGATTGAAGCCGTAACAGTAGTTCATCAGATGGAAAAACCGATGAAGGCACATACGGACTGGCAAGGAATAATATTAAAAGGCACGGGCTATAAAGCCGATGCCGCTCCGGATATGACAGCACGAGACCCGTTGCCCGCCGTGACAGCGCCATTAACACTGAACCTCGAAGATCGGACCTAACCGAGACAGTACGAAACCGAGGCCAACAACGATGATACGGAGGACGCCGGATCAGCTGTACTGAAGGAAAGACAGGAACGAACCCATCAGCTAGCTGAGCCGATGAGGGAACGCCTCTCTGAAGGCGGATGCGTATCGGCTGGGAGACCAATGCGCTTAGCGTTATGCGTTAAGGGACACCTCTAAAGACTGACGCATATCGGTCGAGGGGCCGATGCGCTGGGCGTAAAACTCAGAGCATGGATAACTCATCAACTAGCACTCTGATGAGACGCCGTGCAGAAAACTATAAGCTTGAAGCTCAATTTACCGTCGGCAGCCCCATAGGTCAAACCTAACCAATGCAGCACGAAATTGACGACGACAAAGGAAGCTTAATAGGCCAATAGGCTCTATACGGACGTGATGCGATACGTCTGATCGGACTAAGAGATCGAACTTAACCGATGCAGCCTTAGACAGAGCAGAACATATCGAGATAGTGGCGGGACTTACCCCTTCGCTTGAGATCAAACTTAACCGATGCAACCCCGTGTCAAGAGCCAGAACCCGCCGGTAGAAACCTAGATGAACTAGGGTGGCGATGCGCCGAGATTGTATTGATCGAGAGATAGATTATATGTCTCCAGGTGGTCTATATTTATACCCTGGATTTACAGAGTCCGACGCGTTTACAACAATCGGACGTTATTTTCTAACAAAAACAAAGGAAAATATCTCTAAAGAAGTTAACTAACTAATTAAACCTTCCTAATTATATAAGATTACAATTTACAAAAATAAAATACCCTACCGTGGATTCCACGGCTCCTCCGTAAACTCGGTTTTATCTGGATAGTCTTCCAATCTGGAACCGAGTCTTCCTTCGCTACAATCCGATCTGCTTCTTCACTGTAGTCATTAGACACCTCTTAGCCGATCGGCTTTAGCACCATCGGGCTGTCTAGATTTTTGCGTTAACATATATATATATAGACATGACCCTCTCTGTATAGAGTTAAGGTCTTAGTCTCACTGTACACCACATTCCTATATGATATCAGAGAGGTCTAGACATCCCTGGCGCGATAGCATTCTCTCACCGGCAAGCCGACGCTTTCTTCCCGTCGTAGACCTTCTTCCCTGGTATTCCTCCTCTGTCTTCTCGTCTTGGCTCTCTCCTTCCCATCTCCTCCGTAGACGGCTTTCTCCTCTTTCACCATCCTCTCTCCTCCCTTTTCCACCATGTAACAAGGCGACGACCTCCATCGGCTCGCTCCTCCCTATCAGCTGCTCCATCTCCATCGGACCACCCAACCCCATCGGCTCATCAACCTCCATCGGCTCACCCACCCCTATCGGCTCAGGCCGACCTCGTTCAGCTCTTTCCCTTAACATACAGTCACCGATCCCAAGTCGATGCCACCCTTCCTCAACCAGTGCCCATCCCACCTCTCACGCTCCCATCGGCTCCTGCGAATCCTATTGTCTGTTCCACCTCTCATATGATCACCCGATCACAAACCGGGTTCCTCCGCCGTACCAAATGCTACGAGCTCTCAGCAGTCCATTGTACCATCTCGTCCATCCCGACGACCCCTCATTTAGCCCTGGCCGATCCGCAGTGGCGCGTGGCCATGGCCGACGAGTACAAGGCCCTTATGGATAATGAGACCTGGCGCCTCGTCCCTTATCCTCCCAGTGCCAATGTCATGATCGGTAAGTGGATCTTTAAACACAAGTTCCATGCCGATAAATTGCTTACTCATCACAAGACACGCTGGGTAGTTTGGGATTTCTCCTAACGTTCCGGCGTTGACTACGACGAGACCTTTAGTCCTATCGTCAAACCCGCAACCATTTGGGTTGTTCTCACTCTCGCCGCCTCGCACTCTTGGCCGATCCACTAGCTCGACGTGAAAAACGTCTTCTTTCACGGTCATCTGATGGAAACGGTCTACTGCCAGTAGCTTCCAGGCTTCATCGATCCATCTCGTCCCGACGATGTCTGTCTCCTTCAGCACTCCCTCTACGGCCTCAAACAGGCCCCTCGAGCTTGGTATCAACGTTTTACTGCCTATCTTTAGCACATCGGCTTTGTGGCCTCCGTCTCCGATACCTCCCTCTTCGTCCTTCACATCGGCAACACCATCGCCTATCTTCTCCTCTACATCGATAACATTGTTCTTATAGCGTCCTCGCCGTCCCTTCTACATCAGATCATGGCCCGACTCCACTCCGAGTTTGCCATGACCAATCTCGGTCCTCTCCATCACTTCCTTAGCATCTCTGTCACCCGCTCTTCTCATAGGCTCTTTCTCTCCTAGTGTCAGTATGCCATCGATCTCCTCCAACGTGTGGGCATGGCCGAATGTTACCCCACGACCACTCCCGTCGACACTCGCGCCAAGCTCTTCGCCACTGATGGCTCTCTCATAGTCGATCCCTTCCAGTATCGGAGTCTTGCTAGTGCCCTCCAGTACCTCACACTAACACGACCCGATCTCACCTACGCCGTTCAGCAAGTATGTCTCTTCATGCATGCTCCGCGTGAACCTCACCTCGCGCTACTCAAGCGTATTCTTTGCTACGTGAAGGGCACACTCTCCACCGGCTTACATCATAGCTTCAGCCCCATCGACTCTCTCACTGCGTACTCTGATGCGGACTGGGCGAGCTGCCCTGACTCTCGACGCTCCACATCCGGTTACTGCGTCTTTCTTGGTGACACTCTAGTCTCCTAGTCCTCAAAGAGCCAGACTATAGTGTCTCGGTCCAGCGCCGAAGCCAAGTATCGCACCATTGCCCACGCCGTCGCTGAGTGTTGCTGACTTCGTCAGCTTCTCCAGGAGCTCCGTGCACCTATCCACTCTAGGACCATCGTTTACTACGATAACGTTAGTACCGTCTACATGACCGCTAACCCGGTCCATCATCGACGCATGAAGCATATAGAGATAGACATTCACTTCGTACAAAATAAGGTTGCACTAGGATAAATTCGGGTGCTTCATGTATCATCGGCGCACTAATTTATCGACATTATGATCAAATGTCTAACCATGCCTTTGTTCATCAGTTTTCGCTCCAGTCTTTACGTCCGTTTCCTTCCCACTATAACTACGGGAGGTGTTAGACCACTAGACTTGTATATATAGACTCGACCCTCCTGTACAGAGTTGGAGTCTTTGTCTCACTATACACCACATTCTACAGTGCTGAATCCAACAAAAGGGCTCGTCGTGCATCTCCCGTCGATGAGCAAACACTTCTTCAGCGGCATATCTTTCGCCTCCATGCCAGGATCCCCTGACTTCATGGTCGTTTGCGTCAGCGAATGGCGGGGCACGGGACAACGACGGTGAGGACGTGGCGTCAGGGGGACGATGACTGGACGGTGAGAGACTTCGATCACGACCCGCCGTTTCCACTGTCCTCTCACAACCCTGTCCATTTCGACGGCGAGTGGTACTGCTTGGCAAGAACCGGCAAGCTCGGAGTGCTCAACCCAAGCAAGATGACATGGAGTGTTCTTGCAAAGCGGAGCCGTTCTACGATGAGACGGACGTAGACCAAACCGAGAGTTGCTATCTCTTGGAGTGGACAGGCCAGCTCATCGCCATTTGTACCGGACTTGGTGAGGGGCCTATGCGCATCTTCAGGCTTGATCGGTCGCAGATGGCATGGTCGGAGCTGGAAGAAGGATTGGCTTGAAAAAATATGGAGTAACTATGGTTGCCTCACCTTGGCTCACCATAGGTTGCATGTTTATATATAGAACAAGAATTACAGATATAGATAGTTTTAAACTAGGACTCCTAAATTAAATTCTATTCTATCTATAGCAAATTACAGGAGTCCATCTATCCTTGAGACATGCTCGGTTATAATCCTAGTGTAACACGTTTACAATCTCTAACACCCCCGCTCAATCTAAACTTTCCTAACCACCTTGAAGTTTGAGATTGCGAATAAATGTATTCATCTTTGCAACCGGTAAGGCTTTTGTAAATCCATCCGCCAACTGATCTCCAGAAGCGATGAACCGAACGTGTAGCTGTTTTCTCATAACTCTTTCACACACAAAGTGAAAATTAATTTCAATATGCTTTGCTCTAGCATGAAACACGGGATTAGCTGATAAGTATGTTGCACCAAGATTATCACACCAAAGAAGTGAGGTGCGATGCACTTTAACCCTAAGTTCGGTCAACAGTTGCTCAAGCCATATTATTTCTGCAGTAGCATTAGCCATCGTTTTATATTCTGCTTCTGTACTAGATCTTGAAACAGTTGGCTGTTTTCTAGCACTCCATGATATAAGATTACTTCCATAAAATATTGCGAAGCCTTCAGTAGAACGCCTATCATCTGTATCACCTGCCCAATCTGCATCAGAGAAGGCACTGATGAATGACGACAATACCTTTTGAATATGCATCCTGAGTCCAATGGTGTGTTGTACATATCTAAGTATTCTTTTAACTGCAGTCCAATGAACTGAGGTCGGTGCATGAAGAAGTTGGCAAACTCTGTTGACAGCAAAGGATAAATCTGGTCGTGTATTTGTTAAATACTGAAGAGCACTAACTATGCTTCTGTAGCGAGTAGCATCTTCTGGACTGAGAGGAACACCATCATAGCTCAACAACTTCTCAGATGTAGATAAAGGTGTCGTGCAGGGTTTGCAGCCGAGCATTCCAACACGCTTCAACAAGTCTTGTGCATACTTAGCTTGAGATAGAGTTATGCCATCTAACTCTTCTTTAACTTCTATACCCAAGAAGTAATGTAACTTGCCAAGATCCTTTAGTGCAAAGTCTTTTTTTAAATCAGTAAGAAGAGTTGTCATCGATTCAGGTGATGAGCTTGTAACGATAATATCATCAACATAGATACGCATATAAATAGTTGTACCACCCCTATGATATATAAAAAGAGACATGTCTGATTTTGACGGCACAAAACCTAGAGTGATTAATTTGGAACTTAACCTGGAGTACCATGCCCTGGGCGCCTGCTTCAGCCCATAGATAGCCTTGTCTAACTTACATATATATCCCGGTGTTTTAGTGTCCTCAAAACCCGGAGGCTGCTTCATATAAACTTCCTCTTCCAGAACACCATGCAAGAACGCATTCTGCACATCAAGTTGTCTGAGGCACCATCCCCTTGACACTGCAATAGAGAGTACCAATCTAATTGTAGCTATCTTAACAACTGGGCTGAAAGTGTCTTCATATTCGATGCCATAGCGTTGCTTGAATCCCTTGGCAACTAATCGAGCTTTGTATCTATCAATACTCCCATCGGCTTTTCGTTTGATTTTGAAAACCCATTTGCAATTAATAATATTCTGTTCAGTTTTTCTTGGAACGAGATGCCAAGTTTTATTCTTAGCTAGAGCTTGAAATTCCACTTCCATTGCATCACGCCACTTTGGATCTGAAATAGCTTCATCAACGGAATTAGGTTCACCAGTAGCACTAAACATGCCATATCGAATCATATAGCTTCTTTGGTTTGATAATACCGCTTTGCAACCGTGTTTGGTGACGCAGGGGATCAGGTGTGGCTGCTGGAGAACCAGATGTTGTAGAAGATCCAGATGTTGTAGAAGATCCGGGTGGCACAAATTCATGTGCACCTGATGCTGTAGCATGCAGCGGTGGTGGAGACTCCTCAGACGCATGCAACGTCCCAGGTGGAGACTCAGGCACCACCGTATTACCCCCACCTGTCGCCGCACTGTTGTCCTCTGGCATAGCAACAGCGGTCGGCAGCGGTACTGATGTTCCTCCAGGCGGTGTAGCAGGCAAAACAGCACCGTTCGACGAGCTGGAAGAAGACAGCGTTTCCACCTGGGAGCTGCAGCCTGGGCTATGTGCGCAACGTTGTGCCGGTAGCGCTGGGAGCATAGGCATGAGACCTGCAATTTTCTCAGATGATTCACTAGAAACAGCAGGTACGTCAGTAGTATTAGTAATATCAGATGCAGTACAGTCGTCATCCCCTGGATTTCGAATGGAAGAAGGCAGTAGGACAATTTCTTTTCTAAGAGAGGCACCGGCGTTAGGATGGAGCTTTGAAAAGGGAAACACGGCTTCATCAAAAACGACATCACGGGAGATGTAAATGCGTCCGGTGGAGATGTCAAGGCACTTGAAACCTTTGTGCATGGAACTATAGCCAAGGAAAGCACAACCAAAAACACGAAGATAACTTCCTGGAATTATATGGCCTCAGATTGGGCCAACAAGCACAACCAAAAACACGAAGATTGCTATAATCGGGTGCATCATGAAAAAGGCGAGTACTAGGAATTTTAAAATCAATAACCTTGCTGGGAAGAATATTAATGAGATAGGTAGCTGTAAGGAAAGCTTGATCCCAAAATTTTAAAGGCATGGAAGCATGAGCAAGAAGAGCTAAACCAACTTCAATAATATGTCTATGTTTGCGTTCAGCAGCACCATTTTGTTGATGAGCATGAGGACAGGACACACGGTGTGTGATCCCAATTTGCTTGAAGAAAGAATTTAATTTTTCATACTCGCCTCCCCAATCCGATTGAACACAAAGGATCTTCTTAGAGAACTGTCTTTCTACTAAGTTTTGAAAATCTTGGAAAACTCGAAAGACATCAGATTTATGCTTCAAGAAATATATCCAGGTGTATTTGCTATAGTCGTCAATGAAGCTAACATAATAGCTATAACTCCCAACAGAGATGGGTGCAGGCCCCCACACATCAGAATAAATCAGATCAAGAGGAGCACTAGAGATTTTATTAGAAACAGAATAAGGCAGTTGATGGCTCTTGGCCCTTTGACACGAATCACAAATTGACTCAACATTCTTGGAACTAGCACACGGCAACTTATTTGAGCTAAGGATCTTCTGAACTATAGTAGTAGCAGGATGACCTAGACGACTATGCCATAACGATGTAGAAGTGACATGGACTCCAAAAACTTCATGCTTTGACTCTATTTTCTCTTCCGATGGAATGAGAGGATACAGGCCACCTTTGCATCTACCGTGATGTAAAATCCTCTTTGTTTCCTGATCCTTAACGAGAAAGGAATCAGGGTGAAATTCAAGGAAAGCATTGTTATCTTTGGCAAGTTTATGAACTGAAACAAGGCTTTTGGCAGAAGAGGGCACATGAAGAATATTGTTCAAATGAAGTTTACTGAAAGGGGTATGAAAAACTGTATGCCCAATATTACTAATACTCATACCTTTGCCGCTGGCGTTATGAACTTGTTCATTGCCACTATATTTATCACGGACGGTCATCTTGTCAAGTTCGCTGGTGATATGGTTAGTGGCCCCGCTGTCCGCATACCAATTTGTATCAACACCATAAGCTCCTGCTGGTCGCCCACGGTACTGATTGTCTTCCTCATAGCGAAAATAGCATTGATTGGCTTCATGATTTGTCTTCTTGCAGATTTGACAGGGCGCCTTTTTTGTGACTTGCGAGCTATTGCCTTGATTATTGTTGGTGTAACTCTGATTGTTGTTGCTGTTCTGTCCATTGCGCGATGAATTGAACCGGCCTCCACCACGTCGATCACCAGAACGACCGCGAGATGCCATGTTAGCTGAAGACTGGAACTGATTGGTCCCTTGATACATCTCAAGCCGAAGATCATACTCCATGAGTAGAGAATATAATTCAGAGAGTGAAAGATCTCCTGATCGGCCCATCATAGAAGAAACAAAGGGGTGATAATCAAAGTCTAAACCATTAAATAGATGAGCAACCACCTCATCATCCCCGACGGTGATGCCGGCTGACGCGAGCTTCAGCTTTTTGCCGTCGACTTTAGCTTCAAGGACTTGTCGCGGCTCGGGGATGGTTTCATCCAGAAAACCAAGCGCCTTGGCGCCACGGACAGTGGGCAGGAACTGCGTCTTCCATAGGACGAAGTTATCCCGTGTCAGCTTGTCAGACACCGGATGTCCAAAAGGAGAGGACGGGTATCCTTCGCCATGAGTGGAGGACGAAGACATCTTGTCGCGGGAGGAGCGTCACGAGCAGGGGTCGCGACCCTCTTGTCGCGGGATGTTCAGATCGCGGGGATGAGCGTCACGAGCAGGTCGTAGCCCCCTTGTCGCGAGAATTTGACGAGATTTTTGTAGATCTATTCTAGAAAGAGGCGGCTCTGATACCATGAAAAAATATGGAGTAACTATGGTTGTCTCACCTTGGCTCACTATAGGTTACATGTTTATATATAGAACAAGAATTACAGATATAGATAGTTTTAAACTAGAACTTCTAACTTAAGTTCTATTCTATCTATAGCAAATTACAGGAGTCTATCTATTCTTGAGACATGCTTGGTTACAATCCTAGTGTAACACGTTTACAATCTCTTAACATGGCTGACGCGTTGCTCTTCATGGACGGCAGAGATGTTTTTGCAAGGCCAGCTGAGCGACATGATCTTGGCAACAGGATATACCTACCAAGGTTCATCGAAGCTGGTGGTGCTGCTACTGTTGCTGCGTGCTACTCAGTGGGAAATCGTCAGTATTGCCCTGCGTTCTATGGTTACACAGAACCCGTGAACGCTATTTGGTTCGAACGGGATGTGTAAGACTAACATGTGCTAAATTTGTAATATCGGCCCCTCCGGATAAGTAATTCCAATTCTTTACATAATTGGATTTTAAGTCCTCGTTTCGTGCACGTGGTCTAAAAAATGATGAAAAAATTAGAATGAAATGAGGGCTTAAAACAATTTCTCATACAATACTACTTACAAGCATCTTGATTAGCATCCCCAAAGAGGTGCGCTTACCGTCTTTCTTCTAAAAAAGGTGTTTGGGCTTACCATCTTTCTTCTAACAAAAGGTATTTGGATTGCCCTTGTATCTCTGAGTTCGTTGTTGGCAGTCTACGTTCAGTGTGACGCTTTGGAAGATGTAATTGTAAATACAATGTTACGATCATGGCCGTCTTAATGTAGATGCTGCTGGTTGCAGGCTTGCAGCCTCGCCAATGAACGTAGACTGACACATATACAGAAGAAATCAAGTGAGAAGGAGAGCGAAGAAGCAGATATTACCATCTGAAGTCGGGTCAACGCGCCCCGGGTACTTTGCTAGGAGAAATGTATGGTAGGGACGAAGCCACCGTCATGTATTCATGTAGGTTTCAGTGAATGTTGGAACAAGTCCGTGAAATGTAGCAATCGACGTCTCCTTCGAAATAAAATGTAAGATACGTCAGTAGAAATAAATTTATCCGATAATTACAAGGCAAACTTGTTGAAGCCTGCAAAAAATGCGAAACAATTGACCATGTTAACTAAATCAAGGCTTAGTTACACCCGTACGAAACTATTCCAAAATAAATTGAACGATTAACACAAGCATTACAAATAACCCCAATCTCATTCACGCTTTCACCTCCCACAGCATTAGGAACACAGCAAGGCGTAGCTCGATTCGGAGCTCTAGTTGAACTTGCCATGGCGCGTCGAGGCCACTCGGCGGCGTGGCTCCTCCCACTCGTGGCCGTGCTTCTGGTCGCGGCTGCAGCAGCTGCCCCGGACTGCCGCTCCGGCAAGTTCCCGCCGGGGCGGTCGTTCCAGCGGTGCAGCTCCCTGCCGGTGCTCTGCGCCAGCCTGTACTGGACGTACCACCCGGGGAACGGCACAGCGGACATCGCGTACCGACCGCCGCAGAGCGGCGGCGGCTGGGTCTCCTGGGGGATCAACACCCAAAGCGTCGGCATGATCGGCAGCGGCGCCATGGCCGTCGTCACGACCGTCCTGGAGACCTACAGCCCCCGCCTGACCAACGGGAGCCTCGATTTCGACGTGCCGGTCCCGCCCGCCGCCGAGTACGCGGGAGGCGCGTACACGATCTACGTGACGGTGGCGCTACCGATGAACTCGACGACGCAGAACACGGTGTGGCAGGCCGGACCGGGTAACACCGGAGCGATACGGCCGCACTCGACGTCGGGGCAGAACGTGCAGAGCATGCAGAGTCTCGACTTGTCCGGCCAGAGCACCGGAGCCTCCAACTCCAGGATGCCGTAATTGCGTAGTATTGTTTTCAGATACTGTAATTACATAATTATTTTCAGATAAGTCAGTGTCAGTGTCAGTGTATGTCTGGATTCTGGAATGAAGCAGTTTCTTTCTCACTCTCTTTCTCCATAGCAAGAAAAATCAGAGATTCAGAGGGGTGACCTGATTGAATTTGCCCAGAATTTAACCCCTTCGACTGTGCGAAATTCATTCCGATGTCGGCGACTTCATAAATCGCGCCGGCGTGGTCATCGTACTTAAATCCTCTGCAGCCGGTGTGCATCCCGACGACGATGGCGCAGACGTCGAGGTACGAGGGCGTGCATGGCTCAACTGGATCGCCATCGCCATCGCCGTCGCCGACGGCGAGAGGAATCCACCGTAGTATGCCCCATGAAACGGAGTCGGGACTCGGGAAAGATAACGTGGTGAAATACGTAGTGGGCGTCCTAGCTGGGCCTCCGATGAAGAAACAGGCCTCAGGCCCTAGCATGGACGGTCCAGATTGGATCCTATTTCCGCTGGTTCTCGTGGGCCGTCTTGCCGGAACGCAAAATCTGGGCCCACTGGACTTCTCCAAGATACTATTGGGCTACCAGTAAAGCTAATGTATTTTGCGGAGACAGTAAGATTTGGCCCATCATTATAGCGCCGATTGGATCGCTACCATCCAATTTCCGTCTGTCCTCAAGGCCCACGCACGAGTCGCGACGACGGCTTAATAGAATTCCTTGGCACGGTATCTACAGTCCAGACTGATCGCTAACCATCTAATGTCAGTTGTTTTTGTGGGCCCCACTATCGAGGTAGTGGCCTAGCGGGAGTTTAGGCTACACAGGCAACACCCCTTTTAAAACCTAGGATCGCGAAAATATAAGAAAACACGTAGAATTTTAATAGCATTATAAATGTAAAATAGAGAATTATAAAACATAGAAAAAAATACATAAATGACTGTTTAGAAGAAAAAACACATGAATTAAGGCCCATTTGAAACATAAGATTGTGAAAATGTATAAATAGAAAAAACGTAGCAACAAAATGCTATGCCACTAAATTCCTACAGGAATTGAAAACACACAAAATATTCAAAGCTTTTGATGTACAAAAGAAAATTTAGAGCCATAAAAAGAAGAAAACATGAGGTAGGTAGGACTTTATGTTTTTTTCTCTAAAATCTATAGTAATTTTAAAGAAAATGGTAGGATTCAATCCTTTGTTTTAAAAGTCTTTCATAGGAATTTTTCCATATGATTGAAATCCTTCAAGCTTCCTATATTTTTCCTATAAATAAAAAGGTCTTAGAAAAGAGATAATGACTCATACAAAAGTTTTCATAAGGTTGGACTCAGTGCTAACTTTTCTTTAAAATATCTTTCTCCATTTCATAGAAATTTTATAAGATTATTTGAGTCCTAATCCTTTGTTTCAAATGATCAAATGGGAAACTTTTCTATATAATTCAAATCTTACAACTTTTCTATATTTTTTTGTACAAAACAATGGGACTCTTACTATATATGTAACATCAGTGCCTCCGGATAAGTACATCCAATACTATAGGGAATTGGAATTTTATTATAAGTCCTCATTTCGTGCATGTGGTCTGAAAAATGATGAAAAAAAGGATGACACGAGGGCTTAAAACACTATCTCATACAATACTACAAGTTACAAGCATCTCAACTAGCATATCCAAAGATCTTGCAATCTCTGTTTTAAGAAAGGTAATTGATTGCTCTTGTATATATGTCTGAATTTGTTGTTGGCAGTCTTCGCTCAATGTGCGCTCTGCAAGTTGTAATTGTGAATACAGTGTTAAGATTATTGTCAAGTTTGTTGTTGGCTGTGTACGTTCAGCGTGACGCTTTGAAAGTTGCAATTGCCAATACAATGTTACGATTATGATCGTCTTAATGTAGATTGTTGCAGGCTGCATGCAGCCTCGCCATTGACATGCCTGCCATGAGCCCATATGATATATCGACACTGAAACGTCTATAGCAGAAATCAAGTGAGACAGAGGTCAGCGCTACTTTGATAAGGAGAAAAATATGTCTGCACGGTCGACTATATATCGGGACGACACACACAGTCCGTTTAGTATGTAATTCGTGACGTCGTGGACTCTTAAGCTACATATTTGATCACCTGTATTATAAAAAAAAACTTACGTAATTATTATTTATTTTATTGTGATTTAATTTATTATTAAAACTACTTTAAACATATTTTACACTAATGATGTTTTCTATTCAAAACGGAAGATAGTAGCAATCGAGGGAACGTGTGCCTTCGAATTCGAAATGCATGAAATGTAGGATACGTCGGTACAACCGATAGTTACAAGGCCCTAACCCTAGTTAAAGCCTTCAAAAAAGAATGTTAATTAAATCAAAGCTTAGTTACACCCATACGCCAACTTTTCCAAAATAAATTGAATGATTAATACCAGCAAATGAGCTAACTTTCTTTATGCACGAAGGCAAATGAGCTAACTAAGACATCGGCATCCGCCATTATAATCCCATTCACGCTTTCACCATCCACAGCATCAGTAATCAGCCAGTCTTCCTCCACTCGGAGCTCTAGTTGAAGGCCCGACTGCTCGTGCCGCTCGTGTACAAAAGCGACGCAGCTTCAGCCTGCCATGGCGCGCCGAGGCCACTCGGCGTGGCTCCCACTCGTGGCCGTGCTGCTGGTCGCGGCCGCAACGGCGACCCAGGACTGCTGTTCCGTCGAGGTCCCTCCGGGGCGGTCGTTCCTGCGGTGCAGCTCCCTGCCGGTGCCCGCCGCCAGCCTTTACTGGACGTACCACCCCGGGAACGGCACGGCGGACATCGCGTTCCGCGCGCCGCAGAGCAGCGGCGGCTGGGTGACCTGGGGATCAACACCCAGAGCGTCGGCATGGTCAACAGCAGCGTGTTCATCGCCTCGCGGGACGGCAGCGGCGCCGTGGCCGTCCTCACCACTGTGCTGGAAAGCGACAGGCCCAGCCTCACTAACGGGACCCTCAGGTTCGACGTGCCGGTCCCTCCCGCCACCGGGTACGCGGGCGACGCGTACATGATCTACGTGACGGTGGCGCTGCCGATGAACTCCACGGTGCAGAACACGGTGTGGCAGTCCGGGCCAGGCAGAACCGAGGCGATCAGGAAGCACGCGATGTCGGGGCAGAACGTGCAGAGCATGCAGAGGGTCGACTTCTTGTCCGGCCAGAGCACCGGGGCCTCCGACTCCACGATGCCGTAATTACATATATGTAATTATTTTCAGATATGTCAGTGTTCTGTTTGCATTGTAAGTCTGGATTCTGGAATAAAGCAGTTTCTCTTTCTCCACGGCAAGAACAATCAGAGTACTGACCTGATTGAATTTGGCAAGAACTTATTAACCAATTCGACGGCAGCTTATTCATGGTTCTAGTACTGAACTCCTACGCTGCCGGCCGGTATGCGTCTGACTGGGGAGGAGGGTGACGACGAGGAGGCATCGTCCTTGGCCCTTGGGGAATGGGGGAATTAGGGACACATTTTCTCTGGGGCACATTGCAGAGGCGGAAGCGGAGATCCTGACGAAGATGCCGCAGATGCCGAAGGCGTCCATGGTGCACCTGGAATGGATCTCCATCAGTGTCGCCGACGAGGAGAGGAATCCGTCGTAATGTGGTGTGCTCCCCATGAAACGGACTCGAGAGTCGAGAGAGAGAGCGCGTGGGGAAGTATGTGGCGGGCTCTTCTATTTGGGCCGTAGGATGAAGAAACAGAACAAGTAAACTTCAGGCCCTAGCATGGACAACCCAAGATTGGTTCGCTGTCAATGGTAGCAACCCGACTCCCTCTAGTTTAGGAACGCTACCGCTGGGCGCTGGCTGTTGGGCCTCGAGGAGATTGGGCTAGGAAAAGGCCTACGCAGACATATTGGGCCTCACGAGAAGCCTTTACTGTTCCATGTCGATAGATCGGATTGTTAGCGATCCGATTTTGTCAGTCTTGTTCGTCGGTAGCGATCCAACTAACCTCGCGTAGTCGCGCGCCCTTGTTCCTCCGGACCTGCAGTGTCATGTAATTTTATTTTTGGAGAGATAATGTATTAATCCGAATTGTAGTAAAGATAAGGTTTAGATGTTCGTGATTGATGTATATCTTATAAAGAGATACGCAGGTTGATCGCGAGACGATCTGTCGAGCGACTTCAGTAGTACTAAGTACGACGAACTGCTTGCTACGGCGTGTACGGATGTTACTCCCTGGCACGTTTGGATCTGAACTTATGTATGTAACTGCAGCGCTTGTGGTACTGCCAGATCAACGGGGGCTTCGCAACCTCGTCACTAAAGCATGTCTTCGCGTGACGTGTGGCAGAAAACCATCAAGGGAAGCGTTAAATCAAACGCGGTCATCACGGAGAAAAATACCTGGCCAGGGAGAGGTTACAGGTTGCAGGTGTTGAAAGTATGGTCACCTGTCGTCCAAACGAAAAGTGCGGCACGGCAGACGGCGGTGGAAACTGTCCGGTGTTTCTAGGGCCTGAATGTACATACCTCTAACTTAGCTGAGCTAATTCGATTAGAGTAGGTGAACCAACTCTGTTCACGATGTTAACTAGGACGATGCGAATGGAAGCAACCGAGCTGCTACAAGCAAACAACAGAAGAGGAATATACATCGGTTGACAGATAATTTCCATGTCTGAATCGAAAGCAACAGTCGACAGGTTTGTTCAGAGTTTCAGGAAATTAATAATGGACAAGACCCAGGCTATTAAGAGCCTAGAAGCAACGAATGCGTGTTGTCCTATGATTCTCATCATTCAAAAGTTTGGTCGCAACAATTGATCAAGGCATGAAACTACTAGTACAGCATTATGGAGTATTTTTCTATTTTTGAAGGGAAGAACTACAATATCTTGAACTTGGGTCATAAGATAAACAGCATATAAACAGTGTCATGGAACGAACTATTTTTTTGGAGACCTAACTACCGTCCAATCTGCTAGCTTCACGCAACATACCGTATTTTTTTTCATTCACAAAAAAATGTTTCTCACAGCGAAGGGAGCATTTTCTGTTGTATTATTTGACTATTCAGTATTTAGCTTAGCCTCAGTATCACATGTTTCTTTGAACATGTACCAAGTCAAAATTCAACCAGTTCGTGATAACTATCATAATGTGTTTTGTTGATTAATATTTGTGTTCCTACTTCGTACCTTCATTTTTCCACGGTCGCTTAGTAAGACTGAACACAAATACTGGAATGTATACAATCTGAAAGATGTGTACTACCATTTGCACGTAAGAAAGAAAACTCAATTGCTGAGATGAACCGCTTCTACTTATATTCTGTTTTTACTGTAACAATATCGATGTCATCAACTACGCTTGTTAGGATTTACTTGGATAAGCTGAGCGAGTCAAAGTATTTAAGCACAAGAACGAGTAAACCTCTAACTCAAAATAGCATGGTATTCTCGAAACGATGGCTGAGGTAAGTTGAGGAAACCTAACACCATTTGAGCTAAATTTCACCTTTCGTACCTATGGTTAATCTGAACCTTGAGAAAGTAAAAGGACAAGAAACACAAACTCTCCAAGGACAGTAGCAGAACCGCTTCTCGAATATTCTATCAGATGTGCAAAAAAAGTATTTTGACATGTAACTTTGGATGTATGGAAGAATTGAACACAACAACCAATCATATTAGAAAAAGTGAAGGATAAGATTATTAAAATAAACACTTTTAGCGGAATTAAAAGCTACCGCTCATTAATAAAATTAATCTTATTGCAGTCGAAATCATCATTGGTCTGAATGCCGTCTTATTATTATTGGTTGGACCGAAACACCTGCCTGTTCGACTGTATTGTTTCACCTAGTCCGATCGCTACTAAGATGCCGACCTAACTATCTGTAATCAGAGAAAAACAATCTTGATAGAAATATCAAAAAATATCAACTTTACTATATCATATGTCTATAAAGTACATATAAAGTACTTATTTTTTAACTTTCAACTAAACTCGTAACTCAATTTTAAACCATAATTTTTATCTCTTTCAAAAACGATATACTAAGACATAGACTCTCTCTATTTATAAGTATAGGTGATTGTATAAAAGCCACAAATCCTAAAAAAAATACTCATAATCTCTTAAGATACTATATTATATATGTATACAACCTATTACTTTACAAATTTAAAGTCAATATTTTAAAACTTGAACTCTTTTCGAATTTGACTTCAATTTCCATACGCATACAATTCCTCTTATATAGCATAAGTTATCTTCACCTCCACTTGTATTGAATTCTAGCCTTTAGTATCTTGCATGATCTCTCGATTATCCGGACATCAAAGTCTCCCAAGTCGACTCTCGATCCATCACCGGCAACACTCCTGATACATCAAGACTAACCTACACATGCAAAAACAAAGAAAACATATCCGAACATAAGATCTTTTTAACTTGACTCATATTAGCACACAAACAGTATATCATACCATATAAAATACATAGAAGTCTTATTCATTAAGTAATCATCGAGAAACATAAAATAACTTAAAACATCAAGTATCCACCCACCGACTACGCTGCGGATAACCGCTTGACACGCTATGGCGTGGTTGTCCCCTACCTCCAATGCTGCCTTACATGCGTTGAGCACTCAGTCAAATACGTCGGCCACAGCGATACATGACCATACCTCCCTACCGTGCTAGCAACGCCTGCCAACACGCCACTCTTGCTCGCGCCGCGCACACGGACAATGCGTCACTGTCGCCTAGAGAATCGGCACACTGTGCCCCTTGTCACCAAACCTTGGCGCGTTGCCACCACATTCGGTTCAAGTCTCAATGAGCACGCGAACTCCCTTCACTAGTCCAACAACACCCGCAATAACTTGATAACCTGGTAGAGAAATAAAGTCTATTTTATCTCCCTCACCCTAGCCCCAGCTGTCAACCTATATTTCAAATCCTTTTCTTTTCCAGAAAAAATATTTAATTTGTTTTTCTATAATACAGAAAATAATTTAATTTTTTAAAATTTACATCTTTTTAATCTGTTTAAGCCTGTTGACCTCTCAACTTTTTTTCTAAAATTAGGATTTAATTTTATTTCTTTTTGTGTGTAATTGTTACACTAAGGTGTAGCCAATTGAGGAATTGGTTGATGAAGAGCATGATCAAGACCAAGGCAAATCACCACTTGATCATGTTTATCCCATATTTTAAATTAAAAATTATTTTATTTATGAAGTATGAAAAATGAGTTTTAAAAATGGTTTGAAATAATGATATTCATAGTTGGAAGCTTTACGAAATAAAATAGATTTATAAAACATAATCATGGATAGTCTTCTGCATGGCATATAAGGACCAATCTCTCGAGGATTTTCACTAATCATAATAAAATGTGACTACATAAGTGGAATAGGACACCCTCATCAAGTAATTAGGGTACCTTGGATATGTACGAAAATCAATAGACGTAAAGTCATCGGGGTGATATCTAGGTTATACCTATGGGATCCTGAGTATGAGAAATTTAGGACTTGTCTGGTGCTTGATCTAAGACCCGTTTAGTTGACAACTAGCTATCTTGGAAATGTTTTAATCTATTCAAATAGCCGTGACCATGGACATAGGTGAATAAGAAGTGATTCTTCTAGCGTAGTCTTGTATTTGGAAAAGTTTTGTGAATTGTTTTATGGTATGGGAATCATTACCAAAATCAGTCTATGTAGCCGGTGGAAGACTTGAGTGGTCTGAAACGAGGCTATGTGACTTGAAGTATCGCATGGTACTAAATTTAGAGATGATTAACATGAAATTGAGAAAGAAAAAGAAAGTGAACATACAAAAATGGAGGTACTAAATAGTACACTCCTAATCAAAATCAAGATAAGTCGTTGCAAAGCGACTTCTGAAATGGATTGAAACAATAGTCATTCTCCAGTAATTATGGTGAGTTGTTGTAAATCAACTCATAAAATAGATTAAGATATGAGTCTCTTTTCGATAACTTAAAGAGTACATTTAGAATTTGTAAAGACGATTTAAAACACACTTGATTACAAAACAAAACCAAACCCCTCTTAAAAACCCTTGCACACTACATTAATTCTCATGACTTACTGAGTATCTCGTATACTCACCTTTGCTATTATTATCCCCTTTCCCAGAATTGCATGAAGATAAATATCCAACCATAGAGAAGCTAATTCAATAGTAAGCAGTATATAAAGACTTTTAGGGTTTTGGTATATGACCTAAGCCGTACTTATGAGTTTAGATTTAGTTTTGCTTCTATTATCGTCTTTTGCTTTATGTAGCATTATATACCCAAGGTCGTTTCGTGGCTGCAATATATGTAATAGGCTATATCAAGTAAATAAAAGCAAGTTTGGTGACGATCCACCTATGTTCTGTTGGTACCAACTAAACTCTTGGGACTGGTACCGGTTTGCAGATAAAAGCGTTCCACTCCTATTGATCGATATATTGGTTAATGGGAGAGGGGCACCATAATAACCAACACATACCAATTTTCTCCAATAGATTGCACTCTAGTTGGACCAACAATGTTTATATGTAAAAGCTATTTAGATGCATCCGTCATCATAGAAACAATTGTAGTATACGAAGAAGCTACCATCTTAATATGACAACAAGGTATACAAATCAAGTCAAGTTCATTCTTAAGTTTAGGCAATCCATGAACAAGATCAGAACCACTTAGTCTAGTTAAATGATCAAAACCAACATATCCTAGCCTTTGATACCAAAACATCAAATCTTTTACAAATTTAACAACTGATATATGATCTCAGATGAAACACCACTTTCAAAATCAGCCTTAAAAACTCTTCCGTAATGAAAAATCACCAAAACAAAATCTCTAGAAGGACCAAGAATTTTACTCCTAGTTTTCTTAAATCTAACCTTAAAATCTTCATCAATAATTTGAGAAACTTAAAACAAATTATATTTTAAGTTTTTTTAGCAAAGCTATATTGTTTAAAACAAATTTATCACTAACCTTGACACATTCAGTAGCAAGAACAATACATATAGAATCATCTCTAAAAATAATTGATTATTTCCTAGATAACTATTTGATAGAGGAGAACCAACTTTCATATCTAGTCATGTGTTGTAAAAAACCAAGAGTCCATAATCCACACGTCCTTCTTCCTTGCCCCAAGAGCCTATATAGAAGCATATGTTGATGCCTCGGTACTAAGGTTTGATAAAAGAAATTGAGAAATTAAGTATTGAGACACACAACTAGAGGTACAAATAGGCTTATAATCATGAGCATAGACAATTTTGTTCTATTTAGAAATTTCACCAGAGGTCAGTCTGACCGTTGCTGCACCTATTGTCTGAGTGGGCGTCGGTCTAACCGTTGGTGAATAGCTGGTCTCACCGATTGGTCAGTGTGAGTCCAACTGATCTCTTTGGCCCAAATCATGTTTTTTTGTTACTTTAATTTTATAGAAGTAATTTTCCTTTTCTTTTTCTTTTTTCTACCAACTCTAAAATAAAATCCAACTAGATGTCCATATTTTCTAAACAAAGAATAATTATACTTTTTACAAGAAGATGAATTTGCAATGAAAGATTTAGAATTAAAAGTCTTAGTTTTTTTACATGTTGATGAAAGAGAAGACACAATCCTAATAGATTTAAACATGATTTGTTTAATTTTAGGTTTTGTTAAAATCTCACCCTTTAGTGATATCCAAAACAACAGTTTGATGAGATGTAAAATAATCATGTGTAATAAAATCTAGTCTACTATTATGTGTGCTTACTTTTAATTGATTTAAAATTAAATTTAGTTTCTTATTACCATCAGAAAATTTTCATAAGGATTTGAAAGAAACATCTTTTGTCATATTAACATAATTTTCACAATCAACCAAAATATATTTTTGTTTAAGACACTTTGAGCAAGAAAGCACCTCATAATTATTTACTATATCCTCCATGTACTCAACACAACCTACATCACCTTTTACTTTCATCTCATTCAAAATATATGTTGAGCAAGTTTTAAATACAATAATATCCTTTAGTTGTTTAAGCTTCCTAGCACACAAAGTATTAAATACGTAACTTACACAAAAAAAACTTTGTATTTATTCAAAAGATTTTTTTTGTCTAAACCAACTCATCTACAACTTTTGTATGCGTCACAATTCCAGGAGTAAAACAAGATTTTAATTCCTTTATTTTAAAAGAGCATCACTAAGTCTTATACCAGTAGCAGTATTTACATATCTAATAGCATAAATTTCAGAAAATAAAATTTTACAAGACATGCGATCATCATCATTAGTAATTAGAGATCTTAATCTAGAAAATTTAGAATTTAGTGATTCAATAAGAAAATTTTCTTTCTTAATTTTCTTTCCACAATTTTGATGTTTAATACTAGTAGCAACAACTATTTCTTGACAAATATCAATGGAAAGATTAATTAACTCATTATTATCGCCATCTGAATTGGATCCTCCATGAGCCATGAAACAAATCCTAGAGATATTCTTGTATTTTTTTATTGCCTATATCATCACTCTTATAATCAATATTACTTGAATAATCTTGTTCAAAAGTAGCAAAGACTTGATTGAATATTTTCTTGACATCTTTTCTACTTCTACTACCTTTGAACAATGCTTCTTCTTGACGTTCTTAGGATTCTTCTCTTCTTCTTCCTTTATTGATCTTCCAAGCTTGGAACATTAAGAATGAATGCGGTTCAACTCACCACATCCAAAACATTAGATTTTAGCTTCTCTTTTCCTATTCTTGACATTATTCCAAGCTCAAGAAGACTTGTTAATTAACAATGCCAAATACACCTCATAAATTTGCTCGAGTTGGTCATCAGAGATGGCAAGCTGTAAAAGAATTTGATGAAGATCTATTCAAATTAGAACTAAAGTAGTGATTTTTCAATCAGTCTTGCGAGAGAAAACATTCAACTCATAAGTTTTCAACTTTTCAAGGGTAAAGTTGTCATGTTGACATATTTATATATTGAAGTAATTTTAATTTTCCAAACCTTCATTACAATTTTAGATTGATCATAGTTAGCATCAAAAGAATTATCAACATATCTAAGGTTGCTTAAAACCTTGTTAAAATGTTCAAAGTAATCATCATGAGTTTCTCTACGTTTCATCTCAAATTTTATATAATATTTTTTAGAAACATCCCTGTGAATTTCCTTAATGTTAAAAGATACTTCATGAAACTCACACAGTGTCTTCGACATCTCATATGTGGTTTTAAGATGATAAATCCGATCAAAATTTAAGCGAGAAACACCACTTAAAACATGTTGCAAGCGTTGTAATTATTTTTAAATTTAACTTTGTTTGCATCAATAATAGCAAATAATATATGGTTTTGAGACTTTTTTGTCAACTATCATAACTTTGAGACATGATATAAGCTTTTGTCTTTTTACACTAGTACATAAAATCAACTACATAAAAAACATGTGGCTTGGTCAAAAATTGGTGAGACATAGTTAAATCTTAAGATTAATAAAGATCAAATAGAGAAAATATGAGACTTTGATACCACTTATACTATCAAACACAAGAAACAATCCTACCAAATGAGGGTGCACGGTAGGATTACCAAAAACAAAAACTTTTAGCAGAATTAAAAGTTATCTCTGATTAATGAAGTTAATCTTACTATAGTCAAAATCGTCATCGGTCCAATCGCCTTCCTGTTGTCGGTGCAACAACAGTGCTCCACCGAGTCCAACCACCACTAAGATGCCGGTTTGACCGCCTGTAACCAAAGAAAAAAGATCTCAATAAAAATCTCAAATGTTGATAAAACTCTTAAATATATGTCAACTTCATTATGTCAAGATGTGTATATAAAGTACATACAAAGCACTCATTTCTCAAATTTCGACTAAATTTATAGTTCAAGTATAAACCATAATTTTTCTCTCTTTCAAAAGCGATACATTAAGGACTAGATTGTCCCTCTATTTATACTCATAGATGACTGCATAAAATCCACATATCCTAAAGGGAAAAACACTCCTAATCTCTTAGAAAAATTTATTGTATATGTATTCAACCTATCCTTCTTATATATGTATACAACATATCCCTTTATAAATTTGAACTCCATCTTTCCAAACTCGAACTCTTTTTAAATTTTACTCTAATTTTCATATGCATACAATATCTTTTGTATGCCATATGGTATCTTCACCTTCACATGCATTGATTTCTAGCCTTTAGTATCCCGTGTGATCTCTCGATCGCCAGACATCAACTTCTCCCAAATCAACTTCCGATCCATCACCGACAACACTCTCAAGGTCTCGAAACTCACTTAGATATAAAAAAAGAAAACATATCCGAGTATAAGTTTTCTTCAACTTAACTTATATTAGCACACAAACAATATATCATATGCATAGAAAACACATAGAAAACTTATTTATCAAATAATCATCAAGAAATATAAAAATAACTCAAAACCGACTCCTCTTCAGAGTCCATCGGTTGAACCAGGCTGGTCGGTCCAACCGTGTTTATATAGAACCGTTTTGGACTCTTATACGTACTCGCGGTCTAACTAGCCTTTAGACCCGATCTAACTGTATGTAGATGAAAATACTTTATTTAAAATTAATTTAATTAAATTTTAAACCAATTGTTTATCGTAAATTTTTAAATCAATAAAATGATTTTGCATGTAATACTTCTACATAGCTGCACATTTCAGCGCCTTTTCTCTACTTTTTCCCGTGAACTGTACCTTTAAAGGTTCTGAATTTTCAGTAAGAAGATAACGCTAAAAGCATTGATGACAAAACTCCTCTTTGATAGCATTGCTAGCAACCATCGTTTTTTTGATTGTTCTACCAGATTCCAATTTTTGTCCAGTGTTGAACATGTCGTCAGATGTCTTCCAATAGTAATCGATCTCACCTATCGCGTTATTCAATCTCCAGTTAACACCAAAATAGGAGAGTTAACTAGGAGATTTACCCGTTTACTTTTCTTCTTCTATTTTGAAACCAAACTCCGTTTAGTTTTCTTGTTAGTTAATGTTATCAAACATCAGGAAGAGCCTGATCTCTGATACACAGAAAGCAGTGCAAAAGGGTATCGTTCGTGGCAGAAACGGGCCAGAAACCCAATAATGGGCCAACTTGACACACTAAGCCGTTCCTGAACCTGAAGTAGTACATCCTGTACTTCCTTCTGAGTAGGAGTACAAATGTGCTTCGGTACTGCTTGTTCGTGAAGTGCTTCGCATAGATATTTCACTGTGAAAAGTTGGTTGGTTCGGTATGAACCTGTGCAATCGCAATCCAGACCAACTGCAATGGATTTTATTTAATCCAGTAGAAAATGAAAGCGACTCGCGCCTAGAAGTCTTCAGGTTTGTCTTCTCCGCGGTTGCTTCTTGTCCCTTCCAATCTTCAGTGGAGTTCTCTAAATCCTTTGGCTCCATTCCATAGTCAAATTCGGCAGAATACACGGGCGTTCAGCTTGCAAGTATAGTCATGTAGCAGCCACAAGTCACGGTGTAAACTGTTAAAACCTTGAGCATAATTGGGGCGTTGAAATGAACGACCAAGTCACTCTGCTTCCTCATAGAATCAAAGCAAGCCACGGACAGTAGTACAGCCCCGTGTTACCTCGATCTCCCGTGATGCTGTAGCCTACATGCACGTACGTGCTTACGATATACAAATACGGTCAGTACACTCTGTCAAAGTAGCTGCAAAAGCTAACAAAATACTCGTAGGAATATCAAATACGTACAGATATTTCCCAAGATTTGCATGGAAAATTGGTCACAGAAGATGGCAAAGAGTAAAGATCAGTCTACGTGATGAACAGGTCTTTATATCATCCTGGAGCACGATCAGGTTGTAATAAAGCGGTCATGCTTGTTCGGAGAAACGAGTGGTAGGCGTCCATATGGCACGCGCCTGCAGCCTGCAGCAAGAGCATGACCGAAGAAAGCCTGCAGCCTCCAACTACTCATCCCGTGTGTTCATTCTTCGTAGATCTGGGAGACGACTCTGTCGACGACGGCATGTCGGATGCACGTGGGAAAAAAAAACATCTCTGATGACTGATGAAGCGAATCCACTGGGCTTGCAGGCTAATCTATTGTATGAATTTATGACATCGATATGAATTTTAGCAGCTGGTACCTCCATTTCTTTATATTTAACAATCAAGCATTATTTATATTTAAACTTTTAACTATTCGTTTTTCTATAAAAAAGTATTGAAGTGCATTGTATATCAAATAAGGATTAAACTTTCATTCATCATAATCTAATTATTTAAAAATTACTACTGATTAAAATTGTAACAGTAATGATCACTGTGACAATTATGTAGGAAGGGAGGGATTATACTAAGAACTAACTAAAGAAGATCATTGTCTAAAGAAACCACAAGGATGAAATTTTATGAGCTTATATTCAGTTACAGTGTCAGCTTTATATGCAAAAACCACGAACTGTCGCGGGAATGCTCGCATAGGAAAATTAAAAAGAACACATGCTTAATTGCCTGAGGCAAAAGAAAAGGATGGCTGGAGCTTCTGAAAGAGAAATCTCAGTAGGATAATAGATTGATGACAGAAACAAACATGATATATATAACCGAAATCTTTCATAAGTCGATTTATAGCAATAATATCGGAGATGTTGGTAGAGATTGTCAGTGATACAATACCAAAAACAAGGTTAACACGTCCGCGTAGTCACAACGTCAGCCGAAGAACTAAAGTCAGAGAACACCGATGTAAAAAGACCCTTGATAAAGATATTAACATACTGAGACGTCGTAGAAACATTAATGACACAGACTGCTTCAAGAGCGACCTTTTTCTAGACAAAATGTAAATTGATCTCGATGTGCTTGGTGCGCTGATACTGGACTAGGTTTGTCGAGAGATAGAAAATGCTGACATTATCACAATAAACCAGTGTAGCCTAAGTCGATTGAGCATAGAGCTCATACAAAAGTTGGTGCAGCTAATAGGTCTTAGCCACTACATTGACAACAACCCTATAGTTTGCCTCTATGCTGGAATGTGATACTATGATTTAGCGCTTAGAGGACCAGGAGACCAATTTATCACCAAGAAAAATAGTATAACCTGAAGTAGGCTTCTTAGTATCGAGACAATTGGCCCAGTCAATATCGGAGTAAGCAACCGAATCATATGTAGGAGACCATTGAATGACCAGACCATAATTCACAGTGGTGCGAGGTCTAGTGAAGTTGTGGTACTACAAAGCACCAGCTAAACTTCGGTAGTCAGTTGGATCTAAAACAGGTGCCCCCTCAAAGGATGATAGTTTCGAGCAGATGTCCACTGGTGTAGAGAAGGTCTTGTGATCACTCATACTGGCACGCTCAAGTAGCTCAAGGATATACTGACGCTGACTGAGAAAGAGGCCTGAGGACTGCCGAGTAAAGCTGATATTGAGAAAGTGATGAAGATCACACATATCCTTCATAGAGAACTTAGACCGAAGTGCTGAGATCGCCCAACAGAGCAAGGTCTATGAGGAAGCCATCAGAACAATATCATCAACATAAAACAGGAGGTACACATAGTCAGCATCATGCCAATAGATGAAAAGCGAGGTTTTAGACTTGGCTTCATAGAATCTAAGAGACGCGAGAAAGCTGGCAAAGGTGATGTACCATGCACGGAGGCTTGTTTGAGGCCGTAGAAAGACTTGTTGAGGTGGCACACCACATTTGGATGAGAGGTGTCAACAAAACTAGATGGCTGAATGTAGTACACTGTCCTCTCAAGAGTGCCATGGAGAAAGGCATTCTTGACATCCAGCTGATAAATCGGCCAATCACGCAAGGCAACCAAACTCAGAACTGTATAGACAATAGCAAGCTTCAACACTGGACTAAAGGTCTCATCAAAGTCAATCTTGGGACACTGAGTAAAACTCGGAAGGACCCATCTGGCTTTGTGCCGATCAAGAGAGTCATCAGCCTTGAACTTATGGTGAAAGATCCATTTCTCGGTGACGACATGGCACCAAGAGGACACACTACCAAATCTTAGGTGTTGTTTTCTTTCAAGGATGCAATGTCATCCTCTATGGCTGCACGCTAGTGAGAATCCGCTAATGCTGCCTGATATGTCAGAGAGAGCATATGTAGAAGGGGGGTTGGAAAAAAGAAAGGATATCGTTATCAGAGGCCATGTGAGATGTAGTATTTGTATTCATGTAACAATCACGAGCACCCGAGGGAGGCGTCGTTAAAGAGATGGTATTCAAGGCATTCACTAGTATGTGCTGATCCCATACTAGTGCTGAGGTGCTATTTACACTGTTCCAATGTGTCGATGTAGCTGGTGTAGTGGAGGAAAGTAATCATGGGCAACCTGACGCTAAGGCCAAGGTGATCGAGCAGAGCGACAAGGAGACCGGCAAAGGTGGCTCTAGTAAATTGGTCTGTACCGAGTGGACTAACCGGCCGTGGGCCAAGAACACCACGGTCTAAGAGACCAGACCACATGTAGAACGTTTCAGCTCATGGATTGTGTGTGCTGGACTAGAAAGTAGGAGCCGCCTACTACTATTGACCGAGAGGGGATTGTTGTGAAACGGTGTTGCCATAACTGTGGCCCCTGTCTTCATCGTCGCACCGGTGGCAGTTGTTGCAGGAGTTACGACTGTTGTTGCCATCGGTGCCACTGAAACCGTTGGTGCCACTGAAACCGAATCTAGTGGTATGGGCATGATTAGAAGTCGTAGTGTCCCCAGAAACCAAGCCACTACTAGCGCGTCAAGAAGAGTCGTCGAAGTGCCAACTGACATACATTATTTTTCTCAATGAGAAGTTATAAGTGTGATACCACAAATATGAAAAAAAAGAAAGATTTACGGTATGCCAAAAATAATACGGCTAACAGCTTCTAGTGTGGCGAGGTGTGACACTCGCCATACCTCGACCGCGGCGCGGGCATTCCCGGGCCTCTGTTCCTCTTTCTCTACTCCGCCAGGCTGGTGCCGCGACGCCATCGTCACTGGCGTGAGCGACGAAGCAAGAGATTCTTGAGTGTCTGAGCGATGGTGGTGGAGATTCGAGTTGGGCCGTGGCCCATGGCTGCTTCTTATGTGACCAGTGGATTGGGAATTTGGGAGCGGAAGTTTGGAACCCAGCTAGCTAGCAGCAATCAGTGAACAGAAGGAGAGGCAGCCGGCGTTGCGCCTGCACGGTTGCGCGGCCCTCATGGCCACGCGGGCTCAGCATCAAGGGGGCTCCGGGCTCCGGGCGACAGCAGGCCGGCGGGCGGTAGCCAGCAGGCAGCAACGGCACCGGCGCAGCGCAGTGCAGGGCGGCCAGGCAGGCGCCAGCCGCCAGGCGCGTCGCCACGTAGCGTCGAGGCCGGGCGGGCAGGCCGCAGCGGAGCAAGGTAGCGGCCAGCACTCCAAAGAAAGAGAGGTAAATGCAAATGTCTAGATCTCCTAAATTATTTAGCCGCAATTAAAAACTTATTATTGGGTATGCCTTTACATTCACTTTGTCTTTCTTTATGTTGATGTATTTCAAATGTACAAATACTAATATATATTGTTGCTCTTTGTTTGACAGAATGACAGTGGCTGATTTTTTATATATGTATGCTGCTCTTCTCTAGCTCTACTGTTGAATCTCCATTTTGTTAATGTACTTTTCAATGATCTCTTCTATGTTTGCAAATGGATTATGAGGTTCGTGTTTAATGTTTATTTCTTGATTTCTACCCCATATTGAGTCTTGTACTTAGCCATGCACCATACCTCATTTTTTTATCCGTCCTCTGCCACAGAGGATGGCGGGACGAGGACGAAAGGTAGCAGAAGCAACGGTTTGACCGAGCTGTGCGAGCAGAACACGGGGATACAGTCCTGCAGCTTGCTCTTACTTAATCCTCTTGCCGTTTTTTCTGTCATCTTCTCCTTGGCCAGCTTCAACTACTCCGGGCAACTCGGTTGCAGGATAACCAGGCTACGACCCGCTAAACGTGGAAAAGGTCTTCATCGATCGATCTCTGCCCTCGTGGTGCAGTGCAGGCATGCAGCCGATTTGGAGATAGTGCCAATTGTAAAACAATAACAGCTTAATGGCATAGGCATACTCTGCACTGTCGATTCGCTGAAGCTTTCTTTTACTGAAGCAAATGCGTAGTAGGTGACTTAGTCCGTTGAAATAAACAAGAACCTGCTGCAGTATATGCATGCCATGCATAATGTAAAGAAATGCCTGTCCGCTATGGCTGCACTTCACAACATAAGGTCAGGAGTACCATTATGAACCATAATTTAAGAATTTTTTAAAGTAAAAAACCATAATTTAAGTTTCGCTATAAGTTTTAACGAGCACATGTCTGAATGAATTATACCACCTCGATTATTCAGGCACCTAAGGTACTAGTTGAAGGCTGCAAGCCCCCCATGACGCCATATATTGCTGACTATGTCAACTAGGAGCATGAAGCTTCGAGCCACACGCCTACTTCTCCCAACAACCGCGCAACGCTGAGCTACATATAAGCATCTCCCTTTCCCAAATCCTCTCACCGGCAGCAGACTTCACCACGCCTCCTACTGCACCCTTACACCTCGAGTCAGGGGCTTGAGAGCTCAAAGGAGAAGCAACCCCAAGGAGACACATGAGAAAAGCTGTGAGCTTTTCTACTACCATGGCGCGACCAGGCCACACGGCGTGGCTCCTCCTCGCCGGCGTGCTGCTGCTCGCGGCGAGCGCGGCGGGGCAGTCGCAGCAGCAGTGCTTGTCCGCGACGTTCCAGGGGGGCAGGGCCTTCCAGAAGTGCAACACCCTGCCGGTGCTCGGCGCCAGCCTGCACTGGACGTACCACGCCGAGAACCGCACGGCGGACGTCGCGTTCCGCGCGCCGCAGCAGAGCAACGGCTGGGTCGCCTGGGGGATCAACACCCGGGGCACCACCATGCCCGGCAGCAGCGTGTTCATCGCCTCGCAGGACGGCAGCGGCGCCGTCTCCGTCCTCATGACAGTGCTGGAGAGCACCAGCCCCAGCCTGAACAACGGGAGCCTCAGCTTCGATGTGCTGGCGCCGCCCGCCGCCGACTACACCAACGGCGTCTACACCATCTTCGCGACCATTGCACTGCCCAACAACTCCACGATACAGAACACCGTGTGGCAGGCCGGGCCAGGGAACACCGGGTCGGTCGGGCAGCACGCCACGTCGGGGCCCAACGTGCAGAGCATGCAGAGGCTCGACTTCCTCTCCGGCCAGGGCACCGGCGCCTCCAATTCCCGGCTGCACCGCCGTAACGTAAGTTCTTCTCCTCCTGCTCCTGCTCTCTTCAGCTTGTTGTTCAATTCAGTGAACTTTTTTAGGTAATTAATTGCATTACCTAATTAGATGATAGGAAACAGTAGTTCTCTTTTCTTGAATGGATCAATGTTCGATTGCCTTGTTGCTTCGTCGAATATTTTTTAGACGTTAGGTATGTGACGAACTAACGAGAATAAGTAATCAACTAGAAGTCATCGGCGTCATATTTTTAAAAATATTTTAGGATCACCGAATTGTTTTGATCAAATGTTCCTTTCCAGTAGAGTTGGGGATGACTGGAGGTTTGAGAACTGATCCTGTTGGATTGATCAATACACATGATGCTATACAAAACCTGACCAAACAGATTAGCAATTTTGAAGCCTTGGCTGGCGGCTAACTTTCAATAACGCGATGTGATTAGTTCAACAACCGGACAGGGATGGGATTAGGAGAAGTTATCCCTTTTGCTCTTGAGTTTCTAGAAAACAAAATGGTCAACATTCAACTCCGAGAAGCAACCGAGTTGGCAGCTGCACCTGTCCCAACTTTCGTGACATCCAACTTTTTGCTCAAGTTGCTCAACCTAGTATACTCGCTTTTTTTCCCTGTCACATTTGATCATGAAACAACTTAATCTGCATCAAATTATTCCTCTTGTTGGTTCAATTTGATTTGAGATTTTCATTCATCTGAATCAAACTAACCATGGCACACATGCTCGTACGTACAGATCCACGGTATCCTGAACGGGGTGAGCTGGGGCATCCTGATCCCCATGGGCGCCATGATCGCGCGCTACCTCCGCGTGTTCGAGGCTGCCGACCCGGCATGGTTCTACCTCCACATCACCTGCCAGCTGTCCGGCTACATCCTCGGCGTCGCCGGCTGGGCCCTCGGCCTCAAGCTCGGCAGCGAGTCCAAGGGCATTACCTACGACGACCACCGGAACATCGGCATTGCCATCTTCTGCCTCGCCACCCTCCAGGTGTTCGCGCTGCTGCTGAGGCCCGACAAGAAGAACAAGTACAGGTTCTACTGGAACATCTACCACCACTCCGTCGGCTACTCGGCCATCGTCCTCAGCGCCGTCAACATCTTCAAGGGCCTCAACATCCTGAAGCCGGCCAGCGGCTGGAAGAGGAGTTACATTGCCATCCTCGCCACGCTCGGCGGCATCGCCCTCGTGCTCGAGGCCATCACCCGGGTGATCGTCTTGCGGAGGAAGAAGGGCGCCAAGGCGCTCGGCGCCACCAACGGCAACGGCTGGCAACACCAGCAGGCCGCGTAGTTTGATCAGTAGATCGATCGACGTGTGCCTTGCACGGTGTGTAGTTTTGCTTCGATTGGTGTGTTGTCTTCTGCTGTATCTTTCATTTTTGTTACTGCTTCTGTAGACTACGTAGAGGTTCAGATTTTTTTCTCCTTTTCTTCATTTTCAGATCTCACGATGGCATTTGTATACATTTTTTTCACGTTGATGTATGATTACTTCTATTTTTATGCATACTGTTTGATTATGATTAGATGGCGCCTCCCTCATGAAAATCTCTGAAAATCCATTGGTTGATTGGGTGTACTAATAGTACAGATGTTGCTGATACATTTCACTGTTTTTGTCACTAGCGATGGAAGTTTCCGGCTAGAACCATTCAACCATTGGGCAACGTCATTTGCAAGCAAATACTCCCTCCTCTGTTTCATATTAAAAGGGGATTTAGGTTTTTAATAGATTTATGTATGGATCTATAAATGTGGTTTGTATTTCATTAACATCCATTTAAATGCAGACTAAAAAATTCTTATAATATAAAACAGAGGGAATATGTGAAAACAACATGTGGATGTTTTTTTAAGGGATGTATACCATTATGGAAAGAAAATTAGTTTTGTATTTTCTTAGTATCTCGATTTGACAGCATCGTAGCCTAAATGAGGACGAGAAAGCAATGGTTAAGTGTGTAGTAGAGGCAGTTTATTTGGCCTGTCACAATATGACATAAGAAAAGGTGACGGTGTGAAACATAATTGAAGGAGAGTCAAAGGTATGATTCAACCGAAGCAGTATAACATATTTGATGTGATATACTCAACTTAATGATACAGTACATAAGCAGATCATGTCAAACTTTCGATGAATTCTGAGAAATTTCGCAAGAATCGATCCGTTTCCTACGGAGATTCACAAAATCACTGCTTTATGAACTTGCCTTTGTGAGATGAACTTGATAGTATAGTGAGAAGTGGTGCGTGGTTTTAACCCTGACCTAAAGTCCCGTGTGTAATTCTTAATAACTTCATAATTTCTTCTTAATTATTCGATAACCAAGTTCCTTCTTGATTGTTCAACATTTTTTTTACTTTGCGTTTGAGCTGTCTTTTGTGTACCTTTGCCCGTGATATAAGCTTTCACTGCTTTGCAGATACGGCAGTTCACCCGCTCAATTAGACTAAAACAAAATCCTGAAAATGTTGCCGATTTCCATGGCTAAAGTACTGTCATGACGGAGAACACCTCTTTTGCTTTAATAATCTGAGAAAAAGAGCTACTAGTACTATCTTGGGCCCCTATGGTGATAGAGTCAGTTGGCAAGATTGACACGCCAAACGAGTGAAGAATACGGCTATTCATCTCGGTCCAATGCTGCAACGCAAGCGTGATGCTCACGTGACGTCCACGGCTCGTCCTTGAGCAGTTGACAAGGTTTCGGGCTAGGCCATAAGGGTTATTTTACGGTCCATTAGCACGCCGCGCCATTGTACGGGCCCAGACTATGAATCAACGGGATGAGCCTAGTTGCCCCGCGCAAAACTGGAGGCCCATGCAGGGGCAGCGAGCCAAACTGGACTGGATCGTGATGGTGGTATGGGCGTGCGCGCTGTGGCCGGTGGCCCGGTGGAGCCTGGGGGATTGTGGATTGGAAAAAAAATCACTTCAAGTTCCTCATCTAATGGTCGGGATTGTATTGCGTTTCTAAACTATAAAACTATATATAATATATCTCTTATCTATCAAAATCGGTGCAAACGAGGTCTAAGATGGTTTGAACGGTGATTTTAGCTAACATGACATCCACATAACATGAGACCCACATATTATTGACATTCTCTTCTACACCCTCTCTTATCTCTTCCTCTCTATTCTTGTTGGTGGCCATGGTGAGGTAGATGGGAGCAATGAGGTTCTCGCTGGCACTAATGGCTTCTTTGCCCTTGTCTACTCCTATTCTCAGTGGCTATCTCAACCTATTACCATTGTCAACGGTGGCTATCTTTTTTGCCACATTGTTTATCCTCCGTCTTCCATCGCAGCGTTGATCTTGAGTAGCCCTGTTGCCACCAAGAGTAGGAGGCTATCTGCCATCGGTCTTAGCCCTCCCTATGCTCGCGCATAGAGACGAAGATCCCGATAGAGGCAACGGTGTCAAAGACATGTGTAGAGGATCTAGAGAAAGAGGGAGGGGAGAGTGAAGGATGCGACCTCGTGTGTCACCCTTTTCTTCTCCACCGTCACATGGTGACGGTGACAACCACCACCACCACATCACGCCTCCTCTGTCATCACCACCCGCTCTTACTCCTCCGCTCCTCGATCTTCTTCTCCCACACCCTCTTTTAGTAGTCTAAGCTCTCCCTATTGCCTTTTTCTCTCCCAATCCCACCACTGACACCACGTCGCTCCCTCTGATGCTACGCTTGAGGAGCTCCTTCTGTGGTGAGAATTGGTGCAACCCGGCCCTTGCCAACCCATCCTCCTTTCTTCTCCTCGAGCTATCCTGCTCTCGGCCATCCTCGAGTCACCCCTATCTCCTGGCATCGCTCCCTGCTAGTGTGCTCGATGCGTCAAGTTCCATAGGAACAAAGGGAAGAGATGGAGAGAAATGGGGAGGAGAGTAAGGATGACATGTGAGGACTATATTTGTTTTTGCTATGTAAGAGCCTATACTATCAGATGACCTAATTTAACCAGATTTTATAAGTTGGAGGGCCAAGATTTCTAGTATTATGATTTAGGAATGTAATTAAACTCAATGAAAAGATAAGGACCGTATGGGTTTGTAGAAAGTATGCGGCCACATGGAGGATAACGATTAGGTGGGAGTTGGCATGGCGTGGCCTAACCGCATAGGCCATGGCCATGGCCAGGTATGAGGATGTAGCCTAGACATTATGGACATAGTATCGCGATAGATTTTTCCATTGAGATCATATGATTTAACTATACTTACTATAAATAGTTAGCACATAAGTCCTGTAAAAATAAAAAAAACTCATAGAGTCCTTGTAGAGACGTGTTTTTTTTCACCTATCGTAAATCTCGGTGCTTATCTAATGGTGCGTATATACACATGAACAGTCGAGCTCTGTATCTTATCACCTCGAGTTAACAAAGCGTACATGTACGTGCATGGCTTACGGCGATCTCAAGACGGAATCAGACGGTCAAAAAAAATCGTGTGATTTGGAGTTAAAATCTGTCGATAGATTTATAGGAAACCGATCGCGTGCGCGGCTGCGCGTGCTGTAAGGTCTTTGATGACAACCTCTGGGCAATCCTTGCTACAGTCAGTCAACCAGGTCAAAGTTCAGCTAACATTCTGGAAGAGTTAACTCGTTGAAGCGTGAATTCCTGGTGAACGAACCGGTTCCGCCGTTCAAGTCCCCAGCCCATCCTCGACGTTTGAGAAAGGTCAATCCTATCTGTTTGGAAAAAAGTCCGTTCAAATGTCAGTACGAAATTTGTAGGATTTTGGTTCAGCTTACAGAACCATGTATTATATACCATTACGGCATTACCACTAGCGCCTCTATTAACCACCAGCACGGCAGCACATGTTTTTTTTTCCGGTGGTCGATCGAACTGAACGCTCCCCCGGGCGTTCCAATTGCGGAGAAACACGCCGCTTGCTGCTGCATTGAGCGCGACTTGAGAACGACTTGGATATATCACGTCTCCCCTTTTTCTCCGAGGCCGAGAGATCGGCACGCGGCACCGCGGATTAGCTAGAGAGCCCAAGGGAAAAAGTTGACATGACAGGGCGCATCTCTTGCATGGAAACTGGCCAATAGGAGAGGGATAACCTGGTTAGTCAAAACAGACATCCACACAAACTTTTCGACCGTCACCGTCGCCTCGTCACGTTAATTAATTCCACCAAGACACGAACCTTTTGCTTTCGCCAACAGTTCGCACGAGTCACGACTCCTGGACAAAGCTTAAAGATTGATCACTAGCTAGCAAGGATCGGGGCAAGCTGGCTGCATGCGAGGCGCATCGGTCGGGTCTACTTCAAGCCTTGCTTTTGCTGGGCGCGAGCGAGATTCGTACGAACTTCTGGGTCTGGAGTGCTTGCTCTGGAATCCTCGATCTATCGCGCTGGCGTGTGCCGTCCATCTCGACAACGTGCGTGTTCTCTATTCCTCGCTAGTTAGTCCTGCTGGTGAAGTATACGTAGTACGATGGGACGTACACGCGTTCGTTTTCCAGGCGACACGGGAAATTTTGCTGGTCAGTAACGTCACGATGCACCCGCTGTGGATCGACTCTCATCAGGCAGAAGAGAATGGCTATTCCTTGGGGGATGAGCCAGCCAGTACGCATCTGCACCATCCAACGCTGCATACATTGCCGACAGGCGGACAGCCGCCAGTCGGCCACCATGGGGGTGTAATACTGTAATTTGTTGTAATCTCAGTTGGGAACTTGGGATTGACAATCTGACAGAAGACACAGCAATCGACCAGCTACGTACATTCAGATTCAGTCTTCATGTACAGCACGTTGTTGACGGTTAACTTGCAAACGTCGCAGAATATACGTGCTGTGGATTTGCGTAAGCAAGCTAGGTAACAGTGCCAAACATGCAAGTGCCCGGAGAGATCCACGTGCATGGATTGAAATGGGCAAGCTACTCACTTGGACGACTATCTGCCGAAAGAAATCGCAGATTGGACCACCACCTCACTAGTTAGCAACCTGTTGGCGTACGCACATGCTGCATTGCTAGCTATCTTGCCTTATTTCACAGAAGTGACAGGGACTTTTCTCCTTGATCTCTCTTGCGTATGCACAAAAAAGATTTCACAGAACACTGCGTCAGCTACAAATAATTGATGATCTTGCAAGGAAGTTCATGAACATGCAAGGTAGGTAGACCCTGAATGTTCATACACATTTCCGAGATATTTCCCACGTACTTTATCATAGTGGCCGTTGCTATCACTTGAACTACTTTTCGATCTTGTGTTCTTGTCGCTCACTGGTTCACAGGCGTAGTTATGTACCATAAGACAGACGTATACGCATGCATGACCAGAACATGGTTTTCTGAAGATAATTGCGGGACATGAAAAACATTCTTTCCACGCACACTAGAATTCATGGCCCACTTGGAGTACACATTTTTTTTACAAATAACTTAACGAAAAAAGTTATAGTATGAAAGTAGCAATATATTTCATACTTTTTTTTAAAAAAATGAGTGAGATATAGCTGTACACAAATAATTTGCAGAAGGTGACAGTTTGACTGAATTTGCTAATGCTTGTCGCACCCTACAATTAGTCAATCCCTAGTCCGATAGCAACTACAGAGAATCCGAGCCATGAGCTGCGTACGTAGTTTTTGTACACGCCACTCCTAATACAATTGAGATGCACGTCTCTTTGCATATTTTTCCAAATAAACTTTTTCGAAAGGAAATTACCAACCATGCATTATCCTGCATTTTTATGTCGTCCTGTTTCAAAGGCGACTAAAATCTCTCGCAAAGACTTCCATTGATACAGCCAAATTGAAAGACGTGGACCTGTCGAGTGGAGGGCTATTAACAGACTAGAAATTAAATAATATATGTGTACGTCAACGAGAGGATGCATACACGTAAAGAATAATAATAGGTCATAATATGTGTAAATTTTTTTGAAATTTTGTGTAAATGCGACAGTAGTTGATCGCGGACGATTTGTACTAATGGAACATCTACGAGTGAGCTCACCCATACAGATGATCACCAACCAGTAATTAACTACCAATCCAGTAGGCAGTGGATCGGAGTACTAATTGTGAAATTCATTTGAAAGAAAATTTGTTGAATACTCTCTCCATTCCATATTATAAAATATTTTGATTTTTTTCAAATTCAAACTTCTTTAAGTTTAATCAAATTTATAGAAAAACATAGTAATACCAATAACACTAAATTAGTTACATTAATAAAAAATTAAATACATTTTGATAGTATATTTGTTTTGTGTTAAAAATGTTGCTATATTTTTCTATAAATTTGGTCAAACTTCTTTAATTTTGATTTAAAAAAATTAAAATATTTATAACATGAAATGGAGGGAGTATTATTGTATTTTCAAAACCATGCGTAAAGATCCTACTGATTAGTAATTACCACTGCCTAGTTTCTGTAAAATTCCTGACTTGCACTTTTGCACAAAATCCCTGGCATCTGTGATACCATTCATTCAGTGATCTTTGAATTCACCAAATAATCTAGTCCTGCTGGACCTATTTAGGGGAAATGCTAGAAGATGACCAAGCTGGAATTCAACTGTACTTCATCAAACAGGGCCACACGAAATCTCAAGGCAAGTCGACTGATAATTGAAAGACTTTTCTGCTCTCGAGGATGCCATCCTTAACTTTTTCTTTGTGAAATTAGGAGAATTTGAGTCAGCTTATTTGTTGTATTTGCATCCAGCATCCTAGAGATATTGTTCTTTTAGAGGTTAGGTCAGGAGTCTGGACTATAATAATATATACGACATTGGCATTTGTTATTTCAGCTGGAAATTTTCTTAACGGAAGAAATGGGCACGGCATAGCTTCTCCACAGATATACTGACTCCGATTATAAATACTTAACGTTTAACGTTTATGATAAGATTACATCAAACTTCTAAAAATTCAGCTATTAATTATATATTAGATATTATGATTGTAATTTTTAGGCAAATATATATATACCATTTTTTACTAAACACTTGATATACTATTGATTTTTTAGATAATAAAAATGATTTACATCTTCCCGTTGGGCTCACAACCAATAAGTATTAGAACTAAAAAATGAAATAAGATAAATTCCTAACTGATGGTATAATGTTTCTAAAATCACATAGATTCTGCCAAATAATTATGTAGATATGACTTACAACTAAAGTAGAATAAAAAAAATTCTTAGTTACCAATTTTATAGCACTATTACACATACTATCTTGTTGTTCTTACCATAGAATCATACATTAAGAGTAGAGTCAATTGGAACAAATGAAGATAGCATTTATAAAGTTAGATAATTTTTTTATTGTTTTGATAAATTATTGATTACCAAAGTTTCAAAAGTTTGACTGATCTGTTTTAAATATTAAATATTAATGATAAATAATAGAATTATGAAGATGATAAATTGATCAGTACTACCACCCAAAGACGTAAGCCCAGCTGCTAGTCTACAGCTATCTCTTTCACAATGGCAGTAACTCTGTTTTTACAGAATAGAAACAAACTACTAGTCTGGCAGTGGTGTTAGCTAATTTCTTGTCAGGACTGTTCAACAAATCTAGTTTAGTACGGTAAGAACTCATTAGAGACTTTGTCAAGGCTTCATCATTCAGTGTTCAGCAAAAGAAAACTTCTTTGGCAAACACATGTTAACCAATTAAAGCACACAAGCAATCCATGAGTAATGCTAGTGAAAAATCCCAGCCAGAATTATCAGGCTTTTTGTCTAGAAAAGTTGTACATGAATGACTTCTGTAAAAGGGAATCACATCATCACCAGAAAAATGAATATCCTGTGCAATGCATCTAGCAATTCTCTTCTTATGATGGAGGCACAGCCGAAACCATCTGTTCAAAATTTCCATGGTTAGTCCTTTGTGTAACATTATTCCTTCTGATTATCTGAATCAAATAACTTGTTCTATGATTTTTTTTCTGGTTACAGTTAGTACTCCTCCATCACCCTGTCCAACTTGTTCTTATTCTTTTACCTCCAGCCAAGAAGATATCATATCAGCATCTGAATTATCACCAATTTAACTCCAGATGCATGGTTTGGTGATGACCAACATGGCAACAGGACAATGCCGGTGCGTCACCCCTGATATCAAAATCAAACCCTTCCCATGAAACAGTTGGCGTGCATATGATCAAATGCAGGTGTAAACACAAAAAACCTGGTATGCATGTTCAAGGGGATAAACATTGCGTGGCCAAAGACTACCAAAGCAATTGTTTGAACTCGCATCGCAGTCTGCTCCCGACCATGGAAAACATTTTCAAAGTGGACCATTTAGGGTGGCAAACTACTACATTTTTTTCTCTGTAGAAATTGCAAACTACTTTTCAAGACCAGCTAACTTTGCTGGGCTCTAGAATATCCAGCATTGATCACATTGTGCTAGCTGCTGCCACCACCTTCGGTTCTTCTCCAACACTATAAATACGTAAGCTAGCTCTCATCCTTTCACCTCCAAGAGCTAGCTTGCAACCTCGCATTCTCGCTAGCTTCAGGACTCACTCTCTGAGACTCTGACCAGCACAAGAAGCTCGATCATGCCTGTCAATATGATCTCCAAGTATGCCATATGTTGTATATAGTCGATCGATGCATGAACCATAGCAATATATAGCCTGTAGCGAGTGACTTCAAGTCATGCAACTGTCTTTCCCTGAATTTGTTTGATTCCTGCATGTAGGTTACTTGAGAAGGCTGTTCTTCCAACTCTGGATGTTGCACCTCCGGTAAAGATAGGAGGTAGATGCATGCAGATCATGGTTCTTTCTTAATTTGTTGTTTTGTAGCATTATATTCTTACCATCTCATGGCATGTTTAACTTAGCTAGTACCGTGTCTTACTACTACAACATTCAGGGTCTCGGCGTACAAGTGTGCTGCGTAATCCAAACATGGAGAAGCTTCAGAAGGGGTACTTATTCCCAGAGGTACAGAGTCAATCACGATTTCACCGATGTTAATTTGAGAATATTCTTCAGTCGCTTGATACTTGATAGTACGTTAATTTGTGCTCTTGTTTCGATGGGTTAGATTAGCATTAAACATGAGGAACACCTGACGAAGTACCCAGATGCGAAGGTGATAAGTTTGGGTATCGGCGACACAACTGAACCCATACCAAGCATCGTAACATCAGCTATGGCTGAGGTATTTTCTTTGTTCTTCGTAGCTTAAACTTTTGGTCCTCCCCATTTTCCCTCTTGAAACATGCATGCATATGCATAGAAAATGCTTAACCGAGGAAAGCTACATGAGGCATCTCAAGCAACAAATAGCTGGTCATTTGATTTTTGTCATGACATGTATTAGAATGACATTTGACACATCGACCCGGCAAGACATTTGACACATCGTTGTTCTATATATGTACTTTGTTCATCAGCATTCAACTTTTTGTTGCTATTGTTCACCATGCATGTGTCTCGTCTACAAACTGCCGCAACTACATTTACATACAAAGGTCGATTTTCTGATACATCTCACTAACAGAAGTGCACGAATTTTAAAGCAAACTACTCCCCCTAGTCTAGCATATTTGACGTGGCAGAACTAAGTTTAGTACTCCCAATATCAAAATAGACTAGGGGGAGTGCTTTGTTTTAGTATTTATTTTTCTCTTAAAACAGAGGTGCACTGAGATGGGTGCAATTTTGCATAAAATAAAGTGAATAAAATCAAATAGTTGGCACAACCTAATATTCAACTGTTAACCTTCGTTTTGTTTTAGTTTTATGACGCTGCCCACTTGCTCCACCTTGTATATCAGCCAACTGCTCTAAGATTATTAGGCTTTTCCAAAAGAGAAGCACTCAGGCAACGGCTCACTTCATTTGGGCAGAACTGTACAAGAGATTTCCCCCTAAATAGGGGGGATTAGTTTGTACTAAACTAATAATATATTTTTCTAGGAAGTGCCAAGATTCTTCTTCTCCATCATTTGGAAATTTAGCTGGACCTGTCTTTTTGACTTGTCACACTCTTATCTCATGCCAAATTGTTTGCACTTTTTCTGCCAAAAAAAAAACATAACCTTTGCACTCTCTATCAACCATTTTTCCTCTGGTCACTGAGAACCAAGACACCCTGATGTCACTGCAGAGACATCACCTCATCTACATCATGCATGACTTCCAGTTCTCCCTTTTTTCCTCATGTGCTGCCATAGTCTCCTGCAATTTACTGCAAGTGACAACGGGAAGATGACAAGGAGATTAGGAGAAGAGCACTATCATATCTAATTATTCCATGATCTGTAGGTAGTTAGATAAGGTGTCTGCCACTGCATGTGCATGGCTGCTGCTGATTTAACTATTTAATGGACAAGTGTGGTTTTATACATGGACTTGCAACTGGTGGTCAATCCTAAAATACAGCCTAGCTTAGTGCTTTTAGATAACTGGCTGTGACACTGGCGGTTTTCTGCTGTCATGATGCTGTTGACATGACAAAGTGGAAAATGCGATCCGATGATTGCGACTTAGGACAATTTTAAGCTTACTTGACTAACTTGGTGTGGGCCTATAGGTTTGTTCATGGAGTTAACCAATCCCAAAAGAATTTATCAAAAGAAATTTTTTCAATGACCATTTACTTAACAGCCTTTTCTCTTAACTAGGTTGTACTTGTACCATGATTTTCTAGGAAGAGTAATAAACATCATGTCTTTTTTTTTTCTTTTGCAGTATGCTCTTGCACTGTCAACTCCTGAAGGGTACCAAGGTTATGGACCAGAGCAAGGCCAAAAGGTAAATCCAAAACACTGAAAGCCCAACTCTGAAGAAATATAGGTAGAAGTTGGTTTATCATCGTGTTGCAAAGAAAATACTAATCAGTTCCAGAGATATATAACTACGAGAATTCCACTGAAACAAGTTACGCGCTATGCGAAAATGCACGTGTAGAATCTGAGGAAGGCCATTGCTGACATGGTGTACCCTGATATGGGCATAAAAGAGACTGAAGTTTTCATTTCAGACGGAGCACAGTGTGACATTGCTCGCCTTCAGGTACTGAAAATCAATTCGCGTGATTCTTACTTACAACATATTCAAACCATTTAATATATATTCTGAGCTTTGAAATGATAAAAATCTCATCTTTCTTTCTCCTTGGATGCAGATGCTGTTCGGGCCAAACGTCACCATCGCCGTCCAAGATCCCACCTTTCCGGTACAAAAATGAACAATCCATTAATTTACTGTGGTGAATTGCGAATAAATCGTCCGATTAACAGCAGAATAGTAAGATTATGTGAGTAATCATGTGTGCAGGGCTACGTGGACAACGGCGTGATCATGGGGCAGACCGGCAAGGTGGACGACGCCGGCAAGTACGCCGGAATCGAGTACATGCGGTGCGCGCCGGAGAACGGCTTCTTCCCGGACCTGTCGCGGGTGCGGCGGACCGACGTGATCTTCTTTTGCTCGCCCAACAACCCGACGGGGCACGTGGCGTCGAGGGAGCAGCTGCGGCAGCTGGTGGAGTTCGCGCGGCGGAACGGCTCCATCGTCGTCTTAGACTCAGCCTACTCGTCCTACGTGTCGTCCGGCGGCGGTGCACCGCGGTCCATCTACGAGATCCCTGGCGCGAGGGAGGTGGCGATCGAGGTGTCGTCCTTCTCCAAGTTCGCAGGGTTCACCGGCGTCCGGCTCGGGTGGGCGGTGGTGCCCGACGAGCTGCTCTACTCCGACGGCTCACCCGTGGCGCGAGACTTCGACCGCATCGTGTGCACGTGCTTCAACGGCGCGTCCAGCATCGCGCAGGCGGGCGGGATGGCCTGCCTGTCGGGGGAAGGCCGCGCCGCCGTCCAGCGCGTGGTGGGCGGGTACAAGGAGAACGCGCGGGTGCTGGTGGAGACGTTCGAGTCGCTGGGGAAGGAGGTGTACGGCGGCACCGACGCGCCCTACGTGTGGGTGCGCTTCCCGGGGCGGCGCTCGTGGGACGTGTTCGCCGAGATCCTCGAGAAGACGCACGTCATCACCGTGCCAGGCAGCGGCTTCGGCCCCGGCGGCGAGGGGTTCATCAGGGTTAGCGCCTTCAACAACAGGGACAGAGTCCTCGAAGCATGCGAGCGGCTCAAAAGCTTCCTCGCATGATCGGCTCGCCTACGTACGTACCCATCGATTCTTCAGTCGTATATATACGTCCTATTTATACATGTACTACGTACATACGAAATAACTTTGCGTCTTTGCGGTCAGCTGACATTTATACCGGCTCTGACCGGCCAAGTAAAGTAATGCACGTATCGATCGAGAAGAGCTATAAATCAACACTACATGTATGATCATAGCTCAATTTGAAATAATACAAGTGTTGTCAGGTAATAACCTGTCCATTGCATAAATTAAACCCTGAGGATGTAAAACTGTCAGGTATTAAATAATCTTGCTAGGGAATTTCAGCGTGCCAGCAAGAAACAGCCTTCAGTGTTCAGAGTTCGGGAGAGTGCCTAAATGAATTGACTTTTCTGACACGGCACATGAACCATAGTTTGCCAAATTTTCCTTTTTTTCACTTAATTTTGCAAACTGATAATTGTGTACTTTGACTGTGTTACAGAGACAACACACAAAGCACGCGCGCCAAGTGTATAGTGATCATTTTTGAGCCATGATCAACACCTCAAGACCATTGAAGCTTATTTAGATTGGACACTGAAAGATCCTATTTTGGCTCGAATCACAGCATCTCGCTTAAAATTCACTACCTCAAATACACATTTAAAAGTGCTGGAAAGCTTCCATTCCATTTTGCACCATTTATTACTCATCACTTTCACTTTCTCCCTCACTTTCGTCGTCTTGGTTAAAGTTCAAGTGGTTCAGGTTTTCCTCTAGAGGTGGCAAGCCATCGTCAGAGTCAGCATCAGATCCTTCCTCCGTGCTTTGGTGCGATTTATCTGCCACTATGACCCAAAAATAATGAAGATCAATATCAGTAAAATCTATTTTTAACTGTAAGGATAATAGCTTATGGCAAATATCTGAGATGTAATTATTACCATTTACAGGTAATTTTGGAACACTCGAGTAACTTGACAACCAAGAGTTCTGCACATTGATTATCTCAGTGCCATTTTGACAATGTGAGTATGCCTTGAGCAGATCTCTGCACGTCATTACAACAAAAGGGTGCAAAAACATCTGGTGATACAAATCTAAACGAAATATGTTGGTACATAGTGTCCGGTCTTCATAAACATAATGCAGTAACAGATAAAGTGCAATCATTTGACCATCATCATATTCAGAGATCGTTGGGTACCATAAGTTCATAACATGATTCAGTATACATTATCTTTTGAAATTTGCTTGAGGCTTGATAAAGGCAACAACGTGATATAGTATAATATGCAAGATAACCTATATTGTCCTGGCATTACCCCAGATTAGGCCGTTAGCATGTTGAAACTTGAAATGTAAATTAATATGCTTCATCTACTTAATTGCTGTGTGCAGGTGCTGCGTTTGCAGATTATACATGAATCTGCATTCCCTTGATCATAAACAGGTGGTTTAGTGTGTGGTCAGTGGCCACTTTAACATTTCCAAAATGCACTGCCAGTCTATACATGACTCCAAAAATATTTCAATGAACTGACCTGTTAAGTGACAAGAACGAGTGACCCCACTTGAATTTCCCAAGCAACAGATGCGCCGTGTCTTCCTCCCCACTGCAAATATGTATGAACCACAAGGTAATGCCTAAGTATTAAGCAACTATCCCTCCATTCATTTTTGAAAGGCACAAATTACTTGGTACAGTCTTTCAAATTGAGCTTTCCCTATAATTTCTTTTGCAGAATACTATTACCAATCAGAAATTCATGACCATATGAAAGTACATTGGTATACAAATCTAATGGTAGCATTCTTATAACACTAAACCTATACTTAGATAGACTAATTGTTGGTCAAACCAAAGTTTGAATCTTGAAATACATGTGTGCCTTACAAACTTGAACAAAGGGAGTAATATCCTGAGCTACAAATTCACATCAAGAAGTTTAGCATGATAGAAGGATTCAATGCTGTAAGTTACTCAAAGTTGAAGCGCTAAGCAGCAACATTGCTACCAAAAAAAAAGCCTAGCATAGTTGGATAACTGATAAAAAAAGACCAATATTATGAACAGCTGCGATGAATCCAGAAACTCAAACTAACTATACGGTCCAAAATTTTAAATTAATAGCTCCATGATAAACAGTTTAATTGTAAGGAAAGGCCAAAGATTTACCATATTATGAGTGCTGCTGATAAAGCTTCCACACAAGACAATTCACATGGACGACCATAATTGACAGGGTTTGCTGCAACCAACCATGGCACTGGGAACAAGAGGTAAAACCTTATGAGAGGGACAGATTCTCTCTCTAGTGAAAACAGTGAGCAAAAATAATTTAGTACAGAAAAACATATAAATAGCTAATAATAACAAAAAGAGCCCAAAGTTACATTACAGATTCAAGAGCAGGGTGGGTCCAAAAGTCACAGGAAAATGACAAATTTAGAAACAATAACCGGTATAAGATTATATGATTTTGTTATGGAATCATTTTCGTATGCTTCTTCTAGGTTTAGCACAGAAAAGGTAGGAATGATCCCAGCAACTACAATATGCTCATTGAAGTTACTAAAAAATGAAGATCTTACAGAGACGAGGGGCACCACAACGGAGTTTCACAAAAGGGACATCGCTTAAGCGAGCCCATGAACAATCAACAACAGCAAGTCCTTTTTTTTGCACTATATGATGATCTTCCTTGGAAACACACTGTGTTCCAACAGGGCTGAAAGAAAAATAACAAGCAGGTAGCAAGAGAAGTAACATATGAATCCAAACAGCAATTATTTAAGCAAAGTATGTTTTCAAAAAGATACAGCATATAAAAGTACCTAAGAACAACACCACCAAAACCATTGGTCACTCGCAACTCCTGCAAGACAAATAACATTTTTTGAAAATTGAAATCAGATGGTCATGGCTCGGTTGTGTGTGAGTTTTTTTTGGGGGGTGGGGTCAGGGGGGAGGAGATGGTTCGGATGTTTGTGAAGCAAGTGATGCCATACCTTTAGTAGCCCAAATCTTGAAAGCTTACGACCAGTGCATCTTTTAACATCACATTGACCAAAGTCCTGAACAAAAACGTTCACTTAAGTGACTACTCCATAAGATAACATGCAAAAACTGCAGTGATTACACCTACCCACATAGCAAGCTGAATTCTTGGAGCTTTTGGTTCTTCTTCAGTGTCTAATGGATAGAAAATCAAAATGACAATATTAATAAGCTTTCAGTTGGAGCAATGTTGTAACTAATCCAAGCATATGCAGCCTATGGAATAACTCTAGTCCTGATTATCCTGTTTAACAGCAAAGTTTAACATTAAATAGCAAAAATTGAAATACTTGGGATGCGATGCATATTCTCATGAAGACGCATCTCAAGATCATCAGTAATTTAGCATCCAATTCATCATGTCGAAAGCACAAACTATTCATAATAGCGTAAAAATCGTACTAGTACCTGCCTGCCTTGGAAGTGATGTCCCAGGACCATCAACCCTGAAATTAAAGAGAAAAAAGAGGTGAATTTAGTCCTATTTGTTACTAGTGTCTTTCAACTTCAACAGGAGCACATTCCCTCTGAAGTAAGAACTAAGAACATAACATCAAGGAAATGTTTTCGCAATAGAAAATCAAAATATAAATAATTTACGAAGACCTCGGTTGTTTATAGGCAGATAATTCGATTACGAAAACCCTTGATTGTTCATAGGCAAATAATTCGAATCAAAGGCCTCAAATCTATTTGATGTCCCACGAACATGACCTCAATAAACACTTGTAAAACCTAGCTTAATCAGACAAACAAAGAGTAAGTGAGTGCACCCTGTTTCCCTCCCAAAGCCTAGGCCGTAGACAAGCAACAACAGGAAGCCTAAGAGAGAGTTTTGGACGGAAAAATTAACTAGGCGGTAGAGACCAAGTCGCGCGTTATTACCAGAAGGATTCCTGCTTGGTGCGGCGTGATGAGGAGGAAGATCCGCGGCCGCGCCTCCGGTTGTATCCCATCGTGAAGCTTGCCGGCGACGGCAGAGGCGTAGGTGGTAGATCGTCGTCGGCCTCTCTCTTTACCGGTTCACCGGCGCCCCCTTCCGCCCTGCCACGTACAGGCAAAACCCCTATAAAGTGTTCGCCGGATCGGCTGAGATTCTGAGGAGGTGAGCCGCCGCCGCCGCCGCGGCGATGCCTCGTGCTCTTGCGGGAATCGAGCGTGGGATGCAGGGAGGAATGCGTGGGCTGTGGGCATTAACAACGGGAGTGGGCCGTCATAACTGACAAATGGGCCGTTCCGTCATCTCTGTGCTGGGCTTCTGGCCCGCCCCTGGGCTGAGCTAAGGAGATGCCACATGCTGGTTGGTTGGCCTGCCTGCACACTTGCATCGGGGGATGACGGCCGAAAAGTCTAAATATATAACCTTCGCGGACGTGTGAATCGATCCACTCTCTATTTTTAGTCTACTCCATTTCCGCGAGCAGGCCATGCGAATGGCCAGACAAATCTGTACCGTTTCTTTTTCTGGGCTTGGACCATCCCTGATTCGTTTTCTAGAGTAGGCTAAATCCAAATGATGGAGCATCCAAGCCCACGTGCACATTTTGCTTTGTTTTTTTAGTAGTTTCTAATTTATATATAGAAAGTTTATACGTGCAAATTTTATGACACTAAAATTAATATGTTCAAAGTATCTATTTACAAAATTCGTACATGTAAACTTTGTACGTATAAAGTTGTTATTCGCAAAACTTTTTTGTGGGCAAAAAATACTATACGTTGGGCCAAGAACGTGCAGGTTGAAGTAAAATGGGTTAGTTGCACATTGGCTCCGAAATAGGAATGCTCAGCAAAACATGAATTATTTCTGAATCGGTCCACTAATGCTTGTGCACGTTGGCTTGGCCTGTTCACGTAAGCCCGCGAATATTCGTGCAATAACGAGAGGAGGAACACTTTCGGCACGACCAAGCCATGCGACTGCATGTGGGGCCCAGTGGTCGGTGGTAGAGAAAATTAGATGCAGGCGGGCCCACCAAAGCCCGGGAGTTAGTGACTAGGAGAGCGCTGAGAGTGGCCCCGGTTATCACCAGTGATCTCGGTATTCCAGTGGAAAACCTACACTAAACTAACCTTAGGTAGGAATTTCGAGGGAAACTGATACCTAACACGTACTACCTTTGTCCACAAGGACACTATTTCTAACTATATATTTTAAAAAAAATTAGATGTATATGTTGAAATAAAGTTTTTTTAAAGATAGAGGTAGTATGTTGGTCAAATGAATTTTGTAATATATACAGGGATGTCATGCTTCTAGTTTGTCATAATATTATTGTATTTGATTCACAATTATAGTTTATCATGTTTTTTTAACATCATGGTCTTTTTTTATAGCTTATAAATTTGTCACACTTATAGCTAGCAATTCATTGTCCACACTTTCATAGCTTATAACTTGTCTAATCTTAATTGTGATAAATTTAGTTATAAACCAAATATGTATATAGTAGCTCAGATTTGACAAAACGCCACAAACTTAAGTGAATATTGCTTTCCCAGCACTTAAATTAATTATACAAACTTGATTACATTAATTATACAGTCATGAGACGCAGCACTTCAAACCTGGCATTTGCTCTTCAAAAATGCACCTGGTACAGTATAACATACAGTAGGACGGTCAGACGAACTCGTCACTAATTTCATACATGCGCAGTTCGTCTTCCCCAACAGCAGTACTCGCATCAACTACAGCTGGAGCTGCATCATCGTGCGCAGGCGTGCAGCCCTAGTATACAACACAATCCTTGTAGCGTGCCACGAATCACTAGTTTTTCTCTTTATTCAACCACCGGAGACCATGCACGGTGGATTCAGCAGCATTCCTGGGCGTTTCCCGCCTTGTTAGCCAGGCAAGCTTCCACTGCCTCACCCACCGTGAGGAAGAACCATCCTTCTCCGACATTGTCGACGAGTCGCGCCAATTTCATCTTGTGGGTCACCTGCCATCCAGGCCTGGCTATAACCATCTGCAAGCGGTTGTTTTCAGCACAAGGGTGAGATCATTTCACCACAGTATTGGTCGGCGTTTGCATTTCGGAAGCCACATTCTGTCACAGTGAAGCTCACCTGGATGCCGAGACACGCCAGCTCCTTGTGCAGTTCTTCCAGCGCTGCAAGTCCTGAAGTGTCCGTGTTAGCCACATCTGCAGGACAAGAACTCACATGTCAGCATATGGCTTACAATGCTAGGTAAAGATCATTCTGACAATAACCAACTTGTGTAAATTTTATGTACTTGACATGTCAAGAACGACTGAGCGGAATGCCTTGCGCTCATCGGTTACCCACCCCATAATCCTGGAAACAAGGAAAAATGAATTAATATCAACCCATCCTGCATTCAGGTATTCCCCAGAGTGATCCCAATTGCTTGTGATTAGTGCCTGTACTTTTCTTTGATGGAACTGGCATTGACGAAGCAAAGGAAAGATGTTTCAATGCGTATGATCAGTACAGTCGGTGTTTGGCAAACCACTGGATACTGCTTGATGTTACAGAAGATTTCCGTGCCCTGTAGCCTCCCAATAATCTCTACTTGAGGTCGGATTGACTGTATAATAATCTTTGCAAAGGAAACAGCAAGCTGCAACAAGAGCTCCACAAATCAGAATTACATCAGAATGCATGCAAAGAGTGAAACTTCAACGTACTTTTTGATGAGTCAAAAAGAAAAATAGTAAACTTCAGATCAAATGAGTGATCATTACAGCAACTGAAAGACCAATCTCCACTGATCCGAATAGAACGCCAAGGAATGATCCCATGCATGTAAGGAAGTCCATCTTGTCAACCTTCCACAGGAAGCAGACTTCCTGCACATTGATCAGTCCTGGAAGAGCTGATAAAATGATCGATGCAAGGATGGACACTGGTGTGTAGTACAAGAGCTTTGTGAGCAGCTCCAAGGCAACCATCACAGTGGCAGCCATGATGATGTTTGAAACGGTTGTCTTGCAACCAGCAGCAAAGTTCACAGCTGTTCGCGAGAAAGACCCTGCAGATAATTGCCACAGTAAAGCTTGATGCTCGAACTAATCTACAAAGGTACATACTAGCTGCAGAACTTCTATTCACCTGTTGCTACATAGCATGATGATAAGGATCCTGCTATATTCATGAAGCCCATTGCTACCATTTCCTTATTTCCATCCAATCGATATCCATTAATCGCTGAAAAAGAGCGGCCAACAGCAACAGCTTCCTGTAACAAACAACACAGATCACCATAGTTTTCTGAAATTCAGTTTTTATGTGAATGAATGATTCTGAAATGCATAGTGAGTTTCTACTAATAGAAGTCTGAATACTCTTTTTAGGCTGGAGTTATTTATGGTTTTAATAATTTTTGAGGAGAGTCATTTAAGCATTATGCCTATTGCCTACTCTCCTTGTTTAAAATGACTAGTTCACTCTCCATAGCTATATGCAAAATACAAAATAATGAAGTCAATTGTCTCTAATTAATGTAGGAATAGGTGCATCGTTTTAAGCATGGAAGCAAAGTTTGATACAACAACCTACGCCTCAAATACAGACAAAAGACCTAATAAACTAGAAGAATGAAGAATCAGCAAGACTATCTTCTTTTCTTGAAAGAGAGGAACAGGACTGTCTTCGAAGGGTAAAAACATACCGTCAGAGCAATCACAGCACAAATAAGAGCAATCTTTGCACATTCTACAACAAAACCTCCTTTGAGATCTATCTGATTGACTGAACTTGCATTAATGCCTGAATTCACTTTTTGTATAATCTTCACGCCATGCTTATCAGCTCTTGTTGCATAGACAAACAGAGTAGATAGTGCAACTGATAGTACAGGTGCAATGGCAGAGACCCAAAATAGCTTCTTGTACTTCCTTCCCTGAAAGTGTTCACTCTCGAAAATCATGGGAGGGAGGGAGGGAGGGAGAGAGAGAGAGAGAGAGAGTTCTTTTTTTGTTGTTGTTGGTGGGGGTGGGGGGGGGATAGAGAGACAAAAAACTTACAATGAATCTCATGGCAAGAATGAACATGAAAAAGGAACATCCAATGAAGACATTCTCCGGATGCCACTGTCATTACATGCCAGGACAACAAAATTGCATAAAAAGGCAACTCAAATATAAGGATTAAGAGACAAAAGCATGCTTAGGTAACATGTTGACAACTAAAGTTACTGTACTCATTGATTGCTTTGTTAAAAAATCTGTAGAGAATAAATTTGCAAGGCTATCATAGGTGGACTGGCTACATATGTGTACTTTTCTCCCCATGGTTATTGAAATTACTCAGCAAATAAAGAGGCAATTAGCTCCTGCTAGTAAGCAGTAAGAAACAATAACTATGCTGATGAGCTAGCAGCTTTGTTTTTTTGTTTCTGTTATCATGCATTAACTCCTGCTGAATTGAGTAACAAATTCCATCCATACAGCCTTTTCTCTTTTTATGCTGAAGGGAACAATTTGCACCTCTTTTCTGGCTTGATACTTTCAAGTTTCAACTAGTGAATTTCATGTGTGATAAACTTTATAATTTTAATAGTTTGCTTTAGTGACTATATTATGTGTTGTCATAACTTACAGGCGTGTGCCTGCACATGCACAGGTTCACAATGAATATAAGGGTGAATGCTTACTGTTTCATGAACTGAAATCCAGACTGCCTTGGTGACAGAGACAGCATCTGTTCTATTTGTAAAACGACTAAGTCCAAGCAACCCCTTTAGTTGCTGTAATCCAATCACAATAGCAGCCCCTCCCATGAATCCGATGATAGCAGCATGTGATAGAAAATCCACAAGAAAGCCCAGTCTCCAAGAACCAATGTAAAACTGAATTAGGGAATGTAAGTAAGTGCATTTTGATCACAAAACTGCAGAGACACTACCTGAACAGACCAAAGGCAAACTGGAAGACACCAGTAAGGAATGTCACGGTGAAAACCATTTTTCGGTAGTAAGCTGGATCAACAGCTGGGTCAACTATCTTCTGAATCATTGATGAAAGCAAGAGTGACACAATGGCAACTGGTCCAATGGCTATCTCCCTAGATGTCCCTGTGATAGCATATACAAGAGGCGGCACAACACTTGTATCTTACCACAAAATAAAACCATATGTCAAAAGAACATTAAAAACACATAAAACAAAGTTAAATGTGCAATGACTTACAAAGGCCATATTGAGGATCCAGTTTTGCCAGAGTTGCATATCCAATGCTCTACAATATCAGGCCAATAAAACGAGTCAGAAATATCTGGAGAATTTAGGTGGATTCCAACCTTCTAAAGAAACAAATCAATCACTACTGACGAATTGAGGAAATGCATCCAGGAATTGATAGAGAAAGCCCAGGTCTTTGCTTGATTCAGACACAAGATTCATAAACAATGTGTGCATATACGATAAAATAGTTCCAGTTATCTCAAAAAACAAAAATATACCTGTGGAATGCTAAGGCTTGCAAGAGTTAGGCCAGCCATGAGGTCACTTCGGAAGAATTCCAGATTGTAGCTTTTCCACCAATCAAGTATTGGAAACATACCCTGTAGAACAGACATTGCGAAGCACTTTTCTGCACCTCGCCAATGGAATGCCTTCCTGAACATGCCAGTGAGATCATTCCACAGGCTTGGGGGCTCTGGCCCTTGCAGCAGCAAGTCTGCAAAAGCTGTCCCCTTGGGCACAGATGGCTCACTTTCCATGGGTTCCATGGCTGGTTCTGAAGTGTTTGGGTGAACTCCCTGAGGAAATGGCTGAAATTCCATCACAATGTATTGGTGCCTCCAAGATCACAGGTGAGCTGTAGGGAGGACAAATCCATGTGAACCTTGGGTGTTTTAGGTGAATTTGACTGCTCTAAGCTGGCCATACAAGGTGCTATTTATAGTGCTATTGGTTTATGCTGCCACCTATTGAAGAGAGTAGGCAAAACATTCTAAAGGGCATGTGCCTGCTGTTCTCAGGTCATATTCAGTTTGCAAATATGGGCTCATTTCATTCTGATAATTGAATTGATAAATGATGAGTTTTCTTTGGCTCTGCAAGTGTGTTTATACTATAGCCTAATGATTGACTGCTTCTCTAAGTCTTTTTTCTGACAGAAATGCATGATTCAATCCCTGGTTTGTTATCCTCCTGTATTTTCCAGTAGTCCTGCAGTTAACTACTTGGGGCTCGTTATATGAACTTTACACTCAAGACTTTGGATAGATATCCATGCTATAAACCTCTAGTAGTGCATTTGCAGAACAATAAGAGGGCCCAAATTCCTTTTTTTAAAAAAAATATTTATTTATGATTTTGTATTAGGCTGAGGGCAAAACTACACAAGCACAAGTATTAAAGGTTGTGAACAAAGGGTACAGCATGTTTGCTTAGTGTAACTTAACTGGTCCATTCTCATCTCACTGAACCTTGTACCTTTCACCTTTGCTTCTATAAAAGTAACTTGGCACAAACATGATTCTGGTGCATTATTGTTTGTGATGGACCATGCTGGAGCTGCTCATGGCAACATTTCCTACAGAGGTCAGAACTTAGAACTGTTAGTCAAATTTGTGAGAATTGTCACGCCAGCCTTCTCCAAGGGAGAAGCAGGCAGCACTTAAAAAATGTTTCAAATAGTCAAGAGGGAGTTCTCTAGTACAAGCTAGTTAAATAGCACGACATTAATATTCACTAAAATACCATTTGCAACTTTCTGCTTAGAGGGTTAAAACAATAGACCCTCCGAGCAATCTATATGATTACTATAATCTAGATTAGCAATGAAGATGTCCTGAGCTACTTCCCTTGTTGGGATGCATGCACCAGCTATTTCACTTATACTTCAGCACTCCCCGTCATGTCTAGGTCCCTTAGGCTTCAAATGTTGAATAGAAGTGGACATAAATTATTTAATTTAAATTTCGCTGGCTAGGATTCAAACATGAGACCTTTGGGTTCTAATAACATATTGAGTTGCATGCACTGGACAGTTCATTTAAAAGCTTAAGTTGGTGGACCTTCAACACCCTTTGCTAACCAAGAAATTCAAGATACAACATCCATGGACACAGAAGAATATTGCACACAAAATTAACAGCCAAATCCTTTTTTCTTTTTATGAAGATCAATAAAAAGGAGTTGAAGTGTAGAACTTAGGACATTTTTTCATAAGTCATGTTAGTGCACAGCTGATTCTGGTTTGCATTCAACTTTGACCTCCATCGATTTTCAGAAAACAAATTAGACAAGCTTTACTGTAGCCACAGCATAATAATTGATAAGTGGATAACTGAAACTCTGTTATAACTCACATACGGCAGGAGACTTATCACTGAAATTTGCCTCTAGACTTGCCTGAATATAATATATGCAATGAGTGCTGAATGTGCAGTAGTCAGATGCTAGACACCACAAATCCAAAGCATTTATCGACCTCACGTCCTTCCTTTATGCAAGATCTGACGTACAAGATCCTGCAGTGTGTGGAGCTTGCAAGTGCCCTGACACTCATCGCAAATTAAATGGTCCAACATATGTTTTGATTTAAGCTGACCCAATCAATCCAACGCATGAAAGGAACAAATGGAGCTTGCCAACCATGGTAACCACATTTCTGGCCTATCATTTTCTCTCCGTTAATTTAGAGAGGACAGAAGGAGCATTACACCAATTCCAATCCAGATCTGGATGCATAACGAGCTACTGCACAAACAGATCATACAGCAAACAAAATAGTACTCTGCGTGTGCTGAAAAGGAATACACTTGGAAGTGGTATGACCACTATTATCGAGTATTATGGACACTTGCTCGAGATGTACCTTTCGCTTGTTTGATTTCAGAGTCAACTCCCAAAAAGGGGGAAAGGCGTGCATAAAATGAATTATTGGTATAGGGCTATAGATGCTGTGAACAAAGTTCTTTTCTACCGATGAGCAGACGAAAGAAAACCAAAAGTTTGCCCGAATGCTGAAATGGAGAGGACAGTCCAAAGATTCTTGTAAATTACTACATCTTGCATTACAGAACTGCTAATGACACCATAATATGGCTTTCGGTGAATAATTTTACTAATCGTCTCAACAACTTCAAACAAATATGGTGCAGTTTCGTGGAAGTGATATTAAGAAGACGGGTTTCTTCAAAAGAAATAAACGAAGCAAGGTGGGTACATCAGTGAAGCCCTCCTATGTCCTTTTATCAAGGCGCAAATTTTCCAGTAAAAATACACAACTTATTTCTCAAGGAAATCGGAAAACCTGAGTACAAGTTCAATGCAGAGCTCGGCCCTTCCATACCCTCGCAGCTCTCCCCATCGCGGCCTTCCGCCGCCTCTTTACCCGCCTCATCCTTCTTTCACCAGTCACCACCTCTTCCGGCGCGGGACTGGCGGCCGTCAACGGGAGCGACCCTCCCGTTCGGCGTTCCTTCGCTGCATGGCGGCTTGATACTGAAACCACCAACCTCTTCTTACCTGCGCAGGGGTTCGCCCCCCGCCGCATGGGGCGGTGCGCAGGACCGGCGGCCGTCGCCGGGAGCGAGATGAAGGACGCGCGTCGTTGGCCAGTGAGTACGGAGTATATATTCAAGCGGGCCGCCCGAGTGGGCCCGCACCGGAGAAAACAGTGACTTCCTTTGATGGACCGAGACGCTGAATAGGCCCATTAGTGCAAACATGAAATAAACATTAGGAGTAGTTAGTAGTGAAATTAACCATCACAAAGTATTACAAATTATAGTTACAACGTGAAAGACCATAACACATGAATGAGTGATTCATTTTGCCCCTAAAATAAAATATTGATGTGATACAGTTATCAAAATTTTAGTTATTGAAAAGCTAGATCAAAATAAATATCAATGATTGACTTATGTAGCTATAAATAAGCTAGATTTTTAAGTGAACTTATAGGAATAATAGGCATCACTCGATTGAGAGTTTTTAACTGAAGGCTCTCACAAAATTCAACTAAATGGAAAAAAATATATTTTTCTTTTAGAAAATTCAACATCTTGGGTTTTGCTAGACCTCCTCTCTAGTTTTTTTTGAAGGGAAACCATACCACAATCATGTTGAACGAGAAAAGCAATATCAAAAATTTAAATTACAATATGAAAATTTAAATTGCAAAATTTAAATTAGAATGAGAAAATTAATTCCAAAATAAACACTGTTTCATTGATTGAAATATGTTTACAAAGTTTTCACAAAACTTACAAAATTCTCTCAATAATTCTAAAAGAGCTCTCTAAAACTCTCATAACTTCATACCATTTTCCTCATACAACTCTCTCTAAATCTCTCCTCAATTCTATTCAAATGTGCTTAAATGTATAAATTATCTCTTTGCCTATGACTCTCTTTTTATAGATCAAGGGTGGCTGGTTACCCATAAAACAATGTCTTAATTACCCTTAAGGTGAAACCTTAACCCTCTAAAAATTTCATCTATAAAATTTGAAATGGATGGCTCTGGTTACGCTATGTTAGTCGCCACATGGAGGGCTATACAATCTAGCACTCAGTTGAAGAAAATCTCACCGCTATCACCTTCACGTCACCTGTGCCAATCAAGCATCGCCACACGTCCCTGGGAGGTCTCATGTGGCCGTAAGCCCACATGCGCATATGTGTTCACGTACCCGCGCCTGCTGCCTCTTAGGCCTCCTTGCACTGGTAGGCCTTTGCTCCCTCTAAGCCATCTCGGACTGTTGCTGTTAGGCTCTCCCTACATCTGCTACTACGGTCCATCGCCATCATGTGGATTCATGAGCAAGTAGGTCGTCGTCGTTTGGGCCATCATGCCACTAGGCTATTGTGCACACTCGCATGGGTCAACTGTGTTGTTTGAGTTATGCCAGTGTTATGGGACGTCTCTACCTCTCTCTTTTTCTATTTTTTGTCTCTTCGATTTTCTTCATGAATTTCCATACTTGACCTTATGAAGCTCATTGCGAAAATCTTCCATACGATGTCCATCCACCGTGTATCATCTTGTATTCAATCTTGTTACTTGGCATACTTGATTACTCTAGACCTCAACTCATCTCTATCCTGATCCACCATTGACCAAGGTTAATCTTTAAGGACCTGCACACATACTGACCAAACAATTTGTAGGGAATAGATATCGCAACCTGACCCATATTAGTCATATGCACCCTTGTCGATAATTGCTAAGTCTCGAAACCAAATTTTCAATTAGGATTACAATTTGATTGCCATTTTTCCATCATTAATATATAAACCAACATATAGTTTTACAATCTCTCTTGAAATATTAGCAACCCAAATCAAAATCTTGAAATTTGAAAATTTAAAAGTAAAGAACTTTGCAGTAGTCAACTTGGTCAACCTGATCAACCTTGAAGGAGAGAAAATCAAGACCAAGTGACAAGAGAAAATAAAAGGGATACAAATGCAACAAAATATAAGATGCTCCCCCATATGTCAAACCCCACCTTTCACCAAGATATAAAGCAAGTTTTAATTTTTAATGAATATAACTTTGGTTTAATTTTCATTTCTCTCTCCTTTGACAATAGAGACATCAAGAGAAAAACAAAAGCAAAAATGAATGAAATGAGATGTAATTTGCACATTTTTAGTTATAAGAGTTTTGGAAGTTATCTTAAAGATATCGATATGTAAACATATATCACTCATATAAAATCAAGTGCTAGAACCTAGCTCAAATATACTCAAAAGAAGTATAATTCGTAACATATAGAGCGAGTTTGTATCATAAGTAAGCAAAAAGTTTTCAATTTCATTAGTAATTTAAAGTGCAATTACCATTACTAGAAAAAGTTAAAAAAGAAACAATTAAGCTTATAAATATGTTTTGCCTACTCACTCAAACAATCAACCCATACAATTTGTGCTCATGTCAAGTTCAAGAAACCACAAATGCATGGTAATTTTAAGCTCATTTTTATTTTTCATTTTTATCAACTTTTTAACATATGTAGCACAAGAGTGATGCTACTATTGATCTTATCTTTAGTTGACAACACTTCCTTATCATATGCTACCGTCTGAGACTCAATCAAGACATGTATCTAGAATTTTCATTATAGACAATCTTTATGCTACTTTTGGAACCACTCATGTGTAAATACACTCAGCAACCTAGACAAATGTGAATGAAGATATCCATGAAACACATAAGCAAAAGTAGCATGATTGATATAAAGCTTGAATATGAACACATGTGCATTTCGAATATATGTACCATAGTTGTTGCCAAAAAAGAGTAAAAACATGAGAAAGATACTTAAAAAAAGTTAATAGATCACACACTTTCACGTTAATTAAGTTTAAATTGATTGTAATTTAAATAAGTTTCAACGTGCTTGATAACCATAGTTAGATCATACAACCTACTTAAAAGCTTATAAGCTAGATAATAGATAAATCTAAGACAAAAGTAATATATGCTTGACATAAATATGAATAAGATGTAACAAGCAAATCTCTTAATATATTATAATGCAAAAAAGATCCATGATGCAATATGGTACAAATGCAAAAAGAGAATTCCCCCCTCAATGCAAGCCATAGGGGTGAATGACCACTAACTCATTCCGTAGCATTTCAAAACGAACACGATCAAGAGATTTTGGGAAAATATTCGCAAGATGACTATCTGATTCAACAAACTCTAAAACAATATTGCTCTTTCAACATTGTCTTAAAGAAAGTGATATCGGATCTCAATGTGCTTGGTTTTTGAATGTTGAATCGGATTTTTTTGATTTGTTAGTAACAGTAGTATTATCGCAAAATAGAGAAACACCAGAAAAAGATAAGACGTTATCTTTCAAAGTAGAAACTATCTAAAAAACTTGGCTGCAAGAGCTTACAGTAGCAATATACTTAGTCTCAGTTGTTGATTGAGCAATATGTGACTGTTTGTGAGAAGACCAAGAAACAAGAGAAGTACCTAAGAAATGACAAGTGACAGAAGTACTCTTGTGATTAATCTTACACTTAGCAAAATCAGCATCATAAAATGCATGAATCGAAAGAGTGGAAGAGCAGGAGTATCAAATACCGTATTTAAGGGTAGACTTGATGTAGCTAAGAATACACTTGACTACTTGATGATGAGAGCTCCTCGAAGATGCTTGAAACCTTGTGCATTGGAACACCGAGAAGTGGATGTTTGGCCTTGACGCAGTCAGTAGAGGAGGGAGCCGATTATGCTCTGGTACTCACATTGGTTAACCATCTCGCTACCCTCATTAGGGCCTAGTGTCGAGGTAGTGGCCATGGGAGTGGCGATCGACTCGCAGTCATTCATCTCGAATTTGATCAGAAAATCTTTACAGTACTTTGTCTAATGGATCAAGATGTCTTACTTGGTTTTCTTGATTTGAAGGCTAAGGAAGAAGGTTAATTCTCTCATCAAGCACATTTTAAATTGTCTGCTCATTGTCTCTGAAAACTTAGCCACAAGAGTTTGAGAGGAGCCTCTAAAAATAAAGTTATCAACATAAATTTGAACTAGAAGAAATTCAATACCATCTCTAAGAATGAAAAGAGTTTTGTATACCTTTCCCATTTCAAAACCACTTTGTGTCAAAAATGTTTTCAACCTTTCATACCAGGCACAAGAAACTTGTTTCAAACCATACAAGCCTTTTCAAGTTTAAAAACATGATTTGTAAACTTAGAATTTTCAAAATTAGAGTTGTTTGACATAAACCTCTTCTTCTATAATACTATTCAAAAAGTCATTTTTATATCCATTTGAAAGAGTTTGAAACTTTTAAAAGCAGTAAAAGTCAAAAGAATTTGGATAGCCTATAATCTAGTAACTAGAGCAAAAGTTTCTCCAAAATCCAACCTTGAAATCTTGTGCAACAAACCTAGCTTTGTTTCTAACTATAGACCTATCTTACACTATTTATTTTTGAAAAACCACTTGGTTCTTATGACGTTGTGATCTAAGAGAGGTTCAACTAGGTCCAAACTTTATTTCTTTTAAAATATTTCAACTTCTCATTCATGCCATTGATCTAGTTCTTATCAGATAATACATAATAAATATCTTTGGGCTTAAAAGAGGCAACAAATGCATAATGGGCAAGGTCATAGGACCAATTTCTAGTTACCCTTCACCCAGGCCCTCCAATCATCGTATGAGACTGATATCGATTCTAGATGTGTTAGGAAGTTGTTAGTCCTAGAGCGCTTCCATCAATCTTTTTAGATACAGCTGATGAAGATGAAGTAGCTAGAGTTTCTTCTAAAAGTGATATTGTTGTGGTAGGAGATCCACCTTTTAACAAGGGTGGTGTAGCAAATGGAGGTGGAAGGATAGAATCAACATCATCCTCATCAGAATCCTCTATAAAAATATTCTCAGTTATATATGGAGATTCTAAAATTTCTAGTTTAGCACTAGCCTCATAAAAAGTGACCTCATAGGTTTTTACAATCTTGTTTTCAATAATATACACTCGATAGTCAAGAGAATAGGAAGATATCCTAGAAAGATAGCATTGGAAGAACGATAATCAAATTTGTCAAAGTTTCCAAGTTTGAGAATAAAACACTTGCAATCAAAAACCCTGAAATGTGAAACACTTGGTTGTCGACCAAATCTAAGCTCATATGGTGTCTTGTGCAAGTTAGTTCTTAAAAACACTCAATTTGAGATAAAATAAGCATCAGAAATAGGCTTAGTCCAAAATCTCCTTAGAATGGTATACTCATCAAGTATGGTTCATGACATCTCTACAACAGTGCCATTTCTTCTTTCAACCACACCATTATGTCGTAGAACATATAGCGAGAAAAACTGATGTTTAATTCTAGAAGCACAATAAGATTCAAAAGCAGAGTTTTTGAACTTAGAGCCATTATCACTATGAATTGCTCGAAGAGATATTGAAAACATCACAGTTAAATGACAAGCTAGATCACAAAAAAAATCTAAAAATTCTCCTTTGGCTCAAGAAAGTATACATAAGAGAAACAAGAGAAATTATCAACAATTACTAAAACGTACTATTTACCATCAACTGATTAGACTCTTGTAGGACCAACTGTATCCATGTGAAGCAGTTATCCTGGACTATCCTTCATGACTAAGGTGACATGCTTATGAGAAGAAGTGTTGTCTTGCCATGTCAACAAGGTGCACAAACCAATCTTTAGCAACTTTTAGTTGTGGCAATCTTCAAATCAATTCTAGACCACTGATTCGAGATAAATGCTCAAAGTCATTATGATCAAGACGTCGATCCTAAAAAAAACATATCTTGATTTTCAGAAGTAATAAGATAATGAGAGGACTAGAAAAGTTATCAAAGTTTACAAATAAAATATAACCAACTTGAGAGATATTGGACATAAGAGACTTAGAAGCATATAGAACTTCATATTTATTTTTCTTGAAACGTACCTTGAGATCCTTATCATATAACTATGACACTATGAGCAGGTTATACTTAACATTGCTTACTAATGCCACATCTTTCGACATGAACTTATCATTGATCTTTCGTCCTTTTCCCCATTACACATCCACTACTTGCATCCCTAAAAGTGAGTCTCATCACCGGATGCATGAGTGAGAAAGGTAAATCACTTGTCTTCACCGATCATGTGGCATGAATAATCTAAGTCCATCATCCATGGTTCACTTCTCCCCACTCTAGAGTCCTATATATAAGACGCAACAAATATAAATAACTTAGTGTTGGGGTTAATGAGAAAAGATTTAGGTATATAGTACTGAGTCATATGAGGAGTAAAAACAATTTTAAAGTTATCAATAAAATGATGAGTATGTTGACCTTGCCTATTTTGTTCTAACCATATCAAGGAGTGTTAAGGATGCATATCTCGACAAAGAAAGTAAGATACACTACTTGAACGATAATGATAAGCTTACTCATACCTCTTGTAGGCATATTATGAATGGTTTTTAAGGTCCTAAGGTATTCTTGACACTTTTTTCTAGTTTTTTTAAAGCAAAATCCTATCAAATGGTCAATATTTTTATAAAAGGTGTATTTAAACTTGTTCTTCCAATAGAGTTGAGTTTCTCGATAGACTTGATTGTGTCAACAGGTTTAGATCTTTCTATAGACTTAGGTTGTTTTATTATGTTTGGATTTCTTTACATGTTTGATTATGTTGGCATGTTTAGTTTTCTCTACAGGCCTATGTGTTTTAACATGATTATGTTTTTCTACATGTTTTTAAGGCTTAGACTTAATAGACATAGCTATTAAGATATGCTCTACTGTTTTAAGTAAATTAGAGCCAGTATCTCTTATGAAATCGATTATATTTTTGAGCTAGCTCTATAACACCATCTGTAACATCTATTATCTCATGTGTATGATTTAACAAAGTTTTATCTTATGTCTTTGTTTTTACACATACTTTAGATTGGTTAAGCATCATGATAAGTTTTTTTTCTTAGATAAATCTCTTTAAGTATTACTGAAGATATGTGCTCTTTTGGGTTAGGGTAGTTCAGGATTTCTCATAAATATATTTTGTACACTTTAGTGAGCGCGTTTGGTTACTATGGAACCAGCGCACACATACTACATTTGTTGTCGCAGTAATAGTTTTTCGGTGATTACTGCCTCTGCAAGCATCCTCTAATTTCTATAGACCTTGTTCACCGGAATACTGGATGGCTGGATGAAACCGCGCTAAGCAGCATCACTTATGTCTTATGGTGTTATTCCTACTAACTAATACACACGCTGACATGCACGCACACTCAGCATTCCAGAGCTGTGCCCTTGTGTAGAGTTACACAGGCTTCCACCGCTTCACCTACCGTCAAAAATATCCAGTCTCCTCCTACTCTGTCGACCACCCCTGCCATTTTCATCTTCTGGATCGCTTGCCATCCTGGGCTGGCTATGGCCATCTGCAGAGCAGCAAAATGGTGTTTCAGCACAAGAACGATACTGTTTTATGAGGCAATTTTGGAGGGCATATCTATCAGTTAGCTACTTCACCTGTATGCCAAGAGACACTAGCTCCTTGTGTATCTCTTCCAAGGCCGAAATCCCCGAAGTGTCGATGTTCACCACATCTGCAACCCAGAAGGATATATCAGAGATTTTTCTGAATTGTTCAGTAGCACATAGTTTATCTCACGTAATGGTGAAGTTATTAGTGTTTTCTACTGACTTGACATGTCAAGGACAATCGATTGCACCCTCTCCCTGGCCTTCTCGTCGGGCGTCTCCACTTCTTCACGTACCCATTCGATGATCCTGAATGAAAAAACAAACACCCATTTGAGTATTCTTGTTCAAACATTATAAAGTCATCTTTATTTTATGAGATCGATCATTCCTACCTTTCTTTGATGAAAGTGCAATTGATGAAGCATAGGAAGGATGTATCGATCCGAATTGTCAATACAGTCGGAATCTGGCAAGCCACAGGGTACTGTCTGATGCTGCAGAAGATGTTTGTCTCCTGCAGCCTTCCAAGAACCTCTACCTGAGGTCGGATTGACTGTATGATGATCTTCGCAAAGGAGATGGCAAGCTGCATTGAGCAATCAATCCATATCAATCATACATCTCAAATAAAAGAAAATGTGCATATTTGACTCGAAACCGAGCTGCATCGATCCAGCATTTGATCTTACCGCTACGGCGAGGCCAACCTCCACCGATCCAAAGAGCACGCCGACGAAGGCGCCGAGGCATGTGAGGAAATCCATCTTGTCAACCTTCCAGATGCTGAAGGCCTCCTTGATGTCGATCAGGCCTGGAAGCGCCGACAGGATGATGGAGGCCAGCACGGCTACGGGCGTGTAGTACAGCGACTTCATGAGCAGCTCCAGGGCGATGAACACCGTGATGGACATGATGATGTTGGACACGGTTGACCTTGCGCCGGCGCTGAAGTTCACGGCTGTCCGGGAGAACGACCCTGCAGATTGTGTTGACGTCTGTCAGACATGATGAACGGCTAGCAGTTTTGATTTGGAATTTCTTTCAGAAGATTGCATGCAGATGCAGGCGATAGATAGCTGTAGTTTTCACCTGTTGCAACGTAGCACGAGGACAGAGATCCAGCCACATTCGAGCATCCCATGGCGATCATCTCCTTGTTCCCATCGAGTTTGTATCCTCTTATCGACGCGAATGATCTTCCAACAGCAATTGCTTCCTGAAGAAGGCAACACAAGTATATATTAGTGCATCAGCATGTAAGTGAGAAATGCTCTTCTTCATGGGCAAAACGGCATTTTGGGCCAAAAATATTGTTATTATTGGCCTTGCATTTTGGGCCAGTCTTTTTCAGGCCCAGTCCAGCCTATGAACAGGCCCATATAACGCGCTGATGATAGATAACTGAAGAATTTATTTACTTGCCGTAAGAGCGATGACGGCGCAGATGATGGCTGTCTTGGCGCAGTCGACGGTGTAGGGCCCGCTGAGGCGCAGCTGCTTGGCGGAGCTCGGGTTCAGGCCAGCGTGCACCTGCTGTATGATCTTCACGCCGTGCTTGTCGGCCCTCGTCGCGTACACGGCGGCCGTGGACAGGATCACGGACAGCAGCGGCGAGATTGCTGACAGCCAGAACAGCTTCTTGTACCTTCTCCCCTGTGGCCACATTGCAACCATTCATGTGTTATTTACTAGTAATTTGTATGCTCAATCCATTGGTGATCATCAGAATGGAAAGATATCGTTTTTTTTTTAAAAAAAGAACAGAAAGAGATCTAGATTTTGATTGATTCTTCTTACAATGAAACGCGTGGAGAGGATGAAGATGAGGAACGAGCATCCGATCAAGAAGTTGACGGGTTGCCACTGCAATGCGATTAGATAAAGAGATTAGAGTATTAGATGCAGCAGGTTATCCTTTTTTTTTGTCTGAATATATTCAGACAACAGTAAGGCCGAGCATAAGCTGTGGGGGGTTGACATAAAGGCACGCGCTATTCTTGTCCATTTAGTAGTTTCCAAATAGTAAACAGTGCACGCATGTGGTCTTGTTCTTATCCACTGAAAAGTTTTATTCTGTACTGTCAAGTTGCATATTCATTCCAAGTACTCGAGCCTGATTATTTGTAGGCTTCTGGTTGTGCTCATAAATTCTCTGCTCGGTCGTGTACTGACTATTGAGTACCAACCTATGCAACATCCAGCGGTCTTTTCTACGATCAATTATATTAGTACTTCAGGAAGATACAGAAGTATAATTGAGCTGGGATTAAGCGCTAATTGTTGACTTTGTTTATCTTATTTTACTATTTTCAGTCAGTCCAGGCACTGAAAACTCCAAAATTGGTTTCAGGATTCGACAAAAAAGAATCAACCCAGAAAAGATTTGCTCGTTTATGATGCGTGCACCTTTCTGCATATCACGGGGAGACTACTGCAAAACCAAGGCCAACTTATCCCTTCCAACCAATATCCAGACTATAATAATGCACAAAAGAAAAACAGATAAGCTCAGTCTTTTGTCCAATCATATCGGTTGTAACAACGAAGGTACGGCATTTCTTTTCAGGTAGTATTCAGTAAACAGGTTAATTTTGTAGTACTCGAAGCATTTTCTAGCAGAGCCTTTCAAATGCAGATGAGAAGAAATTAACAGCCGAGTTGTGAAAAAATAAACAGACAAATTAAGATCGAAACTTGAAAGTGATGTATGCATGTCAATGTCGTTGTACGTCCCTACGCTTTGCTTGCTCATAAGTTCATTGTCCGCGGACCTTTTGTCACCGTGCATCCGTTTGTTTGTTCTTGTTCGGCCCAACAGTATAGTAAGAAGTATGATTCTATCTGTATTCTATCTACACGGCGAGGCTCACCGGGTCACGGAGTGCAGAGCAGACAGCCTTGATGACGGAGACGACGTCGGTGCTGTTGGTGAAGTGTATCAGCCCAAGCAGCCCCTTCAGCTGCTGCAGCCCGATCACGATCGCCGCTCCGCCCATGAACCCGACTATCGCCGCGTGCGACAGGAAATCCACCAAAAACCCCAGCCTGCCAAGTGATCAAATGATCAGACACACAGGCCTGAACAAGTAGCAAGTAATACTGCAATACAGTAGGTGTGTACGTATATGTACCTGAACAAGCCGAAGGAGACCTGAAAGACGCCGGCGAGGAAGGTGATGGTGAAGACCAGCGCCCGGTAGGTGGCCGGGTCGACGGCCGGGTCGACGATCTTGGACACCATGGACGACAGCAGCAGCGAGACGACGGCGACGGGGCCGATGGCAATCTCCCTCGACGTCCCCATGACGGCGTAGATCAGAGGCGGCACGACGCTCGTGTCTTGACGATGACCACATGGCAACAATTGGCAAAATTCGTTCAAGAAAATGGGGAGAAAATTAAGTTATTTTGTGCAATGAAACTGGCATGAGCTTGTGAGTATTGATGCTTACAAAGACCATACTGAGGGTCCAGCTTTGCTAAATTGGCGTATCCAATGCTCTGCAGGATGGATCATATCCAAGGGATAGCATATGTCAGATAAGAACGAGACAACTCTCACCATCTCACTATGTCTAGGCAAAAAACTATATATGTCTAGGTAAAAAACTGTACATGCTGCATTTTTTTTACATTTTTAGCATGGCTTGGTTAATTGATTAGCTAGGACGAGAAATACAAATCATCGAGTACATCTATCAAGACATTCAGAATCCAAGTTTTTGTTGCTTGGTTTGTTGCTGTAGAAATCATTAATGGTGTGAAGACAATCTTTTTGCAGGTGCTATTCTGCTACGACGGTTACTGCTACAGTTTTATGTCAAGTGAAAAAACTTGAGTTTACGTACCTGCGGGATTCCAAGGCTGGCAAGAGTGAGGCCTGCCATGACGTCACTCCTGAATGACTTAAAGCTGTAGCTCCTCCCCCACTGCAGCACTGGGAACACGGTCTGCAGCGCCGTCAGGGCCCAACCCCACCGCGACGGCGGCGCCCGGCCAGCTCCTCCTCCGCCGCCGCTGGCCCGCGGGCGGAACGCCTTGCGGACCACGCCGACGAGCTCCTCGCGCACGCCAGGCGGCCTGGGGCTGCTCAGCACGAGCCTGGCCGTGTCCGGGTGCCTCGATACATCGAATGTGGACACCGTCACTGGAGTCTCGGCCGCTGCAGCCGCCGTGTCTTCCATGGACGGACGGACGGACGGCACGACGATGCTGGCTGAAGTGTTTGGGCGAACTCCCTCCTGGCCTTGCTGGCTTTAAAAGGAGAGCCGCGCGCGTCTTGGCGACCTCGACTCCTGGCGTCTGGTGCGCTTGGATGGAGAATCTCTTGGACTTGGGGGTGAGGTGACACCACACGAGGATCGCTCGAGAACGAGAGGTCGCCGATCGAGCTAGAATTCCTCTCGTGTAAACGTCACGTGTGTGCCGCCGATCGCGATGCGATTATATTCTTGGGCGGGAGCGCGTGGACGGATTGAGTTCGCTCGCTTCGCTGGCTCGCTGCTGCCCACGGGATGAGAAATTCTCGTCTCGTCTCGTCCCTTCCCCTGAGGCGTGCAAGAAGGCAAGGCCAATTAAGCTGCAGGTGTGAGGAGGAGGAGGAGCACATTGACCTGTTGCTATTTATGGGGCTCGAGTGGTGGCATGACCATGACTGACACAAAGCTGGCCACATGCATCGGTGGGCGGCAAATTTTGAGTAACTTTTTTATATTCGACTATGATTGGCTATGCTGCCTGTTCATCTGGTTACCAGTTCGGACCAACTATCTCCATTAATTCGAGATTATAGCTATTCCTTCCCACCATACTAAAATAAAAAAAGGATCGTTCATAAGTTGCAAGTGCATGTAGAAATATGTAATCAGATAATTAAGAGAGAGAGAGAGAATATTGTGGTTTCTAGGTATTTAATATCACTGGACTGATAACTAGTTTTTAGTCTTCTAACGACTTATTACCTGATAAGCTGAGCAGAGAATTAATTCTTGTGAACATGAGTGGAAACCACAACACAACATAAATCACATGACACCCCCACATGTACCTGCACCAGATTAGAATATCATACATCGTTGTTTGCTACAAATTCTTTGGTTTCTTTCCCTAGGAGGGGACACACATAATACAATAAGAAGAGGGATCACATGACATGCATCTACCTGTTACAACGTGAGAAATGAACCATTTATTCAGAACATATTCTAATTCCTTAAGGATATCCTCTCGTATGCCTTTTCTTCCAAATTTAATGCAAATGGTTGTAAAAAAATCTAGAAAAAATTGACAATATAGATCGTATAATGACCATCTATCACTCCACCAAAATTCAGATTTTGTAAGTTGGCATATGTATGTTGTATGAATGTTCTTAACTTCTTTTGTGAATTTTTTTATAATTATTTAGATGATGTTTGAACAAACAACAAAAATAGTTTTCCCATTTATCCAAACAAAAATGTTGGAGTAAGTGTGAACTTTAGCTCCTTAGATATTTGGGTGAAGTATATTTTTAGCCCTTAAAGTTTGAAGTCCACCTTTTACACTGAAATATAAAACCAATTACTTTTTATCAAATTTTAAAACCACGCAACTAACACCCTAAACCATTTTTTACTGTGGTTTTGATCAATAATAGTGTTTGTTTTGTTAACATAAACTTCAATTAGGTAAATTCTGTTGTTATATATCTAATTAATGACGTCTACATTAGCAAAACATGCATAGCAAAAATATTAACTAGGAAAACCACCTCTATTATAATTCAATAGACCACTAAAAATCATGTTCCAACGTGTTGTTTTTCTGGTTTTGAAAGACGAAGGTTGAAACAACAAATTTTATAGTTTAGAGTGAAAAACAGACTTCGAGTAAAAGTGTAATGGCCAAAACTAACTTTACCCCAGGTATTGTACAATCTTCAACCGGTGTCTGACTTTCTAGTGTTAATTTTATTGTCTTTCACCAGGGTATCACACTTCCTTACTTCCTTGCCTTCAGAGTTCAATCATCCTTCCAACGAACTGAAGAATCGAATTGGCAGAAAATCGATGTTTTCCTTTCGTTGTCAAAGTTCTATATATTTTCCAGCATGAACCACTTGTTTGAAACAGTAGTGCATTTATGTTATTGCATACAAAAAAAACTTAGTAATGTTAGAAAAAGACGTGCAATTACTCTATTTTGTTAGAAAATGCAAGTGGGATAACCCCAATATGCTCTACCCAGCCTTGACAATCACACACTTACATTGAATTGCCCTTTCATGTCATTTTCCTATTCCCAAAATCCACAAAATGGTATCATACTAAAATAATGTTCCTTAAAGTTGTTTTTGTTGTCACAATCATGTTTTTCTACTATTCCACTCAGTTTCACAACCTTTCTATTGTGTTTTCACAATCATATTGTTCGCAAATTAATAATTGAAAAGTTGCACAATGACACAAATAAGGGCTAGGATTGTTCTAAAAAAGGACATGATTATGCTTCGATACAATGTAAAAGCATGCCAAATACAAATCCTTGCGCCTCCTCGGCTCAATTCGCAAAATACCCATGCCCCACACATGCATACACACTCACGTTACTACCAAACGTGGTCTAAGTATTGAGGGTTTTATGCCCTAGTATCAATATGTTGCACCCGATGGTCCAAAATTCTTTCTCCGAGCGTAACACAAACGCTAGGCTTTTTATTACCTATACATTATGCCAACAAGAAATGAAATCATCCACAGCCATGCACACCTTCCTAACTTCAATAGTTCCAGCATCATGACTTTCAGAAACAAAAAAAAAAGTCAAGAATAATGAAAAGGATATCGTATATCATCTGTAGTCACTAGACCACTCCAAAAATGTCAACTTCGGCCCTGTGTATGCACTCACTACTGTTGCTAATTAAAGACAAATGATGGTACAGATAAACAAAAGGTCTGGGTAAGGCAGGCGTGGCCCCTAATTAATTTGTTTTGTCATCATTTCTGCCGGTATTAGTTGTCACGGATAGCCAGTACTAATTGTCTGGTGTTGGTGTGGTAGCACTATTTTGGTCAACGTAACACTGATTTTGTGTCACTGCTGACGGCACAATCTGCATACGTGAGTAAATTGCCCATTATAAACAACAGAAAAGATAGCTATTATGTGGACATTGGCAGCTTGTAAGTGCACGTGACACGATCTACACCAATGATTAAGCAAGTACTGAAACAAGGAGAGTTGATTCCTGCACTTTCATCATTGATGGCAATCAAACATCTTAAATATAATTCGGATTCATGCTTAGTAATATATTTAAATTAGTTTACTATGACTTTTATTTTTTATCTATTAGAAGTCTTTTTTTTCTTTATATATTAATTTGTATGAAAATGGAAAGGATATGTTGTTCCTATTATTTCTTTTTGTTTGTAAGCAAATCGTTAATATTGATTATCGCTGGTCAGCAACTATGGTTTTTTCCATAAAGGTTTTGTATGTAAAAATTTATGTCTTTTTCTTGTATATCTATATTAGATTCAACTACCACGTGTCAGTATGTTTCGTCGCCCCGTCGGAATTTTCGATGAGATCAATTTTGCCGAATCTGAGCAGTAGTTGTCGACTTTGAGTGGGCATCTACTTCTGTGCTAGCTGCGAGGAGAAAAAGCTAGGGCAAGCAGCAGCACATCGTCCCTCTCTCGCACGCTTCCTGAAGTAGGAGGAAACAACCGCATGTTCCTCAGGGCAAAGAAATCAGCCAAAGGCCATCTTGACGTGAATTCAAATTCACATTGAAAATTGCTACAGCCACACAGCCATCCTACCAAGAGAACTCTTGATCATTGCTATGCGCACCTAGAGTGAAGATAGGTTTACACAAATTTCTTACCAACAGTTTCAGAAATAATTCCCATAGTGTTTTCGAAGTATAATCTACCACTCATGAACAAAGATATAAGATTCTCATTATAACAAGTGAAGATGTGAGCCGTTCTTGTACAATAAGATTTATATGATGCATTAGATGGTTTTAACGAGAGGGAAAATAATTGGTCCGATGATGATAAGAAAAAAGACTGCAACGCTATAGCACATATTCATCTTTATCTATTCAACAATAATTTGCAAGAGGTGTCAAAACAACTGCAACGCTATGGTTGAAGTTAGAGTAGATATGATAAAAGATCTAACTAATAAGATACACCTGAAATAAAATTTATTGTTGCACAAATTGTAAGACGATGAGTCTATGATGGATTATCTATACACTTTTAAGGAAACTGTTACTAACCTTGAGTCTATAGATGTAAAATATGATGAAGAGGATTTAGGCCTTATTCTATTGTGTTCATTGTCTAGCTCATATGCAAATTTTAGATATACCATACTTTATAGTTATGATACTCTAACTTTACAAGAAGTTTATGATGCTTTGTATGACAAGAAAAAGATAAAAAAAATGGTACCATCTAAAGTTTTAGGTTCATAAGCGAAAACTAAGTTGTTTGGGGTAGGCAAAAGAAGAAGGGCACAAAACGATCAAGAGATAAAAGTTCTAATAGGTACCATAGGAGATCAAATTCTAGAGATATATATAAGTCATACAAATACTATAAGAAAGGTGGATACGGTATCTCTAAGTGTTGGAAGTTGTAGAACAAAGACAAGGGCAATGGAAATTATAGGCCGAAAGGTAAGAAAGAAGAGGAAGGTAAAGCCGCCGTTGCTACTGATGATATTTTTGATGGAGATTTAATAGTTTCTTATGCTGGTTACGCACAAACTAGTGATTAATGGATTCTTGATACTGCTTGCACTTATCATATGTGCTCGAATAGGGATTGGTTTGCTACTTATGAACTTGTTGAAAGTGGTACTGTATTTATGAGTGATAACATGCCATACAATATTGTAGGTATTGACATTATTCAGATCAAGATGTTTGATGGTTGTGTTAGAATATTGTCAGATGTGCGGCATATTCCTAGTTTAAAGAGAAATCTCATCTCTTTATTACTCTTGATCACAAAGGGTACAAATATTTTGGAGGTGATGGAGTTTTAAAGGTAACTAAAGACTCTCTTATTGTGATAAAAGCTAATATTAAAGCTACCAACTTATACTATCTATAGGGTACTACAATATTAGTTAATGTTGCTGTAATTTCTAATTTATTACCTAATTCCGACGTTACTAATCTTTGATATATACGTCTTGGGCATATGAGTGAATATGGTTTGGCAAAGTTAAGCAAGAGAGGATTGCTAGATGGTGAAAGTAATGGAAAGCTAAAATTTTATGAGCATTGCATCTTTAGCAAGCATAAGACGGTGAAGCTCAATATATTTACACATACTATAGAATGTATTCTTGATTATGTTCATTCTGATTTATGTGGTCCTACTCGTAAGACATTAGGAGGTTCTCATTATATGATGACTATCATTAATGTTTATTTGAGAAAAAATGGACTTATTTGTTGAAGCACAAATATTAAGCATTTTTCGTGTTTAAAGAGTTGGAAGACTATGGTTAAAAGACAGACAAAGAAGACAATGATACTTCGTACTGATAATAGGATGGAGTTCTATTTTAAGCTATTTAAATCATATTGCAAGTTTGAAGGCATTGTGAGGCACTATATTGTTTCTTATACACATCAACAAAATAATGTAGCTAAGTGTACAAACATGACAATTATAGCAAAGACCCGTTGCTACTCAAGACTACCATTAATAAGAAGACTCCAATTGAGATATGATCTGGTTCTCTAGCAAATTATTCTGACTTAAAAGTATTTGGTTGCACTACTTATGCTCATGTTGATAATGGTAAATTGGAGCTTAGAGTTATTAAGCACATTTTTCTTGGTTATACATCTAGTGTGAAAGGCTATAAGTTATGGTGTCCTGAAGCGAGAAAGGTTGTGATTATTAGAAACATTATCTTTTATGAATCAGTTATGTTGCATGCCAATTCCTCTACTAATATTCCTATTGAGAATCAACAGAAAGTAAGTGTAGAGGTAGAGCACTTAAACATTTGAGGGAAAACACCTAAAAAGGAAATCATTGCTATTAACCAAGATTCACCTGTTATTGAAGACTTAGATTCTTCTACTGTTGAAAAGCCAACACAACCTTGTATTGCATATGATAGAGGAAGGAGGATTCTTAAGCACTCTTAAAGATATATGAAAGAAGCTAACATAGTTGCTTATGCTTTGAATGTGGCAAAAGAAATTGAAGGTAATGCAGAACCTTTTACATATTCTAAGATTATTGTTTCTAATGATTGCAATAAGTGGATATCTAATATATATAATAAATGGAGTCACTTGAAAAGAATTGTACTTAGAAACTGGTGAAATTACCAAAGGAGAACAATCCTATTTGTTACAAGTGGACTTTGAAAAGAAAGGAATATATATCTTCAAGTAATGAGACAAGATACAAAGCAAGATTAGTTACTAAAGGTTATAGCCATATTCTAAGTATTGATTTTAATGATGTCTTTTCTTTTGTTGTGAAGCATAGTTCAATTAATACTTTATATTGTTGCAAAGTATGATTATGAACTAGAATAATTAAATGTTAAAACTGCATTTTTACATGAGGAGTTAGAAAATAACGTCTATATGGAGCAACCTAGAGGTTTTATTGTTCTTGGAAAAGAAAATCTTGTCTGTAGATTGGAAAGTCTCTTTATGAGTTGAAACAATCACCTAGACAATGGTATAAGAGATTTGACTCTTTCATGCTTTCTCATAATTTCAAAATTTGAAATATTAATATAGCTATGTTTATATGAAAATTGTTAATGGATTAGCTATATATTAACTTCTTTATATCAATGATATATTAATTGCTAAAAAGGATAAATCATAAATAGCAAAGTTGAAGGCATAATTGAGCAGTGAGTTTGAGATGAAGGATTTGGTGCAACACAGAAAATTCTCGGTATGGAAATTACTTAGAGAAAGAAAGACTGAAAAGTTATACCTTAGTTAGAAATATTACATTGAGAAAGTTATTCATCGCTTTAAGTGAGTTTGAGATGAAGGATTTGGTGCAACAAAGAAAATTCTCGGTATGAAAATTAAGACTGGAAAGTTATACCTTAGTTAGAAAGTTTACATTGAGAAATTTCTTCATCGCTTTAATATGCATGATGCAAAATAAGTTAATACTCCTTTAGTTGTACATTTTAGACTATTTTTAGATCAATTTTCACAATTAGAATACATGTTTAGAGTTACATATTTAAGTGCAGTTGGTTCACTTATGTATGCTATGATATATTTTTGTTCTGACTTATTATGTATGAAGTGTTGTTAGTAGATATATGGCTAATCCTGGTAAAGAGTATTGAAAAACAGTTTAGTGGATTTTTAGATATCTTGTGATGCTTGTTTGCACTTTAAGAGTTCTAGAGATAGACTTGTTGATTATATGGATTCGGATTTTACTAAAGATTTGGATAAAAGAAAACCACTCATAGGTTATGTTTTTACTATTGAAAGTTGTGTAGTCCGTTGGAAGGAAAGTTTGTAAGTAATTGTTGCCTTATTTACTACTGAAGTAGAGTATTTGATTATTTTTGAAGTTTGTAAAAAAGCTATTTGGCTTAGAGGCTTATACATTAAGCTTTATGGAAATATGTTTTGCATTAATATATTTTGTGATATTCAAAGTACAATATGACTTATAAACAATCAAATGTTATATGAGAGAATAAATCACATTGATATGAAATGTCACTTTATTCAAGGTGTTATTGCTGATGATGATGTCAAGATATGCAAAATAAGTACTTATGATAACTTAGCTGATACAATGATAAAATCAGCTTATACTACTAAGGTTATGAGTTCAAACTTGGTTGGTTGGTGTTACAGTATACTCTGGAGACTATTTAGCGCCTAGTGATTTTATTTATTTGGTGATTAATGATTTTTATGCTATAAGAGAAAATTCGTCTTAAGGCCTGTTAAATATGTGATTCAAATTACTACTAATAATATATTTAAATTAGTTTCTATTATTTACTATTTTTCTCGTCGCATGTGAGTAATATGACATTTTTATTGATTTTCTGTATTTATAATTAACTTCTATTATTGGTATCTGTGATTTTTTCTCATAAGGGGTTTTTCAGTAAAAATTCCTTTATTGTACATCTAATTTCATAACGTAGCATGGAGTTGCCGTTAAAACTTTTCAGCACCCAACGCTGCAGGTAAGGTATGCTCTGATTCTCTTCGTATTGACGGTCATTGAGTACGTAATAATTTTTTTTTCGTTAGGATTTTCCAGTGTTGTTTTCTTATTTGGAAAAAGAGAAACTGTGATGCGTTTATAATACGTCATTGCATTTCATGAAGCTGAAACTTTTTTCTTCTTTTTAGTTTTGATCTCGCCACCACTACATGATGTGCTACACTAATTTTTTTTCAACGAGATTGTAGTAGGTTATGATTGAGTTTTGAACAACAATTGAATAAAGTTTATTACATGTGTGTACGCTGGCAGTGGTTGAAGATATAGACAAATGTACCATATGTTTCCTAAGCAGGGGGAAGCTACATGGAGCTACCCTGCTCCTAGTTGTTTTAGACCATGTTAATTATAACCAATAATTAGGAGCATTAGATTATAACAGGAAATCAATCTTTTTTATGAATTGACCGCTGATTCTAAGAAGAGTGCTTATCCATTTTCAACTTATTTTACCATATGTATCCTAAGCAGGGGGAAGCTACATGGAGCTACCCTGCGCCTAGTTGTTTTAGACCTTGTTAATTATAACCAATAATTAAGAGCATTAGATTATAACAGGAAATCAATCTTTTTTATGAATCGACCGCTGATTCTAAGAAGAGTACTTATCCATTTCCAACTTATTTTAATGGCACATATCACGTACAATTGCGTTAATTGGATAGACCAGTAGGCTCACTAGTTCTGACGTGAGGTGAATCTTTCTCCGCGTCCCTTGGGTAGAACTTGAAGCCTATCAACATGATAAATTGATATTGGTTGCATTAGTGCTCTTTGATTCCCTCTATTTGCTCTGCATCCTCTGTTGTTCAGCAGAACCTGGCGGAGAATGAAATAATCGTCCTTCTGTTCAAAGAAAGCAGGAGGAAGCATTATATTAGCTAGTTATTAGGAAGAGGCACTCAGAATTTTGTAGCTCTAGCTATCATTTCTAAAAAAGGAATTTTGTAGCCAATTGAGATTAGGGAGATAAGCATAGATAAGGCCGCTACATTGCATAGCCACGTCCATAAGTGGAAAAGAAAATGTGGCTTCATAATTCCAAATATTAACATAAAATATATGTGCATGATTGCGTATCTGGTGACTGGATAGCTAGCTAGCCAGGGGTGCATCCATATGTACTCCTCGAACAACCAGTGTTCAAATTGTTGTCCCCATCAATTTAATGTGTACACATAGGTTGGTGCAGACGTATAGTTATGTCAGCGTGGTGTGTGTCACATGTCCTCAAAAATTTCACGTTGACTCGATATCACTTCTGCAGCACATGGTAACCAAATACTAGAGATATTAGAGTATCAGCCATATCAGCGCACGATACAAGTGTTATTTCAACTTGAAAAATATACGTATTGCAAATATTCTGCCAAGTAGCTATATTAATTTAATTGGGCATCGCCGTTCACGAGAAAAACCATGAGGTTTTTTTTCCCCATACTCGCTCTGTACCACGAAAATTCAGCTCTGGGACTAACAAATTAGTAGTGAGGGTGAAAAAAAAAATCAAAATATCCCTCACTAATAAGAAAAAATAGTATAGTAAAATGGTAGATAAAGTATATATAAAAAGAATTAAAAATAATAAAACTACTTGATTTACAGACAGTGTAGGTAAGAAAGGAAAAATAAAAATATTTTTTTATTAAATTAAAGTGTTAGAAATAAAGTTTTTTACCTCCTTATTTCTTAACAGAGGTATATATCATGTTATGAGTTATTACCAGACATGTTTATATATACGTACTCCTAAGCATCAGAAAAAGCCTTGCCATCATATTAATCATATATTTTATTCTAATTAGTTTAATCAGCATTTTTTCCTCTAAATTAGTGTAGAGGTATATACCTCTCTCTAAAGACAGGAGAAAACCTTATGCACGATAGCTCGACTAGTGCGTGGCGAAGTGTATTGCGTAGGAAGCTATCTCACCCTAGAACGCGCCAAGTGACCGATACTGCGCCTGTTCGATGGCGAGCTAGCTAAAGCAACAGTGGAGTAGGGACTGGTGTGTGACCGTGACGGATCATCGTCTACATATGAGGTGGAGGCACCGGTCACGTCATCGTCGATCGAGAAGAACAGGATGGATCATATCCACACGCGCGTGCGAGGCGTGCTAAATATATATTTCTCGATAAGATCTGGAACAAGGGAAATCCAGGTTTTCCTGCAGACAGTGCCCACAAACAACTTAACAAATCCATATGTCTTTTATCCCTATATCTGATCTGAAGCTTCATAATTCACAACATTGATAAACTGAAAATAAATAAATATTAGGTTCGAGATGCTAATAGCTAGCGTGATGCATGTCTAATTAAATTCTTTTGCATACGGCATGCTGTTAGCTAGCAGGCAGGCAGAGATATGCCCGTATATGCATTGCCAACTTTGGAACATGAAAAACAAAGGAGCAATAATGCGTATGCACTAGTGTCGCGATATGACGACGTTAAAAGTGCTCGTGTTTGGCCAGCTCAGCTGGTAATTGACCGAGTTAATTAGCTCTTGTGGGTTTGGTGTTCGTTCCGTTTCTTATGCAACTCTTGAACGTTCAGCAATGGGGATCGCCACTTGTACTCGTCATCATCAGCTGGCTAGCCACCACCAAGCAAGAGACGTTGACTCGGAGGATGTACACGTTGCACCTACGTGGAAGCTATTTTCCAACACGATATATTTCGATCGTCAGATCAGCATGCAGCAGAGGTGGTTTTCGCCTTTGGAGGAAATGTTCACTCTGTCATCCAAAAAAGTCATTAAAAATTTTTAAAAAATAAAAATATTTATATAAATATATAATATATCACTTCATAAAATATGAGTTTAAATTTAACTTCTACATGTATAAGTTTAAATTTATATAGTTCACACAATTGACATGCATATTTGTTATTTTTATTTCAACTTATATGTGTTAAATTTGAACTTCTATATTTACTAAATGATATATATTTAACTTTGAGAGAAGGGGTGCCCCTCGCAAAAGGGGGCCTGGGCGACTATTTACCAAAAAACACAAAAACACACAGGTTTTCGCAAAGTCATAAGACTAATGTATGAGGGCTGACGCCTGTCCAGTGCCAGAAGTTCATGGAAGTTGGTAAGCTGATGATAGAGAAGCCAGCGACTGAAGCCCCGGTGAACTGCGTTATTGTTATAAATTTTTAGGTGGTATGAAAAATGAGGTGTCCTCTCGAGAGAAGAGACTTTCCTGCATGCAGTAGTTAGGTCAGCACTGAAAATGAGCTGGTGGCTGATCAGGTCATTCTCTCTTCTCTCTGTTCGTTCCAAGTTCTTAAGTGTTACACTTGCGTCTACTTATAGTAAAAATTAATCAATATAATCCAATATATCATATCTATTTATATTACTACCTCAACTATTATAATCTTTTTTATTGATAATAGAACTCATAAATTAATTGTTAAGATTACTTCTACTGATAGTAGAATACTACCAGTAGAAATCATAATAAATATGCTTGAAGGTTTGGCCCAATGCTGCATTACTGCAGAGGCAAATCGCAGCAAAAGTTTTTGTTCTACTACAGAAACTAATGTGTTGTAACATAGCATTATGATGTAGCAGTAGTAGGAGAACATATTGTAGGGATTAGTTTATAATATAGCACAATTATATTATAGCATAATCTGGGTTACCAAATTTTGATCTGACAGCTAGGAGAGGCTCATAATGCAGATAATTGTTTGTCCTCTGCATTGAAACTTCCTTTGCAAAGGACTCCAATCCCTATCTTTGAGTTCTCTAGGATGGTCATGGTCTGGCATGCATATAGGATGCTCCATAAAAGGTTAATAGTTAGCTTAAAATTAAGGATGCATATTGTTAGATAATGAGTAAATTTCACAAAAAAAAACAATAACATGGCTTAAATATACACATGACGCTTTGGAACAAACTATCTATCTTTTGCCTAAAGTTTTTTTTAACGACAAATATTATTGACTGGGAGAGTAATCTTTGTAGTTTTGCAAAAGAAGAAAGTCTCAGTCAGTCACTTGATCATTGTCTCAACTTCCTTTGTCTAAATTTATAACTAGAAATGATTATATTTTTTGACAGAGGGAGTATATATCTTAATAAATTAATAGAAAAAGAAACCACCATATTTGCTTCCAGAAAATTTCACATTAATCGATAAAAAAGAAAAATTTTAGGTCATCGATTGAAGTGTTATTCAGATTATAACAACATAGATTAAATCAAAGTAGAATTACAATTTAGATTAAGAATAAAGAAAAATCAGAAAAAAAGTCCATATATAAAATACAATATGGTATTAATTGAAATAATAAAATCAACAATTTAATTACACTGCAAATTCTAAACTCAAATACCTAAAAGACTAAATTTAAGATGATGATGATGATGATGATGATGATGATATTTTATGTAAAATATAATGCAAGATTAATTGAATTTTGGAATAAAATAAAATTATAATTTTGGTGTTAATATGAATTCCAAACTAAAATCCCTAAATCACAATAACTCAAAATAAAATAAATAATAAAAAAGTCCACGTAAACGACTATTAATTATAATTTGGGATAGAGTAAATCTAGTGACAAAAATGTGTGGGCTACCACTTTAGTGTTAGGAAAAACACCATGAGGGTTTGAGTTAATTTTGTTTTCCTCCCTAGAAAATGTATATGAAAGTGGAATATTCCTAAAGGAACTTTTAGATCCAACACTTTGTGGCAAAGGACATATTTTTTCCTATAGGAATTAAAGCTTTTTTTTTTACTTTTCCCTATTCCAAATGGGGTTTGTTTGACATTTGCCAAATGATGAAATTCCTAGATCAAGAGGTAAGAAGATGGCCGATTAGGTTGTGTATTGGGAAAAAACTTTAAAGGTTGGGTTAGACTCAATGTCGAAGATATCTAGAGTAATTTGTATTGGAGTAACTATTCGGGGTCACAAGGAGCATGAAGGCATAAGAATCATATTTAATCATGATGACAAGGGGAAGACGGGAACATACATAGTTGCAATTGCACTCTCCTTACGTCTAAATAAATGAGCAACACTAGAGATATATATACTGCAAACCTCACAAAATTCGTGCATATTCATACACTCAAAACTTTACTACTAAGTACTAACTGAAAGGAGTATCATAAATGTATGTTAGTCTCACCTTTGCAATGGGCCTTCCCTAGCAGCGGAGTCGATTAGGTACCTTAGAATCTAATTTTGCTTCGATGATCTGGACGATGAAGTTCCTAACCTCTCATAATATTCTTCCAAGATCTCAATGTGGAGTGCATGGAGATTGCATGCCAACTTCTTAAGGTGATCTTTAAGCATTGGAGAGCAAGATGTAGATCATGAACTTGTTAAGCACATAAAGCACGACGGTTGGTGTGGATGGCACAACTATCATAGATCCTCTCATCTAGGACGAGTCAACTATGACGGGACATAGTGTCTCGTCATGGATAGCATAACCTCTAATGGGCTATAGAAGGGTCTATTGTAGATAAGACCGTATGGCTTAACCCATCATAGATAATACCTTATTTGTGACGGTCCGTCCTCCATGCCTAATAGAGGTAAGCGTAGGTTACCTCTGATGGGTCCATAGGATGGCCCGTCATAAGTAATTGATCACCTATAATAAGTTACCATTGAAGATCCATCACAGGTAAGGTTTTGTGTTTGTGACCGGTTTAGAACAACACCCATCTGAGGTGACTGAGCACCTCTGATGTGTGGATGCCTTTACAGCCCATCAGAGGTGACTTAATATACCTATGATGGGTGTGTTGTTGCTAAATGACAAATGTATAGTGCCTTCTATATATACATTCACTTATGAATTACATTGTCATCCCACCCTATGCACTACACACAATTCGGGTGAGAGGGCATAGAGGGCAAATATTTGTCCTAAATTTGGCTAAGGGTAAAAAAATGATATAAAATCTGTTATGCCATTTATAATTTGTTTTAGTGTAGCTAATTTTGTTATATGTTTTTCTATTACTCTAGATGGACCATAATTAAATGTACAACACTAACCGCCTTAGTTATGAGTATAGAAATAGAGTTGTTAACTTATTAAATGTTGTGGAGGATGATAAGAGAAGTAGGAACAATGGATATGCTGTTTATCCGTACGTAGACTATAAAAATGAGAAGATATTTACATATAGAGTGTAGTTACAGTCTCACCTAATACGAAGAGGTTTTATAAAAAAACTATGATTACTAGAGTAAGCATGGTGAGCAAGAGTCATTGAATATTCCATTTAATCAAGTAGATGATGGGCATAATGAGGTAAAAAAGATGAAGATGATATATTTGTACCTTCTCCATTGAAAGGTAATATCATTAATATCGACCCTGATCTTTCTAAAATGATTCGTGATGTAGAGGAGCCATCCTACAATAAGAGGGATTATAAGAAGTTCTCTGCTTTGGTGAATGATTCCAAAACACCTATATATCATGGATGCAAGTAGAACCATATGAAGCTATTTGTTGTACTTGACCTAATAAAGCTTAAGGCATATAACAGTTGGTTAGAGAAAAGTTTTACGGATCTGCTTGATTTTTTAAAGAACTTATTACGTGAGGAGAACAAAATGCCTAATACAACATATGAAACAAAGCAAATGCTATGTCTGTTGGGGTTGAAGGTTAGAAGAATTCATGCTTGTTGAAACAACAATTTCTTATTCTCCAAGGAATACGCCAACTTATATGTGTACCCAAAATGCAAAGCTTCTCAATACAAACAAAAGAAGAGTAGTCTTGAGGAGTAAGTCCAAGAGGGGTGGTCCCAAAAGGTTGTGTTATCTCCCTATCACCGACCGCATCAAGCGAATGTTTGCCAATCCCAAGAAAACTAAGTTTATTCGTTGGCATGCAATAGATGGAAAAGAGGATGATATGCTAAGGCAACTGGCTGACTTAGTATAGTGGAGGAACGCCGATAGTAATTACCTCAAATTCGCAAAAAAACCAAGGAACATTAGGTTTGGTTTGAGTACAAACGGCATTAATCATTTTGGTGACCTAAGCATTCATCATAGCATTTGTCCAATGCTTCTCGTGAACTTCAACCTACCGCCCGTGTTGTGTTTTAAAAGAAAGTATATTATGGTTTCCATGCTTAGTACAAAGGCCATAATAACCTGGTAACGATATTGATGTATACTTATAGCATCTGATCGATGACTTGGAAACACTATGGCATGAGGGGTCTCAAACATGGGATGCTTACGGACAAAAAACTTTAGGATTTATGCTCTGTTGTTCTGCACCATTAATGATTACGCTACAAATGGTAACCTTTTTGGCCAGACCATAAAAGAAAAGAAAACTTATTTAGACTATATGGAGGAAACACGTAGCCTGTGGATAAAGAATTCATGCAAGATGGTCTATATGGGTCATAAGAGATTCCTTCTGCTATGGTCTATATGGGTCATAAGAGATTCCTTTTGCTATATCACCCATATAGAAAAATGAGAAAAAAATTCAATGGCAAGAAGGAAAGGGCCAGTGCACTACCGGCTTTAACTAGAAGATAGGTATATGCCCTAGTGAGAAACATCCATAATGATTTTAGAAAAAAGAAGAATGGTAGTAACTCAAAGTTGAAGGGTAAGTGGAATAAGAAGTTAATATTCTAATTGTTATCATACTAGGAACGTATGAAGGTACGACATTGTATTGATTTGATGTACGTAAAGAAGAATTTTTATGAGAGACTTATCGAGTTACTGCTTAAGATCCCAAGAAAGATGAATGACAGGCTAAATGCATGGAGATTTGGAAGATATAAAATCCTTAAGAAACTGCAACCAATAACCTCTGAGTCTAGAAGATTGTACCTCCTTCTAGCTTGCCACACTGTCTAGGGATGAGAAAATAGATATGTTATCATGTATTGAGAGTATTAAGGTTCCATTTGGATGCTCATCTCGATTGAGTAAGTGGGCTTCAATGGATAACCTCAAAATGGTTGGGATGAAGTCTCACGATTATCATGTTCTAATTACCCAGCTTCTAACAGTTGCCATTCGAAACATTTTGCTACTGAAAGTGAGGCACGCGGTAACACAGTTATGCTCATTCTTCAATGTAATTGGATAGAAGGTCATCAACCCAGAGGGAGTAGATGACCTATAAGTAGACATCATAAAAACACTTTGTCATCTTGATATGTACTTCCCACCTATATTCTTTAATATTATAGTACATCTCATTATCTACCTAGTGAAGCAAACAAAAGCGTGCGGTCCTACATTCATGAGATAGATATATCCGTTCAAGAGGTATATGGGATTTTTAAAGGGTTACATATGGAACCGATCTCATCCTAAGGGAAGCATGATTGAAGTGTACACTACTGAGAAAGTCATCGAATTCTATGTAGACTATATGTTGAAGACCGGGCAATTGAAGTTCCATGGTCAAGACTTGAGGGCAAGCTAGAAGGAGTTGGGACCATCAGAAGAAAAACTAACAATGTAGATCACACCTAATATGACAAGGCTCATTTCACCGTGTTGCAACATATGACCGAAATAGTACCATACTTGGATGAACATGAAGCAAAGATCCAAGAAGACAATGTTAACCAATCAACAAGTTGGGTCCGAAGAAAACACAATGCATAATTCAATGAATGGTTCAAGGATCATGTTTTCAATTCACACAACATCACAAGTGAGACATTGAAATGGTTAGCACGAGATCTTCGATGGTATGTTCTAAGTTGGCAAGGATATGGTATCAATGGATATACCTTCTACACATCTAAGCAGGACAACAAAAGCATGGTGCGGAATAGTGGGATATGAATAGAGGCAATCAATGACCAACTTGGCACTCGTGATCACTATTACAGCCGTATAGAGAAAATATGGGAACTGGGCTATGTGAAGTTCAAAGTGGCGTTGTTTTAGTGTAGGTAGGTCAAACTAAAGGACATTAAGATTAATTCAGAGAGATTCACACTTGTAAATTTGTAGTCCAATGAATACAAGAATGAGCCAATTGTTCTAACCAAATAGGTTGTCCAAGTTTTGTACATAACCGATTCAACAAATAAAAGGCTTCATATAGTTCATGAGAGTAAAAGAAGAATTATTGGGGTCTATAATATTGTAGACAAGGAAGATTACAACAAGTACATTCAAGCTGTTGGCTAAGAACCTCCACTTGAAGAAGTGCAACAAGATCACAGTTAAGTGCATGCACGTTCTAACCATGAAGATGGCATTCCTATGTAATATAAGCAAATGAGAAGTACACATTTTTGTTGACGATATCTATGTCAAAGTGACTATAATGTCCGATTGAGCACTAAAACAACATAAGTATATGAAATGTATTCGTGTCTAAAAATGTCCTTTAAAAATGCATTTGTACATATGACAAATACATGGCCTTTTAAAAATTATTATTATGTGCTTGTGGATGATTCATGTCTAGTTGAGAAATGGCTTAAGACTATAATTTAAATGATTTTTGCATTATATATATATTAAATGATGTGGATGTGCGATGACTTAGGTACAAGCTAGTCAAACTGACCTATGATGGGCCGTAGATATAGACCCATTACATGTTAGTTCGATCGGCTTGAATGTGGTAACTTAGGGTTGAAACCCTAAGTCACCGCACAGCCACATCATTATGTCTACCACCTCCACAAACCTAAGCTCCATCGCCATTGGCCCATGCTCCACCGTCCTCAATGCTATGTTACCTGACCGCCACCACCAGCACTAGCACCACCCCGAGCAACATCGACGCCAATCCATGAGCCCAAGCTCCACTAGCCCATGCTAGACAGTCCCTGGCCCCGCCCTTCACGATCTCCACCATCCCCATCACCACACCACCCGACTGCCACCGCCACCACTAGCACCGCCCCGAGCTCCATCAACACCGACCTATGGGCCCAAGCTCCACTGGCCCATGCTAGACAGTCTCTAGCCCTATCCTCTCTGAGCTCCACCGTCCCCTGTGCTATGCCACCCAACCACCACCGAGTCTGCAAAATTTGACCCTAGTTAGAATATATAGTTTGACCCTAGTTAGAATTTTTTAAAAAAACTACTCCCTTCGATCAATAGAAATATATAGTTTAACCCTATTTAGTCTTATTTTCTATAACTATTTTTTTTCATTTATGCAAATAATTATGTGGTTAAAGTTAGATATTATTAACTACTAAAAATATAAAAAGCCAATTAAGTATGCCATGAGTAGCTTAATTTAGTGCTCTTATTCCATTTCCATTAGTCAACTACAGGTTCCCTCTTTTGGTCCTCCAGTGAATTAAGTTTGTGTGTGTATATATACACAAATTTATTTCCTATAATAATGTGTCTTTATGAAAGACAATGTTTAGGAATTTTAGAATTAACAGGTTTTAGTAATTTAGATTTTTATAATTAATATGTGTTAGTTGGCAGTAAGCTAGTAGCTAGAATGCCTTATAACCAAGAAGAGGATGTCGGCCGGAACTAGCAGAGCGACCTCCAGTCAAAACCCTAGGTCATAGAATCAACTGCCTAGACATAGGTACACAATTACCAAGGTTTCCACTACTAAACAACCAATGGTGCCACTCCAATATCTATAGAGTGGTGACGAGAAAGTACTTCAGTATTCTTCACTATGACATCAAACTCATCCTCGAGAGCAAGAAGGAGACAACTTGGAAAAGACTGAAGGAGAATTTTGGTTTTCCCGATGAGGTAGAGCAAAGGCTGAAGTGACGTGCACTCAAAAAGATGCGTCTAGCCTAGAAGAACTTTAAGTTAAAGCTTGTCATGAAGTATGTCATCCCACCGGGCAACCGTACCATATACAAAGACTACTCATAAATAACTAAGAAAGTATGGGAAGAGTTTTATGCTTTGAAGACTTCTTTGGAGTTTTAGGCAAAAAGCGAAGCCACCATCTCTTTCAAGCTTGGAATAAACACCCGCACAGATTAGGAATGAGCAACTATATTAGGAAAGAAGTCTGGGCTAAAGAGGATGCAAAAGTAGTTGCGGCCAATATCCTTGTTCCATTCGAGAACCTCTTAGAAGTACGAGCTAGGAACTAAGCTCAAGCACGAGCCAAGATTAACCTAGATGGCACCATATCTTGGTCCAACCCAGCAGATGGATTAATCTATCAACAACTCATGAGTAGTATAACTCTTTAATCTTCCACGACCTTTCCAACTTATTTACCTAGATATATTTTACACATCCATTCAAATTTTCATTGTAGATAGAATTGTCTAAACTATCTTCACACAGAGAGGTCGAGTCGTCCCCACTGCGGTGTTAGGATGATGTCCTCACCCAAGGGCTAGGAAACCCTGAACATTCTGGCCAGACCAGAGGCATAGGCATTGAAGTATCTTGGAAGTACAAGTTGCCACAGTACAATGCCCAATACAAGAAGCGTCACCTCTCGAAAGTAGAGAAAGAGGCCAACCTCAAGGAGGAGCTAAAGGAGGAGGTGAAACAAGAACTTTCCTAGCAATTTGAGGGCAAACTTCAATAGAAGGTGGCAAGCCTGAGACTCGATATGCAGATGGGTCAAGTGACTATAGCCTAACAACCGCACATGCCCCTGCATGATCATGTCGACACTAGCCCGCCACAGCAATGAAGTAGTTGTGCATTGACAGGTATGTCACAATCACTGATTGCTCCTCCGTGTGCAATCGACAATATGACCAAGGTACCCGTTAGATGTAATCAGATAATATTACTTACTTTCCGTTATATTTCAAAGTCATATAAACTAATATACTTCAATCAACAAGCAAAATGCATCTAGGTGTATCCTACAAGTTAGGGTCATGCTGAAATTTTGTGTTGATGCTACCAAGAGCATGGTTCATAAATCATCGCCAACACAAAAGTTGCACGGTGCATACTTGGTCATCAACTATGCTAAAGTGAATGCCAACCAAGTCAAGGAAAATTGTGTGGGATATCTACTGCCAATACCGTCGAACAATGAGATTGACTCTTGGGGCTACAAAACAAACCTTCATATAGTAGACGAAGACAGATATAGTGCTCAAGGTAACTCCACATCCATCTCAACCGGCCAATCAATCTTCTCCACATCAAAACACTCATCCAGCGATCAAGGCTCCTCGTGGTCTCTCTATAATAAAACTAGCAGACCTTGGGGCCACTTTTATGGATTAGGAGATACCCGATGCCCTGACTGTGATAAAGATCTCTCCCAAGTCTAATATTGCTCCTTCTCACAATAGAGCTTAAAATATTAGGGCCAAGGAAAATAGAAAGGAGAAGGGTGATGAGAAGGCCCTAGTGGCCCTGTCATCCTTCGAGCTAGACATGCCATTGGTAGAGGACATTGTTTTATAAAAAATGGGTACGTATTACTGAGAACTGTACGGATACTACATACATGCTAGCAACTCGAAGAGAAAACATATGGAGTCCTCCATCATTGGACATCATAGTCAAGAGCCATTTCTCTCAAGCCTAACATATTTTATTATTGGCTTCGAAGATCTCTTCGATCTATATAGGGTGAGAGCGGTGGACATTGGCCTTTTAAAATGCTTCTCCTTATAAGTATACACGAGTGTATTTTATGTCCTAACTACTTATGTTACTAGATGACTAAAGTAATATCTACATGGTTACAGGCTATGTTGGAAGGAGTCTAGGAGATCCACCAACCAAGATGGTTTTCTTGATCCAATAGTGATCAATGAGGTCATCGACTACATCAACCATTGCATGTGGGTCCATCAAGACAAGGACTATAAAATGCTAGCGCATAATCAAGAGTAATAGATTTCAGATTTTAAGTTTCTCACTTTCAAATTTCCATACTATTATTTACGTACAACTTGATCTTATTACGACTACACGTCTATCACATAGGAAGCATTAGATTCTTTTGGTCATACTATAAAAATGGAATAAGTTTTACTATGTTAACTCCAACCTTGATGGTAATTATGATTTCTCGCCTCTTTCATATACAATTGACACTAGATGGGAATTGTACATTAAGAATGGAGACAAACACATAGACAATGATGAAGTCCTCCATTATAAAATGGACATCAAATGTGCACAAAAATTAGGGATTAATGTGGCCTCCGCGTGTGCCACAACATGTCTACCGTGATGAAACATGTGACTGACTTGGAACCTAAGATTTGTACCCAAAAGCACATCTTATTTGTACTTACTGATAGTATTTGTACTCACAAACTAACTATAATCTCCGTGTACAAATGAAAAGCTAAAACTTTTAGCCGATCGATCAAGCGCAGATTAGAGGACAAATTGTCAACTTCATCCTCCAACAAATCATTAATCTAAAATGAATGTTTTGTTTAAAGTAAAATTTGAGAATGCATAAGTGTCAAAACATTATTTTTTATTTAATTGAGAGTGTAACTTACAATTAATATTAGATATTGTGTTATAAATTATTAATTATGTCTATTTTTATATATGTATTGTGGAATGTGTGTATTCACATTAATCAAAATTATGACATACAATGTGAATAATGTAATGTTTAATTCTTCTTTCCAATTTAATAAAATGATAGGCTATTTATTGCAATCCTCTGTGCAGGCATGTATAGGCAGTAAGTATATAATTTTTATTAAATATATAGCTCTAAGTATCAAATGACTTGACAAATATATACACGTATGTACGTGCTTTTGAATGAATATGAGAGATGCATGTTTGTTGATGTAGATGTAATTATGAATGTGAATTGGATGTGTGAATGTGGCCGGAGAGAAATGGAGTGTGGGTCTGGGATTTGCTATCTGTTTTTAAGATAACATGGCTATTAATTTCTGAGGTCAGCCAATAAACATTTTTTTTCAAAATATCTACTCGGATTTTTAAAAATAGCCATCATCGGTGACCACTATTATTGATGGGTTATATAAAAGACTTGTAAGAAATTGATCACTTCTAACAAATCATAACATAGCATGTCAAAAGTGAACTAGTTATCTCTAATGGATTTTACTAACGGATGGTTATATGATAACACAGTTAAATGTATCTTATTTATGATGTATTTTTCTTATAGTCTATCACAAATATAGTTATCTTTAACAGGTACTTACGTAGAGTTATTATTAACCACTTAGCTGTAACGAGAGCTGAACTCATTAGAGTTAAGACTCTAGACCCGTTACAGATAGCATGTCCCAACGTAGTTTATAGAAACTTAATTGTGTTTGTAACATTTTATTACTCCTCAGGAATGCAATCCTCCCCTCTAATTAATAAATTTATTTTCATCAGAAACACCCATCTTCCGCTAAAAAGAAATTGGTAAATAGTTCTCATGATAATTAAATATTAAAACCCAGCTGAGTATAGCATGCATCATTCCCCTACAATATCCATGAAAATCAACGTGACGAGCAGCTGTTTAGTCGTGATGATCCTCTTATTTGGCCTCTTTGCACCGCCTACATCTAGATTTATTGAACCTGGACGCATTTTGACTTTACGTCTCTATCCTGTTTCATTGCGAATGAACTGTCATCTCCTGACCCACAATTGTGTCCACATTCCAAACCACCCTCCGCCACCCAATCTGGAAGGTATTGTAGGAGCACTTTAGTGGGCCCAGACACTCAAAAAGAAAAGGGCACAGGAAAAGTTCTCAAGCTTGGGCGAAAGTGCTCGAGAGGAACATCAATATATCATAGTAAGAGAGAAAATCTATCTTTCCGATTTGTTTGTTTCCATTGGTTTAGTTTAATTTTTTTACGACTGAGAGGAAAAAGGCCAGGTGAAAAATAATTTTAACCTCGCAGTCAAAAAGGCTTATGATGATGGCGTGTTCTTCATTTGTCTAATCTCTTTACCCTGGTTAAATATCATGTTTTTCCTGTCCTTTGGGTATTGGTATTTTGCTTCTAGTTTCGATGAAGCTCGCTGTTTCTGGAATGCAAAGGAAATTTTGACAGTTGCATTTTTTTTCGTTTGTTCAACTAGCCACCTATCTTGGCGAAGTTGTTGTCATCTAATTATGTTCAACATGCATCTGATGAAATGATTTTCGCCTGATCAACTGATGAAATAATTGTTGATCCTTGTTTCGTTAGGTTTGTTGGAATGAACAGGTAGTCATCATCTCCTTCCAGCAAACTCCCCCAGTATCCTGCTAGAATACACACTTTCTACCGTTGGATTGACGCGTCCACAGCTTGTATGATTACTCAGTGTTTTTTAGGATAAGAATAGTTGGTGTTTTCATCTAAAAATGATCTTAGAACAGTTCAGATGAACATTCTTAGGTTCCCCTGATCTGTATATGCAATAGTAGAGTACTAGTACATTGGGAGAAATTGGTGTGGAAAGATAGAGAGGAAAGGGCCAATATGCACTGGCTAGGGTTCCATCTCTACTCAAGTGATGAGAGCCATCAATAGTGCATGGAATCTGCTAGGCATTCAGACCATGCGCTGGTAACACGCACTTCAGAACCCTCCTCCACCATGTTGCCTCATCGCATACGCACGTTGGGATCATCTTGTTCAATTACCCACCACCATTAGTCTCTCGGCCTTGTTAGTTTCTGGCCTAGCTAGACCATTGAATTCTTGGATCAACAAGCTGATGCAAATAGCAGAAAAATGATTTGCCGAACTAATACTACCATATAGTAGTAATTTAATCAGTTCACTGTCTGGAGTATGAGCTTGTGCTTCTGCAGATAGTGTTCAGAATTAGACTTAACAACTGCATGCTTGCACTTGCATTATTGAGGCCATCCTAGTTTTCCTGATTTTATGACATCTGTGGACGTCCTGGACAACGAGCTAAACTTGGTCAGTTGTTTTCAGACTGGGGCTTTGTGTTGTCATATGTAAATTTCAAGCATTTGGCTTTCATCTGTCAACGATTGTCACTGTCAGTAAGGGAAGGTCCGTTTTCTGGTAATTTGCTTATATGAAATTTTATATGTCCTTTTCTCGCGATGTCAAAACTTTAGAGGCATTTCATCTCAAAACTTTAGGGGGCATTCGCAGCTACATCTAAAAATTTTGTACTGCAGAAGTTGAAGTTGTGAACTTGACAGCATGCCCTCAGAAAACAAGCTATTGTGTTTGCAAAATTGTATTCTCTTGATCAACTTGCCGGCGTACAAGTTTAGAAAACTTAGTGCAGAATAAAAATGGCAATTATGCTCTCTGCTTGAAAAGTTAATGAGAACCACGGAGAGTGCCTTCAAAGTGCTACCCTCCCAGAAATGCTTTTGCAAATAGTCTGGTGGATTTCTGAATCTCCCAGACTTTATGGCATCAACCTAAATTCATTTTTCAATGTTAGCATTCAAGCCTTTATCCCCTTGTCCGTATGCCTGGAATGTTAACGCGATGATGCAGGCCATTGTTAGCAATGGCTCACTCCCCCTCATTCTCTATACAGGGTGTGTAAAGTGGATTCTCCTTTCATATGGATCGACGAAATAATTTCGTGTAGTTCATAGATGGTGAAATGAGCCTTCTTTTTGTCGCAATGGTGGAATAGGATGTCAAGAATCAGTTTCTTACAGGAAAAAAAATGAATTTACGGTTGGTAATCCAATGTCTGTTTTTTTTTTCATAAAAAAACATCGCTAAAACTCTTCATTATTTCTGATATTTCATATAAAGCATGGATTCCATGTGCCGTTAAAAACTATTTTAATAAAACTTTAATTTTAAATCTTTCTTTATTTGCCTGTGTATTAAGGATATAGTACCAAAATTCCAATTTTATCTATTTTTGAGATCCTAAAATTTTACCTCAAAAATATCTTCACAATTTAACATCAGAATCATAATTTAAAAATCAAACCCTCCTTTTAAATCCCCTTGTTTTATATCCATCTAGAATTATTCAAATTAATTCAAGAACCAAACTATGTCTTAACCGTAAAAAAAATAAGTCGTCCTTGAACCTCGATGAATTCAATCGTCAAAATTTATTTCAAATCGTCATCAAAACTTATCTTATTATATCATCTCCTCAAATCTATCTAGAATCTACGCAAGAATCAAATTTCATTTGAAACATTACAATTCTAGTCAAATTTATCTTCTTTGACCTCCTGTAGATTTTCTAAATACAAGAATAAGCTCAAAGTTCATACTTTAATTCAAATGTATGAACCAATTTCTGAATTCTTTAAAAAAATACCAGGGCCTACTATACCATTGGGCCACCTTCTCCTTCCTTTCTCAGAATGGCCCAACACATTTCCTTTTTCCCCTCCCAATTTGGGTCATAGCCAAGCCAACCTAGCTCTTCTCCCCTCCTTGGGCCACAACCTCACCGGCTCATTTCCACCTCTCCTCCTTCACTAAGCCAGGCCCATCATCTCCTTCCATCTCGTAGCCCATGCGGCCCATCCAGCTTCTGCCCAATGCCACCAAGCCATCTCCTTCTCCCTCCCACCGAGCTAGCCACATGAACATGACACTAGCTCGGTGAAATGCCAAGCCAAGACAACCCGTGACTGCTCCTATGCATCGCATCGTGTCATGTTGCGCTCAAGAGTAGGCTACACCAATCCCACCACCTCCTCGTGTCGCCCCGCCAGGTCGCGCTCGAGCCAGCCTCGCCATGTGCCATTGTGCTCTGTCGATCCCATGTACCATACCTTGTCCGCTCTCACATCGTGCGGCGTCGTGACAAGCAGCAGACGATGTCCATGTCTCTGACCATGAATTGTGCATCCATGCATAGACATTGCCTCGCACCGCCCAAGTCTCCTCCACACGACACCTCTCCCTCCTGCCACACCTCCTTTTCCTTAGCATCCACACCTCGCTAACGCCAGCTGCACCCTACCTACCACCTCTTCTTCGCAGGCAACTACCGCTTGAAGTCATACAACAACGCCAAAAGGTCTACACCAGGTTTACCCATCGCGTTGTCGTTCGCCCTCCTGTGGCCACTATCATCCATGCCACCATCATCATTCCCCTCTTATGCCACCCCACTGCTACCATCAATCGCACCAGGCCCAGCAGGACCACTTGGCCTAGCCACATCTTCCGCCCTTTGCGCCCATGTGCCCATGAAAGCCAAGCAGACGACACCTGAGCCAGCCTCCTAACCCCCCTGTCGTGGCTATAAAGCCAGCCAGAACGACCCCCCTCCGCATTTTTCCTCCTCCTCATGCCTAGCCACCCTAGAGCAAGCTTAGCTTTTCCACCAAGCGGCAAGCCCACGCTCGGGAGAGCCACCAACCCATCTCCTCTGAACTCAATACCACTGTCACCACCTCTTTGCCAAGCTCCATAATCCCCATCGCCATCGGAGCCCTCTTGTGAGCCAACTAGGAATTCTCTTGAACACTTGGCGCGCGCCCATAGGAACTCCACCACTTCCAAGCCATTGCGCCACCTCCACCCTTGCTCGCCCATCACTAGTACCTCCACCAACCCTTCTCTTCACCTGTTAGGGTTGCCACCACCCTCTGTCATCTCAAAACACCTCTACCTCCATCCCGATTAGAGTATTGTCGGGTCATCCTAACCCCACGCGAGTGCCATTACCTAGGCACTTAACATCCATGCCAAGCTCCTCTCCCTATCGCTATAGCCCACAGCTGGTTCATGCTTCATTGTGTGCTTCATCCTAAAGGAGACTGCCACTGCATGGGGTCGAGCTACCCCATGTGCCCCTCCTCTGAGCTGCCACCACCATAAGGGCAACCTTCCCGGGGTGAGGCTAGCTTCTAGCCACCTTCGCCACTCCGACCACCCTCGAAGCACTGTCACTGCCCTTGCCTTATCGCATTACTCGACACAAGGCAGAAGAAGCGAGGAGAAGAGGAGAGGAGGAGAGAACAAGCAAAAGGAAGAAGCCAGAGAAGGAGAAAAAGGAGAAAGAAGAAAAGAGAAGGAGAAAAGAAAAGAAAAGGAGAGAGAGAGCAAAAGGAAAATAAGAAAAGAAAAGAAATGGTAGGACCACGTGGGCCTACTCTTTTGGTCGACTCCGTGCACTCGGTCTTTATAGGCCATGTTATTGAATGTCAGATCCCACATGTCAATCTGTGGACCTTGAACCGAGTCCACTTAACCATCCCACCGCTAGCTCGATACACCCGGTCTATCATTAGCCAACCTCCTATGTGTCTATGACAAAGGGCTTGGCGAAGTAATATTACCTAGAATATTCTTTTCTATAAAAGAAACTATTTTCTCTTTGAAGACAAATTCGTTTAAACTTCTAAAATTGATATGTCTTTGATTGACTTTATTCAACTTTTAGAATTTTTCTAAAATTAAGTTCTATCCAATTGCACTATTATTTATTATTAATAATATTTTTTAGGTTTCATATGGATTTCTCTCGTTTCACGCATAGTTCGCCACCGGAAATTTCTCGGACGCAGAATCTGAAGAGTTTCGTATCGACCAAGATCAAGGCAAGTCACTTCTTTGATTATGTTGATCTCAGTTTATAAAATTAAATATTTTAAAAATATATAATTAGGCACAAGTAAATGCCACTAATTGTAGTCGATCTGTTTGACCGATTTATTTATTGCATTATATCATTTCCTTTAAAATTTGATTGCATTGAACTTTGTGAGCCATGTTTTATTACCTTAGGCTTGTACCACTAGTACCGAGACCTCTAATAATTACTTTTGATAATTAAAAAGCATGTTATGTTGAAATAATGAGGTGTTTGGTTGGGATAAATTGATCATGTTGAAAAAATAGGTTATGAATTGTTTTGAAAACCTGACATTTTATATCGGTGGTTTGTGAAATAAAAGTTGGTTGTTTTAAAGGAAAGAATTGTGTGAAGTCATCTCTTGTGTGACAAAACTTTGTTTTCACATATAAGTATCTATTCCTTGCGGAACTACACTAAATATAGGAAAATGCGACCACATGGATGGTATAGGATGCCTCTATCTAAATAAATAGTGGGTATAGAAACGCTTATTTGCTAGTAGTTGTGGAATTGTCAAAGTAACCATAAGAGTGCTCGCAGGATCCTAAGTATAGGAAATCTAGGACTTGACTAGACTTGGTATAGTACCCTTATAACAAGCAAATGTTTATCCTAGTTTTACTATGAAAAGACCTTGTAGCAAGTTTTTACTATTGGTGAGTAATTGAAGAGTCTTACAATATGTGGATAAAACGTGCATCTTCTATAAAAGTTTTGACCAAACTATTTAAACAGTCATACCCATGATTATGGGCAGATATAAAGTGGTTACTCTAGTGTAGATTTATTTATAAATAGTTATGGAGTAAAGTTGTGGGACGGGAACCATTTCCAAAGTTAGTCTATCTGGCTAAGTTAGGAACAGACTTATGTAATCTAGAAAATCAAATGTCTTTATAGTGAGAGAGTGAGATGATAACTCTAGGTTTTAGAGGAAAACTAATGATAGTAAAGTAAAGAAGGTAAATTAAAATTTTAATGGTATGGTTAATGGGATACTTGAGGACAAAAGGCTCTGAGAGCCATGAATGATTAGGTGAGTTGTGACCCCGTGAATATTGTTGGAAAATAGTTTAGGTTGAGGCTCATGGTTTTTGAAAGGAAAAGGAAACTAATAAATGTATAATGAAATGAAAACCACCGAGAGAATACAAACTTTGAGAGCCCAATAGCGTTAATTTCATTGTAAAGCGACTCATGATTTATGTTAAATTATAAGTTTCTTTTTAAATAATATAATACACTAAATGGAGTGCTGCTAATCTACTCTTATATGGGATTAGGGCTGGACCTTAATTTAGATAAATACATACATAAGAGTTTTAAATATATAAAATAAAAATGGAAGTTATCAAATAAACTCAGATATTCTTTGAAGCCTATGAATGTTTATATTTTTATGGCTTAATAAGTACGTATTCTTCAGAAGTTTTAGAGAAACGAAATCGATAGATATGATTTCGTTCTAGACCCAAATTGCTTGTTACTTAGATGTTAGCTACACTACATGTTTTCACTATAGCCTCTAATGTGCTAGTTGGCTTCTCGAATTTCTCTCAAAGACGTAAACTAGTTAAAATATATGTTTATTATTATTATTATCTTTGATACTTTTCTATTACTGTAGGTAACAATCTTATGTCTTGGACTGGTACCGATCTTGTAATTTATGAGAGGTGGTTTGTCAGTAGTTGTTACTATTGGTGATGCTAGGGCGTGGTGCGACATTTGATTTCTGTAATATACTCTGGATCAGATTTCTGTAAATGAACTAGACCATAAGTTTGATTACTATGAGAGGAGGCGGCAAATGACTCTGACCCAGGAGGCAAATGACTGACAAATTTATGCTAATGGCTGCCGAACCAATGAAATTGATATTCTTTGTCAGAAAACTGGCAAGATATGCATTCACAATTCTGCTGCAATTTGACGACAAACATATTATAAGTTGTCCTATTTGCATTACAATTATTGTTTAAGCCCACAAGGATATGTATATTTGTTTCTCAACACTTCCACGTATACAACCCAGTAGGGAAAAAAAAACAGTTCCTAGCTTTATTTATTGTTTTCCATCTGCCAATTTTTCAACGGTTGTTATGGATGCAAAATTAATGACTTAGTTGAACTTGCAAGTGCATAGCGTACGTTCAGCAAGTGATGAGCTATGAAATGACCTATATACATCAGGTAGGTGTTCCTGCGCAGTTGTTGAATCTGGAGCATTTTTCGACTCAGATTCATAATGGCAAGCTTATCTTAAACACTTGAAAATAGAGGTTTGACCTTGATCGTAGCTGGAGATCCTCTGCATATATATAATGGACTTTTTGGTAGCTTCTTGACAATGAAATGAACAAAGCAGGCCTTCGACTGTGGGCTGTGGGCTAATTGCGACTTCTAAGCATATTGTCGTGTAGGTTTTCTTTCTTTTGTTCATTGTTTTTTTTAATGCTCAATGATGGTCTGGTTAATCAGAAACCTTGATTTTTCTGTTATGCTCAATGATGGTATGTTTTATCAGAAACTAGCTGATGAATGATGTTTGGTCCTTATTGCCACTTGCTAGTAGTGCATGTTTAGACTTCTTTGTGTTTTAAAGGCAAATGTTTCAGATCTTGGTTGTCTTCTCCGTACTGCAAAAATACTTTTCTTCAGTGTCCAACTACTCCAGTATGATAGACCATGTATGAATATCTATCATGGACATTTACAATATAATATAATGACTAGTATAGTATCCATACAATTAAATGAGTTATTACATATGATAAAAGATGAAATGGCAAGTGGGTAAATGAAAAAAAAAAGAGAAAAACTATGTTTTGTATTAGACATGTTTTTTATAAGACATATAAATAGTATTAAATTTAAATATGAGTTAATAATATTTTTATTAGAATAATAGTGTCTAGTATTGTTTTCTTATAAATTATAGGATATGAAAATTATGACTAATGTCATTGTTGTCAACGATCATGCGTCGCCGGACTGACCTCCTGGCCTGCTTTTATGTTCAGCCCAGAGGTAATCTAGCAGAGCCAATAAAGTAGATATACAATAAAGTAATAAAAGACTTTTTTTGATAGGTTCAGATCGCTAAAAATGTAATATCTTCTTTCTTATTTTTAATGTGCTATAGCGGTTCTTTTTTTCTCTTCTATCCTCATTTTCTCAGCTACCAACCTTCCCTTATATATTCTTTAAGGTTCTTTTACATTCTGAGAGAATATATATGAGTATATAAAGATGGAGCTCGTAGGCCTCAGAAAACAGAGACTAGATGTGATCAATCCAATCGCTACAAAAGTCCTAACAACCATTGCCGATGCCACCCTATCCTCCTACTGTTGCTCGACATAGCTGATCCACATGCCAACCACTTCATATGGACAAATGAAAAGCTATGTCATAGTAGATAGATTAATTATAGTCATGATTACCTAGATAATTATAGAGAGCAATATACATCTTATCACATATCATTTATGGATAGAGTAGATATTTATTTTATAACTCTGACCTATGCTGATGCATGGGTGTTACACTAAACCAAACACCCCAACCTATTATATTGAATATGATGGTTAAGATAGTTAGATACATATGACCCCTGAGTTATTATTCTCTGTCTTTCTAGAAGATGCACAAGCCCAGGGCTACCGTATTGGGACAAACTTTCTAGGGCCATTAACCATTCCAAGATTCACGTGCCTAAACAAGACAGCCTAAGGCCGCCAACCAATGGCTTGGCCAACCTAGGCTGCTAGGTCAGGCGTGCCAACTTAGGCAGTCACACGAGCGCCATGTATCTCGATATGGACAGTCCACGGTATAGATATTTACCAATCATGACTCCTAGAGCGATAATGTTCGTCCGATCGCTTTCTGTTTGTCTCGCAGCCGTTTGGGTTCACCGGTTATTACTTCACCTACAATTAGCTTGATGCATGCAGGTGCCTTTTGGCAGTACTGTTGAATTAAATTTGTAATATGATTAGATCTGCAGGAATTAATGGACTAAAACCTGTTTTTTTACTATCAATCAAAACAATTAGTTCATTATATGTTGCAGGGTTCATGTGTTTGTTCTTACCTGATTCAGTACCGCGCTTCATGTGCAGATAGGCGTACCCTATCCCAGTTTACCTTCAGCACCTGGCCGGTGAATCCTCCTCCAGGCAGCACCGGCAATGCCGCGAGCCGTGTCCGACGGGGAAGAGACTCTCGATGCCGACATCGCCAACCGGACGTCATCGCGCCGCCGCATTGACGGTGGCCATCGCCACGGCTACAAGGTAGAGTTCCCGCCGGAGAAGAAGCTCCTTGACGAGTTCACCGACGCCGTGAAGGAGGCGTTCTTCTCCAACGACCCGCTACGGAAGTACAAGGACCAGCCGAGGTCCAAGAAGGTGCTGCTCGGCCTGCAGCACATCTTCCCGGTGCTGGACTGGGGCCGGCACTACACCTTCCGCAAGTTCAGGGGCGACTTCATCTCCGGCCTCACCATTGCCAGCCTCTGCATACCCCAGGTTCGTGTCTGATGATGATCAAACACCATCTTGCATGCACAGAACAGCAGCAACCATATTGCATACATCTTCGTTTTCAACCCCGACATTGGAACCTTCTAATGGTCTCTACTTCATCCAGGACATCGGTTACTCGAAGCTCGCTGGCCTGTTACCACAATATGGACTGTGTAAGTGCATAGAATTCACCGATTTGTATAGGGGTGTGCTTGTCTGCTTGAGTGATCGAGTCCAGCCACTGGTCTAACTGAAATCTGCCGATTTTTCAGACAGCAGCTTTGTCCCGCCTTTGATATACGCGATGATGGGCAGCTCCAGGGATATAGAAATAGGTCCGGTCGCCGTCCTTTCTCTGCTGCTCGGCACTCTCCTCCAGAATGAGATTGATCCCAAGAAGCATCCGGACGATTACAGCCGGCTGGCCTTCACTGCAACGTTCTTCGCTGGGGTCACCCAGGCAGGGGTTGGATTCCTCAGGTGAGTGGCTACCTGCATAGTGATCATTGTTAAGCAGTCAGTTCTTAGATATGCAGTTCTGACCTCTTGGGCTCCTGGAGAGGACAGTTTATCATAGATTGTACTCTGCTGCAGGCTAGGGTTTATCATAGAGTACTTGTCCCATGCTGTCATCGTCGGATTCATGGCGGGTGCAGCCATCACCATTGCCCTTCAGCAGCTTAAAGGTTTGCTTGGAATTGCGTACTTCACCAAGAAGACTGACATCATCTCTGTCATGAAATCAGTCTGGGGAAATGTTCACCATGGGGTAAGACAAAATATTATTACTTCTTCAAGAACATTTTGCTCCTTTCATTGTCTTCATTCTGTGACGAAAACCAGTATTTGATAGAGCTGATACTAGCTTGGTTGCTGCTGCAGTGGAACTGGCAGACGATATTGTTTGGAGCATCCTTCTTGGCGTTCCTCCTGGCCTGGAGGACTACCAGATTGATGGAAACAAGGAAATGGTTGCTCTAGGAACAATGAACATTGTTGGTTCAATGACTTCTTGCTATGTAGCTACAGGTAACCATTAATTCAGCCAAAATAACTCATAGCCCATACATATATACCATTTTTGTGACCAATTTTTTTTCTTATGTACAGGTTATTTCTCGCGATCAGCTGTCAACTGTATGGCTGGCTGCCAAACAGCAGTATCCAATATTGTTATGTCAATGGTAGTAATGCTCACACTGGAGCTGATCATTCCATTGTTCAAGTACACGCCCAATGCCATCCTTTCTTCCATCATCATATCAGCAGTGCTTGGCCTAATCGACTACCACACAGCGTACCTTATCTGGAAGGTTGATAAATTGGACTTTCTGGCATGCTTAGGGGCATTCTTTGGAGTCATATTTTCATCAGTGGAGTATTGTCTGCTAATTGCGGTGCGGTTTGCAGTCAACTCTGTCCTATGCTTACAATTAAACGCCATGTAACAGTAAATAAAAAGGGCTGATGGTACTTGAATTTGTTTTGGAAGAGGTTGCGATCTCACTAGCTAAAATTCTTCTACAAGTTACACGGCCCAGAACAGTTTTGCTTGGTAACCTTCCAAGAACAACAATATATAGGAATATTGACCAGTATCCAGAAGCTACCTTGGTACCAGGAGTGGTAATTGTTAGGGTGGACTCAGCTATGTACTTCACAAACTCCAACTATGTTAAAGACAGGTGAAAGTTCAAAACTGGTGGTTTTTCTCAGTAACTAGTAAGACTACAGTACTGTTTAATATTATAGAGTTCTCAGGACAGTTTTATACTCTCTCCAGTTAGTTTTATTTGATAGAGCTTATCCAGGGAATATGATATTAACCATGATTTTTAAGTATGCATCAATAATTTGAGTTGATATTTGCTAGTAGGAAAAAAGAAGCGTTGGAAATGAGATACGGAGTATTTTGTTCATTTTCTTCTATGATTCACTTTACTCTATTTCGAGATTAAACTACATTGATTTGTTATTAACATTCCTGTTCATCTTTTCCTAATGATTGTTATTCTTTGGGTCGGACTTTAAACCTGCGATTGGAATCAGCAATCAACTCAGCCTAAAAAAACATAAGACTACATGTGCAAGCGCCTTGTGAATTTTGCATTATTCAATGCTTCATATTATCTGATTTCAGAATCCTGAGGTGGCTGAGGGACGAGGAAGAACGTCAACAGGAACAGAAGATACAGAAAACTGAGTTTCTGATTGTTGAGCTATCTCGTAGGGGCATGATTTATTTCTGAAAATTATAGTTGAGATCACTACTGCTATGAAGTTATTGGCTGACAACACCGATCTAACTCTTCAACAGCAGTAATTGACATTGATACAAGTGTAATCCACGCTTTGGGGGATCTTCTGAGAGCACTCGAAAAGCGCAAAATTCAGGTAATACATCAAAACCAGCGTTAAAATTTTACAGCCACTAGCACGGATCCTTGTACAGCAATACTGTTCTTGTAAGAAACCCTTAACTAGGGTAGTAAGATTAAAAACTCACGTGTTTGACTTACAGCTGATTCTAGCCAATCCGGGGCCAGCTGTGATCCAGAAGCTCCGATCAGCGAAATTCACGGACCTCATCGGTGAAGACAAGATATTCCTAACTGTCGGGGACGCAGTGAAGAAATTTGCTCCTAAGCCAGTGGAGAGTGTCTGAAGAAGATTTATCAAGTGATATGCAGGCAGAGTACAAAGAAGTTATCGTCATTCTTTTGCAAGCTCCATGTTTGCAGGTGTGATTTATAGAGCAGAGCAGCACGGCAATGCATAGCATAGTTTACAAAAAAAAAAAGTAAAATAAAGGTGGTGTGCCCGGAGTTGGAGCGCATCAGGTTTGCAAGATATGGTTGGACAAAAAAGCAGATGGTGGCATAATTGCCTATCTACTTCAGTGTCTGTGAATTGTGTGGTGCGTTGGCAAGCACTTGGGTGAAGGTTTGATATAGATAAGAAAAGACAACAAAAGAAAGTTATTTGCTTAAGTTGTCAGTGTGGATCTCCAATTCTCCATCTGATTGTGATTACCCCCTTCTTGGTACTCTCCTCCAGGACGAGATTGACCCGAAGGAGAACCCGCTCGATTACAGATGGCTTGCGTTCACCGCGACCTTCTTTGCAGGAATCACACAGGCAGAGCTCGGTTTTATGTAGGCTAGGGTTCATCATAGAGTTCTTGTCTCATGCTGCCATCGTCGGGTTCATGGCGGGCGCGGGCATAACCATTGCTTTTCAGCAGCTGAAAGGCTTCCTTCGCATCGCGAAATTTACCAAGAACACTGACATCATCTCCGTCATGAAATCGCTGTGGGGAAATGTTCACCATGGGGCAAGTATTTTTGTTACCTCTCCAACTTCTCGACATCTTCTCTGGAAATGAGAGACTTCATGATTGTTTGTTGCTGCAGTGGAATTGGCAAACAATATTGATTGGAGCATCATTTTTGGCCTTCCTTCTGGTTGCCAAGTACATCGTAAGACAAAATTACATAATGATATAGGGTTATCCTTGACTATTGTTGATGAACTGATGATCACACTTGTCCATTGGGATCGTTCAGGGGAAGAAAAACAAGAAGCTCTTCTGGGTCCCAGCAATAGTACCACTCATTTCGGTGATCATACCAACTTTATTTGTCTACATCACTCGTACTGACAAACAATTGTGAGTACTTGACAACTTGCATCTATGTCATCAGAAAAGGCAAACAATTGTGTTGTAAGTTGAAGTAAAGTGGAGTTTATCCCAAATTTAACTGCAGATAAAAAACGTAAAGAAAGGCATCAATCCACCTTCAGCTAGTCTGCTGCTATTCTTCACCGGGCCATACTTGCTGAAAGGATTCAAAATTGGAGTAGTAGCTGGAATGATAAGCCTAACGGTAACTTGTACTGCATTTCCTTTTTGTTTAAAAATTTAGCATGAAAGAAGCACACTAAGATAGCAATGTGCTGAATTATCAACGAATGCAAACATTGTTAGGAGGCAATTGCAGTTGGAAGAACATCTGCTGGATTGAACGATTACCAGATAGATGGGAGCAAAGAAATGTTGGCTCTAGGAACCATGAATGTGGTCGGTTCAATGACTTCTTTCTACATAGCCACAGGTAATTACCAATTCAACTTAAAATACTGATAATCAAGTGCATATCAGCATTCTTTGTGATTGAAGTTGTTCCCTTCAAGTGGTTTTGCACGATCAGCAGTCAATTGAATGGCTGGCTGTAAAACGCCAATGTCCAATATTGTTATGTCAACTGTAGTATTCTTGCACTCCAGTGGATCACTCCATTGTTCAAATACACGCCCAATGCCACCGTTTCTTCCATCATCATATCCGTGGTGCTTGGCCTAATTGACTATGAGTCAGCATACCTTATCTTGAAGGTCGATAAGTTGGACTTCATGGCGTGATTGGGGGCATTTCTTGGAGTGATATTTTCATCAGTGGAGTATGGCTTGCTCATTGCGGTGCGAATTTATGACTGTTTCTGTCATGTCACTTACAATTGAAGACCTTGTATGATAGACAAATGACTGATGATTGCTGTCCTTGTTTGTGGAACAGGTTGCAATATCACTATTCAAAGTTCTTCTCCATGTAACACGGCCAACAACAGCTTTGCTTGGCAACCTTCCAAGAACAATTATCTATAGAAATGTTGAACAATATCCAGAAGCTACCAAGGTGCCAGGGATGCTAATTGTAAGAGTGGACTCAGCAATATACTACACGAACTCCAACTATGTTAAAGAAAGGTAAATGTCCCCAAGTTTAGAATTATGATATTTTACCAAGTTAGTAGTGTTGATATCAGACACTGGTCTGAGCAATAGTATAGTGTTTTCAATATGATATATATATTATACAATTGTTTTCATTTGGACGGCTTCTTTTGACAAAATTAGATGAACCATTTCTTTGATGTATAATAGAGTAGTTTAGTTGGTAGGTGTAGATCATATAAGATACTAATATCGACAAGTAATGTCTTGTAATCTTGGCAGATGTCTACATGACATATTTGGAAATGGCATGCCAACCATACACAATTAGATTTAAGTTTTGGTCAATTATATTATGCTTATAAATATTTAAAAAATAATTACCTGGATATGGTAATCAGTTTATCACCACTGTTGTGTGTTTACACCAACTGTTTTCTCCTCTCTCTTTTTTTGATGTGTGTGTAGATAGTCCATTTTTCAGTTGTTACCAGAACAAAAGCAAAAGTCAACTCACCCTTAAAACGTAAATATTACATTAGAAGATCTTCTGTAATATGGCTACATATTTTACATAAGTCAAATCATATGTGACAGCACCTTGCTGTGTGAATTTGGGGGTTCGAGGATTTCAACAGTTGCATTGACCTAGCTCTAAAAGGCATATATATATTTTGTACAAGACAAGGGAAATTATCATAATACCCTTAACATTTATACATAATGTGTATACGATGACATTGTATTTAAAACTTAAACACTAAGTTAACAACACATTAGAATAAATCTAAAGACTATGCTTATAGATGTCGTCGAAGCGTGTAACTTTTGGGTGAAGAATGGATAAACAAGAAAAAATCCATTCCCTCCTCGACCTCAGAACCTTCACAAACTGTTCTTCAGCCGTTGATACCTTAAAATCTTCACAAACTGGCTCTTCGCTAATTCAGAGATGTTGATGATAATGTTGAAGGGCATTCATAAACTATTTTTCGGCCCTCCACTGATTAATGATGATGCCAATTTCTATGGGAAGTTGGTGACATGATAAACCAACTCCAATAGGGAATTGGTGATGATGGTATGATGATAATGAAGGCCAGCTCCAAAGGGAAGCTAGTAAAGATAGTGATAGGCTAGACAAGCATGACTTCAACAAATTGAAGAATATGCAATGGACTTTCAGTGTCAAAAAAATCAATGTTATCTACAAATCAATTTCTTGTGTTTACTATCGAGTCCATCAAAGTCCATCGATATACTAGCAAGAGACAAGGGATGCTAGTAAAGAGTAGAGACTACAAAATAGTCGGAAGAAATGATAAGGAAATCAACCTAATGAATTATGTGGTAATGGCAGAACCTAATGAATTATGTGGTAATGGCAGCAGCAAGCATGAAATTAAGATGAATTAGTTCTTAGTTGTGCTAGTAGCAAGCAGCTAATGACTTGACCAGGGACCAATCCAAACCATGCGTGTGATGCAGAACAAAAGCAGAGCAGCAAGAATGAAACTTTGTTGCTGCACTGCTGCTGCTAGATGGAAGAAAGAAGAGATCTTTGCTTGCCTAAGGATGAATTGGACGAAGATGACTTGCTGCTGCTGCTAGCTAATGAAGAGAACAAATATTGCTACTGCTGCCACTAGATCGACAAGCCTAAACCCAACAGATCCGAAGAGAACGAAGAAAAAATAAGCAGAGAGACCTTTACTTTGATGCTGCTATTGGTTTGATTCTTGAAGATGGACGACGACGCATGCTGCAGCAGCTAGCTGATGACTGGCTGCTGCTGCTTGTTTGCTTGCTTGCTCCTGCTGCTTCACATGTTGACGACGGCGCGCGTCAGGGGACGATGAGCCGTGGCAAGCGATTGGCAGAGAGGAGGCGGCAGCTTGAGGCGGCCTCTCCCAGGAGGGCGAGGTGGCCTGATCCGGTGGCAGATCGGGCCAATCGGCGACGACGAGTGATAACGAACAGCGATGGGCCACGGACGCATGATGGAAGGACGAGCCACCGACGGCCGCGAGGACGAAGCCGCGACAGGCGGTGCGGTGATGGTGACTAGATCTGACGACGTGATGCTTGACGGCGACGGGGACGGTCTCCGCGACCGGCAGCAGGGACAGGAGGGTGCCGACAAGTCGCGCGGGGTCGACGAGGCTGACGGGCCCAGATGCGCTTGTTGTTGCTTGTAGACGATGGGCCACGGCTGGGAGCGATGGACTGTGACGATGAGGAAGGCCGATAATACAGACCGCCGGCGGCTAGCCAGAGCGTCGGCCGGTGGCTCGCCAGAGAGCCGACCTGTGGCTAGGGTTTGGTGATCGGCTCGGATACCACGTGTGAATTTGGGGTTTGGGGATTTCAACAGTTGCATTGACCAGGCCTAAAAGACATATATATATATATATATATATATATATTATTTTACCGGACACCAAAAAAATTACTATAATACCCTCCTAGATATTCTAATATCATTAGATCACATCAGATACACTACTGTGTTATCTTCAGTATTCTAGCAACATGCTGCAATCTCAGAACTACCTATAAGAAAACAATACTTAACTTGCTATCCAATTTCAGAATCCTGAGATGGCTGAGAGATGACGAAGAACATCAAAAGGAACAGAAGTTACCAAAATTTGAGTTTCTGATTGTTGACCTATCTCGTAAGAAATGTATTATTTCTTTTCTATACAAAATACTGCTGATTTGTTTTACTGAGTTAAGGCTGCTTGCTTATCTAACTCTTTAACAGATATAAATGATATTGACACAAGTGGAATCCATGCATGCAAAGAGTTGTTGAAGACACTTGAAAAACGCCACATTCAGGTAAAAAAACAAACATAAATTTCTAGTTATACAGCAACTAAAGGTGCTACTAGCAGAATATTCATAGAAGGAATCTACACTACAGAAGAAAATCCATGTGTGAACTTACAGCTGATTTTCACCAATCCTGGGGCGGCTGTGATCCAGAAGCTCCGGTCAGCAAAATTCACGGAGCTCATTAGTGAAGACAAGATATGCCTGACAGTCGGAGACGCAGTAAAGAAATTTGCACCCCAGTCGACTGAGAATGTCTGAAGAAGGTGCAGAAAGTCATATGCAGGAGGTGTCATTCTTTTGCAAACTCAGTGTTTGCAGGTGCGGTTTTATAGTGCAGAGCGGCACTGGAGTAATAACGCAGTTGGGGAAAAAGTTGGTAAATAAATAAGTGTGCTGGACCTGAAGCCCACCAGATTTGCCAGATGTAGTTGGGAAACGGAACATATGCATAGCAGCCTATTTGGTATGTAAATCAGTGTGTGCAGCAGGGGTGGGCGTTGGCAAGCACATGGATGAATATTTGATATATCAAAAGTGTGATGCTTGATGATTTAATGTATCATTGCCGATTAATAAAATAAGTTTATTGTTTTGTTTTGTGTTGATTGATATCCGATAGTATTCCCCTGCGCCCTGTATTTGATCAGGCATTGTGATGAGGTTTCACTGTACCAACATTCACATGTGGCGTATACAGTTTGTGGCATTTATACATGTATAAGGAATTCTTTGTTGGGTTTTCCCTTATAGGATAACAGGCTAGAAGCACCTCTCTTCTGTTCTTTGATTTGGAATCACTTGTTCCGCACATATTTTCATGAATATCCTATTTGCAAATTAATCCTAGCTAACTTTGGTTTTTTTCCATCTATGAATATGAAAGTTATAACAAAAATCATTGCAAGTCTAAGAACCACATCCATTCATCTAGTTGATCTACAACTGTGGACACAGCCAGGATAGAAACAAACTTTACGCTAGTAGTAATATGTTCCTAAATTGTAACAGGTTAGGATCATAAAGATTAAGATATTTTTATAAGATAAAGATGGGCTAGAAGAATTAATTAACATATGGTTAAATCCTATAAGATTGGAATATGTTAAGAGTTAGAAATAAAATATTAGATATTTATGCACGAATAAAATGAGTCATATGTGCTAGCTGAGGTGAGAGAAAAGTAGTAAAGACATTAGACATCCAAGATAGTCGCAATGCATAAGTCTCGAGGATAGAAGACAACCAAATTCAATAATCTGGTTTTCCACAATCAAATCACAATGGCCTAATAATTCCTTCCCTAAATCCGTAAAGACATTAGACATCCAGGATACTCGCAATGCACAAGTCTTGAGGTAGAAGACAACCAAATTCAATAATCCGGTTTTCCATAATCAGATCGCAATGGCCTAATAATCCCTTCCCCAAAACCATACCGTAAAGACATTAGACACCTAAGACACTCGCAATACACAAGTCTCGAGAGTAGAAGACAACCAAATTCAATAATCTGGTTTTCCACAATCAGATCGCAATGGCCTAATAATCCCTTCCCAAACCCGTACATATCAAGCTAGATCGCAACAGCGCCGTCGACAGTTGGAGCCTTGGGGTCAGAATGCCAGATACAAGAAGAGAAGCAGGGCCCGGCGAGAATCTCTCTCATGGAGCAGAACGGCAACGCAAGCCGTGACACCGGGTGCGGCCCGTAGGCTGCCACGAACGATTGGACCCAATGCGTGGCGCCGTGACAGACCGGTGGAATCCGCGCCGCAGCCCACGCAAAACCACAGCCCACCCCCGACCGTTTCTCCCCCAACCTATATAGCACACACATCTCGCGGAGCAAATTGGCATCGGCATCCCTATTGGCACACGCCCCCGAATCAAGAGCCAAGACGTGGTGGTACGTGTGCCGCAAGCGGATTAACGGATGATTATGTGCTAGTTGGAGGCGTCAGTGACATTCTATGGACTACTGGTACGTAGGTGTACGCTCTCGCGCGGCTACTGGACAGGATGGCAGCAGGCCTCACATGCCACTGTTTTGGAAGGAACCTATCATGGGGTGTACTCTGTCAGAAGCTTTGTTTCCAACGGTCAATCAGGTACGAAAGACACGAAAAGGACCAAGTGAGCTAGGCCACTCGATGTGATTACTTGAGGATTCCGTTGCATACGAACACGATTAATTAATTTTTACAGGGCAGTAAAGTTGATGCATACGATCATGCGCCGCTCTTTTTTTATTTAGCTAGCTATACTTAAAATCGTCGAAATGTATTAACACTTATATCTCTAAATTTGTATGTTAAAAATATTTCCATGCTGTTATAATTTAAATGCTTAAAATGTTGATAAAATTTAAGTTGGATGTTCAAAATATAATTAAAAATCGAACAGATAGTAAGGTGTGTTCTTTTCTTACGAGATTTTTAAATATTTTGGATTATTTTATGATAGAAGAGTATAAAAAGACTTAATTAACTAAAGTTAAAATTTTGTTTTAAAAAGATAAAATGATCATAAACTTTTATATATAGAATTTTTTTTAAAAAACGTAAGTTTAAAAATATGTCAATAAAAATCTAAAATCCACCATCAGAATTCTGACTAAGAATATAATGGAAAAACCTTAACTCCAGCCCCGTTTCCATTCTTCTTTTTCAACTATGTATATATCCATCTTGGGATAGTTATGAAGTCATGGTTTTTGGCACGCTATAGTAAATACCGTGGCCAGTTGAGCTGGCGACTCACGTACTATCCGTGATCGATATCAGTTTCTGACTAAAGGAGGCAGAGCAGTACATTCTTAAAGTGACATGTCAGTTTCAGTAGGCCATGCATCATGCATGTGATGCTTGTGATCCTCCTAGCCATGCCGCAGTACTCCTAGCCGCTAGCCACAGTAAAAATGCATCCGATTAACGAACAGGTGAAATTTTAAAAAGCTACAGATGTTCTAATGTCCAACATTTCATTTTCTGTATATGAAGATGGTGTACCATATATTCCCCTTTCAAATTATTTTGTAGTATGTCGTATACTATGTATTCTTTTCAAACAGTGTTTTTTTTTAAAAAAGGATAACTTGTACTGTCAATATGCATGTATCCTAATCAAACACCTTGCAGATGCAGATCATATATCTCGATCCATTATCTCGGATACCTCAGAGCACGTAACACATCAGAGAAGTTAAAGGAAAAATTTCAACACAAGTACTGCAAATAAGTCCGGGACTCACAAGCCGTATAGAGAATAACGAAAGAACAGCAGGACCGCCATGCATACGTGCATATACCATATAGCTAGGTTTACAGATGAAGCGAGGTGTCGACATCTACGTCGACGCCCCTATGGCCTGAGTTCTGCGTCGTCGTCGTCGTCGGCATGTTCCCCCACGGGCTCGTCGCCGGTGTCGACGACGGCGAGGTCTGGACGACTCCGCTACCGCCGCCGCCGCCGCCGATGCCGCCGTTATACGACGACGACGGGCCGTGCAGAGGCCTCGACGGCCGGACCAAGTCCGGGTGCAAGAACCACCTCGGCTGCTCATTGCCGTTCGCCTCCGCGTGATGACCAAAACCGAGAGCCGACGCCGAGCCGGCCGCGGCGCGGTCGTGAGCGTCAGCGGGGTGCACCCTGTTCATCTCCTTGCCGGCCTCCCTCATCTCCTTCACCCTCTGCAGGTTTCTGAACCTCTCCTGGAGGAGAGCTATGGAAGATGTGTGGATGATAGAAGGGGAGGCCTCCCTGCCGCCATGCCTTCTCATGAGAAAGGAGCTGAGCTATCTAGCTAGAGAGATCAACAATTAGCAAGCTAGCAAGCAAGCCCAAAGGGCTCGCTTAACCTTTACTTGTAGTAGCTGCTGCAGGCTAGGTCACTGTTGCGATGTCGATGTGTTTGCGAGGCCGGGCCAGCTAACTGGTTCGCGTGTATGTAGTAGCTAGCTAGCAAGCTAGGGCAAGTATGTAGTATGTGGTGTTTGGTGTTGCTTGGTTGGAGCTTGTTGCAAAGCTAGCTAGCAAAATCAACCAACTGCAACCGCAATATACTGTATTGGTGATCACTGACTAATTGAGGGCTTGGAGGGGAGCTAGAAGAGGTGTGTATATATATGTATATATAAGCTGCAGGGGAGCGGGAGGAGGAGGCCGGGTGGGAGGAGTGCATGCATATGCATGTTGTCCCCTTGCACACACTGATTCTCACTAGGCACTAGTAGCAAAGCAGCATGTGTGTCTGTGCCAACTCAACTGCAATGGATCCAATCCAAGGCCACCTAATTTGTTGGCAAAGCAATTTGGAGAAGAGGAAAGGGAATCAGGGCGAGGTGTGGAAAGTCCAAGAGGGAAAGGGCCTTTTAGAGGGGTAGGGTTGGGGGCCGGAGTGGTGTGCACAGCTAGAGGAGGGAAGAGGTGTTTTGTGGTTGGATGTGAGGTGCGCCTGTGCGCGCCACTTTTTAAAGTAGTAAAGGGTGGAGAGGTAGTACAAAACCAGGCGTGGAAGGTAGCGCTTGGCACGGGATTATGGAGAAGAATATGGGTCATATAGGATTTTGTGATGGTCTTTGTCCGCTAACCCTTGCCCTGGAAGCGAGTGGGCCGGGGGCCTTTTCGTTTTTCAAGCCGTTAGTTTTGCTGCCTATCTCCTTGTACCTGCATGCATACATACATGACATGCCTATCTGTCTCCTTGTTTCTCGATGGATATATATTTATTTATCAAAACAAACCAGCGACATTTCGTATTGATAGAGAAATAAAAATATATATAAGTCTATAGTCCTATGAGGTTATAGTCAAGAAAAAGAGAAAAAGCCAGCCATACCACATGTTTACAACCAAATCTCGCTACTAAAGAACAAAACAGAAACACGACATCTTTAAAGGAATAAATGTTCTAAAAGACGACTCCAAAGAGAATACAGCACCGAGAGTGTCGCCACTGCCCATTCTAGATAGCTAGGACGTGGTTTTCACCTGAATAAATCTATCAGCGAGGGTAGAAGAGACTATACAACAACACCCCATGAAAAACATGGTGCTCGCAAGCGTCATTGCTATCGGCTCGAATAGGCTAGGCTTTCGCCTGAAATCTTTATACCCTCTCATGCCAAGGTCATCTGCTAGAATCAGCAGCCACCACCAACTATACACCTTTGATGCATAGCCATCATGCCATTGCCTCGCCACACACCGGTCATCAAGTAGAAGCTCAACTCTGGCACACTCTAATTCTGTCTATGCAGTTGGGTTGGAGAGGAGAAGATGAGAGAAAAGAATGGATCCTCTCTTTCCCGCACTAGCCCGCCAATGTGGTCATCTTGTGGTGGCAAGGTGCCATCACAAGAAGACTAGAGTCTAGATAGTAGCCGCCTCAAGCCTACAGCACCTACCTCACGGCGCTATCATTGCCACCTCCTCGCTTGCATCACCCCGTCTCAGGGCACTTGTTTGCATCGCCGTCACCTCGTCCTGTTGCCTTTTGCTACTGTTAGATCTTTGGCCACAGCACCATATGTGCCAATCTAGCCTTCTGCCCACATTGCGCCAGCTCCACCTGCTGCTGGCTGTAGCCTCCTATCATCTCTACCATGCCACTCCCTTTGCTACAACTGATGTTTGCCATCGCCACGTCGATGTCCTGCCGCTATGCAAGACTAGGATGCACTATAAAGAGGGTGAGTATAGAGCATCTCACTCTATCCCCTAAAATACCTGTAAATTATTGACCTAATTAATTTATTAAAATTTTAGCTATTGAAAAGTAAGGTCGAGATAAATACCAACGATCAACCTTAAAAGATATAGCTATGAGGAAACACTATCAACAATTAACCTTAAAGATGTAACTATGAAGAAACTAGATCTTTAAGTGGTTACCTATGAATAATAACTATCACTTGCTTGGTTTTTATACCCTATCATAAATTATGAATGTCTATCACACGAACTAAAGCATCACAAAAGTTTTAAGTAAATAGTATAGAAAGACTTTGTTTTCTTATAGACTTCAACATCTTAGGTTTTGCTATAAGACAATTAGATGTTGACTCACTTTTTATCATAAGAAAAAAAAGATTTAAAAAAGTTGGAGGAAGAAAAGAAGCTCACACCATAAGTTTATAGGAGGGTAGTAATGCCCAAAATTTAAATTGCGATGCGGAAATATAAATTATAGAATTTAAATTATGAAATTTAAATTACAAAATTTAAACTGGAAAAAGAAATTAATTTTTGAAAAAAATATTATTTCATTGATTGAAATATGTTTACAAAGCTTACCAAATTCTTTTGAATTCTAAAAGATTTCTCCAAAACTCTCCTAATTTCCTCTTATTTTTTTCTCACTTCAACTCTTTTTATAAATCTTTTCAAATCTCATAAAAGATTCTCAAAGATGCAAAGCCTCTCCTTATATATACATTTTCTTTTATAGGCCAAGGGCCACTTGATACCCCTAATACAATGTAATAATTGTCCTTAGGGTAAAAACCTAACCCTTCAAAAATTTCAGCCATCGGTTTTAAAATGGACAACCTTAATTGCATCACATCGCTTGGCACACAAATAACCACACATTGCAATGCACAGCTATAGAAGATCCTAACCGCCACAGCCTCCACATCGCTCACGCCGATCAATTGCTGACGTGTGTCCTAGGTGGGATCACGTGCGGTCATCGCGCCTCCACACACACAGGTGCTCCAACGCGCTGCTGGGCCACTGTGTTGCCATTCGCTCCTAGGCCACCTTCGAGCTCCCTTCCATGCGTTGCTGTTAGGCCATAGCACGTGCAGCTAGGCCCATAAACCGTCATTGCCTTTTGGGCTACCGTGCACATGGGTCGACATCGCGCTAGCTGGGTCAAGCCACATGCTTTGCTCGTGGCTAGGCCACTTCGTGCTATCAACCGTCATCACCGTGCACTCGTGCCTACTAGGCCACCTTTACTCACAAGTCGTTGCACCGCTGCTGGCCTACTTGCATAGGCAGAGCTCATGTGGGCCACCATAGCCTAGGCAGACCAGCTGCTAGGCCGATTTGATGGTAGGCCACTTTCGAATTTTCTTTTTCGTTTTCTCTTCGAATTTTTTTCATGAATTTATGATGCTTGCATATTTGACAATGGGAAAAAGCCAGTTGTGAAGATCTCTTCACATAGTATCCATCCACCATATGCCACATTGTATTTAACTTTTCTATCTAGCATACTTATCATTTTGGATCTCAACTCCTCCCTAAATCTAATCCTGATCTGTCGTTGAACAAGATTGACCTTTAAGAACCTACAAATATATATACCAAACAATCTGTGGAGAATAGATATCGCAATCTGACCTATATTAGTCGTATATACTCATGCTGACAATTGTCAAGTCTCCAAACCAAATCGTATCATAATTCGATTACCAAGTTTTCATCACATATATAAAGATTTTACATGCTGTTGCCTTCGCCGCCGCTACCGTGCCCCATCGCGCCACGTTGGCCTCCTGCTGGTGGCCATGCGCGGCCTTCACTCCCGCCATTGTCAATCGTGCGAGTCCTCGTGCCACGTGGCCTCCCGTGACCTTTACCCCCGCCACACCGGTTGCTTGCCACCACCAACTGTGCCACCCTTTATCCCTACACCACGCTACCCTCTCGTGACCTTTACCCCTACCACGCCAATCGTCCGCTACCTCTAGCCACACCAGCTCTCTCGCCATGCCACCCTTCGCCTCGCCACACCGACCGCGACCTTGGCTAGATCTAGTGCAAGGTCTCTCCTACTCTAGAGACCGATCGTCATCAGGTTTTGGCTCTGCCGCTGCTCTCTCGGCATGTCGCCCGGTTTTCTAGTCACATGCTATAGAGGAGAAGGGTGAGGGGGCAAGCGGCAGCTTGGGTTTCTCCCTATGTCGATCAATTGGATATTTATTTATCATTGCCTCCTTGTTGCATGACATGGATTTGGACAGGAGCTCCTCCGCAAGGAGGAGATAGGTGCGTATAAATATGTATCTGGCGGTGAACCATTCCAACTGATTTGATTGTTTTTTCTCCTTAGTTAATTAGCATTGTATTTTGGTGGTGTGATTGTGTACTCTGTGTGTAGGGGTTGAGGTCACTTTGATGTTTTCTGTTGTTTGGATGCTGTAGGTCAAGTGAGGGGTTGGAGGATGTGTTAATGCTCCGACCAATCAACCAGCCAGATGAAGAGTTAAGGATCGGTTATAAATATTACTAGTAGCACCTCGTCGTGGATTCTATTGTTTACTAGGTGCAGTTGGAGTGTTGGAGCAAGTTCAAGCTTTTTCAAGGGTAGGTTTCAGAACTTGATTGATTATTCGATCTTAGTGTTAGTTTTTAAATGATCAGGTCAAGTAAGCTAGCTGTTGGGGCCCAAATTAATCATGTCATGCCATGCACGAGGGAACAAAACAAGTGCGACAAGCTGCATTCATGGACACTAGTCTACACATTATCTGACCACCTGTAAGGAATCAAGGATCGATCGATCAAGGCTAAGCAATCAGACTGTTCATGATTCATTACTCGTACTGGAGTACGAAGTTTTTACAACTTTTTGTGCAGGTAGCCAAGATGCGTTCTCTGAGCGTGTGGGCGCGGGGGTACATGTGTCTGCATGTGTGGCTGTTTAGGTACCGTGTGTGTTTCGTTTCAGTTGTATCAACTGAGCCTTGTGTCACAGTTTGCCAGAAAGGGACCGCTCAGGTCACAACTTACCGATCAGTCTCAATTACGTTGTCATGCATGGACTGCTCTGCAGGCTCCATCGTCAATTACATGTGTGATACATATAATTCCACAAATCATAGTACCACAATACGTGATATTCAAAGTCCTAATCGATATGTTAGCTGAACAACACGATTATCCGCCGGCGTTGGCTTAATTTTAACAGTTTTTTACTGTCTTTGAGAAATACTGAAAATCCTGCAGCCTTCTTATTTAAGATACGGGCCGTAGCATGCAGATCGTAGACGTCTGTAGCGGTTCAGCCTCAATCAGGCAAAGAGAATGAGATTCCACAAACGACATAACCGCCAATGTGAACTCCCATGAAATGGTACGTACGTTCCATGGTTTCTCTCTGCTTGTACTCCGGAACGACTAAAAAATATGCTTGCCTAGCTTAGCTGTAGGTTGCTAAGAAATGCCTGAAGCGAGACGTTCAACGGTACATGCTGATCATATATACAGTGGATAAGTACAGGCTGATCATATATGCAGTAGAATAGGTTCAGCTATTTTCAGATTGCTTGGCTTAGTCATATCAAGCACAGTGGCCGTTGATCTACTAAATGATACGTGGATAATCTATATATAAATTTACAAGTTGTGGGATGGATGTGTTATATGCACAATTGCAGAGATACAACACCATATTAAGTAAACACCCATGTGGCTCACGTGTTGCCTGATGTTGGTGTAATTAGTCTCGCATGAAAAACATAGGTTAGGTTAGGATTTAAATGCACCTATTTTCAGCGTAATATGTCTGACTAACCTTTTTAAAGTAGAAAAAAAGAGAGTAACACTCTAATAGAATTAATAAGAACTTTAAAAATATAGCGTTGTGCCGCAGCCAGCTGCTCGTCAATGCTACGCATGGCTGTAGCACAGCTGCCGCACAACGCTGTGTAGCGCAATTGGTTGGTCCAAAGTTGTTGATTATGTTCCCGTGAACGACGAGATATCTGTTGGCAAAACATTTATCATCCGATTCATTCCGGTGGTGGCTATTGGCATCGTGCAGTTTTTTTCAGGTTTCTTCAGGGATGCAAATTCACCTACGCATATTTTGCTAAAGTACCAGGACGTCACGCGACTTAATTTAGGGTGGTTCTTATTATTCATGACCGGACCGTCAGTGACTGTAGAAGGAGCAGCGCACGACGTACCCCTAACGATGGGCATTGGGCGAGCAGAGCATGTCCCCTGAACCCAACCATCACGTACACAAGCAGGCATGTAATACAGGATCCTAGAGAGAGCCCCTCGGTGTCCCCACCTATCACCTGCACATCGATCCAACTCTCTCTCGACCCCGACCCCCAAACCTCCTCTACTATTTAGGTAGCCACTAAGTACTAGCCGTCGTTCAATCCCAATCACCCATTATATATCCGGCTAGCCTTCGTTGCCCCCCTCCCATCCCTCTCCGTCCCCCAATCTCGTACCATGTTGCTGATCATCACAGTGTCACATACTCTCTACTGTTCCCTCCTCCCAGCCTACGTACGTGTTCCACTCGGAACCAGAGGAAAAAGAGGCACACATAAGCGTACCTTAGTACTCGTACTACACCAGCTATAGTGGGGTAAACGAAACAGTCCAAGAAATGGTAGTACGTGATGATGGATGGGCGAGTCACAGAGTTAGCAAATTATGAGAGGCCGCACCGCCGGTCGGGTGGCGTCAATCGGGAGTCGCCTCACCTCATCGCGCGGAAGCGCCGATCGAATGCGACGCCTCTCGCGGCGCGTTCTTTTCCTGCTGTGTCCGCTAGCGCCGAACTGGCTAAAATCCGCGGCCGGGGGGCCGAATCATTCGGTCTGGCGAAGGTAGCGATCGATCGGCGCCGGCCGGCATGCGCGCGCGCGGGAGCGGGCAGGTCTGGTTGTTGGTTTGGAGCGGTATGGCGCGCGCGCGCGTACGCGACGGGCGCCTTGCCTTACCTTACCATCCGGTCTTGTGGAGCGATCGATTCGCCTGCGTGCTGCTGCGCCTCGCTCGTCGCGGCCCGTTGCTTTTGGGGATCTGCTTGTCGCGTTGCGGGGGGCTACAGCGAGCTAGGCCGCAAGGGGGGCCGAGATCGACGAGGGGGATTTTGCTGTTGCCCATCGGTAATACCACATAGACCGGTCGATCGATAGCGCTGCTTGGCACGTTATGGCGTGCGACACCATGGCTAATGTACGTACGTACGTTCGCATCTCCCTCTTTCCCACCGTGCTTTCTACGAATCGCTTAGTATACGACACAACATCGATCACGTAGCTAAACTTAGGTGGCGCTTGTATTTTGTCCGGGCAAGAGATCCAGAATTCGCCCTCAGACTGGGCCTTTACTCCTCGGCTGAGAGAAATAAAGAAAGCACCAGCCCAACAGCTAGTCCTCCCGCGTCACACGCTTACTTGGGCCTTCACCACCAAGCAGCCGGGGCCGAACGGACATGGCCATCTCATCGCGTCAACCGCGCGACGCTCGGTCCACAGTCAGACGGCCCAGCGATGGGCAACAACGTTACGAGGCGTCGCGAGTTCCGCGTGCCGCTCCGCCACGCCCACGCGCGACGGGATCACGGGAGCCGCCCCCTCGGTCTCCGGCTCCCACGGCTCGCGCACCACGCGTCTCCCGTGTGCGGTGTGGGCACGGCTTTTCCTGCTTCTGCTTGGTTCTCCCATCTGTGCCCCCGCGCGGTCGCGCCCTGGAAAATCCGCACAACTTCAGCGGCCGTTCGTGTAAACGGTAGCTCCAGTCTCCAGTTCGTCCAATGCTCCTCCGTTTACACGATCGTGGGGCAAGATCTGTGCCAGTAGTTTCCCATCCCATGGAGTGATTAGTGACACTAATTTGCGTGTGGTCGACTGGTGGTGCTGTTGCCTGATGTACGTAAAGCTATAGAGACAGACAGAGAGCGATGATGGTTTGGTTACATCAGGCGCTGCCCATGACAGAGAAGATTTAAGGCAACTTCAAAGCTGTGGGCTTCGATTCGGCTTGTTCGCATCATGCAGGTACGCGTCCATCTTCAGCCAGTCCAAACTGCAAGGGCATATACTTGCTTCTGCGCTGCACATTCTGACTGATGCTGCTACGAATTTATGATCTCCCCACGTCGTATAACTCCTTTCTAATTACTCCGTGAAAAGGATGCCCATCTGTTCCTTGTCGAAAGCTAGCGTTTCAACAACGATCATTCTGTGTCTGAAAGGGATGTTCATCCACTCATCCGTTCTCTTGTCAAGTTCACCGTGCCTGAATTGTTGGAGTGCCCATTCTTTCAAGCCAGCTGCTTTTATTCTCTCAATATATTGAACTGAACTAACGATTCGTTCCTCCCCATTAATGATGTCTGATGAGCAATGTGCAGTGTTCTGATCGGGCGTTGAAATAGCAGTTGCAATATGTACATGCTCTCCGTGGTATTGTGCGGTGGGCATTGATTGTATGCTAGTTTGCATGGTCCTGCATCGTTTGTATGTCCTAGGACAATTCTTTGATCCTTCTAAAACGACCTTCACCCTTGAACTAATCTACAGATATCAGCATCATCTACCAGTACTTTGTTATACGCCGGCCTCGTAGAGTACTCTGAATTTCTTTCATTATGTGTGTTGCTACCAGTATTTGAGGAGAGAGAGCTTGTTATCGGATAACAACACTGGCTAGTGTTATTACAGTAGACATTGAATCTTAGATTGATCTACTGGCACGCCACTAAGAGCTACTATGTCCATCCTATAAAAACTTTATTTTTATACACGGATATCCAAATTCATGTATAGAAGTAAGGTATTTATAGAACAAAGGTAATAGTACAATCCTCTCTCTGCTTTTTTATATTTAACACCGTTAACTTTTAATCTATATTTAAAATTACGTAATTATTATTTATTTTGTTATTAGAGATATTTAAAGTATGACTAGTATTTTTATATTTTTATATAAAAAATTTAAATAAGATGAATGTTAAATATAAAAAATCCGAGGGAGTTATTTATTTATTTATTTATATGTATATACACACAGTTTGCCATATCAGAATACCTCAGCAGATGCAAAAGCAAGAGAAGACCGGCATGCCACTAAGACCTTTGTCTGGATACGCGGACTTCAACAACATTTCTGTTGAAATTGTGATGTGAAATTCCTAAAAAAAAGAAATCCTCAAGTCCCAAGATATGCCAAAATACACGGAATGTTAATGCATCTTCAGACATGTGCCAACTCTAGCTAAACTTTACATTAGCAGTAGTAAGATATCCAAACACTGCTCTGAACTAAAAGCAAATAACATTCGTTGCTCAATTACCGGATAAGCAAAGAAATTAAAAGCTGAAGACAAAACATCTTAATGACGTTCAAGCTCCAAGTCCTAATTGCGCTGTGGAAGCTTAAACTGGCATCTGGATATTGGTGGAAAGAGGTTGTGGACTCTGAGCAAGTCGTTGATGTAAATTGCCATCTTCATTATGGTCCCTGTCCCCTGCTTGTTCATTCCCCTTTCCACATGAAAACGTCCCGGTTTATGAGCTCTTTATGACCCCTCTGCAACCCAACAAATTTCACAACAGTGAAAGTAAACTAGTCACTGTCGTGTTCAACGTGTACACTGCACGACTAGTAGCTACATTACTGCCGTGCAAAAGCACGTTCTCCTTGCTTGCCTACGTAGGGCACCGGCAATCTATGTTGTACTAACCGTAATCATCTCAAGAAAACTATAGTTTTTCCGTCGCACACAATTCGTTTTTTTAGATAAGACCAGTGTACTTCAAGTGCCAGCACGAAGCACTACTCGAATCATCAGGAAACGAGAGACATGAGAGTATGAGACCTTATTGTGTTTGGATATCCAGCAATCGTGCATGGCGTATCGGCATCGCGCGACCATGTTGAGAAGTCAGCACGGACTTCTCGGTAGGCAACGCTCGTGCTGACATCTGCTGTGCGTAACGCAACGGGGAGACGCAAGGATATACGGATGCCTCTGTTTCTTTATAAGCCATGGAACTCTGACCTCAGGCTGTTCGGTGGGCGAAACCCTAACCGCCAGCATCCCACACCCACCCCGCTGCCACACTATCATTAGAGCTTGCTGCCAGAAAACCATGCAGCCAGTCAAAAGCACAGCGGTGGGGACAAATCTCAAGCCAAACTCCATCCTCAACATGAGGAGGATAGAGCAGCATGCATGCGGTGGAGACGGTTACCTAGACGATCGGAGGCAGCGACAATGAGCTCTAGCGATGGTAGCAATGGATCCGGTGTTGTTGTGGCAGGATCTAGAGCCTTCGCGACCAGATCTAAGGTGGAGAAGAGCTACGGGCATGTCAACGAGGTGGGCAGCTGCAACCTGCGTGGTTGGCAACGCATCATCGGCTAGGTGGTAACGCTACGAGCAGAGTTGCTGGGTAGGCTAGAGGAGGCTAAGGCCGAGGGCGACCGGTTGCTGGCGCGGGCAATAGAGTGCACCGCGTGGGGGCGAGAGGGGGTTATTGGAAACGAGAGGTTAGCCTAGCACATTGGTAGTGTGCTGCAGCCGACGGGAGTGGATGGCCGGCGAGATGAAGCACGGGCGACAACGATAAGATGTCACAACTGGCGATAGACTCACACTGAGGCCAGTGAGAGCAGGGAGATCATTGCGGTGTGGTGCAGGCAATGGTGATGGGAGGAGGCTCATGGCGACATGGGAGGAGGCTCGCGGTGACATGGGAAAAGGCTGCATAGGAGCAGGTGGCCAGAGGCTGCATAGGAGTAGGTGGCCAGAGGCCGCATGTGTGGGATGTGGATGACAACAATGAGAGGTTATGGCTAGTGTGATGTGGCATGAGAGGAGGCCCACGATGCTAGGCAAGGGGCAACAAGGCGATGTGACAACAATATAGATAGATGGTCTAAGGTGGCGATGACATGAGTAGTCTAGTCAAGGCGGCGACGATGGTAGAGCTATGAGGTGGATGTTGTAAGTCTATGGTAGGCTCTTATCTACACAATCGCCCTCTTACGGTGGTTCATAGCCACTATAAGATGACTATGTTAAGAGGAGATATATTTTTCTCTCTCATCCTCTCCCTTTTCAACACAACTATATGGATGGATTTAGAATGTACCGGATGTCGAGCTCTTACTTAATGGTCGATTGGTGACGAGGTTTTGTCATGGTGGTCGTTGAAGGTGTTTGGCTATTTATTTTGGTATGCACATTGCAACATGGGAGGACAAAATGATTATGGACAAAAGCTTAGCCTGTTCGGCCCGATAACAACAATGCTTACTGTTGCTATATTCCCTTTGAGATGGTGTTGCGTAATCTTTCCTTCCTTTAGGATTCTTTCATGTAAAAAACCACATTGTGGTTTCTTAGGACTGGCGGGGGCAACACTCGTGGCATCATAACCTCTCTAAAGTCGTCGTTTAGAAGATCATTTTCTCTTATATTATTCAGCAATAAGATTTGGGTATGACTGTTTTTTCACATTTTTTTAATATTCTCCCATAGCTATAGACTTATAAATTTTGGCCTTGCCTTTTTCTCCTCCTTTCTATCTCTTTTGGGATTATGCTATTATTATTCTCGGGACTGATTCGAGGAACCGGGCGCACTCCCTGAATTCATGTTGTTTTCACAAGCTTGCAAACAATTGCGGTGAATTCAAGAAGGTGATATTTCCGTTACCACTACTACTCCCTCTCTCCCATAAAAAACTTTCTTTTTTTAATGTTTTCAAGACATTCACAATATAATAATTAAGATGTTGTTTATATAATTAAATAAATTGTTACATACGACATTAATATATGATACGGTAAGTGAGTAAATGAGAAAAGATAAAACATAAAACGAATATAACAAGCAGGTTTTTAGTGAACAACAACAACAAATGTTAACAAATAATCTTCAGACTTTCTCCACCATCACAAATATGTTCTGTTGCAAAATTTGGTTATTTTTTTCCTTCAAAAGTTTGTTAGAAAGGCCATCCGTAACTAATTCAATGTAATAAGCGTGACTAATTCTACCGCTATTGATTTCTACAGCACATATTTTATTTTGAAAATTAAAATTTGAGCATCATCTACCATAAAATATATTCTCAAAACTATTTACTCCCCATCTCAAAATATAAGGATAATATTATTATGCAAAAAATATAAGAGGTTTTAAGATCCAAGGAATAGTTTTTTTTACTTTATTCCTCATTTATTAACTTTTATATTATTTTATTTCTTATTTTTCAGCTTTTGAATTTATTTTCTCAACTACTCCCTTCGTTTTAAAATATAGAATCTATATAAAGTTCAGATTTATAGAATTAAAAGAGCATATAATACATGTTGTCTAGTAGTAATAATATATTGCTATATTTTAGGACAAATATAGTATATATTTTTTTGTTACTCCATTTTTTTAAAAGAAATAGTATAATATTTTATATTTTAGAACTGAGAAGTATAAGACTAGTAGTATCTATATTATCAAGTAAATATCGTCCTAAAATAAGCGATAGGAGTGGATTAGCATGTCTTAACTTAGGGGCTGGTTCATTTCTTTGTGGACCAAGTAGTGGGGACGCACCTCCTGTCTTGTGGCCATGTATACAATGTAGGGGAGGTGGAACGATGGGAGTCACTCCTTCTATCCCCCACTTGCCCACACGCGCATGTCTCATGTCACGCACTACGGAGTAATAGTTCCTATGAAAGAGGAGACACCACATAGATTCTAGCACCTAGAGCAAACCCTATGGGCTTTCGCCATAAATAGGGAACCATGGCACAACTTTATTTCACTAGTGCTTCACTGTTACTCTTGGCTACAACTGCTCTTATTTTTTTCATCTTCATAAGTGTCATGTAGTCAGTTGATCTCTTCTAGCACTTCTTTGTATTAAGGGCATCCGAAACGAAGAAGCTAGGCACTAATGAGCTCGAGGTTTCAGGGTGCTACGGCTTCCAGCCATGAGAGGGCACCAAAGACCTCTACATTCCTAATTGCTGCTCAACAAGTAGGAAGAGTGGTACCAAGACATGGTCTACATTAGCGTCACGCCAAACGACCGCCTCTTTCTCCCGACGTCAATCACACAGCCACTGCAGAACATCTAGGAGGTAGCCCCAAACCCAACGTCCAGATGGACCCCGTGTTGGTGTGCATCATTGCCTTACACATGGCAGGGCTAACCTCAATGATAGTGGTCACCAATTTCATGTGTCGTCGGATATCTTTGTTGTAGGATCAAGCTCAGAGGGTGTGGATGTATAACGACCCAACAGAGCAACGTCAAAACCTTGGGCGACCTTGAAGACGACACGATCAAAGTTTTGGTGAAGGTTCTAGTTTTCCTTAGCTCCGACACGGACATAGATCTTCCCTAGGATGATCAATCGCTCTGCCATAATGCGAAGCACGCAATGATCCAAGCCTAGATCCCAGTGTTTGATGCGTAAGGCCTCAAGGATGGGAGAGCACCCCAAGCCCATAGGGTAATCCATATTCGAGATGATGATGACACGACGTAACATGGGTCGAGCACCGTCCCAGATGATATCGTGCCATAAGGTGCCTCGCAAGGCATGGTGACGCAAGGCATAGTGCCGCAAGATACGAGTGCCCAACGAGATGGAGTTGTGAAGCCAAGCATGGAGGACAATGGCGCTAGCAGCAGAGCTAGCAGAGCCTAGAGCTTTGACGTCAGGAAGAGGAAGGGGAAGGGGAACCGATTGGCCTTCCTAAACCCACTATTGAGCTCACTCTTGGCTTCACCTTTGTCCATGTTGTCTCTGGTGTTAACGCCAAAATTTGAAAAGTCCACGGAAGGATTGGAAATAAGAGTCTGGTTGCTACAAGGAGAAATCCAATCGAACGAAACAGGAAAAGATTCGGTCCAAAATTAGAAGGTTATCCAAATGAGACCGAGTTTGAGAAGGAGCCATGGAATTCACGACAGGGTATTCTATTTATTTAAATTGTATCTTATATGGATAGGAAGATTTAGTTAGTTTGGTTAAATTCCTTAGAGATATTTTCCTTTATCTTTGTTAGAAAATATCATCTAATGGTTGTTGTAAACGCGTCGGACTTTGTAAACCCAAGGTATAAATATAGACCACTGGAAACATGTAAATATCCTTCGATCAATACAACTTCAGCACATCGCTACCCTAGTTTATCTAGGTTTTTACCGGCGGTGTCTGGCTCTCGACGCGGGGCTGCATCGGTTAAGTTCGATCTCCGGTAAAGGAGTAACTCCCGCTACTATCTCGATATGTCTTGCTTTGTCTAAGGATGCATCGGTTAGGTTCAATCTCTTAGGCCGATCGGATGTATCGTATCACGTCCGTGCAGGGTCTATCGGTCTATCAAGCTCTCTCCACCATTGTCGGTCTCGTGCTACATCGGTTAGGTTCGACCTATGAGGCTACCGACGGTAGATTGAGCTTTAGGCATATAGGTCTCTGTACGGTGTTTTATCAGAGTGTTAGCCGATGAGTTATCTATATGTTGAGCAACATGCCCAATGCATCGGCTCTTCGGTCGATACGCACTAAGTCTTCAGAGACTTCCTTTGAGCGCCACACCAAGCATATTGACTTTCCAGCCGATGCGTGCCTGCCTTCAGAGAGACGTCCTCTTATCGGCTCAGCTAGTCGATGGGTTCTCTTTGCCTTTACTTTAGCACAACCGATGGAAGAGCATCCTGATTTCTATCGGCAATTAGCCGATAGCAGGAGCCATCTGGACGTAGCCGATGACTAACTCGATCCTATCGTAGCCAACCGATAGCGAGGGCTCGTATCGGTCCATCGTCCGACTGACCTTATATGGATAGGAATATTTAGTTAGTTTGGTTAAGTTCCTTAGAGATATTTTTCTTTATCTTTGTTAGGAAATAACGTCCGATGGTTGTTGTAAATGCGTCGATGCTAAAGGCATCTCTCGAGATGCCCCTAACCAACCTTGTAGAGGCACAACCGGGCATAGGGGTACCCATCCACTAGGCTCACACAGTGGGGGGCCCATTGAAGAAGAAGGCCAAGCCCACACCACGAGGACCCAAGAAGTTGGGCTTTCAGTAGCACTTCAAAGGGCCAACTGCCTTGTACATGTTGCTTCTCCCTAATCTCTCTTTTTTCTTTTCTCTCTTCTCTATTATTGTTGGTTTTTTAAAGTTTTCTTCATGCCTTTTCAACTTGGCAAAGTTGGCCGAGGTGTGCAAAGCGATACCAAAAGTGGTGTCTACCTAGCCTAAGCCTAAATCCTCCACCCCAGAGACCAAGGCCACCAATCTAAAGCCCAAGACCGCTAGGTCAAAGCCCATACAAAGTGCATCAAGGCAAGAGCAAGCGGGCAGGAACAAGTTGGGAAGGAGCTAGTCAGGCAAGAGCCCGTGGCTATGGCTATGGCAGACAAGGAAGCTATAACGGTGGTGGAAGAAGACTCTACCACAGCGATGGTCGATGACATGCTAGTTAGGACGGTAATGGTTGCAAGGTTTGCCGAGCTTAGGAGCATGAAGCATGGGCCATACTAGACTCACCCTCGCATTAAATAGCCCCGAGGGCCTTGCCACGCTGTGCTCGAGAAAGCGGAAGCAATCTTGTCCCAATTGAAGGAGGCACTCGTGGAAGATAGGTCTGATCTCAAGCGTGGGCGATAGGCGCTCGTGGTGGAGCGCGAGTTGTTGGAGAATGTTCAAAAGCTTTTAAAGGCCTAGGTAGACAAGCCACAGGTGGTCAACGAGCTGGCCTACCAAAACATCAAGGAAGATGAGGAGGTCCTCGAGGAGACACACTGCAAGGTTGTTGCCGTGAAAGAGGAAGCCAAGGCCGTTGAGGAGCGGGCCAAGGAGGTCGCTCGATTGGCCACCACCCGTGAGCATTGTGTGGCTAGCCACGAGGAGTTTGTTGCAAAGCGTGAGCATGACCTCACGATACGGGACACCCAAATTATTGTTCATGAAGAGGAATTGAAGCACATGGAGGCTAGGGTATCCCAATGTGTTGCTGACCTTAAGCACGGGGATGAGCAACTAGAGCTCCATGTCAACGAGTTTCGGGAGTACAAGGGTGTGCTTGACACCCATGAGCACGACATGTCCTCGGGGAAGGCTAAACATGACCGACAAGCCACTATCCTTCGATGCAAGGAGGAGTTGGAAGCCTGAAAGAAGAGGCTCACTATGCGGACTCAGGAAGCTACCTTATCAACTAGTCAAGTGGCTCCCAAGCATAGGGAGGATGTGACCCCATCTGTTGCTAGCTACAATAAGGAAACAATACTTGTTGAGCTCCTAAAGAGCTTCTTCAAGCATACGCAAGATGCAGTGGAAAAGGCCGGGCTCGGCTTCATCATCATTGGTGCACAACACCTCGAGTCTCTAGGGCACTTTGCCCTTGGGTTCTAGTTGCTTAGGGTCATCCAGGGCGTGGTGACCCGTGAGGGCCTCGAGTTGGTACGGGGTATGGCAGAGTACATCCTCGCCACCTACCATGTCTAGGATTCGGCCTTTAGTCTTGTAAAGACTTCCTTCTAGTTTAAATATATGCATGCTTTTCTTCAAGATTTTAGTGGATGCCTCTAGCCCAGGCTCCTTGATGATGAGGACATCCCAACCATGCATGCTCCCTCAAGCATCAACAATTCACCATCCAACATAAATGATACAAATCAAGTACCACTTACACAAAGTCGTGCCAAGAAACTACAAGAGTAGATAAATTCATTCCTAACTGATTTTAATTTCAACACTTCTAAGGATGTTATACTACCTAATTATTCTATCTTGATGTTGCTTAAGTTTACACATGAAGAGGTGGAAGACACGTGGCCTAAAGATTATGACACGGTGCTACAAGCAAATCGGTGTGAAGGAGACGGACGACCAAGCCAGTCCGATATAACTTCTTGAAAGAAACAGTCATAACTTTTGATTCCCAAAAGCTATGATGGTCAATGAGCACATTTTGAAAAGATTATCAAGTCTACTTTCTAACACGGGTGGTCTCAATTGATTTGGACTCTCCATTCTTGAGAATCGACTGGATATGTGAAGATTGGTTAGAAGGTCAATAGTCCTCCCGATGTTCAAATTCCCATGCAAAAATGTACCATTATACAATGTTTCATGGTGCATACTGCACATGCTTTGAAAGCTTATCAAGTTAACTTTCCAACATAACTAATGGCACATCATTTGGACTCCCCAAGAAGGAGTTATTGTTAAATTATTGAATACTGTGTAGAAGACCAACAGCCTCGCGAGACCACTTTGGGAATTCATTTTGTGGAGGCCTTTTCGCACACTCTATCTCTTCATTTCCATTTTGTGTTTGCACCCATCTAGGAGGGTTGTTTCTATTATAAATATCCTTTTGTTTCTAAGCAAATGCAGACTTTTGATAATCAAATATAAACCCCTTTATTTAGCTATGTGCTAAAAAACTCAAAGAGTGATCTCTACCCCTTTACTCTTATGTTTTCCTTCACAAAGACTATAGAAGCAGCCACATCATCAGCACCCAATCCATGCTCCTATTCTATTGATTTCAGGTTGCGTAGGTTGGTTTCTTTGAGAGTGTGGTTGGGTGAATTCTTAGTTCAGGCTGCCATATAGAGACAGTGGTTGGCTCCTTATGCGTGTTGTTAGGTTGCATTAGTTATCACTGCTTGCAGTAAGTTATCGGTTGTTCATCAGCTAGTTATCAAGATTAGGATCCTACGTCGTGAAGATTGGGACCAAGGCTTCATCACTTGAGTTCATTGTAAGTGGACATAGTCATACCACCACACGAGGACCGTAGTACGAGCATTGTCCTGGGCTTCGAGATCACAAGCCTGAGCCCCTAAGCTAGCACACACATGGGTTCAATGCTGTAGCCTTTTCACACAATCCTAGTCACCTTCCTCTCTTTGTTCGCAAGTAGTTGCAAGGGCATGATACTAATGACATTGGCCACAATTCCATCCATGATGCTCTAGAAGCACGAGCTAGTGGCAAGCATGGGAGATCGGGTAACTCATACTTCTCGGCCCCTAGTGATGCTCGGGGTAGGACTAGATAACATGAGCACTACAGCCCATCGCCAAAGCTTAAGCTACCCCGATGTGACACCTCACCCTAGCATCACCTATAGTAACACCAGAGAGGGTGTGTCACACTAAATTGGCATGAACCGACTCCCATAGAACCTCGATGCTAACACCAGTCCCAGGACACAATGCTAGTATCGCGGTCAACATAGATGTATCATTACAACTAAACATAATTTAGAGACCATACCTTTAGAAGGTCACACCTTTTAAGCAACTCCTGTAGTGTAACTGGCAAGTAGCGAAGCAACAATGGAACCTAGTGTGTTAGACCCAATCCACAGACAACAGCTTGAGATTAGGAAAGAAACCATAACCTTCAACATTACTTTTGACTTCCTAGCAGAGGGGGAAAAGCTACAACGGCTGAGTACATACATACTTATCAAGGCATAGGAAATGTGAGTATGTAGATTTTAAAGTATGGCTCTGTTTATTTCACAAACTTTTAAAAATATTTATCATGTGATTGGCAAGAGCTCTCAATTTGATCATGTCAGTGAATTACTTTAGAACAACTCAAGCAAATGAAACATATTTTAGTTGATCAAAGTTATTTTGTCGGTTGTCCTACTATGACACCGATGCATAACCTTCTGCCATTAGGCAGTTTCCAACTCATTTATTATCTATTGGTTTCTTTTCAATTTCATTAACCATCGAGCATCAGCCCATCTCATCATCTCATCTCTTTGGCTTCTAGAGCCATCCATAATCTCCATCATACATTATTTCTACCTAGGAAGCTTAAACTATGATGGCATTTGACATCTTAATCTACATAGTATCATTTTATACCACATAATGGCCATCCATCAGTCATCATGATCGATTATGATAACAGTTTCTAATCCCACAATCCACTTTTATAAAACACTAGCAATCAAATCTATGCTAGATAAATCTCCTTACATTCACCCATAACCATGGTCATGGTTGTTCGAACAATTTAGTAACCTCTACAGAGAGTGCATGCTTTACTCACAAGACGCGATCTTATTCCCTCATTGGTCAAGCGTGGAGGTTCACAACAATGCCTATCTAAATCATTCCTAGGATAGTCGGTCATCAATTGAACAAATCCCAAACCAAGTATTGAGCAAGTTTTAGGCTTTCCATACTCAAGATTCCACAGGTGCATACCAGATGCCATCTTGGCGTCTCCACATCTAATGACTTCTGCACACATCCAGGATCTACTAATTACTTAGCCAAAAGTGTCCCGTTCCACCCATATGGTTGTGCTGTGATATGCTCAAATAAAATTTCCCAAGGAATCGGTCCTTATATACGAATACAAAGCATGACCACCAAGGCGACAACTTTGCATCACTGGTTTTTGCAAACCACTTTTATTTTTCAAATACGTCAACACCACATGTTGGGTTTTGGAAGGTTTCATAAAGCCATTTTTCCATGTTGACAACAAGTGTGATTTGAGTTTGACCATTAGTACCTATGCTCGAGAGCATGGATGAGAAGTACCATGGGGATGGAGCGACAAGGAATAGGGGGTATCAACTATCTATAGGTATAATGCAGCTACTAAATAGATCCGTCAGTTTATCATGTAAATCGAGGTCAGTCAAGTTATTGTGCACACTAGCAATGCAATTTTCAAACATAATATTTTAGAAACTAGGAGCAATATCATCGAAGGGTGACTTGCTCTGTCTTTGTCTTAAAAGTCTTTGAATATTGACGTCCAAAAGAATTTCTGTCAATGTAGACTACGTGCAAAATGGAGAAAATAACACAAAACCTTGAAAATAAAATACTATTGTTAGTAACTAATTGTGCATTTGGGTAGATCTCAAGTTTAGAAAAAATTGAAGACTTGAACGGGGTCAACCGAAGCTATGGATAGATATGTATTTTTGAAGTTTAAAAGATTTTCTAAAAATAGAAAATATTTTGTGGAATTGGAAAAGGAATACTATGTAGAATATTCACTTTTGGACACTGACATGTGGGGCCCACATATTGAGGAGAGGTAGAGACGTAAACTAGACTTTGGTTTAGGGGAGAATGGAAGACGGGTCGATGGACCTTGGCTTTATTGGACCGGTCCATGGGCTTTGGCACAAAACGAAAGGAGGAGGCCCGGTGAGGGATGAGAGAAATGGAAAGTTGATTGTCTTGGGAGTGAAAAAGCTTGATGGGCCTAGGCCGGTTGGGTTTGGTGGGCTGCGAATGATGGGCCGAGGAGCAAGGAAAAGGGCCAACAACCTTTGGGCCGCGTATACTAGCCCAAGGCCATATAGCCTAGCCTAGGCACGAGGCTGGTGAGCAAGTGTGAAGTGGCCCACGGTCTAACCATGTCAGCGCAACCACGTTGATGTGCACTTGGGTCATTGACCTCGGGCGGCATATCGGCAAATGGCGACTTGCTCGAGAGTGGGAAGCACAAGAATGGAGAGGGAAGGAGAAGACCATTTTGAATTAGGAGGAGGACGAAAGATGGCTGGCAATGAGCATGAGTGAACTTAGATCTGACGGCAAAATTTGGTCACCACGGTGTTCAAATTGGTAGCGGCAGGTCTTGGGATTGATTGGTTCGGAGGTAGAGTGAGGAGAGGAAGAGGGAGGGAGGAAAGGTCTTGCCCAATACCTTCTCAAAGGCGAAGTATTTGGGCAACGTTAATGGTAGATTGGTGTCATCAATTCAGTGATGTAGTGGTGGTGGCCATAGGCTTGGTGGTGGTTTGTGGGAGCTCCAGGGGCTATTTATAGGTGGAGGGATGGCGCAAGTGGACAAGGGAGAAAGACGGTGGCCTAGCATGGAAGGTGATCTGACTAGGTTGGGCAAGGTGGTAGGACAAAGCGGGAAGGGCGATAATGTATCATGCTTTTGACTAGAGGGTGAAAGAGGAGATAGCACGACTAGGGGTGACTACACAAGGTAGCGAACCCATGTGAGCTTTCTGGCCTAGTTGATGTGATGAGATGGTGGATCTTAGTGAGCTCACGGCTGGTGCGTGGTGACGATGCTTTTGGGATGACAACGACGCTACGATGGATGGTGAAGACGGCTTGGATAGCGAGGCAACATGGGTTGTTGCTACGGTGACAAAGGCGTGCATGCACACGGGGTGGCGGTCAGCAGCGCCACATGTCCATTTTGTCGAGCATGTGCTTGATAGTGAGAAAGGAGTTGATGGTGATGATGACTACATATGCGGCTGTCCCACAGCCATCCACTATTGACCTAATGGGTAGGCTCCACTGTCAGCCAAAGGAGAAGTAGTGGGCGCTTGCATAGTTAGCTAGGGTGCGGCAAGCAGCCCACATGGGAAAAGTAGGCTTTGGGCCGGCCACATGGGAGGAGATGGGCTACATGGAGGAAAGAAGGAAAGAGGAGAGAGCGAGGGCAAACGGACAGAGAGCTGGGACGAAGAAAATGAAAGGAGAGCGAATGCCGAGCGGTTGTGGCTAGCATGTTGGCTGGCTGAGTTGGTCCACACGGAAAGGAATCAAAGAAGAAAGGTTTGGCTAATTGGGAGGGATGGTAGCCCAAGCTTGAATAGTAGAATATGGGAATTTTCAAGGATGAGACATTTGAAGGAATTTTGGGTATTGGAATTTAGATTTGAATTCAAATTTGAGATTTGAACTAAAGAAAGGATGAAAATCTTTTGGAGAGGAGAAACTGAAGGACTTTTATGATTGTAATTAAGGAATAATTTTGGTGGAATTTAGAATTGCAAATTTTGAATTTTGGGATTTGAATTTGAATAGAAATTTTGGAATGAGATCTTTGGACTTTTCAAGGAGGGTTTTTGAGATCTTTTGGCATTTAGTGCTTAACCACACTCAAAGATCCAAGGTTTTTGAGAAGAGGTTTTTTTATTAAAATAGTTTTTTTAACGTCCCGAGAATCAGAATGTTACACTCGACTACTCTCGTTGAGTTGGTATGGTTTCTCAAGAACCTTGGAGCTCAACGATGCATGGGGCATGGCCTACCTATTCGAGCAAGGACATAGGAAAAACATTGAAATATGTATGGCCTACCTATTAAGAAGTATGTATATGATGGGAGTCCTTGACTAACCTGGAGATGGGGAAACCCACCCGGGTTGGCCCAAGCACAGGCAAAACTTACATGGTTAGGGGTATAATTTGTGCAAATCTAAACAATTCAAAGGATTAGGTCGGTTACGAGGAATAGGCATTCCTACATGAGGAAAGTTTGTTCTTTCTTGCTCATGTGAGGACACAATGAAGGATAGGATGCCTGACCTCAAGTGACCGAGGCTAGATACAGCGCTGATGATAGCGCCTCAAGGTTTGCTAATATCTGGCAGCTTGGAGCAGCACACAGCAGCACCATTTCACCAAATAGTCTATAGTGTCACGTCTTATCTAGTCCTAGTCATCCTCTGCATAGATCTTGACCCGCGGATAGCCAAGGGTGAGCTCGGAAAAAAAAATAGCCTCGGCTCCATAAACAAGGAAAAAACTATGTTTTCTTAGTGTTTACACTAGAAAATCATCACCATTAATTAGATTCGGCTAGTAATATGAAGTGTCCGATTTGAGCAAGCGTTGAGTCCAATGAAGACACGACTCCATGTCTGGTTATATACTTGCCAAGTCCGATAAGGATATAAGTCCCGATGCTAATAAATATTCGTGGGTGAGGCAGTCTTATTTGTAAATATCTCTTATAAATAAGCAGAAATAGTTACTTTTTTCTTTTCAGGAAGTTTTATCTAATATGGTTATTTGTAACTACATCGGACTATTTATAATCTAGGATATAAATATGGACACCCAGGGGACTATAAATAGATCTATTAGATCAATACAATCAAATTTGACGCATTACCACTGCTAGGAGTAGAAATAATGTAGTTTTCGATGAGATCTTCGTTGGGCTGCATCGATTAAGTTCGATCTCTAGTAAGAGATAAGTCTCATCATATAGTAAACGTATTGGCTTGGATAAGACTTTCTCAGTTTGGTCTGATATCTTAACTAAGTCTATGTGTTTACTGATTATCTTAATGCATTCAGTTCTAAGGCTGCATTGATTCAATCTCTTAGTGTGATCTAGTGCATCTATCATGCCAGAATAGAGTTTATCTACTCATTACGATTATCTTGTTATTGTCAATCTTGTATTGTCTCAGTTAGCTCTGATCTATTAGATTGCTTTTGATAAGATAAATCTTAAAAAGTCAACAGGTTTTATTCAATATTCCATCAGAGTTTTAGCCGATGGATTATCTTGATATTGTGCTTTCACTTTCTTCCATATTGAATTATTATCCAAAATAATTTGTATACCATGTTTAATCTGCTATCAATCGTACCTAACCTTATTAACTACAATCTTATGATGTCTTAATTTAGTCTGGTCTATCAAGATCATCTTTAAGAAAGTTAGTAATATGACCTAACAAGTTCTATCTCATCTAATCTCTATTGGCTAAACATCTAATAGCTCTATCGGTAGACTATCGATAGCTCGAGTTTGTATTGGCAAATTGGCTGATTGGCTCATTAGTTTAGTTTTTTTCCATCCCCTTGTCAATTGCAGATCAAATTAACTAACATAGCTTGAACCTTAAGAATTTAAGAACCTACACTGGAGCTAAGCATACTTTCGAGGCTTTCGTGTGTGTGATGCATCAGCACGGACATCAAGCGATTTTCGCGTCAACACGCTCCTTTGGCATGCCCAGTGGGATGATTTTTGCATCAACACGCTCCTTTGGCACACCCAATGGAATGATTTTTGCGTCAACACCGGTCACTCGACTTGGCGTGGTCCTACTAGCCTATAACACAGTAGGCAATTCATCAATCTAGCCCTTGCCATGTTTCTTGAGCTCTTCGTACGTCTATGTCTTTGAGCCCTTTAGGATATTTGTGTTAGCCCTCTCCACTTGGCCATTGCTACTCGGGTGAGTGACCAAAGTAAAACACAATTTGATCCTAAGATCTTGACAGTAATCACCGAAAAGAATGCTAGTGAATTGAACACAATTTGTCGGCGATGATCCTATTAGGGACGCCAAAGTGGAAGTGATGTCACATATGAACTTGAGGGCTAAATGCTGATCAGCCTTGACTACTTGGAACACCTCGAACAATTTGGTAAATTTGTCAAAAGTGACATACAAGTATTTGTACCCGCCGACATCTCGAGGGAATGGCTCGAGGATGTCCAGCTCCAGACCACGAACAACCATGACAAGGAAATCATTTGTAGGGGCTGAGAAGGCTGATGGATTCACTTGGCATAGAACTAGCATGCCCTACTATGACGCACCAGCTCGGTGGCATCCTTGAGGGCTATCGGCTAGTAAAAACTATGCTAAAAGGCTTTTCCGACCATCATGAGGAATGATGCATGACTACCACACTGACCCTCATGGGTATCAACGAGTAATTCACCATCTTCCTACTGAGTGATGCATTTCAAGAGCTCAACATTCACACCACGCTGGTAGAGGTCCCTATCCACCAAAATATAATGCTTTGCTTAGCGCGCATTCTACTCTACGGTGGTATCATCATCGGGAAGGATATTTTCTTTTGGATACTCTAGGATTTCGATCATCTGTGAGGGTTCCTGAGGACCACCGACAAACATAGTGTACATGTCGGGTAGCAAGTCACTAGCAAGATATCCCACTGAAGCCATAGCATGGTTCTCCTTATCTTAGTGCAAGGTTTCCCCTTCATCTCGGTTAGCTATCGAGATGAAAGGTTGAGTCAACTTCTCATCAAATGTCATAAGCAGAGCGGGCGCCCAAGATGAAGCAAGTCAAGACAAGTCGTCAGTGAGCATGTTGTCCCAATGTGGGTTGTGCCGTAACTACAGATCATCAAAGTACCACTCCATCTTTCTCATCTCATCCACATATGCTATCATTTGATGATCTGAACATTGATTCTACTTTGACACCTAGTTGATGATGAGCTATGAATCATCTTTCACCAAAAGGCATTGAATCCTAAGGCTTGTCATGACCCTGAGGCCGACGAGTAATCCTTTATACTCCATTTTGCTGGTGGCACAAAAATGAAGCTACATATCATACCAAAGTACTTCACCAGTTGAAGAGGTAGGGACTACTTTAGCCCCCACACCTTAGAGCATGAGGGAACTATCAAAGTGCATGACCCAATGTAGGGTTCATTGAGCGGGCTCCCTATCAATGGAGTTAGCAGACAGTCGCTCTTCCTTGAGATTGGGCATCGGGTCCCATTCCACCACAAAATTGGCCAACACTTGGCTCTTTATTGCTTGGAGGTTGATGAAATCTGAGGGGATAAGAGGTGGTGACAGTGACCTTGTATGCTTGAAAGTAGTGTTGTAATTTTCTTGATACAGTGAGGATGGCAAATAGTAGCTTCTGTGCCTGCGGGTACCTGGTCTTGACATCTTAGAGAACCTCGTTGACGAATTAAACTGAACATTGCTCAGTACGCACTACCCATGCCCTAGGAAGAATTGAATTGGCAAGGGGCCCCCGTGATGGATTTGAGGAAGGCTCGAGCCCGATGTTATCATGCTCAGGCCACGCTAGGAGCTCGAACCTAGTAGGTGTCCTAGGGTTGCGTGACAATTCACACCCTGTGTCTGGCCCAGGCTTAGCTAGAGCTCGGACCCAGCATGTTGCCTCAGGTCCTCCACAACTTTGTGCTACACGACCAAGGGTACACTAACAACTTAAGAGGTGGCTGCAATGTAAAGGAGGAGTGGTTCTCTTTTCCACGGTGCCACGAGAACCGATGGCGAGGTGAGGTACTCTTTCAAACTTCGCAAGGCCTGGTCCTCCTCTAAGGTCTATTCGATGTGGCCATGTTTCTTGAGGAGCTTGAAAAGTGTGAGACCATGCTTCCTAAGCTTCGAGATAAAATTCTCCAAGGCAGCCATACAACTCGTGAGACATTACATGTCCTTGAGACATGTCGGGGGCGCATCTACTCGATAGCTCATATCTTCTTAGGGTTAGCCTCGATCCCTCCTCTTGACACCAAGAAACCCAAAAGTTTGCCAACTGGAACCTTAAAAGACACTTCTCAGGATTAAGTTTCATATGTGTTAACGCCAAAATTTGGAAAGCCCACGAAAGGATTAGAAAAAAGATCGGCTTAAGTAAATAAGAGTCCGGTTGCTACAAGGAAAAAGCTGATCGAACAAAACAGGGAAAGATTCGGTCCAAGATTAGAAGGTTATCTAAATGAGACTAAGTTTGAGGAGGAACCGTGGAATTCACGGTAGGGTATTTTATCGTATTTATATGGATAGGAAGATTTAGTTAGATTGGTTAACTTTCTTAGAAATAGTTTCCTTTATTTTTATTAGGAAATAACGTCCGAAGGTTGTTGTAAATGCATCGGACATTGTAAACCCAGGGTATAAATATAGACCCCCTGGAAACATGAAAATGATCCTTCGATCAATACAACTTCGGCGCATCGTCACCCTAGTCTATCTAGGTTTTTACCAGCGGGGTCTGGCTCTCGACGCGGGCTACATCGGTTAACTTCGATCTCCGACGAAGGGGTAAGTCCCGCCACTATCTCGATATGTCTCGCTCTGTCTAAGGCTGCATCAGTTAGGTTCGACCTCTTAGACCGATCGGATATATCACATCACGTCCGTGCAGAGTCTATCGGTCTATCAAGCTCTCTCCACCGTCGTTGGTCTTATGCTGCTTCGGTTAGGTTCGACCTACGAGACTGTCGACGGTAGATTGAGTTTTAGGTCTATCAAGCTCTCTTCGCCGTCGTTAGTCTCATGCTGCTTCGGTTAGGTTCGACCTACGAGACTGCCGACGGTAAATTGAGTTTTAGGCCTATAGGTCTCTGTATGGTGTTTTATCGGAGTGTTAGCCGATGAGTTATCTATACTTTGAGCATCACGCCCGGCGTATCGACTCCTCGACCGATACGCACCAAGCCTTCAGAGACTTTCTTTGAGCGCCACGCCAAGCGCATCAGCTTTCCAGCCGATGTGCGCCTGTCTTCAGAGAGACGTCCTCTCATCGGCTTAGCTAGCCGATGGGTTCGTTTCGCCCTTATTTCAACACAACCGATCCAGTGTCCACCGTTCCATTGCCGTTGGCCTTGGTATCGTACTATCTCGGTTAGGTCCAATCTTCGAGATTCGGTGCTAGCGATGTCGTCACAGCGAGCAACGGGTCTTGTGCTACCATATCCGGAGCGGCATCGGCTTTACATCCGGTCCCTTTTATACGATTCATTGCTAGCTCGCATATGCTTTCATCGGCTTTCCAGCCGATGAACGACCGTGACAAATTCCGTTGACTACTAGGAGGGATCCCACGTATTTTACTATTCTCTGAGTACACTCCTGTGCCTCTATCGGTTCTGCGGCTGATAGATCAAGGTCTCATGTTTGCTACACTCGGAGCCATCATATCCTTCATCGACATCCGCCTACGCCTTTATCGTCTCCCCAGTCGATGGAAGAGCGTCCTGGTTCCTATCGGCGATCAGCCGATAACAGGAGCCATCCGGACGTGGCCGATGACTAACTAGATCCTATCGGCAGCCAGCTGATAGCGAGAGCTCATATCGGCTCGTCGTCCAACTGACCTTTTGGCTTCACCTCCTTGTCAATCGCAGGGTCAAATTGATTAGCACGTCCGCACCCGCACCGTTGTGCCGGAGCTGAGCAAAACCCATGGCTCCTGGCGCGCGTACCTCGAAGCATGGAGAGAAGCCGACCGGCTTGCACTGGAGCTAAGCAGACCTCTCAGGCGTCAGCGTGTTCGCGTCGGGCGCGCGAGGTTCCGGTGTGAACAATATGCATCATATGTAGACTAACGAATGTTTCTACCAAGTCCTCAAGGAGCATAGCTCAACCTGCAGACTTGACAACCACGTCATTGATGTACGCCTCAACATTGCAACCTACCTGCTATTTGAGTGTGATGCGCTTCACTCATTGGTACGAGAGACCAACATTCGTCAAACCAAAAGGCATGTATACATAATAGAAACTCCCTAGAGATGTGATAAATACAGTTGTTTCCTTACCCTCTCTAGCCAAATGAATCTAGTAGTAACCAAAATATGCATATAGAAATAGCAAAAGGTTGTATTCCACAGTGGAGTCGACTATTTGATCTATGCAACAGAGAGGAAAGGGGTCTTTTAAGCATGCCTTATTGAGGTCAGTATAGTCAATGCACATCCTTAACTTGCCATTTACCTTAGGTACGATGATGAGGTTGATGACCTAATCAGGGTGAATTACTTCATGAATGAAGCTAATAGCAAGCAACTTGTCAACCTCCTCGTGGATGAAGAGTTGGCATTTAGCACCTATCGATGCACTATCTGCCGAACGAGTCTTGTGTCTTGGCATAAATCAAGGTGGTGTTCGATCAACTCCTTGGGACCTTGGACATGTCTGACGGTTGTTAGGAAAAACACATTGGCATTAGCCTAGAGGAAGGCGACGAGCGCACTTTCCTATTTAGGCACTAGACCACTATCGATCTTAACGGCCTTGGATCCCTCATCGCTAATCATGATATCCTTGATGGGGATTGTGTCATTGGTGGCAAGGCATGACTTTGAAGCTAGAGGACCCGAGCTCTTGGATTGGCTAGGCTTACCTGGTTGGATAGCGTTCAAGTCGAAGCATTACTACTCGACATAGGTGACTGTGTCTTGGATGTCACTAAGGATCTTGATAGAGCCCATGGGCCTAGGGATCTTCATGGCTAGGTATGTGTAGTGTGTAATCACCATGAACTTGGCAAGAGTAGGGCACTCAAGGATAGTATTGTACGAGATCTTGTGGTGGGCGACATTGAAGTCAATGCTCTCCATCTGGAAGTTGTCGCGGGGGCTAATCATGATGAGGAGCTTGATGTGGCCAAGGGGGAAGGCATTGCTTAGGATGATGTCATGATATGGCATCGACAACTTGACGCAATTCAAGGGGATCTAGAGTTGCTCGAACACCTTTAGAGTCATGAGATTTAGGTCCGTGCCCCCATCAATGAGGACACGGGTCACCTTAACGTTGCTAATAGTGGGGAAGACCACAAGGAGTTCTTGGGGTGGTTGGTCTGATCGAAGATGATCGACATCTCTGACCACTTTATACGTTGGGTGGACTCCGAGCTCGAGGTGGTCATGTATAGCTCGTGTCGGAAGACCTCGAAGCTGCGATGAGAGGGATGGATGAAAGCACCACTGAAGATGGTAGCAACGATGTGCTTAGGCTCCTCAAACTAGACATCAATGTTAGCTTCAGCGTTGCCACCCCTAGTGTGGCGCCCCTCCTGCTCCTTCATGTCACGCTTAGCGAGCGCCTTGACCGTGTGGCGCTTTGTAAGGTCGTGCCACTTAGTCTGATGGATGTCACACCACTTACTTGTCTTCAAACCAAACAGGGATGCAAGTTTTTTCCCAACGTTGACATGTGGAAGTTTTCATGCCTTGTTGTCAACGATGAGGATGAAGTCCTCGGAGTGGCTCTCCTTTTTTTTCTTCTTCATTTTCCGCCCGATGGTGGAACAGGAGGGACATGCATTGTTGTTGAAGGGCTGCTCAGAGTGGGGTAGATGCCATGCCCAGGCCTATACCATCTTGGCGCACTTGTGCACTAACGCGAAAAGCTTTGAGGTGGTCTCGAGCTTCTGCGTGGCGAGCTTCTCTTGCTTCCGTTCATTGTGAACGCTATGCAAGAAGGCCACGATCACCGCATGGGCAGGGATCTGTAGGATAGTATTGTGGACCTGGCTAAAACGCTAGATGAAGTGCCCAAATGTCTCATTATCTCACTATTGCACAACGTAAAGGTCAAATGTCGTGCCAATGAGCTAGTATGTACCCTAAAACATGGCCACAAACTAGTGGGACAACTCATCTCATGAGCCAATGGAGCTCGCGGGGAGGTTCATGTGCTAGGAGCGGGCCAAGTCCTCCATAGCTACATGGAAGTAGTTGGCCATGAAGAACTCGGAGCCTCCCACTGCCTAGATCGTGGTAGTTTAGATATGAAGGAACTCGATGGGGATGACGAAGTCACTGTGCTTCTCTAGGATAGATGGCCAAAACTTCATCGGCTAGCACACCTATTGGAGCTCCTTTGTGAAAGCACAACAACTGATGCCAAATGGTGCGGTGCCGATGTGCAAAGCGAAGCACGGGCGCTCCCAGTCTAGGGAACAGTGGTTTTCCTAGGGTTAGCTAAAAGACGCTTGGTCCTCGACAACCACGTTATCATGGTGCTGCTCCCACGAACGCTCGAGTGTGACTCGGGCATCTTCATTAGCCCTCCACTCCTTAAGATGATGGTGGGGGTCTTGCACTCCCAATAGCTAGATGGTGGGAGGCATCAGTCTTGCGACACATCCAGGAAGAGGTGGCGCTCTCGTTCCACGTGGAGCTTGTCTTCCAAGTGTCACTGACAAGGACATCGCCCTCAATGTGCTATGCGCGCTATTAGCAACGACCTGTCTATGAGCGTTGCCTATGAGATTAGCAACCTACTACAACCAATGTCCTTTAGGCATCTCGTTGGCCACCTAGAAGGGCTCATGCTTGAGGATTGCTTGCACTGCAAGTAAAGCACTCTCCAAACTGAATATCTCTAAGGCCACGCAACACCTGATCGAGGGGTGCGGCGCGTCGATAAGGGTGGCCACGGCAACCTTCCGTAGCTATTGTCAATAATCTTGTCGCATGGCAATAGCCATCGTGGCTTCAGTAAGGTCAGCGTCAACCCCCTCTGCTCGAGGAGAGGGGCGAAGCATGCCAGAGTGAGATAGGATCATCCATGATACTAGTTGGTAGGCAGCGTGCGACACTAGTCGATAGTGTCCGACTCTTCGAAGTCTGAGCTACGGCAATTGTGTTCGCCAACCATCATTCAGTGATTTCGGTAGAAAAACTAGGAACTCAAACGTGCGCAAAGAAAGAAACCCCCTACCTAGTGTGCCAGCTGTCAGTGATCATGCGTTGAGAGTAGGGGCCAGGGATGGCCCCCTTTTGAGTTTGGCCTAGGGACTGATCAGATGCACGATGGGTTCGATGAAGTAGATGCTAAGGATTTTAGACAGGTTCAAATCACTTAGAAGTGTAACACTCTACTCATGTGTTCTTTTTTTTTCTTTATGTGCTACATTGGTGCTTTTTTTTCTTCCCTTCCTCCCCTTTTCACTTAGAGTCCTCCATTTATATTTTCTCTGGGGATAATGCACATACCGAGAAAAGAGAAAGGTGTAAAAGGATAGGATCCGTGGGCCCTAGTAAACAGAAGTTAGATATGGTTAGTCTAATCACCACAAGAACCCTAGCACTCGTCACCCACACCGTGTTGTCCCCTACCATTGTGGATCAAAACTGGCCTACCTGCCAATCTCTCCATAGGGATAGGTAAACTTGGGTGACAGTGCATAAGTTGACTGTAGCTAGGTGATCATAGAGAGCGGTATGCGTCTTATCACACGTCATCTATCCATGGAGTAAATAATCGTCTTATCGTTCTAACCAATATAGGCACATGGGTGCCGTACCAAGTCAAGCGCTCCAATCTACCGTATTAAATATGTTGGTTGAGATAGTTGAATGAATATGGCTTCCAAGTTCTTATGCTCCTATGTTCTAGTGGAATGCACAAGGTCAAGGTTGCAACACTACAAATGACATTTCAGGTTGTTAGCTGTCTTGGGGTCTATGAGCCTAAGATCATCAACCTGTGGTCTAGCTAGTTCGAGTTTCTAGATTGGGGAGGCCAACTCAGGCTGCCTAGTGCACAATAGTTGTCTCGTTATGGCTAGCTTAGGGCATCAGCCCGAGGTAGCCAACGTTGCAGTATAGATACTTATATGTCACGATTTTCTAAGATGCTACTGTTCTTCCGATTGCTTGGGTGGGACTTCGATTCCCACTTCATCAACCGTGTTAGTTGGACGAATAAAATAGTATAAAAATTAGTATGTGAAAAATAAAGTAGTATGAAAGTTGATAGATTTGTTTAGATTTATAGTAATAGGTTATGCTTAATTTAATAATATGTTTTTATATTTTGAGATAGATAGAATTCCCTTATATGCAGAGGATGGAGGGAGTCGTGTGACATGGACAATTTTTTATTTGTCTACTAGATTTCCCCGTATCTGCAGCGGAATCAGAGATTTTGTCTTGTGAGGACAAAAAAAAATCATCCACAACCACGACGTATGCACTCCTGCCCATTAAATCCACGAAACGTGCCGGATTGGTGGAGTGCACCTAGCAAAAACGCTGCACATTTACGCTCCTCTGCCGTGGCTCTGCCTCCGTTTAATTTCTCACCTGTTAAATACCGGCCCCTCACCCCGCATCGTAGCAGCTCTCCTACACTATGCTTCTCACGCTCTCCGCTCCAGTGATACACACTAGCGCACGCTAGCTTAGCTAGGCTTCGGCAGGAGAAACCGGAGGCGAGCCGTCGGCGGCGATGAGGCAAGCGGGAGGAGGAGGCGACGGGGTGAGCCCCGGCAATGTCCCGGTGTGCTACTACGGCCCCGGCGGGCGCGTGCCGTCGTCGCTGGAGCGGCGCGTGCGCGCCGCCGAGGTGCTCCTGCGGTGCGCGGCGTGCGGTCTCGCCGTGCTCGCCGCCGCTTTGCTCGGCGCCGACCGCCAGACCCGCGTCTTCTTCTCCATCCAGAAGGTCGCCCGGTACACCGACATGCAGTCCCTCGTGTAAGCCTCCTCTGGATCGATCTCCTCTTCTCTCCATGTTATTATCTTCTTTCCTGCTTGACTAGTACTATACTGCTGTTCACTTGATGAACGCAGAAGCAACCGAATCTTGAATAAATTGAACTTATTTTGCACGGAGCCGGCCTCACATGTAGGTATGAAGAGGCTCAGAGTACAGTAGTATTATCCGTGATTCGTTGTTATGTGCCACAATTATTTGTTCCGACTGGTCGTTGGTAGGAGCCGAAGATTCTTACAACCTTTTCATGAACAGTATGTGCCTTGGCAGCCTTGCCTTGTGTTTGTTTGCAGGTTGCTCACATCAAGTAGCCATCCACGGTAATAATCCGGTCCATGTCCTAGTACCACTTCCTTTCTAGTTAATGCACGTTAGAGAAAGCCTCCCTCCTTAATTTGGTACACCGATCATGGATTCATGTACGGGGAGAGCACGGTGAGATGAACTGGTGGTGGTGATAGAGTGATTAACGGCGAGAAAGTACCAAGTGCAAGTAGATGAGAGAACCAGCCAAGCGTTCGTACGTGGAGGGGAGAGGAAGCAGCCACTTTAAAAGCCGCAGACGCGGCACGGTTGGGCCATTTTACTGCCTTGTCGTTCCAAAGGTCCCTCCCTGCTGCTGCTTGCGTGGCTGCACCGCGAAGCACAAATCGTTTTAGCCCTGCATGTACACGAGTCGGAGCCTGCTGCATCAAAGGAGGTCGTGGAGTCGTATCAAAAGTTGGAAGCTCCATTAATGGCACGGCACTGTCCTTGATGGAGCCACATGAGAGGAAAGAAAGAGTTTTTTTAAAACTTTTTTTTCTTTTCTGTAGAGTGAAATATATAGGAGTAGTTTAGGTTGTTTTTCCCGGATCGGTGCTTTCACTCAGTTGAGTAACGATCGGCACCTACCACGTGGTGGCTGCTCAATGCAGTCTTGATGGTTACACCATTCATGGAACGCATAAATGCATAACCTACTTCTCGCCGACCGGTACGGTTGGAGAGGGTTAAACTTTTCTTCTGTAGAACGTGTCGGTAGAATTTGGGTCAAAACTGTGCTCAGTCAATTCACACAGAAGTAGAGTTTTTTTTTTTTTTTTGAGAAATTTTACTGTACTTGAGGATATGCCAATTTTTTTTATGCTAAAAAGTTTGTTAGCTAGTTAAGAACTGTAAAATCACTCGTGTTTCTAACCATTTGTAAGCATGGGTGCAACGTTGGTTAACCGATTTTATTAGCTAAAACAAGAGTTATGGAACTGTATCATTCTTATGACAAACTTCTACATGCCATCATTTTTCATACATCTAGTAGTATGTGCACAATTAGTGGCGGATCTTGAAATTTTCTTGAGCATGACCACACACATGCACGATTGCACGAAGAATTATAGATGACGTTGAAAATTAAAAATACGAGGCACTATAGATTTTAGTGGCATGACCCAATGGCGAGCCCGAGCAGCTGCCCAGGGTCAATGGGCCTTGGATCTGCCCCTGTGAACATCTTCTCTGATGGAATATAGTAATAAATGTAGTCCAAGGAAAATGCAAGCCATGCACCAAGCCTTGATCAGTGATACAGTATGTGTGGCGACCACCATTGATCCGTATTTATATCTTTTCAGAATTGTGCTCCATCTCGTTTTGTAGCTACTGTTTCAATTGCTGTCCACATTAACACCCGTAAGCAGGACGATCTTCACAAGGGACCATGGAATCGTGTACCGTTCAAAGCATTGACATACTATTGAGAAGCTAACCTAGCTAGCTAGGACACAGAGTATAAAGTAAAATACTTATGAGGCAGCTCTGGAGGCCAAAGGCCAATGATATAATTATCCTCCTTGTCTAAAAACAAATCTTACGGGGCACAACATGGAGTTAATATAACTGCAAACTAGGCAACATGTTCAGTGCTTTTTGGCTAAAAAAATATATTTGTGTTTTGCTTAAACTCTTCAAAATAATAGTTTGAATGACTTCATTGCAAATACAAGTTTCATCAAGGAGCTAGCTATATATGATACACGATGGTAAATCTTGTTTAATTTGATGCAGGCTTTTGGTGATAGCAAATGGGATGGCTGCGTGTTATAGCCTAATCCAGGGTGCAAGATGCTTGGTAAGCATAGTGAGAGGTGGTGTCCTTCTCAGTAGGCCCTTGGCATGGGCTATCTTCTCTTGTGATCAGGCAAGTAGCTGCTAATGTCACAATCAGCTTTTCAAGTCATTTGTTTGCTTCTGTTATTTTCTCGCATGTGTGTTTGTCACTATCAAGGGGTGACTTTTCAGCTATGATGACTACATTTTAGGTGCAAATGCTGATGTTCTGTAGATATTGAGCACTGAAATTAGGAAACCCTTTCTAGTCAAATATATCGTGTCCAAGTTAATAATGTTTACTTTCTTCTCTATATCTTTCCTTTGGACCCTTCCATGGTGGATAATACTGGTTGGTATCACAGTAACCTGTCAACAGATATATCCCATGTCAATTAGGAGCATAGGAAAACATGAAACGCATATATCCTAAATTCAGGGTATGAACTTACATATAGAAAGAGTATCTAACTTTGATACACTTTCCTTCTGTTCCAAAATATTTGACATTATTGATTTTACTATTTAAATCATTTTTTAAAAGTTTGACCACTAATATTTGCAAAATATTCAGTTCGTATGAACTCATACATTGCCGTGCAACACACATCGACAAAATTGTACAATTTTAAGTATTTAGTACAAATTTAGTCATAAAAAGTAGTGGCTGAATTTTAAGCCAATGTTGTTAACTAATTTAGATATTGACGGATTAAGTGAACCTCTCATTTGTGGCACATCAACACATTGGTATCAAACATAATAATATGCAGCAGCTCACCTATCACGATCAAACCGTGTAGTTAGATGTTAAGATGTTTGGTCAAATCGAGATACCACTATGAGCAGAAAGAAAGAACGCTTAAATAGCAACTGGAATAGATGAGCTCCAGAATGAAATATAATTTTAATCGATGTTATTATAATCAAACACTTCTCATGGTACAGCAAAAATAACTATGAGTAGATTGGTGGTACGAGGATGCTCCTGTCAGAAATAAATGTGGCTAACCTGTATAATGACGTGCTTTTGCGTCTGAGTTCAGAATCAGTATTACCATCGACAAGCGTGAGATGCACACAAATAACTGTTAGGTGATATCAGAATCATCACGGTATCGCTTTGTGTTTTGACTTAATGTAGGAATAGAGCTCAAGATTGTTCTATTGCCTATTCTAGCATTAAATTTTCAGAATACATCGTACTCCAACTCCAGTGCTGTGTCCATCTGAAAGGAGCTGTTTTTTACTTCAGTACTAGTAACCTGAAGGAGGTCAACACAATTAGTACATCTAACACTTGCATCTGAAAACACAAGTGATGAGTTTCTGTACCTCATTGTCTCCGCTTAATAACTCCGTATACGGTGTACCTTATATGATCAGTTTTGATCGTATGGGCTTCTGAAATCGTGCGGTTTTGGGGATTTCTTCTCCGAACTGTCAATAACCTTCTGCGTCTGCTACATGCGTTCAGGTGATGGCGTACATCGTAATCTCGGCGGTGGCCGCGGCGATGGAGGCGGCGCTGATCGGCAAGTACGGGCAGCCGGAGTTCCAGTGGATGAAGACGTGCCACCTCTACAAGCGGTTCTGTGCGCAGGCCGGCGGCGGCGTGGCGTGCGCCATCGCGGCCAGCGTGAACATGGTCGGTATCGCGCTCCTCTCGGCGTTCAACCTCTTCCGGTTGTACGGCAACGGCGCCGTCAAGACCGGCGGCAAGTGAAGCGGGCCAGGCCAGCTTCTTCCTGCGGATCTTGCCACACCTCTCAGCTCATAGGTTTTAACACCAGTAGCCATGGCCACCATTGTGTACGAGCTTTTGTGCTGGTAGACACATCTAGTCGATCAGCGGTAGTCCTAAAAAAGGAGTCTTTGGGACACGACCGGTGTATATGATGTGAAGTGATCGGTGGTGCGTGTTTGTAGTAATATATGATATCGTAATAAACAAGCGAGAAAGCGACGTATCAGCGTGTGGCCGCAGACACGATGGCAGGGCTAGGGAAATTTACTCGGTTCGGTGTTCGCTGTTGCTGCTGCTGCTGCTGTGATTACCTTTACTCTGTTCGCTGTTCCAACTTCCAACTTGGAAGCCATTATGCTGGCTCGAGGCATCTGATGTTTTTATTACGTAGATTGGGTACAAATGTCATAGTCTGAACTCTGAACAGGAGACAGATCGATCCAATATGGTTGGCTGTTCTTCTGAGAGTTAATACAGTACCAGAAGGTCCCCAGTAACACCATTGTACCCCGCGTGAGGTGTGGCAAATTTGGAGTACAGAAGGTGAAGATAGGGGCTGGCAAAACTGACCGAAACCCAAACAATCGAATTGAATTAACTAAGACTGAAATTGAAATGATCGAGACTGGAACCGAAATGACCAAGGCTATTGATTCTGACTAACCAAAATCAAAATGATACGGTCAGTTCGGTCATTAGCCTCGATAAACCGAATTGAGCTAGAAGCCCAATACCAACCTGTGTCCACTCCAGCCCAACATTGAGGAAAACCCAAGTGCCACGCGGTGGCATCGCCACCACCATAGTCGTCCACCTTCGGCCTCCGCTCTTGAAGGTGCCTTAGCGATGGCGCCTTATCCACTCTGATGGGTCGACCAGCTACATTTGTTTATTCATGCAATGGAAGTGACTGAGTGCTATACTGCTACAGCTATACTTTCATTTCCTCGGACCTTATATCTGAATAAGATATGAAGATATGTAAGCTATTTCGGTCATAACCAAACCGAACTAACATAAGATATGAAGTTAGCAATTTCGATCATAACCAAACCGAATAGCTCAATCTTGAGTTTTTTTTTCAATGTCACTTTTAGATGATGAAATTGTTGAAAGACCTGTTCGATTCGGTTTGACTGAATGCCAAGACCTACGTGAATATGAGGCATGACGTTGTGCTCTATGGATTAGGCCTTGCGGCCTGTTCAACACTACGTAGTAGTCCCCGTGAGTTGTGAGCAAATGCTCAATACCTGTCTCTATAGGATGATTGGGTTTTGTATTGTTAGGTCCTTGGGTTTAGTGGATCCACCGATCCTTTTTTTTCGAAGGCTGTGAACCCACCGATATTGACAATGACTAACAGTTAAATTTAGATCTTTACTGTACTATTAAAAGCGGAGTCATCCATTCTCCTCTCCATACGCTTCGTACGCAACAACCATCTCCCCTGGAACAACACAAACAATCTATCCCTAGTTATGTATGGGCTCATATAGCCTATACCTAATTCCAAAGTAAAACAAGTGAATTGGCATAATATGGAATACAAATGCAAAACATACTAGAATAAAGGAAGTGATAGCTGAATTTGCATCATACTTGAGAATGACATAATTTGCATACAGACTTGAAAATATTTTTTTAGCTGTGAAATGTAAATAGCGTGACGATTTTTGGACAAGAATGTGAAGATGCACATTACATCGCCTAAAAGGGCGCAATAGCATGGGGCCTAACACGGATGCTTGCACGCGCTGGCCGATTCCGAATTCGTGATGGAGAGGCTTCAGATTAATTTTGGCCCAATCACACACGTTTCCGTTTCCACTTAAGATGGAGAGGCATGTTGTCCCTTCCGCTTCCAACCTGACGCGAGAGCCGATGAGCACCGCCGTTCTCCCTCCACCCACCCTACCCTGAAACCGTAATCCTAACCCAGTTGATCAGAATCCATTCGAGCGCGCATTCTCACGTGATCGTGTCCGCACTAGCATTAGTTTATATACTAGAGGAATAAACTAAATAATGACGATAGGGGAATCAAGAGAACCAAAGCCCAAAGAATGCAGCACCGTTTACATTGCTCTAGGGTTACTAATTTCAAAATATAATCATTTCCAGAATTCAAAATTTATACTAGAACACTAATTTTAATGCAGAAAATCTATATATTTTCAACCAATCAAATACTCGAAAAGAAGATATAAATAATTAAAAATTAAAATTGACTAAAAATATTTTCACTTAACCCTAGTATTTAGTATTTGTTAAATAATATAGAAATATTTATATTTTGAATGGAGTGAGTGTTGCACAATTCAAAATCTGGCGTGGATTATGACCTAAATTGACAGGACAATTCATGCACTACGCTGAAGTGTCAGCCCAGTGCTCGACCAGACTGTCGTTGCATGCTCGCCACCGCTTGGCAGAATTTGAACGTTTTTACCACTAGAATTTTTACTGAACTAGGTAGTAAGACCGTACAAATGCGTGGGGCATTTTATTTAATGTGTTGCTGAATATTTTATTACCCTAAAATATAAATGTTTAGTATGGGTGATTTTTTTCTTTTTGGAATCTTTAGCATATTTTTCTTTTTGTTGTTTCTAGAAGTTAAGTACCATATTTATTGTATACTATATACATCATGAATGGTTTTTAGGATATATTAAGAGTATGTTTTTTCTTTAAACAGCATGGGTAATAGAACTATTTAATCTATTTAAAGAAATAACTGTATTTATATGTAACTATCAATTATACATATGTGTTGAGCAAATAATTGGATATTGCTCAAACGTTTACAAATGGATATGTTCTACTTGTACCACCAAGTTAGCCGACCCTCCAATTTGTTCACATGACTACATGCACTCCATGCAAGATGTTCATGATGCCAAAACTTTGTAAAGAAAATTAATGATTGTGCTCCTGTGGTCCTATAGTGATTCACCAAAGATGTGGCAAGGTCAAATTTTGCCAGCGAGTTGCATGGTGGGCAAGTCACTCATCGTGGAGCCACAGGAAGGCTCCTGGTCACGGCTTGCAATTTGCAGACAAAAGAAGGCCATGAGAACGAGTTTTAGACTAAGATATCGTTCGATTTTAAAAATATTATTATTTGGTTCATTGTCTACAGTGGTTTTTTCGAATCATGCATCACGCGCACTCTCTCTCACACAGTTTAGTTCGATTCAGAACTACCATGGGAGATGGCCTTAGAATGACGTGCAAATAGTAAAAATACGACCTAAGATACAATTGACATGGGTTTGGAGTTTTAATTATAGCCTTTTGCTATTTAATAATTCCAAAAACGCTTAACTAAGGTTATACTTAATTTTAGGTCTTGATTATAGCTTTTCCATTGCTATAACATTCCAGATATTATACCAAAATTTGTAATTAATAAGTATTGAAGGTTTGGAGTCCCAAATAATTTAGTAGTTCTAAAATTCACAATTAGTAGTATCAAATTGTACTCAACTTGCATTGATTATATTTTTATGATTTAATAATTTTAAAATTAGTACTTAATAAATACGGACTTACATCTATAACTTTTTCATGATTTAATAATTGTGAAACTTGCATTTAGTAAGTATTGAGTTGTACTTAGTTTGAACTATCAATTATAATTTTTTGCTGATTTGATAATTCCTAAATTAATAATTAATCACTACATGTGTTGTTCTCGTGTTTTTCTCAATTTAATATATTTTAGATTGATAATTCCAAAATTAGGAAATAATAAGTCGTGAGTTTGCTTTTGAGTTTAGAGTCTGCATTTGGATTAAAAGAAAAAAAAAAGGGAAGCGGAGGAGAGTCCAGGAGGGGCGTGCGTTCGTGCGTGCGTGCATACATACTTAGGAACGTGTATGTACAGGAACGCATCGGAGGATGAGATCCCAGCTTATAACGTTGGGCCCACCTGGTTTTTTAGCTACATTTTTTACGTGTCTGCTATGTATGTTACATGAGAAAATTAGCCGGATTTGTTTTGTTATCTAATCTAATGGCTTTAAATTGATGTTCATCAAAACCGATTGTTAGATGTTTTAAATTTTTTTCTTAGAAATTATAGAATTTTTTAATTTATTAAAAATGGCACATAACAGCATAGGATCATTATCTTTATTATATAATAACTACGATGGAAGTCCATGTACATGGGCAACTTATTTAATAACTTTATTCCGTAAAGATGTGAATATTTAATTTTGGCCAACTTTAAATTTATGAACTTTTCTCTCAAAAAAATTAATTGGGATTGATTTGAATTTTGGTTATGATTTTGCTGAAAGGACCCTCGGGATGCATGAATTCTAAACTTAATTAAACTTGTTGAAACTGTGAAATCTTGAATTTATGACAACAATATTGTTGCAGCAATAAAGTTGTTTCCGAAGTCGATATTTGTTAATACAATATGTATCTGTTCTTATTAATATAATGAAGCTATGCTATTATTTTGGCATGATTCCCAAGCACACGTGACATGTGCTAAGTGACGCTAGTCATACTCGGCACAACCCATCCTGATGCTCGACGATCACGCGACTTTCAATTAGTTGGGTAATAAGGGGACATGGTTAGATACGTAAAAGCAGTAGGACAACTGATTTCAATGACAGATTAGGGTTTGGTTTTCTTTAAATTTTTTTCAGAACTTTTAAGATTTTGTCTAATTTGTTAGAGGGTTAAAAAACGGATTTATAGTTTAAAAGTTATGTTGATTGTTCAAATATCGTTTCTATATAAATCACCAAGATCAATGATTATAGCATCCGTTATGTATTAATGGAGATAAATTAAGTTTCTAAAAGAGCATTAGATATTGAAAGGTTGTTATAATTGGTGTAAAATTGAGGGTTGGATATTTTGCTTTTTATGAGATTCTTTAGGAATTTTTTAATTTAGTGGAGGTTTGCTTGGCACTCAAGTATAGCCAGTATGAGACTTGTTGGTTTAGTTATAGTTAATACAACAGTTTAAATGGATTATAAATCGAATACATCATTTATTTATAAAAACATTAACCCAAAATAAATGCACAGCGTATAGAATATCTAACCATTAAAATCAAATTGGATATATAATCTTCTACAATAAATCTATATATACCGATATAAGTCTAAATCGAGTCACGTGTTTTGCTTTTTATAGCTCAAAATTTCTAGTGCTTTCTAATTTATTAGAAGTGTCAACATAAGTCGTATGAGAGTTTTAGAGGATTTTAATGTACTTTTAGAGGTCTCTCTAAGTTTAGGGAAGCGGAGTATGTGCATGCGTGACAGAAAATGATAATTTGTGAACTTTTGCGCGTGGAGAATGTAACTCGCAAGAACGCCCCGCACTTTTCTTTTTTGACACCACATTTTTTCCTAGTAGGTAAATAGACAGTTTATATTAAAAAAGTTTATGTCAGATTCAGATCATGAATCAAAATTTCTATCTATTCTTTATCAATAGTTTCTGTGTATAAAGTTGTTTTGGACAAACTTTCTAGGGCGATGCCTCGTGGTGGGCTAGATGCACCCGGAAAGGACCGAACACGTTCGCACGTGGCTCACGCGCGTGAACATTCTCCCATTAATTAGATCCACCCCTTGCGTGGGTGTCCTAGCTTTTTGAATGTTAAATTATAATTTGTTTAAAAAAGATGAAGACAAATGAAATATTGGATGATTTCCCTTTTAAATAAATGGTTTGCAGTTATCTTCTTTCTTACCATGCGTACTATCTAATTGGTTTCCACTCTTACCATCTACACACATTGCATATAAAGATGCCTACAACATTAAGATTGTGCAGAGTAAGAAATATCAGTGTTCTCTTCCTATTATAATCATGTCAATGAGGAGCATGGCATAGTGATCATCAATTTAATGATGGATTAAAGGGTGGATGTTTTTGTCATTTTCAGAACTTCAACAGTTTCATGTCTTTCTCTCAAATTTAAGCTAACATAAATGATGGCTTGACGTGTTTAACTGTTTTCTTGGAAACAATTAAATTTCATTTAAAATAAAGGCGGCAACTCCAAAAATATAGTTGGCATAATTAGAGTATACAGATTAATGTTTTTTGTAAATAACATTATTAAGTTTAAGCTACATAGTGTCAGGAGAAGGATCCACATGCAGAGGGTAGGGGATGTCCTTGCTTATTCTATTTAACATTAAATCAATGGATAAAAATAATGAGATCATCTATTTAAGTAGAAATAAGGGCTAGATGTTTTTTTCTTATAATTTCTGATTGTCTCTAATTTATTAGAGGCTTTGAGAGAAGTTCCAGAGCTATAAATCAATCAAATAAGGGAACATATCGTCCATCGAAGAAATTAATGAAGGGCTAGGCGGTGCATCCTGTGTGCATTCATGCTAGATATTTTTTCTCATATGAAAAGAGAGACATGGGATCTATACATGCATGCACATTTTCTGCGTCCGTGGTGTGCAAAGAAGAATAGCTTTGGGTTGTTGGACTTTGTGCACTGGTTGTTTTTGTTTATATACATTAGATCAAATCTAAATATTGAATGGTTAAAATAATATGTTAACCAATTTAAATTTAAATTAAGGGTCCGATGTGTTGATCTTTTCTAGAATTTTAAAATCCATGCTTAGATTTGCAATTGAATCTCTTTTACATGTTTGCCTTCTTAATTAATCTCTTATCTTAGATATGATGGATTTTAGAAATGAAAGCCAGTGGTAATGCATCTAGCACTCCTACTGCTAGTGCAGCTTGTAATGCGAATGCAGAGACTGTTTTTTCCTTCTCTTAATTAGTCTTTTTTTTGTGTTAATAGGGGCTAAGAGGAGGGGAGCGGGCAGTACGTACGCACTTAATTTTTTTTAGAGCTGTACGTACGTACACGCACGGGAGATCAGGAGGAGGGATTAGACGGTTTTTTTTTAATAAATCTCCTTCTCACCTAACTTTTTAGGAACGTAAAAACGTACTGGACTGGAGGTGGAGGATAAGGAGAGGGGGAGGGTAGGGAATTTGTTTTTTTAAAGATAGATCTATTGGTTTGAAATAATAGGTATGGTTGGATGTTTTTTTTCTTAGAATTTATAGTATTTTTTTCTATTTTTTAGACATGACATATAATAGATTAAAGAGCGCTTGAGAGGATATTTAATAGATTTTTAATATTTAATAATAGATATATGGTAGTAGTAATCATTTGATACTACAGTATGGTTGGTTGAAAAAAAAGGAGCGAGCTGGGTCTGCATGGCAATAGCGAGTGACGCAAATTATACGGTACTACAGTACGGAGTACATCTGAAATCAATGCACGGCATAAGTTTAGGATCAATGCCTGCACATGTTAGAGAGAAATTTATGATCGTCTGAATGTCTGATGAAGAACACCGCAGGCATCAGGACGGCGGACACCATACACTCCATGTTGGGAAGATCATACACCATGTGAGGCTGTGCAGCATAAGACAAAATACACTCAATGATCGTATTTAAGACAGCAGTACACGGTATACGCGATCACTGAACTCACACGGCGTAGCAGCAGAGAAAGAGCCCTGTACATACATTTAAGATGCTTCTGTAGATACGTACTCTATGTTCTAGTAGTACTCCTACCTAGCCTTGTAGCCGAGGTACTCCGTATATGCTGTGCAAGGCAATGATCGAGTCATCCGTCCGTTCCACACTGCCAATGGCATGCGGCCTCTTTTCAACTGGTGTAGACACAGACACGTCGCTTCGACCGCTGCGTGCGTGCATCACGCATCCATCTGGTCTGTTCTTTTTTGTGGATGGATGGCTCACTGCACCGGCGCCCGCCCTCACGCTGTCACGCGCAGCCTGGCATGCGGGCTTGTCATATGTCAAAGATGCTGACACGAGGGGGGGCCAGTTTGGAGGTTGCGCGCAGCCTCTCTCCCTCTCCTCTGCCGCAGCTTACCAGGATCCATGCGAGAATCGCACCAAAAACGCCACCGATCACGTGAACTCGGCCTCCATCGTATCGCCCGGCCTCCTCGAACGGCATTGGCAGCTGATCGATCGGCGAAGTCACGGCAATGCGGTTATCTGCCTGTCATGCACGATCGATACCTGCCTGTCTCGTGAACGCCACGAGGATGCAGCCTCCGGTCGTTTACGAGGAGCCCTTAGATTCCCCCGGAATTAAGAGAATACAGCATGTGGCTGTGTGGGTGTCGATCGATAGATTGATCGCAATCTAGATGGGTATTGATGAGCAGGATCATCCATCCTCTTGGGGCTTTCTGGCTCCTGACGGATAATGAATGTGTGCACATGATCAACGCAGATGCGTGCAGGTACTGAAATCTTGGTTGGTACTAGTACTGGAATGCTTGCAAGATTGTTAATGCCAGAACATTTTTCTCGTTCATACCATTACCACCCCGTGAGCTCGCTTGAATTTATGTGTCGGAGCGGCAGCGTCACGCTGCGCCTACGCATTTTAAGGATCTCAGAGCAGATCAGTCTTCGTGTGTAGTACACCTCAGTACTTTGAATTCTCTTTGCCTGTAGCAGATGCATTCACTGTACATTCCATTCTCTCGATCGACGCGACTACCGTATAGTTCTGAATCACTGCCAATCAAACTGTCCTGCCTTTTCTCTTTAAAAAGAATGGAGCTCTTAGCTTTCGGTCGTGCTGTACAGTCCAGTCGCCGGAATGAATGGCATGCCCGTTCTAGCTGACCGATCAACGATCAAGTCAAAGATTGGAGAGTACATGCATTGCATGCACGAATGCAACTTGAACAAGGCGGCACCGTTGCACCCGGTTGCACTTGCAGCAGCTCGGCTGGCCACGCCGCATCACCGATCTGACGCTCGCGCGGCGACTAAACCGACGTGACAACACGGCCGGCCGAGTGGCCGACGACAAGACACGGAGCTTGCTGCCGAGACGTTGATGTGGCCAAGACACGGAGCTTACGTAGTGCGCTCGTACGCAGGCGCGCATGCAGCTCGGCGATCACGGGGCATCCCGTCTACGACTCCACGACGCCGGAGACAGCCGAGAAGCGTTTGCGCATGCGTACGCCGGGTGGTTTTTACCATTTGACTGCAAACTCTTTCGCATGCATGAATGCATGCATATTGATCGCTCCTGGCCTGCCTGCTCCGAGGAAAGCCGAAAATGGTGGAGCACAAGCCAGGGTGTTCAGGAACCGACCCCTGCAGATCTGTAGTCTCTTCCTCGCTCCCTCGGACCTCGTGAAGAGATTTTTGTCTCGGTGTCCATGATTCACACGGAGTAGCATGTGTAGCACATTCAAGCATGGACTCGGACTCACCTCTTCGAAATAGGAGTACCCGAGTAAATTTTCGGCGCATTCATATGGAGTTGGTAAGCATTTGATTGACGAAAGCCTTTTCGATTGTCCTACGAGGCTACAACTCGTTTCGTCTGCGCGCGATTCCAACTTCAGTTCCCAGCGTTTCAACTATTGCAGCCTTGAGATAATGAGAGTAGACCACTGTTTGTCTGGAGAGAAGCATCGTCTTCAATCTCTCTAAAATTAGCGAGCGCGGATGTACTGTTCAATGAATTCAACAAGCCCACTACTTGGAACAGGCCAGGGTTAGTCTGAAACGTTATGAAATATGAATGGATTTTTGCATGCGTATCTTTTCAGAACCTGCCAAACCGGCCAGTTGTTTACAAAGATAACGAGATATTTCGGTGGAAACACATGTTCGAGAAACTCTCTTTTTTTCCCTTTTTGCGAGGCGTCCTCAAACGATATTCCGTATTTAGAAACCTTCTGAAGAATGTGACGACTACATTATTGAACAACATTGACCTCCATATAATATTTTACATCGTTCCTGGAGTACGTCAATAATAACTTGGTGAAACCATCTGAATCTCCCGGACATTTAATCTATTCACTTGACATTTATAAGTGTTATCAATATCAAAGAACGGCAGTACAAAGCATTGGTCTTCAAAAACATATACTGTATAAGCCTTCAAAAACATATGCTGTATAAGAAAAAAAGAAGCCTTGATCACCCAACTGTAGCTAGTTAGCCAGTGGTCCATTTCGCCGGCGGTCCCCGTGTGCAAAAGGCCGTTCCAAGCGTATCCAGTAGAAGCATCAGCTTCCCTTTTGCGGCAAAAGGTCGTCCAGATACGCATGTCAGCTGACGAGAGCTGGGCATCATGGATCACTCATCATTCATGAGAACGAAATGGCAATGGATCGAGAAAAGTTTTTTTTTAAAAAAAAGTTGAGGTGATTACTACGTTAAGCACACGCTCGAGTTGCACACGCAAGCAGCCAGGCGAAGGAACAATAGCAGGAGCGCAACAAACCGGGTGCTTAGAAATAGCAACTCGCCAAACGGACGCAAACAAGCCCAAGCATACAGCGAGGAACGATCAAAACGAAGAAGAAGAAGAAGCAAAAAAGGGAATCCTTAATTATTTTCCATATTGAATATGGTTCTCTGGTACAGCTTAATAATAATCAATTCTTATTGGTCGTACTAATAATAATTAAGTAACCAATTATGTTAAAAGGAGGGCACCGAACAAGCTAGTAGCGCACGTACACCAAGAAGAACGCGACGGCGTGGATCGTACGGCCCGGATTGTCCGAGCGGGTGGGCGGCGATGCGACCGTGTACGTACACGTGTACGCCTACTCAGGAGACGTCGACTGGCTTGCACAGGAAGAGCAGCGACGACGGCTGCGTCTGCCTGCCGGCGCCGCCGCCACCGCCTCCGAGGCGCTCGTAACAGTCGATGGAGAAGAGCGACAGCGAGAGGGAGAGTGACAGGTGGGCCCTGGCGTGCGCGTGGGCGATGGCACCGCCGCGGCCGAGGCGGTCCAGCGCCGGGCCGAGGCAGAGGCGGTAGAGGCGGCGGTACCCGCCGAGCGCGGCGACCACGGCGCGGGTGGCGGGGCCAGCCGCGGGGCCGGACGCCGGCCCCACGTGGCGGAGGCAGAGCGCCTCCCAGACGGCGTCCCGGCGCGCGACGGCGGCCCAGAGGCGGCACACGCAGGCGGCGGCGGCGAGCGAGCGGCCGTCGAGGCGCGCCAGGATCTCCGCGAGGAGGTCGGCGTTGTCATTGATGTTGTAGCAGTTGCCCCCGCCGCCGAGCAGCTGCATCCGCAGCTCCAGCTCGGTCACGACCACCACTCCCTGCCGCCGCGGCACTGGCCGTCCTCCCATACACGCACGGCCGTGCCGGCGCCGGTGCCTCGAGGGTAGTGCACTGCACGCAACCTTCGTGGATGAGAAGCCGGCCGAGAAGTCAAGTAAGAGGTGAGAGCGAGACGGGTGGAGAGTGTATATATAGCGAGTAGCAAGCTGGGGTTTTGACTCTGGTTATGCTCTCGTGGGGGCACACCATAGAAGCAACAAGCTCAGTGTTTTAGAGACTGCTAATTACTCTCTCCTCTGTCAGCCACTCACGTAAGAACCGTAGAAGTAAGAAACCCAAGCAGGTGAGAGAGAGAGTGAAGAGGGTATCTAGTGTCGCGAGCGAAGGAGGAGATGGGGCCAAGGGGGACGGGCCAAGCGGCGTGGAGATGCGCAACGCTGAGGAGGGAGGAGGCGGAGTAGGCGCGCGCTGGCTGCTGCGACTTGAGCGTTCGCGTCCGTTTTGACGTGAGGAGGGAGGGAGGCTGTGTGTTTTCTTGTCCTCGGGAAGCGAGGGCGACACACAGGCTGCGTGCGTTGTTTACATCGACCGCGTAATTTTCCCTTTGACTTTACTGCCGGCGCGTTCCGTTACAATGTCGACGCCCCCGGGACGTCCGTACTTGTGCAAGTGGTGTTTGGCGGCCAAACAAAACAGATTGTGGTTGAAAATATCGTTTGTGTTGTTTAGAATAAGAATGTATGTAACGAGTACGTTTGTTCAAAAATAAATTGATAACATAGCAAGTGTATACATGCTACGGTGCCATGACCGTATTTCATAAGTCAAATTGTTTTTTTTGACGACCATAAAATACTACTAGCTCCATTCCATACCATAAGGTTTTTAGTTTTGTCCAAAATTATTTAGCTTTGACCAAATTTATAGAAAAAATAATCAATATCTATAACACCAAATTAATATCGTTATAAAAATCTAAAACGAAATATATATCATCTGACACCAAGCGGTGGTAGATCCAACATGCGGTTAGAGGGGTGCTTGTTGCCTTCTTCCTCTAGCCCTTCTATTCTTCTTCCTCTCTCTCTTCTTCTCCTTTGTTCTTTCCTTATTCTCTATGGGGATCTAAAGGGTAGGGCGGCTAGAGCCCTCATGGTAGATCTGCCTTGATACCGAGTAGCACCACCGATTTATGACAGTACCATAGTGATGTTAGGAGTTCATTGTTAGTTCACAACAAACTAGTAGAAAAACTGATGCCTCCACACATTGAATCGAGCTGGTGCCTCCTAGCACATTGCTTGCATTAAGTCCTAGAGTAAGAGCAAGCAAGAGTGAATTGAGCAATCCCCTTTCATCTCTTCGTCTAATCCTCTTTGCCCTCCTCCTCCTACTTCTTGTGTTGCTTGATCCACCACTGGAGAGGATCCTTGGCTTTTCTACCGATGAATCCGACCTAGGGTGTACATAGGAAGGAAGATGACGACGAAAATGAGGAAGATACCTTTTCAAGAATGCTAGTCACCTTGACGACAAGCTCATGGGGCCACCAGCGGGCATGATGAGAAGGTGATCATGACAATGGCGCATGAGAGGAGGCAACCATACAATGTGGCCTTCAAAGTGTAATCCTGACTCAGTCTCTTACCATTCTCCTCCTTTTCTCCATGTTCTCTCTTAGACCTAGGGTTGGCTAGGGGTAATTGGATTCCAAGCAACGAGCATACATAGGTAGTCTCGAGATGATGGGAGGCAAGGGCCAAGGCTAAGTTTGATGATTAGATTTGTGAGATTTATGTATGTGAATTTTTATGTACAAATTTGTGATGTGTTGATTTGGTGTTTATTGATTATGAAGAATCACTATATTCTAGCAAAGAACCAACACCAGTCCTCTTTAGCACCATTGGCTATCGGTTCAAAAATCGGCTGATTGTGAATCTAATTTTCTCTTGCTAGTCTAAAAGGGATGTCTATTTACCCCTCTTCCGCACGTCATGTGCAGTGGTTGATCAACCACCGCCTCTCATGAGAAAATCAGAAAAGAAACCAAGCTGTTGGTTAAAATAACTAGTTAGATCCTTTTGCTTTACACTAGATCCACACTCTTAGCACATTTTGAGTCATATGCACCCCTTAATGCGCATATATGTTATAGTAGTAAAATAAGAGAGTATAAACCAGTAATAGAAATTTCAACTCTCGTAAATCTCACGTATAGACCGGTAATAGAAATTTCAACTCTCGTAAATCTCACGTCGTAAGGAATTTTAAAAATTAAGCAGGGACATACAGCTTGATTAGCTCAAGAACGACGCGGTGTCTCCCCCGGGCCCTAGCCGTCCGTTCCGTCTCTGTCCAAGGGATGGCGCCCATGCTCGCGACAAAACATTTCGTAACAGCTAGTTCGTGTGGTTTTCGGGATGGCGTTGTGTTTTCGTGTCGCGTTCCGCCAAAAAAAAAAAGTGGAACGAGGCCACAACGGTTAGCCATATCGCACAATATTGCAAGCTACCTGGTCAAGCCAGCCACACGGACACAACATTTCAGTCTACGCGAAACACGTTATCTATTCGACGTCACTCACATCGAAGTTTCTCAGATCTGGTTTTCCTGATCGATGAACGCTCACATCAAACGTGTCATTTACTCCGCGATTTGGAGGCTTGAGCGAGACAGGTCGTGAGATGGTCTTGGTGTTTGACATTTCACTTTGGAACAAAGCAACGCACTGTTGAATGAACAGGTAACCGGAACTGTACTACACCTGCAAGGCTGCAAGCCTGCAACAACCGCAAAACCGATCGGCATGAACGACTGCGATCTGCGGCTATCTGCTAGCTGCAGGTACGAACTGGGTCACCATATTTTCTCTAAAAAAAGGATTCATCACCATGCACGATCAAGCAGATCGGTGGCTCGGTTGCCGCCACCCTTATGCATGCTGTGTCGCTGCGCGTACTGCATATGCAACGTACGCCTCGCTTGGGTAGCACAGACACAGCACGGCAGCTGCTGCTAGCTGCATCGTCTGCATGAGTGCATGAGCGAGCTGCACGCTGGGACCAGTGATATTAATTCTCCGTTTGGACGCTACCGGGTTCCTGCTAACGAGGCATGCATGTGCGCTGCGTATCTGATCCGGCCGCTGCCACGGGCGGTACTATTGTGCCTGACCGGAGATGGTAGATGACACATGCATGAATTCGATCGTCTACCTCCCCGTTCCGCGCATTGCATTGCAGCAATGGCGCCTGATTTGACCCCCTAACCTTCAGTTTCATGCACAGGTCGGATTGATGTGCTATTGTGGTTGTTGTGGCCAGCCCCATTGGTCGAAAGTGTAACCGGTGGATAGATTCTTGTGTAAGATCAAGTGAGAAAAGAGAATACCAAATGCTAAGATCATCTGTAGTTAGCGAGCTTGTTAAGCTTTATAAAGCCAAAATGTTGAACATGAAAGTGTTCTCCTTATGACTGGCTCTCTCCCACGCACAAATGATCTCCTCTTGCAGTACTCATGGCTTTAAGTAGGAGTTGAACAGGGGCACTTGGCAGAGGGGCCGAATCCAGGAATCCAGCTGCAATGGCGAGCTTGTGCCTCTAATCAGCGAGTAATGATTGGTGGACAATAATTCAACCGCTAGTCCTTTTGGATCGATGCATCATGCATTGCACATTTATTTGCAGCCTTGGCACTGGTCGGCCGGCCGGGAAATGGACGGTGCGTGGCTGGTGATGAATCGTAGCGCACGGCGCAGCTAGCAATAGCGTACTAGCTATCTACTAGCTGTGTGTGACTGTGACCCTGTGTGGTGGGCTTGATCGACCATCCTTCGCTGCGGCTAGCTGCCTGCTGAATCCAAAGCCACGGAGTTGAGTTCTTGTCTCGCTTGTTGCCTCCCCCTTGGGTTCTTCTTCCCAGCAAGCAGCCCTCTACCACGTAGCGCGTGCGTGGGGCGCCACAAGAGCTCATGAGCAGTGTGTGTGTGTGTCCCACTGTACGTGCATGCAGGCGCGAGCGGCGCGTAACGATCACGAGCGAAATAAAAAACCCAGCGGTGGAATCTTCCTTTTGTTCGCTAGCTTGCTTGCTCGGCCGGGTGGGTCGCGGTCGACGATCTATCATCGTCTCTGCATGCCTGCATTGCAAGCGCAGCAGCGCAGGGCTGCTTTTCGGCTTTTCCCCTGTTGCCGTGGGGGTTGCATTTGTTGGGGGCCGCCACGCATTGGATTGGATATCTGTCGGCCCGGGCTGCCTGCAGCTTGCGTTGTGGCGCCTGGTCCATAAAGGTAACGAGAGGAAAGGAAGGGTCCTCGCGTCATGTCGTGCGAGCTTAGCGATGGAGCAATCATTCGATCGCTGATTAAGATGTCGAGATTATTTGTTGTTTACTTGAGGCGCTGAAGAAGATTAGAAGGCCTAGCTAGCTCTAGCTAGGAGGCAGGTGACAGGCTCGGATCAACCTAGCTTAGGAGTAGCACTACATGGTTATGTACTCCTGCTACTAGTAGTCCTTGTAACAGAGGTAAGAAAGCATCACCGTCTTTTATTCACTGCTCATTCGACGATCCATCTCGGCATGCTACTACTGTAGTATGCGTATCTGAGTGTGGACCATGGATATGTATATAGATTGTACTGTGCTGAAGCAACGGCACCTCGAGTCTTCTGAAAAAAAACGGTGTAACCAAGGATCGGATGCTACATATAAGACGATGCAGTAGTACTAAATGCTGATACTGTAGCATGCGTAGGCGATGGTTCAATTAATTTGGTTCGCGCGCGTTTACTGTACGATTTCTACAGAAGAACGTCGACGTAACGCATTTAAAGCCCACGGCACACGCTGACTTGTCTGCAAGATTTCAATGATGGTTTCTGGGTCCCGATAAAACAACCAGACCCATGATACACTGGCCTCGATGCCGTGGCACTTAATGTTGATGCACGATGAAGGTACCTTGCTTCCTGGACTCCGCTACGGAAACCAGCTTAACTCTTTATAATCGAGGAGATCTCAGATGACCAAACGTATTTACAAATCTTCGAATATATAGTACAGCTGTATAATTTGCTTAGTACTCAAACTGGGTTGGATTTCATTACTACATAAATGATTTTTTAGGCCATGGACATTACTTTCCACGGGAGACATTTCATAGAATAGAACAACCTCATGTACATTTGGAAGATCTATTATAGTTGTTCTGTTATTAAGCACTCTATGTTTCTACCAGGGTTTACCTTTGGACTACCGAATCTCAACCCCCAGGGATACAACGGTTTTCACCAAATTTGAGTCATTTTTTGCTCGAAATTACTGTTTCAAAATTGAATGTCTCAAAAACCATTCCAAGTTTGCCTCAAAAAATTTCTTTCATGCTGCATCAAAATCGAAATTTTGTGATTTTCATTGAAAACTGAACCCTGTTTCTACCTCATAAAGATATCAAGATTTTAGTTCCTATAGAAAACTTACCGCTGCAATGTTTGGTTTACAGGAATGGGGTAAAACCAAAATGTAGGGAAGTTTTTCTTTTCTTAAGTATTAATGGCAAAAGAAGGAAAATTAATTTCCACACAAACCTCAATTTTTTATTTTTTTCAATTTAATTGGATAAGACATAATGAGAAGATGTAATGATGATTATTGTTTTTAAAAAATTCCTGCTTTCCAAACAGACTCTTCCAACATTTCAGTGATTCATTTTTTAATTTTCTATTTTACATGTGTAGTTTTGTGTTTTGTTTTCATTAATTTGGTCAAAAACAAAGTATCAACGGGTGATATCTTATGGTATTTGTAGGCGTAGAGTTCGGCCGATATCAAGTATATATGAAAGGTAATAAGAAGACGATACAAAATATTTTTATATAGATTTAGACTCTTAATATGAATAATAGCACTACTTTTGATTATATATATTCGGTGAATCGAACCACACAGATTATAAGACAAACACAATGTACTCTAGCTAGCATATCCTACTAGTAAGCAGTAAAATATAGTCAGCGGCTAGCAATAAGATAACTCTGTGGATCTTGGCTCAACGTGGCTTGTGTGTGGCTCGAGATTAAATGCCCTCCCATCCTAGAATGCCATTATATTCACATTGGTAAATGGCCATTTCTTAAGTTCTTAGAGAACTCCTTAAATAATACGATGTTGACTCACTCTTAGATTAGACTGTATAGTCTTTCCCTATTTGGAATTAGTTTCAGACTCTATAGTCTTTCCTTATCTGGAAACAATTTCCTTTCTCAGTCATATAAACTTTCATCTTTATAGACACTTGTCTGTATATGTATAACTATGCAATATTTTATAGAGATGTTTAGTCCAGGAATAGTAGGTGTGTCATATCTAGGATTCTGATAGTAGCCACTCACATATATGCAAATTTCTTTCTAAAATTTTCATTCTATGTACTTCAGAAGCCATGTTATTGGCAATATGAACGCATTCAAAAGATGTTCCTAACTAAGTTAAGATCTGATAATGTTGTTGTACTATATGAGTATCAGAACAGTGTTATCAGAATTTAAATTTAGATAGAGATCAAAAAATCGAAACATGTTTATAATGTCGTCGTGAATAACAAAACTTTTCTTGAAATATGAACCACCACTATGCATCTACAAATTCTAAAGATGAGATCTATTTGGGTTTAGTTTGCCATTCCAAATTTCAACCCTTTGTCTTCCTAATGTCCAAACCTCATAATCGAGAAATCCTCAACTCTTGATAGCTTGCTCCATCACCACCTCCATAGATCTCCCCCACTCAAATATAGATGCAGTAGTGATGAAAAAGCTATAGACAGAGGGATCAATTCCTAGCCAGGGCACTATGGCCTAGAAAGAAGGATGTACACTCCCCAAACCCATTGCTAGCTTTATCTTGACTTTTGCAATTTTCTGTCAGTGTGGATTCATCCTTCCTCCTTTTGAATTTCTATCAAATGTTTTTAGCTTCTATGGAATCTAGCTCCCACATCTTATTTCCAACTCCATAGTTTTTCTTAGTGTTTTACCCACCTATACGAAGTGTACATAGGTATTACTCCTTTATTGGGTATGTGGAGACATTTTCATGAACTCTAGGCCATGTAGCGGTCGAGAATCGTAGATCACTATGGCTTCTGAATCTATGATGGACTCAAGGGGTTTGTTGGCGCGAAAATTATCCGATATCCATGCCGATGTGTCATACGCACGAAGGCCTAGGAGATCCGCTTAGCTCCAAGGCAGGTCCTTAAATTCCTGAGGTTCAGGGCGTGCCAGTCAATTTGACCTGCAATTGATAAGGGGATAGAAAAATTTAGACCAATGAGTCAATCAGCCAAAAGATTGATACAAACTCAAGCTATTGATTGTCTAGCCAATAGAGATTAGTTAAAAAGTGTAAGCATGGTATAAAGATAACTTATTGGCTAGAATTTTAATGGAACGTTGAATAAAATATATCGACTTATTAAGATTTACCTTATCAAAAACAATCTAATAGGTAGCATATAACCAAAACAATATAAGATTAATAATAACAAGATAAACTTAATAGGCTGATAAATTTTATGCCAGCGTGATATATACACTAAATCAGAATAAGATATTGAATTAATGCAGCCTTAGATGGATTTGAATACATTAATATAACTAGCAAATATATAAGTTTAGCTAATATAATGAAACAAACCGAGAAAGTCTTAACCAATCCAATGCGTTTACTATATGACAAGACTTTTCTCTTACTGGTGATCGAACTTAACCGATGCAGCCCAACCCAAAGAAAGATCTTATCGAAAAAACACATTACTTCTACTACTAGAGGTGACGATGCACCAAATTTAATTGTATTGATCTGATTATGATGATTTACAAGACCCCGGGTTTACATATTTATATCCTTAAGTTTATATAGGTCCAAGAGGGGATAATATTTATTAAAAAAAGAAAATAAAGCTACTCATGTCTATTTAAAAGAGATATTTACAAATAAGCAATTGACTCATAATGTCTTTAAGAGATATATTCCTTTTTCTCTACTCATGGAAACTTTTTTGAATATGGTCTTCACTAAGGAATCCTCATCGACTTCATCAACTTTCCTCTTTTGATTGAATCCATTAATGACTCTTTAAAATTTTGTTGTTAATAAGGTCATACATTCGAATTACCACCCATACCTCCAAGAAGGATCGGTGACAGAGCTGGTTCTATCTAGAGCACATAGCTTAATCCGACAAACTGGACATCTCCATAGAGGAGCGAGTAAAGAGACTTGCTTGGAACGAACCCATAGCCGAATCGCCTTCTCTTTAGCTTTAGAGTTCAGGGCTTGACAGCTTATGACGTCGTCGAAAACTTTATGCAACATTGGATTCAACCTTTGCAACTTCGTCCTCACCTCACATTTTTTACTAGGGGGACAAGGACACATCCCAAATGTTACGCCAGGGTATGTAGTATGCCATTTTATTTCAAACTCTACACTTGTTTATGCTAAGAAATAACCCTCTATTTTCAACATTAATTGTCACACCCCACTTGGGCATCAACTAATAGTGACAACAGAGAGGGTGCACTATAGGAAATCGGTGTGAATCGAATTCCGTGGGACCACGATGCCAGTACTAGTCCTAGGACATAGTGCTAGTACCCCTGGTCAAATGAGATGCATCATTGTAACTGAACATAATTTAAATAGATTATACCTTTTGGAGGTCACTCCTTCGGAGCCACTCCTAAAGTGTAACCGACAAGCAGAGAAGCAATAGCGAAACGAGCACCCAATCCACAAGCAACGGCTTAAGACTAGGAAAGAAACCCTAATTTTCAACTTCATCTTCTTGGAGGAGAGAAAAATAATAGTTGAGTATTTACATACTCAATAAGTCACTAGAAAAAGTGAAGTATGTAGGCTTCAAAGGGAGGCTAGGGTTTATTTTGCAAACTTTTATTTCCAAAACATTTTTTGCTGAAAGCACTAATTGTGGGTCATTTATCATGTGGTTTGAAAGAGTCTTTTGCCTCAATCCTGCCCGTGAATTGCTTTGCAATAACTCCAACGGACAAATCAAATTTTAGTTGATTAAAACTAATAGTGGAGTCTACTCCTATACCAGCTATCAAACCATGACACCGGTCTAAAGTCACCTGCCATCAGGCAGCTTTTAACTCATTCCTGTTTTATTGGCTTCTTTTCATTTCCATAATCACCCAGCAATAGACTATCTCACATCTCAACTCTCTGTCTCTTTGAGCAGTCCATAATCTCTATCACACATTATTTCCCCTTGAGAAGTCTAATTTATGATACCAGTCACCATACTAATCTACATAAAATCGTTTCAGACCACATAATGGTCATATATCAACTCACCTGGCCGATTCTGATAACAATTCCCAATCCCACAAACCAATTTTTGTGAAGCATAGGCAAACAAATCTATACGAGAGAAATCACCTCACATTCGCCCTTAACCATAGGCATGGCTATTCAAATAGTTTAGTAATCTTTGTAAATGGTGCACGCGTTACCCACAAGACATGAGCATACTTCCTCACTCACCAAGAAGCGGAGGTTTGTGCCAAGAACTTTCCAAAGCCAACTAAGGATACCACACCCTAATAAATGGGTCAATCCACTCTCAAACAACATTAAGAATTTGATTTCACATGCTTATAAATTTCATCACTCTCCGCCTCAACCGAGTAGTCTCACAATTTTCTCTATCCTCGCCGTACTTAGGAATCCGAGAATATCACCTCACTCTACATCCCGGTATTCCTTCTCTTTTGACATATGACATACCCTATTCCGATTAATTACTTAGCCACGGGTGTTCCATACCACCCATGTGGTTGCACTGTATTACAATTAGTACAATTCCTCAGGGAATCGGTCCTTATATATGAATATAAAGTTTCTCACTTTGCATCACGAACTTTTACTAACCATCAACACCACGTGTCAAGTTTTTAAAGCTTTCACAACCCAAGTTTTTCCTATGTCAATAAACAAGGGTTATTGGGTGGGACGCCGAGGTACCATGGGCTGGAGCGACAAGGGGTAGGGGTCATCAACATTCTATGAGTAAAATGCAGCTACTGGATAGGTTCATTAGTTTAACACAAACTGAGGCCAATCAAATTTATTGTGCACACTAGCAATGTAATTTTATAAAAAAAATTGTGAACTAGCAAAAATTTGATTAAAGAGTGACTTGCCTCTATCTTCATCATCAATTTTCTTGAAAACCTTCACTTGAAATAATTTTTAGCATCGTCATTTATGCACAAAGAGAGAAAACCACTCAAAACCCTAAAAATGAAAGTACTATTATTAACAACTAATAGTTACATTGGGTAGATCTCATTTTTAGAGAATGTTAGAGACTTGAAGGGAATCAATCAGAGTTATGGATGAGGAGATACGAATTTTGGAAGTTTAAAGGACATTTTAGAAACTAGAAAAGGATTTATTGAAATTGGAAAGGGATACTCCTAAGAATACACCATATTGATAGGTAGGGTCCACTAGTCATTGAGAGGGGAGAGGATTGTTCTCGGTGGACTAGGTCCACCGTGAGGAGAGGAGGAGCTAGTGGACTTGGCCCCGTTGGACCGACCGATGGGCTAGGCCCAAGGAAGATCAAGGCCGGTCTAGAGGAAGAGGAGAGTTGGTAGTAGGATGCTCATAGGAATTTGGCCCACCATGGAGGCATTGGTGGCTTAGGTCTTTTGGACTTAATGGGTTGCATCAACTGAGCCATGGCGGCCTTGACCTCCTAGGCCAATCCCAGTTTGCACGGGTGGAATATGGTGACAATGTGGTAGCCACGTGGAGCCATGTTGGATTTGACCCAATGAATGGGAGCCTAGCTAGAAGATCGACAACTCATAGCGGCCCGAGAGACACCCAAAATATCTATTAATTTTTTGGGTCTTCTGACATTGATTTTATTTTTATAGCTCCACTTTTATATTTATAGCTCCACTCCTACCATCTCACACCAATAGTTTAAGAAGAAGGAGGCGATAGGCTCCAAAGCCCTTATCTCCCTCGCCCCAAAATCTCCCATTCCCTCTTCACCTCTCCTACCTCCACATCCACCTCTGTTATTGGTCTCCAGATGATAGGGACCAGCGGTGTTTATCCACAGGGGCGCATGTCGTTCCTGTGTCAAGAAGTGGCAATCCAAGCCAATGCCACTAACAAGGAGAAGGCCAAGCTTCAAGGAGAGGTTGTTGATGTATGGAAGCATATTAGCAAGCTCGAGAAAGACCTTGCGATGGCTACCAACGATAATGCAACTCTCCGCTTTTTGGTGCAAAACAATGAGGTCATCCGCAAGGCAGGAGAGAAAGCGCAAGAGGAGGAGAAGATGAAGAATATCTGACAAGTGCTTAGGGTGCACTACCTGCCCTTAAGTGATGCGACCTATAAGCTAGGGCACCAAGTTCCACTACCATCATTTAACGATGTGGTCACGATGATGACATCTCACAAAGCTCTTGTCGAGAAGCTCTACCAAGTCCCCACCGAGGTCTCCATGCAAAGCACAGAACATGCTCGAACAACCATATACACTTCCGCCAAGCACGCCCTCGCTTGCGTTTCATTCTATTACCCCAAGGTGAATTTGAACAAGCTAATCGAGAAGGTCTTTCCCAAGGACAAGCGGAGGAGCTAATCGAGAAGTGGACTCCATGAGCCAGGCGGTGGTGGACCTTTACTCGACATGTAATTTTTTCTTTTCTTTTCTAGCCCTTTCCAGTACTAAGACAATATTGAGCCGTACTTGGTGAAATATATATTTTTATTGTATGAGTTGAATATTTCTCTCCCTTGATCCTCACCGATGTAAGTTTACTATATCATAGTAAGGAAGAGGAGATCATGGTGGCTAACTAGCACAATGGTCAAGATGCCACACAAGTAGATATGCTCGAGAATCATCCATCCATCCTTTCTAGGGACATTAGTGCTCTTAGTAGCGTTAAGGAGTTAGAAGCGTACATCAAGTTTTTGTTAGAAGGAGCTTATTGGTATGTTTCCATGTGTGCCTATTTTTTCTTACCTATCCCCATATTAGACAACTAACTTTAAAATTATTTGTGCATGGAAGATATCAAATACTTAGAAGTGGCTTGCAACCATGAAAGTGAGAAGCTAAAGTTGGAGAAGTCAAAGGCGAAACTCCTCATTTTTGCCAAGGACCAGGAAATGGTGCTCTATAAAAAGAAAAAATATATAGTTTCAAGCTTATCTGGAGAACTCGTACAAACTGCTTCACGCCGCCTACCTAGAACTTCATGTTGATCATCTAGAGCCAATTGAAAGCCTTGAGGGATATATAGATTGGATCAAGGAGACCAACAACATTCTCATGAGGCTTGTTCACCATATCAACAAACGTTCAAGAGCCGAGTCCCAACATTCGAGTCGATTTGGAGGAGCCCATGTTCTCACCTATCTCAAGGAGCATAATCCAAACTTGAATCTAGAATTCCTAAACATGTGCTTCACACGTTCTCGGAGATCACCCACTAAAGTCAACACGCTAGCCCAGTCTTTTTTGGCCTTGCAGAGAATGTGTTTAAAATAGTCTAGTGACAATGGTCGGCTTTGAAGGACATTCCTACAAAGGGAGGACTCTATGAAAGAAAACATTAGTATTTGTAATATATGTATGCTTAAATCTACTCTGAATTCCCAAGCAAGTATAGGGTAAGAAATGCACATATTTTATTTGTCAATTTTATTTGTGTCGATAAGGTACTCAGAGAATTATTAAGTAACCTCCTAGCCCCTAGCTATTTTATTAGAAATTTTTATTTTTGAGAAGGCAGCCACACTTCACTCTACTATAGTCTAAAACTAAAATTCCTCTAGCCCCTAACTATGAGTTCAAACTTTGTTAGACTTATAGACTATGCATGTGCTATCATGAGAAATAAAACTCCTATCCCCTGGTTTATTAGAAATATATGGCGTCTCCTACCTATGATCAGCCAAAAAGCGTATATAGGATGTAAGAGTTATGTAGCTTTGTTGAAGTTGGAGTGACTATAAAGAACACAATTTTGGGGAATATCGATTACTTAACTGGTCTATATTTCATGAAAACTATACATATAGGACTAACTAAACTTAGAATTTATGTAGCTCATCGATATTCTAGGAACTGAATAATTCATGGAGCTCATCATCTGCAATATTGTATGCTCTCGGTCAAAGTACCCGTATGACCTTGTAGGTAACCCCCCACTTTGGCGAGAGTTTATTTTTGTCAGCTTGGCTCTGCACTTTCCTTAGGATGAAGTCACCTACATCAAAGGCATGAGCTCGAATATGTTTTTCATGATATTGATGGAGAGCTCGCTGATATCGTGCTACCATGATGGCAACATGTTCTTGGTGCTCCTTAATTAGGTTGACGTTGTCTACATGCTGCTCATTTTGTTCCTCATTGGAGTAATTTTCTACTCTAGTGAAAACATGGCATAGCTCAATTGGGAGCATATCCTCGGCTCTATATAAGAAAGAAATAAGTCTTCCTTAACCATTATTGGCATTGTATGTGTAGCCCATAATATTTATTGAAGCTCATCAGTCCAATAACATTTACAAGCCACCAGCCAATTGTACTCCCTGGTCTTTATGCCTTTTATTACTATTCTATTTACTCATTCAACTTGGACGTTGCTCTGACGATGTGAGACAGATACAAAGCAGATCTTCACTCTCAACATAATACAATAATCTTGTAAATCACTACTTCTAAATTGAGAGCTATTATCCGTCAGTATACGTTGAGGAATACCAAATATGCAAAAGATATCTTTTATGAATTTGATGGCATTCTTGGCCTTTGTTTCTTATATAGGCATCACTTCTATCCACTTAGTGAACTTATCGATTACCACAAACAGAGACTTTTGACCACCATATTATGTTAGAGGGAATGCTGCTAGGATGTCTAGCCCCCAGCATGAGAAGGGTCATGATAGGGATATTGTGTGCAAGGCTTGTGCTATAATCTTATTGTGCTTGCTATAAAATTGACAAGCTTCACAATGACAACCAAGTCACAAGAGTTTTGCAAGGCGGTGATCAAAAAAAAATCTTGTCGAAAGGATTTTCTGACTAGTATCCATCCAGCAGCATGATTTCTGTATATTCCTTTAGGGATGTCATGCGGTAGTGTGATGCCATCTCTCTGAGATACACATTTTAGCTATACTCCATTAGGCGCTCACTTATATAGGTCTTCTCTGATAACAAAGTAGAGCCTCGATTGGTTTGCCAACTTCTCTATCATGAAATCGTTATCGAGAGCTATGTTCAATGATATGCATGACCAAAGGGGGGGTTCTCTAGTCGTTATTTGTCTCAATGTTGGCAATGGTACTGTCAGCTTTATTGGCGTTTGTGTGAGGTGTATCCCCTATGTGTTGTCGGTAAAAGGCTGTACGTCCATGTCATTGGTATCACTAACAGAATATTTTGTCAGAACTTCTAGGAAAGTACTAGGTTCAGGTGGTTTATGTCTAGAAGCTTATCTAGCAAGTTAATCGGCACCAAAGTTGTCATTATTGTAGATATTATGTTCCATATTTCTCACCCTAGCCAACTATTTTGTCAACTCCTTATTCAAACACTGATGCTTCTAGTGCACCTGATTGGTGACTAGCCATGAGTCCCTACTCACGATTAGTTATTTTACTACATGTATACTAGCTGCTTGAAGTCCTGCTAGGTGAGCCTTGTACTCGGTAGTGTTATTGGAGGCCTTGAAGCCAAGATGTATTGCATATTTGAGCTTTTCTCTAGCTGGTAACGTCAATATGACACTAGCTCCCACACATCATCTATTCATTACTCAATCATAGATCATAGTCCAGGTTTTGCTAAGATTATCATCGATTATGGTTTTTGCCATAACGATCCAGTCAACGATGAAATCTACTAAAACTTGGGACTTTATAATTGTATGTGAAACAAAATTGATGTCAATTTGTCTGAGCTCTATGACCCACTTGAAAATGCATCCAACCACTTCCTTAATTCATACCGCTTCTCTAAGTGGGAAGGAAGAGAAGATTGTGACCTTGTGGGCTTGAAAATAGTGGTGTAGCTTTCTCAACATCATGAGGATTGTGTAGAGCAACTTCTAGATTTAGGGATATTTTATCTTAGCATCATAGAGTACTTCACTGATGTAGTAGACAGGTTGTTGTATGCCATATTTTTTGACAATGAGAACGGTGCTAACTGAGTAGCGTATAGCTACTATGTACAAAAATAATTCCTACTGAGGTCGAGGGTGACGAGGATGGGAGTGTTTGAAAGGTACATTTTGTGTTTGAGAAAGGCCTTCTTGGTGTCTTGGGTCTACTTGAATTTTTTGTGCTTCTTTGAGGGATTGAAGAAAGGCAGTCTATTTTCTCATGTATGTGCCACAAATCTGCTCGAAGCATCCATGCACTCTATCATCTTTTGCACCTCCTTAAGTCTTGTCGTTGATTTCATTAACTCGATCGCCTTGATGTTCTCAGGAAGCTGAGCAGTTTTCCTAATGGTACTCCAAACGTGCACTTCTCTAGGTTCAATTTCAGCCTATGTGTTACGGAGATTGTTGAATGTTTCCTAGAGGTCTTCAATTAAGCGATATTGAGTTTTTGTCTTGACAATTATGTCATCTACGTATGCTTCAATGTTTTATCCGAGTTGATATTGAAAAACGCTTTGAATTTCTTGTTGATAAGTAGCTCCATCATTTTTCAACCCAAACGATATTTTGACATAGCAGAATGTACCGTATGGGGTTACTAAAGATGTTTTTTTTCTCATTCTTCCTAGACATGTTAATATGATGATAGCTAGAGTAAGCATCAAAGAAACTTAACAACTCGCATCCAGTTGTCGAATCGATTAGCTGGTCTATCCTAGGGAGTGTCAAGTGATCTTTTAGATAAGCCTTGTTGAGGTCGGTGAAATCCACACACATCTGCCATTTGCCTTTCGCCTTCCACGCCATGATTGGATTTGCTATCCACGAGCGTAGAACTTCTCTAATGAAGCCTACCTTCGAGAGCTTCTCGATCTCCTCCTATATAGCTTCCTTTTGATCTCTTGTGAATCTTCATAGTTTCTATTTGACCAATTTTGTGTCCAATCAAACCATACACTTGTGCTTAATCACTTTCCTAGGGACCTCGGGAATGTTGAACGATTGTCAAGCAAAAACGTCTACATTTGTTCAGAGGAAAACGATGAGCCCGAGTTCCTATTTCTCCTCATGTCCTACCCCGATCTTGACCATTTTCTCTAGGTTAGAGCCAAATAGTGGTACCACCCTAATAGTGTTGTTAGGCTTCATAGAGACCTTTGGTTTACTAAGCTTCTAAGAAGGTCCTTGTATGGCAAGTGGGCATGGAGGCTGATTGAACATATCGAGACTCTTTTTGTCACATTGCACAGCTATTTTACTTGGGGATGGTAATAACTACTTTAGGTCCTAGAATCTTGACAAGCTAGTATGCTTAGTGAGACAGTGCCATGAATTTCACCAATGAAGTCCATTCGAGAATTGCATTGTATGTCGTATATAAGTTGGCAACATCAAATGTAATATTCTTGATTTGGAAGTTGTCGGGGCACCAAACATAACTAGCAGCGTGATCTTCCCCAGCAGTTTTGAAGATAACTCTGGTGTGATCATGTGAAAGGGCTAGTATGAAGGATTGAGTTCATTTCGTGGGATCTCCATGGTTTTGAGTACGCTGATGAAGAGTAGATTGGTAGATCTACCCCCGTCTATCAGGAGGCGGACAACCCTAATATTCTTGATAGTGGGCTCAACCACTATAGTATATCAACCAAGGGTAGTGTAAACGGTTGGGTGGTCATCTGCCAAGAACGTTACGGCTTGATCTAACCACTACAACCTTGTCACATGTCCCCAGGGCGTCGAGCATACTTTGTGTTCAACCATCTTATACTCTCTCTTGGAAGAATATGAAGTTGAATCGCCAAACATATGAGCCACCATGAGATAACATGGAAATGGAATCCTCTCTATTGGCCACACAAACTCAATAGTCGGGTAGTAGAGCCATCTGACGTGTGATCTTCTTCTGAAAAACTTGGCAATCGTCTAGAGAGTGAGACCTTGTTTTAAGGATTGGGTACCACCTTTAACCTGGTCCTTCACCCTGGGATTTGTAATACCGCGGTTGTTGGGGTGCTCTTCCACCTTGTATTTTCTATTTCATATTTTCTTCCTAGATTTGTCTAGGTCTTTCATGAAGCTTACGTCCTTTTTCTTCATGGTGGTCTTGTTGTCCACCACCTTCCCTTTCCCTTTGGTTCACCGAAGAGCTTCGTCACCAAGAGAATCTGTTCGATGATCTTAAATAACTTTGTTGTCATAGTTACTTGTCTTGTCGTCAATTCCTATATCGTTCACTGATCTCGGTCGGTAGACTTAAATGCTCATCCTCGATAGTATGCCCCTTGTAAGTGCCTTATAAGTTCACTAAAAATTGCTTTCACGGATCATCCCAAGACGCAAATGAGAACCTGGGTACCTTGAGCGCGATGGGTAGATAAGTTGCCATTGAGTTTTCATCTATTCTAATCATGTTCAAGATTGTAAGATTACCTGGAGAAATTCCTCAGGATCTATGCTCCCATCGTACTTCTTCACTAGGCTAGGTTGGAACTTGAATGGTATTAATACCTAAATTTAGTAAGCCCCACAGGTAGGATTGGAGAACTGATCGGCTTATGTAAAAAGGCCAATTGATACAGGAAAATAGCCGATCAGATGGATGATGATGGATTCGATTCAGTTAAAGATGGATGATGATGGATTCGATTCAGTTAAAGATGGAAGATTATCCAGATGAGACGGGGTCTAAGGAGGAGCCGTGAAAGCCACGACAGGATAATTGTATCTTTATAGAATATATCTTATAAGATATATAAGTTTAGTTAGTTTTATTAACTCCTTAGATAAAGTTTCCTTTTCTGATTAGGAAAGAACGTCCAGAGGCTGTTTGTAACCAAATTGAACTCTTGTTACCCCACGAAATAAATATAGACCCCTTGAAGCTTGTAAAATATCCACACAGATCAATATACAATCTCGACGCATCGCCACCCTAGTTCATCCATGTTTTTATCGGTGGGTTCTGGCTTTCGACGCGGGGCTGCATCGGTTAAGTCCGATCTCTGACAAAGGGGTAACTCTCACCACTATCCTGGTGTATCTACTCTGCCTAAGGTTGCATCAGTTAGGTCCGATCTCTTAGTTTCATTAGATATACCACATCATGTTCACGTGAGTTCTATCGGCTTATCGAGCTCCTTCTTCCGTCATCGGTCTCGTGTTACATCGGTTATGTCTGACCTTCTAGACTGTTGGTAGTAGATTGAGGCTTAAGCCAATAGGTCTTTACGTGACGTTTCATCAGACCAGCCAGGCGATGAGTTATCCATACACTGAACCTCACGCCTAGTGTATCGGTTTCTCAATCGATATACAAATATCTTGCCCAGTGATTAATCCTCTAGCAATCAATCTGGTTATGCCGAATCTGGCATCGAGACCTAGCAGGTTTCGTTCCCCCTATCGGCTCAGCTAGCCGATGAGTTTATTTATATGTCTACATCGGACCTGCAACCGATAAAAACCGATGGGTTCACCTGGTTCCTCCATCACTACGTCCAATCTAGCTTCTGTCGTCTTAGTGTTGTTAGCCTTAGCCTTATATTGTCTCAATTTGGTTCGATCTATCAAGACTGGCTCTAACGATACCGTCATCGGTGGTCACTAGGTCTCGTCCCTTCGGAAGATTAGATGTTGCTCTCTAGCGCTTATCGCGTATTTTGTTCAGAGTGGCATCCGCTCTATAGCCAAAGAGTATTTTATTTCATTCCTCGCTATTTGCCTATGTCGTCATCAGCTTTTGAGCCAATGTATGAGTGCTATAGTTTCTATTAGCCACCAACTGATAGCAGGAGTGCATTGGACTCACAACTGATAGCTATCCTAACCCTATCAACATATCCAGCTGATAGCAGGAGCCTGTATTGGCCTATCGGCCAATTGGCCGATGATCTAACTTTATCTATCTTCCTTATCAATTATCATAGGGTAGCTATGGCTTATTTGCTCGCATCTTGTTCACAATCGACTGAAAATGAGAAAACATAGAATCAACAGATTCCCCAGCTGTTAACGCCAAAATCTGGACGATCCGATGGCGCTAAAGCCGATCGGCTGAGAGGTCTGATAAAGGGTTTAATACAGTCATCGGCCGATGGAGTTACTGAGATAAAGCCGATGGAGAACTGTAGAAAAGCCGATCAGATTAGTAGAAGATTGGATCAGCTTGAAGATAGGAGATTGTCCAATCGGGATCAGGTCCGAGAAGCCTGAGGGAAGGAAGGAGAAGGATCAGCTTGACTAAAAGAAGGTCCGATAGCTACAGTGGAGAAGCCGATTAGGTTGCAACAAAGGAAGACTCGGTTACAAATTGGAAGATTATATAGATGAAACTGGGTTTGCTGAAGAGTCGTGGACTCCACGGTAGGGTGCTTATTTTTGTAAATTATAACCTTACTCAATTAGGGAGGTTTAGCTGGTTAGTTAACTTCTTTAGAAATATTTTCCTTTGTTCTTACTAGGAAATAATGTCCGATGGTCGTAGACGCGTCGGACTCTGTCTGTAAATCTAGGGTAAATATAGACCCCCTAGAAACATGTAAGATATCTCTCAATCATATACAAATTCGGCGCATTGCCATCCTAGTTCATCTAGGTGTTTACCGGCGGGTTCTGGCTCTCGACACGAGGCTGCATTGTTTAAGTCCGATCTCCGGCGAAGGGGTAAGTCCCGCCACCATCCCGATATGTCCTGCTCTGTCTGAGGCTGCATCGGTTAGGTCTGATCTCTTAGGCCGATCGGATGTATCGCATCACGTCCGTGCTAAATCTATCGGCCCGTTAAGCTCCCTCTGCCGTCGTCATTTTCGTGCTGCATCGGTTAGGTCCAACCTACGGGGCCGCCAACGGTAGATCGAGCTTTAGGCCTATAGCCTTCTGGACGGCGTATCATCGGAGTGCTAGCCGATGAGTTATCTACACTCTGAGCTTCACAGGGCATCGGCCCCTCGGTCGATACGCATCAGTCTTTAGAGGCGTCCCCTCATCGGCTCAGCTAGCCGATGGGTTCGCTCCTATCATTGCTACGGCATAGCCGATTCGGCGTCCTCCGTATCATCGCCACTGGCCCCGGTCTCGTACTGTCTCGGTTAGGTCCGATCTTCAAGGTTCAGTGTTGATGGCGTTGCCACGGCGGGCGACGGGTCTCGTGCTGTCATATCCGGAGCGGCATCGGCTTTGCAGCCCATGCCTTCTTGTGCTAATCATTGCATAGGCCGCATGCGCACTCGTCGGTTTTTCCAGCCGATGAATCGTTGTTCGGCTGTCCGGAGGGATCCCGTGCGCCTCGATATCCTCTAAGCACACCCTGGTTCCTCCATTGGCTCTACGATCGACCCCTCATCGACACCTGTCCACATCGGCTCTCCAGCCGATCAAAGAGCATCCCGAACCTATCGGCAGCCAACCGATAGCGAGTGTCTGTATCGGAACCGCTCGTCTCACTTTCTTGTCAATTACAGGGTCAAATTGACTGGCACGCTCGTGAACCTCGAGGCTTAAGGACCTGCATTGGAGATAAGCAGACCTCCTAGGCCTTCGAGTGACCGAGCGCCGTCCCTCCCCGGTCGCGGGATTTTTTGGCGGCGACCACCAGCCAGCTAAGAAAAGTTCTCATACTCTCAATGATATGTCTCAAAGAGTCTGATCTTGACTTGTGCGGTCCCCTCGTGATAGCTTTGAAGCCTTGCCTAGATCTCTTGAGCCGTAGCACAATCATAAACTCGCTCAAACTCTAAAAGCGAAAGAGCAGCAAAAAGATCATTCCTTGGTTAGCTATTTGCATTGTGCTAATCCTTCTACTCCTGAGTGACACAAGCACGAGGTTCAAGCACAACGCAAGTAGCATCCTCGCAAACCTCCCACTCTCGCGAGCCCAAGCTCTAAAGATACACAGACATGCAACTGGATCTTCTAGTAAGAGTAGTTGGTTCCATCAAAAAATGGTGGCTTGTCGGAGCTGCGCTCCATGTCGCCTTCACAGATCATAGACCGAGTAAGGTAAAATGATCCTTAACCCGTTTTGATACCGAAAATGGCGACCAGAGAGGGGTGAATGGGAGCCTTCGCTTTTAGTATGGTTATTTGAAGGCTATCCTAAAATCAACCCTAGAAAGCAGTGACAACCAGATCTATAGGTTTTCTAACTAATAGATGAGGTATCTCAGGGAGATCATCACCCGAAACTTAATCTAGTCAAAAGGAGAACATAGAAGAGAGGAAAAACCCCAGTACTTCTTTTCGTTAGTCTGATTTGCCCAGATCTATAAACTCGTGAGATGATAGATGATTTCCTTTAGTGGAAAGACTCGATTCATATCCTATTTCATCTCAAATAACCAGATCTGAGTCAAAAACCCCTAACACTCAGAGTTCAACCCAATATGTCGGAAGTGTAAAACCAAGAATGCGAAAATCACCGTCGAGATTTGAATAAATAGTTCAAATAAACTGATCTGTGAACTCGTGAGGAGTAAGATGGTCTCCTTCGATGAAAAGATTCAACTCACGTCCTAGTTCATCTCGAATGAAGAGATCGGAGCTAACAGAAACAAAAGCTCAAGGTTCAACCTGAAATGTCAGAAGGGTTAAACCAAGAACGTGAAGAGAACTGAAGGGATCTGAGTAAACGCCTCAACTAGATTGATCTATGAACTTATGAGGAGTAAGATGATTTCCTTCGGTGAAAAGCCTCAACTCACGTCCTAGTTAATCCCGAATGAACAGATCTAAACCAAAAACCCTAAAGCTCAAGGTTCAACCCTAGACGTCGGAAGAGTTAAACTAAGAATGCGAAGAGCATCGTCAAGATTTGAGTAAATGGCTCAAATAAACCAATCTAAACCAAAACCCCTAAACTCAAGATCCAAATCAAAACGTCGGATGAGGAAAATCATAAACGCGAAGAACACTGATTGGATCTGAACAAATAGTTCACAGATCAAATCCTAGAGGACACCTAGAGGTTACGACCTCCATTCCCACAATCAATCTTTAGTTCATGTACACGAATATGGTGGATTACAGCGCAGTGAATAGATCAAGCAGAGAAAACCCTAGATGGGGAACTCGACAAACTCGAGAAGAACGAGAGAGAAAAAGAAAATGAAAAACACAAAAATAAAAACCCTTGCATGCGCTCATGACTTCGAGAACCCACTGATGCGGCACTACCTTCCTTTATATACCAACGCTTCATGCAAAATCCCGATTATGCCCTTTCAGTATAACAAGCCAAAACAGTATCCGGAGGGCATAATGGTCTAACTCTTTTTTAGGCGATCGAACGGCCACGCTTCCTGTACAAATTTACTTCGTCTTGGAGCAACCTTTGTGATTTCACCACGTGCCACCCTATTCCTCCTCTGAACCTGGATTTCAAGGCCAAATCCACAAAACCGACGCGTGTTTGACCTCCGCCGAGCTCGACGTTGTCCTCATCACCCATGTACACTTACGCTTATCAATGTCCCTAGGTGTTAGCCATCGCGGCTGATCCTTCGGTGCCTCGGTTCCTCAGTTCAAGCCTCACGTCCGTCCTTCACCGCTTCTGGTCTATCGGCATGGCCCGTCTCTACTTGACCTTCACCTCGCCATCGACCACCGCCTCCAAGCTCCACACCTACACACCACAAGCCACAAAACATGTTTCCGAAACACACTCAACCCGAAGTGTCAACACGTTGACAATCACTCATCACTACAACGAAGCACAAGGGTACATATCAACCTTGTGTTCGCAGTCACACATATGTGGTGATTTTCCACCAACTTATGGGGTTTTTTCCAGCTCTTGTCCCATAGATCCAACAAAAGTAGTGTCAAGATTTGTGATGAAAGACTTCATCCTCTTGAACCATTTTGTGAACTATGGGTTGACGGAGAGATTTACTGGAAGTTTGTCCAATAGAAAGATCGTGCTGCCACCAAGTGTTATATAGGTATAGATGGCCAAATAGGCCATGCTGACACAAGCCGGGCCGGGCCGGGCATGAGTGTATTGTGCTGAGCCCGTTGGGTAATGGGCTATGTTGTGCTTGGGCCAAGACCACAGCATAGCAGGCCAACAAGGCACGACCGAACTACTATAACAGGCAGGCCCAAGCACAAGCATGGCCCGGCCAGCCCACCAAATGTTCTTTTTTTCCTTTTTTTCTATATTTTTTCTTTTATTTTTTATTTTTTGTATTTTTTGTCATATGAGCCATACTGGCCCATGGGCCTCTATTGTGCTTGGTCTGGCCTAGCACGACCTAACTCCTCAATGGGTCGTGCCTTGGCCACAGCATTGGTATGTGGGTCGACATGGCACACTCACTATAGTAGTCTTGCCTTAATGAGTCGAGGCTAGTTGGGTCATGAGTCATGAAAGCTCGGGCAGTCCGTTCGGCCACCTATATGTATAGGAGTGACATTGTCATCCTTGAAGGGAGGAGATGTAGATGGCAACGCCAATTTGGGTACCTCCGTTAAAAGACTTTGCGTTAGCTTTCTAGATCTAGGTATAGTCTTCTCTATCGCCCCGACATCACGATCAAATATTGAATATGAGGAAGAGTCGTCAGATCCATATTCTCTAAGCCAGTGAAATATGGAGGGCTTATCTAGATCTAATCCTATTAAACGATCAAAGTCAACATTAGTAATTTGTTGATAATGCTATGTATCATTAAATTGAATCTAATAAGAGTAAAGCGGATCACTTATTGGTGCAGGTTTATTGTCTAAAGCAGCTTATCAAGCGACCTCTGTCTTGAACACTTTGCACTCAGATAGCAAGTAAGAACTCATTTTGGGGATATGGCACCATGAGCGCTTTGTCCAAACCTTCTTGCTCGGATGACGGTTGACTCTCTTTACAAACTGCTTCATTATGTAGATTGGTAGCTCCAGTAGTATAGTTGTCATCGGGATGATGATGGTTTCAATCTGAAGGTAGGTGACTGCTGGCTAGCTAAAATCTTTCGAGCCCAAGCTTTCGCTAAGACCTTCGCTAGAAGTTTCACTTCTCAAAATAATCTTTGATGAAAACCTTCACACACCAGGCCCCTACCTAGCGCGTCAACTATCGATGGGTAATACCCGACTACGATATTCGTAGGTGTTAGGTTCGACTAATGTAAGGTATCCACGAAACAGTAATGAGAATACAATACTAAGAGATTTTTATACAGATTCGGTCCCTCGATGTAAGTAATAGCTATACTTCTTCTGTTAATATGTATTCGGCAAATTAAACTACACATAGTTCAAGGTGGAATCATTATACTCTATATAGCATATCCTATTAGTATGCAGCAACCTATATAATAAGATGTAGTTGACAGCTAACAGCGATAGAACTCCATAGATTTTGGCTCAATGTGGCTTGTGATTAGATCAAAAATGCCCTCTTCTCTTAAAAAGCTATTGCATTTATACGATAGCTTCTCTAAGTAAAGTTAATACGGTTAAATAGTTTAATTCGTTCCTCTGAGTTTTTTTTCTTAATCGTATATATTTTTATTTTTAGAAACATATGTATATACATGTATGTATATATAGATATAAAATATATTGGTATTCTAATATATATTTAGTCAAAAGTATAAAAAGGTAAGCCGTATTTAATATACTGACATAAAGAAACTGTACCAATCTCAGATGCGAAATTGCAATGGATGCTCAGTGCATGTTGTCCTAACTCGCACGAGCTAGCCCTGCCATCCGTAGCCTAGCAGCTACATGCGATGAGCAGTCTCTTTTGGGTCGTTATGAAAAGCCACTTTCGGTTTGTTTACTTGCTGCTCGTCCTAGGAAAGACAATGACCTCCTACTACAGTACTATAATTTGCCAAGCATATGCAAGCAGAGACACTGTTAAGTAGTACTTGCTCAAAATATAAATATTTTTTAGATTCAAATTTTATTATAAATATTTTTTTATGATTTAAATTTTGTAACACAATATAACCATTCTTATGCTGATTTTTGTGATTCCAATCATTTCAATAATTCTATAGTCAATTCGGTGCTTAAAGTATCTATGTAATTTAAAATTTAAAAGATTTAGGTGGGGCAGGGGATGCTTCCAAGGGCATTCTCACGTGGGGAGGCCCCTAAACACGGCGTCACAGCCGGGGATTGAAGAAAGCCAGAGTGAGTTAACAAATGATGAAATGAATGGATTTGATGGATGAGTCAAACAGAAGAGGCCATGGCCATTTGCCAACCAGGCGCAGCTGCTTTTCCAGAGCAGAAACTGCTCCCTGCAACTTTCGTTCGTTCGTTCCGACCAGTAGCTAATCGCTACTGCAGCCTCTGCGTGCATCAGATCGTCCATGCATGAACGCAAGCATCCAGGTTAATTGGCATGAAGGAATAAGTTACAGCCACTCATACGAGTGTCTCTAATATGTCACGTAGGATAAGACTACACCCTCTCTTCCGTAGTACAAGGGGTGTCTTCAATTTTGCATATCGGTCCTTGCCATTTTCAATTTCAATCCTTGTATTTTTATGAATTTATATGAATGTCCAATATTTTACATTAAACATCATACAAACCATAAATTAATATAAAATCTACCTTCCCCTCTCCTTTCTTCTCTCTCTCACACCCTCACGCCCCCTCTCCAATCGTCGCTCTCCCCACTCTCTCTTTGGCCAATAGTCAGTAACCTAGCAACAGTGAGCATCTTTCATCTCTCATTTCAATGATGAGCTCTGTGACAGCAACAAGCCTCTTCTTTCTCTTTCTCTCTTGAGCAGATCGAGACGGCTGGTGTCAAACATATCGAGGAGGCGCTAGAGAGCCTTCCTTCCTCTATGACTATCCCTTTTGTCTCTAGCTATCCCTTCCCTCTTCGGCCATCCCCTTTCCTTCTCTAGGCCAACGAGTTGCGGCAGAGCAAATCAAGGTGGGGTGTGCTAACATAATTTTCTTCTACACAAATCGAGGCGAGCAATGAGGGTGAGTTGTAGGGCTAGGGTAGAGCTTAACGATGGCATCGGATTTGGTTGTGAGGTCTCTATATCTGGCCGAACACAGGACGACGACGGTAGATATAAAGCTCAACGATGACAAACCTCATCCATAAAGCTCAACGATAACAATCTCATCGTTGATGGCACTTCCTCATGTCATCCTCCTCCTCGACCCCTTCCTCTTTCTTTTACTTTTTAGGCCACACGGGAGACAACGAGCTCCCAACGAGAGCACAAAGCTGTCTCACTCTCGAGGTGCCTCATGTTGACAAGGCCACCTGTTCCCTTGTGGAGGCACGAGGGGAATCTCTGACGTGGTATGGTGACGTGGCGAGATCCTGCACTATAAATGGCCTAAGCGAACAGGGGAAATGGACAGGGCGAGAAGAACCTAGCACACAGGACCTGCTTGCGTTACTATCACTTGTAAGCGAGCTTATTTAAGGACTCGGCGTTGCCTGTTTGACGTAGTTCTGCTTCTGCCAACATGCATTAGCTTTCCTGAAACAAGAAACCGTGATTGACGATCGATCCAAGTTTGGGGTTTCAAAAACAGAACCCTGCTTACTGTTGCAAAAGGACAGGATACATTTGCAAAAAGGACGTGATGCGCCCAAATTAATTCAAGAAAACTCATGTTAAGGCCGTTTGAATAAAGAATTTGAATAAATGATTTATGAAGGAATTTTATACGGTTTAAATCCTATATAAGTTTTTTCTATAACACCCTTTAATCACATACTCAAGTATACCGATTTTAGAGTAGAGTTAGTAAGACTTCTAATCTTTTAGAAAAAAAATTTCTAGCCTTTTTCATCTAATTCATATGTTTTTTTCTATATTTTATTCAAACGGATGTTTCTTTTTTTTCAATCCACCATTTTTTACTTATATTTATATTAAAATCCTATATTTTTCTATTTTCTATTAATTCTGCATTTTGCATTTTAAAGGGCCTAGCTGGACTCCCTGCAAATCCAAACATGCAAATTAGTCGATGTGACGAATAATACAAGCAGAAACGTAAAGATTCTGACATGTCAAAATAGAAAAAGGAGAAAAGAAAAATAAAAGTGGAGTTCTTCGTGGCTGAGATGGATCGAAGCCCAAAATGTGCAGACAACGTAACCATGAGGGAACTTTACGACCTATCGGTGATCTACGTGCGAGATTGTGTGATCAACCACAAGGTAACAAGCGCAAAGCCCGGGATCGATCGATGGAGTCGGACCCCCGCCCAAGCAACCCCAAAAATCATCGATCGCTGCATCTGCATGTGACCTCAGCTCGCGTGCCATGGTTCCTACGTAATGCAAGGCTGCAACGCAGTCACAAATATCAGCCTCTGGTATATATCTCATATATCTCTGGGCCCTTCTTACTTTACTCTTTGAGTTATGGTATGATCAACGTTTGGTAAGGCCATGAATGATGCTCTACCGTGAGGAGTGGTCTCGCTCCGACACGTTGGCGGTAATCTTCCATGAGAGAGAGCAAAGAGTGAGTGGCTTGTAGAAGGCACGATGGCCTCAACTCACAAAGTTGCAAAACGGGCAAAGGATTGGCTCGGGCACCGTGTGAGGCTGTGCCCCTGCCTCGTAGTGCGCTCACCCCTTCTAAGTGAGTGGTAAAAAAAGCGTGGCATAGTGGATAGGATTGGAAAAAGAATGAACACGGAGGAGGAAGGAAGGGATTATCGTCCATGGGGCGTTTGGTCCATTGGCCACATACCTCATTGGCTCAAGCCGCTGCCAAATCCACCGGCTAGATAGAGAAGGAACAATGAAGATGGATTTGTTAGGGCATTGCACAGATCAGATGGAAAAGCCCATTGTCGGCATTGGCGCGGATCAGTGGAGTAGCTTGACGACAGCGCGTACCTAGTGGAGAAGCTCGGCATCAACTTTAGTGTGGATTCGAAGAGGGGATTAACGACGATATTGGCCAAAAGGAGACAAGATTTTTAGGAGAGAGCTTGTCTCCAACCGTCGTCGCCTCAGCTTCAACCCACGTCTCATTATCGTAGAGAGGACAAGTAGCAATGGCCGCAAAGCCGAGCCAGCAGTTGGAGAAGAGATGGACGAGTGAATGAGTGAGGTTAAGTGCAAATTCCTACACTTATATGTAAATTTATAAAATATGAGAACTAAAATATAAAATAGCAGTTTTCTGCTTAAAGCTACTTTGCACAAAATAGGCTTAAGGGCGCATGTAATTCATATCTTTGCTCCTATAAAAAGATTTTAAGCTGTCTGTGTTATGGGGAGCTGAAAGAACCCCGACTGAGCAGCAAGCTACATGTGGTCACTATGTGCAACAGTAGTATAGCTTGTTACAGGCCAACTGGCCAACTGTTTCTGGTACGTGTTTAGGTGAGGGCATGAAAGTGGATGATGTATGGCGGGGGAAGAACGAGACGTACACTAGGTTGGGGGGCTTGTGCAGTAGCTGTTGAAGGCGAGCCCCTTGGCGCACACGCCCCGATACGATTTCGCGTGTCCTCCTGCGCGGTGCGGATGGGCTTTTGTCGGGATGGGTGGGATGGGAGCGCGTGCGGCTTGGTGCGGCTCGCTGCTGCTGCGACCGAGTACGTGCCGCTACGTACTGTACAGAATATTTTAAAACAGAGGAAGTAGTAATGGTACAGTACTATTACTTTGCTCTTGGCTACCACCACGGACGTGCGAATTGATGAACGTGATGCGTGAGACTGATGGACACAACTAAAGTTAATTGGACCGGGCGATACGTACGTACGTGAGTGACGGAAAGGAAGACGAGAGTTGACTGTCGGATGGATCTATTTAGGGTACGGCGAACATGACGGCTATCTTTTCTGTGTTGCACTTGTTTAAGCATGGTCTGCGAGCTTAATTTCTACTCGTATCTCGAAGGGAAAAAAAAGGCCTCTGCAAGTTTGATCCTTCGCTAATCGCGGGAAGAAGAGGATTTCTCGTCTAACACGGCTGAAGGTTGAGGCCACGGCGGCGCACATCGGTAGCCCCAGCCCGCAGGGGAACCGGACGTGAAAGAGACGATGTTTATAGAGACGGCGTGTCGGATCGGGACGAGGGCTGTCTCAATTTTGGACCGTTCTTTGCATGATCTGGGCTCGTTCTGCAGGTATTGACCCATATCCCGCAAGTGGGCCTTGACGTTTTACACATGCCAGCACTGAGTTAGCCCAAAACCGTTTTCCCAGTAGCCCTTTCCTAGCAAACATGTAGAGTCTTGTCTCAACGGCCCAAAGAGGCGCCCAAAGATATGGCCCTAAAGGAAAAACTCCACTTTAAATCCCTTATCTTTGCCGAGTTTCACAAACGTACCTAAACCGCAAAATCAAATATAACACATCCCTAATCTTACAATGCTAGGCTAATTGAGGTCCCAAGCTAGTATTGCTCCCGGTTTTACTGACATGGCAAATTGAACCAAATCCATTCGTGCTAACTAGACACTTGCGTAGCAAAAACCAAAGTAGGGCGATTCCTGAAGACTTCAAATTAGACAACCAGGATACAAGGGCAGTTTCCGCAAGCAATATCTTAGTGGATATCAAGTTGACTTCGCTGAAAGAAAGCCTAGAAGTTTCTACCAAAAGCTACAGCGTCACATCTCCCTCATGGGGTAACCATCAGTTTGCATCCACTTGGCTCTATCCTGACGTCCTCGCGTTCGCAGGATCCCGATCTCGTCAATTATTTGTGCCTCCAATTTAAACATGAAAAAGCCGTGAATTTAGCTGGTTTATTTGGACGAAGTCTTGGAGGGAGTGTTTTCTTCGGTTATTTATGCAACTGGTGTACTGTTTGACAGTCAGACTTTCGTTTGGGCTGCGATACTTTATACTCTGGTAACCTGGTTTGTTTGAATGAGCTCTCCAAAATGAGCAAACGAACGCAGCCTTAGTCAAGCTAGATTATCCACTGGTTTCCACCAAGTACTGGCTAGCTGACCACCTTCACATATACTTTAGTCCAACCATTATACTTGGTCAGAAGCTGTACTTGAGATGAATCAATCTGATGTAAAGAAAACATCTCGTATTTCACATTGTAAGAAGAAGAAGAAGAAGAAGAAGAAGAAAACATCCGGACGAGCTCCTACTATCCTTACAAGGAGGCAATAGATGATCAGATGCGTTTTTTGTTATTCCTTAATAAAAAAAGGAAAGGGCTCAATGCTAATTGAGCTCATTCCTAAGCCAAATACTTGTCTAATCTCTATTGAGTATAGGACATATACAAGAGTAGTCATCAACCAGAAAATTACTTTTGGAGGGAAACTCTCTTGTAGTACTAACCATTTTGCGTTCACACTACACGCCATTCAAATCACTCAATCCGACCATCTCTGCTCCATGGTTACCCCAGGAAGTTCTTCCGGCCGCCATTGCGGCGCCGCCTTCTTGCTGATCGGCTTGGCCGGGTTCCCGACGGCAGTGGTTCCGTCCGGCACGTCCCGTAGCACCACTGCACCTGCTCCGATCTTCGCTCCGTCGCCAATGTGCACATTGCCGAGAACGCTCGCTCCGGCGCCGATCAGCACCCCGTCCCCGACCTTGGGGTGTCGGTCGCCGGACTCCTTCCCTGTTCCGCCCAGAGTAACGCCGTGCAGGATGGACACGTTGTAGCCGATGACGGCCGTCTCACCGATGACGACACCCGTGGCGTGGTCGAGAAGGATCCCGCAGCCTATGCGCGCCCCGGGGTGGATGTCGACGCCGAACACCTCGGAGGCGCGGCTCTGGAGGAGGAGAGCCGGCGCCCTGCGGCCGTCGGACCAGAGACCGTGCGCCGCGCGGTGGGCCTGAAGGGCCAGGAAGCCCTTGTAGTAGAGGAAGCAGTGGACCATCTTGGCGCAAGCCGGGTCGCGGTCGCGCGCCGCGACGAGATCGATGCGAGCGGCGCGGCCGGCCTCCGGGTGCGCGGCGAGCACGCCGGCGAGGATGTCACGGAGATGGTCCTGCGGCAGCGAGCCAGGGATGCAGAGCTTGGCCGCGAGCAGCGAGGCGAGCGCGGCCTCCAGCGACGGCCGCGACAGGACGAGGTCGTGGTAGAACTTACGGAGGAGCGGCTCCTCGTCGGCGTCGGCCTGCGCCTCGGCGCGCAGCACGTCCCAGACGTAGTCGCCGCTGCTCCCGCTAGCGGCCTGCCCTGACGACGCCGCGGCGGGCACCGGACGATCTGTGGTGCAGTCCGACAAGAAGCAGTAGAACTTCTGCGGCAGGCGGCACGAGTACGCCGCAGGCTGCCACTTGTCGACGCAGGCTGCCATGAGCGCAGCTTAGACAGACTGACAGAGAGACCGAGAGGCAGAGGCCGTGCGCGGTGGTGGTGAAATTGCAAGAAGAGAAATGGTTACACGAGCGGCGGGTGCTCGATCTCCTATATATACGTGTCCGTGGAGAGAGGAGGGGAGAGCCGGAATTTTCCTCCATTCGGAGGTTTTTTTGTTGTAGCTTCAGTTAAATTTGTGTTTGACCGCCGCTATGGCGTGTGCAGGTGCAGACCCCCTGCACCACATAAATAATTTTACTGGCACCGTGTATTTACACATAACACACGTACTACTGTGTGGACGTAAGTTTCGTGACCGTACAGAGAAAATCTTTGAGAAACAGAAACGCGTTTTTAGTGGGAAATGTCGAAGGAGGCGGCCAACAAGATGGACGCACAATAGGAGCCATTAAACCCGAGCATATGCCGCGAGGATATCGATAGATCGGCAATGTGGACACACTGCGCCAATAGTACAAAGAGATTCCAATTGCAACTTTGAGGTTAGAAAAAGAATTGCTGCCGAAACGGCAAAACGCACCTGACGATCCCAAACAAAGTTACTCTCAGAAGAAAAGGAAAAAGAAACGCTCCCACAAAGCCACGCGCGCTCTGACGAATCCCTCGTCACCGGGCTGCCAATGGCGCGAAAGCAAGCATGCAGAGCGCGGTTAATCCCGTGATGGGGGAGCGGCGGCGATCGAGGCCGCGGACAGCGACGCAACGACGCGAGCCGAATATTTTTCCCCGTGAGGTTAGCGTGGGGGCCACTTGGCGCAAGCGGATGCCTCCGCGCGAGGCGAGCCACACGCACACACGCTCCCACTGCCGCTCGTGTGGCCGCGCGGCGTCGCGCCGGTGCCCGCCGCGAACATCGTATCCCTCAGCAGCGCGATCACGTGGGATACGCACTGGGATCCCGTGGAACACGTCGCCGCCCGGTGAACATGTGCACACCGGCCGTAACAAGTGTGGTAACCACACACAAATCAAGATTCTTTTAATTTCTTCCCCGCAAAAAAAATCAAGATTCTTTTTTGGTTGCGTGTTTCTTTCTTGTGCCAAAAGATAAAAAAGAAAATAAAATGTGCTTATAAGGCATAACCAATTTTAATTTCTAAAACTGATTTAGAGGTTTTAATCTTTTTTTTAAAAAAATATTTTTCAGCACCAGCTTTTGGACAGTTAAAGAGTAGACTTACAGATCTTTTCTTTTCTTGTTATTTTTCGTTGTTTTGATCAGTGTCTCCAACTTATAAACCGTAGTTTAATACAAGAGAGATTTTATGATGTTTGCTTTCCAAAAAGATAAAAATCCGACACTTCTCAATGAGGTACATGGTAGTTAAGTATGAATGGTAAAATAATAAATTTACTAAATGATAAAGGACAGAAAAGTCCATAAAAACAAATCCGTACTGCCTCGATACGACTTAAACTATTTGAGAGGTAATGACGTTATTTGCGTGGTTTGCTGTACATTTATATTTCGTTTCCAAGTATCAACCTCGATTCAAACATAGATGGATCAATCTTGGTTTCTTCTTTTAGCACGCTATTGATGGGATGGATGGCTCCATGTCGAATGGATTTAGAGGCCGGCCACCTCCATGGGATGGAGGCCTCCGTGCTGAATTGATCGTATTACTAGTAGGAGGACACAATAGGCCGTCGCCTATATGTACGCTGATGCCAGTCCTATCGCTAAGAACCGTATCGCTGCCGGTGCCTACCTCGCAGAGATGACCACCAGTTCAAAACTAGAAAAGAATGAAGAGGAAGAAGAAGAGTGATCTCTGTTTCTATTTTTTTTCTTCTGTTAAATTACTGATTGAGAGATTTACGTTGTTCTCTTACTACAGATTAGATTGAGTAGGTATTTCCTTTAAAAACAATATACACATTTTACTAATTACTTAATTATCATAAGTTACAACAATTTTATTCTATACTTACTTCTCTCTTAATCAATCGTCCACATTGATCCACCTCTCTAAAATACATTAAAACTACTCTCAATATAAATAGCGGCAATGTATGCCTACGTAGAGGCAGACCTGACACCAGATTATCCGCATGAAGATTCTAGTACTACTGTAGTCATTGATCCAGTGTTGACTGCTGACTATAAGCAACATGAGCAAAGCAAACCGCAAACCGAACCGTTCGGATCAAGTGTCAAACTAATGACCTCCGGGATTCGTTGTACAATCCCAAATACTAGAACCCAGCCAACCCACCGAGAGGCCTGGGAAGGACGCCGCAGAGGATCCTAGCAAGGAAGGGATTATGACGTTTGGAGTGACGAGGTGGCGAGAAGTCGTGGGGCACTCGGGTTAGCTGCACCTGCAAGCACCTGTGATTCTCGCAAAATCTTGGAGGTTTGAGTTTGACCGAGGTCTTCGCCACCCAGCCTCCTTGACAAGCAAGCAAAAGAGTCACTAGGTTTATCTATTAATGTAAGGGCGATGATGCAAGGGCGTACGTCAGGTGTATTCAGGATTCACGACAAGGTTGGGGGATGGCATCTGCAAATTGCCTCATGTCTAGCTACAAAAACTACTGCCAGCTGACACATGCGCTGACTTACCTATGCTCATGATGAGCTCATGGCTCATGCTAAAATTGACATTCTTTTCACTAGAATTTCCTGGTGGGCACATCGTCTAGGTTACGTCTTGCTACCAGTTTATATATATGATATCACCTTAATTATCAGTCGTTGAAATTCTGTTTTTATCAAAAGAGATATGAATTTTGGCATCTCCTTTGACTAATTGGACACACTACATATTATATTATATTGTCCATATATTTGAGATAGTTAAAAAAATATACTCTCTCCGTTCTATATATATTTATTTTATTTGATTAAGTTTATAGAAAAATATAGTAATATTTTTAACACAAAATCAATATGATATCAAAATATATTCAGTATTAGATTTAATAAAATTACTGTGAAGGTTATTATATATTTTTTATAAATTTATCTAATATTAAAAAATAATTTAAAAAATCAAAATATCTTATACTATATTTATTATAAAGAAGATCATGTTGCCATCTGTTGCAATTGTCACAGCACCGGGGCCCCAGAGTTGCTTGGATACAACCGATCCAGCCCGGCGGTTATTGGCAACAGACGTACCAAGTGACACGCTGACACGCAGAGGCGAAAGCAACGCTTCCGCTGGTAGGAGTAGCAGCTTACTCGGGTAAAACGAAGCAGACAGCCACTGCCCTCGAAATCGAAAAAAGGCTACCCGCTCTTTTTGAAAAAGAGGATACGGGTGAAATTCCGAATGGAAGGTCCCAAAAGATCCATTGAAATTCGCAGCACGCAACGGGAGCAGTGAGCCGATCAAGTGAGCACTGAATAGTCGCGCTTGCAACCACAGAAGTTACATCATGCTGTCGATCAGATGCTTCTTTTTTTCTGCTACAGATAGGGGCTGATCTCGCGGTCGAAATAGTAAGGTTGTTGCAGTGTGATCAGTGAAATTTGCCCGTATATGATGGCAATTATTCTGTGATGCTCTGATCGATATTTGTCAAGGAACAGGATATTATGTTGTTATCACCGATTGATCTTATCCAGCACGCAATAATTGCCACTTATAGAAATGGTAAAAGCGTTTCTGACATTGTATTGTGGACCTTGCCGATCTCGATGTGAAATGGTGTTGCGTACGTATTCACTTCAGTAACCCGATGGTGGCATTCGTTGTTGGCGGTTCTGCATTTCAGGAGTGTCATGGATGCATGGTTTAAGTGTGTCAATCAAAGAAAGCATCTAATTCCTCTAGCGATTAGCAGTCAAATTTTCAACTGAAGAAGGCAGGAAAGATCATTGGATGGGCCGTCACTGAAAATAAATTATGGACTTGGCTTGTTTACCAGTGGCTGCTTTGACCATGTTTGGTCGTTTTCGACGAAGTGCAGAGAAAAACAATAGCTATTAAGTACATCTGCGAAAGGGGCTGCAGGCTGCTAAGGACCAACCTTCTTCCATTTTCCTCTACCAGGAAGACCATTTCATCGACACAAATATCTTCAAATATCGTGCAGCGTGATTGAATATATAGCAAGTGCCAAGACGATCGGTTTCATGTTTTCTTCTCTAAGAAGAATGGGTGTGGTTGAATTCCTATCGATGTAGTTTAAGCTTTTGTCGACTTTAAGACGATGCTTAATTAAGTATTTCCATACAAGGTAAGAGTGTTACCTTTCCCGTGAGGCCCAGAAGTTGAGTCTCGACGTAAGTTTGTGTGATTTTAGGGTAGACATCATAGCCTCCCAGCAATCAGTTTAAAGCTTGAAGCTGGAGCTAACCAGTCAATTTGTTTTGTTGCTTAGCTAATACGGACTACTTCCAATTTCTACCAGAGTTGTTTACCGCATTTGGAATGAGTTATTGCACAGACCTTCTACAAAATTCGCCCATTCCATGCTTGTGGAGAGGAAACTCATAATCTCAGACAAAGTGTACTAAGATGCGTCTCCTTAACGGCTTCTTTAGCTTAGAGCAACATCAATAATACAGTAACTCTAAAATTATCATGTCATCTATAATCAATATTAATAGTAGCACTGTTCCCGTTTGATCGAGACGCATAAGCAGAGAAAAAGCGTTCACATTTGATCAGCCCGTAAGCCGTGGGACGAGCTGGCTCTTCTCGGATGGGACGAGAAGGCTGTTCAGATGGATTGGTTGAATAAAAAACGCTGCTCCTCATTCTTCTATGTTTTGCATGCAAGCCTACTCCGTCTTCTCCGTTTAGCATGCGTAAGTGCGCTTAGTCTTGTTGCGTAGAAGTTAAGCGTCGATCAAAAACAAACGGAGTGTAACTGTCTGTCTATTTATAAAATTTGATATATCAAAAAAGAGAAGAGGAGGCAAAATAAAAACAATCAATCATATATTAATATTAATAGTATAGTATATTCTTTTCATCTTAAAATATAAATAATAATAATAAATTAGACATATTCTAATACTAATAATCAAATATATATATATATATACGTAGGAGAGAGGTGAAGTGTAATATACTCTCTCTAAAGACAAGAGAATCTAAGTACTAGATTAAATATGTATTATATTTTCTAACATAATACTACGAGTCTAGACAACTCTATATTAAATATAGAATAAAGAGAAAATATATATAGTTAAATATTATATAGATAAGTTATACATGTTAACTTTATAGACCTTACTCTAATATATAATTTTCTAGATAAGTATATAAAAAGTTATTGGCTAAAAAGTAGTTAGTGTACTTTTTATCGGGACAAGTGGACAATCTGACTATAAATTAATAACCAAATTTTCTCTTTTTTAATATTCTATCTTATTCACTCGTTATAAATCTAACATCGTTATAAATTGTTAATGTTATACCCTATACTGATATAGACAGACTTGTTGCCCCTGCTCGGTTGTTTTACCGCCTGGCAAGTTGTCAGTAGCTAGCCTAGCTGTTTAGAAGAATTGCTAGTAGTTTAATTGATCTATCAACGTCCCAAATAAAAAGACTCATAAGAAGAAAGGCGATCTTTTTTTTTTTAAAAAAAAAAGGAAAATGCAGGCTTTGTCAGCTTGCTGAACCAAACCCAGAAGTTAGTGCAGCAGCCATCACGAACAGATTTTCAACTCTATAGTCATACAAATTTTGCAGGACCAGAAATAGATGTTGAATTGCTCATCAAATTAGTAGTCCATATGCAGCATCGTACTATTTGAACTCTATGGCCATACAAATTTTTTGCTCTCTAAAATAACTTACAGTATAACCAGAACGCTGGCGTAACATAAAGTAATCATTCTAGTTCAATACTTCATATATAATACTTTTTTTCCTGTCGCTCTACATTTGTGTCTCGGATAGCAAAATGATCAACTACAAAGTTTGCAGAAAAGAGCAATACATTACACCGAATTATAAAAAATCCAGCTCCACTTGAATCATGAAATCATAGCTTAACCTCAACATCTACTCCGGCGGGGAGCTGGAGCTGCATCAATGAATCAATTGTTTGTGCAGTCGGGTACATGATATCAATCAATCTCTGGTGAGTTCTGATCTCGAAATGGAACCTTGAATCTTTGTGCACGTGAGGAGAATTGAGCACACAATATACTCTTCGCTTGGTTGGCAGAGGAACTGGACCCATAGTCTTTGCATTGGTTGTTTTCGCAGCTTCAATTATCTTCTTGCAGGAGTCCTCGATCAATGGTACCCAGTAAGACCTCAGCTTGATTCTGATCTTCTGCTTGGGTGCCAGCTGAAAACAGAAAACATTGAACCTAAATGGCGTTAGTATTCTACACAATAACAACTTCCACAGGTAAACTGAAGAAACACTAAAGAAAATTATGCGATTGACAGTAGGATCACAGGAAATACAGTAAGAAAGTTGCCAGTGGGGAAAAACAAAGCTTTAAAAGCTTTAAATTTCATGTACAATAAGCATATTCACTACCATTATCAAGTTGGCTCGAGTAGAATTCGACACGCAGTACACACTCAAAGGTAGAAATCTTATCCTAAATTTTGTAGCACTTTGGAAAGACATAAGATAAATAGAAAATATTCACTAAAAGCAAATCCAATCAATCAGTGAATGACCATAACAAGGTTATTGAAATAAACATATAATGCCATGTTTACATTTGTTTCAACAATGTTCTCTCACTCATACTTAATAAATTTCAGTACAATGCTAGCCAACTCAAGGTGATGTGATGTATATCTATGATCAGCTCCTTCAATAATACACAATTCATGATTGCTTATATATTTATCAAATTCTAGGGCATCCTCTGACGGCACAGTATCATCATCAGAACCATGAACTGTCAGAACCCTGCAGTTAGCATCAATAGACATGTATGCACTCTGCATATCTATCTTCAGACGATCCATCAGACTTTCTGTGGTTACAAGGTAGATGGAATGTCCTGTTTTCTCTCCCACATCAATGAAATCATACTGATTTATCCTTTCCATATAATCACTTCCAGGGCGATCAGCAATTCCACGTCTTAGATCAAATCTTCCAGACATGTTAATAATACTAGCTACATCTCGATGAATGGATGCATAGAGGATGACCACATTTCCTCCTTTACTGTGGCCAGCGATACTGCGGGTGTCACACTTGTGTTTCTTGAAATGTAAAATTACATCATGCAGATCATCCACCTCTTTGTAATAGTCGCCATACTGAAATACGCCTTCACTTTCTCCATTGCCAGTGAAATCAAAACGAAATACATTAATAATTTCTGAAGTTAGTGCATCAGTGAGACTTAGTATGGTTCTACTTTCCTTTGTTGACCTAAATCCATGGCACAACACTACAATATCCTTAGATCCAGCTTCATGCAAAAGGTCAACAATTTTCTCCCCATAACTGTTTCTTATCTCTATTTTCTCTTGTGATATGCTTAAGGAATCACTTAAGGAGGAGTGCAATTGTGAACAAGGCCTTGTAACAGTTTCTTTTCTAGCAGTAGCACCAAAAAGTAACTGCATACACATGCACGATGGACATGCTTAATGCATGGAAGACGTGAAGCAAGCATAATGATAGGGAGTAGCCAGTAGTCACTAACACATGCTAATAGCCTAAGCTCAAAAAAAAGGCCAACAAATCTCCAGCAGCTAGGACACATCTATGGGTGGTTCCAATGACGATAATCAAACAGGCATAGACATGATTATACCTAAAAGGATTTGCGAGCCTTGGTGACAACTTTCTTTCGCTTGACACCCAAAAAATCAAATTCATACCTTTAGACCAACATGCAATGGAAGCTAATAGAAGAGATAGTGCCCTTTGCATATTGGAGTACAAGTGTACAACACTATCAACATTGCATGTATGCACTAAACATGGAAGAGCAAATGTACGTATAACATACATAACAGAAGATAATCAGAGCAATAGGAAAACCAACTGAGAATGGCTGTGTAGAATTCAATAGACAAGTGAAATGGTGAAAGCTATAAGAATGAGAGGATAAATCTATCAATAGAATGGAGAGAGATGATAAGGGTCTTTGCATTGGCAAACAAATGGGCTCATCTTTTTTCTAGTACCACCAAAGGTACCTTTGGCAATGTATACAAATTCCAAGGAGGAACAACAGAACAGGAATGATCAGGAAACATTGGAGTGATACAGGTTCATTCAGGAATAAATCTAGCATTAAGCTGAGCATGGAAACCCTGACCATCATTGACCTCCAATCAAACAGCATTTGATGTGTGTGACTCGGTTATTATCCACACTTTTGTTAAAAAATTCAAGGATATATCGCATCTCGTTTCATGTAACCTCATCTATAGTCTCTTAGATAATGTCATAACAACTCACCATAACTCAGTCCTAAAAAAACTCACCATAACTCATTAACTCAAACAGTAAGGATGTTATACAATCTATGGTGGCAACTATACAAGTAGTTTCAGCATAGAAATCCAAATCATAAAGACTAAGTAACCTGCACGTGCCAGCAAAAGCCTCCATGAACTCTGAAAAGCTTTACTTCACACAATGCCACGACTCACTTACTCAGTAGCACACTGAATTACATTTTAGCTCAACTTACTGACAAACTCATATATCACATACTGCAGTTCATCTGTCATGGTTATATACAACGGATACAGCAATCACTGATAGTAAGGATGAAAATTTTCAATGTGCTCGCATCAATGACGTTATTAAAATAAAACATTAGACGATATAACCACGTTAGCTCTAGGATAAGGTACCTGCTCCTCATCATCCCCAATCGAAGACGGCATCGGAATTCCCGTTCCCTCCCTCTCCTGAAAGCACAAGGATAGCACAGTTAGCCAATGGACAAGCAAACTCAAACAGATGTGCACTGCAGTAAGCATTATACAATTACACCTCACAAATGTGAATACCTCCTCCACTACCAACACAAACAATTTGCAGGTTTTGGACCATGAAATGATGGGGAAAAAAAACAGATCCTAAGCATAGCAGGCTGGGTAGCCACGTACCTCGGGCACGTCGGGGATGGTCTCGGCGGGCGGCGCTGCGGAGGCCGCGGCGGCGACGCGGGAGCGGAGCGGGGGCGCGCGGAGGGAAGAGGGGAATGAGAGTGCGGCGGGGCAGGGGTTCCCCGCGGCGCGGTGGAGGGAGAGGAGGGGGAGCGTGGAGGAGGCGGAGGTGGAGACGGCCATGGCGGCGAGGGTGGGAGGGGATGAGAGTGGAAGGGGAGGCTTCTGCTTCGCCGCTATCGTGGTATGGTGTGTTATCCGGTTTCTGGCGAATTTGCGCTTTAGCCCCTCGAGTCTTCTTAAATTGGGATTAAAACACTCAACTGTCCAATGTTCATGTGGTTTATGCAGCCAGAGTTAAAGAGTTGCCTGGTTTTAGACGATCTGTGATTCTGTGTCAACCATGATGAAATGGACACAAGTTATATGCAACAAACAGAGATGTGTGTGCATGCATGTAACACAACACTTCTCACAGATTATCTTTATACCGGTGTAGCACTGCATTGCACGGAACATGGAGAACGGTATCAATTCACATGATAATTGATTTGGAAGCGGTAGTGAGAATTTGGGCACAAGCACAGTTTGCCGTAGAATTTTTGCAGGCTTCAACATGATCATACAGCAGAATTACAGGGAAGGGGTAGCCAAATTTAACTAGAGACATCAATATTCACAAAGCCGTTCCCTTTCATTTTTCCACCATCCACTAGTGAATTACGTACAAGGCCTTAACATTCAGTCATTCACCTCCCCTCTTTATCACCACCATCCCCAGCACTTCTTTTCCCACGCGAGAGAAGCTCCAGGCCGTACGGAATACCATACGAAGGCCCAGTTGCTGGTGCTGCTTGCTTAAGTTGCCATGGAGCAGGCTGCCTACTGGGAGATGGAATCACCTTCGATTCATTTAGCCACCTCTCAGCAAAGGGTGACTTCACAGGCATGTCTACCCTGTCAGAATCCATTGTGCATGATGCCTCGTTAAGGTTTATCCCACGGACACTTGTTTCCGTCTTGTCATGATCCAGTTTCTGTGATGAAGAGAACGGAACATTTGGCTGCCAAAATGCTTGATTCAAGTCATGGGTCTCCGTTTTTGCACTTGGTCGACTAAATGGAGCAATTTTCTTATCTTCCTCCTCTTTTACAATGACCATGTGATCAGGCTCAGCAGCTTCTGAGCTCTTTAGCTTAGCACTGTCCAACTGCTTGTCCTGATAAAGATCTTTACCAGAGGATGAACGTGATGAATAAATGGTGGTCATCGGGAAAGCTTTCTCTGGTGGTGTAGCTGGTGTATAGTTAGGGGGGAGCAAATCATCCCAATTCTCCAGCAATTCTTTATACACTTTACGTAGAGTAACCTCTGTAAGACCTGTTACCTTACAGATCTCTGCCTGAGTTTTCCGCTTGTCTTCAAGCTGACATGCAAGGTAGATGGCAGCAGCAGATATGCTAATGGGATTCCGCCGTGTGCAGAAGCATTTATTAACAACAACCTCACCAATATGGGCCGCAAGTTCCTGAGGAATTGTCAAGGGATATGTTAACAGCATAACTTAGTTTTTTTTTCATAGTTTCAGGCTTTCAGCTCTTTTGATACCTGAGCAGATTTATTGAGCTGGAGTAGGCTGCAAAACCGAGGCATATGAACCGCTATTGAGTTGCTGTTAAGAGGTTGGCTCAGTTTCAGTGATTCACCAAGTATTTTGATGTATTTTCCTATTTCTTTCTGGGGAAGATTGCTAGCAGTAGAGATTTCCTGGACACAGGAAAACATTGGATTAATCAGTGTTAATCAATAAAGGTAGCATTACATAAAATGAATATGCTAGGCCAATAGATTGTGTAACTAAGATCACATATACCACAGTCCACAGCTTACAAACCATTTGATTCAACTATTTCATCTTTGAAGAACAACCATATGCTAGGCCAATAGATTGTGTAACTAAGATCACATATGCTAGGACAGGTTAAGTAAAGGTATTCTCAAAATGGTTAAGTTATCCTAATCTAGAATAGCTTCAGTGTAAGGCCACATACAGTAAGATAATTCAAAGAAAGAAGATATAACATGAAAAGAAAATATAACTCTTCTGTGTTCAACCAATACCATGAATCAAGCAAGATAAAATTTTCGTTCTATTTCCCACCAATTCAGGCTAACATGATCAGCAGATCCACTAAAAAGGTGGCATTGAGTATAGTGTGCTATAACAAATCAACTGATTGATGATGGTCCGCAATTCAATATGCCTGGAGCAGAGCATATCATCCAACAGAAATTCTTTTCAGGTAACAATCATCTAGACATGTGTAAGGATGATTTTGAATTTGTGACCAATATTTCAATTCCCAAACAGGTAAATAGTGAACGGCATTGCGGACATCTCCATTTCAGAAATTACAATTGTCTGGCACTTCGCTTTTCAATATGACTTGGTTGGAGACGAGCAACATAGAGATAAGCCGCTACGCCTGAGTACACTCTGCACGAGGGCATTTGAACGAACATATAGTGAGCACAAGCACAAACCTGCAAGGTCCTGGGCTCCTGCGCCTCGCGGATGGCCTGCACAAGTGCGGCCGTGGCAAGCGCCTCGACGCTTCGGTTCCTGAGGCACGTAGCGGAGGAGCACTCCTTGAAGAGCTCGAAGGCGTGGTCGGCTATGTCCCGGTCCAGCCTCAGGATGGACGCAACGTCCACGATCTGGAGGTAGGCGCGGAGGCTGTCGACGGACACCATAGGCCCGGCCGGTTCAGGCGTGGAGGAGGCAGCCGATTCGACGGCTAGCGAGCGCTCGAGCTCGGCGAGTTGGCCGGAGAAGGCGGAGGCAGAGCGGGCGAGGACGGGGTGGCGCTCGAGGGAGAAGGCCGAGAAAGCGGAGACGAAGCCGGCCGGGAGGAAGGGGTCGTCATCATCGTCGCCGCCGCCGCCGCTGCCTCCAGCGGCCGAGTGAGACGGCGACGGCGCGGCGTCGGCGAGGTCGGGGGTGACGAGAGGGAGCGCGTGGAGCGAGGGGAGGAGGGGGAAGAAGGGGTGGGTGTGGAGGTGGCGCTCGAGCACGAGGCGGGCGCAGGAGGAGCACTCGGAGACGGTGCGGGAGAGCGGAGGCTGCGTCGTGACGCAGCGCGCCGGGCCGGAGGCGCGGCAGTAGGGGCACTGCGACGGCTGCGACATGGCGGCGGCGGCGGAGCGCTAGGTGCAGCTCGGGCTTTGGTTCTGGTGAATAGTGGACCTTAGGTCTGGATTTTTCTTGCGTGTGGCTCAGGCGAGTAGGCGACCCGAGGACCTCGTTTCACTGGTCGCTTCGCTTCCTGGTTGGAGGCTTGGAGCTGGAGCTGGGTGGCCGACGAGACGAACTGATGGAAGTCACGGCATATGTGGCCGACTCAACTCTCTTTTCTTCTTCATCATCAAGGTGAAACAGTAACACTCAACCATATGCACTCTGACATTCGGAAGGAATATTTGCAATCCAGGAGCAGCACATAGAACATCATGTATCTATACAATACAAGATGTAAACATCTAAAAAATGTAATCAAGCATTCAAGAACGAAACAGCTAAAACAGAGAAGCCAAAACACAAGGATAGCAGGCTAGCAACACCGTATGTAGAGCGGTCGAATACCACACCGTGCCGGCAGTTACAGCATAATAACAAGGGAAGTGATCAACACGATTCATCTCAGTTAGGGAACACTGGTTAATGGTTATATCAATCAGCTCGTGTGGTCAAGAAATGCTTCATCTGACATTACAGCGAAAGAAAGCATACAATGGGATTTAATTTCCCGTATGTTCTATCAGCAACACTTACAATATTGCTAAAAGCAGGTACAAGGTGGATATCTGTGAATTATTGCTCGTAACTAACCTTTAGTATAGTGATCAGTAACAGGGAAAAAAGGGCAAAAACTATTGTTAAGCTTCCAGCTCCAGGAGGGGCTTTCTACATGACACATGTTGGTCTTCTCTTAGTATCCGCTCTCATTTACCTGAGATGTAAAAAGTTACTGTCAGCCGTATACAAGGAACAATGCATTATAATCAAGGGTAAAGTCGTGCTAGTGCATTCAGGGCTATTGACAATTGACATTCTTTCCATATGAATACATGAATGGTTGGCAAGTGTAGGTGCTGCTTGAGAGTGAAAACATGACAGGACTTAATTTCTGTAAGCAGATTTACAGATCACACACAGCATACAAAGTTGCCACGCGCAGCAAAAAAATCTGTTACTTCTGTACGTGAAAATGAGGCCATCCAAAATATGGAAACATAGTTTTTTTTAAGAAAAAATATGACAGTGAGAGTTCATCCCTAAGAGCCTTTTTTTTCATAGGGCACAAGGTAAATGTCACAAAGAAAATGCTGCTGTGCTTGTAAAACATAGAAAAACAGAAAGAATAATTTCACTGTGGTATATTACGATTTTCTAGGGTGAGAAAAACAAACTTACCAAAATTTTGGTATTTCTTTGAGAATTTACAGAAGGCTTTCACAATGGCTCCATATTTCATTGAATTCAGTGGTCCCATATGCCTGGATAAGACATAGTGGAAATATTTCAATGGTGGAAATAGATAATGAGATCAAATTTCTGAGGTGCGTGATGTTTGAATATGATTGGAGCAGGCAGTTTTTTATGGAGATAATGGTATGTTCTCTTTAACTTTACATGCAATCCTTATAGGACTGGTATATAAATATCTCTTTCGAGGATAAATAAATGGCTCAAACTATAAAGGATAAATTACTTGGGAACAAGTAAATAGTCACTAGTTTGGATACAGAATATAAATTGAATTACACTATACATGAATTGTGTGTATCTAAAAGCAAAACTGAGAGTTTGTTTGTTATAATGCCATATGATCACACTAAAATTTGAATAGTCTTTTTCTATCATGATATTACTATAGGCAAGAACAGGAGTTATTCTGTGTATCATACTCCCTCTTTTTAAGGGGTATTATACTCCCTCTGATTTAAAATGAATGTCCTTTCAGAGTTCTCTACTCTTCTCTAAAAGTAAGTTATAGGAGTTCGAGTCTTGTCTCTCCATTTGTTCCTCTTATGCCCTTGCTAATTGAATGCTACAAATCTCATATATGATGAGGTACCATTTCTAAGGTATGTAATAACCACAGTGCAACAAGGTCACTTAACATATCCGTAATTTATGTGCACAACTCTAAAAGGACCACATTTGGAATCAGAGGGACTAGAGTTGTAAGCATGTAATCTGAGTTCATTAGCACAGGATAAATTCAAAGTGAGAAAAGGAAGACTAAAATGACCAAAAAAACACATACATTATCTCAGTATACCGCAATCTCCATGCAGGAAAGCCTAAATGGCATCTAGCAGGGCCATAAACAAGAAGAAGATCAGGTTCTGGTCCACCACAACCTAATGAACAATGCAAGAACAATTGCTCATATAGATTTATAATGATATAAATGATAAATGAGTATATAAATAACAGCATGCATTTAAATGGAACGTTTTCGAGCATACCTATCACTTTCAATGCACCAGACATATCAGCTTCTGTAAATACTATTTCACCATTTCCACAAGCATCCCTATTACCATTGACATAAGCTGAGCAAAGTAAGCTGGCTGCTTTAGCAATCCCTTGCTTGCCATCAGAACCAGAAATATACTCTACTGTCATCTCTTTATGACAGCAGGTCAAAGCTTTCATATTTGCACCCACGTCCTACAGGTTGCCATGGACACAAGGGAATACATACGGCATTAGACAAGAAAATGTAGCAACAGAAGGCTCGAATATGTGACTTACCAGATAATTTCCTGAATTCTCATCTCTTGAGCCATTCATAGCAAGTGCAAATGTTTTCTTCAGAACTCCTATTGTGCAACATAAAATGGTAAGGTACATCTCTTGTGAACTAGGTCACTAGACATTGTTGCTTAAATATCAGAGCAAAAATCTAAAAGATTAAAAGGAAACATGGCTATAGTTTGAATTATTGTCTGCTGCTCTCCAAATAACAGCAACCATGTCCTGTTGCTTAAATCCATTTAATTTCTTATACTCATGTTCATTTTTATAAAAGAAAAAATATTATAGGTGTATAATAGGCCACTGGACATATTATGGAAAGAAAACAATAGTATTGTACAAATGCAAATAGCAAATTCATTGTCTTACCATCAATGTCGTAAAGACAAACATATTTCACACCGATATTTGAGAGCCAACATAAGAGTTGATTGATCTTTGCAACATTTTTAGCTTCTCTGCTATCTACCACAACAGCCAAGTACTTGAGTCTATCCAGTTGGAATTTCCGATACTTTGGAATCAACCCAAATGAAATGAGATAGCATTCTATATTATAGATCAGATGAGACCACAAACTGAAAAGGCTGATTGCTAAGTGGACAATGAACCAAAGCAACCCCAGAGTCAGCCTGATAATCACTGATGGTCGAGACATCTGCACATTGAGAGAGAGACACAACTTTCAATGTTCTTTCTTTCCCCAGAATACATTGACAATAAACATATATTTCAGGAAACAGACATATATCCATTTGCACTAATTGTCTTTGGAGTATAACCCATAATGAATCAAATAATCTAACAATAATAGCATCTGACAACTGGATTGTTATATCATGCATATTATTCATGTCTCACAACATTACTCTCAAGAATCTGATACTCAATTCAAACAACACATGAAAATTGAGAATCTGGATGAGTATGAAACCAAAAAAAATGATGTTTGCATTTCCTCAATAACTTGAAGAACTTGAATCAGTTTAAACAGGGTTGCAATACCAGGAGAAGATTTTTCCATAGAAAACCAAGACAGCGAACATGGTAGCTTGACATGATTGAAAATTTTTAATTGGACTAAGACGGTACTGAACTTTCAGCTAAGACCATCAAAATAATCAACAAGGTCAACAAGAAAACTTTCAGTTAAAGGTCATAATATGTCAAAAGAGACAACTCACAGAAATCTTCTTTACCAAGCAATTGTAAATAGAAGCAAAAATGAAACTGCCCAAAAAGAAGTTAAGGTACTGTCTCTGCTGTACTAATCCCTTCAACCCATTAGAACAGACTGTCGCTGAAAAAAAGTAATTTATAAGGTTAAAACTAGTATGTTTTTGCAGGACAATTAGCAACCCAGCCTACCTACGATTTTTCACAGTAAGAATTCACACGCAAGATTTAATCCATCCTTAAATCAATCTCACGATATAAATAGGAGGGAAATAAGTCTCTACAGGAGGGTAGGAGGAAGAGCTAAATTTACTGGTGTCCATACATGTGGAGGAGACTGATTCATGAATAGGGGAATCTCATTGGCCACAAATGCCTCCCTGCACAAGAACCACGAGATAATTATCTTCCTGGAAAGGACAAAGTGGACATCATACATCTAACAAATTATGTGAGCGTCAAAATTTTGAGAAAATGATCTGAACGTTTGCTCCCATCCTTTATTGTCTGAACAAGGGATTACAGTAGCATCCTTCTTTTTAAAAAAAGAAACTAACAAATGGCACATGAGAAATGGAAACAAGGAAGAGAGTGCAGCAAGGAAATGGAACAATGAAACTAAAGCAAAGGCAAGCAAACAAATCTGACATGGCCTTGGAATCCATTACGTCACAGCTGGGATGAGATAGGTGAGGAGTAACCAAAGGACGCACCAAGATCAGCTATGCTCTATCAAAACAGAGATCTAATTTGTGGCTGGAGCTGGCAAGAACTACAATCACAGAACTGGTGGCTTGTTATATCATAGCGTCTTGCATATCAGAATGTGCTGTTGACACATCTTGTTCCTATTGTAGGGACTAGAGTACTAGAGGCTTCGAAGAATTTTTCCCCTTTTCATTTATTAAGATCGATTAGCTTCCATATTTTAGTGGCTTTAGCCACTGAGCGATTTCCACTGCATGGTTGCAGGTACTAGATTACATATGCACATGTAAACATCAAGCACCAGTTCAATAAAATAAAATACAAGCCAATGCACCAAACGCGTGGTATCGATTCAAAGTCGAGCTCAATAATTTACTTCGCTCGCATCCAACCATCCCGCACGGACACGGCTCCCTCCGGAAGGAGGGAACAATAATGCAGACCAAGCACTCGACGGGGTGTTCTTCGCACACATTGCCACAAACACCTAGCATGCGATGGGAACGGCTCCACCCACCACGCAACGCACGCGCCAAACAGGTTTTCCACGATAAAAGCGGAGAGGGAAGGGGTGAGACCTGCTGCGTGCTACCGCTCGAACCGAAGGAGGCGCCGCTGCCGCTGCCGCTCTTCCGCCGACGAACCGGTCACGAGCGCATCGGTTGCTGACAGTCGCGGAGGCGGAGGCGGTTGCTGCGGCCGGTGATGGAGAGGTTTCCCCAATTCAGCACGATCTGGATGGACTTCGAAGACGAAAGGTGGAGTAGAAAAATAGTACGAAAAATAATCAGGCCGATGAGCAAATTTTGACCAGTAATTTACTTTAACCTATGGACCTGTGGGCTGAAACATGATGAGCCTACCGTCCAAGTCTCGGAGGCACCCGAGGGCCCGAGTAAATCATGGGCTGGTGCCCATGGTTTCAATCAGCCCATGTGCCGTCCTAACTTCGTTCCGAACCAAATATCAAAGCGCTGATGCGATGCCAAATTCAATTGCATCATCCTCAGATAAGCCTTTTTTGCGAGGACAAATGATTGTCATTCTTACCTACCTTAACAAATATATCCAGGGTTGAAATTCCAATTTCCAGAGTATTGCACACACGTATGTGTTTTTAATAGGATTTCTTTGTGAAAGTTTTTAATAAGATTTTAGTAAGATTAGATATCTGTCACTTGCCTTCATCTTTTTAGCTTCTGTGACTCACGAATTTGCATGTGACGTACATGTGCATCTACATAGAAAATAAATTATATTATAGGACTACCTATTCAATATTCGACAAAAAACCATATAAAATTTGCTATAATATAATTATAGTATAATTACAATTATAGTATAATTTAGATATAAATTATATGTAATTACCTCAGTGGAAGAGGTCTACCTTTGTTACCGTGAGGACTGTGGGATTGATTCCCTTTCGTGCGCGTGGATGTTTTGTTTTCCTCGCGATGCACAAATCTCAGCGTATATCAAACAACTAGCATGAATCTCAAACAACATCCAACGATCAAAAAAGTGCAAGATGCAGCCACCAAATTTCTGTCAACACACAGTTCCCTTATATTAGTCTTCTCTCAAGAGAAATAACACTACCTGTTCCTCTCGAGAAAAAATACAGATTTTCAGTTCATCTCTTCCCTCAAAAAGAGTGTTATTACTGTGAAATGCTGTAGATCTCCTGAACCATCATCGCTGGCTTTGCTATCGAGTAACAAGAGGAATAAGAATCGGATGTGAATACTCCTCACTGAGTGGTGTCAAACCGAGGCATTGTTGTCAAGATTTCTTCAGCGACCCAGCAGCAGTTCTAGCTGCTCCAATCCATAAGCGTACATGGTCATCGTATTCAGGTTTTCATTTCATGTTTGTCGTCTCGGTATTGCTAATTCTGCAGAGTTTAGTGGACCTGGTATCTAAGCCCAATAATGGTGGCAATGGGATGCCCCTTGTCTTGGTATACATGGCTATCATTCATCTATGCACACCCACAATGTTATTCTTCTACGTATAGTATCGATTTGTTTCTGGACTTTATGATAACAAGTTGTTATAAGTTTTTTTTTCTCAAAGAGACATCAATGTTTACATTACTTAGTACTAGTACTATTTATCATATTCTTAAAATGTGCCTCAAAAAATGGTTTGTGACTCGTCCTAATTTTTGCGTCTTACTCCTACCAATTTGTGGCTTTGTCAAGATATACAGTGCATGCGCCTCAGTACTTCAGAAAAGGAACAAAAAAAACTTTTGGCATGAAGGAGGATGAGGTTTACAGCGTCGTAATGCTAACAAGAAACAGATAACTCTGACAGTGAAGACTGTTGTCTCAATACAGGTGGCATGGCTGCGTAGTAGCGGGCTTGGCTTCCACTCTTTCTGAAAGGCTGCATATATGTAGCAATTTAAGGTCTAGACTTCACCAGAGTTTACAAGCAATTACTAGTATGGTAACCAAGTTTCAAATGCGGGTAGGTGACTTTTTCTAACATGAAAACCACCTGTTGAATATAATGGCAAGTTGTCCTCCAACAATTTGAAGAGAGAGACGTATCAAATTGGATCTAGCCCTTTAGTTGTTCAATAGTCCTCCCACCGAGGGTGACATTTCGGGTGCTCCAACGGAAGACACTGAAAGGAACTGTGCTGTAAGGGAGAAAAGGGTCGCTCAGACAGTAGCTAATGCTTGCATTTCCTTGCAGCTTTCAGACCGGAACAAAATGGGCGAAAGTATCATAATATGCCCAATGAAACCGAAACGACACTACATAATTGTCCTTCTACATTTGAGATATCATCCTGGGTTGACCTTTATTGTACTAGCCCAATGCGATGGACAACTTAAGATATTTCTGAAACGCAAGAATCCCACATGAGTTCTGTAGAAATACCACATGATATATTCGATTCTCACAGAAAAAACAAAACATGATAGAGGAGGAGGAGCGAATGTGTCTGATGGATATTGAAGGCAGCACTTCGCTTGCTTTTACGATGGTTCAAAAATCTTCAAATCAAGGACGGGAAATCGTCGTGCATCCGGTAAGCCAGACGGCTGCCCGCCCGAATCCTGATCGCAACGGCTGATGGACGCGAGTGGCGTGGATTGGCCGGTTTCATGTCTGTCTCCGCCGATTCCTCTCCACTTCGTTCGTTGCGGCACGGGCGTCCGCAGCCTGAACCAGCCATCGAGGTATCATGTCACCGCCGCGTAATGCCGCGCGTGATCTGATCGCACTTAATTGCATGCGGGCTCCGGCCGTCAGGCGTGCTGTTGTCATTGATCGCCAAATTCGCGATGGCCAGTCGGTCGATCGAGCGCTAAAGATTTCATACGTGTCGATCAAGCTCGATGGCGGAGGCCTTTGTGTTATCCTCGCCTTTTTTCGCGTGATGTCCTTGCCGCCCCTCATCTGGTTCGTGCACACGGAGATAAAAGTAAGAAAGGAATTGCTGTGACGCCGGATCTCTCATCGTATCACATTAGGCCATTACCGAGTCCTGACAGATACAGGCATCACTAGTGCATAGACATGGCTCATATGGATCAAATCATCTTTCAGATTTGCACAGTCTTTGCTTTATTTGCTGCAAGGATAACAAAGATAATGGCAGGATTGGCAACTTTGGTTTGGCCGTTTTTGTTTCCTTTTCCGAGGCCCAATTAATTGTTTCCTTTGACAAAGGAAGCACGCTGATGAGCACAGAAAGGAGCTATAATTGCACACGCATCGGATCGAGCAAAACGATGAGAGGGCTGAAAGGCATTATGTCGTCATGGACCCTGATAGAAATAGGAACTGAACTCACACGATGTTCCATTCATGTCTTCATGCAGCAATAGCACATGGAATCGTCTTCCTTCCCTTGTTAAAAAGGCAGTAAGCTACACCTATCTTCTTCCTTTCTACCCAAACTTTTCTCCCGCTTAAAGCTGTATTTAGGGATTTTTTTACATCCAAACCAAGCTAAAAAACACCTCGAGCGTGGCTGAAACACGTAGATAGCACTAGCAGATCTCAAAAGCTAATCCACGTGATGAAGAAGGAATCGGTAGCAAATGCGCTTTTGCTCTTTACCATCCATCTAGGCATATTCAGGTCCTCAAATGTCGTCCTCAAGGTGCATAATCACAACTGCACATAAACAGCGATGATGCTCTACTGATTGAAATGTGTTTTCAGTAACACTGATCAGGATGACAAACGCATAATCACAACCGCATATACACAGAAATGATTCTATTCTGATTCAAGTGTGCTTTCGGTAAAACTAACCAGGATGACAAACTACTTTACTTTGTGTTGCACCAATCTGAGGCACCTGATTCGTGAAGAAGATTGTAGCATGTCTCCGGGTACAGGTCATCCATCAAATATCAAAAATTGAAATGATTCTAGCCCCCAGAGGAAACAAGTTTGCTATTCGCAAATCTTGAACAGTTCACTCTTCCTATCAGAAAAGAAAGAGAGGTTCCATAGTTTGTTGTTGTGCCCTGATCAATCTAATCTTTCCTGAATCTTTTTGACTCAGTGGCTCCCAGCCCTTCTTCCTCGCAGCTCCCAGCAAGCACTCCAAATTACCTGCAGGCAATCCAATATATTAGCGATGCTGTCCCCTGTTCTTGATCAGCAGAAAAGATCAGGAATGGCTAACCGGCTAGCCGCCTGGCCCTTTGGTGTCTCATCAATCAGTCTACTCGCGAGAAGATGGAACAACCTTAGCAAAGTAGGGCCGGTGTTGCTGAATAGAGTAACTGTGTTCGTTTGTTAGTACTGAGAAAAAGATAAAATTAGATTAGCATATGAATAATTAAGTATAAGCTTAAAAAACTTTTAAAATATATTAATATAATTTTTAAAAACAACTTTTATATAATTTTTTTAAAAAATATATAAATTTAACCGTTGCGTAGAAAACAAGATATTATAGGTTGCGAAGAGGGGGAAACGAAAGCACTCTAAACATACGTGCACAATAAAGCTCGGCGATTGGCAGGGCAGCGGGAGTATCGTATGCAAAGGTTTCTCGAGTAAGGTAAGTGTTGCTGCAAAGTTAAATACTGTACTAGCTGTGGGTGGAGTAAGATGGTGGCAAAGCTGAATCATTGGATAGCAAGATTTAATACTCCTGCAAATGCTGATCGATTAAATCTACTAAGCTTGGAAAGCTGAGGCTGACAGTGAACTCGGGGGGCTACGTGTAAGGGAGCAACGGGTGCAAACTTATAGTGGCAGGCCCAACAGATCAAAGCTATTGAAGTCGTCGATCTGAGACATGAGACGTCAGATCATCAGGCCCCGGTAGGTAACAACTCACTAGCTAGACTCCAGCTACAGTAGCATCGATGTGCAACCAAGCTAAGCTAAAAATTCAGTGGCAAGATCCCGCATTTCTGCAACCGGGGTGGCCGTGTCTAAATATCCTATCGCAATCCGGATGAGAAGAACGGAGAGTAAAAGCAGCGGAGTAAGAATAAAGCATCGGTTTTATTGGGAAATCGACAAGCCGCTGTAACTAAACAGACGGTGCAGGGCTTAGCTTCTTCTCCTAACTCTGGGCGGCCGGGCGGGCCGTCGCGTCGCGTCGTTTTCCTTGGGCATGGGAAGTCCAGTGCCTCCTGCCACACCGCGGCTAGCCGCCACACACGCCAACGTCGCGTTGCTTTTCATGGACCACCAGCCACACACACTCTCCTCCAATCAGTTTCGTCTCAGCTTAGCTATAGCTCCTCTGTCCCCGACCACAAACCGGGCCGGTGCGTGCGTGCGTATCACTCCCTACTGCTAGTGTGCTTGCATTGTCACGGCAGTAACTGATCTTTCATGCATGTCTCTGGCACAAACAGAGGTGAAGCCTTGCACAAGTTTGCTATTCCTATGTAACTATAAGACTACTGGCTATTATTGCTCTAGCTACGCAATGATGAGCGAGACTATACATCGGTATCATTTCTGAAAATCACTTCGATACAAATTGCATTCAAGAAAGCAATCGGCCGTGAAATACTGAAGAAACAATATCAAACGCAGAGAATCTATCTCATGGTGAATACTGAATACTGGTCAGTACGTCGTAGCACAAGACGTCGTACAAAGCAAATCGATCGCTTTAACAGATACTACGATCGATCGGCAGATAGCCGTCAGACCGGTCCGCAGATAAACTAGCGTGATATTTACATCGACAGCAGAAGAGGATCTAGTTGTAGTGGCAGGCAGGCTCCGGACGGCGCCCTGTGCCAAGATGCCCTGTGTCGACGACAGGTAGGGACCGGGGTGGTGCGAGCGCTAGCTGAACTTCAAAAATATTTTTTTAGATGAGGACATTTTAGTGGGCGAATCATGTATCGTGAGACTCTTGTCTGTTAGTTCAGGAAACACAGGCCGTCAGGTGGTCTATAACATCGGCCGCGATCTATATATTTTTTTAAAAGACGAAAGCCCACATGTTAAAATGCTATTGCTATATAGTTTTTTTTACTTTATGAGACTTCCTTATTTTAGGACTTTTTCTCTCAGGAAAAAAAGAAAAAATAAGAAAAATATTTTGATCTCAAATATCAAGTTAATATTTTCGATTTTAAGCATTTGTTTGAAAAAAATAAAAAGAAAATATATTTTTTAATATTTTTATGAATTTAGATGGTAATACTAGGTCAATTTAGGCTATTTTTTGCATTCCTTCTTTTCTTATCCAATGATTATGAATTTTGTTGTAATTAGTATATGTAATGGTAGATATAGGTGGATGGGCCTCTTTAGGTCTAGGTCTAGTTTGGAGAAAGAAATTCTAATTTCGTATCTCTAGTTTTTCTAAATAATATTACTACTATATTTTCTCTCTAAATTCCTTTGCAATCCCTTCTTTTAAAATCTTTATTATGTGAAGGAAATAAAAAGGTTGATTATTTGGAAAATTTTATATTTAGAAATTAAAAAGTAATTAATAATTAAAAATAAAGAAAAAGGTATTTAAATTATTTGAAAATTACATATTATATCATGATTTGTATTTACATATGGACATGTAGAAATAAATATAGGAGACATCAAGATTTCAATAATTGTTTCTTAATAAGGTGTCCAAATTCATTGAACGTATAGAGAAGCATGTTACGAGCAAAATGATAAAAATATATTATTCATGCTTTGACTATAAAAATAAAAAGCATGGACAAAAATATAAATTATCAAGTTTCACTTGGTTCGGTGTGGGTTTGATATGTCTTATACAATTTGTTTTAAACATGGCGAGACAGTCGAAGCCAAAAGTAATGTCGTGTGAAAAACTGATATATATTTGGAGGGTGATATTCATGATTTCATTCATAATAATTCTCCTGTTATGATGGATAATGATTATCATACAATGATATATGATAGTGGTATCGAGGAGATATTGCGGCATACTGAATTAGAAATCATAATGAGGTCAACAAAAGGACTAGATAATCTCAAGGCATTACAAAAAGTAGCAAAGCAATTGTTGTACGATGAGTCAAAGTGTTGTGACAAGAACTTTTCGTAATTCGTTCTATACTGGAACTTAGATTGAAGGCTAGTAACGGTTGATCCGACAGTAGCTTCGATGATTTGTTAATTATCTTGAAAAAATGACTAAATCTAAATATATTGTCAACAAATACATAATAAGTGAAAAAACTCATTTATCATTTTTCATTGGGTGTGCAGAAGATTCACGCATGTGTAAATCACTACATTCCATATCACAAAGACAATAAGAACATGAACAATTGCTCTTGTTGCGGCATAAGTCGGTACAAGATAGGCATTGAGACTTTGAATAAGCAAGATGGTTCGGCTCATCTGATTCAAATAGAAAAATACTTCCCATGATCGGCTAAAATATTTGTTGTCGAATCCTAAGGATGTCGAACTGATCCAATGACATAAAGAAAAATGCAATAAGGACAAAAAAACATAGTCACCCCATGAATGCACACCAGTGGAAAAATTTTGATAATAAGTACAAAGAATTTGTTAAGGAACTGAAAAATGTTAAGTTCGTATTGGGTACCATAAAATGAAATATCTTGGTGACCTTAGCACTACACATAACATCAGTGCTTATAACCATATATAAACTACCTATGTACTTCTGTCAAAAGTAGAAGTATGTATTGTTATCTATACTTATACAAGAAACGAGACAACCAGTTAAGTCATTAATTAATTCATTATCAACCCCAATTCTTATAGCATATATAGATTACTGACTAACTTTGTTAACTTTGTTTTTTTCTCTCCATTAGTACTACATGCGAACGTAGTCAACACATAAAGAGAAATTTCAAGTGATAAATAACTGAGCGATATAATACAATATATATTTTGCATAAATATAAGTCTATATACACATATAAAAAGTTAACATATATCATTTTTATGTTTTTCATAAAATATCACAAACAACCGCTATATAGCGTATTATGAGGTTATTATGTGATGTCACTAACTCAAGTGCAATGGACAGTAATATAGCAAACCTAGATATGTAATTTAATATACACATTTACTTAACTATATTTTTGACATAATATGTATGTACAGATGAATAAAATTAATGAGAGAGCAGTAAGATATTCGACGATAAAGAAATTAAGAATAAGAATAGATCATTTTATTCACTGTGAGATAATAGAAGATTTACAAAAGTATTATAGAGTGGGACATTCCATCATTTTCATATATTGTAATTTTGTTATTATAAAAACTAATACTCTGCATTTATATTAATTAAATTAATTTCGATGTAATATCTACATAATCCATCCCACTATTTATTTAATGGATACATACATGTTAGATATATTAATAAATCACATTGGCTAACACTAATACATAATTATTATTTATAATATAATTTAAAATCATATAAAATAATAGAAAATATATTTTTGCAGATGGGCTAGGAGCCACTAAAAAATACCCTAATTTTTATAAGCGTTTAATTACAGACGGCTAGTCGAATGCAATAATCGGTTTGAAACTTCTGCAAAATATTTAAGTAGAGACATGAGGATTCGATGCGGCGTGCACGCCGGCACACGTGAGGATTCGATGCTGCAACGGTGGTGCCGGAGGATGCAACGGTGGTGGCGGGTTGACATAGTGGAGAACGCACGCGCGTGCGCACAAGCGATGGCTGCCTGACGGGGAGGTTTTGGCACGCGCGAGATGGCCGTAGTGCGTGTGGTAAGGACCGGCGGTTGATAGATGCTGCACTGTCACTTTGACCCCGTTCGTTTTAGATTATCGTCTACTAGATTATTGCTGGCACATTTTTTAAGTTATTAAACCATGTATTTTTTGAGAAATTTTTTTATATAAAAGTTTCTTAGAAAAATTCAAATTAATCTATTTTTAAATTTTATAATATCTAGTGTTTAATTAATCATGTGCTAGTTGAGTATGTTTTTAGGCAAGCCAAATAGCTAGTTGGCTGAGAAGTCAAAATAAACGCAACCTTTGTTAGGGAAAAAATCTTTTAATCACTGTCTATTGCATATCATTATAAGAAAATAACAAGACATTAATATGTAATATATAACTTCACAAATATATATAAGTTTAAATTTGATTTTAACAAGTTATAAAAAAACAAATACAATAGTACAAGCACTCTCACTCAGTAATGTACAATTGCAATGCAAAATGCCTTGCCGGATCCACCGAATCCGATTGTCAATTGACTCCATCTCACGCCTGATAAGGAGAAGTGGATTCTAATCATTATTTATTATGTGTCAATCAAATGGTTATATTTTTTTTAAAAAAATAAGATAGATTAGGAGACTGCTATTCTGTTTTAGAACAGTTATTCTGGTATCATCGATACCTAATAGTTATAGTTACTAGATCTAAATATCTATCGGTATCGACCGATATCCATCGATAACAACTGATAATAATAGACCTATTACCACCGATAATTTATAATCACCAAAACAATAATGATTCATACTAGGGTGACCTCCACATCTAGAGTGGGACGAAGTGTTCATGTATTGGATCATGTCCAAAACACAACACTACTTTTTCATCTACTAGGTCCTTGCTTCTAACAAATACCAAGAAAACCAAACAAAAAGCAAATCTAGGCTGTTCACATCCATCAACTAGTCAAATGCCATCCCATGTCTATCCTAGATCCACATCATTCTCCAAACACCCTTTTTAGGCAACATACGAGAGGGTGTCCAAATCTGCACTCTTCAAATAATTAAATGTTACAACTCCAGTAATCAATATGTGCATCTCTAGAAACTTAGTCCCAAAAAATCAATAACAATACCAACTAGCAAATAACAGAGTTGTAGAATGAGCGAGGAGAGGGGAGAGAGGCTTTTTTGGAAGGGGAGGAGCCGAGTAGGTGGGTGCTCTAGCTCGTTGTTGATCTATTAGAGAGAGAGAAGAAGACGAAGATAAGAGAATGCAGGTGAAAGAGTGACATGGAGGTGAGAGAAGAGACAAGAGAAGCAGCGTAAAAAGCAAAGAGGGAGATCGAGCCCTGGCCATGGTCGAGAGCGGTGTGATACAGGCAGGAGTGACACATTGTAAATTGAAATTAAGCCTCTATAAGTCTTACAGAAAAGAACAAATTGATACCTGCATGCATCCTGCTTTTCGACAGTAAAATCAACTCCGAACTGTTGGTACAAAAGTACAGTCTTTTGCTTTCAGAAATCTGTAGGTGTAGTGAGGTATGGACTGCAGTCTTTGGAGTACTATTCCGTATGTTGCAATGCTGTTGATCCCGTGACTGGCCGTGTGTCACAGTGCCAGGCTGCCAACCACAGTTGATTGGGTCCTGTACTCCTGCCACGGCTTGCGTATTTGTAACCCGTCAATTGGTCATACGTCAAGGGTCAGTAAACCTCGTGCAAGTTTCAAATCTTCCAATGACTTGGAGATACTAGTAAGAAAAATTCTGGACAGAGAAAAACTAGCAAGGCAATCTTTTTCGACAAAGTAAATCTTTTTTTTCTGTGTTAGATTATTGATTTGAAAGACCGAAATACAATGTTATGTGGTAGTCTATCACTCTATCAAAGAGCACTATGAACCCACTTTTCCAAGTAGATAAATACGTTCCTTAAAAAAAAGTAGATAATACCTAAATTGCCCGCTTATACCGAACGTGCACTGGTTGCCCCAGTTTTACCCCTTTTTTTTCAAACAGTCACCAGCAGTTCTGCATATAAAAGAGGGCCAAGGGCTAGCGAAACCACATAGCAACTGGTAGCTCGATCTGTAGCTAGCAGCGAAGAGCGAAGCTGCAGCTGCGAGCAACAATAATAGAGTGTGAGCTAGGACGCAGCTAGCCGGCAACGTGTACCCGCGAGCTCACGTACGCTGAACCAACAGAGAACACCTAATTGATCGATCTCCTCAAGGAGAGAGATCACTTCGCCATGACCAAGGACGAGGTCGCCGTTCCGGTGGCCGTGGCACCGGCGAAGCGCCCGCCCATCAACAAGTACGCCTTCGGCTGCGCGCTCCTCGCCTCCATGAACTCCGTCCTCCTCGGCTATGGTATGTCACGTTCGTTCGTACGTGTAGATTTGCACCAGCATCCGTGCATGCAGGCATGTAACAGGTTTACGATCTTCAGTTCAGATGGTAATGACGTTCTCGATCTGTGTACGTGCAGATATCTCGGTGATGAGCGGCGCGCAGATTTTCATGAAGGAGGACCTGAAGATCACCGATACGCAGATCGAGATCCTCGCCGGCGTCATCAATATCTACTCGCTGTTCGGCTCGCTGGCGGCGGGATTGACGTCGGACTGGCTGGGCCGTCGGTACACCATGGTGCTCGCGGCTGCCATCTTCTTCACGGGAGCTCTCCTCATGGGGCTCGCCCCGAACTACGCGTTCCTCATGGCTGGCCGCTTCGTAGCCGGCATCGGCGTCGGCTACGCGCTCATGATCGCGCCCGTTTACACGGCCGAGGTGGCGCCAACCTCGGCCCGCGGCTTCCTCACCTCGTTCCCGGAGGTGTTCAACAACAGCGGCATCCTCCTAGGCTACGTCTCCAACTTCGCCTTCGCACGCCTCCCCGTCCACCTGAGCTGGCGCGCCATGTTCCTCGTCGGCGCCGTGCCACCCATCTTCCTCGGCATCGCCGTCCTCGCCATGCCAGAGTCACCCCGTTGGCTCGTCATGCGGGGCCGCATCGAGGACGCGCGCCGCGTCCTCCTCAAGACTTCCGACTCGCCCGACGAGGCTGAGGATCGGCTCCTCGACATCAAGAAAGCCGTGGGCATCCCCGAGGACGCATCCGACGGCGACGACGTTGTCGCCACCGTCCGCGCGAACAAGGCGTCACAAGGCGAGGGGGTGTGGAAGGAGCTGCTGATCAACCCGACCAGGCCCGTTCGCCGCATGCTCGCCGCCGGGCTCGGCCTCATGTTCATCCAGCAAGCCACCGGCGTCGACTGCGTCGTGATGTACAGCCCGCGGGTGTTCGGGCGTGCCGGCATTAAGTCGAAGACGAACTCGCTGGGTGCATCCATGGCGGTAGGCGTATGCAAGACCTTCTTCATCCCGATCGCCACGTTCCTCCTCGACCGTGTCGGCCGGAGGCCGCTCCTTCTCGCCAGCGGCGGCGGCATGGCCATCTTCCTCTTCACCCTGGCCACGTCGCTTCTCATGATGGACCGGCGCCCGGAGGGCGAGGCGAAGGCGCTAGGCGCCATAAGCATCGCCGCGATGCTGTCGTTCGTGGCGTCGTTCGCCTCGGGTCTTGGCCCCGTCGCGTGGGTCTACTGCTCGGAGATCTACCCGGTGCGGCTGCGTGCGCAGGCGGCGGCCATCGGCACGGGGCTAAACCGGATGATGAGCGGGGCCACCACCATGTCCTTCCTCTCGCTCTCCAACTCCATCACCATCGCCGGGAGCTTCTACCTGTACGCCTGCATCGCCGCCGCAGGGTGGGTGTTCATGTACTTCTTCCTGCCGGAGACCAAGGGCAAGAGCCTGGAGGACACCGTGAAGCTCTTCGGCAAGGACGCAGACGACGACGACCTCGTCGACGCAGCCCGCCCTGAGCGCAAGAGGTCCACCGAGCTGAGCACTCAGCACTGAACACGTCCGTACACATGCCGTCCCGAGTCCGAGTGTGATCGAAGCCTATTCGTTCCGATCGAAAAAGCTTCCACAGTGTGTGTATTGCTTTGTGAATCTTCAGAGATTCTAGCCCCTTAGGTTAGATTGCTAGACTTTTGGATCTCGTGCACATCACGTGTTGGCCTTAGCCAACATGTAGGGACATTGAACTGCTTCACGGGGGAAAAGAGTATGTGATATTCCACACACGGCGACGAATCCACGTAAAAAGGTCGCGGTCACCGTTGCGGTTACGCGGCTTGGCACGGATGTTCGGTTCTTTTCATCCTGTAACAATCCACAGCCGGCGAATCGTTCGACGACAGCATTTAGATCCAGGAAGCCATGGTCTACCTGGCTATGTGTTCTTGTTTAGATATTACCGTGGCAGTGTAATTTTGTACGAGTCTATTGATGTATATACTTTTTTACATATATGACTCGGTCACTTTGTGTCCGTGTGTGAACGTTGCTTACTAAGGGAACCTTCTTTTGTTACTGTACTGAAACTGGAACCCAAATTTTCATTCGATTCTGATTTGTCGGGCTCCTTTTTCGGAGGATCCACAGGAGATCTACCGTGCGTCATTGCATTAAGTAGAGAGACAGACTAGTAGTAGACTCGTGAAATACATTTTGGGTCCAGATGGGTACGTGTAGTTTTGATTGAAAGGAACAATTATGATGGCACGCTATGCAATTCATCACAAGGCAAATTATTTTCGTCATGTTTTATATATAAAAAATTATTGACTTTTGAAATTACTTCCTTCATACTAAAATATATCAAACTAGTATTGAATTAGACCACTATAGTACTACAAATCTGAACAGTTAATCTAATATAGTCCTAAGTTTATGGAGTGAGGATATTGCTATTTTAGTTTGAAATAGAAAAAAATCTAGTAATATCATTATTTATCATTATACATTATGCACCCCTTCCTTTAAAGGAGAGTGAAGCAAATTGCGTTGACAGTATACGGTCTTGTGAGATGGACAATATAGTATATAAAATTGCAAAACATTTATTTACGGTGCGTATGAACCAAAGCCAAACTTTACCGAGTTGGACACCGATTATAATAACACGCATACATGTGAGAAGGGCATGAGATATGCTATATTTGCAAATGAGCCTTTACCATAGTTCTAACTTATCGTTCCTTTGTTTTTATTACTACATCTCTTCTCTGTTTTTATACATCCTTGTATAATCAGCATGCACTCTATGTTTGAGTGAACACATACATGTCTACGTTGTTTTCTCGTTGCAAGTGTGCCTGTATGGCATCCTAGTCAACATCCAACTTATATTAGGATGAGCATTTTACAAATTTCTGTATTAGATTGCAGTATCGCACCTAGCTTATAGGTTCATGGATTGTCAGTGCAATTTACTAGTGATGTCATTCTTACAGGGGTATCCGTTTCTGTATTGCAAAGTGCTAGAAAGTAGGAGCAGTTAAACTGAAGTGCATAAGAAATCTAGCCTTGGGTTTAGAAGGTTATGATGAACATATTTTGAAACTTAATTATGTTTACTATATTTAATTTAGACAGAGTAGAGGTAGCTGAATTGGTCAGTAGACAGTTATTATAATATTTGGCTGTGTATCCTAGATAAAGAGACCGGGGATGTAACTCATCTCACTTATCTTGAAATAAAAGCTCCTATAAAATTATCGTGGAGCTATAAAATTAGTGATTTATATATGCATACCTGAACATCTGGTTACTTTCCGCCGCCCCACTTGTTGGGTTGCAATATGCATCACTGATTAAGTTCTTATCATATCATAAAGTAGAGAATTGCTGGCAGGTTTTCACATGCCATGAGTCGATCATGGCTCTCCACAACAAATTTGTGTGACTACCGTTGGCTTCTTAATCACATCAGGTCCCGATTTAATGTCTGCAGATGATACAGAAGTTATTAAAATTCAGGGAAGTCCTTCGTATAATCACTCTTTTTGTCTAGTTGTTGAGGCACCAGCAGGCTATAATGTCCCAAAAGCGTACCTGTCCTGTTTGAATATTCCTAGAGATCCACCAGACTATGTCCAGATCATCAGATGTCAATGGACCCAGCAAATTTGTATGTACCGGAAAATTTTCAACGGTACAATTGATGTTTTGTTTTTCATGCCACATGTTACATCTGGTGAGTTGTACGTACCTAGCAAATGATTTGTACATATATGCAGTACTATGCATGCCCTCTGTAGGCACCAGGCATTGCTGACTTCATGCCCGGCGAAGGCATTGCCCAACTAGTCAGAGCTAGCAAGGCAAACAAAACTAACTCGTCCCTTTCATGTAGCTTAAAACCTTCCAAGAAAAAGTTGGATTCTTCACACTGAATATTTCAGCTCTTCTAGGATTAATTCCACCCCTTCATAATGAAACATTGACACCATTTGTACTCCATAGCACGAGGTACGATAAGCACAAGGAATTCCATCACCATCTGTTACGTACGGTTGATTTAATTCCCCACCCTACCAAGATTAGATGTTGCCAAAAATTTAGCGAGATAACCTAGGCGCACGCATGGCTCTCAGGAGATCCGTTGTCAGTGTCAGGTTTTGCACTGTTCTTAGCAAATGCGCCTACTGCTGCTCCCTACAGCCATGCTGATGATCCTCGATCGGAACATCGAGGCTACACTACACTTCTTCACCTAACGTCCCAATTGATGGCCACCAACTTCAGGGTCTAATTAATCAACGTGATGTCCATATCGTTTAGCGCGTCGTCCCAAGAAGTTAATGCCCTTCAACTCCGCGTCAAACTCTACCCCGGCCGGTTGCTACCGGAACCGGAGCCCCGGTCTAACGCGCACACGGGCACCTGGGAGGTTGGGCCGCGTGGTGAACACCTACGCGCTACGAGGCCTTGTTCGTCGGCCAGCACATTCCACCCTCCGCCCACGCAGCTTGTGTTTGGGCCTCGGTTACCACCTGCCTGCGACGCATCTGTTGTTTGGGCCCCAGACACGGCGCCGCGGAAGTGGAACCCATCTCGCGGCCGCTTGCATGGGAGGCGGGACAAGCGCAGCGCTTGCGGCCTCCGACGTGGTGCTAAGCCCAAGGCCACACTAGACCCTACCTTGAGGTCGTTGAATATTGATGAGAAAAAGTCTACTTTAGATCGCAAGTATATATCAAATTTTATTATTATCTCTTGTCTATATAAAAAGTAGCTATACAACATTCTTAACTATTAAAACTATTAAACGACGGTTTTGGCTATGTGACATTAACGTAATATATTTAACTTTATATTTGTCCCATATAATATTGACGTGATACTAAAAACAAATATTAAATATTAAAACAAATATATGGTGTCTTATTAGAAAAAATAAAACAATTTTATAGGAACCATATGTCAATGGGCCTCATCTCTTCTCTCTCACTCTCCTTACTCCCTCTTCTCCTTCTATCATGGCTCTGCAGACTGATAGAAGAAGAGCAAGGTGGTAGCGACCTCGTCTATTCTCCTCTCTCCTAAGTGGCGAGGGTGGCGTTGGCGCCACCACCGAGATCAAGCAGCCACCTCATATCCTCTCTCTCCTCTCAAGTAGAGCAAGCAATAGTGGCATCATCATCGAGTTCAAGCAGCTGCCTCATCTTCTTTCTCTCCTCCATCACAATTGAACTCTAAGGAGGCGATGATGACAACAAGCCAACAACCAGATTTGGTGGAGCTCCCAGCCATCCCTACTGAGAAATGCATGAAAAGGTTAGTGTCACGGTCATTGAAATTGAGCTGTCACGATCATTGGACATGAGCTGCCCATCTCCGCCTCCATCCTCATCACCACACTGCTCTTCTCTGGCATCATGGGTGTCCTTACCAGCTTGAGGGAAAGAGAGAAAGAGAGAGAGAGCGGAGAGTGAGGAAGAAAGCTTGGGACCCAATGATATGTGGGCACTATATATTTGTTTTATTTTTTTTCTAACCAACACCCTAACACATAGGCTATATATTTGTTTTAGTTTTTAATTTCTATTTTTATTAATGTTACATAAACATCACGTCAATATTACTTGGGACAAAGGACAAGTCAAATATATCACATAGGTAACATGTTAGTCAATATCGTCCTCCCATCCACTGAGAACTTGATTTACATTAGTTTTAATAGTCAGGGACGTTGTATACCTGGTTTTATGGTTGAAGATATGAGTTGTTAGGATTCTAAATGTAAGATACCCTTATAGTATATAGCTTGATGGAGTACAACATACCATATGAAAACAAAATTTATGTATGGATAAAGTATAGAGCAGATAAGAAATTTGTTTCTGAGAAGAAAAGATATATAGAGTCTTACTTAGACCCGGCTAGCATTGCTCAAATCGTATCTATACCTGCCTCTCTGATTTTACTTAGACAATAGAATAACCGAGTGTATAAATATAATAATCCACGTGCTCGATTTCATCGAGTCCTGATTGAAGAAACCCAACTACGACCGACTATCGACCATGTCCGAACTCTATACCGATGTAAGACTAAATTAGATTTTCTTTCTCATATTTTATACTCATGAGATTAATATATGATCTTCGTATAAATCTCTATATTAGGCTTACCTTTTATATAAATATATCACATATATATATTTATATATATATATAACACAATCGGTTACCAATTCATCTCTATAAATGAAAATTGATCTATAGTAGTTAAGGAACTTACAAGTGAATTTTTTTCATATTGATGCGCCAATGTTCAGAAGTTCCGTCTGAACAAAGGAGTTGATGACTCGTAACCACCATTAATTTTCTGAGATTACCAAAGGCGTTCTCTTTGGTATCATATGACTATATCTTGAGTAGACTACTACCATCTCTCATCTCTGATATCATATGATTCACTCATATTCATCATGAACAATCGATGTGAGGATAAAAGGCCGTACACGTCCATACACCAATTCTTTGGTTGTCTTCCTGGTACTTAGGCCCAATTAAACAAGGGCTTCGTTTGTGTAAACATCCCCTCTGGCCTTGGTGTGGTCACTGTCCATTCTCTCTCAGAAGAGACGCCGCGAAAGATTCCATCGACGAATAGACGAGCCAACTAGTCAATAAACTTGAACTAGTGGATGGACGATTTATACCGTTCTTTTTCTTCTTTTATCTCGGCTGCAATAGCTAACTCGCGCGGTGGCCGTTTTCTTCCGTTTCCCGATCAGCTTTCCCCTTTACACGCCATGCCTGAACTGGGGAAGGATACCCACATGAACATCAGCTGATAGATAGCTCGTCATTTCGTTTAACAACTTAAGAGTGAACACTCGCAAAAGCATGCAAGCATTTATCATTGCTGTTTTGCGTCTGTCTGTATGGTTGTTTACTTATTTCCGACATCGTTTTCTGTCAGCAAGCATACGGGTGCACTGGAAATGCAGGGTTACCCCCATAAAGAGAAGTTTTATGTTAGAAGTGTTAAGTGGCTAATATTTTTCTGAAATCATCCACGGGTAAGAACTCCAACCCTCCTTCCTTTTTCCAAGTAATATGTAGAGGTGTAATTGTTCCAGTAGAATAAAGAGGAAAAATCATCTTTCTTAGGCAGTAACTTTTCCAGAGCTCTCCATCACGAGACTGGTTTTTGGCCGGACCGGCAAGTTCAAAGTATACTGAACGCAAAAGAGCTCAGATTTTACACAGGTGTGGATTTATCAGGTATCAAATATACTATGCTGAGCCTAAGCTCCGTACGTGCACGAGAGCAACAACTAACAAGTAAAATTTGGAAGATTTGATGTAAGCGTAAAGCTGAAGAACCTCAAGTTATATGACGTTGCGGATACGTGGTAGGAGCGAGTCAAATTTCTGATGCAAGACAAGACCAAAATTGAGTGTTTGCAAGACTCTTCAACTTATATAAAAAGAACTGCCATATCAAAAGACAAGAGCTGATGGATGAGCTTAATCCGATTGAATCGCCGTGAAGGCACTGTCGGTCGAGCGAAAGCAAGGATTTATAAAGTTCACTCTCCCAGTTCTAAAATATAACAATTTAAAATTTTACTATATTTTAAAACGGATAAAGTATATAAGATATTAAAAGCACTAATATTTTAGGTATTAAGAAAATATATGGAATTAAATAAATAACTAGATGAGAAAACATGTGAAGAAATTAAATGAGAGATAATTGTGATGTGTTGAGATGATAAGATAAATGGAGAAACTTTCAACATTAGAAATTGCAACCATCTCTGTCGAAAAAAAGACTTTATTTTTAAGATAAATCGTTCAGATTTACGTTCAAAGTAAGAAAGTTAGAACAGAGGGTGTATGTTTGTGGACGGGGGAGTGGGAACTAAGCCAGTCGTCCTCAATTATTTGCTAACAGACAAAGGTTACAAGTTTTTCCATGCTGTTTCTCCGGCTGGCCGGTGGCTCTCATTGACGCCGGGAGTCAAGGGAGTCAAGGATGCTGCTTCACCGAAGCTGATAGGCGATACCGAGCTAACCACACGCGCGTCGCTGTGCTCTCCGGGAGTGGCTCTCTTCCGTCCCTGATCTCCTGTACTCCTGCACGAGCTCGGTGTAACACACACTGTGATATGCTGTCCCAGATGATTTTTCGCTGTTCAGTATTGCAGTCAGACCCGTCTCACAGCGACACCGGGCTGTCATGGATGCTGGTTATCATAGAAATTTTGTCCCATGGAAAAATTGAAGCAAAATCTTGGACTGCTTTTACTTTTCTGTGTCCCAGACACTCAGTCAGTCAAAGCTAATTAGCAGATTCTTCTGGTATTTTTTTAAAATAATGGATAAAAATTTGTTCTTTATATACAGTAATATTTATATTCTAGTCTCGTAAAAAAAATAAGAAGGTACAAAAAGAAGAACAAGCTTTTATTTTTACTTAACCGATCTAACCTTCGATTAGTTTCTCTACCAGTCTGTCCTTGCCGATAACTCCCGACCTCTAGTGTCTTCTCTTGTTGACACTGTGTAGGAAGATAGACAAGAAGAAACTCAACCAAAGATATTTGTCGTTAATCTAGTGACACTTAGGTCCTAGATCTAGCATCACTTCCCAACTGTTACCATCACCACCAACGAGTCGGTCTGATCTTGCTATCAATGAGCTCACCGTTGTCATGCCAAACCTTTTCTTGCTACGGCCAAATTCAATCCACATGGTCAGATCTAGAACCAGAAGCTGACAATCTGGTAGCCATTACCCATAGGGCCATCACCACCACCCATCACCACCACCACCCAAGCTAGAAAGCACCACCACCAAAACTTGTCGCTCCTAGACCTGGTAGTACCAATAGTATCATCTAATATGGTATCGCCAGAAAAGAACGAATCACCTCTCACGAATTGCGATATCAGTATAAGTCTTAGAACATGTTGCTGTTACCCGCAGTAATAGAAAATTATCATAATAAAAAAATAATAATAACAATTAATAAATATATATTTTAACTATATTACATCTTTGGAAAGAATCTGAGAAGACAACCCGCACATCAGAGACTGCAGCAGAAATACACAACATAGCTAGCACCCAAGCCACTAGTAATAGTTTAGGGTTAGGACAAACCCTCTCTATCGTCTTCGCTTCCTTGAACCTTGTGAAAAAAAGAAGCCTGAAGCCAAAAATATGAACATCCACATGGTTCGAAGAATAACTGAATTTATTTCACAACTCCCATTTTATTTTATATATTCAAAACTTGTATGTATGCATTTATCCAGATTGAAGTCGAAGCTCCAATCCCATATGAGAGTAGTTTAGCAGCAATTCTATTTAATATAGTTTATTATTTATAAGAGACTCGGGAACTGACACAACCTGTGAGTTGCTTTATAACAACATCAGTTTTAGTAGGCTCCCAGAGCCTATAGCATATTGGTAGTTTTCACCTTGTCACCTATTTATTAGTTTTTTTTCAGTTTTCCAAAATCATAGCCATTATTCCTAAACTATTATCCAACAACATACACATAACCATAGCCTACCTCATCAATCACGGCTCCTAGAGTCTTATGCCATCAAGTAGCCCATCGACCATACAACAATAACAACAAATTCTTTCAGTTCCAATCAAGTTAGGGTAATCTGGAGTTGAAACCCAACATAAGTCTCAAATTATGGTTCAGTCATGTCAATAGCTGCTTTCTAAACACTCATATTCAAGTACAGATATTTAGATATATCCTAATCTTTTAAATCATTTTTATTGTATTTTTTCATATCAATTTTGGTCTTTCTCATCTCTTCTCATATTATTATCTTAACTTAGAATTCTATAATATACTGGTATCTCTAAGAGTCTCCTTTGAATATAACCAAACCATCTCAACCGATATTAGACAAGATTTTCTTCAATTTGTGCTACCTCTAACCGATCATGTGTATTATCGTTTCAGACTTGATCCATTCTTATATGACCACAAATCCAGCGTAATATACGTATTTCTATAATACTCAGCTGTTGAATATGTTATCTTTTTCTAGTCCAATATTATACCCTATACAGTATAGCAGATCTAATTATTATTCTATAAAACTTGCCTTTTAACTTCTGCAGAACCCTCTTATCACAAATAAAGCTAAATACTTGGCGCCACTTCATTCACCCTACTTTAATTCTATGGCTAACTTCTACATCAATATCTCCATCCATCTATATCATTGATCCCAGATATCAAAAGATATTCTTCTTAGGCACTATTTAACCTCTTAAACTCACATCTTTCTTCTCATGTGCAATTGTACTAAAGTCACATCTTAAATATTCAGTATTATTCTGCTCACTCTAAAATCTTTAGACTTAAGAGTCTACCGCCTCAACTCTAGTTTCCTATTTACTCCCGCTCATATCTCATCAAGTAACACTACATCATCTATGGACATCATACACCAAGGGATATCTCTTAGTATGTTTTATATAACCTTATCTATTACTAAGACAAAGAGATATGGGATTAAGTCTGATCCCCAATATAGTCCTATTTTAATCGGAAAATAATATGTGTTATCATCATTTGTTCGAACACTAGTTATAGCATCATAAGTTTTCTTCTCAACCATATCATCAAAATTCAATTTATTTTGTTTATATTGCCATCATTAGTTTTCCTCTCAATCCTAGGGTTATCATCTCATCCTCTCACTATGAAGACATCTTACTTTCTAGACTACACAAGTTTATTTCTGACCACATAGATCAGTCGTTAGCCACATATGTTAACTCTATAAATGGTTTCTATCCCACAATTTTACTTCACAACCATTTACAAATAAATCTACATGAGAAGAACCACTTTATATCCTCCTATAACTATGGGCATGACTATTTAAATAGTTTGGCCAAAACTTTTTATAGAAGATACACGCTTTACCGATATGCTGCAAGAACACCACTTCTCATGGCTGCTTCAAAGATTCCACAACTCCCGGCAAATAGCGATCCTAGCCCTACTAGTTACTTACCCATAGGCATCCTATACAACTCATATGGTCACACTATACTGCAATTTCCCAAGGTATTGATTCTTATCTATGAATACGAAGTCTTGCCACATAAGTGATGACTTCGCACCATGATTTCCTTTAAAACAATCACTTTTTTCACAAATCATCGCATAAAATGTTAGGTTTTCAAAAACAATTTACAACATATTTTCCCAATACGATCAATTCATCCCAACCAAATATCTCATTATTTCAAAATAACATTTTCTTTAATTATCAAAAGTAATTCCAAGAGGTTTTAGTGCTAGTGGTACGAGCCTCAGGTAATAAAACATGGCTCAAAAAGTATGTGAAATAAATTTTTAAAAGAAAATATATAATACATCAAATAGGTTGGCTAAACAGATTAATTGTGATCAGCGGCCTTTACATATGGCTAATTATGTGCTTTGTATTTATTTAATTTTATGAACTGAGATCAGCATGATTAAAGAAGTGGGAAAAGAATATTTTAGGAAATATTCATTCATGGGCCCTCTGTCGTATAGAAGTCTAGCTCGTGTTAGACTAGGTCTACCGAGTTGGCGATGAGATTATTGAGTGAACTTGGCTCACAGTCTATGGATTGACGCACGAGGCTCAACGATTAGTGACATGGCCTATATAGACTGAGTGCATAGGATCGGCCGAAAGAGTAGGGCCCACGTTCTAGCATTTCCTTTTTTCCTCCTCTTCTTTCTCATTTCTCATTCCTTCTTGTTCTTGCTTCCTCTGTTCATCACCACATAGAAGCAAAGGCCACCATGGGTCCATGGTTGGCGACCGGTGATGGACAACGTCAATAGTGGCAGAATGGAGCTCGAAGGAAGGTGCATAGGCTCTGGAGAGATCGGTGGCTAATGGGTGTGGTGAGCACACCTACGCGGGGCTAGCTTGGCCAAGCGTTGAGGAGTTCGGTGGGGAAGGGGAGGCATCGTCACCTCGATAGCGACTAGGAGTGGATGATGGCCACTGGGGCTCGATCTCGAGGAAGAGACCTCACCTCTTGTCTTGTCCGGTGGGGAGGCAGTTCAGGGTGAGCCCTCCTCGATGATCGATAGGGAAAATGAAGGCAATTGCTTACGGGGAGGCTATGGTGAGGGATTAGCCACCATGTTGGTGATGGCTGTGAGAGGAGTTGGTGGTGGCTCTGGTGGTGAGTTGGTGAGGGAGGAGGCATCGAAACGGTCACAGACGGGCCGTCGGTGAGGTAGAGCGATAGAAGGGGCAGCGTGGTGTCGGGTGCACGCAAGGTGTTCAACAACTTATTGTGACTCGATTCGTTGCTGCTTGGTACGGGAGTGGCAGGATGGAGTGATGTGGAAACGAGGTGGCGATGCGGCGATGGTGGTGGAGTTCACCAGATTGGTGGGCTGACGGTGTGACAGTGGCGCTAGGTAGGAGGAGTGGCATGGCTATGATGGAAATTGGTTGCCATGTTTAGAGGTTCTGGAGTCATAGAATGGTGATGGTGTTGGCAATGAGAGACCTTGGTAGGGCAAATGGAGAGATGGCATGGTGGCACAGGAGTGACAAGGACTGCAAATAGCAAGGACAGACATGGTGCATCGAGGCGGCATTTATGCAAGACCTAGAGACGGTGGAATACAAGCGGCGATGCTGGACTAGGAGTGTGACAAGAAGAAGAAATTGCCAAGCTCTTGATGGCAACATGGGTACATCCTCTAGCATTGTGGCTCCAAGATAGAGCACTAGAGCTGAGGTGAGGTGGCACGATGGGAGCGTTTGGACGGCATCGGCCTGGTCACATGGCTATAGGGTGGCGCTATGTGATAATACAAGGAGACAAAGAAGTCATTGATGTGAGGCCCACATGGCTGGCATGTGACATGGTATGGATGCCGAGGCATGGGGCGTCGCATGTCAAAGCGCATAGGAAGGCAAGCTCCTATTTAGCTGACGTGGCTACGATGTAGGTGTAGCTCGGGGTAGTGGTGTAGCATGGCATGGCGTCTTGGTGCGACTGCCCTAGCTGGCTTGCCAGGTCACGCTGGGTGGCCAGCTAGCCTAGTAGACCAAGAAAGGGATGACGGGCTAAAAGAAATGGAGAGAGAGAAGGATTTGGCTAGGCTGGACCAGAAGTGGTGGGTTTGCTACAATAGTAGTGTTTCTCTATTTCCTAAATATTATTTAAAAGTAAACATTGGAGGATTTTTTTTATTTGAGTAGTTGAATCAAATTTTGATTTTTTTAAAGATTTATGTGAACCTTAATGTTGTTGGAATGATCTACTATTTGAGATTATGTGAATAAATTTGTAAAGGGAATAAAAAGAAGGGGAATTTATGAAAGTTAGTTGAACTCTTGGGGATACAGAGAAATTGCTTGGCACTAGTTTTTATTAGCTAAATTTTTAGTTAGAGGTTCATGACATAATTCGAATCCTACGAGGACTTTTATTTATAGATAAGTTTTGAATTAGGATTATTGGGTTTACAAGGATCGATTTAATTGTGATTTTTTATACAATTTCTTGATGCACACAAATAACCAAAGTTTTTGCAATATAAGATTTTATTAAAATAGTTTTCAACAGCACACAGAAACTAGGGCGTTACACAACTGCTGCCCTTGCCATCATGCGGCTAGATCTGGACTTAGGTATCCCTTAGCAACCACTGCCCCTAGGGTCATCACCGCCTATGAGCAGCACATCCACCACCATCTTCACAATTGTATCAAGAGGGTTGTGTCACACACCGCCAACCATCACCATCTACCCCAACACAATGAAAAGCATTACCATCGGCCTCGCAATTCACTGCCCCTAGGGTCATTGCCACTTGGGATTAGCATCTCTAACGCCAGCTTCGCCACCGAGCTATGAGAGTCTTGATGTGCCAAGGAAGCTAAAGCATTGTCGGCTAGCCCCCACCACTGAGGATGGCAACACACACACGCACCAGCTTTTCATCCACCGGACACCGTCACCACCCGTCACGCCCACGAGCGACCTCTACCTAGGAAATGCCAGATCTAATCCTGAAGATGCCAAATCCAGTCCTAGGGGCCTTGCTAGCAAACTCCGAGTAGGATTGCCACCATCGCTGCCGTCGCTGTGGGAACCCAAACGTAGGAGGGGCAAGATAAAGAAGACGACCTGTTGTTGCCTTCCTCATAGCCACGTAGACCTCTAGCGGCACACTCTGAATACGGCGAGATGGATGGGAGGAAGGAAAAGGCACGGTGGTGGTGCGGTCTAGGGCTCCTCTCGTGACGCGGGACCCTTTGCTTCATCCTTCTAGTATCTGATTATATGAGTGAAGCTTTGTAGATCAGATGAGGGTAGATGCAAAAAGGGGATGCATAACAAGACACCAACCTAAACCAAGAGATGAATCAACAAATATGAAAACTGAAAAATCATCACAAATTAACGAGCTCCCAGTGTTAGTTATAAAATTATCATTTTTTCGGCGACAATTGGGTTGGTCCCAGTTCAACTTGCAGTAGTTCGGCACTTCGACGACAATTATATACAGTCCACTGACCGAGAATAGGCAGCTTGTTCGACCCAAGAATGGCAGAGCATGATCACAACGCTAGAATATTAGTCCATGACGACGATGCAGGTGCCGGCTGGGTATGTGGCACTGCCGGGAATCGTGTACTCCGCCGTGTTTCTGGTGAGTGATGTGCGCAGTGTGCTTGTACGAAGCAGGGTGCTATTATTCAACACCTTCGGCCACGTGGAAACGATACATGAATAGTCTAAGGCTGCACTTTGAATTCCAAGTCCTTGACTATCAATTTTGAACGATAAAAATATCAATTTTGAGGAGCTATATATTTTTTAATAAAAGGCTAAATATTCTTTGTGTATTGATCTCAAAAACATTTAAATTGTATTTAACGTGTGATACATCCTCTTAGATGTCTTCTCTATATCATTCAGCTCGTGATAAAATTTGAATCAGACAAAAACCACACTTGGCCTTCTAAACCAAGAATCTTACATCCAAAATCCAAAATGAGATAGTTTTGTTGGTGGCTAAATTTATCAGAACTCAATTTGTCAAAGATGTGGAATGCCATACAAAGTGTGGTTAAGAATTTATTGACCACAGGTGTAGCAAGATTAGGCAAGAATATGCACACATGACGTGTGAGTCCGAGTATTTAAAAATGTGATATTTTATATTTATGGGAATCAACCAAACACTAAGTAAATTATAGCGTGACTAAATCTTTACGTGTCAACTTGTGGCTGACGCTAGTTCCATCGTACCACCATTGCAATATGTAAAATTAAGTCTTCTAACTATGAAGTTTTAATGATTAATAATAATATATGTTATGACTAACTATTTGGAGTGACTAGTTTGAGTTCGGATAAGTATATTGATAGATCTATTGGTGAAGAGAAGATATTAAAGATGTGGAGAGTAAAATGACTAAACCCTAAACCCTGACAAGACGGTGAATAACAAGTAATGTTCAATCGCGATGGATAATGAGGTCATAAAAGGTAAGCGACAGGTTTAGCGTCAATGAACTAATACGGTGGTGAATAGCAAGTGAAGGCTTCGCTTTGATGGACCACATAATGCAATGCGAAGTTACGAAATATCCATATCAATCATTTAAAAAGTACAAGATAAAGTATCAAAGATCAAGATAATACGAGATATTAATCAAGGCAAAGAAATAATTAATTTAAAACTAATGTGCTTAATGAGATATAGGTAAATAGTCTCGAAGGTAAAATGGAGTTGATGTTAACAACCCTCAAGGTAAAGAAAAAGATGACATGAAAGATGATGGCGTGAATGTGTTCATAGAAGTATAACTTTTCTATTTATTTTTAGTATAGAAATATCGTACTATTAAAAGAGATGTAATGTTGATGTATTTGTTTTTGTTTCTATTCTTAAAGTAAACCTTCTAAGTGTTTTTTTGAGAGAAATACAAGTCTTAACATATTTTTAAGAGGTTTTAGAGTTTGTTCTTGGTTGAGTTGGGTAATTTTTTTATAAACTTTTCATAGAGTTTAAAATCATCAAAAACGGACTTCAGAGCAAAAAGTTATGATTGTTTTTATGTGTGCTATTAGGGAATAGTGAATACTCTTTACTTTTCAGCCAGATATTCTAGACTGGTCTTACTGATCAGACAAAAAAAAAAACTTCTCTAGAGTCTCTAGAGAATTTAGTCGGATACTCTAGATTTTAAATCTGTAACTTGGTGGGCTTAGGTATTTAAACCCCTCCATCCCTTGCTACTATTTTTGAGGCTGAGTTTTAGTAAAAGTAGACTTTTCTAAAGCTAAATAGCCACTCTTAAATCCCCTATATTGGTGGTAGTTTTTTGTAAGAGTTATTTGAGAAAAGAAAGAGTTGAGTTAAAGATATTAAAAGGTTGAGAGCAAGTGAGATTTACTCCATTCTTTAAGCATTTGAGTTTATAGCAAGTAAATCTTCGATTATATTTGTTACTCTTGAAGATCAATGTCTTCTAGACGACTATGAGTCACCGGTGAGCTCCCAAGATTGTAATGATTTGTTGGAAGTTTATGAATGTTTATCATCACCTTCGCAAGAGAAGAAATAATTAAGTGGGAACCAAGCTTGTGTTTTGAGGTTGCTTGATAGAGCAAGCTTCACTAGAGGTAATAGCTTGTTGGCAAAGTGTGTAGACCTCAGTGGTCACTTGAGATCAGAATTTTGTCTCGGTGATTGTTTAGAGGCTAAAGTTTCATCTTTAATGTTTGTTTAGTGAAGCTTGGGATCGAGAGAGATCCAACCCCTTAGAGTCACTCAACGGAGATGTAGGATTGTTGGGATTCGAACTTTAAAAAACAATTTTTTTTCTCTGTCTCTTACATGTATAGTTTACTTTCTTTACTGTTGATTTAGATCACCTATTTCCTCCATTACCTTTAAAAGAGTGTATCTTTTTAGATACAGTGAAAGAAAGTCAAAATATTCACTATCTATAGACTTCATTTGGATACTCCGATCATTTTGACCGAATGATTCGGAGGAACTTTATTTGGATACTTTGGCTCTTTGGTTCGAATACTCCAAATAAAAATTTCATTCTTTTACAAGTGTTTTTTAGGAATGCCTATTTACTCCACTTTAGATAATATCAAGGCCATTTCACCATGTAGTAGGAATCCAGGAAGAGAGTAATGACATTAAAAATGGAGAATGAGAGAGAAACATAGTTACAAGTTGCCTATCCCTATGATAACATAGCGGCGGAGAAAACCATCTTGTGTTTGGTTTTAGGGGATAATCACCAGTATTAACCCTTCTATTCTCTTTACTTTTTTATTTTATATTATAAGCCACTTTTAACTTTATTAAAAATGTATTAATATTTTCAACACAAATATATTGTTAAAATATTTTTTTAATAATATTAAACTTAGTCAAATTTAAAAAAAGTTAGAACAAAGTCAGAGTGACTTGTAATAAAAAAACGAACAGAGTGTTTGTTTTGACCACTTGTTTTTTAAAAAAATACAAATGCTTAAGAGATGTCGTATTATCATAACATGTTATACCAAAAGTAAACCTTAAGCTTTTTTCCGCCCTACTCTAACTATTTAAAAACTATTAATCTTAAAGTTGAAATAATGCCTGTTAATATAGATAAGTATCTAGCAACTGATGGGTAAAAGTTAGAGAGGTAAAGAAAATTCCCTTTGAAAAAAGAGGTGAGGAAATAAAATATAACTTCTGAAAGAGTTGAGATGTGTGTACAGTGTACTTTTTTCACGTACTACTTTTATATCAAATCAAAATATAAGGATTTTTTGACTGCAATATTTTGCACAACCAAAATCCCTTTAGATAAATGTAGTATAAAATAACGAGCCTAACAATGAGACAGGACATTTGAAATTCGAGCGGCATTTTCTAGGGGACTCTTTAGACTGGGAATTGATAATTTGTTATTCTCGCCCATATGTCATTAACTTAGAGGATCTACGTGCCCTTGCCACGAACTAGCACGGGGCGAATAATCAAATTTGCCTTAGTTCAACGATACCAGTGCTTGGTATTTGCAGACGAAGACCAGCCATATAAGAGCGAGAGGAGGTAGTTGCACAGGGCGCGCAGCAGCAGCAGTACCGCCGCACGGCTAGTGAATCCCACACAAACTTGATCCATCCATCCCAGCTCGCGCGCCTCTGCCACCATGTCGAAGGACGCCTCCTCCGACATCCCTGCCGCCGAGGCGCCGGCGAAGCGCGCTCCCCTTAACAAGTACGCCCTCGCCTGCGCCGTCCTCGCCTCCATGAACTCCATCCTCCTCGGCTACGGTAGGTGCAAAACCACACCTCACCATGTGCTCAGAACCTGCAGATGCGTGCATGCATCCTAACAATTTCGTCGGTTTATCGATCGAGCAGACATCTCGGTGATGAGCGGTGCGCAGAAGTTCATGAAGAAGGACCTGAACATCACGGACACCCAGGTTGAGATCCTCGCCGGCATCATCAACATCTACTCGCTCGTCGGCTCGCTCGCGGCGGGCCGGACGTCCGACTGGATCGGCCGGCGCTACACCATGGTGCTCGCGGCTGGCATATTCTTCGCCGGCGCGCTCATCATGGGCCTCGCCCCGAGCTATGCGATCGTCATGCTCGGCCGCTTCGTGGCCGGCGTGGGTGTGGGCTACGCGCTCATGATCGCGCCGGTGTACACGGCCGAGGTGGCGCCGACGTCCGCCCGCGGCTTGCTCACGTCGTTCCCCGAGGTGTTCATCAACACCGGGGTCCTCCTCGGCTACGTCTCCAACTACGCCTTCTACCGCCTCCCCCTCAACATTGGCTGGCGCGCCATGTTCCTCGTCGGCGCCGTGCCGCCCATCTTCCTCGCCGTGGGCGTTCTCGCCATGCCGGAGTCACCGCGGTGGCTAGTCATGCAGGGGCGCATTGGCGACGCGCGCCGCGTCCTCAAGAAGACCTCCGATTCGCCCACCGATGCCGAGGAGCGGCTCGCCGACATCAAGAACGCGGTCGGCATCCCCGAAGGGATCACCGACGACGACGAAGTTGTGGCCATCGTCCGCAAGAGCAGGGGCACCCACGGCGAGGAGGTGTGGAGGGACCTGTTTATCCGCCCGACGCCTGCCGTGCGCCGCATACTCATCGCCTGTCTTGGCCTCCAGTTCTTCCAGCAAGCCTCCGGCATCGACTCCGTCGTGCTGTACAGCCCTCGGGTGTTCGAGAAGGCAGGCCTCCACTCCGACTCCAACTCCATTGGAGCCTCCGTCGCGGTGGGCGCCAGCAAGACGCTCTTCATCCTCGTCGCGACGTTCCTCCTCGACCGCGTCGGCCGGAGGCCGCTGCTCCTCACCAGCGCCGGCGGGATGCTGATCTCGCTCGTCACGCTGGCCTCCGCGCTGCACGTGATTGACCACCGCCCGGAGGGCCACGCGACGCTGCTGGTGGGTCTCTGCATCGCGATGCTGCTGGCCTTCGTGGCGTCCTTCTCCATCGGGATGGGCCCCATCGCGTGGGTGTACAGCTCGGAGATCTTCCCGCTTCGGCTGCGCGCGCAGGGCTGCGCGCTCGGCACGGCAATGAACCGGATCATGAGCGGCGCCATCAGCATGTCCTTCATCTCACTCTACAAGGCCATCACCTTCGCCGGGACCTTCTACCTCTACGCCGGCATAGCTACGGCCGGGTGGGTCTTCATGTTCTTCTTCCTGCCGGAGACGCGAGGCAGGAGCCTGGAGGACACCATCAAACTCTTCGGTGGCGATGAACGCGACGCCAACGGCGTGGTGGAGAAACACGGCCATGGGCAGAATAAGTCCACAGAGTTGACTACTCAGCAGTGAGAGCTACTAGCTGGAATACATAATACTAGTACGTCACGTGTGCAAGTGTTAGTAATTAGTGACCGTGTTAGTACAAAAGCTTCGATAAGCTGAACATGCAGGTTAATATAGCACATGCAACCGTTCCTCCCCATAAGGTTGGGGCAAATTGATGTGGTGTGTGGATGATCTTTGGACAAATTCCTGCTGCAATATAGGAGTTTGTAACGTTAGAATCAGATGTTTCCAATGTCATACTTTAATAACAAAGTAGTGTTAGCCTGTCATGTCTTGACGGTGCCATGTTTGTGCATTTGCCCCCTCCTTGCCGGAAAGTGCGTTGATTTTTCGCGGTGGTTGAATATCGAGGCAGCCGAACTGGCACGTTACATGTTCTCCAGTCTCCTCCCGGTCTACTCGAGTACAGGTTACGAATACGACGGATGGTTTAATGCGATCATTGCGTGAGTTTTTTTTTCTTTCGGCAATGAACAGCCCAAGCGAAATACTACGGCCCAGCATATAAGCATTAGGCCCGATCAGCTAGCCAAGACAACGGCGCGCACACTACAGGAGCGTGTACGCTTCAAAGCCGGAAATGCACCTCACCTCCTCGAGTGAGCACCTACAGAAGCACACGAGACGGTCGGATGATCCAGACGGTTTTACATCCATCCAACGGCTAAAAAGGCCAAGAGAGAAGTGCCCGGTCTCCACAGGATGAGGATATGCACCGCGCAGTCCACCTCACCGCGCCACCGGGGCCAAGTCACGTACCGCATGAGTCCAGCGTGCTACCACCCCTCTGTCGCCACCACGCCACGGCGCCCCACGTCGCGCGCGCGCCACCCATCACCTACCCCCTCTGCCTACATATCCACCGCCGACGTCTCTCCGTTTCACCTCGCACGCCGTTGGATCGAGCCCTCTCGGGCGGTCGATCGATCCATCAGAAAAAGAGAGCGAGCAGTGGAGATTGGAGAATGGCAGTGACGGCAAGGACGGCTCGATGGCTCGTCGTGCTCCTGGCCGTCTCGGCGGCCCGGTTGGCGCCGGTCATGGCGCGCGAGAAGTGGAGGCATGGCGGCGAGGCGAGTTGTGGTGGTGACCAGCTCGTGCAGAAGGAGTGGCGGAGGGTGGTAGCGGCGAGCGACGCCGGCTTGGTGACGGCCGTGGATGTCGCGGACTTCATCACGATGAGCCCCGGCACGCTGTTTCTGCCCATGCAGCTTCACGCCGACATGGTGTTCTACGTGCACAGTGGTACATGCTAGTACGTAGGTGGCGGCTAGTACTTATTCCCTTCGTAGTGACAGTGAAACTAACGGTGCTTTTTCCTTAAAGTAAACATGTTTATGTGACTTGATTAATGCTGCGATTTATGCGACAGGGAGGGGCAAAGTGGCTTACATAGAAGAAGGGACCAGTGAATCCAGTACACTGCAGTTGGAGAGGGGAGACGTCTACAACTTCGAGTAGGGTACCATCCTCTACCTTCAGAGTTACCCCTGCGCCACAAGAGAACACCTTCAGATCTACGCCATCTTCACCAGCGACAGCATCAACGCCGATAACCCAAGGGTACGTAACTACGTACATTAAGTATGAACAGCCTTTGGCACGCATGATTCATAGGTGGTTGTTTCGTGGTCTGTTCATGCACCAATTTTGCTCTGCAGCATCCTACGTCAGAAGCTTATTCTTGTGTCAGTGACCTACTGAAAGGTTTTGATGTGGAAGTTCTCCGACGGGGCTTCGGGGTGAAGACAAGAAGTCCAAGAGCAATACGTTCAACTTCTACTCCGGCAAGCCAGACGTCGAGAACTGCTATGGATGGAGCAGATCGATGACCAACCGAGACCTCGAGGCCTTGAAGGGATCCAACATTGGCATGTTCATGGTGAACCTGGCCACGGTAATGTCCTAAGCCGCCACATTTTCAGCTTGCTTTCTCGTGTAAGACACCACTGCTTGATTCGTCTGTTCGAATTGCAGGGCGCCATGATTGGGCCTCACTGGAACCCGAGAAAGACCGAGATAGCCATCGTGATCCAGGGCGCGGGGATGGTGCAGATAGTGTGCCCCAGCATCCCGTTGGGTGAGAGCAAGAGGCGGCACCACGACGAGGAGGGCGGTGGTGGTGATCACGGCCATGGCGGCGGTGTCCGGTGCAAGAACTCGGTGTTCAGGGTGAAGGAAGGCGACGTGTTCGTGGTGCCGCGGTTCCACCCGATGGCGCAGATATCGTTCAACAACGACTCGTTCGTGTTCGTCGGGTTCAGCACCGACATGGGGCACAACCACCCGCAGTTCCTTGTCGGGAGGCAATCCGTCTTGCAGGTGATCGGCAAGGAGATACTCGCGCTGTTGATTGACCAGGACAACTCCAAAACCGTCGGGAGATTGCTGTCCTCGCGGCGCGAGTCGACCATAATGGCGTGCACGTCCTGCGCGGAGTAACTGGAGAGGAATGCGGAGGAAGAAGAGGGAGAGAGGGAGAGTGAAAGAGGAAGAAAGGAGGAGACAAGAAGAGAAGAGGAAGAGAAGGGAAGAAGAAGAGAGGGAAAGGAGATAGCGCGAGGACGAAGAAAGGAGGGAGAGGGAGAAGGAAGAGGAAGGTGACTGGGGAGAGCGGCAGGTTCGCTTTTCCATGAGCATGAAGAAACGCTACCGCGGTATCAAGGGCAGACTCTTCAGTTCCTGAGCGAGTTAGCAGAGCCACCTTGGGACGCTTCCAGCCCATGCAGTTTCTGCCTACAAGTAATGCTGGTCTTGCTCGTATAGAGGCCTACCTACGTGCGTAGTTTTGTTTGTTCCACCGTGTCGTGAACTCGTGATGTAGCCGAGTAAAATAAGCCGTCGTTAGTCGATGCGTATGAACGTAGCCTCTCTTACAAAGACCTGCTTGTAAAGTACCAAGTGCCAGTAGAAAATGCACATGTTTTGCGCCTGAATGTTGAGATAGAATCATAAAACTAGAGAAAGCCTAGCATCTTGAAGCGGGTGCTAGCCTCCAATGGAATATAGAGGCTGAGCCTGTGATGTCGCCGCGCCAAATCTCATCAAAATAGAATTTCCACCGATCTACCAGATACTGCGGGCCAAGCTCGCCTCTCACCGTCCCTCCGGGCAATCACCGTAGCACAAGAAAACAAGGGCATAACGAGCCGTTAAGATTAATTTCGGTTTGTGAAATGTGATCTTTACGGTGCCACTGCCCTATTCTGTCCAGAAGTTCATAGCTTCACATGTACCGACCGACGACTAATTGTGCCCAAAATTCGTTCCGGAACATGACTAGTACTCGCAACATCGAACATCTGTACAAAATGTCCGTGAGGCTGACGCCGTAACCATAGTTCTCACGAGTACCATCGAGGAAAACTGATGAACTCACACAGGAATAGCCAATCCCTTGCTTGACATGCTGTCAAGAATGTCGTTCAGCGCTTGGCACAGTCCCGCAATCTGAAAGCACACCCCAGGTTTAGCGATATGATGTACACACACACACACGAGGTATTTGTGCAGAGAAAATTGGTGCCTAGGCTCATGCTAGAAACGCTAGGCAGCAGTGAGCGGGTGAACTAACCTGTTGGTCCCACTGCTGCAGCTCTTCAGTGTCATCCTCAAAATGTATCACAGCTTCAACCTGTAAAATAAGATAGTAAAACATAGTTAAAGGGTAGTAAGTCTATTTCAGATGTCTAAGCTTGAAATGGGGATAGCATAATATCAACATAAGGAAATCATGATTATACCTGATCAATTGAACCCCGCATCCGGTCTTCATAAATCATTCGGGATGCTATCTTTTCAGCCTGCCAGCATGAAAGTTAGTTGCAGTAAGACTCCAATTTGATTCATACTTAAAATCAAATATAATAAGATAAAGCATTTACAGAGAAAATGCCAGGTCCTTCCCGGTACCAGTTACAGCCAGATGGTTTGAATTATCCTATTTGATTTTAAATTGTGAAATTGGCTGGTTCATGCCAAGTTGGCTAGTTATCACCCAGAATTACTACCCATACATCCAAATTCCAAACTTATTTTCTCAGTCGCCATGACATGAGTCCTTCTAAACATGAAATGATGTCTCAACAGGCACTAGCTAAATCAACCAAAATACTGACCTTCCTAGGGTCAATGCCCAATAATGCTCCAAGCTCATCAAAACTGCAGAATCAATGGTTGATCAGAATGATAACTCACAATGACTCAAAATTTCAGTGCAGAAATTTACCTGATATTAGTGTAAAGTTTACTAGCACTAAGGAGGTTATGCTCGATCATTGCCCGGTCAAGCACGGTAGACCTATCTGGTAACAGAGCTTTCTGTCGAGCAATAGAACAATCCAGTCAAGAAAATTACAAGGTACAACTTATCTTGCAAGAAGGTCACTAACCTGATGCGGCCTCAGCTCCTCTGCAAATGCTTCAATTTCTGGTTTCCTCAAAATCCTTTCAAGAAAAACCTAAACATTTGAACAAGTAGAAGACCAATAAACAAGGGAAACTTATGCTCCAAATATAAATGCTAGGGGAATATATCAAGATAGGCACCTTCTGCAGTATTGGATATATCTTCAACTTCGAGCATCTCTCATCCTAAAAGGAAAAGCATTATAAAATCATGCCTCAAGTCATAGGCTAAGCACCATTATAATAAGATCGATCTGATGCGAAACAAATGTATTCCATGTTACTACAATGTTGATACAACAAGGTGGTGGTTTCAAGCCCGGTAGAATCATTTCAAGACAATGATTACTTGAAGACCATGATTACAAATTGGTTAACATCAACAGTCTGAAACTTTCCACTGAAACTGGATGCCAGCATTTTTTGTTATTTTAGCAAAACAACTATTAAAAATCCTAAATAACTAGTTGAAAGGTTCTTGATATTAGTGATTCAATATCAAATTGGTCACTTCCATTGAGCAGGGTGTTTTTTTTAACATTTCCATAAATCCAGCACTCCATGTAAGGATTAATGATGCCACATTCCAACGAATTCAGGATGCCAATTCCCCAATCTAGATATACTCTTTTTTTCAGAAAACAGAAATTTTAAGGTGTACTGAGAATGGTCTGTACAGTTGATGGAATATGTTTCACTGTGTAAGGGAGGGAAGGTATGGAAAGAGATTAGGAATATCATAAGACCACTATATTAGTAAGCTAAAGCCACAACTTATGGTGTTCCATAACAGAACCCAGTCAGTATCACTACAGAACTCCACAAAGCATCTGATAATTGTCCAATTGATAAACATGGCACACCAAAAGGGCAAAAATGGTTATGATACATAATAAGTTATTGCAGACAGTAAATGACAAAAAGGTAGATATAACAAGCACCACAAACCAGAATGTTATAATAAACCAATAAAGCAAATACCTTGTACAATGTAGCAAGAACACGAGATCGTTGCGGACCAGCACCAGCCAATATTGTGCACGTCACAGCAGCACTAAGAGCTTGCTCCAGAGCATTTTCATCAATCTCTCTGAGATCAAATGTGGTGTATTCAGTCAGGAATTTTTAAAGAAAAAAAAGGAAGTAGTATCAGTTGCTGATGTAAAAACTTGACTAAACCTACATGCAAATATCCAGATGCAATAGCAAGGGGCAGCGACAAAGGAAATATATAATACTACATCCCGTCACAATAGTAAGTGACATTTTGAAATGTGTTCAGTCAACATGTTTAAACTTTGACCATCAATTGCTTTTAATTATTTTCGTTCAACTTTTGAAAATGATATGGTTAGATTTATCATCAAAAACAGTTTCAATATATTAAAACTTTGCTATATTTATCATAAGTTTTGTACCAGTATATCAATGCCAATGCCAATGTCCAAAACATCACTTATTTGTGACAGAGGGAGTATATTGCTACAAGGGTATGAAATAGAAAGTAGTCACCACTGAACAAGCAAGGCACATTTAATCGAGATAAGAATAGTATGCAAATGGATTGAAAAGGGAAATAAATCTGAAACTATATAGGGAAAAATCTTACTCATCACCAATTTGGCGCTGTTCAATCTGAGAGATGTCATAGTATCGAAGTGCAGCTTCCAAGAATCTTCTTTTCAGATCAAAAATTCTAGCATAGCAGACCTTAAATATACATAATAAAGAAAAGATAAGTAAAACATCTTTTTAATGTAGACAAGAAGATTGAACTGAGCCTGCATCAACAAACCTTGTATTGTAAGTTTAGAAGTTCATGGTGACTATTTGTGACCAAAAATGAAGCTTTGTTAATAAAAGCTTCAGCATTAACAGAATCATCATCCTATAAATAAATAACTAAATTAGTAAGCTGACAGTATGTACCATTAAAGCCAACAGCAAACAAACAATACTAACCTCTAAATAAAGTCGTGCAATCTGGACACATTTGGATAATTTGTTCGTGTCATCCAGCATCCTGGTAATTTAAATTTGAATCAGATTTTTCATGTCTCCAAGAAAATGCAATTCACGTATTTAGAGAGAAATGTCAGTTCCTACCTTATCCCGGAATCCAAGTCAATCCCACTAAGCATCTGTGCTGCTTTTGACCATTGTTGTTCAGACTCATACAGTTCTGCAAGCTTCTCTCTAATCACTACCACCTGTTAAAACATAAATAGCCAAATAGCAGATTAAGAATATTGCACGATTTCTCTGCATAATACCAACAAAGGTCAAAGAAAAGTACACATTAGGTTAGTTCAAAAGCTTGGTTATTCTGGCAAGGAAACCACCCAATATTGGCAGAGGGTAAATTATAAAGATGCTAAAACAGAACAACCATTAAAACAAGAAGACAACTATTTATGCTGAAAAACACAAAATGCATAAATTGTTCTTACATCAAATAGCGGTGATCTACATAATCTTCTAAATCTAGGAATCTTGCATAAACAGCACAAATATTCCACTTATCTTTAAATTTTATCATGGCTACCTAGGAATGAATGCTCAGGCCACTGAAATAATTGCTACTAACTCTGTCCTTTAATGTAAGGGATTCTGGTGCTTGTCCAGATTCATCCCTAGAATCCTTTACATTTAAGGCCGGGGGAAGTAGATTGCAATCAAGAGATGAAACAACTTATTGCACTGAGTTATTCTACAGGTTGACAAAGATTAAAGCTTTCAAATAGTAAGTTGCAACTTATGCAAGAACTCCCATAACCTAAAGGCAACATAGAGTAATTACATTTCCATAACATGCAAATATGCGCGAATCATGTGGAAGCAATAATTATCTGCATTGCCCTATTATCTTCTTTTCTCATAGTGATCACTATAAACTATAAAAGAACATAAGAAACCTGTTGCGAAGAATCTGTGGAAATAAAGTTACAAAATACGAAATGATTTAATCCAAAACACAACATAGAGACATCCTAATCAGATACACTCCAAACTTTGCTATAAAACAGTCGATCTCTGCATCCATAGAAACTCAATGTTTAATAAACGATCACTAAGTCAATATGTACGATGTCTTAGAACATATGTTATATGTTAAAATCACTAGAAAGATGAATACAAGTATTTATACAAGGTCTCGCCATCCCAGGCCATGTGCAGAATCATGCATTGCATTACAGACAAGTTTCATATTCACCGTCAAGTATTTGATATAGCTAACCAAATGGGCTAATAACCTTCAGCGCATTAAACTTCCATACAATTTTTCCTATTCCTATCTGATCCCTAACTACCTCCAGCTGCTTCAGGGAATTCTTGGCCCTGTAATACTTTTCTTCTTGTACTATCTAATTACCACCAGGGCAACTAGTCACCATAAGATAATCAAATGGGCTGTCGAGCTACAGTGCATTAGCCAAGCCCATCATCTCTCCCTCTTACACTATATCTTAGCCATTGGCTGACATGGTCACCAAGTACAGAAGTCCTCCAAAACTAAGAGTTTGACAGGCAATGAATTCCTTTAGGACATGAGCAAAAATGAACAATGGCATACTAACTGCTCGCTCTGATAAACTTTATACAGATGAAGTAGGGTGACGACATCATCTCCAAGCACTGTGTGGAGTCATGAGCCCATGCAGTAACATTATGTCATGCGACTCAAATTGATTTTAAAAAAGCGACGATTACAACTGCACTAGCTCTACCATACATACGAACTATAGTCATCACTCGTCAGTAGGGAAAAGTTCATGAAATTTGATACCAATTCTACAGACTCTGCAGTAAAAACATATGTATTCAGAACTATATGGCTAGCATTAACGATTAGAAACCAAGGGTGAAAACAAGGGTGCCTACCTGCTCCTCGAAGGAGACCACACGAGGCTGGATCTGCGTGAGCGCGTAGTGCGCGACCTCCTTCTGAGCGTCTGGCTCCAGCCTCCCAAGCTCCTGCGCGAACGTCTGCAGCAGCTGCCGCGACACCACGAGCGGCACCTCGTCGGAAACCACTGCAGCCGCACCAAACCCAAACCGTCACACCCGACCCAGAACCAAATCTGAAGGAATCAACACGTAGGGGGCGCAGAAAGGGCTCGTTACTGTGGTCGAGGAAGCGCTTGGCCTGGGAGATGTCCGGCGGGGAAGACGCGAGGACGGAGGAGAGGATGTGGCGGTACTGCTCGATCTTCTGCCTCTGGTCGGCGATCGCCGCCGCGCTCGAGAGGGCGCTTTCCATGGCTCCCCACGCCGCCTCCACTTCCGCGATTGGCCGGAGGGTCGGAGACTGTAGCCGGCGTCGGAGGAGAAGGGGGCCTAGGGTTTTGGCCTTTTGGGTAGCGTTCGATCTGCGGATAAGAACAGAAGAAAATCTCCGGAATCGGGTTTTGCGAGGCTGGGGGACAGAGCAAGATGACTTCCACGGGTTGGGCTGCTTTTATTAATGGGCCGTAATGTATCTTATGGGATTTATGGCCCAATATAGTAGCACTCCATAATGTTTGTAGTTGGGCCTAATTTTCTTCTAGCAATGCCCCCGAACTGAAGCTTTTTTTAGAACTAGTCTAATGCTCTTCCATTAGTTTAGATTTAGAACTTACCTCTCCTTTGAACCCATGATTTTGAAAAAAAAAGAACAAAAAGAAAAACGTATAGATAGGATTTGATAAACAAAGAATCCTATATAATTACAAAACACGGGAATATTAGAGACTATGCATTTAGATGGTTTACATGAAAATAAAATACAGAAATTTTGGAGGATCTTGTTTGTAAGAGAGAGAAAGAGAGACAATGTGTTTTCCTATGAAATGAGGGCATAGGAAACCAAACCCATGGGATTTTGCGAAATTATTCCTTTATTCCAAATAACCTTATAGAAAACAATTTTTAAGGACAGGAACCCTCCAGAGTTCCTATATATTAAATCTCCTCAATCAAAATCAAAAGGAATCCTTAGAAAGCAGTAGGATGCATGAGCAGATCCTAAAAATTCAACATCAAATTACTCCAAACACCTCATACGATCCCATGCCAAACTGTTTGCCTCCTTGGATTTACTACCAAACAATGTCATCCAAATCCCAAACGCACGGCAATCCAACTTCTGACATAGCAAGTCATTTAGGACTAGTTGCAAGCTAGAACTAGTAGGAGTAGCAATCAATCAGCAACCCAACCGTCGCTTGAAATGGTACTTGCAAAAGCAGTTAATTCCAACTTGGGCCAGCGCTGCGAAAGAAATAATCCGACACACCCACCGTTCCCCATGGACCTGGTGCCGCCCCACCGGCTACCACTAACCATAACTCCTCCCGCCCGGCGGCCGGCCCCCCGATAAAAGCTGCACAGTTTCCTTGTCCAACGTCAAAACACATAAATGTGCATGCGATGGCAGCCCCGCCCGGCCGCGGCAGGACCAGGACCATCCACAGCCAGCGCTCCCACACCTCGCCGTCGTCGGGTCGCGCCACGAGGTCAATGCGCGCGACCGCGCCCGCGCCTGCCACGGCGCGCACACGTTCCCAGCGCTAGGCAACGATTCGCCTGGCGCGGCCCCGGTTCACGGCTCGCGCGCGTGTCCGCGGCCCATACGCGCGGGGGGAAGGGGAAAGCGGCAGCGCGTCGCACGCTAGTAACCGCTAGCTAGCCGCGCAGGCGCAGGCGCACGCAGCAGAAAGACTACAGTGCCCCATCGCGAGCGACAGAGAGACAGGCACGGCCGCCTGCTCTGCGCGAGCGCAGTGGCCGCGTCCGCGCAAGCTTGATCGGTGACAACCCAGGCCAGAGAATTCAAATGCCCCTCTCTCTCTCCTACCAGGAAGAACAGTGTTCACTGTCTCTCTATATACCATCGAGCATAAAAACCAACATTACGAGAGAAATAAATAATAGAATTATAAAAAAAAATTTTAAAATTAAAATTTATTTTGATCAGTAAAATTAATATTACTGTAATTGAAATCTCAATTTTTTTAGATGTCACCGGACTAACCGGGTTCTTGTTTCCGGTATGACCATTGCTTTGCCGTCTGTCATATCACCTTGCTACACCCAATTTGACCACTGTATTATCACGGGCCGATCACCTCTATCTAGCCAGTCCAACCACATGCTAACGAAGTAAAAATTATATCAATTTTATTTTATCAAGATGTGTATACAAAGTATATATAAAACACCCATCTCTCAATTCACAAACTACAATCGAAACATCAAACCAAACCATAACTTTTTCTCTCTAAAAGTAAGTTCATTTGATCCTCGTTACTCCATCTATTTATACCAATAAATGGCGGCATAAACCAACAAATTTAACTAAGACCAGCACTTATAATCCTATAAAAAATTCTTCCGTATAGGTATCCAATTTATCTATACCAAATATAAATTTCAATCTTTCTCTATACCAAATATAAATTTCAATCTTTTTCTATACCAAATATAAATTTCAATCTTTCTAGACTACTTATAAATTTGACTCTATTTTTTATACGCATACAATCTCTGTTATATTATATGCCATATGGAATTTTTATCTTCACATGATTCTCTAGCCTTAGCGTCCCATGTGATCTCTTTGACCATCTGAACCTCAATTTCTCCCAAACCTAATCCCGGTCCATCACCGGCAATATTTCCTAAGTCTCAAGTAACACAAGCAAATAAACAACCAAAGAAACTATATCTAAACACAAGTTATCATCTAACTTGACTCATATTAATACACAACAAAATATCTTATATATAGAAATTATTTAGAAATCATAAACATGTGAAAGGACCTTGAGTCGTATTGAGAGGGGTAAATATGCATGTTTTTAAATCTAAAATACACTGATAGTGAAAATTAGTCTTTCCTTTGGAGTCTCTGGTCCTAAAGTCTCGAGTATTTGGATCAATCTTTCTGTCAGACATAAAAGCTAGTCTGAAATCTTCAGTAGTATTGTTCGAAGATTTCGGACCTCCTTTAAAATATCCAACGGACACTTAAAGGAGGCAAATCTTATGGGTTGGGTAAGAAGTAAGGTAACAAAATCACAATGAATATAAAAATATAAAGTAAGCTAGAAGACAATGCAATTTTTTACCAAAGTTCAGACCAACCGATCTAATGTCTCCGTTAAAGAGCTCTAAAGAGCTGAATCTCTTTTGATATCTTGTCTCACCAAGTTTAACTTTAGAAATCAGTTTGACCTTCAAGCACTCACCACAACAGTCCTTACTGAACACATGCTCTCACTTATTATAGAGCTTATTTTACCAAATCAATCTCTAAGATAGAACTTAGAGAATCACTAGAATACATATTTTCTTGTGGAGTTGAGGTAAACCTTCATAAACTTCCTGTGCAATTCACATGTTGAATCCTCGTGGGCAACACTTAGTCATCTAGGAGATGATTCTTTAAGAGTAACAAGATTGAATCTTAATTGGCATTAATTAACAAGTGGTCATACAAATTATATGATCTAACTTCTCCCAAATCAACTAAAAAGAGATGCTCTTAAAGTATGAATTAAGTTCAAGATCTAAGAGAGTGTAGTGGAGAACTTCTAAAAAGCTTTTAAAAGAGAGGTAGCAATGAATGAGAAGCCTCTTCCTCAAAAGGGGTTGGTAGGATTAAATATTCACCTCGAAGCTAGTCGTTATTTATAGAATTCAAACTTCGAAGTATCCAAATAAAATGTCCGTAGACTCCGAACAGGTCTTTCGACCTAAACATATACTCCAATCCAAAGACTCCAGCCAAACAATTTAAAGACTCCGGACAAGCCTTTCATCCTGAATATATACTCCAGTCCTAAAACTTCAACCAACGGTCTAGAGATTTCGGATAACACTTAGCCTCGAGAAAAAAAAAGAGTTCATAGTGTTCAGTCTTAACTTTTATAGACTCTGGACATGCCTCTCTGCCAGAAAAATAACTCTGTCCAAAGACTTCGAGCATATTTCTCTATTTGAGAAAGAAACTTATCCACAAGTTTCTACAAAGTTAGGCACAAATATCCAAGACACCGGAAGAGGAAAATAAAACCACAGTGCAAGTGTTTGTTCATCTTAGACTTAGATTTTTTTTAAGCGAGCTTCTCGACCTAGTTAAACTTTAGCTGTAAGATTGTTCCTAAGGACAAGTAAAAAATAAAATTATTTTTTCTTTATTTCAAGTTGTTTATTTTCTATTCTATTCTTTTTTTATTAGGTCTTCTTTTAAACAAAACACTCCCTATTTATTAAATTGCTGATAGATTTTTAATTACAACACATTAATTTTCCTAATTTATTATTATCTATCACTTAAAAACCACTAAGAGGCATATATGAAATTTTAACATGAAACATACATTACAAACTAAAAAATCAAATAGACACCAACTTCTTTTAGGATTTCGCTGGTTCGATCGTCAGGTTTTCTAGTTTGATATCTCTCATACCTACGGTTAGTTAGACTGACTGTTCGTTAGTCTGATCGGTACTTTTCACCGATCTCGATTTACCGGTCTAATTGTCAGTTGACATTGGTTTTATAAATTCAATCAAAACATACAATTTTTATCTTAATCTTAATGAAATACGTCATATACAATCTATTCTATCGTCCACATTTCACGTCTTCGTAAGACGGGTGCGCCAAGATCTGTACACCTGACCTCCCTCGTGCAGTCAGGATTAATCCATTGCTTAAGATTCAATAATGGGATCGATGTCGTGTACAAACGTATCACGGACTCATGCTCACTCTGTGTGCATTGGGATTCTACTTGCTTTTGACTCCGGAGGTACCATATGTCAATAATTATTTTGTTTGCCGTACAAGTTTGTCGGAGGAGTGTGGCCATTTGGTAGACTAGCACACGGAGAAGGACCGGTGACACCACCTTGTAATGGAACATTTTCTCATCAAGGTTTGCAGTATGTAAAGCGATCGGAATAGTGATCTGGAGTTAATTGAGTTGTTGGATCGTTTGGACCTGGAGTTATTACTATTCCCCAATGTCTGGTGACCATCATCCAAGGGTCAGATCAGCCGGAAGTGATCAGCTGAATAGGAGCTTTCAGGACTTGACGCCCAGTGACACGCAGGGGGAGCTTCAATAATACAGATACCAGTCTGAAAGCTAAGAGGAATCTTACTCCAAGAGGAATGAAGGAAGAGACGTTGAAACCTACTTAGCACAAAGTGAACATATTAGTATTTTTGTTCTTTTCTCGTGTTTGCTATCCCAGTGTACTTATCATCTAGGAGGTTAACTGTGATACAGAAGCACATGTCCATGCGTGAATTCGGGGCAAACTTTGCCGAAATCCAAAACGCTGTGCCATGCCCAACCGTTAGCCTGCTGCGAGCAGACGACATCACGACACTGGCTTCCTCAGAACGCTCTTGACTGACGTAATGGTGACTGAAGGCGACGGACGTACGGCAGGTCGGCAGCACGGTTTCCGCGCGCACGATTGGTCTAATTCCCAACTTATATTCTCTCTTTCGCGCGTATATTTTTTAAAATATTAAACAGTATATTTTAAAAAATTATGTAAAAATCGTTTAATAACTATATTAATTTATTTTTAAAGTTTTTTAGTTGATACTTAATTAATTATATGTTAATAAATTATTCCATTTTATGGGTAAGAGAAAAAAGTTTCTAACGGTTTCAAACGAACGCACGCGCCTTAATCATGCCATGGCCGTGCTACTCCTGCATGCAACCAGTGATGAACTGTTCGTACAAAAACTGAACAAACAGCCGTGGACGGTGGACGGGGACTGATCTCGACCGTTCAAACGATACAAGTCCTCTACGAGAAGGCACCTGAGGAATTTTCAAGATGCATCTATAGCTAATACCCTAATACCCAGTGCTGGAAATGTAAAGGCTACTATACTTTGAGCTGCTTTCGGTTGATACGTGATTTACGTGACGAGAATTGAGACACCGAGTTTTTTCTCAAGATCCAAATAGGAGTAGTTGTTTATTGCGTATTAGAAAAAAACTCAGAATATTCTCTGTCCACCCTAAAACAAAACACGCAACCCAAACCAAACACTTAAAATAAACAGATGGAGGCAAAGTTTGTTTGTTGCATCAGGGAGAGCAATAGCTTCTTGTTCTCCAGTGACATGTGGGCCTGGTACGGGCACGGTCCCCACACACCAGTACCTGACAATAACACGAACGACTAGCATTACTATATTATTGTATTGCGACTGGACAGCAACTGTTAAGATAAGGTTGAGGGAGGTTACGATAAGATAATCAAGCCGGACCCATGAGGGGTTCAATGAACTAAACCATATTAAGAATGCAGTGGAGTAGATTGATGGGGTTGGTTGGCGAGGCAGCACCAGATGACGCCAATTGCGTTGGTCAATGCGTTTAGGCCGGCCTTTTGTTGTATCTTCCACTCACTGTCATCTCAACCAGCTTTGTAGAATGCACCTAGCAATGCGTTTTCGGTTTTTCAAATGAACTATACGAGCTACTGAAGCTACAAAATTCAGGAAAAGAGAGTTGTGGTTATATTTGTCGATGCAACAGATACGTACATATACTTACTTCGATATAATTACTTCGTAACAAATCTTATACATAAATAAAGGCTATAAATTTGATACAATCTCAAGCAGATAAAAAAGTACTAAATAAAAAAATAAATATAAAGTCCTAATTGCACTCGTACCAAAACTATTCAGATAGAATAAATATTTATTTTTAAGTTCTAATTAGGCCAAAGAGTATAAATACAAAGGAGAAGAGAGATAACACTATAGCTGACAATACAAATATCACCAAATTAATATCAGAGAGATCTAATAATGTTTAGTCATCGATAATCATACTCTAGTCTTAGGCTGATTGTGAATTTTCCTTTCTACATCTTATGCTCATAAGAAAAAATTAATATAGTGACAACCTTAGTAGCCGAACAGAAATAGTGATATTAGACCTATATATATATCCATGTCTCTTTCCTACTATAAACACGATCTCTACTATCGTGATTGAATTATAATATTTATCTCCCACATCAATACAGTTACTATCTGGTCATCACAGGATTCATCTCGAAAAGGGCAGAAACAAGTAAAAATCCGCCGGCATCAATCTTTTGAATTAGACAGGAACTGCGTCATCATATATGCCCTCATGAGGCTGTGTACCCAATGACAAGGGCCGAAGATGTATAGCATTATATAAAATCATATGCCTCCATGAAAAAGAACAATCGCATTACTCAGCGCTAGTACCCATTGACGCTTCTAGCAAGAACTTCCTCTTCAGTGTCAGCCTATAGACTTGAAAAAATGAATGAAGCCACCAAGATAATTTATGGGTAAAATTTTTATATTGTTTATGGTTTGAAAGCCAATATTGAAAAATAAAATATGATAAAAGACTCCAAATTTAGGTTTTCATATTTAAATTTTAGTTATAGCTGATAAGCTAATAAACAAATTATGAGAGACTATAAGAGGATCAACTAGAAGACCGAACAACATTTTATAAATAGGTTGATCTGATCGTCTAGCAAATGACAGTGGATTGAATTGTGGATAATAAGATCCAATATTTTGGCAGTGCCAAATCCTATGCTAATTTTGGCACCACAAAAACTTGCCTACATTTCACTAATGAAATTTTGGCAAGGGTTGCTAACCATTGCCTTCAATCCAAACAATTGAAAGTACTATTAAGGTTGCAAAAAAAATTAGAAGAAAACATTTAAATTGAAATCCAAAATGACCCATAGTTCGTCTGAACCAGTAATGCCAGTGTTGTTCTAGAAGCCATACGAGTCCATTTTATTGAAACAAGGAAGGATTTGGACTGAAAATTCTAAAAAAAACTCTCTTTCATTTTTTAGATGATATATTCAAGTATACCAAAAAATGTAGCTAAATTCTAAAGACAAGATCTCTAGGTATCACAAAATCATGTTTATACAAACAATAAAGTCGGTTTGGTTTGTGTTGATCCATCCACTCAAGCTTGAGTAGCTAATATGCCGAGGTAAATTTGTGTACATCGAATAGTTTAGAGTAAAAAGTCCAAGGTCATCGAATGCAACGTACAACTCTTTCCAGAAACTGTCCATATGGGATCTTCAGAAGAAGAGGTCACCTTATAACATGTATAAAAAGAATTAAAGAGAAGCTTTTTCAGCTTAACATAAAAAGGTTGCATCTTTCAGAAATGTCGCTGTCTTTACTACTTTTATTTTTTTCCCCATGGTTCTAACGCTGAAAGTGACGTATTTATACGAAGTGCGTAAATTACTCCAACGATAATAATTGGTGAAAAGGACAGCTTTCTTTAGTTGCTAGAGAAAAAGCTTGCATAATCGCATAGAAGCATTCATTTCTTAAACATGAAAATTTGTGGTCAACCAAGAAGGTGAAATATCTATCTAAAGGATGCGGTGGCTATTCCTTTTGACATATCCTCCTTTTCCCTTTTCACTCTTTTCTGTTTAGAACCGAAGGATGTTTTTCTTCTGGGTTATACTTTTCTGATGCAAAGTAGGAATCCTTAGGCCGATAAAAGATTCTCTCCAGCAGCATATTAGCTTAAAAATTAACAATAAATTAATATAATTTTTAAAAATAACTTTTATATAAATTTTTTTATAAAAATAGTTTAAAAAGCGTGCGTAAAAAAACAGGGTCGAGTAGATGTTGAAAAAAAGGGGGACACAACCTTAATTTTATTCTGAAAACAAGTTCTCGTTTTGCACGCAAAAGAAGCTACTAGTCGTATTATATATGCTACTGTGCAAGAGAGCTTAGCCGGTTTAAACTAATTTCCTCGCATAATCATACTGCATATAGTCAACAGAAGCAACCTTAAATTAGACCACTATTTCATTTGATCGGCTGAAAAGAAACATTGCCACCCAAATATTCAGGCACCGGATTACTGAAACTGGCTTATAATCTTGTATCGAACGATCCAAACAAACATTGTTTTTTTTGTTGCTAGCCAACCGTCTGATGTTCTGAACCGTGATGACTAAGACCAGGTACTTCTTGTTCCACCATTATCCAGACTGTGAGTGTAAGCAATGTCTTTGCCGGTCCTAATTATTGGTGTTTTGTCCACTCACTCTCCTCTCGGACGTATCCTGCCCGTCAGCAGGTGCAGTCCTCAATGTTCCGTCGGTTTTGTTTTTCCTGATCATGTTGATACTGCCACTGTAACAAGAGCAGCAACTGCAATCTTGCCACCACCGATCGTACGGTAATAAATTATGTTGCATCCAACGTTCCTTCTATTCAGCTCCTATATTAAGAAAAAAATTATTGGCACTAAGTGGCAGCTGTTTTAACAAATTGATCGGTATTAAGGTCAGCCGATAGGTTAACCGAAGAGACTTGGAACATGGATCAAGGGATCTAAACGGTTTAGATAGTTCTGATCTAATCCGTTTTAAATCCAATAAAAATGAGGATATGATAAATAATTGTTTAAATGCAATGAATGTGAATTAGTTTATGGTATTTTAAAAATACAATGAATTTTTTTAACATTTTTTATTAGAATTATCCTACCAAGTGCTATTCGGATAATCTGATTTTCTATATACCATTATAGTCAATTTAAATGTCATAACTTCGAGACTCTTTCACGAGTTTATGGCCTAATTAGGCTTATTTTTTATGTGAAGTTATCACTTATTGTATTTGTTCTATTGTTTATATATGTATGTACTATTCGATAATTATGATATGCTTCTAACCCAAGTCTGCTTTGACTCCGTATGATTTTCAACATCTAAATTTGCACCGAATTTGAAACTGCTACAAAAATATGGTGTAGGATATGATAAGTAAAAAATCTAGCCTCCTAGCCTTGTTTGAAGAGAACTTTTGGTGATTAATGATAACGATTGTTGTAACTAACCTTTGCTATGAGTTCGTGATGTCAGGTGTTCTGATTTCAAGCAAAATGTTTTGATAACTCATATATGAGGATCAAGTGATATGATTATGGATTGATGACAAGAAAGATGATACCTCATATATCTGGAATCAACAAGAGTCAAATATTGATGATATCTCGTCATGAGTTGATGGAAATGTTGAAAGATATAAATAACATGGTTGAAGATTGATAAAAATGAAGATGGTGTGAGAATATAGAAGATGGAATTTATCGGTTGATGAAAATAAAAAAAAAGAAATTAAAAATGCAGGGCATAAAGTGACTACTTATAGCAAAATGGTGAAGCGCAGGCCTATCTTAGCGACGATGGACTATGTGATAATGAAGGGCAAGCAAGAGATTTGGTGCTGAGTAACCAAATCCGATGGTGAAGTAAAGACTTTATCATGAAGCTATGGAGCAAGTAAGGACCGTTAGAGACAGTTTGAAGTTATGGACTATTTGCGTCGATGATTTGAAAAATGGAAGATGAAATAACAAAGATAAAGAGAATGTGATTTGTTGATAATCAAAAAGGCATTTATCAAGGCAAAGATATAATTGATTTGAGACTAAAATAATTATTGAGTTATAGGAGAACAATCCCAATAGAGAAATGACTTTCACGTTGGAAACCCTCAAAGTGAAGAAAGAATGTCGGTATTCATATTGGTATAGCTTTTTATTTTTTTTTTCATATAGGAATGATGTACTATTAAGAGAGATGTATAGTTGATATGTTTGTATGTGTCTCGATACTCAGAGTGACCAATACAGTTGTTAACATAGGAGAAACATGAGTTTTAGCCTATCTTGTGGGTGTTTTTAGAGCTTGTTATTAGTTGGATTAAGTAACCCTTTCAATAAGCTTTCCATAGAACCCAAGGTTGTCGAAATAGACTCCAGAGCAAGAAGTTATAGCCTTTTTCTCAAGTGTTATGACGTGTCCCAGAGGCTCTAGGTGTCACGCCGAAAAATTCACCAGCAATTTCCAAACAAATTTGTGCTATTCGAATAGTTTTACTTTATCCATAGGTGTACACATTTGCCCACAAGACACGATTCTACACATATTGTCATGCCTCAAAATACTACCAATGTACTGCAAAAGAGAAAATCGTGACATAACACTTCACATAACACACCTAACAGAATGGTCACTGGCTAAGTCCCCAGTAGAGATGGCCTAACCTCTAGACTAGAGAAACTTTAAGCTCCAAAATTTACTTAATACTACCATGTAAACTTATGGCTATCATTGTGGATTTATTGGTATTACCACCAACAAAACACACCATAGCGCCTCTAGCTAGAACATGCTACACTACAAATCCAAACATTAAACATGCTAGCTTGTGCTAGTACGGCAAATGCTTCTGAACAATAGCTCATGAAGTGATCCTAAATTGTTATAAACATGACCATCACTACCATGTGCTCACAAACCACCATTAGTCAAATTTTAGTTTGAATATTATTAATAAATCAAACACAACCAAATAAGCTACCATTAATTAACAATCACTAATCATGAGTAAAACATTAGTTATCCCTCAAGTGATTATATAGTTACTAAGCATGGCTAAAAAATTACACTAAATATCTAAGCTAAACCATTATATAAAATCTAAGCTATTTAAATTATATCCCAAGATATCAAATGGGACATAATAAGGGATATAGGTTCATACCGGCCAATAATATTCAAAAATAAATGTACATTTGAAGTCAGGCAAGAATTTAAATATAGCTTTAACATGCTTAGAGGGATTTTAGATCTACATGACTTGCCTTGCAATCGAAAGATCTTCAATTAGTCATCTAGAACTCTTTCGACAATCTTGCAATAATCCAAAACGACAGAAACTACACTCTAACATGGAAAACGAGAAAAAACTAATAAAAACCAACCAAACAACAGAAATAAAGTCCATGAAGAAGTAGATCTTGAATTTAGGTGGATTATGGGACTCTAACGACCTCATTTCAAGTTCGTATGAATTAGTTATGAATTAATAAAGTTTTAACCCTATTAAAATGATTTAGACGATTTATTACGTTATATTGGATTTATTTTCATACTGGAAAAGAAAGATTATGATGTCAGCCAAGTAAGACAAGGCTAAGGTTACTGACACATGAGACCCACATGTCATTGAGATGATTGGGATCAGTCTACTGTAGGCCAAGTCCTTAGAAAAGGCCTACAATAGATGGATGGCTATGATTGGTTTGACTTTTGTTGACCCAAATCTAATAGCATAGATCAAACCTAACCGGATTGACCCCATGGGTTTAAAACATGGAAGCACCATGTGAGCAGCCATGTAAGACGATGAGGAAGATGTGGCGGTTGACTAGCTGCCACGAGGTGGCCATGTCGGATTGCCAGGCAGCAGCCATAGGAATCGATGTTTATCGATAAATGATGACACAACGGTAGAAAATGAAGGCATCGAGAGAACAATGAGGATGTGATGATGCTCATTAACACAAACACGATGGTAAACAACAATGGGAGGAAGGTTGACAACGAGCTCAAGCGGTGGTGTTCTTGGGTTGACGGTGACAAGCGGCTTCTGTCGAGCTTCGGCTTAAGGAGAGTACATCCATGATTCCTTTGGTCCTTATAGTGCCAAGGAAGGAGACAACATAGCCTGAAAGCTAACGAGACAGTGGCGCAACATAGTTGGAGTGGCGACCGACGATAGAGAGAGAAGGAATGCACGGCGAGACGGCTAGGGCACGAGAAAAGCTCGCGGAATGGGTAGAAACAGGAGAGGACACCAAAGGGATACTATATAGAGGCAAACAAGAAGTAATCCAACATGGATATGATAGGATTAGGCAATGGAAACCCTAGGGTTTATCTCAAGTTCATGGGGAAATGTTAGAGCTCGATTCCATGTTATCTAGCTCCAAATCTTAGGGGAAACAGAAGAGGAGGAAAAGGGAACAATTTCTCCTTAAGCAATTGAGGAAAATGGCAGCAAGATGACCAATTTAGGTGTGAGAGGCAGCGGTGTTGAGTAGAGACCGGACTTCGGTCCGACCTAGAAGAAGGCCCTAACATGTAGGGTATGGTCCCACATCTCAGTGGGAGGAGGCACATGTGGGTTGTGGCTGGTGCACGGTGTGCTAGGCTATGCAAGAAGATGGGCCGACGCAAGCAAAGATGGGGCGATGGCAGCCTTACTAAGGGGTGTGAATTAGTTGGGCCGGCTTGCGCTCACAGGGTGGAAGTAAACAAGCCGGGCAGACAAAGTAGGGCAGTGGATAGCTAGGCCAAAAGGAGGAGGTAGGCCAAGCGAAAGGGTGAGCTAGTGCGCTAGCACGTGTGACTTGGGCCGATAGCCTTGCGAGCACATAGGAGAGATGGGCCAGCTCGACTAAATTGGGCCGACAGGAAGAAGGGCTCAAAGGGAGAGGAGAAAGAGAAAGGTCAATAGAGGAACAAGCCAGTGGGAAGAGAAATAAGTGAAAAGAGCTGAGGTCACAAGAGGGAGGAAGGAATGGGCTGAAAATGGCCCATGGATTGAGAAGGTACTTTAATTAGATTTTAATTTAAATAATTGTTAAAATGTTGTTTTATTTATTACAAATACTTCACATGCTCAAATAGTTCTAGAAAAAATCTAGAAAATACTATAGCACTCAAAGTATTTAATAAAATTTTAACTGGGCCAATTTGATGTTCAAATTTCATAGGTTTTTATTCAAGCACTTTATTTAATTAATAAATAATTTCTAGAAATTTCTTTGTCACAATAAGTTATAATTAAGCGATTTTTAAGGTGTGACACTAGGCCTTAGACCCAAAGACTTTGGACCTAGGGCTTATATGAGGATCCAAAAATAACCTCTAGGCACTCAAGAAGGCTTCCTGAAGGCTATGGGGCTGCACAAACTTGATCTTGACGGCTTTTGGGACGGCCTAGAGTTTCTCGGCCTATAACCTAGAGACTCTAGGTCATTAGAGATATGACGCCTTTTTTTTAGTGGTTCGAGTACTTAAACACCTCCACTCTCTTCATCCTTGGATGCTGATTCAAAGCAATAGTAGAGCTATCCAAAGCCATATAAATCATCTCAAATCTTTTACCTTGGTGATAACTCTTGTTGAGAGTAATTTAAGAAGAGAAAATGGTTTGATTGAGAGGTTGCAAGATTGAGAGCTAGTTAGCTTTACCCCATTTTTTAAGCACTTGAGTTCATAGCAAATAAATCATCGATAGTATTTGATACTCTTTGATATTAAGATCTCATAGACAGCTAAGAGTTGTCGGTGAGCACCCAATCTTGTAGTGTGTCACGAAAAGTTTACGAAAGCCCAGCTTCACTCATGCAAGGAAAGAAGCAAGATAGTTAAGAGAAGAGAGTGGTTGAAAGAGACCTGGATTTCTTGAGAGCTTCCTCAACGAAGACATAGTATTTTTGGTGGAGAATCCAAAGTTGGGGAAAAATTGTTTGTCTTCACCTCTCTCTTATGCTTTTACTATTGTTATACTTAACATTACCCAATCTATTTGTGTGCTTGATTGATATATGTTGCTCATATAACTTGATTGTCACCTTTTGGTTCAAGTAGATTTTGTTCTAGTGGTTTGTTCCTTTTTGAGGGTGTTTTTTATGACATTCTAGAGGTTTTGGTCTCCTAGGTCCAAAGGCTATACTCTCCTAGGCTTGGAGAATCCGGGTAACTACTAATCCGTGGCAAAGTGTTTTGTAAAGAATCCGGTAACTACTAATCCATGGCAAAGTGTTTTTTAAATTTTCAAAAAATATCTATTTACCCTCATTTAGGCGACATAAAGATCCTTTCAATCAAAACACTATTCATCTAAATCCTTAATTCGTCAAGGACGAACCCATCATGGGACAATGGGTATAGTTGTACACCTAAAAAGGTTGGACAAAAGAGCAACTTGGGCTTAAAAAATATCAATCCTTCTCCTAATCGGCCCACAACAGCATGACCCATCAGCCCTTCTTCTCTTCTCCTAACCCTATTCCCCTTCTCTTCTCACTGTTGATCAAGGGGCATGAGCGAGTCACGACAATGCAAGTTCTCAAGCATGAAAAGCGGGAGCCATCGTGGTAGGTGATGGTGCATCTGTGCTCCGCGACTGCGCCATCTTAGAGCACTACTCTTCGGTAAGAAGACGACTCTACTCCCCCTAGCTGACTCCTATGGTAGTACACGCCGTTAGGGTAGGGCAACAGGATACGTCGATAGTAGTTGATTGGCAAGTTGATGCAACAGACCCTTGTAAGTACCAAGGCCGATATGCATGGAGATGAATCTAGCTTTTCAGGTTCTTACGAAGGCCAGTATCTCTATTTTGTTGTGCATTAGATTTTCCATTCCTTTAATTGATTGAAGAAAATAAAATCAGTGAATTGAGCGGTTGATTAATTTACCCATATAAATTTATGATTTAGATTGTTGAGCCTTTAAAGAAGAAAAAGAAGAAGTTTGAGATTTATTGTAACACCCTGTGTTGATTTGTTGGGAAAATGGATAGCTAGTAAGCATCTAGAAAACATTAATTGCATATTTCTGTTAATTTTATAAGTATGAATAGCTAATTATATAGTATATGTTATCCGTGGATATCATTAAGTGATGCAGTCATATACACGTAGTGGTTAGTTTTGCCTTTTGTTCACTGTTTATTACAAAATAGTGTTAATCAACTGATGTTGTGATCGTCATACCCATTGTCTTGATATCCATGCTTAGATTAAGTACTTATCAGTTATTTGAGTTTATTTTTATCGTTAAGCTAGTTTCCACTGTATTATCTATATAGTTCCTAGTCTATTAACATCGTACCCTGTCGTCAAAGTCCTGGTCCGCCACTGCGATTCGTTTTCACCCCATTAAGCTGGAGTAGATAAACTGCACTTTAACTAGTGGGCATGGGATTATAAGTTGCTCGATCTGGCGGTACATCATCTAATCCGCCAAAAAAATCGTCGAAACATCATAATTCCAAATCGGTAAATCAATCAAAGGCGATCGTGACAGCTGCTTGATACGAGTACCACTTTGTAAACAGTGCCCCCCTTTCCTTTCCTATAGTTCGTTCAAAACAACCGAAGCAAATATTAAGAGCACTGCCACTAAAATAGAATTCGCAAAAATCCAAAAGAATATTAGCGCTCGCGCTACACAACAAGAGCCTGCCATGATCGGCGGCCCGCTTGACTCCACTAGCCAGATGCCAATCCACGCCCCCCGCCTACCACCACGTGTACAATGAAGATCGCCGCACGTCACTCTCCGCGCCCCGGTAACCTCACCACCCCGACTTCCTTCGCTGTTTAATGCACCGCTATTGGCTTTCCTTTCTTATCGGCTGGTCTCATCTCAGCTTTCCCTTGTCGACTCACTCGGCTGGCTTCCCCCACACGCACCAGAGAGCCGAGCAGCCTCAGCCGAACCCGCCGCCTGGTTTGCTCGCCGCGTCCACGACCGGTGATTGCCGCGGCCGGCCGCGCGCGACCGGTAGCTCGGTGCCAGCTACCGTGTAGGCTTCAGCCACCCCACCGGCCGGCCTTGGAGAGGGGCGGGCTTTTATGCTCGAGGCAGCTTGCTTCTTGGACGCTAGTAGTAGCAGCGGCAGTGGTACCCCCGGCCACGGAACTTTCCGCAAAAGCAAGATTCTCGGATGGATGTCGAGACGTCGTCCGGGACGAACGAGCGCGGCGTGTCGTCCTCCGGCGGCGCCCGGCGGCAGCCCCCGCCCGCCAAGAAGAAGCGTGCACTCCCCGGCATGCCAGGTGATTTGTTAATCGTATACTAGTTGATTAATTTGACTAGCTAGGCGTGATTGCGACGATCGATGGTGACGTTGACCGATCGAGCGTTCCGTGGTGGTGCAGATCCTGACGCGGAGGTGATCGCGCTGTCGCCCAAGACGCTGCTGGCGACCAACAGGTTCGTGTGCGAGATCTGCAACAAGGGGTTCCAGAGGGACCAGAACCTGCAGCTGCACCGGCGTGGCCACAACCTCCCGTGGAAGCTGCGGCAGCGGAGCGGGAAGGAGGTGCGGAAGCGGGTGTACGTGTGCCCGGAGCCCAGCTGCGTGCACCACGACCCGTCGCGCGCGCTTGGCGACCTCACCGGCATCAAGAAGCACTTCTGCCGCAAGCACGGCGAGAAGAAGTGGAAGTGCGACAAGTGCGCCAAGAAGTACGCCGTCCAGTCCGACTGGAAGGCGCATACCAAGACCTGCGGCTCCCGCGAGTACCGCTGCGACTGCGGCACCCTCTTCTCACGGTCCGTTCGTCCACCCGTCTCGCTCCCTTTCAATCTCCCCTCCTCTAATCGAGCAGCCGATACTGACCGGCGAATCGCCGCGCGCAGGAGGGACAGCTTCATCACCCACCGGGCCTTCTGCGATGCGCTGGCCGAAGAGAGCGCCAAAGCACGCGCGGCGCCGCCACCGGCCGACGAGGACGGGACCACGGCTTCCGCCGGTCCGCCGCCGCAAGCGCCTCTACCACCACCCGCACCGGCGCCAGCGCCACCGGCCGCAGCTCCGGCTCCTACGGCGCAACCGGAGGAACGAGGTAATTAATGGCGGTCACCCACCCATCCCAGTTCTATCCAATTCGCAGCGCTATCCTACCTATGGTCAAAACCAAAGAGTACTTGCAGAGGCATGCAGTACTACTACTACCACCGCCTTGATGCTTGCATTGTCTTCTTGGAGGATTGTGGCGTTTGCTGTGGGGGAGGAGACGGGGGTGGAAGTTTCGGCGATCGATAGTTTTGTCAGGATCTGAGCTCGCTTAAAAACATGCGGCCGTTGCCCGAGAGTTTTGGGGGCAAGCAGTAGTAGCAAGAGTAGCTCGCTTAAAAACACGCGGCCTTTGCCCATGTTCTGGCACGCGCGGATCTCGAAACCCGGCTATTTTTCACATGCCTTGACTACAGGCGAGAGAGGAGGGGAGGAGGAGAACATGGGGATTGATAGGTCTTGCCTTGTGGTCGTTTCTTCGAAGATCAAAGGTGCTTTGTATAGTAATCCAACGGAGCGCCTTTGTGGAGCCTGGAACCTTGAATCAGATGATAAAAAGGACATGCCCATGAAATGAATACATTGAAAAAGATGTTCATCATGGCGAGCTCAGCCCTTGTTGCTTTCTGCCTCTGTCGTTATTGCTTTGCTCGATCTTTTAGTTGCACTTTGGCATTAATCTATCGAGCTAGGGGTGATCAAAATCTGGGTTCTGATTCGCTTACAATTGTTGCGCTGCATGCAGATTGGGATGCTGCACCGGATCAGTTCTCCACGCCGCCGCCAGTGCCTCCGCCGCCGCCGCCTCCGGTCGGTGCTCCCAATGAATGCGCCAGCAGCAGCAGTAGCGGCGTCGCGCCGACCTCGCAGAGCCTCCTTAGCAGCATGTTTGCACCGCCGTCGGTGGGCCAGGCACCGCAGTACGCGGCTCCCATCGGAGTCGGAGGGGGTGGCCATCAGGAGCGCGCCGTGCCTGCCAAGCCCCCGGCGCTGTGCCTCGCGTCCAACGCCTCATCGTCGCTATTCTCAGCGCCTGTACCAGCTGACCGGCACCAGTTCGCGCCGCCGCCACCGCCGTTCCCATCGCCGCACATGTCCGCCACGGCGTTGCTTCAGAAGGCCGCGCAAATGGGCGCCACCTCGTCTAGCCCCAATTTTCTCCGTGGACTGGGCCTCGACATGTCATCATCATCGCCGGCGCCGGCTTCGTCTTTAGGGCAGCACCACCACCACCAAGAAACCATGCAAGTGCCGATCCCGGCGAGTTCACTGCCCGAATGGCCGGCGCGGTTACAGCCGGAGCCATCCCCAACGCTGTCCTCCGGGCTCGGCCTCGGGCTACCGTACGACGCGACAGGCGGTCCGGTGAGCTTGCCGGAGCTCATGATGGGTCAGTCCTCATTGTTCAGTGCCAAGCCAGCCACACTAGATTTCTTGGGTCTTGGAGTCAGCCCGACGGGCGCGTCGATGAGCAGAGGCTTCCCCGCACTCGTCCAACCCATCGGCGGCGCGGTCAGCTTGGCTGCGAGTGCCACCGGCACCACCCATGGGGGCCAGGCAAACCCATGGGAGAGAAACCCGAGTAGCTCTCCAATCCTGTAATTCTTACTATAGCTAGCAACCTGTAGCAACTAGAACCAAGTAGCAGCCACTGTGAATTTAACATATGCAGCACGAAGACGGTGAAAATAGTGGAAGCAGCCAGGTTCAGTTAGCAGTAGTCTCCGTCTTGCAAGTTGCGCCTCTGTTCTTTTTTTCGTTGACCACGTCGTTCTTTTGTTTATTTAGCTTAGTACGAAGTTACAAGTGAGTTTCTTTTGTTGTTCACATCTTCTTTTCTCCTTTGTGCTGTCTTTTGCATTTGTTTCTTCTCGTTTGCCTCCTTGCTCTTGTCATCTTGCTGCCTCTGCCTCTGCATTTAAACACGGCACTGGAGCAGTACGTTAGGTTGATATGGGAATTAAATCTGCTGGCTTGGACGAGCTTACAGTGGGTGATCATGAGCATTCAGGCTCCCCCAGTTTGATTCAAGCGTGTCTGGTGTATGTGGTCATCTGATTGGTACTACCATTTCTTTCCTTGGCCGTTCCTATTAATAATCCTACTTCAATGGCAGCAGGTGCATGCAAATGCATGTGTGTGTCTTCCTGAATCCTGACTGCTACTTTAAATAGGTCTCTCGTTCTCCTTGGTGTTGTGCCCTTCCACATGGTGGGTTGGCTGCAAGACTCCATCAGTGGTTGACCATGTTCATCTTTTGGCCTGCAGCTCCTTCTGCATACCTCTCGTAGAATATAGTGTGTGCATATTATATGATTGAACATCGAAGCGTCCTGAACTTCAGAAGGATATTCTTTTTATATAGTTATGTTTTCAGGGGTTTAACTCAATGAATTTGATATCGACGTTGAAGTATTGAACACTACAACACTGGAGTACTACTAGATGGTGTTAGATAAAAATAAGATAAAAGTAGACACAAATTTTAATATGAAAAACCCTATTAATATGAAAAAAAATCACGGAAGATAAAATTAACGGAGGTATAAAGGTGGTGTATATTTATAAGCACAAATTAAAAATATGTCATAATTCAATAAACCTCCTCTTAACTCAAAACCGCTAGAAAAAATATTTTCGAAATCCTAAATGGGCTAAGCACCATAAATAGTAAATCTAAATAATATTTAACTTGAGTGAATTAGTAAGCATATCCGTAAGATTGTCTTCGGTATATATCTTCTCTATAATAATGTGCCTTTGAGTAACAATATCACAAAGAAAATATTGTTTGATATCAATGTGCTTGATCTTGTCATAAAACACATCATTTTTTGTCAAATAGATAACACGCTGGCTATAATAACAAACAATATAATACTAAGACATCACAAACAAATAGCTTTATTGGCATCATCACTGGCAGAAATATATTATGCTTCAAGGAAAGAGCAATAAAGTAAAGCCTTCCTACTGACTGAACCATATAAAGAGAAAATATATCCACAAATAGACCTTTTTATTAAGTTATTCACCATAATCAGAATCACAACATTAAGCCAAAACTAGACGTAACTTTTAAATAACAAATAATCCACTTCACGATATTTCAATGTTCTTTGCTAGGATTATATGTAAATCTACTAACCATACTAGTGCAAATCATTGTATACACGAGATTACCAATGACAATAGAAACATGTGGGATATAGTCTTTGTCATCTTAATTAACATGGCATTGACTTGAACATAAATTAAAGTGTGAAGCAAAAAATGTAGAAACAAGCTTGCGATTGTTAATATTAAATTTGTTAAGTATCTTCTCAATGTAAATTTTGTGAGATAGAAATAGTTTGTCAGACTTACGGTCATGTTGAATTTTCATACCAAGAATTTTCTTTACAACACCAAGATTTTTCATATGAAATTTATAACTAAGTTAAGCCTTATAACTCATCAATGGGTGACCTGTAATGAGAAGCAATGAGAAATATCATCGACATAAAGCAACCAATGGACAAAAGATCCATTGAAAAATTGTTTGAAATAAACACAACTCTCATAATTGTTGTGTGAATATTGTTATACAATCATAACAGAATTAAACCTTTTATACCATTGTCCATGAACTTGTTTCAAAATATAAAGAGATTTCTTTAGGTAACAAACTAAATACATTTTTTCAGGAGCAGCAAAACCTTCACGCTGTATCATAAAATTTTTTTCTTTTAAATCTCCATGTAATAAAGCAGTTTTAACATCAAGTTGCTCTAATTCTAAGTCAAATAAAGCAACAAAATAAAATATCATTCACATGGAAGAATGGCGTACAACATGAGAAAAAAAACTTTACTAAAATCAATGCCTTCTGTTCGATCGTAAACTTTCACCACTAAACGAGATTTCAATCTTACATGTTAAATTTCAGAAATATATTTCTCCTTCTTATAAATCCATTTACACTTTAATGGTTTTTTATATGTTAGAAGTGAAAGTGTATCTAGACCCTTTAGTGGGTTTTGATGGGATGGACAAAGCTTTGCTGCTGTCTTACTTTTTCTCCCATGCGCGCAGGCAAGAGAGACATAGTCGCATAGAAGCAACTCCATGCCGGATTCCATGAACTTGTTCTTGTCAAAAATTAATTTCGCCATAGAACTTCACCGAGAAATACATACACGATAGTGATTATGTATATGAGATCTCTAACGTTCTGATACTACTTGTTAGGTAAAAATACAACAAAAGAGACATAACTTTTAATATGAAAAATATCTCTAATATGAAGATGACAAAAATCACGAGAGATAAAATCAAATAATAATGATAATATATCCTAAATATAAGATTGATATATAGGTATATATTAGACTAACACTTATATTAAGATATGGCTAGTATTTAAGTGATAATCGACTATACGTATGAAATTTAATATGCATAGTTGACGCTTTGCACAATTAGCAGCTAGCAGTACATCTACAGCGGCAGGTCACATTCAAGTAGAATAATAATTGGAGGTTGCAACAGTTTGATTGATGAACTGACCCTTTCGTTGCCGTCAAGTTTACAGCATATACAGTACATGAGCTATCATACTCCAAGTAAACGGAGTGGATCGAACTGATCCTACGGCGTATGCTATCTGAAATGATTATCGAGTGTAATTATCGTCGGTAATCCCAAGGCGCTGTCTGGTTTGTAAGTTTGCACTCGGCCGCCTTTTGGATAGCAGTTATTTCTTTCCTGCAGATATCTCAGCACTTGTTGGATTCTGTGAGGTGAGCTTTCAGCCTCTCTGTGAGCATGACGCAGACTTTTCGTTTGTGTTAAAGTGCCCGGCATGTGCCGCTGGTGCAATCGGCAGGTCGCTTTTTGTACTACTACTGGGTTTGTGGCTCGTGACTGCCTTCTTTTGAATCCTGCGTTGCTGCAGCTTGTAGGCTATAGTTAGATTACAGGGTGACCCGAGGAGGCAAATGAGTAGAGAGATTTGCTACTACCATCCTGGTCCTCCTGGAGGTTGTATCGGTGAATCAGATGGTGTCCACTCTTTTGGATTTGTTTGGCTCGTTTTGTTTTGCTGCTACTGTTCAGTGGCTGAATGTATAGAACTCTGCGCAGGCACGTCGATCTTTCTTTTGTTAAAAAAAATACTATCTGAATTTTAGCGATCGTCGAACTGGTTAACACAGGTGAAGCACTAGTACAGGCACAGTACGCTGTGGAGTAATATTGTATTTCCCCCTCTTTTTCAGAGGGTGGCAGTTTTTCTCTGCAACTCGCGTGTTTCTTTCGCCTTTCTACAGCTGATGCTACGGTGGCAGGTCAAAGTCGAGCGGCGCAGCCATGGCAGGAGGCGCGCGATTGTTTGTTCGCACTTGGGACTATGGCATCGAGTTTTGGAACGTGGACATGCATGCGCATGGCTCATCAGGGCGTGCACAGGGGCCATGCCCGGCGAGGTAAAAGTCCATGTGGGTCACACTGCAGGTCTCCATTCCACCACTCATTAGTCCTTAACAGCGTTCCAGACTTGTGCAAGCTTTCACTGTTGGTATTTATTGTTACTACTGGACCAGTCAGTAGTCAGGTTTTGTGGCTGTGACCGCAATCTTGTCCTCGCTACGGCGGACGGTGAGCCACACCAATCAATATAAAGCGATTTATTTCACGCGATTTATTTTACTTGTTTTTAAAATCTTTATAAAATATTGACCATGGCTGTGTTTGTTCTCCGGTTAGGAACATTTATATCCTTGTTTCCCGTTCAACTGTTAAACGATATTTTTTTAAAAAAATTATATAAAAGTTACTTTAAAAATTATATTAATCTATTTTTAAAATTTTTTAGTCAATCTTTAATTAATCGTGTGCTAACCATTTGCTCCATTTTTTTCGTAGAGGTTTAACTTTGAATAGATGGAATAGAAAGTAGAGTAGGTTAAGTTATCGAAACTGTGGCTATTAAGAAGCTAGATTGAGGTAGCTATTTTCAAAGTTGAAGATGTAAACTAAATTTAATTTCATGTGAATAATGTGCATTAATTAGATGATGGTTTTGTGGTGCCTATTACAGATATCTATTACAAGAACTAAAGCCTCTAAAAAATTCAAGCAAATACAGAAAAAAATCTTACTCTTTAGGGTCTTCAACCTTTAGCTATCTACCATAAGACAATATGGAGTTTGACTCATTTTTTTATAACAAGATAACATAAAATCCAAATAGAGTTAGAGAAAAAAAAAAGAAACTCACACCACAAGCATACAGAAGAAGAGGAGCAATAACTCGAATTTAAATTGTGACACAAAAATTTAAATTGTGAAATTTAAATGCAAAATTTAAACCATAGCGAGGAAATTAATTCCAAAATAAGAATTATTTCATTGATTAAAATATATTTATAAAAATTTAAAAATAATTATAAAATAGCTATCTAAAACTCTCATAATTCCATCTTATTTTTTCTCACTTCCGTTCACTCTACAACTCTCCTCAACTCTCTCACATAAGGTTATCAAAGTTGATTTAGAAGGTATAAATGTTAACTCTAGTGCTCCACCACTTTTTATAGCCTCAAATAGCTGGTTAACCCTTAGCAAAATTCCCTAAAAGCCCTTAAAACGTAGCTCACACTCAATCTAATCTCAGCTGTCTGATCATAAAAGGCACATATTCAGACACACCGAAGGCGACATATATCAATCGTAGCTCGCAGAGAATCCGCCGTCCTTAGTTGGCCGCACCACCCGCGCCAATCGTGCGCCGGCACGCGTCCGAGGAGGGATCCCGTGCGCCCGCTGCTCGTGCGGGTGCCCACGCGCACCCTCTCTTGCAGGGCCCGCTCGTCAGCCCGCGTGGCTGTGCCTCGCCGTGAGCGCGCGCCTGCCGATCTCGCGCCGCGGGGCCGTCGCTCCGGGTCACCTGCTCCTTCGCTGGGCCGACGCCGCTGCGCGCGCGCTCTCGCCAGGCCAATGCCAAGCTGGGTTGCCGTGGGTGTGAGAAACTTCACCGAGTTTCGCTAACGATGATCACCCGACGACACGTCGCGCCCATCCTCCTCCTGTTTTTCCGCGGAGATCACGTAAGCAGGGGCATCTTCAGATCTTGTCTTCCGGGCCAACGACGCGTGCCCTCGTTGGCGAGGCGCACGCCGTCCCGATCAGACTGTACGTGTTGGTGCGCGCGTGGCCCGGAGAGCCCACGGCGGCGCGCCGTTCTCGGCTTATACCCACCCGTGCGGTTGCGACTGCGTTGCGGCCTTCACATGCAGGAAGCAGCCTGTGCCACCCGGTCAAACGCGTCAGCTCGTGGGGTTGAGTGAGTGAATGCAATCTCCTCGTCGGGCCGAGAAGTAGGCGTACGTAGGAGCTCGCAGTAAATGCCAGTGACGTGCGGTGCAGCCCCACCCTCCCTCCATCTGCCCCGTTTCAATGCCCTGTCCTCCTCAACCCTGGTGTGTGTCACGGCTACAAGCAACCCCCTCGCGTACGTACGCACTCGACGTACCTGTAGAATAGACGCGCGTCGCGGTGGATCATGGGTCGATGCCGATGCGGCGGGTGAATACCGATGGAGACGTGACGAGAGGTCGGCGTCGTGCCGGACGGGTGTGGCCCGGTCTTTCCGTGCTCGCGATCTCACCGTTGCCCTCGTGACCGAGTAGGAGAACTGTATACCATACGTGCCGGCCCGTGACATGTACGAAACGCATGCGGCTGCAGGGTTATTACGCGAGATTCTTCAATTGCAACACGTGGTTGTAGACTCGTAGTTCTCCCTCCGTCTCAATATATACTCACTTTGTTAAAAAATAATGTATTTTGCCTGTTTCATTTGTAAAAAAAAGAAAGGATTTTAACATTTATTGCTTGTCAATCAACTCGTGTAATAATTTATTGAGCACCTTTTTTACTGATTTATTCTATACATCAATACCTTTTGTACATATTTATTCTCGTCAGTATTCAAAATATTATATATCTCCTTACACATACATACGTAAAATATGAATATATATGTAGTTATGGTAGGACTACAAAATTTGATATAAGAACAAATCAACCAACTCAATCGTATACATAAAAAATACCTAAGTTCAATAAAATATCTATCAATATAAATACAATAGTCTCTCATGAGTGAAGGGCATTCAATCTAATATTACAACAAAAGTCATATCGAGTCAAGATTTAATAAGTTGGCTTACTGCTAGTTGTTGACTACGTCTCGCTGCACACTAGTTGAATATAATAGGTAAAGTAGATTGCTTTCACCTTATACTCTATATGTTTTAATTCACAAAATACATATAAACATGAGCAAAACTATAACTCGCATCGACAGTCTTAAACTGTATAAAAATATCTGTGTGTCTTCTTCTCACTACCATCTCTCTCTTGGCATCATCTGAACTCTATGTCTATAAATACAATAGTCGGTTATTATCCGTCGATAGTTTGTGCGCTAGGTAGGGACCTGATGTTCCAAAGATTTACATTGAAGATGACTTTAAGAAGCGACACTTCTAGTGAAAGTCTCGGCGATAACTTGGGCCTAAGACATTTAACCCGGCCAGCAGTTGCTAAATTTCAGATTGGAACAATCACCATCCTAGTGACAACTATGCCACTAGAGCTACCGACCTACAAACCGAAACCACTTGTAAGAAGAGTTCGGACTAGTCTAAGTAAAAAGGTTTCGACAAAACGCCTGTGGTGTCCCATCCATAAGACGAGTTCAAACTCATTACTCGGGTATAGGGTGGTTGCCCGACAAGCTGCTTCCAATAATAAGACTGCACCGATAAGTGATCCGCTCCACTCCAGTCATATTCAATATGATAATACAGAAGAGGACCGACAAATTACCAATGTCAGCTCTAATCACCTAGCGGGGTTCATTGGATTAGATCCAGATGAGCTTTTCGTACTTCATGGACTTGAAAAATATGGATCCAAGGACTTTTCTTAGATTTAATATCCAACCATGATGTCGGGGCAATTGCAGATACTTCACGAGGAGCTAAGAGACTGACGCAAGGCCTCAAGGGTAAGAAGTACTCAAATTGGCGTCGCCATCTACGTCTACTCCTTGAGAGGATGTAAAAGTCACTCCTACACAACACTTGATAATACAACACTTGATAATAGTACATTCTCTGTTGGACCAACCTCTAGCAGATCTCTTCACAAACCCATAGTTTGCAAAGTGGCTCGAAAGGATAAAGTCTTGTATCAGCAACCTATATATCAATTTTATTGAAGTTGTGGGAGAAGAAATGAAAAGAACCCATCAACCAATGATAAATCTCCACGCCCGCGTGATTCAAGTAATAATGACAAAATCGTTGACCCTCATGGTAGTGGAAACAACCATTGTACTTAAAAAAACATGTAGGGTTCCCTCGACGACTAGATTGTTTGCCATGGCGCCGCTCTCACCAAGGTCATGATCTACATGATGACCTAAAGAGACGCAAAAAAGATCGTGAGCATAGGGACGACCATGATGATAGCTGAGATCATCGCGAGGACCACTGTCGCTCCCCAAATCACTGATGAGAAGAGGACGATCGACGAAGCGACGGGCATAGTCAGTGAAGTTCTCAATTGCTACCTTGACACTAAGACCGTGACGACAGACGATGACCCTCTCGAGAATAAGATAACTCACTCAGTGGCTCATCATCATCCTCATCATCATCAACGACATCATCATGACCATTGAAACCTCAGAGGCATCTTCAATACAACAATCATCATCCCTCTTTTCAACCAGGTAGAGGTTGTGTGGCATTCACCCATTCTCCCATAGAAGTGATGTGTCTATCTTGCCTTGACCTAGTGGAGAAGTACGATGGAAGTACATACCCTAAGAAATTTTTCTACGTCTACTCCACAGTCCTAAATGTTACAGGAGTAGATAAGAATTCAATGACAAACTATCTACCTACTACACTCAAGGATTCTGTAAAGTCATAGCTCACCAACTTGCCCAAGTCCTCAATTGAATCTTGGGATGATCTCTGCAAGTAATTTATAGCGAACTTCAAAACCACATACAAGAGACATGCTATCAAGAATGATTTACACTCTATGAGATAGAAAGACGGGGAGAATCCATGGGACTTTATGCCACACTTCAACGAGTGCCATAACATAATTCCACAGATCACTAACACATATGTCATTAGGGCATTCAAGTCTAACATTTGAGATCAGTGAACGATGTAGGAATTGGCAAAAAGACAAGTAACTACGTTAACGAAGTTATTTAAGATCATCGAATAAGGTGCTTTCGCCGTTAAAGCTCTTTAGCAATGCAAAGAAAAAAGAAGAGGTAGTGAATGATAGGACCTCTACAAGTAAAAAAAATACAAACACCGCCAAAGACTCGGATCAACCCAAGAAGAAAAGGAGGAACAAAAAGCATAAGCGAAAGAAGATATACTCATTGCATAACGAACACCCCAACAACCACGACGCTATGAGTCCAAGATGAAGAACCAGGTCAAAAGTGATGCCCAATCCATAAAACAAGCTCTCACTCTTTGCTGGTTGCCATGTTTTCTAAAAGGAGATGACTCGTCAATTGGCTATGCAACCCAACCAAAGAATCTATGCGGTCGAGAAGGAAAATTATGTCACCAAATCATCTGATGAGAACGATGATTACCCTATTCCTGACTACATGGCAGCTCACATCTTTGGTGGTTTGACCTCATATTCTTCCAATAGAGAGTATATAAAGGTTGAACGCGAAGTATGCTCTACGTCCCAAGGACAGGCAACAAGACTGTACTGGTCGAATAAAACCATTATGTTCTTATGACTACCTAGTGATTTGTGCCACCCATGTTCGATATCCTATTGTGGTTGAGCCTACTATTAGGATTAGTAGGATTGCCTACGTCATGATATATAGGGACATCTTTATCAATCTACTCTTCGTCGGCCACTTGAAGCCATGGAATCAACGAACTAAGCTCAAATCTTTAAATCATCTCTTCTATGAGATAACATTAGAGTCGTCTTCAAAGTCGTTGAGAGATCATGCTGTTAGTGATGTTTGGTCCCCTTGACAACTTTCGGTCTGAGAATATTACATTTGATATCTCTGATGTCAACACAGCCTATAACACGATCCTTGGATAGACAATATTGGCAAAGTTCATGGCAGTGTCTTGCTACGCTTACCAGCTTATCAAGATTTTAGAACCAAATGAGTTATTACTATTCCTAGGAACACCAAAATTGTTGTGCAATGTGATAAAAAAAATGCCTCGATATGATTGATCAGACTCTACACTTGCTTGGCACAGAAGAGTCTTCTTGGAAGCATAGTAAACATAATGTCTCTGTTCAGCCTGGCAGTGCTATCAAGATAGTACCACTCTTTTACTCTAATGCTAGAAAGACAGCTAAGATTGAGGCAAGGCTTGGAGATAAACATGAACTCGAGCTTATCACATTACTATGGGATAATGCAGGTTCCTTTACTTGGAACTTGTCCGATATGTCCAAGGTCCTTAGGGAAGAGATTGAGCACAAGATGATTACCGGCTCAAAACTAATAAATCAAAAGCTACGAAGATTCACGTTAGATCAGAAAGAGCTATTGTGGAGAAGATCAACAGGCTCCAGAAGATAGGCTTCATCAGAGAAGTCATATATCCTGAGTGGCTAGCAAAGATAGTCATGGTATGAAAGACGAATGGCAAATGGCGAATATGTATGGATTTCATCGACCTTAATAAGTTGTGTCTAAAAGATCATTTTTCACTTTCTATGATAGACCAACTAATCAACTCAACATTAGGATGCTAGTTTTCTCAACTCTTACTCAGACTATCATCATATTAGTATGGCTAGAGGAGACGAGAAAAAAATGTTTTTGTAACCCCATACTATGTCTTCTGCTATGTGAAAATTCCTTTTGGGTTGAAAAACGCTGGAGTTACTTATAATAAGAAGTTCAAAGCAATTTTCAATCTCAACTCAGATGAAACATTGAAGCATATATAGACGACATCATTGTCAAAACCAAAACCCGAGATCGCTTGATTGAATACCCTAAAGAAATGTTTGTCTGGAGAAGTGCATGTTCAGAGTATCGTCGGGTAAACTACTCGGCATGTTTCTAGCAGGGGAATCAAGATAAACCCCAAGAACAAAGCGATTGAAGAAATAAAGTCACCAACAGGACTTAAGAAGGTGTAGAATCTCACAGGTAGCTTGGTCATTTTGATCATATTCGAGGCACAGATGGGAGAAAAAGGATTGCATTTTTTCAACCTCTGGAAGAAGCAAGAAAATTTGAGTGGAACCAAGACGTTGCATCAAAAGGTACCTCTCAAACCCTCCTGTCCTTGGAACTCCTAACATTGGGTGGAATTATTACTATTAATTGCAGGTACACCCTACTCAGACAACACCATTCTCATGGTCAAGCAAGATGACACACAACTATCAGTCTATTATATCAGCGAAATACATAACGATGTCAAGACAACATACCCTAGATCTAAAAGTTGCTCTACGCATTTCTCAAGTCATCGAGAAAACTACACCACTAGGATTCGTTTCTTTCTTCTCACTAGGAGAAGTGGTTCGAACCACATAAGTGGCAGGATGCATTACTAAGTGGGTCATAGAGTTTAATCAATTCAATGCAAACTTCATTCCACAGACAATTATTAAGTTCTAGATTTTAGTTGATTTCATTGCTAAGAGGATCGCTGAGACAGAAACCAAGATTGATGATACGCTTAACGAGACCTAGATTATGATGTTCGACGGAGTAACGAACAAACGAGGCATAGGGGTTGGTGTTATATTAACTTCACCAACTGGATAAAAGCTTAAGAATGCTATCCAACTTGACTTCAAAGGTTTCAATAACATTGTCGAGTACGAAGCTCTCCTGTTAGTACTCAAAGCAACCAATGAACTTGGAATAAAACAACTAATTGCGAGAAGGTACACATAGCTAATTGCCAATCAAGTGCATAAGAATTATCAATGTTCGAATAAGAAGTTAACGAGGTACTTGCAGATGGGAGTAAGATGGAACAATGTTTCAATGGAATCGAAGTTCGTCATATATACCACAATGATAACTTGGCACTGTTAAAATCTCTAGACACGTCTCTAGATGCGAACTAGTCAAACCTAGTACTTTCCTAGAAGTCCTAACCAAACCATCCATTAGTGATATCAACAACATGGATACACAACTAAGTGCCAGCAATGGCATGGGGGCTACATCTCCTACCAACATCGACAACATAAATGGTATTATTGCCAACATCATGACAAACAATTACTAGAGAACTCCGCTATAAAACATGGCTCCGATGACAATATTGCAACAGAAAAGTTTGCCCGCTAATTGAAGCTCTACTCAATCATCCAAGAAGAGCTATAAAAGCAAGCAACTATTGGAGTATTGCAATGATGCGTCTCTTGAGAAGATGCCACAACATTACTCCGTGACATCCACGAAGGGATATGTGGAAATAAGGCTGTGGAATGGAAACTAGTCGAAAAAGTCTTCCTACAAAGTTTATTTTGGCTAATCGTCTCGCAAGACACATGTGATGGTTCGTTGTTGCAAAGCTTTTCAATTCCACAGCAAGCTCAGCAACAAGCTAGCATGAGCCCTGCATACGATACCCCTCGCATGGCCCTTCATGTGCTAAGGCAAGATATTCTAGGATCATTCCCTTTGGCGCTATATGGTAGTCAAAAGTTTCTATTTGTCACCATCAACAAGTTCACCAAGTGAATAGAAACGATGCTAATACAGAAAACAAAAGCTAATAATGCTACCAAATTCATAAAAGATATCTTTTGTAGATTCGGTCTTCCTTATTGTATAGTGATGAACAAATGCTCTCAGTTTACGAGTGGTGGTTTTTAAGATTATTGTATTAACCTAAGACTATAGATCTAATTTGCGTTGATCTCACATCCTTGAGGCAACGGCTAAGTCCTACATGCAACTAGAATAGTACTACAAGTCATTGAGACCTGGGTGTACGATTGGCTTATGGCCAATGATCATCACTGGGTCAAAGAACTTTTGTTTGTTCTATGGGCTACGCAGACGACATTGACAACTACTACAAAGGAGACTTCATTTTTTTTCTCATATATGGATATGAGGCTATGCTCCCAACCGAGCTACACCAATTAGGAACAAGATGAATGACATATAGACAATGTTAACTTGCTAGAGGAACACAGAAAACGTGTCGCTGTTAGGGTGACACGATATCAGCAATCACTTCGTCGATACCGTGAAAAACACATTCGAACTTGAGCCTTTGATGTAGGAGATTTCGTCCGTAGGAGAGTATAGAGCTTAGTTGGCAAAAACAAACTGTCTCCAAAGTGAGAGAGTCCGTACAAAGTGATACTAGTACTTTGACCATAAGCATACAAAATCGCAACAACGAGGGCCACGAGTTATTAAGTTCATGGAACATCAATTAACTACGTAAATTCTATGTTTAATCGGTCCTATGTGTAATATTTACATATGTGTATCTTTTTGTGCCATATAGAATACAATTGTGCGATGTTCTCGAATATTGAGTTTCTTAGACTTACTCTATCTTCTGTCAGACTATACAATTACTATGCTCTATATCTGCTTCTTGATTGATTACATGTAGGGGACACCCTATATATTTGGTCAACCAAGGGATAGGAGTAGCGCTCCTCATGATAGCTCATGCATAGGGCACATGTTCGATAAAGTTTGAATTTATGGTTGGGGACTGTGGGAATTTTAATTTTAGACTATAGCAGAGCATAGTGTGATTGTATTTTTTGAAATACGATTTCCAATAACATAGCCAGGGGCTAGAGGAGTACTCAACAAAGTTTGAGTACCTAGTCGATATAAATAAAATTGACAAAATAGCACATATTTGTTTTCCATATATTTACTTTGTCAATTCAGAGTAGACATAGGGATTATAAATATTACAAATATTAATATTTTTCATATGTCGAGTTCTCTCTTTACAAGAAAAATCTATCAAGCCAGCCACTGCTAAGTTACTATCCTAAATACATTCTCCACGACGCCGATAAAACATTGGGCTAAGGCATCGATTTCGGTGAGCGACCTCCAAGAACGTGTAAACCCTGATTTTAAGAATTCTAAGTTCTAGTTGAGACAATAGTCTTTGAGACATGCGAGAACATGGGCTTCTCCAAACCAACCTGAACACCGGGACTTAGCTCTTAGCATTCATTGATTTGGCAGGAAAGCTTCAGGAGGAACTAGCTAGTCTTCTTAATCCAATCTAGATATCCCAGAAGACTCTCAATAGGCTCCAGATGTTTGACATGGAGTTCTCAGTAGTTAGCCCAGATAAAATTGTACATATTCACCAGATAAACTCAAAATTAGATATTTCTATTCTTATAGAGCTCTATCTATTGGTCCTTGGTGAAATGTTATAGGTCCACCCTGAACTTCTCTAGTTTTAGTCTCTTCTCGAGTTACTCATTCTCATGATTGTGAGCTTCTTTCAAATACTTAATAACCAGCATGTGCAAATATTTTCCAAGTCAAACACCTAATATGGGGATACATAAGGAAAGATAAATGTTGGTACAAACGTACAAAGAAACTCTTTCTCGAGGAACTTGAGGCGCATCTCTAGCCATTCACATAGCTAAGGGTTCCGACAACCAAGAAAAGAGTTCTTGAATTCATCTACTTGCGCAATGGTTTGACCACATTACTGGTCAATCACCACAATATCTTTTTTCTTACTACAATAAAAATCTGACAACAATGATAAATAAAGAAAATAAGACATCTTACTTACAAAACAAACATTTGATTTAGTATGGACTAATATTTTTAGTGCAAACAAAGCCTAGAAAATCAAAAAGGATAAAATTACAGGTCTGAGTAAAGCAACACCACCACTTGGCTTGCTGATTCCCCGTCCTCGATAAGCTCCTCTCACCTATCCTTGAGCAAGTCCTTCTTGATCATCACGCTCACATTCATCTCAGGGTGATGGACTGAGATGTAGGCGAGAGCGTGCCCTAGCTTGTGAACTCATTGTCAAAAACCAGAGCATCTTCCTTCCGTATCTTCGGACACTTTCCGTAGAGACTTTGGAAGGGACTTGGTGAAACTTCTCGATGAGAGCCTCCAGTGATGTCATCACTGTGAACTCATTTTTGAATGGCGGTGGTGGAACTCGGTACCCTAGCTTATCGACTACATCACTCAAGGATGACTGGTACACCTAGAGCCCTTATCGGAGGTTGTCCCTCTTCTCTTTCTCCTCATCTAGTGCCTTCTCCCCCGCCTTGCAGATGACCATGTTGTCATGTGCTATGTAATAGAGGGTGGTGTTGTCGGTCACAACCATCGCGAGGTCTCCTTTTAGGTTGCCGATATGCTTCTGCACGTTATCAAGTTGTCCTTGGAGTCTGGCATCTCCTTGTCGATAGAGCTGGCTTGGATCACCATTTATTGACAGAAAAAAATAAGCATCCTTGTAGATAGACATTGCTGGCCCCTATCATTTGGAGACTAGAGGCAAAGCAGATGTTGGAAAAGGTTTTGGTGGAGAGGGAGTCGCAGACTTTAGGACGAGGGATCGAGGGGTGTCGGAGCTTGTCCACTCTACTTTCTTGGACTTTTGGCTCAAGATGGTAGCAGTGGAGCTATAAGAAAATCAAAACCAATGATGGAATTCCCAAATACAACAAATCTTCGATATTGATAGCAGGCTTGGATTTTGCCCTTGGGGTGAAGTAGCTTAAGGTGTCCCTGAGCTGAGGTGGACATCTAACAACATTGGTGGACAAATATAAGATGCATTTACTACTCTTCCAAAGCAAAGAATTCCTACCCAAAAAACTTTAAAGAATATTAATAAAACTTATTATTGTCTAGCGAATGGTCCTGGCTACACCACCGAATGACACTAGTACTCTTTTCTTTCGAGAACCACTTCTACTAGTAGTGATACTCAGGGTTGATTTCACTTGTTCAGCTGCCTCGATCAATTCATGCTCCGTTGTTACCATGACCTTAGCACCGAGCTAGTAGTTTACCGGGGGGTTGACAGTGTCAATGAATGTAAGACCTTAACAGTTTTAGTGCTTAATTTCTATGTTGCTGACAATGGTAAAAAAGGAAGGACTTAGGGATTAATACAGTAAGGGCTTACATTGACAATTTTTTCCTACTCGCCATCTTGGAAAACATCTGAGATTTGTCCTCATCCTCTTTGTATAGATATGCGGGGTTAGGATGAAGTTGTAATGGCTAAATGTAAAGACACACAGTCTTCAATGACCTCATACACCGTTAGACCCTAAACTCTAAACTTGAAAATCTTGTCGATGAAGATTTGGAGGGATAGGAATGTGCCTATGGATTCTTTTCACTCATCTATCTTCACTAGTACATTGGTGGGGATATCAAGGATATTAGATTTGGATGTATGCTCCAAATAAAACCAACTCTGGCACCAGTCTTTTTTGGATGTATGAGCGGTGATTGGAATATATGAGTCCTTAAGTCCATTGTGGTGTTGAAAACCACAGTGACCTATGATTGTCGATCTCTGCATAACTTGAAACTCATAAAAATACCTCCATAGATCCATGAAGTGGATGACACCTATAAATGCTTCACATAGGTGGGCAAAAACACTCAGAAAGGCTATGGAGTTGGGGTTCATATACAAGAGATAGATTTTGTAAAAATCTAAGATATTCAACAAAAATTTGGAGCGAGGAGGGATGAACCCGTACTAGCAAAATGTGGCACAACTAAAAATAAAGTCTGTAGCAGGTTTAGGACATGTAGCTCCTATTCAGACCATGGTATCCTAGTTGTAGCTTCTTCATCGCCGTCTTATCCATGTCTGATTGTGGAAGATCCATGGAGATGGTGGCAGGAAGAGTTGAGAGGAAATTAGGGTTGTTGGTTGTAAAGCTCGTGAATTGGGAAGACGAAGGATTGAAGTTTGTAAATGCAAGTGAAACCCAAACAAATCTTACTGGTGGATTTTATAGACGCACAGTGACGGTTTGGATTTCAAGAAAAGTAACGATATTCCCGAAAGGATTGTAGAGAGAGTTCATATTTTTATTCTCTATTCAACTTCAAATTCTGACAATGCCATCCTCATACCCATATCCTACAACAATATTCTCAGACCTTAACTTAGTCAGATATTCTTTCAACTATGTTCATATTTTCGATAATATGGCTTCTAAGGTATGTAGGATAAAAGTATTATAAGTGAATTTGCATTAAGATTAGGGGCTACTGTCAATGTCTTAGATATGGCATATATCATATACCTGGACTAAAACATCTTTTGAAATACCATGTACCTGTATATATATAGATGTGTGTCTCTAAATATGGAAGTATATATGACGAAAGAAGAAAATCGTACGTGTTTAAGGTATGAATGTGAAGTCCGATATATGGAGGAATCAACCTACTCGATTTTGTTGACTAAAGATTTCTTTGAGTTCTACTTACAGAAGAGGATATCTACCAGTATAAATACAATGGCCCCTTAGGAAGAGAGGGTATCAAATCCAATACCGAAACACAAGTCATTTTGAGCTAAGATCCAAATTGCTGCTAGTCATCGACTATATCTCATCGTATAGTTCACTGTATACTTATTGGATAGGCTAGATATATTATTCCCGCCTTATACTTTATATGATTCAAATCATCAAATATATATAAGCATGAGAGGACTATTACTCATATCAATGACTCAAAACAATGTAAAAAGTGTCTTCTTCTTACTAGCATCTTGCATATATCTTGATATCAGTCAAACCTTACGTCACAAATACCGTAGTCAGGTATCAACCATTGATAATTCTTCCAATCATTATCTTCTGTGCTACAATTTATCATTTCTACTCCATCTTAAGTTTTAGAAAAAAGAAGATCCTTGTATTTACGAATGGAGGGATAGAGATTTATGCTATTTTAAAAAAAAATTAAGGATAGGGATGAGGAATAGTTGTGATTAGTTGATAGAAAAATAGAGGTGAAAAAATTAAATAGATTATGATTGTGATTGGTAGATATGGGGTAGATAAACAGAGAAGTTGTCTTTTTGATTTAAATTTTAATAGTAGAATTAGTTATATTTTGAGAGGTAGCAGTATACAGGTACGGATTGCTGGGAAACCTACGTACATCGATCGTCCGTGCACGAATGATCGATCTCGTCGGCTGGTCGATGCAGAGAACTGTTGCAGTGGGCAGTGTTATAGGAATCGGCGAAGAACTCGTGGAAATCGTGCACGGAATCGAGCCTCTACCCCTCGCTGTCTGATGTCGATGGTTCATGCGTACTGGATGGTCTGAACGGATCAAGCAGAGCTCATCAACAGCGGCAAGATCATTCATTACTCTACCATCGATAGGACTGTTCTCCAAACTTTTATGTTTGTATGTAATACAGTGATCGCTCCTAGTTTTCCTTTCAGCGATGTACAGGTTACTTATCGTGCCAGCTGATACCGAGGTGCAGATGGATCTGCGGATGTATAGGCTGTGTTCTATATTATATTATATGTCTATTCTCGTTTATATGAATATATTTTTAAAACTATTAAATAATATGTATTTAAAAAATATATAAAACTTATTTAAAAAATTATAAAATATATTTTAAAAGTTTTTAAATATGCTATTTTGTTTTAAGTGCGTAAGGATGAGATCCATCTCTCCCTCGTGCTTTAAGTAATCAGTACGTCTCTGTCCGCGGGACGTGGAATTGCATGCGCACCGCAATGTACTGTATACTCTGCATCATACGACCATACTAGCATTAAAATGGATTAGACGGCGCAACAATGTACGGATATCGCAAAAACGGAGGCGAAGTGTGCCAACGTTTCAGGGACGTCGCATCTATAGGTGACCAGGGGGGGGCCTGGGCAACGATAGGTGCCCACAACAATTTATGGGGGAAACAAGCCATGGCGCCGTCATGACTTGCAGGGAGCTTCCGGAGTGACGTCCTTCGTTATGAGGACTAGCTAGCTAGACATGCCGCCGAATTCTGTACATGATTTAATCATCTGGTTCGTAATTGGCTCCTTGCTTGGAAGAAGAACTCCACTGATAAAAGTTAGACTAACGACAACCAAGACCAAGCAGAGCAGTCACCGTGTCGTTGTGGTACCGGCCGATAGTGGTGGATTCAGCATTCAGTGGACCTACTAATCTCTATTAGTCATGCAAACTTTTATTATCCAATGATAACAGCGGGGATAGCTCAGTTGGGAGAGCGTCAGACTGAAGATCTGAAGGTCGCGTGTTCGATCCACGCTCACCGCATGCCAATTTCTTTTCCTCATCCATGCATGATTAAATATGGCCCATCTTTTGTGGTAGTCTTCTTGGGTTTTCTTTCTGTTACTTCTTTTTTCAATCCCTGATCAAATCTAGTCCATATTTAGCTCTATTCTTTTTCTTGGGCTCCAAATCCGGTCCATGTTTAGTAGCCTTTCTTATTGGGCATTTTGCCACCCAGGCCTACAAAAGCAAGAGAGAGAGTCCACAAAGGCAACTGGCGCCGATCGAAACCAAAGGAACTGCCGACCCAAGACCGATTTCGCGAGAAAACGCACCTTCCGCAGTCTCCCGGAATGCAACCTTCAGCCCATCGCATGGGCAGTTGGGCACAGCAAGGTTTCACCGCGGCGAACACGGTCGGAATACGCTTCCCGCCGTGGCAGCGGCGCCGTCCCATGCGCCGGGATGTCGTGCCCGTGATCGCCGCTGTCCCCGGCGTTGTGGACTCCCCAAGAAAACGGCGCTCGTCGGCTCGTGGCGGTCGACTCGGTTCTCTGAGTCTGAGTATGCACGGGTGTCTGTTGAGTCGTACGAGACTCTGAGGTCGCCAGCAACGAACAACGCTGTGCAGGAACTGATGCGATCCATTCTCCCGTTCTCTTGTCGTTCTTGTTCTGCTCACAGAAATTTACAAAAGTGCAAAGTGTTCTGATATGTGCCAGGTAAATAAGATCCTGCACATTCTTAAATCTTAAGTTTCAGACAGATTGAGCACTTATTAGCGCTAAGGACATATGGCCGTTCAAGACACAAGCACGATCTGCCTGCATATCTGCATATGGTCTGCATTCCTTATCAATCATGCTTACAACACGAGCAGTCATACCATGATGAATTTCCCTCTTTGAGAACAAGGCTCCTAAAATTCAGGGGGTCGATTGCATCGTCAACAACTCTCTGTACACCACGAATCAGGGAAGCCTCGAGGCGACCATGTGGTGTGGTCTACACGACTAGATCTGAATGCGTAGGCGCATGCATGCGGCATAGGTCTACTGTTTCGTGGAAGCATATGGGTCCTTTGCATGCCTTCAGGTCTCCGCTTTCCTCATTGTCATCAGTGCGGCAACGCACATCATCTTTAGGATTCTGTGTCTTGACGTAAAGACTGGCCAGCCGGCTCCGTCCGATGCTCCAATTGGACAGACGGAACATATGTGACGGGAAAGTATGTCCACATTACAGATGGCACTGTACAAATGTATTACTAGTACGAGACATGTCCAATCTTGGAGCACGTTAGGTCATATGGATTGATTCATTATCGAAAGTTAAGATTACCAGTGAACCATAAAGTTGTACTAGTACACTACTAGTAGTACACCAATGAATTCGGCGGACAAGATCAGGTATTCATACGGATAATCAGAGTATGAAACAATTAAAGTCAACAGGAGGTGAAACTATAACCCAGAATTCGAATCTACATGGGAGCGTTACGAACTATGGGCGGTTATTCCTTCACTGGACAATGAACAGCAATACACCATCAAGTGATCCAGTTGCATTAAGCGGAGAGAGATCAGCACATACATTATTCGGTGCGGAAAGACTATATGCTTAAACTGTAGCACTTCAGTACAGCGGCGAGTAGAATGATACGATCTGCTGACGAGGGTTTTAAAACGGACCGAATCTCCGCCATACGATGTATATACCTCCAGATTTTGATCGTAAAAAGGTACGTACTCCGAATATTGCTGTACGGTGATGCATTTCATTTAAACAGTAAACGCGGTCGATCTGCGATCCCTAACTCCCCGTCCTACCAGCGTAATTATTCCATTGTCCGTTGCCAAATGCGTGCGAATGCTCAAACCTCACCACCGCGGCGCCGGCTCTGCTTGCCACCCTACTTCTCGATTCCTCTCGATCTCTTGTCAAGCACAGCAGGGTTGTACTTGTACACTTCTAACTATGTACTATGTGTACTCCCTCGTCTCAAAAAATAAAATATATTTTACTTTGTTATGATAAATTTTAACCAAAGATTAATCTAAAACTATAATCATTAAAAAAATCTCTTAAATACGAATCTAACAACATCAATTTTATATAAAAATATTTTTTAATAGAGTATTATTGATTACATTTTTATTCTAATAAAATAAAGCACATCATGTATTTAAAAATAAAATAGAGAGTGCTACTATGTGTAGGCAGTGTTCTCTTTTTGCTGGGAGAAGAGCACAGGTTTGTACTGGAGAATTGAGCGAGAAACAGAGAATCCGCACTCCAACAGGTCAAGGGCGCGCGTGAATAAAGACGACGCTTTGAGATCTTCAGGCGCTTGCAAATGCCCAAGGGTGTGCTTGCATCTCCATTGACTTATGTATGTCGCATCAAATCATATCACATCAACTGCTTCCCTTTCTTTCTACACAAGCCTCTCTGGGTCGATTTTTACATGATTCCTGCAGGTTAGCTGGATTCGATTCACGCCCCTCGCTTAATTTGCGTCGAATTTCGAACGGTTTCGTAGTATACTCGTATGGGCTCATATTTTAATCCAAAACCAGATTGTGAAATCTGGGCTTGGCCAAGCGGATTTTTGCATTTTACAATTGTTTAGATTAATTCTAAGATTTTTAAGTAGCTGTCTAGTTTTTATCGTCTAGTTGAAGTAAAAATCTAACTAAAATAATTCTTTACCACTGAAAACTACTCCGGAGTATTATAATCCAAAACTAAAACTGACGGTAGATATTAAACAAAAGTACCTGGTTGGAATAATGTCTAAATCTACCAACCGGAGGATCAAACATCTCTCAACTCTCCGGTTCTCTTCTCTTAACTCCAAAGCCGTGTATATCTGCTTTATGATTGCAAAACAATACTCAGCTACGATTTGTGTACTTCGATTTACCCACCACTAGATTTGCTCCAAATCACCGATCTAACGAGAATAGGTGGCAGCGGCTTCACCTAGCCAAGTCTCCCCCGCAACGGAATAAACTCACACAAAACAATTCATTTCCTCCCAAGATCTCTGGAAATCTCCATTATAAAGAGGCCTTATGGTTTTGCAACACGCCCATAACAAGCATATTTAATGTCCTGATTAGTTTGCGGGTTATAGGTGAATGGGTTTTGGCCATCCATATTTTGTTGGACATGGTCATTCAACTTCTTATTTGGTTTATATGGATGGTGATTCGGTTTTTTTGTTTGATTGATAGGATATAACTTGATGTGATAAAAGCACAATTTAGTGGGTTTGCTTGTCATATATATTTTTTAATCAAAATATAATGATTTTAGATCTTGTTTTTAATATATAATTGCAGGGAATATAATATTATAATCAAATCATTAATCAGATAAATAGTTTACAAGAGAAGATCATTTCAAACTTTCAAGTAGAGGGCTTGACAGTGGCATTCCATGGAACAAAGCCTAGATTTCCGAGGATTAGTCCTTCGCATCAAACTGGAGCAGACAAATGAATTGACATCGAGAAACAGTGCCAATGCACTCACGCTTCACGTACCATCACATCAGAGTCACGTCAATTTCCCTACCGCAGAGAAGTGGCATAGAAGGAGAACTGAGCGTGGTTTAGTTTTTTTTTCTGGCTTTATATAACGGAAATTTTCAGGAGTAATCCTAGTATACAAGGGTACGGGAGTTTCCCTAGCATCGGAGACGTGAGTAGCTTTATACACCAGAGGGTCTTCCAATTTCCAATTTATTAGTAACATGAGTTGCTTTATATACCAGAGATTCTCAGGATTAATCCTGGATATATAAGTTGAGATGTGCGTTTGCAGTGAAGGCTCTCCTGATCTATCAGTAGTTTAAGTGTGAAGTGTGTGAGTACGTGCGTCCAACATATACCCTTTAAAAAAGAATGGCATGGAAGAAACCGTGAAAGGCACCGTACACACCAACCCAAAAAAAGAAATTTACTCCGTACTAATTTTACATTCGTCTACATTATCATAATACTTAATTACTTATAATCACACCTTAGGTCATCTAATAGCCATTTACCTCCAGTAATAAGCCTACGTTACTACGTATGGCATGCATGTTTCTACTGAGTATCTGACACGGTTGATGCAACCTTGCAGATCGCAGGCTCGGATGTGACATTGCCGCGCCGCGACGTCGGATTGGAGAAGACAGCCTCCCGCACATCGCCGAAGGCGGCGACGATGTCGCGGCGGTGGCGCTGGTGGTTGAGCGCCAGGAAGCACCGCAGGAGGCGCTCGAGGCCGTCGGCGTCGTAAATGGCGCGCCCCACCACCATCTCAGCCATGGACCGGCGGAAGTCGGCGCGGGGGTCGTCGGAGCGCTTCACCACCGCGAAGCTCCCGTCCACTACCACCCCGTCCGCCTCGCCGCCGCAGTTCCCGCTCGCGCCAGACGAAGACTCCGTCGTGGTCGACGTCACCAGCGTCTCGGCCTCGGCGCCGACACCGCAGCTGTTCGCGTACGAGTCCTCGTCGCTGGTGAACCACCCGCTGTCTCCCGACGACGCACTCGCGGGTTCCGCCCGACGGTGCAGACGGTGGTGGTGGCGGCGGCGGGAGCGCCGCAGCCGGCGCCGCGCGTCGATCTTGAGTCGCGGCGTGTGGTCGTCGTCTGTGACGCCAGCCGCCTCGATGACGTGCCACTGTGAGCTCTTGAGCCAGCGGTAGGCAGGCGTCCCGCGAGTCGGTGGGAGGTCATCGGCAGCGTAGTCAGCCGCGCTGCAGGCACCCGGAGGCTGGGGTCGCTGGCGGGGGAGACGGCGCGGGCAGCACTGCCCGGCACTGCCCGGGACAACAGGTGGGTGGCCGCTGGCGAGAAGGGTGGTAATGGAGGAGACCACGGCATCCGCCGCGGAGGGGGAGCGGCACGAGTGGAAGAGTCGCTTGGCCATGGAAGGACTCGGGCGCGCGCCGGGGGTCCGGGACGGTGGCGTGGACGGTAAGGTGAGGCGCAAATGAGGGCGGGGGCGTGGGGTTGGTTGATATTGGCTCGCCGTGTCTGTGTATATGTTGGGAATCGTGTGTGGACGAACGACGGGTGGACAGGAAGTCAGGAGCTGCAGCAATGGGGTCCGGCTTTATTGGTGTATAACTGGGTCTGCTGGTGAGAAATGGGAAGTGATCGGTGATAGTGACACTATCTTTGGAGTTTTGAATCCGTCGTGAAATAGGATATTCTGTAGCGAAATTTGTGGGGAGTGTACTGTCATAAACTTGCTCGACGGGGACGCCTCAACACTGAGCTACGTTAACGAGTAACAGGCGTGCAGGAAAGCAACACTAATGGGTTATTCCCACGACTGCCTCGTATGTTACAATTTATTTACGTTACAAGTCACTCTTAGAAGTATCCTCGTATGTTACACGACTGCCACTTAAGCTAAGGCTATAAATTTAAAATGGTTTCTTTTCATAATTTTTACATGTTACTCCGTTTTATTTTAGTTCTCACATTTCTTTGTAGTTAAAATTTTTGCTTGAAACTAATATAAAATCTTTCGTCACCCATCCTCCTCCAATTCATCACCACCCCTCTCTTCCCTATCATCCATCGCCTCTCTCTTCTTCATCCTCTAGAGCTGATGGGCCACCTCAGATGATAAGCATATCCTGAGCTATGGCACACGTGATGCTAATGGGTTCCATTGTCACATACTCTCAACATCGGCACAGCTTGCCATTAGCGAACATTTAGCAAGCTATGACCTCGTTGGATCTAGCCGCAAAATCAATATTGATGGCTAGATCTACTTAGACTATATCATTGCTTCCTTATTCGGTTCAGTCATCATAAGCTCACCATTATCATCATCATCTCTATCGCATGACCTCACCTCAAGCTAATTGGATCCATGCAATAGAGCAACCCAATAAAAGAAGTAGTTCATGGCACCACAACATGAGTGGGGAACAATTTATGGTGGCAATGATATTGAGCTCTTTGCTCAACCCTATCCTTGCTACAGCCTATGGTAGGCTACCCTTTTCAGGCGAGGCCATTGTACCGTGAAAAAGGCATAAGAAATATGATGAAAACTATTCTCCTCGACCACCTCTTTCCTTTAGCACTACTCGTATGTACTACTTGCATGTGACTAGCCGAAACCACTTGTTACGTATAAAGCATTGAAGAGTGCTCTAATGTTTCACTTGTTAATATCAACATCCCTACATATAGGTATTTTCTAGGACCATTTCCCTATATATCTTTTAAGTATTCTTATGATGATATGAAAAACCATATGTTGAAATATTTCATATAATTTAGCTTAGCTATGATTTGTATCTTAACAACTGCACCAATCTCTGACATCGTCAATGATTTTAATCTCAAACAATAGTAGTACTATTAGCAGTTCTATGTATACAATATTTTTGCTACATTACATTAGAGTAATGGTTAGTGAGTTGTGCTTTAGGCTACTGTCAGGAGGGTAAGTTCCTGTACTTATTTTTCGTGCACACGTTTTCTAAACGATACGTTGTTATAAAAATATATAAAAAATTTAATTTTTAAAAATAATATTAATATATATTTTTAAAAATTTTATAACTAATACTTATCTAACCTATCCATCGGAACACTGACTAGCCTAATATGGAGTCTGCACCACCTAATTTGGCATTATATATATATACTGTTGTTAAAATTTAAAACTTAATTTTAGAATTATTTTTAAAGTTTTTTATCGTTTTTTTACAGCATTGGTGTTTAAGTCACTAAAAACACAATATAAAAAAATTAATCATTTTTTTACTAATACGTTATTTGATGTATTTTTTGGTCATGTTGTATTAGTAGTCACTGAGTGGTGGTGCTGAGAATCCGACGCAACTGATGTTTCCATACTTGGATGCAGCTTGTAGCTGGATTCGTGCAGGGCACACAAAAATTGGGCCAGGGTCTGCTTGCTTGACAGTATTGGGAAGATTGTTTATCCTACTGTCATCAGCTGCAGTCTCCGATCGCTCTGCGGCGTCTGCGCCTACACAGTGACACAGAGAAGAGTGTGTTATTCAACGTCCTCTTCCTGGTCGTCTACTGTTATTACTTTATGGCAGGGAGCGTGGCAGGCATCGTGCAAACTTGTTCGGTTCTTCAGGCCCGCACCGTTTTTGCGACGAACAGCAGATACAGAGTACTTACAAGAATCCTTTGGCATCAGGTGTGCCTCACCATCTAGCACCCACGGCTCCCTTCAGCTTTTCCGGACATACGCAAAACGCACGGGACGCACGGCGATCCGCGGAGTCCGGACCGCTCCGTGTCGCCGGCCTCTCAGGCAGGCGGCACAAAATCGTCTGCTCACCTGTGCGGGAGATTTCGAAATTTAAAGCCTCCGTCAGATCTCGTCATAAATCTTCTCAACACGAGTGTAAGTGTACCGATGCGGCATGCCACCATCTTCAAACGCTGCTGCGGACGAAAAAGGAAGCGGCGAACCACACGTCGCCGCGCGCGAAGAGGAGACGACCGGCTTCGTTCGGCTCGGCCCCCAACCCGGCGGAAGCGAGCGTGCGTAGGCTGTGCGCAGCTCTGGTCAGACGCGGCCCGGGGCCGGACTGCAGCAGTCCGCGACAAGCTGCGCCCTGCGGTGGATTTGATCGGAGCAGGTGGCGCGCGTACGTGTGTGCGTGCGGGCGCGGCCCCCTGACCTGCCTGTGTTTGTTCGCGCGCGCTTGTCGCGTTCGTGTAGTCGCGACCGGGCGGTTCTCCAAGTGGATGGAGCTGGATGCTATTCCAGAGAGGGAGGCCTTCTTCCGGGTCTCGATCTGCCATTGGTTCGTGATCTGATCGTACGACGAGAGGCGGGGTCAATACCGGATTCCAGGCTGCGGCATGAGAACCACGGTGCATTTGCATCACGCCTTTACCCGATTTCCAGCATTTCGCTGTTCCTCTTTTCTTGTCAACGTGGAGTTTCGAGGTCTACCTTCGTGTCAAACAAGATCGGTCCTGTGCGAATCTCGAACAGTGCTCCCACTACTAGAACTACAGGATTTACGTTTAGAACCGGGGTACTATTTGTCACAGCTCTAGATTCTATATTCACGCTCGATTTTAAAGTTTTGTAAGTTAAATTATAGTAATTTAAAATTCTATATTTTATTTAAAATAAAAACAAAATAACTTATCCATTGTAAAATTAATATGAGGTGTAAGAAGTAAGTTTAAATAGAAATGCTTGAAAATGATGCATATAAATCGTGATTTAGAGTCATTTTAACTCTATCCGCTTGGAATTAAAAAATTGCGTTGAGTTGAGATGTTAACATAATCATATATTCAGATGTGTGAATTTGTAAAGTTAAGAATATCTGCATTTAAAAAATTCTCTCAAGCTGTGCCAAACGGTGGCCTGTGTTTCCCCATAATTGAGTTTGCAAGATGCACCCGATAAATCTTGGCCTCTTGCATCCCCCGAAACAACTTTCAGCCCACCTAGTCCGAAGGCCAAATTGGGCTGCTTTGCTTAGTGCAATATCTGGGCCAGATAATTGTAGGACTACCTGCTCCACCGGCAGCGCGGTCACAGAAAATTGCAGAGCCCACCTGGTCCGAAGGACAACTTGAGCCGCCGTGTGGCCGCTTTTGTGAGTGGAATATCTGGGCCTGGTAATTGTGGGACTACCCGCTCCTCGGCAGCATGGTGACGGATATTTGCAGGCCTCGCAGTTTCCATCATCAACGAGCCAGAGGCATCTTGTTAGTTGTTACAGGTCTCAGGTATGCAATGAGCTGACTTGTCCGCAAGGATGGGAGCTCCTTCCCTTTTTTGTAATGTGGTAGGAGAATGTGATTATCGAATCAATCCAGTTTACCGAGCAGTAGTATCAATGTATCGATCCACGTTTTCCTCACTCAAATTTCCATTGTCAAGGCAAACTTTGTCATCCTAGTGTCATGGCATATCTTACAATTCTCCGTAGAAAATGTTCGAATAACATATGAATTAAGGTTTCGAGACACTACATAAAGGTCAACTGATAAATTGGACGCTCGGCGAAATCAAAACTGGATCCCAACTACCTATCTGCCTGAACAGCAATTAAAATCAAGAAAACAGATCGCTGACGAGGAAACAGAACGCATGATGAGTGGCATCAGATAATAAGCGGAGATGTTGGTCCACACTTCAAAGATTCGGCGTGTAGGATAAGATTGTTATCACATCATTTGCCACCATTTGATATGAAGATTCATACATTCACAACAAAAGAGGTTACAAGGAATTCGGGAAAAGAGATGAACTGCGTGTAACTAAACGAAGGCATCAGATAATAAGCGGAGATTATGGGTCCACACATGGAAAATTCCATTGAGTGTGATGGCAAATATAGATTTTCACATCACTTGCCAACAGGAAGAAAACATGATCCAGCTATTCATAATAAAAAAGTAAAGCTTGAACAAACGTCCGTAAGGAACAAGTTTCGATTAAACCATTTGACACCAGAGCAATGCAAATTACTGCAAAGGGTTGGTAAGTTAACCGTGTCGATATAGACACCCGCTTTGTCTCCAAAGATTTGGCCAATCTAAGGAGAAGGTAAGCCAAGCGACAATATAATACGAGAAAAATAGCAAAAGGAAAAAAAACAGTTGTTCAGAGCTCAGAATGATACACAATAAAATCATAGATATTGATCTCGGATGTCCAGACATAGAAATAGTAAAGCATCCTCATCACAGCACCTATTTTCAAGGGGAAAGTAAAGGATTTCTGGAACAAAAGGAAGAAGAAATAAGGAGAAGATCGAACAGGAGGTGTTGCTTTCCCTCAGATGCCAATCCAGATGGAAGGCATGGAAATTGCAGACATATCAACACGGCATCAGTTCAGACCGCCCGTCTGCTTGTATTCTCTTCATCGAGAAAGATCAAACCACACAGTTTTAAATTGAAACAAACCAGGGATAATCATACTAAAACTAGAGAGACGAACTAAATCAGAATTAGCGAAGCGTAAAACGAGCCGCCGCCGTAGAGGACGACAATTGGGAGAGAGAGTAGATGGCGGCCGCGTTGATGTTGGGGGTGGGGGTGTATATAGATGAGGGGGAATTAGGGTTTCTTGTCGAGATGGGCTTTTAGCCCAAATAGGAGAGACGGAGTAGTCCGGCAATTAGATTGGGCCTGCTAAGGAATTGGGCTTTCTCCGCGGAGATCTCAGCCGCGCGAAAATGACTTGTTTGATGAGGAGAGCGCCGCCGCAAAAACGGCAGCCACTCGAAATTCCAAGCGCCGCTCCCCGCCACAAGTCCGCGCCTCCTCCCCGAGCTTTGAGAGCAGGGAGGCATGGCCGGCGCTCCGCCGCGAAGGTCCGACGTCGACTTCGCCGACGTATTCGGCGGCCCGCCCCGTCGCTCGTTGGGGCACGACAGCCTGAGGCGGTCGTCGGTGGACTCGTCGTTCGGCTCGGCGACGAGGGCGCGGAGCGGGCCAGAGGAGAGGCCCGTGTTCAGGGAGCGTACGAGCTCCGACCGGAGGAGGCAGCTCGGGGTGGAATTCTACAAGGACATATTCGCCGGGAGCGAGTCGATGTCACCGAGGCGGGGCGGCGCGGCCGGGGATCTGGATGTGTTTGGCGCGCAGGCGTCACCCGGTTCCACCAGCCGCCTGCGTTCAAGGTAGTACTTGGCTTGGTACCTAGTTTTTCAATGAAGTGAAGCAATTGACAAATTTGGTTTAACATAAATGTGTGCCTATCCTCACTTCTCTATATATCAAATTGAATTACTGATATTTTAGTAGTTCTCTATTTTTGTAAGTAACTCATGAATGATGATTAGTTCATTGTCGATCATAAATTTCTGCTATCTGATACATTTACTTACTGCTATCTGATCACATGGTCTAAATTTTAGTTCCACTTAGATATGCACACAACTGCTGATTACATACCAATGTTTTGCCTTTTGTATGTTGCTTTTTAGATCCACTTTGTTTTGATTTTACTGATATCTACTTGTTTCAGCTTCTCCATGAAGTTCAACGGAGGCATGGACAGTTCAGTCCCTACTTCTCCTTCTCGACATACATACAACAAAAACGATGACGGTGTATCCTATGCGTACAGCGTACCAACTTCACCCAATTCATGCATGAACAGCTTTCTAGCCCAAGGGACGCCCCAACAAGAATCCACAAAGAATCCTTTTTCATGGCATCGCTATCCCTTCTTATCCCGGTTTCGCTCTAACAGTGGAGATAAGAAGGACACCTCCCATTATGTCAGCTCTATGGACAGTGAATGCGAAGGGACTCCTGTTATCTTGGAAAATAGCATTGACAATAACAAGTTCCATTTTTCATTCTATAAGTGGGGAGGGAAAGGTGCCATTTTGGTACTGCCAACTACTGCACAGGAAAATGCTGGAGTGAGGAGTTTCCCTCAAGTGATTGTGCAAGGTATCGACCTAGTTGATGAAGAAGACAGCACGTCAACTGCCACTGGAGCATCAAAGAGTCAGACTGATTACGAAGACTACAAGTCTGGGAAAGATGGCCTGTTAAGTGCGCACTTAAAAACCAAGGCTGAAGCCCTTCCTTTAGTTTTTGATGAATACATGCAAGGCGATAAAGCTGAAGAAACAGGTGTCCTTTTAGAGTGCTGTGAATGCACATGTCAATATTGAAGCATACTGTTGGTAGCTATAACATCAAACCGATCTGTCCCAAACATATTTTTTTGGACATTTGCAGTAGTTACCAAAAGAAGAGTAGATGGGTCTCTATTTGTTTTTCATTCAGATTATTTAACTTTCATATAGAAAAGAGCATGTCTTTTTGCATAATATTATGAATTATTATTTGCACATTTTTAATGCAAATTTGTAAATGATTGTATTGAAGATGATGCGATTTGTTTGCAGGAACAAAACGTAGCACTGATAATGCAAAGAACAGTGTATTAAGATCTTGCCCCAGCTCTAAAAGTTCTCAATAACCTTCAGGAGAGAGAAGCCGTGGCAGCAGAGTGAAAGGAAAAGTAAACGGCTTCATGAAAGTATTTAGTCCTGAGAGTTCACTGAAGCTCAAAGGAGCACCTGAATCTCCAGATCATTCATCCAGCGGGAAAAACGGAAGAAAAGGAGGACCTGATGATAAATTTAGCTTGTCCAGTTTGATGGTCGATGAGGATGTTAGAACAGCTAATATGAGCAATCAGAACGTGTTCCCTCTTGCAGCTTCTCCGGTAAGTTGACTCAGCATGATCTTAGACCTGGATAATTCTGTGAATACTGATCAATTTCTGAATTATAATTCTGCGATTTTTTTAGTACTATCTTCAACAAGATAGGTGGTTTGATATTAGAAAGAAAGATACACCTGTTGGATTAATCTTTTAGTGGTTCCAGATCAGGGAAGTGCAAGACAGGATGGAGATACCATTTTTTACAGTGGATAATGAAATGCAAACAAGGGCAGACAATTTTTCTGGAAGAAAAGAAGTTACACCTCCCTCTTTCGGTGGTAAGCTAAGCATGCCAGTGAATGAATTAAGACATTTTCTTTCCTTTATTGAAAGAATTGTAACAGTAAAATCATTGCCATTTTTTGTTAGTCTTAAAATCTCATGCAAGTCGTCTTCATCTCTTAATGCTTGTGTTAATCATTTGGTGACTTTCTGCTAGTTACATTTGCAATAGTCGCATCTATATATACCTATGCTAATTGGGCATTTCCTAGGAGCTCTTACGTTAGTCAAATATATCTGACGTTGATTAAGTAATCGGATTATCATAGCAGTCAATTGTATTAAAATTTTGTGTTAAATAAAATATGCAATTGGAGATACTATGTACTCTTTGGTTAGTTTACTTTGAAATTTGATAAAATTCAGAATTAGTAGATATGGTGCTATAACCATCTTGAAATTTTGGTTAGCTTCCTTCAAAATTTGATAAAAATTCGGAATTAATAAATATAGAGTTGTATCCATGTTGGACTCTCAGTTGGAGTATCTTATTAATCTAATTCTAAAATTCGAAATTAATAATTAACAATTAGTAATTGACATAGACTGTTCTTTAATCTAGGCTCTATAATTCTAAAAATAACCCATCTTGAACTCCGATTTAATATCTTACTAATTTAATTCCAAAATTCAAAATACATAATTTTCAATTTGTAATTGGACACTTTTCTAATATAAGCCATTATAAGTATGATATGATTATAGTTTTAATATACCAATTATAACATTCTGTGTAACACACGGGTTGATGGCTAGTTGTGGTAATGGGATTATAGTGGAAAAAATTATCCATGTTTGTTCTGTTAGTTTCTTTGTCTGGAAGTTTGTTTTTAAGAGCTATGCTTGGTGTCTTCATTTGTTTTCCGAAACTAGTGTTGCTTGTGTAATATTCAATAACATATACAATATTTCTTCTTGTTCTGTTTGCTAGAGTCAATTGGTGCCCAAACAAAATATAAGGTGGGTGAGACAACAGATTGTGTGGAAGGTCTAGTGGAAGATCTTGAAGAATGTGTGGTATGTCATTCGTGCAAAGTCTTTTATATGCTAGGTCTGAACAAATGTGAAAATTAGTCTGCCCATTAAACAAATCATTGTAACCTTGACCATTCCATTTATTGGCATTTGGCCAGTGTTTCTTGTAACATTGCAATTTTGCTTGTTAGTATATATTATTTGCCTAACCTCATAATTGCATATATCACCATCTGTTTTGTTTTATAAATTAGGTTGAGGATGTCTCTGAAGATTTTATTCTTCATAATAATGGGGAAAAAGAGCAAATAAAGGTAGTGCACACAGCATTAATTGGAGCAGCAACTTGTCACTCCTTTCCCATTAACTTTCCTTTTCCAATTCTCTAACTTTCTTGCCCATTTCAATGTAGATGTCCGAAGCCAAAATCCAGGAATGGTCAAAGGGAAAAGAAGGAAATATTAGGTCATTGCTTTCTACACTGCAATATGTGAGTGCAAGAACATCTTCTGCATGCGATTTCATAGTATATGCTCTCAGTTTCTAGTAGCAATATTCCAACTTTCAAGCCCACATCTGCATTAACTGCCTCTCTCTTTTTTTTACTGCTTATTCAAAATTATTCTCTTCTTCCTATTTTGTTGATCATTTTGGAGTATGATATCATAACACCTGTGCTATAATTTTTTTGGTTAACTTCTTGTGCTTCTTTAGGTTCTATGGCCGGAGAGTGGATGGAAAACAGTTCCCCTTGTTGATATAATTGAAGGAGCAGCTGTTAAGAAAGCTTATCAGAAGGCATTGCTATGCCTTCATCCAGATAAGTTGCAACAGCGAGGAGTTGTTATGCATCAGAAGTATATAGCAGAAAAGGTTTTTGACATTCTACAGGTAATCTAGATTTATCCCAAATTACTTTTCTGATTGACAATGAGTTCACAGCGAGTAATTGGTTAAGTTTATGGTATAATTGCATAGCAGATCTGATGTCATGTTGTTTTACTGAGGTTGCATTTTGTGTGTTTCCCTTATGGTCTTATGCTTTGTATAGGTGGTCCTCAGAATTATCTCAAATGCTCTCCATTGAAAGTCACTAATGGCCAAGTTTTAAACTTATACCTATTTGAATATTAAATGGGTTACAAGTGTTATTTCTCCTTTTCGAGTTGATTTTCTACAATGTAAATATCCCGTGTGATTCCTGCAACTTTCATTTATAGTTGAAACAGTGAAAAATGGGAACTTTTGTAAAATAGTTTGCACGTTTTCTCCCTTTTTTTTTTGCAGGAAGCATGGAAAGAATTCAATACAGTTACTTTTGGATAGTATTCCATAACTTTTATCGTTGCTTCGGCTCTACCATTCAGATATGGTGCCTGTTGTTGTCCGCTTCAGTGTAAAGAAACAGCCTATGGTAATGCCAAGATCCCACTGGATAGGATTATACATAGTGGTGAATTAGCCGGGTGGTAGACAGGGGAGGGCAGGGAGGCCATGGCCCATGGTATGCAGTAATGCAAAGATATGCCTTTTGAGGTATTGCAGTCCTCTAGCAGTCTGGTGAATTGCACACTGTATGAATTTGCCTTTTTTCTTTCTAAATGTAAGTACTTAGAAAACAGCAGCTCAGATAAGTATGCCCTCTGTACAAATTCTCCGGTTGTGGCAGGCAAATAAACTGGTGTGTCCAGAGGGTTGAAATTCTATAAATAGTACGTGAGAACTGGTTCTTGCTTGATCACTAGGGTCTTGTGATTGTGAATTTTTCCAGTACGTTGACAGGTTACCTGAGAGGCTGAGAGGTGAGAAGCCCTCGGATACAGCAACCTAAGGCCCTGCTTGTTTTTGCTTTTGATTCTACAATCCCTCTTTTAGATTGTGATTTTCAGAAGCTAGATTCTTAAAAGTTTTACTGTAGATTCAGCTTTTGATACGAAAGAAGTATGTAATTTATATAAGTGAGAGGTTTAGAACATTGTTACTTACAATCCACAAAAGCAGCTATATGTACCAGTTTTTGGATCTAGTAGAAAGGTATATTGTGATCATGAAAATCCGCTTCTAGAATCAAGTTTTTTTTGTTTTGATTCTAGGTGGAGGATATAGAGTCGAGAACAAAACCAAACAAGCCTAAGAAATCGTTAGACAAAAAGCCATACATCATCCATTGGGCCTCACCACGGTTCTTGTCAAGTGGTAGAACCGTGCTTCCAGCTTCCCATTCAAATAGATCCACTTGGTTTATGCATGATATGCATTTTCATTATCTTGAAAAAATTAATAACTTTATTCAATCAAAATAAATAAATTTAAGTGTTACAAAAATACATATGTTATATTAGATTTATAGTTATATAAGAATAGATCGAGCCTAAAACAAGAATATATATAATTAACTAGAGACGGAACTAATTAAAAGCTATATTTAAAGAAATATCAAAAACGTCAATAAAAATCTTAAGTCAAGATAATAATATAAAAAGAAATGAAAGATTAAAATTAATATAGATAGTGATAATAAGAAATAACTTAAATATAAATATAAATATGTATTTAAATAGTAATAATTGAAAAACACGTGGTTGAAGTATAATTTGGATGCTATGGTTGGGTTTTAACTATACCCTACCATAACTTTGAGACTGAAAAACTGTGTTAGGCTGTTTTAAGTTGAGTATTAAATTAGTCACTTTATTCATTCAAAGTAAATTAGTAACTTTATTCATTGAAAGTAAATTAGTATACATGGTTGCTAGCCCAACTTGGGCCCATCCGAGCGGTTTGGGACTTTGGGTTGGCCTGTGCCAGTTTGGCGAGTCCATAAAAGTCAAACCCATGGGTAATACCGGACGCCACACAAGCTTCAAAACCCTCGTCTCGTCTATGTAGCCTTTCTCTCTCTGCTCCTCGCCGCCGCCGCCGCATCTCCACTGGTCGCACTCCTTCACCCGCCGTCGGCGCGACAAGATGCTCGACATCAACCTCTTCCGCACGGAGAAGGGCGGCGACCCGGAGCAGATCCGCAAGTCGCAGCGCAACCGCTCAGCCTCCGTCGAGCTCGTCGATGAGGTCATCGCCCTCGACGACCAGTGGCGCCAGAGTAAGGGCTTCTTCTATCCTCGACCGCTCGAACCCTTCCAGATCCGCGGCGCCTGACCCTAGTTATCCTTTTCTCCGCAGGGCAGTTCGAGCTCGACAAAATCCGGCAGGAGCTCAACAAAACCAGCAGGGAAATCGGCAAGCTCAAGGCTGTACGTACTTCTCGATTTGTTAGTTTTTGGTGGGTTTTCGACTGGCATGTGATGGTGAGCGTTCTGCTGTGCAGAAAAAGGAGGATGCAACGGTTCTGATTCAGAGCACGGAAGAAATTAAGAAGAGGTTGGCTGCCAAGGAGACGGAGGTGCAGGAGGCCAAGGGCACACTCGATGCCAAGCTCGTGACGATCGGAAACATTGTGCATGAATCCGTCCCTGTCAGCGATGACGAGGTGCGTTGAAAGTAGAAGGCTTAGATTTCGTGTCTCTAGAGATAATTAGCACAGTTTTGGTTTGTTAAGTTTGTTAGGTATTCAGGTTTCCCAGTACTTGTTTGTAATTCAGAGACTATAAATCAGCTTGTTCGGCACAAACACTTTAGTTGTGTGGAATAAGAAATTTGTGCCATTGCATCGTGGGATGGCTTAGTAATACGTGAAGCTATATTGCATTGATTTGAGATAGGTTCATCCGATCATGCTATTCTGGATTCAACTGTAGAAATGTGAAACAGTTGCCTTGAATTCCTCTAAACTTACATACGTAGATGAAGAAATCGATTCCTTTTGTCTTATGTACGTAGATGAAGAGATTTCCTAATTTGCTTGAAACTGAAAGGTTTTGATGTTGTTGTTGTTGTTATACGTGGTTGAAGAGATTGATTCCTTTTGCAGGCAAACAATTTAATCGTACGGACATGGGGAGAGAGGAGGATGGAGGGGAACTTGAAGAATCATGTGGACCTTTGTAAGATGCTTGGCATTGTAGCTTTGGAGAAAGGTATGTGCTAAAAAAAATTTCTCTCTCGTTTAAATTACTCTCATTCGAAAATGGTTAAATGGTTGCTTGGTTTTGGTTTATTCAAAGTTCAAACCCTTTTTTTCTCACTGATAGTTGTTGGGATAACTTGTTTCTGCTTGAGACTCCATTACAGTTGCTTGTGGTTTTGTTGTTCTTTTGTTATCATTTGCAGCCAACATAATATAGAGTTATATGTGAAGATATAGTCGATTGCTTGTCCGTGCATTTCTCTTTAGATAGACTTCCATTTTGGACCTGTGAACCATTGTACTATCTAGCAATGAATCACCTTTTTCTGTTAGTATGAAAAGCTAACACCTTAGCTTGAATTATTATTTAAGCTTATGGATAATTGCTCTTTGATTAAAATTTAAAAGGCTCTCTGATCTATTCACAGAATCCCACTGTTGCCATTTTGTTCTGTTCTCTCAAACTTATAGGTTACTGCCTATCCAATTTTTGCAGGTGCTGATGTAGCCGGTGGAAGGGGTTACTATTTAAAGGATGAAGGTGTCCTCCTGAACTTGGCATTGATAAATTTTGGCCTTGCTTTTCTGAGAAAGCGAGGCTTCAAGCCAATGCAAACTCCTTTTTTCATGAGAAAGGAAACTATGGGAAAATGTGCCCAGTTGGCCCAATTTGACGAAGAGCTTTACAAGGCAAGACAAATGAAACTCTAGCTTTATACATATTATTCTCTCAGTGAGAATTGTAGTTGTGGTTTCTAATGTTTTCACGAATTAAATTTTGTTTGGTGATCACCAATATATTCTTTTGCTGTTACCAGTTTGCTGTTCTGTGTTCATGAATTTGCAATAATTATAGTTAAGCAGCATGGAAATAATACATTTAGTCTGATCAAAGTGTAATTTCAGTGGTATGAGGTCAATTTTTTTCTTTAATGTAACAATTTCATAACAAGTAGTTGCATTCAACAGCTAACAGGTGATGGAGAGGAAAAGTATCTCATAGCTACATCTGAGCAACCACTATGTGCGTATCATCTAGGTGATCGAATTTATCCTGCTGAATTGCCAATTAGGTGGGTAATGTCTAAATTGAGGCAGTTTGGTTTGGTTCATACGTGCTAGCAGTTTGACGATAAATTTGACCATTTAGATATGCTGGATACTCCACCTGCTTCCGGAAAGAAGCTGGTTCACATGGAAGGGACATGGCTGGCATCTTCAGAGTCCACCAATTTGAAAAAATCGAGCAATTCTGTGTTACAAGTCCAAATGACAATGAATCCTGGGTGATGCATGAAGGGATGATTAAAAATTCAGAAGATTTCTACAAGGAGGTATACATAAGAAGCTTTACACAAAATCTTAAGCACCCTGAACTGTCGTTTTGTATCTAACCTCTTTATTGCTCATCATGCAGATTGGCTTACCATATCAAATTGTCTCCATTGTGTCTGGTGCTCTTAATGATGCTGCGGCTAAAAAGTATGATTTAGAAGCATGGTTCCCAGCATCAAAAACCTACAGGGAATTAGTGTCCTGCTCAAACTGCACAGATTATCAAGCAAGGAGACTTGGAATAGGCTACGGCCAGAAAAAGGTATCATTTCACTTGAGGCTGGTAATCAAATTATCTGACGAGTTGTCAGTTATCGCCACTGATTAATGTTTAAAATGCAGAATGACGAACAATCCAAGCAATTTGTTCATATGTTGAACTCAACATTGACTGCCACTGAGAGGACCCTTTGTTGTATTCTGGAGAATTTCCAGAAGGAGAATGGTGTTGAAGTTCCAAAGGCATTGCAGCCTTACATGGGTGGAATCGATTTCCTTCCTTTCAAGCTGCCTCTGGATAGCAAACAAGTTACTCGGCTCCAAATTAGATAGGCCAAGGTCAGAGGTCTGTCTATACCTTTCCCACGTCCCAATACCCTTTCTCTAACACATGCAAAACCATAATCTGATTTCTTTTAAAATTTGGGTCTTCTCTTGACAGGGAAATGCTGTCTGAGCTAGACGAGGGATCAAAAAATTTTCTTCTTTCAGACACTACTGGATGACCCATTCTTAAAAAAATGTGTAGCTCAAAATTTGTAGTAATGATCATGATGTTCCAGTTTTGGTTCTCGTTTTGGCGTCTTGGTTGGCACATTGTCTGATTCTGTACTTGATATTCCATAGGATGTCTGGCAATCCTGGATATCTGTGCTTAATTTACCATAAAAGATGTTATTCATTCATGGCCTGTAGTGCTTATACTAATTGGTTGCATACAGTACCGCTATTATATTACTAGTCTGAATATTTGCTTTTCTCCTGCTTGTTATGGCCAATCAAGGCTCACCTGTTGACACTGTTTACCCCTCGCCCTAGCTTTATATTGCGTTGTCACCATGCTGTGGTTCCTTCCCCTTCTTTTGTTATGTCACCACCTCCATCGGAGAGGTGCCTGTGCTGTCTGTCAATCAATGCCAGCGGCTAGCTGAGCAAATTCGTGGTGGGTACTGTAATGTCACCGCCTGCTTCCGGAGGGTGGTTTCCTTGAAGTGGTTGTTTCCAAGTGACCCAGTGATTTATTATCTTGTGTTGGTGCTGTTAATAGCAGGGAAATGTTGTAAATGGAACGGATGGGCGAGGGTTGAAGAATTGTGAAGCCTCGTCGGAAAGCATAAAAAATTTCGAGTCTGCTGAATTCCCAGAAGAATGACTTAAGCTGGTGCATAGACCAGGTTACTGAGTGCTGTTCTCTTAAGCTGAAAGGCTTTCAATGAATCACTTCTCAATGTGACTATAGCGCAAAATTCAGTACTAACTCATTACTGACAATATGCAATTCTATATCGTTGCGTGGGAATATGACTTTCCTCTGCTGTTTTAAGTGACATCCAAATCATCACAGCAATATTTATATCGTCCTTTGAACTTGGCCACATTATTGAGTAACATTTTCCTACACACAAGAATAGAATTAGAAGCTGCGTGTACTTTTGACATGGTACTACTAAACATGGTGTAGACATCATTTTTTCCCCATCAATTTAGTTGTTTTTGGACCAAGAGTTCAAGACACAACTTCGTAGTATTCACTCTTCACTGCTAAGCAAACTTGCAAATCTTTTTGTTGTTTAGGTACGACTGGTCGGATCTTTCCAACATTGTAGAACTCAGTGTCTATTGGTAAGGTAAGGTAAGCTAAGATAAGGGAAGGCAATTTTTCATCATAAAACTAAACCGTATTAAACTTATTTTTAGATCTTTTTTTTGTTCACGCAGCGTTGTTTGAAAGCTATGATGAGATCAAATGATCGGTAAAGAACAATGAATTGTCAACTCTTGCGCCATTTCTACTACTAACAGTACTTGCTCCGAATAATTATTTTTAGATTATTTAGCAAGGTTTAAAGTTGAGAAGAAAATACTTTAATAGATATAGACGAAAGAGGAGGCGAGGATAAAATAGAAAGAAATTTAAATAAGATGTGATTAATAGGATAAAGTAATATTATGAATAAATTTTTGGCTTTCATCATTTTGCTTATTTGAAGAAAGGCGTATAGCTTATTAGTAACAAAATATGATTAAAACTTTTATATACATGTCTTTAGCTATTAGTAAATACTATAAAATAAACTACGATGAAAAAAAATCATAAAATCAAATTTAAAATTTAGCTTATAAGTCTAAATATAAATGAAACAATGAGAGTTCTTATAATTTAGAATAAAATTGAAATACTATCACTTCTTATATTTTTGAAACCGAGATAATATAAAGGTAAAATTAGTCAGGAGGCATCAAAATTTTCATCCAGACACCAAACTGGCTCGGATAAGAACTAAGGAATGGCAGGACCATCAGCCAGCCTCCCTAGATGCCAGGGTAAGAGATAAGCAAAATTTATGATTTAGCATATTGTGATTTGGGCCAGGAGACCATGAGACAGCACTGTAAACGGGAGTACTTACTGCCTCCATCAAGTTAACTAGTACTACACGAACACTAATGCATTTTGGTGAGCACTGTCAGTACATAGTAGTACAGGTTCCTCTATAATTAGGGGGAGGATGAAGCGCCAAATGACGCAAAAAAACGTAATCTGGCAATCATGTCAAGAAACAATGCTCTACTAGTTATACACTAGTATGTTCTTTGAAAATAAGAATTGGTAATTATCAGACAGAAAATGAAAAGTATCCAAACTTAATTTTCGGCAGAGTTTTGAGACAGGTGTGCTGGCCGCATTCACTAATCTACAATGATATACTGTCATTTGTCAACTATATTTTATTTTTCATGGAAAGAATATGCCTTCCAAAATTTGGAGTCCATGTGTTTGTAGTTTGTACATAACAGCATGAGAAATGGCTAATTGCTGTGAATGATTGGGGGAAACCCCGTACTTTAACAATTAACCCCCACGTTAATGATTGCGTTCCTGTACCAAAAGCACTTGCACAATTGCACTTCCGTTGTAAATTATAGCTAGTGCCCTTGATTATCAGGTCACCCATTTGAAATGGTACTACATACCATGACCAGCATTTGTACAGTACAGTAGTGAAATAATATTCGAACTAACGACCAGTAGAACGAATTCTACAGTCAGGTCAACCACAAGAGTACAGGTAATATTCTTACAGAGCAGAGCAAAATGTGGTTGTTTTTATTTAACAGAATCAGTTTTAGTCCATCTAAAAAGTTGTATCAGTCCCGAGAGTCGAGCAGAGTGCGTATCATTGAGTTTAACATGCCACTAATCAGCCAAAGATTCCAGACAGTTTCCAGGCAATATGTCTGTAAAGAAGAAATTGGGTGGGCTACAAAAGTCCCAAATGGCAACAGAAATATACCCCTATACCATTAGAGATGAGATAAAGAACAAAGAAACAGGTGACAACTTGCCAGCGCAGTCTCGAGATCTTCTAACCTGCATGGCTTTGTGGATTGCCTTTTCATTTTTCATTTTTGAATGAATTGATTGCTTTTTAAGCTTGCACCAAACTCATCCTTTAGAGCTCAGAAATTTTGCTGCTCCGTTCAATTTGTTGTTTAAAAATATGCTTCAAATTTTGAAATATGAATAAAGCGCACAGGTGTGGACGTAAATCCGCTGCAGCAGTCGTAAACAAATTAAGTGCGCTTTATTCAAAAAACACATTCACTACATTTTACTTTTCAAAATTTCAGCGTGGACAGAATGAGTAAATCCATCCCACCACGAGTTCCAAATCTTTGGTTTTTTAAATTTAGTAAATCTTCATTTCAAATCAAAAGTACTAGTAAAAAAAAAATCAAAAGCAGAAGAGATTCTGGCCCTTTCCTCCTCCTGAAACCCGCCCTTAGCACAGCTCTCCATGGAGGCTTTCTGTCGTTTCTCTTACTTAGTCACTACAAGCTCCAATTAATGTACTGTACGAATATATAAAAGGCAGAGCTTTCAAAAAAATAAAGTGTTTGAAAGGGATAAATAAAAACGAAAAAGACGGGACGATAGATTAAAAAACAACCCTCCCACTCCTACTCTCATAGGGTTAGAGTTAGAGAAAAAAAACTCATGACTGGCTAACTTGTTTGGCTCATGATTAGTTCAGCTCGGTTCAGCTTGCTAAAAATACCAGGCTTAGCTCGTTAATCGTAATGAGTCGCCAGCCAAATGAGCGAACGAAACATCAGGTCAGCGGAACAACAGCTAAGTAGCCAGGGGTGAACTTTTGAAGGCCAGCCCAGCAAGGTCGATATCTAGAAACCCCACAGGCGCTGGAGTCGGCCAGCGACTCAGCGGCTAGCGTCGTCAGCTGTTCCCCCTCCCGCCGTCTCGGTCTCACACCGCACAATCGCAGGCCGTCGCCAGTATCTCGCTCTCGCCGGTCGCCGCCATCCCGCGCCACCGTCAGCTGCCGGCCGCCACCACACCACGGCTTCGCCTTTCCGCCTTTTCGCTCCCTCGCCGTCATCGTCCCCTCCGTGGCAGTCCCGCCCGAAGCAGCGCCAGCGCCGCATCGCCGCGGCAGCCGGACGTGGTGAACGGCGTGGGGCCCGCCGGCGTCAACGGCCTCGTGGGTCCGCCCTTGCCTGTACCAGACTCCCTCGCCCCGCCTCGTGTGATCTCCACTGGCTGCCTCGTAAGTGAATCGGCGATATCGTCTTCTGTTTGTTGGAATCGATTTCGTGATTGGTTTTTGTTTATCATATGGTGGTGATTTGGTTTGTGGTGCGTGGTTCTGTGCGGGTGCGGGTGCGGTGAGTCAGGTCCTCTCACCAGCACCGACCTGATAGACACGGGCGGGAAAGGGCTCAAGGTTGCTGACCAGATCTGTTGCATTGCAATTTGCATAGTTGCATGGAAGTTAGATCGATGGAGGAAATAGATATTCTGTTGCTTATTTTGTTTGTTGCATTTGCAATTTTGCATACTTGATATCTGTTGCTGAAGTGCAATGCAATCTTGCAGTTTTGTTACTCCGGCTCACGAGCCAAACGAGCAGGCAGTCGAGCCGAGATGGCTCGATAGGGGTCCCTGTCCCTGTTCCGCGGTGCTTTTCCCCAGCCATCACGAGACCTCCCCAAAACCAACCAAACGCCACTCCACCACCACCACCGCACCCAGCTGGTCTCGTGCGCCTCCAAGAATTCCTCCTCCTCGGATTCCTTCCCCCTCTCCGGCGGGCGGCGGGCTCCCCCACCGGCACGCGCGTCCCCGTTCTCGGCCTCGCCGTTGGTCTCTGATCCACGGTAAGCTGTTTGCTTTTCTTGGCTGGCTGGCTCTGGCTCCCTCCCAGGTGCGGCAAGATCTTGGCATGGATCTGCCGCTCCGAGTTCTCTTGGGATTCTTGGGTTTGCGTGGTTCTTGATTCGGTAGAAGGAGGGCCCGATGGAGGAATTACGGGTGGTCGTTCATGTCAAGATCGTTTCTTGCTTTCCCCGGTTGTAGCGAGCGAAGTTATTTCGGGAGGTTCAGTTCAGTTCGGTAGCAGTACCAGACGTTGCTTTCGTAGGAATAGTGCAGGTTGTGTACTCTTTTCCAAAACATGTTGGAGTTAAGGTGATGTATGTGACACTGCTCTCTTATTGACTGGTTTTCTTGTAATGAAAGAAAAAAAAACAAGCTGGTACGTACCTTGTTTGTTGCGTGGTTGAAAAAGAGTGCTTTCTTGGGAGGCCTGTTTTGGGTGCTGGCTGAAGAAGATCATGCTGCATTGACTGCGGTACCATGTAAAGAAGCAATCTTTTAACATTTTTTTGAGTTATTGATAGATACTAGTGGGAAAATGAACAGACCCGATCTGCTGGCTCTTGCATATTATCTGCGGGACTATAGCTTCAAATGGGAGCTCTGTAAATGTACGTGTGCTTCGAAGTAGAAGTAGAAGAGGAACTCCAGCCCAAAGCAATTCGTGCAATTCTCCTAGCTCATACGGAAACTGCAGTAAGATTAAATTGTAGTTTTTGACATTGGAAACGACTAACTTTCATATTGGTTTCTTTGCTATTGTTCTCTCCAAACTCGAACTTACAAAAAGTAAATGTGCAGGGGTCAAGGACTGAATTAATTAACAGTCTTTGTTGCAAGAGTTACTGGAAGAACTCTCAGCATTTCCTAGACTTCCAGAGCTTTTATTTTCATACCAGCTAACGCAGATGCTATGGTTAGAAAGCTAACTAAGACTAGGAGAGAGAACGACGAGCTAGTGTGCCTTTCTTTTTCTTTTTGGGAATTGGTTGATTTAAGAATGTTAGTGGAAACATGGAATATGGATGGGTAACATTTTCGTAATGTTATACATTTTTTCTATAAACCTTTCAGCTAACCTTTTCAGCATTCAACATAATCCTTCCCTTTTTTTAATCGTATCTAAGTTTTATTATTCCCCACTGTTATTCAGGCATGCTGAAAGCTTTTAATCTACCAGAACAATAAAGAAATGCTATCAAATGCTAGCACTTGTTGAAACTGATCCTTCATATCTTGATATCCACTTGATTATTTGCAGGAATATGAAGTTAAGGACAAAACGACCTGGATGGAAGTCACTTATGCCTCTGCAGTTGAGCAGGAAATCTGCATTGCGTTTCTTTTTGTTTCCCAAGGTTCAGGCGGCTGGTCAATCTACAGATGACACACCAGTTTATCTTAATGTGTATGATTTGACAACCATGAATGGCTATGTATATTGGGCAGGCCTTGGTATATTTCACTCTGGAATTGAAGGTTCTCTCTGCCATATCCACCCTTTTCTAGTTGATGTGCAATTTGTGTGGTGGCATATTTTCTCTGCATTCTTCACTTCTGCTTGATGTTATAGAAAGAATAGAGATAGCAATCCTATGCTGATGCTGTCTAATACTGCTATTTTGCTTGAACTAAGGTATCTGGAAAATGTAAATATGTAATTCAACTTCATATCATCAACATTACCTTCTTTCTCCTATCAAGTTGTTGCAATATCATGCATTGAGAAAACAAGTCCTTCCAAGAATGATCCACGTCTTTGTAGTGCTTGCTTCTAGGCAATAAATTATTTTTCCTTCCATAATGATTTCTTCCAGTAATAACTTAACTGTAGGATCTCTCACATCACCAATAGTAACAAAATAGTTCTCAAACTCTCAGTGCTAGTGCGTTTCATAGGAAATGTGAACTAGGAAAGACGTGAGAGTGAGGAGCACCGATTTGGTGAATTGTGAAAATTTTGGTTGTGCTTGCTTTGTGTAGGAAGGGAAGGAGGATGAGTACTTTGATAGTGCTGGCTACATATTGTAGTTATGATACTGCTAGTTAGATTAGGGCACACAAGGTTGGGAATGGGAGTTAAGATATTGCAAGGGCCATCAACAACCATCTCTTAGTAAAATGACCAGTCTTGTTTAATGTTGCTAGTCCATGATCACAGTTTCACGAGTTTTGAGGACTACCACTAGATCATTTTGATCTGGTGGCACGTCACTGTTACTCTGATGTATGCCATTGCCACATTTTGTTTATGGAGAATTTGAATATTGGATAACTAAACGTGCAAGTTTAGGTGGTTTCTAAATAAAAAAATGCAGCAGTTGGTTTCTATTGTGTTGCAAAGACTACTACTGATATTCTATGCTGCTTTCAAAGGGATGCAAGACAACAAATAAGTCTAGGAACTGGTTACAAAGAAAAGAAGAAAATGAAGCTTAATCTTTCTGTTTCACATCACTCATACAAATCTTATTGATAGGCTTTCTTTTAAAAGAATATTTCAGCACTGATCTGTTGAATAACAATATTATCCTAATTTGCCTTTCATCTGCAGTTCATGGTGTTGAATATGCATTTGGAGCACATGACTACCCTTCAAGTGGAGTATTTGAAGTAGAGCCTCGTCAATGTCCTGGTTTTAGATTCAGGAAATCAATACTTCTCGGTACAACATGCTTAGATCCCATCCAAGCTAGGCAGTTCATGGAGTTACAGTCAGTGAACTACAATGGAGATACTTACCATCTCATCACGAAGAACTGCAACCACTTTTGCAAGGATGTGTGTTACAAATTGACTGGTAACAAAATTCCAAAATGGGTAAATCGCCTTGCCAGAATAGGTACCATACCTTTACAACCACTAATGCTTATATTAGGTGTTCAAAGTCTCTACAAACTGAAGGAAATTATGATACCAATGGCCACATCTGAATGTGCTTAGTCAGAATGCATTGAGCAGTCTGACAGTTACCGCCATCATATTTTGCCCACAAATTATCATCTCCACTTCACTTTCAGAAATATGTTTACTGAAGTTTCTGATTATCTTCATTGATCATTGTGTAAAGCAAAAGTACTTTAGCAATCACATCATCTGGTAGTGCAACTCTTTACAGCAATTTGACTTTGGATTCTTTGTGGGAAGGATTTTTTTTTCGAAGAAAAAAAAAGGAACATGATGACTTGTATGGATGCACCTGGCAGCACGGTGTGCGATGGCTGGTGGATCATCTTCTAAAAGATTTTGGAAGTACCTAGTTTTGTTTGCAATCACTGCAAAAATTTTCCGCATGCATAAAGCTAACGTTGCGTTAAGCAGCAGGCCCAATCCAGCAGCCTTATCCATAAGTTTGTGTTGCATAAAGTCCTATAGGAGATAAGATTCTTCATTAGACATCGGTTTATTGTCATAATTTTTTGGAGTTTCATTGTTTTTTGAGGTCCTTGTTATCAACTGGGAACTCGTGTCTGTTTCTGTAGGCGCCATTTGCAACTGCCTTCTTCCAGAATCACTCAAGATCTCCCCAGTCGGCCATGATCCGAACAGTCGCCCAGAAGATTGCGAGAAAAGGCGGCTGAGGAACCCGTTGAGCTGTTTCTCTTCGATATCGAGCCAGAGGCAGTTGCCCACGTCTTCCCCGTTCCCTACATCACCTGTGAAAGAGCCTCTTGCGTACAGTTCATCAAGGAAATCCAGCGCTCCATCACTGAGGAATAGGTAGCCTGGCGCCCCTCGTGTAACTTTTTTATACCAAGTTAGGCTAATTTGGGCAGCGGCACATCTGGAGGGCACTACCCTGCATGCTGCCGCAGCTGTCAAGCTAATACTTTTTGCTCGGTATCATGTAAGTGGACTAATGCGAGTGAATGATATAACCTGGAGAGGTGTCTCAATATGGGTGAGTGAATGCCACTCAATTCTACCCACCCCATGTACTCAATGAGACACAAACCGGGATGCATTTGTATATTATTAATCCACTATTCTTTCAGCCGTTATAGCTGCCTGACCTGATATTCCCCCCTCCTAGTTGCTATTTCTGTCCATGATGCTGCTGTTGCATACGATTTGTACAAGAGTGCGGCACCACCGCTACTAAGTAAAAAGCGTCCGCTCATCAGATCAGACAGAAGTACACCTATCAGTTCAGTTCACCAGGCAAACAAAACTAATGGCGTTCTGATCTGGATGTGAGCCTCAGCCTCAATCATTCGCAAGATGATCATTCCTTCTAGCTTGGGCCGGGCCCACCCCCGTGGAGGGTGGAAAATTCTCTTCCCTGTTCCATCCTCATCGAGTCGGTCTGCATCGTCGTACAACCTCCCCCACGATCCATCCATCCATCCATTGGGGGGAGGAATACTGGATAAGAACGCCCATATCCCATATGCCATATGCCTCCAGGAGTAAGCAAAGGCAGCTAGGTCTCCCTCCCTAGTGATTCATATCCTCCTCCCTTTTGTGTTCCTTTGCAATGCACCGCAACGCCAACCCCACAACCACACACGCTACCTGAGCTGATTGCTCCCTCGGCGAGCCACTGCACCAGGGCGACACCCCCGGTGATCACGCAAGTCCTTCCTGCGACGAACGTCCCTGTCGCGCGCGCGAGGCGTGGGGGGCGTGGGTGGGTTGATTAGGTTGGTTGGTGGTGTGCGCTTCTGCTTCGTGTACTGTGTGACCGTGTGGCGGCCGGTGCGGAAGAAAGGACACACAGGTGGCTCTCGCTTTTCATCAGGTCGTCTTTGCAGTTGCAGGCTTATCTCCTCTTCTCCATGGGAAGGCAGGCAGAAAAACAAAGGTAGAGATAGAGAGGCTTTGTGAGTGATGGTTTCATCTGCTGCAATCATTGGATCCGGATAATCGCTCGTGGTTTTTTACAGGCCGCACATCGTAACCCAAGTGTAGCTAGGCAACCTGCCATTATTTTCCCCTCGCTTAGAGTCAGAGATAGTAGTCTCAACAGTTATTCATGTCTGCAAACATCAATGCTAGCACTAAGCAGTACTACTCTGCACGCTTATGTCATTCAGTAATTTTGCAATTTTCTTTTCATGTGTGTTGCTTGAAGCCCAGAACTGGGTTGAAGCCCAATCGGTTGGGCCAAGGCCAGTTACATCCACATCAGGAACAATTGAACAAAGGAAGCTTGGCATAAAGACAGAAGACGCCAAAACATGTGCTTGCATCTTCGATCTGTGTTCTGATCGTGAGTAGTCTAGTACCCCCAATATTACATCACGGCATAATTAATCAGTCCATGGCAACCCTTGCATGACATTCTAAATTAACATATACTTACAAAGACCTCCCATTAATAATCTACATGGCTTAGCAAAGTAACCGCTAAAGATTTTTCGTTAGGGCAACGACTGATGATATAAAATCGTTCGATTGATACTAATAAACACCACTACTGAATTACTACAATTACTACCCTGCAATTGATCGGTCCATTACTTAACACGTACGAGAGCAGCTAGCTTGCTAGTTAATCCTCCGTCGGTGCCGGCGGCCACAGCTCAGCTGAATTGTTCGTAGACTCCACCGGTGCCGTAGCCGGCCGCCGCCAACTCCAGCATGTAGTTGTTGTACGCGTACTCACTTATGTAAGTGAGGTCGGCCTCCTCGGCAGTCGCCTCCACGCCGAATTGCCCCACCAGCGCCGGGTGGTACGTCACCGTGGAGAACGACGACGAGCTCGGGCTGCTGCTGCCGCCGCCGCCGCCGCTACCACCGCCCGTCGCCGCGGCGGCAGCTGCTAGCTTCTCCTTCTCCTCTACATCCGCCAGCCTCTCCTTCAGCCTCAGCAACTGCGCGTGTCACGGCAGTTCATCAGCAACGACGACGAACGAACGAACGCGCGATACGTATTGTTGTTCGATCGAGTATGCATGCAGTACCTCTGTCTCGAGGTGGCAGTTCTGGAGGACGACGGCGTCGTGGGCGGAGCGGAGCTTGGCGAACTCCTCCTCCATGAGCTTGCTTTTGTGGCGGGCTCGGCGGTTCTGGAACCAGACGGCGACCTGCTTGGGGTCGAGGCCCAGCTCCGCGGCGAGCTGCACCTTGCGTGGCGTCTCCAGCTTCCGCTCCTTCTTGAAGCTCATCTCCAGGAACCGCGCCTGTTCGTCGCTCAGCCGCCGCTTCTTCGCCTGCTCATCCCCACCGCTCTCGCCCACCGCCGCCGCAGCCACCGCCTCCGGCTTCACCTTCCGCCTCCGCCGCTGCCGAGCCTTCTTCTGCTCGCCACCTGCAACACAATAACCACAAAAGAGAGAGAGAGAGAGAGAGAGAGAGAGAGAGAGAGAACACATTGCCGTTAGCTGACCTAGCTCCATCTTGCGAACCACCACACTTGGCCGAGGTAAAAGACAAAGAAACGCGCGTACCGGAGGTGACGGCCTCCGGGAAGCAATCCGGGAAGCCGAACGAAGGGAACAGCAACTTCTCCTCCTCACGGCTCATCTTCCGAGTGAAAGCCAAAAGACCAGAAACAAGAGCAGTAGTGTATGCACTAAACACTAAGCTAAATCAAATTCTTGAAAATCTGGTCAGCTTCGATCGATGCTAAGCTACTAGCTGGCTTTGTGCTTTTTTGAGAGAGGGGTGTGTGCTGTGTGTTAGGCAATTCAAGTGACCGGTGTCCTAGTCTGTGAACTCTGAGCGCGGCCGGGGGGATTTATAGTGGGAGACTGGGAGGGTGAGCCAGTCCTGTGCTGTAGTACTGTACTGGCCCAAGTTGTGGTATAACTACTGTACATGCAGTAGTACTAGGAGCTCGAGTTGGAAGTAGATTTTTTTTTAGCCCAGACTGTGCAGTAAGCTAGCTGCAGAAAGAAAGCGATCGCACGGCGGGTACGTACGCCCGCCTCTGTACGTGACTGACTGTGCCACACTCATACACTGGCACAGCATTTCTGGTCAAGAACTCGAGATGGATCGATATATGTCGATCCATCGTTTATATAATATGGAAAGGGAAACCGGGAGTTGGCGTCTGCCGGCCGCCGCGCGCCGGCGGCGACGTACGTCTAGCTCAGTCGCTCGCCAAGCTCAACTACTGGCGCTCGCCATTAAGGTACACCGCGCGACGTACGCAAGCCGTCCTTTTTGCCGATAGCGACGTACGCGCGCGCGCGCGGTCGATCGCACTAGCCTGAACTGTGAAATTTCCTGCACGCATCGCTCTTTCTGCGGATGTGGATAGCTGCTAGTAGTACGTACGACGTGCAGAGACAGTATTAATCTCTGAAGGTTCGGATAAACAGGGGAGGAGGAGGAGGAGGAGGAAACGCACCGCACGGCGTACGTTGTCGGGTTCCGGGGCCCGGAGAGACAACGAGTACGCCTAGCAACTCCAAGAGCGAGGTTTCACGTCAGCGCATGCTCGACCTGTACCTTTCTTCCAAATGTACTTCTTTTTTAGCGAAACACAGATGTGACCCAAATGGAGTACTAATTGAGTTATATTTGTACTTGGATGATGACGACGAGATAAGCTAAATAGCGAGCATCTGAAGCTAGCATCCTGTTATTTTGGGAGGGTACTTACGATCTCTTCTCTCTTTGGCACGTTCAGCTACTGTAGCTTTGTTGCTTCCTGCAGGCTGCAGCTAGTCTAGTACTACTAGTACTATCAGTCGGGTGTGTACATTCAGCGTCGTAAAGTTTGTGTAAACAGTGTGCATCAATTTTTTTTGCTGCGATGACAACACACGGCGATCGACGGCTTTTGCGCCCTAGAAATACGTGCCTGCTTATATGTGGTTAGGACACTACTGCCCATGTTGAATACGTAGGAGAATAGTGTCGTGGCGATTGATCGCTGCTCTGATATGCAGGTATGCTGCTCTTCCAAGAACGGCAGTCCTCGTGTGTTGCATTAGCAAATTGAAAACGTGCGCTATAATTCCTTATCCACACGCAAGCTTGGTCAGATACTAGTATATATATGCGCACTCAAGTTTAGTTCCCATCAACACGTACTTCTGTGGATTAGTCGTAATATAATTGTTTTAGATCATGAGCCGGTACGTTACGTACGTTTGTTCAAAATAAAAAAAAATTGATAAGCCATAAAAAATAAATGAATCAGCAAAAATAATTTATCATCAAAACTTTTATATCTGTATTATTTATAACATAAAAATAAAATTAAAAAAATAGACTATGATAAAAAAATCTTAAAATTAATTCTATAATTAAGTTTTATTTTTTTTCTTATAGCTGATAGGCTGACAAGCGGACGATGAGCGGCGTTTTGGAAGGACAAATTAGTCTCCTTGGTCAGTCGACTTCAACTAGCAAGACTTAAAAGAGCTCTCAGAAATGGTCTTCTCCAAAATTAATGGCCACCATGTTAGGCACGTACGTGCATCACCTAACTGTTGGCTGTTGGCTACGGTTCATCATTTGATTTCATCTCTTGCAAGCATAGACTCGCATTAATTACCTCCATACATTTTTATTTCATCGGCGAGGGGAGTTGCGAGAGTAGGAAAAAAATCACAACATGGTTTAGCAGCGACGATTTTTTTTCAACTACAAGGTTAATTTGAACACGGTGATCAGTGTGCACCTCAGTATACGTCTAGAAACAATCGCAAAGGCTATTATCAATACCCGACAACCCTACAAAGCCCCTGGTGTCTGATGAGACGTATTTCCTCTGCAATGGAGGTTCCAACACAGAGGATGAAACAGTACTCTGCATGAGGTGTGTCTTGTAGCCATCCGATCAAAATATAAGGGCTTAGATCGAATGATACAGTAAATGTAGTACAGAGCAGACCGAAACCTTTAGTACGTGTGACTACTGTTGATACAGGAAAAACTATGGAGCACTAACCCTTAGTTACTGTACAAGACTCAAAAGCCGTGGCTATAGTCATTTACGCAATAATGCAAAGGATGTGCATCTATTCACATGTTCTACATGTTTTTAAAGTTGCCCACTATCACATGGTTCAATCAAAACCACATGGAAGCATGATATCTCCTTGCTAACTTCTCTTTTCATTATAATATCATATTTTATTATAATTTTAAAAGACTTTAGCGATAATAGTGGTGAGTCTGTCTCTACTACTAACAATTGATAAGTGGGTTCTAGGAGTATTGACGATTTCACTCTCCATTTCCTTCTTCCATGGAGCTCTCACCATAAAAGAGTAAAGCGGCCAAATGGAGAGAATGACCTACTAGTTGACTCATTGGAGGATGGAGAAGAAGCAAATGGTGGCAGACACCCCAATGGAGACAACGATGGCAATGGCGAGCTCTTGACGACCCAAGCATTGGAGAAAGCATTGATGGTGAGTCCGAGAAAATTGAGCTGGTGGAGTGCTCTTGGGAGCACCTCATGCCATAGCAGAGCTCACCGGCCTAAGTCACTTCAAGCAGATCCGTCCTTAGGGACGCTATGAAGCTCGTCAACCTAAGGTACTTCTACCAAGCGGCTCAAAGCAACGACTAGGACAACCATGGAAATCACTTCGGCCAATGAGGAGGAGGGTGGGGAGGAGGACCTTAGAGCTCACTGATTGTGGGGGTGGTGCACCATGTTCATCTCACCGTTGTTGTCGAGCTTGTCATTTTTCCCCTCTCCATACTCTCACCATGGAAATCGTCGACCCATCGACCTAATGTGAGCCATCGATCTCGTCTTTTGGAGCTCATTGGTCGCTGTCGTCCATTGCTAAGGAGAGAAGGGGCGCTAGTTGGGAAGGAGAGGATGGGGCATCGACTGGGGGAGAAGAAGAGGAAGTGTAGTCTGTCGGCAGTAGGATCAAGAGTGGCGGTAAGCAGGAAGGAAAGGGAGAGGAGTGGTGGTGATGAGAGGACAGTGACACGCCGAGGAGGGAAGGGGGGAGAATGGTGCCGATAATGAGGGAGGATTAACAAAGATCTGTAGGAGAAGGTAGGGTTGATTTTTATATTTGTTTCTAATTTTTTGGGGTGTTCGATTTAAAATATTGGTTCTCTATGTGAATTGAAAAAACGTGAGCACTGAAATATAAAATGTTAGGAGCTAAAATAGAAAATAATGAAGCCTCTACTCTAAGTGCCTGTTAAGACCACTAGCCTCTACTGTAAGTGTCCTAAGGGATAAGTCTACTAAGTAAAAGAGGTGTGGGTGGGATGGATGCTTGGGGTTTGTGCATGCAGCCAGAACATAGCCCAAAGTGGTCCATCGAACTTACTCTTTTTTCGTGGTTTCGAGATGGATTTGCCATATCACAAGATATCTTAGGGATTAAATTATATTTTTAATACAATATATGTTGGTATAAAAAATTAGAAAAAAAATGAGATTATATCATTGAACCAATATAGTGCTTTTCTTTGCATGTGATCCGCTCTGCAGTGGCATCATTGTCGGAAATAATATTTTCTTTCTAGTACTTGAGGATTTCGTCCATCCATGAGAGTTCCCGAGGGCTGCTAGCAAACATGACATGCTTATTGTGTGTCAACTCCTTGATTGGATTTCCCACTAAATTCGTCACCTAATTCGCCTAGCCTTGGTATGAGATTTCCCCTTCATCTTGGTTGGCTGTCGAGACAGAAGGTTCAGTCGAATTCTCAAATGTTCTAGGCCGAATGAGCACCCGTGATGAAGCGAGGTGAGACAGTTCATCAGCAAGCAAGTTGTCCCAACATGGGGAGTGTCACAACTCCATACAGTTAAAGTGTCGCTTCATCGTCCTCACATCATACACGTACACCGCTATTTGAGGATCTGAACATTGATACTCTTTCGACACTTGGTTGATGACGAGTGGCAAATCCTCCTTCACTAACAGGCACCGAATCTCAAGGCTCGCTACGACCCTGAGGCCAGCAAGCAATCATTCATACTCCGTCATGTTTTTAGTGGCGCGGACAGGGGTCAAAATGGATCAAATATATGATCCGCTCCAAATCCATTCAAAAGGAGCATATGGTATGGGTTTATTGAAATCTAGTGAATCTGGATGCGGATAGTATGGTGCTGATTCAGATGTGGTATCTTTAAAATCTGACAAATGTGGATTATCCAGTATTTCTATCACATTATCCGATAGGCCGTTTGTTGGATAATCCAAAATTTTCAAGCCATGTAACCAATTTGTCTATTGCATACAATATGAGCCAGCCTATCTAATGGCCTATTTCATCAATTAACATAGACTCTTTAGTCTAAGGCTCTCACCATCTCATCTCACATTTAAACTTATAGTTATTACAATAGACCATTCATTGATTATTGTAATGCTGTCTGTTTGTATTGCCAAGTTGATTTCGTATTGATTGCATATACACATAACACCCAATAATTTTAATCCATTTCTAAACCAGGTTTGCACCGACTACATTCAAAACAATTTGTTTTA